>CM038559.1:29360405-35145645 GCA_021527575.1 Ensete glaucum | reverse complement strand
CATGAAAAATGCGATGGTCATAAATTTTGCGCAAAGTCTCGTTTTTATCGGTTTTTCATGCACAGTCTCGGAATTTTAGAATATTGGCCATTCCCAACGTATTAGCCCTTGGGAAGTCGTATAAGCATGGTTTCGTGAAAAAATGCGATGGTCACAAATTTTGCTCGAAGTCTCGTTTCGATCGGTTTTTTGTGCACCGTCTCAGAATTTTAAAATTAAGGTCATTCCCAACGTATTAGCCCATTGGAAGTCGTACTAGCACGGTTTCACGAAAAAATACGACGGTCATAAACATTACGCAAAGTCGCGCACAAAGTCGAGTTTCGATCAGTTTTTCATGTACCGTGAAGATATTTCAAAATACTTGCCATTCCCAACATATTAGCTCTTGGGAAGTCGTATGAGCATGGTTTCGCGAAAAAATGTGATGGTCATAAATTTTACGCAATGGCTCGTCTCGATCGGTTTTTCGCACTCTCGAATTTCAAAATACTGCCATTCCCAACGATAGCCCATGGAAGTCGATAAGCATGGTTTCGTGAAAAATGCGATGGTCATAAATTTTGCGAAAGTCTCGCTTCGATCGGTTTTCGGCACCACTCGAATTTCAAAATACGCCATTCCCAACGATTAGCCCATGGGAAGTCGTAAGCATGGTTTCGTGAAAATGCGACGGTCATAAATTTTGCGCAAAGTCTCGCTTCGATCGGTTTTTCGCACTATCTCGAATTTCAAAATACTTGCCATTCCTAACGATTAGCCCATGGAAGTCGATGAGCATGGTTTCGAAAATGCGATGGTCATAAATTTTGCAGCACGCAAAAGTCTCGCTTCGATCGGTTTTTCGTACTATCTCGAATTTCAAAATACTGCCATTCCTAACGATTAGCCCATGGGAAGTCGACGAGCATGGTTTCGTGAAAAATGCGACGTCATAAATTTTGCAAAGTCTCGCTTTGATCGGTTTTTCATGCACTCTCGAATTTCAAAATATTGGCCATTCCCAACGATTAGCCCATGGGAAGTCGATAAGCATGGTTTCGTGAAAAATGCGATGGTCATAAATTTTGCGCAAAGTCTCGCTTCGATCGGTTTTTCGAATTTCAAAATACGGCCATTCCCAACGATTAGCCCATGGGAAGTCGACAAGCATGGTTTCGTGAAAAACGACGGTCATAATTTTGCGAAAGTCTCGCTTCGATCGGTTTTTCGCACTATCTCGAATTTCAAAATACTTGCCATTCCTAACGATAGCCCATGGAAGTCGATGAGCATGGTTTCGTAAAATGATGGTCATAAACTTTGCGCAAAGTCACGCGCAAAGTCTCATTTCGATCCGTTTGTCGTGCACTATCTTCGAATTTTAAAATACCTGTCATTCCTAACATATTAGCCCATGGGAAGTCGTACAAACAAGGTTTCGTGAAAAAATGCGACACTCATAAATTTTACGCAAAGTCTCGTTTTGATCGGTTTTTCGTGCACCGTCTCGAATTTCAAAATATTGGCCATTCCCAACGATTAGCCCATGGAAGTCGACGAGCATGGTTTCGTGAAAATGCGATGGTCATAAATTTTGCAAAGTCTCGCTTCGATCGGTTTTTCGCACCGCCTCGAATTTCAAAATACTGCCATTCCCAACGATTAGCCCATGGAAGTCGATAGCATGGTTTCGTGAAAAATGCGATGGTCATAAATTTTGCAAAGTCTCGCTTCGTTGAGTTTCGCATCACGAATTTCAAAATACTTGCCATTCCTAACGATAGCCCATGGGAAGTCGACGAGCATGGTTTCGAAAAATGCGATGGTCATAAATTTTGCGCAAAGTCTCGCTTCGATCGGTTTTTCGCACTATCTCGAATTTCAAAATACTGGCCATTCCCAACGATTAGCCCATGGAAGTCGATAGCATGGTTTCGTGAAAATGCGATGGTCATAAATTTTGCGCAAAGTCTCGCTTCGATCGGTTTTTCGCACCGACTCGAATTTCAAAATACTGGCCATTCCCAACGATTAGCCCATGGAAGTCGATAAGCATGGTTTCGTGAAAAACGCGATGGTCATAAATTTTGCGCAAAGTCTCGCTTCGATCGGTTTTTCGCACTATCTCGAATTTCAAAATACTTGCCATTCCTAACGATTAGCCCATGGGAAGTCGATGAGCATGGTTTCGTGAAATGCGATGGTCATAAATTGCGCAAAGTCTCGCTTCTCGTTTTTTCGTGCACTATCTCGAATTTCAAAATACTTGCCATTCCTAACGATAGCCCATGGAAGTCGTAAGCATGGTTTCGAAAAATGGTCATAAATTTTGCACAAAGTCACGCGCAAAGTCTCGTTTCGATCGGTTTTTCATGCACTATCTCGGAATTTCAAAATACCTGTCATTCCTAACGTATTAGCCCATGGGAAGTCGTACAAGCAAGGTTTCGTGAAAAAATGCGACAGTCATAGATTTTACGCAAAGTCTCGTTTTGATCGATTTTTCATGCACCGTCTCAGAATTTTAAAATATTGACCATTCCCAACGTATTAGTCCTGGGGAAGTCGTACGAGCATGGTTTCGCGAAAAAATGCGATGGTCGTAAATTTTGCGCAACGTCTCGTTTCGATCGGTTTTTCGTGCACCATCTCAGAATTTTAAAATACTGGCCATTCCCAACGTATTAGCCCATTGGAAGTCGTACTAGCATGGTGTCACGAAAAAATATGACCGTCATGAACTTTGTGCAAAGTCACGCAAAAAGTCGAGTTTAGATCGATTTTTCATGCACTATCAAGATATTTCAAAATACTTGCCATTCCCAGCGTATTAGCCCATGGGACATCGTACGAGCATGGTTTTGTGAAAAAATGCGATGGTCATAAATTTTGCGCAACGTCTCGTTTCGATCGGTTTTTCGCATGCACTCGAATTTAAAATACTGGCCATTCCCAACGATTAGCCCATGGAAGTCGATAAGCATGGTTTCGTGAAAAGCGATGGTCATAAATTTTGCGAAAGTCTCGCTTCGATCGGTTTTTCGTGCACTACTCGAATTTCAAAATACTGCCATTCCCAACGATTAGCCCATGGAAGTCGTAAGCATGGTTTCGTGAAAATGCGACGGTCATAAATTTTGCGCAAAGTCTCGCTTCGATCGGTTTTTCGCACTATCTCGAATTTCAAAATACTTGCCATTCCTAACGATTAGCCCATGGGAAGTCGATGAGCATGGTTTCGTGAAATGTGATGGTCATAAATTTTGCGCAAAGTCACGCAAAGTCTCGCTTCGATCGGTTTTTCGTGCACTATCTCGAATTTCAAAATACTTGCCATTCCTAACGATAGCCCATGGAAGTCGACGAGCATGGTTTCGAAAAATGCGATGTCATAAATTTTGCGCAAAGTCTCGCTTTGATCGGTTTTTCATGCACCGCTCGAATTTCAAAATATTGGCCATTCCCAACGATTAGCCCATGGGAAGTCGACGAGCATGGTTTCGAAAAATGCGATGGTCATAAATTTTGCGCAAAGTCTCGCTTCGATCGGTTTTTCGCACTCTCGAATTTCAAAATACTGCCATTCCCAACGATAGCCCATGGAAGTCGAAGCATGGTTTCGAAAAATGCGACGGTCATAAATTTTGCGCAAAGTCTCGCTTTCGATCGGTTTTTCATGCAATCTCGAATTTCAAAATACTTGCCATTCCTAACGATAGCCCATGGGAAGTCGTACGAGCATGGTTTCGTGAAAAATGCGATGGTCATAAATTTTCGCAAAGTCTCGCTTCGATCGGTTTTTCATCTCGAATTTCAAAATACTGGCCATTCCCAACGATTAGCCCATGGAAGTCGAGCATGGTTTCGTGAAAAATGCGATGGTCATAAATTTGCGCAAAGTCTCGCTTCGATCGGTTTTTCGCACCGCTCGAATTTCAAAATACGCCATTCCCAACGATAGCCCATGGGAAGTCGTAAGCATGGTTTCGTGAAAAGCGACGGTCATAAATTTTGCGCAAAGTCTCGCTTCGATCGGTTTTTCGGCACTATCTCGAATTTCAAAATACTTGCCATTCCTAACGATAGCCCATGGAAGTCGATGAGCATGGTTTCAAAAATGCGATGGTCATAAATGCGCAAAGTCTCGCAAAGTCTCGCTTCGATCGGTTTTTCATGCACTATCTCGAATTTCAAAATACCATTCCTAACGATTAGCCCATGGAAGTCGACGAGCATGGTTTCGTGAAAATGCGGTCATAAATTTTGCAAAGTCTCGCTTCGATCGGTTTTTCGCCAATCCTCGAATTTCAAAATACTGGCCATTCCCAACGATTAGCCCATGGAAGTCGAAGCATGGTTTCGTGAAAAATGCGATGGTCATAAATTTTGCGAAAGTCTCGCTTCGATCGGTTTTTCGCACTATCTCGAATTTCAAAATACTTGCCATTCCTAACGATTAGCCCATGGAAGTCGATGAGCATGGTTTCGAAAATGCGATGGTCATAAATTTTGCGTCACGCAAAGTCTCGCTTCGATCGGTTTTTCGTGCACTATCTCGAATTTCAAAATACTTGCCATTCCTAACGATTAGCCCATGGAAGTCGACGAGCATGGTTTCGTGAAAAATGCGATCATAAATTTTGCGCAAAGTCTCGCTTCGAATCTCGAATTTCAAAATATTGGCCATTCCCAACGATTAGCCCATGGAAGTCGACGAGCATGGTTTCGAAAAATGCGATGGTCATAAATTTGCGGAAAGTCTCGCTTCGATCGGTTTTTCGCACCGCTCGAATTTCAAAATTGCCATTCCCAACGATTAGCCCATGGAAGTCGTAGCATGGTTTCGTAAAAATGCGATGGTCATAAATTTTCGCAAAGTCTCGCTTTCGATCGGTTTTTCATGCACTATCTCGAATTTCAAAATACTTGCCATTCCTAACGATTAGCCCATGGGAAGTCGAGCATGGTTTCGTGAAAATGCGATGGTCATAAATTTTGCAAAGTCTCGCTTCGATCGGTTTTTCGGCATCTCGAATTTCAAAATACTGCCATTCCCAACGATTAGCCCATGGAAGTCGATAAGCATGGTTTCGTGAAAATGCGATGGTCATAAATTTGCGCAAAGTCTCGCTTCGATCGGTTTTTCGCACCGTCTCGAATTTCAAAATACGCCATTCCCAACGATTAGCCCATGGGAAGTCGAGCATGGTTTCGTGAAAAATGCGATGGTCATAAATTTTGCAAAGTCTCGCTTCGATCGGTTTTTCACTATCTCGAATTTCAAAATACTTGCCATTCCTAACGATTAGCCCATGGAAGTCGATGAGCATGGTTTCAAAAATGCGATGGTCATAAATTTTGCGCAAAGTCTCGCTTCGATCGGTTTTTCGCACTATCTCGAATTTCAAAATATTGCCATTCCTAACGATTAGCCCATGGAAGTACAAGCATGGTTTCGTGAAAAATGCGACAGTGATAAATTTTGCGCAAAGTCTCGTTTTGATCGGTTTTTCATGCACCGTCTCGAATTTCAAAATATTGGCCATTCCCAACGATAGCCCATGGGAAGTCGATGGTTTCGTGAAAAATGCGATGGTCATAAATTTTGCAAAGTCTCGCTTCGATCGGTTTTTCTGCACCGTCTGAATTTCAAAATACGCCATTCCCAACGATTAGCCCATGGAAGTCGAAGCATGGTTTCGTGAAAAATGCGATGGTCATAAATTTTGCGAAAGTCTCGCTTCGATCGGTTTTTCGCACTATCTCGAATTTCAAAATACTTCCTAACGATTAGCCCATGGAAGTCGATGCATGGTTTCAAAATGAGAATCATAAATTTGGCAAAGTCTCGCTTTGATCGGTTTTTCATGCACTCGAATTTCAAAATATTGGCCATTCCCAACGATAGCCCATGGGAAGTCGACGAGCATGGTTTCGTGAAAAATGCGATGGTCATAAATTTTGCAAAGTCTCGCTTCGATCGGCACCGCCTCGAATTTCAAAATACTTGCCATTCCCAACGATTAGCCCATGGAAGTCGATAGCATGGTTTCGTGAAAAATGCGATGGTCATAAATTTTGCGCAAAGTCTCGCTTCGATCGGTTTTTCATGCACTATCGAATTTCAAAATACTTGCCATTCCCAACGATTAGCCCATGGGAAGTCGAAAGCATGGTTTCGTGAAAAATGCGATGGTCATAAATTTTGCGAAAGTCTCGCTTCGATCGGTTTCGCACCGCTCGAATTTCAAAATACTGGCCATTCCCAACGATTAGCCCATGGAAGTCGATAAGCATGGTTTCGTGAAAAGCGATGGTCATAAATTTTGCAAAGTCTCGCTTCGATCGGTTTTCGCATCGACTCGAATTTCAAAATACTTGCCATTCCTAACGATTAGCCCATGGAAGTCGATAAGCATGGTTTCGTGAAAATGCGATGGTCATAAATTTTGCAAAGTCTCGCTTCGATCGGTTTTTCTGCACTATCTCGAATTTCAAAATACTGCCATTCCTAACGATTAGCCCATGGGAAGTCGAGCATGGTTTCGTGAAAAATGCGACATAAATTTTGCGAAAGTCTCGCTTCGATCGGTTTTTCATGCACTCTCGAATTTCAAAATATTGGCCATTCCCAACGATTAGCCCATGGGAAGTCGATAGCATGGTTTCGTGAAAAATGCGATGGTCATAAATTTTGCGCAAAGTCTCGCTTCGATCGGTTTTTCGCACCGATCTCGAATTTCAAAATACTGCCATTCCCAACGATTAGCCCATGGAAGTCGATGCATGGTTTCGTGAAAATGCGATGGTCATAAATTTTGCAAAGTCTCGCTTCGATCGGTTTTTCGCACTCGAATTTCAAAATACTGCCATTCCTAACGATTAGCCCATGGAAGTCGATAAGCATGGTTTCGTGAAAATGATGGTCATAAATGCGCAAAGTCTCGCTTCGATCGGTGCACTCGAATTTCAAAATACTTGCCATTCCTAACGATTAGCCCATGGAAGTCGACGAGCATGGTTTCAAAAATGCGATGGTCATAAATGCGCAAAGTCTCGCTTCGATCGGTTTCATGCACCATCTCGAATTTCAAAATACTGGCCATTCCCAACGATAGCCCATGGAAGTCGATAGCATGGTTTCGAAAAATGCGATGGTCATAAATGCGACAAAGTCGAGTTTAGATCGATTTTTCATGCACCGTTAAGATATTTCAAAATACTTGCCATTCCCAACGTATTAGCCCATTGGAAGTCGTAGAAGTATGGTTTCATGAAAAAACGCGACGGTCATAAACTTTGCGCAAAGTCTCGCTTCGATCTATTTTCGCACTCGAATTTCAAAATACTTGCCATTCCTAACGATAGCCCATGGAAGTCGATGAGCATGGTTTCAAAAATGCGATGGTCATAAATTTTGCGCAAAGTCTCGCTTCGATCGGTTTTTCGCACTATCTCGAATTTCAAAATACCATTCCTAACGATAGCCCATGGAAGTCGAGCATGGTTTCGTGAAAATGCGACGGTCATAAATTTTGCGCAAAGTCTCGCTTTCGATCGGTTTTGCACCGCCTCGAATTTCAAAATATTGGCCATTCCCAACGATTAGCCCATGGGAAGTCGAAGCATGGTTTCGTGAAAATGCGATGGTCATAAATTTTGCGCAAAGTCTCGCTTCGATCGGTTTTTCGCACTACGAATTTCAAAATACTGCCATTCCCAACGATTAGCCCATGGAAGTCGATAGCATGGTTTCGTGAAAAATGCGACGGTCATAAATTTTGCGAAAGTCTCGCTTCGATCGGTTTTTCGCACTATCTCGAATTTCAAAATACTTGCCATTCCTAACGATAGCCCATGGGAAGACATGGTTTCGTGAAAATGCGATGGTCATAAATTTTGCGAAAGTCTCGCTTCGATCGGTTTTTCATGCACTATCTCGAATTTCAAAATACTGGCCATTCCCAACGATTAGCCCATGGGAAGTCGACGAGCATGGTTTCGTAAAAATGCGATGGTCATAAATGCGCAAAGTCTCGCTTCGATCGGTTTTTCATGCACCGCCTCGAATTTCAAAATACTGCCATTCCCAACGATTAGCCCATGGAAGTCGATAGCATGGTTTCGAAAATGCGATGGTCATAAATTTTGCGCAAAGTCTCGCTTCGATTTCGTTCGTGCACTCTGAATTTCAAAATACTTGCCATTCCCAACGATTAGCCCATGGAAGTCGAAGCATGGTTTCGTGAAAAATGCGACGGTCATAAATTTTGAAAATCTCGCTTCGATCGGTTTTTCGTGCACTATCTCGAATTTCAAAATACTGGCCATTCCTAACGATTAGCCCATGGAAGTCGATAAGCATGGTTTCGTGAAATGCGGGTCATAAATTGCAAAGTCTCGCTTCGATCGGTTTTTCGCACTCGAATTTCAAAATTGCCATTCCCAACGATAGCCCATGGGAAGTCGACAAGCATGGTTTCGAAAATGCGATGGTCATAAATTTTGCAAAGTCTCGCTTCGATCGTTTTACGCAAAGTCTTGTTTTGATCAGTTTTTCATGCACCATCTCGAAATTTTAAAATATTGGCCATTCCCAACGTATTAGCCCTTGAGAAGTCATATAAGCATGGTTTCATGAGAAAATGCGATAGTCATATACTTTGCGCAAAGTCTCGCTTCGATCTATTTTCCATGCACCGACTCGGAATTTCAAAATACTGGCCATTCCCAAAGTACAAGCTTGGTTTCGTGAAAAAACGCGATGGTCATGAATTTTACGCAAAGTCTCATTTCGATCGGTTTTTCGCACCGCTCGAATTTCAAAATACGCCATTCCTAACGATTAGCCCATGGAAGTCATAGCATGGTTTCGTGAAAATGATGGTCATAAATTGCAAAGTCTCGCTTCGATCGGTTTTTCGCCATCGAATTTCAAAATACTGGCCATTACCAACTTATTAGCCCTTTGGAAGTCGTACGAGCATGGTTTCACGAAAAAAATGCGATGGTCATAAATTTTGCGCAACGTATCTTTTCGATCGATTTTTCGTGTACCATCTCAGAATTTTAAAATACTGGCCATTCCCAACGTATTAGCCCATTGGAAGTCGTACAAGCACAGTTTCACGAAAAAATACGACGGTCATAAACTTTGCGCAAAGTCGCGCACAAAGTCGAGTTTAGATCGATTTTTCATGCACCGTGAAGATATTTCAAAATACTTGCCATTCCCAACGTATTAGCCCATGGGACATCGTACGAGCATGGTTTCGTGAAAAAACGCGACAGTCATAAATTTTGCGCAAAGTCTCGCTTCGATCGGTTTTTCGTGCACCGTCTCGAATTTCAAAATACTGCCATTCCCAACGATTAGCCCATGGAAGTCGATATGGTTTCGAAAATGCGATGGTCATAAATTTTGCGAAAGTCTCGCTTCGATCGTTTTCCGCACCGACTCGAATTTCAAAATACTGCCATTCCCAACGATAGCCCATGGAAGTCGTAAGCATGGTTTCGTGAAAAAGCGACGGTCATAAATTTTGCGCAAAGTCTCGCTTCGATCGGTTTTTCGCACTATCTCGAATTTCAAAATACTTGCCATTCCTAACGATAGCCCATGGGAAGTCGATGAGCATGGTTTCGTGAAAATGCGATGGTCATAAATTTTGCGCAAAGGCAAAGTCTCGCTTCGATCGGTTTTTCGCACTATCTCGAATTTCAAAATACTGCCATTCCTAACGATTAGCCCATGGGAAGTCGACGAGCATGGTTTCGTGAAACGGTCATAAATTTTGCAAAGTCTCGTTTCGATCGGTTTTTCATGCACCGTCTCGGAATTTTAAAATATTGGCTATTCCCAACGTATTAGCCCTTGGGAAGTCATATAAGAATGGTTTCATGAAAAAATGCGACGGTCATAAATTTTGCGCAAAGTCTCGCTTAGATATATTTTCCGTGCACCGACTCGGAATTTCAAAATACTTGCCATTCCCAACGTATTAGCCCATGGGAAGTCATACAAGCATGGTTTCGTGAAAAAACGCGACAGTCATGAATTTTGCGCAAAGTCTCCTTTTGAACGGTTTTTCGTGCATCATCTCGGAATTTTAAAATACCTATCATTCCTAACGTATTAGCCCATGGGAAGCCGTACGAGCAAGGTTTCATGAAAAAATGCGACATAAATTTGCAAAGTCTCGCTTTGATCGGTTTTTCATGCACTCTCGAATTTCAAAATATTGGCCATTCCCAACGATTGGGAAGTCGACGAGCATGGTTTCGAAAAATGCGATGGTCATAAATTTTGCGAAAGTCTCGCTTCGATCGGTTTTTCGTGCACCGCCTCGAATTTCAAAATACTGCCATTCCCAACGATTAGCCCATGGAAGTCGATAGCATGGTTTCAAAAATGCGATGGTCATAAATTAAAGTCGCGCAAAAGTCTCGTTTCGATCGGTTTTCATCACTATGAATTTCAAAATACTTGCCATTCCTAACGATTAGCCCATGGGAGTCGACGAGCATGGTTTCGTGAAAAATGCGATGGTCATAAATTTTGCAAAGTCTCGCTTTCGGTTTTTCGCACTACTCGAATTTCAAAATACTTGGCCATTCCCAACGATAGCCCATGGAAGTCGATAAGCATGGTTTCGTGAAAAATGCGATGGTCATAAATTTTGGCGAAAGTCTCGCTTCGATCGGTTTTTCGCACTCACTCGAATTTCAAAATACTGGCCATTCCCAACGATTAGCCCATGGAAGTCGATAAGCATGGTTTCGTGAAAATGCGATGGTCATAAATTTTGCGCAAAGTCTCGCTTCGATCGGTTTTTCTGCACTATCTCGAATTTCAAAATACTTGCCATTCCTAACGATTAGCCCATGGAAGTCGATGAGCATGGTTTCGAAAAATGATCGTTGCATAAATTCGCAAAGTCTCGTTTCGATCGGTTTTTCATGCACCTCGAATTTCAAAATACTTGCCATTCCTAACGATAGCCCATGGGAATCGTGACGATGGTTTCGTGAAAAATGCGATGGTCATAAATTTTGCAAAGTCTCGCTTCGATCGGTTTTTCGCACCGCCTCGAATTTAAATTGGCCATTCCCAACGATTAGCCCATGGGATAAGCATGGTTTCGTGAAAAATGCGATGGTCATAAATTTTGCGCAAAGTCTCGCTTCGATCGGTTTTTCGCAACTCGAATTTCAAAATACCGCCATTCCCAACGATTAGCCCATGGAAGTCGTAAGCATGGTTTCGTGAAAAACGGTCATAAATTTTGCGCAAAGTCTCGCTTCGATCGGTTTTTCGCACTATCTCGAATTTCAAAATACTTGCCATTCCTAACGATAGCCCATGGAAGTCGATGAGCATGGTTTCGAAAAATGCGATGGTCATAAATTTTGGTCCGCAAAGTCTCGCTTCGATCGGTTTTTCGTGCACTATCTCGAATTTCAAAATACGGCCATTCCTAACGATTAGCCCATGGGAAGTCGATAAGCATGGTTTCGTGAAAAATGCGATGGTCATAAATTTTGCAAAGTCTCGCTTCGATCGGTTTTTCATGCACCATCTCGAATTTCAAAATACTGCCATTCCCAACGATTAGCCCATGGGAAGTCGACGAGCATGGTTTCGTGAAAAATGCGATGGTCATAAATTTTGCGCAAAGTCTCGCTTCGATCGGTTTTTCGCACCGTCTCGAATTTCAAAATACGCCATTCCCAACGATAGCCCATGGAAGTCGTATAAGCATGGTTTCGTGAAAAAACGCGATGGGTCATAAATTTTGCGCAAAGTCTCGCTTCGATCGGTTTTTCTTGCACTATCTCGATATTTCAAAATACTTGCCATTCCTAACGACTTAGCCCATGGGAGAGTCGACGAGCATGGTTTCGTGAAAAATGCGATGGTCATAAATTTTGCAAAGTCTCGCTTCGATCGGTTTTTCATGCACCGCTCGAATTTCAAAATACTGGCCATTCCCAACGATTAGCCCATGGAAGTCGATAGCATGGTTTCGTGAAAATGCGATGGTCATAAATTTTGCGCAAAGTCTCGCTTCGATCGGTTTTTCGTGCACCGACTCGAATTTCAAAATACGCCATTCCCAACGATTAGCCCATGGAAGTCGTACAAGCATGGTTTCGTGAAAATGCGACGGTCATAAATTTTGCGCAAAGTCTCGCTTCGATCGGTTTTTCGCACTATCTCGAATTTCAAAATACTTGCCATTCCTAACGATAGCCCATGGAAGTCGATGAGCATGGTTTCGTGAAAATGCGATGGTCATAAATTTGCGTCGCAAAGTCTCGCTTCGATCGGTTTTTCGTGCACTATCTCGAATTTCAAAATACTGCCATTCCTAACGATAGCCCATGGGAAGTCGACGAGCATGGTTTCGTGAAAAATGCGATCATAAATTTTGCAAAGTCTCGCTTTGATCGGTTTTTCGCACCTCGAATTTCAAAATATTGGCCATTCCCAACGATAGCCCATGGGAAGTCGATAAGCATGGTTTCGTGAAAATGCGATGGTCATAAATTTTGCGCAAAGTCTCGCTTCGATCGGTTTTTCGCAACCACTCGAATTTCAAAATACGCCATTCCCAACGATTAGCCCATGGAAGTCGATAAGCATGGTTTCGTGAAAATGCGACGGTCATAAATTTTGCGAAAGTCTCGCTTCGATCGGTTTTTCGCACTATCTCGAATTTCAAAATACTTGCCATTCCTAACGATTAGCCCATGGGAAGTCGATGAGCATGGTTTCGTAAAAATGCGATGGTCATAAATTTTGCGCAAAGTCTCGCTTCGATCGGTTTTTCGTGCACTATCATTTCAAAATACTGCCATTCCTAACGATTAGCCCATGGAAGTCGAGCATGGTTTCGTGAAAAATGCGGTCATAATTGCAAAGTCTCGCTTCGATCGCATTTCGAATTTCAAAATACCATTCCCAACGATTAGCCCATGGGAAGTCGATGAGCATGGTTTCGTGAAAATGCGATGGTCATAAATTTTGCAAAGTCTCGCTTCGATCGGTTTTTCGCACTATCTCGAATTTCAAAATACTGCCATTCCCAACGATTAGCCCATGGAAGTCGTAAGCATGGTTTCGAAAAAATGCGATGGTCATAAATTTTGCAAAGTCTCGCTTCGGATCGGTTTTTCATGCACTCTCGAATTTCAAAATACTTGCCATTCCCAACGATTAGCCCATGGGAAGTCGACGAGCATGGTTTCGTGAAAAATGCGATGGTCATAAATTTTGCGCAAAGTCTCGCTTCGATCGGTTTTTCGGCACCATCTCGAATTTCAAAATACTGGCCATTCCCAACGATAGCCCATGGAAGTCGATAAGCATGGTTTCGTGAAAATGCGATCATAAATTTTGCGCAAAGTCTCGCTTCGATCGGTTTTTCGCACCACTCGAATTTCAAAATACTGCCATTCCCAACGATAGCCCATGGGAAGTCGACAAGCATGGTTTCGTGAAAAAGCGATGGTCATAAATTTTGCGAAAGTCTCGCTTCGATCGGTTTTTCGCACTATCTCGAATTTCAAAATACTTGCCATTCCTAACGATTAGCCCATGGGAAGTCGATGCATGGTTTCGTGAAAATGCGATCATAAATTTTGCGCAAAGTCTCGCTTTGATCGGTTTTTCATGCACCGAATTTCGCCATTCCCAACGATTAGCCCATGGAAGTCGACGAGCATGGTTTCGTGAAAAATGCGATGGTCATAAATTTTGCAAAGTCTCGCTTCGATCGGTTTTTCGCACCGCCTCGAATTTCAAAATACTGCCATTCCCAACGATTAGCCCATGGAAGTCGTAAGCATGGTAAAAATGCGATGGTCATAAATTTTGCGTCCAAAGTCTCGCTTCGATCGGTTTCATGCACTCTCTCGAATTTCAAAATACTTGCCATTCCCAACGATTAGCCCATGGGAAGTCGACGAGCATGGTTTCGTGAAAAATGCGATGGTCATAAATGCGCAAAGTCTCGCTTCGATCGGTTTTTCGTGCACCATCTCGAATTTCAAAATACTGCCATTCCCAACGATTAGCCCATGGAAGTCGTAAGCATGGTTTCGTGAAAAATCGCGATGGTCATAAATTTTGCGCAAAGTCTCGCTTCGATCGGTTTTTCGTGCATCTACTCGGAATTTCAAAATACTGGCCATTCCCAACGTATTAGCCCATGGAAAGTCGTACGAGCATGGTTTCGTGAAAAAACGCGATGGTCATAAATTTTGCGAAAGTCTCGCTTCGATCGGTTTTTCGCACTATCTCGAATTTCAAAATACTTGCCATTCCTAACGATAGCCCATGGGAAGTCGTGAGCATGGTTTCAAAAATGGTCATAAATTTTGCGCAAAGTCTCGCTTCGATCGGTTTTTCGTGCACCATCTCGAATTTCAAAATACTGCCATTCCTAACGATAGCCCATGGAAGTCGACAAGCATGGTTTCGTGAAAATGCGATCATAAATTTTGCAAAGTCTCGCTTCGATCGGTTTTGCACTATCTCGAATTTCAAAATACTTGCCATTCCTAACGATTAGCCCATGGAAGTCGATGAGCATGGTTTCGTGAAAATGCGATCATAAATTTTGCGCAAAGTCTCGCTTCGATCGGTTTTTCGGCACCTCGAATTTCAAAATACGCCATTCCCAACGATTAGGAATGATGGTCATAAATGAAAGTCACGAAAGTCTCGCTTCGATCGGTTTTTCGGCACTATCTCGAATTTCAAAATACTGCCATTCCTAACGATAGCCCAGGAAGTCGATATCGTGAAAAATGCGATGGTCATAAATTTTGCAAAGTCTCGCTTCGATCGGTTTTTCTGCACCGCCTCGAATTTCAAAATATTGGCCATTCCCAACGATTAGCCCATGGGAAGTCGATAAGCATGGTTTCGAAAAATGCGATGGTCATAAATTTTGCGCAAAGTCTCGCTTCGATCGGTTTTTCGCACCGTCTCGAATTTCAAAATACTTGCCATTCCCAACGATTAGCCCATGGAAGTCGATAAGCATGGTTTCGTGAAAAGCGATGGTCATAAATTTTGCGCAAAGTCTCGCTTCGATCGGTTTTTCGGCACTATCTCGAATTTCAAAATACTGCCATTCCTAACGATTAGCCCATGGAAGTCGACGAGCATGGTTTCGTGAAAAATGCGATGATAAATTTTGCGAAAGTCTCGCTTTGATCGGTTTTTCATGCACCATCTCGAATTTCAAAATATTGGCCATTCCCAACGATAGCCCATGGGAAGTCGACGAGCATGGTTTCGTGAAAAATGCGATGGTCATAAATTTTAACGCCTCGCTTCGATCGGTTTTTCGGCACCGCCTCGAATTTCAAAATACGCCATTCCCAACGATTAGCCCATGGAAGTCGATAAGCATGGTTTCGAAAAATGCGATGGTCATAAATTGAAAGTCGCGCAAAGTCTCGTTTCGATCGGTTTTTCTGCACTATCTCGAATTTCAAAATACTTGCCATTCCCAACGATAGCCCATGGAAGTCGTGAGCATGGTTTCGTGAAAATGGTCATAAATTTTGGCAAAGTCTCGCTTCGATCGGTTTTTCTGCACCATCGAAATTTAAAATACTGGTCATTCCCAACGTATTAGGCCATTGGAAGTCGTATAAGCATGGTTTCATGAAAAAACGCGACCGTCATAAACTTTGCGCAAAGTCTCGCTTCGATCTATTTTCCGTGCACCGACTCGGATTTTCAAAATACTGGCCATTCCCAACGTATTAGCCCATTGGAAGTCGTATAAGCATGGTTTCGTGAAAAAACGCGACGGTCATGAATTTTGCGCAAAGTCTCGTTTCGATCGGTTTTTCGTGCACTATCTCGGAATTTCAAAATTCTTGCCATTCCCAACGTATTAGCCCATGGGAAGTCGTATGAGCACGGTTTTGCTATAAAATGTGATGGTCATAAACTTTGCGCAAAGTCACGCGCAAAGTCTCGTTTCCGATCGGTTTTTTGTGCACTATCTCAGAATTTCAAAATACCAATCATTCCTAACGTATTAGCCAATGGGAAGTCGTACGAGCAAGGTTTCGTGAAAAAATGTGACAATCATAAATTTTGCGCAAAGTCTCGTTTTGATCGGTTTTTCATGCACCGTCTTGGAATTTTAAAATATTGGCCATTCCCAACGTATTAGCCCTTGGGAAGTCGTATAAGCATGGTTTCATGAAAAATGCGATGGTCATAAACTTTGCGCAAAGTCTCGCTTCGATCGGTTTTCGCACCGAATTTCAAAATACGCCATTCCCAACGATTAGCCCATGGAAGTCGATAGCATGGTTTCGTGAAAAACGTTCATAAATTTTGCAAAGTCTCGCTTCGATCGGTTTTTCGCACTATCTCGAATTTCAAAATACTTGCCATTCCTAACGATAGCCCATGGAAGTCGATGAGCATGGTTTCGTGAAAAATGCGATGGTCATAAATTTTGCAAAGTCTCGCTTCGATCGGTTTTTCGCACCACTCGAATTTCAAAATACTGCCATTCCTAACGATTAGCCCATGGAAGTCGAAGCATGGTTTCGAAAAATGATGGTCATAAATTTTGCGCAAAGTCTCGCTTTGATCGGTTTTTCGGCACCATCTCGAATTTCAAAATACTGCCATTCCCAACGATTAGCCCATGGGAAGTCGAAGCATGGTTTCGATGAAAAATGCGATGGTCATAAATTTTGCGAAAGTCTCGCTTCGATCGGTTTTTCTGCACCGAATTTCAAAATACTGCCATTCCCAACGATAGCCCATGGAAGTCGTAAGCATGGTTTCGTGAAAAAAATGCGTCATAAATTTTGCGCAAAGTCTCGCTTCGATCGGTTTTCATGCACTATGAATTTCAAAATACTTGCCATTCCCAACGATTAGCCCATGGGAAGTCGACGAGCATGGTTTCGTGAAAAATGCGATGGTCATAAATTTTGCGAAAGTCTCGCTTCGATCGGTTTTTCGCACTATCTCGAATTTCAAAATACTGGCCATTCCCAACGATTAGCCCATGGAAGTCGATAAGCATGGTTTCGTGAAAATGCGATGGTCATAAATTTTGCAAAGTCTCGCTTCGATCGGTTTTTCGCACTACTCGAATTTCAAAATACGCCATTCCCAACGATTAGCCCATGGAAGTCGAAGCATGGTTTCGTGAAAAATGCGACGGTCATAAATTTTGCGCAAAGTCTCGCTTTCGATCGGTTTTTCGCACTATCTCGAATTTCAAAATACTTGCCATTCCTAACGATTAGCCCATGGAAGTCGATGAGCATGGTTTCGAAAATGCGATGGTCATAAATTTTGCAAAGTCACGCAAAGTCTCGCTTCGATCGGTTTTTCGCACCATCTCGAATTTCAAAATACTGCCATTCCTAACGATTAGCCCATGGAAGTCGACAAGCATGGTTTCGTGAAAAATGCGATGGTCATAAATTTTGCAAAGTCTCGCTTCGATCGGTTTTTCGCACTATCTCGAATTTCAAAATATTGCCATTCCTAACGATAGCCCATGGGAAGTCGATAAGCATGGTTTCGTGAAAATGCGATGGTCATAAATTTTGGTCGAAAGTCTCGCTTCGATCGGTTTTTCGCACACTCGAATTTCAAAATACTTGCCATTCCCAACGATTAGCCCATGGAAGTCGTAGAGCATGGTTTCGTGAAAAATGCGACATAAATTTTGCGCAAAGTCTCGTTTCGATCGGTTTTTCGCACTATCTCAGAATTTCAAAATACTTGCCATTCCTAACGAATTAGCCCATGGGAAGTCGTATGAGCACGGTTTCGCTGTAAAATGTGATAGTCATAAACTTTGCGCAAAGTCATGTGCAAAGACTCGTTTCGATCTGTTTTTCTTGCACCGTTTTGAAATTTGAAAATACTGGACATTCATAACATATTAGCCCATGAGAAGTCATACTAACATGGTTTCGTGAAAAAATGTGGTGGTCATCAATTTTGCACAAAGTCACGCTTCGATCGGTTTCTCGAATTTCAAAATACTGGCCATTCCCAACGATTAGCCCATGGAAGTCGTACGAGCATGGTTTCGCGAAGAAATGCGATGGTCATAAATTTTACACCGTCTCGTTTCGATCGGTTTTTCCTGCACCGTCTTAGAATTTTAAAATACTGGCCATTCCCAACATATTAGCCAATTGGAAGTCGAAACAATACGACGGTCATAAACTTTGCGTAAAGTCGCGCACAAAGTCGAGTTTCGATCAAATTTTCATGCACCGTCAAGATATTTCAAAATACCTGCCATTCTCAACGTATTAGCCCATGGGACATCGTACGAGCATGGTTTCGTGAAAAAATGGGCCGGTCATAAATTTTGCGCAATGTCTCGTTTCAATCTATTTTCCGTGCACCGACTCGGAATTTCAAAATACTGGCCATTCCCAAAGTATTAGCCAATGGGAAGTCGTACAAGTTGGTTTCGTGAAAAAACGCGACGGTCATGAATTTTGTGCAAAGTCTCGTTTCGATCGATTTTTCATGCACTATCTCGGAATTTCAAAATACTGGCCATTCCCAATGTATTAGCCCATGGGAAGTCGATGAGCATGGTTTCGTAAAAATGCGATGGTCATAAATTTGCGCAAAGTCTCGCTTTCGATCGGTTTTTCGCACTATCGAATTTCAAAATACGCCATTCCTAACGATTAGCCCATGGAAGTCGTAAGCATGGTTTCGAAAAATGCGGTCATAAATTTTGCGCAAAGTCTCGCTTCGATCGGTTGCGCCATCTCGAATTTCAAAATACTGCCATTCCCAACGATTAGCCCATGGGAAGTCGACGAGCATGGTTTCGTGAAAATGCGATGGTCATAAATTTTGCGCAAAGTCTCGCTTCGATCGGTTTTGCACCGCCTCGAATTTCAAAATACTGCCATTCCCAACGATAGCCCATGGAAGTCGTAGCATGGTTTCGTGAAAAATGCGATGGTCATAAATTTTGGCGCAAAGTCGAGTTTAGATCGATTTTTCATGCACCGTTAAGATATTTCAAAATACTTGCCATTCCCAACGTATTAGCCCATGGGACATCGTACGAGCATGGTTTCGTGAGAAAATGCGACGGTCATAAATTTTGCGTAAAGTCTCGCTTCGATTTATTTTCCATGCACCGACTCGGAATTTCAAAATACTGGCCATTCCCAATGTATTAGCCCATGGGAAGTCGTAGGAGCACAGTTTCACTGAAAAATGTGATGGTCATAAACTTTGCGCAAAGTCACGCGTGAAGTCTCGTTTCGATCGGTTTTTCGTACACTATCTCAGAATTTCAAAATACCTGTCATTCCTAACGTATTAGCCCATGGGAAGTCGTACGAGCATGGTTTCGTGAAAAAATGCAACAGTCATAAATTTTGCGCAAAGTCTCGCTTCGATCGGTTTTTCATGCCTCGAATTTCAAAATATTGGCCATTCCTAACGATAGCCCATGGGAAGTCGATAAGCATGGTTTCGTGAAAATGGTCATAAATTTTGCGCAAAGTCTCGCTTCGATTTTTCGCACCATCGAATTTCAAAATACTGGCCATTCCCAAAGTATTAGCCAATGGGAACTCGTACAAGCATGGTTTCGTGAAAAAACGCGATGGTCATGAATTTTGGGCAAAGTCTCGTTTCGATCGGTTTTTCGTGCACTATCTCGGAATTTCAAAATACCTGTCATTCCTAACGTATTAGCCCTTGGGAAGTCGTACGAGCATGGTTTCGCGAAAAAATGCGATGGTCATAAATTTTGCGCAACGTCTCGTTTCGATCGGTTTTTCGTGCACCATCTCAGAATTTTAAAATACTGGCCATTCCCAACGTATTAGCCCATTGGAAGTCGTACTAGCACGGTTTCACGAAAAAATACGACGGTCATAAACTTTGCGCAAAGTCGAGTTTCAATCAGTTTTTCATGCACCGTCAAGATATTTCAAAATACTTGCCATTCTCAACGTATTAGCCCATAGGACATCGTACGAGCATGGTTTCGTTAAAAAATGCGATGGTCATAAATTTGGCGCAATGTCTCGTTTCGATCGGTTTTTCGTGCACCGTCTCAGAAATTTAAAATACTGGTCATTCCCAACATATTAGCCTATTGGAAGTCGTATAAGCATGGTTTCATGAAAAAACGTGATGGTCATTAACTTTGCGCAAAGTCTCGCTTCGATCTATTTTCCGTACACCGACTCGGAATTTCAAAATACTGGCCATTCCCAACGTATTAGCCCATGGGAATTCGTACAAGCATGGTTTCGTGAAAAAACGCGACAGTCATGAATTTTGCGCAAAGTCTCGTTTCGATCAGTTTTTCGTGCACTATCTCGAAATTTCAAAATATTTGCCATTCCCAACGTATTAGCCCTTGGGAAGTCGTATAAGCATGGTTTTATGAAAAAATGTGATGGTCATAAACTTTGCGCAAAGTCTCGCTTCAATCTATTTTTCGTGCACCGACTCGGAATTTCAAAATACTGGCCAGCCCCAAAGTATTAGCCAATGGGAAGTCGTACAAGTATGGTTTCGTGAAAAAACGCGATGGACATGAATTTTGAGCAAAGTCTCGTTCCAATCGGTTTTTCGTGCACTATCTCGGAATTTCAAAATACTTGCCATTCTCAACGTATTTGCCCATGGGAAGTCGTATGAGCACGGTTTCGCTGTAAAATGTGATGGTCATAAACTTTGCGCAAAGTCACGCGCAAAGTCTCGTTTCGATCGGTTTTTCATGCACTATCTCGGAATTTCAAAATACCTTTCATTCCTAACGATTAGCCCATGGAAGTCGTGCATGGTTTCGTGAAAACGGTCATAATTTTGGCGCAAAGTCTCGCTTTCGATCGGTTTTTCATACTATCTCGAATTTCAAAATACTGCCATTCCTAACGATAGCCCATGGAAGTCGACGAGCATGGTTTCGTGAAAATGCGATGGTCATAAATTTTGCAAAGTCTCGCTTCGATCGGTTTTTCGCACCGCCTCGAATTTTAAAATACGCCATTCCCAACGATTAGCCCATGGAAGTCGAAAGCATGGTGAAAAAGCGATGGTCATTTTTGCGAAAGTCTCGCTTCGATCGGTTTTTCGGCACTACTCGAATTTCAAAATACTGGCCATTCCCAACGATTAGCCCATGGGAAGTCGAGCATGGTTTCGTGAAAATGCGATGGTCATAAATTTTGCAAAGTCTCGCTTCGATCGGTTTTTCGGCACTATCTCGAATTTCAAAATACTTGCCATTCCTAACGATAGCCCATGGAAGTCGATGAGCACGGTTTCACTGTAAAATGTGATGGTCATAAACTTTGCGCAAAGTCACGCGCAAAGTCTCGTTTCGATCGGTTTTTCATGCACTATATCGGAATTTCAAAATACCTTTCATTCCTAACGTATTAGCCCATGGGAAGTCGTGCAAGCATGGTTTCGTGAAAAACGTGACGGTCATTAATTTTGCGCAAAGTCTCGTTTCGATCGGTTTTTCGTGCACTATCTCGGAATTTCAAAATACGTGCCATTCCTAGCGTATTAGCCCATGGGAAGTCATATGAGCACGGTTTCGCTATAAAACGTGATGGTCATAAACTTTGCGCAAAGTCACGCGCAAAGACTCGTTTCGATCTGTTTTTCGTGCACCATTTCAGAATTTTAAAATACTGGCCATTCGTAACATATTAGCCCATGAGAAGTCGTACTAACATGGTTTCGTGAAAAAATGTGGTGGTCATAAATTGCGAAAGTCTCGCTTCGATCGGTTTTTCGCACCATCTCGAATTTCAAAATACTTGATTCCTAACGATTAGCCCATGGAAGTCGACGAGCATGGTTTCGAAAAATGCGATGGTCAAATTTTGCGAAAGTCTCGCTTCGATCGGTTGCACTGCCTCGAATTTTAAAATATTGGCCATTCCCAAAGTATTAGCCCTTGGGAAGTCGTATAAGCATGGTTTCATGAAAAATGCGATGGTCATAAACTTTGCGCAAAGTCGCGCACAAAGTCGTGTTTCGATCAATTTTTCATGCACCGTTAAGATATTTCAAAATACTTGCCATTCCCAACGTATTAGCCCATGGGACATCGTACGAGCATGGTTTTGTGAAAAAATGCGACGGTCATAAATTTTGCGCAACGTCTCGCTTCGATCGGTTTTTCGCGCCTCGAATTTCAAAATACTTGCCATTCCTAACGATAGCCCATGGAAGTCGATAGCATGGTTTCGAAAAAACGATGGTCATAAATTTGCGCAAAGTCCAAGTCTCGCTTCGATCGGTTTTCATGCACTCATATTTCAAAATACTTGCCATTCCTAACGATTAGCCCATGGGAAGTCGACGAGCATGGTTTCGTAAAAATGCGATGGTCATAAATTTTGCAAAGTCTCGCTTCGATCGGTTTTTGCACCATCTCGAATTTCAAAATACTGGCCATTCCCAACGATAGCCCATGGAAGTCGATAAGCATGGTTTCGTGAAAATGCGATGGTCATAAATTTTGCAAAGTCTCGCTTCGATCGGTTTTTCGGCACTACTCGAATTTCAAAATACTGCCATTCCCAACGATAGCCCATGGAAGTCGAAGCATGGTTTCGTGAAAAATCGCGACGGTCATAAATTTTGCGCAAAGTCTCGCTTCGATCGGTTTTTCGCACTATCTCGAATTTCAAAATACTTGCCATTCCTAACGATAGCCCATGGAAGTCGATGAGCATGGTTTCGTGAAATGCGATGGTCATAAATTTGCGCAAAGTCTCGCTTCGATCGGTTTTTCGGCACTATCTCGAATTTCAAAATACGCCATTCGTAACATATTAGCCCATGAGAAGTCGTACTAACATGGTTTCGTGAAAAAATGTGGTGGTCATCAATTTTGCGCAAAGTCACGTTTTGATCAGTTTTTCGCGCGCCATTTCAGAATTTCAAAATACCTGTGATTCCTAACGTATTAGCCCATGGGAAGTCGTACGAGCAAGGTTTCGTGAAAAAATGCGACAGTCATAAATTTTGCGCAAAGTCTCGTTTTGATCGATTTTTCCTGCACCGTCTCGGAATTTCAAAATACTGGCCATTCCCAACGATAGCCCATGGAAGTCGATAAGCATGGTTTCGTGAAAATGCGATGGTCATAAACGCAAAGTCTCGCTTCGATCGGTTTTTCGCACTATCTCGAATTTCAAAATACTTGCCATTCCTAACGATTAGCCCATGGGAAGTGATAAGCATGGTTTCGTGAAAATGCGACGGTCATAAATTTTGCAAAGTCTCGCTTCGATCGGTTTTTCGCAGCACTATCTCGAATTTCAAAATATTTGCCATTCCCAACATGGGAAGTCGATGAGCATGGTTTCGTGAAAAATGCGATGGTCATAAATTTTGCGCAAAGTCTCGCTTCGATCGGTTTTTCGCCACCATCTCGAATTTCAAAATACGCCATTCCCAACGATTAGCCCATGGAAGTCGATAAGCATGGTTTCGTGAAAATGCGATGGTCATAATTTTGCGCAAAGTCTCGCTTCGATCGGTTTTTCGCACTATCTCGAATTTCAAAATACTTGCCATTCCTAACGATAGCCCATGGAAGTCGATGAGCATGGTTTTAAAATGATGGTCATAAATTTTGCGCAAAGTCCGCGTCTCGCTTCGATCGTTTTTTGCACCACCTCGAATTTCAAAATACGCCATTCCTAACGATTAGCCCATGGAAGTCGACAAGCATGGTTTCGTGAAAAATGCGATGGTCATAATTTTGGCGCAAAGTCTCGCTTTGATCGGTTTTTCGCACCATCTCGAATTTCAAAATACTGCCATTCCTAACGATAGCCCATGGGAAGTCGATGAGCATGGTTTCGAAAAATGCGATGGTCATAAATTTTGCGCAAAGTCTCGCTTCGATCGGTTTTGCACTCGAATTTCAAAATACTGGCCATTCCCAACGATTAGCCCATGGAAGTCGATAGCATGGTTTCGAAAAATGCGATGGTCATAAATTTTGCGCAAAGTCTCGCTTCGATCGGTTTTTCATGCATCTCGAATTTCAAAATACTTGCCATTCCTAACGATAGCCCATGGGAAGTCGACGAGCATGGTTTCGTGAAAATGCGATGGTCATAAATTTTGGCAAAGTCTCGCTTCGATCGGTTTTTGCACCGCCTCGAATTTCAAAATACTTGCCATTCCCAACGATAGCCCATGGAAGTCGATAAGCATGGTTTCGTGAAAATGCGATGGTCATAAATTTTGCGCAAAGTCTCGCTTCGATCGGTTTTTCGCACCGACTCGAATTTCAAAATACTGCCATTCCCAACGATAGCCCATGGAAGTCGATAGCATGGTTTCGTGAAAATGATGGTCATAAATTTTGCGAAAGTCTCGCTTCGATCGGTTTTTCGCACTATCTCGAATTTCAAAATACTTGCCATTCCTAACGATAGCCCATGGAAGTCGATGAGCATGGTTTCGTGAAAATGCGATGGTCATAAATTTTGGCGCAAGCAAAGTCTCGCTTCGATCGGTTTTTCGCACTATCTCGAATTTCAAAATACTGCATTCCTAACGATTAGCCCATGGAAGTCGTAAGCATGGTTTCGTGAAAAAGCGACGGTCATAAATTGCGCAAAGTCTCGCTTCGATCGGTTTTTCGCACTATCTCGAATTTCAAAATACTTGCCATTCCTAACGATAGCCCATGGAAGTCGATGAGCATGGTTTCGAAAAATGCGATGGTCATAAATTTTGCGCAAAGTCTCGCTTCGATCGGTTTTCGATCGCGCACCATCTCGAATTTCAAAATACTGCCATTCCTAACGATTAGCCCATGGAAGTCGAAGCATGGTTTCGTGAAAAATGCGATGGTCATAATTTTGGCGCAAAGTCTCGCTTCGATCGGTTTTTCGCCATCTCGAATTTCAAAATACTGCCATTCCTAACGATTAGCCCATGGGAAGTCGACGAGCATGGTTTCGTGAAAAATGCGATGGTCATAAATTTTGCAAAGTCTCGCTTCGATCGGTTTTTCGCACCATCTCGAATTTCAAAATACTGCCATTCCCAACGATTAGCCCATGGAAGTCGATAAGCATGGTTTCGTGAAAATGCGATGGTCATAAATTTGCGCAAAGTCTCGCTTCGATCGGTTTTTCGGCACCGTCTCGAATTTCAAAATACTGGCCATTCCCAACGATTAGCCCATGGAAGTCGATAAGCATGGTTTCGAAAAATGCGATGGTCATAATTTTGCGCAAAGTCTCGCTTCGATCGGTTTTTCGCACTATCTCGAATTTCAAAATACTTGCCATTCCTAACGATTAGCCCATGGAAGTCGATGAGCATGGTTTAAAAATGATGGTCATAAATTTTGCAAAGTCTCGCTTCGATCGGTTTTTCGTGCACCGCCTCGAATTTCAAAATACTGGCCATTCCTAACGATTAGCCCATGGGAAGTCGATAAGCATGGTTTCGTGAAAATGCGATGGTCATAAATTTTGCGCAAAGTCTCGCTTCGATCGGTCGGCACCATCTCGAATTTCAAAATAGCCATTCCCAACGATTAGCCCATGGAAGTCGACGAGCATGGTTTCGTGAAAATGCGATGGTCATAAATGCGCAAAGTCTCGCTTCGATCGGTTTTTCGCACTATCTCGAATTTCAAAATACTGCCATTCCTAACGATTAGCCCATGGAAGTCGAAGCATGGTTTCGAAAAAACGATGGTCATAAATTTGCGCAAAGTCTCGCTTCGATCGGTTTTTCATGCACCGCGAATTTCAAAATACTTGCCATTCCCAACGATTAGCCCATGGGAATCGTACGAGCATGGTTTCGTAAAAATGCGATGGTCATAAATTTTGCGCAAAGTCTCGCTTCGATCGGTTTTTCGCACCGTCTCGAATTTCAAAATACTGCCATTCCCAACGATAGCCCATGGAAGTCGATAGCATGGTTTCGTGAAAAATGCGATGGTCATAAATTTTGGCAAAGTCTCGCTTTCGATCGGTTTTTCATGCACCTCGAATTTCAAAATACTTGCCATTCCTAACGATAGCCCATGGGAAGTCGACGAGCATGGTTTCGTGAAAAATGCGATGGTCATAAATTTTGCAAAGTCTCGCTTCGATCGGTTTTTCGCACTATCTCGAATTTCAAAATACTTGCCATTCCCAACGATTAGCCCATGGAAGTCGAGCATGGTTTCGTGAAAAATGCGATGGTCATAAATTTTGCGCAAAGTCTCGCTTCGATCGGTTTTTCGCACCGACTCGAATTTCAAAATACTGCCATTCCCAACGATAGCCCATGGAAGTCGAAGCATGGTTTCGTGAAAAATGCGACGGTCATAATTTTGCGAAAGTCTCGCTTCGATCGGTTTTTCGTGCACTATCTCGAATTTCAAAATACTTGCCATTCCTAACGATAGCCCATGGAAGTCGTGAGCATGGTTTCGTGAAAATGCGATGGTCATAAATTTGCGCAAAGTCTCGCGATCGGTTTCGATCGGTCGGCACTATCGAATTTCAAAATACGCCATTCCTAACGATTAGCCCATGGAAGTCGTACAACATGGTTTCGTGAAAAATGCGATGGTCATAAATTTTGCGCAAAGTCTCGCTTTGATCGGGCACCATCTCGAATTTCAAAATACATTCCCAACGATTAGCCCATGGGAAGTCGACGAGCATGGTTTCGTGAAAAATGCGATGGTCATAAATTTTGCGCAAAGTCTCGCTTCGATCGGTTTTTCGCACCTCGAATTTCAAAATATTGGCCATTCCCAACGATTAGCCCATGGAAGTCGTAAGCATGGTTTCGTGAAAAATGCGATGGTCATAAATTTTGGCGCAAAGTCTCGCTTCGATCGGTTTTTCGCACTACTCGAATTTCAAAATACTTGCCATTCCGATAGCCCATGGAAGTCGTAAAGCATGGTTTCGAAAAATGCGGTCATAAATTTTGCGCAAAGTCTCGCTTCGATCGGTTTTTCGCACTATCTCGAATTTCAAAATACTTGCCATTCCTAACGATAGCCCATGGGAAGTCGAGCATGGTTTCGAAAAATGCGATGGTCATAAATTTTGGCAAAGTCTCGCCTCGCTTCGATCGGTTTTTCGTGCACCGCCTCGAATTTCAAAATACGCCATTCCTAACGATTAGCCCATGGAAGTCGATAAGCATGGTTTCGTGAAAAATGCGATGGTCATAAATTTTGCGCAAAGTCTCGCTTTGATCGGTTTTTCGCACCATCTCGAATTTCAAAATACTGGCCATTCCCAACGATTAGCCCATGGAAGTCGACGAGCATGGTTTCGTGAAAATGCGATGGTCATAAATTTTGCAAAGTCTCGCTTCGATCGGTTTTTCGGCACTATCTCGAATTTCAAAATACTTGCCATTCCTAACGATTAGCCCATGGAAGTCGATAGCATGGTTTCGTAAAAAACGATGGTCATAAATTTGGCAAAGTCTCGCTTCGATCGGTTTTCATGCACTATCTCGAATTTCAAAATACTTGCCATTCCTAACGATTAGCCCATGGGAAGTCGACGAGCATGGTTTCGTGAAAATGCGATCATAAATTTTGCGAAAGTCTCGCTTCGATCGGTTTTTCGTGCACCGTCTCGAATTTCAAAATATGCCATTCCCAACGATTAGCCCATGGAAGTCGATAGCATGGTTTCGTGAAAAAGCGATGGTCATAAATTTTGCGCAAAGTCTCGCTTCGATCGGTTTTTCGCACCTCTCGAATTTCAAAATACGCCATTCCCAACGATTAGCCCATGGAAGTCAAGCATGGTTTCGTGAAAAACGGTCATAATTTTGCGAAAGTCTCGCTTCGATCGGTTTTTCGCACTATCTCGAATTTCAAAATACTTGCCATTCCTAACGATAGCCCATGGAAGTCGTGTGAGCATGGTGTAAATGATGGTCATAAATTTTGCGCAAAGTCTCGCTTCGATCGGTTTTTCGCACCCCTCGAATTTCAAAATACTGCCATTCCTAACGATTAGCCCATGGAAGTCGATAAGCATGGTTTCGAAAAATGCGTGGTCATAAATTTTGCGTCAGTTTCGATCGGTTTGCACCATCTCGAATTTCAAAATATTGCCATTCCTAACGATTAGCCCATGGAAGTCGACGAGCATGGTTTCGTGAAAATGCGATCATAAATTTTGCGAAAGTCTCGCTTCGATCGGTTTTTCGCACCGCCTCGAATTTCAAAATATTGGCCATTCCCAACGATTAGCCCATGGGAAGTCGTAGCATGGTTTCGTGAAAAATGCGATGGTCATAAATTTGCGCAAAGTCTCGCTTCGATCGGTTTTTCGCACCACTCGAATTTCAAAATACGCCATTCCCAACGATTAGCCCATGGAAGTCGTAGCATGGTTTCGTGAAAAATGCGATGGTCATAAATTTTGCAAAGTCTCGCTTCGATCGGTTTTTCGGCACTATCTCGAATTTCAAAATACTTGCCATTCCTAACGATTAGCCCATGGAAGTCGATGAGCATGGTTTCGTAAAATGATGGTCATAAATTCCGCGCAAAGTCTCGCTTCGATCGGTTTTTCGCACTACCTCGAATTTCAAAATACTGGCCATTCCTAACGATAGCCCATGGAAGTCGATAAGCATGGTTTCGTGAAAAATGCGATGGTCATAATTTTGGCGCAAAGTCTCGCTTTGATCGGTTTTTCGCCATCTCGAATTTCAAAATACGCCATTCCCAACGATTAGCCCATGGAAGTCGAGCATGGTTTCGTGAAAATGCGATGGTCATAAATTTTGCGCAAAGTCTCGCTTCGATCGGTTTTTCGTGCACCGCTCGAATTTCAAAATACTGCCATTCCCAACGATTAGCCCATGGAAGTCGTCAGCATGGTTTCGTGAAAAATGCGACGGTCATAAATTTTGCAAAGTCGTCGCTTTCGATCGGTTTTTCATGCACTATGAATTTCAAAATACTTGCCATTCCTAACGATTAGCCCATGGGAAGTCGATGAGCATGGTTTCGAAAAATGCGATGGTCATAAATTTTGCGCAAAGTCTCGCTTCGATCGGTTTTTCATGCCTCGAATTTCAAAATATTGCCATTCCCAACGATTAGCCCATGGAAGTCGATAGCATGGTTTCGTGAAAATGCGATGGTCATAAATTTGCGCAAAGTCTCGCTTCGATCGGTTTTTCGCACTATCTCGAATTTCAAAATACTGCCATTCCTAACGATTAGCCCATGGGAAGTCGTAGAGCATGGTTTCGTGAAAAATGCGATGGTCATAAATTTTGCGCAAAGTCTCGCTTTGATCGGTTTTTCGCACCATCGAATTTCAAAATATTGCCATTCCCAACGATTTGGGAAGTCGACGAGCATGGTTTCGAAAAATGCGATGGTCATAAATTTTGCGAAAGTCTCGCTTCGATCGGTTTTTCGTGCACTACTCGAATTTCAAAATACTGCCATTCCCAACGATTAGCCCATGGAAGTCGTAAGCATGGTTTCGTGAAAATGCGATGGTCATAAATTTGCGAAAGTCTCGCTTCGATCGGTTTTTCGCACTATGAATTTCAAAATACTTGCCATTCCTAACGATTAGCCCATGGAAGTCGTAGAGCATGGTTTCGTGAAAAATGCGATCATAAATTTTGCGCAAAGTCTCGCTTCGATCGGTTTTTCATGCACCGCTCGAATTTCAAAATATTGGCCATTCCCAACGATTAGCCCATGGAAGTCGATAAGCATGGTTTCGAAAAATGCGATGGTCATAAATTTTGCGCAAAGTCTCGCTTCGATCGGTTTTTCGCACTCTCTGAATTTCAAAATACTGCCATTCCCAACGATTAGCCCATGGGAAGTCGATAAGCATGGTTTCGTGAAAATGCGATGGTCATAATTTTGCAAAGTCTCGCTTCGATCGGTTTTTCGGCACTATCTCGAATTTCAAAATACTTGCCATTCCTAACGATTAGCCCATGGGAAGTCGATGAGCATGGTTTCGTGAAAATGTGATGGTCATAAATTTTGCAAGCGCAAAGTCTCGCTTCGATCGGTTTTTCGCACTACCTCGAATTTCAAAATACGCCATTCCTAACGATTAGCCCATGGAAGTCGATAAGCATGGTTTCGTGAAAATGTGGTCATAAATTTTGCGAAAGTCTCGCTTCGATCGGTTTTTCGCACATCTCGAATTTCAAAATACTTGCCATTCCTAACGATTAGCCCATGGAAGTCGTGAGCATGGTTTCGTGAAAAAGCGATGGTCATAAATTTTGCGAAAGTCTCGCTTCGATCGGTTTTTCGGCACCGCTCGAATTTCAAAATACTGCCATTCCCAACGATTAGCCCATGGAAGTCGAAGCATGGTTTCGTGAAAATGCGACGGTCATAAATTTTCGCAAAGTCTCGCTTTTTTCCATGCACCGAATTTCAAAATACTGCCATTCCCAACGATTAGCCCATGGAAGTCGTACGAGCATGGTTTCGTGAAAAATGCGATCATAAATTTTGCGCAAAGTCTCGCTTCGATCGGTTTTTCTGCACCATCTCGAATTTCAAAATACTGGCCATTCCTAACGATAGCCCATGGGAAGTCGATAGCATGGTTTCGAAAAATGCGATGGTCATAAATTTGCAAAGTCTCGCTTCGATCGGTTTTTCGCAATCTCGAATTTCAAAATACTTGCCATTCCCAACGATTAGCCCATGGGAAGTCGACGAGCATGGTTTCGTGAAAAATGCGATCATAAATTTTGCAAAGTCTCGCTTCGATCGGTTTTTGCACTTCAAAATACTTGCCATTCCCAACGATTAGCCCATGGAAGTCGATAAGCATGGTTTCGTGAAAAAGCGATGGTCATAAATTTTGCGCAAAGTCTCGCTTCGATCGGTTTTTCGGCACCATCTCGAATTTCAAAATACTGCCATTCCCAACGATTAGCCCATGGAAGTCGATAAGCATGGTTTCGTGAAAATGCGACGGTCATAAATTTTGCGAAAGTCTCGCTTTCGATCGGTTTTTCGCACTATCTCGAATTTCAAAATACTTGCCATTCCTAACGATTAGCCCATGGGAAGTCGATGAGCATGGTTTCTTGAAAATGCGATGGTCATAAATTTTAAAGTCACGCAAAGTCTCGTTCGATCGGTTTTTCGCACCACTCGAATTTCAAAATACTGCCATTCCTAACGATTAGCCCATGGAAGTCGACGAGCATGGTTTCGTGAAAAATGCGTGGTCATAATTTTGGCGCAAAGTCTCGCTTTGATCGGTTTTTCGCCACTCGAATTTCAAAATATGCCATTCCCAACGATTAGCCCATGGAAGTCGACGAGCATGGTTTCGAAAAATGCGATGGTCATAAATTTGCAAAGTCTCGCTTCGATCGGTTTTTCGGCACTCGAATTTCAAAATACGCCATTCCCAACGATAGCCCATGGAAGTCGATAGCATGGTTTCGTGAAAAATGATGGTCATAAATTTGCGCAAAGTCCAAAGTCTCGCTTCGATCGGTTTTTCATGCACTCGAATTTCAAAATACTTGCCATTCCTAACGATTAGCCCATGGGAAGTCGTAGAGCATGGTTTCGTGAAAAATGCGATGGTCATAAATTTTGCGAAAGTCTCGTCGATCGGTTTTTCATGCACCGCTCGAATTTCAAAATACTGGCCATTCCCAACGATTAGCCCATGGAAGTCGATAAGCATGGTTTCGTGAAAAATGCGATGGTCATAAATTTTGCAAAGTCTCGCTTCGATCGGTTTTTCGTGCACTATCGCGAATTTCAAAATACTGCCATTCCTAACGATTAGCCCATGGGAAGTACGAGCATGGTTTCGTAAAATGCGATGGTCATAAATTTGCGCAAAGTCTCGCTTCGATCGGTTTTTCGCACTATCTCGAATTTCAAAATACTTGCCATTCCTAACGATTAGCCCATGGAAGTCGAAGCATGGTTTCGTGAAAATGCGATGGTCATAAATTTTGCGCAAAGTCTCGCTTTGATCGGTTTTTCGCCATCTCGAATTTCAAAATACTGCCATTCCTAACGATAGCCCATGGAAGTCGACGAGCATGGTTTCGTGAAAAATGCGGTCATAAATTTTGCAAAGTCTCGCTTCGATCGGTTTTTCGCACCATCTCGAATTTCAAAATATTGGCCATTCCCAACGATTAGCCCATGGAAGTCGATAAGCATGGTTTCGTGAAAATGCGATGGTCATAAATTTTGCGCAAAGTCTCGCTTCGATCGGTTTTTCGCGCACTATCTCGAATTTCAAAATACTGCCATTCCCAACGATTAGCCCATGGAAGTCGACAAGCATGGTTTCGTGAAAAATGCGATGGTCATAATTTTGCGCAAAGTCTCGCTTCGATCGGTTTTTCGCACTATCTCGAATTTCAAAATACTTGCCATTCCTAACGATTAGCCCATGGAAGTCGACGAGCATGGTTTCGAAAAATGCGTCATAAATTTTGCAAAGTCTCGCTTCGATCGGTTTTTCGCACCTCGAATTTCAAAATATTGGCCATTCCCAACGATTAGCCCATGGGAAGTCGACGAGCATGGTTTCGTGAAAAATGCGATGGTCATAAATTTTGGCGCAAAGTCTCGCTTCGATCGGTTTTTCGCACCGCCTCGAATTTCAAAATACTGCCATTCCCAACGATTAGCCCATGGAAGTCGTAGCATGGTTTCGAAAAAATGATGGTCATAAATTTGCGCAAAGTCTCGCTTGTCGGTTTTTCGATGCACCGGAATTTCAAAATACTTGCCATTCCCAACGATTAGCCCATGGAAGTCGACGAGCATGGTTTCGTGAAAAATGCGATGGTCATAAATTTTGCGAAAGTCTCGCTTCGATCGGTTTTTCGCACCATCTCGAATTTCAAAATACTGCCATTCCCAACGATTAGCCCATGGAAGTCGATAAGCATGGTTTCGTGAAAATGCGATCATAAATTTGCGCAAAGTCTCGCTTCGATCGTTTTCGCACTATCGCTGAATTTCAAAATACGCCATTCCCAACGATTAGCCCATGGGAAGTCGACAAGCATGGTTTCGTGAAAATGCGATCATAAATTTTGCGCAAAGTCTCGCTTCGATCGGTTTTTCGTGCACTATCTCGAATTTCAAAATACTTGCCATTCCCAACGATTAGCCCATGGGAAGTCGATAAGCATGGTTTCGTGAAAATGGTCATAAATTTGCGAAAGTCTCGCTTCGATCGGTTTTTCGCACCATCTCGAATTTCAAAATACGCCATTCCCAACGATTAGCCCATGGAAGTCGATAAGCATGGTTTCGAAAAATGCGATGGTCATAATTTTGCGCAAAGTCTCGCTTCGATCGGTTTTTCGTGCACTATCTCGAATTTCAAAATACTGCCATTCCTAACGATTAGCCCATGGAAGTCGATGAGCATGGTTTCGAAAAATGATGGTCATAAATTTGCGCAAAGTCTCGCTTCGATCGGTTTTTCGCACCACTCGAATTTCAAAATACTGGCCATTCCTAACGATTAGCCCATGGGAAGTCGACAAGCATGGTTTCGTAAAAATGTGGTCATAAATTTTGCGCAAAGTCTCGCTTCGATCGGGCACCATCTCGAATTTCAAAATACTGCCATTCCCAACGATTAGCCCATGGAAGTCGACGAGCATGGTTTCGTGAAAAATGATGGTCATAAATTTTGCAAAGTCTCGCTTCGATCGGTTTTTCGCACTCTCGAATTTCAAAATACTTGCCATTCCTAACGATTAGCCCATGGAAGTCGAAGCATGGTTTCGAAAAATGCGATGGTCATAAATTTGCAAAGTCTCGCTTCGATCGGTTTTCTGCACTATCTCGAATTTCAAAATACTTGCCATTCCTAACGATTAGCCCATGGGAAGTCGACAGCATGGTTTCGTGAAAAATGCGACGGTCATAAATTTTGCGCAAAGTCTCGCTTCGATCGGTTTTTCGTGCACCTCGAATTTCAAAATACTTGCCATTCGATTAGCCCATGGGAAGTCGACAAGCATGGTTTCGTGAAAATGCGATGGTCATAAATTTTGCGCAAAGTCTCGCTTCGATCGGTTTTTCGCACTACTCGAATTTCAAAATACTGCCATTCCCAACGATTAGCCCATGGAAGTCGTAAGCATGGTTTCGTGAAAATGATGGTCATAAATTTTGCAAAGTCTCGCTTTCGATCGGTTTTTCGTGCACTATCTCGAATTTCAAAATACTTGCCATTCCTAACGATAGCCCATGGAAGTCGATGAGCATGGTTTCGTGAAATGATGGTCATAAATTTACGCAAAGTCTCGCTTCGATCGGTTTTTCGGCACTATCTCGAATTTCAAAATACTGCCATTCCTAACGATTAGCCCATGGGAAGTCGTAAGCATGGTTTCGTGAAAATGCGATGGTCATAATTTTGGCGCAAAGTCTCGCTTCGATCGGTTTTTCGCACTATCTCGAATTTCAAAATACTGCCATTCCTAACGATTAGCCCATGGGAAGTCGATGAGCATGGTTTCGTAAAATGCGATGGTCATAAATTTGCGCAAAGTCGTCGCTTCGATCGGTGCACCATCTCGAATTTCAAAATACGCCATTCCTAACGATTAGCCCATGGAAGTCGATAAGCATGGTTTCGTGAAAATGGTCATAAATTTTGCGCAAAGTCTCGCTTTCGATCGGTTTTTCGTGCACCATCTCGAATTTCAAAATACTGCCATTCCTAACGATAGCCCATGGGAAGTCGACGAGCATGGTTTCGTGAAAAATGCGATGGTCATAAATTTTGCGCAAAGTCTCGCTTCGATCGGTTTTTCGCACCGCCTCGAATTTCAAAATATTGGCCATTCCCAACGATTAGCCCATGGAAGTCGATGGTTTCGTGAAAATGCGATGGTCATAAATTTTGCGCAACGTCTCGTTTCGATCGGTTTTTCGTGCACTATCTCGGAATTTCAAAATACTGGTCATTCCCAACGTATTAGCCCATCGGAAGTCGTACAAGCATGGTTTCTTGAAAAAACGCGACGGTCATGAATTTTGCGAAAGTCTCGTTTCGATCGATTTTTCGTGCACTATCTCGGAATTTCAAAATACTTGTCATTCCTAACGATTAGCCCATGGAAGTCGATGAGCATGGTTTAAAATGTGATGGTCATAAATTTTGCGCAAAGTCGTCGCTTCGATCGGTTTTTCGCACTACTCGAATTTCAAAATATTGGCCATTCCTAACGATTAGCCCATGGAAGTCGAAGCATGGTTTCGAAAATGCGATGGTCATAAATTTGAAAGTCTCGCTTTGATCGGTTTTTCGCCGCCTCGAATTTCAAAATACTGCCATTCCTAACGATTAGCCCATGGGAAGTCGACGAGCATGGTTTCAAAAATGCGATGGTCATAATTTTGGCGCAAAGTCTCGCTTCGATCGGTTTTTCGCACCATCTCGAATTTCAAAATACTTGCCATTCCCAACTAGCCCATGGAAGTCGTAAGCATGGTTTCGTGAAAAAAATGACGGTCATAAATTTTGCGCAAAGTCTCGCTTTGATCGGTTTTTCATACACTCGAATTTCAAAATACTTGCCATTCCCAACGATTAGCCCATGGAAGTCGACGAGCATGGTTTCGAAAATGCGATGGTCATAAATTTTGCGAAAGTCTCGCTTCGATCGGTTTTTCGCACGCTCGAATTTCAAAATACTTCCCTAACGATAGCCCATGGAAGTCGATAGCATGGTTTCGAAAAAACGATGGTCATAAATTTTGCGCAAAGTCTCGCTTTCGATCGGTTTTTCATGCACTAGAATTTCAAAATACTTGCCATTCCCAACGATAGCCCATGGGAAGTCGACGAGCATGGTTTCGTGAAAAATGCGATGGTCATAAATTTTGCGCAAAGTCTCGCTTCGATCGGTTTTTCGCACCGCCTCGAATTTCAAAATACTGCCATTCCCAACGATTAGCCCATGGAAGTCGATAAGCATGGTTTCGTGAAAAATGCGATGGTCATAAATTTTGCGCAAAGTCTCGCTTCGATCGGTTTTTCGTGCACCATCTCGAATTTCAAAATACTGGCCATTCCCAACGATTAGCCCATGGGAAGTCGTAAGCATGGTTTCGTGAAAAATGACATAAATTTTGCGCAAAGTCTCGCTTCGATCGGTTTTTCGCACTATCTCGAATTTCAAAATACTTGCCATTCCTAACGATTAGCCCATGGAAGTCGATGAGCATGGTTTCGAGAAATGCGATGGTCATAAAATTTCACGCAAAGTCTCGCTTCGATCGGTTTTTCATGCACTATCTCGAATTTCAAAATACTGTCATTCCTAACGATAGCCCATGGAAGTCGACAAGCATGGTTTCGTGAAAATGACGGTCATAAATTTTGCGAAAGTCTCGCTTCGATCGGTTTTTCGCGCACTATCTCGAATTTCAAAATACTGCCATTCCTAACGATAGCCCATGGGAAGTCGATGAGCATGGTTTCGTAAAAATGCGATGGTCATAAATTTTGGCGCAAAGTCTCGCTTCGATCGGTTTTTCGGCACCATCTCGAATTTCAAAATACTTGCCATTCCTAACGATTAGCCCATGGAAGTCGACAAGCATGGTTTCGTGAAAAATGCGATGGTCATAATTTTGCGAAAGTCTCGCTTTGATCGGTTTTTCGCACTATCTCGAATTTCAAAATACTTGCCATTCCTAACGATTAGCCCATGGAAGTCGTACGATGGTTTCGTGAAAAATGCGATGGTCATAAATTTTGCGCAAAGTCTCGCTTTGATCGGTTTTTCATGCACTCTCGAATTTCAAAATATTGGCCATTCCCAACGTATTAGCCCATGGGAAGTCGTATAAGCATGGTTTCATGAAAAAATGCGATGGTCATAAACTTTGCGCAAAGTCTCGCTTCGATCTATTTTCCGTGCACCGACTCGGAATTTCAAAATACTGGCCATTCCCAACGTATTAGCCCATGGGAAGTCGTATGAGCATGGTTTCGTGAAAAAACGCGACGGTCATGAATTTTGCGCAAAGTCTCGTTTCGATCGGTTTTTCGTGCACTATCTCGGAATTTCAAAATACTTGCCATTCCTAACGTATTAGCCCATGGGAAGTCGTATGAGCACGGTTTCGCTATAAATGTGATGGTCATAAACTTTTGCAAAGTCACGAAAGTCTCGCTTCGATCGGTTTTTCGGCACCATCTCGAATTTCAAAATATTGGCCATTCCTAACGATTAGCCCATGGAAGTCGAAAGCATGGTTTCGTGAAAAATGTGGTCATAAATTTTGCAAAGTCTCGCTTTTGATCTGCGCCATCTCGAATTTCAAAATACTGCCATTCCTAACGATTAGCCCATGGAAGTCGAGAGCATGGTTTCGTGAAAAATGCGATGGTCATAAATTTTGCGCAAAGTCTCGCTTCGATCGGTTTTTCGTGCACCATCTCGAATTTCAAAATACGCCATTCCCAACGATTAGCCCATGGAAGTCGACAGCATGGTTTCAAAAATGCGATGGTCATAAATTTTGCGCAAAGTCTCGCTTTTGATCGGTTTTTCATGCACTATCTCGAATTTCAAAATACTTGCCATTCCCAACGATAGCCCATGGGAAGTCGACGAGCATGGTTTCGTGAAAATGCGATGGTCATAAATTTTGCGCAAAGTCTCGCTTCGATCGGTTTTTCGCACCTCTCGAATTTCAAAATACTGCCATTCCTAACGATAGCCCATGGAAGTCGATAGCATGGTTTCGAAAAATGCGATGGTCATAAATTTTGCGCAAAGTCTCGCTTCGATCGGTTTTTCGCACTATCTCGAATTTCAAAATACTTGCCATTCCCAACGATTAGCCCATGGGAAGTCGACGAGCATGGTTTCGTGAAAATGCGATGGTCATAAATTTTGCAAAGTCTCGCTTCGATCGGTGCACCATCTCGAATTTCAAAATACTGGCCATTCCCAACGATTAGCCCATGGAAGTCGATATGGTTTCGTGAAAAATGCGATGGTCATAAATTTTGCGCAAAGTCTCGCTTCGATCGGTTTTTCGCACGACTCGAATTTCAAAATACTGCCATTCCCAACGATTAGCCCATGGGAAGTCGTAAGCATGGTTTCGAAAAACGATGGTCATAAATTTTGGCAAAGTCTCGCTTCGATCGGTTTTTCGGCACTATCTCGAATTTCAAAATACTGCCATTCCTAACGATTAGCCCATGGAAGTCGATAGCATGGTTTCAAAAATGCGATGGTCATAAATTTTGCGCAAAGTCTCGCTTTCGATCGGTTTTTCATGCACTATAATTTCAAAATACTTGCCATTCCTAACGATTAGCCCATGGAAGTCGACGAGCATGGTTTCGTGAAAAATGATGGTCATAAATTTTGCGAAAGTCTCGCTTCGATCGGTTTTTCGCACGCCTCGAATTTCAAAATACTGGCCATTCCCAACGATTAGCCCATGGAAGTCGATAAGCATGGTTTCGTGAAAATGCGATGGTCATAAATTTTGCGAAAGTCTCGCTTCGATCGGTTTTTCGCACCGCTCGAATTTCAAAATACTGGCCATTCCCAACGATAGCCCATGGGAAGTCGATAGCATGGTTTCGTGAAAAATGCGATGGTCATAAATTTTGCGAAAGTCTCGCTTCGATCGGTTTTTCGCACTATCTCGAATTTCAAAATACTTGCCATTCCTAACGATAGCCCATGGAAGTCGATGAGCATGGTTTCGTGAAAATGCGATGGTCATAAATTTTGCGAAAGTCGCAAAGTCTCGCTTCGATCGGTTTTTCGCACTATCTCGAATTTCAAAATACTTTCATTCCTAACGATTAGCCCATGGAAGTCGACAAGCATGGTTTCGTGAAAAATGCGATGGTCATAATTTTGGCGAAAGTCTCGCTTCGATCGGTTTTTCGTGCACTATCTCGAATTTCAAAATACTGGCCATTCCTAACGATTAGCCCATGGAAGTCGATGAGCATGGTTTCGAAAAATGCGATGGTCATAAATTTTGCAAAGTCTCGCTTTCGATCGGTTTTTCGCACTATCTCGAATTTCAAAATACGGCCATTCCTAACGATTAGCCCATGGAAGTCGATAGCATGGTTTCGTGAAAATGCGATGGTCATAAATTTTGCGCAAAGTCTCGCTTTGATCGCACTATCTCGAATTTCAAAATACTTGCCATTCCTAACGATAGCCCATGGAAGTCGACGAGCATGGTTTCGTGAAAATGCGATCATAAATTTTGCAAAGTCTCGTTTGATCGGTTTTTCATGCCTCGAATTTCAAAATATTGGCCATTCCCAACGATTAGCCCATGGGAAGTCGATAGCATGGTTTCGTGAAAATGCGATGGTCATAAATTTTGCAAAGTCTCGCTTCGATCGGTTTTCTCATCACTCGAATTTCAAAATACGGCCATTCCCAACGATTAGCCCATGGAAGTCGATAGCATGGTTTCGTGAAAAATGACGGTCATGAATTTTGTGCAAAGTCTCGCTTCGATCGGTTTTTCGTGCACTATCTCGGAATTTCAAAATACTTTCCATTCATAACGTATTAGCCCATGGGAAGTCGTATGAGCACAATTTCGCTATAAAACGTGATGGTCATAAACTTTGTGCAAAGTCACGCCCAAAGACTCGTTTCGATCTGTTTTTCGTACACCATTTCAGAATTTCAAAATATTGGCCATTCGTAACATATTAGCCCATGAGAAGTCGTACTAACATGGTTTCGTGAAAAATGCGGTCATAAATGCGCAAAGTCTCGTTTTGATCAGTTTTTCGTGCGCCATTTCAGAATTTCAAAATACTGGCCATTACCAACTTATTAGCCCTTTGGAAGTCGTACGAGCATGGTTTCGCGAAAACATGCGATGGTCATAAATTTTGCGCAACGTCTTGTTTCGATCGGTTTTTGGTGCACCATCTCAGAATTTTAAAATACTGGCCATTCCCAACATATTAGCCCTTTCGAAGACGTACTAGCATGGTTTCGCGAAAAAATACGACGGTCATAAACTTTGAGCAAAGTCGCGCACAAAGTCGAGTTTAGATCGATTTTTCATGCACCGTTAAGATATTTCAAAATACTTGCCATTCCCAACGTATTAGCCCATGGGACATCGTACGAGCATGGTTTTGTGAAAAAATGCGACGGTCATAAATTTTGCGCAACGTCTCGTTTCGATCGGTTTTTCGTGCACCGTCTCAGAATTTCAAAATACTGGCCATTCCCAACGATAGCCCATGGAAGTCGATAGCATGGTTTCGAAAAAATGCGATGGTCATAAATTTTGCGCAAAGTCTCGTCGATCGGTTTTTCATGCACTATATTTCAAAATACCATTCCCAACGATTAGCCCATGGGAAGTCGACGAGCATGGTTTCGTGAAAAATGCGATGGTCATAAATTTTGCAAAGTCTCGCTTCGATCGGTTTTTCGTGCACCATCTCGAATTTCAAAATACCATTCCCAACGATTAGCCCATGGAAGTCGATAAGCATGGTTTCAAAAATGCGATGGTCATAAATTTTGCGAAAGTCTCGCTTCGATCGGTTTTTCGCCACACTCGAATTTCAAAATACTGCCATTCCCAACGATTAGCCCATGGAAGTCGATAGCATGGTTTCGTGAAAAAGCGACGGTCATAAATTTTGCGAAAGTCTCGCTTCGATCGGTTTTTCGTGCACTATCTCGAATTTCAAAATACTTGCCATTCCTAACGTATTAGCCCATGGGAAGTCGTGTGAGCACGGTTTCGCTGTAAAATGTGATGGTCACAAACTTTGCGCAAAGTCACGCGCAAACACTGGTTTTGATCTGTTTTTCGTGCACCATTTCAGAATTTCAAAATACTGGCCATTCGTAACATATTAGCCCATGAGAAGTTGTACTAACATGGTTTCGTGAAAAAATGTGGTTGTCATAAATTTTGCGCAAAGTCACGTTTTGATTAGTTTTTCGTGCGCCATTTCAGAATTTCAAAATACCTGTTATTCCTAACGATTAGCCCATGGGAAGTCGTCGAGCATGGTTTCGTGAAAAATGCGATCATAAATTTTGCGCAAAGTCTCGCTTTGATCGGTTTTTCGCACCGCTCGAATTTCAAAATATTGGCCATTCCCATTAGCCCATGGGAAGTCGATAGCATGGTTTCATGAAAAATGCGATGGTCATAAATTTGCGCAAAGTCTCGCTTCGATCGGTTTTTCGCACCGACTCGAATTTCAAAATACGCCATTCCCAACGATTAGCCCATGGAAGTCGACAAGCATGGTTTCGTGAAAAACGATGGTCATAAATTTTGCGCAAAGTCTCGCTTTCGATCGGTTTTTCGCACTATCTCGAATTTCAAAATACTTGCCATTCCTAACGATTAGCCCATGGAAGTCGATGAGCATGGTTTATAAAATGTGATGGTCATAAATTTTGCGCAAAGTCTCGCCTTTTCGATCGGTTTTTCGCACTACCTCGAATTTCAAAATACGCCATTCCTAACGATTAGCCCATGGAAGTCGACGAGCATGGTTTCGTGAAAATGCGATGGTCATAAATTTTGCGAAAGTCTCGCTTTGATCGGTTTTTCGCACCATCTCGAATTTCAAAATACTGGCCATTCCCAACGATTAGCCCATGGAAGTCGACGAGCATGGTTTCGAAAAATGCGATGGTCATAAATTTTGCAAAGTCTCGCTTCGATCGGTTTTTGCACCATCTCGAATTTCAAAATACTGGCCATTCCAAACATATTAGCCCTTTCGAAGACGTACTAGCATGGTTTCGCGAAAAAATGCGACGGTCATAAACTTTGCGCAAAGTCGCGCACAAAGTCGAGTTTAGATCGATTTTTCATGCACCGTTAAGATATTTCAAAATACTTGCCATTCCCAACGTATTAGCCCATGGGACATCGTACGAGCATGGTTTTGTGAAAAAATGCGACGGTCATAAATTTTGCGCAACGTCTCATTTCGATCGGTTTTTCGTGCAGAGTCTCAGAAATTTAAAATACTGGTCATTCCCAACGTATTAGCCCATGGGAAGTCGATAAGCATGGTTTCATGAAAAAGCGATGGTCATAAATTTTGCAAAGTCTCGCTTCGATCGGTTTTTCGCACCACTCGAATTTCAAAATACTGCCATTCCCAACGATTAGCCCATGGGAAGTCGTCAGCATGGTTTCGAAAAATGCGACAGTCATTAATTTTGCGCAAAGTCTTGTTTCGATCGGTTTTTCGTGCACTATCTCGGAATTTCAAAATACTTGCCATTCCTAACGTATTAGCCCATGGGAAGTCGTGTGAGCACGGTTTCGCTGTAAAATGTGATGTTCACAATCTTTGCGCAAAGTCACGCGCAAAGACTGGTTTCGATCTGTTTTTCGTGCACCGTTTCATAATTTCAAAATACTGGCCATTCGTAACATATTAGCCCATGAGAAGTTGTACTAACATGGTTTCGTGAAAAAATGTGGTGGTCATAAATTTTACGAAAAGTCAAGTTTTTGATCAGTTTTTCGTGCGCCATTTCAGAATTTCAAAATACCTGTTATTCCTAACATATTAGCCCATGGGAAGTCGTACGAGCAAGGTTTCGTGAAAAAATGCGACAGTCATAAATTTTGCGCAAAGTCTCGTTTTGATCGGTTTTTCCTGCACCGTCTCGGAATTTTAAAATATTGGCCATTCCCAACGTATTAGCCCTTGGGAAGTTGTATAAGCATGGTTTCATGAAAAAATGCGATGGTCATAAACTTTGCACAAAGTGTCGCTTCGATCTAGTTTCCGTGCACCGACTCGGAATTTCAAAATGCTGGCCATTCCCAAAGTATTAGCGCATGGGAAGTCGTACAAGCATGGTTTCATGAAAAAACGCGACGGTCATGAATTTTGCGCAAAGTCTCGTTTCGATCGATTATTCGTGCACTATCTCCGAATTTCAAAATACTTTCCACTCCGAACGTATTAGCCCATGGGAAGTCGTATGAGCACAGTTTCACTATAAAACGTGATGGTCATAAACTTTGCGCAAAGTCACGCGCAAAGACTCGTTTCGATCTGTTTTTCGTGCACCGTTTTAGAATTTCAAAATACTGGCCATTCCTAACATATTAGCCCATGAGAAGTCGTACTAACATGGTTTTGGTGAAAAAATGTGATGGTCATCAATTTTGCGCAAAGTCACGTTTTGATCAGTTTTTCGTGCGCCATTTCAGAATTTCAAAATACTGGCCATTACAACTCATTAGCCCTTTGGAAGTCGTACAAGCATGGTTTCGCGAAAACATGCGATGGTCATAAATTTTGCGCAACGTCTTGTTTCGATCGGTTTTTGGTGCACCATCTCACAATTTTAAAATACTGGCCATTCCAAACATATTAGCCCTTTCGAAGACGTACTAGCATGGTTTCGCGAAAAAATACGACGGTCATAAACTTTGAGCAAAGTCGCGCACAAAGTCGAGTTTAGATCGATTTTTCATGCACCGTTAAGATATTTCAAAATACTTGCCATTCCCAACGTATTAGCCCATGGGACATTGTACGAGCATGGTTTTGTGAAAAAATGCGACGGTCATAAATTTTGCGCAACGTCTCGTTTCGATCGGTTTTTCGTGCACCGTCTCAGAAATTTAAAATATTGATCATTCCCAACGTATTAGCCCATTGGAAGTCATATTAGCATGGTTTCATGAAAAAACGCGACGGTCATAAATTTTGCGCAAAGTCGCACACAAAGTCGAGTTTAGATCAATTTTTCATGCACCGTTAAGATATTTCAAAATACCTGTCATTCCTAACGTATTAGCCCATGGGAAGTCGTACGAGCAACGTTTCGTGAAAAAATGTGACAGTCATAAATTTTACGCAAAGTCTCGTTTTGATCGATTTTTCATGCACCATCTAGGAATTTTAAAATATTAGCCATTCCCAACGTATTAGCCCATGGGAAGTCGTTCGAGCATGGTTTCGTGAAAAAATGATGGTCATAAATTTTGCGCAACGTCTGGTTTCGATCGGTTTTTCGTGCACCGTCTCGAATTTTAAAATATTGGCCATTCCCAACGTATTAGCCCTTGGGAAGTCGTATAAGCATCGTTTCATGAAAAAATGCGATGGTCATAAACTTTGCACAAAGTCTTGCTTCGATCTATTTTCCGTACACCGACTCGGAATTTCAAAATACTTGCCATTCCCAAAGTATTAGCCAATGGGACATCGTACGAGCATGGTTTCGTGAAAAAATGCGACGGTCATAAATTTTGCGCAACGTCTCGTTTCGATTGGTTTTTCGTGCACCGTCTCAAAAATTTAAAATACTTGTCATTCCCAACGTATTAGCCCATTGGAAATCGTATAAGCATGGTTTCATGAAAAAACGCGACGGTCATAAACTTTATGCAAAGTCTCGCTTCGATCTATTTTCCGTGCACCGACTCAGAATTTCAAAATACTGGCCATTCCCAACGTATTAGCCCATGGGAAGTCGTACAAGCATGGTTTCGTGAAAAAACGTGACGGTCATGAATTTTGCGCAAAGTCTCGTTTCGATCGGTTTTTCGTGCACTGTCTCGGAATTTTAAAATACTTGCCATTCCTAACGCATTAGCCCATGGGAACTCGTATGAGCACGGTTTCGCTGTAAAATGTGATGGTCATAAACTTTGCACAAAGTCATGCGCAAAGACTCATTTCGATCTATTTTTCGTGCACCGTTTTGGAATTTCAAAATACTGGCCATTCGTAACGTATTAGCCGATGGGACGTCGTACTAACATGGTTTCGTGAAAAAATGTGGTGGTCATCAATTTTGCGCAAAGTCACGTTTGATCAGTTTTTCGTGCGCCACTTCAGAATTTCAAAATACTGGCCATTACCAACTTATTAGCCCTTTGGAAGTCGTACGAGCATTGTTTCGCGAAAAAATGTGATGGTCATAAATTTTGCGCAACTTCTCGTTTCGATCGGTTTTTCGTGCACCGTCTCAGAATTTTAAAATACAAGCCATTCCCAACGTATTAGCCCATTGGAAGTCGTACTAGCACGGTTTCGGGGAAAAATACTGCGGTCATAAACTTTGCGCAAAGTCGCGCACAAAGTCGAGTTTCGATCAATTTTTCATGCACCGTCAAGATATTTCAAAATACTTGCCATTCTCAACGTATTATCCCATGGGACATCATACGAGCATGGTTTCGTGAAAAAATGCGACGGTCATAAATTTTGCGCAACGTCTCGTGTCGATCCATTTTTCATGCACCGTCTCAGAAATTTAAAATACTGGTCATTCCCAACGTATTAGCCCATTGGAAGTCGTATAAGCATGGTTTCATGAAAAAATGCGACGGTCACAAACTTTGCACAAAGTCTCGCTTCGATCTATTTTCCGTGCACCGACTTGGAATTTAAAAATACTGGACATTCCTAACGTATTAGCCCATGAGAAATCGTACAATCATGGTTTCGTGAAAAAACACGACGGTCATGAATTTTGCGCAAAGTCTCGTTTCAATCGGTTTTTCGTGCACTATCTCGGAATTTCAAAATACTTGCCATTCCTAACGTATTAGGCCATGGGAAGTCGTATGAGCACGGTTTCGCTGTAAAATGTGATGGTGATAAACTTTGCGCAAAGTCTCATTTCGATTGATTTTTCGTGCACTATCTCGAAATTTCAAAATACCTGTCATTCCTAACGTATTAGCCAATGGGAAGTCGTACGAGCAAGGTTTCGTGAAAACATGTGACAGTCATAAATTTTGCGCAAAGTCTCGTTTTGATCGGTTTTTCCTGCACCGTCTTGGAATTCTAAAATATTGGCCATTCCCAACGTATTATGCCTTGGGAAGTCATATAAGCATGGTTTCATGAAAAAATGCGATAGTCAAAACTTTGCGCAAAGTCTCGCTTCGATCTATTTTCCGTGCACCGACTCGGAATTTCAAAATACTGGCCATTCCCAAAGTATTAGCCAATGGGAAGTCGTACAAGCATGGTTTCGTGAAAAAACGTGACGGTCATGAATTTTGCGCAAAGTCTCGTTTCGATCGGTTTTTCGTGCACTATCTCGGAATTTTAAAATACTTGCCATTCCTAACGTATTAGCCCATGGGAAGTCGTATGAGCACGGTTTCGCTATAAAATGTGATGGTCATAAACTTTGCGCAAAGACTCGTTTGGATCTGTTTTCCGGGCACCGTTTCAGAATTTCAAAATACTGGCCATTCGTAACATATTAGCCCATGAGAAGTCGTACTAACATGGTTTCGTGAAAAAATGTGGTGGTCATCAATTTTGCGCAAAGTCACGTTTTGATCAGTTTTTCATGCGCCATTTCAGAATTTCAAAATACTGGCCATTCCCAACGTATTAGCCCATGGTTAGTCGTACAAGCATGGTTTCGAAAAATCGATGGTCATAAATTTTGCGAAGTCTCGCTTCGATCGGTTTTTCGTGCCGTCTCGAATTTCAAAATACTGGCCATTCCCAACGATTAGCCCATGGAAGTCGTACATGGTTTCGTGAAAAATCGATCATAAACTTTTGTCGCAAAGTCAAGTTTCGATCAATTTTTCAAGCACCGTCAAGATTTTTCAAAATACTTGCCATTCTCAACGTATTAGCCCATGGGACATCGTACAAGCATGGTTTCGTGAAAAAATATGATGGTCATAAATTTTGTGCAACGTCTCGTTTTGATCGGTTTCTCGTGCACCGTCTCATAAATATAAAATACTGGTCATTCCCAACGTATTAGCCCATTGGAAGTGTATAAGCATGGATTCATGAAAAAACATGACGGTCATAAACTTTGCGCAAATTCTCGCTTCGATCTATTTTCCGTGCACCGACTCGAAATTTCCAAATACTGGCCATTCCCAACGTATTAGCCCATGGGAAGTCGTACAAGCATGGTTTCGTGAAAAAACGCGACGGTCATGAATTTTGCGCAAAGTCTCGTTTCGATCGATTTTTCGTGCACTATCTCGGAATTTCAAAATACTTGCCATTCCTAACATATTAGCCCATCGGAAGTCGTATGAGCACAGTTTCGCTATAAAATGTGATGGTCATAAACTTTGTGCAAAGTCACGCGTAAAGACTCATTTCAATCTGTTTTTCGTGCACCGTTTTGGAATTTCCAAAATACTGGCCATTCGTAACGTATTAGCCCATGGGACGTCGTACTAATATGGTTTCGTGAAAAAATGCAACAGTCATAAATTTTGAGTAAAGTCTCGTTTTGATCGGTTTTTCATGCACCGTCTCGGAATTTTAAAATATTGGCCATTCCCAACGTATTAGCCCTTGGGAAGTCGTACGAGCATGGTTTCGCGAAAAAATGCGATGGTCATAAATTTTGCGCAACGTCTCGTTTCGATCGGTTTTTCGTGCACCGTCTCAGAATTTTAAAATACTGGCCATTCGCAACGTATTAGCCCATTGGAAGTCGTACGAGCACGGTTTGGCAAAAAAATGCGATGGTCAAAAACTTTGTGCAAAGTCGAGTTTAGATCAATTTTTCATGCACCGTTATGATATTTCAAAATACTTACCATTGTCAACGTATTAGCCCATGGGACATCGTACGAGTATGGTTTAGTGACAAAATGCGACGGTCATAAATTTTGCGCAACGTCTCGTTTCGATCGGTTTGTCGTGCCCCGTCTCAGAAATTTAAAATACTGGTCATTCCCAACGTATTAGCCCATTAGAAGTCGTATAAGCATGGTTTCATGAAAAAATGTGACGGTAATAAACTTTGCGTAAAGTCTCGCTTCGATCTATTTTCCGTGCACCGACTCAGAATTTCAAAATACTAGCCATTCCCAACGTATTAGTCCATGGGAAGTCGTACAAGCATGGTTTCGTGAAAAAACGCGACGGTCATGAATTTTGCGCAAAGTCTTGTTTCGATCGGTTTTTCGTGCACTATCTTGGAATTTCAAAATACTTGACATTCCTAACGTATTAGCCCATGCGAAGTCGTATGAGCATGGTTTCGCTGTAAAATGTGATGGTCATAAACTTTGCGCAAAGTCACGCAAAGTCTCGCTTCGATCGGTTTTTCCACTATCTCGAATTTCAAAATACTATCATTCCTAACGATTAGCCCATGGGAAGTCATGAGCATGGTTTCGTGAAAAATGAGGTCATAAATTTTTCGCAAAGTCTCGTTTTCATCGGTTTTTCATGCACCGTTTCGGATTTTTTAAAATATTGGCCATTCCCAACGTATTAGCCCTTGGGAAGTCGTATGAGCATGGTTTCGCGAAAAAATGCGATGGTTATAAATTTGGCACACCGTCTCGTTTCGATCGGTTTTTCTGCCGTCTCGAATTTCAAAATACGGCCATTCCCAACGATTAGCCCATGGAAGTCGTCATGGTTTCGTGAAAATGCGACGGTCATAAACTTTGCAAAGCATGTCGAGTTTCGATCAACACCATCATTTTTCAAAATACTTGCCATTCCATTAGCCCATGGGACATGAATTTTGCACAAAGTCTCGTTTCGATCGGTTTTTCGTGCACTATCTCGAATTTCAAAATACTTGCCATTCCTATTAGCCCATGGGAAGTCGTATGAGCATGGTTTAAAATGTGATGGTCATAAACTTTGTGCAAAGTCACGCGCAAAGACTCGTTTCGATCTGTTTTTCGTGCACCATTTTGAAATTTCAAAATACTGGCCATTCGTAACGTATTAGCCCATGGGACGTCATACTAATATGGTTTCATGAAAAAATGTGGTGGTCATCAATTTTGTGCAAAGTCACGTTTTGATCAGTTTTTCGTGCGCCATTTCAGAATTTCAAAATACTGGCCATTACCAACTTATTAGCCCTTTGGAAGTCGTACGAGCATGGTTTCACGAAAAAAAGCGATGGTCATAAATTTTGCGCAATGTCTCGTTTCGATCGGTTTTTCGTGCACCGTCTCAGAATTTTAAAATACTGGCCATTCCCAACGTATTAGCCCATTGGAAGTCGTACTAGCATGGTTTCGCGAAAAAATACGACGGTCATAAACTTTGCGCAAAGTCGAGTTTCGATCAATTTGTCATGCACCATCAAGATATTTCAAAATACCTGTCATTCCTAACGTATTAGCCCATAAGAAGCCGTATGAGCATGGTTTCGCTGTAAAATGTGATGGTTATAAACTTTGCGCAAAGTCACGCGCAAAGTCTCGTTTCGATCGATTTTTCGTGCACTATCTCGGAATTTCAAAATACCGGTCATTCCTAACGTATTAGCCCATGGGAAGTCGTACGAGCAAGGTTTCGTGAAAAAATGCAACAGTCATAAATTTTGTGCAAAATCTCATTTTGATCGGTTTTTCATGCACCATCTCGAAATTTTAAAATATTGGCCATTCCCAACGTATTAGCCCTTGGGAAGTCGTATAAGCATGATTTCATGAAAAAATGCAATGGTCATAAACTTTGCAAGATCTATTTTCTATCTCGAATTTCAAAATACTGGCCATTCCTAACGATTAGCCCATGGAAGTCGTACAAGCATGGTTTCGTGAAAAAGCGGTCATGAATTTTGCGCAAAGTCTCGTTTCGATCGGTTTTTCGTGGACTATCTCGGAATTTCAAAATACTTGCCATTCCTAACGTATTTGCCCATGGGAAGTCGTATGAGCACGGTTTTGCTATAAAACGTGATGGTCATAAACTTTGTGCAAAGTCACGCGCAAAGACTCGTTTCGATCTGTTTTTTGTGCACCGTTTTGGAATTTCAAAATACTGGCCAATCGTAACATATTAGCCGATGGGACGTCGTACTAACGTGGTTTCGTGAAAAAATGTGGTGGTCATCAATTTTGCGCAAAGTCACGTTCGATCAGTTTTTCGTGCGCCATTTGAGAATTTCAAAATACTGGCCATGACCAACTTATTAGCCCTTTGGAAGTCGTACGAGCATGGTTTCGCGAAAAAATGCGATGGTCATAAATTTTGCGCAACGTCTCATTTCGATCGGTTTTTCATGCACCGTCTCAGAATCTTAAAATACTGGCCATTCCCAACGTATTAGCCCATTGGAAGTCGTACTAGCACGGTTTCGTGAAAAAATACGACGGTCATAAACTTTGCACAAAGTCGCGCACAAAGTCGAGTTTCAATCAATTTTTCATGCAACGTCAAGATATTTCAAAATACATTCCTAATTAGCCCATGGGAAGTCGAGCATGGTTTCGTGAAAAAATGCTGGTCATAAATTTTGCGCAAAGTCTCGCTTCGATCTTTTTCGTGCACCACTCGAATTTCAAAATACGCCATTCCCAACGATTAGCCCATGGGAAGTCGTACACGCATGGTTTCGTGAGAAAAAACGACGGTCATGAATTTTGCGCAAAGTCTTGTTTCGATCGGTTTTTCATGCACTATCTCAGAATTTCAAAATACTTGCCATTCGTAACGTATTAGCCCATGTGAAGTCGTATGAGCACGGTTTCACTGTAAAATGTGATGGTCATAAACTTTGCACAAAGTCACGCGCAAAGACTCGTTTCGATCTGTTTTTCGTGCACCGTTTTGGAATTTCAAAATATTGGCCATTCGTAACGTATTAGCCAATGGGACGTCGTACTAACATGGTTTCGTGAAAAAATGTGGTGGTCATCAATTTTGCGCAAAGTCACGTTTGATCAGTTTTTCGTGCGCCATTTCAGAATTTCAAAATACTTATTAGCCCTTGGAAGTCGTCGAGCATGGTTTCGTGAAAAATGCGATGGTCATAAATTTTGCAAAGCCTCGTTTCGATCGGTTTTTGTGCACCATCTCGAATTTCAAAATACTGGCCATTCCCAACGATTAGCCCATGGAAGTCGTACATGGTTTCGTGAAAAAATGGTCATAAACTTTGCTCAAAGTCGCGCTCGTTCGATTTTTCATGCATCAAGAATTTCAAAATACTTCATTCTAACGATTAGCCCATGGGAAGTCATACGAGCATGGTTTCAAAAAAATGCGGTCATAAATTTTGTGCAAAGTCTCGTTTGATCGGTTTTCATGCACCTCGAATTTTAAAATATTGGCCATTCCCAACGTATTAGCCCATGGGTAGTCGTATGAGCACGGTTTCGCAAAAAAATGTGACGGTCATAAACTTTGCGCAAAGTCGCACACAAAGTCGAGTTTAGATCGATTTTTCATGCACCGTTAAGATATTTTAAAATACTTGCCATTCCCAACGTATTAGCCCATGGGACATCGTACGAGCATGGTTTTGTGAAAAAATGCAACGGTTATAAATTTTACGCAAAGTCTCGTTTTGATCGGTTTTTCGTGCACCGTCTCGAATTTAAAATACTGGCCATTCCCAATATATTAGCCCATTGGAAGTCGATAAGCATGGTTTCATGCGACGGTCATAAACTTTGCAAAGTCTCGCTTCGATCTATTTTCCGTACCACTCGAATTTCAAAATACTGGCCATTCCCAACGATTAGCCCATGGGAAGTCCTACCAGCATGGTTTCGTGAAAAAATGCGACGGTCATGAATTTTGCGCAAAGTCTCGTTTCGATCGGTTTTTCGTGCACTATCTCGGAATTACAAAATACTTGTCATTCCTAACGTATTAGCCCATGGGAAGTCGTAGGAGCATCGTTTCATGAAAAATGATGGTCATAAACTTTGCGCAAAGTCACGCGCAAAGTCTCGTTTCGATCGGTTTTTCGTGCACTATCTCGGAATTTCAAAATACTTGTCATTCCTAACGTATTAGCCCATGGGAAGTCGTATGAGCACGGTTTCGCTGTAAAATGTGATGGTCATAAACTTTGCGCAAAGTCTCGTTTTGATCGGTTTTTCATGCACCGTCTCGGAATTTTAAAATATTGGCCATTCCCAACGTATTAGCCCTTGGGAAGTCGTATAAGCATGGTTTCATGAAAAAATGTGATAGTCATAAACTTTGCGCAAAGTCTCGCTTCGATCTATTTTCCGACTCGAATTTCAAAATCTGGCCATTCCCAGTGTTAGCCAAAGACTCGTTCGATCGTTTTTCGTTTCGAATTTCAAAATACGCCATTCCTATATTAGCCCATGGAAGTCGTACTAACATGGTTTCGTGAAAAATTGGTGGTCATAAATTTTGCACAAAGTCACGTTTTGATCAATTTTTCGTGCGCCATTTCAGAATTTCAAAATACTGGCCATTACAAACTTATTAGCCCTTTGGAAGTAGTACGAGCATGGTTTCGTGAAAAAATGCGATGGTCATAAATTTTGTGCAACGTCTCGTTTCGATCGGTTTTTGGTGGACTATCTCGGAATTTCAAAATACTTGCCATTCCTAACGTATTTGCCCATGGGAAGTCGTATGAGCACCGTTTCGCTATAAAACGTGATGGTCATAAACTTTGCGCAAAGTCACGCGCAAAGACTCGTTTCGATCTGTTTTTCGTGCACCGTTTCAGAATTTCAAAATACTGGCCATTCGTAACATATTAGCCCATGAGAAGTCGTACTAACATGGTTTCGTGAAAAAATGTGGTGGTCATCAATTTTGCACAAAGTCACGTTTTGATCAATTTTTCGTGCGCCATTTCAGAATTTTAAAATACTGGCCATTCCCACCGTATTAGCCCATTGATAGTCGTACTAGCACGGTTTCGTGAAAAAATATGACGGTCATAAACTTTGCACAATGTCGCATGAGTCGATCAATTTTTCATGCATCGAATTTCAAAATACTGTCATTCCTAATTAGCCCATGGGAAGTCGTCGAGCATGGTTTCGTGAAGGTCATAAATTTTGCGTAAAGTCTCGTTTTGATCGGTTTTTCATGCACCGTCTCGGAATTTTAAAATATTGGCCATTCCCAACGTATTAGCCCTTGGGAAGTCGTATAAGCAAGGTTTGATGAAAAACGTGACGGTCATAAACTTTGCGCAAAGTCTCGCTTCGATCTATTTTCCGTGCACCGACTCAGAATTTCAAAATACTGGCCATTCGTAACATATTAGCCCATGAGAAGTCGTACTAACATGGTTTCGTGAAAAAATGTGGTGGTCATCAATTTTGCGCAAAGTCACGTTTGATCGGTTTTTGCCATTTCAGAATTTCAAAATACTGGCCATGACCAACTTATTAGCCCTTTGGAATTCGTACGAGCATGGTTTCACGAAAAAATGCGATGGTCATAAATTTTGCGCAACGTCTCATTTCGATCGGTTTTTCGTGCTTCATCTCAGAATTTTAAAATACTGGCCATTCCCAATGTATTAGCCCATTGGAAGTCTAGCATGGTTTCGATCGACGGTCATAAACTTTGTGAAGCACAAAGTCGTTTCGATCGGTTTTTCATGCACCATCAAGATTTCAAAATACTATCATTCCTAACGATTAGCCCATGAGTCGTACGAGCATGGTTTCGTGAAAAAAAATGGTCATAAATTTTGCAAAGTCTCGTTTTGATCGGTTTTTCATGCATCTCGAATTTTAAAATATTGGCCATTCCCAAGTATTAGCCCATGGGAAGTCGATAAGCATGGTTTCGCTATAAACGTGATGGTCATAAACTTTAAAGTCACGCAAAGACTCGTTTCGATCTTTTTCTGCATCTCGAATTTCAAAATACTGGCCATTCCTAACATATTAGCCCATGGAAGTCGTACTAACATGGTTTCGTGTGGTGGTCATAAATTTTGCGCAAAGTCTCGTTTTGATCGGTTTTCGTGCACCATTTCGAATTTCAAAATACTGGCCATTCCAACTTATTAGCCCATGGGAAGTCGTCGAGCATGGTTTCGAAAAATGCGATGGTCATAAATTTTGCGCAAGTCTCGTTTCGATCGGTTTTCTTGCGTCTCGAATTTCAAAATACTGGCCATTCCCAACGATTAGCCCATTGGAAGTCGTAGCATGGTTTCGTGAAAAATGACGGTCCATAAAAAGTCGTTTCGATCAATTTTTCATGCACCGTCAAGAATTTCAAAATACCTGTCATTCCTAACATATTAGCCCATGGGAAGTCATACGAGCAATGTTTCGTGAAAAAATGTGACAGTCATATATTTTTCGCAAAGTCTCGTTTTGATCGGTTTTTCATGCACCGTCTCGAAATTTTAAAATATTGGCCATTCCCAACGTATTAGCCATTGGGAATATGAGCATGGTTTCGCTAAAAATGTGATGGTCATAAACTTTGCACAAAGACTCATTTCGATCTGTTTTTCATGCACCGTTTCAGAATTTCAAAATACTGGCCTTTCGTAACGTATTAGCGCATGAGAAGTCGTACTAACATGGTTTCGTGAAAAAATGTGGTGGTCATCGATTTTGCGCAAAGTCACGTTTTGATCAGTTTTTCGTGCGCCATTTCAGAATTTCAAAATACTGAACATTACCAACTTATAAGCCCTTTGGAAGGTACGAGCATGGTTTCGCGAAAAAATACGATGGTCATAAATTTGCGCAACGTCTCGTTTCGATCGGTTTTTCGTGCACTGTCTCAGAATTTTAAAATACTGGCCATTCCCAACGTATTAGCCCATTGGAAGTCGTACTAGCACGGTTTCGCAAAAAAATGTGACGGTCATAAACTTTACGCAGTGTCGCGCACAAAGTCGAGGTTAGATCGATTTTTCAAGCACCGTTAGGATATTTCAAAATACTTGCCATTCCCAACGTATTAGCCCATGGGACATCGTACGAGTATGGTTTTGTGAAAAAATGCGATGGTCATAAATTTTGCGCAACGTCTCGTTTCGATCGGTTTTTCGTGCGCCGTCTCAGAAATTTAAAATACTGGTCATTCCCAACGTATTAGACTATTGGAAGTCGTATAAGCATGGTTTCATGAAAAAATGCGACGGTCATAAACTTTGCGCAAAGTCTCGCTTCGATCTATTTTTCGTGACCTCGAATTTCAAAATACTGGTCATTCCCAACGTATTAGCCCAATGGAAGTCGTACAAGCATGGTTTCGTGAAAAAACGCGACAGTCATGAATTTTGCGCAAAGTCTCGTTTCGATCGGTTTTTCGTGCACTATCTCGAAATTTCAAAATACCTATCATTCCTAACGTATTAGCCCATGGGAAGTCGTACGAGCAAGGTTTCGTGAAACAATGCGAAAGTCATAAATTTTGCGTAAAGTCTCGTTTTGATCGGTTTTTCATGCACCGTCTCGAATTTCAAAATATTGGCCATTCCCAACGATTAGCCCATGGGAAGTCGTAAGCATGGTTTCAAAAAATGCAATGGTCATAAATTTTGCGCAAAGTCTCGTTTGATCGGTTTTTATCCGAATTTTAAAATACTTGGCCATTCCCAACGTATTAGCCCATGGAAGTCGTACTAGCATGGTTTTGAAAAATGCGACGGTCATAAACTTTGCGCAAAGTCGCGCGTCGTTTCGATCGGTTTTTCATGCACTCAATTTAATTCAAAATACTCATTCCTAATTAGCCCATGGGAAGTCGAGCATGGTTTTGTGATGGTCATAAATTTTGCGCAAAGTCTCGTTTTGATCGTTTTTCATTTACCGTCTCGGAATTTTAAAATATTGGCCATTCCCAACGTATTAGCCCTTGGGAAGTCGTATGAGCATGGTTTCTTAAAACGGTCATAAACTTGCGCAAAGTCTCGCTCGATCTATTTTCCGTGCCATCGAATTTCAAAATACTGGCCATTCCCAACGATTAGCCCATGGGAAGTCGTACAAGCATGGTTTCGTGTGACGGTCATTTTGCAAAAGTCTCGTTTCGATCGTTTTCGTGCACTATCTCGGAATTTCAAAATACTTGCCATTCCTAACGTATTAGCCCATGGGAAGTCGTATGAGCACGATTTCGCTATAAAATGTGATGGTCATAAACTTTATGCAAAGTCACGTGCAAAGACTCGTTTCGATCTGTTTTTCGTGCACCGTTTCAGAATTTCAAAATACTGCATTCACGTATTAGCCCATGGGACGTGGTACTAACATGGTTTCGTGAAAAAATGTGGTGGTCATAAATTTTGCGCAAAGTCTCGTTTTGATCGGTTTTTCGTGCGACATTTCAAAATTTCAAAATACTGGCCATTACCAACTTATTAGCCCTTTGGAAGTCGTGCGAGCATGGTTTCAAAAATGATGGTCATAAATTTTCAACGTCTCGTTTCGATCGGTTTTTGTGCATCTCGAATTTTAAAATACTGGCCATTCCCAACGTATTAGCCCATTGGAAGTCGTACTAGCATGGTTTCAAAAAATCGACGGTCATAAACTTTGCGCAAAGTCACGCAAAGTCGTTTCGATCGGTTTTTCATGCACCGTCGAATTTCAAAATACTGCCATTCCTATTAGCCCATGGGACATCGTGCGAGCATGGTTTTGTGAAAAATGTCATAAATTTTGCGTCGTTTCGATCGGTTTTTCGTGCATCTCGAATTTAAAATACTGGTCATTCCCAACATTAGCCCATGGAAGTCGTAAGCATGGTTTCATGAAAAAACAACGGTCATAAACTTTGCACAAAGTCTCGCTTCGATCTATTTTCGGTGATTCGAATTTCAAAATACGCCATTCCCAACGATTAGCCATGGGAAGTCGTACAAGCATGGTTTCGTGAAAAATCGATGGTCATAAATTTTCGCAAAGTCTCGTTTTGATCGGTTTTCATGCACCATCTCGAATTTTAAAATATTGGCCATTCCCAACGTATTAGCCCTGGGAAGTCGTATAGCATGGTTTCTTGAAAAATGCGACGGTCATAAACTTGCGCAAAGTCTCGCTTCGATCTATTTTCCATGCACCACTCGAATTTCAAAATACTGCCATTCCCAACGTATTAGCCCATGGGAAGTCGTACAAGCATGGTTTCGTGAAAATGCGATCATGAATTTTGCAAAGTCTCGTTTCGATCGGTTTTGGTGCACTATCTCGAATTTCAAAATACTTGCCATTCCTAACGATTAGCCCATGGGAAGTCGTATGAGCATGGTTTCGTATAAAATGTGATGGTCATAAACTTTAAGTCAGCAAAGTCTCGTTTCGATCGGTTTTCATGCCGTTTCGAATTTCAAAATACGGCCATTCCTAACGATTAGCCCATGGGAAGTTAACATGGTTTCGTGAAAATGGTGGTCATAAATTTTAGCAAAGTCTCGTTTTGATCGGTTTTTGTGCCATTTCGAATTTCAAAATACGGGCCATTCCATATTAGCCCTTTGGAAGTCGCGAGCATGGTTTCGTGAAAAATGTGATGGTCATAAATTTTGCAACGTGTTTCGATCGGTTTTGTGCACCGTCTTAGAATTTCAAAATACTGGCCATTCCCAACGTATTAGCCCATGAAGTCGTGCATGGTTTCGAAAAAATGATGGTCATAAACTTTGCAAAGTCGCACACAAAGTCGTTTCGATCGATTTTTATGCACCGTCGAATTTCAAAATACTTGCCATTCTAACGTATTAGCCCATGGGACGTACGAGCATGGTTTCATGAAAAATCGGCGTCATAAATTTTGCACAAAGTCTCGTTTGATCGGTTTTTCATGCACCGTCTCGAATTTTAAAATATTGGCCATTCCTAACGTATTAGCCCTTGGGAAGTCGTAAGCATGGTTTCATGAAAAATGCGATGGTCATAAACTTTGCAAAGGTCTATTTTCCTGCACTCGAATTTCAAAATACTTGGCCATTCCCTATTAGCCCATGGGAAGTCGTACAAGCATGGTTTCGTGAAAAAAGCGGCGGTCTTGAATTTTGCGCAAAGTCACGTTTCGATGGGTTTTTCGTGCACTATCTCGGAATTTCAAAATACTTGCCATTCCTAATGTATTAGCCCATGGGAAGTCGTATGAGCACGGTTTCACTATAAAATGTGATGGTCATAAACTTTGCACAAAGTCACGCGCAAAGACTCGTTTCGATCTGTTTTTCCTGCACCGTTTCAGAATTTCAAAATACTGGCCATTCAGTATTAGTGGGAAGTACTAACATGGTTTCATGAAAAAATGTGGTGGTCATCAATTTTGCGCAAAGTCACATTTTGATCAGTTTTTCGTGCGCTATTTCAGAATTTCAAAATACTGGCCATTACCAACTTATTTGCCCTTTGGAAGTCGTACGAGCATGGTTTCATGAAAAAATGCGATGGTCATACATTTTGCGCAACGTGTCGTTTTGATCGGTTTTCCGTGCACCGTCTCAGAATTTTAAAATACTGGCCATTCCCAACGTATTAGCCCATTGGAAGTCGTACTAGCATGGTTTCGCGAAAAAATGCGACGGTCATAAACTTTGCGCAAAGTCACGCACAAATTCGAGTTTAGATCGTGCACCGTTAAGATATTTCAAAATACTTGCCATTCCCAACGTATTAGCCCATGGGACATTGTACGAGCATGGTTTTGTGAAAAAATGCGACGGTCATAAATTTTGCGCAACGTCTCGTTTCGATCGGTTTTTCGTGCACCGTCTCAGAAATTTAAAATATTGATCATTCCCAACGTATTAGCCCATTGGAAGTCATATTAGCATGGTTTCATGAAAAAACGCGACGGTCATAAATTTTGCGCAAAGTCGCGTTTGATCAATTTTTGCACCGTTAAGAATTTCAAAATACCGCCATTCCTAATGTATTAGCCCTTGGGAATTCGTACGAGTATGGTTTCGTGAAAAAATGTGACAGTCATAAATTTTACGCAAAGTCTCGTTTTGATCGGTTTTTCATGCACCATCTAGGAATTTTAAAATATTGGCAATTCCCAACGTATTAGCCCTTGGGAAGTCGTACGAGCATGGTTTCGATGGTCATAAATTTTGCTCAACGTCTCGTTTCGATCGGTTTTCGTGCACTATTTTGGAATTTCAAAATACTGTCATTCCTAACGTATTAGCCCATGGGAAGTCAAGCATGGTTTCGTGAAAAATGCGTCATAAATTTTGCAAAGTCTCGTTTCGATCGGTTTTTGCACTATTTTTCAAAATACTATCATTCCTAACGTATTAGCCCATGGGAAGTCGTACATGGTTTCGTGAAAAATGTGCGGTCATAAATTTTGCGCAAGTCTCGCTTGATCTATTTTCGTGCACCGAATTTCAAAATACTTGGCCATTCCCAACGTATTAGCCCATGGGAAGTCGTACATGGTTTCGTGAAAACGACGGTCATAAATTTTGCGCAAAGTCTCGTTTGATCGGTTTTTCGTGCACTATCTCGAATTTCAAAATACTTGCCATTCCTAACGTATTAGCCCATGGGAAGTCGTATGAGCATGGTTTCACTATAAAATGTGATGGTCATAAACTTTGCCCAAAGTCACGCAAAGACTCGTTTCGATCGGTTTTCATGCACCATTTCGAATTTCAAAATACTGGCCATTCGTATTAGCCCATGGGAAGTGGTACTAACATGAAAAAATGTGGTGGTCATAAATTTTGCAAAGTCCGTTTGATCGGTTTTTCATGCTATTTGAATTTCAAAATACGGCCATTCCAACTTATTAGCCCATGGAAGTCGACGAGCATGGTTTCATGAAAAATCGATGGTCATAAATTTTGCGCAGTCGTTTGATCGGTTTTTCGTGCCGTCTCGAATTTTAAAATACTTGGCCATTCCCAACGTATTAGCCCATGGGAAGTCGTAGCATGGTTTCAAAAATGTGATGGTCATAAACTTTTAGTCGCGCACAAAGTCGTTTCGATCGGTTTTCATACACGAGAATTTCAAAATACTTGCCATTCTCAACGATTAGCCCATGGGACATCGTCGAGCATGGTTTCGTGAAAAATGATGGTCATAAATTTTGCGAAAGTCTCGTTTGATCGGTTTTTGCCGTCTCGAATTTTAAAATATTGGCCATTCTAACGTATTAGCCCTTGGGAAGTCGTATAAGCATGGTTTCATGAAAAATGGTCATAAACTTTGTGCAAAGTCTCGTTCGATCTATTTTCGTGCATTTCGAATTTCAAAATCTTGGCCATTCCCAACGTATTAGCCCATGGGAAGTCGTACAAGCATGGTTTCGACGGTCATAATTTTTGCGCAAAGTCTCGTTTCGATCGGTTTTACATGCACTATCTCGGAATTTCAAAATACTTGCCATTCCTAACGTATTAGCCCATGGGAAGTCGTATGAGCATGGTTTCACTATAAAATGTGATGGTCATAAACTTTGCAAAGTCACGCAAAGACTCGTTTCGATCGGTTTTCATCCACCGAATTTCAAAATACTGGCCATTCCTAACGTATTAGCCCATGGAGTGTACTAACATGGTTTCGTGAAAAATGTGGTCATAAATTTTGCGCAAAGTCTCGTTTGATCGGTTTTTGCCCATTTCAAATTTCAAAATACTGGCCATTACCAACTTATTAGCCCTTTGGAAGTCGTACGAGCATGGTTTCGCAAAAAAATGCGATGGTCATAAATTTTGCGCAACGTCTCGTTTCGATCGGTTTTTCGTGCACCATCTCATAATTTTAAAATACTGGCCATTCCGTACGTATTAGCCCATTGGAAGTCGTACGAGCAAGGTTTCGTGAAAAAATGCGACAGTCATAAACTTTGCGCAAAGTCTCGTTTCGATCGGTTTTGTGCACGTTTTGGAATTTCAAAATATTGGCCATTCTAACGTATTAGCCCATGGGAAGTCGTACTAACATGGTTTCGTGAAAAATGTGGTGGTCATAAATTTTGCGCAAAGTCTCGTTTGATCGGTTTTTCGCCATTTCAGAATTTCAAAATACTGGCCATTACGATATTAGCCCTTTGGAAGTCGCGAGCATGGTTTCGTGAAAAAATCGATGGTCATAAATTTTGCAAGTCTCGTTTCGATCGGTTTTGGTGCCGTCTCGAATTTCAAAATACTGGCCATTCCCAACGTATTAGCCCATTGGAAGTCGTACTATGGTTTCGAAAAAAAATCGATGGTCATAAACTTTTTCAAAGTCGCACAAAGTCGTTTCGATCAATTTTTCATGCACTCGATTTCAAAATACTTCATTCCAATATTAGCCCATGGGAAGTCATACGAGCATGGTTTCAAAAATCGACGTCATAAATTTTGCAAAGTCTCGTTTGATCGGTTTTTCATGCACCGTCTCGAATTTTAAAATATTGGCCATTCCCAACGTATTAGCCCATGGGAGTCGATGAGCATGGTTTCGAAAAAATGTGATGGTCATAAACTTTGCGCAGTCGCGCAAAGTCGTTTAGATCGATTTTTCATGCACCGTTAAGAATTTTAAAATACTTGCCATTCCCAACGTATTAGCCCATGGGACATCGTACGAGCATGGTTTTGTGAAAAAATGCGACAGTCATAAATTTTGCGCAAAGTCTCGTTTTGATCGGTTTTTCATGCACCGTCTCGGAATTTTAAAATACTGGTTATTCCCAACGTATTAGCCCATTGGAAGTCGTATAAGCAAAGTTTCATGAAAAAATGCGACGGTCATAAACTTTGCACAAAGTCACGCTTCGATCTATTTTCCGTGCACCGACTCGGAATTTCAAAATACTGGCCATTCCCAACGTATTAGCCCATGGGAAGTCTAAGAGCATGGTTTCGTGAAAAAATGCGACGGTCATGAATTTTGCGCAAAGTCTCGTTTCGATCGGTTTTTCGTGCACTATCTCGGAATTTCAAAATACTTGCCATTCCTAACGTATTAGCCCATGGGAAGTCGAACTAGCACGGTTTCGCTAAAAAATGTGATGGTCATAAACTTTACGCAAAGTCACGCGCAAAGTCTAGTTTCGATCGGTTTTTCGTGCACAGTCTCGGAATTTCAAAATACTGGCCATTCCCAACGTATTAGCCCATTGGAAGTCGTACAAGCATGGTTTCGTGAAAAATGTGATGGTCATAAATTTTGCAAAGTCTCGTTTTGATCGGTTTTTCATGCACTCTCGAATTTTAAAATATTGGCCATTCCCAACGTAGCCCTTGGGAAGTCGTATAAGCATGGTTTCATGAAAAATGCGATGGTCATAAACTTTGCACAAAGTCTCGCTTGATCTATTTTCCGCACTCGAATTTCAAAATACTGGCCATTCCCAAAGTGTTAGCCAAAGACTCGTTTCGATCGTTTCGTGCATGAATTTCAAAATACGGCCATTCGTAACATATTAGCCCATGAGAAGTCTAACATGGTTTCGTGAAAAAATGTGGTGGTCATAAATTTTGCACAAAGTCACGTTTTGATCAATTTTCGTGCACCATTTCGAATTTCAAAATACTGGCCATTCAAACTTATTAGCCCTGGGAAGTCGAGCATGGTTTCGTGAAAAAATCGATGGTCATAAATTTTGTCGTTTCGATCGGTTTTGTGCACTATCTCGAATTTCAAAATACTTGCCATTCCTAACGTATTAGCCCATGGGAAGTCGTATGAGCATGGTTTCGCTATAAAACGTGATGGTCATAAACTTTGGCAAAGTCAAAGACTCGTTCGATCGTTTTTGCGGAATTTCAAAATACGCCATTCCGTATTAGCCCATGGGAAGTCGTACATGGTTTCGTGAAAAAATGTGGTGGTCATAAATTTTGCAAAGTCTCGTTTGATCGGTTTTAGTGCCATTTCGAATTTTAAAATACTGGCCATTCCCGTATTAGCCCATGGAAGTCGTAGCATGGTTTCGTGAAAAATATGGTCATAAACTTTTGTCGCGCAAAGTCAAGTCGATCAATTTTTCATGCACCGTCGAATTTCAAAATACTGGTCATTCCTAACGATTAGCCCATGGGAAGTCGTCGAGCATGGTTTCGTGAAAAATGATCATAAATTTTGCGTAAAGTCTCGTTTTGATCGGTTTTCACCGTCTCGAATTTTAAAATGTTGGCCATTCCCAACGTATTAGCCCTTGGGAAGTCGTATAAGCATGGTTTGATGAAAAACGTGGTCATAAACTTTGAGTCACGCAAAGTCTCGTTTCGATCGGTTTTTCGTGCTATCTCGAATTTCAAAATACTGCCATTCCTAACGTATTAGCCCATGGGAAGTCGTATGAGCATGGTTTCGTGACAAAATGCGACAGTCATAAATTTTGCGCAAAGTCTCGTTTTGATCGGTTTTCATGCACCGTCTCGAATTTTAAAATATTGGCCATTCCCACGTATTAGCCCTTGGGAAGTCGTATAAGCATGGTTTCATGAAAAATCGATGGTCATAAACTTTGCACAAAGTCTCGCGATCTATTTTCCGTGCAGTCGAATTTCAAAATCGCCATTCAGTGTTAGCCAAAGACTCGTTTGATCGTTTTTTCGTTTCGAATTTCAAAATCGCCATTCGTAACATATTAGCCCATGGAAGTCGTACTAACATGGTTTCGTGAAAAAATGTGGTCATAAATTTTGCACAAAGTCTCGTTTTGATCAATTTTCGTGCATTTCAGAATTTCAAAATGGCCATTCCAAACTTATTAGCCCTTTGAAGTACGAGCATGGTTTCGTGAAAAATGCGATGGTCATAAATTTTGCAAGTCTCATTTCGATCGGTTTTTCGTGGACTATCTCGGAATTTCAAAATACTTGCCATTCCTAACGTATTAGCCCATGGGAAGTCGTATGAGCATGGTTTCGCTATAAAACGTGATGGTCATAAACTTTGCGCAAAGACTCGTTTCGATCTGTTTTTCGTGCACCGTTTCAGAATTTCAAAATACTGGCCATTCGTAACATATTAGCCCATGAGAAGTCGTACTAACATGGTTTCGTGAAAAAATGTGGTGGTCATCAATTTTGCACAAAGTCACGTTTTGATCAATTTTTCGTGCGCCATTTCAGAATTTTAAAATACTGGCCATTCCCACCGTATTAGCCCATTGATAGTCGTACTAGCACGGTTTCGTGAAAAAATATGACGGTCATAAACTTTGCACAATGTCGCACGTCGATCTTTTTCATGCAGTCAAGAATTTCAAAATACTGTCATTCCTAACGAATTAGCCCATGAGAAGTCGTACGAGCAAGGTTTCGTGAAAAAATGCGACAGTCATAAATTTTGCGTAAAGTCTCGTTTTGATCGGTTTTTCATGCACCGTCTCGGAATTTTAAAATGTTGGCCATTCCCAACGTATTAGCCCTTGGGAAGTCGTATAAGCAAGGTTTGATGAAAAACGTGACGGTCATAAACTTTGCAAAGTCACAAGTCTCGTTCGATCGGTTTTTGCACTATCTCGAATTTCAAAATACTGCCATTCCTAACGTATTAGCCCATGGGAAGTCGTATGAGCATGGTTTCTGAAAAATGTGATAGTCATAAATTTTGCAAAGTCTCGTTTTGATCGGTTTTCATGCACGTCTCGAATTTCAAAATATTGGCCATTCCCAACGTATTAGCCCTTGGGAAGTCGTATAAGCATGGTTTCATGAAAAATGCGATGGTCATAAACTTTGCACAAAGTCTCGCCGATCTATTTTCCGTCTGAATTTCAAAATCGCCATTCCCAAAGTGTTAGCCAAAGACTCGTTTCGATCGTTTTTTACACGTTTGAATTTCAAAATCGGCCATTCGTAACATATTAGCCCATGAGAAGTCGTACTAACATGGTTTCGTGAAAAAATGTGGTGGTCATCAATTTTGCACAAAGTCACGTTTTGATCAATTTTTCGTGCGCCATTTCAGAATTTCAAAATACTGGCCATTACAAACTTATTAGCCCATTGGAAGTACGAGCATGGTTTCGTGAAAAATGATGGTCATAAATTTTGCAAGTCTCGTTTCGATCGGTTTTGGTGGACTATCTCGAATTTCAAAATACTTGCCATTCCTAACGTATTAGCCCATGGGAAGTCGTATGAGCATGGTTTCGCTATAAAACGTGATGGTCATAAACTTTGCGCAAAGTCGCAAAGACTCGTTTCGATCGGTTTTCGTGCACCGTCGAATTTCAAAATACTGGCCATTCGTAACATATTAGCCCATGAGAAGTCGTACTAACATGGTTTCGTGAAAAAATGTGGTGGTCATCAATTTTGCACAAAGTCACGTTTTGATCAATTTTTCGTGCGCCATTTCAGAATTTTAAAATACTGGCCATTCCCACCGTATTAGCCCATTGATAGTCGTACTAGCACGGTTTCGTGAAAAAATATGACGGTCATAAACTTTGCACAATGTCGCGCACATGAGAAGTCGATCAATTTTTCATGCACCGTCAAGATATTTCAAAATACGTGTCATTCCTAACGAATTAGCCCATGGGAAGTCGTACGAGCAAGGTTTCGTGAAAAAATGCGACAGTCATAAATTTTGCGTAAAGTCTCGTTTTGATCGGTTTTTCATGCACCGTCTCGGAATTTTAAAATGTTGGCCATTCCCAACGTATTAGCCCTTGGGAAGTCGTATAAGCAAGGTTTGATGAAAAACGTGACGGTCATAAACTTTGCGCAAAGTCACGCGCAAAGTCTCGTTTCGATCGGTTTTTCGTGCACTATCTCGGAATTTCAAAATACCTGTCATTCCTAACGTATTAGCCCATGGGAAGTCGTATGAGCACGGTTTCCCTGTAAAATGTGATAGTCATAAATTTTGCGCAAAGTCTCGTTTTGATCGGTTTTTCATGCACCGTCTCGAAATTTTAAAATATTGGCCATTCCCAACGTATTAGCCCTTGGGAAGTCGTATAAGCATGATTTCATGAAAAAATGCGATGGACATAAACTTTGCACAAAGTCTCGCTTCGATCTATTTTCCGTGCACCGACTCGGAATTTCAAAATACTGGCCATTCCCAAAGTGTTAGCCAAAGACTCGTTTCGATCTGTTTTTCGTACACCGTTTCAGAATTTCAAAATACTGGCCATTCGTAACATATTAGCCCATGAGAAGTCGTACTAACATGGTTTCGTGAAAAAATGTGGTGGTCATCAATTTTGCACAAAGTCACGTTTTGATCAATTTTTCGTGCGCCATTTCAGAATTTCAAAATACTGGCCATTACAAACTTATTAGCCCTTTGGAAGTAGTACGAGCATGGTTTCGTGAAAAAATGCGATGGTCATAAATTTTGTGCAACGTCTCGTTTCGATCGGTTTTTGGTGGACTATCTCGGAATTTCAAAATACTTGCCATTCCTAACGTATTTGCCCATGGGAAGTCGTATGAGCACCGTTTCGCTATAAAACGTGATGGTCATAAACTTTGCGCAAAGTCACGCAAAGACTCGTTTCGATCTATTTTCCGTGCGACTCGAATTTCAAAATACGGCCATTCGTAACATATTAGCCCATGGGAAGTCGTACTAACATGGTTTCGTGAAAAAATGTGGTGGTCATCAATTTTGCACAAAGTCACGTTTTGATCAATTTTGTGCCATTTCGAATTTCAAAATACTGGCCATTCAACTTATTAGCCCTTTGGAAGTAGTACGAGCATGGTTTCGTGAAAAAATGCGATGGTCATAAATTTTGTGCAACGTCTCGTTTCGATCGGTTTTTGGTGGACTATCTCGGAATTTCAAAATACTTGCCATTCCTAACGTATTTGCCCATGGGAAGTCGTATGAGCACCGTTTCGCTATAAAACGTGATGGTCATAAACTTTGCGCAAAGTCACGCGCAAAGACTCGTTTAGATCTATTTTCCGTGCACCGACTCAGAATTTCAAAATACTGGCCATTCGTAACATATTAGCCCATGAGAAGTCGTACTAACATGGTTTCGTGAAAAAATGTGGTGGTCATCAATTTTGCGCAAAGTCACGTTTTGATCATTTTTTCGTGCGCCATTTCAGAATTTCAAAATACTGGCCATGACCAACTTATTAGCCCTTTGGAATTAAAGCATGGTTTCGAAAAAATCGATGGTCATAAATTTTGCAAAGTCTCGTTTCGATCGGTTTTTCGTGCTTCATCTCGAATTTTAAAATACTTGGCCATTCCCAATGTATTAGCCCATGGGAAGTCGTATAGCATGGTTTCGAAAAAAATGATCATAAACTTTGCAAAGTGCAAAGTCGTTTCGATCAATTTTTCATGCACCATCAAGAATTTCAAAATACTATCATTCCTAACGTATTAGCCCATGGGAGTCATACGAGCATGGTTTCGTAAAAAATCGTGTCATAAATTTTGCGCAAAGTCTCGTTTTGATCGGTTTTCATGCACTCTCGAATTTTAAAATATTGGCCATTCCCAATGTATTAGCCCATGGGAAGTCGTAAGCATGGTTTCTATAAACGTGATGGTCATAAACTTTGCGCAAAGTCACGCAAAGACTCGTTTCGATCTGTTTTTCGTGCACCGTCTCAGAATTTCAAAATACTGGCCATTCGTAACATATTAGCCCATGAGAAGTCGTACTAACATGTTTTCGTGAAAAACTGTGGTGGTCATCAATTTTGTGCAAAGTCACATTTTGATCAGTTTTTCGTGCACCATTTCAGAATTTCAAAATACTGGCCATTACCAACTTATTAGCCCTTTGGAAGTCGTACGAGCATCGTTTCACGAAAAAATGCGATGGTCATAAATTTAGCGCAATGTCTCGTTTCGATCGGTTTTTCTTGCACTGTCTCAGAATTATAAAATACTGGCCATTCCCAACGTATTAGTCCATTGGAAGTCGTACTAGCATGGTTTCGCGAAAAAATACGACGGTCATAAACTTTTTGAAGTCGCGAAGTCGTTTCGATCAATTTTCATGCTCGAATATTTCAAAATACCAGTCATTCCTAACGTATTAGCCCATGAGAAGTCATACAAGCAATGTTTCGTGAAAAAATGCGACAGTGATAAATTTTGCGCAAAGTCTCGTTTTGATCGGTTTTTCATGCACCGTCTCGGAATTTTAAAATATTGGCCATTCCCAACGTATTAGCCCATGGGAAGTCGTATGAGCACGGTTTCGCTATAAAATGTGATGGTCATAAACTTTGCACAAAGTCACGCGCAAAGACTCATTTCGATCTGTTTTTCATGCACCGTTTCAGAATTTCAAAATACTGGCCTTTCGTAACGTATTAGCGCATGAGAAGTCGTACTAACATGGTTTCGTGAAAAAATGTGGTGGTCATCGATTTTGCGCAAAGTCACGTTTTGATCAGTTTTTCGTGCGCCATTTCAGAATTTCAAAATACTGAACATTACCAACTTATAAGCCCTTTGGAAGGTACGAGCATGGTTTCGCGAAAAAATACGATGGTCATAAATTTGCGCAACGTCTCGTTTTTTGCACCGTCTCGAATTTTAAAATACTGGCCATTCCCAACGTATTAGCCCATTGGAAGTCGTAGCATGGTTTCGAAAAATGTGATGGTCATAAACTTTCGGTCGCGCAAAGTCGTTAGATCGATTTTTCAAGCATAGAATTTCAAAATACTTGCCATTCCCAACGTATTAGCCCATGGGACGTCGGCAGCATGGTTTTGTGAAAAAATGATGGTCATAAATTTTGCGCGTCTCGTTTCGATCGGTTTTCTGCATCGAATTTAAAATACTGGTCATTCCCAACGTATTAGCCCATTGGAAGTCGTATAAGCATGGTTTCATGAAAAAATGCGACGGTCATAAACTTTGCGCAAAGTCTCGCTTCGATCTATTTTTCGTGCACCTACTCGGAATTTCAAAATACTGGCCAATCCCAACGTATTAGCACATGGGAAGTCGTACAAGCATGGTTTCGTGAAAAAATGCGACGGTCATGAAACAAAGTCTCGTTTCGATCGGTTTTTCATGCACTATCTCGGAATTTCAAAATACTGGTCATTCCCAACGTATTAGCACATGGGAAGTCGTACGAGCATGGTTTCATGAAAAAATGTCATAAATTTTGCAAAGTCTCGTTTGATCGGTTTTCATGCACCGTCTCGAATTTTAAAATATTGGCCATTCCCAACGTATTAGCCTTTGGGAAGTCGAGCATGGTTTCGAAAAAATGCGATGGTCATAAACTTTCGCAAAGTCTCGCTCGATCTATTTTCCGTGACCACGAATTTCAAAATCTTGGCCATTCCCAATGTATTAGCCCATTGGAAGTCGTACTAGCATGGTGAAAAAATGCGGTCATAAACTTTGCAAAGTCGCGCAAAGTCGTTTCAATCAATTTTTCATGCACCGTCAATTTATTTCAAAATACCTGTCATTCCTAACGAATTAGCCCATGAGAAGTCGTACGAGCAAGGTTTCGTGAAAAAATACGATAGTCATAAATTTTGCGCAAAGTCTCGTTTTGATCGATTTTTCATGCACCGTCTCAGAATTTTAATATATTGGCCATTCCCAACGTATTAGCCCTTGGGAAGTCGTATATGCATGGTTTCTTGAAAAAACGCGACGGTCACAAACTTGGCGCAAAGTCTCGCTTCGATCTATTTTCCGTGCACCGACTCGGAATTTCAAAATACTAGCCATTCCCAACGTATTAGCCCATGGGAAGTCGTACAAGCATGGTTTAAAAAACGACGGTCATGATCGAAAGTCTCATTTCGATCGATTTTTGGTGCACTATCTCGGAATTTCAAAATACTTGCCATTCCTAACGTATTAGCCCATGGGAAGTCGTATGAGCATGGTTTCGCTATAAAATGTGATGGTCATAAACTTTGCGCAAAGTCACGCGACTCGTTCGATCTTTTTTGCACCATTTGAATTTCAAAATACTGGCCATTCTAACGTATTAGCCCATGGGACGTCGTACTAACATGGTTTCGTGAAAAAATGTGGTGGTCATAAATTTTGCGCAAAGTCACGTTTGATCGGTTTTTTGCACCATTTCAAAATTTCAAAATACGCCATTCCAACTTATTAGCCCTTTGGAAGTCGTCGAGCATGGTTTCGTGAAAAATCGAAGATCATAAATTTTACGCAACGTCTCGTTTCGATCGGTTTTTCGTGTACCGTCTCAGAATTTTAAAATACTAGCCATTCCCAACGTATTACCCATTGGAAGTCGTACTAGCACGGTTTCACGAAAAAATGCGACGGTCATAAACTTTGCGCAAAGTCACGCACAAAGTCGAGTTTCGATCAGTTTTTCATGCACCGTCAAGATATTTCAAAATACCTGTCATTCCTAACGTATTAGCCCATGGGACATCGTACGAGCATGGTTTTGTGAAAAATACTGTCGGTCAGAAATTTTGCACAACGTCTCGTTCGATCGGTTTTTCGTGCACCGTCTCAGAAATTTAAAATACTGGTCATTCCCAACGTATTAGCCCATCGGAAGTCGTATAAGCATGGTTTCATGAAAAAACACAACGGTCATAAACTTTGCACAAAGTCTCCCTTCGATCTATTTTCCGTGCACCGATTCGGATTTTCAAAATACTGGCCATTCCCAACGAATTAGCCCATGAGAAGTCGTACAAGCATGGTTTCGTGAAAAAATGCGACTGTCATAAATTTTACGCAAAGTCTCGTTTTGATCGGTTTTTCATGCACCATCTCAGAATTTTAATATATTGGCCATTCCCAACGTATTAGCCCTAGGGAAGTCGTATATGCATGGTTTCTTGAAAAAACGCGACGGTCACAAACTTGGCGCAAAGTCTCGCTTCGATCTATTTTCCATGCACCGACTCAGAATTTCAAAATACTGGCCATTCCCAACGTATTAGCCCATGGGAAGTCGTACAAGCATGGTTTCGTGAAAACATGCGACACTCATGAATTTTGCTTAAAGTCTCATTTCGATCGGTTTTTGGTGCACTATCTCGGAATTTCAAAATACTTGCCATTCCTAACGTATTAGCCCATGGGAAGTCGTATGAGCACGGTTTCGCTATAAAATGTGATGGTCATAAACTTTGCGCAATGTCACGCGTAAAGTCTCGTTTCGATCTGTTTTTCATGCACCGTTTCAGAATTTCAAAATACTGGCCATTCGTAACGTATTAGCCCATGGGATGTTGTACTAACATGGTTTCGTGAAAAAATATGGTGGTCATCAATTTTATGCAAAGTCACGTTTTGATCAGTTTTTCGTGCGCCATTTCAGAATTTCAAAATACTGGCCATTACCACTTATTAGCCCTTTGGAAGTCGTACGAGCATGGTTTCGCGAAAAAATGCGATGGTCATAAATTTTGCGCAACGTGTCGTTTCGATCGGTTTTTCGTGCACCGTCTTAGAATTTTAAATTACTGGCCATTCCCAACGTATTAGCCCATTGAAGTCGTACTAGCACGGTTTCGCGAAAAAATACGACGGTCATAAACTTTGCGCAAAGTCGCACACAAAGTCAAGTTTCGATCGATTTTTTATGCACCGTCAAGATATTTCAAAATACTTGCCATTCTCAACGTATTAGCCCATGGGACATCGTACGAGCATGGTTTCGTGAAAAAATGCGACAGTCATAAATTTTGCACAAAGTCTCGTTTTGATCGATTTTTCATGCACCGTCCCGGAATTTTAAAATATTGGCCATTCCTAACGTATTAGCCCTTGGGAAGTCGTATAAGCATGGTTTCATGAAAAAACGCAAAGGTCATAAACTTTGTGCAAAGTCTCGCTTCGATCTATTTTCCGTGCACCGATTCGGATTTTCAAAATACTGGCCATTCCCAACGTATTAGCCCATGGGAAGTCGTACAAGCATGGTTTCGTGAAAAAAGCGGCGGTCTTGAATTTTGCGCAAAGTCACGTTTCGATCGGTTTTTCGTGCACTATCTCGGAATTTCAAAATACTTGCCATTCCTAATGTATTAGCCCATGGGAAGTCGTATGAGCACGGTTTCACTATAAAATGTGATGTTCATAAACTTTGCACAAAGTCACGCGCAAAGACTCGTTTCGATCTGTTTTTCCTGCACCGTTTCAGAATTTCAAAATACTGGCCATTCGTAACGTATTAGCCCACGGGACGTGGTACAAACATGGTTTCATGAAAAAATGTGGTGGTCATCAATTTTGCGCAAAGTCACATTTTGATCAGTTTTTCGTGCGCTATTTCAGAATTTCAAAATACTGGCCATTACCAACTTATTTGCCCTTTGGAAGTCGTACGAGCATGGTTTCATGAAAAAATGCGATGGTCATACATTTTGCATAGTCTCGTTTGATCGGTTTTTCGTGCACGTCTCGAATTTTAAAATACTGGCCATTCCCAACGTATTAGCCCATTGGAAGTCGTACTAGCATGGTTTCGAAAAAATCGTGGTCATAAACTTTCGCGCACAAAGTCGGTTTAGATCGATTTTTCATGCATTAAGAATTTCAAAATACTTGCCATTCCCAACGTATTAGCCCATGGGAATTACGAGCATGGTTTTGTGAAAAATCGATGGTCATAAATTTTGCAAACGTCTCGTTTGATCGGTTTTCGTGCCGTCTCAGAAATTTAAAATATTGATCATTCCCAACGTATTAGCCCATTGGAAGTCATATTAGCATGGTTTCATGAAAAAACGCGACGGTCATAAATTTTGCGCAAAGTCGCACACAAAGTCGAGTTTAGATCAATTTTTCATGCACCGTTAAGATATTTCAAAATACCTGTCATTCCTAACGTATTAGCCCATGGGAAGTCGTACGAGCAACGTTTCGTGAAAAAATGTGACAGTCATAAATTTTACGCAAAGTCTCGTTTTGATCGATTTTTCATGCACCATCTAGGAATTTTAAAATATTAGCCATTCCCAAGTATTGGAGAAGTCGTACGAGCATGGTTTCGCGAAAAAATGCGATGGTCATAAATTTTGCTCAACGTCTCGTTTCGATCAGTTTTTCGTGCACTATTTTGGAATTTCAAAATACCTGTCATTCCTAACATATTAGCCCATGGGAAGTCGTACGAGCAAGGTTTCGTGAAAAAATGCGACAGTCATAAATTTTGCGCAAAGTCTCATTTCGATCGGTTTTTCGTGCACTATTTTGGAATTTCAAAATACCTGTCATTCCTAACATATTAGCCCATGGGAAGTCGTACGAGCAAGGTTTCGTGAAAAAATGCGACAGTCATAAATTTTGCGCAATGTCTCGCTTCGATCTATTTTCCGTGCACCGACTCGGAATTTCAAAATACTGGCCATTCCCAAAGTATTAGCCAATGGGAAGTCGTACAAGCATGGTTTCGTGAAAAAACGCGACGGTCATGAATTTTGCGCAAAGTCTCGTTTCGATCGGTTTTTCGTGGACTATCTCGGAATTTCAAAATACTTGCCATTCCTAACGTATTAGCCCATGGGAAGTCGTATGAGCACGGTTTCACTATAAAATGTGATGGTCATAAACTTTGCCCAAAGTCACGTGCAAAGACTCGTTTCGATCTGTTTTTCATGCACCATTTCAGAATTTCAAAATACTGGCCATTCGTAACGTATTAGCCCATGGGACGTGGTACTAACATGGTTTCATGAAAAAATGTGGTGGTCATCAATTTTGCGCAAAGTTACATTTTGATCAGTTTTTCATGCGCTATTTCAGAATTTCAAAATACTGGCCATTACCAACTTATTTGCCCTTTGGAAGTCGTACGAGCATGGTTTCATGAAAAAATGCGATGGTCATACATTTTGCGCAACGTGTCGTTTTGATCGGTTTTTCGTGCACCGTCTCAGAATTTTAAAATACTGGCCATTCCCAACGTATTAGCCTATTGGAAGTCGTACTAGCACGGTTTCGCGAAAAAATGCGACGGTCATAAACTTTGCGCATAGTCGCGCACAAAGTCGAGTTTCGATCGATTTTTCATACACCGTCAAGATATTTCAAAATACTTGCCATTCTCAACGTACTAGCCCGTAGGACATCGTACGAGCATGGTTTCGTGAAAAAATAAGACAGTCATAAATTTTGCGCAAAGTCTCGTTTTGATCGGTTTTTCTTGCACCGTCCCGGAATTTTAAAATATTGGCCATTTCTAACGTATTAGCCCTTGGGAAGTCGTATAAGCATGGTTTCATGAAAAAACGCAACGGTCATAAACTTTGTGCAAAGTCTCGCATCGATCTATTTTCCGTGCACCGATTCAGAATTTCAAAATACTGGCAATTCCCAACCTATTAGCCCATGGGAAGTCGTACAAGCATGGTTTCCCGAAAAAAAGCGACGGTCATTTGCGCAAAGTCTCGCTTCGATCGATTTTACGTGCACTATCTCGGAATTTCAAAATACTTGCCATTCCTAACGTATTAGCCCATGGGAAGTCGTATGAGCACGGTTTCACTATAAAATGTGATGGTCATAAACTTTGCGCAAAGTCACGAGCAAAGACTCGTTTCGATTTGTTTTTCATCCACCGTTTCAAAATACTGGCCATTCTAACGTATTAGCCCATGGGAAGTGTACTAACATGGTTTCGTGAAAAATGTGGTGTTCATAAATTTTGCGCAAAGTCACGCTTTTGATCGGTGCGCCCATTTCAGAATTTCAAAATAGTGGCCATTACCAATTTATTAGCCCTTTGGAAGTCATACGAGCATGGTTTCAAAAATGCGATGGTCATAAATTTTGCGCAACGTCTCGTTTCGATCGGTTTTTTCACACCATCTCGAATTTCAAAATACTGCCATTCCCAACGTATTAGCCCATGGGAAGTCGTATGAGCATGGTTTCGTGAAATGTGATGGTCATAAACTTTGCACAAAGTCACGCAAAGACTCGTTTCGATCGGTTTTCGCACCGTTTTGAATTTCAAAATATTGGCCATTCTAACGTATTAGCCCATGGGAAGTCGTACTAACATGGTTTCGTGAAAAATGTGGTGGTCATAAATTTTGCGCAAAGTCTCGTTTGATCGGTTTTTCGCGCCATTTCGAATTTCAAAATACCGCCATTCCGAACTTAGCCCTTTGGAAGTCGACGAGCATGGTTTCGAAAAATGCGATGGTCATAAATTTTGCGAACGTCTCGCTTTGATCGGTTTTTGTGCACCGTCTCGAATTTAAAATACTAGTCATTCCCAACGTATTAGCCCATTGGAAGTCGATAGCATGGTTTCAAAAATACGGTCATAAACTTTGCTCAAAGTCGCACAAAGTCGTTTCGATCAATTTTTCATGCAATCAGATTTCAAAATACTATCATTCTAACGTAGCCCATGGGAAGTCATGGTTTCAAAAAATGCGACATAAATTTTGTGCAAAGTCTCGTTTTGATCGGTTTTTCATGCACCGTCTCGGAATTTTAAAATATTGGCCATTCCCAACGTATTAGCCCATGGGTAGTCGTATGAGCACGGTTTCGCAAAAAAATGTGACGGTCATAAACTTTGCGCAAAGTCGCGCACAAAGTCGAGTTTAGATCGATTTTTCATGCACCGTTAAGATATTTTAAAATACTTGCCATTCCCAACGTATTAGCCCATGGGACATCGTACGAGCATGGTTTTGTGAAAAAATGCAACGGTTATAAATTTTGCGCAAAGTCTTGTTTTGATCGGTTTTTCGTGAACCGTCTCAGAAATTTAAAATACTGGTCATTCCCAATATATTAGCCCATTGGAAGTCGTATAAGCATGGTTTCATCAAAAAACGCGACGGTCATAACTTTGCGAAAAGTCTCGCTTCGATCTATTTTCCGTGCACCGACTCGGAATTTCAAAATACTGGCCATTCCCAACGTATTAGCCCATGGGAAGTCGTACAAGCATGGTTTCGTGAAAAAACGCGACGGTCATGAATTTTGCGCAAAGTCTCGTTTCGATCGGTTTTTCGTGCACTATCTCGAATTTCAAAATACTTGCCATTCCTAACGTATTAGCCCATGGGAAGTCGTATGAGCATGGTTTCAAAATGTGATGGTCATAAACTTTGCAAAGTCACGAAAGTCTCGCTTCGATCGGTTTTCGCACTATCTCGAATTTCAAAATACTGTCATTCCTAACGTATTAGCCCATGGGAAGTCGTATGAGCATGGTTTCGAAAATGTGATAGTCATAAATTTTGCAAAGTCTCGTTTTGATCGGTTTTCATGCACCGTCTCGAATTTTAAAATATTGGCCATTCCCAACGTATTAGCCCTTGGGAAGTCGTAAGCATGGTTTCATGAAAAATGCGATGGTCATAAACTTTGCACAAAGTCTCGCTCGATCTATTTTCGCACCGACTGAATTTCAAAATACGCCATTCCCAAAGTGTTAGCCAAAGACTGCTTTCGATCGTTTTCGCACCGTTCGAATTTCAAAATCGCCATTCGTAACATATTAGCCCATGGAAGTCGTACTAACATGGTTTCGTGAAAAATGTGGTGGTCATAAATTTTGCACAAAGTCACGCTTTTGATCAATTTTTATGCCATTTCGAATTTCAAAATACTGCCATTCAAACTTATTAGCCCATGGAAGTAGTACGAGCATGGTTTCGTGAAAAATGCGATGGTCATAAATTTTGCAACGTCTCGTTTCGATCGGTTTTGGTGGACTATCTCGAATTTCAAAATACTTGCCATTCCTAACGATTAGCCCATGGGAAGTCGTATGAGCATGGTTTCATAAAACGTGATGGTCATAAACTTTGCGCAAAGTCACGCGCAAAGACTCGTTTCGATCGTTTTCGAATTTCAAAATACGCCATTCGTAACATATTAGCCCATGGGAAGTCGTACTAACATGGTTTCGTGAAAAATGTGGTGGTCATAATTTTGCACAAAGTCTCGCTTTGATCGGTTTTTCGGCGCCATTTCAATTTTAAAATACTGCCATTCCCAACGTATTAGCCCATTGGAAGTCGATAGCATGGTTTCGTGAAAAATATGACGGTCATAAACTTTGCACAAGTCGCTGAGAAGTCGATCAATTTTCATGCACCGTCGAATTTCAAAATACTGTCCATTCCTAACGATTAGCCCATGGGAAGTCGAGCATGGTTTCGTGAAAAATGCGGTCATAAATTTTGCGTAAAGTCTCGCTTTGATCGGTTTTCATGCACCGTCTCGAATTTTAAAATGTTGGCCATTCCCAACGTATTAGCCCTTGGGAAGTCGTATAAGCATGGTTTGATGAAAACGTGATGGTCATAAACTTTTGCAAAGTCACGCAAAGTCTCGTTTCGATCGGTTTTCGTGCACTATCTCGAATTTCAAAATACTGCCATTCCTAACGTATTAGCCCATGGGAAGTCGATGAGCATGGTTTCGAAAATGTGATAGTCATAAATTTTGCGCAAAGTCTCGCTTTTGATCGGTTTTCATGCACCGCCTCGAATTTTAAAATATTGGCCATTCCCAACGTATTAGCCCTTGGGAAGTCGTATAAGCATGGTTTCATGAAAAATGCGATGGTCATAAACTTTGCACAAAGTCTCGCTCGATCTATTTTCGTGCAATTTCAAAATCGCCATTCCCAAAGTGTTAGCCAAAGACTGATCTTTTGCACCGTTCGAATTTCAAAATCTGCCATTAACATATTAGCCCATGGAAGTCGTACTAACATGGTTTCGTGAAAAATGTGGTGGTCATAAATTTTGCACAAAGTCTCGTTTTGATCAATTTTTCGTGCCATTTCGAATTTCAAAATCGCCATTCAAACTTATTAGCCCATGGAAGTCGTACGAGCATGGTTTCGTGAAAAATGCGATGGTCATAAATTTTGTGCAACGTCTCGTTTCGATCGGTTTTTGGTGGACTATCTCGGAATTTCAAAATACTTGCCATTCCTAACGTATTTGCCCATGGGAAGTCGTATGAGCACCGTTTCGCTATAAAACGTGATGGTCATAAACTTTGCGCAAAGTCACGCGCAAAGACTCGTTTCGATCTATTTTCCGTGCACCGACTCAGAATTTCAAAATACTGGCCATTCGTAACATATTAGCCCATGAGAAGTCGTACTAACATGGTTTCGTGAAAAAATGTGGTGGTCATCAATTTTGCGCAAAGTCACGTTTTGATCAGTTTTTCGTGCGCCATTTCAGAATTTCAAAATACTGGCCATTACCAACTTATTAGCCCTTTGGAATTCGTACGAGCATGGTTTCACGAAAAAATGCGATGGTCATAAATTTTGCGCAACGTCTCATTTCGATCAGTTTTTCGTGCTTCATCTCAGAATTTTAAAATACTGGCCATTCCCAATGTATTAGCCCATTGGAAGTCGTACTAGCACGGTTTCGCGAAAAAATACGACGGTCATAAACTTTGCGGAAAGTGAAGCACAAAGTCGAGTTTCGATCAATTTTTCATGCACCATCAAGATATTTCAAAATACCTATCATTCCTAACGTATTAGCCCATGAGCAGTCATACGAGCAAGGTTTCGTAAAAAAATGCGACAGTCATAAATTTAGCGCAAAGTCTCGTTTTGATCGATTTTTCATGCACCGTCTCAGAATTTTAAAATATTGGCCATTCCCAATGTATTAGCCCATGGGTAGTCGTATAAGCATGGTTTCGCTATAAAACGTGATGGTCATAAACTTTGCGCAAAGTCACGCGCAAAGACTCGTTTCGATCTGTTTTTCGTGCACCGTCTCAGAATTTCAAAATACTGGCCATTCGTAACATATTAGCCCATGAGAAGTCGTACTAACATGTTTTCGTGAAAAACTGTGGTGGTCATCAATTTTGTGCAAAGTCACATTTTGATCAGTTTTTCGTGCACCATTTCAGAATTTCAAAATACTGGCCATTACCAACTTATTAGCCCTTTGGAAGTCGTACGAGCATCGTTTCACGAAAAAATGCGATGGTCATAAATTTAGCGCAATGTCTCGTTTCGATCGGTTTTTCTTGCACTCTAATTTCAAAATCGCCATTCCCAACGTATTAGCCATTGGAAGTCGTTAGCATGGTTTCAAAAAAACGGTCATAAACTTTAAAGTCGCGCAAAGTCGTTTCGATCAATTTTTCATGCACTCAAGAATTTCAAAATACCGCCATTCCTAACGTATTAGCCCATGGGAAGTCGTACAAGCATGGTTTCGTGAAAAATGTGATAGTCATAAATTTTGTGCAAAGTCTCGTTTTGATCGGTTTTCATGCACTCTCGAATTTTAAAATATTGGCCATTCCCAACGTATTAGCCCATGGGAAGTCGTATGAGCATGGTTTCGCTGTAAAATGTGATGGTCATAAACTTTGCACAAAGTCACGCAAAGACTCATTTCGATCGTTTTTCACCGCTTCGAATTTCAAAATACTGGCCATTCCTAACGTATTAGCCCATGGGAAGTCGTACTAACATGGTTTCGTGAAAAATGTGGTGGTCATAGATTTTGCGCAAAGTCTCGCTTTGATCGGTTTTTCGTTTCGAATTTCAAAATACCCATTCCAACTTATTAGCCCTTTGGAAGTCGAGCATGGTTTCGCGAAAAAATCGATGGTCATAAATTTGCGCAAGTCTCGTTTCGATCGGTTTTCGCACCCTCGAATTTTAAAATACTGGCCATTCCCAACGTATTAGCCCATGGAAGTCGTAGCATGGTTTCGAAAAAATGTGATGGTCATAAACTTTTGCGCAAAGTCGTTGATCGATTTTTCAGGATATTTCAAAATACTTGCCATTCCCAACGTATTAGCCCATGGGAACGTATGGTTTTGTGAAAAATGCGATGGTCATAAATTTTGCAAAGCTCATTTCGATCGGTTTTTCGTATGCCTCGAAATTTAAAATACTGGCCATTCCCAACGATTAGCCCAGTAAATAAGCATGGTTTCATGAAAAATGCGGTCATAAACTTTGCAAAGTCTCGCTCGATCGACTTGAATTTCAAGCCATTCCCAACATATTAGCCCATGCATGAAGTCGTACAAGCATGGTTTCGTGAAAAATCGGTCATGAATTATTCAATTTCAAAATATCGTATTAGCCCATGGGAAGTCGAGCATGGTTTCATGAAAAATGCGATCATAAATTTTGCAAAGTCTCGCTTTGATCGGTTTTCATGCACTCGAATTTTAAAATATTGGCCATTCCCAACGTATTAGCCCATGGGAAGTCGACGAGCATGGTTTCGAAAAATGCGATGGTCATAAACTTTGCGCAAAGTCTCGCTTCGATCTTCGTGCACCACGAATTTTAAAATACGCCATTCCCAATGTATTAGCCCATGGTTTCGTGAAAAATGCGACGGTCATAAACTTTGCGCAAAGTCGTTTCGATCAATTTTTCATGCAATTTATTTCAAAATACCTGTCATTCCTAACGAATTAGCCCATGAGAAGTCGTACGAGCAAGGTTTCGTGAAAAAATACGATAGTCATAAATTTTGCGCAAAGTCTCGTTTTGATCGATTTTTCATGCACCATCTCAGAATTTTAATATATTGGCCATTCCCAACGTATTAGCCCTTGGGAAGTCGTATATGCATGGTTTCTTGAAAAAACGCGACGGTCACAAACTTGGCGCAAAGTCTCGCTTCGATCTATTTTCCGTGCACCGACTCGGAATTTCAAAATACTAGCCATTCCCAACGTATTAGCCCATGGGAAGTCGTACAAGCATGGTTTCGTGAAAACATGCGACGGTCGTGAATTTTGCTTAAAGCCTCATTTCGATCGATTTTTGGTGCACTATCTCGGAATTTCAAAATACTTGCCATTCCTAACGTATTAGCCCATGGGAAGTCGTATGAGCACGATTTCGCTATAAAATGTGATGGTCATAAACTTTGCGCAAAGTCACGTGCAAAGACTCGTTTCGATCTGTTTTTCGTGCACCATATCAGAATTTCAAAATACTGGCCATTCGTAACGTATTAGCCCATGGGACGTGGTACTAACATGGTTTCGTGAAAAAATGTGGTGGTCATCAATTTTGCGCAAAGTCTCGCTTTGATCGGTTTTCGTGCACCATTTCAAAATTTCAAAATACTGCCATTCCAACTTATTAGCCCTTTGGAAGTCGACGAGCATGGTTTCGAAAATGCGATCATAAATTTTACAAGTCTCGTTTCGATCGGTTTTTCGTGCACCTCGAATTTTAAAATACTAGCCATTCCCAACGATTAGCCCATTGGAAGTCGATAGCATGGTTTCAAAAAATGCGATCATAAACTTTGCGCAAAGTCACGCAAAGTCGTTTCGATCGGTTTTTCATGCACCGTCAAGAATTTCAAAATACCATTCCTAACGTATTAGCCCATGGGACATCGACGAGCATGGTTTTGTGAAAAATGTTGGAAATTTTGCAAACGTCTCGCTCGATCGGTTTTTCGCTGCCTCGAAATTTAAAATACTGGACATTCCCAACGTATTAGCCCATTGGAAGTCGTATAAGCATGGTTTCATGAAAAAACACGATGGTCATAAACTTTGCACAAAGTCTCGCTTCGATCTATTTTCCATGCACCGATTCGGAATTTCAAAATACTGGCCATTCCCAACGTATTAGCCCATGGGAAGTCGTACAAGCATGGTTTCGTGAAAAAACGCGACGGTCATAAATTTTACGCAAAGTCTCGTTTTGATCGGTTTTTCATGCACCATCTCAGAATTTTAAAATATTGGCCATTCCCAACGTATTAGCCCTGGGAAGTCGATATGCATGGTTTCTTGAAAAATGCGATCATAAACGCAAAGTCTCGCTTCGATCTATTTTCCATGCACCGACTCGAATTTCAAAATACTGGCCATTCCCAACGTATTAGCCCATGGGAAGTCGTACAAGCATGGTTTCGTGAAAACATGCGACACTCACGAATTTTGCTTAAAGTCTCGTTTCGATCGGTTTTTGGTGCACTATCTCGGAATTTCAAAATACTTGCCATTCCTAACGTATTAGCCCATGGGAAGTCGTATGAGCATGGTTTCGCTATAAAATGTGATGGTCATAAACTTTGCAAGTCACGCAAAGTCTCGTTTCGATCGTTTTCATGCACCGCTTTCAAAATACGGCCATTCCTAACGATTAGCCCATGGGAAGTCGTACTAACATGGTTTCGTGAAAAATATGGTGGTCATAAATTTTATGCAAAGTCTCGCTTTGATCGGTTTTCGCCATTTCGAATTTCAAAATCGCCATTCCCACTTATTAGCCCTTGGAAGTCGACGAGCATGGTTTCGTGAAAAATGCGATGGTCATAAATTTTGAACGTGTCGTTTCGATCGGTTTTTCGCACTTAGAATTTTAAAATACGCCATTCCCAACGATTAGCCCATTGAAGTCGTACTAGCATGGTTTCGAAAAATCGATGGTCATAAACTTTGCGCAAAGTCGCAAAGTCGTTTCGATCGATTTTTTATGCACCGTCAAGATATTTCAAAATACTTGCCATTCTCAACGTATTAGCCCATGGGACATCGTACGAGCATGGTTTCGTGAAAAAATGCGACAGTCATAAATTTTGCACAAAGTCTCGTTTTGATCGATTTTTCATGCACCGTCCCGGAATTTTAAAATATTGGCCATTCCTAACGTATTAGCCCTTGGGAAGTCGTATAAGCATGGTTTCATGAAAAAATGCGATAGTCATAAACTTTGCGCAAAGTCTCGCTTCGATCTATTTTCCGTGCACCGATTCGGATTTTCAAAATACTGGCCATTCCCAACGTATTAGCCCATGGGAAGTCGTACAAGCATGGTTTCGTGAAAAAAGCGGCGGTCTTGAATTTTGCGCAAAGTCACGTTTCGATGGGTTTTTCGTGCACTATCTCGGAATTTCAAAATACTTGCCATTCCTAATGTATTAGCCCATGGGAAGTCGTATGAGCACGGTTTCACTATAAAATGTGATGGTCATAAACTTTGCACAAAGTCACGCAAAGACTCGTTCGATCGTTTTTCGCACCGTTTCGAATTTCAAAATACTGCCATTCAAACGTATTAGCCCATGGAAGTCGTACAAACATGGTTTCATGAAAAATGTGGTCATCAATTTGCGCAAAGTCACATTTTGATCGCGCTATTTCGAATTTCAAAATACGCCATTCCAACTTATTAGCCCTTTGGAAGTCGACGAGCATGGTTTCATGAAAAATGCGATGGTCATAAATTTTGGCGCAACGTCGCTTTTGATCGGTTTTCGTGCACCTCTCGAATTTTAAAATACTGGCCATTCCCAACGTATTAGCCCATTGGAAGTCGATAGCATGGTTTCAAAAATGCGATGGTCATAAACTTTGCAAAGTCGCGCAAAGTCGTTTAGATCGATTTTCATGCACCGTTAAGATATTTCAAAATACTTGCCATTCCCAACGTATTAGCCCATGGGACATTGAGCATGGTTTTGTGAAAAAATGCGACGGTCATAAATTTTGCGCAACGTCTCGTTTCGATCGGTTTTTCGTGCACCGTCTCAGAAATTTAAAATATTGATCATTCCCAACGTATTAGCCCATTGGAAGTCATATTAGCATGGTTTCATGAAAAAACGCGACGGTCATAAATTTTGCGCAAAGTCGCACACAAAGTCGAGTTTAGATCAATTTTTCATGCATCAAGAATTTTCAAAATACTGCCATTCCTAACGATTAGCCCATGGGAAGTCGACGAGCATGGTTTCGTGAAAAATGTGGTCATAAATTTTACGCAAAGTCTCGTTTTGATCGATTTTTCATGCACCATCTAGGAATTTTAAAATATTAGCCATTCCCAACGTATTAGCCCTTGGGAAGTCGTACGAGCATGGTTTCGCGAAAAAATGCGATGGTCATAAATTTTGCTCAACGTCTCGTTTCGATCGGTTTTTCGTGCACTATTTTGGAATTTCAAAATACTGCCATTCCTAACATATTAGCCCATGGGAAGTCGACGAGCATGGTTTCGTGAAAAATGCGATCATAAATTTTGCAAAGTCTCGTTTCGATCGGTTTTCGTGCACTATTTTGGAATTTCAAAATACTGCCATTCCTAACATATTAGCCCATGGGAAGTCGTAGCATGGTTTCGTGAAAAATGCGATCATAAATTTTGCAAGTCTCGCTCGATCTATTTTCCGCACCGACTGAATTTCAAAATACGCCATTCCCAAAGTATTAGCCCATGGGAAGTCGATAAGCATGGTTTCGTGAAAAACGCGGTCATAAATTTTGCAAAGTCTCGCTTCGATCGGTTTTTCGGACTATCTCGAATTTCAAAATACTTGCCATTCCTAACGTATTAGCCCATGGGAAGTCGTATGAGCATGGTTTCACTATAAATGTGATGGTCATAAACTTTGCCCAAAGTCACGCAAAGACTCGCTTTCGATCGTTTTCATGCACCATTTCGAATTTCAAAATACTGGCCATTCAAACGTATTAGCCCATGGGAAGTGGTATAACATGGTTTCATGAAAAATGTGGTCATAAATTTTGCGCAAAGTTACATTTTGATCAATTTTCATGCGCTATTTCGAATTTCAAAATACTGGCCATTCCAACTTATTAGCCCTTTGGAAGTCGTCGAGCATGGTTTCATGAAAAATGCGATGGTCATAAATTTTGCGCAACGTGTCGTTTTGATCGGTTTTTCGCACCGTCTCGAATTTTAAAATACTGGCCATTCCCAACGATTAGCCCATTGGAAGTCGTACTAGGTTTCGCAAAAAATGATGGTCATAAACTTTTAGTCGCGCAAAGTCGTTTCGATCGATTTTTCATGCACCGTCAAGATATTTCAAAATACTTGCCATTCTCAACGATAGTAGGACATCGACGAGCATGGTTTCGTGAAAAATGACGTCATAAATTTTGCGCAAAGTCTCGCTTTTGATCGGTTTTCTTGCACCGTCGAATTTTAAAATATTGGCCATTTCTAACGTATTAGCCCTTGGGAAGTCGTATAAGCATGGTTTCATGAAAAAGCGATGGTCATAAACTTTGTGCAAAGTCTCGATCTATTTTCGCACGAATTTCAAAATCGGCCATTCCCAACGATTAGCCCATGGGAAGTCGTACAAGCATGGTTTCAAAAAGCGACACAATTTTGCGCAAAGTCTCGCTTTGATCGATTTTCGTGCACTATCTCGAATTTCAAAATACTTGCCATTCCTAACGTATTAGCCCATGGGAAGTCGTATGAGCACGGTTTCACTATAAAATGTGATGGTCATAAACTTTGCGCAAAGTCACGAGCAAAGACTCGTTTCGATTTGTTTTTCATCCACCGTTTCAGAATTTCAAAATACTGGCCATTCGTAACGTATTGGCCCATGGGACGTGGTACTAACATGGTTTCGTGAAAAAATGTGGTGTTCAACAATTTTGCGCAAAGTCACGTTTTGATCAGTTTTTCGTGCCCCATTTCAGAATTTCAAAATAGTGGCCATTACCAATTTATTAGCCCTTTGGAAGTCATACGAGCATGGTTTCGCAAAAAAATGCGATGGTCATAAATTTTGCGCAACGTGTCGTTTCGATCGGTTTTTCGTACACCATCTCAGAATTTTAAAATACTGGCCATTCCCAACGTATTAGCCCATGTGAAGTCGTATGAGCACGGTTTCGCTGTAAAATGTGATGGTCATAAACTTTGCACAAAGTCACGCGCAAAGACTCGTTTCGATCTGTTTTTCGTGCACCGTTTTGAATTTCAAAATATTGGCCATTCAACGATTAGCCATGGGACGTCGACTAACATGGTTTCGTGAAAAATGTGGTGGTCATCAATTTTGCGCAAAGTCACGTTTGATCGGTTTTTCGCGCCATTTCGAATTTCAAAATACTGGCCATTAACTTATTAGCCCTTTGGAAGTCGACGAGCATGGTTTCGAAAAATGCGATGGTCATAAATGCAACGTCTCGCTTCGATCGATTTTTGCACCGTCTCGAATTTAAAATACTAGTCATTCCCAACGTATTAGCCCATTGGAAGTCGTAGCATGGTTTCGTGAAAAAATCGACGGTCATAAACTTTGCTCAAAGTCACAAAGTCGAGTCGATCAATTTTCATGCATCAAGATATTTCAAAATACCTCATCGTATAGTAGCCCATGGGAAGTCATACGAGCAAGGTTTCAAAAAAAATGCGACAGTCATAAATTTTGTGCAAAGTCTCGTTTTGATCGGTTTTTCATGCACCGTCTCGGAATTTTAAAATATTGGCCATTCCCAACGTATTAGCCCATGGGTAGTCGTATGAGCACGGTTTCGCAAAAAAATGTGACGGTCATAAACTTTGCAAAGTCGCGCAAAGTCGTTTAGATCGATTTTTCATGCACCGTTAAGATATTTTAAAATACTTGCCATTCCCAACGTATTAGCCCATGGGACATCGTACGAGCATGGTTTTGTGAAAATTTTGCGCAAAGTCTTGTTTTGATCGGTTTTTCGTGAACCGTCTCAGAAATTTAAAATACTGGTCATTCCCAATATATTAGCCCATTGGAAGTCGTATAAGCATGGTTTCATCAAAAAACGCGACGGTCATAACTTTGCGAAAAGTCTCGCTTTGATCTATTTTCCGTGCACCGACTCGGAATTTCAAAATACTGGCCATTCCCAACGTATTAGCCCATGGGAAGTCGTACAAGCATGGTTTCGTGAAAAAACGCGACGGTCATGAATTTTGCGCAAAGTCTCGTTTCGATCGCACTATCTCGAATTTCAAAATACTTGCCATTCCTAACGATTAGCCCATGGGAAGTCGTATGAGCATGGTTTCATGAAATGTGATGGTCATAAACTTTGCAAAGTCACGCAAAGTCTCGTTTCGATCGGTTTTCATGCACTATCTCGAATTTCAAAATACTGCCATTCCTAACGTATTAGCCCATGGGAAGTCGATGAGCATGGTTTCGAAAATGTGATAGTCATAAATTTTGCGCAAAGTCTCGCTTTGATCGGTTTTTCATGCACCGTCTCGAATTTTAAAATATTGGCCATTCCCAACGATTAGCCCTTGGGAAGTCGTATAAGCATGGTTTCATGAAAAAATCGATGGTCATAAACTTTGCACAAAGTCTCGCTCGATCTATTTTCCGCACTCGAATTTCAAAATCGCCATTCCCAAAGTGTTAGCCAAAGACTCGTTTCACCGTTTCAGAATTTCAAAATACTGGCCATTCGTAACATATTAGCCCATGAGAAGTCGTACTAACATGGTTTCGTGAAAAAATGTGGTGGTCATCAATTTTGCACAAAGTCACGTTTTGATCAATTTTTCGTGCGCCATTTCAGAATTTCAAAATACTGGCCATTACAAACTTATTAGCCCTTTGGAAGTAGTACGAGCATGGTTTCGTGAAAAAATGCGATGGTCATAAATTTTGTGCAACGTCTCGTTTCGATCGGTTTTTGGACTATCTCGAATTTCAAAATACTTGCCATTCCTAACGATAGCCCATGGGAAGTCGTATGAGCATGCTATAAAACGTGATGGTCATAAACTTTGTCAAAGACTCGTTTCGATCTGTTTTTCGTGCACCGTTTCAGAATTTCAAAATACTGGCCATTCGTAACATATTAGCCCATGAGAAGTCGTACTAACATGGTTTCGTGAAAAAATGTGGTGGTCATCAATTTTGCACAAAGTCACGTTTTGATCAATTTTTCGTGCGCCATTTCAGAATTTTAAAATACTGGCCATTCCCACCGTATTAGCCCATTGATAGTCGTACTAGCACGGTTTCGTGAAAAAATATGACGGTCATAAACTTTGCACAATGTCGCGCACATGAGAAGTCGATCAATTTTTCATGCACCGTCAAGATATTTCAAAATACGTGTCATTCCTAACGAATTAGCCCATGAGAAGTCGTTTCGTGAAAATGCGACGGTCATAAATTTTGAAAGTCTCGCTTTTGATCGGTTTTCATGCACTCTCGAATTTTAAAATGTTGGCCATTCCCAACGATTAGCCCTTGGGAAGTCGTAAGCATGGTTTGATGAAAACGATGGTCATAAACTTTGCAAAGTCACGCGCAAAGTCTCGTTTCGATCGGTTTTCGTGCACTATCTCGAATTTCAAAATACCTGTCATTCCTAACGTATTAGCCCATGGGAAGTCGTATGAGCACGGTTTCCCTGTAAAATGTGATAGTCATAAATTTTGCGCAAAGTCTCGTTTTGATCGGTTTTTCATGCACCGTCTCGAAATTTTAAAATATTGGCCATTCCCAACGTATTAGCCCTTGGGAAGTCGTATAAGCATGATTTCATGAAAAAATGCGATGGACATAAACTTTGCACAAAGTCTCGCTTCGATCTATTTTCCGTGCACCGACTCGGAATTTCAAAATACTGGCCATTCCCAAAGTGTTAGCCAAAGACTGCTTCGATCGTTTTTCGCGTTGAATTTCAAATCGCCATTCGTAACATATTAGCCCATGAGAAGTCGTACTAACATGGTTTCGTGAAATAATGTGGTGGTCATCAATTTTGCACAAAGTCACGTTTTGATCAATTTTTCGTGCGCCATTTCAGAATTTCAAAATACTGGCCATTACAAACTTATTAGCCCTTTGGAAGTAGTACGAGCATGGTTTCGTGAAAAAATGCGATGGTCATAAATTTTGTGCAACGTCTCGTTTCGATCGGTTTTTGGTGGACTATCTCGGAATTTCAAAATACTTGCCATTCCTAACGTATTTGCCCATGGGAAGTCGTATGAGCACCGTTTCGCTATAAAACGTGATGGTCATAAACTTTGCAAAGTCACGCAAAGACTCGTTTCGATCTTTTCGTGCACCGCTTCGAATTTCAAAATACGCCATTCAAACATATTAGCCCATGGGAAGTCGTACTAACATGGTTTCGTGAAAAATGTCATAAATTTTGCACAAAGTCACGTTTTGATCAATTTTTCGTGCGCCATTTCAGAATTTTAAAATACTGGCCATTCCCACCGTATTAGCCCATTGATAGTCGTACTACAACGGTTTCGTGAAAAAATATGACGGTCATAAACTTTGCACAATGTCGCGCACATGAGAAGTCGATCAATTTTTCATGCACCGTCAAGATATTTCAAAATACGTGTCATTCCTAACGAATTAGCCCATGAGAAGTCGTACGAGCAAGGTTTCGTGAAAAAATGCGACAGTCATAAATTTTGCGTAAAGTCTCGTTTTGATCGGTTTTTCATGCACCGTCTCGGAATTTTAAAATATTGGCCATTCCCAACGTATTAGCCCTTGGGAAGTCGTATAAGCAAGGTTTGATGAAAAACGTGACGGTCATAAACTTTGCGCAAAGTCTCGCTTCGATCTATTTTCCGTGCACCGACTCAGAATTTCAAAATACTGGCCATTCGTAACATATTAGCCCATGAGAAGTCGTACTAACATGGTTTCGTGAAAAAATGTGGTGGTCATCAATTTTGCGCAAAGTCACGTTTTGATCAGTTTTTCGTGCGCCATTTCAGAATTTCAAAATACTGGCCATGACCAACTTATTAGCCCTTTGGAATTCGTACGAGCATGGTTTCACGAAAAAATGCGATGGTCATAAATTTTGCGCAACGTCTCATTTCGATCGGTTTTTCGTGCTTCATCTCAGAATTTTAAAATACTGGCCATTCCCAATGTATTAGCCCATTGGAAGTCGTACTAGCACGGTTTCGCGAAAAAATACGACGGTCATAAACTTTGCGGAAAGTGGCGCACAAAGTCGAGTTTCGATCAATTTTTCATGCACCATCAAGATATTTCAAAATACCTATCATTCCTAACGTATTAGCCCATGAGCAGTCATACGAGCAAGGTTTCGTAAAAAAATGCGACAGTCATAAATTTAGCGCAAAGTCTCGTTTTGATCGATTTTTCATGCACCGTCTCAGAATTTTAAAATATTGGCCATTCCCAATGTATTAGCCCATGGGTAGTCGTATAAGCATGGTTTCGCTATAAAACGTGATGGTCATAAACTTTGCGCAAAGTCACGCGCAAAGACTCGTTTCGATCGTTTTTCGTCGCCTCGGAATTTCAAAATACGCCATTCGTAACATATTAGCCCATGAGAAGTCGTACTAACATGTTTTCGTGAAAAACTGTGGTGGTCATCAATTTTGTGCAAAGTCACATTTTGATCAGTTTTTCGTGCACCATTTCAGAATTTCAAAATACTGGCCATTACCAACTTATTAGCCCTTTGGAAGTCGTACGAGCATCGTTTCACGAAAAAATGCGATGGTCATAAATTTAGCGTAATGTCTCGTTTCGATCGGTTTTTCTTGCACTGTCTGAAATTATAAAATACTGGCCATTCCCAACGTATTAGTCCATTGGAAGTCGTACTAGCACGGTTTCGCGAAAAAATACGACGGTCATAAACTTTGCGCAAAGTCGCGCACCAAGTCGAGTTTCGATCAATTTTTCATGCACCGTCAAGATATTTCAAAATACCAGTCATTCCTAACGTATTAGCCCATGAGAAGTCGTACAAGCAATGTTTCGTGAAAAAATGTGATAGTCATAAATTTTGTGCAAAGTCTCGTTTTGATCGGTTTTTCATGCACCGTCTCGTAATTTTAAAATATTGGCCATTCCCAACGTATTAGCCCATGGGAAGTCGTATGAGCATGGTTTCGCTGTAAAATGTGATGGTCATAAACTTTGCACAAAGTCACGCTCATTTCGATCGTTTTTCATGCACCGCTCGAATTTCAAAATACGCCTAACGTATTAGGGAAGTCGTACTAACATGGTTTCGTGAAAAATGTGGTGGTCATATTTTGCGCAAAGTCTCGCTTTTGATCGGTTTTTGCGCCATTTCGAATTTCAAAATACCATTCCAACTTATTAGCCCTTTGGAAGTCGAGCATGGTTTCGCGAAAATCGATGGTCATAAATTTGCGCGTCTCGTTTCGATCGGTTTTTCGCACCTCGAATTTTAAAATACGGCCATTCCCAACGTATTAGCCCATTGGAAGTCGTAGCATGGTTTCAAAAAATGTGGTCATAAACTTTTGTCGCGCAAAGTCGTTAGATCGATTTCGCACCGATATTTCAAAATACTTGCCATTCCCAACGTATTAGCCCATGGGACATCGTGAGCATGGTTTTGTGAAAAATGTGATGGTCATAAATTTTGCGCAACGTCTCGTTTCGATCGGTTTTTCGCTCGAAATTTAAAATACTGGTCATTCCCAACGTATTAGCCTATTGGAAGTCGTATAAGCATGGTTTCATGAAAAATCGACGGTCATAAACTTTGCGCAAAGTCTCGCTCGATCTATTTTTCGTGCACTCGAATTTCAAAATCGCCATTCCCAACATATTAGCCCATGGGAAGTCGTACAAGCATGGTTTCGTGAAAAAATGCGACGGTCATGAATTTTGCGCAAAGTCTCGTTTCGATCGGTTTTCATGCACTATCTCGAATTTCAAAATACTGCCATTCCTAACGATTAGCCCATGGGAAGTCGACGAGCAAGGTTTCATGAAAAATGCATAAATAAATTTTGCGAAAGTCTCGCTTTGATCGGTTTTTCATGCACCGTCTCGAATTTTAAAATATTGGCCATTCCCAACGATTAGCCTTTGGGAAGTCGTAGCATGGTTTCGAAAAATGGTCATAAACTTTTGCAAAGTCTCGCTCGATCTTTTTCGCACCATCAATTTTAAAATACGCCATTCCCAATGTATAGCCCATTGGAAGTCGTACTAGCATGGTTTGGATGAAAAACTCGCATAAAGTCGCGCACAAAGTCGAGTTTCAATCAATTTTTCATGCAACGTCAAGATATTTCAAAATACATGTCATTCCTAATAAATTAGCCCATGAGAAGTCGTACGAGCAAGGTTTCGTGAAAAAATGCGACAGTCATAAATTTTGCGCAAAGTCTCGCTTCGATCTATTTTTCGTGCACCGACTTAGAATTTCAAAATATTGGCCATTCCCAACGTATTAGCCCTTGGGAAGTCGTATAGCATGGTTTCAAAAAATGACGGTCATAAACTTGCAAAGTCTCGCTTCGATCTATTTTCCGTCGACTCGAATTTCAAAATACTAGCCATTCCCAACGTATTAGCCCATGGGAAGTCGTAAGCATGGTTTCGTGAAAAATGCGATGAATTTTGCAAAGTCTCGTTTCGATCGATTTTGCACTATCTCGAATTTCAAAATACTTGCCATTCCTAACGATTAGCCCATGGGAAGTCGATGAGCATGGTTTCTATAAAATGTGAGTCATAAACTTTGCGAAAGTCACGCAAAGTCGCTTCGATCGGTTTTTCGCACCATATCGAATTTCAAAATACTGCCATTCAAACGTATTAGCCCATGGGAAGTGGTACTAACATGGTTTCGTGAAAAATGTGGTGGTCATAAATTTTGCGCAAAGTCACGCTTTTGATCGGTGCACCATTTCAAAATTTCAAAATACTGGCCATTACCAACTTATTAGCCCTTTGGAAGTCGTACGAGCATGGTTTCGCGAAAAAATGCGAAGATCATAAATTTTACGCAATGTCTCGTTTCGATCGGTTTTTCGTGTACCGTCTCAGAATTTTAAAATACTAGCCATTCCCAACGTATTAGCCCATTGGAAGTCGTACTAGCACGGTTTCACGAAAAAATGCGACGGTCATAAACTTTGCGCAAAGTCACGCACAAAGTCGAGTTTCGATCAGTTTTTCATGCACCGTCGAATTTCAAAATACTTCCCTAACGTATTAGCCCATGGGACGTCGACGAGCATGGTTTCGTGAAAAATCGCGAATTTTGCAAAGTCTCGCTTCGATCGGTTTTTCGCACCGTCTCGAATTTAAAATACTGGTCATTCCCAACGTATTAGCCCATGGAAGTCGATAAGCATGGTTTCATGAAAAACGATGGTCATAAACTTTGCGCAAAGTCTCGCTTCGATCTATTTTCCATATTCGGAATTTTCAAAATACGCCATTCCCAACGATTAGCCCATGGAAGTCGTACAAGCATGGTTTCGTGAAAATGCGATGGTCATAAATTTTAAAGTCTCGTTTTGATCGGTTTTTCATGCACCATCTCGAATTTTAAAATATTGGCCATTCCCAACGTATTAGGGAAGTCGATAGCATGGTTTCTTGAAAAAGCGATGGTCATAAACTTGGCAAAGTCTCGCTTCGATCTATTTTCCATGCACCGACTCGAATTTCAAAATACTGCATTCCCAACGTATTAGCCCATGGGAAGTCGTACAAGCATGGTTTCGTGAAAAATGCGACACTCAATTTTGCAAAGTCTCGTTTCGATCGGTTTTGTGCACTATCTCGAATTTCAAAATACTTGCCATTCCTAACGTATTAGCCCATGGGAAGTCGATGAGCATGGTTTCGCTATAAATGTGATGGTCATAAACGCAAGTCACGCAAAGTCTCGTTTCGATCGGTTTCACCGCTTGAATTTCAAAATACGCCATTCAAACGTATTAGCCCATGGGATGTTGTACTAACATGGTTTCGTGAAAAATATGGTGGTCATAAATTTTATGCAAAGTCTCGTTTTGATCGGTTGCCATTTCGAATTTCAAAATACTTGGCCATTCCACTTATTAGCCCTTGGAAGTCGAGAGCATGGTTTCGAAAAATGCGATGGTCATAAATTTTGCACGTCGCTTCGATCGGTTTTTCGTGCACTTAGAATTTTAAAATACTGGCCATTCCCAACGTATTAGCCCATTGAAGTCGATAAGGTTTCGCGAAAAATCGACGGTCATAAACTTTGCAAAGTCGCACAAAGTCGTTTCGATCGATTTTTATGCACTCAAGAATTTCAAAATACTTGCCATTCAACGTATTAGCCCATGGGACATCGACGAGCATGGTTTCGTGAAAAAATGCGACATAAATTTTGCACAAAGTCTCGCTTTGATCGATTTTTCATGCACCGTCTCGAATTTTAAAATATTGGCCATTCCTAACGTATTAGCCCTTGGGAAGTCGTATAAGCATGGTTTCATGAAAAAAAGGTCATAAACTTTGTGCAAAGTCTCGCTTCGATCTATTTTCGCACCGATTCGAATTTTCAAAATATGCCATTCCCAACGTATTAGCCCATGGGAAGTCGTACCATCATGGTTTCGTGAAAAAAGCGGCGGTCATGAATTTTGCGCAAAGTCTCGTTTCGATCGGTTTTTCGTGCACTATCTCGGAATTTCAAAATACTTGCCATTCCTAATGTATTAGCCCATGGGAAGTCGTATGAGCACGGTTTCACTATAAAATGTGATGGTCATAAACTTTGCGCAAAGTCACGCGCAAAGACTCGTTTCGATCGTTTTTGCACCGCTTGAATTTCAAAATACTGCCATTCGTAACGTATTAGCCCATGGGACGTGGTACTAACATGGTTTCATGAAAAAATGTGGTGGTCATCAATTTTGCGCAAAGTCACATTTTGATCAGTTTTTCGTGCGCTATTTCAGAATTTCAAAATACTGGCCATTACCAACTTATTTGCCCTTTGGAAGTCGTACGAGCATGGTTTCATGAAAAAATGCGATGGTCATACATTTTGCGCAACGTGTCGTTTCGATCGGTTTTTTGTGCACCGTCTCAGAAATTTAAAATATTGATCATTCCCAACGTATTAGCCCATTGGAAGTCATATTAGCATGGTTTCATGAAAAAACGGTCATAAATTTTGCAAAGTCGCAAAGTCGTTTAGATCAATTTTTCATGCACCGTTAAGAATTTCAAAATACTGCCATTCCTAACGTATTAGCCCATGGGAAGTCGACGAGCATGGTTTCGTGAAAAATGTGATCATAAATTTTACGCAAAGTCTCGTTTTGATCGGTTTTCATGCACCATCTAGGAATTTTAAAATATTGCCATTCCCAACGTATTAGCCCTTGGGAAGTCGACGAGCATGGTTTCGAAAAATGCGATGGTCATAAATTTTGCTCAAAGTCTCGCTTTTCGTGCACTATTTTGGAATTTCAAAATACCATTCCTAACATATTAGCCCATGGGAAGTCGTACGAGCAAGGTTTCGTGAAAAAATGCGACAGTCATAAATTTTGCGCAAAGTCTCATTTCGATCGGTTTTTCGTGCACTATTTTGGAATTTCAAAATACCTGTCATTCCTAACATATTAGCCCATGGGAAGTCGTACGAGCAAGGTTTCGTGAAAAAATGCGACAGTCATAAATTTTGCGCAATGTCTCGCTTCGATCTATTTTCCGTGCACCGACTCGGAATTTCAAAATACTGGCCATTCCCAAAGTATTAGCCAATGGGAAGTCGTACAAGCATGGTTTCGTGAAAAAACGCGACGGTCATGAATTTTGCGCAAAGTCTCGTTTCGATCGGTTTTTCGCACTATCTCGAATTTCAAAATACTTGCCATTCCTAACGTATTAGCCCATGGGAAGTCGTATGAGCATGGTTTCACTATAAAATGTGATGGTCATAAACTTTGCCCAAAGTCACGCAAAGACTCGTTTCGATCGTTTTCATGCACCATTTCGAATTTCAAAATACGCCATTCAACGTATTAGCCCATGGGAAGTGGTACTAACATGGTTTCATGAAAAATGTGGTGGTCATCAATTTTGCAAAGTCACATTTGATCGGGCGCTATTTCGAATTTCAAAATCTGGCCATTCCAACTTATTTGCCCTTGAAGTCATACGAGCATGGTTTCATGAAAAATGCGATGGTCATAAATTTTGCAACGTCGTTTCGATCGGTTTTTCAGCCTCAGAAATTTAAAATATTGATCATTCCCAACGTATTAGCCCATTGGAAGTCATATTAGCATGGTTTCATGAAAAAACGCGACGGTCATAAATTTTGCGCAAAGTCGCACACAAAGTCGAGTTTAGATCAATTTTTCATGCACCGTTAAGATATTTCAAAATACCTGTCATTCCTAACGTATTAGCCCATGGGAAGTCGTACGAGCAACGTTTCGTGAAAAAATGTGACAGTCATAAATTTTACGCAAAGTCTCGTTTTGATCGATTTTTCATGCACCATCTAGGAATTTTAAAATATTAGCCATTCCCAACGTATTAGCCCTTGGGAAGTCGTACGAGCATGGTTTCGCGAAAAAATGCGATGGTCATAAATTTTGCTCAACGTCTCGTTTCGATCAGTTTTTCGTGCACTATTTTGGAATTTCAAAATACCTGTCATTCCTAACATATTAGCCCATGGGAAGTCGTACGAGCAAGGTTTCGTGAAAAAATGCGACAGTCATAAATTTTGCGCAAAGTCTCATTTCGATCGGTTTTTCGTGCACTATTTTGGAATTTCAAAATACCTGTCATTCCTAACATATTAGCCCATGGGAAGTCGTACGAGCAAGGTTTCGTGAAAAAATGCGACAGTCATAAATTTTGCGCAATGTCTCGCTTCGATCTATTTTCCGTGCACCGACTCGGAATTTCAAAATACTGGCCATTCCCAAAGTATTAGCCAATGGGAAGTCGTACAAGCATGGTTTCGTGAAAAAACGCGACGGTCATGAATTTTGCGCAAAGTCTCGTTTCGATCGGTTTTCGTGACTATCTCGAATTTCAAAATACTTGCCATTCCTAACGATTAGCCCATGGGAAGTCGTATGAGCACGGTTTCACTATAAAATGTGATGGTCATAAACTTTGCCCAAAGTCACGCAAAGACTCGTTTCGATCGTTTTTCATGCACCATTTCGAATTTCAAAATCGCCATTCGTAACGATTAGCCCATGGGAAGTGGTACTAATATGGTTTCATGAAAAATGTGGTGGTCATAATTTTGTGCAAAGTTTCATTTTGATCGGTGCGCTATTTCGAATTTCAAAATACCGCCATTCCAACTTATTAGCCCTTGAAGTCGACGAGCATGGTTTCATGAAAAATGCGATGGTCATAAATTTTGCAACGTCGCTTTGATCGGTTTTTCGTGCACCTCGAATTTTAAAATACTGGCCATTCCCAACGATTAGCCCATGGAAGTCGATAGCATGGTTTCGGAAAAATGCGATGGTCATAAACTTTGCGCAAGCAAAGTCGAGTTTCGATCGATTTTTCACACCGTCAAGATATTTCAAAATACTTGCCATTCTCAACGATTAGCCCAGGGACATCGTACGAGCATGGTTTCGTGAAAAAATAAGACAGTCATAAATTTTGCGCAAAGTCTCGTTTTGATCGGTTTTTCTTGCACCGTCCCGGAATTTTAAAATATTGGCCATTTCTAACGTATTAGCCCTTGGGAAGTCGTATAAGCATGGTTTCATGAAAAAACGCAACGGTCATAAACTTTGCGCAAAGTCTCGCTTCGATCTATTTTCCGTGCACCGATTCAGAATTTCAAAATACTGGCAATTCCCAACCTATTAGCCCATGGGAAGTCGTACAAGCATGGTTTCCCGAAAAAAAGCGACGGTCACGAATTTTGCGCAAAGTCACGTTTCGATCGATTTTACGTGCACTATCTCGGAATTTCAAAATACTTGCCATTCCTAACGTATTAGCCCATGGGAAGTCGTATGAGCACGGTTTCACTATAAAATGTGATGGTCATAAACTTTGCGCAAAGTCACGAGCAAAGACTCGTTTCGATTTGTTTTTCATCCACCGTTTCAGAATTTCAAAATACTGGCCATTCGTAACGTATTGGCCCATGGGACGTGGTACTAACATGGTTTCGTGAAAAAATGTGGTGTTCAACAATTTTGCGCAAAGTCACGTTTTGATCGCCCATTTCAAATTTCAAAATAGTGGCCATTCCCAATTTATTAGCCCTTTGAAGTCGACGAGCATGGTTTCAAAAAAACGATGGTCATAAATTTTGCAACGTGTCGCTTCGATCGGTTTTTCGTACACCATCTCAAAATTTTAAAATACTGCCATTCCCAACGATTAGCCCATGGAAGTCGTATGAGCATGGTTTCGTAAAATGTGATGGTCATAAACTTTGCACAAAGTCACGCAAAGACTCGCTCGATCGGTTTTCGCACCGCTTTTGAATTTCAAAATATTGGCCATTCGTAACGTATTAGCCAATGGGACGTCGTACTAACATGGTTTCGTGAAAAAATGTGGTGGTCATCAATTTTGCGCAAAGTCACGTTTGATCAGTTTTTCGTGCGCCATTTCAGAATTTCAAAAAACTGGCCATGACGAACTTATTAGCCCTTTGGAAGTCGTACGAGCATGGTTTCGCGAAAAAATGCGATGGTCATAAATTTTGCGCAACGTCTCGTTTCGATCGATTTTTTGTGCACCGTCTCAGAATCTTAAAATACTAGTCATTCCCAACGTATTAGCCCATTGGAAGTCGTACTAGCACGGTTTCGCGAAAAAATACGACGGTCATAAACTTTGCTCAAAGTCGCGCACAAAGTCGAGTTTCGATCAATTTTTCATGCACCGTCAAGATATGTCAAAATACCTATCATTCGTAACGTAGTAGCCCATGAGAAGTCATACGAGCAAGGTTTCAAAAAAAATGCGACAGTCATAAATTTTGTGCAAAGTCTCGTTTTGATCGGTTTTTCATGCACCGTCTCGGAATTTTAAAATATTGGCCATTCCCAACGTATTAGCCCATGGGTAGTCGTATGAGCACGGTTTCGCAAAAAAATGTGACGGTCATAAACTTTGCGCAAAGTCGCGCACAAAGTCGAGTTTAGATCGATTTTTCATGCACCGTTAAGATATTTTAAAATACTTGCCATTCCCAACGTATTAGCCCATGGGAAGTCGCGCATGGTTTTGTGAAAAAATGCAACGGTTATAAATTTTGCGCAAAGTCTTGTTTTGATCGGTTTTTCGTGAACCGTCTCAGAAATTTAAAATACTGGTCATTCCCAATATATTAGCCCATTGGAAGTCGTATAAGCATGGTTTCATCAAAAAACGCGACGGTCATAACTTTGCGAAAAGTCTCGCTTCGATCTATTTTCCGTGCACCGACTCGGAATTTCAAAATACTGGCCATTCCCAACGTATTAGCCCATGGGAAGTCGTACAAGCATGGTTTCGTGAAAAAACGCGACGGTCATGAATTTTGCGCAAAGTCTCGTTTCGATCGATTTTTCGTGCACTATCTCGGAATTTCAAAATACTTGCCATTCCTAACGTATTAGCCCATGGGAAGTCGTATGAGCACGGTTTCACTGTAAAATGTGGTCATAAACTTTGCGCAAAGTCACGCAAAGTCTCGTTCGATCGGTTTTCGTGCACTATCTCGAATTTCAAAATACTGCCATTCCTAACGTATTAGCCATGGGAAGTCGTATGAGCACGGTTTCCCTGTAAAATGCGATAGTCATAAATTTCGCGCAAAGTCTCGTTTTGATCGGTTTTTCATGCACCGTCTCGAAATTTTAAAATATTGGCCATTCCCAACATATTAGCCCTCGTGAAGTCGTATAAGCAAGGTTTCATGAAAAAATACGATAGTAATAAACTTTGCACAAAGTCTCGCTTCGATCTATTTTCCGCACTCGAATTTCAAAATCGCCATTCCCAAAGTGTTAGCCAAAGACTCGTTTCGATGTTTTCGTACAGCTTCGAATTTCAAAATCGCCATTCGTAACATATTAGCCCTTGAGAAGTCGTACTAACATGGTTTCGTGAAAAATGTGGTGGTCATCAATTTTGCACAAAGTCACGCTTTGATCAATTTTTCGCGCCATTTCGAATTTCAAAATACTGGCCATTACCAACTTATTAGCCCTTTGGAAGTCGTACGAGCTTGGTTTCGCGAAAAAATGCGATGGTTATAAATTTTGCGCAAAGTCTCGTTTCGATCGGTTTTTTGTGCACTATCTCGAAATTTCAAAATACTTGCCATTCCTAACGTATTAGCCCATGGGAAGTCGTATGAGCACGGTTTCGCTATAAAATGTGATGGTCATAAACTTTGCGCGCAAAGACTCGCTTCGATCGTTTTCGCACCGCTCGAATTTCAAAATACGCCATTCGTAACATATTAGCCCATGGAAGTCGTACTAACATGGTTTCGTGAAAAATGTGGTGGTCATAATTTTGCACAAAGTCTCGCTTTGATCAATTTTTCGCCATTTCGAATTTTAAAATACCGCCATTCCCAACGTATTAGCCCATTGGAAGTCGTACAACGGTTTCGTGAAAAAATATGGTCATAAACTTTGCACAATGTCGCGCAGAAGTCGATCAATTTTTCATGCACCGTCGATATTTCAAAATACTGTCATTCCTAATTAGCCCATGGAAGTCGTACGAGCAAGGTTTCGTGAAAAATGCGCCAGTCATAAATTTTGCGTAAAGTCTCGTTTTGATCGGTTTTTCATGCACCGTCTCGGAATTTTAAAATATTGGCCATTCCCAACGTATTAGCCCTTGGGAAGTCGTATAAGCATGGTTTGATGAAAACGCGATGGTCATAAACTTTGCGAAAGTCTCGCTTCGATCTATTTTCCGCAATCACTCGAATTTCAAAATACGCCATTTAACATATTAGCCCATGGAAGTCGTACTAACATGGTTTCGTGAAAAATGTGGTGGTCATAATTTTTGCGCAAAGTCACGCTTTTGATCGGTTTTCGTGCCATTTCGAATTTCAAAATACTGCCATTCCAACTTATTAGCCCTTTGGAAGACGAGCATGGTTTCACGAAAAAATGCGATGGTCATAAATTTTGCGCAACGTCTCATTTCGATCGGTTTTTCGTGCTTCATCTCAGAATTTTAAAATACTGGCCATTCCCAATGTATTAGCCCATTGGAAGTCGTACTAGCACGGTTTCGCGAAAAAATACGACGGTCATAAACTTTGCGGAAAGTGAAGCACAAAGTCGAGTTTCGATCAATTTTTCATGCACCATCAAGATATTTCAAAATACCTATCATTCCTAACGTATTAGCCCATGGAAGTCGAGCATGGTTTCGTAAAAAAATGCGACAGTCATAAATTTAGCGCAAAGTCTCGTTTTGATCGATTTTTCATGCACCGTCTCAGAATTTTAAAATATTGGCCATTCCCAATGTATTAGCCCATGGGTAGTCGTATAAGCATGGTTTCGCTATAAAACGTGATGGTCATAAACTTTGCGCAAAGTCACGCGCAAAGACTCGTTTCGATCTGTTTTTCGTGCACCGTCTCAGAATTTCAAAATACTGGCCATTCGTAACATATTAGCCCATGAGAAGTCATACTAACATGGTTTCGTGAAAATGGTGGTCATCAATTTTGTGCAAAGTCACATTTTGATCAGTTTTTCGTGCACCATTTCAGAATTTCAAAATACTGGCCATTACCAACTTATTAGCCCTTTGGAAGTCGTACGAGCATCGTTTCACGAAAAAATGCGATGGTCATAAATTTAGCGCAATGTCTCGTTTCGATCGGTTTTTCGCACTCGAAATTATAATCGCCATTCCCAACGATTAGCCATTGGAAGTCGTATAGCATGGAAAAATACGACGGTCATAAACTTTGCAAAGTCGCGCAAAGTCGTTTCGATCAATTTTTCATGCACTCAAGATATTTCAAAATACCGCCATTCCTAACGATTAGCCCATGGAAGTCGTACAATGGTTTCGTGAAAAAATGTGATAGTCATAAATTTTGTGCAAAGTCTCGTTTTGATCGGTTTTTCATGCACCGTCTCGGAATTTTAAAATATTGGCCATTCCCAACGTATTAGCCCATGGGAAGTCGTATGAGCACGGTTTCGCTATAAAATGTGATGGTCATAAACTTTGCACAAAGTCACGCGCAAAGACTCATTTCGATCTGTTTTTCATGCACCGTTTCAGAATTTCAAAATACTGGCCATTCTAACGATTAGCCCATGGAAGTCGTACTAACATGGTTTCGTGAAAAATGTGGTGGTCATTTTGCGCAAAGTCACGTTTTGATCAGTTTTTCGTGCGCCATTTCAGAATTTCAAAATACTGAACATTACCAACTTATAAGCCCTTTGGAAGGTACGAGCATGGTTTCGCGAAAAAATACGATGGTCATAAATTTGCGCAACGTCTCGTTTCGATCGGTTTTTCGTGCACTGTCTCAGAATTTTAAAATACTGGCCATTCCCAACGTATTAGCCCATTGGAAGTCGTACTAGCACGGTTTCGCAAAAAAATGTGACGGTCATAAACTTTACGCAGTGTCGCGCACAAAGTCGAGGTTAGATCGATTTTCAAAGCACCGTTAAGATATTTCAAAATACTTGCCATTCCCAACGTATTAGCCCATGGGACATCGTACGAGTATGGTTTTGTGAAAAAATGCGACGGTCATAAATTTTGCGCAACGTCTCGTTTCGATCGGTTTTTCGTGCGCCGTCTCAGAAATTTAAAATACTGGTCATTCCCAACGTATTAGACTATTGGAAGTCGTATAAGCATGGTTTCATGAAAAAATGCGACGGTCATAAACTTTGCGCAAAGTCTCGCTTCGATCTATTTTTCGTGCACCGACTCGGAAGTTCAAAATACTGGCCAATCCCAACATATTAGCCCATGCATGGGAAGTCGTACAAGCATGGTTTCGTGAAAAAATGCGACGGTCATGAATTTTGCGCAAAGTCTCGTTTCGATCGGTTTTTCATGCACTATCTCGGAATTTCAAAATACCTGTCATTCCTAACGTATTAGCCCATGGGAAGTCAGACGAGCAAGGTTTCATGAAAAAATGCAACAGTCATAAATTTTGCGCAAAGTCTCGTTTTGATCGGTTTTTCATGCACCGTCTCGGAATTTTAAAATATTGGCCATTCCCAACGTATTAGCCTTTGGGAAGTCGTACGAGCATGGTTTCGCGAAAAAATGCGATGGTCATAAACTTTGCGCAAAGTCTCGCTTCGATCTATTTTCCGTGCACCGACACAGAATTTTAAAATACTGGCCATTCCCAATGTATTAGCCCATTGGAAGTTGTACTAGCACTGTTTCGCGAAAAAATGCGACGGACATAAACTTTGCGCAAAGTCGCGCACAAAGTCGAGTTTCAATCAATTTTTCATGCACCGTCAATTTATTTCAAAATACCTGTCATTCCTAACGAATTAGCCCATGAGAAGTCGTACGAGCAAGGTTTCGTGAAAAAATACGATAGTCATAAATTTTGCGCAAAGTCTCGTTTTGATCGATTTTTCATGCACCGTCTCAGAATTTTAATATATTGGCCATTCCCAACGTATTAGCCCTTGGGAAGTCGTATATGCATGGTTTCTTGAAAAACGCGACGGTCACAAACTTGGCGCAAAGTCTCGCTTCGATCTATTTTCCGTGCACCGACTCGGAATTTCAAAATACTAGCCATTCCCAACGTATTAGCCCATGGGAAGTCGTACAAGCATGGTTTCGTGAAAACATGCGACGGTCGTGAATTCTGCTTAAAGCCTCATTTCGATCGATTTTTGGTGCACTATCTCGGAATTTCAAAATACTTGCCATTCCTAACGTATTAGCCCATGGGAAGTCGTATGAGCACGATTTCGCTATAAAATGTGATGGTCATAAACTTCGCAAAGTCACGCAAAGACTCGTTTCGATCGTGCACCATATCGAATTTCAAAATACGCCATTCTAACGATTAGCCCATGGGACGTGGTACTAACATGGTTTGAAAAATGTGGTGGTCATCAATTTTGCAAAGTCATGTTTTGATCGTTTTTCACCATTTCAAATTTCAAAATACTGCCATTACCAACTTATTAGCCCTTTGGAAGTCGTACGAGCATGGTTTCGCGAAAAAATGCGAAGATCATAAATTTTACGCAACGTCTCGTTTCGATCGGTTTTTCGTGTACCGTCTCAGAATTTTAAAATACTAGCCATTCCCAACGTATTACCCATTGGAAGTCGTACTAGCACGGTTTCACGAAAAATGCGACGGTCATAAACTTTGCGCAAAGTCACGCACAAAGTCGAGTTTCGATCGGTTTTTCATGCACCAAGATATTTCAAAATACTCATTCCTAACGTATTAGCCCATGGGACATCGACGAGCATGGTTTTGTGAAAAATATTGTCAAATTTTGCAACGTCTCGCTCGATCGGTTTTTCGTGCACCTCGAATTTAAAATACTGGTCATTCCCAACGTATTAGCCCATGGAAGTCGATAAGCATGGTTTCATGAAAACGACGGTCATAAACTTTGCGCAAAGTCTCGCTTCGATCTATTTTCCGCACGATTCGAATTTCAAAATATTGGCCATTCCCAACGAATTAGCCCATGAGAAGTCGTACAAGCATGGTTTCGTGAAAAAATGCGACTGTCATAAATTTTACGCAAAGTCTCGTTTTGATCGGTTTTTCATGCACCATCTCAGAATTTTAATATATTGGCCATTCCCAACGTATTAGCCCTAGGGAAGTCGTATATGCATGGTTTCTTGAAAAACGTGACGGTCATAAACTTGGCGCAAAGTCTCGCTCGATCTATTTTCCATGCACCGATCGAATTTCAAAATACCGCCATTCCCAACGATTAGCCCATGGAAGTCGTACAAGCATGGTTTCGTGAAAACATGCGACACTCATGAATTTTGCTTAAAGTCTCATTTCGATCGGTTTTTGGTGCACTATCTCGGAATTTCAAAATACTTGCCATTCCTAACGTATTAGCCCATGGGAAGTCGTATGAGCACGGTTTCGCTATAAAATGTGATGGTCATAAACTTTGCGCAATGTCACGCAAAGTCTCGCTTCGATCGGTTTTCATGCAACGCTTGAATTTCAAAATACGCCATTCAACGATTAGCCCATGGGATGTTGTACTAACATGGTTTCGTGAAAAATATGGTGGTCATCAATTTTATGCAAAGTCACGCTTTGATCGGTTTTCGCGCCATTTCGAATTTCAACGCCATTACCACTTATTAGCCCTTTGGAAGTCGACGAGCATGGTTTCGAAAAATGCGATGGTCATAAATTTTGCGAACGTGTCGCTTCGATCGGTTTTTCGTGCACCGCCTTAGAATTTTAAAATACCGCCATTCCCAACGATTAGCCCATTGAAGTCGATAGCATGGTTTCGCGAAAAACGACGGTCATAAACTTTGCGCAAAGTCGCACAAAGTCGAGTTTCGATCGATTTTTATGCACTCAAGATATTTCAAAATACTTGCCATTCTCAACGTATTATGGGACATCGACGAGCATGGTTTCGTGAAAAATGCGATCATAAATTTTGCACAAAGTCTCGCTTTTGATCGATTTTTCATGCACCGTCCGAATTTTAAAATATTGGCCATTCCTAACGATTAGCCCTTGGGAAGTCGTATAAGCATGGTTTCATGAAAAGGTCATAAACTTTGTGCAAAGTCTCGCTCGATCTATTTTCCGTGCACCGATTGATTTTCAAAATCGCCATTCCCAACGTATTAGCCCATGGGAAGTCGTACAAGCATGGTTTCGTGAAAAAGCGGCGGTCTTGAATTTTGCGCAAAGTCACGTTTCGATCGGCACTATCTCGAATTTCAAAATACTTGCCATTCCTAATGTATTAGCCCATGGGAAGTCGATGAGCACGGTTTCACTATAAAATGTGATGGTCATAAACTTTGCACAAAGTCACGCAAAGACTCGTTTCGATCTGTTTTTCGCACCGAATTTCAAAATACGCCATTCGTAATGTGTTAGCCCATGGGAGTACTAACATGGTTTCATGAAAAATGTGGTGGTCATCAATTTTGCGCAAAGTCACATTTTGATCGGTTTTCATGCGCTATTTCGAATTTCAAAATATTGGCCATTACCAACTTATTTGCCCTTTGGAAGTCGACGAGCATGGTTTCATGAAAAATGTGATGGTCATACATTTTGCGCAACGTGTCGTTTTGATCGGTTTTCCGCACCTCGAATTTTAAAATACGCCATTCCCAACGATTAGCCCATTGGAAGTCGTACTAGCATGCGAAAATGACGGTCATAAACTTTGCGCAAAGTCACGCACAAATTCGAGTTTAGATCGATTTTTCATGCACCGTTAAGATATTTCAAAATACTTGCCATTCCCAACGTATTATCGTTTCGATCGGTTTTTCGTGCACCGTCTCAGAAATTTAAAATATTGATCATTCCCAACGTATTAGCCCATTGGAAGTCATATTAGCATGGTTTCATGAAAAAACATGACGGTCATAAATTTTGCGCAAAGTCGCACACAAAGTCGAGTTTAGATCAATTTTTCATGCACCGTTAAGATATTTCAAAATACCTGTCATTCCTAACGTATTAGCCCATGGGAAGTCGTACGAGCAACGTTTCGTGAAAAAATGTGACAGTCATAAATTTTACGCAAAGTCTCGTTTTGATCGATTTTTCATGCACCATCTAGGAATTTTAAAATATTAGCCATTCCCAACGTATTAGCCCTTGGGAAGTCGTACGAGCATGGTTTCGCGAAAAAATGCGATGGTCATAAATTTTGCGCAACGTCTCGTTTCGATCGGTTTTCGTGCACTATTTTGGAATTTCAAAATACCTGTCATTCCTAACATATTAGCCCATGGGAAGTCGTACGAGCAAGGTTTCGTGAAAAAATGCGACAGTCATAAATTTTGCGCAAAGTCTCATTTCGATCGGTTTTTCGTGCACTATTTTGGAATTTCAAAATACCTGTCATTCCTAACATATTAGCCCATGGGAAGTCGTACGAGCAAGGTTTCGTGAAAAAATGCGACAGTCATAAATTTTGCGCAATGTCTCGCTTCGATCTATTTTCCACTCGAATTTCAAAATCGCCATTCCCAAAGTATTAGCCAATGGGAAGTCGTACAAGCATGGTTTCGTGAAAAACGCGACGGTCATGAATTTTGCAAAGTCTCGCTTCGATCAGTTTTTCGTGGACTATCTCGGAATTTCAAAATACTTGCCATTCCTAACGTATTAGCCCATGGGAAGTCGTATGAGCACGGTTTCACTATAAAATGTGATGGTCATAAACTTTGCCCAAAGTCACGTGCAAAGACTCGTTTCGATCTGTTTTTCATGCACCATTTCAGAATTTCAAAATACTGGCCATTCGTAACGTATTAGCCCATGGGACATGGTACTAACATGGTTTCATGAAAAATGTGGTGGTCATCAATTTTGCGCAGTTATATTTTGATCGGTTTTTCGCGCTATTTCGAATTTCAAAATCGCCATTACCAACTTATTTGCCCTTTGGAAGTCGACGAGCATGGTTTCATGAAAAATGCGATGGTCATACATTTTGCAACGTGTCGCTTTGATCGGTTTTTCGCACCGTCTCGAATTTTAAAATACTGCCATTCCCAACGTATTAGCCTATTGGAAGTCGTAAGCATGGTTTCGCGAAAATGCGATCATAAACGCGCATAGTCGCAAAGTCGGTTTCGATCGATTTTTCATACCTCAAGATATTTCAAAATACTTGCCATTCTCAACGTATAGCCCATGGGACATCGACGAGCATGGTTTCGTGAAAAATAATGGTCATAATTTTGCGCAAAGTCTCGCTTTGATCGGTTTTTTGCACCGTCCGAATTTTAAAATATTGGCCATTTCTAACGTATTAGCCCTTGGGAAGTCGTATAAGCATGGTTTCATGAAAAACGACGGTCATAAACTTTGCGCAAAGTCTCGCTTCGATCTATTTTCCGCACCGATTCGAATTTCAAAATACGCCATTCCCAACCTATTAGCCCATGGGAAGTCGTACAAGCATGGTTTCGAAAAGCGACGGTCACGAATTTTGCAAAGTCACGTTTCGATCGATTTCGTGCACTATCTCGAATTTCAAAATACTTGCCATTCCTAACGTAATAGCCCATGGGAAGTCCTATGAGCACGGTTTCACTATAAAATGTGATGGTCATAAACTTTGCAAAGTCACGAGCAAAGACTCGTTTCGATTTGTTTTTCGTCCACCGTTTCAGAATTTCAAAATACGGCCATTCGTAACGTATTAGCCCATGGGACGTGGTACTAACATGGTTTCGTGAAAAATGTGGTGGTCAACAATTTTGCAAAGTCACGTTTTGATCGCCATTTCAGAATTTCAAAATAGTGGCCATTACCAATTTATTAGCCCTTTGGAAGTCGTACGAGCATGGTTTCGCAAAAAAATGCGATGGTCATAAATTTTGCGCAACGTGTAGTTTCGATCGGTTTTTCGTACACCGTCTCAGAATTTTAAAATCGCCATTCCCAACGTATTAGCCCATTGGAAGTCGATTAGCACGGTTTCGCGAAAAAATGCGACGGTCATAAACTTTACGCAAAGTCACAAAGTCAAGTTTAGATCGATTTTTCATGCACCGTTAAGATATTTCAAAATACTTGCCATTCCCAACGTATTAGTCCATGGGACATCGTACTAGCATGGTTTTGTGAAAAAATGCGAGGGTCATAAATTTTGCGCAACGTCTCGTTTCGATCGATTTTTCGTGCACCGTCTCAGAAATTTAAAATACTAGTCATTCCCAACGTATTAGCCCATTGGAAGTCGTATAAGCATGGTTTCATGAAAAAACACGACGGTCATAAACTTTGCGCAAAGTCTCGCTTTGATCTATTTTCCGTGCACCGACTCGGAATTTCAAAATACTTGCCATTCCCAACGTATTAGCCCATGGGAAGTCGTACAAGCATGGTTTCGTGAAAAAACGCGACGGTCTTGAATTTTGCGCAAAGTCTCGTTTCGCTCGATTTTTCATGCACTATCTCGAAATTTCAAAATACTTGCTATTCCTAACGTATTAGCCCATGGGAAGTCGTATGAGCACGGTTTCGCTATAAAATGTGATGGTCATAAACTTTGCGCAATGTCACGTGCAAAGACTCGTTTCGATCTGTTTTTCGAGCACCGTTTCAGAATTTCAAAATACTGGCCATTCGTAACGTATTATAGCCCTTGGGACGTGGTACTAACATGGTTTCGTGAAAAAATGTGGTGGTCATCAATTTCATGCAAAGTCACGTTTTGATCAGTTTTTCGTGCACCGTCTCGGAATTTTAAAATATTGGCCATTCCCAACGTATTAGCCCTTGGGAATTCGTATAAGCATGGTTTCATGAAAAAATGCAATAGTCATAAACTTTGCATAAAGTCTCTTCGATCTATTTTCCGTGCACCGACTCGGAATTTCAGAATATTGGCCATTCCCAAAGTATTAGCCAATGGGAAGTCGTACAAGCATGGTTTCGTGAAAAAACGCGACGGTCATGAATTTTGCGCAAAGTCTCCTTTCGATCGGTTTTTCATGCACCATCTCGGAATTTTAAAATATTGGTCATTCCCAACGTATTAGCCCTTGGGAAGTCGTATAAGCATGGTTTCATGAAAAAATGCAATAGTCATAAACTTTCCGCAAAGTCTCTTCGATCTATTTTCCGTGCACCGACTCAGAACTTCAGAATACTGGCCATTCCCAAAGTATTAGCCAATGGAAAGTCGTACAAGCATGGTTTCGTGAAAAAACGCGATGGTCATGAATTTTGCGCAAAGTCTCGTTTCGATCGGTTTTTCGTGCACTATCTCGGAATTTCAAAATACTTGCCATTCCTAACGTATTAGCCCATGGGAAGTCGTATGAGCACGGTTTCGCTATAAAACGTGATGGTCATAAACTTTGCGAAAGTCACGCAAAGACTCGCTTTCGATTTGTGCACCGTTTAGAATTTCAAAATCGCCATTCGTAAACATATTAGCCCATGAGAAGTCGTACTAACATGGTTTCGTGAAAAATGTGGTGGTCATCAATTTTGCGCAAAGTCACGCTTTGATCGTCGCACCGAATTTCAAAATACTGCCATTCCCAACTTATTAGCCCATTGGAAGTCGTACGAGCATGGTTTCGCAAAAAAATGCGATGGTCATATATTTTACGCAACGTGTCGTCTCGATCGGTTTTTCGTCCACAATCTCAGAATTTTAAAATACTGGCCATTCCCAACGATTAGCCTGGAAGTCGTACTAGCACGGTTTCGCGAAAAAATGCGACGGTCATAAACTTTGCGCAAAGTCGCGCACAAAGTTTAGATCGATTTTTCATGCACCGTTAAGATATTTCAAAATACTTGCCATTCCCAACGTATTTGCCCATGGGACATCGTACGAGCATGGTTTCGTGAAAAAATGCGACAATCATATATTTTGCGCAACGTCACGTTTCGATCGATTTTTTGTGCACCGTCTCAGAAATTTAAAATACTGGTTGCTAACTCCCAACGTATTAGCCCATTGGAAGTCGTATAAGCATGGTTTCATGAAAAAATGCGATGGTCATAAACTTTGCGCAAAGTCTCGCTTCGATCTATTTTCCGCACTCCTGGAATTCAAAATACCGCCATTCCCAACGATTAGTCCATGGGAAGTCGTACAAGCATGGTTTCGTGAAAAAACGCGACGGTCATGAATTTTGCGCAAAGTCTCGTTTCGATCAATTTTTCGTGCACTATCTCGAATTTCAAAATACTTGCCATTCCTAACGTATTAGCCCATGGGAAGTCGTATGAGTTTTTGTAAATGTGATGGTCATAAACATTGCGCAAAGTCACGCGCAAAGTCTCGTTTCGATCCGTTTCTCGTGCACTATCTCGGAATTTCAAAATACCTGTCATTCCTAACGTATTAGCCCATGGGAAGTCGTACGAGCAAGGTTTCATGAAAAAATATGACAGTTATAAATTTTGCGCAAAGTCTCGTTTTGATCGGTTTTTCATGCAATGTCTCGGAATTTTAGAATATTGGCCATTCCCAACGTATTAGCCCTTGGGAAGTCGTATAAGCATGGTTTTATGAAAAAATACGATGGTGATAAACTTTGCGCAAAGTCTCGCTTCGATCTATTTTCCGTGCACCGACTCCGAATTTCAAAATACCGCCATTCCCAAAGTATTAGCCAATGGGAAGTCGTACAAGCATGGTTTCGTGAAAAAACGCGATGGTCATGAATTTTGCGCAAAGTCTCGTTTCGATCAATTTTTCGTGCACTATCTCGAATTTCAAAATACTTGCCATTCCTAACGTATTAGCCCATGGGAAGTCGTATGAGCACGATTTCGCTATAAAACGTGATGGTCATAAACTTTGCACAAAGTGACACGCAAAGACTCGCTTTCGATTTTTCGTGCACCTCAGAATTTCAAAATCTGCCATTCGTAACATATTAGCCCATGAGAAGTCGTACTAACATGGTTTCGTGAAAAAATGTGGTGGTCATCAATTTTGCGCAAAGTCACGTTTTGATCATTTTTCGTGCGCCATTTCAGAATTTTAAAATACTGGCCTTTACCATCTTTTTAGCCCTTTGGAAGTCATACGAGCATGGTTTCGTAAAAAAATGCGATGGTCATAAATTTTGCGCAATGTGTCGTTTCGATTGGTTTTTGTCCACCGTCTTAGAATTTTAAATTACTGGCCATTCCCAACGTATTAGCCCATTGGAAGTCATACTAGCACGAAAAATGCGACGGTCATAAACTTTGAAGTCGCAAAATCGAGTTTAGATCGATTTTTCATGCACCGTTAAGATATTTCAAAATACTTGCCATTCCCAACGATTAGCCCATGGGACATCGACGAGCATGGTTTCGTGAAAAATGCGATGATAAATTTTGCAACGTCTCGTTTCGATCGGTTTTTCGTACACCGTCTCGGAAATTTAAAATACTGGTCATTCCCAACGTATTAGCCCATTGGAAGTCGTATAAGCATGGTTTCATGAAAAATGCGACGGTCGTAAACTTTGCGCAAAGTCTCGTTTCGATCTATTTTCCGGGCACCGACGCAGAATTTCAAAATACTGGCCATTCCCAACGTATTAGCCCATGGGAAGTCGTATGAGCACGGTTTCATAAAATGTGATGGTCATAAACTCTGTGCAAAGTCCCGCGCAAAGTCTCGTTTCGATCGGTTTCTCGTGCACTATCTCGGAATTTTAAAATACTTGTCATTCCTAACGTATTAGCCCATGGGAAGTCATACGAGCAAGGTTTCGTGAAAAAATGTGACATTGATAAATTTTGGCGCAAAGTCTCGTTTTGATCGGTTTTTCATGCACCGTCTCGAATTTTAAAATATTGGCCATTCCCAACGTATTAGCCCTTGGGAAGTCGTATAAGCATGGTTTCATGAAAAATGCGATGGTCATAAACTTTGCGCAAAGTCCCGCTTGATCTATTTTCCATGCACCGACTCGAATTTCAAAATCTTGGCCATTCCCAAAGTATTAGCCAATGGAAGTCGTACAAGCATGGTTTTGTGAAAACGCGACGGTCATGAATTTTGCAAAGTCTCGTTTCGATCGGTTTTCGTGCACTATCTCGAATTTCAAAATACTTGCCATTCCTAACGTATTAGCCCATGGGAAGTCGTTTGAGCATGGTTTCGCTAAAACGTGATGGTCATAAACTCAAAGTCACGCAAAGACTCGTTTTTCGGCACCATTTCAGAATTTCAAAATACGGCCATTCGTAACATATTAGACCATGAGAAGTCGTACTAACATGGTTTCGTGAAAAATGTGGTGGTCATCAATTTTGCGCAAAGTCACGCTTTTGATCGGTTGCGCCATTTCGAATTTCAAAATACGCCATTACCAACCTATTAGCCCTTTGGAAGTCGACGAGCATCGTTTCATGAAAAAATGTGATGGTCATAAATTTTGGGCAACGTCTCGTTGCGATCGGTTTTTCGTGCATCGTCTCGAATTTTAAAATACTGGCCATTCCCAATGTATTAGCCCATTGGAAGTCGTACTAGCACGGTTTCGCGAAAAAATACGACGATCATAAACTTTGCGCTAAGTTGCGCACAAAGTCGAGTTTAGATCGATTTTTCATGCACCGTTAAGATATTTCAAAATACTTGCCATTCCGAACGTATTAGCCCATGGGACATCGTACGAGCATGGTTTTGTGAAAAAATGCGACGGTCATAAATTTTGCGCAACGTCTCGTTTCGATCGGTTTTTCGTGCACCGTCTCAAAATTTTAAAATACTGGCCATTCCCAATGTATTAGCCCGTCGGAAGTCGTATATGCATGGTTTCATGAAAAAACGCGACGGTCATAAACTTTGCGCAAAGTCTCGCGTCGATCTATTTTCCGTGCACCGACTCGGAATTTAAAAATACTGGCCATTCCCAACGTATTAGCCCATGGGAAGTCGTACAAGCATGGTTTCGTGACAAAACGCGACGGTCATGAATTTTACGCAAAGTCTCGTTTCGATCGGTTTTTCGTGCACTATCTCGAATTTCAAAATACTTGCTATTCCTAACGTATTAGCCCATGGGAAGTCGTATGAGCACGGTTTATGTAAAATGTGGTTGTCATAAACTTTGCGCAGTCACGTGCAAAGTCTCGTTTCGATCGGTTTTTCGCACTATCTCGAATTTCAAAATACTGTCATTCCTAACGTATTAGCCCATGGGAAGTCGACGAGCAAGGTTTCGTGAAAAATGTGATCATAAATTTTGCACAAAGTCTCGCTTTGATCGGTTTTCATGCAACGTCTCGAATTTTAAAATATTGGCCATTCCCAACGTATTAGCCTTGGGAAGTCGTCGAGCATGGTTTCGCGAAAAATGCGATGGTCATAAATTTTGCAACGTCTAATTTCGATCGGTTTTTCGCTCTCGAATTTTAAAATACTAGCCATTCCCAACGTATTAGCCCATTGGAAGTCGTAGCACGGTTTCGAAAAATGTGACGGTCATAAACTTTGCGCAAAGTCGCGCACAAAGTCAAGTTTAGATCAATTTTTCATGCACCGTTAAGATATTTCAAAATACTTGCCATTCCCAACGTATTAGCCCTTGGGACATCGTACGAGCATGGTTTTGTGAAAAAATGCGACGGTCATAAATTTTGCGCAAAGTCTCGTTTTGGATCGGTTTTTCGTGCACTCGAATTTTAAAATATTGGCCATTCCCAACGTATTAGCCCTTGGGAAGTCGTTAAAGCATGGTTTCTTGAAAAATGCGATGGTCATAAACTTTGGCAAAGTCTCGCGATATATTTTCCGTGCACCGACTCGAATTTCAAAATACTGCCATTCCCAAAGTATTAGCCAATGGGAAGTCGTACAAGCATGGTTTCGTGAAAAACGACGGTCATGAATTTTACGCAAAGTCTCGTTTCAATCGGTTTTCAAGCACTATCTCGAATTTCAAAATACTTGCCATTCCTAACGTATTAGCCCATGGGAAGTCGTATGAGCACGGTTTCGCTATAAAATGTGATGGTCATAAACTTTGCGCAAAGTCACGCGAAAGACTCGCTTCGATCTTTTCGTGCACCGTTCAGAATTTCAAAATACTGGCCATTCGTAACGTATTAGCCCATGGGACGTGGTACTAACATGGTTTCGTGAAAAATGTGGTGGTCATCAATTTTGCACAAAGTCACGCTTTGATCGCCATTTCAGAATTTCAAAATCGCCATTACCAACTTATTAGCCCTTGGAAGTCGTGCAGTATGGTTTCGAAAAATGCGATGGTCATAAATTTTTCGCAACGTGTCGTTTCGATCGATTTTTCGTGCACCGTCTCGAATTTTAAAATACTGGTCATTCCCAACGTATTAGCCCATTGGAAGTCGTACTAGCACGGTTTCGCGAAAAAATGCGACATTCATAAACTTTTCGCAAAGTCACGCACAAAGTCGAGTTTAGATCGATTTTTCATGCACCATTAAGATATTTCAAAATACTTGTCATTCCCAACGTATTAGCCCATGGGACATCGTACGAGCTTTGTTTTGTGAAAAAATGCGACGGTCATAAATTTTACACAAAGTCTCGTTTTGATCGGTTTTTCATGCACCGTCTTGGAATTTTAAAATATTGGTCATTCCCAACGTATTAGCCCATCGGAAGTCGTATAAGCATGGTTTCATGAAAAAACGCGACGGTCATAAACTTTGCGCAAAGTCTCGGTTCGATCTATTTTTCGTTCACCGACTCGGAATTTCAAAATGCAGGTCATTCCCGACGTATTAGCCCTTGGGAAGTCGTATAAGCATGGTTTCATGAAAAAATACAATGGTCATAAACTTTGCGCAAAGTCTCGCTTCGATCGATTTTCCGTGCACCGACTCGGAATTTCAAAATACTTGCGATTCCCAAAGTATTAGTCAATGGGACATCGTACGAGCATGGTTTTGTGAAAAAATGCGACGGTCATAAATTTTGCACAATGTCTGGTTTCGATCAGTTTTTCGTGCACCGTCTCAGAAATTTAAAATACTGGTCATTCCCAACGTATTAGCCCATTGGAAGTCGTATAAGCATGGTTTAATGAAAAAACGCGACGGTCATAAACTTTGCGCAAAGTCTCGTTTCGATCTATTTTTCGTTCACCGACTCGGAATTTCAAAATGCTGGTCATTCCCAACGTATTAGCCCATGGGAAGTCGTACAAGCCTGGTTTCATGAAAAAACGCGACGGTCATAAATTTTGCGCAATGTCTCGTTTCGATCGGTTTTTCTTGCACCGTTTCAGAAATTTAAAATACTCGTCACTCCCAACGTATTAGCCCATTGGAAGTTGTATAAGCATGGTTTCATGAAAAAATGCGATGGTCATAAACTTTGCGCAAAGTCTCGCTTCGATCTATTTTCCGTGCACCGACTCGGAATTTCAAAATCTTGGCCATTCCCAACGTATTAGCCCATGGGAAGTTGTACAAGCTTGGTTTCGTGTAAAAACACGACGGTCATGAATTTTACGGAAAGTCTCGTTTCGTTCGGTTTTTCGTGCACTATCTCGGAATTTCAAAAAACTTGCCATTCCTAACGTATTAGCCCATGGGAAGTCGTATGAGCATGGTTTCGCTGTAAAATGTGATGGTCATAAACTTTGCGTTAAGTCACGCGCAAACACTCGTTTCGATCTATTTTTCGTGCACTGTCTCAGAATTTTAAAATAGTGGCCATTCACAATGTATTAGCCCATTGGAAGTCGTACTAGCACGGTTTCACAAAAAAATACGACGCTCATAAACTTTGCGCAAAGTCGCGCACAAAGTCGAGTTTCGATCAATTTTTCATCCATCGTCAAGATATTTCAAAATACTTGCCATTCTCAACGTATTAGCCCATGGGACATCGTACGAGCATGGTTTCGTGAAAAAATACGACGGTCATAAATTTTACGCAACGTCTGGTTTCGATCGGTTTTTCGTGCACCGTCTCAGAAATTTAAAATACTGGTCATTCCCAACGTATTACCCATTGGAAGTCGTATAAGCATGGTTTCATGAAAAAATACGATGGTCATAAACTTTGCAAAGTCTCGCTCGATCTATTTTCCGTGCACACTCGAATTTCAAAATCGCCATTCCCAACGTATTAGCCCATGGGAAGTCATACGAGCAAGGGTTCGTGAAAAATGTGATCATAAATTTTGCGCAAAGTCTCGTTTTGATCGGATTTTTATGCAGCGTCGAATTTTAAAATATTGGCCATTCCCAACGTATTAGCCCTTGGGAAGTCGTATAAGCATGGTTTCATGAAAAAATACGATGGTCATAAACTTTACGCAAAGTCTCGCTTCGATCTATTTTCTGTGCACGGACTCGGAATTTCAAAATACTGGTCATTCCCAAAGTATTAGCCAATGGGAAGTCGTACAAGCATGGTTTCGTGAAAAAATACGACGGTCATGAATTTTGCGTAAAGTCTCGTTTCGATCGGTTTTTCGTGCACTATCTCGAAATTTCAAAATACTTGTCATTCCTAACGTATGAGCCAATGGGAAGTCGTATGAGCACTATTTCGCTATAAAACATGATGGTCATAAACTTTGCGCAAAGTCTCGTTTCGATCGGTTTTTCGTGCACTATCTCGAAATTTCAAAATACCTGTCATTCCTAACGTATTAGCCCATGGGAAGTCGTACGAGCAAGGTTTGATGAAAAAATGTGACAGTTATAAATTTTGCGCAAAGTCTCGTTTTGATCGGTTTTTCATGCACCGTCTCAGAATTTTAAAATATTGGCCATTCCCAACGTATTAGCCCTTGGGAAGTCGTATAAGCATGGTTTCATGAAAAAATGCGATGGTCATAAACTTTGCGCAAAGTATCGCTTTGATCAATTTTCCGTGCACCGACTCGAAATTTCAAAATACCGGTCATTCCCAAAGTATAAGCCAATGGGAAGTCATACAAGCATGGTTTTGTTAAAAAACGTGACGGTCATGAATTTTGCACAAAGTCTCGTTTCGATCGGTTTTTCGTGCACCGTTACCGGCCATTCGTAACATATTAGCCCATGAGAAGTCGTACTAACATGGTTTCGTGAAAAATATGGTGGTCATCAATTTTGCGCAAAGTCACGTTTTGATCAGTTTTTCGTGCGCCATTTCAGAATTTCAAAATACTTGCCATTCCCAACGTATTAGCCCATAGGACATCGTACGAGCTTGGTTTTGTGAAAAATGCGACGGTCATAAATTTTGCACAAAGTCTTGTTTTGATCGGTTTTTCGCGCACTGTCTCAAAAATTTAAAATACTGGTCATTCCCAACGTATTAGCCCATTGGAAGTCGTATAAGCATGGTTTCATGAAAAAACGCGACGGTCATAAACTTTGCGCAAAGTCTCACTTCGATCTATTTTCCTTGCACCGACTCGGAATTTCAAAATACTGGCCATTCCCAACGTATTATAGCCCATGGGAAGTCGTACAAGCATGGTTTCGTGAAAAAACGCGACGGTCATGAATTTTGCGCAAAGTCTCGTTTCGATCGGTTTTTCATGCACTATCTCAGAATTTCAAAATACTTGTCATTCCTAACGTATTAGCCCATGGGAAATCGTATGAGCACGGTTTTGCTATAAAATGTGATGGTCAAAAACTTTGCGCAAAGTCACGCGCAAAGACTCGTTTCGATCTGTTTTTCGTGCACCATTTTGGAATTTCAAAATACTGGCCATTCGTAACGTATTAGCCCATGGGACGTCGTACTAACATGGTTTCGTGAAAAAATGTGGTGGTCATCAATTTTATGCAAAGTCACGTTTTGATCAGTTTTTCGTGCGCCATTTCAGAATTTCAAAATACTGGCCATTACCAACTTATTAGCCCTTTGGAAGTCGGACGAGCATGGTTTCGCGAAAAAATGCGATGGTCATAAATTTTGCGCAACGTCTCGTTTCGATCGGTTTTTCGTGCACCGTCTCAGAATTTTAAAATACTGGCCGTTCCCAACGTATTAGCCCATTGGAAGTCGTACTAGCACGGTTTCGTGAAAAAATGTGACGGTCATAAACTTTGCGCAAAGTCGCGCACAAAGTCGAGTTTAGATCGATTTTTCATGCACCGTTAAGATATTTTAAAATACTTGCCATTCCCAACGTATTTGCCCATGGGACATCATACGAGCATGGTTTTGTGAAAAAATGCGACGGTCATAAATTTTACGCAAAGTCTCGTTTTGATCGATTTTTCATGCACCGTCTCGGAATTTTCAAATATTGGCCATTCCCAACGTATTAGCCCTTGGGAAGTCGTATAAGCATGGTTTCATGAAAAAATGCGATGGTCATAAACTTTGCGCAATGTCTCGCTTCGATCTATTTTCCGTGCACCGACTCGGAATTTCAAATACTGGCCATTCCCAATGTATTAGCCAATGGGACATCGTACGAGCAAGGTTTCGTGAAAAAATGTGACGGTCATCAATTTTGCGCAATGTGTCATTTCGATCGGTTTTTCGTGCACTATCTCAGAATTTCAAAATACTTGCCATTCCTAACGTATTAGCCTATGGGAAGTCGTAAGAGCACGGTTTCGCTGTAAAATGTGATGGTCATAAACTTTGCGCAAAGTCACACGCAAAGTCTCGTGTCGATCGGTTTTTCGTGCACTATCTCGGAATTACAAAATACCTATCATTCCTAACGTATTAGCCCATGGGAAGTCGTACGAGCAAGGTTTCGTGAAAAAATGCGACATTCATAAATTTTGCGCAAAGTCTCGTTTTGATCGGTTTTTCATGCACCGTCTCAGAATTTTAAAATATTGTTCATTCCCAACGTATTCGCCCTTTGGAAGTCGTACGAGCATGGTTTCGCGAAAAAATGCAATGGTCATAAATTTTGCGCAACGCCTCATTTCGATCGGTTTTTTGTGCACCGTCTCAGAATTTTAAAATACTGGCCATTCCCAACGTATTAGCCCATTGGAAGTCGTACTAGCACGGTTTCGCGAAAAAATGCGACGATCATAAACTTTGCGCAAAGTCATGCATAAAGTCGAGTTTAGATCAATTTTTCATGCACTGTTAAGATATTTCAAAATACTTGCCATTCTCAACGTATTAGCCCATAGGACATCGTACGTGAAAAAATGCGACGGTCATAAATTTTGCGCAACGTCTCGTTTCGATCGGTTTTTCGTGCACCGTCTCAGAAATTGAAAATACTAGTCATTCCCAACGTATTAGCCCATTGGAAGTCGTATAAGCACGGTTTCATGAAAAAATGCGACGGTCATAAACTTTGCGCAAAGTCTCGCTTCGATCTATTTTCCGTGCACCGACTCGAAATTTCAAAATACTGGCCTTTCCCAACGAATTAGCCTATTGGAAGTCGTATAAGCATGGTTTCGTGAAAAAACGCGACGGTCATGAATTTTGCACAAAGTCTCGTTTCGATTGGTTTTTTGTGCACTATCTCGGAATTTCAAAATACTTGCCATTCCTAACGTATTAGCCCATGGGAAGTCGTATGAGCACGGTTTCGCTGTAAAATGTGATGGTCATAAACTTTGCGCAAAGTCACGCGCAAAGACTCGTTCGATCTATTTTTCGTGCACCGTTTTGGAATTTCAAAATACTGGGCATTCAGAACGTATTAGACCATGGGACGTCGTACTAACATGGTTTCGTGAAAAATGTGGTGGTCATCAATTTTGCGCAAAGTCACGTTTTGATCGGTTTTTCGCGCCATTTCAGAATTTCAAAATACTGGCCATTACCGACTTATTAGCCCTTTGGAAGTCGTACGGGCATGGTTTCACGACAAAATGCGATGGTCATAAATTTTGCGCAACGTCTCGTTTTGATCGGTTTTTTGTGCACCGTTTTGGAATTTCAAAATACTGGTCATTCCCAATGTATTAGCCCATTGGAAGTCGTACTAGCATGGTTTCGCAAAAAAATGCGACGATCCTAAACTTTGCGCAAAGTCTCGCACAAAGTGAAGTTTAGATCGATTTTTCATGCACCGTTAAGATATTTCAAAATACTTGCCATTCCCAATGTATTAGCCCATGGGACATCGTACGAGCATGGTTTTGTGAAAAAATGCGACGGTCATAAATTTAGCGCTCTGCTTTTTTTCGCACCATCTCGAAATTTAAAATACTGGTCATTCCCAACGTATTAGCCCATTGAAGTCGTATAAGCGTGGTTTCATGAAAAAGCAACGGTCATAAACTTTGCGCAAAGTCTCGCCGATCTATTTTCCATGCACGACTCGAATTTCAAAATCGCCATCCCACGTATTAGCCCATGGGAAGTCGTACAAGCATGGTTTCGTGAAAACGCGACGTCGAATTTTGCACAAAGTCTCGTTGCGATCGGTTTCGTGCACTATCTCGAATTTCAAAATACTTGCCATTCCTAACGTATTAGCCTATCGGAAGTCGTATGAGCACGGTTTCCGTAAAATGTGATGGTCATAAACCTTGCGCAAAGTCACGCAAGTCTCGTTCGATCGATTTTCGTGCACTATCTCAATTTCAAAATACTGTCATTCCTAACGTATTAGCCCATGGGAAGTCGACGCACGGTTTCTAAAATGTGATGGTCATAAACTTTGCGCAATGTCACGCAAAGTCGATCGTTTTTCGTGCACCGTTTGAATTTGAAAATATGGCCATTCAACGTATTAGCCCATGGGACATTGTACGAGCATGGTTTTGTGAAAAATGCACGTCATAAATTTTGCGGTCTTGTTTTGATCGGTTTTCGGCACCGTCTCGAATTTAAAATCTTGGTCATTCCCAACGTATTAGCCCATTGGAAGTCGTATAAGCATTGTTTCATGAAAACGCGACGGTCATAAACTTTGTAAGTCTCGCCGATCTATTTTTCGTGCACCGAGAATTTCATTGGCCATTCCCAACGTATTAGCCCATGGGAAGTCGTACAAGCATAGTTTCGTGAAAAAACGTGACGGTCATGAATTTTTCACGAAACCATGCTCGTACGATGTCCCATGGGCTAATACGTTGAGAATGACAAGTATTTTGAAATATCTTGACGGTGCATGAAAAATCGATCGAAACTCGACTTTGTGCGCGACTATGTGCAAAGTTTATGACCGTCGATTTTTTTTACGAAACCGTGCTAACTTCAATGGCTAATACGTTGGGAATGGCCAGTATTTTAAAATTCTAAGACGGTGCATGAAAACCCGATCGAAACGACACATTGCGTAAGATTTATGACCATCGCATTTTTTTGCGACACCATGCTCGTACGACTTCCAAAGGGCTAATAAGTTGGTAATGGCTAGTATTTTGAAATTCTGAAATGGCACACGAAAAACCGATCAAATCTAACTTTTCGCAAAATTGATGACCACCACATTTTTCACGAAACCATGTTAGTACCATGTCCCATGGGCTAATTTATAATGGCGATTTTGAAATTCTAAAATAAAATGATGAAACGAGTCTTTGCGTGACTTTGCGCAAAGTTTATGACCATCACATTTTATAGCGAAACCGTGCTCATACGACTTCCCATGGGCTAATACGTTAGGAATGGCAAGTATTTTGAAATTCCGAATAGTGCACCAAAACCGATCGAAATAAGACTTTGCACAAAATTCATGACCATCGATGTTTTCACGAAACCATGCTTGTACGACTTCCCATGGTCTAATACGTTGGGAATGGCCATTTTGAAATTCCGAGTCGGTGCACGAAAAATAAATCGTAGCTAGAATTTGCACAAAGTTTATTACCATCGCGTTTTTTCAAGAAACCATGCATATACGACTTTCCAAGGGCTAATACGTTGGGAATGGCCAATATATTGAAATTCCGAGATGGTGCAAGAAAAACCGATCAAAATGAGACTTTGTGCAAAATTTATGACCATCACATTTTTTCACGAAACCATGCTCGTACGACTTCCAAAGGGCTAATAAGTTGGTAATGGCCAGTATTTTGAAATTTTGAAATGGCGCACGAAAAACTGATCAAAACGTGACTTTAAGTCTTCTACACCTAATGATAAAAATGCTTCAAGTGTCATGGTTTTGGGTATATTGCTTCAGACTATCCAAATAGGAGGATTATTACATTAGTTGAAGAACATAGTGACGAAGAAGGAAATGAAGCCAATGACGAACAAAAATCTGATGATGATGAGGAAGAGATTACTTATGCTGATCGTGGTTGATCTATTGTGTTACAACGTAGCTTACAAGTATCTTATGTGGCTGAGGATGAAAGTTGGGTAAGAAAGAATGTGTTTCATACTAAATGTACCTCTAATGGCAATGTGTGCTTGGTGATTATTGATAGTAGCAGCTTTGAGAGTATGGTATCTTTCGAGATGGTGCAAAAGCTAAAGTTGGAGACAATCCCTCATCCACATCCTTACCAATTATGTTGGCTGCAAAAGGAAAACGATATCAAAGTAACTAGAAGATGTTTAGTTCCATTTTCTATTGGCAAGTACTAGAAAGATGAAGTATGGTGTAATGTTGCTCCTATGGATGCTTGTCATTTATTATTGGGCAGACCTTGGCACTATAATAGGAGGGTATTATATGATGGCTATAAACATACTTATTCTTTTAAGGTGAATGAAAAGAAGATTATTTTAGCTCCATTACAACCTTCTGAAATCAATGCACCTAAGAAGGAAGTTTGTGCTTTTATGTCCTATGGTGAATGTAAGAGTGAATTGGAAAGGGATAGTGATATTTTGGTTCTAGTGGTTGTAGAAGAGAATGAACATCACAATGAGCCACTGACAAACATGAAACCAATCCTGGAGGAGTTTCAAGACATTACACTAGAAGAGATTTCATATGGTCTTCCACCATTAAGAGACATCCAACATCATATTGATCTTATTCCGGGGGCTATCCTACCTAACAAGGCAGCTTATAGAATGAGTCCCAAGGAGCATGAAAAACTTCAAAGGCAAGTAGATGAATTAGTGAAAAAGGGATTGATTTGGGAAAGTATGAGTCCTTGTACTATTCCAACCTTATTGGTGCCTAAGAAAGATGGTTCTTGGAGAATATGTGTGGACAGTCGTGCTATCAACAAAATCACTATTGACTATCATTTTCCCATTCCAAGGTTAGATGATTTATTTGATCAATTATATGGTGCTTCTATTTTCTCTAAAATTGACTTGAGGAGTGGCTATCACCAAATAAGAATGAGGCCTGGAGATGAGTGGAAAATAGCATTTAAAACTAGAGAAGGCTTGTATGAATGGTTGCTTATGCCATTTGGGTTATCTAATGCTCCTAGTACTTTCATGAGATTTATGAATCATATACTTAAAGCATGCATTGGAACTTTTGTTGTAGTTTATTTTGATGACATATTGGTGTACAGTAAAAGTGAGGAAGAACACATGAATCATCTTAAGAAGATTTTTCTTATTTTGAGGTAGCAAAAACTTTATGCTAATATGAAGAAGTATGACTTTTTTACTCATAGTGTGGTGTTTCTTGGATATATTGTTTCAAAAGAAGGAATCATGATGGATCAAAACAAGGTAGAAGCTATTCTTAATTGGCCAACATTGACTTCATTGCATGATGTGAGGAGTTTCCATGGTTTAACTTCCTTTTACAGAAGATTCATCAAGGGTTTTAACTCGATTGTTGCTCCAATCACTGAATGCCTGAAAGGTGATAAATTCAAATGGACTAATGAGGTTGATAAAGCTTTTGAGCTATTAAAAGAAAGATGACCGAAGCTCCTATTTTGGTATTACCCAATTTTGACAAAGTGTTTGAGGTTGAATGTGATGCCTCCAATGTGGGAATTGGTGCTGTTTTGAGTCAAGAATCAAAGCGCATTGCCTTTTTTTAGTGAGAAGCGGAATGATACAAGGAGAAAATATTCTACCTATGACAAGGAGTTCTATGCTATTTATCGAGCTTTTCTCATTGGAGTCAATATCTTCTTGCCCAACCATTTGTTCTATATTATGTTCATGAGGCATTAAAGTTTATTAATCACCAACACAAGCTAAACAAGAGGCATACAACTTGGGTGGAGTTTTTGCAATCTTATAACTTCACAATCAAGCATAAATCTGGTGTTCAAAATATAGTTATCGATGCATTGAGCAGAAAATATTATTTATTATCAGCCATAGGAGTCAAAGTAGTTGGATTTGAGACATTTAAAGATCTCTATCAGAATGATGTGGATTTTAACTCAATATGGCAGAATTGCAAATCAGGTTCTTTTCAGCAATTTACTATCTTTGTGGATTTCTTTTTCGAGCTAATGCCTTGTGTGTTCCATCTTGTTCTTTGAGACATGTAATTCTAGCTGAAGCTTATGGTGGTATTTTGGGAGGACAATTTAGTAGGGACAAAACTCTAGCTCTTATTCAATCAAATTTCTATTGGCCCAAGATGTTCAGATATGTGGAGAGATTTGTGAAGCAATGTAAAGTGTGTCACTTGGCAAAAACAAGAGGACAAAATTCAGGTTTGTACACTCCATTGCTGGTGCCTAATGCTCCATGGGAGGATGTAAGTCTTGATTTTATCTTGGGAATACCGAGAACTTAAAGGAACAAAGATTCTATCATGGTTGTTATTGACAGATTCTCAAATATGTCTCATTTTGTTCCCTACAATAAATCAAATGATGTATCTCATATTACTGATTTATAGTACTTCAAGGAGATTGTTAGATTGCATAGCATTCCAAGAACTATGGTGTCAGATCGAGATTCAAAATTTCTGAGCCATTTTTGGAGGACTCTATGGAGGAAACTGGATACGTCTTTGAATTTTAGTAGCTCTCATCATCTACAAACCGATGGGCAAACAGAGGTAACAAATAGAAGCTTGGGAAACTTGCTTAGAAGCTATGTTGGCAAGAACATTAAGCAATGGGATCTCATTCTTCCTCAAATTGAGTTTACTTACAATCGTTCTATGCATCATACCATTAGTAAGAGTCCTTTTAAGGTTATTTATGGTGCTAATCCTGTTGGTCCTTTAGACTTAGTGCCTCATTCTATGAATAAGCAATTTAGTGGAGATGCTAACGAGAGGGCTAAACAGATAAAGAAGCTGCATGACGATGTTAAAGCAATGATTGAGAAGCAAAATGAAAGGTACATGCAAGCAGCTAACAAACATAGAAAGCAAAAGAGGTTTAATGCAGGTGATCTGGTTTCGATTCATCTAAGGAAAGAGAGGTTTCCACCAGAAAAATTTAGGAAGTTGAAACCAAAGGCTGATGGTCCATTCAAAGTGCTTAAAAAAGTTGGAGAGAATGCTTATGAGATTGATCTACCTAAAGAATATGGGGTATCATCAACATTCAATGTGGCCGATTTAATTTCTTATTATGGTGATCAAACAAATGAAGACTTGAGAACAAGTCTTTTTCAACCAGGGGAGATTGACACTGGAGTGTCTAATTTTTCAAAATTTTTTAACCCAGCCCACTCAATTTACAGCTCATAAGCATGTTCCTTGGACAAAGTTACAACTATTTCAAGATGCCTTTCTTCATGACCAAGGAATGCATAAAGGGGTTAGTTAGCAGATGTAAAGCATTTAAAGTTAGTTGGCAGTTGTGAAGCATTTAATGTTATAGTTCTTTATGCATGAAGCGGTATTTCATGCTCTAGTACTTATTTGGTGGAAAACAACTTTTTAGATAGTTGATTGTATTTGTAGAAGCTCTTTGGAGTCTCTAAAACTCTATATCTCTTGGACGCGTTCTTGGGTGGTGAGTCTTTTGATTTTAGTTCTGTATCCCTATTTAATTTCCTTGAGGTGGTAAACTTTCTGTATCCTCTTGCGATTTTAAACTTGGTGGTGAACTATCTTTAACTATTTTGTGCAAGTTGTGTTTTGAGTTTGTTGATTTCCTATAACTTAACTTTCGGGTATTCTCGTTTCTTTCTGAATTTCATTCCTCTTTCTCCCTTCCTGGTATCAACGCATGAAGTCGAGTTTTGATCGGTTTTTTGCGCACCATCTCCGAAATTCAAAATACTAGCCATTCCTAATGTATTAGTCCATGATAATTCGTACAAGCACTGTTTTGTGAAAAAAATGTGACGGTCATAAAGTTTGCACAATGTCGCGTGTGAAGTCGACTTTCGATCGGTTTTTCATGCACCGTCTCAAAAATTAAAAATATTGGCCATTTCCAATGTATTAGCCCATCGGTATTCCTATGAGCACAGTTTTGTGAAAAAATCCGATGGTCATAAACTTTACGCAAAGTTGCACGTGAAGTCGAGTTTCGATCGATTTTTCGTGCACCATCTCAAAAATTAAAAATACTAGCCATTCCTAACGTATTAACCCATGGGAAGTCGTATGAGCAAGGTTTTGTGAAAAAACATGACGGTTATAAACATTGCGTAAAGTCGCATGCAAAGTCGAGTTTCGATCGATTTTTCGTGCACCATCTCAGAAATTCAAAATACCGGTCATTCCCAACGTATTAGCCCATTGGAAGTCGTACAAGCACAGTTTCGTGAAAAAACATGATGGCCATAAAGTTTGTGCAAAGTCACGAACAAACTCGAGTTTCGATCGATTTTTCTCACACAATCTCCAAAATTCAACAATGGCCATTCCCAACGTATTAGCCCATGGTAAGTTTTATGAGTACGGTTTCGTAAAAAAGCACGACGGTCATAAAGTTTGCGCAAAGTTGCACGTGAAGTCGAGTTTCGATTGGTTTTTCGTGCAGCAACTCCAAAATTCAAAATACTAGCCATTCCCAACATATTAGCCCATAGGAAGTTGTATGAGCATGGTTTCGTGAAAAATCATGACGGTGATAAAGTTTCACAAAGTTGCGATCGATTTTTCATGCAGCATCTCGAGAATTCAAAATATTGGCCATTAACAACGTATTAGCCCATGGGAAGTCGTACGAGCACGGTTTTGTGAAAAAATATGACAGTTATAATGTTTGTGGAAAGTCTCGCGCAAACTCGAGTTTCAATCGGTTTTTCATGCATTATCTCGGAAACTCAAAATATTGGTCATTCCCAACGTATTATCCCATCGGAAGTCTCACGGGCACGGTTTTGCAAAAAAACTCGACAGTCAAAAACTTTGCACAAAGTCACGCGTGAAGTCGAGTTTCGATAAGTTTTTCATGCACCGTCTCGGAAATTCAAAATACTAGCCATTCCCAATGTATTAGCCCATGTGAAGTCATACGAGCATGATTTCACGAAAAAACGTGATGATCATAAACTTTGCAGAAAGTCACGCATGAAGTCGAGTTTCGATCGATTTTTTGTGCACCATCTCGGAAATACAAAATACTAGCCATTCTCAATGAAATAGCCTATGGGAAGTCGTACGAGCATGGTTTCATGAAAAAACATGACGATCATAAACTTTGTGCAAAGTCACGCGTGAAGTCGACTTTCGATCAGTTTTTCGTGCACCATCTCGAAAATTTAAAATACTGGCCATTCCCAACGTAATAGCCCATGGGAAGTCGTACGAGAATGGTTTCATGAAAAAACATGACGGTCCTAAACTTTGCGCAAAGTAGCATGCGAGTTGCGTTTCGATCGATTTTTCATGCACCATATCGGAAATCAAAATACTGGCTGGCCATTCCCAATGTATTAGCCCATGGGAAGTCGTACGAGCACGATTTTACAAAAAAAAATTACAATCATAAATTTTGCACAAAGTCATGTGCGAAGTCAAGTTTCAATCGATTTTTTGCTCACCATCTGCGAAATTCAAAATACTGCCATTCCCAACGTATTAACCCATGGGAAGTCGTACGAGCATGGTTTTGAGAAAAAATGTGATAGTCATAAAGTTTGCTCAATGTCGTGCGCGAAGTCGAGTTTCGATCGATTTTTCATGCACCATCTCAAAAATTTAAAATACTGGCCATTCCCAATATATTAGTCAAGGGAAGTCGTACAAGCACAGTTTCATGAAAAAATACGATGGTCATAAACTTTGCACAAAGTCACGCACGAAGTCGAATTTCGATCGATATTTCATGCGCTATCTCACAAATTAAAAATACTGACCATTCCCAAAGTATTAGTCCATGGGAAGTCATACGAGCATGGTTTTGTGAAAAAATGTGACGGTCATAAACTTTGTGCAAAGTCACACGCGAAGTCGAGTTTATATCTGTTTTTCATGCATTGTCTCGAAAATTCCAAATACTGGCCATTCCCAACGTAATAGCCCATGGGAAGTCGTACGAGAACGGTTTGATGAAAAAACATGACGATCATAAACTTTGCACAAAGTAGTGCGTGAATCAAATTTCGATTGATTTTTCATGCACCATCTTGGAAATTCAAAATACTGGCCGGCCATTCCCAACGTATTAGCCCATGGGAAGTCATACGAGCACGGTTTCACAAAAGAAAGCGACGATCATAAACTTTACGCAAAGTCACGCACGAAGTCGAGTTTCAATCGATTTTTTGTGCATTGTCTCTGAAATTCAAAATAATGGCCATTCCCAACGTATTAGCCCATGGGAACTTCTACGAGCATGGTATCACAAAAAAATATGACGACCATAAATTTTGCACAAAATTGCATGCGAAGTCAAGTTTCGATCAGTTTTTGGCTCACCGTCTCCGGAATTGAAAATATTGGCCATTCCCAACGTATTAGCCCATGGGAAGGAAGTCATACGAGCACGGTTTCACAAAAAAAATATGACGATCATAAACTTTGCACAAAATCGTGCGTGCAGTCAAGTTCCGATTGGTTTTTCATTCACCGTCTCCGAAATTCAAAATACTGGCCATTCCCAATGTATTAGCCCATGGGAAGTCATACAAGCACGATTTCATGAATAAACGCGATGGTCATAAAGTTTGCACAAAGTCGCGCGTGAAGTCGGGTTTCGATCGATTTTTCAAAATACTGGCCAGTCCCAACGTATTAGCCCATGGGAAGTCGTACGAGGACGGTTTGCAGAAAAACACGATGATCATAAACATTGCATAAAGTCATGTACGAAGCCGAGTTTCGATCGATTTTTCACGTATTGTCTCCGAAATTCAAAATACTGGCCATTCCCAATGTAATAGCCAATGAGAAGTCGTACGAGCACGGTTTCGTGAAAAAACACAACGGTCATAAAGTTTGCATAAAGTTGCACGTGAAGTCGAGTTTCGATCGGTTTTTCATACACCATCTTGGAAATTTAAAATACTAGCCATTCCCAACATATTAGCCCATGGGAAGTCATACCAGCACGATTTCGCGAAAAAACACGATGGTCATAAACATTGTGTAAAGTCACGCGCAAATCAAGTTTCGATCGATTTTTCGTGCACCATCTCAGAAATTCAAATTATAGGTCATTCCTAACTTATTAGCCAATGGGAAGTCGTACGAGCATGGTTTCATGAAAAAACACGACGATCATAAACTTTGTGCAAAGTCGTGCGCGAATTGAGTTTCGATCGATTTTTCGTGCACCATCGCGAAAATTCAAAATACTAGTCATTCCCAACGTATTAGCTAATTGGAAGTCGTATGAGCACGACTTCACGAAAAAAGCGACGATCATAAACTTTGTGCAAAGATGCATGCAAAATCGAGTTTCAATCGGTTTTTCGAGCACCATCTTGGAAATTCAAAATACTGGCCATTCCCAACGTATTAGCCCATAGGAAGTCGTACGAGCACGGTTTCGTGAAAAAACAAGATGATCATAAACTTTGCACAAAGTCATGCGTGAAGTGAAGTTTCGATCAGTTTTTCGCTCACAGTCTCCAAAATTTGAAATACTGGCCATTCCCAACGTCTTAGCCCATGGGAAGTCGTACGAGCACGGTCTTATGAAAAAACACGACGGTCATAAAATTTACACAAAGTTACACGCGAAGTCGAGTTTCGATTATTTTTTCATGCACCATCTCGAAAATTAAAAATACAAGTCATTCCCAATATATTAGCCCATGGCAAGTCGTACGAGCATGGTTTCATAAAAAAACGTGATGGTCATGAACTTTGCATAAAGTTGCACACGAAGTTGAGTTTCGATCAGTTTTTCACGCACCATCTCGAAAATTCAAAATACTGGCCATTTCCAACGTATTAGCCCATGGGAAGTCGTACGAACATGGTTTCATATAAAAATATGACGATCATAAACTTTGCATAAAATCATGCGCCAAGTCAAGTTTCGATCAGTTTTTTGCTCACCGTCTCCGAAATTCAAAATATTAGCCATTCCCAACGTATTAGCACATGGGAAGTCGTACGAGCATGGCTTCACAAAAAAATATGACGATCATAAACTTTGCACAAAATCGCGTGCGCAATCATGTTTTGATTGGTTTTTCACTCACTGTCTTCGAAATTCAAAATACTGGCCATTTCCAACATATTAGCCCATAGGAAGTCATACGAGCATAGTTTCATGAATAAACGCAACGGTCATAAAGTTTATGCAAAGTCGCGCGCGAAGTCGAGTTTCGATTGGTTTCTCATGCACCATCTCAAAAATTCAAAATACTGGCCATTCCCAACATATTAGCCCATGGGAAGTCGTACGAGCACAGTTTTGCATAAAAACACGTCGGTCATAAACTTTGCGCAAAGTCGCTCGTGAATCCGAGTTACGATCGATTTTTCACGCACCATCGTCGAAATTCAAAATACTAGCCATTCCCAACGTATTAGCCCATGGGAAGTCGTACGAGCATGGTTTCATGAAAAAATGCAATGGTCATAAACTTTGCGCAAAGTTGCGTGCGAAGTCAAGTTTCGATCGATTTTTTGTGCACCGTCTTGGAAATTCAAAATACTAGCCATTCCCAACTTATTAGCCCATGGGAAGTCATACCAGCATGGTTTCGCAAAAAAACATGATGGTCATAAACTTTGCTCAAAGTCATGTGCGTAGTCGAGTTTCGATTGATTTTTCGTGCACCATCTCGAAAATTCAAAATACTGGCCATTCCCAATGTATTAGCCCATGGGAAGTCGTACGAGCACGGTTTCACGGAAAAACACGACGGTCATAAACTTTGCGCATAGTCATGCGCGAATTGAGTTTCGATCGAGTTTTCATGCACCATCTCAGAAATTCAATATACTGGCCATTCGCAACGTATTCCCTATTGGAAGTCGTACGAGCTTGATTTCACGAAAAAAAGTGACAATCATAAACTTTGCACAAAGTCGCGTGCGAATTCGAGTTTCGATCGATTTTTCATGCACCATCTCCGAAATTCAAAATATTGGCCATTACCAGCGTATTAGCCCATGGGAAGTCATACAAGCATGCTTTCGTCAAAAAATGCGATGGTTATAAAGTTTGCAAAGTCGCGTGCGAAGTCGAGTTTCGATCGATTTTTCATGCACCATCTCCAAAATTCAAAATACTAGCCATTCCCAATGTATTAGCCCATGGGAAGTCATACAAGCACGGTTTCACAAAAAAATGCAACGATCATAAACTTTGCGCAAAGTCGCGTGCGTAGTCGAGTTTCGATCGGTTTTTCATTCATCATCTCTGAAATTCAAAATACTTGCCATTCCGAACGTATTAGCCCATGGGAAGTCATAGGAGCATGGTTTCATGAAAAAATGTGACAGTAATAAAGTTTACATAAAGTTGCGCGCGAAGTCGAGTTTCGATTAGTTTTTCATGCATCGTCTCGGAAATTCAAAATACTGGCCATTCCCAACTTATTAGCCCATGGGAAGTCGTATGAGCACGGTTTCATGAAAAAACGTAATGGTCATAAACTTTACGTAAAATCACGTGTGAATCGAGTTTCAATCAGTTTTTCATGCAATGTCTCAGAAATTTAAAATACTAGCCATTTCTAATGTATTAGCCCATGGGAACTCGTACGAGCATAGTTTTGTGAAAAAAACATGACGGTCATAAACTTTACATAAATCGCGCACGACGTCGAGTTTTGATCGATTTTTCATGCACCATCTCGAAAATTAAAAATACTAGTTATTCACAACGTATTAGCCCATGGGAAGTCACAAGAGCATAGTTTTGCAAAAAAACACGATGGTCATAAACTATGCGCAAAGTCACGTTTCGATCGGTTTTTCGTGCACCGTCCCGGAAATTCAAAATACTGGCCATTCCCAACGTATTAGCCTATGGGAAGTCATATGAGCATGGTTTCACGAAAAAATGTGACAATCATAAACTTTGTGCAAAATCACGAGCGAAGTTAAGTTTCGATCGGTTTTTCGTGCACCTTCTCAGAAATTCAAAATACTGGCCTTTCCCAATATAATAGCCCATTGGAAGTCATATGAGAACGGTTTCGTGAAAAACTGCGATGATCACAAACTTTGCGAAAGTCACACGTGAAGTCGAGTTTCGATCAGTTTTTCATGCACCATCTCAAAAATTCGAAATACTGGTCATTCCCAACGTATTAGCCCATGGGTAGTCAGTCGTATGAGAACAGTTTCATGAAAAAATGCGACGATCACAAACTTTGTGCGAAGTCACACGCGAAGTCAAGTTTGCATCGATTTTTTATGCACCGTCTCCGAAATTCAAAATACTGGCCATTCCCAACATATTAGCCCATGGGAAGTCATACGAGCATGGTTTCATGAAAAAATCTGACGGTCATAAACTTTGCGCAAAGTTGCACGCGAAGTCGAGTTTCAATCAATTTTTCATGCACCGTCTCGAAAATAAAAAATACTGGCTATTCCAACGTATTAGCCCATGGGAAGTCGTATGAGCATGGTTTTGTGAAAAAACACGACGGTCATAAACTTTGCACAAAGTCACACGCGAAGTCGAGTTTCGATCGATTTTTCGTGCACCGTCTCGAAAATTCAAAATACTGGTCATTCCCAACGTATTAGACCAGTATTTTGAAGTCCATACAGATGCTTCTGCTTTGCTATTGGAGGAGTTCTTATGTAGGAGGGTCATCGAGTGGTCTACAAGAGTCACAAGCTCAACGAGACCGAGCGTCGATATCCTGTACATGAGAAGGAGATGACAGCGGTGGTCTACTGTCTACGAGTGTGGTGACACTACCTTCTGGGAGCACCATTTGTGCCAAGGACAGACAATGTCGAATTGAGTTACTTCCAAACTCAAAAGAAACTCTCCCCAAAGCAAGCATGATGGCAGGATTTCTTGGCTGAGTTCGATATGGTGGAGGACAAGCCCGAAAAAGAAAATATCATGGCCGATGCATTGAGTCGGAAAGTGGAGCTAGTGAATGCTATACCGTTTGAGGGCGGAGGCCAAGCAAGTCAATTGTGCTCCAACTTTCTTTCCAGGATCAGGGATGGATTGTACCGAGGTCCTCAGGCAGTGACTCTGATTCAACACATCAAAAAGGGCAAGGCACGGTGATTTTAGGTCCAGGAGGGACTCATCTATACCAAGGGGAATAGAGTTTATGTCCCACGAGTGGATAACTTGAGGCGTGAACTCTTGAAAGAGTTCATGATTCCCTTTGGGCTGGACATCCGGGTATCCATCGAACAATGGCTCTCATGGAGAGGGCCTTTTATTGGCCGAAGATGGAGATAGATGTGGAGGAATATGTTCGAACATGCCTTACTTGTCAATAGGACAAGATAGAGCAGCAGAAGCCAGTGGGACTTTTAGAGCCGCTGCCCGTACCAGAAAGGCCATGAGAGAGCATTTCCTTGGACTTCATATCAAGCTTGCCCGCAGTAGGGAGACTTGGATCAATACTCGTGGTAGTTGATCGATTTTCGAAGTATGCAACATTCATTGCTGCACCCCTACATTGCTCAGCGGAGGAGGCAGCTAAGTTGATGATGAAGAATGTGGTTAAGTATTGGGGAGTCCCATACAACATCATTAGTGATTGAGATTCTCGGTTCTTGGGACGATTGTGGACCGAGTTGTTCAAGTTGTTGGGGACTAAATTATACTTCTCCACAAGCCTCTACCCTCAAATGGATGGCCAAACAGAAAGAATTAACTCGCTCTTGGAGCAATATCTTCAGCACTACATGAGTGCCAACCAACGAGATTGGGTGAAGCTGTTGGACATAGCCCAATTCTCCTATAATTTGTAGCGGAGCTCTGCATCCAACAAGAGCCCATTTGAGATTATTACAGGACAACAACCATCAACTCCTCATACCCTAGTTATTATTGGTTATATAGGGAGTAGCCCATCAGCCTATCACTTCGCAAAGGAATGGCATCGCAATGCAGATATTGCGTGGGTTTACTTGGAGAAGGCGGTCAAAAAGATAAAGAAGTGGGCAGACTTGGGAAGGCGACCACAAGAATTTAAAGTTGGTGACATGGTGTTGGTGAAGCTCCAACTAGCATCACTCCAGTTCTTTAGACACAAAGTGCATAAAGGATTGGTACGCAAGTATGAAGGACCTTTCCCAATCAAATCATCAGCAGAGTAGACAATGTCTCATACAAGTTGTAACTACCAGCATGGTTCAGAATTCACAACGTCTTCCATGCGAGCAACTTGAAAGCCTACCACTCAGATCCGCGAGATGATTCTTGAAATGTTCCAACTCGACTACCCCCTACCAGAGCCTCTTACGAGAAGAGAGTTGAAACTATTCTAGCGGATCGTAAGATAAAGCTACCCAATAGAGCGCAACAAATAGAGTACTTGGTGAAGTGGCAAAAGCTTCCTCAAACAAAAGCTAGTTGGGAGCCAAAAGACGCCCTACGATATGAAGAAGCTCGCATCAAAGCCTACCAATAAGCGTCGATGGAGGCGTCGATAGTTTAAGTGGGGGAGAATGTCACAAACGATCGTCGCTCAATCGCAATGCCTTTGCTCCTTGAACTGTTCGTCACTTTTTCTTGCTTGTACATATGTTTGACAGCTTGTTTTGCCTTGAGTTTATGTGTTTTTACCTAAGAAATGTGAGTGAAAGTAGTGTAGAAGGCTGCAGAACGATCGCTTGTTGCGCGGAGCCAAAACAACCCAAAATAGCCCTATTTTTGGGTCTTTTTCGTGTTCTATGGCAACCTTTCTAAGCGATGCAAAATGTCAGCCATTTCAGCACCTTGGAACCCCCCGGGTGGCAACAGGCTAGATGGGGTTCTGGGTATATATCGGGCGTAGGTGTTCATCAGCAATTGAACTTGTCTTGCGTTCGATACATTGGGAACTGTCATTTGTGTACTTGCGATCGTTCCTGCAACCCTCCAAAGTCCTATTTCGCTCTCTTTCTCTCTTTTCTTTGCTGCACTCAAGGTGTTCGACAAATTGCTTGTATAGCTTTCCGCTTTACGAGACGCTGGGACGTGTCCATCTCTCCCTTCTAAGCTAATCAACTTCTTCTTTAGAGGTCCTACGAGACCTTAAGAGGTTGTAAGAGGGCTGACTCTTTCCGGACAGATAACATGTTGGGCGTTTCATGACTTAGGCAATCCCAGCTAAGTCCGAAATAGTGGGCAAGGTTGCTCCACGACTTAGGCAATTTCAGCTAAGTCTTCGGGAGTACCGCGAGGGTGCCGCACGGCTTAGGCAAATTCAGCTAAGTACATGACACAATGGGAAGTCGTACGAGCATGGTTTCGTGAAAAAACACGACGGTCATAATGTTTGCACAAAGTCGTGTGCGAAATTGACTTTCGATCGATTTTTCATGCACCATCTTGGAAATTCAAAATATTGGCCATTCCTAACGTATTAGCCCAGGGGAAGTCATACGAGCATAGTTTTATAAAAAAAACATGACGGTCATAAACTTTGTATAATGTCGCGCGCGAAGTCGAGTTTCGATCGATTTTTCATGCACCGTCTCGGAAATTCAAAATAGTGGTCATTCCCAACGTATTAGCCCATGGAAAGTCGTACGAGCATGATTTCATGGAAAAATACGATGATCATAAACTTTGTACAAAGTTGCATGCGAAGTCGAGTTTCGATTGGTTTTTCGCTCACCGTCTTCGAAGTTTAAAATACTGGCCATTTCCAACGTAGTATCCCATGGGAAGTCGTATGAGCATGGTTTTCATAAAATCATGACGGTCATAAATGAGTTTCGATCAGTTTTTCATGCACCGTCTCGAAAATTAAAAATACTGATCATTCCCAATGTATTAGCCTGTGGGAAGTCGTACGAGCACAGTTTCATAAAAAAAACATGATGGTCATAAATTTTATGCAAAGTCACGCACAAGGTCAAGTTTCGATCGATTTTTCATGCACCATCTTAAAAAATGAAAATACTGGCCATTCCCAATGTATTAGCTCATGAGAAGTCGTACAAGGACGGTTTCATGAAAAAACATGACGATCATAAACTTTGCACAAAATCGCACGCGAAGTCAAGTTTCGATCAGTTTTTCGCTCACCGTCTCCAAAATTTAAAATACTGGCCATTCCCAATGTAATAGCCCATGGGAAGTCATACAAGCACTATTTTGTGAATAAACGTGACAGTCATAAAGTTTACGCGAGGTCAAGTTTCGATCGATTTTTCGTGCACCATCTCAAAAATTCAAAATAATGGCCATTCCCAATGTATTAGCCCATGGGAAGTCGTATGAGCTCGATTTTGCATAAAAACATGACAATCATAAACTTTACGTAAAGTTGTGCGTGAAGCCGAGTTTCGATCGGTTTTTCGTGCACTATCTCGAAAATTCAAAATATTGGCCATTCCCAACGTATTAGCCATGGGAAGTCATACAATCATGGTTTCATGAAAAAATGCAACAATCATAAACTTTGCGCAAAGTCATGCATGAAGAGTTTCAATCGATTTTTCGTGTACCATTTCAAAATTTTGAAATAGTGGTCATTCCCAATGTATTAGCCCATGGGAAGTCGAACAAGCATAGTTTTGTGAAAAAATACATCGATCAAAAACTTTACGCAATGTCGCATGCAAAGCCGAGTTTCTATCGATTTTTTCTGCACCCTCTCGGAAATTCAAAATAGTGGCCATTCCCAAAGTATTATCCTATGGTAAGTCGTACGAGCACAGATTCATGAAGAAACGCGACGACCATAAACTTTGCGCAAAGTTATGCATGAAGTTGAGTATCGATCGGTTTTTCGCGCACCATCTCTGAAATTCAAAATACTGGCCATTCCCAACGTATTAGCCAATGAGAAGTCGTACGAGCAGGGTTTCGTGAAAAACACGATGGTCATAAAGTTTACTCAAAGTTGCGCGCAAAGTTGAGTTTCGATCGATTTTTCATGCACCATCTCGAAAATTCAAAATACCAACCATTCCTAACGTATTAGCCTATGGGAAGTTGTACGAGCATGGTTTCGCGAAAAAATGCGATGGCTATAAACTTTGCGCAAAGTCGTATGTGAATCGAGTTTCGATCGATTTTCCATGTACCATCTCGGAAATTCAAAATACTGGCCATTCCCAACGTATTAGCCCATGGGAAGTCATACAACCATGGTTTGAAAAAACATGACGGTCATAAACTATGTACAAAGTCGAGCGCGAATCTAGTTTCGATCGGTTTTTTGTGCACCGTCTCAAAAATTCAAAATACTGGCCATTCCCAATGTATTAGCCCAGTGGAAGTCATACGAGCATGGTTTCCCGAAAAAAAGTGACGATCATAAACTTTGCACAAAGTCACATGCAAAGTCGAGTTTCGATCGCCTTTTCGAGCACCATCTCCAAAATTCAAAATACTGGCCATTCCCAACGTATTAGCCCATGGGAAGTCGTACGAGCACATTTTCGTAAAAAAATATGACGATCATAAAGATTACACGAAGTCATGTGCGAAGTCGAGTTTTGATCGATTTTTCATGCACAATCTTGAAAATTTAAAATACTGGCCATTCCCAATGTTAATGCACATGGGAAGTTGTACGAGCATGGTTTCACGAAAAAATACGACGATAACAAACTTTATGTAAAGTCACGCGCGAAGTCGAGTTTCGATCGGTTTTTCGCTCACCATCTCTGAAATTTAAAATACTAGCAATTCCCAATGTATTAGCCTATGGGAAGTCGTATGAGCATGGATTCGTGAAAAAATGCGACGGTCATAAACTTTACGCAAAGTTACACGCGAACTAGAGTTTCGTTCGATTTTTCGTCACCATCTCGGAAACTCCAAATACTGGCCATTCCCGACGTATTATCCCATGGGAAGTTGTACGAGCTTAGTTTCATGAAAAATTGAGACAGTCAAAAACTTTGCATAATGTCACAAGCAAAGTCGAGTTTCGATCGGTTTTTCATGCACCGTCTCGGAAATTGAAAATACTGGCCATTTCTAATGTATTAGCCCATGGGAAGTCGTACGAGCATTGTTTCAAAAAAAAATGTGACGATCATAAACTTTGCGCAAAGTCACGCACGAAGTCGAGTTTCGATCGATTTTTTGCTCACCGTCTCCGAAATTCAAAATACTAGCCATTCCCAGTGTCCATGGGAAGTCGTATGAGCACGGTTTTACGGAAAAATACGTCGGTCATAAACTTTGCGTAAAGTCACACGCAAAGCCGAGTTTCGATCGATTTTTCGCTCACTGTCTCCAAAATTCAAAATACTGGCCATTCTCAACGTATTAGCTCATGGGAACTCATACATGCACAGTTTTGTGAAAAAACACGATGGTCATAAACTTTGCGTAAATCACACGCGAAGTCCTGTTTCGATCAGTTTTTCGTGCACTATCTCGGAAACTCAAAAAACTGGGCATTCCCAACGTATTAGCCCATAGGAAGTCGTACGAGCACGGTTTCATGAAAAAATGTGATGGTCATAAAGTTTGCACAAAGTTGTGCGCAAACTCGAGTTTCGTTCGATTTTTTACGCACCGTCTCCGAAATTCAAAATACTGGCCATTCCCAATGTATTAGCCCTTGGGAAGCTGTATAAGCATGGTTTAAAGAAAAAACACGATGCGTAAAGTTGCCCACGAAGTCGAGTTTCGATCGATTTTTCGTGCAGTGTCTCGAAATTCAAAATACTTGCCATTCCTAATATATTAGCTCATGGGACGTCGTACGAGCACGGTTTCATGAAAAAACATGATGGTCATAAACTTTGCATAAAGTCACACGTGAAGTCAAGTTTTGATCGGTTTTCACACACCGTCTCCGAAATTCAAAATACTGGCCATTCCCAATGTATTAGCCCATGGGAAGTCATACGAGCACGATTTCATGAAAAAATATGACGATCATTAATTTTGTGCAAAGTCGTGCGCAAACTCGAGTTTCGATCGATTTTTTGTGCAGTGTCTTGGAAACTCAAAATACTAGCCATTCCCAAAGTATTATCCCATGGGAAGTCGTATGAGCACGGTTTCCCGAAAAAACTCGACGATCGAAAACTTTGTAAAAGTTGTGCGTGAAGTCGAGTTTTGATCGGTTTTTCATGCACCATCTCGAAAATTCAAACTACTGTCCATTCCTAACGTATTAGCCCATGGGATGTCATACGTGCATGGTTTCACGAAAAAATGTGATCATCATAGACTTTATGCAAAGTCACGAGTGAAATCGAGTTTCGATCGTTTTTTCACTCACCGTCTCCTAAATTCAAAATACTGGCCATTCCCAACGTATTAGCCCATGGGAAGTCGTATGAGCACGATTTTGGGACAAAACGTGATGGTCATAACGTTTGCGCAAAGTTATGTGCAAAGTCGTTTCGATCGATTTTTCGTGCATGTCACAGAAATTCAAAATATCGGCCATTCCCAACGTATTAGCCCATGGGAAGCCGTACAAGCACGGTTTTGTAAAAAAATGCAATGGTCATAAAGTTTGTGCAAAGTTACGCGCAAAGTCGAGTTTCAATCGATTTTTCATGCATGTCTCAGAAATTCAAAATATTGGCCATTCTCAACGTATTAGCCTATGGGAAGTCGTACGAGCATGGTTTCATGGAAAATTATGACGGTCATAAAGTTTGTGCAAAGTTGCGTGCGAAGTTGAGTTTCGATTGATTTTTCGTGCACTATCTCGGAAACTCAAAATACTCGCCATTCCCAACATATTATCCCATGGTAAGTCCTACAAACATGGTTTTGCGAAAAAACTCGACGGTCAAAAACTTTGCAAAAAGTCACACGCGAAGTCGAGTTTCGATCGATTTTTCGTGGACCATCTCGGAAATTCAAAATACTGGCTATTACCAACATATTAGCCCATTGGAAGTCGTACGAGCACGGTTACAAGAAAAATAGCGACGATCATAAACTTTATGGAAAGTCACGCGCGAAGTCGAGTTTCGATTGGCTTTTTGCACACCATCTCCAAAATTCAAAATACTGGCCATTCCCAATGTATTAGCCCATTGGAAGTTCTACGAGCACGGTTGCACAAAAAAACACGATGGTCAAAAACTTTACGTAAAGTCGAGTTTCGATTGGTTTTTCCTACTCCGTCTCGAAAATTAAAAATACTGGCCATTCCCAATGTATTAGCCCATGGGAAGTCGTACGAGCACGATTTCATGAAAAAACGTGATGGTCATAAACTTTGCACAAAGTCGTGCGCGAAGTCGAGTTTCGATCGATTTTTCGTGCAACGTCTCGGAAATTTAAAATACTGGCCATTCCAAATGTATTAGCCCATGGGAAGTCATACAAGCATGGTTTCACAAAAAAATGCGATGATCATAAACTTTGCACAAAATCGCGCGTGAAGAAAAGTTTCAATCGGTTTTTTGATCACTGTCTCCAAAATTCAAAATATTGGCCATTCCCAACGTATTAGCTCATGAGAAGTCGTACAAGCATGGTTTCACAAAAAAATATCATGATCCTAAACTTTGCACAAAATCACGTACGCAGTCAAGTTTCGATTGGTTTTTCATTCACCGTCTCCGAAATTCAAAATATTGGCCATTCCCAACATATTAGCCCAAGGGAAGTCATACGAGCACGGTTTCATGAATAAACACGACGATCATAAAGTTTGCGTATAGTCGTGCACGAAGTCGAGTTTCGATCGATTTTTCATGCACTATTTCTGAAATTCAAAATACTGGCCATTCCCAACGTATTAGCCCATGGGAAGTCATATGAGCACGATTTTGCATAAAAATATGATGGTCATAAACTTTGCGTAAAGTCATGTGCAAAGCTGATTTTTGATCAATTTTTCACGCACAGTTTTGAAAAAACGTGAAGGTCATAAAGTTTGGGCAAAGTTGTGCACGAAGTCGAGTTTCGATCGGTTTTTCGTGCACCATTTTGTAAATTCCAAATATTAGCCATTCCAAACATATTAGCCCTTGGGAAGTCATACCAACACGGTTTCATGAAAAAATGGGATGGTCATAAACTTTGTGCAATATTGCGTGCGAATCGAGTTTCGATCGATTTTTCGTACAACATCTAAGAAATTCAAAATACTAGCCATTCGTAATGTATTAGCCCATGGGAAGTCATATGAGCATGGTTTCGCAAAAAAACATGACGGTTAACTTTGCGCAAAGTCGTGCGCGAATCGAGTTTCGATTGGTTTTTCGTTCATCGTCTCGAAAATTCAAAATACTAGCCATTCCCAACATATTAGCCCACTAGAAGTCATTCGAGTACGATTTCACAAAAAAAAGCGATGATCATAAACTTTGCGTAAAGTCGCGAGCGAAGTCGAGTTTCGATTGGTTTTTTCCTCACCATCTCCGAAATTCAAAATACTGGCCATTCCCAACGTATTAACCCATAGGAAGTCGTACGAGCACGGTTTTGTAAAAAAATATGATGCTCATAATGTTTGCGTAAAGTTGCACGCGAAGTCGAGTTTCGATCATTTTTTTGTGCACCATCCGGAAAATTAAAAATACTAGCCATTCTTAACGTATTAGCCCTTGGGAAGTCGTACGAGCACGATTTCATGTAAAATATGACGGTCATAAACTTTGCATAATGTCGTGTGCGAAGTGTTTTGATCGGTTTTTCGTGCACCATCTCAAAAATTCAAAATACTGGCCATTCCCAACGTATTAGCCCATGAGAAGTCGAGTTTCGATCGGTTTTTCATGCACTGTCTCGAAAATTAAAAATACTGGTCATTCGCAACGTATTAGCCCATGGGAAGTCGTCGAGCATAGTTTCACGAAAAAACATGACGGTCATAAACTATGCGCATAGTCACGTTTCGATTGATTTTTCATGCACCGTCTTGGAAAGTCAACATACTAGCCATTCCGAATGTATTAGCCAAGGGAAGTTGTACTAGCATAATTTCACGAAAAAACATGATGATCATAAACTTTGTGCAAAGTTGCAAGCGAAGTCGAGTTTCGATCGATTTTTCGTGCTCCATCTCAGAAATTCAAAATACTGGCTATTCCCAACGTATTAGCCAATGGGAAGTCATACGAGCACGGTTTCACAAAAAAATATGGTCATAAATTTTGCACAAAGTCGCGCGTGAAGTCGAGTTTCAATCGATTTTTTGCTCACCGTCTCCGAAATTCAAAATACTGGTCATTCCCAGCGTATTAGCCCATGGGAAGTCATATGAGCACGATTTTGAGAAAAAAATATGATGGTCACAAACTTTGGGCAAAGTTGCGTGAAAAGTCGAGTTTCGATTAGTTTTTCGTGCAAGTCTCAAAAATTCAAAATATTAGCTATTCCCAATGTATTAGCCCATGGGAAGTCGTACGAGCACGATTTTGTGATAAAACGTGACGGTCATAAAGTTTGCGTAAAGTCACATGTAAACTCGATTTTCGATCGATTTTTCGTACACTCTCAGAAACCCAGAATACTGGCCAGCCCTAATATATTAGCCCATGGGAAGTCATATCAGCATGGTTTCGTGAAAAAATATGATGGTCATAAAGTTTGCGCAAAGTTACGCGCAAACTTGAGTTTCGATCAATTTTTTATGCACCATCTCTGAAATTCAAAATACTGGCCATTCCCAACGTATTAGATCATGGGAAGATGTACGTGCACGGTTTCATGAAAAAATGTGACGGTTATAAAGTTTGCGCAAAGTTGCGCATGAAGTCGAGTTTCGATTTATTTTTTGTGCACCATCTTGGAAATTCAAAATACTGGTCATTCCCAATGTATTAGCCCATGGGAAGTCGTACAAGTATGGTTCCGTGAAAAAACGTGACGGTCATAAGCTTTGCGCAAAGTCGCACGCGAAGTCGAGTTTCGATCGATTTTTCGCGCACCGTCTCAAAAATTTAAAATACTGGCCATTCCTAATGTATTAGCCCATGGGAAGTCATACGAGCATAGTTTTGCATAAAAACATGACTGTCATAAACTTTGCTAAAAGTCGCACGCGAAGTTGAGTTTCGATCATTTTTTCATGCACCATCTCGAAAATTCAAAATACTAGCCATCCCCAACGTATTAGCCCATGGGAAGTTGTCAATCACAGTTTCATGAAAAAACATGACGATCATAAACTTTGCGCATGAATCTTTCGATTCATTTGGCTCTCAGGCTCAATTATTTATTTTATTTATGGTATGGGTTTTGCCATATCTTTTTTAATGTAATGAGCCTACCCTCTCTTTTCTGTTTGTATTCAAAGATATCAAAACTGACACAAGACCAGAATATCAGGAGGACTCTTCCGACTTGACCAGACAAAAATCTAGAATTGTCAACAAAGTTGTTTCTTTATTTGTATTTTATTTATATTTGTTTTGTATTTTAATTATCATTTTCAAAGTCACGCACGAAGTCTAGTTTCGATCGATTTTTCGTGCACCGTCTCGGAAATTCAAAATAGTGGCCATTCCCAACATATTAGCCCATCGGAAGTTGTATGAGCACGATTTTGCGAAAAAATGTGTCAGTCATAAACTTTGCTCAAAGTCGCGCGCGAAGTCGAGTTTCGATCGGTTTTTCATGCACCGTCTCGAAAATTCAAAATACTGTCCATTCCCAAAGTATTAGCCTTTGATAAGTCGTACGAATATGGTTTCACTAAGAAACACGATAATCATAAACTTTGCGTAAAGTCACGCTCGAAGTCGAGTTTTGATCAGTTTTTCACGCACCATCTCCAAAATTCAAAATACTGGCCATTCCCAACGTATTCCCATGGGAAGTCATATGAGCATGGTTTCGTGAAAAAACACGATGATTATAAAGTTTGTGCAAAATTGCATGTGAAGTCGAGTTTCGATCGATTTTTCGTGCACCATATCAGAAATTCAAAATACTAGCCATTCCCAACGTATTAGCCCATGGGAAGTCGTACAAGCATGGTTTCGCGAACAAATGCGATGGTCATAAACTTTGTATAAAGTCACATGTGAATCGACTTTCGATCGATTTTTCGTGCACCGTCTCGAAAATTCAAAATACTGGTCATTCCCAACGTATTAGCCTATTGGAAGTCGTACGAGCACAGTTTCACGAAAAAAAGCAATGATCATAAACTTTGCACAAAGTCACGTGCGAAGTTGAGTTTCGATCGGCTTTTTACGCACCATCTCCAAAATTTAAAATACTGGCCATTCCCAATGTATTAGCCCATGGGAAGTTCTATGAGCACAGTTTCACGAAAAAACATGATGGTCAAAAACTTTGCGCATAGTCAAGTTTCGATTGGTTTTCCTGCATCGTCTCAAAAATTCAAACTGGCCATTCCCAATGTATTAGCCCTTGGGAAGTCGTATGAGCTTAGTTTCATGAGAAAACTCAACGGTTTTAAACTTTACGCAAAGTCTCGCACAAAGTCGAGTTTCGATCAATTTTTTGTGCATGCATCGTCTCGGAAATTCAAAAGACTGGTCATTCCTAACGTATTAGCCCATGGGAATTTGTACGAGCTCGTTTTCGTGAAAAAATGCGATGGTCATAAACTTTATGCAAAGTCTAATTTCAATCGGCTTTTCATGCACTGTCTTGGAAATTCAAAATACTGGCCATTCCCAACATCCATGGGAAGTCATACGAGCATAGTTTCGCGAAAAAACGTGATGGTCATAAACTTTGCACAAAGTCGAGTTTCAATCGGTTTTTTATCTATCATCTCGAAAATTCAAAGTTCTAGCCACTCCTAACGTATTAGCCCTTAGGAAGTCGTACGAGCATAGTTTCACAAGATAATGCTATGGTTATAAACATTGCATAAAGTCACGCGCGAAGTTGAGTTTCGATCAGTTTTTCATGCACCATCTCGAAAATTCAAAATACTAGCCATCCACAACGTATTAGCCCGTGGGAAGTTGTCAATCACAGTTTCATGAAAAAACATGACGATCATAAACTTTGCACAAAGTCACACACGAAGTCTAGTTTTGATCGATTAGCCAATGGGGTATGAGCACGGTTTTGCGAAAAAATTTATCAGTCATAAACTTTGCTCAAAGTCGCGCGCGAAGTCGAGTTTCGATCAGTTTTTCATGCACCATCTCGAAAATTCAAAATACTGTCCATTCCCAAAGTATTAGCCTTTGGTAAGTCGTACGAGCATGGTTTCACTAAGAAATGCGATAATCATAAACTTTGCGTAAAGTCACGCTCGAAGTCGAGTTTCGATCAGTTTTTCGTGCACCATCTCCAAAATTCAAAATATTGGCCATTCCCAACGTATTAGCCCATGGGAAGTCATATGAGCATGGTTTCGTGAAAAAACATGACGATTATAAAGTTTGCATAAAGTTGCATGTGAAGTCGAGTTTCGATCGGTTTTTCGTGCACCATCTCGAAAATTCAAAATACTAACCATTCCCAACGTATTAGCCCATGGGAAGTTGTATGGGCACGGTTTCGCAAACAAATGCGATGGTCATAAACTTTGCATAAAGTCACATGTGAATTGAGTTTGGATCGGTTTTTCATGCACCGTCTCAGAAATTCAAAATACTGGTGATTCCCAACATATTAGCCCATGGGAAGTCGTACGAGCACGGTTTCACGAAAAAACATGACGGTCATAAACTTTGCGCAAAGTCACACGTAAATCGACTTTTGATCGATTTTTCATGCACCGTCTCAAAAATTCAAAATACTGGCCATTCCCAACGTATTAGCCTATTGGAAGTCGGACGAGCACAGTTTCATGAAAAAAAGCAATGATCATAAACTTTGCACAAAGTCACGTGCGAAGTTGAGTGTCGATTAGTTTTTCGCGCACCATCTCCGAAATTTAAAATACTAGCCATTCCCAATGTATTAGCCCATGGGAAGTTCTATGAGCATAGTTTCACGAAAAAACATGATGGTCAAAAACTTTACGCAAAGTCAAGTTTCGATTAGTTTTCCTGCTTCGTCTCAAAAATTCAAACTGGCCATTCCCAATGTATTAGCCCTTGGGAAGTCGTATGAGCTTAGTTTCATGAGAAAACTCAACGGTTTTAAACTTTGCGCAAAGTCTCGCACAAAGTCGAGTTTTGATCGATTTTTTGTGCATGCACCATCTCGAAAATTCAAAAGACTGGTCATTCCCAACGTATTAGCCCATGGAATATGTACGAGCTCGTTTTCATGAAAAAATGCAATGGTCATAAACTTTATGCAAAGTCCAATTTCAATCGGCTTTTCATGCACTGTCTTGGAAATTCAAAATACTGGCCATTCTCAACATCCATGGGAAGCCGTACGAGCATGGTTTCGCGAAAAAACATGATGGTTATAAACTTTGCGCAAACTCGAGTTTCAATCGGTATTTCATCTATCATCTCGAAAATTCAAAATTCTAGTCATTCCTAACGTATTAGCCCTTAGGAAGTCGTACGAGCATAGTTTCACGAGATAATGCGATGGTTATAAACTTTGCATAAAGTCGCGCACATAGTCGAGTTTCAATCGATTTTTTGTGCGCCGTTTCGGAAATTCAAAATACTGGTAATTCCCATGGGAAGTCATAGGAGTACGGTTTCGTGAAAAAATGTGACAGTCATAAACTTTATGCAAAGTCGAGTTTGGATTGGTTTTTCTTGCTTTGTCTTGAAAATTTAAAATACTAGCCATTCCAGACTTATTAGCCTATGGGAAGTCGTACGAGCTCGGTTTCACGGAAAAACGCGAAGGTCATAAGCATTACGCAAAGTCGAGTTTCGATTGGTTTTTCGTGCACCATCTCGAAAATTTAAAATACTAGCCGTTCCTAACATATTAGGCCACGGAAAGTCGTACGAGCACGGTTTCACGAAAAAACACGACGGTCATAAATTTTACGTAAAGTCGAGTTTCGATCAGTTTTTCATGCATCGTCTCAGAAATTCAAAATACTGATCATTCCAAACGTATTAGCCCATGGGAAGTCATACGGGCATGGTTTCATAAAAAAACCTAACGGTCAAAAACTTTGTGCAAAGTCGTGTGCAATGTCGAGTTTCGATCGGTTTTTCATGCACTATCTCGGAAATTCAAAATACTGGTCATTCCCAATATATTAGCCCATGGAAAGTCGTACGAGCACGGTTTCGCGAAAAAATACGATAGTTATAAACTTTACGCAAAGTCGAGTTTCGATCAGTTTTTCATGCTCCATCTCAAAAATTCAAAATACTAGCCATTCCCAAAGCATTAGACTACGGGAAGTCGTACAAGCATGGTTTCGTTAAAAAACATGACGGTCATATACTTTGTGCAAAGTCATGTTTTGATCGATTTTTTGTGCACCCTCTTGGAAATTCAAAATATTGGCCATTTACAATGTATTAGCCCATGGGAAGTCGTACGAGCATGGTTTCACAAAAAAACACTATGGCCATAAACATTACGTAAAGTCGCGCGCAAAGTCGAGTTTCGATTGGTTTTTCGTACACCCTCTTGGAAATTCAAAATACTAGCCATTCCCAACGTATTGGGCCATGGGAAGTCGTACGAGCACGGTTTCACGAAAAAATGTGATAGTCATAAACTTCACCCAAAGTCGAATTTCAATTGGTTTTTCATCTATCGTCTTCAAAATGCAAAATTCTAGCCATTCCCAACATATTAGCCTTTAGAAAGTCATACGAGCGTAGTTTCGCGAGAAAACTCGATGGTTATAAACTTTGCGTAAAGTAGCGCGCAAAGTCGAGTTTCGATCGATTTTTCTTGCACTATCTCAGAAATTTAAAACACTGGCCCATCCCAACGTATTAGGCCATCGGAAGTCATACGAGCACGGTTTCGTGAAAAAATGCGACGGTCATGAACTTGGCGCAAAGTAGAGTTTCGATTGGTTTTTCCTGCTCCATCTCAGAAATTCAAAATACTGGCCATTCCAGACTTATTAGCCCATGGGAAGTCATACGAGCTCGGTTTCACGAAAAAACGTGTAAGTCATAAACATTACATAATGTCGCGCGTAAAGTCTTGTTTCTATCGGTTTATCGTGCACCATCTCGAAAATTCAAAATACTAGTCATTCCCAATCTATTAGGCCACGGGAAGTCGTATGAGCACGGTTTAATGAAAAAACACTTGTGTGATATTTTACAAAACAAGTCTTCCTTATGGTCATAATGGGTTTTTGCTAGGTACCTAACCAAGGAATCGATCTGGGAAGCATCTGTAAAAACATCTCATTCTACTACTTGGAATGGAATTCTAAAGGCAAGGAGGTGGTTAAGTAACAACATTTCTTATGTGATCTCTTTTGGAACCAATATTAATATGTGGTATGACCCTTGGGTGAATGGGAAAAATATACTTCAGTTATTTGATGATAGAGCATGATAGGATCTGGAACCCCCCAAGTTTGGAAGGTTTCTGAATTCATTGATAATGGTACATGGTGTTTTCCCAACCCTACCTCCCCTGATATGTTATCACTTTGGCCGACTATTAGGGCTATTCCGATCAAGAACAACTCTTCGGATATGCTTATTTGGCCTCATTATAATAGTAAATTTAGTGCTACATCTGCATGGAACCAACTTAGATAACGAAACAATAAGTGGATCCAAAGTAGTTGGACATGGGATAGACCATGCTCACAATGACATTCTTTATGTACATGGCAGGCCCTTCTTGGCAAACTTCCTACGATGGACAATATGCAGTGAAGAGGTATTTATATTGTAAATGTTTGCTCTTTGTGTATGCAAAATGAAGAAAGTGTTTACAATATCTATTTTGCTTGTGATTATTCTTCCTAGATATGGAAGGAGATCTTGAAGCAATTTGATCTTCAAAGGCTACCACGGCCAAACTTGCATTATGAATTAGAAATGCTTATGCAAAACTTCTCAAGAAAGGGGCCTCTTACATAACTGACAAAAATTACATTCAGATGTGCTATTTGGTGGATTTGGAAGAAGAGGTATGGTAGAATTTTTGAGTGTCACAACATGAACAAAGCTCAAATTTTGGTAGAGATTCTTCAGGACTCACGATCATGTGGAGCAAGAATTGAACATAGAGCACCTAACAAGAAGAGAGAAAGAGATTTTCACAAGATTCCAATTTTTCATTAGTCAATAATCTCTAGAATAATGATGGATGAAGATTGTAATGTATTATGTCGGGCAAAGCTTATATTTTGTAATGTTTCCACAAGTAGTCCAGGACGGTCTAGATATTACATTTTATTGTTTATTGACTACCTTGTGCTACTCTTGGAGATGAGTTTCGATTGGTTTCACGAAAAAAATGACAATCATAAACTTTGCGCAATGTCGAGTTTCGATTGGTTTTTCTTGCTCCATCTCGAAAATTCAAACTGGCCATTCCCAACATATTAGCCCATGGGAAGTCGTATGAGCTCGGTTTCACGAAAAAACATAACGGTCATAAACTTTGTCCAAAGTCCCACGCAAAGTCGAGTTTTGATCAGTTTTTCATGCACCATCTCAGAAATTCAAAATATAGGCTATTCCCAACATATTAGGCCATGGGAAGTTCTACAAGCACGGTTTCACAAAAAAAACATGACGGTCATAAACTTTGTGCAAAGTCTTGTTTCGATTGGTTTTTCTTGCTCCGTCTCAGAAATGTAAACTCACGCAAAGTCGAGTTTCGATCGATTTTTCATGCACCATCTCAGAAATTCAAAATACTAGCTATTCCCAACATATTAGGCCATGGGAAGCCATACGAGCATGGTTTCGCGAAAAAATGTGACGGTCATAAACTTTGCCCAAAGTCGAGTTTCGATTGATTTTTCCTGCTCCGTCTCGGAAATTTAAACTGGCCATTCCCAACGTATTAGACCATGGGAAGTCGTATGAGTTCGGTTTCACAAAAAAATACGACGGTCATAAACTTTACGTAAAGTTGCATAAAATCGAGTTTCGATTGATTTTTCGTGCACCGTCTCAAAAATTCAAAATACAAGCCATTCCCAACGTATTAGGCTATGGGAAGTTCTATGAACATGATTTCTTGAAAAAACGTGACAATCATAAACTTTGCACAAAGTCAAGTTTCAATTCATTGGAGAATTATCATACTATTTCACTGTGCAACTTTATTTATAAGGTTATCTCTAAGGTGCTAGTTGATAGACTACAAAAGGTTATAAATAAGTCATTAGTCCTAATTAGATTGCTTTTCTTAAAGGGAGGAATATTCATCATAATGTCCTTCTTGCTAATGATTTGGTTAAGGATCTACACTCAAAAATAAGAGGGAAAAAGATTTGTTTTAATGCTGATTTACGAAAGGCCTTTGACTCAATCAATAGACATTTTATTTACACGATGCTCCATAATATGGGATTCTCTTAGCACCGGGTTAAATGGATTCAATGTTGCTTGGAAACTCCAAAATTTTTTATTCTCTTCAATGGTTCACCTATTGGCTTCTTCGGGAGTAAGAATGGCATTCAGCAAGGCGATCCACTATCTCCTTATCTTATTACTATTGCAATAGAATGGCTCAGTTATATGTTGGAAGAGGCAGTTTCTAATGGTAAAATTAAAGTAATATATTATATTTTTTTTGGTAAGTAAAGATAATGTATTATGTATAAGGTTTGTACAAAATAGCTTTGTCTACACAAGCCATAGACTAAAGCCTAAAGTCTCTTACTGTAGTCGAGATGATTGCACCCCACCTTGAAAAGGATGAGCACACTTCAGCAAACTCATCTCCTAGAGTAGCACAAGATAATCAATAAATAATTAAATACAATATCTAGACCATTCTGGACTACTTGTGGAAACATCACAAATAAAGTACTATATTATGGTTTTGTTCATATCTCTCACATAACATTTGCTGATAATCTTATGTGATCTCTTCTAGAACTAATATTAATATGTGGTATGACCCTTGGGTGAATGGGAAAAGTATATTTCAATTATTTGGTGATAGAGTACGACAGGATCTGGGGGCTCCCAAAGATTAGAAGGTTTTTGAATTCATTGACAATGGTACATGGTGTCTTCCCAACCCTACCTCCCCTGATAGATTATCACTTTGGCCGACTATTAGGGCTATTCTGATCAAGAACAACTCTTCAGATATACTTATTTGGCTTTATGATAATGGCAAATTTAGTGCTACATCTGCATGGAACCAAATTAGACAATAAAACAACAAGTAGATCCTAAGTAGTTGGACATGGGATAAACCATGCTCACAGTGACATTCCTTATGTATATGGCAGGCCCTTCTTGGCAAACTTCCTACGATGGACAATATAATTCTGCCATGGTCAGTAATTCTTCCATGGCCAGTATTAGCCCCTGGCTAATAATTCCGCCACACCTCTCCTTCAAAATCTACCGAATAGCACATCTGAATATAATTCTTGCTAGTTGTGTAAGAGGCCCCTTGCTTGAGAATTTTTGAATAGTATTTCTAATTCTTGATGCAAGTTTGGTCGTGGTAGCCTTTGATGATCAAATCGCTTCAAGATCTAAGAAGAATAATTACAAGCAGAATAGAGATGGACACCTTCTTCCTTTTATATACAAAGAGTATCAATTTATAATATAAATACCTCTTCGTTGTATATTGTTCATCGTAGGAAGTTTGTTAAGAATGGCTTGCCAGGTACATAAGGAATGTCACTATGAGCATGGTCTATCCCATGTCCAACTACTTGGGATTCACTTGTTGTTTCGTTGTCTAATTTGGTTCCATGCAGATGTAGCACTAAATTTGTCATTATCATGAAGCCAAATAAATATATCTGAAGAGTTGTTCTTGATCGGAATAGCCCTAATAATCGGCCATAGTGATAACTTATCAGGGGAGGTAGGGTTGGGAAGACACCATGTATCATTATCAATGAATTCAGAAACCTTCCAATCTTTGGGAGCCCCTAGATCCTGTCGTACTCTATCACCAAATAACTAAAATATACTTTTCCCATTCACCCAAGGGTCATACCACATATTAATATTAGTTCTAGAAGAGATCACATAAGAAATGTTGTTAGTTAGCCACCTTCTTGCCTTCAGAATTCCTTTCCCAAAAGCAGAATGAGATGTTTTTGCAGATGCTTCCCAGATAGATTCCTTGGTTAGGTACCTAGCAAAAACCCATTGTGACCATAAGGAAGACTTGTTTTGTAAAATATCCCATAATTGTTTTACCATATAAGCTTTATTCTAATCTCTAATATGTCATAGATTCATCCCCTCTTCATCCTTAGGTTTGCAAATGTTGCCCCAATTCTGTGCCATTTCAGAAGAAGTTCATAAGTAATTTATCAATATCGTGGAGAAGCCCAGCAGGCAGAAGGAATGCATGAGACCAATAAATAGAATAAGAGATCAACACAGATCGAATAAGTTCAAGTCGTCCAGCTTTAGAAAGAAGTCTATTTTTCCAAGAGGAAATTATGTTCTTAATTTTTTATAGGATAGGTTGACAAGAGACTTTGTTGATTCTAGTGGATATAAGTGGGAGACCCAAGTAAGGAACCGGTAAACTTCCTTTAGCAACTCCTAAAGTTTGAGCAATATAGTCCTTATCGTCAATGCAAGCACCCACATATACTTTGCTCTTTGCATGGTTTAGCTTAAGACCAATAACTATACCAAATTCATTAAGAATATCTACCAAATTACTCATAGAAACTGGATCATCCTGAAGGAAGATAATAAGGTCATCAGCAAATGTTATGTGAGAGATATGAACAGAACCAGAATATGGTACTTTAATTTTGCCATTGGAAATTGCCCTTCCTAACATACAACTGAGCCCTTCCATTGTAATAGTAAAAAGATAAGGCGATAGTGGATCACCTTGCCGAATGTCATTCTTACTCCCAAAGAAGCCCCTTTCTTGAGAATTTTTGCAAAAGCATTTCTAATTCATGATGCAAGTATGGTCGTGGTAGCCTTTAAAGATCAAATCGCTTCAAGAACTCCTTCCATATCCAAGAAGAATAATCACAAGCAAAGTAGAGATGGTCAATACTTTCTTCCTTTTGCATACACAAAGAGCACCGATTTACAATATAAATACCTCTTCGCTGTATATTGTCCATCGTAGGAAGTTTGCCGAGAAGGGCCTACCATGTACATAAGGAATGTCCCATGTCCAACTACTTGGGATCCACTTATTGTTTCGTCGTCTAATTTGGTTCTACTAAGATGTAGCACTAAATTTATAATTATCATGAAGCCAAATAAGCATATATGAAGAATTGTTTTTAATTAGAATAGCCCTAATAGTCGGCCAAAGTAATAACATGTCACGGGAGGTAGGGTTGAGAAGACATCATGTACCATTATCAATGAATTCAAAAACCTTCCAATCTTTAGGAGCCCCCAGATCCTGTCGTACTCTATCACCAAATATCTAAAATATACTTTTCCCATTCACCCAAGGGTCATACCACATATTAATATTGGTTCGAGAAGATATCACATAAGAAATGTTGTTATGTAGCCACCTCCTTGCCTTCAGAATTCCTTTCCAAGCAGCAAAATGAGATGTTTTCGCGGATGCTTCCTCGATTGATTCCTTAGTTAGGTACTTAGCAAAAACCCATTGTGACCATAAGGAAGACTTATTTTGTAAAATATCCCATAATTATTTTACTAGACAAGCTTTATTCCAATCTCTAATATGTCGAAGATTCAGCCCCCCTTCATCCTTCGGTTTGCAAATGTTGCCCCAATTCACCATGTGCATTGTCTTACCATTTGTGCCATTCCAGAAGAAGTTCATAAGTAATTTATCAATATCGTGGAGAAGCCCAGCAGGTAGAAGGAATGCATGAGACCAATAAATAGAATAAGAGATCAACACAGATCGAATAAGTTCAAGTCGTCCAGCTTTAGAAAGAAGTCTCTTTTTCCAAGAGGAAATTATGTTCTTAATTTTTTATAGGATAGGTTGACAAGAGACTTTGTTGATTCCAGTGGATATAAGTGGGAGACCCAAGTAAGGAACCGGTAAACTTCCTTTAGCAACTCCTAAAGTTTGAGCAATATAGTCCTTATCGTCAATGCAAGTACCCACATATACTTTGCTCTTTGCATGGTTTAGCTTAAGACCAATAACTATACCAAATTCATTAAGAATATCTACCACATTACTCATAGAAATTGGATCATCTTGAAGGAAGATAATAAGGTCATCAGCAAATGTTATGTGAGAGATATGAACAGAACCAGAATATGGTACTTTAATTTTGCCATTGGAAATTGCCCTTTCTAACATACAACTGAGCCCTTCCATTGTAATAGTAAAAAGATAAGGAGATAGTGGATCACCTTATCGAATGTCATTCTTACTCCCAAAGAAGCCAATAGGTGAACCATTGAAGAGAATCGAAAATTTTGGAGTTTCCAAGCAACATTGAATCCATTTAACCCAGTGCTGTGGGAAGCCCATATTATAGAGCATCGTGTAAATAAAATGTCTATTGACTGAGTCAAAGGCCTTTCGTAAATCAGCTTTAAAATAGATCTTTTTCCCTCTTGTTTTTGAGTGCAGATCCTTAACCAAATCATTAGCAAGAAGGACATTATGATGAATACTCCTACCTTTAAGAAAAGGAACCTGATTAGGACCAATCACCTTGTTCATAACCTTTTGAAAGTCTATCTACTAGAACCTTAGAGATAACCTTATAAATAAAGTTTCAAAGTGAAATAAGACGATAATTCACCAATGAATCAGCTCCATCATTCTTCGGCACTAAAGAAATAAAACTGTAATTCATTTCTTTAATGATATGACCTGAGGAGAAAAAATATCGATAAACTTTTATGACATCGTTGCCTATAATAGACCATGTAATTTGATAAAACTCAGCTGAAAATCTATCTGGACCAGGGCTTTGTGCTTCGGGACTTAAAAACAACTCTCACAATTTCATCATCCGTTATTGGGGCATTAAGAAGAGAAAGAGCTTCAGAATCAAGTCATCTTATGGGCCCAACATGAATACTATTAGGTTGCTCCTCCTGATTGTGTAAGGAATAAAAAAATTGCTTGGTGTAATTTTTAACCTCATCTAAATCCTCAATAAGATTACCATCTATACCTTTGCATATTTTGATGTGATTAGTATTGGAATAGCAGCATAGGAAAACTTAGTATTTGAATCCCCTAGAGTAAGCCAATGCTGTTGTGACTTCTGTTTCAAAAAACATTCCTCTTGCTTTAAAGCTTGCATAAAGTTATTTCTAGCAACAGCCTCTTTGTATATAAAATTCGCATCTAGAGGTTGAAGATTTAGCTCGCTTTGCAATGCCATAAGTTCTTTCTTGCATAACTGAACCCTGTTGGTGATATTTCTAAATGTAGTTGAATTCCATTCTTTAAATGCTGCTTTGCATGCTTTTAGTTTTTGACATAGGATGTAAGGGGGAGAACCTAACACATTAATGTTCCAAGCTGACTTGATGACTTCAAGGAACTGAGGGTGAGTACTCCACATATTAAAAAAATCTAAAAGGTTTCTTGTCGCTGGGTATTGCTTTATTTGCGTGAATATGCATAATAGAGTGATCCGAGAATAACTTAGCACCATACTCAAGAAGTGAATCTAGGAATACTGCTGACCATTCCTGATTAATCAAACATCTATCAAGTCGAGCCATAATTTTTCTGTCAGTAGCACCTTGATTATTTCATGAGAACGAATCACCTACTGATTTCATGTCAGTCAATGCAGCAGTATCTATACAATCATTAAAACTTTGAAGCTGACATTCGGAAAGCATTCTACCACCCACTTTCTCATTTGTGTATCTGACAGTATTAAAGTCACCATGAATAATCCAAGGTACTATAGGATAACTATTTACAATGCTAACCAGATCACGCCATAGAGAATTCTTATCAGACATACTGTTAGATACATAAATACCGACAATATTGAATTGACATCCAGTCTTTTTATCCTCTGCCTTAAGATAATTGAATTGATTAGTAGCAGAAATCAACCAAGCAGTAACAAGGTTAGGATGCCAAAAGACCTAAACTCGACCATAAGTATTATGAGAATCATTAGTAAAAAGTTCTGCCTCAGGCCATATTAAATTCTTCTAAACTCAAACACAATGAGTTTTATTTTTGTTTCCACAAGAATAACAATATCACATGCAGCAGATCTGATTATTCTATTCAGCTCCTGACATTTCTCAGGCTTATTAAGTCCATGAACATTCCAACAAATTATTTTTATCAATACTAGATAGAAGGAAGAGCATGCGACTTTGGGAGGACATTACCATCCTTTTTTTTATCCTTTGATTTTGCATGGTCCTCTCGTATAATATCTTTACCCTTTAATCCTTTATTTCTATATTTATCCATCTCATCCACAGCTTGCAAATGTTTAAATTTTTGCATACCTTGAGGAAAGGAGTCTTGAATAGCGGGATGTGTCGAAGCGCGATGAGTTTGTTGAGGTGCAATGTCTTGGTTCACAAGAGGTTGTTGAGATGTAATTTCCTGATTATCTGAAGGAATGATTCGTGAAGGCTAGGTCGTTATTGTGGAGTGAGTACCAGGGGAAGCTCCTGTAGTGGAAGTCTCTAATATAATAGGAAAAGATCAAAGTCCTGACTTGTCTTTCTCCTATTCATATTGCTGCCCCAATGAGTCAGAGTGCTCATTCATCTTCTCCGCCATCGTCACTATTGAAACTGGAGTATCAGTGCACAGAATAGTGGTAGCGACCCCATGCTGAGGCTCTTGACGAGGTTGGTAGACCTATGTGATTTTTTGTGAAGGCTGTTGGTAAGCACCATTTGCATGACCAAAAAATAGACAAACCTTACATCATTGTGGCTTCCAAGAATATGAAATTTTTACCTTTCGGGTGCTCCCATCAAGATCACGGTAAAAAACTTCATTCGGTAGTTCCTCATCAAAAGAAACCATTACACGGGCTCTGGCAAAAGTCAAGCTTATTTGTGAAGCTGTTGCCTTATCAATATACAATGGTTGTCCCAGGGTGCTGCAAAGCTTTGCAATAAAACGACGACCCTAGAGATGTAGCGAAAGTCTATGGAAACAATGCCATATTGGGATAGACTGTAGACTGTCTAACTCCAATTGCACATCAAGTGCCCAACGTCGTAGGATCATTGGATGACCACGGATAGTCCAAAATCCTTCCAGGACCCATTGTAAATCTTCTTCACAGTAGAGCCTGCATATAAAGAATCTGTTCTCTAACATATGAAGATCAAATGTTGATATTCCCCATTGAGTCCTGATTAATAAAGATAATGGAAAAAAGGATGTTCTTAGTCCAACCACATAGCCCACAATTGCCATGGACCATGTCTCAATCAGCTCATCAGAATCAATAGTCTTATACATGGTAATCTTTTAATCAGCCTATACTTCTAGAGTAAAAAAATCTAATTAAAGATCTAGACTACCAATTTGAGCCTTGAAGAGGCTACTCCAAAGCCGAGGATCTCGAGAAATGGGAGCAGGAGGTCGTGATCTAGAGCATGAATGACCTTTGGCCTCGTTCATTGAAGGAGCATCCGTCGAGAAGAAACCAGCGGTGGAACATCCTGGTGGGAAACCGACCTAAGCCCATGGGAAGTCGTATGAGCTCGGTTTCGCGAAAAAAAGCGAAGGTCATGAACATTGCACAAAGATACATGCAAAGTCGAGTTTCGATTGGTTTTTCATGCGCCATCTCAAAACTTAAAAATACTAGCCATTCCCAACGTATTAGGCCACGGGAAGTTGTACGAGCATGGTTTTACGAAAAAACATGATGGTCATAAATTTTGTGTAAAGTCAAGTTTCAATTAGTTTTTCATGCACCATCTCGAAAATTCAAAATACTGGCCATTCCCAATGTATTAGCCCATGGGATGTCATACAAGCAGGGTTTCACGAAAAAACATGATGGTCATAAACTTTGTGCAAAGTCGCGCGCAACGTTGAGTTTCGATCGATTTTTCATGCTCCGTCTCGGAAATTTAAAATACTGGCCATTCCTAATTTACTAGCCCATGGGAAGTCGTACGAGCTCGATTTCACGAAAAAATGTGATGGTCATAAACTTTGAGCAAAGTCAAGTTTCAATCGATTTTTCGACTATCGTCTCGGAAACACAAAATTCAAGCCATTCCCAACGTATTTGCCCTTAGGAAGTCGTACGAGCTTAGTTTTGCAAGAAAACTTGACGATTATAAACTTTTCATAAAGTCGTGCACAAAGTTGAGTTTCGATCGATTTTTCATGCACCATCTCGAAAATTCAAAATACTAGCAATTCCCAACGTATTCGCCCTTAAGAAGTCGTACGAGCTTAGTTTCGCGATAAAACATGACGGTCATAAACTTTGCGTAAAGTCGTACGCAAAGTCAAGTTTCGATCGATTTTTCATGCACCATCTCAAAAATTCAAAATAATAGCCATCCTAACGTATTAGGCCATAGGAAGTCGTACGAGCATGGATTCACTAAAAAACACGACGACCATAAACTTTACGCAAAGTCAAGTTTCAATCAGTTTTTCGTCTATCGTCTCGAAAATTTAAAATTCTAGCCATTCCCAACGTATTAGCCCTTAGGAAGTCGTACGAGCTTAGTTTCGTGAGAAAACATGATGGTTATAAACTTTGCGTAAAGTCGTATGCAAAGTCGAGTTTCGATCGATTTTTCATGCACCATCTCAGAAATTCAAAATACTAGCCATTCCCAATGTATTAGGCCATGGGAAGTCGTACGAGCACAGATTCACGAAAAAACATGATGGTCATAAACTTAACGTAAAGTCGAGTTTTAATCGATTTTTCGTGTATCGTCCCAGAAATTCAAAATTCTAGCCATTCTAAACATATTAGCCCTTAGGAAGTCATACGAGCTTAGTTTCGCGAGAAAACTCGACGGTTATAAACTTTGCGCAAAGTCTCGCACAACGTCGAGTTTTGATCGATTTTTCGTGCACCGTCTCGAAAATTCAAAATACTGATCATTCCCAATGTATTAGGCCATGGGAAGTCCTACGAGCACGGTTTCATAAAAAAATGCGACAGTCATAAATTTTGCACAAAGTCGAGTTTCGATCAGTTTTTTGTGCTCATCTCCAAAATTCAAAATACTGGCCATTTCCAACTTATTAGGCCATGGGAAGCCGTACGAGCATGGTTTCGCAAAAAAAAATATGACGATCATAAATTTTGCACAAAGTTGAGTTTTGAGTTTCGTTCAGTTTTTCGTGCTTCATCTTGAAAATTCAAAATACTGGCTATTCCCAATGTATTAGACCATTGGAAGTCGTACGGGCATGGTTTCACGAAAAAATGTGATGGTCATAAACTTTATGCAAAATTACGTGCAAAGTCAAGTTTTGATCGATTTTTCATGCTCTATCATGGAAACTTAAAATACTAGTCATTCCCAATGTATTTGCCCATGGGAAGTCGTACGAGTTCAGTTTCTTGAGAATTTTTGCAAAAGCATTTCTAATTCATGATGCAAGTATGGTCGTGGTAGCCTTTAAAGATCAAATCGCTTCAAGAACTCCTTCCATATCTAAGAAGAATAATCACAAGCAAAGTAGAGATGGTCAATACTTTGTTCCTTTTGCATACACAAAGAGCACCGATTTACAATATAAATACCTCTTCGTTGCATATTGTCCGTCATAGGAAGTTTGCCGAGAAGGGCCTGCCATGTATATAAGGAATGTCCCATGTCCAACTACTTGGGATCCACTTATTGTTTCGTCGTCTAATTTGGTTCTACGAAGATGTAGCACTAAATTTATAATTATCATGAAGCCAAATAAGCATATATGAAGAATTGTTTTTAATTGGAATAGCCCTAATAGTCGGCCAAAGTGATAACATGTCACGGGAGGTAGGGTTGAGAAGACATCATGTACCATTCTCAATGAATTCAAAAACCTTCCAATCTTTAGGAGCCCCCAGATCCTGTCGTACTCTATCACCAAATATCTAAAATATACTTTTCCCATTCACCCAAGGGTCATACCACATATTAATATTGGTTCGAGAAGATATCACATAAGAAATGTTGTTATGTAGCCACCTCCTTGCCTTCAGAATTCCTTTCCAAGCAGCAGAATGAGATGTTTTTGCGGATGCTTCCTAGATTGATTCCTTGGTTAGGTACCTAGCAAAAACCCATTGTGACCATAAGGAAGACTTATTTTGTAAAATATCCCATAATTATTTTACTAGAATAGCTTTATTCCAATCTCTAATATGTCGAAGATTCAACCCACCTTCATCCTTCGATTTGCAAATGTTGCCCCAATTCACCATTTGCATTGCCTTACCATCTATATCATTCCAGAAGAAGTTCATAAGTAATTTATTAATATCGTGGAGAAGCCCAGCAGGTAGAAGGAATGCATGAGACCAATAAATAGAATAAGAGATCAACACAGATCGAATAAGTTCAAGTCGTCCAGCTTTAGAAAGAAGTCTATTTTTCCAAGAGGAAATTATGTTCTTAATTTTTTATAGGATAGGTTGACAAGAGACTTTGTTGATTCCAGTAGATATAAGTGGGAGACCCAAGTAAGGAACCGGTAAACTTCCTTTAGCAACTCCTAAAGTTTGAGCAATATAGTCCTTATCGTCAATGCAAGTACCCACATATACTTTGCTATATGTGAAAATTGCCCTTTCTAACATAAAACTGAGCCCTTCCATTGTAATAGTAAAAAGATGAGGAGATAGTGGATCATCTTGTCGAATGTCATTCTTACTCCCAAAGAAGCCAATAGGTGAACCATTGAAGAGAATCGAAAATTTTGGAGTTTCCAAGCAACATTGAATAAAATGATCCACTATTAACCCAGTGGTGTGGGAAGCCCATATTATAGAGCATCGTGTAAATAAAATGTCTATTGACTGAGTTAAAGGCCTTTCGTAAATCAGCTTTAAAATAGATATTTTTCCCTCTTGTTTTTTAGTATAGATCCTTAACCAAATCATTAGCAAGAAGGACATTATGATGAATTCCTACCTTTAAGAAAAGAAACCTGATTAGGACCCATCACCTTGTTCATAACCTTTTGAAGTCTATCTGCTAGCACCTTAGAGATAACCTTATAAATAAAGTTTCAAAGTGAAATAAGACGATAATTCACTAATGAATCAGCTCCATCATTCTTCGGCACTAAAGAAATAAAACTGTAATTCATTTCTTTAATGATATGACTTGAGGAGAAAAAATATCGACAAACTTTTATGACATCGTTTTCTATAATAGACCATGTAATTTGATAAAACTCAGCAGGAAATCTACCTAGACTAGGGCTTTTGTGCTTCCGGGACTTAAAAACAACTCTCATAATTTCATCATCCGTTATTGGGGCATTAAGAAGAGAAAGAGCTTCAGAATCAAGTCATCTTATGGGCCCAACATGAATACTATTAGGATGCTCCTCCTGATTGTGTAAGAAATAAAAAAATTGCTTGGTGTAATTTTTAACCTCATCTAAATCGTCAATAAGATTACCATCTATACCTTTGCATATTTTGATGTGATTAGTATTGGAATAGCATCATAGGAAAACTTAGTATTCGAATCCCCTAGAGTAAGCCAATGCTGTTGTGACTTCTATTTCAAAAAACATTTCTAGCAACAGCCTCTTTTGTACTTCGGGGACTTAAAAATAACTTTCACAATTTCATCATCTATTATTGGGGCATTAAGATGAGAGAGGGCTTCAGAATCAAGTCGCTTGTGGGCCCAACATGAATACTATTAGGATGCTGCTCCCGATTGAGTAAGGAATAAAAAAAATTACCTGGTGTAATTTTTAACCTCATCCAAATCCTCAATGAGATTATCATATATACCTTTGCATTTTTTGATGCGATTAGTAGCCCTTCTAGTAGCAATAGCAGCATAGAAAAATATCGTATTAGAATCCCCTAGAGTAAGCCAATGTTGTCATGACTTCTGTTTCAAAAAGCATTCCTCTTGCTTCAAAGCTTCCATAAAGTTATTTCTAGCAGCAGCCTCTTTGTATATAAGATTCGCATCCAGAGGTTGAAGATTTAGCTCTCTTTGCACTACCATAAGTTATTTCTTGTATATCTGAACCCTGTTGGTGATATTTCCAAATATAGTTGAATTCTACTCCTTAAGTGCTGCTTTATATGTTTTTAGTTTTTGACATAGGATGTAAGGGGGAGAACCAAACACATTAATGTCCTAAGCGGACTTAATAACTTCGAGGAACTTAGGGTGAGAACTCCACATATTAAAAAATCTAAAAGGTTTCTTGACATTGGGTAGTGTTTTATCGACATGTATATGCATAATAGAGTGATCCGAAAATAACTTAGCAATGGACTCAAGAAGTGAATCTGGGAAACTGCTAACCATTCTTGATTAATCAAACATCTATAAAGTTGAGCCATAATTTTTCTATCAGCAGTACTTTCATTATTCCATGAGAACAAATAACCTATATATTTCATGTTTGTCAATACACCAGTATCTATACAATCATTAAAATGTTGATGGTGACATTCTGAAAGCACTCTACCCCCCACTTTCTCATTTATGTATCTGACTATATTAAAGTTATCGAGAACAATCTAAGGTACTATAGGATAACTATTTGCAATGCTAACCAAATCACGCCATAGAGCATTCCTGTCAGACATATTGTTAAATGCGTAAATACCGATAATATTAAATTGACATCCAATTTGTTTATCTTCTACCTTAAGATGAATGAATTGATTAGAAGCAGAAATAAACCAAGCAGTAACAAGGTTAGGATGCCATAAGACCCAAACTCGACCATAAGTATCTTGAGAATCATTAGTAAAAAGTTCAGCCTCAGGCCATATTAAATTCTTCTGAACTCGAACACGATGAGTTTTAATTTTTGTTTCCACAAGAATCACAATATCACATGCAGTAGATCGGATTATTTTATTGAGCTCCCGACATTTCTCAGTCTTATTAAGTCTACGAACATTCCAACAGATTATTTTCATCAATACTAGATAGAAGAAGGAAGAGCATGCGATTTTGGGAGGACACTACCATCCTTTTTCTTATCCTTTGATTTTGCATGGTCCTCTCGCATAATATCTTTACCCTTTAATCCTTTATTCCTATATTTATCCACCTCATCCATAGCTTGCAAATGTTTAAACTTTTGTGTACCTTGAGGCAAAGAGTCCTGAATAGCGGGATGTGTCGAAGCGTGATGAGTTTGGTGAGTTGCAATGTCTTGGTTCACAAGAGGTTGTTGAAATGAAATTTCCTGATTATCTTAAGGAATGATTCATGAAGGCGAGGTTGTTATTGGGGAGTGAGAACCATGGGAGGCTCCTGTTGTGGAAGTCTTTGATATAATAGGAAAAGATGAAAGTCCTGACTTGTCTTGCTCTTGTTCGCGTCACTATCCCAACGAGTCAGAGTGCTCATTCATCTTTGCCGCCATCGTCACTGTTGGCACTGGAGTATCAGTGCTTGGATTAGTGGTAGTGACCCTATGCTGAGGCTCTTGGCATGGTCAGTACACCTGTGTGATTTTTTGTGAAGGCTGTTGACAAGCACCATTTACATGTCCAAAAGATAGACAAACCTTACATCGTTGTGGCTTCTAAGAATATGAAACTTTCACCTTTCGGGTGCTCCCATCACGATCACGGTAAAAAACTTCATTCGGTGGTACTCATCAGAAGAAACCATTACACAAGCTCTAGCAAAGGTCAATCTCGTTTGCGAAGCTGTTGCCTTATCAATATACAATGGCTGTCCTTGGGTGCTGCAAAGCTTTGTAATAAAACGATAACCCCAGAGATATAGCAGAAGTCCATGGAAAGAAAGCCATATTGGGATAGACTGTAAAATGTCTAACTCCAATCGCACATTAGCTGCAAGCGTCGTAGTATCATTGGATGACCACGGATATTCCACAATCCTTCTAGGACCCGTTGTAAATCTTCTTTAGAGTACAACCTGCATATAAAGAATCCGGTCTCCAACATATGAAGATCAAATATTGATATTCCCCATCGAGTCCTGATGTATGAGGATAATGGAAAAAAAGATATTCTTAGTCCAACAATATAGCCCACAATTGTCATGGACTATGTCTCAATTAGTTCGTCAGAATCAATAGCCTCATACACAGCAATCTTCTGATCAGCCTGGACTTTTTGCCTGTACTTATGGAGCAAAAAAGTCCAGTCGAAGATTCGAACTACTCACTTGAGCCTTGAAGAGGCTACTCCAAGATCGAGGATCTCGGGAAATAGGAGCAGAAGGTCATGATCTAAATCGTGAACAACCTGGGGCTTGGTTCATTGAAGGAGCATCCTGTCGAGAAGAAATCAACAGTGGACCATCCTGATGTGAAACCGGCCTAAGCTGCTGGGGAGGAACCAGCGGCTGTTGGAGAGGAGCAACCCCCTCCCGCTGTGAAGTAACCAGCGGCTGAGAGGAGCAACCTCCTCCCGCTGTGACTGTTGGAGAGGGGCGTTCCGCTGTGAAGCCAGCGGAGGAGCATCCCGCTGGAGCAGAGGAATCGAAGCAGAGTGCCGCATCTGGCCGCTCGCATCCATGGCGTCGCTCGCCCTAGAGACCGCCAGCCGCCTAGGGGAGAGGAAGCCACCACCCTTCCCACCCTAAGGTCGCAGCCGTCGCCCTTCCACGCCGATTGCAGAGGCAGCCGTCGCCCTTTCCACGCTGGAGTTGCCGCAGGATCGCAGAGCGGCAGTGAACCCAGCCCCAATCGCAGCGCAGCCTCCACCGTTTGTCGCCCTAGAGTGAGTCCCGCGCCTAGGGGAGAAAAGCCGCCGGCCTTCCACGCCTGAAATCGCCGATTCCACGCCTGGAATCGCTTATCGCAGGAGCGACCGCCGGCCTTCCACGCTTGAATTCGCCGCGGAACGATCGTAAAGGAGAAATCGCCCAAGGGAGCAATCGCCCTCCGCTACCCGCTCGTCGTTCGGTGAGAGAAGAGGCTGCCGTCCCCAGCGCCGATCGCAAGCCCAAGCAGAGCAGAGCACTCACGCACGCAAGCAAGGGAACGCTGGCAATTTGCCTTGGGAGAAGCGCCCAAGGGGAGAAGCCAGCCCTCACAGGAAACCACTCGCTCTCACCATCCGTTCAACTTTACGCAAAGTGGCTTTCTCGTGTTTTTTTTTAAGCAAAAAAATATGATGTTCATAAACTTTGCATAAATGAGTCTCAATCGATTTTTCGTCTATAATCTCAAAATTTTAAAATTTTAGCCATTATCAACGTATTAGCTCTTTGATGTCGTACGAGCTTAGTTTCACGAAAAAATATGATAATTATAAACTATGCGCAAAGTCGCATATAAAGTCGAGTTTCGATCGATTTTTTATGCACCATCTCGAAAATTCAAAATACTGGTCATTCCCAACTATTAGGCCATGAGAAGTCATACGAGCATGGTTTCGTGAAAAAACGTGATGGTCATAAACTTTGCGCGAAGTCAAGTTTCAATCAGTTTTTTGTATATCATCTTAGAAATTCAAAATTTTAGCCATTCCAAACGTATTAGCCCTTAGGAAGTCGTACGAGATTAGTTTCGCAAGAAAACTCGACGGTTATAAACTTTGCGCAAAGTCTCTCGCAACGTTGAGTTTCGATCAGTATTTTGTGCATCGTCTCAAAAATTCAAAATACTAGCCATGCCCAACGTATTAGGCCATGAGAAGACGTACGAGCACAGTTTCACGAAAAAATGTGATGATCATAAATTTTACGCAAAGCTGTGTTTCGATCAGTTTTTCGTGCTCCGTCTCGAAAATTCAAAATACTGGCCATTTCCAACTTATTAGCCCATGGGAAGTCATACGAGCTCGATTTCGCGAAAAGACGCGAAGGTCATAAACATTACGCAAAGTCGAGTTTCGATCGGTTTTCCGTGCACCATCTCGAAAATCCAAAATACTAGCCATTCCCAACGTATTAGGCCACGGGAAGTCGTACGAGCACGGTTTCACGAAAAAACGTGACGGTCATAAATTTTATGCAAAGCCAAGTTTCGATCATTATTTCGTGCACCGTCTCGAAAATTCAAAATACTGGCCATTCCCAACGGATTAGCCCATGGGTAGTCGTACGAGCATGGTTTCACGAAAATATGTGACGGTCATAAACTTTGTGTAAAGTCGCGCGCAAAGTCGAGTTTCGATTGGTTTTTCGTGCTCCATCTCGAAAATTCAAAAATTGACCATTCCCAACTTATTAGATCATGGGAAGTCGTATGAGCTCAGTTTCACGAAAAAACGTGACGGTCATAAACTTTGCGCAAAGTCGAGTCCCAATCGATTTTTCGACTATCATCTCGGAAATACAAAATTCAAGCCATTCCAACGTATTTGCCCTTAGGAAGTCGCACGAGCCTAGTTTCGCAAGAAAACTCGACGGTTATAAACTTTGTACAAAGTCGCGTGCAAAGTCGAGTTTCAATTGGTTTTTCGTGCACCATCTCAGAAATTTAAAATACTGGCCATTCCCAACGTATTAGGCCATGGGAAGTCATACGAGCACGGTTCCACGAAAAAATGCGACAGTCATAAACTTTATGCAAAGTTGATTTTCGATTGGTTTTTCCTACTCCATCTCGGAAATTTAAAATACTGGCCATTCCCAACGTATTAGGCCATGGGAAGTCATATGAGCACGGTTTCGTGAAAAAATGCAACGGTCATAAACTTTGCATAAAGTTGAGTTTCGATTGATTTTGCCTACTCCATCTCGGAATTCAAACTCGCCATTCCCAACGTATTAGCCCATGGGAAGTCGTACGAGCTCGGTTTCATGAAAAACGTGATGGTCATAAACTTTGCACAAAGTCACGCTGAAAGTCGAGTTTCGATCGATTTTTCGTGCACCGTTTCGGAAATTCAAAATACTCGCCAGTCCCAATGTATTAGGCCATGAGAAGTCATATGTGCACGGTTTTATGAAAAAATACGACGGTCATAAACTTTACACAAAGTCGAGTTTTAATCGGTTTTTCATCTATCCTCTCGAAAATTTAAAATTCTAGCCATTCCCAACGTATTAGCCCTTAGGAAGTCGTACGAGCTTAGTTTCGTGAGAAAACGCGACAGTCATAAACTTTACATAGTCATACGCAAAGTCGAGTTTCGATCGATTTTTCATGCACCGTCTCAAAAATTCAAAATACTAGCCATTCCCAATATATTAGGACATGGGAAGTCGTATAAGCACGGTTTCGCGAAAAGACATGACAGTCATAAAGTTTACGCAAAATTGAGTTTTAATCGATTTTTCATCTATCGTCTCAAAAATTCAAAATTTTAGCCATTCCAAACGTATTAGCCCTTAGGAAGTCGTACGAGCTTAGTTTCGCGAGAAAACTCGACGGTTAGAAACTTTACACAAAGTCTCACACAAAGTCGAGTTTCGATTGGTTTTTCGTGTACCATCTCAGAAATTCAAAATACTAGCCATTCCCAACGTATTAGGCCATGGGAAGTCGTACAAGCACGATTTCATGAAAAAACGCAATGGTCATAAATTTTGCACAAAGTCGAGTTTCGATCAGTTTTTCATGCTCCTCGAAAATTCAAAATATTGGCCATTTCCAACTTATTAGTCCATGGGAAGTCGTGCAAGCACGGTTTATCAAAAAAACGCGATGGTCATAAATTTTGTGCAAAGTCGAGTTTCGAGTTTCGTTAAGTTTTTCATGCTTCGTCTCAAAAATTCAAAATACTGGCCATTCCCAACGTATTAGCCCATCATAAGTCGTACGGGCATGGTTTCACGAAAAATCGTGACGGTCATAAACTTTGTGCAAAATCGTGTGTAAAGTTGAGTTTCGATCAGTTTTTCGTGCTCCATCTCGGAAATTCAAAATACTAGTCATTCCCAACATATTTGTCCATGGGAAGTCGCACGAGCTTAGTTTCACAAAAAACGTGATAGTCATAAACTTTGTGGAAAGTTACGTGCAAAGTCAAGTTTCGATCGATTTTTCATGCACCATCTCAAAAATTCAAAATACTGACCATTCCCAACGTATTAGGCCATAGGAGAGCACGGTTTCGTGACAAAACACTATGGTCATGAACTTTGCATAAAGTCGAGTTTCAATCAGTTTTTCATCTATCATCTCAGAAATTCAAAATTCTAGCCATTCCCAATGTATTAGCCCTGTGGATGTCATACGATCTTAGTTTCATAAGAAAACAAGACGGTTATAAACTTTGTGCAAAGTCGAGTTTCGATTGGTTTTTCGTGCACCATATCAAAAATTCAAAATATTGGCCATTGCTATGGGAAGTCATACAAGCATGATTTCATGAAAAAACGTGATGGTCATAAACTTTGCGCAAACTCGAGTTTCGATTGGTTTTTCCTACTCCGTCTTGAAAATTCAAAATACTAGCCATTCTCGACGTATTAGCCCATGGGAAGTCGTACGAGCTCGGTTTCACGAAAAAATATGATAGTCATAAACTTTGCGCAAAGTCGTGCGCAAAGTCGAGTTTCGATTGGTTTTTCATGCGCATCTCATAAATTCAAAATACTAGCCATTCCCAATGTTAATCTATGGGAAGTCGTACGAGCACGTTTTCGCGAAAAAACACGATGGTCATAAATTTTACACAAAGTCGAGTTTCATTTAGTTTTTCGTGATCCGTCTCAAAAATTTAAAATATTGGCCATTCCAAATGTATTAGCCCATCGGAAGTCGTACTAGCATAGTTTCACGAAAAAAAGTGACAGTCATAAACTTAGTGCAAAATCGCATGCAAAGTCGAGTTTCGATCGGTTTTTTATGCACCATCTCGGAAATTCAAAATACTAGCCATTCCCAACGTATTAGGCCATTGAAAGTCATATGAGCATGATTTCATGAAAAAACACGATGGTCATAAACTTTGCGCAAAGTCGAGTTTCAATCGGTTTTTTGTCTATCATCTCGGAAATTCAAAATTCCAGCCATTTCCAATGTATTAGCCCTTTGGATGTTGTACGAGCTTAGTTTCGTGAGAAAATGTGACTGTTATAAACTATGAGCAAAGTCGCACGCAAAGTCAAGTTTCGATTGGTTTTTCATGCACTGTCTCGGAAATTCAAAATACTAGCCATTCCCAATGTATTAGGCCATGAGAAGTCATACGAGCATGGTTTTGTGAAAAAACACGATGGTCATAAACTTTGCACAAAGTCGAGTTTCGATTGGTTTTTCCTGCTCCGTATCGAAAATTCAAAATACAGGCCATTCCCAACGAATTAGCCAATGGAAAGTTGTACGAGCATGGTTTTGCGAAAAAATGTGACGGTCATAAACTTTGTGCAAAGTTGAGTTTCGATTGATTTTTTGTGCACCTTCTCAGAAACTCGAAATACTAGCCATTCCCAACGTATTAGGCCATGGGAAGTCATATGAGTACGATTTCGTGAAAAAATGTGATAGTCATAAACTTTGCGCATAGTCGAGTTTCGATCAGTTTTTCATGCTCCGTCTTGAAAATTCAAAATACTGGCCATTCCCAACGTATTAGCCCATGGGAAGTCGTATGAGCACGATTTCACGAAAAAACGTGACGGTCATAAACTTTGTGCAAAGTCAAGTTTCGATCGATTTTTCATGCACCATCTCGGAAATTTAAAATAATGGCCATTCCCAACGTATTAGGCCATGGGAAGTCATACGAGCAAGGTTTCGTAAAAAAATACGACGGTTATAAACTTTGTGCAAAGTCGATTTTTGATTGGTTTTTCCTGCTCCATCTCGAAAATTCAAAATACTGACCATTCCCAACATATTAGGCCATGGGAAGTCATACGAGCACGGTTTCACGAAAAAACATAATGGTCATAAACTTTACGGAAAGTTGAGTTTTGATTGGTTTTTCGTGCTCTGTGTCAGAAATTCAAACTCGCCATTCCCAACATATTAGCCCATTGGAAGTCGTACGAGCTCGATTTCACAAAAAAATACAACGGTCATAAACTTTGCGCAAAGTCGCACTTAAAGCCAAGTTTTAATCGGTTTTACGTGCACCGTCTCAAAAATTTAAAATAATGGCCACTCCCAACATATTAGCCATGGGAAGTCGTACGAGCATAGTTTCATGAAAAAACGTGATGATCATAAACTTTGCACAAAGTCGAGTTTCAATCGATTATTCGTGTATCGTCTTGGAAATTCAAAATTCTAGCCATTCCCAACGTATTAGCCCTTAGGAAGTTATATGAGCTTAGTTTCGCGTGAAAACACGACAGTCATAAACTTTACGTAAAGTTATATATAAAGTCGAGTTTCAATCGATTTTTCATGCACCGTCTCGGAAATTCAAAATACTAGTCATTCCTAATGTATTAGGCCATGGGAAGTCGTACGAGCACAGTTTCACAAAAAAACACGACGGTCATAAACTTTGCACAAAGTCAAGTTTCAATCGGTTTTTCATCTAACGTGTCGGAAATTCCAAATTCTAGCCATTCTAAACATATTAGCCCTTAGGAAGTCGTACGAGCTTAGTTTCGCGAGAAAACTCGACAATTATAAACTTTACGCAAAATCCCACGTAAAGTCGAGTTTCGATTGATTTTTCATGCACCATCTCATAAATTCAATATACTGGCCATTCCCAACGTCTTAGGGCATGGGAAGTCATACAAGCACAGTTTTGCGAAAAAATGCGATGGTCATAAATTTTGCATGAAGTCAAGTTTCGATCAATTTTTCGTCCTTCGTCTCGATAATTCAAAATACTGGCCATTTCCAACTTATTAGGCCATGGGAAGTCAGACGAGCATGGTTTTGCCAAAAAACATGACGGTTATAAATTTTACACAAAGTCGAGTTTCGTTCAGTTTTTCGTGCTCCATCTCGATAATTCAAAATACGGGCCATTCCCAACGTATTAGCCCATGGGAAGTCGTATGAGCTCGGTTTCGTGAAAAATACGATGGTCATAAACTTTACGCAAAGTCGGGTACAAAGTCGAGTTTCGATCGGTTTTTCGTGCACTATCCCAGAAATTCAATGTACTGGCCATTCCCAACATATTAGACCATGGGAAGTTGTACAAGCACGGTTTCGCGAAAAAACACAATGGTTATAAACTGTGCGCAAAGTCAACTTTCAATCGGTTGTTCATCTATCATTTCGAAAATTCATAATTCTAGCCATTCCCAATGTATTAGCCCTTTTGATGTCAGATGATCTTAGTTTCATGAGAAAACATGATGGTTATAAACTTTACGTAAAGTCGTGTTTCGATTGTTTTTTCCTTCTCTGCATCATAAATTTAAAATACTGGTCATTCCCAACGTATTAGCCCATGGGAAGTCGTGCGAGCACAGTTTCACAAAAAATGTGATGGTCCTAAACTTTGCACAAAGTCGCACGTAAAATCGAGTTTCGATCGATTTTTTATGGACCATCTTGAAAATTCAAAATACAGACCATTCCCAACATATTAGCCCGTGGGATGTCATACGTGCTTGGTGTCACGAAAAAATGTGATGGTCATAAACTTTGCACAAAGTCGAGTGTCGATCGATTTTTCATGCACCATCTCAGAAATTCAAAATACTGGCCATTCCCAACGTATTAGGCCATGGGAAGTCATACAAGCACGGTTTCGCGAAAAAACGTGAAGGTCATAAACTTTGCGTAAAGTCAAGTTTCGATTGATTTTTCCTGCTCCGTATTAGAAATTCAAAATACTGGCCATTCCCAACGTATTAGCCCATGGGAAGTCATATGAGCTCGGTTTCGCTAAAAAATGCGATGGTCATAAACTTTGCGCAAAGTCGTGTGCAAAGTCGAGTTTCGATCAATTTTTCATGCACTATCTCAGAAATTCAAAATACTAGCCATTCCCAACGTATTAGACCAGGGGAAGTCATACGAGCACGGTTTCGCAAAAAAAAGCATTGGTCATAAACTTTGCGCAAAGTCGAGTTTCAATTAGTTTTTTGTCTATCATCTCGAAAATTTAAAATTCTAGCCATTTGTAATGTATTAGCCCTTTGGATGTCATACGATCTTAGTTTCACGAGAAAACACGACGGTTATAAACTTTGCGCAAAGTCACACGTAACGTCGAGGTTCGATCAGTTTTTCATGCACCATCTCAGAAATTCAAAATACTAGCCATTTCTAAAGTATTAGGCCATGGGAAGTCATACGAGTACAGTTTCATGAATAAACACGAAAGTCATAAACTTTGCACAAATTCAAAATACTAGCCATTCCCAATGTATTAGCCCATGGAAAGTCGTGCGAGCATGATTTTATAAAAAACGGTGGTGGTCGTAAACTTTGGGCAAAGTCACGCGTAAAGTCGAGTTTCGATCTATTTTTCATACACCGTCTCAAAAATTCAAAATACTAGCCATTCCCAACGTATTAGGCTATGGGAAGTCATACGAGTATGGTTTCGTGAAGACTTTCTACAAAGTTGGGAAGGCAAAGAATGGTGAGGGCGAGAGGTTTCCTGTGAGGGCTGGCTTCTCCCTTAGGCGCTTCTCCCAAGACAAAGTGAAGCTTTTTCCCCTGCACCTGTGCTCGTGCTCTACTTACGCTTGCGCTTGCACTTGCACTTGCAGTTGTGATCGGCACTAGGGATGACAACCTCTTTCCTTACTGAACAGCGAGCGAGTAGTGGAGGGCGATTGCTCCCTTGGGCGATTTCTCCTATACGATCATTCTATGGTGAATTTCGACGTGGAAGGACAACAGTCGCTTCTGCAATCGATAATTCCAGGCATGGAAGGACAGCAATCACTTCTGCAATCGACGATTTCAAGCATGGAAGGGCGACGACTTCTTCTCCCCTAGGCATGGGACGACCTCTAGGGTAAGAAACGGTGGTGGCTGCGCTGCAATTGGTGCTGGGTTCACTACTGCTTTGTGATCTTGTGGCAAATCAGGCCGGAAAGGGCGACGACTGCATCTGCAATCGGTGATTCAGGTATGGGAAGGGTGGTGGCTTCTTCTCCCCTAGGCAGCTGGCAATCTCTAGGGTGAGAGACGCCATGGATCCTCCACTGGCTTCTTCCCAGTGGCCGCCGCTAGTTGCTTCACAGTGGAACTCCCCTCTCTAGTAGCCACTGGTTCCTTCACAGCGGGAAGGGGTTGCACCCCTTCAGCAGCGGCTGGTTCCTCTCCAGCAGCTGCTGGTTACTTCATAGTGGGAGGGGGTTGCTCCTCTCCAGCAGTCACTGGTTCCTCCCCTATGGCTTAGGCCGGTTTCCCACTAGGATGTTCCACCGCTAGTTTTTTCTCGACTAGATGCTCCTTCAATGAACTAGGCTAGAGGTTGTTCATGCTCTCGATCATGACCTTCTGCTCCCATTTTCCGAGATCCTCGGATCTTCGACTAGAATTTTTTGCTCCAGAAGTACAGGCTGATCAGAAGATTACTATGTATGAGCTATTGATTCTGACGAACTGATTGAGACTTGGTCCATGACAATTGTGGGCTACGTGGTTGGACTAAGAACATCCTTTTTTCAATTATCGTCATTCATTAGGACTCGATGGGGAATATCAACATTTGATCTTCATATGTTAGAGAGCGGATTCTTTATATGTAGGCTCTACTATGAAGAAGATTTACAATGGGCCTTGGAAGGATTTTGGACTATCCGTGGTCATACAATGATTCTATGACATTGGGCACATGATGTGCGATTGGAGTTAGACAGTCTACAGTCTATCCCAATATGGGTTTCTTTCCATGGACTTCCGCTACATCTCTGGGGTCGTCGTTTTATTGTAAAACTTTGTAGCACCGTGGGACAACCATTGTATATTGATAAGGCAACAACTTCACAAATGAGATTGACTTTTGCCGGAGCCTATGTAATGGTTTCTTCTGATGAGGAACTACCGAATGAAGTTTTTTACCATGATCTTGATGGGAGCACCCGAAAGGTGAAAGTTTCATATTCTTGGAAGCCACAACGATGCAAGGTTTGTCTCTCTTTTGGACATGCAAATGGTGCTTGCCAGCAACCTTCCCAAAAAATCACACAGGTCTACCGACCTCGTCAAGAGCCTCAGCATGGAGTCGCTACCACTATTCTGAGCACTGATACTCTAGTTTCAATAGTGACGGTGGCAGAAAAGATGAATGAGCACTCTGACTCGTTGGGCAGCGACACGAATAGGAGAAAGACAAGTCAGGACTTTCATCTTTTCTTATTATATCACAGACTTCCACTACAGGAGCTTCCCATGGTACTCACTCCCCAATAACGACCTCGCTTTCACGAATCAGTCCTTCAGATAATCAGGAAATTACATCTCAACAACCTCTTATGAACCAAGACATTGCACCTCACCAAACTCATCACGCTTCGACACATCCCGCTATTCAGTACTCCTTGTCTCAAGGTACGCAAAAATTTAAACATTTGCAAGCTATGGATGAGGTGGATAAATATAGAAATAAAGGATTAAAGGGTAAAGATATAATGCGAGAGGACCATGCAAAATCAAAGGATAAAAAATAGGATGGTAATGTCCTCCCAAAGTCACATGCTCTTCCTTCTATCTAGTATCGATGAAAATAATCTGTTGGAATGTTCGTGGACTTAATAAGCCTGAGAAATGTCAAGAGCTCAATAGAATAATCAGATCTACTGCATGTGATATTGTTATTCTGGTGGAAACAAACTCATTGTGTTCGAGTTCAGAAGAATTTAATATGGCCTGAGACAGAACTTTTTACTAATGATTCTCAGAATACTTATGGTCGAGTTTGGGTCTTACTGCATCCTAACCTTATTACTGCTTGGTTGATTTCTGCTACTAATCAATTCATTCATCTTAAGGTAGAGGATAAAAAGACTGGATGTCAATTCAATATTATTAGTATTTACGTATCTAACAATATGTCTGATAGGAATGCTCTATGGCGTGATCTGGTTAGCATTGTAAATAGTTATCCTATAGTACCTTGGATTGTTCTTGGTGTCTTTAATACTGTCAGATACACAAATGAGAAAGTGTGGGGTAGAGTGCTTTCCGAATGTCAGCTTCAAAGTTTTAATGATTGTATAGATACTGCTGCATTGACTGACATGAAATCAGTAGGTGATTGGTTCTCATGGAATAATCAAGGTGCTGCTGATAAAAAAATTATGTCTCGACTTGATAGATGTTTGATTAATCAGGAATAGTTGGCAGTATTCCTAGATTCACTTCTTGAGTATGGTGCTAAGTTATTCTCGGATCACTCTATTATGCATATACACGCAGATAAAGCAATACCCAGCGATAAGAAAACTTTTAGATTTTTTAATATGTGGAGTACTCACCCTCAGTTCCTCGAAGTTATCAAGTCAATTTGGAATATTAATGTGTTTGGTTCTCCCCCTTACATCCTATGTCAAAAACTAAAAGCATACAAAGCAGCACTTAAGGAGTGGAATTCAACTATATTTGGAAATATCACCAACAGGGTTCAGTTATGCAAGAAAGAACTTATGGTAGTGCAAAGCGAGCTAAATCTTTGACCTATGGATACGAATCTTATATACAAAGATGCTGCCGCTAGAAATAACTTTATGCAAGCTTTGAAGCAGGAGGAATGCTTTTTGAAATAGAAGTCATGACAGCATTGGCTTACTCTAGGGGATTCAAATACCAAGTTCTTCTATGCTACTATTGCTACCAGAAGGGCTACTAATTGGATCAAAAAATACAGAGGTATGGATGGTAATCTTATTGAGGATTTGGATGAGGTTAAAAATTACACCAAGCAATTTTTTTATTCCTTACTCAATCAGGAAGAGCAGCCTAATAGTATTCATATTGGGCCCGCAAGATGACTTGATTCTAAAGCTTGTTCTCTTCTTAATGCCCCAATAACAGATAATGAAATTGTGAGAGTTGTTTTTATGTCTCCGAAGCACAAAAGCCCTGTTCTAGACAGATTTCTACCTGAATTTTATCAAATTGCATGGTCTATTTTAGGCAACGATGTCATAAAAGCTTGTCGACATTTTTTCTCCTTAGATCATATCCTTAAAGAAATGAATTACACTTTTATTTCTTTAGTGCCTAAGAATGATGGAACTCATTCGTTGAAGAATTATCGTCCTATTTCACTATGTAACTTTAATTATAAGGTTATCTCTAAGGTGCTAGCAGATAGATTACAAAAGGTTATGAACAAGATGATTAGTCCTAATCAGGCTGTTTTTCTTAAAGAGAGTAGTATTCATCATAATGTCCTTCTTGCTAATGATTTGGTTAAGGATCTGCACTCAAAAACAAGAGGAAAAAAGATCTGTTTTAAAGCTGATTTACAAATGGCCTTTGACTCAGTCAATAGACATTTTACAAAACAACTCTTCCTTATGGTCACAATGGGTTTTTGCTAGGTACCTAACCAAGGAATCAATCTGGGAAGCATCCGCAGAAACATCTCATTTTGCTGCTTGGAAAGGAATTTTAAATAATAACATTTCTTATGTGATCTCTTCTAGAACTAATCTTAATATGTGGTATGACCGTTAGATGAATGGGAAAAGTATATTTTAGTTATTTGGTGATAGAGTACGACAGGATCTGGGGGCTCCTAAAGATTGAAAGGTTTCTGAATTCGTTGACAATGGTTCATGGTGTCTTCCCAACCCTACCTTACCTGATATGTTATCACTTTGGCTGACTATTAGGGCTATTCTAATCAAGAACAACTATTCAGATATGCTTATTTGGCTTCATGATAATGGCAAATTTAGTGCTATATCTGCATGAAACCAAATTCGACAACGAAACAACAAGTGGATCCCAAGTAGTTGGACATGGGATAGACCATGCTCTTAGTGACATTCCTTATATACATGGCAGGCCCTTCTTGGCAAACTTCCTACGATGGACAAATATGCAGCGAAGAAATATTTGTATTGTAAATTGATGCTCTTTATGTATGCAAAAGGAAGAAAGTATTGAGCATCTCTATTTTGCTTGTGATTATTCTTCTTGAATATGGAAGGAGATCTTGAAGCGATTTGATCTTCAAAGGCTACCATGGCCAAACTTGAATCATGAATTAGAAATGCTTATACAAAACTTCTCAAGAAAGGGGCCTCTTACACAACTGGCAAAATTATATTTAGATGTGCTATTTGATGGATTTGGAAGGAGAGGTGTGGTAGAATTTTTGAGTGTCACAACACAAACAAAGCTCAAATTCTGATAGAGATTCTTCAGGACTCACGATCATGTATAAGCAAGAATTGAACATAGAGCACCTAACAAGAAGAAAGAAAGGGATTTTCACAAGATTTAATTTTTTCATTAGTCAATAATCTCTAAAATAATAATGAAGATTGTAATGTATTATGTGGGCAAAGCTTATATTTTGGGATGTTTCCACAAGTAGTCCAAAACGATCTAGATATTATATTTTATTATTTATTGACTACCTTGTGCTACTCTTGGAGATGAGTTTGATGAAGTATGCCCATCCTTTTTTAGGTGGGGTGCAATCTTCTCGACTACACTAAGAGATTTCAGGCTTTAGTCTATGGCTTATGTAGACAAAGCTACTTTGTACAAACCTTATACATAATACATTATCTTTACTTACCAAAAAAAAAGTTTATGACCGTCATGTTTTTTCACGAAACCGTACTCGTATGGCTTCCCATGGCCTAATACGTTGGGAATGACCAGTATTTTGAATTTCTGAGATGGTACACGAAAAATCGTTCGAAACTCGATAGAAAAATTATGGTTCTCATGGAATAATCAAAGTGCTGCTGACAGAAAAATTATGGCTCGACTTGATAGATATTTTATTAATCAGGAATGGTTAGCAGTTTTCCTAGATTCACTTCTTGAGTATGGTGCTAAGTTATTCTTGGATCACTCTATTATGCATATACACGCAGATAAAGCAATACCCAGCGACAAGAAACCTTTTAGATTTTTTAATATGTGGAGTACTTACCCTTAGTTCCTCGAAGTTATCAAGTCAGCTTGGAACATTAATGTGTTTTGTTCTCCCCCTTACATCCTGTGTTGAAAACTAAAAGCATGCAAAGCATCACTTAATGAGTGAAATTCAACTACATTTGGAAATATCACCAACAGGGTTTAGTTATATAAGAAAGAACTTATGGCATTGTAAAATGAGCTAAATCTTCAACCTCTGGATGCGAATCTTATATACAAACAGACTGCCGCTAGAAATAACTTTATGCAAGCTTTGAAGAAGGAGGAATGCTTTTGGAAACAGAAGTCATGACAGCATTGGCTTTAGGGGATTCCAATACTAAGTTTTTCTATGCCACTATTGCTACCAGAAGGGCTGCTAATCACATCAAAAAATGCAAAGGTATAGATGATAATCATATTGAGGATTTAGATAAGCTTAAAAATTACACCAAGCAATTTTTTTATTTCTTACTCAATTAGGAGGAGCAGCCTAATAGTATTCATGTTGGGCCCATAAGACGACTTGATTTTGAAGCTCTTTCTCTTCTTAATGCCCCAATAACGAATGATGAAATTGTGAGAGTTGTTTTTAGGTCCTCGAAGCATAAAAGCCCTAGTCCAGATGGATTTCTAACTGTGTTTTATCAAATTGCATGGTCTAATGTAGGCAACGATGTCATTAAAGTTTGTCGACATTTTTTCTCCTTAGGTCATATCCTTAAAGAAATGAATTACACTTTTATTTCTTGTGCCCAAGAATGATGGAGCTGATTCATTGGAGAATTATCGTCCTATTTCACTATACAACTTTATTTATAAGGTTATCTCTAAGGTGCTAGCAGATAGACTATAAAAGGTTATAAACAAGGTGATTAGTCCTAATCAGGCTACTTTTCTTAAAGGGAGGAGTATTCATCATAATGTCCTTCTTGCTAATGATCTGGTTAAGGATCTGCACTCAAAAACAAGAGGGAAAAAGATCTATTTTAAAGCTGATTTACCAAAGGCCTTTGACTCAGTCAATAGACATTTTATTTACATGATGCTCCATAATATGGGTTTCCCTCAGCACTGGGTTAAATGGATTCAATGCTGCTTGGAAACTCCAAAATTTTTTATTCTCTTCAATGGTTCACCTATTGGCTTCTTCGGGAGTAAGAATAACATTCGGCAAGGTAATCCACCACTATCTCCTAATCTTTTTACTATTGCAATGGAAGGGCTCAGTTATATGTTAGAAGAGATAGTTTCCAATGGCAAAATTAAGGTACCATATTATGGTTCTGTTTATATCTCTCACATAACATTTGCTGATGACCTTATTATCTTCTTTCGGGATGATCTAGTTTCTGTGAGTAATCTGACAGATATTCTTAAGAAATTTGGTATAGTTTCTAGTCTTAAGCTAAACCATGAAAAGAGTAAAGTATATGTGGGTGCTTGCATTGATGATAAGGACTATATTGCTCAAACTTTGGGAGTTGCTGAAGGAAGTTTACCAGTTCCTTACTTGGGTCTCCCACTTATATTCACTAGAATCAACAAAGTCTCTTGTAAGCCTATCCTACAAAAAATTAAGAACATAAACTTTACGTAAAGTCACGTGCAAAGTTGAGCTTCAATCGATTTTTCATGCACTGTCTTATAAATTCAAAATACTAGCCATTCTCAACGTATCAGCCCATGGGAAGTCATACGAGTATGGTTTCGTGAAGAAACGCGATAGTCATAAACTTTACGCAAAGTCAAGTTTCGATTGGTTTTTCCTGCCTGCTCTATCTTAGAAATTTAAAATATGGCCATTCCCGACGTATTAGCCCATGGGAAGTCGTACGAGCTCGATTTCGTGAAAAAATATGATGGTCATAAACTTTGCACAAAGTTGCACGCAAAGTCGAGTTTCGATCGATTTTTCATGCATCGTCTCAAAAATTCAAAATACTGGCCATTCCCATCCTATTAGATCAGGAAAGTTGTACGAGCATGGTTTCACAAAAAAAGTGACAGTCATAAATTTTGCGCAAAGTCAAGTTTCGATCAGTTTTTCGTGCTCCATCTCAAAATTCAAAATACTAGCCATTCCCAACGTATTAACCCATGGGAAGTCGTACGAGCATGGTTTCGTGAAAAAACATGATGGCCATAAACTTTGTGCAAAGTCTTTTTTTTTGGTAAGTAAAGATAATGTATTTTGTAAAAGGTTTGTACAAAGAAGCTTTGTCTACATAAGCCATAGACTAAAGCCTGAAGTCTCTTAGTGTAGTCGAGAAGATTGCACCCCACCTAAAGAAGGTAAAATGAGCATATTTCATCAAACTCATCTCCAAGAGTAGCACAAGGAAGTTAATAAATAATAAAATACATTACAATCTTCATCATTATTCGAGAGATTATTGATTAATGGAAAAATTGAATCTTGTGAAAATCCCTTTCTCTCTTCTTGTTAGGTGCTCTATGTTCAATTCTTGCTCCATACATGATCGTGAGTCCTGAAGAATCTCTATTAGAATTTGAGCTTTGTTCGTGTTGTGGCACTCAAAAATTCTGCCACATCTCTCCTTCCAAATCTACCAAATAACACATCTAAATATAATTCTTAAGCTAGTTGTGTAAGAGGCCCCTTTCTTGAGAAGTTTTGTATAAGCATTTCTAATTCATGATGCAAGTTTGGCCGTGGTAGCCTTTGAAGATCAAATCGCTTCAAGATCTCCTTCTATATCCAAGAAGAATAATCATAAGCAAACTAGAGATGGTCAACACTTTCTTCCTTTTGCATACACAAAGAGCACCGATTTACAATATAAATACCTCTACGCTGCATATTGTCTATCATAGGAAGTTAGCCGAGAAGGGCCTTCCATGTACATAAGGAATGTTGTTGTGAGCATGGACTATCCCATGTCTAACTACTTGGGATCCACTTATTGTTTCATCATCTAATTTGGTTCCAAGCAGATGTAGCACTAAATTTACCATTATCATGAAACCAAATAAGCATATCTGAAGAATTGTTCTTGATTGGGATAGCCCTAATAGTCAGCCAAAGTGATAACATGTCAGGGGAGGTAGGGTTGGGAAGATACCATGTACCATTGTTAATGAATTCAGAAACCTTCCAATCTTTAGGAGCCCCTAGATCCTGTCATACTCTATCACCAAATATCTGAAATATACTTTTCCCATTTACCCAAGTGTCATACCACATATTAATATTGGTTCCAGAAGACATCACATAAGAAATATTGTTACGTAGCCACCTCCTTGCCATCAGAATTCCTTTCCAAGCAGCAGAATGAGATGTTTTTGCGGATGCTTCCCAGATTGATTCCTTGGTTAGGTACCTAGCAAAAACCCATAGTGACCATAAGGAAGACTATTTTGTAAAATATCTCATAATTGTTTTACTAGACAAGCTTTATTCTAATCTCAATATGTCGAAGATTTAGCCCCCCTTCATCCTTTAGTTTGCAAATGTTGCCCCAATTCACCATGTGCATTGCCTTACCATCTGTGTTATTCCAAAAGAAGTTCATAAGTAATTTATCAATATCATGGAGAAGCCCGACAAGTAGATGGAATGCATGAGACCAATAAATAGAATAAGAGATCAACACAGATCGAATAAGTTCAAGTCGTGCAGCTTTAGAAAGAAGCCTATTTTTCCAAGAGAAAATTCTATTCTTAATTTTTTGTAGGATAGGCTGACAGGAGACTTTGTTGATTCCAGTGGATCTAAGTGGGAGACCCAAGTAAGGAACTAGTAAATTTCCTTCAGTAACTCCCAAAGTTTGAGCAATATGGTCCTTATTGTCAATGCAAGCACCCACATATACTTTGCTCTTTGCATGGTTTAGCTTAAGACCAGCAACCATACCAAATTCATTAAGAGTATCTGTCAGATTACTTAGAGAAACTGGATCATCTCGAAGGAAGATAATAAGATCATCAGCAAATGTTATGTGAGAGATATAAACAGAACCATAATATAGTACCGTAATTTTGCCATAGGAAATTGCCTCTTCTAACATATAACTGAGCCCTTCCATTGCAATGGTAAAAAGATAAAGAGATAGTGGATCGCCTTGCCGAATGCCATTCTTACTCTCGAAGAAGCCAATAGGTGAACCATTAAAGAGTATCAAAAATTTTGGAGTTTCTAAGCAACATTGAATCCATTTAACTCAGTGCTGAGGGAATTCCATATTATAGTGCATAGTGTAAATAAAATGCCTATTGACTGAGTCAAAGGCCTTTCGTAAATAAGCTTTAAAATAGATCTTTTTCCCTCTTGTTTTTTAGTGTAGATCCTTAACCAAATCATTAGCATATAGGATATTATGATGAATGCTCCTCCCTTTAAGAAAAGCAGCCTGATTAGGACTAATGACCTTATTCATAACCTTTTGTAATCTATCTGCCAGCACCTTAGTGATAACCTTATAAATAAAGTTACACAGTGAAATAGGATGGTAGTTCTCCAATGAATCAGCTCCATCATTCTTGGGCACTAAAGAAATAAAAGTGCAATTCATTTCTTTAAGAATATGACCTGAGGAGAAAAAATATCGACAAGCTTTTATGACATTATTGCCTACAATAGACCATGAAATTTGATAAAACTCAGCTTGAAATCCGTTTGGCCAGGGCTTTTGAGCTTGGGGACCTAAAAACAACTTTCACAATTTCATCATCTGTTATTGGGGCATTAAGAAGAGAGAGGGCTTTAGAATCAAGTCATCTTGTAGGCCCAACGTGAATACTATTAGGCTACTGCTCCTGATTGAGTAAGGAATAAAAATATTGCTTGGTGTAATTTTTAACCTCATCCAAATCCTCAATGAGATTACCATATATACCTTTGTATTTTTTGATGCAATTAGTAGCCCTTCTGGTAGCAATAGCAGCATAGAAAAACTTCGTATTAGAATCCCCAAGAGTAAGCCAATGCTGTCATGACTTATATTTCAAAAAGCATTCCCCTACTTCAAAGCTTACATAAAGTTATTTCTAGTGGTAGCCTCTTTGTATATAAGACTCGTATCCATAGGTTGAAGATTTAGCTCGCTCTGCATTGCCATAAGTTCTTTCTTGCATATCTAAACCCTGTTGGTGGTATTTCCGAATGTAGTTGAATTCCACTCCTTAAGTGCTGCTTTGCATGCTTTTAGTTTTTGACATATGATGTAAGGGGGAGAACCAAATATATTAATGTCCCAAGTTGACTTAATAACTTCGAGGAACTTAGGGTGAGAACTCCACATATTAAGAAATCTAAAAGGTTTCTTGACCACCAAATATAGGGGTAGTGCTTTATCTGCATATATATGCATAATAGAGTGATCCGAAAATCACTTAGCACCGTACTCAAGAAGTGTATATGGGAAAACTGCTAACCATTCCTGATTAATCAAACATCTATCAAGTTGAGCCATAATTTTTCTGTCAGCAGCACTTTGATTATTCCATGAGAACCAATCACCTATAGATTTTATGTCAGACAATGCAGCAGTATCTATACAATCATTAAAATGTTGAAGCTGACATCCGGAGAGCACTCTACCCCCCACTTTCTCATTTGTATATCTGACAGTATTAAAGTCACTGAGAAAAATCCAAGGTACTATAGGATAACTATTTGCAATGCTAACCAAATCACACCATAGAGCGTTCCTATCAGACATACTATTAGATACGTAAACACCGATAATATTGAATTGACATCCACTCTGTTTATCCTCTACCTTAAGATGAATGAATTGATTAATGGCAGAAATAAACCAAGCAGTAACAAGGTTAGGATGTCATAAGACCCAAACTTGACCATAAGTATTCTGAGAATCATTAGTAAAATGTTCTGCCTCAGGCCATATTAAATTCTTCTGAACTCGAACACGATGAGTTTTAATTTTTATTTCCACAAGAATTATAATATCACATGTAGCAGATCGGATTATTCTATTGAGCTCCCGACATTTCTCAGTCTTATTAAGTCCACGAACATTCCAACAGATATTTTCATCAATACTAGATAGAAGGAAGAGCATGCGATTTTGGGAGGACATTACCATCTTTTTCTTATCCTTTGATTTTGCATGGTCCTCTCATATAGTATCTTTACCCTTTAATCCTTTATTCCTATATTTATCCACCTCATCCACATCTTAAAATGTTTAAATTTTTGCGTACCTTGAGGCAAGGGGTCTTGAATAGCAGGATGTGTTGAAGCGCGATGAGTTTGGTGAGTTCACAAGAGGTTGTTGAAATGAAATTTTCTGATTATCTGAAGGAATGATTTGTGATGGCAAGGTTGTTGTCGGGGAGTAAGAACCATGGGAAGCTCCTGTAGTGGAAGTCTATGATATAATAGGGAAAGATGAAAGTCCTGACTTGTCTTTCTCTTGTTCGTGTCACTGCCCCAACGAGTCAGAGTGCTCATTCATCTTCTCCGCCATCGTCACTATTGGCACTGGAGTATTAGTGCTTGGATTAGTGGTAGTGACCCCATGCAGAGGCTCTTAGCGTTGTCGGTAGACCTGTGTGATTTTTTGTGAAGGTTGTTGGCAAGCACCATTTACATGTCCAAAAGATAGACAAACCTTACATCGTTGTAGCTTCCAAGAGTATGAAACTTTCACCTTTCGGATGCTCCCATCAAGATTATGGCAAAAAACTTCATTCGATAGTTCCTCATTAGAAGAAACCATTACACATGCTCTAACAAAGGTCAATCTCATTTGTGAAGTTGTTGCCTTATCAATATACAATGGCTGTCCCAGGGTTTTGCAAAGCTTTGCAATAAAACGACGACCCCAAAGATGTAGCGGAAGTCTATGGAAAGAAACCCATATTGGGATAGACAGTAGACTGTCTAACTCCAATCACACATCAGGTGCCCAGTGTCGTAGTATCATTGGATGACCACAAATAGTCCAAAATCCTTCCAAGACCCATTGTAAATCTTCTTCAGAGTAGAGCCTGCATATAAATAATCCGGTCTCCAACATATGAAGATCAAATATTGATATTCCCCATCGAGTCCTGATGTATGAGGATAATGGAAAAAAGGATGTTCTTAGTCCAATAACGTAGCCCACAATTGTCATGGACCATGTCTCAATTAGTTCGTCAGAATTAATAGCCTCATACACAACAATCTTCTAATCAGCCTGTACTTCTGGAGCAAAAAGTCTAGTCAAAGATCCGGACTACCCACTAGAGCCTTGAAGAGCCAACTTTGTGCAAAGTTGCGCGCAAAGTCGGGTTTCCATTGGTTTTTCATGCTCCGTCTCGGAAATTAGCCCATGGGAAGTCATACAAGCTCGGTTTCGCGAAAAACATGATGGCCATAAACTTTGCTCAAAGTTGTGTGTAAAGTCGAGTTTCGATTGATTTTTCATGCACCCTCTCAGAAATTCAAAATACTGGCCATTCCTAACGTATTAGGCCATGAGAAGTCATATGAGCATGATTTTATGAAAAAACATGAGGGTTATAAACTTTGCACAATGTTGAGTTTCAATCGGTTTTATGTCTATCATTTCAGAAATTCAAAATTCTGGCCATTCCCAAAGTATTAGCCCTTTGGATGTCGTACGAGCTTAGTTTCATGAGAAAACGTGACGGTTAAAAACTTTGCACAAAGTTACACGCAATGTCGAGTTTCGATCGATTTTTCGTGCGTCGTCTTAAAAATTTAAAATACTGGCCATTCCCAACGTATTAGCCCTTTGGATGTCATACGAGCTTAGTTTCGCGAGAAAACGTGACGGTTATAAACTTTGCGCAAAGTTGCACGCAAAGTCGAGTTTCGATCAGTTTTTCATGCACCATCTCGGAAATTCAAAATACTGCCCACTCCCAACGTATTAGCCCTTTGGATGTCGTACGAGCTTAGTTTCACGAGAAAACGTGACAGGTATAAACTTTACGCAATGTTGCGTCCAAAGTCGAGTTTTGATCGGTTATAAACTTTGTGTAAAGCCAGGCACATAGTCGAGTTTCGATCGATTTTTCGTGCACCATCTCAGAAATTCAAAATACTGGCCATTCCCAACGTATTAGGCCATGGGAAGTCATATGAGCACGGTTTCATGAAAAAATTCGATGGTCAAAAATTTGCGAAAAGTCGAGTTTCGATTGGTTTTTTCTACTCCGTCTCGAAAATTCAAACTGGCCATTCCCAACCTATTAGCCTATGGGAAGTCATACGAGCACAGTATCACAAAAAATGCGATGGTCGTAAACTTTGCACAAAGTTGTGCATAAAGTCGAGTTTCGATCAATTTTTCATACACCATCTCGGAAATTCAAAATATTGGCCATTCCCAACATATTAGCCCATGGGAGGTCGTACGAGCTCGGTTTGGGAAAAAATGCGATGGTCATAAACTTTGCATAAAGTCATGCGCAAAGTCGAGTTTCGATCAATTTTTCATGCACCATCTCGAAAATTCAAAATACTAGCCATTCCTAATGTATTAGGCCATAGAAGTCGTACGAGTACGATTTCGTGAAAAAAGATAACGTTCATAAACTTTACGCAAAGTCGAGTTTTGATTAGTTTTCATGCTCCATCTCAAAAATTTAAAATACTGGCCATTCCCAACATATTGGACCATGGGAAGTCGTACGAGCACGGTTTCATGAAAAAACATGACGGTCATAAACTTTGTGCAAAGTTGAGTATCGATCGATTTTTTGTACACCGTCTAGGAAATTCAAAATACTGGCTATTCACAATTGTTTTACTATACAAGCTTTATTCGAATCTCTAATATGTCGTAGATTTAGCCCCCCATCATCCTTCAGTTTGCAAATGTTGTCCCAATTCACCATGTGCATTGCCTTACCATCTGTGCCATTCCAGAAGAAGTTAACAAGTAATTTATCAATATCATGGAGAAGCCCAGCAGGTAGAAGGAATGCATGAGACCAATAAATAGAATAAGAGATCAACACATATCGAATAAGTTCAAGTTGTCCAACATTAGAAAGACGCTTATTTTTTCAAGAGGCCATGGGAAGTCGTACGAGCATGATTTCACAAAAAAACGCAATGGTCACAAACTTTGCGTAAAGTCGAATTTCAATCGATTTTTCGTCTATCATCTCGAAATTTAAAATTCTAGCCATTCCCTACGTATTAGCCCTTCGGAAGTCGTACAAGCTTAGTTTCGTGAGAAAACTCGATGGTTATAAACTTTGTGCAAAGTCACGTGCAAAGTCGAGTTTCGATCGACTTTTCATGCGCTGTCTTGGAAATTCAAAATGGTTCGATCGGTTTTTCATGCGCCGTCTTGGAAATTCAAAATACTGGCCATTCGTAATGTATTAGGACATGGGAAGTCATACGAGCATGGTTTCGTAAAAAAATACAATGATCATAAACTTTGCATAAAGTCGCATTCAAAGTCGAGTTTCAATCGGTTTTTCGTGCAACGTCTCGGAAATTCAAAATACTGGCCATTCCCAATGTATTAGGCTGTGGGAAGTCGTACAAGCACGGTTTCACAAAAAAACATGATGGTCATAAACATTGCGCAAAGTCAAGTTTTGATTGGTTTTTCCTACTCCGTCTCGAAAATTCAAACTAGCCATTCCCAACGTCTTTGCCCATGGGAAGTCATACGAGCTCGGTTTTGCGACAAAATGCGACGGTCATAAACTTTGCGTAAAGTCAGGAGCAAAGTCGAGTTTTGATCGGTTTTTCATGCACCATCTTGGAAATTCAAAATACTGGCCATTCCCAATGTATTAGGCCATGGGAAGTTGTATGAGCATGGTTTCGTGAAAAAACACGATGGTCATAAACTTTGTGTAAAGTCGAGTTTCAATCGATTTTTCGTATATCGTCTCGGAAATTCAAAATTCTAGCCATTCCCGATGTATTAGCCCTTAGGAAGTCGTACGAGCTTAGTTTCACAAAAATGCGATGGACATAGACTTTACACAAAGTCGAGCGTAAAGTCGAGTTTCAATCGATTTTTCATGTACCATCTCAGAAATTCAAAATACTGGCCATTCCCAACGTATTAGGCCATAGGAAGTCATACGAGCATGGTTTCGTGGAAAAACATAACGGTTATAAACTTTATGCAAAGTCATGTTCCAATCGATTTTACCTTATCATCTTAGAAATTAAAATTCTAGCCATTCCCAACGATTAGCCCGTTGGATGTCGTCGAGCTTAGTTTCGCGAGAAAATGCGATGGCTATAAACATTGCGCAAAGTCACGCGCAAAGTCGAGTTTCAATCGGTTTTCATGCACCGTCTTGGAAATTCAAAATATTGGCCATTCCTAACGTATTAGGACATGGGAAGTCATCTGAGTACAATTTTATCAAAAAGGTCAAAGTCATAAACTTTACGCAAAGTTGAGTTTCGATTGGTTTTCTGTCCCATATCGAAATTCAAAATACTAGCCATTCCCAACATATTAGCCCATGGGAAGTCATGCGAGCACGATTTCGTAAAGAAATGTGATGGTCATAAACTTTGCAAAGTCGAGTTTTGATCGGTTTTCATGCATCATCTCATAAATTCAAAATACTGGCCATTCCAAATGTATTAGGCCATGGGAAGTTGTACGAGTATGGTTTCGTGAAAAAATGCAATGGTCATAAACTTTGCACAACGTCGAGTTTCGATCAGTTTTTCGTGCTCTCGAAAATTCAAAATACTAACCATTCCCAACGTATTAGCCCATGGGAACTCGTATGAGCATGGTTTCACAAAAAACATAACGGTCATAAACTTTGTGCAAAGTCAAGTTTCGATCGATTTTTCGTGTACCATCTACGAAATTCAAAATACTGGCCATTCACAATGTATTAGCCCATGGGAAGTCGTACGAGCTCGGTGTTTTGAGAAAATGTGACGGTCATAAACTTTGGTCAAAGTTGTGAGCAAAGTTGAGTTTCGATCGATTTTTTGTGCATCATCTCGAAAATTTAAAATACTGGCCATTCCCAACGTATTAGGCCATGGGAAGTCATATGAGCATGATTTCGTGAAAAAACGCGATGGTCATAAACTTTGTAGAAAGTCGAGTTTCAATCAATTTTTCGTCTATCATCTCGGAAATTCAAAATTCTAGCCATTCCCGACGTATTAGCCCTTATGAAGTCGTACAAGCTTATTTTCACGAGAAAAAGTGATGTATTGCGTAAAGTCGAGTTTCAATTGGTTTTTCGTGCACCATCTCAGAAATTAAAAATATTGGCCATTCCCAACGAATTAGGCCATGGGAAGCCATACGAGCACGGTTTCGCGAAAAAACGTGACAGCCATAAGTTTTGCGCAAAGTCGAGCTTTGATTCATTTTTCCTACTCCATCTCGAAATTCAAACTGGCCATTCCCAACGTATTAGCCCATGGGAAGTCATACGAGCTTGGTTTCGCAATAAAACACGACGGTCATAAACTTTACGCAAAGTCACGCACAAAGTCGAGTTTCGATCGGTTTTTCATGCACAATCTCAGAAATTCAAAATACAAGTCATTCCCAACATATTAGGCCATGAGAACTTCTACGAGCACGGTTTCACAAAAAAATATGACGGTCATAAACTTTGCACAAAGTCGAGTTTCAATCAGTTTTTCGTTTATCGTCTCGAAAATTCAAAATTCTAGCCATTCCGAACGTATTAGCCCTTAAGAAGTTGTACGAGCATAGTTTTGTGAGAAAATGCAACGGTTATGAACTTTACATAAAGTCGCACGCAAAGTGGAGTTTCGATCGATTTTTAGTGCACCGTCTCATAAATTCAAAATCGCCATTCCCAATTACCCCATGGGAAGTTGTACGAGCTCGGTTTCGTGAATAAACATGATGGTCATAAACTTTGCATAAAATCGCACACAAAGTAGAGTTTCGATTGATTTTTCATGCGCCGTCTCGAAAATTCAAAATACTGGCTATTCCCAACGTATTAGGCCATGGGATGTCATACGAGCATGGTTTCGTGAAAAAATATGATGGTCATAAACTTTACGCAAAGTCAAGTTTCGATTGGCTTTTCCTACTCTGTCTCAAAAATTGAAAATACTGGCCATTCCCAACTTATTAGCCCATGGGAAGTCGTACGAGCTTGGTCTCGCGAAAAAATGCGATGGTCATAAACTTTATGCAAAGTCACGTGCAAACTCGAGTTTTGATTGCTTTTGGTGCACCATCTTGGAAATTCAAAATAATGATCATTCCCAATGTAATTAGACCATGGGAAGTTGTACGAGCTCGGTTTCATGGAAAAACATGACGGTCATAAACTTTGCGTAAAGTCACGCGTAAAGTCGAGTTTTGATTGGTTTTTATGTACTATCTTGGAAATTCAAAATACTAGCCATTCCTAACGTATTAGGCCATGGGAAGTCATACGAGCACAGTTTCGTAAAAAAACACGATGGTTATGAACTTGCACAAAGTCGAGTTTCAATGGGTTTTACGTCTATCGACTTGGAAATTCAAAAATCTAGCCATTCCCAACATATTAGCCCTTTGGATGTTGTACGAGCTTAGTTTCGGAAGAAAACACGACGGTTATAAACTTTATGCAAAGTCACCCGCGAAGTCGAGTTTCGATCGATTTTTATGCATCGTCTCGGAAATTCAAAATACTGGTCATTCCCAATGTGTTAATTAGCCCATGGGAAGTCATACGAGCACGGTTTCACAAAAAAACACGATGGTCGTAAACTTTGCCCAAAGTCACACGTAAAGTCGAGTTTCGATCGATTTTTATGAACCATCTTAAAAATTCAAAATACTAGCCATTCCCAATATATTAGCCATGGGAAATCGTACGAGCACGGTTTCATGAAAAAACATGACGGTCATAAACTTTCTGTAAAGTCGCGCACAAAGTCAAGTTTCGATCGATTTTTCGTGCACCGTCTAGGAAATTCAAAATACTGGCCATTCCCAACGTATTAGGCCATGGTAAGTCATACGAGCACAGTTCCGCAAAAAAAACGCAATGGTCATAAACTTTGCACAAAGTCATGCGTAAAGTCGAGTTTCGATTGATTTTTCATGCACCATCTCGAAAATTCAAAATACTGGTCATTCCGAACGTATTTGGCCATGGGAATTCATATGAGTACGGTTTCATGAGAAATGCGATGGTCATAAACTTTGCACAAAGTCGAGTTTCGATCAGTTTTTCGTGCTCCATCTCGAAATTTTAAAATATTGGCCATTTCCAAAGTATTAGCCCATGAGAAGTCGTACGAGCACGGTTTCATAAAAAAATATGATGGTCATAAACTTTCCGTAAAGTCACGCACAAAGTCAAGTTTCGATCGGTTTTTTGTGCACCATCTAGGAAATTCAAAATACTGGCCATTCCCAACATATTAACCCATGGAAAGTCGTATGAGCATGGTTTCGTAAAAAAAAGTGACGATCATAAACTTTATGCAAAGTCATGCGCAAAGTCGAGTTTCGATCGATTTTTCATGCTCCGTCTCGAAAACTCAAAATACTAGTCATTCCCAACGTATTAGCCCATGGGAAGTCGTACGAGCTTGGTATCACGAAAAAATATGACGATCATCAACTTTATGTAAAGTTATGTGTAAAGTCGAGTTTTGATCGGTTTTTTATGCACCATCTTAGAAATTCAAAATACTATCCATTCCCAACGTATTAGGCCATGGGAAGTCGTATGAGTATGGTTTTACGAAAAAACACGATGGTTATAAACTTTGTGCAAAGTCGAGTTTCAATGGGTTTTACATGTACTGACTCGAAAATTCAAAATTCTACCTATTCCCAATGTATTAGCCCTTTAGATGTCGTACGAGCTTATTTTCGCAAGAAAATGCGACGGTTATAAACTTTGTGCAAAGTCACATGCAAAGTTAAGTTTCGATCGGTTTTTCATGCACCCTCTCGAAAATTCAAAATACTGGCTATTCCCAACCTTTTAGGCCATGGGAAGTCATACAAGCATGGTTTCGCGAAAAAAACCCAACGGTCATAAAATTTGCGTAAAATCATACGCAAAGTTTCGATCAATTTTTCATGCATCATCTTTGAAATTCAAAATACTGGCCATTCCCAACATATTTGGCCATGGGATGTCATATGAGTATGATTTCGTGAGAAAACGTGATGGTCATAAACTTTACGCAAAGTCGAGTTACGATCAATTTTTCGTGCTCCGTCTTGAAAATTCAAAATACTATCTATTCCCAACGTACGTATTAGCCCATGGGAAGTCATACGAGCACGGTTTCGCAAAAAAATGTGACAGTCATAAACTTTGTGCAAAGTCACGCACAAAGTCGAGTTTCAATCGATTTTTCATGTACCATCTCGAAAATTCAAAATACTAGCCATTCCCAACGTATTAGCCCATGGAAAGTCGTACGAGCAGTTTCACGAAAAAATGTGACGGTCATTCACAAAGTCGAGTTTTGATCGATTTTTCATGCTTCGTCTCAAAAATTTAAAATACTGGCCATTCATAAAGTATTAGCCCATTGGAAATCGTATAAGCATTATTTGGAAAAAAAATGTGATGGTCGTAAACTTTACGTAAAGTCGCACACAAAGTCGCACGAAAGTCGAGTTTCGATTGATTTTTCATGCACCGTCTCAGAAATTCAAAATAATGGCCATTCACAAAGTATTATTAGCCCATGAGAGGTCGTACGAGCTCAGTTTCGGGAAAAAAACATGATGGTCATAAACTTTCCATAAAGTCGCACGCAAAGTCGAGTCTCGATCGATTTTTCATGCACCGTCTCGAAAATTCAAAATACTGGCCATTCCCAATGTATTAGCAGCCCATGGGAAGTTGTACGAGCACGGTTTCACAAATAAATGTGACAGTCATAAACTTTGTGCAAAGTCGAGTTTCGATCGATTTTTTATGCTCCATCTCAAAAATTCAAAATACTAGCCATTCACAAAGTATTAGCCCATGAGAAGTCGTATGAGCACAGTTTCACAAAAGAATGCGACAGTCATAAATTTTGTACAAAGTCGCATGCAAAGTCAAGTTTCGATCGGTTTTTCATGCAACATCTCAGAAATTCAAAATACTTGTCATTCGCAACGTATTAGGCCATGGGAAGTCATATGAGCATAGTTTCACGAAAAAATGCGATGGTCATAAACTTTACACAAAGTCGAGTTTCGATTGGTTTTCCTTGCTCCGTCTTGAAAATTCAAAATACTGGCTGGCCATTCCCGACGTATTAGCCCATGGGAATTCATACGAGCTCGGTTTACTAAAAAAATGCGACGGTCATAAACTTAGCGCAAAGTAGCACGCAAAATCGAGTTTCGATCGGATTTTCGAGCGTCGTCTCGAAAATTCAAAATACTAGCCATTCCCAACGTATTAGGACATGGGAAGTCATACGAGCATGGTTTCACGAAAAATCGCGATGGTCATAAACTTTGCGCAAAGTCATGTTTCAATCGGGTTTTCATCTATCGTTTCGAAAATTCAAAATTCTATCCATTCCCAACATATTAGCCGTTAGGAAATTGTACAAGCTTGGTTTTGTGAGAAAATGCAACCGTTATAAACTTTGTGCGTGAACTTTGTGCAAAGTCACGCACAAAGTCTAGTTTCGATCAGTTTTTCATGCACCGTCTCGAAAATTCAAATACTGACCATTCCCAACGTATCAGTCTGTGGGAAGTCATATGAGCACGGTTTCATGAAAAAATGCGACGATCATAAACTTTGTGCAAAGTCAAGTTTCGATTGGTTTTTCCTGCTCCGTCTTGAAAATTCAAAATACTGGCCATTCCTGATGTATTAGCCCATGGGAAGTCATACAAGCTCGGTTTCGTGAAAAACGTGATGGTCATAAACTTTGCACAAAGTCACGTGCAAAGTCGAGTTTCGATCGATTTTTCATGCACCGTCTAGGAAATTCAAAATACTGACCATTCCCAACGTATTAGGCCATGGGATATCGTACAAGCATGGTTTCATGAAAAAACATGATTGTCATAGATTTTGTGCAAAGTCGAGTTTCAATCGATTTTTCATCAATCGTCTCAGATATTCAAAATTCTAGCTATTCCTAATGTATTAGCCCTTTGGATGTCATACGATCTTAGTTTCGCTACAAAACGCAACGGTTATAAATTTTGTGCAAAGTCATATGTAAAGTCGAGTTTCGATCGATTTTTCGTGCACCATCTTGAAAATTCAAAATACTGGCGATTCTAAACGTATTAGGCCATGGGAGGTCATACGAGCACAGTTTCATGAAAAAAATACGACGGTCATAAACTTTGCGTAAAGTCGAGTTTCAATCGATGTTTCGTCTATCATCTCGAAAATTCAAAATTCTAGCCAATCCCAACATATTAGCCCTTATGAAGTCGTACGAGCTTAGTGTCACAAGAAAACACGACGATTATAAACTTTGAGAAAAGTCAAGTTTCGATCGATTTTTCATGCACCGTTTCGAAAATTCAAAATACTAGCCATTCCCAACATATTAGGCCATGGGAAGTCATACGAGCCAAGGAAAAAATGCGATGATCAAAATACTAGTCATTCCCAAAATACTACCATTCCCAAAATACTACCCCTCGTCGCATTTCCATTTTCGCAAAAAAATGCGATGATCATAAACTTTACACAAAGTCGAGTTTCAATTGGTTTTTCGTCTATCGTCTCAGAAATTCAAAATTCTAGCCATTCCCAACCTATGAGCCCTTAGGAAATCGTACGAGCTTTGTTTCGCGAGAAAATGCAATGGTTATAAACTTTGCGCAAAGTCGCGCACAATGTCGGGTTTGGATCAACTTTTCGTGCACCATCTCAGAAATTCAAAATACTGGCCATTCCCAATATATTAGGCCATGGGAAGTCATATGAACACAGTTTCACAAACACATGTGACGGTCATAAACTTTACGCAAAGTCAAGTTTCGATTGGTTTTTCCTGCGACTCAAAAATTTAAAACACTGGCCATTCCCGACGTATTAGCCAATTGGAAGTCATACGAGCTCGGTTTCATGAAAAAATGTGACGATCATAAACTTTACGCAAAGTCACGCGCAAAGTCGAGTTTCGATCAGTTTTTCATGCACCATCTCAAAAATTCAAAATACTGGCCATTCCCAATGTATTAGGCCATGGGAAATCGTACGAGTACAGTTTTGTGGAAAAACGCGATGGTCATAAACTTTGCGCAAAGTCAAGTTTCAATTAGTTTTTTATGCTCCGTCCCGAAAATTCAAAATACTAGCCATTACCAACGTATTAGGCCATGGGAAGCCGTACGAGCATGGTTTCACGAAAAAACGTGATGGTCATAAACTTCAAAGTTGAGTTTCAATCAGTTTTTTATCTATCATCTCGGAAATTCAAAATTCTAGCTGTCACCAATGTATGAGGTCATTGGATGTTGTACGATCTTAGTTTCGCGAGAAAATGTGACGATTATAAACTTTGAGCAAAGTCGATTTTCGATCAGTTTTTCGTGTACTATCTCAGAAATTCAAAAAACTAGCCATTCCTAACGTATTAGGCCAAGGGAAGTCATACATGTACAGTTTCATGAAAAAAAGTGAAGGTTATAAACATTGTGCAAAGTCAAGTTTTGATAGGTTTTTCCTGCTCCATATCGAAAATTCAAAATACGGGCCATTCCCAACGTATTAGCCCATGCATGGAAGTCATGCAAGCACGACTTCGTAAAAAAATATGACGATCATAAACTTTGTGCAAAGTCGCGTATAAAGTCAAGTTTCAATTGGTTTTTCATGCACCGTCTCGGAAATTCAAAATACTGGCCATTCCCAATGTATTTGGCCATGGGAAGTTAGACGAGCATGGTTTCGCAAAAAGATACGACGGTCATAAACTTTGCACAAAGTCGAGTTTCGATTGGTTTTTCTTGCTTCGTCTCAGAAATTCAAAATACTAGCCATTCCCAATGTATTAGCCCATGGGAAGTCATGCGAGCACGGTTTTGCAAAAAAACGTGACGGTCGTTAACTTTGCGTAAAGTCGTGCGCAAAGTCGAGTTTCGATCGGTTTTCCATGCACCATCTCAGAAATTCAAAATACTGGCCATTCCCAACGTATTTGGCCATGGGAAGTTATATGAGTACGATTTAATGAAAAAATGCAATGGTCATAAACTTTACGTAGAGTCATGTTTCTATCAGTTTTTCATGCTTCGTCTCGAAAATTCAAATACTGGCCATTCCCAACATATTAGCCCATAGGAAGTCGTACGAGCATGGTTTCTCAAAAAAGGTGACAGTCATAAACTTTGTGCAAAGTCGAGCTTCGATTGAATTTTCATGCACCGTCTACGAAATTCAAAATACTACCCATTCATAATATATTAGCCCAAGGGAAGTCATACGAGCATGGTTTCGTGAAAAAACGTGATAGTCATAAACTTTACGCAAAGTCGAGTTTCAATCATTTTTTCATCTATCATCTTGGAAATTCAAAATTCTAGACATTCCCAATGTATTAGCCCTTACGAAGTCATATGAGCTTAGTTTCACGAGAGTACACGATGGTTATAAACGTTGCGCAAAGTCGCATGTAAAGTCGAGTTTCGATCGGATTTTCATGTGCCATCTCAGAAATTCAAAATACTGGCCATTCCTAACGTATTAGGCCATGGGAAGTCATACGAGCATGGTTTCGTGAAAAAACATGATGGTCATAAACTTTACGCAAAGTCGAGTTTCGTTCAGTTTTTCGTTTATCATCTCGGAAATTCAAAATTCTAGCCTTTCCCAACATATTAGCCCATAGGAAATTGTACGAGCTTAGTTTCGTGAGAGAATGTAACGGTTATAAACTTTGTGCAAAGTTGCGCACAAAGTCGAGTTTCGATCGATTTTTCATGCACTATCTTGGAAATTCAAAATACTGGCCATTCCCAATGTATTAGGCAATGGGAAGTCATACGAGCATGGTTTTGCAAAAAAAAGTGATGGTCATAAACTTTACACAAACTCGAGTTTCGATTGGTTTTTCCTGCTTCGTCTCGGAAATTCAAAATACTGGCCATTCCCAACGTATTAGCCCATGAGAAGTCACACGAGCTCCATTTCATGAAAAAACGTGACAGCCATAAACTTTGTGCAAAGTCACGTACAAAGTCGAGTTTCGATAGGTTTTTAATGCACCATTTGGGAAATTCAAAATACTGGCCATTCCCAATGTATTAGCCATGGGAAGTCGTATGAGTATGGTTTTGTAAAAACATGTGATTGTCTTAAACTTTGCGCAAAGTCGAGTTTCAATCAGTTTTTCATCTATCATCTCAGAAATTCAAAATTCTAGCCATTCCCAACATAATAGCCCTTATGAAGTCGTACGAGCTTAGTGTCGCGAGAAAACGCGACGGTTATAAACTTGGTGCAAAGTCGAGTTTCGATCGATTTTTCGTGCCATCTCGGAAATTCAAAATACTAGCTATTCCCAACGTATTAGGCCATGGGAAGTCATACGAGCATGGTTTTGCAAAAAAAATGTGATGGTCATAAACTTTGCGTAAAGTCAAGTTTCAATTGGTTTTTCATCTATCATCTTGGAAATTCAAAATTCTAGCCATTCCTAATGTATTGGCCCTTAGGAAATCGTACGAGCTTAGTTTTGCAAGAAAATGCAACGGTTATAAACTTTGCGCAAAGTCGTGTATAAAATCGAGTTTCCACGGGTTTTTCATGCACCATCTTGGAAATTCAAAATACTGGCCATTCTCAATGTATTAGGCCATGGGAAGACATATGAGCATGGTTTCGCGAAAAAACGCGACGGTCATAATCTTTGCGCAAAGTCGAGTTTCAAATGGTTTTTCCTGCTCCGTCTCAGAAATTCAAAATACTGGCCATTCCCTACGTATTAGCCTATGGAAAGTCATACGAGCTCAGTTTCATAAAAAAATGTGATGGTCATAAACTTTGCACAAAGTCACACGCAAAGTTGAGTTTCGATCGGTTTTTCATGCACTGTCTCGAAAATTCAAAATGCTAGCCATTCCCAATGTATTAGGCCATGGGAAGTCGTACAAATATGGTTTTATGAAAAAATGCGATGGTCTTAAACTTTATGCAAAATTGAGTTTCGATCAGTTTTTCATTCTCCGTCTCAAAAATTCAGAATACTAGCCATTCCCAACGTAGTAGCCCATGGGAAGTCGTACGAGCACAGTTTCGGGAAAAAACGTGATGGTCGAAAACTATGCGTAAAGTCAAGTTTCAATTGGTTTTTCATCTATCTAAAAAATTAAAAATTCTAGCTATTCCCAATGTATTTGCCCCTTGGATGTCGTACGATCTTTGTTTCACGAGAAAACGCGATGGTTATAAACTATGAGCAAAGTCAAGTGCAAAGTCGAGTTTCGATCGATTTTTCATGCACCATCTCGAAAATTCAAAATACTGGCCATTCCTAACGGATTAGAGCATGGGAAGTCATACGAGTACGCAAAAGAGTATGATGATCATAAACATTGCGCAAAGTCGCACGCAAAGTCGAGTTTTGATCGGTTTTTCATGCACTGTTTGGAAATTCAAAATACTGGCCATTCCCAATGTATTTGGGCAAGGGAAGTCATATGAGTACGTTAAAAACATGATGGTCATAAACTTTGCACAAAGTCGAGTTTCGATTAGTTTTTTCTACTCCATCTCAAAAATTCAAAATATTGGCGATTCCCAATGTATTAGCCCATGGGAAGTCGTGTGAGCATGATTTCACAAAAAACGGTGATGGTCATAAACTTTATGCAAAGTCGAGTTTCGATTGATTTTTCATGCGTCGTCTACGAAATTTAAAATACTTGCCATTCACAATGTATTAGCCCATGGGAAGTCATACGAGCACAGTTTCACGAAAAAATACGATGGTCATAAACTTTATGCAAAGTCGAGTTTCAATCAATTTTTTGTCTATCATCTCAAAAATTTAAAATTCTAGCCATTCCCAACGTATTAGCCCTTACGAAGTCGTACGAGCTTAGTTTCTTGAGAAAACGCAATGGTTTTAAACTTTACAAAAAGTCACGTGCAAAGTCAAGTTTCGATCGGATTCTCGTGTGCCGTCTCGGAAATTCAAAATACTGGCCATTCCCAATGTATTAGGCCATGGGAAGTCATATGAGCATGGTTTCGTGAAAAAACATGATGGTCATAAACTTTACGCAAAGTCGAGTTTCGTTCAGTTTTTCGTTTATCATCTCGGAAATTCAAAATTCTAGCCTTTCCCAACATATTAGCCCATAGGAAATTGTACGAGCTTAGTTTCGCGAGAGAACGTAATGGTTATAAACTTTGTGCAAAGTTGCGCACAAAGTCGAGTTTCGATCGATTTTTCATGCACCATCTTGGAAATTCAAAATACTGGCCATTCCCAATGTATTAGGCAATGGGAAGTCATACGAGCATGGTTTTGCAAAAAAAAGTGATGGTCATAAACTTTACACAAACTCGAGTTTCGATTGGTTTTTCCTGCTTCGTCTCAGAAATTCAAAATACTGGCCATTCCCAACGTATTAGCCCATGAGAAGTCACACGAGCTCAATTTCATGAAAAAACGTGACAGCCATAAACTTTGTGCAAAGTCACGTACAAAGTCGAGTTTCGATAGGTTTTTAATGCACCATTTGGGAAATTCAAAATACTGGCCATTCCCAATGTATTAGCCATGGGAAGTCGATGAGTATGGTTTTGTAAAACATGTGATTGTCTTAAACTTTGCGCAAAGTCGAGTTTCAATCAGTTTTTCATCTATCATCTCAGAAATTCAAAATTCTAGCCATTCCCAACATAATAGCCCTTATGAAGTCGTACGAGCTTAGTGTCGCGAGAAAACGCGATGGTTATAAACTTGGTGCAAAGTCGAGTTTCGATCGATTTTTCGTGCCATCTCGGAAATTCAAAATACTAGCTATTCCCAACGTATTAGGCCATGGGAAGTCATACGAGCATGGTTTTGCAAAAAAAATGTGATGGTCATAAACTTTGCGTAAAGTCAAGTTTCAATTGGTTTTTCATCTATCGTCTTGGAAATTCAAAATTCTAGCCATTCCTAATGTATTGGCCCTTAGGAAATCGTACGAGCTTAGTTTCGCAAGAAAATGCAACGGTTATAAACTTTGCGCAAAGTCGTGTATAAAATCGAGTTTCCACGGGTTTTTCATGCACCATCTTGGAAATTCAAAATACTGGCCATTCTCAATGTATTAGGCCATGGGAAGACATATGAGCATGGTTTCGCGAAAAAACGCGACGGTCATAATCTTTGCGCAAAGTCGAGTTTCAAATGGTTTTTCCTGCTCCGTCTCAGAAATTCAAAATACTGGCCATTCCCTACGTATTAGCCTATGGAAAGTCATACGAGCTCAGTTTCATAAAAAAATGTGATGGTCATAAACTTTGCACAAAGTCACACGCAAAGTTGAGTTTCGATCGGTTTTTCATGCACTGTCTCGAAAATTCAAAATGCTAGCCATTCCCAATGTATTAGGCCATGGGAAGTCGTACAAATATGGTTTTATGAAAAAATGCGATGGTCTTAAACTTTATGCAAAATCGAGTTTCGATCAGTTTTTCATTCTCCGTCTCAAAAATTCAGAATACTAGCCATTCCCAACGTAGTAGCCCATGGGAAGTCGTACGAGCACAGTTTCGGAAAAAAACGTGATGGTCGAAAACTATACGTAAAGTCAAGTTTCAATTGGTTTTTCATCTATCTAAAAAATTAAAAATTCTAGCTATTCCCAATGTATTTGCCCCTTGAATGTCGTACGATCTTTGTTTCACGAGAAAACGCGATGGTTATAAACTATGAGCAAAGTCAAGTGCAAAGTCGAGTTTCGATCGATTTTTCATGCACCATCTCGAAAATTCAAAATACTGGCCATTCCTAACGGATTAGAGCATGGGAAGTCATACGAGTACGCAAAAGAGTACGATGATCATAAACATTGCGCAAAGTCGCACGCAAAGTCAAGTTTTGATCGGTTTTTCATGCACTGTTTGGAAATTCAAAATACTGGCCATTCCCAATGTATTTGGGCAAGGGAAGTCATATGAGTATAGTTTCGTTAAAAAACATGATGGTCATAAACTTTGCACAAAGTCGAGTTTCGATTAGTTTTTTCTACTCCATCTCAAAAATTCAAAATATTGGCGATTCCCAACGTATTAGCCCATGGGAAGTCGTGTGAGCATGATTTCACAAAAAACGGTGATGGTCATAAACTTTATGCAAAGTCGAGTTTCGATTGATTTTTCATGCGCCGTCTACGAAATTTAAAATACTAGCCATTCACAATGTATTAGCCCATGGGAAGTCATACGAGCACAGTTTCACGAAAAAATACGATGGTCATAAACTTTATGCAAAGTCGAGTTTCAATCAATTTTTTGTCTATCATCTCAAAAATTTAAAATTCTAGCCATTCCCAACGTATTAGCCCTTACGAAGTCGTACGAGCTTAGTTTCTTGAGAAAACGCAATGGTTTTAAACTTTACAAAAAGTCACGTGCAAAGTCAAGTTTCGATCGGATTCTCGTGTGCCGTCTCGGAAATTCAAAATACTGGCCATTCCCAATGTATTAGGCCATGGGAAGTCATACGAGCATGGTTTCGTGAAAAAACATGATGGTCATAAACTTTACGCAAAGTCGAGTTTCGTTCAGTTTTTCATTTATCATCTCGAAAATTCAAAATTCTAGCCTTTCCCAACATATTAGCCCATAGGAAATTGTATGAGCTTAGTTTCGCGAGAGAACGTAACGGTTATAAACTTTGTGCAAAGTTGCGCACAAAGTCGAGTTTCGATCGATTTTTCATGCACCATCTTGGAAATTCAAAATACTGGCCATTCCCAATGTATTAGGCAATGGGAAGTCATACGAGCATGGTTTTGCAAAAAAAAGTGATGGTCATAAACTTTACACAAACTCGAGTTTCGATTGGTTTTTCCTGCTTTGTCTCAGAAATTCAAAATACTGGCCATTCCCAACGTATTAGCCCATGAGAAGTCACACGAGCTCAATTTCATGAAAAAACGTGACAGCCATAAACTTTGTGCAAAGTCACGTACAAAGTCGAGTTTCGATAGGTTTTTAATGCACCATTTGGGAAATTCAAAATACTGGCCATTCCCAATGTATTAGCCATGGGAAGTCGTATGAGTATGGTTTTGTAAAAACATGTGATTGTCGTAAACTTTGCGCAAAGTCGAGTTTCAATCAGTTTTTCATCTATCATCTCAGAAATTCAAAATTCTAGCCATTCCCAACATAATAGCCCTTATGAAGTCGTACGAGCTTAGTGTCGCGAGAAAACGCGACGGTTATAAACTTGGTGCAAAGTCGAGTTTCGATCGATTTTTCGTGCCATCTCGGAAATTCAAAATACTAGCTATTCCCAACGTATTAGGCCATGGGAAGTCATACGAGCATGGTTTTGCAAAAAAAATGTGATGGTCATAAACTTTGCGTAAAGTCAAGTTTCAATTGGTTTTTCATCTATCGTCTTGGAAATTCAAAATTCTAGCCATTCCTAATGTATTGGCTTAGTTTCGCAAGAAAATGCAACGGTTATAAACTTTGCGCAAAGTCGTGTATAAAATCGAGTTTCCACGGGTTTTTCATGCACCATCTTGGAAATTCAAAATACTGGCCATTCTCAATGTATTAGGCCATGGGAAGACATATGAGCATGGTTTCGCGAAAAAACGCGACGGTCATAATCTTTGCGCAAAGTCGAGTTTCAAATGGTTTTTCCTGCTCCGTCTCAGAAATTCAAAATACTGGCCATTCCCTACGTATTAGCCTATGGAAAGTCATACGAGCTCAGTTTCATAAAAAAATGTGATGGTCATAAACTTTGCATAAAGTCACACGCAAAGTTGAGTTTCGATCGGTTTTTCATGCACTGTCTCGAAAATTCAAAATGCTAGCCATTCCCAATATTAGGCCATGGGAAGTCGTACAAATATGGTTTTATGAAAAAATGCGATGGTCTTAAACTTTATGCAAAATCGAGTTTCGATCAGTTTTTCATTCTCCGTCTCAAAAATTCAGAATACTAGCCATTCCCAACGTAGTAGCCCATGGGAAGTCGTACGAGCACAGTTTCGGAAAAAAACGTGATGGTCGAAAACTATGCGTAAAGTCAAGTTTCAATTGGTTTTTCATCTATCTAAAAAATTAAAAATTCTAGCTATTCCCAATGTATTTGCCCCTTGGATGTCGTACGATCTTTGTTTCACGAGAAAACGCGATGGTTATAAACTATGAGCAAAGTCAAGTGCAAAGTCGAGTTTCGATCGATTTTTCATGCACCATCTCGAAAATTCAAAATACTGGCCATTCCTAAGGATTAGAGCATGGGAAGTCATACGAGTACGCAAAAAAGTACGATGATCATAAACATTGCGCAAAGTCGCACGCAAAGTCGAGTTTTGATCGGTTTTTCATGCACTGTTTGGAAATTCAAAATACTGGCCATTCCCAATGTATTTGGCCAAGGGAAGTCATATGAGTACAGTTTCGTTAAAAAACATGATGGTCATAAACTTTGCACAAAGTCGAGTTTCGATTAGTTTTTTCTACTCCATCTCAAAAATTCAAAATATTGGCGATTCCCAACGTATTAGCCCATGGGAAGTCGTGTGAGCATGATTTCACAAAAAACGGTGATGGTCATAAACTTTATGCAAAGTCGAGTTTCGATTGATTTTTCATGCGCCGTCTACGAAATTTAAAATACTAGCCATTCACAATGTATTAGCCCATGGGAAGTCATACGAGCACAGTTTCACGAAAAAATACGATGGTCATAAACTTTATGCAAAGTCGAGTTTCGATCAATTTTTTGTCTATCATCTCGAAAATTTAAAATTCTAGCCATTCCCAACGTATTAGCCCTTACGAAGTCGTACGAGCTTAGTTTCTTGAGAAAATGCAATGGTTTTAAACTTTACAAAAAGTCACGTGCAAAGTCAAGTTTCGATCGAATTCTCGTGTGCCGTCTCGGAAATTCAAAATACTGGCCATTCCCAATGTATTAGGCCATGGGAAGTCATACGAGCATGGTTTCGTGAAAAAACGTGATGGTCATAAAATTGTGCAAAGTAGAGTTTCATTCGGTTTTTCGTCTATCGTCTCAGAAATTCAAAATTCTAGCCATTCCCAACGTATTAGCCCATAGGAAATCGAACGAGCTTAGTTTTACGAGAAAATGCAATGGTTATAAACTTTGTGCAATGTCGCACACAAAGTCGAGTTTCGATCGATTTTTCATGCACCATCTCAAAAATTCAAAATACTGGCCATTCCTAACATATTAGGCCATGGGAAGTCATACGAGCACGATTTCACAAAAAAATGCAACGGTCATAAACTTTGCGCAAAGTCGAGTTTCGATTGATTTTTCCAGCTCCGTCTCAAAAATTCAAAATACTAGCCATTCCCGACATATTAGCCCATGGGAAGTCATACGAGCTCGGTTTCGTGAAAAAATATGACGGTCATAAACTTTGTGCCAAGTTACGCGCAAAGTGGAGTTTCGATCGATTTTTCGTGCACCATCTGGGAAATTCAAAATACTGGCCATTCCTAATGTATTAGGCCATGGGAAGTTGTACAAGCACAGTTTCATGAAAAAACGTAATGGTCATAAGCTTTGTGCAAAGTCGAGTTTCAATCGATTTTTCGTCTATCATCTCAAAAATTCAAAATTATAGTCATTCCCAATGTATTTTCCCTTTGGATATCATACGATCTTAGTTTCGCGAGAAAACGCGATGGTTATAAATAGTGTATAGTCGCTTGTAAAGTCGAGTTTGGATTGATTTTTCGTGCACAGTCTCGGAAATTCAAAATGTTGGCCATTCCAAATGTATTAGGCCATGGGAGGTCATATGAGTACAGTTTCCTAAAAAAACTTGTAAGTTATAAACTTTATGCATTGTTGAGTTTTGATTGGTTTTTCCTATTCCATATCGAAAATTCAAAATACTGGCCATTCCCAACGTATTAGCCCACGGGAAGTCGTGCGAGCATGGTTTCGTGAAAAAATATGATGGTCGTAAACTTTATACAAAGTCACGTGTAAAGTCGAGTTTCGATCGGTTTTTCGTGCACCATCTCAAAAATTCAAAATACTGGCCATTCCCAATGTATTAGGCCATGGGAAGTCATACGAGTATGGTTTCATGAAAAAAAGCGATGGTCATAAACTTTACGCAAAGTTGAGTTTCGATTAGTTTTTCATGCTCCATTTCAAAAATTCAGAATACTGGCCATTCCCAACATATTAGCCCATGTGAAGTCGTACGAGCATAGTTTCACGAAAAAATGTGACGGTCATAAACTTTATGCAAAGTCGAGTTTCAATTGGTTTTTCATCTATCATCTCGAAAATTCAAAATTCTAGCCATTCCCAACGTATTAGTCCTTAGGAAGTCGTATGAGCTTCGTTTCATGAGAAAACGTGACAGTTATAAACTTTGCGTAAAGTCCCACGCAACGTCGAGTTTCGATTAATTTTTCGTGCAGAGTCTCGGAAATTCAAACTACTTGTCATTCCCAACATATTAGGCCGTGGGAAGTCGTACGAGCACAGTTTCACAAAAAAATGCGACGGTCATAAACTTTGCGCAAAGTCGAGTGTTGATTGATTTTTCCTACTCTGTCTCGAAAATTCAAAATATTGGCCATTCCCGACGTATTAGCCCATGGGAAGTCATACGAGCTCGATTTCATGAAAAAAGGCGACAACCATAAACTTTGCATAAAGTCGCACACAAAGTCGAGTTTCGATCGGTTTTTCGTGCACCGTATGAGAAATTAAAAATACTAGCCATTCCCGTTATATTAGGCCATGGGAAGTCGTACGAGCTTGGTTTCACGAAAAAATGCGATGGTCATAGACTTTGCGCAAAGTCAAGTTTGTATTGGTTTTTCATCTATCGTCTCAGAAATTCAAAATTCTAGTTATACCCAACATATTAGACCTTAGGAAATCATACAAGCTTAGTTTCGTGAGAAAACGTGATGGTTATAAACTTTGCACAAAGTCACACACAAAGTCGAGTTTCAATTAGTTTTTCGTGCTCCGTCTCAAAAATTCAAAATACTGGCCATCCCCAACACCTATGGAAAGTTGTACGAGAACGGTTTCACGAAAAACTGTAACGGTCATAAACATTGTGCAAAGTCGAGTTTTGATAGATTTTTCGTGCACCGTCTATGAAATTCAAAATACTGGCCATTCACAATGTATTAGCCCATGGGAAGTCGTACGAGCATGGTTTCGCGAAAAAAATGTGATGGTTATAAACTTTGCATAAAGTCGAGTTTCGATCGATTTTTCGTCCACTGTCTCCGAAATTCAAAATACTGGCCATTTCCAATGTATTAGGCCCTGGGAAGTCGTACGAGTATGGTTTTGTGAAAAAATGTGATGGTCAGAAACTTTGCCCAAAGTCGAGTTTCGATCGATTTTTCGTGCATTGTCTCAGAATTCTAAATAGTGGCCATTCCAAACGTATTAGGCCATGGGATGCCGTACGAGCATGGTTTCACGAAAAAATGTGATGGCCATAAACTTTGCATATAGCTGAGTTTCAATTGGTTTTTTATCTATTATCTTAGAAATTTAAAATTCTAGTCATTCCCAACGTATTAGCCCTTAGGAAGTCATACGAGCTTAGTTTTGTGAGAAAACACGACGGTTATAAACTTTACGCAAAGTTGCACGCAAAGTCGAGTTTCAATCGGTTTTTCGTGCACCATCTCGAAAATTCAAAGTACTGGTCATTCCCAACGAATTAGGCCATCGGAAGTCATACGAGCACAGTATTGCAAAAAAATGCATTGGTCATAAACTTTGCGCAAAGTCAAGTTTCAATCGGTGTTTCATCTATCATCTCAAAAATTTAAAATTCTAGCTATTCCCAACGTATTAGCCCTTACAAAGTTGTACGAGCTTAGTGTCGCGAGAAAACGCGATGGTTATAAACTTTGTGCGAAGTCGAGTTTCAATCGATTTTTTATGCGTCATCTCAAAAATTCAAAATACGGGCCATTCCCAACGTATTAGGCCATGGGAAGTCATACGAGTATGGTTTCGCAAAAAAACGTGATGGTCATAAACTTTGTGTAAAGTCAAGTTTCAATTGATTTTTCATCTATCATCTTGGAAATTCGAAATTCTAGCCATTCCCAACGTATTAGCCCTTATGAAATCGTACGAGCTTAGTTTCGCTAGAAAATGCGACGGTTATAAACTTTGTGCAAAGTTGTGCACAAAATCGAGTTTCGATCGGTTTTTCATGCACCGTCTCGGAAATTCAAAATACTGGCCATTCCCAACATATTAGGCCATGGGAAGTCATACGAGCTTGGTTTTGTAAAAAAACGCGACAGTCATAAACTTTGCGCAAAGTCGAGTTTCGATTAGTTTTTCTTGCTCCGTCTCGAAAATTAAAAATACTGGCCATTCCCGAGATATTAGCCCATGTGAAGTCATACGAGCTCTTTTTCATGAAAAATGCGATGGTCATAAACTTTGCACAAAGTCACGCGTCAAGTCGAGTTTCGATCGATTTTTTGTGCATCGTCTCGAAAATTCAAAATACTAGCCATTCCTAACGTATTAGGCCATGGGAAGTCGTACTAGTATGGTTTTATGAAAAAACGTGATGGTCTTAAACTTTGCAGAAAGTCGAGTTTCGATCAGTTTTTTATGCTCCATCTCAAAAATTTAAAATACTGGCCATTCCCAACATATTAGCCCATGGGAAGTCATATGAACACGATTTTACGAAAATATGTGATGGTCATAAACTTTGCGCAAAGTCAAGTTTCAATCGATTTTTCGTCTATTGTCTTAGAAATTCAAAATTCCAGCTGTTCCCAATGTATTGGCCCTTTGGATGTCGTAAGATCTTAGTTTCACGAGAAAACGTGATGGTTACAAACTATAAGCAAAGTTGAGTTTCGATCGATTTTTCTTGCACCGTCTCGGAAATTCAAAATACTAGCCATTCCTAACGTGTTAGGCAATGGGAAGTCATACGAGTACAGTTTTGCAAAAAAACATGAAAGTTATAAACATTGCACAAAGTCGAGTTTCGATTGGTTTTTCTTGCTCCGTATCGAAAATTCAAAATATTGGCCATTCCCAACGTATTAGCCCATGGGAAGTCGTGTGAGCATGATTTCATAAAAAAATGTGACTGTCGTAAACTTTGCACAATGTCGAGCGCAAAGTCAAGTTTTGATCGATTTTTCATGAATCATCTCAAAAATTCAAAATACTGGCCATTCCCAACGTATTTGGCCATGGGAAGTGATGTGAGTATAGTTTCGTGAAGAAACGCGATGGTCACAAACTTTGCGCAAAGTTGAGTTTCGATCAGTTTTTCATGCTTTGTCTTGAAAATTCAAAATACTTGTCATTCCCAATGTATTAGCCCATGGGAAGTCATACGAGCATGGTTTCATGAAAAAACGTGACAGTCATAAACTTTGTACAAAGTCGAGTTTCGATTGATTTTTCGTGCACCGTCTATGAAATTTAAAATACTCGCCATTCACAATATATAAGCCCATGGGAAGTCATCCGAGCATGGTTTCGCAAATAAATACGATGGTTATAAACTTTGTGCAAAGTCGAGTTTCAATCGATTTTTCGTCTATCATCTCGGAAATTCAAAATTCTAGCCATTCCCAACGTATTAGCCCTTACAAAGTCGTACGAGCTTAGTTTCGCAAGAAAATGCAATGGTTATAAACTTTATGCAAAGTCGCACGCAAAGTCGAGTTTTGATCGGATTTTCGTGCGCCGTCTTGGAAATTCAAAATACTGGCCATTCCCAATGTATTAGTCTATGGGAAGTCATACGAGCATGGTTTCGTGAAAAAACGTAATGGTCATAAATTTTGCGCAAAGTTGAGTTTCAATCAGTTTTTCATCTATCCTCTTGAAAATTCAAAATTCTAGCCATTCCCAACGTATTAGCCCTTAGAAAATCATACGAGCTTAGTTTTGCGAGAAAACACAATGGTTATAAACTTTACGCAAAGTCGAGTTTTGATTGGTTTTTCCTACTCCGTATCGGAAATTCAAAATACTAGCCATTCTCAACGTATTAGCCCATGGGAAGTCGTGCGAGCACAGTTTCGTAAAAAAATGCGACGGTCGTAAACTTTATGCAAAGTCACGCGCAAAGTCGAGTTTCGATTGATTTTTCATGCACCGTCTTGAAAATTCAAAATATTGGCCATTCCCAATGTATTAGGCCATGGGAAGTCGTACAAGTACGGTTTCATGAGAAAACACGATGGTTATAAACTTTGTGCAAAGTTGAGTTTCGATCAATTTTTTGTGATCCGTCTCAAAAATTCAAAATACTAGCCATTCCCAACATATTAGCCTATGGGAAGTCGTACGAGCATGGTTTCATGAAAAAATGTGACGGTAATAAACTTTGTGCAAAGTCGAGTTTCGATCGATTTTTCATGCATCGTCTACGAAATTCAAAATACTGACCATTCATAATCTATTAGCGCATGGAAGTCGTACGAGCACGGTTTTGCAAATAAACATGATGGTCATAAACTTTGCACAAAGTCGAGTTTTGATCGGTTTTTCGTGCACCGTCTCGAAAATACAAAATATTGGCCATTCCCAATGTATTAGGCCATGGGAAGCCATGCGAGGATGGTTTCACGAAAAAATATGATGGTCATAAACTTTTCAGGAATGGCCAGTATTGTAAATTTTTGAGACACTACACAAAAAAATCGATCGAAACTCGACATTGCACGCGACTTTACGTAAAGTTTATAACTATCATATTTTTTTGCAAAACCGTGCTCATACGACTTCCCATGGGCTAATATGTTGGGAATGGCTAGTATTTTGAATTTTCATAATGGTCCATGAAAAATCGATCAAAACTCGACTTTGCGTGTGACTTTGCGCAATGTTTCTAACTGTCATATTTTTCCATGAAACTGTACTCATACGTCTTCCAATGGGCAAGTACATTGGGAATGACTAGTATTTTGAATTTTCAAGATGATGCATGAAAAACCGATCGAAACATGACATTGTATGTGACTTTGCATAAAGTTTACGATCGTCATGTTTTTTCACGAAACTGTGCTCGTACGACTTCCCATGGGTTAATACGTTGGGAATGGCCAGTATTTTGAATTTCCAAGATGGTGCATGAAAATCTGATTGAAACTTAGCTTTGCGGGCGACTTTGCGCAAAGTTTATGACCATCACATTTTTCTGTAAAATCGTGCTCGTTTGACTTCCCATGTGCTAATACATTTGGAGTAGCCAATATTTTGAATTTCCGAGATGGTGCATAAAAAATTGATCAAAACTCGACTTTGTGCGTGACATTGTACAAAGTTTAATATCATCACGTTTTTTCACAAAACCATGGGTATGACTTCCCATGGGCTAATGCATTTGGAATAGCTAGTATTTTAAATATCCGAGAATGGTGCATGAAAAATCGATCGAAACTCGACTTTGCACGTGACATTATATAAAGTTTATGATCGTCGCTTATTTTCGTGAAACCTTGCTCGTACGATTTCCCATGGGCTAATTCGTTGGGAATGGTCAGTATTTTAAATTTTTGAGATGGTGCACGAAAATTCCATCGAAACACAACTTTGCGTAAAGTTTATGACCGTCATATTTTTTTGAGAAACCATGCTCGTATGACTTCCCATGGGCTAATATGTTGGGACTGGCCACTATTTTAAATTTCCAAGATGAGGCACGAAAAATCAATCGAAACTCGACTTTGCGTGCAACTTTGTGTAAAGTTTATGACTATCATATTTTTTCGTGAAATCATGCTCGTACGACTTCCCATGGGCTAATACGTTGGGAATGGCCAGTATTTTGAATTTCCAAGATGGTGCATGAAAAACTAATCGAAACTCGACTTTGTGCGTGACTTTGTGTAAAGTTTATGACCATCGCATTTTCACAAAAACGTATGGGCTAATACATTGGGAATGGCCAGTATTTTGAATTTCGTATACAATGCAGGAAAAATCGATCGAAACGTGACTTTGTGCGTGACTTTGCACCCCACCTCTTTGCTCGATCGTGACCAGATCTGATCTCCAACCAATCGATCCTTCCCCTCCCAGCAGCGCCCTCCTATTGTTATCGCAGCCGCTTCCAGCCGGCTGTCTGACTGCTGTCTCTTCTTCCTCCCCTGCCTCTGCATTCTCTACTTCATGCGGCTTTTTCCTCCATCAATCATCCTCCCCTTGCTGTGACATGTCGAAGGGAGCACCTTCTTCCTTCATTTCCAGCCATGCCTTTTGCTGCTACAATAGGGAGACAGATCTGGGAGTGTCACCTGTAATGGATGAGAAGGTGCAGGGTCGACCGGGCCATAGATTTTATGATGCTGTGGAATTGGAGGATGCAGGGGAGGTTGAAGCGGGAGAAGAGCAGGGAAGTAAGGGAGGTCATGACACGTTGGATCCACAAGGCAGCAAGGGAAAGGAAGGTAGTAGCAGAGCCGACGATTGGAGCATCAAAGGTAATAGCTGGTGGAGGTGTCCTATTACTAGCGACGTCACCGAGCATATTACGGAGGTGACAGTAGCGAGGGGAAGGAGTAGCAGACGCTTGGCTGGGAGGGAGCAACGAGAGTCATGGCTAGAAGGGAGGCGTTGGCTGTGGGCTGAGACTTCAGACAAGACGTAAAGACTAAGATGAATAGCAAAACAAATATAATACAAGGTTGGATATTCCAAAGTTTGAAGGACATCAATGTTGACGAGTTGATTGATTGGCTTAACATGGTGGAAAGAATATTCGATTTTTATGAACTCCCAAAACAAAAGAAGGTAAAGCTCGTGGCACTAAAACTCAAAAGAAATGCATCTTTTTTGTGGGAAAATCTGAAGAAGCAAAGACGTGAGGGGAAGAGTAAAGTCATAACATAGGAGAAAATGAAAAGTGAGCTGAAAAGAAAATATTTACCTGACAACTATAAGCAAGAAATCTTTCTGAAAATCTATGATTTTATGCAAAAGAATCCTAGTGTGGAGGAGTACATAGTAAAGTTCGATAATCTTATGTTAAAAGGAGAGCTTATGGAACCAAAAGAATAGTCCATTACAAGATATCTTAGAGGTCTAAAATATGAGATTGCCAAAGTGGTTCAACTCTAACCGTATTGGTCTTTGAATGATGTGAGTAAGTTGACTTTAAAAATAGAGAAATAGTAAAAGTTTGAAAAAAGTTCTCAATATGGGATGAAAGAAAGCAATATGAGAGGAGAAAATTTTAAGCCTACTCCCCAAAGTAAAGTAGTACCGAAGGGGCAAGAGAAGAGTGAAGGATCAATCAGCAGCAAACTGCCACCTAATTCTTCTACACTTAATGGCTGAAATACTTCAAGTGTCATGGTTTTGGGCATATTGCTTTATATTATTTAAATAAGAGGATTGTTACATTAGTTGAAGAACATAGTGACGAAGAAGAAAATGAAGTAAATGATGAACAAAAATCTGATGATGATGACGAAGAAAGAGATGACTTATGCTGATTATGGTTTATCTATTGTGCTACAGCATAGCTTACAAGTATCTTATGTCGCTGAGGATGAAAGTTGGGTGAGAAAGAATGTGTTTCATACTAAATATATCTCTAATGGTAAGATGTGTTCAGTGATCATTGATAGTGGTAGCTTTGAGAATGTTGTGTCTTTCGAGATGGTGCAGAAACTAAAGTTGGACACAATCCCTCATCCGCATCCTTACCAATTATGTTGGCTGCAAAAGGAAAACAACATCAAAGTAACTAAAAGATATTTAGTTCCATTTTCTATTGGCAAGTATTACAAAGATGAATTATGGTGTGATGTTACTCCTATAGATGCTTGTCATTTATTATTGGGCAGACCTTGGCATTAATGATAGGAAAGTATTCTATGATGGCTATAAATATAGTTATTCTTTTAAGGTGAATGAAAAGAAGATTATTTTAGCTCCATTACAACCTTCTGAAATCAATACACCTAAGAAAGAAGTTAGTACTTTTATGTCCTATGGTAAATGTAAGGGTGAATTAGAAAGGGATAGTCATATTTTGGCTAGTAGTTGTAGAACAGAATGAACATCACAATAAGCCATCGACAAATATGAAACCAATCTTGGAGGAGTTTCAAGACATTATACTAGAAGAGATTTCACATGGTCTTCCACCATTAAGAGACATCTAGCATCATATTGACCTTATTTCAGGGGTTATTCTACATAATAAGATAGCTTACAGAATGAGTCCCAAGGAGCATAAAGAACTTTAAATACAAGTAGATAAGTTAGTAGAAAAGGGGTTGATTCGGGAGTGTATGAGTCTATGTGTTGTTCCAGCCTTGTTGGTGCCAAAAAAAGATAGTTCTTGGAAAATGTGTGTGGACAGTCGTGCCATCAAAAAAATTACTATTGACTAATGTTTTCCCATTCCAAGGTTAGATGATTTACTTGATCAATTATATGGTGCTTCTATTTTCTCAAAAATTGACTTGTGGTGTCACTATCACCAAATAAGAATGAGGCCTGGAGATAAGTAGAAAACAACATTTAAAACTAGAGAAGGCTTGTATGAGTGGTTGGTTATGCCATTTGGGTTATCTAATGTTCCTAGTACTTTCATGAGATTTATGAATCATATACTTAAGGCATGCATTGGATCTTTTGTTGTGGTTTATTTTGATAACATATTGGTGTACAACAAAAGTGAGGAAGAACATATGAATTATCTTAAGAAGATTTTTCTTATCTTGAGGCAGCAAAAACTTTATGCTAATTTGAAGAAGTGTGATTTTTTTACTCATAGTATGGTGTTTCTTGGATATGTTATTTCAAAAGATGGAATCATGATGGATTAAAGCAATTTAGAAGCTATTCTTAATTGGCCAACACTGACTTCATTGCATGATGTGAGGAGTTTCCATGATATAACTTCCTTTTATAGAAGATTCATCAAGGGTTTCAGCTCGATTGTTGCTCCATCATCGAATGCCTGAAAAGTGATAAATTCAAGTAGACTAATGAGGCTAATAAAGCCTTTATGTTATTAAAAAGAAAGGTGATGAAGCTCATATTTTGGTATTACCCAATTTTGATAAAGCGTTTGAGGTTGAATGTGATGCCTCCAATGTGGGAATTGGTACTGTTTTGAGTCAAGAATCAAAGCCCATTGTCTTTTTTAGTGAGAAGCTGAATGATACAATGAGGAAATAGTCTACCTACGACAATGAGTTCTATGCCATTTATCGAGTTTTATTTCATTGGAGTCAATATCTTCATGCCCAGCCATTTATTTGTCTTATATTCTGATCATGAGACATTGAAGTTTATTAATCACCAACACAAGCTAAACAAGAGGCATGTAGCTTGGGTAGAGTTCCTACAATCTTATAACTTCACAATCAAGCATAAATCTGTGTTCAAAATGTAGTTGCTGATGCATTAAGCAAAAAATATTATTTATTATCAACCATGGGAGTCAAAGTAGTTGGATTTGAGATATTCAAAAATCTCTATCAGAATGATGTGGATTTCAGCTCAATATGGCAGAATTACAAATCAGGTTCTTTTCAGTAATTTACTATCTTTGATGGATTTCTTTTTTGAGTTAATGCCTTGTGTGTTCCATCTTGTTTTTTGAGATCTGTAATTTTAACTGAAGCTCATGGTGGTGCTCTGGGAGGACATTTTGGTAGGGACAAAACTCTAGCTCTTATTCAATTAAATTTCTATTGGCCTAAGATGTTTAAAGATATAGAGAGATTTGTGAAGCAATGCAAAGTGTGTCACTTAGCAAAAACAAGAGGCCAAAATTCAAGTTTGTACACTCCAATGCCGGTTCTAATAATCTATGGGAAGATGTGAGTCTTGATTTCGTCTTGGGATTGGTGAGAACTCAAAGGAACAAAGATTCTATCATGGTTGTTGTTAACAGATTCTCAAAGATGTCTCATTTTGTTTCATGTAATAAATCAAATGATGCATCTTATATTGCTGATTTGTACTTCAAGGAGATTGTTAGATTGCATGGTATTCCAAGAACTATAGTGTTTGATCGAGATTCAAAATTTCTTAGCTATTTTAGGAGGACTCTATAGAGAAAATTGGGTACGTCTTTTTGAATTTCAGTAGCTCTCATCATCTACAAACTGATGGGCAAACAGAGGTAACAAATAGAAGCTTGGGAAACTTGCTTAGAAGCTATGTTGGTAAGAACATTAAGCAATGGGATCTCATTCTTCCACAAATTGAGTTTGCTTACAATCATTCTATGCATCATAGCATTGGTAAGATTCCTTTTGAGGTTGTTTATGATGCTAATCCTGCTGGTCCTTTAGACTTTGCCAAGAAGCTGTATGATGATGTTAAAGCAACCATTGAGAAGCAAAATGAAAGGTACATATAAGCAGCTAACAAACGTAGAAAGCATATGAAGTTTAATGCAAGTGATATGGTTTGGATTCATCTAAGGAGAAGTTTCCACCTGGCAAATTTGGGAAGTTGAAACCAAAGGCTGATGGTCCAATCAAAGTACTTAAAAAAATTGGAGAGAATGCTTAGGAGATTGACCTACCTGAAGAATATGGGATATCATCAACATTCAATGTGGCTGATTTAAGTCCTTATTATGGTGATCAAACAAATGAAGACTTGAGGACAAGTCTTTTTTAACCCAGCCCACTCAAAGTGACAGCTCATGAGCATATTCCTTAGATAAAGTGAAAGCTATTTCAAGATACCTTTATTCATGACCAAGGAATGCATAAAGGGGTTAGTTGGCAGATGTGGAGCACTAGTACTTATTTTGATATTCTAGGGTTAGAAAAAAACTTTTGATAGCTGATTGTATTTGCAGAAGCTCTTTGGAGTCTCTAAAACTCTGTATCTCTTAGATGCATCCTTGAGTGGTGAGTCTTTTAATTTAGTTTTGTATCCTTATCTAATTTCCTGGAGGTAGTGAATTTTCTATATCCTCTTGCGATTTTCAACTTGGTGGTGAGCTATTTTTATCTATTTTATGCAAGTTCGAATCTGCGTTCGTTCCTTTTCTACAAATCGACTTTCAGCTTCTCTTGTTTCTTTTTGAATTTCATTCCTCTTTCTCCCTTCCAAGTATCAATCAGCCCTAACCATGATTGACAGCATAGTGGTTTCTTTGCTTGCTTTCACTGTCCAAGATTGATTAGCATCGGTTCAAGATCTGAGTTCTTCATAGGAGATTGATCTTGTTGGGGTATGATAGTCCAATCTAATCATATTTTTGATCTTGGCTCTAGCAAAATTGTCTGCTCTTTCTCAGCCAGGCTAACATCATCGTTAAAGTCAACCACCATTAGATCTTCACTGTAGTTGACACAACGACTTTCTTCTCAGCTAGGCTGACATCGCCATCAAGTATTCATCGCAATTGACAATACAATGGCTTCCTTCCTTCAAATCCATTGTCATCAGTTCAAGATCGATGTCCTTACAGGAGCTCGATCTTGTGGGGGCATGATAGAAGATAGGATTTAGATATGATTTCCCCAACTGAATTAGGAAATCACGTAGGTTAGTTGAGGAAAATCCTCTTATCTTCACCTATATAAATTGATGATGAATTAATAAACTCAATGGGCATTTCTTTGCTTCTTCCTATTTCTAATATAGCAGTCTCTTCTTAACCAGGCTTACATAGCTTCCGAAGTCAACTGTCGTTAGACCTTTACCGTAGTTGACAATATAGTGATCTCTTCTCAGCCAGGCTTACATAGTTGCTAAAGTCAACTACTGTCAGACCTTCACATGGTTGACAATATAGCGGTCTCCTTCCTTTAGGTTCATTGGCATCGGTTTAAGATATGTGTCCTTCACAGGAGCTTGATCTTGTGGAGGCATGATAGTTTGATCTACTCGGATTTTTGAACTTAGCTCCAATAGAATCATTTATTCTTTCTCAACTAGGCTGACATCGCCGTCAAAGTCAACTATCAATATATCTTCACCGTGGTTGACAACACAATAGCCTCATTCTCAGCTAGGCTGATATCACCGTCAAAGTCAACTATCACCAGTTCTTTACCATGGTTGACAACACAATGGCTTCCTTCTTAGCTAGGCTGACACTACCGTCGAAGTTAATTGTCATCAGATCTTCACCGCGGTTGACAATATAATGACTTCCTTCCTTCAGATTCATTATCATCGGTTCAAGATCAGCATCCTTAGTTTAAGATCGACATCCTTACATGAGTTCGATCTTGCGGGGGCATGATAGAAGATAGGATTTAGATATGATTTTCTCAACTGAATGAGGAAATCTCATAGGTTATTTAAGGGAAATCCTCCTATCTTCACTTGTATAAATTGACGATGAATAATGAATGAATTGGGCATTTCATTACTACTTTTGATATAAGATAGGATTTAGATATGATTTCCCCAACTGAATGAGGAAATCACGTAGGTTAGTTGAGGAAAATCCTCCTATCTTCACTTGTATAAATTGATGATGAATTAATGAACTCGATGGGTATTTCTTTTCTTCTTCCCATTTTTAACATGGTATTAGAGCCCTTCTCTCCATAAGAGATATTATTTTTCTTTTATTCACTTTCTAACGATAGTTTCTATCTCTTCTTGCTGTCAACGTTAAAGCCAATCTCCACGGCTTCTAGTGTGTTGGCTTCCTTTCGTTATCCGTTGTTAAACGACAGCTTCTCTGACCACTTGTTCGTAATAGCTCTTCTTTTTCATCGGCTTTCTCATTCCTCTGTTGAGGCATCCTTATGCATTAGGCTATCTTTCTTGTGCACCACCACTGTCGCATCAGCTCCGACGAGTAGCGGCACCTTCCCTCCCCCATATGTAGCAGATGATGGCTTCTACATCTGCTTACCGATGTCATCCCTCCTGCAACCTTTGCTACTCTATTCTCTCTACCGAGAGCCCTTGTAAGGGCCATCGCCCATTATTTCCTGTTGCTCTGCAGAGAGGGTGCAACAAGTTCTTTTTTGCTATCAAACGATAGCAAATCTACGACTGCAACACTTCTCTTACTGCCCTTCCGATCCATCGGCCACCATCTTCCTCTCCTCCTCTGCTGGCAGCATCACCTTAGCTGCTAGCCCTCACTACTGCCACAACCTTGCTGCTTGCAGCTACTGCCAGCATCAACCTTGCTGCGACTACTGCCCTCGTTTCCTCTTCCTCAGTAGAGACCAGCGACATCACCAATCGTAGTGTCATTGCCTCTCCTCTGCCACCTGCCGTCATAGTCATCTCCTCCATCACTCAGCGAGGCACCGCTGCTACCCCTACCGCAGTTGCTTCCAGCCGTGCCCTCTGCCATTGCCACCGCTGTTGTCATGCAGCCACGCCGCTATCCCTAGCTACAACCCTCGTTGTCCCACTCTAAGGGCCACTGCCTATCGACTCCCCTTCTACGAAGCCGCAGAGCAGCCGCCAATGCTTCTCCGGAGGCAACAAGGTTAATCCTAGGGCATTAGAGAATGGAGGGCGATGGTGCTTCTCACTTGGGTGCTTCTCCCGAAGCATCAAGGTGAAGTCTTCCTGGTGAACTCCCTAGCACTTGAGCTCGTGCTGAACTTTTGCTCACGTTGCTCACGATTACGATCGACACTGGGGATGATAGCCTCTTCTCCTTACGGAATGACGAGCAGACAGCAGAGGATGATTTCTCCCTTGGAAAATTCCCCAGCTTGAGCTTCGAGCATTCCTTAGTGCTCACGACTGCGATCAACACTGGGAATGGAGGCATTTTGCTTCCCAAAGGAAGGGCAGAGACTGCCTCATCCTAGGGCGACTACAATCAATGTTGGATCCACGGCAAGGGGGTGGCTACTTCAGTATTCGGGCGATTGGAAGGACAGTGGCTAGTTCTGGATTCTATGATTGGCGATTTCAAGCATGGATGGTTGGTGGCTACTCCTACCGTAGGCACGACTGACGACTTCTAGGGTAATAGATGGTGACGACAGGCTCTCCTCACCATGGATGCGAGCAAACAGGGGGCGCGACACTCTACTTCATAAGCCACTCCTCTATTCTAGTGGGATGGATACTCCCTCACTGGTTTCTTCCCAGTGGCCTCCGGTTCCTTCCCAGTGGGATGCCTTTCCGCTGGTTCCTTCCCAGTGGGATGCCCCTCCGCTGGTTCCTTCATAGCGAGATGCCCCAACATTAGTTTCTTCCCCGCAGGATGCCCCTCCATAGGTTTCTTCTCAGCGGGATGCTCCTCCGATGAACTAGCACAGAGGTCGCTCACGCTCTAGATCACGACCTCCTGCTCCTATTTTCCGAGATCCTCGACATTATAATAGTCTCTTTAAGGCTCTGGTTGGTAGTCCGGACCTTTATTTGGATTTCTTTGCTCCATAAGTGCTGGCTGATTAGAAGATTATTGTATATAAGGCCGTTGATTCCTGGGAATTGATTGAGACATGGTCCATGGCGATTGTTGGCTACATGGTCGGACTCAAAACATCCTTTTTTTCACTATCCTCTTTCTTCAAGACTCAATGGGGAATATCAGCATTTGATCTTTATATATTTGAGAATGGTTTCTTTGTGTGAAGGCTCTACTCTGAAGAAGATTTACAATGGATACTTGAAGTTGCACTATTCGTGGCCATCTAATGATCCTATGATGTTGGGCTCCTGATGTACGACTGGAGTTAGATAGTCTATAGTTTATTCCCTTATGGGTATCATTTCATGGCCTTTTGTTACATCTCTGGAGTCGTCGATTTATTGTAAAGCTATATAGGACTCTGGATAGCCATTATATTTCGATAAGGCAACAGCTGCACAAATGAGATTACCTTTTGCAACAACCTACGTAATGGTTTCTTCTGATGAAGATCTACTTGATGAGGTTTTTTTATCATGATCTTACTGGGAGTATTCGAAAGGTGCATGTTTCATATTCTTGGAAGACACAACGATACAAGGTTTGTCTATCTTTTGGTCATGCAAATGGTGCTTAACAGTAATCTTAAAAAAAAATCACATAGGTCTACCGACCATGTCAAGAGCCTGAGCATGGGGCCGCTATGAGCACTAATACTCAAGGCAAGTCTCCTACAGTGCCAACAGTGATGGTGGTAGAGAAGATGAGTATACACTCTGACTCGTTGGGGCAGCGACATGAACTGGAGAAGGACAAGTTAGAAGTTTCATCTCTTTCTATTATGTCAGAGCCTTCCAAAGTAGGAGTTTCTCATAGTACTTGTACCCTAACAACAACCTCGCCTTCAGGAACCATTCATTCGGCTAATAAGGAAATTACATCTCAATAACCTCTTATGAACTAGGACATTGCACCTCATCAACCTCGTTGCACTTCAACACAACTCGCTATTCAAGACTTCTTGATTCAAGGTACTCAAAAGTTTAAACATTTGCAAGTTGTGGATGAGGTGGATAAATATAGAAATAAAGGTTTAAAAGGTAAAGACATTGTGCGGGAGGAACATGCAAAATCAAAGGATAAGAAAAAGGATGGTAATGTCCTCCTGAAGTCACATGCTCTTCCTTCTATCTAGTTTTGATGAAAATAATTCGTTAAAATGTTTATGGACTTAATAAGCCTAAGAAATATCAAGAGCTCAATAGAATAATCTAATCTGCTGCATGCGATATTGTTATTCTTATGGAAACAAAAATTAAAACTCCTCATGTTTATGTTTAGAAGAATTTAATGTGGTGATTTAATTAAGTATCGAATCTATACGAGGGCAAAAGTACTAAAATAGTTTACATGTCTAAAAGCATGTTTGAGGGATATTTTATTATAGGGCTTATGTTGACAAAGCTATTTTGTAAAAACCTTATACATAATACATTATCTTTACTTACCATTTTTTTCTTTTAGAATTTAATATGGCATGAGGTAGAACTTTTTACTAATGATTCTTATGATACTTATGGTCGAGTTTGAGTCTTATAGCATCCTAACTTTGTTAATGCTTGGTTTATTTCTGCTACTGATCAATTCATTCATCTTAAGGCATAGGACAAATAGACTAGATGTCAATTCAATATTACTGGTATTTACACTTCTAATAGTATGTCTGATAGGAATGCTCTATGGCATGATTTGGTTAGCATTGCAAATAGTTATCCTACAGTGCATTGGATTGTTCTTGGTGACTTTAATATATTTTTTTGATAAGTAAAGATAATATATTATGTATAAGGTTTGTATAAAATAGCTTTTGTTTACACGAGCCCTAGACTAAAGCTTTGCACCCCACCTGAAAAAGGTGGAATGGGCTCACTTCATCGAACTCGTCTCCAAGAGTAGCCAAACTAAAATATTGACATGCCTACACACACTGTAGTCAATGACACCATACTATAGTCAATAAATAATAAAATATAATATCTAGACCATCCTAGACTACTTGTGAACACATCACAAAATGAAAGCTTTGCACCACATAATACATTACAATCTTCATCATCATTCTATAGATTATTAACTAATAAAAATTTTGAATCTTGTGAAAATCTCTTTCTCTTCTTGTTTAGTGCTCCATGTCCACACATAATCGTGAGTCCTTAAGAATCTCTATCAGAATGTGACCTTTGTTTGTGTTGTGACACTGAAAAATTCTACCACACCTCTTCTTCCCAATCCACCAAATAGCACATCTGAATGTAATCTTCGCTAGTGGTGTAAAAGGCCCTTTTCTTGAGAAGTTTTGAATAAGCATTTCTAATTCATGTTGCAAGTTTGGCCATGGTAGCCTACGAAGATAAAATCGATTCAAGATCTCCTTCCATATCCAAAAAATATAACCACAAGCAAATTAGAGATGGTCGACACTTTCTTCATTTTGCATACACAGAGAGCACCGATTTATAATATAAATACCTCTTCGCTACATATTGTCCATCATAGGCAGTTTGACAAGAAGGGTTTGTCATGCACATAAAGAATGTCTCTGTGAGCATGGTCTATCCCATGTCCAATTGCTTGAAGTCTACTTATTATTCCATTGTCTAATTTGATTTCATGCAGATGTAGCACTAAATTTACCATTATCATGAAGCCAAATAAGCATATCTGAAGTGTTATTCTTGATCGGAATAATCATAATAGTGCCAAAGTGATAACATGTCAGGGGAGGTGACTTTAATACTGTCAGATACACACATGAGAAACTGGGGGGTAGAGTGCTTTCAGAATGTCAGCTTCAATGTTTTAATGATTGTATAGATACTGCTGCATTGATTAATATGAAATCTGTAGGTGATTGGTTCTCATGGAATAATCAAAGTGTTGCCGATAGAAAAATTATGGCTCAACTTGATAAATGTTTGATTAATCAGGAATGGTTAGCAGTTTACCAAGATTCACTTCTTGAGTATAGTGCTAAGCTATTTTCGGATCACTCTATTATGCAAATACATATAGATAAAGCAATATCCATTAGCAAGAAATCTTTTAGATTTTTTTAATATGTCGAGTACTCACCCTCAGTTCCTCAAAGTTATCAGGTCAGCTTGGAACATTAACGTGTTTGGTTCTCTCCCTTACATCTTATGTGAAAAGCTAAAAGCATGCAAAGTAGCACTTAAAGAGTGGAATACAACTACCTTTGGAAATATCACCAACAGGGTTCAGTTATGCAAGAAAGAACTTATGGCATTGCTTCAGTTATGCAAAGAGGTTGATGCTAGATATAACTTTATGCAAGCTTTAAAGCATGAGGAATGCTTTTTAAAATAGAAGTCTCGACAGAATTAGCTTACTCTAGGGGATTCCAATACTAAGTTTTTCTATGCTGCTATTGCTACCAGAAGAATTGTTAATCGCATCAAAAAATGTAAAGACATATATGGTAATCTTATTGAGGATCTAGATGAGGTTAAAAAATACACTAGGTAATTTTTTTATTCCCCACTCAATCAGGAGAAGCAGCCAGCCTAATAGTATTCATGTGGAGCCCACTAGACGACTTGATTCTAAAGCTATCTCTCTTCTTAATGCCCCAATAATAGATGATGAAATTATGAGAGTTGTTTTCAGTCCCCGAAGCACAAAAGCCCTGGTCCAGATCGATTTCAAGATGAGTTTTATCAAATTGCATGGTCTATTGTAGGCAACAATGTCATTAAAGCTTATCGACATTTTTTCTCCTCAGGTCATATCCTTAAAGAATTGAATTGCACTTTTATTTCTTTAGTGCCTAAGAATGATGGAGCTGATTCATTAGAGAACTATCAACCTATTCCATTGTGCAATTTTATTTATAAGGTCATCTCTAAGCTACTAGCAGATAGATTATAAAAGGTTATGAATAAGGTCATCAGTCCCAATCAGGCTCCTTTTCTTAAAGGGAGGAGTATTCACCACAATATTCTTCTTGTTAATGATTTGGTAAAGGATCTGAACTAAAAAATAAGAGGGAAGAAAATCTGCCAACGATCACCATGGACCATGTCTCAATCAATTCCTCGGAATCAATAGTCTCATACACAACAATCTTCTATTCAGCCTGCACTTTCGGAGTAAAGAAATCTAAATAAAGGTCCAGATTGCCAACCGGAGCTTTAAAGAGACTATCCCAAGGTCGAGGATCTCAAAAAATGAGAGAGAGAGGTCGTGATCTAGAGTGTGAGTGACCTCTGGGCTAGTTCATTGGAGGAGCATCCTGCTGAGAAGAAACCAGCGGAAGGGCATCCTACGAGGAAGAAACCAGCATAGGGCCATCTCGTTGGGAAGGAACCAGCGAAGGGGCATCCCATTGGGAAGGAACTAGCAGAGAGGCATCCCCCTGGGGAGGAACCAGAAGCCACTAGGAAGAAACTAGAGGGGAAGGAACCGAAGGCCACTAGGGAGTATCCCGTTGGAATAGAGGAGCGACTGTGAGTGCCACACCCCCCCCCGCCACCTGTTCGCTTACATCCATGGTGAGGAGAGCCTGCCGCTACCATCAATTGCCCTAGAAGTTGTCAGTCGTGCCTAGGGTAGGAGTAGCTGCCACCCATCCATGCCAAAAATCGCTAATCGCAAAAGCCAGAATCAGCCACCGTCCTTCCAATCTCCCGATAGTTGAAGCACCCATCCCCTCACCATAGATCCAACATTGATCGCAGCCACCCTAGGACGAAGGCAGTCGCTGCCCTTCCTTCAGGAAGCAGAATGCCTCCATTCGCAACATCGATCGCAATCGTGAGTGCAGGGAACGCCCGAAGGAAGAAGCTTGAGGAAGTAGGGGAATTGTCAGGCCCCTCGAATTATATCACATTCGAGAGGTGTGACTCTGATCTAAATAGATCGATAATATTATCAACAACATAATGCATCCAAGATCCAAACAATCATTTGAGGATACTAAGAATAACATGCAGTCATTCAATCACTTTCATACAAACTTATGCAGATTATAATCTCTTCATATTCTCTTGATGAATCACAAAATTGATCCAAAACCAATGCAGCTAAATATAATCCACATTCATAAGGTCCACTAATGCGATAAAATCCATATGACTTAGGAAAACAACCATACACCACCACTTCACATATTATATAGCAAGTTTAACATTCAAGAACCTAAATAAGAGGATAGTTTTAAAACCACTACATAGTTATCCCACTTCAAAATGTCTACAACTTTACTTTAGACCCAGGGTATACACATACAATGATAACATATTGTCAAATGAACATTTAGCCCAAGAACTTCTTGCTTTCTCATTGCTTTAGCCTCATATCAAGTATTTTAATAAATTCCAAGCTAACCTGAAGAAGATTAGATAGCAACAGAGTGAACTAAGAAGCTCAGTAAGTATCAAACAGGTTCAGAGCAAGGAAAGGTGTTTTCAAATTGAACCTAATATAAGAGTACAAGGTAGGGAATACAATAGTCTTAATATATAGCATCAAATCAGATTCACAAGCACAAGGTTCATCTCGTTCGAAGCATACTTAAATTCATAACAGTTTGGCAATCAAAAGTATTTTGGTATATATCAATGACATTTAAAGTTTTAGGAGCATATCAATAATACATGAAATACTTCGGAACATGTCAAAGGAATAAATATCAAACTTAAGTTTATATGTCACATTTAAAGTTGGATGAATATCATAGGCATAAGTATGTTAAGCAGCATATAAATGACAAATAAAATATTTTGGAGCCTATCAATGAGAATATAAAATATTTCAGAGCATATCAAGGAAGTATAGGACATTTTTGAAAGTATATCAATGGTGTATGAATATTCTCAAAAGAATATCAAATGAATAAGTAACGAACAAAATCTCAAATATCATTCAGACATAATATTCATTTCATTCTTATCCAAAGTGCACAAATAAATCAAAAGCAATGCTTAAGATATCATATCAAAAACATACAGGGCGAAGTGAGACCATAAACATAATGTAGAACATCCATCGCTGAATGACCACTAAACATAAGTCTCCTACATCTTGGAGCTCCATCCACCCATGTCTGAGTGAAGTCATAGGTGGCCGGCAGAGTATGCGGGCTCTAAGCATAACTCCCTTTACCATTTCTGACAATGGTTCACATTGTCTCACAAACATCGGAGTACAAAAGGACACGAGCAATGAATTTAGCTTATATCAGAAGCACACACGAAAAAATAAATCATACATGCACCTAAATAGAATAATATAATGTAATATTGATTAATACATAACATATTCTGATATGTAAGGGAGTTAAGGATAAGAGCATTAGAGATTTCAGTTTTGAAATAAATGAAGCAAGTATAGGCCGAATTGATACAATCTCTATTCTAGTAGAATTCTGAAGGCAAAATGTAAAGTGATTTAGATAATCAAATATACTCTAAATTACTCAAGAAATATGTTGTTAAAAAGATAAATCAATCTAGTTTCATATAAGTTGAAGGTCTCTACAAAGAGTTATTAATGATTTTGCAACCAAAGGTCCGGAATCACAGTCTCTATTTTGTAGAATTCATATGATCCATCAACATGGGGGTTTTGATAGTCATTTGGACTCTAAATCTTTCAATCTTGGGTTCAACAAAAATATTTAAAAGTCTATTTTCTAATAAATCAAGTTTTACATAAATTAGAAACTCCAACAGGAAGATATAAGTAATATACTGATGAAAGGTCTAGAGCTATCAATTCTATTTTATAGATTTTGTATACTAAATTGAAATAAACGTTTGGGCTAGCAAATGAACTCCAAATTCTTCAAACTTAGGTTCAAAAGTAAGATATATGAATCTATATTTGAAAAAACTAAGTTTTGTCTAAGTTAGAGTCCATACTAAAAGTTACACGAGGACAAGACAGATAGGTATAATATTGATAATATTACATATTCATACTTAGGCAGCCAACAAAAGGTTTCGGATTTGTTCAGAATTTTCTTCATAAATCAAGGCAAAAATAAAGATAAATTTCAGTAGGAGAAAGATAGAACACTTACCTTTGAATATTTTAGTCCCAAAGGTGTGGATTAGATCATAATCTCAAAATCCTTAAATTTCTTCTTCTTCTTTCCTTCTCTTTTTCTTCTTCTTATTCTTCTTATTCTTCTTCTTCTTCTTCTTCTTCTTCTTCTCCTCCTCAAGTTCACGTTGTAGCCAAAACACCCCCTTTTATTTTTTATAATTGTTAATTGTTTAAGCTAACATATGTGTTGATAGGTGACAAACATGCATGCAATGTACTTATATGTCACCCATGCACATGCACAAGTGGCACTACTTTAAACAAGGTAGCAACACATTTCCTCACTATGTTTTTTTTTTAACTTAATATGAATCTTTTATAATTTATTTCATATTTTTTTAAGATTCACACTTAGGTCCCTAGCAATCAACTTTCAATATAAAATTATTTAATAAAGAAAATTAATAAATAAATCCTTAAATTTTACAAATGAGTCCTCATAAATAATTTATATTTTATTATAAATATTTCAAAAATGAGAGATATTACACTCTCCCCCCTTAAAATAAAAGTGTAGTCCTCTAAATATATCATACCTTCATCGACGAAAAGGTAAGGATAAATTTTCTTCATTTCTTCCTCTAGTTCCCAAGTTGTTTCATCCATAGAATGATGCCTCCATATCACTTTTACAAGAGAAATGACCCGGTTCCTTAGTATCTTTTCTTTCTTATTAATAATCTGTATAGGTTCTTCCACGTAAGATAAGTTATGATAGATTACAATCGGCTCATACTGAATGATATGAGAAGGGTCATGTATATACTTTTTGAGCATTGAAATATGAAATATATCATGGATATGACCCAAGAATGGTGGCAAAGCAATCCTGTAAGTGACAGAACCAATCCTCTCAAGGACTTCAAATGGTTTAATAAATCTAGGGCTTAACTTTCTTTTCTTCCCAAATCTTACCATGCCCTTAGAAGGAGAGACCTTCAGGAATACAAAATCCCCCACTTGAAACTCAATTTCTCATCTTCTATTGTCAGCATAGCTCTTTTGACGACTCTGAGTAGTCTTTAGTATTTCTCTTATAACTTGAATCTTTTCGGTAGTCTCCTGCACTTTATCGGGTGCTAACAATTTCCTATCGCCAACTTCCTCCCAACAAATAGGCGTTCTACACTTTCGCCCATACAAAGCTTTATAAGGAGCTATCTAAATACTAGACTGATAACTATTATTGCAGGTGAACTCAATAAGAGAAATATCTTTATCCCACTTACCTTTTCAATCTATGATATATGCTCTAAGCAAATCCTCAAGTGTTTGAATTATTCTTTTTGATTGCCTATCAGTTTGAGGGTAATAAGCAGTGCTAAACTTGACTTTAGTGCCCATAGATTCCTATAATCTTCTCCATAATCTAGAAAGAAATCTGGAGTCCCTATCAGAAATGATCTCCTTTGGAACACCATGAAGCCTTACTATTTCGCTGATATATAATTCAACAAGTCTATCTATATAATATGTCATATTTATCAGTAGGAAATGTGTCGATTTGGTAAATCTATCAATAATCACCCATATAGCATCATGCTTTCTAGAGATTCTTCTGGGTAGACCTGAAATAAAATCCCTGGTGATACTTTCCCATTTACATTCAAGAATATCTAAATGTTGTAACAAACCTCCAGGTTTTTGGTGTTCAACTTTGATTTGCTGGCAAGTTAAACATTTTGATACATATATTGCAATCTCCTTTTTCATGCCTTCCCACCAGTACTGACTTTTAAGATCTTTATACATTTTTGTGCTATCCGGGTGCATGGTGAATTTGGAACTATGACCTTCCTTTAGGATTTGATCCTTGATATCTGGGTCATCTAAAACACATACTCTATTCCCTATTCTCAACAGGCCATCCTCAGAAACATGAAAACTAGGCTTTGATCCTTTTTCTACTTGTTTCCTCAAGTGGATTAAACGTGGATCTCGTAGCTGTCTCTCTTTAATTTATTGAATGAAATCGGATTGTACCTGGATAGAGGCCATTAATATCATTGAGTTTTGCTCATTCCTAATAGATTTCTCATCACCATTCTTCCAATAATTCTCATTGTTTCACAACCAAACTAGCCATAAAATTTATAGATTTTCTAGTAAGTGCATCAGCAATCATAATCCTTTAAAAGTTCTATCCATCTTCGTTGCCTCATATTTAATTCCTTTTAAGTGAAGATATTCTTTAGACTCTTGTGATCGGTAAATATTTCAAACGTCCGCCCATATAAATAATGTCTCCAAATCTTCACTGCAAAAATAATTGCTGCCAACTCTAAATCATGGGTTGGATAATTTTGTTCATAACTCTTCAGTTGTCTAGAAGCATAAGCAATTACTTTCCCTTCTTGCATCGAAACACATATAGGGCTCTTTCTTGAAGCATCGGTGTAAACTACAAATCCTTTATTACCACTGGGAATTGTAAGAATAGGAGCACTAGTCAATCTTCTTTTTAACTCTTGAAAACTTTGTTCACATTCATCAACCTATTCAAATCTCACATTCTTTCGAGTTAACTTAGTAAGGGGGTTAGCAATTCAAGAAAATCCCTCCACAAATCTCCTATAATAACCTGCCATGCCCAAGAAACTTCTAACTTCAGTTATATTTATTGGTGCTTCCCGCTTAACTACTACTTCAACTTTCTTCGGATCAACAGAGATGCCCTTACCTAAAATCATATGGTCTAAGAAGGTAATTTCATTTAACCAAAACTCACATTTATTGAACTTTGCATACAACTTCTTTTCTCTTAATATTGACAACACATTTCTCAAGTGCTCCTCATGCTCTAGGTCATTCCTTGAATACACTAGCATCAATGAATATGATAACATAGTTATCTAAGAGTGGATGAAATATCCTATTCATTAATTCCATAAAAGCTACAGGGGCATTAGTCAAACCAAAAGGCATTACTACGAATTTGTAGTGACCATACTGAGTTCTGAAAATAGTTTTAGGGATATCCTCTTTCTTGATATTTAATTGATAATAACCTGACCTCAAGTCAATCTTAGAGAATACTTACGCACCCTGTAATTGATCAAACAAATCATCAATTCTAGGTAGAGGATACTTAGTTTTTATCGTCACTTGGTTCAACTAACTGTCTATAATCCATACAAAACCTCCATGTCCTATCGTTCTTCTTAACTAATAGTACTAGAGCACCCCTTGGTGAAACACTGGGTCGAATAAAACCTTTATCTAATAGTTCTTGTAGTTGCTTTCTCAATTCTTCTAGCTCGAATGGTGCTATTCTATAAGGAGGCTTGGATATTGGTGTTGTTCCAGGGACAATATTAATAGTAAATTCACTCTCTCTATTTGGAGGTAACTCAGGCAAGTCATCTAGAAAAACATCAAGGAACTCCCTAGCTACCAAAATTTCATTTAGATGAGCTGCTTGATTTGAATTTTCCTTTACACATATAATATAGCAAGAACAACCCTTCTATATAAATCGCTGAGCTTGAAACGCCAATATTAAGCAAGGAAGTGAGTCATGCCTAATACCCTTAAAAGAGAAGATGGGTTGATCCGGTATACAAAAAGTGATTATTTTTGTATAGCAATCAATACTAGCATGATAGAAAGAAAGCCAATCCATGCCAGGTACAAAGCCTTGAATCTCTAGGAGAATTAAATCAGTAAGGAGTTCATATTGTCCGATAAAAATCAGACAAGATGGATAAAGCAAGTTTGATATCAAAGTATCCCCAATTGCAGTAGTTACATACAACTCATAATCCAAAGGTTTAGGTTGAATACCCAAGTGACATGCAAAAGTTTGTTAAACAAAAGATAGATTGGACCCAGGATCAAATAAAAACCTTTGCATTCTTATTAAAAACATGAATAATACCTTCGATCACTGATTTAGAGCCTGGGAATCCTATTCAATGATAGCATAGACTCTAGTATGGGCTGTGGTTCTGGGTGGCAGTGGCTCCTTTTTCTTATTCAGTGGACAATCCTTTACTTTATGATCTAGTTTCCCAGAAGCAAAATAGGCTCTAGTCACTCAGAAACATTTACTTGTTTCATGATTATATCCACATTTTGCACATGTCTAAGTTCTCTAAGGTGGCATTCCCTTCTCTAATCCTGACATCTTGACCCTCTTTTTACTTTTTCATATTCATTCACTCTCTTATTTTTGCTTGTAAACTTGTCCTTGTAGTTCTTACCCATAATTTCCTGTATCTCCTTCAAGTCTCTTTCAATTATTAAGGCCCCTTTCTACTACATCAGCATATGAAGAAAATTTTAAGGCTGATATTTGAGTCCTTATCGCCGATCTTAGACCTCCTTTAAATCTTTTTGTTTGTCAATCACTCAAAAAAAAATCACTAAACCTCAACGTATATTTCAAATATGACATAATTATCAGGATGTCTTAGTGATGCTCAAATCATGCTCTGATACCATCTCTGACACGCCCCCCGAATTATATCATATTCAAGAGGTATGACTTTGATCTAAATAGATCAATAATATTATCAATAATATAATCCATCTAGGATCCAAACAATCATTTGAGTATACTAAGAATAACATGCAGTCATTCAATCACTTTCATACAAACCTGTGAAAATTATAATCTCTTCACATTCTCTTAATGAATCACAAAACTGATCTAAAACTAATACAGCTAAATATAATCCACATTCATAAGGTCCACTAATGCGATAAAATCCATATGACTTTGGAAAATAACTATACACCACCACTTTATATATTATACAACAAGTTTAACATTCAAGATGCCAAACAAGAGGGTAAAAACCATTACATAATTATCCCTCTCCAAAATATGTCTACAACTTTACTTTAGACCTAGGGTGTACACATACAATGATAACATATTGTACAATGAACATTTAGCCCAAGAACTTCTTGCTTTCCCATTGCTTTAACCTTGTCTCAAGTATTTTAATAAATGTCAAGCTAACCTGAAGAAGATTGGATAGCAACATAGTGAGCTAAGAAGCCCAGCAAGCATCAAACAGGTTTAGAAAAAGGAAAGGTGTTTTCAAATTGAACCTGATATAAGAGTGCAAGGTAGGAAATACAATAGTCTTCACATATATCATCAAATCAGATTCACAATCACAAGGTTCATCTCGTTCGAAGCATACTTAAATCTATAACAATTTGAGAAGGTAATTGGAGTATATATAGCAATCAAAAGCATTTTGGTATATATCAATAACATTTAAAGTTTTTGGAGCATATCAATAATATATGAAATACTTCGGAACATGTCAAAGGAATAAATATCAAACTTAAGCTCGTATGTCACATTTGAAGTTGGATGAATGTCACAAGCATAAGTATGTCAAGCAGCATATCAATGGTAAACGAAATAGTTTGGAGACTATCAATGAGAATACAAAATATTTCGAAGCATATCAAGGAGGTATAGGACATTTTTGAAAGTATATCAATAGTGTATGAATATTCTCAAAAGCATATCAAATGAACAAGTAACGAACAAAAGCTCAAATATCATTCAGACATAGCATTCATTTCATTCTTATCTAAAGTACATAAATAACTCAAAAGCAATGCTTTGGATATCATATCAAAAATATAGAGGGCGAAGTGGGACCTTAAACATAATATAGAACATCCATCGCTGAATGACCACCAAACATAAGTCTCCTACGTCTAGGAGCTCTATCTACCCATGTCTGAGTGAAGTTATAGGGGGTCGATAGAGCACATGGGCTCTAAGCATAACTCTCTTTATCATTTTTGGCAAAGGTTCACATTGTCCCGAGTACAAAAGGACATGAGCAATAAATTTGGCTTATATCGGAAGCACGTGCAAAATATTAAATCATACATACGCCTAAATAGAACAATATAATGTAACATTGATTAATACATAATATATTTTGATATGTAAGGGAGTCAAGGACAAGAGCATTAGAGATTTCAGTTTTGAAATGGATGAAGCAAGTATAGGCAGAATTGATACAATCCCTATTCTAGCAGAATTTTGAAGGCAAAATGCAAAGTTATTTAGATGATCAAAAATACTCCAAATTACTCAAGAAAGGTGTTGTTCAAAAAACAAATTAATAGAGTTTCATACGGAATAAGTTTCATATAAATTAAAGGTCTCTACAAAGAGTTATTGAGGATTTTGCAACCAAAGGTTCAAAATCACAGTCTTTGTTTTGTAGAATCATATGGTCCATCAACATGGGGGTTTTGATAGTCATTTGGATAAATCTTTCAATCTTAGGTTTAACAGAAAGGTCTAAAAGCTTATTTTCTAACAAATCAAGTTTTACATAAATCAGGAACTCTAACAAGAAGATATAAGCAATACAGTGATGAAAGGTCTGGAGCAACTGATTCTATTTTATAGATTTCATATACTCAATTAAAATAAATATTTGAGCTAGAAAATGAACTCCAAATTCTTCAAACTTAGATTTAAAAGAAAGATATGTGAATCTGTATTTGAAAAAACTATGTTTTATCCAAATCAGAGGTCTGTACTAAAAGTTACAGAAAGGACAAAATAGATAGGTCATAATCTTGATAATATTATAGATTCATACTTAGGCAGCCAACAAAAGATTTCAGATTTGTTCAGAATTTTCTTCATAAATCAAGGTAAAAACAAAGATAAATTTTAGTAGTAGAAAGATAAAACACTTGCCTTTGAATATTTTAGTCCCAAAGGTGTGGATTAGATCATAATCTCAAAATCCCCAAATTTCTTCTTCTTTTTCTTCTTCTTCTTCTTCTTCTTCTTCTTCTTCTTCTTCTTCTTTTTCTTCTTCCTCTCCTCAAGTTCACATTGTAGCCAAAAAACCCCCATTTTTTCTATAATTGTTAATTATTTAAGCTAACATATCTGTTGATAGGTGGCAAACATGTATGCAATGTACTTATATATCTATCACCCATGCACATGCACAAGTGGCACTACTTTAAACAAGGTAGTGACACATGTCCTCATTATATTCTTTTTAACTTAATGTGAATATTTTATAATTCGTTTCATATTTTTGAATTAAGAGAATTAATAAACATTCACACTTAGGTTCCTAGCAATCAACTTTCAATATAAAATTATTTAATTAAGAGAATTAATAAATAAATTCTTAAAATTTATAAATAAGTCCTCATAAATAATTTACAATATTTTATTATAAATATTTCAGAAATGAAGGATATTACAGGAATTGTCCAAGGGAGAAAAATCATCCTTTGCTCCTCGCTCGTCATTCGGTATAAAGAAGAGGTTGCCGTCCCCAGCGCTAATCACAATCACGAGTAGTACGAGCACAAGCAGAGCATAAGCGCAAGAGCTAGGGAGTTCACCGGGAAGACTCTTCACCTTAACACCTCGGGAGAAGCACCTAAGGGAGAAGCCTCGGGAGAAGCGCCCAAGGGAGAAGTCATGCTCATGCAATGCAGCCCTCTCCTCAGTTCCTCCAACACACCCTTGAAAGTACAGTCATAAACTTTACGGACCAGTATTTTGAATTTCCAAGACGGTGTATGAAAAAACGATCGAAACTCAAATTTGCATGCGATTTTGTGCAAAGTGACCATTGCATTTTTTCACGAAACTATGCTCGTATGGCTTTCCATGGCCTAATATGTTGCGAATGGCTTGTAATTTGAATTTACGAGAGGGTGCACGAGAAACGAATCGAAACTCAAATTTACACATGACTTTGCGCAAAGTTTATGACCGTTATATTTTTTCACCAAACCATATTCGTACTACGTTGGAAATGGCCAGTATTTTGAATTTCTAAGATAGTGCATGAAAAACTGATCGAAACTTGAATTGTGTGCGACAATGTGTAAAGTTTATGACCGTCATGTTTTTTTGTAAAATCCTACTAGTACAACTTCTCATGGGCTAATACGTTGGGAATGACTAGTATTTTGAATTTCCGAGATAGTGCGTGAAAAATTGATCAAAACTCGACTTTGCATGCAATTTTGCACAAAGTTTATGGGCATCATGTTTTTTCGCGAGACCGTGCTCGTACGACTTCCCATGGGCTAATATGTTGGGAATGGCTAGTACTTTGAATTTCTGAGATGGTTCACAAAAAATAGATCGAAACTCAACTTTGTGCGGGACTTTGTGCAAAGTTTATGACCATCATGTTTTTTCACAAAACTATGCTTGTACGACTTCCCATGGGCTAATACGTTAGGAATGGCCAGTATTTTTGAGATGGTGCATGAAAAATTGTTCGAAGCTCGACATTGCGTGTGACTTTACGTAAGTCTATGATCGTCATGTTTTTTCATGTAATCATGCTTGTATGACTTCCCATGGGCTAATACGTTGGGAATGGCTAGTATTTTGAATTTTTGAGATAGAGCACGAAAACCATGCTCGTACGACTTTGCATATGACTTTGCATAAAGTTTGTCCTTTGTTTTTTTTCATGAAATGATGCTCGTACGACATCCTATGGGCAAATACATTGGGAATTACTAGTATTTTGAATTTTCGAGATGGTGCACAAAAAATCGATCGAAACTTGACTTTGTACGTGACTTTGTGCAAAGTTTATAACTATCGCGTTTGTTCATGAAACTGTGCTTGTACAACTTCCAATGGGCTAATACGTTGGGAATGGCCAGTATTTTGAATTTTCAAGATGGTATGAAAAACTGATCGAAACTCGACTTTGCACGACACTTTGCGCAAAGTTTATGAATGTCATATTTTTTACGAAACCATGCTCGTATGACTTCCTATGGGCTAATACGTTGGGAATGACCAGTATTTTGAATTTCCAAGATGGTGCATGAAAAACTGATCGAAACTCGACTTTATGCGTGAAATTGCGCAAAGTCTATGATCATTATATTTTTTTGTGAAATCATGCTCGTACGACTTCCTATGGGCTAATACGTTAGGAATGGCCAGTATTTTGAATTTCCGAGATAGTGCACGAAAAATTGATTGAAACTCGACTTTGCGCACAACTTTATGCAAAGTTTATGACTGTCACATTTTTTCGTGAAACCGTACTCGTACGACTTCCTATGGGCTAATACGTTGGGAATGCTAGTATTTTGAATTTTTGAGATGGTGCACGAAAAACCGATCGAAACTCGACTTTACAAGTGACTTTACGGAAAGTTTTTGACCGTCACATTTTTTTGTGAAACCGTGCTAGTATGACTTCCCATGGGCTAAAATGTTAGGAATGGTTAGTATTTTAAATTTTCAAGACAGTGCATGAAAAACTGATAGAAACTCGACTTAGCACACGACTTTATACAAAGTTTATCACCGTCATGTTTTTTCGTAAAGTCGTGCTCGTACGACATCACATGGGTTAATACATTAAGAATGGCCAATATTTTGAATTTCTGAGACGGTTAATAAAAAACCGATCGAAACTTGACTTTGCGTGTGACTTTATGAAAAGTTTATGACCGTTGCATTTTTTCACGAAATCGTACTCGTATGACTTCCCTCCCATGGGCTAATACGTTGGGAATGGCCAGTATTTTGAATTTTCGAGATTGTGCCCGAAAAATCAATCGAAACTCGACTTTACGCGCGACTTTGCACAAAGTTTATGACCGTCATATTTTTTCACAAAACCGTGCTCATACGACTTCCCATGAGCTAATACGTTAGGAATGGCTAATATTTTGATTTTCCAAGATGGTGCATGAAAAATCGATCAAAACTCGACTTTACGTGCGAATTTACGCAAAGTTTATGACCGTTGAATTTTTTTCGCAAAACTGTACTCGTATGACTTCCTATCGGCTAATACGATGAGAATGACCAGTATTTTGAATTCTCGAGATGGTGCATGAAAAACTGATCAAAACTCGACTTTGCACATGACTTTACGTAAAGTTTATGACCATCATGTTTTTTCACAAAATCGTGCTCACACAACTTCCCATGGGCTAATACGTTGGGAATGGCCAATATTTTGAATTTCTGAAAGAGTGCATGAAAAATCGATCGAAACTCGATCTTACTTGTAACTTTACGCAAAGTTTATGATTGTCATATTTTCTCATGAAATCATGCTTGTATGACTTCCTATGGACTAATACATTAGGAATGGCTCGTATTTTGAATTTTTGAGATGATGAACGAAAAACCGATCGAAACTTGACTTTGCGCATGACTTTGCACAAAGTTTATGATCGTTGCATTTTTCGCAAAATTGTGCTCATACGACTTCCCATGGGCTAATACATTAGAAATGGCCAGTATTTTGAATTTCTTAGACGGTGCATGAAAAACTGATCGAAACTTGACTTTGCATACGACTTTATGAAAAGATTGTGACCGTCGTATTTTTTTGTGAAACCGTGCTCGTACAACTTCCCATTGGCTAATACATTGGAAATAACCAGTATTTTGAATTTCTGAGATAGTGCATGAAAAATCGATCGAAAGTCGACTTTATGCAAAGTTTATAACCATCATGTTTTTTCACGAAACCGTGCTCCTATGACTTCCGATCAAAACTCGATGTTATGTGCGACTTTGCGCAAAGTTTATGGCTATTACATTTTTTCACAAAATTATGCTCGTACGACTTCCTATGGGCTAATATGATGGGAATGGCTAGTATTTTGAATTTCCAAGATGGTGCATGAAAAATGGATCGCAACTAGATTTTGCACGCGACTTTGCATAAAGTTATGACTATCATAATTTTTCACAAAATCGTGCTTGTATAACTTCCCATGGGCTAATACATTGGGAATAGCTAGTATTTTGAATTTCTGAGATAGTGCATGAAAAACCGATCAAAACTCAACTTTACTCGTGACTTTGCGTATTGTTTATGACTGCCACATTTTTTCGTGAAACCGTGCTCGTACACCTTCCCATTGGCAAATACGTTGGGAATGGCTAGTATTTTAAGTTTAAGAGAGAGTGTATGAAAAATCGATCGAAACTCGACTTTGCACAAAGTTTATAACCATCACGTTTTTTCATGAAACTATGCTAGTACGACATCCTATGGGCTAATATGTTGGGAATAGCTAGTATTTTGAATTTTTGAGATGGTGCATGAAAAAATGATCGAAACTCGACTTGCGTAAAGTTTATAACCATCGTGTTTTTTTGTGAAACTATGCTCGTATGACTTCCCATGGGCTAATATGTTTGAGAATGACTAGTATTTTGAATTTCCGAGATAGTGCATGAAAAATCGATCGAAACTCGACTTTGCTTGTGAATTTGCACAATGTTTATGACCATCATATTTTTTTGCGAATCTAAGCTCGTACGATTTCCCATGGGCTAATACGTTGAGAATGGCTAGTATTTTGAATTTCCGAGACAGTGCACGAAAAATCGATCGAACCTCGACTTTGCCCGTCAATTTGTGCAAAGATTATGACCGACACATTTTTTTGCGAAAGCGTGCTCATGTGACTTCCCATGGGCTAATATATTGGGAATGGCCAGTATTTTGTATTTATGAGATGTTACACGAAAAACGATCAAAACTCGACATTGCATAAAGTTTATAATCGTCATGTTTTTTCATGAAACCGTACTCGTATGACTTCCCATGGGCTAATGCGTTGGGAATGGCCAGTATTTTGAATTTTTGAGATGGTGCATGAAAAACCGATCGAAGCTCGACTTTGCAAGCGACTTCGCAAAGTTTATGACCGTCACATTTTTTTCGCGAAACCATGGTAGTATGACTTCCTATGGGCTAGTATGTTGGGAATCGGTAGTATTTTGAATTTTCGAGATGGTGCATGAAAAATCGATCGAGACTTGACTTTGCATGCGACGTCATGTTTTTTCGTGAAACCGTGCTCGTACGACTTACCATGGGCTAATACATTGAGAATGGCTAGTATATTGAAATTCCGAGACGGTGCATGAAAAATTGATTGAAACTCGACTTTGCGAGTGACTTTGCTCAAAGTTTATGACCGTTGTGTTTTTTCACAAAACTATGCTTGTATGACTACCCATGGGCTAATACATTGGGAGTGGCCTATATTTTGACTTTCTGAGACGGTGCATGAAAAATTGATCAAAACTTGACTTTGCACGAGACTTTGCACAATGTTTATGACCGTCGTGTTTTTCGCAAAATCATGCTCGTATGACTTCCCATGGGCTAATCTGTTGGGAATGGCTAGTATTTTGAATTTCCAAGTTTGTGCATGAAAAACCGATCGGAACTCGTTTTTGCGCGTAACTTTGCATAATGTTTCTGACTGTCATATTTTTTCAAGAGACCATGCTCGACTTCCCATGGGCTAATACATTAGGTATGTCTATTATTTTAAATTTCTGAGATGGTGCACGAAAAACTGATCGAAACTAGACTTTGTGCGTGACATCACGCAAAGTTTATGACCGCCATATTTGTTCATGAAATAGTGCTCATACGACTTCTAATGGGCTAATACACTGGGAAGGACCAGTATTTTGAATTTATGAGACTGTGCATGAAAAATTGATCGAAACTCGACTTCGCATGTGACTCTATGCAAAGTTTATGACCATCCCATTTTTATGTGAAATCATGCTTGTATGACTTCCCATAGGCTAATATGTTGGGAATGGCCAGTATTTTAAATTTTCAAGATGGTGCACGAGAAACCGATCAAAACTCAACTTTGCGCACGACTTTACACAAAGTTTATGATCGTCACGTTTTTTCACGAAACCGTGCTTGTATGACTTCTCATGGGCTAATACGTTAGGAATGGCGATTTTGATTTTCGAGATGGTGCATGAAATACTGATTGAAACTCGATTTACGCATGAATTTGAGCAAAATTTATGATTGTCACGTTTTTTCATGAAATCGTGCACATATGACTTCCCATGGGCTAATACATTAGGAATGACCAGTATTTTGAATTTCTAAGATGGTGTATGAAAAATCGATCGAAACTCGACTTTGTGCAATATTTTTGGCCGTCATATTTTTTCGCGAAATTGTGCTCATACGACTTCCCAGAGTCTAAAACATTTGGAATGACCAGTGTTTTGAATTTCTAAAATGTTACAAGAAAAATCGTTCGAAACTCAGCTTTGCGTGCGACTTTGCCCAAAGTTTATGACCGTCACATTTTTTTGCGAAATAGTGCTCGTACGACTTTGAATGTGCTAATATGTTGGGAATGGCCAGTATTTTGAATTTCTGAGACAGTGCATATAATTCGATCGAAACTCGACTTTGTGTGCGACTTTGCGCAAAGTTTATAATCGTTGCATTTTTTCATGAAATCGTGTTCGCACGACTTCCCATGGGCTAATACGTTGGGAATGGAAAGTTTTTTGAATTTCCAAGATGGAGCATGAAAAACTGATTGAAACTCGACTTTGCCTGCGACTTAGTGAAAAGTTTATGATTGTTGTGTTTTTTCGTAAAACCATGCTCATACGACTTCCCATAGGCTAATAAGTTAGGAATGGCCAGTATTTTGAATTTCCGAGATGGTGTATGAAAAATCAATCGAAACTCGACTGTGCGGACAACATTGCGCAAAGTTTAAGACCGTCATATTTTTTCACGAAATTGTGCTCGTACGACTTCCCAAGGGCTAATACGTTGGGAATGGCCAGTTTTTTGAATTTCCGAGACGGTGCATGAAAAATCGATCGAAACTTGACTTTACGCGTGACTTTGCATAAAGTTTATGACTGCCACATTTTTTTCGTGAAACCATGCTCGTACAACTTCCCATGAGCTAATATATTGGGAATGTCCAGTATTTTGAATATCTGAGATGGTGCAGGAAAAATCGAACAAAACTGAACTTTGCGCGCGACTTTGCACAAAGTTTATAACCATCACGTTTTTCCATGAAATCATGCTCGTTTGACTTCACATGGGCTAATACATTGGGAATGGCGATTTTGAATTTTTGAGATGGTGTATGAAAATCGATCGAAACTCGACTTTGCGCGACTTTGTTAAGCAAAGTTTATGACTGTCGCTTTCTTTCATGAAATTATGCTCGTATTACTTCCCATGGGCTAAATACATTGGGAATGGCTAGTATTTTGAGTTTTCGAAATGATGTATGGAAAACTGATCGAAACTCGACTTTACACATGACTATGCGTAAAGTTTATGTCAGTCACATTATTTTACGAAACTGTGCTCGTACAACTTCCCATGGGATAATGCATTGGGATTGGCCAGTATTTTGAATTTCTGAGATGGTGCAGGAAAAATTGATCGAAACTTGACTTTGCACATGACTTTGCGCAAAGTTTATAATCATTATGTTTTTTCGCGAAACCGTGCTCGTATAAATTCCCATGGGCTAATAATACATTAGGAATGACCAGTATTTTGAATTTCTAAGATGGTGCATGAAAAACCAATCGAAACTTGACTTTGCAAGTGACTTTGCGAAGTTTATGACCATCACATTTTTCACGAAATGATGCTCGTACAACTTCCCATGGGCTAATGCGTTGGGAATGGCGATTTTAAATTTTTAAGATGGTGCACAAAAAATCAATTGATACTCGACTTTGTGCATGACATTGCGCAAAGTTTATGACCATCATATTTTTTCGTGAAATCGTGCTTGTACGACTTCCCATACATTAGGAATGGCCAGTATTTTGATTTTTGAGATGCTGCATGAAAAATCGATCGAAACTCGACTTTGCGTGCAACTTTACGCAAAGTTTATGACCGTCATATTTTTTTCGCTAAACCGTGCTCGTACGACTTCCCACAGGGTAATACATTACGAATAACTAGTATTTTGAATTTCTAAGACGATGCATGAAAAACCAATCGAAACTCGACTTTGCGAGTGACTTTGCATAATGTTTAAGACCAACACGTTATTTCACAAAACCATGCTCAAACGACTACCCTTCGGCTAATACATTGGGAATGGCCAGTATTTTGAATTTTCGAGACAGTGCACAAAAAATCAATCGAAACTTGACTTTTCAAGCAACTTTGTGAAAAGTTTATGACCACTGTATTTTTTTCACGAAACTGTGCTCTGACTAATACGTTGGGAATGGCCTGTATTTAGAATTTCTGAGATGGTGCACAAAAAATTTTTCGAAACTCGATTTTACGCATGACTTTGCACAAAATTTATGACCGTCACATTTTTTCGCGTAACTGTGCTCGTATGAATTCAAATGTGCTAATACATTGGGAATGGCTAGTATTATGAATTTTTGAGACATTGCATGAAAAACTGATTGAAACTCGATGTTGTATTCAACTTTGCACAAAGTTTATGACTGTTGTATTTTTTCACTAAACCATGCTCGTATGACTTCCCACGGGCTAATACATTGGGAATGGCCAGTATTTTGAATTTTCGAGATGGTGCAAGAAAAACTGATCGAAACTAGACTTTGCACGTGACTTTGCATAAAGTTTATAACCGTTGCATTTTTTCACAAAACCATGCTCGAATGACTACCCGTGGGCAAATAAGTTGGGAATGGTCAGTATTTTGAATTTCTGAGACAGTGCTTGAAAAACCAATCAAAACTCGACTTTACGAGCGACTTTGCAAGACGTTTATGACCATCATATATTTCACGAAACTATGCTTGCACGACTTCGCATAGGCTAATACATTGCGAATAGCCAGCATTTTTAATTTCCGAGATGGTGCATGAAAAACCGATCGAAACTCAGCTTTACACAAGGTTTATAACCATCGTATTATTTTGTGAAACTGTGCTTTTACGACTTCCCATAGGCTAATACGTTGGGAACAACAAGTATTTTGAATTCTCGTTACACAAAAAACTGATCGAAGCTTGACTTTGTGCGCAACTTTTCGTAAAGTTTTTGACCATCATGTTTTTCCACAAAATCGGGCTCGTACGACTTCCCATGGGCTAATACATTGGGAATGGCCAATATTTAGAATTTTCGAGACGGTGCATGAAAAACTGATCAAAACTCGACTTTGCGTGTAACTTTGCATAAAGTTTATGACCGTTTTTTGCGAAACCATGATCAAACCGACTACCCTTGGGCTAGGCTAATATGTTGGGAATGGCGATTTTGAATTTCCAAGATAGTGCATGAAAAATCGATCGAAACTCAACTTTGCATTCGACTTTACGCATAGTTTATGATTATCGCATTTTTGCTAAACCGTGCGTCGACTTTCACAGGCTAATATGTTGGGAATGGCCAGTATTTTGAATTTCCGAGGCAATGCATAAAAAATGGATTGAAACTCGACTTTGCACGTGACTTTGCGTAACTTTATGACCATCACATTTTTTTATAAAATCGTGCTCGGACGACTACCCTTGGGCTAATACATTGTTTGAATTTCCAAGATAGTGCACGAAAAATCGACTTTATGAGCGACTTTGCACAAAGTTTATGATCAAATTCTATCACGAAACTATACTCGTACGACTTCCCATGGGCTAATACATTGGGAATGGCCAGTATTTTGAATTTTCGAGATGGAGCATGAAAAATCGATCGAAACTTGACATTGCATGTGACTTTGCATAAAGTTTATGACCATCACGTTTTTTTACAAAATTATGCTCGTACGACTTCGTACAACTTCCCATGGGCTAATACGTCAGGAATGGCCAATAGTTTGATTTTTTGAGATGGTGCATGAAAAATCAATCGAAACTCAAAGCGCAAAGTTTATGTTCATCACATTTTTTCGTGAAAATATGCTCATACGACTTCCCATAGGCCAATATATTGGGAATGGCTAGTATTTTGAATTTCTAAGATGGTGCATGAAAAACGGATCGAAACTCGACTTTGCGCATGACTTTGCATAATGTTTCTGACCATCGTTTTTTTTCGTGAAACCATGCTCATACAGCTTCTGATGGGCTAATACGTTGGGAATGGCCAGTATTTTGAATTTTCAAGACGGTTCATGAAAAACCGATCGAAACTTGAATTTATGCGTAAATTGGTGCAAAGTTTATAACCGTCACATTTTTTTGCAAAATTGTGCTTGTACGACTTCCGATGACCTAATACATTAGGAATGTCTAGTGTTTTGAATTTCTAAGAAGGTGAACCAAAAATCGATTGAAACTCAACTTTGTGCAAAGTTTATGACCATCATGTGTTTTCGCGGAACCGTGCTCTGTGACTTCCCATGGGCTAATATGTCGGGAATGGCTAGTATTTTGAATTTATTTTTTTTGGTAAGTAAAGATAATGTATTATGTATAAGGTTTTGTACAAAGTAGCTTTATCTGCACAAGCCATAGACTAAAGCCTAAAGTCTCTTAGTGTAGTCGAGAAGATTACACCCCACCTAAAAAAGGTGGAATGGGCACATTTGATCAAACTCATCTCCTAGAGTAGCACAAGGTAGTTAATAAATAATAAAATATAATATCTAGATCGTCCTGGACTACTTGTGGAAACATCACAAAATATAAGCTTTCCCCTACATAATATATTACAATCTTCATCCATCATTATTCTAGAGATTATTGACTAATGAAAAAATTGAATCTTATGAAAATCCCTTTCTCTCTTCTTGTTAGATGCTCTATATCCAATTCTTGCTCCATACATGATCGTGAGTCCTGAAGAATCTCTATCTGAATTTGAGCTTTGTTCGTGTTGTGACACTCAAAAATTCTACCACACCTCTCCTTCCAAATCCACCAAATAGCACATATGAATATAATTCTTGCCAGTTGTGTAAGAGGCCCCTTTCTTGAGAAGTTTTGCATAAGCATTTCTAATTCATGATGCAAGTTTGGCCGTGGTAGCCTTTAAAGATCAAATCGCTAGTATTTTGAATTTCAATGATAGTGCGTAAAAAATCGATCAAAACTCGACTTTGCACTAGTAAAGTTTATGACCGTTGTGTTTTTTTGCGAAACCATGCTCGTAAGATTTCCCATAGCTAAACGTTGGGAATGGCCAGCATTTTGAATTTCTGAGACGGTGCATGAAAAACCGATCGAAACTCGACTTTGTGCATGACTTTATGCAAAGTTTATGACCATTACATTTTTTCACGAAATTGTGCTTGTATGACTTCCCATGGGCTAATACATTGGGAATGGCCAATATTTTGAATTTACGAGATGGTGCATGAAAAACTGATCGAAACTTGACTTTGTGTGTGACTATGCGCATAGTTTATGACCGTCGTATTTTTTTGTGAAACCATGCTTGTATAACTTCCCATGGAATAATATGTTGGTAATGGCCAATATTTTGAATTTATGAGATGGTGCATAGAAAATTGATCAAAACTCTACATTGCGCACGACTTTGTGCAAAGTTTATAACTGCTGTGTTTTTTTGCGAAACCATGCTCGTACGACTTCCTATGGGCTAATACATTAGGAATGACCAGTATTTTGAATTTCTGAGACAGTGCACGAAAAATTGATCACAACTCGACGTTGTGCAAAGTTTTTGACTGTCACATTTTTTCACGAAACCGTGCTTATATAATTTCCCATAGGCTAATGCATTGGGAATGACCAGTATTTTAAATTTTTGAGATCATGCACAAAAAATCAACCGAAACTCGACTTTGTGCGCAACTTGCGTAAAGTTTATGACTGTCATATTGTTTTGCAAAACAGTTCTCCTACGACTTCTCATAGGCTAATACATTGGGAATGACCAGTATTTTGATTTTCGAGATGGTGCACGAAAAAATGATCAAAGATCGACTTTGCACGCGACTTTGCATGAAGTTTATGACCGTTACATTTTTTCATGAAATCGTGCTTGCACGACTTCCCGTGGGCTAATATTGGGAATGACCAGTATTTTGAATTTCTAAGATGGTGCACGAAAAATCGATTAAAACTCGACTTTGCACGCAACTTTGTGAAATATATTTGACTATCGTATTTTTTCATGAAACGATGCCCGTACGACTTGCCAATGAGCTAATATGTTTGGAATGGACAGTATTTTGAATTTTCGAGATTGTGCACAAAAAATCGATCGAAGCTCGACTTTGCGCATGACTCTACACATAGTCTGTGACCATCACATTTTTACGTGAAACCGTGCTCGTACAACTTCACATGGGCTAATATGTTGGGAATGACCAGTATTTTAAATTTTCAAGATGATGCACGAGAAACTGATCGGAACTCGACTTTGCGCAAAATTTATGACCGTTGTATTTTTCATGAAATCGTGCTCGTACAACTTCCTATGGGTTAATACATTCAAAATGGCCAGTATTTTGATTATCGAGATGGTGCATAAAATACTGATTGAAACTCGACTTTGTACGCGACTGTGAGTAAAGTTTATGATTGTCGCATTTCTCGTAAAATCGTGCACGTACGATTTCCCATGGGCTAATACATTGGGAATGGCCAGTATTTTAAATTTCTAAGATAGTGCATGAAAAATCGATCGAATCTCGACTTTGTGCGCGACTTTGCGTAATGTTTATGATCGTCATTTTTTTTCGCAAAACCGTGCTCGTACAACTTCCCATAAGTGAATACATTTGGAATGACCAGTATTTTGAATTTCTGAGATGGTGCATAAAAAACCGATCGAAACTCGACTTTGCGTGCAACTTTGCCCAAAGTTTATGACTGTTGCATTTTTTCACGAAATAGTGCTCATACGACTTCGAATGAGCTAATACGTTAGGAATGGCCAGTATTTTAAATTTTTGAGATAGTGCATGATAATTTGATCGTAACTCGACTTTGCAGGCGGCTTTACGCAAAGTTTATGATTATCGTATTTTTTCAGGAAAGCGTGTTCGCACGAGTTCCCATGGGCTAATACGTTGGGAATGGCCAATATTTTGAATTTTCGAGATGGAGCACGAAAAACTGATCGAAACTTGACTTTGCATGCAGTGAAAAGTTTATGACCATCGTATTTTTTTGTGAAACTGTGCTCGTACGACTTCCCATGGGCTAATACGTTGGGAATGGCTAGTATTTTGAATTTTCGAGACGGTGCACAGAAAATCGATCGAAACTCAACTTTACGTGTGACTTTGCACAAAGTTTATGACCGTTTCATTTTTTCGCAAAACCATGCTCGTACGACTTCCTCTGGGCTAATACGATGGGAATGGCTAGTATTTTGAATTTCAGAGACGGTGCATGAAAAATCGATCAAAACTCGACTTTGCACGCAACTTTGCACAAAGTTTATGACCGTCATGTTTTTTGCACAAAATTATGCTCGTACAACTTCCCATAGGCTAATACATTGGGAATGGCTAGTATTTTGAATTTATGAGACGGTGCACGAAAAATCGATTGAAACTCGACTTTACTCGTGACTTTGCACAAAGTTTATGACTATCATATTTTTTCACAAAACCGTGCTCGTATGACTTCACTTGGGCTAATACGTTAGGAATGGCTAGTATTTTGAATTTCCGAGACAGTGCACGAAAAATCGATCGAAACTCGACTTTGCCCGTCAATTTGTGCAAAGATTATGACCGACACATTTTTTTGCGAAAGCGTGCTCATGTGACTTCCCATGGGCTAATATATTGGGAATGGCCAGTATTTTGTATTTATGAGATGTTACACGAAAAACGATCAAAACTCGACATTGCATAAAGTTTATAATCGTCATGTTTTTTCATGAAACCGTACTCGTATGACTTCCCATGGGCTAATGCGTTGGGAATGGCCAGTATTTTGAATTTTTGAGATGGTGCATGAAAAACCGATCGAAGCTCGACTTTGCAAGCGACTTCGCAAAGTTTATGACCATCACATTTTTTTCGCGAAACCATGGTAGTATGACTTCCTATTGGCTAGTATGTTGGGAATCAGTAGTATTTTGAATTTTCGAGATGGTGCATGAAAAATCGATCGAGACTTGACTTTGCATGCGACGTCATGTTTTTTCGTGAAACCGTGCTCGTACGACTTACCATGGGCTAATACATTGGGAATGGCTAGTATATTGAAATTCCGAGACGGTGCATGAAAAATTGATTGAAACTCGACTTTACGAGTGACTTTGCTCAAAGTTTATGACCGTTGTGTTTTTTCACAAAACTATGCTTGCATGACTACCCATGGGCTAATACATTGGGAGTGGCCTATATTTTGACTTTCTGAGACGGTGCATGAAAAATCGATCAAAACTCGACTTTGCACGAGACTTTGCACAATGTTTATGACCGTCGTGTTTTTCGCAAAATCATGCTCGTATGACTTCCCATGGGCTAATCTGTTGGGAATGGCTAGTATTTTGAATTTCCAAGTTTGTGCATGAAAAACCGATCGGAACTCGTTTTTGCGCGTAACTTTGCATAATGTTTCTGACTGTCATATTTTTTCAAGAGACCATGCTCGACTTCCCATGGGCTAATACATTAGGTATGTCTATTATTTTAAATTTCTGAGATGGTGCACGAAAAACTGATCGAAACTAGACTTTGTGCGTGACATCACGCAAAGTTTATGACCGCCATATTTGTTCGTGAAATAGTGCTCATACGACTTCTAATGGGCTAATACATTGGGAAGGACCAGTATTTTGAATTTATGAGACTGTGCATGAAAAATTGATCGAAACTCGACTTCGCACGTGACTCTATGCAAAGTTTATGACCATCCCATTTTTATGTGAAATCATGCTTGTATGACTTCCCATGGGCTAATATGTTGGGAATGGCCAGTATTTTAAATTTTCAAGATGGTGCACGAGAAACCGATCAAAACTCAACTTTGCGCACGACTTTACACAAAGTTTATGATCGTCACGTTTTTTCACGAAACCGTGCTTGTATGACTTCTCATGGGCTAATACGTTAGGAATGGCCAGTATTTTGATTTTCGAGATGGTGCATGAAATACTGATTGAAACTCGATTTACGCATGAATTTGAGCAAAATTTATGATTGTCACGTTTTTTCATGAAATCGTGCACATATGACTTCCCATGGGCTAATACATTAGGAATGACCAGTATTTTGAATTTCTAAGATGGTGTATGAAAAATCGATCGAAACTCGACTTTGTGCAATATTTTTGACCGTCATATTTTTTCACGAAATTGTGCTCATACGACTTCCCAGAGTCTAAAACATTTGGAATGACCAGTGTTTTGAATTTCTAAAATGTTACAAGAAAAATCGTTCGAAACTCAGCTTTGCGTGCGACTTTGCCCAAAGTTTATGACCGTCACATTTTTTTGCGAAATAGTGCTCGTACGACATTGAATGTGCTAATATGTTGGGAATGGCCAGTATTTTGAATTTCTGAGACAGTGCATATAATTCGATCGAAACTCGACTTTGTGTGCGACTTTGCGCAAAGTTTATAATCGTTGCATTTTTTCATGAAATCGTGTTCGCACGACTTCCCATGGGCTAATACGTTGGGAATGGAAAGTTTTTTGAATTTCCAAGATGGAGCATGAAAAACTGATTGAAACTCGACTTTGCCTGCGACTTAGTGAAAAGTTTATGATTGTTGTGTTTTTTCGTAAAACCATGCTCATACGACTTCCCATAGGCTAATAAGTTAGGAATGACCAGTATTTTGAATTTCCGAGATGGTGTATGAAAAATCAATCGAAACTCGACTGTGCGGACAACATTGCGCAAAGTTTAAGACCGTCATATTTTTTCACGAAATTGTGCTCGTACGACTTCCCAAGGGCTAATACGTTGGGAATGGCCAGTTTTTTGAATTTCCGAGACGGTGCATGAAAAATCGATCGAAACTTGACTTTACGCGTGACTTTGCATAAAGTTTATGACTGCCACATTTTTTTCGTGAAACCATGCTCGTACAACTTCCCATGAGCTAATATATTGGGAATGTCCAGTATTTTGAATATCTGAGATGGTGCAGGAAAAATCGATCAAAACTGAACTTTGCGCGCGACTTTGCACAAAGTTTATAACCATCACGTTTTTCCATGAAATCATGCTCGTTTGACTTCACATGGGCTAATACATTGGGAATGGCCAGTATTTTGAATTTTTGAGATGGTGTATGAAAAATCGATCGAAACTCGACTTTGCGCACGACTTTGTTAAGCAAAGTTTATGACTGTCGCTTTCTTTCATGAAATTATGCTCGTATTACTTCCCATGGGCTAAATACATTGGGAATGGCTAGTATTTTGAGTTTTCGAGATGATGTATGGAAAACTGATCGAAACTCGACTTTACACATGACTATGCGTAAAGTTTATGTCAGTCACATTATTTTACGAAACTGTGCTCGTACAACTTCCCATGGGATAATGCATTGGGATTGGCCGGTATTTTGAATTTCTGAGATGGTGCAGGAAAAATTGATCGAAACTTGACTTTGCACATGACTTTGCGCAAAGTTTATAATCATTATGTTTTTTCGCGAAACCGTGCTCGTATAAATTCCCATGGGCTAATAATACATTAGGAATGACCAGTATTTTGAATTTCTAAGATGGTGCATGAAAAACCAATCGAAACTTGACTTTGCAAGTGACTTTGTACGAAGTTTATGACCATCACATTTTTCACGAAATGATGCTCGTACAACTTCCCATGGGCTAATGCGTTGGGAATGGCCAGTATTTTAAATTTTTAAGATGGTGCACAAAAAATCAATTGATACTCGACTTTGTGCATGACATTGCGCAAAGTTTATGACCATCATATTTTTTCGTGAAATCGTGCTTGTACGACTTCCCATACATTAGGAATGGCCAGTATTTTGATTTTTGAGATGCTGCATGAAAAATCGATCGAAACTCGACTTTGCGTGCAACTTTACGCAAAGTTTATGACCGTCATATTTTTTTCGCTAAACCGTGCTCGTACGACTTCCCACAGGGTAATACATTACGAATAACTAGTATTTTGAATTTCTAAGACGATGCATGAAAAACCAATCGAAACTCGACTTTGCGAGTGACTTTGCATAATGTTTAAGACCAACACGTTATTTCACAAAACCATGCTCAAACGACTACCCTTCGGCTAATACATTGGGAATGGCCAGTATTTTGAATTTTCGAGACAGTGCACAAAAAATCAATCGAAACTTGACTTTTCAAGCAACTTTGTGAAAAGTTTATGACCACTGTATTTTTTTCACGAAACTGTGCTCTGACTAATACGTTGGGAATGGCCTGTATTTAGAATTTCTGAGATGGTGCACAAAAAAATTTTCGAAACTCGATTTTACGCATGACTTTGCACAAAATTTATGACCGTCACATTTTTTCGCGTAACTGTGCTCGTATGAATTCAAATGTGCTAATACATTGGGAATGGCTAGTATTATGAATTTTTGAGACATTGCATGAAAAACTGATTGAAACTCGATGTTGTATTCAACTTTGCACAAAGTTTATGACTGTTGTATTTTTTCACTAAACCATGCTCGTATGACTTCCCACGGGCTAATACATTGGGAATGGCCAGTATTTTGAATTTTCGAGATGGTGCAAGAAAAACTGATCGAAACTAGACTTTGCACGTGACTTTGCATAAAGTTTATAACCGTTGCATTTTTTCACAAAACCATGCTCGAATGACTACCCGTGGGCAAATAAGTTGGGAATGGTCAGTATTTTGAATTTCTGAGACAGTGCTTGAAAAACCAATCAAAACTCGACTTTACGAGCGACTTTGCAAGACGTTTATGACCATCATATATTTCACGAAACTATGCTTGCACGACTTCGCATAGGCTAATACATTGCGAATAGCCAGCATTTTTAATTTCCGAGATGGTGCATGAAAAACCGATCGAAACTCAGCTTTACACAAGGTTTATAACCATCGTATTATTTTGTGAAACTGTGCTTTTACGACTTCCCATAGGCTAATACGTTGGGAACAACAAGTATTTTGAATTCTCGTTACACAAAAAACTGATCGAAGCTTGACTTTGTGCGCAACTTTTCGTAAAGTTTTTGACCATCATGTTTTTCCACAAAATCGGGCTCGTACGACTTCCCATGGGCTAATACATTGGGAATGGCCAATATTTAGAATTTTCGAGACGGTGCATGAAAAACTGATCAAAACTCGACTTTGCGTGTAACTTTGCATAAAGTTTATGACCGTCGTATTTTTTCGCGAAACCATGATCAAACCGACTACCCTTGGGCTAGGCTAATATGTTGGGAATGGCCAGTATTTTGAATTTCCAAGATAGTGCATGAAAAATCGATCGAAACTCAACTTTGCATTCGACTTTACGCATAGTTTATGATTATCGCATTTTTTTGCTAAACCGTGCTCGTACGACTTCCCTGGGCTAATATGTTGGGAATGGCCAGTATTTTGAATTTCCGAGGCAATGCATAAAAAATGGATTGAAACTCGACTTTGCACGTGACTTTGCGTAACTTTATGACCATCACATTTTTTTATAAAATCGTGCTCGGACGACTACCCTTGGGCTAATACATTGTTTGAATTTCCAAGATAGTGCACGAAAAATCGACTTTGCGAGCGACTTTGCACAAAGTTTATGACTGTCAAATTCTATCACGAAACTATACTCGTACGACTTCCCATGGGCTAATACATTGGGAATGGCCAGTATTTTGAATTTTCGAGATGGAGCATGAAAAATCGATCGAAACTTGACATTGCATGTGACTTTGCATAAAGTTTATGACCATCACGTTTTTTTACAAAATTATGCTCGTACGACTTCGTACAACTTCCCATGGGCTAATACGTCAGGAATGGCCAATAGTTTGAATTTTTGAGATGGTGCATGAAAAATCAATCGAAACTCAAAGCGCAAAGTGTATGTTCATCACATTTTTTCGTGAAAATATGCTCATACGACTTCCCATAGGCCAATATATTGGGAATGGCTAGTATTTTGAATTTCTAAGATGGTGCATGAAAAACTGATCGAAACTCGACTTTGCGCATGACTTTGCATAATGTTTCCGACCATCGTTTTTTTTCGTGAAACCATGCTCATACAGCTTCTGATGGGCTAATACGTTGGGAATGGCCAGTATTTTGAATTTTCAAGACGGTTCATGAAAAACCGATCGAAACTTGAATTTATGCGTAAATTGGTGCAAAGTTTATAACCGTCACATTTTGTTGCAAAATTGTGCTTGTACGACTTCCGATGACCTAATACATTAGGAATGTCTAGTGTTTTGAATTTCTAAGAAGGTGAACCAAAAATCGATTGAAACTCAACTTTGTGCAAAGTTTATGACCATCATGTGTTTTCGCGGAACCGTGCTCTGTGACTTCCCATGGGCTAATATGTCGGGAATGGCTAGTATTTTGAATTTATTTTTTTTGGTAAGTAAAGATAATGTATTATGTATAAGGTTTTGTACAAAGTAGCTTTATCTGCACAAGCCATAGACTAAAGCCTAAAGTCTCTTAGTGTAGTCGAGAAGATTACACCCCACCTAAAAAAGGTGGAATGGGCACATTTGATCAAACTCATCTCCTAGAGTAGCACAAGGTAGTTAATAAATAATAAAATATAATATCTAGATCGTCCTGGACTACTTGTGGAAACATCACAAAATATAAGCTTTCCCCTACATAATATATTACAATCTTCATCCATCATTATTCTAGAGATTATTGACTAATGAAAAAATTGAATCTTATGAAAATCCCTTTCTCTCTTCTTGTTAGATGCTCTATATCCAATTCTTGCTCCATACATGATCGTGAGTCCTGAAGAATCTCTATCTGAATTTGAGCTTTGTTCGTGTTGTGACACTCAAAAATTCTACCACACCTCTCCTTCCAAATCCACCAAATAGCACATATGAATATAATTCTTGCCAGTTGTGTAAGAGGCCCCTTTCTTGAGAAGTTTTGCATAAGCATTTCTAATTCATGATGCAAGTTTGGCCGTGGTAGCCTTTAAAGATCAAATCGCTAGTATTTTGAATTTCCATGATAGTGCGTAAAAAATCGATCGAAACTCGACTTTGCACTAGTAAAGTTTATGACCGTTGTGTTTTTTTGCGAAACCATGCTCGTAAGATTTCCCATAGCTAAACGTTGGGAATGGCCAGCATTTTGAATTTCTGAGACGGTGCATGAAAAACCGATCGAAACTCGACTTTGTGCATGACTTTATGCAAAGTTTATGACCATTACATTTTTTCACGAAATTGTGCTTGTATGACTTCCCATGGGCTAATACATTGGGAATGGCCAATATTTTGAATTTACGAGATGGTGCATGAAAAACTGATCGAAACTTGACTTTGTGTGTGACTATGCGCATAGTTTATGACCGTCGTATTTTTTTGTGAAACCATGCTTGTATAACTTCCCATGGAATAATATGTTGGTAATGGCCAATATTTTGAATTTATGAGATGGTGCATAGAAAATTGATCAAAACTCTACATTGCGCACGACTTTGTGCAAAGTTTATAACTGTGTTTTTTTTGAAACCATACTCGTACGACTTCCTATGGGCTAATACATTAGGAATGACCAGTATTTTGAATTTCTGAGACAGTGCACGAAAAATTGATCACAACTCGACGTTGTGCAAAGTTTTTGACTGTCACATTTTTTCACGAAACCGTGCTTATACAATTTCCCATAGGCTAATGCATTGGGAATGACCAGTATTTTAAATTTTTGAGATCATGCACAAAAAATCAACCGAAACTCGACTTTGTGCGCAACTTGCGTAAAGTTTATGACTGTCATATTTTTTTGCAAAATAGTTCTCCTACGACTTCTCATAGGCTAATACATTGGGAATGACCAGTATTTTGATTTTCGAGATGGTGCACGAAAAAATGATCAAAGATCGACTTTGCACGCGACTTTGCATGAAGTTTATGACCGTTACATTTTTTCATGAAATCGTGCTTGCACGACTTCCCGTGGGCTAATATTGGGAATGACCAGTATTTTGAATTTCTAAGATGGTGCACGAAAAATCGATTGAAACTCGACTTTGCACGCAACTTTGTGAAATATATTTGACTATCGTATTTTTTCATGAAACGATGCCCGTACGACTTGCCAATGAGCTAATATGTTTGGAATGGACAGTATTTTGAATTTTCGAGGTTGTGCACAAAAAATCGATCGAAGCTCGACTTTGCGCGTGACTCTACACATAGTCTGTGACCATCACATTTTTACGTGAAACCGTGCTCGTACAACTTCACATGGGCTAATATGTTGGGAATGACCAGTATTTTAAATTTTCAAGATGATGCACGAGAAACTGATCGGAACTCGACTTTGCGCAAAATTTATGACCGTTGTATTTTTCATGAAACCGTGCTCGTACAACTTCCTATGGGTTAATACATTCGAAATGGCCAGTATTTTGATTATCGAGATGGTGCATAAAATACTGATTGAAACTCGACTTTGCGGTTGTGAGTAAAGTTTATGATTGTCGCATTTCTCGTAAAATCGTGCACGTACGATTTCCCATGGGCTAATACATTGGGAATGGCCAGTATTTTAAATTTCTAAGATAGTGCATGAAAAATCGATCGAATCTCGACTTTGTGCGCGACTTTGCGCAATGTTTATGATCGTCATTTTTTTTCGCAAAACCGTGCTCGTACAACTTCCCATAAGTGAATACATTTGGAATGACCAGTATTTTGAATTTCTGAGATGGTGCATAAAAAACCGATCGAAACTCGACTTTGCGTGCAACTTTGCCCAAAGTTTATGACTGTTGCATTTTTTCACGAAATAGTGCTCGTACGACTTCGAATGAGCTAATACGTTAGGAATGGCCAGTATTTTAAATTTTTGAGATGGTGCATGATAATTTGATCGTAACTCGACTTTGCATGCGGCTTTACGCAAAGTTTATGATTATCGCATTTTTTCAGGAAAGCGTGTTCGCACGAGTTCCCATGGGCTAATACGTTGGGAATGGCCAATATTTTGAATTTTCGAGATGGAGCACGAAAAACTGATCGAAACTTGACTTTGCATGCAGTGAAAAGTTTATGACCATCGTATTTTTTTGTGAAACTGTGCTCGTACGACTTCCCATGGGCTAATACGTTGGGAATGGCTAGTATTTTGAATTTTCGAGACGGTGCACAGAAAATCGATCGAAACTCAACTTTACGTGTGACTTTGCACAAAGTTTATGACCGTTTCATTTTTTCGCAAAACCATGCTCGTACGACTTCCTCTGGGCTAATACGATGGGAATGGCTAGTATTTTGAATTTCAGAGACGGTGCATGAAAAATCGATCAAAACTCGACTTTGCACGCAACTTTGCACAAAGTTTATGACCGTCATGTTTTTTGCACAAAATTGTGCTCGTACAACTTCCCATAGGCTAATACATTGGGAATGGCTAGTATTTTGAATTTATGAGACGGTGCACGAAAAATCGATTGAAACTCGACTTTACTCGTGACTTTGCACAAAGTTTATGACTATCATATTTTTTCACAAAACCGTGCTCGTATGACTTCACTTGGGCTAATACGTTAGGAATGGCTAGTATTTTGAATTTTCGAGACGGTGGACAAAAAATCGATCGAAACTCGACTTTACGCATAACTTTGCCTAAAGTTTATACTGTCATGTTTTTTCGCGAAGCCGTGCTCGTACGACTTCCATTGGGTTAATATGTCGAAAATGGCTAATATTTTGAATTTCCGAGATGATGCATGAAAAATCAATCGAAACTCGACTTTGCGTGCGACTTTGTGCAAAGTTTATGACCGTTACATTTTTTTGTGAAATTATGCTCGTACAACTTCCCATGGGCTAATACATTGGGAATGACTAGTATTTTAATTTTCGAGATAGTGCATGAAATACTAATCGAAACTTGACTTTGCACGTGACTTTACACAAAGTTTATGATTATCATGTTTTTTCATGAAATCTTGCACCTACGACTTCCCATGGGTTAATACATTAGGAATGGCCAGTATTTTGAATTTCTGAGAAGGTACATTAAAAACTGATCAAAACTAGACTTTGCACGCGACCTTGCACAATGTTTATGATCGTCGTATTTTTTTGTGAAGTTGTGCTCGTACGACTTCCCATGGGCTAATACATTGGGAATGACCAATATTTTGAATTTCCGATATGGTGCACAAAAAACCAATCGAAATTCGACTTTGTGTATGACTTTGTGAAAAGTTTATGACCATCGTATTTTTTTATAAAATAGTGCTCGTACGACTTCCAATGGGCTAATACGTTGGGTTTGGCCAGTAATTTGAATTTCTGAGATGGTGCATGATAATCCGATCAAAACTCGACTTTACGTTCGAGTTTATGTAAAGTTTATAACCATTGTGTTTTTTCGCGAAACTATACTTGTATGAATTCCCATGGGTTAATTCGTTGGGAATGACAAGTATTTTGAATTTTCGAGATAGTGCACTAAAAACTAATCGAAACTCGACTTTGCGTATGACTTTGCGCAAAGTTTATGACCATCATATTTTTTCCCGAAACTATGCTCATACAACTTTCCAGAGGCTAATATGTTGGGAATGGCTAGTATTTTGAATTTCTGAGACAGTGCACAAAAAATTGATTGAAACTCGACTTTGCACGCGACTTTACGCAAAGTTTATGACCATCATATTTTTTTACGAAATCATGCTCATACAACTTCCCACAGGCTAATACGTTGGGAATGGCTAATATTTTGAATTTTCAAGACGGTGGACAAAAAACATATAGAAACTCGACTTTGCGCATGACTTTGTGCAAAGTTTTTGACCGTTGTGTTTTTTTGTGAAACCATGCTCGTACGACTTCCGATTGGCTAATATATTAGGAAAAGCCAATATTTTGAATTTCCGAGATAGTGCATCAAAAATCGATCGAAACTCGACTTTGCGCATGACTTTCCGCAAAGTTTATGACCATTGCATTTTTTTGCGAAACCATGCTCGTACGACTTCGCATTAGCTAACACATTAGGAATGACCAGTATTTTGATTTTCGAGATGGTGCATGAAATATTAATCAAAACTTGACTTTACGACTTTGCGTAAAGTTTATGATTGTCATGTTTTTTCACGAAATCTTGCACGTATGACTTCCCATGGGTTAATTAATACATTAGGAATGGCCAGTATTTTGAATTTTTGAGATAGTGCATGAAAAACTGATCGAAACTGGACTTTGCACACGATGTTATGCAATGTTTATGACCATTGTATTTTTTTGTGAAACCGTGCTCATATGACTTCCCATGGCCTAATACATTGGGAATTTCCAGTATTTTAAATTTTTGAGATGGTGCACGAAAAACCAATCAAAACTTGACTTTGCAAAAAGTTTATGACTGTCAAATTTTTTCATGATATAGTGCTCGTATGACTTCCAATGGGCTAATACGTTGGGTATGGCCAGTATTTTGAATTTACGAGACGGTGTATGATAATTCGATCAAAACTGGACTTTAAGTTCGACTTTGCGTAAAGTTTATAACCATCGTGCTTTTTTGCGAAACTATGCTCAGATGACTTCGCATGGGCTAATACGTTGGTAATGGCCAGTATTTTGAATATCCGAGATAGTGCACAAAAAATCAATCAAAATTGGACTTTGCACGTGACTTTACGCAAAGTTCATGACTGTCACATTTTTTCACTAAACCGTGCTCGTATGACTTCCCATAGGCTAATAATATGTTGGGAATGGCCAGTATTTTGTATTTCTGAGACGGTGCATGAAAAATCGATCGAAACTCGACTTTGCACGCGACTTTGCATAAAGTTTGTGACTGACGTATTTTTTCATGAAATTGTGCTCGTATGACTTCCCATGGGCTGATACATTGGAATGGCCAGTATTTTGAATTTCTGAGTCGGTGCATGGAAAACCGATCGAAACTTGACTTTACACTCGACTTTGCATAAAGTTGATGACCGCCACATTTTTTCGCGAAACTCATGAAAAATCGATTGAAATTCGACTTTGCACACGACTTTACGTAGAGTTTATGACTGTTATATTTTTTTTGTGAAACCATGTTCGTACGACTTCCCATGGGCTAATACATTGGGAATGGCTAGTATTTTGAATTTCCGAGACGGTGCACGAAAAATCGATCGAAACTCGACTTTCTGTATGATAAATTTTAAGTTTATGACAATTGCATTTTTTCGTGAAACCATGCTCGTATGACTTTCCATGGGCTAATACATTGAAAATGGCTAGTATTTTGAATTTCTGAGACGGTGCATGAAAAGTTGATCGAAACTCAACTTTATGTACGACTTTGCATAAAGTTTATGACCGTCATATTTTTTCATGAAACCATGCTTGTACAACTTCCCATGGGCTAATACGTTGAGAATGGCTAGTATTTTGAATTTCTGTGATGGTGCATAAAAAACCAGTTGAAACTCGACTTTGCACGCGACTTTATTCAAAGTTTATGACCATCATGTTTTCTCGTGAAACCGTGCTCATACGACTTCCCATGGTGACACGGGAGTATCTAATTTTTCAAAATTTTTAATCCAGCTTGGTAAAATGATAGCTCATGCATATATTCCTTAGATAAAGTTAGAGCTATTTCAAGATACCTTTCTTCATGACCAAGGAATACATAAAGGTGTTAGTTGGCAAATGTGAAGCATTTAATGTCATAGTTCCTCCCCTATGCATAAAGAGATGTTTCAAGCACAAGTACTTATTTTGATATTCTAGGGTTGAAAATAACTTTTAGATAGATGATTGTATTTGCATAAATTCTTTGGAGTTTCTAAAACTCTGTATCTCTTGGATGCATCCTTGAGTGGCATCATTTGATTTAGTTCTGTATCCTTGTTTAATTTCCTTGAGATTGTGAACATTCTATATCCTCTTGCTATTTTAAACTTGGTGGTGAGCTATTTTTATCTGTTTTGTGCAAGTTCTATTCTAAGTTTGTTAGTTTCCTACAACTCGACTTTCGGGTTTTCTCGTTTCTTTCCGAATTCCATTCCTCTTTCTCCCTTCTTGATATCAATTCGGTATCAGAGCTTAAGGCTAGAGATCATAGCAAGGTAGAATGTAAAAGATACAGTTGGTGAAAGTAGTGGCCATGAAGATGACGCTGAAAACTTGAAGTTGCAGCTACAAAGTTTGTTACATAGTCTACAAGAAAAAATTAAAATAATTGAAGAACTTCAGAACAAAAATAATCAACATGAAAATGTTGGCCAAATGTATAATTTTGATGATGATTTGCCATCTTACCTAAGGGAGTTTCAAATATTTCAAACAAGACATAAAGACCAAGATGAATGACAGAACAAATATAACATAAGGTTGGATATTCAGAGTTTGAAGGGAAAATCAATGTTGATTACTTTATTGATTATCTTAATACGGTGGAAAGAATATTCGATTTTCATGAAGCACCAGAACAAAGGAAGGTAAAGCTCGTGGCACTAAAACTCAAAAGAAATACATCTTTTAGGTGGAAAATTATGAAGAAGCAAAGAAAATGTGATGCTGTCACGCCCCCCGAATTATATCACATTCGAGAGATGTGACCATATCATAAATCGATAATTTTGTAATCATCACAATCCATCCAGAATCCAATCAAACATTTGAGGACAACGAGAAAATATTTATTTTTTAAAACTCAAATATATAAAAAATCTAAGCAGTTTATAAACATACATCGCATCACTCAAACATCTATGAAACCCAAAGCCAACGTAACATATATTAACCACACCTATAATTCATTAGCGAAGGAATCTATACAATCACCAAACCAATCATTTACCATAAATTCACTTTATCATAGACAAAATTCAGCATTTCAAAATAACTCAAACATAAGAGGTCATTTAAAACTTTTACATTAACTACATATCATTACATACAAAATATACTTATACAACAACTATGATATATCATCCGATAATACCTGCCCATAATCTGTATAGCTCTCCACTGCCTTAGCTCAATCTTAATATTTAATGAATGTCAAGCTGACCTAAAATATTTGTTAATAAAGGAGTGAGCTAAAAAGCTCAGCAAGCGTATAACAAATCCAAGACAAGAGCAGATGGTTTCAAATAAGCTGGTATCAAGATACAAAGCAAAGATACAAGAATTCATGGATATCAACTTATTAGATACAGAAGTTCAAATGCCATTTTATTCAAAATATATTTGGTTCATAACATATGGAATATAGAGAATTGGAGCATATAAATGACGTAAACATATTTTGGAGCATATCAAGGCACATAGGACATTTCAGAACATATCAATGGCAAATGGAACATTTCAGAACATATCAATAGAGTGTGAAATATTTTGGAACATATTAATAGCAATTAAAAATATTTTGGAACATAACAATGACATAAGGAAACATTTTAAAGCATATCAAAGACATAAACATATTACGTTGCATGTCAATGGTGAATGGATAATCTCAAAGCTTATTAAGGGAACAATTGAGGAACATAAGATTAATATCATATCATACATAACATTCATTTCATTCTTATCCAAAGTGCACAAATAACTCAAAAGCAATGCTTTGGATATCATATAAAAAACATAGAGGGTGAAGTGGGACCGTAAGCATAATGTGAAACATCCATCGCTGAATGACCACCAAACATAGGTCTCCCACATCTATGAGCTCCATCCACCCACGTCTGAGTGAAGTCATAGGGGGTTGACAGAGTACGAGAGCTCTAAGTATAACTCCCTTTACCATTTATAACAAAGGTTCACATTATCCCATAAACACCGGAGTACAAAAGGACATAAGCAATAAAAGTGGCATATATCGGAAGCACATGCAAAATAATAAAATATACATATGCCAATATGAAGTAATACAATGTCAATATAAACATTCACAATTTGTATTTGGATAGGTAAAAAATAAAGGACAGGAGTGCATAAGAATTCAAAGCAATAATGTAAGGCTCAATTGAAGAAAAGATTTTATTGGATCATAGACAGAATATGATCCGATAACATAACAAAAGCATTGTGAAGTGGGATCACAAACATAATGTGGTCCATCTAACCACCAAACACAATAGAGCATCACAGGCTCCAAGCATAAAATATCATTTACCATTTCTGGCAAAGGTCCATAATATCCCACAAACACCAGAATACAAAAGGATAGGTACAATAAAATGGGCATATATCGAAAGCATATATGGGACAATGAAAAATACATATACCGATATGAATACATAAGCATTCACAATATGCATTCAGATATGCAAGGAAATAAAAGTTAAGAGTTCAATGCTCAATTGAAGAAGAATTCATTTCCAAGAGATAAACAAGAATAGGCAAAGATCAACAAACATATGATTCCAATAGAATTGAAGAGGCATATAGCATGAAACATTTAGACAATCTATTATGCTCCAAATTACTCACGATGGATAAGAACAAAAAGATATGCGAGTCTAGTTTATCATAAAATAGATTTTGCTTAAATTAGGATTTTCAACATGCAGTTATAAGCAATTCAATGGATAAAAGTCAAGGTTGTAACAATCAATTGATCATATTAAGATAAATACAAAGATTGGAATGGTGATCGAAAAAGATTGAAACACTTGCAAGTTTATAATAATTAAATTTATCAATAACAAAATAAAAGCAAGGCTAGGACACTTGCAATGTTATGATAGTTCAATTGATCATATCAAGATAAAAGCAAGGATAGAAGCAAGGATTAAAATACTTGCAAGGTTATAACAATTCAGTTAATCAATAATAAGATAAAAACAAGGCTAGGACACTTGTAATATTATAAATGTACAATTTATCATAACATGAAAGCAAAGATTGAGATGACAATAAAAAGGATTGAAAACTTGCATTTCAATGATTTTGATCCGAAGTCCTTAAGTCCAAATTCTTATCTTTCTTTTGTTTCTTTGTTTTCTTTCATTCTCTTATCTCTATTTTCTTATCTTCTTTTTTCTTTAATGGTAGCTCATGCAGAATGTATGAGGGGCACAATCATCTGCTAAACCCTTTATCCTTCTCTCATTTTCTTTCTCCCACTGCTACAATCGTAGCCCTCTTTCTCTTCCGTCCTTCCTTTCTTTCTTCTTCTTCTTTCTTCTTCTTTTCCAGCCGCGGCTGCCACAACTGCAACCCCTTCTTCCCTTTCTCTTCTTTCTCTTCTTCTCCTTTCCTCTTCTCCTTTCCCCCTTTCTCTTCTTTCTCTTCTCCTCTTCTTCCCTTCTATTTCCCATCGCACAACACCTCCTCTGTTTCCACTGTAGAAAACATACATGCAGCAACACTAGCCGCATCCTCTTCTTCTTCCCTCTCTTTTCCTTCTTCTTTTTCTTCTTCTCTTCTAGCTGCCACCCCTTCTTCCTCCCCTGTTCTTTTCCTTCTTTTTTTTTCTTATAGCCACAGCCTTAGCAGCAGCCCCGCAGATACCACCGCTATAGCCCCTTCTTTCTCTCCTTCTTTTTCTCTTCTTCTCCTCCGTTTCCCTTCTTCTTCTTCTTGCCTAGCCGCAGCTACCACCACTGCAGCCCCTTCTCTTCTTCCTTTCCTTCTCTTCTTCTCCTCTTCTTCTTCTTTCCCTACCGCAGCCTTTTTTCTGTTCCCCCTTTGATTCTTTCTTTTCTTCCTCTCCTTCCCTTCTCTTTCAGCTGCAGCTGCCTCAGCTACAGCCCCTTCTTCCCTTTCTCTTCTTTCTCTTACCCTTCTTTTCCCTTTTTTTCTTCTTTACTTCTTCCCCTCTCCTTTCCTTCTCTTCTCTTCCTAAAACACAGACTCCTCCATGTGTAGTAAACAGAGATACATCGGAGGGAGATGTGATTTTTCTCTTTTTTTGCCTTTTTTGTAACTTTTATAGTTTAGTCCCTCAAATAATTATATTTAAGATTTAGTCTTTAAAATTTACAAATAGATCCTCATATCTTATAAACAAGTAGATCCTTAAATTTTACAAATAAATTTTTATATTTATAATTAAATCATTATTAAGGATCTCAAAATAGGTTCTTGTATAATTTTCAAGAGGGGGTATTTACAGAGGGAAAGAGTAAAAAAATCGTAACATGGGAGAAAATGAAAAGGGAGCTGAAAAGAAAATACTTACCTGAAAACTATAAGCAAGAAATCTTTCTGAAAATCCTTGATTTTAAGTAAAAAAATCTTAGTGTGGAGGAGTACACAGTAGAGTTCGATAATCTTATATTAAAAAGAGAGCTTATGGAACTAGAAGAACAAACCATTGCAAGACACCTTGGAGGTCTAAAATGTAATATTGCCAAAGTGGTTCAACTCCAACTATATTAGACTTTAAATGATGTGAGTAAGCTGGCTTTAAAAGTGGAGAAATAGCAAAAGTTTGAAAAGGGTTCTCGCTATGGGGTGAAAGATAGCTAGCTATATGAGAGGAGAAAATTCTAAGTCTACTCAACAAAGCAAAGTAGTACCGGAGGGGCAAGAGAAGAGTGAAGGATCAATTAGCAGCAAACTACCACTTAAGTCTTCTACACTTAATGGCCAAAAATGCTTCAAGTGTCATGGTTTTAGGCATGTTGCTTTAAACTGTACATTAGTTAAAGAACATAGTGATGAAGAAGGAAATGAAGCCAATGACGAATAAAAATCTGATGATGATGAGAAAGATGTTACTTATATTGATCGTGGTTTATCTATTATGTGACAACATAGCTTACAAGTATCTTATGTGGCTGAGGATGAAAGTTGGGTAAGAAAGAATGTGTTTCATACTAAGTATGCCTCTAATGGCAAGGTGTGTTTGGTGATCATTGACAGTGGCAGCCTTGAGAATGTGGTATCTTTCGAGATGGTGCAGAAGCTAAAGTTGGGCTCAATCCCTCATTTGCATCCATACCAATTATACTGGCTGCAAAAGGAAAATGACATCAAAGTAACTAAAATATGTTTAGTTCAATTTTCTATTGACAAGTATTACAAAGATGAAGTATGGTGTGATGTTGCTCCTATGGATGCTTGTCATTTATTATTGGGCAGACCTGGGCATTATGATAGGAGAGTATTGAATGATGGCTATCAACATACTTATTCTTTTAATGTGAATGAAAAGAATATTATTTTAGCTCCATTACAGCCTTTTGAAATCAATGCACCTAAGAAGGAAGTTAGTGCTTTTATGTCCTATGGTGAATGCAAGGGTGAATTGGAAAGGGGTAGTGATATTTTGGCTCTAGTGATCGTAGAAGAGAATGAATATCATAAGGAGCCACCGACAAACATGAAACCAATCCTGAAGGAGTTTCAAGACATTATACTAGAAGCGATGTCATATGGTCTTCCACCTTTAAGAGACATCCAACATCATATTGATCTTATTTCGAGGGCTATTCTACCTAACAAGGTAGCTTATAGAATGAGTCCCGAGGAGCATGAAGAACTTCAAAGGCAAGTAGACGAGTTGGTGAAAATTGGATTGATTTCGTATGAGTCCTTGTGTTATTCCAGCCTTGTTGGTGCCTAAGAAAGATGGTTCTTGGAGAATATATGTGGACAGTCATGCCATCAACAAAATCACCATTGACTATAGTTTTCCCATTCCAAGGTTAGATGATTTACTTGATCAATTATATGATGCTTCTATTTTTTCTAAAATTGACTTGAGAAGTGGCTATCACCGAATAAGAATGAGGCCTGGAGATGAGTGGAAACTAGCATTTTAAACTAGAGAAGGTTTGTCTGAATGGTTGGTTATGCCATTTAGGTTATCTAATGCTCCTAGTACTTTTATGAGATTTATGAATCATATACTTAAGACATACATTAGAACTTTTGTTGTAGTTTATTTTGATTACATATTGGTGTATAGCAAAAGTGAGGAAGAACATATGAATCATCTTAAGAAGATTTTTTCTTATCTTGAGGCAACAAAAGCTTTATGCTGATCTGAAGAAGTGTGACTTTTTTACTCATAGTGTGGTGCTTCTTAGATATGTTGTTTCAAAAGATAAGTTTGACATCAAAGAAAGGAGTACTCAAGCAAGGCATCTTTGGTATCTCAAGTATAAGGACCAGACATAACTGGGACTACATAATCACTCTCTAACATTAGGAATCATTAATCATCTAGCATTCCATAAGTAAATTAACCAGTGAACCCATTCTCTAATAAGCACATGTATTATACCATTAGTGTCCTCACATAAGTGGCTATGAGACTAATTGCCTCCATCATATAGATGAGTATACAATACACTAGTTTGTCCAGTTATCTCAATGTCCCTCTTAAGTAACCTATGACCAAAATTATTAGGGTTTATGTTTAAAGGTGAATCGACCTTATTATTGTGATTCAATTCCTATTTCATAAATCGAAGGATATCACAGTATATGCAATAAGCAATATAAAGTGAGAATATGTCAATAATAATAATAAACAAAAAGATTACATTACATGTTATATGTATCATCACTCATATGATTGGCTTACAAGACACCTATAACCAGTAATCTCCCACTTAATCTAAAGCCAATCACCCATGTGTCTGATTCTTATTAGACCCTTATGACGCTAAAAAATAATTTAAGCCAACGACTTTGTCAGTTGATCTGTAATGTTATCTTCGGATGGAACTCTTTTTATTGCTACATTTTACAGGCCATGATCCCTCTAATCAGTTATAACCTCCTCAAAACACTTTTGATGAGACCTGAGTTCCCTTGTAGAGCTTTCACCCCATTGGTGTATAATATAAAGAAATCAGCTCCTCACTACTCGGTACAACTGCCTCCTTTGCTGCTTCTGTAGTAGTAATATACTTCACTTCTATAGTCGAGTTAGTAGTAATATCTTGCTTGAAACTCTTCCAGCTTACTACTCCTTCATTTAGGGTGAAGACAAATCTTGAGTTTGACTTGTTATCATCGATATCGAACTAGAAACTTGAGTTTGTGTAGCTCTCTACTTGTAAAAAATCCTTATCCTTCTTAAGTACTTAAGGGCATTTTACTGCATTCTATGTTTCAAACCTAGATCTACCTGATACATGCTCGTGACACTTGAAACATGTGTTATATCAGGCCTGGTACATTATATAATAAATACGATAGACCCTATCACTAAGGTATAGGGTATCCTATCTATGTCTATCATTGTCATATTTCAAGAGCCTCTAGGGACTTATTGTTAGGATCAAGTCAGCACTGGGGGGTGAATTAGTGATTTTGAAAAACTTTTGTTGATTTGAAGATTTGTTAAAAAAACTTTATAACGAAAAAGCATTTAAACTTAAAAATGATTGTAAGACTATAATGAGCAAGTAAAGTAATTTGAAAGTGATTAAATAACAAAGAAAGAAGGCATACTAATTTTATAGTGGTTCGGTCGTCATGACGAACTCTACTCCCGAGTCCTCCTCTGTTGAGGTCATCAACTTCCACTATTGATCTTCTTCCAATGGATGAAGATCAACTATCCTCTTATAGCTCTAGTCTCCTTATCACAGGTTTATGAGACAGCCTTTATAGTTCTTTCAGCCCTACCTTAGACAAAAATCATACTTAGAGAAGAGGAAGGGAACTCTTAAAGAATTACAATAGCATTTTCATAAGTTTTTGATCTGCTTTCTTGCTATCCTAAACAAGAATACCTAAAATATTTATAGACAGACCTCAATTAGCTTTAAAAATTAAAGCTAAAAATTCAAACACCATGATATTTTAGGGTACGAGTGATACGACCAACGACACTGATGGTACCACTATAAAATAGAGCCCAAGATTCTGGGCTCTAACAGTACCACCACTTGGGAAAGGCAATACTACCATCGGCAGCTAGTGATACCACCACATAGGAATCTTAGAAAAGTACTTTTTAATACTTTTTATACCTTAGGTTGTACCATCTCTTGACATGATTGTACCTCCTTCTAGGTCAATGAAATAAGCCTCATAATGGGCTTAAATCAGCCTTAACTAAGGCTTCTTTAAGGCCCAATGGTCCTTTAATTAAGTTAGCATAGTTACACCCAAAACTAATGTAATTAAGATTTAGAATACAATGATCATAATAAAGATGATTACAAAGAGCAAATATTTGGGTTGTCTAGCATGTCATTGGTTCATCTGGACCCTCAGCATATCATACTCTCCTTCAGCATATTGCTCGATCCATTGGCATGTTAACTCCTGCAACATCCAATCTTGATACAATGCCCAATTTTTTTGGTCTAATGTCTAATCTCTGACTCTAGCCCAACGTATGATTTTATTGCTTTAATCATTTTATCTTTTCATAATCAAAGATAGTCTTGCATTACATTAGTTTAAAAATGATAGTTACAAGTGCCCTACAAGCCAATTATGTGAGTTATGACACATATGACATATTGCACAGTCTATTTATATCACTATTATTATTGACATATTCTCATATTATATTATCTATTAAATATATATATCGTGATGTACTTAATTCTCTGCAATGGGGATCATGATGAGATTATAATAATGAGATTGATTCAACTTTAAACACATATCATTAATAATCAAAGTCATAGGTTGCTCGAGAGGAACATCGAGACACCTGGATAGATCGGTGTACTATATATACCCCTATCCATATAATGGAGGTGACTAGTCTCAAAGCCACTTATGTTAAGACACTAAGGATATAGTAAGATGCTCATTGGAGAATAAGTTTACTGATTGATCTACTTACGGAATGTTGTATGGTTAATGATACCTTATCCTAATTGTGTATCTGGTCCTTAGATTTGAGACACCAAGGATGACTTCTTTAAGTACTCCTTTCTTTAATGCCAATTGTATAGATTTAGAAAGTTTTAGATCTGGTACAATCAGTTATCAAGATTGATAACCAACCTTATGACAACTATTGAGTGTCAATAGAGGATCATCCACTCTCGGTATCACGAGAGGAATATTTTGTATACTCTCGCTCAAGAAAATTATTGATCAGGTTGGTCGGATTAAGAGAGGAGTTCTCCGGGAGAATCTGATCAGAGCGAGACTTAGACGGATTCCGTATGTGGCATAATAGTACCATGGCCGAAATAGGGTCTATGGGATATTAGATGGATGAGGGACTATACACTCATGATAACTTAGGATAGATATGTCCAATAGATAAGATCCCCTATACTATCTAGGGACTATGGCGTAGTGGCATAGTACGTCCATAGTTGATGAGTTGAGTGAATTATTATGAGATAATAATTCATTGGGTCAGAAGAAGTTCTGACAAGTGCTCACAGCCAACTCGGCATTAGGCCTAGAGGGTTGGTCACACACATATAGTGGATGCTTTAGTGGATAGAGGATTGGATAAATATCCAATTTATCCCTATTCTTATTAGATGAGATCCAATATTGATGAACTCCTACATAAGGCTCAATTAGAGGCCAAATAAGATTATTGGATAGAGATCTAATAATCAAAGGTTAGTGGATGAATACCCAATACCTACTAAGACAGGATTCCGTAGGATTTTTTTATGGCTCTCTATAAATAGGAGGTAGGGGCGGCTCTTATGTGATAGGCTGCACCTTTGATTGCCCCCTCATATTCTCCTCCTCTTCCTCTCCTTCTTAGTCATTCAGTCCCTCTCTAGTGTGATAGGGTAGCAAAGAAGATAAAGGTGCCGGTTATAAATGCCCTACAAGCCAATGTAATATTTTTGTTTATGATTATTATTGGCATATTCTTACATTATATTATCTATTTTATATATATATATATATATATATATATATATATATATATATATATATTGTGATGTCCTTGGTTCTGTACAATGAGAATCTTACCGTAATGAGATCACGATAATGAGATCAATTTACCATTAAACACAGATCTCAAATAATCTCGGTCATAGATTACTCAAGAGGGACATCGAAATAACCAAATAGATGTTGTCCTATATACCCATCCATATGATAGAGGCGGTTGGTCTCATAGTACAGGTGCTTATTCGAGAATGAGTTCACTGATTGATCTGCTTATGGAATGCTATATGTTTAATGATATATAATGTCAGATAACGATTTCATAGTTCTAATTATGTGTTTGATCCTTAGAATTGAGACACCAAGGATGCCTGGTATAACTGATTATCGAGATTGGTACCCAATCTTACAAAGGAAATTGAGTGTCAATAAAGGATCATCCACTCTCTGTATCATGAGAGGAATATCCCATGTGTGCTTCCTTAGACAAATTCCTGGCCAAGGTCATTCAGATTGAGGGAAGAGTTCTCTAGGAGAATTTGATTAGAGCAAGACTCAGATGGATTTCGTATGTGGCCTGATAGTACCATGTCCAATATACGGTCTTTGGGATATTAGACGGATAAGGGACTATAGATACATGGTAACTATTGACAGACAGCTTTGATGTATTTGATCCCCTTATACCATTTGGGGACTATGGTACAATGGCCTAGTATGTCTATAGTCGACTAATAGAGTGCTGAAAGAGTTAGTAATTAACTATATTATAAGTAGTTCTGATGGGGGTGACTCACGACCAGTTTGGTATCGGGCCTAGAGGTCATACACATATGATGGATGCTTTACCCAATAGAGGATTGGATAGAGATCCAACGAGCCCTATTATTATTAGATGAGACCCTGCACTGATGGGCTTATTGCTTGAGGCCCAAATTAGAGGCCAAATGAGATTATTGGATAGAGATCCAATAATATAAGGTCAGTGGATAATTAGATGAAGATCCAATAATACCCACTAAGGCAGGACCCCTAGGGTTTTTAGTGGCTCTCTATAAATAGGAGGAGAGACGCATAGATGATAGGCTACATCTTTGGCCACCCCTCCTATTTTCCTCCCTTCCTCTATGCAAGACTTGTAAGACCCTGGATTACGATTGGAGGAGTATCGTAGTAGTGATCCATCGTGTAGCTACTACTAGATAGGAGGATGTCTGACCTCCTTCATCCTCTCCATCCAGATATGGAAAAATAGGGATATATGATCTCTCTAAGTAAATAATCTCTAACACGATGCAGTTTTTCGATTTTGTAGTTTTCTCGTAACCCAATCTTTTGCATGACAATTTAATCTACATGAGAAACCTTTTTTGTTTTGATCTGTGTATATGATGCTCTTGCTTAATTTCCCAACAGTGGTATCAAAGCCAAGGTTGTTCATATGAAAAATTGGTTTTAAACTGTGTGTGATGAGATTGCACCACGTAGAACTGTTCTACGCGGTCTTGTTGTGTTTTCACAATGAAGGCAATGAGGAAGGGGGCAACCACCTATGGGCAGGCCCCCCAGCATGGGTGGCCAACCACGGCCAGGCCACTGCAGGGGTAGCCGGCTGCAGCAAGGGCCACCGCCAGCGGGTAGCCCGTGGCGTGGCCTCAGCCAAGCCGTAAGGGTAGTCACACTTGGGCAAGACTGCTGACTATAGGGGTGGCGCTTACGGGCATAGGCAGTGCCCAAAGAGGCACTACCTGTGGGCACGACGCCGCGCCTGTAGGGATAGTCACCCACGGGTAGAGGCGGCCGGCGGCAGTGGTGGCGCCTGTGCAAGGGCCACAATTGTTGGAAGTGCAGATAAAGGGCTTAGGGTTTCTTTTCGATAAAAGGATGATACTGCCCATTTGAATTCAAGAAATTTCAAGTTATGTCCTCTTTTATCGAATTTCAAAAATACCCTTGACTTTTCTAGAAATTTTGAGATATGTCCTTTTTAGAATTATAAAAATGCCCTAGATAGTTCTAGAAATTCCTGATATATCCTGATTTCCAAAAAATAATTAATTAAATAGCTTAATAAATTATTATATTATCTAGTAATCTTACATGGTGATGTGTACATATAATGTATGATGTGGATAGATAATTTCTCTAGGTATAGACACTTGTTCTTAATGAAGTACAAGTCCGAGGCATTTAAGAAATTTAGGACTATAAGAATGAGGTCGAGAACCTTACTGGAAAGAGTATATTAAGACTCTTCGATCAGATCGAGGAGAAGAATACTTGAGTACGAAGTTCACCCATTTTCTCAAGGACAATGAGATTCTATCCCAGTGGACACCTCCTTATACACCTTAGCTCAATGGTGTATAAGAAAAGAGGAATCACATGCTATTAGACATGGTGTGATCTATGATGAGTTTTGCTGACCTACCAGTCTCATTTTAGTTATACGCCTTAGAGACCACAGCTTACCTTCTAAGTAAAGTTCCATCAAAATCAGTAGTGTCTACACCATATAAGATATTAAAAGGAAAGAAGCACAATCTTAAGGTGGTTAAGATTTGGGGTTGTCCTACCCACGTTAGAAGATACAATCTCAATAAGTTAGAATCAAGGATGGAACGATGCACGTTCATGGGGTACCCTAAGAAGACTTTGGAGTATTACTTCTATTATCCTAAGGATGGAAGGTCTTTGTTGCCAAGAGAGTTGTGTTATGTGAGAAGGAACACATTCTTGATGGAAATAGTAGGAGTGAGATAGAGTTGAGGTTAGAGAACCTAGCTTAAGGACCATTCTAAAGCCCGAGTCTATTCAGGTACCTAGTATAGAAGTTCCAACTTTACGTAAGTCTAGCAGAGTATATAATCCTCCTGAAAGATATATGAGATATATCAATAAAGAGGACTCTTAGGATATTGATCCTTGGACCTACGAGGAGACTACGAGGAGACTATTATGAGTATAGACACTGGGAAGTGGTAAGAAGCTATGAATTCTAAGATGTATTCTATATACTCTAAAAATGTTTGGAACCTTGTGGATGCTCCTAAGCGTATCATACCCATTGGCTACAGATGGATCTTCAAGAAGAAGAACAGAGTGGATGGAAAGATAGAGACCTATAAGGCAAAGCTGGTAGCTAAAGGACATCGTCAAAGGTAAAGAATTGACTATGATGAAACCTTTTTTTCACCTATAGCTATACTTAAATCTATTAGAATTCTTTTGGCCATTACATCGCACTATGACTATAAGATCTGCCAGATGGATGTGAAAATGACATTCCTTAATGGCGACCTCAAGGAGGAGGTGTATGTGATACAGCCAGAGGGCTTCGTATCTAGAGAGACTCCAGATAAAGTATGTAGGTTGCTCAAATCCATCTATGGATTGAAGCAAGCTTCCCGAAGATGGAACAAAAGATTTGATGAGGCGATCAGATCTTATGACGTCATTAAGAACTAAGATAAGCCTTGTGTGTATAGGAAGGTAAATAGGAGCACTATCACCTTCATGGTGCTATATAAGGATGACATCCTAATCATTAGGAATGATATAAAAATACTCTCCACAATAAAGGCTGGACTATCTAGAAACTTCTCCATGAAAGACTTAGGAGAAGCATCCTATATTTTGGAGATTCAGATCTATAGAAATAGATCCAAGAGTATGCTTGGCTTGTCTTAGTCGAGGTACATTCTATCATTAAAAGGTTTGGCATGAAGAATTCCAAGAGAGGTCTCATACTAATGAGACATGGAATATCACTTTCTAGAAGTATGTCCCCAAAGACTCCTGAAGAAAAAATAGACATGAATAGGATCCCCTATGCCTCAGCGAAAGGGTTTATCATGTATGATGTGTTATGTACCAGGCCTAATATAGTGTATGCTCTTAGTGTCAAAAGCAGGTATCAGGCGAATCCAAGTTTGGAATACTAGAAGGCAATAAAGTGTATCCTTAAGTACTTGAGAAGGACTAAGGATCTTTTACTAGTATATATGGAGGAGGTAGCCTCCAAGTTGAGGGCTACATAGACTCAAGTTTCCAGTCCAACATTGATGATAGTAAGTTAAACTCAAGGTATGTTTTTACCTTGAATGAAGGAGCAATAAGTTGGAAGAGTTTTATTAGAACCTCAAAGGAGCTCTATAAGATTTTGATCTTTGAGGGGGATCAACCCTTGAAACACTATATGGGCTCCTCCCTTCTAGGGTCGGCCACAAGGCTGAAATAAAAGTATTATTGCTTAATTGAAAAGAGGTGGAGGCTACGGCAAGCTTATATAGGGCTCAAAACCCTAGCCCTAAGGGATGCTTCCTAAATAAATTTACCCCCTTACCCTTCCTATAGTCGTCCTGCCTTAATAGGGATAGGTGAAAGAGGGCGACGACCACTAAGCCCTAAGGCCCCAAAATAAACCCTAGTCACACTTCTTTATAAGATAGAGGTGACTAAGTGGGATTTTATTATAATTTCATAGTTTTATTGACTCATACTAGGGTGAATAGGACCCAACCCTATTAGGGTCCTATTAACCATGCCCTTTTTAAATTAGTCTTGCCATCAAGGATGAGGTTCCATGAACTCAGGGAATCGAGTCTTCAACCTCGTAAGACTCTCGTGTGGCATCTTCACGTAGTAAATTGTTCTAATGCACTAATACTTTAGTAGAAGGGTGTTGATGGCGTATTACAATTCTTTGATCAAGATTGGCTCATGCCTGGGCTTGAATTTCTCCATTATTTGTGGTGCTCAGCAATTGAGTTTGGGCTAACTCATGTTCTCCTAGTTTGGGTTTCAAGCAGGATACATGGAAGACTAGATGGATTTTATCATCTTCTGGTAACTTTAATTTATATGCCACAACTCCAATTTGCTTTGTGATCTGATATGTATGGTCCATAAAATTGAGGAGATAGCTTCATTGAGGCTCTTGTGTTGATGGACAATTGTTTGTATAGTTGTAGGCGAAGATGAACCCAATCTCCTACTGAAAACTCCCGCTCTCTATGATGAATATCGGCTTGTTACTTTAAACTTGGGTCTACCTGGTCTACTTTGGCCGCACCAATTACATACTTGGGTATTACAGGGTGTGGTTAGCTATAAAATGCCTCATAGGGGTACATTTTGTGGATGAGTGATAATTAGTGTTGTACCAGTATTCGGCCCAAGAGAGCCACTTTGTCCACTCTCTTGGCCTATCATTGGTGTCAAAGATAGGTCTCTAGACACTTGTTCACCACTTCTATTTAGTCATCCTTCTGTGGATGATAGGCTACGCTCATCTTGAGTTGGATGCCCTATAGTTCAAATAGTTCAGTCCAAAATTTGCTTGTGAATATCCCATCACGGTCGCATACAACTAACCTTGGCATCCCATGTAGTTTAATAATATTTTCAACAAAGAGGAGCAATATTGGCAGTGGTCTAAGGGTGTCTCATAGCACAAAAATGAGCATATTTTGTTAAGCGATCTACCACCACAAAGATTGTACTTTTACCTTGAGATGGTGGTAGCCCTTCGATGAAGTCCATGGAGATGTCAATTCATACCGAGTCTGGTATGGGTAGTGGTTGCAGCTTTCTTGGACTAGCCAATGTTTTATCCTTTTGTTGCTAGCATACATCACATTTAGCTACATAATCAGAAGTAGACCTTTCATACCTCTCGAATAAAAGTTTTGCTTCACCCTTTTGTCTGTTCTCAAAAATCCAGAGTGCGCTGCTAAAGGTGAAGAGTGCATTTCGTGGAATAAGCATAATTCGACCCTTGTAGCATAGATCTATCGAATCCCAAGTGTAGTGGGCTATGGTGCTCGAATCTTTCTCTAATTTTTCTATGATGTTTCAGGTCTCTAGGTCCCTCTTCCATTCCTCCCTAATGTCCTCAAGGAATCTAGTGGAAGGAAAGAAGATGGTTGAAATTTTGTCTTGCTTCGTTAGTTGTGATCATGCATCTATAATAACATTTTCTTTCTTCTTTTAATAAGTAATTTCATAATCAAAACTAAAGAGTTTAGTTACCCATCTTTGCTGCTCTAGGGATGATATGTTCTGCTTTAAAAAAATTTAAGGCTCCGGTGGTCAGTTTTGATTTAGAAGCATCGATCGAGCAAGCAGGGTCTCTACTTTATAATGGCGTGCATAATCACAAGCATCTACTTATCATATATGGACATTTCGTGATGAGAGGAGATAGGGCCTTGCTGGTATAGGCAAGTGGTCAGCTATCTTGCATTCAAACAGCTCCAATTCCAACTCCAGATGTGTCGGCCTCAATGATGAAGAGTTGGCTGAAATCAGGCAGTGCTAAGACTGGTGTCATTGTCATGGCTGCCTTGATCTTATCGAATATGCAGGAGGCTTTGTTTGTCTAACCACTGGAAGGAGTCATTTTTTAGTAGGGAAGTGAGTGGGGCACTGATCTTTTCATAATCTTTTACAAACTTCCAGTAGTAGCCCGTAAATCTAAGGAAACCTTGTAGCGATTTCACGTTTGTGGGTCTCAACCAACTTTGCATCGTTTCAATCTCCATCAGGTCTACTACTACTCTACTTTTCATTATAAGAAGCTGCACTTTGATTGTTTAACATAAAGGGTATTCTCTCGAAGAACATTTAGAACAATTCATAAGTGCTAAAAATAAATGTTAAATGTAGGGCTATCAATGAGAATGTCATCAATGAATACCAGCACAATATACATAAAAACCTCTGAAAAATGTCATTCATAAAGCTTTGGAAGGTGGAAACAGCATTAGTAACTCCGAAGGGCATTACTAAAAATTCGTAGCGGCCGCTATGCATGAGGAATGCCATTTTTGAAATATCTTCAGCACATACCCAAATCTAATGATACCCGAAACAAAGATCTAATTTTATGAAGACCCAAACTCCTTTTAATTCATTCAAGAGCTCATCCACTATTGGTATGGGATACTTATTCTTGATGGTGATGCCATTCAAAGCATGATAGTCAATGCATATATGTCACGTTTCATCCTTCTTGCACACTAGCAACACTGGCAAGGAGTAGGGAGTGCAACTTGGTCGAATTACCCCGGTGTCTGGCATCTCCTTAATAATATTTTTAATCTCATCATTCTGTAAGTGAGGATAGCGATACAGCCTTGAGTTTGCTAGTGGTTTGCCTGGAAGTATAGGGATACGGTGATCATGCTACCGGGCAGGGGGAAGTCCATGCGGTTTGGCAAAAACATCGATGAATTCTTCTAGTAGTTGGTTGGGTAGGTTGTGGGTCTGTAATTTGTATGTTTTCCTCCTCTACTAGTTACTGGATATGTATAAAAAAACTGCCATATGTCTTGTGCAACACTTTCTCCATCTACTGCATTGAAACGGTGGAGATATGGCTCCCATGCTTGCCTCGTAAGGTGACCTGTCTGCCTTTATAATAGAATTTCATAATGAGTTTAGACAAGTTCTAAGAGATGTCACCTAACATTGTTAGCCATTCAATCCTAAACATGGCTTCATAGTTGTTAATGGGTAGGAGGAAGAAATTAGCTACAATCTCTTGGTCTTGTAGTAGTAGTTTTACCCACAAGCACTGTTGGTCGCATTTAAGGATCTGACCGTCAGCGACCTTTACGTAGAATTTGTTGCAACCTTCAATTTGAAGTGCCATATAAGTAGCAAACCTTATTGTTGAGAAAATTATTTGTGCTACCCGTATCGATGAGAACAGTCATGGGTTGTTGCTTGAGAAGAACTCCCACTTTTATCATCTGCGGTTTGGAGTAGCCGGCTAATACATGCACTGTAAAGTTAGCCGATTGGGGCTCTTCCTCCGCAACTTCTTCTTCGGGTTCGAGGCTCTCTTCAGGTGATTTAATATCCTCATCTTCTACTGGTTCAATCATAAGAAGCTGCTACTTCTTGCAACGATGTTCATGGCTCCATGGTTCATCGCAGTGCCACACAATCCCTTGGCAGATCATTCCCAAAGTTCATCTCTTGTCAATTTTTTTAGTGTAGGGGCTCAAATGGTAGTAGAGAGGGCTGAAGGCTTTGGCATTGTTGGTCAGGAAGTGACCCTAGTCCTTTGGGCTTTGTGGTTCATTCGTTCTTCTTGTAGTTGCACGAAGGAGATGGCCGCCATAAGGGTGTATGGTTGTCGTGCCTTCACTTCTTCTCGTATCTTCAGCTTCAAGCCCTCAATGAAAGTTCCTAAAATTTGATTTTCAAACCAATCATAAGTTTAGTTAGATAATTATTCAAACCTCATTTAGTATTCTTATATAGTAGTGGTTTATCAGATCTTCGCCAATTGTCCGTCGATATTCTTGTAATCGATAGGTCTGAAGTGGTTCAAAAGTCCTTCCTTGAATTGCCACTAGGAAAGGCCTCCATGGGTATGCTCGAACCAATCAAATCATTGAATCATGTCTCCTTCAAGAGTAGCACTCTGTGCATGAGATCCAACCGATCAAGTCTCCTTCTTCCTATCTAGGGAAGTCTACCCTCATGCAAGGATTACATGGATCGATGATAGTGCATCCTTACTACAGGAATTCTTCTCTCCAATCTGAAGTTTTCCCTTGCTACGATTTCCTTGGACTCGGTGGTCGGCCTATGTTGAGTTCGACGAAGATAGTCCGAATTTTCTCCTCCATGTGGGTCTCAAAGGCTTCAAACTTAACATTGATAGCCTTCTCTATTGTGACATGGAATAAGCCTCTAGATTTGTAATGTAGAGGTCTTTCTTTTATTGTCAGGTTAATGGCATGAGAGGTTTCAGAGGAAGGGTGATCGAAAAGGTGGGTGGATTGGTGAAGAAGTAGGCTATGGTTAGGGGTGTTTGGGGGCTGATTTAGATCAGTTTTTGGCTATGATTTGATAGGGTTTTTGTGCTGGAGGGTAGGGGTTGAAGATGAGAAAGAGGGAGTTCAAAAACCCAAAAAAGATAGTAGCAAAATCTGATAGAATTCAACAGGAAGATGCTGCATACTTATTGTCATGCCGAACATAATTTATGTCGAAGAAACAATAAATTCTCAACATAAATTCTAGAAGAAATTTGAGGAAATCAAGTAGAATTTTAATGGCAAAACCTCGGTTCAGATGAGAGTGTTAACAACAATTTAGATCAATAAAATTTTGGTAACATAACGGTAGAAAAACTGAGGCAAAGTAAGAAGACAGATTCTTATCGCAAAAATCTAGCAGTATGTAGTGACAAATTGTAGCAATATAGGATTGGTTTCAAAGAGAATTTTCACGACAGAACAATCCTAGTTGGAAGCTAAGTTGATCTATAAGAATGTGTACAAATTTCATCCACAAAAGATATTCAATAAATTGGTTTCAATAAGCCTTTATATGGTTAAAAAATTTTGGCAACATTTTCCCTTTGCAAAGATGATCACGTTCGTGACGATAAGAATTTACATCAAGGTAAGGATAGAAAAACTTCTTCGGTATACAAGGATAAAGGTTTATAGTAGTAATAAGGTATGGGTGGAGGAGTTTTACCATATCTTCAAAGCAACGTAGGGGTAGTGGCAGATTGATCGATCTGCAGCTTAGGGATGACGGTGGAGGCAACATCTTGAAGCAATTGTGGGAATTGCTTGGATGGGTGGAGGCGGTAGAGATGGCAGCAAGAACGTGGCTCTAATATTAGATGATAGAACCCCAAAGGAGATCTATAGGATTTTGATCTTTGAGGAGGATCAACCCTTAGAATACTATAGGGGTTCCTCTCTCCTATGGCTGGCCGCAAGACTGACATAAAAGTATTCTTACTTGATTGAAAAGAGGTGGAGACTATAAGCTTATATAGGGCTCAAAACCCTAGCCCTAGTGGATGCTTCCTAAGTAAATTTACCCCCTTACCCTTCCTATAACAGCCCTGCCTTAATAGGGATGAGTGGCGGCCTAAGTGGCTTCATAGCTGACTCTAGTAGATGGAAACCCTGGCGGACCAGCCTAGTGAAAGGGGGCAGCGGCCACTAAGCCCTAAGGCCCTAAAATAAACCCTAGTCATACTTCTTTTTAAGATATAGTTGACTAAGTGAGGTTTCATTATAATTTTAGAGTTTTATTGACTCATACTAGGGTGAATAGGACCCATCCCTGCTAGGGTCTTATCAAGTTCCAAGCAAAATATTACTACCAACTCGACCGTAGAGGCAAAATACATTACTATAGTAGAAGCAATAAAAGAAGGGGTGTGGATGCAGAAGTTCATCAGGGATTTGAGGGTTGTACCAAGCAACGTGGAGTCGATTCCCATATAATGTGATAGCGATAGAATGATAGCTCTAGCAAGGGAAATCATGTTTCATCAGAATTATTCTAGGGAGGTTCCACTTAATTAGAGATATCATAGCCCAAAAAGATTTAGCAATGGAAAGAGTTCCATCCGAAGATAACATTGCAGATCCACTGACGAAGCTATTGACTCAGATTGTATTTAAGCACTGCAGGGGTCTAATGGGGATCGAACATATAAGTGATTGGCTTTTGATCAAGTGAGAGATTACTGGTTACAAGTGCTATGTAAGCCAAGACACGTGTGACACGTTGTGCGATCTTTTTGTTTATGATTATTGTTGGTATACTCTCACATTATATTATCTATTGCATATATATATTATGATGTTCTTGGTTTTATGCAATGGGAATCAGATTGTAATGAGATTATGATAATGAGATCGATTCACCTTTAAACACAGATCCTAAATAATCCTGATCATAAGTTATTCGAGAGGGACATTGAGGTAACCGGATAGATCGATGTACTATATACCTGCTAATATGATGGAGATGGCTGGTCTCATAACCAAGTGCTCATTGGAGAATGAGTTCACTGATTGATCTGCTTATGAAATGTTGTATGGTTCATGATACCTAATGTCAAATAACGATTCTATAGTCTCAAATGTATGTCTAGTTATTAGACTTGAGACACCAAGGATACCTTGTATGAGTACTCTTTTCTTTGATGCGAGACTTACAGGTTTAGAAAGTTTCAGTTTCTATAACCGATTATCGAGATTGGTAGCCAACCTTACGAAGGTAATTTAGTGTCAATGAAGCATCATCTACTCTCGATATCATGAAAGGAATATCCCATATGTGCTTGCTCAAACAAATCCCTAGCCAGGGTCATTTGAATTAAAGGAGAAAGAGTTTTCTAGGAGAATTCGGTTAGAGAAAGACTCAAATGGATTCCGTGTGTGGCCTGACAGTACTATATCTAATATATGGTCTATAGGATATTAGTTGGACGAGGGACTATAGAAACATGATAACTGTAAATAGATAGGTCCAATAGATTTGATCCCCTTGTACCGTTTGGGGACTATGGCGCAGTGTCCTAGTACGTCCATAGTTGATAAGTCGAGTGAATTATTATGAGGATAATAATTCACAATATTAGAAGGAGTTCTGATGGAAGTGACTCACAGCTAGCTTAGTATCGGGCCTAGAGGGTCACACATATATGGTGGATAATTTAGTAAATAGAGGATTGCATATAGATCTAATTAGCTTATATTCTCATTATATGAGACCTTGCACTGATAGGCTCCTTGTATGTGGCCAAATTACGGGTCAAATGAGATTATTATATAGAGATCCAATAATGTAAGGTTAATGGGTAATTGGATAGAGATCCAATACCCACTGAGGCAGGACCCCTAGAGTTTTTTATGGCTATAATTTAGGCCTCATCTTTGGCCACCCCCTCTTATTCTCCTCCCTCGCTCTATGCAAGAGTTACGAGACCTGAGATTATAATTGGTCGAGTATCACTACAATGATCTATCGTATATATACTGCTAGAGAGGAGGACGCTTAATCTACTTTATCATCTCCATCTAGATCTGAAAAATAGGGATATATAATCTCCTTAGGTAAATAATCTATTACACAATGCGATTTTTCAGTTTTACGATTTTCTCATGACCCAATATTTTACATGATGATTTGATCTGCGTAGGAAACCTATTTTGTTTTAATCTTCTACTATGCATGTGATGCTCCCGCTTGGTTTCCCAACAAAAGGATCTTCTTCTAAGTTCGTTGTGAAAAGCTATGCAAGAGTTATAATACTTAGGGCTATGATTGGAGGAGTATCGCTATAACGATCTATCGTGTGGGTACTGCTAGAGAGGAGGAAACACTTAACCTCCTTCATCCTCTCTATCTGAATCTAGAAAAATAGGGATATACTATTTTCCTAGGTAAACAAACTCTCACATGTAGTTTGTTGGTTTTACATTTTTTTGCACAATAATCTTTGTATGACAATTTTGATTTACATGGGAAACCAGTTTTGTTTTGATCTTCCACTACACATGTGATGCTCCTGTTAAGGATTTCCAGCAGTGGTATCAGAGCCAAGGTTATTTGTGCAAAGATTAGTCTTAAACTATGTGTGATGAGATTGATATGTGTAAATTATTTTTTGTGTACCTTGTTGTGATTTTTCATAGTTAATCCGATATGGACCTCACCTTTTCTTACTGTAAAGAGTTGCTCTAGAGATGTGTTCTAAGGTTCTTTGATGTCAAAATTGTTGGCACAAAGAAAGGGCAAAAGGGCAGCAACTATTGTTGCCTTGCGGCATCGCCAAAGGCTGCTTGGAGCCTTGGCTGAGAGCAAGCATGTTGTTATTGGCCATGTAGCCAAGAGCCATGGCTACATGGGTAACCCTAGCAGGTAGGGTTTCCTGGCCATTAGAGGTAACCCTACGATTAGGGTTTCATAGCTGCAAGGGGTGTTTGGGCGGCTAAGATATGCTAGTTGCCCATGGTAGATTGCAGCCAAGGAAAGGGTTACAAAAGAGTTCCTTGGGGGCTAGGGTTTCCTGACCTCCTGATAGGAACCTAAAGGTTTCTATCGAATATAAAGATAAGCCATCTCTATAGGGGATCAGCCCTCCTAGGGTTTAGGCTAAAGGCTAAAATCAAATATTTTCCTTAATCAAAATAAAGGTATTACACCATTATTTATAGGGATGCCAATCCATCTCCTAATTGAACTCCTACTTAGAACTCCTAATTAAACTTCTACTTAGAACTTCTAATTGAACTCTTACTCCCTTTGACTCATAGCCGAATCCAACTCTTGATTGGACTTTGATTCTGTATTGGAATAGACTTCTAATTGACTTGACATTTGGTCTAGGCAAGCCAACGATGATGAATATGACTCAATCAATAGACACCTATCTTGTTGGGGTCGTATCAAACATGTCCTCTTCAAAATAGCCTTATCCTTAAGGCTGTACCCCCATGAACTTCAGAAAGGCTAAGGTCTCTGTTTTTGTCTTCTCCTAAAAACGGAATAAGGTATTAGGGAGTTCCTCTTTCGCACTTGCACTTTTATTGGTAGTTACTTGTTCAATCCTATTATTCTATTATATTACTGCAACATAAGAAGCACTTTCTTTGTCTTGGTCCCAATTCAACTACATCTTGCTATAACATTTAAAATAAATAAGTGGGATATATGCAATACTCCTAAAAAGCCAAAGCTAGATTCATCACTTATAGTTTGTTGGTATCCCCATAATACGAATTTTGGTACCCACCATCAGTCACTTACCTGTAGACCCAAAGCAGCACCATCTCGCCTATTATTTGTCTTCATCTCATCATAGGACTCCCAACTAGCATCCTCTACAGGTAGATTGGTCCACTTGCTTGTAGACCCAAAGTAGAACCATCTCGCCTAGTATTCTCTTCATCTCATCATAGGACTCCCAACTAGCATCCTCAATAGATAGATTGGTCCATTGTACCAATATTTTAGTTAAAGGGCATTTGCGACGTATCACTATCCTGTGGTCCAAAATAGTCTCTGACCGAACCTGGACTTCTCTATCAGTAGAGATGTCTGATAAGTGATTCTACACTGATTCACCTCCTACTAGCTTCAATTTGAGGTAAGAAACATCGAAGACCGAATGTATCTTTGAGTCCACTGGTAGTTCCAATTGGTAAGCAACGGCTCCAATGTGCTCCAAAATTTTGTAGGATCCAAAGAAGTGGGGAGACAACTTTATAGAGGCTTGGGTCGTTATAGATATTTGCATGTATGGTTGAAGGCGAAGGAAGACCCAATCTCCTATGGTAAATTCCCTTTCACTCTAGTGCTTGTTGACTAGTTGTTTCATTCTTGTGCGATTGTACGATTGTCTTTCAAGAGCTACAAAATTTTATATGTCAATTAACTCCTTGTCTACTTGATCCACGTTTGATGTGTCAGTCACATATTTTATAATTGCTGGTGGAGGCTAGCCATATATAGCTTTGAATGGGGTACTTTTGATAAATGAATGATAGGTTGTATCATAACACCATTCAACTCAAGGAAGCCATTTAGTCCACTCCTTCGGCTTGTCACTAGTGAAGCACCTAATGTAGTTTTTCAAGCACCTATTTACAACTTATGTTTGGCCATCGGTTTGTGGGTGATAAGTGGTGCTCATCTTTAATTATGTACCATACAACTGAAAGAGCTCCATCTAAAATTTGCTGGTAAAAACCCTATCATGATCACTTACAATAGAGCAAAGAATTCAATATAGTTTAGCTATATTTTTCATAAAAATTTGGGCAATGCTGGTGGTGGTGTAGGGATTTCTAACAACACAAAAGTGAGTGTATTTTGTAAAGTGATCTAAAACTACAAGGATGATACCTTTCCCTTTAGATGATGACAACCCTTCAATGAAGTCAATAGAGATGTCGGTCCAAGCTGAATCCAGAATAGGTAGAGGTTATAATTTTCCTGGACTTGCTATTATTTCTCCCTTGTGTCACTGGCATGTGTCACACTAAGCCACAAATTCTCTAATGATTTTTTTCATACCCTTCAAATAGAAAATTTGATGAACCCTTTTATAAGTGTGAAAAAATCTCAAATGTCTAGTTGTAGTTAATGAGCGTAACTCCTTTGGGATGGCAGCTAGGCAAGAAGAATGAGGCACCACCACAATTCGACCCTTGTACCGTTGATCCTTCGAGTCCCAACTGTAGTGGGCAACTGAACCAGGGCTCTCCTCTATTTTTTTGATGATCTCCTAGATCTTTGAGTCACCTTGCCATTCCTTTCTGATGTCTTCCAAGATGCACAAATAGGGAGGGAGATGACTACTGATTCGGCATGCTCAGGAAGGCGGGAAAGCACATCTACAACCAAGTTATCTTTGCCCTTTTTGTAAATAATTTTATAGTCAAAATCCCAACAATTTTGTTACCCATTTTTGTTGCTCGGGGAAGGAAATCTTTTGCTCCATGAAGTCTTTCAAACTCTTGTGGTTCATCTTGATTTGAAATCGCTGGTCGATTAAGTAAGGTCTCCACTTTGTAATCGCATATACTATGGCTAGCATTTCTTTGTCGTATACCAAGAATTTAAGATGTGTTGGGGAAAGGGCCTTGCTGGTGTATGCTAGTGGTCAGCCTTCCTGCACTAATACAGGTCCAATATCGGCTCTCGAAGCATTAGACTCAATCATGAAGATTTTGTCAAAGTCGAGTAGGGTTAATACCGATGTAGAAGTCATCATAGACTTTAGAGAGTTGAAGGCCTCTATTGCTTCATCCAACCACTAGAAGGCATCTTTTTTTAGGAGTGTCATGAGTGGATGTTAGAATTCTTGCGGATTCTAAGCTTGGGGTTTGATCTTTATAGGAGATCGGCCTCTTGGAACTCTATAGCAGTTCCCTCCTTCAAGGTATTTGGCATAATGGTTAAAGAAAGAAGTTTTCAACCGTATACTTGTTGCAAATTATAGATAGATCTTGCTGCCATCTTTTTATAATGTAAACTTCTACATATTTTTACATCAACTCAACTTTCATCTATATCAGTTTCTCATTAAAATTATCTCTAAAACATCCATATATTGTTGTAACTTTTCATCATAAAACTGCTAATTTTTTTAATGAGAATTCTGTTGCCAAAACATTCATCAGTATTTCTTATTACATTGGTGCTAAAATTTCTATCTATATTTTCATCAACTTTATTGTCATCAGCACCAAATTCTAACTATCAATTCTCTCCATAAAACATCAGTTTACTGTTGAAACTTTCATTGAGAAACTATTGTTGAATCTGAGATTGATGATAAAATCAATTGATGGATTTTATGATCTAACTTATATGCTAAAGAAAATGATGCAGGATTAACTGTAATAGTAAAGGGTAGTACAATCAGATGTTGGGCTGGAGTAAAGTTCGAGCATCGGGCCGAGGTTCGGATGACGCACTGGGAGCTCGCCGAGAGTTCGCGTGAGGTCGACCAAGGTTTGGACGATGTTATCAGGAGCTCACCAAGAACTCAGCAGAAGTTTATCGGGAAGTTCATCGGGAGTTTGTCGATAGGTTGTTGGGAGCTTGTCAGGTGTTCGACGGAAGAATGCTAGAAGTTCGTTGGGAGTTCGCCGAAGGAAATTAGGAGTTCGCCGAGAGTTCATCGAAAAGAAGCCGAGAGTTCGCCGAAGAGACGATTGGATAACAAATATTGTACGTTGAGTATTGTAGTTAGCATCACTATAAGAGTTAGTTAACTCATTTAAGAGGTTATTAGGTCTTAATTGGGACTGATTTGAACTCATTATAAAAGTTATTTTAGTAACCGAATGTTAGATAAGGCATGGTCTTTGAAGAAACGGTCTCCAAGATGACACAGTCTTCGAAGGCGTGTCAAGTAGTTGAACTGCCTAGACTGGATAGTTGAACTGCCTAGACATAGTCTCCTAGACTATCAAGAGGCTGAACCGCCTAGAACACAGTCTCCCAAACTGTGTCAGGTGGCTGAACCGCCTATAACATAGTCTTTGAGACTAGCACGTCGGGATCACTTAAAAATTGATTTTTGGCTCTACTTTTGAAGCCATTTGTGGCCTATAAATAAAGATCAATTTGACTTTCTTAGAAGAGAGTTGGGAGTGTTAAACTATCCAAATGCATAATTTGCTATTTTTCATATTTCTTAAGCTTTTGCTTGAAATTTACATGAGATAATTTTGAATACATGAGTAGCTCTTATAATCTTCTTAGACTTTCCTCGACTTTTAAGCTTTCTTTCATTCAATGTTTTGATTCTTGGATTCATAAATATATATCCCCCTCTTAATAATTTATTTTGTTTTGGGATACTTGGTTTTGGATCTTTGACACCCCCTCCCCTTCTTCTTCTTCTATTTTACTTACAAAGAGGAAGAAACCAATTTGATACGAAATAGATTAAACTTTATTTTTATTTTACTTAGAGGGAGAAATAGACTAGATTTCTTTATTTGTATAATGAATATTTATGATAAATGTATTGATATATGTATTAAACACTTAGTATGTTGGGAAACCTCAATGGAAGCATCATATGCGTAGTGGAAATTAAAATAAAAACTGGTTTCCCATGTAGCTCAAATCATCATGCAAAATATTGGGATCGCAAGAAAAATATAAAAATCGATAAAATGCGATATGTAATAGATTGATTTTACCTAGGGAGATCATATATCCCTATATTTCCAGATTCGGATAGGGAGGAAGGAGATCAAGCGTCCTCCTCTCTAGCGGTATCCATACGATAGATCTCTGCAACGAAACTCCTTCAATATGATCTTGCAACTCTTGCACACAGGGAGGGAGGAGAATAGGAGGTGGTAGCTAAAACTATAGTCTATCAACTACGAGTCTTCCCTCCTATTTATAAAGAGCCACCAAAAACCCTAGGGCTCCTGCCTTAGTGGGTATTGGATCTTCATCCAATAACCCACTAACTTTGTATTATTGGATCTCTATATAATAATCTCCTTAAGCCTCTAATTGGGTCTTAAGCAATGAGCTCATTAGTCTAATGAGAATAAGGGCTAATTGGATCTTCATCCAATCCTCTATTCGCTGAAGCATCCACTATATATGTGACACCCTCTAGGCCCGATACCGAGCTGGTCGTGAGTCGCTCCCATTAGAACTCTTTCTGATATAGTGAATTATTATCCCCATAATAATTTACTCGACTCATCGACTATGGACGTACTAGGCCACTACGCCATAGTCCCTAGACGGCATAAAGGGAACCAAATCTATCAGACCTGTCTGTTTATAGTTACTGTGTATCTATAATCCCTCATCCATCTAATATCCCAGAGACTATATATTGGACATGGTAATGTCAGGTCACATACAGAATCCGTTATAGTCTTACTCTAATTAGATTCTCTCAGAAAACTCTTTCTCTCTCAATCTGAATGACCTTGGTTATGGATTTGTCTGAGTAAACATATATAGGATATTCCTCTCATGATACCGAGAGTGGATAATCCTCTATTGACACTTAATTGCCTTTGTAAGTTTGGCTACCAATCCTGATAACCAATTGTACCAGATTTGAAAATTTTTAAACTTATAAGTCTGGCGTCAAATAAAGGAGTACTCATACAAGGCATCCTTGGTATCTCAAGTCTTAGGACTAGATACAGAATTAAGACTATGGAATCACTATCTGACATTAGGTATCATTAACCATACAACATTCCATAAGCGGATCAATTAGTGAACTCATTCTCCAATGAGTACCTATACTATATCCTTAGTGTCTCCACACAAGTGACTATGAGACCAGTTGCCTCTATCATATGGATGAGTATATAATACACTAGTCTGTCCGATTATCTCGATGTCCCTCTCGAGTAACCTATGACCGAGATTATTTAGGATCTGTGTTTAAAGGTGAATCAATCTCATTATTGTGATCTCATCACGATCTGATTCCTATTACACAGAACCAAAGACATCATAGTATATATGCTATAGATAATATAATATGAGAATATATCAATATTAATCATAAGCAAAAAGATCACACAGCGTGTCACACGTGCCATCACTCACGTGATTGGCTTGCAAGGCACTTGTAACCAGCAATCTCCCACTTAACTAAAAACCAATCACTTATGTGTCTGATCCTCATCAGACCCTTGTGAAGCTCAAATACAATCTACGCTAGCAACTTCGTCAGTGGATCTACAATGTTATCTTCAGATAGAACTCTTTCCATTACTATATCTTTTTGGGTGGGTCATGATCGCTCTAATAAAATGGAATTTCCTTAGAACAATTTTGATGAGAACTAGGTTCCCTTGTTAGAGTTATCACCCTATCGTTGTCATAATATATACGAGTCATCTCCACGCTGCTTAGTATGACTCCCAAATCTTTGATGAACTTATTCATCCACACCCCTTTATATCTTTCGGCTTACTGCTCCTTTATTTAGGGTAAGAACATACCCTGAATTTAACTTGTTATCATCAATGTCAGACTGAATACTCGAGTCCGTGTAGCCCTCAACCTGGAAACTACCTCCTCCACATACCAGTAAAAGATCCTTAGTCTTTCTCAAGTACTTAAGGATACACTCTACTGCCTTCCAGTGTTCTAAACTTAGATCTGCCTGATACCTACTCATGCTATATCAGCCCTCGTATATAGCATCGCATATATTATAGACCTTATCACTGAGGTATAAGGTATCTTATCCATGTTTGGCCTTTCTTCAAGAGTCTTTGGGGACATACTCCTAGAAAGTGATATTCCATGTCTTATCGGCATGAGACCTTTCTTGGAATTCTCTATACCAAACCTTTTGATAATGGAGTCTATGTACCTTGACTGGGACAAGCCAAGCATCCTTTTGGATATATCTCTATAGATCCGGATCCTCAAAATATAGGATGCTTCCCCCTAAGTCTTTCATGGAGAAGTTTTTGGATAGCCATGCCTTTACTGTGAAGAGCATTCATACATCATTCCCAATGATTAGGATGTCATCCACATATAGCACCAAGAAGGTGATAGCGCTCTCACTTACCTTCCTATTCACATAAGGCTCATCTTCGTTCTTAACGAAGTCATAAGATCTGATCACCTCATCAAATCTTATGTTCTAACTTCGGGAAGCTTGCTTCAATCCATAAATGGATCTAAGCAACCGACACACTTTATCTGGACTATCTTTGGATACGAATCCCTCTAGCTGTATCATATAAACCTCCTCCCCGAGGTTGCCATTGAGGAATATCATTTTGACATCCATCTACCAGATCTCATATTTATAATATGCTGCAATGACTAAAATAATTCTAATGGACTTAAGCATGGCTATAGGTGAAAAGGTTTTGTCATAGTCAACTCCTTGTCTTTGACGATATCTTTTAGCTACCAGCCTTGCTTTATAAACCATTCCATCTACTCCGACTTTCTTCTTGAAGAACCATTTGTAGCTGATGGGTACAATACCCTCAGGTGCATCCATAAGTTTCCAAACCTTATTAGAGTACACAGAATCTATCACAGAATTCATGGCTTCTTGCCACTTCCTAGAGTCTATACTCATAATAAATAGCCTCCTTGTAGGTCTGAGGATCAATATCTTAAGAGTCATCTCCACTGATATATCCCACATATCTTTCAGGAGGGTGAGATACTTTACTAGACTTATGTAAAGTTGAAACTTGTGTGTTAGGTACCTGAATAGACTCGGGCTCTAGAATGGTGCTTGAGATAGGTTCTCTAACCTTGCTCAATTCTATCTTACTCTCACTATTTCCACCAAGAATATGTTCCTTCTAAAGAAACATGGCTCTCTTGACAACAAAGACCTTTCGGTCCTCAGGGTGATAGAAATAATACCTACAAGTCCATAAATGTGCACCATTTTGTCTTCGATTCTAACTTATCTATGTGGTTGTATCTTCTAACAAAACAAAACAAATCCAAATCATAACAATCTTAAAATCAAGCTTCTTTTCCTTTCCGTATCTCATATGGTATAGACACTACCGACTTGATGGAACTAAGGTAAGTGTGGTCTCTAGGGCGTACCCTAGAATGAGACAGTAGGTCAACGAAACTCATCATGGACCACATCATATCTAACAGCATGTGATTCCTCCTTTCTGATACACCATTGAGCTAAGTGTATAAGGAGGTGTCCACTGGGATAGAATCCCATTGCCTCTGAGGAAATGAGTGAACTCCATACTCCAGTACTCTCTTCCTCGATCTAATTGAAGAGTCTTAATACTCATTCCAATTTGATTTTCTATCTCATTCTTATATTTTTTGAATTGCTCAAAGGCCTCAGATTTGTACTTCATTAAGTACGTGTCCATACCTAGAAAAATTATCAGTGAATATAATGAAATATGAGTAACCACCTATAGCCTAAGTCAACATGGGACCACATATATCACTATGTATGAGTTCCAATAATTTGGTGGCTCTCTCTCCAGTTCCACTAAAAGGAGAGTTGGTCATCTTCCCATGAAGGTAAGGTTTGCAAGTAATATATGGCTCATAGTCAAATGGATCTAAGTATCCATCTTTCAGTAACTTTTGAATCCTTCCCTCATTAATATGACCTAGCCTATAATGTCATAGGTTTGGATTATTCACCTCATCTTTTTTCCTCTTAGACATATTTATATTCATGATGTGTGTAGAAGTGTCTAACACATATAAACCATTTACAAGGGTCCCTCTAGTGATGATCTCATCCTCCATAATTATTGAACAACTATTATTATCAAAAACTAATTTATATGTACTAATTATCAAACAAGAGATGGATATAATATTTTTAATAATAGAAAGAACAAAATAGCCTGCATCTAATGTAATGATGGCTCCACTAGGCAGATGTAGGGTGACCTCCCCAATGGCAATTGCATCAACTCTTGCTCTATTGCCCATCTTGAGGTCCATCTTGCCTCTGGCCAGTCTCTTAAGTCTTGCGAGAACTTGCAATGAATTATAGATATGATAAGCACTCCTGGTATCCAATACTCATATGTTATCATGCAAATATGACAAGTGAAGACTGATTATGAATATACCTGAAGCTTCTATCTTGCCTTCTCTGCAAGGTAGTCATTACAATTCCTCTTCCATTGCCCATCTTGGCCACAGTGGAAGCACTGCCCTTTGTCCTTTCCCCGGTATTTCTTAGTAACCTTTGCCTTACCTGGTCTTTCTTTGCCTTGCCCTTCTTAAGGGTCTTTCTAACCTTCATTTTCTTTTTGGTCTCACCAATATAGAGAACTGACTTCTCTTTCTTAATGGCACTATTAGCTTCCCTCAACATATTGAGGAGCTCAGGGAGAGTCACCTCAAACTTGCTCATGTTAAAATTCATGATTAAGTGACAAAAGAAATCTGGTAAGGACTGAAGTATAAGATCAACGCACAGGTTATCCTCTAGGACTATCTATATACTTCACAAAGCAAGTGACCTCATCCTCACTTATCCTTTCCTCCAGTGTGGGCACAATCATGTTAAGGACATATACGATTTTTTTCTTTCGTGAGAATAATTCTCAAATTACGGAGCTTTTGGACCAATGAGGTGGTTGGCATCAAGTATACCACTTAGAGGTTTTGCAAGTGACAAACAAGATATAGCATAAATTAAATAACATGCAGATTTTACAAAAAATGCTAATTAAGATTAGACTTCTATCTTAATGTACTCCCATTGTTTTCTTAGCAAATCATGCGACACCCTCGACACATGAGATGAAAGTCTCTCACAGACTCCTAGTGGGGATTGGGATCCAATTGACATCTTAGTGCAACCTCAAGGGACTCGACCAATTACACTAAGCTCAAAAGGTAGGCAACTCTTGTCAATCATAACTCCTTATAATTCCCGTCACGTTCGACCTCCGAATCATCATGGTCTCAAGGGACTCGACCAACCATGATATTCAGTTAGTTAAGTCATCACCATCGTTATAAGATGAGTCTGATTTGATGATATGTCATCGAGGGATTCGACCAAACATGTCCTTAGGTCACCGGTGACATCTCAATGTCGTAGGTAAGAACTTGATCACGTAGATAGGTGAGCCTCGAGGGACTCGACCAACTCAACCTATGTCGTGATTCAATTTTTTCCTATAACGATGAAAGGCCACGTGGGTCAATATTATTATCTCATGCTTATCGACTTAATATTATCGTAGGAGGGGTTTTTATTTCGTATTAGTCTCCTAATATATCGTGTCACACACATGCATATTTAATATATATCTACATCGTATGTATGTATGTATATATATATATATATATATTTATTTATTTATTTATCTAGTAGGTATGTAAAACATCACATATGCAAGCCACACCGGATAATCATGAGCCATTATCCAATACGATTAAGCCAAAGCCAATGGGCCTAATCACTCACAATAGGATCTATGTGTGTATCGACCCATCTCCATGCTCTGTGATTGTTGATCTCGTCATCATTGGTTCCGTTGGATCGTCGTATCACCATACGTCGTAATCTCCCACCACGGTATCGTGGGTCCCATTGTCACTATCACACTCCTGCTGTGCCTTTTTATGTAATTATAAATAATCACAAGCATGTAGGCTCGACAATAAACGAGAAAATCAGAGGCTCGCAAGCCCCAATAATAATAATAATAATAATAATAATTATTATTATTATTATCATCATCATCATCATCATCATAATTACACACATCACAACACATTGCTCATGATCATCCATCCACATCATACATCACATGTATATATAATAATTAATTAAATTATTTAATTAACTATTTTTTTAGAAATCAGGACATGCTCGAAATTTTTAGAATTGTCAAGGCCATTTTCAAAATTTTGGATGAGAGGACAATCCTCATAATTTTTAGAATTATTAAGGGTATTATGGGAATTATGTACACGAGGATATTCCTCAGAATTTTTTGAATACATAGGGGTAGGATCATCCTTTTCTCTAAAGGATGCCCTAACCCCTCTTTCCCCCTCTGCGCCACCGTCGTCGCTGTTGCCCCTACGTAGGCGATGGCTGCCCTTGCTCGCTAGCAGTCGCCCCGCCAAGGGGCGACCACCCTTGCGATTGGCGGTAGGGTTGGCCGCGAGTGATAGTCCCTTGTCGGTGCCCTGCGGCCCCTTCTAGTAGCTACCGCCCTATGGTGGCCGTGCCCCTCGTGGGTGGCCCCGCAGATCACCCCTTGGGGCCTTAGTCACGGCCTAGCCGTGAGTGGCCGACCGTGGCTGACTGCCCACCTCCTCGCTACCTTCGCTGTGAAAATGCAACAAGAACGTGTAGAATGATTCTACGTGATTCAATCTCATCACACGCTGTTTAAAATCAATCTTTGGCACGAAAACCTTAGCTCTAATATAACTGTTGGGAAACCTCAGTGGAAGCATCACATGCGCAGTGGAAATTAAAATAAAAATCGATTTCCTATGCAAATCAAATCATCGTGCAAAATATTGGGGTCACGAGAAAAACATAAAAATCGATAAAATCATGATGTGTGAGAGATTGATTTTACCTAGGGAGATCAAATATCCCTGTATTTTCATATCCATATGAAGAGGATGAAGGAGTTCAAGCATCCTCCTCTCTCTCTAGCTGTATCCACACGATAGATCTCTATAATGAAACTCCTTCAATCTGGTCTCGCAACTCTTGCGAGATTGATTTTACCTAGGGAGATCATATATCCCTGTATTTCCAGATCCATTTGAAGAGGATGAAGGAGGTCAAGTGTCCTCCTCTCTAGCTATATCAACCATGAGTCTCTCCTCCTATTTATAAAGAGCCACCAAAAATCCTAGGGCTCCTGCCTTAGTGGGTATTAGATCTCCATCCAATAACCCATTAACCTTACATTATTGGATCTCTATCCAATAATCTCCTTAGGCCTCTAATTGGGTTTTAAGCAGGAAGCTCATCAACATAGGGTCATATCTAATGAGAATAGGGGCTAAATTGGATCTTCATCCAATCCTCTACTCGCTGAAGTATCCACCATATGTGTGTGACCCTCTAGGCCCGATACCGAGCTTACCGTGAGTCGCTCCCATCAGAACTCCTTCTGATATAGCAAATTATTATCCCCATAATAATTCACTCGACTCATCGACTATGGACGTACTAGGCTACTACGCCATAGTCCCTAGACGGTACAGGGGGGATTAAATCTATCGGACATGTTTGTCCATAGTTACCATGTATCTATAATTCTTCATCCATCTAATATCCCAGAGATTGTATATTGGACATGGTACTGTCAGGCCATATACAGAATCCATCATAGACTCGCTCTAATCGGATTCTCTCAAAGAACTCTTTCTCTCTCAATCCGAATGACCTTGGCTAGGGATTTATCTGAGTAAGCATTTATAGGATATTCCTCTCATGATACTAAGTAAGAGTGGATGATCCTCTATTGACACTCGATTGCCTTGGTAAGGTTGGCTACCAATCCTGATAACTAGTTACACTAGATCTAGAACTTTCCAAACCTATAAGTCTGGCATTAAAGAAAGGAGTACTCATACAAGGCATCCTTAGTGTCTCAAGTCTAAGGACCAGATACACAACTAAGACTATGGAATCGCTATTTGACATTAGGTATCATTAATGATACAACATTCCATATGCGGATCAATCAGTGAACTTATTCTTCAATGAGCACCTGTACTATATCCTTAGTGTCTCCACACAAGTGACTATGAGACCAGTCACCTCCATCATATGGAGGGGTATATAGTACACTGGTCTGTCCGGTTATCCCGATGTCCCTCTTGAGTAACCTATGATCAGGATTATTTAAGATCTGTGTTTAAAGGTGAATCAATCTTATTATTGTGATCCCATCACGATCTGATTCTCATTGTATAGAACCACAAACATCACAATATATATGCTATAGATGATATAATGTGAGAATATGTAAATATTAATCATAAGCAAAAAGATCACACAGTATGTCACATGTGCCATCACTCACGTAATTAGCTTGCAAGGCACCTGTAACCAGCATAGTATTCAAATATGTAATGAATATTTCTCTTTTTTTAGAAAAAAGAAAAACGACATGATTGATGACATATGATAAACAATGTGTTTGAAATTTTATCATAAAATGAGTATTTATTTTAAATAATTATTTAGAAAAGGTATGTTGAATATTTATCCTTTTTGGTGACAAAAGGGGGAGAGATAGTATATTGATGACAAAATGGTATGATAAATATTAAAAAATAATAAATGTTCAAATATGAATTAAGCATTTCTCTTTTTTATTGATGACAAAGGGGGAGAAATGACATAATTGATGACATAAGAGAGATGTTTTGATATCCTTGAAATAGTTGAAATGAATGATATGTCATAATTGATGACATGGTTATATTGTGAATATAATGATTGAAATTTTTATATGATACCAAGAAGATGATTACTTTAAAAATTTTATTATGTATGGTATCATGATTAATGACATAAAGTAAATGTTTAAAATATTTATTATATGAAACATATCAATTGAAATTATTTATCATGTGATACTAACAAAAAGAATGCTTTAAAAATTTTATTATATATGGTATCATGAATGGTTAAATTATGAAAATACTATACTTGAATTCAAAGTGATGGGTTCTTTTGAATTTAAGTTTGTTATATTTTTCCTATGGCATATACATAGGGGGAGTTAAGGTTAACTCCGTCATCGATTGGTTGTCATCATCAAAAAGGGGGAGATTGTTGAATCTCGGATTTTGATGATAAAATTAATTGATGGGTTTTATAATCTAACTTGTATTATAAAAAAACTGATATAGGATTAACTATAATAGTAAAGGATAGTACAATCAGATGTTGGGCTGGAGTCAAGTTCAAGCATCGGGCCGAGGTTTGGACGATGCAATGGGAGCTCACCGAGAGTTCACCGGAGGTCGGTCGAGGTTCAGACGATGTTGTCAGGAGCTCACCGAGAACTCACTAGAAGTTTATAGGAAAATTCATCGAGAGCTCACCGAGTGTTCGCTAGAAGAATGCTAGAAGTTTATTCGAATTTTGCCAAAGGAAATCGGGACCTCACCGGGAGTTCATCGTAAAGATGCCGGGAGTTCACCGAGGAGACAATCAAACAATGAACATTATATGTTGAGTATCTTAGTTAGTATCGTAATGAGAGTTAGTTTTACTAACTCAATTAAGAGGTCATTAGGTCTTAATTGGGGCTGATTTGGACTCATTATAAAAATCATTTCAATAACCCAAGGTCAGATAAGGCACGGTCTTCGAAGACATAGTCTCCAAGATGACACAAACTTTGAAGGTATGTCAGATAGTTGAACCGCTTAGACTAGGTAGTTGAACCACCTAGACACAGTCTCCCAGACTGTCAGCAGCTGAACCACCCATAATATAATCTCCTAGACTGTGGCAGGCAGCTAAATCGCCCAGAACGTAGTCTTTGAGACTAGCACCTCAGGATCACTTAAAAACTAATTTTTGACTTCACTTTTGAAGCCATTTGGGGCCTACAAATATCCCAGCCTTTCTTGCCTTAGGCATGCAAGCAATTAAGAGCAAAAATCTTGTGAAAACATTGTTGTAATTGAGAGCTTCTCCTTATTTCATCTTCTATAGTTTTTTTGTTTAAGGGAGAGCTTTGAGTCTTGTAAAGGTTATCTCCTAAACCTGTAAAAGGAGAATAGAGTTGTAAAAGGGTAGTTGATCTTCACCCATTGAAGGAAGATCAATAGTAGAAGTGGATAGCCTCAACGGAGGAGGAATCGGGAAGTGGACGTAGGTCACGAGATCGAACCACTATAAAATCGATTTGCTTCCTCTTCCTTGCTCTTTTACTTCATTGCTTTGTTATTTAACTATCTATTATCTTTACTTGCACTATTACAAGCATCTCTACACTTAAACGTATTTTTGATACAATTTTCATTGAGTAAAATTTTCAAATCGATAAAGATTTCTTATCAGCACTAATTCATTCACCCCCCACCACCCCTCCCCTCCTCCTCCTCCTCCTCCTCTTGGTATCGCTTTAATCCTAACAACTGCTATCTCATCAATGAAAAATTCGACCACCAAATTTTAGCATCTATTCATTGCATACCCAATCGATCCTTATAAAACTTGTTGTTGTCATCAATAGTAATTCTAAACCATCTCTCTAGCCTTAAGTCATTGCCATCATAGCCTCCATAACACCTCCAAACAATACTACAAACTGCACTTCAAAAGGAGCCTACTAAACCTAAACCGTAGCTGTTAACCTTCAGTTCACCAATCTTTTTTATCACTAAATCTCCCAACCAATACATGCCCTTAACCTGGCAGCAGAAGAAGAACTTTAACATTATAGATCTAGAGTCATATGCCATGGTATCAAAAGAACTAATTGATGCCAAGTTGGAGGCCTTTGAGACGCATTTAGAGGATAAACTATGCGCCCTTTTTGTTGAATTCAGTTGGGTCGACCACCAAACCCAAGGAGATCTCAACAAAGTGAAAGTTCATATCACAGAGAGGACTCCTAGGCGAAAGGAGAACCAATGATGGACCCTCCATACCCATGCATGAGGGTGGACTTTCCTAGATAGGAAGAATTGTCTACCCGATCGTAAGGATCTCGCGCACGGAACATTATTTTCGCTACTACATGACCCCAAATGCATCCATGGTGGACATTGCTAATATACACATTAAAGGAGATGCGATCCAATGGTACTATTGGTTCGAGTACACCCATAGAATCCCTACATAAAGGTAATTTAAAGGTGGATTACTAATCTACTTCGGACCAACTAAGAACGAGAACATCGACGACCAACATGTAAAGATTCGTCAAACTTTCACCATTCAAGAATACTAGACTAGGTTCGAAAAATTATCTAACCAAATAAGAGATTGGTCTAAAAAACAATTGTAAGGAACTTTCATCGAAGGATTAAAACCAGAGATTCGGGGAGAAGTCAAGGCGCAGCAACCATACACACTAATGGTAGGTATCTCCTTCACAGAACTCCAAGAAGAGCGATTGAACCAAGACGTCCGAAGGACTAGGGTCATCGTCCACTAGTAGCACCTAGGCCTTTGACCCCTCCTACTACCAGCCGACCTTCTCAGCCAAAAAAATGAACGAGAGAAGAACTTCATGACAGATCCATAAAAGGTTTGTGTTGGTACTGCGACGAGCTCTGAAGTTGCGAACATCATTGTAAAGGGAGGTGATAGGACCCTAGCAAGGCTGGGTCCTACTCAACTAAGTAGCAATTAATAAATCTCTACAATAAAACTCCACCTAGTCATCTCTATCCTATAAAGAAGTATGGCTATGGTTTATTTTATAGGGCCTTAGGGCTTATTGGCCATCGCCCCCTTTACTGGGCTGGTCGGCCAGGGTTTCTAGCAAATAATCTTGGCTTGGGCAGCCACTTAGGTCGCCACCCACCCCTTGTTAGGCAGGACAGCTATAGGAGCGGCAAGGGAGAAAATTTACCCAGGAAGCACCCCCCTAAGGCTAGGGTTTTTAGCCCTATATAATATTTTTAGCCTCCACCTTTTTTTCCTCAAGCAAGAATCTTTTTCATCAGCCTTGTGGCTGACCCTAGGAGGGAGGAACTCCTATAGTGTTCTAAGGGTTGATCCACCTCAAAGTTCAAATCTCCATAGAGCTCTTTTGGGATTCTATCATCTGGTATCAAAGTAGCAATCTTGCTGCCCCTATTGCCATATCTGCCACCTCCACCAAGCCAAGCAATTCCCATAATTGTTATTGATGTCGCCTCTACCATCATCCCCATACTGTAGATCAAATCAATCTACTGTTGCCTCCATCAATTGCATTAAAGATCTAGTAAATTCCTACCTTGTTATTGTAATTTTCTTTCCTTACATTTAAAGAGAATTTCCAATCCTTACTTTACTACATATTCCTTCCATCGCAAATCAGATTATTGTTGTGAAAAAGGAATTGTTGCAAAAAATTTTCAACCGCATAGAGGCTTCTTGAAACTAATCTATTGAATATCTTTCTTCGATGAAATTTTTACATATTTTTGTAGATCAACTTGGCTTTCATCTAAGATTGATCTATATCATAAAAGTCCTCTCTGAAATCGATCTTATGCTACTATAAGTCATCATCACGAACTGTTAAAATATTACGTTAAGGATTCTACCTTCTTACTTTGCATCAGTTTTCCTACCATTATGCTGACGAACTTTCTTTGATCCAAATTGCTATTGTTGTTCTTATTTGAACCAAAGTTTTGCCATTGAAAATTTGTATAATTTCCTTGGCTGGAATTTACATCAAGAATCCACTGTTTCTTCGACGCAAATTTTGTTCGACAGAATAGTACATATGCAGTGATCTTTCATTGAATTCTATAAGATTTCACTACTGTCTTTTCCAAATTGGAAAGTCCCTCTTCCTTATCTTCAACTCCTACCATCACAGCCCAAAAAAAGTAGCCAAAACTTCATCCAAATCAGCCACCAAAATAACCCTAACCATAGCATATTCCTCAACTGATCTACCCACCCTTCGGACACCCTTTTTCCAAACCATCTCATGCCCTTAACTCATCAACAAAAAAGAGACCTCAACATCACAGATCTGGAGGCTTATACCTTGGCATCAAAGGAGGCCATCAATGTCAAGTTTGAAGACTTTGAGACCCGCATGGAGGAGAAAATTCAATCTCTTTTCACCGAACTCAGCATTGGCTGGCCACCATGCCAAAGGAAATCTCAAAAAGGGAGACTTCAGATCAGAAAGAGGACTTTCAGGAGCAAGGAGGCACTATGATTAATCCATATAATCCATGCATGAGGTAAGACTTTCCTAGATGGGAAGAAGGAGACCCGATCGGCTGGATCTCACGTGCGGAGCACTACTTTCGGTTCCACCAAACCATAGATACTACCATGGTAGAGATTGCGGCCATCCATCTTGAAGGGGATGTGATTCAGTGGTTCGATTAGTTCAAGCATACCCATTGAGTTCTTTCTTGGTAGTAATTCCAGGAAGGACTATTGAACCATTTTAGACCTACTGACTACGAGAACATTGACGGACAATTAGTAAAGATCCGACAATCTACTACTATAAAAGAATACCAAACAAGGTTTAAATGATTATCTAACTAAACTCATGATTGGTCAAAAACATAACTTTTGGGAACCTTTATTGAGGGCTTGAATCCAGAGATCCAAGGGGAAGTGAAAGCGAGACAACTGTACATGATTATAGTGGCCATCTCCTTCGTGTGGTTACAAGAGGAGTTATTAACCGTGAGGCATGAAGGACTAGGGTCACTTCCCGACTAGCAATATCAAAGCCCTCAGCCCCTCTACTACCATCCAAGTTCCTGCACCCAAAAAGTTGACAAGAGAAGAACTTCGGGAGTGTTCTGCCAAGAGATTATGTTGGCACTGTGACGAGCCATGGAGCCGCGAACATCACTGCAAGAAGGGGTGACTTCTTATGATTGAACCAATAGAGGATGAAGATATTAGACCTTCAAAAGAGAGCCTTGAAATCGAAGAAGAAGTTATAGAGGAAGAGCCCCAATTGATCGATTTTACGGTGCACGCACTAGCCTATTACTCTAACCTGCAAACAATGAAAGTGGGAGGCCTTTTCAAGCAATAACCCATCACCATTCTTATCAACATGGGGAGCATAAATAATTTCCTCAATAGCAAGGCTACTGCTCGTATAGTGCTCCACATCAAAGGTTGCAACAAATTTGATGTAAAGGTCACCAACAGCTAGATCCTAAAGTGTGACCAACAGTGCTCGCGGGTGAAACTGCTTCTACAAGATCAATAGATTATAGCTAACTTATTCGTCCTGCCCATTTATGACTATGAAGCCATACTCGGAATTGAATGGTTCACGACACTAGGTGACATATCTTTGAATTTCTCTAAAATGATTATGAAATTTTATTGCAAAGGCAAACAGGTCTACGCAGCAAGTGCGGAAGTCATATCTCCACCATTTCAACGCAACGGATAGAGAAAATTCTATATAAGGCACATGGCAGTTTTTTTATGCATATTCAGTAGCCATCAAAGGAGAAAAATATGTAAATTATAGATCCAAAACTCATCTAATTGTTGGAAGAATTCGCTAATGTTTTTGCTAAACTATGCAGGCTCCACCCTACCCGACAACATGATCACTGAATCCCTATTCTTTTAGACAAACCACCATCAAACTTAAGGCCGTACTACTAGCCTCACCTACAGAAGGACAAGATTGAGAATATTGTAAAGGAGATGCTCGACATCGAAGTGATTCGACCAAGCTACAACACTTATTCCTCGCCGGTGCTACTAGTACCAAGAAGGATGGAACTTGGTGGATATGTGTCGACTACAGATGTAATATCCCTTATTCTTGAAAATTATACAAGGATCTATTTGTAAATTTTGAGGGCCTAATCGTGAATATAATTCTTCCCGGGATTAAACTATAAAGTTATAAAAAAGAGAAAAAATGGTGACTATTATCTATCACCTTCCACCACCTCCCACTGCTTCTATTTACCACATGAGGAAAATAGAGGAGCTGAGGTAGCCGGGTTTTGGAAGAGAGGAGAAGGGAAGGGAAGGAGAGATAGAAGGAAAGAAGAGGAGGAAGGAAGAAGAGGAGGAGAAGAAGGAAGAGAAGAGGGTTGTGCCCCTCTGCTTCCACACAAGGAGATGTATCAGTGAGGAGAAAGGAAAAAGGAGAATGGAGGAAGAGAAGAATAAGAGAAGGGGAAGAGAAGAAGAAGAATGGAAGAAGAGGAGAAGAAGAGAAAAAGGAGAGGAAGAAGAGGCTACAGCTATGGGTGTGGGTGTGGTAGCTACGGTTGGGAAAGAGGAAGAAGAAGGGAAGAAGAAGAGAAAGAGAGGAAGAAAAGAAGGGGCTGTGGTTAAGGCTGTGGCTGGGAGAGAAAGAAAGTAGAAGAATAGGGGAGGAAGAAGGGGCTGTAGCTAAAAGAGATGAAGAAGAAGAAGAAGAGGGAAAAGAGAGGGAAGAAGAAGAAAAGAGAAAGGAGAAGAGGGAGAGAAGAGGAAAGGAGGAGAAAAAAGGGGAGGCTGAGCTACAGTTGGAAAAGAAGAAGGGGGAAAGAAGAAAAGTAAGGAAGAAGAAGAAGAAAAGGAAGGAAGAAGAGAAAGAGGGTTGCAATTGCAGTAGTGGGAGAAAGAAAAGGAGAGAAGGAAGAGGGGTTAAGTAGGTGATTGTGCCTCTCATACATTCTACACAAGCTACAATTATGGAGAAAGAAAGAAGATAATAAAATAGGGAGAAGAGAATGAAAGAAAGAAAAGAAAGAGAAGAATTTGGGCTTAATGACTTCAGATCAAAATATTTGAAAGGCAAGTGTCTCAATCCTTTCGTATTGACATTCCTATCTTTGCTTTTACCTTGTTATGATTAACTGAATTGTTACAACCTTACAAGTGTTCCAATCCTTCTTATTGTCATCCTGCTTTTATCAAGATATGATTCTTATAACCTTGCAATTATCTCAATCCTTTCATATTGGCATCCCAATCTTTGTGTTTATCTTGATATGATCAATTGAATTGTTATAACCTTGCAAGTATCCTACCTTTGCTTTCATCTTAACATGATCGACTGAATTGTTATAACTTTGTAAGTGTCCCAATCCTTTCGTATTGGAATCCCAATCTTTGTGGTTATCTTGATATAATCAATTGAATTGTTATAACCTTGCATGTATTCTATCTTTGCTTTCATCTTGATATGCTCAAGTGAATTGTTACAACCTTACAAATGATATCTTTTCTGTTTCGATATAAAGATTTGAGTCTAGTTTCGAGATTCTGACCTTTCGATCTTAAATTATTTGTAACTCCTTATTGGAAACTCCGATTTATGCAAATCCTTGTTTATGAGAAACAAGACTCGTCTATCTTACCTATCTTGAGTAATTTGGAGCATAATTGATTATCTAAATGTTTCATGCAATATGCCTCCTAAATTTTGTGGAATCATATGTTTGTCAGTCTTTGCCTATTCTTGTTTATCTTTTGGAAATGTATTCTTTTTTAATTGAGCTTTGAACTTTTAAAATTTATTTATTGCCTATCCGAATACTTTATGTGAAAGTTTATGTTTATATATTATTATTTCATATTAGTACATGTATTTTTCATTGTTCCGCATGTGCTTCTAATATATGCCCATTTTATTGCACATGTCCTTTTATACTCTGTTGTTTGTGGGATATTATAGACCTTTGCTAGAAATAGTAAAGGGTATGTTATGCTTGGAGCCTGTGATGCTCTACTATGTTTGATGGTCATCCAGAAATGAATAGACCATATTATGTTTGTGATCCCACTTCATCATCTATGTTTTTGATATGTTATCAGATCATATTCTGTCTATGATTCAATTAAAGTCTTTTCTTCAATTGAGCCTTACATTATTGCTTTGAATCCTTATGCAATCCTGTTCTTTATTCTTTGTCTATCTGAATGAAAATTGTGAATGTTTATGTTGACATCGTATTGCTTCATATTGTTAGCACATGTATATTTCATTCTTCCGCATGTGCTTCAGATATATGTCACTTTTATTACTCATGTCCTTTTATACTCCAGTGTTTATGGGATATTATGGACCTTTGCCAAAAATTGTAAAATATATTATGTTCAGAGCCAGCTATGCTCTTGTCGGCCCCTATTGACTTCACTCAAACGTGGGTGGATGGAGTTCTTAGACATGGAGACTTATGTTTGGTGGTCATTCAGTGATGGATGATTCATATTATGTTTGTGATCTCACTTCACTCTCTATATTTTTATATGATATCCAAAGCATTACTGTTGAGTTTATATATGTACTTTGGATAAGAATTAAATGAATATTATGTCTGATATGATATTCAGCTTCTGTTCCTCATTTATTCATTTGATAAGCTTTGAGATAATCCATTCACCATTGATATGATTTGAAATATGTTTACATTTTTGACATACTCTGAAGTGTTCTATATGCCATTATTATGTTCCGAAATGTTTCAATTGCTAATTGATATGTTCCAAATTATTTCACACTCCATTGATATATTCTGAAATTTTCTATTTGTCATTGATATATTCTAAAACGTTCTATTTGCCATTAATATGCTCTGAAATGTCTTGTGTGCCTTTGTATGCTCCAAAATACTTCTTACGTCATTGATATGCTCCAATTACTTTGTACTCCATTTATTGTGAATTAAATATGTTTTGAAAGAAATGATATTTGAACTTCTATATCTAATGAGCTGATATCCATGAATTCTTATATCTGTGCTTTGTATTTTGATATCAGGCTTATTAGAAGTTATCCGCTTTTGTCTTGGATATATTAAACGCTTGCTGAGCTTTCTAGCTCACTCCTTTGTTATCAAATCTTTCAAGTTAGCTTGACGCTCATTGAATGTTAAGATTGAGCTGAGGTAGTAGAGAGCTACACAAATTTTGGGCAAGTATTATTAGATGATATATTGTAGTTTTTGTATAAGTATATTTTGTATATAATGATGATATATTGACAATGAATTTGATTGATGTATCATGTAAAAGCTTTAAATGACCTCTCATGGTTTGGAGTTATTTTGAGATGTTAAGATTAGTCTACAATGAAGTGATATTATAGTAAATGGTTTGTTTTACGATTGTATAGGTTCTTTTGCTAATGAATTATAAGTATGGTTAATATTTGTTATCTTTGGACTTCATAAATGATTGAGTGATGTGATATATGATTATAAATTGCATATGATTTTATATATATGAATTTTAAAGTTTGAATGTTTCTCAATATCATCAAATGTTAGTTTGGATCCTAGATTGGATTGTGATAATTACAATATTACTGATTGTAAGATGGGGTCACACCTCTCTAATGTGATATAATTTGGGGGCATGACAATCGGGCTTTAAACACCATCACCATCAAGGATAAGTACCCCATCCATACCAGTAGTAGATGAACTCTTGGATGAACTAAAAGGAGCCCAAGTCTTTACAAAGTTGGACCTTCATTTCGGGTATCATCAGATTCAGGCTGAAGAAATCCCAAAAATGGTATTTCGTATGCACAACAGACACTATAAATTCTTGGTAATTCCTTTTGGACTTACCAATGCTCCTTTCGCCTTCCAAAGCCTAATGAACGATATTTTTTGGAGCTTCTTGTGCAAATTTGTGCTGGTATTCTTTAACAACATTCTCATTTACAGCCCTACTCTTGAGATTCATTTTCAGCACTTACGAATTGTTCTAACGATTCTTCAGGAGAATACCCTCTATATTAAACAATCAAAGTACACCTTCCTACATACAGCGTACAGTGGAGTATCTTGGGCATATAATATCAGAAGATGGAGTGGCAATAAACCCAACGAAGATAGAAGCGATGCAAGGTTGGCTGAGGTCTATAAACGTGAAATCGCTACGTTGTTTCTTTAGACTTATGGGCTACTACCAAAAATTTGTAAAGGACTAGAGAAAGATCAGTGCTCCGCTCACCTCCCTACTGAAAAAGGACTCCTTTCAGTGGTTGGACAAAGCTTTTACAACCTTTGATAAGCTCAAGGCATCCATCACGATGACGTCGGTCCTAGCACTACCCGATTTCAACCGACCGTTCATCATTGAGGCCAACGTTTCTAGAGTTGAAATAGAGTTGTTTTGATGTAAAATGGTTGACCACTAGTGCAAGGCCTTATTTCCCTCTTATCACAAAATATCCATATATGACAAGGAGATGCTTGCAATTGTGTACACCATTACAAATTGGAGACCTTAGCTGATCAACCGACGCTTCCAAATCAAAACCGACCACCAAAGCCTCAAGTATTTTTTAGAATAGAAAATATCATCCCCTAAATAGCAAAAAAGGGTAACTAAACTCTTTGGTTTTGATTATGAAATTATTTATCGAAAGGAGAAAGAAAATGTTATTATAGATGCACTATCATGACTACCGGTGCAGGCCAAAATTACAGTCATCTCTTTTTCTTCCACCAACTTTCTTGAGGACATTAGGGAGGAACGGAAAAAGGATCCAAAGACCCAAGACATCAAAGAAAAATAGGAGAAGGATCCGAATACAATAGCCCACTACACTTAGGATTCGAGGGATCTACGCTAAAAAGGTCGTATTCCTTGCATCAAAATCATCATGCACGAAATGCATTCTTCACCTTCTGTTGGACATTCTGAATTTCAGAGAACATACAAGAGGGTGAAGCAAAACTTTTATTGGAGAAGAATGAAAAAAATTATTTCTGATTATGTAGCAAAATGTGATATATGTCAGTAGTAAAAGGTGAAATAGTGGCAAGTCTAGGAATGTTGTAACCACTATCCATACCAGACTCAGCGTAGACTGACATCTTCATGGACTTCATCAAAGGGTGGCCAATATCTCAAGGTAAAGGTACAATCTTTGTGGTGGTAGATCGATTGACAAAATATACCCATTTCTATATTATGAGACATCCCTATACCATTGCCTGTATTACTCAGTTTTTTCTTGAAAATATTTTTAAATTACATGGGATGCCAAGATGCATTATGAGCAATCATGATTGGATTTTTACAAGTAAATTTTGGACTGAGCTATTCAAACTACAGGGCACCCAACTCAAAATGAGCATAGCCTACCATCCATAGATGGACGGCCAAATAGAGTTAGTAAACAGGTGTCTATCTTAAATGCTTCACTAGTGATCGACCAAAAGAGTGGATGAAATGGCTCCCTTGGGCTGAATGATGGTACAATACTACTTATCACTCATCTATAAAATGTACCCCATATGAGGCATTCTATGGCCAATCGGCCCCTTGAATTCCAAAGTATATAATTGGTACGACCAAAGTAAATTAGGTCAAGCAAAATTTGATTAACAGGGACAAGCTCCTACAGCTACTGACGGATAACCTCTTTGTTGCTCAAGCCAGGATAAAGCAACAAGTTGACACACTTCATAGAAAGCAGGAATTTTTAATAGGAGATATTGGGTCTATCTTCGCCTACAGTTGTACAAGTAGCTATCTATCAACACGCGAACCTCGATGAAGCTATCTCCCCAATTTTATGGACCTTATCAGATCACAGAGCATATTAGAGCTGTGGCATACAGGCTTAAGTTACCAGAGGATGCCAAAATTTATTCTATCTTCCATGTATCCTACTTAAAGCCTAAATTTGGGGAACACGAGTTAGCCCAGGCTATAGGAGAGGTAAGGGGAGAAATTTACCTAGGAAGCACCCCCTAAGGCTAGGGTTTTGAGCCCTATATGAGCTTGTAGCCTCTACCTCTTTTTTATTAAGTAAAAATCCTTTTATTTCAGCCTTGTGGCCGGCCCTAGGAGGGAGGAACCCCTATAGTGTTCCAAAGGTTAATCTCCCTCAAAGATCAAATCTCCATAAAGTTCCTCTAGGATTTTATCAAGAGGCTCCTCATGATCAAACATGTTGAAAAGGAGGACCTTGAGCACGAAGAGGAGGACACAGAGGAGGAGTCACAACTAGTTAATTTCATGATGCATGCTCTTGTTGGCTACATGAACTCGCAGACGATGAAAGTGGGAGGACTACTCAAACCGCAACCAATTACCATCCTCATCGATACTGGGAGCACCAACAACTTCATGAACAACAAGATTACTACTTTGATATGCTTCATATTATAGTTTTTAGCAGGTTTGATGTTAAAGTAGCCGACGAAAGAATTTTAAAGTGTGATCAAAGATGCCCACGTGTAAAGTTGATGTTGCAGGACCAAGAAATAGTTGTTGATTTCTTCCTCCTCCCACTCGATGATTATGAGGTGGTGCTTGACATTGAATGACAGACTATGTTAGGTGATATTTCCTAGACTTCTTCAAAATTAATTATAAAGTTTTTCAGCAAAGGAAAACGGGTGATCCTACGTGGGAAACGCGGGAGCGACGTGACAATGATTTCAATGAAATGATGGAGGAAGTTTTGCAAAAGGTATACCAAGAATTTAAGATGTGTTGGGGAAAGGGCCTTGTTGGTGTATGCTAGTGGTCAGCCTTCTTGCATTAATACAGGTCCAATACTGGCTCTCGAAGCATCAGACTCAATCATAAACATTTTGTCAAAGTCGAGTAGGCTTAGTACCAATGTAGAAGTCATCGTAGACTTTAGAGAGTTGAAGGCCTCTATTGTTTCATCTAACCACTTGAAGGCATCTTTTTTTAGGAGTGTCATGAATGGATGTTAGAACCCTTGCAGATTCTAAGCTTGGGGCTTGATCTTTATAGGGGATCGGCCTCTTGGAACTCTATAGCAGTTCCCTCCTCCAAGGTATTTGACATAATGGTTAAAGAAAGAAGTTTTTAACTGTATACTTGTTGCCAATTATAGATAGATCTTGCTGCCATCTTTTTCTAATGTAAACTTCTACATATTTTTACATCAACTCAACTTTCATCTACATCAATTTCTCATTAAAATTGTCTCTAAAACATCCATATATTGGTGTAATTTTTCGTCATAAAACTGTTAATTTTTTTTATGAGAATTTTGTTGCCAAAACATTCGTCAGTATTTCTTATTGCATTGCTGCTAAAATTTCTATCTATATTTTCATCAACTTTGTTGTCATCAGCACCGAATTCTAACTGTCAATTCTCTCCACAAAACATCAGTTTACTATTGAAACTTTCATTGTTAACTATTGTTGAATCTCAGGTTGATGATAAAATCAATTGATGGGTTATATTAATGCAGGAAGGCTGACCACTAGCATACACCAGTAAGGCCTTTTCCCCAACACATCTTAAATTCTTGGTATACGACAAAGAAATGCTAGCCATAGCACATGCGATTACAAAGTAGCTTTATGATGCAACTCCAGCAGCAACATAGAGGGAACTAATAAAAAAGACCCAAACCTTCTCTAAATATTTGCTAAATTTTTAGATGTTTTCGCCAAACTACACAGTCTGCCTCCTACTCATGATAACTCGATTTTGATCCTACCGGATAAACCACCAACAAATACTCGACCATATCACTACCCTTATCTTCAAAAAACTGAAATAGAGAAGATTATATAGGAGATGCTTCAAACAGGGATCGTTCTATCGAGTTGCAACCCCTATTCTTCATCGGTGCTCCTTATACACAAGAAAGATGGAATGTGGTGAATGTGCATAGACTACCAAGCCCTCAATGACATAACGGTCAAGGACAAGTACCCTATATCATGGTGGATGAATTTCTTAATGAATTAAAAGTAGCACAAGTCTTCACAAAACTAGATTTACAATCTGGATATCACCAAATTCGTGTGTACGATGAAGACATACCAAAGACTGACTTTTGGACGCACAATGGCCACTATAAATTTTTGCTCTTTGGTCTCACCAATACTCCCTCTACCTTTCAAAGCCTCGTGAACAATATTTTCTAGAGTTATCTTCATAAGTTTGTGTTGGTTTTCCTCGATGGCATCCTTATTTACAACCATTCACTTGAAAGTCACCTCCGCACTTGCGACTTATTTTGATGATTCTTCGAGAGCATACTCTTTTTGTCAAATAATTGAAATGTAGCTTTCTTCATTGGAAGGTGGAATATCTTGGGCACATCATCTCAGCGGAAGGCGTAATGGTAGACCCTTCAAAAATTGAGGCAATGCAAAGCTGGTCAACACTTAAGAACATAAAGGCAGTGCACGATTTTCTTATATTGACGAGTTACTACCTCAAGTTCATCAAGGATTATGGAAGCATCCTTGCTAAAAAATGATGCCTTCCAGTGGTCGGGTAAAGCCTCTGTTGCCTTCGACGCTCTCAAGGCAGTCATGACATCTACATCTATGCTAGTACTATCCGATTTTGACAAAACATTTATTATCGAAGCAAATGTATCGGGAGTTGGGATTGGCACCATCCTCATGCAAGAAGGCCAACCCCTTGCCTACACCAAAAAGGCACTATCTCCTTCCTATCTAAAAATGTCCATCTATTACAAGGAGATGCTCACGATTATGCATACGGTGATAAAGTGGAGACCTTACCTGATCGGTTGATGCTTTAAAATAAAGACTGACCACAAGAGCCTCAAATTCTTTTTAGAGCAAAAGATATCCTCCCTCGAGTAGCAAAGATGGATAATGAAACTTCTCAGTTATGATTATGAAATCACTTACAAAAAAGGGAAAGAGAATGTGGTTGCAGATGCGCTCTCCTGATTACCCGAGCAAGTTGAAATTTTGGCTATCTCCCTTCTAATCAGTGACTTCCTTGAAGACTAATGTCTTCAAAAAACTTAGAAGAAGAACTCGGCTCCGTAGCACACTTCAGTTGGGATTCGAAGGACTTACATTATAAAGGACACATAGTACTAGTGCCAAATTCTCTTTACATGAAGACCTTCCTACAAGAGATGCATTCCACACTAGTGGTAGGCACTCTAGATTCCTTTGAACTTACAAAAGGATTAAACAAAACTTTTATTATAAAGGGATGAAGAATGCTATTGCTGAATTTGTAGCACAATGCAACACATGACAATGACATAAAGGTGAAACAGTGGGAAACCTAGGGAAGCTTCAACATTTGCCCATACTAGACTCAATGTGAACCTATATATCGATGGACTTCATTGAAACACTGCCCCCATCCCAAGGAAAAGGTACCATCCTCATTGTGATCAATCATATAACTAATTATGCTTATTTTTGCACCGTTTGTAACCCTTATACCACTGCTAACATTGCTCAGATTTTTATGGACAATATTGTTTAATTACATGGGATGCCTAGATCTATTATGAGCGATCGTGATAGGGTCTTCACTAGTAAATTTTGGACCGAGCTCTTTCGGTTGCAAGGCACCAAATTAAAGATGAGCTCAGCATACCATCTACAAACTGATGGCCAAACTACAGTGGTGAATAGGTTCTTGACGACATACTTTAGATGTTTCGTTAGTGACCAGCCAAAAGAATGGATGAAATGGCTCCCTTGGGCCGAGTGGTGGTATGATACAACTTATCACTCTTCTACTAAATGTACCTACCATATATGAAGCAGTGTATGGATAACCACCCCCTGTAATCTCAAAATATATAATTGGCTCAGCCAAAGTAGATCAGATCGATCGAGAGTTAATTGATAGAGACAAAACCTTACAATTACTGAAGAATAATCTCAAAGCCGCTCAAGCCAGGATGAAGCAGCAAGCTGACACACATCGAAGCAAAAGGGAGTTCTCTATAGGAGATTGGGTATCTCTTTTGTCTCCAGCTATACAAGCAAACGTCAATCAACAAACCGACATCCATGAAGTTATCTCCTCACTTTTATGGGCCTTATCTGATCACGGAGTGCATTGGAGCTATGGCGTATAGATTGGACTTACCTGTTGATGCTAAGATCAATCCTATCTTCCATACATCTTGCCAAAAACTCAAGTGATCCCCTCTCTTTGTCTCCTAGCAACCACCTACCTTATTGAGCAGGTCCGCTAGGGTTTGAGAGAGGAGTCTTGGAGGAGTTAGAGTCTCCTAGCCACCGCCCTCTTATTAGGCAAGTCAACTAGGGTGAGGGGGTGAAATAGAATTTTACTTAAGAGGAGAGTCTCTCTAGGGTTAAGGTTTTAGAGTCCTAAACCCCCCCAACCCTCCTCCTCCTCCTCCTCCTCTCCCCTTTTCATCAAGCAATAGATCTCTTTTATTCAGCCTTTGTGACCAATTACCTAGAAGGGAGGAACCCCTATATTGTTCCAAGGAGGCAAATCTCTTTCAGCGATCAATCCAGCGATGGAATTCTATGGAGTTCTATCACTTTTTCATTTATTGACTCATAATGGTGGAAATCTTGCCTCCGCGTTTACCCCTTAGGATCACCTATTTCCCATTAATGAAAAACTTCATTACATAGTGGTGCTCGGCATTAAATGGTTAACAACCTTAGGTGATGTTCCTGGGAACTTTAGAAAATTTTAAAAACTTCATTTCTAATGTTCCTGGCAAACATTAGAAAATTTTAAAATTTGGAACAAATCCCTAAATATGATCCTTGCCAATAAGGGTCATATTAATAAAAGAAATGACATAGGCTTTGTTAGAAACATTCAACAAAAGCCAACCATATTTGTTAAAGGACCTACCTTAAATTTGTCATCAAAAATAAAATATATTTTTTATGGTACATTAGGACATAAAGCCAATAAATATCTATTTAAAATTATAGTCCTTACAAGTTAGTTTGAGTTCATAAGGGAACAACAAACTATTAATAACCATTAGATAAGAAAGACAAAGTTCTTCATATATGTCCCAATATAAAATGGGTACCTAAATCTTTCTTATAAATTTGTCTCCTAGCAAAACTAGGAGCACTAAATAATGTTTTAGATACTCAAGACATATAACTTGAGATCTAACAATCTTTTAAGCTCACTAGCCTAAGTAAATAACAAGAAAAATTATTAAAAATAAAATTATTGGTAATGAATCTTATGGATGATTCATTAATAATGCATAGATAGAGCATGTTAGAATTAGAACAATGGAAGTTTAGCTATCTTTAATAAAAAATTATGAACATGAAAGGGAGATTTTGATGATGATTAATTTATTGATTTATGTGCTTGCATTTGTGTACATTGTCTTGCGATTAAATGACTAAATATTGAATTTAAACTTAAAAAGTCATATACAAAGTCATTTATTTTTAAAAGAAAAACTTAATGATAACATGGTAGAATCTTCCAACATATAAAAATCATTGGGTTTGAAATAAATTAAAGATTTTGTTTGAAAAATTTTATTGCAATGATCTTGATGAAATTTCGTTTTTGACTTTAAATGACTTTACATTCCTGAAATAAATTTCAAAGGAAGGACAATTATTATTGGAAATATTTTTATCCTATTAATCCTTCAACAAGATATAAAATAATACTATTATTATTGAATATCTTAAAGTATAAAAATGGAATAGAGAACTTTAATTGTTAAGAAACAATCTAGGATGCCTTCATTGAATTTTTTGAAAAATAATTTTTGATGATGATTTTGGATAAGTATTCAAATAATTTTGTTTTAAAAAGAGATGGATTAATCTATCCAATGTTATTGATATTTTTATTTTATCATGATCTTGACAAGTTAAAAAAAATTATAATTTGAAATCCTTATATAATTTCGTTCAAAGAAAGTCATATAAATAAATAATAATTTGTTTCTTCGGATCTCTAATTTGAAAATCTTCTTACAAACCATATTTTTGAAAACTTTAAGTTTCATATATATAAATCAATATCTTGTACTTTTTCTTCCTTAAAATTAACTTATGATCTTGATTTGATATCTTGATGAATGAAGTCTTTGATCTCTTAAGATTCTATTTTATCATCTAAGAGGGTTTTATTAAATTAAATCATGTCTTTAATATTCATGGATATTTTTTGATATTAATATCTTTCTTGACATGATTTATTTTAAAACTCATGAATGACATAACTTATAACCAAAATTAGTATTTCTTAAAATTATGATAACTTAAAAATTGAAGGAGATTTGTAGTATCATAAATATTTTATTAATTTCTTGACTTGACTTATATGTTATGAGAACCACGTTATTGATCTCTATAATTTTTTAATAAAAAGAATGTTTATGATCTTAACAATTATAAGTTAAAACTTTTTATCAAGATCATTACTTCATTTTATTAAAAAAAGAATACATCTAAATGAATTATATATCTTAATACTTATCCTAAATGAATTAAGATTATTTAATCCCATAAGACTCATTTTCATTATTTACAACGAAAAAGGGGAGGAAGGAAATTACTAGCATTTCTATTTATTTTGAATCTCTTGAAAGTGTTTTTGATGATTTTGATTATTTGAAATTGAATCAGTTTTTGCTTATATTTGATCTTGATTCCTCGAAATTATAACTTGAAATATTTTATGAATCAAAGTATCTTATTATGTGTTCTTGTATTATTTAAAAGGATATTTTTATATAAATTATTATCTTGACAATTTAAGATTTCTTATATATGAATCATTTTTATTTATTTCTCCTATGATTTGTCACTTGATATTCATAATTTGTCTTCATGAATTGTATATTTCATCACTATGTTAATTTTTCTTAATATATTTCATGTGATGATTTAAAAAATGATGTAATGAGAAATGTTTTATACTAATATAACCATCCCTTCTTTTTGACAATGACAAAGGGGAGCAAAACTTTTAGTTTGCATGATGTAAAATTGCTAACTTGAATATTGTAAAGGAAGCAAAAATTTGCAAGCTTACACTTCTCAAAAGAGAAGAAATAATTCACTAGATTGCATATTCTAAAGTAATAAAAAATTTGTTAAATTGCTAAGCTTTCATATATGAAAAACTTGTTAATTGCACTTCAAAGGGGGATAAGATATGATGATGTGAAATCATGTATGATGATCATGCATGTAATGATGATTTTGAAAATCTATATGAAGATAATGATTTGTTATTGTTTAGATTTATTTGTTATATTTTCTTCAAATTTACATGAGAAAGATTTGTTGAGCTCATATTTGAAATATTCTTTTCAAATTTTCTATCGACAAGATTGAGGTTGAGAGCTAGGAATGCTAGATCATGAAAATATATGAATTACTAATCTAGATTTCATGTGAATAATGTTTGTAAAAACTCTCTCTATGTCTTTACCTTATTGTTCACACAAAGGGGAGAAAATTTGCATGATGTTTTGTTACTTTACAGATTTATTTGTTACGCTTGCTTGAAATTATATGAGATGATTCTAAATGTATGAATAGCTCTTAAACGTTTGAATCTCCTTAAATATCTTGGAGTTTTGAGCTTATTTTTAAAATTCACCTCTAAAAATTTGAGAGCTATATTTAATGATGTTTTACAACTCCTCCCTTGTTTTCTTTCCTTCTTTTCCACAAGAGGAAGAAAATTATTTATGACTCCTATCATATTTTTAAAAAAAGGGGGAGCAAAAACTCATGTGCCTTAAAATCCTTAGTCATATATTTCACCTTTTTGTTGATGACAAAGGAGGAGAAATATATATTGATGACACATGATATTGATTATATACATTGATGACACATTATATTGATCATATACTTGGATATTTTGGATATGGATGCATAATTATTTTTGAAATTCATAATTCGATGACTTGATACAAATTCATATTGAAATTTGCTTGGAATGTTGATTGCTTAAAAATACTTGAATTTAAAAGTGTATGATTCTCTTAAATTTAAGTGACATGGATTTAGGGGGAGTTAGGATTAACTCCTATCATCAATTGATTATCTTTATCAAAAAAGAGGGAGATTATTGAATCTTAATTTTTTATGATGAAATCAATTGATGAGTGTTTGATCTAACAAGGTTGTTAGAGTTGATTGTTGCAAGATTAACTACGACAGAGAGAAGATTACAATCAGAGGTTTGGCAAGAGTCAAGTCTAAGCATCGGGTTGAGGTTCAGACGATACGATTAGGAACTTGCTAGGAGTGCGTCGGGAGCTCCCTAAGGGTATCGGGAGCTTGCTAGGATAGCGCAAGGGAGTTCGACGGAAGAAGATTGAAAATCACTAGAAGATTATCGGGGGTAGTTGAAAGGCTTGCCAAGAGTTGGGAAGGTCTTGAAGTGGACTTGTGGCTATGATTGATTATAATTAATTAAATTATAGTTAGTATCGTGCATGTTAACCACGACGGAGAAAACGTGTTACAGATCAAACATGGACCTAGGATTAGGCTTAAGCATCGGGTCAAGGATTAGATAATGTGGTGGGAGCTCATTGGGAGTTCGCTAGGAGATTCACCGAAGGGATCGGGAAGCTCACTAGGAATACACCGAGAGATTGAGTACTAAATGAGTATGATTTGAAAGAAATCCAAATCAACTCAAAGAGGCAACTAGGTCTACTAAAATGATTTGATTGAGCTTACGTTGAGCTCAATTGGTTGAACCAAGAATTGGTCAACATCAGGTTCAGGCCAGAATTCAAAAAGTAAAGGGAACCATTTTTTCGAAGATTCTGACAGGTAAACCATTAGTGAGCGGGGGTGTACCATCGTCACCTAGGATTTCTAGTAGTTGTCAATGGCTGAACTGTTTATACCCAGGAATCTGGGCACTTTCAACGGTTGATCCACTCAGGCTGATGGGTGAACCGCATGTACTCGGATTTTCTGGGTGAGTTTAATTTTTGGCTCCAAATTCTGAAACCATTTGGGGCCTATAAATACCGTAAGTTTTATTATATTTTATATAATATTGTGTGTGTGAATTATAAAAAAAAGAAAAGGGGCAAGGGAGTGATCAAAGAGTTGTAATCTTATCTCCCTTATAAGCAAAGTGTATGGGTTTGGTAATTACCCAAAGCAGATTGGTAGTGGATGCTAGTGTGCCTCAAGAAGGAGGACTTGGGAGTGGACATAGGTCTGTTGGTGTCGAACCACTATAATTGTGAGTGTTTCATAATTCTTGTATTTATTACTCACTTGAATAGGTGCTTCCGATTTTTACTTACTCTCTGAAAGCAAGTTTCAAGTCAAGCACTTCCCTTCGACGTTGATTATCTTTTATTAGGATTTGCTTATTTCCTCTTAAGTCATTTTTAAGCAAGTAACTTAGCAATTTTCTTTGAATCATTCACTTATTATGAAAAGCTTCAATTTGTCTATTTTACTTAAAGTGAAAAGTTTTTTTGTTAAAACAAAAATTTACACTTGCACTAATTCACCCCTCCGCCCCCCCTATTAATGCCAATTGATCCTAATAGATAATATGATAGAGTTTTGCCTCTTGGAAGATCAAGAAATTAGTGCATGACCTAGAAATTGATAGGTTCCATAGGTACCTTTTCTGTCTATCATACATCATACAAAGTCGGCATCATCATAAGTAATTAAATCAAAATTTTTAGATTTCAGATATTATAATCATAGATTTTTAAGTATCTAAATATTCTTTTAACTGCTTTGTAATGAGATTATTTAGGATTGGACTGAAATCTTGCATATAAGATAACACTAAACATAATATTTGATCTAGTTGTAGTTAAATATAGCAAACTACCTATCATTCCTCTATAAATTTTTTGATCAAAGCCTTCAACTTCAATGTCTAAATCTAATTTTATAGAGGTGCTCATAGGTATGTTTATAGCTTTAATACTATCCATATTAAATCATTTTAACAAATCCAAAGTATATTTAGTTTGACCTATAAAAATATAATAATTCAATTCCTTGATTTGTAATCCTAAAAAAAAGTTAATTTGTCCATTAAGCTCATTTCAAATTCTTGACTCATACTTTTGACAAAAAATTCACATAAGGATTTATTAATAGAACCAAGAATAATATTCTCAACATAATTTTTAATAATAAAAAATATTTTCAAAATGCTTAATAAAGAATGTGGTATCGACCTTGCCTTTCAAAAAAATATTTTAAATAAGAAAAGCTAAGTCTCTCATATGAAGCTTGTTTCAATCCATAAAGACCTTAGATAATTTAAAAACATAATTTGGAAAAAGATTATTTTCAAATTTGAATGATTGTTCAACATAAACTTCTTCAGAAATGGAATCACTAAGAAAAGCACTTTTGACATCCATTTAAAATAATTTAAAATTTTTAAAAGAAGCATAGGCAAGGAGCATCCTTATGGCTTCTAATCTTGCCATAGGAGTAAAAATTTCTTCATAATCATATATTCTTTTTGGTTGAAACCTTTGGCCACTAATCTAGCCTTGTTTCAAACTAGGATACCATGTTCATCTTGCTTATTTCTAAAGACTCACTTTGACCAATTACTAAATGGTCACTAGGTTTAGGAACAAACTTCCACACTTCATTTCTCTTAAATTTATTTAACTCTTTTTGTATTGTAATAACCCATGAATCATCCATCTTTTAGAGTTTCGTCAATGCATTTTGGTTCAATTTGAGATAGAAATCCGGCATTGGCATAAAAAATTTTAAATGATGAATGAGTTTGAACATCTTTAATGTATCTCATATTATTAGCACCTTAGGATAAACATATACATACTTCATTTCTTAGGTAAGGGTTCCTTGGACGTAGATGCATCCAAGTTGTTTTGGAGAGTAGATACATCAAAATCAAAATCATCATCAAAATCAATTTTTTTAATTCCGAAACCTCATTAAAAATAATATGGATGAATTCCTCAATAACTAGAGTTCTTTTATTAAAGACATAATAAGCTTTTGAAATTAAGGAATAACCAAGAAATATATTTTCATCGAATTTTGTATTAAACTTTTCTAAGGCATCTTTTTCATTCAAAAAAAATATTTACAAACAAAACTTTAAATGAAATATTAGTTTTTTTATTATTCCATAATTCATAAAGAGTTTTAAAAAGTAATCGTCTTATGAGAAACTTGTTCATGACATGGTAACACGGCTTCGGCCCAAAAATATTTGGGTAAGGTTATATTCGTTTAACATGGTTCTTGTCATCTCTTATAAGCTCCTATTTTTTTTTCTTTCAACTACTCCATTTTATTATAGATTTCTTGAAGTAGAGAAATTATGATTGTACCTATTTGACTCACAAAAATTTTAAAAATCATAATTTTAAAACTCATACCGTGATCACTATGAATAGACAAAATCACAAAATCCTTTTCGTTTTGAACAAGTTTACAAAATTTTGAAAAACATTTAAGGCAATCACTTTTGTGTGCCAAGAAATATATCCAAGTGTATCTACTATAATCATCTATAATTAGAAAGGTGTATTTACTACTTCCTAGACTTGTTGTATCAATTAGTCTAAATAAATCCATATGGATCAAATATAGTGGTCTAGAGGTGGTTATTTGATTTTTTGATTTGATTTTTTATTTATTTTCCTAGTTAGCATACATCACAAACTTTGTCTTTTACAAACTTGATACTAGGCATTCCTTTTACAAGTTCTCTAGTTGAAATTTGAGAGATTAATTTCATGCTAGCATAACTAAATCTCCTAAGCCAAGCCATGCATCATCGTTTAAAGCCCAAAAATATGCTTCATCATAAAAATCATCAATATCAATAGTATACATATTATTTTTTTTAAGGTAATCATAGATCTATTTTTGTGTAATATTTCAATTATGCAAGCATTAGATTCAAATTTGATGATGTATCATTTATTACATAATTGACTAATGCTTAGTAGATTATGTTTTAAACCATCTACTAATAACACATCTTCAATCAAGAGGTTTGACTTATTACCTATAGTTCCTTTGCCAATAATTTTTCCCTTGTTGTTGTCTCCGAAAGTGACATATCCTTCGTCTTGGCTAGTAAGCAGAGAGAAGTGTATCAGATCTCTGGTCATGTGTCTTGAGTATCCATTATCAAGATACTATTTTTTGCTTCTAGCCTTTTAACTTGAGTCCCTCATGATAAGCTCTAACTAATTAGACTAATATGGCATCGAATTGTTTATAGTTTCTTTAAGAATCCAAACTAATTTGTGTGAACCACACTTCTTAAATGAACATCTATAGCAAGAGAAGCATGATCCTTTTTTAACAATTTATACTTTTTACTAAGTAATTTAAAATCATCAAATAAGTCATTAAATGCATTGAATAATTTGTCGTAAGATAAGGAAGATTAGTTTGAGTTGCATATCTCATTGCCAAATGTCATCAATGCGTAATTTGTAACTTCTTTGTTGGTTGGCTTCTCATCTTTGGATTCACTTGAGTTATCCCAAGTCACTTTGAGCGTTTTCTTTTTCTTCAGTAGCTTCTTCACTTAAGGACATCCATTTTTGAAATGTCTTCATTCTTGTATTCATAGCATATTATTAAGTCTATTTTTAGTTTACTTTTGTTCTTAGTGTCTTATTTTGTTTTATTCCTTTTTAAGAATTTTTTAAATTTTCTTGTAAAAGGTGCCAAGTCTTCATCATTATCATCATCATTTGAGTTTTCTCCCAAGCTGTTTGATTCTTAGTGTCATATCCTTTATGTTCTTTGGAAGGTTGTTCTCAAGTTCATTAAGACCCAATAAGTTCTTCAAGCGAAAAATCGTTTAGGTCCTTAGCTTCTTGTATTGTCATTACTTTATGATCCTAACTTTTTGGAAGGGATCTTAGTATTTTATTTACAAGTTCAAAATTAGAAAAGCTTTTATCAAGTGTTTTTAAACCATTGATGACATCCGTAAAACAGGTATACATGTCTCCAATGGTCTCACTTGGTTTCATATGAAACAACTCATAGCTATATACCAAAAGATTAATTTTTGACTCCTTGACTCTACTTGTACCTTCGTTGTAACTTCTATTGTGTGCCAAATCTCATGTGCAGTTTTGCATATAGAAACCTAATTAAATTTATTTTTATTAAGGGTACAAAATAAAGCATTCATTACTTTAGCATTTCAAAGAGAAAGTCTTCTTCTCCAAAATCATTTTATTCATCCATTATTAATTTAGAAGAATTTTTAAAATTATTTTTAATAATATTTTATAAATTAAAATTCATAAAAAGCAAAAAAAATTTCTCATTCTAGTTTTTCAATATGTGTAGTTTGTCCCATTGAACATAGGAGGATGAGTGATAAAACGACCCTTTTATTGTGGCAAAAGCCATCTCTCTTGGGTTTCAAACCAAATAGAGATAAACCTTACTCTGGTACCATCTCTTATGGCTCTAGTCTCCTTTTCACAGATTTAGGAGATAACCTTTACAATTCTTTCAACCCTCTCTTAAATAGAAATCATGCTTAGAGAAGAGGAAGGGAACTCTCAAAGAATTATACTAGCATTTTCGTAATTTTTTCTTCTATTTTACTATTCCAAGTAAGGATACCTGGGGTATATATAGACTCTAATTGACTTCAAAAATTAGAACAAAAAATTCAAACACACCGAAATTTCGAGATACGGGTGGTACCACCGCTAAATAGAGCCCAGGATTTTGGGCTCTTGTGGTCCCACCACCTAGGAAAGGTGGTACTACCACCGACTGGTGGTACTACCAATAGTAGCTGGCAGTACCACCACCTAGGAATCCTAAAAGAGTACTTCTCAATACTTTTCATACCCTGAGCTATAACATCTCGTGACGTGGCTATATGTCCATTCAGATCAATGAAATGAGCCTCCTAATGGACTCAAATCAGCCTTAATTAAGGTTCCATTAAGTCTCAATTTTTTCTTAATTAAGTTAGTATGGTTACACCCAAAACTTGTTAAATCTCATATTTTTATGATGAAATCAATTGATCTAACAAGGTTGTTAGAGTTTTTTATTGATGTAGGATTAACTATGATAGAGAGGATATTACAATCAAAAGTTTGGCCAAAGTCAAGTCTAGGCATCAGGCTGGAGTAAGGATGATACGGTTGGGAACTCACTTGGAGTACATTAGGAGCTTGCTGAGGGTATCAGGAGTTTGCTAGGATAGCACAAGGGAGTTCGCCAGAAGATGACCAAGACTCGCCAGAAGATTGTCGGGGGCAGTCGAAAGGCTTGCTGGGAGTTGAAAAGGTTTTAAAGTAGATTTGTTAGTTATGATTGTAATTAATTAAGTCATAGTTAGCATCATGTAGGTTTAATCATGATAGTGAAAAGGAGTTATAGACTAGGCATGGACCTAGGATCAAGTTTAGGCGATGATGCGACGGGAGCTCGCCGGGAGTTTATTAGGACTTCACCGAAAGTATCGGGAAGATCGCTAGGAACACGCTGGAAGATCGCCGGAGGAAGACCGTAAGACTCACCAAAGGGAATGTCGGAGGTTATCGGATTGCGGGAGTGAATTCATTAATTAAGCTTAGTTGTCATGTATGATTGTAATCCTTAAGTCGTAGGTTAAGTTTGAGTCTGAATTGAGTGTGATTTAAAAAAAATCTAAATCAACTCAAAGAGATAACCGGGTCCACTATGGAATTGAATTAAGCTCTGGTTGAGCTCAATTAGTTGATCAGGGAAGTAGTCAACTGATGGTTCAAGTCAAAATTTGAAAAATGGAGGGAACCACTTTTCTGAAAATTTTGATAGTTGAACTGCTAGTGAGCGGCAATTATACTACCGGTGAGTGATGGTTGTAGTGCCATCGCCTAGGATTTCAGGCGACTGATGGCGATTGAACCACCTATACCCTATTTTCAAGGTGCTTTTGGTCGTTTAACCGCTAGCCCCAACGGGTGAACCACCTATACCCGAATTTTTCAGATATATTTAAATTTTGGCTCCAAGTTCTGAAGTCATTTGGGGTCAATAAATACCCTAATTTTTATTGTATTCTATATAATAATTTTTGAGATTAAATCTCTGTGAAAAACTTGTGTGAATTGTAAGAAAAAGAAAATAGGAAGGGAGTGAGCTTAAAGTTGAAAAAAAAAATTCTTGTAAAGAGTCTCCCTTATAAGCTCATGTTATAAGGGTTTGATCTTCACCCAAAAAAGATCAATAATGGATGTCGGTGTGCCTCAAGGAGAAGGACTTGGGAAGTGGACATAGGCCAAGGTTAAGGTCGAACGACTATAAATTGTAAGTGTTCCTTACTTGCTTCATTTACTACTTACAATTGTTCGTAATTAAAAAAATAAGAACATCATCTTTTGATTATGTTTTTAAAACATCTACTTACTCGCCTTCAAGTTCAAGATACGCTTCTGATTTGTGGTTTTGCTTAATTTACACTTTCACCAATTTACACCCTCCGCGCACGCCCCCCCCCCTCCTCTCTATTAGTGCCAATTGATCCTAACAATTGGTATCAGAGCAAGATCTTACTCTTTAGACTAAACACCCAGTAGTGTAAATGATTTTGTTTGACATGAATGAAGGTTAATGCAATCCAATGGGATGGACTACATATCTTAAAAAATTCAAACGCATATCTTTTTTATTTCGATGGATTTTGAGTTGTGATGTATTGTTGGAAAAGGTTTTCAAAAGTTATCCAATCCAATAAATGATTGGAATGATTATGGAAAACAAATATTTTTCTTAAATGCCAAGACTATGAATGCCTTGTATTATGCTCTAGATAAAAATGAATTTGATCGGATTTCATCTAGTGATTCGACTTTTGATATTTGGCATACATTAAAAATCACACATGGAAGCACAATTAATCTAAAAGAATCATTAAGTAAAATATCTTGTAAAAATGAACAATAAGAAAACATTCCTAAGAATTTGACATTGAGAAACCAAGAACACATTCCTAAGAACCGGAAGGAAGTGGAACTAAAGAGAACATATGACTCCTCAAGTAAAATCTTGAGTGATATGAACTTTGAACCTTTGACATATGAACTAGATAAATTAATCAACATGAATTATAAAAATGATCTAAAGATGGACAAAACCTCTTGCTATGAACATAAGAAGTCGAGGAGCTCTAAAGGAAGTACACAACCAAGAAGTGGAGAATCTCGCACTTATGGCAATTCAAGACGAGGTTAGTAATTCATTAAGTATTTCCTTTATCGAGTTATTAAATATATTTTATAATTTATTTAATGAGTTTAGAAAAATTAATAAGTTTTTTAAGTTGCTTAAAAATGATCATAATTTGTTAGTTAGTAGACTTGATGAAATGCATGATTCATTAGTATCACATATTCTAAATGTGAGATGTTAGATAGTGTTAAATAAAAAAATATCATGCTTAAGACAACATTAGGAAAATTTAAAATTAGGAACAAATCCCTAAATATGATCCTTGCCAATAAGGGTCATATTAATGGTATAGCCTTTGTTGAATATTAATAATATTCAATAAAAGCCAACTATGTTTGTTAAAGGACCTACCTTAAATGTGCCACCAAAAATCAAATGTAATTTTTTGTGTGAAAAATAGGACATAAGATAAACAGATATTTATTTATAAAATATAGTCTACACCAATTAGTTTGGGTTCCCAAGGGAACTTTATACAACAAAAAATAGTTAGAAAATAAAGATAAAGTTCTTTATGAATGACCCAATATAAAATAGGTAGCTAAATCAAATATATATTTCTTATAGATTTATCTTTAAACTAAAGCTAGGAGCACTAAATAATATTTTAAAAATAGATGCTCAAGCCATTTGATTTAAGATCTAACTTACTTATCTAGCCAAAATGTTATAAATAAGAAAAATTATTTGAATCAAGATGTTTTAAATTTAATGATCTTTGTTTCTATTATAACAAATCCTTTTATTAAAAGTTCATGAATATATAATTAATCTTGATAATATATAGTTAGAGCATACTAGTATAAAAATGAACTACAACAAAGAATCTTATTTATTAAAAAAATATGTTTATATGAAAATTTACATAAATAAGATTTTGATAATAATTGAATAATAAATTCAAAATCATTAACTTGGATAAATATAAAGACTATTGCTAAATGGTTCAAATATTAACTAAGTATATGGAATGATTGATTTAAATGTTGCGTTGATTGAAATGTCATGATAATTAAATAATTGTGTTGAATGTTAGAATTTGAGCATAGAATAAAATATATAAAAATATATATACTTCATTTTTAAGTATTTTGAAAATGAGTTTGTTAAGTCCTTGCACTATGTGTAAAGAGTAAGACTCATTTGAATGTTTGATTTAAGACAGGTTGAATTTTTGCTTCTATAGTTTTGATGTATTATAGTTAATGACTTTGATGACCTCTTCTAAATGAAATTTGGCTTTCGATCTTAACTAAAGATTTTGAAAATCATTCTTGAAAGAAATCACAAGAAATAACTAAAAATAGAATAATTCTTCTTGGAAATATTTTTATCCTATCAACCCTTCAACAAGAGATAAAATGATAATATTATTGTTGAATCTCCTAAACTATAATAATTTGATTATTCAAATATTATTATTAACTAAGTTTGTGGAATGATTTAAATGTTATGATGATAGTTGTATATTAAAATAGGTTATGCTTGGATGATGATTCTTGAATTGAAACTTTAAACAAAAATTTTTATATTTCTCATTTTAGTGCTTTCAAAAATATATATATTTGAAATACACATGACAAGTGCAACCCTCTTAACTAAAATCTAAAAGAGTTAGACACTCTTAACAAAGAAACACTATTGAATTAAAAGATAAATCAAAGATCATGTTTGAAAATATCTTATTATAATATTTGTGATGATCTCTTTTGAAAACTTCTCAATTTTTATCTTATTAAGATTTCAATAAGAGATTGATGAATCTATTTATGATTTTTTTTTAATATTGATTTTGATGATTTGAACTTGAATAAGTTATTATCATGACTTTGGCAAGTTTAGAAAATGAAACATGAAATCTTTACATAAATCAAGTTCATTTGAAGAAGTTTAATGAATCATAAGTTTATCACATGAATCTAAACAATGACGTTGATTATTTCCGTATTGCTTTTTCTTTTGATTAAAGATGCTTAATCTTCAATGAAACCATACTTGATGATTTAATGATGCATAGTGATGATGCTTAATGAGTTTATATTTTAAAATTATGCATAATAATTTTTATGATTTTTGGCTTATTGATCTTTGGCGTAATAAAAATTCCTTTTTGGTTTTAAATAAAGATGCATATTGGCGTAAAAGACTAAGGCATGCTTGTATGAAATAAAAAGGGAATACATTTTTCTTGAAAATTTCTCTATCTTATAAATTTTTCAAAAAGAGATTAATAAATTATTTATGTTTTTTTATTAATCTCTTGAACTATGAAAGTAATTTTGATGATTTTGATTATTTGAAATTGAATGAGTTTTTACCTATATCATGATTTTGATTCCTCGAAATTATAACATGAGCTCTTTTATGAATCAAAATATCTAATTATGTGTTCTCGTATTATTTAAAAAGAGATTTTTATATAAATCATGATCTTGACAACTTAAAATTTCTTATGCACAAATCAAGATATTTTATTTGTTTCTTCTATATGTTATCTCTTGATATTCATAATTTATCTTCATGAATTGAATATCTCATCATCATGTTAATTTTTCTTGATATATTTCATGTGATGATTTGAAAAATGATGTAATAGAAAAAGTTTTGCACTATTGTAACCTCCCTTCTTTATACAATGACAAAAGGGGAGCAAAACTTGCTAGCTTACTCATCTCAAAAGAGAAGTAAAAAATGTTGTCTTGCAAATCTCAAAAGAAGCACAAATTTTGCTTAACCTCACATTCTCAAAAGCATGCTTGCCTTCATACTTCAAACCGAAGTGACAGTTACCAACTTATTAGCTTGCATGATGTAAAATTGCTAGCTTGAACATTACAAAGAAGCAAAAATTTGCTAGCTTGCACTTCTTAAAAGGAAAGAAAGAACTCACTAGCTTGCATGTTCTAAAGTGATGAAAAATTTACTAAATTGCTAAACTTTCATATCTCAAAACTTGCTAATTGCACTTCTCCTTTTTTGTTGATAAAGGGGAAGAAGGTATGATAATGTGAAATCATGTATGATGATAATGCATGTAATGATGAATTTGAAAATATACATGATGATTTAGAATAATGTATGCAATACTCATAATTTTATGATGATATGATGTATTGCATATGATGTGATTAAAATAGTTTCAACTTGGACTTTTGAGCTCATCTTAATATTATTTTTGAAATTTATTAAGAGCTCTTCTTAATGAGGTAATGCTTTCATAACTCCTCCCTTGTTTCTCTCCTCATTTATAAAGGGGATGAAAATTCTATAATGTATATTTTACTAAGGGGGAGTAATGTCATCATGGATGATGACAAAGGGGGAGAAATGGACATTGATAACATGGATATTGATGCATAATTCATGCTTTGATGACTTGATGCAAATTTTGATTTGCTTGGAATATTGATTGCCTCCAGATACTTGAATTCAAGGGTGTGTGATTCTCTTGAATTTAAGTTTCCTTATTTAAAGTATGGCATGGATTTAAGGGAAGTAAGATTTAACTCCCGTCATCATTGATTATTATTATCAGAAAGGGAGAGATTGTTGAATATTGGATTTTGATGATGAAATCAATTGATGGGCTATTGGTCTAATAAGGTTGTTAGAGTTGATTGATACAAGTTTAACTAAGACAGAGAGAATATTGCAATCAAAGGTTTGGCCAAAGTTGAGTCGAGGTATCGGGCTGGAGTAAGGACGATGCAATTGGGAACTCGCCTAGAGTGCATTAGGAGCTAGCCGAAGGTATCGGGAGTTTGCTAGGATGGTGCAAAAGAGTTCATTGGAAGAAGACTGAGACTCGTCGAAAGATTGTTGGGGGATAGCCGAAAGACTTATCGGGAGTTTGAAAAGGTTTTAAAGTAGATTTGTTAGTCATAATTATAATTAATCAAGTCATAGCTAGTGTCGTGTAGGTTTAATCATGATGGTGAAAAGGAGTTATAGACCAGGCATGGACCCAGGATCAAGATTAGGCATCGGGCCAAGGTTTGGATGATGCGGTGATAGCTCATCGGGAGTTCATTAGGACTTCGCCGAAGGTATCAGGAAGATCGCTAGGAACACGCTAGGAGATTGCCGGAGGAAGGCTGTTAGACTTATCGTATGGAATGTCCAAGGTTTCTGGATTATGGGAGTGAGGTCGTTAATTAAACTTGGTGGTCATGTATGGTTGTAATCCTTAAGTCATAGGTTAAGTTTGAGTCCGAATTAAGTGTGATTTAGAAGGAATCTAAATCAACTCAAAGAAAAAACTGGGTCCACTATGGGGTTGGATTGGGCTCAAGTCGAGCTCAATTAGTTGACCAAGGAATTGGTTAACTAATGGTTCAAGTCAGAATTCAAAAAGTGGAGGGAACCACTTCTCTAAAAATTTCGACGGTTGAATCATCAGTGAGTGATGATTGTACCACTATCGCCTAGGATTTTGGGCGATTGATGGTGGCTGAACCACCCATACCCTATTTTCAGGGTGTTTTCGACTGTTTAACCATTGTGAATTACCTGTACCCAAATTTTTTAGATACGTTTAGATTTTAGCTCCAAATTTTAAAGACATTTGGGGCCTATAAATATCTCAAGTTTTTTTTGCATTCCATACAATATTTTTTGGGATTAAATCTTTCTGAAAACTTATGTGAATTATAAGAAAAAGAAAAGGGGAATGGAGTGAGCTTAAAGTTGAAAAAAACAAAAATATTGGAAAGAGTTTCCCTTGTAATCTCATGTTGTAAGGGTTTTATCTTCACCTAGAAAAGATCAATAGTGGACGTGCTGGTGTGCCTTAAGGAGGAGGACTTGGGAAGTGGACGTAAGCCAAGGTTAAGATCGAACCATTATAAATTGTAAGTATTCTTTGCTTGCTTCATTTACTACTTATAATTGTTCATAATTAGAAAAGCAAGAACATCAATCTTTCGATTATGTATTTAAAACATCTACTTACTCGCCTTCAAGTTCAAGATACGCTTCCAATTTGTGGTTTTGCTCTAAATGAAAAGTTTTCATTAAAATGTCAATTTACACTTGCATTAATTCACGCCCCCTTCTTAGTGCCATTTGATCCTAATAAAACTAACTTAATTAAGATTTAGACTATAACGATCATGACAAAGATGATTATAAAGCATAAATCTTCAGGTTGTCTAGCATATCATCGGTTCATTTGAACCCATGATAAATGATGATCTCCTTCAGCACATTGCTCGATTCATCGGCATGTTGACTCCCACAACATCCGATCTTGACACAATACCTGATTTTTCCAGCCTAATGCTCGATCTCTGACTCGGCCCAACATATGATTTTATGGCTTCAATCATTTTGCCTTTTCATGATCGAAGATAATCCTACATCACTCAATCATGAAGACTAATTATATTATAACTTCATCAATTGATTTCGTTATCAAAATCTGAGATTCAATACATATTCCTAGAAAGTGATATTCCATGTCTCATCAGTATTAGACCTCTCTTGTAATTTTTCAGTCTGAATGTTTTGACAATGGAGTCTATATACCTGGACTAGGACAAGCCAGGCATTATCTTGGATCTATCTTTATAGATTTGAATCCCTAAAATGTAGAATACTTCCCTTACGTCCTTCATAGAGAAATGTCTGGATAATCAAGTCTTAACTATGGAGAGTATTTCTACATCATTCCCAATGTTCAGGATGTCATCCACATATAGCACCCACCAAGAATGTGATATTGCTCTCACTTACATTTCTATATACAAGCATACAAATTAAAGCTTCGTCAATCAACACTAGAGCATCGATTAAAGCTATCATATTTTGGAGCGTATTGGGGCCATGGCATACAAATTAAAGCTTCCAGATAACACTAAGATTCATCCCATCTTCCACGTATCCTTGCTAAAGCCGAAATTAGGAGAATGAGAGTTGGTGCAAACTCAACTACCAAACATTACAACTGATAGTGAAATCCAAGCCCAACCTGAAGCTATACTTGATCGAAGAATTGTGATGCATTGACGACGCCCTTCAACTTAAGTACTTGTGAAATAGAATAATTTACCATCCGAAGATGCAACATGGGAGTCGCATGAGGAGTTGAAGACCCAATTCCCAAAGTTTATGGACCCTCAGTCTTAAAGATAAGGCTGATTCTAAGAGGGTGGGCTTGATAGGACTCCAGTATGGTTGAGTCATAATCTCCCTAGAAGTAGTCAATAAAAACCTATGAGATTGTAATAAAACCCCACCTGGCCACTTTTATCCTATATAGAAGTGTGGTTAGGGTTTAGATTAGGGCCTTATGATATTAGTAGCTGTCGCCTCCTTTACTGGGCTGGTCGGCCAGGGTTTTCCCCTACTTAGGTCGGCTGGGTATAGAGCTAACATAACCACCACTTATTCCTACTTAGGCAGGTCGGCTATAGAAGGGGCAAAGGGATAATTTTACTTAGGCAAACACCCCATGGGCTAGGGTTTAGATCCCTATGTAATGATGTAGCTGTCCCCTCTCTTTTATCAAGCAATTATCAACTTTTATTCAGCCTTGTGCTGAGTCTAGAAGGGAGGAACCCCTACAGCATTCCAAGGGTTAATCCCCCTCAAGGGTCAAAATCTATAGAGCTCCTTCTATGGTTCTATCAAAATCATAGGAGAGAAAAATAAAATATCTTGATTTATGTATAAGAAATCTCAAGTTATCAATATCATGATTTATATAAAAATCTCCTTTTAAATAATACGAAAATAAATAATAAGATATTTTTATTAATAAAAGATTTTTAATTATAATATCGAGGAATCAAAATCATAAGTTATAATTCCTTTATCATAAAACATGCAATTTTCATAATCAATATCACTAGAAAATGAAGCATAATTTTTCTCTACCTATTCTATATTGTTCTATGCTCAAATTCTATCATTCAACAATAATCATTTAATCATACAACCCATATACTATCGTTGCATTTAAATCACATAACATTTAAGCCAATGATTTTGAACCTATTATTCAATCATAATCATTATCAAAATCTTTCTTTTATAAATTTGAATTTAGATAAAGTCTCTAATTCATTTTTGTATTAGTATGCCAAAGTTAGAGCAATCAAGATTAATTATAACAATGATTATCTAAAGATTCATTACTGATGATTTTTTATTTCAATAATTTTTTATTATTACTTAGGCTAGTGAGCTTTAAAAGAGTATTAGATCTCAAGTCATGTGCCTTAAGCATCTACTTTCAAAACATTATTTAATGCTCCTAGCCTTGTTAGGAGGTAACTTTATATTATGAGATATTTTGATTTAGGTACCCATTTAAGTTTGGATCCTTCATGATATATTCTTCCTATTTTCTCTAATGGGTTAAGGTTGTTTATGATTTCTTTTGGAACTTAAATTAACTTATGTGAACTATAATATGGGTCTTCATATTTACCACAAAAATTATATATATTTTTAGGCAAAGAGTGTAATATGGGTCTTCTAATAAGGATAGTTGGCTTTTGATATGTCTTACTCATAATGCCAATATCTTCCTTATAAACATGACCCTTATTAACATAGATCATATTTAGATACTCATTGTTTATCTTAGGCCTTTTTTGAGTTTGTTGTAATATATCATTTTCTTATTTAATTATCTCTAGTGGCTCATACTTAGAACAAGAAAAACATGATGTTGATGCATCATTTAAGGTTTTATATTTAGTGCATGAATTATGTGATGGTGATGTATCATGCATTTGTTCAAATTTACTAACTAAAAAATTATACTCTTTCTTAAGTAATTTATATGATTTTCTAATCATTCTAAATTCATCATACAGGTAATTAAAATCATTTGATAATTCATAAAAAGTAAATGAGACTTTAGAGGAATCATTTACCTCATTATTGATGGCTATATGCATGAGATTCTCCACTTCCTTTTGATTATGCTCTTCATCTTTGGAGTGTCTTGGCTTCTTACATTTATAATAAGAGTTATTGTCCATAATTTTAAGATCATTTATAGTTTATATTTATTAATTTATTTGATTTATTTATCAAAGGTTCAAAATCCTTATCACTCGAGATTTCACTCGAGGAGTCATATGTCATGCTCAGTTTAAATTCCCTCCTATTCTTTGGAATGTATTCTTCAAGTTAATTTTTTAAAAACATTTCACTTAATGATTTATTTGATTTATTTGTGCTTTTATGTGTCATTTCTAATGTATTCCATGTTGGGAAACCTCAGTGGGTGCATCACATGCGCAGCGGAAATTAAAACAAAAATCGATTTCCTACGTAGATTAAATCATCATACAAAAGATTGGGGTCACGAGAAAAATCGTAAAAACCAAAAAAACCACGATATATGAGAGATTGATTTTACCTAGGGAGATCGTATATCCTTGTATTCCAGATCCAGATGGAGAAGATGGAGGTCAAGCGTTCTCCTCTCTAGCGATATCCACATGATGGATCTCTATAGTAAAACTCCTCCAATCTGATCTTGCAACTCTTGCTCAGAGGGAGGGAGGAGAATAAGAGGTGGTGGCTAAAGCTGTAGCCTCTCAATCATAAGTCTCCCCTCCTATTTATAGAGAGCCACCAAAACCTTAGGGCTCCTTCCTTAGTGGGTATTGGATCTTCATCTAATAACCCACTAATCTTACATTATTGGATCTCTATCCAATAATCTCCTTAGGCCTATAATTGAGCCTTAATCAAGGAGCCCATCAACATAGGGTCTCATCTAATGAGAATATGGGCTAATTGGATCTTCATCCAATCCTCTATATGCTAAAACATCTATCATATGTGTGTGATCCTCTAGGCTCGATATTGAGCTGGCCGTGAGTCACTCCCATTAGAACTCCTTCTAATATAGTGAATTATTATCCCTATAATAATTCACTCGACTCATCGACTATAAACGTACTAGGCCACTATGCCATAATCCCCATATGGTACAGGAGGGATCAAATCCATTGGACCTATCTGTCCACAGTTACCATGTATCTATAATCTCTCATCCAAATAATATCCTAGAGACCATATATTGGACATGGTACTGGCAAGTCAAATGCAGAATCTGTTTGTCTTGCTCTTTTCGGATTCTATAGGTGAACTCCTTCTCTCTCAAGCCGAATGACCTTAGCCAGGGATTTGTCTAAGTAAGTACATATGGGATATTCCTCTCATGATACTGAGAGTGGATGATCCTCTATTAACACTCAATTGCCTTTGTAAGGTTGGCTACCAATCTCGATAATCAGTTGTACCAGATTTAGAACTTTGCAAACTTATAATCTAGCATCAAAGAAAGGAGTACTCATACAAAGCATCCTTGGTGTCTCAAGTCTAAGCACCAGATATACAACTGGGACTATGGAATTACTGTATGATATTAGGTATCATTAACCATACAATATTTCATAAGTAGATAATCAGTTAATTCATTCTCCAATAAGCACCTGTATTATATCCTTAGTGTCTCCACATAAGTGGCTATGAGACCAGCCGCCTCCATTATATGGACGAGTATATAGTACACCGATCTGTCCGGTTATCTCAAAGTCCCTCTTGAGTAACCTATAACTAGGATTATTTATGATCTGTATTTAAATGTGAATCGATCATATTATTATGATCTCATCACGATCCGACTCCCATTGCACAGAATCAAGGACATCATAATATATACGTAACAGATAATGTGAGAATATACCAATATTAATCATAAGCAAAAAGATCACATAGCATGTCATACGTGCCATCACTCACGTGATTGGCTTACAGGGCACTTGTAACCAACAATCTCCCACTTGACCAAAAGCCAATCACCTTGTGTATGATCCCCATTAGACCCTTGTGACACTCAAATATAATCTGAGCTAATGGCTTCATCAGTGGATCTCTAATGTTATCTTCGGATGGGACTATTTCCGTTGCTATATCTTTTTGGGTCATGATCGCTCTAATCGGATGGAACCTCCTCAGAATAATTCTGTTGATACCTGAGTTCTTTTGTTGGAGTTATCACCCTATCGCTGTCATAATATATAGGAGTCAGCTCCACGCTGCTTGGTTCGTCTTGCTGCTTCTACTACAGCAATGTATTCCACCTTTGTGGTCGAGTTAGTAGTAGTATCTTGTTTGAAATCTTCCAGCTTACTACTCCTCCATTCAGGGTAAAAACATACCCTAAATTTGAATTACTATCATCAATGTTGGACTAAAAACTCAAGTCTGTGTAGCCCTCAACCTGGAGGCTACCTCCTTCATATACCAGTAAAAGATCCTTAGTCATTCTCAAGTACTTAAGGATATAATTTATTGCCTTCTAGTGTTCTAAACCTGGATCTGCCTGATACCTTCTTGTGACACTCAGAGCATGTGCTATATCAGGCCTAGTACATAGCATCGCATACATGATAGACCCTATCACTGAGGCATAAGGTATCTTATTCATGTATGCCCTTTCTTCAAAAGTCTTTGGGGACATACTCCTAGAAAGTGATATTCCATGTCTTATCGGTATGAGGCCTCTCTTGAAATTTTTCATATCAAATCTTTTGACAATGGAGTCTATGTACCTAGACTGGGACAAGCCAAGTATTTTTTTGGATCTATCTCTATAGATCCGGATCCCCAAAATATAGGATGCTTCCTCTAAATCTTTTATGGAGAAATTTCTAAATAGCCAAGACTTTATTGTAGAGAGCATTCCTACATCATTCCCAATGATTAGAATGTCATCCACATATAGCACGAAGAAGGTGATAGCGCTTCCACTTACCTTCCTGTACACACAAGGCTCATCTTCGTTCTTAACGAAGTCATAAGATCTGATCACCTCATCAAATCTTATATTCCAACTTTGGGAAGTTTGCTTTAATCCATAAATGGATCTAAGCAACCTGCACACTTTATTTGGACTCTCTTTGGATATGAATACCTTTGGTTGTATCATATACACCTCTTCCTCAAGGTTGCCATTGATGAATACTGTTTTGACATCCATCTGGTAGATCTCATAGTCATAGTGTACTACAATGGCCAAAATAATTCTAATGGACTTAAGCATAGCTATAGGCGAAAAGGTTTCGTTATAGTCAACTCATTGTCTTTGACGATGTCCTTTAGCTACCAGCCTTGCCTTATAGGTCTCTACCTTTCCATCCACTCCGATCTTCTTCTTGAAGATCTATTTGCAGTCGATGGGTACAATACCCTCAGGTGCATCCATAAGGTTCCAAACCTTGTTAGAGTACATGAAATCGATCTCAGAATTCATGGCTTCTTGTCATTTCCCAGAGTCTATACTCATAATATCCTCCTCGTAGGTCTGAGGATCAACATCTTGAGAGTTATCTCCACTGATATGTCCTACATATCTTTCAGGAGGGTGAGATACTCTATTAGACCTATGTAAAGTTGGAACTTGTGTGTTAGGTACCTAAATAGACTCGGGCTCTGGAATGGTGCTTGAGTTAGGTTCTCCAACCTCACTCAATTCTATGTCACTCCCATTGTTTCCTCCAAGAATGTGTTCCTTCTCAAGGAACACAGCTCTCTTGGCAACAAAGACCTTTCGGTCCTCGAGATGATAGAAATAATACCCATAAGTTTCCTTTGGGTATCCAATGAATGTACACCATTCTGTCCTTGATTCCAACTTATCGGGGTTGTGTCTTCCAACGTGGGAAGGATAGCCCTAAATCTTAACAATCTTAAGATCAGACTTCTTTTCTTTCCATATCTCATATGGTGTAGATACTACTGACTATGATGGAACTCTATTCAGAAGGTAAACTGTAGTCTCTAGGGCGTACCCCCAGAATGAAATAGGTAGGTCAGCGAAACTTATTATGGATCACACCATGTCTAACAGCGTGCGATTCCTCCTTTCTGATACATCATTGAGATAAGGTGTATAAGGAGGTGTCCACTAGGATAGAATCTTATTGTCCATATGGCTGGTCAGGGAGCGACTCTTATCCTTCATACCTCTTGGTTCAATCATTCCTCTTGGATATGTGCGAAGGAAATTGTCACCATAAGAGTGTACGGTTGCGATGCCCTTACTTCTCCTCGAATCTCTGGCTTTAGGCCCTTAATAAAAGTCTCTAAAAGTTGTTTCTTAGACCAATCTATAGTTTGGTTAGATAAATATTCAAATCTTGTTTGGTATTCTTGTATTGTAGAGGTTTGATGAATCTTTGCCAATTGTCCATCGATGTTATCGAAATCGATTGGTTCGAAGCAGTTTAGTAGTCCTTCCTTGAATTGCTGCCAAGAGAGACCTCTATGGGTGTGCTCAAACCAATTGAATCACTGAATAGCATCTCCCTCGAGGTGGATGGCAGCAATCTCCACCGTCAGTTGTTCGGTAGAACCAAAAATAGCACTCCGCGTGCGAAATCCATCCGATCGGGTCTCCTTCTTCCCATCTTGGGAAGTCCATATTCATGTGTGGATTATTCTGATGAGGGATAATGTATCCATGCTCTTGAGGATCATCTCACTGATATGAAGTCTCTCCATGCTGTGACTTCCTCGGACTTGATGGTCGGCCTATGCTAAATTCGACGAAAAGGGATCGCATCTTCTCCTCCATGCCGCTTTCAAAGGCTTTGAACTCGACATTGATGACCTCCTCTGATGCCATGGTGTATACCTCTAGATATGTAATATTAAGATCTTTATTTTGTTGTCAGGTTAGTAGCATGAGAATTTTTGAAGAAGGGATGGCCGGTTGGATGAGTAGATCAGTTTAGATGGGAGTAGGCTATAGTTTAGGGCTGATTTGGGTGGCTGTTGGGATCGGTTTATGGTGTGTTTTGGAAGGATTTTTAGTGAGGATGGTAGGGTTTGTAGATACAAGAAAGAGAGTCTGAAATCTCACAAAATATAACACTCAAATCTAATAGAATTCGATGAAGAAAGGTGTTGTGATGTGTTGTCCTATCGAACAGATTTTATGTCAAAGAAACGATGAATTCTCGACATAAATTCTAAAGGAAAATTTAAAAAAAATTATAAAAACATTGGTTCAAATGTGATCAATACTAGTAAAAAGATTGACAAAATTTCGGCAGCGTAACGGTAGGGAAATAGGGCAAAAGACTGAAGGCAGATCCTTTGTTGTAAAATTCCAACACTACATGATGATAAAAGAAGGCACAATAAAACTAGTTCCAGAAAGAATTTCTTCCAGAAATTAATCTCACATGAAAGCTAAGTATTTATGGAATTGTATAAAAATTATGGTTAAAAAGGAGAAGAAATAAGCTAGTTTCAAGAGGCAAATAGGTGGTTGAAAATTTCTGCAACGTTTCGCCTTCGCAACAATAATAATGTTTATGATGCCTTCACAACAATGATAATGTTTATAATGAACAAAATTTACAATAGATAAAATTTAGAAAAATTCTTCAACGTGTAAGGTAAAGGATCTTGTAGTATTAATATAGAGGACGGTAGCAGATTGATGGATATATGGCTTGGTGGGCGACGGTGGAAGCGACGTCAAAAGCAATTGTGGGAATTGCTCAGGAAGGTGGAGGCGACAGAGATGTCTATAGTACAGCAGGGACGCAGCTCTAATACTAGATGATAGAACCCTAGAAGAAGCTCTATAGATTTTGACTCTTATGGTGGATCAACCCTTGGAACGCTGTAGGGGTTCCTCCCTCTTAGACTCGGCACAAGGCTGAATAAAAGTTGATAATTGCTTGATAAAAGAGAAGGGGCAGCTACATCACTATATAGGGCTTTGAAGCCTAGCCCATGGGTTATTTATCTAGGTAAAATTACTCTTTTGCCCTTCTATAGCCGACCTGCCTAAGTAGGAACAGGTGATGGCTAGGTTGGCTTTATAGTTGACCTAAGCAGGGGAAAACCCTGGCCGACCAATCCAGTAAAAGGGGTGGCGGCCACTAATACCCTAAGGCCGTAATATAAACCCTAACCACACTTCTTTATAGGATAGAAGTGGCTAGGTGGGGATTTATTAGAATCCCATAAGGTTTTATTGACTACTTTTAGAGATATTAGGACTTAACTCTGTTAGAGTACTATCAGATTTGTCTCTTGATATTCATAACTTGTTTCATGAATTATATATCTCATCATTATATTAATTTTTCTTAATATATTTCATGTGATGATTCGAAAAATGATGTAATAGGAAAGTTTTGAACTATTGTAATCATCTCTTCTTTTTGACAATGACAAAGAGGGAGCAAAACTTGCTCGCTTGCTCATCTCAAAAGATAAGCAAGAAGTACTATCTTGCAAATCTTAAGAGAAGCAAAAAATTTTGCTTAACCTCACATTCTCAAAAAACATACTAAGAGAAGTAACACTTGCCAACTTGTTAGTTTGCATGATGTAAAATTGCTAGCTTGAACACTACAAAGGAAGCAAAAAATTTGCTAGCTTGCACTTCTCAAAAGAGAAGAAATAACTCACTAGCTTGCATATTCTAAAGTGATAAAAAGGTTTGCTAAATTGCTAAGTTTTTATATCTCAAAAAATTGCTAATTGTACTTCTCCTTTTGGTTGATGACAAAGGGGGAGAAGGTATGATGCTGTAAAATCATGTATGATGATCATGCATGTAATGATGATTTTAAAAATATACATGATGATTTGGAATAATACATGCAATACTCATGATTTTATTATGATGATATGATCTTTCGCATGTGATGTAATTAAAATAGTTTCAACTTGGACTTTTGAGCTCATCTTAATATTATTTTTGAAATTTATTAAGAGCTTTTGTTAATGATGTAGTGTTTTCACAACTCCTCCCTTGTTTCTCTCCTCATTATTTATAAAGGGGATGAAAATTCTATAATGTATATTCTATTTTACTAAGGGGGAGTAATGTTATCATGTGCTTTGAAATTGTTAGCTATACATTTTGCCTTTTGTTGATGACAAAGGGAAAAAAAATAGACATTAATGACACATGGTTATTGATGCATAATTTTTGATACTCATGCTTTGATGACTTAATGCAAAGTTATATTGAAATTTGCTTAAAATATCAATTGACTCAAGATACTTGAATTGAAGGGTATGTGAGACTCTTGAATTTAAGATTTCTTTATTGTGACATGGACTTAGGGGGAGTTAAGATTAACTCATGTCATTAATTGATTGTCATCATCAAAAAAGAGAGATTATTGAATCTCATATTTTGATGATGAAATCACTTGATGGGTTATTAATCTAACATGTGTGTTAGAGTCGAATTGATGTAGGGTTAACTATGGTAGAGAGAAAGTTACAATTAGATGTGAGCCAGAGTCAAGTCTGGGGCATCGGGCTGGAGTGAGAACGATGCAATTGGGAACTCGCCTGAAGTGCGTCGGGAGCATGCCAGGATGGCACAAGGGAGTTCACTGGAAGAAAATAGAGACTCTCTGGAAGATTGTCGAGGTAGTCGAAAAACTTTCTAGGAGTTGGGAAGGTTTTCAAGATCATGATTGTAATTAATTAAGTTATAGTTAGCATCATGCAGGTTTAACCATGATGATGAAAATGAGTTACAGACCAAACATAGACCTAGGATCAAGCTTAGGCATCGAGCCAAGGTTTGGATAATGCGGTGGGAGCTTGTTAGGAGTTTGCTAGGACTTCACCGAATGTATCGGGAGGATCACTAGGAATATGCCAGGAAATCCCCGGAGTAAGACCGTGAGACTCGCCGCGCGGAATGATAGAGGTTGTCGGATTACGAGAGTGAAGTCATAAGCTTGGTAGTTATGTATGATTATAATCCTTAAGTCGTATGTTAAGGTTAAGTCTAAAATAATGTGATTTAGAAGGAATCCAAATCAACTGAAAGAGGAAATTGGGTCCACTTAAGGGGGGGTTGATTGAGCTCAGATTGAGCTCAATTGGTTGACCAGAGGATTGGTCAACATAAGGGTCAAGTCGGGATTAGGAAAATGAGAGGAATCACTTTTCTAGGATTCCTGGCAGCTGAACCGCCAGTGAGCGGCAAGTGAATCGTCGCCACCTAGGTTTTCAGGAAGCTAAACAACCCAGGTCGATGACTGAACCACCCATATCCTGGATGGAATCAAGGATGCTTTCGGTAACTGAACCGCCGGCGCTGGTGGGTGAACCGCCCATACTCAAATTTTTCGGATACGTTTGAATTTTGGCTTCAAATTCTAAAGCCATTTAAGGCCTATAAATACTCAAAGTTTCTTGCATTTCTACAACAATTTTGGGCTAGAAATTATGTGATAAATTGTGTGTGAAAATTATAAGAAAAGGAAAAGGGGTAAGGGAGTGATCCAAGTGTTGTAATCTTACCTCCCTTGTAAGTTGAAAGGTTGTAAGGGTTTGGTCTTCACCCAAAGGAGATCGATAGTGGACGCCAATGTGCCTTAAGAAGGAGGACTCAAGAAGTAGACATAGGCCAAGGTTAAGGCCGAACCATTATAAATTGTAAATGTTCCTTGCTTCATTTACTACTTACAATTGTTCATAATTAGAAAAGCAAGAGCATCATCTTTCGATTGAGTTTTTAAAACATATACTTACTCGCCTTCAAGTTCAAGATACGCTTCTGATTTGTGGTTTTGCTCTAAACGAAAAGTTTTCGTTAAAACGTATACTTACACTTGAACTAATTCACCCCCCTCTTAGTGCCAATTGATCCTAATAGAGGCCAAAAGGATGCTCCTTGCCTATGCTTCTTCTAAAAATTTTAAATTATTTTAAATAAATATTAAAAGTATATTTCTTAATAGTTTTATTTCTGAAGAAGTTTATGTTAAACAACCACCCGGATTTGAAAATGATCTTTTTCTAAATCATATTTTCAAATTATCAAAGGCACTTTATGGATTAAAACAAACCCCTAGGGCTTAGTATGAGAGACTTAGTTTTTTCTTTATTCAAAATAATTTTTCAAAAGGCAAGGTCGATACCATATTATTTATTAAATATTTTAAAAATAATTTTCTTGTTATTCAAATCTATGTTGATGATATTATTTTCGATTCTATAAATGAATCTTTATGTGAGTCTTTTGTTAAAAATATAAGACGAGAATTTGAAATGAGTTTAATGGATAAATTAACATTACAAATTAAGCAATTAAATGATGGTATTTTATAGGTCAAACTAAGTATACTTTGAATTTGTTAAAATAATTTAACATGGAAAGTGCTAAGGCTATAAACACACCTATGAGTACCTCTATAAAATTAGATTTGGACAATGAAGGAGAATATTTTGATCAAAAGAATTATAGAGGAATGAATTGTAGTTTGCTATATCTAACTACAACTAGACCAGATATTATGTTTAGTATTTGTTTGTGTGTAAGATTTTAGTTCAATCCTAAACAATCTCATTACAAGGCAGTTAAAAGAATATTTAAATATTTAAAAAAACTTCAAATTTAGGTTTATGGTATTCGAAATCGAATTATTTATGCTGATGTTGACTTTGGAGGTTGTAAAATAGATAGAAAAAGTACCTATGGAACATGTTAGTTTCTAGATCATGCACTTATTTCTTGGTCTTCCATTAAGCAAAACTTTATCACATTATCCACATCTGAGGCTGAATATATTACAACAGGTGCATGTCGTGCATAGGTAATATAGATGAAAAACACTTTACAATATTATGGACTTTATTTTAAAGACATCCCTATAAAGTGTGATAACACGAGTGCAATATGCTTCTCAAAATATCCTAGAATATTGATATTAGATATTATTTTATTAGGGACCATATAAGCAATTATGCTATATCTCTGGAATTTGTTGATATAAAACATCAGCTAACAGATATATTCACTAAACCATTAAGTGACGATTTCCTATGATTCCTCTTCATGCTATTTACAAAAGGAGAAATTCATCGAAATGATTTATGTTTTTTATTTTTCATGTGATGACAAATTTTTACATCATTGAATCCTTCTCTTTTTTTTTATAATGACAAAAGGAGAGAAAAACTTACAAACTTGTACATCCCAAAAGAGAAGACAAAACTTACATATTACACTTTTCTCCTTTTTATTGATGATAAATGGGGCTAGGCTATAATGATTAATCATACATGTATAACGTACTTTAAGGGAGAGAAGCTATTTAAAATTTGAATCATGCATGATATGATGTAATTTGATGATTTGAAATTATGCATAAAATACTTATGATTTTATGATGCATGTAATGATATTTTAGTATGATTCAGATTGTTTAAATTCAAAGATTATAACTCTTTTAAATTTGAGTTTTTTTATTTCAATATAACATATAGATAGGGGGAGTTTATTCAAAACTCCATCATCAATTGGTTGTCATCATTGTTGAATCTTATATTTTGATGATGAGATTAATTGATGGGTTATTGATCTAACATATGTTTTTAGAGCTGATTGATGCAGGATTAATTATGATAGAAAGATTATTATAATCAGGATTAGCCAAGATCAAGTCCATGCATCGGGCCAACATTCAGAGATGCGGTTAGAAACTCGCCAAGAGTACGTCAGAAGCTCACCGAGGGTATCGGGAGCTTGCTAGGATGGTGTAGCCAGATTGTGGGAGTAGGGTCATTAAGCTTGGTGGTCATGTTTTGATTGTAATTTTAAGTCATAGGTTAAAATTGAGTGTTAAATGAGTGTGATTTAGATGGAATCCAAATCAACTCAAGGATGCAAATCGGTCCATTATGGGGTTTAATTAAGATTAGGTTGAGCTCAATTGGTTGACCTAAGAGTTGATTAACATCAGATTCAAGCCGAAATTTAGAAAGTGGAGAGAACCACTTTTGCGAAGTTTTCAATGGGTAAACCGCCAATAAGCAATAAGTAAATCGTTGTCGCTCAGGTTTCTACATGGCTGACGGTGGGTAAAGCACCTGTACCCTGCTTGCTATTCGGGCAACTAAACTGAGATGCCCAAGTCGACAGGTAAATCGCCCGTACCCAGATTTTTCGGGTGAGTTTGATTTTTGGCTCCAAAAATCTGAAGCCACTTGGGGTCTATAAATACCCTAAGTTTTCTTGCATTCCAGATAAAAAATTTGGGGAAAAAACTCTATGAAAAACTTATGTGGATTGTAAGAAAAAGGAAAGGGGCAAGGGAGTGATCAAAGAGTTGTAAATCTTATCTCCCTTATACGCTCAAGTTGAAGGGTTTGGTCTTTACCCAAAGAAGATCGGTAATGGATGCCGGTGTGCCTCAAGAAGGAGGACTCAGGAGTGGACGTACGCCATTGGTGTCGAACCACTATAAAACTTGTGAGTTCTTTCCTAGCTTTCATTGCTTACAAATTTTGTATTGCCGCTTCCGATTGAATTCACTATTTGAAAGTAAAGTTTTCACATGAAGCACTTCCCTTTAACATTGCTAATCTTTTAGGTTTGCTTATCAACTTAGCTATTTTCTCACTTGTTTTACTTGAACGAAAAGCTTTGAATTTCCTATCTTGCTTTAAGCGATAAGCTTTTGTTTAAAACGAAAAACTTGCACTTACCTAATTCACCCCCCCTCTTAGTTCCAATTGATCCTAACAATTGGTATCAGAGCCACATTTTTCTCATTTGGTTTAACACCCAAGAGAATGGCTCTTTTTAGCTTTCAAGAGGGTTTTCTATTATTCATCTTCCCATATTCAATGGGACGGACTACACTTATTGGAAAACTTGGATGAGAGTTTTCTTGTTTTCTTTAGACCTTGATTTATGAACAATTATTGAAAACTGATTCGAAAAGTCTTCTTTTCCAATGAACAATTGAAATGATTTGGAGAAGAAGACTTTCTCTTAAAATGCCAAGGCTATGAATGCCTTGTTTTATGCATTAAATAAAATAAAATTGATCGGGTTTCTCATTATGATTCAGCTTTTGATATATAGCATTCATTAAAAATGATACATGAAAGCACAACTAAATCAATCAAATCATTAAATAAAATAATCTATAAAAATGAACTTGAAGAATACTTCCAAAAAACAGGAAGGATTATGAACTAAGAATGACATATGACTCATCAAGTAAAATCTCGAGTAATGAGAACCTTGGACATAAACTTTTGACAAATGAACCAAAAAAATTAATGAACTTGAACCTTAAAAATAATCTAAAGATGGACAAAACATCTTGCTATGAACACAAGAAGCCGAGAATCTCCAAAGATATACTCAACTAAGAAGTGGAGAATCTTGCCCTTGTGACCATCGATGATGAGGTTATTAATTCATTAAGCAATTCTTTTTTAAAAATTATTAAATATACTTCACGATTTGTTTGATGAATTTAGAAAACTTAGTAAATCCTTTAATTTGCTTAAACATGAACATGATTTGTTAGTTAGTAAAATTGATGAAATGTATGAGTTATTAGCATCACATAATCCTAGTTCTAAATGTGAAATGCTAGACAACATTAAAGAAAAAAATATCATGCTTAAGATAATGTTAGAAAATTTTGAAATTAAAAATAAATCCTTGAATATGATACTTGCTAATAAAGGTCATATTAATAGAAAAAATGATATAGGCCTTGTTCATAACATTTAACAAAAGTCAACCATATTTGTAAAAGGACCTACATTAAATTTGTCACCAAAAAATAAATATAATTTTTGTGGTAGATTAGAACATAAAGCCTACAAATGTTTATCTAAAAATTATAGTCCACATAAATTAATTTAGATTCCTAAAGGAACCATAAACAACCTTAAGCCATTAGAGAAAAATAGGAAGAACATATCATGAAGGACCCAAACTCAAATGGGTACCTAAATCAAAACCTCTCATAATATAAAGTTATCTCCTAACAAGACTAGGAGCACTAAGTTATGTTTTGAAAGTAGATGCTCAAGACACATAATTTGAGATCTAATATTCTTTCAAAGCTCATTAGCCTAAGTAATAATAAGAAAATTATTAAAATTAAACTTATTAACAATGAATCTTTTGATGGTTCATCATTATACAATTAATATTGATGATGCATAGCTAGAGCATACAAGTATGAAAATGAACTAGAACCAAAGAACCTTATTGAAAAATATGCTAAAATTTATATGAATGAGATTTTGATGATGATTGAATAATATGTTCAAAATCATTAGTTTTGATGTTGTTCTAAATGTAAAGACTATTGTTAAATAGTTCTGATATTGACAAAGTCTTTGGAATGATTGATTTAAATATTACATTAAATAAAATGCTATGTTTGAATGATTGTGTTGAATGATAAAATTTTAGCATAGAACAATATAGAAAAGGGAGATAAAAATCATGCTTCATTGTCTAGTCTTTTTTATAAATTAAAAATATATTTAATGAGAATGAAATGAACATGGTAACTCACTACACTAAGTCTAAAAATTATTAGAATTAAAATAAATCAAAGTTTTTATTTGAAAATATTTTATTGCAATGATCCTAATAAAATTTTGTTTTTGACTTTAAAATGGCATTTCATTCTTGAAATAAATTTCAAAGGTAGGAGGTTACCTCCTCCATATACCAGTAAAAGATCCTTAGCCCTTCTCAAGTACTTAAGGATACACTTTACTGCCTTCCAATATTCTAAACCTGGATATACTTGATACCTGCTTGTGACACTCAAAGCATGTGCTATATTAGGCCTGGTACATTGCATCGCATACATGATAAACCTTAGCGTAGAGGTATAAGGTATCTTATCTATGTCTGTCATTTCTTTAGGAGTCTTTGGGATATACTCCTAGAAAGTGATATTCCATGTCTCATCGGTATGAGACCTCTATTGGAATTCTTCATGCCAAACCTTTTGACAATGGAGTCTATATACTTAGACTGAGACAAGTCAAGCATCCTTTTGGATCTATCTCTATAGATCCGGATCCCCAAAATATAGGATGCTTCCCCAAAGTCTTCTATGGAGAAGTTTCTAGATAGCCAAGCCTTTATTATGGAGAGCATTCCTACATTATTTCCAATAATTAGGATGTCATCCATATATAGCACCAAGAAGGTGATAGCATTTCCACTTACCTTCTTATACACACAAGGCTCATCTTCATTCTTAATGAAGTTATAAGATCTGATCACCTCATCAAATATTATGTTTGAACTTCGGAAAGCTTATTTCAATCCCATCCATAAATGAATCTAAGCAACCTGCACACTTTATCTAGACTTCATTTTGGATACGAATCCCTCTATATATCATATACACCTTTTGCTCGAGGTTGCCATTCAGGAATGCCATTTTGACATCTATTTGTCAGATCTCATAGTCATAGTGTGTTGCAATAGCCAAAATAATTATAATGGACTTAAGTATGGCTACAGGTAAAAAGATTTTGTCATAGTTAACTCCTTGTCTTTGATGATATCCTTTAGCTACCAGCCTTGTTTTATAGGTCTTTACCTTTCCATCCACTCTGATCTTCTTCTTGAAGATCCATTTGCAGTCGATGGGTACAATACCCTTAGGTGCATCCATAAGGTTTCAAATCTTGTTAGAGTACATGGAATCCATCTCAGAATTCATGACTTCTTGCTACTTTCTGGAGTCTATACTCATAATAGCCTCCTTGTAGGTTTGAGGATCAATATCCTGAGAGTCATCTCCACTGATATGTCCCACATATCTTTCAAGAGGGTGAGATACTCTACTAGACCTACGTAAAATTAAAATTTAGCTGTTAGGTACCTGAACAGACTCGAGCTTTGGAATGGTGCTTGAGCTAGGTTCTCCAACCTCGCTCAATTCTCTCACTCCTATTGTTTCCATTAAGAATATGTTCCTTCTCAAGGAACACAGCTCTCTTAGCAATAAAGATCTTTCAATGCTTGGGATGATAGAAATAATACCCACAACTTTTCTTTCGGTATCCTATGAATATATACTATTATATCCTTTATTCCAACTTATCAGAGTTGTGTCTTCTAATGTGGGTAGGACAACCCCAAATCTTACCAATCTTAAGATCGGGCTTCTTTCTTTTTCATATCCCATATAGTGTATACACTACCGACTTTAATGGAACTCTGTTTAGAAGGTAAGTTGTAGTCTCTAGGGTGTACCCCCAGAATGAGACTAGTAGGTTAGTAAAACTTATCATGGACTGCACCATTTCTAACAGCATATGATTCCTCATTTCTGATACACCATTGAGCTGAGGTGTATAAGGAGGTATCCACTGGGATAGAATCTCATTATCCCTGAGGAAATGGGTGAACTTCATACTCAACTACTCTCCTCCTCGATCTGATCGAAGAGTCTTAATACTCTTTCCAATTTGGTTCTCTACCTCATTCTTATATTTCCTAAATTTCTCAAAAGCTTTAGATTTATACTTCATTAAGTATACGTATCTATAACTAGAGAAATCATCAACAAATATAATGAAGTATGAGTAACCACATATAGCCTGAGTTGACATGGGACCACATACATCATTATGTATGAGTTCCAATAACTCTGTGGCTCTCTCTCTAGTTCCACTAAAAGGAGAGTTGATTATCTTCCCATGAAGACAAGGTTCGCAAGTTGCATATGACTCATACTCAAATGGATCTAAGTATCCATCTATCACCAACTTTTGAATCCTTCCCTCATGTATATGACCTAGCCTATAATACCATCGGTTTACATTATTCACCTCATCTCTTTTCCTCTTAGATATATTTATATTTATGATGTGTCAAGAAGTGTCTAACATATATAAGCCATTTACAAGGGTCCCTCTAGTGATTATCTCATCATCTATAATCATTGAATAACTATTATTCTAAAAAATTAATTTATATCCATTTATTTTCAAATAAGAGATGGATATAATGTTTTTAATAATAGAGAGAACAAAATAGCATGCATCGAATACAATGATAGCTCCATCAGGAAGATGTAGGGTGACCTCCCAAATGGCAACTACAATAACTCTTACTTCATTGCTTATCTTGAGGTCCATCTTGCCTTTGGCCAGTCTCCTATGTCTTGCCAGAACTTGCAACGAATTATAAATGTGATAAGCACTCCTGGTATCCAATACCCATGTGTTATCATGAATATCTGACAACTGAAGACTAATCATGAATATACCTTAAGCTTCTCTAAGCTTCTATTTTACCTTATCTACAAGGTAGTCCTTACAGTTCCTCTTCCAATGCCCGTCTTGGTCATAGTGGAAGCACTGTCCTTTATCCTTTGCCAGGTCTCTCTTAGCAACCTTTGCCTTACCTAGTCTTTCTTTACCCTTGCCCTTCTTAAGGGTCTTTACTAGCCTTCTTTTTCCTATTGTGCTCACCAATATAGAGAACTGACTTCTCTTTCTTGATGGTACTCTCAGCTCCACTCAATATATTGAGGAGCTCAAGTAGAGTCACCTTAAATTTGTTCATATTAAAGTTAATAATGAACAGTGAAAAGGAATCTGGTAGGGACTGAAATATAAGATCAACGCATAGGTTATCCTCTAGGACTATCTATATACTTCACACAGCGAGCGATCTCATCCTCCCTTATCCTTTCCTCCAGCGTGGGCACAATCATATTAAAGACATACAATTTTCTCTTCCATGAGAACAATTCTCAAATTGCAGAGCTTTTGGACCAATGAGATGGTTGGCATCAAATATGCCACGTAGGGGTTTTGCAAGCGATAAATAAGATATAGCGTAAATTAAATAATATATAGATTTTGTATAAAATACTAATTAAGATATTGACTTCTATCTTAATGTACTCACACTATTTTCTTAGCGAATCATGGGACACCCGCGACACGTGAGACGGAAGTCTCCGGCAGACTCCTGTTGGGGATCGGGATCCAATTAGCATCTTAGTGCGACCTTGAGGGACTCGACCAATTACACTAGCTCAAAAGGTAGGCAACTCTTACCAATCATAACTCCTTGTGATTCTCGTCATGTTCGATCTTTGAATCATCATAGTCTCGAGAGACTCGACTAACCATGACGTTCAGTTAAGTCATCACTATCATTACCAGATGAGTCTGATTCGATAATATGCCCTCAAAGGACTCGACCAAGCATACCATGTCCTCAGGTCACCGGTGATATCTTTATGTCATAGGCAAGATCCCGATCACGTAGATAGGTCAATCTTATTGCCTCACGCTTACCGACTTAATATTATCTTAGGAGGGGTTTTTTTTTTATCGATCTCCTAATATGTCATGTCACATATATACATATTTAATATATATCTATATCGCATGCAAATATATATATATATACATATATCTAGTATGTGTAAAACACATCACATATGCAAGCTACACCGGATGCTCATGAGTCATCACCTAATATGATTAAGCCCGAGCCAATGGGCCTAATCACTCATAATAGGATCTATGTGTATTGGCGCATCTTCATGCCCTGTGATTATTGATCTCATCATCATCGGTTCTGTCGGATTGTCGCATCATCATGTATCGTGATCTCTCACCACGGCATCGTGGGTCCGGTTGTAACCTTCATGCTCCCGCTACGCCTCTCCATGTAATTACAAATAATCACAGGCATGCAGGCCCAACAATAAATGAGAAAAACGCAAGCTCACAGGTCCGAATAATAATAATAATCATAATTACACACATCACAACACATGGCTCATGATCATCCATCCACATCATACATCACATGTACATCACATCATATGTAGGATTACTAGATATATAATAATTAATTAAATTATTTTAATTAATTATTTTTTAGAAATTAGGATATACTTATAATTTCTAGAATTGTCAAGGGTATTTTTATAATTCTGGATCAAAGGACGGTCCTTGAAATTTTTAAAATTATTAAGGGTATTTTAGAAATTTTATACTCGCTAATTCAGAGGGGTATGATCGTCCTTGTCTCAAAAGGATGCCCTACCCTCTTCCCTTACCCTCATCCTAACGCCATCGCGCTACCATGCATGGCGGCAGATCGCAGATGGGCCCACCCTCACAAGAAGCGCCTTGCTGCCGACACCTCGGCGGCTACGAGGCGTTGCCCTGCAGGAGTGGTCGCAGTGGTGGTGGTCATGGCCACGCCCGCAAGCATTGCCCCTACAAGCACCACCATGCCACCATGTATGGCGGCTGCCCAGGCTTGGCGGGGCCGCCTGCGGGCCTTGGCCTAAATCGGCTACCTGCTAGCCTAGCTGCCGGCCCTACATTGTGGCTGGCCACCGCTCCTCCTCGCTGCTTTCGCTGCAAAAATGCAGCAAGAACGTATAGAACGATTCTACGTGATTCAATCTCATCACATGCAGTTTGAAACCAATCTTTCACATGAAAACCTTGGCTCTGATACCACTATTGGGAAACCTCAGTGGGTGCATCATATGTGCAGCAAAAATTAAAAACAAAAATTGGTTTCCCATGCAGATCAAATCATCGTGCAAAATATTGGGGTCATGAGAAAAACATAAAAACCAATAAAACTGCGATGTGTGAGAGATTGATTTTACCTAGGGAGATCGTATATCCTTATATTCCAAATTCGGATAGAGAAGATGAAGGAGGTCAAGCATCCTCCTCTCTAGCGGTATCCACACGATGAATCTCTGCAGCGAAACTCCTTCAATTTGATCTCGTAACTTTTACGCAGAGGGAGGGAGGAGAATAGGAGGTGGTGGCTAAAGCTGTAGCCTATCAACTATGAGTTTCCCCTCTTATTTATAGAGAGCCACCAAAAAACCCTAAGGCTCCTACCTTAGTGGGTATTGGATCTCTATCTAATTACCCACTAAACTTGTACTATTGGATCTCTATCTAATAATCTCCTTAGGCCTCTAATTGGGCCTTAATCAAAGAGCCCATCAGCATAGAGTCTCATCTAATGAGAATAAGGGCTAATTGAATCTCTATCTAATCCTCTATTTGTTGAAGGGTCTACCATATGTGTGTGACCCTCTAGGTCCAATACCGAGCTGGTCGTGAGTCACTCCCATCAGAACTCCTTCTGATATAGTGAATCATTATCCTCATAATAATTCACTCGACTCATTGACTATAGACGTACTAGGTCACTACGCCATAGTCCCCATATGGTACAGGGGGGATCAAATCCATCGGACCTATCTGTCCATAATTATTGTGTATTTATAATCCCTCATCCAACTAATATCCTAGAGACTATATATTGAACATGGTACTACCAAGCCACATACAGAATCCTTCACAATCTCGCTCTAATTGAATTCTCCTGGAGAACTCTTTCTCTCTTAATCTGAATGACCTTGGTCAGGTATTTATCTGAGCAAGTACATATGGGATATTCCTCTTGTGACACCGAGAGTGGATGATCCTCTATTGATACTCAATTGACTTCGTAAGGTTGGCTACCAATCCCAATAACCAACTGTACCAGATCTGAAAGTTTCTAAACCTGTAAGTCTAGCGTCAAAGAAAGGCGTACTCATACAAGATATCTTTGGTGTCTCAAGTCTAAGGACCAGATACATAACTAGGATTATAAAATCACTGTCTGACATTAGATATCATTAACTATATAGCATTCCATAAGCGGATCAATTAGTGAACTCATTCTCCAATAAGCACCTGTACTATATCTTTAGTGTCTCCACATAAGTGGCTGTGAGACCAACCACCTCCATCATATGGATAGGTATATAGTATATCGATCTGTCCGATTATCTTAATGTCCCTCTTGAGTAATCTATGACCGAGATTATTTAGGATTTGTGTTTAAAGGAGAATCGATCTCATTATCATGATTTCATTACGATCTGACTCCCATTGCATAGAACCAAGGACATCATAATATATATATAACAAATAATATGAGAATATACTAATATTAATCTTAAGCAAAAAGATCACATAATGTGTCACACGTGCCATCACTCACGTGATTGGCTTGTAGGGCACCTATAACCAGTAGAGGTTGCACTAAGATGTCAATTGGATCCTGATTCCCACTAGTAGTCTATTGGGGACTTTAATTTCACATGCCGAGGGTGTCGCATGATTCACTAGGAAAATAGTGGGATTACATTAAGATAGAAGTTCATATCTTAATTAGTTTTTTCATAAAATCTGTATGTTATTTATTTATACTATATCTTGTTTGTCATAAACATGTTGCTTGCAAACCCCCTATGTGGCATACTTGATGTCAATTGCCTCATTGGTCCTAACTACACAGATTGGTTCTATAATTTAAGAATTGGTCTCATAGCGGAGAAAATCGTGTATGTCCTTGATATGATAGTTCCCACACCAGAAGAAGGGGTAAGTGAGGATGAGATCACTCGCTATGTGAAGTATATAGATGATTCCACTTTGGCACAATGCTATATGTTGGCCCTTCATGACTCCCGAGTTATAAAGATAATATAAGAGTATGGATGTCAATTCTATCCTTTTTCATCTTTGCCAGATATTTGAGGAATGGGGAAGAACTCAAAGATATAAGTTATCCAAAAGTCTCTTCCGAGCTAAGATAACAGAAGGGGTATCGGTTCAGAACCATATCCTGAAGATAATAGAGTAGATCGAGAAACTCACAGGTCTATGAATAGTCTTAAAGGATAACCTATGCATTGATCTTATACTTCAGTCCCTACCAGATTCCTTTTCTCCCTGAGCTCCTCAATATGTTAAGGGAAGCTGAGAGTGCCATCAAGAAAGAGACGCCAGTTCTCTATATTAGCGAGACCAAAAAGAAAAGGAAGGCCAGTAAGACCCTTCAGAAGGGCAAGGACAAAGAAAGACTGGGTAAGACAAAGTTACCAAGAAAGACCGACAAAGGATAAAGGACAATGTTTCAACTTTGAGATTCTATCCCAATGGACGATGGGATTATATCCCAATGGATACCTCCTTATACATCTCAACTAAATGGTGTATCAGAAAGGAGGAATCAAATACTATTAGACATGATGCAGTCTATAATGGGTTTCGTTGACCTATCCATATCATTCTAGGGATATGCCCTAAAGATGATAGCATACCTTTTGAACATAGTTATATCAAAGTCGATAGTGTCTACACCATATAAGATATAGAAAAGAAAGAAGTCTGATCTTAAGGTAGTTAAGATTTGGGGCTATCATGCCCACAATAAAAGATAACCCCAACAAGTTGAAATCAAGGGCAAAAAGATGTACCTTTATGAGTTACCCTAAGGAGACTTTGGGGTATTATTTCTACTATCCCGAAGACCAGAAGGTCTTTATTATCAAGAGGACTGTGTTCCTTGAGAAGGAACATATTCTTGGTGGAAATAGTAGGAGTGACATAGAGTTGAGCGAGGTTGGAGAACCTAGCTCAAGCACCATTCTAGAGTCTAAGTCTATTCAGGTACCTAGCAGACAAGTTCTAACTTTGCGTAGGTCTAACAGAGTATCTCACCTCCTAAAAGATATGTGAGACATATCAGTAGAGAAGACTCTTAGGATGTTAATCCTCGGACCTACGAGGAGGCTATTATAAGTATAGACTCTAGGAAGTGGCAAGAAGCCATGAATTCTAAGATAGATTATATATACACTCTAATAAGGTTTGGAACCTTGTGGATGCACTTAAGGGTATTATACCCATCAGTTGCAAATGGATCTTTAAGAAGAAGATCGTAATAGATGGAAAGGTGGCAACCTATAAGGCAAGGTTGGTGGCTAAATGATATCATCAAAGTCAAGGAGTTAACTATGATGAAACCTTCTCATAGGTAGTCATTCTTAAATCCATTAGAATTCTTTTGGCTATTATAGTATACTATGATTATAAGATATGGCAAATGGATCTAAAAATTACATTCCTAAATGGCAACCTAAGGATAAGGCGTATATGATATAGTCAAAGGGATTCGTATCCAGAGAGAGTCCAGATAAAGTGTACAAGTTGCTTAGGTCCATTTATGGATTAAAGCAATCTTCATAAAGTTATAACATAAGATTTGGTGAGGAGATAAGATCTTATGACTTCATTAAGAACAAAGATGAGCCTTATGTATACAGGAAGGTAAGTCGAAGTGCTATCACCTTCTTAATGTTATATATGTATGACATCCAAATAATTAGGAATGATATATAAGTGCTTTTCACGATAAAGGCTTAGCTATCTAGAAACATTTCCATGAAAGTGTTAGGATCAATTGGCACTAAGAGAGGTAGGGAGGGGGCGGCGGGTGGTGAATTAATGCAAGTGTAAAAATACTCGAAAGCATTTCTTTGATTCCGTTTAAAATGAATAAGTGAGCGATTTAGAACAAAGTTAAAAGATGATAATCATATCTTTCTTTAAACTAATTAAGAATAATTAAATATAATAGAAAAGGCAAGAGTAGAGATGCTCATAAATTTTATAGTAGTTCGGCCAAAACTTGACCTACGGCCACTTTTCCGGAGTCCTCCCATAGGAGTTCTCCCACCGGAGTTCTCACTCTTCTTTTCATAGGTTCAGGAGAGGAACCTTCTTACAAGAGTTTCTCACTTCTCTTAGACTCACTTTTACATTTTGAAGCACTCAAGGGAAGCTCTCAAATTTTATAATATTTTTCCCAAGAGTTCTCTTCAATTTTCATTTACAACACTTTTCCTAAGAAAATGTAGGGCATTTATAGACCCAATTGGCTTTAGATTGGAGGTAAAATTCAAAGATTTCCATAAAACCAAGGTATGGGCAGTACTACCATTGGCACCGATAGTACTATCGCCAAAAGCACCCCACAAATAGGGCAATGATGGTAGAATCATTGACTTGGGTAGTACAATTGCCGCTTGGGTGGTACTACCACCACCTACCAGTGGTACTACTATCGAAAATCCCACAAAAGTTACTTTTTTCATATTTTTGTATACCTGACTTGTACCTTCTATTGAACCCTTCCCAAATCAACCAAATGAGCTCAATCTGAGCTCAAATCCAACCCAAAGTGGATCAGGTTATCTCACATTGAGTTAATTTGGATTCCTTCCGAATCTAACTTAATTTGAACTCTAAACCAAACTGATGCTAACTACGACACACTAAGACATACAAATATAATAAATTTGACCAACGTGTCAAGTGACCTTCTTAACTCCTGACGATCTTCCCAGTAACCTCTGGCAAACTCCCGATGAGTCTCGGTCATCTTCTGAAAAACCCCGATGTATTCTCGATAAGCTCTCGATCACCTTCGACGAGCTCCTAACGAACTCTCGGCAAGCCCCCGATTACCCTCAGCAAGCTTCTAGCGAATTTCCGATAAGCCCTTGATACTTTCGGCGAGCTTCTGGCGATCACCCAACGAGTTCTCATTGCATTGTCCGAACCCCAGCCCGACGCCCAAACTTGACCTCGACCCGATGCCCAACATCTGATTGTATTTCCTTGTTATAGTTAATCCTACATCATTCATCTCTAACACACATGTTAGATAATAAAACCCATCAATTGATTTCATCATCAAAATCTAAGATTTAACAATCTCCCATTTTTTTATGATAATAATCAATTGATGATGGAGTTAACCTTAACTCTCTTATATAAATGTCATAGGATAAAACAAACTTGAATTCAAAAGAACCCAATACTTTTGAATTCATGTATGATTCATAAATATTTCAAAATTTTCAAAACATACATCCGTATAATAAATTTCCCCCTTAATTCATCAACCATCAATATATCAAAGATTTTCAAGACATAGATTCATACATTGTGTAACAATATTAATTTCAAATAATTTTTCCTTTTAAGTCATCAACCATCAATATAGCAAAGATTTTCAAAACATACATCCATTCATCATGAAACAACATTAATTTCAAATTCATACATCAATTTCAAATTCTCCCCCTTAAGTTATCAATCATTTTTCCCCCTTTGTTATCAACAAAAGGAGAAATACCCATTTTATCATTTTTATTAATATTTGATATTTATTATTAATATACCATTTCTCTCCTTTTGTCATTAATAAAAAGATAAAATGTTAAGCAAATAATTTCTAGATAAATGTTCATCATAGTTTAAGTTTCTCCCCATTTGTTATCAACAAAATGAGTAGTATTGATTACATATCTAAACATTCAATACATAAAAAAATTATTTCGTTGCTCCCCCTTAGTAAAATAGGATGAAAGGTAGAATTTTCTCATCAAAAAGTTTTCTACCCTTTTGTGAATAAAATAGAAGAAGAAACGATGGGAGATGTGAAAACAAAGATCATATCACAATGAAAAGCTTTTAATCTCAATCTTATAACATAAATTCTGAAAAGATTATTTCGAAGATGAGCTAAAAAATCTAAGAAATCCAAGATCCACTTATGCAATCATCTTATGTAAATTACAAGTAATTCAAAAAATCTGAAAAACAGTAAATCATGCATTTGAACGGGTTAATATTCCTAGCTCTCTTCTAATAAAGTCAAGTTGTTCTTCATTTAATGGCTTGATGGTTAAGATATCAATTTTCTCTCCCTTTATGATTGTTAGAAAGAAATATGATGAAATATTTTTTCTTATTACATCCATATCCTAATTAAGACCATAAGTACAAAGGGATCATATTATTAAAGATCAAATTATAAGTACCAAAAGACATGATTTCTTTTAAGAAATCTCTCCCCCTTTTTTATATTAATAATAAAAATCAGTCCTAGGGGATTAAATAAACTTGATTCATCCAAGATAAATTTTAAGATATATAATTTATTTAGATAAATCTCCTTAACAAAAGAACGATCTTGATAAAAAGTCTCAACTTATAATTGTCAAGATCGTAAATCTCCTTTTATTAAAAAGAAGAAATCATAGAGATTAAAAATTGATTCCAATAAAGAATTAAGATAAGTCAAGAGATCAAGAGAAAATTCATAAAAATATATAATTTTCATCTTATCACAATTTTAAGAAATACTAATTTGGTGATAAGGTATACTATTCATGAATACAAGTCAAGGATAAATCATGACATGAAGGATATCGAATCTTGAATATCAAAGGTCATGATTCAATTTTACAAATCTCTCTTAGATAACAAAAAGAAATTTTAGGAGATCAAGTAATAAGAAAGACCTTGATTCATGTAACAATAATCAAGTTACAAACATCTAGATGTTAAAATCATTAATAGAATGAAAACTTTTCTTTGCAAGTTGCAAAAAAGAAAAGATAAAAGATCTTGATTGTTATGTAGGAAATTTCAAGTTATCAAGATCATGGTTCATAATGAAAAAAAATCTCATGTTATAATTTCAAAAGATCAAAAAGATAAATAATAATTTATTTAGATAATTTGCTTTAATAAAACATAAGAATCATAGCTATCTTGATTTATATGAAGATCTCAAGTAACAATTTTCAAGACATTGAAATCATGATTTGGATAATAACTTATTTAAGTTTAAATCATCAAAGTCTAGATTTAAAAAATCACGAATAGATTTGCTTATTTTGAAAATTTTTTAAGAAAAATACTTTTTACTTTTTAGTTGTTTCAATTTATGTAATTTATTTCAAAAATGCCTTTATGCAATGTCAATTAAAGTCAAAAACTAAGTTTCATTTCAAAGAGAAAACATCAAAATTATTGCAATAAAAATTTTCAAATGAGTAAAACATTTTCAGATGAAATCATTCTGATTATTACAACAAGATATTTTCAAACAAAATTTTTTGGCTTATTTTCAATCTAACGATTTTCTATATTAAATGAGTCTAATATGTTACCAAGAAATTTTCCTTCTCATTTTTTTAAAAAAATTAATTTTTCAACCATATTAAAAAATAAAGCATGATTTTATATATATAATTTTCATTTTAAGTTCAAATTCAGCATATAATCATTTCATTCAATTTTATCTCCAGACGACATACACTCATTTAACCATTACAAACAAACGAGCATATTCATCATCAAAATCCCTCATTCATAAATTTGAATGTATATAGTTTTCTATTAAAAATAGCAAAAGTTTCTTTGTTCTAATTTTAGCATGCTCTAGCTACACAAAAGCCATGAACTATTGAAAGCAATCAAGATTAACTTTATAACCATCAAGCTTCCTAAGATTTGTTATCAATAATTGTATTTTTAATAATTTTTCTTGTTATTACTTAGACTAGTGAGCTTGAAAGAGTATTAGATCAAATCATGTGACTTTAGCATCCACTTTTAAAATATTATTTAGTACTCCAAGCCTCTTAAAGAGACAATTTTATAGTATAGGGATTTTGGTTTAGGTACCTATTTAAGTTTTGAGTCTCTCATCTAAAGTTCTTCTCATTTTCTCTGATGGATTGAGATTGTTTATGGTTCCTTTAGGAACCCAAATTAATTTATGTGACCTATAATTTCTAAATAAACACCTATAGGCAAATTGTCCACATGTACCATAAAAATTATATCTATATTCGGGTAAAGAGTATAACGTGGGTTTTCTAATAAGGTTAGTTGGTTTTTGATGAGTATTGCTCATAATGCCAATACCTTCCTATAAACATGATCCTTATTTGCAAGGATCATGTTTAGGGATTTATTTTCTATTTTAAAATTTTTTAATATTTGTTGTAATACAATATTTTTCTTTCTAAGTTCTTCGAATATTTCATATTTAGTGCATGAATTGTGTGATGTGGCTACTTCATACATTTCTTCAAGTTTACTAACTAGTGATGCATGCTCCTCTTTAAGTGGTTTATAGAATTTGCTAATCTTTCTAAAATTATCATAAAGCTCATGAAAAGAACTTAATAACTCATTAAAAGTAAAAGAACTTTCAAGTGTGTTACTTACCTCATCGTTGTGGGCCACGAGCGCAAGATTTTTCACTTCCTGGTTGTGCTCCTCATCTTTGAAGTGTCTTAGTTTCTTGTGATCATAGCAAGAGGTGTTATCTAATTTAAGTTCATTTTTATAGTTTTTATTTATTAATTTTTCTGATTTATTTGTCAAAAGTTCAAAGTTCTCGTCACTCGAGATTTTACTCGAGGAGTCATATGTTGTTCTCAATTCTAGTTCCTTCCTATCATTTAGAAGATGTTCTTTAGTTCTTAGTTCAATACCCTTCCTGTACTTTGGAAGGTCTTGTTCTTGTGTTCTCAAAATAATTTCCTTTATGTTCTTCAAATTCATGTTTGCAAGTCTTCTCATTTAATGATTCATTTAATTTGATCATGCCTTTATGTGTCATTTCTAATTTATGTCAAATCTCAAAAACCCGATCAAACTCATCTTTATTTAAAGTAAAAAACAAATCATTTATGGCTTTGGCATTTAAAGAAAACATATGTTTTTTATGAGCATTCCAATCATTTTTTTGATTGGATGACTACTGAAAATCATTTTTGACAATACACCATAAATCAAAATCTAGTAAAATCAAGAAAATATATATTCAGATTTTGCAAAAGGTGTAGTCCATCCTATTGTTGCAAGTGTTCTAATCTTTTCTTATTGTCATCCTAATCTTTGCTTTTATTTTGATATGATAAATTGAATTATTATAACTATACAAGTGATCTAATCCTTTCTTATTGTCATCTCAATCTTTGCTTTCATCTTGTTATAATAAATTGAGCTATTATAACCTTGTAAGTGATCCAATCCTTTCTTATTATCATTCCAATCTTTGCTTTCATCTTTTGATGATAAATTGAGCTATTATAACCTTGTAATTGCTGGTTACAAGTGCCCTGCAAGCCAATCACGTGCGTGATGGCACATGTGACACGTTGTGCGACCTTTTTGCTTATGATTAATATTGACATATTATCATATTATATTATCTGTAACATATATATTATGGTGTCCTTGGTTCTATGCAATGGGAATCGGATCGTGATGAGATCATGATAATGAGATCATGATAATGAGATCGATTCACCTTTAAACATAGACCCTAAATAATCTTGGTCATAGGTTACTTGAGAAAGACATCGAGATAACCGGACATACCGATGTACTATATACCCATCCATATGATGGAGGTGAGTGTTCTCATAGCCACTTGTGTGGAGACACTAAGGATATAGTACAAGTGCTCATTGGAGAATGAATTCACTGATTAATCCATTTATGGAATGTTGTATGGTTGATGATACCTAATGTCAGATAGTGATTCCATAGTCCCAGTTGTGTATCTGGTCCTTTGATTTGAGACACCAAGGATGTATTGTATCAGTACTCTTTTTTTTATGTCATACTTACAGGTTTGGAAAGATCCAGATCTAGTACAACTGATTATCGGGATTAGTAGCCAACCTTATGAAGGCAATTGAGTGTCAATAGAGGATCATCCACTCTTGGTATCATGAAAGGAATATCCCTTATGTGCTTACTTAGACAAATCCCTGGATAGGGTCATTCAGATTGAGAGAGAAAGAGTTCTCCAGTAGAATCCGATTAGAGTAAGATAAACTGATTCTGTATGTGATATGATAGTACCATGTTCAATATACGGTCTCTGGGATATTAGTTGGATGAGGGATTATAGATTCACGGTAACTATGGATAGATAAATCTGATGGATTTGATCCCCCTGTATCATTTGGGGACAATGGCGTAGTGGCCTAGTATGTCCATAGTCGATGAGTCTAGTGAATTATTATGGAGATAATAATTCACTATATTTGAAGGAGTTCTGATTGGAGTGAGTTACGGTCAGCTCGGTATCGGGCTTAGAGGGTCATACATATATAGTGGATGCTTCAACGAATAAAGGATTGGATGGAGATCTAATTAGCCTGATATTATCATTAGATGAGAATATCGGGCCAGCTCGGTATTCTCATTAGATGAAACTCTATACTGATAAGCTCCTTGCTTAAGGCCCAGTTAGAGGTCAAAGGAGATTATTGGATAAAGATTCAATAATGCAAGGTTAGTGGGTAATTAGATGAAGATCTAATACCCACTAAGACAGAAGCCCTAGGGTTTTTTGTGGCTCTCCATAAATAGGAGGAGAGACTCATGGTTAATAGGCTGCAGCCTTGGCCTCCCCCTCTTATTCTCCTCCCTCCCTCTGCGCAAGAGTAGCAAGATCAAATTGGATGAGATTCGCTATAGAGATCCATCGTGTGGATACCGCTAGAGAGAAAGATGTTTGGCTTCCTTTATCCTCTCCATCTGGATCTAGAATACAGGGATATACGATCTCCCTAGGTGAAAACAATCTCTCACATGTTGTGATTTTTTTTATTTTTACGGCATTCTCGTGACCTAATCTTTGCATGATGATTTAATCTGTGTGGGAAACCTATTTTGATTGAAGTTTTACTGTGTATGTGATATTCCCACTAAGGTTTCCCAACAGTAAGTATTCTAATCCTTTCTTATTATAATTCTAGTCATTATTATCTTGATACAATAAATTTGAATAGTTTTAACCTTGCCATTGAAATCTCTCCTAGTTAGATGTAAAGATTTGAATCTAGTTTTGAGATTCAGACCTTTTGTTATTTAATTACATGTAACTCCATGTTGGGAACTTTGATTTACGCAAAACCTATTTCATGAGAAACTAGACTTGTATATCTTTCTTTCTATACATATTTTGAGTAATTTAGAGCATAATTGATCATCTAAATATTTCATGTAATATGCCTCTCAAATTCTATTAGAATCATGTGTTTGTCGATCTTTGTATATTCTTGTTTATCACTTGAAAATTTATTTCAGGTAAAAATTATTTCTTTAATTGAGACTTATATTATTGTTTTGAATTCTTGTGGACTCTTGTCTTTTCTTCATTGTCTATCTGAATGCATATTGCAAATGTTTTTGTTTGCATCGTATTGCTTCACATTGGCTCATATATATTTCATTGTTCCGCATGTGCTTATGATATATTATGATTTATTATACATATGTCCTTTTGTACTTTAGTGTTTATGAGATATTATTATGGACCTTTGTAAGAAATGATAAAGGGTGTTATGGTTAGAACCCGCAATGCTCTACTATGTTCAATGGCCACTAAGAAATAGATGGACCATATTATATTTATGATCCCACTTCATCATCTATGTTTTTGATATGATATCGGATTATATTCTATCTATAATCTAACTAAAGTCTTTTTTTTAATTGAGTCTTACATTATTGCTTTGAATTCTTGTGTACTCTTGTTCTTTATCTAAATGCATATTCTGAATGTTTTTATATTTATTGTATTATTACATATTTGGAACATGTATATTTTATTGTTCTGCATGTGCTTCCGATATATGTCACTTTTATTGCTTATGTCCTTTTGTACTAAGGTGTTTATGGGATAATGTAAACCTTTGCCAGAAATGATTAAGGGAGTTATGCTTAGAGCCCGTGAAGCTCTGCCGGCCCCCTATGACTTCACTCAGACGTGGGTGGATGGAGTTTCCAAACATGGGAGACTTATGTTTGGTGGTTATTTATAGATGGATGAATCATATTATGTTTGTGATCCCACCTCACCCTCTATATTTTTGATATGATATCAAAGCATTACTTTTGAGTTTATATATGCGCTTTGGATAAGAATAAAATGAATGTGACATCAATATGATATTTGAGCTTCTATTCCTTATTTATTCATTTTATAAGCTTTGAGATTATTCATTCACTATTGATGTGCTTCGAAATATGTTTACATCCTTGACATGCTCCGAAATGTTCCATATGCCATTGTTATGTTCAGAAATATTTCATTTGCTATTGATATGTTCTGAAACATTTCATATTTTATTAATATATCCTGAAATATTTCATTTGCCATTGGTAAGTTTGGAAATATCCTATGTGCCTTTGATTTGCTCCGAAATACCTCTTACGTCATTGATATGATCTAATTACTCTATATTCTATTTGTTATGAACTAAATATGTTTCGAATGAATGACATTTGAAATTCTGTGTCTAATGAGTTGATATCCATGAATTCTTGTATCTCTACTTTATATCTTGATATCAGGCATAATTGAAGTCATCCACTCTTGTCTTGGAAATATTAAACGCTTGTTAAGTTTTGTAGCTCACTCCTTTGTTATCAAAATTTTTCAAGTTAGCTTGACACTCATTGAATTATTAAGATTGAGCTAATGCAATGGAGAGCTATTCAGATTTTGTGCAAGTTTTATCGAATGACATATTGTAGTTTTTGTATTAAGTATATTTTGTATGTAATGAAATGTTATCAATGAATCAGATTGATGTATCATGTAAATGTTTTAAATGACCTGTTAAGTTTGGAGTTATTTTGGAATGTCAAGATTAGTCTACGATAAAGTGAAATTGTGGTAAATGGTTGGTTTTGTGATTGCATAGGTTCTTTTGTTGATGAATTATAAATATGGTTAATATTTGTTAAGTTGGCTTTTCATAAATATTTGAGTGATATGATATATGATTATAGACTACACATGATTTTATACATATGAATTTTGATGTTTGAATATTTCTCAATATCCTAAAATGTTAGTTTGGATCTTGGATTGGATTGTGATGATTATAATATTATTTATTTTAAGATAAGGTCACGCCTCTTGAATGTGATATAATTCGAGGGGCATAACAGAGATGATATAAGAGTATGATTTAAGGATTATCAAGATTTGATATGTTGATATATAAAATATATTGAGGTTTAGTAAATTATATGATAATTGGTGAAAAGTTTCTTGAAATCTTTTAGGAGCTTAGGATGACGACAAAATCTGGTCTCTTGCTTTATAAAATTGAGTGGAATAAAAGGATTTATTAAGAATGTCAAATCATAATTAATCAGAAACAAAATAATTTAAAAACCTTAGTCTTTCATGTTTTGAGGGGGTAAACATGATCTAACAATGGCAGAATAATGGATGATGCGAATGGAAAAAATAATTGATGTCTTAAATTGTCTTGATGTTCAAAAGATTTCTTTTGCCACCTTTATGTTGGAAGGAGAAGGTTTACACTAGTGGAAAATAATATAGAGAATCTTTGGAGATCAGGGGTAGAAATAGTAAAGACAAGTTTGCCAATAAGAATAAGTGAGGAAATGGATCAAAAAGTGATGCTAAGAAAGTCAATACATCTCGATCTGAGAAAGGATAGCCACCATTGAGAACTCAATCATGCAGTATGCAGATTAAATTATGAAATAAATAATATATTTGGGTGACTAGAGCTTATTTTACTTATGGAAAACTAGATCATAAAGAAAAAGATTGCCCATTAAATAAGAATAAAGAGCCACTGCGTCCTAGATTGTCGACCCATGCCGGAGTAGAAGTTATCACTGTACATGATTTAGAGCGTGTAAATCAGCAGTCAAAGGTATCATTTATATTCCTAATTGAAATGTAAAAGTTTTATTTGACTCTGGTACTAATTGATCTTCTATTGATAATATTTTAATTATCATTTGTGCATTTGACCTAAACCACACTGGGTTATATGCTATGTCTGACTATGCAAAAGAATTAAAACTTCTTATTGATTTGATTCTCTTAAAGATCTGAGGTTTTGATAATATACTTAGCATGGATTGGCTATCTTTATATCATGCCAGTATAAATTGTAATACAAAAAAAAAAATGATCACTTTTTCTACACCAAATCAACCCATGTTTTATTTTGAGAGTATTAGGCATGATTCAACTCCTTGTTTAATATCGTTGATACTTCAAATTGATTGTCCTATATAGGAGTATTTTTGCTATCTTATATATGTAAAAGAGTACTCAGATCAAGAAACTAATCTAAAAAAAATTCCTGTGATCAGAGAGTTCTCTGATGTGTTCTTGGATGATTTACCTGATTCACCTCTAAACAGAGAAGGTGATATTAGTATTAATTTGGTCCTTGAGATAACCTAGATATTTAAGCCTCTCTATTGAATGACACTACTCGAGTTAGTGAAATTAAAGAATCAACTATAATAACTATTTGATAAAGTTTTCATTCGACCCAATATCTCACTATGGGAGCTCTAGTATCGTTTTTAGGAAAAAAGGATGGAATATTAAAGCTTTGTATTAATTATGGATAGTTGAATAAGATGATATATATATATATATATATATATATATATATATATATATATATATATATATATATATATATATATATATATATCCTTTACTAGAATTGATGCTTTGTTTGAATTGCAAGGTGCACGAATATTCTTCAAGAATGATCTAAGGTCTGGTTATTATCAATTAAAGATCTAGAAGGAGGACAATAATGAGATCTACATTTAGTTTACTTGAGGAATGAAGTAGAAAAAAAATAAACAGGGGATTGAAGTTGGAATTTTGAGTTTCAAAGGATAGTCTATTGAGAATTTGGGGAATAGAGTATGCATTCCTAAATATCTAGATATTGAGAAATGAATCTTATAGAAAATAAACTCCATACAAAGTTTAGCAAATGTGAATTTTGGATAAATGAAGTTCGCATTAGGTCATGTGATTTCAGGGAAATGCAACTCTGTTGATCCAAAGAGAATGAAAGCGATAGTTAAGTGAGTACTAAAAAAAAATGTCACGGAGGTTGGAAGTATATATCAAATCCCTCTCATATCATCAACTATGATACCGATTGTGATCAAAATGAGCTTATCTTATGTAGAAGAGCCTATTGAGATTATTGATAGAAAAGTAAATTTTGTAAAGAATAATTCCTCCAGCAGTTATCTAAAGGCATATCTTATAGATGAAAACATCTTGGGAGCTAGAGGAGGAAAATAATAAAAGTTATATGTTAATTGATTGAGATAAGATAAGTTTAGAGGACTAAATTTTTTTTAAGGAGGGGAGAGTGTAATACCCTTGTTCTTGAAAATTATATAATGACCTGTTTTGAGATATATAATAATAAATTAATTATAAATATGAATGTCTATTTATAAAATTTGATGATCTAATTGTATATCTGAGAATTTATTTATAAGATATAAGGATTTACTTGTAAATCTTGAGGATCTAATCATGAATATAATTCTTCTAAAAACTAAACAACAAAAGTTACAAAAAAATAAAAAATAAAATGATGATTCTTATCCATTGTCTTCCACCGCCTCAATTTAATACATAAGGAAAACAAAGGATGTGAGGTGGCTTCATTTTGGAAGAGGAGAGGATAAGGAAAGGAGACGGGAAGACAAAAAGAACAGGAGAAGGGGAAGAAGACAAGAAGAGAAGGAGAAGAAGGAAGGGGCTACGCCCCTCTGCTTCCACAAGAGTAGATGCATGGTGGTGGAGAAGGGAAAGATAAGAAGAAGATAGGAAGAAGAAGAGGGAGAAGAGAGGAAAGAAGAGAAGGGGCTACGCCCCTCTACTTCCGCACAAAGGGATGCATGAGGAAGAGAAGAAGAAGAAGAAGGGAAATATAGGAGAAGAAGAGAAAAAGGAGAAGAAGAAGAGAAGTGTTAGCTGACTAAGTCTACCGCCAACTCTATAACTGAACGAGCCAATCTCGTCATTAGTTGAGGGAAATCCTCATTAGTTGAGGGAAATCTTTTGACTAAGTCTACCGCCAAATCTGTAACTGAATGAGTAAATCTCGTTCATTAGTTGAGGGAAATCTTCATTAGTTGAGGGAAATCTTTTGACTAAGTCTACCGCCAAATCTGTAACTGAATGAGTAAATCTCGTTCATTAGTTGAGGGAAATCTTCATTAGTTGAGGGAAATCTTTTCTCATCCGTGTATAAATAGACAATGTATTTATCAATAATATCAAGTTTTTCATTCTCTCATTTTAATTTCTAACATGGTATCAGAGCCATAAGAGAAATTATTCTCTCTATCAAACGACAGAAAAATAGTTACCATTACATGCTGCCTCCTCTAGCTATCTCATTACCGAGGCAACGCTACTTGCTGGATCTTTCAAATCTACTATCACCTGCAAACAGCTCTAGCCGATCCACAGCAGTTTATAGCTCTACGTAGGAGCGCTTCTCCTTGTGTGCCGACGTCGCTACCACCGCTTCGCACTTTCGGTCTATTCCAACAAGAAGTCGGATTCCCATTCTACTGCACCTATTGGACTACCGTTGGATATTCTCATTCGCCACTCACTTCCGTATCTACCAAGTGTTTTCTACCGTTGTACATCCATCGTGTGTAAAACTTTTCTTATTTTACCATTTTTTAATATCATTATATGAAATATATCATGAAAGAGTAATATAGTGATGAGATGTACAATTCATGAAGGTAAATTGTGAATATCAATAGACAAATTTGTAGGAGAAACAATTACAATAAAATCTCTTGATTCATCCATAAGAATTCTTAAGTTGTCAAGTTTATGATTTATATAAAAATCTACTCTTAAATAATATGAAACACATAAAAAAATATTTTAATTTATAAAATATTTCAAGTTATAATTCTAAGAAATTAAAATCATGATATTATTTTATTTCAAAATCATCAAAATTACTTTCAAGAGATTCAAAATGTAATTAATAGACTTATTAGTCTCTTGAAATGCTACTGATTTTCTTTCTCTACTTTATGTAAATACGAAGGTAGAGAAGTGAAAAACATCACAAAAATACTTAATTTTATAGATTTAGATTCCAAAATCTAAGAAAAAATCAAGAGCCATGTAATTTAATTTATAGCAAATCAAGCAAGGTAGATTTTAAGAAAAAATCAAGCTTATGCAAATTTCAAGCAAGGTAGCAAATCAAGCAAATCATATCTCATGTAGATTTTGATAATTATTATCATGAATTACAAAATAAAATATGATAGTAGATTAAGCTCAAATTGTAAACCCAATATTTAGTATGCATTTAGAAAGTTCTAATTTTCTTCTAAGCACTTGTTTATCATTCAATGTTTGTTTCTAATCATATTAAAACTTTTATCTCTCACCTTTTGTTATTGTCAAGAAAGAAATATGATTGCATATTTTTTTTTCATCCATGTTCAATTTATGTCAAAAAGTATAAGAGATATTATGTCAGTAAAAATTCAAATCTAAAAGACATGATTTTGTTTAATAAATTTCTTTCCTGCTTTTCTATTTTGATTTTCTAACCAAAATAATATATATGTGCAGTAGCTCAGATCAATGCATTTAACTTGACTTTAATCATCAAGATTTCTCCAAAATTTTAGTGATTTTTCATAGGGTTTACTAATGCATCATTAATTAAGATAATGAGAAACTCCTTTTCACATGAAGTCATCACAATAATATAATTTTCAAAGACAAACCAATAGTTTTTCTATGTTGAACGATTCCATCATAATATTAAGAAATTTTCTTTTAAAGAAAGATGATTTCATATTTATTTTTTATAAAAACAACACAACCTATCAAAACAAGTCAATACAATCACATAAGTCACTACAATCATCAAAATCTTCCTTTTATACATATGACATTTACTAACCTTTCTTTGTTCTAATTAAAGTATGCAATGGTCATGTATCATCAAGATCAAACATAATGAAAATTTTTTTAATAATTTTGTTGATATTTAAGCTAGTGAGTTTGAAAGATTATTTATTAGATCTCAAGTTATATATCTTGACATCTAAATCATTATTCGGAACTCCTAGCTTTAATTTTGAAGTAAATCTACATGAAAGATATATTTGGTTTAGGTATCCATTTTACATTGGGTCCTTCAAAAAGATTTTTATCTTTCTTTTCTAACTGGTTTTCATTATATAGAGTTCTCTTTGGAACCCATACAAATTAATGAGGAGTATATTTTTCAAAAAGACATTTGTTTACCTTATGTCATAATTTACCACAAAAGTTACACTTAATTCTTGGTGGCATATTCAATGTAGGTCCTCTTACAAAGATGGTTAGCTTTTGTTGAATACTCCCATCAAAGCCAATGCCATATTTATTGTTAATATGACCCTTATCGGCAAGGATCATATTTAGAGATTTATTCTCTATCTCAAATTTCTCAAGTGTAGTTTTAAGCATGCAATTTTCCTTTTCGAGATTCTGACCTTTCACTATCAAATTTCATGTAACTCCATATTGGAAACTCTGATTTATACAAAACTATTTCATAAGAAACTAGACTCATATATCTTTCTTACATACTTTTCTTGAGTAATTTGGAGCATAATTGATTATCTAAATATTTCATACAATATGCCTATCAAATTCTATTAGAATCATGTGTTTGTAGAACTTTGTCTATTCTTGTTCATTACTTAGAAATTTATTTTAGCTAAAAATTATTTATTTAATTAAGTATTATATTATTGCTTTGAATTCTTGTGGACTCTTGTCTTTTCTTCCTTGCCTATATGAATACATTTAGCGAATGTTTTTGTTTACATCATATTGTTTCACATTGGCACATGTATATTTCATTGTTCGTCATATGCTTCTGATATATCTCAATTTATTATGCACATGTCCTTTTGTACTCTAGTGTTTGTGGGATATTATGGACCTTTACTAAAAATAGTAAACAGTGTGATGCTTAGAGCCCACAATGCTCTACTATATTCAATGGTTATTCAGAAATGGATAACCATATTATGTTTATGATCTCACTTCATCATTTATATTTTTGATATGATATCAGATCATATTCTATTTGTGATCCAGCTAAAGTCATTTCTGTAATTGAGTCTTATATTATTGCATTGATTTTTTTGTGTATTCTTGTTCTCTGTCTGAATGCATATTGTGAAAGTTTTTATATTTATCATATGTTATATATTTGGCACATGTATATTTTATTTGTTCCGCATGTGCTTCCGATATATGCCACTTTTATTTCTCATATCCTTCTGTACTCTAGTATTTATGGGATAATATTAACTTTTACCAAAAATGATAAAGGGAGTTATGCTTAGAGCCCTCGATGCTCTGCCAGCCAACTATGACTTCACTCAGGCGTGGGTGAATGGAGTTCTCAGACATGGGAGACTTATGTTTAGTAGTCATTCATATATGGATGAACCATATTCTATTTGTGATCCCACTTCACCGTTTATGTTTTTTATTTGATATCCAAAGCATTGCTTTTGAGTTTATATATGCACTTTGGATAAGAAGGAAATGAATATGACATCAATATAATATTTAAGCTTATATTCCTTATTTGTTCATTTGATAAGCTTTGAGATTATTCATTCACTATTAATATGCTTCGAAATATGTTTACGTCTTTGACAAGCTCCAAAATGTTCCATATGCCATTGTTATGTTCCGAAATATTTCATTTGCTATTGATATGTTCCAAAACATTTCACATTTCATTGATATGTTCTCAAATGTTTCATTTGCCATTGATATATTTTTAAATATCCTATGTGTCTTTAATATGCTCTGAAATACCTCTTATATCATTGATATGCTTCAATTACTCTATATTTCATTTGTTATGAACTAAATATGTTTCAAATGAATGACATTTAAAATTTTGTATCTAATAAGTTGATATTCATGAATTCTTATATCTCTGCTTTATTTCTTAATATCGGGCTTATTAGAAGCAATTCGCTCTTGTCTTGGATATATTAAATGCTTGTTGAGTTTCGTAGCTTACTCCTTTGTTATAAAATTTTCTTAGGTTATCTTGATACCCATTGAACTGTTGAGATTTACTTGAGGCAGTGAAGAGCTATTCAGATTTTTGGCAAGTTTTATCGGATGATACATTGTAGTTTTTGTATTAAGTATATTTTGTATATAATGAAATGTTATCGATGAATCTGATTGATGTATCATGTAAAAGTTTTAAATGACCTCTCACATTTGGAGTTATTTTGGAATATTAAGATTAGTTTACGATGAAATAAAATTGTGGTAAATGGTTAGTTTTACAATTGTATAGGTTCTTTTGTCGATGAATTATAAGTATGGTTAATATTTGTTAAGTTGGCTTTTCATAAATATTTGAGTGATGTAATATATGATTATAAACTACATAGGATTTTATATATATGAATTTTGAAGTTTGAATGTTTCTCAATATTCTCAAATTTTAGTTTAGATCCTGAATTAGATTGTGATTATTATAATATTCTCGATTTTAAGATGGACACACCTCTCGAATGTGATATAATTTAGGGGGTGTGATAAATCATGCATCATTTATCTCTAATACATAGGTTAGATAATAAAACTCATCAATTGATTTCATAATCAAAATCCGAGATTCAAGTAAAGGAACCCAGGTCTCATCAAAAGTCTAAGCACGTTTTGAGGAGGTTCCACCTGATTAAAGAGATCATACCACGGAAAGATATAGTAATGGAAAGAGTCATCCGAAGATAACATTGTGGATCCACTGACAAAGCCATTGGCTCAAATTGTCTTTGAGCATCACAGGAGTCTAATGGGGATCAGACACATATCTGGTTGACTTTAGGTCAAGTGAGGGACTATTGCTTATAGATGCCCTGCAAACCAATTACGTCAGTAATGGCATGTGTGACATGCTGCACAATCTCTTTGCATCATTATTATTATTGATATATTCTCACATTATATTATCTATTGAATATATATATATATATATACATATATATGTCCTTGGTTATGTATAATGAGAATCAGATCATGATAATGATAATAAGACTAGTTCATCTTTAAACACAAATCCTAAATAATCCTGGTCATAGGTTGCTCGAGAGGGACATCGAAACAACCGGATATATCAGTGTACTATATACTTATCCATATGATACAGGCGGCTAGTCTCATAGCCACTTGTGTGGAGACGCTAAGGGTACAATACAGATACTCATTAGAGAATGAGTTCACTGATTGATCCACTTATGAAATGTTGTATGGTTAATGATACATGATATCAGATAGTGATTTCATAGTCCTAGTTGTATATCTGGTCCTTAGACTTGAGGCATCAAGGATGCCTTATTTAAATATACCTTTTTTTGATGTCGAACATATCAGATCTGGTACAACCGATTATCGAGATTGGTAGCCAATCTTACGAAGGCTATTGAATGTCAATCGAGGATCAATCACTCTCGGTATTATGAGAGGAATATCCTATGTGCTCTCGCTCAAGTAAATCCTTGATCAGGTTAGTCGGATTAAGAAAGAATGAGTTCTCCATGAGAATTCGATTAGAGCAAGACTTAGACGGATTCCATATGTGGCCTGACAGTACTATGTCTTGTATATAGTCTTTGGGATATTAGATAGATAAGGGACTATAGATACATGGTAACTGAGGATAAACAAGTCTAATGGATAAGATCCTCTATACTGTTAGGGGACTATGGTGCAATGGCTTAGTATATCTATAGTCGATGAGTCGAGTGAATTATTATAAGATAATGATTCATTGAATTAGAAGGAGTTCTGACAAGAAGGACTCATGGCCTGCTCGTTATTGGACCTAAAGATTACACACATATAGTAGATGCCTCGGCGGATACATGATTTGATAGAGATCAAATTGATAGGACCTTAACAGGGTCGGGTCCATTGATTCACAATAAATTCAAGTTGAGTCATGTTGGTCTATCAGTTGGAGTCAGTTATGGGTCAGGTGAGCCCAACCGAATCAGTTATGAGTTAGCTTTAGTTGGTTATTATCTTCAATTAGGGTGGAGTTAGTTATTATTTTTAGTTAGAAATTTATTGGATTTCTATCAATTAGTTAAGAGTCCAAGTTTAGTGGTACTCTAAGTCCAAGCCTAGAGGGACTATTGGCAAAGCCCTATAAATAATGGTATAAACTCTTTAATCAATCAAAATCAATGAAGAAGTATGTGTTTTAGCCAATAGGCAAAAACCCTAAGAGGGTCGATCCCATATAGAGATCAATGAGGCAGATCCCCTCAAAGTGATTGTTTATCCCCTTTTCTATCTTTATCTACAACAAAATTATATCGGGTTATATTAGTTGGTATCATAGCATCGATAGAATCCTATGAGGTTCTATCAATTGGTATTAGAGCATCGATAGAATCCTGCGGGATTCTATCAATTGATATCAGAGCATCAATAGAATCCTATGGGGTTCTCTCAATTAGTATCAAAGCAGTGATCCTCAGCGTTCCTGTTATAATTCTGCAGTCACTCCCCTTGCCACCTGCAGCTGCCATCTCCCTTTCTCCCCAGCCGCAACCCATGTTGTTGCCTTCTTTTGTCACTACCACCTACGACTGCCATCTCCCTCTGTCGCAGCCCATGCTACTATCGCTGCCACTAGCCGTGCGCTCCTCACCCTCTTCCCTCACTTCTGTTCAATCTCATATTTTGATGATGAAATCAATTGATGGTTTTATGATCTAACGTGTGTGTTAAAGAAAATAATGTAGGATTAACTGTGATAGTAAAGGGTAGTACAATCAGATGTTGGGCCGAAGTCAAGTTCGAGCATTGGGCTGAGGTTTAGACGACGTAATGGGTGCTCGTCAAGAGTTTGTCGGAGGTTGGCCAAGGTTCGGATAATGTTGCTGGGAGCTCATCGAGAACTCACCAGAAGTTTACCGAAAAGTTCGTCGGGAGTTCACCGACAAGTTGTCAGGAGCTCGCCGAGTGTTCGCCGGAAGAATGCTGGAAGTTCGTTGGGAGTTTGCCGAAGAAAATCGGAAGCTCATCAAGAACTCACCAGAAGTTTATCGGGAAGTTCATCAAGAGTTCGCTCATAGGTTGTTGAAGCACACCGGGACTTCGTCAGAAGAATGCGAGGAGTTTGTTAGGAGTTCATCGAAGGAAATCAGGAGCTCGGCGGGGGTTCATCGAAAGCATGCTGGGAGTTCGTCGAGAGATGATTAGACAATGAAGATTGTGTGTTGAGAGTCATAGTTAGCATCATAATGAGAGTTAATTTTTACTAACTTAATTAAGAGGCCATTAGGCCTTAATTGGGGCTGATTTGAACTTATTATAAAAGTCATTTCAGTAACCCAAAGTCAGATAAGACACGATCTTCAAAAATACGGTCTCCAAGATAACACAGTTTTCAAAGGTGTGTTAGGCAGTTAAACTACCGAGACTGGGAGGTTGAACCGCCCAGACATGGTCTCCTGATCAGCGGTTGAACCACCCGGACATCGCTAGGCATGTGCTGACGCCTGAACGATCTTCATGGCTAGCACCTCAGGATCACTTAAAAATTAATTTTTGGCTCCACTTTTAAAGCCATATGGGGCCTATAAATACCCCATCCTTTTTTGCCTGAGGTATGCAAGAAATTAAGAGTGAAAAACTTATGAAAATATTATTGTAATCCCTTGAGAGCTCCCTTCATTTCTTCCTATATAGTTTATGTTTAAGGGAGAGCTGAGAGAATTGTAAAGGTTATCTCCTGAACCTGCAAAAGGAGAATAGAGCTGTAAGAGGGATATTTAATCTTTGCCCATTGAAGAAGATCAGGAGTGGAAGTCGGTGACCTCAAGTAAAGAGGAATCAAGAGTGGACGTAGGTCAAGGGGACCGAACCACTATAAAATCGATTTGCTTCTTCTTCTTTGCTCTTTATGTTTATTGCTTAATTGTCTACTGCATTTGCTTGCACTCTTACAAATATCTTTACACTTAACTATCTCTATGCTTAAATGCATCTCAATGCTTAAATGTATCTTTATGCTTAAACGTATTTTTGATATGATTTCTCATCAACAAATTTTTCAAATGGACGAAGATTTCTTATTAGCACTAATTCACACACACCACCCCCCCACTCCACACCCCCCTCCTCTTAGTGCCGCTTTGATCCTAATAATAAAAACCTTTTATTGGTAATCAAGAGAGATTTTTTATCACAAGTCCTCCTATGTTCAATGGGATGGATTACACATCTTGGAAAATTCGAACGCATATCTTTTTTATTTCATTAGATTTTGATGTATAGTGTATTATTAAAAAAGGTTTTCAAAAGTCATCCAATCCAATAAATGATTGGAATGATTATGAAAAATAAATATTTTTTTAAATGCCAAGGCTTTGACTTATATTGTGCTGTCAACAAAAATGAATTTAATCAAATTTCCTCTTGTGATTCGACTTTTGAAATTTGGCATACATTAGAATTAACATATGAAAGCACACTAAATCTAAATGAATAATTAAATGAAATGTCTTACAAAAATGAATAAGAACACTTTCCAAAGGATTTGAAGGAATTGGAACTAAAGAGAACACATGACTCCTCGAGTGAAATCTCAAGTGATGTGAATTTTGAATATTTGACAAATGAACCAGATAAATTAATCAACATGAACCATAAAAATGATTTAAAGATGGACAAAACTTCTTGCTATGAACGTAAGAAGCCGAGACACTCCAAAGATGAAGAACACAATCAGGAAGAAGTGGAAGATCTCGTGCTCATGGCCAACCATGATGAGGTAAGTAACCCACCCGAATGCTCTTTTACTTTTAATAAGTTATTACTTTCTTTTCATAAGCTTTATGATGAATTTAGAAAGATTAGCAAATCCTATAAATTACTTAAGATAGAGCATACATCATTAGTTAGTAAACTTGATGAAATGCATGAAGTAGCACCATCACAATACATACACCAAAAATAAAACCTTGCATGATACTTTATCATTACACAAGTTTTGCTCTATATGTGAAACACTAAATAGTGTTAAAGAAGAAAATATCATGCTTAAGACTACATTAAAAAAAATTGAAATTAAGCATAAATCTCTAAATATGATCCTTATCAATAAGGGTCATATTAATAGAAGAAATGACATAGACTTTGTTAGTAACATTCAACTAAAGCCAACTATTTTTGTCAAAGGACCTACCTTAAATTTGCCACTGAAAATTAAATATAATTTTTATGGTAGATTACGATATATAGCTTATAAATATTCATTCAAAAACTATAGTCCTCATAAATTAGTTTGGGTTCCTAAAGGAACAACAAATAATAAAAAACCATTAGATAAGAAAGATAAATTTCTTCATATAGGTCCCAATGTAAAATGGGTACCTAAATTTTTCTTATAGATTTGTCACCAAAGTAAGGCTAGAAGCACTAAGTAATATTTTTAAAAGTAGATACTCAATACATATGACTTGAGATCTAATACTCTTTTAAAGCTCACTGCCTAAGTAATAATAATAAAAAAATTATTGAAATAAGATCATTTTTCTTTAAAAGAAAAAACCTCTTGATAATATGATAGAATCTTACAACATAAAAAAGCATTGGATTTTGGTTGAATAATATCTCATAGTAATGACCCCACTTAAAAGTGATTTACTCATTTGATTTATCTTATCATAACCTTGATTGATAATGCAAAGTTAGAGTATACTAGTATGAAAATGAACTACAACTAAGTAACCTTAGTTATTGTTAATGAAAAATATTTATGTTAAAATTTATGAAAATGCATTTTTGTTGATAATATATTAGTTTCTATGATTTGAAAGGTATTATGTATAAAAAAATAACCCTCTTGACTCTCAAAGATATTTATCCAAACAAAAACCTTTTTATATGAGTCTAAATTTTTATTTTTTATCATGGTTATAACTAAAGATCTTTCTAGATAAACTATGATCTTTTAAAACACATTTAATGATCGATTTGAATATTATATTAGATAGACTTGAAATAAATAAAAATTTTGAAATGAGTTTGTCAACTCCTTGCACTATGTGTAAAGAGTTAGACTCATTTGCATGTTGGAATGGAGATTGGTTGAAGTTTTACTTTAAAGATGTTTTATCATATTGAAGAAGTAACTTGAAATATGAGTTGTATGATTAAATGGATATTGTTGAATGATAGAATTTGTGTATATAACATTATAAAAAGGGAAAGAAAAATTATGCTTCATTGTCTAGTATTTTTAAAAATTAAAAATATATTTTATGAGAATGAAATGAGCATGATAACTCACTCTAAAAATCATTAGAATTGAAATAAATTAAAGTTTTGTTTGAAAATATTTTATTGCAATGATGTTGATAAAATTTCATTCTTGAAATAAATTTCATAAATTAAAAATAACTCAAAAATAGGATAATTCTTCTTGAAATATTTTTATCCTATCAATCCTTCCACAAGAGATAAAATGATAATATTATTGTTGAATCTCCTAAACTATAATAATTTGATGATTCAAATATTATATTATTGACTAAGTTTATAAAATGATTTAAATATTATAGTGATAATTGTAGGTTAAAATGAGTTATGATTGGATGATGATTTATGAATTGAACTTTAAACAAAATTTTCATATTTCTCCTTTAGTGCTTTCAAATATATACATATTTTAAATACACATCATAAGTACAACTCTCTTCATTAAAGTATAAAAAAGATAGATACACTTAACAAAGAAACATCAATGAATCAAAGATAAACCAAGGATCATGTTTGAGAATATCTTATTGTAATATTTGTGATGATCTCTTTTGAAAATTTCTCAATGTCTATCTTATTAAAATTTCAATATGAGATTGATGAATCTATTCATGATATTTGTTTTAAAATATCAATTTTGAAGATTTGAACTTGAATAAGTTATTATCATGATTTTAGTAAGTTTAGAAAATGAAACTTGAAATCCTTATATAAATCAAGTTCGTTTGGTGAAGCTTATAAATGAGTCATAAGTTTATCTATTTACAACTATAAAATGAATCTAAACAATGATCTTGATGATTTGAAATCATATATAAAAATTGAGATCCTATATTTTCATATCTCATTTTGTAAAATCATTATCTTAATTTCTCGATACTTGTAACTTGACAATTTTCATAAAATTTAGATCTTGCTTACAATTAATCTCCTAAAATTTTTATCAAAGAAGAAGATTTATTAAAAAGAAATAGTGTCTATTAATACTTATGATTTAATTCTTCATGACATGATTCTTTTTTACTCATGGTTTTCTTTAAAATATGGATGCATTAAAAAATTAAATATTATATTTCTTGTTGACAATAAAAAGGAGAAGGAATCAAAATTAATTTTGTTAGAAGAAAATTTGAATATTGAATGAGGAACAATTGCTTAGAAGAAATTTAGAACTTTCTAAATGCATGCAAAATACTTGATAATAATTTGAGCTTGATTTACTATCATATTTTCTTTTGAAATTCTTGATGCTTATTATCAAAATTTACATGAGATAGATAATCTTCAAAATGCATGATTTGATTGATTTGCTACATTACTTGAAATTTCCATATGATGAACTAAATTGCATGGGTAGTCCTTAATCTTGGAATTTACATCTATAGAATTTACATCTATAAAATTGAGTATTTTTTTATATGATACTTTTCACAACCCTCTCCTTGATTCTACCTTCTTGTTTACAAAAAGAGGGAGAAATGGACTAGATTTCTTTCTTTGTGTAATGAATATTTATGATAAATATGTATATGTATTGAACACTTAGTATTCAAATATGTGGTGAATATTTCTCCTTTTTGATAATAAGGAGAAACGGCATGATTGATGACATACGATAAATGTTGTATTTGTAATTTTATCATATAATAAATATTTATTTTGAACAATTATTTAGAAAAGTTATGTTGAACATTTCTACTTTTTGATGACAAAAAGGAGAGAGATAGTATATTGATGACAAATGATAAATGGTATGTTTGAATATTTTTTATAAATATTTAAATGATATATATTTGTGATACATGTTCAAATATGAATTGAGTATTTCTCCTTTTTGTTGATGACAAAGGGGAAGAAATGACATAATTGATATCATAGGAGAGATATTTTGACATCTTTGAAAAAGTTAAAATGAATGTTATATCATAATTGATGACATGGTTATATTATGAATATAATAATTAAAAATTTTATGTGATATCAAGAAAATAAATGTTTTGAAAACTTTATAATGTATGGTACCATGAATGGTTCAATTATGAAAATACTATACTTGAATTCAAAAGTGATAGGTTCTTTTGAATTCAAGTTTATTGTATTTATCCTATGACATATACAAAGGGGGAGTTAAGGTTAACTCCGTCATCAATTGGTTGTCATCATCAAAAAGAAAAAGATTGTTGAATCTCAGATTTTAATGATGGAATCAATTGATGGGTTTTATAATCTAACTCGTGTATTAAAAAAATGATACAACTGCGATAGTAAAGGGTAGTACAATCAGATGTTGGGTCAAAGTTAAGTTCAAGCATCAGGCCGTGGTGTGGACGACGCAATGGGAGCTTGCCGAGAGTTCATCGGAGGTTGGCCAAGGTTCAGACAATGTTGTCGGGAGCTCGTCGAGAACTCACCAAAAGTTTATCGGGAAGTTCGTCGTGGGTTCACCAATAGGTTGTTGGGTGCTCGCTGGGTGTTCACTGGAAGAATGCTAGAAGTTCATTGGGAGTTCGCCGAAAGAAACCGGGAGCTTATCGAGAACTCACTAGAAGTTTACCGGGAAGTTCGTCGGGAGCTTACCGAGAGTTCGCTAAAAGAATGCTGGGAGTTTATTGGGAGTTTGTCAAAGGAAATCGGGAGCTCGTGGGGGTTCATCTAAAGGATGTCGGGAGTTTACTGAGAGACGATCGGACAACGAAGATTGTGTGTTGAGAGTCGTAGTTAGCATCATAATGAGAGTTAGTTTTTACTAACTCAATTAAGAGACTGTTAGGCATTAATTGGGACTAATTTTGACTTATTATAAAAGTTATTTTAGTAACCCAAGGTCAGATGAGACACAGTCTTCGAAGACACGATCTCCAAGATGACATAATCTTTGAAGGTGTGTCAGGCGATTGAATCACTTAGACTGGACGATTGAACTACCCAGACACAATCTCCCAAACTATTAGGTGACTGAACCGCCCAGACTGGATGATTGAACTACCTAGACACGATCTCCCAGACTATTAGGTGACTGAACCACCCAAACATACTTTGTCAGACTGTGTCAGGCGGCTGAACCGCTCAGAACACAATCTTCGAGGCTAGCACCTCAGGATCACTTAAAAATTAATTTTTGGCTCTACTTTTGAAGTCATTTGGAGTCTATAAATACCTCATCACCTGAGGTATGCAAGCAATTAAGAGTCAAAAACTTGTGAAAAGGCTCTTGTAATCCCTTGAAGGCTCCCCTCATTTCTTCTTGTGTAGTTTTTGTTTAAGGGAGAGCTGAGAGAATTGTAAAGGTTATCTCCTAAACTTGTAAAAGGAAAATAAAGCTATAAGAGGGGGTGTTTGATATTTGCCCATTGAAAAAGATCAGGAGTTAAAGTCGGTGGCTTCAAGTGAAGAGGAATTGGGAGTGGACGTAGGTCAAGGGGACCGAACCACTATAAAATCGGTTTGCTTCCTCTTCTTTGCACTTTATGTTCATTGCTCAATTGTCTACTATCTTTACTTGCACTCTTACAAATATCTCTATACTTAAATGTATCTCTACACTTAAATGCATCTTTACGCTTAAATGCATTTCTGATATAGTTTTTAATGAGCAAAATTTTCAAATCGACCACCCCCACACCCCCCCTCCTCCTCCTCCTCCTCCTCCTCTTAGTGCTGCTTTGATCCTAACAACTTCTAGCTGCACCCTCTATCACTTCCCAACCATGCTCTCCTCACCTTCTTCCCTCGCTTCTAGCCACGCCCTCTGCCGCTTCCCAACCGTGCCATCCTCACCCTCTTCCCTTGCTTCCAATTGCACCCTCCTCACCTTCTTCCCTTGCTGGTCAACTGCCATCTTCCTCCCCCTTGCTGCTGCATCACACTGTGTCTCTATTGTCTCCTTCTTTCACCCCAAATGTCAATGTCGCTACCTCTTTTACCATATCGTTAATGCCTGTCGCTACCACCCATCGTTGTCCTTCCATCTCCTCGCCATTGCCACGCATCCGCGTCGCCATCCCCTATCACTACCATTGTATCCTCTGCTTCCCCTCTATTTATCCTCTACTTCCTACTGCTTTTCCACCCCATCTGCCATCCGCCACACCCAGCCATGCCCTCCTTTGTCACCGAGGTTCCCTCGTCGGACCCTCTTCCTCCATTGCTGCGAGCTCTTGCAACTCACCCATGCACAGCCACCAATAGTCGACCCCTTGCCACCCCCACCCCCCCTCCCTCTTGCTTTGCAATCGTAGCCAAGATGCGAGCTTTATTGCCCTACTTCTTCCCTTTACCATAGTCGTGCTTCTGCCACAACAGTCACTACCCCTCGTTGTCATCATTGTTATCGCCCACTACAACACACAACCCTCCTTGACCGTAGCGTTGTCGCACATAGCATTGTTGCTATCCACAGTAGCATTACCGGTGCTGCCTCCTACTGCAATGCACATCCCCCGACAATCTTGTAGCATCACGGCAACCACCCTTTCTTATCACCTCATTATTGTTGTTGCCATCAATCTCAAGATCGCAACCACTCCTGCTCATCCTCTTACTGCCATTGCTGCCATTCACCTCCTACCATCTCCTCGGCTGCTATCCTTCACCTATACAACAACATTAGGAACTTGTCATCACCACCGATCCCGCAACCATAGCTAGGAATTGAAGATTACAGATCTGCACTTCTATGTAATGGCGATCAATAACTCATTGGAAGTAAGATTTGATGCTTCCAAAGCATGCATAGACAATAGACTACAAGAACTCTTCAATGAATTCAAAAAAAGTTTATCGGAGAACCCCAACAAATCTTAGCATGATGAAAGTTTCAGCCTCAAAGAGAACATATCTAAAAAAATATGATCAAGAGCAAAACATAAGATACCCATGCATGGAGTTTCCTATATGAGAAGATGAAGACCTAATTGGTTGGATCTCATGTGCTGAAATTTTTTTCATTTTTACAAGACTCCAAAGGAATCCAATATGAAGATAGCTTCTACTCAACTCGAAGGAGATGCAATACAATGACATAATTTATATGAGACCTATCATAGAGTCCCTTCATGGGGACAGTTCAAGAGAGAGCTCTTGATTCACTTCAGACCATCGGAGTATAAGAATGTTAATGGACAGCTCACCAAAATCTATTAGACTTCTATGGTATAGGAATACCACAGATTTAAGTGTCTGTCAAACCAAACCCGAGATTGGTTTGAGATACAATTAGTGTGAAAATTTATTGAGGAACTTAATACCAAGATTTGGTACGAAGTTAAAGCTCACCATCCCTGCACCATGATAGCAGCCATATCATTCAACTTCGTGTATAAAGGAAAAATTAATATAGACACTTGCTGGAACAGAAGCTTCAATAAATAGGAAAAACTAATAAAGGAGGACTTCAAAGTAGTCAACATAGAAGAGCAGCTTCTGTCGGTCGAGCAAACTAAAAAGAAATTAAAAACTGACAATGTAGAGTCCGATAATGAAAGTTGTGACAAACTTTTGACAATTGAACCAGCTAAGGAGGAATCGAAAATTGATAATGTGGAGTGTGATCATGAAAGCTTCAAAGACAAGACTGCTAATAGGCGAATCCTAATTTGTGAAAATATTTGCTCAAAAGTAAAGCTGATTACACAGGGCAAACAACTACTTGTAGATTTCTTTTTTATGCCCCAGGAAGACTTCGAATATGCAATCCTCAAAGGAAGATATAGTACTACAACTAGCCATCATATGAAAAAGGATCCTTAGAAGACTATAATGACTACTGCACTAGAAGATCAACCTATTGCTTACACCAAGTGGAGACCCTATTTGATTGATCAAAGAGTTGTGATGCGTGGCAAATATCTTGGACCAAAGTACTCCCGAAGTTTGATGCTGCTCAGCCTTGAGGATAAGATCGATTTATAGAGGACGGATCTAATAGGACCCTAACAAGGTCGGGTCCATCAATTCATAAGAAATTCAAGTTGAGTCATGTTGGTCAGTCAGTCAAAGTCAGTTATGGGTCGGGTGAGCCCAATCGAGTTAGTTATGAGTTGGTTGGAGTTGGTTATTATCTTCAGTTAGAGTGGAGTCAGTTATTATTTTTCGTTAAGAGTTTATTTGATTTCTATCAGTTAGTTAAGAGTCCAAATTTAGTGTGACTCTAAGTCCAAGCCTAGGGGGACTCTTGGCAGAGCCATATAAATAATGGTGTAAACTCTTTATCAATTAAAATTAATGAAGAAGTATGAGTTTTAACCAATAAGAAAAACCCCAAGAGGGCTAATCCCCTATAGAGATTAAGGATGCAGATCCCCTCGAAGTGATCAAGGAGGCCTGATCCCCACCCATGAAGTGATCATTTATCCCCTTTTTTCATATCCATCCATGATAGAATTCTCAGGGTTCTATCAATTGGCATTAGAGCATCGATAGAATCCTTTGGGGTTCTATCAATTAGTATCGAAGCATCGATAGAATTCTACGAGGTTCTACTAATTAGTATCAGAGCATCGATATAATCCTACAAGATTCTATCACCAATTAGCCTCTATTCTTATTAAATGAGATATGACATTGATGAGCTCCTTGTATAAGGCCCAATTAGAGATCAATGGAGATTATTAGATAGAGATCCAATAATCAAGGTTAGTCGGTAAGTGGATAAAGATCTAATACCCACTAAGGCAGGATTCTCTAAGATTTTTTGGTGGCTCTCAATAAATAAAAGGCAAGGCCAACTCTTTTGTGATAGGTTGAACATTTGTCCGCCCCCTCCTATTCTCCTCCTTTCCCTCTACTTCTCAACCGATCAGTCCCAGGGTAGCGAAGAAGATAGAGGATCTTCTTCCAAGTTCGTTACTAGAAGCTGCATAAGAGTTGCGAGATTTGGAGCTACGATTGGAGGAGTATCGTTGTAGCGATCCATCGTATGGATACTACTAGAGAGAATGACACTTGACCTCCTTCATTCTCTCTATCCAGATATAGAAAACTAGGGATATATGATCTCCCTAGGTAAACAATCCCTCACATAATTTAGTTTTTTTGTTTTGTGATTTTTTGCACACCAATCATTGCATGATGATTTTGATTTACATGCAAAATCGATATTTTGTTCCTCCACCACGCATGTGATGCTCCGCTGAGGTTTTCTAGTAGAAACAACTCCGAGCATATCAATGGAATGTGAAATATTTCGGAGCATGTCAATGGTATATAAAATATTTCAAAGCATATAAAGGTGTAAACATGTATAAGAGAATATCAATGATATATGAAATATTTCAAGGTAAATCAAAGGTATAAACATGTTTCAGAGCATATCAATGGTATATAAATATTTTGGAGCATATCAAAGATGCAAACATGTTTGATAGGACCCTAGCAGCGTCAGGTCCTATTCAACCAAGTAGCAATTAATAAAACCTTGAGGGATTGTAATAAAAAATCCACCTAACCACCTCCTAACTTATAAAGTAGGTCGGATATGGTTTAGGGAAGGAGTCTTGGAGGCATCGGAGTCTCCTAGCCACCGCCCACCTTATTGGGCAGGTCGACTAGGGTTTGAGAGAGGAATCTTAGAAGAGTTGGAGTCTCCTAGCCACCGCCCCGTTATTGGGCAAGTCGGCTAGGATTAGAGGGTGAAACAAAATTTTACTTAAGAGAGCAGTCTCTCTAGGGTTAGAATTTTGGAGTCTCATATAAAGCATGTAGCCACCCCCTTTTTTTTCATCAAGCAATAGATCTCTTTTATTCAGCCTTTGTGGCTGACTACCTAAGAGAAAGAAACCCCTATAGTGTTCAAAGGAGGCTGATCCCCTTTAGCGATCAATCCAGTGATAGAATTCTATGGAGTTCTATCATTTGCTATCAGAGTAACGATCTTGGTGCCTTATTGCCCTTCCAGGTGCCTACTATTATCCAAGCAATTCCCATAATTACTAACCCCCATCGCCGACTCTACCGTCATCACCCTTTGTCACAGATCCATCATCTATTGTCGCTACTCCAAATTGCATCAGGATCTGGTATTGCTTCTATTCAAGAACCTTACTGCCGCTATCATTTTATATTCAAAAATCCCAAAAATAGTTTCATCTATTCCCTCGCTGCAAAATATTTATCGTCATAAAGTTGCTATATTTATGAACGAAAGTACACTGCAAAGTTTTCTGTCGCATACTTACTGCCCATTACCGGTCTTGCTACCATCTTTTTTTGATAAAAATTTTGATATATTTTTAAGTGGATTCGACTTTCATCTACATTAGTTCCTCATTGAAATTATCTCTAAAAATAATCATATACAACTGTAACTTTTTATTATAAAATTATTAATTTTTTTGACGAGAATTCTACTGCCAAAACATTTGTCGATGTTTCTTGCTACATTGCTACTGAATTTCTATCTATATTTTCATCGACTTTGCTATCTTCAGCATTGAATTATTATTTTCAATTCTCTCTATAATATATCAGTTTACTGCTAGAACTTCTATCGAGAAACTAGAGTCTCTTCGATGAAAAATTATGCCACCATATTTTAGAATCTATTTGTTGCATACCCAACCAATCCTTGTCAAACTTGTTACTGTCATTAATAGCAATTCTAAACCATCTCTCTAACCTTAAGCCGCTGTCATCATAGCTTCCATAACACCTCCAAATAGTAGCATAAACCCCACTTCAAACAGTAGCCTACTAAACACAAATAGCGTCCTTCAATCTTCAGTCCACCAATCTTTTTCGACCACCAAATCTCGCAACCAATACATGCCCTTAATCTGGTAGTAAAAGAAGAACCTTAAAATTATAGATCTAGAGTCATATGCCATAGCATCAAAATAACTAATCAATGTCAAGTTTGAGGCCTTTGAGACATATATAGAGGATAAACTACACGCCCGTTTTACTGAATTCAATTTGGGTTGGCCACCAAGCCTAAGGAGATCTCAACAAGGCGAAAGTTCAGATTGTAGAGAGGACCCCCAAGAGAAAGAAGAAGGACTCTCCATACCCATGCATGACGGTGGACTTCCCTAGATGGGAAGAAGGAGACCCGACTGAGTAGATCTCACGTGCGGAATGTTATTTTCGCTACCACAAGACCCCAGATGCATCCATGGTGGACATTGCTGCTATACACCTTGAAGGAGATGCGATCCAATGATATAATTGGTTCAAGCATACCCACAAAATCCCTACATTGAGGTAATTTAAAGGCAGACTGCTAATCCACTTCGGACTAACCGAGTACGAGAACATCAACGACCAACTTACAAAAATCTATCAAACTTCCACTATTCAAGAATACCAGACCAAGTTTGAAAGATTATCTAATCAAATAAGATATTGGTCTGAAAAATAATTACTAGGAACTTTCATCAAAGGATTGAAACTGTAGATTCAGGGAGAAGTTAAAGCACGATAACCATACACAATCATGGCCTGTTTCGCGCAACTCCAAGAGGAGCGATTGAACCAAGATGTCCAAAGGACTAGGGTCATCACCTGACTAACAGCACCTAGGCCTTCAGCCCCTTCTACTACCAACTGACCTTCTTAGCCAAAAATAATAATGAGAGAAGAACTTCGTGACAGATCCGCGAAAGATTTGTTTTAGCACAACAACGAGCCCTAGAGCCGCGAAAATCGTTGCAAGAAAGGGAGGCTCCTCATGATCAAACCTGTTGAAAAATCTGAGCATGAAGAGGAGGACCTTGAGCACAAAGAGGAGGGCATGGAGGAGGAGCCACAACCAGCCGATTGCATGATGCATGCTCTTGCCGGCTATGCGAACTCGCAAATGATGAAAGTGGGAGGACTATTCAAACAATAGCCAATCACCATCCTCATCGGTACTAGGAGCATCAACAACTTCATGAACATAAGGTTGCGATTCGAATGGTGCTTTATATTAAAGATTATAGCAAGTTTGATGTTAAGGTAGCCGACAACAGAATTTTGAAGTGCGATCAAAGATGCTCGTACGTAAAGTTGATGCTGCAAGGCCATGAAATAGTTGTTGATTTCTTCATCCTCCCACTTGATGATTATGAGGTGGTGCTTGGCATTGAATAGCTGACTATGTTAGGTGATGTAACGCAGGAGTGATGTAACGATGATTTCAATGCAATGAATGGAGAAAGTTTTATAAAAAGTGAACATCGGCTTTTTGATGCAACTCCAGTAGCAACATATGAGGGAGCTGACAAAAATTGAAGACCCAAACCTTCTCCAAATACTTGCTGAATTTTTAGACATCTTCATCAAATCACACAATCTACCTCCTACCCGACTACACAACCACCAGATTTTGATTCTACCGGGCAAACCACTAGTAAACACTCAATCATATCACTATCCTCATATTCAAAAGACTAAAATAGAGAAGATTGAGTAGGAGATGCTTGAAACAAGGATCGTTCGGCCAAGTTGCAGCCCCTATTCTTCGTCGGTGCTCCTTGTACATAAGAAAGTGGAAAGTGGTAAATGTGCATAGACTATCGAGCCCTCAACAACATAATGGTCAAGGACAAGTACGCTATTCTCATGGTGAATGAATTACTTGATGAATTAAATGGGGCATAAGTCTTCACAAAGCTAGATTTGTGGTTCAAGTATCACCAAACCTGTGTGCATGAAGAAGACACACCAAAGATCGCCTTTCGGACACATAATGGCCACTATAAATTTTTGGTAATATCCTTCGGTCTTACCAAAGGATATTTTATGGAGTTATCTTCATAAATTCGTGTTGGTTTTCTTTAATGGCATCCTTATTTATAGCCCTTCACTTGAGAGTTACCTCCACCACTTACGACTTATTTTGATGATTCTTCAAGTGCATGCACTTTCTATCAAACAATCAAAATGTAGCTTTCTTCAGCAGAGGTGAAATATCTTGGGTACATCATCTCGGAGGAAGGTGTAGTGCTGGACCCTTCAAAGATTGAGGTAATGCAAAGCTAGCTGACACTTAAGAACATAAAAGCATTGTGTAATTTTCTCTGATTGATAGGCTACTACCGTAAGTTCATCAAGGATTATGGAAAGATTAGGGCTCCCTCACATCCTTATAGAAAAGGGATGTCTTTCAGTGGTCGGATAAAGCCTTTGTTGCCTTTGATGCTCTTAAGGCAGCCATGACGTCTAGACCCATGCTAGCACTACCCGACTTCGGTAAAACATTATCGTCAAAGCAAATATATCGGGAGTTGGGATCGATGTCGTCCTCATGCAAGAAGACCGACCCCTTGCTTACACCAGCAAGGCACTATCTCCTTCCCACCTAAAAATATCCATCTACCACAAGGATGCTCGCGATTGTATACACGATTACAAGGTAGAGACCTTACCTGATCGGTCGACACTTTCAAATAAAGACTGACCATAAGAGCTTCAAATACTTTTTAGAGCAAAAAATATTCTCCCCCAACAACAAAGATGGGTAACGAAACTTCTTGGTTATGATTATGAAATTACTTACAAAAAAGGGAAAGAGAATGTGGTTGCACATATGTCTCCTAATTACCCATATAAGTTGAAATTTTGGTCATCTCCCTTCCAATCAGCGACTTCCTCAAAGACATTAGGAAGGAATGGTGAGAGGATCTTGAAATAGAGGAAATCATCAATAAATTAGAAGAAGAACTCGGCTCTATGGCACACTTCAGTTGGAATTCAAAGGACTTATACTATAAAGGATGCATAATAATGGTGTCAAATTCTCCTTACATAAATACCCTCATAAAGAGATGCATTCTGCACCAACTATAGGGCATTCCGGATTCCTTTGAACTTACAAAAGGATTAAACAAAACTTCTATTGGAAATGGATGAAGAATGCTCTTGCTGAATTTGTAGCCCAATATGATACATGCCAATAACATAAAGGCGAAACAATGACAAGCCCAAGGAAGTTTCAACCTATGCCCATACCAAACTCAATGTGGACCGATATATCGATGGACTTCCTCGAAGGGCTGCCTCCATCTTAAGAAAAATGTACCTATTTTTTCATCGTCTACAACCTTACACCGCCGCTATTATCTCTCAGATTTTTATGGACAATATTATAAATTACATAGGATGCCTAGATCTATTATGAGTGATCATGATAGGGTCTTCACTAGTAAATTTTGGACTGAGTTCTTTCGGTTATAGGGAACCAAATTGAAGATCATCTTAGCATATCACCCATAAACTGATGGTCAGACTGAAGTGGTGAATAGGTGCTTGGAGACATACCTCAGATGTTTCACTAGTGACCGGCCAAAGCAATGGACAAAATGGCTCCCTTGGGCCAAGTAGCGGTGTAATACAATCTATCACTCTTCTACTAAATGTACCTCATATGTAGCAATGTATAGTCGATCAGCCCCTGTAATCTCAAAATATATAATTGGCTCAGCTAAAGTAGATTAGGTTGACTGAGAGTTAATTGATATGGACAAAATCTTGCAATCACTAAAGAATAACCTCTCAACCACCCAAGCCAAGATGAAGCAGTAAGATGACACACATCGAAACGAAAGGGAGTTCTCTGTGAGAGATTAGGTCTTTCTTCATCTCCAGCCATACAAGCAAATGTCAATCAATACACGGGAATCAATGAAGTTATCTCTTTACTTTTATGGGTCCTATCAGATCATGGAGCGCATTGGAGCTGTAGCGTATAGATTGGACTTACCTGCTGTTGCTAAGATCCATCTTGTCTTCCATGTGTCCTGCCTAAAACTCAATTTGGGAGAGAACGAATCAAGCCAAAGCCAACTATCAAACACTACTACTGATGGAGATATCTAAGTCTAGCCACAGGTGATACTTGACTACAAGATCATGATGTGGTGCCGACGTCCTTCTACTAAAATGCTGATGCATTGGGGCAATTTACCTATCGAAGATGCCATGTGGGAATTATATGAAGACTTGAAGACTAGGTTCCCGAAGATTATGGGGCCCCAACCTTAAGGACGAGGCTAATCTAAAGAGGATGGGTCTAACAGGACCCTAGCAGGGTCGGGTCCTATTCAACCAAGTAGCAATTAATAAAACCCTGACAGCTTATAACAAAAAATCCACTAGCTGGCTCCTATCTTATAAAGTAGGTCGGCTAGGGTTTATGGAATGAGTCTTGGAGGCATTGGAGTCTCCTAGCCACTGCCCACCTTATTAGGCAGGTTGACTAGGGTTTGAGAGAGGAGTCTTAGAGGAGTTGGAGTCTCCTAGCCGTCGCCCCCTTATTGGGCAAGTCGGCTAAGGTTAGGGGGTGAAAGGGAATTTTACTTAAGGGAGGAGTCTCTCTAGGGTTAGGGTTTTAGAGTCTCATATAAAGCATGTAGCCACCCCTTTTTTTTCATCAAGCAATAGATCTCTTTTATTCAGCCTTTGTGCCAACTACCTAGGAGGGAGGAACCCCTATAGTATTCTAAGGAGGTCGATCCCCTTCAATAATCAATCCAGTGATTGAATTATGTGGAGTTCTATTAATGTTTCAGAGCATATCAAAAGTGTAAACATGTTTAAGAGCATATCAATAGTATATGAAATATTTTAAGGTATATCAAAGGTGTAAACATGTTTTGAAGCATATCAAAGGCAATATTTTAGAGCATGTCAATGATATATGAAATATTTTAAGGCAAATCAAATGTGTGAACATGTTTCAGAGCATATAAATGGTATTTGAATATTTCAAAGCATATCAAAGGCGTAAACATGTTTCGAAGCATATCAATGATATATGAAAGATTTCAGAGCATATCAAAGGCATAAACATGTTTCGGAGCATATCAAAGTAATAGGACCTTAATAGGATCGGGTCCTATTCAACCAAGTAGTAATTAATAAAACTTTGAGGGATTGTAATAAAAAACCCACCTAACCACCTCCTATCTTATAAAGCAGGTCAGCTAGGGTTTAGCGAAGGAGTCATGGAGTCATTAGAGTCTCCTAGTCGTCACCCACCTTATTAGGCAGGTCGACTAAGGTTTGAGAGAGGAGTCTTAGAAGAGTTGGAGTCTCTTAGTCGTCACCTTTTAGTAGGCAAGCTAGCTAGGGTTAGGGGGTGAAAGAGAATTTTACCTAAGGGAGGAGTCTCTCAAGGGTTAGGGTTTTAGAGTCCTATATAAAGCATATAGCCACCCCCTTTTTTCATCAAGCAATATATCTCCTTTATTTAGCCTTTATGGCCAACTACTTGGGTGGGAGGAAGCCTTATAACATTCTAAGGAGGACGATCTCCTTTAGTGATCAATGTAGCGATAGAATTCTATGAAGTTCTATTAATATTTTAGAGCATATCAATGGTATATGAAATATTTCAAGGCATATCAAAGGTGTAAACATGTTTTGAAGCATATCAAAGGAAATATTTCAGAGCATATTAATGGTATATAAAATATTTCAAGATAAATCAAATATGTAAACATGTTTCTAAGCATATCAATGATATATGAATATTTCGGAGCATATCAAAGGCATAAACATATTTCGAAGTATATCAATAGTATAAGAAAGATTTCAGAGCATATCAAAGGCATAAATATATTTCAGAACATATCAAAGTGATAGCATCCTAGCAGGGTCGGGTCATATTCAACCGAATAGCAATTAATAAAACCCTGAGGGATTATAATATAAAACCCACCTAGTCATCTCCTATCTTATAAAGTAGGTCGGCTAAGATTTAGTGAAGGAGTGTTAGAGGCATTGGAGTTTCCTAGCCATCGCCTACCTTATTGGGCAGGTAGGCTAGGGTTTGAGAGAGGAGTCTTGGAGCAGTTGGAGTCTCCTAGCCACCACCTCCTTATTGGGCAAGTCAGCTAGGGTTAGGGGGTGAAAGGGAATTTTACTTAAGGGAGGAGTCTATCTAGGGTTAGAGTTTCAGAGTCCTATATAAATCATGTAGCCACCCCCCTTTTTTCATCAAGTAATAGATCTCTTTTATTCAGCCTTTGTGGTCGACTATTTAGGAGGGAGGAACCCCTATAGCATTTCAAGGAGGCCAATCTCCTTCAGTGATCAATCCAGCGATAGAATTCTACTGAGTTCTATCAATGTTTCAAAGTATATAAATGATATATTGAAGATTTTGGAGCATATCAAAATTATAAATATGTTTCAGAGCATATCAATGGTATATAAAATATTTCAAGGCATATTAAAGGTGTAAACATGTATCAAAGCATATCAAAGAAAATATTTTAGAGCATATCAATGGTATATGAAATATTTCAAGACAAATCAAACATGTAAACATATTTCAGAGCATATCAATGATATATGAATATTTTGGAACATATCAAAGCGTAAACATATTTCGAAGCATATCAATGGTATATGAAAGATTTCAAAATGTATCGAAAGGCGTAAATATGTTTCGGAGCATATTAAAGTGATAGAACCCTAGTATGACCGAGTCTTATTTAACCAAGTAGTAATTAATAAAACCCTGAGGGATTATAATAAGAATCCCATCTAGCCACCTCCTATCTTGTAAAGTAGGTCAGCTAGGGTTTAGGAAATGTCTTGGAGGCATTAGAGTCTCCTAAAAAAATAACCACCACCCACCTTATTGGGTGGGTCGACTAGGGTTTGAGAGAGGATTCTTAGAGGCGTTGGAGTCTCCTAGCCATTGCCCTCTTATTGGGCAAGTCAACTAGGATTAGGGGGTGAAACAGAATTTTACTTACGGGAGGAGTCTCTCTAGGGTTAGGGTTTTGGAATCCTATATAAAGCATGTAACCGCCCACCTTTTTTTTCATCAAGTAATAGATCTCTTTTATTTAGCCTTTGTGAACGATTACTTAGGAGGTAGGAACCCCTATAAAGTTCTAAGGAGGTCGATCCCTTTCAGTGATCAATCCATTGATAGAATTTTGTAGAGTTCTATCATTTGGAATCAGAGCATGCCTCACTGCCCTTCCAGCTGCCCACCTCATCCAAGCAATTTTCACATTTGCTATTTTCATCATCGACTCCACCATCATCACCTTTTGCCACAACCTACTGCTACTCCAAATTGCATCAAGATCTAGTATTGCTTCGATCGCAAGAATCTTATGTATGTTGTAATTTTATATCCAAAAACCCCAATATATTCCCTCATTTTAAAATACTCATTGTCGTAAAGTTGTTATCTTTCCAAATGAAAGTACACTATAAACTTTTCAACCGTATAGTTGCTGCCAATTATCGATCTTGCTGTCATCTTTTTTTGACGAAAACTTCTATGTATTTTTATATCAACTCGACTTTCAACTACATCAGTTCCTCATTGAAATTATCTCTAAAAACATTCATATACTATTGTAACTTTTCGTCACCAAAACTGTTGAACTTTTCAACGAGAATTTTGTTGCTAAAACATTTTACGGTGTTTCTTGTTGTATTGCTACTAAATTTCTATCTATATTTTCATCGACTTTGCTGTCATCAACACCAAATTTTTGTTATCAATTCTCTCCACAAAACATCAATTTACTACTGAAACTTTCATCAAGAAACTGATGTCTCTTTGATGAAAAATTCTACTACCATATTTCAGTTTTGGAGTCCTATATAAAGCATGTAGCCACCCCCATTTTTTTTTTCAAGTAATAGATCTCTTTTATTCAGCCTTTGTGGTCGACTACCTAGGAGGTAAGAACCCCTATAGTGTTCAAAGGAGGCTGATCCCCTTCAGCGATCAATCCAGCAATAGGATTCTATGGAGTTCTATTATAAAGGTGTATATAAATAATTTTAAAACTTATCAAATAACAAATAAGAAAAAAAAGCTTTATTGTCTTATCTGATGTCACATTCATTACATTTTTATCCAAAGCGTACAGAGTAACTCATAAGCAAATGCTTTAGATATCATATAAAAAAATATAGATAATGAGATGAGATCACAAACAAAATATAATCTAATATCATATTAAAAATATAGATAGTGAAGTGTGATCAGACAAAATATGATCCATCCATTTCTGGATAACCGTCATACAGAAGTAGAGCATCGTAGGCTTTAAGCATAACTCTCTTTACCATTTCTGGTAAAGGTTCATATTATCTCACAAACATCAAAGTACTAAAAGGACATTGTAAAAAATAACATGGCACATATCAAAAGCACATGCGGAACAATAAAATAAACATATGCCAATATAAATCTATATGATGCAAACATAATTTTTTTGCATAATGCGTTAAGATAGGCAAAGAAGTAAGGATAAGAACATATATGAATTCAAAGTAATCATATAGAGTTCAATTGAAGAAAAGATTTTAGCTTAAATCAATTTTGAAAGAGATGGAATGAGAATAAGTAAAATAGACAAAAGCTTGATTATAGCAAAATTTAAGATACACATTGCGTGATTTATTTGAATAACTAATTATGCTCCAAATTACTTAATAAAGTCTCATTTGAAAAAAATTTCAATCTATTTTTAGATGAATTAACTTTTATATGAATTAGATTTTCTAACAAGGAGTTTCAATCAACTTTGTAACCAAAGGTCATAGGATAATATTTCTAGTTTTTAGATGTCATTCAGTTGAATATAACAAACGTTTTAGTAACCATTTTGTACTTCAAATCGATCAAATTAGTATGAAGGAAATATATATAAGTTAGTTTCTCATGAAATAAGTTTTGTATAAATCAAAGTTTCTAGTAGAAAATTATAAATAATTTAGTATCAAGAGGTCAGAGATTATAATGTCTATTTTACATATTCTTTAGGGCCAATTAAAACAATAGTTTAGATTGGCATATGAACTCTAAAATTTTCCATTCTAATATCAAAAGAAAGAATACAAGTATACTTTCAGATGAAATTGGGTTTGTCTAAATCAGAGTTCAATACAGAAAGTTATGACAAGAATAAAATAAAAAGATCATAATTCTTAAATTTTATAAATTTATAAATTTACAGTTGAATTGGAGAGATATCAAATTTTAAATCACAAATCTTTCAAAATTATATCAAACTGAGATGAAATCAAGGAATTAAGACTTATGCAGGATGGGGTTAGAATACTTATCTTAGAAATTTTGATTCTCAAGTGTAAGAAATTGATCTAGACTCAAACCAAAGCAAAACTCCTTCCACTTTAATTCCTCTTCTCTTTTTCTTCTTTTTGGATAAGTTTTCTCCTCTAATTATTTAGGTTTGGCTAACATAAGGAATGCAAAGTGGCAAGCATATGAGAGAAGTTTAGGTATTACCCATGGAATAAGCATAAGTGGCACTATCCTTAGACTAGCTTGTGACACATATCATTTTTTTTACTTAATGTGAATCTTTTATAATTTATATCAGAATTTTAAGATTCACATTTAGATCCCTGGATTCTTATTAATCTTACTGACTGGCATCCCGTCAAACCTGTTAAGCGCTTTATGGAGCACATATAGATTAGTTTAAATACAATGCTGCTTACATTTTTTTTTAATATGAATCTCGATTTGAATCCCTAGTTTCATCTTATAGCAAATACAAACATAGAAGCTAAATAAAGAGCTAGCTCAGAAGCAGGATTAGGAGCTGGCTTAGAAGCAAGTAAAGGTAAACAAATCCTTATATTTATGAATAGATCATCATAAATAATTTAAAATATATCATTATAAATATCTCAAAAGTGAGAGATATTGCAATAAGTAACAAATGGTCCTACGTACTAAGTGTTTAGATAGGAGAACCAATCCATGCCACCTTAGATTAATGCTCTATATACCTAAGCATGTGAGCCTTCTTAAAATTGTGATTGGCGGGGGTGATGGGTTGCTTGTGAAAGGGGAAAACATGGGGATGAGCCTTTTACTGTTGGGATCAATGAACCCTATAATCGATTCGAGCAACTCTCTTGGAGATCGAGACAGGCGAGGGCTGAAGGATCATGCTCCTACCGACAATTATAAGGGAAGTACACGAGTTCTTCCGCACACATCTAGTGCTCAGGTGGTGGCTCACGATTGAAGGAGTAAGCAGAACGATGCTTACTTTGCTACTTTCGCTATCAGAGGTTAAGAATATGAATGTTAAGTTTTATAATGTCATGATTTGATTTGGAATTATAATTTTAAGTTTGCAATGAGGTAAATGAAGGTTTGACCTTTTTACACAGGTTTGGTTGTTTGGTGTCGTTGTTGATTACCTAATTAGACGGTTGTTGGCTGTGGTAGTTGTGATATCAAATCCATTTTTTCCGTTGTTTTTATTGATCAGAACATTTATTGGTGTAGAATGTTGTTGAATTAGTCAGCACCACATTCTTCATTTACCATTTGCATTAAAATAAAAAGTAATTTCACTTTGTCTTCTTTATCTAACTAGGTTGCTTGCAAGAGCATAGTTTCCTTTTATTTTGGCATATTTTACTTTTTGTTTTAGGTTAGTAAGCATCTTATCCATCACCTATTTCTTCCACATTTATTTTATACTTAATGACTGCTAGAATCTCCTATTATTTTATTGGATAATAACTCATTGCAGAATTGATTGGTGAAAAATATAAACCCAATGTATTTACCACTTCCAATAACATTGCACAAAAATGTAACACAAATATAAATAAAAAAGCTTTATTTTAATTTCTTTGTTTCCTTTGTTTGGCATTATTGCCAAAACCCTCGTCATTGGCGCAGCCCGTTTAGATGCCCACATGCGTATACAGTATACATTATACAGTAACTGCTTGTTTCTTCGGCTGAGATTTAGCGTCAGTGCGAGTGGCACGTGGACGTGTAGCTGCCCAGCACACGTGCGAAGGCGGCGATCTCCTCCAACCGTGCGAGCGCAGCCTCGACGCCGGGGTCCACCGCGCTGCCTTCGACGTCCAAGACGAAGACGTAGTCCAGGTAGGTCGGCTTCCCCGGCCCGTCGATGCCTCTGTCCATCACCCGGAGCGGCTTCGCACGGTTGGGCCGGTGGTCGATGCGCGTCACCCTCACGCCCCGGCTCTCGAAGATCCACATCGCCCGGAACAGGTCCGACGCCCCTCCCTCCAGGGAGAAGGCCACGGTGGTCTTACGTGCCGCTCCTCCTCCGGCAAACCCCTGGGTTTGGCTTGCAGATAGCCCGAGCTGAAGGAAGCGGTTGAAGTTGCTGCCCTGGTGGTGATCCTGGAAGTTGGACACGAGGATCTGTAGGCCGAACTCTCGGGCGGCCATCTGGCTCCCGATGACCGCGGTGTCTGCCACCCCGTTCTCCGCCACGAAGCGGGCGGCGTCAGCAGCGCACCAGACCTCGTCGACCTCCAGGTCGAGGGCTTCCAGGTTTCGGCGGCAGTGGGACAGGGCCTGCGGATGGCTGATGACACGGCGAAGGCTGGACCTGGGCGCTCCAGGGAGGGTGAGCAGGCAGTGGTTGACCGGGAGGACGAGCTCGGCCAGGATGCGGATGCCTGGGTGGCGGAGGAGGAGATCGAGGTTGCGGTCGATGGGCCCGTCAAGGGAGTTCTCCGCGGGCACCATGGCCCGGTAGGCGGAACGGTCCTCGAGGACGGCGAAGGCCGCCTCCATGTGGACACAGGGGAAGACCTCGCATGCAGAGGAGGAAGGGAAGGCCCTGGCGGTAGCCTCCTGGCAGTAGGAGCCGCGGGAGCCCTGGTAAGCCACGCGGACCGGGGGGTCGGAATATCCGCAATTGGCGGGCGGGCGGTCACCCCCAGCTGCCTTCCGCCGGAACAGGCGCTCGAGGTTGGCTAAAGCGATCTCGTGGCCCAAGCGTGAAGCCACCTCGTCGCCCGTTCTCAGAGGCGAGGAGAGACAAGCGGTGCGTACATCTTGACTCCTTCCCTGCCGTATCTGTTGTTCGTGCTGCTGTTTGTTTTGCTTCAAGTTGTCAGAAGCTCTGACGACGATAGTACGAGGAGATGATCCTCTCTTCGTGCTAATAACGCTGACAATAGCAACAGCTGCAGCAGCAGCGGGACGTCCTACATCTACGTAATGATGTACTGTAAGCGCCATACAATGATACCCGGCAGATACAGGAAGAGACTGAAGAAGAAGATGTTGAAGAGAGGTTGCAGCGGTACTGCCTCTTGCTCCTAAGGCGTTGTGATGCCCAGAGATCGCGTCAATCACTGGCTACAACATCGGGCAGCCGGACTTCGATTTATAAGTTCTTCTTCTTCTCTCTCTCTCTTTCTCTCTCTCTCTCTCTCCCTACCTGGGGGTGGTAGGTCGAGAGAGAGGGGTAGGTGGAGCGCGCGTGGTGACGTGCTGTCGACGCACCCGACTGGCGACTCGCGCTCATTCTCTTTCTTCTCGGGTTGAGTAGAGTTTGGTTAGACCACCATGCACGGGAGTTTCGGGCGCGTCAAAAGGTTCTTGGTGGGCTTTTGCTACCTAATGCCATGTCGCTTTATTATATATCTGCATCGAGTCATCCGATATAAACCAAATTAAGGTTTAATTCCGTGTTGTTTAAAGCCTGTAGGAAAAGATTAACGTTTAGATCAAATCAATTCAAGAAAAATATAAGTATAAATTTTTAGCATTAAGAAATCTTTAAATAAAGAGACATTAGGAAAATGTTTTGTGGAAAAGTAGAGGCTTGATGAAGATGTTAGGTCAAAATATTAGCTAAAAAATAGCACGAAACTAAATTAGCTGGCAACATGAGCATCAAGGCATCATGTCATGTATATATATATATATATATATATATATATATATATATATATATATATATATATATATATATATATATATATATACATATATATATATATATATATATATATATATGTATATATATATATATACACGTATATATACATATATGTATACACATATATATACATATATGTATATATATGTACATATATATATATATATGTATATGTATATATATATATATACATATACATATATATATATATATATATATATATATATATGGGATTATCATAAATTTGCGTACATTAATACCCAACACGGTAACTATTCCTTCAAATTTAAGCTTGTAGGGTTGAGAATAAGATAATTTATTAAAAGTTATACATGATGTTTTAGGTATTTATTACTATAATATATTTTCACACTTTTTGTTTATTATGTTTAATTGTGCTTGATTTGGGTTTACTGAATGAGTGTTCATGAGAACAATATATACATTACATATCCCTTAAATATTAATACCAGGAACAACACTTTACGATAATACGGACATGTATTAATGAGACATATAGTTGTTATTTTTAGAAGATTTAAAACTATTTGTTAATACTAGTCCATACGAGGATATGTAAAGCTATACGTACAAAAGTTATTAGAAATTATAAATAAAATTCAACTATTTTTCACTTAATTAAGAATATAATGTTTTTTATATATCTAAAATGATCCATGTAGTCAGTCAATCAAATAGATTTTATGAGTTTATTGTTATATATATAATCTAAATAGTCAAAGTGATATATAACAAACAGTGTTATTAAAATTTAGAGGAACAAAAATGTTATTTAGATAGTTTAAAATTATAGGTGTAATAAGCGGATCTGAATGTAACTATAACATTACGAGGAACTAAATTGTTCAAAATAATAATTAAAAAAAGGACCTGAATGTAATATGCGGACTTGATCTCTTCGGCAGCTTATAAAAAAAAAAAAAAAGGATAAAAGAGAAGAAGGATGAACGAAGCGGAGGGGAGAAAGAGAAGAACGGAAACAAGAGAGAAGAAAGGGAAGATGATTCGATGACGAGACAGAAGAGTGGCTCTCTTCTCTCTACCTAGAGAGAAGAGAAATATAACATTATAGATTAATTTATTATGTTGTTTTTAGTTAGATTGATATTTATGTTGCCAAGAAAATAAAATAAAAAATAATTATGTTGGAAAATTAAGGAAAGAAATGAATCATCAGTATATGTAAATATCGGATGACTCCATCTAATTTATTTTCGAAAATAATCATGTGTCTAAATGCTGTAAACAAATATAACTTAGATAAATCATAAATTATCATATTATTTAAAAATATTAAAAATATATGTTGATAACTTAAAAAATGTATGATTTACTATTATTTGCTATTTTATAATCATTTATTGATTCTATTATTTTAAAATAAATTTTAAAAAATATTTGATTATTATTGGTTTTAAATAATATATTATATTGTCATTTTTGAAATAATATGCAAGAAATACTTATTAAAACTATTGATTTATAAAAAAACAATTGATATATTATTTTTTATAAACTTAGTTGTTTCTTTAGTATATTTATCTATAATTTAGACCCTGTCAACAACGGTTGTACATTGATTATATGTTTAGAATTAGTTATTTTTAATCCTTAACATATGATGATATATGTTAGTTACACCATCGGAGGCTAAACAGGAAGTTATATTTTTATTTACTAATGTTATCAAAAATAGTGTAGCAAAAATATGGATAATTTTAAAATATACTAAATTGTTAAATAAAATGGCAGATTTTCAGTACACATTAGTTTTTAATATCTGTACATATGTTATAATCACGTTTTTTATCTGAAACCATGTATTTTAAATCAAAAACTCATATACATAAAATGTGCTCATAGGTTATCAACATCTATATCTATTTTAGCATAGGCATATACTTGCTCATCTCCTTGTCCATCACATGGATGGATGGATTAATAATATCTTTACCTATAAAATAAGGTCTACAATAAATAATATTTTAATAAGTATAAACTTTTAGTTTAACCTATTAATTAAGGTGAATATGCATCGTCCTCTATTTGTGAACTTTCAAAATCAAATGCATTCGATCGAACATTTCATTATGAACTCACTTTCTTATAACCTCTTTAGTAATTTATAAGCTCTTAGCATGAAGAATACATAATCAATAGGTAACTATGTCTCAAAATAAGTCGTATTAGGTCATTAAAGAGTAGATCAAGCACATGCGATGTGAAATCATAATATATCTATTTATGATCTATCACACATCGTATCAAAATATATAAGTGCAACCCCACATCATATGTTATATATATATATATATATATATATATATATATATATATAAATACGTAGGCATTTTAAGATAATTACATCTTTTTATAGCCTTGTTCGAAATATACAATCCGATAATATGGTAGATGCATAATAAAGGGATTAAAATTCTGATTTAAAATAAATCAAAACACACATATATGCAAGAATAATTAATAATATATGTAATATAAAATTATAAATATATTCATGAACATCTACGTCATATATCAAAACATATACCGACACTCTCACATCATATATTATTATATATTCAAATGCATAAAATATTTTACAACAAATGCACAATAGTGTGGCAGATGCTTAATAAGCAGATAGAAATATGATTTAAAGTAAATCACAACACATAATAAGGATAATTCATAGTATCTGTAATAGGAATCATAATTTATATGCGGTTTTACCTCACGTCATAATATATACATACACTTCTATATTATATATCATAATATATATACAACTTACACAATATATCATAGTATATATGTATTTATATATAGAGAGAGAGAGTCCCACACTACACACATTATGATATGTACATATACTCCCACACTTCTCACTATAAATATCCGTATAATTTCACATCTCACATGCTTATATATATATATCCATTGCACATCATAAACATTATATATATATATATATATATATGCCATACATTTTCATTGCATTTCATGTTTCTTTCTTCTTATAAAACACGAATAAATATTATACTTAGATGTAATTCATGATATTTATCTTATTAAAAACATATTTTTAAAAATATATTTTAAACTTTCATGATATATATGACCATTATTTTATAATAAATAAATAGATTAAAGTCTATTTTAGCCCTTATAGTTTTGGTCATCGATCAATTAAGCCCTTATAGTTTATCAATATCTAAAATAACCCCTATATTTTAAAAAATTTAGCATATAAGTCCCTCCCATCAAGTCTGAGTTGAAAGACATTAGAATTTGCTAGCATGACATATTGACTCATAATAAACCATTACTGTAATTTAAGTTTAAAAAATATTGAGACCACCATTGATGGCAGGAGGAGACGTTGTTATGGAAGTGACTACTAGTAGTAGCACTTAGCTATTGCTACCTAGCAGGGTATCATAAGCACACAACTTTTCTCACGCTGACGATGAGCTCAGTGTTATGATCAATTAGCACTAAGAGTGGAGGGGGTGAGTTCGTATAAGTATAAAAATTATGGTTTAAGGAAAACTTTTCGTTTGGAGCAAAATTGGAAATAAAAAGCATTTCGTTGAGTAAGTGAGCAATAAGCTTATTGAACGAATCTATTATGCTAAAGTAAAGCTCCGTATAATAACATGTATAATAAAAAAAGATAAAGTAAAGAGATGCTCACAGATTTATAGTGGTCCGGCCTCAACTTGGCCTATGTCCACTTCCTGAGTCCTCTTCTCCGAGGTCCACCGACATTCACTATCAATCTTCTTTGGGTGAAGATCAAACTCTTACACTTCCCATTCTCTCATTTTCACAGGTTCAGGAGAGGAACTTTTACAAGAGTTGTTGAATCTTATATTTTGATGATGAAATCAATTGATGGGTTTTATGATCTAACTTATGTGTTAAAGAAAATGATGTAGGATTAACTCCGATAGTAAAGGGCAGTACAATCAAATGTTGGGCCGGAGTCAAGTTTAAGCATCAGGTCGAGGTTTGGATGACACAGTGGGAGCTTGCAAAGAACTCACTAGAAGTTTGCTAGGAAGTTCATCGAGAGTTTACCGTTGTTGGGAGCTCACCGGGTGTTCACTGGAAGAATGTTGGAAGTTCGTTGGGAGTTCATTGAAGAAAATCGGGAGTTCATCAAGAACTCACCAAAAGTTTGCCAAGAAGTTTATCGGGAGTTCGTCGACAGGTTGTCGGGAGCTTGCTGGGAGTTCGTTGGAAGAATGCTAGGAGTTCATTGGGAGTTCATCGAAGGAAATCGAGAGCACGCCGAGGGTGTATCGAAAGAATGCTAGGAGTTCGCCGAGAGATGATCGAACAATAAAAATTATGTGTTGAGAGTCGTAGTTGATAAAAGATAAGATTTAGTCAGGATTTAGATATGATTTCCCTAACTGAATGAGGAAATCTCGTATGTTAGTTGAGGGAAATCCTCCTTCTCATTATGTATAAATAAACGATGAATCAATGAATCAATTGGGCATTTTCATTACTTCTTTTTATTTTCAACATGGTATCAGAGCCCCTCTCTTTATAAGAGAGATTACCTTTCTTTTTTTTATTCACTGTCAAACGACAGCTTTTATGTTCGTGGACAACTCCGCTGCGAAACCACAGATACTCAGGGGTCATTCATCGCCACCATCTCGGACATCCTTTGCTTCCTTTGCTCCGAAGGTAACTCTCTCCTCATCGGTGCAGATCTATCTCTTCTTACTGTCAAATAGCAGTCTCTCGTCGATGTCGAAGCTGAAGATTTCTAGTGCATCGGCTTTCTCTTCCTCCATTGGACCTTGTTGGCTTTCTCAATTCCTCTACCGAAGCATTCTTCTGCACGAGGTCATCTTCCTTGTGCACCACCACTGTCGCATCAGCTCCAACAAGCAGCGGCACCTTGCCTACCCCATCTGCAGTAGACGATGGCTTCTACACCTGCTCGCCGGCGCCATCCCTCCTGCAGCCTCTGTTGCTCTGTTCTCTTTGCTGAGAGTACCTGTACGGGTCGTCGCTTATCGTCTCTCAGTGCTCTACAGAGAGGGCACAACAAGTTCTTTCTCGCTGTCAAACGACAGTAAATCTACGATCGTAGCGCTTCTCTCGCCACCACGCTACCACGCCCTGCGTCTACAACCCTTGCTCTTTGCCGACATCACCAAAGTCAACTATCGTCAACGCCAACCATCGTCGGTCTTCATCGCGGTTGACAACACAGCTTCCTTCCTTCAGTTTCATTGACATTGATTCAAGATCGACATCCTTAGTTCAAGATCGACGTCCTTACAGGAGCTCGATCTTGCGGGGGCATGATAAAAGATAAGATTTAGTCAGGATTTAGATATGATTTTCCCAACGGAATGAGAAAATCTCGTATGTTAGTTGAGGGAAATCCTCCTTCTCATTATGTATAAATAAACGATGAATCAATGAATCAACTGGGTATTTTCATTACTTCTTTTTATTTTCAACAGTAGTTAGCATCATAATGAGAGTTAGTTTTTTACTAACTCAATTAAGAGGCAACTAGACCTTAATTGGGGTTGATTTGGACTTATTATAAAAGTCATTTTAATAACCCAAGGTCAGATAAGACATAGTCTTCGAAGACACGATTTCCAAGATGACACAGTCTCCTAAACTATCAGACGACTGAACCACCCAAAACATAGTCTCCTAGACTGTGTCAAGCAGTTGAACCACCCAGAATGTAGTCTTCGAGACTACTACCTTGGGAATACTTAAAAATTAATTTTTGGCTCTACTTTTGAAGCCATTTGGGGCCTATAAATACCCCACCCTTTCTTGCTGGTGAATGAGCAAGAATCAAGAGTGAAAATTTTGTGAAAATGCTATTATAATCCCTTTAGAGCTCCCCTCATTTCCTCTTGTATAGTTTTTGTTTAAGGGAGAGCTAAAAGAATTGTAAAGGTTATTTCTTGAACCTGTAAAAGGAGAATAGACCTGTAAGAGGGGTGTTTGATCTTTGCCCATTGAAAAAAATTAGGAGTGGAAGCTGATGACCTCAAGTGAAGAGAAATCGAGAGTAGACATAGGTCAAGGGGACCGAACCACTATAAAATGAGTTTACTTTCTCTTCTTTGCTCTTTATGTTCATTGCTTAATTGTCTACTATCTTTGCTTGCACTCTTATAAATATCTCTACGCTTAAATATATTTCTACACTTAAACGCATCTCTATGCTTAAACATATCTTTACACTTAAACGCATTTCCGATATTATTTTTATTAAGTATTTAAGTTGAAGTGAAATCTTTATAAGTACTAATTCACACACCTGGCCCCCTCCCCCCCCCCCCGTTAGTGTCACTTTGATCTTAACAAGAGTTTCTCACTTCCCTTAGACTCGATTTATAATTTGAAGCACTCAAGGGAAGCTCTCAATTTTTATAACTCTTTAGCAGAATTTTAATCGACTATTTTGTCCACCACTCTTGCTTCTCGAAGCAAGAAAACTTAGAGTATTTATAGACCCCAATTAATTTAAAAAATAGAGTAAAAAATTTAGTTTTTTCATAATTCCTGCGTATATGCGATATTACAGCCAGTGTCGATGGTACTACCATCGATAGTGCCCTAAAAACAGGGCTTCAATGGTACTACCACCACATGGGCGGTAGCACCACCTACCTGGGCGGTACCACCATCGCCTAAGCCCCCTTTTCTATACTTTTGTGTACCCGACTCGTACATTCTGTTGACTCCTTCCCAGGTCCACGAAATGAGCTCAATCTGAGCTCAAATCCAATCCAAAGTAGACCCCAGTTGCCTCACTTGAGTTAATTTAGATTTCTTTCAAATCTAACTCAAGTTATACTCAAACCCAAACTAATGTTAACTACGACTAATTAATTACAATCAATGTAACCATCAAGTCCAATCAAGACCCTCTTAACTCCCGATAAGCTTTTCGGCAACCGCTGATGTTCTTCCAGCGAGTCTCTTGGTCTTCTTCCGGCAAACTCTCAATGCCATCCTAGGAAGCTCCCGATCACCTTCGGCAAGCTCTCGACGAACTCCCAGCAAGCTTCTGATATCTTCGGCAAGCTTCTAATGAACTCCCGACAAGCCTTCAATCCCTTCGGCGAGCTCCCAACGAACTCTCGGTAATCTTCTGGCAAGTCTCTCGATGAGTTCCCATTGCATCGTCCGAACCCAGCCAGATGCCCAGATTTGACTCTTGCCCAATATCTGATTGTAATTCATTCTCTGTCATAGTTAATCTTGGATCAATCATCTCTAACACATATATTAGATCAATAACCCATCAATTGATTTCATCATCAAAATCTAAAATTCAATAATCTTCCCCTTTTTGATGATAATAATCAATTAATGACATGTGTTAAACCTTACTCCCCCTAAATCCATGTCATAATCCAAATAATATAATCTTAAATTCAAGAAAATCATAAATTCTTGAATTCAAGTATCATGAAATGATTTTTAAGTAAATTTTGTTAATATTTCAATGATATAACGAGACACTCATACAACAATTTCAGAAATGATATAACATCAATTTCAACCAACAATGAATTATCAAAATTTTAAAGTATATAATATGAATTTTAAAATTATGCATCAATCATACATTAAGTTAAAATTCTCTTCCTTAAGTCATCAATTTTTTCTCCCCCTTTTGTTTTAGCAACAATAGGAAAAATATCTATTTTTCATGTCTCTACATGTGTCATCAATATGTCATTTCTCCCCCTTTATCATCAACAAAAAGGTGAAATGTTAGAGCAAATGATTTCAAGGTATATGTGTCATTGCTCCTCCTTAGTAAAATTTTCTTATAATTTTAGGTTTTGTGCTATAATTTTTTCATGAAAAATTTTCTTCCCTTTTATCATATATCATTTTTCATATATGTGTCATCAATATACTATTTCTCCACCTTTGTCATCAATAAAAAGAGGTGAAATAATAAGCATATAATTTTATGATACATAAACTCATTATGTGCCAAAATTTTCATATTTTTATAAAATATATATTAATTAAATATTTAATACTTTATTGCTCCCTCTTAGTAAAACATAATTTTCTCCTGAAAATTTGTCTTCCCTTTTTGTAAATAAGAAAGTAGTAGAAATAAGAGAGGGAAGTGAAGTACATCATATCACAATAATAGGGCTCAAAACCTCAATCTTATATATGTAAATTTTGAATAAATTATTTTAAAGGTGAGCTAAAAAATCCAAGATCCAAATATGCATTTATCTTATGTAAAATTTCAAACACAATAGCAAATTAAGAAATCTAAAATACAGCAAATCATGCATTTTAAAGATCATCTCATGTAAATTTTGATAAGAAGCGTAATTTATAAAAGTCACGAATTCCAAAAAAAATATGATAGTAAATTAAGCTCAAATTGTAAATCATTCATTTCACGTACATTTAGAATTCTAAATTTTCTTCTAAGCAATTGTTCCTCATTCAATGTTATAAGATTCATCATATCAAATTTTCTTCTAATCATATTAATAATTTAGATCCTTCCTTTTTTATTATTAAAAAGAAATATAATAGTTTAATTTTTCTTTTGCGTCTATGTTCTAAATATGACCATGAGTACAAAGGAATTATATCATTAAGGTTAAAAGATCAAATTGTCATTACCAAAGACATGATTTATTTTAAGATCAAATTGTCATTCATTACCAAAGACATGATGAATGTTGTAGTTTAAAAGATTCAATAATAATAATGTCACTTTATCTCTTATTGAAGCATTAATAGTTTAAAGATATTTTCAAGAAGAAATATCCTCCTTTTAAATTGTTCCATATGATTTGTTTCAAGAATGTGTTTATGTATTGTCATCAAAAACTGAGTTTCATTTATAAAAAAAACATCAATATCATAATAAATATTTTCAACCAAGTAAAATATTTTTAAATATTTCAAAACTAAAAAACCAAGTGTTATTTTAAAAAGAAATCATCACAATCATTACAATAAAATATTTTCAAACAAGAGCTTTGATTTATTTTAATTTTAATGATTTTTCTTACTTAAGTGAGTATAATTCTTTAGACTTAGTGAAATGAGTTACCATGCTCATTTCATTTTTATTTCTAAAATATTTTTAATTTTTCAAAGATACTAGAAAATGAAGCATGATTTTTATCTCTCTTTTCTATATTATTCTATGCTCAAATTTTATCATTCAATAATAGTCATTTAATCATACAACTTATACAACTATTATAGCATTTAAATCACATAATATTTAAATCAATCATTCCGTAAACTTAGTCAATAATAATATAATATTTAGACTATTTAACAATAGCCTTTACATTTAAACCATCATCCAAGCTAATAATTTTGAACCAATGATATCATCAAAAATAAAATAATAACTTCCCATTAAAAATAGTCCCTTTTTTTATTAATCATTTTTTACTATCATGCTCTAGTTGTGTACCATCAAGCTTAGTTATGTAATCATGGACTATTTTTAATAAAAAGATTTATTATAATTAAAACAAAGATCATTAAGTTTCAATCATCTTGATTCAAATAATTTTTTATTTTTGTCATTTTGGTTAGAGAGTTTGATAAGTGAGTTAGATCTCACATCATATGACTTGAGTATCCAATATCAAGATACTATTCATTTTTATTGCTAGCCCTTGTTAGGAGACAACTCTACAAGACAAGAGGTTTTATTTTAGGTACTCATTTGAGTTTGGGTTCCTTATGAAATGTTCTACCCATTTTATCTAATGGCTCAAGGTTATTTATGGTTAATTTAAGAACCCAAATTAATTTTGTAGACTATACTTTTTAAGTGAACATTTAAAGGCTTTACATCTTGATTTTTCATAAAAATTATATTTAATTTATGATTGTAAGTTTAGAGTGGGTCCTTTGATAAAAATAGTTGACTTATGTTGAGCATTTCTAATAAAGCCTATACCTTCTTTCTTATGAACATGACCCTTATTTGTAAGGATCATGTTTAGGGATTTATTCACTATCTTAAATTTCTTTCATGTTGTTTGTAATACAATGTTTTCCTTTCTAAGTTCTTCTAAACTTTTATATTTAGAGCAAGAGTTCTGTGATGGTGATGCATCATACATTTGTTGAATCTCGAATTTTGATGATGAAATCAATTAATGAGTGTTTAATCTAACATGTGTATTAGAGAAAAAATTCCAAGTCTAACTATGACAGAAGCAATTGAGTTACTACCAAATGATGGGCCAAGATCAAGCTTGGGCATCGGGCCGAATTCGAATGATGCAGTGGGACCTCATTGGGAGTTCGTTAGGAGATTCGCTGAACGAATCAAGAAGCTCACTAGGAACATGTTGGGAAATCGCTAGAAGAAGACCGTAGAACTCACCATAAGAATGCCGGAGGCCGCCGAAAGGCAGTCATGTCTTGTTTAAGCTTGTTGGTCATTAGGAGTTGTAATCATTGAGTCGTAGTTAGGGTTTAAGTCATAATTGAGTTGAATTTGGAAGGAATCCAAATCAACTCAATGAGGCAACCGGTTCCACTAAAAGGGTTTGATTGAGCTTAGGTTGAGCTCAATTAGTTGACTAAAGAATTGGTCAACATCAGGTTTATGCCGAAATTCAAGAAGTAGAGGGAACCACTTTTTCGAAGATTTCAACGCATAAACCGTTGGTGAGCAATGGTCAGATCACCCATACCTTGGAATCAGGGTGGTTGCCAGTGGTTAAACCACTCAAGTCTAGTGGGTAAACCGCCCGCACCTGGTTTTCGGGTGGCTAACGGCCGGTAAACCACCTAAGTCAGCGATTGAACTGCCCGTACTTGGTTTTCGGGCAACTGACGACAAGTAAACTACCTAGATCGACGGGTAAACCGCTTGTACCCAATTTTTCGGATGAGTTTGATTTTTAGTAACTAAAATCTGAAGCCACTTAGGGCCTATAAATATCCAAAGTATTTTTACATTATATATAACAATTTTTGGGATTACATTCTATGAAAAAAGATTATGTGCAAATTATAAAAAAAAGAAAAGGGGTAAGGGAGAGAGCTTAAAGTTAGAAAATTCTTGAAGTCTCCCTTGTAAGCAAAGTGTAAGGGTTTAGTCTTCACCCAAAGAAGATCAGTAGTGGATGCTGGTGTGCCTCAAGAAGGAGGACTCGAGAGTGGATGTAGGCCCGTCAGTGCCGAACCACTATAATTGTGAGTGTTTGTTCTTGTCGTATTTAATCTCTATAAACTAAATATTAATTGGAAGCTTCCGATTTTTAATTTCTCTTTGAAAAATGAAGTTTCAAGTCAAGCACTTTCATTATGACGTTGCTTATCTTTTATTCAGAATTGCTTATTCTTTCTTGAGTTATTTTTAAGCAAGAAACTTAGTATTCTTAGAATCACTCACTTGGCTAGGCAGCTCGAGGGCACCAACGCCTGCTGCAAGGGTGGGTGCCCGTGGGCAGGGCAGCTGCTGGTGGCGCATAGCACCGTCGCTTGCGTAGGGTCAATAGTGATGACCGCAAGAAGAGGGTAGAAAGAAGGTTTGGGTTTCTTTTTGATAAAAGGATAATTCTACCCCTCGAAATTTAAAAAATTCTAAGATCTATCAACTTATCTAGAATTCTAAAAGTACACTTGATAATTTTAAAAATTCTTGATATGTCCTAATTTCTAAAAAATAATTGATTAAATAGTTTATATTTATCTAGTAGTCTTATATGATGATGTGTATATGTGATGTATGATATGCACGGATGATCATGAGCCATGTGTTATGACGTGTGTAAATGTGATTATTATTATTATTATTGGGGCCTGATACAAAATAAACAAAACTCATCCTGTGATAATATTAAGTCGGTGAATGTGAGATAATAAGATTGACCCTTATAGTCTTCTATCGTTATAGGAAGAATTTAAATCACGATATAGGTTGAGTGGTCGAGTCCCTCGAGGCTCACCTATCTGCGTGATCGAGATCTTGCTTATAATATAAAGATGTCATCGATGACCTAAGGACGTGGTATGCTTGGTCGAGTCACTCGAGAGGATATCATCAAATTAGACTCATCTTGTAATGATGGTGATGACTTAACTGAACTTTATGGTGGTCGAGCAGTTGAGAATGAGATGATTTGGAGGACGAACATGATAGCATTCATAATGAGTTGTGATACCTTTTTGGGCTTAGTGTGATCGGTCGAATCCCTTTATGTTATACTAAGATACTGATTGTATCCCAATCCTCACTAGTGTTAGGATCAATTGGAACTAAAAGAATAGGGTAGGGGTGAATTAATGCCAGTATAAAATTCTCGTTTTAAACAAGAAACTTTTCGTTTAGAGCAAAATCACAAATCAAAAGCGTCACTTAGTAATTATAGATAATAATTAAAATCCCAATTAAATTCATAAGAAAGAAGATCATATTTCTTAATGAACTAATTTGGAACACTATCAAGAAGTAAACAAGATAATCAAAGAGAAATACTTACAATTTATAGCAGTTCGACACTAACGACCTACGTCCACTCCCGAGTCCTTCTTGAGGCACACTGGTGTCCACTATCGATCTTCTTTGGATGAAGACCAAACCCTTACACTTGAGCTTACAAAGGAGACAAGATTATAACTCTTTGATCACTCCCTTACCCATTTTCTTTTTCTTACACTTCACATAAGTTTTGCATATAATTTTTCCCCAAAAAGTGTTGTATAGAATGTAAGAAAACTTGGGATATTTATAGCCCCAAATGGCTTCAGAATTTTGGAGCCAAAATTTAAACATACCCAAAAAATTTGGGTACGGGTAGTTTACCCGCCGATCTGGGTGGCTCACTCAAAATCCTGGGTATGGGTGATTTTTCCGTCGGCCCTGGGTGGCTCAGCCACCGTCAATCACCTAAGAACCTGGGCGGTGGTGGTTTACCCACCACCTACCAATGGTTTGCCCACCAGAATCTCCGAAAAAGTGGTTCCCTCTGATTTTTGAATTTCGATTTGAACTTGATGTTGACCAATCCTTTGGTCAACCAATTAAGCGTAACTTGAGCTCAATCAGACCCCAATAGTGGACCTGGTTGCCTCTTTGAATTGATTTCTAAATTAAATTCAAATCAGCTCACTCTTAACCTATGACTTCAATATTACAATCAAACATGACCACCAAGCTTACAACCTCACTCTTGCAATCTGGCAACCTTCAGATTCTACAGCGATGAGTCTCATAGTCTTCCTCCAGCGATCTCTCAGCATGTTCCTAGCGAGTTTCCTGATCCCTTAAGTGAATCTCATAGCAAACTCCCGGTGAGCTCCCACCACATCATCCAATCTTTGGCTTGATACCTAAGCTTGATCATGGGTCTCTGTCTGATTTGTAACTCCTTCTCCCGTCGTGGTTAAATCTCCACGATGCTAACTATAACTTAATTAATTACAATCATAATTGCCAAACACATCCACTTCAAGACATTCCCCAACTCTCGGCAAGCTTTTCGGCTACCTTGATAATCTTCTAGCGAGTCTCGATCTTCTTCTGGTGAACTCCTTTGTGCCATCCTGGTAAGCTCCTGATACCCTCGACGAGCTCCCGATGCACTCTTGGTAAATTCCTAACTATATCGTCTGAACTCCGACCTGATGCATGGACTTGACTTTGGTCAATCCTGATTGTCATATTCTCTCTACCATAGTTAATTCTGCATCAATCAACTTCTAACAACCTATGTTAGATTAATAACCCATCAATTGATTTCATAATCAAAATTCGAGATTCAACAATCTCCCCTTTTTGATGATGACAATCATAGGAATTAATCGTAACCCCCCTAAATCTATGCCACTTAAATTTAAGAGAATCACACACTCTTAAATTCAAGCAATCAACATTCTACATAAATTTACATCATATCATTGAATGAGTTTCAAAAAGATATCCAAGATTAGTATCATGTGTCATCAATGTATATTTCTCAATGTCATGTGTCATCTATGTATATTTCTCCCCCTTTGTCCTCAACAAAAATGTGAAATATAGGGCTAAGAATTTTTAAGGCATATGAGTTTTTGCAAAAACATCATTTAGAAGAGCCCTTAATAAATTTCAAAAAGAATATTAAGATAAGCTCAAAAGTCCAAGTTGAAACTATTTTAATCACACCATTATATCATTATAATGAAATCATGATTTTTATTTTAAATCATCATATATATTTTCAAAAATCAACATGCATTATCATCATATATGATTTCTTATCATCAAAAATCTCCTTTTGAAAAAATTTTAATAAAGTCAATATAGATTGTTTTTCAAATGAATATAACTAAAGTTCTCTAATTCATTTTTGTAGTTAAAGAGATTCAACAATAAATATATCATTTTATCTTGTTGAAGGATTCAAAGGATAAATATATTTTCAAGAATAATTATCTTTTTTAAAATTTATTTCAAAATGCAATGTCATTTAAAGTAAAAAACAAAATTTCATCATGATCATTGTAATAAAATATTTTCAAATAAAAACTTTGATTTATTTCAATTCCAATGATTTTTAGACTTAGTGTAGTGAGTTATCATGCTCATTTCATTTTTATTAAATATATTTTTAATTTACAAAAATACTAGACAATGAAGCATGATTTTTTCTCTCTCTTTTATGTATTGTTCTATGCTAAAATTATATCATTCAACATAATCATTCAATTATAGTATTTCAATTAATATAATATTTAAATCAATCATTCCATAGACTTTGTCAATATTTGAACCATTTAGCAATCATCATTAAAATATCATTTTCATAAATTTGATTGTATATATTTTTCATTAAAAATAGCTAAACTTTCTTGGTTCTAATTCTAGTATGCTTTAGCTAACACAAAGATTATGTATTATTGAGATCAATTAAGATTAATTATAATAACGAATCATCCTTAAGATTTATTATCAATAATTTTATTTTTAATATTTTTCTTGTTATTTACTTAGGCTAGTGAGCTTGAAAGATTGTTAGATCTCAAGTCATATGCCTTGAGTATCTACTTTCAAAACATTACTTAGAAGGCCACTTTATATTATGGGAGTTTTGTTTTATGTATCCATTTGAGTTTGGGTGTTTCATGATATATTGTTTCTATGTTCTCTAATGGCTTAAGGTTGTTTATGGTTCCTTTAGTAACCCAAATTAATTTATATAGACTATAATTTCTAAATGAACATCTACCACAAAAATTATATCTATTTTTGGGCAAAGAGTGTAATATAGGTCTTCTAATGAGGATAGTTGGCTTTTGATGAGTCTCACACACAATGCTAATACTTTCCTTATGAGCATGACCCTTATCAACATGAATTATGTTTCAAGACTCATTGTCTATATTAAACGCTTTTTGAGTTTGTTATAGTATGTTATTTTCTTGTTTAATTACCTCTAATGACTCGTAATTAGAATAAGAAAAACATAATGTTGATGCATTATTTAAGGCTTCATATTTAGTGCATGAATTGTATGATGGTGATGTATTATGTATTTGTTCAAATTTACTAACTAAAGAATCATGCTCTTTCTTAAGTAATTTATAAGATTTGTTAATTATTCTAAATTCATCATAAAGCTCATGAAAAGCATTTGATAATTCATCAAAAGTAAATGAGACTTTGGAGGAATCACTTATCTCATTGTTGACGGCCATAAGCACGAGATTCTCCATTTTATTTTGATTGTGCTTTTTATCTTCAGAGTGTCTTGGCTACTTGCATTCAAAACAACAGTGAGTTCATGATTTTAAGATCATTTTTATTGTTTATATTTATTAATTTATCTAATTCACTTGTCAAATATTCTCAAAGTCCTCATCACTCGAGTTTTCACTCAATGAGTTATATGTTCTTCTCAGTTCATATTCCTTCCGATTCTAGGAAGGTGTTCTTCAAGTTCATTTTTATAAGACATTTCGTTTATTGATTAATTTGATTTAGTTTGCTTTCATATCTCATTTATAATGTATACCAAATATCGAAAGCCGAATCATAAGCGGAAACATGATTAAACTTATTTTTATCAAGTGCATAATATAATATATTCATAGGCTTTGCATTCAACGAAATTATTTATTTTTCATAATCATTCCAATCATTTATTGATTTCAATGACTTCTGAAATCTTTTTTCAATAATACACCACAAATCAAAATCTATCGAAATAAAAAAGATACGTATTTGAATTTTCTAAGGTGTAGTCCGTCCCATTAAACATAGGAGGACTTATGATGCATTGACCCTCGTTAATGGTGAAAAGAGCCATTTCTTGGGTGTTAAACAAAATAGGAAAAACGTGACTCTGATACCAATTGTTAAGATCAATTGGCACTAAGAGAGAGGGGGGTGGGTGAAGTAATGTAGGTATAAAATTTCTCATTTTAAACAAGAAACTTTTCGTTTAGAGCAAAATCATATATCAGAAGAATCACTTGATAATTTATAGATAACAATTAAAATCTTGATTAAAATCATAAGGAAGAAGATTATATTTCTCAATGAACTAATTTGGAACACTATCAAGAAGTAAACAAGATAAGCAAAGGGAAACACTTACAATTTATAGTGGTTTAGCACCAACAGCCTACGTCCACTCCCAAGTCCTTATCCTTGAGACATGCCGACGTCCACTATTGATCTTTTTTAGGTGAAGACCAAACCCTTATACTTGAGCTTTCAATGGAGATAAGATTATAACTCTTTGATCATTCCCTTATCCTTTTTCTTTTTCTTATACTTCACACAAGTTTTTCATAGAATTTTTTTCCCAAAAGTGTTATATAGAATGCAAGAGAACTTGGGGTCTTTATAGCCCTAATGGCTTCAGAATTTTGGAGCCAAAATTCAAACATACCCAGAAAATCTGGGTACAAGCGGTTTACACACCAACCTAGGCAGCTCAACCACCCGAAACCCTAGGTATGGGCGGTTTACCCACTGGCCCAGCAGTTCAGCCACTGTAAGTCACCCGAAAACCTAGGCGGTGATAGTTTCCCCGCAGCTTACTAGCGGTTTACCCGTCGGAATCTTCGGAAAAGTGGTTCCCTCCACTTTTTGAATTCCGGTTTGAACCTCATGTTGCCAATCCCTTGGTCAACCAATTAAGCTCAACCTGAGCTCAATCAAACCCCAATAGTGGACCCGGTTGCCTTTTTTAGTTGATTTCCAAATCACACTCAAATCAAATTCACTCTTAACCTACAACTTAAAGATTACAATCAAACATGACCACAAAGCTTACGACCTCACTCCTGCAATCCGGCAACCTTCAGATTCTACAGTGATGAGTCTCACGGTCTTCCTCCGATAATCTCCCGACATGTTCCTGGTGAGCTTCCCCATCACTTCGATGAATCTCCTAGCGAACTCTCGGCGAGCTCCCACCGCATTGTCCAATCGTTGGCCCGATGCCTAAGCTTGATCTCGGGTTCATGTCTGATCTGTAACTCCTCCCGTTATGGTTAAACCTACACGATGCTAACTATGACTTAATTAATTACATTTATAATTGGAAAACACATCCACTTCAAGACCTTCCCAACTCCCGGCAAGCTTTTCGACTACCCTTGACAATCTTCCGATGAGTCTGTCTTCTTTTGTTAAACTCCCTTATGCTATCCTGGCAACCTCCCGATACCCTTGGCGAGCTCCTGACGCACTCTTGACGAGTTCCCAACTACATCGTCCAAACCCCGGCCCGATGCATGAACTTGACTTTAGCCAATCCTGATTGTCATATTCTCTTTATCATAATTAAACCTGTATTAACCAACTTCTAACAACCCATGTTAGATCAATAATCCATCAATTGATTTCATCATCAAAATCTGAGATTCAATAACTAGAAGTCCGTCGAAGACTTCTGTTTTACTTGCCAAGGGTGTCATATGATTCACTAGGAAAATAGTGGGAGTAGATTAAGATAGTATATCTTAATTATTAATTTTTTTACAAAATATGTATGTTATTTATTCATGCTACATTTTGTTTGTCAGAAGCATGTTGCTTGCAAACCCCCTACATGGCATACTTGATGCCAGCAGCCTCACTGGTCCAAACTACATGGATTGGCTCTGCAATTTGAGAATTGTTCTCATAACGAAGAAAATCGCATATGTCCTTGACATAACTCTGCCCTAGAAAGAGAAGCTAATTCTCTATATTTGTGAGATAAAAAAAATAATAAGGCTGATAAGTCCTTTGAGAAGGGTAAGGGCAAGACAGACCAGGTAAGGCAAAGGTTGCCAAGAAAGACCTAGTAAACGATAAAGGCCAGTGCTTCCACTACGATAAAGATGGGCATTGGAAGAGGAACTACAAGGATTGCCTTATAGAGAAAGTGAAACACAAGCTTTGAGAAGCTTCAGGTACATTCTTGATCACTCTATTTGTCATATTTTTATGATAGCATATGGATATTGGATACCGGGAGTGCTTGTCATATTTGTAATTTGTTACAGATTCTGACACCTAGGAGATTGGTAAGAGGCGAGATAGTCCTTAAGATGGGCAATGGAGCAAGAATTACTATAGTTGCTATTGGGGAGGTCATCCTACATTTGTTTGGTGGAGCTATCATTTCATTAGATGCATGCTATTATGTTCCTTTTATTATTAAAAATATTATTTACATTACTTATTTGACAACTAGTAGATATAAACTAGTTTTTGAGAACAATAGTTGTTCAATAATTATGGCTGATGAGATCATCACAAGGACCTTGATTAATGGCTTATATGTGTTAGATACTTCACCACACATCATGAATTTAAATACGTCTACGAGGAAACGAGATAAGGTGTACCTATGGTATTATAGGCCAGGTCATATCCATGAGGGAAGAATTCAAAAGTTGTTAAAAAATAAATACTTAGATGCATTTGACTATGAATTCTATGCAACTTATGAACCTTACATTCAAAGAAAGATGTCAAACTCTCCTTTTAGTAGAATTGAAGAGAGAGTCACTTAGGAACTCATACAAAATGATGTATGTGGTCCCATGTTGGCTCAAGCTATAGATGGTTACTCCTACTTTATTATATTCACTAATAATTTCTCTATATATTGACATATGTGCTTGATGAAGTACAAGTCTGATGCCTTCAAGAAATTCAGGGAATATAAGAATGAAGCGGAGAATTGGAAGGAGTATAAGACTCTTCGATCAGATCGAGGAGAAGAGTACTTAAGTACAGAGTGTTGAATCTTGAATTTTGATGATAAAATCAATTGATGATTTTTATGATCTAACTTGTGTTTGTTAAAGAAAATGATGCATAATTAGCTACAATAGTAAAGGGCATTACAATCAGATGTTGGGTCAGAGTCAAGTTTTAGAATCGGGCCAATATTCGGACGACGCAATGGGAGCTCGCTGAGAGTTCGCTAGAGGTCGGCTGAGGTTCGAACGATGTTGTCGGGAGCTCGCTGCACCATAAGTTTACCGGGAAGTTCATTGGGAGTTCATGACAGGTTAACAGGAGCTCATCGAGAGTTCACCGAAAGAATACTACAAGTTCATTGGGAGTTCATCGAAGGAAATTGGGAGCTTGCTGGGGGTTCATCGAAAATATGTCAGGAGTTTACCAAAGAGACGATCGAACAACAAAGATTGTATGTTGAGCGTCGTAGCTAGCATCATAATGAGAGTTAGTTTTATTAACTCAATTAAGAGATAATTAAGCCTTAATTAGGACTGATTTGGACTCATTATAAATGTCATTTCGGTAACCTAAGGTCGGATAAAGCACGGTCTTCGAAGACACTGTCTCCAAGATGCCATAGTCTTCGAAGGTATGTCAAGTAGTTGAACCGCCTAGACTGGGTAGTTGAACAGCCTAAACATAGTCTCCCAGACTGTTAGGCAGCTGAACTGCCCAAAACATCGTCTCCCAAACTGTGTCAGGTGGCGGAACCGCCTAGAATGTAGTCTTCGAGACTAGTACCTCAAGATCACTTAAAAATTAATTTTGGCTCCACTTTTAAAGCCATTTGGGGCCTATAAATACCTCACCTTTCTTGCTTGAGGTATGCAAGCAATTAAGAGCAAAAATCTTGTGAAAACGCTGTTGTAATTGAGAGCTTCTCCTCATATCGTATTATATAGTTTTTTATCTAAAGGAAAGGTTTGCATCTTGTGAAGGTTATCTCCAAAACCTGTAAAAGGAGAATAGAGTTGTAAGAGAGTAATTGATCTCCACTCATTGAATGAAGATCAATAGTGGAAGTCGGTGGCCTCAATGGAGGAGGAATCGGGAAGTGGAGATGGCTTTGATCCTAACAATTAGTATCAGAGCCACATTTTATCTCTATTTGGCTTAAAATCCAAGAGAGATGGCTTTTATTGGCAATCAAGAGGGATTTTCTATCACTTATCCTCCCATGTTCAATGGGACGGATTACACATATTAAAAAACTCGAATGAGGATTTTCCTACTTTCTATAGATTTTGAATTATGACATATTATTGAAAGCAGTCTTAAAAGGTCTTCTAAATCGATGAACGAATGGAATGATTCAGAAAAGAAGATTTTCTCTTTGAATGCTAAAGCGATGAACGCTTTATTTTGTGCTTTTGATAAAAATAAATTTAATCGGGTTTCTATATGCGAAACTACACACGAGATTTAGCATACACTTGAAGTCACACACGAAGGCACTAGTCGAGTCAAATAGTCAAATATTAATTTTTTAGTGCATAGCTATGAGTTGTTTCGCATGAAATCAAGTGAGACTACTGGAGACATATACACTTATTTTATGGATGTCATGGTCTAAAACACTTGGTAAAAGTTTTTTTAATTTTGAACTTGTTAACAAAATATTTAGATCCCTTCCAAAAAGTTAGGATCCTAAAGTAATGGCAATACAAGAAGCAAAGACCTAAATAATTTTTCGTTTGAAGAAGTAATCGGTCGGGTCTTTGATGTTATGAATTGACATGTGTAGCACATGATGAACTCAAGAACAACCTTCCCAAGAATAGGAAGGACATAGCACCTAGAACAACGAAGACCACTTAGGAGAAAAATCAAGTGACGATGATGAGGAGGAGGAGGACTTTGCACTTCTTACAAAAAAATTTAAGAATTTCTTAAAAATGACTAAAATAAAACAAGATGCTAAGAATAAAAGTGAATTAAAAAAGGACTCAATAATATGTTATGAATGTAAGAAGGTGGGTCACTTTAAAAATGAATGTCTCCGAGTGAAGAAGAAGTAACCAAACAAGAATAAGGCGCTCAAAGCCACTTGGGACGACTCAAGTTCATTGAAGACGAGGAGCCAACCAACAAGGAAGAAGTTGCAAATTACGCTTTAATGACATTTGGCGACGAGGTAAGTAACCTAAACGAGTCTTCTTTATCTTATAATGAATTATTTAATTCATCCAATGATTTGTTTGATGATTTTAAATTAGTTCGTAAAAAGTATAGATTATTAAAGAAAGAGCATGCTTCACTTGCTAGTAAATTTGAAAATATTAAAAAGGAGTATGATGAATATAGGATAGCTCCTTGCACAAATGTGAAGAATTAGATATACCTAAGAAAGAAAATACTTCATTACAAGAAACATTAGAAAATTTTAAAATAGGTAACAAATCCTTAAACATGATCCTTGCTAATAAGGGTCATGTTCATAGAAAGGAAGGAATTGGTTTTGTGAGTAACACTCAACAAAAGCCAACCATCTTCGTTAAAGGATCTACATTATATGTTTGACCTAGAAATAAATATAATTTTTATGAAAGAATTACACACTATACTTATAAATGTTCATTTAAAAGGTAATACACAAATTAATTTGGGTTCCTGAAGAAACCATAAACAACTCGATGTCATTAGTAAAATTAGGTAGATTTTTTTATGAGAAACCCATAGGCAAATGAGTACCTAAATCAAAACCCCCTTTCTTGTAGGAACGTCTCCAAACAAAGGCTAGAAGCACAAAATGATACCTTGATAGTGGATGCTTAAGGCACATGACTGGAGATCCAACTCATTTCTCTAAGCTTACTAGCCTAAATGAAGGATTTGTTACCTTCCTAGACGATAAGGGAAAAATCATTGGGAAAGGAACCATAGATAACAAATCAAACCTCATGATAGAAGATGTATTATTAGTTAACAGTTTAAAACATAATCTACTAAGTATTAGTCAATTATGTGATAAAGGATACATTATTAAATTTGAATCTAATGCTTGTATAATTAAAATAGCAAACAAAATAGTTCTGTGATTGTCTTAAGAAACAATAATGTATATACTATCGATATTGATAATTTTTGTAATGAAATATGCTTTTCAGTTTTAAATGATGATGCATGGATTTGGTATAGGAGACTAGGACATGCTAGCATAAAACTATTAAACCAAATCTTAACTAAAAGTCTAGTAAGAGGAATGTCTTGCATCAAGTTCGTAAAAGATAAAGTTTGTAATGCATGTCAATTAGGAAAATAAATAAAAAGTAGTTTCAAATTGAAAAATCAAATAAGCACCTCTAGACCACTACAACTAATCTATATGGATTTATTTGGACCAATTGATACTACAAGTTTAGGAGGTAGCAAATATACTTTTGTTATTGTAGACGATTATAGTAGATATACTTGGACCTATTTCTTGGCACATAAAAGTAATTCTTTTAAATATTTTTCAAAATTTTGTAAACTTATTTAAAATGAAAAGGGTTTTATGATTTCATCTATATATAGTGATCATAGTGGTGAGTTTTGAAATCATGATTTGTAAAATTTTTGTGACTTGAATGAGTATAATCATAATTTCTCTACTCCTAGAAATCCACAACAAAATGTAGTAAAAAAAAAAAGGAGCTTACAAGAAATGGGTAGAATCATGTTAAATAAATATAGCCTACCCAAATATTTTTGGGTCGAAACCATTAATATGACATGCTATGTCATGAATAGGGTTCTCGTAAGGCCATTACTCTCCAAGACTCCTTATGAATTATGGAATAATAAAAACCCAATATTTCATATTTCAAAGTATTTTGTTGTAAATGTTTTATTTTGAATGAAAAAATGCTTTAGGAAAGTTCGATGCAGAATCTGATGAAAGTATATTTCTTAGTTATTCCTCAATTTCAAAAGCTTATTGTATCTTTAATAAAAGAACTCTAGTAATTGAGGAATCTATCCATATTTTTTTTAATTAGGTTTCCAAATTAAAGAAAATTTATCTTGATGATGATTTTGATTTTGATACTTTAAATTTGAATGATAAATCTCCTCTTCAAAATAACTTGGATGCATCTACTTCCAAGAAATCCTTACCTAAGGAATGAAAGTATATAGATGCTCATCATAAGGAGTTAATAATAGGATATATATCAAAAGGTGTTCAAACTTATTCATCATTTAAGAATTTTTATGCTAACACTACATTTTATCTCAAATTGAACCAAAATGCATTAAGAAAGCCCTAAAAGATGATTCTTGGGTTATTTTAATGCATGAAGAGTTAAACCAATTTGAGAGAAATGAGGTGTGGGAGCTTATTCCTAGACCTAGTGATCGTTTAGTGATTGGCACTAAATGGGTCTTTAGAAATAAACAAGATGAAAATTGTATTGTGATTAGAAACAAGGCTACATTAGTACCCAAGGGTTTTAAACAAGAAGAAGATATCGATAATGAAGAGAGCTTCACTCCTGTGGCCAGACTTGAAGCCATAATGATGCTCCTTGCCTTTGCCCCTCTTAAGAATTTTAAGTTATTTTAAATGGATGTCAAAAGTAATTTTCTTAATGGTTCTATTTTCGAAGAAGTTTATGTTGAACAACCCCCCAGTTTTGAAAATAATCTTTTTCCAAATCATATTTTTAAACTATCTAAAGCTCTTTACGGATTAAAACAATCCCATAGGACTTGGTATAAAAGACTTAGCTCTTTTTTTTATTTCAAACAATTTTTTGAAAGGCAAGGTTGATACCACATTATTTTTTAAGTATTTTAAAAATAATTATCTATTTATTTAAATTTATATTAATGATATCATTTTTGGTTCAACAAATGAATCCTTATGTGAAACTTTTGCCAAGAGTATGAGCCAAGAATTTGAAATGAGCCTAATGGATGAATTAATATTTTTCCTAGGATTACAAATAAAACAATTAAATGATGGTATCTTTATAAGTTAAACTAATTATACCTTAGATTCTTTTTAAAACGGTTTAGTATGGATAATGCTAAGGCAATAAACACACCCATGAGTATTTCTACAAAATTAGACTTGGATAATGAAAGTAAAAATTTTGATAAAAAAAACATATAGAGGAACCATATGTAGTTTATTGTATTTAACTACTACTAGACTGGACATAATGTTTAGTGTTGGGTTGCATGCAAGATTTTAATCCAATCTTAAATATTCTCATTTTAAGACAGTTAAGCGAATATTTAGATATTTAAAAAGAACTTTTAATTTAGGTTTATGGTATCATAAGTCTAAAAACTTTGATTTACTTGCTTATGTGGATGCCGATTTTGGAGGTTGTAGAATAGATAAAAAAAGTATAACCGGAACATGTCAATTCTTAGGACATGCTCATTGATTGATATCTTCCCCAAGCCATTAAATGAAGAGCAATTTGAGTTTATTAGAAGAGAGTTAGGAATCTTAAACCATTCAAATGCATGATTTGATAAATTTCTTGAGTTTTACATAAGATGATTTTGAGTACTTGAGTAGCTCTTATAGTCTTCTTGGACATTTCGGCTTTTTGAGATCTCCTTCAAAATAATTATTGGATTCATAAATATATATCCCCCCTCTTAATAAACTATTTTGTTTTGATATACTTAATTTTTGGATCTTTGACACCCCCCCTCCACTTCTTCGTCTATTTTATTTACAAAGGGGAAGAAAGCAATTTAACACGAAATAGATTAAACTATATTCTAATTTTTCTTCTTATTTTACTAAGGGAGAGAAATGGACTAGATTTCTTTCTTTGTATAATGAATATTTATGATAAATGTGTTGACATATGAATTGAACACTTAGTATTCAAATATGTCATGAATATTTTTCCTTATTGATAACAAAGGGGGAGAAACAACATAATTGATGACATATGACAAATGTTGTGTTTAAAATTTTATCATATAATAAATATTTATGTTGAATAATTATTTTGAAAAGGTATATTGAACATTTATCCTTATTGATAAATATTTAAAAATGATAAACATTCAAATGATGGATATTTATTATAAATGCTCGTATATGAATTGAACATTTCTCCTTTTTATTGATGACAAAGGGGAGAAATAACATATTTGCCGGAGGTTACCGAAGTATGCGAGAGTTAGGTCTTAATTAGGCTTAATTAGTTATTAAGTATTATAATTATTGAGTCATAGTTAGGGTTAGAGTCCTAATTGAGTTAAATTTGGAAGAAATCCAAATCAACTCAACAAGGCAAGCGGATCCACTATTGGGTTTGGTTGAGTTCAATTAATTGACCAAAGAACTGGTCAACGTAAAAGTCAAGCCAGAATTTGAAAAGTGGAAGGAACCACTTTTGTGAAAATTTCAACGGGTAAACCATCGGTGAGCGGCGGTTGGACCGCCAGTACCATAGAATCTGGGTGGCAGCCTGCAAGTGTCGGCGGGTAAACCGCCCAAACGGCGATTGGACCACCCGTACCACAGCTTATGGGCGGCGGCCAATGGTTGATAGTGGGTAAATTGCTCGTACCCGATTTTTCTAGGTATGTTTAATTTTTGGTTCAAAAAATCTGAAGCTACTTGGGGTCTATAAATATCCAAATATTCTTATATTCACCAACAACTCTTTTGGGCAATTAAATTATGTGAAAAATAAAGTGTGTGTGATTTGTAAGAAAAAGAAAATGGAAGGAAGAGAGCTTAGAGATAGTAACTTCTTAAGTCTCCCTTATAAGCAAGTGTAAGCGTTTGATCTTTATCCAAAGAAGATTGGTAATGGATGTCGGTGTGCCTCAAGAAGGAGGACTCGGAAGTGGACGTAGGCCGTTGGCATCGAACCACTATAAAATTGTAAGTGTTTCATACTTGCATTGCTTGAATGTTGTTAAATTGATGCTTCCAACTTAACTAAACTCCTTGAAAGCAAGACAATAAGTTCCTTTTCTCAAACGTGATTATCTTTTCGGCTTTTTACTTTTAATCACTCATTTGTTTTATCAAAAACAAAAAGCTTTAGATTTTCTATTCTATCTTATCCGAAAAGCTTTTGCTTTGGAAAGAAAAATCTTAGCTTGCACTAATTTACCCCCCCCCCCCCCCCCTCTTAGTGTTAATTGATCCTAACAAATTATTCCAATTGTTCATTAGAAGAGAAGACTTTTTAAATTCGTTTTCAACAATAGTCCATAAATTAAGGTCTAAAGAAAGCAAGAAAACTCTCATCCGAGTTTTCGAATAAGTGTAGTCCATCCTATTGAATATGAGAGGACGAATGATAGAAAAACCCTCTTGAAAGCCAATAAGAGTCTTTTTCTCTTAGGTGTTAAACCAAATGAGAAAAATCAAGGCTCTGATACCAATTGTTAGAATCAATTGGCACTAAGAGGGGGGGGTGAATTATTGCAAGTATAAATTTTTAGTTTAGATGAAAACTTTTCGATTCAACTAAGATAGAAAATCTGAAGCTTTTCATTCTTAGTGCAACGAGTGAGTGATTAAAAAAAAGTTGCTAAGTTAATAAATAAATCGGAAAGATAAGTAATATTTAAAGGAAATAACTTATCATCAAGACTTTGCTTTCAAAGAGTTGAGTTAAATCGGAAGCATCAATATAAAAATATGTAAGCAATAAAAGCAAGGAAACACTCATAATTTTTATAGTGGTTCGGCATACGTCCACTCTCAAATCCTCTTCTTGAGGCACACTAGTGTCCACTACCGATCTTATTTGGGTGAAGACCAAACCTTACCCTTTGCTTACAAGGGAGACAAGATTACATTCTTTGATCACTCTCTTTCCCCTTTTCTTTTTCTTATAATTCGCACACAATATTTTCTCAGAATATAATCTCCAAAATTATTGTGTATAATACAAGAAAACTTAGGGTATTTATAGGCCCAAAGTGGCTTCAGATTTTTGGAGCCAAAAATCAAACATACTTAGAAAAATCGGGTACAAGCAATTTACCCGTCGACCTAGGTGGCTCAGTCGCCCGAACACCAGGGTACGAGCAGTTTACCCATTGGTCCTAGGCAGGTCAATCATCGAAAGTACCTAGATTCCTAGGTACGGGTGGTTCAACCATCCAGTCTGAGCGGGTCAGTCATTGTTAGCCACCTGAAAGCCTGGGTGACGATAGTACACCTATCGCTCACCGGTAGTTTACTCGTCGAAATTTTTACAAAAGTGGTTCCCTCCACTTTTCAAATTTTGTCTTAAACCATCAGTTGACTATTCCCTTGTCAACTACTTGAGCTCAACCTGAGCTTAACCAAACCCTATAGTTAACCTGGTTGCCTTATTGAGTTGATTTGGATTTTATCCAAATCCAACTCAATGAAGACTCAATTCCTAACTATGACTCAATGATTACAACACTTAATGACTAACAAGCTAAACCAAGACCTAACTCCCGCCAATCTAGCTGCCTCCGGTATTCTTGGGGTTAGTCTTTCGGTCTTCTTCCAGTGATCTCCCGGTATGTTCCCAATGAGCTTCCTGATCCTTTTGGCGAATCTCCTAGTGAACTTCGATGAGATCCCACTTCATCGTCCAAACCCAGGCCCGATGCTCAAGCATAATCATGGCTCATCATCTAGTTGTAACTCGATTGCTCCTGTCATAGTTAGTCCTGCATGATGCTAATTATGACTTGATTAAATATAATTATAATTGTCCAACGTCCATTACAAGACCATCCTAACTCCCGGCAAGCTTTTCGGCTAACCCCGACAATCTTCCGATGAGTCTCAGTCTTCTTCTGGTGAACACCCTTGTGCCATCCTGGCAAACTCCCAATACCCTCAGCGAGCTTCCGATACACTCCTGGTGAGTTCCCAACTGCATCGACCCGATGCATGGACTTAACCTTTGCTAATCCTGATTGTAATAATCATTCTGTCGTAATTAATCTTATATCAATCAATTCTAACAATCCTGTTAGATCAATAACCAATCAATTAATTTTATCATCAAAATCGGAGATTCAACAATTTACAACCGCCTATTTGCCCTTTTAAATCAGTTTATTGCTTCTCCTTCTAAAACTAGTGTTATTGTGCCTCAATTTATCATCACGTTAATTTTACAACGAAAGATCTGCCTTTCATCTTTTACCCTATTTTTCTACCGTTACTCTATTAAAATTTTGTCAAACTTTTTGCTGATATTGATCACATCTAAACCGAGGATTTCTATATATTTTTCTCAAGTGTTTCTCTAAAATTTATGTTGAGAATTCATCGTTTCTCCAATGTAAAATTTGTTCGACAGGATAGCACATCACAACACATTTCTTTGTCGAATTCTATCGAATTTAAATGTTATCTTTTGCGGGTTTTGGACTTTCTTTCTCTCATCTACAAACCCTACCATCCTCACCAAATAGCCACCCAAATCAACTCTAAACCGTAGCCTACTTCTATCTCCTTGATCCACCCATCCAATTGGCCACCTCTTCACTAAAAACTCTCATGCCACTAACCTGACAACAAAAAAAGGATCTCAATGTTACAAATCTAAAGGTCTACATCATGGCATCAGAGGAGGCCATCAACACTAAGTTTGAAGCAGTTGAAAGTTGCATGGAGGAGAAGATGTGAGGCCTTTTCACCGAATTCAGCATGGGCCAACCACCTAGCCCGAAGAAATCACAAGAAGGAGAAACTTTAGATCAGCGAGACGATCCTCAAGAGTATGGCTACATCCCTGATCCAAATACTTCGCGCATGAAGATTGACTTCCCTAGATGGGAAGAAGGAGACCCGATCGGATGGATCGCGTGCGTAGAATGCTATTTTCGATTCTACTAAATTGTCGATGCTACAAGGGTGGAGATTGCTGTCATCCACCTCAAGGGGGATGCTATTCAGTGATTTAATTAGTATGAGCACACCCATTGAGGTCTCTCTTGGAAGCGATTCAAGGAAGGACTACTAAATCGCTTCGGATGAATCGATTTTGATAATATCGATGGACAATTGGCGAAGATTCGACAAACCTCAACAATACATGAATATCAAATAAGGTTTAAATATTTATCTAACTAAACTATGGATTGATCTGAAAAGCAACTTTTAGGAACTTTTATCGAGGGCCTAAAGCCGAAGATTTAAGGAGAAGTAAAGGCGCAACAACCATACACTCTCACGACGGTGATTTCCTTCGTGAGAATCTAAGAAGAACGATTGAACCATGAAGTATAAACGATAAGGGTCGCTCTTCGACCAGCCATGCTGAAGCCTTCAGCCCCTTCTACTCTCATTCGAGTCCCCACACCAAAAAAATTAATAAGAGACGAGCTTAGTGAATGATCGGCTAAAGAGTTGTGTTAGCACTGTGATGAACCGTAGAGCCGAGAACATCGCTACAAAAAGGGTCAGCCCCTCGTGATTGAACCAGTAGAGGATGAGGACAGTGAACCATCTAAAGAAAGCCTCGAACCTGAAGATGAAGCTATAGAGGAAGAGCGCCAACCGGCCGACTATGCAGTGCATGCATTGGCCGGCTACTCCAACTCGCAAATGATGAAAGTTGGAGGACTTCTTAAACAGCAACCCATCACCATTCTCATCGATATGGGCAGCACAAATAACTTTCTCAATAGTAAGGTTGCTACAACATATGCTTCAAATCGAAGGTTGCAACAAGTTCAATGTAAAGGTCGCCAACGGTTGAATTCTCGATTGCGACCAACAATACTCGTGAGTAAAATTGCTCCTAAAAGACCAGGAAGTGGTAGCCGATTTCTTTCTCCTACCCATCAATGATTATGAAGCCATGTTTGGGATTGAATGACTCACAACATTATGTAACATCTCTTAAAATTTTCTCTAAACTAATCATGAAGTTCTATTATAAAGTGAGACAGACAGGTCACATTGCGAGGCAAGCGCGGGAGCCGTATTTTCATTGTTTCAATGCAACGAATGGAGAAGGTACTACACAAAACAAATGGTGGATTTTTTATGCATATCCTATAGTCATCAAGGGAGGAAAAAGTGTAAAATTTAGATCTTAAGCTTACCCTCTTGTTGGATGAATTTGTTGATTGATATTTTCACGGAGCCGCAAGGGCTTCCCCCAAATCGGCCACATGATAACCGTATACCTATTTTGCAGGGCAAACCTCTAATAAATTTGAGACCATACTACTATCCTTACTTGCAAAAGGATGAGATTGAGAACATCATTAAGGAGATGCTCGATACCAGAGTAATTTGATCAAGTTGCAGCCCTTACTCCTCGCCAATGTTACTAGTGTGCAAGAAGAATGGTACGTGACGGATGTGTATTGATTATCGGGCTTTGAACGCTATCACCATCAAAGACAAATATCCTACACCAATAGTATATGACTCTTGGATGAACTAAAAGGAGCTCAAGTCTTCACTAAATTATGCCTCCATTCCGGTTACCATCATATTCGGGTCTACACTAAAAATGTTTTAAAACTACAATCTGCACACATAACGACCACTACAAGTTTTTGGTAATACTCTTCGGACTTACGAATGCTCCTTCTACTTTTCAAATCATGATGGACGATATTTTTTGGAGGTTTCTATGCAAGTTCGTATTAGTATTTTTTTATGATATCCTCATTTATAGCCCTACACTTGATATGCATTTTCAGCACTTACGAACTATTCTCACGAATCTTTGGGAGAACACCCTTTATATTAAACAGTCAAAGTATAGCTTTTTACAATATAAAGTGGAGTATCTATGGGACATTATATCAGAAGATGGAGTGGTGGTAGACTCGATAAAGATCAAGGCAATGCAAGGATGGTGAAGACCTACGAACATAAAATCATTGCATGGCTTCCTTGGACTCACGGGCTACTACCGAAACTTCATGGAAGATTATGACAAGATCAATGCCCCACTCATATCTCTACTGAAGAAAGACTCCTTCTTGTGGTTGGATAAAGCCTTTGTAGCCTTTGAACCATTCAACGCATCCATGACAACGACGTCGGTCCTAGCGCTACCTGATTTCAACTGCACCTTCGTGATTGAGGCCAACGCATCCGGAGTTGGAATTGGGGCTACTCTAATGCAAGATGGCCGACCCCTTGCTTACACCAGTAAAGCTTTATCTCTCTCATATCTTAAAATATCCATGTATGATAAAGAAATGATTGTTATCGTACACGCTGTCACGAAGTGGAGACCCTACCTGATCGGCCGATGCTTCCATATTATTACCACCACCGAAGTCTTAAATATTATTTAGAGCAAAAAAATATCTTCCCTGGAGCAACAACGATGGATAACTAAACTTCTTGACTTTGATTGTGAAATTATTTATCAAAAGGGAAAAGAGAATGTTGTTGTAGATACTCTATCACTACTACCGGGACAAGCCGAAATTTCAGCCATCTCCCTTCCCTCCACCGACTTCCTCAAAGACATTAGGGAGGAATGGAAGAATGACCTAGAGACCAAGACATCATAAAAAAATTGGAGAAGGATTCGGGTTCTATGGGCCACTACACTTGGGATTCGAATGACCTGTGCTACAAAGACTGAATTGTGATTATTCCTTTTTCCTCTTTTATCCAGATTATTTTACATGAGATGCACTCTTCACCTTCAGCAGGGCACTCTTAATTTCTGAGAACATACAAAAGGGTGAAGTAAAACTTCTTTTGGAAGGACATGAAAAAATTGATTTATCATTATGTATCCAAATATGATGAATGCCAGCAGCAGAAGGGTGAAACAGTGGTAAATCCGAGAAAACTACAACCACTACCTATACCAGACTCAGGATGGATGGACATCTCCATAGATTTCATCGAAGTACTACCATCATCTCAAGATAAAAGCATGATTTTTGTGGTAGTAAATCATTTAACCAAATATACTTATTTCTGTGCTATGAGACATCCCTATACCACTGTCAGTATTATTCAACTTTTTATGAAAAATATTATAAAACTACATGGGATGTCAAGGTTGATTATGAGCAACCGTGATATGGTATTTACAAGTAAATTTTGGACCAAGCTTTTCCAACTATAAGACACTCAATTGAAGATGAGTACAGTCTATCATCCACAGACGGACAGCCAAACATATGGTGAATAGATGCCTCGTGACTTATGGTGCTTCACCAGTGATCGACCCAAAGAGTGGACAAAGTGGCTTCCTTGGACCGAATGGTGGTATAACATAACTTATCATTCATTAACTAAATATACCCCTTATGAGGACATTGTATGGCCGATCACCCCTGTAATACTAAAATATGTAATTGACATGACTAAAGTAGATCAGGTCAATCAAAACTTAATTGACAAGGACAAGCTTCTATAACTATTGAAAGGCAACCTAATTATCGCTCAAGCCCGTATGAAGCAATAGGCAGACACTCATCGGAGCAAGCAAAAATTTTCAGTTGGAGATTGGGTCTACCTTCGCCTACAACCATACAAGCAGCTGTCAATCAATACCAGGGTATCGATGAAGCTATCTCCACGATTCTATGGGCCATATCAGATTTTGGAGCATATTGGTGTTGTGGCATACAAATCAAAGCTTTCAAATGATGTTAAGATCTATCTCGTTTTCCATGTATCCTTGCTAAAGCCAAAATTGGGAGAATGCGAGTTGGTGCAAACTTAGCTACCGAACACTACAAATGATGGTGAGATTGAAGCTCAACCTAAAGCTATACTTGATTGGAGGATTGTGATGCATCGTCGACACCCTTCAACTGAAGTACTCGTGAAGTGGAATAATTTAGCATCCGAAGATGCAATGTGGGAGTCTTATGAAGAGTTGAAGACCCGATCTACACAAGTGGCTATGAGACCAACCGCCTCCATCATATGGACGGGTATATAGTACACTGATCTGTCCGATTATCTCAATATCCCTCTTGAGTAACTTATAACCGGGATTATTTAGGATCTATGTTTCAAGGTGAATCAATCTTATTATCATAATCTCATCACGATCCGACTCCCATTGTATAGAACCAAGGATATCACAATATATATGTAATAGATAATATAAGAATATGTCAATATTAATCATAAACAAAAAGATCACATAGCGTGGCACTTGGAACTAGCAAATTCTTTGGCCACTAATCTAGCATTGTTTCTAACCATGATACCATTTTCATCTTAGTTGTTTCTAAAGACCCATTTAGTACCAATCACTAAATGGTCATTAGGTCTAGGAACAAGCTCTCATACCTCATTTCTCTTAAATTGATTAAGTTCTTCATGTATTGCATTAACCCAAGAATCATCTCTTAGAACCTTATCAATGCACTTTGGCTCGATTTGAGAAAGAAACGCGATATTCACACAAAAATTTTTAAAAGAAGATCGAGTTTAAACTCATTTTAATGTTTCTCCTATTATAAGCTCTTTCCTTAGGATGATCATTCATATACTTCCATTTCTTGGGTAAGGATTTGGAAGTAGATTCATACAAGTTACTTTTAGGAGTATTATCATTTAAATTCAAGTTACCAAGATCAATTTTATCATCAAAATTAATCTATTTAAATTTAGAAAACTCATTAAAAATAACATGAATATATTCTTTTATTACTAATGTTCTTTTATTAAAAACATGATAAGCTTTTGAAATAAAAGAATAACCTAGAAAAATGTCTTCATCGGATTTTACTTCAAATTTAACTAAAGCATCCTTTTTATTTAAAAGACTATTTACAACCAAATATTTTAAAATAAGAGATATTGGATTTTTTACCATTTCACAATTTATAAGGAATTTTAGCAATTAATGGTCTTATAAGAATCGTATTAATGACTTCGGCCCAAAAATATCTAGGTAAACTATGTTCATTCAACATTATTCTAGTCATTTCTTGTTGTTAGGATTATTATGATTAATTGGCACTAAGAGATGAGGGGTGAATTAGTGCAAGTGTAAATTTTCAGTTTAGATGAAAACTTTTTTATTAAACCAAGATAGAGAATCTAAAGCTTTTCGTTCTTAATGAAATGAGTGAATGATTAAAAGAAAGTTGCTAAGTTAATAAGCAAACTAAAAATATAAGTAACATTTGAAGGAAAGAACTTATTATGAAAACTTTGCTTTCAAAGAGTTGAGTTAAATCGGAAGCGTCAATAAAAAATATTTAAGCAATGAAAGTAAGAAAACACTCACAATTTTTATAGTGGTTTGGCACCAACGACCTATGTCCACTCCCAAGTCATCCTTATTGAGGCACACTGGCATCCACTACCGATCTTCTTTGGGTGACCAAACCTTTACACTTTGCTTACAAGGGAGATAAGATTACACTCTTTGATCACTCCCTTATCCCTTTTCTTTTTCTTATAATTCTTATACAATATTTTATCATAATATAATCCCCAAAAATTATTATATGAAATGTAAGAAAACTTAGGATATTTATATGCCCCAAATTGGCTTCAAAATCGGAGCCAAAATCTAATCGTATCCAAAAAATCCAGGTGTGGGCAGTTCACCCACCGGCCTGGGCGGGTCAACTGCTGAAAGTGCCCAAATTCCTGGGCATGAGTGATTCAGCCACCCAGCCAGGGAAGCTCAACCGTTGACAGCCATTGGAATCCTGGGTATGATGGTACAATTGCCGCTTACTAACGGTTTACCCATCAGAATCTCCGCAAAAGTGGTTCCCTCCACTTTTCAAATTTCAGCTTAAACCTGATATTGATCACTTTTTGGTCAATTAATTAAGCTTAACCTGAGCTCAATCAAACATCATAGTGGACTCGGTTGCCTCTTTGAGTTAATTTCTAAATCACACTCAAATTGGACTCACTCTTAATCTATGATTTGAATATTACAATCAAACATAACCACCAAGCTTAATGACCTCACTCCCGCAGGCAACCTTTGGAATCTCTAGTGGTAAGTCTCATGGTCTTCTTCCGACAATCTCACAGCATGTTCCTAGCGAGCTTCTCGATCCCTTCAACGAATCTCCTAATGAACTCCCGGCAAGCTCCCACCGCATCATCTGTAACTCCTTCTCCCGTCGTGATTAAACCTATATAATGCTAACTATGACTTAATTAATTTCAATTATAATACTCACAAGTCTACTTCAAGACCTCCCCAACTCCTGGCAAGCCTTTCGACTACCCCCGTCAATCTTTCGGTGAGTCTCAGTTTTCTTTTTGTGATCTCCCTTCCACTTTCCAAGCAAGCTCCTGATACCCTCGGCAAGCTTTCAACACACTCCTAGTGAGTTTCCAACTACATCATTCGAACCCCGACCCAATGCATTGACTTGACTTTGGCCAAACCTGATTGTCACATTCTCTCTGTCGTAGTTAATCCTACATTAATCAACTTTGAACAATTCATATTAGATCAATAACTCATCAATTGATTTCATCATCAAAATATGAGATTCAACAATCTCCCCCTTTTTGATGTTGACAATTAATTGATGACATGAGTTAATCCTAACTCCCCCTAAATTCATGCCACTTACATTTAAGAGAATCACACACCCTTAAATTCAAGCAATTAAAATTCTATATAAATTTCAACCCAAATTTGCATATCCAAGATATCAAATCATGAGTAAAAGAAATCATACACTCATATCCATATCTAAGATATATCAATTCATATCCATATCAATGTATATTATTAATATCATGCATCATCAATGTATACTTCTCTCCCTTTGTCATCAATAAAAAGGTGAAATATAGGGCTTGAAATTTTAAGACACATGAGTTTTTGCTCTCCTTTGTAAAAATACAACATGAGTCATAAAGATTTTACTTTCATTTATGAACAAGAAGAAAAGAAAATAAGGGAGGAGTTATAAAACATCATTATGTATAGCTTTCAATTTGTAGAGATAAATTTCAAAAATAAGCTCAAGGATCCAAGATATTCAAGAAGATTCAAGAATTTATGAGCTACTCATACATTTAAAAACATCTCATGTAATTTCAAACAAGGGTAGCAAATAAATTTGTAGGGTACAATCATGTAAATTTTCTCCCCTTTTTATTTTTATAAATAATAAGATAAAAATGAAGAACATTTTCATAAACATTATTACAAAAGGCTTAATATCATGAAATCTAGATTATTAATTTATATATTTTCATAATTTAACATTTTGAACTCTCAACCTCATATAAGATTTTAAAAATTTCGAATATGAGCTCAATAAATCCATCTTATATAAATTTCAATAAAACGTAGTAAATAAAGCTAATGAGTTCTTTCTTCTTTTTTGAGAAGTGCAAGCTAGCAAATTTTTGCTTCCTTTGTAATATTCAAGCTAGCAATTTACATCATGCAAGCAAACAAGTTTTGCTCCCCCTTAATAATTTTCTTATGAAAAAAATTTCTTTCCTTTCTTTGAATAAGGAAGTAGGGTAAGAGACATTGTATCACAAAAAGATGGCTTAATCTTTTAGATGTAAATTCTAAAATTCAAGAATTGATACATACCCATATAATTTAATTCATTTAAATCAAGAGTAGCACATCAAGTGATTCATTAAAGATTTAATATCAAAGGCTTATTTCAAGCATCATAGAAGTTTATGTTATATATATTTCCTTTTGTAACCATTCATCAAGATTCATAAAACAAGAATAATCTTTTACAACTATCTTATCACAAAAATTTGAATCCTCTTCTTATATTCATTTTAACTAGAGTGATTTCGAAAGTGAGCTCAAAAATCTAAGAAATCTAAGAAGAATTAAGAGCCACTCATGCATTTAAATTGTGTGATTTTCTAACATAAATGGCAAATCATATAGTTTTATAGATCACCTTTCATTTATATTTTGATAATAAGCATCAAAATTCCAAAAGAAGCTTAAATTGTTAATCAAGAATTTTGCATGCATATTTTGATAAGAAATATAATTAATAAAATCTAAGAAATCCAAAGAAAAATAGAATACATCAAGCTCAAATTATGAAATATGCATTTTGTATGTATTTAGAAAATTCTAAATTTTCTTCTCACCACATTATTTCTCATTCAAGGTTATTATATCCAATTTACTTTCAATTATATTAATAATTTTATCTCCCCCTTTGTTAATATCAAAAAGAAATATGATTGCATAATTTCTTTTTAACATTCATATTCAAAATACGCCAAAAAGTAGAAGATCATGTCATTAAAAATAAAATCAAATTTTTGAATATTAAAAGATATGATTTCATTTAATAAGTTTCTTTCTCCCTTTTTATAAATAATAACAATGAGTCTTGGGGGTTTATCTTAATTCATCCAAGATAAATCTTTTTAATAAAGTATAAGAATGATTTTGATAAAAATTCTAATTATAATTATTAAAATCATAAATCTCCTTTTTATTAAAAAGTAAAAATCGTAGAGATTTATACATGATTCCCTAAAGGATAAAGTCAAGGAATCAAGGAAATTATTCATACTAAAACAAATCTCATATAATTTTTAATTTATCATAAATTTAAGAAATACTAATTTTATTGATAAGTTATGTCATTCATTAGTTTTTAAAATAAATCATGTCAAGATAGATATGAATATCAAAAGACATTCATGAATATTAAAGACATGATTTAATTTAATAAATCTCTTCTTAGATGAATCTTAAAAAATCAAAAAAGAGTCTTTATTCATAAAGATATCATATTATAGATATCAATATCATGAGTTAATTTCAAATAAGAAAAAGTAAAAGATATTGATTTATATATATGAAACTTCAAGTTTTCAAGAATATGGTTCAAAAGAAGATTTTCAAGTAATAGATCCGAAGAGATAAATTATGATTCATTCATATGACTTTCTTTGAATGAATTTAAATAAAGATTTCAAAGTGTAATTTTTTCAACTTGTCAAGATTATGATAAAATTATCAAAATATCAATAACGTTGGATAGATTCATCAATTTTATTTTAAAACAAAATCATTTATAAACTTATCCAAAATCATCATCAAAAATTACTTTTCGAAAAGTTCGATGAAGGCATCATAGATTGTTTTTCAATAGCTAAAGTTTTCTAATCCATTTTTATAGTTTAAGAGATTCAACAATAATAGTATTATTTTATCTCTTGTTAAAGGATTAATAGAATAAAAATTCTTTCAAGAATAATTAACATTCTTTTGAAATTTATTTCAAGAATGCAATGTCATTTAAAGTCAAAAACAAAATTTCATCATTGCAATAAAATATTTTCAAATAAAAAATTTGATTTATTTCAATTTCAATGATTTTTAGACTTAGTTTAGTGAGTTACCATGCTCATTTCATTCTCATTAAATATATTTTTAATTTACAAAAATACTATACAATGAAGCATGATTTTTCTCTACCTTTTCTATATTGTTCTATGCTAAAATTTTATCATTCAACATAATCATTTAATCATAGCATATCAATTAATGTAATATTTAAGTCAATCATTTCATAGACTTTGTCAATATTTGAACCATTTAACGGTAGTCATTACATTTAAATAAGCCAATGATTTTAGCATTCACTTAAAATCTTATTTTTATAAGTTTCAATATAAATATGTCTTTCAATAACTAAGGTTCTTTGGTTTTAATACATTTTCATACTTGTATACTCTTAGCTATGCATCATTAATATTAATGATGAACTATTAAAAGATTTATTATTAATAATTTTAATTTTAATAATTTACTTAGGCTAGTAAGCTTGAATGAGTGTTAGATCTCAAGTAATATGACTTGAGCATCTACATTCAAAATATTTGTATTGCTCCTAGCCTTGTTAGGAAACAACTTTATATTAAGGGAGGTTTTAATTTAGGTACCCATTTTAGTTTGGGTCCTTCATGATATATTATTCCCATTTTTTTCTAATGGCTCAAGATTGTTTATGATTCCTTTTGAAACCCAAATTAATTTATGTGGACTATAATTTTTAAATGAATATTTATAAATTTTATGTCCTAATCTACCACAAAAATTATATTTATTTTTAGGTGACAAATTTAATGTAGGTCCTTTCACAAATATGGTTGGCTTTTGTTGAATGTTACCAACAAAGCCTATATCATTTCTTCTATTAATATGATCTTTATTGGCAAGGATCATATTTAGGGATTTATTCGCTATTTTAAATTTTTTTAATATTTGTTTAAGCATGATATTTTTTTTTAACATCATCTAGTATTTCACATTTAAAACAAAAATTGTGTGATAGTAAAGTATCATGCAAGGTTTCATGTTTAATGTGTGTATTGTGTGATGGTGATACTTCATGCATTTTATCAAGTTTACTACCTAATGATGCATGCTCTTCCTTAAGTAATTTATAAGATTTGCTAATCTTTCTAAATTCATCATAAAGCTCATGAAAATAAAGTAATAACTCATTAAAAGTAAAAGAGCTTTTAAGGTGGTTACTTACCTCATCGTAGTTGGCCAAGAGCGCAAGGTCTTTCATTTCTTCTTGATTATGTTCTTCATTTTTGGAGTGTCTCGATTTATTACATTCATAGCAAGAGGTTTTGTCCATCTTTAGATTATTTTTAAGATTCATATTCATTAATTTTTTTAGTTCATTTATCAAAAGTTCATGTCCAAGATTCTTATTACTTGAGATTTCACTCGAGGAGTCTATGTCATTCTTAGTTCACAAACCTTCTTGTTCTTTGGAAGGTGTTCTTCATGTTCATTTTTGTGTGACATTTCATTTAATGAGTCATTTAAATTAAGTGTGTTGTTGTTATGTGTCAAATCCAATGTAAGCCAAATTTCAAAAGCCGAATCACAACAAGAAACCCGATCAAATTTATTTTTATCTAAGGCGCAAAATAAGACATTTATAGCCTTGACATTTAAAGAAAAAGTCTTCTTCTCCAAATCATTCCAATCATTCATTGGAAGAGAAGACTTTTTGAATCCGTTTTTAATAATAGTCCATAAATCAAGGTCTAAAGAAAGTAAGAAAACTCTCATCTGAGTTTTCCAATAGGTGTAGTCTGTCCTATTAAATATAGGAAGGTGAATGATAGAAAAACCCTCTTGAAAGCCAAAAAGAATCATTCTATTGGATGTTAAACCAAATGAGAAAAACATAACTCTTATACCAATTATTAGGATTGTTATGATCAATTGGCGCTAAGAGAAGGGGGGGTGAATTAGTGCAAGTGTAAATTTTTAGTTTAGATAAAAACTTTTCGATTAAACCAAGATAGGAAATCCAAAGCTTTCATTCTTAGTGAAACAAGTGAGTGATTAAAAGAAAGTTACTTTATAAGCAAAGTGGAAAGCTAAGTAATATTTGAAGGAAAGAACTTATCGTGAAAACTTTATTTTCAAAGAGTTGAGTTAAATTGGAAGTGTCAATACTAAAATATGTAAGCAATGAAAACAAGGAAACACTCGTAATTTTTATAGTGGTTCGGCGTCAACGGCCTACGTCCACTCCCAAGTCCTTTTCTTGAGGCACACCGACGTCCACTATCGATCTTCTTTAGGTGAAGACCAAACCCTTACACTTTGCTTATAAGGGAGATAAGATTATACTCTTTGATTACTCCCTTATCCCTTTTCTTTTTCTTACAATTCTCACATAATATTTTCTCAGAATATAATCCCTAAAAATTATTGTATATAATATAAAAAAAACTTGGGGTATTTATAGACCCCAAATTGGCTTCAAAATCGGAGCTAAGATCCAACCATATCCGAAAAATTCGGGTACGGGTGGTTCACTGACCGGCCTGGGTAGGTCAACCGTCGAAAGTGCCCAGATTCCTAGGTACGGGCGGTTCAGCCACCCAGCTTAGGCGGCTCAACCGTTGACAGCCGCTGCAATCCTGGGTATGATGGTACAACCGCTGCTTACTAATAGTGTACCCGCCGGAATCTCCGCAAAAGTGGTTCCCTCCACTTTTTGAATTCCGGTTTGAACCTAATGTTGACCAATTCTTTGGTCAACTAATTGAGCTCAACTTGAGCTTAATCAAACCCTATAGTGGACCCAGTTGCCTCTATGAGTTGATTTCCAAATCACACTCAAGTCGGACTCACTCTTAACCTACGACTTGAAGATTACACAAACATGACCACCGAGCTTAATGGCCTCACTCTTGCATTCCGGTAACCTTCAGCATCTCCAACGATGAGTCTCACGGTCTTCATCTGGTGATCTCCCGACATGTTCCTAGCGAGCTTCTCAATCCCTTCGGTGAACTCCCGATGAGCTCCTACTGCATCGTCCAATCCTTGGCCCGATGCCTAAGTTTGATCCTGAGTCCATGTCTAATCTGTAACTCCTCCCGCCGTGGTTAAACCTATATGATGCTAACTACAACTTAATTAATTTCAATCATAATATTCACAACTCCACTTCAAGACCTTCCCAACTCCTAGCAAGTCTTTCGACTACCCCCGTTAATCTTCTGACGAGTCTCGATCTTCTTCTAGCGAACTCTCTTGTGCCATCTAAGCAAGCTCTCGATACCCTCGACAAGCTTCCGATGCACTCCTGGTGAGTTCCCAATCGCACCGTCCGAAACCCGATCCAATCCATGGACTTGACTCTGGCCAAATCTAATTGTCACATTCTCTTTGTCGTAGTGAATCCTGCATCAATCAGCGTCTAACAATCTATGTTAGATCAATAAACCATCAATTGATTTCATTATCAAAATCTAAGATTTAATACTTATAAGCTCCTTTTTTTTCTCTTTCTACTACTCTATTTTGTTGTGGATTCTGTAGTGTCATGCCCCCCCAAATTATATCACATTCGAGAGGTATGATCCTCTCATAAAATCTATAATATTATAACTATCACAATATATCCAAGATCCAAAGAAATATTTGAGGATATCAAGAAACATTCAAACTTCAAAATTCATATATGTGAAACCTGTGTAGTTTATAATCATACATCGTATCACTCAAACATCTATGAAAACCAAAAGCCAACTTAACAAATATTAACCACACTTATAATTTATTAGCGAAGGAATCTATACAATCACCAAACTAACCATTTACCACAAACTCACTTCATCGTAGACAAAACTTAGCATTCCAAAATAACTCCAAACCGTAAGAGGTCATTTAAAACTTTTATATAATACATCAATCAATTTTATTGACCATAGATGTAAACATATTGCGAAGCATATCAATGGTGAATGGATAATCTCAAAGCTTATCAAGTGAACAAATGAGGAACAGAAGCTCAATATCATATCGGACATAACATTCATTTTATTCTTATCCAAAGCGCACAAATAACTCAAAAGCAATACTTTGAATATCATATTATAGACATAGAAGGCGAAGTGGGACTATAAGCATAATGTAGAACATCCATCGCTGAATAACCACCAAACATAAGTCTCCCACGTCTGGGAGCTCCATCCACCCACGTCTGAGTGAAGTCAATGGGGCCAGCAAGAGCATAGCTGGCTCTAAATATAATATACCCTTTACCATTTCTAGCAAAAGTCTAGAAAATATCCCATAAACACCAGAGTACAAAAGGACATGAGCAATAAAAGTGGCATATCTCGGAAGCACATGTGGAACAACGAAAGATATATGTGCCAACATGAAGCAAGTATGGTGTCAACGTAAACATTCACAATTTATATTCAGATAGGCAAAGCATGAAAAATAGGAGTGCATAAGAATTTAGAACAATAATGTAAGACTCAATTGAAGAAAAGGTTTTAATTGGATCATAGACATAATATGATCCGATGGTATATCAAAAACATAGATGATGAAGTGGGATCATAAATATAATGTGGTCCATTTGACCACCAAATATAATAGAGCATCACAGGCTCCTAACATATCATACCTTTTACCATTTCTAGTAAAGGTCCAAAAAATATCCCATAAACACCGGAGTACAAAAGGACAAGTGCAATAAAATGAACATGTATCGAAAGCACATGCAGAATAATGAAAAATACATGTGCCAATATAAAATAATAAGATGTAAACATAAAATTTCACATAGAGCATTAGGATAGGCAAGGAATAAGAGTTAAGAGTTCAAATCTCAATTAAAGAAGAATCTATTTCCAAAATATTAACAATAATAGGCAAAGATCAACAAACACATGATTCCAATAGAATTTAAGAGGCATATAGCAAATATTTAGACAATCAATTATGCTCTAAATTACTCAAGATGGTATGGACAAAAGGGTATGCGAGTCTAGTTTCTCATGAAATAAATTTTATATAAATTAGAGTTTCCAACATGAAGTTATGAGCAATTAAGCGAACAAAAATCAAAATATCGAAACTAGACTCAAGTCTTTACATCTAAGCAAGAAAGATTCCAATTGCAAGGTTGTAACAATAAATTGAATCATATCAAGATGAATACAAAGATTGAGATTCCAATATAAAAGGATTGAGACATTTGCAATGTTATAATAGCTCGATTTATCGTATCAAGATACAATCAACGATAGAGAGTGCAATAGGAAAAATTAGGACACTTGCAAGATCATAATAATTCAATCGATCATAACAAGATAGGAGCAAGGCTAGGACACTTGCAAGATTATATTAATTCAGTCGATCATATCAAGATAAAAGTAGGATGGTAATATGAAAGGGTTGGAACATTTGCAATGTTATAACAATTCAACTAATCATAATAAGATAAAAGCAAGAGTAGGACACTTGCAAGATTATATTAATTCAGTCGATTATATCAAAATAAAAGTAGGATAGTAATACGAAAAGGTTAGAACACTTGTAAGGTTATAACAATTCAACTAATCATAACAAGATAAAAACAAAACTAAGACACTTGTCTTTTAATGATTTTGATCCGAAGTCAAAAGGTCCAAATTCTTCTTTATTTTCTTTCTTTGTTTTCTTTCATTCTCTTCTCTCTGATTTACTTATCTTCTTTCTTCATTCACGATGATAACTCATGGATAACATATGAAGGGCACAATCACCTGCTCTCAATCCCTCTATCATCTCTCTTTTTCTTTCTCCCATTAATGCAATAGCAATCTTTATCTTCTTCCTTCGTTTTCTTCTTTCTTCTTTCTTCTTTCTTATTTCTTATTATTATTCTTTCCTTCGCCATCAACAGCCTCCTCTTTTCCTCATCTACTTTCCCCCTTCTATTCTTCTTTTCTTCTCTCCCAGCGGCAGCCCTTGCTGCCGCCTTCTCCCTTTTTTTTCCTCCTCCTTTCCTCTTCTTTTCTCTTCTTCTCTCCTACCTTCTTCTTTCCCAGCCGCAGCTGCCATAGCTGCAGCCCCTTCTTCCCTTTCTCTTCTTTCTCTTCTCTTATTCCTCTTCCTTCCCCTTCTTCTTTCCCAACCGCAGCTGCCACAGCTGCAAACATTTCTTCCCTTTTTTATTCTTCTCTTTTCTCCCTTCTTCTTCTTTCCCCTTCTTCTGCCCCTGCCGCAACTGCTACTGCTGCAGCCACAGCCACATCCACCCCTTGCTATTCTTTCCCCTTTTTCTCCTCTTTCTCTTCTTATTCTTCTCTTCTCCTCCTCTTCTTCCCTCCTCTTCCCCGATGCACTGCAGGAAACAGAGGTGCATCAACACATGCCTTCTCCCTTCTTTTCTCTTCCTTTCTCTTCTTATTCTTCTCTTCTCCTCCTTTTTTTTCCTCCTCCTTTCTCTTCTTTTCTCTTCTTCTCCTCCTGCCTTCTCCCTTTTTTTTCCTCCTCCTCTCCTCTTCTCCTCCTCTTCTTCTCTCCTACCTTCTTCTTTCCTCGTGCAGGAAACAGAGGTGCATCAACACATGCCGCAGCCTCCTTCCTCTCTTCTCCTTCTTGCCTCTCTTTCCCCTCTTCTCTTCTTTCCCTTCTTCTCTTCTTCCTCTTCCTTCCTCTTCTTCTCTTCTTCGTTTCTCTTCCCCAACTCACCGCACCTCCTCTGTTTCCTCTGCAGGAAACAGAGTTGCAGCAACAACAGCTGCAACCCCCTTCCTCTCTTCCTCTTCTTCCGTCTTTTATTTTCCCTCTTCTTCTTCTTCTTGTCTTCCAGCTGCAGCCCCTTCTTTTCTTCTTCTCCTTCTCTTCTTATTCTCTGTTTCTTCTTCTTCTTTCCCTTCTTCTTCTCTTCTAGCTGCAGTCCTTGCCGCAACCTCCTTTCTCCTTTCGTCTTCTTCACTGTCTTCTTCTTCTCTTCCTCTCTTACTCCTTTCCTTCTCCTCCACTTCTCTTCCCAAAACACGCAGCCACCTCTCCTCATGTTTCCCTTCTTCTTCCTCTCTTCTTCCCTAATCCCCCCCTTTTCTTTTATTTGGTTTTTTTTATAATTTTATAGTTTAGTGATTGAAAAATTCATATTCATGATTAAATCCTCAAAATTTATAATTTGATCTTTATATAATTTTAAAAAATGAGAGGTATTAGATGTGGAGTAGAGAAATTATGAATATACCGAATCGAATAAAAATTTTTAAAAATTATTATTTTAGAATTTTTCACCATGAACATTTCTTATTAAAGAAATCATACATCCTTTTTCATTTTGAATAATTTTATAAAATTTTATAAAATATTTAAATGTATCACTTTTATATACTAAGAAATAGGTCCAAGTTTATCTACGAAAATCATCTACTATAATAAATACATATTTACTACTACTTAAACTTGTCATGTTAATTGGTCCAAATAAATCCATATGAATCAATTAAAGTGGTCTAGAGGTGCTTATTTGACTTTTCAACTTAAAGCTACTCTTTATTTATTTTTTAATTAACAAGTGTTATTTATTTTATCTTTGATAAACTTAATATTAGGTAAGCCTCTTACTAGTTCCTTGGTAGAAATTTAGTTCAAATATTTTATGCTAGCATAACCTAGTATTTTATGCCAAATCCAAGCATCATCATTCAAAGCCGAAAAATAAGTTTTATCACAAAATTTTTTCAATATCTATGATATATACATTATTATTTTTTAAGGCAATGAACGATTTGTTTTTGTATGGCAACTAAATCATACAAGTATTAGGTTAAAATTTAATCATATATCTTTTATCACATAATTTACTGATACTAAGCAAGTTATGTTTCAAGCCATCAACTAATAATACATCTTCAATCAAGAGGTTTGATGTGTTACCTATTATTCATTTTTAAATGATTTTATCTTTGTTGATGTCTCTGAATGTAACAACTCTTTACTTAAGCTAGTTACCTTAGAAAAATAAGATGGATCTCTGATCATGTGCCTTGAGTATCCACTATCAAGATACCATTTAATGCTCCTAGCTTTAGTTTGGAGACAAACCTACAATACATATGTTTTTGGTTTAATTACTCATTTTATATGGGGTCCTTCATAAAGAACTTTATATTTCTTTTCTAATTATTTTTTATTGTATAAAGTTTACTTGGGAACCCAAACTAGTTGGTGTGGATTATATTTTCTAAATAGGCATTTGTTTGCATTATGTCCTATTTTTTCATAAAAATTATATTTGATTTTTGTTGTCACATTTAAGGTAGGTCCTTTTACAAAGATGGTTAGCTTTTGTTGAATATTACCAACAAAACCTATATTATTTCTTCTATTAATATGACCTTTATTGATAATGATCATATTTATGGATTTGCTCTCATTTTAATTTTTTTCTAATGTTGTCTTAAGCATGATATTCTCTTCTTTAACATTATCTAGCGTATCACATTTAGAACATGATTTATGTGATACTAATGAATCATGCATTTCATCAAGTCTACTAACTAATAATTCATGATCATTCTTAAGCAACTTAAAAGATTTGCTAAATTTTCTAAACTCATCAAACAAATCTTGAAATATATTTAATAACTCTGAGAAAGAAATACTTGAAGAATCACTAATCTCATCTTTTGATATCGTGAAGGAAGAAAGAGGAATGAAATTCAGAAAGAAACGAGAATACCCGGAAGTTGAGTTATAGGAAACCAAAAAACTCAAAACACAACTTGCACAAAATAGTTAAAGATAGTTCACCACCAAGTTTAAAATCGCAAGAGGATATAGAAAGTTCACCACCTCAAGAAAATTAAACAGGGATACAGAACTTAAAATCAAAAGACTCAACACCCAAGGACGCGTCCAAGAAATACAGAGTTTTAGAGACTCTAAAAAGTTTATGCAAATACAATCAACTATCCAAAAAGTTGTTTTCTACCCTAGAATATCAAAATAAGTAATAGAGCATGAAACATCCCTTCATGCATAAGGAACTATAACAGTAAATACTTCACAACTACCAACTAACTTTAAATGCTTCACATCTGCCAACTAACCCCTTTATGGATTCCTAGGTCATGAAGAAAGGCATCTTGAAATAGCTGTAACTTTGTCTAAGGAATATGCTCGTGAGGTGTAAGTGGGCTGGGTTAAAAATTTTGAAAAATTAGACACTCCCGTGTAAATCTCCTATGGTTGAAAAAGACTTGTTCTCAAGTCTTCATTTGTTTGATTACCATACTAAGGAATTAAATCAGCTACATTGAATGTTAATGATACCCCATATTCTACATGTAGATCAATCTCATAAGCATTCTCTCTAATTTTTTTAAGCACTTTGAATGGACCATCAGCCTTTGGTTTCAACTTCCCAAATTTTTCTAGTAGAAACCTCTCCTTCCTTAGATGAATCTAAACCAGATCACCTACATTAAACATCATTTACTTTCTATGTTTGTTAGCTGCTTGCATGTACCTTTTATTTTGGCTCTCAATTGGTTGCTTTAACATCGTCATGCAGCTTCTTTATCTGTTTAGCCCCCTCGTTAGCATCTCCACTAAATTGCTTATTAGTAGAATGAGGGACTACGTCCAAAGGACCAGCAGGATTAGCACCATAAATAACCTCAAAAGGACTCTTACCAATGGTATGATGCATAGAATGATTGTAAGCAAACTCAATTTGAGAAAGAATGAGGTCTCATTGCTTAATGTTCTTGCTAACATAGCTTCTAAGCAAGTTTCCAAAGCTTCTATTTATTACCTCTGTTTACCCGTCGGTTTGTGGATGATAAGAGCTACTGAAATTCAAAGACATATCCAGTTTCCTCCATAGAGTCCTCCAAAAATGGCTAAGAAATTTTGAATCTCGATCCGACACCATATTTCTTGGAATGCCATGCAATCTAACAATCTTCTTGAAGTACAAATCAGCAATATGAGATGCATCATTTGATTTATTGCATGGAACAAAATGAGACATCTTTGAGAATCTGTCAACAACAACCATGATAGAATTTTTGTTCCTTTGAGTTCTCGGTAGTCTCAAGATAAAATCAAGACTCACATCCTCCCATGGAGCATTAGGCACTGGCAATGAAGTGTACAAACCTGAATTTTGTCCTCTTATTTTTGCCAAGTGGCAAACTTTGCATTGCTTCACAAATCTCTCCACATCTCTGAACATCTTGGGCCAATAAAAATTTAATTGAATAAGAGCTAGAATTTTATCTCTACCAAACCAAAGCACCACCATGAGCTTCAGTTATAATTATATGTCTCAAAGAACAAGATGGAACACACAAGGCATTAGCTCGAAAAAGAAATCTATCAAAGATAGTAAATTACTGAAAAAAGCTTGATTTACAATTCTGCCATATTGAGTTGAAATCCACATCATTCTGATAGAGATCTTTGAATGTCTCAAATCCAACTACTTTGACTCCCATGGCTAATAATAAATAATATTTTTTCTCAATACATCGGCAACTATATTTTAAACACCAGATTTATGATTGATTGTGAAGTTATAAGATTGCAAGAACTCCACCCAAGTTGCATGCCTCTTGTTTAGCTTGTGTTGGTGATTAATAAACTTCAATGCCTCATGATCAGAATATAGAACAAATGGTTGGGCAAGAAGATATTGACTCCAATGAGATAAAGCTCGATAAATGGCATAGATCTCCTTGTCATAGGTAGAATATTTTCTCCTTGTATCATTCAGCTTCTCACTTAAAAAGACAATGGCTTTGATTCTTGACTCAAAACAGTACCAATTCCCACATTGGAGGCATCACATTCAACCTCAAACACTTTGTCAAAATTGGATAATACCAAAATAAGAGCTTCGGTCACCTTTCTTTTTAATAGCTCAAAAGCTTTATCAGCCTCATTAGTCTATTTAAATTTATCACCTTTCAAGCATTTGGTGATTGGAGCAACAATCGAGCCGAAACCCTTGATGAATCTTCTGTAAAAGGAAGTTAAACTATAGAAACTCCTCACATCATGCAATGAAGTCGGTATTGGCTAGTTAAGAATAGCTTCTACCTTACTTTGATCTATCATGATTCCATCTTTTGAGAGAACATATCCAAAAAACATCATACTATGAGTAAAAAAGTCACACTTCTTTTGATTAGCATAAAGTTTTTGCTGCCTCAAAATAAGAAAAATCTTCTTAAGATGATTCATATGTTCTTCCTCACTTTTGCTATATACCAATATGTCATCAAAATAAACTACAACAAAAATTCCAATGTATGCTTTAAGTATATGATTCATAAATCTCATGAAAGTACTAGGAGCATTAGATAACCCAAATGACATAACTAACCAATCATTTATACAAGTCATCTCTAGTTTTAAATGTTGTTTTCCACTCATCTTCATGTCTCATTCTTATTTTGTGATAGCCACTCCTCAAGTCAATTTTAGAGAAAATAGAAGCACAATATAATTGATCAAGTAAATCATCTAACCTTGAAATGGGAAAATAATAGTTAATAGTGATTTTGTTGATGACACGACTGTTCACACACTCCAAGAGCCATCTTTCTTAGGCACCAAAAAGGCTGGAATAACACAAGGACTCATACTTTCTCGAATCAATCTCTTTTTTACTAATTCATCTACTTACTTTTGAAGTTCTTCATGCTCCTTGAGACTCATTCTATAAGCTACCTTGTTATGTAGGATAGCCCCCGGAATAAGATCAATATGATATTGGATGTCTTTTAATGTCTCTTAATGTCTCTTAATGGTGGAAGACCATATAGAATCTCTTCTAGTGTAATGTCTTGAAACTCCTCCAGGATTAGTTTCATGTTTGTCGGTGGCTCATTGTGATGTTCATTCTCTTCTACGACTACTAGAGCCAAAATATCACTATCCCTTTCCAATTCACCCTTACATTCACCATAGGACATAAAAGCACTAACTTCCTTCTTAGGTGCATTGATTTCAGAAGGTTGTAATGGAGCTAAAAAAATCTTTTTTTCAGTCACCTTAAAAGAATAAGTATGTTTATAACCATCATACAATACTCTCCTATCATAATGCCAAGGTCTGCCCAATAATAAATGACAAGCATCCATAGGAGCAACATCATACCATACTTCATTTTTGTAGTACTTGCCAATAGAAAATGGAACTAAACATCTTTTAGTTCCTTTAATGTTGTTTTTCTTTTGCAGCCAATATAATTGGTAAGGATGTGGATGAGGGATTATTTTTAACTTTAGCTTCTACACTATCTCAAAAGATACCACATTCTCAAAGCTGCCACTGTCAATGATCACCAAGCACACTTTGCCATTAGAGGTACATTTAGTATGAAACAGATTCTTTCCTACCCAACTTTCATCCTCAGTCACATAAGATCTTGTAAGCTACATTGTAACACAATAGATAAACTACAATTAGCATAAGTAACATCTTCCTCATCATCATCAGATTTTTGTTCGTCATTGGCTTCATTTCCTTCTTCGTCACTATGTTCTTCAACCAATGTAATAATCCTCCTATTTGGACAGTCTGAAGCAATCACTTGAGGTTTCACTCAATGAGTCATTTGTTATTTGAAGTGCTACATCTTTCCTATTCTTTGGAAGGGGTTCATCAAGCTCATCATGAGCTTTACAATTTAATTCATATGTTATAAGAGAGCCAATGAGTTCTTTAAGAGGCAAGTTATTTAAATCTTTGGTCTCTTGAGTTACTTTAGGATCCCAATTTTTAAGTGAAGATCTTAAAATTTTACTCATAAGTTCAAAATTTGAAAAATATTTTCCAAGTGCTTTAAGGCCATTGACGATATCCATGAAACGGGTATACATGTCTCCAATGAACTCACTTGATTTCATTCGAAACAATTCATAGTTATAAACTAAAATGTTAATCTTAGATTATTTTACTCTACTAGTCCTCACATGTGTGATTTCTAGTGTGTGCCAAATATCAAAAGCTGATTCACAAACAAAAACATGATTAAACACATTTTTGTCAGTAGCACAAAATAAGGCATTCATAGCCTTTGCATTTAAGGAAAAACTCTTTCGTTCTAAATCATTCCACTCATTTATTGGATTGGAATATTTTTAAATCTATTTTCTACAATGTTTCCATAAATCAAGATCTAAAGAAATAAGAAAGATACACATCTTTTTCTTCCAATATGTGTAATCTGTTCCATTGAACATGGGAGGACGTGAAATAGAATATCTCTCATTCTTGCCAAAATAAGTCATTTATTTAAGTGGGTGTTAATCCAGTGAGCAACTACCTTGTTCTAATACCAATTGTTATGATCAATTGGCACTAAGAGTGGGGGCGGGGTTTTGGGGTGGGTATTAGTGCAAGTGTAAATTCTTATTTTAACAAAAGAAATTTCACTTGAAGTAATAAAGTAAATCTAAAGCTTTTTGTAACAAGTGAATGATTCAAAGAAAATGCTAAGTTTCTTCTTGCTTAAAAATGATTTTAGAAGGAACAAGTAAATCCTAATAAAAAGATAAGCAATGTCAGAGGGAAATGCTTGACTTAAAACTTTTCTTTCAAAGAATAAGTAAAAAATCGAAAGCGTCTATTGGTATTTAGTTCAAAATGATTAAGACTTTGACAATTGCAAGTAGTAAATAAACAAGTAAAAAAACTCACAATTATAGTTGTTCGACACCAACCAGCCTATGTCCACTCCCGAGTCCTCCTCCTTGAGGCATACCAGCGTCCATTATCGATCTTCTTTGGGTAAAGATCAAACCCTTATGCTTGAGCTTACAAGGGAGACTTCAAGAATTTTTTTAACTCTAAGCTCTCTCCCTTCCCCCTTTTTTTTTCTTACAATTCACACACAATTTTTTCACATAATGTAATCTCAAAAGTGTTATATGGAATGCAAGAAAACTTGGGGTATTTATAGATTCCAAGTGGCTTCAGAATTTTAAAGCCAAAATTCAAACATACCTAAAAAAATCGGGAACGGGCAGTTCAGCCATCGACCTGGGTGGTTCAACCACCCGAATTCCTGGTATAAGCAGGTTACCTATTTGTCCTAAGTGTTTCGACCACTGACAACACTGATAGCTACCTTATTTCCAGGGTACAATCAGTTGAACCACTACTTACCGATAGTTCAGCTGTCAAGAATCCTGGAAAAGTGATTCCCTTCACTTTTCCAATCCTGATTTAAACTATTCATTGACTATTGAATCTCATATTTTGATGATGAAATCAATTAATGGGCTAGAATTGATTAATATAGGATTAATTATAATAAAATAATTATTACAATCAGGATTAACCAAAGTCAAGTCCATGCATTGGGTCGATGCGGTTGGGAACTCACCAAGAGTGCATCGGGAACTCGCCGAGGGTATCAGGAGTTTGCCAGGATGGCATAAGGGAGTTCACCAGAAGAAGACCGAGACTTATAGGAAGATTATCGGGGGTAACCGAAAAGCTTGTATGATGGTCTTTTAATGGATGTTTGACAATTATGATTATATTTAATTAAATCATAATTAGTATCATGCAAGACTAACTATGATAGGAGCAATGAAGTTACAATCATAATGGGCCAAGATCAAGCTTGGGCATCGAGCCGAGTTCGCATGATGCAATGGGATCTCACCATAGTTTGCTAGGAGATTTACCAAAGGGATCAGGAAGCTCGCTGGGAACACGCCGGGAGATCACTGGAAGAAGACCAGGAGACTCACCATAAGAATGTCGGAGGCTGCCGGATTGGCGGGAGTTAGATCTTGGTTTAGCTTATTTGTCATTAAGTGTTGTAATTATTAAGTCATATTAGGAATTGAGTCCTAATCGAGTTAGATTTAGATGAAATCCAAATCAACTCAATAAGGCAATGAGTCCACTATAGGGTTTAGTTGAGCTCAGGTTGATCTCAATTAGTTGACCAAGGGAATGGTCAACTAATGGTTTAAGCCAAAATTTGAAAAGTGGAGGGAACCACTTTTGTGAAAATTTTGATTTGTAAACCGCTGGTGAGCATCGAGTATACCACCGTTGCGTAGGCTTTCGGGTGGCTGACGGCGGCTGACCCGCTCAAACTAGGCGGTTAAACCACCATACCTAGGAATCTAGGTAATTTTGATGGTTGACTCTAGTGTTGTAAACTGCCTGTACCCTAGTGTTCATGTGGTTGCGCCGCTCAAGTCGACAAGTAAACGACTCATACCCGATTTTTGGGTATATTTGATTTTTGGCTTCAAAAATTTAAAGCCACTTGAGGCCTATAAATATCCTAAGTTTTCTTACATTCTACATAATAATTTTTAAGGATTATATTATAAGAAAATATTATGTAAAAATTATAAGAAAAAGAAATAGGGTAAGGGAGTGATCAAAGAGTGTAATCTTATATCTCTTGTAAGCAAGGTGTAAGGGTTTGGCCTTCACCCAAAGAAGATCAGTAATGGATGCCGGTATGCCTCAAGAAGGAGGACTCAGGAGTGGACATAGGCCGTTAGCACCAAACTACTATAAAAATTGTGAGTGTTTCCTTGCTTACGTATTTTGTATCAACGCTTCCGATTTAACTCGACTCTTTGAAAGCAAAGTTTTTATGATAAATTCTTTTCTGCAAACATTGCTTATCTTTCCAGTTTGCTTATTAACTCAGCAACTTTCTTTTAGTAACTCACTCGTTTTACTAAGAATGAAAAACTTCGGATTTTCTATTTTGGTTTAATCGAAAAGTTTTCATCTAAATTAAAAATTTATACTTGTACTAATTCACCCCCCCACCCTTCTTAGTGTCAATTGATCCTAACATTGACCACTCTCCTGGCTAACTAATTGAGCTTGACTTGAGCTCAATCAAATCCTATAGTGGACCCCGTTACTTTATTGAGTTGATTTAGATTCCTTCTAAATCAAACTTAATTAGGACTCAAACCCTAACTACGACTCAATGACTACAACTCTTAATGACCAATAAACTAAATCAAGACCTAACTATTGCTAATCCAATAGCCTCTGACGTTCTTGTGACAAGTCTTACGGTCTTCTTCTAGTGATCTCCCGGTGTGTTCCCAGCAAGATTCCCGATCCATTCGACGAATCTCCTTGTAAACTCTCGGCAAGATCCCATTGCATCGTCTGAACCTTGACCCGATGCCCAAGCTTAATCTGGGCCCATCATCTGGCTATAACTCAACTGCTCTATCATAGTTAGATATGCAATACTTCCTCTAACACACATGTTAGATTTGATTTCATCATCAAAATCTGAGATTCAACATGGCCTACGGGATATTTTAATCTAATTTCTACCTAATTTCATACATAACATATAATACTATATATATATATAATATTAAAGACATAATTAGGAGATAAAATTTAATACAAATAAATAACTTTCTAAATTCAATAAGAATTACAAACCATACTTCTAATACATGCTCAATTTAAATATAATCTAATCAAATAAATTTTAAATTTTCATGATAATATATTTTAAATTTTTGATCAAAGAATATAAAAAATTTCATTTAACATTTTCATCTAACACGAAAGTTTGATTCCAAATTAGACTAAAAGATAAATTATAATATCTGAAATTATCATGCATTTAATATATAAAACATATAAAATCTTAACATGTTTAAACTTAAAAATAAAAACTTAAAAAGAGTAAGACTATTTAAAAACTACATATCCAATAATAAAATTTTTGACATATAAAGGACTGATAAATATGTTTAAACTACAAAACTTTAAACATTTAAAAGAATCAAAATAAAAATAAAAACTTTTATTTTCTTTAAGAAAGGTAAGAAAATCTAGCTCTCCTCAATATGATGAAACTCCTCGTCCTCTCACTACAAAGCTCGATTAGGTGAGGAACGAATGAGAGAAATCCCACCATTTAAATAGGAGGAGGTGAGCCTTCTAGTAAAGGAAAATTTCTTCTAAATTTTTATATTTACTTAATATTAATTTTTATTCAATATTAATTTTATTTAATATACTAACAAATATGATATCACCTTATTTGGAATGCTTAATAGCCATTTCCTAATTCACAATGACAAATAAAGAAATAAAGATACATATTTCCTAAATTACAATGACAAGTAAGGAATTAAATATTGATTCTTAAATCAAATATTTGACTTGATTACTCTTCCTCAACAAGATAGACCTTAATCTCTATTTAAACATAACTTACACGTGTTATTATATTAATTATTTATTATGAATCAATATGTATATAAGCAGATCCTAACATCTATTAACTCAAACTTGATGTGAGAGGTTTATATACTATATTTTGAAAACTATAAGAGCTTTAAGTGATCAATAGCCAAAACCATAGAGGCTAAAAAATGGACCTTAATCCTTTTTTAAAATTAAATTATATGTTATTCTATTAAAAAATTTATTATGAGTTAATATGCAACGTAAGTAGAATCTAACGTCTATTAACTTAGATTGATTGGAGGGACTTATATGCTAATTTTTTGAAAATATAAGAATTATTTTAGATATGAATAAATTATAAGGACTTAAATGGTCCATGATCAAAACCACAAGGGTTATAATTGACTTTGGCCCAAAATAAATCTTATACTTACTTAATTCAACTTAAAATTAAAATTTTGTCAAAGGGTTATAGTCTAGCATGTTACATAGCTCGTTCTTCCTTAGGGTTAGGCTTTTTTATCTCTATAAAGACATAGTGAAGAGCCAGGAGAATGGTTAGAGAAAAAGAGAAAGAGTTCATGAGTTATGAATGTTGAATCTCAAATTTTGATGATGAAATAAATTGATGAGTTTTTCTAACATGTGTACTAGAGATGAGTGATATAAGATTAATTGTGATAGTAAAAAGACAATACAATCTAATGTTGGGCCAGAGTCAAGTTCGGGCATCGGGTCAGAGTTCGAACGATGCAGTGGGAATTCGCTAGAAGCTTGTCGAATGTGATCAGGGCCTTGCTCAGAGTTCACCAGGAGCTCACTGAAGGTGACATGGAGCTTGCTGAGGGTTCAGTGGGAGCTCACCAAAGGTGATTGAGAGCTTAGGAATGTGTCGAGAGTTTCCCGACATATGATCAAGAGCTCGTCGAGAGTTTGAAAGATCAATTGATATCTCTGATAACAAAAATGATTGTATTTGTGTGCTTCAGTATGTCATAGTTAGCATCGTATGTTTTGAGTCCTAATTAAGTTTGATTTGGAAGTAATCTAGATTAAATCATTATGAGACAACCAAATCCACTTTGGGCTGGATTTGGGCTATTTTGTTGACTTGGAAAGGAGTTAGCAGGAGGTATAAGTCAGGTATGTAAAAAGTAATAAAAGTACCTTTTGTAGGATTTCTGATGATAGTACTACTGGTGGATAGTGGTAGTATTGCCTAAGTAGTGGTAGTACCATTGTCCCACTATTTTTGAGGTACTTTCGATAATAGTATCGCTCGTACCCAAGATTTATATGATTGATTACACTTTGGCTCCATTCTTTTAAGCCAATTGAGGTCTATAAATACCCAAAGTATTCTTATATTGGAGAGTAAGAAAAAAAGCAAGAAAGTACATGAAAAAGAGGTGAAAATTCTATTAAAATATTATAAAATTTAAGAGCTTTCCTTGAGTGCTTCAAGTGTTAAGTGAGTTCAAGGAAAGTGAAGTATAAGGGGTTTAATTTTCACCCATAGAAGAAGATTTTTAGTGAACACCAATTGACCATGAGTGAAGAGGGATTAGGAGTGGACGTAGATCATAATTTTGAACGAACCACTATAAAAGCTTTATGAGTATTTCTCTTTTATCTCTTCTTTAATTTTGCTATTAAATTCAGTTGCTATTAGCTAATTCGGAAAAAATCACAAACATATTCTTTCGACCTTATTTTAAATCGTTTAATTATTTACTCTTAATGGATTCCTAGAAAAGTTTTAGATTTCGATTTTATTTCAAATCGGAAGTTTTAGCAATTACACTAATTCACCCTCTTCTCTCCTAATTCAAATAGATATTTGTCAAACTGAGGTTTCAGTTTGCACTTTCAAACCGAGGTTTGCACTAATTCAAATCTATATTTTTCAAACCGAGGTTTCCACATCATCTAATGGTTTTTTTCCTAATATAATTTTAATGTTAATATAGCTTAATATGAGATTAATTTAAATTGTTAAAAATAGAGAATATTTGCTCTAAATTTATCTTTTAATCTCAAAACTCGATATTTTTTTATGATAACATTTTTTCTTTAGCTTTTATATCCACTAAATTATCCATTACTTAATTCATGTATAAGTAACTTATTGTGTTGCACAGACACCATATTAAAACCTCAAGCTTAAATATATGATTATGTTCATTCAAGAATTACTTAAGTTTATTATAATGCAAAAATATTTTCTAATCAGGCTTACCTTTTAATCACCGTATATATACTTATTTCAACATACTCAACTCCATAGCACCCTTAGGCTGGATGCATGAGAGGATCGTAATTTTTCATTGTAAAACATATTTAAAATAGACATAAATGCTTATGCATATTTTAAATATAATTTAGAATAATCTTCTGCATCATATTCTTGAAAGCATGTATTTTAATTCTAAATATCTTTTAAGTGATTATAATATATATATGTTATTTATGTTTTCATTGACATATTAAGTATTTTAATATGTGTGAGAACTTGACACTACATAAAATTCAACGTCTTATGGTTTCTGATTTGACATTACTACTATTATGGTTTCTGTTTTGTCATGCTTACGTTAGTTATGACGTCTTAACTATATTTATATGCATTTATGAATAATTAAAGGTAGTCTTTTGTACTAAAATAACTATGATATGATATATTACATTAGTTAAGCTTACATTTTTATTATAAAAATATATTTAAAAGTATATTATCATGGAAAGTATCTTATTCATTTGTAAATATTTAAAGATAACAATTTTTAGTAAAATGGCTATGATATGATATATTACATTAGTTATGCTTATATTTTATTATAAAAATATGTTTAATATTATTCAAAAGTATCTCAAATATTTTTATATTAGCAAGTCACGATTTGAAATACATATGAAGTTAAAGTTTATGATAAATTAGCATGAAGATTGATTTGGTATGCATATTTTGAAAACATGTATTTAATGTATAAAGACATATTTTTTAAATAAAATATTTATTTGTGATAATTTTTTGTTAACATATGAGTCACGATAAATTTTTTAGATTTAAAGAATAGCTTATTTTTGGATACAAAGAGAATATCGATTTAAGTTTTAGACATCATTGCATATTTAGATTATTTTTATATATCCATTATAATTTAAATATTATAAATTGTTAAGAAATTATTAAATTTATTGAATTATGTCTGGATAGATTAATTATGGTTTAAATTATGTATTTTTTTAATCTTGGTCTTTTATTCCTATGACAGACAAACTGGTGGGATTACTACATTATATCATTCTCGGCTTCTTGTTAGGTTGAAGACGTTCCAAGAGACGTTGTTATTCAGCTTTTTATATATATATATATATATATATATATATATATATATATATATATATATATATATATATATATATACAGTGGTTATATACGGAAAGTAAATTTAGACATATTTTCAGATAGACGACAACCAAAAATTAAGTTTCATAGATTATTATTCTGGCAAAATTTTGTTTTAGAAATTAAGGACCAAATCAGAAACCATATTAGGCCGCAAACTCTCAGCCCATCTGTGGTCTGTTGGTGGAGCCTACACCCCCGATTCGCGTCGGGGTTGCCGCCCCTGGAGAGGCGCATCTGCAACCGTTAAATCTGAATTTAGCGACTTGGATCATCAAAATAATCTCCAACGGTGCCCTGGGGTACGCCGTCCTATTTCTTCTCGCTCGGCCTCTCCTCTTCGGCGAATTCTTCAGCGGCGACTGCTCGTCCGTCCGTCCGTCCGTCCGTCCGACCGTCCGTCGTCCTCTGCTCTCCAACACATTCCGCCTCGTCTCCCCTTACCCGCTCGCTCTTCTCGGCTCCAACACATTCCTCACCGTCGCTGTCTTTTCCAGATTGTAGTGTTTCTTAACGATCGCGCGCCGATCATCACGCCTGCCCAGTCTTTGAAGGTATTACCGCTCGTATGTTTCATTCTTTTTTTCTTCGTCCTCTTGTTTAAATAAATGTGTTCTTGATTGTTTCTTTTTCGTACTTCTTGGGAGTCGGAATACTTCTAATACTTCTTGATTCTCGACTCATGCTTGTTCTAGATGTTCTTGATTGTTGTTGTTTTTTTCTTCGATAGTCATATTGATTGATATTTCTTGTTCTCTCTTTACGACTATTTCTATAAACCTCCAAATGGCCGTCGGTGGTAGCGAGATTCTCCGTTTCTGCTTATATGACGATGAGTTCTAATCAAAAGACTGCTTGCATAAATCGGAACCCTGAAGACTCGATAGAGGCACTGCTGTCACAATTATCACTTCCTCTCTCGGATCCTTCGCCCTCTCTTAGCTGCCAATTTCTTATCGATCTACCTTCTTGGCACATCTGGTGTTGGATCACATCCGATAGATGGATTTTTGGCTACAGGACCATGGTTTTGTCGAAGAATCAAATGTAGACAAACAGGGAAAATAAGAACAAGGCAGTTTATGTCTTGCTGGTTTCACCGGTTTGGCTTGAGGGCCCTAAGACTGACCTTTTCCATAGAACTTACATTGGTTTTCACGTTAGGAAAAGCAAATGTACATGTTAGTGGTTTCTTTGGTATTAGTGCAAGAGAGATAGTGATTGATTAAAAACTTCTCTTTCGTAAAGTAAAGAGTGAACAATGGAAACTTCTTTTGATATTTTGATAAGATCGATTAAGAGCTATTTTGAAAGAAGTTGAGAGATTGAAACTTCGTATCTAACTATCAAGTATTTAAGAGAAATCAAAAGTAAAATGAAAGCAATTAAAGCACACTCATATTTATAGTGGTTCGACCTCAACCTGGCCTACGTCTACTCCCGAGTCCTCTTCTCCGAGACCCACCAACGTCCACTATCAACCTTCTTTGGGTGAAGATCAAACCCTTACAACTTTCTCTCTCCTTTTACCATGCTTAGGAGATGAACCTTACAACCTTACAACTTCCTCCCTCCCTTACCCCTTTTCTTTTTCTTACAAGCTTCGCACAATTTATCATTGAATTTTTACCCAAAATTATTGTATGAAATGCAAGAAAACTTAGGGTATTTATAGGCTCCAATTGGCTTCAGAAGAATGAAGCCAAAATTCAAACACACCCGAAAAAATCGAATACGAGTGGTACAACCACCGACGTCGATGATACAACCACCACCGTCGGCGGTACAGCCGCCGAAAGCCACCCTAAAAATAGGGTACGGATGGTACAACCGTCAGCTTGGGCGGTCCAACCGCTGCCTCTGCCCAGATTCCTAGGCGTATCGTTGCTCATCGGTGGTACAACCGCTAGGATTTTCGGAAAAGTGATTCCTTCACTTTTTCAATCCCGACTTGTACCTCCTGTTGACCAATTTTCAGATCAACCAATTGAGCTCAATTCAATCCCAAATGTGGACCCGGTTACCTCATTGAGTTGATTTGGATTCCTTCCAAATCAAACCCAATTAGGACTCGAACTTAACTACGACTCACTTGATTACAACCATACATGACTATCAAGTCTAACAATTGACCTAACACTCGGAAATTCGGCAACCTCCGACATTCTTTCGGCGAGTTTTACGGTCTTCCTCCAATGATCTCCCGATCTATTCCCAGCGAGCTTCCCGATTCCTTCGACGAACTCCTAGTGAACTCCCGGTGAGCTATGACTGCATTGTCCGAACCTTGGCCCGATGTCCAAACTTGATCTTGGCCCATCATCTGGTTGTAATTCCTTTTCTCCGTTGTAGTTAAACTTTAACGATGCTAACTACGACTTAATTAATAACAATCAACATGGCCAACAAATCCACTTCAAGACCTTCCCAACTCCCAACAAGCTTTTCGGCTTTCCTCGACAATCTTCTGGCGAACTCTCTTGCGCTATCTTGGCAAGCTCTCGATACCCTCGGCAAGCTCCCGACGCACTCCAGTCGAGTTCCCAACCGCATCGTCCTCACTTCGGCCAGATGCCTGGACTTGACTTTGGCCAAACCTTTGATTGTAGTTTTTTCTCTGTCATGGTTAATCCTGCAACAATCAACTCTAACAACCTTGTTAGATTAATAACTCAGAAATCGATTTCATCATCAAAATTCGAGATTTAATAATCTCCTCCTTTTTTATGATGACAATCAATTGATGATGAGAGTTAAACCTTATTCCCCCTACATCCATGCCATGATTCAAATGAGAAAAACTTAAATTTAAGAGAACCAACCAATCTTGAATTTAATTATCATAATATCCATTTATCAAATTTTGAAATGATATATCATGAATTTCAAAATCATCTAATCATACATAATACATGAGACTTATCTCAATCAATCATGAATCATCAAAATTTTGAAGTATATAACATGAATTTCAAAATTATGCATCAATCATACATTAAGTTGAAATTCTCTTCCTTAAGTTATTAATTATTTCTCCCCATTTGTTTATCAGCAAAAATAGGAAAAATATCTATTTTTTATTTTTTTTACGTGTAATCATTATGTCATTTCTCCCCTTTTGTCATCAACAAAAATGTGAAATGTTAGAGCAAATGATTTGAAGGCATATGTGTCATTGTTCCCCTGAGTAAAACAGGATATGAGCAATAATTTTCTCATGAAAATTTTTTCTTTCTCCCCCTTTGTCATCATAAAAAAAAGGTGAAATAATATGCAAGTAATTTCGTGATACATAAACTCATCACGTATTAAAATTTTTATATTTTTACAAAATAAATTTTGCATCACTCCTCCTAATAAAATAGGATAAAACCATAATTTTCTTATGAAAATTTTCTTCTTTTTTTTTGAATAATAAAGAAGAAACAAGGGTGGGGAGTGAAAAACTTCATATCACAAAAATAGAACTTAATCTTGTAAATTCTGAAATCTAAAAGTTAAGAACTACCCATTAAGTTTAATTCATTTCATTTCAAACAAGAGTAGTAAATCAAACAACTCATCAAAAATCAAAAGCTCATATCAAGGATCCTAAAAGTCTATCACATATTTTTCTTTTGTAGATATTTATCACAAATTAAAATGATCTTTGAGAGAGGATAAAAATATTGTCACAAAAGGAACTTTGAATTTTATTCTTGTCAATATCAAGGTAAATCCTTTTGCAAGGTAAGCTCAAAATTTTGAGAAATCCAAAATCCGCATATAAATTTTAAAGATCATCTTATGTAGATTTTAGTAAGAAGCGTAATTTGTGAAAGTCACGAATTTAAAAAGTAATAATTGTTAACCAAGCTCAAATTGTTAATCATGCATTTAGAAAATTTAAAATTCTAAATTTTCTTCTAAGAAAATTGTCCCTCATTCAATGTTATAAGATTAATCATATCTAATTTTTTTAATCATATTGACAATTTTATTTTCCCTTTTTGTCATTGTCAAGAAATACGATAGTATAATTGTTTTTTTTACATCAATGCTCTAATTACACCCAAAAGTATAAAAGGAATCTAATAGGGGACTCCAGCAAGGTTGAGTCCTAATCACCCTAGAAGTAATCAATAAAACCTTGTGAGACTGTAATAAAATCCTATCTAGCCACTTCTATCCTATAAAAAAGTGTGGCTAGGGTTTAGATTGGGGCCTTAGGGCTTAGTGGCCGTCGCCGCCTTTACTGGGCTAGTTGGCTAGGGTTTCCCCCTGCTTAGGTCAGCTATAGAGCTAACCTAGCCGCCCCCCTGTTCCTACTAAAGTAGGTCAGCTATAGAAGGGGCAAAGGACTTAGGCAAGCACCCCTTGGGCTAGGGTTTAGAACCCTATATAATGATATGGTTGTTCCCTCTATTTTATCAAGCAAATATCATCTTTTATTCGGCCTTGTGCCGAGTGTAGGAGGGGGAGCAACCCCTACAATGTTCCAAGAGTTGATCCCCCTCAGCGATCAAAATTTATAGGGCTCCTTTTGGAGTTCTATCATCTGGTATCGTAGTCACGTTCCTGTTGCCCAGAGCCATCTCAGCCGCTGTCCATCTTCCCAAGCAATTCTTACAATTGCTGCGATACGCCTTTACCTTCCACCCCAGCAGATCAAATCAGTCTGCCGTTGCCCCTTGCGTTTGATTTGAAAATTTGATATATTTTCATCACCCACGCCTCTTAAATACTGCAATATCCTTTACCTTACATGTTGAACAATTTTCCTATATTTTATCCGCTGTAAATTTCGTCTGATGCAAACGTTATCGTTGCTGCGAAGGCGAAACGCTGTAGAAATTTTCAGCCGCCTATTTGTCTCTTGAAACCGATTTATTGCTTCTCTTTTTTTGCTGAAATTTTTACACAATTCCCTAGATCAACTTAGCTTTCATCTGAGATTGATCTCTGGAAAAAATTCCTTCTGGAACCGGTTTTATTGTGCCTTCTTTCGTCATCACGCAGTGCTGGAATTTTACGATGAAGGATCTGTCTTTCGTCTTTTACCCTATATTCCTATCGTTATTTTGCCGAAATTTTATCAAACTTTTTACTGATATTGACCACATCTAAACCGAGGATTTCTGTATATTTTCCTTGAGTTTTTCTCAAGAATTTATATCGAGAATTCATCGTTTCTCCGACATAAAATCTGTTCGACAGGATAGCACATCGCAGTACCTTTCTTTGTCGAATTCCATCGGATTTGAGTGCCGTCTTTTGTGGGTTTTTAGACTCTTTTTCTCTCATATGCAAACCCTACCATCCTCACAAAAAAACCCTTCTAAACCGCACCCTATATCGATCCCAAACAGCCACCCAAATCAACCCTAAACCGTGGCCTACTCCTATCTAAACCGATCCACCCATCCAATCGGCCATCCCCTCTCCAAAAATTCCCATGCCACTAACCCGATAACAAAAGAAAGATCTCAATATTACAGATCTAGAGGCATATACCATGACACCAGAGGAGGTCATCAATGCCAAGTTCGAAGCCTTTGAAAGTCGTATGGAGGAGAAGATGCGATCCCTTTTCGCCGAATTCAGCATGGGCCGGCCACCTAGCTCGAAGAAATTGCAGCAAAGAGAAACTTCAGATCGGCGAGACAATCCTCGAGCATGGCCACATCATCCCTGATCCAAACACTTCATGCATGAAGGTTGACTTCCCTAGATGGGAAGAAGGAGACCCGATCGGATGGATCGCGCGTGCGAAATGGTATTTTCGGTTCTACCGAACTGTCGATGCTACAAGGGTGGAGATTGCTGCCATCCACCTCGAGGGAGATGCCATTCAGTGGTTTAATTGGTATGAGCACACCCATGGAGGTCTCTCTTGGCAGTGATTCAAGGAAGGACTGCTTAATCGCTTCAGACCAACCGATTTCGACAACATTGACGGACAATTGGCGAAGATTCGATAAATATCGACAATACACGAATATCAAACAAGGTTTGAACGTTTATTTAACCAAACTGTGGATTGGTTTGAGAAACAACTTTTAGGGACTTTTATTGAGGGCCTAATGTCGGAGATTCGAGGAAAAGTAAAGGTGCGACAACCATACACTCTTATAGCGGTGATTTCCTTCGCGAGAATCCAAGAAGAACGATTGAACCATGAAGCACGAAGGACAAGGGTTGCTCCCCGACCAGCCATGCACGAAGCCCTTAGCTCTCTCTACTGCCATCCGAGCCCCAGCACCAGAAAAATTAATAAGAGACGAGCTTCGTGAATGATCGGCCAAGGGGTTGTATTGGCACTGTGATGAACCGTGGAGCCGAGAATATCGCTACAAAAAGGGTCGTTCTCGTGATTAAACTAGTAGAGGATGAGGACAGCGAACCATATGAAGAAAGCCTCGAACCCGAAGACGAAGTCACAGAGGAAGAGCCCCAATCGGCTGACTACGCATGTGTTGGTCGGCTACTCCAACTCGTAGACGATAAAAGTTGGAGGATTTCTTAACAATAACCCATCATCGTTCTCATTGATATGGGCATCACAAATAACTTCCTTAATTGCAAGGTCGCTGCACGTATGGCGCTTCAAATTGAAGGTTGCAACAAGTTCGACGTAAAGGTCGCCGACGGTCGAATTCTCAATTGCGACTAATGGTGCCCGCGGGTAAAATTGCTCCTACAAGACCAAGAAGTGGTAGCCGACTTCTTCCTCTTACCCATCGATGATTATGAAGCCGTGCTTGGGATTGAATGACTTACAACATTAAGTGACATCTCCTAGAATTTTTTTAAACTAATCATGAAGTTTTATTGCAAAGGGAGACAGGTCACATTACAAGGCAAGCATGGGAGCCATATTTCCACCGTTTCAATGCAGCAAATAGAGAAGGTGCTACACAAAATAAATGGTGGATATTTGTCCAGCAGCTATCCAAGGAGGAGAACGTGCAAAATTCAAATCCTAAGCTTGCCCTCTTGTTTGATGAATTTGCGGATGTTTTCATGGAGCCGCGTAGGCTTCCCCCTAACTGGTCGCATGACCATCGTGTTCCTATTCTACCAGGCAAACCTCTAGCAAATTTGAGACCGTACCGCTATCCTGACTTGCAGAAGGACGAGATTGAGAACATTGTCTAGGAGATGCTCAACACCGGAGTAATTCGACCAAGCTGCAGCCCTTAAGCTCTTCGCCAGTGTTGCTAGTACGCAAGAAGGATGGTACGTGGCGGATGCGTGTTGATTACTGGGCTTTGAACGCTATCACCGACAAAGATAAATATCCTATACCAGTCATAGATGAGCTCTTGGATGAATTAAAACGAGCCCAAGTCTTTCCTAAATTGGATCTTCGTTCCGGTTATCATCAGATTCGGGTATGCGCTGAAGATGTTCTGAAAATTGCATTCCGCACACATAACAGCCACTACGAGTTTCTGGTAATGCCTTTCGGACTTACGAATGCTCCTTCCACTTTTCAAAGCCTGATGAATGACATCTTCCGGAGTTTTTACGCAAGTTCGTGTTGGTATTTTTTGATGATATTCTCATTTATAGCCCTACACTTGATATGCATTTTTAGCACTTAGGAACTGTTTTAACGATTCTTCGGGAGAACACCCTTTATGTTAAACGTTAAAGTGCAGCTTTTTACAGTATAAAGTGAAGTATCTAGTGTACATTATATCAGAGGATGGAGTGGCAGTAGACCCGATGAAGATCAAAGCAATGCAAGGATGGCTAAGACCTACGAGCATAAAATTGTTGCGCGGCTTCCTTAGACTCACGGGCTACTACCGAAAATTCGTGAAAGATTATGGCAAGATCAGTGTCCCACTCACGTTCCTACTGAAGAAAGACTCCTTCTTGTGGTCGGATAAAGCTTCCGCAGACTTTGAACGACTCAAGGCAGCCATGACGACGACGCTGGTTGTAGTGCTACCCGATTTCAGTTGCACCTTCGTGATTGAGGCCGACGCGCCCGGGGTTAGAATTGGGGCTGTTCTAATGCAAGATGGCTGACCCCTTGCTTACACTAGCAATGCTTTGTCTCCCTCACATCTTAAAATGTCCGTGTATGATAAATATATGCTTGGCATCGTACAGTCGTCATGAAGCGGAGACCCTACCTGATCGGTCGACGCTTCCAGATTAAGACTGATCACCAAAGTCTTAAATATTTTTTGGAGCAGAAAATATCTTCCCCGGAGCAGTAACGATGGGTAACTAAACTTCTTGGCTTTGAATATAAAATTACTTATCGAAAGAGGAAAGAGAATGTTGTTGTAGATGCTCTATCACGATTACTGGGACAAGTTGAAATTTTAGCCATCTCCCTTCCCTCCACCGACTTCCTCAAGGACATCAGGGAGGAATGAAAGAATGACCCAGAGACCCGAGACATTATAGAAAATTTGGAGAAGGATCCGGGTTTCATGGGCCACTACACTTGGGATTCGAAGGACGTGCGCTACATAAGCTGAATTATGATTGTTCCTTCTTCCCCTTGCATTCAGATTTATTTGCATGAGATACACTCTTTACCTTCAACAAGGCACTTTGGATTTCTGAGAACATACAAGACGGTGAAGCAAAACTTCTTTTGGAAGGGCATTAAAAAATTAATTTATGATTATGTATCCAAATGCGATGTATGCCAGTAGCAGAAAGGTGAAACAGTGGCAAATCTGGGAAAACTATAACCGCTACCTATACCAGACTCAGTATGGACGGACATCTCCATGGATTTCATTGAAGCATTGCCACAATCTCAATGTAAAAGCATGATTTTTGTAGTGGTAGATCGTTTAACCAAATATTCTCATTTCTGTACTATGAGACATCTCTATACTGTTGCCAGTATTGCTCAGCTTTTTGTGAAAAATATTATAAAACTGCATGGGATGCCAAGGTCGATTGTGAGTGATCGTGAGAGGGTGTTTACAAGTAAATTTTAGATCGAGCTCTTCTAACTACAAGGCACTCAACTAAAGATGAGCACAATCTATCATCCACAGACGGGCGGCCAAACAAAAGTGGTGAACAGATGCCTTGAGCCTTACCTATGGTGCTTCACTAGTGATCGATCCAAAGAGTGGACAAGGTGGCTTCCTTAGGCCGAATGGTGGTATAACACAACTTATCATTCATCAACCAAATATACCCCTTATGAGGCATTATTTGGTCGATTACCCCCCTGTAATACCAAAATATGTAATTGGTGCGGCCAAAGTATATTAGGTTGACCAAAATTTAAGTGACATGGACAAGCTTCCGCAGTTGCTGAAGGATAACCTAACTATCACTCAAGCCCGCATAAAACAACAGGCATACACTCACCGGAGCGAGTGAGAATTTTCAGTAGGAGATTGGGTCTACCTTCGCCTACAACCATATAAGCAGCTATTAATCAACATCAGAGCGTCGATGAAGTTATCTCCACGATTCTATAGACCATATCAGATTTTGGAGTGTATTGGGGCCGTGACATACAAATTAAAGCTTCCAGATGACACTAAGATTCATCCCGTCTTCCACGTATCCTTGCTAATGCTTAAATTGGAAGAACGAGAGTTGACGCAGACTCAGCTGTCGAACACTACAAATAATGGCGAGATTGAAGCCCAACCTGATGTTATACTTGATCGGAGGATTGTGATGCGCCGTTGACGCCCTTCAACTAAAGTACTCGTGAAGTGGAATAACTTACCATCCGAAGATGTGACGTGAGAGTCTTACGAGGAGCTGAAGACCTGGTTCCCAGAGTTTATGGACCCTCAGCCTTGAGGACAAGACTGCTTTTAAGAGGGCGGGTTTGATAGGACTGTAGCAGGGTTGAGGCATAATCACCCTAGAAGTAATCAATAAAATCCTGTGAGATTGTGATAAAACCCCACCTAGCCACTTCTATCCTATAAAGAAGTGTGACTAGGGTTTAGATTGGGGCCTTAGGGCTTAGTGGTCGTTGCCCCTTTTACTGGGCTAGTCAGCTAGGGTTTTCCCTGCTTAGGTCGGCTATAGAGCCAACCTAGCCGCCCCCTATTCTTACTAAGGTAGGTCGACTATAGAATGGGGAAAAGGGTAATTTTACGTAGGCAAGCATCCCTTGGGCTAGGGTTTAGAACCTTATATAATGATGTACTCGCCCCCTCTTTTTTATTAAGCAAATATCATCTTTTATTCAGCCTTGTGCTGAGTCTAGGAGGGAGGAACCCCTACAACATTCCAAAGGTTGATCCCCCTCAGCGATCAATCTACAAGGCTCTTTCTAGGGTTCTATCAGAATCATTTCATGAAAAATCAAATCTTTAAGTATCAAAAGACATGATTTAATAAATTTACTTCTTGCTTTGTTAATTTCAACATACGTACTTAAGAATTCTTATGTATTTAAAATTCCTACTTTTCTTTTAAGCAAATCGCTCCTCATCCAATGTTAGAAGATTTTTTTTATAATCAAAGTATTTAATTTTGTTTTTGCAAAATATCACTTTTATCTCTCCCTTGGTCATTATCAAAGTAACAGTTAAAATACATTAGTATCAAATTTTGAGATCATAAAAAGAATCTCAAGGTAATATAATATGTTATTCATGAATAAGAGAGTTATAAATCATGACATCAAAGATATCAATTTGTGAATACTAAAAATCATGATTCAATTTGACATCACTTCTCTTAAATATCAAAAAGAAATTTTAATGGATCAGTTTTGTAAGCAAAATCAAATTATAAATATTGAAAAATTAAGATCATGATTTTGCAAGATGAGATATGAAAATACAGGATCTCAATTTATATATGTGATTTTAAATCATCAAGATCATTGTTTATAAAAAGATTCTTATAGTTTTAAAAAGATAAACTTCTCTTTAATAAAGGGAAGGAATCTTAATAAACGATCTTGGTTTATATAAAGATCTCAAATTATAATTTTCAAGATTTCAAGGTCATGATTTAAGTTATCAAATTATCAAAATCGAAATATCAATTAGGTTGGATAAATTCATAAAAAATGAAAATATATCTAAAATCATCATCAATAATCGCTTTTCAGAAAATTTCAATGAAGGCTACATAGGTTGTTTTTGAAAAGAAAATAGGTAAAGTTCTCTGATTTATTTTATAAGAGATTCAACAATAATAGTATCATTTTATCTCTTGTTGAAGATTGATAGGATAAGAATAATTATCCTCCTTTTTGTTTTAACTTATGAAATCTATTTTAAGAATGCAATGTCATTTATAGTCAAAAACGAAGTTTCATCAAGATCATTGCAAATAAACATTTTCAAACAAAAGCTTCGATTTATTTTAATTCCAATGATTTTTAATGAAATGAGTTATCATGCTCATTTCATTCTCATTAAATATATTTTTAATTTTTTAAAAATATTAATAAATGAAGCATGATCTTTCTCTCCTCTTTTTTTATTTTATTCTATACTCAAATTCTAATATTCAACAACAACCATTCAATCATATTTCAAGTTACTTCTTCAACACTAACATTAACATAACATCATCAAGATCATTATGAAATTTCCAAACGAGTAAAATATTTTCAAACGAAATCATTTAGTTTATTTTCAATCTAACGATTTTTCTAATATGTTACCAAGAAATTTTCCTTCTCATTTGAAATTTTTATTTTTAATTTTTTTCAACCACATTAGAAAATAAAGCATGATTTCATGTATAAAATTATTTTATGTTCAAATTTAGCATTTAATCATTTCATTCAATTGTATCTTAAGACAATGTGCACTCATTTAACCATTATAAGTCAATACAAGCAGATAAGCATAATCTAAATCTCTTTTTCATATATTTCAACTTAGATAATTTTGCACTAAACTTTCTTTGTTCTAATTTTAGCATGCTCTAGCTATGTAATAAGTCATGCACCATTGAGAGCAATTAAGATTAATGAATCATCCAAGGATTTATTGCTAATAATTTTCTTTTCAATAATTTTTCTTGTTACTACTTAGGCTAGTGAGCTTTAAAGAGTGTTAGATTCCAAGTTATATGTCTTAAGCATCTACCTTTAAAACATTATTTAGTGCTCCTAGCCTTGTTAGGAGACAAATTTATAGTATAGGGGGTTTAGGTTTAGGTACCCATTTTACATTGTGTTCTTCATAAAGAGCTTTATCTTTCTTTTCTAATGGTTTTTGGTTTTTTGTAGTTCCTTTGGGAACCCACACTAATTTGTGAGAACTATACTTCTTAAATGAACATTTGTAAGCCATATGTCTCTACCACAAAAATTACATTTAACTTTTGATGATAAATTTAAGATAGGTCCCTTAACAAAAATGGTTGACTTTTGTTGAATATTACCAACAAAGCTTATACTCTTTCTTCTATTAGCATGACCCTTATTAGCAAGGATCATGTTAAGGGATTTATTTTCTATTTTAAAATTTTCTAGCATTTGTTTAAGCATCATATTTTCTTCTTTAACATCATCTAACATTTCACATTTAGAGCAAGGATTATGTGATGATAATTATTATGCATTTGATCTACTAACTAATGAATCATGTTTATTTTTAAACAACTTATAAGATTTACTAATTTTTTTCAAATTCATCTAATAATTCATGAAACATATTTAATAATTCAGAAAAAGAAATATTTAAATACTCACTTATCTCGTTGTCGATGGCCATAAGCGCGAGATTCACCACTTCTTGATTGTGCTCTTTATCTTTGGAGGGCCTCAGCTTCTTGTGTTCATAGGAAGAAGTTTTATCCATTTTAAGTTTATTTTTGTTCATATTTATTAAAATTTTTCGATTCTTTTGTCAAGTTAAAAGTTCTCATCATTCGATGTTTCACTTGAGGAGTCATATGTCATTCTCAGTTCACAATCCTTCCTGTTCTTTGGAATGTATTCTTCAAGTTCATTTTTATGGATCATTTCAATTAATGACTCATTTGATGTTAGTTGTGCTTTCATGTGTCATTTTTAATGTATATCGAAAGTCGAATCAAAATAAGAAACCCGATCAAAATCATCTTTATCAAGTGCATAAAATAAAGCATTCATTGCTTTTGTATTTAAAGAAAACATTTGTTTTCATAATCATTCCAATCATTACTGGATTGGATGACTTCTAAAAACCTTTTTTAACAATACACCATAAATCAAAATCTATCGAAATAAAAAAAACACATTCAGATTTTTCAAAACGTGTAATCTATCCCATTGAACATGGGAGGACGTGAAATGAAATGTCCCTCATTCATGCCAAACAAAGACATTAACTCAAGTGGGTGTTATTGCAATGAGTAAGACCTTGCTCTGATACCAATTGTTAGGATCAATTAGCATTAGGAGGGAAGGGAGGGGGGGGGGGGGGCTGAATTAGTGTAAGAGAGATAATGCTTGATTAAAGACTTATCTTTCGTAAAGTAAAGGGTGAACAACGGAAGCTTCTTTTGATATTTCGATAAAATCGATTAAGAGCCAATTTGAAAGAAGTTGAGAGATTGGAACTTTGTATCTAACTATCAAGTGTTTAAGAGAAATCAAAAGTAATAATGAAAGCAATTAAAGCACACTCACATTTATAGTGGTTTGGCCTCAACTTGATCTACGTCCACTCCCGAGTCCTCTTCTCCGAGGCCCACTGACGTCCATTATCAACCTTCTTTGGGTGAAGATCAAACCCTTACAACTTTCTCTCTCCTTTTACTAGGTTTAAGAGATGAATCTTACAACCTTACAAGGGAGAACTACAAATTTTAAAAGACTTCCTCTCTCCCTTACCCTTTTTTTTTCTTTACAATTTCCACACACAATTTATCACTGAATTTCTACTAAAAAATTGTTGTATGAAATGCAAGAAAACTTTGAGTATTTATAGGCCCCAATTGGCTTTAGAAGAATTGAGCTAAAATTCAAATGCACTTGGAAAAACCGGGTACTGGCAGTACAACTGTCGGTGCTGTCGGTACAACCGCTGAAAGCCACCCTAAAAATAAGATACGGGCGGTATAATCGCCGGCTTGGGCAGTCCAACCACCGCCTGCTGCCCGTATTCCTGGGAAGCGACGGTACAACCGTTAGGATTTTCGGAAAAGTGATTCCCTTCACTTTTCCAATCCCGACTTGTACCTCCTGTTGACCAATTTTCAGATCAACTAATTGAGCTCAACCTGAGCTCAATCCAATCTCAAATATGGACCTGGTTGTCTCATTGAGTTGATTTAGATTCCTTCCAAATCAAACCCAATTAGGACTCGAACCTAACTACGACTCACTTGATTACAACCATACATGACTATCAAGTCTAACAATTGACCTAACCCCCGGCAATCCAGCAACATCCGGCATTCATTCAACGAGTTTTACGGTCTTCCTCCAGCGATCTCCCGGCGTGTTCCTAGTGAGCTTCCCGATTCCTTCGGCGAACTCCTAGCGAACTCCCGACGAGCTCCCACTGCATTGTTCGAACCTTGGCTCGATGCCAAACTTGATTTTGGCCCATCATCTGGTTGTAATTCCTTTTCTCCGTCATAGTTAAACCTTAACGATGTTAACGACTACTTAATTCATTATAATCAACATGGTCAATAAATCCACTTCAAGACCTTCCCAACTCCCGACAAGCTTTTTGGCTTCCCCTGATAATCTTTTGGTGAACTCCCTTGCGCTATCCTAGCAAGCTCCCGACGCACTCCAGGCGAGCTCCCAACCACATCGTCCTCACTCCGGCTCAATGCTTAGGCTTGATTTTGGCCAAACCTCTGATTGTAATTTTCTCTCTGTCGTGGTTAATCATGCATCAATCAACTGTAACAACCTTGTTAGATTAATAACTCATTAATTGATTTTATCATAAAAATTTGAGATTCAATAGAAATAACCTATTTTAATGTTTTCAGATGTCTTAAGAGAAAAGTAATTGTGTGTATAAAACAATGTCTTGTAAAGGATTGATGGAGCAGGACTTGAGTAAACTTGATGTTACAGAACTTCACCAACTATCACCAGAAGTTCTCACGTCTGGCTACTATTAACCTTGGTAAGAACCATGCCTCCGTAGGAATTGTTTGAGACCGTTAGCACTAAGTTCACTCCTTTTGATTATACTTATTTTTTCATAATAAATCTATCTTACGATGTGTTTTCCATGTTGCTTTAACTTAAATATGTTTATGCTTCTAGAAATTAGCTTCTATTTTTAGTATCTAGACTTTCTGATTATGTAACTTTTGAATCTCTAACACCTTTTACAAAAAATTTCTTTTATTTCTTGCTTTTCCTTTGTTCCTAACAAGTTTTTTTTTTTTTTGACTAGATGCAGCCCTTGTCATTGTAAGCTGAACTAGTGGTACTTGTTCAGTAACACTTTAGTTGAATAATAATATTCATATTTATAATATAATAATATAAGTAGGGTGGGGATGAGGTGGGGAGTGATCTCTATATGTCCCGAACCCCATAATTGCATGGATAATAGAAAATGCCCCCTATCCATGTTTATTTTTCTCATCCCTACCCCGTTATGGGCGGGCCCATGGGTACTCGTATCTGTAGGCATAATTGACACCTTTAGCCCCTAAGGATGAGTTTGATGTCCCCATTGTTGTATGTTGACTACAAATAGTGTCCCACCCTGAGAGCACAAAAGGCTTCTTGGGAAGAGTAGTACTGAGTTTTAAGATGAAGTTCACTGGTATCGACCAATTGGTCAATGTGGGGTAACAAATAATTGTCTTTTGGGTATGTTTTGTTTGGATCGGTATAGTCGATTTTCTTAAATTATCATTAGCATTTTTTAATAGAGTACAACATTTGTAAGCCAACAAGAGTATTGAACTTCATAAATGAACCTAACTTTTAACAACTAGTCAATGTCCTCCCTAATGGCGTGATGTCAATTTGTCAGGAACCGTCAGGGCTTTTGCTTCACTGGTTAAGAGTTGAGTTGGATGTTCAAATTATGCTGAGTGACATATGGGTTCAATTCCCAACATATCCTTCAGAGACTTGACAAAGACTTTGGCATTGGTTTTTAGAAAATCGATGAGTTCCACCCTCTTCACATAAGGCACTGTTGTTCTAATTCTCACGATAGGGTTGAGTTATGGTTTGATAAGGGGGACTTGTCGGTGAGCGGCTCGATCGTCTGGAGATGTGGTGATGACTTTGAGGCATCCTAAGGGTTCATTGGTGGTGGTAGCTTCTTGGGCAGAGAATTGTTGTCAGGTACCATTAGTAAGACTCACTCGGATTGTTCCTCCCTAGACCTGGTTTGGAATTTCATAGACATATGATAAGTTTATCGATCACATGAAGTTTGTTCAATGTGAGTCAATTGATGATGGTATTGTATGTTGATGGGATATTGACCACCATAAATTTTATTGCCATTGTTTTTGAGCAAGGACCATATTCAAATGTTCCATGTTGATGATGATGTCGAGGAATTGATTGAGTTGCCGATGAACTCATCAGCGACACTGGGGTAATATTGTTAGTGGTTAAATGAAAGACATCAAAGTAAAGTATGTCACCAAAGCTACTTGATGAGAAAGGCATTGTCATGGTTAAAGTCGAGATGCTCCGCTTCCCCTTTCTTAAAAGTGATTTTGGGGTCCCCCTCGAGTCGTCGATGCTTCTCGATCATGGCTTTGGCATAGGCCTATTTCCCCTTGATGTCGAGCCACCAACGATGTCGCATAAAGCATTTGAGGTGTCCTCAATCCATTTCTCTGATATGCACCTTTAAGTAAAGACAGTCTTCGGTATCATGTACGTGATCATGATAGAACCCATAGCATTTTGTTTCATCATGCCTCGCGGACGAATATTTCATTCGGTGTCGTGTCCGCTCAGATCTGGGGAAAAACTATAGTTTGGGATACATTGAGGGAGTCAAGTCCATGAGGGGTTGGGAAGGCCCTATGCGGGTGTTCTATGCTCGACGAAGCGAGTGCGAGGCTTTAGGTGGCCGGAGTGTCTTCAGACATTTGCATCCCTTGTGCCTATTCCCAAAAAGGTCTCAATCATAATATACTAATTTGCACGCTAAGTTGATCGAGAATCGCTGACAAGGCAATGATTGTCGAGTTTGGTCAACAACTACTGTTGGTAAAATGTTGCTCTAATTCCTTAGCTAGTTCCGGAAAGAAGAGGTGGACGATGGTCGGAGATAGGGGTACCAATCATAGGCAACTTCTTGAAGCATTTTAGAAGTTGGGAAAGAAAGACATGTTAGAGTCATTTGAGCACGGAAAGTCTTGAGGTGCTCAGTAGGATCAGTGCTTGGACAAAACATATCTAAGCTTGGGAGGTGAAACCTGAGAGGAATTGCCTCTTTGATTTTATCATGAAAGGCTGACTCATGTCTTCTCGTTGTTGGTCCATTTCTTGGATTTGGGCATGTAGAGTGGGGTTCGTAAGGTTTGCTAGTTAAGCTTCTGACTTTGATTGGATCAGTTGTGAGTGGGCCAGACTATAACCTCAACCAATAGAGTTCGAGGTGGCCTCTAGATGATTAGTTGTGCAGCAAATCGTTTAGGTGGAACATGAATTGCCATTGGTCGAGGTGTATTTGCCTAGGATGATAGTGATAGTACCTATTGCCTCTGGCCTTAGACGACTGCCATTCGAGCTGGTCGTGGAAGGGGATGATCAATGGCATCATTCATGTCAGACTAGTAACCTCGACCATTAGAGATCAAGGTGGCCCATTGTTGATTGGTTGTGTGGTGGACCGTTTGGCTGCAACACGAACTGCCACCGGTCAAGGTGTGTCTGCCAAGGTCAACAATGATGATACCTATTACCTCTAGCCTTGGAGAATCGCCATCCAAGCCTGTTGTGGAAGAGGATGATCGATTGCATCATTCCTGTCAACCCCTACACCTGTTAGGTTTTGGGTTAAGCCAAAGGAAAACTTTCTCATAGATAATCATGTGTCTACTAGCAAAGAGATCCCAATATAGTTGAACAACCACCAGTTTGAGTGGACTCGAAAGCAATGACTAAGGAGAATATTGGTGGCTGTCAAGGAGTGGAGCATCTTCGTTAGGGTGCTTGTGTGAAGTGTCTACTGGGTAGTATTCCTGCGACACATCAGGTCCTCTAGTGTTGGTGATTGTCTTTGAGTATATTGATCGACCGACTTGGATTTGCCTTATCTGTGCCATGAACCCTTGTTCAGCCCAAGGTGCCTCCAACACCTGATGTGGTGCTGGGTCCATGGCACCTTTCTTGCAGACATATCAGGAGGGCCTATTGACGTGGTCCTTCCCATGCTCAAGTTAGACTCTAAGGGTGGGTTTAGGAAGTGGGGAGAAAGAGTATCCTACCTTGAAAGCCATGCTCGCAATTACCTTCTACATTAAGTATTCATCAGTTGGTTTTCTTGTCATTTTCTAGTGACATGGCTGCCCATGTCTTGAGCTCATCTACCATGGTGCTGTCAATGTCACTTTTATTACTGCATTGGTATGGTGATGGCGTGACATAGGCGAAGGAAAGAAGAAAAAAAAACACTAAGTGGGATGGAAGGATTTGGCCCTTTTATAAATCCGAATTCAAGGAGAAAAGAGGTCCACAAAGGAAAATAAGAGAGAAGAAGCATGATTACTACTAAACTATCACTAAACTGATTAGATAAAATCAATTAATCTCTTACCATGCAGGGGCTTACGATCACATAAATATTTCCTAGTAGATTAGGATAACTCAAATGTTCTCAAAATTCCATTTGAAGATGATTTCAGAACTCTCCGAATATGATACATAATTGCTAAATAATTTTCTTACCTTATATCCTAACTATATTAGGACTGTTAGGCCTCAAATAACTCAGAATTTATGTGAGTTAAAACATCAATAGTTGTATGATGCTAGAACCATACTAGGACCTTTATATCGCAACCATACTAGGATTCTTCTATCTTAATGACACTAGGACTCCCTAACACCTATTCAGAGTTAAAACATCAACCATACTGTGACTCCTAATTCTTATTCAATCTTCATCTCAATAGCTTGTATGATGCTAGAACCAATCATCTGTATTTCTTGCATTATCGGAATTTGTCTCTTTTGTGATTGAACTTGTTTTAAAATTTTCAGGGTCAGTTAAAATGAACATGTAAACGACAGAATGACTACTTGTATGCTCATCAAAGTAGCACAGACATGAAACACGAACAGCAAGATATATATATATATATATATATATATATATGTATATATGTATATATGTATATATGTATAATAAAATAACAATTTCAGTTCCCACTCCTAAAGAAGGACAAGGATGCTAACAAAGATGTTAATATCATGTTACCATCCTGAATTGGAGGCAAGATAGGATGGAAAGATGCTCGATTGACTCCACGATCTTGGCCCTCCAAGACATACTTGACAACAGCATCAACCCCCAAATAAATTATTGTTGAGCTGTCAATCAACAATTGGTTGGCTAATGTTTCGTGGGTCATGCAAACTAGCGGTTCATTCATCTTCCCATGTGAACAATGCGGATCAAGTGTTTGGGTTACCAGCAAGCAGAAGTTTAAAGATCCAATCATAGGACATGTGTATGTATCCATGGTATCCTAATCCCTCAGCCTTCAACCTGCAACAACGCTACCAATCCCCCATCCAAGCCTCCTCATCTTCGAGCTCTGCCTGAAACCTGGCAGCTTCTCCATCGGTATTGTTGCAGCCAACTTAGGGGGCAAAGCCCGTCTTCCTTGTGATTACCATTGCCATCGGTCTTGTTGTGTGTTTTGCTCCTGCTGCAACAACGTGTTTTGCTATTGGTAATGCCAACGATCCTCCAGGTTCGATAAGAAATCCCTGAACTCCCATGATTTCACGCCTCCGCTCCCTCGATTTCATGCTTTCTGGCCATGCGAGCCATAAGTGTTCTGTGAGGAAGGGCATGGCAGCAATGAGGAAGGGTGTGGGAGAAGGAAGTGTTTGGTACGGATACTTCGTGTCCAAAATTTTAAAATAAATAAAAGAAAGATACATGTCCGGCTGTGTCAACGACATATCCGTGTCCAACATGGATACGCCCACCAAATTTACATGTCCATGCTTCTGAGATGCTCATAGGGGGGACCCTGTTTTACAGCTCCGCAATAAGCATGATCAACTTACAGCAATTGTATAGTAATTTCTATGCATTAAAGTTTGAGATCGAAGTTTGTTTGTTTTATGGTATTGCTTCCTTCTTTTTTGCTTTATAGGGCCATGATATTCCTATGGCTGCAATGCTCAATGCTGCTGTGATTATGGATGGAGCTTTACTTATAGCTGGCAATGAAAGGCTGTCCACAGCCTCAGACATCTGAGCATTTGGCTGCTGTTAAAATCAGGTGTCTCCAGAAGTTTATTCAGGTTAATCTTCAGGAGGAAGCCAGAATTTTTCTTTTCACTCTGTTCAATTTCTAGATATTTATGACATTTCACTTAACACTAATGAAATGGCGGGCCACAATTGCTGATGGGGCGGCGCCTATTGTGCCAATATCAGTTCAATTAAAATAGAATATTGATGTTGTCTGCGAGTCTATTGTTAAGAAAATTCCTTTTCCAGAGAAAAACTTCACTTCACCTCCAAACATGATTGTTATCCGTTCTTTTGACGTCAACAAGCCTGGGTCTGAGGTTGATGAGATAAAAGGTGGTGTTGCTAGTGGAAGCATCCTTAGGGTACCTAACCTGTCATCTATTGTCTTTATGGAATTTGAAATATTCTTGTAGACTCTTCCGTGCTCCAAATTGCCTAAGCATGCTGTATGAGACCATGATGTATGGTTACACTGAATATTGCGGTATTATTAATATGCTTCACTAACTTATCAGCATATGATATATCTTTGAATCTATTTTTTCACTCCAAGCGTAAACCATTGTTTTTCTCCACTATTGCTGTCATTATGGTTTTATTTTACATTATTTTTTTGTTGGATTAAATAGGCTTAGTACCCATAACATGATGCTATTCTGCTGCTTATATAAAAAAGCTTGACAATGTTTCATGCAGGGTGTTCTAAAGATGAACCAGTTTATTGAAGTCCAACCTGGTATTGTTAACAAAGACCAGAGCGGAAACATAAAGTGTACCCCCGTATACTCGAGGATTGTTTCACTATATGCTGAACAAAATGAGCTGCAATTTACTGTACCTGGGTCCTGGAGGACTCATTGGTGTAGGCACTACAATGGACTCCACGTTGACTCGTGCTGATTGGCTGGTTTGGTCAGGTTCTTGGTGAAGTGGGTTCACTGTCTGATGCTTTTTTGTTGAGCTAGAGGTGCGTTACATTTGAACATCTTAAAAGTTTTGGCGAGGGGCAACCATACAATCAGCCTAACTTCGTTCTACATGTTTTAGCACTTAAAATATTAGTCTGGTGGTGATGCACCTGATTAGAAACCTTATTTTATAAAAAAAATTATATGAAGATGTTGACTAACTTAGAAAGGACTTTGACTGCGAGATTGAAACCTGTGTTCATCACTTATATTCTTTGCTAAAAAAAAAATATAGTCGGTAAGTCAAATTTTCTAGTTTTACCTTCATGATTAATTTTGGAACACACTTAAAAGATGAATGTTACTTGTTTTGATATAAGTTGTACACAAGCTTCATAAAGTTCTTCAACACATTACACAACACACACGAGATTCTCTCTGTCTCCATCGAAAGCATGCTTTCGAACAGCGACCTCTTTTTCGCTGGAAACCCTTTCTCTCTGCATTCCTAAACAGCTATCCAAGTTAGAGTTCCTTCTAAAGGACACAACCTGACATTTCAGTGTTTTTATGATTTTCATGGATTTGTCTTTCTTCCCCCCTCCCACGTAATACTTGTATGTATGTGTACTATTGAAACTAATAACAGAAAAATTATGTGAATTATGGACAAACATAGTCATCAACCAATGGAAGGTATTATGTTTTGACTGAACTTGACACTCAATGATTCATAAGTTGCTACGAAAAATTGACTGTTTGGATGAGATAGGGGCCTGCAACAAAGTTGGATCTAACAAAAGGCGTTTTGATAACAAATTTGAAGCATCAGCAATTGGAAAGTTGTCTAGAAAGAAAGAAATGTGTGAGGCCTCAGGCCAACGCCACACCAATAGGAAGAAGCAAGCCTTTGGTTGGTTGGTGTCACCTGGAAGAGAAAAGAAATTATTGCATCAGTGGTAAATTAGTAATCCAGAAGTAGCACCATTTAATGTCGAGGGAGGATCATTTAGTGTGATGAGAATATGATCCGATGTAAGTTTGAGGCCTTTGGAAGTCCTGGTAGGAAAAAAAAGGGAGGAGAAAGCACGATGGGCCTCTCACAATGTCACGGTGTTGTGTGGCCCATGTTAAGAGACGAATGACATGAAAAGATGCAACAAATAGCGGGGATGAAAGATCTATATAGTGTTATTCATCCAGCATATGGACGGGTGCTACGAGCTTTTTAACTTCACCTTGCTTCTCCGGAGGCTTTTGGGTGGTAGGATAAAGGGAACGAAGAAACAAGGGAAGATCTCGATGCTGACCAAGGGTGATATCCTGAAGCTCGTTGGGGGGTGGAAGGATCCATGTCGATGGGGGATCGCGTTGTTGCTGCTGTGAAGAACGATTTGACCAAGCTGCAGCTTACTGCGTCAGTATGCACAAGTAAAGGGGAGAAGATTGCTTCTCAGCCTGCGGGTCGAGAAGCATTGCCGCCTCGTCGGCTGGGGTCAGACTGAGGCCGGTGTGACCCTCCAAATCCCACCCTAAAAGCCCCATCCGAGAGAAGATTCTTCCCATCGTCCGTTGTAGAAGGAGAAAAACCAAAAAAGGAAAAAAAAAAAAGTGGGCAAAGCACGGCAAGTTTGGCATGTGGCAAGGTAGAGAACTCTTGGGGAGTTTTCTTCTGAGATCGGCTAGTAGACATTGGATGGATGGATGTTCTTACTCTAATTCTCTGGTTGGTTTTTAGTACCAAAAGAATATGATGTAACTTTAGTTTCGGTGGTGTGTATTTGAGGAATTGCAAAGCGTGATGCCCGGTGTTGACTTTTATTAGTAGAAAACTTGTGATTCGTTGTTCTAACAATGGTTTTCGAGTTTCCGAAGATGATAGGCATGTTTGGTGGCAGCGTGTCGATGCTACGGCGCAGCTGTCGTGCAGCGGTCTGGCACCCCTTCGGCTGAGAATTATGATAAGTGGCAGGTCTGACGCATTTATTATATAGATGTATTATCATGAATTTAGTTGCATTTATCTGTCTGATACTTTAATACTAGATTTGAAGATTTAACTTAAATTATTTAAGTCACCAAGTGATTTTATCTAATGATTCAAACTTAATTGAGATTGTCTAAGTCATGAAACTCTGAAATGTTATTTGCCTATAAAGGATCAGTCTAATTACAACCTCGTACGAGTCCGAACTTGCAAAAGAGAAGTTGATTAGTTTAGAAGATGAGCGATGGACAAGTCTCAACATCTCACAAAGAGGATAACTCTTACAAGCAATTTGTCGAACACCTAGAGTACAATAAAAAAAGAGAAAACGAGAGCGAAACATAACTTTAGAGGGCTATAAGAATGATCGCAAGTCTACAAACGACGGTTCTCAATGTATCAGATACAAGTCGAGTTCAATTATTTATGAATGCTCATGCCTGATACTATCTCGAAGCCTTATTCAGTCTTGTGTCACCCGAGGGTTTCCAAGGGGCTGAGATGGCTAACGTTTTGCATTGCTCGGCCAAGTCACCGCAGCACGCGAAAACTGCCCAAAACTAAGCATATTTGGCCTGTTTTGGCTCCGCACAGCGAACGATCATCCTACAGCATTACAAAATGTTTATGCTCGCATTTCTTAGGCAAAATCACAGAAAACCAAACCAAAACATGTTGCCAAATATTTGTACAAATAAACAAAAGCGACGAATGGTCCACTGAGCGCAGAGTTGCAGTTGAGCGACGACCGTTCGTGACATTCTCTCTTACTTAAGTTGTCAACCCTCGTCGATGCTTGTTAGTAGACTTTGACGCAGGCTTCTTCATATCGTAGGGTGTCTTCTAGCTCCCATCTAGCTTTTGTTCGGGGAAGCTTTTACCACTTTACTAAGTAGTCAATTTGCTATGCTCTATTGGGTAGCTTAGTCTTGCGATATGCCAGAATAGTCTCAACTCGCTTCTTGTATAAGGTTCTAATTGGAGGAAGTCGAGTTGAAATATTTCTTGAAACATCTTACAGATTTAAATGGTAGGTTTTCAAGTTTCTTGCATATAAGACATTATGAATTTTGAGCCATGCCGGTAGTTGCAACTTGTATGAGACACTGCCTACCCTATTGATAATTGGCAAAGACCTTTCATACTTGTGCACCAATCCTTTGATTTTGTGCCTAAAGAACTGGGGTGATGCTAATGGGAGCTTTACCAATACAAAGTCACCAACTTTAAACTCTTGTGATCGCCTTCCCCAAGTCTGCCCACTTCTTCATCTTTCTAGTCGCCTTCTCCAAGTAGGCCTAATCAATATTTGCATTTCAATGTCATTCCTTAATAAAGTGATATGCTGATGGACTACTCCCTGTATAACCAATAGCCAATGTGTGAGGAGTCGATGACTGTTGTCTCGTGATAATCTCGAAGGGGCTCTTGTTGGACGCAGAGCTCTACTGCAAGTTGTAGGAGAATTGGGCTATGTCTAATAGCTTCACCCAATCTTGTTGGTTGGTACTTACATAGTGCCAGAGATATTGCTCCAAGAGTAAGTTAATTCTCTTAGTCCGGCCATCCGTTTGGGGGTGAAGGCTTGTGGAGACTTATATCCTAGCAGCCTGAATAACTCGGTCCAAAATCATCCCAAGAACCGAGAATCTCGATCACTAATGATGTTGTGTGGGATTCCTCAATACTTTACTACATTCTTCATCATCAACTTGGCTGCCTCCTCTGCAGAACAATATAGGGGTGTGGCAATGAACGTTGCATACTTTGAAAACCGATCGACAACCATAAGTATCTATCTAAGTCCTCCTACTGCGGGCAAGCTTGATGTGAAGTCCAAGAAAATGCTCTCCCATGGTTTTTCTAATTTGGGCAGCAGCTCCAAAAGTCTCATCGGCTTTTGCTGCTCTACCTTATACTGTTGGCAATTAAGGCATATACAAATATAATCCTCTACATCTGCCCCCATCTTCGGCCAATAGAAAGCCCTCTCTACGAGAGCGTTGTTCAATGAATACCCGGATGTCCTGCCTAGAGGGAATCGTGACACTCTTTCAGGAGTTCACACCTCAAATTGTCCGCTTGCGAAACATAAACTCTATTCCCTTTGGTGTAGATGAGTCCCTCCTGGACTCAAAACCATCGTTCATTGCCTTCTTCGATGAGTTGCATCAGAGTTACTGCTTGAGGATCGCTGTACAGTCCATCCCTGATCCTGAAAAAAAAGTTGGAGTGCAACTGATTTGCTTAGCCTCTGCCTTCCAACTGTATAGTATTCACCAATTCAACTTTTCGGCTCAATACATCGGTCATAACATTTGTCTTTCCGGGTTTGTACTATATTACCATGTTGAACTCGGCCAAGAAGTTCTGTCATCGTGCTTATTTTAGAGAGAGTTTTTTTTTAGTATGAAATTAACTCAATGCGACATTATCTGTCCTTAAAATGAATGGTGGTCCCAAAAGATAGTGTCGCCAGACTCGTATACAGTAGACCATCGCTGTCATCTTCTTCTCATATACTAGATATCACTGCTCGGTCTTGTTGAGCTTGCGACTCTCGTAGGCCACTAGATGACTCTCTTGCATAAGTATTCCCCAAATAGCAAAGTCAGCAGCATCTGTATAGACTTTAAAAGACTTCCCATAGTTTGGTAATATGAGTACTGGTTCCTCCTCCAACACAGTAATTTTTAGGTCTTGGAATGCATCATCGCATTTGTCTGACAGTCTCCACAAATACTCCTTCTTTAGCAACTCTGTCAATAGAGCTATGCGCTTTGAGTATCCAGTTATGCAGTGTCGATAATAGTTGATAAACCCAAGGAAGGATCTCAACTCTGATACCTTCGTTGGTGTTCACCAGTTTGCCACCGCTTGCACCTTGGGCTTGTCCATTTGGATAGAACCATTAATAATTCGATGCCCTAAAAATAAAATTTTCGTTTAAGCAAAGTAGCACTTCTCCCTCTTCACAAACAAAGTATGCTCCCTGAGAATTTTGAAAATGGTTCAAAGGTGCTCATTATGCTCCTCAAGCGTTTGACTATAGATGACGATATCGTACAAGTAGATGATCACAAACTTGTCCAAATACTGCTTAAAAAGTTGGTTCATTAGAATGCAGAATATGGTTGGAGCATTGGTTAACCCAAAAGGCATCACCAAGAATTCAAATGCTCCATACCTGATCACACAAGTAGTCTTCGCTTCGTCGCCTTCTGCAATGCTTACCTGCTAATACCCCAATCGAAGGTCGAGTTTGAGGAAATACTTGGTCTTATCCAATTGATTGAATAACTCCGCGATAAGCAGAATGAGATACTTGTTCTTTATCATCACCTTATTGAGGGCTCGATAATACACGCATAATCAGAGGCTCCCATATTGTTTCTTCTGAAAGAGGACTGGAGCTCCGAATGGTGCCTTTGGACTGCGGATGAGACCACCGCTTAGCAGTTTATCTAACTGCTTCCTCAGTTCTATCAACTTTGGAGGGGTCATATAGTATGGTGGTCTCGTTGGAGGCTTAACTCCCAGCTCCGACTCGATATTATGATCCATGCCTCTGCGTGGTGGTAAAGTCTTCAACAACTCAAGTGGCATGACGTATATAAACTCCTTCAGATCGTTCGCCATCGCAGCAGGTTCATGAATGGCCTCCCCATCAAGTGGCTCTAGCTTCACAACACCCATGAAAGTTAATTCGCCCTTCGTACCCCTTTCTTTAATTATAATGCCAATATTTACTTCATGAAAGGTCGTCGCCTCCTATTAGGAACAGAGAGTTTAGGAATGGCATCGAGACCAACTTCACCGCGTGCATGAACTTCATTCTAAGAATCACTTGGAAGTTATCCAATGGCACCGTCATCATGTTTATGCACCCGCTCCATATTTCAATCTTGATAGAGATCCCCTTTGCTAGCCCGGAGATTCGCTGAGCCTCCGAGTTCACAGCCTTCATACGACTTGGGTTCTTCTCCGAGATCAGTCAAAGTCACTTTGCTTCATGATCGATAATAAAATTATGGATAGTGCATGTGTCCACCATTGCATGGGTAGTTCGACCATTAAGCTTGATGTCTACATACATCAATTCGCTACTTGTTGCCTTCTGCGCCTTTATCTTTATGTTCTCCCCCACTTAACCCTGCAATTGATTCAACAAATGCTTTGCTCCCATTCAGAGCCCTTGCGACTCCTCATCATCGCTGTTGGATTCAGAACTGTTAACTAAGGGCGATGACTTTGCCCTTGTCCGATTTTATGAGGGTGTATTGATGTAGTTAAAGCATTGAGTGCTTGCTTCTACAGGCACTCCCCACCATGCATGGTCCATCGTATAATCTGCCAGACTTTGGGGCCTTGCCTTTTGAGCTTGGTCCCTTATGAAAGTTCTTCTTCTTTTGTTCGCTTCCAAACTCCTTCGTTCGAGAGTATTTTGTTGGGTGATTACCCGAGAATTATTTCTTCTTACCTAAGTCCTTTTAATAAACAAAGTCAGTCGGCCTTTTTGTGGCTACAATTGCCCCGACCACATCGGTGACATTCCTCTGATTTAGTTCTTGTTATGCCCATGGCTTCATGCCATCGAGGAAGCTAAATAACTTGTCCTTCTCAGACATGTCTTATATATTACTTCACATAGTCTCGAATAGATGTACTTTGGTGGAGTTATCTCAGTTTTCTTCTAGCGACGAACTCTTTGTTCTTAGGCAAAAACTGCGTTCTCAACTCTCGCTTCAAGTCTTCCCATGTATCCACTCGATATCAGCCTTGTTGGATTTCTTCCCAACGGGTTCGCCACCAAAGTTTTACGTCTCTATTCAGATATGTTGTTGCTATAGAAACTCTGGTTTCTTCAGAATCGAGCCTCGTAGCATGAAAATATTGTTCCTTGTCGAACAGGAAATTTTTGAGCTTTTTGGCATCTCTGGCACCTCCGCAGTAATGCGGTTTGGGTGCCCTGAAGCTTTGTGGCAACGCAGCATGGGTATTGTTCCCTCCCGCATTAAGAGTCCTTGTAAACAACGTCACCTTAGAAGTGAGTTCCGCCACAACTTTGTGTAGATGTTGTACCGAGTCTTTGGTGTCTTCTGTCATTCGATCGACCAGGAACTCAACCCTGTCTATCCGAGATTCAGCTTCTTTTTGCGAGCTCTCTACCCCAAGGAGTCTTCATTGCCCTTGGTAGGGTTCCTCCAAGCTCGCTTCAAGAACATCAAGGTAGGTTTCCACTATTGTAAATCTCTCTTTGTGGCTCCTTTTCCCAGTTGGCTCACCAGATTGTGCCTCCTTCGCTAGCGGAGAATATCCAACTTTGTGCTTGTCTTGTTCGCTGTCGCGCTTCTCATGAGCGGCTCCAACAACTCATCTTGTTTACACTTACAACCCACCCGCGGCTACTTGGGGTAAGGGTCTGGCTTGCCCCATCTTACTCGATTCAACATGGTGCTTCGCTATAGCGAGATTGCGAATCCTCTTCGCTTGCTTGTTCGAATTGCTTGCCTGCTCTGATACCGCAATGTCATAAACTTAGCTGAATTTGTCTAAATCGTGCAGCACCCTAGCGACAAACTTAAAGACTTAGTTGAAATTGCCTAAGTCGCAAAGCAACCTTGCCCAATGTTCTGGACTTAGCTGGAATTGCTTAAGTTATGAAACGCTGAAGCGTTATTTACCCGCAAATGATCAGCTCAATTATAACCTCGTGCTGGTCTCGAAGGACCTGCAAAAGAAAAGTTGATTAGTTTGGAAGACGAGCGATGGACAAGTTCCAACGTCTTGCAAAGGGGTAGCTCTTACAAGCAATTCGTCGAACACTTAGAGTGCAATAGAAAAAGAGAGAAAGAGAACGAAACATGACTTAGGATGACTGTAAGAAATGTTGCAAGTCCACAAACAACAGTTCCCAAGGTATCGAACACAAGTCGAGTTCAACTCTTTATGAATGCTCATGCCCGATACTATCCCAAAGCCCCATCTAGCCCTATTCCACCCGGAAGATTCCAAGAGGTTGAGATGGCTGACGTTTTGCATCACTCGACCAGGTCGCCACAGATACGAAAACGACCCAAAACTAGATAATTTTGACCTATTTTGTCTCTGCACAGCGAGCGATCGTTCTGCAATATTACAAACTGTGTTCACATTTCTTAGGTAAAATTACACAAAATCAAAACAAAATATACTGTCAAATATATCTACAAGTAAATAAAAATAACGAATAATTTGTTAATTGAGCAACGAACATTCCTGATAATATGAAAAAGTACATCAATTGACCGTTATGAGATGGACTTCTACGCTAATTTGGACTGGGTCGTTACGGAGCCATCGTGATTCCAGATAGATATACTTGATCATCGACGATGGGAAAATACATCCTGGTGGTGAAGATATTATAGATCAATGATGATAGGGAGACAGGGCAAGTCAAAACGCATCTTCTGGGGTGGCGAAGGCAAGCCACTACTATCACAACCCACGCGATTGGTACGCGCGGTGCGTGCGGAGCAAACAAACAGACGACGCCACCCGGTCCAAAGGGGACGAATGACCACATCTCATTCCAACGCTTCGCCCCGCACGCGTCTCCTCCTCCTCCTACTCCTCCTCCTCCATCCTTGCGCCTCTTCTTCCCTCCAGACCTCGCCCACCAGCTCCTCCTGGGTTCTCCTGCCAACCCGGCGATTCCGTTTCAAGATCCAACCCCGTGGTGACATCGTGCCCTTCATCTGTCTCCGAAGCTCTCCTGCATGTCCCTTCGCAAGAGAAATCCCAAACAAGACCAAGGATGTGGAGATGATAGTGTTGAGCTCAGAGAAGAGCTGCTCGGCAACATCGTGCACGATGGAGGAGGAGGAGCCATGAAAGCGATCAAGAAAAAGGCAAAGCAGCTGCTCGATGGTCAGAACCCAAAGAAGCAGCAGAAGAAGAAGGAGAAGGAGAAGAGGAATAAGAACCGGATTGAGGAAGAGCAGAAGCAAAGAAGTTGGGCTGCGAACCCTTCTCCCCCCCTTGCGCAGTGCTACTCGTTTGACGCCTCCTTCACTTCCGCCAAGGGCTGCTGCCTCCTTCCACCCATCATGGCGAACCCCCGCGGTGATCTCAAGGCCCCCAAGAAGCCCTCAAATCACAACCTCCTCTTGAGGTCTCTCATCGAGAGGAACGATTTCTACTGCAAGGAATGCAATGTCCATCTCAGATAAGCCTCCCATTCAAATCCCTGTTATTATTCTTCTTCTTCTTCTTCTTCTTCTTTTTAAAGAGTTATCCTGTTGACTCCGTAGATCGAATGGCCGATCATCTCTGTTGTTTTCTTCTTCTAAATTTCGCTGGAAGCCGACAGAGTGCGAATCGATCCACGCGAGACCGATGCTGATCCATGAGAGAGTGTGGAGATGTTGGTTGTCTTCCTCCTCAATTATTGATGTCTATTTGGACAGATCTAGAGCCAGCCAAACATCTCTCCCTTCTGGTCATTTCAACCCTCAGAAAGATCCCTCAAGGTTACCAACAACTTCATACGATCTTTCAAAGTATTGTGGATTGGTATGTGAACCATGAGAGGGGTGATGCGACCGTGATCTTGAAGACTTTGTATGATCTGAAAACATGGGTGAGCGAAGGCGTGTGACCATGAGGAATGAGGACATTTAGGGATAGGATAATTTAGGTACGGACTTACAGTTACACGATTTACTCCCAACTGACCGATAATTTTGGTCCACCATGATGATAATCTTTATATTTTGCTCCGAAAATATAAACCTATTTCTGCAGCGAAACACCAAGAAACAAGTAATCGATTGAGCCTATCACAGTGGATTAGACATGTATATATAAGCCCAAAATATAATGTGTTGTCATTCAAAGAATCTGGAGGTATTACTGATCATCTAGTTGTTGATGTTCTCAAATCCACCTCTATCTGCTATACATGAAATATTAAGTGTGCAAGGTGCAGCCGACAACCCATATCTTAATGTGATAGCAGAGGCAAATTTAGGTTAGAGAATAACTTGAATGAGATGGATCATCATACTCAACTTGGGAACCCCAAAGGATCTGATAACAAACACATCCTACTATCTTTCAGAAATTGTATCATAGTGGTAGGTAGCATACAAACAAAATTAGAATTCCAGAGTACTTGTACAAGACAATACATCAGTTAGGTCATAAAGAGAAGGACAAGAAAGAGTGATGCCTTGATATGAAATTGGCTCACGATGGATGGATTTAAAGGCTAGAATGTTGAGTTTATCTATCAGGTATCGATCACTCATAACCCATGGCCAGCTCCATGCATTGTCATCCCTTTCCTGCCAGTTCAGGCAATAACAGGTTAACAAAGAAGTCAGGTTATCCCTTGAAACAAGAAGTAAAACTTGCTATGTTCTCACAAAATCTGATGGAGCATCAAAATGTAGACCTAGCACAATATTTGTATGTATTCATTAGGCATTAACATAGCCTGGCTGTTACACAATATGGGTGGCATCAAATTATAAGTGGAATATGCCCCATCTAATAGTTTTCAGGAATTGAATCTTCTGACTCCTGGTAAATTGTTGTGGTAATAATCGCCTGCCCCCCTTGTATATGCTTCCAGAATATGATAACCTAAACTTCCTACTAAATCCACTAATATCTTGTGAGGCTCAGAAAACTTACAATTGGCCCTCGTGCAAAATATCGTCATTGGAGCCAATATACCTACCTGGAAAGGAGATTAAAGTCGGTGGATGTATCACAAAATCAGTGTATCTGAAAAGAGAATACTCAATCTAACAGTGGTTTCATGGTTTCCGAATATCAATCAAAATGTAATAATACCTCATCCTCATCTTGTGTTTCAACTTCAATATCAGATGGGAAACCCAGACATAGTAATGCATAACCCTGAAAGAACAGTATGAGATTTAGAGGTCTCTAATGCATCCTCTGGATATCTAACTGTAACAAGTATGACTCAAATAATTAAACCGTACTGTAGCATCTACAGTTACTAAAAGAATATGTCAGAGTGGTAAGTTGACGACGTAAATGAATCCATTGAACAAGAAAAGCACAGCAGCTACAATGTCCAATGTGGCAGTGTAACCCACGGAATCATGTCCTATGAAACTAGTGTTTGTCTTGTATGTCTTGTTGTAGGACAATTTTCGGTACCAAACTGGAAAGCCCCATTTTGCAATCTCAATACTAGTAGCAATCTAATGCATCAATGCTATATATCTCTAATTAAATGACTATATGATTAAACGAAACACATGCAATAATGTTAAGTAAGATATACAACCATGTTGTGAAAAACCACAAGACAAACATAAAAGGCGTCCAACCTTAGCTTTCATTCTGCAGATATTCCGAGAGCCTCAGGTTGTCTTATTTGTCCAGATTTTACTCGAACAGCACAACTGGTGCAGCAACCTAAACAGCAGCAGCATAATTCAATCAGGAGCATTACCTTCTGATGCATTCGAAAGAAATCCTAGCTGATCGCCAGTGCATGCAACCCCCATCACCATCCTTACCTTGTTTCTTACAAAGAGCACGAAACCTTGTTGGGAGAATTCACACTCGTGATCACCGATCTATTCATGAAGACATGATGCGTTGTCCCAAGTTCGGAGTTGCATGAAGGTCCCCAAAAAGTTATGCCTTCTTATTCACGCATCAAAATTTTCAAATTAGGATGGCTACTCGAGGCAAACTCAAACCGATCGAGTAAACGCACATGGTGATCACCCATTTTGTCAAACAGGTAGAAGGCAAAAGAATACATGGCAGATGATAAAGCCCTCCTAGCTCACATAAATGTAGCAGAAAAAGGTTGGGGGGTGGGAAGGCTATAGAATCGCATACCATGCCTGCAAGCAAAGGGCAGGGATATGTTCTGAGACTCCGCGGTGTGTAGTATATATTGGTCCTACGCTCAAAAAACAAATAAGCAAACACATGATAGATGTGCAGGACACCCAAGAGGTTCTTCGACAAATAGGTCGAGGAAACGTCCGCTTACCTCTGGGACGAGGAACTCATTGACGAAACCCCGCTGACGGTCATGAACTGTGACGCGGTGCGTCGAAAGAGAAGAGGAAGATGATGTAGCGGTCGCTGCCGTTGGCTCCGAGGTCTGCAGCTCTGCACGGACTGCCGTCGATGGTTTCCTACCGCTTCCATGGCGACGGCAGCGGAGGTGAAGGAGTGGTTTCGTGTTTGCAAGTTGCCAAGAGAGGAGGCAGTTCGAGTAGCAGCAGCAGCAACTGCTGGAAGGGACCGAGAGAACCATCGCCGCCGCATGCATCATAAGCGCCTAGAGTACACGTGTGTTTGCTTTTCCTTTCATTACCGCCGCTGCCGCCACCACTGCCTCTCTCGCTCGCTCTCTCTGCCCCTCGCCTCCGGGCAACGGCGGATCCAGATAAGGGAGCACGATCGTCGGTTTTCGTAGAGGAGACCGCGTTTTCACCTCAAATCATACCGCTAACGTAATTATGCCACGTCATACGAGCGTGGTTTCCCACTTCTTGTCAAGCTGTCCGAGTCCAGAAGAATACATGAAACCAGCACGGCGCGGGGATTTGCCGATGTGATACTGAAGCTGTCCGATTGCCCCAGAATAACGGCGCGTCTATCGCGAATCTTAATCCCAAATAAAATATAAAGGACAAATTCCTTCAGAAAGTTTTTTATTTAAAGATTTTCTTTTAAAGGTAAGGGACGAATGCAAAAAAAAAAAAAAAAAAACACTAAGCCATCCAAATTCCAAGCTATGCAATATATATATATATATATATATATATATATATATATATATATATATATATATATATATATATATATATATATACCTAGATTTTAAATTTATCTTTAATTTTTTGATATATTTTGGATGATTCTCTTATGGTTCTAAGGTCTTTAGTATGAATTTTTTAATATTAGATTAGTACATAGAGTTATTATTATTTTAATCTGAAATATTCAAAATCTCTTATTTTCTAGGAAGAGTCTCTATTTAAGCTGAACTAACACTCTTAGGAATATGATTAGGCTCTGCCCTTTTGATATATTTTAAAAGGTTCTTTTAGAATTTTGTGAGATTTAGAATTGAGTAAATACTACATCTGTACACCAAGATATGAGATTTATAAATTCAAATAGTCTCAGCCTAGTTTTAGTAATAATAGAATATGTGTTGATAGTTAAATTATAAGGATAGTTTACCCTTCAAATAATTTTATTTTAAGCTAAAGTTTGGTATGTATTTATTTTATATATCCCCTAGTTTGATACAAAATTTCATGATAATTCAATATCATTTAGTCAGCTAGAATAACGAAGAAAGATTTCTTCATAGAACTATGTGATGGTTTTATTGATACTAGTTAGTTCATTTACTTATATAGTAAATTATTAGAAAATTTGATAGTGGAATCTAGATAAATTTTTAGGTTAAGTATAGTTTATTTTATTAGAGATTTTATCAAACTTTTCTATGGATTATTGCATTGAATTATTATAAATCGATAATTCAAGATATAAGGTTCTTAATTAAGATATCTTATGATCCTATGTTGCTAATTTGATAGGTGTATCGCTCCTAACACACTCGATCATTAAGATGCGATCTTTCTTTAACATTTTTAGTTTTGAAGTTTAATTAGGTAATTATAAGTTTACTTTATTATAAAATAGTGATCATATAAATTATCATATGCATAATATATTTTGGAAAGCACATTTTGAATGATATGATTATCCTGAGCTAGACATAGGCTAAATATGAATGTATATATTTTGTAAAAATAAAAATATATAAATTATAATAAAAATATCTTGAGTTCATATATATATATATATATATATATATATATATACATAATGACGTACGATGTGAAAGTGCATCGTTTTCTATGACATGTGGTGTGGGAGTACATAAATATGTTATGACATGTAATAAACATATATGCTATGATGTATTTTGTGAGTGTGTATGTATATATTATGACATGCAATATGAGAGTATACATATGTATTATAACATATAGTATAAGAATACACATATATGTTATGACATGTAATGGAGGAGTATACGTATTTATTACGATAATGTACAGTATGAAAGTGCATATATATATTAAAATATAAGGTATAAAGTCCATGAATTTATTATGTTTCCCACATGTGCATATAATCATTTTGAATTATTTCAATATAGAAGTTTACCTCTTTATTTTATGGTTATGCTTGTTAACATAGTCATAGGATGAGGGGTTTACTATGAAATATCTTATGCTAATGATTTTGAAATATTATATACATGACATGATTTATACCCACTTAAACAAACCTATAGAGGTTTATACTTATTGAGTGATTACTCACTATAAACCCTATTTTGCAAGTAAAGATACTGGAATATCACCACAAGTGATTGGGTATATGTAGACATGACCTATGTGTGTATAAATTTTGGATATGTTATATTTATATTTCTTTTGGTTAGATATTATAGTTATGTACATATATCAAAAATAGTATGTATAGGGAGAAACCCTATGAAATTTTGTTTAGTAATTAGCATGTTTTAATTTTAAAATTACCTATTTTTCATTGTAATCCTATTAATAGTAGTAATAAAAATAGAAATATGACATCTCACTTTACTCATGCATATAGAGTATGTGTGGAACTAGAAGTAGTGTGTTACAAAGTTATGGTATGAGTCCTATAGACTATCTATATTTGCAAAAGACTATCTTGTAATTTTAATAATTGAGTTGTATGTATTTCTTTATTATTATTTGATGCTCTTATACTTGGCAGCTAGCATGTGAATAACTTGGGATTAATCAGGAAGATATTATAAGAATCAAAGCGCAAGCTAGTAGCTCTGGTAATTATCGAGAGGAGACTCTCAATGGTAGAGAGACATCCATAGAAGGAGATCAAACAGATGTGGTGATTAATAAGCTAACAAAGTTGATGGAGAAATAATTAGAATACTTATTGGCACGAGGACAAAAGGTAGTGCTGATAGAATCAACAAGTAAGATGTTTAAAAAAAATAATCCACTAATTTTTAAAAGTAATATAGATCCACTAATGACCGAGGAGTGGATAATAAATATTAAAAAAATATTTGAGTATGATGAAGATAAAGTTATTTATGCAACTTATATGCTATGGAAAGATGTCCGTTATTAGTGGGATACAAGAATGGGGACCATAAATGCCTAACAAATGACTTAGAAAAGATGTAAAGAGATTTTTTATAAAAAGTTTTACAGTATAGCTCATCGATTAGCTAAAATGGTAGAATTTGTTGACCTCAAACAAGAAGGCCAACCAGTGATGGATTATATCATAAAGTTTGAGAAGTTATTCGATTTGCATCCCATATAGTTAAAACTAATGCCTTGGGAGTAGATTAATTTCTACAATAACTTAAAGTACAAAGATGATGATGAATGCGCTAGATATTTCCTATTCCCTAGTAGCAGAGAGGTTTTGAAGGCATAGGTGGCCAAGCAAAGAATTTTTCAAGCCCAATAGATACGTTACAACCAAGATATGTCAAGGAAGGATATTATATTTGGCAATAAGCCCCTACAACAGATTTTAGGTAGCTAAAAAAATGACACTCAAGTCAAGGATAACAATAGGGATAATCCAAACACCCTACTTAAGGAAAAGTAAGAAGAACGTCTCAATTTTCTCGGTAGTTCAGATGCAAAGACCCACTTATCTTGAATGTGGGAAGCATCATATGAGTGAATAAATGATTATGTTTTCAATATGAAAAGTCACAACATTTAGTTAGGAGTTGCATAACAATCTCATCAAAATAGAAAATAGTATCGGGTATAGTCTTTGTGAAAGACTCAAGCAAAGGCTAGCCCATCAGTGATCTCATGTGAGATATTTATTTATGGTATTTCCTTGCATGTATTAATAAAATCATTCCAAGACTACATATTCTTTTGCATCACTAGCTTATGTGAATAAACTAGGTAATGTTAGGCTGAATTAGCACTAAGAGGGAGGGGAGTGTGTGAATTGGTGCTTTTGTAAAAACACATTGATTCAAAAAACTCATTCGATTAAAACTGTCTCAAAAATATATTGAACGCAAAAACTGTTGGGAAACCTCAATGGGTGCATCACATGTGTAGTAGAAATCCAAATAGAAATTGATTTTTCATGCAGATCAAATTGTCATGCAAAAAATTAAGGTCGCAAGAAAAGCGTAAAAATAAAAAAAACCATGATACGTGAGAGATTGATTTTACCTAAGGAGATCATATATCCCTATATTTCAGATCCGGATGGAAAGGATGAAGGAGGTCAAGAATCCTCCTCTCTAGCGGTATCAACATGATCGATCTCTGCAGCAAAACTCCTCCAATCTGATCTCGCAACTCTTGCACAGAGGGAGGGAGGAGAATAGGAGGGGGAGGCCAAAGTTGTAACCTATCAACAATGAGTCTCCTCTCTTATTTATAAAGAGCCACCAAAAATCCTAGGGCTCCTGCCTTAGTAGGTATTGGATCTCCATCCAATAATCCACTAACCTTACATTATTAAATCTCTATCCAATAATCTCCTTAGGCCTCTAATTGGGCCTTAAGCAAGGAGCCCATCAGCATAGGGTCTCCATCTAATAATCCACTTAAACTGTTGGGAAACCTCAATGGGTGCATCACATGTGTAGTGGAAATCCAAATAAAAATTGATTTCCCATGCAGATCAAATTGTCATGCAAAAAATTAAGGTCGCAAGAAAAGCGTAAAAACCAAAAAAATCACGATACGTGAGAGATTGATTTTACCTAAGGAGATCGTATATCCCTGTATTCTAGATCTGGATGGAAAGGATGAAGGAGGTCAAGCATCCTTCTCTCTAGCGGTATCAACATGATGGATCTCTGCAGCAAAACTCCTCCAATCTGATCTCGCAACTCTTGCACAGAGGGAGGGAGGAGAATAGGAGGGGGAGGCCAAAGCTGTAGCCTATCAATCATGATTCTTCCCTCATATTTATAGAGAGCTACTAAAAACTCTAGGGCTCCTACCTTGTGGGTATTGGATCTCCATCTAATAACCCACTAACCTTATATTATTGGATCTCTATCCAATAATCTCCTTAGGCTTCTAATTGGGCCTTAAGCAAGGAGCCCATCAACATAGGGTCTCATCTAATGAGAATAGAGGCTAATTGGATCTCCATCCAATCCTCTATTCACTGAAGCATATACCATATGTGTGCGACTCTCTAGGCCCGATACCGAGCTGGCCATGAGTTGCTCCCATCAGAACTCCTTCTGATATAGTAAATTATTATCCCCATAATAATTCACTTGACTCATCGACTATGGACGTACTAGGCCACTACACTATAGTCCCAGATGGTATAGGGGGGTTCGAATTCATCGGACCTACCTGTCCATAGTTACCATGTATCTATAAACCCTCATCCAACTAATATCCCAGAGACCATATATTGAACATGGTACTGTCAGGTCACATACGAAACCCGTTATAGTCTCGCTCTAATCGGATTCTCTTGGAGAACTCTTTCTCTCTCAATCCGAATGACTATGGCTAGTGATTTGTTTGAGCAAGCATATATGAGATATTCCTCTCATGATATCATGAGTGGATGATCCTCTATTGACACTTAATTACCTTCGTAAGGTTAGCTACCAATCCCGATAACTAGTGTACCAGATCTGAAACTTTCCAAACCTATAAATCTGGCATCAAAGAAAAGAGTACTTATACAAAGCATCCTTGGTGTCTCAAGTCTAAGGAACATATACATAACTGAGACTATGGAATTGTTGTCTAAAATTAGGTATCATTAATCATACAATATTTAATAAGCGGATCAATCAGTAAACTCATTCTCTAATGAGCATATGTACTATATCCTTAGTGTCTTGACATAAGTGGCTATGAGACCAACCACCTCTATCATATTAACGGGTATATAGTACACCGATCTATCTGGTTATCTCAATGTCCCTCTCGAATAACCTATGATCGGGATTATTTAGGATCTGTGTTTAAAGGTGAATCGATATTATTATCGTGATCTCATCATAATCCGATTCCCATTGCACAGAACTAAGGACATCACAATATATATGCAACAAATAATATAATGTGAGAATATACTAATATTAATTATAAGGAAAAAGATTATGCAAGATGTTACACGTGCCATCACTCATGTGATTGACTTACAGGGCATTTATCGGCAATCTCCCACTTGACCTAAAGCCAATCACATCAGACTCCTGTGATGCTCAAATATAATCTGAGCTAGCGACTTTGTCAGCAGATCTGCAATGTTATCTTCGGATGGAACTCTTTCCATTGCTATATCTTTACGAGCTATGATCTCTCTTATCAGATGGAACCTCTTCAGAACATGCTTAGACTTCTGATGAGACCTGGGTTCCTTCGTAGTATATGAGAATTAGTTTCACGCTGCTTGGTATGACTCCTAAATCTTTGATGAACTTCTTCATCCACACCCCTTCCTTTACTACTTCTGTTGTAGCAATGTATTATGTCTCTATGGTCGAGTCAGTAGTAGTGTCTTGCTTGGAACTCTTCCAACTTACGGCTCCACCATTTAAGGTGAAAACATACCCTGAATTTAACTTGCTATCATCAATGTCGGACTAAAAACTTAAGTCCATGTAGCCCTCAACCTGGAGGTTACCTCCTCCATATACCAGTAAAAGATCCTTAGCCCTTCTCAAGTAGTTAAGGATACACTTTACTGCCTTCCAATATTCTAAACCTGGATATACCTGATACCTGCTTGTGACACTCAAAGCATGTGCTATATTAGGCCTGGTACATTGCATCGCATACATGATAGACCTTAGCATAGAGGCATAAGGTATCTTATCCATGTCTGTCATTTCTTTACGAGTCTTTGAGGATATACTCCTAGAAAGTGATATTTCATGTCTCATTGGTTTGAGATCTCTCTTGAAATTCTCTATGCCAAACCTTTTGACAATGGAGTCTATGTACCTAGATTGGGATAAGCCAAGCATCCTTTTGGATATATCTCTATAGATCCGGATCCCTAAAATATAGGATGCTTCCCTTAAGTCTTTCATGGAGAAGTTTCTGGATAGCTAAGACTTTATTGTGGAGAGCATTCCTACATCATTTCTAATGATTAGGATATCATCCATATATAGCATCAAGAAGGTGATAGCATTTCCACTTACCTTCTTATACACACAAGACTCATCTTCGTTCTTAATGAAGTCATAAAATTTGATCACCTCATCAAATCTTATGTTCCAACTTCGGGAAGATTGCTTCAATCTATAAATGGATCTAAGCAACCTGCACACTTTATCTAGACTCTCTTTGGATACGAATCTCTCTGGCTATCTCATATACACCTCATCCTCGAGATTGCCAATGAGGAATATCATTTTGACATCCATCTGCCATATCTCATAGTCATAGTGTGCTCCAATAGTCAAAATAATTCTAATGGACTTAAGCATGGCTACAGGTGAAAATGTTTCATTATAGTCAACTCTTTGTCTTTGGTGATATCCTTTAGCTACCAGCCTTACGTTATAGGTCTCTCCCTTTTCATCCACTCTGATCTTCTTCTTGAAGATCTATTTGCAACCAATGGGTACAATACCCTCAGGTGCATCCATAAGGTTACATGGAATCCATCTCAGAATTCATGGCTTCTTGTCACTTTCTGAAGTCTATACTCATAATAACCTCCTCGTAGGTCTGAGGATCAACATCCTAAGAGTCATCTCCACTAATATGTCTCACATATCTTTCAGGAGGGTGAGATACTCTACTAAACCTATATAAAATTAAAATTTGTGTGTTAGGTACCTGAATAGACTTGAGCTCTGGAACGGTGCTTGAGCTAGGTTCTCCAACCTCACTCAATTCTATCTCACTCTCACTGTTTCCACCAAGAATATGTTCCTTCTCAAGGATGATAGAAGTAATACTCACAAGTTTCCTTTGGTTATCCTATGAATGTGTATCATTCTATCCTTGATTCCAACTTATCGGGGTTGTGTCTTCTAATATGGACAGGATAACCCCAAATCTTAATAATCTTAAGATCAGACTTCTTTCCTTTCCATATCTCATATGGTGTAGACACTTCCGACTTTGATACCCCCAGAATGAGACGAGTAGGTCAGTGAAACTCATCATGGATCACACCATGTCTAATAGCATGCGATTTCTCCTTTCTGATGTACCATTGAGCTGAGGTGTATAAGGAGGTGTCCACTAGGATAGAATCCCATTGTCCCTGAGGAAATGGGTGAATTCCATACTCAAGTACTATCCTCCTCGATTTGATCGAAGAGTTTTAATACTCGTTCTAATTTAGTTCTCTACCTCATTCTTATATTCCCTGAATTTTTTGAAGGTCTCAGATTTATACTTTATTAAGTACACGTGTCCATACCTAGAGAAATCATCAGTAAATGTAATGAAGTATGAGTAACCACCTATAGACCAGGTCGACATGAGACCACATACATCACTATGTATAAGTTCCAGTAACTCGATGGCTCTCTCTCCAATTCCACTAAAAGGAGAGTTGGTCATCTTCCCACGAAGTCAAGGTTCATAAGTTACATATATCTCATCGTCAAATGAATTTAAGTAGCTATCTTTCAGTAATTTTTGAATCCTTCCCTCATGTATATGACCTAGCCTACAATGTCATAGGTATACATTATTCACCTCATGTCTTTTTTTTAAGATATATTTATATTCATAATATGTAGAGAAGTGTCTAACACATATAAGCCATTTATAAGGGTCCTTCTAGTGATGATCTCATCATCCATAATTATTGAATAGCTATTATTCTCAAAAACTAATTTATATCCACTAATTATCAAGATATAAAAATAATATTTTTGATAATAGAGAAAATAAAATAGCATATATCTAATGCAATAATAGCTCCACCAAGCAAATGTAGAGTGACCTCTCCAACAACAACTACAGCAACTCTTGCTCCATTGCCCATCTTGAGATCCATCTTGCCTCTAGCCAATCTCTTAGGTCTTGCCAAAACCTGCAATGAATTACAAATATGATAAACACTCATGGTATCCAATACCCGTGTGTTATCATGAAAATCTAACAAGTGGAGACTGATCATGAATATACTTGAATCTTCTCCAAGTCTTGCCTTCTCTGCAAGGTAGTCCTTACATTTCCTTTTCCAATGTCCGTCTTGGCCGAATGGAAGCACTGTCCTTTGTCCTTTGCCAGGTATTTCTTAGCAACCTTTGCCTTACCTGATTTGTCTTTGCCCTTGCCCTTCTTAAAGGTCTTGCTGGCCTTCCTTTTCTTATTGGTCTCACCAATATAAAGAACTAGCTTCTCTTTCTTGATAGTGCTCTTAGCTTCCCTCAACATATTGAGGAGTTTAGGTAAAGTCATCTTAAACTTGTTCATATGAACTGTAAAAAGGAATCTGGTAGGGACTAAAGTATAAGATCAATATACAAGTTATCCTCTGAGACCATTTATATACTTTACAAAGCAAGCGATCTTATCCTCGCTTGTCCTTTCCTCCTGCGTGGGCATAATCATGTTAAGGACATATAGGTTTTTCTCCTCCGTGAGAACAATTCTCAAATTGCAGAGCCTTCGGAGCAATGAGGTGGTTGGCAAGTATGTCACATAGGGGGTTTGCAAGCGATAAACAAGATATTGCTGGTTACAGGTGCCCTGCAAGCCAATCACATGAGTGATAGCACAGTGACACGTTGTGTGATCTTTTTGTTTATGATTAATATTAGCATATTCTCACATTATATTATTTGTTGCATATATATTGTGATGTCTTTGGTTATGTTTAATAAGAATTGGATCATGATGAGATCATGATAATGAAATTGATTCACCTTTAAACACAGATCCTAAATGATCCCGGTCATAGGTTACTAGAGAGGGACATTGAGATAACCAGATAGATCGATGTACTATATACCCGTCCATATGATGCAGGCGGCTGATCTCACAGCCACTTATGTGGAGACATTAAGGATATAGTACATATACTCATTGGAGAATGAGTTCACTGATTGATCTACTTATGGAATATTGTATAGTTAATGATAGATGTACTTATTGTACTCCTTTCTTTGATGCTAGACTTACAGATTTAAAAAGTTTTAGATCTAGTACAATTGGTTATCGGGATTGGTAGTCAACCTTACGAAGGTAATTGAGTGTCAATAGAGGATCATCCACTCTCGGTATCATGAGAGGAATATCCCATATGCGCTTGCTCAAACAAATCCCTAGCCAGGGTCATTCGGATTGAGAGAGAAAGAGTTCTTCGAGAGAATCCGATTAGAGCGAGACTATGACAGATTCTGTATATGGCCTGATAGTACCATGTCCAATATACGGTCTCTGGGATATTAGTTGTATGAGGGATTATAGACATATAATAACTATGGGCGGATAGGTCCAATGGATTTGATCCCCCTGTACCGTCTGGGGACTATGGCATAATGGCCTAATATGTCCAAAGTCGATGAGTCGGATAAATTATTATAGGGATAATAATTCACTATATCAGAAGGAGTTCTGATGGGAGCGACTCACAACCAGCTCGGTATCGAGCCTAGAGGGTCATACACATATGGTGGATGCTTTAGTGAATAAAGGATTGGATGGAGATCCAATTAGCCCATATTCTCATTAAATGAGACCCTATGCTGATGGGCTTCTTACTGAAGGCCTAATTAGAAGCCTAAGGAGATTATTCGATAGAGATCCAATAATACAAGGTTAGTGGGTTATTGGATGGAGATCCAATACCCACAAGGTAGGAGCCCTAGGGTTTTTAGTAGCTCTCTATAAATAGGAGGGGAGACTCATGGTTGATAGGTCGTAGCTTTAGCCACCACCTCCTATTATCCTCCCTCCCTCTATGCAGGAGTTGCGAGATCAGATTGGAGGAGTTCCGTTGTAGAGATCCATCATGTGGATAACGATAAAGAGGAGGACGCTTGACCTCCTTCATCTTCTCCATCCAGATCTGAAATATAGGGATATATAATCTCCCTAGGTAAAATCAATCTCTCACATATCGTGGTTTTCTGGTTTTATGCTTTTTCTCATGACCCCAATCTTTACACGAGGATTTGATCTGCGCGGGAAACCGGTTTTATGTTTTGATTTCCGCTGCACATGTGATGCATCCGCTGAGGTTTCCCAACAGATATAGCATAAATTAAATAACATGCAGATATTATAGAAAATACTAATTAAGATATGAAGTTATATCTTAATGCACTCTCACTTTTTTCTTAACGAATCACACTACACCCTCGACACATGAGATGAAAGTCTCCGACAGACTCCTAGTGGGGATCGAGATCCAATTGGCGTCTTAGTGCAATCTAGTGTGACTCGACCAATTATACAAAGCCCAAAAGGTAGACAAGTCTTGTCAATCATAACTCTTTGTGATTTCCGTCATATTCGGCCTCTGAATCATCATGGTCTCGAGGGACTTGATCAATCATGATATTCAGTTAAGTCATCACCATCGTTACAAGATGAGTCTGATTTGATGATATGCCCTCGAGGGACTCAACCAAGCATACCATGTCTTCAGGTCACCGGTAGCATCTCTATGTCGTAGGCAAGAACTCGATCACATAGATAGGTGAGCCTCGAGGGACTCGACCAACTCAACCTATGTCGTGATTCAATTTCTTCCTATAATGATGGAAGGCTATGTGGGTCAATCTTATTGCCTCACGCTTACCGACTTAATATTATCATAGGAGAGGTTTTTGTTTCGTATCGGTCTCCTAATATATGGTGTCACACACATACATATCTACATCGTATGCATATATATATATATATATATATATATATATATATATATAGTAGATGTATAACACATCACATATGTAAGCCATACTGGATGATCATAAGCTGTTACCTAATATGATTAAGCTCGAGCCAATGGGCCTAATCACTCACAATAGGATCTATGTATGCATTGGCGTATCTCCATACCCTATGATTGTTGATCTTGTCTTCATCGGTTCCATTGGATCGTTGCATCACTATGCATCATGATCTCTTGCCACGACATCGTGGGTCCCGCTGTCACCTCCATGCTCCTACCGCGCCTCTCCATATAATTACAAATAATCACAGGCACGCAGGCCCGATAATAAATGAGAAAAACAGAGACTCGCAAGCTCCAATAATAATAATAATGACAATTATATATATCACAACACATGACTCATGATCCTCCATCCACATCATACATCACATGTACAACACATCATATATAGGATTATTAGATATATAATAATTAATTAAAATATTTAATTAATTATTTTTTAGAAATCAGGACATGCTTATAATTTCAAAAATTATCAAGGGTATTTTTATAATTATGGATACAAGGACAATCCTCGAAATTTCTAGAATTATTGAGAGTATTTTCAGAATTCTGTATACAAGGATAGTCCTTAAAATTTTCTAAATTCAGAGGGGCAAAATAGTTCTTTTCTCAAAAGAATGCCTTAGCCCTCTTCCCTTACCCTCACTGCGCCGCCACCGCCCTTGTGCACTTGCGGCCGGTGCCACGCCTGCGGGTGGCACCTCCATGGGCATCGCCCCTACAGGCAATCTTGCGAGCGGCCCCCCTTGCAGGCGGCATCTTCTACCCATAGGCGGCCTACCTACGGGTGTCGTGCCCGCAAGTGTCGCCCCTTCTTCTGGCAGGGCTAGCCGCCTACCCCTTGCGTGCGCTGCGTTGTAAGCGGCTGTGCCCATTGGTGGTTGCCACCCTTGCCCGCCTGTGGGCCGTCAGGCATCCGGCCACCCAGGGGCCTTGGCCGCACGGCCGCCTGCACCGCGCTGGGTGGCCGCCCTTGCAAGGGGCCTGGCCATGGCTGACCACCCCTACAAGTGGTCTGGGTGTGGCTGGCCACCTCTCCTAGCTACGTTCACTGCAAAATGCAACAATAATGCATAAGACGATTCTACGAGATTTAATCTCATCATATGTAGTTTAAGGTCAATGTTTCGCACGAAAACCTTGGCTCTGATACCACTATTAGGAAACCTCAGCGGATGCATCATATGCGCAACAAAAATCAAAATAAAAATCAGTTTCCCACGCAGATCAAATCATCGTGCAAAGGATTAGAGTCACAAGAAAATCACAAAAAATCAGAAAAATCATGATACATTCTCAGATTGATTTTACCTAGGGAGATTGTATATCCTTGTATTCCAGATTCGGATGGAGAGGATGAAAGAGGTCAAGCGTTCTCCTCTCTAGCAGTATCTACACTATAGATCTTTGCAGCAAAACTCCTCAAATTTGATCTCGCAACTCTTGCGCAGAGGGAGGGAGGAGAATAGGAGGGGGAGGCCAAAGCTGTAGCCTATCAACCATGATTCTTCCCTCATATTTATAGAGAGCCACCAAAAACCCTAGGGCTCCTGCCTTAGTGGGTATTGGATCTCCATCCAATAACCCACTAACCTTGTATTATTGGATCTCTATCTAATAATCTCCTTAGGCCTCTAATTAGGCCTTAATCAATGAGCCCATCAGCATAGGGTCTCATCTAATGAGAATAGGGATTAATTGGATCTCCATCCAATCTTCTATTCGTTAAAGCATACACCATATGTGTGTGACCCTCTAGCCCAATGCCAAGCTGGTCATGAGTCGCTCCCATCAGAACTCCTTTTGATATAGTAAATTATTATCCCTATAATAATTCACTTGACTCATTGACTATGGACGTACTAGGCCACTCCGCCATAGTCCCCAGGTGGTACAGGGGGGATCGATCCATTGGACCTACTTATCCATAGTTACCATGTATTTATAATCCCTCATCCAACTAATATCCCAGAGACCGTATATTAGATATGGTACTGTCAGGTCACATACGAAATCCGTCATAATCTTGCTCTAATCGGATTCTCCTGGAGAACTCTTTCTCTCTTAATCTGAATGACCCTGACTAGGGATTTGTTTGAGCAAGCACATATGTGATATTCCTCTTATGATACCGAGAGTAGATGATCCTCTATTGACACTCAATTGCCTTCGTAAGGTTGTCTACCAATCCCAATAACCAGTTGTATCAGATCTGGAACTTTCCAAACCTATAAGTCTGGCATCAAAGAAAGGAGAACTCATACAAGGCATCCTTAGTGTCTCAAGTCTAAGGACTAGATACATAACTAGGACTATGAAATCGCTGTCTGACATTAGATGTCGTTAACTATACAACATGCCATAAGCAGATCAATCAGTGAACTCATTCTCCAATGAGCACCTGTACTATATCCTTAGTGTCTCCATATAAGTGACTATGAGATCAATCACCTCCATCATATGGATCGGTATATAGTATATCGATATGTCCGGTTATCTCAGTGTCCCTCTCGAGTAACCTATGACCGAGATTATTTAGGATATGTATTTAAAGGTGAATCGATCTCATTATCATGATCTTATCACGATCCGATTCCTATTGTACAGAACCAAGGACATCACAATATATATGCAACAAATAATATAATGTGATAATATATCAATATTAATCATATGTAAAAAGATTACGTAGTGTGTCACACATGCCATCACTCATGTTATTGGCTTACAGGGCACCTGTAACTAGCAAAAATATTCCTAAGAGCAGTGAGAAAGTGAATTAGTGCATGATAAGAATGAAAAATATGAAAGAGATATGTAAACCATATTTATAGTGGTTTGGTCCATGTGACCTACATCCACTCTCAATTTCTCTTCACTTGAGGCCACTGACTTCCATTATCGATCTTTTTTCAACAGGCAAAGATCAACTACCCCGTTTAAAACTCTTTCTCATTTTCTCAAGCTTAGGAGAGAACCTTTACAACCCTCTTTTATAAGTATTCCCTCACACTCTCCTTTAAAACAACTCTAAGCTTCTAGAGAAAAGAACTCAACTTTTTAACATGGTTTTCTCACTATAAAATATAAGTTTATGATCTTAGTTCTTACTTCCTTAAGCAAAAATGAGTGAGGTATTTATAGGCCCCAAATGACTTTAAACGTTAGAGCAAAAAATTCATATCCCCGAGACCTAGCGGTATCACCACCTGCATTGGGCGATACCACCGCTGAACAAAGCTCGAAAATTTGGGCTCTAGTAGTACCACTACTTGGAATAGACAGTACTACCGTTGGTAGTCAATAGTACCATCGCCCTAGAACTTGGAAAAGTATAACTCAGTATTTTTCATACACTAAGCTATACCATCACCTAACCTGACGGTATCTCCTCTCAAATCAATGAAACGAGCCTCCTAATGGGCTCAAATTAGTCTCAATTAAGGCTCAATTAAGGCCCAATGGGCTCTTAATTGAGTTACCATATTTACACCCAAAACTAACTTAATTAAGATCTAAACTACTTCAATCAAGGCATAATCAATTACAAAGCATGAATCCTATGTTGTTCGGCATGTTATTGGTTCATCTAATACTTTGTCTGATCCTTCGATGCATCATCCTCTCCTTCAGGTATCGCTCGATACAATGACATGTTGACCTCTGTAATATCTGATCTTGGTGCAATGCCAAACCTTCTGGCCCGATATCCAAACTCATGACACAAAGTCCCTCCGATATGTTGACCAGTCCTCTGGCGTGACGTCCAATCATCCAACATATTTTGTTCCAGCCCAACATCTGATTCTTCTTGCTTTAATTAATTTGACTTTCCATGATTGAAGTTAATCCTACATTATTTAAATACTAATTAGATCAAAACTTTATCAATTGATTTTATCATCAAAATTTGAGAGTCAATAATCTCCCCCTTTGTGATGATGACAACCAATTAATGACAGAGTTTAAACGAAACTCCCCCTATCAATATTGTCGTATTGAAAGAACCTTTGAAATTTTAAAAAATCATGAGTCGATCATTGCATGTATCATAAAATCATCATAATGTCAAAATACATCATACCATGCATGATTCAAATTTCAAACTATCATCATAACAATCATCATACCTTCTCCCCCTTTGTCATCAACAAAAAGGAGAAATGTGCAACTAGCAAGTTTTTCAAACATGCAAGCTAGCAATTTTTGAGATGTGCAAGTTTAGCAAATTTTGCTTCTTATTGAAGTGTGCAATTTAGCAAATTTTATCTCCTCTTTTGGGATGTACAAGTTTGTAAGTGTTTGCTTCACTTGAGATATGCAAGCTACCAAGACTCTCTCCTTGAAATGTGCAAGCTAGCAAGTATGCCTCCCCTTTGTCATTGTCAAAAAGAAGGGAGGAATACAATGGCACAAAATCTATGTTCTAATTACAACATAAGATATACAATTCATGAATACAAGGGAATCACATGCAAATCATGTCATGAAAGATATGATATCAAAGACCATGAAAGATCAAATCATGAATACCAAAAGACATGATTCATTTTGATAAATCTCCTCTTTAGTAAATAACAAAAATAAATTTTAAGAGATCAAATAGTAAGAGATCTTCAAAAGAAATCTTATGTCATGAATTTCAAGAAATCAAGAGAAAAATAATGATTCATTTGGATAAATCTCCTCTTTTGTAAATGACAAAAAAAAACATAGGAGATAAAATTGTAAAGATCTCGATTAATTGATAAGAAATTTCAAGTTATCAAGATCAAGGTTTGTTTTGCATAAGTCTTCTTCTTTAGTAAATGGTAAAATATAGAAAACATAGAAGATTAAAAAAGATTTTGATTTCACAAGAGAAAACTCAAGTCAAGAAATCAAGAGAAAGTTCATGATTTGGTTGAAAAATCTCATTCAATTCAATTTGTTAAATCATCAAATCACAAAAATAGATTCATCACTAATGATCTCTAAGATGAAAACTCCATATGCTTTAGAGATAGCAAAAATTTCAAAACTAAATGTATTCCTTTTTATGTGATTTCATACAAACATGCTCTTGTTTGTTTTTATATGCCAAAACCATGCATCATTGTTTAAAACCAAAAACCAAGCTTTATCACAAAAATCATATTTAATCATAATGTCCAAAATTATATATAATAATAATAATAATAATAATAATAATAACAATAATTTATATTTCTAACTAAACTTTTTTATCAAAAAAAATTATGAAAAGCTTTATGTAATTTATTATAAGGTAGAGATGATTTGTTTGAGTTACTTACCTCATTGTCATGAGCCGTTAAAGTGTAGTTTGCCATCTCATCTTTATTTGTTTATTCCTCGTCTTTAGATGCTCTCGATTCATCCCTAGTCACCTTGAATGGTTTGTTCTTCTTTTACAGCTTCTTCAATTTGAGACATTCATATTTGTAGTGCCTTGGCCTTTTGCATTCATAGCAAGTTATTATATCTTTTCTAATTTTATTTCTATTTTTAGATTCTTGTTTTATGAACTTCTTAAATTTTATTGTGAGAAGTTCAAAGTTATTCTCGTCACTTTAGCTTTCGCTCGAGTGATCTTCCTTGGTTATAAGTGCCAAGTCCTTCTTATTAAATCTCGAATTTTGATGATAAAATTAATTGATGAGTGCTTGATTTAATAAGGTTGTTAGAGTTGATTAATGCAACATTAATTATGACATAGAGATTATTACAATCAAAGATTTGTTTAAAGTTAAGTTCAAGTATCGGGCCAGGGTTCGGACGATGCAGTTGGGAACTTGCCTGGAGTGTGTCAAGAGCTTACTGAGGGTATTGGGAGCTTGCCAGAATGACGCAAGGGAGTTCGTCGAAAGAAGACCGAGACTCGCTAGAAGATTATCGGGGGTAGCTGAAAGGCTTACCGGGAGTTTGGAAGGTCTTGAAGTGGATTTATGATCATGTTGATTGTAATTAATCGAGTTATAGTTAGCATCATGTAGGTTTAACTATGACGGTGAAAATGAGTTACAGATCAGACATAGACCCAGTATCAAGCTTAGACATCGAGCTAAGGTTTGGATGCGGTGGGAGCTCACCGAGAGTTCGCTAGGACTTCGCCGAAGGTATCAGGAAGATTGCTAGGAACGCACTGAGAGATCACCGAAGGAACACTGTGAGACTCGTGGTAGGGAATGCCAGAGGTTGTCGAATTATCAAAGTGAGGTTGTAAGCTTTGTGGTCATGTTTGATTATAATCTTTAAGTCATAAGTTAAGATTGAGTCCTAAATGAATGTGATTTGGAAGAAATCGAAATCAACTCAAAGAGAAGGGTTTAATTGAGCTTAGGTTGAGCTCAATTGGTTGACCAGAGAATTAATCAATGTGTGGTTCAATTCGGAATTAAAAAAGTGAAGGGAATTATTTTTCTAGAATTCCCGACGGGTGAACCGTCGGTGAGCGATGGGTGTACCACCATCGCCGAGGATTTTGGGCGATTGTCAGCAGTTGAACCACCCTGGCTGGGCGGTTGAACTACTCGTACCCTAGATTCTGAGTACTTTCAATAGTTGACCCACCTAGGCCAGTGACTGAACCGCCCATAACCGGATTTTCCAAGTATGTTTGAATTTTTGCTCTAAAATTCTGAAGCCACTTGGGGCCTACATATACCCCAAGTTTTCTTGCATTCTATATAACACTTTTGGGATAAAAATTTAAAGAAAAACTTGTATGAAGTGTAATAAAAAAGAAAAGGGGATGGGAGTGGGCTAAGAAGGGTTTGGTCTTCACCCAAAGAAGATCGGTAGCGGACACCGGTGTGCCTCAAGGAGGAGGATTTGGGAGTGGACATAAGCCAGTTGGTGCCAAACCACTATAAAACTGTGAGTTCTCTTTACTTATCTTGCTCACTACTTTCCTATTGACACTTTTGATTTTATTTATGTTTTAAAAGCAAGGTTTTGAAAGTAAGGTTTTGAAATTAAGAACTTCACTGACGACATTGCCTATCTCTTCATTCGGATTTGCTTATTCTTTCTTGAGTCGTCTTTAAGCAAGAAGCATAGAATTTCTCTATAAGATTGAATTGCTTTACTTGAACGAAAAGCTTTAAATTTTCCTATCTTGCTTTAAGCGAAAAGTTTTTTGTTAAAATGAGAATTCACACTTGCACTAACCCCTCTTAGTGCCAATTAATCCTAACAATTGATATCAGAGCCATATTTTTCTCATTTGGTTTAACACCCAAGAGAAATGACTTTTTTCGGCTTTCAAGAGGGTTTTTCTATCGTTCATCCTCCCATGTTCAATTGGATGGATTACACTTATTGAAAAACTTGGATGAGAGTTTTCTTACTTTCCTTGAACCTTGATTTATATAATATTATTGAAAACATATTTGAAAGGTCTTCTCTTCCAATGAACGATTGGAATGATTTGCAGAAGAAGACTTTCTCTTTAAATGCTGAAGCTATGAATGGCTTGTTTTATGCTCTTGACAAGAATGAGTTTAATCATGTTTTTGCTTGTGATTTGGCTTTCGATATTTGACATATATTGAAAATTACACATGAAAGCATAATTAATAAAAAATCATTAAATAAAATATTTTGTAAAAATGAACAAGAAGAATACCTTCCTAAGAATTTGACGTTGAGAACCCAAGAATACCTTCCAAAGAACCGGAAGGAATGTGAACTGAAAAGAACATATGACTCATCGAGTAAAATCTTGAGTGATGAGGACTTTGAACATTTGATAAATGAACTAGATAAATTAATAAACATAAACCATAAAAATTATCTTAGGATGGACAAAACTTCTTGCTATGAAAGCAAGAAGCCGAGGCGCTCCAAAAATAAAGAACATAATCAAGAAGAAATACAGAATCTCGCACGGCGATCAAAGATGAGGTTAGTGATTCATTAAGTATTTCTTTTTTGGAGTTATTAAATTTATTTCATGATTTGTTTGATGAATTTAGAAAACTTAGCAAATCTTTTAAGTTGCTTAAGAATGATCATGAATTGTTAGTTAGTAGACTTGATGAAATGCATGATTCATTAGTATCACATAAATTATGTTTTAAATGTGATATGCTAGATAATATTAAAGAAGAGAATATCATGCTTAAGACAACATTAGAAAAATTTGAAATTAGGAACAAATCCATAAATATGATCCTTGTGAATAAGGGTTATACTAATAGAATAAATGGTATAAGCTTTATTAGAAACATTCAACAAAAGCCAACCATATTTATTAAAGGACCTACCTTAAATGTGCCACCAAGAATCAAGTGTAATTTTTATGAAAAATTAGGATATAAAGCATACAAATGTCCGTTTAAAAATTATAGTCTATATAAATTAATTTGAGTTCCTAAATGAATCATAAATAACCTAAAACCATTAGAAAAAATGAGAATAACATATCTTGAATGTCCTAAACTCAAATGGGTACCTAAATTAAAACCACTCATAATATAATGTTATATCATAACAAGGTTAGGAGTACTAAGTAATGTTTCGAAATTAGATGCTTGAGATACATGACTTGAGATCTAATAATCTTTCAAAGCACATTAACCTAAGTAATAACAAAAACTTATTGAAATAAAATCATTGGTAATGAATCTTTGGATAACTCATGATTATAATTAATTTTGATTGTTTTAACTTTGGCATGCTAATATAAAAATGAATTAGATACTTTATCTAAATTTAAATTTATGAAAGAAATATTTTGATGATGATTATTATTGAATGATAGAATTTGAGCATAGAACAATATAAAAAAGGGAGAGAAAAATCATACTTCATTGTCTAGTATTTTTGGAAAATTGATATGCTCCAAATTATTCAAAAAGGGTATATTTGGAAAGCTAAATCAATTTAATTTTAGGTAAAATAAGTTTTATATAAATTGAAGGTCTATACCAAGAGTTATTGATGATTTGGCAACCAAAGGTCCAAAATCATAATCCCTGTATTACAGAATGCATAAGGTCTAACAAAATAGAAATTTCAATAGTCATTTGGGTTCTAAATCTTTTAGTTCTATGAGCCTAGTTTCTAATGAATTAAGTTTTATATAAATTAGAGACTCCAATAGAGAGATATAAGTAATCCAATGATGAAAGGTCATAAGCTACACATTTTGTTTTACAGATTACATATGCTTATTAGAAGTAAATGTTTGGGCTAGCAAATGAACTCCAATTTTTTTAAACTTAGTTTTAAAAGAAAGATCTATGAATCTATTTTCTCAAACCGAGTTCTGTACCAAAAGTTACAACTTGAACAAGGCAAATAGGTCATAGTCACTAAAATATCACAAATTCACACTTTAGCAGCCAATCAAAAGAGATTTCAGACTTGTTTCAAATTTTTCTCATAATCAAAACAAGAACAAGGACAAGTTTTTGTAGACAAAGGATAGAAGACATTATATATCTAGGATGGGGTTAGAATACTTACCATTCAAAATTTTGATCCAAAATATGGATTTGATCAAAAGGTCAAAACCCCCAAATCTTTTCTTCTCCTCTTCTTTCTCTTGTCTTCTTCTTCTTCTCCTTCACAAAGTTCACATTGCAGCAATCCCTTTCTTCTCTAATTTCTTTTTTTTTGAAAGCTAACATATGGGTTGTAGGTGGCAAGCATGCTTGTAAGGTGCATATGTGTCACCTAAGCACATATATAAGTGGTACTACTTTTAACCAGGTAACATATGTCATCACCCTTTTTTTTTCTATAACTTAATTTGAATCTTATATAATTCATATCAAACTTTTAAGTTTTATATTTAGGTCCCTATTAATAAGCTTTCAAATAAATTCTCAAATTTATAAATAGGTCCTTACAAATAATCTATTATTAAACAAATACTCATTAATAATTTAAAATAGATTTTTATAAATATTTTTAAAATGAGAAATATTACATAAACGATCACTTCAAGGGGATCAATTGACCTCCTTGATCTCTATAGGGGATCGACCCTCTGAGGGTTTTGCCTATTAGCTAAAATGTAACTTCTTTATTGATTGCTTGATAAAAGAGTTTACACTATTATTTATAGTGTTCTACTAAGAGTCCCTCTAGTCTTAGCCTTAGAGTCTCACTAAACTTGGACTCTTAACTAATTGATAGAAATTAAATAAACTCCTAACTAAAAATAATAATCAACTCTATCCTATCTGAAGATAATAACCAACTCAAATTAACTCGATTGGGCTCACCCGACTTATAACTTGTTGAATCTCGAATTTTGATGATGAAATCAATTGATGAGTTTTAAATTTAATATGTGTGTTAGAGGAAGTAATGCAGTTTTAACTATGATGGAGAAAAGGAGTTACAACTAGATGTTGGGCCAGGATCAAGTTTGAGCATTGGGCGAAGGTTCGGATGATGCTGTGGGAGCTCATTGGGAGTTTACTAGGAGTTCATCGAAGGGATCAAGAAGCTTACTGGGAACATGCCGGGAGATTGCCATAAGAAGATTGTAAGACTCGTCGGAAGAATGTCAGAGGTTGCGGGATTGTTGGGAGTTAGGTTAATTATTAAACTTGATGGTCATGTATGGTTGTAATCAAGTGAGTCGTAGTTAGATTTAAGCCCTTTTGAGTTAATTTTGGAAGGAATCCAAATTAACTTAAGTGAGGCAAACCTGGTCTACTATGAGTTTAGATTGAGCTTAATTGGTTGACCTAGAAAGGGGTCATTTGAAGATACAAGTCGAGATTAAAAAAGTGGAGGGAATCACTTTTCTGGGATTTGTACCTCCAATGGGTGGTAGTTATACTGCCTAGGCTAGTGATTGCATCGCCTAGGTTGACAATTGTACCATCGATGCCCAATTTTCCAGGTAGCTTTTGGTAGTAATACCGTCGGTGCCGGCAATTATACCGCATGTAACCAAATTTTTCGGATACGTTCCAATTTTTAACTCCATTCTTCTAAAGCCAATGAGGTCTATAAATACCCAAAGTCTTCTTGCATTTATCACAAGAATTTACACAAGTTAGTGGATAAAAATTTGTGAAAAAAAAAACATGCTAAAAGTGTGCAAGAAAAGGGAAAGTGGGAAGGGAGTGAGCCAAGTGTTGTAATCCTTATAAAAATTCTCCTTTGTAAGTTAAAAGCTTGTAAGGGTTTTGTCTTCACTCAAAGAGCTTGTAAGGGGTGGACCTCGACGAAAAGGACTCAGGAAGTGGACGTAGTCTAAGATTGCAGTCGAACTATTATAAATTATGAGTGTTTCTCTCTTGTTTATTTTCAGCATTCATTAGCTAAATCGGAGTTTCACAATCTTTAGTTTGAATCGCTCATATATTTAAAATTTTAAGAAATACTTTCGATTTTAATTATATTTGAATGAAATTTTTTTTTAAAACCAAGATTTCTGCACTTGCACTAATTCCTCCGCCCCAACCCACCCCCCCTCCCTCTTAGTGCCAATTGATCATAATAATTGGTATTAGAGCAAGCAAGGTCTTACTCATTGGACTAATACCCACTTAAGTAAATGACTTTGTTTGGCATGAATGAGGGACATTCTATTTCATGTCCTCCCATGTTCAATGGGACGGATTATACATATTGGAAAATAAGGGCGTATATTTTTATTTATATGGATTTTGATTTATGGCACATTGTAGAGAATGGTTTTGAAAAATCTTCCAAACCAATGAACGAATGGAATGATTTGGAAAGGAAGGATTTTTCTCTAAATACAGAAACAACGAATGAAATGATTTAAAAAGGAAGAATTTTTCTCTAAATGCATAAACAATGAATGCTTTATTTTGTACATTTGATAAGAATGAATTGAATCGGTTTTCTATTTGTGAAACTACTTATGAAATTTGGTACACTCTTGAAATCACACACGAAGGCACTAGTCGTGTTAAAGAGTCTAAAATTAGCATTTTAGTTCATAGTTATGTATTATTTCGAATAAAACCAAGTGAGAACATTGGAGATATATATACCCAATTCACTGATGTTGTTAATGGTCTTAAAGCTCTTGGTAAATATTATTTTAATTTTGAAATTATTAGTAAAATATTAATATCTCTTCCAAAAAGTTGGGATCATAAAGTAATTACAATCCAAAAAGCTAAAGATCTACACCATCTTCCTCTTGAAGAACTTATTGATTCTCTTATAACTTATGAATTGCACTATAAAGCTTATGATGAACTTAAAGAACCCCTTCCAAAGAAAAGAAAGGATTTGACACTAAAAACTACTGATGACTCCTTGAGTGAAACCATGAGTGATAAGAACAATAACATTGCACTATTGACAAGTAAGATCAAAAAAATATAAAAAATAAACTAAAATGGGACAACACTATATGCTTTGAGTGCAAAAAGGCTGGATATTTAAAAAATGAGTGTCCTTAATTAAAGAAGAAGACATTGTACAAGAAGAAGACTCTTTCGATAATTTGGGATGACTCAAGTTCATCGGATGAAGAAGACCACTCCAAGGAAGAAGTTGTCAACTATGCTCTCATGACCATCCATGACAAGGTAACTGAGTCATCTAGTATTTCTTTTGTTGAATTATTGAATATTTTTAATGAACTTTATGATGAGTTTAGAAAAATTAGTATATCTTTTAAATTACTTAAGAAAGATCATGATTTATTAATTAGTAAATTTCAAAAAATACATATAGCATCATCATCACATAGTTCATATATCAAATTTGAAAGTTTAGAAGAACTTAGAAAGGAGAATATTGTATTGCAATCAACATTAGACAATTTTAAAATAGGGAATAAATCTCTAAATATGATCCTTGTAAATAAGGATCATGTTTAAAGAAAAGAAGGTATAGTCTTTGTGAGCAATAGCCGACAAAAGCCAACTTCATTCGTTAAAAGACCCACTCTAAACTTGCCATCAAAAATAAAATACAACTTTTGTGGTAGATTAGGACACATGGCTTACAAATATTTATTTAAGATGTATAGTCCATATAAATTAATTTGGGTTCCTAAAGGAACCATAAATAACCAAAGTAAAATGTGTAATTAAATTAAAACCATCTTTCTTATAGGTTCATCTCCAAATTAAGGCTAGGAGCACCAAATGATATGTTGATAGTGGATACTCAAGACACATGACCGGAGATCCAATTTACTTTTCTAAGCTCACTAGCCTAAATAAAGGAGTTCCACCTTCAGAGACAACAACAATGGAAAAATCATTGTGAAAGGAACCATAGGTAACATGTCAAACCTTTTAATTGAAGATGTGCTACTTAGTATAGCCAATTATATGATAAAGAATATATTGTTAAAATCTAATGCTTGTAAAATTGAAATGCAACACAAGAATAAATCTTTGATTGCCTTCAGAAACAAATATGAGTATACTATTGACATTGAAAATTTTTGTGATGAAACATACTTTTTAACTTTAAATGATGATACTTGGATTTGGCATAGGAGACTTAGTCATGCTAGCATGAAATTACTAAACCAAATCTCAATTAAAGACTTAGTGAGAGGATTACCTAGCCTTAAGTTCGTTAAGGATAAAATATGTGATACTAATTCGGAAACCAAATAAAAAGTAGCTTTAAGTCAAAAAATCGAATAAGCATATCTAGGCCACTATAATCGATCCATATGGATTTATTTAGACCAATTTATACTACAAGTTTAGAAGGTAACAAATATGCATTTGTCTTAGTAGATGATTATAGTATATATATTTGGACTTATTTCTTGACATACAAAAGTAATTCTTTTAAATATTTTTTAAAATTTTATAAAATTATTTAAAATAAAAAAGATTTTATAATTTCATCAATACGTAGTGATAATATTGGTGAATTTTAAAATAATGAGTTTCAAATTTTTTACAAGTCAAATGGGTATATTTATACTTCTTGTTAGGACTCCAATTGAGTCGGGTCCTAGTTGATTAAGTCGAGTCCTTAGATTGGGCCTGATTGGCCAACCTAGACCAGACATTAGATCAGCTAGGAGAAGATTTGAGTATATTATAATAAATCAGCCCAAATCTGAGTTGAACTAGAGCCTGATTAGGAGTCGGAGTTACATATAGGTCAGAGTCAATTGAGTCAAAAATATAATAAATCCTAATCTAGCTGCCACCCCATAGTAAAGAAGTGGGTAGCTAGGTTTAGGGAGGAGTCCTTATGGGATGAGAAGTCTCCTAGCCACCTCCTCCTGTTAAGAGAGGCTGACTAAGGCAAGAGGGGGAGAGTTCCACTTAGCTTGGACTCTCTCTAGGGTGGAATAAGAATAAAGTCAAGAGTTGGAGACCCCTATAGCCACTGGCCACATCAAGGTTAGGAGTTGGCTAGGGGATAGGAGTTGAGGGGAAGAGGAGACTTAGTTGGAGTAGGAGATTCACTAGGAGTTGGAGTTTTCTATTACGGAGGAGTCTTCATGAAGAATGAGTCCTATGAGGAGTTAGGGTTTAGAAGCCCTATAAATAACTTGTATTCATCCCTCTTTTTATTAATAAGTAGATCAATATTAATTTTAGCCTTTGTACAGAAACCCAAGGAGGGAGGAACCCCTATAGAGTTTCAGGTAGATCGATCCCCTATAGAGATCACCCCAAGCTTAGAATCCATAAGAGTTCTACCACTTAGTATCAGAGCAATGTTCTTGGAGTCTTGCTGCCTTTCCATAGCCATCGATCATCCTTCCATAGCCACCCAAAGCAATTCCCACAATTGCATAGATTATTGCCAAATTTCACCATCATCTCCACCATCGCAGATTATCTTTTGATCTCCTAAAGAATTACATCAGGTTATGGTATTTTACCTTACTACTATTGTAATTTAGTTCTCATTTATCAAAAAAACAAAAAATTGTTCTTATCTCACTGCATAAACTCTCCATCACAAAGTTTCCATCATTACGTTGAAACTTACGTTGTAGAATTCAGCCTTATACCACTACCTGTTTTGATCTTACTACTGTAATTTTTCTATCCAGTCTTCCATAAGTTTTTTACAACGGCTTTGACACTCTTTAACACTAGATTTTCTTTTGATTTCATTGAAAAAATATTGATATAAATCACTGATCTTTTATGTCCAAATTGTTGCCTTTTAGACATAAAAATTTGCTACAACATCTTTCCGTAATCTTTGATCTTGCCGAATCTTTTGCTGTCGTATTCTTCCATGAAATTTTTGTTAATATTATCTTTCTTTAACCAGTGGATTCCCATTGAGTTTTACTTGAATCCTTATTTCAAACCACTAGAAAAAATTACATAGATACCACTGAAATCTTTTTGATAAAAAATTCTGCTACTGTACCTTTATCATTCTTTTTCTCCCAAACCCCCAAAACTCTACCAATCTTGCTACCACCAATCACATCGTCTTTAGGGCACCCCTCTAGCCTTATGATGCAACTATCATAACCCATTTTTGATTTTGACAGTTGGCCAAATAGTAGCGTAAAACTACAGTCGAAACAGTTGCCTACTACTTTGCTGCCATGTTTTTGCCAAAAATTCGATTTCATAATTTATTGCCATATCCTCTTCAATACTTTGCATTGATATAGCCTTAATCATCATCTAATTCTTGCTGCCAAAACCATTCTAAAACCCTTGGTATGCTGCTAGAATTCTTTCGTCATAAAACTGTTGTTCCTTGACGAAGAATCCTACAGCATTACCATTCGGCATATCTTGCTGCACCAACATCCGAATCTTGTCAAACCAATTATTGCCCTGAATAGCAACCCTAAACCTTCCTTCCCAGCCTCAAACCACTATCACTGAAATCCTTTTCAACCTCTACAACACTCTCAAACCATAGCGCCAATAGCAACCTAAATCGCAAGCTATCAACCGTAAACTGTAACCTTGATCTATAACCCTTTCGGCCACCCATCCCTATCAAACCGGTTGCTGTCATCAATAACAACCCTAAGCCATCCCTCTAGCCTAAAGATATAGCCATCATAACCTATTTCTATAACCCTACAAGCACCCAAAACCACAGCCTAAAATAGCGACCTATTACAGCCATAACCCTCCACCACCGATTTTATCTTTCGCTGCCACCAAACCTTCCACCACCCTATGTCCTTGACCCATCAACAAAAAAAAGATAGAAACATCTCAGATCTAGAGGCATACACAATGGCATCTCAAGATGCAATTGATGCTAATTTGAAAGTGTTTGAATCACGGCTTGAATCACTCATGGAGGACATATTGCACGCTTTATTTGTAGAATTCAGAATTAGACAATCTCCAAGCCCAACAAAATTGCAGAGGTGAAAGTTTAGAAAGGCCTCCCAAAAATGAAGAACAAGCCACTAATTTGATACGGCCATGCATGAGGATGGACTTCCCTCGATGGGAAGAGGGAGACTCGACAGGATGACTTTCGTGCATGGAATGCTACTTTTGTTATCATCAAACATCGGAGGATTTCATGGTGGACATCGCTATCATCCACCTAGAAGGAGATGTAATTTGGTGGTACAATTAGCTTGAATACATCAAAGGAGTCCCGACAAGGATATAATTTGAAAGTAATTTATTGAATTGCTTTGGACCGACCAAGTATAAAAATATCGACAAACAACTCACGAAGATCCGATAAACCTCCACGATCAAATAATACCAGATTAGGTTTGAGAAATTATTTTACCTTGCTTGTGATTAGTCTAACAAATAATTATTAGAGATATTCATCGAAGGACTCAAGTTGAAAATAAAAGGAGAAGTTAAAGTGTGGCAACCCCGCACCATGATGGCCATAGTTTCCTTCACTCAAATCCAAGAGGAGCGACTCAACTAAGATGCTTAGAGGGTGAGAACCACATCTAGACCAGCAACATATAAACCTCCAGCACCCCTTGTTCCTAGCCATCCTTCACTGCTAAATAAATTGATGAGAGAATAACTTAGCGATAGATCGGCGAAGGGCCTTTGTTGGCATTGTGACAAATTGTGGAGCCATGACCATCACTGTAAAAAGGGATGCCTTATACTAATTAAGCCCGTTGAACATATGGAGGAGGAGGTCTAGGAGCATAAGGAGGAGATCACAGAGGAAGAATAATAGCCGATCGATTTTACGTTGCATGCTCTTGCTAGCTACGCGATCCAACAGATGATAAAAGTGGGAGGACTTCTTAAATAGCAACCAATCACCATTCTCACTGATAATAGGAGCACTAATAACTTCATGAATAGCAAGGTTGATATTAGGATGGCCTTACATATCAAGGATTGTAGTAGGTTTTATGTTAAGGTTACCAACGGATGAATTTTAAAGTGTGACCACAGGTGCCTACGGGTGAAACTATTATTGCAGGAATAGGAGATAATTATAGATTTCTTCCTCCTCCCGCTTGATAATTATGAGGCTGTGCTTGGCATCAAATGACTGATGACATTAGGTGATGTTTCCTAGAATTTTTTTAAATTTATCAAGAAACTTTTCAGCCATAGGAGATAGGTGATCCTACGAGGGAAACACGGAAGAAACGTGATGATGGTTTCAACTCAGTGAATAGAGAAAGTCTTACATAAAGTGAACAGTGGCTTCCTAATATGACTCCAGCAATAACATATGTGGGAGCTGACAAAAATTGAAGACCCAAACCTTCTCTAACTGAATTTTCATATATCTTCACCGAACCACGTAGCCTACCTCCTGCCCAATGGCATAACCATGGAATATCGATTCTTTCGAGCGAATTAACAACAAACACTTGGCAATATCATTATTCTCATCTCTAGAAAGCTGATGTAGAAAGGATTAAAAATGAGTTGCTTAAAATAGGGGTCATCCGGCCAAGTTGTAGCCCTTACTCTTCGCTGGTGCTAGCTTTACCAGACTTTGATAAAGCATTTGTGTTATCCACATGCAAGATGGCCAACCCCTAATATGCACTAAGGCTCTCCCTACATTTCACACAATGCTTCTGATTTGTAAAGGGATAGTAATTTCTACTGAATTTAAAGTTTGGCATGATACAAGTCAATAGCATGAAGGAGAGATAAAAACAAGCTCGGTAAAATTATAGCTCATATCCACCTTAGAGTCAAAATATGCACTAAGGCTCTCCCTACATTTCACACAATGCTTCTAATTTATAAAGGGATAGTAATTTCTACTGAGTTTAAAGTTTGGTATGATACGGTCAATAGCATGAAGGAGAGATGAAAACAAGCTCGGTAAAATTATAGCTCCTATCCACCTTAGACTCAAAATAGGCTCACTATGGGGACCTTATCAAAGAGCAGCCATTATTCTAAAAGAAGACTCAGTTACTAACGAACAACCATGTGGTAGCCCAAGCAAGAAAGAAACAAACCCCTGACAAATACCGGAGTAGAAGAAAGTTTGCTAATGAAGATAAAGTTTTCCTTCATCTCCAACTCTACCAGTAAGAAATTCGAGACTCAAGGAAGTGGTCCCCCTGCTACTTTGGCCCTTGCAAAATTGGAGATCACGTTGGAGTCGTGACTTATGGATCGAATAGGTGTACTAATTCAAAAATACAATTGATCCTCCAAGTATCTCACCGCAAATGGAAGTTTAGAGAGGACAACTCAGCTAGGTCCACCCACCTAATATTCTGACTGATGAGGAGACCCAGGTTCAACTGATAATTGTATTGGATCATAAGATCATGACACATTATGGTCCAGACACTACTGTGGATGCTAGACTGCAAGAGCATGGTGCGCTTTCTACAGGAACCATAAGGAAGCCTCATAAGGAGTTGCAGATCAGGATCCAAAGTCATGGAGTCTTTGATAGAACCCTAGATGGAGCTCTATAGATTTTGTTTGATCTTTGAGGGGGATTAACCCTTGGAACGCTATAGGGGTTCCTCCCTCCGAGGGTCTGCCAACAAGGCTAAAATTTAATAGATTCTTACTTTATTAAAAGAGGAGGAGGCTACAAGCTTATATAGGGCATAAAAACCATAATCCTAGCGAGGTTAGCTAAGTGATATTATCCCCTTGCCCCTCCTATAGCTGCCCTACCTTAATAGGGATGTGTGGCAGCTATGTTGGCACCAAGGCCTCCTATACCTGTTAGAAAGCCTAGCCAACCAACCCAGTAAAGGGGGAAGTGGTCAGTGAGACCTAAGGCCCCAATCTCACAGGGTTCTTATTGATTACTTTTAGGGTGATTAGGACTCAACTCTACTGGAGTCTTATCAAGCATGTCGTCTTTCAGTCAGCCTTATCCTCAAGGCTGAGGATTCATAAACTCTGGAAATCGGGACTTTAGCTCCTTATAAGACTCTCACGTTATCACGGATAAAAATGTAAATAAGGTGTTCGATTAAATGCTCATGTTTGTCCGTGTCCTTTGGTTTGTGTACATACCTTATACAGCAAGTAGCGGGCTTGGAATAAGCTTGGTAGCACTAGTTTGATTTGCTTTATGGTTGATTTTGATTTGTAAATATGAGTGTGTCTTGTAAGTACTTGTGGGGACTTTGGTCTATAATAGACTTTGATCCTTTGTGTGCAACCTTTCAAATCTTGTAAAGTCCATGGTTGTAATTTGTATTGGATATATAAAGTGTTTTCTAAAGTGTTTGCTTATGGATCCCATGGGAAAGTGCTTCCTTTAACTTGTTTTCTCTTTCGTAGGTCCTAAAGGACCCTAAGAGGTTTCGGGGAGGCTGACCTTTGTGGACGGACACACAAAGGTGATGCACGACTTAGGTAAATTCAGCTAAGTTTGTGATATTTTGGTATCAGAGCGAGATAAGCACACATAGAAACACTTACCATATAAACATGGGGGACCTAGTTGACTTGTATGGAGGGTAGCCAACACGCGCAACTGTTTGGGGGAATAGACAATGAGATGTAGGGAAAGGAGTCGCTAAGAGGAGTGGGCATCTAGTTTTGGCATTCAGAGGAATGGTCAACCCTTTGCGCGATAGGCACCATGAGGACAAGTAAGCTAAGAAGAATATGTAGCATATAAAGGTTGGGATGGCTAAGTTTGAGCCATAACTCGACGTTGGCAACCAAATTTGACGGTGCTCAAGACAAGCGGGGCACTTGGTAAAAGATGAGGCCATGCACAGTGTGATGTATTGCTCAACGATCAAAAGAGTTATGCAAAGCTCACAGATGTGAGGGAAATTACTAATTTGAAGAATTTAATACTTATGCAAGGGCTGGTATATGGACGATGGAGTGTTCATAGCCATCCCAAGGTGATCAAAACTCAGTGTCATGGAGTATCAAAACTTTCTCTTTAGTAAGAAAAGGATACGTATGTAAGAGGCTGAAGTATGCAATAAGTTCAACACATTACTAGACCTTGAAGGGTGTAGTAGAGACTGTATTGGCAAAGAGTCATAATGTAGTAAGTGCATTTGCAGGGGTAGAACAAGGCACAAGTTGTTCAGCAGGATGGAGTAGTCTAAGGGGAATGGTGGTCTTTGAAACTTCCAGTGGAAAGAAGGCGAAGAGGAAAGTTGCTCTAATAGGATAGATATTCAAGAGGGATAGGTCTTGGTTCACTAAAAGGAGAATCATGTGTAGCGGATCATACATGTTGAGAAAGAGTACCTCAAGACAATGTCTCCACAAAGCTCAACGGATCGAGCGAGCATCGATGAGTCGTTGCATGATCTCGAATAAGGTAATGCATTACGAGATCAAGTGGGCGAGTGACCTGATAGGACTCTAGTAGGGTTGAGTCCTAATCACCCTAGAAGTAATTAATAAGAATCTAGTGAGATTATAATAAGACCCCACCAATGAAACCCCACCTAGTCACTTCTATCATATAAAGAAGTGTAGCTATAGTTTATTTTGGGGCCTTATGGCTTCCTAGCTACCACCCCCCTTATTGGGTTGGTCGGCTAGGGTTTTTAGCAGAGGGGCATGGCTTGTGCAGCCGCTTAGAAAGGGCAAAAGGGAGAATTCACTTAGGAAGCACCCCCTAGGGCTAGGGTTTCGAGCCTTATATAAGCATGTGGCCTCCACCTCTTTTAATTAAATAAGATCAATCTACAATTCAGCCATATTGCAGACTACTAGGAGGGAGGAACCAATATAGCATTCCAAGGGTTGATCCCCCTCAAAGATCAAAATCTATAGAGCTCCATATGGGGTTCTATCATGACCATGACAACATCATACAAAGGCATACTTAGAGTCGATTTGGAAATCAAACTCAATAGAGGGCTGACCCATGGAATGCTGGGCATGAGGGCCACCATCAACTTAATGTAAATCGAGGGAGTAGCAACTTGGGTGAAACTTGGTGAAGTATCTAAGCCACATGAAGGGAGTCAACATAGAAGATGGAAACATGGAGCAGAAGCACAGAGCTTTCCTTAGATAGAGGTCAAGGACATAAACTATTATAGAGGCAAGAGTGAGATTATATCATTTCATAAGTTCTTTATTCTGAGGGGGCAGATGCTAGTTATAAGTGTCCTGCAAGCCAATCATGTAAGTGATGTCACATGTGATAGATGCTCACTATATACTCGTCTATATGATGGAGGCGGTTAGTCTCATAGCTACTTGTGTGGAGACACTAAGAATATAGTACAAATGCTCATTAGATAATAAGTTCACTGATTGATCCGCTTATGGAATGCTGTATGGTTAATAATATCTACTGTTAGACAACGATTTCATAGTCCTAGTTGTGTATCTAGTCCTTAGACTTAAGATACCAAGGATGCCTTATATAAGTATTCCTTTCTTTGATGTCATACTTATAGGTTTGGAAAGTTTCAGATCTGGTATAATTGGTTATCAGGATTAGTAGCTAATCTTATGAAGGCAATTGAGTGTCAATAGAGGATCATCCACTCTCGATATCATAAGAAGAATATCTCATATGTGCTTTCTCAGATACATCCCTAGCCAGGGTCATTCATATTAAGAGAGAAAGAGTTCTCCAGGAGAATCCAATTAGAGCAAGACTATAACGAATTCTGTATGTGACTTGACCGTACCATCTCCAATATACGATCTTTAGGATATTAGTTGGATGAGAGATTATAGATACATGGTAATTATTGACAAATAGGTCCGATGGATTCGATCCCCTTATACCATCTGGGGACTATGACATAGTGGCCTAGTACATCCATAGTCGATGACTCGAGTGAATTATTATGGGGATAATAATTTACTATATCAGAAGGAGTTCTAATGGGAGTGACTCACGGCCAGCTTGGTATCGGGCCTCGAGGGTCACACACATATAGTGGATGCTTCAGCGAATAGAGAATTGGATGGAGATCCGATTAGCCCCTATTCTTATTAGATGAGACCTTATGCTGATGAGCTCCTTGATTAAGACCCAATTAGAGGCCTGTGGAGATTATTGGATAGAGATCCAATAATGTAAGGTTAGTGCGTAATTGGATGGAGATCCAATACCCACTAAGGAAGGAACCCTAGGGTTTTTTGGTGGCTCTCTATAAATAGGAGGGGAGACTCATAGTTGATAGGCTACAGCTTTAGCCACCACCTCCTATTCTCCTCCCTCTCTTTGTGCAAGAGTTGTGAGATCAGATTGGAGGAGTTTCACTATAGAGATCCATCGTATGGGTACCACTAGATAGGAGGATGCTTGACCTCCTTCATCCTCTCCATTTGGACCTGGAGATACAAGGATATATGATCTTCCTAGGTAAAATTAATCTCTCACACATAATAGTTTTATTGATTTTACATTTTTTTTGTGACCCCAATCTTTCGCATGATGATTTGATCTACATGGGAAATCGATTTTTATTTTGATTTCCACTATGCTTGTGATGCTCCCACTAAGGTTTCCCAACACTAGTATCAGAGCTAAGGTTTTCATTCAAAATATTGGTTTTAAACTGCATGTGATAAGATTGAATCATGTAGAATCATGATACACATTCTTGCTGCATTTTCGTAATGAACGCAGCGAGGAGGGGCAACCAGCCATGGCCATCCCACCTACAAGGGTGGCTGGCCATGGCCAGGGCCCCTGTAGGGGTTGCTGGCTGTCTATAGGGATAAGCTCTTCTTGAAGTGCCATATTCAGCTGAACTTTGCATCTTTGTTTGCAGGGATAAGCTCTTCCTAAAGTGCCATATTCAGCTGAACCAGTTATGGGTTCTGATGCAGTACTCCCTTATCTCGGGCTACTTCCATGACTTCACCAAGGAGCAAACCATGATGCTAAAAGTCTTCCCTGATGATGACATCAGATCCACAGCCCACGATCGCAAGAAGGAACAGGAGAAAGACATCCACATGACCCCCATAGCCATGATGCCATCTATATCAATGCTAGTATTACCTGAACGTGGCAATGTGTTCATACTTGAAGAAGACACATCCTGAGTTGGGATCGGCGTCACCCTTATACAAGATACTCGACTCCTAATTCACACTGAGGCTTCCCCCACACTTGACACGAGATTTTTAAAAGGGATACTCATTGCTACCAAATTTAAAATTTGGCTAGATACAGATCCATGGTACGAAAGAGGAGTAAGCCCAAAAGAATTACAATCCATGCTCACGCCAGCATATGCAAAGAAGAAATGACCTCCCGACTAGATTGTAATAAAGTCACTCCTATCTTATAAAGGAGTATGGCTAAGATTTAGATTAGCCCTTAGGGCTTAGTGGCCGCCACCTCCCTGCTTAGGTCAGTTATAGAGCCAACCTAGCCACCCCGTATTCTTATTAAGGTAGGTCGGCTCTAGGAGGGGCAAAGGGATAATTTTACTTAGATAAGCACCCCCTTAGGCTAGGGTTTTGATCCCTATTTAAAGATGTAGCCGCCCCCCCTCTTGAATGAAGCAATTATCAATTTTATTTCAGCCTTGTGCCAAGTCTAGGAAGGAGGAACGGAACCCCTATAGTGTTCCAAGGGTTGATCCCCCTCAAGGATTAACATTTATAGAGCTCCTTCTGGGGTTCTATCACAAACCTTCTACGTTACATACTTGATACCAACCACCTCATTGGTTCAAAGGTTCTACAATTTGAGAATTATTCTCATGGAGGAGAAAATTGTATACGTCCTTAATATGATTGTGCCTACGTCGGAGGAAAGGATAAGTGAGGATGAGATCGCTCACTTTGTGAAGTATATAGATAGTCCTAGAGGATAACCTATATATGATCTTATACTTCACTCCCTATCGGATTCGTTTTCATAGTTCATTATTAACTTTAATATGAACAAGCTTGAGGTGACTCTATTTGAGCTCCTCAATATGTTGAGGGAAGTTGAGAGCACCATCAAGAAAAAGAAGCTAGTTCTCTATATTTGTAAGACCAATAAGAACAGGAAGGCTAGTAAGACCCTTAAGAAGGGTAAGGGCAAAGGAAGACTAGGTAAGGTAAATGTTGCCAAGAAAGACCCGACAAAGGATAATGCTTCCACTGCAGCCAAGCCGGGCATTGGAAGATGAACTGTAAGGACTACCTTACAGATAAGGTGAAATAGAAGCTTGGAGAAGCTTTAGGTATATTCACGATCAGTCTCTACTTGTCAAATTTTCTTGATAACATATGGGTATTGGATACTGAGAGTGCTTATCATATCTACAATTTGTTACAAGTTCTGACAAGACCTAGGAGATTGGCTAGAGGCGAGATAGACCTCAAGATGAGCAACAGAGCAAGAGTTGTTGTAATTATTGATGGCGAGGTCATCATACATCTACCTAGTGGAGCTATTACATTAGATGCATGATATTTTGTCCCTTCCATTATCAAAAATATTATTTTTATCTCTTATTTGACAATTAAAAGATTAGTTTTTGAGAATAATAGTTGTTCAATAATTATGGATGATGAGATCATCACTAGAAGGACCCTTATAAATGGTTTATATATGTTAGACACTTCTCCACATATCATGAATATAAATATATCTAAGACGAAAAAGAGATGAGTTGAATAATGCATACATATGGCATTGTAGGCTACGTCAAATATATGAGGGAATGATTCAAAAGTTGCTGAAAGATGGATACTTAGATCCATTTGACTATAAGCCATATGCAACTTACGAACCTTGCCTTCGTGGGAAGATGACAAACTCTCCTTTTAGTGGAACTGGAAAGAGAGCCACCGAGTTATTGGAATTCATATATAGTGATGTACGTGGTCCCATGTCGACTCAGGCTATATGTGGTTACTCATACTTCATTACATTTATTGAAGATTTCTCTAGGTATGGATACATGTACTTAATCTGAGGCCTTTGAGAAATTTAAAAAATGTAAGAATGAGGTAGAAAACCAAATTAGAAAGAGTATTAAGACTCTTCGATCAAATTGAGGAGGAGAGTACTTGAGTATAGAGTTCACCCATTTCCTTAGGGACAATGAGATTCTATCCTAGTGGATGCCTCCTTATACACCTCAGCTCAATGGTGTATTAGAAAGGAGGAATCGCACGTTGTTAGACATGGTGTGGTCCATGATGAGTTTCACTGATCTACCCGTTTCATTGTGAGGGTACACCCTAGAGATCGTAGCTTACCTTCTGAACAGAGTTCCATCAAAGTCGGTAGTGTGTATGCTATATGAGATATGAAAAGGAAAGAAGTCCAATCTTAAGATTGTTAAGATTTGGGGTTGTCCTGCCCACGTTAGAAGACATAACCCTAATAAGTTGGAATAAAGGACAGAATGGTGCACATTCATGGAATACTCAAAGAAAACTTGTGGGTATTATTTCTATTATCCTGAGGACCGAAAGATATTTGTTGCCAAGAGAGCTATGTTCCTTGAGAAGGAACACATTCTTGGTGGAAATACTGGGAGCAAGATAGAATTGAGCGAGGTTGGAGAACCTAGCTCAAGCACCATTCCAGGGCCCGAGTATGTTCAGGTACGTAACACATAAGTTTCAACTTTGCATAGGTCTAGTAAAGTATCTAACCCTCCTGAAAGATATGTGAGATATATTAGTGGAAATGACTCTTAAGATATTGATCCTCAGACCTGCGATGAGGCTATTATGAGTATAGAGTCCAGGATGTGGTAAGAAGCCATGAATTCTGAGATAGATTCCATGTACTCTAATAAGGTTTGGAACATTATGGATGCACCTAAGGGTATTATACCCATCGGTTGTAAATGGATCTTTAAGAAGAAGATCAGAGTTGATGGTAAGGTAGAAACCTATAAAGCAAGGCTGGTAGCTAAAGGATATCGTCAAAGACAAGGAGTTGACTATGATGAAACCTTTTCACTTGTAGCCATGCTTAAGTCTGTTAGAATTATTTTGGCTATTGTAGCACACTATGACTATGAGATTTGGTAAATAGATGTCAAAATGATATTCCTCAATAGCAACCTTGAGGAGGAGATGTGTATGATGCAGCCAAAGAGATTCGTATCTAAAGAGAATCCAGATAAAGTGTGTAGGTTGCTTAGATCTATTTATGGATTAAAGCCAACATCTTGAAGTGGAACATGAGATTTGATGAGGTGATCAGATCTTATGACTTTGTTAAGAACGAAGATGAGCCTTGTGTGTACAAGAAGGTAAGTGAGAGCGCTATCACCTTCTTGGTGCTATATGTGGATGACATCCTAATCATTAGGAATTATGTAGGAATTCTCTCCACAGTAAAGGCTTGGCTATCCAGAAACTTCTCTATAAAAGACCTAGGGGAAGCATCATATATTATGGGGATCCGAATCTATAGAGATAGTTCCAAGAGGATGCTTGGCTTGTCCCAATCCAGGTTACATAGACTTTATTGTCAAAAGATTTGGCATGGAGAATTCTAAGAGAGGTCTCATACCGATGAGACATGGAATATCACTTTCTACGAGTATCTCCCCAAAGACTCCTGAAGAATGGGCAGATATGGATAAAATACCTTATATCTCAGCGATAGGGTCTATCATATTAGGTCTATCTCAGCGATAGGCCTAATATAGTAAATGTTCTGAGTGTCATAAGCAGGTATTAGGCAGATTCAAGTTTAGAACACTGTAAGGCAGTAAAGTGTATCCTTAAGTACTTGAGAACGACTAAGGATCTTTTACTGATATATATGGAGGAGGTAGCCTCTAGGTTGAGGGCTACACGAACTCGAGTTTTTAGTCCGACATTAATGATAACAAGTCAAATTCAGGATATGATTTCACCCAAAATAGAGGAGCGGTAAGCTGGAAGAGTTTCAAGCAAGATACTATTGTTGACTTGACCACAGAGATAGAATATATTGCTATAGTAGAAGCAGCAAAGGAAGGGGTGTGGATAAAGAAGTTCATAAAATATTTAAGAGTTATACCATGCAGCGTGGAGCCGATTCCCATATATTGTGATAGCGACAAGGCGATAACTCTAATAAGGGAACCCAGGTCTAATCAGATTTGTTCTGAGGAGGTTCCATCTGATTAGAGTAATCATGACCCAAAAAGATATAACAATGGAAAGAGTTCCATCCGAAGATAACATAGTAGATCCAATGACGAAGCCACTAGCTCAGATTATATTTAAATGTCACAGGGTTCTGAAGGGGATTAGACATATAGGTGATTGGCTTTTGGTCAAGTGAGAGATTGCTGGTTACAAGTGCCCTGCAAGCCAATCACGTGAGTGATGTCACGTGTGACACGATGTGTGATATTTTTACTTATGATTAATATTAGTATATTCTCATATTATATTATCTGTAGCATATATACTGTGATGCCCTTGGTTCTATGCAATGGGAATTAGATCGTGATGAGATCACAATAATGAGATCAATTCACCTTGAAATACAGATCCTAAATAATCTTAATTATAGGTTACTCAAGAGGGACATCGAGATAACCGGATAGACTAGTGTAATATATACTCGTCCATATGATGGAGGCGGCTGGTCTCATAGCCACTTATGTAGAGAAACTAAGGATATAGTACAGGTGCTCATTGGAGAATGAGTTCATTGATTGATCCGCTTATGAAATGTTGTATAGTTAATGATACCTAATGTCAAACAGCGATTCCATAGTCCCAATTTTATATATGGTCCTTAGACTTGAGACACTAAGGATACCTTGTATGAGTACTTGTTTCTTTGATGCCAGACTTACAGGTTTGGAAAGTTTCAGATTTGGTACAATTGATTATCGAAATTAGTAGCCAACCTTATGAAGGTAATTGAGTATCAATAGAGGATCATCCACTCTCAGTGTTATGAAAGAAATATCCCATATATACTTGCTCAGACAAATCCCTGGCTAGGGGCATTCAGATTGAGAGAATGAGTTCTCCGGAAGAATCCGATTAGAGCAAGACTATGATGGATTACGTATGTGACCTGATAGTATCATGTATAATATATGATCTCTAGGATATTAGTTGGATAAGGGATTATAGATACACAGTAATTATAGACAGACAGATCTGATGGATCGATCCCCCTATACCGTCTGGGGACTATGGCGTAGTGGCCTAGTACGTCCATAGTCGATAAGTCGAGTGAATTATTATGAGGATAATAATTCAATATATCAGAAGAAGTTCTGATGGGAGTGACTCATGGCTAACTCGGTATCAAACCTAGAGGGTCACACATATATGGTGGATGCTTCAGTGAATAAAAGATTGGATGATGATCTAATTAGCCCCTATTCTTATTAGATGAGACCTTATGCTGATGGGCTCCCTGATTAAGGCCAAATTAGAGGCCTAAGGAGATTATTGGATAGAGATCCAATAATGCAAGGTTAGTGGGTAATTGGATGGAGATCCAATACCCACTAAGGAAGGAACCCTAGGGTTTTTTGGTGGCTCTCTATAAATAGGAGGGGAGACTCATGGTTGATAGGCTGTAGCTTTAGTCACCACTTCCTATTCTCCCCCCTCCCTCTGCGCAAGAGTTACAAGATCAGATTGGAGGAGTCTTGTTATATAGATCCATCGTGTGGATACCGCTAGAGCGGAGGACGATTGACCTTCTTCATCCTCTTCATTCGGATTTGGAAATACAGGGATATACGATCTCCCTAGGTAAAATCAATCTCTCACACATCTCGGTTTTATCAGTTTTTATGTTTTCCTCGCGAATCGAATCTTTTACATTACGATTTAATTTGCATGAAAAATTAGTTTTTATCTTGATTTCAGCTACGCATGTAATGCTCCCGCTGTGGTTTCTTAACAACAGACTCATTTTGCATAGTGCCAAAGATGAAGGGAGCTTCGAGGCACATGCACATTATCTTACAAAAGCATTTGACAGAGGAACAAAGATGATTCAACTTGTAGAGGTGATGTTGGAATCAAAAGGGCTTAGCATGGGGCAAGAGGACGCAGAGGCAGGTACTCTTAAAGAATATGCCATAGTGCTGCTATTTGAGTTGTTATGAAGGAAGTGGTATACAGCGGAGATTGTGTTGGTGGGGAAAAGAAGCCCAAGATCCAAACAATAGTGCACCAATTTAATAAAGTTTGGGGACTTCGAAAACTACTAGGCAATGGACTGTCCTAGAGCTATGCTTCATCCGAGTGTGGCCTGAGGATAGGTAGACAAAGGTGAATTACCAAAGGAGTGAACAAAAATCGGAGATGACAGAGGCCCTATGATGTGCCGGCAGAGGCCACACATGGAGAGATCATAGTTTGAGTTTATAATATAAGAATTTGAATGCAATGGAGGCGACATAGTGCAGCTGATCATGGTGGAATAGTTCGTGGTAATACAACATATGCGGAAATATCCCATGAGGGACGCAATCATGCAGAGGTATGATTAGGAGCTACTGGGAGCTCCACTTCGATGAACAATATAATAGAAAGAAGGGCTATGGATTCAAGGAGTCAATGTTATGGTACCATAGTAGCGGGTCTTCTGTGTATGCACCTCGAATCTTACCTAGGATAAAAGTGTTGGTTATCAGCATATGGGGGCTGTGTACCACCGAGGGAGAATTCTGAGTGCAAGTACCAGAGAGTCCCATGGAGGGAACTTGATCATATAGAGGTATAATCGGAGTGAATGGAGAGTTGGATTACTTCTATACTTATATTCGCTTAAAGGAGCCCGACAAGTCAGTGGACAAGGCCGAGTAAGCAAACGTTACTAGAACAAAATCGATGCAGGCCCTGCAATAAGATGGCAAAGGCTATGCATCAGAGCTACAATCTATCTTTCCATCAACTAAGGAGAACACAGAGGTGTTGAAGTAGGTGGTCGAAAGGGGCGAGGAAGCAATGTCGAGTCTAGAGGGGCTTAGCTACCCAAAACAAAACCATCGGTTAGAAAGGATATGGACTCAGAGGAGTGCCACAGTACCATAAAGGCGAATCTACTAAGCATGAAGAAAGGGACATAGATGCAAGGTAACAGATAGTAGGGCCATGGGCTGGCAGTGTCATGATACCGCGGAGGTGGGACTTCCATGGAGTCATGATAGAACCCCAGAAGGAGCTCTATAGATTTTAACCCTTCAGGGGATAAACCCTTGGAACGCTGTAAGGATTTCTCCCTCCTAGACTTGGCACAAGACTGAATAGAAGTTGATAATTGTTTGATGAAAGAGAGGGGGTGTCACGCCCTCTCGAATTATATCACATTCGAGAGGTGTGACCTTATCTTAAAAATCGATAATATTATCAACAACATAATCCATTCAGGATCCAAACAATCATTTGAGGATACTAAGAATAACATGCAGAGTCATTCAATCACTTTCATAAAAACCTTTACAGATTATAATCTCTTTACATTCTCTTAATGAATCACAAAACTGATCCAAAACCAATGCAGCTAAATATAATCTACATTCATAAGGTCCACCAATGCGATAAAATCCATATGACTTTAAAAATAACCATATACCACCACTTCATATATTTATAATAAGTTTAACATTCAAGATCCCAAACAAGAGGGTACGTTTAAAACAATTACATAGTTATCCCTCTTCAAAATATGTTTACAACTTTACTTTAGACACCAGGTATACATATACAATGATAACATATTATCTAATAAAGATTTAGCCTAAGAACTTCTTGCTTTCCCATTGCTTTAGCTTAGTATCAAGTATTTTAATAAATGCCAAGCTAACCTGAAGAAGATTAGATAGCAATAGAGTGAGCTAAGAAGCCCAACAAGTATCAAACAGGTTCAAGGCAAGGTAAAGTGTTTACAAATTGAACCTGATATAAGAGTGCAAGGTAGGGAATATAAAAGTTTTCACATATAGCATCAAATCAGATTTACAACCACAAGGTTCATCTCGTTCGAAGCATACTTAAATCTATAATAGTTTAGAAAGGTAATTGGAGCATATATGGTAATCAGAAGCATTTTGGTATATATCAATGACATATGAAGTTTTACGAGCATATTAATAACACATGAAATACTTCTGAACATATCAAGGGAACAAATATCAAACATAATCTCATATGTCACATTTGAAGTTGGTTGAATATTATAGACGTAAGCATGTCAAGCAGCATATCAATGACAAACGAAATATTTTGGAGCATATCAATGAGAATTTGAAACATTTCGGAGCATATCAAGGAGGTATAGGACATTTCAGAACATATCAATGACATGTGAAATGTTTCATAATATATCAATAGCAAATGAAATATTTCATAATAGCAAAAATGCATAGGACATATTTTGAAAGCATATCAATGGTGTATGAATAATCTCAAAAGCTTATCAAATGAACAAGTAACAAACATAAGCTCAAATATCATTCAGACATAACATTCATTTCATTCTTATCCAAAGCGAATGAACAAACTCATAAGCAATGCTTTGGATATCATATCAAGACATAAAGGGTGAAGTGAGACCATAAGCATATTGTGGAACATCAATCGCTAGATGACCACCAAACATAAGTCTCCCATATCTGAGTGAAGTCACAGGGGTCTGATAGAGTACGCGGGCTCTAAGCATAACTCCCTTTACCATTTCTAGTAAAGGTTCACAATGTCCCACAAACACTTGAGTATAAAAAGGACATAAGCAATGAATTTGGCATATATCGAAAGCACATGTGGGACATTGTGAACCTTTACATACACCTAAATAGAAAAATATAATGTAATATTGATTAATACATAACATATTCTGATATATAAGGTAGTCAAGGACAAGAGCATTAGAGATTTCAGTTTTGAAATGGATAAAGCAAGTATAGGCAGAATTGATACAATCCCTAATCTGGCAGAATTCTGAAGGTAAATTGCAAAGTTATTCAGATGATCAAACATACTCCAAATTACCTAAAAAAGTGTTGTTGGAAAGATAAATCAATCTTGTTTGAAATGAAATAAGTTTCATACAAATTGAAGGTCTCTATAAAGAGTTATTGATGATTTCGCAACCAAAGGTCAGGAGTTATGATCCCTATTTTACAGAATCCATAAGGTGTAACGAAATATAAATTTTGATAGTGATTTAGACTATAAATCTTTCAATCCTAGTATTAAATGAAAGATCTATGAGCCTATTTTCTAGTGAATCAATTTTACATAAATCAGGAACTCTCTAATAGGAAGATATAATCAATATAGTGATGAAAGGTCAGGAGCTATGATCCCTGTTTCACAGAATCCATAAGGTCTAACAAAATAGAAATTTCAACATAGACTCCATTGTCAAAAGTTTTGGCATGGAGAATTCTAATAGACATTTCATACCGATGAAACATGAAATATCACTTTCTAGAAGTATGTCCCCAAAGACTCCTGAAGAAAGTGCAAACATGGATAGGATACCTTATGACTCAACGATAAAATATATCATGTATGCTATGCTTTGTAATAGGCCTGATATGGCACATGCTTTGAGTGTCATGAGTAGGTATCAGGTGGATCTAAGTTTAGAACACTGGAAGGTAATAAAGTGTATCCTTAAATACTTGAAAAGGACTAAGGATCTTTTACTGGCATATAAAGGAGGTAGCATCCAGGCTGAGGGCTACACGGACATGAGTTTCCAATCCGACATTGATGATAGCAAGTTAAACTCAGGGAATTTTTTTACCCTGAATAGAGGAGCACTAAGTTGGAAGAGTTCTAAGCAAGATACTACTATTGATTCGACCACAGAGGTGGAATACGTTGCTGTAGCAGAAGCAGCAAAAGAAGGGGTATGGATGAAGAAGTTCATTATGATATGGAGTCGTACCAAGCAACGTGGAGCTAATTCTCATACATTACGATAGCGATAGGGTGATAGCTCTAGCAAGGGAACCTAGGACTCATCAGAATTGTTCTAAGGAGGTTCCATCTGATTAGAGCGATCATGACCAATAAAGATATAGTAATGAAAAGAGAGTTTCATCCGAAGATAACATTGTAGATCCACTAACGAAGCCACTTGCTCATATTGTATTTGAGCAATATAGGGGTCTGATGGAGTTTAGACATGTAAGTGATTGACTTTAGGTTAAGAGGGAGATTGCTAGTTACAGGTGCTCTACAAGCCAATCACATGAGTGATGGCACATGTGATACACTGCACAATCTTTTTGCTTATGATTAATATTAATATATTCTCACATTATATTATCCATAGCATATATATTGTGATGTCCTTGATTCTGTGCAATAGGAATCAGATCTTGATGAAATCATGATAATGAGATCGATTTACCTTTATACATAAATCCTAAATAATCTCGGTCAAAGGTTACTCAAGAGGGACATCGAGATAACTGGACAAACCGGTGTACTATATACTCATCCATATGATGGATGCGGTTGGTCTCATAGCCACTTGTGTGGAGACACTAAGTATATAGTACAGGTGCTCATTGGAGAATGAGTTTACTAATTGATCTGCTTATGGAATGTTATATGGTTAAATATACCTAACGTAAAACAACGATTCTATAGTTTTAGATGTGTCTCTGGTCTTTTGACTTAAGACACCAAGGATATCTTATATGAGTACTCCTTTCTTTAACGCCAGACTTACAGGTTTGGAAAGTTCTAAATCTGGTATGGTTGGTTATGGAGATTTGTAGCTAACCTTACGAAGGCAAGTGAGTGTCAATAGAGGATCATCCACCCTCGGTATCACGAGAGGAATATCTCATATGTACTTGCTTAGACAAATCCCTTGCCAGGGTCATTCAGATTGAGAGAGGAAGAGTTCTCCAGTAGAATTCTATTAGAGCAAGACAAACTGATTTCGTATGTGACCTGATAGTATCATATCCAATATACGATTTTCTAGGATATTAGTTGGATGAGGGATTATAGATATATGGTAACTATGGACAAATATATCTAATGGATTTGATCTCTCATATATCATTTGGGGACTATGGTATAGTGGCTTAGTACATTCATAGTCGATGAGTCGAGTGAATTATTATGGGGATAATAATTCACTATATCAAAAGAAGTTTTGATGGGAGTGACTCACGGCCAGCTCGGTATCGGGCCTAGAGGGTCACACATATATAGTGGATGCTTCAATGAATAGAGGATTAGATGTAGATCCAATTAGCCCCTATTCTCATTAGATGAGACCCCATACTGATGGGCTCTTTGATTGAGGTCCAATTAGAAGCCTAATGAGATTATTAGATAGAGATCTCATAATATAAGATTAGTGGATAATTAGATGGAGATCCAATACCCACTAAGGCAGGACCCATAGGTTTTTTTGTGGCTCTCTATAAATAGGAGGGGATACTCATGGTTGATGGGCTGTAACTTTGGCCTCCCCCTCCTATTCTCCTCCTTCCCTCTGCGCATGAGTTGCGAGATCAGATTGGAGGAGTTTTGCTACAGAGATCCATCATGTGGATACAACTAAAGAGGATGATGCTTGACCTCCTTCATCCTCTCCATCCGGATCTAGAATATAGGGACATACGATCTCCCTAGGTAAAATCAATTTCTCACGTATCACAATTTTTTATTTTTTATATTTTTCTAATGATCCTAATATTTTACCGATGATTTGATCTACGTAAAAAATTGATTTTTGTTTTGATTTTTGTTGTGCATGTGATGCACCCGCTGAGGTTTCCCAACAAGCACGGATAGTAATAGAGAGGGTTGAAGGCTTTGATATGGCTGATCGGGAAGTGACCCTTGTCCTTCGTGCTTCATGGTTCAATTGTTCCTCTTGGATTCTTGCAAAGGAGATTACCATCATAAGAGTGTATGGTTGTCGCGCCATCATTTCTCCTTGAATCTTTGGCTTTAGGGCCTCAATAAAAGTCCCTAAGAGTTTCTTTTTAGACTAATTATAAGTTTGGTTAGATAATCGTTCAAACCTTATTTGGTATTCTTGTATTATAGAGGTTTATTGAATCTTCGCCAAATGTCTGTCAATATTTTCGTAATCGGTTGGTCCAAAGCGATTCAATAGTCCCTCATTGAATTGCCACCAAGAGAGACCTCTGTGGGTGTGCTTGAACCAATTAAACAACTGAATAGTGTTTCTTTTGAGGTGGATATAGCAATCTCCACCAGAGTAGCATCGACAGTTCGGTAGAACTAAAAATTACGCTCCGTGTGCGAGATTTATTCGATTGGGTCTCCTACTTCCCATCTAGGGATGTCTACCTTCATGCATGGATTATATAGATCAGTGATGGTGCAACCTCACCCTCGGGAATCAATTTTGCCGATCTAAGGTTTCTCCTTGCTATGATTTCTTTAGGCTCGGTGGTCGGCCTATTCTGAATTTGGCAAAAAGGGACCGAATCTTCTCATCTATGCAGTTCTTAAAGGCTTTAAACTTAACATTGATAGCCTCTTTAGATGCTATAGTATATGCCTCTAGATCTACGATGTTGAGGTCTTTCTTCAGATCTCCAATTTAAAAGCAAAGGGGCAGTAGTAGGTTAATTTGATCTATGGAATGGGGTGGAAGATGGGTTGTAGCAATTATAGGAATTACTTAGAAGGGTGGAGGAGGCAGGGATAATAGCAAGGGTAGTAGGAACATGGCTATAATACTAGATGATAGAACCCCAAATAAAGCTCTATAGATTTTGATCTTTGAGGGGGATCAACCCTTAGAACGTTATAGAGGTTCCTCCCTCCGACCGTCAATAAGACTGAAAAAGGATAGATTCTTGCTTTCTTAAAAGAGGAGGAGCCTACAGGCTTATATAGGGCTTAAAACTCTAATCCTAGGGGGTGCTGCCTAAGTGAAATTATCCCCTTGCCCCTCCTATAGCCGCCTTGCCTTAATAGAGATGGGCGGCAGCTATAATGGCACCAAGGCCACCTATGCTTGCTAGAGAGACCCTAGCTAACCAACCCAGTAAAGGGGGCAGTGGCCAATGAGCCCAAGGCCCCAAATAAACCATAGCCACCCTTCTTTATAGGATAGAAGTAACTAGGTGATATTTTATTACGATCTCATGGGGTTCTTATTGATTACTTCTAGGGTGATTAGGACTTAATCCTGCCTAAGACCTATCAATCTCAGCCTGAGGACAAGACTGATTTGAAGAGGACGAGTCTGTTAGGATCCCAACTGAGTCGGGTCCTAGTCGATTAAGTCAAGTTCTAATATTGGGCCTTGCTAGCCAACCTAGACCTGACATTAGGTTGGCTAGGAGAATATTTGAGTATATTGTAATAAATCAAACTAAATCCTAGTAGGGTTAGGATTCGGCTACACTAGAGTCTGATTACGAGTCGGAGTTAGATATGGGTCACAATTAATTGAGTCATGAATGTAATAAACCATAATCTAGCCACCACACAGTAAAGAAGTGGTTGGCTAGGTTTATGGAGGAGTCATTATGGGATGAGAGTCTCCTAGCCACCTCATCCTCTTAAGAGAGGCTGACTAGGACAAGAGAGGGAGAGTTCCACTTAGCTTGGACTCTCTCTAGTGTGGAATAAGAATAAAGTTAGGAGTTTGAGACCCTTATAGCCGTCGGCCACATCAAGGCTAGGAGTTGGCTAAGGATTAGGAGTTGAGGGGAAGAGAAGTCTTTGTTATAGTATGAGATTCACTAGGAGTTATAGAGTCTTCCATTAGGGAGGAGTCTTCATGAAGTATGAGTCCTAAGAGTTAGAGTTTAGAAGCCCTATAAATTGCTTGTATTCACCCCTCATTTCATCAATCAATAGATCAATATTATTTTCAACCATTATACAGAAAACTAAGGAGGGAGGAACCCCTATAGAGTTCCAATGAGGCCGATCCCCTATAGAGATCATCCCATGCTTAAAATCCACAAGGGTACTAATACTTCTGTAGTCCTAGAAATCCATAACAAAATGAAGCGGTATAATGAAAAAATAGGAGCTTACAAGAAATAGCTACAATCATGTGAAATGAACATAGCCTACCTAAATATTTTTGGGCTGAAGTTGTTAACACGACCATTACTTACTAAAACTCCTTATGAATTGTGGAATGGTAAAAAACCCCTTATTTCTTATTTTAAAGTATTTCGTTGCAAATATTTTATTTTGAATGAAAAGGATGTCTTAGGAAAATTTAATGCAAAATCCGATGAATGCATTTTTCTTAGTTATTCTTAATTTCAAAAGCTTATTGTATATTTAATAAAAGAACTTTAGTAATTGAAGAATCTATTCGTGTTGTTTCCAATAATATTTTTGAACCTAAGAAAATTGATTTTGATGATGAATTTGATTTTAGCATTTTGAATTTAAATAATAACTCTCTGAAAAGAAACTTAGATGAATCTACTTCTAAATCCTTATCCAAGGAATGGAAGTATGTAAATGCTCATCCCAAGGAGCTTATAAGAGGAGATACATCAAGAGGTGTTTAAACCCATTCTTCTTTTTAAAATTTTTATGTTAATGCCACATTTCTTTCTCAAGTTAAACCAAAATACATTAATGAAGCCTTAAGAGATGACTCTTGGGTTATTGCAATGCATGAAGAATTAAATCAATTTGAGAAAAATATAGTATGAGAGTTTGTTCCTAAACCTAATGACCGTTTAGTGATTGTACTAAATGGGTCTTTAAAAATAAGCAAGATGAAAATAGTATTATGGTTAGAAACAAGACTAGATTAGTGGCCAAATGTTTCAACTAAGAAGAAGAAATCGATTATGAAGAAACCTTTGCTCCTATGGCTAGATTTGAAGCCATAATGATAATCATTACCTTTTTCATCTTTTAAAGATTTTAAGTTGTTTTAAATGAACGTTAAAAGTGATTTTCTTAATGGTTTCATTTCCGAAGAAGTGTATCTTAAATAACCCCCTGGTTTTGAAATTAGTCTTCTTCCAAATCATGTTTTTAAACTTACTAAAGCTCTTTAGTATGAAAGACTTAGTTCTTTCCTTATTTCAAATAATTTTTTGAATGGTAGGTTGATACCATATTATTTTTTATATATTTTAAAAATGATTTTCTTGTTATTCAAATTTATGTTGATGATATAATTTTAGTTCAACAAATGAATCCTTATGTGAATCTTTTGCCAAGAGTATGAGCTAAGAATTTGAGATGAGTCTAACGGGTGAACTAACATTTTTCTTAGGATTGTAAATAAAATAATTAAATGATAGTGTCTTTATTAGTCAAACTAAATATACCTTAAACTTGTTAAGATGTTTTGGTATGGAAAATGCCAAGGCTATAAACACACCTATAAGTACTTCTACAAATTAGGCTTAGATAATAAGGGAGAAAATTTTGATTATAGAACATATAGAGGAATGATAGGTAACTTGTTGCATTTAACTGCTAATAGACCAGATATAATATTTAGTGTTGGATTATGTATAAGATTTTAATTCAATCCTAAACTTTATAACCTTAAAGCAGTTAAATGAATATTTAGATATTTAAAAGGAACTTCTAACTTAGGATATGGTATCTAAAATCCAAAAACTTTAATTTACTTGCTTATATAGATGTCGATCTTGGAGGATGTAGAATAGACAAAAAAAGTACTATCAAGACATGTTAATTTTTAAGGCATGCTATTGTTTCTTGGTCTTCCAAGAAACAAAATTTAGTTGCCTTATCTATGACTAAAGTCGAATATATTATAACTAGTGCATGTTGTGCCCAAGTCATTTAGATGAAAAACACATTAGAAGATTCCAAATTAAATTGAAAAAATATTCTTATAAAATGTGACAACACAAGTGCCATATGTTTAACTAAAACTCTCATTCAACATTCAAGTACTAAGCATATTGATATTAGACATCACTTTTATTAGAGATCATGTGAATAATATTGATATATCTTTAGAATTTATTGATACTAAGCATCAATTAGCAGATATTTTCACTAAGCCATCAAATGAAGAGTAATTTAACTTCATTAGAAGAGAGTTAGGAATGCTAAACCATCAAAATGCATTATTTGCTATTTTTTAGATTTATTTGTTAATTTTGCTTGAAATTTGAATAAGATGAATTTAAATGCATAAGTAACTCTTAGATTTTTGAATCTTTTTGGATTTCTTAGATTTTGAGCTTATCTTTGAAATATTCTTTCGAAATTCACTTCTATAAGACTGAGAGCTCTTCTTAATAATGTTTTTACAACTCCTCCCTTATTTCTTTCCTTCTTATTCATAAAGAGGAGAAAATTTTTATGGCTCATATCCTATTTTACTAAGGGGGAGCAATGATACATATGTCTTAAAATCATTAGCTCTACATTTTATCTTTGTATTAATCACAAAGGGGGAGAAATGTATATTGTTGACACATGTAAGAAAAATTTTAACATAAGCATTTCTCTTTATTTGTTGATAAATAAAGGAGAGAAATGATTAATGACTTAAGGGGATATTTTTAAATATTTGACTGATGCATAATTTTGAAATCCATGTTATACTTTAAAAATCTTTGATAAGTTGATGACTTGATAATTTGAAGTAAAATTTTGTTGAAATTGATGTTATATCATTTCTGAAATTGATGTTGCTTCTTTGAGGCATTGTTGACAATTATTGAATATCATATCATGATACTTGAATTGAAGAGTATTTAGTTCTCTTGAATTTACATTTATTCTATTGGAATTATGACATGAAAATAGGGTGAGTTAAGGTTAACTCCCATCATCAAATGATTGTCATCATAAAAAAAGGAGAGATTGTTGAATCTTGAATTTTGATGATGAAATCAATTAATAAGTGTTTAATCTAACATGTGTGTTTGAGGATGTAATGCAGGTTTAACTATGATGAAAAAAAGCAGTTACAATCAAATGTTGGGCTAGGATCAAGTTCGAGCATTGGGCCAAGGTTCAAACAATAATGTAGGAGCTCACCAGGAGTTCGCTAGGAGTTTACCGAAGGGATCAGGAAGCTTGCTGAGAACACGCCGGGAGATCCTCGTAAGAAGACTATAGGACTCGTTGGAAGAATATCAGAGGTTGCCGGATTGTTAGGAGTTAGGTCAATCGTTAAACTTAATGGTCATGTATGGTTGTAATCAAGTGAGTTATAGTTAGGTTTGAGTCCCTTTGAGTTAATTTTGGAATAAATCCAAATTAACTCAAGTGAGGAAAATTAGGTGCACTATGGGTTTGGATTGAGCTCAGATTGAGCTCAATTGGTTGACCTAGAAAGGGGTCAATGAAAGATACAAGTTGTGGTTGAAAAAGTGTAAGGAATCACTTGTTTGGCATTCCCGATAGTATATCCATTAGTAGACGGTAGTACCATCAGTGGGTGATGGTTATATTGCCGGTGGATGATGGTTGTACCACCTAGGCTGATGGTTATATCGTCCAAGTCAGCGGGTGTACCACCCAGGTTGGCAGTTTGATAAAACCCTAGAGGAATTCTATGCAGATTGATCTTTGAGGGGGATTAACCATTGGCACACTATAGGGGTTCCTCTCTCCTATGTAGTCAGACACAAGGCTGAATAAAGATTGATCTTTGCTTAATTAAAAGTGGTAGAGGCTACATCCTTTATATATGAATCCAAACCCTAACCCTAGAGAGACTCCTCTCTTAAGTCAAATTCCTCTTTTATACCCCTCTATCCTAGCCGACTTACCCAATAAGGGGGCGGCGGCTAGGAGTTTGCAACTCCTCCTATGCTCCCCCCTCAAACCTTAGCCGACCTGCCCAGTAAGGGGGGCCATAACTAGGAAACCCAAGGGCCCCAAGACTCCCTCCCCAAACCCTAGCCGACTTTCCTTATATGATAGTAGGTGGCTAGGTGGATATTTATTATAATCCCTTAGGGTTTTATTAATTGCTATTTATTTGAATAGGACATAACTATATTAGGGTACTATCAGACTTGCCCTTTTCAAATTGGCCTTGTCCTCAAGGTTGAGCTCCATATCTCTGGGTCCAGTATCAACAATAGTGATTGGACGGTGATGTGTCTCGATCTTGTGATTTCACGTGATAATCAGCTGAACTTAGGCCTCCTCATCAGCTTGGGTGTCGATTAGATAGATCTGGGCTGAGTCATCCTTTTTAAATTTTCATTTGAGGTGAGATGCTTGAAGGATCAATTATTATTTTTATTTGGTGCACAGATCTGATCTCCAGGTTATGATCCCAATATGATCCCCAATTTTACAAGGTCTAAAGTAGTGGAGGGATCACTTCCTTAAGGCTCAAATTTTCTGCTGGTGGGGCAAGAGATGAAGGAAAACTTTATATTCCATAGAAAATTTTCTTCTGCTCCAGCGTTTGTCGGAGGGGATGTTTCTTTCCTTGCATGTGGTTGCTCTTTAGTAGTCCTTCTTTTCGAATGAGGGCTACCCTCTGATAAGGTCTTCGATGGTGTGAGCCTGATCCGAGTCTAAGGTGGGTAGGAGCAATAATTTTTTTGGACCCATTTTTACTTATCCATGTTGTTGATCTGTATCATACCAAATTTTAAATTCAGTAGCAACTAGTATCCCTTTATAGATAAAAAGCCTCGTGTGAAGTGTAGGGAGAGCCTCGGTACATATTAGTGGTTGACCATCATGCATGAGGGTGGGACTGAGCCGAACTCTTGATATATCTACTCCAATTATGAACACATTGCCATGATCGAGTAATGCTAGCATCGATGTAGATGACATCATGGTTGTGAGGACCGTGTCGATGCCTTTAACCTCTTCCTTCAAAATTTTAATCTCCATCAGTAAATTTTGGTGTCACAGATTCCATGTCGGTACTATCGCTAGAGGGACTTAACCTTCTTACGATTGTGAGCTATAGATCAGAGGTCATCATCAAGGAAGACTTCGAGCATCATGGTCCACTCCTTAGAGAAGTCATGGAAGTAGCCCAAAATTTGGGAGTGTTGCATCAGAAGCCATAGTTGGTTCAACTAGATATGGCACTTCAGAAAGAGCTTATCCCTGCAGATAAAGAGGTAAAGTGTTATTGTAGGGGAAAAATCACAACTGATTGTTTTATATCTCTAGTATCTCTTAGACAATCCTCTCAGCTTCAGCTTTCTTAGGACGTGGACAACAATATAGCCGAATATGTTCTGGGGGTTTCTCTTGTAAAATCAGCATACAAAGATCATGTAGCTTAGTAGGAAGTGTTGGGAAACTACAACGGAAGCATCACATGTGCAACGAAAATCAAAACAAAATTGGTTTCCCACGGAGATCAAATCATCATGCAAGAGATTGGGTCATGAGAAAGCTGCAAAAACTAAAAAATCACATCATCTGATAGATTGATTACTTTGGGAGATTGTATATCCTATATTCCAAATCTGGATTGAGAGAATAAAGGAAGTCAAGTGTCTTCCTCTTTATCGATATCCATATGATGGATCTCTGTAGCGAAACTCCTCCAACCCGATCTTGTAACTTTTGCGTAGAGGAAGGAAGGAGAATAGGAGGGGGAGGCCAAAGCTATAGCTTATCAACCATGAGTCTCCCTCCTATTTATAAAGAGCCACCAAAAACTCTAGGGGTCTTGCCTTAGTAGATATTGAATCTCTAATCAATAACCCACTAAACTTATATTATTGGATCTCTATCCAATATTCTCCTTAGGCCTCTAGTTGGGCCTCAAGCAAGGAGGCCATTAGCATAAAGTCTCATATAATGAGAATAGGGGCTAATTGGATCTTCATCCAATCCTCTATTTGCTGAAGCATCCACCCGATACCGAGCTGGCCATGAGTCGCTCCCATTAAAACTCTTTTTCATATAGTAAATTATTATCCTCATAATAATTCACTTGACTAATCGACTATGGACGTACTAGGCCACTACGCCATTGTCCCAAGATAATATAGGGGGATCAAATCCATCGGACCTGTTTGTCCATAGTTACCATGTATCTATAATCTCTCATCCAACTAATATCCTAGAGACCGTATATTGGACATGGTACTGTTACGTCATATACAAAATCCGTTTGAGATGCTCTAATCGGATTCTCTTGGAGAACTTCTTTCTCAATCCGAATGACCCTGGCTAGGGATTTGTTTAAGTAAGTACATACGGGATATTCCTCTCGCGATACCAAGAGTGGACGATCCTTTATTAACACTCAATTACCTTCGTAAGGTTGACTACCAATCCTGATAACCAGTTGCATTAGATCTAAAACTTTCCAAACCTATAAGTCTAGCGTCAAAGAAAGGAGTACTCAAATAAGATATTCTTGGTGTCTTAAGTCTATGGACCAGATACATAACTAGAACTATGAAATCGCTGTCTGACATTAGGTATCATTAACCAAACAACATTCTATAAATGGATCAATCAATGAATTCATTCTCCAATAAGCACTTGTACTATAGCCTTAGTGTCTCCATACCGGTGGCTATGAGACAAGCAGCCTCCATCATATGGATGGATATATATTACATGATTGAATTCCAACAGGGTTGAGTCCTAAGCACTTATAAGTAATCAATAAGAACCCTATAAGATTGTAATAAAATCTCACCTAATAACTTCTATCCTATAAAGATGTGTGGCTAGGGTTTATTTTAGGGCCTTAGGGCTTAGTGGCCGCCACCCCCTTTACTGGGCTAGTCGGCCAGGGTTTCCTCCTGCTTAGGTCGGCTATAGAGCCAACCTAGCCGTCACTTGTTCCCTCTAAGGCATGTAGGCTATAGAAGGGGTAAAAGGATAATTTTAGTTAGGCAAGCACCCCATGGGCTAGAGTTTACAACCCTATATAATGATGTAGCCACCCCCTCTCTTTTATCATGTAATTATTAATTTTATTTCAGTCTTGTGCTGAATCTAGGAGGGAGGAACCCCTACAGTGTTCCAATGGTTGATCCCCCTTAAGGGTCAAAATCTATAGAGCTCCTTCTAGGGTTCTAGTATCTGGTATCAGAGCAGTGATCTTGCTACCCCTGTATCTATCTTAGCTGCCTCCACCCTTCTAAGCAATTCCCATAATTACTACGACACATGCCTCCACCTTCCACCCAGCGATAGATCAAGTCAATCTGTCATTGCCTCCTACGTTTGATATGAAAATCTGGTATATTTTTATTATCCACACTTCTTCAATACTACAAGATTCCTTACTTTACACGTTGAGGATTTTTCCCAAATTTTATCCATTGCAAGTTTCGTTGTTGCAAACATTATCATTGTTGCGAAGGCGAAATGCTACAAAAATTTTTAGCCGCATTTTTGCCTCTTGAAACCAGTTTATTGCTTCTCCTTTTTGGCCAAAATTTTTATACAATTTTATAGATCCTCTTAGCTTTTATCTAAGATTGATCTCTAGAAAATATTACTTCTAGAATCGGTTTTATTTTGCCTTATTTTGTCATCATGCAGTGTTGAAATTTTAAGATGAAAGAATCTGCCTTCAGCCGATTGTTGCTTCTTGAACCTAAACTTTCGATCATTCTTTTTGGCTGAATATTTTACACAAGTTCCTAGATCATCTTAGCTTTCATCTAAGACTAATATCTAGAAAAACTTTCTTCTGGATCTAGACTTATAGCATTACGATTCTTCATCATGCAGTGCTGAAATTTCATGATGGAGAATCTGCCTTCTGCCTATTGGCCTCTTGAAACCAAACTTTTGCTCATCCTTCTTGGCCAAAATTTTTACATAATCCCTAGGATCAACTTGGCTTTCATCTGGGATTGGTTTCTAAAAAAAAATCCTTCTAGAACCAGTTTTCTTGTGTAATCTTTTACCATCACGTAATATGAGAATTTTTATAACGAAGGATCTATCTTTCGTCTTTTGCCCTATTTCCCTACTGTTAGGTTGCCAAAATTTCACCAAACTTTTTAGTGATATTACCAACATCTGAACCAAGGGTTTCTATATAATTTTCCTTAATGTTTCTTGGGAATTTATGTCGAGAAGTCATCATTTCTTGATATAAAATCTATTCGACAGGACAGCACATCGTAGCATCTTTTTCCATCGAATTCTATCAGATTTGAGTGCTATTTTTTATGAGATTTTAGACTATATTTTCCTCATTTTTAAATGCTACCATCCTCACTGAAAACCTTTAAAAACCTCATCCTAAACCAAACCCAAACATCCACCAAAATTAGCCCTAAACTGTAGCCTACTCCCATCCAAACTGATTCACCTTCCAACCGGCCACCCCCTTCTATAAAATTCTCATGCCACTAACCTAACAACAAAAGAAAGATCTCAATATTATAGATCTAGAGGCATATATCATGGCATCAAAGGAGGTTATCAATGCCAAGTTCGAAGCCTTTAAAAGCCGCATGAAGGAGAAGATGCGATCACTTTTCGCTGAATTCGGCATAAGCCGACCATTATGCCCAAGGAAGTCACACCATGGAGGGACTTCAGATTGGTGAGACAATCCTCAAGAGCATGGACACATCAGCTATGATCCCAACAATCCATGCATGAAGGTTGACTTCCCAATATGGGAAGAAGGAGACCCGATCAAATGTGTCTCGTGCGCGGAGTGCTATTTTTGATTCTACCGAACTGCCGATGCTACACGGGTAGAGATTGTTGCCATACACCTCGAGGGAGATGCTATTCAGTAGTTTAATTGGTTTGAACACACCCATGAAGGACTCTCTTGACAGTGATTCAAGGAAGGACTACTAAACCGCTTTGGACCAACCAATTTAGACAACATCGATGGACAATTGGCAAAGATTTGTCAAACCTCTACAATACAAGAATACCAAAAAAGGTTTGAGCATTTATCTTACTAAACTAAGAATTGGTTTGAGAAACAACTTTTAGATACTTTTATCGAGGGCCTAAAGTCATAGATTTGAGGAGAAGTAAAGGCGCAGCAACCGTACACTCTTATGGTGGTGATTTCCTTCGCGCGTATCCAGGAAAAATGATTGAACCACAATGTACAAAGGACAAGGGTCACTCCCCAACCAACCATGCTAAGGCCTACACACCCCTCTACTGCCATCCAAGTCTCTACATCAAAAAAGTTAACAAGAGATGAGCTTTGCGAATGATTAGCCAAGGGGTTGTGTTGGCAATACGATGAACCGTGGAGCCACGAACATCACTGCAAAAAGGGCCGACTCCTCGTGATTGAACCAACAGAGGATGAGGACAGTGAAACATATGAAGAAGCCCTTGAACTTAAAGAAGAATCCATGGAGGAAGAGTCCTAACCGGCCGACTGCATAGTGCACACATTGGCTGGCTACTCCAACCTGCAGACGATGAAAGTTGGAGGACTTCTAAAATAGCAACCCATCACCATTTTCATCAACATAGGTAGCACAAATAACTTCTCAATAGTAAGGTTGTTGCATATTTGGTGCTTCAAATTGAAGGTTACAACAAGTTTAACGTAAAGGTCGCCGACGGTTAGATCTTCAATTGTGACCAACGATGCCCGCGGGTGAAACTACTCCTCTAAGACCAAGAAGTGGTAGCTAATTTCTTGCTCCTACCCATCGATGATATGAAGCCATACTCAAGATTAAATGGCTCACAAAACTAGGTGATATCTCCTGAAATTTTTCTAAATTAATCATGAAATTTTATTGCAAAGGGAGACAGGTCACATTACGAGGCAAGCATGGGAGCCAAATTTCCACCATTTCATCGTAACAAATGGAGAAAGTTTTGCACAAAGCATATAGTGGATTTTTGATGCATATCTAGTAGCCATCTAAGGGGGAGAACATGATACTAAGCTTGCCCTCTTGTCGGACAAATTCACAGATGTTTTCATGGAGTCGCACGGGTTGCCCCCTAAATTGGATCTCCATTCCTGTTATCATCATATTCGGGTATGCATTGATGATATTCCGAAAATTACATTCCGCACGTATAATGGCCACTATGAGTTTCTGGTAATGCATTTCAGACTTATGAATGCTCTTTCTACTTTTCAAAGCCTAATAAATGACATGTTCTGGAGTTTTTTATGCAAGTTCGTATTTGTGTTCTTTGATGATATTCTCATTTATAGCACTACGCTTGATATACATTTTCAGTACTTACGAACTATTCTAACGATTCTTCGGGAGAATACTCTTTATGTTAAACAGTCCAAGTGCAGCTTCTTATAGCTTAAAGTGGAGTATCTTGGGTACATTATATCAGAGGATGGAGTGATAGTAGACTCGACAAAGATCGAGGCAATGCAAGGAAGGCCAAGACCTACAAATGTAAAATCACTGCATGGTTTCCTTGGACTCATGGGCTACTACCAAAAATTCTTGAAAGATTATGGCAAGATCAGTGTCCCACTCATGTCCTTACTGAAGAAGGACTCCTTCTTGTATCGGATAAATCCTTCGTAGCCTTCGAACGACTCAAGGCAGCCATAACGACGATGTCGATCCTAGCGCTGCCCGATTTTAGTCGCACTTTTGTCATTGAGGCTGATGCGTCAGGAGTTGGAATTAGGGCTAGTCTTATGCAAGATTGTCGACTCCTAATTTACACTGAGGCTTCTCCCACACTCCACATGATGTTTTTGTAGTGGATACTAATTACTACCAAATTTAAAATATAGCTGGATACAGGTCCATGGCATGAAAGAGGAGTAAACCTAGAAGAATTACAATACATGCTCATGCCAGATTGGGCTCTTATCATCCTGAACCATACCAGAGGGCAGTCACCATTCCAAAAGAAGGATTGACTATCACTGAAGACTAACCATATGACAACACATGCAAAGAAGAAACAGCCTCCTGACAAACTTTAGAATTGATGAAAAATTGAAGATCAAGTTTTTCTACACCTCTAACCCAATCAGTAGAAAATTTGAGCCTTAATGAAGTGGTCTCCCTGTTTCTTTGGGCCTTGTAAAATTGAGGATCACATTGGGACCCTAACCTAGAGATCAAATTCGCACACCAGATCAAGATTACATTTGATCCACCAGGAATCCCACCTCAAATGGAAATTTAAAGAAGACGACTTAGCCCAAATCCTTCCAACTAACACCCTAGCTGATGAGGAGGCTAAAGTTCAATTAATAATAACATGAGAATCATATGAGGAGCTGAAGACCCTATTCCCTGAGTTCATGGAATCTCAACTTTGAGTACAAGACTGATTTTAAGAGGGCAGGTTTGATAGGATTCCAGCAGGGTTGAGTTCTAATCAATTAGAAGTAATCAATAAGAACCCTGTGAGATTCTAATAAAACCCCACCTAGTCACTTCTATCCTATAAAGAAGTATGACTAGGGTTTATTTTGGAGCCGTAAGGCTTACTAGGCTAGTCGACCATGGTTTCCCTCTACTTAGGTCGGCTATAGAGCCAACCTAACCTCCACTTGTTTCCTATATGGCAAGTAGGCTATATAAGGGGCAAAAGAATAAATTTAGTTAGGTAAGCAGCCCATGGGCTAGGGTTTACAACCATATATATTGATGTAGCTACCCCCTCTCTTTTATCATGTAATCATCAATTTTATTTCAGCCTTGTGTTGAATCTAGGAGGGAGGAACCCCTACAGCGTTCTAAGGGTTGATCCTCCTCAAGGTTCAAAATCTATAGAGCTCCTTCTGGAGTTCTATCAGTACATTGATCTGTCCGGTTATCCCGATGTACCTCTCGAGTAACCTATGACAGAGATTATTTAAGATCTATATTTAAAGGTGAATCGATCTCATTATTATGATCTCATCAGATCTTATTCCCATTACATAGAACTAAGGACATCACAATATATATGCAATAGATAAAATAATGTAAGAATATGACAACATTAATCATAAGTAAAAAGATCATGCAGTATGTCACATGTGCCATCACTCACGTGATTAGCTTGTAAGGCATATGTAACCAGCAATCTCCTCCTTGACTTAAAGTTAATCACCTATATGTCTGACCCCCATTTGAACCTTGTGATGCTCAAATACAATATGAGCCAATGGCTTCGTTAGTGGATCTGCAATGTTATCTTTAGATGGAACTCTTTCCATTGCTATATCTTTATGGGCTATGATCTCTCTAATTAAGTGAAACTTTCTCAGAGTTACCGCACTGGCACTATCGTAGTATATGCTAGTTACAGGTGCCCTGCAAGCCAATCACGTGAGTGATGGCACGTGTGACACACTACATAATCTTTTTGCTTATGATTAATATTGATATATTCTCACATTATATTATCTGTTGCATATATATTGTGATGTCCTTAGTTCTGTGCAATGGGAATCGGATCATGATGAGATCATGATAATGAAATAGATTCACCTTTAAACACAGATCCTAAATAATCATAGTCATATGTTATTCAAGAGGGACATCGAGATAACCAGATAGACCAGTGTACTATATACCCATCTATATGATGGAAGCGACTGATCTCATAGCCACTTATGTGGAGACACTAAGGATATAGTATAGGTGCTCATTAGAGAATGAGTTCACTAATTGATCCACTTATGGAATATTGTATGGTTAATGATACCTAATGTCAGAGAGCGATTCCATAGTCCTAGTTGTGTATCTGGTCCTTATACTTGAGACACCAAGGATGCCTTGTATTAGTACTCCTTTCTTTGATGCCAGACTTACAGGTTTAGAAAGCTCTAGATCTAGTATAGCTGGTTATCAGGATTGGTAGCTAACCTTACGAAGACAATTGAATGTCAATAGAGGATCATCGACTCTCAGTATCAGGAAAGGAATATCACATATATGTTTACTCAAATAAATCCCTGGCCAGGGTCATTCAGATTGAAAGAGGAGTTTTTCGGTAGAATCCAATTAGAGCAAGATAAACTGATTCCATATGTGACGACTGTACCATGTCCAATATGGACGTACTAGGCCAGTACACCATAGTCGATGAGTCAATTAAATTATTATGGAGATAATAATTCAATATACTAGAAGGAGTTCTAATGGGAGTGACTCACGGCCAGCTCAGTATCGAGCCTAGAGGGTCACACACATATGGTGGATGTTTCAATGAATAGAGGATTGAATGGAGATCAAATTACCCCTTATTCTTATTAGATAAGACCCTATGTTGATGGGCTCCTTGATTAAGACCTAATTAAAGACCTAAAGAGATTATTGGATAGAGATCTAATAATACACGGTTAGTGGGTAATTGGATGGAGATCCAATACCCACCAAGTCAGGAGCCCTAGGGCTTTTGGTGGCTCCCTATAAATAGGAGGGAGACTTATGGTTGATAGGCTGCACCTTTAACCACCACCTCCTATTCTCCTCTCTCCCTCTGTGCAAGAGTTGCGAGATCAAATTGGAGGAGTTTCGCTGTAGATATCTATTGTGTGGATACCACTAGAGAGGAGGATGCTTGACTTCCTTCATCTTCTCCATCTAGATCTGGAATACAGGGATATATGATCTCCCTAGGTAAAATCAATCTCTCACACATCACAGTTTATTATTTTTTACATTTTTCTTGTGATCTCAATATTTTACATGATAATTTGATCTATGTGGGAAACTAGTTTTTATGTTGATTTCTGTTGTGCATGTGATGCACCCGCTGATGTTTCCCAATAGTGGTATCAAAGCCAAGGATTTCATGCGAAAGATTAGTTTTAAACTACGTGTGATGAGATTATATCGCGTAGAATCATTCTACGTATTCTTGTTACATTTTCGTAGCGAAGACAGCATGGAGGAGGGGCGGCCAGCCCCCATGCAGTTCCAGCCACCTATACGGCCAGACTACGGCCATGGCCCCTGAGGGACTTGGCTACGGCTAGCTGAAGGGAGGCCAGCAGCATGAGGTAGCAACCGCTTATAGGGCGTCACTCAGGCTTGGCCTACGGCCCGGCTCGGGCGAGTCGCCGTGGGTATAGCTTGCGGCATGGCGCAAGAAGGGGCTAGCGCAAGGCGCGGCTGCAGGGGCCGGTGCCACCACGAGTGGTCACCTATTGGCGGGGTGGCAAGCGGGCAAGGCGGCCTTGCACATGCATGTGACGATGGCATAGAAGGGGAAAGAGGGTTAGGGCATCCTTTGGTGAAAAGGATGATCCTGCCCCTATGAATTCAAAATATTTCGAGGACCATCCTTGTGTATATAATTCTCATAATACCGTCAATAATTCTAGAAATTTCGAGGACTATCCTATCATCCAAATTATAAAAATATCCTTGATAATTTTAGAAATTCTAAGCATGTCCTAATTTTTTAAAAAATAATTAATTAAATAATTAAATTAATAATTATATATATCTAGTAATCCTACATATGATGTGATGTATATGTGATGTATGATGTGGATGGATGATCATGAACCATATGTTGTGATTTATGTAATTATGATAATATTATTATTGGGGCATGCGAGCCTCCATTTTTCTTATTTATTGTTGGGCCTGCATGCTTGTGATTATTTATAATTACATATAGAGGCACAGCAGGAGCGTGGAGGTGATAGCTGGACCCACGATGCCGTGGTGGGAGATAATGATGCATGGTGATGCAACGATCCGATGGAACCGATGTTGACGAGATCAATAATCATAGGGCATGGAGATGCACCGATGTATACATAGATCCTATTGTGAGTGATTAGGCCTATTGGCTCGGGCTTAATCATATTAGGTGACGGCTCATGATCATTTGATGTAGCTTGCATATGTGATGTGTTATACACCTACTAGATATATATATATATATATATATATATATGCATGCATATGATGTAGATATATATTAAACATGTATGTGTGTGACACGATATATTAGGAGACCGATATGAAACAAAAACCCCTCCTACGATAATATTAAGTTGGTAAGCATGAGGCAATAAGATTGACCCACGTGGACTTCCATCATTATAAAAAGAAATTGAATCACGACATAGGTTGAGTTGGTCGAGTCTCTCAAGGCTTACCTATCTACGTGATCGAGTTCTTGCCTATGACATAGAGATGTCACCGATGACCTGAGGACATGGTATGCTTGGTCGAGTCCCTCGAGGGCATATCATCAAATCAGACTCATCTTGTAACGATGGTGATGACTTGACTAAATATCATGGTTAGTCGAGTCCCTCGAGACCATGATGATTTGGAGGACGAACGTGACATGAATCATAAGGAGTTATGATTGGTAAGAGTTGCAGTGTAATTGGTCGAGTCCCTCGAGTTTGCACTAAGACGTTAGTTGGATCCTGATCCCCACTAAGAGTCTGCTAGAGACTTCCATCTCATGTGTTGAGGGTGTCGCATGATTCGCTAAGAAAATAGTGGGAGTACATTAAGATAGGAGTCCATATCTTAATTAGTATTTTTTGTAAAATCTGCATGTTATTTAATTTATGCTATATCTTGTTTGTCGCTTGTAAAACCCATACGTGACATACTTGATGCCAACCACCTCATTAGTCCGAAAGCTCCGTAATTTGAGGATTATTCCCACAAAAGAGAAAATCATATATGTCCTTAACATGATTGTGCCCACGTTGGAGGAAAGAATAAGCGAGGATGAGATCACTCGCTTTGTGAAGTATATAGATAGTCCTAGAGGATAACCTATGCGTTGATCTTATACTTCAGTCCCTACCAGATTCCTTTTCTCACTTCATCATGAATTTTAACATGAGCAAGTTTGAGGCGACTCTCCTTGAGCTCCTCAATATGTTGAGGAAAGCTGAGAGTGCTATTAAGAAGGAGAAGCTGGTTCTCTATATTGGTGAGACCAAAAAGAAAAGAAATGCTAATAAGACCCTTAAGAAGGGCAAGGGTAAAGAATGACTGGGTAAGGCAAAGGTTGCTAAGAAATACATGGGAAATGACAAAGGACAGTGCTTCCACTGTGGCTAAGATGGGCATTGAAAGAGGAACTATAAGGACTACCTTATAGAGAATAAGAGACTTAAGCCTGGAGAAGCTTCAGGTATATTCATGATCAGTCTCTACTTGTCAGATTTTCATGATAACACATGGGTATTGGATACCGAGAGTGTTTATCATACCTGCAATTCGTTGCAGGTTCTGGCAAGACCTAGGAGATTGGCTAGAGGTGAGATGGACCTCAAAATGGGCTATGGAGCAAGAGTTGCTGTAGTTGCTATTGGAGAGGTCACCCTACATCTGCCTGGTGGAGCTCTTATTGCATTAAATACATGTTATTTTATTCCCTCTATTATCAAAAATATTATTTCTATCTCTTGTTTGACAATTAGTGGATATAAATTAGTTTTTAAGAATAATAGTTGTTTAATAATTACAGATGATGAGATTGTCACTAGAGGGACCCTTATAAATGGCTTATATATGCTCCACATATCATGAATATAAATATGTCTTAGACGAAAAAGAGATGAGGTGAATAATGCATACCTATGACATTGTAGGCTAGGCCATATATATGGAAGGATTCAAAAGTTGTTGAAAGATGGATACCTAGGTCCATTTGACTACAAGTCATATGCAACTTGTGAACCTTGCCTTCATGGGAAGATGACCAACTCTCATTTTAGTGGAACTGGAGAGAGAGCCACCGAGTTATCGGAACTCATATATTGTGATGTTTGTAGTCCCACGTCGACTCAGGCTATAGGTAGTTACTCAAACTTCATAACATTCACTAATGATTTCTCTAGGTATGGACACATGTACTTAATGAAGTATAGATCTGAGGCTTTCAAGAAATTCAGGGAATATAAGAATGAGGTAGAGAACCAAATTGGAAAGAGTATTAAGACTCTTCGATCAGATCGAGGAGGAGAGTACTTGAGTACATAGTTCACCCATTTCCTCAGGGACAATGGGATTCTATCCTAATGGACACCTCCTTAAACACCTCAGCTTAACGTTATATCAGAAAGGAGGAATCATACGTTGTTAGATATGGTGTGGTCCATGATGAGCTTCACCGACCTACCCGTCTTATTCTGGGGGTACGCCCTAGAGACTACAGCTTATCTTTTGAATAGAGTTCCATGAAAGTCAGTAGTGTCTACACCATATGAGATATGAAGAGGAAATAAGCCCGATCTTAATATTGTTAGAATTTAGGGCTATCCTACCCACATTAGAAAACATAACCCTAATAAGTTGGAATCAAGGACAGAATGGTGCATATTTGTGGGATACCTAAAGGAAACATATGGGTATTATTTCTATCATCCCGAGGACCAAAAGGTCTTTGTTGCCAAGAGAGCTATGTTCCTTGAGAATGAACATATTCTTGATAGAAATAGTAAGAGTGAGATATAATTGAGCGAGGTTGGAGTACCTAGCTCAAGCACAATTTCAGAGCCCGAGTCTATTCAGGTATCTAATACACAAATTCTAATTTTACTTAGGTCTAGTAGAGTATCTCGCCCTCTTGAAAGATATATAGGACATATCAGTGGAGATGACTATCAGAATGTTGATCCTCAGACCTACGAGGAGGCTATTATGAGTATAGATTTGGAGAAGTGGCAAGAAGCCATGAATTCTCATATGGATTCCATGTACTCTAACAAGGTTTAGAACCTTGTGGATGCACCTTAGGGTATTGTACCCATCGATTATAAATAGATCCTTAAGAAGAAGATCGGAGTGGATTCCATGTACTATAACAAGGTTTAGAATCTTGTGGATACACCTAAGGGTATTGTAGCTATAAAGCAAGGCTTATAAATAAAGGATATCGCCAAAGATAAGAAGTTGACTATGACAAAACCTTTTCACCTGTATCCATGCTTAAGTCCATTAGAATTATTTTGGCCATTGCAGCACACTATGATTATGAGATCAGACAGATGGATGTCAAAATGACATTCTTCAATGGCAACCTCAAGGAAGAGGTGTATATGATACAACAAGAGGGATTCGTATCCAAAGAGAGTCTTGATAAAGTGTGCAGGATGCTTAGATCCATTTATGGATTGAAGCAAGCTTCTAGAAGTTGGAACATAAGATTTGATGAGGTGATCAGATCTTATGACTTCGTTAAGAATGAAGATGAGCCTTGTGTGTACATGAAGGTAAGTGGAAGTGCTATCACCTTCTTGGTGCTATATGTGGATGACATCCTAATCATTGGGAATGATGTAGGAATACTCTCCATAGTAAAGACTTAGCTATCTAGAAACTTCTCCATGAAAGACTTAGGAGAAGCATCCTATATTTTGGGGATTTGGATCTATAGAGATAGATCCAAAAGGATGCTTGGCTTGTCCCAGTCTAGATACAAAGACTCCATTGTCAAAAGTTTGGCATAGAGAATTTTAAGAGAGGTCTCATACCGATGAAACATGGAATATCACTTTCTAGGAGTACATCCCCAAGGACTCCTGAAGAAAGGGTAGACATGAATAAGATACCTTATGCCTCAGTAATAGGGTCTATCATGTATGCAATGCTATGTACCAGGCCTGATATAGAACATGCTCTGAGTGTCACGAGCAGGTATCAGGCAGTTCTAGGTTTAGAACACTGGAAGGCAGTAAAGTATATCCTTAAGTACTTGAGAAGGACTAAGGATCTTTTACTGGTATATGGAGGAGGTAGCTTCTAGGTTGAGGGCTACATGGACTCGATTTTCAGTCTGACATTGATGATAACAAGTCAAATTCAGGGTATGCTTTCACCATGAATAGAGGAGTAGTAAGCTGGAAGAGTTTTAAGCAAGATACAACTGCTGACTCGACCACAGAGGTGGAATACATTGCTGCAGCAGAAGCAGCAAAGGAAGGGGTGTTGATGAAGAAGTTAATCAAGGATTTAGGAGTTATACCAAGCAGCGTGGAGCTAACTCCCATATATTATGATAGCGATAGGGCAATAGCTCTAACAAGTGAACCCAGGTCTCATCAGAATTGTTCTGAGGAGGTTCCATTTGATTAGAGTGATTATGACTCGAAAAGATATAGCAATAGAAAGAGTTCCATTCGAAGATAATATTGTAAATCCACTAACGAAGCTGTTGGCTTAGATTATATTTGAGCGTCATAGGGGTCTAATGGGGATTAGACACATATGTAGATTGACTTTAGGTCAAGTAGGAGATTACTAGTTACAGGTGCCCTACAAGCCAATCACATGAGTGATGGCACGTGTGACACACTACATAATCTTTTTGCTTATGATTCATATTGACATATTCTCACATTATATTATCTATTGCATATATATTACGATGTTCTTAGTTCTGTGCAATGGGAATCGGATTGTGATGAGATCACGATAATGAGATCGATTCACCTTTAAACACAGGTCCTAAATAATCTCGCTCGTAAGATACTCGAGAGGGATATCGAGATAACCGGATAGACCAGTGTACTATATACTCGTCTATATGATAGAGGCAGTTGGTCTCACAGCCACTTGTATGGAGACACTAAGAATATATATAGGTGCTCATTAGAGAATGAGTTTATAAATTTATGCACTTATGGAATGTTGTATGGTTAATGATACCTAATCTCAAAAGCAATTCCATAGTCCGAGTTGTGTATTTGGTCCTTAGACTTGAGACACCAAAGATGCCTTGTATGAGTACTCCTTTCTTTGATGCCAGACTTACAGGTTTAGAAAGCTCCAGATCTAGTACAGCTGGTTATCGGGATTGGTAGCAAATCGTACAAAGATAATTGAGTGTCAATAGAGGATCATCCACTGTTGGTATCACAAGAGGAATATCTCATATATGCTTGCTCAGACAAATCCCTGGCCAGGGTTATTCAGATTGAGAGAGAAGGATTTCTCTGGTAGAATCTGATTAAAGCAAGACAAACTAATTCTGTGTGTGACGTGACAGTACTATGTCCAATATATGGTCTCTAGGATTTTAGTTGGATGAGTGATTATAGATACATAGTAACTGTGGACAGACAGGTCTGATAGATTCGATCCTCCTGTACCATCTGGGGACTATGGCGTAGTGGCATAGTACGTCCATAGTCGATGAGTGGATTGAATTATTATGGAGATAATAATTCAATATATCAGAAGGAGTTCCGATGGGAGTGACTCGCGACCAGCTCGGTATCGGGCCTAGAGGGTCATACACATATGGTGGATGCTTCAATGAATAGAGGATTGAATGGAGATCCAATTAGCCCCTATTCTCATTAGATAAGATCCTATACTGATGTGGTGCTTGATTAAGGTCCAATTAGAGGCCTAAGTAGATTATTTGATAGAGATCTAATAATACAAGGTTAGTAGGTAATTGGATAGAGATCCAATACCTACTAGGCAGGAGCCATAGGGTTTTTTGTGGCTCTCTATAAATAGGAGGGGAGACTTATGGTTGATAGACTACAACTTTAGTCACCACCTCGTATTCTCCTCCCCCCCTCTATGTAAGAGTAGCGAGGTTAAATGGGAGGAGTTTTGCTATAGAGATCCATCGTGTAGATACCGCTAGAGAGGAGGACGCTTGGCGTCCTTCATCTTCTCTATCCGGATCTGGAATACAGGGATATATGATCTCCCTAAGTAAAATCAGTCTCTCACACATCATGGTTTTATTAGTTATTATATTTTTCTCGCGGCCCTAATATTTTACACGACGATTTGATCTACGTGGGAAATCGAATTTTGTTTCAATTTCCACTACACATGTGATGCATCCGCTAAGGTTTCCCAATAGTGGTATCATAGCTAAGGTTTTCATACGAAGTATTGGTTTTAAACTGCGTGTGATGATATTGAATCGTGTAGAATCATTCTATGCTTTCTTATTGCGTTTTCATAGTGAAGGCAACGAGGAGGAGGGGCAACAGGGCATGGCTCGACCACCAGCAAGGGGACGACCAGTTGCAGCTAAGGCCCCCTTGTAAAGGGGTGGTCGATTGCGACCAAGCCCCCTACAAGGGGTAACCGCCCGTAGGGGCAGTAGCCACCCGCAGGGGCAGCAGTTGCTTGTAGGCACGACCGCTAATGGCTAGGCCGCAATGGGCCCAGGCGGCGCCGCCACTGTGCGCCGCGGCATGGCCAAGCAGAGGGGGCAAAGAGAGGGCTAGGGCATCGTTTTGAGAAAAGAATGATCCTGCCCCTCAGAATTTCAAAAATTTCGAGGACTATCCTCATGTATAAAATTTTGAAAATACCCTCAACGATTCTAAAAATTTCTAGGACTGTCCTTATGTATAAAATTTTAAAAATACCTTGATAATTCTGGAAATTCTGAGCATATCCTGATTTCTAAAAAATACTTAATTAAATAATTTAATTAATTATTATATATATCTAGTAATCCTACATATGATGTGATGTACATGTGATGTATAATGTTGATGGATGATCATGAGCCATATGTTGGGATGTGTGTAATTGTGATTACTATCATTATTGGAGCCTGCGTTTTTCTCATTTATTGTTGGGCCTACATGCTTGTGATTATTTGTAATTACATGGAGAGGCACAATGAGAGTGTGGACGTGACAACGGGACCCACGATGTCGTGGCGAGAGATTACGATGCATGGTGATGCGACGATCCGACAGAACCGATGATGACGAGATCAATAATCATAGGGCATGGAGATGCGCCGATGCACACATAGATCTTGTTATGAGTGATTAGGCCCATTGGCTCGGGCTTAATCATATTAGGTGACGGCTCATGATCATCTGGTGTAGCTTGTATATATGATGTGTTATACATGTGTATATATATATATATATATATATATATATATTTGCATGCGATGTAGATATATGTATTAAATATATATGTGTGTGACACGATATATTACGAGACCGATACAAAACAAAACCCCTCCTACGATAATATTAAGTCGATAAGTGTGAGACAATAAGATTGACCCACGTGGCCTTCCATCGTTATAGGAAGAAATTGAATCACGACATAGGTCGAGTTGGTCAAGTCCCTCGAGGCTCACCTATCTACGTGATGGAATTCTTGCCTATGACATAGAGATGTCACCGGTGACCTAAGGATATGGTATGCTTGGTCGAGTCCCTCGAGGGCATATTATCGAATCAGACTCATCTTGTAATGATGGTGATGACTTAATTGAACGTCATGGTTGGTCGAGTCCCTCGAGACCATGATGATTCGGAGACCGAACGTGATAGGAATCATAAAGAGTTGTGATTAGCAAGAGTTGCCTACCTTTTGGGCTTAATGTAATTGGTTGAGTCCCTCGAGGTTGCACTAAGATGCCAATTAGATCCCGATCCCCACTAGGTGTCTGTCAGAGACCTCCGTCTCACGTGTCGAGGGTGTCACATGATTCGCTAAGAAAATAGTCGGAGTACATTAAGATAGAAGTTCATATCTTATTAATATCTTTTGTAAAATTTACATGTTATTTATTTTTGCTATATCTTATTTTGTCATAAACATGTCGCTCACAAACCCCCTGCATGGCATACTTGATGCTAACTACCTCATTGGTCCAAACTTTATAGATTGGCTCCATAATTTAAGAATTATTCTTACGACGGAGAAAATCACATATGTCCTTGATACAATTCTGCCCACTCTGGAAGAAGGGGCATGCAAGGATGAGATCGCTCGCTATGTGAAGTATATAGATGATTCCACATTGGTAAATATTATATGTTAGCCTCCATGACTCCTGAGTTACAAAGGCAACATGAGAGCATGGATGTAGATTCTATCCTTCTTCATCTCCGCCAGCTATTTGAGAAATAGGGAAGAACTCAAAGATATAAGATATCTAAGAAACTCTTCCAAGCCAGAATGATAGAAGGGACATCAGTTGAGAACCATATCCTAAAGATGATAGAGTGAATCAAGAAACTCACAGGTCTAGGAATAGTCCTAGAGGATAACATGTGCGTTGATCTTATACTTCAGTCCGTACCAGATTCCTTTTCACACTTCATCATGAATTTTAATATGAACAAGCTTGAGGTGACTCTATCTGAGCTCCTTAATATATTGAGGGAAGCTAAGAGCACCATCAAGAAAGAGAAGCTAGTTGTCTATATTGGTGAGACCAATAATAAAAGGAAGGCTAGTAAGACCCTTAAGAAGGGCACTTAAGGGAAAGGGCAAAGAAAGACTGGGTAAGGCAAAAGTTGCCTAGAAAGACTCGACAAAGGATAAAGGACAATACTTCCACTATTGCCAAGACAGATATTGGAAGAGGAACTGTAAAGACTACCTTGCAGAGAAGGAAAAACAAAAGCTTGGAGAAACTTCAAGTATATTCATGATCAGTCTCCACTTGTCAGATTTTCATGATAACAAATGGGTATTGGATACCGAGAGTGTTTATCATATCTGCAATTTGTTGCAGGTTCTGGCAAGACTTGGGAGATTGGCTAGAGGTGAGATAAACCTCAAGATGGCCAATGTAGCAAGAGTTGCTGCAGTTGCTGTTGGAGAGGTCACCCTACATCTGTCTGGTGGAGCTATTATTGCATTAAATACATGCTATTTTGTTCTCTCTATTATCAAAAATATTATTTCTATCTCTTGTTTGACAATTAGTGGATATAAATTAGTTTTTGAGAATAATAGTTGTTCAATAATTATGGATGATGAAATCATCACTAGCGGGACCCTTATAAATGACTTATATATGTTAGACACTTCTTCATATATCATGAATATAATTATGTCTAAGAGGAAAAGAGATGAGATGAATAATGCATACCTATGGTATTGTAAGCTATGTTATATACATGAGGGAAGGATTCAAAAGTTGCTGAAAGATGGATACTTAGATCCATTTGACTATGAGACATATGTAACTTGTGAATCTTGCCTTCGTGGGAAGATGACCAACTCTCCTTTTAGTGGAACTGGAGAGAGAGAGCCACCGAGTTATTGGAACTCATACATAGTGATGTATGTGGTCCCATGTCGACTCAGGCTATAGGTGGTTACTCATACTTCATTACATTTACTGATGATTTCTCTAGGTATGGATACATGTACTTAATGAAGTATAAATTTGAGGCCTTCGAGAAATTCAGAGAATATAAGAATGAGGTAGAGAACTAAATTAGAAAAAATATTAAGACTCTTCGATTAGATCGAGGAGGAGAGTACTTGAGTACGGAGTTTACCCATTTCCTTAAGGACAATGAGATTCTATCCCAGTGGACACCTCCTTATACACTTCAGCTCAATGGTGTATTAGAAAGGAGGAATCATACGCTGTTAGACATGGTGCGGTCCATGATGAGTTTCGCTGACCTACCCGTTTCATTCTGGGGTTACGCCCTAGAGACTGCAGCTTACCTTTTGAACAGACTTCCATCAAAGTTAGTAGTGCATACACCATATGAGATATGAAAAGGAAAGAAGCACGATCTTAAGATTGTTAAGATTTGGGGCTATCCCCAATAAGTTGGAATCAATGACAGAATGGTGCATATTCGTGGGATACCCAAAGGAAACTTATGGGTATTATTTCTATTATCTCGAGGATCAAAATATCTTTGTTGCCATGGGAGCTGTGTTTCTTAAGAAGGAACACATTCTTGGGGGAAACAGTAGGAGTGAGATAGAATTGAGCAAGGTTGAAGAACCTAGCTCAAGCACCATTCCAGAGCCCGAGTCTATTTAGGTACCTAACACACAAGTTCCAACCTTACATAGGTCTAATAGAGTATCTCACTTTCTAGAAAGATATGTGGGACATATCAGTGGAGATGACTCTGAGAATGTTGATCCTTAGACTTACAAGGAGGCTATTATGAGTATAGACTCCGGGAAGTGGCAAGAAGCCATGAATTCTGAGATGGATTCCATGTACTCTAACAAGGTTTCGAACCTTGTGGATGCACCTGAGAGTATTATACTCATCGACTGCAAATGGATCTTCAAGAAGAATATTGGAGTGGATGAAAAGAGAGAGACCTATAAAGCAAGGCTAATAGCTAAAGGATATCGTCAAAGTAAAGGAGTTGACTATGACGAAACCTTTTTACCTGTAGCCATGCTTAAGTCCATTAGAATTATTTTGGCCATTGCAGCACACTATGACTTTGAGATCTGGTAGATAGATGTCAAAACGGCATTCCATAATGACAACCTCGAGGAAAAGGTGTACCAGAGGGATTCATATCTAAAGAGAGTCCAAATAAAGTGTGTAGGTTGCTTAGATCCACTTATGGATTGAAGCAAGCTTCCTAAAGTTAGAACTTAAGATTTGATGAGGTAATAAGATCTTATGACTTCGTTAAGAACGAAGATAAGCCTTGTGTGTATAGGAAAGTAAGTGGAAGCGCTATCACCTTCTTGGTGCTATATGTGGATGACATTCTAATCATTGGGAATGATGTAGGAATGCTCTCCATAATAAAGGCTTGGCTATTTAGAAACTTCTCCATGAAAGACTTAGGGGAAGCATCCTATATTTTGGGGATCTGGATCTATAGAGATAGATCCAAAAGGATGCTTGGCTTATCCCAGTCTAGGTACATAGACTCTATTGTCAAAAGGTTTGGTATAGAAAACTCCAAGAGGTGTCTCAAACCGATAAGACATGGAATATCACTTTCTAGGAGTATGTCCCCAAATACTCCTGAAGAAAGGGCAGACATGGATAAAATACCTTATGCCTCAGCAATAGGGTCTATCATATATACGATGCTATGTACTAGGCCTGATATAGCACATACTCTAAGTGTCACAAGTAGGTATAAGGTAAATCCAGGTTTAGAACACTGGAAGGCAGTGAAGTGTATCCTTAAGTACTTGAAAAGGACTAAGAATCTTTTACTAGTATATAGAGGAGGTAGCCTCTAAGTTGAGGGGTACATAGACTCAAGTTTTCAGTCTGACATTGATGATTCACCCTGAATAAAGGAGTAGTAAGCTGGAAGAGTTCCAATTAAGATACTACTGCTGACTCGACCATAGAGGTAGAATACATTGCTGTAGTAGAAGCAGCAAGATGAAGGGGTATGGATGAAGAAATTCATCAAGGATTTGGGAGTCATACCAACCAACATGGAGCTGACCCCTATATATTGTGACAGCGACATGGCGATAACTCTAGCAAGGGAATCCAGGTCTCATCAGAATTATTATTAGGAGGTTCCGTCTGATTAGAGCGATCATGACCTGAAAAGATATAGCAATGGAAAGAGTTTCATCTGAAGATAACATTACAGATTCACTAACGAAGCCATTGGCTCAGATTGTATCTGAGTATCATAATAGTCTGATGAGGATCAGACATATAGGTGATTAACTTTTTATCAAATGAGAGATTACTGATTACAAGTGCCCTGCAAGCCAATCATGTGAGTGATGGCACGTGTGACACGCTGTGTAATCTTTTTACTTATGATTAATATTGGCATATTCTCATATTATATTATTTGTTATATATATATTGTGATGTCCTTGGTTCTGTGCAATGGGAATCGGATCGTGATGAGTTCACGATAATGAGATTGATTCACCTTTAAACATAGATCATAAGTAATCCTGATTATAGATTACTCGAGAAGGACATCGAGATAACCGGATAGACCGGTGTACTATATACCCGTCCATATGATGTAGGCAGCTAGTCTGATAGCCACTTGTGTGGAGAAACTAAGGATATAGTACATGTGCTCATTGGAGAATGAGTTCACTGATTGATCTGCTTATGGAATGTTGTATGGTTAATGATACCTAATGTCAGACAGTAATTTCGTAGTCCCAGTTGTGTATCTGGTCCTTAGACTTGAGACACCAAGGATATCTTGTATGAGTAGTCCTTTCTTTAACGCCAGACTTATAGGTTTTGAAAGTTTCAGATTTGGTATAACTAGTTATCGGGATTGGTAGCCAACCTTACAAAGGTAATTGAGTGTCAATAGAGGATCATCTACTCTCGGTATCATGAGAGGAATATCCCATATGTGCTTGCTCAGATAAATCCCTGGCCAGGGTTATTCGGATTGAGAGAGAAGGAGTTCTCTAGTAGAATCCGAATAGAGCAAGACAAACTAATTTCATATGTGACCTAATAATACTATGTCCAATATACGGTCTCTCGAATGTTATTTGGATTAGAGATTATAGATACATGGTAACTATGGACAAATAGGTCTGATGGATTTAATCCCCCTGTATCGTTTGGGGACTATGGCGTAGTGACCTAATACGTCCATAGTCGATGAGCCGAGTGAATTATTATGGGGATAATAATTCACTATATCAAAAGGAGTTCTGATGGGAATGACTCACGGCCAGCTTGGTATCAGGCCTAGAGGGTTACACACATATGGTGTATGCGTCAGCGAATAGAGGATTGGATGAAGATCCAATTAGCCCCTATTCTTATTAGAGGAGACCTTATGTTAATTGGTTACTTAATTAAGGTCCAATTAGAGGCCTAAAGAGATTATTGGATAGAGATCCAATAATGCAAGGTTGGTAGGTTATTGGATGGTGATCCAATACCCACTAAGGAAGGAGCTCTAGGGTTTTGGTGGCTCTCTGTAAATAGGAGGGGAGACTCATGGTTGATAGGCTACAGCTTTAGCTACCACCTCCAATTCTCCTCCCTCCCTCTGAGCAAGTGTTGTAAGATCATATTGGAGGAGTTTTGCTGTAAAGATCCATCATGTGGATACCGCTAGAGAGGAGAACACTTGACCTCCTTCATCTTCTCTATCCGGATCGGGAATACAGGGATATACGATTTTCTTAGGTAAAATCAATCTCTCATACATCGTAGTTTTATCGATTTTTGCATTTTTCTCGTGACCCTAGTCTTTTGCATGATGATTTGATCTGTGTGGGAAATCGATTTTTGTTTTGATTTTCATTGCACATGTGATGCACCCGTTGAGGTTTCCCAACAGTGGCTAGTTGTGGTGTATCTTTCTCCTTGGGCTTGAGTCGTATCTTCAAATTTGGGTTCTTCAGTGGGCAGAATCATCAGTGGTGTCTCCTTTTTATATTGGTGATCTAGGCTCCACAGTTTATCACAATGTCAAACATAGGCCCTTTGCCGATCTGTCACATTGCTCTTCTCTTGTTAACTTTTTCAGCTGAGGTGGTCGACTGGTGGTAGATGGGGCCGAGGGTCTCTGTGCTGCTGGTCGTGTGATAGCTTTAGTCCTCCGAGCATCTTGGTTCAGCCTGTCTTCGTGTAGTCATGCGATGGAGATGGCTGCCTTAATTGTGTATCCCTGTCGTGCTTTAATTTCTTCCCAAATCTCTGATTTTAAGCCTCAACAAAAGTCCTCAATATCTATTTTTCAGAACAATCATAATTTTGATAAGATAATCTTTGAAACCTGGTTTGGTACTCTTGGATGTGGAGGTTTGATGGATCATCGCTAGTTCTTTATCAAGGTTCTTGTAATTGATTAGTGTTGAAGGTTTATATGCTTTTAGTTGGGATGTGGCTCTCATGCTCTAAGCATCTTGATTGAGGTGCTCTTCTTGAAGTTGTATAAAGGAGATTGATGTCATCGAGGTGTAGGGCTCCTGTGTCTTATCCTTACTTCTTATCTTTGATGGGTTCTTTTTACAATAAAAAATTACTCTATATTGTGATCTTCTTGGGCTTGGTGATAGGGCCAATCTAAACTCCTCGAAGAGAGTACATAATTTAGCATCCATATGCTCTCGAAAGCCTCTAATTTGGCTTCGAATAAGCCCACTGATGTCATGGTGTAAGGATCTCTAACCTATCAAATAAACTGACTAAAGTATGTGTTATAATTTTGAGTTTAAAGGCAGCGAATGGCAACAATGTCGGGAATGCGATGGTGAAGTCTCTAAGTGAAGGATGATAGCCAAGGGTAGCAGCAATGGTGGAGGAAGAAGATGGTAGTAGCAATGTCAGCTACATATCTACGGTGATGCTACAATGTTAGTGATCAAGGAGAATGGCAGCGAGAAGTCGCTATTGGCAGTGAAGGGATAAGGGAGATTTAGTGGCTGAAAGATGGGTGGATCAAAGGTGGAAGGCTACAATTTTTGGGTGTGGTTTGTGGCTATTTTGGGTGCAGTTTGGCGCAATGGTTTTGTGGAGTTTTGGCTATGAATTGGTATAATTTTAGGGCTATGATAGCAGTAGATGACGGTTAGTAAAAAGGGTTTTGGTTTGGGATAGATGGCAGCAAAGGTTTGATAGGGAACGGTAAGGGTATGCTGCAATAGGTGTTGGTTGTAGAAGGTTGTGGTTTTAGGTTGTTTTGTGGCTGATTTGGGAATGGTTTTGGCTACAGTTTGGTAGGGTTTTGGGGCTATGATGGTAGAGGGTGAAGGTTAGGGAAAGATGATTTTAGATCTGGAAGAGATGGCAGCGAAGGTTTGATAGAATTCGATGAAGTTCGCTGCAACATATGCTACCTTGTAGAAGCAGAATTGTCATCGAAGAAACAACAGTTTCTCAATAAAAAATTCAGTCAAAAATTATGAAATTTGGGGTTATGGTGTCAAAGGATGAAGATGAGGAAAAGAGAATTTCAAATCTAAAAAAATAGCAGTGAAAACCTGATTCGACAAAAGACCGCTGCATACGTGCAGATTTGCCGATAGATTTTATGTCGAAGAAGTAGCAAGTACTCGACGTAATTTCTAGTAGAAAACCTAAGGAAATTGTGCAGAATTTCAATGATAAAACCTCAATTCAGATGAGAGCAAGGGAGTCTAAAAAATAGAAAAAATGACAGCACTCAAATCCAATGTAATTCAACAAAAAAGTTGCTCCAATGTGCTATCCTGCCGAATAGATTTTATGTTGGAGAAATGATGAATTCTCAAGGTAAATTCTAGAGAAAGACTTGAGAAAAATATACAAAAATTCTCGTTTAGATGTGGTCAATATTACTAAAAAGTTTGACAAAGTAACAGTAGGAAAATAAGGTAAAAGATAAAAGGTAGATCCTTCATCGTAAAATTCTAGCACCGCATGATGACAAATAAAGGCACAATAAATTTGGTTTTAAAAGGAATTTTTTTCAAAGATTAATCTCTAATGAAAGCTAAGTTGATCTACGGAATTATGTAAAAATTTTGGCGAAAAAGGAGAAGCAATAAATTGGTTTCAAGAGGTAAATATGCGGCTAAAAATTTCTACAGCGTTTTGCCTTTGCAATAATAATAACGTTTGCAACGGTTGAAATTTGCAAAAGATAAAATGTGGAAAAATTCTTCAACATGTAAGGTAAAGGATCTTGTAGTAGTGAAGAGGTATGGGTGATGAAAATATATCAGATCTCTAGATCAAACGTAAGGGACAGTGGTAGATTCATTTGATCTACAGCTGGGGTGGAAGGTGGAGGCGCATGTCATAGCAATTGTAGGAATTTCTTGGGAAGGCAAAGGCGGTAGAGATGGCTACAAGGCAACAGGAGCATCGCTGATATCAGATGATAGAACCCTAGAAGGAGCTCTATAGATTTTGATCTTTCAGGGGGATCAACCCTAGGAATGCTATAGGGGTTCCTCCCTCCTAGAAGTCGGTCACAAGGCTGAATAAAAGACTGATCTTACTTGATTAAAAGAGGTGGAGGCTACATGCTTATATAGGACTCCAAACACTAGCCTTAGGGGGTGGTTCCTAAGTGAATTATCCCTTTTGCCCCTCCTATAGCTACCATGCATAAATAAAGAGGGCGGTGGCCTAAGTGGCTACACAAGCCACGCCCCTCTGCTAGAAACCCTAGTCGACCAGCCCAACAAAGGGGGGTGATGGCTAGGAAGCCCTAAGGCCCTAAAATAAACCATAGCCTTACTTCTTTATAGGATAGAAGTGACTATGTGAGGTTTTATTATAATCTTATAAGGTTCTTATTGATTACTTTTAGGGTAATTAGGACTTAACCCTACCAAAGTCCTATCACTAATCACCTCATCAAATCTTATGTTCCAACTTCAAAAAGCTTGCTTTAATCCATAAATGAATCTGAGCAACTTGCATACTTTATCTAGATGCTCTGTGGATATGATTCCTTTTGGCTGTATCATATGCACCTCCTTCTCGAGGTTGTCATTTAGGAATATAGCTTTCACATCTATCTATCAGATCTCGTAGTCATAGTGTGCTGCAATGACCAAAAAATTCGAATAATGGATTTAAGCATGGCTACAGGTGAAAATATTTTATCATAGTCAACTCATTGCTTTTAACAATGTCCTTTAGCTACCAGCCTTGCCTTATAATTCTCCATCTTTCCATACACTTGCGACCGATAGGTACGATATCCTCAGGTGCATCCACAAGGTTCCAAATCTTGTTAGAGTATATGGAATCCATCTCAGAATTTATAGCTTCTTATCACTTCCCGGAGTCTGTACTCATAATAGTCTCCTTATAGGTCTGAGGATCAACATCCTGAGAGTCCTCTCCAATGATATGTCCCACATATCTTTCAAGAGGGTGAGATACTCTGTTAAACCTATGCAAAGTTGGAACTTGTATACTAGGTACCTGAACAGACTTGGACTATGGAATGGTGCTTGAGCTAGGTTCTCCAACCTCACTCAACTCTATCTCACTCCAGCTGTTTCCACCAAGAATGTATTCCTTCTCAAGAAATATAGCTCTCTTGGCAACAAAAATCTTATGGTCCTCGGGATGATAGAAATAATATCCACAAGTTTCCTTGGGGTATCCCACGAACTTGCATCATTCTGTCCTTGATTCCAATTTGTTGGGATTGTGTCTTTTAACGTGAGCAGAACAATCCTAACAATAGATATTGAGGACTTTTCATTAAGGGCTTGAAGCTAGAGATTCAGGAAGAAGTTAAAGCATGACAACCATATACACTTAAGGCATCCATCTTCTTCGCGCGACCTCTAAAGGAGTGATTGAACTATAAAACTAGGAGGACTAGGGTCGCTCCCCAACCAGCGGCACCAAGGCTTTCACCTCCTCCTACTATCAGCCGACCCCCTTAGCCGAAGAAATTAACAAGAGAATACCCTCATGACGGATCGACAAAGGGCTTCTGTGGGTGTTGTGATAAACTATGGAGCCTCGAATAAGATTGTAAAATGGAGAGACCTTTGATTATTGTGGTCACTGAAGAACCCAAACTTGAAGATACGACTCTCAAGCCCAATAAGAATGATACACCACAACTGACCGCCCACATGATCCCTACCTTAGCCGACTATATAAATTTGCAAAAATTGAAGATTGAAGGGTTTCTCGAGCAGTAGTCTGTCATCATCCTCATCGATGCTGGGAGTACACACAACTTCATGAGTAGCAAGGTTGCTACCCGTTTAATGCTCCAAAAAGAAGATTATAGTAGGTTTGAAGTCAAGATAGCTAACGGTCAAATTCTGAAGTGCAATAAAAAGTGCCAATGGGTAAAACTGACCCTACAGGAGCAAGACATAATTGCTAATTTTTTCCTCCTCCCCCTTGATATTTTGATATAGTGTTCGACATTGATTGGTTGTCCATGATTGGAGATATTTTCTGAAATTTTACAAAGCAAACAATTAAATTTTTCAGCAAAGGAAAATAGGTGGTTCAATGAGGAAGCCAAGCGACTACGACCACAACACAACACTTGGAGAAGGTACCAAAAGAACCCAGAGGCTTCTTAATTCAAATTCAAGAGTTTTAAGAGACGCAGCCAAAGGAGATTGAGGATAAGAACCCTCTCCCACAACTTGTTAAAATTCTGGGCACCTCCACCAAATCAAGCTGACTACCCCCTATCAAGATGCCCGACCCTCCTATGCTAAACTGGCCGAAACTTCTACCAACTGATGCTCGGCCAAATTACTTCCCACCACCTCAGAAGATTGAAGTTAAGAGGGTCGCCCAAGAGAAGACAGAGACATGGATTGTTTGATCGTGCTTATTTTCCACTACGACATATCCCTACATCTTTTTCTCTAGGGATAAGTTACTTCTAAATTGTTACATCCTGTGGAACTCACAATGGTTGTTGATGCTCTCACGCCCCCTGAATATATATGCATTCGAAAGACGTGAACCCATCGTATATCAAAAATATATTGTAATTCATCAACAATCCAAACCTAAGATCCAAACTAAATTTTAGGATACTAAGTAAATATTTTCAAAGATCATTCACATCTATTCATAAAATATGCATATTTTATACTTCTTATACCATATCACACGATAATCCACAAAACTCAAAGTTAACTTAACCAAAAATATTAACCACACTTATAAAACCATCAGGCTCAGAAATCTATACGAATGCAAAACTAACCATTTTCCATCACTTCATATGATTGTAAAACTTAATATTCAAAGATTTCACACTAAGAGGTGTTCTAACCTTTTTACAAGATACATCAGTTCATATTTATCTATAATATTTTATTACATGTAAAATATTCTTATACAATATCTCCCAAAAAGACTTGCCTAAAATCTACATAGCTTTCCATTGTCTCAGCCCAGTTCTAACTTTTTCTCTAAGTGACAAGCTAACTTGCAAAATTTATATAGTAACAGAGTGAACATATAGAGGTCAGCAAGTGACTAACATATCCAAGATAAAGAATGATAGTTTTCAAAACAAATTTGATATTAGATAGCAAGGCAAAGGTATAAGAATCCATAAGTAGCATCTCATAAGATACATAATCACAAATCATTTTATTTGAAATATACTTTGATCATAATAGCAGAGGAAGCGTAGTTGGAGTATATCATTGGTGTGAAATATCTCGGAACATGTCAATGTCATATGAAACATCTCGGAACATGTCAACGAAATGTGAAATAATTTGAAGCATATCAAAGGCACGTAGGTGATAGGACTCCAGCAGGGTTGAGTCCTAATCACTTAGAAGTAATCAATAAGAACCATGTGAGACTGTAATAAAATGCCACCTAGTCACTTCTATCATATAAAAAAGTGTGGCTAGGGTTTATTTTGGGGCCTTAGGGCTTAGTGGCCACTCCCCCTTTACTGGGCTGGTTGGCTAGGGTTTCCCCCTGCTTAGGTCGACTACAAAGCCAACCTAGTGATAGAACTCCAGAAGGAGCTCTATAGATTTTGATCCTTGAGGGGGATCAACCCTTGGAACAGTGTAGGGGTTCCTCCCTCCTAGATTCGGCACAAGGCTGAAATAAAATTGATGATTGCTTAATAAAAAGATGTAGAGGCTACATGCTTATATAAGGCTCCAAACACTAGCCCTAGGGGGTGTTTGTCTAAATAAAATTACCCTTTTACCCCTTTTATAGCCTACATGTCTTAGAGGAAATAGGTGACAGCTAGGTTGGCTTTATAGCCGACTTAAGTAGGGGCAAACCCTAGCCTACCAACCCAATAAGCGGGGCGACGGCCACTAAGCCCTATGGGCTAATCTAAACCCTAGCCATACTCCTTTATAAGATAGGAGTGACTTTATTACAATCTAGTAGGATTTTATTGACTACTTCTAGGGAGATTAGGACTCAACCTTTTTGGAGTCCTATTAAACCCGCCCTCTTAAAATTAGTCTTGTCCTCAAGACTGAAGTTCTATGAACTCAGGGTACTAGGTCTTCAGCTCCTCATCAACTTAGGTGTCAGTTGGAAGAACTTAAGCTAAGTCGTCATCTTTAAATTTTCATTTAAGGTGGGATACTTGTAGGATCAACTGTAGTTTTGATCTAGTGCACGGATCTGATCTCTAAGTTAGGGCCCCAATATGATCCCCAATTTTACAAGGCATAAAGAAATAGGGAGACCACTTTCTTGAGGCTTGAATTTTATGTTAGTGGAGCTGGAGATGAAGGGGGACTTGATCTTTCTCAAAAAACTTTCTTCTGCTTCGGTGTTTGTCAGGGGAAAGTTTCTTCCTTCTATGGGCTGCCATGTGGTTGCTCTATAATAGTAGTTGTGCTTTCTTTTGGATTGAGGGTTGTCCTATGATAAAATCTCTAGTGGTCTGAGCCTGATCTGAGTCCAAGGTGGGTAGGAGTGGTGATTTTTTGGGGCCCATTTTAACTTCTTCATGCTGTTAATCATCTTGCATGAGGATGGTGCTGACCCCCACTCTGGGTGTGTCTACTATAATAATAAGCATCTGGCTACGATTTGGTGTGGACAAGATGATTAAAAATTGATAATTACTTAATAAAAAGAGGTGGAGGCTACATGCTTATATAGGGCTTCAAATCCTAGCCCTAGGGGTGCTTGCCTAACTAAAATTACCCTTCTACCCCTTCTATAGCCTACCTATGTTAGAGGGAATAGGTGGTAGCTAGGTTGGCTTTATAGCCGACCTAAGCAGGGGGAAACCCTAGCCTACCAACCTAGTAAGGGGGCGGCGACCACTAACCCCTAAGGGCTAATCTAAACCCTAGCCATACTCCTTTATCAAATAGGAGTGGCTTTATTATAATCTAGTAGAATTTTATTGACTACTTGTAGGGAGATTAGGACTCAACACTCAACCCTGCTAGAGTCCTATCGCCTAGCCGCTACCTATTCCCTCTAAGGCAGGTAGGCTTTAGAAGGGGCAAAATGATAATTTTAGTTAGGCAAGCACCCCATGTGCTAGGATCTGCAACCCTATATAATAATGTAGCCACTCCTCTCTTTTATCAAACAATTATTAGCTCTTATTCAGCTTTTGTGCTGAATCTAGGAGGGAGGAACCCCTATAGCATTCCAATGGTTGATCCCCCTTAGCGATCAAAATCTATAGGGCTCCTTCTAGGGTCTTATCATCTAGTATCAGAGTCGTCTTCTTGCTGCCCTATAGCCATCTCAGCCGCCTCTACCTTCCCAAGCAATTCCCACAATTGCTTTTGACGTCGCCTCCATCGTCACCCACCAAGCCGTAGATCCATCAATCTGCTGCCTTCCTCTACGTCAACATCAAAGATCTGGTAAAAACTCCAAAGCCCATGCCTCTTGCTATTATTATTTCTCTATCTTATATATGGGAGAAGTTTTTCTAAAATTTCCTTGCTGTAAAATTTTACCGTCGGAGACATTATCATCGTTGCGAAGGTGAAACACTGTAGAAATTTTCAACTGATTGTTGATTCTTGAAACTAAACTTTTAATCATGCTTTTTGGCTAAAACATTTATACAATTTTGTAGATCATCTTAGCTTCAATACAAGACTAATTTCATTAAAAAACTCCTTCTGAATCCGGACTTATAGTACTGTGATTCTTCATCGTGCAGTGCTAAAATTTTACGATAGAGAACCCACCTTCTGTCTATTAGCCTTTTGAGACTAAACTTTTGTTCGTCCTTTTTGGCCAAAATTTTTACACAATCCCAAGGATCAACTTGTTTTTCATTTGAGATTGATTTCTCAAAAAAATTCCTTCTGGAACTGGTTATCTTGTGCAATCTTTCACTAGCATGCAGTTTTGGAATTTTTACGACGAAGAATCTACCTTTCGTCTTTTGCCCTATTTCCCTATTATGCTGCCAAAATTTTACCAAACTTTTTATTGCCATTTCCAACATCTAAACCATGGGTTTCTGTATAATTTCCTTAAACTTTCCTCTAGAAATTACATCAAGAAGTCATCATTTCTCTGACGTAAAATTTGTTCGGTAAGATTGCACATCACAACACTTTTTTTCATCAAATTCTATCGGATTTGAGTGCTATTTTTTGTGAGATTTTGGATTCTCTTTTTCTCATCACCAAACCCTACCATCCTCACCAAAAATCCTTCAAAACCCTACCTTAAATTGAAACCAAACAGCCACCCAAATCAGCCTTAAACTGCAGCCTACTCTCATCCAAACCGATTCACCTTCTAACCGGCCACCCCCTTCTCCAAAATTCTCATTCTACTAACCTGATAACAAAAGGGAGATTTTAGTATTACAGATCTAGAGGCATACACAATGGCATCAAAGGAGGCCATCAATTCCAAGTTCGAAGTCTTTGAAAGCTGCATAGAGGAGAAGATACGATCAATTTTTGTCGAATTCAGCATGGGCCGACCATCAAGCCCGAGGAAGTCACATCATCGAGAGACTTCAAATTGGTGAGATGATCCTAAAGAGCATGGACACATCACCTCTAATCCCAACAATCCATGCATGAAGGTTGGCTTCCAGGATGGGAAGAAGGAGACCCGATCGGATGGATCTCGTGCACGGAATGCCATTTGAAGTTCTACCTAACCGCTGACACTACACGGGTGGAGATTGCTATCATACTCCTCGAGAGAGATGCTATTCAGTGGTTCAATTAGTTTGAACACACCCATAGAGGACTCTCTTGACAGTGATTCAAGGAAGGACTACTAAACCGCTTCGGACCAACTTATTTTGAAAACATCAATGAATAATTGACAAAGATTCATCAAACCTCTACAATACAAGAATACCAAATAAGGTTTGAGCGTTTATCTAACCAAATTGAGAATTGGTTTGAGAAATAACTTTTAGATACTTTTATTGAGGACCTAAAGCCAGAGATCCGAGGAGAAGTAAAGGCGTGGCAACCGTACACACTTATGACAGCGATTTCCTTCGCACGTATCTAGGAAGAACGATTGAGCCATGAGGTACGAAGGACACGGGTCACTACTCGACTAGCCATATTGAGGCTTGCTACCCCCTCTACTGCCATCCAAGCCCCTGCACCAAAAAAGATGATAAAAGATGAGCTTCGCGAACGATCGGCTAAGGGGTTTTATTGGCATTACGATGAACGCTACAAAAAGGGCCAGCTCCTCATGATTGAATTAGTGGAGGATAAGGACAATGAAACATCTAAAGAAGGCCTTGAACCTGAAGAAGAAGCCATGGAGGAAGAGTCCTAACCGGCTGACTACGTAGTGCACATATTGGCCGTCTACTCCAACCCACAGATAATGAAAGTTGGAGGAATTCAAACAACTACCCATCACTGTTCTCATCAACACGGGCAGCACAAAGAACTTCCTCAACAGTAAGGTTGTTGCACATTTGGCGCTTCAAATTGAAAGCTGCAACAAGTTTGATGTAAAGGTCACCGACGGTCGAATCTTCAATTGCGACCAATAGTGCCCGTGGGTGAAACTACTCCTCTAAGACCAAGAAGTCGTAGCTAATTTCTTCCTCCTACCCATCGATGATTATGAAGCCATACTTGGGATCGAATAGCTCACAGCATTAGGTGATATCTCCTAGAATTTTTTAAATTAATCATGAAATTTTATTACAAAGGGAGACAGGTCACATTACTAGGCAAGCGTAGGAGCCAAATTTCCACTATTTCGTCACAATGAATGGAGAAAGTTTTACACAAAGCACATGGTGGATTTTTGATACATATCCAACAGCCATCTAAGGGGGAGAATATATAAAATTTAGATCTTAAGCTTGCCCTCTTGCTTGATGAATTCGTGGACATTTTCACGGAGCCGCGCGGGCTGCCCCCTAACCGGTCGCATGACCGCCGTATTCCTATTCTGTCGAGCAAATCTCTAGTAAAAAATTTGCATCTGTACCACTACCCTCACTTGCAAAAGGATGAGATCGAGAACATGGCTAAAGAGATGCTTGACACTAAGGTGATTCGATAGAGTTGCAGCCCTTATTCTTCATCGGTGTTGCTAGTGCACAAGAAGGACGGTACATAAGAATGTGCATTAATTATAAGGTCTTGAACGTTATCATCGTCAAGGACAAATATCCTATACCAATTGTAGATGAGCTTTTGAATAAATTAAAAGGAGCTTGAGTATTCATTAAATTGGATCTATGTTCTGGTTATCATCAGATTCGGGTATGCACTGAAGATGTTCCAAAAACTGTATTCTGCATGCATAACGGCCACTATGAGTTTCTGGTAATGCCTTCAGACTTATGAATGCTCCTTTTACTTTCCCAAGCTTGATGAATGACATCTTCTATAGTTTTCTATGTAAGTTCATATTGATGTTCTTTGATGATATTCTCATTTATAGCCCTGCGCTTGATATACATTTTCAACACTTACAAACTGTTCTAACGATTCTTTGGGAGAATACTCTTTATGTTAAATAGTCAAAGTGTAACTTCTTATAGCGTAAAGTGGAGTGTCTTGGGACATTATATCAGAGGATGGAGTGGTGGTCGACTCGACGAAGATCGAGGCAATGCAAGGGTGGCCGAAACCTATAAACATAAAATCGCTGCGCGACTTCCTTGGACTCACAGGCTCCTACCATAAAGTTATGAAAGATTATAGAAAAATTAATGCCGCACCCATGTCCCTACTAAATAAATGTTTAAAAACATATCAAAGATGCATAGGACATTTTGGAAAATATCTATAGGAATACGGAATGTTTCAAAACATATTAAAGATGTATAGGACATTTCATAATATATCAATAGCGTGAACTATTTTGAAATATATCAATAGCAAATAAAATATTTCAGAATATAACAATGACATTTGAAACATTTAGGAGCTAAAAGGAGACACTGCTAATAATTACGCCTACTTACGAACTCAAATTTAAAGATACGACTCTCGAACCCAAGAAGGATACGCCACAACAGACCACCGCACGGTCCCTACCTTAGTTGGCTACACCAACCTGCAAAAATTGAAGATCGAAGGGTTTCTTGACCAGCAGTCTGTCATCATCCTCATCGACACTGAGAGCACACACAACTTCATGAGCAGTAAGGTTACTGCCCACTTAATGCTCTAAAAAGAATATTACAATGGGTTTAAAGTCAAGGTAGCTAATGGCCAAATTCTGAAGTGCAACCAGAAGTGCCCGTGAATAAAATTAATCCTACAAGAGCAAGACATGGTTGTTTATTTTTTCCTCCTCTCTTTTGATGGTTTTGATATAATGCTTGGCATTGATTGGTTATCCACGATTAGAGATATTTTCTAAAAATTTTTAAAGCTAACCATGAAATTTTTCAGAAAAGGAAAGTAGGTACTTCTACGAGGGAGCCCAGCAACTATAACCACAACACAATACTTAGAGGGGTACCAAAAGAAAATTCTAGTGGTTTCCTAATTTAAATTCAAGAGTTTCATGAGATTAAAGATTAGAACACTCTTTCATAGCTTTCTAAAATTTTGGGTGTCTCCACCAAATCGAGCCGATTACCTCCTCTGAAACTGTTCGACCCCCTATACTAAACAGGTTGAAACTTCTACTAGTTATTGCTCGACCAGATTGCTTCATAAAACCTTAGAATATTGAAGATAAAAGGGTCATCCAAGAGATGATAGAGACATGGATTGTCTAGCCATACTTATTTCCCGCTACGACACATCCCTACATCTTTTTCACCAGGGATAAGTTAGTTCTGAAGTGTTACATTCAGTCAAACTCACTATGGTTGTTGATGTAGGACTTCTAGATCTCAGGAGACTTTTACGACGTTCCCTAGGATCGGACCATCATACTTAAAGACTTTCTTGTTGATAACCTCCGATCTATGGCCCAAGACCGCGAGAAAATCGAGCCCCTCTAATGGCAAAATTAGAATAAGAGAAGGATCATTCGTAGATCTTAATAATTATAATTATTCTTATTGTCCAACACGTCAATCGATCTTCTGAACCCTCGGTGAACTTCCCGGCATCCTCCGACAAGCTCCTAGTGAGTCTCTCGATCATCTTCCGATGAACTCCTATCAAGCTCCCGATCATGTTCGTGAGCTCCCGACGAACTCCCAATAAGCCTTCAATCACCTTTGGTGATCTTTTGACAATCTCATAGTGAGTTCCCATTGCATTGTCTGAACCTCAGCCTGATGGTCGAACTTGACTCCAGCCCAACATTAGATTGTATTTCTAGTTACAGGTTGCCTACAAGTCTATCACATGAGTGATGGCACGTGTGACACACTGCGTAATCTTTTTGCTTATGATTAATATTGGCATATTATCACATTATATTATCTATAGCATATATATTGTGATTTCCTTGGTTCTGTGGAATGGGAATCGGATCGTGATGAGATCACGATAATAAGATCGATTCATCTTTAAGCACATATCCTAAATAATCCTAGTCATAAGTTACTCGAGAGGGATATCGAGAGTACTGGACAAACCAGGGTACTATATACCCGTCCATATGATGGAGGCGGCTGGTCTCATAGCTACTTGTGTGGAGACACTAAGGATATAGTACATGTGCTCATTGGAGAATGAGTTCACTAATTGATCTGCTTTTGGAATGCTGTATGGTTAATGATACCTAATGTCAGACACCGATTCCATAGTCTCAGTTGTATATATCGTCCTTAGACTTGAGCCACCAAGGATGCCTTATATGAGTACTTCTTTCTTTGACGCCAGACATACAAGTTTGGAAAGTTCCAGATCTAGTACAACTGGTTATTGGGATTGGTAGCCAACCTTATGAAGGTAATTAAGTGTCAATAGAGGATCATCCACTCTTGGTATCATGAGAGAAATATCTCATATATGCTTGCTAAGACAAATCCTTGGCCAGGGTTACTCGGATTGAGAGAGAAAGTTCTCCGAGAGAATCTGATTAGAGTGAGACTATGACAGATTTCGTTTATGACCTGACAGTACCATGTCCAATATACGTCTCTGAGATATTAGATTGGATGAGAGATTATAGGTACATGGTAACTATAGACAGATGGGTCTGATGGATTCGATCCCTCTATAACTTTTGGGGACGGTAGTGTAGTGGCCTAGTACGTCCATAGTCCATGAGTTGAGTGAATTATTATGAGGATAATAATTCACTATATCAGAAGGAGTTCTGATGGAAGTGACTCACGGCCAGCTCCGTATCGGGACTAGAGAAACACACACATATGGTGGATGCTTCAGCGAATAGAGGATTAGATAGAGATCCAATTAGCCCCTATTCTCATTAGATGAAACCCTATAATGATGGGCTCCTTGATTAAGGCTCAATTAGAGGCCTAAGGAGATTATTGGATAAGGATCCAACAATGCAAGGTTAGTGGGTAATTGGATGGAGATCCAATACCCACTAAGACAAGAGTCCTAGGGGTTTTTTTTTTTGCTCTCTATAAATAGGAGGGGAGACTCATGGTTGATAGGTTGCAGCTTTAGCCACCACCTCCTATTCTCCTCTCTCCCTCTGCGCAAGAGTTACGAGATCAGATTGAAGGAGTTTCGCTGTAGAGATCCATCGTGTGGATACTGCTAAAGAGGAGGACGAATGACCTCCTTTATCTTCTCAATCCGGATATCGAATATGGTGATATACGATCTCCCTAGGTAAAATCAATCTCTTACAAATTGTAGTTTCTCGATTTTTACAGTTTTTCTCGTTACCCCAATCTTTTGCACGACGATTTAATCTGCGTGGGAAACTAGTTTTTTATTTGATTTTCGCTGCGCATGCGATGCTCCCGCCGGTGGGTAAACGTAGTTGCTGCATATGTAGGGGCAATGACAGCGGTAGCGATGTAGAGGGGGTAAGAGGGCTAGCGTATCATTTTAAGAAAAGGATGATCTTGCCCCACTAAATTCAAAAAATTTTGAGGATTGTCATCGTGTATAAAATTTCTAAAATACCCTCAATAATTCTAGAAATTTCGAGGACTATCCTCTCATCCAAAATTATAAAAATACCCTTGATAATTTCAAAAATTTTAAACATGTCCTAATTTTTAAAAAATAATTAATTAAATAGTTTAATTAATTATTATATATATCTAGTAATCGTACATATGATGTGATGTACATGTGATGTATGACGTAGATGGATGATCATGAACCATGTATTGTGATGTGTGTAATTATGATTATTATTATTATTATTGGGGCATGCGAGCCTTCATTTTTCTCATTTATTATCGGGCCTACATGCTTGTGATCATTTGTAATTATATGGAGAAGCACGACGGGAGCGTGGAGGTGACAGTGGGACCCACGATGCCGTGGTAGGAGATCACGATGCATGGTGATGTGATGATTTGATAGAGCCGATGATGACGAGATCAACAATCGCAGGGTATGGAGATGCGTCGATGCACACATAGATCCTATTATGAGTTATTAAACCCATTAGCTCAGGCTTAATCATATTAGGTGACGGCTCATGATCATCCGGTGTGGCTTGCATATGTGATGTGTTATACACCTACTATATATATATATATATATATATATATATGCATGTGATGTAGATATATATTAAATATGTATGTGTGTGACATATTAGGAGACTGATACACCTACACGACATATTAGGAGACTGATATAAAATGAACACCCCTCCTACGATAATATTAAGTCGGTAAGCATGAGGCAATAAGATTGACCCATGTGGCCTTACATCGTTATAGGAAGAAATTGAATCCCGACATAGGTTGAGTCACTTAAGGCTCACCTATCTATGTGATCAAGTTCTTGCCTATGACATATAGATGTCACTGGTGACCTAAGGACATAGTATGACTTGGTCGAGATGTCGAGAGCATATCCATCAAATCAGACTCATCTTGTAATGATGGTGATGACTTAACTGAACTTTATGGTTGGCCGAGCAGTTGAGACCATGATGATTCAGAGGTCAAACATGACGGGAATCACAAGGAGTTGTGATTGATAAGAGTTGTCTACTTTTTGGGCTTAGTGTAATTGCTCGAGTCCCTTGAGGTTGAACAAAGACGTCAATTGGATCCCGATCTCCACTAGGAGTTTGCCGAAGACTTTTGTCTCACGTGTCGAGGGTGTCATATGATTTGCTAAGAAAATAGTGGGAGTATATTAAGATAGAAGTCTATATGTTAATTAGTATTTTTTGTAAAATTTGTATGTTATTTATTTTGCTATATCTTGTTTTTCGAAAATATATCACTCGCAAACCCTCTGCATGGCACACTTGATGCCAATCGCCTCACTGGTTCAAACTACATGGATTGACTTTGTAATTTGAGAATTGTTCTCACTACGGAGAAAGTCGCATACGTCCTTGATACAATTGTGCCCATATCAGAAGAAGGGGAAAGTGAGGATGAGATCGCTCGCTATATGAAGTATATAGATGATACCACGGTGGCAAAATGCTACATGTTGGCCTCCATGACTCCTAAGTTACAAAGATAACATGAGAGCTTGGATGCAAATTCTATCATTCTTCGTCTCCGCCAACTATTTGAGGAACATAGAAGAACTCAAAGATATGAGATATCTAAGAGACTCTTCCAAGCCAGGATGATAGAAGGTACATCGGTTGAGAACTATGTTATAAAAATGATAGAGTGGATCGAGAAACTCACAAGTCTAGGAATAGGCCTAGAGGATAACCTGTGCATTGATCTTATACTTCAGTCACTACTAGATACCTTTTCTCACTTTATCATAAATTTTAACATGAACAACCTTGAAGTGACTCTATCTGAGCTCCTCAATATATTGAGGGAAGCTGAGAGCACCATTAAGAAAGAGAAGCCAATTCTCTATATTGGTGAGACCAATAAGAAAAGAAAGGCTAGTAAGACCCTTAAGAAGGGCAAGGGCAAAGAATAATCGGGTAAGGTAAAGGTTGCTAAGAAATACTTGGCAAAGGACAAAGGACAATGCTTCTACTATGGCTAAGACGGGCATTGGAAGAGGAACTATAAGGACTACCTTGCAGAGAAGGCAAAATAGAAGCTTGGAGAAGTTTCAAGTATATTCATCATCAGTTTTCACTTATCAGATTTTCATGATAATACATGAGTATTGGATACCAGGAATTTTCAGGCAAGACCTAAAAGATTGACTAGAGGTGAGATTGACCTCAAGATGGGTAATGGAGCAAGAGTTGTTGTAGTTGCTATTAGGGAGGTCACTCTACATCTGCCTAGTGGAGCTATTATTACATTGGATGTATGTTATTTTGTTTCCTCTATTATTAAAAATATTATTTCCATGTTTTGTTTGATAATTAGTAGATATAAATTAGTTTTTAAGAATAATAGTTGTTCAATAATTATTGATACTAAGATCATCACTAGAGGGACCCTTATAAATGGCTTATATGTGTTAGACACTTCTTCACATATCATGAATATAAATATGTCTAAGAGGAAAAGAGATGAGGTGAATAATGCATACTTATGGCATTGTAGGCTAGGTCATATACATGAGGGAATGATTCAAAAGTTGTTAAAAGATGGATACTTAGATCCATTTGACTATAAGTCATATGTAACTTACAAACTTTGCCTTCGTGAGAAGATGACAAACTCTCCTTTTAGTGGAATTAGAGAGACAGCCACCGAGTTATTGGAACTCATTACATAGTGATATATGTGATCCTATGTCGACTCAGGCTATAAGTGGTTACTCAAACTTCATAACATTCACTGATGATTTCTCTAGGTATGGACACATGTATCTTAATGAAGTATAAATCTAAGGCCTTCGAGAAATTCAGGGAATATAAGAATGAGGTAGAGAACCAAATTGGAAAGAGTATTAAGACTCTTTGATCGGATCGAGGAGGAGAGTACCTGGGTATGAAGTTCACCCATTTCCTCAGGGACAATGGGATTATATCCCAATAGATACCTCCTTAAACACCTCAGCTCAATAGTGTATCAGAAATGAGGAATTGGATGTTGTTAGATATGGTGTGGTCCATGATGAGTTTTGCTGACCTACCCATCTCATTCTGGGGGTACGCCCTAGAGACTACAACTTACCTTCTGAACAGAGTTCTATTAAAGTCGGTAGTGTCTACACCATATAAGATATGGAAAGGAAAGATGTCCGATCTTAATATTATTTAGATTTGGAGTTATCCTGCTAACATTAGAAGACACAACCCCGATAAGTTAGAATCAATGATAGAATGGTGCACATTTGTGGGATACCCAAAGGAAACATATGGATATTATTTCAATCATTATGAGGACCAAAAGGTCTTTATTGCCAAGAGAGTTGTGTTTCTTGAGAATGAACACATTTTTAGTGGAAATAGTGAGAGTGATATAGATTTGAGTGAGATTGGAGTACCTAGCTCAAGCACCATTTTAGAGCCCGAGTCTATTTAGGTACATAATACACAAATTCTAATTTTATGTAGGTCTAGTAGAGTATCTCACTCTCTTAAAAGATATGTGGGACATATCAGTGGAGATGACTATCAGGATGTTGATCCTCAGACCTACGATGAGGCTATTATGAGTATAGACTCCGGAAAGTGGCAAGAAGCTATTAATTCTGAGATGGATTTCATGTACTCTAACAAGGTTTGGAACCTTGTGGATGCACCTGAGGGTATTGTACCCATCAGCTGCAAGTGGATCTTCAAAAGAAGATCGAAGTAGAGGAAAGGTAGAGACCTATAAAGCAATGCTAGTAGCTAAAGGATATCATCAAGGACAAGAAGTTGACTATGACGAAACCTATTCACCTGTAGCCATGCATAAGTCTATTAGAATTCTTTTGGCTATTGTAGCACACTATGATTATGAGATTTAGCAGATGAATATCAAAATGGCATTCTTCAATAACAACCTTGAGGAGGAGATGTGTATGATACAGCCAGAGAGATTCGTATCTAGAGAGAGTTCAAATAAAGTGTGCAGGTTGCTCAAGTCCATTTATGGACTAAAGCAAGCTTCCCGAAGTTAGAACATAACATTTGATGAGACGATCAGATCTTATGACTTCATTGAGAATGAAGATGAACTTTGTGTGTACAAGAAGGTAAGTGGAAGTGCTATCACCTTCTTGGTGCTATATGCGGATGATATCCTAATCATTGAGAATGATGTAGGTATACTCTCCATAGTAAAGGCTTGGCTATCTACAAACTTCTCTATGAGAGACTTAGGGGAAGCATCCTATATTTTGGAGATCCGGATCTATAAAGATAGATCCAAGAGAATGCTTGGCTTGTCCCAGTCCATGTACATAGACTCTATTGTCAAAAGGTTTAGCATAGAAAATTTCAAGAGAGTTCTCATATCGATGAGACATGGAATATCACTTTTTATGAGTATGTCCCCAAAGACTCCTGAAGAAAGGATAGACATGGATAAGATACCTTATGTCTCAGCGATAGGGAATACATTGCTACAGCAGAAGCAGTAAAGGAAGGGGGTGTGGATGAAGAAGTTCATCCATGATTTGGGAGTCATACCAAGCAGCATGAAACCAATTCTCATGTACTATGACAACAACAGGGCGATCACTCAAGCGATGGAACCCAGGTCTCATCAGAAGTGTAAGCATATTTTGAGAAGGTTTCATTTAATTAGAGAGATCATAGTCTATAAAGATATAGCAATGGAAAGAGTTCCATCCGAAGATAACATTGCAGATCCACTAACGAAGCCGCAGGCTCAGATTGTATTTAAGCCTCATAAGGGTCTGATAGAGATTAGACACATAAGTGATTGACTTTAGCTCAAGTGGGAGATTGCTGGTTACAAGTGTTCTACAAGTCAATCATGTGAGTGATGGCACGTGTGACACACTACGTAATCTTTTTGCTTATGATTAATATTGGTATATTCTCACATTATATTATCTGTAGTATATATATTGTGATGTCCTTGGTTCCGTGCAATGGGAATCGGATCATGATGAGATCACGATATGAGATCGATTCACTTTTAAACATAGATCTTAAATAATTTCGGTCATAGATTACTCGAGAGGGACATCAAGATAACTTGATAGATCAGTGTACTATATACTCATTCATATGATGGAGGCGGCTGGTCTCATAGCCACTTGTATGGAGACACTAACGATATAGTACAAGTGCTCAATGGAGGATTAGTTCACTAATTGATCCGCTTATGGAATACTATATGGTTAATGATACCTAATGTCAGATAGCAATTTCATAGTCCCAATTGTGTATCTGGTCCTTAGACTTGAGACACCAAGGATGCCTTGTATGAGTACTCCTTTCTTTAACGTCAGACTTACAAGTTTGGAAAGTTCCAGATCTGGTACAACTAGTTATCGAGATTGGTAGCCAACATTAAGAAGGTAATTAAGTATCAATAAAGGATCATCCACTCTTCGTATCATGAGAGAAATATCTCATATGTACTTGCTCAGACAAATCCCTAGCCAGGGTCATTCGGATTGAGAGAGACAGAGTTCTCCGGGAGAATCTGATTAGAGCGAGACTATGATGGATTTCGTATGTGACCTGACAGTACCATATCCAATATACGGTCTCTGGGATATTAGATTGGATGAGGGATTATAGATACTTGGTAATTATGGATAGACAGGTCTGATGGATTCGATCCCCCTGCACCGTTTGGAGACTATGGCATAGTAGCCTAATACATCCATAGTCTATGAGTCGAGTGAATTATTATGAGGATAATAATTCACTATATCAAAAGGAGTTCTGATGGGAGTAACTCACGGCTAACTTAGTATCATGCCTAGAGAGTTACACACATATGGTGGATGCTTCAATGCATAGAGGAGTGGATGGAGATCCAATTAGCCTCTATTCTCATTAGATGAGACCCTATGCTGATGGGCTCCTGGATTAAGGCTCAATTAGATATCTAAGAAGATTATTGGGTAGAGATCCAATAATACAAAGTTAGTGGGTAATTGGATGGAGATCCAATACCTACCAAGGAAGGAGCCCTAGAGTTTTTTAGGTCGTTCTCTATAAATAGGAGGGGAGACTCATGGTTGATAGACTGTAGCTTTAGCCACCACCTTCTATTCTCCTCTCTCCCTTTGTACAAGGGTTGCAAGATCAGATTGAAGGAGTTTCGCTGTAGAGATCCATCATGTGGATACTACTATAGAGGAGGACGCTTGACCTCCTTCATCTTCTCTATCCAGATCTGAAATACAGGGATATATGATCTCCCTAGGTAAAATGAATCTCTCACATATTATGGTTTTCTAGTTTTTATGATTTTTCTCGCTACTCCAATCTTTTGCACAATGATTTGATCTACGTGGGAAACTAATTTTTTATTTTGATTTTTACTGCGCATGTGGTGCTCCCATTGAGGTTTCCTAATATATATTACCTTTTTATCATAATTAATCTTGCGTCACTCATCTCTAACACACAGGTTAGTTCATAAAACCTATCAATTGATTTTATCATTAAAATCGAAGGTTCAATAATATCCACTAACTGTTAAATAAGAAATGAAAATAATATTTTTGATAATAGAGGGAACATAAGAGCATGTATTTAATGTACTGGTAGCTCTACCAAGCAAATGTAAGGTAACCTCGCCAATAGCAACTAGAGCAACTCTTGCTCCATTGCCCATCGTCCATCTCACCTCTCGCCAGTCTCCTAGACTTTGATAGAATCTGCAATGAATTATGGATATGATAAGCACTCCTGGTATTCAATACCCATGTATTATCATAAAAATATGATCATAAATGTACATGAAGATTCTATTTCACCTTCTCTATAAGGTAATCCTTATAGTTCCTCTTCCAGTGCTTGTCTTTACTGTAGTGGAAACATTGACCTTTGTCTCTGGCCAGGTCTTTCTTGGCAACCATTGCCTTGCTTGATCTACCCTAGCCCTTACTCTTCTTAAGGGACTTATCAGCCTTCGTTTTCTTTTTGGTCTCACCAATATAGAGAACCGACTTCTCTTTTTTAGGCATAATTGTGTTAAGGACATACGCGATTTTCTCTACTATGAGAATAATTATCAAATTATGGAGTCAATCCATGTAGTTTAGACCAACGAGGCTATTGGCATCAAGTATGCTATATAGGGGATTTACAAGCGACATATTTTTAATAAACAAGATGTAACATAAATGAATAACATGTAGATTTTATAGAAAACTAATTAAGATATGAAATTCTATCTTAATTCACTCTCACTATTTTTTTGATAAATCAGGCAACACCCTTGGTATGTAAAATGAAAGTCTCTAATAGACTTCTAGTGGGGATCGAGATCTACTCGGCATCTTAGTATAACCTTAAGGGACTCGACCAATCACACTAAGCCTAAAATAGTATGTACACTTGAGAAGGGAAGAGGAAATTGAAGTAGGAGTTATGCATTTTTTTAAGGTTTTGGATCAATTCCTCACTCTTGAGAATCAATTTTTCGTAAGTGTTCTAACCTCATCCTACATAATGTCTTCATCCTAATTATATCTTAGTTTGATATAATTTTGAAATATTTATGGCTTAGAATATAATATCTCTCCTATTCAACTATAAATCTATAAATTTGGAAATTTTGAGATTTTAACCTTTATGCTTTATTCTTGTCAAACTTTTTAAATTTTTTTTAATACCAAAATTGAAAATTTTAGAGTTCATATGTCTATCTAAACTCTTGTTTCAATTGACCTTAAAGTATCTACAAAACAAACTGTAATCTTTGACCTCTTGATACTAAATTCCTTGTAACTCTTGGTTTAAAAATCTAATTATTGTAAAACCTATTGTATTAGAAAATAAATTCATAGATCTTTCTATGGATACCTAGATTAAAAGATTTAGAGTTCAAATGACTACCCAAATTTTTATTTTGATCGATCCTAAGGATTCTGCAAGATAAGGACCATAATTTCGGACCTTTTGATATAAACTACTTATAACTTCCTATTTGGAACTATGATTTGGGCAAAACATATTCTGTTGGAAACTAGACAGCTATTTGAATACTAAAATTAAAAGATTTAGAATATAATACTTACCCACTCTCTTGTTGAATTTGATCCTATAGATTTGGTAAAACAGAGATTTTGTTCCCTAACCTTTGGTTACCAAATCATTTCTAACTCTTTGTTAGAAACTTCAATTTATATAAAACTTATTTTATCTGAAAGTAGATTGATTTAGATTTCTAATGATATCTTTCTTAAGAAATTTAGAGTATAATTGGTTATCTAAATAATTCAAATAATGTGCATCACAAATTCTGTCAAAATCGAGCTTTTGTCAATTTTACCTATTCTTGTCCCATCACTTTGAAAATTGATTTCAACTAAAGTCCTTTCATTAATTAAGCTTTATTCTTCTTCTTAAATTATTTATATACCTGCATCTATTATTAAAATTTTATGTTGCATCGTATTCTTTTATATTGGTACATGTATGTTTTGTTGTTTCACATATACTCCGTTATATACCACTTTATTGCTCAGAATATCTTTTTATACTCTAGTATTTGTGGGATAATTTAAACCTTTACCAGAAATGGTGAAGGGAGTTATGCTTAGATCTCACAATACTTTTCTTCTATTTGTGGTCATCCAGAAATGAATGAATCATATTATGTTTGATCCCACTTCACCATCTATGTTTTAATATAATATTATATCATATTCTATCTTTGATCCCACTTCACCATATATGTTTTGATATATGATATCTAAAGCATTTGCTTATGAGTTTATCTGGGTGCTTTGGATAAGAATGAAATGAATGTGATGTCAGATATGACAATTGACATTTTTACTTTTTATTTTTATTTGATAAGTTCTAAAATTGATTCATACACCTTTGATATACTCCAAAATATTTTATATATGCTTCAAAATATTTTATATACCTTTAATATGCTCTGAGACATGTTTACACCTTTGATTTATATTAAAATATTTTATATATTATTGATATACTCTGAAACATATTTACGTTGTTAAATCTTGGATTTTGATGATGAGATCAATTGATATGTGTTTATCTAACATGTGTGTTAGGCAAAGAATTGTAGGTCTAAGTATGATAGGATCAATGGAGTTACAACCAGATAATGGGCCAAGATTAAGCTTGACCATCGGGCCGGGGTTCTGACGATGCGGTGGGTTCGCCAGGAGTTCGCTAGGAGATTCACCGAAGGGATCGGGAAGCTCGCTGGGAACACGTTGAGAGATCATAATTAAGCCTGTGGTCATTAAGAGTTATAATCATTAAGTCATAGTTAGAAAGTAAGTCCAATTTGAGTTGGATTTGGAATGAATCCAAATCAATTCAATAAGATAACCATATCCACTATTGGGTTTAGAGCTCAATCAGTTGACAAAGGAGATGGTCAACATTAAGTCAAAGCCAAAGTTTGAAAAGTGGAGGGAACCACTTTAGTAAAAATTTTGACGGGTAAACCGTCGGTCAGCAACGATTGGACCGCCCTATCACGGACAACAATGTAAGCAAGGTGTTCGATGAAATACTTATGTTAGTCCGTGTCCTTCGGTTAAGGTACGTATCTTGTACAACAAGAAGCGGGCTTGCAGTAGGCTTAGCAGCCCTAGTTTGATTTGCATTATGGCCAAGTTTGGCTTGTAAATACAAGTGTGTCTTATAAGCACTTGTGGGGACCTCGGTCTGTAGTGGACCATTATCCTTTGTGTGCAACCTCTTTGAGTTTGTAATGTCCATAGGTGTAATTTGTATTTTGGCTTTATAAAGTGTTTTCTTGAGCAGTTGCTTGTGGATCCCGTGGGAATTGCTTCTTCTGGCCTGTTTTCTCTTTTTGTAAGTCTGTGGGACTTTAGGAGATCTCGGGGAGGGCTGACCTTTGCGGACCGACACGCATGGGTGCCGCACGGCTTAGGCAAAATCCGCTAAGCCCGTGACAATGTGATATCAGAGCGGGACAAGCACACATAAAAATACTTGCCATACAAATGTGGGGGACCTAGCTAGGCTATGTGGAGGATAGCCTGCACGCGCAACCGTTTGGGGGAAACGGACATTGAGATGTAGGGAAAGGAGTCGCTCAGAGGAGCGGGCATCTTGGTTTGGTATTCAAGGAATAGCCAACCCCTTTGTGCGAGAGGCACCACGAGGACAAGCAAGCAAAGAAGAATGCGTAGCACACAAAGATTGGGATGGTTGAGTTTGAGCTATAGCTCAACGTTGGCAACTAAACTTGACGGTGCTTAAGGCAAAGCAGGGCGTTTGGTGAAAGATGAGACCGTGCAAGGTGGGACGTGTTGTGTAACGATCGAAAGAGTTGTGCAAAGCTTACAGAGATAAGGGGAATTGCTAACTTGAAGGATTCGGAACTCATGCATGGGCTTGTACATGGATGACGGAGTGTTCGTGGCCATCCCAAGGCGCGATTAGAACTCGGCGCCATGGAGCATCAGAACTTTCTCTTCGACATGGAAATGATATGTCCGTAAGTGGCTGAAATGTGTAGCAAATTCAGCATGTTGCTAGACCTTGAAGGGTGCAGTGGAGACTGTATTGGAGAAGGGTCGTAATCTAGCAAGTACATTTGTGGGGGCAGAACAACACTCGAGTTCAGCAAGACGGAGTAGTCTAATGGGGATGATGGTCCCCGAAACTTCCAGTGGGAAGTATGTAAAGAGAAAAGTTGCTCCAGCAGGACAGATATCCAGGAGGGATAAGTCCTAGTTCTCTAGTGGGAGAATCATGTGTAACGAACTGCACATATTGAGGAAGAGTTTCTCAAGGTTATATCTCCATAAAGCTCAACAGACCGAGTGAGCGACGAAGAGTTGTCGCATGATCTCGAAGGAGGTAATGCATTGGTGGATGCATTTCGAGATCAAGTGGGGGAGCAATCCAAGGCAACATCATATGAAGGCACACTTAGAGTCAAGGCAGAAATCAAACTCAATAGAGGGCTGACCCATGGAATGGTGGACGTGAGAGCCACTATCAACTCAGTGCAAATCGAGAAGCAGAGCGACTTGGGTGGAACTTGGTGAAGTATCCAAGCCGCATGAAGGGAGTCGACATAGAAGATGGAACATGGAGCGGAGACACAGAGCTTTTCTTAGACAGAGGTTAAAGGCATGAACTCTTGTAGAGGCAAGAGTGGGATCATGTCATTCCATGGGTTCTCCATTCTGATGGGACAGAGTTATTTTGCATGGTGCCAAAGATGAAGGGAGCTTCAAGGCACATGCAAGCTACCTAAGAGATGCATTTGATGGAGTAACTAAGGTGATTCAACTTGCGGAGGCAAAGTTAGGATCATGAGACCTTAGTACGGGGCAAGAGGACGCAGAGGCGGGTACTCTTGAAGAATATGCCACAGTGTTGTCATTCGAGTTGTCAAGAACAGGAGGTGCATAGCAAGATTGTGTTGGTAGGGGATAAAGGCCCAAGATCCAGACAATGGTGCACCAACTATAGCGAAGTCAGAGAACTTCATGAGCTACTAGGCGATGGACTATCATAGAGCTATGCTTCGTCCAGGTGTAACCCAGGAGTGGGGGACGAAGGGAATTGCCAAGGAGCGAACTAAAAGTCGGAGATGGCAGAGGCCCTACGATGTGTTGGCAGAGGCCATACGTGGAGAAGTCGTAGTCCGAGTTCATCACACGAGAATCAGATGCAATGGAGATGTTACCAGGAGGCGACATGGTGCAGCGGATCGTGGTGGAATAGTTCGTGGCAATGCAATACAAGCAATCTTGTCCCGTGAGGGACAAAATCATACGGAGGTATGATCAGGAGTTACTGAGAGCTCCACTTTGGTATACAACACAACAAGAAGAAGGGCTATGGATTCAAGGAGTGAATGTCGTAGTACCACAGAGGTTGGTCTTCGTGTGTGCATCAAAGCTTGCATTGGATGAAAGCCTTAGTCATTAGTATATGGGAGCTATATACCACCGAGGAAGAAGTCCAAGTGCACGTACCAGTGAGTCCCATGGAGGGGGACATGATCATGTGAATGATCAGGAGCTGTTGGGAGCTCCACTTCGGTGAACAATGCAACGACAAGAAGGGTTGTGGATTCAAGGAGTGAATGCCATAGTACCGCAGAGGCGGGTCTTCCGTGTGTATGTATCGAAACTTGCATCAGATGAAAGCCTTGGTCGTCAGCATATGGGGGTTGTGTACCACCGAGGGAGTAGTCAGATTACAAGTACTAGTGAGTCCCATGGAGGGGACTTGATTAATCGGAGCAGTTGGAGAGTTGGACTGCTTCAGTGCTCACATTCGCTTAAGGGAGCCTGGCAAGTCAGAGGACAAGGCCGAGTAAGCGAACGTTGCTACCAAGGAAGCTAAGGAGAATGTAATCGAGCCTCAGAACAAGATGGCGGAGGCCATGCATGAGAGTTGCGATGTCTCCATCGACCAAGGAGAACTGCTAGGAGGACACAGTGGTGTCGAAGCAGGTGGTCGAAAGGGGCGAGGAAGCGACGACGAGTCCAACGGGGCTCAGCTACCCAAAAGAAAAGCGTCGGTTAGAGAGGAGGTGGACTCGGAGGAGCTCCACAGTGCCACAGAGGCAGATCTACCAATCGCGAAGGAAGGGATGAAGATGCAAGGTAACAGATAGTAGTGCTATGGGCTTGGCAGCGCCATGGTACCGCAGATGCGGGACTTCCGTGAAGTCATCAATCTCTTGCTCTCATGAAGGGACAGCATTGGTCGTAAAAGGGGCCAAGGAGGTGGAGAATGTAGAGGTAAACTCTAAGTACCAAGACGAGACAAAAGGGCAGAGGCCAAGAAACTTCATAAGACCGATGTCGATGTGCTTCTCATCCAGATAGCCAAAATTAAGGGACTTCGGGTTGATGCAGGAGTGCTTGACCAAGGAGTAGAAGATGGTACTGTACCTTTCTACTCAAGAGGAGTAGGCGGCAAAGGTGATGGAGAAGACGGTACAATCCCAAAGGCGACCAGACCTATCAAAGACTTACTCCAAGTTGGGGGACTCCAAGTTGGAGTAAACTTTTTGCTCTTTTCGGGCTTAACTTCTTGCATTCCAGAAGTTCAATGGCAGTGGGCAGGTGAATCACAATAGCTAACCCAACGCAAGGAGTGCAACCACTTCAAGTGCTTCAGAAGTGTGAGCAAAGAGCAGGCGAATGTTAGTAACCAGCTCAATGCATGAAGTACAAACTCGAGGAGGCAGGCGAAATCAAGTAACCTTTGCCAGGCGAAATTGAGTAACCTTTGCCTTCTCAACTCGAGAGAATGGGCGAAACCGAGTACCCCAATTCTCTTAACTCGAGGAGGTGAGCGAAGCCAAGTAACCTTACCTTCTCAACTACGAAGAGAATGGGTGAAGTCAAGTATCCCAGTTCTCTTACTTATCCAAGCAGGGGAGCTCTGCACAAGTTCAGTGACCCTTCAAAGAAAGCTTATGGAAGACAATGGTTGTCAAATCCTCACCGTTGGTGATCAGTGCTATTGAGAGTAGTTTTTTTCACTTCATTTCCCAATTGACTAAGAGGGAGTGATGCGAACATACTTAGAAGTGACAACTAACAATGGAAGAAGGTTCAATGGGCAAACATTATGGAGAAAGGACCTTAAAAACTTCAAAGTCTGTGAGGCGATGCTCGTTAAAGCTCCAACAAGCATCTACCCAGTTCAAGCAATATGAGTATACTGCGATACTGGCACATAATAAGACAGGTCTTTTCCTTCATCAGAGGGATCCACGAGAACCAACAAGGATCAACACAACTCAGCCAACCCCACACCAGATTCAGGCATGGGTGAGTTGAAGCAGCATGGCGGATTAGCGTTCGACTACTCAACAACAGCGGCGAAGAGCGGCTAGGAGCCAAAGGGGCATGTTGCAGCCAAAGCAAAAGATTAAAGATTCAGCAGAATGCGAGGAGATGCAGCGTCTACAGTGGCTTCGACGAGGACGTCGAAGAAATAAGTGGGGGAGAATGTCATGGACAATAATGTAAACAAGGTGTTCGATGAAATGCTTGTGTTAGTCTGTGTCCTTTGGTTTAGGTACATATCTTGTACAACAAGAAGCAGGCTTGCAGTAGGCTTAGCAGCCCTAGTTTGATTTACTTTATGGCCAAGTTTGGCTTGTAAATACAAGTGTGTCTTATAAGCACTTGTGGGGACCTCGGTCTGTAGTGGACCATTATCCTTTGTGTGCAACCTCTCTGAGTTTGTAATGTCCATAGGTGTAATTTGTATTTTGGCTTTATAAAGTGTTTTCTTGAGCAGTTGCTTGTGGATCCCGTGGGAATTACTTTTTCTGGCTTGTTTTCTCTTTTTGTAAGTCTGTGGGACTTTAGGAGATCTCGGGGAGGGCGACCTTTGCGGACGGACACGCATGGGTGCCGCCGGCTTAGGCAAAATCCGCTAAGCCCGTGCCACAAAATCTGGGCGACTGTTAGTAACTTTCGGTGGGTCAACCACCTAGGTGGCGGTTAAACCGCTCGTACCACAGAATACGGTGGCAGCCAACGGTTGATGACGGGTGAACCGCCCAAGTTGGCGGGTAAACCAACCATACCTAGTTTTTTCGAGTATTTCTGAAGCCACTTAGGGTCTATAAATATCCCAAGTATTTTTGCATTCTTAGCATAACTGAGAAATCTTTTTTTACGTAATTAAATTCTGGCAAAAGAAATTATGAGTGATTTGTAAAGAAAAAGAAAAGGGAGGAGAGAAAGCTTAGAGATAGAAAGTTTATCTTAAGCCTCCCTTGTAAGTAAGTGTAAGGGTTTAATCTTCACCCAAAGAAGTTTGGTAGCGGAAGCCGGAGTGCCTCAAGAAAGAGGACTCAGAAGTGGACATAGGCCGTTGGCGCCAAACCACTATAAAATTGTAAGTGTTTCATACTTGCATTGCTTGAATATTGTTGTATTGATGCTTTCAATTTAACTAAACTCCTTAAAAGCAAGACGATAAGTTCTTTTCCTTAAACGAGATTATCTTTTTAATTTTTTTTATAATTTACTTTTAATCACTCACTTGTTTTATTAAAAATGAAAAGCTTCGAATTTTCTATTCTATCTTATTCTTAGTGCTAATTGATCCTAACAATTGGTATCAGAGCAAGGTTCTTACTCTTTGGATTAATACTCACTAGAGTAAATAACCTATTTTGGCATGAATAAGGGACATTCTATCTCACGTCCTCCCATGTTCAATGGGATGGACTACACGTATTGGAAGACAAGGATATATATTTTTCTTATTTCTTTGGACCTTGATCTTTGGAATATAGTTGAAAATGGTTTTGAAAAACCTTCCAAACCAATGAATGAGCTAAATGATTTGGAAAGGAAGAATTTTTCTCTAAATGCAAAGGCTATGAATGCCTTGTTTTGTGCACTTGATAAAAATAAGTTTAATTGTGTTTTCGTTTGCGAATCGACCATTGATATTTGGCACACACTAGAAATCATACAAAAGGGGACTAGTAGAATAAAAGTATCTAAAATAAATATTCTAGTTCATAATTATGAGTTGTTTCGAATGAAACTAAGTGAGTCTATTGGAGATATGTACACCCATTTCACGGATGTCATCAATGGATTTAAAGCACTTGGAAAATATTTTTTGAATTTTGAACTTGTGAGTAAGATTTTATGATCTTTGCCTAAAAATTGGGATCCTAAAGTAACCACTATTCAAGAGGCCAAAGGTTTGAATGACTTGCCTCTTGAAGAATTGATTGGCTCTCTTTTGACTTATGAACTAAACTATAAAGCTCATGATGAGCTTGATGAACCCCTTCCAAAGAACAGGAAGGATGTAGCACTTTGAACTATGAATGACTCCTCGAGTGAAACCTCGAGTGTTGAAATTTGTTAAGAGTAAAATATAAAGCAATTTAAAAACAAAGCCAAAAGGAGATATTCATGCTTTTCTCAGAATTTGATAATAGCAACTAAGGATAAGATCAAACTTAAAGAGAGACAAAAGAGAAGTACTCATAGAATTTATAGTGGTTCGGTCAAAAACTTGACCTATGCCCACTTCTCGAGTCCCCCTTCATCAAGGCCATCGATGTCCACTTATGATCTTCTTTTATGGGCAAAGATCAAACATCCATTTATACTTCTCTCCTTTTCATAGGTTTACGAGAGGAACCTTTACAATCTTTCACTCTTCCCTTAAATGCACTTTACACTTGAAGCACACAATGGAAGCTCTCAATTTTTACAAAATTGTACTCAAGATTTTGATCACCTTTCTTGCATTTTCTTGCTCTCTCATGCAAGAATACTTATAGACCCTAATTTGGCTTAAAAAATTAGAGCCAAAATTTAACCCTTGCCAAAAAACCTAGGTACGATCGGTGCTACCACTAGAAGTGCTCGAAAACCTAGGCGGTGGCATTACTACCATCGCTTGGGTGATACTAACATCACCCACTGATGGTAATACTATTGGGCAATCTGAGAATAGTAATTTCCCATACTATTTTGTACCCAAGTCATACTATCTATTGCTCCTTTCCAGATCAACGAAATAAGCTCTATCATGAGTTCAAATCTAACCCAAAATGGACCCAGTTAGCCTCCAATTGAATTAGTTAGATTTCACCAATCTAACTCAAATTAGGACTCGAAATATGATGCTAACTATGACATACTAAGATAAATAATTACAATCATTTTTGTTGTCTGATATGTCAATTGATCTTCCGAATTCTCGGTGAACTTCCCGGTAATCCTTCAGTAAACTCCTAGCAATCCTTTGGCGAACTCCTGGTGAGCTCTTGATCATCTTCTAGCAAACACCTGGTACACTCCCGGTGAGCTCCCACTGCACCATCCGAACCATAGCCCGATGCCCAATCTTGACTTGGCCCAACATCAGATTGTATTAACTTTTGACAGTCATAGTTAATCCTACATCACTTATCTCTATCACACAAGTTAGATCATAAATCCATCTATTGATTTCATCATCAAAATCTGATATTTCACAATCTCCCCCTTTTTGATAAGAACAACCAATTGATGACGGAGTTAACCTTAACTCCATCTATCTATATGCTATAAGAGAAATAGAGCAAACTTGAATTCAAAAGAAATCATCACCTTTTAATTCAAGTATAAAATTTTGACCATTTTGACTAATCATTGAAATTTTAAATATTTAACCATTCATTACCGTGATACCATAATAAAATTTTCAAAATGACATTCATCTTCTTGGTATCACATGATAAAAATATCAACCAAAAATATGTTTTATATGATAAACATCATTTCAAACATTTGGCTTATATCATCAATCATGTTTATTCTCCCCCTTTGTCATCAACAAAAAGGAGAAATGTTCAACTCATATTTGAACATTTTTAAACATATATCATAACATTTAGCACATAAAGAGAGGAATTTAGTCCATTTCTCCCCCTTTGTAAAATAATAAGAAGAATAAAGAGAGGATTTTATTCATCATAAATGCCACATCAAATTTCTTTCTCCCCTCTGTAAATAAAATAAAAGAAGAAGAAGTAGGGGGGCGTCAAGTTGTTAGGTCATTAGGTCGGCTAGGAGGAGATTTGAGTTCATTGTAATAAATCAGCCCAAATCCTAATAGGGTTAGGATTTGACTGAACTGGAGTCGGGTTAGGAGTTGGAATTAGATTCAGGTTAGAGTCAACTGAGTCATAATTGTAATCAACCCTAATTAGCTGCCCTCTTGGTTGAGGAAGTCGAGTTCCTTCTAGGGTTGGGACTCTTCTAGAGTAAGTAGTCCTTACGAACAGGGAGTCTTCTAGCCCCCTCCCTCCCACCACCATAGACCCTCAAACCACCCCCCACCCGCCAAGCCCCCACCCCCGACCCCCCCACCCCACCCCACCCCTCCTCTTAGGAGAGGCTGGCTAAGGTAAGAGGGGAGAGTTCCATTTGCTAAGACTCTCTCCTAGATTGAGTATAAGTCCCCTATAGCCGTCGGCCACCTAGTTGTCTAGGGGTTTGGAGTTGAGGGAAAGATGAGTCTCTTAGAAGTAGGAGTTAGGACTCTTCTAGTAGGAGTTAAAGTTAAGAGTTTTAGTAAGACTCTTATTAGGAGTCCTAGTTTAGGGGGTCTCTTCATGAGCCCTATAAAAAGCATGTAGACTTCTCTTTTTTTATCATCGATAGATCAATTTTCTTTCAACCATTATGCAGAAAACTAAGGAAGGAGGAACCCCTATAGCATTCCCAGGAGGCCGATCCCCTATAGAGATCAACCCAAGCTTAGAATCTATTAAGACCCCAACTGAGGTGTGTCCTAATCGATTGAGTCGAATCCTTTTAGATTGGGCCTTGTTAGTCAACCTAGACCTAACATTAGGTCGGGAGAAAATTTAAGTCCGTTGTAATAAATCAACCAAAATCCTAGTAGGGTTAGGATTCAGTTGAACTGGCATCGGAGTTGGACTCGAGTTGGAGTCAACTAAGTCAAGCATGTAATCAACCCAATTGGCCACCCACCTTGATGAGGGGAAGTCAGCTAGGGCTGAGTTCCTTTTAGAGTTAGGACTCTTCTAGTAGAGTCTCACTTGGCTTAGGACTCTCTCTGGAGTTAAAGAGGAGTCCTCATGGAGTGGGGATCTCCTAATCGCCACCCCACCTATTAGAGAGAGGCTAGCTAGGGTTAGAGAGGGAGAGTTCCATTTAGTTAGGACTCTCTCTAGGGCTGATTATGAGTTAAATTAGGAGTTGGAGTCTTAGTTTACTTAGAGTAGGAGATTCACTTGGAGTTGGAGTCTTCCATTAGGGAGGAGTCTTCATGGAGTATGAGTCTTATTAGGATTTAGGGTTTAGAAGCCTTATAAATAGCATGTATTCAGCCCTCTTTTCATCATCAATAGATCAATTATCTTTCAGCTATTATGCAGAAAACTAATAAGGGAGGAACCCCAATAGAGTTCCAAGAAGGCCGATCCCCTATAGAGATCAACCCAAACTTAGAATCCGTAAAGGTTAGAACACTTGATATTAGAGTAGCATTCTTGGTATCTCACTGCCCTTCCACAGTTGCCCATCATCCTTCCATAGCCAGCTACGTAATTCTCTCAATTGCTTAGATCATCACCAAATTCTGTCGTCATCTCCACTACCATAGATTATCTTTTCATCTCCCGAAAGAATTACATCAGGTTCTGGTATTCTACCTTCCTGCTACTATAATTTAGTTACCCTTAACCTAAAAAATAAAAAAAAGTGTTCCTATTTTGCTGCATAAACTTATCATCGTAAATTTGCCATCTTTATAATGAAAGTTACGCTGCAGAATTCAACCGCATACTATTGCCTTATTTTGATCTTGCTACTATTATTTTTCTAGCCCAATCTTCTATGAGTTTTTTATAACAGCTTTAACACTCCTTAATAGTGGATTTCATTTTAGTTTTGTGTAAAAATTGTTGATATAAACCATTGATCTTTTATGTCTAAACTGTTGGACCTTTGACATAAAATTCTACCGTAACACCTTCTCGTATTCCTTGATCTCATCAAATTCTTTGCTACCATATTCTCCCACGAATTTTTTATTGACATTATCTTTCCCTTATCAGCAGATTTCCATTGAGTTTTACTTAAATCTTTGTTACAAACTATTAGAAAAAATTACATCTATATTATTGAAATTTTTTTGATGAAAAATTCTGCTGTTGTATCTTTTATTGTTGTTCTTCTCACAACCCACCAAAACCCTACTAATCTTGCTACCACTAATCACGTCATCTTTAGGCCACCCCTCTATCATTAAGATATAGCTATCATAACCTTTTTTTGAATTTTATAGTTGACAACAGCGTAAAACTACACCCAAAATAGTCGTCTACTACTTTGCTGCCATGTTTTTGCCAAAAACCCACTACTATACTTTATTATCATATTCTCTTCAATACTTTGCATTGATTTGGCCTTAATCATCATCTATTTCTTGCTGACTAAACCATCCCAAAACCCTTGGCATACTACTTGAATTCTTTCATCGTAAATCTATTATTTCTTGACGAAGAATCCTACAACATTACCCCCTTCGTCATAGCTTGCTGCACCAACACCCGAACCTTGCCAAACCAGTTGCTGCCCCCAACAGCAACCCTAAACCTTCCTTCTCAACCTCAAATCACTACCACCAAAATTCTTTCCAGCCTCCATGATCCCCTCAAATCACAGCCCCAACAACAACCAAAAATAACAACCTATCAGCCACCCTAAATCGTAGCCATCAACCCTTGATCCACCATCTCTTTTGGCCACTAATCCACCCAACCAGTTCATACCATTGACCCAATAGCAAGAGAAGGATCTTGACATCATAGATCTAGGATCTTATGCCATGGCATCGGTAGATCTGATCGGTGCCAAGTTGAAGGCCTTAGAGACGCATATGGAGGACAGACTATGTGCTCTCTTCACATAATTCAGAATGGGCAGATCTCTAAGCCCAATAAAATTATAGCAAAGTAAAAGCTTAGATAGCCTCCCAAAAAGGAAGAACGAGCCACTGATTTGATGTATCCATGCATGAGGGTGGACTTCCCTTGATGGGAAGAATGAGACTCGATGGGATGGCTCTCGCGAGTCAAATGCTATTTTCGCTATCACCAAACACCAGAGGCTTCCATGGTGAATATCACTATCATCCACCCTGAAGGAGATGCAATTCAATGATACAATTGGCTTGAATATACTCAAGGAGTCCTGACGTGGAGACAATTCCAAAGCGGGCTACTGATCCACTTTGGACTAACCAAGTACGAGAACATCAATGGACACTCGAAGGACGAGGACCACTCCTAGTCCAACAATATATAAAGCTTCAACACCACCTGCTCCTAGCCATCCTTCACTGCCAAATAAATTGACAAGAGATGAACTTCAAGATAGATCGATGAAGGGCCTTTATTGGCATGGTGACGAACTGTGGAGCCGTGACCATCACTACAAAAAGGAACGCCTTCTACTAATTGAACCCATTGAAGATTTAGAGGAGGAGGTCTAGGAGCATGAGGAGGAGATCATGGAGGAAGAACAATAGCTGACCAATTTTATGATGCATGCTCTTACTGGCTACGCGAACCTGCAGACGATGAAAATGGGAGGACTACTTAAACAGCAACCAATCACTATCCTCATCGATACAGAGAGCACTAATAATTTCATGAACAGCAAGGCTGCTGCCCAGATGGCCCTACATATCAAGGATTGCAGTAGGTTTGATGTTAAGGTCACCGATAGTTAAATTTTAAAGTGTGACTATAGATGGTTGCAGGTGAAATTATTGCTACAGGACCAGGAGATAATTGCTGATTTCTTCCTCCTCCTACTTGACGATTAAGAGGCCATGCTTGGCATCAAATGGCTGACTATATTAGGTGATGTTTCTTGAAAATTTTTAAAATTAATTATAAAATTTTATAGTAAAGGGAAATAGGTGATCCTCTGCGAGAAACGCAGGAGAGACGTAACGATGGTTTATATGTAGTGAATAGAGAAAGGTTTACATAAAATGAATAGTGGCTTCCTGATGCAACTTCAGCAACAATCCATGGGAGAGCCAACAAAAATTGAAGACCCAAACCCTCTCCAATTGCTTGTTGAATTTTCAGATGTCTTCGCCAAACCATGCAGCCTACTTCCTACCTGACAGCATGATCATCAAATTTTGATTCTTCTAGAAAAACCACTGGCAAACACTTAGCTATATTGATATCCTCACCTCCAAAAAGATGAAATAGAGACGATTGTGAAGAAGATGCTTGAAACAGGGTCATTCGGCCAAGTAGCAGCCCCTACTATTCGTCGGTGCTAACTTTACCTGACTCCGAAAAGTGTTTGTGATTGACGCATTGGGAGCTAGAATTTGTATTATCCTCATGCAAGATGGCCAACCCCTAGCCTACATCAGTAAAGCCCTCTCTCCATATCATCTGAAGCTATCAATCTACAACGAGAAAATGCTGACCATTGCTGAATTTGTGGCTTGGCGTGATAGAGGTCAATGACATAAAGGGGAGATGAAAATAAGTCCTAAATAATTACAGCTTCTACTTTCTTCAAACTCAAATCAGTCTCACATTACCATGGACTCTACTAGAGGGTAGCCACCATCTCAAAGGAAAGTTTGGCTACCATTAAAGAAAAACCACAACCCAGCATAAGAAAGAAACAGTTGTCCGATAAACGTTAGAGTAGAAGGAAGCTTGCTATTGAAGATCGAGTCTTCCTTCATCTTCAGCCCTACCAGCAAGAATCTATGAAGACTTGAGCCTTACGGAGGTGGTCTCCCGGTTTCTTTGGACCTTACAAAATTATATATTGTATTGGAACCGTAACTTATGGATCATATATGTGCACTAATTCAGAATTACAATTGATCCTCCAAGAATCTCACTACAAATAGAAGTTTAAAGAGGACAGCTCAACCTAAGTCTACCCACCTAATATTTCGACTGATGAGGAGGCCAAGGTTCAGTTGATGTGTATGGGATCACAGGATCGTGATGCATCACCGTCGAGACACTACTGCTAATGCTGGACTATAGTAGTATGGTGCGCCTTCTACAGGGGCAATGAGGAAGCCTCATAAGGAGTTACAGATCAGGACCTAAAGTCATGGAGTCTCAGCCTTGAGGACAAGATTAATTTGAAGAGGGTGGCTGTTAGGACCTCAACCGAGTTGGGTCCTAGCCGATTGAGTCTCATCCTTAGATTGGGTTTTGTTAGCCATCCTAGACTTAACATTAGGTCGAATTGGAGAAGATTTTAGTCTATTATAATAAATCAGCTCAAATACTAGTAGGGTTAAGATTCAACTTTACTAGAGCTGGAGTTGGATTCGGGTTGGAGTCAACTAAGTCAAGCATGTAATCAACCCAATTGGCTGCCCACCTTGATGAGGGGAAGTCAGCTAAGTTTGAGTTTCTTCTAGAGTTACGACTCTTATAGTAGAGTCTCACTTATCTTAGAAATCTCTCTAGAGTTAGAGAGGAGTCCTCATAGAGTGGTGGTCTCCTAGTCACTGCCCCACCTATGAGGAAGTCCGATTATAGTTAGAAGGGAGTTATATTTAGTTAGGACTCTCTCTAAGGCTGATTATGAGTTAAATTAGGAGTTGAAGTCTTAGTTTACTTGGAGTAGAAGATTCACTAGGAATGAAGTCTTCCATAAGGGAGGAGTCTTCATAGAGTATGAGTCCTATTAGGAGTATCTTACAAAAGGTTAGAGTACCTCTCTCAGTGTGGAATCTTTGAATGTTATGTTTTATAAACATATGAAGTGGTGGATTGGTTGGTTTGTCATTCGTATATATTTCTGAGACTGATGGTTTTATAAGTGTGACTAATATTTTTGGTTAAGTTAACTTTGAGTTTTGTTAATTATCAAGTGATGTGGAGTAAGATTTATAAACTATACATGTTTTATGAATGAATGCAAATTATCTTTGAATGTTTTTCAATGTTCTTAAATTTAGTTTGGATCCTATGTTTAGATTGTTGATGAATTATAATGTATTTATGATTTATGATGGGTTCACACTTTTCGAATGTGATAAATTTGGGGGGCGTGACATATATACTCAACTTCAATTGTAGATAATGTAATCAAATTTTGTTTCTTGGAAGACCAAGAAACACGAGCGTATCCTAAGAAATGGCATATTTTGGTTGTACTCTTTCTATCTAGTCTACCACCACCATCTCCAAAATCGACATCTGCATAGGTAAGTAAATCAAAATTTTTGGACTTAGGATACCATAATCCTAAATTTCAAGTTCCTTTTAGATATCTAAATATTCGTTTAACTATCATAAAATAGAAATATTTAGGATTAAATTGAAATATTACACATAATCCAACACTAAATATTATATCTGGTCTTATAGCAGTTAAATATAACAAACTACCTATCATTCTTCTATATAATTTTTAATCAAAATTTTCACCTTCATTATCCAAGTCTAATTTCATAGAAGTACTCATAGGTGTGTTATAGTCTTAGCATTATCCATACCAAAACTTTTTAACAAGCCTAAGGTATACTTAGCTTGACATAATACATAATGTGGTATCAACCTTACCTTTCAAAAAATTGTTGAAATAAGAAAAGAGTTAAGTCTTTCATACCAAGCCCTAGGGGCTTTTTTAAAACCATAAAGAGCCTTAGATAATTTGAAAACATGATTCAAAGAAAGGCTATTTTTAAAGCCGAGGGTTTGTTCAATATAAACTTATTCAGAAATGAAACCATTAAGAAAAGCACTTTTGATATCTATTTGAAATAACCTAAAACTCTTAAAAAAAGCAAAGGCAAGAAGCATCCATATCGCTTCAAATCTAGCCATAAGAGCGAAGGTTTCTTCATAATCGATTCATTCTTCTTAGTTAAAACCTTGGCCACTAATCTAGACTTGTTTCTAACCATAATACCATTTTCATCTTGCTTATTTCTAAAGATCCATTTAGTACCAATCACTAAATGGTCACTAGGTTTAAGAACAAGCTTCCACATCTCATTTCTCTCAAATTTGTTTAACTCTTCATGCATTGCAATAACCTAAAAATCATCTTTTAGGGCTTCACTAATACATTTTGATTCAATTTGTTATAAAAATATGATGTTCGCATAAAAATATTTAAAAGAGGAATGAGTTTAAACACCTTTCGATGTATCTCCTATTATAAGCTCCTTAGAATGAGCATTTACATACTTTCATTCCTTGGGTAAGAATTTGGAAGTAGATTCATCCAAGTTGCTTTTAGGAGGATTTTCATTTAAATTCAAAGTGCCAAAATCAAAATCATCATCAAAATCAATTTTCTTAAATTTGAAAACCTCATTAAAAATGATTTGACTAGATTCTTCAATGACTAATATTTTTTATTAAAAACACGATAAACTTTTGAAATTAAAGAATAACAAAAAATATGCCTTCATCGGATTTTGTATCAAACTTTCTTAAGACATCTTTTTCATTCAAGATAAAATATTTATAACTAAAAACTTTGAAATATAAAATATTAGATTTTTTTTTCATTCCAAAATTCATAAGGAGCTTTCGAGAGTAATGGTCTTACAAGAACCCATAACATAACATGTCGTGTTAACGGCTTTACCCCAAAAATATTTGGATAGGTTATGTTCGTTTAACATGGTTCTAGCCATTTCTTGTAAGCTCCTATTTTTTCTTTCCACTACTCCATTTTATTGTGGATTTCTAGGAGTAGAGAAATTATGGTTGTATCCATTTGACTCACAAAAAGTTTAAAAATAATGATCACTATGTATAGATGAAATCACAAAACCCTTTTTATTTTGAACAAGTTTATAAAATTTTAAAGAATATTTAAATGAATCACTTTTGTGTGTCAATAAGTAAGTCCAAGTGTATCTACTACAATCGTCTATAATAACAAATGTGTATATGCTACCTCTTAAGCTTGTAGTATCAATTAGTTCAAATAAGTCTATATGGATCAGTTGTAGTGGCATAGTGGTGCTTATTTGATTTTTAAATTTAAAATTATGTTTTATTTATTTGGCATGCATCACAAACTTTGTCTTTAACAAAATTAATGCTAGACAATCCTCTCACTAGATTTTTAGTTGAAATATAGTTTAATACTTTCGTGCTAGCATGACCTATTCTCCTATGCCAAATCTATGCATCATCATTCAAGGTCAAAAATATATTTCATCATAAAAGTTTTCAATGTCAATTGTATACACATTATTATTTCTTAATGCAATCATAGATCTATTTTTGTGTGATATTTCAATTATGCAAGCATTAAATTCAAACTTAACAATGTATCTTTTATCATATAATTGACTAATGCTTAGTAGATTATATTTCAAACTATCAACTAATATCACATCTTCAATCAAGAGGTTTGATTTATTACCTATGATTCTTTTCCTAATGATTTTTCCCTTGTTGTTGTCTCCGAAGATGACAAATCCTTCATTTAGGCTAGTAAGCTTAAAGAAATAAATTGGATCTCTAGTTATGTGCCTTAAACATCCACTATTAAGTAACTATTTTGTTCTCCTAGCCTTTGTTTGGAGACAAACTTACAGAAAAGTGGTTTTAATTTAGGTACCCATTTGACTTTGGGTCCCTAAAAAGAAAACTTTAGCTAATTTAACTAAAGACATTAAGTTGTTTATGGTTCCTTTAGGAACCCAAATCAACTTATGTGGACTATACTTTATAAATGAGCACCTATATACCCATTTGACTTTGGGTCCCTAAAAAGAAAACTTTAGCTAATTTAACTAAAGACATTGAGTTGTTTATGGTTCCTTTAGGAACCCAAATCAACTTATGTGGACTATACTTTATAAATGAGCACCTATAGGCTAAATGTCCTAGTCTACAACATACATTTTAGTTAGGGTGAAGAGTATAATATAGGTCCTCTAACAAAGATGATTGACTTTTATTGGGTGTTAGCCATAAAGTCAATATCTTCTTTCCTACGAACACGACCCTTATTAGAAAGGATCATGTTTAGAGATTTATTAACTATTTTAAACTTTTCTAATGTTTGTTGTAGTATGATATTTTCATTTTTAATTACCTCTAACGACTCACATTTAGAGTAAGAAATGCATGATGTTGATGCTTCATGCATGTTTTCAAGTTTACTAGCAAGTAATGCATGTTCTTTCTTAAGTAATTTATAAGTTTTGCTAAGCTTCTTAAATTCATTAAATAATTTATGAAGGATATTTAACAACTCATCAAAAGTAAAGGAGATTTCAGAAGAGTCACTTATCTCATCATGGATGGCTATGAGCATGTAGTTAGCAACTTCTTCATTGTCATGGTCTTCATCATCCCGAGCTTGAATCATCCCATATTCCTGAGAAGGTCTTCTTCTTGTATGGTGGCTTTTTCTTCAACTATGGGCACTCACTTTTGAAATGCCCTAGATTTTTTGTATTCATAATAGATTACATTGTCCTTTTTTAGTTCACTTTTATTTCTATAGTATTTGTTCTTTTTCATGATTTTTTTAGTTTTCTTGTTAAGTCATTAGAGACCCAATTAGTTCTTCGGGAGGCAAGTTGTTCACGTATTTAGCCTCTTGTATAGCAGTTACTTTTGGATTCTAACTTTTAGGTAAAAAACTCAAAATTTTATTAACAAGATCAAGATTAGAATAAACTTTATCAAGAGATTTCAAATTATTGATGACATCTGTAAAGTGGGTATACATGTCACCAATAGTCTCACTTGGTCTCATTTTAGACAATTCATAGTTATGTACTAAGAGATTTATTTTTTATTTCTTTACTCTACTTGTGCCTTCGTGTATGACTTCGAAGGTGTGCCATATATCAAAAGCCGAATCATAAGTAGAAACCTGATTAAATTCATTTTTATTTAAAGTGTAAAACAAAATATTTATAGCTTTGTCATTTAAGAAAAATATCTTTTTTTTTCATGATCTTTCAATCATTTATAAGATTAGATGACTTCATAAATCCATTTTCGATAATATTCCATAATTCAAAATCCATCGTAATTATGAATTCATATTCTAGTTTTTCAATATGTGTAGTATGTTTTATTAAACATAAAAGGACGTGTGATAAAGTGTCCTTTGTTAATGCTGAATGAAGCTATTAACTCACTTTAGTGTTAATCCAAATAAGTGTAACCTTGCTCTGATACCAACTATTAGGATCGAGTTGGCACTAAGGAGGGGGGGTGAGGGGTGAACTAGTGCAAGAGCTAAAAGACTTGTTTTAAAAAATACTACTTGAAGTAATATTGAAATCTGAAGTGGTTTTGTTAAAATTCGTTAAGAGTAAATTATAAAGTGATTTAAAACAATGTCGAAAGGAGACATTTGCGCTTTTCTCAAAATTAGATCATAACAATTAAAATTAAGATCAAACTTAAAGAGAGATAAAAAGAGAAGTACTCATAGAATTTATAGTGGTTCGATCAAAAACTTTACTTACGTCCACTTCCCATGTCCTTCATCGAGGCCCACCAGTGTCCACTAATGATCTTCTTTCATGAGCCAAAATCAAACACCCTTTTACACTTCTCTCCTTTTCATAGGTTCAGGAGAAGAACCTTTACAATCTTTGATTCTTCCTTTAAACTCACTTTGCACTTGAAGCACATAAGGGAAGCTCTCAATTTTTATAGAATTTTACACAAGATTTTGATCAATTTTCTTGCACTTTCTTGCTTTCCCATGCTAGAATACTTGGGATATTTATAAACCCTAATTTGGCTTCAAAAATTGGATCCAAAATTCAACCCTTCAAGAAACCCCAAGTACGGGCGGTACTATCACCAGCACCAGCGGTACTATCGTTGGGTAGTCTAGGAATAGTACTTTCCCATACTATTTTATACTTGAATCATACCTTCTGTTGACCCCTTTTTAGATCAATGAAATGAGCTCTATCATGAGATCAAATCTAACCCAAAGTGGACCTGATTAGTCTCCAATTGAGTTAGTTGAATTTCACCAAACGTAACTCAAGTTATGACTCAAAACATGATGCTAACTACGACACACTAAGATAAATAATTACAATCATCCTTGTTGTTCAGCACGTTAATCGATCTTTCAAACTCCCAATGAACTTCACGGGAATCCTCCAGTGATCCTTGTTAATAAGATAGGCAAGATAAAGTAATTCACTAATTACCTTAGAAAAGTAATTATTAATAAGGGTTATTCTATCACAACAAACTTTAGAAAAGTTTAAGATAGGCAACAAATCTCTAAACATGATCTGTGTTAATAAGGGTCATGTTCATAAGGAAGGTATTGGCTTTGTGAGTAATACTCATCAAAAGCCAACTATCTTTGTTTGAAGACACACATTACATTCTTCACTGGAAAGCAAATGTGATTTTTGTGGAAGATGTGACACTTTGCCTATATATGTATATTTAGAAAGTATAGCCCACATAAGTTGATTTGGGTTCCTAAATGAATCATAAACAATCAAAAGTCATTAGTAAAAATGGGTAAAACTTTTCATGAGGGATCCAAAATCAAATGGGTACCTAAACTAAAGACTTGATATCTAACATTCTTTTTAAGCTCACTGGCCTAAATAATAATAATAATAATAAATATTAGAATTATGTATATTGACAAGAAATCTCATGATGGTTTATGGTTATAAAATTAATCTTGATTGATTTTTTATGATGCCTGACTTTGGCATAGCTAGAGCATGCTAGTACGAAATTGAATTGGAATAAAGAAACCTTAGCTATTTTTAATGTGATAGTATCGAAAAAGGGATTTTGATGATAGGTTAAAAATTATTGGCTTGTATGTTGGAATTGACAGTTGGCTTGTAACTGTTATTATTGAATGATTGATTTAAATAGTTGAATGATTGTATGTTGAAATAGGTTGTTTGTTATTAAATGAATTAAAATAAAATTAAAAAAAGAAATTATCATGCTTCTCTTTTGAGTGTTTTTGAATTTTGTTTTTTTAAATGTGAATGAAAATTGTATGATAACTTATTAAACTAAGTCTAAAGAAAGAAAAATCATTAGAATTAAAATAAATCAAAGCTTTTATTTTAAAAATACTTTATTGTAATGATCTAATGATTTACATTAGAAATGATACTTTAGTTTTCAGTTTTAAAATGTTTGAAAATGTTTTACTTGTTTGAAAATATTTTTATTGTAATGATCTTAATGATTTTTTTTATATAACTCGATTTTTGGTCTCAAATGACCATGCATAGATTTGGGAGTCATTCTTGAAACAAATCATATGAATTGAAACAACTAAAAAGGAGAAAAATTATTCTTGAAAATATTTTTGTCCTATCAAGCGTTCAATAAAAGATAATGTGATATCATTATTATTGAATCGCTTAAACTACAAAAATGATTTTGATGATTAAAATTTGAATGAGATTTATTTTTTCTCTCAACCAAATCATGAACTTTCCCATGATTTATTGACTTGAGGTATCTTTTATAGGAATCAACTTTTTACTTCTATAACTTGATATTTTCATTAAGAACTATAATTTTCATAACCTGAAGTTTGCTATTCACAAATTAAGATATTGTATCTTTTCTCCTTAGCAACTTACTAAAAAAAAGTTTTCATCCTAATCATATTATGACTTTTCAATATTTGTAACTTGATATTTTTCTATGAATCAATATCCTTCTTATTATTTGATCTCCTAAGACTTTTTTTTATCATCTAAGAGGAGATTTATCAAAATTAAATCATGTCTTTTGATGTTCATGAATTGATATTAATATCTTTCATGACATGATTTATTTATGACTTCCTTATAATTAATGAATGGTGTACCTTATCACCAGATAAATATTTCTTAAAAATATGATTTGAAAATTCAATATCTTTTTTATAAACTTTCCCTTGACCTCTTGTCTTAACTTATCCTTAATGAGAATCATTTTTAACCTCTATGATTTTTTAATAAAAAAGTGATTTATGATCTTAAGAATTATAATTTGAGATTTTTAAACAAGATTGTTCTTTCATTTTATTAAGAAAAATTCTCTAAATAAATTATATGTCTTAAGATTTATCTTGAATGAATCAAGATTATTTACTCTACTAAGACTCATTTTCGTTGTTTAAAAAAATAAGAAGATTTATTAAAATAAATCATGTCTTTTAGTACTTATGATTTGATCTTTAATCTTTAATGACATGATCTCTTTGTACTTATAATTGTAATTAGAACATAGATATAAAAGAAAAATATATACCATCATATTCCTTTTTGACAATGACCAAGTAGAGACATAAAATTGTCAATTTGGTTAGAAGAAAATTGGATATGATGAATCTTATAACATTAAATGAGGGATAATTTGCTTAGAATAAAATTAGAAATTTTAAATTTTCTAAATACATGAGAAATACATAATTTGTATATTGAGCTTTTATTAAAATATATTTGAGATTATCATCCAAATGCATGATTTGGTATCATGTTATTTGAATTTTTTGAGCTTCTTCTTGTTTATATTTACATGAGATGATCTTTTAAATAAAATGAGTAGCTCTTATATATATATACATATATATATATATATATATATATCTTGGATTTCACTTGATTCTTTATTCTTGACATTTATAAAAGAAAAAAATGTGATTCAAAATTTTCTTGTGATGAGACTCTTAAGCTCTCTTTCAATATTTTGATTTTTGATTTATGAATATTCTCAAATGTACCATGCTTAACCACCCCCCCCCCCCCCTCTCTCTTGATATTTGATTTTTTGTGATACTTGATTTTTGGATCTTTGACATTCCCCTCCTTTTCTTCTATCTAGTTTACAAAGGGGGAGAAAAGAAATTTGTTGTGGCATTTGTAATGCATATATCTTTATCCTCTTTCTTCTTATTTTACAAAGAGGAAAATTGAAGCAAATTCTATCATTAGTCTTTTTCTTATTTTACTAATGGGGGGTAATGGACTAAATTCCTCTCTTTATGTGCTAAAAATTATGATAAATGAATAGAACATTTCTCCTTTTTGTTGATGATAAAAGGGGAGAAATGACATAATCGTTGACATAATAGAAATATTTTGAGATCTTTAAAATATTTAAAATTTTTATGTGATACCAAGAAGATGGATGTTGTATCATAATTGATAGCATGTTTATCATGTGAAACATATTTTTAGTTGAAATTATTTATCATATGATACCAAAAAGATGAATGTTTTAAAAATTTTATCATATATGGTATCATGAATGGTTAAATTGTGAAAATTTAAATATTGTCAAAATGCTATGCTTGAATTCAAAAGTGATGGGTTCTTTTGAAATCAAGTTTGCTCTACTTATCTTATGACATATATATAGGGGGAGCTAAGGTTAACTCCTATCATCAATTAGTTATCATCATCAAAAAGGAGGAGATTGTTGAATCTCGAATTTTGACAATAAAATCAATTGATAGGTTTTATAATCTGTGTTAAAGATGGGTGACGCAAGATTAACTACGATAGTGAAAAGATAATACAATCTAATGTTAGATCGGGATCAAGTTTGGGCATCGGGCTAGAGTTCGGATGATGTAGTGAGAACTCGTCAGAAGCTCACCGAAGGTGATCGGGAGCTCATCGAGAGCTTGCCGAAAGTGATCGGGAGCTTTCTGAGAGTGCATTGAGAGTTTGCCAGAAGATAATCAAGAGACTCATCAGGAGTTTGTCGAAGGATGTAGGGAAGTTCATCGGAAAGTTCACCGAGAGTTCCAAAGATCGATTGACATGCCAGACAACAAAAATTATTATAATTGTATCTTAGTATGTCATAGTTAGCATTGTGTGTTTTAAGTCCTAACTGAGTTAGATTAAGATAAATCTAATAAGTGGCAATCGGGACCACTTAGGGTTAGATTTAAGCTCAGGTTTAGCTTATTTCATTGACCTGGAAAGGGGTAAAAAGGAGGTATAAGTTGGGTACGAAATAATATGGGAAAAGTACTATTCTAGGATTCTCGATGGTAGTACTACCCGACAACGATGGTACCACCCAAGCAACGATAGTACCACTATCACCTAGGTTTTCAGTCGACTGTCAGTGGTGGTATCGCTAGTGCTAGCAGTAGTACCGCCCATAGCCTATTTTTTTGAAAAAGGGTGAATTCTGGCTCCATTTTTTGAAGCCAATTGAGGTCTATAAATACCCCAAGTGTTCTTACATTGGATAGCAAGAATATGAAGAAAAAGTGATGAAAATCTTTGGGAAAACTTCGTAAAATTTGAGAGCTTCCCTTGTGTGCTTTAAGTGTAAAGTGAGTTAAAAGGAAGAGTGAAAAATTGTAAAGGTTCTTCTCTTGATCTTAGGAAAAGGAGAAAGGTGTAAAGGGTTTTGATCTTCACCTATGGAAGAAGATCATTAGTAGACACTGGCAGGCCTCGACGAAGGAGGACTCGGGAAGTGGATGTAGGTCAAGTTGTTAACCGAACCACTATAAATTTTGTGAGCCTTCCTTACTTGTTCTCTTTTAAAATTTCTTTTTTATTTTGGCATTCTTTAACTAAATCGAGATTCTTTATTCTTTTCTAAGTTTAAAGTGCTCTCATATTTGATATTGACGGGTTTTAAGAAAAATGCTTTTGGTTTCAATTTTTACTCAAGTATATTTTTCAAACCAAGTCTCTTAAAACACTTGCACTGATTCACCCCCACGCCCTCCATCTTAGTGCCAACTCAGTCCTAACAATAGCAAGAAGTTTGCTTAAAGTAAAGCATCTTTCAAATCAGTTTTGGGCAGAAGCAGTTGCAATAATAATGTATTTGTTGAATATTTCAACAATAAAGGTTGTTATGAATTGAACTTCTTTTGAGGTTTAGTATGTTATAAAACCAAGTATAGGTCATATAAGAATTTTTGGTTGTATTGTTTATATTTTGATAAATTCAAAAAAACATCAAAAACTTGATGAAGAATCTAAAAAAGTATCTTAATTAATTATTCCTTATAATCTAAAGCATATCGATTGTATAATCTTGTTAGTGTAAAATTATTATTAATAAAAATATTATGTTTGATAGAATGACAAGTTAAAATTGGGAGACCAGTGAAGGTGAAAAACAAATTTAGTTTCTAGTATAACCATACATTCCATAGAATCAAGTGACACATCATGCTCAAACAAGTTCATCATCAGCCTCGCCCAGTAATAGCTTAGATTCATCAAATGATGCCTCAAATAAAACTCCTCTAAGAAAATTCAGATCACTAATAAAAATTTATGATTCAATATTTGCTTTATTTATTTCATATCCTATAAATTTTAAGAAAGCAATTGAAAAAGATAAATAGAGAAAAGAAATGAAGGAGAAAATCAAGTTAATTGAGAAGAATAAAACTTGATAATTTACAAATCTATATAAAGAAAATTATTAGATTGAAATGGTTGTTCAAAATAAAGTATAATGCAGATAGAAATATCCAAAAGCATAAAGCTTGGATTGTAGCAAAAGGATATTCACAACAATAAGGAGCTTTGGATGATAGAAAGAGTACTTCAAGTAATATTAGCCTCGGAGCATGAGCTATATCTTAGAGTTCAAAGAAGAAAGCAATAACTACATTATCGACAATGGAAGCAGAATTTTTAACTACAACATTAGGAACTTGTTAAGCAATATAGCTTAGAGGAATTCTTAAGGATCTTTATCAAAAACAAAAAGAAGTAATTGAAATATTTTATAACAACAAAGTCACAATTGCTATAACTAAGAATTCAACCTTTTACGGAAGAATGAAGCATATAAAGATACATTATTATTTCATCCAGGATCTTATAACCAGTGAAGCCATAATAATAAGTTATAGTATAGATGAATAAGTTATAGATATTCTCACCAAGTCACTTCTATTTCAAAAGTATATTTATTTTATATCTCAAATCAATATGTATAATTATGAATCATGGAGAAGTGTTGAAAATTGATTCATAGGTAGCTAGTTATCTAATTAGTTGTTATATTTTATGTAGTAATTGCTGGGAAACCTCAGTGGGAGCATCACATGCGTAACGGAAGATCAAAACAAAATCAATTTCCCAAATAGATCAAAATCATTGTGCAAAAGATTAGCGCAAGAAAAAGTCACAACATTGAAAACTGCATGTGTAAGAGATTGTTTACCTATGGCAATTATATACCCTTATTTTTTAAGATCTGGATAGAGAGGATGAAGGAGGTCAAACATCCTCCGCTTTTATGGTATCCACACGATAGATTACTATAATGATACTCTTCCAATAGCAGCCTTTAATCTTGTAACTCTTGCACAGAGAGAGAGAGGAGAATAGGAGGGAGCGACCAAAAGTGCAGCCTATCATCTGTTGGGAAACCTCAGCGGGAATATCATATGTGCAGCGGAAATCAAAACAAAAGCTGGTTTCCCACGTAGATCAAATCATTGTGCAAAAGATTGGGACATGAGAAACCTACAAAAACTGATAAAATCATATCATGTGATAGATTGATTACCTAGGGAGATTGTATATCCGTGTATTTCAAGATCTAGATGGAGATGATGAAGGAGGTCAAGCATCCTCCTCTTTAGCGGTATCCACACGATAGATCTCTATAGCGGAACTCTTCCAATCTGATCTCACAACTCTTGCATAGAGGAAGGGAGAAGAATAGGAGGAGGAGGCCAGAGCTACAGCCTATCAACCATGAGTCCCCCCTCCTATTTATAGAGAGCAACCAAAAACCCTAGGGCTCCTACCTTAGTGGGTATTGGATCTTCATCCAATTACCCACTAAACTTGCATTATTTGATTTCTACCAATAATCTCCTTAGGCCTCTAATTTGGCCATAGGTAAGGAGCCGATCAGCATAGGGTCTCATCTAATAAGAATAAGGGCTAATTGGATCTTTCTCTACTCGCTGAAGTATCCACCATATATGTGTGACCCTCTAGGCTCGATACCGAGCTGGTTATGCGTCACTCTCATCAAAACTTCTTCTGATATAGAGAATTATTATCTTCATAATATTTCACTCAACTCATCGACTATAGACGTACTAGGCCACTACATCATAGTCCTCAAACGGTATAGGAGGATCAAATCAATTGGACCTATCTGTCCATAGTTACTATGTATCTATAATCCCTCATCCAACTAATATCCCAAAGATCATATATTAGACATTGTACTATCAAGTTACATACAGAATTAGTTTGTCTTGCTCTAGTCGGACTCTACTAGAGAACTCTTTCTCTCACAATCTGAATGACCCTGGCTAGTGAATTATATAAGCAAGCACATATGAGATATTTCTCTAGTAATACCGAGAGTGGATGATCCTCTATTGACACTCAATTGCTTTCATAAGGTTGGCTACCAATCTCGATAGCCAGCTGTAATAGATCTGGAACTTTCCGAACCTATAAGTCTGACATCAAAGAAAGGAGTACTCATACAATGTATCCTTGGTGTCTCAAGTCAAAGGACCAGATATACAATTAGGACTATGAAATCACTGTCTGACATTAGGTATCATCAACTATATAGCATTCCACAAGCGGATCAATTAGTGAACTCATTCTCCAATGAGCACCTATACTATATCCAATAAGTGAACTCATTCTCTAATGAGCACCTATACTATATCCTTAGTGACTCCACATAAGTGGCTATGAGATCAGTCGCTTTCATCATATAGACGAGTATATAGTACACTGGTCTGTCCGGTTATCTCGATGTCTCTCTCGAATAACCTATGATCGAGATTATTTAGGATATGTGTTTAAAGGTTAATCGATCTCATGATCATGATCTCATCACGATCTGATTCCCATTGCATAAAACCAAGGACATCACAATATATATATATAATAGATAATATAATATGAGAATATACCAGTAATAATCTTAAGCAAAAAGATTCCACAACGTATCACATGTGTCATCACTCACGTGATTGGCTTGTAGGGCACTTCTAACCAACAATCTCTCACATGACCTAAAACCAATCACCTATGTGTCTGATCCCCATCAGACCCCTGTGATGCTTAACTAAACCAACGGCTTCGTTAGTGGATCTACAATGTTATCTTCAGATAGACTCCACGTTGTGATAAGACTCCAGAAGGAGCCCTATAGATTTTAATCTTTAAGGGGGATCAACCCTTGAAACGCTATAGAGGTTCCTCCCTCCTAGACTCGGCACAAAGGTTGAATTGAAGATGATAATTTCTTGCTTTCAAGGGGGGGGGGGGGGGCGCGGCTACATCTTAAATAAAGATCAAAGTCCTAGCCCAAGGAGGCACTTATCTAGGTGAAATTACTCTATAGCCGACCTACCTTAATAGGAACAAGGGGTGGCTAGGTTGGCTCTATAGCCGACCTAAGCAGGGGGAAACCCTGGCTGACTTGCCCAGTAAGGGGGGCGATGATTTCTAAGACCTAAGGGCTAATTTAAACCCTAGCCATACTCCTTTATAAGATAGGAGTGACTTTATTACAATCTAGTAGGGTTTTATTGACTACTTCTAGTGAGATTAGGACTCAACCCTGATGAAGTCCTATCAAACCCGCCCTCTTAAAATCAGCCTTGTCCCCAAGGCTGAAGTTCCATGAACTCAGGGAACTGGGTCTTCAGCTCCTCATCGGCTTGAGTGTCAGTTGGAAGAACTTGAGCTAAGTTGTCGTCTTTAAATTTTCATTTGAGTTGGGATACTTGGATGATCAACTATAATTTTGATCTTATGCACGGATCTAATCTCCAAGTTGGGGCCCCAATATGATCCCCAATTTTACAAGGCCTAAAGAAATAAGGAGACTAATTTCTTGATGCTTGAATTTTATGCTGGTGGAGCTGGAGATATAGGGGGACTTGATCTTTCTCAGGAAATTTTCTTCTGCTTCGGTGTTTGTTAGGGGAAAGTTTTTTCCTTGCATAGGTTGTCACATGGTTAGTCTTTAGTGATACCCAATCTTTCTTCTGGAATGGTGACTACCCTCTGGTATAGTTCAGGATGATGAGAACCCAATCTGGTGTGAGCATGGATTGCAATTCTTTTAGTTTAACTCCTCTTTCGTGCCATGGACCTATATCTAACCATATTTTAAATTTGATAGTAATTAGTATCTCCTGTAAAAACCTCATATAAAGTGTAGGGGAAGCCTCGATGTAAATTAGGAGTCGACTATCTTGCATAAGAATAGCTCAAATTCTAACTCCTAAAGCATCAGCCTCAAGGGCCAAAGTGTAACCAAAATCGGGCAGCGCTAGGACCGACGTTATCGTCATGGCTACCTTGAGTCGCTTGAAGGCTGCGGAGGCTTTATCCAACCATAAGGAGTCTTTCTTCAGTAAGGATGTGAGCAGGGCACTGATCTTGCCATAATCTTTCATAAAATTTTGGTAGTAGCCTGTAAGTCCAAGGGAAACACATAATGATTGTACGTTTGTAGGTCTCGACCATCCTTGCATTGCCTCGATCTTTGTCGGGTCCACCGCTACTCCATCCTCTAATATAATGTACCCAAGATACTCCACTTTACACTATAATAAGTTGCACTTTGACTATTTAACATAAGGAGTATTCTCCCAAAGAATCGTTAGAATAGTTCGTAAGTGTTGAAAATATATATCAAGCGTAGGGCTATAAATGAGAATATCATCAAAGAATACCAATACAAACTTACGTAGAAAACTCCAGAAGATGTCATTCATCAGGCTTTAGAAATTAGAAGGAGTATTCATAAGTCCAAAAGGCACTACCAGAAACTCTTAGTGGCTGTTATGCGTGCGAAACGCAGTTTTCAGAATATCTTCAGTACATATCCGAATCTGATGGTATCCGGATCGAAGATCCAATTTAGTGAAGACTTGGGCTCTTTTTAGTTCATCCAAGAGATCATCTATGATGGGTATAGGATATTTGTCCTTGACGGTGATGGCGTTTCGAGCCCAGTAGTCAATACACATCCGTCACGTACCATCTTTCTTGCACACTAGCAACATCAGTGAGGAGTAAGGGCTGCAGCTTGGTCGAATTATCCCGGTATCAAGCATCTCTTTTATAATGTTCTTGATCTCATCCTTCTATAAGTGAGGATAGTGGTATAGTTACAAATTTGCTAGAAGTTTGCATAGCAAAATAGGAATGCAGTGGTCATGCGATCGGTGAGGGGTCAACCCACGCGGCTCCATGAAAATGTCTGTGAATTCATCCAGTAAGAGGGCAAGCTTAGGATCTAAAATTTGTATATTCTCCCCCTTAGATGGCAGCTAGATATACATAAAAAATCTCTTATGTGCTTTATGTAAAACTTTCTCCATCCGTTACATCGAAATGGTGGAGATATGGCTCCCGCGCTTGCCTCGTAATGTGGCCTGTCTCCCTTTGCAATAGAATTTCATAATTAATTTAAAAAAATTTCAAGATATATCACCTAATGTTATGAGCCATTCAATCCCAAGCATGGCTTCATAGTCATCGATGGGTAGGAGAAAGAAATCGGCTACCACTTCTTAGTCTTGGAGGAGTAGCTTCACCCGTGGGCATCGTTGGTCATAATTAAGGATTCGACCGTCGGTGACCTTTACGTCAAACTTCTTGCAACCTTCGATTTGAAGTGCTAAACATGTAGCAATCTTACTATTGAGGAAGTTATTTGTGCTACCTGTGTCGATGAGAACAGTGATGGATTGCTGCTTTAGAAGTCCTCCAACTTTCATCGTCTGCGGATTGGAGTAGCCGGCCAATGCATACACTGCATAGTCAACCGATTGGGGCTCTTCCTCTATGGCTTCCTCTTCAGGTTCGAGGCCTTCTTCAGATGGTTCGTTGTCCTCATCCTCCACTGGTTCAATCATGAGGAGCCGACCCTTTTTATAGTGATGTTCGCGGCTCCACGGTTCATTGCATGGCTAACACAACTCCTTGGTCGATTGTTCGCGAAGCTCGTCTCTTATCAACTTTTTTGGTGCAGGGGCTTAGATGGCAGTAGAGGGTGTAGTAGGTCTCAGCCTGGCTGGTCGGTGAGTGAGCCTTGTCCTTCGTACCTCGTGGTTTAATTGTTCTTCCTGGATACTTGCGAAGGAAATCGCTACCCTAAGAGTGTACGATTGCCACGCCTTTACTTCTCCTCGGATCTCCGGCTTTAGGCCCTTGATAAAAGTACCTAAAAGTTATTTCTCAGACCAATTCTTAGTTTGGTTAGATAAATGCTCAAATCTTGTTTGGTATTCTTGTATTGTAGAGGTTTGACAAATCTTTGCCAATTGTCCGTCGATATTGTTGAAATCGATTGGTCTGAAGCAGCCTAGTAGTCCTTCCTTGAATCGCTGCCAAGAGAGTCTTCCATGGGTGTGCTTAAACCAGTTAAACCACTGAATAGCATCTCCCTCGAGGTGGATGGAAGCAATCTCCACTTATGTCGCGTCGGCGGTTTGGTAGAACCGAAAATAGCGCTCCACGCATGAGATCCACCCGATCAGGTCTCCTTCTTCCCATCTAGGGAAATCAACCTTCATGCATGGATTATTGAGATCAGAGGTGATGTGGCCCTATTCTTGAGGATCATCTCGTTGATCTGAAGTTTCTCTGTATTGTGATTTCCTCGGGCTTGATGGTCGGCCAATGCTGAATTCGGCGAAAAGGGATCACATCTTCTCTTCCATGCGGTTTCCAAAGGCTTCAAGTTTTGCACCGATAGCCTCCTCCGATGCCATAGTATACGCCTTAAGATCTATAATATTAAAATCTTTTTTCTGTTGTCGGGTTAGTGGCATGGGAATTTTGGAGAAGGGGGTGGCCGGTTGGAAGGTGGATCGATTTGGGTGGAAGTATACTACGGTTTAGGGCAGATTTGGGGTTACAATTTTGTAGAGTTTAGGCTACAAATTGGTGTGGTTTTAGGGCTGTGATAGTAGTAGATGAAGGTTAGGAAAATAGGTTTTAGATCTGGGATAGATGGCAGTAAAGGTAGGTGTCTTGGTAAGGAAAGTTTTCTGAAAAGGTAAGTGGATCGATAAGAAAGTAGGCTGATTTAGGTGGCTGATTTGGGAGCTATTTGGATTCGGTTTATGGTAGGGTTTTAAAGGTTTTTTGGTAAGGATGGTAGGGTTTGGTGATGAGGAAAGAAGAGTCTAAAATTCCATAAAAAATAGCACTTAAATCTGATAGAATTCGGTGGAAAAAAGTGCTATAATGTGCTGTCCTGCTAAACCGATTTTTGTGTTAGAGAAATGCTAATTTTTTAATATAAATTCCAAGAGAAAGTTTAAAAAAATTATGCAGAAACCCTTGGTTCAGATGTTTTTAATACTAGTAAAAAGTTTGACAAAATTTTGGCAGCATAACAGTCGGGAAATAGGGCAAAAGACGAAAGGCAGATTCCTTCATCGTAAAATTTTAAAACTGTGTAATAGTCAAAGATTGCACAAGAAAACCAGTTCTAGAAGGATTTTTTTGTAAAATCAAATCCAGATAAAATCCAACTTGATCTTGAGAATTGTGTAAAAATTTCAGCCAAAAAGGATGAACAAAAGTTTGGTTTCAAGAGGCCAATAAATAAAAGGCAAATTCTGCATTATAAAATTTTAGTACTGTGCAACAAAGAATCATAGCGCTATAAGTCTAGATCCAGAAGGGGTTTTTTCATGAGATTAGTCTTAGATGAAAACTAAGATGATCTATAAAATTGTATAAAAGTTTCAACCAAAAAGGATGACTAAAAGTTTAGTTTCAATAAGCAACAATTGGCTAAAAATTTTTGCAGCATTTCATCTTTGTAACGATGATAATGTTTGCAACGAATGAATTTTGCAGCAGATAAAATTTGAAAAAAATCTTCAATGTGTAAAGTAAGGAATCTTGCAGTATTGAAGAGGCATGGATGATAAAATAAATATCAGATTTCCAGATCAAACGCAGAGGGTAGCGGCAGATTGATTTGATCTGCTGCTGGGGTGGAAGGTGGAGGCGCATGTCACAACAATTGTGGGAATTGCTTGGGAAGGTGGAGGTGGCTGAGATGGCTACAGGGCAGCAAGAATGCGACTCTGATACCAGATGATAAGACCCAGAAGGATCCATATAGATTTTGATCCTTGAGGGTGATCAACCCTTGGAACGCTATAGGGGTTCCTCCCTCCTATACTCGGCACAAAGGCTGAATTGAAGATAATAATTGCTTGCTTTCAAAGAGGGGGGCGGCTACATCTTAAATAGGGATCAAAGTCCTAGCCAAAGGGGGCACTTATCTAGGTAAAATTACTCTTTTGCCCCTCCTATAACCATCCTATCTTAATAGGAATAGAGCCGACCTAAGCAGGGGGAAACCTTGGCCGACTTGCCCAGTAAGAGGGGCAGCGACTTCTAAACCCTAAGGGCTAATCTAAACCCTAGCCATACTCCTTTATAAGATAGGAGTGACTTTATTACAATCTAGTAGGGTTTTATTAACTACTTCTAGGAAGATTAGGACCCAACCCTGTTGGAGTCCTATCACGTTGCTTGGTACGACTCCCAAATCATGATGAACTTCTTCATCTATACCCCTTCTTTTGTTGTTTCTACTACAGTAATGTATTTTGCCTCTATAGTTGAGTTAGCAGTAGTATCTTGCTTGGAACTCTTCCAGCTTACTGCTCCTTCATTTAGCTTGAAAACATATCCTGAGTTTATCTTGCTATCATCAATGTCAGACTAGAGACTTGTCCATGTAGCCCTCAACTTGGAGGCTACCTTCTCTATATACTAGTAAAAGATCCTTAGTCCTTCTCAAGGACTTAAGGATATACTTTACTGCCTTCCAATTTTCCAAACTTGGATCTGTCTGATACCTCCTCGTGACACTCAAAGCATGCAATTTACTAGGCCTGATATATAGCATACATAGCATACATGATATACCCTATACTGAGACATAGGGCATCCTATCCATGTTTGTCCTTTCTTTAGGAGTCTTTAGGGACATACTCCTAGAAAGTAATATTTCATGTCTCATCGGTATGAGATCTCCCTTGGAAATATTTATCCCAAAACTTTTTGACAATGAAGTCAAATGTACTTGGACCGAGATAAGCCAAACATCCTCTTGGATCTATCTCTATAGATCCAAATCCCTAAAATATAGGATGCTTCCCCTAAATCGTTTATGAAGAAGTTTCTGGATAGCCACGTCTTTACTGTAGAAAGCATTCCTACATCATTCCCAATGATTAGGATGTTATCCACATACAACACCAAGAAGGTGATAGCGCTCTCACTTTACTTTCTGTATACACAAGGCTTATCTTCATTCTTAATAAAGTCATAAGATCTGATCGCCTCATCAAATCTTATGTTCCAACTTCGGTAAGCTTGCTTCAATGCATACACCTCCAGCAACATTCACACTTTATATAGACTCTCTCTGGATACGAATCCCTTTGGCTATATCATATACACCTCCTCTCGAGGTTGCCATTAAGGAATATCATTTTCACATCCATTTGCCAGATCTCATAATCATAATGCGCTGTAATACCTAAAAGAATTCTAATGGATTTAAGCATGACTACAGGTGAAAAGGTTTTGTTATAGTCAACTCCTTGTCTTTGACGATATCCTTTAACTACCAGCCTTGCCTTATAGATCTTCACCTTTCCATCTAATCTGATCTTCATCTTGATGATCCACTTACACCTAATGGGTATAATACCCTCAGGTGTATCCATAAGGTTCTAAACCTTGTTAGAGTATATAGAATCCATCTCAGAAATCATGGCTTCTTGCCACTTCTCGGAGTCTATACTCATAATAGCCTCCTCATAGGTTTGAGGATCAACATCCTGAGAGTCCTCTCCACTGATACGCCCCACATATCTTTCAGGAGGGTGAGATGTTGGGAAACCTCAGTGGGTGCATCACATGCGTAGCGAAAATCAAAATAAAAACTGATTTCCCATGCAGATCAAATCATCTTACAAAATATTGGGATCATAAGAAAAATACAAAAATCGATAAAATCGCGATGTGTGAGAGATTGATTTTATCTAGGGAGATCGTATATCCCTATATTCCAGATCCGGATGGAGAAGCTAAAGGAGGTCAAGTGTCCTCCTTTTTAGTGGTATCCACACGATGAATCTCTACAACGAAGCTCCTCCAATCTGATCTCGCAACTCTTGCACAGAGGGAGGGAGGAGAATTAGAGGTGGTGGCTAAAGCTGCAACCTATCAACCATGAGTCTCTCCTCCTATTTATAAAAAGCCACCAAAAACCCTAGGGCTCCTGCCTTAATGGGTATTGGATCTCCATCCAATTACCCACTAACCTTGCATTATTGGATCTGTTAGGAAACCTCAGTAGGTGTATCACATACGCAGTGGAAATCAAAACAAAAACTAATTTCTTATGTAGATCAAAACGTCGTGCAAAAGATTGGGGTCGTAAAAAAATTACAAAAATAAAAAAAACCGTAATGTGTAAGAGATTGATTTTACCTAGGGAGATCATATATCCCTATATACCTAATCCTGATGGAGAAGATGAAGGAGGTCAAGTGTCCTCCTCTCTAGCGGTATCCACATGATGGATCTCTGCAGTGAAACTCCTCTAATATGATCTTACAACTCTTGCTCAGAGAGAGGTCGGAGAATAGGAGGTGGTGGCTAAAGCTGTAGCCTATCAACCATGAGTCTTCCCTCCTATTATAGAGAGCCACCAAACACACTAGGGCTCCTGCCTTAGTGGGTGTTGGATCTCCATCCAATAACCCACTAACCTTGTATTATTGGATCTCTATTCAATAATCTCCTTAGGCCTCTAATTGGGCCTTAAGCAAGGAGCCTATCAACATAGGGTCTCATCTAATGAGAATAAGGGCTAATTAGATCTGCATCCAATCCTCTATTCGCTAAAGCATCCACCATGTGTGTGTGACCCTCTAGGCCCGATACTGAGCTCGCTGTGAGTCACTCCCATCAAAACTCCTTCTGATATAGTAAATTATTATCCTCATAATAATTCACTTGACTCATTGACTATGGACATACTAGGCCACTACACCATAGTCCCCAAACGGTACAAGGGGATCAAATCCGTCGGACCTATCTATCCACAATTATCATGTATCTATAATCACTCATCCAAATAATATCCCAGAGATCATATATTGGATATGGTACTATCAGGTCACATACGAAATCAGTTTGTCTTGCTCTATTCGGATTCTACCAGAGAACTCCTTCTCTCTTAATCTGAATGATCCTGGCTAAGGATTTGTCTGAGCAAGAATATATGAGATATTCCTCTCATAATACCGAGAGTAGATGATCCTCTATTGACACTCAATTGTCTTCATAAGATTAGCTACTAATCCCGATAACCAATTGTATCAAATCTGAAACTTCCCAAACTTGTAAGTCTGGCGTCAAAGAAAGGAGTACTCATACACGGCATCCTTGGTGTCTCAAGTCTAAGGACTAGATATACAATTAGGACTATGGAATTACTATCGGACATTAGGTATCATTAACCATACAACATTCCATAAGTGGATCAATTAGTGAACTCATTCTCCAATGAGCACCTATACTATATCCTTAGTGTCTCCACACAAGTGGCTATAAGACCAGCCACCTATATTATATAGATAGGTATATAGTACACTGGTCTATCCGGTTATCTCGATGTCCCTCTCGAGTAACCTATAACCGGGATTATTTAGGATCTATGTTTAAAGGTGAATCGATCTCATTATCATGATCTCATCACGATCCGATTCCCATTGAACAGAACCAAGGACATCACAATATATATGTAATAAATAATATAATATGAGAATATGCCAATATTAATTATAAGCAAAAAGATTACACAACATGTCACACATGTCATCACTCACGTGATTGACTTGTAGGGCACCTGTAACCAGTAATATGCTAACTGACCAAAAGCCAATCACCTATGTGTCTGATCCTTATCGGACTCCTATGACGCTTAGATATAATCTGAGCCAACGGCTTCATCATTGAATCTGCAATGTTATCTTCGGATGAAACTCTTTCTATTGCTATATCTTTTCAGGTCATGATCGTTCTAATTAGATTGAACATCCTCATAACAATTCTGATGAGACCTGGATTCCCTTGCTAAAGTTATCACCCTGTCACTATCACAATATATGAGAGTCAGCTCCATGCTGCTTGGTATGACTCCCAAATCCTTGATAAATTTCTTCATCCACACCCCTTCCTTTGCTGCTTCTGTTGCAGCAATGTATTCTGCCTCTATGGTCGAGTCAGCAGTAGTATTTTGCTTGAAACTCTTCCAGCTTACTGCTCTTCCATTCATGGTAAAAACATACCCTAAATTTGATTTGCTATCATCAATGTCAAACTGAAAACTTGAGTCTGTGTAGCCCTTAACCTGGAGGCTACCTCGTCCATATACCAGTAAAAGATTCTTAGTCCTTCTCAAGTACTTAAGGATACACTTTACTGCCTTCCAATGTTCTAAACCTGGATCTGCCTGATACTTGCTCGTGACACTCAGAGCATGTGCTATATCAGGCCTAGTATATAGCATCACATACATGATTGACCCTATAGCTGAGGTATATGGTATCTTATCCATGTCTGCCCTTTCTTCATGAGTCTTTGGGGATATACTCCTAGAAAGTGATATTCCATATCTCATCGGTATGAGACCTCTCTTGGAATTTTCATGCCAAACCTTTTGACAATAGAGTTTATGTACCTAGATTGGGATAAGCCAAGCATCCTTTTAGATCTATCTCTATAGATCTAGATCCCCAAAATATAGGATGCTTTCCCTAAGTCTTTCATAGAGAAGTTTCTCGATAGCTAAGCCTTTATTATGAAGAATATTCATATATCATTCCCAATGATTAGGATGTCATGCACATATAGTACCAAGAAGGTGATAGCGCTTCCACTTATCTTCCTGTACACACAAGGCTCATCTTCGTTCTTAACGAAGTCATAAGATCTGATCACCTCATCAAATCTTATGTTCCGACTTTGGGAAGCTTGCTTCAATCCATAAATGAATCTAAGTAACCTGCACACTTTATCTGGACTCTCTTTAGATATGAATCTCTTTGGTTGTATTATATACACATCTTCTCGATGTTACCATTGAGGAATATCGTTTTAACATCCATCTGCCAGATCTCATAGTCATAGTGTGCTGCAATGGCCAAAATAATTATAATGGACTTAAGCATAGCTACAGGTAAAAAGGTTTCGTCATAGTCAACTCCTTATATTTGATTATCTCCTTTAGCTACCAACCTTGCTTTATAGGTCTCTACCTTTCCATCCACTCTGATTTTCTTCTTAAAGATCCATTTGCAGCCAATGGGTATACCCTTAGGTGCATCCACAAGGTTCCAAACCTTGTTATAGTAAATGGAATCCATCTCAGAATTCATTGCTTCTTGCCATTTTTCAGAGTCTATACTTATAATAACCTCCTCGTAGGTCTGAGGATCAATATCCTGAGAGTCATCTCTATTGATATATCCCACATATCTTTCAGGGGGTGAGATACTCTATTAGACCTATGTAAAGTTGGAACTTGTATGTTAGTTACCTGAACAAACTTAGGCTTTGGAATGGTGCTTGAGCTAGGTTCTTCAACCTCGCTCAATTCTATCTCGCTCCTACTGTTTCCACCAAGAATGTGTTCCTTCTCAAGGAACACAGCTCTCTTGGCAACAAAGGCCTTTCGGTCCTTGGGATGATAGAAATAATACACACAAGTTTTCTTTGGGTATCCCACGAATGTGCACCATTCTGTCTCTGATTCCAATTTATCAGGGTTGTGTTTTCTAACGTAGGTAGGACAGCCCCAACTCTTAACAATCTTAAGATCGGGCTTTTTTCCTTTCTATATCTTATATGGTGTTGACACTATCGACTTTGATGGAACTTTGTTCGGAAGGTAAGCTATAGTCTCTAGGGGGTACCCCCAAAATGAAATGGGTAGATCAGCGAAACTCATCATGGACTACACCATGTCTAATAATGTGCAATTCCTCCTTTCTGATACACCATTGAGCTGAGTTGTATAAGGAGGTGTCCACTGGGATAGAATCTTATTGTCCTTGAGGAAATGGGTGAACTCCGTACTCAAGTACTCTCCTCCTCGATCTGATCAAAGAATCTTTATACTCTTTCCAATTTGTTTCTCTACCTCATTCGTATATTCCCTGAATTTCTCGAAGGCCTCAGATTGTACTTCATTAAGTACATGTGTCCATACCTAGAGAAATCATCAGTGAATGTAATGAAGCATGAGTAACTACCTATAGCCTAAGTTAATATGGGACCACATATATCACTATGTATGAGTTCCAATAACTCGGTGGCTCTCTCTCCAGTTCCACTAAAAGGAGAGTTAGTCATCTTCCCACGAAGGCAAGGTTTGTAAGTTGTATATGTCTCATAGTTAAATGGATCTAAGTATCAATCTTTCAGCAACTTTTGAATCCTTCCCTCATGTATATGACCTAGCCTACAATGTCATAGGTATGCATTATTCACCTCATCTCTTTTCCTCTTAGATATATTTATATTCATAATATGTGGAGAAGTGTCTAACACATATAAGTCATTTATAAGGATCCCTCTAGTGATGATCTCATTATCAATAATTATTGAATAATTATTATTCTAAAAAACTAATTTATATCCACTAATTGTCAAACAAGAGATAGCAATAATTTTTTTGATAATAAAAAATAAAATAGCATGCATCTAATGCAATGTAGTAAATATTTTAGCTCAATATATATGTAATATGTCTGTTTTTAAAGTGTGAAGAGTAATTGATCAGATTCGCGGACGTTCCTATGAAGAAACACTTATGATACTGGAACTCATGCCTTATCGAGCATCTTATCCCATTTTAAAATTGGTTTATTCTGCAGCAGCAAATGCTAGTCATAATATGGGTTTGAACGAAGGGTGACCTCTCCAACAGCAACTCATGCTCCATTGCCCATCTTGAGGTTCATCTCACGTCTAGCCAATCTCCTAGGTCTTGCCAGAATCTGCAATTAATTGCAGATATGATAAATACTCCCGGTATCCAATACCCATATGTTATCATGAAAATCTGACAAGTGGAGACTGATCATGAATATACCTGAAGCTTCTCCAAGCTTCTGTCTCGCCTTCTCTGCAAGGTAGTCCCTGTAGTTCCTCTTCCAATGTCCGTCTTGGTTATAGTGGAAGCATTGTCCTTTGTCCTTTCCCAGGTATTTCTTAGCAACCTTTGCCTTATCTGATCTTTCATTGCTCTTGCCCTTCTTAAGGGTCTTGCTGGCCTTCCTTTCCTTTTGGTCTTACCAATATAGAGACCTAGCTTCTCCTTCTTGATGACACTCTCAGCTTCCCTTGACATATTGACGAGCTCGGGGAGAGTCACCTCAAACTTGCTCATGTTAAAATTCATGATGAAGTGAGAAATAGAATCTGGTAGGGACTGAAGTATAAGATCATCGCAGAGGTTATCCTCTATGACTATTCTTAAACCTATGATTTCCTCGATCTACTCTATCATCTTTAGAACATGGTTCTCAACTGATATCCCTTCTGTTATCCTGGCTTGGAAGAGTTTCGTAGATATCTCATATCTTTGAGATATTCCCTATTTCTCAAACAGCTAGCGGAGATGAAGAAGGATAGAATCTGCATCCATGCTCTCATGTTGCCTTCGTAACTCAGGAGTCATGGAGGCCAATATGTAACATTTTGCTAATGTAGAATCATCTATATACTTCACATAACGAGCGATCTCATCCTCGCTTGCCCCTTCTTCCGGCATGGACAGAATTGTATCAAGGACATATGCAATTTTCTCTGCCATGAGAATAATTCTCAAATTGTGGAGCCAATCTGTATAGTTTGGCCTAGTGAGATGGTTGGCATCAAGTATGCCACGTAAGGGGTTTATGAGCAATATGTTTCTGACAAAACAAGATATAGCAAAAATAAATAACATGCAGATTTTGTAAAAAATACTAATTAAAATATAGACTTCTATCTTAATGTACTCCTACTATTTTCTTAGTGAATCACGCGACGCCCTCAACACGTGAGACGGAAGTCTTCGGCAGACTCCTAGTGGGGATTGGGATCCAATTGACATCTTACTGCAACCTCCAGGGACTCGACCAATTACACTAAGCCCAAAAGGTAGGCAACTATTGCCAATCACAACTCCTTGTGATTCTTGTCACGTTCGACCTTTGAATCTGATAGGACTCCAATAGGGTTTAGTCATAATCATTCTAGTATAAGTAAACAAAAACTCTACTAAATTATAATAAGGCCTCTCCTATCTTATAAAGGAGTATGGCCAGAGTTTGGATTAGCTCTTAGGGCATAGTAGTTGTCGCCCCCCTTACTGGGCAAGTCGGCCAGGGTTTTCCCCTGCTTAGGTCCGCTATAGAGCTAACCTAGCCACCCTTTGTTCCTATTAAGGTAGGATGGCTATAAGAGGGGTAAAAGGATAATTTTACCTAGATAAGTACCCCCATAGGCTAAGACTTTGATCCCTATTTAAGATGTATCCACCCCCCTCTTTGAAGGCAAACAATTATCATCTTCAATTCAGCCTTTGTGCTGAGTCTAGGAGAGAGGAACCCCTATAGCGTTACAAGAGTTGATCTCCCTCAAGGATCAAAATCTATAGGGCTCCTTCTAGGGTCTTACCATCTGGTATCAGAGCAGTGATCTTGCTGCCCTTATAGCCATCCTAGCTACCTCCACCTTCCCAAGCAATTCCCACAATTGCTACGACACGTGCCTCCACCTTCCACTCCAGCAACAAATCAAATCAGTCTGCTATTGCCCCCTACGTTTGATCTAGAATTCTGGTATATTTCTATAACCCATGCCTCTGCAATACTGCAAGATCCTTCCTATTACATGTGGGAGAAGTTTTCCAAAGTTTCCTTGCTGCAATTATTTACCATCACAAATGTTATCATCGTTGCGAAGGTGAAACACTGTAGAAATTTTTCAGCCAATTATTACTACTTGAAATCAAGCTTTTGTTCATCGTTTCTGACCGAAATTTTTACAAAATTCTTAAAATTAAGTTGTCTTTCATTTGAATTTGATTTCACAAAAAAACTCTTTCTGGAATTGGTTTTCTTGTACGATCTTTCACCATCATGCAGTTCTAGAATTTTACGATAAAGGAATCTGCTTTACATCTTTTGCCTTATTTCCCTACCATTATACCGTCAAAATTTCTACTAGTATTGATAACATTTAAACCAAGGGTTTCTTCATAATTTTCTTAAACTTTCCCCTAGAATTTATATTGAGAAATCATCATTTTTTTCACGTAAAGACTGGTTCAGCAGGACAACACATTACATCACTTCTTTTCACCGAATTCTATCAGATTTGAGTGCTGCTTTTTGTGAAATTTCAAACTCTCCTTTCTTCATCACCAAACCCTACCATCCTTACCAAAACCCTTCAAAACACTACCTTAAACTGAATCCAAACAGCCCCCAAATCTGCCCTAAACCGTAGCCTACTTTCACCCAAACCGATCCACCTTCCAACTGGTCATCCCCTTCTCTAAAATTCCCATGCTACTAACTCGACAATAGAAAAAAGATCTCAATATTATAGATCTTGAGGTGTATACTATGGCATCAGAGGAGGCTATCGATGCAAAGCTTGAAACCTTTAAAAATTGCATGAAAGAGAAATGCGATCCTTATTTGCCGAATTCAACATAGGCCAACCATCAAGCCCGAGGAAGTCACATCATGGAGAGACTTCAGATCAGCAAGATGATCCTCAAGAGCATAGACACATCACCTCTGATCCTAACAATCCATGTATGAGGGTTGACTTCCCAGATGGGAAGAAGGAGACCCGATCGGATGGATCTCGTACACGGAGCATTATTTTCGGTTCTATCAAACCACCGTTGCAACACGGGTAGAGATCGTTGCCATACACCTCGAGGGAGATGTTATTCAGTGGTTCAATTGGTTTAAACACACCTATAGAGGACTCTCTTGGTAGCGGTTCAAGGAAGGGCTTTTAAACTGCTTCAGTCCGACCGATTTTGATAACATCAACGGACAATTTGCAAAGATTCGCCAAACCTCTACCATATAAGATTACCAAATAAGGTTTGAGCATTTATATAATCAACTAAAGATTGGTCTAAGAAATAACTTTTAGGTACTTTCATTGAGGGCCTAAAGCTGAAAATCCGAGGAGAAGTCAAAGCACGACAACCGTACACCCTTATGGCGACAATTTCCTTCGCGCGTATCCAGGAAGAACGATTGAACCACGAGACATGGAGGACAAGGGTCACTCCCTGACCAGCCATGCCGAGGCCTATTGCCACCTCTACTACCATCCGAGCCCCCACACCAAGAAAAATGATAAGAGACAAGCTTCGTGAACGATCGGCCAAAGGATCATGTTGGCATTGCGATGAATCATGGAGCCGCGAACGTCGTTGCAAGAAGGGCCTGACTCCTCATTATTGAACCAGTGGAGGAAAGGACAATGAACCATCTGAAGAAGGCCTCGAACCCAAAGAGGAAGCCATAGAGGAAGAGCTCCAACTGGCTGACTACGCAGTGCATGCATTGGCCAGCTACTCCAATTCGCAAATGATGAAAGTTGGAGGACTTCTAAAGTAGCAACCCATCACCATTCTCATCGACACTGGTAGCACAAATAACTTCCTCTATAGTAAGGTTGCTACATGTTTAGCACTTCAAATCAAAGGTTGCAAGAAGTTCAACGTAAAGGTCACTGACGGCCGAATCCTTAATTGCGACCAACGATGCCCGCGGGTGAAGCTACTCCTCCAAGACCAAGAAGTGGTAGCCAATTTCTTTCTCCTACCCATCGATGACTATGAAGCCATGCTTGGGATCGAATGGCTCACAACATTAGGTGATATCTCCTAAAATTTTTCTAAATTAATTATGAAATTCTATTGCAAAGGGAGATAGGTCACATTATGAGGCAAGCGCGGGAGCCATATCTCCACCGTTTCGATGCAACAGATGAAAAAAGTTTTGCATAAAGTACATGAAGGATTTTTTATGCATATCCAGCAACCATCTAAGGGAGAGAATATACAAATTTCAGATCCTAAGCTTACCCTCTTGCTGGATGAATTCGCAGATGTTTTCATGGAGCCGCGCGGGCTGCCCCCTAACCGACAGCATAACCACCGTATTCCTATTCTATCGGGCAAACCTCCAGCAAATGTGCATCCGTATCACTATCCTCACTTGTAGAAGGATGAGATCGAGAATATCGTTAAAGAGATACTTGACACTGGGGTAATTTGACCGAGTTGCAGCCCTTATTCTTTATCGGTGTTGCTAGTGCGCAAGAAGGACGGTACATGGTGGATGTGCATTGATTATTGGGCCTTGAACACTATCACCGTCAAGGATAAATATCCTATACCTATCGTAGATGAGCTCTTGGATGAACTAAAAGGAGCCCGGGTCTTCACTAAACTGGATCTCCATTCTGGTTATCACCAGATTTGGGTATACACTGAAGACATTCCAAAAACCGCATTCCGCATGCATAACGGCCACTACGAGTTTTTGGTAATGCCTTTCGGACTTACGAATGCTCCTTCTACTTTCCAAAGCCTGATGAATGACATTTTTCAGAGTTTTTTATGCAAGTTTGTATTAGTGTTCTTTGATGATATCCTCATTTATAGCCCTACACTTGATATACATTTTTAGCACTTACGAACTATTCTAACAATTCTCCGGGAGAATACTCTTTATGTGAAACAGTCAAAGTGCAGTTTCTTATAGTGTAAAGTGGAGTATCTTGGGCATATTATATCAGAGGACGGAGTAGCGGTAAACCTGACAAAGATCGAGGCAATGCAAGGATGGCCGAAACCTACAAACGTAAAATCACTGCGTGGCTTCCTTAGACTCACGGGCTACTACCAGAAATTCGTGAAAGATTATGGCAAGATCAGTGCCCCGCTCACACCCCTACTAAAGAAAGATTCCTTCTTATGGTCGGAACAAGCCTCTACAGCCTTTGAACGACTCAAGGCCGCCATGACAATGACGCCAGTCCTAGCATTACCTGATTTCAGTCGCACCTTCGTGATCGAGGTCGACGTGTCTGGAGTTGGGATTGGAGCTGTTTTAATGCAAAATGGTAGACCTCTTGCCTACACCAGTAAGGCATTGTCTCCATCACACTTGAAAATGTCAATATATGATAAAGAAATGTTTGGCATTGTACACGTCATCACAAAGTGGAGACCCTACCTGATCGGCCGACGCTTCCAGATTAAGACTGACCACCGAAGTCTTAAGTATTTCTTGGAGCAGAAAATATCCTCCCTGGAGCAGCAAAATTGGGTAACTAAACTTCTCTGCTTTGATTATGAAATTACTTATCGAAAAGGAAAAGAGAATATTGTGTTTCCTCAAACACATTAGGGAGGAGGAAGAATGATCCAAAAATTTGAAGCATCATAGAAAAATTGGAGAAGGATCCAGATTCCATAGGGCACTACACGTGGGACTCGAAGGACTTACGCTATAAAGACCGAATTGTTGTTGTTCCTTCTTCTTCTTGCATTCAAGTTATTTTGCGTGAAATGCACTCTTCACCTTAGGCAGGGCACTCTGGATTTCTGAGGACTTATAAAAGGGTAAAGCAAAGCTTATTCTCAAAGGGCATAAAGAAATTAGCTTATGACTATGTATCCAAATGTGATATATGTCAGCGGCATAAAGGAGAAACAATGGCAACTCCCAGTAAACTACAGCCGCTACCTATACCAAATTCGACTTGGATGGACATCTCCATGGGTTTCATCGAAGGACTGCCACTATCTTAAGGTAAAAGCATGATCTTTGTGGTGGTAGATCGCCTAATTAAGTAAGTATGCTCATTTTTGTGCTATGAGACATCCCTATACTGCTGCTACTATTGCCCAGATTTTTATGGAAAATATTATGAAATTGTATGGGATTCCAAGGTCAATAGTAAGCGACCATGATAGGGTGTTTACAAGTAAATTTTGGATCGAGCTCTTCCATCTACAGGGCACCCAATTGAAGATGAGCACAGCTTATCATCCACAAATAGACAGCCAAACAGAGATGGTGAACAGATGCCTCGAGACTTACTTACGATGCTTCACCAGCAATCGGCCCAAAGAGTGGACAAGATGGCTTCCCTGGGCCGAATGGTGGTACAACACAACTTTTCATTCGTCAATTAATTGTACCCCTTACGAGGCACTGTATGGCCGACTACCCCGTATAATTTTCAGATATGTACTTAGTTCAGCCAAAGTAGATCAGGTCAACCAAGACCTAATTAACAGAGATAAACTGCTATAGCTACTGAAGGACAACCTAAGTGCCGCTCAAGCCCGCATGAAGCAACAAGCAGACAATCACCGGAGTGAGCGAGAATTCTCAATAGGAGATTGGGTTTACCTCCGCCTATAACCATACAAGCAGCTATCCATCAACATAAATCATCAATGAAACTGTCTCCATGAGGAACCCCTATAGTGTTCCAAGGGTTTATCCCCCTCAAGGATCAAAATCTATAGGGCTCCTTTTGGGGTCTTACCAGAATCATCATGATCTTGAGGGACTCGACCAACCATGATATTCAGTTAAGTCATCACCATCGTTACAAGATGAGTCTGATTTGATGAAATGCCCTCGAGGGACTCGACCAAGCATACCATGTCCTCAGGTCACCGATGATATCTCTATGTCATAGGTAAGAACTCGATCACGTAGATAGGTGAGCCTTGAGGGATTCGACCAACTCAACCTATGTCGTGATTCAATTTCTTCCTATAAAGATGGAAGGCCACATGGGTCAATCTTATTACCTCATGCTTACCGACTTAATATTATCATAGGAGGGGTTTTTATTTCATATCGATCTCCTAATATGTCCTGTCATACATATATATATTTAATATATATCTACATCGTATGCAAATATATATACATATATTTAGTAGGTGTATAACATATCACATATGCAAGCCACACCAGATGATCATGAGCCGTCACCTAATATGATTAAGCCCGAGCCAATGGGCCTAATCATCACAATAGGATCTATGTGTGCATTGGCGCATCTCCATGCCCTGTGATTGTTGATCTCGTCATCATCGGTTCCTTCGGATCGTCACATCACCATGTGTCGTAATCTCTAGCAACGACATCGTGGGTCCTGCTGTCATCTCCATGCTCCCGCTGCGCCTCTCCATGTAATTATAAATAATCACAGGCACACAGGCCCAACAATAAATGAGAAAAACGTAGGCTCGCAGGCCCCAATAATAATACTAATCATAATTACACACATCACAACATATGGCTCATGATCATCCATCCACATCATACATCCAATGTACATCACATCATATGTAGGATTACTAGATACATATAATAATTAATTAAACTATTTAATTAATTATTTTTTTAGAAATCAAGACATGCTCGAAATTTCCAGAATTATCAAGGGCATTTTTTAAAATTTGGATAAGAGGATAGTCCTCAGAATTTTCAGAATTGTCAAGGGTATTTTTAAAATTCTATACATGAGGACAATTTTCAGAATTTTTGAAATTCAGAGGGGCGGGATCATCCTTTTCTCAAAAGGATGCCCGAGCCCTCTCTTTGCCCCCTTCTGCGACGTCGCTGCTGCTGCCCCTACGCAGGAGATAGGGTTGGCCGCGAGTAGGCCGTTGGCGGCTACCCCCTTGTAGGCACGCGTGCCCTTGCGGCCGGGCGGGCGCACACAGCCACCCTTTGAGGCTAGCGTGGGCGCTAGCCCCATGCGGTGGCTGAGGCCACTCGTCGGGTGCCACTCGTGCGTGGTGCGCCCAGGTGGTCGCCTTGTATGGGGCCTAGCTGTAGTCGGCCGCCCCAAGGCCCCCCCCTTGTAGGTGGCCGGGCCATGCCCTGCTGCCCCTCCTCCTCATTGCCTTCAGTGTGAAAATGCAGCAAGAATGCGTAGAACGATTCTACGTGATTCAATCTCATCACACACAATTTAAAACCAATCTTTCGTATGAAAACCTTGACTCTGATACCACTGTTAGGAAATCTCAGCAGGTGCATCACATGCACAGCAAAAATCAAAATAAAAACCAATTTTCCACGCAGATCAAATAATCATGCAAAAGATTGGGGTCGTGAGAAAAACTACAAAAACCAAAAAAATCGCGATGTGTGAGAGATTGATTTTACCTGAGGAGATCGTATATCCCTATATGCCAGATCCGGATGGAGAAGATGAAGGAGGTCAAGTGTCCTCCTCTCTAGCGATATCCACACGATGGATCTCTGCAGTAAAACTCTTCCAATCTGATCTTACAACTCTTGCTTAGAGGGAGGGAGGAGAATAGGAGGTGGTAGCCAAAGCTGCAGCCTATCAACCATGAGTCTCCCCTCTTATTTATAGAGAGCCACCAAAAACCCTAGGACTCCTTCATTAGTAGGTGTTGGATCTCCATCCAATAACCCACTAACATTGCATTATTGGATCTCTATCCAATAATCTCCTTAGGCCTCTAATTGGGCCTTAAGCAAGGAGCTCATCAGTATAAGGTCTCATCTAATGAGAAGAGGGGCTAATTAGATCTTCATCCAATCCTCTATCGCTGAAGCATCCACCATATGTGTGTCACCCTCTAGGCCCGATACCGAGCTGGCCGTGAGTCACTCCCATCAGAACTCTTTCTGATATCGTGAATTATTATCCTCATAATAATTCACTCGACTCATCGATTGTGGACGTACTAGGCCACTATGCCATAGTCCCCAGACAGTACAGGGGGATCGAATCTATCAAATCTGTCTGTCCACAATTACCATATATCTATAATCCCTCATCCAAATAATATCCCAGAGAAAGTATATTAGACATGATATTGTCAGGTCACATACGAAATAAGTTTGTCTTGCTCTATTCAGGTTCCACCGGAGAACTCCTTCCCTCTCAATCCAAATGACCCTAGCTAGAGATTTGTCTGAGCAAACATATATAAGATATTCCTCTCATGATACTGAAAGTGGATAATCTTCTATTGATACTCAATTGTCTTTATAAGGTTGGCTACCAATCCTGATAACCAACTGTACTAGATCTAAAACTTTCCAAACTTATAAGTCTGGCATCAAAGAAATGAGTACTCATACAAGACATCCTTCGTGTCTCAAGTCTAAGGACCAGATACACAACTGGGACTATGGAATCACTGTCTAACATTAGGTATTGTTAACCATATAGCATTCCATAAGCGGATCAATCAGTGAACTCATTCTCCAATGAGCACCTATACTATATCCTTAGTGTCTCCACACAAGTGACTATGAGACCAGCTGCCTACATCATATGGACAAGTATATAGTACACCGGCCTATCCGATTATCTCGGTGTCCCTCTCAAGTAACTTATGACCGAGATTATTTCGGATCTGTGTTTAAAGGTGAATCGATCTTAGTTTGTGATCTTATCACGATCTGATTCCCATTGCACAGAACCAAGGACATCACAATATATATGTAATAAATAATATAATATGAGAATATGCCAATATTAATCATAAGCAAAAAAATTACACAGCGTGTCACACATGCCATCACTCACATGATTGGCTTGTAGGGCACTTGTAACCAGCAGGATCTCTGTCCAATAATCTTCGTAGGCCTTTAATTGGGCCTTAATCAAAGAGTCCATCAGCATTGGGTTTCTTCTAATGAGAATATAGGCTAATTAGATCTTCATCCAAATCTCTATTCACTGAAGCATCCACCATAAGTGTGTGACCCTTTAGGCCCGATACCGAGCTGGCCGTGAGTCACTTCCATCAGAACTCCTTCTGATGTAGTGAATTATTATCCCCATAATAATTTACTCGACTCATCGACTATGGACGTACTAGGCTACTACGCCATTAGTCCCCAAACGGTACAGGGGGGATCAAATCCATCGGACATATCTGTCCACAGTTACCGTGTATCTATAATCCCTCATCCAACTAATATCCCAGAGATCGTATATTGGACATGGTACTATTAGGTCACATACGGAATCCGTCATAGTCTTGCTCTAATCTGATTCTCCTGAAGAGCTCTTTCTCTCTCAATCTGAATGACCTTAGCCAGGAATTTGTTTGAGCAAGCGCATATGGGATATTCCTCTCATGATACCAAGAGTGGATAATCCTCTATTGGCACTCAATTGCCTTCGACGGTTGGCTACCAATCCCGATAACCAACTATACCAAATCTAGAACTTTCCAAACCTGTAAGTCTGGTGTTAAAGAAAGGAGTACCCATACAAGGCATCCTTGGTGTCTCAAGTCTAACGACCAAATACACAACTGGGACTTTGGAATCGTTATCTGACATTAGGTATCATTAACCATACAACATTCTATAAATGGATCAATCAGTAAACTAATTCTCCAATGAGTACTTGTACTATATCTTTAGTGTCTCCATACAAGTAGCTATGAGACCAGCTGCCTCCATCATATGAACGAGTATATAGTATACCGATCTGTCCGGTTATCTCAATGTCTCTCTTGAGTAACCTATGACTAGGATTATTTAGGATCTGTGTTTAAAGGTGAATCGATCTCATTATCATATTCTCATCACGAATCGACTCCCATTGCACAGAACCAAGGACATCACAATATATATGTAACAGATAATATGAGAATATGCCAATATTAACCATAAGCAATAAGATTACATAGCGTGTCACACGTGTCATCACTCACGTGATTGGCTTGCAAGGCACCTATAACCAGCATGAGATACTCTGCTAGATCTATGCAAATTTGAAACTTCAGTGTTAGGTATATGAACAGACTTAGACTCTAGAATGGTGCTTGAGCTAGGTTCTCTAACCTCACTCAACTCTATCTCACTCCCACTGTTTCCACCAAGAATATGTTCCTTCTTAAGGAACACAGCTCTCTTGGCAACAAAGATCTTTCAATCCTCAGGATAATAGAAGTAATACCCCAAAGTCTCCTTGGGGTATCCCACAAATGTGTACTGTACTGTCCTTGATTTCATCTTATCAAGGTTATACTTTTCTAATGTGGGCAGGACAACCCCAAATCTTAACCATCTTAAGATCGGGTTTCTTTCCTTTTCATATCTTATATGATATAGACACTACCGACTTTGATGAAACTCTATTTAAAAGATAAGTTGCAGCCTCTGGGGTGTACCCCTAGAATGAGACGGGTAAGATAGCGAAACTCATTATGGACCGCACCATGTCTAATAGCATACAATTTGAGCTGAGGTGTAAAACGAGGTGTCTCGTGGGATAGAATCTCATTGTCCTTGAGGAAATGGGTGAACTCCGTACTCAAGTACTCTCATCCTCGATCTGATTGAAAAGTCTTAATACTCTTTCCAATTTGGTTCTTCACCTCATCTTTATATTTTCTAAATTTCTCAAAAGCCTTAGATTTGTACTTCATTAAGTACATATGTCCATACCTAAAGAAATTGATAGTGAATGTACTGAAGTATGAGTAACCACCTATAGTCTAAGTCGACATGGGACCACATATATCACTATGTATGAGTTCCAATAACTCAGTGGCTCTTTCTCCAGGTCCACTAAAGGAAGAGTTAATCATCTTCCCATGAAGGCAAGGTTCACAAGTTGCATATGACTCATAGTCAAATGGATCTAAGCCATCTTTCAATAACTTTTAAATTCTTCCCTCATATATATATATGACCTAGCCTACAATGTCTAGTGATGATCTCATCCTCCATAATTATTGAAAAACTATTATTCTCAAAAACTAATTTATATCTACTAATTATCAAACAAAAGATAGAAATAATATTTTTGATAATAATAGGAACAAAATAGCATGCATCTAATGTAATGATACTCTATCAAGAAGATCTAGGGTGACCTCCCTAATGGGAACTGTAGCAACTCTTGCTCCATTACCCATCTTGAGGTCCATCTCACCTCTAGCCAATCTCTTAGGTCTTACAAGAAACTGAAACAAATTACAGATATGATAAACACTCTCAATATCAAATACCCATGTGTTATCATGAAAATCTGACAAGTGGAAACTGATCATGAATATACCTAAAGCTTCTCCAAGCTTCTATTTCACCTTATCTGTAGTTCCTCTTCTAATGCCTGTCTTGGCTACAGTGGAAGCACTGTCTTTTGTCCATTCCCGGGTATTTCTTGGCAACCTTTTGCCTTATCTGGTCTTTCTTTGCCCTTGCCCTTCTTAAGGGTCTTACTAACCTTCCTTTTCCAATTGGTCTCACCAATATAGAGAACTGACTTCTCTTTCTTGATAGTACTCTCAGCTTCCCTCGACATATTGAGGAGCTCAGGTAGAGTCACCTCAAAATTGTACATATTAAAGTTAATAATGAACTATGAAAAGGAATCTGGTAGGGACTGAAGTATAAGATCAACATACAGGTTATCCTTTAGGACTATCTTTATACATCACAAAGCGAGCGATCTCATCCTCGCTTGTCCTTTCCTCCGGCGTGGGCACAATCGTATTAAGGACCTATACGATTTTCTCTTTCGTGAGAATAATTCTCAAATTATGGAGCCTTTGGACCAATGACAGGTTGGCATCAAGTATGCCACATAAGGGTTTTGCAAGCGACAAATAAGATATAGTATAAATAAATAATATGCAGACTTTACAAAAAATACTAATTAAGATATAGACTTCTATCTTAATGTACTCCTACTATTTTCCTAGCGAATCACGCGACACCCTCGACACGTGAGACGAAAGCCTCCAACAGACTTCTAGTGGGGATCAGGATCCAATCGACATCTTAGTGCAACCTTGAGGGACTCGACTAATTACACTAAGCCCAAAAGGTAGGCAATTCTTGCCAATCACAACTCTTTATAATTTCAGTTATGTTTGGCCTCCGAATCATCATGGTCTCGACTACTCGACCAAACATAAAGTTCAGTTAAGTCATCACCATCATTACAAGATGAGTCTGATTCGATGGATATGCTCTCGACTGCTCGACCAAGTCATATCATGTCTTCAAGTCACTGGTGACATCTATATGTCATAAGCAAGAACTCGATCACGTAGATAGGTGAGCCTCGAGTGACTCGACCAACTCAACCTATATCGTGATTCAATTTCTTCCTATAATAATGGAAGGCCATATCGGTCAATCTTATTGCCTTACCTTACCGACTTAATATTAACGCAGGAAGGGTTTTTTATTTTATATCGATCTCCTAATATGTTATGTCACATATATACATATTTAAAATATATCTACATCACATACAAATATATATACATATATCTAGTAGGTGTATAACACATCACATATGCAATCCATACCAGACGATCATGAGCCGTCACCTAATATGATTAACCCCAAGCTAATGGGCCTAATAACTCACAATAGGATCTATGTGTGCATAAATGCATCTCCACACCTTGTGATCCCCCGTCGTCATCATCGGTTCTATCGGATCCTCATCGCATCACCATGCGTCGTGATCTCCCGCCACGGCATCGTGGGTCCTGTTGTCACCTCCACGCTCTCGCTATGTCTCTCCATGTAATTACAAATAATCACAGACACGTAAGCCCGACAATAAATGAGAAAAATAGTCTCGCAGGCCCCAATAATAATAATCATAATTACACATATCACAATACATAACTCATGATCATTCATTCACATCATACATCACTGATGTAGGATTACTAAATATATATAATAATTAATTAAACTATTTAATTAATTATTTTTCTGAAAATTAGGATATGCTTAGAATTTTCAAAATTATTCAAGATATTTTTAAAATTCTGGATGGGAGGACAGTCCTCAATATTTTCAGAATTATTGAGGGCATTTAAGAAATTCTATAAAATGGGATAAAGTTAGAATTTCTCAAATTCTGAGGGACATAATCATCCTTTCATCAAAAGGATGCCCTAGCCCTCCCTTTCTGCTCTAATCCAGTGGCCGTCGCCGTCACCACCGTGCAGGCGGTAGTGTTGCGCTCTATTGGAAATCACCTTGCACACAAGCGGCCCCCTTTCATAGCAAGCAACGCTGCCCCTATGGGCGGACGGGTGCCACGCCTCGGGCGACAACTCCTGCGGGCGCTGTGCCCACAATCACCTCCCTTGTGGGCTGGTGCCATCCTATAAGGGGGCGACTCTATGGCGCTACCCACGGTGCCGCCACCCGAGAACCCGCCTTATAGGCGCCAACCATGCCATGACCCGCCCTTATAGGCAGCCCTGGCCATAGCCAATCACCCTTGCATGGGCCCTGGTTGTAGTCGGCCACCCATATAGGGGCCTAGCCATGGGTGGCCACCACTGTAGGGGGCCTGGCCATGGCCGACCACCCTTGTAGGTGTCTTGGCCATGGCTGGCCGCCCCTCCTTGCTACGTTCGCTGTAAAAGATGATAAGAATGCATAGAACGATTCTACGTGATTCAATCTCATCACACGTAGTTTAGAACCAATCTTTCACATGAAAACCTTGGCTTTGATACTACTATTAGGAAACCTCAGTAGGAGCATCACATGCTCAGTGGAAACCAAAACAAAAACTTATTTCCCATACAGATCAAATTATCGTGCAAAAGATTATGGTACGTGACAGCTGCCAAAAATAATAAAACTATGTCATGTGATAGATTGATTACCTATGGAGGTCATATATCCCTGTATTTTCAGATCTAGATAGAGAGGATGAAGGAGGTAAAGCATCATCCTCTCTAATAGTATCCACACGATGGATCTCTACAGTGAAATTCCTCCAATCTAATCTCGCAACTCTTGCAAAAAGGGAGGGAGAAGAATAGGAGGGGGAGACCAAAGTTGTAGCCTATCAACCATGAGTCTCTTCTCATATTTATAGAGAGCCACCAAAAACTCTAGGGCTCCTACCTTAGTTGATATTGGATCTTCATCCAATTATCCACTAATCTTGTATTATTGGATCTCTATCCAATAATCTTCTTAGGCCTTTAATTGGGCCTTATGTAAGGAGTCTGTCAGCATAGGGTCTCATTTAATGATAATAAGAGCTAATTGGATCTCCATCTAATCCTCTATTCGTTTAAGCATCCACCATATGTGTGTGACCTTCTAAGCCCGATACTGAGCTGGCCGTGAGTCGCTCCCATTAGAACTTCTTCTGACATAGTGAATTATTATCTCTATAATAATTCACTCGACTCATCGACTATGGGCATACTAGGCCACTACGCCATAGTCCTCAGACGGCATATGAGATCAAATCCATCGGACCTATATGTCCATAATTACTACGTATCTATAATCCCTCATCCAACTAATATCCCCGAGATCGTATATTGTACATGGTATTACCGTTAGGTCACATATGGAATCAGTTTATCTTCCTCTAATTGGATTCTACTAGAGAACTCTTTTTCTCTCAATCTGAATGACTTTAGTCAGGGATTTGTTTGAGCAAGCACATATGAGATATTCCTCTCCTGATACCGAGAGTGGATGATCCTCTATTGACACTTAATTGCCTTTGTAAGGTTTGCTACCAATCCCGATAACCAATTATACCAAATTTAAAACTTTCCTAACCTGTAAATTTAGTATTAAAGAAAGGAGTACTCATACAAGTCATCCATGGTGTCTCAAGTCAAATGACCAGATACACAACTGGGACTATGAAATTACTGTCTAACATTAGGTATCATCAACCATACAGTATTCCATAAGCAAATCAATCAGTGAACTCATTCTCTAATGAGCACTTGTACTATATCCTTAGTGTCTCTACACAAGTGACTTTGAGACAAGCCACCTCTATAATACACCGATCTGTTCGGTTATCTCGATGTCTCTCTCGAGTAACCTATGATCGGGATGTTTAAGATCTATGTTTAAAGATGAATCGATCTCATTATCATGATCTCCTCACGATCCGATTCCTATTGTACAAAACCAAGGACATCACAATATATATATATATAATAGATAATATAATGTGAGAATATGCTAGTAATAATCTTAAGCAAAAACATTGCACAACATGTCACACATGCCATCACTTATATGATTGGCTTGCAGGGCACCTATAACTAGCATCATCTATGTGCTGCCCCTGACTCCTATTTATAGAGAGCCACCAAAAACCCTAGGGATCCTGCCTTAGTAGGTATTTGATCTCCATCCAATTATCCACTAATCTTGGATTATTGGATCTCTATCCAATAATCTCCTTTGGCCTCTAATGAGCCCATTAATATAGAGTCTCATATGACAAGAATAGGGGCTAACTAGATAACTCATATCCAATCCTCTATTCACTGAAGCATCCACCATGTGGGTGTGACTCTCTAAAATCGATACCGAGCTGGCCCTGAGTCGCTCCTATCAGAACTCCTTCTGATATAGTGAATTATTATATCCATAATAATTCACTCAACTCATCGACTATAGATGTACTAGGCCACTATGCCTAGTACATAGACGATACAGGGGGATCGAATTCATTGGCCCTATCTGTTCATAATTACTATGTATCTATGTCCATCATCCAATTAATATCTAAGAGACCGTATATTAGATATGGTAGTATGATAAGACCCCAGAATGAGCCCTATAGATTTTGATCCTTGAGGGGGATCAACTCTTGGAACGCTATAGGAGTTCCTCCCTCCTAAACTGAGTATAAAGGCTGAATTGAAGATAATAATTATTTTATTAAAAGAGGGGGGCAGCTATATCTTAAATAGGGATCAAAGTCCTAGCCTAAGGGGGCACTTGTCTAAGTGGAATTACTCTTTTGCCCCTCCTATAGCTATCCTGCCTTAATAAGAACAAGGGGCGGCTAGGTTGGCTCTATAGTTGACCTAAGCGGGGAGAAACCCTGGTCGACTTACCTAGTAAGGGCGACGACGATTACTAAGCCCTAAGAGATAATCTAAACCCTAGCCATACTCCTTTATAAGATAGGAATGACTTTATTACAATCTAACAGAATTTTTATTGACTAGTACTAAGATGATTAGGACTCAACCTTGCTGGAGTCCTATCAAGTCTGCCCTCTTCAGATTAGCCTTGTCCTCAAGGCTGAGGATCCATAAACTCTGGAAACTAGATCTTCAACTCCTCATATGACTCCATGCTATTATTAATTGAACTTTGGCCTCCTCATCAGTTGGGATGTTAGTTGGAAGGATTTGGGCTGAGTCGTCTTCTGTAAATTTCCATTTGAGGTGGGATACCTGGCAGATCAACTGTAATCTTAATCTGGTGCATGAATTTGATCTCCGGGTTAGGGCCCCAATGTGATCCTCAATTTTGCAAGGCCCAAAGGAATAGGGAGACCACTTCATTAAGGCTCAAGTTTCCTGTTGATCAGGCTGGAGGTATAGAAAAACTCGATCTTCAATTTTTCATCCATTCTGAAGTTTGTCGAGAGGTCGTTTCTTCTTTACATGTGCTACCATATAGTTGATGGCCAATCTTTCTTCTGGAATAGTGATTGCCCTCTAGTATGGTTCAAGATAATGAGAGCCCAATATGGCATGAGCATGAATCGTAATTCTTCTAGTTTTATTCTTCTTTTATGCCATGGACCTATATCTAACCATATTTTAAATTTGGTAGTAATTAGTATCTCTTGTAAAAACCTCATATGAAGTGTAGGAAAAGCCTCGGTGTAAATTAGGAGTCGACCATCTTACATAAGAATAGCCCCAATACCAACTCCTGACACATCGGCCTCAATGACCAAAGTGCGACCGAAATCGAGCAGCGCTAGGATCGACGTCATCGTTATGGCTGCCTTGAGTCGTTTGAATGCTGTGAAGGCTTTATTCGACCATAAGAATGAGTCTTTTTTCAGTAAAGATATGAGCAGGGCACTGATCTTGCCATAATCTTTCACAAAATTTTGGTAGTAGCCTGTGAGTCCAAGGAAACCGCGTAATGATTATACGTTTGTAGGTCTCAACTATCCTTACATTGCCTCAATCTTTGTCGGGTCCACTGCCACTCCATCCTCTAATATAATGTGCCCAAGATACTCCAATTTATGCTCTAAGAAGCTGCACTTTAACTATTTAACATAAGAAGCATTCTCCCGAAGAATCATTAGAATAGTTCGTAAGTGTTAAAAATGTATATCAAGCGTAGGGCTATAAATGAGAATATCATCAAAGAATACCAACACAAACTTATGTAGAAAACTCTGGAAGATGTCATTCATTAGGCTTTAGAAATTATAAGGAGCACTCATAAGTCCAAAAGGCATTACCAGAAACTTGTAGTGGCCGTTATACGTGCGGAATATAGTTTTCAGAATATCTTCAGTGCATACCCAAATCTGATGGTATCCGGATCGGAGATCCAATTTAGTGAGGACTCGGGCTCCTTTTAATTCGTCAAAGAGTTTATCTACGAATGGGATAGGATATGTATCCTTAACCCGATATTCAATGCACATCCGCCATGTACCAACTTTCTTACGCACTAGCAACACGAGTGAGGAGTAAGGGTTGCAGCTTAGTCGAATCACCTTGGTGTCAAACATCTCTTTAACAATGTTCTCGATCTCATTCTTCTATAAGTGAAGATAGTGATATGGTCGCAAATTTGCTAGAGGTTTGCTTGGAAAAATAGGAATGCAGTGGTCATGCGGCCAGTTAGGGGGCAGCCCGGGCGGTTCCAAGAAAACATCTACGAATTCGTTCAGGCAAAGGGCAACCTTAGGATCTAAGTTTTGTACATTCTCCTCCATAGATGGCTGCTGAATATGTATCAAGAATCTACCATGTGCTTTGTGTAAAACTTTCTCCATTTGTTGCGACGAAACGGTGGAAATTTGGCTCCCGCGCTTGCCTCGTAACGTGACCTGTCTCCCTTTGTAATAAAATTTCATGATTAATTTAGAAACATTCTAGGAGATATCACCTATTGTTGTGAGCCATTCGGTCCCGAGTACAACTTCATAATCATTCATTGGTCGGAGGAAGAAATCAGCTATCACTTCTTGGTCTTGGAGGAGTAGTTTCACCCGCGGGTACCGTTGGTCGCAATTAAAGATTCTGTCGTCGATGACCTTTACGTCAAACATGTTGCAACCTTAGATTTGAAGCACCAAACATGCAGCAACCTTACTCTTGAGGAAGTTATTGGTGCTGCCCATGTCAATGAGAACGGTGATGAGTTGTTGTTCTAGAAGTCCTCCAACTTTTATCATCTGCAGGTTGGAATAGCCAGCCAATGTGTGCACTGCATAGTTGGCTGGTTGGGACTCTTCCTCCATGGCTTCTTCTTTAGGTTCAAGGGCTTCTTCAGATGTTTCATTGTTCTCATCCTCCGCATGGCTAGTCGGGGAGTGACCCTTGTCCTTCATACCTCGTGGTTCAATTGTTCTTCCTGGATACACACGAAGGAAATCGCCGCCATAAGAGTGTACAGTTGTCGCACCTTTACTTCTCGGATCTCCAACTTTAGGCCCTCGATAAAAGTACCTAAAAGTTGTTTCCTAGATCAATTCTCAGTTTGGTTAGATAAATGCATAAACCTTGTTTAGTATTCTTGTATTGTAGAGGTTTAATAAATCTTTGCCAATTGTCCGTCGATGTTATTAAAATCGGTTGGTCCGAAGTGGTCTAGTAGTCCTTCCTTGAATCGCTACTAAGAGAGTCCTCCATAGGTATGCTTAAACCAATTAAACTATTGAATAGCATTTCTCTCGAGGTGGATGGTAGTAATCTCCACCCGTGTGGCGTCGGTGGTTCGGTAGAACCGAATATAGGGCTCTGCGCGCGAGATCCACCCAATCGAGTCTCCTTCTTATCTAGGAAAGTCAACCTTTATGCATGAATTATTGAGATCAGAGGTAATGTGGCCATGTTCTTGAGGATCATCTCGCTGATCTGAAGTTTCTCCATGTTGTGATTTCCTTGGGTTCGACAGTCAGCCAATGCTGAATTCGGCTAAAAGAGATCGCATCTTCTCTTCCATGCGGTTTCCAAAGGCTTCAAGCTTTGTATCGATAGCCTTCTATGATGCCATAGTATATGCTCAAGATCTATAATATAAAGATCTTCTTTCTATTATCGGGTTAGTGGCATGGGAATTTTGGAGAAGGGGTAGCCGGTTGGAAGGTGGATCTATTTTGGTGGAAGTAGACTACGATTTAGGGCAGATTTAGGGCTACGATTTTGTGGAGTTTAGGCTACGAATTGGTGTGGTTTTAAGGCTATGATGGTAGTAGATGAAGGTTAGGAAAATAGATTTTAGATCTAGGATAGATGGCAACAAAGATAGGTGTCTCGGTAAGAAAAGTTCTCTAAAAAGGTAAGTGGACCAATAAGGAAGTAGGCTGATTTGGGTGGCTGATTTGGAGCTTTTTAGATTCAGTTTAGGGTAATATTTGGCAGGGTTTTTGATAAGAATGGTAGGGTTTAGTGATGAGGAAAGGAGAGTCTGAAATCACACAAAATAATAGCACTCAAATCTGATAGAATTCGGTAAAAAGAAGTGTTGCGATGTGTTGTCTTGCTGAACTTGTTTTTGCATCGGAGAAATGATGATTTCTCAACATAAATTTCAAGAGAAAGTCTAAGAAAATTATACAAAAACCCTTCGTACTATTAGAAATTTTGACAAAATTTTAGTAGCATAACGGTAGGAAAATAGGGCAAAAGATGCAAGGCCGATTCTTTCATCGTAAAATTCCAGAACTATATGATGGTGAAAGATCATACAAGAAAACCGGTTCTAGAAAGAGTTTTTTCATGAAATTAAATCTAGATGAAAGCCAACCTGATCTTGAGAATTGTGTAAAGATTTTAGCCAAAAAGGATGAACAAAAGTTCAATTTCAAGAGGTCAATCCACGGAAGGCAGATTCTGCATTATAAAATTTTAGTACTATGCAATGAAAAATCGCAGTACTATAAGTCCATATCCAGAAGGAGTTTTTTCACAAGATCAGTCTTAGATGAAAGCTAAGACAATCTATGAAATTATATAAAAGTTTCAACTGAAAAGGATGATTAAAATTTTAGTTTCAAGAAGCAACAGTCAGTTGAAAATTTCTGCAGCATTTCACCTTCGCAACGATGATAACGTTTGTGATGGTAAAAAATTACAGCAAGAAAACTTTGGAAAACATCTCCCACATATAATATGGAGGATATTGTAGTATTGAAAAGGCATGGGTTATAAAAATATATTAAAATTTCAGATCAAACGAAGGGAGCAGCGGTAGATTGATTTGATCTGCGACTAGGGTAGAAGTTGGAGGCGGGTGCCACAGCAATTGTGGGAATTGCTTGGGAAGGTGGAGGCATGGATGATGGCTACAGGGGTAGCAAGATCACTGCTCTGATACCAGATGATAAGACCCCAAAAGGAGCCATATAGATTTTGATCCTTGAGGGGGATCAACCCTTGGAACGCTATAGGGGTTCCTCCCTCCTAGACACGACACAAAGGTTGAATTGAAGATGATAATTGCTTTATTAAAAGAGGAGGGCAGCTACATCTTAAATAGGGATCAAAGTTCTAGCCTAAGGGGCCACTTGTCTAAGTAGAATTACCCTTTTGCCCCTCCTATAGCCATCCTGCCTTAATAGGAATAAGGGGCGGCTTGGTTGGCTCTATAGTCGACCTAAGCAGGGGGAAACCCTGGCCGACTTGCCCAGTAAGGGGCAACGACTACTAAGCCCTAAGGGATAATCTAAACCCTAGCCATCCTCCTTTATAAGGTAAGAGTGGCTTTATTAAAATCTAATAGGGTTTTTATTGACTAGTACTAAGATGATTAGGACTCAACCCTACTGGAGTCCTATCATACTGTCAGGCCATATACAGAATCTATCCGAGTCAAATTTTAATCAGATTATAGCGGAGAACTCTTTCTCTCTTAATCCGAATGACCTTGGTACGGGATTTGTCACACAAGTGATATTTCTCTTGCAATACCGAGAGTTGAGGATCCTTTATTGACACTCAATTATCTTTGTAATATTGGCTACCAATCATGATAACTGGCTATACTATATTGAAACTTTTCAAACCTATCAGTCCAGTGTCAAAGAAAAGAGTACTTAAACAAGGCATCATAGGTGCCTCAAGTCTAAGGACCAAATGTACAACAGGGACTACAGAATTACTGTTTAACAATAGGTATCATTAACCATATAGCATTCCAAAAGCAGATCAATCAGTGAACTCATTCTCCAATGAGCAACTATACTATATATCTTTAGTGTCTCCACACAAGTAGCTATAAGACTAGTCGCCTCTATCATATGGACAGGTCCGTCAGTTATCTCGTTGTCCCTCTCGAGTAACCTATGATCAGGATTATTTAGGATCTATGTTTAAAGGTGAATCGATCTCATTATTATGATCTCATCACGATCCGATTCCCATTGCACAGAACTAAGTATATCATAGTATATATACTACATATAATATAATGTGAGAATATACTAATATTAATCATAAGCAAAAAGATCACGCAGTATATCACAAGTGTCATCACTCACGTGATTAGCTTGTAGAGCCTCTGTAACCAGCAAGTTTGACTTGCTATCATTAATGTCGGACTAGTAACTTGAGCCCATGTAGGACTCAACCTAGAGGCTACCTCCTCCATATACCAGTAAAAGATCCTTAGTCCTTCTCAAGCACTTAAGGACACTTTATTGCCCTCTAGTGTTCCAAATATGGATCTGCTTGATACCTGCTCGTGACACTCAAAGCTTGTGCTATATCAGGCCTGGTACATAGTATAACAATCATGATAGAGCCTATCGCTGAGGCATAAAGTATCTTATCCATGTCTACCCTTTCTTCAGGAGTCTTTGGGGACATACTCCTAGAAAATGATATTTCATGTCTCATCGATATGAGACCTCTTGGAATTCTTCATGCTAAACCTTTTGGCAATGGAGTCTATATACTTGGACTGGGACAAGCCAAGAATCTGCTTGGATCTATCTATATAGATCCAGATCTCCAAAATACAGGATGCTTCCCCTAAGTCTTTGATGGAGAAGTTTTTGGACAACCAAGATTTTACTGTGGAGAGCATTCCTACATCATTCCCAATGATTAAGATGTCATCCACATATAGCACCAAGAAGGTAATAGCACTCCCACTTACTTTTCTATACACACAAGGCTTATCTTCCTGCTGGTTACAAGTGCTCTGCAAGCCAATCACGTGAGTGATAGCACATGTGACATGCTGTATGACCTTTTTGTTTATAATTAATATTGGCATATTCTGATGTTCTTGGTTCTATGCAATAGAATTGGATCGTGATGAGATCACGATCATAAAATCGATTCACCTTTAAACACAGATCCTAAATAATCCCGATCATAGATTATTCGAGAGGGATATTGAGATAACTGGACAGATCAGTGTACTATATACCTATCCATCTGATGGAAGCGGTTGGTCTCATAGCCACTTATGTGGAATCACTAAGGATATAGTATATATGCTCATTGGAGAATGAGTTCACTAATTGATCCGCTTATGAAATGCTATATGGTTGATGATACCTAATGTCAGATAATGATTTCATTAGTACCAGTTGTGCATCTGGTCCTTAGACTTAAGACACCAATGATGCCTTGTTTGAGTACTCTTTTCTTTGACGCTGGACTTATAGGTTTAAAAAATTTTAGATATAGTAAAATCAGTTATCAGGATTGGTAGCCAACCTTACAAAGATAATTGAGTGCCAATAAAGGATCCTTCACTCTTGGTATTACGAGAGAAATATCATTTGTGTGCTTACTTAGATAAGTCCCTAGCCAGAGTCATCCAGATTGAGAGAGAAAGAGTTCTCTAGTATAATCCGATTAGAATTCAACTCGGATAGATTCCGTATGTGGCCTAACAATACCATGTCCAATATATAATTTTTGAGATATTAATTGGATGATGGACATAGATACATGGTAATTATAGATAGACTACACGATCACGTGATTGGCTTGCAGGGCACCTATAATTCACTCGACTCATCGACTATGGACATACTAGACCACTATGCCATAGTCTCTAGACGGTACAAGGGGATCAAATTCATTGGACCTATCTATTCACAATTAACATGTATCTATAATCCCTCATTCAACTAATATCCCAAAAACCATATATTGGATATAGTACTGTTAGGTCACATATGAAATTATTTTGAGACTAACTCTAATCAGATTCTCCTAGAGAACTCCTCTCTCAATCCGAATGACCTTGGCTAGGGATTTGTTTGAGCAAGCACATATGGGATATTCCTCTCGTGATACTGGGAGTGGATGATCTTTTATTGACACTCAATTACCTTTGTAAGATTGGCTACCAATCCCAATAACCGGTTGTACTAAATCTGAAACTATCCAAACCTATAAGTCTGGCATCAAAGAAAGGAGTACTCAAATAAGGCATCCTTGGTGTCTCAAGTCTAAGGATCAGATATACAATTGGGACTATGGAATCACTATCTGACATTAGGTATCATTAACCATACAACATTCCAAAAGCGGATTAATCAGTGAACTCATTCTCTAATGAGCAACTATACTGTATTTTTAGTGTCTCCACATAAGTGATTATGAGACTAATCACCTCTATCATATGGACATGTATACAATACTTCGGTCTGTTAGTTATCTCGTTATCCCTCTCGAATAACCTATGGCCGGGATTATTTGGGATCTATATTTAAAGGTGAATCGATCTTATTATCATGATCTCATCACGATTTGATTCTCATTGCACAGAACCAAAGATATCACAATATATATATACAATAGATAATATAATATGAGAATATACCAATCATAAGCAAAAAGATCGCATAACGTGTCATGCCTACCATCATTCATATGATTGGTTGACAGGGCACTTGTAACCAGTAATCTCCCACTTGACCTAAAGCCAATCACCTATGTGTCTAATCCCCATCAGACTCCTATGACGCTCAAATACAATCTGATTAGATGAAACCTTTTCAGAATGTGCTTAGACTTCTAATGAGATTTGGGTTCCTTCACTTGAGCAATCGCCCTATTATTGTCGTAGTATTTGGAAATCGACCCCACACTGCTCAGTATGATGCCCAAATCCCCGATGAACTTCTTCGTCCACACCCTTTCCTTTATTGCTTCTACTGCAGTAATGTACTTCGCCTTTGTGGTCGAGTCAGTAGAAGTAACTTGCTTAGAACTCTTCTAGCTTACTACTCTTTCATCCAGGGTGAAAATATACCCTTTGTTCGACTTGCTATCATCAATGTCATATTGAAAATTTAAGTCCATGTAACTCTCAACCTGGAGGCTACCTCCTCCATATACCATTAAAAGATCCTTAGTATTCTCAAGTACTTAAGAATACACTTTACTGTCTTCCAGTGTTCTAAACCTGGATCCACCTGATACATGCTCGTAACACTCAAAGTATATGCTATATCAGGCCTGGTACATAGCATAGCATACATGATAGACTCTATCACTGAGTCATAGGGTATCATAGCTATGTCTGCTCTTTCTTCAGGAGTCTCTAGGAACATAAGCCTAGAAAGTGATATTTCATGTATTATCGGTATAAGACATCTCTTGAAATTTTTTATGCCAAACCTTTTGATAATAGAGTCTATATACTTGGACTAGGACAAGCCAAGCATCCTTTAGGATCTATCTCTATAGATCCAAATCTCCAAAATATAGTATATTTCTTCTAAGTCGTTCATAGAGAAGTTTTTAGATAGTCAATCCTTTATTATAGAGAGCATTCCTATATTATTCTCAATAATTCGGATGTCATCCACATATAGCACCAAGAAGGTAATAGCACTTCCACTTACCTTCCTATACACACAAGGCTCATTTTCATTCTTAACAAAGTCATAAGATCTTATCGTCTCATCAATCTTATGTTCTAACTTTGGAAAGTTTACTTCAATACATAAATGGACCTGAGCAACCTGGACACTTTATCTAGACTCTCTCTAGATATAAATCATTCTAGCTATATCATATACACCTCTTCCTCGGGGTTGTCATTAAGGAATATCGTTTTCACATCCATTTACCATATCTCATAGTCATAGTGTGTTATAATGGCCAAAAGAATTATGATGGATTGAAGAATGGCTACGGGTGAAAAAGTTTCATCATAGTCAACTTCTTGCCTTTGATGATATCCTTTAGCTACTAGCCTTGTGTTATAGGCCTCTACCTTTTTATCTACTTTGATCTGCTTCTTGAAGATCCATTTGCAACCGATGAGTACGATACCCTCAGGTGCATCCACAAGGTTCCAAACATTGTTAGAGTACATAGAATCCATCTCAAAATTCATGGCTTCTTGCCATTTCCTAGAGTCTATACTCATAATAGTCTCCTCATAGATTTGAGGGTTAATATCCCGAGAGTCCTCTCTGCTAGTTACAGGTGCCCTGCAAGCCAATCACATGAGTGATGGCACGTGTGACACACTACGTAATCTTTTTGCTTATGATTAATATTGGTATATTCTCATATTATATTATTTGTTGCATATATATTGTGATATCCTTGGTTCTATTCAATGGGAATCGGATCGTGATGAGATCACGATAATGAGATCGATTCACTTTTAAACACAGATCATAAATAATCCTGATCATAGGTTACTTGGGAGGGACATTAAGATAACTGGACAGATTGGTGTACTATATACCCATCCATATGATGGAGGTGACTGGTCTCATAGCCACTTGTAGGGAGACACTAAGGATATAGTACAGGTGCTCATTGGAAAATGAGTTCACTGATTGATCCACTTATAGAATATTATATGGTTAATGATACCTAATGTCAGATAGTGATTTCATAGTCCTAGTTGTGTATCTGGTCCTTAGACTTGAGACATCAAGGGTGCCTTGTATGAGTACTCCTTTTTTTTATGCTAGACTTGTAAGTTTGGAAAGTTCTAGATCTGGTACAACTGGTTATTGGGATTAGTAGCCAGCCTTACGAAGGCAATTGAGCGTCAATAGATGATCATCCACTCTCAGTATCATAAGAGAAATATCACATATATGCTTACTCAAACAAATCTCTGGCCAAGGTCATTCAGATTGAGAGAGAAAGAGTTCTCCGAGAGAATCCGATTAGAGCGAGACTATGACAGATTATGTATGTGGCCAGATAGTACCATGTCCAATATATGGTCTATGGGATATTAGTTAGATGAGGGATTATAGATACATGGTAATTATGGACAGACAGGTTAGATGGATTTGATCCCCCCCATACCATCTGGGGACTATGGCTTAGTGGCCTAATATGTCCATATTCGATGAGTTGAGTGAACTATTATGGGGATAATAATTCACTATATTAGGAGTTTTGATGAGAGTGACTCAAGGTCAGCTCGGTATTGGGCCTAGAGGGTCACACACATATGGTAGATGCTTTAGCGAATAGAGGATTGAATGGAGATCCAATTTATCCCTATTTTCATTAGATGAGACTCTATGCTGATGGGCTCCTTGATTAAGGCCCAATTAGAGGCCTTAGGAGATTATTGGATAGAGATCTAATAATGCAAGGTGAGTGGGTAATTGAATAGAGATCCAATACCCACTAAGGCAGGAGCCCTATGATTTTTGGTGGCTCTCTATAAATAGGAGGGGAGACTCATGGTTGATAGGCTGCAGCTTTAGCCACCACCTCCTATTCTCCTCCCTCCCTTTGAAAGAGTTGCAAGATCAGATTGGAGGAGTTTCACTACATAGATCCATCGTGTGGATACCGCTAGAGAGGAGGACGTTTGACCTCCTTCATCTTCTCCATTCAGATCTCGAATACAAGGATATACGATCTCCATAGGTAAAATCAATCTCTCACACATCGTGTTTTTCTTATTTTTATATTTTTTCTTGCGACCCTAATCTTTTGCACGACGATTTGATCTACATGGGAAATCAATTTTTATTTTGATTTCTGCTGCACATGTGGTGCTCCCGTTGAGGTTTCCTAATATTGATATCAAAGCCAAGGTTTTTATGTGAAAGATTGGTTTTAAATTATATGTGATGAGATTGAATCACAAAGAATCGTTATACGTGTTCTTGCTACGTTTTCGCAGCAAAGGTAGCGAGGAGGAGGGGCGGCCAGCCACCGCCAACCCCCATGCAGGGCCGACCACCCACGACCATGCTTTGGCTAAGGCCCCCTGTAAGGTGGCGGTCGGCTGTAGCCAGGGCTAGCCCGCAAGGGAGGCCGACGCCGCTCGTAGGGGTAGCACCCCGTAAGGGAGGTCACGTCGCGGGCGTAGCCAGGATGGCCGCCTTGGGGTGGTGGCGGGCAAGGGTAGCCGCCGAACAGAACGACGGTGGCGGCGATGCAGATGGGGCAAGAGGGGTTAGGGCATCCTTTTGAGAAAAGGACGATCCTGCCCCTTTAAATTTTAAAAATTTTGAGGACTGTCCTCGTGTTCATAATTTTGAAAATGCCCTCAACAAGTTTGAAAATTCTGAGGACTGTCCTCTCATCCAGAATTATGAAAATAACCTTGATAATTCTAGAAATTATGAGTATGTCCTGATTTCCAAAAGAATAATTAATTAAATAGTTTAATTAATTATTATATATATAGTAATCTTACATATGATGTGATGTATATGTGATGTATGATGTGGATAGATGATCATGAGCCAGTATTGTGATAGGTGAAATTATGATTATTATTATTATTAGGGCCTGTGAGCCTATGTTTTTCTTATTTATTATTGGGCCTGCATGCCTTGGATTATTTTTAATTACATAGAGAGGCGCAACAGGAGTGTGGAGGTGACAACGAGACCTATGATGCCGTGGTGGGAGATCACGATGCATAGTGATGTAACGATCCGACGGAATCGATGATGACGAGATCAATAATCACAGGGCATGGAGATACGCCAATGCACACATAGATCCTATTATGAGTAATTAGGCCCATTGGCTCGGGCTTAATCATATTAGGTGACGTCTCATGATCATTTGGTGTGGCTTGCATATGTGATGTGTTATACACCTACTAGATATATGTATATATATTTTTACATACGATGTAGATATATATTAAATATATATGTGTGTGACATGACATATTAAGAAATCAATACAAAAACCCCTCCTAAGATAATATTAAGTCAGTAAGCATGAGGCAATAAGATTGACTCACGTGACCTTCCATCGTTATAGGAAGAAATTGAATCACGACATAGGTTGAGTTGTTCGAGTCCCTTGAGGCTCACCTATCTACGTAATCGAGATCTTGCCTATGACATAGAGATGTCACCGGTGACTTGAGGACATGGTATGCTTAGTCGAATCTCTCGAGGGCATATAATCAAATCAGACTCATTTTGTAACAATAGTGATGACTTAATTGAATGTCATGGTTGGTCGAGTCCCTCGAGACTATGATAATTCAAAGGCCGAATATGACGGGAATCACAAGGAGTCGTGATTGGCAAGAGTTGCCTACCTTTTAGGCTTAGTGTAATTGGTCGAGTCCCTCGAGGTTGCACTAAAAAGCCGATTAGATCCCGATCTCCACTAGGAGTCTACCGAAGACTTTCGTCTCACATGTCGAGAGTGTCACATGATTCACTGAGAAAATAGTGGAAGTACATTAAGATAGAAGTCTATATCTTAATTAGTAGTTTTTATAAAATTTGTATATTATTTAATTTACGTTATATCTTGCTTGTCACTTGCAAAACCCCTACATGACATACTTGATGCTAACCGCCTCATTGGTCCAAAAGCTTCATAATTTGAGAATTGTTCTTACAGAAGAGAAAATCATACATGCCCTTAACATGATTATGCCCACGCCGGAGGAAAGGATAAGCGAGGATAAGATCGCTCGCTTTGTGAAGTATATAGATAGTCTTAGAAGATAACTTGTGTGTTGATCTTATACTTCAGTCCCTACCAGATTCCTTTTCACAACTTATTATTAACTTTAATATTAACAAGTTTGAGGTGACTATCCCTAAGCTCCTCAATATGTTGAGGGAAGTTGAGAGTGCCATCAAGAAGGAGAAGTTAGTTCTCTACATTGGTGAGACCAAAAAGAAAAGGAAGACCAGCAAGACTCTTAAGAAGGGCAAGGGCAAAGAAAGACCAGGTAAGGCAAAGGTTGCCAAGAGAGACCCAACAAAGGACAAAGGATAATGCTTCCACTACGGCCAAGACGGGTATTAGAAGAGGAACTGTAAGGACTACCTTGCAGAGAAAGTGAGACAGAAGCTTGGAGAAGCTTCAAGTATATTCATGATCAGTCTCCACTTGTCAAATTTTCAAGATAACAAATAAGTATTGGATACCGGGAGTGTTTATCATATCTGTAATTCGTTGCATTTTCTGGCAAGACCTAAAAGATTGACTAGAGGTGAGATGGACCTCAAGATGGGCAATGGAGCAAGAGTTGCTACAGTTGCTGTTGGAGAGGTCACCCTACATTTGCCTGGTGGAGCTATTATTGCATTAGATGCATGTTATTTTGTTCTCTCTATTATTAAAAATATTATTTATATCTCTTGTTTGACAATTAGTAGATATAGATTAGTTTTTTAGAATAATAATCATTTAATAATTATGGATGATGAGATTATCACTTGAGGGACCCTTACAAATGGCTTATATGTGTTACACACTTCTCTATATATCATGAATATAAATATGTCTAAGAGGAAAAAAGATGAGGTGAATAATACATACCTATGACATTAGAGGCTATGTTATATACATGAGGGAAGGGTTCAAAAGTTGTTGAAAGATGGATATTTAGATCCATTTGACTATGAGACATATGCAACTTGTGAACTTTAGCTTCATGGGAAGATGACCAACTCTCCTTTTAGTGGAACTAGAGAGAGAGCTACTGAGTTATTGGAACTCTTACATAGTGATGTATATGGTCCCATGTTGATTCGAGCTATAAGTGGTTACTCATACTTCATTATATTCGCTGATGTTTCTCTAGGTATGGACACATATACTTAATGAAGTATAAATCTGAGGCCTTCGAGAAATTCAGGGAATATAAGAATGAGGTAGAGAACCAAATTGGAAAGAGTCTTGCGACTCTTCGATCAGATCGAGGATGAGAGTACTTGAGTACGGAGTTCACTCATTTCTTCAAGGACAATAGGATTCTATCCCAGTGGACACCTCCTTATACGCCTCAGCTCAATGGTGTTTCAGAAAGGAGGAATCGCATACTGTTATGCATGGTGCAGTCCATGATGAGTTTTACTGACCTACCCGTCTCATTCTGGGGGTACGCCCTAGAGACTGCAGCTTACTTTCTGAATAAAGTTTCATCAAAGTCGGTAGTGTCTACACCATATGAGATATGGAAAGGTTAGAAGCCCGATCTTAAGATTATTAAGATTTGGAGCTGTCATGTCTACGTTAGAAGACACAACCCTGATAAGTTTGAATTAAGGACAGAATTATGCACATTGGTGGGATACCCAAAGGAAACTTGTGGGTATTATTTCTATCATCCCAAGGACTGAAAGGTCTTTGTTGCCAAGATTGTTGTGTTCCTTGAGAAGGAATATATTCTTGGTGGAAATAGTAGGAGTGAGATAGAATTGAGCGAGGTTGGAGAACCTAGCTCAAGCACCATTCTATAGTCCATGTCTGTTCAAGTACCTAACACACAAATTCTAATTTTATATAAGTCTAGTAGAGTATCTCACCCTCCTGAAAGATATGTGGGATATATCAGTGGAGATGACTATCAGGAAATCGATTCTCAAACCTACGAGAAGGCTATTATGAGTATAGACTCCGGGAAGTGGCAAGAAGCTATGAATCCTAAGATGGATTCCATGTACACTAACAAGGTTTGGAATCTTATGGATGCACCTGAGGGTATTGTACCCATCAGCTGAAAATAGATCTTTAAGAAGAAGATTAGAGTGGATGAAAAGGTAGAGACCTATAAAGCAAGGCTGGTAGCTAAAGGATATCATCAAAGATAATGTGTTGACTATGATGAAACCTTTTCACCTGTAGTCATGCTTAAGTCCATTAGAATTATTTTGGTCATTGTAGCACACTATAACTATGCAATCTGGCAGATGGATGTCAAAACGGTATTCCTCAATGGCAACCTTAAGGAAGAGGTATATATAATACATTCATAGTGATTCGTATCTAAAGAGAGTCCAGATAAAGTGTGCAGGTTGCTTAGATCTATTTATGGATTGAAGCAAGCTTTCCAAAGTTGGAACATAAGATTTGATGAGGTGATCAGATCTTATGACTTTGTTAAGAACAAAGATGAGCCTTGTGTACACAGGAAGGTAAGTGGAAGTGTTATCACCTTCTTAGTGCTATATGTAGATGACATCCTAATCATTGGGAATGATGTAAGAATGCTCTCCACAGTAAAAGATTGGCTATCCAGAAACTTCTCTATGAAAGACTTAGGGGAAGCATCCTATATTTTAAGGATCTAGATCTATAGAGATAGATCCAAAAGGATGTTTGGCTTATCCTAGTTTAAGTATATAGACTCCATTGTTAAAAAGTTTGGCATGAAGAATTCCAAGAAAGGTCTGATACCGATGAGACATGAAATATCACTTTCTAAAAATATGTCCCAAAAGACTCCTGAGGAATGGGCCTTAGCGATAGGATTTATCATATATGCAATGCTATGTACCAGGCCTGATATAGCACATGCTCTGAGTGTCATGAGTAGGTATCAGACAGATCCAGGTTTAGAACACTTGAAGGCAATAAAGTGTATCCTTAAGTACTTGAGAAGGACTAAGGATCTTTTACTAGTATATGGAGGAGATAACCTCCAGGTTGAGGGCTACACGGACTCAAGTTTTCAATCTGACATTGATGATAGCAAGTCAAATTTAGGATATGTTTTCACCATGAATGGAGGAGCGGTAAGCTAGAATAGTTCCAAGCAAGATACCACTACTAACTTGACCAAAGAGGCGGAATACATCACTGCAACAAAAGTAGTAAAGGAAGGGGTATCGATGAAGAAGTTCATCAAAGATTTGGGAGTCGTACTAAGCAGTGTGGAACCAATTCCCATATACTACGACAACAACGGGGCCATCGCTCAAGCGAACGAACCTAGGTCTCATCAAAAGTCTATACATGTTCTGAGGAGGTTTCATCTGATAAGAGAGATCATAGCACGTAATGATATAGCTATAGAAAGAGTTCCATCCGAAGATAATATTGCAGATCGACAAATGAAGCCGCTGGCTCAGATTGTATTTGAGCGTCATAGGGGTCTGATGGGGTTCAGACATATAGTGATTGACTTTAGGTCAAGTGGGAAATTGCTAGTTATAGGTGCCCTACAAGCCAATAATGTGAGTGATGGCACGTGAGACACACTACGTAATCTTTTTGCTTATGATTAATATTGATATATTCTCATATTATATTATTTATTACATATATATTATGATGTTCTTGGTTCTATGCAATAGGAATCGGATCGTGATGAGATCACGATAATAAGATCAATTCACCTTTAAACATAGATCATAAATAATCCTGATCATAGGTTACTCGAGAGAGATATTGAGATAACCAAACAGATCGGTGTATTATATACCTGTCCATATGATGGAGGCAGCTGGTCTCATAGCCACTTGTGTGTGGAGACACTAAGGATATAGTACAGGTGCTCATTAGAGAATGAGTTCACTGATTGATCCGCTTAGAAAATGATGTATGGCTAATAATACCTAATGTTAGATAGTGATTCCATAATCCCGGTTATATATTTGGCCCTTAGACTTGAGACATCAAGGATGCCTTATATGAGTACTCCTTTCTTTGATGCCAAACTTATAGGTTTTGAAAGTTTCGGATCTGGTACAACTAGTTATCGGGATTGGTAGTCAACCTTACGAAGGCAATTGAGTGTCAATAGAGGATCATCCACTCTCGGTATCATGAGAGAAATATCTCATATGTACTTGCTCAGACAAATCTATGGTCAGGGTCATTCAGATTGAGAGAGAAAGAGTTTTCTAAGAGAATCCGATTAGAGCAAGACTATGACGGATTCTGTATGTGGCCTGACAGTACCATGTCCAATATACAGTCTCTGGGATATTCGTTGGATGAGGGATTATAGATATATAGTAACTATGGACAGACATGTCCGATGGATTTGATCCCCCCAATACCGTTTGGGGACTATGGCGTAGTGGCCTAGTTCGTCCAAAGTCGATGAGTCGAGTGAATTATTATAGAGATAATAATTTACTATATCAGAAGGAGTTCTAATTGGAGTGACTTACGGCTAGCTCGGTATCGAGCCTAAAAGGTCACACACATATGGTGGATGCTTCAGCGAATAGAGGATTGGATGGAGATCCAATTAGCCCCTATTCTCATTAGATGAGACTCTATACTGATGGGCTCCTTGATTAAGGCCCAATTAGAGGCCTATGGAGATTATTGGATAGAGATCCAATAATGCAATGTTAGTGGATAATTGGATAGAGATCCAATACCCACTAAGGCAAGAGCCTTAGGGTTTTTGGTGGCTCTCTATAAAAAGGAGGGGAGACTCATGGTTGATAGGCTGCAACTTTAGCCACCACCTCCTATTCTCCTCCCTCCCTCTGAATAAGAGTTGCGAGAGAGGAGGACGTTTGACCTCCTTCATCTTCTCCATCCAGATCTGAAATACAGGGATAACACGATCTCCCTATGTACAATCAATCTCCCACACATCGTGTTTTTCTAATTTTTGTAGTTTTTCTCGCGACCCCAATCTTTTGCACGATGATTTGATCTGCGTGGAAAATCAGTTTTTATTTTGATTTTCACTGCACATGTGATGCTCCCGCTGTGGTTTCCCAACACTCTCCACTGATATATCCCATATATCTTTCAAAAAAGTGAGATACTCTACTAGACCTGCACAAAGTTAGAACTTGTGTCCTAGGTACCTGAATAAACTCGGACTCTGGAATGGTGCTTGAGCTAGGTTCTCTAACATCGTTCAACTCTATATCACTCCTATTGTTTTCACTAAGAATGTGTTCCTTCTCAAGGAACATAACTCTCCTAGCAACAAAGACTTTATGGTCCTCGGGATGATAAAAGTAATACCTCAAAGTCTCCTCAGAGTATCTCATAAATGTGCACCATTCTATCCTTGATTTAAATTTATCAGGGTTGTGTCTTCTAACGTAAGTAAGATAACCCCAAATCTTAACCACTTTATGATCGGGCTTCTTTCTTTTCCATATCTCATATGGTGTAGACATTATTGACTTTAATGAAACTTTATTCAGTAGGTAAGCTATAGTCTCTAAGGCATATCCTTAGAATAAGATAGGTAGGTCATCGAAACTCATTCTAGACCGCACCATGTCTACAACACGCGATTCCTCCTTTCTTATACACCATTAATCTGAGGTGTATAAGGAGGTGTCCATTGGGATAGAATCTCATGGTCCCTAAGGAACTTGGTGAACTCTGTACTCAAGTATTCTCCTTCTCGATATGATCGAAGAGTCTTAATACTCTTTCTAATCTGGTTCTCTACCTCATTCTTATATTCTTTGAATTTCTCAAAGGCCTCGAACTTGTACTTTATCAGTGAATGTAATAAAGTATGAGTAACTGCCTATAGACTAAGTCAACATGTGTCCACATATATCACTATGTACGAGTTCCAATAACTCAATGACTCTCTCCAGTTCCACTAAAAGGAGAATTGGTCATCTTCCCATGAATGCAAGGTTCAGAAGTTGTATACGACTTATAATCAAATAGATCTAAGTATCTATCTTTCAGCAACTTTCGAATCCTTCTCTCATGTATATAACCTAGCCTACAGTGTCATAGGTATGCATTGTTTACCTCATCTCTTTTCCTCTTGGACATATTTTTATTCAATGTGGAGAAGTGTTTTACACATATAAGCCATTTATCAAGGTCCCTCTAGTGATGATTTCATCATCCATAATTATTGAACAACTATTATTCTTAAAAACTAATTTATATCCACAAATTGTCAAACAAGAGATAGAAATAATATTTTTGATAATAAAGGAAACAAAATAGCATGCATCAAATGCAATTATTGTTGAATCTCAAATTTTGATGATGAAATCAATTGATGGGTTATTAATCTAACATATATTATTAGAGTTGATTGATGTATGATTAATTACGATAGAAATATTACAATCAGGATTTGCCAAGGTTAAGTCCATGCATCGGGCTAGGGTTCGGACAATACGGTTGGGAACTCACCATAACTACATTGGGAGCTTGCCGAGGGTATCTAGAGCTTGCCAGGATGGCGTAAGGAAGTTCGCTAGAAAAAGTCCAAGACTCACCAGAAGATTATCGAGGTAGCCGAAAAGCTTTTTAGGAGATGGGATAATCTTGTAATGGATATATTGCTCATTATGATTATATTTAATAAAGTCATATTTAGCATCATACAGGTTTAACCATGATGGGATGAGTTACGGATTAGACATAAACTCAGGATCAAGCTTAGGCATCGGGCCAAGGATTAGACGATGCTGTAGGAGCTTGCTGGGCGTTCATTAGGACTTCGCCGAAGGTATCGGGAAGATCACTAGGAACACGCCAGGAGATCACTGGAGAAAGACTGTGAGACTCATCACTGGAGAAGCAAGAGATTGTTGGTTTGTGGTAGTAAGATCATTAAACTTGGTAGTCATATTTTGATTGTTATTTTAAGTTATATGTTACGATTAAGTTTTAAATGAGTGTGAATTGGATGGAATCCAAATCAACTCAAAGATGCAACTGGGTCTACTATGGGATTTGATTAAGCTCGGGTTAAGCTCAATTGGTTGACCAAAGTGTTGGTCAACATCAGGTTCAAGTCAAAATTCAAAATGTAGAGGGAACCACTTTTGCAGAGTTTCTGGTGGGTAAACTTTCACTGCTCAGGTTTTTGGGCGGTTGATGGCAGGTAAATCACCCAGGGCTGGTGGGTAAACTGCCCATACCCTAGTATTTGGGTAGCTAAGCCACCTAGTTTGGTGGGTAAACTGCCCATACCTAGATTTTCTAGGTGAGTCTTATTTTTGGCTCTAAAAATCTAAAGCCACTTTGGGTCTATTAATACACCAAATTTTCTTACATTCCACATAACAATTTGGGGGAAAAATTCTGTAAAAAACTTGTGTGGATTGTAAAAAAAAGGAAAGGGGCAAGGGAGTGATCAAAGAGTTATAAATCTTGTCTCCATTATAAGCTCAAGTGTAAGGGTTTGGTATTCACCCAAAGAAGATTGGTAGTAGATGTCGGTATGCCTCAAGAAGGAAGACTCGGGAGTGTACGTAGGTCGGTTGAGGCCGAACCACTATAAATTATGAGTGTTCTTTTTTTACCTTGTTTACTTCTTTCTATTACTCTTATTTAGTTCAAGAAAGTTACAAGCATCATTCTCATGATTTCTCTCAAATCGATTTTAAATCAATTTTATCAAAATATCAAAAGAAGATTTTATTGTTGATTATTTACTTTATGAAAGAAAGTTTTTAAATAAGCACTATTACACTTGTACTAATTCACCCTGCCCCCTTAGTGCCAATTGATCCTAACTATTGGTATCAGAGTCACGTTTTTCTCATTTAGTTTAACACCCAAGAGAATGGATCTTTTTCGGCTTTCAAGAGAGTTTTTCTATTGTACGTCCTCTCATATTCAATGGGATAGACTACACTTATTGGAAACCTTGGATAAGAGTTTTCTTGCTTTCTTTAGACCTTGATTTATATACTATTATTAAAAATAGATTCGAAAAGTCTTCTCTTCCAATAAACGATTGGAATAATTTAGAGAAGAATACTTTCTCTTTAAGCATCATGAATCTTTTGATAGCTCATCATTATTCAATTAATATTGATGATACAAAGCTAGACAAGTATGAAAATGAACTAGAACCAAAGAACCTTATTTATTGAAAAATATGTTAAAATTTATATGAATGAGATTTTGATGATGATTGAATAATAGGTTCAAAATCATTATCTTGGATGTTGTTTTAAATGTAAAGACTATTGTTAAATGGTTCAAATATTAAGAAAGTCTATAGAATGATTGATTTAAATATTACATTGATTGAAATGCTATGATTGAATGATTGTGTTGAATGATAAAATTTTAGCATAAAACAATATAGAAAAGGGAGAGAAAAATCATTCTTCATTGTCTAGTATTTTTATAAATTAAATAAGAATGAAATTAGCATGGTGACTCACTACATTATGTTTAAAAATTATTGGAATTGAAATAAATCAAAGTTTTTGTTTGAAAATATTTTATTGCAATGATCTTGATAAAATTTTATTTTTGACTTTAAAATGACATTGCATTCTTGAAATAAATTTTAAAAGAAGGAGAATTATCCTTGAAAAAAATTGTATTCTATTAATCCTTCAACAAGAGATAAAATAATATTATTATTGTTGAATCTCTTAAACTACAAAAATGGATTAGAGAACTTTAGCTATTAAAAAACAATCTATGATGCCTTCATCGAATTTTTTGAAAAGTGATTTTTGATGATGATTTTGGATAAGTTTTCAAATGATTTTATTTTAAAAAGAGATTGATGCATCTACACAACGTTATTAATATTTTTGATGATTTTATCATGATCTTGATAAGTTGAAAAATTGTAACTTGAAATCTTTACATAAATCAAGTTCATTTGGAGAAGTTTATAGATGAATCATAAGTTTATATTTTTTTAAAATAATAATATGAATCTAAACAATGATCTTGATGATTTGAAATCACATATATAAGTTGAGATCCAATATTTTTATATCTTATTTTGCAAAATCATACTTGTAACTTGACAATTTTCATATATTAATATTTTGCTTACAAAATTGATCTCCTAAAATTTTATTATCTAAGAGGAGATTTATTAAATTAAATCATGTCTTTAATATTCATGAATATCTTTTAATATTAATATCTTGCTTGACATGATTTATTTTAAAACTCATAAATGACATAATTTATCATCAAAATTAATATTTCTTAAATTTCTGATAAGTTGAAAATTAAAAGAGATTTGTATTATCATGAATATTCTCTTAGTTTTTTGACTAAACTTTTACATTATGGGAATCATGTTATTTATCTCTATGATTTTCTCTTTTTAATAAAAAGAAATTATCATCATATTTTATGACAATTATCAAAAAATAAAATAAAATTACGAATATGATTAGAAAAAATTGGATATAATAACTTTGAATAAGGAACAAGTACTTAGAAGAAAATTAGAATTTTCTAAATGCATGTAAAATATTGGATTTATAATTTAAGCTTAATCTACTATCATGTTTTCTTTTGGAATTCATGATGATTATTATCAAAATCTAAATGAGATATTATTTGCTTAATTTGTTACCTTGCTTGAAATTTACATTGCATGGGTAGCTCTTGATTTTTCTTGAATTTTGGAATCTACATCTATAAAATTTACATCTATAAAATTAAATATTTTCATGATGTTTTTCACTTCTCTACCTTGATTCTATCTTCTTATTCACACAAAGTAGAGAAAGGAAATCACTAGTATTTTAAGAGGTCAATAAGATTATCAATATCATTTTGAATCTCTTGAAAGTGATTTTGATGATTTTGAAATTGAATAAGTTCTTTACCTATATCGTGATTTTGATCTCTTTGAAGTATAACTTGAAATCTTTTATGAATCAAAATCTTTTGTTATATGTTCTCGTATTATTTAAAAGGAGATTTTTATACAAATTATGAACTTGATAACTTAATATTTCTTATAAATGGATTAAGAGATTTTATTTGTTTCTCTTATGATTTGTCTCTCGGTAGTCACAATTTGTCTTCATGAATTGTATATCTCATCACTATGTTAATTTTTCTTGATATATTTCATATGGTGATTTGAAAAATGAATTAATGAGAAAAGTTTTGCACTATTGTAATCATCCCTTCTTTTCGACAATGACAAAGGGGGAGCAAAACTTAGCTTGCATGATGTAAAATTGCTAGCTTGAACATTGCAAAGGAAGTAAAAATTTGCTAGCTTGCACTTCTCAAAAGAGAAGAAAGAACTCACTAGCTTGCATGTTCTAAAGTGATGAAAAATTTACTAAATTACTAAGCCTTCATATATAAAAAACATGATAATTGCACTTCTCTTTTTTGTTAATGACAAAGAGAGAGAAGGTATGATGATGTGAAATCATGTATGATGATCATGCATGTAATGATGATTTTAAAAATTTACATGAAGATAATGATTTGTTATTGTTTGGATTTATTTACTATATTTTCTTAAAATTTACATAAAAAAGATTTGTTGAACTCATATTCGAAATTTTATATATACAAGATTGAGGTTGAGACCTAGAAACGCTAAATCATGAAAAGGGGGGAGAAATATATATTGATAACACATTATATTAATTGATGGCATTAATGACACATGATATTATTAAAATATATATATATATATATATATATATATATATATATATATATATATATCTTGATGTGGATATGGATTTGTATATCTTGGATATGGATATGAGTGCACAATTCTTTTTACTCATGATTTGATGACTTTATGTAAATTTATGTTAAAATTTATGTTGAATGTTAATTGCTTGAATTTAAGAGTGTTTGTTTTCCTTAAATTTAAGTGGCATGGATTTAGTGAGAGTTAAGATTAACTCCTGTCATCAATTAATTATCATCATCAAAAAAAGGGGAGATTATTGAATCTCGAATTTTGATGATGAAATCAATTGATGGGTTATTGATCTAGCATATGTTGTTAGAGTTGATTGATTCGAGATTAATTATGACAAAAAGAATATTACAATCATGATCGATTAAAGTCAAGTCCATGCATCGGACCAGAGTTCAGACGATGTGGTTGGGAACTCGCCATGAGTGCTTTGGGAGCTCACTGAGGGTATCGGGAGTTTGCCAGGATGGCACAAGGGAGTTCTCCAGAAGAAGACCGAGACTTGCCAAAAGATTATTGGGGGTAGCCAAAAAGCTTATCGGGAGTTGGGATGGTCTTGTAATAGATATATTAGCTATTATAATTATATTTAATTAAATCATATTTAGCATTGTGCAAGTTTAACTATGATGGGATGAGTTACAGATCAAACATGAACCCAGGATTAAGCTTAGGTATCGGGCCAAGGATTAGACGATGCAATGGGAGCTCACCGGGCGTTCGCTAGGACTTCGCCAAAGGTATCAAGGAGATCACTATGAACACATCGGGAGATTACCGAAGGAAGACCGTGAGACTCGCCGTTGGAGAAGCCAGAGGTTGTCGGTTTGTAATAGTAAGGTCATTAAGCTTGGTGGTCATATTTTGATTATAATTTTAAGTCATACGTTAAGATTGAGTCTTAAATGAGTGTGATTTGGATAGAATCCAAATCAACTCAAATATGCAACCGGGTCCATTATGGGGCTTGATTGAGCTCAGGTTGAGCTAAATTGGTTGACCAAAGAGTTGATCAACATCAGGTTCAACCCGAAATTCGAAAAGTGAAGGAAACCACTTTTTTAGAGTTTCCGACGAGTAAACCATAAGCGACAGGTAAACCGTCGCTACCCAGGTTTCGGAGCAGCTGATAGTGGGTAAACTGCCTAGGGTCGACAGGTAAACCGCCATACCTGGTATTCGGGTGGCTAAGCCGCCCAGGTCGATGGGTAAAACGCTCGTACCCAAATTTTCTAGGTGAGTTTGATTTTTAGCTCAAAAAATCTGATTCCACTTGGGGTCTATAAATACCCTAAGTTTTTTTGTATTCCACACAACAATTTAGGGGAAAAATTATGTGAAAAACTTGTATGGACTGTAAGAAAAGGGAAAGGGGTAAGGGAGTGATCAAAGAGTTGTAAATCTTATCTCCCTTGTAAGCTCAAGTGTAAGGGTTTGGTCTTCACCCAAAGAAGATCAGTAGTGAACATTAGTGTGCCTCAAGAAGGAGGACTCAGGAGAAGACATAGGCTGGTTGAGGCCGAACCACTATAAATTATGAGTGCTCTTTTCTTGCCTTGTTTACTTCTTTCTATTACTCTTAATTAGTTTAAGAAAGTTACAAGCATCATTCTCACAATTTCTCTCAAATCAGTTTTAAATCGATTTTATTAAAATATCAAAAGAAGCTTTCATTGTTAACTCTTTACTATATGAAAGAAAGTTTTTAAATGAGCACTATTACACTTTCACTAATTCACCCCGCCCCCTCTTAGTGCCAATTGATCCTAACAGTGATAGCTCCACCAAGTAGATATAGGGTGACCACCCCAATGGCAACTACGATAACTCTTGCTCTATTACCCATCTTGAGGTCCATCTCGCCTCTAACTAATCTCCTATGTCTTGCCAGAACCTACAACGAATTGCAGATATGATAAGTACTCCTAGTATCCAATATCCATATGTTATCATGAAAATCTAACAAGTGAATACTGATAATAAATATAACCAAAGCTTCTCTAAGCTTCTGTTTCACCTCGTCTGCAAGGTAATCCTTACAGTTCCTCTTCCAGTGCCCATCTTAACCATTGTAGAAGTATTGTCCTTTGTCCTTTGCTGGGTCTTTTTTAGCAACCTTTGCCTTACCTAGTCTTTCTTTATCCCTGTCCATCTTAAAGGTCTTACTGGCCTTCCTTTTCTTCTTAGTCTCACCAATATAGATAACTAGTTTCTATTTCTTGATGGCACTGTCAGCTTCCCTCAACATATTGATGAGCTCAGGGAAAGTCACCTTAAACTTGCTCATGTTAAAATTTATGTTGAAACGAGAAAAGGAATCTAGCAGGGACTGAAGTATAAGATCAACACACAGGTTATCCTCTATGATTATTCCTAGACCTATGAGTTTCTCGATCTACTCTATCATATTTAGGACATCGTTCTGAGCCGATGTCTCTTCTGTCATCCTAGCTTAGAAGAGACTCTTGGATATCTTATATCTTTGAGTTCTTCCATGTTTCTCAAATAGTTGGCAGAGATGAAGAAAATAGAATTGGAATCCATACTCTCATGTTGCCTTAGTAACTCAAGAGTCATAGAGGTCAACATATAATATTTTGCTAATGTTGAATTATCTATATACTTCACATAGTGAATGATCTCATCCGTGCTTGCCCCTTCTTCCAGCGTAGGTATAATTGTGTTAAGAATGTATGTGATTTTCTCCATCGCAAGAACAATTCTCAAATTACAGAGCCAGTCCGTATAGTTAGGACTAGTGAGGCAGTTGGCATCAAGTATGTCACGCAGGAGGTTTGTGAGTGACATGTTTCTAACAAACAAGATATAGCATAAATGAATAATATATAGATTTTACAAAAAAAATTAATTAAGATATGGACTTCTATCTTAATATACTCATACTATTTTTCTATTAAATCACACGACACCCTCGGCACGTTAAACGGAAGTCTCCGGTAGACATCTAGTGGGGATCGCGATCCAATTGGCATATTAATGCAACCTTCAGTGACTCGACCAATTATATTAAGCCCAAAAGATAAACAACTCTTGTCAATCATAACTCCTTGTGATTCCCATTATGTTTAACCTCCAAATCATCATGGTCTCAATTTCACGACCAACCATGAAGTTCAGTTAAGTCATCACCATCGTTATAAGATGAGTCTGATTCAATGATATGCTCTCGAGTGACTCGACTAAGCATACTATGTCCTCAAGTCACCAGTGACATCTCTAGTCGTAAACAAGATCAAGATCATATAGATATGTAAGACTCGAATGACTCAACCAACTCAACCTATGTTATGATTCAATTTCTTCCTATAATAATAGAAGGTCACGTGGATCAATCTTAGTATCTCATGCTCACCGACTTAATATTATAGTAGGAGAGATTTTTATTTTGTATCGATCTCCTAATATATCATGTCACATATATATATATTTAATATATATATATAAAGAGATAATTTGTTGCAGAGTACCTCTAAAATTTTTACAAAACATTTTATCTTTTTAGAAAATTAAAGTTACTCTTTATATTATTTTATCTTTCCCAATAGATGCAACGAATGATGTACAACGTTCCATCTTCGACCTTTTCCCTATTCCATCATCGTCACCGATCTGTTTTTTATTCCAAAATAATTTAATAGCGTTGAGTTATTATGCCAAAAGATTTTTCTATTCGATTGCCACAGAGGAACGTTAAGTTTTGATGTCATCGTAGAGTTTTCTATTCTCACCAACAAATAGTGTTGAGAAGCAAGGAGGCTTCTAGGGCCTAACGTACTGTCGTCGCCAAGTTTCGTATTTTTACTAGTAATATCGAGTTTCAGCAAAGAGGCTTTTAGAGTTCTAATGTACTGTCGACAGTGCACCCCTCTCGGCTATAAAATTTTCTGGTGTGTGGTTCCATCCAGGTCGTTTATCTGGTATGTATTTATTTGTACAAGCAAAATTTTAGTCCATTACCCAATCTTCATAATTACTTGCTATTAAACAGTCATTTATAATTCTAATTATACCATCATATAGTCATTGTAAGACTAAACCTACTCCACCAGCAAAAAAAATATACGTAGAAAGCTTATATTTTGGGAGAAAAAAAAGGAGTCAGTATTGAACTAACGAGACTGTGCAACAATGGAACTTTAACTAAAATAAAAGGCATATTTGACAATTTTCTTACGTTAATCTTGATAGAATAACAAAAGAAAAAAATGTATAATTCCACCTATCAGATTCAGGAAGGTGGATGTGTTTCTGCCATACAACTCTATCGTGGATTCAAAAATACTTGCATCAATTGATGCTTGAGATATTCTATCAAAGGTCACTTAATTAAAATAGTTTATTATTATTTTATTTTTTATTTTTAATCAAAACATGATGAATCTATATAATGTTTTTTTGACATTTGAGCTTTTAAATGGATAGACAATCTATAATAAAAAAAATTAGTTCAGAAAGTTTAAATCCTAGTAATACGATACATTATTTTTGGAGTCAAATAAAAAATAATGCATCGTGTACCATGATCGATCAAAATGGTTTAAAATTTTTAAAAGGATTATACAGCATCCATATGAACTTCTATCATAATTTTTCTAATTTAGAGAAATTTTTCTATATTTTTCTATTTTATTTAGCATATGAACGGTATGTCATTTTAATAATTTCATCCATACTTTTTTTATTCTTACTGAAATATGATGGAAAAAATTTAATCTAAATAACTCAAGTCTTGATATATGATGCATTATTTTTGAGTCGTATCAAAAATAGTGTATCCCATATATGGACTAATCCAAATCATTTGATATTTTCATAAACTTTAAATTGCACATATATAGATATCTATCATATTTTTTCTAATTTAAAGATTTTTTATAATTTTCTAATTTATTCAACATCTAAATAATGTGATATTTTTATTTTTATTTTTATTTTTTATTATGATGGATCCATATAATTTTTTAATATTTAATTTTTTATCAAAATTGGTTTAGAGAAAAGTCTTAGTATATGATACATTATTTTTTATTAAATCAAAAATAATATTGTATTGAAGGATCGGTCAAAATGAAAGATTTGAATTGTACCCAGATGAACATCTTTCATGGTTTCTCTAATTTGAAGATTTTTATTTTTTTATTTATTCAATATTTGAATAATGTGTTATTTTTATATATTTTTTATTTTCATCATATAGTATTTTCTGACATTTAAGCTTCTAAATAGGTAGACAACCAGATAAAATTTTAGTTCAGAAAATTTTAACTTATGTTATACAATACATTATCTTTGAGATCAAATAAAAAAATTATATTGTAGTGTAATTTAGATCATTCAATTTTTTTAATGAAAACTTTGACTTGCAACTAAATGAATATTTATTATAATTTTTTAATTCAAATATTTTTATTATTTTTATTTATTAACAGTTAGATATGATATGACTCAATTAGTTGATCATAAATCTGTCAAGGACCCTTTTGTTATTTATAAAGGACTGATAACAAAAGCTAAAGCTAAAAAAATGAAAGAAACTATAATTTATTTATTAAAAGGTATTTGGAAGTAACAAGCTAGTCAAGATTTTATCAAAGTTCTATGGATGCAAAAAGAGTCAAAAAAAGGTCAACGTGATTAAGATAAGTCCATACCATGAACAGAAAGTCTAACTTTAAAGGAATTAGAAAATTTGATCTATTTTTTGAAGAATAAAGGTCATTCAACCATAGTGAACCATATTTAAAATTATAGATAATTTTATTTTAGATTTTTCAAGATAGAATTCATGAATGATCAATATTCATAAATTGATAATATGAATGTTATTTAATTATTTAATTGGTTCATTCTCTTTGTACATTGTCTTGCTCTATATAAATAAGGTTGACTCTTTTTGTAAAGAACAACTTTGAGAAATATAATTATCTTTCAATACCGGTGAGTATTTGTTTTTAAATTCTTGTATGAACTTTAAAACTTATCAAGTTTTTCTGCTTGTGGCATTCAAAAAACCCTAAATCTTTGCTTTCTCTTTGAACTTATCAAAATTTTTAGTTTGTAGTATTTATACGAATCAAAGTGCTATTCTAATATTTTATCATTTTTCTCTTTGATAAAATGATTAGAATAGTTCCTCTTACTTCAATCTTAAATAATCCGTCTTGTTTCAATTCATAGAAGGGTGTCAATTTGCATTCCATATGTATCATAGCTCTTTAGCTATTGGGGTATATGGTTGCTGAGTTAATGATTTCTACCATTTGGTATCAGAGCTTGGCTCAAGTTTGAGATTTGCATATCCATTTATTTCCTATCTTTTAGCTTTTCCTTTCCTCTTTAGCATCATAGCTATAATTGTTATTCTTTCTTCATTATTGTGCTCTTATTCTTCTTCTTTGTTTATCCATAATTTATAGTATAAAAAGAAAAAAAATAGAAAGTCAGAAAAAGAGAGAAAAGCAAAGGACAAAAGAAAAAAAAGAGGAAAAAAAAGAGAGAAAGAGAATCAAAGGTCAAAAAAGAAAAGTTCTTTTTTTTTAGTAAGTAAAAGATCAAAATTGTGGATTCAAGAAATTCTTGTAAATTATATAATTTAATTTTGTTCATTTAATTCTTGTTCCGATTTGGAAATCTCTTTTTAATTCCAGATTTTTTTTTTCTATTCATTTGATATTTCAATCCTAATTCTTGAATGATTGAAGTGTAATACGTACACCTTTAAATTGGTCTATTTTTCTGCTTTTATACCTACCCAATTTTACTATCCTTGAATTGTCATCATCTGAATTGTTTGTTTAGTTACCTTAGTTTATCTAAGAACCCAAAGAACAAAATAAGAGAGTTAAAAAGCAAGAGGGGTGAGATGAGAAAAGTCAAATGTTGAGTGAGACACTTGAGAGAGTATTAGTGAGGTTGTTCTAATTTTGTTTTTTAAGTTTTAAGAAATGAGTTCTATATTAAATGATCTTTTCGTTTAAGCAATACAACAATAATTTGAACGTATGTTTAAAACAATGAAAAATATAAGAAATCATCTCGAAAGGCATGATGATGTAATTAACAGATTATAAGGAGGATAACGGCATGGGAGACAACCAACCTTTGTCAATGATGAATATTATAGAGTAGAAGACATGGATGATGACCAAATAACTATAATTGCTCAAGAAGTTAATCCTAGGAGACAAATTAGGAGAGGACGTTTTAATGATATGGACAAAAATATTGATAGGATCAAAATGAAAATTCCTTCTTTTCAAGGGAAGAATAATTTAGATGCCTATTTGGAGTGAAAAGCAGAGTTGATCTTTGAACGCCATAACTACTCTGAAGAAAAAAAGGGTAAAATTAGGTGTTGTTAAATTTTATAATTATGCTATTATTTAGTGGGATCAATTATGTAAAGACATGTGAAGAAATGGTGTAAGGCCCATGGAGACTTGGTTGTAGATGAAACAAATCTTGAGGAGGAGATTTGTCCCTAGCCATTACTATAGGGATTTGCATCAACCATTACAAACTTTGACACAAGGTTCTATGAGTGTTGAGGAATATCACAAGGAGATGGAGATAACCATAATAAGGACTAATGTGGAGGAAGATCGTGAAGCCACCATGGCTCTATTCTTGAGTGGATTAAATAAGAACATTGTTAATCTTGTGGAGTTACGACATGGAGATTGAGGGCATGGTAAATGTGGCCATGAAGATTGAGAGGCAACTCAAAAGAAAAGGCACAAGGTATAATTCAAAACCTTATTCGGTTTCTTCTTGTTCTTGAAAATCAAATTGAATTAAAAAGGATTATAAACCCATTGTTAAGCCTAAAATTGGTGAAACTAAAGTCAAAAATGAATTAGGCAACAAGGATGAAGGTGAGAATCCATCGAATCAAACTAGAGGCATTAAGTGTTTTAAATGCCTTGGGCATGGATATATAGCATGTGAATGTCCTAATAAGAGAGTTATGATCACGAAGGATGTGATTGTGAAATATGAAAGTGAGAGAGATGATGATGATGACCCTCCATCATTAGAGGATGCTAGTGATGTAGAGTATGCTAAAGGTGAAATTTTAGTTGTTCAATGCACACTTAGTTTGCAAAATAAAAATAATGAACATGGTGAACAATGTGAGAATCTATTTCACTCTCATTATTTGATTGCTAACAAGTTGTGTAACATGACTGTTGACAGTGAAAGTTATACAAATGTGGCAAGTACCTTGCTCGTGGAGAAACTAAAATTACCTACTATTCAACATTCAAAACCTTACAAGTTACAATGATTGAATGATAGTAGTGTGGTGAAGGTAAATCGGCAAGTGTTAGTTTATTTCTCAATTAGTAGATATAAGGATGAAGTTTGGTGTGATATGGTACCTATGTTTGTTGGTCACTTGTTGTTGCTGAGACCATGGCAATATGATCAAAGGGTAACACATTATGGGTTCAAGAATCGTTATTCTTTGATCATGGATGGACAAAAAGATTAATTTGGACCTTTACCTCCAAAGATCATTTTTGAAGACCAGATGCATATAAAACAACAATATGAGAAGCTTGAATAAAGAAAAATATGAGTTGAGTGGTAAAAACAAGAGTGTTAGGAAACACAAGGGGAGAGAAAATAAGGAAGACCTGAGCAAAGAAAAATGAGTGCTTATGCCAAAATGAGTGTTGTAAAGAAAGTCTTAATCATGAGGCACCCATACTTGTACTTATGTACAAGGACATTTTGATTGTGTCTAATGAAATTAACAGAAAATTGCCTAGTGTTATTGTTGAGCTTTTGCAGGAATGAGGGTCTCTTTCCCGAAGAAGTTCCAAATGGTTTGCCACTAATCAGAGGAATTGAACATCAAATAGATTTCATTCCAGGTGCAAGCATACCAAACAAGCCAACATTTAGATGCAACCCCAAAGAGACCAAGGAAATCCAAAAGCAAGTAAGTGAGCTCATGAAAAAGGGTTATGTGCGAGAAAGCATGAGTCCTCGTGTGGTTCGTATTTTGTTGGTGCTAAAAAAAGATAGATCTTGGAGAATGTGTACTGATTGCAGAGCCATCAATAAAATCATAGTAAAATATCGACATCCTATTCCTAGGTTAGATGACATGTTAGATGAATTACATGGTTCTTGTGTGTTTTCAAAAATTGATTTAAAATTTGGATATCATCAAATAAGAATGCATGAGGGTGATGAATGGAAAACTGTTTTCAAAACTAAATATGGTTTATATGAATGGTTGGTGATGCCTTTTGGCCTAACTAATCCACCTAATACTTTTATGAGATTGATGAATCATGTTTTGCGTGTTTACATTCAAAAGTTTGTCATTATTTATTTTGATAATATACTTTTGTATAGTAAAAGTTGTTTTTGATGTGCTTAAGAAAGAAAAGTTATATGCTAATCTAAAGAAATGCACTTTCTGCACTAATGAAATTAATTTTTTTAGTTATGTTGTTAATGATAAAGGAATACATGTTGATCAAGAAAAAATGATAATAATTAAGGAATGGCCAAAACCCACTAGTGTTGGTAATGTTAGAAGTTTTCATGTTCTTCCTAGCTTTTATAGAAGATTCATTAAGATGAATGCATAAAAAAGAATGTGGGATTTAGGTGGGGTAAAGAACAAGATGATGCTTTTAATTTGTTTAAAGACAAACTTAGTTCAACAACTTTGCTTGCTTTACCTAACTTTGCTAAAACTTTTGAGATCGAGTGTGACGCGAGTGGGATAGATACTAGAGGAGTCATAATGCAAGAAGACAGACCCATTGTGTTCTTTAGTGAGAAGCTAAGTGAAGCAAGTCTTAACTACCCAATATATGACAAGACATTTTATGCTTTGGTAAGAGTGTTAGAGATATGGCAGCACTATCTTTGATACAAAGAATTTATTATGCATACTAATCATAAGTCCGTGAAATATCTAAAAGGATGAGGAAAGCTAAGTCGCAGGCATACAAAATGAGTGTTGTTTATCGAATACTTTCCATACATCATTAAGTACAAATAAGGTAAGGAAAATATAGTTGCCAATACTCTTTTAGAAAGTATGCTATAATTTCTAAACTTGATGCAAAATTATTGGGTTTTGAGTATATTAAAGATTTATATTATTCTGACCATGATTTTGGTAATGTTTATGGGGCATGTGAGAAAGGGGATTTTAACAATTTTTTCAAGCATGATGGTTTTATTTTCAAAGAAAATAAGTTGTGTATTCCTCAATGTTTAATGAGAGAATTACTTATGAGAGAGACACATAATGGAGGTTTGATGGGGCATTTTGGGATCCGAAAAACTTTAGATATGTTAAATGATCTTTTTTTTTTTTTCTTGCCACACATGAAAAGAGATGTTGAGAGATTATATAAGAAATGTATTACTTGTAAATAAGCTAAATATAAAGTAATGCCTCATGCGATGTATACTTATTAGGACTCTAGCTAGGAGAGTCCTAATTTAGTTTCATTAAAGAGGACAAATATGTAAATCCTAAGAGCATTCATGTAAATCCTCTCTAGCCAACATCTATTAAAGAGGTGAGGAGGCTGGCTAGGTTAGGATTAGTTTAGAGGAAGATATTTCGATGGACGAATAAGATATATGTCACCATAATTAACTACTCATTATCCTAGTTAAAAAGGGCTTGGTTGAGGAGGGGTTAAGTTAGAATAGAATTAGAATTAATTTAGAGGTTGCTTCTTAGAGTTGCAGTTGGAGTTGTTGGAAGTAGGAGTTGCTTCTTAGAGTTGAAGTAGGAGTTGTTAGGAGTAGGAGTCTTAAGTAGGAATCCTATTAGGAGTTGGGGTTTAGAAGCCTTATAAATAGCCTTGTATTATCTCCTCTTTCATCATCAATAGATCAATTATATTTTAGCTCATGTAGTAGAAAACCAAGGAGGGAGGAACCCCTATAGAGTTCCAAGGAGGTTGATCCCCTATAGAGATCACCTCAAGCTTAGAATCCATAAGAGTTCTAATACTTAGTATCATAGCAGTGTTCTTGGCATCTCATTGCCTTTCCACAGCCATCCATCAGGGCCCCATAGCCATCTAAAGTAATTCCCACAATTGCTTGAAGGTCGTCACCAAAATCTGTCGTCATCTCAAGTACCATAGATCATCCTTTAATCTCCCTGTAATTACAACAGGTTCTGGTTTTCTACCTTACTGTTGCTATAATTTAGTTATCCCTATTCAAAAAATCTAAAGATATTTGTTCCTATTTGCTGCACAAACTTTTTGTCGCAAAGTTTTCATCTTTAAATTACACTTCAGAATTTCAACCACACACCCTTGACTATTTGATTTGCTACTGCATTTTTAATGATCCAATCTCTATAAATTTTTTATGACAGCTTTAGTTCTTCCTATCTTTGGATTTCCTTTTAGTTTCTTTAAAAAATTCTTAATATAAATAGCTGATCTTTTACGTCCAAACTACTGCACTTTAGATATAAAAATCTGTTGTAGTACCTTCCTGTGATCTTCGATTTTGCCAAACTTTTTGCTGTCATTTTCTTTCATGAATTTTTTATCGATATTACCTTTCTTTTACCAGTAAATTCTTTTTGAGTTTACTTAAATCCTTGTTTTGAACTACTAGAAAAAAATCTCATCTATATTGCTGAAATCTTTCGACGAAAAAATTCTACCGTAGTACCTTCTCGTATTCCTTGATCTTGCTGAAACTTTTGCTGTCAATTTCTTCCATAAATTTTTTGATAACATTATCATTGATAGTGAATTCCCATTGAGTTTACTCAATTCCTTGTTACAAACTACTATAAAAAATTTTGACTATACTACTTAAATCTTTCATTGAAAAAACTCTATAGCAACACCTTCTTGCAATCTTTGATTTTGCCAAAACTTTTGCTATTATTTCTTTCCACAAAATTTTTGAAGACATTACTCTACCTTACCATTAGATTCCCTTTGATTTTTGCTTGAATTTTCATTAAGAATTTCTGAAAAAAATTATGTCTTCACTGTTGGAATTTTTTTGACGAAAAATCTGCTGCTATAACTTTATCTTTATTCTTCTCCTTAACCCACTAAAACTCAACTATCTTGCTGCCACCACCCAAGATATCTTTAGGGCATCCCTTTATCCTTAAGATGTAACCATTGTAACTAATTTTCATAACCTAAATAGCACCCAAAATTGTGGTCCAAAACAACAACCTATCTTAGCTTATCAACGCAGAACACTACCTTTTGTTGTTTTTTATTACACCCATATCTGATCCTTACGAAATTGTTGCTGCTACCTATGTCATCTTTATGGCACTCCTCTAACCTTAAGATGCAACCATTATAACTTATTTCTAGAATCCACAGCCAACTTAAACATAGCTTAAACAACGGTCTTCCGCAGCCACCAAACCTGCCACTAATCCTTACCCTCCGTAGCCACCAATCCTACAAAACTGGTTACTACCATCAATAGTAACCCTAAGACATCTCTCTACCCTAAACCTCTATCACCAAACCATCCTTACAGCCCCTATTGCAGCCATAAATCACAGCCCCAATAGCACCCAAAAAATAATAGCAACCTGTCAGCCCCAAACCGTAGCCATCTACCCATGATCCATCATCCCTTTCGACCACCAAACCACCCAACCGTTCTATACCACTGACCCAATAGTAGGAGAGTGATATTGGCATCTCAGATCCGGAGGCACACGCAATGGCATCTTAAGGTTCAATCGATGCCAAGTTGGAGGCATTTGAATCACGCATAGAGGATAGATTGCGTGCCTTATTCACCAAATTCGGATTAAGCCAATCTTCGAGCCCAATAAAATTTCAAAAAGGTGAAAATTTAGAGAGGCCTCTCAAAAAGAAAGAATGAGCCACTAATATGAGGCAGCCATGCATGAAGGTGGACTTCCCTCGATAGGAAGAAGGAGACCTGATGAGATAGATTTCGCACGCGAATGTTACTTACGTCATCACCAAACACTGAAGGATTTCATAGTGGACACCACTGTCATCCACCTTGAAGGAGATACTATACAATGGTATAATTAGCTTGAATACAACTATGGGACTCCAACATGGATACAATTCAAGTATCCATTGCTAAACCGCTTTAGGTCAACCAAGTACGATAATATCAACGGACAACTTGCCAAGATCCGACAAACCTCCATAATCCAAGAATACTAGACCAGGTTTGAGGAATTATCTTACTTTGCTCATGATTGGTCTGATAGATAATTATTAGGAACGTTCATCAAAGGACTCAAGTCAAAAATTAAAAGAGAGGTTAAAGCATGACAACCCCCAATCGTGAAGGTCGTAATCTCTTTCGCCCGAATCCAAGAGGAACGGGATGCTTGGAGGATGCGAACCACTCTTAGACCAATAGCATATAAACCTCCCTCTACTCCTAGCCATTCTTCACTGCCTAAACAATTAACGAGAGAAGAGCTACGCAATAGATCGACGAAGGGCCTTTATTGGCATTGCAACGAACTTTGGAGCTGCAACCATTACTGCCAAAAAGGGGAGCTTTCCATGATAAAATCTATTAAAGAATCTACAAAAGAGGTCCAGGAACCTGAGGAGGAGAACACGAAGGAGGACCCGTAGCTGGTCGATTGCATGACTCATGCTTTAGCCAACCATGTGTGTTAGGAAACCTCAGCGGATACATCACATACGCAACGGAAATCAAAACAAAAATCAATTTCCCATGCAGATCAAATCGTCATGCAAAATATTAGGGTCACGAGAAAAATTACAAAAACTGAAAAACCACGATGTATGAGAGATTGATTTTACCTATGGAGATTATGCATCCTTGTATTCCAGATCCGGATGAAGAAGATGGAGGTCAAGCGTCCTCCTCTCTAGCGGTATCCACACGATGGTTCTCTATAGCAAAACTCCTCCAATCTGATCTTGTAACTCTTACACAGAGGGAGAGAGGAAAATAGGAGGGGGAGGCCAAAGCTGTAGCCTATCAACCATGAGTCTCCCCTCTTATTTATAGAAAGCCACCAAAAAACTCTATGGCTCCTTCCTTCGTTAATGGGTATTGGATCTCCATCCAATTACCCACTAACCTTTGCATTATTTGATCTCTATCTAATAATCTTCTTAGGCCTCTAATTGGGTCTTAATCAAGGAGCCTATCAGTATAGGGTCTCATCTAATGAGAATAGGAGCTAATTGGATCTTCATCCAATCCTTTATTCGTTGAAGCATCCATCATATGTGTGTGACCCTCTAGGCCTGATACCTAGCTGGCTGTGAGTCACTCCCATTAGAACTCCTTCTAATAGAGTGAATTATTTGTTGGGAAACCTCAGCGGGTGCATCACATGTGCAGTGAAAATCAAAACAAAAAAATTGGTTTCCTATGCAGATCAAATCATCGTGCAAAATATTGGGGTCGTGAGAAAAATATAAAAATCGATAGAACCACAATGTGTGAGAGATTGATTTTACCTAGGGAGATCGTAAAAACATAAAAATCGATAGAACCACGATGTGTGAGAGATTGATTTTACCTAGGGAGATCGTATACCCCTATGGAGAAGATAAAGGAGGTCAAGTATCCTCCTCTCTACCAATATCCACACGATGGATATCTGCAGCGAAACTCCTCAAATCTGATCTCATAACTCCTGCACATAGGGAGGGAGGAGAATAGGAGGTGGTGGCTAAAGCTGCAGCCTATCAACCATGAGTCTCTCCTCCTATTTATAGAGAGCCACCAAAACCCTAGGGCTCCTTCCTTAGTAGGTATTGGATCTCTATCCAATAACCCACTAAAGAACAACCAAGTGGCAACCTATTCAAGAAAGAAACAGCCCCTTGATAAATATTGGAGCAAAAGAAAGTTTGTTGTTGAATATCGAGTTTCCCTTCATCTCCAGCCCTACCAACAGAAAATTTGAGTCTCAAGGAAGTGGTCCCCCAGCTACTTTAGCCCTTGCAAAATTGAGGAATACAGTGGAGCCGTGACTTATGCATTAGATCAGTACATCAATTTAAAAATATAATTGATCCTCCAAGTATCTCATCACAAATAAAAGTTTAGAGAGGGTAATTCAGTCCCGATTTATCCGCCCGACACCCAAGTCGATAAGGAGGCCCAGGTTTAGTTGATGATTGTATGAGATCACGAGATTGTAACACATCATCGTCCAGTCACTACTGCTGATACTAGACCTCAAGAGCAGGATGTGCCTACTATAGGGCCACGAGGGACCCTCTTGAGGAATTGCAGATCATGACCCAGAGACATGGAGCTCAGCCTTGATGACAAGGCTGATTTGAAGAGGGCATGTATGTTAGGACTCTAGCTAGGGGAGTCCTAATTTAGTTTTATTAAAGAGGGCAAACATGTAAATCCTCTTGGTTACAGGTGCCCTAAAAGCCAATCACGTGAGTGATGACACGTTGTGCGATCTTTTTGCTTATGATTGTTATTGGCATATTCTCATATTATATTATTTATTGCATATATATTGTGATGTCCTTGGTTCTATGCAATGGGAGTCAGATCGTGATGAGATCATGATAATAAGATCGATTCACCTTTAAACACAGATCCTGAATAATCCCGGTCATATGTTGTTCGAGAAAGATATTGAGATAACCAGACAAACCATGTACTATATACCCATCCATATGATAGAAGCGGCTAGTCTCATAGTCACTTGTGTGGAGACACTAAAGATATAGTATAGGTGCTCATTGGAAAATGAGTTCACTGATTGATTCGCTTATAGAATATTATATGGTTAAAAATATCTAACAGCGATTCCACAGTCCCAGTTGTATATCTGGTCTTTTGATTTGAGGCACTAAGGATGCCTTGTATGAGTACTCCTTTCTTAATGTCGGACTTACAAGTTTGGAAAGCTCCAAATCTAATACAGCTGATTATCGGGATTGGTAGCCAACCTTACGAAGGTATTGAGTGTCAATAGAGGATCATCCACTCTCGATATCACGAGAGGAATATCCCATATGTGCTTACTCAGACAAATCCCTGGCCAGGGTTATTCGGATTGAGAGAGAAAGAGTTCTCCAGTAGAATCTGATTAGAGCAAGACAAACTAATTCCGTATGTGACTTGACAGTACTATGTCCAATATAAGGTCTCTGAGATATTAGTTGGATGAGGGATAGATACATAGTAACTATGGACAGATAGGTCTAATGGATTTGATCCCCCCTGTACCATCTGGGGACTATAGCGTAGTGGCCTCGTACGTCTATAGTAGATGAGTTAAGTGAATTATTATAGGGATAATAATTTACTATATCATAAGGAGTTCTGATGGGACTGACTCACGGCCAGTTTGATATCGGACCTAGAGGGTCGCATGCATATTGTCACAGACAACAATGTACATAAGGTGTTTGATGAAATGCTTGTGTTTGTCTATGTCCTTCGATTTGTGTACATACCTTGTACAGCAAGTAGTGGGCTTGCAATAAGCTTAGCAGCCCGAGTTTGATTTTCTTTGTGGCCAATTTTGGCTTATAAATACGAGTGTGTTTTATAAGCACTTATGAGAACTTTGGTCTGTAATGGACCATTATCCTTTGTGTGCAACCTCTCTGAGTTTGTAATGTCCACGGGTGTTTTTGCTTGAGTAGTTACTTGTGGATCCCATGAGAATTGTTTCTTCTGGCCCGTTTTCTCTTTTGTAAGTCTAAGGGACTCTAGGAGATCTCGGGGAGGGCTGACATTTATGAACGGACACGCATGGGTGCCGTACGGCTTAGGTAAAATCAGCTAAGCCCGTGATAATGTGGTATCAGAGCGGGATAAGCACATGCAGAAACACTTGTCATACAAACATGGGAGACCTAGTTGGGTTGTGTGGAGGACAGCTAACACGCGCAACCGTTTGGGGGAAAACAGACATTGAGATATAGGGAAAGGAGTCGCTCAGAGAAGCGAGCATTTAAACTTGACATTCAGAGAAATAGCTAACCCTTTGTGTGAGAGGCACTATGAGGATAAGCAAGCGAAGAAGAATGTACAGTGCACAAAGATTAGGACAGTTGAGTTCGAGCTAGAGCTTGATGTTGGCAACCAAACTTGATGGTGCTCAAGGTAAAGCGGGGGGTTTGGTAAGAGATGAGATCATACAAAGTGGGAGGTGTTGCGTAACGACCAAAAGAGTTGTGCAAAACTTACAGATGTGAGGGGAATTGCCAACTTGATAGATTCGGTACTCATACAAGGGCTTGTATATGGACGATGGAGTGTTTATGGTCATCCCAAGGCATGATCAGAACTCGACGCCATGGAGCATCAGAACTTTCTCTTCGACATGGAAAGGATACATCTGTAGGTGACTGAAATGTGCAATAAGTTCAGCACATTACTAAAACTTGAAGGGTGCAGTGGAGACTATATTGACGAAGGGTCGCAATCTAGCAAGTGCATTTACGGGGGTAGAACAAGGCACAAGTTGTTCAGCAAGATGGAGTAGTCCAAAGGGGATGGTGGTCTCCGAAACTTTCAGTGGGAAGTATGTAAAGAGGAAAGTTGCTCTAATAGGACAGATATTCAGGAGGGATAAGTCCTGGTTCTCTAGAGGGAGAATCATGTGCAACGGACCGCGCATATTGAGAAAGATTTTCTCAAGGTAATATCTTCATAAAGCTCAATGGACCGAGCGAGTAACGTGAAATCATCACATGATCTCAAATGAGGTGATGCATTTCGAGATCAAATGACGGGAGCAATCCAAGGCAATATCATATGAAGACACACTTAGAGTCGATGCAGAAATCGAACTCAACAGGGGGCTGACCGGTGGAATGTTGGACACGAGAGCCACCATCAATTTAATGCAAATCGAGGAGCGAAGCAACTTGGGTGGAACTTGGTGAAGTATCCAAGCCGCATGAAGGGAGTCGACATAGAAGATAGAACATGGAGCAGAGGCACAGAGCTTTCCTTGGATAGAGGTCAAGGGCATGAACTCTTGTAGAGGCAAGAGTAGGATCATGTAATTTCATGGGTTCTTCATTCTAATGGGGCAAACTTATCTTGCATGGTGTCAAAGATAAAGGGAGCTTCGAGGCATATGCAAGCTACCTCAGAGATGTATTTGACAGAGTAACTAAGGTGATTCAACTTGTGGAGGCAAAGTTGGGATCAAGAGACCTTAGCATGGGGCAAGACGATGCAGAGGCGGATACTCTTGAAGAATATGCCATAGTGTTGCCATTCGAGTTGTCAAGAACAAGTGGTGCATAGTAGAGATTGTGCTGATAGGGGATAGAGGCCCAGGATCCAGACAATGGTGTACCAATTCTAGCGAAGTTAGGGGGACTTCATGAGCTACTAGGCGACAGACTGTCATAGAGTTATACTTCATCGAGGTGTGACCCAAGAGTGGGTAGACGAAGGTGAATTGCCAAGGGAGCGAACTAAAAATTGGAGATGGTGAAGACCCTACAAGGTGTTGGCAGAGGCCACACATAGAGAAGTCATAGTTCGAATTCATCACCCGAGAGTCTGTTTGCAATAGAGATGTCACCAAGAGGCAACATAGTGTAGCGGATCATGGTGGAATAGTTTATGGCAATACAATGCAAGCGATCATATCCCGTGAGGGATAAGATCATGCGGAGGTATGATCAAGAGTTACTGGGAGCTCCACTTTGGTATACGATACAACAAGAAGAAGGGCTATGGATTCAAGGAGTGAATACTATAGTACCATAGAGGCAGGTCTTCATATGTGCATCGAAGCTTGCATTAGATTAAAGCCTTAGTCATCAGCATATGGAGGTTGTATACCACCAAGGAAGAAGTCCAAGTGCAAGTACCAGTGAGTCCCGTGGAGGGGGACATGATCATGTGAATGATCAGGATCTGTTGGGAGTTCCGCATCAATGAAGAATGCAATGGCAAGAAGGGTTATGGATTCAAGGGATGAATACCATAGTACCACAAAGGCGGGTCTTCCGTGTGTACGCACCGAAGCTTGCATCAGATGAAAGCCTTAGTCATCAGCATATGGGGGCTATGTACCACCGAAGGAGAAGTCAGATTGTAAGTACTAGTGAGTCCCATGGAGGGGACTTGATTATACAAAAAGTATAATTGAAGCAGCTGGAGAGTTGGACTGCTTCAATGCTCACATTCGCTTAAGGGAGCCCAACAAGTCAGAGGACAAAGCCAAGTAAGCAAACGTTACTATCAAGGAAGCTAAGGAGAACAGAAACGACGTGAGCCCTGCAACAAGATAGTGGAGGCCATGCGTAAGAGTTGTAGTCTGTCTTTCCATCGACCAAGGAGAACTACTAGGACGACACAGTGGTGTTAAAGCAGGTGGTCGAAAGGGGCAAGGAAGCGACGACGAGTCCAGTGGGGCTCAGCTACCTAAAAAGCAAAGCGTTGGTTAAAAAGGAGGTAGACTTGGAGGAGCACCACAGTGCTATAGAGGTGGATCTACCGATCACAAAGGAAGGGATACAGATGCAAGGCAATGGATAGTAGGGCTATGGGCTTGGCAGCACCATGGTACCACAGATATGGGACTTCCGTGGAGTCATCGATTTCTTGCTCTCATAGAGGGAGAGCATTGGTCGTAAAAGGGGCTAAGGAGGTGGAGAATGCAAAGGAAAACTCCAAGTATCAAGACAGGATGGAAGGGCAGAGGCCAAGGAACTTCATAAGACTTGTGTCAATGGACTTCTCATCAAGATAGTTGAAAGTGGGGGACTTCGGGTTGATGCATGAGTGCTCGACCAAGGAACGAAGTAGGTAGTATGTGGTACTATACCTTTCTACTCAGAGGAGTAGGCGGCAAAAGTGATGGAGAAGACGGTACAATCCAGAGACGACTAGAATTATCAAAGACTTACTCCAAGTTGGAGTAAACTTTTGCTCTTTTCGAGCCAAACTCTTGCATTCCAGAAGTTTAATGGCAGTGGGAAGGCGAATCACAATAGCTAACTTAACGCAAGGAGTGCAAACACTTCAAGTGCTTCAGATGTAAGTAAAGAACTGGCGAATGTTAGTAACCAGCTCAATGCATAAAGTATAAACTCGAGGAGGCAAGCGAAATCGAGCAACCTTTGCTTTCTCAACTCAAGAGAATAAGCGAAACTAAGTACCTCAATTCTCTTAACTCGAGGAGGTGAGCGAAGCCAAGTAATATTGTCTTCTCAACTACTAAGAGAATGGGTGAAGTCGAGTATCTCAGTTCTCTTACTTATCCAGCAAAGGAGCTCTACATAGGTTCAGTGACCCTTCAAAGAAAGCTTATGGAAGACAATAGTTGTTAAAATCCTCACCATTGGTGATCAGTACTACTAAGAGTAGATCGTTCGCTTCATTTTCCAATTAAATGCCAATCGAAAGCAAAAGTGATGCGAACCTACTTGGAAGTAACAACTAAACATAGAGGAAGGATCAATGGGCAAACATTATAGAGGAAGGACCTCATAAACCTTAAAGTCTGTGAGGCGATGCTCGTCAAAGTTCCAACCAGCATCCACCCAGTTCAAGTAACATGAGTATACTACGACACTGGCGCATAATAAGGCATGTCTTTTCATTCATCAGAAGGATCCACGAGAACCAACAAGGATCAACACAACTCAGCCAACCCCACACCAAATTCAGTCATTGGTGAGTTGAAGCAGCATAGCGGATCAGAGTTCGACTACTCAACAACAACGGTAGAGAGCGGTTAGGAGCCAAAGGGGCATGTTGCAGCCAAAGCAGAAGATTGAAGATTCAGCAAAATGCGAGGAGATGCAGCATCTACAGTGGCTTTGACAAGGACATCGAAGGAATAAGTGGGGAAGAATGTCACGGACAATAATGTAAACAAGGTGTTTGATGAAATGCTCATATTTGTCCATGTCCTTTGGTTTATATACATACCTCGTATAGCAATTAGCGAGCTTGCATTAGGCTTAGCAGCCCAAGTTTGGTTTGCTTTGTGGTCAATTTTGGCTTATAAATTCGAGTGCATTTTGTAAGCACTTGTAGAGACTTCGATCTGTAATGGATCATTATCCTTTATGTGCAACCTCTCTGAGTTTATAATGTCCATAGGTGTAATTTGTATCTAGCTTATAAAGTGTTTGCTTGAGGAGTTGCTTGTGGACCTCATGGGAATTGCTTCTTCTGGCCCGTTTTCTCTTTTATAAGTCTAAGGGACTCTAGGAGATCTAGGGGAGGGCTGATCTTTGCGGACGGATACGCATGGGTGCCACACGGCTTAGGCAAAATTAGCTAAGCCCATGACAATATGGTGGATACTTCAGTAAATAGATGATTGGATAGAGATCCAATTAGCCCCTATTCTCGTTAGATGAGACTCTATGCTGATGGACTCCTTGCTTAAGGCCCAATTAGAGACCTAAGGAGATTATTAGATAGAGATCCAATAATACAAGGTTAGTGGGTTATTGGATGGAGATCCAATCCCCACTAAGGTAGAAGCCCTATGAGTTTTGGTAGCTCTCTATAAATAGGAGGGGAAACTCATGGTTAATTGGCAGCCACTTTGGCATCCCCCTTCTATTCTCCTCCCTCCCTCTGTGCAAGAGTTGCGAGATCAGATTGGAAGAGTTTTCTATAGAGATCCATCGTGTGGATACCGTTAGAGAGGACGTTTGACTTCCTTCATCCTCTCCATCCAGATCTGAAATACAGGGATATACGATCTCCCTAGGTAAATCAATCTCTTACACATCATAGTTTTTTTAGTTTTATGATTTTTATTACGACCCAAATCTTTTGCATGATGATTTGATCTGCATGGGAAACTGATTTTTATTTTAATTTTCACTGCATATATGATGTACCCACTGAAGTTTCCCAACAAATCATATCTAGCTGACCTCTATTAAAGAGGTGAGGAGGCCGACTAGATTAGGATTAGTTTAGAGAAAGATATTCTGAGGGAAGAATAAGATACATGTCACCCTAATTAACCACCCCTTATCCTAGTTAAAGAGGGCTTGGTTGAGGAGGGGCTAAGTTAGAATAGGATTATGATTAGTTTGGAGGTTGCTTCTTAGAGTTGGAGTATGAGTTGCTATGAGGGGTCTTAGTAGGAATCCTATTAGGAGTTAGAATTTAGAAGCCCTATAAATAGCCTTATATTCTCTCCTCTTTCATTATCAATAGATCAATTATATTTCACCTCATATAGCAGGAAACCAAGGAGAGAGGAACCCCTATAGAGTTCCAAGGAGGCCGATTCCATATATAAATCACCCCAAGCTTAGAATCTGCATGGGTTCTAACAATACTCCTCTTCCTATACCTAGTATGCCTTGGTTTGATATATTCATGGACTTTATTTTGGGTTTACCTAGGCCAAAAGGAGGGAGAGATTCTATTTTTATTGTTGTTGACAGGTTTAGCAAGATGTCACATTTCATTCCTTACCACAAAATAGATGATGCAACACATGTTGCAGGGTTGTTCTTTAAAGAAAATCCTTAGCTACTTTTAGAAACAATTTTGAGCAAGTTGGGTACAAGGTTGTTGTATTCAACCACTTGTCATCCACAAATAGATGAACAAATGAAGGTAGTAAATAAAACTTTATCAATGCTTTTGAGGGCCCTAATTCAAAAGAATTTGAAGAATTGGTAGGAATGTTTGCCATATGCCGAGTTTGCTGATAACAAAAGTGTGCATGCTACAACAAACCATTCCCCATTTGAAGTTGCATACGGGTTCAATCCATTAACTCATAAAGATTTGCTACCGTTACCTTTGGAAAAGGCTAATTTGGATGGTAAGCAAAAAGCTGATTTTATCAAAGCATTACATGAAAGAGTTCGGGCACAAATTAAAAAGAAAACTCTACAATATGAGAAACAACATAACAAAGGCCGAAAGCAAGTAGTATTTGAACCCGGTGATTGGGTTTGGCTACACTTAAGGAAAGAAAGATTTCCTAGCCAAAGGAAGTCTAAACTAATGCAAAGAGGAGATGGTCAATTTTGAGTCCTTCAAAGAATCAATGGCAATACATACAAGCTAGAACTACCATGTGAGTATGGCAATATTAGTCCAACATTCAATGATTCTAATATATATTTGTTTGATGTAGGTAATGAAGGCACTGATTCAAGGATGAATCATTTCGAGGAAAGGGGGAATGATATGACCCAATTAGTTGATCATAAATCTACCAATGACTCTTTTGTTATTTATGAAGAACCGATAATAAGAGCTAAGGATAAAAAGATGAAAGAAGCTATAACTTGTTCATTGGAAGGCATTTGGAAGGAACAAGCTGGTCAAGATTTGGTCAAAGTCCTATGGATACAAGAAGAGCCAAAAAAGGTCAACATGATTCAGATAAATCCATACCATGAAGAGAAAGTTTAGTCTTGAAAGAATTAGAAAATTTAATCTAATTTTTGAAGAATAAAGATCATTCAGCCATGGTGGACTACATTTGGAATTGTGGATAATTTTATTTTAGATTTTTTAAGATAGAATTCATAAATGATTTACATTTATGAATTGAGAATATAAATATTATTTAATATATTTAATTAGTTCATTCTTATTGTACCTTACTTTGCTCTATATAAACAAGGCTGACTCTCTTTATAAAGAACAACATAGAGAAATATAATCATCATCTAGCATCAGTGAGTGTTTGTTTTTAAGTTCTTGCATGAACTTTGGAACTTATCGAGCTTTCTTAATTATGACATTCAAAAATACTAAATCTTTGCTTTTCCTTTTGACTTATTAAACTTTTTAGTTTATGACGTTTATAGGAATTAAAGTGTTGTTATAATTTTTTATCATTTTTTTATAAAGTGATCAGAATAATTCATCTTACTTCAAACTTGAATGATCCGTCTTGTTTCAATTCATTGGAGGGTGTCAATTTGAATTTCATATATATCATAGCTCTTTAGCTATTGGGGTATATGGTTGCTAAGTTGATGATTTTCACCACATAAATTAGGAATATAAATGTTATTTAATGTATTTAATTAGTTCATTCTCTTTGTACCTTATTTTGCTCTATATAAACAAGGCTGGCTCTTTTTGTAAATAACAGCTTAGAGAAGTATAATCATCTTCCAATACTTGTGAGTGTTTGTTTTTAAGTTCTTGCATGAATTTTGAAACTTATTAAGCTTTTATGCTTATAGCATTCAAAAATCTTAAATATTTACTGTCCCTTTTAACTTATCAAACTTTTTAGTTTGTGGCATTTATGAGAATTAAAGTGTTATTCTAATCTTTTATCATTTTTCTTTTTGATAAAATGATTAGAATAGATCGTCTTCTTCAATCTTGAACGATACGTCTTGTTTCAATTCGTTGGAGTGTGTCAATTTACATTCTATATCTATCATAGCCTTTTAACTATTAGGGCGTATGATTGTTGAGTTTATTATTTCCATCAAAATAATAATTTTTTTATTTTTTTATTTTATCAAAATATGATAAGATTTATAAAAAAAATTTTATATTTGAGTTTCTACGGGAAAGATAAAGATATTAGCAGCCTCAATTAGAAGATGAGACAACATTGATTTGGGTTAATGGAGAGAGAAAAATGGCATGATAGATTTGATTGGCTCCTCAGCCACCATATTTGTGACTCGTTGACTGATGGATTGATTAATTAACTGGTAGCATCTGATTCACGCTTAAGGTATATAGTATTTTAAGGAGATCATATCTCATAGTAGGACCAATGTACAAGATGTACATGAGACTGACAAGGCTGCACTCCGTCCGTGTTATCATAGGACGGTTCATCATACAAGTTCTGAAAAAGGGGTAATGAAGCAGCAGCCGATGACATCTCCGTGGTTTGTGGTGCTATTATTTCTGTCGGTGTTGGTGTCTGTAGCTGTGTATTGGCAACCATAATCGCAAGACTGATATTGTTTTATCATTATTATTATTGATTGCCTTAAATGATGAACGTTTTTATGAAGTTTACAGAAAAACAGATTGCATAATACTCTTACACACTCGAGTGATAGAAAAATTTATCATTTGTAAGATATTATTTATATAAAATTGGAAAGATTGTTAATGATAATCCCTTAAATTCATATAATTACCTAAATAATAATAAAATATAATCAGATTACCGATTATATTTTTATTTTTTCAATCCCTTGATTGTTATTACTTCATAGCTATATCACTTTGACCATCTAACACGATTAGAAGGGGAAGAAAATACGAAAAAAAAAAGGATTATATGAAAAGATTTGAAAAACTATTCTAATTAAATAATAAGTTAGGGACATCTATATTTATTTGCATGACATATACAAAATTGTTATAATGAAACCATTAATAACAAAAACGAGATTGTCATATAAAACCTCCAAAATTATAAAAAATGACGAATCTGTCATAAAATTGCATGGGAAGAAAGATAACCTTTATACCGAATTATTTTGAATACATATTTTGCAAGGGAGGATTAAACTACATAATAATTAAAATATAAAAATTGGTGACCATTCGCATACTAATATTAAAAAATCATCAATAATGCACCATCAAAAAAGTCATCTTTTTTAATGCATGCACGTCACCATTACTTATGTACAAGAATCATCTATACTTATATAAAAAAGAATCATCAATAATAATGCATTACCAAACAATGAGGGAATTAGCATAGACAAGAATAAAAGGAAAATTCAATCATCATTCTACAAAAAGACCAAGATGCATTCAACTACAAACATATAAAGCTTATTACAGCCATAACAAGTGTTCGACAAAAATACTCTGAATTATCTACCCATCTGGCATCTCAGATAAACTCTGATTAAAAGGCGTCAGCTGGGAAGTCATATCTTGGCAAACGTATCTTCAGTGAGTGGAGCAGCTATTAGCCATGTAAGATTGCATGACCTTGCTTTCGCTATTTCTGATGCTACATCTGGGGTTACCTGTCATGAAGAATAATACCAAAACAAAATGGTTCTGTTGTTCAGCTTCTTGATTGCATGACGAAGTGAGAAGCATAATGACCTGAAGCTTTTCTATGGGCATAAACATATGATATACAAGGGCACTTATATTAAGACCCAATTAGAAATAATGTCCTTGAATAAAAAAAAAAGGGATCAAATGCAAAGGAGGATTTCACAGTGAATTATTACAAAAATTAGCAATGCCTTGTAAACAAATTGAGGAGTTTATTCTCATTTTTTAATTAACCAACAAAAAGGCCAACATGCTATCAGACTGAATCGCCACAACCAAGTCTTTGAAACCAAAATTATGCCAATCATTTATTATATCTTTAAGAAAGATTACAACCTTGATCTCCAGATCCCTCAGGGAGTGACTAGATCGACAATGCTTCACCCAATCTGGGACAAGTTTCTTCAAATGTTGTTAGCCAACCTCTCCCAAATGGTCATCTTAGCATGGTTCACCAATTATTTGTGCTTCCAAGACAAACATTATTTCCTATATCTAAAGTTGCTTCCCAACAAAGTTGTATTATTTCATGGTTTCATCCTCAACTTCTTCCACTCTTGGGTACTTTTAGAAAATTGTTCCCTGGCTCCATGAGCATAAAATTCAGACAAAATAGTTAATTAGTCTACACTATCAATTAGCCAATGTCTCAGGTGTCAGCAAGTGTTTTAGTTTTTCCAACTTACCTTGACTACAAATGCAACTGAGATGACTATCAGATTGAATCACAGCCATGTCTTCGAAACAAAAAATTATGCCAATCATTGATTATACCTTCAAGAAAAATTACATTCTTGACCTCCATATCCCGTTGGAACTGACTAGAATTACAATGCTCACTCAACGGACAAGTTCTTTCAAATGTTAAACAACTTGCCCCAGATGGCCGTGTTTCACCAATTATGTGTGCTTTTAAGATAAATAGTGTTTCCTATATCTAAAGTTGCCTCCCTACAAAGTTCTATCATTTCATGGTTTCATCCTCCTCAACTTCTTCCTCTTGGGTAATTTTAGAAAATTACTCCCTGGCTCCATGAGCATAAAATTCAGACAAAATGGGGTTAATCAGTCTACACTATCAATTAGCCAGTGCTTCAGGTGTCAGAAAGTGATTTAGTTTTTCCAACTTACCTTGACTACAAATCCGAAACCAAGTCAAAACCTTTACAACTGAATAGTAATCAATCACAATTTTATTGAATCCTACATGAGACCCCAGTTTGAGTTGTTCTCTAGACCTAGCCGCTATTACTAAAAAAACTCTCAGATGATGATAATGACAAAATAATGTATACTCCTAAATCTAACGAGAACTGTGTTTTTTAACGCTTAGTGCCCCCATTACACAGTTATTGGCCTTCTTTCCCATACTAATCCAGTGTAGAAGCTATATTGGTACCACAGAAGACTAGATATAAATGCACAGTCCTTAGAACAAATTATGATGGAATGTTTGACATATAAATTTTATCCTGATGAATCACAATCTTTTGAGCTTTTTTTTTTATTAGCAAGGAGTACTAGACATAGTTGCTTTACATACAACAATTCTCTTTCCAGTAAGATCACATGTAATAACAAAGACAAAATTTAACTGGTCCCCATTTCTTTACTTAATTGATAATATCAGACATGGGTACATCCATTAGCACACAATGGTCAAGAATGCTTATCCAACTACATGGCATAATGGGTCTTTACAACTGATTCCTAAAGGATCTATCTTCTCTCATCAGCTCCATCAAATCATTAATATAATTTCTGTATAAATTTTACTAAGTATTCCTCTCATCTACTATTCTCCCCGAAAAAATTCATACATCTTCATACAGGGATCATATCAGATAGCATAATTTATATGTATCTTTAACACAGTTTTGTGCCACACATCACTAGGAGTACCTATAATTATCAATTAAATTCCATTAATGAAATAAAGGTCCAAAAAAGTTAGCAGCATACAACTATCACAGTCAAAACGTGAGACTAGAATTGCAGATGAGAAAGCTACAGTGTTAATCCTAATTATAAAGCTCACAGGGAATTAAGTTTGAATGATATACTTGTCTAATAGACATCCTGCCAATTAAATTTGTAAGTAACTATGACGAAGCAATAATACAAGGAAACATCTACACAGTGAACAAAAATAGGCCTGATGAGGTCAATTGTGCATTTAGAATCAACCATTAAATAATTAAACTAGACCTCAAGCATAAAACTATGATGCAGTGATTTAAAAAGCACTGGGCGCCAAAGGGCGCCAGGGTCCCAAAACGTCCGAGGCGCTAGGTGCTCGCTTGAGTGAAGCGTGGCACTAAAATATAAAACAATATATAATACAATTAATAAATATGATTATTTAAATAAAATATGATATTAATTAAGAAAATCTAAAGTACACACTACAAAGTCACAATGTCACATTAACAAGTCTCAAAATTCAAAACAATAAAGTTTTATATCAAGTCATTCATCATAAAAGTATACTGTTAACAATATAATGTTTAACAGTATACTGTTAATATACTGTTAAGTGTTAACAATATATTGTTAACCTTACATTAACAGTATAATGTTAATATACAGTATAATATTAATATACATCAACAATATACTATTAATATACAGTATAGAGACGAGGCAAGGCGGCTGACTTGACTGAGAGCGAAAGCTGCTTATTGAGAGCAACGACTGCGGAGAGCAACGACAACAGTGACAGCAAGCGACAGAGACAACGGCAGCAACAACAGAAAAATGTCGACAGCATAATCGTGATTCTCAAGTGAGATTAGGGTTGAGAAAGCATATATCGATGCATCGAACCAACTAACGCGAATGTGACCCTGGTTTAACCCGAGCACTCACCCGAAGCGCACAAATGTCACAACCCGGGTTGATGAGCTAACTATCCTGATAGCTTCAGTTTGGCCCAACCACTGGCCAAAATGCTCAAGCCGAGACTTACCAGTAAGTAGTACACTCATCAACCCTTATAAGGCATTCATATGTTCCCACTTTTCCAATGTGGAACTAAGGGGTGTTACACTCTCCCCAACTCATATACTTGACGTACTCGTCAAGGTCGAACATATCCCAGATTGAACCCTAGCATGGTGCATGTGAGGCTTAGCCCAGTGGTGGGTCCACGCTGTGTCCATCCACAGGTAGCTCTTTCCTACTCGGGTCCCCTCACCATGCCCGAATACTAGGTCGGCTCTGATACCAAATGTCACGACCCGGGCTGATGAGCTAACTATCCTGATAGCTTCAGTTTGGCCCAACCACTGGCCAAAATGCTCGAACCGGGAGTTACCAATAGTACACTCATCAACCCTTGTAAGGTATTCATATATTCCTACTTTTCCAATATGGGACTAAGGGGAGTTACACTCTCCCACACCTGGGCTCAGGCGAGCACCCAGGCGGCGCCTCTTTGAAGCGCGCCGCCTAGAGATTGAGCGAGGCGCTCAAGCCTCGCCTCGCCTTGCCCGAGCGCTTAGGCAAGCGCCCGAGCGCCTTTTGCAATCACTGCTATGAATGCACATCAAGATCAACCAATTATCTAGGAAATGATTAATTGTTTAGCAGCAATGATATCATCAGCAAGATAAAATGAAGAATCTCACAATTCATTGCATATGATAGAACATATTAAGTTCACAAAATTAGGGAGGAAACATGTGTACATTTGATTTATGTTACAAATAAAAAATAATATAACGGTGACTGGCTTACATTATGCGCATCGAAGATGGCCCAGAAACAGCAACAACTTTCTGAGCTCTCTGGGCTTCAAATTTGTACAAACCTCTTAATTCTTTCTTTGCCTTCCGTGCTTCTCTTCTCTCTTCTTTTATAGAAGCCTACATTTTAAATTAAAGAATTATATGAGCAATGAGTGTTCATTCAAACAAAGCACCATCTCCCAAGAGAAATAGAAAGAACAAAGCATCATAGCCACTACCAAAACCATTACAATGACTCCATCAAAAAGGAAAAAGCCCAATCAGCAAACCATGTCACAGGAATAGATATAAAATTATATCCAACAAACAGAAGAGAAGAGATGCATCTTGTTGTGTAAATAGTTAAGCCAAGTCATGACTAAGAACTATTTCTGAACATTTTGCTTTTCTTTTACTTCTGATGTAGATGATAAAACCAACTGCTTAAAAAACAACCTGTCAATTGATAAGCGCATAAATACAGCTATTTGACTTGCTGAATCTTAGCGATCTTGATATTACTTCAATTATAAAACAGAATTAATTTTTTAAAAAACTTGAACCAACAGTATGGAGTAAACACAATATTGTTATTTATTCATAGAAAAATCAGAATAGATAACGAATCATGTTATCCAAACTTCACTTATTACCTTGCGCTCTTTCTTTTCCTCCTTTGACTCCTGACTGTGTGGTCTTCTCTTTGGCTTCTCACTGCTCAAGACCACAGAGGTCTTTATTTTTTCAGCAGTTATTCTCTTGTTTGGTAGATAATCCACTGGAAGCTTCTCCTTTCCTCGCAGTGCAATCACATTATTCTTTGCAATTGAATCTCCAGGAAAGATTCTTGGAAGCCTCTGTTTAGAATTTTCTGGTGCTTGTATTCTCCCAGGGTGGTTGTCAAGGTTCGAGTATGTAGAAACAATTGTCTCACAGTCCCAGGCTTCAGAATCATCACTACTTTCTTCAACAAACACCATTTCATCATATATGCTTTCATTTAAGTACCTTTCAGCATACTCTGCACATTTGCGGATCACTTCAGCAGACTCGTCTAGCTCTGTGCCATTGGCTTCCTCTTGATGACCATGCTTCGTACTCCGTGGAATTCCATACTTCCCCTGGAGCTCTAAATCATCTAGTGCAAACTCTTTAAGGGCATCATGAAGTTTACTGTTAAGTAACTCACGTTCAGTGTCTATGTAGGGAACATCGTCACTATCACTATCATTGTCATACTCTCTCAGCGTGAGCTGTGGGAAAAAGAAGTACCCAGAGGTCAAATAAACTTTCTATTAAGTGAATGTTAAAAGAAGGTAATGGAAAGCATAAGACACATCTGAAATATTACCAAGCTTCAACAATTCATGACCTAAAATGTAAGTGCAGTTTCTTATAAAGAGTAATGACATAGAGCAAATATGTGATTTCTGCAAACATTTCAGAGGCATTACTTTGTTCTATAATCACATTGCATAAGTTGCTGTGATCACAATTCCACTAAACTGATTTATCAACATATCTTCATGTTAAATACAATAACACATTGTCATGCAGAAACATGAGGCTCATTGACAGTTGTAACTTGTGAAATAGATTTGTAACAATAAAAGATAAATCGTAGATCTAAGGGACAATTTCAGTTGCTGCTTAACTTAGAGAAACAAGATGGTAAAAACTACCTAGTAAAAGATGACTATCCAGAACATTTGCTAAAAAATACACAATATCCCACTGCAGTAGAACAAGCAAATCAGAAAAAGGAAACATAACAATGGAGCTATAAGATATATATGGTGAATGGATCTAGAAACATGAATTTACATAAGCAATAATTAAACAAGAGAAGTTATAACAAAAGCATTGAAAGAACTAATATGAAGATGATGCAGCTACTGTTAGAATAATTTTTTTATTTTGCTTTTACTGCTTGTTGGTTCCCGTTACATTATATTACCAGTGCAGAATCGAACATTAGATACAGAGCCCTCAAAATTTGCCTCAGTTGAACTGTCACCCAATTGCAATTATTTTTCAACAATCCAACACAACATTAATATATCTTTAACACATAAGGGATCACAGAATATTATGTGATATTCTATAATTTAAGCTAGAAGATGCTACAGTGTGGAGGAACTTTGTATTTGTAGGTTGCTACAACTCTCAACTATGAAAATGGATTACTTCCTGCACAGTGGATGCTGGCTCACTGTCTGAAACAGCTAAGTCTCATTATTCTCTTACCACCACCTATTGTGAGTCGTAGATTTGATGCTTTGCCTTCAGCATGAATCAGTAAGAGAAGTGGTCATTCTCAATTAACATAAGCAATATCTTGCAAGTTAATTTCTAGAAAACAATTTTGGGAATATTGCTAATATAGGAAGCATGATCCTCAAATACTATATAGGAAACGAAGGTTATATACTACCAGAAAGAATTCAAGGCAACAAGTTCATAGTCTTTTGCTTTATGAGGTTTCTCCTTAGTTTTATGTTAATGAAGCTTTCATTCCATTTTCAAGATAAAGCACACAAATAAAAAGAAAAACTTTTTGATGTATAAGAATGTCATATCTTGTAGCAATTTTAAAATTGATGATGTTAATTGATGCTGTAAGAAAAAAACAGAAGAAATCAGCCCCAACATATGCTAATTTTTTCTTAAAAAATCAAACAACCATCACAGAAAAAAGAAACTACTTTCATAACTCTGCAAATTTGATACACAATTGGTTAAAAGACAATACTAATCTAACAAATTGGTGGATAATGATGATGCCAAAGTTTCAACTAATTGTGTATCCACTGGCAGTAAATTGTAAACTTGTTAAAAGACAATCACGAGTCTGTGCATCTAATCCACTAGTGGTACTCATACATGCTTGTCACATATATCTGTGCACAACAAATGATCATGGTCATACATATAAGACACTCATGTTGTTGATAAGACAGATCCATCTCCATTATATTTCTACATGCAAACCTGTCTTTAAATGACATGAGAGAAGATATGAAACAAGGGAAAACAGACCAGATCAAACTGTTCGTCCAGAAGGCGACGCACTCTTGGCTTCTCATCACTTCTTAAAACATCTTTCCCATTCTGCTCCAGTTCAGCTGCTGCATCCTCCTGCTCCTGATGCTGCAAACGGCCATCTTTTACCACACCAACCTCTTCAGCTCTACCGGCCTTATCATCACGTCCATAAACCACGTCTTCTCCCTCTTGCTCTATTTCATTTAATTTTTCCTCATCTCCTTCAGGAAAGTTTGCCTTGACCACAAAGTCCTCCTCCAAGTCCTCGACATCTGATCCAACCCGTGAAAGATCACTGTCATCCAGCAACATCAGTACATCAGGATCCACAGCCTTCTGGACCTTGACCGCCCTTGTATTCAAAGCAACAGCATACACCATATCCCTATCAGTGTCATCCCTAGCCTCGGAATCGATCCGAAGCCTTGAAGCATCATAAACCTAGGAGACAATAGAAAGTATATTACAAAAAAAATCAGCAAAAATAGCAATTCTACAACACTGAACTAATTGATCGATTTTGAAGTGCAGGAAAGATTTCTCAAAGATGCATTGGTTACTAAGGGCTGAATTGATCACTTATCATTAAGAAAAATGATACCACGGACCTTGACATCTAGCTGCAATCGATCAAGTTTGGCCTTGGGGTTGTGGAAGTAGGAGGAGCCGCCACCGGCGTTCTTGATCTCACGCAGGTGGACGAGATAGTTATAGCCGTCGTCGGGGAGGCCCAGCTCCAGGATCTCCTTCCTCACGTGGTCCGGCAATAGCCCTTCCTTCTCGGACCGAGTCGCACGAGCGCTGGCCCATGGCGGCGGGCCGTTCGCGAACACCTCCTCCTCGTTGGTGTCGCCAGGGGCGTCGGCGAAGATGGAGTTGGGATCGTCGTCGGGACCACAGCGGCTGCGGCCGAAGTCGTCGCCGTCACCAAGGAAACCGGGGCAGGGGAAAGGGTTGTTGTCTACCCTGACGAAGACACGGTCGGTGGTCGGCTTGCCGTCGGCGGAAGAGGAGGCGGGACACGCGGCGCTGTCGCGTGCTAGGAGGTGGAAAGTGGCGGACTTCTTCTTGTCGATAAACTTATTTTTCTTCCCCATATCGACACAGGGAGGGGATGGAGAGAACGCGGGACGAATAGGCGCGGGCAAAGGTTTCAGCGGCGGCGGGGAACAGAATCTTCTTCCCGGAAAACAGTTGTTCTGGAGTTGTAGGGTTTTAAGAGTCTGGGCCGGAGGTGCGTCTCTCTCTTTTGGGACAGGCCTATGGCCCGATCCATTTTATAGGGTCGATTGCCGTGATAACCACGTAACTCTATCATTATTATGTATCAGCGAAACCCAACACACTGGTCTGAAAAGAATGAATATAATATATATATATATATATATATATAAGGTAATGTATGCTTATTATAAGTAACTAATATAATTTATTTTTAAAAAATATATCTTTTATAAAAAAATTTTCAAATGATAAGTGGTGAAGATAACATTCGAGCCAAGACCTTATGATATAAATCAAAAGTTTTCATTGACCAAACTAATTGATACATTCAAAATTATATCATTTCTAGATTTTGAGCTTTTAACGTTTAAGTAAATTTGAGATTTTGAGCTTTTAACGTTAAGTAAACTAATTGATACATTCAAAAATATCTCATTCAAAAACATACAAGATGAAGAATCAAGTAATTTTTTAAGAAAAACCTCTCATTTTATCTCTTTTGAGGCGCCTTTTTTTTTCCTTTTTTTTTGTTTTTTCAATCATATTTTTTATTATTTCATCCCATAGGGTGAATCAATTCTCATCCCATATCAGCTTATGATATGCTGATATGATATCACAGTTATATAGTTATATATTTTTCCAGACTAGGGTGAATTAATCTATCAATTTGACTTAATTCTTGTTTATATAGATCTAGTCAATCTCCTCTTATATTCAACACCTAAAATGAATATCCTCATCTTTCCTCTACTAAATTATTGCCAATCTTGTTATACATTATGTTGGGTAACCATTAGAGCATTACATAACTAGCCGAAGAAAAAAAACAAAATAAATTTTCACATATATATCAAGTCATCATGCAAAGATTAATGTGTCAAAAAAATTCAAAATCGAAGACTGCGATGCCTGAAAGATTGATTACCTAAGACGATCATATATTGTTGAAATTTTAGATCTAGTTAGAGAGGATGAAGAAAGTCAAATGTCATTCTCTCTAATGGTATTCACATAATGGATCGTTACACCGATGCTTCTTCAATCGTAGCCCAAAACTTGTAACTCCTACACACCTACTCACATCACTTATTGAAGAAGATCACTTATCTTATTTATTGTCCTATTGTAGTAGGGAAGGGTTGTTTGGCTGAGAAGATGAGGGAGGGAGGAGAATATGAGAGGTGGTCAAACGTACAGTCTATCAATATTGTGCTGCTCTTACCTCATATTTATAAAGAACCATCAAAAATCATAATGGATCTTACCTTAGTGGATTTTGGATCTCTATCCAACTATCCACTAATCTTAGATTATTATATCTCTATCTAGTAATATTAATTAGCTTCTAACGAAACCTCATGCAAGGAGCCTATCAATGTTGAACAAGGGCTAATTGGATAACTCATATCTAATCTTTTAATCATTGAAATATCAACCATATGTATGTGACCCTCTAAGCCTAATATTGAGCTGGTCATGAGTCCTACATATCAAAACTTATTCTAACTCAATGAATTACTATCCCATAATAATTCACTCGATTCATCGACTATGGATATACTAGGCCACTACGTCATAGTCCCTAGACGGTATAGGAGAACTTATTTATTGAACCTATCTGTCCTCAATTATCATATATCTATAGTCCCTCATCCATCTAATATCATAGAGACTGTATATTATGCATAGTACTATCAGGCCAAATACAGAATTTGTCCGAGTCTCACTCTAATCGAATTCTCTAAAAGAACTCCTCTCTCAATCCAAACAGCCCAGGTTGAGGATTTGTTTGAGTGATAAGACATGAGATATTCCTCTCACTCGAGAATGGATGATCCCTTATTGACACTTAATTGCCTTTGTAAGGTTGGCTATAAATCCCGATAATCGATTGTACCATATCTAAAACTTTCCAAAGTTGTAAGTCCGACATCAAAGAAAGGAGTACTCAAACAATGCATCATTGGTATGACCAAACACACAACTAGGATAACATAATCACTGTTTGACGATTATTATCATTAACCATCTAGCATTCCATAAGTGAATCAATTAGTAAACTGTTAGGATCAATTGGCACTAAGAGGGGGGGGGTTAATTAGTGCAAGAGTAAATTCTCATGTTAATGAAAAAAATTTTGCTTAAAGCAAGATAAAAAAGTCTGAAGCTTTTCATTCAAGTAAAGCAAGTGAATGATTCAAAGAAAATGCTAAGTTTCTTGCTTAAAAATGACTCAAGAAGGAATAATCAAATCTAAATAAAAAGATAAGCAACATTATAAGTGAAGTATTTAACTTGAAACTTTACTTTCAAAGAGTAAATAAAATCGAAAGTATCTATTGGTATTATGTTGAAAATAATTAAGAACCCGACAATTGTAAGTAGTAAATGAAACAAGTAAGAACACTCACAATTATAGTGGTTTAGTACCAACCAGCCTACGTCCACTCCCGAATCCTCCTCCTTGAGGCACACCGGCATCCACTACCGATCTTCTTTAGGTGAAGACCAAACCCTTATAACTTGAGCTTACAAGGGAGACTTCCAGAATTTTTCTAACTCTAAGCTCACTCCCTTTCCCTTTTCTTTTTCTTATAATTCACACAAAATTTTTCACAGAATATAATCCCCAAAATTGTTGTATAGAATGCAAAAAAATTTAGGGTATTTATAGGCCCCAAATGATTTCAGAATTTATAGCCAAAATTCAAACTCACTTGAAAAATTTAGGTACGAGCAGTTCACCCGCTAGTGCCGACGGTGCAGCCACCCGAAAACCTGGTATAAGCGGTTTATCCATCGATCCTAGGTAGTTTAGCCATTGTTAGTCACTCGAAAACCTAGGCGGTGGCGATGGCGGTGGCGGTGCACTTGCTACTCACTGACGGTTCAGTCGTCGGGAAGTACTTATCATATCTGTAATTCATTGCAAGTTCTGGCAAGACCTAGGAGATTGGCCAGAGGCGAGATGGACCTCAAGATGGGCAATGAAGCAAGAGTTGTCATAGGTGTTGTTAGGGAGGTCACCCTCAATCTGTTTGGTGGAGCTATTATTGTATTAGATGCATGATATTTTTGTTCCCTCTATTATCAAAAATATTTTTCTCATCTCTTGTTTAACAATTAGTGGATATAAATTAGTTTTTTAGAATAATAGTTATTCAATAATTATGAATGATGAGATCATCACTAGAGGGACATTGATAAATAGCTTATATGTGTTAAATACTTCTCCACACATCATAAATATAAATATGTCTAAGAGGGAAAGAGATGAGGTGAACAATGTATACCTATGACATTGTAAGTTAGGTCATACAACGAGGGAATGATTCAAAAGTTGCTGAAAGCTTGATACTTAGATCCATTTGACTATGAGTCATAGACAACTTATGAACCTTGCCTTCATGAAAAGATGACTAACTCTCATTTTAGTAGAACTGGAGAGAGAGCCATTGGTTATTGGAACTCGTAAATAGTGATGTATGTGGTCCTATGTCGACTCAGTTTATATGTGGTTACTCATACTTCATTACATTCAATATTGATTTCTCTAGGTATAGACATGGGTACTTGATAAAGTACAAGTCCGAGGTCTTTGAGAAATTTAGGAAATATAAGAATAAAGTCGAGAACCAGACTAAAAAGAGTATTAAGACTCTTTGATCAGATCGATGATGAGAGTACTTGAGTATGAAGTTTACTCATTTCCTTAAGAATGGATTCTATCCTAGTGGACACCTCCTTATACACTTCAACTTAATGGTGTATTAGAAAGGAGGAATCACACACAGTTAAATATGGTGCGGTCTATGATGAGTTTTGCTAACCTACCCATCTCATTCTGGGGATACGCCCTAAAGATCACAACTTGCCTTCTGAATAGAGTTTCATTAAAGTCGATAATATTTACACCATATAAGATATGGAAAGGAAAGAAGCTTGATCTTAAGGTGGTTAAGATTTAGGGCTATCCTGCCCACGTTAAAAGATATAACCCCGACAAGTTAGAATTAAGGACAGAATGGTGCATGTTCATGGGATACTCTAAGGAGACTTTGGGGTATTACTTCTATCATCCCGAGAATCGAAAGATCTTTGTTATCAAGAGAGCTGTGTTCCTTAAGAAGAAATATATTCTTGGTGGAAACAGTGGGAGTGAGATAGAGTTAGAGCAAGGTTTAAGAACATAACCCAAGCACCCATTCCAGAGTCCGAGTCTGTTTAGGTACCTAACACACAAGTTCCAACTTTGCATAGGTCTAGCAGAGTATCTCACTCTCATAAAAGATATGTGGGACATATTAGTGGAGAGGACTCTTAGGATGTTGATCCTCAGACTACGAGGAGGCTATTATAAGTATAGACTCCGGGAAGTGACAAGAAGCCATAAATTTTGAGATGGATTCCATGTACTCTAATAATATTTGGAACCTTGTAGATGCACCTGAGGGTATCGTACCTATCAACTACAAATGGATCTTCAAGAAGAAGATCGAAATAGATAAAAAGGTGGAGACCTATAAAGCATGGCTAGTAGCTAAAGGATATCATCAAAGATAATAAGTTGACTATGATAAAACCTTTTCACCTGTAGTCATGCTTAAATCCATTATAGTTCTTTTGGCTATTGTAGCACACTATGACTATGAGATCTGGCAGATGGATATGAAAACGATATTCCTCAATGGCAATCTCGAGGAGGAGGTGTACATAATATAGCTAGAGAGATTCATATCCAAAAAGAGTCCAGATAAGGTGTGTAGGTTGCTTAGATCCATTTATGGATTGAAGCAAGCTTCCCGAAGTTGAAACATAAGATTTGATGAGGCGATCAAATCTTATGACTTTGTTAAGAACGAATATGAGCATTGTGTGTACAGGAAGGTAAGTGAGAGTGCTATTACCTTCTTGGTGCTATATGCGGATGACATCCTAATCATTGGGAATAATGTATAAATGCTCTTCATAGTAAAGGCTTGGCTATCCAAAAACTTCTCCAGGAAAGACTTAGAGGAAGCATCCTATATTTTGGGGATTTGGATCTATAGAGATAGATCCAAAATGATGCTTGGTTTGTCTCAATCAAGGTACATTGACTCCATTGTTAAAAGGTTTGGCATGGAGAATTCCAAGAGATGTCTCATACTGATGAGACATATATTATCACTTTCTAGGAGTATGTTTCCAAGGTCTCCTAAAAAAAGTGCAGACATAGATAGGATACCCTATGCCTCAGCAATAGGGTCTATCATATATACTATGCTATGTACCAGACCTGATATAGCGGATGCTTTGAGTGTCACGAGCAAGTATCAGGCGGATCTAAGTTTGGAACACTGGAAGGTAGTAAAGTGTATCCTTAAGTACTTGAGAAGGACTAAGAATCTTTTACTAGTATATAGAGAAAGCAGCCTCCAGGTTGAGGGCTACACAGACTCAAGTTTCCAGTCCAACATTGATGATGACAAGTCAAACTCAGGGTATGTTTTCACCCTGAATAGAGGAGCAATAAGTTGGAAGAGTTCCAAGCAAGATACTACTATTAACTCGACCATAAAGATGGAATACATTATTATAGCAGAAACAAAAAAAAAGAGATGTGAATGAAGGAGTTCATCAGGAATTAATCAAAACTATTGTTTCTAAAATCATAATCATACTTAGCTTAAAGATTATTGAAATTGATAGTGTGTAAGAATTCTTTAAATTACATGTCTTTTTTATTTTGATTAATTCTTTCTCTAATAGTAGAAACAAGTTGCTATTAGTTCAAGATAAAACTAAATGAAGAAAAGAAACTAAGACAAAAATAAAAAAAATATTTTACCCCTTATAGACCTAAACACTTAGACTTGAATAGATCTATCCATAAAAATATGATCTATTTATAGGTATAAAATAATACTTTAAATTAAGCGATCCTTATCTTTAAAACTCTATCTAATCAACTTATTTTTAAAAAAATATAAAAATATAAAAATCCTAAAAAAATACTTCTTTCTTTCTTTTGTTGCTTATTTAAATAGCTTTAGTCCGTACTTTAGTTATCGCAGGCCTATGGTGGGCATCATCTTTCTTTCTTTTATTGATTCTTTAAATTGCTGCGAAGGTTTGCAGTTTCTTATAATGAGTTAGACGAACCTAATAGGTAATTGCCTAATAAGACAAAATAAAGTTCTATTTGATATAATAAACAATTTAAACATTAAAAGCTTCAAAGGTTGCTTGTTTGTTGTCCAAGAAGGACTTGCTTAATTGTTTATAGTGATGGAAAAAGGACATTTAATATTATAAATCTAAACTTGCTAGTTTTGATTTTTATTTCAAATCAACTTTCGAAACACTTTGTCTTTTTGCCCCTTTTTTTCTTTCAAATAGCCATAGGAGCATTGTGAAACCTAAACAAAATAGAATGTTTATTGATGCACGTATGGCAGCTTAGCAAGAAGTCGCAAAATGAACTTTTTAGTTTAAAGCAGGAACTTTACAAACACTATCGAAACATAAAATAATTAAAAAAATAAAATTTTGAAAATTTAATTATTAATATCTAATACATTAAATAACATACAGGATGCTCAAATATAATTCGAACTTAACTCATTGGAACGGAGACATAAGCAAATTATCTTAACCATGAGAATTGCAGAGTAAAGATTATTTTCTGCTTAGATTATCTTGGAAAAAGAAGGAATTCCTACAATCGCTAGAGTTACTAATAAAATTGAGTTTATTTTTTTCTGAATAGAGAGGAAAATGGATGGTGGCTTTTGCTGATCATCCTTCTTCTTCTCATTAACTTAGAATGTTAAAGATTGATAAATTTAAAGGTACATTTGACTATATATTTTTATAGCTATTTATATATGTTTTGATAAAGATCTATTAACACCCTAACAGGATTCTTAGGGATCTGATTTGAGAGATATCTTTGGAATCGGATCTGAACATGATCTTTGAGAATTTGATCTGGGCGACATCTTAGGGATTTGATATATTAATATACCCCCGCAAGATTAAACTCCTATCAAGGACGTCGATCTTAGACCGATGCAAAGAAAAGTTTTTGCGAGAAAGAGGCTTCGTAAGTGAGTCTGCTAGTTGATCAGCCATATGCACATGGGAAATACAAAGCTGCTGGCGGACAACTTAATCTCGCACAAAATGAAAGTTGATAACAACATACTTCATACGAAAGTGAAAAACCGCATTGACACAGAGGTAGGTAGCACCAATATTATCACAATAAATGGTAAGCATAAGAGTGGAGGTTATGTGAAGCTCTTTGAGAAGATTCGTAATCTAATTGAGTTCGACAGCAATAGTGGAAATGACACAATATTCAACTTCAATTGTAGGTTGAGTAATTGTCTTTTGCTTCTTGATTAGCATCAAAGAAAATAAGATACCCTGATGTTGAAGTTCGATCATCAATATTTCCTGCCCAATCAACATCAGCAAAAGCATGAATATGAATGAGAGAATTTTTGTGAAGGAAGATTCCATGATCGATGGTCCCTTTGGGATATCGCAAAGTGCGCTTGACTGTAGTCCAATACGAGGTAGACTGCTGATGCATAAATTGTGATAACTTATTAACTGCAAAAGAGACATTTGGACGGGTAAGAGATAGATACTACAAGGAGCTAACTACCTGTCGATACTGAATAAAATCTGTAGCAGGACTACTATCACATAATTTTAATGAGTCACTTATAGATAAGGGAGTATTAAATGTTTTAGAGTCCTGCATGTTTGTTTTAGATAATAAATCTTTAATATACTTTCTTTATGAGAGAAAAAGTCCATAAAATGTAAATGTAGCTTCAACACCAAGAAAGTAGCTCAAGTTGCCAAGATCTTTGAGAAAGAATCGATCTGTCAATTGCTTGATAAACATTTGGACTGTCACGGGATTGTCACCTGTGACAATAACGTCATCTATATAGACTAAAAGATAGATTGTGCCTCCATGTTGTTGGCATAGAAAAAGTAAGACATTAGATTTAGAGTTGATGAAACTAATGGAGGACAAGAATAGGCCAAGTTTAGTATACCAGGCTCGTGGAGCTTGATGAAGGCCATAAATGGCTTTGTAAAGTTTACAGATATGCTGTAGATACTAAAGATATATAAAGCCAGGTGGTTGCTCCATAAAGACATCTTCACTGAGAGTCCCTTATAGAAAGGCATTGTTAACATCTAACTAGCGTAAACACTATCCTTTGGAGATCGCTAGACTCACGATAATTCAGATTATGGTAGGCTTAACCACAAGACTAAATGTCTTGGTGAAATCAATACTAGATATTTGATGAAATCCCTTAGCCACCAAACATGCTTTATACCGAGCAATTGAGCCATCAGACTTCCACTTAATTCGAACACCCAATGATGTTTTGTGTGGAATGGGGAGGAGTAAGTGTCAAGGTAGAGTTTTGAAGGAGAGCATCATATTCCTTACACATAGCTTTACGCCAATGTGGAGATTTTTGGGCTTGACTGAATGAGGTTGGTTCAGTAGACTCGAACAAAGATTTAGTGCTAACATGTAAGTCAAGGATATGTCATGGTTTAGAAATACCACTCTTAGGGTGGGTGTGCATGGGATACATGGGGGCAGTAATAGAATTAAGCGATAAGGATGGTAAATCATCACTAGTTGAGTCAGATTGAGGGACTGCATAAGTTCCTTCTGGAGGTGAAGATTGTGGTATTAGGGGTAATGGTTTAGGAATGGAGGGAACCTATAAAGAAGAGGGAGGAAGAAGTTACAAGATAGGAGTAACAGGAGATTGTGAATCCGAAGGAGATATATTAGAGGGTTCGGTTGATGGAGACGAGGTTGTATTACAGGAATCCATGGTTATGACAAGAGGCTTGTGATTATGAAAGGGAAAGATAGACTTTAGAAAGTTGACATGTCAGGAAATAAAGACTTTTTAGTATGAGGATCATAGCAACGAAAAGTATAGTGTTCAAGTGAGTACCTAATGAAAACATAAGGCCGAGATCTAAGTTGTATCTTATTTTAGGCATAAGAACGTAACCACGGATTACACAAGCAGGTTAGGACATTTATAAAATAACTTTTTAAATGATGATTAATAGTGTAAGATAGGAGTTGGCATATGATTAATAAGGTAGACTACAGTTTGAAAAGCTATTGACCAAAAGGTGGGTGGCATGAAAGCTTAACGGAGGAGTGTTAAACTAGTTTCAATAATGTGTCTATGTTTGCGTTTGGTAGCACCAATCAACTGAGGAGTATATGGAGGTGATTTGAGATGTTAAATGACGCAAGTAGACAAATAGGGTGTGAGGGCTTGATATTTACCTCTACCATCAGAGTAGACAGTTTTGATTGTAGTCTGAAAGTAGTTCTCAACTAATTTTTAAAAGGTAGTGAAGACTACAGAAACTTCAAACTTATGACGGAGAGGATATAACTATATGTACTTGGTAAAATAATCTATAAAGATAACATAAAATTGGAACTTATCAAAAGAACTATTGAGGTAAGGCTCCAAACATCAATATAAATAACTTTAAATGGTTTAGAACATGACATAGTAGATTGATTGTCTAAAAGGTAGTTGATAACTCTTATTGCTAAGACAAGCATCACAGTAAGTAATAATGTCACGTGATTTAGGAGTAAAAAGAGAATAGTGAGAAAGTAACCTTTGTTGGATGGAAGACGAGGGATGACCAAGATGTCGATGCCACACATCAACCGAAGCAGCAATTGTAGAGTTAGTAGTAGGCTTAGAGAGATGCAAGGCTAATGGTCATTTATAAATGTTATCTTTATTCGGCCCTTGGACCAAGGATGCCCCCCATGCTCAGGTTCCTTAACAAGAAAATAATCAAGAAAAAATTCAATGAAAGTATGATTTTATTTATAGAATTGAGAGACAGAAATAAGGTTGTGTTTGATGTGGGGTGTACACAGAATATCATCAAGTGTAAAAGTAGTGATGCACGTTTTAAGCATAGTAGAACCAGTGTGAGTGATAAGAATACCTTTACCATCACCAATGATAACATCTTTAGGTCCTTCATAATTGTTGTGGATTGATAGACTATGGAGGTAAGAAGTGTTATGATGAGAGGCACCAGAGTCCATGATCTAATTTAATTGACTATCAATTGGAGTAGTCATAACATTTGCTTAAGGCCACCTTGATAGAGTAGGTAGTCAAGGTTGAGACCGATAGACTTTTGTAGTGTGACCGATTTTGTCACACAACTAACAGACGACTTGTTGAGGCACATAAGCAAGATGGCAGGGCTGGAAGGGACCACCTTGATGTTTGTTGAGTATAGAGGAGGAGAAGGCAAGGATTGACTATTTCTCACAGGATCAGGAGGAAATGTCGCCACACCTTTTTGAGCATTCTTGCTATTTTTGTTACTTTTCTTGGATTTGTGATAGAACTTAGATGTGATGGAAGGTCCTATCAATCTATTATCATGCTTTAGGTATGTCTTAAGGTCAGTCAACTTGTGGTAGGGTTCTTCAAATGAGGTTGGGGAGTCACAAGCTCGAAGTGCCATTGTCAATTCCTTAAACTCATCGCTTAGTCCATTAAGTGTGTGAAAATGATCTATCAAAGCCAGGTCACGATAATAATTTTTATATGTCGTAGATAATCAGCAACAGTACTTCTCTCTTATTTTAATTTCATAAGTCTGGAGAGGAGCCTAATGCGAGTGATTGAGTGATTTGCTAAGGTAGTCTATAGTTTATTCCAAGCTTCTACAGTAGTAGCACAAGAGGAGATGAGCGGGGGCCATAGATCCAGCAATAAAGGATTGAATGGCTTGAAGAATAAGACGATCTTGGCATAACCAAAGTGTGTGAGTCGACCTGGAATGTGAATCATCGCTAGTGGGCAACTGAAAGAGCCATCAATATAACCTAATAAACCAACCATAGCCAAATAAAAGATTAGAAAACTATGAACGCCAGGGTGCGTAGGTGCTCGCCTTTGGATAATTTGAAGGGAATAAGAGAGGCAACGTTAATGGAGAAGACCCTCAAGGGAAAATGCACTAGCTTTCCCTACAGGGAAGAGGACTAGAGAATTATAGGTTGACGAGGAAGGCATATGAGATGTTGAGTTATGTTGTTAGGTAAAGGAGAGAGACAACAACTCGCGGGTGTGGGACCTCCTTAAGACCGAAGAAGTGCTTCCCTCGGGGAGAGGGGCATTGACGGTCAAGGGCTAGGAGAAGAGCAGTAATCAGCAATGCAACCAGGGAAGGTGGATCGACCGCCAAAGGAAGGGGAGAAGCGACCGCAAGAGGAGAGGGAGAGGGGATCCACCACCCAATCGAGAAAGCAGTCTTTCAATTGAGGTGGGATCAGCAGAGGTCGTCAGTGTTGAAGATGTCATGGCCAAGGAGGTCAGAGAGCACAATGCTGGAGGCAGAGGAGAGGGGAAGGAACATGCTAGTCATTGGCAGTGGCGATGACAAGATTAAGAGCGATGTCACGCTATGGAGAAGCGACCACAGGCAGCAGAGGGGATGGGGATCGGCTGCCGAAGAAAGAGGAGAAGAGGCCGAGGGAGGCGATGGAAAAACAAGGAGGTTCGGCGCTGAGGAGGAGGTTGGGGCAATCAACAACGGTGACTGTGGTAGTAGGGAACTGGTGGTTATATCACCTAAGGTACTAAAGTAGGAGGGGAGTCTATGATGCTTTCTGGAAGAGGGGAGAAGTAGAGGAGGGCGACTGCTATCTGTCACAGCGAAGGAGGAAGAAGATTGCTCTAAGGTAATGGCTCTAATACCATGTAGAATTATAAAGATTGATGAATTTTGAACATATATTTGACTATATATTTTTATACCTATTTATATACATTTTGAGAGAGATATGTTAATATCTGAACATGATCGTTAGAGATTTAATTTGAAAGAGATCTTCAAAATTGGATCTGAACATGATCTTTAAGGATTTGTTCTATACAAGATTTTAGAAATTTGATAAGTCATTGCAAGCGTGCCAACTTGGCACGCACAACTTAAACATACTAAGTCTTGCTTTGCTTGTCCCAAACACAGAGGAAATGTGGGCAACGTGAGATTCATTTAACAGTAATCTGCATTGCTGTAGCAAAATAGCATTATTAGTTAACTCTCAGTTGTCCTCCAATGCATATATGTCAGTGGTACATCTCTCTTTTTTTTTTTCTTTGTTTTCTTCCGTTGTGAACAACGACGAGATAATAATTATGGTAATATTTTGATTTAGAAATCTCAACAAGATAGGAGTTTATATCATTTTTTCAACAATTTATAAAGATTGTTTCTAAAGGACTGTCGATCTCAGATGGAGATCAAAGAGCCTATTGGTTGAAGCTGAGGAACCCTGACCATGCTCGACTCAGGTTGCAGTAACCTGCACGTAAGTTTGTCGGCCTCTGTTTGCTGATAAATTACAGGGTAAAAATCCCGTGGACTGATGGAACACTGTGGTGATAGTGGTCAGTGTAGTGACGCGATGTTTGACGACTGCTCCAGCTTCATCTTCCATGGCATCGGCCTCAGCTCTACAAGTAGCTGTTATATTCCCCTCATTGTCAGTCATCGTCATTCTGCGCCTGATGCTGTCGAACCTATTCACCTTCGTACAGGATCTAATGATATATATATATATATATATATATATATATATATATATATATATATATATATATATATATATATTATATTACTAGACCTCATATGTAGTTAGCCTGGTAATAGCTATATTGAGTTGGACTCTAAGAATGCGATGCATTTTTGTGTGGCACCACAACCTCACTGCTTCAACGCGTTCCGCTTGACCTGCGACGGCGAGAGCTCCATTTTCCTTGCTACGTTTCAGGTCGCAAACCGTCGAGGGCCGTTTAATGTACATCCAACGCCACGACAAGAAACTAGCGGCCATTTACAAGCAGAACCGACAAATTAACGGGGATGTGTATACAACTGTAGCAGCATAGCCTTCTCGTTCATTCAACAGCGGGAATAATTGAATGTGGATGGCTCACATTCATCAACCCCGACTCTCATGGCACGAGTACACAGGTTGAACTTCAATGAGCTGCAGGTGGTCAGGCGCAGGGCTGCATTAAATCTGCGAGTGCAGCGACTGTTGCCTCCTCCATCCTTCCTTCCTCACTGACTCCAAACAATTCCTCCACCCTGCACGACCGCTTGACACCCATGAGCACAGACGGGTCGACGCGACCAGAGCGGAGAGGTATATGCACCGGGGAAGCACGCTCTCGGGAACCGGCGACAAGTCACTGCAGTAATAATTCCCAACATCCGGAGAACATTTCCAAGGAAATCACTTTTGTTTTTGTTTTTTTGGTGCTTAAATCCTGGTGTGGGTCCCGCTGGAATATTTCAGTTCTGGGCCGTCCGATCTTAGGGTAATATTGTGATATAGGGATTCGGTGCGTGGGTGTTTTGGTAATATGGCGGTATTCGAAATAAGGTTCGCGGGGGGGGAGGGGGGCGGCGGCGGTGTTGGGTGAGCGGCGCGGAATGACGGCTATGCCCCTATCAGCCACCGGTAAAAAGCGTAGTAACCGCCCTCCTCCGCCTCCCGCCGGGCGCTCCCCTCCAGATCCCACGAGTGCCGCCCCACGGCGCCGCCGCCGTCTGCGTCGTAACGGCGGCTCCACCGGCCGGAGAAGCGAAGCGATGAGAAGGACGACGACGCCGACGAGGCCAGCCGGTCCACGTATTCCTTCAGCCACCTTCGCCCTCCCCCCGCCGCTTCTGCCACCTCCTCCCCCGGCGCCCCCGGAGACGCGTCGGCTACGCTGTCCCCTGGCTTCACCACCTTCTCCGGCCGCCTCGCAATACGCGCCACCACCGCCTCTACCTCCTCTTCCACCAGGTACTCGAACGACGACGCTATCGAGTACGTTCTCAGACTCGGTGGCAGTGGTGGCGGGTTGTTCCCCGATTGTTCCCACGAGGAAGTCCTCCGGTGGCTGACGCTGCCAATCTCGATCCTAAAGCTGCCGGCTCTCGAGGTATCCCGATCAACGGCGGCTGGCGGCGCAGCCGATGTCGGCGGCAGCTGAAGGGGCGGGATGGGAAGGGCGATGGAGGCGCGGCAGAGGGGACAAGAAGGGGTGGTCCTTAACCAGGGCTCGACGCACGACGAGTGGAAGGCGTGGCGGCAGGCAGGGAGGAGGCGGAGCTCGTTGTGAGGGAGGAACGGGCAAAGGCAGACGGCGCAGTCCGGCGAGGACATGGGGAGGGAGGCGAGGGCGGAGGCCAGCGTGAACACGGGGAGGGAGTCGATGAGCACCGCATTCTCCCGATCGGAGAGAGCGGAGTCGTCGGCAGCACCGGAGGAGCCCGAGGCAGAGCGTGAGCGGGTGAGAGAAAGCGGCAAGGCAGTGATGGTGGAGGAAGAGCGGCGCCGGCTGGAGAGAAAACGGACGAGGAGGTGGATGGAGAAGGAGGCGACGATGACGACGGCGATGATGGCGGCGATGATGACAAGGCTCGGGCTGAGAATTCCCATAGGAGAGGGATGGAAGGCGATGGAGGACTGGCGATCGACCTCCACCGCAGACATCAGGGGTCCAACCGCCGGCAGCTGCGGAGATGGAGGAGGGGGAGGCGAGTCCATGGCGAAGGCGGGGAGAGAACCAGAGAGATTTCTTTTGTTGCCTTGTATTCTAACTCTCTCTCTCGCTCTCTCTCTGTAGTGTATGTTATTAGTTCTCATCTGACACAATTTCTATTAAAAATTAAAAAAATAGTGGAACAAATTTTTTATGTATATTTTTATATATTTATCATATATAAATATTATATAACTATGAGCACTAGACATTTATAATAGCATTCAAAGAAATATCTCCGTAAATATAATAAATTTAAGTCTTAAAATAATTTTAATTCACTAATTTTCTCTTCAAGTTCCACTCTATTTATCTTTTATAAAATCAAAATATTAATAAGAATTAACACATAACAACAACAGTAGTAATAAATCATACTATTCTGACTTCTTGAGATCAACAATGTGAAACTGTGTTCAGCATATATATATATATATATATATATATATATATATATATATATATATATATATATATCTATATATATAAAGAACTACAAGTTGATTGGTGAACTCTTTACAAACCTCCAAATGCATTTATTTCTTTCTAAAAGGACTTACATGACTTTTGGAATCCCCTAGGGTTTCAAAACCCTATTTCCCTAGGTAGCGTGACAAAGAAAAGATCTTTTTGAGTACCCTTGAACAGAATGGAAAAGGTGAAGTATCACAGGTTATACATACCACAAGAGGTTTTGGTTTTAAGGACAAAACCCTATTTCTCATATGAGCAATTTATAAATTTCTCCCCTTTTATTTCTCCCTTTCTTCCATCGGTTGCTTTCACTCATTATAGGAGCCTTTAACTCAGAAAGTTGATAGACCTCCAAAATCTATCGTGGAAAGCCAGAAATGGATCATTGCTATATCTCAGTGTTATATACTGGAACTCATTATATGCTGCAGCATTCTCCATGATGTACACTTGAATCAGTGACAGAAGGCATTCATTCAGCTCTGCTCCTAGCATTAAGTAGCGGTATGAGAGCAGAATAGTTTCTTGTGCAGGAAATACCAGTCCAATTATAATTCGTGTGTTTGAAAGAGGAATCAATGGATGATTCAAGTATGCTTTGTGTTGCAAACTCTGGATGGATGATTGCATGACAGGGGCACTAGTAAGCATGAAAAGAATCCTAGGCAGATCACAGAAGTTTCAGGAATAGTGACACTTTGTGTTGGATGGACCTCTAATAATTAATTCATCTGAATGATATGTTTGTATACTCCATTATGGAAGCGAGAAAAAAAAGCAGCAGACATGTCTGTTCTGATTGATGGAGGAGTTTACTGGTTAAACCAAGAGCAGCACTGTATGTTGCAGTAGGTGGGGCTCTCAACATTGCATCTTGCAGTGTATCACAAACAATATTCTCATCACATAATAAAAAGTCCACAATTTTCTTCCTGAGAGAGAGAGAGAGAGAGAGAGAGAGAGAGAGAGAGAGAGAGAGGGATAAACCAAGGAGAACAAAGGTTGAGGAAATTGTGTACAAAACAATGGAACATTTTAATGTGGAGAAAAAATGAAGCGGTAGTCTCAATTGAAATGAAATATTTTTTATAATCATCTCGATTCAGAATCTCTTTCTCATAATGACTTGACTGTGATTTTTATGCTATAAAAGATTCTCACATGTTAAAGATATATTCTGTCATAATTTCTCTAATTTGGATATTCAGCATGTTTGGTAACGCTGCATCTCGGGCCATGTTGGCTCTAGTCATCCATCACCTTGAACTGATGACCCTAATCTGTCCTCGTCATATTTCAAGCAGTTTTTTCCGAAACTACTATATGAGATTAAATAACAATTGATGTTTTATCATAACCATGAGAAGAAGATTATGGTATGAAGAAAAGAGGCATAAAATATTCATTCAAACTTGTGTCTTAGAAGTTAATTAATCAGCATCAGGACAACTAAATTAGCCTAATGTTTTTATTAATGATAGTTGATATTGTGACAACTGATATGGTTACTTCCTTGCAGCAATGCAAGAACAGCAAGCAACAAGCTAAAGAAATGGTGGATATCAGTGTTTGACATGAAGGATTCTTTTGTTCTGGTTCTAAAGTCGTTCTCCGATGCAGTGGAAGAAGTTTATATCAGGTAGGTTGCAGTGAACATGCTTGTGGGCCAAAACTAGTGGCCCTGGAGGCAGAAGATATGGTGGTGGAGGGGTTGCAAATCATTTAATCTTATAAAGAACTACATTAAGCTAAGGTTAGTGATAACATAAACCATGTTCGTTAGCGTTGACAATGATAAGGAGACTGTGAGTGATGTTTTTTTAAGCTTGCAAGTGCTAATTAACAAATCAATGGAGGAGTGCAGCAGATGTGCTGTTTGTTCTCTGCAAATTCTAGACAGCAGCAACATGTGCCCACTTCTCACAAGAATATTTGGAGCTCATAGATTACACCAGACTGAGGGAATGTATATTTTGGCTTGTACAGCAAAGGCGAAGGAGTGGCATTGGCTTCAGCTGAAGTGACAAATAGTGTTGTTGATGAGGGGTGACTTGTGATCGTACGTTCATGGAAGTCTGAATCCAGCTTTGCCCAAGTGTTGATAGTTTCTCTTATTATGAATCATGATCAAGATATTCATCTATTGATTAATTACTAGAATCCAACTCCTACTAGATATTTGTAGTTATGTTTCCTTGTAAATATAATACATGGAAGATAATTATCATTAAAATAAAATGTAGTGCATAAGATTACCCTCATTGTAGGATATGAAGAATGCCAATGCAAGTAATTTTACCACTGCATATAGAGAAACTATTTTCGTTTAGGGCTTACCCTTTGAAGCTCCTCGTTTGAAGGAGATGTCAACATGTATATGAATCCTTTGGTACTGAATTATGAGCTTAGAGCAGAGGCTTAATCATGTACTTGCGCAATTGGTACAAACTTTGTTGAGGCCCCATCTGAATCATGGCTAAGTTTCTACTCCTTGCAGATCCAATTGAAGTCTCTGCAAAACTTGGAGAGTGCATAAATGAACAAGAGTTTATCTGCGCTAAAAAGAATCATAAAAACTACCTTTAGAAGTCACCTAGTGTAACGAACATCACATCACAATTAAAGATCTCATCTTTCTCGGAGCACATGAAGGTCTTCCAGTGAGGTCAGAGGTACTCCACATTTTTAAGCTCTGTGATTTGCATAAATGTTGATCTTGGTAGGTTCAACCACCACCCATATTCCACATGGATCAAACATGGGAAACAGATGCTGAGCAGCAAACAAGAAAGGCAAGTCAACCATTCATCCTTTTAATTCTTGCCATGTTCATAGTGTTTCTGGACTGAAGATTAAATCCACCATAGTCTATCCCCCCTCACTCTTCCCCAACAAAATGTGGGTGTTCTCATTGTGGTTGTCATCTGACATTGCTACTGAAATATTCCTCTGATGGTTTATAATGCATCTGCATCCTAAGTCTTATCCAAGTATGTATGCAACATGAGAGCTGAGAAGATAGGATGCCCTTGCTTGGTCTGCAAACATGCCTGGTTTAACAAAATGGATGTCATCATTAGGCCACAGGTAATAGAAGCAGCCTTTTTGTTGTCTTTGGGACTGTCGGTGGCGGAGTGTGGTTAGAATAATGATACATGGAGTTCTCATGTCTGCCCTTTAATCTGCTTCTTTACTCTGCTCCAACAAGACTTCTGCCTGTCCACACTACTTGTAATGTGGTAAATGGAGCACACAAGCTCTTCCCTCCAAATACATTGTCATGATGTTTACTTACCAAAAAACCAAAAAAAAAAAATTGTCATGATGCTCTCTTCACTAGTAGATGCTTGCTCTCATTTCTTTTTGAGTTTCTTCCATAGCCTCATAATGAAGGGAACAACATTATTTCGTATGACGGCTCAATCAAATGATTGCTCTTGTTGTACTTCTAAAGCTTTTTTTTCTGCAGAGAAAAAAGGAACACAAGAACTGAGTGAGGAAGCATGCTATGCCTGGAAAAGAAGATAACTGTTCTTTTTTTCCTACTGGAATGGTTGGCTCAAATTTCAACCCATGAGATTGTCTCAAGCTGGTTCTGAGGCCAATGTTATTACAGAATATTGAACATTGAGTGGCTTCAACATTTAATTCAGTTGCTGGGATAACAATAGCAGTTGCCCAACTTGGTGTAATGCTGTTGACTCTGGCCATAAAATAGTGATGATTAAACATTCTAACTCCATGATTAGCATCTCAAGGCTTGCCAAAATATTCCACGGCCAGTGACATCATTCCAATTTCCACCCCATACTTAGAAGCAATTCATTCTGATCGATAAGAAACTTTGACCAAAGTTGGAGGTGCTGTGGATTGTCCCCTGCTCACCTAAACTCTTCTGGACTAGATTGAAACATGCACAAAGTTCTGCCACTAGCACTAAATGTAGCCTTCTAACAAAAAAACAATTGCAGGAACTATGAGAGTGAGTAAAGCACGTCAAGGAAATATCTGGGATGAATGAGGAACAAAATAACCTCATAACTAGCAGTTGATAAACATTTATTATTATTTGTTTTTCATAATTTACTTCACTGATATTGTCTCTCAATCTTAACTTTATTTGTTCAAATGCAGCACGAGGCATGAACTGAAGTTTGCTAGTGATACTGGAAGCCTCTTTTTGTTTCTTGGATTCTTCTAGGTACCACCCACTTAGGATAATAATGGATGCAGGTAATGTTCTGGTCCAAGACATGCAATTGGCAGGATGTAAAATTGATAGCCAAAATGTATCATAACTTCTAAACAAAATTCTCAGTAACTAATATCATGGGATATTTGAAGCTGTTCAAAAAAGGATATCATCAAGTTAACAACTGGACTTTATATATTTATGTCTGCCTGAGCTGCCATGCCCATGACTACATCATCCCAACAGCACAATATATGGAAATCAACATGAAAGTCAGGAACTGAAGCCTTTAGAATCTATGGGTGCAGTAGCTGACCGCATAACTCCACCAATTCCAGAAGGTTTAAGTGTTCCAAATTGTCCGATAAATCCTTGTTTTACATCTGAAGCACTTGAAGCATTCTGTTGGGGACTGTATCTTGAAATATCCGGAAAAAGCCTATTCACATGAGAATGGAGTACATGACGCAGCAGCAGTACTTTAATTGGGTATACCTGGGGCTCAAATAGCAGAGAAAACATGGAGTAACAGGATACTGCAGCAAGAGGAAATAGTAAGCACATATTACTCGTATGCTAAGAATAGAACAGTCATTGTAAGATCCTATATGAACCAGAAGAACATTCTTCAAAGCTCAAAAATATTTATAAATGCTATAAAGACATCTCAGAAGCGTCCATTGCAGAGAAGGCCGAGAAGCACTAAAAATCAATGAAAATAAGCTTCCAATAATGGTGTGATTTGAGTTATCACACGCACACCAATAATACGGAGTTTTGTAATTTTAATTGAAGAGACCACAAATCCAAGGACCATATAAGTAGCAGTTTGCTGTCTGCACAAAAATAAATACAGAAATCTACCTCCAAGAGTAAGCAAATGGAAGATATCTAACTAAGCATGTTTTGTAGCATACCTATTAACAGCACGAGACAATGTCTCGCATCATTCAAGCTATTTATTGAAATTATACGAAGTAGGGTTTTAAAATGAGGTGTGTGCGGGTCAAGGCATATGCCACCCATCTAATTATGTGCTTTGGCTGGGGCTTGTGGAAGATTATTAATAGGGTGACCCATCAATTCAGAAGCTTGAAGATGACAGATCCTAGCTGAATAATCACTTTCGGAAGCAACAACATAAGAGTAGTTCTGGTAGAAGCAGAGCAAAAGGGAGCAATTGCCAACAGGAAGAAGCTTGAGGAGCAGGAACATCAACTTCCAGCTTTGCAATCACAAAAGCATGGGCTTTGTCAAGAACTATGCAAGGTACCCAAAATGTGGAGCCCAGTTGGCATGCATAACCCCTGTCAAAGGGAAATAAACAACTATGCACCTGTTTTTCTGTTTTTTTTAACGACTATGTACCTGTTGCATCTGTCGGAACATCAGCGTCAACAAAGGAATGAGAAGTCAAATTACAAGAATTACAAGAAGCAACTCTATCTTATAAGGCATAATAGTATCAGCAATGTTTAGTAAAGGAGTAATAGTTACAAGCCATCACCAGTAGGCTACCGGTTAATACACCACAAGGAATTACAAGTCCAATATGTATTTGGTGTCCAACAAGTAACTCTGCTTAAATCAATTCCCATATTCCCTCGAAATATGAATATGATACCACCCACCATCGTATCTAACTTTAGTGTATAAATGTTGATAATATTCCATAATCTTCATGTAGTAGATTAATCTCATAAGTATTTTCTCTAATTCTTTGAAGTACTTTGAATAAACCATCAGTCTTTGGTTTCAACTTTCCAAATTTACTTGATGGAAGCCTCTCATTCCTTAGATGAATTTAGACTAAATCACCCTCATTAAATCTTATATGTTTTCTATGTTTGTTAACTGCTCGTATATACCTTTCATTTTGCTTCTCAATGGTTTAACATCGTCATGCAACTTCTTTATCTATTTAGCCTTATCGCCATAATTTTCACTAAATTGCTTAGTTATAAAATGAGAGACTAAGTCCAAAGGACAAGTATGATTAACACCATAAATAATCTCAAAATGACTATTATCAATGTTATGATGCATGAAATGATTATAAGCAAACTTAATTTGTGGAAGAATGAGATCCCACTACTTGATGTTCTTGCCAACATAGCTTCTAAGCAAGTTCCCCAAGCTTTTATTAGTTACCCAATTTCCTCCATAAAGTCCTCCAAAAATGGCTATAAAATTTTGAATCTCGATCAGACACCATAGTTTTTGGAATGTCATGCAATCTAACAATCTCCTTGAAGTACAAATCTACAATATGAGATGCATCATTTGATTTACTGCAAGGAACAAATTGAGATATCTTTGAGAATTTGTCAACAACAACCATGATATAATCTTTGTTCTTTTGAGTTCTTGGCAATCCCAAGACAAATCAAGACTCACATCCTCCCATGGAGCATTCGGCACTAGCAATAGAGTGTACAAACCTAAATTTTGGCTTCTTGTTGTTGCCAAGTGACACACTTCACATTGTTTTACAAATCTCTCTATATTTCTGAACATCTTAGGCCAATAGAAATTTGATTGAATAAGAGTCAAAGTTTTGTCACTACCAAAATGTCCTCTCAAAGTACCACCATGAGCTTCAGCTAAAATTACATATCTTAAAAAACAAAATGAAACACATAAGACATTAGCTCCAAAAAGAAATCCATTAAAGATAGTAAATTGTTGAAAAGAACTTGATTTGCAATTTTGCCATATTAAACTAAAATCCACATCATCATAATAGAGATCTTTGAATGTCTCAAATCCAACCACTTTAAATTCCATGACAGATAATAAATAATATTTTCTACTCAATGCATTAGCAACAACATTTTAAACACCAGATTTATGCTTGATTGTGAATTTATAAAATTACAACTCCCCCTAAGCTGTATGCCTCTTGTTTAGCTTGTGTTGGTGATTAATAAACTTCAATGCCTTATGATCAAAATATAAGACAAACGACTAAGCAAGAAGATATTGACTCCAATGAGATAAAGCTCGATAAATGTCATAGAACTCCTTGTCATAGGTAGAATATTTCCTCCTTGTATTATTCAACTTCTTAAAAAGCAATGGGCTTTGATTCTTGACTTAAAACAGCACCAATTCTCACATTGGAGGCATCACATTCAACCTCAAACGCTTTGTCAAAATTGGGTAGTACCAAAATAGGAGATTTGATTACCTTTCTTTTTAATAGTTGAAAAGCTTCATTAGCCTCATTAGTCTACTTGAATTTATCACCTTTCAGGCATTCGGTGATTAGAGTAACAATCGAGCTGAAATCCTTAATAAATCTTATGTAAAAGGAAGTTCAACCATTGAAACTCCTCATATCATGCAATGAAGTCGATGTTGGCCAATTAAGAATATCTTCTACCTTACTTTGATCTATCATGATTCCATCTTTTGAAACTTCATATCCAAGAAACACCATAATATGAGTAAAAAAGTCACACTTCTTCAGATTAGCATCAAACTTTTGCTACCTCAAGATAAGAAAATTTTTCTTAAGATAATTTATATGTTCTTCCTCACTTTTAATGTACACCAATATGTCATCAAAATAAACCACAATAAAAGTTCTAATGCATGCTTAAGTCTATGATTCATAAATCTCATGAAAGTACTAGGAGCATTAGATAACCCAAATGGTATAACCAACCATTCATACAAGCCTTCTCTAGTTTTAAATATTATTTTTTACTCATCTCCCGGCCTCATTCTTATTTGGTGATAACCACTTCTCAAGTCAATTTTAGAGAAAATAGAAACACTATATAATTGATCAAGTAAATCATCTAACATTGGAATGAAAAAATGATAGTCAATAGTAATTTTGTTGATGGCACAATTGTCCAAGACCATCTTTTTTATGCACCAACAAGGCTGGAACAACACAAGGACTCATACTCTCCCGAATCAACCCTTTTTTCACCAATTCATCTACTTGTCTTTAAAGTTCTTTATGCTCCTTGGGACTCATTCCTTAAGCTACATTGTTAGGTAAAATCACTCTTGGAATAAGGTCAATATGATGTTAGATGTCTCTCAATGGTGGAAGACCATGTGGAATCTCTTCTAGTATAATATCTTGAAACTCCTTCAGGATTAGTTTTATGTTTGTTGGTGGCTCCTTGTAATGTTAATTCTCATCTACGACTACTAGAGCCAAAATATGACTATCCCTTTCCAGTTCACACTTGCATTTACCATAGGACATAAAAGCACTAACTTCCTTCTTTGGTGCATTAATTTCAGAAGGCTGTAATTGAGCTAAAATATTTTTTTTCATTATGTTTATAGCCATCATACAATACCCTCCTATCATAATGCCAAGGTATGCCTAACAATAAATGACAAGCATCCATAGGAGCAACATCACACCATACTTTATCTTTATAATACTTGCCAATATAAAATGGAACTAAATCTCTTTTAGTTACCTTGATGTCATTTTTTTTTGTAGCCAACATAATTGGTAAGGATACGGATGAGGGATTGTGTCTAATTTTAGCTTCTGCACCATCGCAAAAGATATCACATTCTTAAAGCTGTCACTATCAATGATCACCAAGCACGCATTACCATTAGAGGTACATTTAGTATGAAACACATTCTTTCTCACCCAACTTTCATTCTCAACCACATAAGATAATTGTAAGCTACGTTATAACACAATAGATAAATCATGATCAGCATAAGTAACCTCATCCTTATCATTATCAGATTTTTGTTCGTCATTGACTTCATTTCCTTCTTTGTCACTATATTCTTCAACTAATGTAACAATCCTCCTATTTGGATAGTCTGAAGCAATGTGCCCAAAACCATGACACTTAGTATTATCGGCCACTAGGGGTAGAAGACTTAGATGGTAGTTTGCTACTGGCTGATCCTTCACCCTTGTCTTGCCCCTTCCGTAATACTTTGCTTTGAGGAGTAGGCTTAGAATTTTCTCCTCTTGTATAACTATCTTTCGCCTCATATCGAGAACCCTTTTCAAACTTTTGCTATTTCTCCACTCTTAAAGTCAACTTACTCACATCATTTAAAGACCAATACGATTGGAGTTGAACCACTTTAGCAATCTTATATTCAGACCACCTAAGTATCTTGCAATGGTCTGTTCTTCTAGTTCTATAAGCTCTCCTTTTAATATAAGATTATCAAGCTCTGCTATGTACTCCTATACACTATGATTTTTTTGCTTAAAATCATGGATTTTCAAAAAGATTTCTTGCTTATAGTTGTCAGGTAATTATTTTCTTTTTAGCTCCCTTTTCATTTTTTCCTATGTTACGATTTTACTCTTCCCCTCACGTTCTCTTTACTTCTTCAAATTTTCTCACCAAAAAGATATACTTCTTTTGAGTTTTAGTGCCACAAGCTTTACCTTCTTTTGTTCTAGTGGTTTATAAAAATTAAGTATTCTTTTCATTGTATTAAGCCAATCAATAAAGTCGCCAACATTGATTTTTCCTTCAAATTCTCGAATATCTAATCTCGTATTGTATTTGTTTTGCCATTCTTCGTGGTCTTTACGTCTTGTCTGAAATCTTCAAAACTATATTGGGTAAGAAGGTGTATCATCATTATAACTATACATTTAGGCAATGTTTTCATGCTGATTATTTTTATTTCAAAGTTTTTTAATAATTTTATTTTTTTCTTGTAGACTATGTAACAAACTTCGTAGTTGCAACTTCAAGGATTCAACGTTATCTTCATGGCTACTACCTTCACCAACTGTATCTTTTCCATTTCGCCTTGTCATTATCTCTATCCTTCAGCTCGATACCAAACTGATATTCGGGAGGGAAGAAAGAGGAATGAAATTCAGAAGAACGAGAGAAACCGAAAGATGATATATAGAAAAGGAACAAACTCAGATTCGAACTTACGCAAAATAGATAAAAAGTTCACCACCAAGTTTAAAATCACAAGAGGATACAAAAAATTCACCATTTCAAGGAAATTAAACAAGGATACAGAACTAAATCAAAGACTCACCACTCAAGTATGCATCCAAGAGATACAGAGTTTAGAGATGCTCCAAGGAGCTTCTGCAAATATAAATCAGGTACCAAAATTTCTTTCTAGCCCTAGAATATCAAAACAAGTACTAGTGTATGAAACATCTCTTCATGCATAGGGTGCTATAATATTAAGTGCTTCATATTTGCCAACTAACCTCTTTATGCATTCCTTAGTCATGAAGAAAGACATCTTGAAATAACTTTAACTTTGTCCAAGGAATATGCTCATAAGTTATCATTTTTTAGTGGGCTAGGTTAAAAACTCTTAAATATTATAGTGGACTATAGGGAATACCATAGGATCAGCAAGATGTATAAGTGGGGAATACCATAGGATCAGCAAGACACTCCCATGTCACCCTCGGCCCGGTACGGTGGCAGTCGGGCTGACGTGATGTTGTGTTTCCAATAGTGGAGCCCATTAACCGAGGCCCCAAGAATCGATGAGGTCAATGCTCGGTGCAGGTTCATACTTGCAAGCTGACCAAAGGCACCACCCATGTTGAAGACCTTGGTATGGACTTCCTTCGGTCCTCAGGTATAAATATCTCGCACTGTAGCTAGCGCTAGGGGGTGCTCTTCCCAACTCTAAAACCTAACTAGTTTAGCCCCGTGCTAATTTAGCCATCTCGGCTTTCAACTTCTGCCCCGTGCTAATTTAGCCATCGGAGGGGTCATGTCGGGCATACACCAGCTCGACCGAGGCCTTCTTATAGGGCCCATTTGAAGACCCGAGCAATGCTCCAGTGAAATCTCGATCCGAGGAGCCAACACAGAAATCTCCTCCAAGTCCCCAATTGAGCCACGCTAGTCCTCCAACTGCCCAACTTAGATGATCTTATGCATGTGGGCTGAACCGTGTCATACCGACTCCTCGTACCCGATATAAAATTCAACAATGTTTTGGCATTAAAGGAAGGACCTGATATCACAAGAATATTCAATGCTCAACAACTCCGAGGAAGAAGCCTCAATTGCCCAACAAGCCTTCAAAACCAAAGGATAACCTACTTTCTCTCTCCTCGAGGAAGGGAACCCACCAACGCATACTCTTAGTCGTTACTGAGGATTGTTCAATAATCCTTGACTTCCCCACCAGCGTTCAACCCCAAGCTTCCTACTGTCTCCCTCGAGACCTTCCTTGGGCTCACCCACCAAGTGTAAGCTCTAGCCGGGATAATCCAGTTGATCATCCCTCACATCCCTCAACTGATGCAGCAGTTGACACTGCAGTAGCAGATCTCCACAACAATACAGCAGGAGGCTTCACCCTCATAGGGGCGGCCCCTAGTCCTATAGTGACCCGACGATTAAGTCCCACGACCTCCCCTAGAGCTTCCCTCGGGAACGCAACAAATTGATAAGCACCTATCATTAGCACCTCCTTTCACACCATGCCTGAGTCGAATACCCCCTCCTTCGAATCGACGGACTTGCTCAGGGCACAGTTGCGACTGATGAACTGACAGATAGACAAGGTCCAAAATTTGTCAAGTCGAGGAGCTCGAGGAGAGCTCCACAATAGGATCCCCCTTTATCCCGGAGATCCAAGACAAGCCAATTCCACATAATTTTTAGCTCCCAACACTTGAAGCATATGACGACAGCTCCAACCCAACGGAGCACATCGTGGCATTCTGAGAGCAAATGGCACTCTACAAGACCTTGGATGCCATGATGTGTCAAGCATTCCCGATGACCTTGCGAGGGCCTGCTCGAATGTGGTACAATCGTCTAACCCCTTTCTCAATTTTTGTTTTGACCAGCTCACCAAAGAATTCGAGTTGAATTTCCTGGCCAATGCTTATCTAAGACCAACTATCGCATCCCTCCTCAGGATGAGCCAGAAAGAAAATAAATCGTTAGCCCAGTTCATTACACGCTTTTCGATTAAGATTCAGGGAGTGCTTGATACCCATCCTTCGCTTGTGATCTAAGCTTTCTTAATTAGATTGCGACCATCTTGATTTTTTTGGTCGCTAGTTGAGTGTCCACCCATGACAATCCCCGAGATGCTCTAGAGTTCCAATTAGTATGTGGCTGCTGAAGCATTAGTGGTTGAGAAGCACGAAGATCAAAAACGACCTCGCACCAAGTCAACCCAAGACTCACCCTCGAGACCCTCGAGAAGAAGAATAGAGAGGCCCCAGCTAACCATCCCAAGGCCGTCACCAATTCCCCTTAACTCAACCGAACAGAGATCTTCCTCTAGATCCGAGAGAAAGGACTCCGTCACCAATTCCCCTTAACTCAACCGAACAGAGATCTTCCTCTAGATCCGAGAGAAAGGCCTCCTCCGGAGTCCTAACCTAATGAAGACCTGACTAGAGGAGCGAGACTGAAGGCGTTACTACCACTTCCACCGTGATTATAGCCATAACACCGAGGAGTGTTACAACTTGAAGAACCAGATCGAAGACCTCATCCATTGAGGACACCACGGCCATTGCATAAGGAAGTTACACGAGCCTTCGCTCCACTCGAAGGACCTAGTTGTCACGGGCTTAGCTGATTTTGCCTAAGCCGTGCGGTACCCATGCGTGTCCGTCCGCACAGGTCAGCCCTCCCCGAGATCTCCTAACGTCCCATAGACTCACAAAAAGAGAAAACGGGCCAGAAGAAGCAATTCCCACGGGATCCACAAGAAACTGCTCAAGAAAATACTTTATAAAGCTAAAATACAAATTACACCCATGGACATCACAAACTCAGAGAGGTTGCACACAAAGGATAATGGTCCATTACAGACCGAAGTCCCCACAAATGCTTATAAGACACACTTGTAAGCCAAACTTGGCCATAAAGCAAATCAAACTAGGGCTGCTAAGCCTACTGCAAGCCCGCTTCTTGTTGTACAAGATATGTACATAAACCGAAGGACATGGACTAACACAAGCATTTCATCAAACACCTTATTTACATTGTTGTCCATGATATTCTCCCCCACTTATTCCTTCGACATCCTCGTCGAAGCCACTGTAGACGCTGCATCTCCTCACATTCTGCTAAATCTTTAATCTTCTGCTTTGGCTGCAACACGCCCCTTTGGCTCCTAGCCGCTCTCCGCCGCTGTTGTTGAGTAGTCGAACTCTAATCCGCCATGCTGCTTCAACTCACCAATAATTGAATCTGTGGGGTTGGCGGAGTTGTGCTGATCCTTGTTAGTTCTCGCGGATCCTCCGATGAAGGAAAAGACCTGCCTTATTATGTGCCAGTATCGTAGTATACTCATATTGCTTGAACTGGGTAGATGCTTGTTGGAGCTTTAACGAGCATTGCCTCACAGACTGAAGTTTTTAAGGTCCTTTCTCCATAATGTTTGCCCATTGAACCTTCTTCCGCTGTTAGTTGTCACTTCCAAGTATATTCACATCACTCCCTTTTAGTCAATTGGGAAATGAAGTGGAAAAACTACTCTCAGTAGTACTGATCACCAACGGTAAGGATTTGACAACCATTGTCTTCCATAAGCTTTCTTTGAAGGATCACTGAACTTGTGCAGAGCTCCCCTGCTTGGATAAGTAAGAGAACTGGGATACTTGACTTCACTCATTCTCTTCGTAGTTGAGAAGGTAAGGTTACTTGACTTCACTCACCTCCTCGAGTTAAGAGAACTGGGGTACTCGGTTTCGCCCATTCTCTCGAGTTGAGAAGACAAAGGTTACTTGATTTCGCCTGTCTCCTCGAGTTTGTACTTAATGCATTGAGCTAGTTACTAACATTCGCCTGCTCTTTACTCATACTTCTGAAGTACTTGAAGTGGTTGCACTCCTTGTGTTGGGTTAGCTATTATGATTCGCCTTCCCACTGCCATTGAACTTCTGGAATGTAAAAAGTTTTGCCTGAAAAGAGCAAAAAGTATACCCCAACTTGGAGTAAGTCTTTGATAGGTCTGGTCGCCTTTGGGATTGTACTATCTTCTCCATCACCTTTGCCGCCTACTCCTCTTGAGTAGAAAGGTACAGTACCATGTACTGCCTACTTCGTTCCTTGGTCGAGCACTCCTGCATCAACCCGAAATCCCTTAATTTCGACTATCTGGATGAGAAGCCCATCGACATCGGTCTTATGAAGTTTCTTGGCCTCTGCCCTTCTTGCATCGTCTTGATACTCAGAGTTTACCTCTGCATTCTCCACCTCCTTGGCCCCTTTTACGACCAATGTTGTCCCTTCATGAGAGCAAGGGATCGATGACTTCACGGAAGTCCCGATCTATGTATGGCCGCCAAGCCCATAGCACTACTATTCGTTACCTTGCATCTTCATCCCTTCCTTCACGATCGGTAGATCTGCTTTTGTGGCATTGTGGAGCTCCTCCGAGTCCACCTCCTCTTTAACCAATGCATTTGTTTTGGGTAGCTGAGCCCCGCTGGACTCGTCGTCGCTTCCTCGCCCCTTTCGACCACCTGCTTCGACACCACTGTGTCCTCCTAGCAGTTCTCCTTGGTCGATGGAGAGACAGACTGCAACTCTCATGCATGACCTTCGCCATCTTGTTGCAGGGCTCGCGCCGATTCTATTCTCCTTAGCTTCCTTGGTAGCAACGTTCGCTTACTCGGCCTTGTCCTTTGACTTGTCGGGCTCCCTTAAGCGAATGTGAGCACCAAGCAGTCCAACTCTCCAATTGCTCCGATTAATCAAGTCCCCTCCATGGGACTCACTAGTACTTCTAATCTAACTACTCTCTCGATGGTACACAGCCCCCATATGCTGACAACCAAGGCTTTCGTCTAATGCAAGCTTCGATGCATACACACGGAAGACCCGCCTTTGCGGTACTGTGGCATTCACTCCTTGAATCCACAGCCCTTCTTGTCGTTGCATTGTTCCCGAAGTGAAGCTCCTGATCATTCATATGATCACGTCCCCCTCCATGGGACTCACCAGTACTTGCACTTGGACTTCTTCCTCGGTAGTATATAGCTCTCATACGCTGATGACTAAGGCTTTCGTCCAATACAAGCTTCGATGCACACACGAAGACTCACCTCTGCAGTACTACGACATTCACTCCTTGAATCCATAGCCCTTCTTCTTGTTGTGTTGTACACCAAAGTGGAGCTCCCAGTAACTCTTGATCATACCTCCGCATGATCTTTGTCCCTTATGGGACAAGATTGCTGTATTACATTGCCACGAACTATTCCACCACGATCCGCTACACAATGTCGCCTCCTAGTGACATCTCCATTGCATACAGATTCTTGTGTGATGAACTCGGACTACGACTTATCCACATGTGGCCTCGCCAACACATCGTAGGGCCTCCACCATCTCCGATTTTTAGTTCACTCCCTTGGCAATTCCCCTTCGTCCCCCACTCCTGGGTTACACCTGGATGAAGCATAGCTCTAGGACAGTCCGTCGCCTAGTAGCTCCTGAAGTTCTCTGACTTCGCTAGAGTTGGTGCACCATTGTCTGGATCTTGGGCCTCTATCCCCTACCAACACAATCTTGTTATGCACCTCCTGTTCCTGACAAATCGAATAGCAACACTGTGGCATATTCTTCAAGAGTACCCGCCTCTGCATCCTCTTGCCCCGTACTAAGGTCTCATAATCCCAACATTACCTCCGCAAGTTGAATCACCTTAGTTACTCCATCAAATGCATCTCTGAGGTAGCTTGCATGTGCCTTGAAGCTCCCTTCATCTTTGGCACCATGCAAAATAAGTCTATCCCATCAGAATGGAGAACTCATAGAATGACACGATCCCACTCTTGCCTCTACAAGAGTTCATGCCCTTGACCTCTGTTTAAGGAAAGCTCCGTGCCTCCGCTCTATGTTCCATCTTCTATGTCGACTCCCTGCATACGGCTTGGATACTTCACCGAGTTCCACCCAAGTCGCTCTGCTCCTCGATTTGCACTGAGTTGATAGTGGCCCTCACGTCCACCATTCTACGGGTCAGCCCTCTGTTGAGTTCGATTTCTGCATTGACTCTAAGCGTGCCTTCATATGATATTGCCTTGGATTGCTCCCCCACTTGATCTCGAAATGCATCCACCAATGTATTACCTCCTTCGAGATCATGCGACAACTCTTCGTCGCTCACTCGGTCCGTTGAGCTTTGTAGAGATATAGCCTTGAGGAACTCTTCCTCAATATGTGCAATCCGTTGCACATGATTCTCCCACTAGAGAACTAGGACTTATCCCTCCTGGATATCTGTCTTGCTGGAGCAACTTTTCTCTTTACATACTTCCCACTAGACCCTCATCCCCCTTGGACTACTCCGTCTTGCTGAACTTGTGCTTTGTTCTGCCCCCACAAATGTACTTGCTAGATTGCGACCCTTCTCCAATACAGTCTTCATTGCACTCTTCAAGGTTTAGCAACATGCTGAACTTGTTGCACATTTTAGCCGCCTACGGACATATCCTTTCCATACCGAAGAGAAAGGTTTGATGCTCCATTGTGTCAAGTTCTAATCGCGCCTTGGGATGGCCACGAACACTCCGTCATCCGTGTACAAGCCCTTGCATGAGTTCCGAATCCTTCGAGTTAGCAATTCCCCTCACCTCTGTGAGCTTTGCACAACTCTTTCAGTCGTTACACAACACCTCCCACCTTGCACGGTCTCATCTTTCACCAAGTTTTGCTTGGAGCACCGTCAAGTTTGGTTGCCAATGTTGAGCTATAGCTCGAACTCAACCATCCCAATCTTTGGGTGCTACGCATTCTTCTTTGCTTGCTTGTCCTAGTGGTGCCTCTCACGCAAAGGGGTTGGCTATTCCTTGAATGCCAAACCAGGATGCCCGCTCCTCTAAGCGACTCCTTTCCCTACATCTCAATGTCCGTTTCCCCTAAACGGTTACGCGTGCTGGTTGTCCTCCACACAACCTAGCTAGGTCCCCCACATTTGTATGGCAAGTGTTTCTGCGTGTGCTTGTCCCGTTCTGATACCACATTGTCACGGGCTTAGCTGATTTTACCTAAGCCGTGCGGCACCCATACATGTCCATCCGCACGGCTCAGCCCTCCCCGAGATCTCCTAACATCCCATAGACTCACAAAAAGAGAAAACGGGCCAGAAGAAGCAATTCCCACGGGATCCACAAGCAACTGCTCAAGAAAACACTTTATAAAGCCAAAATACAAATTACACCCATGGACATCACAAACTCAGAGAGGTTGCACACAAAGAATAATGGTCCATTACAGACCGAAGTCCCCACAAGTGCTTATAAAACACACTTGTATTTACAAGCCAAACTTGGCCATAAAGCAAATCAAACTAGGGCTGCTAAGCCTACTGCAAGCCCGCTTCTTGTTGTACAAGATATGTACCTAAACCAAAAGACACGGACTAACACAAGCATTTCATCGAACACCTTGTTTACATTGTTGTCCGTGACACAGTGGAGAAACAAATCAACGTCATCATCGGTGGGCCCGACAACACCTCTTTAGTACGTAAAGCATACACCTGAGCCATGGTGGAGAAAAGACACAGGCATGAGTACAACCTCGAGATCACCTTCATGTCAAGGGAGGAAGAGTATCTAGATCATGATGATGCCTTGGTGATCTCGGAGCGAATTGCAAACACCTGAATTAAGCGAATTATGGTTGACATAGGGAGTTTGACTGGCACATTGGCTTATTTAACAGGGACCTCGTCCCCATAGCCTCCACTCTCACAGGATTCACCGGGGACTCCATCTCCACCCTCTACATCACCACTCTCCCAGTAACCATCGGGGAGGAGCCAAGAACTAAGATGATAATGGTCTCATTCATAGTGGTCAAGCTCCCCTTAGCATATAATGCAATCATTGGTCATCTGACTCTTAACAAACTAAGGGCCGTCATTTCTACATATCACCGCATGATGAAGTTCTCGACTAGTGCCAGAATCGGTGAAGCAAGGAGCAACTCCTGAGAGTCCAAGCAATTCTATCTGACAGCGATAACTCTCCACAATAAGGTCAAGTACGAAGTGCCGATCACCAACCCTTGGGAACCCAACAAGTCAACTCCATATCCTGAGCCCACGAAGCAGGTGGTGGAAGTTCCCTTAAACCAAAGACACCCAAACAAGGTCATCAAGGTTAGTTCGTCACTTCCTGAGGGTGAACATATCCAACTTGTCAAGTTCCTCGGGTGGAACACTAATGTCTTCGCCTAGTCACCAAGGGATATGCCAGGCATTTATCCTGAAGTATTCCAGCACCACCTTGACATACTACCCGGGGCCCGACCAGTGCAGTAGAGGCCTCGAAGGTTCATCCTCAACCGATAAAATGTTATTAAAGAGGAAGTAGTCTGACTGTTGGAAGTAGGTTTTATCACTGAGGTCAAGTACCCGACCTGGCAGTCCAATGTAATACTTATTAAGTAAGCTAATGAAAGTTGATGCATATGTGTTGATTACACTAATCTTAATCGGACTTGCCCGAAGGACTACTATCCATTCCTGAGGATCGATCAACTAGTGGATGCCACCTCAGACTATAAACTACTTTCATTTATGGATGTATTCTCAGGCTACAACCAAATTCAAATAACACCAAGAGATCGAGAGATTATGGCTTTCATCACACACCAAGGAACTTACTATTACAAGGCAATGTCATTCAGACTAAAGAACGTCGGGGCTACATACCAAAGGATGGTCAACCACTTGTTTAAGGACCAAGTCGGATGAAATATGAAGGTTTATCTGAATGATATGATTGTTAAGAGAAAGCTTGCCCAAACTCATCTCTCGGATCTTGCCGAGACATTCCAGACGCTTAGGAAGTTCAAGACTAAGCTCAACCCTACTACTCTCGGATCTTGCCAAGACATTCCAAATGCTCAGGAAGTTCAAAATGAGGCTCAACCCTACTAAGTGCATGTTCGGGGTAGCCTTAAGCAAATTTCTTAGGTTTATCATTCACCAACATGTGATTAATGCTAATCCTGAGAAAGTAAGGGCAATTACCAAAATGTAGTCACCTCGAACAATCAAGGAGGTTTAGCAACTCATGGGGAGGTTGGTCGTGTTAAGCCGATTCATCTCTCGAGCGGGCGACAAGAGCCTACCCTTCTTCCGAGTACTAAAGCATGCTAAAGATTTTAGTTGGACCCCCGAATGCGAGGAAGCTTTTCAGAAACTCAAGGCCCATATTGCCCGACTACCATAGTTTGCCTCGGTCACCCCAAGAGAGCCCCTCAAGCTATATTTCATTGTGTTTGAGCACTCTTTTAGCTTGGTCCTAGTCAAGACCAATAAGGACGGGCAATAGCCTATGTACTACTCTAACCACATTCTGAGCGGCCTCGAGGAGCGCTGCCCCCTGATTGAGAGGTTGGCATTCGCCCTAGTCTTTGCAGCAAGAAAGTTACGACCATACTTCTATGCCCACATAATCAAGGTAAAATAACTGACCAACCCTTATGTCAAGTTCTCTATATTTTTAACGTGGCAAGTTGGATGCTCAACTGGTCGGTCGAGCTCGGGGAATTCGACCTACAATACACCTTGAGAACCGCAATCAAAACCTAAGCAGTTACCAGTTTCATCTTGGAGCTTACCATCCTCGAGCTCTCGCCCTAGCAAATGCTGACCTGGATGCTCCACGTCGATGAATCATTAACTACCGAGAGAGGAAGAGTTAGACTCATTCTAAAGGGTCCCTCCAACCAGGCATACGATCTCTGACTCGAGTTCAAGGCCACTAATAATGAGGTAGAATATGAGGTTCTCTTGTTCGGGTTGTGCTTAGCGATGGAGCTATAGGTCGAGTAAATCAATGTCTTCATAGATTCTTAATTAGTTCCTGGCCAAGTTAGCAGGACTACAAAGCCTGTAAACTACAATAATCAAGTATCTGGCCAAGGCACACCGCCTTATCGGCACCTTCAAACACTTCACTATCTCGAGAATACATTGGACTAACAACTTGCAAGCAGATGCATTGGCGAAGCTCGTCTCAACTAGGGCAGCCAAAGGATGCCCGCCAAAGGTCGCCAAGCTCCACAAGCCAACTATTGCCACGATCGAGGTGGCCACGGTTAAAGCCGAACATAATTGGATGGATGAGATACTCCATTACAAAAAAGATGCAACGCTCTCGACCAACCAAGCGGCCACTCGCCGAGTCAAAAGGACCAAGGCCTGGTATTGCGAGGTCAACATGAGGCTCCACCGAAGAGCTTTTAGTCGGCCACTTCTTCATTGCTTGTCACCGACCAAGGCCAAGATGGCTCTAGCCGAGGTCCACGAAGGAATATGCGGGGAACATATCGGGGATCAGGTCCTACCTTTCAAAGTTCTCTGGTAAGAATATTATTTGCCAACCATGCACCGAGATGCTATAGCCTATGTCTAGAAATGTGAATAGTGTCAGAAGCATACTCAGATCCAACAGTAGTTGAAGTTGCCCCTTTTGTCAACTGGCTATGCATGGCTTTTCGTGCAGTAGGGAATGGACCTCCTCAGCCCATTTACACCAACCTTGGGACAATGAAGATTTTTAATTATTGGAGTTGATTACTTCATAAAGTGGGTCGAAGCCGAGCCCATAGCATCGATCATCGAGAAGCAAGTTGAAGGGTTTGTCTAGAAAAATATCATCATAAAATTCGACATCCTATGGATCATAGTCACCAAAAATAGGATATAGTTCAATAACCCAAAGTTCAAGTCGTTTTGTCAAAGCTACTAGATATAATTGAAGTTCGACTCGGTGGCACACCCCCAGGCCAACGGCTTCGGCGAGGTCACCAACAGAGCCATCCTTGAAGAGTTGAAAAGGCAGGTCGTGGGAGCACAAGGCACCTGGGTAGAAGAGCTCTCGAGCATATTATGGGCATCCTAAATGACTCTGAAGACTTTCGACAGGAGAATTTGTCTTCAGCCTCACCTTTGGCATTGAGGCCATCCTATCACTCGAAGTAGTCTTCCTGGCCCTTCGGATCGAGATCTTTGAAGAAAATGCCTCAGAACAAGGTTTGTGGGAGAACCTCGACCTCATCGAAGAGTGGAGGGCCAAGGCCCATTTGCAGACTCAAGTATATAAGAGAACCATTGCCTGACCCTACAACCGCAAGGTTCGACCATGGCAGGTAAGCAAGGATGACCTGGTCCTGAAGAAAGCAATGGTCAGTGACCTAGGACACACTCATGGCAAGCTAGTCCCGAATTGTAAGGGACCCTACTGATTCGTCTGCACCATCCAAGATGGTGCTTATGTCCTGGCCATAATGGATGGTAGGGTGCGGCTTGAGATGTGGTATATCTCAAACTTAAAAAGGTTCTATGTTTGAAGCATCCGACCGAGGTTAGGCCAAAGGCTAAGGAAGCCATATTTCCAATGCAAGATAGGCAAGTGGCCGACAGGCAACTTATATCAATTTGAAGCACTCATTTTACATGGTGGTCGGATGACCGAGTACAATCAAGTTTATGACACATACAGAAGCAAAGTTGGGGCATTGTATTGATTTAAAATATTTTACAGCATGGTCAAGCGATCAAACACAATCGAAGTTGTTGCCTAACAAACAAAACAAAAACATAGGAGCTTAGTCCTTGAGGGGGATGCTATTGTCAAAGGGCTGACTGTTCTCCATCTCTATGTTCGTGTCCTCGAGGGGGGTCCATGAATGGGTCTTCTTCGACGGTCAAGTCTGGGTACTTCACTCGGAAACACTCCCATGCCACCCAGTACCTGAACTCGTATGTGACATGCCTGGTCCTCTCTAGGCCAAGCTCAAAGCCTCGGGACACCTTGAACTTAGGAACAACTTTGGTGCCTGACGATTGGAGTTTGGTTCGTAGTGCCTCAATGTCCCATGTCAGCTTCAATATCTCACCATCTTGGCGGCATCGAGTGGCCTTCAAGTCCTTCACCTAATTGCTCGATTGGTTCGCCTCCTGCTTAGCACTCCCAAGTGCAACCTTAAATCGCTCGACCTCAACCTCTAAGTCGGCAGCCCGCTTCTCTGTGGCTGCCACTGCTTCTGGACCCATGCAAGACTTCCAATCGAGGACCTCGCTTTGGAGGGTGAAGATCCACTTGGCTTGCATATTAATGACACAGCCTACGTCATGGACTAGGTTGGCTAGGGCAGTGGTGAAATAGAGTTTCTACAAAAAAGCAAAAAGTCAGTTATGAAATAAGGAAGTCGGGAATGAAAGGAGGAGGAGAAGCATGCTTACCCAAACCACCAATTTTATCACTTGATCGATGAGTTCTTCAGACTGAGCCCCATAAAGCTATTTCGTGATGGTCGGATGTATCACCCCCCTCGCGTATGCAGCAACAACTAGCCCATCTTTCCAAAATTGGGCTAGCACTAGGAGGTCAGCCCACCACACCTCCGTCGAGGTCTCGGCCTTGGGGACTGACAGGTCTAACATCTAGGTGGAAAAATACCTATCTTCGCCCGCTCGACCTCCCATCTCGCAGAGGTCCTTCATGACCAGGGGGTGACATTGGCCCCCGACAGCTTCCTTACCCGACTCCTTTCCTTTCGACTTGCTCTTCTTCTCGGGAGCGGATTCCTGACTCTCATCTCAGGAGGGGGTGCCTTTCTCTGCTTTTTGTGCCATGTGCTTCTTCCTCTTTGAGGATGCCTCACTACCCCCCTCGATGGGGTGCTTCTCAATTAGAGCAGTAGCAGTCTTCTCGATTGGGCACTTCTCGGCCACTGTAGTGGGAGTCTTCTCCTTAAGGGCTGTGAGGGTCGGCTCATAGATCCACTCAAGGACCCACCCTTCATTTTCTAGAGGTCCACCATATCTACCAGAATGCAACAGGAGAGGTCAACTACTCAAACCATAACTAAGGAGCACAAACAGATTATCAAGTCGGGTCATACCCCAAGGCGTCGGGTTGAGCCCTACTTCAACTAGCCACCCCTCTGTCATGTCCTTTATGACCCTCGAATTGGGAAGGATGCTCCTGAACTTCTCGACCAGTTCAAACTCCTTGTCCGAAAGACTAGGAGGGTGTTAATCATAGATCGAGCTATCCACTCAAGCCGGAAACCCCACCCCCGATAGTGAGAAATGAAAAAGAAGCAAGCTTTCTAACCTTTATTGTGGGATGGAGCCCCACTTACTCGGAACCCACTCCAAGAAGTTAAGTAGTATCTGGCCTCCCCCCGACGTAGGCAGAAGTATATCATGAGCATGTCCCAGGTCGGATGATGTCCAACCTATGGCATTCCCCGAGGAATACCATAATATAGTGCCACAAGTTGGGTGCCATCTAAGAGGACGAGATCTGTCACTCGTCGAGGTAGGCCTCGATCACAAGATGAAGTGGGAATCAAAGTCCTACCTCAAGGGTGTCTACCGACAACCCAAACCCATCCGGGAAAATATCATAGGGATGCTGCCCAGACAAGGGAATATGGAGCTCATATTCCCTCAGTATGAAAAAGTGCTGTCGAACCTCGGCCCAACGCTGCACAATTATAGTCGAGTCATAATCGTGGCATGACCGCATTACCGATAGAGCCGTATAAGCCTTGGTGTCCCCGTGGGTCATGCCCCCGAGGATGAACTCACAACTACCACCTTGGGACTGCTTGAGGGGTTGACTACCTGAGGCCTCGGGTTCGCCTCCCTATCGGTATCCAAGGTGCCATCCATGACTTAAACAAATGAGCTCGTGGTAGACATTAAATAAGAGAAGGAAGAGGAGCTGCTGGAGCTCATCCCGACTTGCTCAGGAAAGGATCAAGGGCCAAGGAGCGAAAGAGGCATGAGGATGAGGACCGAGAATTGGAGGCAGAAAGAGAAAGAGACCGAGGAGGAAGATGCGAAAATAAGAGACTCCTACGGGCAAGGGGAGGGGTATTTATAGCGAAATCCCCCCACACAAGCGATGCTTCGGGTAGCCGAAGCACGCGATAGCTCATCACCAACACCTCGAGCACAATGACCCGCATTAATGGTGATAAAAAAAAAAGAAAACAAGAAAGAAACAAAAAACTTACACATGTCGGGTGCTTACAGCAAGCCATGAGGCTAGGGGTTATGTCATAGACTTAGCTAAATTTGCCTAAGCCGTGTGACACCTTAGTGATAAACTTGAAGACTTAGCTAAAATTGTCTAAGTCGTGAAGCAAACTTCCCCAATGTTCTGGACTTAGCTGGGATTGCTTGAAATGCTGAAGCGTTATTTCCCCGCAAAGGGTTAGCCCACTTGTAACCTCATGCCGATCCCATAGGACCTGCAAAAGAGAAGTTGATTAGCTTGAAAATGAGTGACGGATAAGTCCTGACATCTCGTTAAGAGGATAACTTTTACAAGCAATTCATCAAACACCTTGAGTGTAATAGAGAAATGAGAGAAAGAGAGCGAAATAAGACTTTAGAGGGCTATAGGAACGGTTTCAAGTCCATAAATGACAGTTTCCAAGGTATCAGATACAAGTTGAGTTCAACTCCTTATGAATGCTCATACCCGATACCATCCCCAAGCCCCATCCCCCCTTATGCCACTCGAGTAGTTCCAAGGGGCTGAGATAGCTAACACTCCGCACCACCCAAAATGCATGCCGCAACACATGAAAATGACCCAAAACTAAGCCATTTTGGGTTGTTTTGGTTTTACACAGTGAATAATCATTCTATAACATTTTAAATTATTTCTGCTTGTATTTCTTAAGCAAAAACACATAAAAATAAGGTAAAATAGGCTGTTAAACATCTATACAAGTAAGCAAAAGTGACGAACGATCCATTGAGCGAAGGTATTGCGGTTGAGTGCCAATCATCTATGATAGTTAAGCATCGAATCCTGAATGATGCCGAGGGAATCGTAGTGTCAGGTGTGAGATCTCGCTTGATGCCCACCATCAATCAATGCGATGGTTTGGCATAACATACACGACAAACTCGACAACGTGATAAAACCACATGTGCAAGTGATGCGAAGAGTTTAAGGCACCTTTCGGCCAGTTGTTTGCACAGGGTACACCCCAAGTCAGCTGAGAACACGAAAAATTCCAATGGCCTCTCAATCTAGAACAATTCTAATGAGCTCTCGGTCTCAACAGGCTCTTAGTCCCGAGCAATTCCAATGGCCTCTCAATCTAGAACAATTCTAATAAGCTCTCGGTCTCAACAGGCCCTCAATCTCAACAGGCTCTTAGTCCCGAGTGATCCAAATGGGCTTTTAGTCCTAACCGACGCAAAAGGCTTTCAATCCTGACTCCAAGGTCACTCAGGTCCTAAACCTGACTAATCCCAAGGGCTTTTAGTCCCAATCAAATCTAATGGGCTCTTAGTCCCGAGCAATTCCAACGGGCTCTCAGTCCTGAATAATTCCAACGGGCTCTCAATCCTGAACAATTCCAACGGGCTCTCAGTCATGAATAATTCCAACAGGCTGTCAATCCTGAACATTTCCAACGGGCTCTCAGTTTTGAACAATTCCAATGGGCTTTTAGTCCCGAGTGATCCAAACGGGCTTTTAGTCCCAACCGACGCTAAGGGCTTTTAGTCCTAACTCCAAGGTCACTCGAGTCCCAAACTCGACTGATTTTGAGGGCTTTCAGTCACGACCCTAAGGTTGCTCGGGTCCCAATCCCAACCGATCTCAAGGGCTTTTAGTTCCAATCGAATCCAACAGGCTCTCAGTCTCGACCCCAAGGTTGCTTGGGTCCCAAATCTGATCGATCCCAAGGGCTTTCAATCTCAATTAGATCCGACGGGCTCTCAGTCCCAACCCCAAGGTCGCTCGAGTCCCAAACCCAACCAATCCTAAGGGCTTTTCAGTCCTAATCAGATCCGATAGGTTTTCAGTCCTGACCCCAAGGTTGCTCGGGTCCCGAACCCGACCGATCCCAAGGGCTGTTAATCCCAATCAAATCCGATGGGCTCTCAGTCCTGACTCCAAGGTCGCTATGGTCCTAAACTCGACAGATCCCAAGGGCTTTCAGTCCTGACCAGTTCAGGATAAGCTTTGAGTCTCGGATAACTCCAACGAGATGTCATCACTGGCGAAGTAACATCGACTACAGTATAACCGGTGTGTGTCCTCCCCGACTACAGCTCATTCCCCCGCTCGTGGCCTTAGCCGATAAAAAGCATCCGAGATCGCATTAGCGATAAGACAAGCCCCTATAGTGGATAAAGCCACCCTAGCCATGGCGCCACCAATCCGCAACAACAAATTCCTCCCTAGAGCTCCTCCCATTCACCTCAACCTTGAGGGCTACTTGGATAGCCTGACCACGTCAGCCCCAAGGGGCACGTTGGACCTTGAGGTCCCAATCACCTCGGGGTCATCAACCGAGGCCCTCGAGAACCGATGAGATCAGCGCCCGATGTGGGACCATACTTGTAAGCCATTCGAAGTCACTACCCACATTGAAGACCTCGGTATGACCTTCGTTCAGTTTTGAGGTATAAATACCTCATTTCGTAGCTAGTTCCGTAACTAGCGCTAGGGGTGACTCTTCCCGACTCTAAAACTCAACTCTCTCTCTCCCTCAACATCTCGACTTTCAGCCTCCATGCCGTGTTCATCGGAAGGGTCACGTCAGGCACATCAATTTAATTGAGACCATTTTATAGGACCCGTTTGAAGATCCAAGCGACACTCCGATGGAATCCTAACATGAGGAGCCAATGCATACAAAACTTCTCACCCAAGATATAAAATTTTTTTACACCTCACGTGAGAAGGTGCACAAAGACGTGGTGAAAGAAGCAGATAAAGACGGGCAAAATCAGCCCCCCGGCCAGATCATTTTCTTCCTCCAGCAGAGAGAGAAAGAAAGGAGAAAGCGGAGGTAGATATTGTACTGAAAGTGGATGCCGTCGACGATGAGGGCGCGTGGGACCAGAGGAAGGATCAGGAAAAGGGCACGTCGCCACCGCCCAGAACAACGCCCAAAAGCACGTTAAGTTCTGCACGTTAAGTTCTGCAGGCCCAGTTGCCAACAATTTATTATTTACGCCAAAAGGTGGATTTTCTATCGGGCCCAAAAAGAGATCGGCACGAGAGTGCCAGCCCGGCCTTTCCATTGGCCTTCATTGTGGACCCGGCGATAGTTGCCGATGATGAAAGTGGGCCCTTGCGGATGCGGACCAACTGGTGGAACGCGCTCTTACCTGTTTGGTGGTTCAACTCGAGACAATTGATCCGGAACCAAGAAACACCCAAAGCGGTGAAACCCTTCCTCTGTCTGCCCTTTCTCCTCCGCCCCCATTATTTCCTCCCGTTCCAACTCGAGAGCCTGAGAGATCCAGTGGCCCCTGCAGCCAGCCATGTATCGCCACGGCCCGCGCCTCCTGACTCGCGCCATCGGTGGAGGCGTTCGTCGCAGTGCCGCCGTTCGCGCCTTCTCCACCGACCTCCCGGTTGCGCCTTCGGAGGATGCCGCGTTCGTGGAGGCGTGGCGGAAGTTGGCCCCCAATATCGACCCGCCCAAAACCCCGCTCGCCTTCATGAAGCCCCGCCCACCTACCCCCTCCTCCATCCCCTCCAAGCTCACCATCAACTTCGTCCTTCCCTACCAATCCGAGATCTCCAACAAGGAGGTTTGCGCGCTCCGTCCCTCTCCGGCAGATTTATCTAAATCTCGTCTAGAGTTTTGTCCTGATGTTGCGATGACGTTGCATCTCTTGTTGGTTCATTTGATTTGCATGTTTTAGGATCTGAACTCGAATTGGATGCCTTTTAATTGCTACATTGTGGGTATTCTAGGTATTCTAGCAGATGAGGGCTTAATAAGTCTTCACATAAGTTGTTCGTCTGAAAGACTTAAAAATAAAGACAATCTGAGGAAGCCTTAGGATTTCTTGTTTGACGAATATTAGTAACTGTAGATCAGGGGAAGGTAGACTGCAGTATATAGATGTGTATGAATTTATCTGACTTAAAAAAAACATTCATATATCTGAACTATGAGGTCATGATTATGTATTTCTGGTACTTAGAAAAGAGACTACTTTTGAAAACTGCATAATGATGTTTCAGTTTTGTACCATCTTGTTCATCACTATTTGATTTAGAATTGTTTTTTCTCTTATTTTGAGAATTTGCTGGAACTGAAATGAATGTGCTTCCAGCTTTTGGATGTTCTCAGACCGTTCTAGTGCAGTAATACTTGCTCAATGTGTGTATTAATCCTTTTCTGAAACATCTGGATACAATTCAGACACTGGTTTAAAAATAACAATGTATTATTGGTTTTTGAGAAGTTTGAAAGTGGTGACACCATTTTGACTCTTTCTCTTCCACTTGGGTGTTGAATTTGTTTTATTTGGGGCAATGTTAAGAACCATGCATTTGGAACAAGAGAGTTGCTGTTTAGAAGTTATAAAAATGTTATTCTTATGGGGAAACCAAAGGTGTTACTTGCTGATCATTTTTTGGTGTTTTATTATAAACAATTATTTTCAGTGGAAATAAGTTATGGCACTGAAAAATAACCGTTTTTTGCTCTAGGCCATTCTGAACTTAAACTCTGCAATAAAATCTGTAGAATTCCATTTATGGAGGCGTTGCTTCTTTCACTATGCAATATTTTTAACCTGATATATCTCTTGCAAATGGCATTAATTCATAACTTCTCAACAATCACTACAAATCGTTACTGAAGTTTTCCCTTGGTACACCATTCAAAAAATGTCAACAATTTTTAAATGCTGTGTTGTTATGTTTATGGATTCTCTATGTTGTGATGCATATGAAACTCTCATAAATAGACTTGGAATGCTTTTTTGGGCTTTTGGATGAATTCAGGACATAGGGAGGTTGTACATGCAAGAACTTCTTTTTTTTGTTTTTATTTTCCTTCAACAAATTCTTATCCTTAGGAGGGAAGCTTTGATGGAATGAACAATATATTTTTTTTCATATGCAAAAATTAGGAAACAAGTGACATAGAAGAAGTTGAAGATTAATGCTAGATCATATGCAAAAATTATAAAATAAGTGACACAGAAAAAGTTGAAGATTGATGCGAGATCATGTGCAAAAATTAGAAAATGTGACACAAAAGAAGTTGAAGATTGATGTGAGATCATATGCAAAAATTAGAAAATAAGTGACATAAAAGAAGTTTAAGATTGATGAGAGAGAGAGGGGTTTCATAAAAGATTTAGAGCAGATCACCAAAGTGAAGATGGCAACAAATGATGGATGTTTATGGGCATTATGATTTTTTATTCTTTTATAATGAAAGGCTGTGATGTGAATCATTTGAGCACAGAAATTTTGTGATAAATTTTTTCCCTACCATAGGTATCTTTTTGATTATCAAGAGGTCTGAATAAGTGAATGTTCATTGGTGAACATTCTAGCTTTTAGAATTTTCAATTTTTATAGAGAAAGCTACAAATGACTGATTGTTCAATTTTATGTTTAAGATACAAACAGTGAACATCCCTCAATTGTTAAAGAACTCCATGCCCACATCTAATCATTTAATTCTAGACAGGAGGAAGTTGGAACTGCTAGAGAAAGGGAGAAGGATGGTTTTAATAATTTACTGATAAAGCTTTCATATGAACAATACTATCAAACCTTCTTAAGTTGTTATCTTTGTTTGCTGGAAGCAGCTACTAAATATAGGCTGTTCATCCTATTATATTCTATTAAAATATTATGAACTGTTGATAATTTTGAAAATTTTATTTCTTCGTTCTTTTAACATCTTATCTACTACCTTCAGGTTGACATGGTCATTGTACCAGCAACTACAGGGCAAATGGGTGTTTTGCCTGGGCATGTTGCCACCATTGCTGAGCTCAAGCCAGGGCTCCTTTCTGTACATGAAGGGAGTGAAGTCACCAAGTACTTTGTTAGCAGTGGTTTTGCTTTTGTACATGCTAACTCAATTACAGACATAGTTGCTGTTGAGGCTGTTCCTGTTGACCACATTGATCCAAGCCTCGTCCAAAAGGGACTTGTTGACTTCACCCAGAAGCTAAACTCAGCTACAACGGACTTCGAAAAGGCTGAAGCACAAATTGGCATCGATGTTCATAGTGCACTGAATGCTGCACTCTCTGGTTGAGTGATAATGTTTATTCCTTAAGATGTGATCCTCTTGAACCCATGTTGAACACAGAGGGCTAACTCTCAATGTGAGGAAAGAGGGGAAGCTTCAATAAGTTTTTGTTTCAACTGCAAGCACATTTTGGTATTTTGATAACTTAATTGTGATCCTGCTGTAAAACTGGATTGTTTGGTATTTTGCTTGTTTTGCATTTTAATCTTCTCTGGTTTGATATAATCTGTAGAATTTTTTTGACTGAACATCGAAGCTACTTCTTTCCCACCTTTGACAATGGCATGTTTGTTGCTGTTCCTACTTATGTCTTACTTGATTTCCTAGTTTTTGATGGAATATGAAATGGGGTTACGAGGAACAGCTTTTTATAGGGTGTCTACTGCCATGGCTCTATTTTGCTATGATAAGCGGCTTTTGCAATATGCAAGATATGTTCAGTCTAAGAACTTGGAACAGTATCTTGAATCAAATCTGGGTCATATCAATTTCAGCTTAATTGATAGCTGTCAACCTTGCTAAATTGAAATAGGCATGTCCACTCAAAAGTTAGACTTGATATCTTTTATTTCAAACCCACTATCTTAGTCTTAATTTCATCTTGAGATTTATCTCTAGTCAAGCCTCATTCCATGACGATGGTAACTTCTGCACAGTTACTAAGCAGTCTGCCGAACTATTACATGTAATATATAGGTCAAACAAATTAGGAATTCCAGTTACTTTATTGATTTTTTTGTTAAGACAAATATGTAGCTGAAGTCTGTTTTATGATATGCAGGCATAAATTATCATGCGCCTTCTTGTTTAATTTTGAATCATGTTTTTGGTGTTTCTAGATTGAATAACGCTGGATTCATGGTTTGGAATGAAAAGATAGTTTGTCCTTGACATGTTGATTTCAAGATCTTTCTTAATCATCCAAAAGGTTAATTTGCCAAATTAACAAGAACATGAGAAATAAGGTTGCTATTGGGGATTGCCTTGAGTCTATTCTGCACTTGCCCATGCCCTCCAGCTTGAGTTAGTCACGAAGAAGCAACTTAAAGTATGGTTTTTAACTTTAAAATTCAGGAGGAGGCAACTCAAGGTAGTTTAAGAACCATTTCTTGCAACTTTTTGGTAGTTTTGCTATGAACATGCCAAAATTTTCAGGCAAATGCATTTCTCTTTTGATGTTCCACTGTCTCTTCTCTGTTGTATTTCTCTTGGTGGTTTTCACATCAAAGTTGTGTTAGCTCTTACTGTTGCTGCTTCACTAGATCAGCGATATCTCAGGTAACAGAAGTAATTCTGATAATTTTTGCTAGTTTAATGTAATGAAGTGCACAATTTTGTAGTTTGCAATGGAGCACTAACTACCACACTTACAAGCTTGTCTTTTGTGAACCTGTGCATCTGCTCAAGTTAGCGCACACTATAACTGTAATTTTTTTTTCCTTCAAAAATTTATATTGATGATTAAACTGTTTTATCTATGCTGAAGCAATTTTGATTGTTGAAGGCTTTGTTGGCACAATAAAATCCTGTGGATGGAAATCATCAATTCAACAACCATACACCTCAATATTAAAGAGCTAAGGTACATATGAAATACAAATTAATACCCTCCAACAAATTAAAATAAGAAGGATCATTCAAAAATAAAATAAATAGAACTATTTCAATCACTTTATTAAAGAAAAAATTGATAAAAAATTAGAATAACACTTTAATTTCTATAAACACCACAAACTAAAAAGTTTGATAAGTTAAAAAAGGAAATCAAAGATTTAGGATTTTTTAATGTCATAAGTAGAAAAGCTCGACAAGTTTCAAAGTTCATGCAAGAACTTAAAAATAAATACTCATCGGTGTTGGAAGATAATTACATTTTTGTAAGTTGTTCTTTATAAAGAGGGTTAACCTTGTTTATATAGAGAAAAATAAAATATAAGGAGAATGAACCAATTAAATATATTAAATAACATTCATATTCGCGAATGTAGATCATTCATGAACCCGGTCCACTATGGTTGCATTGTCATTGATTCTTTGAGGACTTAAAATAGACTATCTCCTCTTGACATTAGTTTAGACTTCCTTTGGCTAGAAAATCTTTCCTTCCTTAAGTGTAGCCAAACTCAATCACCGGATTCAAATATTACTTGCTTTCGGCCTTTGTTATGTTGTTTCTCATATTGTAGAGTTTTCTTTTTAATTTGTGTCCGGACTCTTTCATGCAATGTTTTGATAAAATCAACTTTTTGCTTACCATCCAAATTAGCCTTTCCCAAAGATAACAATAGCAAATCCATAGGAGTTAATGGATTGAACCCGTACATAACTTCAAATGGGGAACGATATATTATAGCATGCACACTTCTGTTATAAGTAAACTCGACATGTGACAAACATTCCTTCCAATTCTTCAAATTGATTTGAATTATGGCCCTCAAAAGTGTTGATAAAGTTCTATTTACTACCTCTGTTTGTTCATCTGTTTGTGGATGATAAGTGGTTGAATACACCAGCCTGGTACCCAACTTGCTCCAAATTATTTTTCAAAAGTGGCTAAGGAATTTTACATCTCTATCACTCACAATTGTCCTTGGAATTTCATGTAATCTCACAATTTCTTTGAAGAACAATCCTGCAATATATGTGATATCAGGAAGGGAGAAAGAGGAATAAAATTCGAGAAGAAAGAAAGATCGATAGACGATTTATAGAAAATGCATAAACTCAGAACATAACTTGCATAAAATCGATAAATATAGTTCACCACTAGGTTTAAAGTCACAAGAGGATACAGAAAATTTATCACCTCAAGAAAATTAATCAAGGATACAGAACTAAATCAAAAGACTCACCATTTAAGGACACATCCAAGAGATACAGAGTTTTAGAGATCCTCCAAGGAGCTTCTGCAAATACAAAGATGCTAAACTTTTTTTTTATAATCCTAAAATACCAAAATAAGTACTAGTGCATGAAACAACCCTTCATGCATAGGGAACTACAAAATTAAATGCTTTCCATCTACCAACTAACTTATTTAATGCATTCCTTAGTTATAAAGAAATACATCTCGAAATAGTTTTAACTTTGTCCAAGGAATATACTCATGAGCTATCATTTTTAAGTGGGCTGGCTTAAAAACTCTAAAATATTATAGTAGACCATGAGTAATACCATCGAATCAACAATTTCTATACAATCTTATTTTATTAACTTGGGCACTCCTGTGTCAATCTCCCCTGGTTGAAAAAGATTGGTCTTCAAGTCTTTATTTATTCCATCACCATGATAAGGACTTAAATCAGCCATTTCGAATATTGATAACAAACTATAATATTCAGGTAGCTTGATCCCATAAGCATTTTCGTAAATTTTTTTAAGTTTATTGATCAGATATTCAATCTTTGGTTTCATTTTTTTAAATTTGTCTAGCGGTAACCTGTCCTTTCTTAGATAAATCCAGATCAAATCACACATATTAAACTTCATATACTTTATGTATTTTTTTGGTAGCTTTTATGTATGTCTCATTTTACATTTGAATGGTTGATTTAACTTTCTCATGCAACGTCTTTATCTATTTAGCCCCCTTATCAATATCTCCACTAATTTGTATAGTTACAAAACGAGTAACTAAAGAAAAATGAGCTGTTGGATCTACCTTAGCAATAAGATCATCGTGATGCCGGACATATCTCAAAGGTGGAAGGTTATGTGGGATCTCTTTTGGCATAACATCTTGGAACTCCTCGATGATTGGTTTCATGGTGGCTCCTTATATTGTTGATTCACCTCTATCAGAGCAAAAACATGATCATCCCTTTATAATTCATCCTTGTATTCACTATAGGAAATAAAAGACAAATAATGATCAACATAAGTAACCTCTTCCCTATAATCATCATATTTTGGTTCGTCACTAACCTCATTTCCTTCTCCATCACTATGTTCTTCAACACATGTAACGATCCTCCTATTTAGACTATCTGAAGTAATATACCCAAAACTATATGATCCCTCGCGCTTGTCTTATATGTTCAATACTACTTTCCTTTGGAGAGTAGATTTGAATTTTTTTCTTTTCGTATAACAATCTTTCACACCGAATTGAGAACCCTCTTCAAACTTTTGTTACCTTTTTATACTAAGATCTCTTTGTTTAATATCAGAGCTTTTCAAAAAGATTTCTTGCCTATAGTTGTCAGGTAAGTATTTTCTTTTCAATTCTCTTTTGATTTTCTCTCATGTCACGATCTTGCTCTTTCCATCACGTTTTATTTGCTTTTTCAGATTTTTCCACCAAAATGATATATTCTTTTTGAGTTTTAGTGCCATAAGCTTTACATTCTTTTGTTCTAGTGGTTCATAAAAATTAAATATGTTTTCCACCGTATTAAGCCAATCAATAAAGTCACAAACATTGATACTACCTTCAAACTCTGGAATGTTCAACTTCAGATTGTATTTGTTCTGCCACTCATCTCTACGCATTGAATAAATTCTTTCACATTCAAGAGGTGTGACCATATCATAAATCGATACATCCTTGAGTATCTAAAATTTAGCTCTATAGAGTATCTAAAATTTGGTATCTTTTGGATACGTCCTTGAGTGTTGAGTCTTTTGATCTAGTTCTCTATCATTATTTAATTTTTTGGATGTGATGAATTTCTATATCCTCTTGTGACTTTAAATTTGGTGATAAATATTTTATCCATTTTACGCAAGTTCTGTTCTGAGTTTGTTCATTTTCTATAAATCGTCTTTCGATTTCTTGTTTCTCTCAGAATTTCATTTCTCTTTCTCCCTTTCCGGTATCAATTTAATATCAAAGTTGAAAGCTAAAGATCATAACAAGACGGAATGAAAAAGATATAGTTAGTGAAGGTAGTGGCCATGAAGATGATATTAAATCCTTAAAATTACTGCTTCAAAGTTTGTTACATAGTCTACAAGAAAATAAAATAAAATTATTGAAGAACTTCAGAACAAAAATAATCAGCATGAAAATATCAGCCAAATGTATGGTTCTGATAATGATACGTCATCGTATCCAAGGGGGCTTCAAAGATTTTAGTCAAAGCGTAGAAACCAAGATGAGTGACAGAATAAATACAACCCAAAGTTGGATATTCCGGAGTTAAAGGTAAAATCAATGTTGACGATTTTATTGATTAGCTTAATACAGTAGAAAGAATATTCAATTTTTATGAACCATTAGAACAAAAGAAGGTAAAGCTTGTAGCATTAAAACTCAGAAGGAATGCATTCTTTTGGTGGGAAAATCTGAAAAATCAAAGAGAACATGAAGGAAAGAGCAAGATGGTGACATGAGAGAAAATAAAAAGAGAGTTAAAAAGAAAATATTTACTTCACAACTATAAGTAAGAAATTTTTCTAAAAGCCTATGATTTTAAATAAAGAAATCTTAGTGTGGAGAGGTAGCAAAAGTTTGAAAGGGATTCTCAATACAGTGCGAAAGATTATTATACAAGAAGAGGAAATTTCAAGTCTACTCTCCATAGCAAAGTAGTATTGATGGTACAAGACAAGGGTCAGGGATCATATTGTTTTGGGCATATCGCTTCAGATAGTTCAAATAGGAGGATCGTTACATTTGTTGAAGAACATAGTGATAGAGAAAGAAATGAGGGCAGTGACGAACCAAAATATGATGATTATGAGGAAGAGGTTACTTTTGCTAATCATTGTTTGTCTTTTATTTCCTATAGTGAATGCAAGGATGAATTAGAAAGTGATGGTCATGTTTTGGCTTTGATAGAGGTTAATGAACAACAATATGAGGAACCACCAGCAATGATGAAACCAATCATGGAGGAGTTACAAGATGTTGTACTAAAGGAGATTCAGCATAACCTTCTACTTTTGAGAGGCGTCCGACATCACGATGATCTTATTCCCATGGTAGATCCAACAACTCATTTGACTTTAGTTACTCATTCTGTAACTATACAAATTAGTGGAGATACTGATGAGAGGGCTAAACAAATAAAGGAGTTGCATAAGAAAGTTAAAACAATCACTGAAAAGTAAAATGAGAGGTACATGCAAGCTGCCAACGAATACAAAAAACATATGGAGTTGAATACAACTGATTTGATATGGATTTATCTATGGAAGAAGAGGTTACCCCAGACAAATCTAAAAAATTAAAATCAATGACTGAAGATCCGATCAATACACTTAAAAGAATTGACGAGAATGATTATTTGGTGTTATCAACATTTGAAATGGTTAATTTAAGTCCTTATCATGGTGATGGAATAAACGAAGACTTGAGGACAAGTTTTTTTTCAACCAGGGGAAATTGATACGGGAGTGCCTAAGTTACTAAAAGAAACTTATATAGAAATTGCTGATCTTATGATTCTCTACAATCCACAATATTACCTCACAACTTTTAACCCAGCTCACTCAAATATTGTTCATAAGCATATTTCTTTGATAAAGTAAAAGCACTTTCAAGATGCTTTCCTTCATGAACAAGGAATGAATTAAAGGAGTTCATTGGCAGATGTAAAACACTTAATTTCACAATTCCTATGAAGGGTTATTTTATGCACTAGTACTTATTTTGATGTTTTAGGATTAGAGAAAAGAGTTTAGCAACAGATTTATATTGGTAGAAGCCCTATGGAGTCGATGCCGACCGAGGACGCGGAGTAGGTCTACGTGGACCCGAACCGAGTCGAGATGAAGTGGGCGTGTCGCGCGTGTCGAGGGCGATTGGCTTCGGTGGTACTCCTCCAATGCTGCCACCTCTGCCTCTATGACGCCTATGACAATGAGGAAGGCCCGACCGAGTTGTGCCCCGTTTGCCATTGTGTCATAACTGGGAGCGTCCGAGTCTTCCTTGCTTGAGGCGACGAATTCCAACCATCCAAAATCCCCATAAACAAAAGAAAACAAAAATATAAAATGTAAAACATTAAAGAAATAGGAAAAGAAAATATTAGTAGAAATCAAGATTTTCTAACTCATCTATTTCTTTTTCTTTTCAGCTTCAAATTTTCTACCAATTTATCATGAATTCATGATGTTTCTATTTCACGTGACTATCAAGCCACCGTTCGCGCTAACTTGGATGAGGAGTGCTTGATTACGCTCATGTGGTCGACCTGTTTCCAAATGGATAAACTCATTTGTAGCTCATTTAGGTTGGTTCGGACTAAAGATGATGAAAATCATCAACTTAACAACCATACGTCTGAATAATCAGAGAGTTATAATATATGTAGAATGTAAATTAACACCCTTCAACGAATTAAAACAAGATAGATCATTCAAGATTGAAGTAAGAGAAATTATTTTGATCATTTTATTAATAAAAAATAATAAAATGATTAGAACATTACTTTGATTCCCTTAAAATATCACAAACTAAGAAGTTTAATAAGTTGAAAAGAAAGCAAAAACTTTTGTGGTTTTGAACACCATAAACAAAAAGGTTTGATAAGTTTCAAAAGTTCATACAAAAACTTAAAAATAAAATATTTATAAGATAATTATATTTCTAAAATTATTATCTTATAAAGTAAGTCAGTGTTGTTTATATAAAATAAAGGTCGAGTACAAAGGAATTAACCTATTAAATATATTAAATGATATTCATATTTTAAATTCATGAAGATAGATCAATAATAACATTAGGCAAACTCTTGTTAATTTCATTAGAAGCAATCAAAACATTCCTGTAAGGGCTACCTCATGGTTAAGACTTTATTCACATCACTCATTTTGTATAAACACTCTCTTTTTTTCACTAAGTCTTCCTTGTTTTTTCTCACCTTATGTTTTCCAACACTCTCATTTTTACCACTCACATTTTTCTTATTTTTCTCTTTCTTACTTCCCAAAGTTTTGGTTAATAATGACTTAAGCTCCTCATATTGTTATTTTATGTATATTTGATCTTCACAAATTATCTTCAGAAGCAAATGCCCAAGTTGATATTTTTGTCCATCCATGATCAAAGAATAACAGTTCTTAAACCATCATGTATTACCTTTCGATTATATTATCATAGTCTCCCCAATAACATGTGACCAGCATACATACGTACCATATGCCTATGCCTAAGGTACTTAAAACACTTAATGTCTCTAGTTTGATTAGGTTGATTTACACCTTTACCCTTGCTACCTAATTCATTTTTACCTTTAGTTTCATAAATTTTAGGCTTAACAATGGTTTATCATCTTTTTTACTCTAATTCGATTTTCAAAAAGAAGAACCCGTATAAGGTTTGTATCTTTTCTTTTGAGTTGCCCCTCAATCTTCATGGCTACATTTACCATGTCCTCAATCTCCACATGATGCTTAAACACCACAAACCAGTAATGTTCTTGTTTAATCCACTCAAGAATCGAGCCATGGTGGTCTCACGGTCTCCCCCCACATTAGCCCTTATCATGGCTATCTCCATCTCCTTGTGAAATTCCTCAACACTCATAGAATCTTATGTCAAAATTTATAGTCATTGATACAAATCCCTATAGTAATGGCTAGGGATAAATCTCCTCCTTATGATTTGTTTCTATTAAATCTCATATTTTGATGATAAAATTAATTGATGAGTTTTATGATCTAGCTTGTGTGTTAGAGAAAGTGATAAAGGATTAACTACGATGGTAAAAAGGCATTATAATCAAATGTTGGGCCGGAGTCAAGTTTGGGCATTGGGTCGAAACTCACCGATAGTTCGCCAGAGGTCGATCGAGGTTCAAAGAATGTTGTTAGGAGTTTGCTGAGAGCTCGTTGGGAGTTTGCTGGAAGGATGCTGGGAGTTCGTCGAAGGGAATCAGGAGCTCGTTGGAGGTTTATCAAAAGGATGTCGGGAGTTCACCGAGAGTTCGTCGAGAGATCAATTGACAATCGGACAATGAAGATTTTGTGTTAAGTATCGTAGTTAGCATCATAATGAGAGTTAGTTTTACTAACTCAATTAAGAGGTTATTAGGTCTTAATTGGGGCTGATTCAAACTTATTAGAAAGGTCATTTTAGTAACCCCAGGTTATGTAAGGCACGGTCTTTGAAGATAATCTCCGAGAAGATACAGTCTCCGAGAAGACATAACCTTCGAGAAAACACAGTCTCCGAGAAGATACAATCTCCTAGAAGACATAGTCTTTGAGAATTTTGGCTTCATTCTTGAAGTCATTCTTGCTTGAGGATGAAATAATTAAGAGTGAAAAACTTGTGAAAATGTTATTGTAATTTCTTAAGAGCCCCCCCTAATTTCTTCTTATATAGTTTTTGTTTAAGGGAGAGTTGAGAGAATTGTAAAGGTTATCTCCTGAACTTGTAAAAGGAGAATAGAGTTGTATGAGGGGTGTTTGATCTTCGTCCATTGAAAAAGATCAGGAGTGGAAACCGGTGGCCTCGAGTGAAGAGGAATTGGGAGTGGACGTAGGTCAAGGGGATCAAACCATAAAAATTTGGTGTGCATCTCTTTCTTGCCTTTCATTACTATTACTCTTGGATTCAATTACTTATTAACTAGTTCCAAGTTAAGGCACTTTTAATATTGATTTTCTTCGAATGAAAAGTTTTTCAAACCAAAGTTTTTCACTTAACACTAATTCACCCCCTCTCTTAGTGCCAACTTGATCCTAGTAGTTGGTATCAGAGTAGGTTTTACTCAATTGGACGAACACCGGATGAACACCCAAGCGAGTAAATGACTTCTTTTGGCATAAATGAGGGACACTCTATCACACATCCTCCTATATTTGATGGGACATATTATATTGGAAAACTCGAATGAAAAGTTTTTACTTTCTATGAATTTTAGATTTATGGCATATTGTCAAAAATGATTTTCAAAAGTAGTACCACTAGTGATCGATGTAGTACTGCTCAAGCAATGATTGTACTAACTAGGTTGGTGGTTGTACCATCGCCCTATTTTCAGGGTGCTTTCGATGGTACTACCGCCAGTGCCAGTGGTAGTACAGCCCATACGTAAGAATTACGAAAAGATTTAAATTTTTGGCTCTATTTTTTAAGCCAATTAGGGTATATAAATACCCCAAGTTTTTTTGCTTGGTGAAGCAAGGGTGGTGAACAAAAAAATGGGATGAAATTCTATTAAAGAGTTGTAAAATCTGAGAGCTTCCCTTGAGTGCTTCAAAGTATAAAGTAAGTCTAAAGGAAGTGAGAAACTCTTGTAAAAAATTCCTCTCCTGACCCTGTTAAAGACTCCGATGGGCCTTGGCAAAGGAAGATTCTAAAAAGTGGATGCATGTCAAGTTTTGTTCGAACCACTATAAAATCTGTGAGCACCTCTACCCTTGTCTTTCTATTTATATTTGAATTTAATTGTTCTTAATTAGTTCGAAGAAAGGCATGAGTATTACATTTCAGCTTTGTTTTAAATCGCTCACTTATTTGCTTTCAACAAAGTCCAAGAAACGCTTCCAATTTTGATTTTACTTCAAACGAAATTTACTTTAAATTGAGATTTAAACACTTATACTAATTCACACCTCTACACCACCCTCCCATCCTCTTAGTGCCAACTTGATCCTAACAGTTGGTATGAGAGTTATGTTGTACTTATTAGATTAACACCTAAGTGAGTAATGAGTAAATGGCTTATTATGGTATTAACGAGGGTAAATGCATCACAAGTTCTCCTATATTCAATGGGACAAACTATACCTATTGGAAAATTTGAATGCGTATTTTCTTGATTTCACTAGATTTTGATTTATGGTGTATTATCGAAAATGGTTTCAAAAGTCATCCAATCAAATAAATGATTGGAATGATCATGAAAAACATATGATTTCTTTAAATACCAACCTATGAATGTTTTATTTTCTACCTTAAATAAAGATGAGTCTGATCGGGTTTCTACATGTGATTCGACTTTTGAGATTTAACATAAATTAGAAATGACACATAAAAGCATGATTAAACTAAATGAATCATTAAATGAAAAGACTTACACAAATAAATTTGAAGAATACATTTCAAATAACAGGAAGGAAATTACTTTGAGAACATAAGAACAAACCATTCCAATGAACATGAAGAATATTGAACTAAGAACAAACATTCCAAAGGACTGGAAGGAACTAGAACTGAGAACAACAGATAACTCCTTGAGAAAAACCTCTAGTGATGAGAAATTTGAACTTTTGATAAATTAATCGAAAAAATTAATAAATATAAATCATAAAAATAAACTTAAATTGGATAAAATCTCTTGCTATAAACGCAAGAAGCCAAGACACTTCAAAACTGAGGAGCACAACTGAAAAGTGGAGAATTTCATGCTAGTGGCTAACTAGAATGAAGTAAGTAACTCAACTAATGTCTTATTTATTTTTAATGAAACTATTTAACTGATTTTAATGATTTGATAACTTAAATCATGATCTTGACATCTTAAGAAATTGAAACTTGAAATCCTTATATAAATTAAGTTTGTTCAAAGAAAATTTTATAAATAAATCATAATTTATCTCTTCGGAACAATAACTTGAAAATCTACATATGAACTATATTCTGAACAACCTGAAGTTTCTTATATATAAATCAAGATCTTTTATCTTTTCTTATTATTCATGATCTTGATATTTATAATTTGATATTTTTATGAATGATTACTCATTACTGGAGACTACTCAATGACCCGGGGTTCCCTCCCTCGATAGCGAATCCCGAGCCTCCACCTGTATCAACCGAAGCCTTCTTTGGCCTTACACACCAGGTACAAGCGTTAGCCGGGATGATGCAAAATATCGTCCCTCATATTCCCCAATTGATGCAGATGTTGGCATCCCAATAGTTGAGCGCCCCTCGGCAGGCACCACAATAAGGGGTCCCCCAATCGATGCTAATTCAAGAAGAGCAATTAGATAACGAGGGACCGCGCCATCCCCCGACTAAGGATACGTAAAAAAATTCGAACGCCTCGGCCACACAGCCGACAAGCCATTCCCGAGATGTGGCTCGAGTGCCTCCCAAGTTGGACGTCATCTCCTCGGACTCAACTAACTTAGCAAGAGAACAACTGCACCAGGTCAACCAAAGGCTCAATGAGGTCCGAAGGGAGTTTGTCAAGTCTAAGGAAAAAGCCGACGAAAGTTCTAAGAGCGGATCTTCATTTGTCCCCAAGATATAGGACGAGCTAGTCCTGCCCAATTTTCGATTGTCAATGCTAGAGTATTACGACAGTAGCTCGGATCTGTCAGAACATGTTACGGCCTTTCGGGCCTAAATGGCCCTCTATAACACCTCGGACCCGCTGATGTGCTGAGCCTTTCTAACAACTCTAAGGGGCCCGGCCAGGATGTGGTACAATCGACGCAGGCCATCATCCATTTCCTCCTTTGATTCCCTTGTGAAGGAGTTTGAACTCAATTTTATGGCGAGCTCCTATCCGGGACCAACCGCTGCATCGCTTCTCGACTTAATGCAGGGAAATGATGAGCCCCTTGCTCAATTCGTTGGAAGATTTGCAGCCGAGGTATGAGGAATGCCCGATACACACCCCTCATTGGTAATTCAGGTGTTCCTAATGGGGCTCCGACCTTTTCGGTTATTTTTGGTCTTTAATTGAACGACCATCGACAATAGTACCCAAAATGTTACAATGCGCTAGCCAGTACATAGCTGTCGAGACACTAGTGGCCGAAAAATGGAACGATCAAAAGCAACCCCAAACTGAGCAGTCCCGAGGATAGCCTTCAGAAGCTCCTAGAAGGAGAGATAGGCTAGAACCACTCCCGCTTAGGCTGCCCCCAGTCCCACTCAACTCAACTTGGATGGAGGTTTTCCTCCAAATCTAAGACAAGAGGCTCCTCCGACCACCCAACTCGATCAGGACAAAGACCAGAGGATGCGATAAGAGAAGATATTATCGCTTCCATCAGGATTACAAAAATGACACAGAGGAGTGTCACAACTTGAAAAATCAAATTGACGGCCTTATTCGGCAAGGACACCTCTACCAGTATGTCCAAGACCAGCAAGCACATCCCGACGAAAGTTACCATCGGGGCAGGGAGCCTTCACCCCAGCCAAGAGGATTGATTGAGAAACAAATAGACATCATCATCGGTGGTCCAGCATCCGGGGGTGACAGTTCCTCGGCCCGAAAAGCTTATGCACAGTCCGTAGTTGAGAAAAGGCTGAGGAGCAACCACGACCCTGAGATCACCTTCGGATAGGGGAACGAGGTGTACCTTGATCACAATGATGCCCTAGTGATCTCAGCTCGTGATGCCAATGCCTGAGTTAAAAGAATCATGGTCGATACAAGAAGTTCCACTGATATCTTATATTTTGATGCTTTTCAGAAACTATGATTAACTAACAAATACCTCCTCCCTGTAACATCAACATTGATAGGATTCACAGGAGACTCAATCTCCCCTGTCAAGCCGATGACCCTTCCGATCATCGTCGGAGAGGAGCCAAGGTTGAAGACGCTGGTGGTGTCATTCATCATGGTTGGACTCCCCTCGGTGTACAATACCATCATCGGCCGACTAACACTCAATAAACTCAAAGTGGTTGTCTCAACATATCACAGAACGATAAAGTTCCCAACCAGAGCTAGGGTCGGAGAAGTAAGAAGCGATCCTTGGGAGTCAAGGCAGCACCTGATAGCAACAATGCTACCCAAAAAAATTCAAAACCTCAACTCCTATCCTCGACCCCCGAGACATGGACAAGACGATGCTAAAGACCGAACCAGCGAAGAAAGTGGTCGAGGCCCCCCTCGACCCTAAGAAACCCTACAGGACTATCAAGGTTGGCTCAGCACTCTCGGAGGAACAACGGGTCTAGCTAGTAGAATTCCTCGGCAAGAATGACAATGTCTTCGCTTGGTCCCCGAAGGACATGCCCAACATCAATCCCAAAGTAGCTCAATATCGACTTAATATAGAGCCTACCACCCAATCAGTGAAGCAATGACCAAGGAAGTTCGCCTCTGACTGACAAAAAGCCATTAAGGATGAAGTTGCCCGCTTGCTGGACGCAGGGCTCATCACGGAAGTGAAGTACCCAACCTGGTTATCCAATGTTGTATTAGTTAAAAAATCTAATGGAAGTTGGAGAATATGCATGGATTACACCAGTCTTAATCGGGCCTGCCCGAAGGATTATTACCCCCTCCCGAGAATTGACCAGCTAGTCAATGCGACTTCAGGTTATGAGCTTCTCTCATTCATGGATGCCTTCTTGGGTTATAATCAAATTCAGATGACGCCAGAAGATTGAGAAAGCACAACATTCGTCAAATTCAAATCACGTACTGCTATAAGGCCATGCAGTTTGGGCTAAAGAACGCCGGAGCGATCTACCAGAGGATGGTCAATCGGCTTTTTGCAAATCGAATTGGGCAAAACATGGAAGTATATGTCAATGACATGAAAGTCAAAAGTCCGGAAGCTACCGCTCACTTTGCGGACTTAGCCGAGACGTTCCAAATGTTAAGGCAATACAAGATGTGACTTAATCCAACCAAGTGCATGTTCGGTGTCGAGTCTGGGAAGTTCCTTGGGTTCATCATTCACTAGAGGGGGATCGAAGTGAACCCAAACAAAGTGGATCCCATCCTACGGATGCAATCTCCCCGAATAGTGAAGGACGTCCAGTGACTCACCAGGAGACTAGCAGCACTAAGTCGATTCATCTCCTGAGCCAGAGATAGAAGTTTTCCTTTCTTCTGAGCCCTAAAGCTAGCGAAGGACTTTAAGTGGATCCCCCAATGTGAAGAAGCATTCTAGCAACTGAAGACACACATCGCCCACCTGCTATGGCTCACATCGACCATTCCCGAGGAGCCCCTCGGGATTTATTTGGCAGCGTCAAAAACTACAGTCAGCTCGGTTCTAGTCAGACTCGAAAAGGATGGGCAAAAATTGGTGTACTACTGTAGCCATGTCTTGAGTGGCCCCGAGGAGCGATACCCACCAATTGAAAGACTAGCCCTTGCGCTAATCTTGGCATCAAGAAAGTTGAGGCCCTACTTCCAAGCCCAACCCATCAAGGTGATCACTAACCAACCTTTGCGTTAAATACTTTCAAGGTTCAATGTCGCAGGTCGGATGCTCAAATGGTCGGTCGAGCTTAGAGAATTTGACCTGGAATACATCCCGAGGACTGCAATAAAGGCCTAGGCTCTAACCGATTTCATATCAGAATCGACGAACCCCACGAGCCCACCACCGACTCTAAGGTGGACCTTGTATGTGAACGGTTCCGCCAATTTGGAGTGCGGAGGAGATGGGCTCATCCTCAAAGGCCCTGCCGACCAAGCCTTCGAGCATGCCCTTCGGCTCGAGTTTAAGGCCACCAACAATGAAGCCGAATATGAAGCGTTGTTATTTGGCCTAGAGCTCACCAACGAGTATATATGTTGAAGACATTGAAGTCTTCACTGACTCCTAGCTCATCGTCGGCCAGGTCAACGGAGAATTTGAGGCCCGGGAGTAGTCGATGGCCGAGTACCTTGCTGAGGTACGACACCATGTCGAACGGTTCAGTCGCTTCGTCATCACCAAAATACCTCGGTCGGATAATGCGCAAGTCGACGCTCTTGCAAGACTAGCCTCTGTGCGCGGATCAGTTGGGTGCCCGACATGGATAGCCAAGATCTTGAAACCTTCTGTTAGGATCAAAGTGACACTAAGAGGGGAGGGTGAATTAGTGTTGATGAGAAATTTTTGTCGATTTGAAATTTTTACTTAATGAAAATCATATCGAAAATACGTTTAAGTATAGAGATATTTGTAATAGTGCAAGCAAAGATAATAAATAGTTAAATAATAAAGCAATGAAGTTAAAGAGAAAAGAAGAGGAAGTAAATCGATTTTATAGTGGTTTGATCTCGTGACCTACGTCCACTTCCCGGTTCCTCCTCCATTAAGGCCATCGGCTTCCACTATTGATCTTCTTTCAATGGGTAAAAATCAACTACCCTCTTACAACTCTATTCTTCTTTTGTAGGTTGAGGAGATAACCTTTACAAGACTCAAAGCTCTCCCTTAACAAAAAACTACATAAGATGAAATGACGAGAAGCTCTCAATTACAATAGTGTTTCCATAAGATTTTTGCTCTTAATTGCTTGCATACCTCAGGCAAGAAAGGGTGTGGTATTTATAAGCCCCAAATGGCTTCAAAAGTGGAGCCAAAAATTAATTTTTAAGGGATCCCGATGTGCTAGCCTCGAAGACTACGTTCTGGGTAGTTCAATTGCCTTACATATCTTGGAGACTATGTCTGGACGGTTCAACTGCCCGGTCTAGGTGGTTCAATCACCTAACACACCTTCGAATATTGTGTCATCTTAGAGACCATGTTTTCGAAGATCGTACCTTATCTGACCTTGGGTTACTGAAATGACTTTTATAATGAGTTCAAATCAGCCCTAATTAAGGCTTAATAGCCTCTTAATTGAGTTAGTAAAACTAACTCTCATTATGATGCTAACTACGATACTCAACATACAATCTTCATTTTCTGATAGTCTCTTCGGTAAACTCTCGGCATCTTTTCGATGAATTCTCAACGAGCTCCCGACAACTTGTCGGTGAACTCCCAACGAACTTCCCGGTAAACTTCTGATGAGTTCTCGGCGAGCTCCTGACAACATCGTCCGAACCTCGACCGACCTCCGGTGAACTCTCACCGAGCTCCCATTGCGTTGTTCGAACCTTGGCCCAATGCTCGAACTTGACTCTAGCCCAACATTTGATTGTAATGCCCGTTATTGTCATAGCTAATCCTGCATTATTTTCTTTAACACATAAGTTAGATCATAAAAACCATCAATTGATTTTATCATCAAAATTCGAGATTCAATAATCTCCCCCTTTTTTATAATGACAACCAATTGATGACGGGAACCTTAACTCCCCTATGTATATGTCATAGGATCAATACAATAAACTTGAATTCAAAAGAATCCATCACTTTGAATTCAAGTATAGTATTTTCATAATTTAATCATTCATGATACCATACATAATAAAAATTTCAAAGCATTCTTTTTCTTGGTATCACATGACAAATACTTTCAATTGATATGTTTCACATAATAAATATTTTAAACATTCACTTTATGTCAAAAATCATGATATCATACATGATAAAATTTTCAAAGCAATTATCTTCTTAGTGTCATATGAACATTTAAAAGATTTCAAAATATACATTTCTCTTATATCATCAATTATGTCATTTCTCTCCCTTTTGTCATCAACAAAAAGGAGAAATATTTAATTCATATATGAGCATTTATTATAAATATCCATCATTTGAATGTTTATTATTTTTTAATATTTATCAATAAGGAGAAATGTTCAACATATCTTTTTGAGACAATTGTTTAAAACAAATGTTCATTATATGATAAAATTTCAAATACAACATTTCTCATATGTCATCAATCATGTCGTTTCTCCCCCTTTATTATAAAAAAGAAGACATATTCATCGTATATTTGAATACTGAGTGTTCAATACACATATCAACACATTTATAATAAATATTCATTATACAAAGAAAAAATCTAGTCCATTTCTCCCCCTTAGTAAAATGAGAAAAAAAATTAGAATATAGTTTAATCCATTTTGTATCAAATTACTTTCTTCCCTATTGTAAATAAAATAGAAGAAGAAGAAGTGGAGTGAGGGGTGTCAAAGATCAAAAAATCAAGTATCCTAAAATAAAATAATTTATTAAGAGTGGAGATACATATTCATGAATTCAATAATTATTTTAAAGGAGATCTCAAAAAGCCGATAAGTCCACGAAGACTATAAGAGCTACTCAAGTACTCAAAATTATCTTATGTAAAACTCAAGAAATCTATCAAATCATGCATTTGAATGGTTTAATATTCCTAACTCTCTTCTAATAAAGTTAAATTATTCTTCATTTAATAGCTTGGTGAAGATATCAGCCAATTGATGATTAGTATCAATAAATTTTAAAATAAATATTATATTATTTAATGATCTCTAATAAAGTGATGTCTAATTTCAATATATTTAGTTCTTGAGCGTTGAATGAGATTTTTAGTTAACTATATTGCACTAGTGTTATCTCATTTGATAGAAATATTTTTCAAGTGAATTTCATATTCTTCTAAAGTATTTTTCATCCAAATAACTTATGCACAACATGTACCAGCTACTATGTAATCACCTTCGGTTATAGATAATGCAATCGAATTTTGTTTCTTAAAGACCAAGAAACAAGAGCATGCCATAAGAATTGGCATGTTCTGATTGTACTTTTTATATCTATTCTATAACCTCCAAAATCGGTATCGACATAAGCAAGTAAATCAAAGTTTTTATACTTAGGATACCATAAACCTAAATTAAAAGTTTTTTTAAATATCTAAATATTCGCTTAACTATCTTAAAATAATTATATTTAGGATTGGATTAAAATCTTACACTTAATCCAACACTAAACATTATGTCTGGTCTAGTAGCAGTTAAATACAATAAACTACATATCATTCCTTTATATGTTTTTTGATCAAAGTTTTCACCTTCATTATCTAAGTCTAATTTTGTAAAAGTGCTTATGGGTGTGTTTATGGCATTAGTATTGTCCATACTATTAACGAATCTAAGATATACTTAGTTTGACTTATAAAGATACCATCATTTAATTATTTTATTTGTAATCCTAAGAAAAACATTAATCACCCATTAGGTTCATTTCAAATTCTTGGCTCATATTATTGGCAAAAGTTTCACATAAGGATTCATTTGTTGAACCAAAAATAATATCATCAATATAAATTTAAATAACTAAAAAATTATATTCAAAATAATTAAAAAATAATATGGTATTAACCTTGCCTTTCAAAAAATTATTTGAAATAAGAAATGAGCTAACTCTTTTATACCAAGCCTTAGGGGCTTGTTTCAATCCATAAAGAGCTTTAGATAGTTTAAAAACATGATTCAGAAAAAGATCATTTTTAAAACTGGGGAGTTGTTCAATATAAACTTCTTCTGAAATAAAACCATTAAGAAAAATACTTTTAACATCTATTTGAAATAACTTAATATTCTTAAAAGAGAAAAATGCAAGGAGCATCCTTATGGCTTCAAGTCTAGCCATAGAAGCGAAGGTCTCTTCATAATTGATCCCTTCTTCTTGGTTGAAATGCTTGACCACTAATCTAGCCTCGTTTCTAGCCACGATACCATTTTTATCTTCCTTGTTTCTAAAGACCCATTTAATACCAATAACTAAATGGTCATAAGGTCTAGGAACAAGTTCCCACACCTCATTTCTCTCAAATTGGTTTAACTCTTTATGTATTGTAATAACCTAAGAATCATTTTTTAGGGCTTCCTTAATGCAGTTTGGTCTAATTTGAGATAAAAATGTGGCGTTAGCACAAAATTCTTAAATGATGAATGAGTTTGAACACCTTTTGATGTATCTCCTATTATTAACTCTATAAGATAAGCATCTACATACTTTCATTCATTGGGTAAGGATTTCGGGGAAGTAGATGCATCCAAGTTATTTTGGAGGTGAGATTTATCATTCAAATTTAAAATATTAAAATCAAAATCATCATCAAAATTAATTTTCTTCAATTTGGGAACCTCGTTAAAAATAATATGGATGGATTCCTCAATTACTAAAGTTCTTTTATTAAAGACATGAAAAGCTTTTGAAATTGAGGAATAACAAGAAATATGTCTTCATCAAATTTTGCATCTAACTTTTCTAAAGCATCTTTTTAATTCAAACTAAAATATTTTCAACCAAATACTTTGAAATATGAAATATTAAGTTTTTTATTATTCCGCAATTCATAAAGAATTTTGGAGAGTAATGGTCTTACGAAAACCCTATTCATGACATAGCATGCCATGTTAACGGCATCGACCCAAAAATATTTGGGTAGGCTATATTAATTTAACATGATTTTAATCATTTCTTATAAGCTCCTATTTTTTCTTTCCACTACTTCATTTTGTTATGGATTTTTAAGAGTAGAGAAATTATGATTATACCCATTCAAGTCAAAAAAATTTGAAAATCATGATTTTAAAACTCACCACTATGATTACTACATATAGATGAAATCATAAAACCCTTTTTATTTTCAACGAGTTTATAAAATTTTAAAAAATATTTTAAAAAATCGCTTTTATGTGCAAAGAAATAGGTCCAAGTATATCTACTATAATCATCTATAATAACAAAAGCATATTTGCTACCTCCTAAGCTTGTAGTATCAATTGGTCTAAATAAATATATATGGATCAATTGTAGTAGTCTAGAGGTGCTTATTTGATTTTTGATTTGAAACTGCTTTTTATTTATTTTCCTAGTTGACATGCATCACAAACTTTATCTTTTACGAACTTGATGCTAGGCGTTCCTCTTACTAGATTTTTAGTTAAGATTTAGTTTAATAGTTTCATACTAGTATGTCCTAGTCTCCTATGCCAAATCCATGCATCATCATTTAAAGTCAAAAAATATATTTCATCACAAAAAATATCAATGTCGATAGTAGACACATTATTGCTTCTTAAGGCAATCATAGAACTATTTTTGTGTGGTATTTTAATTATATAAGTATTATATTCAAATTTAATAATATATCTTTTAACATATAATTGGCTAATGCTTAGTATATTATGTTTCAAACCATCAACTAATAATACATCTTCTATCAAGATGTTTAATTTTTTACCTATGGTTCCTTTCCCAATGATTTTTTCCTTTGTTGTTGTCTCCGAAAGTGGTAAATCCTTTATTTAGGCTAGTAAGCCTAGAGAAATGAGTTGGATCTCCGGTAATGTGCTTTGAACATCCACTATCGATGTACCATTTTGTACTTCTAGCCTTTTGTTTAGAGATATTCCTACAAGAAAAGGGGTTTTGGTTTAGGTACTCATTTGACTTTGGGTTCCTCATGAAAAATTCTACCTAATTTTATTAATGACATCAAGTTTTTTATGGTTCCTTTAGGAACCCAAAATAATTTGTGTATACTATGTCTTTTAAATGATCATTTATAAGCATGGTCTCCGATTCTTCCATAAAAATTATATTTATTTCTAGGTGAAACATATAATGTAGGTCCTTTAACGAAGATACTTGGCTTTTGTTGAATGTTACTCAGAAAGCCAATTCCTTCCTTTCTGTGAATATAACCCTTATTAGCAATGATCATGTTTAAGGATTTGTTACCTATTTTAATGTTTTCTAATGTTTTGCTGTAATGAAGTATTTTCTTTCTTAAGTATATCTAATTCTTCACACTTAGTGCAAAGAGCTATCATATGTTCATCATACTCCTTTTTAAAATTTTCAAATTTACTAGTAACTGAAGCATGCTCTTTCTTTAATAATTTATACTTTTTACTAACTGATTTAAAATTATCAAACAAATCATTAAATGTATTAAATAATTCATCATAAGATAAAGAATACTCGTTTAGGTTACTTACCTCGTCGCCAAATTCTATTAAAGCATAATTTGCAACTTCTTCCTTGTTAGTTGGCTCCTCGTCTTCATATGAACTTGACTTGTCCCAAGTGGTTTTGAGCACCTTCTTCTTCTTTGGTTATTTTTTCTTCACTCGGGGACTTTCATTTCTGAAGTGACCCAGCTTCTTACATTCGTAACATATTATTAAATCCTTTTTTAGTTCACTTTTGTTCTTAGCATCATCTTATTTTATTTTAATAATTTTTTAAGAATTTCTTAGATTTTCATGTAAGAAGTGCAAAATCCTTATCATCATTATTATCACTTGAGTTTTCTCCCAAGTGGTCTTCCTTGGTTCTAAGTACTATGTCCTTCCTATTCCTTGGAAGGTTGTTCTCAAGTTCATCATATATACATGTCATTTCGTAAGTCATCAAAGACCTAATTAATTCTTCAAGCAGAAAATTATTTAGATCTTTTGCTTCTTGTATTGTCGTTACTTTAGGATCCCAACTTTTTGGAAGGGATCTTAATATTTTGTTAACAAGTTCAAAATTAGAAAAACTTTTACTAAGCGCTTTTAGACCATTGACGACATCCATAAAATGAGTGTACATATCTCCAATAGTCTCACTTGGTTTCATGTCAAACAACTCATAGCTATGCACTAAAAGATTAATTTTTGACTCTTTGACTCGACTATGCCTTCATGTGTGACTATAAGTGCATGCCAAATCTCGTGCACAGTTTCACATACAGAAACCCAATTAAATTTATTTTTATTAAGAGCACAAAAAAAAAGTATTCATTCTTTACTTACCAAAACAAAAAAAGCATTCATTGCTTTAGCATTCAAAGAGAAAGTCTTCTTTTCTGAATCATTCCATTCGTTCATCGATTTGGAAGACTTTTCAAAACCACTTTTAATAATATACCATAATTCAAAATCTATAGAAAGTAGGAAAATTATTATTCGAGTTTTCTAATACGTGTAATCTGTCTCGTCAAACATGAGAGGACGAGTGATACAAAGTCCCTCTTGATTGCTAATAAAAGTCATCTCTCTTAGATTTTAAGCCAAATAGAGAGAAATCTTCGTTGATTAAAAAAAATTACTCAATGAAAATCATATTAGAAATGCGTTTCAGTGTAGAGATGTTTGTAATAGTGAAAGCAAAGATAATAGATAGTTAAATAATAGAACAATAAAGTTACAAAACAAAGAAGAGGAAACCACCAACTTTATAACTGATTTTATAGTAGTTCGGTCTCATGACCTATATCTACTTCCCGATTCCTCCTCCATTGAGACCACCGACTTTCACTATTGATCTTCCTTCAATGGGTAAAGATCAATTACCCTCTTACAACTCTATTCTCCTTTTACAGGTCTAGGATATAATCTTTACATGACTCAAAGCTCTTCAAAAAACTACACAAGATGAAATGAGGAGAAGTTCTCAATTACAACAGTGTTTTCACAAGATTTTTGCTCTTAATTGCTTGCATACCTCAGGCAAAAAAGGGTGGGGTATTTATAGGCTCCAAATTACTTTAAAAGTGGAGCCAAAAATCAATTTTTAAGTGATTCTGAGGTGCTAGCCTCAAAGACTTTGTTCTAGGTGGTTCAGCCGCCTAATAGTCTAGGATACTATATTCTGGACAGTTTAACCGTCCAGTCTAGGCGGTTCAACCGCTTGACACACCTTCGAAGACTGTGTCATCTTGGGGATCGTGTCTTTGAAGATCGTGCCTTATCTGACCTTGGGTTACTAAAATGACTTTTATAATGAATCTAAATCAACCCCAATTAAGGCCTAATAGTCTCTTAATTGAGTTGGTAAAATGAACTCTCATTATGATGCAAACTACGACACTCAATATACAGTCTTCGTTGTCGGATCATCTCTTTGGAAAACTCCCAACATCTTTTTGATGAACCCCGGCGAGCTCCCGATTTCCTTCGGTGAACTCCCAATGAACTTCCAGCATTCTTCTAGTGAACTCTCGGCAAGCTCCTAACAACCTATCGGTGAACTCCTTATAAACTTTTCGACAAACTTCTGGTGAGTTCTCAGCGAGCTCCCGATAACATCATCCGAACCTCGACTGACCTCCGGCGAACTCTTAGCGAGCTCCCATTGCATCGTCCGAACCTTGGCCCAATACTCAAACTTGACTCTAGGCCAACATCTAATTGTAATGCCCTTTACTATCATAGCTAATCCTGTATCATTTTCTTTAACACATAAGTTAGATCATAAAAACCATCAATTAATTTCATCATCAAAATTTGAGATTCAACACCTTCCATAGGATCCGCCAAGGTAGCCGTGAGTGAAGCTGAGCACGATTGGGCCAAGGAAATGCTCAAGTTTAAGGAGAATGGCTCGTTGCCCGGAGACCATAGTGCAGCTTGGTGTGTCAGAAGGACTAGCTGTTGAGAAACCACAGCGGGTGCATCACGTGTACAACGGAAATCAAAATAAAAACTGGTTTCCCACGCTGATCAAATCATCATATAAAATATTGGGATCATGAGAAAAACATAAAAATCAATAAAATCGCGATGTGTGAGAGATTAATTTTACCTAGGCAAATCGTATATCCCTGTATTCCAAATCCAGATAGAGAAGATGAAAGAGGTCAAGCGTCCTCCTCTTTAGCGGTATCCATATGATGGATCTCTATAGTGAAACTCCTCCAATCTAATCTTGCAACTCTTGCACAGAGGGAGGGAGGGGAATAGGAGATGGTGGCTAAAGTTGTAGCTCATTAACCATGAGTCTCCCCTCCTATTTATAGAGAGCCATTAAAAAAACCCTAAGGCTCCTTCCTTAGTGGGTATTGGATCTTCATCCTATTACCCACTAACCTTGCATTATTAGATCTCTATCCAATAATCTCCTTAGACCTCTAATTGGACCTTAATCAAGGAGTCCATCAGCATAGAGTCTCATCTAATGAGAATAGAGGCTAATTAGATCTCCATCCAATCCTTTATTTGCTGAAGCATCCACCATATATGTGTGACCCTCTAGGCCCGATACCGAGCTGATCGTGAGTCACTCCCTTCAGAACTCCTTCTGATATAGTGAATTATTATCCCCATAATAATTTACTCGACTCATCGACTATAGATGTACTAGGCCACTACGCCATAGTCCCCAGACGGTATAAGGGGGATCAAATTTATCAGACCTATCTATCCATAGTTATCGTGTATCTATAATCCCTCATCCAACTAATATCCTAGAGACCGTATATTGGACATTGTACTATTAGGTCACATATGGAATCAATTTATCTTGCTCTAGTTGGATTCTACCGAAGAACCCTTTTTCTCTCAATCTGAATTACCCTGGCCAGAGATTTATCTGAGTAAGCACATATAGGATATTCCTCTCATGATATCGAGGGTGGATGATCCTCTATTGACACTCAATTACCTTCGTAAGGTTGGCTACCGATCCCGATAACCAATTGTACTATATCTGAAACTTTCCAAACTTATAAGTTTGGTGTCAAAGAAAGGAGTACTCATACAAGAATTCTTGGTGTCTCAAGTCTAAGGACCAGATACACAACTGAAACTATGGAATCACTGTCTGACATTAGGTATCATTAACTATACAACATTCCATAAGCGGATCAATCAGTGAACTCATTCTCCAGTGAGCACTTGTACTATATCCTTAGTGTCTCCACACAAGTGGCTATGAGACTAGCCGCCTCCATCATATGGATGGGTATATAGTACATCGATTTATTCGGTTATCTCAATATCCCTCTCGAGTAACATATGATCGGGATTATTTAGGATCTGTGTATAAAGGTAAATCGATCTCATTATCATGATCTCACCACGATCTGATTCCCATTGCACAAAACCAAGGACATCACAATATATATGTAACAAATAATATAATGTAAGAATATACCAATATTAATCATAAACAAAAAGATTATGTAGCGTGTCACATGTGCCATCACTCACATGATTGGCTTATAGGGCACCTATAACCAGCAATCTCCCACTTGATCAAAAGCCAATCACCTATATGTCTGATCCCTATCATACCCCTATGACGCTCAAATACAATATGAGCCAATGGCTTTGTTAATGGATCTGCAATATTATCTTCGGATGGAACTCTTTCAATTGTTATATCTTTTTGGATCATGATCGTTCTAATCAGATGGAACCTCCTTAGAACAATTTTGATGAGACCTGGATTCCCTTGCTAGAGTTATCACTCTGTCGTTATCACAATATATGAGAGTCAGTTCCATGCTGCTTGGTATGACTCCCAAATCCTTGATAAACTTCTTCATCCACACCCCTTCCTTTACTGCTTTTGCTGCAGCAATATATTTTACCTCTATGGTTGAGTCAGCAATAGTATCTTGCATGGAACTCTTCCAGCTTACTGCTTCTCTATTTAGGGTGAAAACAAACCCTGAATTCGACTTGCTATTATCAATGTCGGACTAAAAACTCGAGTCCGTGTAGCCCTCAACCTGGAGGCTACCTTCTCCATATATCAGTAAAAGATCCTTAGTGCTTCTCAAGTACTTAAGGATACACTTTATCGCCTTCTAGTGTTCTAAACCTGGATCTGCCTGATACATGTTCGTGACTCTAAGAGCATGTGTTATATCAGGCCTGGTACTCAGCATCGCATACATGATAGACCCTATCACTAAGGCATAAGGTATCTTATCCATGTCTGCCCTTTCTTTAGGAGTCTTTGGGGACATACTCTTAGAAAGTGATATTTCATGTCGGTATAAGACATCTCTTGGAATTCTCCATTACAAACCTTTTGATAATGGAGTCTATATACCTAGACTAGGATAAGCCAAGCATCATTTTGGATCTATCTCTATAGATCTGGATCCCCAAAATATAGGATGCTTCCCCTAAGTCTTTCATAGAGAATTTTTTAGATAGCGAAACCTTTACTATGGAGAGCATTCCTATATCATTCCCAATGATTAGAATGTTATCCACATATAGTAGCAAGAAGGTGATAGTGCTTCCACTTACCATCCTGTACACACAAGGATCATCTTTATTCTTAACTAAGTCATAAGATCTGATCACCTTATCAAATCTTATATTCCAACTTCGGGAAGATTATTTCAATCCATAAGTGGATCTAAGCAACCTGTATACTTTATTTGGACTCTCTTTGGATACGAATCCCTCTGATTGTATCATATACACCTCTTCCTCGAGGTTGCCATTGAGGAATGTCGTTTTGACATCCATCTGTCATATCTCATAGTCATAGTGTGTTGCAATGGCCAAAATAATTCTAATGGACTTAAGCATGGCTACAAGATGAAAAGGTTTCGTCGTAGTCAACTCCTTATCTTTGATGATATCCTTTAGCTTCCAGCCTTGCTTTATAGGTCTTTATCTTTCCATCCACTCTGATCTTCTTCTTGAAGATCCATTTGTAGTCGATGGATACAATACCCTCAGGTGCATCCACAAGGTTCCAAACCTTGTAAGAGTACATAGAATCTAGCTCAAAATTCATGGCTTCTTGCCACTTCTCGGAGTCTATACTCATAATAGCCTCATTGTAGGTCTGAGGATCAACATCCTAAGAGTCATTTCTATTGATATGTCCCACATATCTTTCAGGAGGGTGAGATACTATACTAGACCTACGTAAAATTAAAATTTATGTGTTAGGTACCTGAACAGACCTGGGCTTTGGAATTGTGCATGAGCCTCGCTCAATTTTATCTCACTCCTACTGTTTCCACCAAGAATATATTCCTTCTCAAGGAACATAGCTCTCTTGGCAACAAAGACCTTTCGATCCTTGGGGTGATAGAAATAATACCCATAAGTTTCCTTTAGGTATCTCACGAATATACACCATTGTATCCTTGATTCCAGCTTATCGGGGTTATGTCTTCTAACGTGGGTAGGACAGTCCCAAATCTTAACAATCTTAAGATTGGACTTCTTTCCTTTCCTTATCTCATATGGCATAGACACTATCGACTTTAATGGAACTCTGTTCAGAAGGTAAGCTGCGGTCTCTATGGCGTACCCCAGAATGAGATGGGTAGGTTAACGAAACTCATCATGGACCACATCATGTCTAATAGCATGTGATTCCTCCTTTCTAATACACTATTGAGCTGAGGTATATAAGGAGGTGTCCACTGGGATAGAATCTCATTGTCCTTGAGGAAATGGGTAAACTTCATACTGAAGTACTCTCCTCCTCGATCTGATCGAAGAGTCTTAATACTCTTTCCAATTTGGTTTTCTATCTCATTCTTATATTCCCTGAATTTCTCAAAGGCCTCAAATTTGTACTTTATTAAATACATGTCCATACCTAGAGAAATCATCAGTGAATGCAATTAAGTATAAGTAACCACATATAGCCTGAGTCGACATGAGACCACATATATCACTATGTATGAGTTCCAATAACTCGGTGGCTCTCTCTCCAATTTCACTAAAAGGAGAGTTGGTCATCTTCCCATGAAGGCAAGGTTCGCAAGTTGTATATGTCTCATAGTCAAATGGATATAAGTATCCATCTTTCAATATCTTTTGAATCCTTCCCTCATGTATATGACATAGCCTATAATGTCATAGGTATGCATTATCCACCTCATCTCTTTTCCTCTCAGACATATTTATATTCATGATATATGAAGAATTGTCTAACATATATAAGTCATTTATAAGGGTCCCTGTAGTGATGATATGATCATCTATAATTATAAGACAACTATTGTTTGTAAAAACTAATTTATATCTACTAATTGTCAAACAAGAGATAGAAATAATATTTTTGATAATAAAGGGAACAAAATAACATGCATCTAATGCAATAATAGCTCTACCATGCAGATGTAGGGTGACCTCTCGAACAACAACTGTAGCAACTCTTGCTCCATTCCCCATCTTGAGGTCCATCTCACCTCTAGACAATCTCCTAAGTCTTGCTAGAACCTGCAACAAATTCAAGATATGATAAACACTCTCGGTATCTAATATCCATGTGTTATCATGAAAATCTGACAAGTGGAGACTGATCATGAATATACCTGAAGCTTCTTCAAGCTTCTGTCTCACCTTCTCTGCAAGGGAGTCCTTACAATTCCTTTTTCAATGCTCATCTTGGTCATAGTAGAAGCACTATCCTTTGTCCTTTCCCGGGTATTTCTTAGTAACTTTTGCCTTACCTAGTCTTTCTTTACCATTGCCCTTCTTAAGGGTCTTGCTAGCATTCCTTTTCTATTTGGTCTCACCAATATAGAGAATTGGCTTCTCCTTCTTGATGGCACCCTCAGCTTCCCTCAACATATTGAGGAGCTTAGGGAGAGTCACCTCAAACTTGCTCATATTAAAATTCATGATGAAGTGAGAAAAGGAATCTAGTAGGGACTGAAGTATAAGATCAACGCACATGTTATCCTCTAGGACTATATATATATTTCACAAAGTACGCAATCTCATCCTTACTTATCATTTCCTCCAGCGTGGGCACAATCATGTTAAGGACATATATAATTTTCTCTTCTGTGAGAATAATTCTCAAATTATGGAGCTTTTGAACTAATGAGGTGGTTGACATCATGTATGCCACGTAGGGGTTTTGCAAGTGACAAACAAGATATAACGTAAATTAAATAATATATAAATTTTACAAAAAATACTAATTAACATATGGACTTATATCTTAATGTACTCCTACTATTTTCTTAGCGAATTATGCGACACCCTCGACACGTGAGACGGAAGTCTCCGGCAGACCCCTAGTGGGGATCGGGTTCCAATTGACATCTTAGTGCAACCTCGAGGGACTCGACCAATTACACTAAGCCCAAAAGATAGGCAACTATTGCCAATCACAACTCATTATGATTCCCGTCATGTTCGGCCTCTTGATCATTATAGTCTCGAGGGACTCGACCAACCATGACATTCAGTTAAGTCATCACCATCGTTACAAGATGAGTCTGATTCGATGATATGCCTTCGAGGGACTCGACCAAGCATACAATGTCCTCAGGTCACCGGTGATATCCCTATGTTATAGGCAAGATCTCGATCACGTAGATAGGTGAGCCTCGAGGAACTCGACTAACTCAACTTATGTCGTGATTCAATTTCTTCCTATAATGATGAAAGGCCACGTAGGTCAATCTTATTACCTTATGCTTACCGACGTAATATTATCTTAGGAAGAGTTTTTTTATCAGTCTCCTAATATGTTGTGTCACACACATACATATTTAAAATATATCTACATCGCATGCAAATATATATATACATATATGTAGTAGGTGTATAACACATCACATATGCAAGCCATACCGGATGATCATGAGCCGTCACCTAATATGATTAAGCCCGAGCCAATGAGCCTAATCACTCATAATTATGTATGCATTGGCGCATCTCCATGCCTTGTGATTGTTGATTTCGTCATCATCGATTTCGTCGGATCGTCGCATCACCATGCGTCGTAATCTCCCACCACGACATCACAGGCACGCATGCATAATAATAAATGAGAAAAACATAGGCTCGCAGGCCCCAATAAGAATAATAATAATCATAATTACACACGTCACAACACATGGCTCATGATCATCCATCTACATCATACATCATATGTACATCACATCATATGTAAGATTACTAGATATATATAATAATTAATTAAATTATTTAATTAATTATTTTTTGGAAATCAGGATATGCTTGAAATTTTCAAAATTGTGAAGGGCATTTTCATAATTTTGGGTCCTAAAATTTCTAAAATTATTGAGGGTATTTTAAAGATTTTGTACATAAGGATAATCCGTAGAATTTCCCTAATTCAGAGGGGTATGATCATCCTTTTCTCAAAAGAATGCCCTAACCCTCTTCTCTTACCCTTCATCGCCATCACCACCGCGCCTGCTGCAGTGGTCTTGCTGCCGTTGGGGTGGGCCGCCTCGACAAGCACTCGGGCGGCACCTCCATGGCGGGCGGTGCCGTGGCACTACCCTTGTAGGAGTGGCACAGTGGCGGGACTACCCTTGCGGCCTCGCACGGCAATCGCCTGCACTGGCCTCGGCTATCCCTTGCGGCGTGGTTGTGGCGCCGCCACGCCCTAGGCGCCACCATGCTGGGCGGCGCATGTCGGCTACCGCAAGGGGCTTTGGCCATGGTCGGCTACCCCTTGTAGGGGCCTTGGTGCAGCCCCTGGTGGCCGCGTGGTGGTGGCCTTGGGGCTAGCCATGGTTGGCCGCCCCTCCTCCTCGCTGCCTTCACTACGAAAACACAGCAAGAACACATAGAACAATTCTACATGATTCAATCTCATCACACGTAGTTTAAAACTAATCTTTCACACGAAAACCTTGGCTCTGATACCACTATTGGGAAACTTCAGCGGGTGCATTACATGCGCAACAGAAATCAAAACAAAAATTGACTTTTAGATTAAATCGTCATGCAAAATATTGGGGTCGCGAGAAAAACACAAAAACCGATAAAACCACGATGTATGAGAGATTGATTTTACCTATGTAGATTGTATATCTCTATATTCCAGATCCGAATGGAGAAGATGAAGGAGGTCAAGCGTCCTCCTCTCTAGTGGTATCCACACGATGGATCTCTACAGTGAAACTCCTCCAATCTAATCTCACAACTTTTGCACAGAGGGAGGGAGGAGAATAGGAGGTGGTGGTTAAAATTGTAGCCCATCAACCATGAGTCTCCCCTCCTATTTATAGAGAGCCACCAAAAAAACCTTAGGGCTCCTTCCTTAGTAGGTATTGGATCTTCATCCTATTATCCACTAACCTTACATTATTAGATCTCTATCCAATAATCTCCTTAGGCCTCTAATTGGGCCTTAATCAAGGAGCTCATCAGCATAGAGTCTCATCTAATGAGAATAGGGGCTAATTCGATCTCCATCCAATCCTCTATTCATTGAAGCATCCACTATATGTGTGTGACCCTCTAGGCCCGATACCGAGTTGGTCGTGAGTCATCCCATCCGAACTCATTCTAATATAGTGAATTATTATCCCATAATAATTCACTCGACTCATCAACTATGGACGTACTAGGCCACTACGCCATAGTCCCCAGACGGTACCGGGGGGATCAAATCCATTGGACCTGTCTGTCCATATTTACCATGTATCTATAATCTCTCATCCAACTAATATCTCAGAGACCATATATTGGGTATGGTACTGTCAGGTCACATACAAAATCAGTTTGTTTTGCTCTACGGAGAACTCTTTCTCTCTCAATCCGAATGACCCTGGCCAGGGATTTATCTGAGCAAGCACATATGTGATATTCCTCTTATGATACCGAGAGTGGATGATCCTCTATTGACACTCAATTACCTTCGTAAGGTTGGCTACCAATCCCAATAACCAATTGTACCAGATCTGAAACTTTCCAAACCTGTAAGTCTGGCGTCAAAGAAATGAATACTCATATAAGGCATCCTTGGTGTCTCAAGTCTAAGGACTAGATACACAATTGGGACTATGGAATTGCTGTTTGACATTAGGTATCATTAGCCATATAGCATTCAATAAGTAAATCAATCAGTGAACCTATTCTCCAATGAGCACCTGTACTATATCCTTAGTGTCTCTACATAAGTGGCTTTGGGACCAGCCACCTCTATCATATGGATGGGTATATAGTACACTGATCTGTCTAGTTATCTCAATATCCCTCTCGAGTAACCTATGACCGGGATTATTTAGGATCTGTGTTTAAAGATGAATCGATCTCATTATCGTGATCTCATCACGATTCGATTCCCATTGCACAGAACCAAAGACATCACAATATATATGCAACAAATAATATAATGTGAGAATATATCAAATATTAATCATAAGTAAAAAGATTACGTAGCGTGTCACACGTGATTGGCTTGTAGGACACCTGTAACCAGCACTAGCCCATAGTACTACATCCTAAATGGATGCTTGTACCAATGAGGATTCACCCAGCTATTGTTTCGATGCTTACACCCAATAGAGGCACAAATCATGCTGGCCGAGGTTCATGAAGGAATCTGCGGTGAGCACATCAGCGCTCAAACCCTAGCCCACAAGATACTCAGGCACGGGTACTACTGGCTGACTATGCATCGAGATGCTTAGGCCTACGTGCAGAAATGTGAGCGGTGTCAGAGGCATGCTAGAATCCAACTCTAACCAGTGGTTTCGTTATCCACCTCAGACTACGCCTGGTCGTTCGCCCAATAGGGAATGGACCTACTTGGCTTGTTCCCCCTAGCGTCAAGATAGCAAAGATTTCTCATAGTCGGCGTCGACTACTTCTCCAAATGGGTTGAGATCGATCCACTTGCATCCATCACCAAAAAATAAGTCGAGGGGTTCATTTGGAAGAACATTATCACAAGGTTCGATATCCCGAGGGCGATTATCACCGACAATAGGACTCGATTCAATAATCTCAAATTCAAGACGTTCTACCAAAGTTACAAAATCCAGTTAAGGTTCAGCTTGGTCACCCACCCCCAAGCCAACGAACTTGCCAAAGTCACGAATCAGGCCATCCTCTAAGGATTAAAGAAGAGGGTCCAAGTTGCGCGTGGGACGTGAGCAGACGAGCTCCCGAGCATTCTATGGGCATCTCGGACAACCCCGAAATGCCCAATAAGGAGTCACCATTCAACTTGACCTTCGGGATCGAAGCAGTCCTCCCACCCGAGGTGATCTATCCGATCCTACTAGTTGAACTATACGAAAATTCCTCTTTGATCAACCGGCTAAGGGAGAATCTTGACCTTCTCGAGGATCAAAGGGTTGCTGCGTATCTACGAACCCTCAAGTATAAGAAGGTCGTAGCGAGGATTTAACAACCTTAAATCCTTAATATTAAGGTGTCAATATCTCAAATGTCATAGATTTGACTCATTCTTTTGATTTGCAACAAGAACATATTTTTCAATACTTGAAACATCAATTGGAAACATCTTATTTTACGTCATGCAAACATTTTATAATCAAACTAGATTTTTTATCTTTAATTACGTATAAATATCAATCATCTATCAATTGTCCAACACTCAATAAGTTATGTGATAAATCTCGAATAAAGAAAACCTTATCAAGGTGTTTTATCTTCCCTTGATTTGTCTTCACATCAATTGTTCCTTTTCCTTCCACTTGGATTTGCTTGTTATCTCCAAGTCTAACTTTCAACTTGTGATCTCATCAATATTTCTAAATATTGATCTTATGCCTGACATATAATTAGAACATCTACTATCCAATAATTAAATATTATTGGAGATATCATTAACTTATGAATGAATCATAAATGACTTACTATTGTCTTCATTCTCCTCCACATAGCTTGTTTACTTTTCTCTTTTCTAGTAATCTGCCTTCATGTGACCAAACTTTTACAATAGTGACATTGAATTCCACTCTTATATATTTTTTTTATCATAGTTTGATTATTTTTGTTCATCATGCCCATCAAAGTATCCATTTTCTCTCCCTCTTCCATTTCCTCTACCATGAAATCCTCCTATGCCACATTCTCTTTCGTTGATTTTTTATCTTCTTTTAAAGTAGAAGACTCCCCCTTAACCTGAAATATTTTTTTTTATTTTTTTCAAGTGACCTGTTCAACTTTGTTTCATGTGCTTACAAAGAACCCATTAGGTCATCAAATAAATAAGTAGATCAATCATTTGACTCTTTAATTGTGGTAATAATATGATCAAATTTCAGAGTTAAAGTTCTCAAAACTTTTGTAACAATTATATGATAATGAAGATATTCACCATAGGATTTTATTTAACTAACAATTTCAATCACTCGAGAAAGAAAATCTTGCACTGATTTATTGCTTTTCATAAATAAAATTTAAAACTCACGATAAAGAGTTTGAAGTTTTATCTTAATCACCCTCGATGAGCCTTGAAATTTATTTTAAATTATTATCTAAGTTTGTCTTGAAATTATCGCTGCTGCAATTCTTGAGAATATAGGAATAAGGGGTTGAGGCATATTTGTCATTAAAAGTCATAAGGCCCAGTTTAGATTTAAACACCTTTGATATCACAAATGTTGGGGAAGGAGGAGCAAGGAAACGAAAAAATAGAATACTATGATTTAATTAATGAAATGCTTTTAATCATAAAAATAACATAGTATTAAACAGGATACAACATAATACTTACAAGATTATCTCCAAATACAATCACTCTCTACTTACATTGCTTCATTAACTATGGTACTATTTATAGGATCTAATATTAACTACCTTACCCTACTACTTCGTTCACAATCTCACTCATGATTAGTCACTAGTCTCTCCTAAATCATGTAACACTACTTCTAAAACTTTTATAAATTAATTCTCAATAACCAAGTCAATAAGTAATGGTGCAAAACGTTATGCAACAAGCAACTACTAACGTTATACATAACCTAATTAGTAGGAGTTATTAACAAATCCTATTTTTGCTAATGCCATTAACGAGTCTTGGTTTCGATGTTAGTATGAGTTAGACACTAGTCCTTTCTTGGTCAACATTAGTAGGGTGCCTTTTGTGAGTCAAGAAGCTCCTACGAGTGACAATAGATACTCCCCCCTATTTTAACCCTCTAGCACAGGTTTACTAATGCCAAAACATAAACACAATATGGTAGTACCTCTTAGATATCTTAGTTTCCATTTTACTGTTGCCCAATGTTTCTTGCCAAGATTAGAGAGAAATCGGCTAACAACTCCAACTGTATGAGCTATATCTGGCCTAGTACAAACCAAATCATACATCAAATTGCCTACTGCAGATGAGTAAGATACACTGGACATTTCTTCTTTTTCTTTCTCACTTGTAGGATATTATTTCGAACTCAGCTTGAAATGACCTACAAGTAGAGAATAAACTACTTTGGCTTTATTAATGTTGAATCTTTCAAGAACCTTTTCAATGTAAGCCTTCTGAGATAACCAAATCTTTTTATTCTTTTTATCACGAAGAATCTTCATGTCAAGTATTTGTCTCACTGATCCTACCTAAGTCTTTCATAGCAAAAGATTTACTTAATTTTCTCTTAAGCTTCTCAATTTTACTAGTATCATGGTTATATCATCAACATATAATAGGAGAATAATAAAATCATTCATTTGAAAACTTCTTTATAAATACACAATGGTCAGATGTGGTTTTATTATATCCTTGACTTATCATAAAGGAATCAAACTTCTTCTACCATTGTCTAGATGCCTGTTTTACTCCATATAAGCTTTTCTTAAGCTTACACACTAAATTTTCTTTTTCCTTAACTTTCAAACCTTATGGTTACTCTATATAAATTTCTTTTTCTAGGGCACTATGTAAAAGTATAGTTTTCACATTAAGTTGCTCGACTTCTAAATTCAAACAGGCAACTAAACTAAGAACAACTTGGATAGAGGATATTTTCACCATATGAGAAAATATTTCTTCAAAGTTAATACATTTTTATAACTAAATCATTTCTCAACTAATCGTGTCTTATATATTTGTTGTGAGCTGTTATTTTCAATCTTCAATTTATAAACTCATTTATTCTTAAGAGCTTTCCTCCCTATAGGTAACTTTACTAAGTCATAGGTGTGGTTCTCAGGATCTCATCTCTTCTTATATGGCTTTAACTCATGTAGAATAGCTTCTTAGTAAGTTTCTAGCTCTCTCCCATAAGTAAGCATAACATACTCATGTAAAGGATATCTTTTAGATGGTCTTCGCTCTCTTGTGGATCTTCTCAGTGGAATCTCATCTGGTGGTGGAGGTGCTTGCTCAATTTGTTCAGTTGAGTTAACTTTATCAACTGTAGGAGCATCATCACTAACATTCTTATCACTATCTTCTTGTCCATCTCCCCCATGATCATCATGAACTATAGGTGGAGAAACTTGGCCCAAACGCTAGGGAATATAAACAGAGGTATTTTGCTTCTCAACATTATCACCATATTCAAATAATTGGTCTTTAAGAAACACAACATCCTTGATTCTAATAATCTTCTTATTCATTGGATCTCATAATCTGTATCTGAACTCTTCATGACCATATCCTAAGAAAATACATATTTTTGCCTTATTATCAAGCTTGGACCTCTCATCTTTAGGAATATAAACAAATGCTTTACACCCAAAGACTCTCAAGTGATCATAAATTACATCTTTTCCTTTGCATACTCTCTCTAGAATATCACCATTAAGAGGAACTGATGGAGAAAGATTTATCAGATCAACTGTAGTTCTCATAGCCTCCCCCAAAAAGACTTAGGTAGCTTAGCATAGAAAATCATGCACCTAATCCTTTATTCAATAGTTTTGTTCATCCTTTTTGCCACACTATTTTGTTGAGGAGTTTTAGGAACTGTCTTCTCAAGCCTGATACCATGAAACCTACAATAATTCTCAAAAGGACCCCTGTACTCACCACTATTATATGCTCGAACACATTTTAGTTTTCTTCATATTTCTTTTTCAACACTAGCATGAAACACTTTAAAAACATTCAGTACCTGGTCTTTAGATTTCAAAGCAAAAGCCCAAACTTTTCTATACTAGTCATCAATAAAAGTAACAAAATAAAGAGCAGCTCTAAGAGTTCTAGTTTGCATAGTGCAGACATCAATATGAACTAAGTCAATAACATCTAATCTTCTAGATAATAGATAAATATAAAAGACAACTCTTTGTGTTTTTCCAACTAAGCAATAATCACAAGATTTAAAAGATGTACCTTGCAACTTTGGTAAGAACTACTTTCTAGCAAGAGTTTGATGTCCCTTCTTGCTGATATGACCAACCTTTTTATGCTAAAGATATATACTTTCATCCTTTTGGATTGCATTAATCTCCCCTTTGTGTAGCTTAGCCTCCATGATATAAAAAGAGTTTTACTTCTTTCCTCTCGCCACAACCAGAGAACCTTTAGTGAGCTTCCATTTGCTTTCACCAAAATAGTGCATATACCCCTCATCATCAAGTTTCCCTGTAGATATCAAGTTTAGACGAATATCTGAAACATGTTTTATATCTTTGAGTATCAATTTGCTCCCAATACTAGTTGGTAAGTAAATATCTATAATACCCATAATCTTAAATGTATTGTTTCTCATTTTAACATTGTCAAAATCACCAGTAGTATAAGATCTGAAGAAATCACCATGAGAAGTAATATGAAAAGAAGCACCAGAGTAATCACCCAGTAACTGGCCTGAGCCGCAAGACTGACACATCCATTATCACAAATAATAATAACATCACCTTCAACAGCAAGCAACTGTATTAGTCTCTTTCTCATTTTTCTTTCTTTCATTTTGTTCTCTCTTCCAGAACCTATAATCTTTATTCATATGACCTAGTCTGTTGTAGTGGAAACACTTGATATCTCTTCTAAACTTGGATCTTTCTCTATAATCATGTGGATTCTTGTTATGACTTCTTCTACGTCATTCTTATTATTTTAATAGCAAGTGCACCTGAAGAAGATTCTCCTTGTTCTTTTCTTATAGTATCTTCATTTATCAAACTATCTTTAACTATATCCATAGTTAGAGTCCCCTTTGGCGTGGAGTTAGAAATTGTCACCATATATGTTTCCAACTTTCTGATAAAGAGTTGAGGAGTAGCAATCCTTACATTTCATCATCTATATTCATTTTCATAGTAACCAGCTTATTTGCAAGATTCTTAAAGAGGCTTATATGCTCAATAATATTATCACCATCTTTATACTTAAAATTGACAAGCCTTCTAGGGAGAGAAATTTGATTTCTCACTATCTTCTTTGAAAGGTGATTTTCTAACCTCTGCCAAACAATATCAGCTATGGTTTCATCAGAAATATGTTCATGCAAATTATATCCATCAATCTTCTAATATAGGCAATAGTTTTTTTATGTTGTACCTCCCATTTTTCATCATCCATAGTATAAGGTTTTACTTTAATTTTGATGGATTTATACATATCTTTGCAATAGAGCAAATCTTTCATCATCCGCTTGTAAGTGGAATAATTTGATGAGTTCAATTTAATCATACTATCTGACTCTTTCATTTTAATCATACAAGAAAAATTGCACCAAATAACCTGTGCTCTGATACCACTTATAGAAAAAACTATTAAATGCAAAATAATACTTTTTTCTCTTTTTGTATCAAAATGTGTTTTTCTACCAAAATTATCAACTTGTTACTAAAAGTAAATATTAACATAACAAGATATATAGTAGAGTAATAAATCAATCAAAAAGTGAGACACTAGTTTTTAATGTGGAAAACCCAATACCGGAAAAACCACAGGATCTTAGTCCACTTGAATCTCCACTATCACCAATAATGATAATAGGTTCATAATAAACTCTCTTTAGAATAACTAGAAGATCAAAATAATATCAAGAACATAGTCTTGATTCACTAATGACATGTAATCATCAACATAGATGGATCTCACAAAAAAAAAATCAAAAACTTACTAAGTGGATATATAAAAAAACTATCACAAAGAGGATAAACCACATATCAATACCGTTAGTATTATAAAATTTATTACAAAAATTATTCACATAAAATTTAGGTCAAAATTGATAAAATTTTACTTTCTTTTTTTTTCTCTTTCTCTTGCGACAATCGTTCTCGTCTACTCTACTGCACCGCCTCACCTGCATAGATTTAGTTTTTTCTTTTTCTTTTTTAATAATAAAATAAATTTAGATTAAATAATCAAGTATTCCGTCCAAGCCCACATATGGGGCTGGACCCAACAGCCTGGGTTTTGAAGTAACAGGGAGTCAGTTGTGGGAGTTGAGTTCACGAAAACAGTTCTTTTTCCTACGGAGCGGAGTGTGGATATTTATTCTATTTATTATTTAGCTGTGCTTTCTTAGTCCGCTCATCTTATCACACATATCTTTAATGAAGATTCTTAAATGAATGGATAGAAGATCGAGCAGATTTTTTAAAGATCGCATCGTAACCATCAGAATCCCACACCCAACTCCAGCTCCTATCGTATCCTTCAAGACCAATCTTGCCACCCTCTTCTCTCCAACTTGGTTTTCTCCACCGTTCCTGAGATAGAAGATCTTTGCATGGTTTGTTTTTCCATCTACCTTAACAAACGATGAATCTTTTGACCGATTTCTCTTGCGTAGGCTGTATGCATCTCATCTGATATTGTTGGTGCAGCGCCAGTAATCTTTGAAACCATTGAAACCATGATGCTTCCACCCGACCAAGTCTCGGCACGGGCCGTCGTCCTCGTCCTCAGCTCTCTCTTGATTCTGGTCTTCACCTACGCCTGCTTGTGGCGGACGGAGATGTCGATGAGCTTCTTCCGCTCTGAACGTTCGCTCGACGCAGTAAGTTGTACGCTTCATCAAGATTCGATATGATTTCAGTCATGAGAAAACAGTAAAGTTGCTTCCGAAATTGTTGCCTAGGAAGAACTAGAGAGAGCTCTACAGGGCGCATCCATGATGAACAGGACGCTGGTCATCAGTCAAGTAAACAAGGAGCAAGCCCAGGAGAATGGCATGCTACGCCTCTTTATCCGAAGCTTGCAAGAAGGGGAGGGAACGGAGTTCTTGATCAAACACATCCTCTTCGTGACTGTTGATCAGATCGCTTTCAAACGGTGCAGCATCCTGAAGCTTAATTGTTACCAGTTGCCATCCATGGAGCCTCTGAATTCTTCGGAAGAGATGGTTTTATCTGGTGGTCTCGACATGATGTGGGGAAGAAGTCTCCTCCTTGGAGAAGTCCTGAGGCATGGTTATAGCTTTATATTCACAGTAAGTAAATGACATTGAAGCAATGGAATCTTAAGTAGCAGTCACCAAAACGAATGCCATGCTCTCTTCTTCTTACTCTCAGGATCTGGACGTAATGTGGCTGAGAAATCCATTCCCAATGCTAAGCTATGCTGGACAAGACATGCAAATATACAATGGAGAACCTAATAATTCTTCCCACTTCTTATTCATCTCTGGTTTCTATTCTGTAGCTGCAAACAACAAAACCGTTGCATTATTCGATCAGCTGTATGCTGCAAGGATCAACTCCAAGATCGTGAATGGAAAAGACATGTTGATGTTTCTTTTAAGATCTATATCTCGGGACGCCCTTCAGCGGCTGGGGTTGAAAGTGCATTTCTTAGACGCAGTATACTTCAGTGGTCTCTCCCAGGAAGCCATTGACATCACGAAAGTGACAACAGTACATGCGGACTGCTGCCCCAGCGAGGAGGCCAAGCTTGCCGATCTGACTGTGCTTGTCGATGCTTGGAAGACATATCACAGGAAATCGAATGTCACATTGCTAGTGGGTAATGCCTGCACAGTGTCAATGAATGTAAGTTTTAGATGAAATTAAGCAATTCAATTTCTGGATCTTATCGAAGGCTGCATCTAATTTTCGATATTGGTCAGACATCAGTTGCATCCAAAGACGAAGATGAGCTTGGAAGAGAGTTGCAGGGAGCTGCCATGGCGAACAAGACTGTGATAATAAGTGTTCTAAACAAGGCTTACGTCGAGAAGAACGGCATGTTGGACCTCTTCCTTCGGAGCTTGGGGGAAGGCGAAGACACGGGGCTTTTGATCAAACACCTTGTCCTTGTCGCAGTCGACAAGACGGCCTTCGACCGATGCAGTGCCCTCGGACTCCACTGCTACCAGCTCGTCACCGATGGCATCGACTTCTCCAAGGAGGTGCTTTACATGTCTGACGACTTCATCAAGATGATGTGGAGTAGGACTCTCTTCCTCGGAAATGTCCTCAGACGAGGATACAACTTCATCTTCACAGTAAGTTATTTCATCTTCATCAAGTCTCACACCCCATTTACTCACCTGTCGTCGTTGTTGTTAGGACATGGATGTGATGTGGCTAAGAAACCCATTCTCCCACCTGCATCATCAAGGAGAAGACCTGGAGATTAGCTGCGACAGATATAATGGCCAACCTTATGACCAATCCAACTCCATCAACACAGGCTTCTACTTCGTGGTCTCGAACAACAAGACCATTGCATTGTTCGACGAGTGGTATGCGGCAAGTCACACATCGAAAGGCATGAAGGAACAGGATGTGCTCTACAGGATGAAATCTCAGGGTGCATTTCGACGGCTGGGCATAAAGGTTAGGTTCTTGGACACAGCATACTTCAGTGGATTCTGTGAAGACAGCAGGGATTCACGTAGGGTGACGACAGTGCACGCAAACTGCTGTCGAAGCATCAAAGCGAAGCTTACCGACCTGAAGAGAGTTCTTGAAATGTGGAAGACGCATAATGGCACAAGTTTCAGATGGCCTCCCCACACTGCTTGTGCTCACTCCTGGGGATAAATTCTCTAAGAACAGATCAAGAAAGCAAGGTTTTGGTGCATTTTTACATAATATTTAGACCATAAACTCACAGATCATATACTTATTCAATGTATATGCATGTGCTTCCACTTTGTGAATGTAGAATAAAGTTTAATTTAGAATTGGGGTTTTAGTAGGTAAATAGGTGACTGTAGAATTGACCTATGTTAATTGGATTTTTTATTTAAATTATTATCAATTTTAGATAAACTTAATAAAAAATTAATTGAATATTGCTTCGGTTAAACCACCATTTCAGTAAATATGAGAAGTTTTACGTAAACAGGCATTTTTCGGGAACTATTATCATTTTATATAAACTAATAAAATTAATTAAATATTGGTTAGGTTAAAGCACTATTTCAGTAAATATGAGAAGTTTGTGTTATTCAATTCAATTATAATTGGTATTAAGCGTTTGCAAGATTGATTAATATTTATATTCTTTTTCATTTTATAAAATTAAAGTTTATAAATCTTAATTGAATTGATCAAAAAGTCTTCCAATATTGATCAATATCATACTCAAGATTAATGTAATATATTATAAATTTAATATATGTTAATATTCATATATTTTAATTAAATCAATTAATATTTTTTTGGTATATTGGTCATTCTTATTTTTAGGATAGCTTTGCATAATTGAGCGTAATCAATATCACTCTATGAGAAACGTGCATGATTGAGCCTGATCAATATCACTCTACGACTCATGATTGATGCAACATATTTTTCTCATGTTATAAATTTAGTATATAGTTAGAATTCATACGTTTTAATTAAACCAATGAAAGAATCTTTCATATTGGTAAGGTTCAGTCACTGTAAATTTCTCATTCAATTCTTATGAGAAGTTTGCATGATTGAGCCTAATCAATATCATACTGAGACTCATGATCAATACAATATATTTTTCATATCATAATTTTTGTATACAATTTAGATTCATATATTGTAATTAAACCAATCAAAAAGTGTTTTATATTGGTAATGCTCAATCCTTGTAAACTACACATTTCATTTCAATCAATCATTGTAACCAATATCACATTCACGATTCATGTAATATATTTCTCATGCTACAAATTCAGTATAAAATTAAGATTCATGTATTATAATTTATCAAATCAGAAAGTCTTTTATATTGGTAATAAGGCTCAATCGTTCGTTGTAAACTACTCATTCAATTCCTATGAGAAATTTGCATGATAGAGCCTAACCGATATCATTAGAAGACTCATAATTGATGCAATATGTTTCTTATGGTCCAAATTTAGTATATAATTAACATTTATATATTTTAATTGAACCAATCAAAAAGTCTTTTATGTTGGTATGGTTCAATCGTTGTAAGCTACTCATTCAAATTCCAGAGAAGTTTGCATGATTGAGCCTAACCAATGTCACTAGAGGATTCATGAGTGATGCAACATATTTCTCATGCTACAAATTTATTAGATAATTAAGATTTATAATTTTTAAGTAAATCAACCAAAACATCTTTGATATTGGTAAGGCTCAATCCTTGTAAACTACTCGTTCAATTTGTATGAGAAGTTTGCATGATTGAGCCTGATCAATATCATAATTGATGTATCGTATACTAAAAGCCTAACAAAGGAATCGAAGCCCATAAATTTTAATTAAATCAATAAAAAAATTCAAAGCTGTATTATTGAGACTGTCGATCTGTTTCAGTTGCATAAAACATAATCAGAAATAAAACAAGGAAACAGTAGAATAAACAAAATTAAAGATATAATAAATGAAAAAAATATTTTTGATGGTAATGGGTATGGTTTCTCCTGTACAGCGTTAGTGCCGCGTTAGGAGAAGGCATGCATGCGATAGTGTCGTGGAGGGGATGAGATTAGATGGTGGCCAGGACGGTTTAAGAGATTGGGCGTATTTATAGATGATGTGAGTGGAGACGGTTTCAACCGCTCCTTTGTTACTTCCAAAGGGCTTATGATTGCGGTTCGATTCAGTTATCCGCTCGTCAGCCTCAATGATCGATCGCACGTGATAAATTGAGCGAACACGTTGGGATTTGCAAATAAATGTTATAATTTACTATAATCGAGTTTTCTGGCTGGTCTTAGCCGTTAATCCCATCAATCGCACCGTTATGATGATCTTGCACCGTTCAATCCCTTGCATACACGTCGTGGGCCACAGCACCACATGCATTTAAACTATTGCTAACACCAATGAATGAACTGCCACATCATCGTCCTAAAAAAACTCAAAGTCCAGATACTTCCCTCCGGACTTCACATCCGCTCCAACGACCCTTTTGCTGCTGGTGGTAGTCCCGAATCCCTCGGCCGCGCCGAAATTTAGCGGCAGCTCAGCCTCGACGCGCCGTGGTACCTCCGGCGGGGTACTGCATCGAATCAGCGCCCAGTTCACGCCCTCGAAGAAGGGATGCTGCTTTATCTCCGTGGCTCCCCTCTTGACACCCAACCTTTGCTGCGGCTCTTTCATCAGAAGCCCTCTTATCAGATCTCTGCTATCGTAGCTGGTCAATGGGGCCTCCGAGAAGCTGAGCTGCTAGCCGACCACATTGAACAGCGTCACTCGGTTGCCTGAACCCTCGAATGGCGTCCGACCATAGAGGAGCTCGTGCAGGAATATACCGAAGGTCCACCAGTCCACAGCACTTCCGTGGCCCTCGCCTTTGATGATTTCAGGAGCTAAGTATTCGTGCGTCCCGACGAAGGACAACGATCGAGCAGTTGGCTCGACGACAAGCTCGGGCAGGGCGGCGGCCTGCTGCCTCAGCACCTCAGACCATGGTTTCCTCGTCTTCTTCTCGCTTCTCTGAGGGAAGAGTCTTGGCATGAAGCACGCGGGCTGGATGCAGACAGAGGAACGCTCGATGCAAACTCACCTCAAAGAAAGATCAAAGTCGGAAAGCATTACGTGCCTGTCGTCACGAACAAGTACGTTTTCTGGTTTCAGATCTCTGTATATGACACCCAACATGTGTAAATACTCGAGAGCAAGTAGTACCTCCGCAGCATAAAATCTGTCCATTGATGAGAGAAAACATATCCAAAATGTCAATATAAGATACATGAGTCTAAACAAATATACTGTAACTATGATTACAGCATCACCCATATTGAAACTAATTTATTCTAGTTGCGTTGCCTCTACCCCTGTCAGTAAGAGTTCTATTCTCAGAATTGCAAAAGCAGAAATATAGGGAGGGCTCAAATAAAACTCAAAGGATCTGAAGTTGTTTCTTTTTTATGTTTAGTAAGACCATTTTGTTGAACATGAAATATGTTGACAAAGCTTCAGAAAGGACTCAACATGGCTTATATATTGACCGGAAAGAAACGTCTGACCTAGTTGTATTATAATCATTATAACTGTATCATATGCATATTGCTCAGCATATATCAAGGATCCTCAAAAGCTTTCTTTTCCTATGCAGCTCTCCTACAAATCTCATGTGCCACCCGTAGGTGAGGATTCAGAGTATAATCTTCAAATGCAATACTGACTAACAATGGATACACTAGTGGAAAAGAAGTCTAGCACAAGCGGATGCACTATCAAACATAGATGACAGTGTAGCCTAAAATACAGCACGCTTTTCAACTGAAAAGTAGAAAGCCTATGTAAGATTGTCTTGACTTTCTATTAGGCTTCAATTTTTTGGAATTTAATCAGTTGAGAATAACCCCCCTTTTTTTTTTCTTACTGCAAAAGCATGTACATAGTGGGGAAACCAGAAAGCAAGTAGTGAGCCATTAGCATCAGGCTTGTAAGAAAATGACAACCCATTCTTTAATCACTTTCTTGTTGATTCAAGTTGTATCAGTTAAGTTCAGAACAGATATATCTACCATCAGATCCACAATATTCTTAAAAGGATATCTTCAATTTCATTTATTACAACATAAAGAAACAACGAACATTGTCATATTTCTTAATTTTCACCTCAAATTCATAGTGAAGTTTTAAAATGAGGCAATATCAAGGCGGATTAGAAGAAGCCTTATCACCTTGGACATGTGTCATGTATAATAACACTAATTTGATCATATTAAATATGAATATTTGGTGCCAACTAGGGTTCAGATTCTAATTAAGTCAGGTTGTTAAGTGTTCAACTTTCTTGAGTATGGGAGAGCTGATACTGTTTAGTCACTAGCCTATTGTTATAGGTTCTATCAGAAACTGACATATTTCAGCAAAAGAATGTATAACTTGAATGATACCCATTATTAGATGTCCTTATGCAGATCAAAATTTTGTGAAGCAACTACCTCATAAGAACTGATTCATTGTGTTAAGATGTTTTAGTAAAAAACTTATAATTGCACAATACAATCTGCTTTTTTAATGTTTTGAGGAACATATCAGTTTGACAATGAGAATACTTCATAACTTGTACAGAGCGCTTCTGAAAAACCTTGCACAAGCATGGCAACCTCTGAAATTACTTCTATCATGATATAAAGCCTGTGAGAAAAATCATGTCTAAAAAAGCATTAGTTTGTGATTTCTAGAACACGTCATAGGTGAAATCAGCTTTTTAATCATTACAGAGGCAAGAAATAAGGTAATCTCACATCTAAAATTTGAATAAAATATTTCAAGAAGCATCAAAGTTAAATAAGAATGTCAGGGTGCAGGAACATGTTGTGTAAAGTGACAACTTTACGTACAGGATGTCATGTTATTTTAACAAAAGAAAACACTTAAAACTACTTAGCACTGTTGTTTGTGTGTCATATGAAGAAAAATGAGGACCAAGTGATGTATATAGAAAGGGCATAAGCTAGTCATATTCAACTTACCAGAAAAACTAGTAATTAAACAATAGTACACTTAAAGCAACAAGAAAAGATCTCTGTTTTGTAATTTTTACCTTGCTGCATACTCAGAAAAGTGTTTCCCTGGCTGGCGTTGCCTCAATGTATGCAAATCACCACCAGGGCAGAATTCCGTGACCAAGCATGAAAATCTATCAGTCTCAAAATGTGTATACAGAGTTGGTAAGAATGGGTGGTCCAGAAGTTGAAGAATCTCCCTTTCCGTTTGGGCCCTGGTCAGCTTCTTCCTGCTTGCAAGAGAAGCCTTGTCCATCACCTTCATAGCAAAGTAGCACCTTGTGCCACTCAATTCTGAAAGATAAACACTACCAATATCACCACATCCAAGTCGTTTGAGCAGCCGAAAGTGACTCATACCCAGTATGCCATCCCGAGCCCAAACCCCAAGAATAGCCTTACATCTACGGTCATTTCCCTTGTGAGGCTTGTTAGCACTTCCACTAAGATTACTCCAGCTGCTATCATCACTAAGACCACTGCTATCACTAGCTCTACTGTTGCTGGTTTTGCACTTTCAAGCAAGTCGAGTATCATGCTTCCCTTAGCACTTCCCCAGGCCCCTCCCATGGTACCATCACTAGTGACCCCTTCACTTCTATATGTGCTCGTGTAACAGTTTACAATGCTCATGGCAGTTACCACACCAGTGCTGGCAATGCCACTGTGAGGACTGACATTGCCACTTGGGGGAAGGGAAGCATCCCAAACACACTCCTTTTCTTCAGAATCTGGTGCTAAATATGTTGCCTCCATTGAGTGCGATGCACGCGGAAAAGAAAATGGAGAACAGACAGCACCTGGCTCATTTGGCTTGACACTCTCACCTCTTGATACAAGAGCTGTATTTGGCTTTGGTGCAGGAACCTGAACAGAGAGATATTCAGCGGAAGGACCTTTTACTGAGACGCCTCTCATTAAGCAACCCGTATCAGACTTGTCTTGCTCTATCACCACATGTATCGTCTTCACGATATCACTATCTATGGGCTCTGGAGGATGACTTGCCCCATTGAAAGAATTTCTTCTGCCTTCTTCAAAGGAATCCATGCTCCTGAAGCTATCAACCTCAGGGGCCAATTCATTATGCTCTCCCAACATGTCTTTCCCTTTCAGTGATCTTACAAGTACAGGGGCATCGAAAATTTGAGATTTGAAAGAAGTGGATGGACCTTGTTCACTTCTCAAGCTGCTTGTGTGCACACCCGGTCCCTTATCCACAGGAGGAAGCTGCGGGGACAACATCTTCAACTCAGGAATCTTATCCATCATAGCCGGACCTTAACGTCGCCTCTGTTCCAAACAACTATATGATTCCTTAAATCCCAAAAGTTGCGAAGTTTTACTTCTATAGAACAATCCAAATGAATAAGACTTCGCTGCGAGATGGCATGTCCCGTCTTCTCCCTCCCAAACTATGAATCAAAAATACCCGCTATCAATTTCCGCATTCTCGACGCTACATCAATCGTTTTTAATGCTACAATTGCTAGAGCAGACGATTCAAGACTTGAATCTGGACTGAGGTGTTCCCTTTCTCTTCTTTCTAGGAACTTAACAATCCCCAAAAAAAGCGTTGGTTAGAACAAACCGGAGCTGTTGATCTGCATCCCCAAATCAAAGCAGTACAGACAAGATCTTGCAGAAGGAGCTACGCCTGCAGATCACGATTCTACTTTGTACTAAATACCATCACTGGCCAAGAAAAAAAAATGAAATCAAATAAAAGAAAGCGTACGAAATCGTTCGTTCCAAACATTACAGTTGCGAACTACAAAAACAAACCAAACCTTTCAAATCCCTCTCCACGTTCTCATTTTAGGTCCAAATAGAAAGAGAAAGTCCCAAATGAAAAAATCATGACGATTGCAAGACAAATAAAAGGGTCTTAACCCGCACATTCGATCTTTACATAAACGATTCGAGTAAAAATCGTAACCCCGAAAAGAAAAACGAGAAGCGATCTACGCCACAGACCGGAACAGAATCAGGCGATCGCGCACCATCAAGCGGAGGCGAAGCTAGTCCAGTGAAAAATTCAGAAAACCGTTTCTTGAGCTCGATGTTAGGGTTTCGTTGCCCTCTCTCCGAGGAAAGCACGAGAGAGACTGGCAGAGGCAGTAGTGGGAAGGCCTGAAACGAGAAGCAACGGAATTCTCTTTGTCCCCGCCCCGCTTGAACTTTAGTGGCTCGGCGATGGGTCCCACTGAGATTATCCAATCGCGTGGGCTACCCGTTAGGAGGAACCGGGTCGAATATAGGGCAATAGGGAGGCTTACATTAACCAATCGACGACTTACATCACATAGTGGGTCGATCCGACGGCCAATAGTAACGTGGCCGACGGTGGGACCCTATTTGCTCCCTCGTCCGGCGACACCAACCCACCTGCCGCGTCGCCACCCGCACCAACTCGGACACGAAACCACGAGCGCGATCAGCGTCGATGGTCCGTCCGACGTCCTTGACCGCGCCGATTGTTGGTGAGATCTCGACCGCCCATATTTCGAGTGGTGGGGCCATCATGTCGGCTAAGATGTGACGTTATAGTAGTCATATAATTGTCTGCAGCGATCACAAAATGTAATTATCAATTGAAAGAAAAAATTACCACGATAATTGCATTTGTTTTTAGATGGAGGTATAGATATATAATTCACAATGAAAGTTGAAATGACATGTCCTTATTTAATTCTTTCGGTCGTATTGGGATCAAAATCCAACATGATGAATGATTAGCGTAACCCACTAGGTCAATCTCGATCCAATCCGACTCAAGTCGCACTTACAGGTGGCTCACGGGATTATGTGCATGTACTCAATAACCATAGGGGTATAAAAATAACAGGAGAATGTAACACAAGAACATCACACTCATTGTAACAGTTATTAAAGAGGATGTGATGTTGATTCCTTTTACTAAATAATAATAATATCCTTTATTCGAGTTTGGAACTTTAAACAGAGGAAGTAAGATATTTGAGTTAAGTAAAATAAAACGGGAGTCAAACAATATACGGATATTATTCACATCAAAAGCATGTTTAATTAGATAGAACTAGGGACATATAATACCAAATTAAAAATATAACAAGGCATGTCATTTCTTAGTGGTCACCCAAATTTAGGCAGTGAGGGCAACTTTTTATCAACTAGATGTTATATGGGAAAGAAGAAAGATATAAATAGGATATTTGATATAATACTCATATATATTTATATTTTTTATTTTTATTTATGTTTTGTATGTAACGAATTAATATTAGATTTGATAATTCTAGTTTGATTAATTTTTGTGGATCATTTTTTGCTTATAAATGAGAGAGTTATATTATATGGCACTTATGGGGATTATGGTCTATAATAATCATGACACTTTATTGTGCGATAATTTAGAGTTTGTGAAATCTATTATTATAATTTACATTGGCTATAAAGTGTTCACTGAAATAGTTGCTTGTGGATATCGAGTGAAACGCTTCTCTAACATATTTTCTCTTTTGTAGTTCCTTAAGGGACCATAAGAAATTTCGGGGAGGTTAATCTTTACAGATAAACAAGTAAGAGTGTCGTACAACTTAGGTAAAATTGGTTAAGTTTGTGACAATGGTGTTAAAGCACGATAAGCACACATAGAAATACTAAGCATACACATATGGGGGACCCAACGGGGTTGTGTTGAGAGTAGTCAGCACACACAACCATTTAGAAAAAATGGGCATGGAGATGTAGGGAAATGAGTCATTCAGATAAGCAGACATCCAATATTTACATTTAGATGAATGACCAACCCTTTGTGCGAGAAGCACCACGAGGATAAACAAGCTAGAAAAAATACATAGTGCATAAAGGATATGATAACTAAGTTCGAGCTATGGCTCGACTTTGGCAACCAAACTTGATAGTACTCAAGGCAAGCAGAGCGGTTGGTAAAGGATGACATCGTGCAAAATGGAATGGGTTGTACAGTAACTGAAAGAGTTATGCAAAGCTCATAGTGGTGAGGGAAATTACTAACTCGAAGAATTTGGTACTCATGCAAGGGCTTGTATGTGAATGATAGATTGTCAATAGCCATCCCATGACGATCAAAACTTAGTGTCATGGAGCATTGAAACTTTCTCTACGACATAGGAAGGATACATCCATAGGAGACTAAAGTGTACGATAAGTTTAACATATTGCTAAGCCTTGAGGGTGCATCAGGAGCTATGTTGGTAAAGAGTCATAATCTAGCAAGTGCGGTTATGGGGGCAGAACAACACATAGTTTGTTTAGCAAGGCAAAGTCGTCCAAGGGGATGGTGATCTCTGAAACTTGTAGAGGAAAAAATGCAAAGAGGAATGTTACTCCAATAAGAGAGATATCTAGGAGGGATAAGTCTTGGTTCTCTAGAAGGAGAATCATATGCAATAGACTCTACATGTTAAAGAGGAGTACCTTAAGACAACAACTCCACAAAGCTCAATAGATCGAGAGAGTGATGAGGAGTCATCGCATGATCTCGTATGAGCTTATACATTGGTAAATCCATTATGAGATCAAGTGGGGAAGCAACCTAAGGCAACACAAAATGAAGGCACACTTAAGATCGATGTGGAAATCAAACTCAGTGGAGAGCTGACCCATGGAATGGTGGGCATAAGGACCACCATTAACTCAATGCAAATCAAGGGACAGAGTAACTTGGGTAGAACTTGGTGAACTGTCTAAGTTGTATGAAGGGAGTCGATATAGAAGATGGAATATAGAGCGGAGGCACGAAGCTTTCCTTGGAGAGAGGTCAAGGATATAAACTCTTGCAAAGGCAAAAGTGAGATTATGTTGTTCCATGAGTTCTTCATTCTGATGGAGCAGACTCATGCTACTCAACTTCGGAGGCGAAGTTGGGGTGAGAAGATTTAGCACAGGGCTAGAGGACGTAAAGGTGGGTACTGTTGAAGGATATGACACAGTGGTGTCATTCGAGTTGTCATGAAGAAAGTGGTGCACAACGAAGATTGTGCTGGTCAGGGGGCAGAGGCCTAGGATCCAAATAATGGTGCACCAATTTTAGTGAAGTCTATGGACTACAAGAGCTACTAGGTGAGAGACTGTCCTAGAGCTATGCTTCATTTGAGTATGACCCGAGAATGGATGGATTGAGGTTAATTACCAAAGGGACGAATATAATCGAAGGTGACGAAAGTCCTACGACATGCTAGCAATGACCACACATGGAGAGATCATAGTCTGAGTTCATCGTACAAAAATCTAAATGTAATGAAGAAGTCACCAAGAGGTGACATGGTGCAACAGATCGTGGAAGAACAATTCAAGGCAATACAACACACATGGGAGAAGTCCCATGAGGGACTTGATCATGTAGAGATATGATCAGGAGCTACTATGAGCTCCACTTCAGTGAATAACATGATGACAAAAAAAATTATAGATTTAAGGAGTGAATGTCATGGTACCGTAGAGGTGGGTCTTCTGTGCATACATCGAATTTTGTATCAGATAAAAACCTTGGTCATCAGCATATGTGAGCTGTGTACCATCGAGAGAGAATTCCGAGTGTAAGTACCAGTGATTCCCATAGGGAAACTTAATCATACAGAGGTATTATCAGAGCGATTAGAGAGTTAGACTGCTCCAAAGCTCATACTCGCTTAACAGAGCTTCACAAGTCAGAGGATAAGGTCGAATAAATGAGCATTGCTACCAAAGAAGCTAAGGAGAACAAAATTAGCATAAACCCTGCAACAGGATGGCAAAGGCCATGCATGAGGGTTGTAGTCTGCCTTTTCATCGACTAAGGGAAACTGTTTTGAGAATACAAAGGTGTTGAAGTAGGTATTCGAAAGGGGCAAGGAAGCAACGATAAGTCTAAAGAGACTCAGCTAGCAACAAATTAAGCATCAATTAGAATAAAGGTAGACCCAGAGGAGTGCCATAGTACCACAACGATAGATCTATCGATCATGAAGAAAGGGATGCCATGGGCATGACAATACCATGGTACCGCAAAGGTGAAACTTCTATGGAGTCATCGATCCATTACTCTCATTGAAGGAGAGCATTAGTCGTGAAAGAGGTCAAGGAGGTAGAGAATGTAAAGGCAAACTCCAAGTACCAATATAAGACTAAAGGGCAAAGGCCAGAAAACTTTATTAGATCAGTGTCAATATGCTTCTCATCAAGATAAACAAAATTTAAGGACTTTGAGTTGATTCAATAGTCCTTAACTAAGGATCAAAGTAGGCAGTACATGGTATCGTACCTTTTTTACTCAGAGGAGTAGGCGACAGAGATGATGGAGAAGATGATACAATCGTAGAGGTAACCAAAACTATCAAAAAATTGCTCTAAGTCTAGGTGAAATTTTATTCTTTTTTGATAAGACTTCTTGCATTCTAAAAGTTCAATGGTAGTGAGAAGGCGAATCACAATAGCTAACTCAACATAAGGAGTATAAATACTTCAAGTACTTCATAAGTGTGAGCAAAGAGCGGGTAAAGACTAGTAACCATCTTGGTACATGAAGTACAACCCTCGAGGAGGCGGGTGAAGTTAAGTAACCTTTGTCTTCTTAATTCTTAAGAGAATAGATAAATCGAGTACCCTAGTTCTATTATTTATCCTATAGAAGAGCTCTTCACAAGTTTAGATATATTTCGAAGAAACCTAATAAAAGACAATAGTTGTCAAATTCTCATTAATAGTGATTGGTACTATTGAGAGTAGATTGTTTGCTTTATTTTTTAATAGAATATAATAGATAGTGGAAGTGATGCGAACCTATTTGGAAGTGACAACTAAGTTGAAAAAGAATCGATGAGCAAATTTGATGCTCGTTAAAGCTTTGATAAACATCTGCCTAGTTTAAGCAGCATGAGATGTTTGAGATACAAGCACATACCAAAGAAGGTCTTTTCCTTTATCAGAATGATCAATAGGAACCAACAATGATCAACATAACTTAGCCGACCCCACACTAGAGCCAGAGTCATTGGAGAGTTAAAGCAGTATGGTAAATCAAATTTTGATTACTTAATAACAGCGATTGAGAGCAGTTGAGAGCCAAGAGGTATATTGCAGCTAGAGCAGAAGATCGAAGACTTAATAAAGGCAAAGAGATACAACGTCTATAACAACTTTGACGAGGACATTGAAGTAATAAATGAGGGAGAATGTCATAGACAAAGATATAAACAAGGTGTCTGATGTAATACTCATGTATATTCATGTCTTTCAATTTTTGTTATACTTTGTATAGCATATAGTTGGCTAGTAATAGACTTAGCAGTCTTAGTTTAGTTAGCTTTTATAGGTCATTTTCGTATTTATAAATGAGAATTATGCCATGTAGGCACTTATAGGGATTTCAATTTGTAATTTTTGATTTTTTTTTGTCGAGGCTGAGGTGTCGTCTCAGCTTGGTTCGATCGACGTGCGTAAGAGCGTCTATGTGGCCTTGACGTACGAACTTAGACTAGATGTCAGTTCCGGGGTGTGCCTTTCTACTCATCTAAGGTCCATCGCTTCATCTGTTCCCCGGCCCAACTCCCACGTCCTGAATCAAGGCCTTAGTCGGGTAGTTGGGGGTGTCTCGACTCGACCCCTCTAATGATTAAGTTAGCCTCGATATAGAGTTTTTAGTGTATGTTCTATGTATGGAAAGGAAAAAGCTTGCTACAATTCACTTAGGGTCTTTATATTACCTATTAAGAGAGGAGCCCGTAGGAGGTTGTTTAATGCGTGTTGGCACTGGTGTAGAGTCGTACGTTGTCATGCTCCTTGAGTGAGGGGCGGACCAATAATCTATCTACTAATACTGACTGGTGTGCCCCTTGTCTCACCATGCTCATTGAGCAACGGGCTGGGATAGTGTCCCTTCCTGAGACTATGGTCTGAATTAAGTCAGATGTGTCAATTTGGCTTGGTGGGGGTGACGTAGTTTTTAATCTTCATTGGACGAGCCAAAATATGCCCTATCATTCTCTCTCCCAACCCCCCACCCCCCCAAAAGAGAGTCGTGTCTCAAGAGAATCATGGGGCGCAGATCGTGGTAGCAAGTCTGTTTGACTGTTGACTTTGTTCTATGAGTCCTGGATTCGGGGTGGAGATTGAAGTCAATGTGAACTGGCCAAGACTAAAGTTAGCATAGATTTACAGAGCTGAAGTAGGCATGGACTGGCTGAGCTGAAGTCAACACGACTAGCTGAGACTAAAGTTGACATGGACTAGCCGAGCTAAAATCGGTAGGACTGGTCGAGGATGAAGTCGGCATGGACTAGTCGAGCTAAAATCAGCATGGACTGGCTGAGGGTGAAGTCGGTATGGACTGGCTGAGTCTGAAGTCAACACATACTAGCCGAGACTGAAGTCAGCATAGACTAGCTGAGACTGAAGTTCACATGAATTGGTTAAGACTAAAGTCAACACGAACTGGGCCAAGCTAAAGTCGCATGAACTGGTTGAGACTGAAGTCGACATGGACTGGCCGAGCTGAAGTCGACAGGATTGGCTGAGACTAAAGTCGACATAGACTAGCTGAGCTGAAGTCATCGTAGACTGATCGAGCTGAAGTCGGTATAGACTGGCCGAGACTGAAGTCAGCAAGACTGGCCAAAACTTGTTGACATGAACTGGCCACTAATGCAGGAAGATTTCAATTCCTAAGGTTACTGTGGGCGTGGTGCCTCATCATTTTACAGTGCTGAGCTGTTAGGTTGTGATTGGTGACTTCAAGGGTGATTCACCTTTTCCCAAGTGGTTTTTCTATGCTTTTTATGCTCATTTATTACGAATCTCCTTAGGATCTCAAAGTATCGCCCTACCTCCATCTTGAGCAATTGAAGGGTCTTCTTGGGTGACACACTAGGGATCGTGAGGCCGTTGCCTCAACCTCATTCTTGTAACTCTAGCAAGTTTTTATAAACCATGGAGTCTGAGGGAGGGAAGATTATTGCTTCTACTATACACTCTCCCGGTGTCTGGGTCTTCTTGCTTCCTCGATCTGCTGGTTACAAGTGCCCTGTAAGCTAATCACGTGAGTGATGACACGTGTGACACGCTGCGTAATCTTTTTTCTTATGATTAATATTGATATATTCTCATATTATATTATCTATAGCATATATACTGTGATATCCTCGGTTCTATGCAATGAGAATCAGATCATGATGAGATCATAATAATAAGATCGATTCACCTTTAAACACATATTCTAAATAATCTCGGTTATAAGTTACTCAAGAGGGACATTAAGATAACCGGATAGATTGGTATACTATATACTCATTTATATGATGGATACAGCTGGTCTCATAGCCACTTATGTGGAGACACTAAGGATATAGTACATGTGCTCATTGGAGAATGAGTTCACTGATTGATCCGCTTATGGAATGCTATATGGTTAATGATACCTAATGTCAGATAGTGATTCTATAGTCCCAATTGTATATGTGGTCCTTAGATTTGAGACATCAAGGATGCCTTGTATGAATACTCCTTTCTTTGATGCCATACCTACAGGTTTGAAAAGTTTCAGATCTAGTACAATTGGTTATCAAAATTAGTAGCTAAACTTACGAAGGTAATTGAGTGTCAATAGAGGATCATCCACTATCGGTATCATGAGAGAAATATCTCATATATGCTTGCTCAGACAAATACCTAGCCAGGATCATTCAGATTGAGAGAGAAAGAGTTTTCTGGGAGAATCCGATTAAAGCGAGACTCTGACGAATTCCATATGTAACCTGATAGTACCATGTCTAATATATGGTCTCTAAGATATTAGTTAGATGAGAGATTATAGATACACGATAACTATGGATAAACAAGTCCGATGGATTCGATCCCCCTATACCGTATGGGGACTATGGGGTAGTGGCCTAATATATCCATAGTCGATAAGTCGAGTGAATTATTATGGAGATAACAATTCACTCTATTAGAAGGAGTTCTGATAGGAGTGATTCATGACCAGCTCGATATCCAGCCTCGAGGGTCACATACATATAGTGGATGCTTTAGCGAATAGAGGATTGGATGGAGATCCAATTAGCCCCTATTCTTATTAGATGAGACCCTATGCTGATAGACTCCTTGATTAAGGTCCAATTAGAAGCTTAAGGAGATTATTGGATAAAGATCTAATAATGCAAGGTTAGTGGATAATTGGATGGAGATCCAATACCCACTAATGAAGGAACCCTAGGGTTTTTTGTGGCTCTCTATAAATAGGAGGGGAGACTCATGGTTGATAGGCTACAACTTTAGCCACCATCTCCTATTCTCCTCCCTCCCTCTGTACAAGAGTCACGAGATCAGATTGGAGGAGTTTCGCTGCAAAGATCCATCATGTAGATACCGCTAGAGAGGAGGACGCTTGACCCCTTCATCTTTTCCATCCGGATTTGGAATATAGGGATATATGATATCCTTAAGTAAAATCAATCTCTCACATATTATGGTTTTTCGATTTTTATGATTTTTCTCGTGACCCCAATCTTTTGAACGATGATTTGATATGTATGGGAAACTGGTTTTTATTTTGATTTTTTCTACGTATATGATGCTCCCATTGATGTTTCCCAATAATGGTATCACAGCTAAGATTTTCATGTGAAAGATTAGTTTTAAACTGCATATGATGAGATTGAATCATGTAGAATCATTCTACGTGTTATTGGTGCATTTTTGCAACAATGACAGCGAGGAAAGAGGATGACCGGCCATGACTAGGCTCTCTGCAAGGGTGGTTGGCCACGACTAGGTCCCCTGGCGGCCACCACACACCCACAAGGCTGTGGCTGCTAGCCGCAAGGCAACGCCAACGGCCTACAAGCGGCCACCCATAGGGGCGCTCGTAGGGGTGATGCTGCGAAGCACCTCGCTAGGGCTACTACCGCTAGCAGGGCAACGCCCGGTAGCTAGTCCGCAGAGGCGACACTGTGGAGGTGCCGGAGGAGCCTGATGGCCGCCTTAGTAGGGCTGGCCGTAAAGGGGGCAAAGGGGTTAGGGCATTCCTTTTAAGAAAAGGATTATTTTGCCCCTCTAAATTTAGGAAATTTTGAGGACTATCCTCTGATCCAGAATTATGAAAATGCCCTTGAAAATTCTAAAAATTCCGAGCATATCCTGATTTCCAGAAAAATAATTAATTAAATAGTTTAATTAATTATTATATATATCTAGTAGTCCTATATATTATGTGATGTACATGTGATGTATGATATGGATGGATGATCATGAGTCATATGTTGTGATGTGTGTAATAATAATTATTATTATTATTGGGGCTTACGAGCCTCCATTTTTTTTTCATTTATTGTTGGGCCTGCGTGCTTGTAATTATTTGTAATTACATGGAGAGGTACGATGGGAGCATGGGAGTGACAGCGGGACCCATGATGTTGTGGCGGGAGATCACGCCACATAGTGATGCGATGATCTGATGGAACCGATGATGACACGATCAATAATCACAGGGCATGGAGATGCATCGATACACACATAGATCCTATTGTGAGTGATTAGACCCATTGGCTCGGCCTTAATTTTGTTAGGTGACGGCTCATGAACATCCGGTGTGGCTTGCATATGTGATGTGTTATACATCTACTATATATATATATATATATATTTGCATGTGATGTAGATATATATTAAATATGTATGTATGTGACATGACATATTAGGAGATTGATACGAAAAAAAAACCCTTCCTATGATAATATTAAGTCGGTAAGAGTGAGGCAATAAGATTGACCCACGTGACCTTCCATCGTTATAGGAAGAAATTGAATCATGACATATGTTGAGTTGGTCGAGTCCCTCGAGGCTCACTTATCTACGTGATTGAGTTTTTGCCTATGACATAGAGATGTCACCGATGACCTGAGGACATGGTATACTTGGTTGAGTCCCTCGAGGGCATACCATCGAATCAGATTCATCTTGTAACAATGGTGATGACTTAACTGAATATCATGGTTGGTCGAGTCCCTCGAGACCATGATGATTCAAAGGCCGAACATGACGAGAATCACAAGGAGTTGTGATTAGCAAGAGTTGCCTACCTTTTGGGCTTAGTGTAATTGGTCAAGTCCCTTAAGGTTGCACTAAGACGCCAATTGGATCCCGATCACCACTAGAAGTCTACCGAAGACTTTCGTATCACGTGTCAAGGGTATCGTGTGATTCACTAGGAAAATAGTTTTTTTTTATAAGTATTCACTAGGAAAATAGTGGAAGTATATTAAGATAGAAGTCTATATATTAATTAGTATTTTCTGTAAAATCTACATGTTATTTATTTTTGCTATATCTTATTTTGTCAGAAACATATCGCTCACAAACCCCCTACATTGCATACTTAATGCCAATTGCCTCATTGGTCCAAACTATATTAATAATTTGAGAATTGATCTCATGGCAGAAAAAATTGCATACGTTCTTGATACAATTGTGCCCACGCCGGAAGAAGCGGCAAGCAAGGATGAGATCGCTCACTTTGTGAAGTATATAGATAGTCCTAGAGGATAACCTATGTGTTGATCTTATACTTCAGTCCTTATCGAATTCCTTTTCACAGTTTATTATTTTAATATGAACAAGCTTGAGGTGACTCTATCTGAGCTCCTCAATATGTTGAGGGAAGCTAAGAGCACCATCAAGAAAGAGAAGCGAGTTCTCTATATTGGTGAGACCAAAAAGAAAAGAAAGACCAACAAGACCCTTAAGAAAGGCAAGGGCAAAGAAAGACCAGGTAAGGTAAAGGTTGCTAAGAGAGACCCGATAAAAGACAAAGGACAATGCTTCCACTGTGGCCAAGATGGGTATTGAAAGAGGAACTGTAATAACTACCTTGCAGAGAATGCGAGATAGAAGCTTGAAGAAGCTTAAGGTATATTCATGATCAGTCTCCACTTGTTAGATTTTCATGATAACATATGAGTATCGGATACCGGGAGTGTTTATCATATCTGCAATTCGTTGCAGGTTTTGGTAAGACCTACGAGATTGGCTAGAGGCGAGATGGATCTCAAGATGGGCAATGGAGCAATAGTTGCTACAGTTACTGTTGGAGAGGTCACCCTACATCTACCTGGTGGCGCTATTATTGCATTAGATACATGCTATTTTGTTATCTTTATTATAAAAAATATTATTTCTATCTCTTGTTTGATAGTTAGTAGATATAAATTAGTTTTTGAGAACAATAGTTGTTCAATAATTATAGATGATGAGATCATCACTAGAGGGCCCCTTATAAATGGCTTATATATGTTAGAGACTTCTTCACATATCATGAATATAAATGTCTAAGAGGAAAAGAGATGAAGTGAATAATGCATACCTATTACATTGTAGGCTAGGTCATATATATGAGGGAAGGATTCAAAAGTTGCTAAAAGATGGATACTTAGATCCATCTGACTATGAGTCATATGTAACTTGCAAACCTTGCCTTCCGGGGAAGATGACCAACTCTCATTTTAGTGGAACTGGACAGAGAGCCACCAAGTTATTAGAACTCATACATAGTGATGTATGTGGTCCCATGTCGACTCAGGCTATAGGTGGTTACTAATACTTCATTACATTCGCTAATGTTTTCTCTAGGTATGGACACATATACTTAATAAAGTATAAATCTGAGGCCTTTGAGAAATTCAGGGAATATAAGAATAAGGTAGAGAACCAAATTGGAAAGAGTATTAAGACTCTTCGATCAGATCGAGGAGAAGAGTACTTGAGTATAGAGTTCACCCATTTCCTCAAGGACGATGAGATTTTATCCCAGTGGACACTTCCTTATACACCTTAGCTCAATGGTGTCTTAGAAAGGAGGAATTGCACGCTGTTAGACATGGTATGGTCCATGATGAGTTTCACTGACCTACCCATCTCATTCTGGGGGGCACGCCCTAGAGACCGCATCTTACCTTCTGAACAGAGTTCCATCAAAGTCGGTAGTGTCTACGCCATATGAGATATAGAAAGAAAAGAAGCTCGATCTTAAGATTGTTAAGATTTGAGGCTGTCCTGCCTACGTTAGAAGACACAACCTCGATAAGTTAGAATTAAGGATAGAATGGTGCACATTCGTGGGATACCCAAAGGAAACTTGTGGGTATTATTTCTATCACCCCGAGGACTGAAAGATCTTTGTAGCCAAGAGAGTCGTGTTCCTTGAGAAGGAATACGTTCTTGATGGAAACAATGGTAGTAAGATAAAATTGAGCGAGGTTGGAGAATCTAGCTCAAACACCATTATAGAGCCCGAGTCTATTCAGGTACCTAACACACAAGTTTTAACTTTGCATAGATCTAGTAGAGTATTTCACCCTCCTGAAAGATATGTGGGTCATATCAATTGAGATGACTCTCAAGATATTGATCCTCAGACCTATGAGGAGGCTATTATGAGTATAGACTCCGGGAAGTGGCAAGAAGCCATAAATTCTGTGATGGATTCCATGTACTCGAACAATGTTTGGAACATTATGGATGCACCTGAGAGTATTGTGACGATGACAGGGCAATAACTCTAATAAGGGAACCCAGGTCTCATCAAAATTATTCTAAGGAGGTTCCATCAGATTAGAGCGATCATGACCTAAAAAGATATAGTAATGGAAAAAGTTTCATCCGAAGATAACATTGCAAATCCACTGACAAAGCCACTAACTCATATTGTATTTGAGCGTCACAGGGGTATAATGGGGATCAAACACATAGGTGATCGACTTTTGGTCAAGTGGGAGATTGCTGGTTACAAGTGCCCTGCAAGCCAATCACATAAATGATGACATGTGTGACATGCTGTGTGATCTTTTTTTTTATGATTAATATTGATATATTCTCACATTATATTATCTGTAGCATATGTATTATGATGTCCTTGATTCTGTGCAATAGGAATCAGATCATGATGAGATCACAATAATGAGATCGATTCACATTTAAATATAAATCCTAAATAATCCTAGTCATAGGTTACTCGAGAGGGACATCGAGATAATCGGACAGACTGGTATACTATATACCCGTCCATATGATAGAGGCGGCTGATCTCATAGTCACTTGTGTGGAGACACTAAGGATATAGTACAGATGCTCATTGGAGAATGAGTTTACTGATTGATCCGCTTATGGAATGCTATATGGTTAATCATATCTAATGTCGGACAGCGATTCCATAGTCCCAGTTATATATCTAGTCCTTAGACTTGAGACACCAAGGATGTTTTGTATGATACAGCTGGTTATCAAGATTGGTAGTCAATCTTACGAAGGCAATTGAGTATCAATAGAGGATCATCCACTCTTGATATCATAAAAGAAATATCCCATATGTGCTTGCTTAGACAAATCCCTGGCCAGGGTCATTCGGATTAATAGAGAAAGAGTTCTCCGGGAGAATCCTATTAGAGCGAGACTATGACGGATTCCGTATGTGACCTGACAGTACCATGTCTAATATACGGTCTCTGGGACGTTAGTTGGATGAGGGATTATAGATACATGATAACTATAGACAAATAGGTCCGATAGATTCGATCCCCTTATACAGTTTGGGGACTATGACGTAGTGGCATAGTATATCCATAGTCGATGAGTTGAGTAAATTATTATGAGGATAATAATTTACTATATCAAAAGGAGTTATGATAGGAGTGACTCACGACCACTCGATATTGGGCCTAGAGGGGCACACACATATGATGGATGCTTCAGCGAATAGAGGATTGGATGAAGATCCAATTAGCCTCTATTCTCATTAGATAAGACCTTATGCTAATATGCTCCTTGATTAAGGCCCAATTAGAGGCATAAGGAGATTATTTGATAGAGATCCAATAATACAAGGTTAGTGGATAATTGGATAGAGATCCAATACCCACTAAGGAAGGAACCCTAGGGTTTTTTGGTGGCTCTCTAGAAATAGGAGGGGAGACTCATAGTTGATAGACTATAGCTTTCATATCCTATTCTCTCGCTTCTGCGTAAGAGTTGCGAGATCAGATTGGAGGAGTTTCTCTACAGAGATCTATCGTGTGGATACCGCTAGAGAGGAGGATGCTTGACCCCCTTTATCTTCTCCATCCGGATCTGGAATAGAGGGATATACGATCTCTCTAGGTAAAATCAATATGTCACATATCATGGTTTTTTTATTTTTGTGATTTTTCTCGTGACCCCAATATTTTACATGATGATTTGATCTATATGGGAAACCAATTTTTATTTTGATTTTCGCTGTACATGTGATGCTCCCACTGAGGTTTCCCAACACGATCATTGTCCTTAGTCTTTTTTGCTCTTTCTGTGACTTGACAGTTGAGTTCCTCTCTTCCCACTCTTCTCTTTTGTTTTCTTCGTGTAGTCGCTGTCATGTTTTCTCTATCTTCTAGTAAGGAGAGGAACTTTGGGGATTATTCCCCCTTTGGATTATCGTCCTTTATGGACACGAGGTCTTCAAAGGCCCTCGAGGGCATGCTCAGAGAGCATGATAAGGATTTGATCATTTTTTTGGTGGAAAAATCTGAAGAAGCAAAGAGAACATGATGGGAAGAGCAAGATCATGACATGGGAGAAAATGAAAAGAGAGTTGAAAATAAAATACTTATAGGACAACTATAGGCAAGAAATCTTTCTAAAAAGCTCTGATTTTAAACAAAGAGATCTTAGTATGAAGTGACAGCAAAAGTTTGAAAGGAGTTCCCAATACGGTGCAAAAGATTATTATACGAGAAGAGAAAATTCAAAGTCTATTCTCCAAAGCAAAGTAGTGTGAAGGTACAAGACAAGGGTGAGGGATCATATGATTTTAGGCATATCGCTTCAGATAGTCTAAATAGGAGGGAGGATCGTTACATTTGTTGAAGAACATAGTGATGGAGAAGGAAATAAAGCCAGTGACGAACCAAATTATGATATTATGAGGAAGAGGTTACTTATGCTAATTATGGTTTGCCCATTATTTCCTGTAGTGAATGCAAGGATGAATTAGAAAGGGATGGTCATGTTTTGGCTCTAGTAGCCATAGAGGAGAACGAACAGCACAAGGAGCCATCACCAATCATGAAACTAATAATGAAGGAGTTACAAGATGTTGTACCAAAGGAGATAACCTTCCATCATTGAGAGCCATCCGACATCATGATGATCTTATTCCAAAGGCAGATCCAACAGATTGTTTTGATCTAGTTACTCATTCTGTAACTATACTAATTAGTGGAGATGTTGATGAGGGGGTTAAATAGATAAAGAAGTTGTATGTGAAAGTTAAAATAATCACTAAAAATTAAAATGACAGGTACATAGGAGCTGCCAACAAACACAGAAAACATATAGAGTTTAATACATCTAATTTAATCTGGATTTATCTATGGAAGAAGAGGTTACCCCCAAACAAATCTAAGAAATTGAAACCAAAGACTAATGGACCATTCAATATGCTTAAGAGAATTGATAAAAATGCTTATAAGATCCAACAACTTGAAGATTATGGGGCATTCTCAATATTCCATATAGTTGATTTTAGTCCTTATCATGTGTTCGGAACAAATAAGGACTTAAGGACAAGTCTTTTTTAACCAGGGGAGATTGACACGAGCATGCCTAAGTTGCTAAAATCAGCTCATATAAAAATTGTTAATCCTATGATTCCGCAGTCCATAATGTTGTCTCAGCTTTTAACCCAGCTCACTATGACAGCTTATGAGCATATTCCTTAGACAAAGTAAAAGCTCTTTTAAGGTGCTTTACTTCTTGAGTAATCTATGATCGAGATTATTTAAGATTTGTATTTAAAAGTGAATCGATCTCATTATCATGATTTCATCACGATATGATTCTCATTGCATAGAACCAAAGACATCACAATATATATATATATATACAACAGATAATATAATTTGAGAATATGCCAATAATAATCATAAGTAAAAGATCGTGCAGCATGTCATACGTGTCATCACTCACGTGATTGGCTTGTAGGGCACTTGTAACCAGCACAAAATAGGCCAAGCTGTTGGACATTGAAGATGCAAAGCAAGCAGCGAAAGAGATGCGCAAAACAAGTTATACCCTAGGGGCCAGACTAAGGCCCATCGCCTCCAGCCAAGCTTTGATCATCGACTTAATCGCTATCGGGGAGGAAGGGAGAAAGAGGAATAGAACTCAAGAACAAGAAAAACCGAACGTCGATTTGTAGAAAAGGAAGAAACTTAGAACAAAACTTACATAAAATAGATAAAAGGTTCACCACTAAATTTAATTCAAAAATTCTCTTGTTCTAATATTATAGGAGTTAGTTAACAGAGATAAAACACTTAATTTCGTAGTTTCTTATGCATGAAAGGTTATTTCATGCACTAGCATTTATTTTAGAGTTTTAGGATTAGAAAAAAAAGTTTAGCACCTAATTTGTATTAGAATAAGCTCTTTGGAATCTCTCTAAAACTTTGTATCTCTTGTATGCGTCCTTGAGTGGTGAGTCTTTTGATTTAGTTCTATATCCTTGTTTAATTTCCTTGAGGTGACAAATTTTCTGTATCCTCTTATGACTTTAAAATTATTGGTGAATTTTTTATCCATTTTAGCAAGTTCTATTCTGAGTTTATTTTTTTTCTATAAATCAATTTTCAGTTTCTCTTGTTTCTTGAATTCCATTCCTTTTTCTCCCTTCCCGATATCAGTTTGGTATCAGAGTTCAAGGCTAGATATCATGGCAAGGCAGAATGGAAAATATACAATTGGTGAAGGTAGTAGCCATGAAGATAATGTTGGATCCTTGAGGTTGTAGCTACAAAGTTTGTTACAGAGTCTACAAGAAAAAAATAAAATTATTGAATAACTTCATAACAAAAATAATCAGCATGAAAATGTTGTCCAAATGTATAGTTCTGATGATGATACACATTCTTACCCATGGAAGTTTCGAAGATTTCAAGCAAGGCATAGGGACCAAGATGAATGGTAGAACAAATACAATTCAAGGTTTGATATTCTAGAGTTTGAAGGGAAAATGAATATTGACGACTTTATTGATTGGCTCAATATAGTAGAAAGAATATTTGATTTTTATGAACCACAAAAATAAAAGAAAGTTAAGCTTGTGGCACTCAAACTCAGAAGGAATGCATCTTTTTGGTGGGAAAATCTGAAGAAGCACAGAGAGCATGAGGGGAAGAGTAAGATCGTAACATGAGAGGAAATAAAAAGGGAGCTGAAAAGAAAATACTTACCTAACAACTATAAGCAAGAAATCTTTCTACAAATCAATGATTTTAAGCAAAAAAATCTTAGTGTGGAGGAGTTTAGCATTTGATTTGTATCCGAAGAAGCTCTTTGGAGTCTCTCTAAAACTTTATATTTCTTGGATCCATTACTGAGTGGTGTCTTTTAATTCAGTTCTATATCCTTATTTACTTTTCTTAAGGTGGTGAATTTTCTATATCCTCTTGTGATATTAAACTTGATGGTGAACTTTTTATCTATTTTGTGCAAGTTCTGTTCTGAATTTGTTCTTTTCTACAAATCGACTTTCAGTTTCTCTTGTTTCTCGAATTCCATTCATTTTTCTCCCTTCTTGGTATCAATGCTAAAGGCTAGAGATCATGGCATGACGAAATAAAAAAGTAGTGGGTGAAGATAGTGATAATAAAGATGATGTTGCACCCTTGAGGTTGCAGCTACAAAGAGTGCTACATAGTATACATGAAAAAAATAAAATCATTGAAGAACTTCAGAGCAAAAAATAATTATCATGAAAATGATTCTTAAAAGTTTGGTTATATTAATGATACACCTAATTACATAAGGGAGCTAGAAAGATTTTAGTCAAGGTGTAGAGACTAAGATGAGTGGCAGCACAAATACAACCCAAAGATAGATATTCCGGAGTTTAAAGGTAGAATAATTGTTGATGACTATTTTGATTGGCTTAATACGGTAGAAAGAATATTCAATTTTCATGAACCACTAGAACAAAAGAAGGTAAAACTTATGACACTAAAACTAAGAAGGAATACATTCTTTTGATGGAAAAATCTGATGAAGCAAAGAGAACGTGATGGGAAGAGCAAGATCGTGACATGGGAGAAAATAAAAAGAGAGTTGAAAAAAAAAAAACTTAGTTGACAACTATAAACAAGAAATCTTTCTAAAAAGCTCTGATTTTAAACAAAGTGATCTTAGTGTGAAGAGGCAACAACAGTTTGAAATGGGTTCTCAATACGGTGTGAAAGATTATTATATGAGAAAAGAGAATTCCAAGTCTATTCTCCAAAGCAAAGTAGTGATGAAGGTACAAGACAAGAGTGAGGGATCATATGGATTTGGGCATATCGCTTTAGATAGTCCAAATAGGAGGATCATTATATTTGTTGAAGAACATAGTGATGGAGAAGGAAATGAAGCTAGTGACGAATCAAATTATGATGATTATGAGGAAGAGGTTACTTATGCTGATTATGGTTTGTCCATTATTTCCTATAGCGAATGCATGGATAAATTAGAAAGGGATAATAATGTTTTGGCTCTAGTAGCCATAGTCAAGAACAAATAACACAAGGAGTTGCCAGTAATCATGAAACCAATAATGAATGAGTTACAAAATGTTGTACAAAATGAGATCCAACATAACCTTCCACCATTGAGAGACATTCAACATCACGGTGATCTTATTCTTAAGCAGATCCAATATATCATTTGGCTTTAGTTACTGATTCTGTAACTATGTTAATTAGTGGAGATGTTGATGAGGGGGCTAAACAGATAAATAAGTTGCATGTGAAAGTTCAAACAATCACTAGAAAGCAAAATGAGAGATACATGCAAGCTGCCGATAAACACAGAAATCATATGGAGTTTAATATAACTGATTTGATCTGGATTTATCTTTAGAAGAATAGTTACCCCCAGACAAATATGAGAAATTAAAATCAAAGACTGATGGTCCATTCAATATGCTTAAGAGAATTGATAAGGATGCTTATAAGATCAAGCAACCTGAAGATTATGGGGCGTTCTTAGCATTCAAGATGGTTGATTTTAGTCAATATCATGTGGTTGGAGCAAATGAGGACTTGAGGATAAGTCTTTTTTAACCAGGGGAGATTGACACGGGAGTGCCTAAGTTGCTTAAACTAGCTCGTATGAAAATTGTTGATCCTATGATTCCCTACAGTCCATAATGTTGCCTCATAGCTTTTAACCCAGCTCACTCAAATATGATAACTCTTGAGCATATTCCTTAGACAAAGTAAAACCTTTTTCAATGTGCTTTCCTTCATGACTAAGGAATGCATTAAAAGAGTTAATTAGCAAATGTAAAGCACTTAATTTCATAGTTCCATATGTTTGAAGGGTTATTTCATATACTAGTACTTATTTTAGTATTTTAGGATTAGAAAAAAAAGTTTAACACCTGATTTGTATTGGAAGAAGCTTTTTGGAGTCTCTCTAAAACTTTGTATCTCTTGGATTCTTCCTTGAGTTATGAGTCTTTTGATTTAGTTCTATATCCTTATTTAATTTCCTTAAGGTGGTGAATTTTATGTATCCTCTTGTGACTTTAAACTTGGTGGTGAATTTTTTTATCCATTTTATGCAAATTCTATTATAAGTTTGTTTCTTTTCTACAAATCAACTTTCAGTTTCTCTTGTTTCTTAAATTACATTCCTCTTTCTCCCTTCCTGGTATCAGTTTAGTATCAGAGTTGAAGGCTAGAGACCATGACAAGGCGGAATAAAAAAGATACAATTGGTGAAGGTAGTGGCCGTGAAGTTGACGTTGAATCCTTGAGGTTGCAGCGACAAAGTTTATTGCATAGTCTATAAGAAAAACATAAAATTATTAAGAACTTCAGAACAAAAACAGTCAGCATGAAAATATTACCTTAATGTATGGTCTCATGACGATACACCTTCTTACCCAAGGGAGTTTCAAAGATTTCAGGCAAGGCATAGAGACCAAGATAAATGGCAGAACAAATATAACCTAAAGTTAGATATTTTGGTGTTTAAGGGAAAATCAATATTGACGACTTTATTGATCAATACAGTAGAAAGAATATTTGATTTTCATGAACCACTAGAACAAAAGAAGGTTAAGCTTGTGACACTCAAATTCAAAAGGAACACATCCTTTTGGTGGGAAAATATGAAGAAGTAAAGAGAACATAAGGGAAGAATAATATCATAACTTGAGAGAAAATGAAAAGAGAGCTAAAAAGAAAATACTTACCTGATAACTATAAGTAAAAATCTTTTGAAATCAATGATTTTAAGTAAAAAAATCTTAGTGTGGAAGAGTTTAGCACATGATTTGTATTGGAAGAACCTCTTTGGAGTCTCTCTAAAACTTTATATTTTTGGATGCGTTCTTGAGTGGTGAGTCTTTTAACTCAGTCATATATCCTTGTTTGATTTCCTTGAGGTGATGAATTTTCTGTATCCTCTTATGAATTAAATTTAGTGGTGAACCTTTTATCTATTTTATATAAGTTTTGTTCTAAGTTTCTTCCTTTTCTACAAATCGACGTTCGGTTTCTCTTGTTTCTTGAGTTCTATTCCTCTTTCTCTCTTCTCCCCGATAGCGATTAAGTCGATGATCAAAGCTTGTGAGGGGACGGACCTTAGTCCGCCCCGGGGTATATTTCGCGTATCTCTCTCTTTTGCTTTTGCTGCTCTTTCAATGTCCAACTTGGCCTATTTTTTGGGGTTACAAGTGCCCTACAAGCCAATCACATGAGTGATGACACGTGACACATTGCATGATCTTTTACTTATGATTATTATTGGCATATTCTCAAATTATATTATCTGTATATATATATATATATTGTGATGTCTTTGGTTCTATGCAATGAGAATCATATCGTGATGAAATCATGATAATGAGATCGATTCACTTTTAAATACAAATCTTAAATAATCTCGATCATAGATTACTCAAGAGGGACATTAAGATACCTAGACTGACCAGTGTACTATATACCCATCCATATGATGGAGGCGGTGGGTCTTATACCCACTTGAGTGGAGACACTAAGGATACAGTACAGGTGCTCATTGGAGAATGAATTTACAGATTGATTCTCTTATGGAATGCTATATGGTTGAGGACACCTAATATCAAACAGTGATTCCATAGTCTCAGTTGTGTATTTGGTCCTAAGACTTAAGACACTAAAGATGCCTTGTTTGAGTACTCCTTTCTTTGACGCCGGACTTACAGGTTTAGAAAGTTTTAGATCTGGTACAACCGATTATCGAGATTGGTAGCCAACATTACAAAGGCAATTAAGTGTCAATAAAGGATCATCCACTCTTGGTATCACGAGAGGAATGTCCCATCTGTGCTTGCTCAGACAAATCCCTGGCCAAGGTCATTCAAATTAAAAGAAAAGGAGTTATATAAGAGAATCCGATTATAGTGAGACTTAGATGGATTTTATATGTGGTCTAACAGTACCATGTCCAATATACAATCTCTTAGATATTAGTTGAATGAGGGATTATAGATATACGATAACTGTGGATAGACAGATCTGATGGATTCGATCTCCCTGTATTATTTGGGGACTATGGCGTAGTGGCCTAGTACGTCTATAGTCGATGAGTTAAATGAATTATTATGAGGATAATAATTCACTATATCAGAAGGAGTTCTAATGGGAGCAACTCATGGCCAACTCGGTATTGGGCCTAGAGGGTTTACACATATATTATAGATGATTCAACGAATAGAGGTATTAAATAGAGATCCAATTAGCCCCTATTCTCATTAGATGAGATCCTTCACTAATGGACTCTTTATATGAGACCCAATTAGAGGCCAAAGGAGATTATTGGATAGAGATCTAATAATGCAAGGTTAGTGGGTAATTGGATAGAGATCTAATACCCACTAAGGTAGGACCCCAAGGGTTTTTGTTGGCTCTATAAATAGGAGGGGAGGCTCATAGTTGATAGGCTACACTTTTGGTCGTCCCCTCCTATTCTCCTCCCTACATCTGTGTGCGTAATTGTTTGAAACTTGAGGCTGTAATTAGAGGAGTATCGCTACAATGATCCATCGTATAGATATTGCTAGAGAGGAGGACACTTGACCTCCTTCATCTTCTTCATCAGGATTTAGAAAAATAAGGATATATGATCTCTCTAGGTAAACAATCTCTCACACGATGAGGTATTTTGATTTTATGATTTTTTCTCGTGATATGTTCTTTTGCACGACGATTTGATATGCATAGAAAAAATCTATTTTGTTTTGATCTTTCGCTATGCATGTGATGCTCCCACTTGGTTTCAAAACAGTGGTATCAGAGCCAAGGTTGTTCATGCGAAAGATTGGTTTTAAACTATGTTTGATGATGACATTGTGTTGCGTAGAACTATTCAATGCGTTCACTATTGTGATTCGCAGTGAAGGTAGCCACCTGCAGGTTGGCTACTTATGGAGGTGGCCACCCACGGCCAGGCTGCCTGCAGGGGTGGTCGCTCGTGGCCAAGCCCCTTGTATGGGGCAATTAGGTTATGGTAGGGGCTGCCAACAAGGGGCAGCCGACTGTGGCCAGCCCGCATGGGACGGTCACCTGCAGGCATGGCTGCTACCTGCAAGGGCAGCACCTGTGGGCACGACACTCGCCCGCTTGCCCGGGAGCAAAGGCGGCCAACGACGATGTGCAGCGCTGCCGCCTGCACATGGGCAATGACGATAGTCGCTAGAAGAGGGCAGAAAGGGCTTAGGGTTTCTTTTCGATAAAAGGTTGATGTTGCCCCTTGGAATTTGAGAAATTCTAGGTTCCATCTTCCTTTATAGAATTTCAAAAAAAATCCTTGACTTTTCTAGAAATTTTGAGGTATATCCTTTTCCAAAATTATAAAAATACCCTTTACAATTCTAAAAATTTTTGGCATATCCTGATTTATAGAAAAATAATTAATTAAATAGTTTAGTTAATTATTTATTATCTAGTAATCCTACATGGTGATGTGTACATGAAATATGTAATGTGGATGGATAATCTTGAGCCATGTGATGTGATATATGTATATATAATTATTATTATTGGGGCCTGCAAGCCACCATTTTTCTCATTTATTGTCGGGCTTATGTGCTTGTAATTATTTTATAATTACATAGAGAGGCGCAGCGGGAGCATGGAGGTGATAGCATGACCCATGATGTCGTAGAAAGAGATCATGACTCTTGGTGATGTGATGAGGATCCGAGAGAATTGATGATGACAAGATCAATGATCACAAGGCATAGAGATACGTCAATGCATACTTAGATCCTATTGTAAGATATTAAGTCCATTGGCTCGGGATTAATCATATTAGGTGATGACTCATGATCATCGGGTGTGGCTTACATATGTGATATGTGTTATACATATATTATATATATATATTAAATATATATATATATGACACGACATATTAGGAGACTAATACAAAAACAAAAACTCCTCTTATGATAATATTAAGTTGATAAGCATGAGACAATAAGATTGACTCAAATGGTGTTCCATCGTTATAGGAAGAAATAGAATCATGACATATATTGAGTTGGTCGAGTCTCTTGAGGCTCACCTATTTACGTGATCGAGATCTTATCTACAACATAGAGATATCATTGGTGACCTGAGAACATAGTATACTTGGTCGAGTCCCTCAAGGGCATATTATCAAAATCAGACTCATCTTGTAACGATGGTGATGACTTAACTGAACATCGTGGTTGGTTGAGGCCCCTGAGATCATGATGGTTCAGAGGCCGAACATAACGGGAATCACAAAGAGTTGTGATTGGCAAGAGTTGTCTATAATTTGGGCTTAGTGTAATTGGTCAAGTCCCTCGAGGTTGCATTAAGATGCCAATTAGATCCCAATCCCCATTAGAAATCTGCAGGAGACTTCCGTCTCTTGTGTCGAGGGTGTTGCATGATTCGCTAGAAAAATAGTGGGAGTATATTAAGATAGAACTCCATATCTTAATTATTTTTTTTATAAAATCTGTATGTTATTTATTTGTGCTATATCTTGTTTGTCAGAAACATATCACTTGCAAACCCCTTGCATGACATACTTGATGCCAACCACCTCACTGATCCTGATGGATTGGCTCTATAATTTAAGAATTGTTCTCATGGCAAAGAAAATCATATATGTCCTTAATACAATTATGCTCATGCCGAAAGAAGGGGCAAGCGAGAATGAGATTGCTCGCTGTATGAAGTATATAGATGATTTCACATTAGCAAAATGTTACATGTTAGCCTTCATGACTCCTGAGTTACAGAGACAACATGAGAGCATGGATGCATATTCTATCCTCCTTTATCTTCGCTAGTTGTTTAAGAAATAAAGAAGAACTCATATAAATGAGATATTCAAGAGATTCTTCCAAGCTAGGATGATAGAAGAGACATTGATTGAGAACCATATCCAAAAGATGATAGAGTGGATCAAGAAACTCAGAGGTCTAGGAATAGTCCTAGAGGATAACTTGTGTATTAATCTTATACTTCAATTCATTCCTTTGCTCACTTCATCATGAATTTTAACATGAGCAAATTTGAGATAACTCTCCCTGAGCTCTTCAATATGTTGAGAGAAGCTGAGAGTGCCATCGAAAAAGAGAAGTCAGTTCTTTATATTAGTGAGACCAAGAAGAAAATGAAAGCTAGTAAGACCCTTAAGAAGGGCAAGGGTAAAGAAAGACCGAGTAAGGCAAAGATTGCCAAGAAAGAACCAACAAAAGACAAAGGAAAGTGCTTCCACTATGGCCAAGATGGGCACTAGAAGAAGAACTATAAGGATCACCTTGTAGATAAGGCGAAATAGAAGCTTGGAGAAGCTTCAAGTATATTCATGGTCAGTCTTCACTTGTTAGATTTTCATGATAACACATGAGTATTAGATAATGGAAGCACTTATCATATCTTCAATTCGTTATAGGTTCTGGTAAGACCTAGTAGATTGGCTAGAGATGAGATGAACCTCAAGATGCACAATGGAGCAAGAGTTATTATAGTTGCTGTTAGGGATGTCACCCTGCATCTGCTTGGTGGAGCTATCATTGCATTGGCTACATGCTATTTTGTTCCATCTATTATCAAAACATTATTTTCATCTATTGTTTGATAATTAATTGATATAAATTAGTTTTTGAGAATAATAATTGTTCAATAATTATAGATGATGAAATTATCACTAGAGAGACCTTGATAAATAACTTATATATGTTAGACACTTCTCCACACATCATGAATATAAATACGTCTAAGAGAAAAAGATATGAGGTGAACAATGTAAACCTATGATATTGTAGGCTAGGTCATATACATGATGAAATGATTCAAAAGTTGTTGAAAGATGGATACTTAGATACATTTGACTATAAGTCATATGTAACTTACGAACCTTGCCTTCATAGGAAGATGACTAACTATCCTTTTAGTGAAATTGGAGAGAGAGCCATTGAGTTATTGAAACTCATATATAGTAATGCATATAGTCCCATGTTGACTTAGGCTATAGGTGGTTACTCATACTTCATTACATTCATTAATTATTTATCTAGGTATGAACACATGTATTTGATGAAATATAAGTTCGAGGCCTTTGAGAAATTAAGGGAATATAAGAATAAGGTAGAGAACTAGATTAGAAAGAATATTAAGATTCTTCGATCAGATCGAGGAGGAGAATACTTGAGTATAGAGTTTACCCATTTCCTCAGGTACAATGAGATTCTATCCTAGTAGACACTTCCTTATACACCTTAGCTCAATGGTGTATCAGAAAGGAGGAATCACATGCTATTTGATATGGTGCGGTCTATGATGAATTTCATTGACATTCCCATCTCATTTTGGGGATATGCCTTAGAGACCATAGCTTACCTTCTAAACAGAGTTCTATCAAGTCGGTAGTGTCTACACCATATGAGATATGGAAAGGAAAGAAGCGAGAACTTAAGGTGGTTAAGATTTAGGTCTATACTACCCATGTTAGAAGACACAATCCCGACAAGTTGGAATCAAGGATGAAACGGTGTATATTCATGCGAGATGCTAGGATCACGGATGATAGAGTGTTCGTGGCCATCCCAAGGCGCGATTAGAACTCGGCGCCATGGAGCATCAGAACTTTCTCTTCGATATGGGAAGGATATGTCCGTAGGCGGCTGAAATGTGCAACAAGTTCAGCATGTTGCTAGACCTTGAAGGGTGCAGTGAAGACTGTATTGGAGAAGGGTCGCAATCTAGCAAGGACATTTGTGGTGGCAGAACAAAGCACAAGTTCAGCAAGACGGAGTAGTCCAAAGGGGATGATGGTCTCCGAAACTTCCAGTGGGAAGTATGTAAAGAGAAAAGTTGCTCCAGCAGGACAGATATCCAGGAGGGATAAGTCCTAGTTCTCTAGTGGGAGAATCATGTGCAACGGACTGCACATATTGAGGAAGAGTTCCTCAAGGTTATATCTCCACAAAGCTCAACGGACCGAGTGAGCGACGAAGAGTTGTCGCATGATCTCGAAGGAGGTAATGCATTGGTGGATGCATTTCGAGATCAAGTGGGGGAGCAATCCAAGGCAACATCATATGAAGGCACACTTAGAGTCGATGCAGAAATCAAACTCAACAGAGGGCTGACCCGTGGAATGGTGGACGTGAGGGCCACTATCAACTCAATGCAAATCGAGGAGCAGAGCGACTTGGGTGGAACTCGGTGAAGTATCCAAGCCGCATGAAGGGAGTCGACATAGAAGATGGAACATGGAGCGGAGGCACGGAGCTTTCCTTGGACAGAGGTCAAGGGCATGAACTCTTGTAGAGGCAAGAGTGGGATCATGTCGTTCCATGGGTTCTCCATTCTGATGGGACAGACTTATTTTGCATAGTGCTAAAGATGAAGGGAGCTTCAAGGCACATGCAAGCTACCTCAGAGATGCATTTGATGGAGTAACTAAGGTGATTCAACAAGAGGTGCATAGAAAGATTGTGCTGGTAGGGGATAGAGGCTCAAGATCCAAACAATGGTGCACCAACTCTAGCGAAGTCAGGGGACTTCAGGAGCTCTTAGGCAATGGACTGTCCTAGAGCTATGCTTCGTCTAGGTGTAACCCAAGAGTGGGGGGGGGGGCGACGAAGGGAAATTGCCAAGGGAGCAAACTAAAAATCGGAGATGGCGGAGGCCCTATGATGTGTTGGCAGAGGCCACACGTGGAAAAGTCATAGTCTGAGTTCATCACACGTGAATCTGTATGCAATGGAGATGTCACCAGGAGGCGACATGGTGCAGCGGATCGTGGTGGAATAGTTCGTGGCAATGTAATACAGGCAATTTTATCCCGTGAGTGACAAAGATCATGTAGAGATATGATCAGGAGTTACTGGGAGCTCCACTTTGGTGCACAACACAACAAGAAGAAGGGCTATAGATTCAAGGAGTGAATGTCGTAGTACCGCAGAGGTAGGTCTTCGTGTGTACATCGAAGCTTGTATTGGATGAAAGCCTTAGTCATCAGCGTATGTGAGTTGTATACTACCGAGGAAGAAGTCCAAGTGCACGTACCAGTGAGTCCCATGGAGGGGGACGTGATCATGTGAATGATCAGGAGCTGCTGGGAGCTCCACTTCGGTGAACAATACAACGACAAGAAGGGCTGTGGATTCAAGGAGTGAATGTCATAGTACCGCAGAGGCGAGTCTTCCATGTGTATGCATCAAAGCTTGCATCAGATGAAAGCCTTGGTCATCAACATATGGGGGCTGTGTAACACCGAGAGAGTAGTCAGATTGCAAGTACCAGTGAGTCCCATGGAGGGGACTTGATTAATCGGAGCAGCTGGAGAGTTGGACTGCTTTAGTGCTCACATTCGCTTAAGGGAGCCCAGCAAGTCAGAGGACAAGGCCGAGTAAGCAAACATTACTACCAAGGAAGCTAAGGAGAACAAAATTGGCGCGAGCCCTGCAACAAGATGGCGGAGGCCATGCATGAGAGTTGCAGTCTGTCTCTCCATCGACCAAGGAGAACTGCTAGGAGGACACAGTGGTGTTGAAGCAGGTGGTCGAAAGGGGCAAGGAAGCGACGACGAGTCCAGCGGGGCTCAGCTACCCAAAAGAAAAGCGTCGGTTAGAAAGGAGGTGGACTCGGAGGAGCTCCACAGTGCCATAGAGGCAGATCTACCGATTGCGAAGGAAGGGATGAAGATGTAAGATAATGGATAGTAGTGCTATGGGCTTGGCAGCACCATGGTACTGCAGATGCGGGACTTCCGTGAAGTCATCGATCCCTTGCTCTCATGGAGAGAGAGCATTGGTTGTAAAAGGGGCCTAGGAGGTGGAGAATGCAGAGGCAAACTCCAAGTACCAAGACAAGGCAGAAGGGTAGAGGCCAAGAAACTTCATAAGACCGATGTCGATGGGCTTCTCATCTAGATAGCCGAAATTAAGGGACTTCGGGTTGATGCAGGAGTGCTCGACCAAGGAACAAAGTAGGCAGTACATGGTACTGTACCTTTCTACTCAAGAGGAGTAGGCGACAAAGGTGTTGGAGAAGACGGTACGATCCCAAAGGCGACCAGATCTATCAAAGACTTACTCCAAGTTGGGGTAAACTTTTTGCTCTTTTCGGGCAAAACTTCTTGCATTCCAGAAGTTCAATGGCAGTGGGAAGGCGAATCACAGTAGCTAACCCAATGCAAGGAGTGCAACCACTTCAAGTGCTTCAGAAGTGTGAGCAAAGAGTAGGCGAATGTTAGTACCCAGCTTAATGCATGAAGTACAAACTCGAGGAGGCAGGCGAAATCGAGTAACCTTTGCCAGACAAAATTGAGTAACCTTTGCCTTCTCAACTCGAGAGAATGGGCGAAATTGAGTACCCCAGTTCTCTTAACTCGAGGAGGTGAGCGAAGCCAAGTAACCTTACCTTCTCAACTACGAAGAGAATGAGTGAAGTCAAGTATCTCAGTTCTCTTACTTATCCAAGCAGGGGAGCTCTGCACAAGTTCAGTGACCCTTCAAAGAAAGCTTATGGAAGACAATGGTTGTCAAATCCTCACGTGATAACTAACAGCGGAAAAAGGTTCAATGGGCAAACATTATGGAGAAAGGACCTTAAAAACATCAAAGTCTGCGAGGCGATACTCGTTAAAGCTCCAACAAGCATCCACCCAGTTCAAGCAATATAAGCATACTGCAATACTGGCGCATAATAAGGCAGGTCTTTTCCTTCATCAGAGGAATCCGTGAGAACCAACAAGGATCAACACAACTCAGCCAACCCCACACCAGATTCAGTCATTGGTGAGTTGAAGCAACATGGCAAACCAGGCAGAGAGCGGCTAGGAGCCAAAGGGGCGTGTTGCAGCCAAAGCAGAAGATTAAAGATTCAGCATAATGCGAGGAGATGTAGCGTCTATAGTGGCTTCGACGAGGACGTCGAAGGAATAACTGGGGGAGAATGTCACGGACAACAATGTAAACAAGATGTTTGATGAAATGCTTGTGTTTGTCTGTGTCCTTCGATTTAGGTACATATCTTGTACGACAAGATAGCGGGCTTGCATTAGGGTTAGCAGCCCTAGTTTGATTTTCTTTATGGCCAAGTTTGGCTTGTAAATATAAGTGTGTCTTATAAGCACTTGTGGGAAACTTCGGTCTGTAATGAACCATTATCCTTTGTGTGCAACCTCTCTGAGTTTGTGATGTCTATAGGTGTAATTTGTATTTTGGCTTTATAAAGTATTTTCTTGAGCAATTGCTTGTGGATCCCGTGGGAATTACTTCTTCTGGCCCGTTTTCACTTTTTGTGAGTTTATGGGATGTTAGGAGATCTCGGAGAGGGCTGACCTGTGCGGACGGACACGTATGGGTGCCGCACGGCTTAGGCAAAATTAGCTAAGCCCATGACATACTGGCTCGGGCCTTATATCAGCCAGTATAGTCCATGATCATTTGATATATTTTACATGTGATGCAAATACATGTATGTGACATATATGAGACCAAACCCAAAATCCCTTCCTATGTAATAATATTAAGTCGGTAAGCGTAAGGCAATAAGATTGACCCAGTGGCCTTCCATCATTATAGGAAGAAATCGGGTCATGATAAAGGTTGAGTTGGTCGACTCCCTCGAGGCTCACCTATCCTCGTGATTCAAGATCTTGCCTACGACATGAGATGTCACCAATGACCTAAGGACATGGTATCGCTTGGTCGAGTCCCTCGAGAGTACATCATCGAATCAGACTCATCTTATAACAAGTGATGACTTAATTAGATATCATGATTGGTCGAGTCGATCGAGACCATGATAGTCCGAAGGTCAAAGAAGACAGGAGTCACAAGGAGTTGTGACTGGCAAGAGTTGCCTACCTTTTGGGCTTAGTGTGATTAGTTGAGTCTATCAAGATCATACTAAGATGCAAATTGGATCCTGATCCCCACTAGAAGTCTGTCGAGGACTTCCGTTTCACATGTTGAGGGTGTCGTGTGATTCGATAAAAATAGTAGGAGCATGTCAAGATAAAAGTCTATATCTTGATTTTTTTTTTTTTACAAAGTCTGCATATTATTTATTTATGCTATATCTTCTGTTTGTAGAAACATGTCGTATATAGACTCCCTATATGGCATACTTAATGTTAATAGCCTCAGTGGTCCAAACTTTGTTGATTGGCTTCGTAATTTGAGAATAGTTCTCACGGTAGAGAAAACGCATATGTCCCCTGTAGGGTAAGACAAAGGTTGTCATGAGAGACCCAATAAAGGACAAAAGACACTGCTTCTAATGTGCTAAAAATGGGCATTATAAGATAAACTGCAAGGAGTATATTGTAGAAAAGGCAAAATAGAAGCTTAGAGAAGCTTCAGAAACATTCATGATAAGTCTCCATATGTCACATTTTTATGATAACACATGAGTATTGGATATAGAGAGTGCTTATCAAATCTATAATTTGTTGCAGCTTCTTACAAGGCAAAGGAGATTGACAAAAGGTGAGATGGATATCAAGATAGACAACGGGGCGAGAGTTGCCACTATGACCATCGACGATGTCATTTTACATCTACTTAGTAGAGTTACTATTATATTAGATACATGTTATTGTGTCCCTTGTATTATTAAAAATGTTATATCCATTTTATATTTGACATTAAATAGATATACACTGATTTTTAAGAATAATAGTTGTTCACTTATAAAGGATGATGTGATCATCCGAGGGACATTGCATAACGGTATGTTTATGCTAGATACAGCTCCACATATCATGAATGTAAGCATGTTTAAGAGGAAAAAAGATGAGGTGAACACTGCATACCTGTGGCATTGAAGGTTGAGTCATATCCATGAGGGAATGATTCAAAAGTTGTTAAAAGATGGATACTTGGATCTATTTGATTATGAGTTATATACAACTTGCAAGCCTTGCCTTCAAGGAAAGATGACCAACTCTCATTTTAGTGAAACTGGAGAGAGAGCCACTGAGTTATTAGAACTCATACAATAGTGATAAATGGTCTTATATCAACTCAGGCCATAGGTGGATACTCCTACTTCATTATATTAACTGATGATTTCTCGAGGTATGGATATATGTACTTGATAAAGTACAAATTCGAGGCCTTTGAGAAATTCAGAGAATATAAGAATGAACCAGACTAGAAAGAGTATTAAGACTCTTCGATCAGATCGAGGAGGAGAATACTTGAGTACAGAGTTTACCCAGTTCCTTAAGGATAATAGGATATTATCTCAGTGGACATCTCCTTATACACCCCAACTTAATGGTGTATCAGAAAAGAGGAATCGCACGTTATTAGACATGGTGCGATCTATGATGAGTTTCACCGACTTACACATTTCATTCTGGGGATATACCCCAAAGATCGCAGCTTACCTTCTGAACAGAGCTCAATTAAATCGGTAGTGTCTACGCTATCTGAGATATGAAAAGGGAAGAAGCCCAATCTTAAGGTTGGTTGTTAAGATTTGAGGTCTTGTCCACGTTAAAAGGCATAATCTCGATAAGTTGGAATCAAGGATAGAATGGTGTAATTCGTGGGCTACCACAAGGAGACTTGTTGGTATTACTTTTATCATCCCGAAGATCAAAAAGTCTTTGTTGCCAAGAGAGCGGTATTCTTTGAGAAGGAACATATACTTGGCAGGGATAGTGGGAGGATGATAGAGTTGAGTGAGGTTAGAGAACCTAGCTTAAGGACCATTCTGGAGTTTGGATCTGTTCAGGCACCTGATACACAAGTTTCAATTTTGCGTAGGTCTAATAGAGTGTCACATCCTCCTAAGAGATATGTAGGATAGATCAACAGAGAGGAAACTCAGGATGCTGATCCTCAGATCTATAAAGAGGTTATTACGAGTATAGACTCCGGGAAATAGCAATAAGCTATGAATCCTTATATGGATTTCATATACTCGAACAAGGTTTGGAACCTTGTTGATGCACCTGAGGGTATTATACCCATAGGTTGAAAATGGATCTTTAAAAAGAAGATCGGAGTAAATGGAAAGGTGAAGACTTATAAAGCAAGGATAGTAGCAAAGGGATATCGTCAAAGGTAAGGTGTTAACTATGACGAAACCTTATCACTTGTAGCCATATTAAAATCCATCAAAATTCTATTAGCTATTGCAGAATATTATGATTATGAAATATGGTAGATGAATATGAAAACCACATTCCTCAATAGCAAGCTCATAGAGGAAGTATATATGACACAGCCTGAGGGATTCATGTCCAAAGAAAGTCCTGATAAAGTATGCAAATTGCTAAAATCCATTTATAGATTAAAGCAGGCTTTTCAAAGTTGGAACTTAAGATTTGATGAGACAATCAGATCTTTTGACTTCATTAAGAACGAAGACATATGTATACAGGAAGGTAAGTGGGAGTGCTATCACCTTTTTAGTATTATATATGGATGACATCCTAATCATCGGGAATGATGTAGGAATGCTCTCCATAGTTAAGATTTGGCTATCTTGACACTTCTCCATGAAGGACTTAGGGGAAGCATCCTATATATTTGGGGATTCAGATCTATAGAGATAGATCCAATAGGATGCTCAACTTGTCCCAATCCAGGTACATAGATTTCATTGTCAAAAAGTTCGGCATGAAAAATTCCAAGAGAGGTCTCATACTAATGAGACATGGAATATCACTTTTCAGGAGCATGTCCCCAAAGACTCCTGAAGAAAGGGCAAACATGAATAGGATACTATATGCTTCAGCCATAAGTTCTATCATGTATGCTATGCTATGTACCAGGCCTGATATAATGTATGCTCTGAGTGTCACGAGCATGTATTAGGTAGATCCAAGCTTGGAGCACTGGAAAGCAATAAAATATATCCTTAAATACTTAAGAATGATTAAGGATCTTTTACTGGTATATGGAGAAGGTAGTCTCCAGGTTGAAGGCTATATAGACTCAAGTTTTTAGTTTGATATCGAAGATAGTAAGTCTAATTCAGGGTATGTATTTACCTTGAATAGAGCAGCAGTAAGCTGAAAAAGATAGAATATAGACTCGAGGTAGTCTACTGCTAACTCAACCACTAAGGTAGAATATATTGCAGCAGCAGAAGCTGCAAAAGAGGGAGTCTGGATGAAGAAGTTCATCACTAATCTGGGAGTCGTTCCGAGCAATGTGGAACTGATCCCTATATACTACGATAATAATGGGGCGATCGCTCAAGCAAAGGGACCCAGATCTCATTAGAAGTCTAAGCACGTTCTAAGGAGGTTCTATTTGATTAGAGAGATCGTGGCCCATGAAAATATAGTAATGAAAAAAGTTTTATTCGAAGATAACATTACAGATCTACTAACTAAGCCATTACCTCAGACTGTATTTGAGGGTCACAAACGTCTGATGGGAATCAGACATATAGGTGATTGACTTTAGGTCAAGTGGGAGATTACTAATTATAGGTGTCTTACACGCCAATCACGTGAGTGATGGTACCTGTAATACGCTATAGTAATCTCTCTGCATATTATTGGCTTATTCTCACATATATATTTTTATATATTATGATGTCCTTGGATTTGTGCAATGGGAATAGGATCATGATGAGATCATAATAATGAGACTGATTCACCTTTAAACATAGATCCTAAATTGTCCTGATCATAGGTTACTCGAGAGGGACATCGAGATAACCGGATAGACTAGCATGCTATATACTCGTCCATATGATGGAGGCAACTGATCTCGTAGTCGCTTGCGTGGAGACACTAGAGATACAGTGCAAGTGCTCATTAGAGAATGAGTTTACTAACTGATCTACTTACAGAATATTGTATGTATGATGATACCTAATGTTAGACAGTAGTTTCGTAGTCCCAGTTGTGTATCTGGTCCTTTGACTTGAGACATCAAAGATGTCTTGTATGAGTACTCTTTTTTTGGACGCCAGTCTTATAGGTTTGGAAAGGATATAGATCTGGTATAGTTGGTTATCAAGATTGGTAGCCAACCATATGAAGGCAATTGTGTGTCAATAAAGGATCATCTACTCTCCGATATCATGAGAGGAATATATCATATGCTCACTCAAACAAAATCCCTAGCTAGGGTCGTTCGGATTAAGAAAGAATGAGTTCTCTGGGAGAATCCGATTAGAGCGAGACATAAAAAGATTTTGTATATGGCATGATAGTATCCATGCCCAATATACAATCTCTGGGATATTATTAGGTCACAAGGGAATCAAAAGGGACTATAGGTACACGGTAACTATGGACAGAGATGTCCGATAGATTTGATTCCCTTGTACCATTTAGGGACTGTGGCATAAAGGCCTAGTAAGACCATAGTCGATGAGTCGAATGAATTATTATGGAGATAATAATTCACTAGATCAGAAGGAGTTCTAATGGGTACGACTCATAACCAGCTCGGTTTCAGGCCTAGAGGGTCACACACATATAGTAGACATGGCAATAAGTAGAGATACGGATATAAGATATTCTTAGGGATCCTGATGTAGATAAGATTGGATGAGATCTAATGTAGATAAGATTGACATAAGAAATATTTTATGAATATTCTATCTGGATAAGATCCAAGAATATTTTAGGAATATATCATCTAGATAAGATTCAAGAACATTGTAGGAATATACCATCTGGATAAGATCTAAGAATATTCTAGGAATATATCATTTGGATAAGATCTAAGAATATTCTAGGAATATGCCATGAATATTTCAGAAATATATTAAAAATATACCATGAATATTTCAGGAATATACCATGAATATTTTAAGAATATGCTAGGAATATATCATTTGGATAAACACATTTTGATAAATATCCAATGTGAACAACATTATATTGGCATCAGAAATATGTCATTTACCTCTATAAATAAGGGGCACTCTTATGCTCATAGGCTAGAACATTGGGATTAGCTTTTTGTTTCTCCTCGATGAGTTCTCCTCCTTCTTATTGAGAGTGTGGAGAGGTTGATAGCAGAGTGTCTAATTTTTTAAAATTTTTAACCCAGCTCATTCAATTTACAGCTCATGAGCATATTCCTTAAACAAAGTTACAGTTATTTCAAGATACCTTTCTTCATGACTAAGGAATACATAAAGGGGTTAGTTGGCAGATGTGAAGCATTTAAAGTTAGTTGGCAGTTGTGAAGCATTTAATGTTATAGTTCCTTATGCATGAAGGGATGTTTCATGCTCTAGTACTTATTTTGATATTCTAGGGTAGAAAACAACCTTTTAGATAGTTGATTGTATTTGTAGAAGCTCTTTGGAGTCTCTAAAACTCTGTATCTCTTGGATGTGTCCTTGGGTGGTGAGTCTTTTGATTTTAGTTCTGTATCCCTATTTAATTTCCTTAAGGTGGTGAACTTTCTGTATCCTCTTGCGATTTTAAACTTGGTGGTGAACTATCTTTAACTATTTTGTGCAAGTTATGTTTTGAGTTTGTTGGTTTCCTACAACTCAACTTTCGGATATTCTCGTTTATTTCTGAATTTCATTCCTCTTTCTCCCTTCCCGGTATCAATTTGGTATCAGAGCTTAAGGCTAGAGATCATGGCAAGGCGGAATGGAAAAGATACAGTTGGTGAAGATAGTGGCTATGAAGATAACATTGTATCCTTGAAGTTGCAACTACAAAGTTTGTTACATAGTCTACAAGAAAAAAAATAAAATTATTGAAGAACTTCAGACAAAAATAATCAGCATGAAAATGTTGGCCAAATGTATAATTTTGGTAATGATTCGCCATCTTACCCAAGGGAGCTTCAGAGATTTCAAACGAGATGTAAAGACCGAGATGAATGGCAGAACAAATACAACATGAGGTTGGATATTCCGGAGTTTGAAGGGAAAATCAATGTTGACGACTTTATTGATTGGTTTAATACGGTGGAAAGAATTTTTGATTCTCATGAACCACCAGAACAAAAGAAGATAAAACTCATGGCACTAAAACTCAGAAGAAATACATCTTTTTGGTGGGAAAACCTGAAGAAGCAAAGAGAACGTGAGGGAAAGAGTAAAATCATATCATGGAAGAAAATAAAAAGGGAGCTGAAAAGAAAATACTTACCTGACAACTATAACCAAGAAATCTTTCTAAAAATCCATGATTTTAAGCAAAAAAATCTTAGTGTGGAGGAGTACGGAGCAGAGTTGGACAATCTTATGTTAAAAGGAGAGCTTATGGAACCAGAAGAACAGAACATTGCAAGATACCTTGGAGGTCTAAAATATGAGATTGCTAAAGTCGTTCAACTCCAACCATATTGGACTTTAAATGATGTGAGTAAGCTGGCTTTAAAAGTGGAGAAATAGTAAAAGTTTGAAAAAGGGTTCTTGATATGGAGTGAAAGATAGCTATACGAGAGGAGAAAATTCTAAGCCTACTTCCCAAAGCAAAGTAGTACGAAAAGGGCAAGAGAAGAGTGAAAGATCAATTAGCAGTAAATTACCACCTAAGTCTTCTACACCTAATGATCGAAAATGCTTCAAGTGTCATGGTTTTGGGCATATTGCTTTAGACTGTCCAACTAGGAGGATTATTACATTAGTTGAAGAACATAGTGACGAAGAAGGAAATGAAGCCAATGACGAACAAAAATCTGATGATGATGAGGAAGAGGTTACTTATGCTGATCGTGGTTTATCTATTGTATTACAACGTAGCTTACAAGTATCTTATGTGGCTGAGGATGAAAGTTGGGTGAGAAAGAATGTGTTTCATACTAAATATACTTCTACTGGCAAGGTGTGCTTGGAGATCATTGATAGTGGCAGCTTTAAGAATGTGATATCTTTCGAGATGGTGCAGAAGCTAAAGTTGGAAACAATCCCTCATCCACATCCTTACCAATTATATTGGCTGCAAAAGGAAAACGATATCAAAGTAACTAAAAGATGTTTAATTCCATTTTCTATTGGCAAATACTATAAAGATGAAGTATGGTGTGATGTTGCTCCTATGGATGATTATCATTTATTATTGGGCAGACCTTAGCATTATGATAGGAGGGTATTGTATGATGGCTATAAATATACTTTTTTTTAAGGTGAATGAAAAGAAGATTATTTTAGCTCCATTACAACCTTCTGAAATCAATGCACCTAAGAAGGAAGTTAGTGCTTTTATGTCCTATGGTGAATGTAAGGGTAAATTGGAAAGGGGCAGTGATATTTTGGCTCTAGTGGTCGTAGAAGAGAATGAACATTACAATGAGCCACCAACAAACATAAAACCAATCCTGGAGGAGTTTCAAGACATTACACTAGAAGAGATTTCATATGGTCTTCTACCATTAAGAGACATCCAACATCATATTGATCTTATTCCGGGGGCTATCCTACCTAACAAGGCAGCTTATAGAATAAGTCCCAAGGAGCATGAAGAACTTCAAAGGCAAGTAGATGAATTAATGAAAAAGGGATTGATTCAGGAAAGTATGAGTCCTTGTGCTGTTTCAACCTTGTTGGTACCTAAGAAAGATGGTTCTTGGAGAATGTGTGTAGACAGTCGTGCCATCAACAAAATCACTATTGACTATCATTTTTCCATTCCAAAATTAGATTATTTACTTGATCAATTATATGGTGCTTCTATTTTCTCTAAAATTGACTTGAGAAGTGGCTATCACCAAATAAGAATGAGGCATGGAGATGAGTGGAAAACAACATTTAAAACTAGAAAAGTCTTGTATGAATGGTTGGTTATGTCATTTGGGTTATCTAATGCTCCTAGTACATTCATGAGATTTATGAATCATATACTTAAAGTATGCATTGGAACTTTTGTTATAGTTTATTTTGATGACATATTGGTGTACAGCAAAAGTGAGGAAGAACATATGAATTATCTTAAGAAGATTTTTCTTATTTTGAGGTAGCAAAAACTTTATGCTAATATGAAGAAGTGTGACTTTTTTCCTCATAGTGTGGTGCTTGCTTCCTGGATATATTATTTTAAAAGATGGAATCATGATGGATTAAAGTAAGGTAGAAGCTATTCTTAACTGGCCAACACCGACTTCATTGCATGATGTGAAGAGTTTCCATGGTTTAACTTCCTTTTACAGAAGATTCATCAAGGGTTTCAGCTCGATTGTTGCTCCAATCACCGAATACCTAAAAGGTGATAAATTCAAATTGACTAATGAGGCTGATAAAGCTTTTGAGCTATTAAAAAGAAAGGTGACTGATGCTCCTATTTTGGTATTATCCTATTTTGACAAAGTGTTTGAGGTTGAATGTGATGCCTCCAATGTAGGAATTGGTGCTGTTTTGAGTCAAGAATCAAAGCCTATTGCCTTTTTTAGTGAGAAGCTAAATGATACAAGGAGGAAATATTCTATCTATGACAAGGAGTTCTATATCATTTATCGAGCTTTATCTCATTGGAGTCAATATCTTCTTGCCCAACCGTTTGTTTCATATTCTGATCATGAGGCATTGAAGTTTATTAATCACCAATACAAGCTAAACAAGAGGCATGCAACTTGGGTGGAGTCCTTGCAATCTTATAACTTCACAATCAAGCATAAATCTGATGTTCAAAATATAGTTGTCGATGCATTGAGCAGAAAACATTATTTATTATCAGCTATGGGAGTCAAAGTAGTTGGATTTGAGACATTCAAAGATCTCTATCAGAATGATGGGGATTTCAACTCAATATGGCAGAATTACAAATTAGGTTCTTTTTAGTAATTTACTATCTTTGATGGGTTTCTTTTTCGAGCTAATGTCTTGTATGTTCCATCTTGTTCTTTGAGACATGTACTTCTAGCTGAAGCTCATGGTGGTGCTTTGGGAGGACATTTTGGTAGGGACAAAACTCTAGCTCTTATTCAATCAAATTTCTATTGACCCAAGATGTTCAGAAATGTGGAGAGATTTGTGAAGCAATGCAAAGTGTGTCACTTGATAAAAATAAGATGACAAAATTCAGGTTGGTACACTCCATTATCGGTGCCTAATGCTCTATGGGAGGATGTGAGTCTTGATTTTATCTTGGGACTACCAAGAACTCAAAGGAACAAAGATTTTATCATGGTTGTTGTTGACAGATTCTCAAAGATGTCTCATTTTGTTCCCTGCAATAAATCAAATGATGCATCTCATATTACTGATTTGTACTTCAAGGAGATTGTTAGATTGCATGGCATTCCAAGAACTATGGTGTCGGATCGAGATTCAAAATTTCTTAGCCATTTTTAGAGGACTCTATGGAGGAAATTGGGTACGTCTTTGAATTTCAGTAGCTTTCATCATCCACAAACCGATGGGCAAATAGAGGTAACAAATAGAAGCTTGGGAAACTTGCTTAGAAGCTATGTTGGCAAGAACATTAAGCAATGGGACCTCATTCTTCCTCAAATTGAGTTTGCTTACAATCGTTCCATGTATCATACCATTGGTAAGAGTCATTTTGAGGTTGTTTATGGTGCTAATCCTGCTGGTCCTTTGGACTTAGTCCCTCATTCTACGAATAAGCAATTTAGCGGAGATGCTAACGAGAGGGCTAAATAGATAAAGAAGCTGCATGACGATATTAAAGCAACCATTGAGAAGCAAAATGAAAGGTACATGCAAGCAACTAACAAACATAGAAAGCAAATGAGGTTTAATGCAGGTGATCTAGTTTGGATTCATCTAAGGAAGGAGAGGTTTCTACTAGAAAAATTTGGGAAGTTGAAACCAAAGGCTGATGGTCCATTCAAAGTGCTTAAAAAAATTGGAGAGAATACTTATGAGATTGATCTACTTGAAGAATATAGGATATCATCAACATTCAATGTGGCTGATTTAATTCCTTATTATGGTAATCAAACAAATGAAGACTTGAGAACAAGTCTTTTTCAACTAAGGGAGATTGACACGGGAGTTCCAAGCAAGACACTACTACTGACTCGACCATAGAGACATAATACATTGCTACAACAGAAGTAGTAAAGGAAGGGGTGTGGATGAAGAAGTTCATCAAAGATTTAGGAGTCATACCAAGCAGCGTGAAACTAATTCTCATATACTACGAAGGAACCCAGGTCTCATCAGAAGTCTAAGCATGTTCTGAAGAGGTTCCATCTGATAAGAGAGATCATAGCTCGTAAAGATATAGCAATGGAAAGAGTTCCATCCGAAGATAACATTGCAGATCTGCTGACAAAGTCGCTAGCTCAGATTATATTTGAGCATCACAGGAGTCTGATGTGATTGGCTTTAGGTCAAGTGGGAGATTGCCAGTTACAAATGCCCTGTAAGTCAATCACATGAGTGATGGCACGTGTAACATACTGCATAATCTTTTTCCTTATAATTAATATTAGTATATTCTCACATTATATTATTTGTTGCATATATATTGTGATGTCCTTAGTTCTGTGCAATGGGAATCGGATTATGATGAGATCACGATAATAATATCGATTCACCTTTAAACACAGATCCTAAATAATCCCGATCATAGGTTATTCGAGAGGGACATTGAGATAACCAGATAGATCGGTGTACTATATACCCGTTAATATGATAGAGGTGGTTGGTCTCATAGCCACTTATGTCAAGACACTAAGGATATAGTACATATGCTCATTAGAGAATGAGTTTACTGATTGATCCGCTTATTAAATATTGTATGATTAATGATACCTAATTTTAGACAACAATTCCATAGTCTCAGTTATGTATATGTTCCTTAGACTTGAGACACCAAGGATGCTTTGTATAAGTACTCTTTTCTTTGATGCCAGATTTATAGGTTTGGAAAGTTTCAGATCTGGTACACTAGTTATCGGGATTGGTAGCTAACCTTACGAAGGTAATTAAGTGTCAATAGAGGATCATCCACTCATGGTATCATGAGAGGAATATCTCATATATGCTTGCTCAAACAAATCACTAGCCATAGTCATTCGGATTGAGAGAGAAAGAGTTCTCCAAGAGAATCCGATTAGAGCGAGACTATAACGGGTTTCAGATGTGACGACAGTACCATGTTCAATATATGGTCTCGGGATATTAGTTGGATGAGGGTTTATAGATACATGGTAACTATGGACAGGTAGGTCCGATGAATTCGAACCCCCCTATACCATCTGGGACTATAGTGTAGTGGCCTAGTACGTCCATAGTCGATGAGTCAAGTGAATTATTATGGGGATAATAATTTACTATATCAGAAGGAGTTCTGATGGGAGCAACTCATGGCCAGCTCGGTATCGGGCCTAGAGAGTCGCACACATATGGTATATGCTTCAGTGAATAGAGGATTGGATGAAGATCCAATTAGCCTCTATTCTCATTAGATATGAGCATATTCCTTGAACAAAGTTACAATTATTTCAAGATGCCTTTCTTCATGACCAAGGAATGCATAAAGGGGTTAGCTGGCAGATGTAAAGCATTTAAAGTTAGTTGGCAGTTGTGAAGCATTTAATGTTATAGTTCCTTATGTATTAAAGGATGTTTCATGCTCCAGTACTTATTTTGATATTCTAGGATGGAAAACAACTTTTTGGATAGTTGATTGTATTTGCAGAAGCTCTTTGGAGTTTCTAAAGCTCTGTATCTCTTGGATGCGTCCTTGGATGGTGAGTCTTTTGATTTTAATTCGGTATCCCTGTTTAATTTTCTTGAGGTGGTGAACTTTCTGTATCCTCTTACGATTTTAAACTTGGTGGTGAAGTATCTCTAACTATTTTGTGTAAGTTGTGTTTTGAGTTTGTTGGTTTCCTACAACTCAACTTTCGGATATTCTCATTTCTTTCTGAATTCCATTCCTCTTTCTCTCTTCTCGGTATCAGAGGTTGATCTTACTACTGAGGTACTATCGTTGTGTCTGTTGTGTGGATACTGTTAGAGAGGATCACGTGAGTATTTGTTTGACATCTTCGTCAGATCTAGAAGTTTCAGAGATTCAATCTCTATAGGTAACACATCAAGTTGTTATTATGCAGTTTTTCTGAGGTTTTTTTGGATTTTTCGTACACCAATCATCGCACAACGGTAAAATGATTAACTTCGGGAATTTGAGACTTGAATTTGCTTCTACTGCGCATGTGATGTCAATCTAAGAATTTCCAACAAAAATCGTAAGTACCAAAAGACATGATTTATTTCAACAAATCTCTCATTTTTTATAAATAATGAAAATGAGTTTTAGGAGAGTAAATAATATTGATTCATTCAAGATAAATCTTAAAACATAAAATTTATTTAGATAATTTTTCTTAATAAAATAAAATAATAATATTGATTAAAAATCTTAAATTATAATTATTTAGATCATAAATATTATTTTTATTAAAAATTTATAGATATTAAAAATGATTCTCATTAAGGATAACTTAAGTCAAGAGGTCAAGCGAAATTTCATAAAAAAATATTCAATTTTCAACTTATTATAATTTTAAGAAATATTAATTTGATGATAAGGTATATCATTTATAAGTTATAAGGCATAAATAAATCATGTCATGAAAGATATTAATATTAATTCATGAATACCAAAATACATGATTTAATTTTGATAAATCTCCTCTTAGATGACAAAAAGAAATCTTATGAGATTAAATAATAAGGAGGATCTTGATTAATATAAAAATATTAAGTTATAAATATTGAGAAGTGATCATGATTAGGATAAAAACTTTTCTTTAGAAACTTACAAAAAGAGACATAGAAGAATGAAATATCTCAGAGATTTCAAATTATCAAGATAATGATTTATATAAAAAATTAAGTTATAACTCTTAAAAGATAAATTATGATTCACTTATATAATTATTTTTAATAAAACGAAGGGGTCATAATGAATGATCTTGATTTATATGAAGATCTCAAATTATAATTTTTAAGATGTTAATGTCTTGATTTTTACAATAACTTTTTAAATTTCAAATCATCAAATCATTTTTGTAGATAATAATGGTAACACTTTATCTCTTATTGAAGGCTTGATAGGATAAGAATATTTTCAGGAAGAATTTTCCTCCTTTTTTAGTTATTTCAATTATTGTAATTTATTTCAAGAAATGGCTTCCAAATCTATGGTCACTTAAAACCAAAAACTAAGTTTCATTTAAAAAGAAATCATCAAAATCATTACAATAAAAAAATTTTAAACAAGTAAAATATTTTTAAACATTTTAAAACTGAAAACCAATTATCATTTTCAAAAGAAATCAATAAAATATTTTCTAATAAAATCTTTAATTTATTTTAATTCTAATGATTTTTACTTCTTTAGATTTAGTTCAATAAATTATCATACAATTTTTATTCTCATTTTAAAAAAATAATTTTTATGTAAAATTAATGTATTAGGTATAAAGTTTGTACAAAATAGCTTTATCTACATAAGCCATAGACTAAAGCTTGAAACCACTTAGATCAATCAAGTAGATTATACCCTATCTCAAAAAGGTAGAATAGACTCACTCTATCTAACTCATCTCCAAGAGTAGACAAACAAAAATACAGTCATGCCTACACATACTGTACACTATGATGTCATATCGTAATTAATAAATAATAAAATGTAATGTTATAATAGTTGGTCATAATACATTTTATTCATCATCATCATAACTGAGATTATTAACTAATAGCAAAATTGGATTTGGTGAAGATCTCTTTCTCTCTTCTGTTAAGTGCTTCGTGTTTAGTTCTTACTCCACACATGATCATGAATCTTGAAGAATAATCTCTATCATAAGTTGAGCTTTGTTTGTGTTGTAACACTCAAAGATTCTACCATACCTCTCCCTCCAAATCCATAAAATAGCACATTTGAAAGTAACTCTTGCTAATTGTGTAAGAGGTCCCTTTCTCGAGAAGGTTTGCATGAGCATTTCTAATTCATGATGCAAGTTTAGCCATGGTAGCCTATTAAGATCAAATCACTTTTAAATCTCCTTCCATATCTAAGAAGTGTAGTCAGAAGCAAAATAGATATGGTTAATATTTTCTTACTTTTGCATACAAAGAAAGTACCGATTTACATTATAAATATCTCATCGCTTTATATTGCCTATTGTAGGTAGTTTGTCAAGAAGGGCTTATCATGTGCATAAGGAATGTCTCTGTGAGCATGGTCTATCTCATGTCCAATTGCTTGGGATTCACTTATTGTTTCGTTGCCTAATTTGGTTACATATAGATATAGCATTAAACTTGCCATTATCATGAAGCCAAATAAGAATATCTAAAGAGTTGTTCCTGATTGGAATAGCCATAATAGTCAGCCAAAGTAATAACATTTCATGGGAGATAGGGTTGGGAAGACACCAGGTACTATTGTCAATGAATTTAGAAACCTTCCGAGCCCTAGATCCTATCACACTCTATCACCAAATAGTTGAAATATATTTTTCGCATTCACCCAAGGATCACCATATATTTGTGTTGGTCCCAGAAGAGATCACATAAGAAATGTTGTTGATTAGCCACTTCCTTGCCTTCAAAATTCTTTTTATAGTAGCAGATTCATATGTTTTTACGGAAGCTACTCAGATTGAGTCTTTTGATAGGTACCTAGCAGAAACCCATTATGACCATAAGGAAGATTTGTCTTGTAAAATATCCCATAATTATTTTACCAGACAAGCTTTTTTTCAATCTCTAATATTTCTTAGATTTAGCCCCCCTTCATCCTTCGGTCTGTAGATGCTATCCGAATTTACCATATGCATTGCCTTACCATCCTTGCCATTCTAGAAGAGTAGTTTTTTAATATCCTAGAGAAGCCCAATAGGTAGAAGAAATATATGAGACCAATAGATAGAGTAAGAGATCAACATAAATCGAATAAGTTCAAGATGTCTTACTTTTGAAGTAAGTCTTCTGTTTTACGAGAAAATTCTGTTCTTAATTTTTTGTAGGATAGGTTGACAATGGATTTTGTTAATGCTAGTGAATATAAGTGGGAGACCCAAGTAAGGATCTGGTAACCCTTATTAACTCCTAAAGTTTGAGCAATATAGTCCTTATCTTCAATGAAAGCACCAACATAGACTTTGCTCTTCGCATGATTTAGCTTAAGACCCGAAACTATACCAAAATCATTGAGGATAGCTATCAGATTTCTCACAAAAGCATGATCATCCTAAAGGAAGATAATAAGGTTGCTAGCAAATGTTATGAGAGATATATGAATAGAACCAGTGTGGGGTATCTTAATCCTGCCATTAGAAACTACCTCTTTCAACGTACAACTGAGTCCTTCCATTGTAATCGTAAAGAGATAAGGAGATAGTGAATCTCCCTGTCGGATGTCATTCTTACTCTAAAAAAAAAACATAGATGAACCATTAAAGAGAACCTAAAATTTTGGAGTTTCCAAGCAGCATTAAATCCAATTAACCCAGTATTGAGGGAAGCCCATATGAAGAAGCATCTTATAAATAAAATGCTTATTAACTGAATCAAAGGCTTTTCACAAATTATCTTTAAAACAAACTTTCTTTTCTCTTGTTTTTGAGTATAAATCCTTTACCAAATCATTAGCAAGAAGAATATTATGGTGTATACTCCTCCCTTTAATGAAGGCAACCTAATTAGGAATAATGATCTTGCTTATAACCTTTTGCATTTTATCTGCTAATACCTTGAAAATGATCTTATAAATAAAGTTACATAATGAAATGGGTCGATAGTTCTCCAATGAATCAGCTCCTACATTTATAGGAACTCAAGAAATAAAAGTGCAATTCATTTCTTTAAGGATACGAGTTGAAGTGAAAAAAGTGTTAATAAGCTTTAATCACATCGTTGCCTATGATAGGCCATGTAATTTGATAAAACTTAGCTAGAAATCTGTCAGGACCAAGGCTTTTGTGCTTCGGGGACTTAAAGACAACCTGCATAATTTCATCATCTGTAATTGGGGCATTAAGGAGAGAGATAGCTTTCGAATCAAGCCTTCTAGAGGGTGCCACATGAATACTATTAGACTGCTCCTCTTGATTGAGTAAGGAATAAAAAAAATTGCTTAGTGTATTAATTAACCTCATCCAAATCCTTAATAATATTACCATCTAGGTCTTTTTATATTTTGATGTGGTTGATGGCCCTTTTGGTAGCAATAGTAGCATAGAAAGACTTAGTATTGGAGTCCCCTAGAATAAGCCAATGTTGTCGAGACTTTTGTTTCAGAAAGCAATCCTCCTACTTTAGTGCTTGCATAAAGTTATACCTAGTGTTAGCCTCTTTGCAGATAAGATTCTCATCAAAGGGTCGAAGATGTAGCTCATGTTGCACTACCATAAGTTCCTTCTTGCATAATTGGACTCGAGTAGTATTTCCAAAGGTATTTGTATTCAACTCCTTAAGTGCTACTTTACATACTTTTAGCTTTTGATATAAAATGTCAAAGGGAGAACCAAGCACATTAATGTTCCAAGCTGATCTAATAACCTCGAGGAACAGAGGGTGAATACTCTATATATTAAAGAAACGAAAAGGTTTCTTGCCACTAGGTATTGCTTTGTCTACATGTATATGCATTATAGAGTGATATGAAAATAGTTGAGTACCATACTCAAGAAGTGAATCTGGGTAAACTATTAACCGTTCCTGATTAATCAGACATCTATCAAGTCGAACCATAATTTTCCTGTTGAGAACCAATCAACTATAGATTTCATATCAATCAATATAGCCAATATATATGCAATCATTAAAACTTTGAAGCGAGCTTTCTGAAAGCACTCTCCCCCCCAATTTTTTATTTGTATACCGGACAGTATTAAAGTCTCCAAGAACAATCCAAGGCACTTTTGGATAACCATTTGCAATGCTAATCGGGTCACTCTATAGAGCATTTCTATCATACATACTTTTAGAAGCATAAATACCAATAATATTGAATTGACACCCATTCTGTTTGTCTTGTGCCTTAAGGTGGATGAATTGTTCAGTAGCAAGTAGCAGAAATAAACCAAGTACTAATAAGTTTAGGATGCCATAAGACCCATACTCTACCATAATTATCATGAGAATTATTAGTAAAAAGTTCTACCACACGCCATATTAAATTCTTCTGAAAACGAACATAAGGAGTTTTAATTTTTGTTTCCATAAGAATAATAATATCACATACAGAATACTAGATTAAATTATTGATCTCCTAATATTTCTTAGGTTTATTAAGTCCGTAATATTCCAACATATTATCTTCATCAAAAAGTTCTAGATAGAAGGTAAAGCATGCGACTTATGGAGGACATACCATCCTTTTTTTTATCCTTTGATTTTGCATGTTCCTCCCACATAATATCCTTACCTTTTAAACCTTTATTTCTAAATTTATCCACTTCATCTATAGCTTGCGAATGTTAAAATTTTAGAGTACCTTGAGTAAAAAAGTCCTGGATAGCTGGATGTGTTGGAGCACGAGTTTGGTGAGGCGTTATGTCCTAGTTTGCAATTTCTTGGATAGCTGGAGGATGGTTCTTAAAGGTGAGGTTGTTATTGGGGTGCGAGTACCATGGGAAACTCCTGTTGTAGAAGGTTCCAACATAATAGGAAGAGATGAAAGTCCTGACTTATCCTTCTCCTGTCTGTGTTGCTATCCCAATGAGTTAGAGTGCTCACTTGTCTTCTCCACCACCATCACTGTTGGCACTGGATGACATGAGAGTGCCTCCTTTGCTATAGTCAGCTCAAGTATATCTTGTTGATCTCATAGTCTTCTCTACAATTCACAATGCTTGTCTCGGCCTTTTATTCAAACCTCTCAAATATAATAATTCATGAGCATTTTCACTAAAAAAAATTAAAGCTGCTTCATTAATAGGTTGTTTGAAAGGTAAAAAGTTAAAGCTATTTCAAGATGCTTTATTTCATGACAAATGAATGTATTAAAGGGGTTAGTTAGCATATGTAAAACACTTAATTTTCTATTTCCTAATGCATGAATGGTTGTTTCATGTACTAGTACTTATTTTGGTATTTTAGGATTAGAAAGAAAGTTTTTTTGAAGCACCTGATTTATCTCTTGGATGTTTCCTTAAGTGAGGAGTCTTTTGATTCAGTTCTGTATTCTTGTTTAATTTATTTGAGGTGATGAATTTTATGTATCCCTTTCTGACATTAAACTTAGTGGTGAGCTATATTTATCGATTTTATGTAAGTTTCATTCTAAGTTTGTTTCTTTTCTACAACTCGACTATCAATTTCTTTCATTCTTCTCGAATTACATTTCTCTTTCCCCTTTCCCATTATTAGTTTATTAGAGCTAAAGGCTCTCATGGCATGGCAGAATGAAAAAGTAGTGGTTGAAGGTAGTGACAATGAAGAGGATGTTGAATCTTTGATGTTACAACTATAAAGAGTGCTGCTACACAGTATATATTAAAAAATGAAATCCTTGAAGAACTTCGAAGTAAAAACAATCAACATGAAAATGATTCCCAAAGGTTTAGTTATGTTGATGATACACATCATTATCTAGGGGAGTTGGGAAGATTTCACTCAAGGCATATAGACCAAGATGAATGACAGAACAAATACAGCCCAAGATTGGATATTTCAAAGTTTGAAGGTATAATCAATGTTTAGGACTTTATTAGTTAGCTTAATATAGTAGAAAGAATATTCAATTTTTATGAACCATCAGAACAAAAGAATGTAAAGCTTATGGCCTTTAAACTCAGAATGAATGCATTCTTTTGGTGGGAAAATATGAAGAAGCAAAGAGAATATGATGGGAAGAGCAAGATCATGACATGGGAGAAAATGAAAAGAGAGTTAAAAGGAAAATACTTACCTAACAACTATAAGCAAGAAATCTTTCTTAAAAGCTCTAATTTTAAACAAAGAGATCTTAATATGAAGAGGCAGCAAAAGTTTGAAAGAGATTCTTAATACGGTGTGAAAGATTGTTATACGAGAAGAAAAAATTTCAAGTCTACCCTCCAAACCAAAGTAGTGTTAAAGGTACAAGACAAGGGTGAGGGATCATATAGTTTTGGGCATATCGCTTTAGATCGTCCAAATAGGAGGATCGTTACATTTATTGAAACACATAGTGATAGAGAAGGAAATGAAGCCAATGACAAACCAAAATATGATGATTATGAGGAAGAGGTTACTTATGCTAATCATAATTTATCTTTTATTTCCTATAGTAAATACAAGGATGAATTAGAAAGGGATAGTCATGTTTTGGCTCTAGTAGCTATAGAGAAGAACGAACAACACAAGGAGCCACCAGTAATCATCAAGCCAATCATGAAGGAGTTGCAAGATGTTGTATCAAACGAGATCCAACATAATCTTCCACCTTTAAGGGACATCCGACATCATAATGATCTTATTCCTAAGGAAGATCCAATAGATCATTTGGCTTTAGTTACTTATTCTGTAACTATGCAAATTAGTAGAAATATTAATGAAGGGGCTAAGTTGCATGAGAAAGTTAAAGCAACCATTAAAAAGCAAAATGAGAGATACATACAAGTAGCTGACAAACACATAAAGCATATCGAATTTAATAGAGGTGATTTGATCAAGATTTATCTAAGGAAGGAGAGGATACTACCAGAAAAATTTTAAAAATTAAAACCAAAGATTGATAGTCCAATCAATATGCTTAAGACAATTGACAATAATGCTTGTGAGATCAAGATACCTAAAGATTATGGGGTGTCATCAATATTGAATGTGACTGATTTTAGTGTTTATCATGTCGTTGGAACAAATGAGGACTTGAGGACAAGTCTTTTTCAACCAAGGGTGATATACACGAGAGTGCCTACTTTGTTACAGTCAGCTCAAGTAAATCGTATTAATCCCATAGTCTTCTCTAAAACTCATAATGCTTGTCTTATCATTTATCCAAACATCACAAATATGACAACTCATGAGCATTTTTACTAGATAAAGTTAAAGCTGCTCATTAATATGTGGTTTGAAAGATAGAAAGTTAAAGCTATTTCAAGATGTTTTTCTTTATGACAAAGGAATACATTAAAGGGATTAGTTAGCAGATGTAAAGTACTTAATTTTCTAGTTCCCTATGCATGAAGGGTTGTTTCATGCACTAGTACTTATTTTGGTGTTTTAAGATTAGAAAGAAAGTTTTTGAAACACCTGATTTGTATTGGCATAAGCTCTTTGGAGTTTCTCTAAAACTCTATATCTCTTGGATGTTTCCTTGAGTGGTGAGTCTTTTGATTCAGTTCTATATCCTTGTTTAATTTTCTTGATATGATGAATTTTCTATATCCTCTTGTGACATTAAACTTGGTACTGAGCTACATTTATCGATTTTATGCAAGTTCTATCCTAAGTTTGTTTTTTCTACAACTTGACTATCGATTTTTTTCTTTCTTCTTGAATTTTATTCATTTTCCCCTTTCCCAGTATCACTAGAGGGGACTTGCCTTGAGCATTAGTGCTCGGAATAGTAGTAGCGACCCTATGCTGAGGCTCTTGACATGGTTGGTAGACTTGTGTGATTCTTTTCAAAGGTTAGCTAGCAATCACCATTTGCATGACCAAAAGACATACAAACCCTACATCATTATAGCTTCCAAGAATATAAGACATGCACCTTTCAGGTGCTTCTATCAAGATCACGGTAAAAGATCTTCTTAAGTAGATCCCCATCAGAAGAAACCATTACACAAGCTCTTGTAAAAGCTAATCGCGTTTACACAACCATTGCCCTATCGATATATATTAGCTGTCCCAGGATACTACATAGCTTTGCAATAAAACAGTGACTCCAATGATGCAGCAAAAGTCCATGGAAGAAAACCCATAAAGGAATAGACTGTAGACTATCCAACTCCAATCATACATCAAGGGCCCAACACCGTAGGATCATTGGATAACCATGGATAGTCCAAAATCCTTCAACAATCCATTGTAAATCTTCATCAGAGTAAAGCTTGCACACAAAGAAATTATTCTCTAACATATAAAGATTTAATGATCTCCTTAAGTAATCAATCTTTGACATATCACCGTTTTCAGTTTTACAGTTTTTTACGCCCCAATCATTACACAATGATTTGATATACATAAGAAACCATTCTTGTTTTTGTTTCTTTCGCTGTGCATGTCTTTGATGGTTCCCAACAATGGTATCAGAGCCACGATTGCTCATACAAAAGATTGGCTTTAAATTGTGTATGATGAGATTAAATCACATAGAACTTTTCTATACATTTGTTATAGTGATTGGCAACGAAGCCATCGCTGCCTATGGGCAAGGGGTGGCCACCTGCGAGCTAGCTGCATGCGGGGGTGGTCGATCACCCACGGCCAAGCCCCTTGCAAGGGTGGCCGCTAGCGGAGGCGACGCCTATGGGTATAGTGCCCGCGAGAGACCGCCTATGGGTAGATCGGTGCCCGTCCATAGGCATGACACATGCGAGCACAGCATCCGCAGGGGTAACGCCACCCACCCGTAGAGGCGACCACCTGAGGGCTACGGCGACCGTTAGTGGGTAAAGGCGGCCATCGGTGGCACGTAGCACCGCTATTTGCATAGGGGCAGCGGCAATCGTAAGAATAGGGCAATAGGGGTTAGGTTTTTTGATGGCAAAAAGATGATAATACCCCTCATAATTTATAAAATTCTAAGGTCTGTCCTATCCAGAATTTTAAAATCACCCTTAACAATTCTAGAAATTCTGAGATCTGTCCTTTTATCTAGAATTTCAAAAAATGCCCTCAATGATTCTAAAAATTATTGATATGCCTTGATTTTCTAAAAATAATTAATTAAATACTTTAATTAATTATTAATTATCTAGTAGTCCTATATGATGATGTGTGTAAGTGATATATGATGTGGAGAGATGATTATGAGCCATGTGTTGTGATGTATGTAATTGTGATTATTATTATTATTATTATTGTAGCTAGCAAGCCTCCATTTTTCTCATTTATTGTCAGGCCTACGTGCTTGTGATTATTTTGTAATTACACAAAGAGGTACGGTGAGAGCATGGAGGTGACAGCGGGACCCATAATGTCGTGGCGGGCGATCACGACGTATGGTGATGTGGCAAGGATCTGATGAAACCGATGATGACAAGATCAACGATCATAGGGCATGAAGATGCACCGATGCACACATAGATCATATTGTGAGTGATTAGGCTCATTGGCTCAGACTTAATCATATTAGGTGACAACTCATGATCATCCGGTGTGGCTTGCATATGTGATATGTGTTATACACCTACTATATATATATATATATATATATATATATATATATATATATATATATATATATATATATATATATATATATATATATATATATATATATATATATATATATATGATGTAGATATATTTTAAATATATATGTGTGTGACATGATATATTAGGAGATCGATACAAAATGAAATCGCCTCCTACGATAACATTAAGTCAGTGAGCATGAGGTAATAAGATTAACCTATGTGGCCTTCCATCGTTATAGGAAGAAAGTGAATCACGACATAGGTTGAGTTGGTAGAGTCACTCAAGACTCACCTATCTACGTGATCGAGATCATACCTATGACACAGAGATATCATCGGTGACATGAGGACATGATATGCTTGATTGAGTCACTCAAGAGCATATGATCGAATTAGACTCATCTTGTAATGATGGTGATGACTTAACTGAACTTCATGGTTGATCGAGAAATCAAGACCATTATGATTTAAAAGTCGAACATGACGGGAATCACAATGAGTTGTGATTGGCAAGAGTTGCCTAACTTTTTGGGCTTAGTACAATTAGTTGAGTCACTCGAGATTGCACTAAGACGCTAATTAGATCTCGATCCCCTATAGAAGTCTATCGGAGACTTCCCTTTCATGTATCGAAGGTGTCATATGACTCACTAAGAAAATAGTGGGAGTACATCAAGATAGAAGTTCATACCTTAATTAGTTTTTTCACAAAATCTACATGTTACTTATTTTTGCTATAATTTATTTATTAGAAATATATCACTCGCAAACCCCCTACATGGATTAGCTCCTTAATTTAAGAATTATTTTTACGATGAAAAAAATCACATATGTCCTTAATACGATTGTGTCCAAGCTAGAAGAAGGGTTAAGCAAGGATGAGATCGCTCGCTATATGAAGTATATAGATGATTCCACTTTGGCAAAATGCTACATATTGGCCTCCATGACTCCCGAGTTACAAAGGCAACATGAGAGCTTGGATGTCAATTCCATCCTTCTTCATCTCCGCTAGCTGTTTGAGGAATAGGGAAGAACTTAAAGATATGAGATATCCAAGAGTCTCTTCAGAGCTAGGATGATAGAAAGGGTATTGGTTCATAACCATGTCTTGAAGATGATAGAGTGGATCAAGAAACTCACAAGTCTAGGAATAGTCCTAGAGGATAACTTGTGCATTGATCTTATACTTCAGTCCTTGCCAGATTCCTTTTCTCACTTTATCATAAATTTTTAACATGAGCAAGTTTGAGATGACTCTCTCTGAGCTCCTCAATATGTTGAGAGAAGCTAAGAGTATCATCAAGAAAAAGAAGCCAATTCCTTATACTGGGGAGACCAAGAAGAAAAGGAAAGCCAGTAAGACCCTTAAGAAGGGCAAGGGCAAGGAAAGACCGGGTAAAGCAAAGGTTGGCAAGAAAGACCCAACAAAGAACAAAGCACAATATTTTTACTATGGCAAAGACGGGCACTAGAAGAGGAACTGTAATGATTACCTTGCAGATAAGGTGAAACTAAAGCTTGGAGGAGCTTTAGGTATATTCATTATCAGTCTTCATTTGTCATATTTTTATGATAACATATAGGTATTGGATACCGGAAGTGCTTACCATATCTATAATATGTTACAAGTTCTAGCAAGACCTAGGAGATTAGCCAGAGGAGAGATAGACCTCAAGATGGATAATGGGGCAAGAGTTATTATAGTGCCATTAGGGTGGTCACCCTACATCTGCCTAGTGGAGCTATCATTGCATTGGATGCATACTATTTTGTTCTCTCTATTATCAAAAATATTATTTTCATCTCTTATTTGATAATTAGTGGATATAAATTATTTTTAAAAAATAATAGTTGTTCAATAATTTTGGATGATGAGATTATCACTAAAGGGACCTTAATAATGGCTTATATGTGTTTAGACACCTCCACATATCATGAATATAAATATGTCCAAGAGAAAACGAGATAAGGTGAATAATGCATATCTATGACATTATATGCTAGGCCATATCCATGAGGAAAAGATTCAAAGGTTGCTGAAATATGGATATTTAGATTCATTCGACTATGGCTTATGTATGTTAGACACTTCTCCATACATCGTAAGTATAAATATATCCAAGAGGAAATGAGATGAGGTGAACAATGATTATCTATGGCATTATATATCCATGAGGGAAGGATTCAAATGTTGCTCAAATATGGATACTTAGATTCATTCGACTATAAGTCGTATGCAACATGTGGACCTTGCCTTCATGAAAAGATGACCAACTATCCTTTTAGTGGAACTAGAGAGAAAGCCATTGAGCTACTGGAACTCATATATAGTGATGTATATGGTCCCATGCTGACTCAGGCTATAGGCGGTTACTCATAATTCATTACATTCACTGACGATTTCATCAGGTATGAATATGTATACTTGATAAAGTACAAGTCCAAGGCTTTTGAAAAATTCAGGGAATATAAAAATGAAGTAGAGAACCATATTGAAAATAGTATTAAGTCTCTTTGTATTAAGTCTCAAATTTTGATATTGAAATCAATTGATGGGTTATTGATCTAATATGTGTGTTAGAGATTATTGATGTAGGAGTAACTACGACAGAGAAAGAAGGTTACAATCAGATGTTGGGACGGAGTCAAGTCCAGGCATCGGGCCGGGATTCAGACGATGTAGTGAAAACTAGTCAAGAGACTCATTGGAAGCTTGCTGAAGGTATTGGAAACTTGTAGGGAGCTCGCCGAAGGGATCAGAGGCTTGTCAGGAGTTCGTCAAAAGCTTGCCAAAGGTATCGAAAGCTTACTGGGAGTTTGTTAGGAGCTTACCAAAGATAATTGGGAGATTGCCAGGATCAGAGTTCACTAGAAGAAGAACAAGAGCCTCACTAGAAGATCATCGGGGGTTGCTGAAAAGCTTGTCAAGATTCAGGAGGGTCTTGTTAGACTTGATGGTTACATGATTGTAATTGATTAAGTCAGTTAGCATCAGTTTGCCAGGTCAGCAGTTGTACCACTACTCCCAATTTTTCGGGCAACTTTCGATGATTGTACTACTGACACCAACGGTTGTATCGCCCGTACACAGATTTTTCAGATATATTTAAATTTTAGCTATATTTTTTAAGCCAATTGGGGTCTATAAATAGCCTAAGTTTTCTTACTTGAAGAAGCAAGGGTGGTGAATGAAATGGTAGGTTAAAATTCTGTTAAAAAGTTGTAAAAATTGAGAGCTTCCCTTAAGTGCTTCAAATTGTAAATTGAATCTAAGGGAAGTGAGAAATGTTACGATCACTTGGCACTAAGAGGGGGGGTGAATTAGTGTAAGTGTAAATTTTCAGTTTAGATAAAAACTTTTCAATTAAACCAAGATAGGAAATCCGAAGCTTTTCGTTCTTTGTGAAACAAGTGAGTGATTGAAATAAAGCTGCTAAGAAAATCGGAAAGATAAGCAACATTTGAAGAAAAGAACTTATCATAGAAACTTTGTTTTCAAAGAGTTGAGTTAAATTGGAAGCGTCAATACAAAAATATGTAAGTAATGAAAGAAAGGAAACACTCACAACAATTTTTATAGTGGTTCAGCGCCAACGGCCTATGTCCACTCCCAAGTCCTCCTTAAGGCACACCGATGTCCACTACTAATCTTCTTTGGGTGAAGACCAAACCCTTACACTTTGCTTACAAGGGAGGCAATATTACACTCTTTGATTACTCCCTTATCCCTTTTCATTTTCTTACAATTGTCACATAATATTTTCTTAGAATATAATACCCAAAAATTTATTATGTCGAATGCAAGAAAACTTGGGGTATTTATAGACCCCAAATGACTTCAGATTTTTTGAGCCAAAAATCAAATATACCTAGAAAAATTGGTTATGGGCGATTTACCTCGCAACCTGGGTGGCTCAATTACATGAACACTAGGGTACAGGTGGTTTACCCATCAGTCCTAGATAGATCAACTACCGAAAGTACCCTGATTCCTAGGTACGGGTGATTAAATCGCCCAGCCTAGGTGGGTTAGCTGCCATCAATCGTTCGAAAGCCTGGGCAGTGGCGGTACACCCGTCACTCACCGGTGGTTTACCCATCGAAATTTTCGTAAAAGTGGTTCCCTCCACTTTTCAAATTTTGACTTGAACCTGATGTTGACTAACCCTCTGATCAACCAATTGAGCTCAACCTGAGCTCAATCAAACCCCAATAGTAGACTTAGTTACCTTATTGAGTTGATTTAGATTTCATCCAAATCCAACTCAATTAGAACTCACTTCTAACTATGACTCAACGATTATAACGGTTAAAGACCACAAGCTTAAATAAGACCTAACTTTCGCTAATCCGGTAATCTCTGACATTCTTATGGCAAGTCATCCGATCTTCTTCCAATGATCTCCTAACGTATTCCCAGCAAGCTTCCCGATCCCTTCGGTGAATCTTCTAGCGAACTTCGGTGTGATCCCACTACGTCATCTGAAGCCCGATGCCCAAGCTTGATCTTGGCCTATTATCTGGTTGTAACTCTATTGCTCTTGTCATAGTTAGTCCTGCACAATACTAATTATGACTTAATTAAATATAATCATAATTGTCAAACATCCATTACAAGACCATCCTAACTCCCGACAAGCTTTTCGGCTACCCCCGATAATCTTCCGGTGAGTCTTGGTCTTCTTTTGGCGAACTCCCTTGTACCATCTTGGTAAACTCCTGATACCCTCGGCGAGCTCCTAATGCACCCCTAGCGAGTTCACAACCGTATCTACCTGATGCATGGACTTAACCTTGGCCAATCTTAATTGTAATAATCATTCTATCGTAATTAATCCTGCATCAATCAATTTTAACAATCCTGTTAGATCAATAACTCATCAATTGATTTCATTATCAAAATTTGAGATTCAACAATCTCCCCCTTTTTGATGATGATAATTAATTGATGATAGGAGTTAATCTTAACTCCTCATAAATCAATGCCACTTAAATTTAAGAGAAGCATCACTCTTAAATTCAAGCAATTAATATTCTATGTAAATTTTAATATAAATTCAAGCCTACATAGGGTGGCCACCTATAGCGTTGCGGAGCAAGGGCGTCGCGCATAGGCGTGGCAATGAGAGGGGAAAGAGGGGTTAGGGCATCCTTTGGAGAAAAGGATGATCCTACCCCTATAAATTCTAAAAATTCTAAGGACTATCCTCGTGTATATAATTCCCATAATACCATCAATAATTTTAAAAATTCCAAGGACTGTCATCTCATTAAGAATTATGAAAATACCCTTGACAATTTTAGAAATTTTGAGCATGTCCTGATTTCCAGAAAAATAATTAATTAAATAGTTCAATTAATTATTATATATATTTGGTAATCATATATATGATGTGATGTATATGTGATGTATGATGTGAATGGATCATCATGAGTCATGTGTTTTGAAGTGTGTAATTATGATTATTATTATTATTATTATTATTATTATTATTATTATTATTATTATTATTATTATTATTATTATTGGGGCCTACGAGTCTCTGTTTTTCTCATTTATTGTCGGGCCTACATGCTTATGATTATTTGTAATTACATAGAGAGACGCAGTAGGAGTGTGGAGGTCACAGAGGAACCCAGGATGCCATGGTAGGAGATTACGGTGCATGGTCATGCGATGATCCGATAGAACTGATGATAATGAGATCAATAATCACAGGGCATGGAGATACGCCGATGCACACATAGATCCTATTGTGAGTGATTAGGCCCATTGGCTCGGGCTTAATCATATTAGGTGATGGCTTCTGATAATCCTGTGTGACTTGCATATGTGATGTGTTATACACCTACTAGATATATATATATACATACGATTTAGATATATATTAAATATGTATGTGTGTGACACGATATATTAGGAGACCAATATGAAACAAAAATCCCTCTTACGATAATATTAAGTAGATAAGCGTGAGCCAATAAGATTAACCCATGTGGCCTTCCATCATTATAGGAATAAATTGAATCACGACATAGGTTGAGTTGATCGAGTCCCTCAAGGCTCACCTATCTACGTGATCAAGTTCTTGCCTATGACATAGAGATGTTACCAGTAATCTGAGGATATGGTATGCTTGGTCGAGTCCCTCGAGAGCATATCATCAAATCAGACTCATCTTGTAACGATGGTGATGACTTAACTGAATATCATGGTTGGTCGAGTCCCTCGAGACCATGATGATTCGGAGGCCGAATATGATATGAATCATAAGGAGTTGTGATTGGCAAGAGTTGCCTACCTTTTGGGCTTAGTGTAATTAGTGGAGTCCCTCGAGGTTGCACTAAGACGCCAATTAGATCTCGATCCCCACTAAGAGTCTGCTGGAGACTTTCCTCTCACGTTCGAGGGTGTCACGTGATTCGCTAGGAAAATAGTGGGAGTACATTAAGATAAAAGTCCATATCTTAATTAGTATTTTCTATAAAATCTACATATTATTTATTTACGCTATATCTAGTTTGTCTCTTGCAAAACCTCTATGTGGCATACTTGATGCCAACCACCTCATTAGTCCAAATGCTTCGCAATTTAAGAATTGTTCTCACAAAAGAGAAAATTGTATATATCCTTAACATAATTGTGCTCACGCTGGAGGAAAGGATAAGTGAGGATGAGATTGCTCGCTTTGTGAAGTATAAAGATAGTCCTAAAGGATAATATGTATATTGATCTTATATTTCAGTCCCTACCAGATTCCTTTTTATTGTTCATTATTAACTTTAATATTAACAAGTTTGAGGTGACTCTACCTGAACTCCTTAATATGTTGAGGAGAGCTAAGAGTACCATCAAGAAAGAGAAGTCAATTCTCTATATTAGTGAGACCAATAGGAAAAGACAGGCTAGTAAAGACCCTTAAGAAGGGCAAGGGCAAAGAAAGACCAGGTAAGGCAAAGGTTGCCAAGAGAGACCTGGCAAAGGCAAAGGACAGTGCTTCCACTACGGCAAGACGGGCATTGGAAGAGGAACTGTAAGGACTATCTTGTAGATAGGGCGAAATAGAAGCTTAGAAGAAGCTTTAGGTATATTCATGATCAGTCTTTACTTGTCAAATTTTCATGATAACATATGAGTATTGGATACTGAGAGTGCTTATCACATCTGTAATTCGTTGCAAGTTCTGGCAAGACTTAGGAGACTGGCCAGAGGTAAGATGGACCTCAAGATGGGTAATGGAGCAAGAGTTGTTGCAGTCGCCGTTAGGGAGGTCACCCTACATCTGCTTAGTGGAGCTATCATTGTATTGGATGCATGCTATTTTGTTCTCTCTATTATCAAAACTATTATATCCATCTCTTGTTTGACAATAAGTGGATATAAATTAGTTTTTGAGAATAATAGTTATTCAATAATTATGGATGATAAGATCATCACTAGAGAGACCCTTGTAAATGGCTTATATATGTTAGACACTTCTCCACACATCATAAATATAAATATGTCTAAGAGGAAAAGAAATGAGGTGAATAATGCAAACCTATGACATTATAGGCTAGGTCATATACATGATAGAATGATTCAAAAGTTGCTGAAAGATGGATAATTAAATCCATTTGACTATAAGTCATATGCAACTTATGAGCCTTGCCTTCGTAGGAAGATGACCAACTCTCCTTTTAGTGGAACTGGAGAGAGAGCCACCAAGTTATTGGAACTCATACATAATGATGTATATGGTCCCATGTCGACTCAGGCTATATGTGGTTACTCATACATACTTCATTATACTCACTGATGATTTCTCTAGGTATAGACACATATACTTAATGAAGTATAAATTTGAGACTTTTGAGAAATATAGGGAATATAAGAATGAGGTAGAGAACAAAATTGGAAAAAGTATTAAGTCTCTTTGATCAGATCGAGGAGGATAGTACTTAAGTATGGAATTCACCCATTTCCTCAGGGACAATGGGATTATATCCCAGTGGACACCCCCTTATACACCTCAGCTTAATAGTGTATCATAAAGGAGGAGTCACACGTTGTTAGATATGGTGCAGTCCATGATGAGTTTTGCTGACCTACCCGTCTCATTTTGGGAGTATACCCTAGAGACCACAACTTTCCTACTGAATAGAGTTTCATCAAAGTCAGTAGTGTCTACACCATATGAGATATGGAAAGGAAAGAAGTCCAATCTTAAGGTGGTTAAGATTTGGGGCTGTCCTGCCCACGTTAAAAGATACAACCTCGACAAGTTGGAATCAAGGATAGAACAGTGCATATTCATTGGATACCTTAAGGAGACTTTGGGGTATTATTTCTATCATCCCAAAGACTGAAAGGTCTTTGTTGCCAAGAGAGCTGTGTTCCTTGAGAAGGAACACATTCTTGGTGGAAACAGTGGGAGTGATATAGAATTAAGCAAAGTTGGAGAACATAGCTCAAGCACCATTACAGAGCCCAAGTCTATTCAGGTACCTAACACAAATTCTAACTTTACATAGGTCTAATAAAGTATCTCACCCTCCTGAAAGATATGTGGGGCATATCAGTGGAGATGACTTTTAGGATGTTGATACTCAGACCTACGAGGAGGCTATTATAAGTATAGACCCCGAGAAGTGGCAAGAAGCCATGAATTCTAAGATGGATTCTATGTACTCTAACAAGGTTTAATTTTGTGGATCCACCTGAGGGTATTGTATGCATCGGCTGCAAATGGATCTTCAAGAAGAAGATCGGAGTGGATGGAAAGGTAGAGACTTATAAAAGCAAGGTTGGAAGCTAAAAGATATCATCAAAGATAAGGAGTTGACTATGATGAAACCTTTTCACCTGTAGTCATGCTTAAGTCCATTATAATTATTTTGGCCATTGTAATACACTATGACTATGAGATCTGTCATATGGATGTCAAAACGATATTCCTCAATGGCAATCTCTAGGAGGAGGTGTATATGATATAGCCAGAGGGATTCATATCCAAAGAGAGTCCAAATAAAGTATGCAGATTGCTTAGATTTATTTATGGATTGAAGCAAGCTTCCCAAAGTTGGAACATAAGATTTGATAAGGTAATCAGATCTTATGACTTTGTTAAGAATGAAGATGAGCCTTCTGTGTACAGGAAGGTAAGTAGAAGCGCTATCATCTTCTTGGTGCTATATGTGGATGACATCCTAATCATTGGGAATGATGTAGGAATACTCTCCACAGTAAAGGCTTAGCTATCCAAAAACTTCTCCATGAAAGACTTAGGAGAAGCATCCTATATTTTGGGGATCTGAATCTATAGAGATAGATCCAAACGGATGCTTGGCTTGTCCCAATCTAGGTATATAGACTCCATTGTCAAAAGGTTTGGCATAGAGAATTCTAAGAGATGTCTCATACCGATGAGACATAGAATATCACTTTCTAGGAGTATATTCCCAAAGACTCCTGAAGAAAGGGCAAACATGGATAAGATACCTTATGCCTCAGCGATAGGGTCTATCATGTATATGATGCTATGTACCAGGCTTGATATAGCACATGCTCTGAGTGTCATGAGCAAGTATTAAGTACATCCAGGTTTAGAATACTGGAAGGCAATAAAGTGTATCCTTAATTACTTGAGAAGCACTAAGGATCTTTTACTGATATATAGAAATGGTAGCCTTCAGGTTGAGGGCTATATGGACTCGAGTTTTTAATCCGACATTAATGATAGCAAGTCAAATTCAGGATTGGTTTTCACCCTAAATGGATAAGCAACAAGCTGGAAGAGTTCCATGCAAGATACTACTGCTGACTCGACCATATAGACGAAATACATTACTGTAGCAAAAGCAGCAAAGGAAGGGGTTTGGATGAAGAAGTTCATCAAGAATTTGGGAGTCATACCAAGCAGCGTGGAGTTGACTCTCATATATTGTGACAGCGATATGGCAATAACTCTAACAAAGGAACCCAGGTCTAAATAAAATTATTCTGAGGAGGTTCCATCTGATTATAGTAATCATGACCCGAAAAGATATAGCAATGGAAAGAGTTTCATCTGAAGATAACATTTGAGATCAATTGACAAAACCGTTGGATCAGATTGTATTTGAGCATCACAGGGGTCTGATAGGGATCAGACACATAGGTGATTGCCTTTTGGTCAAGTGGGAGATTGCTGGTTACAAGTGCCCTGCAAGCCAATTACGTGAGTGATGGCACGTGTGACACGCTGTGTCCTTGGCATATTTTCAATATTGGCATAATTTCATATTATATGTTTTATATATATATATATATATATATATATATATATATATATATATATATATATTGTGATGTCCTTGGTTCTATGCAATGAGAGTCGAATCGTGATGAGATCACAATAATGAGATTGATGCACAGATCATAAATAATCCCGATCATAGGTTACTCAAGAGGGACATTGAGATAACCGAACATATCGGTGTACTATATACCCGTCCATATGATGAAAGCAGCTGGTCTCATAGCCAATTGTTTGGAGACACTAAGGATATAGTACAGGTGCTCATTAGAGAATGAGTTCACTGATTGATCTACTTATGGAATATTGTATGGTTAATGATACCTAATGTCAAACAACGATTCCATAGTCCCAATTGAGTATCTGGTCCTTAGACTTGAGACACCAAGGATGCCTTATATGAGTACTTCTTTCTTTGACGTTAGACTTACAAGTTTGAAAAGTTTCAGATATAATACAGCTGGTTATCGGGATTGGTAGCCAACCTTACAAAGGCAATTGAGTATCAATAGAGGATCATCCACTCCCGGTATCACGAGAGGAATATCCCATATGTGCTTGCTTAGATAAATCCCTGGCCAAGGTCATTCAGATTAAGAGAGAAAGAGTTCTCTAGGAGAATCCGATTAGAGCGAGACTATGACAGATTCCGTATATGACCTGACAGTACCATATCCAATATATAGTCTCTGGGATATTAGTTAGATGAGGGATTATAGATACACGGTAATTATGGATACACAGGTCCGATGGATTTGATCCCCCCTGTACCGTCAATTGATCTTAACAATTAGTATTAGAGCAATATCTTACTCATTGGACTAACACTCATTTGATAAATGACTTTCTATGACATTAACAAGAGTCAATGCATCACAAGTCCTCTTATGTTCAATGAGACGGACTACACCTCTTGGAAAATTCGAATGCATATTTTCTTGATTTCTCTATATTTTGATTTATGATGAATTGCCAAAAATAGTTTTCATAAGTCATCCAATCAAATAAATGATTGGAATGATCATGAAAAACATATGTTTTCTTTAAATGTCAAAACTATGAATGCTTTATTTTGTGTTTTAAACAAAAACGAGTTTAATCAGGTTTCTTCTTGTGATTCGGTTTTGATATATGACATAAATTAAAAATTATATATGAAAGCACAACTAAATAAAATAAATCATTAAATGAAATGATCTATAAAAATGAACTTGAAAAATACCTTCCAAAGAACAGGAAGGAAGGATTGTGAACTAAGAATGGCGTATGACTCCTCAAGTGAAATCTTGAGTGATGAGAACTTTAAACTTTTGACAAATGAATCAGATAAATTAATAAACAAAAATTATAAAAATGATTCTAAATTGGACAAAACCTCTTGTTATGAATGCAAGAAGCCAAGGCACTCTGAAGATGAAGTACACAATTAAGAAGTAGATAATTTTGTTCTTGTAGCAAACCATGATGAGGTAAGTAACCCACTTGAAAGCTCTTTTACTTTTAATAAGTTAGTAAGTTCTTTTCATGAGCTTTATGATGAGTTTAGAAAAATTAGTAAGTCTTATAAATTACTTAAAAAAGAGCATGATTCTTTAATTAGTAAATTTGAACAAATATATGATGCATCACTATCATATAATTCTTGTTGTAAATGTGATACATTAGAAGAAGCTAAAAAGGAAAATATCATGTTAAAACAAACTTTAAAAAAATTTAAAATAAGGAATAAATCCCAAAATATGATCCTTGTAAATAAGGGTTATGTTCATAAGGAATGTATCGACATTGTGTGCAATATTCATCAAAAGCCAATTATCCTTATTAGAAGACCGACATTACACTTTTTTCCCAAAGTTAAATGTAACTTTTGTGGTAGATTAAGACATGAAGCCTACAAATGTTCATTTTAAAAATATAGTCCACATAAATTAATTTGAGTTCCTAAAGGAACAATAAACAACCTTAAGCCGTTAAAGAAAATGGGAAGAACTTATCATGAAAGATCCAAACTCAAAAGGGTACCTAAACCAAAACCTCTCATATTATAAAGTTGTCTCTTAACAAGACTAGGAGCACGAAATAGTATCTTAAAAGTTGATGCTCAAGCCATATTACTTGAGTTGTAACTCTCATTTCAAGCTTACTAGCCTAAATAACAATAATAAGAAAAATTATTGGAATTAAGTTTATTGATAAAAATCCTCATGATGGTTCATTAATCTTAATTGTGTTTCGATTATGAATGATGATGCATAGCTAGAGCATGCTAAAACTAGAATTAAAGAATCTAAGTTATTGTTAATCAAAAATTATTTATATTGAAATGAGATTTTGATGATGATTGAATTGTAAGTTCAAAATCATTGGCTTGGATGTTGGTTTAAATGTAAAGACTATTGTTAAATAGTCTAAATATTATATTATTATTGACTAAGTTTATGGAATAATTAATTTAAATGTTACGTGATTTAAAGCTATGGTAGTTGTATAGGTTGTATGATTAAATGATTATTGTTGAAGGTTGTATATTGAATTAAGACTTGTAATAAATAATAAAAAATTGGAAATAGCTTGTCAACTCATTGCACTAAGTGTAAAGAGTTAAACTCACTTATATCATTGAAATTAATATAAATCAAAGCTCTTGTTTGAAATTTTTTGTTACAATGATATTGATGTTTTCTTTTTCAAATGAAACTCAGTTTTTGACTTTAAATGACATTGTATAAAGGTATTTTTAAAATAAATTACATAAATTGAAACAACTAAAAAGGAGGATGATTTCTTCTTGAAAATATTTTTATCCTATCTACCCTTCAACAAGAGATGAAATGACCATTATTGTTGAATCTCTAAAATTACAAAATAATTTGATGATTTAAGTCTAAAAAGGTTATTGCCCAAATTATGACCTTGAAATCTTAAAAATTATAATGTGATATCTTGTTATAAACCAAGATCATTTACTAAGATTGGTTCCCTTTATTAAAGAGAATTTTAGAAATGAATCATTATTTATCTTTTTGGTCTTTTGAAATTATGACATGTGATTTTTTTCATTATAAACTATGATCTATAAAATTTTATTATATTCTTGACAATATGAAGTTTCCTGTATATATAAATCAAGATCTTCTATTTTTTCTCTTTATAATTTATTCATAATCTTGATATTTATAATTTGATATTTTTATGAATGAAGACTCTCCTTTGATCTCCTAAAATTTTGAATCTCATCTAATAAGAAATTTGTCAAAATAAATCATGTCCTTTGGCATTCATAATTTAATAATAATATCCTTCATGACATGATTATCTATGACTTCCTACTTAGTATAACTTATCACCAAAATTAATATTTCTTAAATTTGTGATAAGTTGAAAATTATATGAGATTTGTTTTATCATGAACATTCCCTTGATTTCTTGACTTGACTTATCATTTTATGGGAATCATGTTTAATCTTTATGATTTTCTCTTTTTAATAAAAAAGATATTTATGATCTTAATAATTATAATTGAGATTTTTATCAAGATCATTCTTTTATTTTGTAAACAGATTTATCTAAATGAATGTGGTGTTTTAAGATTTATCTTGGATGAACTAAGATTGTTTAAACCTCTACCACTTATTATTTACAAAAAAAAAAAGGGAAAGATAATTCTTTAAAAAAATCATATCTTTTGGTACTTATAATTTGATTTTTCGTCCTTAATGATATGGTCCTTTTATGCTTTTGGTTATAATTAGGATATGGATGTAAAAAGAAAAATTATACCATCATATTCTTTTTTACAATGACCAAAGGGGGAGATAAAATTATTAATATGATTAAAAGAAAATTGGATATGATGAATCTTTATAACATTGAATGAGGAACAATTTTCACAGAAGAAAATTTAGGATTTTCTAAATGTATGTGAAATACTTGATTTATAATTTAAGCTTGATTTACTATCATATTTTTTTGAATTCTTGACATTTATAAATTGAGCTTCTTATCAAAATTTACATAAGATGAATGCATAAGTAGCTGTTGGATTTTTCAAATTTTTTAGCTCACCTTCAAAATAATTCTCTTCAAAATTGACATTTACAAGGTTGAGATTCAAAGCTCTTCTTTTTAATGAGATTTTTATGATCCTTTATAAATATTTCTAGTATCCCTCCCAACATAATATTTGTTCCTTTAGATATTAAATTTTTTGATCCTTAACACGCCTTCCCTGTTTCTTCTTCCTTATTATTCAAAAAGAGTAAGAAAAATTTTCATAAGAAAAATATGTAAAATTTTCATAAGAAAAATATGTTTTACTAAGGGGGAGCAATGCAAAATTTATTTTGTACAAATATGAAAAATTTAATGCATAGTGAGTTTATGTATCTTAAAATTAATTATTCATTATTTTACCTCTTTTTGTTGATGACAAAAGGGGAGAAATAGTATATTGATGGCATATATATGAAAAATGATACATGACAAAGGGGAAGAAATAGTTTATTGGTTGACCTAAGAAATGATCAACAGCAAGTACAAGTTGAGATTGGAAAAGTGAAGACAATAACTTTTTCAGGATTCTTAACGGTTGTATCGTTGGTGGGTGGTGGTTGTACTACCCAAGTCGATGATTATACTGCCATCGCCCAGTTTTTCGGGCAACTTTGGCAGTTGCACTACCAGAGTATTGTACCACCCGTACTCAGATTTTTTAAATATATTTAAATTTTGGCTCCATTTCTAAAGCCAATTGAGGTCTACAAATACCCCAAGTTTTCTTATTTGGAGAAGCAAGGGTGGTGAATGAAATAGTGGGTTAAAATTTTGATAAACATTATAAAATTGAGAGCTTCCCTTGAGTGCTTCGAATTGTAAATCGAGTCTAAGAGAAGTGAGAAACTCTTGTAAAGGTTCCTCTCCTGAACCTGTGAAAAGGAAAAAGTGGGAAGTGTAAGAGTTTGATCTTCACCCAAAGAAGATTGATAATAGATGCCGGTGGACCTTGGAAAAGAGGACTCAATGAGTGAATGTAGGCCAGGTTGAAGTCAAACCACTATAAATATGTGAGCATCTCTTTACTTTACCTTTTTTATTATGCATGTTCGTATACGGAGCTTTCCTTTAGCATGATCATAACTTAGCTTCGTTCAATAAGCTTATTGCTCACTTACTCAACAAAACGCTTTCGATTTTTGATTTTTCTCCAAACGAAAAGTTTTCCTTAAACCATATGTTTTACACTTGCACTAATTCACAACCCACCCCCCGGGTCAGATTGAAGAGGAGAGTACTTGAGTATAGAGTTCACCCATTTTCTTAGGGACCATAAGATTAATCCTAATTGATACCTCCTTATATACCTCTTCTCAATGGTATATTTGAAATGAGGAATCACACGCTGTTAGACATAGTATTGTCTATAATGAGTTTCGCTGACATACCCATCTTATTCTGGGGATACGCCCTAGAGCACAACTTACCTTCTGAATAGAGTTCTATCAAAGTCAGTAGTATTTATACCATATGAAATATAGAAAAAAAAAAAGAAGCCTGATCTTAAAGTGGTTAAGAATTGGGGTTGTCATACCCATGTTAAAAGACACAATCCTGACAAGCTTAAATGAAGGATGAAATGATGCACGTTCGTGGGATACCTTAAGGAGACTTTAAGGTATTATTTTATCATCCCGAGGACTAGAATTCTGAGATGGACTTCATGTACTCTAATAAGGTTTGGAACCTTATGGATGCACCTGAGGTTATCATACTCATTGGCTACAAATTGATCTTCAAGAAAAATATTGGAGTGGATAGAAAGGTGGAGACCTATAAGGGAAGGTTGGTGGATAAAGGATATCGTCAAAGGCAAGGAGTTGACTATGATGAAACCTCCTTATCTATAGTCATATTAAAAGCCTATTATAATTTTTTTGGCTATTACAGTATACTATGATTATGAGATCTAGTAGATAGATGTGAAAACTGCATTCCTCAATAGCAACCTCGAGGAGGAGGTGTATATGATATAGCCATAGGGATTCGTGTCCAGTAAGAGTCCAGATAAAGTGTGTAGATTGCTCAGATCCATTTATGGATTGAAGTAAACTCCTCAAAGTTGGAACATAAGATTTGACGAGATAATCAGATCTTATGTCTTCGTTAAAAATGAAGATCGACCTTATGTGTACATGAAAGTAAGTGAAAATGTTATCACCTTCTTGGTGTTGTATATAGATGACATCCTAATCATTGGAAATGATGTGAAATGCTCTCCACAATTAAAGCTTGGCTATCTAGAAACTTCTTTATGAAGGACTTAGCGGAATCATCCTATATTTTAGAGATCCTGATCTATAGAGATAGATTTAAAAGGATGTTTGTCTTATCTCAGTCCAAGTACATAGACTGCATTGTAAAGAGATCTCATATCGATGAGATAAGGAATATCACTTTATAGAAAAAAATTATAGGAATATCTCATATCCACAATTAAGGGTTGATATGAAAAATTTCAAGGGAGATCTCATATCAATGAGACAAGGAATATCACTTTATAGGAAAAATTTATAGGAATATCTCATATCCACAATTAAGGGTTGACATAAAAAATTTCAAGAGAGATCTCATATCGATGAGACAAGGAATATCACTTTAGAGGAGTATGTCCCTAAAGACTCCTAAAGAAAAGGCAGACATTGATAGGATATCATATGCCATAGCGATAGGGTCTATCATATATACTATTCTATGTACCAAATTTGATATAGCGCATGCTTTAAGTGTCACGAGTAGGTATCAGGTGGATCCAGGTTTGGAATACTGAAATACAATAAAGTGCATCTTTAACTATTTAAGAAAGACTAAGGATCTTTTACTGGTATATAGAAAAAGTAGCCTCTAGGTTAAGGGCTATACAAACTCGAGTTTTCAATCTGATATCGATGATAGCAAGTCCAACTTAGGGTACAATTTACCCTGAATGGAGGAGCAGTAAGCTGGAAGAGTTCCAAGTAAGATACTACTACTAACTCAACCATAAAGGTAAAATACATTACTGCAGTAGAAGCAACAAAGGAAAGAGTGTGGATGAAGAAGTTCATCAGGGATTTGGGAATCATACTAAGCAGTGTGGAGTTGATTCCCAAATATAGAAACACTATTGGGGCTATAGCTCTAGTAAGGGAATCCAGGTCTCATCAGAATTATTCTAAGGAGGTTCTAGTTGATTAGAGTGATCATAGCTCAAAAAGAATATAGTAATAGAAAGAGTTTCATCCATAGATAATATTACAAATACACTGACAAAGCCGTTGGCTCAAATTATGTTTGAGTGTCACAGGGGTCCGATGGGGATCAGACACATAGGTGATTAGCTTTATGTCAAGTGAGAAATTGCTAGTTACAAGTGCCCTACAAGCCAATCACGTGAGTGATGATACGTGTGACATGCTACACAGTTTTTTTTATATTATTATTATTGTCATATTTTTACATTAAATTATCTATTGAATACATATATTATGATGTCTTTGGTTCTATGCAATGAGAATCAAATCGTGATGAGATCACGATAATGAGACCGATTTGCCTTTAAACACAAATCCTAAATAATCTCGGTCATAGGTTGCTCGAGTGAGACATCGAGACAACCGAAGACCGAATATTGTATACTCATCCATTTGATGGAGGCAATTGGTCTCATAGCCACTAGTGTGGAGACGCTAAGTGTTAGGATCAAATAATTTTATAAAAATTTTATAAAATATTTAAATGCATCATTTTTATGTGCCAAGAAATAAGTCCAAGTATATCTACTATAATCATCGATTATAACGAATGCATATTTGCTTCCACCTAAACTTATAATGGAAATTGGTCTAAATAAATCTATATGGATCAATTGAAATGGCCTAAAGGTGCTTATTGATTTTTTAGTTTGAAACTACTCTTTATTTGTTTTCCTGATTGACAAGTATCACATAATTTATCTTTACTAAATTTTAGGCTAAATAATCCTCTTATTACATCTTTAGTTGAAATTTGGTTTAGAAGTTTCATTCTAGCATAACCTAGTCTTCTATGCCACTTTTCAATATCTATGATATACACATTGTTGTTTCTTAAGACAATCAAAGATTTATTTTTGTGTGACAATTCAATTATATATTATTAGGTTAAAATTTAATTACATAATATTTTATCACATAATTTGTTAATGCTAAGCAAATTATATTTCAAGCTATCAACTAACAATACATCTTCAATCAAAAGGTTTGATGTATTACCTATAGTTCCTTTTCCAATGATTTTACCATTGTTGTTGTCTCTGAAGGTGATAACTCCTTCACGTAAGCTAGTAAGTATAGAAAAATAAGTTAGATCTCCAATCATGTGTCTTAAGCATCCACTATCAAGGTACCACCTGGCACTCCTAGATTTAGTTTGGAGATAAACTTATTATAATAAAGATGGTTTTTGATAAAAGATAAGATTTAGTTAGGATTTAGATATGATTTCCCTAACTGAATGAGGAAATCTCGTATGTTAGTTGAGGAAAATCCTCATTCTCATTATGTATAAATAAACGATGAATCAATGAATCAAGTGGGCCTTTTCATTACTTTCTTCTTATTTTCAACATGGTATCAGAGCCCCTCTCTCTATAAGAGAGATTACCTTTTTTTTTTTTTTATTCACTGTCAAACGACAGCTTTTATCATTATTTGTTCGTGGACAACTCCGCTGTGAAACCACAGATACTCAGAGGTCATCCACCGCCACCATCTCGGACATCCTTTGCTTCCTTTGCTCCGAAGGTAACTCTCTCCTCATCGGTGCAGATCTATCTCTTCTTACTGTCAAACGGCAATCTCTCGTCGATGTGGAAGCTAGAGATTTCTAGTGCATCGACTTTCTCTTCCTCTGTTGGACCTTGTTGGCTTTCTCAATTCCTCTACCGAAGCACTCTTCTGCATGAGGTCATCTTCCTTGTGCACCACCACTGTCGCATCAGCTCCAACAAACAGCGGCACCTTGCCTACCCCATCTGCAGTAGACGATGGCTTCTACACCTGCTCGCCGGTGCCATCCCTCCTGCAGCCTCTGTTGCTCTGTTCTCTTTGCTGAGAGTACCTGTACAGGTCGTCGCTTATCATCTCTCAATGCTCTATAGAGAGGGCACAACAAGTTCTTTCTCGCTGTCAAACGACAGTAAATCTACGATCGTAGCGCTTCTCTCGCTGCCACCACTGCTGCCACGCAGCCGCGTTCGCCGTCCTTTGCTACAACCCTTGCTCTTTGCCGCTGACATCACCGTCAAAGTCAACTATCGTCAACGTCAACCACCGTCAGGTCTTCACCTCGGTTGACAACACAGCCTTCCTTCCTTCAGTTTCATTGACATTGATTCAAGATCGACATCCTTAGTTCAAGATTGGCGTCCTTACAGGAGCTCGATCTTGCGGGGGCATGATAAAAGATAAGATTTAGTTAGGATTTAGATATGATTTCCCCAACTGAATGAGAAAATCTCGTATGTTAGTTGAGGAAAATCCTCATTCTCATTATGTATAAATAAACGATGAATCAATGAATCAAGTGGGCCTTTTCATTACTTTCTTCTTATTTTCAACAGTTTTAATTTAGGTACTCAATCTTTCTTTTCTAATAGTTTTTTATTATTTATAATTCCTTTAGTAACTCAAACTAATTTGTTAGGACTATAATGTCTAAATAAATATTTGTTGGCTTTATGTCCTAAATTTTCACAAAAGTTATATTTAACTTTTGATGATAAATTTAAGGTAGGTCCCTTAACAAAAATAATTGGTTTTTATTGAATGTTACCAACAGCCTATACTCTTTCTGCTATTAGCATGACCCTTATTAGCTAGGATCATATTAAAGGATTTATTTCTTATTTTAAATTTTTCTAACGTTTGTTTAAGTATGATGTTTTCCTCTTTAACATCATCTAGCATTTCACATTTAGAGCAAAGACTGTGTAATGGTAAAATATCATGCATTTAATCAAATCTATTAACTAAAGAATCATGTTTCCTTTTTAATGACTTATAAGATTTACTAATTTTTCTAAATTCATCAAACAATTCATGAAACATATTTAATAATTCAGAAAAAATAACTTGAACATTCACTAACCTCATCTTGGATGGCCATTAGAGCTTAGTTGGCTACTTCTTCCTTAGAGTGGTCTTCTTCATCCCATGAATCTGAGTCATCTCACATTGCTGAAAATTTTTTCTTCTTATACGGTGCCTTCTTCTTCAATTAAGAACATTCATTTTTGAAATGTCCTAGTTTTTTGTATTCAAAGCATATAACATTGTCCTTCTTCTGTTCATTTTTATTTTTATAACTTTTATTCTTTTTTATAAATTTTTTAAATTTTTAGATAATAGTACAATGTTATAGTCCTCATCACTCGATGGGTCATTTATAGTTCTTAGTGCTACATCCTTCCTGTTCTTTATAATGGGTTCATCAAGCTCATCATGAGTTTTACAGTTCAGTTCATATGTTCTTTGGCCTCTTGTATAGCAGTTACTTTAGGATCCCAACTTTGGGGTAGGGATCTTAAAATTTTATTCATAAGTTTAAAATCTAAAAAATATTTTCTAAGTACTTTAAGACCATGGACGACATTCATGAAACGGGTGTATATATCTCCAATGGACTCACTTGGTTTCCTTCGAAATAATTCATAACTATGAACTAAAATATTAATTTTTGACTCTTTAACACGAATAGTGCCTTCATGTGTAATTTCAAGAGTGTGCCAAATTTTGTAAGTAGTTTTACAAATAGAAATCCGATTAAATTCATTCCTATCAAGTGTATAAAATAAGGCATTTATAGCCTTTGCATTTGACGAAAATTTTTTTCTTTCCAAATTATTCATTTCGTTTATTAGTTTAGAAGATTTTTCAAAGCCATTTTTAATAATATGTTATAAATCAAAATCCATGGAAATGAGAAAAATATGTATCATTGTTCTCCAATACATGTAATCCATCCCATTAAACATGAGAGGACATGAAATAGAATGTCCCTCATTTATGTCAACCAAAGTCATTTACTCAGGTGGGTGTTAATACAATGAGTAAGTACCTTGCTCTGATACTAATTGTTAAGATCAATTTGCACTAAGGAGGAGGGTGAATTAGTGCAAGTGTAAGATCATGTTTTAAAGAAAACTTTTCATTTAAGTAAACCATAATTAGAAGCTTTTCTTGGACTAGAAGGTGAATAAGTAAATGGTTTAAAACAGAATTGAAAGATGATGCTCTTGGCTTTCTAATTAATAACAATTCAAAGTAATAAATAAGATAAGTAAAGAGCACTTACAATTTTATAATGGTTCGGCCCCAATCTTGGCCTATATCTACTTCCAAGTCCTCTTCATCGAGGCCCACCGATGTCCACTATCGGTATTCCTTGGGTGAAGACCAAACCCTTACAAACTTTTAACTTACAAGAGAGACTCTTTACAAGAATTACAATACTTAGCTTGCTCCCTTCCCCTTTTCTTTTTCTTGCACACTTCTAGTACACACTTTTTTTTCACAGATTTTTGCCCAATGACTTATGTGAATTCTTGTGCTAAATACAAGGAAACTTAGGGTATTTATAGACTCTAATTGACTTCACAATAATGGAGCCAAAATTCAAACACACCTAAAAAATTTGGGTATAGGTGATACCACCGCCGGTGCCAGCAGTGTCGTCATTGAAAGCAGCCCAGAATACTAGGTGGCGGTAGTACAATCGTTGACCTAGGTGGTACAATCGTTGGCTTGGGTGGTACAACCGTCGCCCACTGGTGGTACAATTGTCAAGAATCCCAGAAAAGTGATTCTCTTCACTTTTTCAATCCTGATTTATACTTTCTATTGATCAATACTCATGTCAACTAATTGAGTTTGACCTGAGCTTAATTCAATCCCTTTGTGGACCCAGTTGCTTCATATTGAGTTGATTTAGATTCCTTTCAAATCAAACTCAATTAGGAGTCAATCTCTAACTACGACATATTAATTACAACCATAAAGACTATCAAGCTAAATAATGACCTAACTCCTGCCAATCCGGTAGCCTCAATCCGGTAGCCTCAAGCATTCAAACTTCAAAATATTCAATTTTGGGTTATATTTGTTTTGCCACTCGTCTTGGTCTCTACGCCTTGACTGAAATCTTTCCAACTCCCTTAGGTAATGAGGTGTATCATCAATATATCCAAACTTTTGGAAATCATTTTCATGCTTGTTATTTTTACTATGAAGTTCTTCACTACCTTTTACTTTTCTATTCTGCCATGTCATGATCTCTAGCCTTTAGCTCTAATACCAAGCTGATACCGGGAAGAGAGAAAGAGGAATAGAATTTAAGAAGAAAGAAAGAAACCGATAGTCGAGTTATAGAAAGGAAATAAACTCAGAACAGAACTTGCATAAAAAATAAAAAAATAGCTCATCACTAAGTTTAAAGTCACAAGAGGATATAAAAAATTCACCACCTCAAGGAAATTAAATAATGATATAAAACTAAATCAAAAGATTTACCACTCAAAAAAACATCCAAGAGATACAAAGTTCTAGAGAGACTTAGCTTCTTCCAATATAAATCAAGTGCTAAACTTTTTTTTAGCCCTAGAATATCAAATTAAGCATTAGTGCATAAAACAACCCTTCATGCATACGGAACTATGACATTAAGTACTTTATATCTACTAACTAATCCCTTTAATGTAATCCTTGGTCATAAAGAAAAGTATCTTGAAACAGCTTTAACTCTGTCCAAGAAATATGCTTATGAGCTGTCATACTTGAGTGGGCTAGGTTAAAGACTCTGAAATATTATAGTGGACTATGGGCAATACCATAAGATTAGCAAAATCTATAAGTATTGATTGTAGCAAATTAGACACTCCCGTGTCACAGTCGTCAGAGGTCACTCGATCAAGGACTAGAAAAACTTGAACAGTCGTAGGCCCATTAAGAATGCCTACATGATCAAAGAGGGATGAGCATCGAGAAATTGGACTCGAACTCCTTTGCTAGCTAGTCGAAGGATGAAATGGAGTGAGGCTTCAGTCGGTTGTACCACATTTAGGTGAGGCCTCGGAGGGCGGTAGGGAATGCCCAGCATATCAACGCGGATGTATGCCTAAAAGGGCTTCGCTAGGTCTATGCTATTGTGTCATAGGGAAGCGGAATTGGCTTAACTGTTTGTCGAGTGAAAGGGGAGCGGAACCATCCCATGTTCCTCTTTCGATGCATGGACCTCCTTTTGAACCTCATCCAGCCATTGGGTGACATGGCGTAGTTGGGTTCGGAGCGAATCCATAGAGTCCAATGGCATGGTGTCTGGCTCAAGGTGGAAGGGTCGTTGACAGTCCCACTTGGCTAGCGCCCCCCTCGGATGGCATGTCGAGGGGCGGGGGACTTTAAGGAGATCGAGGGGAAAGCACCTAGGGTCCAACACTAAGAGCAAGACCCACGACAAAAGGGTTGGTAGGGCAAGCTGAGGAGTAAAGCACGCTTGAGGGATGACGGTCTGTATCATTCCCATCAATGCCTGGACTTGCTGCATAAGTCCATGGAAAGCTTTCGGGGAGATGACCAACTGTCCCATTCCCCCACCAGGGGGCAAGAGCTCTAGATCATTGAATAATCTCCAGTATACAGATTAGGAAGAAGTGTTCCCATCCGTGGAGGATGGAACGGGAATAGGTCTCCCAAAGCTGGGAGAGAGGTTTGGGACATGAGTTCCCTTGCTTGGAGGTTCCCCCTAGTCGCTAAGTAGCTCTTGACTCTCTTGCGACATAGCCCTCCTTCTAGCACCAAAAGAATGTTGGTGTACTTTTTGTTGAGGCTAAGGTGTCGTATCGGCTTGGTTTGACCCGTGTGCACAGGAGTGTCTACGTGGCCTTGATGTTCAAACTCGAGCCGAACGTTAGTTATGAGGGCGCCTTCCTGCTTGTCCAAGGTCTATCGATTCGCTTATTCCTTGGCCCAACTCCCACATCTTACACTAAGGCCTCAGTCGGGCGATTGGGGGTGCCTCGACTTGACCCCTCTGATGGTCAAGTTAGCACCGGTGTAGAGTTTTTAGTGTATGTCATATATATAGAGAGGAAGACCCCTGCTACATTTCACCTGGGAGACTTTTATACTACCTGCTAAGAGAGGAGTCTGTACGAGGTTGTTTAATACGTGAAAGCGCTAGTGTAGAACCATACATTGCTGTGCTCCTCGGGTGAGGGACGGACCAGCAATCTGTCTGCTGATGCTGACTAGTATGCCCCTTATCTCACCATACTCATTGAGCGACGGGCCGAGATAGTGTCCCTTCCTAAGACCATGGTTTGAGCTGAGTCGAATGTGTTGATTTGGCTTGGTGGGGGTGACATGACAATCTTCGTTGAATGTCCCTTATACAACTGTTCAGAGCTTGTGAAGTTCATAGCTGTAATTTGCATTAGCTATAAAATGTTTACTAAAATAATTACTTATGGATCTCGAGCGAAATGCTTCTCTAACTCATTTTCTCTTTTATAAATCCTTAAGGGATCATAGGAGATTTTGAAAAGACTAACCTTTACAAATGGATATATAAGTTTGTCACACGACTGTGAGATGCATGCACTCTCAGTACCACCTATGAGATGCATGCTGATGTTGTTGACCATTACAATAATTTATCACAAAATAATTTATCAAACTCATAATTAGTTAAAAAGAAAAAACTAAAAGAGGTTTTTTATAAAAAATAATTCACACTAATATGACTTTTAAATCATTGAAATCCTAATAGCAAATATTTATTCAATAAGCAAGATATCATAAATCTCCCATAATTATACATAATGAATACTCCCTGATCATATAAAATAATAATTCCAATCATATAATGAACCACAACCATATGTATGGGAGCATATAAAGTCCAATTAAACCCTGTTAGACTAACAATCAATCAATGACACTATCAACTCTAGGAGAGAAGAACAAGGTTACAAGTCCTAGGTTGGGTCTAAGTTTATGCTTGTGATTACAAGTCCTAGGCTAACAATCAACCTAATTCCTTTCTTTGCACAAGAGTGTTGGAATTAGGTGAATTGAGGGGATACTTTCCTTACTAATAAGAATAAGATGAGTGATTGAAGAAACAATGAAATGTACACTTTATTCTTTGATTTATCACCTATTTATACACTTAGAAAAGGAGGTTAGGAAGGTTGGGAAAGGAGGATTTTCCTCAACAGACTAACAAACTCTGCTCGTGCTGTTACGGAGATCTGATTTGTTAATATGCCCCCACAAGATCATGCTTCTATCAATGATGTAATCTTGGACCTTTGCAATGAGAACAATTTTGCGGGTGAACATGAGAAACACATAGATTATGGTTAACTACTTGATCTCGTATAAAGTGAAAGTCAATGGCTATATGCTTCATACGAGAGTAAAATACTAGATTGGTACATAAGTAGATAGCCCCGACATTATCACAGTATATCGTAGGAGTAGTAGTAGAATAGATGTCAAGTTCCTTGAGCAGATTCATGACTGAATTAAGTTCTGCAGTAGCAATTGATATTCAACTTCAATGGTCGACCGAGCAACTATTTTTTGTTTCTTAGAACTCCAACTGATTGGATTGGCTCCTAGGAAGATGATATACCCGGATGTGGATATTCTATTATCAAAATTCTCAGCCCGATCAGCATCAACAAAAGTTGAAGTTAGAGTGAGAAGTGTTTATAGAGAAATATATCATAGTTGAGAGTTCCACTAAGATATTGTAAGACCCATTTAACCACTGACCAATGAGTGGTAGACGGTCGATGCATGAATTATAATAACTTATTAACTGCAAATGAGATATCTGGACGGATGAGAGCTAAGTATTGTAAAGAGCCAAATACTTATCGATGTTGAGTAGAATCCGTAGTAGGACTATCATCAGTTGACCTGAGTGATTCACTGGTTGAGAGAGGAGTTGAAATAGCTTTTACGTTCTTCATGTCTGGCTTCAATAATAAGTCCAGAATATACTTCTGTTGGGAGAAGAAGAGTCTCAAAGACATATATGTTGCTTCTACATCCAAAAATAATAATTCAGGGTATCAAGATCTTTAAGAGAAAATCGGTCAACCATCCATTTGAGGAATATTATAATCTCTATAGAACTATTAACTATCACAATGATATCATCCACATAGACTAGAATATATATTGTATTGTCAGGTTATTGATAGAGAAATAAGGAGGTATTAGACTTGGAATTTAAAAAGCTAATTGATGTTAAAAATAAACCAAGTTTTGTGTACCAAGCTCGTGGAGACGAAATCTATAAATAGCTTTGCGGAGTTCACAGACATGCTTTGGATACTGAGGATAAAGAAAACCATGAGGTTGTTTCATAAAGACATATTCAGTTAAGGTCCCATGTAAAAAAAGGCATTGTTGAATCACATCAAGTTGCCACAGATGCCAACCTTTTGAGATGGCTAAACTCAGAACAAGTTGGATTGTCATGAATTTAATAATAGGACTGAATGTCTTTGTAAAGTCAACACTAGGACGTTGATGAAAACCTTTAACCATTAGGCGAGCTTTATACTTAGCAATAGACCCATTGGGGTTCCCCTTAACTCAAAAAATGCACTTACATCCGATGACATTTTGTGTGAGATAAAATGGAACAAGTGTCCAGTAGAGTTATGAAGGAGGACATCATATTCATCACACATGGCTTTATGCCAACGGGGAGGCTTTTGGGTTTGAATGACCATGGTAGGTTCACTGGTCTCAAGAGAGGAAGTCACAATATTATTTAGGTCAAGAACCTGACGTGGTTTAAAAACACCACTTTTAGAGCATGTTATCATAGGATGTCTAAGTGGTTTAGGATGTGATGGTGGAATGGGTGTTAAGAAAGCATTGGTCTAGGGTGAGTTAGATTTAAGGATATCAGTGGAAAGGAGAACTCTACAAGACAACATGACGAGACATAAATACTTTGTGAGTCAAAGGATCATAACATCGGTAAGCATTATATTCAAGAGAATAATCGATGAAGACACAAGACCTCAACCTTGGGGCTAGTTTATGTGATGCATAAGGACATAACCAAGGATAACAAACACAACTAAAAATCCTAAGTTTTTTAAGATTTGAGGATTTATGAAACAGTTTTTCAAATGATGATTAATTATGGAGGACTGGAGTAAGCATGCGATTAATGAGGTAGACTATAGTCTGAAATGCTGCAGAGCAAAAAGTAATTGACATAGAGGCGTGAGGAAGAAGTATGAGACCAGTTTCCACTATATGGCAATGTTTGTGTTCAACCAAGCTAACTAATTGGGGAGTGTACGGGGGAGAGTTGAGATGCTGAATAACATGTGCTAAGAGACACGATGTGAGTGGTTAGTATTCACCCTCATTGTCAGAATAAACTATTTTAATTATGGACTAAGAAATGTTCTCTTTATCTTTCAGAAGTTAATAAAGATTGTTGAAGAGGATAAAACCAAGTATACCTGGTAAAATAATCTATAAAGACAACATAGAATCTATATTTGTCAAAGTAATTAGTGCAGGACCCTAAGCGTAAGTATAAAGAATTTCAAATGGTTTTGTGCAAGAGATAGAAGAATTTTCAAATGGAAGTCTATAACTTTTATTACTAAGGCAGGCATCACAATAATGAAAAATAGAACTAGTTTTAAAATTTTGAAGAGACTAACAAGAGAATAACTTTTGTTGAGTTAAGGAAGAAGGATGACCAAGATGATGATGTCATTCATCCATTGGAGCAACAACAAAAGAGTAGGCAGTGTGCTGAGAGACTGATGGCCATTGGTATACATTGTCTTTACTTTGGGCCTGAACTAACGAAGCCCCCCGAGCTTAGATCCTTAACAAGATAGGAGTTAAGAAAAAATTTAATAGATGTATTATTTTGTTTACAGAATTAAGAGATAAAAAAATATTTCATTTAATATAAGGAGCACACAATACATCATCGAGTGTAAAGTTAAGGGTATGCAAATTAAACATTGTGGAACCAGTATGAGTAATGAGAATTCGCTTACCATCATTGATGATGATGTCATCATTACCACCATAACTATCATGAAAGGACAAGTTCTGGAGATCTAAGGTGATGTGATAGGAGGCGCTGGAGTTCATAATCCAGTTATATTGATCAGAAGTCAGAGTAGTAGTGAGATGCGCTTGGGGCATGGTTGACGAAGCAGAAGGTCGAAAGCGAGATCAACAAACTTTGACGGAATGATCAACTTTATCACAACTAGCAGACTATTCTTTGTTGAGGTATAGAAGCAGGACGCCAAAGCTGATGGTAATTGAAGTGCCACCTAGATGGTAGTGAGATGGATGAGGAGAGTTGTGGTTGGTACCCACTGGTGGAGACGGTACTTGGCCTAAACCCTTGTTGACAGGCTTATAATATTGATTGTTCTTCCTTTTAAATCTATAACTTACTTGAGCAGTGATAGGTGGTCCTGGTGCCTTATTTTAGTGCTTCAAAAATATCTCGTAGTCAGTTAACTTGTCGTAAAACTCTTTAAATGACAACGACAAGTTGTGTGCCCGTATTGTTGTTGTCAATTCTTTGTACTTAGCCCCAAGACTATTAAAGGTATGAACGATAACTTCTTCATCACTGAGGTGTCCTATCAAAGCTAAGTTATTGATGATGATCTTTATATTTTAAGGATCATCAGCAACCATAGTACCTTCTTATTTTGTATTTATGAGATTAGATTGTAGACTGAGCTTACGTGTACAGGAACGATAGGTGGTCCTGGTGCCTGGTGCCTTATTTTAGTGCTTCAGTTATTGAGCAGTGATAGGTGGTCCTGGTGCCTTATTTTAGTGCTTCAAAAATATCTCGTAGTCAGTTAACTTGTCGTAAAACTCTTTAAATGACAACGACAAGTTGTGTGCCCGTATTGTTGTTGTCAATTCTTTGTACTTAGCCCCAAGACTATTAAAGGTATGAACGATAACTTCTTCATCACTGAGGTGTCCTATCAAAGCTAAGTTATTGATGATGATCTTTATATTTTAAGGATCATCAGCAACCATAGTACCTTCTTATTTTGTATTTATGAGATTAGATTGTAGACTGAGCTTACGTGTACAGGAACGATTTGTCAAAGTTATTTGATACTTACTCCATGCGTCAGCAATAGTATCATAGGTGGAGACAACTGGAGCAAGAGACGCAGAGATGGAAGCTTGAATGACTTGAAAGATGAGACAATCCTGACAGAACCATTGTTTATACTTTAGATTTGGTGCTCGACTAGATGCACTAGGGAGGTTGATCATCTTTGATAGACAACGGAGAGAACCGTTAACGTAGTCAAGCAATTCATACCCGAGTAAAAGATAGGAGAATTAAGCACACTAAGACACATAATTATCATTTTTGAATAGTTTGAAAAGAATAAATATTACATCATTAATGTATATAAGGCCGAGATTAATAGAGGCTATTGTTTCCTGTAGGGAGTGTATAAAGCACATAATGATGTATCGATCTAATGACGAAAATATAATGATGTATCGATCTGAAAGAGTTTGGCAATTGTCGAAGGATCAGCAAGCAGCTGGCTCGAGGGATCAGAGTTCCCGGGAAACCGCCTAGGGAGAGAGAGAGGACGTCGGCATTTGCTGAAGTGATTGATGCAGATCAGGCGGTGTGGCCGACCAGGTTGCGGTAACTGGAGGCTGCAGCAGCAAGGACAGAAGCTGCTGTTTTGGGCTACGAAGAGCTTGTCAGTGATAAGGAAGACGAGGAGTTGGCGGCAGGAGGAAGTGGCTATGTGGTAGTTGACAAGGTTCCCGTTGTGGGCGACCGCAAGTTGGCCGGAGCGGTAGCCGGCGACGAAGGGCTGGACGTTGGCGAAGGCGAAGCAGTGGTGTCCTCTCTGTTCTCTAGTTCCGGTTCGCGGCCGAGGAGTGTAGTGAGGTAGGAAGTCCAGCAGCGGGCGATACTTACAGCGCCGACGACGGGTGATGTTGCTGCAGAGAGGAGCGGATGCTGCTCGCCGTAGGAGATACTTGCTGATCCACAGCCGTCGGCAGCGCGAAAGAAGGAGACGGATGTCGATAAGGACCTCGGAGGAGACGCACGGCTGTTCTTGCGGGCGTCGTCGATGGCGTCGCAAAGATTGCGGACGCCGGCTGAGACAGCGGAGAGGAGGGAGATCGGAAAACAGTGCTCCCGTTTTTTCTTATCTTCCCTGATCTGTCCACCAGCAGAGGCTGGCGGCTACAGCGGCGAGGTACTCGAGGACAGTTGTCGGTTCTGGTGAGTCGTCGCCGGATAGGGTGAGGCGGCGGGTGTGGTGGGATAGACGGTCACCCAGCTCTGCCTGGGAAAGGAAGAAGCCGCCGCCGTTCGCCGAGGAAAACGCCGCAGTCGCCGGGGCGAAAGGGAAGAAGAGGCGGAAGCGGCAGGTAGCGTAAGGGCTGCCTGATGTGGTTGCAGGAAGAAGATGTGGCGCTGCTGCGGGTATTGGAGGCGAGCAGAGTCAACAGGGGATCATCCTCTGTTGCTGGAGATGACGCTGGCTGCGGGTAGGAGGAGCCGACGGGCGATGGCCGTCAGCTATGGCTGCGGCTGCAAGATTGTCGCGGAAACAGAGGTCGTGCGACCAGCGGCTGCGGTTTCGCACAAGGGGAGTCAACGGGCGGTGGCCTATGATGCTCTGATACGATGAATAAGAGGAGTGATCGAAGAAACAATTTATCACTTACCTCTGTGATGAATGATTCCTAGCTGCTTTAGACCCCATAAAAGAGAGACTAGGGGAGTGTGGACCTCAATGCTACCTCACATCTATTGATCATCTACAACAAAGGTGAAGCAAGCAAACATGTGAATCTTGTTGGCCATTGCAATGGTACTGTTTGACTGCAATGTCTTCCTCTTTTCAACAAGCACTTGCAGCAGATCCTAAATTAGCATACCTCTGCTGCGTGCACAGGGACTTCATGTTATGGTAGGGCGGACATGAGAGAGATGGAACCAGCGATCCAGCCTCAGTTGCTTCTTCGGAGGGCCCATGTCCACTTTGGCCTTGCGAGGACATCGCCATTTCCCAAGGATCTCTGATGCTGCCGTGACCATGGCTTGGTGATTGGATTTGTCCCCCAGAGGACTTCTCGGAGCTCCATTCTTGTCCTCTGGCTGTTCCATTGATGACATTGATGTTGGCCTGATGACTCCACCTTCTTCTTTAGATTGTCTCCCATCCTTTACTTGCTTCTTTTTAGTGTTGTCAACGTGCATTACATCGCTATCTTCGAACCAATTTCTCCCATCAATCCTCTCACAGCTCTTGTTCTGCACGAGACTTGCTGCTGCTGTTGAAGCACACTCTGAACCCGAAGCAGATGAAGGCATACAGCCTCCCTTTTCTTCAGAAAGCGTTGCGAGAAGTTCCTCACCGAGCAGCTTCTTCAGATTCAGCTTTCTCTTTGGCTGTACATGATCGGTTTCTCCAAACCATTCTGTTTTATTCCTTCCCGTGTTCTTGTCACGATTCGAGCAATCGTTCCATTGATTTGGCAGCATCTGTGGGATGTAACTGGTTCTTGAACGATCCTTACTCTTCACAGAAACAAACCCATCATCTTCAACCCACTGCGTTGGCGATATGCCATTGGTATCGCTTTCTTGATGCGAGATTTGCCCATGGCAATTTGACCTCTCGAGTATTCTCTCATCAGATGAAGCGGAGCTCTTATCGAGGCTACGATTGCTGTAGTCACTGCAAACGTCATCATTTCCTCGATAAGGTTTCCCTCCATCTCCCAGCAGCGAATCCTGGTTGTTCTCTTTCAGCATGAAAGAACCAGCGTTTTTGCAGTACCCAAAAGATAAGCCTATGTTGTGATACGAGTTCCTCCCGTGTGTTGGGAAATCAACCAAATTGTAATCCTATAGATCAAAAAAGATCGAACAGCAACAACAGAAGTCGGACTGATGGAGGTGGAGTGAGAAATTAGCAATTCAACTGACCCCGACACAATGATGTAATGGAGAAGTAATACCTTAGATGTAGAGGAACCGTCCACTGGTTCTTGGGTTTGGCTTTCGTCTTCCTCATGTAGTAGAGGACTACCGAGACTATCGGGAAGACCCGAAGAATCCGGCGACTCGTACACATAGCTAGAGAACCAGTTGTGGATGTCGGGGGGCTCTGAGAGACGGGAAAAGGATCTCAGTAGACGACCAGACGCATGCAAAACGGAGAAGAGCAAGGGAGGTAAAAGAAGACAGAGAGGACTCACGGGAGGGGAAGGAGTGCGGACGCGAACAACCTTCCCAATCCTACACAAGGATTCAGTAGATGAGGACATGGAAGAAAAAGCTTCGAGCTCAGATTCGGCCGGAGAGAGGCTCGATGTACTATACCTGGGATTGGCGGGGGTCGTGGGGAGAGAGGGCGGCGACCTCTGCTGCGCCTTCGGGTGATTGCGCCATGGCGGCAGGAATGGAAGCGTTCTCCCCCGCGTTTTAGTGGGTTTTCTACCTCTCTCAAAAATTTCCCGCGACGAGTTTCGCGGGAGATTTTGATTGCGGCTTTTCCGCTATGTAAAATGGACCGAGACGTGGACGGCCCACGCATTAGCCCGAACTAATTCGTAATATAATTCATAGTCATAACCGCCGTGATTTGATTCAACAAATCAAACTTAGGTCACATGTATACAATTTTCAATCTTCATGTATATAAGGAGGAGGAGAAATCAAGGAATCAAATTGGGTGCGATCGTCCGACTCAGACGGACGGACTCGCGAGGCAAGCCGGATCGTTGGAGTGGACTGGGCGATGGACGTCGACCGGGTTGAGCCTTATAGCTTGCGCCCGGCTCAGATAGACCTTCTTGATGTTGGGCCCTTGCAGCTCCAGAAGCCGGACCAGGCTTCTCTGGGCGTCGGACCGGAACCCAAACCCGGGTCCCATGAATCCGTCCACCAGGTGGAGGTAGGCCTCCAGGTCGTGGCAGCAAGCGGGTCCGGCGTCCGGCCTAAGGTAGGGCGAGTCCCGGTTGTCCACCCTCAGCTCCGAACCCACGTGCTCGAACTCCTCACTGAGGTGCGGCAACCCCGCCGCCGATGGTACCATCGTGACGACGTCCTTGTCGTTGACCACCCGCAGCACGTTGACACCCCTCCTCTTCAGCCTTTCAGCGAACGCGCGGTTCCCCACGCGCGGCCCGCCGAAGGAGACCACTGCGATGGGCGGCACCCGCGAGGCGCACGTGCTCAGCTCGTCCGCCACTAACAGTGCCAGGGCCGCCCCCAGGCTGTGGCCAGTCACCGTGATGCTGAGCTCCTCCCCCTCGTAGACCTCCATGAGGCGGCGCACCTCCTCCACCACCGCCGTCGCGAGGCTCGGCACGTGGTCCCCGGCCTTCTTGTGCAGGCAGCGGAACCCGCAAGCGACCTTCGGCACGCTTCGTTGGTGAACTTCGACAGCGGCTTCAGCTTCGGAATCCACGGGGACGAGGGCCGTGCGTAGATTCTCGGCCCACTCGAGGCAGGTGGCAGTGCCGCGGAGGACGATTGTGACGTCGCGCCGACCCATGCGGCGGACCTCGCGATCGTTGTCGCAGACGGCGACGTAGCCGATCCAGTTGGAGCGCTGGGTGAGCCACTGCGGGGCGGCGGGCTGCGCCCAGTCCGGGAGGTCGAGAGAGGAAGTGGCGAAGAGGGACTTGGTGGGACGGTAGAAACGGTCAGGGAGTAGGAGGTGGCGGTGACGAGAGGAAGGCGATGCAGCGGGACAGACGGGCGAGGGAAGGGAGTGGAAGGCGTGGTAGGCGGCCTGGACGAAATCGCCATACCGGACGAGCTCACGGCGGAGGTTCTCATCGAGGGGGTCGAGGAGGCCCGACCAACCCGTGACGCCGTGGATCTGGCGCCAATTGGCGGCGATGAAGTTCTTGGGGGAGGATCGCGAGCTATCGGAGAGGAGACGCTGGAGGCGGGTCAAGCTCCGAGGGGACATTATCTCGTCGGCCGCCTGCTTCCTGAACAAATCAGGAAATAGAGAAGTCAGGTTGAACGGGTTCGTCATCATCCCTCCTCTTTCGCCGGCACCGCTGCGCTGGTTGTTGGAATGCAGCATGAGCTCACGCTCGGGTTGAAAAGTAGGTTGCGGCGGCGAGGGTTTGAGGAGGACGCGGTCGAGGTTGGCGAGATGGATCTTAGCAGCGGAGGTGGTGACCGCGGTGGTGGCGCCGCTGCTTTTGATGGACTGAGGGTTGAGGGGGGAGCCACGGCGGGAGGGCAAGGAGGCGCGGGAGGGAGAGACATGGCGGGGTGGTGACCCGGCGGCGGCAGTTCCTACGGTCATATGTATCAGAAGAGCGAAAACAGGATTGAGTTGCCTGTGCGTCGGAGTTGATGTCGGAACAATGCGCAGCCACTTGGTCGATGGTGCAACGCAACGATAACTAAACGTGGGCCGGAAACAGAAGCACCCGCGTAGACATATCTGGAGAGAGAGAGAGGTCGTAGGAAGCGTCAACAGTCATGGGTTCCGCGGTGATCAAAATAAGTAGGAACAAAACATTTTGCCTCGTGCGTGCGTTGAACGAATTAAAGCGACGGCTGTCTTTGTATTAATCTTGCACGCCGAAGTAAAAATCTACCATCTCCAACTCAATTGACCAATCCACACGGACGGTTGTATCGATTCAAACCTGTGACGCCTATGTTGTGTAACATGATTCGGGTTCGGATTGCGGCTGGTGTTACGTTCAACTACCGTTTTCTTCATTGTATTAATGAAACATGTAAGACCGATTCAAGTTACCGGTTATTAGATCTACATGGACGGCTTGGATTCTAAATGTAGTGTTTGATAACCCCCACCGCCCCCACCCCTGGATTTGTACTCCTATCGTCAATGGGAGACATGTTCACGATGGAAGTTAATTGGCACAAGTAGGCGACCAAATATGACTCGGTCGGTCAACGTATGCAAAATGGGGCGAGGAATTGCGTATTCGCCACGACACTCGTATGAAAAGCAGCCACGTCATCTACGGCCAATCCACACCCGTGTCTGCGTTGACCGAGCAAGGGAGTGAACGCCATGGTCGGCTGTCGACCGCGGCATTGGACCTCCCCATGATAGCTAGCTCGATCAAAAGCTTTTGTTCTACTGCCTTGAAATTTTGCTGATGATGAACAAATTTTGCGGGCGACCAAGAAAAGATGAAATTTTGCCTAACTCGAGCCGGACTCAGACCACCAGCGGATGTTTGTGGAAGTCCAATCAAAGATGTCACAGAACATGTCAAAGTTTCAACCTGATCCAGTAGTTCTCCTCCGCTGCATCACTGCTCTATTGCGTTCTCACCTGTATTCTGGTGGAGGGCGTGTCCCTGTCGGTCATCTCTCGAACACTCCTCTGGTCATGACCATATCACCACACTCGAAGTATTCAGCACGGCTCCGATACGAGTCCCTTCCCCCAGCAAATGGATGCAGCATTGCGAACGAAATCGTTCGACGCGACCACGTTTGCTATTCTTTAAACAGGCGGCAGATGTCCGACAATGGCTTCGCAACCATTGTTGAGGAAGAGCCATTTGTGCCTCCCTCCCTCAGGAGGGACCAATGGTTTCGCATGTATTATAGGATAGCCTGAAGAGGCCGGATTACGATACGTGTTGAGCTGCTGCTGCTGCTGCTGGTTGGTGTGCAAGTAATGGTGATAACTCTTGGGTGTTGCTCGTTTACATGTTGTCTTCTTGGCGAGCTTCGTGTCCCTCGCGGACATATCGTTATCGTCTTCTTGTCGCTTCTTGTTTGATGAAATGCCTGAGCCGGTGTTTCTATGTTCAGCAACTAACGGCCTTTGGCTTATATCACAAAAGAACAAGTTAGCGTTACCGTGTTGCTCGTTTCCCACTTGGATCATTTGGGCAAACAACTCTAATGTGTGATGCTATCAGGAAGGAAACCAATAGCCTTCCTTACCTACCATTTTGTTAACTTGAGAAAATTGAGTTAGGAAGACAGAAGCAGAGAACTACTTTTTAAGTCGATGTTTTATTTCCAAGAATTGTGGCTTGAGAAAGGAAGATCATATTAATTGGAGAAACAGGTCTGTGGTTGTTGGACGGAATGCCAAATGCCATGATTTGTATACCTGTTTGGGCCCAAATTGGGGATTTAAAGACGGCAGTCATATATAATTGATGTTTAGTCGATGATTAAAATAGCAGATTATCTTGTTGCATGGTACGACTGCATCAACGGCATAAAATACACCCATTTCAAAGCAAAAAAAAAACACAACATTAATGCATCTATCAAATTGGTAGATATTATTAGCTGCAATCTGGCAACCCAATTGACACTCTCATTAGTTGGGTTAGCCCAACTAACGATGCTCAATTGCTTGACTCGCTAATGTAATCAATGCACTTCACATCCGAGTGCGACCCAACATCACATCGAGCATGTCATATGATCATCACTGTTGCAATTATTAGCCGCCACAGTGTCATCTAACTACGTGATTCCAATTACTTCATGGCCTTTAAAAGCCAACGCTGGTGTGAAGCTTCATCGATCCCACCTCATCACCATCCTTATGCGCTGAGAAGCCAAGATGGCCACCTCTCCATCTCCGCCGAGGATGCTCCACGTCGACGCCATCCAGACGGCACCGCCGGGGAAGGTGACGGCACCGGGGCAGGCCCGGTGGATCTCCACGGCGGCGCCGCTGCCCCCGGAGGTACTGCAGAGCCGGTTCCAGGCGGTGTGGTACTACACCAAGGCGGGGGAGGAGTCGCCGCTGGCGATCGCGGCGTGGATCAAGGAGTCGCTCAGCGCGGCGCTGCCCGGCCACCCGGTGCTCTCCGGCCGGCTCCGCCGGGACGACGGCTGGGAGGTGAAGTTCAACGACTCCGGAGTCAGGCTGGTGCAGGCCACCGCCGAGACGACCATGTCCGAGTTCTTGGCCTCCGAGGACAGGAATGGCAAGGAGGCGCACTTGGCGTACTGGGAGGACGTGGACGTGCAGTCTCCCAACTTCTCTGCACTGTTCTACATCCAGGTCTCCCTTTACTGCATACCTAAAAGAGAAAGAACAGATGAATGGCAGTCTAACTGTGGCTGGTGCTTGCAGGTGACTCAGTTCCAGGGAGATGGATACTCCATTGGGATAAGCTGCAGTCTGCTGCTGGCCGACCCCTTGTTCTTGACGCGCTTCCTGAACTCATGGGCCCAAACCCACACGCGGATGCGGCTCAGCAAGTCGCCCATGTTCCATCTCAGCTATTTCCAAAGACCCGGTCGCTCGCGCCGTCTCAAATCGGTCGAACTCGAGTCGAGTCTGGTCCACTCTCTCTCCACCACCATGCTATTCAAGGCCGATCGGGACGTCATCACGCGATCCTACGGCCAACTCGCGGCGGCTTGCCTCCGGGAGGCTACGAGGAGGCTCCACGTGGAGGCGGCGCCAGTCTTCTGCCTCATGATCAGCGATCACCGGAGCGAGTTGAGGGTCGAGCCAAGTGCGAACCCGAGCCTGGGTTCGTCGGACGAGGCCTTGGAAGTGGTTTGGTGGGACCAACTCGGCGTCGAGGAGTTGATTCTCGTGCATGGGAATAAACCCGTACACGTGTCGTGCCGGATCGTGTCGTCTGGAGACGGACGACTTGTGGTGGTGATGATACCGCCTGATGTGGAGGGTGATCCTAAAGTACTGGTCAGTGTCACGCTACCCGACAATTGAAGGGTTAAAAATTCCTCGTGGTGATGAAATGAACGCTTTGGTTGGTTATATGTTGTGGAATAGCTGAGGATAAGTTGCTTTTGAGTGCTATTAAGTATTATAGTGTGAGCTCTTTAATATGTTAATATGCAAATTATAATTGGTTTAAACCCTCTTCAAATGTGAGTCGTCGTCTTAAGACGGGAAACACTTGTGTTAGGTAGGTACACAAGTTCACCTAATATTGGAAACGCTGGAACAACACCTCACATTGCAAGAATCACAAGCCACAGGTTTCTTAAGATTTGCCTTCCACCCAACAGTCCACAGGCAGCCTGGACTCTTTGCATTGGATTCCACACCCCCAACATGGAGGACAGAGCATGAAGCATACAAGAAAATGTTAGCTTGAGATGGAAATGGGTCATATGATTCATGGTATTGTGGTTGGAAGTGCAGGACATCACCGTACTGATGAGTTTCTTTCACCCCAACCATAAGGATGAACATAATAGACTGCAATCCATGTATAATTGAGAGGGATTAAACGTGGCTTTAGGACCTGACACTCTGTTCAGAACATTACAAGATGAAGAAGCTGCTTGTCATTTGTAGGGTCCACTAATCATCTGATGTCTGTCCGAAGGAAGAAAAGAAGCATTTAGTAGTCTTGAGACAGAGACTCTGATAGGAAGAGCTGCGATGTGGGATTTGTTGGAGGAAGAGGCTATCTTGTAGGAGCTGCAAAGCTTGGAAGAATGACTCACATGGCAATAATAATGCTGTCCTACTGTTCTCTCTCCAGCTTTTATAAATATTTAGGAGATTTGTCTTCCTCTGCTGTCCAATTAAGGATATAGAAAATATACCTACAGTCCAAGACAAGAAAACTTGTACACCACATTTTATCTTCTGCTGCTGCCAATTTTGCTCCCTAAAAGAAAAACTTGATAGACTTTGATCTTTGATTGATGATTTAGCTAGCAAACTGTAGCCAGGGAGAGAAGCCATCGATAAATATATATATAAAAAAAATCATCAGATTAATAATAAAAAATATATTAAAAGATTAATATAGGATTTAATATAATTTAATAAATTTTGTTTATATTTACAAAAGAAGAACTAATATGTAATATCAATTACACCATCTTAAGTTCTCCTCACTCATCCTTTTTACATTCTTTCATATGAATATAAATATGTTTTTTATTTTCTCTAAAATTCTTAATGATAACCTTCAAGCACCTAAAGTACATCAATTCTTTCTTTCACCAAAACCTTGAGTTACTCAAGATGTATTTATAGAAATAAATCTTAATTCACTAAGGAGTTTCAATTTAATTAAGGCTTTCCTACTTTTTTGCCTTCTATAAAAGTTAGCTTATTGACTTAAAAAATTCACTATAGCTATATAAACCGAACCAATTTATAGTCCAACACTTGATTCCAATAAGTATGACAATACATCATATATATAATTGGAATCAAATCAACATCACTTATTTAATTCTAGAGAGAATAATCTATGTCACCATCTTACTTCCATTATAGTTTTTTTTCTTATAATTATCTATATCATGAAAACCATGAATATCACCTTTTGTTTTTGCATTACGAATAAAACTCGTTTGTCGTATGTACCTATCATCTTTTTGCACATACAATTTGTTTTCAACCCTTTGAAGTCTTTACTATATTATATTTCAGATGATAAAATTCTTAACGCAATCTTATTACATTAAGGTTGTGTATATAATCATCGAATATTTTGGGTTCTAATACATGTTGTTGGAGAGGGAAAGAAAAATCAAAGACCAAAAGAGAAATTTATCATAGATCAATAATCAAAATCATACTAGAAAGTTAAAGTAAGATTTAATGTGATTCAATAAATTTTATCTATATCCATCCAAGAAAATTAAATTATTTAATATATGAGATCAATTTGAGTTATTTTATTTCCACGCAAGTATGGGCTTTCTTGTGCACTCTTTTACATAAACCTAAGCCAAAATTTCTTTAAATCTTCTGTTACATTTCTATATATATCGCTTAGAGATATTGAAAGTGCTTTGTCTCTCTCTCTCTCTCTCTCTCTCTCTCTCTCTCTCTCTCTCTCTCTCTCTCTGAAAACTTGAAATTCAATATTTATTTATAGAAATAAATATTAATTTATTAAAAAATAATTTAATTAAAATTTTAACTAATACAAATATAATTAAGATTCCTAAAATTATTTATCAGCTCTAATACAAATTTAATATAGCTTATTCTACTTGTAGAAACAGATCATCAAAAGATTAAAAAAAAAGGACACCATATCATTTGTTAAAGCTGGCTATCCATTGATCTTATTATTACTACTTTCTCTTTCTACAAATTCGCATAACAGCAAAAGACAGGGCCAACTCATCCTTACAAGGCTAACCTAATGTGTCATACCAGCCTTGGCATCATAATGTTGTGACCATATGAATTCTTCAGTTATTCGACAGGAATTGATTGCTTTTGCCTTTTGTCAAGCAAATCAAATTCAAAACCTATAATTAATTATAAGTTTACTTTGGAGTTTATGTCAACATCCTAAGTGGTCATCAATTTTAACCATGCCAATTTTATGAGTTATTTTAACACATATGCATCGATCAATTATTTTATAGAATCAAAATCTAATTTTTGATTCAAAACAATATTTATAGATCCAAAACAATGGTTTTAAGAATGCTTCCATAAAACTTATTAAATCTATTATAATATGCATGAAATCCTACAACAATTAAGAAACATATTAATACAGAAGCGTACGTGATGAATCCATTAGAGTATTTTCTGAATTGATTAGTGATTTGGTCTTCCAATTATAGAGTATCCTTAAAAACTTTAGATTTCTCCTTGATGGGTAAAGAGAAACTTCATACGATACTGCAATCGGGGACCATAACCTTATTTATAGTCATAACTGATGAATCTACAATTATGATTATATTCATATTTGATGAATATATAATTATACCTCAAGAGTTTCATATTTCTAACTTATCTCATCATTAAGTTAGAAATATGACTGATGATATCCACACAATTAATTTTCATAATAATAATTATGTCCCTTAGCCAAATAACTTTACTTTAATTTAATCACTTTAATTTTGGCTAATAAAAAATAATAACTTAACATATTTAATTATACATGTGTGACTCTTAAAATTCTAACAATCTCCCACTGAGTCACATATGTATCCTTATAAATATGCTATACTTTATAAGCTCAAAACTATTGTCATTATTAAATAGGACATACAAAACAATCTCATCCATTGACTATATTAATATAGGACCAAAGCGGTCTTCATTATATCAATCATAGCTAAACCCATCAATGATCACTAATATTAATATAACTAAATGACATAGATCAATTATGAAATGTGTAGCATGAAAATTACATGAATGTGATCTGTACATGTCAATTTTCAACTGGTCTAACTTTATTTTTATGAGATCATTAATAACTTTAATAGCTATAATGTACAAAGTATAATAAACTGAAGCTTTATTTCTGATTAGAAAATATCTATACATATACAGAATCTGGCATAGAACATATAACAAACATATGACAGACTCTCATTAAACTAAAGTTTCATCAAATTCTGATATACCCATATAAGCAGTATGCTCATGAAAGACCTTGGGCGGTAAACCTTTTATGAGAGGATCTGCTAACATAAAGTTTGTTCCCAAGTGTTCTATAGAAATTTGTTTACTTTGTACCCTTTCTTTCACAACTAGGAACTTGATGTCAATGTGCTTTGACTTAATCGAGCTCCTATTGTTGTTGGAGTATAAAACAGCTTATTTGTTATCACAGTATATCTTTAGTGGTCTTTCAATCCCTTATACTATTTGCAGCCCTATCATAAAATTTCTCAACCAAATTTCATGATTGGACGCCTCAAAACATGCTACAAATTCCGGTGCCATAGTGGAAGAAGCAATAAGATATTGTTTGGCACTACTCCAAGAAATTGCCCCACCAGCCAACATATAAATGTAGCCCGAAGTGGATTTCCTACTATCTTAACATCAAACAAAATCAGAGTCAGAATACCCAATGATCTCCAAATGGTTTGATCTCCTATATGTGAGCATATGATCTTTTATCCTCTTTAAATATCTCATGACTCTTTTAGTTGTCTTCCAGTGATCCATTCCAGGATTGCTTAAGTATCTGCCTAACACACCAACAATGTGCGCTATATCCGGACGCATACAAACTTGTGCATACATTAGGCTCCCTACAGCTGATGCATAGGGAATCTTCTATATTTTTTGAGCTTCCAGATTTCCTTTAGGGCACTGATTGAGACTGAACTTGTCTCCTTTTGCGACAGGGGTGTCTCCTGATTTGCAATCATGCATGTCAAACCTTTTGAGTACTTTATCGATATAGCTCCTTTATAATAATCCTAGAATATCCTGAGATTTATCTCAGTGTATCTAGATTCCTAATACAAAAGAGGCGTCACCAAGATCTTTTATCTCAAAATTTCTAGATAGAAATCTATTAGTTTCGTGCAATAAGCCTATATCATTTGTAACAAGCAGAATATCATCCACATACAATATCAGGAAAATGAATTTGCTCCCACTGAATTTGTGATACACGCAATTATCAACAGCGTTCATCTCAAAACCAAATGAGATAATTACTTGATGAAATTTGTGATACCACCGACGGGATGCCTGTTTTAGTCCATAGATGGATTTTATCAATTTACAAACCATTTTCTTTGGGTCTCCTGACACAAAGTATTCTAGTTGCACCATATAAATTATTTCATCAATATTTCTATTGAGAAATACTGTTTTAACATCCATATGATGAAGCTCTAAATCAAAATGTACGGCTAGAACCATAATTGTTCTAAAAGAGTCCTTCATTGAAACCGGAGAGAAGGTCCCTTTAAAGTCAATCTCTTCCTTTTGAGTATAGCCCTTTACCACAAGACGTGCTTTAGACCTCTCCACATTACCTTTAGAATCCTTTTTGGTTTTAAAAATCCATTTACAACCAATGGGTTTCACACCTTCTAGTAATGGGACAAGTTCCCAAACTTTATTGTCTTGCATAGACTTATACTCTTGATTCATTGCTTCAATCCACTTATCCGAATTAGAATCCTTCATGGCTTGATGGAAGTTGATTGGATCATCTTCCATTATACCACTACTTTCTTCATGTTCCTAGAGAAATACCATATAATCATCCGAAATGGCACTCCTCCTTTCCCTAGTGGATCGTCGCAAAGGTGCTGGCTCTTGCGGCACAGATTTTTGAGGATGTTGAGTTTGTTCCTAATGAATAATTTCTTCATACTGTATGGGAGTTGAAATGACTATATCCTTTTGAGGTACAGATTTTACCATATTAGTAGCAACTATATGAATCAGATCAGACTGAATCAATTCTTCCTCAAAGATAAAGTCTTTAATCTTATTTCTCCCCCTAAACTCAATATCCTCAAAGAATGTAGCAATACCCGTCTCAAAAATATTTCTTGATTTGAGATCATAAAATTTATACCCCTTAGATCGCTCAGAATAACCAATAAAGTAACTGCTCATTGTTCGGGGTTCCAATTTATTTTCATTAGGCCTATGAGGCCTTGCCTCAGCTGGACAACCCCATATACGAAAGTGTCTTAAACTAGGTTTTCTCCTAGTCCAAAGTTCATAAGGAGTTTTTGCAATTGCTTTAGTTGGTACTCTATTAAGAATGTAAGCTGCAGTTTTTATTGCTTCTCCCCAGAGTGACTCTGGCAAAGTAGATTGAGAAATCATACTTCTTACCATGTCCTTAAGTATGCGGTTTCGTCTTTCAGCTATACCATTCATGCTAGGTGACCCAGGCATTGTATATTGAGGGACAATTCCACACTCCTCTAGGTATAAAGCAAATGGTCCTGGACGTTGTTCACCTGAACCGTCATTTCTACCGTAATATTCCCTCCACAATCGGATCTGACGCTTTTTATCCTTTTGTTGAGTTGATTTTCAACTTCAGCTTTAAATGCTTTGAACACATCCAAAGATTGAGATTTTTCATGTATTAGATACAGGTATCCATATCTAGAGTAATCGTCTATAAATGATATGAAGTATTGTTGACCATTCCATGAAGGTGTAGGAAATGGTCCACAAATATCTGTATGTATCAATTCTAAGACCTCTGTAGCTCTATATGCACCTGATCTCTTAGGTTTGGCTTGTTTACCTTCAATGCATTCAACACAAACATCTAGACCTGATAAGTCAATGGGATCAAGAATCCCATTTGACACAAGTCTTTCAACTCTATTTCTAGAGATATACCCAAACGTTTATGCCATAATATACTAGAATTTTTAATTTTACATTTAGTACCTCGCAATTCTGCATTCAAGGTTTTGTGATAGGATGTTATAGTATTAAGTAAATATAGATTGTCATAAGTCATAAGTGAACCAGTTCCAATCATATTTGAATTTAAAGATAAAGTAAACTTATTATTTCCAAATGAACAAGAATAACCAGATTTATTCAAATAAGAAACATAAATTAAGTTCCATCTAAATGATGGTACAATAAAAGTGTCTTTTAAATCCAAATAGTATCCAGTACACAATAATAATCTAAATATGCCTATAGCTTCCACATCTATCAATTTTCTGTCCCCCACATAAATGCTTCTCTCAGCATTATTGTGCCTTCGGTAGCTTAAGCAACCTTGCATTGATACACTGATGTTAGTTGTTGCACCGGAGTCTAACCACTAAGTGTTTCTAGGTACTGAAGTTAAATTGACTTCTGAACAAACCAAAGTAAGGAATGTTCCCCTTTTAGTATGCCAAGCATGATATTTAGCACAGTCCTTCTTTAAATGTCCAGATTTCTTGCAGAAGAAACAAGTATCATCCTTATTTCGTTTCTTCTATACTGGACCCTTATCAGCCTCATTCTTTCCAGATTTGTATTTTCTTTTCTTGCCCTTAAAGTTGATTTCGTTTAGAACTGATACTACAACATTAATATCTTATCTTTGGACTTTAATATTAATTGCTAGTGGTAGTCTTGTTGTAATGATCAACACTGATAATAAGGCATGTCAAATGAGAAACTCATCTTTGGATTGATTTATCATTTACATGTATAACTTTATAATTATCACATGTTTACTATTACAGGTATGTATATAATCCTACCAGTCATTAACCTTCCTTTGGGCCGAATAATTACCGCATGAATGTAAATACACACTACATTTAATAATTTCATGAGAAATGTTATATATGAGAGGTCACTTTTGCGACTTCATATATTAAATTACTCAATCTAATATTAAACAATCACTAATTGAATTTGGATCATATTAGTCAAATTGGCTTAATCTTAATTTGTTGACTAAAATATTTAAAGCATGTAAATCATGTAATTTATGTCAACAAACAACTTTATAGAACCAATATTATGTTTGAATCAACATAATATTACAATAATATCTAATTAATTAAATTCATATTAATTAGATAAAATCCAAAAAAAGAATTTGAAAATTTTATGCCTTTAAGTGCAAAAATGAATTTACATATTTTGAAAAGAAAAAGACATAAAGCGAAAGAGACAATCCAAAATTAAACTGATATTACATAAGTAAAAGTCACTGAATTGAATGTGAAGCATGCTGTAGCATGATTACATAAAACCATAATATTTTCCAATAATAATAGAACCAAATCACTTCAAAATAGCATGATTACATAAAACTATCATCTTTCTCAATAATAATAGAACCAAATCACTGATAAATCATATATGGATGTTTATCAATTATTGTAGGATGGCGCTGATACCACTTGTTGGGTTCTTTTAACATATCATATATGCATCAATCAATTATTTTATAGAATCATAACCGAATTTTTAGTTCAAAACAATCTTTATAGATCCAAAACAATGGTTTTAAGAATGTTTCCATAAAACTTACTAAATCCATTATAATATGCATGAAACCCTATAACAATTAAGAAATATATTAATACAGAAGCGTACCTGATGAATCCATTAGAGTATTTTCTGAATTTATTAGTGATTTAGTCTTCCAATTGCAGAGTATCCTTAAGAACTTTAGATTTCTCCTTGACGGGTGAAGAGAAACTTTATTCGATACTGCAACCGGGGACCATAACCTTAGTTATAGTCATAATTGATGAATCTACAATTATGATTATATTCATAATTGATGAATCTGTAATTATGCCTCAAGAGTTTCATATTTCTAACTTATCTCGTCATTAAGTTAGAAATATGACTGATGGTATTCACACAATTAATTTTCATAATAATAATTATGTCCCTTAGCCAAATAATTTTACTTTAATTGGATCACTTTAATTTTGGCTAATAAAAAATAATGGCTTAACATATTTAATTATACATGTGTGACCCTTAAAATTCTAACAGAATATGGTACTTGATATCTTCAATTTGATGGGTATATGAAATTATGATAATACTTGATTAATTATAGTGTAAAGAAAGAGAATTTAAAAAGAAGCCCCTGGTATTAAAGTTGTTGCTAGATTTTGTGTTGAGTCAGTACGGTACGATTCAGCCCGTGTGCATAGGATCGACTTGGCGGAGACTCGAGGAAGTTTGACGAGGCGGTCGGGCTTCGCTAAGTCATGGCTCCTTGGGTTAGGAGTCGGTCGTATTGACTTTGAGAGATATCAAGGACCTACAAGAAGGTCTTCGTCAGGGGTGTGTGACTGACAAGATCCCTCCGACGACTATTTTAGCATTTAGGGGTGAAGATCCTGATCGAGACTCTGAAGGTCCCGAACGTTTCTAGAGGAGATGTCAGGAGTTCAGAAAAATATCCCTTCTGTAAGCTACAACGAAGGGTATTTATACCTATCGAATAGAGGAGGATCATACCGTGTTGTTTAATGTGTGCAGCGTCTTCGATCGGATCGAGGATACGACCCTGCATAGGGCGGTGCTTTCATCGATTTCTCAGATCTCGATCAACGAGACTAGCGACCATGAGTACGACGCCTAGAGTAATCAACTTGTTTTTAGCCTGATGTGTCCGGACTATCGGAGTATCAATGTGATTATCTACGTCATCATCGTACTGATATATTGAGGTTGTTTGGTTTAGCAAAGTGGGTACAGATGTGACAGACGAATTTAATATTTATCATATTAAAAATAATGAAAGGGGGAAGAAGGAATCAACTCTATCCCATCAATACAAAATATGCAATGTTCACGCATCTGTAACTTGTGCATTGCCAGCTGAGGTGGAGGGAGATGACAGATTACCTTTGTGCTGTAAACTGCTGTCCTGTAGCCCAACCCTAAATTTCCAAACCTATTCATTCCCTGTTGATTTGATGTGATTGGGAGCACCTTTTCCATTCTTTCATGACCCCAGAAGCAGCGGCCAGCAGAAGCAAGTAGCAGTTCATTTGGTTTTTCTGGCACATAGTTAAGCACATATCAGTGGGTCAAACAAATTACACCACTGCCTCTTCAGTTATTGTTTCCCTGTATTTCAACCATCTGTATATAATTTTCTTATCGGATACAGAAAAATTCAGTAATTAAGCTGTTAACTTAAATTTATGTTATGAGAAGAAACATTTTGATGGGTCAAACATTTTGACAAGGGACATTTTGGTTAACCTCTTCGGTTATTGTTTCCCTGTATTTCAACCATCTGTATATAATTTTCTTATCAGATATAGAAAAATTCAGTAATTAAGCTGTTAACTTAAATTTATGATTGTGTTCTGAGAAGGAATATTTTGATCGGTCAAACATTGACAAGGGACATTTTGGTTAACCAAATATTGGTGAGACCCATAGGTGGATGAGGAATTATTTGCTTTGGGCGTATCCATATGATTTTACCCTTTGTGAAGACTGTGAGCTTCAAAATGCACCTCTAAGAGTAAAGAAGATCGGTGGACTTATGATCTCTTAGCTCCCTTACTTCTCAACCAATGTGCGACTAAAGATGGCTTTATCATTGCTCCCTTTGCAAAGGGCTCATGTCTAAGATGCTTGGCTCGGGAGTATTGATCGACCGAGGTGCACGACTCGGGGTCCAACTTCTAGCACCAATATGATAAGAGATATTTTGGTCGATCGAACATTGGTGAGACCCGTATGCGTACCAGGAATTATCCGCTTTTGACATACCCGTATGATTTTACCTTTTGTAAAGACTGAAAAACTCTAAAAGATATCTTTGAGAGTAAAAAATGGTGCTAAACTTATGAGCCATTACCTCTTTCCATATCAGCGGAGTGGATGGAGATATATTCTTGAGGTCCATGTTAGATTGTGCCAACCACTAACTACAAGGGTAATAATAGTTGTGAGATTCGGTATGGATATGCTATCATCGCTTCCATATGGAGGAAATAACTATGGTTATTAGAACAATTAATTAGGTCACATCCTGCTATTTTGTATGTGAAGAGATCAGCTTTCTCCCACAAGAGCTGTATCAAAAGTTCGAAGCTGGCCACCCGAAAGCCATGTGAGCCTCCTCCATCATTCCTTTCCCATATTGCCCTCAGGCTATATATATATATATATATATATATATATATATATATATATATATATATATATATATATATATATAGGAAATCAAAATCAAAACGACACTGGTAAGGTGTGTATGTGAATTTAAATTAGATCATCTGAATCTAAATAAGACTTGTTCTCATATAGTTTTTTGTGAGGAGGCTTACGTTTTTAATCGAATTTTATTTATTATCATTAATATTTTATTAATTATGATTTAAATATTTCAGTTTTTATTTATTATGAATATAATAACTATTATTAATTTTTTAATAATTAAAATTTATAATGGTTATTATTAAATTTCTCTATTTATGATAATTAAAATTCTTAATTATGGTCTAAATGTTTTGTTTCTTGAATTAAATCTTAAATATTATGATAATAAATATTCTTGATGGGAGAACGGCCATATATATGTGTGTTTTGATCCCTTTGCTCTATCTCAAGTTGAAGGTGAGAATTCAGAGTTGAGAAATGCCAAGATACTGATAGAAATTATTGCTGAAATCTTTAACAATAATGACTGGAGATACACAATTTAAGTTTCCGCATTTATTTGTGTTTCTATTAAAATGGTTTAGAAACAAACCTTTTGGTTTCATATTTTCTTTTTCTTATTTCATTTGGTATCAAAGCAGAGATTAGCCTCTGTCTTGCTATAGAGAAGATTTTATTTTTAAGATATTAAAATATAGTTTGATTTCAATTTCTCCTTCGAATCTTTTGATACATTTGGTGTTGAAAATCATGAATATATTAGATTTTTAATATTTTTTAAATAAAAATATTCGTTATCGACAATACTCATATGCTATATGAATATTTTATTATTATAATTCATGTTTATGAGTCAAGATTTTATATTCAAAATGTTTAGTGATCCATATAATCTTAATTAATTAGGGACTAGCCATAGCATCCTTAATTAAAATTATATATAAATTAGGATCACATAAGGAATTAGACATAGTATTATGATTAATTATATTTAATATAATAATTATTATCCCATGGGATCTTTTATTATGTTTATATAATTAATCTGGATAAAATATCAAATTACTTTCATAATTTACCCATAGGGATTATGAATTAGTATATAATTTGATAGTTTTATCGTAAATATCATTTAAATATATTTGAATTAAAAATTTAGCCTAGAGGTAATTTTATGTCATGAGACTCATTTTTAGTATATTTTATATTGGTAAAACATGTAGTTTAGACTTTTAAGCCTCAAATTTTGACATAAGCATTTTAGGTTTTATACATTTTTTCACACTATTAATTTCTCTGATATCCGATGTGACAACTAATAAGATATGGAAGGAGAGAATTCTTCTCCTTTTAGGGTGGATGAATATTGATTATACTATTAAGAAGGATGAACCACCTGTAGTCTCTAATACTAGCACTCCAATTACTATTGCGCTATATGAGCGATGGGAACGATCCAATCGGCTCAGTGTGATGTTTATTAAGACTAAAATAACTGCTGGTATACGTGGTTCTGTTAACCATCATAATAATGTCCGAGACCTGCTAAAGGCCATTGACGAGTAATTCGTCACTTCGAATAAGGCACTAGCAAGCACTCTAATAATGAAATTTTCATCTCTTAGACTCACAAACATAAAAGGTGTGTGCGAGCATATAATGTAAATATGAGATATTGTGGCTCAACTTAAGAAACTAGAGGTTGATATATCATAATCTTTCTTGGTGTACTACATTATCAACACCCTTCCACATCAATATGGGCCTTTTAAGATTTCATACAATACGCATAAGGATAAATAATCAATTAATGAGTTAATGACCATATGTGTTCAAGAAGAAGAGAGACTTTTGATGGAGTTGGGTGAGACTGCATTGGTGGCAACTACTTATAGGAAGAATAAAACTGACAAAATCCAAGCCAATCAGTAAGGAAATGGTAGAATGCCACCCCAAGCTGATATCAAGAAAGAAGCAAAGTGTTTCTTTTATAAAAAGAAGGGACACATGAAGAAGGAATGCAAGAAATTCCAACAATGGCTTTAAAAGAAAGATAAACCAATCTCGTTTGTTTGCTATGAATCTAATATAGTTAATATTAATATTAATACCTGGTGGATTGATTCTGGATCAACAATCCATATTGCAAACTCTTTACAGGGTATGCAAAACCTAGGGAAGCCAATGGGAAGTGAGTAAAACATCTTATCAGGTAATAAGCTGGGCTCACATGTGGAGGCAATTGGAACATGCATTTTAACCTTAAGTAGTGACTTTGTTTTGGAATTGGAAATGACCTTTTATGTACCAAGTTTCTCAATGAACTTGATTTATGTTTCTTGACTCGTACCATTTGGATATTCTTTTTATTTTCAAGATATATTATTTAGTTTATTATATAAATTTGATTGTGTTGGGAATGATATCTTGTTTGATGGTTTTTTTCAAATTCTCTTATAAAATAAAAACACTCATAGTTCAATATATATTCATATTGGCATTAAAAGGTATAATATTAATTAAGACTCCTCTATCTTATGACATTAGAGATTAGGACATATCTATATTGAGAGAATAAAAAAATTAGTTAATGATGGTGTACTTAGTATTCTTGATTTTTCTGATTTTAAAATTTATGTGGACTGTATTAAGGGAAAACAGACCAATAAGTCCAAGAAAGGTGCTAATATGAGTTCAGACATATTAGAAATCATTCATACTAATATATGTTGTCCAGACATGGACATACATGGTTAGAAATATTTCATCTCATTTATAGATGATTACTCATGATATATGTATATCTATTTGCTCCATAACAAAAATAAAGTATTGGATGCCTTCAAAGTCTTTAAGGCTGAAGTTGAGAACCAATGTGACAAGCAAATTAAAATTGTGAGATCAGATAGAGGTGAAGAATATTATGATAGATATACTGAGAATGGACAAATACCTGGTCCTTTTGCTAAGTTTCTTCAAGAACATGATATTGTTGCCCAATACACTGTGCCTGGTTCTCTAGACCAGAATGGTATTGTAGAAAAAAGAAACTGAATATTATTGGACATGGTGTGGAGTATGCTTAGCAACTCCAATCTTCCTAAATTCTTGTAGACTGAAGCACTGAAGACGACTGTGTATATATTAAACCGAGTTCCAACTAAGACTGTCCCAAAGACACCATTTTAATTATGAAAAGGTTGGAAACTGAGTTTAAGACATATGCGCATTTGGGGATGCCCGTCTAAGGTCATGATATATAATTCACAAGAGAATAAACCAGACCCAAGGATTATTAATGGGTATTTTATTAAGTCTAAATATTATAGTTTTTATTGTCTATCTCACACAACTAGGATTGTGAAATCAAGAAACGTTAAGTTTCTTGAGGAAGACATGATCAGTGGGAGCGATCAGTTCAGGAACATAGTTTCTGCATGTGATCATATAGTAACTCAACATTCCATATCGAATAATAGATTGGTTATAGTTAATAGCACTCCTAAGTTCAAACTAGTACTAAACAACCAATCATACAGATTCTACAAGTTGCTAATAATATTCTAATATATCAAACAATTTAGGAATTACAGCGATCTCCTGAACAACAAGTTGAACCACAAGTTTCCTAGGAGATATTCGTACAGAAGATCTATTAGAAATAAAAGATCAGCAATTCCTAGTGATTATGTTGTATATCTACAAGAATCTGACTATAATATTAGAGCCCAAAATGATCCTGAAACATTTCCACAAGCTATAAGTCATAAAAAGTCAAACTTATAATATGATGTCATGAAAGAGGAAATGAATTCTATGAAGAGCAATGGAGTCTTAGATCTTGTAAAGTTGCCTAAAAGGGCAAAGGCCATAAGTTGTAAATGGGTCTTCAATACAAAAAAAGACTCATTTGGCAACATTGAGAGATACAAGGCAAGACTTGTTGTAAAGAGATTTACTTAAAAAGATGGAATCAATTATACAGAGATATTCTCTCCTATATCAAAGAATGATTCTATTCATATCATTTTGACATTAGTTGCTTAGTTTGACCTTGAGTTGTAATAAATAGATGTGAAAAAAATATTTCTTAATGGAGATCTAGAGGAGGAGGTTTATATGAAACAACCTGAAGGTTTCTCCTCTAGTGTTGGTGAGGACCTGGTTTGCAAACTTAATAAATCTATATATGGTTTAAAACAAGCCTCCATCAATTGTATTTTAGATTTCATAAAGTGATTTCTTCATTCGAATTTGTTGAAAATCCCATGAATCAATATATATACCAGAAGATCAGTGGGAGTAAAATATATTTTCTTGTTTTATACGTAGATGATATTTTGCTTGCAACCAATGATAAGGGTTTGCTATATGAGGTGAAACAATTTATTTCTAGAAACTTTGATATGAAAGGTGATAGGTTCAATTTGAACCAATGCTCGAAAAATGATTTTGAGAGCGAATCAATGAAAAGCATCCCATATGCTTCTGTCGTAGGAAGCTTTATGTATGCTCAGGTCTGTACTAGACCTGATATAACATTTTCTATTGGGATGCTCAGATGATATCAGAGTAATCCAGGTATGGATCACCAAAGAGATGCAAAGAAAGTGATGAGGTATCTTCAAGGAACCAAATATTACATGCTTATGTATAGACAGATAGACAAACTCGATGTGATTGGCTATTCAGATTTAGACTTTGTCAGTTGTGTTAATTCTTGTAAATCAACATTAGGATACGTTTTCATATTAATTGGTGGAGCTATTTCTTAGAGAAGTGCCAAGCATACTTTGACCGCTACTTCTACTATGGAAGCTGAGTTTGTCTCCTATTTTGAGGTTACTTCACATGGTGTATGGTTTAAGAGTTTTATTTCTAGGCTTAGAATAATGGATTCTATTTCTAGTCCATTAAAATTTTTTTACAATAATTCTGCTACTGTCTTTATGGCTAAGAACAATAAAAGTGAAAGTCAAAGTAAACATATCGACATTAAGTATTTAGCCATAAGAGAACGTGTAAAGGAAGAGAAAGTGGTCATTGAGCATATTATCACTGAATTGATGATTGCTGATCCTTTGACTAAAGGCATGTCACCTCTTAAATTAAAGGATCATGTAGAGAAAATGATACTTTGTTCCATTTTGTAATTATATTGAAGCTCATATATATTGTGTGTGATATTTTCTTATATTCATGTGCACATTAATTTTAAAAAATATATTCGGATGTACCAAGAATAAATATAGGGTTTATTCATTAAGTGATGTTATTATATTAAGATTAATTCTTCAGAAACCAAATATATTGTGATACATAGAAGATAATGTTCGTTTTAAGAGGACTTATCGTTATGATTCATATATTTGTTTCTTAAGAATATTGTTCGGTAAGATTAATTCAAGTCATTAAGTGAAACATATAGACCAAGTGAGAGAATGTAATCGTTTTTAATTGAATTTTATTTATTATCATTAATATATTTATTAATTATAATTTAAATATTTTAATTTTTATTTATTATGAATATAATGACTATTATTAAATTTTTTCATGATAATTAAAATTCATAATGGTTATTATTAAATTTCTTCATTCATGATAATTAAAATTTTTAATTATAATTCAAACATTTTGTTTCTTGAGTTAAATCTTGAACATTATGATAATAAATGTTATTGATGAGAGAATATATATATATATATATATATATATATATATATATATATTGGTTCGTTATATATATATATATATATATATATATATATATATATTGGTATATATATATATATATATATATATATATTTTGGTTCGTTACCTCTATCTTAAGTTGAAGTATTTACTACAAAGTGAAAATTCAAAGTTGAGAAGTACCAAAACATTGAGAAAAACCGTTACTCAAATCTTATACATACTTTTACACGTCCTTAACAGCAGTTGTAATCCCAGTACTGCGGCGGCCGTCCACCACGGAAGCTCCATCCATATCCACCACCACTTGTACCGAAGCCACCACCAGGTCCTCCATATCCACCAGCACTTGTACCGAAGCCATCACCCAGTCCTCCATAGCCACCACCACCTGCACCGAAGCCACCATGTGATCCTCCATAGCCACCACCACCACCCGATCCTCCATATCCACCCCCAAACCCATTATTTCCTCTATCCGGTTCGCTGCCGCTGCTGCCGGCACCGAATCCATAACCCGACGACGATCCAGACCCGAACCCGAATCCGAATCCGAAGCCCTTCCCGTTGCCGGTTGGAGTTTGGCTATAGCCCGAGCCATAGCCCCACCCTCCCCCGGGACTTGACCCCCACGCCCAACTGTAGTCCCAGCTGCCACCGGGGCCGGAACCATGGCCAGAGCCGCTGCTGCCATCATGTGCACCTCCACCACCACCACCGGGTTGGTCTTCGCTGGTTGCACCTCTCATCCTGTCGGCGAAAGAGTGAGCAAACAATGGCAAGGCAAGCAACAAGAAAAGAAAGAGGGTCGTCATTTGAAGCGGCGGCTCCGGTACTTGCATGTACATCTCCTTGCTAATGTTGTTTCCTTTAATGTGTGGGGTACTTATAAGTGGATGTGTGAATCATACGACACTTCGGAGCCTTAATATTGCGTCGAAAAGTTGTGGGCGGGCTCTCGAATCGTCAACCTCCCACCACCGCCACCTTATCAGGTTGGAGATGAGGTTCCCAGTGTTTCTTATGTTTCTAATGCTACTTTACTTAGATGACCAGAATCGCCCTTTAAGGCGATGATGTCTTGGTGCTGTGGTGGTGCTTAAATGCTTGCATGTTGTAATATATCCTTTGTTTGACTCTCGTCACTCGTCGACGTAGACAGTCACTTCCCTCTGTCACCATGTGCATTTAAAATCCTCTAACTTCGACGAAATTGACATCTGCAACCTTTGCCCAACATGATTTAGGACTCATCTCTTTACCTACGAAGAACTTGTTATACAGTAAATATTACTGACATATGTATAGATTTATGTCAGAAAGTGTGTGAGCAGTCTCCAAGAAAGGAGGAGCCAAGCGTCTCGCTAATTTCCACTGCGTGCGGAACTCTTGTGACCAGCCCCGACGGTCGCATGCACCCTTCGCTTTCTTCGCATTTGCTTGCAGTCGACACGTTACGCCAATGGCTCAACAACTGGCAGCCATGCCGAACGAAGATGTCTCGTGCAAAGCAGTATCTTCAATCGATCGTCCATTGCGACACAACACACCATGCCGGGGGAGAAGCCACAAGTGAATGCATGAGACGCCGGTTGTCGACGTATTTGTCGCACGTTGGTAACATCATCAGTGGGTTATGTTTCAGACACCACAGGCCGCAGTTCCATTAATTTATTACAAATGGAGGTTGCCAAGACACGATAATTTACCTTAGAAACAAGCAAACAAGCAAAGGTAAGCATTTAGCAGACGAAATAGAGCCATTACATAAGAAAAAGGAGAAACACGAACTGCAGGTAGAAGGGTTTAGGGTTGGCATCGTTCACATCCATTATTACAGATGGGAGAGCATGTTGTGATCACTGGGTGGCTTGGTCGATGCGCTGCTGCGCCGACTCCTTAATGTCGCGAGCCTTGGAGGCGAGGCGTTGCCGGGCCTGGTCGAGCTGGTCGGCTCCCGGCGGGTGCTTCCCCGTCAGGTACTTGTACATCCACGACAGCACCGAGAGGGCCGCCAGGCCGAACCCCCCGGAGGTGAGAAATCCAGTGGCAACCAGGAAGATGGCGATCGCGGCGGGGATGAGCACCGGGCTGAAGATGACCAGCAGCGGCGTCGCCACCGTCAGGCCGATGACGGTCACCGCCAGCGTCAGCCCGGACAGAACCAGCATCGACCCTCCCGCCATCGCTGCAGTCACCGCCTTCACCACCGTATGCGACATCGGCTGCTCCTGCTGCATCTGCTGCAGCGGCCGGTCTCTGATATACTCTGCCATCTCAAGCAACCAAGACGAGATGATAACCTTCCGTTTGCTTCTTTGAGAGGATAAAGGCGAGAACAGGGGTTAATATACTGGGGAGCGTCTGTGACGCGTGCCCGGGATTCCTGATGAGACCTGGTGTGCATGGGGCAAGGGGGCGACGCGTGGGCGGCAGCCTTGGCTTACATGGAGCGATACAAGCGAGGCGAGCCAAAGGTCGAAGATGATGGTGGGTAGGCGGAGGTCTCGTCTTGATCTGTCACGGGTTGGGCTCGGTGTTGTTGATCGAGCATAGCCATTGACGGGCTCAACAGGCTCTCGAGAAGCGGTATAAACTCGGCCGAATTGGGCTTTGACATTAGAAAAAGTCCTCCAGCAGCATCCAACCATAAACACACCTTGGACTCTGTAATATAAATTGAAGAGTAGAAGAAGTTATAAAGTTACCGATAAAAAGATATAATTTAGTTAATATTTAGATATAATTTTTTAATTAAATAATAAAATCTTGTAAGTTAGTTAAGGAAAATCATTCTATCTTTATATGTATAAATTAATGATGAATCAATGAACTCAATAGTTATTTCATTACTACTTTCTATTTCAACGTAATATCATAGCACCTCTCTCTATAAGAGAGATTATCTTTCATTTTTATTCGTTGTCAAACGATAGCTTCTATCACCGCTTGTCCGCGATGGTCCTTCTTCTCCATCGACTTTCTTCGGATCCATCGTCGTCGGCTTCCTCACTCCTCTACCGAGGTGTCCTTCTGCACGAAGCCATCTTCCTCATGCCCCACCACTGTCGCATCAGCTCCAACGAGTATCAACACCTTCCCTACTTCATCTGTAGTAGATGATGACTTCTACACCTGCTCGACAGCTTACTTTCATCTTCGGACCCCGATATCTTCTCGTTGTCAAACGACAGCAAATCTGACGTCCTCCTCCTTCAACGCTCCATTAGCGGTGAGGACGAGGTCCTCTGCTTCCTGCTGCATTTGCTCTCTCAAAGGGCAAAGTACCATAGCAGGTCGGTGACAGTGCCCTGTCACATACCTCCTCCTTTGCAGCGAGAAATATTCTTCCTTCCAGCGGCATCTTGGCAGCGACATTTGGTAGCATCATTCTAACTTGCAATAAGGCGTTTTATTATCCATTTCTCCTCCTTTCTTCCTGTCGCCGGTTGCTCCTTCTTCCCATCGCCGACCGGACGCCATCTCTCTCTCCCAGCCCCACGCTGCTATGTCAACGCCCTGCCAAGTGCTCTTCTTCCTCGCTAGCGCTTGCCACTGCCATCGCTGGCCGCACTTCGTGGTAATCTTCGAGCCATGTGCTCGTTACTGGTCACGCCCATCGCTGGCCATGTCAGTCACCCTCGATCCACCGCTGCAACCCACCAACACATATAGCAGCGTGCACAGTAGCGAAAGGATCGCTGCCACCGCCATAGCTCTTGGCAAATTCCCCTACCGCTTGCCAAACCACCGGCGCCAAGCCTCTCGCTGTTAGCCGCATTGTGGCCCTTCCCAACGGTAGAAGACGTAGCATCCGTTGAAACTTTCCAGATCTCGACCTCGGTTACCAACCTCTTGGGCAACTTGTTGAGGCAGAGGTCTCGGTAGCACTTGGGTAGAGGCTACGTTTTATGGAGTTTTCGAAGAAACCGCAACACTCGCACCACTCCACCATCTTTGCCGAAGCCTTGCCCGAGGAGAATGATGAGTTTACCATAGAAGATGCTGCTCATAGCCAACGTCTCTCCTCTAACCATGAACCTTGGTGCTCCCTCCCAACCAAAATTAACCCTTTCCTTGCTTCCCAACTGTGTCAACATCATCTTCCAAGCCACTCGCTGTCGCCAGTGTCGATTTCTCTCCAAACTTAATCGTCTGCCTTACTCGATCGCCAACTCATCTCACTAATCCAATGAGATCTATGAGCCATGCCCCATTAGTTGTCGATTCTACCATTAGTCTTTTATAAGGTCTTCCAATCCTTAGTAGCCCTGCTTCAAGTCATGTTCAGCAACCTCAGGCTGCGGTCCCAATCTAGGAGAGCAAATCCGAGCCACCTCTGACCTTCCACCACCTCCCTAGAGAGCAACAGTAGTCGTACTATGTCTCTTAGGAATTCTCAATAGAACTGCTTGCTCCCCATAGCTGCTGCCCTTCCATCCTTGCTACCAGCATCTCAGCAAGATAGAATACTGCCATTGCCTTCCCCCTCAAATCAATTGCTATCAAACATGACAAACTCTTTCCTTTGATCAGATCTGATTATCTGATCAAATCTCTAGCAACATAGGATGATCACTCCTCATCCTCTTATCGCCATCCCCCACTCTCCGTTGGCAGCAACTAGTGTCTTCCAGCGAATGGCGTTTGTAGTGCACTCACCAACGCCAACTCTTGCTACCTCTCCTCCGTCGATGGTAGCATTTCGCTGTCCAACAATAGCTTCTTACCTCTTCTTTTAGTATCGCCAGTGTCTTCTTCCATAGTGCAACAGAAACAGAGCAACTTCTACCTTCTGCTTCATCCATGCTGCTGCGCTTGCCCCGTGCCAAATCTCCTCTTTCTGCTATGTCTATACCCTCCTTCTCAGTCAGGCTTACATGGCCGTCGAAGTCAAATGTCGTCAGACTTTCACCGTGGTTGACACCATAGCGATCTTCTTCCTTCAGATTTCTTGATATCGGTTCAAGATTTGCTTCCTTCACAGGAGTTTGATCTTGCGAGGGTATGATAGTCTGATCTAATTAGACTGTCAAACTTAGCTCTAACAGAATCATTTGCTTCTTCTCAACCAGGTTGATATCACCGTCGAAGTCAACTGCTGCACATCTTCACCGCAGTTGACAACACAACAACCTTCTTACTTTAGATTCATTGACATCGATTCAAGATCGACATATATATAAATTCTTCTATCTTCATATATATATATATATATATCAATAATAAATAAATAAACTTAATGAATATTTCATTACTATTTTATATTTTAACAATCAAGATCTGACGCTAGTCTTCTACCGACTCTTCTCCCTCGTGTGCCTGAAGTGGTAATCTTCAGAAACCAGTAGTTCATGACTTGGGACCATGTCTATCTTGTTTGACCAAGGTTACTTGTGTTCAGTTAGTTATTCAACACTATCCAAGTTGCTAACTCGGCCTATCTTATTCCGAGTCCTATACAGCACAAACCCTTGCAGATTCCAATCACCAAGTCAAGTGACCTGTAACTCAAGACCAATGAACCACAAACCCAAGTAAAAAAAATCCGTTGTAAGAAGATGGTTAGAGCCCATGAATTCGATGTCCCAGTTTTTTCTTATGGTCTGACCCATTCTCCTCTTTTTCTCTTATTCATTATTTTTTATTTTATTTTTTGATTTTTTGAATTTTAGATCGTCAAATGAATGAAAATCATGATAATAGCTTAATGAAACATTTATTGGAATTTGATGGCATTAATCTTTTAGTTTTTTAATGCATGAAAGTCAACAAGATTTTGTTTCCCCCCTTTTCATTAGGTTTTAGGACAAAGAACAGTCTCGACAAGTAGCATGTTTGACAAATACATCCTTATATCTCATTCCAAACAGAAACAGCCAATGTTATGAAAAAATTCAATCGAATTAGTTAAAGATTTGCACATCTTTCTTTTAGATTTATTCTTATTGATTATATCCTATCATTCTCAATATCCGACAAATATATAATTGCTTTTATACTCGTATTTAATTTTACAACAAATTAGAAAGATTGAGATTTCTTGTTCAATGAAGAAGAAATTCAATCTTTTTTTTTTGATTTCTTGATTTTTCGGATGAGGATTTAATGAAATATATTTTGGAATATATGATGATGATATCGATCTTTTGGTTCCTAATTGCACAAACGCCAACAAGAGATTATATTTTAAAATGTATATTCATTTTTTGCGTGCTAAACAATCTTCCTTCTTGAACATTAAAAACATGCTAGCCTCTTGTTTCTCGTTTGTAAATGCTTCACCTTGGACTTGTAAATCTTATTTGTAGTAATTTATATATTATCTTGCAAAGTCAATATCTTGGAGAATGTGGTATGGTCAAGAGCTACATTCTTAGTGATAAGTGAGCTTTGAAGTTGATTCTGAATCCATCGAGTTGGAACAGCATTCATTAGGTCATTCTACACAGCCATGGATTCTTGCTTCAAGATATAATACCTCTTAGGTCATTCATTTGTCCACTTGGAATTTCAAGATTAAATCTTGTGCATTGTTTCTTTAGTATCATAACCTTACAACTATGAGACATGCTAATTTCTCAGTGGCTTAATGCCAATATTCAGTACATCATGCTTTTAATAGAATTTTTTTTATTGATATTATATATTTTTTGAAAAAAAGAGAGGAACGATGGAAGTAGTGACGGTGGAAGAAAAGAGAGGGGGAGAAAGATAGACATGGCACATAAAAAGAGAATAAAATAAGAATACTGTCATGTGTAACATGTATTATAAACCGAGTAAAAATACCCGAAATTGGGTGATAGATAAACTTAATGAAAGGTAACGTGTAAGTATTGATCCGGCTACTATCAAATAAGACTCACGTAGTGAATTTATCAAGTAGTATAATATATACTATATTGAATTGAGAAGTAGTTCATGAAAATTGAGAAGTAGATCATGAAAATGATTGAGGTCATAAGTATTTATAATTTATAGAAGGAGAGATTTTTTTTTTTCAATCAATCACTCAAATCATGTAATCAAATCATTTCTTTAAATTTGTGATTGATCCTCAAATCATAGATTGATTGAGGATATCATGATCTTCTATCATGTTTCTGCAAGATTGAGTTTACGTCAAGGATGTAAATTTTGGATTGATATAATTGAAATGTCTAACGAGCGAGAGGCTTTGTGAGAGAGTCTGTTAGTTGATCAGAAGTATGTACATGAGAAATATGTAGTTGATATCGAACAACTTGATCTCTAACGAAATGTAAGTCGATGACAATATATTTCATGTTTTAGTCAATGACAATACATATGTTTCATGTATCATAAACCAAGTAAAAATATTGATATTGGGCGACCAACTTAATTGAAAGATACCATTTGGTATTGGTCTCAAATAAGACCCACATAGTGAATTTATCGAGTAGTACAATATATACTAGAGTTATTGTCATATTCTAATTTATTTATAGAGAACCTTTTTATTTTATTTATTTATGAATTGGGCTTGTAGAGAACCTTTGACAAATTCTAATGATTTTGTTCTGGCATTCTATACTACAGAGTTGTTATCTTTCATCTGGTTTTCTATAGATGGAAAACCAACTTTTTTGCTAGGGCTTTGATGATCGAGACGAGTTGTTTGATCGGTGGGATTAATCGTACTAAGAAAATTGGATTTTATAATTGTATAGTAGGTTTTATTAGATTTGGATAAAATGATTTGTATTTTCTCCCTAAGCCATCAATATTCCCTTAATAGTATTTAAATGTCATATGTTATTATATTGAAGTTGTTATTTTAGCTTTACGTACAATTTGTGAACATTTTTAAGGCCTTACACATGTGAGGCATGCTAATTTTTCAATGGCTTAACACCAATATTTGGATCTAATGACGTTTTGGATCCTAATTGCCTGAACACCGATAAAATTTGGTTTCTCTCTCTCGCTCTCTCTCTCTCTCTCTGTTAAGATTTCAAGACAAAAAAAAGATATAAAGAAGTCACGTATACATTATATCTTAATATCTTGTTTCGAATGAGTGTTGTGAAGTAATCTTATCGGATTAGTAAATTTGCAAATCTTTCTTTTAGATTTATTCTTATTGATTATATCTTATCATTCACAATATCTTAATAAATTTTTAATTTTTTATTATTCTTGATTAAGTTTTTCAATAAATTATGAAGGTTGAGATTTTTTGTTCAATCAAGGAGAAATCCAAATCACTTTCCTCTTTTTTTTTTTTGGGTTTTAAGGGAAAGAACGATCTAAAATCGCATTAGTTATTAGAGGAGTATTTTTTCTTTCTTTTTTCTGGTTTCTTCATAGATAGAAGACTGACTTTTTTTCTTTTTAGGGTTTTGACAAACCAGGCCATCGGACGGCTTGATCGAGACAACCTATTGACACCGTAGAAGTTGTCATTAATGAGATTAATTGTGCTAGGAGTAATGGGATGTGTTATTGTATATGTATTTTGTTATTGTATCGATGTTGTTATTTTAGCCCTATGTACCTTTTTTTTTAATATTTTAAAGTCTTACAACTACGAGGCATTCTAATTTCTCAATTGACTTAGCACCAATATTTGGATATGATATCACTAATGAAACATTTATTGGAATTTGATGGCATCATCTTTTCGATCCTAATTGCATGACCGTCAATAAGATTCAGTTTCTCTGTCTCTCTCTTTTTTTTTCTTGGGAGTTTAGGGCAAAGAACGATATCAAGAAGTCATGTACATAGACATTATGTCCTTATATTTTGTTCCGAATAACCAATGTTATGAAGTAATTCAATAAAATTAGTTAAAGATTTGTATATCTTTCTTTTGGATTTATTGTTAGTAATTATGTCTTGTCATTCTCAATATTAAATAAAATTCTAATTTCTTTCTAATTCTTATTTAGATTTTCAGTAAATTAGGAGGGTTAGGATATCTTGTTATGAAATCCAATCTGTTTCTTCTTATTTCTTGATTTTCCGGGTCGTAAAATGAATGGAAATAATAAAGAGAGCTCAATGAAACATTTATAAGAATATGATGGCTCTCTTCGGGCCACTCCCAAGGTGGAATTTGTCAAATCATATGTTAAAATCCTACAATAACTAAATATAAAACATTATAGATAATGTACCTTCGATGCTTAATTATTCAATCTAACTTTTATAGTGTGATAGAAGATAGAATAAGTTAGGATTTAGATATGATTTCTTCAATTGATTGAGGAAATCAAGTAGGTTAGTTGAGGAAAATTCTCTTATCTTTGATGCTCCAATCGTTGACATCAAGGCCACTCTTCTTTTCTATCAGCTTTCTCATTCTTCTGTCGAGGCCTCCTTGTGCATGAGGTCATCTTCCTCGTGCACCACGATCGGTGCTTCCCACAACCAGCACCTCCTTTCTAGCCACAAGACCCGCTGTCACGCAGCGCCGTTGCTCCTCACTTGTAACCCTATCTTATCAGCATACAACCGTGCCTCAGCCCTTTCTTTATTCATTGTCAAATGACGATAAATCCCCTGCCAACTGTCGGCTCCACGTTGTTGCCGCATTTTCCTCCTCTCCTCTTCAGAGGCCGCTGCCATCCGTCGCTATCATCTCCTCTAGTTTCTGCTACTTCTTGCAGCCCATGCTGCTAGCAGTGTTGTTGCCCTTCCCTGCCGCCGTTGCTACACTCTGCTACAGCCCCAAAGCTAATGTCGCTACCTCCTCTACCACTGACTGCTTCACAGCCATGTTGTCGTCCCCTGCCATAACCCCTTGCTGTGGCGACAGGTGCTGGAGCAGTTGCTCCATGTGATCCTCATCCTGTGGTGTCCATCCTTCAGCGCCTGCTTGCCTTAAACAGGTCCAGAGACCTGTTCAATCCCGGTGGCTCCAACCACCCTCGTCGGTCACTATCGCAGCCCTCGCTAGCTCCAGCTGCGGCCATTGTTGGCCACAGTCGCAGCCTTCTCCTTCAGCCCCCATCAGATCTTGCTGTTATCTTCTGGCCAGCCCTCGGCAGCACACAATCAACACTATCGTTCCCTCCGTAGCAAGATTAGCTGCTTTCACAGCTAAGCCTTCCTCAGTAGCAGCATTGGCCTCCTCTGTTTCTTCTTCTCTATACCGTAGCCATGCTTCTATCGCAACCGCTGCTGCTGATGGCTCCAGCCGTAGTAGCCATTGCTTCCCCTGCATCCTCCTCTATTGCTGCTTGTTCCTTCCGCAATAGTTGCCCAGCCCTCGATCCTTCGCTGCACTACTGCTATCGGCGCGCCCCACCTCTATGTTCAATCGTGATCGGATCTGATCTCGGCCAACTGTTCCTTCCCCTCCCAGCAGTGCCCTTCTACTGCTGCCACAGCCTCTTCTAGCCAGCTGCCTGACCCCTGCCTTTTCTTCCTTCCCTATCGCTGCATTCTCTGCTTCCTGCGGCCTTTTTCCTCCATCAGTCGTCCGTCGCTCCCAGCTGAGTCCTCCACCGTAGCAGCCGCTCCTAGTCACTGCCATCTCCGCATTTTCCGCTACAGCCACTCTCTACCAGTGCCCGCTTGTTTCTAGTCACGTTGCTGCAATTTTATGTAGCAATCACAAAAAAAAAAAAAATGAAATGAGAGAAAAAGAAAAAGACGAAGGGCATCACTTGCTGTCATCCGTTCACCCGATGAGATCCTTCTATCTACTATCACTGCTCGACAACATCGATTCCTTCTTCCCTGATAGTCGGTCCCAACTCTATCAGTTCTCCCCTCCGCTATCCAACGACAGCTTATGCTTCATTCTTTCTGCTATGCATGCCCCGTGCCAGTCCTCCTCTTCTTGCCATGCCTACACCCTCCTTCTTAGCTAGGCTTATATAACCGCCGAAGTCAACTGCCGTCAGACTTTTGCCACGATTGACAATATAGTAGTCTCTTCTCAGTCAAGCTTACATGGCTGTCGAAGTCAACTATCGTCAAAACTTCACCATGGTTAACAACATAGTGGTCTCTTCTCAGCTAGACTTACATGGCCACCGAAGTCAACTATCGCCAAATCTTTACCATGGTTGACAACATAGCAGTCTCTTCTCCGCCAGACTTATATAGCCACTGAAGTCAACTATCATCAAACCTTCACGTGGTTGACAACATAGCGGTCTTCTTCCTTCAGGTTTATTGGCATCGGTTCAAGATCTGCATCCTTCATAGGAGCTTGATCTTGTGGGGGCATGATAGTCCGATCTAATCAGACTTTTGAACTTAGCTCCAATAGAATCGTCTGTTCTCATCCAGGCTGCCATCGCCGTTGAAGTCAACCATCATCAGATCTTCACCGCGGTTGACAACACAATGGCCTCCTTCTCAGCCAGGTTGACATCGCTGTCAAAGTCAACCGTTATCAGATCTTCACCATGGTTGACAACATAATGGACTCCTTCTCAGCTAGGTTGACATCGTCGTCGAAGTCAACCATCATTAGATCTTCATCATGGTTGACAATACAACGTCTTCCTTCCTTCAGATTCATTGTCATCATCGTTACATAATTTGTTTAGCGAGAAGTGATCATAACAACCCAGTGATCTCGGGTTATTGTACTCGTTCATTACATTGGTTAGAATGTCATCACTTAAAACTAGCAGTGGATGGTTCTTTCCATTTAGCTTGGTCATGTGTCAATCAATAGCTTGGATAAATGGTGAGAGAGCCCTTGCTAGGCAGATGGCGGTTGTGATCGTGTCGAGTGTTGACGGGTTAACCACATAAGGTGTCAAAGGGACAACCACATTATTCTTACCTTAACACATGCCCCTACTTTTAGAGCTAATGAGCACCATGAATAACTACTCGGAAAGTATAGTTCGGTTGGTGCTCATTATCTGTATAGTTCAATTGATACTTACTATCTGTGTACTTAACTTAGGCCATCCAACTCGGTAGGTCCAACTCTGGTTATCTAACTCGATAAGTCTAACTCAAATTACCCTATGTGGTACCAGTGTAATATGTTAAAGAAGTATCCCAATTCACTATGTTCTAGAATGGGCATGGTGGCACATAGAGATGAGACAGTTTGGCACGATGGTGCACAGAGGGTAAACAGGGGTACGTGTGGTAGCACCAAGGTCTAGAGGGACCAGGTGAGGCAGTGCACAGAGGGCTAATAAGGCCACGTGCAGTGGTGCTAGGGGTTGGAGAGGCCAAGTGACACGCTACATAGAGGGTCAATAGGACCACATGATGTGGTGCCAAGGGCTAGAGATGCCAAGCACAATAGTGTATAGATGGCCAACAAATCACATGCGATAACATTAAGGGTTGGAGAGGCCATGTGCAATAGGGCATAAAGGGCCAATAAGGCTACATGCGACGTCGAGGGTCAAAGAGGCCAAGTACGACAGCACACAAAGGGCTAATAGGCTACGTATGGTGGTGCCAAGGGCCGAAGAGGCCAGGCATGCTAGCGCATAAAGGACCACTTGCTGGTTACAAGTGCTATGCAAGCTAATCACGTGAGTGATGACATGTGTGATACGCTGCATAATCCTTTTACATAATTATTATTATTGATATTTTCTTATATTATATATATTATCTACTACATATATATTGTGATGTCTTTGGATATATGTCACTGAAATAGGATCATGATGAGATCATGATAATGAGACCAATTTACCTTTAAGCATAAATCCTAAATAATCTCGATCATATGTTACTTAAGAGGGATATTGAAATAATCGGATAAACTGGTGTGCTGTATGCTCGTCCATATGATGGAGGCAGCTGGTCTCATAGCTGCTTGTGTGAGGACAAAGAGTATAATACATGTGCTTACTGGAGAATGAGTTCACTAATTGATCCACTTACGAAATGTTGAATGGTTAATGATACCTGATGTCAAATAGTGATTCTGTAGTCTCAGTTATGTGTCTGGTTCTTAGACTTAAGATACCAAATATACCTTGTTTGAGTACTGCTTTCATTGACACAAGACTTACAGGTCCAAAAGTTTCAGATTATTACGGCCGATTATCGGGATTGGTAGCCAACCTTACGAAGGCAATTGAGTGTCAATAGAGGATCGTCCACTCTCTATATCACGAGAGAAATATCTCATATGTTCTTGCTAGGAAAATCCCTAGCTAGGGTCATTCGGATTGAGCGAGAAGGAGTTCTCAAGAGAATCCAATTAGAGCGAGACTCGGATTCTGTATGAGGCTTGACAGTACCATGCCTAATATTCGATCTTTAGGATATTAAGTAGATGAGGGGCTATAGATACAAGGTAATTAATGATAGATAAGTCCAATAGATTACATCCCTTTATATCATTTGGGGACTATGACATAATGGCCTAGTACATCATAATGGATTAGTTGAGGGAATTGTTATGAAATAACAATTCACGAAGTCAGAAGGAGTTATGATAGGTGCAAATCATAACTAGCTCGGTATTAGGTCTAGAGGGTGATACACATATGGTAGATGTTACGACGAGTAGAGGTTCAAATATGAGATATTCACGGAGCTCCTATTTAATTAGATATCCAATAAACCCCTATATTATTGGATCCTATGGATGAGATCCAATAAGAGCTAATAAGAGATTATCAAATAGAGATATGCTAATCTAAGAGGCATAGGTAGTTGGATAGAGATCTAGTACCCAATAGGGTAGGATCCAATAGGATTAAGTTGATAGGGACCTCTATAAATAGAAGAGGGCTAAAGGGTTCATAGGTTTGAGCTTCTGGTGGTTGCGCCTCATATTCTCCTCAGTCTCCTCTCCTCGAGTAATAGATCTTCTGTGCCACATATGGAGAGGGAGATCTCATAGCAATTCGAGGAGCATCGTCACTGTATCCAAATAGGAGGACATCTGACCTCCTTCATCTATGCCTATGAATCTAAATTTTTAGGAATATTTGATCTCCTTATATAAAACATCTAACACACAATGCACAGATTTTTTGATTATGTGATTTTTTTCACTAATCATCATACGATGATTTGACCAACGTGGGAGAACTTTTTAATTTGTTATTCTGATATGCATGTAATGCTTATGATAAGGTTTCCCAACAACACTAGGGTCAGATGCAATGTTGCATAAAGAGCCCACTACTGAAACTTAGATTTTGATGATGAAATCAATTGATAGGTTTTATGATCCAACCTATGTGTTAGAGATGAGTGATACAAGATTAACTATGATGGTGAAAAGATAATACAATCTAATATTGGGTCAGAATCAAGTTTGGGCATCGGGTTGGGGTTCGGACGATGCAGTGGGAACTCGTTGGGAGATCGTCGGAAGCTCGCCGAAGGTGATCGGGGGGCTTGTCGGGAGTTCGCCAAGAGCTTACTTAATCGGGAGCTTGCCAGAAATGCATTGAGAGTTTACCAGAAGATGATCAAGAGCTCGTTAGGAGTTTGCCGGAGGATGTCGGGAAGTTCACCGAGAGTTTAGAAGATCAATTGACGTGCTAAACAACAAGGATGATTGTATTTGTATGCCTTAGTGTATCGTAGTTAACATCCGTTTTTTTGAGTCATAATTAAGTTAAATTTAGAAGAAATCTAAATTAACTCAATGTGAAGTAACGAGATCCACTTTAGGTTAAAGTTGAGCTTATGGTTAAGCTCATTTCGTTGACCTAGAAAGGGGTCAACAAGAGGTACACCTCGGGTATAGAATAGTATGGGAAAGTACTATTCCTGAGCTACCCGGTGGTAGTATCGTCGGTAGCACAAGCGATGGTGGCAATGCCCAAGCAACGATAGTACCATCGCCGCCCAGGGTTTTGGGTGGCTGCCGGGGGTGGTACCATCGGTGTTGACGGTAGTATCGTCGATAGTCGATTTTTCTAGAAAGGGTGAATTTTAGCTCCATTTTCTAAAACCAATTGAGGTTTATAAATACCCTAACTATTATTGCATTTGATAGTAAGAATGTGAAGAAAAAATTGATAAAATTTTGTTGGAATGATTGTGATATCCCTCCCTCTTGTAAAGATTGTGAAAGGGTTGGGCTTAAAAAGAAGTGTAAAGGTTCCTCTCCTGAACCTGAGAAAAGGAGAGTGTAAAGATTCTTCTCTTGAGCCTGGGAAAAGGAGAAAAGTGTAAGGGGTTTTTGATCTTCACCCATGAAAGAAGATCCTTAGTGGACACTGGCGGGCCTCAGTGAAGGAGGACTCGAAAAGTGGACGTAGGTCAAGCTTTTGGTCGAACCACATAAATTTATGAGCCTTCTTTACTTATCTTTTATTTTAAACATTTCGTAGCTAAATCATGATTCTTCATTCAATCTTAAGTTTAAATCGCTCACTTACTTGATTTCAACGAATTCCAAAAATGCTTCCGATTTCAGTTTTTACTTCGAGCAATTTTTCAAATCGAGTATAAAATATTTACACTTGCACTAATTCAACCCTCACTCTTAGTGCCAACGAGGTCCTAACAATTGGTATCAGAGCAAGTTATTCTCAATTAGATTAACATCCAATCAAGTAAATGACCTCTTTTGGCATTCACGAAGGTCAATACATTACACATCCTCATATGTTCAATGAGACAGATTATACACCTTTTGAAAAACTAGAATGCGTATCTTTCTAATTTTGTTAGATTTTGATTTATGGAACATCATCAAAAATAAATTTTAGAAGTCATCCAATCATATACATGATTGGAATGATCATGAAAATTATATATTTTTATTAAATAACAAAGCTATGAATGCTTTGTTTTATGTTTTAGATAAAGATCAGTTTAATCAGGTTTCTACTTGTGATTCAGCTTTTGTTATATAACATACTTTAAAAATTACACACAAAAGCATAACTAAATTAAAGAAATAAAAAATAAATAAAATAACTTTCAATGATAAACTTGAAGAATACCTTCCAAAGAACAGGAAGGACATTGACTTGAGAACCAATGATGAACACTTTCCAAAGAATCAGAAGGACATATGACTCCTCTAGTAATACCTCGAGTGATGAGAACTATGAATTTCAACTTATGACTAAAGAACTAAATAAATTAATAAAAATAAATAAAAAATAAAAAAATAAACTTAAAATGGACACAATTTATTGCTATGAATGTAAGAAGCCGAGGCACTCCGAAGATCAAGAAGACAACAAAGAAGCAGAAAATCTCACGCTTATAACTATCAACAATGAGGTAAGTGATTCTTCTGAGGTCTCCTTTACTTTTGATAAATTATTAAATATATTTTATGAATTATTTGATGAATTTAATAAGCTTTGTAAAAGTTATAATTACTTAAGAAGGAACATGCATTGATTACTAGTAAAATTGAAAACATGCATGAAGCATCAACATCATGCATTTCTTTCTCTAGATGTGAGTCATTAGAGGTAATTAAAAATAAAAATATTATACTACAACCAACTTTAGAAAAATTTAGAATATGCAAGAAATCTCTAAATATGATCCTCGCTAATAAGGGTCATGTTCATAGGAAAGAAAGTATTTGCTTTGTGGGCAACCCTCAATAAAAGCCAACTATCTTTGTTAGAGGATCAACATTAAACTCTTCACCTAAACTTAAATATAATTTTTATGATAGACTAGGATATTTTAACTTTAAGTATTCATTTAGAAAATATAGTCCACATATAATAAACTTCCTATCATTCCTCTATAAGTTTTTTTGATCAAAGTTCTCCTTCATTGTATAAGTCTAACTATATCTATGTGCTCATGGGAGTGTTTAATGCTTTAACATTTTTCATCCCAAACCATTTTATTAAGTTTAAGGTGTATTTAGTTTGACCGATAAAAATACCATCATCTAATTGTTTTATTTGTAATCCTAAGAATAATGTTAACTCATTAGACTTATTTCAAACTCTTGGCTTATTTCTTTAGCAAAAGACTCACATAAAGATTTATTTGTAGATCCAAAAATGATATTATTAATATAAATTTGAATAACAAGAAGATCATTTTTAAAATACTTAAAAAATAATATGGTATCAACCTTTCCTTTAGAAAATTTATTTAAAATAAGAAAAGAACTAAGTCTTTCATACCAAGCTCGAGGGGCTTGTTTTAATCCATAAAGAGCTTTTATATGTTTGAGAACATGATTAGGAATAAGATTATTTTCAAAATCGGAGTTTGTTCAACATACACTTCTTCGGAAATGGAACCATTTAGTAAAGCACTTTTAATATCTATTTGAAATAACTTAAAATTTTTAAAAGATACAAAGGCAATGAGTATCCTTATGACTTTAAGTCTAGCCATAGGAGCGAAGATTTTATCATAATCGATTCTTTCTTCTTGGTTGAAACCTTTAGCTACTAATCTAACATTATTTCTAACATGATACAATTTCATCTTACTTGTTTCTAAAGACCCATTTAGTACCAATCACTAAATGGTAATTAGGTTTAGGAACAAGCTCCTACCTCATTTCTCTCAAATTGATTAAGCTCTGTATGCATTATATTAACCAAAGATCATCTCTTAGGTCTTTGGCTCTATTTGAGAAATAAACGCGGTATTTGCACAAAAATTTCTAAAAAAAGATCAAGTTTGAACTCTTTTTGATGTTTCTCCTATTATAACCTCCTTAGAATGATCATTCACATACTTCCATTCATTAGGTAAGGATTTGGAAGTAGATTCATCCAAGTTACTTTTAGGAGTATTATCATTTAAATTCATAGTATCAAGATCAATTTCATCATCAAAATTAATTTTTTTAAATTTAAAAAACTCATTAAAAACAACATGAATGAATTCTTCTATTACTAATATTCTTTTATTGAAAACATGATAAGCTTTTGAAATAGAAGAATAACCTAGAAAAATGCCTTCATCGGATTTTTCATCAAATTTTCCTAAAGCATCTTTTTTATTTAAAATAAAATATTTACAATCAAATATTTTAAAATAAGAAATATTAGGTTTTTTACTATTTCATAATTCATAAAGAGCTTTAGTGAGCAATGGACTTACAAGAACCCTATTTAAAACATAGTATGCCGTATTAATGGCTTTGGCCTAAAAGCATTTGGATAGACTATATTCGTTCAACATTGTTATAGTCATTTCTTATAAGCTTCTATTTTTTCTTTCTACTACTCTATTTTTTTGTAGATTTTGTGGAGTAGAGAAATTATGGGTATATCCATTCAAATCATAAAAATTTTAAAAATTATTATTTTGGAACTCCCCACCATGATCGCTTCATATTGAAGAAATCATACATACTTTTTTATTTTAAATAATTTATAAAATTTTATAAAATATTTAAATGTATCACTTTTATGTGCTAAGAAATAGGTCTAAGTATATCTACTAAAATCATCCACTATAACAAATACGTATTTACTACCACCTAAACTTATAATGTCAATTGGTCCAAATAAATCCATATGGATCAATTGAAATGACATAGAGGTGCTTATTTAATTTTTTAACTAAAAACTACTCTTTATTTGGTTTCCTAATTTACGAGTGTCATATACTTGGTCTTTGATAAATTTAAGATTAGGTAAGCCTCTTACTAGTTCTTTAGTAGAAATTTGGTTTAAAAGTTTCATACTAGCATGACCTAGTCTTTTTTGCCAAATTCAAGCATCATCATTCAAAGCCGAAAAACATATTTCATCATAAAATTTTTCAATATCTATGGTGTATACATTGTTGTTTTTTAAGTCAATCAAAGATTTATTTTTGTGTAGTAATTAAATTATACAAGCATTAGGTTGAAATTTAATTATATATCACATAATTGACTAATGCTAAGCAAGTTATGTTTCAAGCCATCAACTAGCAAGCTTAGAAAAATAAGATGGATCTCTGATCATATGCTTTAAGCATCCACTATCAAAATATCATTTGGTGCTCCTAGCTTTAATTTGGAGACAAACTTACAAGAAAGATATTTTTGGTTTAGGTACCTATTTTACATTCGGTCTATCATCAAGAACTTTATCTTTTTTCTAATTATTTTTATTATATAAAGTTTCGAACCTAAACTAGTTGATGTGGACTAGATTTTCTAAATAGGCATTTATTTGCCTTATGTTCTAATTTTTCACAAAAATTACACTTGATTCTTGGTGGCACATTTAAGGTTGGTCCTTAACAAACATGGTTGGTTTTTGTTGAAAGTTACCAATAAAGCCTATACCATTTCTTCTATTAATATGACCCTTATTCACAAGGATCATATTTAGGGATTTCTTCCCAATTTTAAAATTTTCTAATGTTGTCTTAAGTAAGATATTCTCTTCTTTAATATTATCCAGCATATCATATTTAGAACATGGTTTATATGATACTAATGAATCATGCATTTCGTCAAAGCTACTAATTAATAATTCATGGTTGGCTTTAGTTAAAAGTTACCAACAAAGTCTATATCATTTATTCTATTAATATGACCCTTATTCGAAAGGATCATATTTAGGGATTTGTTCCCAATTTTAAAATTTTTTATTATTATCTTAAGCAAGATATTCTATTCTTTAACATTATCTAGCATATCACATTTAGAACATGATTTATGTGATATAAATAAATAATGTATTTTTATTAAATCTACTAACTAATAATTCATAATCATTCTTAAGCAATTTAAAATTTTTTTTAAGTTTTCTAAACTCATCAAACAAATCATGAAACATATTTAATAACTCCAAAAATAAAATACTTAAAGACTCACTAATCTTATCTTCAGTCATCATTAGAGCATAATTAGCAACTTTCTCTTTGGAGTGGTCTTCTTCATTTGAAGAGCTTGAATCGCCCTAAGTGGTCGAAAGTGCATTCTTCTTGTGTGTTAGCTTTTTCTTCAAATGAGGACATTCATTTTTGAAATGTCACAGTTTTTTTACATTCATACCATATGACATTGTTCTTATTTAGTTTCTTTTCGTTTTTATAGTTTTTGTCCCTTTTTATAAATTTTTAAACTTTCTTGATAATAATGCAATATTATGATCCTCATCACTCGAGGTTTTACTCGAGTCATTTGACATTCGAAGTGCTACATCCTTTTTGTTATTTGGAAGAGGTTCATTAAGCTCATCATGAGCTTTACAGTTTAGTTGATATGCCATAAGAGAGTCAATGAGTTCTTCAAGAGGCAAATTATTTAAATCTTTGGCCTCTTGAATAGCGGTTACTTTAGGATTCCAATTTTTAGGTCAAGATCTTAAAATTTTACTCATAAGTTCAAAATTTGAAAAATATTTTCCAAGTGCTTTAAGGCCATTGACGACATTCGTGAAATAGGTGTATATTTTTCCAATCGACTCACTTGGTTTCATTCGAAACAACTCATCGTTATGAACTAAAATGTTAATATTATATTCTTTTACTCTACTAGCCCCATCGTGTGTGATTTCTAGTGTGTACCAAATATCAAAAGCTGATTCACAAACGGAAAAATGATTAAACTCGTTCTTATCAATAGCACAAAACAAGGCATTCATAGCCTTTGCATTTAAGAAAAAACTCTTCATTTCCAAATAATTCCACTCATTTATTGGATTAAAAGATTTTTTAAATTTATTCTCAACACTATTCCATAAATCAAGGTCCAAAGAGATAAGAAAAATATGTATCCTTGTCTTCCAATACATGTAATCCATCACATTAAATATGGAAGGACGTGAGATGGAATGTCCCTCATTCATGCCAAAACAAGTCATTTACTCAAGTGGGTGTTAATCAAATGTGTTATGATACATTCTTATGATATCTTACTCTGATACAATTATTATGATCAATTGGTACTAAGAGGAGGAGGAGGAGGAGGAGGAGGAGGAGGAGGAGGGGGAGGGGGAGGATGGATGAATTAGTATAATAGTAAATTCTCGTTTTAACTTAAAACTTTTCGCTTGAAGCAAGAAAAGAAAATCCAAAGCTTTTAGTTCAAGTAAAGTAATTAATTCTTATAGAGAAATACTAAGCTTCTTACTTGAAGATGACTAAAAAAAGAACAAACAAATCTGAATAAGGAGATAAACAATGTCGTAAGTAAAGTGCTTGATTTTGAAGCATGCTTTCAAAACATAAATAAAATTGGAAGCGTCAAAAGTAGTAAGCAAGGTAAGCAAAAAGGAACTCATAGTTTTATAGTAGTTCAACACTAACCGGCCTACGTCCACTCTCAAGTCCTCCTCCTTGAGGCACACCGGCGTCCACTACCGATCTTCTTTGGGTGAAGACCAAACCCTTACACTTGAGCTTACAAGGGAGACTTTAAGAATTTTTCTAACTCTAAGCTCTCTCCCTTCCCCTTTTCTTTTTTCTTATAATTCACACATAATTTTTTTCATAGAATGTAATCCCTAAAGTTGTTGTATGGAATGCAAGAAAACTTGGGGTATATATAGGCCCCAACTGGCTTTAGAATTTTGGAGCCAAAATTCAAATATATCTTAAAAAATCGAGTACGGGTGGTTCACCCGTCGGCACTGATGATTCAGTCACCCGAAAACCTAGTACGGGCAGTTTACCCACCAATCCTGGGTGGTTTAGCCATCATTAGCCACCCTGTTTCTAGGGTACAGGTAGTTCAGCCATCGCTTACTAACGGTTTACTCGTTGGAATCTTTGAAAAAGTGGTTCCCTCCACTTTTTGAATTCTAACTTGAACCTGATATTGACCAATTCTTTGATCAAACTAACTGAGCTCAACCTAAGCTCAATCAAACCCCATAGTAGACCCGGTTGCCTCATCGAGTTGATTTGGATTTCTTTCAAATCCAACTCAATTAGGACTCGAAGCCTAACTATGACTTAATGATTACAACCATAATAACCATCAAGCTTAAACAAGCCTAACTCCCGCCAATCCGGTAGGTTCCGACATTCTTACGGTGAGTCTTACGGTCTTCTTCTAGCAATCTCTCGGTGTGTTCCTAGTGAGCTTCCCGATCCCTTCAACAAATCTCGTAGCGAACTCCCGACGAGGTCTCACTGCATCGTCCGAACCCTGACCTGATGCCCAAGCTTGATCTTGGCCTATCATCTAGCTGTAACTCAATTGCTTTATAATAGTTGGACCTGTAATACTTCCTCTAAAACACATATTAGATTAAACACTCATCAATTGATTTCATTATCAAAATCTAAGATTCACTAGATTTGTCAAAATTAAATCATATCTTTTAATATTCATGAATTGATATTAATATCCTTCATGATATATTCTATTTATGACTTCCTTATAATTCATGAATGGTATACCTTATCATCAAATTAATATTTCTTAAAATTATAATAAGCTAAAAAATAAATTTTTTTATGAACTTTCCCTTGACCTCTTGACTTAACTTATCCTTTATGGAAATTATTTTTAATCTATATGATTTTTTCTTTTTAATAAAAAGAAGACTTGTGATCTTAACAATTATAATTTGAGATTTTGAATAAAGATTATTCTTTTATTATATTAAGAAGAATTATCTAAATAAATTATATGTCTTAAGATTTATCTTGAATGAATCAAGATTATTTACTCTCCTAAGACTCATTTTCATTGTTAAAAAAAAGATTTATTAAAATAAATGATGTCTTTTGGTACTTACGATTTGATCTTTCATCTTTAATGACATGGTCTTTTTGTACTTATGGTTGTAATTAGAACTTGGTTGTAAAAAAAAAAAATTATACAATCATATTCCTCTTTGATAATGAGCAAAGGGGGAGATAAAATTATCAATTTAGTTAGAAAAAAATTAGATCTGATAAATCTTATAACATTAAATGAGGAACAATTTGGTTAGAAAAAATTAGAAATTTTAAAATTTCTAAATATATGATAAATGCATAATTTGTAAACTGAGCTTCTTATTAAAATCTATGTTAGATGATCATCTAAATATATGATTTGTTATCATGTTATTTGAATTTCTTGAACTTCTTCATCTTGATATTGACATGAGATGATCTACTAATAGCAATGAGAAGCTCTTATATTTTTCTTGTATTTTTTTGACTTTTTAAGCTCTATTTCGAAATGATTATTTTTTTTGAAATTTACAAAAGAAAAAATATGATTCAAATTTTTTTGGTGATAGGATTCATAAGCTCTCTTTTGAATCCTCTCTCTTAAGAAATAATATTTTGATTCATGAGTCTTTTAAATCTTTGAGAAAATACTTTCATATATATCCCGCCCTCTTAAGATTTGATTTTTTGGGATATTGGATTTTTGGATCCCCACTTTCTTCTTCTATATTATTTACAAAATGGGAGAAAACAATTTGATGAGAAATAGATTAAACTTAATTCTTCTTCTTAGTTTACTAGGGGGGAGAAATGAAATGTCAAATGATATAATTGATGCCAAATGATATGTTTGATCTTTTAAATGAATGTTGTAATGTTTAAAATTTTTATATGATACCATGAAGATGAATGCTTTGAAAATTTTATCAAGTTTGGTATCATGTATGGTTAAATTATGAAAATTTTAACATTATCAAAATAATTAAATTCAAAAGTGATGGGTTCTTTTGAATTTAAGTTTACTCTATTTATCCTATGATATATACATAGGGGGAGTTAAGGTTAACTCTGTCATTAATTGGTTATCATTATCAAAAAGAGGGGTTTATTGAATCACATATTTTGATGATGAAATAAATTGATGAGTTTTATGATATAACATGTTTGTTAGAGATGAGTGATGCAGGATTAACTATAATGGTGAAAAGACAATACAATCTAATGTTGGGCTGGAGTAAAGTTCGAGCATCGGGCCGAGGTTTGGATGATGTAGTGAGAACTCATTGGGAGCTCATCAAAATCGTAGCCCTACCAATAGAACACCATGAAGACTAGAGCCTTAAGAAAGTGGTCTCCTATATTTGGACCCTACAAAATTGGAGAGCACATCAGAGTCATGCCCTATAGATTGGATCTACATGTCGATTCAAAAGTACACTTGATCCTCTATATGTCCTATCTTAAGTGGAAGTTTAAAGATGATGACTCAGCCTAGATCCATCCATCTAACACCCAAGTTGATAAAGAGGCCCAGTTCCAGTTGGAAATCGCATGATCGTAGGATTATGACGCATCACCGTCTAGATACTACTATTGATGCTAGACCACAGGACCATGATGTGCCTACTACAGAGGCCATAAGGGAGCCTCATGAGAAGTTACAGGTCAGAACCTAGAGTCATGGAGTCTCAACCTTGAGGACAAGACTGATTTGAAGAGGATGGGTCAGTTAGGACCCTAGCTGAGTCATGTTCTCGTCGATTGAGTCGAGTCCTTAGATTAGGCCTTGTTGCCTACCTAGACCTAACATTAGGTTAGATAGGAGGAGATTTTAGTATGTTGTGATAAATCAACCCAAATCCTAGTAGGGTGAATTCGGGGTAGAGTCAACTGAGTCATAATTATAATTAACCCTAATTGGCTACCCATCTTGGTTGGGAAAGTTAGTTAGGGTTGAGTTCCTTCTAGGGTTAGGAATCTTATAGAGTTAGGACTCTTCTAGTATAATTTCGCTTAAAGTAGGAGTTGGAGTTAGAATTTTATTTCTAGTATGACTCTTATTATGAGTCCTGGTTTAAGGGGTCTTCTTGAACCCTATGAATAATCATGTAAACCATCTTCTTTATTATCGATAGATCAATCTTTCTTTACTCTTGTGCCGAATACCTTAGAAGATGGAACCCCTATATTGTTTCAGGATGGCTGATCCCCTGCAGAGATCAACCCCCAGGCTTAGAATCTATAAAGATTCTAATGGCGTCCTCTTGTCTCATGCTAAGGCCTTCTAATCCCAACTTCACCTTTGCCAGTTGAGTCATTTTAGTTTATAGTTATATCATTCGATTGAATAGGATTATTTATAGTTTTACCATTTCTATGTTTTATTAATCCTATAATCTTTTATAAATTATGTAATTCTTTTTATATATACTTTTGGAATTACAGTTCTGTCATTATAAAATTGAGAAATTATGGTTTATTTTTTAATTATAAAATTGATCAATATATAATATAATAATAATTAATCATAATTATATTTTATTTTGATCAATTTATTTAATTAGACTTATAGGCTTCTCCAATTAAATAAAATTAATTAATTTAATTTTAAAAATATAAATTATTATTTTTTATAGTTTTTCATATGAATTATTAATTGTATCTGTTAAATCTAATTATTGTTTCTTGGATATTTATTTAGTTATTCACATGCAAATGTTAGTAATTATGAAATAATATTTATTTTTCACTACATGATTTATGTATTATCATGATTACAGTTATCATATGAGTTTTTTCCTGCTGATTAAGTATTCAATAATTATTATGATTATTATTCTATTATTGAACTATTTCAGCATAAATTAGTTTAAATGAACTTGATGAATATTATTTGTAGTTCATCTCATTAATTTATACCTGACCAGTAACTACCAAAGTAGCCTGGGATGGTAGGCTTATAGGATATAAAATATAATTAAAGTCTTATCATTATGGATTATTTATATTCTGATAAAAGATATTAAATAATATTAAATAAAATCTATATTATATTGGGATATCTTAGGGGATGCCCTTGATGGAAGGAACTCTCATAAAGTCTATACTATATTGAGATATCTTAGGAGATTATTTAGTTTTATGCTCTCGCCTATAAATAGACATGATCTACTATAAACCTAAAAGCATGGAAAGGCATAGAACGACAAGAGGGAATAGAGTTAGAGAGATTACGGTTATTCTCTCGATCTTCCCAAAACCATCAATTACAGTGGTCCTATGAAATGATAGGAAAAGAGGAGAAGGGGTCTAAATCTATTCTTGTTCTCCTTGTAGATCGATATTTGACGTTATTCAGATATGATAAATGGTGCTCTTGAAGATCTAATTGGATCTAAAGATATTCATCGTAAATAGATCTCATATTATTTGATTTTAAATACTGGTATAATATTTTTTTACATAATAATTTGAATGATTATAGTTTTATGCCAACATCTATATCATATGTTAAACCTAATCGTCATCTAAGGAATGTTCAATCAACACATATCAATGACAATAACCTTTGATGATTTTGGTGACCCTTCATATTCCGATAACATCCTACAATTTGATAAAAGTATGCACTAAGCGTGAGTGGTTATTCATCTCCACCGTAAAATACCTCATGGCACATCCACTTACGCTATATAGAAAATTATAAATATAGTTTATTATCTGGCTTAAGCGTCGGATTATCTTGTCGGCACACTATCTACCTTAGTTTTACAAGTCAATTAATTAATTCACCGGTCATCCCAAACACTAGTATAACACATTTTTAGTTGATCTAACATTATTCTTATAATGAAAGTCAACCCAATCTATCTTGTCCGAGGTGAATTAGCATAGGCTGTCCAGATAATTCTATTGTTGGTCCTCCGGCTTGGGGTATACAAGTAAACGGATTAGGATTCTCGCTACAAAGTTTCTTCTCTGTAAGTTGGATCATCCGAGTATCCTCAAGTGATTGATGATCCTACATGCTTGGTCAACGCTCGGGGTTGCCCGACATGACCTCAATAAGTCAAAGAGAAGGGGAGGGAGAGGCACAGGCACGGTGTGTGAGAGAAGATAATGACATAAATCGGACATGACCTCAATATTCATCCTTCCCTCAGCGTGAGCTAGGGGGTTCATTTTATACCTACGGGCTTTAATTATTGGCTAGTCTGGGATGAGATCAGCTTACAACCTGATCATTCTGATGCACGTTTTTTGGAAGCTAATGATGTAGAGTCCTACTTAAATGTAAGTTTTCATGATGAATGAGGTTATATTGATCAAAATTATTCCTATCAAATGTAGTCCAGGATCAAATACATTTAGTTGCATTAATCGATGAAACTGACAACCAAAACTCACGTTAAAAATTGTGTTCAACTTAAAAAGGCCTATTGGGTTGGACCATAACTACATATTTATCATCCTAATATAAATTTTATAAAGAATTAAAGTTTTCAAATTTAGATCCATCTTAATGTACATAGCAAATTTCAACTTTGACCCACGATATGCCAACGCTCTGTATATAGTTAACAAATATTAGTCTAATTATTACCATTAAGCTTAATTATCTCTCGGAGATATCGATATGATGACGATAACATCATTTGTGATCCCATCGCTTCAAAGTCAACGAGTCATACCACATCACCAATATAGAGAGCAAAATTCTTATCAGAGCACTAACCCAAGAGTTTCGATATTTATACAAACTTCCGAATCGAGTTAGGATCCTGATTATATATACCTAAATCCAACCAGAATCATGGGGAGGTTTATAGGCTTCACAATTCGACTCCTCAATAAGGATGAATATGACATGGATTCTACTCAGATCTTGGGATTATAGTAATATACATGTTGGGTCGGCATCAATCCATGTGCCACTGTTACATGTGGGGCCGGCGTCAGTCCATGAACCTCAGAGTGAAGAGAGGGGAGCACACAGGTAAGTAAGTGACGGTGGCAGAGATCAAACCAAAGTTCATAACACCATGGGCGGATGTCATCGGTGGCTACTGAGGCTTTCGTCTCTGCATCGGTGGTTACTCAACATTGCATAATTTGAAGGGTTGCAAGTTAATGGAAACAAAAACAATATATAGATAACAGCAGCATACTGTCATTTAGTCGATGGACATCAAATCCAATCTCCGAAGCTTGATTTATACAAAATGACATGAACACCTCTCTCTCTCTCTCTCACACACACACACACGCACACATCCTCCGCTCCAACATACATTTTCCTGTTCGAGAAAGCAACAGTACTTCTTCTTCCATTATTTTTCTTACTGCCATTCTTCTTTCAACTCACGAAGACATGCGTGACAAGGGCTCGTTGTTCAGACCGGACCAACCGAGAGAATTCCGGTTCGGTTCACGAATTACGAACCGGCCTGCGCCCGAACTGATTCCGTCACCGATCCGGGATCCGCGGGTGGGAGAGAAGACGATGTGACGGCCGCCCCCGTCTCTTTCTTCCTCCTCTTGGACGAGGCCTTCTCTGAAGGAGAGCGAAGAGAGGAGGAGGAGGATAGTGATGAAGAAGGTGAATCTGGCTCCGGCGCAGACCGCTTCGACGGCGCCACCACCGCTGGGGACATCGGTTCCGAGGTCTCCTCCGACCCGATCCGTAACGGGAAATTGAGCAGCGCGCCGGAGCCGTGCATCCGGTAGGCGGCGCGGTCGTAGGCAAGGGCGGCGTCCACGGCGGTGTCGAACGTCCCCAGCCACACCCTGGCCCCGTTCTTGGCCGGGTCGCGTATCTCCGCCGCGAACTTCCCCCAGGGCCGCCGCCTCACTCCCCGGTAATTCCTCTCCTCCGCCGCTAAGGGCTCGACAGACGAGGGCGTCCATCCGTAGTTCCGCTGATCGTAGAAGCTGGAGCTCCGGTGCCAGATCGGCGCGCGTGGTATGCTGGCCGCCGAAGAGGTGAGCTCGTAGGGGTCAGGCTCGGGGTCGTCGAGGAGGTAGGGAGGACGGGGGTTGGTGGAGCAAGGAAAGGTTCGGTTGACTGGTCTTGGGCATATATGACTTTGACCATTGTCCTCACTGCCCATCTTGCTTGGGATAGTTTCCTCGTGGTTTCCTTGATTCGATCACGAGGCGAGACTACAACGTTTCGATAAAGAAGCTGCAAGATTTGCTTAGAGAGAGAGAGAGAGATATGTGAGGATGTATTTTTGTTTCTTCTCCTTCTTAAGTTGTCAAAAAGTATCAAATACGTTTATAAGTTTTAGTATTTCTATTTTAGGTTTGACATGTAAAAATAGAGTAATCTATATAGCCAAATCTCAACATTATATTTTGTTGTCGATAACGAAAAAAATACACATGAACATCTTAATGCTATGTCACCATGAGTTATCACCTCAAACCCATGATATTTCAAATGAATGTTGACGTTCAAGTTATGTTTGACGAACCTACCAAATTATTGATTACGAACTAATTATTAATTAAATTTTAATTATTACTTAATTTATTTATGAAAAATATTAAATATGCTCGTTAAAGGTATTTTCATTTACTATATGCTAGCAAACTAAAGCACTATTACAACTTAAGTATCAGATGGATTTTATAGGGTATTTTTCTGATTTAGTTTGAGAGGCCATTCAAGTAAGTATGCTCCTCATCCTCATATTGATCTTGTGATAGAGACCGATATTGAATTTGATACTCTTTGATATATTCTGAATGTCAGAAAATAAAAAATAGCATTCATATGTTATTATTATTTGAATAAAATAAATAAATAATTAAAAGAAAATATAGAAAGAAATAAGTTGAAGAAAAGTAGTTTTTTTTGGAAACTGATAAGTCTTCCATGCCTAAATATTTTTATTTCGATCCATCTCGTATTAGGTGGGATACCCTATTGTCACGGGCTTAGCTGATTTTACTTAAACTGTACAACATCCATGCATGTTCATCCGTAAAGATCAACTTTCTCCGAGATCTTCTAGGGTCCCTTAGACTTACACAGGAGAGAACGGGCTAGAAGAAGCAATTCCAACAGGATCCATAAGCAACTGCTCAAGCAAACAATTTATAAAACTAATACAAATTACACCCATGGATATTACAAACTCAGAAATATTACACACAAAGGATAATGGTCTATTACAGACTGAAGTTCCCATAAGTGCTTACAAGACACACTCATATTTATAAGCCAAAATTGACCACAAAGTAAACCAAACTAGGGTTGCCAAGCCTACTACAAGCTCGCTATTTGTTGTACAAGGTATGTACACAAATCGAAGGACACAAACAAACATGAACATTTTATCGAATATCTTGTTTATATTTTTGTCCGTGATATTCCCCCCACTTATTCCTTCGACGTCCTCATTGAAGCCACTATAGACATTACATCTCCTCGCATTTTATTGAATCTTCAATCTTCTGCTTTAGCTGCAACATGCCTCTTTGGCTCCCAACCGCTCTCTGCCGCTGTTGTTGAGTAGTCGAACTCTGATCCGCCATACTGCTTCAACTCACCAATGGCTGAATATGGTGTGGGGTTGGCTGAGTTGTACTGATCCTTATTGACTCTCATTGATCCTTTTGATGAAGGAAAAGACCTACCTTATTATGTACCAGTATCGTAGTATACTCATGTTGCTTGAACTGAATAGATGCTTGTTAGAACTTTAACGATCATCGTCTCAGAAACTTTACAGTTTTTTAGGTCCTTCCTCCATAATATTTGCCCATTGATCGTTCTTCCACGTTTAGTTACCACTTCCAAGTAGGTTCGCATCACTCCCACTTTTGATTGTCATTTAATTGAGAAATAAAGTAGACAATCTATTCTCAGTAGTATTGATCACCAATGGTGAGGATTTAACAACTATTGTCTTCCATAAGCTTTCTTCGAAAGGTCACTGAACTTATGTAGAGCTCCTCTGTTGGATAAGTAAAAGAACTATGATACTCGATTTCACCCATTCTCTTAGTAGTTTAGAAAGCAAGGTTACTTGGCTTCGATCATCTCCTCAAGTTAAGAGAATTAGGGTACTCAGTTTCGCCCATTCTTCTAAGTTGAGAAGACAAAGGTTACTCGATTTCGCCTGTCTCCTCGAGTTTGTATTTCATGTATTGAGCTAGCTACTAATATTTGCTCACTCTTTGCTCACACTTCTGAAGCACTTGAAGTATTTATACTCATTGCGTTAAGTTAGCTACTGTGATTAGTCTTCCCACTACCATTAAACTTCTGGAATGCAAGAAGTTTTGCCTGAAAAGAGCAAAAAAGTTTATCCCAACGTAGAGTCCCCTAACTTAGAGTAAGTCTTTGATATTTTTGGTCGCTTCTGGGATTATACTGTCTTCTCTATCACCTTTGTCGCATACTCCTCTGAGTAGAAAATGTATAGTACCGTATACTACCTGCTTTATTCCTTGGTCGAGCACTCCTGCATCAACCTGAAATCCCTTGCTTTCGGCTATCTTGATGAGAAGCCCATTGACATAGGTCTTATGGAGTTCCTTGGCCTCTACCCTTCCACCCTGTTTTGGTACTTGGTGTTTGCCTCTGTATTCTCCACCTCCTTAGCCCCTTCTATGACTAATGCTCTCCCTCCATGAGAGTAAGAGATCGATGAATCCACGGAAGTCCCGCCACTGTGGTACCATGGTGCTGCTAAGCCCATGGCCCTACTATCCGTTGCCTTGTATCTGCATCCATTCCTTTGCGATCGGTAGATCTGTCTCTGTAGCAATGTGGCGCTCTTCCTAGTCTACCTCCTTTCTAATCGACACTTTGCTTTTTGGATAATTGAGCCCCTCCGGACTCGTCGTCGCTTCCTCACCCCTTTCGACCACCTGCTTCAACACCACTATGTCCTCCTAGCAGTTTTTCTTGGTCGATGGAAAGACAGACTACAACTCTCATGCATGGCCTCCACCATCTTGTTGCAGGGTTCATGTCGATTATGATCTCCTTAGCTTCCTTAGTAGCAACGTTCACTTACTCGGCCTTGTCCTTTGACTTGTTGGGCTCCCTTAAGCAAATGTGAATATTGAAGCAATCCAACTCTTTAGTCACTCTAACTATACCTCTATATAATCAAGTCTCCTCCATAAGACTCACTGGTACTTGCAATCTGACTTCTTCCTTGGTGGTACACAGCCTCCATATGCTAATGACCATGACTTTCATTTGGTGTAAGCTTCAATGTGCACACATGGAAGACCCACCTCTGTGGTACCATGACATTCACTCCTTTAATCCACAGCACTTCTTGCCATTGCATTGTTCACCAAAGTGGAGCTCCCAACAGCTCTTGATCACTCACACGATCACGTCCCCCTCCATGGGACTCACTAATACTTACACTTGGACATCTTCCTCGGTGATATACAGCCCCCATATGCTGATGACTAAGACTTTTATCTAATGCAAACTCCAATGCACATATGAAGACCCGCCTCTGTGGTACCACAACATTCACTCCTTGAATCCATAGCCCTTCTTCTTATTGTGTCATACACTAAAGTGGACCTCCAAGTAGCTCCTAATCATACCTCTGCATGATCATGTCCCACCTTCGTCCACCCACTCTTGGGTCACACCCAAATGAAGCATAGCTTTAGGATAGTCTATCAATTAATAGCTCCTGAATCCCCTAACTTTGCTAGAATTGGTGTACAATTGTCTGGATTCTGGGCCTCTATACCCTACCAACACAATCTTCGTTATGCACCACTTGTTCTTGATAACTCAAATGGCAATACTGTGACATATTCTTCAAGAGTGCACGCCTCTACATCCTCGTGCCCCGTGCTAAGGTCTTCTGAACCTAAATTTGCCTCCATAAGTTGAATCACCTTAGTTACTCTATCAAATGCATCTTTGAGGTAAGGTGCATGTGTCTCAAAGCTCCTTTCGTTTTTGGCACCATGTAAGATAAGTCTGCCCCATCAGAATGAAGAACCCATGGAATAATATGATCCCACTCTTGCCTCTATAAGAGTTCATGCCCTTGACCTCTATCCAATGAAACTCTGTGCCTCCGCTCTATGTTCTATCTTCTATGTCGACTCCCTTCATGCAACTTGGATACTTCACCGAGTTTCACCCAAGTCGCTCCGCTCCTCAATTTGCATTAAGTTGATAGTGGCCCTCGTGTCCACCATTCCACGGGTTAGCCATCCGTTGAGTTCGATTTTCATATTGACTCTAAGTGTACCTTCATATGATATTATATTGGATTGCTCCCCTACTTGATCTCGAAATGTGTCCACCAATGCATTACCTCATTTGAGATCATACGACGACTCTTCGTCACTCGCTCAGTTCGTTGAGCTTTATGAAAATATTACCTTGCGAAACTCTTCCTCAATATGTGCAGTCTATTGCATATGATTCTCCCTTTGAAGAACTAGGACTTATCTCTCTTGGATATATGTCATGTTGGAGCAACTTTCCTTTTTGTATTCTTTCCACTAGAAGTTTCGGAGACCACCACCCCTTTTGGACTACTTCGTATTGCTGAACAACTTGTGCCTTGTTCTTCCCCCGCAAATGTACTTGTTAGATTGCGACTCTTCGTTAATATAGTCTCCACTGCACTCTTCAAGGTCTAGCAATGTGCCGAACTTGTTGCACATTTTAGTCACATATAGACATATCTTTTCATGTCGAAGAGAAAGTTCTAATGCTCCATGACGCTAAGTTTCGATCGCGCCTTGGGATGGCCAAGAACACTCCATCGTCTGTGTACAAGCCCTTGCATAAGTATCGAATCCTTCGAGTTAGCAATTTCCCTCACCTCTGTGAGCTTTGCACAACTCTTTCGGTCGTTACGCAACACCTCCCACTTTGTACAGTCTCATCTCTCACCAAGCACCGCTTGCCTTGAGCACCATCAAGTTTGGTTGCCAACGTCGAGTAGTAGCTCGAACTTAGTCATCTCAATCTTTGTGCGCTACACATTCTTCTTTGCTTGCTTGTTCTCCTCGATATACTATCACGACGAACTTTGTTGATTTTGCCTAAATCGTGCGTCACCCATGCATGTTTGTTTGTAAAAGTCAGCCTTTCCCGAGATCTCTTAGGGTCCCTTAGACTTACAAAAGAGAACATAGGTCAGAAGAAGCAATTCCAACGGGATCCACAAGCAATTGCTCAAGCAAACACTTTATAAAGCCAATACAAATTACACCCATGAATATTATAAATTTAGAAATATTACACACAAAGTATAATAGTTTATTACATACCGAAGTCCCCACAAGTACACAGATACTTATAAGTCAAAATTGACCATAATCAAATCAAACTAGGGTTATCAAGCTTGTTGCAAACCCACTACTTAATGTACAAGGTATATATACAAACCGTAAGATATGAATAAACATGAATATTTCATCTAACATCTTATTTATATATATTTTTTTGATACTATATAACCCCACGTGACATGGATGGGTTTCGGGGCATAGTTAACTTGTTTGACCCCACCTTGGAGATCATATCGGTGGAACGCTGGGTTGCTCAAATGCATTGCATCGAACATGAGGGTTCATCTCGTATAACACGACATCTTTGGCATTGTCTCGGTCGACCCAAACAAAAACAAATATGCCACTATATTCATACAACCTCTTTCTGCCACCCCACGAACTGATGGCTCCCATGCACTCCATTCAAACACCTTCTGCCCTCACTTTCATTTGTTGATTTCTTTGGTGCTAGACATTAGAAGACAGAAATCTCAATATTTTGATAGACCTCATAGGATCAAATATCGATATCAATATGATATTATTATGTCTGATATCGTTGATTTTGTATGAGTTTTTTCTTTGCTTACGCCTAACAAAAAATTTGAGAGGAGATATATCGTAAGAACACCCATGTAATTGCACATGACCAAAGAGTTGAAGGATTAACTAATGCAAAGTTGGTTCTATGTAGTTGAAAAAGAAACTGGGGTTTCCAGCCCAAAATTGCATGCATCACCACTTCACAAGTTCAAAGAACCAATGGATGAGTGGGATGTGATGAAGACACAGCATGAACTCGAGAGCTGAGACGATCCTTAACCCCATAATTAACCTATGTGTGAAAACTCTAACCAAAGACTGCCATTCATAACTTGAATCAAACCTTACGATACGACTATGTTTCTGGCCACAACTGTGAACCCTTGAGAGAGAGAGAGAGAGAGAGAGAGAGAGAGAGAGAGACGGCAAACTCTTGTCAGCTTCCTCTTGTAGGGATATCGATTCTGAGATATAATGCTACCTCACCTCTCTCTCCATTGCCGTCTTGGTTTTGTTCTCATCTAGAAGGCAGATGAACTGAGAAACCGAACACCTACGCATCATCTTCTTCATAAACTCAGCTGACATCTTCCAAGGAATGCTTCGTTGGGTCAGATAGCACGCATCAAGACAAGCTCCACCTCCTTGTTTGTTCTTGAGCCAAGTCAAGAGTGCTTAAAAGTTCTAAGCAGCAGATAAACGCCATGTTTTATGGCCATTTTGATCTTTAATTAACCTATCTATTTCCTTGCTAGTCTAATTCTTCGATTCTTGTGGATACATATACGTAAGAAATAGGTTATCCTTTATTATAATAATACTTACCAATCTCACCTGTGCAGTGAAACTTACCATTACTTCCGATTGCCTCACTCTAATCAAACAAAACTTCGTGCATGGCACGCGATATGAGGTTTGATCACCCTATTTTTTGACGTTGCGGATGGAGTGTAACGTGTTGCTTGATGTAGTTTCCACATCACCCTTTTAATGTGCTTTCGGATTAGCTAAAGCCATACCATTTGACTATTTCAATACAACTTATCGTATATTTTCACACTTTATTTGGCATTATGATCGATGATGTAATCACGAATAATTTCTTTCATAACATAAATTAATTACTATAAATAATATATTATTTTATTATTAACTTTCATATTTATGTACTATAGTTAAAGAAACACTTAAATTGATTTCCTCTATGAACTAATTAGAAAATTTTACTAATCAATTAAATTATTAATTAATTTGTTTTGAGTGATATGATCTTTAGAAAGTAAATAGTTTATATTTCATTTGTGAAGCATAAGAAATAAATATTATATTTATATCTTTGTGTGTGAAACTATAATAAATATAAATTAAAAATAAAAATTAAATTATAACTTATCTGGGAAGATCTCATCTTCCCCTATATAAAGGGGTTCATCTTCCCTCATTCATCATCATGTGTAACAATAAGAGGATTGATGAGAGAACTTCCTCAGGAGATAATTGTGATGAAAGGATAGCCGAAGAGAGGTAGGATCCTTTATTTTTTTTTATCAGTTTTCCTTTATATTTTGAAATTTTGATATTACGATTGTTACAATTTTATGATGCAAAATAATATTTTAATTTTAAAATTTTATGATTAATAAATAATGATAATTAATTTGTAATGTTAGAATGATTATTTGATTTATATTGGTTTCTTAAACTTAAGTGAATTTTTAAATTTATTTTAATTATTAAAATTCTTAATTTTGGATTAAGAGTCTTGATTTAGTTAATTAGATATATTTATGTTTCAAGAATTATATATATATATATATATATATATATATTCATATGATTTAATTAGTTTCAGATTTAAGATCATGAACTTAAATTTTTTTAATTTATGGATTGGAGTTATTCTTTAATAATTTAATATATTAAAATGTAATTTGATGAGATTATAGACTTGAGTCAGGTTGATATGTTAAGACGGATCAACTCAGCCTATGTGATATAGCTTGGTATGACCCAAACGGGTAAGAGTCAACCCAAGCGGTAAGGTATAACCTAACCCAAGTGGCTAAGTACGATCCAGCCCATGTGGCCATGAATGACCTAACTATGTGACAAGGTATGACCCAACCCATGTGGTCCAGCATGACCAAGGCTATGTGCCTGTAAGTTACATATGCCCTATAAGCCAATCACGTGGGTGATGGCACATATGATACAATACACAGCCTTTTTATATTTATTATTAATAATTTTGTTTTCATTCTTTCGCTACACATGCGATGCTCTGATAGTTTCCTAATAGTGGTATTAGAACTAGGTTGCTCGTGCAATGATTTGACTTTTAAATTATATGTGATAAGATTAAATCACATAGAACCGTTCTACGGATTCTTGTTCTTGCAGCGTTTTGGTTGCGAAGGTTGCACCCGCAAGTAAACTGTTTGTAGGTGGGGGGCGGCCACCTGTGAGCAGGCCGCCTACAAGGGCGATCACTTGCGGGCAAGTAATGTGCGCAAACGTAGCGGCCGCCTACGGGGTGGGTGGCCATTCGCGGGAAGCAACAATCACCCGCGATAGGTTTCTAGTGGGTATAATCGATGGCCACCCACAGGGGTGACCGACAGAGGGCACGAACCATAGACCACGGCCTACGATAGTGGTGCTGCCAGCAGCCCATAGCGCTGCCACCTTTGCAGGGGCGGTGGTGGCCAATTGGAAGGAGCAAAAAGGGTTATGGTTTTTCTTGGTAAAATGATGATTTTGCCCTTTATAATTTGAGAAATTTATAGTTCTGTCCTTCTATCCAATATTCTAAAAATACCCTTAATAATTCTATAAATTTCTAGCATATCCTAATTTTTAAAAATAATTGATTAAATAGTTTAATTAATTATTATTTATCTAGTAGTCCTGCATGATGATGTGTGTACGTATGATGTATGATGCAAATAGATGATCATGAGCTATGTATTGTGATGTGTGTAGATGTGATTATTATTATTATTATTATTGAGGCCTGCGAGCCTATGATTTTCTTATTTATTGTCAGCTCTACATGCTTGTGATTATGTTATAGTTATAAGAAGAGGCACAGCGAGAGCGTAGAGGTGCCAGCGGGACCCACAATGCTATGACAGGCGATCGCGACTCATGAGGATGCGCCAAGGATCTGACGGAACTGATAATGATGAGAAGAATGATCACAAGGAATGAAGATGCATCAATACATATATAGATCATATTGTAAGTGATTGGACCTATTGGCTTGGGCCTAATTACATTAGGTGATGGTTCATGATTATCCGGTGTGTCATGCATATCTGATATGTGATTATACACCTATTATATATATATATATATATATATATATATATATATATATATATATATATATTAATATGTATGTATGCGACACGATATATTAGGAGACCGATAGAAAACAAAAACCCCTCCTACGATAATATTAAGTCGGTGAGCGTGAGACAATAAGAGTGACCTAAGTAGCCTTCCATTGTTATAGAAAGAAATTGAATCATGGCATAGGTTGAATTTGTCAAGTACCTCGAGGCTCACCTATCTACATAGCGATGGCTTAACTGAACATCATGGTTGATCAAGTCCCTTGAGACTATGATGGTTTAGAGACTAAATAGGATGAGAATCACAAGGAGTTGCAATTGGCAAGAGTTGCCTAAGTTTTTAGGCTTAGTGTGATTGGTCAAGTCTCTCGAGGTTACACTAAGACGTCGATTAGATCCCGATCCCCACTAGAAGTCTGGTATAGACTTTCATTTCACGTGCCGAGGATGTTACGCGATTCGCTAAAAAAATAGTGGGAGTAGATTAAGATAGAAGTTTGTATCTTAATTGATTACTTTTCTTTTATAAATCTACATGTTATTTATCTTGTATATTAGAAACATATCACTTGTAAACCCCCTACGTGATATACTTGATACCAACCGCCTCACTTGTCTAAACTACATGGATTAGTCCTCAATTTGAGAATTATTCTCATGATGAAGAAAATCATGAATATCCTTAACACAACTCTGCCCAAAAAAGAGATGCTAATTCTCTATATTAGTGAGACCAAGAAAAAATGGAAGACTGATAAAACCCATAAGAAGTGCAAGGGCAAGGGCAGACTAGGTAAGACAAAGGTTGCCAAGAAAGATCTGACTAAGGACAAGAGCCAGTACTTCTACTACTATAAAGAAGGGCACTAGAAGAGGAACTACAATGATTACCTTGCAGAGAAGGTGAAATAGAAGCTTGAAGAAGCTTTATATACATTCATAATCAGTCTCTATTTGTTATATTTTTATGATAACACATGGGTATGAAAATTGAGAGTACTTATCATATCTGCTATTTGTTATAGATTCTGGTAAAGCCTAGGAGACTGGTGAGAGGTGAGACAGATCTTAAGATAGGCAATAGAGTAAGAGTTGCTGTAGTTACTATTGGCGAGATTACCCAATATCTGCTTGGTAGAGCTACATTATATTAGATACATACTATTATGTTTCCTCTATTATCAAAAATATTATTTTTATTTCTTGTTTGACAGTTAGTGGATATAAACTAGTTTCTGAGAACAACATTCTCAACAGTTGTTCAATAATTTTGGATGATGAGATCATCACAAGAGAGACTTTGATTAATGGCTTCTATGTGCTAGATATTTCTCCACACATCATGAATGTAAGTACGCCTAAGAGAAAATGAGATAAGGTGAACAATGCATACCTATGGCATTGTAGGCTAGGTCATATCCATGAGGGAATGATTCAAAAGTTGTTGAAAGATGTATACTTAAATCCATTCGACTATGAGTCATGTGCAACTTGTGAATCTTGCCTTTGTGGAAAGTTGACAAACTCTCCTTTTAATGGAATTGGAGAGAGAGCCACTGAGTTGTTGGAACTTATACTAATAATGTATGTGGTCATATATCCACTCAAGCTATAGGTGGTTACTCATACTTCATTATATCACTGTCGATTTCTTTAGTTATGGACATATATGCTTGATGAAGTACAAGTCTGAGACCTTTGAGAAATTCAGGGAATATAAGAATAAAATAGAGAACCAGATTGGAAATAGTATTAAGACTTCGATCGGATCGAGAAGGAGAGTACTTGAGTATAGTGTTCACCCATTTCCTCAGGGACCATAGGATTTTATCCTAGTGAACATCTCCTTATTCACTACCACTCAATAGTATATCATAAAGGAAGAATAGTATGCTATTAGAGATGGTGCGGTCCATGATGAGTTTCGATGACCTATCCGTCTCATTTTGGGGATATATCCTAAAGATCGCAGCTTACCTTATGAACATAGTTCCATCTAGGGTAGTAGTGTCTACACCATATGAGATATGGAAAGGGAAGAAGCCCAATCTTAAGGTTATTAATATTTGGGGCTACTTTACCTATGTTAGAAGACACAACCCCGACAAGTTGGAATCAAGGATAGAATGGTACAAGTTAGTAGGATACCCCAAGAAAACTTGGGGGTATTATTTCTATTATCCTGAGGAATAAAAGGTCTTTGTTACTCAGATAGTTGTGTTCCTAGAGAAGAAATACATTCTTAGTGGAAATAGTGGGAGAGGGATAAAGTTGAAAGAGATTGGAAAAACTGGCTTAAGCATCATTCAAGAGTCTAAGTCTGTTTAGGTACATAGCACACAAGTTTTGACTTTTCCTAGGTCTAGCAGAGTATCTTTGTTAGGAAATCTCAGCGGGTGCATCACATGCGCAGGGAAAATCAAAACAAAAATTGGCTTCTCACACAAATTAAATCGTTGTGCAAAAGATTGGGGTCGTGAGAAAACTACAAAAATAGATAAAATCGTGATATGTGAGAAATTGATTTTACCTAAGGAGATCGTATATCCCTATATTTTCATATTCGGATGGAGATGATGAAGGAGGTCAAGAGTCCTCCTCTCTAGCGCTCTGCAGCAAAACTCCTCCAATCTGATCTTGCAACTCTTGCACAGAGGGAGGGAGGAGAATAGGAGGGGGAGGCAAAATCTGTAGCCTATCAACCATGAGTCTCCCCTCCTATTTATAGAGAGCCACCAAAAAACCGTAGGGCTCCTTCCTTAGTGGGTATTGGATCTCTATCCAATTATCAACTAACCTTGCATTATTAGATCTCTATCCAATAATCTTCTTAGGCCTCTAATTGGGCCTTAATCAATGAGCCTATCAGCATAGGGTTTCATCTAATAAGAATAGGGGCTAATTGGATCTCCATCAAATCCTCTATTTGTTGAAGTATTCACCATATATGTGTGACCCTCTAGGCCCGATACCGAGTTGGCCGTGAGTCACTCCCATCAGAACTCCTTTTGATATAGTGAATTATTATCTCCATAATAATTCACTCGACTCATCGACTATAGACGTATCAGGCCACTATGCCATAATCCCCAGATGGCATAGGGGAATTGAAGCCATCAGACCTATCTATTCACAGTTATTGTGTATCTATAATCCCTCATCCAACTAATATCCTAGAGACTGTATATTAGACATGGTATTGTCAGGTTATATATAGAATCCGTCATAGTCTCGCTCTAATCGAGTTCTCCCAGAGAACTCTTTCTCTCTCAATCTGAATGACCCTAGCCAGAGATTTGTCTGAGCAAGCACATATGAGATATTCCTCTCATAATACCAAGAGTGGATGATCCTCTATTGACACTCAATTGCCTTTGTAAGGTTGGCTACCAATCAAGATAACTAGTTATACCAGATCTGGAACTTTCCAAACCTATAAGTCTAGTGTCAAAGAAATGAGTACTCATATAAGGCATCTTTGGTGTCTCAAGTCTAAGGACCAGATACACAACTAGAACTATATAATCGTTGTCTGACATTAAGTATTATTAACCATAGAATATTTCATAAGAAGATCAATTAGTGAACTCATTCTTCAATGAGCACTTGTACTATATCCTTAGTGTCTCCACACAAGTAACTACGAGACTAGTCACCTCCATCATATGGACGGGTATATAGTACACCGGTCTGTCCGATTATCTCGATGTCCCTCTCGCGTAACCTATAACCGAGATTATTTAGGATCTGTATTTAAAGGTAAATCGATCTTATTATCATGATCCCATCACAATCTGATTCCTATTGTATAGAATTAAGGATATCACAGTATATATGCTATATATAATATAATGTGAAAATATGCCAATACTAATTATAAGTAAAAAGATCATGCGGCGTCACACGTGCCATCACTCACGTGATTGGCTTGCAGGGCACTTGTAACTAGTAGTCTTACCCTCCTAAAAGATATATGAGATATATCAATGGAGATGACACTCAGGATATTGATCTCGGACCTATGAGGAGGCTATTATGAGTATAGACTTGGGGAAGGACAAGAAGTTATGAATTTGTGGATGCACCTGAGGGTATCATACCTATCAGCTGCAAGTGGATTTTCAAGAAGAAGATCAGAGTAGATGAAAAGGTGGAGACCTATAAGGCAAAGCTAGTAGCCAAAAGATACCATTAAAGATAAAAAGTTGACTATGACGAGACTTTCTCACTTGTAGCCATGCTAAAATCCATTAGAATTCTTTTGACCATTGCAGCACACTATAACTATGAGATATGATAAATGTATGTAAAACCTGTATTCCTTAATGGCAACCTTGAGGAGAGAGTGTAAATAATACAACCAAAGGGATTCATATTTAGAGATAGTCCAAACAATGTGTACAAGTTGCTCTGGTGCATCTATGGACTAAAGCAAGCTTTTTAAAGTTGGAACATAAGATTTAATGAGGCAATCAAATCTTATGACTTTGTTAAGAATGAAGATAAGCTTTGTATATATAGGAAGGTAAGTGGGAGGGCTATCACCTTCTTAGTGTTGTATGTGAATGATATCTTGATTATTGAAAATGATATATGAATGCTCTCCATAGTTAAAGCTTGGCTATTCAGAAACTTCTCCATAAAAGACTTTAGGTAAGCATCATATATTTTGGGGATCTGGATCTATAGAGATAGATCCAAGAGGATGTTTAGCTTATCTCAGTCCACGTGCATAGACTATATTATCAAAAGGTTTGGCATGGAGAATTCGAAGAGAGGCATGAAATATCACTTTCTAGGAGTATGTCCACAGAGACTCCTAAAGAAAGACCAGCCATAGATAGGATACCCTATGCCTCCATGATAAGGTCTGTCATGTATGCTATATTATGTACTAGGCCTAATATAGCACATACTTTGAGTGTTACGAGTAGGTATTAGATGGATCCAAGTTTATAACAGTGGAAGATAGTAAAGTGCATTATTAAGTACTTGAGAAAGACTATAGATCTTTTACTGGTATACAGAGGAGGTAGCCTCTAGGTTGAGGACTACACAGACTCAAGTTTTCAGTCTAATATTGATTATAACAAGTCAAACTTAGGGTATATCTTCACCCTGAATGGAGGGTTAGTAAACTGGAAGAGTTCCAAGCAAGAGACTACAGAGATAGAGTATATTGCTACAGTAGAAGCAGTAAAGGAAGGGGTGTGGTTGAAGAAGTTTATCAGGGATTTGGGAGTTATACCGAGCAACTCTAGCAAGGGAACCCAGGTCTCATCAAAAATGTTTTGAGAAGGTTCCACATAATTAAAGAGATCATAGCCTGTAAAGTTGTAGCAATGGAAAGAGTTTCATCCAAAGATAACATTATAGATCCAATGACAAAGTCGCTGGCTCATACTGTCTTTGAGCATCACATAGTCTGATGGGGATCAGACACATAGGTGATTAGCTTTATGTCAAATGGGAGATTGCTAGTTATAGGTGCCCTGCAAGCCAATCACATGAGTGATGTCATGTGTGACATGTCCTTAGTTATATGCAATGAGAATCAGATCATTATGAGATCATGATAATGAGACCGATTTGCCTTTAAACACAGATTCTAAATAATCCTGATCATATATTACTCAAGAGGGACATCGAGATAATTGGATAGACTAGTGTACTATATACCCATCCATTTGATGGAGGGGATTAGTCCTATAGCCACTTGTGTGGAGACACTAAGGATACAATACAGGTGTTCATTGAAGAATGAGTTCAATATTGATCCGCTTATGGAATCCTGTATGGTTAATGAGATATAACATTAGACAACAATTTCATAGTCCCAATTATATGTCTAATCCTTAGACTTGAGACACTAAGGATCTCTTATTTGAGTACTCCTTTCTTTGACACTAGACTTATCGGTTTGGAAAGTTCTAGATCTTGTATAACTGATTATCGGGATTAGTAGTCAACCTTATTAAGACAAATGTCAATAAAAGAACATCCACTCTCAATATCACGAGAAAAATATCCTATGTGTTCTTTCTCGGACAAATCCCTGGTCATGGTCATTCAGATTGAGAGAGAAGGAATTCTCTGAGAGAATTTGATTAGAGCGAGACTCGGATGTATTCTATATGTGGCCTGATAGTACCATGCCTAATATATGATCTCTAGAATATTAGTTGGATGGGGGACTATAGATACACGATAACTGAGGATAGACTGATTCAATTAGTTAGATCTCCTATTCCATCTGGGGACTATAGCACAGTGGCCTAGTACGTCTACGGTCGATGAGTTAAGTGAATTATTATGAGCTAATAATTTACTAAATTAGAAGGGGTTCAGATAGGAAGAATATATAGCTAGCTCAGTATTGGGCCTAGAGGGTCATACACATATAGTGGATATTTCAACGAGTAGAGAATTAGATATGAGTTATACAATTAGCCCTATTCTCATTGGATGAGACCCAACATTAATAAGCTCCTTGCACAAGGCCTAATTAGAGGCCAATTAAGATTATTGGATAGAGATCCAATAATCCAAGAGGAGTGGGTAATTGGATAGAGATCCAATACCCACTAAGGCAAGATCCATTAGGATTTTTGGTGGCTCTCTATAAATAGGAAGCAGGGTGGCACAATAGTGATAGGCTGCACCTTTTCCTGCCCCCCCCTCCTATTCTCCTTCCTCCCTCATCGTCTCAGCCAACCAATTCCCTATTGCGAGAGAGCAGTGAAGAAGATATCAGATCTTTTTCCATGAGTGCTATGAGAACGTGTGCAATAGTTATGTGTTATTAGGCTACGATTGGAGGAGCATCGCTGCAACGATCCATTATTTGGATACCGTTAGAGAGGAAGACATTTGACCTCCTTTACCTACTCCATCTGGATTTGGGATTTCAGGCATATATGATCTTCCTAAGTAATTAATCTCTCATGCATTGTAGGTTTTAATTTTTACGATTTTTTACACACCAATCTTTGCACAACGACATGATAAACGTAGGAAACCAATTTTGTTTTCATTCTTTCATTATGCATGTGATGCTCTGATGGTTTTTAATAGTGCCAAGGTACGACCCAACCCATATGACTAGGTATGGTTTAGCTTATATGGTTAGGTACGACCCAGTCTATGTGATCAGACACAACCCTAACTCATGTGTCTAGGCATAACCAAACCCGTAAGACAAGCATGACCCAGTTTAATGGTAAGGCTCAGCCCAACTTATAAGTGAGGCTTAACTTAGTTTGTGAAGTTAAGCCTGCATAGCTATGCGATTGGCGCTAGACACATCGTCGCTCCTCTCCATAACCTATTATACCTTAGCCTAACCAAATAATTGCGACAGGCATGTGTGACGCATGTGACCCGTCTAAGACTTAGGTGGGTCGGTTTGGTTTGGGCTAGCACTATACAACATAGCCTGATTTTCTCTCCCTTTATTGGGTTGAGCTCATTAATTGAATGAATTTGATAGGCTAATTAGTTCAAGTCGATTTAAGATGATTCTAAGCCAACTTGATTAGTTAAAACCTACTTAACCTAATTGAGATCAATCAACTCTAAATTAGACTAGTCTAGGGATATTCCATATAGGTTCTATAAGGATTTGAGATTGGTTCTATTAGGTCATAATCGAATTAAGCTTGGTTTAAGTCAATTGAGCTATTTCAATTAGGGTTTTGGTTGATTAAGGATTATTGAGAGATTGATATTTCATGTCTTTATAATTTGACAATCTTAAAAGTTATATCTAAAAATATCATTTGAAAATAATTATTAGTTTTTTATTTTTTTAAAGTTTATGATAATGATATAGTTGTTTCTATATAGTATGTGTGATTATGCTAACAGTCCATATTGGGAGTGTAACATGTGAAAGGAGCTACGCGTCCATCATAATACATAACCACCAATGGATATAGTCTAGTAGATCATACATCAAACATGATATTTTTTTATATTTGATTATACTATTTCTTAGATGCATGCGTGAATGAATGGATGAATGTAAAAAAATGATCATGGATGGTTATGTATCCCTGCCAAGGGCAGGTATGGTGATTCCTTTCGGGGATTAGCGGGTCGCTAGACATGACAACTAGACGGTTCCTCCATCTACTGTTAAGAGGAACGTATCCCCACTTGGGTGGGCGAGGGATACCACTCCATCCATTATTGAGAGTGCGATATGAGTTACCTCTATTTGCTGTTGGGAGGAATCTACCCCATGGAGTATGCCTCTCCATTCGCTGTTGGGAGAGTGTACAATCGCGAGTGATGTATGCCTTTGATATATAATTAGTGTTGAGTCTCAGATTTTGATGATGAAATCAATTGATAAAGTTATGATCTAATCTATATTCAAAATAAGTGATGCAGGACTATCTTCGATCAGGAAAAGGCAAAACGATTGAAGCAGTAAAATCATACGTTGGGCCAGAGTCAAAGATTGGGCATCGAGCCAAAAAATTCAGACATTTCATCAATATCGGATATTGCGGGAGTCAACATGCTGATAAATCGAGTAATAGGCTGAAGGAGAGAATGATGCACTAAAGGTTCGGATGAACTAGAGATATACTAAACAACACAAGATTAAAGCTTTGTAATCATTTATGTTAGGATCAATTGGCACAAGACGAGGGGGGGGGGGGGGGTGCGATGGGGGGGGTGCGAAGTAATGCAAGTGTAAATTTTTCTTTTTAAAGAAAAATTTTCGCTTGAAGCAAGATAGGGAAATCAACAGCTTTTTGTTCAAGTAAAGCAAGTAAATGATTCAAAATAAAATGCTAAGTTTTTAAAAGTGCTTGATTTGAGACCTTGCTTTTAAGGAGTAAATAAAATCGGAAGCTTCATTTGATATTTTGTTAAACACAATTAAGAACCCGACAATTGTAAGTAGTAAATGAGATAAGTAAGGAACACTTACAATTATAGTAGTTTTGCACTAACCAGCTTACGTCCACTCCTAAGTCCTCCTCCTTAGGGCACATTGGCATCCACTATCGATCTTCTTTAGGTGAAGACCAAACCCTTACAACTTGAGTTTACAAGGGAGACTTCAAGAATTTTTCTAACTCTAAGCTTACTCCCTTCCCCCTTTTTTTCCCTACAATTCCCACATAATATTTTTACATAATATAATCCTTAAAATTATTATATAGAATGTAAGAAAACTTAGGGTATTTATGGGCTTTAAATGGCTTCAAAATTTGGAGCTAAAATTCAAACTCACCCGAAAAATCTGGGTACAAGCGGTTCACCCATTGGTATAGTGGTGCAGTCGCCCGAAAACCTAGTACGGGCGATTTACCCATCGATTCTGGGTGGTTCAACTGTCATCAGTCAACCTATTTCTAGGGTACGATCGGTTCAATCACCGCTTACCAGTAGTTCATTTGTCGAGAATCTCGAAAAAGTGATTCCCTTTACTTTTCCAATCGCGAATTGAACCACATATTAACAATTCTCTAGTCAATCAATTGAGCTCAACCTGAGCTCATTCAAACTATTTTAGTGGATCCGGTTGTCTCATTGAGTTGATTTGGATTTCTTCTAAATCACACTCATTTCGGACTCAATTTTAACCTATGACTTAAAGATTATAATCAAACATGACCAACAAGCTTACGACCTCACTCTCGTAATCTAGTAACCTCCAGTATTCCCTGTAGTGAGTCTCACGATTTTTCTCTGGTAATCTCCCTACGTGTTCCTAGCAATCTTCTCGATACCTTCGGCGAACTCCCGACGAGCTCCCACCGCATCGTCCAATCCTTGGCTCGATGCTTAAGCTTGATCCTGGGTCCATGTTTGATGTGTAATTCCTTTTCACTGTCATGGTGAAACCTACATCACTTTCCTCTAACAGCATATGGTAGATTAAACACTCATCAATTAATCTCATCGTCAAAATCCAAGATTCAATAGTTTATATCATAACTATCATAGTCTAAGTCTTAATTGAGTTAGTTTTGGGTATAACCATGCTAACTCAATTAATGGCCCATTGGGCTTTAATAGAGATTGATTTGAATCCATTAGAAGGCTCATTTCATTGACCCAAAAAGAGATACAAAATATTGAAAATTATTTTTTTTGGGATTCTTGGGCGGTGGTAGTACTGCCTTTCCCGCCGGTGGTACTGCTAGAGTTCAGAATCCCAGACTTTGTGTAGTGGTGGTACCATTGATGCTGACGGTGGTACCGCGAGTACCCCAAAATCTTGGGGTGTTTGAATTTTTGGTTCTAATTTTTTAAGTCAATTGGGGTCTATAAATACCTTAGGTATTCTTGTTTAGGATAACAAACAAGTTGAATGAAAACCTATGAAAACTCTATTGTAATTCCTTGAGAGTTCCACTCTTTTTCTGCAAGTGTGATTTCTGTTTAAGGGAGGGCTAAAAAATTATAAAGGTTATCTCCTAAACCTGTAAAAAGGAGAATAGTGTTATAAGAGGGTGGTTAATCTTTACCTGTTGAAAGAAGATCAATAGTAAAAGCCGATAACCTCGACGGAGGAGGAATCAGAAATGGACATAGGTCACGTTGATCAAACTATTCTAAACTCAGTGTGCATTTCCTTTTATACTCTTCATTATCATTGCTTTCTGATTTATCTGCTTTTAACTCTTTCCAAGTCAAAGCACACTTTCAATATTATTTTCATCAAACAAAATTTTCAAATTGAGGTTTTTCACGAAAGCACTAGTTCAGCCCCCCCCTCTCTTAGTGCCAACTGGATCCTAACAGTTAGTATCAGAGCCATGTTCACTCAATTAGATTAATACCCAAGTGAGTTTTAATAGCTTTTTATAGTATTATCGAGAGTCACTCAATCACTCGTCCTTCTATGTTTAATGGGATAGACTACACTTACTAGAAAACAAAAATGAGAATTTTTTTATTTTTATAGATTTAAAGTTATGGAACATTGTCGAAAATGACTTTCAAAAATCTTTCAATCCAATAAATGATTAGAATGATTTTGAAAGAAAAATATTTTATTTGAATGCCAAAGCTATGAACGGTTTATTTTGTGCCTTGGATAAAAATAAATTTAATCGTATTTCTACCTGTGATTTTGTATATGATTTATGACATACACTAGAGGTCACACACGAAGGTACAAGTAGAGTAAAAGAATCAAAAATTAATCTCTTAGTACATAATTATGAATTATTTTAAATGAAGCAAAGTGAAACTATTGGTGACATGTACACCCGATTTATAGATGTCATCAATGGTTTGAAATCTCTTGCTAAATCTTATACTAATTTTAAAATTGTAAATAAAATTTTAGGATATTTACCTAAATGCTGAATTCCAAAAGTAACTACCATACAAGAGGTAAAGGATTTGAATAATTTTACTCTCGAAGAACTTACATGGTCATTAATGACCTACGAAATGACTTGTAAAGCTCATGATGAATAAGAGAAAAACCTTCCAAAGAACAGAAATGATATTGCACTATAACAAGAAGACTTAAGAAATTTATGAAAAGAAACAAAAAATCATAAAAATAAAAATAAATCTAAAAAGGACACTATAATTTGTTACGAATGCAAAAAGCTAGGGCACTTCAAAAATAAGTGCCCATAATTGAAGAAGTTGCTAACTCAAAAGAAGAAGTCATTCAAGACAACTTGGGATGATTCGAGCTCATTAGAAGATGAAGAACACAACAAAGATGAAGTGGCAAACTATATGCTAATGGCTCTTAATGATGATGTATATAACTCACCCGAAACTTCTTTTACTTTTGATGAATTACTTAATGCTTTTCACGAATTGTTTGATGAGTTTAAAAAGATTAGCAAAAATTATAAATCATTTAAAAAGGATCATGTATATTACTTACTAGAAATTTGAAACTTTGTATGAAACATCAATAACATGTACTCCTTGCTCTAAATGTAAAAATTTAGATGCAATAAAAAGGAAAAATATATTATTACAACAAACCTTAAAAAAGTTTAAAATTAGAAATAATCCTTAAACATGATTCTTGCAAACCAAGGTAGTATCTATAGAAAGGAAGAAATTAATTATGTAGGTAGTAATACTCAACCACAGACCATAAAATTTATAAAAAGCTCCACACTACATATTTCTCACAAAGATAAATGTATCTTATATGGAAGATTTGGTCATTATGCCTATACATGTTATTACAAAAATTATAGATTTCATAAATTAGTTTGAGTTCCTAAGGAACAATCAAGATCAAAAGAGATAAATCCAACCATCAAGGACCCAAAGTTAAATGGGAACCTAAAGTAAAATATTTTTTTATGTAGGTATATCCGTAAACAAAAGCTAAGAGCAAAAAATAGTATTTTGATAATGGATACTCACGACATATGACTGGAGATCCATCATAATTTTTAAAGCTTACTAGCTGAGATAGGAGGGTTTGTCACCTTCGGAGATAACGATAAAGGAAAATTTATTAGGAAAGGAAATATAGGTAATAAATCTAACCTTTTAATTGAAGATGTCTTACTAGTAGATGACTTAAAACATAGTCTACTAAACATTAATCAATTATGTGATAAGGGTTATAGTATGAAATTTGAATCTAATGCTTGTGTTATAGAAATACCTCATAATAATAAATCAAATATTGCCTTAAGAACCAATAACATGTACACTATTGATCTTGATGATTTCTATAATGAAACTTATTTTTCGACTTTAAAGATGATGTATGGTTTTGGCATAGAAGATTAAGTCATGAAAGCATGAAACTGATTACACAAATAACAACTAAAGAACTTGTAAGAGGTATACCTAGAATTAAGTTTGTAAAGGACAAAGTTTATGATATATGCCAACTAGGTAAATAATGAAAAGTAGTTTTAAATCTAATAATCAAGTAAACACTTCTAGACTACTACAATTAATACACATGGACTTATTTGGACAAATAAACACCATAAGTCTAGGAGGTGGCAAATATGCTTTTGCAATCGTAGATAACTATAGTTGATTTACTTGGATGTATTTTTTGGCACACAAAAGTAATTGCTTTAAATTTTTTTAAAATTTTATAAACTAGTTCAAAATGAAAAGAATTTTATGATTTTATCTATTCAAAGTGATAATGGTGGTGAATTTATAAACCATGATTTTCAAGATTTTTATAAGTTAAATGGGTATGACCATAATTTCTCTACTCTAAGAAATCTACAATAAAATAGATTTATTAAGAGAAAAAATAGGAGTTTACAAGAGATGACAAGAACCATTTAAATAAACATAACCTACCCAAATATTTTTTAGCTAAAGCCAATAACATGACATGTTATATCATGAACATAAGACCATTACTTTCTAAAACACCCTATAAATTATGGAATAATAAAAATCTAATATTTTTTATTTCAAAATTTTTGATTGTAAATATTTTATTTTGAATGAAAAAATGCCTTATGAAAGTTTGATCTAAAATCCGATGAAGGCATATTTCTTGGTTATTCCTCAAGTTCAAAAGCTTATGTTTCTTTATTAAAAGAACTTTAGTTATTAAGAAATTCATCCATATTATTTTTTAATGAGGTTTGTGAATTGAAGAAAATTAATTTTGATGATGATTTTGATTGTAGTACTTTAAATTTAAAGAAAAATTCTCCTCTCCATAAATAATTTGGATGCATATACTTCCAATGAATCCTTACCCAAGGAATGGAAGTATGCAGATGTTCATCGTACGGAATTAATAACTAGAGACACATTAAAAGGTATTCAAACTCATTTACCATTTAAAATTTTTTATGTTAATGCTGTCTTTCTATCTCAAATTGAACCAAAATGCATCTACTTCCAAGGAATCCTTACCTAAGGAATGTAATTATGTAGATGCTCATCCCAACGAATTAATAATTAGAGACACATCAAAAGATATTTAAACTCATTCACCATTTAAAATTTTTATGTTAATTCTATCTCAAATTGAACCAAAATGAATTGATGATGCTCTAAAAGATGAATCATAGGTTCTTGCAATGTACAAGGAGTTAAATCAATTTTAGATAATAAGGTATAGATACTTGTTCCTAGACCTAGAGACCATCTTATAATTGGCACTGAAGGATCTTTATAAACAAGCAAGATGAATTTGGTATCATAATTTGAAACAAGGCTAGATTAGAGATCAAAAGTTTCAACCAAGAAGAATGTATTGATTATGAAGAAACCTTCGCTCCTATGGCTAGACTTGAAGCTATAAGGATGCTCCTTGCCTATGCTTCTTTTAAAAATTTTAAACTATTTCAAAAAGATGTTAAAAGCTAATTTCTTAATGGTTTCATTTCCAAAGAAGTTTATGTTGAATAACCACATGGATTAGAAAATAATCTTTTTTAAAATCACGTTTTTAAGTTATCTAAGGCTCTTTATGGATTGAAGCAAGCCCCTAAGGCTTGGTATGAGAGAATTAGCTCTTTTCTAATTCAAAATAATTTTTTAAAAAGTAAGGTTGATATCACATTATTTATTAAATAATTTAAAAATAATTTTATTATTATTCAAATTTATGTTGATTATATTATTTTTGGTTCTACTAATTAATCATTATGTGAATCTTTTACCAAAACTATGAGCCAAGAATTCGAAATAAGTTTAATGGGCGAATTAACTAAATGATAGGATCTTCATTATTTAAACTAAGTATACTTTAGATTTATTAAAAATATTTCACATGGATGGTGCTAAAGCTATAAACAAACCCGTGAGCACCTTTATAAAATTAGATATGGATAATAAAGATGAAGGCTTTGATCAAAAAACTTCTAGAGGGATGATAGGTAGTTTGCTATATCTAGCTGCAACTAGACCAGATATTATGTTAATGTTGGCTTATGCATAAGATTTCAGTCCAATCTTAGACAATCTCATTACAAGATAATTAAAAGAATATTTAGATACTTAAAATAAACTCTAAATCTAGGATTATAGTATCCGAAATATAAAATTTTTGATTTGATTGCTTTTGCTGATGTTGACATTAGAGGATATAGAATAGATAGAAAAAGTATCCCATGAACCTATCAACTTCTAAGTTATGCACTTGTTTCCTGGTTTTCCAAAAAACAAAACTCTATCGCATTATCCACAACCAAGGTTGAATATGTAGCGACGGGTGCATGTTATGCATACGAACATACTTTAGAAGATTATATACTTTGTTTTAAAGACATCCCTATAAAGTGTGACAACACAAGTGCAATATATTTATCATAAAAATTCTATTCAACCGTCACGAACTAAGCATATTGACATTAGGCATCATTTTATTAGAGACCATATAAACAATCATGATACATCTTTGGAATTTATTGATACTAAAAATCAGTTAGCTGCTATATTCACTAAACCATTAAGTGAAGAACAATTTGATTTTATAAGAAGAGAATTAGGCATGTTGAATCTACTAAATGCATGAACTCATTTTTTATCATTATCTTGATTTCTCGATTTTTATGATTTAAGTTTTTCTTTTGAATCAAGATCATTTTTTATGATCACTTCTTGTTATTTACAAAAAAAAAAATTGTCAAAATGATTCATGGCTCGATCTTTCATGTGATAACATTGATGCAATTGTTTGCACCATTGAATCCTTCCCTGCTCTATCTTGTTTTGATAATGACAAAGGGAAAAAAAAAGCAATAATGTTAGTTGCACTCCTGTCCTTTTTGTTGATGACAAAAGGAGAGAAGTAATGATGATGTGAATTAATACTCAATGACACTTCGATGTTTTGATAATATGATGATTTGGAAGTATGCATGTTATAACAAAACTTGATGAGTTGATATTATACATGCTCACTCTTGATATTATGACATTATAATGTACTTTGATGTTTTGATAACTTGGAAGTATGGTGTTATAACAAAACTTGATGACTTGATATTATGCATGCTATACTCATATGGTAAAAAGTGTGAAAGTCACCTTCATGAAAATTACTATGACTTGAATGTAAAAATATTATGATTAGAAAGCTATCATTCTATTAATTTAAGTTTATTTCAATATGACATATAGATAGGGGGAGTTGAGTTTAAACTCCATCATCAATTCTCCCGCTGCCTCAAGCTTCTTCCTTCGGGCATCCCCTGGCGTTCGTGACTACGATCGGTGTTAGGGAAGGTGGCTTTTTGTTTCCCGAAGGAAGGGCAACGACTGCCTTAATCTAGGGTGACTGAGATCAGTGTTGGGTCCGTGGTTAGGGGGCGGCTGCTTCAGCGATCGGGCGATTGGCGATTTCAGATGTGGAAGGGCAGTGGCTACTCCTACCCTAGGCATGGCTAACGACTTCTAGGGCAAAAGAAGGTGGCGATAGGCCCTCCTCACCATAGATGCGAGCGAACAGGAGGCGCGGTACTCTGCTTCCCAAGCTGCTCCTTTGTTCTAACGGGATACTTCCCTATTGGTTTCTTCCCAATGGCCTCTGGTTCCTTCCAAAAGGGATGCCTCTCTGCTGGTTCCTTTGCAGTGGGATGCCCCTTCACTGGTTCCTTTGCAGTGGCCTTCATTGGTTCCTTCCTAGCAAGATGCCCCTACGCTGGTTCTTCCCAACGATATGCCCCTCCGCTGGGCTCTTCCTAATGGGATGCTCCTCTAATGAACCAACCCAGAGGTCACTCATGCTCTAGATCATGACCTCTTGCTCCCATTTCCTGAGATCCTCAACCTTGGAATAGCCTCTTCAAGGCTCTAGTTGGCAGTCCGAATATTCACTTGGATTTCTTTGCTCGAAAAGTACAGGCTGATCAGAAGAATGCTATTTATGAGACTATTAATTCTAAGAAATTGATTGAAACATGGTCCATGGCGATTGTTGACTATGTGGTCGGACTCAAAACATCTTTTTTTTCACTATCCTCTTTTATCAAGACTCGATGGGGAACATTGGCATTTGACCTTCATATGTTAGAGAATGGTTTCTTTATATGTAAGCTATACTCTGAAGAAGATTTACAATGGATACTTAAAGGATTTTAGACTATTTACGGCCACCTAATGATCCTACAACATTGGGCGCCTGATGTATGACTAAAGTTAGATAGTCTACAATCTATTCCCTTATGGGTATCATTTCATGGTCTTCCGTTACATCTATAGAGTCATCTTTTTATTGCAAAGTTATATAGCACCCTGGGAGAGCCATTATATATAGACAAGGCAACAACTATATAAACGAGATTAGCTTTTATAAGAGCCTGCGTAATGATTTCTTTTGATGGGGATCTACCTGATGAGGTTTAATACTATGATCTTACTATGAGTATCTGAAAGGTGCATGTTTCATATTCTTGCAAGCCATAATGATGCTAGGTTTGTCTGTCTTTTGGTCATGTTAATGGTGCTTGTCAACAACTTTAAAAAAAATCATATAAGTCTACCGACCACGTCAAGAGCCTCAGCATGGGGTCGTTATGAGCACTAATACTCAAGGCAAGTCTCCTATAGTGCCAACAATGATGGTGGTAGAGAAGATAAGTGTACACTCCGACTCGTTGGGGGCAACGATACGAATAGGAGAAGGACAAGTCAGAAGTTTCATCTCTTCCTATTATGTTTGAGCCTTCCACAGCAAGAGTTTCTCATAATACTTATACCTCAATAACAACCTTGGCTTTAAGAACCATTCCTTTGGCTTATAAGGAAATTGCATCTCAACAACCTCCTCTGAACTAGGACATTGCACCTCATCAATCTCATCGCACTCCAACACAACTCGCGATTCAGGACTTCTCAATTCAAGGTACTCAAAAGTTTAAACATTTGCAAGGTGTGGATGAGGTGGATAAGTATAGAAATAAATGTTTAAAAGGTAAAGATATTGTGTAGGAGGAACATACAAAATCAAATGATAAAAAAAAGGATGGTACTGGCCTCCCGAAATTACACGTTCTTCCTACTATCTAGTTTTAAAAATAATTTGTTAGAATGTTTGTGGACTTAATAAGCTTGAGAAATGTCAAGAGCTCAATAGAATAATCTGATTTACTACATGTGATACTGTTATTCTTGTGGAAACAAAAATTAAAACTCATTGTATTCGTGTTATGAAGAATTTAATATGGTATGAGGTTGAACTTTTCACTAATGATTCTCATGATACTTATGGTCGAGTTTGAGTCTTATGGTATCCTAATTTTGTTAATGCTTCGTTTATTTCTACTACTGATCAATTCACTCATCTTAAGGCAGAGGACAAACAGATCAGATGTCAATTCAATATTATTGGTATTTACGCTTATAATAGTATGTATGATAGGAATGCTCTATGGTGTGATCTGGTTAGCATCGTAAATAGTTATTCTATAGTGTCTTGGATTATTCTTGGTGGCTTTAATACTGTCAGATACACAAATGAGAAAGTGGGGGGTAGAGTGCTTTCAGAATAGCAGCTTCAAAGTTTTAATGATTGTATAGATAATACTACAATGATTGACATGAAATCTTTATGTGATTTGGTTCTCATGGAATAATTATGACTTGACTTGACAGATGTTTGATTAATCAGGAATGGTTAGCAGCTTACCCAGATTCACTTCTTGAGTATAGTGCTCAGCTATTTTCAGATCATTCTATTATGCATATACACATAGATAAAGCAATACCCAGCGACAAGAAACCTTTTCGATTTTTTAGTATGTGGAGTACTCACCCTTAATTCCTTGAAGTTATCAAGTAGCTTGGAATATTAACGTGTTTGGTTCTCCCCTTTTACATCTTATGTCAAAAGCTAAAAGCATACAAAGTAGCACTTAAGGAGTGGAATACAACACCTTTGGAAATATCACCAATAGGGTCTAGTTATGCAAAAAAGAACTTATGACAGTGCAACGTGAGCTAAATCTTCAGCCTCTTGATGCGAATCTTATATGCAAAGAGGCTAACGCTAGATATAACTTTATACAAGCTTTAAAGCAGGAGGAATACTTTCTGAAATAGAAGTCTCGATAACATTGGCTTACTCTACGGGGATTCCAATACTAAGTTTTTCTATACTACTATTGCTATCAAAAGGGTTATTAATTATATCAAAAAAATGCAAAGACACAAATGACAATCTTATTAAGGATTTGGATGAGGTTAAAAATGTACAGAATAATTATTTTATTCCTTACTAAATCAGGAGAAGCAGCTTAACAGTATTCATGTGGAGCCCACTAGACGACTTGATTCTGAAGCTATATCTCTTCTTAATGCCCCAATAATAGATGATGAAATTGTGAGAGTTATTTTTAAGTCCCCAAAGCACAAAAGCCCTAGTCCAGATGGATTTCCAACTGAGTTTTATCAAATTACATGATCTATCGTATGCAACAATATAATAAGAGCTTGTCAACATTTTTTCTCCTCAGGACATATCCTTAAAGAAATGAATTGCACTTTTATTTCTTTAGTGCCCAAGAATGCTGGAGTTGATTCATTGGAGAACTATCGACCTATTTAACTATGTAACTTTATTTATAAGGTCATCTCCAAGGTGTTGGCAAATAGACTACAAAATGTTATGTACAAGGTTATTAGTCCTAATCAAATTGCTTTTCTAAAAGGGAGGAGTATTCACCATAATGTCCTTCTTGCTAATGATTTAGTTAAGGATCTGCACTCAAAAACAAGAGGGAAGAAAATCTGTTTTAAAGTTGATTTACGTAAGGCCTTTGACTCAGTTAATAGGTATTTTATTTACAAGATTCTCCACAATATGGGCTTCCCTCAACACTGGGTTAATTGGATTCAATGTTGCTTGGAAACTCCAAAATTTTTTATTCTCTTTAATGGTTCACCTATTAGTTTCTTTGGGAGTAAGAATGACATCTGGCAAGGAGATCCACTATCTCCTTATCTTTTTACCATTGCAATGGAAGGGCTCAATTGTATGTTGGAAGAGATAATTTCCAATGGCTAAATTAAGGTATCATATTATGATTTTGTTCATATCTCTCACATAACATTTGCTGATGACTTTATTATCTTTCTTCGAGATGATCCAGTTTCTGTGAGTAATCTAGCAGTTATCCTCAATGAATTTGGTATAGTTTCTGGTCTTAAGCTAAACCATGCAAAGAGTAGAGTATATGTGGGTGCTTGCATTAAAGATAACGACTATATAACTCAAACTTTGGGGTTTGCTGAAGGAAGTTTATCAGTTCCTTACTTGGGTCTCCTACTCATATCTACTGGAATCAACAAAGTCTACTGTCAGCCTATCCTACAAAAAATTAAGAACAAAATTTTCTCTTGGAAAAATAGGCTTTTTTCTAAAGCGGGACGACTTGAACTTATTTGATCTATGTTAATCTTACTCTATTTACTGGTCTCATGCATTTCGTCTACCTATTGGGCTTCTCCATAATATTGATAAATTACTTATGAACTTCTTCTGAAATGACACAAATGGTAAAGCAATGTACATAGTAAATTGGTGCAACATTTGTAAGCCGAAGGATGAAGGGGGGGTTGAATCTATGAAATATTAGAGATTGGAATAAAGCTTCTTTGGTAAAATAATTGTGGGATATTTTACAAAATAAATCTTCCTTATGGTCACAATGGGTTTCTGTAAGGTACTTAACCAAGGAATCAACCTGGGAAGCATCCGCAAAAATATCTCATTCTGCTGCTTGGAAAGGAATTTTGAAGGCAAGGAGGTAACTAAGTAATAACATTTCTTATGTGATCTCTTCTGGAACTAACATTAATATATGGTATAACTCTTAGGTAAATGAAAAAAGTATATTTTAATTATTTGGTAATAGAGTATGACATGATCTAGGGGCTCCCAAAGATTGAAAAGTTTCTGAATTCATTGGCAATGGTACCTGGTGTCTTCCCAACCTAATCTCCCTTGGCATTTTATCACTTTGGTCGACTATTATGGTTATTTCGTTCAAGAACAACTCTTCAGATATGCTTATTTGGCTTCATGATAATGGTAAATTAAGTGCTACTTCTGCATGGAACGAAGTTAAACAACAAAATAATAAGTGGATTCCAAGCAGTTGGACATGGGATGGACCATGCTTACAAAGACATTCTTTATGCATATGGCAAGCCCTTCTTAGCAAACTTACTACAATAGACAATATACAGTGATGAGGTATTTATATTATAAATTGGTGCTCTCTATGTATGCAAAAGGAAGAAAGTATAGACCATCTCTATTTTGCTTATGACTATACTTCTTGGATATGGAAGGAGATCTTGAAATGATTTGATCTTCATAGGCTATCGTGGCCAAACTTGCATCATGAATTAGAAATGCTTATGCAAAACTTCTCAAGAAAGGGGTCTCTTACACAACTAGCAAGGATTACATTCAGATGTGCTATTTGGTGGATTTGGAAGGAGAGGTGTGATAGAATCTTTAAGTGTCACAAAACGAATAAAGCTCAAATTCTGATAGAGATTCTTCAGGACTTACGATCATGTGTGGAGCAGAAACTTAACATGGAGCACTTAACAAGAAGAGAGAAAGGGATCTTCACAAGATTCAAATTCTCCATTAGTTAATAATCTCAGGAATGATTATGAAGATTGTAATGTATTATGTGGTGCAAAACTTTAATTTTGTGTTGTGTAGTACAGGATAGTCTTGATGTTGTATTTTATTAGTTATTGACTATAGTATGGTGTCATTATCTATAGTATATGTAGGTATGTCTACATTTTAATTTAGCTACTCTTGGAGATGAGTTAGATGAAGTGAGCTCATTCCACCTTTTTCAGGTGGGGTGCAATCTTCTCAATCGCTCTAAGAGGTTTCATACTTTAGTCTATGACTTATGTAGATAAAGCTATTTTGTACAAACCTTATACATAATACATTATCTTTACTTACCAAAACAAAAATTGGTTATCATTATTAAAAAGGGGGAGATTGTTAAATCTCATATATTGATGATGAAATCAATTGATGAAGTAATGATCTAATCTATGTTCAAGATAAGTGATGTAGGACTATCTTTAATCATGAAAAGGCAAAACAATTGAAGCAGTAAAATCATACGTTGGGCCGGAGTCAAAGATCGGGCATCGGGTCAAAAAATTTAGATATTGTGTCAAGATAAAATGTTATAGGAGTCAACATGTCGATAAATCAAGCAATACAACAAAGGAGAAAATGATACATCGAGGGTTCAGATGAACCAATGACATGTCGGACAATATACGATTAGAGCTTTGTAATTGTTTATGTCATAATCATCGTAGTCTAAGTATTAATTAAGTTAGTTTTGGGTGTAACCATACTAACTCAATTAAGAGCCCATCGGGCCTTAATTAGGCCTTAATGGAGACTGATTTGAGCCCATTCGAATGCTTATTTTGTTGACCTGGAAGGAGGTACAGCTAGGTCAAGAGACGATATAGCTTAGGGTATAAAAAGTATTAAAAAATATTTTTTTGGGATATTTAGGTGGTGGTACTGCCAGCTACCAGTATAATACCGCTAGTCGATGATAGTACCACCTTTCCGTGGTAGTGGTACCGCCAGAGCATAGAATCTCGGGCTTTGTTCGGTGATGGTACTGCTCATACACCAAAATCTCGGGGTGTTCGAATTTTTGGCTCCACTTTTTGAAGCCAATTGGGTCTATAAATACCTCAGGCATTCTTATTTCGGACAATAATAAAGTTGAATGAAAACTTATAAAAAAACTCTATTGTAGAGTTTCCCTCCTCTTCTCTAAGCGTAATTTCTATTTAAGGGAGGGCTGAAAAAATTATAAAGGTTATTTCCTAAACCTGTGGAAAGGAGAATAGAGCTATAAGAGGGTTGATATGAATCAATTAGTTTATCATAAATCTACCAAGGACTCTTTTGTTATTCATGAAGGACTAATAATAAGACCTAAAGCTAAAAGAATGAAAGAAGCCATAACTTGTTCATTGGAAGACATTTGGAAGGAACAAGCTAGTCGAGATTTGATCAAAATTCTATAGATGCAAGAAGAGCCAAAAAAGGTCAACATAATTCAGATAAGTCCATACCATGAAGAGAAAGTTTAACCTTAAGGGAATTACAAAATTTAATCCATTTTTTGAAGAATAAAGACCATTTAGCTATGATGGATCATATTTGGAATTGTGGGTAGTTCTATTTTGGATTTTTCAAGGCAGAATTCATGAATGATCTATATTCATAAATTAGAAATCTAAATATATTTAATTGGTTCATTCTCTTTGTACTTTGTCTTGCTTTATATAAATGAGGTTGACTCCCTTTGTAAAAAATAACTTAGAGAAATATAATCATATTATAACATCAGTGAGTGTTTTGTTTTAAGTTCTTGCATAAACTTTGAAACTTATTAAGCTTTTGTGCTTGTGGCATTAAAAAAAATCCTAAATCTTTACTTTCCCTTTTTAACTTATCAAACTTTTAGTTTGTAGCATTTAGAGGAATCAAAATGATGTTCTAATCTTTCATCATTTTTCACTTTAATAAAGTGTTTAGAATAGTTCCTCTTACTTCAATTTTGAATGATCTGTTTTGTTTCAATTCGTTGGAGGGTGTCAATTTGCATTCCATATGTATCGTAACTCTTTAACTATTAGGGTGTATGGTTGCTAAGTTGATAATTTCCACCATTTGACATCAGGGCTCGGCTCAAGTTTGAGGTTTGCATATCCATTTATTTGCTATTTTTTAGCTTTTCCTTTTCTCTTCAACATCATAGGTATAATTGTTGTTCTTACTTCATTGTTGTGCTCTTATTATTCTTCTTTATTTATCTATAATTTATAGTATAAAAAAGAAAAAAGAAAAAGAAAAGTGAAGAAAATAAAATAAAATAAAATTAGAAAGTAAAAAAAGAGAGAAAAGTAAAGGACAAAAAAAAGAGAGAATATCCAAGGTAAAAAAATATCTTTTTTCTTTGTAAGTAAAAGATCAAAATTTTAGATTCAAAAAATTCTTGCAAGTTATAGAATTCAATCTTGTTTATTTAATTCTTATTATGGTTTAGAAATCTCTCTTCATTCCATTTTTTTTTTTCTGTTCATTTGATATTTTAAGTCTAATACGTACATCTTAAAATTGACCTCTCTTTTTTTTTTACCTTTATACCTATCCAGTTTCACTATCCTTGAATTTTTTTGAATTGTTTGTTTATGTATTTTAGTTCATCTAACAACCCAAAGAATAAAATAAGAAAGGTAAAAGGCAAGAGTGGTGAGATCAGTATCGAGAAAAGTCAAATCTTGAGTGAGACACTTGAAAGAGTATTAGTGAAGTTGTTCTAATTTTATTTTTCAGGTCTTAACATATCTAAAGAAAAAAAAAAGTGAGTTCTACATCAAATGATATTTTGGTTCAAGCAATGCAACAAAAATTTGAACATATATTCAAAATAATGGAAAATATAAGAGATCATTTGGAAAGGTATGATGATGCAATTAATAGATTACAATGAGAACCACGACATGAGAGACAACCAACCTTTTTCAATGATGAATATGATGGAGTAGAAGACATGGATAATGACCAAGTTACTCTACTTACTCAAGAAGTTAATCCTATGAGACAAAATAGGAGAGGACATTTTAATAGTGTGGATAGAAACATTAGCAGCATCAAAATGAAAATTCCTTCTTTTGAAGGGAAGAATAATCCAGATGCCTATTTGGAGTGGGAACGAAAAGTGGAGTTGATCTTTGAATGCCACAACTACTCTGAAGAATAAAATGTAAAATTAGTCGTTATTGACTTTTGTGATTATACTATTGTTTGGTGGGATCAATTATGTAAAGACAGGTGAAGAAATAGTGAAAGGCTTACGAAGACTTGGTTGGAGATGAAATAAATCTTAAGGAGAAGATTTGTCCCTAGCCATTACTATAGGGATTTGCATCAACATCTACAAACTTTGACACAAGGTTTCATGAGTGTTTAGGAATATCACAAGAAGATAGAGATAACCATGATAAGGGCTAATGTGGAGGAAGATCGTGAGGCCACCACGTCTCGATTCTTGAGTGGATTAAACAAGAATATTGTTGATCTTATGGAGTTGCAACACTATGTGGAGATTGAGGACAAGATAAATGTGGCTATGAAGATTGAGAGACAACTCAAAAGAAAAGGCACAAGGTATGATTCAAAACCTTATTCAGTTTCTTCTTATTCTTGGAAATTAAATTAGAGTAAAAAGGATGATAAACCCATTGTTAAGCCTAAATTTGGTGAAACTAAAGGCAAAAATGAATTAGGCAACAAGGGTAAAGGTGAGAATCAACCAAATCAAACTAAAGACATTAAGTGTTTTAAGTGCCTTAGCATGGACATGTGGCACATGAATGTCCTAATAAGAGAGTTATGACCATGAAGAATGGGATTGTGGAATCTGAAAGTGAGAGAGATGATGATGATGAGCCTCCATCATTAAATGATGCTAGTAATGTAGAGTATGCTAAAGGTGAAATTTTAGTTGTTCAACACACACTTAGTTTATAAAATAAAAATGATGAACATGGTGAATAACGTGAGAATTTGTTTCACACTCATTGTTTGATGAACATGGTGAACAAGATGTGTAACATGATTATTTATAGTGGAAGTTGTACAAATGTGGTAAATACCTTGCTTATGGAGAAACTGAAATTACCTACTATCAAACATCCAAAATCTTAGAAGTTACAATAGTTGAATGACAGTGGTGTGATGAAGGTAAATTGGCAAGTATTAGTTTCTTTCTTAATTGGTAGATATAAGGATGAAGTTTAGTGTGATGTGGTACCTATGCATACTGGTCACTTGTTGTTGGGGAGACCATGGCAATATGATTGAAAGGTAACACATGATGGGTTCAAGAATCATTCTTCTTTGATCATGGATGGACAAAAATATCAACTTGGACTTTTACCTCCAAAGACCATTTTTGAAGACCAGATGAGCATAAAACAACAGTATGAGGAGCTTGAATCTTCATTAACCAAAACTTTGGGGAGGGAGCAAGAAAGAGAGAAAAAAGAAAAATATGAGTTGAATGGTAAAAACAAGAGTGTTGGGAAGCACAAGGGGAGAGAAAACAAAGAAGACCTGAGCGAAAGAAAAATGAGTATTTATGCCAAAATAAGTGATGTAAAAAAGGCCTTAACCATGAGGCAGCCCATACTTGTACTTATGTATAAGGACATCTTGATTATGCCTAACAAAATTAACAAAAATTTACCTAGTGTTATTGTTGATCTCTTGCAGGAAAATGAGGATATCTTTCCCGAAGATGTTCCAAATGGTTTGCCACGAATTAGAGGAATGAATATAGCATCAAATATATTTCACTCCGAGTACAAGCATACCAAACAAGCCAACATATAGATGCAAACCCAAAGAGACTAAGGAAATCCAAAAGCAAGTTAGTTTATGAAAAAGGGTTATGTGCGAGAAAGCATGAGTCCATGTGCATTTCTTATTTTGTTGGTGCCAAAAAAAGATGGATCTTGAAGAATGTGTGTTGATTGTAGAGCCATCAATAAAATCACGGTAAAGGATCAACATCCTATTCCTAGTTAGATGACATGTTAGATGAATTGCATGGTTCTTGTGTGTTTTCAAAAATTGATTTGAAATCTGGATATCATCAAATAAGAATGCATGAGGGTGATGAATGGAAAACTGCTTTCAAAACTAAACATAGTTTATATGAATGATTGGTGATACCTTTTGGCCTAACTAACGCACCTAGTACTTTCATGAGATTGATGAACCATGTTTTGCGTGCTTACATTGGAAAGTTTATCGTCATTTATTTTAATGATATACTTGTATATAGCAAAAGTTCGGATGAGCATGTAATACATTTAAAAGCCGTTTTTGATGTACTTAAGAAAAAAAAGTTATTTGCTAATATAAAAAAATTCACTTTCTACACTAATGAAATTATTTTTCTTGGTTATATTGTTAATGATAAAGGAATACATGTTGATCAAGAAAAAGTGAAAATAATTAGGGAATGGCCAAAACCCACTAGTGTTAGTGATGTTAGAAGTTTTCATGGTCTTGCTAGCTTTTATAGAAGATCCAATTAATGATTTTTCTATAATTGCTGGACCATTAACTGAATGAATAAAAAAGAATATGGGATTTAGGTGGGGTAAAGAACAAGATGATGCTTTTTTCTTAAACACTAACTTAGTTCAACACCTTTGCTTGCTTTACTTAACTTTGCTAAAACTTTTGAGATTGAGTGTGACGCGAGTGAGATAGGTAGACCCATTGCGTTCTTTAGTAAGAAACTAAGTGGAGCAAGTCTTAACTACCCGACATATGACAAGGAGTTTTACTCTTTGGTAAAAGTGTTAGAGACATGACAATACTATTTATGGTACAAGGAATTCATTATACATATTGATCACGAGTCCTTGAAATATCTTAAAGGACAAGGAATGTTAAGTCGTAGGCATGCAAAATGGGTGGAGTTTATTGAATCCTTTTCATACATCATCAAGTACAAATAAGGTAAGAAAAATGTAGTTATCGATACTCTTTCTAGAAGGTATGCTCTAATTTCTAAATTTGATGCAAAATTATTAGGTTTTGAGTATATTAAATATTTATATAATTATAACCATGATTTTGCTAATGTTTTTAGGGCATGTAAGAAAAGTGGTTTTGACAATTTTTTCAAGCATGATGATTTTATTTTCATAAAAAAATAAGTTGTGTATTCCTCAATGTTCAATTAGAGGATTACTTGTGAGAGAGGCACATAGTGGAGGTTTAATGGGGCATTTTGGGATCAAAAAAATTTTAGATGTGTTAAATGATCATTTTTTTTTGTCATAGATGAAAAGAGATGTTGAGAGATTGTGTGAGAAATGCATTACTTGTAAACAAGCTAAATCTAAATTAATGCCTCATGGGTTGTATACTCCTCTTCCTATAACTAGTGTGCCTTGGGTTGATATATCCATGGACTTTGTTATGGGTTTACCTAGTCAAAAGGAGAGAGAGATTCTATTTTTGTTGTTGTTGATAAGTTTAGTAAGATGACACATTTCATTCCTTAACATAAAATAGATGATACAACACATATTACAGGGTTGTTCTCCAAATAAATTGTGAGATTACATGGAATTCCAAAGACAATTGTGAGTGATAGAGATGTGAAATTCTTTAGCCACTTTTGGAAAATAATTTAGAGCAAGTTGGGTACAAGGCTGTTGTATTCAACCACTTGTCATCCACAAATAGATGGATAAACGGAGGTAGTAAATATAATTTTATCAACACTTTTGAGGGCCATAATTCAAAGGAATTTGAAGTATTGGGAGGAATGTTTGTGAGTTTACTTATAACAGAAGTGTGTATGCTATAACAAACCATTCCCCATTTGAAGTTGTGTACGGGTTCAATCCATTAACTCCTGTGGGTTTAGAAGGTAAGCAAAAAGCTAGTATTTGAACTAATGCCAAGAGGAGATAGTCCATTTAGAGTCCTTCAAATAATCAATAACAATGCATACAAGCTAGAACTACTAGGTGAGTATGGCAATAGTAATGCAACATTCAATGTTTCTGATTTATCTTTGTTTCACCTTACTGTCACGACCCGGATTGATGAGCTAACTATCATGATGACTTTAGTTTGGCTCAACCAGTAACCAAAATACTCGAGCCAAGATTTATCAATAATACACTCATCAACCCTTACAAGGCATTCATATGTTTCCATTTTTCCAATGTGGGACTGAGGGGTGTTACACTCTCCCCAACTCATATACTTGACGTCCTCGTCAAGGTCGAACATATCCCAAATCGAACCCTAGTATAGTGCATGTGAGGCTTAGCCCAGTGGTGGCTCCACGCCGTGTCCATTCATAAGTAGCCCTTTCCAACTCGGGTCCTCTCACCATACTAGGATAATAGGTCAGTTCTGATATCAAATGCTGAAAAAGAGAAATCTTCTAAACCTATAAAAAGGAGAATATAGTTGTAAGAAGGTGGTTAATCTTTACTTATTGAAATAACATCAATAGTAGAAGTCGATGACCTCAACGGAGGAGGAATTAGAAGTGGACACAGGTTACGTCGATTGAATCGTTCTAAACTCGATGTACATATCCTTTTATGCTCTTTATTAATATTTCTTTATGATTTAACTACTTTTAAATCTTTTCAAGTCAAAGCACATTTTTAATATCGTTTTCATCGAACAAAATTTTTAAATCGAGGTTTTCATGAAAACATTAATTCACCCACCGCTCCCCGCCCCACCCACTCCCACCCCACCATCCCCCCCAACAATTAGTATGTATGTATTGCATACATACATGATTTTGTTAGAAATTATCAGTATTTTTCTTATATATAAGTTTTATGATGAATTAATATATTATTATTTTTTATTAAATTATTGACCTTTGTATATATTTCACCAATATTGAAGATTATTTTTATAATTTTTTTGAGGTTACTATCGGTATGTGTGGTTACTGATATGTTTTTATCTTATATTTATTTTTTGAGTAATAGACTTGTGAGCCTATTACTATTTACAATAGATCTGAAGCTTAGGTGGAAACAGACTTATGAGCCTATCAGGAAGATGATCTTTTTCTAGAATAATTATTATTGTAAAGATGAGGATTTGAACTTAAAAAGAAAAAAAGAGTGTTTACTATAAATTATGAATAATAAAATGATGATTTATTATTTTTATTTAGGATGTGATAAATTTAATAGTATCAGGGTAATGATTTTGTGAAACTATTGAAATATGAGATCCTAGGATAAAAATATTAGATGACCCAATTAGATTTTAAGATTTAGACTTTAGAAATTACATAGTAATATAATTAAAACATGAATGTAAGATATTATGATCATTTTATTGAGGTAAATATGATTTATTCTTTAAAAATATTTAATTAAAGATGTTACTAAAAAATAATCTCATTAAATGACTTGAAATGAGATTATTGAGTAAAAGGTTAAAATTTTAGTATAATTTTTTAATTTATAATAAGTGTTGCATTGTTTATCTTAAAAACTTTCATAAAGTTTTATATATGATTTTGTGACACATGAGTATCTAATTTGCTACAATCAACACTTAGGCATCTTACTGATCCTATGATATTCCCCATAGTCCACTACAATATTTCAGAGTCCTTAATCCAACCCACTCAAAAATGACAACTCATGAGCATATTCTTTGGATAAAGTTAAAGCTATTTCAAGATGTCTTTCTTCATGACCAAGGAATATATAAAGGGGTTAGTTGATAGATGTAAAGCACTTAATGTCATAGTTCCCTATGCATAAAGATATGTTTCATGCACTACTAGTACTTATTTTGATATTCTAGAGCTAGAAAGAACATTTTAAATAACTAATTTATATTGGTAGAATCTCTCTGGAGTCTCTAAAACTTTGTATCTCTTGGATGCGTCCTTGAGTGGTGAGTCTTTTGATCTAGTTCTGTATCTTTATTTAATTTCTTTGAGGTGGCGAATTTTTTGTGTCCTCTTGCGTCATTAAACTTGGTGGCGAACTTTTTATCTATTTTACGCAAGTTATGTTCTGAGTGTATTTATTTTCTACAAATCATCTTTCGGTTTCTCATTTCTTTCTGAATTTCATTCATCTTTCTTCCTTCTCGGTATCAGTTTGGTATCAGAGCTAAAGACTAAAGATCATGACAAGGTGGAATGGAAAAGATACGATTGGTGAAGGTAGCGGCCATGAAGATGATATTGAATCCTTGAAGTTGAAGCTTCAAAGTTTGTTACATAGTCTATAAGAAAAAAAATAAAATTATTGAACAAAAATAATCGACATGAAAATATCGACCAAATGTATGGTTCTGATGATGATACGCCATCTTACCCAAGGGGGTTTCAAAGATTTCAGCCAAGGCGTAGAGACCAAGATGAATGACAGAACAAATACAACCCAAGAATGAATATTCCAGAGTTTGAAGGGAAAATCAATGTTGACGACTTTATTAATTAGCTTAATACGGTGGAAAGAATATTTGATTTTCATAAACCACCAGAACAAAAGAAGGTAAAGCTTATGGTACTAAAACTCAGAATAAATGTATCTTTTTGGGTGAGGGGAAGAGTAAAATCGTAACATGGGAGAAAATGAAAAGGGAGCTGAAAAGAAAATACTTACCTGATAACTATAAGCAAGAAATCTTTCTAAAAATCCATAATTTTAAGTAAAAAAATATTAGTGTGGAGGAGTGCACAGTAGAGTTTGACAATCTTATATTAAAAGGAGAGCTTATAGAACCAGAAGAACATATCATTGCAGGATAATTAGGTGGTCTGAAATATGAGATTGCCAAAATGGTTCAACTCCAACCATATTGGTCTTTGAATGATGTAAGTAAGTTGGCTTTAAAAGTGGAGAAATAACAAAAGTTTTAAATGGGTTCTCGATACGAGGTGAAAGCTATACGAGAGGAGAAAATTCTAAGCCTACACCCCAAAGCAAAATAATACCGAAGGGGCAAGATAAGGGTGAAGGATCAGTCAACAGCAAACTACCACCTAATTCTTCTACATCTAATGGTCGATAATGCTTCAAATATCATGGTTTTGGGCATATTTCTTCAAATTGTCTAAATAGGAGGATTGTTATATTAGTTGAAGAACATAGTGATGAAGATGGAAATGAAGCCAATGACGAACAAAAATCTGATGATGATGAGGAAGAGGTTACTTATGTTGATCATAGTTTATCTATTATGTTACAACATAGCTTACAAGTATCTTATGTGGTTGAGGATGAAAGTTGGGTGAGAAAGAATATATTTTATACTAAATGTACCTCTAATAGCAAGGTGTGTTTGGTGATCATTAACAGTGGCAGCTTTGAGAATGTGGTATCTTTCGAGATGATGCATACACTAAAGTTGAACACAATCCCTCATCCACATTATTACCAATTATGTTGGCTACAAAAAGAAAATGATATCAAAGTAACTAAAAGATGTTTAGTCCAGTCTTCTATTGGTAAGTATTATAAAGATGAAGTCTGGTGTGATGTTGCTCTTATGGATGCTTATCATTTGTTATTAGGTAGACCTTGGCATTATGATATGAGGGTATTATATGATGGCTATAAACATATTTATTCTTTTAAGGTGAATGAAAAGAAGATTATTTTAGCTTAATTACAGTCTTTTGAAATCAATGCACTAAAGGAGGAAGTTAGTACTTTTATGTCCTATGGTGAATGCAAGGGTGAATTAGAAAGAGGTAGTCATATCTTAGCTCCAGTAGTCGTAAAAAAAAATGAACATTACAAGGAGCCACCAACAAACATGAAATCAATCCTGGAGGAGTTTCAAGACATTATACTAGAAGAGATTCCACAAGGTCTTCCACATTAAGAGATATCCAGCATTATATTGATCTAATTCTGGAGGCTATCCTACCTAACAAGGCAGCTTACAGAATGAGTCCCAAGGAGCATGAAGAACTTCAAAGGCAAGTAGAAGAGTTGGTGGAAAAGGGGTTGATTTGGAAGAGTATGAGTCATTGTGCTATTTCAATCTTGTTAGTGCCTAAAAAAGATGGTTCTTGGAGAATGTGAGTAGACAATTGTGCAATCAACAAAATCAATATTGACTATCGTTTTCACATTCCAATATTAGATGATTTACTTGATCAATTATATGATGTTTCTATTTTTCCTAAAATTGACTTGAGGAGTGGCTATCACCAAATAAGAATAAGGCTTGGAGATGAGTAGAAAACAACATTTAAAACTAGAGAAGGGCTATATGAATGGTTGGTTATATCATTTTGGTTATCTAATGCTCCTAGTACTTTCATGAGATTTATGAATCATATACTTAAGGCATGCATTGGAACTTTTGTTGTGGTTTATTTTGATGATATATTGGTGTATAGCAAAAGTGAGGAAGAATATATGGATCATCTTAAGAAGATTTTTCTTATCTTGAGGCAGCAAAAGCTTTATGCTAATCTAAAGAAGTGTGACTTTTTTACTTATAGTGTGGTGTTTCTTGGATATATTGTTTCAAAAGATGGAATCATAATGGATCAAAGGTAGAAGCTATTCTTAATTGGTCAACACTGACTTCATTGCATGATGTGAGGAGTTTCTATGGTTTAACTTCCTTTTATAGAAGATACATCAAGGGTTTCAGCTCAACTGTTGATCCAATCACAGAATGCCTGAAAGGTGATAAATTCAAGTGGACTAATGAGGTTGATGAAGCTTTTTAGCTATTAAAAAAAAAGATAAATGAATCTCCTATTTTGGTACTATCCAATTTTGACAAAGTGTTTGAGGTTGAATGTGATGCCTCAAATGTAAGAATTGGTGATGTTTTGAGTCAAGAATCAAAGCTCATTATCCATTTTAGTGAGAAGTTGAATGATACAATGAGAAAATATTCTACCTATGACAATGAGTTCTATGTCATTTATTAAGTTTCATCTCATTGGAGTCAATATCTTCTTGCCCAAACATTTATCTTATATTCTGATCATGAGGCATTGAAGTTTATTAATCACCAACACAAGCTAAACAAGAGGCAAGTAGCTTGAGTGGAGTTCCTACAATCTTATAACTTCACGATCAAGCATAAATCTGGTGTTCAAAATGTAGTTGTTGATGCACTGAGCAGAAAATATTTTTTATTATCTACCATGGAAGTTAAAATGGTTGGATTTGAGACATTCAAAGATCTCTATCAGGATGATATGGATTTCAACTCAATATGGTAGAATTGTAAATGAGGTTATTTTCAGTAATTTACTATCTTTGATGGATTTCTTTTTCAAGCTAATGCCTTGTGTGTTCCATCTTGTTCTTTGAGATACGTAATTCTAGTTGAAGCTCATGGTGGTACCTTAGGAGGACATTTGGTAGGGACAAAACTATGACTCTTCTTCAATCAAATTTCTATTAGCCTAAGATGTTTAGAGATGTGAAGAGATTTGTAAAGTAATGCTAAGTGTGTCACTTAGCCAAAACAAAAAACCAAAATTTAGGGTTGTACACTCCATTGCCAGTACCGAATGCTCCATGGGAGAATGTGAGTCTTGATTTTGCCTTAAGACTGCCTAGAATTCAAAGGAACAAAGATTCTATCATGGTTATTGTTGACAGATTCAAAAAAATATATTACTTTATTCCCTGCAATAAATAAATGATGCATCTCATATTACAGATTTGTAATTCAAGGAGATTATTAGATTACATGACATTCCAAGAACTATGGTGTCTGATCAAGATTCAAAATTTTTTAGTCATTTTTGGAGGACTCTATGAAGGAAAGTGGGCATGTATTTGAATTTCAGCAGCTTTTATCATCCACAAATCGATAGGCAAATAGAGGTAATGAACAGAAGCTTGGGAAACTTGCTTATAAGCTATATTAGCAAAAACATCAAGCATGGGATATAATTCTTCCACAAATTGAGTTTGCTTATAATCGTTTCATGTATTATAACATTCGTAAGAGTCCTTTTGAGGTTGTTTATGGTGTTAATCCTACTGGTCCTTTAGACGTAGTCCCTCATTCTACAACTAAGCAATTTAGTGGAGATGTTGACAAGAGGGCTAAACAGATAAAAAAGTTACATGACTATGTTAAAGCAACCATTGAGAAGCAAAACGAAAGGTACATACGAGTAGCTAACAAACACAAAAAACATATAAGATTTAATTAGGGTGATTTAGTATGGATTCATCTGAGGAAGGAGAGGTTTCCACCAAGTAAATTTGGGAAGTTAAAACAAAAGGCTAATGGTCCATTCAAAGTACTTCAACGAATTAGAGAGAATACTTATGAGATTGATCTACCTGAAGATTATGGGATATTATTAACATTCAATATGGTTGATTTAAGTCCTTATCATAGTGATGAAACAAATAAAGACTTAAGAACGAGTCTTTTTCAACCATGGGATATTGACATGGAAGTGTCTAATTTGCTACAATCAACATTCAGGCATCTTGCTGATCCTATGGTGTTCCCCATAGTCCATTACAATATTTTAGAGTTTCTAACTCAGCCTACTCAAAAAATGATAACCCATGAGCATATTCCTTGGACAAAGTTAAAAGCTATTTCAATGTCTTTCTTCATGACCAAGGTCATAAAGGGGTTAGTTGGCATATGTGAAGCACTTAATGTCATAGTTCCCTATGCATGAAGGGATGTTTCATGCACTAGTACTTATTTTGATATTCTAGGGCTAGAAAGAAGTTTTTAGATAATTGATTTGTATTGGCAGAAGCTCTCTGGAGTCTCTAAAACACTATATCTCTTGGATGCGTCTTTGAGTGGTGAGTCTTTTGATCTAGTTCTGTATATTTGTTTAATTTCCCTATAGTAATGAATTTTCTATATCCTCTTACATCATTAAACTTGGTGGTAAATTTTATATCCATTTTATGTAAGTTATGTTCTGAGTTTGTTCATTTTCTACAAATCGTCTTTCGGTTTCTCATTTCTTTCCTAATTCTATTCTTCTTTCTCCCTTCCTGGTATCATATTGGCATGACACTCTTATCCACTAAATAAGAGTTATGAATTTGGTTTTAGAATGTATTTTTTCTTTTAAAAATATATTGATAATTAATGAATAAATATCAATTGATTTAGTTATTCATGAATTTATTATACATATTAGATTTATATCTAAAACTTATTTAACAAAATTATAACACTATATTTGTTATTTATTGTTTGGTGTCTTTAGAGTCAATGATTATCTTTTTTTTATCTTTTGAAAATATGAATTGAAACTTATTTACTTTAATAATTTTTGTTACTATATATTATGCTTAAAATTGAGATTAAATTTCACATTTGTAATGATAGTTTGTAGAAATTACTTTTGATATTAATGATATAGATACCTATGTTGTTGAACAAATTTGATTATCAGATATTTTTTATATATAATGCAATGATGAGATCTAATGAGAATTAGATATAATGTTATTTCTTTGACACATATAATATATAAATCATGTGGAATTATAAAAAAGAATATGTTGAAAAGTTAGATAAATTTCCATTCTTGTAATTGTTTTTGTTTGTTAAGTTACATCTCAACTTATATTTTATGACACAATCGATTAATTTTGAAAAGTTTTAATGATTTATTAAATATAGAATTTAATATACTTGTTTTGGGTAATCCAAAACCAAATTTATTGAAAGAATTTCTCATTTTCTTATCTATTTTATTATTAAAAATATATATGAAAAAATATATTTTTTGACTTAAATTTTTAGAGGGGCACATTTAATCTAAATATTTTTCAAGTTGCTTTAGATTTATCTTTTGACTTAGTATTTCAAGTGCTAACTATATTAATTAATATAATGTTTCATATCAAATTTGGGGACCAAAGTTCTATTAAGTGGGGGAGAAATGTAATCACCGATAATTTCTCTTTTAATATAAATAATATATTACTTTATTATTAACTTTCATGTATTATAGTTAAGGAAATAATTAAATTTATTTCCTTAATCATGTGAATAAGTTAAGAATTTTACTAATTAATTAAATTTTTAATTAATTTATTTCTTAATGAGTGATGTGATTTTTAGGATGTAAATAGTTTACATTCCATTTTCATGTGTTAATTATAAGAAATAAATATTATAGTTAAGGGCCTTCTCCCACATTCCTCGTTGAGTCTAACAATAGGAGGATTGAGGAGCGAACTTGAGGAGGTTATCCCGATGAAAGGATAACCGATGAGAGGTATGATCCTTTATTTTTCTTTATTAGTTTTGTTTTATGTTTTGAAATCTTAATATTAAAATTATTATAATTTGAAGATGCATAATAATGTTTTAATTTTAAATTTTATAAGTAATAAATAATAATAATTAATTTTTGTTGTTATAATGATTATTTGATTTATATTAAATTTTTAAGCTTAAGTGAATTTTAAGTTTATTTAATTATTTAAATTCTTAGTTTTGGATTAAGACTTTTGATTTAGTTAATTAGATACATTTATGTTTCAAGAATCATGTATATATTCATATAATTTAATTAGTTTTAGAATTAATATCATGAACTTAAATTTCCTTAGTTTATGGATTTAAGTTATTTTTAATAATTTAAAACATTTAAATCTAATTTGATAAGATAAGTCTAATTGGGGTATGACTTAAGTCGGGTTGATCTATAAAACCGGGTCAACTCAGCCTATGTTGTCAGATATGACCTAACCTTTGTGGCCAAGTATAACCCAACTTATATAACTAGGCATGACTCAACCCATGTGATATTGCCAAGAATGACCTAGCTCATAAGAACAAGTAAAAACCATCTCATGTAGCAAGGTACGATTTAACCCATGTGGCCAAGTACTATCCAGCTCATGTGACCATGTACGACCTAGCCTATGTGACAAGGTACGACCCATCGCATTTGGTCAGGCATGACCAAGCTCATGTGGCCAGGCATGGTCTAGCTCATGCGTTTAGGTATGACCCAATCTATGTGATCAGACACAACCTCAACTCATGTGTCTAGGCACAACCCAACCCATGAGCCAAGCATGGCCCAGTTCAATAGTAAGGCTCAGCCCAACTTATGAGAGAGGCTTAGCCTAATAAGCCTGCATAGCTATGCGATTGGCGCTAGACACATCGTCGCTCCTCTCCACAACCTATTATACCTTAACCCAACCAAACAATTAGGACAAGCATGTGTAACGCACGTGACCCGTCCAAGACCTAGGTGGGTCGGTTCAGTTTGGGCTAGCACTATAAGACATAGCCTGATTTCCTCTCTCTTTACTCGTTTAAGCTCGTTAATTGACTGAATTTGATAGGTTGATCGGTTCAAGTCAGTTTAAGATGATTCTAGACCAACTTGACTAGTTCAAACCTACTTGACCTAATCGAGATAAATCAAATCTAAATTAGACTAGTCTAGGGTGATTCTAGACAAGTTCTATAAGGATTTGAGGTTGATTCTGTTAAATCATAATCGAATTAAGTTTCGTTTAGGTCAATTAAGCTATTTCAATTAGGGTTTTGGTTGATTGAGACTATGAGAGATTGATGTTTCATGCCTTTATGATTTGACGAACTTAAAAGTTTTATCTAAAAATATCATTTAAAAATAATTCTAGATTTTCTACTTTTTTAAAGTTTATGATACTGATATAGTTGTTTCTATGTAGTATGTGTGATTATGCTAGTAGTCCACATTGGAAGTGCAACCTGTGAAAGAAGCTAGGTGTCCATCATAATGCAGAAGGACATAGTTTAGTAGATGATACATCAAACATGATATTTTTTAATATTTAATCATACTATTTCTTGGATGCATGCATGAATAAATGGATGAATGTAAATGAATAATTATAGATGATTATATATCCCTGTCGAGGACAGGTTGTTGAATCTTATATTTTAATGATGAAATCAATTTATAAATTTATGATCTAATGAGCGTTCGAGTGACGTAGAACTAACTGCGATCATGAAAAAATAAATCTATTAAAGCAAGAAGAATAAGAAGTTGGGCCAAAATGGAACATGTCAGAAGATTGGGCATCCGGCTGAATGATTGGCCAACGTGTTGGAAGGACTTTGTGCCATGAGTCCGGGCATCGGGCCAGAAGGATCGGACATTACGCCGAAAAGATCAAATGTTATGGGAGGTTAATATGTTGATCGATCGGACAATGCGCCGAAGGAGATGATGATGCGTCGAAGGGTCAGATGAAGCACCGAATGAACCAATGACATATCGGACAACATAGGATTCATGCTTTGTAATTGGTTATATTTTGATCAAAATAGTTTGGATTATAATTGAGATAGTTTTTGGTGTAACCATGTTAACTCAATTAGGGACCCATTGGGCCTGATCTAGGACTGAGTTGAGCCCATTGAGAGGCCCATTCAGTGACCCAAAAGTTGGGTCTAATGGTGGCATCACTAGACTTAACGATGGTACCCCTAGGCAAACACAATCTTCTAAACTATGTTAGGTGGTGGTACCACCCGCACCCGAAAAATCCAAGGATTTAAATTTGGACTCCAAGTTTTGAAGCCATTTGGGACCTATAAATATCCCACTCATTTTTGCTTGAGGTGGCAAAAAAGAAAACAAAAACTTATGTTTTATAGTGTGAAAACCCTGTTAGAAAGTTAAGTTCCCTCCTTTAGAAGATTAGAGGATGTTTTAAGGGAGAGTGTGAGGTAATCCTTATAAAAGAGAATTGTAAAGGTTCTCTGTTGAGCCTGTGAAAATGAGAAAGAGTTTTAAGGAGGGTAGTTAATCTTCACCCATTGAAAGAAGATCAGTAGTGGAAGTTAGTGATATCGAGTGAAGAGGAACCGTGAGTAGACATAGGTCACATGGACCGAACCATTATAAATCTGGTTTGTATATCTATTTCATGTTTTTCATTATTATTACTCACTAATTCACTTGCTCACTACTCTTATGAATGTTTTTAAGATAAATGCATTTTCGATACGGGTTTGATCAATTGAGGTTTTTAAATCGATGTAATTTTTTGAAGCACTAATTCAAACCCTCCCCCCGATTCAATCTTAACAGTTGGTATCAGAGCTAAGTTTTCTCAATTGGTTTAACACCACAAGAGATTAAATAACATTTATCAATAATCAAGAAGGTTATTCTATCACTCATCCTTCTACGTTCAATGGGATAGACTACACGTATTGGAAAATATGAGTGAGAGTTTTCTTAATTTCTATGGATTTCAATTTATAGAATGTTATTGAACTTGGTTTTCAAACACTCTCTAAACCTATGAATGAATGGAATAATTTTGAGAAAAAATTATTTTCTTTAAATGTAAAAACTATGAATGCTTTATTTTACACTTTAGATAAAAATAAATTTAATTATATTTTAATTTGTGAACTGCACATGATATTTGACATACACTTGAAATTACACATGAAGGCACAAGTAAATCTAAGAACAATCTTTTGATACATGGTTTTGAAATTGTTTCGAATGAAACCAAGCAAAACTATTAGAGGCATGTACACCCATTTTGTGGATGTTGTCAGTGGTTTGAAAGCACTTTGTAAAAATTTTACTATCCTTAAACTTGTTAATAAAATTCTGAGATCTCTTCCAAAAAGTTAGGATCCAAAAGTAATAATCATTCAAGAAACAAAAGATTTAAACTATTTTCCACTTGAAAAACTTATTAGGTCATTAATAACCTATAAGATAACTTGTATATCACATAACGAACATGAGAAAAACATTCCAAAGAACAAAAAAGGTATGACACTTCGAACAAAAGAAGACCACTCGAGTGAAAGCTCAAGTGATAATTATGGCTTGAACTCCTCACAATAAAATTTAAAAGTTCATAAAATAAGAATCTAAGAATAAAAATAAACTTAGAAAGTACAAAGTAACTTGCTTGAATGCAATCAATCGGGGCACTTCAAAAGTGAATGTTCTCAACTGAAGAAGAAGAAGAAGAAGAAGCTGCCAAAGAATAAGAAAGCACTCAAGATGACTTAGGACAATTTGATCGCATTCAAATATGAGGAGCAAACCAATGAAGATGAGGTGATAAACCTCGCTCTTATTGCTAATAACGATAAGGTATGTGACTAAACTAAAACCCCTATACCTCACAATGAATTATTTAATGCATTTTAATATTTATTTAATGAAAAAGGTTAGTAAGAAATATAAATTAATAACAAGAATAATAATAATAATAATAAATATAAATATAATTTTGGACATTATGCTTAAATGTTGATATTAATGATTTTTTGTGTGATAAAGCTTGTATTTTGGTTTTAAAAAATGATGTATGGTTTTGGCATAAAAAACTTAGGCATGCTTGTATGAAATTAATCACATAAATTTAAACTAAAAAGGAAATATATTTCTTGAAAATTTCTCTATCCCTAAGACTTGTCGAGTTTTTCAATAAGAGATTGATGAGCCTATTTTTGATATTTTTATAATCTCATAAACTAAGAAGGTGATTTTGATGATTTGACAAATTAGAAGAGATTTTTCCAATCGAATCATGAACTTTCTCTTGATTTCTTGACTTGAGATTTTTTTTATAGAATCAAAATCTTTTTGATCTTCTATGATTTCTTGTAGCCATTTACTAAAGAAGAAGACTTATGCAAATAAATACTGATGTTGATGACTTGAGATTTCTTATGTATAAATTAAAATCTTTTTATAAGATTTTGTGGCCCTTTATTAATTGAATAAGATATATTATGGATTATTTAGATTCTGATAAAAGATATTAATCAATATTAAATAAAGTCCATATTATATTGGGATATTTTAGGGGATATCCTTGATGGAAGGAACTCTCCTAATAACTTACCTTAGACCCTCTGCTCTTGCCTATAAATAGACATAACCTACTCTAAACCCACAGCACGGCATAGCACGGATATGCACGACACAACAAAGAAGTGCAAAGGGGTGAATAGATCAAGATATTACAGTTATCCTCTTGATCTAGATCAAGAGATTATGGTTATCCTCTTAATCTCCCAAAAACCGTCAATTAAGGTGGTCATGTGAAAGGATAGGAAGAGAGGGGTCTAGATCTATTCTAGTTCCTCTTGCAGATCGATATTCGACGTTATCAGATCCGAATGGCGATGCTCTTGAAGATCTAATTGGATCTCACGCAGATGGCATCTAAAGGGACGCATCGTAAACAAATCTAATATTATTTGATTTCAATCCTGGCATAATAGTTTTTTCACATAATAGATTGCATGATTATAGTTTTTATGCCGACAATTGGTATCATAGCCTAGGTTTTGAGATCAAAAAAATATTAGAACTATTTTTTTTTTGTTTATGATGCATTGATCTAAATATTTTATCGATCTGTTTTCCTATCTGTTAATTTTAATCGTTTTCTTGTGAATGATTCTTGATTATCGTTGTGTGTTAAAAATGCAACAATCTTACCACATTTTTGGCCGGATCTACCTACGGCAACAACGTGTGTGGTCGAATCGCGCATGGCCGCTGAGTGCGAAAGAAAGACGCGACCTCACACGCCACCGCGAAGACACGTCAAGATCGCATCACACTGCATCCGCGTCGGCGCAGGGCGGGCGGCGTGGCGGCAGATGAGGAGGCTAGGGTTTTTTCTTAACAAAATTACAGTTTTACCGTTAAATCAGAAAAATTACAGTTTTACCATTCTGTTCAAATTATAGTTTTGTCATTTACCAAAATTATAGTTTTACCCTTCAGTTAATAGGATTATTTATAGTTTTGCCCTTATGATTTATTAATCCTATAATCTAAAAAAATCTGTAATTCTTTTATATATTTTTTTTTAGAATTACAGTTTTGTCATTATAAAATTAAGAAATTTTGGTTATTTTCTCAATTATAAAATTAATCAATATATAATCTAATAAGATTTAATTATGATTATATTTTTTATTATTCAATGATTATATTTTATTTTTTGAATAATTTATTTAATTGGACTTATGGGCTTCTCCAATTAAATAAAATTAATTAGTAAAAAATATAAATTATTGTTTCTTTATAGTTTTCTCATATGAATTATTAATTACATGTGTTAAATACAATTATTGGTTTTTGGATATTTATTCAGTTATTTACATGCAAATATTAGTTATTATGAAATAATATTTATTTTTCACATAAATGTATGATTTATGTATTATCATGATTACAGTTATCATATGAATTTTTTACTACTAATTAAGTGTTCAATAATTATTATGGTTGTTATCCTATTATTGAACTGTCTCAGCATGAATTAGTTTAAATGAACTTGATGAATATTATTTATAGTTCATCTCCTTAAGTTATACCTGATTAGTAGCCTGAGAAGGTAGGCTTATAGGATATGAAATACAATTAAAGTCTTATCATTCATAGGACAATTTAATTTATATTTTATATTACTTTATTGGTCTTGTAGTCACCAAAGTAGCCTAGATCTATAAAATTACATTAAGGAACAAGTCCCCAATAACATTAAAGAAATAATATTCAAAATTACATGCATAATTAAGAGATTTAGATAATCCCAAAGGATAATCTATTTCAAATAATTATGTGATGGGGTAGGATGATACTATTTTGGATATCCTTACAGTTTAGAATTGTATACCCAAAGGTAGCAAAACTATTCCACAAGGATGGTATCAGTACTCCATAAATGATCTTGTATGAACACTAGATTTATCAATATTTTTACCCAAAGGTTAAATATTGATGAATATCAATAATTCATCATATTTTGGTAAAACTCAAAGCATTAATGTTATTTTATATTATGTAGTGGTATTCCCGTCCATACATTTTCATGCTTCTAGTATCCCTGTACTCTCTGGATTAAATTATTCAGAATGGTTAGACCATGTGCAATTTACATTGGGCGTACTAGATCTTGATTTGGCATTGCTTGTTGAAAAGCCCGCAGAATTAACTGATAAAAGTACTATGGAAATGAAGACTTGGGAAAGATCTGATAGGCTTAGTTAATGTTCATAAAGATGATAATTGCAAATAATATAAAGACTTCATTACCAGTTGCATCTAGCGCACGTGAAAATTTAAAAGTTATTGAAGACAGATTTAAATCTGTTGATAAGTCATTGGCTGACACATTAATGAAAGAACTGACTACAGCTCAGTATGATGGTACTCGAGGAATTCAGGATCAAATCCTCAATATGGCTGACAAAGCTGCAAAACTTAAGACGTTGGGAATGAATGTTGATGAATTTTTCATTGTGCAGTTCATTTTTAATTCTCTTCCTTCTCAGTTTGGCCCATTCAAGATTCACTATAATACAAATAAGGATAAGTGGGACTTGAATGAGTTAACTAGTATGTGTGTTCAGGAAGAATTAAGACTAAAGCAAGAATTTTATACCCGACTTATATCTTATATTGACCCCTTTCCAAGTTAACAAAATCAGCTCAACCTGAGGTCAAATCCTAACCCAAAGTGGACCCAATTACTTTTTATTGAGTTAATTTAGATTTCTCCATCTAACTCAATTAGGACTCAAAATACATAATGCTAACTATAACATACTAAGACACAATTACAATCATTCTTATTATCTGACACGTCAATTGATATTTCGAACTCTCGACAAACTTCTCGGTATCATCTGATGAATTCCCGATGAGTTCTCGTTTATCTTCCAATGAACTCCCGGCGTACTCCCAGCAAGCTCCCATTGTATCATCCGAACCCAACCCAATGCTCGAATTTGACTCCCATCGCTTTTGAATTCAAGTATAGCATTTTGACAATATTAAAATTTTCACAATATGATAAATAATTTCAACCAAAAATATGTTTCACATGATAAACATGTCATCAATCATGATACAACATCTATCTTCTTAGTATCATATAAAAATTTAAAATATTTTAAATATCTCAAAATATTTCTTATGTTATCAATTATGTCATTTCTCTCCCTTTGTCATCAACAAAAAAAAGAAATGCTCAACTTATATTTTAACATTCTTAAACATTTATCACAACGTTTAGTACATAAAGAAAAAATTTAGTCCATTTATCCCTCCTTTGTAAAATAAGAAAAATGATAAAAATAGAATTTTATGCATCACAAATGCCACATCAAATTTCTTTTCTCCCCCTTTGTAAATGAGATAGATGAAGAAGAAAAAAAGGGGATGGTGAGGCAGTCAAAGATCCAAAAATCAAGTATTCTAAAAAAAATCAAATATCTAGAGGGGGGATACATTTGAAAATATTTCAACAAGCATTTAAAAGATTCATTAGTTGATATATTTTTTGAGAGAGAGGATAAAAATAAATCTCATCACAAAAAGAAATTAAAATTACATTTTCTCTTTTGTAAATATCAATTTTAAAAGGAAAGAATCATTTCGAAAGAGAGCTCAAAAATTTGAGAAATCCGAGAGGAATATAAGAGCTACTCATTACATTTTAAAAGATCATCTTATGTAAATATCAAGAAGAAGCTCGAGAAATCCAAAAAATAATATGACCGGAAATCATGCATTTGGACTTAATAAGAAGCTCAATTTGTAAAAATTAAGAAATTCAAAAAATATGATAGCAAATCAATCTCAATTTGTAAATCATGAATTTCTCATTCATTTAGAAAATTTAAAATTCATAATTTTCTTCTAAGCAAAATATTCCTCATTTAATGATTTTCTTATAAGATAACAATTTTATCATATATAATTCTATTCTTTATTTATCATGTCTAATTTAATTATTCCTCATTCAATGTTAAAAGATTTATTATATCTAATTCTTTATTATAAAATTAATTTATTCTTTATTTAAAACTTTGTTGTTAAGATAGCAATTTAATCCCCATTTTGGTCATTGTCAAAAAGAAAAAAGAAAGAAAGAATATAATAGTACAAAATTAATTTTTAAATTACTGACAAATGTATAAAGGGGTTATATAATAAAAATCATGTCATTTAGGATATAATATGAAAGATTAATTCGTAAGTACCAAAATACATGATTTAGTTTAATAAATCTTTCCTTTTTTTATAAATAATAAAAATGAGTTTTACGAGAGTAAATAATCTTGATTCATTCAAGATAAATTTTCAGATATATAATTCATTTAGATAATTCTTCTTAATAAAATGAAAGAATAATCTTAATTAAAAATCTCAAATTATAATCATTAAGATCATAAATCTTTTTTATTAAAAATATAAAGGTTAAAAATGATTCTCATAAAGCATAAGTCAAGTGAAGAAGTTAACCAAAAGTTAATGAAAAAAAATCTCATTCAATTTTCAACTTATCAAGATAATCCTTGTAGTTTAAGATATTCAACAATAATGATATTACTTTATCTCTTTTTGAAAGCTTGATAGGATATAGGTATTTTCATGAAGAATTTTTCTCTCTTTCTTTGTTTCAATTTATGTAATTTATTTTATATAAAAATTTCTTTATTTTTTATGCCCAATTCAAGCATTGTCATTTAAAACCAAAAATCGAGTTTTAAAAAAAATTTATCAAGATCATTACAATAAAATTTTTTAAAACATTTTAAAACTGAAAACTAAGTAACATTTCTAAATATTTTAAATCATCAAGATTATTATAATAGAATACTTTTAAATAAAAGCTTTGATTTAGTTTAATTTGAATGGTTTTTCTTTGTTAAGTGAGTCCAACTCTTTATACTTAGTTGAACGAGTTACCATGCTCATTTCAAACCTTAATTTAAGAATGATCTAACATTCAATCATATTTCAAGTCAATCATTCAACATTAGCATTTACATATAAATCAACTAATATAATATCATCAAATTATCTTTTTCTCAAAAAATTTTAATATAAATAATTTTTCATTAACAATAACTAAGGTTCTTCTATATAGTTCATTTTTGCACTATTATGCTCTAGCTATGGATAAGTCATGCATTATCTAAAAGCAATCATCAACTATCAAAATATTTATTACCAATAATTTTAATTCTAATATTTTTTTCCTATTGTTGTTGTTTAGACTAGTGAGCATAAAATGTATTTTAGATTTCAAGTCATGTGTCTTGAGCATCCACTATCAAGTAACCATTTATTGCTCCTAGCCTTTGTTCGGAGACAAATCTATAATATAAGGGTTTTGATTTTGGTACCCATTTGACTTTGGATCCTTCATGGAAAGCTCTACCTAATTTAACTAAAGGCATTTGGTTGCTTATAATTTCCTTTAGGAACCCAAGTGAACTTATGTGGACTATAATTTCTAAATAGGTATCTATAGGTAAAGTGTCCACATTCACCATAAAAATTATATTTGTTTTTTAGTGAAGAGTGTAATGTAGATCCTCTAATAAAAATAGTTATCTTTTGTTGAGTATTACCCGCAAAGCCAATACCTTCTTTTCTATGGACATGACCCTTATTAGCAAATATCTTGTTTAGAGATTTATTCCCAATTCTAAATTTTTCTAAAGTTTGTTAAAGTGTGATATTTTCCTTTCTAATTTCCTTTAGTGTTTCACATTTAGTGCAAGAATTGTATGATATTGATGCTTCATGCATGTTTTCAAATTTACTAGCGAGTAATATATGTTCCTTCTTAAGTAGTTTATAAGTTTTGTTAAGCTTATTAAATTCATCAAATAGTTCATGAAATACATTTAACAATTCATCAAAAGTAAAGAAGTCTTCGAAAGATTTACTTACCTTGTCGTGAATGGCCATGAGTACATAGTTAGTTACTTTTCCAGTGTTGTTGTCTTCTTCATCTGACGAGCTTGAATCATCTCATGTTGCTGAGAAGGCCTTCTTTTTGTTTGGCGACTTTTTCTAACTGTGGGCATTTACTTTTGAAATAAATTGGTTCTTACATTCAAAACATATTATATTATTCTTTTTTGGTTTATTTTTACTTTTATATTTTTTTCATAATTCTTTGATTTTTTTATTAGTAGCCACAAGATCATTGCCCTCATCACTCGAGGTTTCACTCGAGGAGTCATCTGTTGTGCTAGTGCCAAATCCTTCTTGTTGTTTAGAAGGTATTCATCTTTAGTTCTTAAAGCAATGTCCTTCCTATTCTTTGAAAGGTATTCATCTTTGGTTCTTAAGACAATGTCTTTCATGTTCTTTGGCAGGTGTTCTTTAAGTTTATCATGAGCTTTCCAGCTCATTTCATAAGTCATAAGAGACTCAATTAGTTCTTCAAGAGGTAAGTTCTTCATGTCTTTGGCTTCTTATATAGTAGTTACTTTCGGGTCCCAACTTTTAGGTAAAGATATCAAAATACAAGGAGTGCTCAGTTTGAAAAATATGCTTATGGTAAAAAAAAATAGAAGCATTTCTTAGAATTCGTCGAAAGCAAATAAGTGAGCGATTTAAATCAAATTTGAAAGAATAATCTAGATTTAGTTAAAGACTACTAAAATAAGAAAATAAGTTTAAAAAGAACAAGTAAAGGAAGGCTCACAAATTTATAATGATTCGATTATCAACTAGACCTATGTGCACTTCCCAAGTCCTCCTTCGTCGAGGCTCGCCAATGTCCACTAATGATCTTCTTCCACGGGTGAAGATTAAAACTCTTTACTCCTTTCTCCTTTTCCCAGGTTCAGAAGAGAAACCTTACAATCTTCCACTCTTCCCTTAACCTCACTTTACATGTAAAGCACACAAGGGAAGCTCTCAAATTTAACAGAATTTTAACTAAGATTATGACCAGATTTTTTATACTTTCTTATCACTTTCTTGTTCTCTGATGTAAGAATACTTGGGGTATTTAAAGGCCCTAATTGGCTTCAAAAATGAAGCCAAAATTTAACCCTTTTTTTTTTAAAATAGAGTATGAGCAGTACTACTATCGGCACCGGTAGTACTACAGTCGAAAGTGCTCCAAAAGCAAGGGTGGCGATGGTACCACTACTGCCTAGGTGGTACCATCGTCATTCATCAATCGTACTACCATCAGGAATCTCAAAAATTGTACTTTTTATATAGTTTTATACTCAACTTGTACCTCATGTTGACTCCTTTCCAGGTCAATGAAATGAGCTCAGCTTGAACTCAAATTCTACCTTAAATGGACCTAGTTGCCTCTCATTTAGTTAATTTAGATTTTTTCACATCTAACTCAATTAGGACTCCAAACACATGATGCTAACTATGATATTCTAAAATACTATTACAATAGTTCTTGTTATCCAGCATATCAAACAATCTTCCAAACTCCAAATAAACTTCCCGGCATCCTCCAGCGAACTCCTGACATGCTCCCAGCGAGCTTTCGATTACCTTCGACGAACTTTTGGCAAACTCTTGGTGAGCTTTCACTACATCATCTGAATCCCGACCTGATGTCCAAACATGACTTCGGCCCAACATCAGATTGTATTACCTTTTCACCGTCATAGTTAATCCTATATCACTTTCTCTAACATATAAGTTATATCATAAAATCTATCAATTGATTTTATCATCAAAATCTAAGATTAAAAAAAAATCATTTACAATGAGTTATATATCATTCCTCGATGTATTTAACGGGTCCAAACAAACTTTTTGCTTCACAAATAATAGGAATAAGAATTGTTTTGAACATCATCAACTTAACATGTGATTCTCTTCTTGAAAATAGATTATAAAATTATATACAAACAATATATATCCCAACAAAATTAGTTATTACCTATTTTAATGTCACAAGTAGAAAATGACACGTTCAAATGCTTCATTTTCAACAATATTTACTCATACATGTTATACACATTAGAGAAATGCTCCGTATTATCTCAAAACACTGAAATGTGTCCATGGTTTACAATATCCTATTGACACAGTACAATACACATTACAAAAATTCTCTTTACATGACCAAATCTCTAATCATCTGTATAATTTTCAAATATCAAAAAAATTTAGAGAATCATATTCTTCACAAAATTGAACATGCATACTGACATTCTATATTGCATAGGATTTTTAAAGTCATATATATAGTTTTGATTAAATGCATACAACTCTTGTGGAAACTAAGAAGTGAATTGATCGTGTAATTTTTGCCTTCTAAAATGGATCATGTAATTTGCAATCGAAACCCCTTCATTTGCCTTTGGAAGAATAACATAGTAAATCCAAATAGCAAATACTTGATATACTTCATAATAAATACAGAACAATCATTCCTAGAATATGCAAAGTCATTAATTAATTAATTAATCAATGACAGATTGTTTATGATATTTAAGAATGTTTATAGTAACTTACCATGCAACTTGCTTTGGACACGTTATATTTTTCTGTAACCATCCCTTTGATTTGATGATTAACATAATTTAATGTATTCACTGCAACATTAGAAACAAGATTCATTAAATTTGTTTATCAAATTAAAATATTTAAAAGAACTATTAAATACTTATCATTTTTTAATATCTTTTAATCTTTATTTTAAATTGGATATTAAATTGTAGTGTTATCAAATCTTCTTATGAAAATTGACAACTAAAATGTGCCAGCTTCATTTTCTTATTATGTAGTGCCATAGCTTTGCTTCATGAGTCTTGCTGGACTGTTTAAACAATATAGGGCCATATACCTTGATGTATTTTTGAAATAGTAATAAAAAGTTAGTAAACTATAAATTTTATACTAAATAATTAAAATATCAACAATATTTTATACTAAATATACCTCGAATGATGAATATATTGCCAAAACAATTTTAACTTGAAAGTATGAGTAGAATTAATGAGTAAATTAAATTAGTCAATAAAATAATAAAAAATATAATTTTATTTATAGTGGTTCAATTGTCCCGACCTATGCCCACTCCTGATTCATCTTCTCTCGAAGATATCGGCTTTTACTATCGATCTTCTTTTCAACGAGCGAAGATCAACTATCCTTAGAACTCTTTCTTCTTTTATAAGGCTCAGGAGAGAACATGTATAAACTCTTTCTCACATAACTTCAAACCTCCTTTGAATAGCCACTGAACTCAAGGAGTAAGAGATTCAAATACTAAGAGTTTACAATACTTTTAGCTCAAGGATTCTATCATTTCTCACTCTTTTTTTTACACTTATTTGTGTTATTTCATGTTTTAGCAAGAAAGAATGGGTGGGGTATTTATAGATCCAAATGACTTCAAAATGATAGCCAAAATTTTAAATCCCCAATTTTTCGGGGTACTAGAGGTACTACTGTCGTCACTAGGCAATATCACTACCAAATAGAACCTAGAATACTGGGCTCTAGTGGTACTACTACCGGACTAGACGATACAACCATAGACAGTGGACAATACCACCGTCTAGAATCCCGAAAAAGCATAAAAGGGTATTTTTTGCAGTCTGGATGGTACCACCACCTAGACATTCAAGTTGTTGATTTGGACTTTCATCAGGCCCAATAGGCCCCAAATCAAGTTGATATGATTTCAGCTCAATACTAGCTTTAATTCGACTCTGAACGATCATGATCAAGACCCAGTCACTTAATCACATATCCAACACAATCACGAAGCAATCAACACATTGTGTAGCATTCTGACATCTGATCATTTGACACTTTATCCAAACTTTTGATGTATAATCGATTCTTTTGGGGTATCACTCGACCTAACGATATGTAACTTCCCACAACATCCAAACTTTTGATGTAATACCCAATTCTTCTAGCCCAATGCCCGAACTCATGGTAGAAGTTCATCCTTCGGCACGTCGACCAATCTTCCGACCGGACGTCCAATCTTTAGCATGATATTCAATCGGCCCAATGTTTGATTCTCTTGCTTTGACAATTTGTCATGTAATGGTTCGTGTCCATGATCGAAGTCTTTCCCGCGTCACTTATCTTAAAAGTGTATTAGTTCATAAATTCATTAATTGATTTTATCATCCAAAATTTGAGATTCAATAATCTCTTTCTTTTTTTATGATGATAACCAATTAATGATGGAGTCTTAACTAAACTCTCCCTGTCTATATGTTATAATATTTTTTTATTCAAAGAAACATGATAATATTTTAATTATTTGAATTCAAGTTAAGACAATTTTAATCATAAATCATAGTAACTTTCAATAGTGATTATTGCAAGAATCATATACATGATTTTACATCATATCCATATATCTCAAACAAATATCATAAGTTGATGTCATCATAATACTACATGCATATAAGTGCTACGTCATCATAAAATTGTCATTACTTCTCCCCTTTTATCATTAACAAAAAAAGAAAAAAGAAATAAGTAAGCCATTACTTTTCTCTCCTTTGTTATTATCAAAAGGAAAAGAATGATATCATTTTATCATGATACTACTTCTTCGTTTATATCAATGTGCTAGTGGAGGATATTAATACAAATAAATCATATGACATAAATCTCACATCATTCATGTATTTGAAATCAAGATAATGATCGAATGAGATAAATCTCCTCTTTAGTAAAAGAAACAAAAAATCATAAAGAATATATAGTAAAAGATCTTGATTCATATAAAATAAATCTCAAGTTATAAACATCGAAAAGTCAAGATCATGATCCATTGGATAAATATCCTCTTTAGTAAATAGCAAACAAAATTATAGGAGAAAACAAATCTTGATTCATATAAAATAAATATCAAGAAGTCAAGATTACGATTTATTTAAATAAATCTCATTCTTAATAAATAGCAAAACAAATTATAGGAGAACAAATAAAAAAATCTTCATTCATATAAAATAAATCTCAAGTTAAATATCGAGAAGTCAATATCATGATTTGTTTGAATAAATCTCCTTCTTAATAAATAGTAAAAAAATTATAGGATAAGAAAGAGTAAAAAATCTTGATTCATATAAAATAAATCTCATATTAAATATCAAGAAGTCAAGATCATGATTTATTTGAATAAATCTCCTTAATAAATATCAAAAGGAGTCATACTTAGTAAAGGTCATGATTCATATGAGATAAATCTTAAGTTAGGAATATCAAGAAGTGAAGTGAAAAGTAATAATTCTTGTTTAAAAAAAATATAATCAAATTTAAAATTATTATCAAAATCATTTTTTTTATCTTCAAAAAATTCATTAAAAATAATATGGATAGAAAATAATTAAACTTCTTTATTCTAAATTGTGAGATTAATTTCGTACTTGTATGTCTTAATCTCTTATGCCAAGGCCATACATCATCGTTTAAAAATCAAAAAATAAGTTTCTTCATGAAAATCATCAAGATCAATAGAATAAACCAAAGTTTAATGAGTTGTGTATCAAATCATCTACTAAAAGAGTATCTTTAATCATAAGATTTGATTTGTTACCAATTTTAAATTTTTTAAACTTTATTGTAATAACATATTTCCCCTTTCTTAAGTAAATCTAACTCTTCACATTTAGTGCAATATGTTAATATATAATCGTCATACTTATTTTTTATTTATCAAATTCATTAGAGAAAGATACATGATCCCCTTTTTTTGGGCAATTTATATTTCTTACTAACATTTTTCATCCAACAAACCATGAAATGCATTAAGTAATTCATTATAAGAAAAAGATATTTCGGGAGAGTCACATACCTCATCGTTAAAAGCCATCAATACATAGTTCACCATGTCATCTTCATTGATTTGCTCTGTCTTCAGATGCACTTAATTTATCTCATGTTGCCTTGAATAATTTCTTCTTCTTTTGAGTCGGCAACTTATTCTTCAGTTGCGGACATTTATTTTTGAAGTGTCATGACTTCTTGTATTTGTAACATATTATAATATCATTTTTAGATTCAATTTTATTCTTATAATTTTTGTTTCTTATCATGAATTTTTTAAGTCATCTTGTTAGAAGTGCAATGTCATTATCCTCATCACTTGAGCTTTCGCTTAAGGAATCTTCTTGGGTTTTTAGTGTAATATCCTTTCTATTCTTTGGAAGGTTTTTCTCTTATTCATTATGTATTTCACAAATCATTTTGTAAGTCATTAAAGACCTTATGAGTTATTTAAGAGGAAAATTGTTCAAGTCCTTTGTCTCTTGAATAGCTGTTACTTTTGGAACCCAACATTTAGGAAGAGATCTTAAAATTTTATTTACTAGTTCAAGGTTAGTATAATATTTACTAAGAGCTTTCAAACCATTGACAACATCCGTAAAATGGGTATACATGTCACCAATGATTTCATTTAGCTTTATTTTAAATAATTCATAACTATATACTAAGAGATTAATTTTTGACTCTTTTACTCTACTTGTGCCTTCATGAGTGACTTCTAGTAAGTACCATAATGTTATATACAATGTCACACGTAGAAACATGATTAAACTTATTTTTATCCAAAGTACAAAATAAGCATTCATAGTTTTAGCTTTTAAAGAAAATATTTTTTAAAAATTATTTTAATCATTGATTGGATTGGAAGATTTTTTAAAATCATTTACAACAATATTCCATAAATCAAAATATATAAAAATAAAAAAATTCTCATTTGTACTTTTCAGTAAGTATAGTTCGTCTCATTGAACATAGGAGGACAAGTGACAGAGTACCCCTAGAGGTTGCTAGAAAAAGACATTAAGACTTACATAGATGTTAATCCAATTAAGAGAACATGGCTCTGATACCAATTGTTAGGATCATAATAACACTAAGAGAGGAAAAGGAGAAGGAGGAGGAGGAGGAGGGGGGGTGTGGTGTGGGTGGTTGGGGGGTGAGCTAGTGCTTATCGAAAAAAAGAATCGATTTAAAATCATTCGGACGAGAATATGAATCAAAAATATGTTTAACTTGAAAGTGTGAGTAGAAGTAGTGAGTGCAGTAAATCAGTAAGCAAATGATAAGGAAAAGCAAGAAGGAAATATAAATCGATCTATAATGGTTCGATCGTCCTGACCTGTATCTGCTCTTGGTTCCTCTTTTCACAGGGCCACAGGCTTTTTATCGATCTTCTTCTAACAAACGAAGATCAACTACCCTTATAACCCTTTCTCCTTTTACCGAGCTCAGGAGAGAACCTTTACAAACTCTTTCTCATAAGATCTCAAACCTCTGTAGAATAACAGCTAAACTTAAGGAGGATGAGACTCAAACACTAAGAGTTTACAACACTTTTAGCTCAATGATTTTATCCCTTTTCACCTTTTTTTCATAATTGTGCTTTTTTATGCTTTAGCAAATAAGAACGGGTGGGGTATTTATAGATCTCAAATGCTTTAAAATTAGAGTCAAAATTTTGAATTCTTGATTTTTTGATGTACTAGACGATGCTACTATCAAACAAAGCTCGGATTATTGGGTTCTGATAGTACTACCATCAGACTAGGCGATACCACCGCTGACATGAGGTGGTACCACCACCTGGAATCCTAGAAAAGCACAAAAAGATGCTTTTCGTAGTCTGGGTGGTACCACCACCTGGACTGGTAGTACCACCACCAAGGCCACATTCAAGTTGCTGATTTAGCCTTATATCATGCCCAACTCAGCCCTACTTTATGCCCAATGGGCCCCAAATCAAGTTGATATTGTTTCGACCCAATGCCATCTTAATTCAACTATAAACGACCATGATTAAGACCCAATTATTGAATCTCAAATTTTAATGAGAAAATCAATTGATAGGTTTTATGATTTAACTTATGTATTAGAGAAAATGATGCAAGATTAACTATGATGGTGAAAAGATAATACAATCTGATGTTGGGCTAGAGTCAAGTTTGGACATTGGGCTACAGTTCGGATAATATAGTGGGAGCTCGCCGAAGGTGATCCTCCGAGAGTTCATCGGAGGATGCCAAGAAGTTTGTTGAGAGTTCAGAAGATTGATTGACATGTCAGATAATAAAAATAATTATAATTATGTCTTAGTATATTGTAGTTAGTAACATGTGTTTTGAGTCCTAATTGAGTTAGATTTGAAGAAATTTAAATTAACTCAATAAAAGACAACTGGGTCCACTATGGATTAGATTTAAGCTCAGGTTAAGCTTATTTCGTTGACCTGGAAATGGGTCAACAAGAGGTATGAGTCGAGTATGAAATAGTATAGGAAAAGTATTATTTCGGGATTGTCAGTGATAGTACCGTCGATGGGCGATGATAGTACCATTGCCACCCCCGTTTTTGGGACATTTTCATCAATAGGACCATTGGTGCCGATGGTAGTATCACCCATACTTGGGTTTTTTGGCAAAGGTTGAATTTTGATTTTAATTTTTTAAAGTCAATTGGGGTCTATAAATATCCCAAATATTCTTGCATGGGAAGGCAAGAAAAAGATAAAAAAGTGTAAGAAAAGTGGTCGATAATCTTAGTTAAAATTATATATAGTTTGAGAGCTTCCCTTGAGTGCTTCAAAATACAAAGTGAGTTGAAGAGAAGAGAGAAAAAAAAAATTGTAAAGGTTCCTCTCTTAAACCTATGAAAATAAGAAAAGTATAAGGGTTTTGATCTTCACCTATGGAAGAAGATCATTAGTGGATATCGATGAGCCTCGATGAAGGATGACTCTTTATTTGCTTTTTATTTTAGTATTTCGTAGCTAAATCGAGATTCTTCATTCAAGTTTAATCACTCTCTAACTTGATATTGATGAAAAATACTTTTAGTTTTGGTTTTACCTTAAGAAAGTGAGTACACCTTGCACTTGCACTAATTCATCACCACCCTCTCTCTTAATACTAACTCAGTCCTAATAGTTGGTATAAAAGCAGATTATTCTCAATTGGATTAACACCCAAGCGAGTAGATAGCTTCGTTTGGTTTTAGCATGGGACACTCTATCACACGTCCTCTCATGTTCAATAGGATGAATTATACATATTAGAAAACTAGAATACGTATTTTTTATTTCGATGGATTTTAAACTATTGAATATTATCGAAGATGATTTTCGGAAGTCATCCAATCCGATGAATGATTGGAGTGATCATGAAAAAAGTTATTTTCATTAAATGACAAAGCTATGAATATTTTATTTTGCACTTTAGATAAAAAAAGAGTTTAATCATGTTTCCACTTGTGATTCGGCTTATGTTATTTGGCACACTTTAGAAGGCACATACGAAGGCACAAGTAGGGTAAAGGAATCGAAAATAAATCTTCTTATACATAACTATAAATTGTTTAAAATGAGACCAAGTGAGACTATTGGTGACATGTATACCCACTTTACGGATGTCGTCAATAGTTTAAAATCTCTTGGTAAAGTTTATTCTAAACTTGAACTTGTTAATAAAATTTTGAGATCTTTACCTAAAAGTTAGGACCCAAAAGTAACTGTTATATAAGAGGCCAAAGAAATGAATAACTTGTCTCTTAAATAACTAATTAGATCTCTTATAACTTATGAAATGAGCTGCAAAGCTCATGATGAATTTGAAGAACACCTTCCAAAGAATAGATAGGATATTGCCTTGAGAACAAAAAGATGAATACCTACCAAAGAATAAGAAGGACTTGGCACTGAGAACAACATATAACTCCTCGAGCGAAACTTTAAGTGATAAGGACAATGATCTTACACTACTAACAAGAAAACTCAAAGAATCATGAAATAAAATAAAAATCATAAAATAAAAATAAACCAAAAAAGGATAATATAATATGTTTTGAATGCAAAAAGCTAAGGCATTTCAAAAGTGAATGCCCCCCTACTCAGCAATATGGGATGATTCAAGTTCATTAGATGAAGAAGACAACAACAATGGAGAAGTAGCTAACTATGCACTCATGGCCATCCATGATGAGGTAAGTAAATCTTCTGAAGACTCCTTTACTTTTGATAAATTGCTAAATGCATTTTATGAACTATATGATAAATTTAAGAATCTTAGTAAAACCTATTAATTACTTAAGATGAAACATACATTACTCGCTAGTAAAATTTGAAGACATACATGAAGCATCAACATCATACAATTCTTGCACTAAATGTGAAAACTAGAGAAAATTGGAAATGAAAATGTCATACTTCAACAAACTTTAGAAAAATTTAAAATAGGGAATAAATCTCTAAACATGATCATTGTCAATAAGGGTCATGTCCATAGGAAATAAGGTATTGGCTTTATGGGTAACACTCAACCAAAGCCAACTATCTTCGTTAGAATACCTACATTACAATATTCACCTAAACTCAAATGTAATTTTTATGGTAGATTAGGACATTTTGCCTATAAGTGTTCATTTATAAAGTATAGTCCACATGTGTTGATTTGGGTTCCTAAAGGAACCATAAATAACATAATACCCCAAGTTAAATTAGATAGAGCTTTTTATGATGAATCTAAAGTCAAATTGGTACCTAAATCAAAACTATCTTTCTTATATGTTTATATCCAAAGAAATGCTAGGAGCACAAAAAGGTACCTTGATAGTAGATGCTCAAGGCACGTGACTAAATATCTAACTTATTTTTATAAGCTCACTAGCCTAAATGAAGGAGTTGTCGCTTTTAGAGACAACAACAAGGGAAAAATCATTGAGAAAAGAAATATAGGTAACAAATCAAGCTTTTGATTAAAGATATACTATTAGTTGATGGTTTGAAACATAATCTACTAATCATTAGTCAATTGTGTGATAAAAGATATATTGTTAAATTTGAATCTAATGCTTGTATAATTGAAATACCACATAAAAATAAATTTATGATAGCCTTAAGAAATAAAATGTATATATCATTGACATTGAGAATTTTTGTGATGAAATGTGCTTTCAGCTTTGAATGATGATGCTTGGGTTTAGCATAGGAGACTAGGTTATGCTATCATAAAACTACTAAATCAAATCTCAACTAAAAATTTAGTAAGGAGATTCCTAGTGGAAATCATCAACTCAGCAACCATACACCCCAATAGCTAAAAGGTTATGATTCATATGGAATACAAATTGACACCCTCCAAGGAATTGAAATATAACGGATCGTTCAAGATTGAAGTAAGAGGAACTATTCTAATCACTTTATCAAGAAAAAAATGATAACTAATTAGAACATCACTTTGATTCCTCTAAACGTCATAAACTAAAAGGTTTGATAAGTTAAAAGGGAAAGCAAAGATTTAGGGTTTTTGAATGCCACAAGCAGAAAAGTTTGATAAGTTCCAAAGTTCATACAAGAACTTAAAACAAAACACTCACCGGTTTTGGAAGATGATTATATTCCTCTAAGTTGTTCTTTACAAAGAGAGTCAACTTTGTTTATATATAGTAAGATAAAGTACAAAGAGAATGAATTAATTAAATACATTAAATAACATTCATATTCCAATCATTCGAATTCTGCTTAAAAAATCTAAAATAAAATTATCCATAATTTCAAATATGGTCCACCATGGTTGAATAGTCTTTATTCTTCAAAATATGGATTAAATTTCGTAATTCTTTCAAGGCTAGATTTTCTCTTCATGTTATGAACTTATCTTAATCATGTTGACCTTTTTTTGCTCTTTTTGCATTCATATAACTTTGATCATATGTTGATCATATGGCTTCTTTCATCTTTTTAGCTTTAGCTCTTTTTATTGGTCCTTTATGAATAACAAAAAGGATCATTAGCATATTTATGATCAACTAATTATGTTATATCATTCCCCATTTCCTCAAAATGATTCGTCCTCGAATCAGAGTTATCATTGCCTATTAATTGATCAAATAAAGATAAATCAGAAACATTGAAGGTTGTACGAATATTATCATACTCATCTAGTAGTTCTAGCTAGTATGCATTGTCATTGATTCTTTGAAAGACTCGAAATGGACTATCTCCTCTTGGCATTAGTTTAGACTTCCTTTGGAAATTTACTTCCTCAAGTGTAGCCAAACCCAATCACCGGGTTCAAACACTACTTGCTTTCGGTCATTGTTATATTGTTTCTCATATTGTAGAGTTTTCTTTTCAATTTGTGTTCGGACTCTTTCATGCAATGCTTTTACAAAATTAGCTTTTTGCTTACCTTCCAAATTAGCCTTTTCCAAAGGTAGCGGTAGCAAATCCATAGGCTTTAATAGATTGAACCTATTAAAGCCTATTCTTCAAATTCCTCTAAATTATGGCCCTCAAAAGTGTTGATGAAGTTCTACTTACTACCTCCGTTTGTCCATTTGTTTGTGGATGACAAGTGGTTGAAGACAATAGCCTTGTACCCAACTTGCTCCAAATTATTTTCCAAAAGTGACTAAGAAATTTCATATCTCTATTACTCACAATTGTCTTTGGAGTTTCATGTAGTCTCACAATTTCTTTGAAGAACAACTCTGTAACATGTGTTGCATCATCTGTTTTGTGGCAAGGAATGAAATGTGTCATCTTGCTAGACTTGTCAACAAGAACAAAAATAGAATCTCTCCCTCATTTTGATCTAGGTAAACTCTAAACGAAGTCTATGGATATATCAACCCACGACTCACTAGGTATAGGAAGAGGAGTATACAACCTATGAGGCATTGCTTTAGATTTAACTTGTTTACAAGTAATGCATTTCTCACACAATCTCTCAACATCTCTTTTCATGTATGGCCAAAAAAAATGATCATTTAACACATCTAAAATTTTTCTAATCCCAAAATGCCCCATTAAACCTCCACTATGTGCCTCTCTCACTAGTAATTCTCTCATTGAATATTGAGAAAAACATGTCTTCTTTGAAAAGAAAACCATCTTGAAAAAATTGTCAAAGCCCCCTTTCTCACATGCCCCATAAACATTAGCAAAATCATGGTCAGAATTATATAAATCTTTAATATACTCAAAACCCAATAATTTGGCATCAAGTTTAGAAATTAGAGCATACATTCTAGAAAGAGTATTGGCAACTTTATTTTCCTTACCTTGTTTGTACTTGATAATATATGAAAAGGATTAAATAAACTCCACCCATTTTGTATGCCTACGACTTAGCTTTCCTTGTCCTTTAAGATATCAAGGACTCATGATCGGTATGTATAATGAATTTTTTGTATCAAAGATAGTGCTGCCATGTCTAACACTATTACCAAAGCATAAAACTCCTTGTCATATGTCGGGTAGTTAAGACTTGCTCCACTTAGCTGCTCACTAAAGAACTTAATGAGTCTGTCTTCTTGTATTAAGACTTCTCCGATATCTATCCAACTTGCATCACACTCGATCTCAAAAGTTTTAGCAAAGTTAGGTAAAACAAGCAATGGTATTGAACTAAGTTTGTCTTTAAGCAAATTAAAAGCATCATCTTATTCTTTGCCCCTCCTAAATCCCACATTCTTTTTAATGCATTAAATTAATAGTACATCAATTGTAGAAAAATCCTTAATGAATCTTCTGTAAAAGCTAGCGAGACCATGAAAACTTCTGATATTACTAACACTAGTGGGTTTTGGTCATTCTCTAATTATTTTCATTTTTTCTTGATCAACATGTATTCCTTTATCTTAATAATATAATCAAGAAAAGTAATTTCATTAGTGCATAAATTGTATTTCTTTAGATTAGCAAATAACTTTTATTTCTTAAGCACATCAAAAATAGTTTCTAAATGTATTACATGCTCATCCAAACTTTTGCTATACACAAGTATATCATCAAACTAAATGACGACAAACTTTCCAATGTAAGCACGCAAAACATGGTTCATCAATCTTATGAAATTACTAGGTGTGCTAGTTAGACCAAAAGGCATCACCAACCATTCATATAAACCATGTTTAGTTTTTAAAGTAGTTTTTTATTCATCACCCTCATACATTCTTATTTGATGATATCCATATTTCAAATTAATTTTTAAAAACACACAAGAACCATGCAATTCACCCAATATGTCATCTAACCTAGGAATAGGATGTTGATACTTTATCGTGATTTTGTTAATGGCTCTGCAATCAGCACACATTCTCCAAGATCCATCTTTTTTTGACACCAACAAAACAAAAACTGCACATGGACTCATGCTTTCTCGCACATAACCCTTTTTCATAAGGTCACTTACTTGCTTTTGGATTTCCTTGGTCTCCTTAGGGTTGCATCTATATGCTAGCTTATTTGGTATGCCTGCACCTAGAATATTTGATGCTCAATTCCTCTAATTGGTGATAAACTATCTTGAACTTATTCGGGAAAGTGATCCTCATAACACTAGGCAGATTTTGTTAATTTCATTAGACGCGATCAAAATGTCCTTGTACATAGGTACAAGTATGGGCTACCTCATAGTTAAGATATTCTTTATATCACTCATTTTTCTTTCGCTCAGGTCTTCCTTTTTTCTCTCCCCTTGTGTTTCCTAACACTCATGTGTTTACCACTCAACTCACATTTTTCTTTATTATCTCTTTCTTGCTCTCTCCCCAAAGTTTTGGTAATGAAGATTCAAGCTCCTCATACTATTGTTTTATGTGGATCTGGTCCTTAAAAAAGGTCTTTAGAAGCAAAAGCCCAAGTTGATATTTTTGTCCATCCATGATCAAAAAATAACGATTCTTGAACTAATCATGTGTTACCTTTCGATCATATTGTCATGATCTCGCTAACAACAAGTGATCAGCATACATAGTTACTATGTCACACCAAACTTCATCTTTATATCTACCAATTGAGAAAGAAACTAACACTTATCGTTTTACCTTTGCCACACCACTATCATTCAACCATTGTAACTTGTAAGGTTTTGGGTGTTTAATAGTAGGTAATTTAAGCTTCTCCACGAGCAAGGTACTTGTCATATTTGTACAACTTCCACTATCAACAATCATGTTATACAATTTGTTAGCAATCAAATAATGAGTGTGAAACATATTCTCACGTTGTTCAGTATGTTCATCATTTTTATTTTACAAACTAAGTATGTGTTGAATAATTAAAATTTCACCTTTAGCATACTCTACATCACTAGCATCCTCAAATAATAGAGAGTCATCATCATCCTCTCTCTTACATTTAGATTCCACAATCTCATCTTTCATGATCATAACTCTCTTATTAGGATATTCACGTGCCACATGTCCATGCCTAAGGCACTTAAAATAATTTATGCCTCTAGTTTTATTCGATTGATTCTCACCTTTACCCTTATTGTCTAATTCATTTTTGCCTTTAGTTTCTCCAATTTTAGGCTTAACAATGGGTTTATCCTCCTTTTTACTCTAATTTGATTTCCAAGAAGGAAAAGAAACAGAATAAGGTTTTGAAGCATACCTTATGCCTTTTCTTTTGAGTTGTTTCTCAATCTTCATGGCAACATTTATCATGTCCTTAAGAATCGAGCAATGTTATTGTTTAATTCACTTAAGAATCGAGCCATAGTGGCCTCACAGTCTTCCTCCACATTAGTCCTTATCATGATTATCGCCATCTCCTTATGTCAAAGTTTGCAACCATTGATGCAAATCTCTATAGTAATGGCTAGAGACAAATCTCCTCCTCAAGATTTGTTTCATCTCCAACCAAGTCTCCATGGTCCTTTCACCATTTCTACACGTCTTTACACAATTGATCCCACCAAATAATAACATTATCATAAAATTCAATAGTGGCTAATTTTACCTTTTTTCTTTGGAGTAGTTATCGCATTCAAAGATCAACTCCACTTTATGTTCCCACTCCAAATAGGGATCTAGATTATTCTTCCCTTGAAAAGAAGGAATTTTCAGTTTGATGTTGCCAATGTTTTTGTCCACACCATCAAAACGTCCTCTCCTAGTTTGTCTCCTAAGATTAACTTCTTGAGCAATTAAAGTAACTTGGTCATCATCCATGTCTTCTACTCCATCATATTCATCATTGACAAAGGTTTGTTGTTTCCCACGCCGTAGTCCTCCTTGTAATCTATTAATTGCATCATCATACCTTTCTAGATGATCTCTTAAATTTTTTATTATTTTGAACATACATTCAAATTGTTGCTACATTGCTTAAACCAAAAGATCATTTGATGTAGAACTTGTTTCTTTTTCTTTAGACATGTTAAAACTTGAAAAAAGTAAAATTAGAACAACCTCATCAATAATCTCTCAAGTGTCTCACTCAAGATTTGGATTTTCTTGATACTAATCTCACCACTCTTGCATTTTACCTCTCTTGTTTGTTCTTTGGGTTCTTGGATGAACTAAGGTATCTAAACAAGCAATTCAGATTATGAAAATTCAAGAATAGTGAAATTAGGTAGGTATAAAAGCAAATAAAAGATAGGCCAATTTAAAGGTGTATGTATTACACTTCAATCATTCAAGAATTAGAATTGAAGTATCAACTGAACAGAAAAAAAATTCTGGAATGAAGAGAGATTTCCAAACCAGAACAATAATTAAAATGAACAAGATTGAATTCTATAATTTACAAGAATTTCTTGAATCCACAATTCTGATCTTTTCTTCTTCATTTTTTTACCTTTGATTTTCTCTCTCTTTTTTTTTTCTTGTGTCCTTTGCTTTTTTCTCTTTTTTTCTTTTTTTTACTTTCTAATTTTTTTCTTTTCTTTCCTTTTCTTTTTTATACTATAAACTATGGATTAACAAAGAATAACAATAAGAGCACAATAACGAAGGAAGAACACCAATTATAATAATGGTGTTGAAGAGAAAAGGATAAACTAAAAGATAGCAAATAAATAGATACGCAAACCTCAAACTTAAGCCGGGCTCTGATACCAAATGGTGGAAATTATCAACTCAGCAATCATACACCCTAATAGCTAAAAAGCTATGATTCATATAGAATATAAATTGACATCCTCTAATGAATTAAAATAAGACGGATCATTCAAGATTGAAGTAAGAGGAACTATTCTAACCACTTTATTAAGAAAAAAATGATAACTGATTAAAACAACACTTTGATTCCTCTAAACACTACAAACTAAAATTTTTGATAAATTAAAAGGGAAAGCAAAGATTTAGGATTTTTGAATGCCACAAACAGAAACTTAATGAGTTCCAAAGTTCATGAAAGAACTTAAAATAAAACAATCACTGGTTTTGGAAGATGATTATATTTCTCTAAGTTGTTCTTTACAAAGAGAGTCAGCCTTATTTATATAGTGCAAGGAAAAATACAAAAAGAATGAACCAATTAATATATTAAATAATATTCATATTTCCAATTCATAAATATAGATCATTCATGAATTCTGCTTGAAAAATCTAAAATAAAATTATTCATAATTTCAAATATGGTCCACTATGGCTGAATAACTTTTATTCTTCAAAATATGGATTAAATTTCATAATTCCTTCAAGGCTGGACTTTCTCTTCATGGTATGGACTTATCTGAATCACGTTGACTTTTTTTGGCTCTTCTTGCATCCATAGAACTTTGACCAAATCTTGACTAGCTTTGTTTCTTTCAAATGTCTTCCAATGAATAAGTTATTGGTTCTTTCATCTTTTTAACTTTAGCTCTTATTATAGGTCCTTCATGAATAACAAAAGGGTCCTTGGTAGATTTATGATCAACTAATTGGGTCATATCAATTACCTAGTACTAAATTCATCAAAGATAAAGTTTATGATGCTTGCCAAATAAGAAAATAAATTAAAAGTAGTTTTAAGTCAAAAATCAAATAAGCACCTCTAGGCCACTACAATTGATCTATATGGATTTATTTGAACCAATTGATACTGCAAGCTTAAGAGGTAGCAAATGTGAGTTTGTTATTGTAGATGATTATAGTAGATACACTTGGACTTACTTCTTAGCACAAAAAAGTGATTTATTTAAATATTTTTAAAATTTTATAAACTCATTGAAAATAAAAAAGGTTTTATGATTTCATCTATACATTGTGATCATAGTGGTGAGTTTCAAAATCATGAATTTTAAAATTTTTATAAGTCAAATGGGTATAACCATAATTTCTCTACTCCTAGAAATATAGAATAAATTGGAGTAGTAGAAAGAAAAAATAGGAGCTTACAAAAATAACTAGAACCACATTAAATAAATATAGCCTAACCAAATATTTTTGGGTCAAAGTAGTTAACATGACATACTCTATTTTGAATAAGGTTCTTGTAAGACTATTACTTTATAAAACTCTATATGAATTGTAAAATGATAAAAAAATCTAATATTTCATATTTCAAGGTTTTTTGTTGTAAATGCTTCAGATGACTTAGAAAATTTTGATGTAAAATCTGATAAATATATTTTTCTACATCAAAATCTTATTATATTTTTAATAAAATAATATTAATCATTGAAGAATCTAGTAATGTCATTTTTAATAAGATTTTTAAATTTAAAAAAATTAATTTTGATGGTGATTTTAATTTTTGGCACTTTAAATTTGAATAAAAATCCTCTTAAAATCAAATTGAATGAATTTACTTTCAAATCCTTACCCAAGGAATGGAAATATATAAATGGTTATCCTAAGAAGCTTATAATAGGAGATACATCAAAAGGTGTATATTCTTTTAAACAAAGCTAATGCTGCATTTCTATCTCAAATTAGAGATATATCAAACTCATCATTAAACTCGTTCTTCTTTTAAATTTTTTGTACTAACGTCACATTTCTATCTCAAATTGAACCAAAATACATTGATGAAGTCCTAAGAGATGATTCTTAGATTATTACAATGTATGAAGAATTGAACCAATTTGAAAGAAATGAGGTGTGAGAGCTTGTTGCTAGACCTAGTGATCGTTTAATGATTGGTACTAAATGGGTCTTTAGAAACAAGCAAGATAAAAATTGTATCGTGGTTAGAAATCAGGCTAGATTAGTGGCCAAGGGTTTCAACTAAGAAGAAGAGATCGATTATAAATAAATCTTCACTCTTGTGGCTAGACTTGAAACCATAAAGATACTCTTTGCCTTTGATTCTTTTAAAAATTTTAAATTATTTTAAATGGATGTCAAAAGTTTTTTTTAATGATTTTATTTCTGAAGAAGTTTATGTTGAACAAACCTCAATTTTAAAAAATATTTCTATTAAATGTGATAATACTAGTACAATCTGTTTAACTAAAAATCTCATTTAATACTCCATAACTAAACATATTGACATTAGGCATCACTTTATTAGAGATCATATGAATAATCATGATGTATCTTTAGAATTTATTGATACAAAGTGTCAATAAGCTGATATCTTCACCAAGCTATTAAATGAAGAATAATTTGACTTTATTAGAAAAGAGTTAGGAATGTTAAACCATCTAAATGTATGATTTGTCATTTTTCAGATTTCTTGATCCTTTTCTTGAAATTTACATGAGATGATTTTAAATGTAATGAGAAGCTCTTATATTTTTTGGATTTCTCGACTTTTTTAGCTTTCTTTCAATATTTTAATTCTTGGATTCATAAATTGTAACCCCCCTCTTAATATTTGATTTTTTATACTTGATTTTTTAATATTTGACACCCCCCGTTTCTCTTCTTTTATTTTATTTATAAAGGGAGAGAAAATAATTTGATGAGAAATGGGTTAAACTCTATTTGTGTTCTTCTTCTTATTTTACTAAGGGGGAGAAATGGACTAGATTTCTTTCTTTATATACTAAATGTGATGATAAATATTTAAAAACATTTAAATATAAGTTGAGCATTTATCTTTTTTGTAGATGACAAAGGGGGAAAAATGGTATAATTGATGACATAAGAAATATTTTGAGATATTTGAAATATTTGAAATTTTTATGTGATACCAAGAAGATGGATGTTGTATTATGATTAATGACATGTTTATCATGTGAAATATATTTTTAGTTGAAATTATTTATCATGTGATACCAAGAATATGAATGTTTTAAAAATTTTATCATGTATGGTATCATGAATAGTTAACTTGTGAAAAATTTAATATTATCAAAATGTTATACTTGGATTCAAAAATGATGGGTCATTTTGAATTAAAGTTTGCTCTATTATCTTATGATATAACATAAGCAAAGTTAAAGAGAAAGATTGTTAAATACTAAATTTTGATGATGAAATTAATTGATGGGTTTTATAATCTAACTTGTGTATTAGATAAAGTGGTGTAGGAGTAACTACGACAGTGAAAACATAATACAATTTGATGTTGGGCAGAGTCAAGTTCGAGAATCGGGCATCGAGTCGGGGTTTGGATGATGCAATGGGAGTTTACCGAGAGTTCACTAGGAGTTTGCCGAAGGTGATCGGGAGCTTGCTGGGAGCACGCTGGGAGTTCATCTGAAGATGATCGAGAGACTCGTCAGGAATTTACCGGAGGATGCTGGGAAGTTTACTAGGAGTTTGGAAGATCGATTGATGTACCAAACAACAAGAATAATTATAATTGTGTCTTAGTATATCGTAGTTAGCATCATGTGTTTTTAGTGATAATTGAGCAACATTTGGAACCAGGTTCATTTTGAGAGGCAATTGGGTCCACTCTGTGTTAGATTTGGGCTCAGGTTGAGCTCATTTCATTGACCTTAAAAGAGGTCAACAAGAGGTATGAGTCGAGTATAAAATAGTATAGAAAAAGTATTATTTTGAAATTCCCGATGGTAATACTACTGGTGGGCAGTGGTGGTACTACCCAGGCGATGATAATACCACTTTTGCCCCTATTTTCAGGACACTTTCAACGGTAGTATTATCGGCACCCATACTCGAATTTTTTGACAAGGGTTAAATTTTGGCTCTAATTTTTTAAAGCCAATTAGGGTCTATAAATTCCCCAAATATTCTTTCATAGAAAGGCAAGAAAGTGATAAAAAGTGCAAGAAAAGTGATTGTACTCTTGGTTAAAATTTCGTATAATTTGATAGCTTCCTTGAGTGCTTCAAAGTGCAAAGTGAGTTTAAGGGAAGAGAGAAAAAAATTTATAAAGGTTCCTCTCTTGAACCTGTGAAAAGGAGAAAAGTGTAAGGGGTTTTGATCTTCACCCATGAAAGAAGATCATTAGTGGATATCGACGGGCTTCAACAAATGAGGACTCGAAAAGTAGATGCAAGTCAAGTTTTTGACTAAACCACTATAAACTCTGTGAGCCTTATTTACTTGCCTTTTATTTTAGCATTTCATAGCTAAATCGAGATTCTTCATTCGATCTTAAGTTTAATCGCTCTCTAACTTGATCTTGATGAAAAATGATTTTAGTTTTGATTTTTACCTCAAATATATTTTTAAAAGCGAGTACTCTTGCACTTGTACTAATTCACACACCCACACTATCTTAGTGTCAACTCAGTCCTAACACCAACACTCAATCACATATCTAATAGAATCACAAAGCAACCAACATATTTATAATATTCTGGCATATCATCTGATCATCCAGCACTGCATCCAAACCTTCGATGCATCGTCATTTTCTTTGACGTATCGTACGACCTACCGACATGTTGACTTCCCACAACATCTGATGTTTTGGTGCAATACCTGATCCTTCTAGCTCGACACTCAAACTTATGGCACGAAGTCAATCATTCAGCATGTAGGTCAATCCTTCAACCCGACGTCTGATCTCTAATATAATACTCCACCGGCCCAACGTATGATTCTCTTGTTTCGATAATTTACATGTGATGGTTCGTGTTTGTGATCAAATTTTTTCTTGTATTACTTGTCTTAAAAGTATATTAATCTATAAATTCATCAATTAATTTCATTATCAAAATCTAAGATTCAACACTATATTAAATAAATCAAATAATATAATCAGTTGTCTTATATTAAATAGATAAATAAAAAACTAATTTAATATAAATGAAGCTGTAAGTAAAAAAAATACTGACTCACGACAACAACTTTAATCTGTATAAGATTATGCATTTTCTTTATCTGAATCAACTTCATCTTTTTTAACACTATTGCAGATCAAAAAATTTTAATTCAGACATCTTCTGGTATCTTTGTTATCATATAAAAACTTTCGAAAACTTATCTTCAATATGACAATCATCTCCTTCTCATAATCAATTTCTTTCTTAGAGGTTTGACTTTCACTTGCACCTTTAGCACGAAGAAAATCCATAAATCATTTTAAATGCATCTCCTTATCTCTCTTCTTGGGCTTATTTTTTAGAGACAACATACATGTATACTATTTGCTCATGTATATGGGCCATGTATTCATATCGTCGATGTAAATGTTTTTTAAGTTGCTTGAGCACCATTTTATAAACTTCATCAACTAAACCATGTTCTCACGTTAACACTATGAACCTTCTAAGTGTCTCAAGATATATCCTGTAGCTTTTACATTCATATTGTTAAGTTTTACATCACTTTGGTTGTTCTTCTCTATTATTATCCATATATGTATCAAAGATTTAAATCGTTTGCTACAAAATTAGAAACAAATTTATTATTTAGTATCTTAGAGAAAGCTATAATCGGTGTGGCTGCTGGTACCTCAACATTTTGTGTCTTGTAACAATGTAATTATATCTCATTATAATAGTTTTGTAAAAGAGGCTATAATACTGAAAACAAGGTACTTACATAATATTATTGATATCATTTTATTAATTATTTTAATAAAAATACTGAAAACCAATCATTATGATAGTTTTCTAAAAGAGGTTATAATAATAAACCTAAATTTGATTCCAAGACAAGGTACTTACATAATATTATTCATATCATTTTATTAATTATTTTTCAATGTAATAGACCATTTCCATAACCTTAAAGATTTCACTTCTTGTGACGGTTTAAATCACGAGAGGTGCTCATAAAATCACCCCTATCAAATATCAAATACATGTTAAGATCAAATCATATTATACAAAATACAAGGTATAGAAATTTGTAAATTATATACCTATACATAAGTTACCTATAATACGGGTAGGTAGCTTTTAAAATAACTAATAATTGGAATCTTGTTTCTTTTGAATCGCTTAATCCTCTAAAAAATAAATGAATAAACTGGCCAATTATACTAATTCAATTTTTCTAATCATCAACGGTAAATGTCTATCTCTAATTCCTCATTATCACTTGGATATAAATTTATCATTAATCTTTTCAAATCTGGGTTAATCCTTTAAATAAAAAATATTTATATATAAGATACACATAGGAGTGCCTAAGTTGCTAAAATCAGTTTGTATAGAAATTACCGATGCTATAATTCCTTATAGTCCATAATTTTGCCTCACAGCTTTTAAACTAAGTTCACTCAAATATGACATCTCATGAGCATATTCCTTAAACAAAGTAAAAGCTCTTTCAATGTGCTTTCCTTCGTGACCAAGGAATGCATTAAAGGGATTAGTTAGTAGATGTAAATCACTTAATTCGTAGTTTTCTATGTATGAATGGTTGTTTCATGTACTAGTACTTATTTTGGTATTTTAGGATTAGAAAATAAGTTTAGCATCTGATTTGTATTAGAAAAAACTCTTTTGAGTCTCTCTAAAATTCTGTATTTCTTGGATACTTCTTTGAGTGGTGAGTCTTTTGATTCAGTTCTGTATCCTTGTTTAATTTCATTAAGGTGATGAATTTTCTGTATTCTCTTGTGAATTTAAAATTGGTGTTGAGCTATTTATATATCTTTTATGTAAGTTCAAACCTGAGTTTATTTTTTTTCTACAATTCGACTAACGATTTCTCTTTATTTTCTAAATTTCATTCCTCTTTCTCTCTTCTCGGTATCAGTTTAGTAATAGAGCTAAAGGTTAGATGACATGATAGAATGGAAAAGTAGTGGGTAAAGATAGTGACAATGAAGATGATATTGAATCCATGAGGTTGCAGCTACACATTATACATAAAAAAAATGAAATCATTGAAGAAGTACGGAGTAAAAACAATCAATATAAAAATAATTCCCAGAAGTTTGGTTATGTTGATGATATACCTCATTACCCAAGGGAGTTTGAAAGATTTCAATCAAGGCGTAAAGACCAAGATGAGTGGCAAAACAAACACAACCCAAAGTTAGATTTTTCGGAGTTTAAAAGTAGAATCAATGTTGATGAATTTATTGATTGCTTAATACGGTGAAAAGAATATTTGATTTTCATGAACTACTAGAACAAAAGAAGGTAAAGCTTATGACCCTAAGACTCAAAAGGAATACATATTTTTTATGGAAAAATATGAAGAAGCAAAGATAATGTGAGAAGAAGAGCAAGATCGTGACATGGGAGAAAATGAAAGAAGAGTTAAAAAGAAAATACTTACTTGACAACTATAAGTAAGAAATATTTCTAAAAAGCTCTGATTTTATACAAAGAGATCTTAGTGTGAAGAGACAGCAAAAGTTTAAAAGGAATTCTCAATATGGTGCAAAAGATTGATATACGAAAATAGAAAATTTCAAGTCTACTCTCCAAAGTAAAGTAATATTGAAGGTACATAAAACAAGGGTAAGGGATCATATAATTTTGGACATATCGCTTCAGATAGTCTAAAAGAATGATGATTTTATTTGTTGAAGAACATAGTGATGGAGAAGGAAATGAAGCCAAGTGATGAACTAAAATATGATGATTACGAGGAATAGGTTACTTATGTTAATTAAGGTTTATCTTTATTTTCTATAGTGAATGCATGAATAAATTAGAAAGGGATGGTCATGTTTTGACTCTGGTAGCTATAGAGGAGAACAAACAACACAAGGAGCCACCAGCAATCATGAAACCAATCATAAGGAAGTTACAAGATGTACAAAAGGAGATCCAACATAACATTCTACCTTTGAGAGACATCCGGTGTTACGACGATCTTATTCCTAAGGCAGATCATATGGCTTTAGTTGCTTATTCTGTAATTATGTAAATTAGAGATATTGATGAGGGGGCTAAACAGATAAATAGGTTACAAGAGAAAGTTAAAGCAATCATTCAAAGACAAAATAAGAGGTACATACAAGTTGCGAACAAACAAAGAAAGCATATGAAGTTTAATACATGTGATTTGATTTGGATTTATCTAAGAAAGTAAAGGTTACCACCAGACAAATTTGAAAAATTAAAACTAAAGACTAAAGGTCCGATCAATAGAGTTAAAAGAATTAGCGAGAATGCTTATAAGATCGAGCTACCTAGAAATTATGTAGTGTCATCAACATTCAAAATGACTGATTTAAGTTACTAATTATAGTGATGGAACAAATTAAGACTTAAGGACAAGTCTTTTTCAACCAAGAAAGATTAACACAGGAGTGCCTAAGTTGCTAAAAGAAACTCGTATGAAAATTATTGATCCTATGATTCTCTACAGTCCACAATTTTATCTCATACCTTTTAAACTCAGTTCACTCAAATATGACACCTTATGAGCATATTTCTTGGATAAAGTAAAAGCTCATTAAAGGTACTTTCCTTCATGACTAAGAAATACATTAAGGGGGTTAGTTAGTAGACATAAAACACTTAATTTTATAGTTTCCTATACATGAAGGGATGTTTCATGTATTACTATTTATTTTGGTGTTTTAGGATTAGAAAAAAAGTTTAGCACTTGATTTGTATAGGAATAAGCTCTTTGGACTCTCTCTAAAACTTTGTATGTCTTGGATGCTTCCTTGAGTAGTGAGTTTTTTTATTTAGTTCTATATCCTTGTTAAATTTCCTTGAGGTGGTGAATTTTCTGTATTCTCTTGTGATTTTAAAATTGGTGATGATTTATATCTGTTTTATCTAAGTTCAGGTTTGTTTCTTTTATACAATTCAACTATAGATTTCTCTTTCTTTTTAAAATTTTATTTTCTTTCTCCTTTTTAGATACCCTTGGATCAAAATACTTTTAGATTGATAACTTATCTAATATTAGGTAGATTACACGGAAAAAGATAATTTAACTCCATTCATAAAAACTTATTATCATTCTATAATTGTCCATATTAATCCGTAAGATACTAAAATATTAAGGATATTCAAAAAATGATCAAATTCAGTACTCCTTATAATATCCAAGTGATACTACCTTACTGATAATGAGATTAATTTTACTCAACTATGCTTAGTAGATGCGAAAACTAAGTGACGAAAAAGCTCAACAATGCTTTATCCTGAAACTATCTAACCAGAATAGCTTTTCTACCCCTCTTCATCATTTGAATGACCTAAATCACGGGTACTAACAGATAAAACTGCAAAGATAAAATTTAAAAATTATCAATAACAATTAAATTTCTATTTATATAAGCAAAAACATACATAGGTATATATCAACATTCTTGTAGTTGACTTTACATATTCATGTATATAATAAGCATTTGACATGATTATTTTTCTTTTAAGATAAAAAGGGATTAAAGTTAATACTTCAATAAAAAAATAATCTAACTAGAAAAAACAAGGAGAACATGTAAAAATGACACACTATTCATATGCTAAAAAATCTATAAATATAAAAAAAATTCTAAATTCGAAAACCAATGACATATGTCTATAAATATCATATCAAAGCTTTCCTAAAAATTTCAAATCATTTTAAATAGTGCATTTATGTGATGCTTTATTTTTTTATTTTTCCTCAAAAATAGTATATCACCTATTATAAAATTTTTTAGACCAAAATTTTTAATATACTACTGACCCATTTAGATGCTCAAATTTGAAAATACATTGTATAGATGCATTATCATTTATTAGAAATATAAAATATAGATAAAATAGAAAAATAACACTATTAATATGCTTGAAAATTAATAAAAATATCAAAAACCTTTTCTAAAATGGAAAATTAGTGACATATGCCTATAAGTGTTATATTCAAAACTTTCTTAAAGATTTCATTTCATTTTTAATAGTATATCAATGTGATGCACTATTTTTTTATGTTTTTTCAAAAAATAGTACATCACCTATTAGGAATTTTTTTCAAGACCAAATTTTCTAATATATTGTGGACATGAAAAAAACATACACTATTTTCTACATCACCTAAAGCTCAAATATGAAAATAAAACATTACATGGATGCATAATAATTTGCTACAAATACAAAAATATGGAGAAATAAAAAAATAACACATTGTTTAGACACTCAAAAATCTATAAAAATATCAAAAAATTCTCTAAATTAGAAAACTAATGACATATGTCCATAAGTGTTCTATTCGAAGCTAGTCTAATATTTTTAGATCATTTTCAATAGCGCATATATGCAGTGTACTATTTTTTATTTTTCCTCAAAAATAGTGCATCACCTATTATGAAATATTTTTTACTAAAATTTCAACATATATTGAGGACCATTTAGAAGGTCAAATATGAAAAATTATTACATTGATGCATTATAATTTGTTAGAAATAGAAAAAAAGGAGAAAAATAAAAAAAATGATACACTATTTGGATACTTAAAAATCCATAAAAATATCTTTAAAAAATTAAAATAGAAAACTGGTGACATATATGAATATATGTCACTTGAGATATATAAATTTTTTTATTTTTTTTAAAAAAATTGAGATCGTTTTGAATAATCCATCTACGCAATGCACTATTTCTATTATTTTCTCAATAACAATGCATCATCTATTAGAAAAAAAGAAATTAGACCAATTTTGCTACATATATTATTGACCTATTTAGAAACAAAAATGTAAGAATATATTGCATGAATGCTTTATAATTTTTTAGAAATAGAAAAGGTAAGGATAAAATAAAAAAAATAACATCCTATTCTGATGCTAAAAAAATATAAAAATATTAAAAAATTTAAATAAAAATAATGACATATGTTCATAAGTGTCCTATTCAAAACTTTTCTAAAAATTTAAGATCTTTTTAAACAGTATATCTATGTGATATATATATATATATATATATATATATATATATATATATATATATAAGAATATAAAATATTTAACTATATATGTATGCATCATCAACCGTAGATGTCACAGAATGAAAGTTGTTAAAAAAGTAATAAATCTTTCTGTATAAAGCATGCTCTACAAATGACAGGTTTTTCGTGCATTGACCGGATTAGTCCCCATATAAGGAAGAGATCAAATAGGAACACATCATGAGCTCACCTGAGCCGCGGATAATCCAACGGTGGTGATGCAGCCAACCGCAGTGATGAGTGACCAAGACCGAGTCAACCCATCATCAATGTCAACTCTGCGACTGCCAGCACTGCGAAGCCGAGGAGACGGAAGCTTTGACCGGAATGACATGTTGCAACGAGTTTGACTTTCTAGTTTGTATCGAAGACGTTCGTGTCCCACGTTTTGAAATCATGTAAGGCAGTTGAGGACTGCGCTTTACGGATACATATGCGAACGCAAGTACTGTTGGGAATCGTTGATTGCGTTCATTAAACCCAATCCGTTCGTTTAAAGCCGGGCACCGAACCCATATGGAGTCAGTCACATCTGCGTCGACGACACACAATTATGAGGGCCGAGCTCGGACACAAAGCACGGCTATCGATGTGGATGCTGTGTTATCCGAACGCACCGCACCCGATCCGACCTCATCCGTTGTCGATGTGGGATGCGGTGCACCGCGCCACGGCCTCGGACTTGTGTGGACGGGACTGAGCACACGACTTGAGGGTGTGGCACACGTGTGGCCGCCCGGTGGGCGAGTCGGGGATGTGCAAACGTTCTCCCCGTACCGTAACTTTTCGTTTGGCCTTTCGCTTTCCTGGCATCAATACGACAGCGGCAAGGGAAAAAGAAACGATCGCGCACCGAGCTCGAGGGTACTGTCCTTCGTGGAAGCAGCGTCGCCTTTTCTTGCGCCCTATATATAAGGAGACCAAGATCGATTCCTCCAACACTCATCCATCCGTCGGAAAATTTCCCTTCTTGGGCCTCTATCGTGTTCTTCTCTTCGGTAGATTTGTTCTTGATTCATGGCGTCAAGGATTGGTGGCTTTGGCGATCCCACCCTCGACTTCATCCGCGAGCACCTCTTCGCCGATCTTCCCCCAACTCCCCCCTCCTCCGCCTTCTCCCCGCTGTCGCCCGTCGCCACCGGCTCCGGCTACTGCTTCCCCGAACCGGACGTGACCATGATCAGCTTCGGCCCCGACTCGCCTCTTCTTTCCCCCGCCTCCGCCGACCGCCGGCCCTCCCTCACCGTTGCTCTCCCACCCGCTCCCCGGTTCGGCTGGACGGAGGCCTCGGCGAAGGAGAAACGGCCAGCGGCGGGTCAGGGCGACGCCAGGCGGTACCGGGGGGTCCGGGAGCGGCCGTGGGGGAAGTTCGCGGCGGAGATCCGCGACTCCAACCGCCGGGGGTCGAGGGTCTGGCTCGGGACCTTCGACACGGCCGTGGAGGCCGCGCGCGCCTACGACCGCGCCGCCTTCCAGATGCGCGGCCGCAAGGCCATCCTCAACTTCCCCAACGAGATCGCGTGCTCCGGCGACTGGGCCTCGCCCCCTCCGCCGACGGCCTCGGGGAAGAGAAAAAGGGACGCGGAGGAGGTGGCGGAGGTGAGGAAGATCAAGATGGAGATCAGGTCTCCCGAATCCGATGTCATCGACTCCGAGCATCTGCCGTCAAGGTGCCCCTTGTCACCCTCGAGCTGGGACAGCGTGTGGGGCTTCAAGGAGGAGGACACGAAGGGGTTGTTCGACATGCCGCCGCTGTCTCCGCATCCATCACTGGGGTGCGCGCAGCTCCTAGTAAGCTGAGTCTCGAAATGGGCAACGGGGAAGAAGACAGATAAAAGAGAGAATATATATATATATATATATATATATAAGTATTGGATGTAAATATGAACACCTCATGGGATCATAACCTGACATGTTGTATGGTTTCGTTAACTTGTGTACATCATCTACTACTGTAGATTGAAGGATCTCCGAATTGTTAACATCATTGAGTTCATTGTTCCTTTTACTACTTGGAAGGGCAGGCTACAATCTCATCTCTCACTTACCAGCTTTGGATGTTTTACCTTTTACATTATTGAGACCATGTATTCATCTTAGGGAACTTTGGATGTTTTTATACAAGGGAAAAACTGAGGCTACCAAAAAGCTTACAAACTTATATGGATTGGTGATGATATTTGTGGAGGATCTATGAGATGCTTCAATAACCCTAATACTGACATCAACCGAGCTTTTAGTTAGGTTTCTCAAGAAGCATATCTCGGGCCATGATGACATTTTATTTGTGGTGGACAAGAATCAAGCAGTACCCTCCAAAATCAAACAGATCAGCTCAAAAAAAGAAAAGTTGTTGTTGAGATGGGTAATTTTAGAATTTTTGAAGTCAGTATCTTTCAGAAAGAATCCTATTACATCTCACGAAATAAATATTTTATTCTTAGATTTTGATAGGAGTGAGAAAGAGATAAAAAAATATAAATATTTTATCTCTGAGTTTTTCTCTAGAGCATTTAACGAAGATACTTTCTAAATTTTTTTGGAGTTCATAAATAAGGATATATAAGAGGATTGTGTTTGAATGAGGATATATTCATAAATAAAATTTTAATTTTTTTATATTATTATATTTTCATATATAAGAATTTTAATTTTTTAATAAATATAGACGAAATGATCAAATCAGATTATCCATTTTTAATATAGATATATTCTTTATTTATTGATCTCTTAATTTTCTTTAGAGTTTTTCTATTCCATCTCAATCGTTACCTTAGAACACAGTAACCTTTAGAATCCTTCCAATAGAATCTGTCATCACTGTATTGGAGAGTCACACTCCACACATTGTAATTATGTCAAGATTTGCGGAGCTATAGATGGGATATTACTTGTTCCTCAAGCCCTCGTTCCCCTTCTTTCTTCTCCCAACTTCCCCCATAAATGAATCATGAGGCAAGCTGGGGGCGGAGGTGTATCTATTTTAATGAAGAAGAAGACATTAGACAAGGATGTTTTGACTATAATGCTCCACGATGGCCATAAGCTTTTGTCACAGTCTCAAACTCTGAGGGAGAGTTCAATACACAAACAACTACGCAACTTCATATTCTTTTATATCATTATCTTGAATTCTAAAAAAAGATGAACACGTCCCAAAATCAAAATCATAGAATATGGACCGTAACATTGTTCACCCTAACCCTAACATTGCAGTTGCAGTGAGACATCCATTTTAGCCCTTATTTTGCTACCAAGAGAATCCAGATTATAATTGGAATTACACGAGATCAAGGTTGGATTTGTTTGGTTTATAGCTTGGTGTTCAATATATCACCTTACAAAATTTTTTGATCAAATTTATATCTTTAAAGTTAATATTGTCGTCGCCAAGCTAATGTTTAAGGTTTCATCAAATACATGATTTCGATAGGGTCGATAAAATAAAAGAAAAAAATACTTATTCGACTCAACATTGATTATTTAGTCGCAAAGAAGGAATTTATAGTGACGCTAAGGCTTGTTATCATATTTATTTATTTATTTTAAATGTAACCTGGTTACAAGTAGAATCTGCTTTCTAAGTGGTTTGAACATTCTAGCTGATCAGACTAAGAATTCAAGACTGGAACAATCTGTTGACATTTCTATTGATCAATATGAGCTAAACAGAGAGGGAAGTCTTTTTCTTGAGAGAAGAAAAAGTCTCATACAAAGCCGTTCACAGAAGACAAAACAGTAGTCATCAGGTAACATTCATCACTTTCGAGCTCAGCTTCTGCAGGACTGGGAATAGGTCATCGTCGTACTTCGAGAACATCTTAAACATCGTTAATTACTTAGCCTGTGGCTTCTTTCTTTCCACCGTGAAGAAAAGAGGGAGAAAATGGAGAAAGCAGAAGCTTCACTCGCTGCAGATGCCATTGCAGCAGCTATCATGGTGGTTCCGTAACTTAGACGACTGATTTGGAAGCCATAGAACTTACCGGATATGTCCGATATGTATTGTCACGTTGCGGTGTCGAGGGTTGACCATTCGGGGGTGGTGAAACATGCATGTGTCTAATCGTTGGAACTTTCTAGCACAACAAATTCAACGTTGACCATGATGGTCAACCGACCAGGAGTAATTCGGCGAAGAAGAAGAAGAGGGGAGATAATGAAATTGTTGCAACAAAGGGAATGAGATCAAAAATAGTGAGCGAGAAGATGAAAAGGTTGTGTTGATGGTCTGAGGAAAACGATGAAAGAAATGAGTGCCGAGATGCTTGCAATCTCTGGTTTTGTTTTGAGTATTGGACATTGATGCTTGTGCTTGCGAGCATGACGTGGTCAGAGTCATTGTGCTCGAGTCTTTCATCCGCCGATATTGTCTCTAGTCGGCGGTTTAAATCTGACGTCAACCATCATGCCGCCGCCGTCACCATTGTCTTTGGCAAACTATGTTAGAAAGGTCAGTCGCATCTCTAAAGTTGTTGAATTTAGATGATTTGACGATAGTTAGCTAATTAGTTACTTTATTACTTTGATGCAAAACAAAAATCAATAATCAAATATAATTTTAAAATAATTGACATAAGATTTGTGCGATCTTATGATCATAAAAAAAATCTCAAATCATTTACATAATATTTTAATATAATGGATGAATTTCTCTTCTCTGAAATTTTTTATATATTATCAACTTAATTTTTTTTCTTTAGATGAAGTCATGGTAGCATATTAAATTTGTTGGGCATATGATTTAAATTAAGTTCATAATAAATTTTAGTGAAGTCTATAGTCTGAAATTTTATTTTTCTTAATCAAAACCTTAGTCTTAGTGATAGTAGAGGACAAAAAACACGAGATCCAAGAAAGAAAAAAAGATAATAACTAAAAAAAATTATTCTCAATCATTCAAATAATATTCTTATCTCAAGTTATATATGATGTATATTGAATTGTTAGTGTGGTCACTTGAGAATGTTTTGAATATTCTACATAGTAATATAGTTCTTGTATCCATATTTTCTCTTGTGGTTGTTATTTAGGTTTAAGCATGAGGTCTTGAGATTTGTACATCGATTATTTTTATAGTAAAATTTATTTGATTTATCTCGTAATTTTTACCCTTTTAGTTGGAGAAGTTTTCAATATAACATTTGATTATGATTTTTATTTGATTTCGTTATATATGATGATATGCTAATATTTATTTATATATAAAAGTTTTTAATCTTTTCTATCCCATTAACTTATTTTTTTCTTTAGATTAAGTCATAGGAGCACGTTAAATTATTTTTGTCCAGGTATCTTTTCCATAATTACACTTAACATATATATATATATATATAATTTATTTTTGAATTTAATAGAGTAACGACCATGGCAGGTTAAACCCCTGACCGAGCCGAGTAGACGGTTCGCAAGCCCCGATCAAACTCGATCAAGTCATCATAAGACAAGTCGACCGCCCAGCAGTGGCCGCATCGTTTCGGCATCCGCGAGTCGCCGCCCCGCTGGAAGCCGGCGCTTTCCCCTCCCGCGTGCCTTCCTCTTCTCCTCCTTCGTCTCATGTCTTCCACCAAGGTGATATCTCTTCTTCCTTTCCCTCTCCCTCTCGCTCTTGAGTTCATACCATATCCATTGGGTTCTGATCTGACAGTCGAGCATTAGGGTTTCGATTCCGTTCTTTGATTTCTTGATTCTTGTTCTTGCTAAGAAATCTGTTTGTCGTGGCGGTGATTGGTTCTCCTCGTTGTTTCCTGTTCAGGTGGATGATCGAGGCTCAGTAGGATCCAAAAGGCCCCGCAGCGAGGGTAGGGTTTTAATCAAGGCAATTGTTGTCGTTTTTACTCTTGGTTTCTGTCTGATGTTTGTATGGCTGTAGGCTTGGTGGAGTTCTTGCTACCATGTTCTTTTCTATTGGTTTACGTTTTTGAAAATCGAACTGTCAAATATTGCACATCATTATTCCTATTTGTTTGTTGGCTTTTCAAAAGAAGGGTGGAGGTGTCGCCGCTAGAATTATGCTTGCTTGATGTCCAAGCGAGGATGAAAAAGGGGATTATGTTTTAGTATGATTCACTGTGTACTTAGAAATAAGTGATTAAAGGTGAGCTAAGTTAGAATAAGTGACTAACAGCAGCGAATTTATAACTAAGAATTATCAAAAAGCTATACAACTAAGAATATGCTTTTTAACCTTATAAAACATGGATGAAAACCATTTTGAAATAAGAGCAGGTTCTTTTGGACCAAAAATAAATTGTACAATGTGAGCACACAGAACATCTGAATTTTAACCTTATAGAAACTGGACTTTATTATTGGAAAACTATAAGACTAGGCCTCGAAATCCTAACCTAGTTGGCAGTTGGCATGCAGCCATTAACCAATAGCAACAGAGCTAGACCTTCTTTTGGCTAGGGATAAGAAAGGATGGTAACTAAATGCTATAAAGTACTAGGTTTGTCAAATCATATCTGGTTGGCTCATGTGAATATTGTAAGTTTATGCTTTTCTTGGTTGGAAATGGAGAAAGTTAATTATTTCTATGGCAAATTTCTACACTCAATAATGGAATATCTCGTGATGTCATGGTGTGAAATCATTTTTCGATCATCCATTGAGTTTGCGGTTGTGCGAAACTGCCTGTAGGAAAACCATGTTTCTGCAAACTTTGAGATGTGGTAGCACAGAATTTGTCCTGAGATTTCTGTCCTTGGTTGTGGACTGTCGTACAGGAAAAAGGCTTCTCATACTCTTGGAGTTATTGTTGAAGTCAGTGTCTCTCAATAGTTGCAACATCGCTGTAAGAGTGTTTGGTTTAACTGTTACAAGTTTTTGTAACATCCGAAAGAGGATAGATAGCTAACTCTCAATTTATATCTTCTATATGGACAATATGGCTTTTGAGTGAGTCATGTAGGACTCAGTGAAGTCACCGGGCACCCAAGTGAGGTGAGGTGAGACGAGACGAGACCCGAGCGCTCGCCTATTGGGCTGGGCGGGTGACTTCTCTCAGCCATGGTCCAAGTGCTCACCTGGGTCCCCCGTCTCTCCCCCTGCCCCCCAGGCCTTGTTGTAGTCCCCCATTCCCCATTTGCCTTTTCCCCTTCCCCGTTCACCGCTGCCTTCTTTGCTGTTTGTCAATTTTTAGAGTTATGTTTCAATTTTTAGAAAAACCAAAGTTGATTATTTTTGTCCAAGTTTGTGAGAACAGCTACCTGCTTTGCTGTTTGTCTAAGTTTGTGAGAACAGCAATTGCCTGCTGTAGTGAACAGCAACTGCCTTCTAGGTTAAGTTGACTTGGGAGCTCTCTAATGGGGCTTGAGCAGCCCTGTTTCTATTAATCAAAAGAAGCTGTTTATTTTTATTGATCATGATGTATAATTTTTAAATTATAATACCGGGAGCACCTCATTTCGCTCAGGCGAGCACCTAGCCTCGAGCATTTTGGGACCCTTTTGGCACCTAGTGCTTTTGACTACACTGGTAGGACTAAAATTTTTTGTTGTTATCCACAACAGACAATATATCCTGCATACCAATGATGCTTTTAACAGTACTTTTCAAGAGAAACAGACTTCGTCAGCTGGATGTTTGTAATTTATGATTTAGCTAGTAATATTATATTGTGACTTGTATATCCTTGGTTCAAACTGTTGTATAATGTCTCCCCAATTGACAATGTGTCATTCAAAGAGGTTTCCTTTTTCTCTTCATTTCTTTTGTGTTTTTGATCGTATGTGCTGTTTAACTTGTTTTCTTTATGTCCTGCTGATCGTGTGGGTGTTTGTTATATCATGTACGGAAGACAAACAAAACAATTACCTTTCTCCTCTCATACCTCTATGGCTATAATTTTGATGAATCAAGTGCTGTAGGTGTAATACTGCTATTTCCTTTTGACATTTCTGTTCTCCTATGGTCTCTGTCACTGTTGATTGTCTTGAATTTTTCCATGTTATACTTGCGGAATCTCAATTGTCTTTGTCTTGTTACTCTATGTTTTACTGAATGCAGATACATTATCTATAGTCTTCTTTCTTATTCTTTTTCTGGGATGCTTCTGGGATTTCTACATATGTAGGTAGTTTAGGATCTGTCTTCAGCTTGCGGTTGAAGAAGGCATCATATTTCAGTGCTTTATGCAATTAATACTAAGTCCGAATATTCTTTTGGAATTTTTTGAAGGTTTTAGGCGTGATGGAGATTGGACCTGCCCTCAATGTGGAAATGTGAACTTCAGTTTTAGGACAGTATGCAATCGTGGAAGTTGCGGTGCTGCCCGGCCAGCAGCCAGTCCTAGTCCAGTGAGCTTAGTTTAGTTCTGTCATAAGGATCAGTCCAATTGCTTGTTTTAGCTGCCTATTCAGTTTGATATGTTCTGTTGATGGGACTGTTACAGATATACATGATTATGATTTCTAAATACTATGATCATGGTTGCCTGACCATGATTGCTATGACTTGATGAAAGAAATAAGAATATTCCTGATGCAACATTCTTAGTAGACCGAACATGGCATCTGATTAAAGAGCCCATATAATCATTTAATTGCAAAATCTTGTACAATTTGCATTGTATCATATTCAAGTAAGAGCAGGTTCTGGACTGGAGAGTTATTTGCTTGCAATTACTGTATTGTGTCATGAATTGTGAAGCATTTTATATCGGGAAACAAAGTAAGAGTCAATGGATTCACTCTGCTGCATTTGTGCAACTTTGACATAAAATTCTTACCACATTATTTTCTTCAGTTCCTATCTCTGTCTTGATGAGAAGATTATTTTGTGGAATATACTTGGAATTAGATGGATGTGTTTAAACACATCACACTTCAAAATTTAACTTCTGCATGACACATTCTTGTTTTGTTCTTATTAGAGATTTGAGTAGTTTTTGTGACTTATTTTATTGCATTGCAGATAACTAGAACAACACCTGTTCCTGGTACTTTTGATCATCCAGGGCCTAGTTATTATGGTGATGTCGGGGGTCCACCACCCATGCGATTTGGAATGTTGAGTGGCTATCCTTCCTCCCTTACACTTCATCGGATGCGGTATGGTTATGGACCACCAAGTGGTGCTCCTGGCCCATACAGTCTTCTCTCTCCATATGGTCCAACAGGACCACTAGGAGGTTCTCTCTCATCCTCCCTCTGTGAGTGCATCTGTGTGGATGATCCTCTGTTTCCTATTATGAGTGCATGCTCTTTTGCTTTGTATACATTCAGGAAAATTTTCATGCTGTTGGGTTTTGTTATTGTTATTGTTGTCATCATGTTGGTGTGAAATTTTTTCCGTGTTTGACATATGTTGCATGCACACAAGTGATTGTCTTTTCCATTTATGGGTGCTGCAGTTTATGGTTATGGTCCTGGTCGTGTCATGGATGCATATGGTGGCCCTGGTCCTGTCATGGATGGATATGGTGGCCCTGGTCCTATCATGGACAGATATGGCTATGGGTACCGAGGATCTCCAATGCCGGTACAATTTAATTTCTCGAAGTATATTATTTTAGGTTTCTGAGTTATTCTGTTGTATGTCTAATGATACCCAAACTTGGATTGTAAAGACATCAGGTCCAGCATCTAGAGAGCTGTTTGATAATAGTACTTTACGTAAACGTCGTGGAGGTAAATTCATTATTTTCAGTGTGATCTTTTGAGAATTTGTTTTTTTTAAGATTCATGCTGACTTCTTTTTTAAGTATCAAATCATCATTAGCCCAATGCATAAGTTATAAACGAACATTGTGCCCTGTAATGATTGCAGCTAAGCTTTGAACAACATGTTTGACTACTGCATTTTCAAAATATATGGTTTCTTCATTCTTGTAATGGTGTCATATAGAAAGCACATTGATCTAGTATATTAAAATTTGCCCAGTCATATAAGATGTAGTACCTTATGTTTAAGCAATTCTAGAATTCATCAAAGATTGGTAAAACTAATATCTTCTTCAAATACTTGGATTATTAGGCATTCTGAAGTCATAAATTTCATTGATTGATGATAGCTTCTAAATTGGTTATTTCATAGAAATATCATAATGGAATGCGATTATAATGTAATTTTGTCGCTTTTGTTGCTTGCAGAATGAACTGCAATGTAAAATGATAAGATGCCACATGGCAAGTCTATGACTAGGATCAGTATATATAAAACAAAATCGTAATGCACTTGATTAGATACATAGAAGAAACTTTCATATATCTATTTAAAAATCGTTCTTATTCAATGTTGGTTCATTCTAGTGTTCAGTTAAGCATATTGGAAGAAATAAGCCTAGTGTTGCAGCACATCGTTGAATTACAAAATTAGTCTATTCTCAAATCTAGTAAGAACCGTACTTGGTTCATCATAGTGAAACTGCTAGGCATACTTGGCGCTGGGATGATAGAATATCTTGGGAAATGGTATATATCCTATTCACTAGTATTGTTCTATAGTTGAACAGCATGGGTGAGAAAAAGAATGCATCCGTGGAGAATCAGAATTGAATTAAGTGAAGATTACTGAGTGTAGGAAGCCCACCTTTTACATGAAATTGTTCCATTCAATGAGGAGAAGTGTTTGGCTGTGGGAAACCTTCTGTTTTGTACTCTGGCATTCAATGCTTTTGTTGTCTTACTAATGGTAACCAATTGGAGGATTTACTGAATTACTGTTGATTGAGTCTATTTCTTCAATGTCATCTGCAAGACTCTGGAAGCAACCTCTCTCTAGTTATCTTTTAAACCATTGCTGTTCTTCTTGGCTATCTTCTGTATATTACATTGTAATTATGATTAGGGAAATTTATGACAAATGGCTTTTTGTGGTTTTTATTTTTTAGTTTTTTCTATTGGTTAGTTTATGGCGACTGTCATTTGTTAGTATTTGTATCTAATGATCTTGCTTATTTTATAGAGGGATTCTTACAAACTAGTAGTTTTTAAGGGGTCTTACTTTGTGTCATGTATCTTTTGGTTAAATCTATCATATTCTAGTTGAAACTAATGTTCTTTATTGATCAGTCATAGCATTTATTTGGATATTGTGTAGGTCCTGATGGGTTATTGGAGGGTGATTGGATATGTCCTAAATGTGAGAATGTTAACTTTGCCTTCAGAACAACCTGTAACATGAAGAAATGTGGAACTCCTAAGCCTACCACTGTAAGTCTCCGTCTTCTTCTGTTTCTTTTTCATTTATCCTATTTTCACCTCTCACCTTATTTCTATGTTGAACTATTTTCTAGAACATTGTGTTCCTAGAAGTATGGATATTCATCTATGGTGGTCATGGATTTAGTTTTGGAAATAAAAATGGCTGTTGCTATCCACTGTGTTGATCGAATGGCTAGGATTGATACCGAGAAGAGAGAAAGAGGAATGAAATTCTGAGAGAAACGAGAAACCGAAAGATGATTTGTAGAAAATGAACAAACTCAGAACAGAACTTGCGTAAAATGGATAAAAAGTTCACCACCAATTTTAATGATGCAAGAGGATACAAAAAATTCACCACCTCAAGGAAATTAAATAAGGATACAGAACTAGGTCAAATGACTCACCTCTCAAGGATGCATCCAAGAGATACAGAGTTTTAGAGACTCCAGAGAGCTTCTGCCAATACAAATCAGTTATCAAAAGGTTCGTTCTAGCCCTAGAATATCAAAATAAGTTAGTGCATGAAGCATCCCTTCATGCATAGGGAACTATGACATTAAGTGTTTCACATCTACCAACTAACCCCTTTATGCATTCCTTGTTCATGAAGAAAAATATCTTGAAAGGGTTTTAACTTTGTCCAAGGAATATGCTCATGAGTTATCATTTTTGAGTGGACTGGGTTAAAAACTCTGAAATGTTGTAGTGGACTGTGAGGAATACCATAAGATCATTAAAATGCATAAGTGTTGATTGTAGCAAATTAGACATTCCCGTGTCAATCTCCCATGGTTGAAAAAGACTTGTCCTCAAGCCTTCATTTGTTTCATCACCATGATAAGGACTTAAATCAGCCACATTGAATGTTGATGATACCCCATAATCTTCAGGTAGATCAATCTCATAAGCATTATCTCCAATTCTTTTAAGCACTTGGAATGGACCATCAGCCTTTGGTTTCAACTTTCCAAATTTACATGGTGGAAACCTCTCTTTCCTTAGATGAATCTAGACCAAATCACCCTCATTAAATCTCATATGTTTTCTGTGTTAGTTGCTCGCATGTTCTCAATGGTTACTTTAACATCGTCATGCAACTTCTTTATCCATTTAGCCCTCTCGTCAGCATCTCTATTAAATTGCTTAGTTGTAGAATGAGAGACTAAGTCCAAAGGACCAGTAGGATTAGCACCATAAACAACCTCAAGAGGACTCTTACCAATGCTATGATGCATGGAACGATTATAAGCAAACTCAATTTGTGGAAGAATGAGATCCCATGCTTGATGTTTTGCCAATATAGCATCTAAGCAAGTTCCCCAAGCTTCTGTTCATTACCTCTATTTGCCCATCGGTTTGTGGATAATGAGAGCTGCTGAAATTCAAAGACATACATAGTTTCCTCTATAGAGTCCTCCAAAAATGACTAAGAAATTTTGAATCTCGATCAGACACTATAGTTCTTGGAATGCCATGCAATCTAACAATCTCCTTGAAGTACAAATCTGCAATATGAGATGCACCATTTGATTTATTGCAAGGAACAAAATGAGACATTTTTTAGAATCTGTCAACAACAACCATGATAGAATCTTTGTTCCTTTGAGTTCTAGGTAGTCCTAAGACAAAATCAAGACTCATATTCTCCCATGAAGCATTCAGCACTGGCAATGGAGTGTACAAACCTAAATTTTGGCTTCTTGTTTTTGCCAAGTGACACTCTGCATTGCTTTACAAATCTATCTACATCTTTGAACATCTTAGGCCAATAGAAATTTGATTGAATAAGAGTCAGAGTTTTGTCCCTATCAAAAATGTCCTCCCAAAGTACCATCATGAGCTTCAGCTAGAATTACATATTTCTAAGAACAAGATGGAACACACAAGTCATTAGCTCGAAAAATAAATCCATCAAATATAATAAATTATTGAAAAAAAATCTGATTTGCAATTCTGCCATATTGAGCTGAAATCCACATCATCCTGATAAAGATCTTTGAATGTCTCAAATCCAATCACTTTAACTTTCATGACAGACAATAAATAATATTTTCTGCTTAATGCATCAACAACTACATTTTGAACACCAGATTTATGCTTGATTGTGAAGTTATAAGATTACAGGAACTCCACCCAAGCTGCATGCCTGTTGTTTAGCTGTGTTGGTGATTAATAAACTTCAATGCCTTGTGATCAGAATATAAGACAAATGTTTGGGCAAGAAAATATTGACTCAAATGAGATAAAGCTCGATAAATGGCATAGAACTCCTCGTCATAGGTAGAATATTTCCTCTTTGTATCATTCAACTTCTTACTAAAAAAGGCATTGAACTTTGATTCTTGACTCAAAACAACACCAATTCTCACATTTGAGGCATCATATTCAACCTCAAACACTTTGTCAAAATTGGGCAATACCAAAATAGGAGATTCGGTTACCTTTTTTTTAATAACTAAAAAGCTTCATTAGCCTCATTAGTCCACTTGAATTTATCACATTTCAGACATTCGGTGATTGGAGCAACAATCGAGCTGAAACCCTTGATGAATCTTTTGTAAAAGGAAGTTAAACCATTGAAACTTCTCACATCATGCAATGAAGTCGGTGTTGGCAATTAAGAATAACTTCTACCTTACTTTGATCTTTCATGATTCTATCTTTAGAAACAACATATCCAAGAAACACCACACTATGAGTAAAAAAGTCACACTTCTTCATATTAGCATAAAGCTTTTGCTGTCTCAAGATAAGAATAATCTTCTTAAGATGATTCATATGTTCCTCCTAACTTTTGCTGTATACCAATATGTCATCAAAATAAACCACAACAAAAGTTCCAATGTATGTCTTAAGTATATGCTTCATAAATCTCATGAAAGTACTAGGAGCATTAGATAACTCAAATGGCATAACCAACCATTCATACATGCCTTCTCTAGTTTTAAATGTTGTTTTCCATTCATCTCCAGGCTTCATTCTTATTTGGTGATAGCCACTCCTCAAATCAATTGTAGAGAAAATAGAAGCACCATACAATCGATCAAGTTATCTAACATTGGAATGGGAAAATGATAGTCAATAGTGATTTTGTTGATGACACGACTGTCCACACACATTCTCCAAGAACCATCTTTTTTAGGCACCAACAAGGCTGGAACAGCACAAGGACTCATACTCTTCCGAATCAACCCCTTTTTCACCAGCTTATCTACTTGCCTTTGAAGTTCTTCATGCTCCTTGGGACTTATTCTGTAAGCTACCTTGTTAGGTAGAATAGCCCCCGGAATAAAGTTAATATGATGCTGGATGTCTCTTAATGGTGGAAGACCATGTGGAATCTCTTCTAGTATAATGTCTTGAAACTCCTCCAGGATTTGTTTCATGTTTGTCGGTGGCTCCTTGTGATGTTCATTCTCTTCTACGACTACTAGAGCCAAGATATGACTACCTTGTTCCAGTTCACCCTTGCATTCATATAGGACATAAAAGCACTAACTTTCTTCTTTGGTGCATTAATTTCAGAAGGTTGTAATGGAGCTAAAATAATCTTCTTTTCATTCACCTTAAAAGAATATGCTTATAGCCATCATACAATACCCTCCTATCATAATGCTAAGGTCTACCCAACAATAAATGACAAGCATCCATAGGAGCAAAATCACACCATACTTCATATTTATAATACTTGCCAATAGAAAATGGAACTAAACATCTTTTAGTTACCTTGATGTCGTTTTTTTTTTGTAGCCGACATAATTGGTAAGGATGCAGATGAGGGATTGTGTCTAACTTTAGCTTCTGCACCATCTCGAAAGATATCACATTCTCAAAGCTGCCACTATCAATGATCACCAAGCACACCTTGCCATTAGAGGTACATTTAGTATGAAACACATTTTTTTTCACCCAACTTTCATCCTCCGCCATTTAAGATACTTGTAAGCTACGTTGTAACATAATATATAAATCATGATCAGCATAAGTAACCTCTTCCTCATCATCATCAGATTTTTGTTCGTCATTGGCTTCATTTCCTTCTTCGTCACTGTGTTCTTCAACTAATGTAACAATCCTCCTATTTGGACAATCTGAAGCAATATGTCCTAACCATATGATCCGTCACCCTTGTCTTGTATCTTCAACACTACTTTGCTTTGGAGAGTAGACCTAAAATTTTCTCTTCTCAATCTTTCGCATCGTATTGAGAACCCCTTCCAAACTTTTGCTGCCTCTTCACACTAACATCTCTTTGTTTAATATCAGAGCTTTTCAGAAAGATTTCTTGTCTATAGTTGTCAGGTATGTATTTTCTTTTTAATTCTTTTTTCATTTTATCCCATGTCATGATCTTGCTCTTCCCATCACGCTCTCTTTGCTTCTTCATATTTTCTCACCAAAAGAATCCATTTCATCTGAGTTTTAGTGCCACAAGCTTTACCTTCTTTTGTTCTGGTGGTTCATAAAAATCGAATATTATTTCCATCGTATTAAGCCAATCAATGAAGTCACCAACATTAATACTACCTTCAAACTCCGGAATTGCCAACTTCGGGTTGTATTTGTTCTGCCACTCATCTCTACGCCTTGACTGAATTCTTCCCAACTCCCTTGGATAATGAGGTGTATCATTAACATAACCAAACTTTTGGGTATCATGTTCATGCTGATTGGTTTTACTCCGAAGTTATTCAATGATTTCATTTTTTTCATGTACATTGTGTAGCACTCTTTGTAGCTGCAACCTTAAGGATTCAACATCATCTTCATTGTCATTACCTTCACCCACTACTTTTTCATTCCGCCTTGTCATGATCTCTAGCCTTTAGCTCTAATACCAAACTGATACCGGGAAGGGAGAAAGAGGAATGAAATTCAAAGAGAAACAAGAAACTGAAAGACCATTTATAGAAAATGAACAAACTCAGAACAAAACTTGCGTAAAATGGATAAAACGTTTACCGCCAAGTTTAATGACACAAGAGGATACAAAAAATTCACTACCTCAAGGAAATTAAACAAGGATACAGAACTAGGTGAAAAGACTCATTACTCAAGGACGCATCCAAGAGATACAGAGTTTTAGAGACTCCAGAGAGCTTCTGCCAATCCAAATCAATTATCAAAAAGTTTTTTCTAACCCTAGAATATCAAAATAAGTACTAGTGCATGAAACATCCCTTCATGCATAGAGAACTATGACATTAAGTGCTTCACATCTACCAACTAACCCCTTTATGCATTCCTTGGTCATGAAGAAAAACATCTTGAAATAGCTTTAACTTTGTCTAAGGAATATGCTCATGAGTTGTCATTTTTGAGTGGACTGGGTTAAAAACTCTGAAATATTGTAGTGGACCGTGGAGAATACCATAGCATTAGGAGCTGAGACATATGTCTTAGTAATGCTCTTTGAACTCCTGGCTTAAGGCCAATTTGATGCCCAAATTCTTTGATATTCTTGAATATCAACTATTGGCTGAGTGTTTTTAAGACAATGCAATGAGTTATAGTATCATGCCTCGCATACTTGCCTTTGTTTGGGATATATTGGTTCATCAACCATACCTTCTGTATTATGATAATTACATTTCATACTTTGTGAACCTACATAGCACAAAGTTCTGAATTTAATACAACCATACCTGTCCGAAACTATGACTTTTGAACTAAACATTCATGTCCGACTAAGAGTTTCAAGTTTAGCTCGTCAGCTGAGTAAAGAAATACTTGATCAATAAGATTTACATTGTAATAAATGGTATAAGAATCTAGCAGAATTGGCTATCTTGGTGTAAAGTAAAAAAAGAAGCTATTATAACTTATATGGGTGAGAGAAGGGGTAAAGTTGCTAGTTGCATTTTGCATATACTTTTAATGCTGGGGAAGCTAACAGAGCTTGTGGAATACACTGTTGCATGGTTTTATCTTTTTGTCTGTGCAACTCGTGCTACAAGCTATTAAGGGTGTATTGGTTCGTTCATCTGCTAAGCATCACCATACTGTTTGTCATGCATTTTGAAAGACTGATTTCTTATTGGTGTCCTTTTCTTATGTGATCTGTCGTGTGCTAACGTCTTCGCTGTTCATGGTTATGCCCCAAAGCGAGACAGCAAGGATGTATCAGATGCCCCAGAAGGTAGCTGGACTTGTGACAAATGTAACAATCTCAATTATCCATTCCGGAACGTGTGTAACAGGAAAGGCTGTGAAAATGAGAAGCCTTCTGCTTAAAGCAAATAGCTCAGGGACCAGTTGGCGCAATCCTTGACGCGAGGTTCGTGCCGTGAGACCGTTGGATTCTCCATTGCAGGTTTTCCATCTTTTGGTAGTAGCTAAAATTCAAATTTGTCTCTTGTTAACAGTCATTTTCTGAGGTGTTGCCGATGCACCACATATATGGAGACGGATGCGAATTTATTTGGCTGTATGCATTTTCTTTAACACTGAGCATAGTTGATCCCTTTTATTCGCTGTGGTACCATTAGGTTCCTTTTAAGTTTTGGTACTGTTGAATAAAATCTCAGAATTGTAAGCTGTCGCCGCGGTGTTGAACTGACATGGTGTGATACTAAATAGGACAAGTTCAGTAGTTATTTGTGCGTACATATGACGATGGTTTCTGCATGTTCGAGGGTACAATGCACGCGCGTCCGATGCACGACGGTGACCTGCGCCGAGTTTATTCTGCAACTGTGTTTTAGAGAAACAAAAGCTGCACCCTCGGGTGGTATGGCTACTCGACATCCGCAATGGGATCGGGTGGAGGCATCGGGGAGCTTTGGACTCCCGAAGAGAGACGCTGCTTCCACCTTCTCCGGCGAATCCCGTCTCTACCTGTGGCCACGACCGCCACCGCCTCTTCGCTCCTGGAAATCCAGGCCTTCCTCCTCCGACGCGGCACCCTTCACGCCAACCTCTCACTCTTCACCCGCCTAATCTCCGCCTTCTCTGAATTCGCCGCCCCCGCCTCTCCCCTCGTTGCTGCCGCCCTCCTACGCCACGCCCGCCGCCTGTTCGACTGCCGCCCCTCTCAGGACGCCTTCCTCTGCAGTTCCTTCATCCGGGCCCTCGTACGCAACCGCCTCTTCCGCGAGTCCATCGCCCTCTACAGGGACCTGTTGAGGCACCCGAGTTCCCCTGTCGACCCTTCCTTCTCCCCCGACGGCTACACCTTTCCCTTGCTCCTCAAGTCATGTGCCCCCCTCTCCGGCGACCCATCGGAACATAGAGTAGGACCTCAACTCCACTCCCACGTTATCAAGATGGGCTTCTGCGGCCATGCCTTCTCGTCCACCGGATTGGTCGATATGTACGCAAAAAGCAGCGACATGACATCTGCGAGGAAGGTGTTTGAAGATATGCCGCTGAAGAGTCTGGCATCGTGGACCTCGATGGCCATCGGTTACGCAAGGGGTGGCGAAGCAGGTGCTGCCATGGAATTGTTTCAGTTGATGCCTGAGAAGGACACGGCAGCCTTCAATGCGATGATCGATGTTTTCGTGAAGAAAGGCCACATGGCTTCCGCCAGACGACTGTTCGACAAGATGAGTGATCGAAACGTCGTTTCTTGGACCAGCTTGATCTCAGGGTATTGCAAGGTCGGGGACATGGAGGCAGCCAGCGTGCTGTTCGATGCAATGCCAGAGAAGAATCTCTACTCCTGGAACGTGATGATCGGTGGGCATTGCCAGAACAGACAGCCCCATCAGGCACTGGAATTATTTCGGGAGCTGCAGTCCACTTACTGCCTTCCTCAACCCGACAATGTGACCCTCGTCAGTGTTCTCCCTGCAGTAGCTGATCTGGGCGCGATTGATCTCGGTAGGTGGATCCACAGCTACGCTCGAAGAAAAGGGCTGGATCAGGTGATCACCGTTTCTATCGCACTAGTTGACATGTACGCTAAATGTGGGGATGTCTGCGAGGCAAGACGAGTCTTCGACGCCATGCCGATCAAGGATACAGCCGCGTGGAACGCCATGATCAATGGGCTTGCCGTTAATGGACGAGCGAAGGCGGCGTTAGCTGTGTTCACAGAGATGCGGAGAGCCGGGGTCTGCCCGAACGAGGTGACAATGATCGGGGTTTTGTCCGCTTGCAGCCACGGTGGGCTGGTGGAGGAAGGTAGGAGGTGGTTCAATGAGATGGAGGCACTCCATGTCGAGCGCAGGGTCGAGCACTACGGCTGCATGGTGGACTTACTTGGACGAAGTGGGCGCCTCGGCGAAGCCGAGAAGCTGCTCGAAGAAATGCCCTGCGGTCCTAACGGGGTAGTCTTGAGCTCTTTGCTCTTTGCCTGTGGGCGCCATGGGGATACGGAGAGGGCCGAGAGAGCCATGCGGAGGGCAAGTGCAGTTGAGCCTGGCAACGTGAGGAACTACGTCGTGATGAGGAATCTGTACGCAAGGAAGAAGAAATGGAGGGACGTGGAGAGGATGCAGGAAGCCGTGAGGGACCATGGGGGCAAGAGGGAGGCCGGATGTAGCGTGGTTGAGGTTGGCAACAGGGCTTGGGAGTTCGTATCAGGCGACAGAGTTCACCCTGAGAGCCAGTCCATATACGAGCTTCTTGATGAGTTGCTGCAGCAGATTAAAGGGCAACGGGAGGAGGAAGACAGGTTAATCCTTGCAAGCGAAGTCCAAAGCCCCTCTGTTGCTGTGAGTTGAGCCACAACATACTCGCAAATTGGAGTTCATCCCGGTCTATAAATCCACAGCCTATTTATTATTCACAGCACCATCACTCAATTTACTTGATTGCTTCATCTTTGCGAAGAGACGGAGATGTGAATTTACACCACCAACAAAGGAAATTAAAAGAACGTTCAGATGGAGAACAGAGAGATTGTGATGATATCCCGCAGACATGCACTTCATTAATGCTTTGACAGAAATATCGATGTCATGCAACAAAAAGTTGAATCAAATTGAGACAGAGCAATGACTGTTGATCACAATATTCCACATAATTGTTACAAGGAGCAGATTTTATTACACCATGTTTATAGATATCTCCAAATGAAAGTAGGAACAGACAGTTTTGATCATCACACAACTAAAGAGTACTTGATCGATCAAAAGTCACAATAACCCGCATGATTTTCCCTGTAAGCATAGTAGACAATTGGATTAATTCTGACACATAGGATAGATACTTCATATAATCTTGCAATCAAACTTGGAAAAAGCAACAATTAACATGGGATGAATTCTAGAGAAAATCCCTCTTTGGGGTTTTTACTGGGAGGTGCCCCTAATTCATATTTCTCAATGGACTGCTGCCTAACTCTACTGATGCAACAACAGCTCTTTTTTTTTTTTTAATGGACTCGTCCATGGACCAGTCTATAAGATGAATTGGTCCAGTTCCTCAATTACAATATTTTGGAATAGACTTACAGGTTTTTCAAAATATTATAAGCCTATTCAAAAACAAAAAACACTGAAACTGACATGGAAGACTTCCAATTTGTTTGTTGTTGTATCTAAACTAATAAAAAAATACGTTTGAAACCATATATTTTATATGAGCTGATTTGTATTACTTTTTGAGTTAATTTGCTCCAATTATAGCCTTCTTTTGCAAAAAAAAAAAAAAATATAGTGTTTTTGAATAGGCTTATATAATGTTTTGGTGGAGGTGCCAAAAATACTACAAGTCTATTCAGAAACATTGTTCTTATTCCTAAACCAATAAGGATAATTATTTGAAATCCTGTTTTGTATATATGCCTATTTCTATGGGGTCTTGAGTCTATCTGATTATAGTATATTTGGATAAGCTTATAGCGTTTTGGTAGAGGTGCAAAAAAAACTATAAGCCAACTCAAAATTGACATAAAAATATTTCTATTTGGTTGTTCTTGTTCCTAAAGTAATAAGACTAATTGTTTGAAACCCTCTTATGTATATAAGTTGATTTCTTATTAGGCTTTGAATCAATTTGTCCAGTTATAATGTTTTTGAATAAGCTTACAGGGTTATGATGAAAGTACCAGAAATATTATAAGCCTCTTCAAAAACATTGTAACTGACAATGCAAGCCTTATACATGGGGATTGGATCAATTTATCTTATATATCTGTCCATAAAATATTGGGCAAGAAAACTAAATTAGATCATGTGGAAGGTATTATCCGGATTATAAAAAAAGATGAGGGCGCTCCTTGGAAAATTTGAAACAGGGGCACCTCTTGAAAAAAGTCCAAACAAAAAATCAACATATATATATATATATATATATATAGTGTTGGGGTTGGGCCACCAAATTAGATTTGGATGGGAATATAATTATTTAAGAAGCTAAATCCTCTCTGTTTAGTGGTCAATCTACTCAATTAGTGGCATAACAATGGCTGATACAATGGAGAAAATATTTGATGTATTATATTGTTTTAATGATTAGAAGGTCTCTTTGCGACCTTTATGTTAGGAGCAGCTGAGTAGAGAACGACTAAAAGAAGTTTTGAAATCAGGCAGGAGTCTATCACTTGAAAATTATTCTTAGGAAAATTTAATGAATTATACTTTGTTAATTGCATCAAAGATTAGAAAGAGATCGAGTTATTAAATCTCATCCAAGAAAATTTGAAAATTGGACAATATAAAGCTAAATTCATTGAACTTTTTATATTTGCTACTCATATGACTGATGATGAATCTAAAAAGACAAAAAATTGAATGAGGGCTAAGGCCAGTTATTGGGAGTCGGATTTTAGTTTTAAAACTCAAAACTTATGTTAATGCTACTGATAGAGTTACGATAACTAAAAGGGATATTAAGGAGATACAAGAGATCAGAGACAAGAAGCCAAGATCACCAATAACACGAATAAAAGAGAAAATGAATCAAAAGTTGGTGACAAGAGGTTTAAGACATTATGTGCAAGATGTGGGAAAAATCATGAAAAAAGTAAGAATTTGATACTCTACTTCTCAAATAACCAAAAAAACACCTAGATTTGAGAGAGAGGAGTCACAACAAAAGACCCTATAATGTGCAAAATATGAGAACAATCATAAAAAGAGAAAGAATTAGATATTCTTCTTCTCAAATAACCAAAAATATGACATTCTCCAACAAATTTTCTCCCAATGCACAAGACGAAAAAAGGAATTTAAGAAAAATCAGATTTATATGGGATATATCCTCTGCCTAAATCCTAAGTCTAATAGCTAAAGATTTCCACATAGAAATGATACATAGAAGTAGGAGCCTCATACACTAGCTCAAAGGTCCTACATATGTATGGCAGGAAAGCACATCAGTGGGATTTAATCCAGCTTCATCAGAACCAAATGTATATAGGATAAACCTGAAATCCATAACTGAGAGAGTTCCAGCTTGGAAGTGGATTCAAGTTGCAATTTAGCTTGATAAGAGAATTCCATTGTGTTTACCCTCTGGGCACAATCATGCTTAAGCAAGTCAGATCAATTTGAGTGAACTTTCAACCACATGACACTATACCAATCAACGCAAGCAGCAATGTAATGAAATCAAGTCTACGGAACAATCTCCTCAAAGATTCATCATAGGAGCCAAAAGAAATTGACTGAAGAAAGGGACAAAAAGGAAAAACGACCAAATGCACAAAAATTGATATGCTGAAAGTGCTACAAAAATCAGTCTCTGTTTAATTGACCTTATGCTCAATAACTTCTAAGAGAAGAGAAGGATGCAACTACTCCATCTATAATCATTGATCGGATATACAGGTCAAGTCCGTGTGGAATAAGATTGATTCACGTCAACTAGTTGGATGACATGACTCTTTATTGCATGATGTACTACTGCTAAAGACTATAAGCTAGGAAAAAGTCAGTGACAGTTTATAATGTCCAGGGAATTCTTAGAAGTAGAAAAAAACCAAACTCGATTTCCCTAAAATTGAGGCAATAGCTTGAGAAACAAAAGAAGGGTTGCATCCTCCTCTAAAACAAATGTATTGGAACCATTCTATATGACATTGGCCTACCTCATTTTGAGCAAGGATTCGTTATTACCCTGGATGCGAAGCACTGTTACTCATCGGCTGAGTTGTACCATTCACATTTCTACATGCCAAGACACAATAAACAACATTAACAACCTAAAGTTTGAAGTATTTGCTACTTTCAGTTAACTATCAGTATCTCACGAATAGCTTCATCAACTACAGCTGACTTGGGTATTACAGACAGGATCAAAAGAACCAGCAATTGAACCATTCAGCAACCATCAAAAGAAAACTACCATACTTAGCAGAAAACAAAAGATTACTTCATTCTTAAATTTTATTATCAATGTCATTCCATCTAATGGCTTAAGACAGTCAAGGAGACATCATCTGTTGATTTAGATTCATACTACTATCAGTCATGTCATGAATAAAGCCAACATGTGATCGTCTCAGTCTAATTAAGCTTTAAACACAATATATTCTGCTGTGATATCATCTTAAATTTTTAATCAATGTGATTCATCGGACACCTTAAGCCAGTAGACGAGACATGATCCATGGATTTATATTCGGAACAGTTTTCTTGAACCTAATGATATTTATTATCAATGAACAACACCTTCCCTATTCAATTGATAAGTCGAACACATGCAAGGCTACAGTTTCTGACCAAGATTCAAATGACGAGAAAAAAGTTCATACCTTTAATTTGATGGCGAAGCAATCATACCAGCCTTCCTCGCATAAGCAAAGATCCCTCCAGCGTGAATCACCGGCCCGGCATCCCCAATCGGTTTCAACTTGTACTCCTTCCCGGTCGTGTGATTCACCAGCCGATTCACCCCGAGCTCAACCGTCACGATGTCCCCCGTGGTGCACTCCTTCCACAACCCAACCCCTTCGGACTCCACCGGGTAAACCTCGCCGGTGGCCACCGAGTTCCGGAAAAAGATCCTGGCGTAGGACTCCGCGACGACGGCCCTGGCGCCGGCAGCGCCCAGGGCGACGGGGGCGTGCTCGCGGGAGGAGCCGCATCCGAAGTTGGCGCCGGCAATGATGACAGGAAAGCGCGTGCGCGTGGCGCCGGGGCCAACGAAGGGGGTGGTGTAGGCGGCGGAGGGGAGGCCGACGAGGGCGTAGGAGCCCAGCTTCTCGTATTCATCAGGGTTGGAAGGGACGAGGGTGAGGTACTCCGCGGGGATGATCTGGTCGGTGTCGATGTTGTCGCCGAGCACGTAGCAGGGGCCGTGGAAGATGGCGGAAGCGGTCTCGGCGGGGCCGGTCGTGGCGCGGGGTGGGCGGCGAAGGGAGAGGGGTTTGGGGGCGGAGCGAGAAGCGAGGGTTGGGTAAGAGGAAGAGATGCGCTTGGGGTAAGAGGAAGAGATGCGCTTGAGGAAGGCGTGAGTGACGGGGGAAGAGAAGGAAGGCTTTGCGCCCGCCGGTGCCACAGCAGAGGCTGCCGCCGCCATGGCCATGCTCGAGACGCAGCTATGCGATGGAAAACCCGATGCTTCTGGTTCTTCAACTGTCACACCTCATCATATTGACTTGACTAAGTGGCGACAGCGTGTATGGCTTCCTTCGTACATAAACCCTAAAGGGCACGTTTACATATGCATCCTTATAAAGTCTGCAAATATCATATATGACCATTACAAATTTTAATAGAACATGTACATTTTTAGTTCGCGCTTAATTTCGCGACTCGAGTCGGGGGTTTCGGATTCTATGGAAACCGACCCTAGTCCCACACCCCTCTTGCGCCACGCTGGCAGTCACGAGCTAGAGCTGTCAACAAGCACGGCACGAAACTCGACGTGTGAGAGACGGATTCGCGCCTGCTTGCCGCGGCGTCGGTTTCGCTCGATCCACCAAGCATCAAACTACGTGAAAACCCATTCATGTTCAGCCTAGTGTCCCCCCAGCCTCGTGCGACCCATGAAATATGAGGCTGTTCCCTGTCATGTTCCAGACAGGGGAGCCTTTACCCAGCTACTAATCCCCGCCTCCCTCTTCCTTCCTCCCCCCCCCCCCCCCGCTTTCTTCTCCGCGTATAAAATCGAAAGCTTCGAAAGGGAGAAACCTCGCCTCTCTTCTCCATTTTCCTCCCCCCTCGACAACGACGCTGTCCTCTCCGCGGAGAAGAAGGCCGGGGACGAAATCTGAATCTAAATCTAAATCTTGCACCATTTCGCCTCAATCAGATCTCGTGGTGCCGGGATCCCAGTTCTTGAATCCGACGCTGAATCGAGGCGTCGGAGATTGGGGATTCGATGTGGAATTAGGGTTTCTAGTGTCTATTTGCTTCTATTATGTCGAACCGGGTCAACATGGTGTCGAGATCTTCCCTCACGAAGAGTGTGAGCGATGGGGGCAAAGACGGGAGCGGCAGGACGCATCTCTACTTGAATGTTTATGATCTGACGCCGGTGAATAAATACCTGTACTGGTTTGGGCTCGGGGTCTTCCACTCTGGGATCGAAGGTGCGTTCTCGTGGAGCTTCCCCGCGAGATCTCGTCAGAGTTCAGGAATGGGGATCACGTTTGATTCATTTCTTTCATCTTTTATTTCCTGCAATTATTGTTTGTTTCTTACTAGGGATGCTTACTTTAGGAAATCATTTCTTTTACTCTTCGTCCTTCGAAGAATCGTTGTTTCTTGTTGTCATTGTTGATTGCTTCTGCAACTTATAAGTACAATTATACAATTATTTCCTACTACTAAGTTGGGTTCTGAATTTTTGGAACTTTGCTACATTGACATGCAAATAAAATAGGGCTAATTACATATTTGCTTCTGTAGTTATCTCCTCGTAACATTAGGGTTTCTGGACTTTTAAAAGTCACATTTAGATCCCCTTTCGAAATTGCTACGAGTTTAGTTCATTTTTCACCACAGCGTTTGGGTTTTTTTTTTAACGAATCGGCCTTAAAGTTTAAGGGTATTTCGGTCAATACAAGGTGCTATGTCCGCGTTGAGGAGGAGGAACGCCATACCCGTGTGTCAAGACGCTCCTCCCACTGGTAAGTAAGCGTCGTGTCGGAGTTGAGCTCCACCGTGACTTCTCTCGCGCTCTCTTCGCTCGCCTTCAAGAGATGCGCTGTCACTAATGGTGCCGTCGTCAGCAGCAGGGAAGCCACCCTTCCGCTTCTCGGGATGTTGCAGCTCCTGAGCGACGTGGTGATCATCTGGATGTTGGGAGCCGTCGTCGCCGGAAGCAAAAAAGAGAAGCAGCAGCCGACGTAGTTTGGATCCTACATTGAGTCCTACGCCCCTGCATTTGACGTCCGACCGTGATCTTGGACCGAGATCCTGGTCATGGAGTTCGACGGGGCGATCGGGGCTTGGAGAGTCCGGACTCACGACAGGGACTAGTTCGTGAGCCGTTGGCTAGTGGTTGCGACGGTCGATGACGGCTCTGCTTTGCAGGTCATTGGTTCTGCTTTGCTTCAAATCAAACTATAGCGTTTTTTTTTTTTTCCCACGAAGTTGGATTGGCTGCGGTGAGAGAGATGCAAACAGAAATCAGCTAGAGAACCTGGGGAAAAAGAGAAGGCTAATATTTAATTTTAGGTATTGGTCTATTTACTGATGACAATCCTATAGTATGTAATTTCTTTTGAAAGAAAATATCCTTTGGGTAAAACTGTTATTCCTGTAGTGACCAAAATACCCTTAAGACTAATTTGTAGCCATTTCGAAACCATGGGGTTCCATATATGATGTTTATAAGTCAAGGACCCTGTTGCTACAAGGAGACAACTATAGGAGGAAGTATGTAATTTGCCTAATAAAATATTATTTTGTGAAAAAATGGTTCAATGAAGCTTTAAGAAACAGAAAGCTTCACAAAGTTGCATTATTCTTTGGCCTGAAGAATTTCCTAGAAGGAACATAATTTGTGATTTTTCTAATCAAAACAAAATACATCAACCATATGATAAGCTTTGGATAGTTAGATTTAGTTATAGCTTTTCTACTTTAAAAGCCTAAGGTAAATTTTAATGCAAAGCAAATGCACATCACTTGTTAAAGTAGCAGATGCTAGATAATCTTTCAATTTCATTAACCTTTATATTGTCAATGAGAAATGGGCCTTCATTGCCTTGGACAACTGATCTTTCTACTCATGTTGGTTCATCAATGGCTCTTTTGTGCTGGACACCCATGGTAATTTCTTTCAAGGCCACTGAAATTTTGTGTGATGTTTTTTACAGTCTTTTTTTTTTGCAACTCCAACACAGGAAGTTTGTACTTATGAATCTTAGTGCAATCACTGCAGTGTCAATATGTTCTGTTTGTTCATTCACTTTATCTCTCATGATGAAAATCACAAACTTACTGGTTCCACAACGGTGTCTAATGAGATTGTGGAGTCATGGTATGCAGTTTTTGATGGACAGAAATGCGTGTAATATATCGAACATACCTACAAGATCTTAAATGTGTTAATTAATCATTATGGTGGTGAGAGCAAGTGGAAGGTAAGCCATTGGGAGTGCCATAGTTTTGAGTTTTTCTTGGTCAATGGAAATTCCACAGAAATGAAGTTTTCATTTATTTTATCCCATAAGTCCTGTTTGACAATGATCTAATAGCATATTGATTTCATCTTGCTCCATTTTCACGATAGCTTTCTCTACTGTAATTTACAAAAGTTAAATATACTTTTGCCTCTAGTTCATGGTATGGAGTATGGATTTGGAGCACATGAGTATCCAACTAGTGGAGTATTTGAGGTGGAACCGAAAAGCTGTCCTGGTTTTATCTTCAGACGCTCTGTGTGGCTGGGTACCACTGATATGTCTCGTACAGAATTCCGCTTATTCATTGAAGACCTTGCTGGGAAATATCATGGTGACACCTATCATTTGATCATCAAGAACTGCAATCATTTTACAGATGAAGTCTGCATGAGTTTGACAGGAAAGCCAATTCCAGGATGGGTGAATAGACTTGCCCGATTAGGTCAGTATCTTATTTGAAACATGCTCTGTTTCCACCAAAAAGAAGGTATTAATTCATGTGGAGATTGGGAAATTTCAGGATCATTCTGCAACTGTATTCTCCCAGACAATATTCGGGTTTCAACGGTCGGACAGTTACCAACTCATCCAGCTTGTTCTGGTGAGTGGCCTATTTTGTAGTTTGGTTTTCCTGCTATTGCAACCACTCATGCAATAAGCAGCAAGTCGTTTGGACCAGTCTGATAGTATGGTAGTATCAAAACACAAGAATAGCAACAAAAATATTTGAATGTTAAAATCATAACATAATAGTTAGTCTTTTTTCTACATAGGTTTGAGTTCATCGTTCAGCTCCACTGAGCAGTAACTGCATTGATGAAATCTATAGTCATCTGTCTTCTATCTATTGCTTCTCATGTCTTCTTCCCCTTGTGGTCCTTACTAGATTTATTCATTACTTGGTGCAATACTTAAATTTTTAGGATTAACTCAACATGTACATGATTTCTCCTTGCTATTCTCTAATGGTGCTACCTTCGTTTTGGTTAGAATGGCATCATTATGTAAATTTACTTATATGTCTCATTGCATTCAAGGAAGGTCCATTTTCTTGGTATGATATTTCAAACTGCTGAAGATTTTGACATATAAAAGTCAACATTTTTTATATTTTTCGAAGTTTGGATTCTTTCATATTATTCAGCATACAGTATGGTATTTATTATAAAACAAAGAACTTGAAGTTTCAACTTTCTTATTTGGCCATGCCTTGTGTCCCATGATTGTAAAACATTCTCATGTGCGAAAACACTTCACTCTGACCTTCAAACAATTGCATGTTTGTTTTCTGTGATGACACTCTGGAATAGCAGACATATTTGAGAACTGGGTTCATCCATTTTTTCCCCACCTCATGAAGCATTGAGTTATACACTGAAGACTAAGACCCATAAGTTTTCCCAACAAAGTAGAATTTCAGATCTGCAAATTCATTTTTCCTCTATATCATTTAGCTGTCTCATTGTGATTGTTTTAACGAAGTGTTAGTTTAATGTAAATTCATTGTGCAAAAAAGTGTCTAGGAGTAAAACTTTTACCCTGACAAACCAACTAAAGCAATGCACTTGAAGTTTATGCTTTACATGGTGTGTTGCGATCAACTTGAGATTAACTTTCATGTTGCCATGTTGTTTAATTAACTATCCATTTCTTACTAATAACATTATGTTTTCAGATGACGAGTCAGATTTATTCGCTTGGTCATCTGCAGACGAAAGTGACGAGGAAGATGCAGACTGTCACCCCCTAAAGAAACCAAACATTGATTTTGTTCATTCAATTGACGAGCCATTACGTCTTGCTAGAGATGTCATGTAATAATTTTTCCTGCCACATTGTTTCCGTCTCTGTTTCTAACTTAACCACCAATTTTTACATGTACACGAGCAATCTTCTCTGTGGTTAATGTTGCGAAGTATTCACATCTAGTATATTGTCCACTACCTTGTACTTTCCCTATATATGAAGGATTGATGGTCTTTCCGCAACTTTGTATATATATAACTGTACAATTTTATTGTAGTTTCTAACATTCGAATGCCATCGTTTAAACTCGTTGTGGTTAATCATGCGAGGATCCAAGATTACTTGGCATAGTTTAAAGAGATGTAATTTATACCAGTGACACCAAAATATGGGGTTGTGATCATCCTACTAATTTTTTTGTTCCTACACAGACGATAAGTGATTTATATTTTACAACAATAAAAAAAGCTTTATCACATAAATATTCTTCTCCTAAATTTTTACAACAGTTAGATATCTCTTCACCCATTAATATTGCATTAAAAGGTATAAAGGACATCAAAATCACAATTTTTCCTCCAATTTCCTTTTATCTACTTCATGTAGAGTCCATAGATTGGGGCACGGCATGTCAGTCCCAAATTGGCAACATTTTCCGGCTCCCTTCCAATACAGTTGTAGGATGAAACTACACCAAGCTGTCCGCTGTTGCGTACCATTTACCAAAACACGCCTATCTTAACGACTCCTTGATCCTATCCTTTATTAGCGACGGTTATAGGATCTTGGCCGTCCGTTTCGGTGTCAGAACTAAAACATCGATTCATTTTTTCTTTCCACCACAATCCGCCACGTGTCCATCAACAAATGTCAATACACGTTTTCGGTAGTCACCTTCGGTGAACGGTGTCCAACACGGCCTTTCGTAAACAGCCTTAACCCGCGCACGCCCAACCAAGTATATCTTTTTCTTTCTCTTCCCCCCTATCTTTGTTAGGGTTTCTCCCACTCACTTGATCCGTTCCAACATCACACCTCCGACGATCTCCTGCTCGCTCGCGATAGCAGTGATGGACGAGGGGAGCAAGAGCACGGCGAGCTTCTCCAAGGTCGCCAGTGGCAGTCGCTCCTCCCTGGGCACGCCGGCCTTCTCCGGCGGCCATTCGGCCTCCACCAGCGGCAGCGCTGGGTCCCCATCCAGTCGGAGCGATCCTGCTGCGAGGACGCCTGCCAGCGAGAACACCCTGGTCAGGCTGAACCATCTCGATATCCAGGGGGAGGACGAGGGGACGCCCGAAGGGGCCGTCAGGTGAGCCGTTGATTTCGCCTTTAATTTGTTCCTCTTTCTTCCAATTGCTTGTGCTGATGGGCAATTTTGTTGGACATGTGGGGTGGAAGAATATGAGAGGGGCGTTACTTATGAGTGTGTCGGTGACCCTGCATCATCTGGGGCTTTTTGGTTGGGACTAAATTGGGGTGTAAAATTGTGAAATATACATATGATTTTTCATCTGGATCGAATGGAAACACCAAATTTTGTTTTGGATACCCGTATTCTGAATTTTGCATCAGGAAAAGAATCATCACGGTCTTGAAACTTATGGAAAATTTTATATGTGAACTTCTCATTTGTCTGAGTATTTAGTTTCTTTTCCAAATTAGTTTATTATCTGATATTGATGGATGGATTCATCTGGTACTGGAATCATCATTTAGGATTTTTTGATGTTAAAACCCCTATAGCTAAACTCTTGATGCAGATTAAGATCTTCTTTCCATTATAACTCATTGTTAGGTCTCTGTCAACTGTCTTTCTGAACCAGTAAATTACTACTCCATCTGGAATCTGTTCTTCTTTTGCACTTACACTCGACTACTATTTCCTTAAATACCCTGATATCCCCGCCACAAACACATCTCAACTGTTAGCATTATGTTGGAAACATCTTGTCCCTAGTCACTCCTGAACTTAAGACCCTTCGTGACCTACATAGTGGTGCTACAGTCAGTGTCAAAACTTGCAGAGAAAAAAAGTTGGCAATGGAAGTGTTATTTGTAATTATATTGGTGGCAATGGCGGTGACACTGGCTGACACTCAATTTTGAACTCGAATAAATTATGGCTAAGAGGAATGATAGACTTGAACCCAAATGACATGGGAAGTATCATATGTGAGATTACAAAGAAGAGCTCTAGAATGCATCTAGAACCTGAGAAATTAACTTCTAAGAAAAATAATCTCTATCTTACAATTTTAAGTCTTGCATTGATTTTTCTGGGGAAAATAAACACAGCTTGAAGGGTTTCATAGCCCAAATATATTCCAATATTTTCAATGGTTCAAACAAAATATTAACCTACTGGGGAATGTATTGAGACACAACAAATAAACGTCTTATGAAGGAGAAATGGGAGTGTCAAAAGAGAGAGCCCCAAGTTATGTTATATATATTTATGCCTTTTCTTTTCTATACGCTTTAGTCAATTTTCCTTTTCATTTTGCTCGTGTCTTTTATGAAAATATGATGTTGTTATATGAAGCCTGGACACTTCAAAATCTGCGTTGTTTCCATGTCATTTTCAAGTTCAACGCTGACACTAGTCAAACACTTCCCAACACGTGTTAGATAGTTAAATAATGTACATAAGGCCTTCAAATAAGTTAAATGATTCCCAACCTGGGGGGGGGGGGGGGGTGCGGGTGTGTGCGAGGGGTTGACAGGCAACACTTAAATAATCTACTTAAGGCCTTCAAATATGTTGAACATTGACAATTTGGATTTAATCTGGGTATTTGGCTTTCTTCAGCCATGCTTTTGTTTTGAAGTACTCTTTTGAAAGTTGCTACACGAATGGTGGTTAAGCTTCTTACAAGCTTATTATATGATAATGATAAATTGTATATTATGTGCAAAGTATAAATCTTCTGTAACCTATGAGAACATACATGTATTAGTTGCTGTTTTTCTTCGATGTCATGCCTTACATTTGTAAATTTGCCATATTGGTGTCTCATACAGTATTGTGCTTGTATTTCATGTCCATGACTCCATGTATATGCTTAACAGATGTTGTTAGATAGAATACAAGAGTCATGTCTTCATGAAGTCAAAATAGCTAAACATACTCAGATATTCCATCCACAGGTGTACTTGATTTTTTTTATCTAATTGATTATGCTATTAGCATGGAATTTTCATAAGAATAATTGTTTTCTTGTAATTTCTAATGAGTGATAGTATTATGGTTCAAACAGTGGTAAAAAGAAAAAGAGGGGTGTACGGGCAGTTGGAGGTGATAAAAGTGGTAGGGGACTGCGGCAGTTCAGCATGAAAGGTTAATGGAACTCCTTACCCTATGTATACAACACCTACTTCATTTCCCTAAGTTAATTATAAGAAGATGATTCTATGATATTTAATCAGATACTTCATGAAGCTCTTCAAAATAATTAATAACGATGTGTGCTAATGCACTGAATTTTAATCTTCCAATAGATATTATGGTATTTTTTCTTTCAAACTTATTGAAAATGTTGCTCTTTGTTTTTGTGTCATGTCTAATCTGCTTAGTCTGCGAGAAGGTGGAAAGCAAGGGGAGAACCACTTATAATGAGGTTAGGTTTTCTTGGACCTTTTTTGGGTATGTTTCTATGGAATTTTGACTTTCTGATCATATTTTTGTTTTTCGTTCTTCAAGTAGGTAATTTGAATCAAGGATTTAAATCTCAAGCAGATATTAGATTTGTATCTATGTATAGGGTGTCATATTGATCCATATCTTTCAGTATTATCAGCAAAAAATAATGATAAGTTAGATACCTAATGGTACCAACCTGTATGCTCCTGCATTAGCCTTTGATCAGATTAGTAAACCTTGATCTTCGTTGCAGTTGTGTTTATTCTTCAACCTCCTTTCTGTCATTGTAATTTGATTACTCAGAATTCTTTTTTCTCCATGATTTAATAAAAAATAGATGGAATTATATTTTGTTGAAAAATACATCTACTATGATTACTCAAAAAATATGATGCTACAACTTAATGAGCATGTAGTTGGTTTATTTTGAGCGATTTTGTCCTCTGCCATCATGTTTTTTCTAATAAATAGTTCATGTGGATACTCAGTTAAGGATCAATTTTCTTGATGACTGTCTTCCCTTGACACATGTGTAATTCTCAAATTTTTCTTTTCAGGATATCACTCATAAAATAGTGCATAATAAGCATATAAGTCAGTTCTATGTAATGAAACCAGCAATTGTATATTATATTATACTAGATGATCTAAGGCAGTAGAGCTTATTTAGTAAGAGCTAGATTATAACCCATATCTGCGAAACCAATGAGCTTTGTCATCACGTTTGATGATCCGATCATTATGATCTATCTGCATATATGATTGTGATAAACAATAAATTATGACTTCTCTAGAGAAGTAGTTGTTTATATCAAGGTTCGCAATCTTGTGCCATAATCAGTATGATCTATCTGCATATATGATTGTGATAAACAATAAATTATGACTTCTCTAGAAAAGTAGTTGTTTATATCAAGGTTCGCAATCTTGTGCCATACTGACTTTTTTATCGATCAACTATTAGTACGTACCGAGCTATATCGAGCATACCGACAAATGTTATATATCGATGTGAATCGAGTGTACCGGTCCTTTGTCAGACCGGTACATAGTAAGCATACCAGTCCTTTGTCAGACTGGTATGTACTTAGCATACTGAGCGGTACGATATGGTATTACAAACCCTGGTACATCAATGTGAATCAAAAGAATAAGATTGACCCATTGTATGTTGATTTTGATATATTTGTTGTGACATCTGGTAATGAGAGTAGCTAATGTGGGTCCCAAGCAAATGTTTCTATAGATTCGTGATCCTGTTGGAGTGTGATGGTCAATTTTTTTATGTGTAACTTGTAAAGAGAGTCGACCGAGAAGTTGCTGCTATGGCCGTACGTGGTTGTTTTGACTGTCATATTCTGAAAGAACACTTGTTGGGGTTTGTTACTTCAACTGAGGAAGGCCTTGCTGAAAGTCGGTGGATATTTGTCACATTTTTATACTTCAGACCACAAATCTTTCTCTTTTCAGGTTGCAGATGAACTTGTAACTGAATTTACAGATCCCAACAATAATCCGGGCTCTCAAGATCAGGTAAGTAACAAATCGATTAGCCCATGGAAGATTCTGTGATTGCATTCTCCAGTCTTTTTTAACTTATTAAGCATTATCTAATATGTGAATGCAGCAACAGTATGATGAGAAGAACATACGGCGTAGGGTATATGATGCACTGAATGTTCTCATGGCAATGGATATTATATCTAAAGATAAAAAAGAGATACAATGGAAAGGTTTACCTCGGACTAGTCTTAATGATATTGAAGAGTTGAAGGTTTGCATCCACCGTATAAGTCTCTCTCTCTCTCAGATAGAATAAGATGCAGTGTTATTAAATGACACCAATTGTCTAATACGTGAGTTCCACAATTTATCACAGACAGAACGTACTGGGTTGAAGAACAGGATTGAGAAGAAAACTACGTATTTGCAAGAGCTGCAAGATCAAGTAAGATTACCTGTTAATAATTAGCATCTAATGTTCATTAACTATATTGTGCTTTGTTTTAATAAATGTATGTTTCATTTCCTTGTATTAGGCAATGTATTCAACCTGATATCAGTCTTTTATATCATCATATTTCAAATTATGCATCATGTTGGGTCATCATTCTGTACTTGCATCTAAGATGATGCAAGAAAGCATCCAAGGGTGGTGGGGTTTGTTGATTTTTCCAAGTCCCAAGTACCCCAAAGGAGTTTATTTAAAAGTTGTTTAAAAACATAACAAATACACCTCATGTTCATCCAAAGCATAAATTACTGATGAGCTGAAAGCAGATGAATGATTGATAATTTTTAGCAAGTACCAAGAACTTTATATCAAGTTTTTTCTTGAAAAAAGAGGGTACAGACAGCTGATATGTGGCTTCTATCTATGAACGTTGCTTTCTTTCCAAACAAGTAGTTCAGTAAGGCAATCTACAAGAAGCTGAATGTGTGACAAGCTGAATTTACTTCATCAAGTAAAACTTTGTTGGTTCACTTATGACAAAACTACTATTATTTGGACAAGAACACAAGAAATGGACTAATAAAAACAATGTTTAGATTGAAAAAGCAATTTTGAAAATGCTTTCAGCTCAATGACCAGATGAAAGTCTCAAACTCACTGGAGCAGATTACTGAAAGAAGGCAACTGCCACATCCTTTGACCCCCTTTGCCAACAGCTATGTTGTTACGCAAGGCAAATAGGAAGAGAGACTGTCTGTTATCTCTTCACTTACATATAGAGTAGCAAAGCATAAGAAAGGGTACTTCTACAGTTTCAAAGCTCTTCCTTTTGCATCCATGGTAATCCTTTGAACAAATAGTCTGAGAATGACACTTGGTTGACTTGAACCAGCTACCTGCCTCGATGATTGTCGTTCATTATAGGTCGATAGAACCTTTAGGTGGCAAGATTCCTCCTGCTTGGCTAGAGTTGTGTGTCAGTTTGAAAATCGATCAGAATTGTACCTTTCACTTAAATATGTTTAACCTGATTTTTTTGCTTAAGCAAGTTTTTCATTTTAATATTTCTTTTTCTACCAGTTTATAGGTCTCCAAAACTTGGTCCAACGGAATGAGCAGTTGTATGGATCAGGACATATTCCATCAGGTGGCGTTGCTTTACCTTTTATCTTGGTTCAGGTACAAAAACTCACAATCATTTCCAATGTTCTTATGAAGTTGCTAATGCAATGATGTATAAGGCACTAGTAGGAAATGAGCCATGGTAAATATATTCTTCTCTCTTTTGGTTTTTGCTTCTTATTGAACTTAATTTACAGCAGATCATTGAAGCATTTCCAGAATTGCACTGAAGCCTGAAAACTTAAGTTTGATTCATATATCTCCATGAGCACTTGATTGCTAATTTCTACTTGTTGCTTTTATTTAGTTGTAGTGCTTATGAACCTAAACACATTCTTGCTGTGATTTAGATGATATCTTAGGACTCAAGTTTTTGTCATTGATCATTGGACGTTAGCATGTTTATCATCATTTTTGGTAATGGTCTTTCTCCTCTAGAGCACTAGAGCAGAGCTCCAAATTGTGAACATGGGAATGTAGTATTTAACAAGTACTTGACATTTTGTTCTACTTATAACTTATGCATTTGAGGCACAAAGTGAGCCAACTATGGTTTGAAATTAACATTTCTCATCTGGAAACAGACTCGTCCTCATGCGACTGTAGAGGTGGAAATTTCAGAAGATATGCAACTGGTGCATTTTGATTTTAACAGGTAATTGATATAAGTTTTATCTCTTGAAATATTTTGGATGTCATTTTCTTGGTGTCAACATGCAGAACTTTTGGTTTATGTTCGGTGGCTAAATACCACTGGTCCTTGCATTTCGTATAGTAACTGAAAAGAGCACATGCTTGTTAATTATACACCTATAACAGTTAAAATCATTATCGGCCTCATAAGGCATATTATAGCTGGTACAGGTTAATATATATATTTATACATTGAGAATACATTGACAAGTCGACATTATAATTGATCATGTCACATAGGATGGGGGAAATCTTAAGGTTAAATGATACACACGTAAGTTGAAACAAATAAAAGTATCTTTCTAGACATGAAAGTAAACAAATAAAATACCTGCTTATCTTCATCGGTTGGCAACCACTTCACCCAGTTTTGACATTTGCATCAATAATAAAGAGAATTTAGAAGATTAATGGTGTACTTTTGGGCACCAGGTAACTCATGCTGGGTGAACCTGATGAGTTACTTTCCCGATAAACAAAATTGAAATGTGATAATTACCTTACCAAAATGCAGAAAATTGAAATGTACTATTTAATTTATTGATGTTTAGTCTTGGACAGTTTTAACAATTTCAAGACTTGTCCCACATTCTCTGATTTACTGACTTGGTTGTTTATAATTTCAAAATGTAGTACTCCCTTTGAGCTGCATGACGATTCATATGTCCTTAAAGCAATGGGATTGTGTGAAAGAGGGCAACATGAGGGTGCTCCAGAACCTAGTTCTAATGGAGGTGACTGCTTCAGCATGAGTGGAATGTATCAGCATCACACTTCCCAGGGTTCGAGGTCCAGTTCCATGGGTAAAATGATTACTTCTCCTCCTAAACCTGGAATCCTAAAAGCTCGCGTGAAGAATGAACATTAACTATCATGACTAACAACCTCAGTTGTTGCCTCCGCATGTTCTTTTTGTCGCTGTTGATCTCTTTTTTGTTCTCTTTCTTCTCTTTTGTCATGAAGCACATATAAATTAGTGGTAAGTGGCGGAAACCAATTGGGATTTGTCTGCTAACTTAGCTTTTTAACAAGTTGGGGGGACCTCTAGGTTGGAAGTTCCTGCCTAAGAAATCATGTGTTATTGTAATGTAACTGTGTATTATCTCTTTTCCCTGACCTAGAATGAAATGCTCTGATTCGGACAATGAGAGACTAGATATCCAGATAGAGAGGAGCATTAAGCAACTAGGAACATACGTGGTGTGGTTTCTTTCACTTCGATTTCAATTGAGCCTTTTCGTTTCAGCTTCTGCGGGAGAAGCATATCTTAATCACTGGACCAGATTAATTAAGTTAACAGTCTCAGGAGGGACCATTAGCCATTGATTTGTCTGATGTGCTTTTACAGTTTGATCTAAGAAATCATTTGAAATTTTGTCTTTAATCTGGTGAGGATACATTGACTTGGGAATGCATTTGCTTCTGGTTGAAGGTAAATTAAGTCTTACAAAAATCAAAATATATCCTTGTGACCTTGAAATATACCTTCTTGGGTAGAGTATTGTGGGTTGACCACGAAAGATGCTGTAGCAGCAGATCTTCCAACCGTTTACCAAGCTTGTGCTCATGAAGGGAGGGGATCATGGCAAATGAGGTATGGATGGTTCCAAATGTTCAGCCAAGGTTGAAAACCTGTGCTCTCCAGGAGTACACAGTTTCGATTACAAATGGGTGGTCATGGACGACTCCAAAGTCTGTACGAACTTACCCGTGCTCTCCTGGAGAGGAGTTCCGGCCACGAACAACGGCTGTACAAACTTGTGCTCCTGAGGAAAGAAATGGTTCCCCTTGAGGAGCGAATAGTTCCGGCAGCAAATGGGGGGTGGTGCATGATTTCAAAGGGGTGGGACGAGAATCTCATCTCAGGTTCAATTCTAGCTAGGTAGTTTCCTAGTGATTCACAAGCTCAAATAGGGTACATTACACAGGCAAATAAAATAACCAGAGTGACGGGTGACGTATCGTGGATGAACAAATTAGCCTCTAGAACCCTTAATACACAGCATAGCTCTCTCTCTCACTCACTTAGTGCCTCCATTTGCCTGATTGACACATGATGCACACTAAGCCGTCGCATGGAATCATTTAGGTTAAGCCTATACAAAATTCCCACACGAGACTGCATTGAAGGCTATACTGTAGATAATTATCTCCCAACAGAGACCTTTTTACATGTCAAGCAACAAACCCACCCCCAAGGTGCCCTTTCAGCCACGAGCTTCTGCCGCTCTTTTCTTCCACTCTTCGCTGCTCATCGACAGTTGTTATAATACGTTCATCTGCCGCTCCTTTAATCCTCTTTTCGCTGCTAGCTCCAGTTGATGATATAATACGTCGATTTGCATTAGTCAAAGACATGCATCAATGCAGGCTCGTAATGCAGCAAACAGAACTGTATATTAGTCAGGTGGTCTCCTTTTCGATTATGATTATTAAGATTTTTCTAATTACTTATATTAAACCCTTTATTTTTATCTATAAATAGACAAGATCTTTTAGGAATTAAAAAAATTATAATATATAGATACGTGATATTATTTAGTGATTATAAATCTTTTCTCATCTCTCCGTAGTCATTTAAACGAGTCATATATTTTCTCCTATTCTCTTTGTCCCTAATTCATCATTAATAACGATTCTAGGAAGATTAGAAAGATAGGAGAAAACTAGTCTAGTTCTTTTTGCAAATTGGTAACACCATAGTTTTCGAATTTGACAACGATGCATCGACAGATCAGATAAAAATTTTCTAAATAACATCAAAGGTATATATCGTAAATCTAAAATATTATTATTTGATTTCATATTTTAACATTAAATTTTTTCGCATAACAGAAGCATAAGGATGGTTTTATGCTTAAAACTGGTAGTAAAGTAATGTTTATCAAATCAAATACTTTATATCTATTTGTTAGCACTTTTCACTCGTGAAAATGTATTATTCGATTTTTGATTTACTATGTTTAATCTAACTTAGTCAAAAATACCATAATATTTAAGTCATTCAACAATACCCTTTGCATTTAGATCAACAAATATCCTAAGCCAATGATTTTGAACCTATCATTCAATTAAATATTTTTTATTAACAATAACTAAGATTATTTAGTTCTAGTTCATTTTCATAGTAGTATGCTCTATCTATGCATCATCAAAATTAATTGTGTAATAATGAACTATCAAATGATTTATTATCAATAAATCTAATTCCAATAATTTTTTATATTATTATTACTTAGGCTAGTGAGCTTGAAAGGAGTGTTAGATCTCAAGTAATGTGGCTTTAACATCCACTTTCAAGATACCATTTAGTGCTCCTAGCCTTGTTAGGAGGTAACTTTATAATATGAGAGGTTTTGATTTAGGTACTCATTTGAGTTTGGGTCCCTCATAAAATGTTCTTCATATTTTTTCTAATGGCTTGAGGTTATTTATGGTTCTTTTAGGAACCCAAATTAATTTATATGGACTATAATTTCTAAATGAATACTTACAAACAAAGTGTCCACATCTATAATAAAAATTATATTTATTTTTGGGCAAAGAGTGCTATAATAAAAATTATATTTATTTTGGCCAAAGAGTGATATGAATCTTCTAATGAGGGTAGTTGGCTTTTGATGAGTATTACTCACAATGCCAATACCTTTCATATGAACATGACCCTTATCAACATGGATCATGTCTAAAGACTCATTATCTATCTTAAGCCTTTCTTGAGTTTGTTATAGTATATCATTTTCTTGTTTAATTACCTCTAGTGGCTCACACTTAGAACAAGAAAAATATGATGTCATGCATCATTCAAGGTTTCATGTTTAGTGCATGAAATGTGTGATGGTACTACTTCATGCATTTCTTTAAGTTTACTAACTAGTGATGCATGCTCTTTTTAAAGTAGTTTATAAGATTTGTTAATTATTCTAAATTTATCATAAAGCTCATGAAAATAAAGTAATAACACATTAATAGTAAAAGAGATTTCAGGTGGGTTACTTACCTCATTGTGGTTTGCCATAAGAGTGAAATTCTCTACTTCTTGATTGTGCACTTCATCTTTGGATCGCCTCGACTTTTTATGTTCATAGCAAGAGGTATTATATAATTTAAGTTTATTTTTATGATTTTATTTATTAACTTATCTGATTTATTTGTCAAAACTTCAAAGTTATTATTACTCAAGATTTCACTCGAGAAGTAATATGTTTTTCTCAATTTAAATTTATTCCTATTCTTTAGAAGGTGTTCTTGGGTTCTCAATGTCAAATTCTTCCTGTTCTTTGAAAGTTATTCTTCTTGTTCATTTTTGTAAGATATTTCATTTAATGATTCATTTAGATTAAGTGTGCTTTTATGTGTCTATTCTAATATATGCCAAATCTTAAAAGTTAAATTACAAGAGGAAATCTGATTAAATTAATTCTTATTAATTACACAAAATAAGACATTCATTGCCTTTGCATTTAATGAAAAAATTTTCCTTTCCAAATCATTCCATTCGTTCATTGGCTTAGAAGATTTTTCAAAACCATTCTCTACAATGTTCCATAAATCAAAATCTATAGAAATTAAGAATATACACATCCTTGTTTTTCAATATGTGTAATCTATCCTATGAACATGGGAGGATGTAAAATAAAATATCCCTCATTCATACCAAATAAAGCCATTTACTCAAATGGGTGTTAGTTCAATGAGTAAAACATCGATAATTTAAAGAAAACTTTTCATTTAGAGTAAAATAAAAAATCAAAAGTATTTCATTGAGTAAGTGAGCAATAAACTAATTGAACGAAGCTAAATTATGATCATGCTAAAGGAAAGCTCCGTATAAGAACATGTAAAATCAAAACGGCAAAGTAAAGAGATGCTCATAGATTTATAGTGGTTCGGCCTCAATCTGGTCTACGTCTACTCCCGAGTCCTCTTTGCCGAGGTCCACCGACATCTACTATCAATCATATTTGGATAAAGATCAAACTCTTACATTTCTTACTCTCCTTTTCATAGGCTTAGGAGAGGAACCTTACAAACTTACAAGGGAGACTTTACAAAAATACAACTCTTTTTCTCACTCTCTTATCCCTTTTCTTTTTCTGACAAATTCAGTACACTATTTTTCATAGAATTTCTAGCCTAATATCTTATGCTAAATACAATAAATCTTGGGGTATTTATAGACCCCAATTGGCTTCAGAAATAGAGTAAAAAATTTAAACCTTTTCGTAAATTCTATGTACAGGTGGTGCAACCACACTTACAGTACTACCATCGTCAGTTGTCTGAAAATAAGGCTATAACGGTACTACCACCATTAGCTTGGGTGGTACCACCATCGTCCACTGGCAGTACTACCATCGAGAATCCCGTAAAAGCTCCTTTTTTGGTACTTTTGTGTGCCTGACTCATACCTCCTGTTGACCCTTTTCTATGTCAACCAATTGAGCTCAATCTAAGCTCAATCCATCCTTATAGTGGACCCGGTTTGCCTCACTTAAGTTAATTTAGATTTTTTTCTAAATTTAACTCAAGTAGAACCCAAACTTAAACTTGACGATAACTACAACTTAATCAATTACAATCATGTGACCATCAAGTCCAACAAGACCCTCTTGACTCTAGACAAGCTTTACGGCAATCCTTGATGATCTTTTGATGAGTCTCTTGCTCTTCTTCCAGCGAACTCCTAACGCCATCATGGCAAGCTCCCGATCACCTTTGACAAGCTCCTGACGAACTCCCAGTAAGCTTCTGATACATTTGGCAAGCTTCTAGTGAACTCCTGGCAAGCCTCTGATCCCTTCGACAAGCTCCCAACGAACTCTTGGCAAGCTTCCGATACCTTTGGTAAGCTTCCGACGAGTCTCTCAGCGAGTTCCCACTACATCGTCCAAACCCTAGTCCGATGCTTGGACTTGACTCTGGTCCACATCTGATTATAATTCTCTCAATATCGTTGTTAATCCTGTATTAATCATCTCTAACACACATGTTAGATCAATAAATCATCAATTGATTTCATCATCAAAATCCAAGATTCAACATTGTGCACCACCTTGCAGCGAATGTGGAAGAAGAACTCTTTTCTTCTTCGCTATCCTCATGCACCAGAGGAGAGGGGTGGTCAACTGCGAAGAGAAGAGAGGGAGGAGAATAGGAGGGGGGCGCCAAAGTGTGTGGCTTATCTCCTTTCTTGGCCAGCCCTACCTCCTATATATAGAGAGTCTCTTTAAACCCTAATGGGTAATGCCTTAGTAGGTATTGGATCTCTATCCAATTACCCTTATCTCTTGGATTATTAGATCTTTATCCAATAATCTCAATTTACCTCTAATTGGGCCTCATGTATGGAATCCATTGATATTGGGTCTCATCTAATAAAATAGGGGTTTATTAGATAACTTATATCTAATCCTCTACTTGCCACAATATCCACCATATGTGTATAACCCTTTAGGCTTAATACCGAGCTGGCCGTGAGTTGAGTCCGTTATAACTCCTTTTGACTCAGTGAATTATTATCCCAAAATAATTTATTTAACTTATCGACTATGGATATATTAGGCCACTATGTCATAGTCACAGATGGTATAAGGGGATCTAATCCATTGAATCTATCGGTCTTAAGTTATTATGTATTTGTTAGAACCCTTGCGGATTCTAATCTTGGGGTTGATCTATATAGGGGATCGACCCTTCCTGGAACTCTATAGGGGTTCCGCCCTCCTTGATAGTCAGCCACAATGACTAAAAAAGATTGACCTATTGCTTGGCAAAAGAGGTGGAAGTTACATACTTTATATAGGGTCTTTAAACCCCAATTCATAATATGACTCATACTTCAACTAAACCAAGACTCCTATTTTAACGAAACTAAGACTCCTACTAAACCAAGACTCCAACTCCTAATCTAACTCTTAACTAACCCTAGAGAGAGTCCCATCTAAGTGAAACTCCTTCTCTCTCTAACCCTAGCTGACTTCTGCTCATTAAGGTGGGTGGCCCATTGGGTTGATTATAAGCTTGACTTGGTTGACTCCGACCCGAATCCAACTCCGATTCTAATTCAATCAAATCCTAACCCTACTAGTATTTAGGTTAATTTATTATAATTAACTCAAATTTCCTCTTAGTCGACCTAATCTTAGGTCTAGGCTGGCCAACAAGACAATTTAAGGACTCGACTTAATCGACTATGACTCGTCTCATTTGGGGTCCTAATAAACTTACTATCTTCAAATCAATCTTGTCCTCAAAGCTGAGACTCTATGACTCCAGATCCTGATATACAACTCCTCATGAGGCTCCCTTGTGGCCCCCTTTAGTAGGTGCATCATATTGAATCTTAGATTTTGATGATAAAATCAATTGATGGTTTATTAATCTAACATGTGCATTAAAAATGATTGATGCAGGATTAACTATGACAGAGAGAGAATTACAATGAGATGTGGGCTAGAGCCAAGTCTAGGCATTGGGTCGGGTTCAGATGATGCAGTGGGAACTCGTTGAGAGACTCATTGGAAACTTACCAAATGTATCATAAACTTGCCGAGAGTTCACTGGGAGCTCGCCGAAGGGATCAGAGGCTTGCCGAGAGTTCGCCGAAGACTTGCCGAAGGTATTAGAAGATTGCTGAGAGTTCGTCGAGAGCTTGTCAAAGGTAATCAGGAGCTTGTTAGGATGGTATCAGGAGTTCACCGTAAGAAGATCAAGAGACTCGTTGGAAGATCGTCAGGGGTTACCAAAAAGCTTGCCAAGAGTTAGGAGGATCTTATTGGACTTGATGGTCATATGATTGTAATTGATTAAGTCATAGTTAACTCAAGTGAGGCAAACTGGGTCCACTTTGGGTCGGATTTGAGCTCAAGTTGAGCTCATTTCATTGACTTGGGAAGGGGTCAACATGAGGTACGAGTCAAGTATGCAAAAGTATGAAAAAAAGTAGTTTTTATGGGATTCTCGATGGTAATACCATCGGTGAGCGATGGTGGTACCACCCAGGCGATGGTAGTATCGCCGTAACCCTATTTTTCGATGGCTGACAGAGGTAGTAATGCTTGTACACTAAATTTATGGAAACATTTAAATTTTGGCTCTATTTCTAAAGTCAATTGGGGTCTATAAATATCCCAAGATTTCTTGCATTTAGCATAAAACATTGGGTTAGAAATTTTGTGAGAAAATTATGCTAATATTGTAAAAAAAAGAAATGAGGCAAGGGATTGAGAGAAAGAATTGTAACTCTTGTAAGTCTCCCTTGTAAGCTTGTAAGGTTCATCTCCTAAGCCTATAAAAAGGAGAGAGGATGTGTAAGAGTTTGATCTTCACCCAAAGAAGATTGATAATGGACGTTAGTGGACCTCGGAGAAGAGGACTCAGGAGTGGTTATTGGCCAGGTTGAGGCTGAACTACTATAATTTGTGAGTGTTTTTTACTTGCTTTCTATTGCTCTTAATTAGCTTATTCAGAAATACAAACATCATTCTCACGACTTCTCTTGAATCAAGTTCTTAATCATTTCAAATGAAATACAAACATTCACTTCTGATTTTCTTTATTTACTTTTTGTAAGCAAGGTTTTTGAAACGAGCACTTTTACTCTTGCACTAATTCACCCCCCCCCCCCCCTCTTAGTGCCTATTGATCCTAACAATTAGTATCAGAATAGAGTCTTACTCATTTGACTAACACCCATTTGAGTAAATAACTTTGTTTGACTTGAATGAGGGTCAATGCATCACAAGTCCTCCTATATTCAATGGGGCGGACTACACATCTTGAAAAATTTGAATGCATATCTTTCTTATTTCGATAGATTTTGATTTGTGGTGTATTATTGACAAAGACTTTCAGAAGTCATCCAATCCAATAAATGATTAGAATGATTATGAAAAATAAATATTTTCTTTAAATGCAAAAGCAATGAATGCTTTATTTTGTGCACTTGATAAAAATGAATTTAATCAGGTTTCTTGTTTTGATTCAACTTTTGATATATAGCATCAATTAAAAATCACATAAGAAAGCATAACTAAATTAAATGAATCATTAAATGAAAAGACTTACAAAATTAAACTTGAAGAACACCTTCCAAAGAACCGGAAGGATAATGAATTGAGAATAAAAGAAGACCTTCCAAAGAACAGGAAGGAATTTGAACTAAATAGAACATATGACTTCCTGAGTGAAATCTCGAGTGATGAGAACTTTGAATCTTTGACAAATGAACCAGATAAATTAATAAACATGAACTATAAAAATGATCTTAAAATGGACAATACCTCTTGCTTTGAATGCAAGAAGCCGAGACACTCCAAAGAAGAAGATCAAAGTAAGGAAGAAGTAGCCAACTATGGTCTAATGGCCATCCAAGACGAGACTAGTGAACATTTAAGTATTACTTTTTCTGAATTATTAAATATATTTCATGAATTATTTGATGAATTTAGAAAAATTAGTCAATCTTATAAGTTGCTTAAGAATGAACATGATTCGTTAGTTAAAAGATTTGATCAAATCATGATACATTATCATCACATAATTTTTGCTCTAAATGTGAAATGTTAGATGATGTTAAAGAAGAAAATATAATACTTAAACAAATGTTAGAAAAATTTGAAATAGGGAATAAATCCCTTAATATGATCATTGCTAATAAGGGTCATGTTAATAGAAGAAAAGATATATAAGCTTTGTTGGTAACACTCAACAAAAGTCAATCATTTTTGTTAAAGGACCTACCTTAAATTTACCATCAAAAGTTAAATATAATTTTTATGAAAAATTAGGACATAAAGCCAACAAATGTTTATTTAGAAATTATAGTCCTCACAAATTAGTTTGGGTTCCCAAAGAACAACCAAAAATCATTAGAAAAGAAAAATAAAGTTCTTCATGAAGGACCCAAACTCAAATAGGTGCCTAAACCAAAACCTCCCATATTATAAAGTTACATCTTAAAAGGCTAGGAGCACTAAGTAATGTTTTGAAAGTAGATGCTCAAGCCATTTGACTTGAGATCTAACTCACTTAACAAGCTCTCTAGCTAAAATGTCAAGGAAAATTATTTGAATCAAGATGTTTGAAACTTAATGATCTTTGTTTCTATTATAATAAATCTTTTTATTAAAAATATTTTATAATTATATAATTAATCTTGATAATGCATAGTTAGAGCATACTAGTATGAAAATAAACTAGAACCAAAGAACCTTAGTTATTAAAAAAATATGTTTATGTTAAAATTTACAAAAATAAGATTTTAATGATGATTAAATGCTAGGTTTAAAATCATTGGCTTGAATATTTATTGATTTAAATGCAAAGGCTATTGTCGAATGACTTAAATGTTATGGTGTCTTTGACTAAGGTAGCTTATAAATATCATTATTGAATGATTGATTTAAATGGTTGAATAGTTATATGTTAAGATTGAATGTGTGTTGTTAAATGATATATTATTCTTGAATTTGAGCATACAAGAAAATAAGAGGGAAAAATCATGCTTCATTTCTAGTATTTTTAAAAAATTAAAAATAATTTTGAAATGAGAATGAAATGAGCTTGGTAACTCATTTCACTAAGTATATAGGGTTGGACTCACTTAAGAAAGAAAAATCATTGGAATTAAAATGAATCGAAGCTCTTGTTTAAAAATATTTTATTACAATGATCTTGATGAAGCTTAGTTTTTGACTTTAAATGACATTGCATTCTTGAAATAAATTTCATAAATTAAAACAACTAAAAAGGAGGATAATTATTCTTGAAAATATTTGTATCATATCAATCTTCAATAAGAGATAAAATGATACTATTATTGTTGAATCTCGTATAAAATGAATTAGAAAACTTTAGATTTTTTTTTTTGAAAAACAATCTATGTAGCCTTCATTGAAATTTTCCAAAAAGTGATTTTTGATGATTTGGGATATGTTTTTATTTTTGATGAATCTATCTAACTTTATTGATATTTTGATTTTATTGATTTGATAACTTAAATCATGACATTGAAATCTTGATTTGAGATCTTTATATAAATCAAGATCATTTACTAAGATTCATTCCCTTTATTGAAGAGAAGTTTATCTTTTTAGAACTATAGCATAAATCTTTTTATAAACAATGATCTTGATAATTTAAAATTACATATATAAATTAAGATCATGTATTTCCATATCTTATTTTGTAAATCATGATCTTAATTTCTTGATATTTATAACTTGATTTTACTTGCAAAATTAATCTCTTAAAATTTCTTTTTGATATCTAATAGGAGAGATGTCAAATTGAATCATAACCCTTAGTATTCATAAATTGATATGTTTCATATCATGATTTATAACTCTCTTGTATTCATGAATGATATATTCTATTACATTGAGATTTTTTATTAGTCATTATGATCTTAAAATTTGGTACTATTATATTTTAACTATTACTTTGACAATGACCAAGGGAGAGACAAAAGTGATATTTTACAATAATGAAATTAAATACTTTGATTATGAAAAACTTTCATTGGATGATGAGTGATTTACTAAAAAGAAAATTAGGAATTTTAAACACATGAGATTTGCATGATTGGATTTTTTTATTTAAAATTTTGAATACATAATATTTCTTGATTACTTATGTTGAAATTCACAAACAAAGGAGAGGCAAATTTATTATTTTAAATCATGTCTTTGGTACTTAAGGATTTAATTTTATGATATGATATCTTTGCGTTTTTAGGCATAATTTGAATATGGATATTAAGAACAAATTATGTCCTCATATTTCTTTCTTGACAATGACCAAAAAGGAAAATAAAATCAATATGATTAGAAGAAAATTAGATATGATGAATCTTATAACACTGTATGAAGAACAAATTTGCTTAGAAGAAAATTTAGAATTCTAAATGCATACAAAATGCATGATTTGCTGGATTTGCTACCTTGCTTGAGATTTGCATTAAATGAATTAAATTGCATGGGTAGCTCTTGATTTTTTTTGGATTTCAGAATTTACATCTATAAAATTAAGTATTTTAATGATATGATATTTTTCACTCCCCTTCCTTGTTTCTACTTTTTTGTTTACAAAAAGGGGAAGAAAATTTATATAAAGATGATCTTAAAAAAAAAAACATGATTTGCTATTTTTGTTTGAATTTCACATAATTTAAATGTATGAGTAGCTCTTAGTTCTTCTTGGATTTTTTAGATTTTTAAGCTCATCTTTAAAATAATCGTTTCAAAAGTTACAACTATAAGATTGAGGCTGAGAGCTAGAAATGCTAAACCATGAGAATGCTTGAATTGCTTGAATTGCTTGATTTGCTACTCTTGTTTGAAATAAAATGAATTAAATTGAATGTGCAGTTCTTAACTTTTGGATTTTAGAATTTACAAGATTAAGTTCTATTTTTGTGATATGATATTTTTCACTCCCCTCCCTTGTTTCTTCTTTATTATTCAAAGAAAGGGAAGAAAATTTTTTATAAGAAAATAATGATTTTATCCTATTTTATTAAGAGGGAGTAATGCAAAATTTATTTTATAAAAATATGAAAATTTTGATATGTGATGAGTTTATATATCATGAAATTACTTGTTTGTTATTTTACCTCTTTTTTGATACAAAGAGTGAGAAATAGCGAATTGATGACACAAAAATGATACATATATGTCAAAAGAAAAAATATTCATATGAAAATTATTGACACATGTGCCTTGAAATCATTTGCTCTAACATTTCATCTTTTTGTTGATGACAAAGGGGGAGAAATGACATATTGATGACACATGTAGAAATATAGGAAAATGGATATTTCTCTTATTTTTGTTGATAAACAAAGGAGGAGAAATAATTGATGACTTAAGGAAGAGAACTTCAACTTAATGTATGATTGATGCATAATTCATGTTATATACTTTAAAAATTTGATGATTTATGATAAATATCATGTATCATGTATGATTTGATGATTTTTAAAATTCATGGTATACCATTTGATAAATAAATGTTTTCATACTTGAATTCAAGAGTGTTTGTTTCTCTTGAACTAAAGTTTTCCTTATTTGAATTATGATATAGATTTCGGGAGAGTAAGTTTAACTTCTGCCCTCAATTGATTGTCATCATAAAAAAGGAGAGATTGTGGAATCTCGAATTTTGATGATAAAATCAATTGATGATTTATTAATCTAACATGTGTGTTAGAGATGATTGATGCAGGATTAACTACAATAGAGAGAGAATTACAATCAAATGTGGGCCAGAGTCAAGTCTGGGCATCGGGCCAAGGTTTGAACGATGCGGTAGGAACTTGCCGAGAGACTCGCTGGAAGCTTATCGAAGGTATCAAAAGCTTATCGGGAGTTCGCCAGGAGCTCACCAAAAGGATCGAGGCTTGTTGGGAGCTCGCTGAAAGCTTACCGAAGGTATTAAAAGCTTGCTAGAAGTTTACCAAGAGCTTGCCGAAGACAGTTGAGAGCTTGCCAATATAGCATCGGGAGTTCACCGAAAGAAGACCAAGAGACTCGCCGGAAGATCATCGGGGGTTGCTAAAAAGCTTGCTAGGAGTCAGGAGGGTCTTGTTGGACTTAGTGGTCACATGATTGTAATTGATTAAGTCATAGTTAGCATCAGTTTGAGTTTGAGTCCAACTTGAGTTAGATTTGGAAGGAATCCAAATCCACTTAAGTGAGGCAAACCGGGTCCACTTTGAGTTAGATTTGAGCTCAGGTTGAGCTCATTTCGTTGACTTGGGAAGGGGTCAACATATGGTGCGAGTCGGGTTTGCAAAAGTATGGAAGAAGTGACTTTTACAAGATTTCCGATGGTAGTACCACCAGTGGACGATGGTTGTACCGCCCAGGCCACAATAATACTACCATAGCCTTATTTTCGGGCGAATGACAGTGGTAGTACTGTCGGTGCCCGCTTGTACACTGAATTTACGAAAATGTTTGAATTTCTAAAGCCAATTGGAGTTTATAAATACCTCAAGATTTCTTGCATTTAGCACAAGACATATTGGACTAGAAATTTTATGAGAAATTTGTGCTAAAATTATAAGAAAAAGAAAAAGGGTAAGGGACTGAGGGAAAGAATTATAACTCTTGTAAGTCTCCCTTGTAAGCTTATAAGGTTTATCTCTTATGCCTATGAAAAAGAGAGAGGAAGTGCAAGGGTTTGATCTTCACCCAAAGAAGATTGACAGTGGACGCCGGTGGACCTCAGAGAAGAGGATTCGGGAGTGGACATAGGCCAGGTTGAGGCCAAACCACCTAACTTGTGAGTGTTCTTTCTTGCTTTCTATTGCTTTTAATTAGGTTATTGAAAGATACGAACATCATTCTCATGACTTCTCTTGAATCGAGTTCTTAGTCATTTCCAACAAAATACAAAAAGACACTTCTGATTTTCTTTTTTTACTTTTTGTAAGCAAGATTTACTTAGTGCCAATTGATCCTAACACATCTTGTTCTTACGGTTCAACATCAGTAGTAGTGTCTGGACGATGATGCATCACGATCCTGTGATCCCATGCAAACTCTAACTGGAACTGGGCCTCTTCATCAACTTGGGTGTTGGGTGGATGGATCTGGGTAGAGTCATTCCCTCTAAACTTCCACTTGAGGTAGGACACATAGAGGACCAGGTGTACTTTTGAATCGGCATGTAGATCCGATCTGTAGGGTATAACTCTAACGTGTTCTCCAATTTTGCAAGGTCTAAAGTAACATGACAACTACTTCCTCGAGGATCAAGTTTTCATAGATTCCTACTAGTAGGGTTAAAGATGAAGGAAGACTCAGTCTTTAATAGTAAATGTCCTCCGGCTCTGATGTTTGTCAAGCGATTGCTTTTTTCTTGTATGGGCGACCATGTAGTTTTTCTTTAATGTTAGTCAAGCTTCCCTCTGAGATGGTGGCTGCCTTCTGATAAGATCCATAGTGATGTGAGCCCAATCTGAGTCTGGAATATGGAGAAGTTGTAATTTTCTCAGGCTTATCTTTGTCTCTCCTTTGCGCTGCTGACCTATATCATGCCAAGCCTCAATTTTAGCAATGATTAGTATCTCCTCATTATAGATTGAAAGCCTAGTGAGGTGGAGAGCGAGCTTTGATGTGGATTAGGGGTCGACTATCCTACATAAGGGTGACGCTAATCCTAACTCTTGATATGTCTGCTCTAATCATGAACATCTAGCTATAATCTAGTATTGATGTAGATGATCTCGTGATCGCAAGGGGTATAGTTCCACTCGACCAAGGGGGGCATATTTCTTTATAGTGAGAGAGGTGATGATCTTACTGTAGTGGTTGGATATGTTTAGCATAAGGGTCTTCAAGTTTTGTTGAGTCACGCAATTGATCCATCTCCTACTCCGGTACTGCTACTAGATGAGCTCGATCTTCTTGTAGTCATCGATAGTGGGACGAGGGTTATTAACAGGGAAGACTTCAAGCATCATGGTCCACTCCTGGGAGACACCATGAAAGTCACCTGAGATATGGGAGTGCCACATCAGAAACCATAGTTGATTTAGCTAGATGTAGCACGTCAGGAAGAGTTTGTCCATATAGAAAAAGATGTAGAGCTTCTGGAGGCAAAGTGCTACTGAGGCGGAAAATCACAATTGAATGATTTGTATCTCCAACATCTCCTGGATGATCCTCTCAACTTCGACTTTTTGAAGATGTGGATAAATAATATAGCCAAATATGGGCTGATGGTTCCTCTTGTAAGATCAGTATATAAAGGTCGTGTAGTCGGCTCGGTTCGTCGGAGGCGCTTGAAATTTCAGCAAGCTTCTCCAAGTGTTGTGTCGAGACTATCATTACTTCGCTCCCATGTTTCCCACGTAATGTCACTTGTTCTCCCTTGCCATTTATAAGGTTGTTGGTGAGGACAGTGACAGGCTGCTGCTTAAGGGATTCTTCAACTTTTATTGTTTGTGGGCTCGCATAGTTGGCTAGAGCGTGAATCATGAAATCGACCAATTGTGGGTCCTCTTCATGTTCTCCTCAGGTTCAAGGTTCTCTTCTTCAGATTTTTTAATAGATTCTATTATGGGAAGCCTTCTCTTTTTGCAGCAATGGTCATAGTTGTAAGGTTTATCACACTGCCAGCATAAGCCCTTCGCTGATCTGTCACGAAGTTCTTCTCTTATTAACTTCTTTGGCTGAGGTGGCCGACTGGTGATAGATGAGGCTGAGAGTCTCTTTGTTGCTGGTTGTGCGATGACTTTGGTCCTCCAAGTATCTTGATTCAACCTTTCTTCTTGTAGTTGTGTGAAGGAGATAGCTGCCGTCATCGTGTAGGGTCGTCGCGCTTTGAATTCTTCTCGGATTTATAACTTCAACCCCTCAATGAAAGTTCCTAACAATTATTTTTTAGACTAGTATCTTGTTTGGTTAGAGAGTCTTTTAAACCTAGTCTGGTACTCCTGAACTGTGGTGGTCTGGTGGAGTTTTACGAGTTGGCCATCGATATTTTTATACTTGGACGGTCTGAAGTGGAGTAGCAGCTCGCTCTTAAATTGCCTCCATGTTGAGACACCATAGGTGTGCTTATACCAATCATACCATTGAGTAGCTTCTCTTCCTAGATGGATGGTAGCAATGTTAACCATAGAAGCCTCTAAGGTCCTGTGATAGCAGAAGTATCACTCCACATATGAAATGCACCTAGTCAGGTCTCCGTCTACCCATCAAAGGAAGTCCACCCTTGTGCATAGGTATGATGAGTCTGTCACTTATTCTTTTGTCATTGTTGGGTTCTCCTTACGAATGAAACCCCCGTTGTGTTGTGATCTTCTTGGGCTCAGTGATCGGCCTAATCTAAACTCCGTGAAGAGAGCACGTAGTCTATCCTCCATATGCGTCTCGATGGCCTCCAACTTGGCACCGATCATATCTACCGATGCCATAGTGTACCTAGATCTATGGTGTCAAGATCCTTCTCCTACTATTGGATTAATGATATGAACCAGTTGGGTAGATTGGTGGCCAAAAGAGATGGTGGATCAAGGGTAGACGACTATGTTTTGGTGCTGATAGGTTGCTATTTTTGGTTGCTATTGGGGCTTTGGTTTGGAGCTATTGTAGAGGTCATATAGGGGGTATTATAGCTGAGGGTTAAGGTTAGAGTGATGGCTTAGGGTTGCTATTGATGACAGCAACAAATTTGGTAGGGATCAGGTGTGGATGCAGCAAGTAGTACCAAAGGTAGTGCAACAAAATTTTTCGTCAAAGGGGGTACTGTTGATGCTGTTGTTTGGGGATATTGTAGAGGTTGTAAGGGGGTTTTGGTGATAGAAGTTTAGAGTTAGAGGGGTGCCTTAGGGTTGCTGTTGATGGTAGCAATCGGTTTGGTAGGGATTGGAGGCCGAAAGAGTGATGGATCAATGTTGCGGTTTAGGGTTGATAGCTTATGGTTTAGGTTGCTTGTTGGTGCTGCGGTTTGAGGATGTTGTGGAGGTTGGAAAGGATTTTGGTAGTAGTGGTTTGAGGCTGGGAAGGGATGTTTAGGGTTGTTATTAGGGGTAACAATCGGTTTGGTGTGGTTGTGGCAAGAAGTGCCCAAGAACAAGGCTATGCTAGGTTGTTGTTTAGGCTATTGTTTGTGTTGTTGTTTGGGCTGACTGTAGAGATTAAAAGTGGGCTACGATAGCTGTGTCTTAAGGCTAGAGAGGCGCCTTAGGATTGATATGGGTGGTAGCAACAAATTCAGCAAAGATCAAATGTGTATGCAACAAGAAACATCGAAAAGTATGGTAGTAGAATTTTTTGTCGAAAGACAACAATTTTAAGACGGAAGTTTCAGCAATATTGTAGCAGTATTTTGAGAAATATGGCAGCATATAACTAATAAGAATAGCAGCAATCTAGATGATAGTGATATGGCAGCAACAAATTCTGTAAGATTAGGTGGTGTGCAGTGGGAAAGATCGAAAGGATACAGTGGCATAATTTTATAGTAGTTTGATGAAAAGTTTTCAATGGTTCGTCAAAGATTAAAAGAAGAATTCAGCGAGAATCTACTAATAAGGAAAACTAAGCTAACATAAAATACAAAGATGAATATGGTAGTAAGATATTGGCAGCAAGGTCAAAGCTATGATAGCAAATACGTGGCTGAAATTTTACAGCATAACTTTCATCGTAAAGATGATAACTTTGCGACGAGAAGTTTTTGCAACGAGTAATTTTTTGTAGCAAGATAAGGAGGATGCAACATATTATAGCAAGGAATAGATGACAATGAAAGCTAAGCTGATGCAAAATATGGAGAAGAATACGATAGCAAGATATCTGCAAGAAGATAGTATTCGTTTGAAAACTACGTCAATGACGGAGATCATTGCGGCATTTTTTTTTTTGGCAGCAAGCACAACAAGATAAACATAGCAAATTTTGCAACAAGATAAGGAGGATGAATGAATTGTAGCAATGCAGATGTAGCTTTTTTTCTGTTGATTTTTTGGATAGAAAATTATAACTGCAATAAGGTAGATACCAAAACTTGATGTAATTTTAGTGGAGGCTGCAGATGACGTTTCTACAGTAGTGGTGATGACGACAGAGTCAGTGATGATCACAACAATTGTGTGAATTGCTTGAGAGGATGGTGGGCAGTTGGATGGCAGCGGTGAAGGTGGAAGAGCAGCGAGGTGCCAAGAATGCGGCTCTGATACCAAGTGTTAGAACTCAGATTCTAACTTGGGGTTGATCTCTATAGGGGATCAATCCTTCTTGGAACTCTATAGGGGTTCTCCCTCCTTGGTAGTTGGTCACAATGGCTAAATATGATTGATCTATTGCTTGACAAAAGAGGTGATAGCTACATGCTTTATATATGGTCTTCAAACCATAATTCCTAATATGACTCCTACTTCAACTAAACCAAGACTCATTCTTCAACTAAATTGAGATTCCTACTAAATCAAGACTCCAACTCCTAATCTAACTCTTAACAAACCCTAGAGAGAGTCTCATCTAAGTGAAACTCCTTCTCTCTCTAACCCTAGTCGACTTTCCTTCATCAAGGTGGGAGGTCCATTGGGTTGATTATAAGCTTGATCTGGTTGACTCCGACCCAAATCCAATTCCAACTCTAGTTCAGCCCAATCCTAACCATACTAGGATTTGGGCTGATTTATTATAATTGACTCAAATCTCTTCCTAGTGGACCTAATTAGACTGGCCAATAAGGTCTAATCTAAGAACTTGACTCGATCGACTAAGACCCGACTCAGTTGGGGTCCTAAGAGTATCTATAGTCCCTTATCCATCTAATATCTCAAAGACCCCTATATCAGACATGATATTATCAGGCCTCACATAGAGTCCATTGAAGTGTTGCTCTAATAGGATAAAGAATTTCTTCTCTCTCAGTTAGAATGACCCTAGTTAGGGATTTGTTTGTGCAAGAGCACATAAGATATTCTTCACATGATACTGAGAGTAGATGATTCTCTATTGATATACAATTATCTTTGTAAGGTTGGTTACCAATCTCTATAACTGGTTATACCAGATTTGAAACTTTCGAACTATAAGTCTGATATATAAGAAAATAGTACTCAAATAAGACATCCTTGGTGTTTCAAGTCTAAGGATTAGAGACACAACTGAGATTATGAAATCACTATCTAACATTAGATATTATTAACCATATAGCATCCTATAAGCGGATCAATTAGTGAACTCATTCTTCAATGAGTACCTATACTATACCCTTAATATCCCCGCACAAGCGACTATAAGACTAGCTACCTCCATCATATGGGCGGGTATATAGTACAATGGTCTATTCGATTATCTCAATGTTCCTTTTAAGTAACCGATGACCAGAATTATTTAGGGTCTGTGTTTAAAGGCGAATTGGTCGTATTATCTAATCTCATTACGATCCAATTCCTATTACATAGATCTAAGGACATCAAATAGTAATAGCAAGAAAAAAGATTGTTTGACGTTTTGTATGTGTCATCACTCAGTGATTAACTTGCAGGGCACCGTAACCAGCAATCTCTTACTTGACCTAAAACAATCACCTATGAGTCTGATCCTTATCAGACCCTTGTGACGCTTAAAGACAATATGACACAGCGACTTCGTCAATGGATCTACAATGTTTTATCCGAATAGAACTCTTTCGATTGCTATATATGGGCCATGATCTCTTTAATCAACTAGAACCTCCTTAGGATACTTTTGATAAGACCTGGGTTCCATTGCTAGAGCTATCGCCCCGTTGGTATTGCAATATATGGGAATTAACTCCTCGCTGCTCGGTACGATTGCTAAATCTGTGATGAAAATTTTCATCCAGACTCCCTCCTTTGTTGCTTCTGCCTCAATAATGTACTCTGCCTCTATTGTTGAGTCACCAGTAATATCTTATTTGGAACTCTTTCAGTTTAATGTTTCTCTATCCAGAGTGAAGATATACCCTGAGTTTGACTTACTATTATCAGTATCAGATTAAAAACTTGAGTCTGTATTGCCCTCAACCTGGAGGCTACCTCATTTGTATACTAGTAAAAGATTCATAATCTTCAAGTATTTACGGATGCACTTTAATGCCTTCTAGTGTTTTAAACATGAATCCACTTGATATTTGCTCGTGACACTCAGAGCATACACTATATCAGGCCTGGTACATAACATAGCATACATTAGAGACCTTATAGTAGAAGCACATGATATCCTATCTACATCTGCCCTTTCTTTAGGAGTCATGGGGATATACTTCTAGAAAGTGATATTCCATGTCTCATCGATATAAGACTTCTCTTAGAATTTTTACCAAACTTTTTGACAATGGAGTCTATGTACCTAAACTGGGACAAGCTAAGCATCCTCTTAAATCTATCTCTATAGATCTGAATCCCTAAGATGTTGGATGCTTTCCTTAAGTCATTCATGGAGAAGTGTTTAGATAGTCAAGCCATAATTATGGAGAGCATTCCTACATTATTCTTAATGATGATCAGGTTGTCATACACATATAGTACTAAGAAGGTGATAGTGCTCACACTTACCTTCTTGTACACATAAGACTCATCCTCATTATTAACAAAGTCATAATATCTTATTGCCTCATCAAATCATATGTTCCAAATTTGGGAAGCTTGCTTCAGTCCATAGATGGACCTGAGCAACATACATACATTATCTAAACTCTCCTTGTACACGAATCTTTCAAGCTGTATTATATACACCTCCTTCTCGAGGTTGCTATTGAGGAATATGATTTTCACATCTATCTACCATATCTTATAGTCATAGTGTACTGCAATATCCAAAAGAACTCCTTGCCTTTAATGATACCCTTTGGCCACCAACATTGCCTTATAGATCTCCACATTTTCATCTACTTCGATCTTTTTTTTGGAAGATCCATTTACAAACAATAGGTATGATACCCTTATGTACATCAATAAGGTTCTAAACCTTGTTAGAGTACATCAAATCCATCTCAGGATTCATGACTTCTTACCACTTCCTAGAGTCTATACTCATAATGGCCTCATCATAGATCCGAGGATTAATATCCTGAGTATCCTCTTTATTGATATCTCTCACATATCTCTCAAGAGATTAAGAAACTCTACTAGACATATATAAAGTTGAAACTTGTGTGTTAGGTAGTTGAACAAACTCAGTCTTCGAAGTGATGCTTGAGCTAGATTCTCAAATCTCACTTAATTCTATCACGCTCTCCCTATTTTCACTAATATTGTATTCATTCTCAAGGAACACACACTACTCTCTTAGTAACAAAGATCTTTTGGTCTTCAGGATGATAGAAATAATACCCATAAGTTTTCTTGGGGTATCCTACGAACTTGCACCACTTCGTCCTTGATTCTAACTTATCGGGGTTGTGTTTTCTAACATGGATAGGGTAGCCCCAAATCTTAATAACCTTAAGATTGGGCTTCTTTCTTCTCTTTTCATATCTCATATAGTATAGACACAACCGACCTAGATGAAACTTTATTCAAAAGATAAGCTGTAGTCTCCAAGGCGTATCCTAAAATAAGATAGGTAGGTTAGTGAAACACATCATGGACTGCACCATATCTAATAGCGTGTAATTCCTCCTTTCTGATATATCATTGAGTTGAGACGTATAAGACGGTGTCCATTAGGATATAATTCCATGGTCTATAAGGAAATGAGTGAACTCTATACTCAAGTATTCTCATCCTTGATCCAATCGAAGTCCTAATACTCTTTATAGTATGGTTCTCTACTTCATTCTGGTATTTCTTGAATTTCTCGAAGGCCTCGAACTTGTACTTCATCATGTACACATGTCCAAACATGGAGAAATCATTAGTGAAAATAATGAAGTAGGAGTACCCGCTTATAGCTTAAGTCAACATGGGACCACATACATCGCTATGTATGAGTTCCAACAACTCAGTGGCTCTCTCTAGTTTCACTAAATAGAAAGTTTATCAACTTTCTATGAAGGCAAGGTTTGTAATTTACATATGACTGATAGTTGAATGGATCTAAGTATCCATTTTTTAATAACTTTTGAATCTTTCCTTTATGGATATGACCTAGCCTACAATGCCATAGGTATGTATTGTTTACCTCATCTTGTTTCCATGATATGTGGAGCAATGTCTAGCATATATAAACCATTATGCAATATTCTTCCAGTGATGATCTCATTATCCAAAATCAGTGAATAACTATTATTCTCAAAAATTAATTTATATCCACTAACTGTCAAACATGAAATAAAAATAATATTTTTGATAATAGAAAATGTAATAACATGCATCTAATGTAGCTCCACCAGGCAAATGTAGGGTGACCTTACCTATGACCACCGCAACAACTTTTGCTATCTTGAGGTCCATCTCACCTTTTGCCAGTCTCATAGGCCTTACCATAACTTATAACAAATTGTATATGTGATAAGAACTCTCGGTATCTAATACCTATATATTATCATAAAAACTTGACAAATGGAGACCGATTATTAATGTACCGGTAGCTTCTCCAAGCTTTTGTTTTGCCTTCTCTATAATGTACACTTTATAGTTTCTCTTTCAATGCATGTCTTTGCTGTAGTGTAAGCATTGGCCTTTTTCTTTGCTGGGTCTTTCTTGCCAACCTTTGTTTTACCCAGTTTATTCTTGCCCTAGTCCTTCTTAGGAGATTTATTAGCCTTCCTTTTCTTTTTGGTCTCACCAATATAGAGACTAGCTTCTCTTTCATAATGGTGCTCTTAGTCTTCCTCAACATATTAAAGAGCTTAGGGAGAGTTATCTTAAGCTTGTTCATATTAAAATTTATAATGAATTGATAAAAAGAATCTAGTAGGAACTAAAGTATAAGATCAGTGCACATATTATCCTTTAAAACTATTCTTAGACCTATGAGTTTCTCATTCCACTCAATCATCCTTAGAACATAATTTTAAATCGATATCCCCTCTATCATCCTGGCGTAAAAGAGACTCTTGGATATCTCATATCTCTGAGTTCTTCTTCATTTCTCAAATAATTGGAGAAGATGAAGAAAGATAAAATTGACATTCATGCTCTCATGTTGCCTCTATAACTCAGGAGTCATATAGGCTAACATATAACACTTAACCAAAGTGAAATAATCTATATACTTCACATAGCAAGTAATCTCATCCTTATTTACCCCTTCCTCCATTGTGGGCAATATTGTGTCAAGGAAATATATGATTTTCGTTGCTATAAGAATGATTCCAAGGTTGCAAAGCCAATATGAATAGTTTGGACCAGTGAGGCAGTTGGCATTAAGTATGCTAAGTAGGGGGTTTCCAAGTGACATATTTCTAACAAGCAAAGATATAGCATATATGAATAATATACTGATTTTATAAAAAGTAAACAATTAAGATATAGACTTCTACCTTAATCTATTCCCACTATTTTTCTGAAAAATCACTCGACACCCTCGGCATATGAACCGAAAGTCTCGGACAGACTTCTAGTGGGGATTGGGATACTATCGACGGTTCAATGTAACCTCGAGGGACTCGACCAATCATACTAAGTCTAAAACAATGGACAACTCTTGTCAATCACAACTCTTTGTGATTCCTGTCCTGTTGGCCTCTGAACCATCATGGCCTCGAGGGACTTGACCAACCATGATGTTCAGTTAAGTCATCACCATTATTACAAGATGAGTCTGATTTGATGATATATTAGGACCCTAGTCAAGTCCAGTCCTAGTCAATTGAGTTGAGTTTTAGGTTGGATTTTGTTGGCCAACCTAGACTTGACATTAGGTCAGTTAGGAGAAGATTTGAGTCTACTATAATAAATCAGCCCAAATCCTAGTAGGATTAGGATTCGGCTGAATTGGAGTTTGAATAGTAGTCAAGGTTGGGAAGTTAGGACTCTAGTTAATTAAATCCTAAATTTAATAAAGGAGACACACATGTAAACCCTAGCTAGCCGCCCCCTACTATAGCTAAAGGCACCGGCTAGGGTTATGGTTAGAAGTGAAGAATGATTAGGAGTTGTTAGCCACCAGCCACTCCTAGTTGAGGTCGGCTAGGAGTTGCTTCTTAGAGTTAGAGTTAGAGTTGTTAGGAGTAGGAGTCTTAAGTGGGAATCCTATTAGGAGTTAGGGTTTAGAAGCCTTATAAATAAATTATATTCTCCTCTCTTTTCATCATCAATAGATCAATTATTTTTCAACCTTTGTGTAGAAAAATAAGGAGGGAGGAACCTCTATAGAGTTCCAAGGAGGCCGATCCCCTATAGAGATCACCCTAAACTTATAATCCGCAAGGGTTCTAACATGATATGCCCTTGAGGGACTCAACCAAGCATACCATGATCTCAGGTCACTGGTGACATCTCTATATCATAGGCAAGATCTCGAATCACGAGATAGGTGAGCCTAAGGGATTCGACCAACTCAACCTACGTTAGTATTCAATTTTTCCCTATAAAGCATTGGGAAACCCAATGGGAACATCACATGCACAATGGAAGAACAAAACAAAATAGGTTTCCTACATAGATCAATTCATCGTGCCAAGATTGGTTCGTGAGAAACCCATAAAAATAAAAATTATGATACGTGAGACATTGATTACCCAGGGAGATCATATATCCTTGAAATCCAGATAAAGATGGAGAGGATGAAGGAGGTCAAACGTCCTCCTCTCTAGCAGTATCCATACGATGGATTGTTGCAACCATGCTCCTCCAATTACAACCAAGATCTCACAACTCTTGCATAGAAGATGAAGAAGGGAGGAGAATAGGAGGGGGTGGCCAAAAGTGTAGTCTATCACATAAGAGCCGCCCCTGTCTCATATTTATAAAGAGCCACAAAAAACCCTAGGGATCTTACCTTAGTGGGTATTGGATTTTCATTCAATTACCTATTACATTTTAATTATTGGATCTCTATCTAATAATCTCCTTTGGCCTCTAATTGGGCCTTATACAAGGAGTCTATCAATGTCAGGGCTCATCTAATGAGAATAAGGGCTAATTAGATAACTCATATCCAATCTTCTACTTACTAAAATATTTGTCATATGTAGGTCTAATACCAAGCTAGTCGTGAGTCATACCTTTCAGAACTCCTTTTGAATTAGTGAATTATTATCCCATAATACTTCACTCAATTCATCGACTATGGAAGTACTATGCCACTACCTCATAGTCCCCAAATGGTACAGAGGATCTAATCAATTGGACTTGCCTATCCTAAATTATCATGTATCAACAGTCTCTCATTTATCTAATATTCTAGAGACTATATATTGGGCATGGTATTGTCAGGCCATATACGAAACTCGTCTATGTCTCACTCTAATAAGATCCTCCCAGGAACTCTTTTCTCAATCCAAATGACCCCAGTCGAGGATTTGTCCAAGCGATGACACATGAGATATTCATCTCATGATACTGAGTGTGGATAATCCTCTATTGACACTCAATTACCTTCGTAAGATTACCTATCAATTTTAATAACCAATTGTACTAGATCTAAAACTTTTCAAACTTATAAGTCTGGCATTAAAGAAAGAAGTACTCAAATAAGGCATCCTTGGTGTCTCAAATATAAGAACTAGACACACAATTGGGACTACGGAATCACTATCTGACGATATATATAATTAACCATCAAGTATTTCGTAGGCAGATCAATCAGTGAACTCATTCTCTAATGAGCACTTATACTGTATCATTAGTATCTCCAAACAAGTGGCTATGAGATCAACTGCCTCTATTATGTAGATGGGTATACAACACACTGATCTGTTTGGTTATCTCGATGTCCCTCTTAAGTAACCTATAACCGAGATCATTTAGGATCTATGTTTAAAGGTAAATCGATCTCATTATCATGATCTCATCATGATCATATTCTCATTACATAAAACCAAGGATATCATAATATATATATTCAATAGATAATATAATGTGAGAATATATCAATAATAATAATGTAAAAAGATTGTGCAATGTGTCGCACGTACCATCACTCACATGATTAGCTTGTAGGGCACATGTAACCAGCAATCTCCTACTTGACCTAAAGCTAATCACCTATGTGTTTGATCCCCATCAGACCCCTGTGATGATCAAAGATAATTTGAAACAATAGCTTCTTTAGTGGATATGTAATGTTATCTTCGGATGGAACTCTTTCCATTGCTATATCATTTCAGGCTATGATCTCTCTTATTGGGCAGAACCTCCTCACAATAATTCTGATGAGACTTGGGTTCCCTTGCTAGAGCTATCACCCTTTTATTGTCGCTATATATAGGAATCAGCTCCATGCTATTTTGTACAACTCCCAAATCCTCGATGAACTTCTTCATCCATATCCCTTCCTTTACTGCTTCTGTTGTAGTAATGTATTCCACCTTTGTGATCGAGTCAATAGTAGTATCTTGCTTGGAACTTTTTCAGCTTACTGCTCCTTCATTCAGGATAAAGATATACCCTTGAGTTTGACTTGCTATCATCGATGTCGGATTAGAAAGTCGAGTCCGTATAGCCCTCAACCTAGAGGATACATCTTCTATATACTAATAAATAGATCCTTCGTGCTTCTCAAGTACTTAAGGATACACTTTACTGCCTTCTAGTGTTCTAAACCTAGATCTACCTGATACCTGCTCATGACACTCAGGGCATACACTATCTCAGGCCTGGTATATAGCATCGCATACAAGATAAACTCTATCGCTGAAGCATAGGAAATTATTCTATCTATGACTACCATTTCTACAGGAGTCTTTGGGGACATACTCCTGGAAAGTGATATTCCATGTCTCATTGGTATGAGACCTCTCTTGGAATTTTCTATGTCAAACCTTTTGACAATAGAGTCTATGTACTTAGATTGGGATAAGTCAAATATCCTCTTAGATCTATCTCTGTAGAACTGGATCCCCTAAATATAGGATGCTTCTCCTAGGTCCTTCAAGGAGAAGTTTCTAGATAGTCAAGTCTTTATTGTGGAGAGCATTTCTACATCATTCCTAATGATCATGATGTCATCCATATATAGCACTAATAAAGTGATAGTGCTCCCACTTACCTTCCTGTATATATAAGACTCATCTTCATTCTTAACAAAGTCATAAGATCTGATCGTCTCATCAAATCTTATGTTCCAACTTTGAAAAGTTTACTTCAATCCATAAATAGACCTTAGCAACCTGCACACTTTATCTAGACTCTCTTTGGACATGAATCTCTTTGGTTGTATCATATACACCTCCTCCTCGAGGTTGCTATTGAAGAAGCCATTTTCATATCCATCTACTAGGTCTCATAGTCATAGTGTGCTGTAATGTCTAAAAGAATTATGATAGAATTAAGCATGGCTACGAGTGAAAGGTTTTGTTATAGTCAACCCTTACCTTTAAAGATATCCTTTAGCTACTAGCCTTGCCTTCTAGGTCTTCACCTTTCCATCCACTTTTTCTTCTTGAAGATCCATTTGTAGCCAATGGGTACGATACCCTCAGGTGCATCCTCAAGATTTCAAACCTTATTGGAGTACATAAAATCTCTTAGAATTTATGGCTTCTTGCCACTTCCTATAGTCTATACTCATAATAGCCTCCTCGTAAATTTGAGGATTAACATCCTGAGAGTCATTTCCATTGATATGTCCCACATTTCTTTCAGGAGGGTGAGATACTTTGCTAGACCTACACAAAGTTAGAATTTATGTGCTAGGTAAATAGACCCGGACTCTGGAATGGTGCTTGAGCTAGGTTCTCCAATCTTACTCAACTCTATCTCACTCTCACTGTTTCCATCAAGAATATGTTCCTTCTCAAGGAACACAACTCTCTTGGCAATAAAGACTTTCTAGTTCTCGGGTTGATAGAAGTAATACCTCAAAGTCTCCTTAGGGTATCCCACAAATATGCATCGTTCAGTCCTTGATTCCAACTTATCGGGGTTGTCTTCTTATGTGGGAAGGGTAGCCCCAAATCTTAACAACCTTAAGATTGAGCTTCTTTCCTTTCCATATCTCATATGGTGTAGAAACTACTAACTTAGATGAAACTTTGTTCAGAAGGTAAGCTATGATCTTTAGGCTGTATCCCTAGAATGAGATGGATAGGTCAGTGAAACTTATCATGAATCATACTATATCTAATAGTGTGCAATTCCTCCTTTCTGATACACCATTGAGCTGAGGTGTATAAAGAGATGTCTACTAAAATAGAATCATATGCTTCTTGAGGAAATGAGTAGCCACCTATAGCTTGAGTCGACAGAGGACCACATACATCACTATGTATAAGTTCTAATAACTTAATGACTCTCTCTCTAGTTCCACTAAAAGGAGAGGTGGTCAACTTTCCATGAAAGCATGGTTCACAATTTGCATACAACTCATAGTCGAATGGATCCAAGTATCCATCTTTGAATAACTTTTGAATCATTCCCTCATGGATATGACCTAGCTTACAATGCCATAGGTATGCCTTTTCTCATTGTTCATCTTATCTCATTTTCTCTTAGATGTATTTACATTCATGATATGCGGAGAGGTGCCTAACACATATAAGCCATTAATCAAGGTCCCTCTTGCGATGATCGCATTATCTAAAATTAATGAATAACTATTATTCTCAAAAATTAACTTATGTCCACTAATTATCAAATAAGAAATAAAAATAATATTTTAGATAATAGAGGAAACAGAATAGCACACATTCAATGTAATGATAGCTCCTCAATAGCAATTGCAACAACTCTTGCTCCATTGCCCATTTTATAGTCCATCTCACCTATGACCAATCTCCTAAGTCTTACCAGAACCAACAACGAATTACAGATATGATAAACACTCTGGTATCTAATACTCATGTGTTATTTTAAAAATCTGACAAGTGGAGACTAATCATGAATGTGCTTAAAGCCCAAGATTTTATTTCGCCTTTACTGCAAGATACTTCTTATAATTCCTCCTTCAATGCTGATCTTTGCTGCACTAGAAGCACTAACCTTTGTTCTTGACCGAGTCTTTCTTGGTAACATTTATCTTACCCAATTTGCCCTTACCTTCTTAAGGGTCTTATTACCTTTTCTTTTCTTATTGGTCTCACCAATATAGAGAACTAGCTTCTCTTTCTTGATGGTGGTCTCAGTTTCCCTTAACATATAGAGGAGCTTAAGTAGAGTTACCTCAAACTTATTTATATTAAAGTTAATAATGAATTGTGAAAAGGAATCTGACAAAGACTATGCTGGTTACAAGTGCCCTACAAGCCAATCACGTGAGTGATGACACATGTGACACGCCGTACGATCTTTTTTCTTATAATTATTATTGGTATATTCTCATATTATATTATCTGTTGTATATATATTGTGATGTCATTAGTTCTATGCGATGGGAATTAGATTGTGATGAGATTACTATAATAAAATTAATTTACCTTTAAACATAGATCCTAAATAATCCCGGTCAGAAGTTACTCAAGAGGGACATTGAGATAATCAGATAGATCGATGTACTATATACTCATCCATATTATGGAGGCGGCTGGACTTATAACCACTTATGTGGAGACACTAAGACTATAGTACAGGTGCTCATTGGAGAATGAGTTCACTGATTCATCAACTTATGGAATATTGTATGGTTAATGATATATAATGTCAGATAGCAATTATATAGTCTCAATTATGTATATAGTCCTTAGACTTGAGACACCAAGGATGCCTTATTTGAGTACTCCTTTCTTTGACGCTAGATTTACAGGTTTAGAAAGTTTCAGATCTAGTACATATAGTTATCTGGATTGGTAGCCAACCTTACAAAGACAATTGAGTATTAATAGATGATCATCTACTCTCGGTATAGCGAGAGGAATATCCCGTGTGTACTTGCTTAGACAAATCTATGGCTAGGGTCATTTGAATTGAGAGAGAAGGAGTTCTCCGAGAGAATCAGATTAGAGTGAGACTCAAACGGATTCCACATGTGACCTGACGGTACTATGTCTAATATATGGTCTTTGGGATATTAGTTAGATAAGGGATTATAGATACATGGTAACTATGGATAGACAAGTCTGATATATTCGATTCCCCTATACCGTCTGGGGACTATGCGTAGTTGCTTAGTACATCCATAATCGATGAGTCGAGTAAATTATTATGGGGATCATAATTCATTATATCAGAAGAAGTTCTGATGGGAGTGACTTACACCAGCTCGGTATCGAGCCTAGAGGGTCACACACTTATAGTGGATGCTTCAACGAATAGAGGATTGGATAGAGATCCAATTAGCCCTATTCTTATTAGATAAAACCCTATGCTGATGGGCTCTATGCATGAGGTCCAATTAGAGGCCTAAGGAGATTATTAGATAGAGATCCAATAATAAAAGGTTAGTGGGTAATTGGATAGAGATCCAATACCCACATAGGCAGGAACCCTAGGGTTTTTTAGTGGCTCTCCGTAAATAGGAGGGAGCTTCATAGTTGATAGGTTACAGCTTCAGCCACCCCCTCCTATTATCCTCCCTCCCTCTATGCAAGAGTTGCGAGATCAGATTGGAGGAGTTTCGCTACAGATATCCATCGTGTAGGTACCGCTAAAGAGAAAGACATTTGACTTCCTTCATTCTCTCCATCCAGATCTGGAATACAAGGATATATGATCTCCCTAGGTAAAACAATCTCTAACATGATGTGGTTTTTCATTTTTATAATTTTCTTGTGACCCAATCTTTTGCACGATGATTTGATCTGCGTGGAAAATCTATTTTTATTTTGATTTCGACTGTGCATGTGATGCTCCCACTAAGGTTTTCCAACAGACTAAAGTATAAGATCAACACATAGGTTATCCTCTAGGACTATCTATATACTTCATATAGTGAGCGATCTCATCCTTATCCTTTCCTCCGGCGTGGGCATAATCGTGTTAAGGACGTACATAATTTTTTTGTAGTGATAACAATTCTCAAATCACGGAGCCAATTTATGTAGTTTAGACCAATGAGGTGGTTGGCATCAAGTATGCCATATAGGGGGTTTGTAAGTGACAAACAAGATGTAGAGTAAATTAATAACATGTAGATTTTATAAAAAACTAATTAAGATATGGACTTTCTATCTTAATTTGCTCTCACTAAATTTCCTAGTGAATTACGCGACCCTCGACATGTAAGACGGAAGTCTCTAGTAGACTTCTAGTGGAGATCAGGATCCAATTGGTGTCTTAGTGCAACCTCGAGTGACTCGACCAATTACACTAAGCCCAAAAGGTAAGCAACTATTGTCAATCACAACTCATTGTAATTCTCGTCATGTTTAGCCTCCGAATTATCATGGTCTCGACTACTTGATCAACCATGAGATTCAGTTAAGTTATCCCCATTGTTACAAGATGAGTTTGATTCGATGATATGCTCTCGAGTGACTCGACTTAGTATAGCATGTCCTTAGGTCATCGATAAAATCTTTATTTCATAGGTAAGATCTCAATCACGTAGATAAGTGAGTCTCGAGTGACTCGACCAACTCAACCTATGTTGAGATTCAATTTCTTCCTAAAACGATGGAAGGCCACGTGGGTCAATCTTATTGTCTTACACTCACCGACTTAATATTATCGTAGGAGGGGGTTTTATTTTGTATCGATCTCCTAATATGTCATGTCACATACATATATATTAATATATATCGACATAGCATACAAATATATATATATATATATATATATATATATATATATATATATATATAGTATGTGTATAATCATATATCACATATGCATGTCACACCGAGTGATCATGAACCGTCACCTAATATGATTAGAACCGATCTAATAGGCCCAATCACTCACAATAGGATCTATGTGTGTATTAGCGCATCTCCATGTCTTATGATCATTTTTCTCATCATCATTAATTTCATTGGATCCTCGGCATATCATTATGCGATACGATCGCCCGTCATGGCATATGGGTCCCGCTAAAGCCTTCATGCTCCCCTTGCGACTCTCGTGTAATTACAACATAATCACAAGCACATAGGCTCGATAATAAACGAGAAAAATGGAGGCTCGTTGGCCCCTATAATAATAATAATCATATTTAGATACACATTATTCATGATCATCCATCAACATCATACATCACATCTACACACATCATCATATAGGATTACTAGATAAATAATAATTAATTAAATTAATTAATTAATGATTTTTTGGGAAATCGAGACATGCCAAGAATTTTGAGAAAAGTCAAGGGTATTTTAGGAATTCTATAAGAAAGGACAGACATTAAAATTTATTAAATTATGAGGGGTAGTATCATCCTTTTATCGAAATGAAAAACTCTAAGCCCTTTCTGCCCTCTTCCAGCGGGCCGTCACCGTCGCCCCTGTATAGGCGGTGGTGCTACACATTGCCAGCGACCACCCCAATGGTAGGTGTCATTGCCCTCAGGCCGCCACCCCCCTAGCTGGCGGGCGCCGTGGGCGCCACTCCTACATATGCTGCCTATGCCCATAGGCGGCTTGCCTAAGGTTTCTGTGCTTGCAAGCACCACCTCTACGGGTGTTGCCCCTGCTGACGGTCTCTCATGCAAGTAGTCACCCTTGCAGGCGACAGCCCTAGCCATGAGCGGTTGCGCTTGCTAGCGGTTACCTCTACAAGCGGTCACCCCTATAGGGGCCTTGGCTACAACTTGCCACCCTTACATGTGGCCTAGCCGTTGGTGGTTGTCCCAGTAGGGGGCCTGTCCGCAGGTGGTTGCCCCCTTCCTCACTGGCTTTGCTGTGAAATACAGTAAGAATGTATAGAATAATTCTATGTGATTAAATCTTATCACATGTAGTTTAAATGTCAATCTTTTGTATGAGCAACCTAGCTTTGATTGTTAGAGCCCTTGCAGATTCTAAGCTTGGGGCTGATCTCTATAGTGGATCAGCCTCTTGGAACTCTATATGGGTTCCCTCCTCCAAGGTATTCGACACAATGGTTGAAGAAAGATTGATTTTATTCATGATGAAAATAGGGGTAGCTACATGAGTTTATATAGGGACTCAAAACCCTAACTCCTTGAAAGACTTCCTCTTAGCCTATTCGGCCGAACCCTAGTTGGCCTTTCCCAAGAGGAGGGAGGTGGCTAGAAGACCCTCTTTTTATGAGGACTCTTCCCTTAACCCTAGCCAACCACTGCTTCAATAGGGGTGGTGGCTAGTTTAGGGTTTATTACATGCATGATTCAATAAACTTAGGACCCAACATAGCTAGGGTCCTAATAGACCCGCCGCCCTCTTCAAATCAGCCTTATCCGCAAGACTGTCGCTTCATGAACTCCAGGAATTTGATCTTTAATTCTTCATAGTTCTCCTAGGTGGCATCTTCTGCGGGTAAGTTTGTCCACTGCACTAACACCTCAATAGTAGGTCGTCGACGTTGAGTCATGAGCCAACGATTATTAATGGCTCTTGGTTGGATCTGGAGCTCTCCATGGGCTGTAGTGTCCGACAGGTGGCTCTGCGCCATCTTGTTCTATCCTAGCTTGGGCTTCAGGCATGACACATGAAAAACTAGGTGGATCTGGGAGCTGGCGGGTTGGTCCAGCCTGTATGCCACTGCTCCAATGTGCTCCATGATCTGGTTAGGTCCGAACAATCATGGGGAGAGCTTCATGGATGCTCTGGTGTGGACAGATGTCTACTTGTAGGGTTGGAGCTGAAGGAAGACCCAATCTCCCATTGAAAATTCTCTTTCACTTTTGTATATATCATGCTACTATTTCATCCTTGCTTGGGGTGCTGAGAGATTATCCTTTAATAATTTTAGAATTTTATCCTTGTCCCTAAGCTCCCTATCTACCTATTTTTCTTTAGATGAGCCAAGTACATACTTTAGGATTACAGGAGGTGGTTGGCCCCACATGACTTCATAAGGAGTACATTTTGTCGAGGAATGTTAGGTCATGTTATACCATCATTCGGCCCAGGAAAGTCACTTTGTCCATTCTTTTAGCTAATCACTTGTGAAGCATATAAGGTATATCTCTAATCACATGTTCACCACTTCGGTCTGGCATCGGTTTATGGATTGTACACCGTGCTCATCTTCAACTTGGTACCCCATAATTGGAATAACTCTATCTAAAATTTACTAGTGAAGACCCTGCCATAATCACTTACAATAGATCTTGGCATCCTATGTAATTTTACAATATTTGTCATAAAGTTTCGAGCAATGCTAGAGGCAGTGTAAGGGTTATGGACAGTGCAAAAGTGGGCATACTTCGTGAGACGATCGACCATGATGATAATTATACCTTTTTTTTGGGATGAGAGCAGCCCTTGAATGAAGTTCATTGATATATCAGTCCAAATCGAGTCCGGTATGGGTAGAGATTGCAGCTTTCTGGGGCTTGCCACTGTTTTGCCTTTATGTCATTGGCATATGTCGTACTGTGCTTAATTCTCTTGTAACTCCTAAGGAATCCGGAGTGCCCCACTGAATGTATCTCTTGTAGGATGGTCTTTATGTAAGGAGAATTCAGTACAAGTATGATATGTCCCTTATAGTGCAAGTCCTTCGAATCCCAATTATAATGACCTACAGAGCTTGGTTCCTCCTCTAATTTTTTAATAATCTCCCTGGTCTCTAGATCATCTCTCCATTCCTTCCTAATGTCCTTGAGAAAACTACTGGTTGGAAGGGAGAGGGCCAAAAATTTAGCTTGCTAGGATAGCTGTAAAAGTGTATCTACAATAATATTTTCTTTCCCTATTTTGTAAGTTATTCCATACTCATACCCAAGAAGCTTTGTTACCCATTTTTACTATTCAGGGGAGGATATCTTCTGCTCCATAAAATATTTAAGGTTCTTGTGGTTAGCGCACATTCGCCTCGTTCCATCTTTCTTTCATATAAGAAGCACTCGCGAAGAGTAGAGGCTGTAACTTGGCCAAATGACCCATGTTTCAAGCATCTCACCTACAATCCTCTCTATTTCATCTTTTTAGAGGTGAGGATAATGATATAACTGAGTATTTGCTGGTGGTTTGCCAAGGAGAATTAGAATTCGGTGATTATGCCATCGGTAAGAGGTAGGCTGCACGGTTAAGCGAAGACATCTGAAATTCAGTAAGCAATTGGAGAAGGCTTGGGTCTTGATTTTTTGTCGGCTCCCTTATATTTGGCTGTTGGAGTTGAATTAGGAAGCCACTATTCACTTTGTGCAAGACTTTCTCCATTCGCTATGTTGAAACTATCGTCACATTGCTCCTGCATCTCCTGCATAGGATCACTTGTATCCCTTCGCTAAAAAATTTCATAATTAATTTTGAAAATTCAAGAAACATCACCTAGCATAGTCAGCCATTCGATGCCAAGCACAACCTCATAATCATCGAGTGGGAGGAGGAAGAAATAAGTAATTATCTCTTGGTCCTGTAGTAATAATTTCACGTGTGGACATCTTCGATGGCACTTCGAAATTCGACCGTCGGTGACCTTAACATCAAACCTATTGCATCCTTCAATATGAAGCGCCATCCGACCAGCAACCTTACTATTCATAAAGTTATTGGTGCTCCCAGTATAATGAGGACGATAATTGGTTGCTGTTTAAGTAGTTCTCCTACTTTCATCATCTTTGGGTTCGTGTAGCCAGCAAAGGCATACATCATACAATCGATTGACTACGGTTCTTCCTTCATGACCTCCTTCTCTTGCTCGTGGACCTCCTCCTCTAAATCATTAAGGGGTTCAATCAGAAGAAGATGTCCCCTCTTGCAATGATGATCACAGATCCACGGTTCGTTGCAATGCCAACATTAGGCCCTTCACCGGTCTGTCGCGAAACTCTTCTCTTGTCAATTTTTTTAGTAGTGAGGGATGGCTAGGAGTGGATGGTGTTAAAGGTTTATATGATGTTGGTCAAGGTACAATTCTTGTCTTTGACACATCTTGGTTGAATCACTCTTCTTGGTATCGGGCGAAGGAGATTGCAGCCATCAAGATGTAGGGCTACCGTGCTTTTACTTCTCTTATTTTCAACTTTAGACCCTCAATGAATGTCCCTAACAATTACTTTTCAGACCAATCACGAGCTTGATTAGATAATCTTTTAAACCTAGTATGGTATTCTTGGATCGTGGAGGTTTAGCAGATCTTTGAGAGTTGGCTATCGATGTTCTCGTATTTGGATGGTCCAAAGCAGATCAACAACCCACTCTTGAATTGTCTCCATGTTGGGATTTATTGGGTGTGCTAAAAAAAATTTACCACTGTATTACATTTCCTTCAAGGTAGATGTTAACAATGTCCACCATGGAAGCCTCCGGTGTCTGGTGATAACAGAAGTAGCGTTCAGTAAGCAAAAGCCATCCTGTCTGGTCTTCTTCTTCTCATCAAGGGAAGTCCACCCTCATGCATGGCTACATCACATTAGAGGCTTGTTCTTCCTTCTTTAGAGGCCTCTCTGAACTTTTACCTTGCTGCAATTTTGTCGAGCTTGGAGATCGACCAATTCTGAATTCTGCGAATAAGGTGCATAGTTTGTCCTCCATGCGTGATTCGAATGCCTCCAACTTGGCATCGATCAAATCTTTGGATGCCATTGTGTATGTCTTCAGATCTGAGATGTTTTGATTATTCTTCTATTGACGGGTTATGAGCATAGGGTAGTGGAAGGTTCAGTGAGTACAAAAGATAGGGATCAGTTGAAGGTTCAATGGCCGCGGAAGACCGCTGTTTGGGCTACGATTTGGATTGGCTGTGTATTTTGAAAATAGGTTACGATAGCTACCTCTTAAGGCTAGAGGGGTACTTAAAGATGATGTGGTTAGTGGCAACAAGTTCGGTAGGATTTGAGGGTTTACAAGAAGAAGAAGAACAAAAGGTATAGCAGCAGAATTTTTTCCTTAAAAAATTTCAGCAGTATAGATGTAATTTTTTTCCAGTAGTTGATAACAAAGATTCAAGTAGAAAAATGGGAATCCACCAGTAAGAAAAGGTAATGACGTCAAAAAATTCATGGGAGAATACGACAGCAATAAATTCGTCAAGATCAAGGAACATGTGAAGGTGTTGCGATAGATTTTTACGTCTAAAGTGCAATAGTTTAGATATAAAAGATCAGCAGTTTGTATCAATAATTTTTGCACGAAACCAAAAGGAAATTTGCTGATAGGGAGTGCCAAAGATGTCATAAAAAACACATAGAAGATAGGGCTACAAAATAATGGTAGCAAGATAAAAAATAGGCTGGAAGCATACGGTTGAAATCTGCAGCGTAACTTTCATCGTAAAGATGGTAACTTTGTGATGATGAGTTTGTGCAGCATAATAAATGAATACTTTTTATATTTTTTGGGTTGAAGATAACTAAATTGCAGCATCAGTAAGGTAGATTTACTAGAACTTAATGCAATTTACAGGGAGATTGAAGGGGTGATCTATGGGAGTAGTGATGATGATGGAGTCGACGATGATCACAGTAATTGTGGGAATAGCTTGGGAGATGGATGAAGACGATGGGCAGCTATAGAAGGGCAGCGAAGCAACACAGAACGCTACTCTGATACTAAGTGTTAGAACCCTTACAGATTCTAAGCTTGGGGTTGATCTCTATAGAAGACTGACCTCTTGGAACACTGCAAGGGTTCCCTCCTCCAGGGTATTCGACATAATGACTGAAGAAAGATTGATCGTATTTATGATGAAAAAAGGGGTGGCTACATGAGTTTATATAGGGACTCAAAACCCTAACTCCTTATAGGACTCCTACTCTTAGAAGACTCCCTCTCCTCTCCAACTCCTAATCGATAGCCAACTCCTAACCATGATATGACCGGTGGCTGTACGGGTCTCTAACTCCTAATTTGCTTTTTATTCAACCCTAGAGAGAGTCATAGCTAAATGGATAGCTAGAGAGAGTCATATATATATATATATATATATAATCATATATCAAATATGATAATCACATTGTATGATCATAAATGATCGCCTAATGTGATCAGGCCTGAGCTAGTGGATCTCATCACACACAATAGGATCTGTGTGTGTATCTGTGCATTTCCATGCCTTATGATCATCCATCTCATTATCATCGATTATGTCGACACCTTGGTGCATCTTTCATCTCAGCATCATGGGTCCCGCTAGTACCTTCACGCTTCCATCGCATCTCTTCGTGTAATTATAACATAATCACATGCACGTAGGCCCGATAATAACGAGACAAATCAGAGGCTCGTAAGCCCCAGTAATAATAATAATCACACATACACACATCATATCACATAGTCCATGATCATCCATCCATATCATACATCACATGTACACATCATCTTGTAGGATTGATAGATAAATAATAATTAATTAAATAATTTAATTAATTATATTACTGAAATTTTTGGGATCCTCTATTATAGGGTGCCCTACATGGTAGGAAAGAGAACCCTATGTGGCTTGAAAACTCTAGCCACTAGGGGCACCAATGCGACAAGGAGTCCCTGGCTATAGGGCAGCCTTAGGTTTCCAAGAAACACTAGCCCCCAAGGTGTTCCTTGTAGCCAACAACCTTGGTTGCAATCTGCCATGGGCGGCTAGCAAACCCTAGCCACCATGTTGCCCCTTCCGGCCAAAAGTCTCTAGTCGTAGTGTTACCTCTTGTGGCTAGGAAACCCTAGCCATCAGCGGTTACCCATGTGGCCAAAACTCCTTGGCTTCATGGGGTGCTTAGCGATGGCTACTAGTGACATGTTTAGCTCTCAACCATGGTGGTTTTTGGCTAGGCCAAGAGCACTAAAACATGCTCTCGACTAAGGCTGCAAGTAGCCTTTGGCCAATATGTAGGGTAGCAACAGTTGTTGTCCTTTCTTCTATGTTTTGCATCAATAATTTTGACATCAAAATATTAATCTAAAACATCTTTTAATGCGAAGAAAAGTACTATCCAGATCTAAAAACTATGACAAAATCTTAGCAAGTTATGTAGAAAATAATCTATGCATTTTAATCTCAACACACATAGTTTATGAACCAATCATCGTATGATGAACTTGGCTATGATATTATTGAATCTCAAATTTTGATGATGAAATCAAATGATGGGTTTTACAATCTAACTTGTGTGTTACAAAAAGTGATGCAAGATTAATTATGACGATGAAAAGGTACTGTAATCTAATATTGGGCCAAAGTCAAGTTCGAACATTGGGTCGAGGTTCGGACGATGCAATGAGAGCTCGTCGGGAGTTCACCAAGAGTTCATCGAAGGTGATTTGAACCTTGCTAGGAGTACGCTGAAAGTTCATCGGAAGATAATTTAGATACTCATCGAGAGTTCGTCGGAGGATGCTGGGAAGTTCGCTGGGAGTTCAGAAGATTAATTAACATGCCATACAAAAATGATTGTAATTGTGTAGTGTGTTGTAGTTAGCATCATAATTGAGTCCTAATTGAGTTAGATTTGAAAAAATTTAAATTAACTCTATATGAGGCAATCAGGTCTACTTTGGGTTAGGATTTGAGCTCAAGTTGAGCTCATTTTATTAACTTGGAAAGCGATAAACATGAGGTATTAGTCAGGTATGAAACTATACAAAAGTATAGTTTTCAAGATTCCCAATGGTAGTATTGTCGATGATATCACCGTGGTGGTAGTATCACCGGTGGTACTACTACTGTCATCCCTATTTTCGGGGCACTTTCGACGGTAGACTGTTGGTGCCGATGGTAGTATCGCCCACACCTAGTTTTTTTAAAAAAGGTTAAATTTTAGCTCCATTTTTTGAAGCTAGTTGGGATCTATAAATACCCCAAGTATTCTTATGTTAGAGAGCAAAAAAATATAAGAAAAGTGGTCGTGATCTTGGTTAAAATTCTATAAAATTTGAGAGCTTTCCTTGAGTGCTTCAAAGTATAAAGTGAGTCTAAGGGAAGAGAGAAAAAAAAATTGTAAAGGTTCCTCTCTCGTACCTATGAAAAGAAAAAAAGTGTAAGGGGTTTCGATTTTCACCTATGGAAGAAGATCATTAATAGACACTAACGGACCTTGGCGAAGGAGGACTCGGAAAGTGGACGTAGGCTAAGCTTTTGGCCGAACCACTATAAATTTGTGAGCCTTCCTTTATATGTTCGTTTAAAACTTAGTTTCTTATTTTAGTAGTCCTTAACTAAATCTAGATTCTTCTTTCGAATTTGGTTTAAATCGCTCACTTACTTACTTTCAACAAATTCCAATAAATGCTTCTGATTTCTTTTTTACTTCAAGCAAATTTTTCAAAATTAGTCCTTTTTGCACTTACACTAATTCACGCCCCCACCACAAACCACACCCCACCCCCCACCCCCTCCTCTCTTAGTGCCAACTTGATCTTAATAGTCTGGTGGAAATCATCAACTCAGCAACCATACACCCCAATAGCTCAAGAGCTACGATACATATGGAATTGCAAATTGATACCCATGAACGAATTAAAACAAGATAGACCATTCAAGATTGAAGTAAAAGAAATTATTCTAATCACTTTATCAAAGAGAAAAATGATAAAAGATTAGAACAACACTTTGATTCCTATAAACGTAACAAACTAAAAAGTTTGATAAGTTAAAAAGGAAAGCAAAGATTTAAGATTTTTTTGAATGTCACAAGTAGAAAATTTTGATAAGTTCCAAAGTTCATGTAAGAACTTAAAAACAAATACTCACCGGTGTTGGAAGATGATTATATTTCTCTAAGTTATTCTTTATAAAGAGGGTCAACCTTGTTTATATAGTACAAGGCAAAGCATAGAAAGAGAATGAACCAATTAAATAATATTTATATTCTTAATTCATGAATGTAGATCATTCATGAATTCTGCCTTGAAAAATTCAAATTAAAATTATCCATAATTCCAAATATAGTCCACCATGGCTGAATCACCTTTATTCTTCAAAATATAGATTAAACTTCATAATTTCAAGGCTAGACTTTCTCTTCATGGTATGGACTTATCTGAATCATGTTGACCTTTTTTGGCTCTTTTTGCATCCATAGTACTTTGACCAAATCTTGACCAGTTTGTTCCTTCCAAATGCCTTCTAATGAATAAGTTATGTCTTCTTTCATCTTTCTAGCTTTTGCTTTTGTTATCAGTCCTTCATGAATAACAAAAGGGTCCATGATAGATTTATGATCAACTAATTAGGTCATATCATTCCCCTTTCCTCGAAAGGATTCGTCCTCAAATAAGCACCTTCATTGCCTACATCAAACAAAGATAAATCGGAAACACTTAAGGCTGCACTAATATTGCCATACTCACATGGTAGTTCTAGCTTGTATGTATTGTCATTGATTCTTTGAAGGACTCAAAATGGACTGTCTCCTCTTGGCATTAGTTTAGACTTCCTTTGGCTGAGAAATCTTTTCTTCCTCAAGTGTAGACAAACCCAATCACCAGGTTCAAATACAACTTGCTTTCAGCCTTTGTTATGTTGTTTCTCATATTATAGAGTTTTCTTTTAAATTTGCGTCCAGACTCTTTCATGTAATGTTTTGACAAAATCAGCTTTTTGCTTACCATCCAAATTAGCCTTTTCTAAAGGTAATGGTAGCAAATCCATAGGAGTTAATGGATTGGACCTGTACACAACTTCAAATAGGGAATGATTTATTGTAGTAGACACACTTTTATTATAAGCAAACTCGACATGTGGCAAACATTCCTCTCAATTCTTCAAATTTCTTTGAATTATGATCCCTCAAAAGTGTTGATTAAGTTCTATTTACTACCTCAATTTGTCCATTTGTTTATGGATGACAAGTGGTTGAATACATCAGCCTTATACCCAACTTGCTCCAAAATGATCTCTAAAAGTGGCTAAAGAATTTCACATCTCTATCACTCACAATTATCAATTTGCAATTCCATATAGATCGTAGCTCTTTAGCTATTGGGTGGAAGGTCCAATAGCTTTTCTACTATAACCCTCCTCCATTTTTACACCATTTGAAAAGAATGAACAAGATTTAATTTTGTAATTTGCAAGAATTTTCTTGAATCCATAATTTTGATCTTTCCTTCTTCTTTTTTTTTTACTTTTGATTTGATTTTCTCTCTCTTTTTTTTGTCCTTTGATTTTCTCTCTTTTTTTTAACTTTCTGATTTTCTTTTCTTTTCTTTCTTTTTTTCTCTTTTTTCTATACTATAATTGTGGATAAACAAAGAAGAAGAATAAGAGCATAACAATGAAAGAAGAACAACAATTATAGCTATGATGTTGAAGAGAAAAAGAAAAGCTAAAAGATAGCAAATAAATGGATATGCAAACCTCAAACTTGAGCCAAGATCTGATACTAAGTGATGAAAATCATCAACTTAGCAACTATACACCCCAATAGCTAAAGAGCTACGATACATATGGAATTGTAAATTGACAGCCTCCAACGAATTGAAACAAGATGGATTGTCCAATATTGAAGCAAGAGGAACTATTATAATCAGTTTATCAAAAAGAAAAATCATAAAAGATTAGAACAACACTTTGATTCCCATAAAAGTCACAAACTAAAAAGTTTGATAAGCTAAAAAAGAAAGCAAAAATTTAGAATTTTTTTGAACGCCATTAGTAGAAAAGCTTAATAAGTTCCAAAGTTCATGTAAGAACTTAAAAACAAACACTTACCGATATTGGAAGATGATTATATTTTTCTAAGTTGTTCTTTACAAAGAGGGTCAGCCTTGTTTTTATAGAGCAAGATAAAGTACAAAAAGAATGAGCTAATTAAATATATTAAATAATATTAATATTTTTAATTCATGAATGTAGATCATTCATGAATTCTGCCTTGAAAAATCTAAAAAGAAATTATCCATAATTTCAAATATGGTCCACCATGGTTGAATCACCTTTATTCTTTAAAATATAGTTTAAATTTTGTAATTATTTCAAGGCTAAACTTTCTCTTTATGGTATGGACTTATCTAAATCACGTTGATCTTTTTTTGGCTCTTCTTGCATCCATAGAACTTTGACTAAATCTTGACTGGATTGTTCCATCCAAATACCTTCCAATGAACAAGTTATGACTTCATCTTTTTAGCTTTTGCTATTATAATCGGTCCTTCAGGAATAACAAAAGGGTCCTTGGTAGATTTATGATCAACTAATTGGGACACATTATCCCCGTTTCCTCGAAAGGATTTATCCTCAAACCAACGCCTTCATTGCTTATATCAAACAAAGATAAATCAGAAACATTGAAGGTTGCAGTAAGATTGCCATACTCAACTGGTAGTTTTAGCTTGTATGCATTGTCATTGATTCTTTGAAGGACTCGAAATTAACCATCTCCTCTTGGCATTAGTTTGGACTTCCTTTGACTGAAAAATCTTTCCTTCCTCAAGTGTAGCCAAACCCAATTACGAGGTTTAAATACTACTTACTTTCGGCCTTTGTTATATTGTTTCTCATATTGTAGAGTTTTCTTTTCAATTTATGTTCGGACTCTTTCATGCTATACTTTGACAAAATCAGCTTTTTGCTTACCATCCAAATTAGCCGTTTCCAAAGGTAATAGTAGCAAATCCATAGGAGTTAATGGATTGAACCCATACAAATGGGGAATGGTTTGTTGTAGCATGCATACTTCTGTTTAAGTAAACTTGACATGTGGTAAATATTCCTCCCAATTCTTTAAATTCCTTTGAATTATGGCCCTTAAAAGTGTTAATAAAGTTATATTTACTACCTCAGTTTGTCCATTTATTTGTGGATCACAAGTGGTTTAATACAAGAGCCATTTACCCAACTTGATCCAAATTATTTTCCAAAAGTGGCTAAGGAATTTCACATCTCTATTACTCATAATTGTCCTTGGAATTCCATATAATCTCATAATTTCTTTGAAGAATAATCTTGCTACATGTGTTGCATCATCTGTTTTGTGGCAAGGAATGAAATGTGTCATCTTGCTAAACCTGTCAACAACAACAAAAATAGAATCTCTCCCTCCTTTTGACCTATGTAAACCCAAAACAAAGTCCATGGATATATCAACCCAAGACTCACTAGGTATAGGAAGAGGAGTATGCAACCTATGAGGCATTACTTTAGATTTAGCTTATTTACAAGTAGTGCATTTCTCACACAATCTCTCAACATCTCTTTTCATGTGTGGCAAAAAAAAAAGATTATTTAACACATCTAAAGTTTTTATGATCCCAAAATGTACCATTAAACCACCACTATGTCCTCTCTCACAAGTAATTTTCTCATTGAATATTGAGGAATACACAACTTGTTTTCTTTGAAAAGAAAACCATCATGCTTGAAAAAATTATCAAAACCCCATTTCTCATATGGCCCATAAACATTAGCAAAATCATGGTCAGAATTATATAAATCTTTAATATACTTAAAACCCAATAAGTTAGCATCAAGTTTAGAATTAGAGCATACCTTCTAGAAAGAGTATCGGCAACTACATTTTCCTTACCTTTTTTGTACTTGATGATGTTCAGAAAGGATTCAATAAACTCCACCCATTTTGCATGCTTGTAATTTAGCTTTCGTTGTCCTTTGAGATATTTCAAGGACTCATGATTGGTATGTATAATAAATTTCTTGTACCAAAGATAGTGTTGCTATGTCTCTAACACTCTTATCAAAGCGTAAAACTCCTTGTCATATGTCGGGTAGTTAAGACATGTTCCACTGAGCTTCCCACTAAAGAATGCAATAGGTCTGCCTTCTTGCATTACGACTCCTCCAATACATTTCCCACTCGATCACACTCGATCTCAAAAGTTTTAGCAAAGTTTGGTAAACCAAGCAAAGGTGTTGAACTAAGTTTGTCTTTAAGCAAATTAAAAGCATCATCTTGTTCTTTACCCCACCTAAATCCCACATTCTTTTTGATGTATTCAGTTCATGGTGCAGCAATCGTAGAAAAATTCTTAATGAATCTTCTATAAAAGCTAGCAAGACAATGAAAACTTCTAACATTACTAACACTAGTGGGTTTTGGCCATCCCTTAATTATTTTCACTTTCTCTTGATTAACATATATTCCTTTATTATTAACAACATAACCAAGAAAAGTAATTTCATTAGTGCAAAAAGTGCATTTCTTTATATTAGCATATAACTTTTCTTTCTTAAGCACATCAAAAATAGCTTTTAAATGTGTTACATACTCATCTAAATTTTTTTTATACAGAAGTATATCATCAAAATAAACAATGATAAACTTTCCAATATAAGCACGCAAAACATGGTTCATCAATCTCATGAAAGTACTAGGTGCTTTAGTTAGGCCAAAAGGCATCACCAACCATTCATATAAACCATGTTTAGTTTTGAAATCAGTTTTTCATTCATCACCTTTATGCATTTTTATTTAATGATATCAGATTTTAAATCAATTTTTGAAAACACACAAGATCCATGCAACTCATCCAATATGTCATCTAGCCTAGGAATAGGATGTCGATACTTTACTGTGATTTTGTGGATGACTCTGCAATCAGCACACATTCTTCAAGATTTATCTTTTTTTGGCACCAACAAAACTAGAACTGCACATGGACTCATTCTTTCTCAAACAAAACCCTTTTTCATAAGCTCACTTACTTGCTTTTGGATTTCCTTGGTCTTTTCATGGTTGCATCTATATGCTGGCTTGTTTGGTATGCTTGCTCCCGGAATGAAATTTATTTAATGCTCAATTCATCTAATTGGTGGCAAATCATTTGGAACTTCTTTGGGAAAGAGATCCTCATTTTCCTATAAAAGATCAACAATGACACTAGGTAAATTTTTGTTAATTTTGTTAGACATAATCAAAATGTCCTTGTATATAAGTCCAAGTATGGGCTGCCTCATGGTTAAGGCTTTCTTTACACCACTCATTTTGGCATAAGCACTAATTTTTCTTTCACTCATGTCTTCCTTATTTTCTCTCCCATTGTGTTTCTCATCACTCTTATTTTTATTACTTAACTCATATATATTTTTTTCTCTTTCTTGCTCCCTCCCCAAAGTTTTGGTTAATGAAGATTCAAGCTCCTCATACTATTGTTTTATGTACATCTGGTCTTCAAAAATGGTCTTTGCAGGCAAAAGTCCAAGTTGATATTTTTATCCATCCATGATCAAAGAATAACGATTCTTAAACCCATTATGTATTACCCTTCGATCATATTGCTATGGTCTCCCCAACAACAAGTTGCCAGCATACATAGGTACCACATCACACCAAACTTCATCCTTATATCTACTAATTAAGAAAAAAACTAACACTCACCGATTTATCTTCACCACACTACTATCATTCAACCATTATAACTTGTAAGGTTTTGGATGTTTGATAGTAAGTAATTTCAGTTTCTCCATGAGTAAGGTACATCCCACATTTGTACAACTTTCACTATCAATAATTATATTACACAACTTGTTAGAAATCAAACAATGAGTGTGAAACAGATTCTCACGTTGTTCACCATGTTCATCATTTTTGTTTTGCAAACTAAATGTGCGTTAAACAACTAAAATTTCACCTTTAGCATACTCTACATCACTAGCATCCTCTAATGATGGAGGGTCATTATCATCCTCTTTCTCACTTTCAGATTCTACAATTCCATCCTTTATGAATATAACTCTCTTATTAGGACATTCACGTGTCATATGTCTATGCTCAAGGCACTTAAAACACTTAATGCCTCTAGTTTGATTCGGTTGATTCTCACCTTTACCCTTATTGCCTAATTCATTTTTTACCTTTAGTTTCACCAAATTTAGGCTTAACAATGAGTTTATCATCCTTTTTACTCCAATTCAATTTCCAAGAAGAAGAAGAAATCGAATAAATTTCTGAATCATATCTTATGCCTTTTCATTTGAGTTGCCTCTCAATCTTCATGGCCACATTTACCATGTCCTCAATCTCCACAAAGTGTTGCAACTCCACAAGATCAACAATGTTTTTGTTTAATCCACTCAAGAATCTAGCCATGGTGGCCTCATGGTCTTCCTCTACATTAGCCCTTATCATGGTTATCTCCATCTCCTTGTGATATTCCTCAACACTCATGGAACCTTATGTCAAAGTTTACAGCCGTTGATGCAAATCCATATAGTAATGGCTAGGGACATATCTCCTCCTCAAGATTTGTTTCATCTCAAACCAAGTCTCCACGGGCCTTTCACCATTTCTTCGCCTATCTTTACACAATAACATAATCACAAAATTCAATAGTGACTAATTTTACCTTTTCTTCTTCGGATTAGTTGTGGCATTCAAAGATCAACTCCACTTTTCGTTCCCATTCTAAATAGGCATCTGGATTATTCTTCCCTTATAAAGAAAGAATTTTCATTGCCAATATTTTTGTCCACAAAAGGGAAGAATTTTCATTGCTGTCCACACCACCAAAACATCCTATCCTAGTTTGTCTCATAGGATTAACTTCTTAAGCAATTATAGTTACTTGGTCATCATCCATGTCATCTACTCAATCATATTCATCATTGACAAAGGTTGGTTGTTTCCCATGCCGTGGTCCTTGTAATCTATTAATTGCATCATCATGATTTTCTAGATGATCTCTTACATTTTCCATTATTTTGAACATACGTTCAAATTGTTGCTGCATTACTTGTCTCACTCAAGATTTGGCTTTTGTCGATGCTGATATCACCACTTTTGCCTTTTACCTCTCTTGTTTTATTCTTTGGGTTCTTAGATAAACTAAGGTACCTAGATAAACAATTCAGATTATGACAATTCAAGAATAGTAAAATTAGATAGGTATAAAAGCAAAAAAAAAAAAAAGCAAAGAGAGAGGCCAATTTAAATGTGTACGTATTACACTTCGATCATTCAAGAATTAGAATTGAAATATCAAATGAATAGAAAAAAAATTCTGGAATGAAGAGAGATTTTCAAATCGAAATAAGAATTAAATGACTAAGATTGAATTTTATAATTTGTAAGAATTTTCTTGATCCATAATTCTTATCTTTCCTTCCTTTTTTTTAACCTTTCATTTGATTTTCTCTCTCTTTTTTTTTGTCCTTTGCTTTTCTCTCTTTTTTTTTTGACTTTCTGATTTCTTTTCTTTTCTTTTATACTATAAATTATGGGTAAACAAAGAAGAAGAAGAATAGCACAACAACAAAGGAAGAAAAACAATTATAACTATGATGCTGAAGAGAAAAGGAGAAGCTAAAGGATAGTAAATAAATGGATATGCAAACCTCAAACTTGAGCCGAGCTCTGATACCAATTGGTGGAAATCATCAACTCAGCAACCATACATCCCAATAGCTAATGAGCTACAATACATATGGAATTACAAATTGACACCCTCCAATGAATTGAAATAAGATGGATCGTTCGAGATTGAAGTGAGAGAAACTATTTTAACCACTTTATCAAAGAGAAAAATAATAAAAGATTATAACAACACTTTGATTCTCATCAACACCATAAACTAAAAAATTTGATATGTTATAAAGAAAAGTAAAGATTTAAGGTTTTTTTTTAACGCCACAAGCAGAAAAACTTATTAAGTTCCAAAGTTCATGCAAGAACTTACAAACAAATACTCACCGGTGTTAGAAGATGATTATATTTATCTAAGTTATTCTTTACAAAGGGGGTCGACCTTGTTTATATAGAGCAAGGCAAAGTAAAAGGAGAATGAACTAATTAAATACATTAAATAACATTCATATTCCTAATTTATGAATGTAGATCATTCATGAATTCTGCATTGAAAAATTTAAAATAAAATTATCCATAATTCCAAATATGGTCCACCATGGATGAATCACCTTTATTCTTTAAAATATATATTAAATTTCATAATTTCTTCAAGGTTGGACTTTGTTTTCACGGTATGGACTTATTTGAATCACGTTGACCTTTATTGGTGTTGAATCTTGGATTTTAATAATGAAATTAATTGATGGATTATTGATCGAACAGAATTATTAGAGTTGATTGATACATGATTAATTATGATAGAAGGATTATTACAATCAGGGTTGGCTAATGTTAAGTCCATGCATTGAGTCGATGCGTTTGGGAACTTGCTAGGAGTGTGTCGGAAGCTTACTGAGGGTATCGGGAGTTTACCAGGATGGTGCAAAGGAGTTCACCAAAAAAAGACTAAGACTTACCGAAAGATTGTCGGGGATAGCCGAAAAGCTTGTTAGGAGTTGGGATGGTCTTGTAATAGATATTTTGATAATTATAATTATATTTAATTAAGTCATAATTAGCATCATGCAGGTCTAACTATTGGGTCGAGTTTGGATGATGTGGTGGGATCTCGTCGGAAGTTCGCTAGGAGATTCGCCAAAGGAATCAGGAAGCTCGCTGGGAACGCGAAAGGAGATCGTTGGGAAGAAGACCGGAGGACTTGCCACAAGATTGTCGAAGGTTGCCGGAGTATACGGGAGTTAGGTCTTAATTAGGCTTAATTGGTCATTAAGTGTTATAATCACTGAGTCATAGTTAGAGTTAGAGTCCTAATTGAGTTGGATTTGGAAAGAATCCAAATCAACTCAATAAGGCAACCAGATCTACTACTGGGTTTAGTTGAGCTCAGGTTGAGCTCAATCAGTTGACCAAAGAGCTGGTCAACGTAAAAGTTAAGCCGAAATTCAAAAAGTGGAGGGAACCACTTTTGCGAAAATTTCGACGGGTAAACCGCTAGTGAGCAGCTGTTGGACCGCCCGTACCATAGAATCCGAGCGGTGGGTAGTAGCTTTCGGTGGGTAAACCGCCCAAGTGGCGGGTGAACTGCCCGTACCATAGAATCTAGGTGGTGGCTAACTGCTAACGGCGGGTAAACTGCCCTGGTCAATGGGTAAACCGCTCGTACCCATATTTTCTGGATACGATTGGATTTTGGCTCTGGTTTTGAAGCCAATTTGGGACCTATAAATACCCCAAGTTTTCTTACATTAAGAACAACATAATATTTTGAGAAAATATTGTGTGAGAATTATAAAAAAAAGAAAAAGGGTAAGGGAGAGAGCTTAGAGTTATAAATCTAATCTCCCTTGTAAGCTTAAGTGTAAGGGTTTGATCTTCACCTAAATGTAGTGGATGCCGGTGTGCCTCAAGAAGGAGGACTCGAAGTGGACGTAGGCCGTTGGCACCAAACTACTATAAAATTGTAAGTGTTTCATACTTGCATTGCTTGAATATTGTTGAATTGATACTTCCAACATAACTAAAACTCCTTGAAAGTAAGACGATAAGTTCTTTTCCTCAAACATGATTATCTTTCTAGCTCCTTACTTTTAATCACTTACTTGTTTTATTAAAAATGAAAGGCTTTGGATTTCCTATTCTATCTTATTCGAAAAGCTTTTGCTTTAGAAAGAAAAATCTTAGCTTTCACTAATTCAAACCCCACCCCCCTCTTAGTGCCAATTGATCCTAACAATTGGTCTCAGAGCAAAGCTAGTACTCTTTGGATTAACACCCACTTTAGTAAATAACTTATTTTGGCATGAATGAGGGATATTCCATTTCATGTCCACCCATATTCAATGGGATGGATTACACATATTGGAAAACACGGATGCATATTTTCGTTGTCTCTTTGGACTTTGATTTATAGAATATAGTTGAAAATGGATTTGAAAAGTCTTCTCTTCTAATGAATAATTGAATAATTTAGAGAGAAGACTTTCTCTTTAAATGCAAAGGCTATGAATGCCTTGCTTTGTACTCTTGATATGAATGAGTTTAATCATGTTTTTGCTTGTAATTCGGCTTTCGATATTTGACATATTTTGAAAATTACACATGAAAGCACAACTAATATAAATGAATCAATTAATGAAATACATTACAAAAATGAACTTGAAGAACACCTTCTAAAGAACAAGAAGGATTGTGAACTAAGAATGACATATGACACATCGAGTGAAATCTCGAGTGATGAGAACCTTGGACATGAACTTTTGAAAAATGAACCGAAAAAATTAATGAACTTGAACCTTATAAAAATTATGGACACAACCTCTTGCTATGAACAAAGAAGCCGAGGAGCTCCAAAAATCAAATGCTCAACCAAGAAATGGAGAACCTTGCTTTAATGGCGATCGAAGATGAGGTTAATGAGTCTTTATATTTTAAAGTTTCAGAATTATCAAGCATGTTTAATGATTTATTTAATGAGTTTAGAAAACTTAGTAAGTCTTTTAAATTGCTTAAAGTTGATCATGATTTGATAGTTAAAAGACTTGATGAAATACGTGACTCTTTAGCTTCAGCTAAATCATGTTTAAAATGCGATATACTAGATAATGTTAAAATAGAGAATTGTATGCTTAAAACTCCATTAGAGAAATTTAAGATATGAAATAAATCCCTAAATATGATCCTTGCCAATAAGGGCCATATCAATAATAGACATGACATAGGCTTTATTGGAAATATTCAACAAAAGCTAACCATATTCGTAAAAGGACTTATATTAAATATGCCACCAAGAGTTAAATATAATTCTTGTGAAAAATTGGGATATAATACTTACAAATATTCATTTAGAAATTATAGTCCACATAAATTAATTTGGGTTACTAAAGGAACCATAAACAACCTTAAGCCATTAGAGAAAATGGGAAGAACATGTCATGAAAGATCTAATGTTAAATGGGTACCTAAATCAAAACCTCACATAATATAAAGTTGTTTCCTAGTGAGACTAGGAGCACTAAGTAGTGTTTTGAAAGTAGATGCTCAAAACTTGAGATCTAATACTCTTTCAAAGCTCACTAGGCTATGTAGCAATAATAAAAATAATTATTTGAATTAACATGTTTGAAGCTTAATGATCCTTGTTTCTATTATAACAAATCCTTTTATTGAAAATAGTTCATCATTATATAATTAATCTTGATGATGCATAGCTAGAGCATGCTAGAACTAGAAAAAAGAAAGTATAGTTAAATAAAAGTTATATATATGAAAGAATGATTTTGATGATGATTATTGTATTGATGTGTTGATTTATGTTATTTTTGAACCTAAAAATCATATATGAAATCATCATTCTTTAAAAGGAAATTTTCTTAATAACATGATAGAATCATTCAATATAGAAATATCATTGGATTTTGGTTGAATATCTCGTAGTAATGACTCCACTTAAAAATGATTTACTCATTTGGATTTATCTTATCATACCCTTGATTGATAATGCATAGCTAGAGCATGCTAAGACTAGAATTAAAAGAACCCAAGTTATTATTAATAAAAAATTATTCATGTTGAAATTTACATAAATGAGATTTTGATGATGATTGAAAAATTGGTTTAAATGTAAAAGCTATTGTTAAATGGTTCAAATATTGATAAAGTCTATCTAATGATTGATTTAAATGTTACATTGATTGAAATGCTATGATTGATTTGAATGATAAAATTTTAGCATAGAACAATATAGAAAAGGGAGAGAAATAAATCACATGAAACAACCAAAAGGAGGATAATTAATTGAAATGTAACTGTATTCTTGAAATAAATTTCAAAAAAGGATAATTCTTCTTGAAAGACAATTTCTATCCTATAAATCCTTCAAACTATTGTTGAATCTCTTTAACTACAAAAATGAATTAGAAAACTTTTAGCTATTTTTTTTGGAAAACAATCTATGATGGCTTTATTAAAATTTTTCAAAGAATAATTTTTAATGATGATTTTGGATATATCTTCAAATGATTTTGTTTTAAAGAATGGATATGTTTGAATCTATCCAACTTCATTGATACGTTGCTTTTGATTATTTGATAGCTTAAATCATGATCTTGAAATCTTAAAAAATATAATTTGAGATCTTTTTATTTATTAAGATTCTTTTCATCCTAAACATGATATTGGCTTTTCAATATTTATAACTTAATATTTCTATAAGAATCAACATCCTTCTTTCTTTGTCTCCTAATATTTTAAAAGCCTTGAAATTTCATCTAGGAAGAAACGTGTCAAAATAAATCATGTTCTTGGCATTTGTAATTTGATAATAATATTCTTTATGACATGATTACTTATGACTTTCTTCTTAGTATAACTTATCACCAAAATTCATATTTCTTAATATTGTGATAAATTGAAAATTAAAAGAGATTTGCATTATCATGAATATTCCCTTAACTTATTGACTTGACTTATATATTATGGGAATCACATTATTGATCTATATGATTTTCTTTAAAAGGAGATTTATGATCTTAGTAATAATAATTAAAATTTTTATCAAGATCACTCTTCTTTTCTATTAAAAATATTTATCTTGTATAAATTAAGATTATCCCCTAAGACTCATTTGTAATATTTACAAAAGAGGGGAAAGAAAACTTATTAAATGAAATCTTGTCTTTTAGATTTGAATTTTTAATGACATGATATCTCTTATACTTTTTGACATAAATTGAACATGGATGAAAAGAAATTATGCACTCATATTTCTCTCTTGACAATAACAAAAAGTAGGAGATAAAATTTTTAATATGATTAGAAGTAAACATTGAATGATAAACAAGTGCTTAGAAGAAAATTAGAATTTTCTAAATACATATAAAATACTTGATTTACAATTTAACCTTGATCTACCATCATGCCTTCTTATGAAATTCTTGATGCTTTTTATCCAAATTAAATAAGATGATTTTAAATACTTGAGTAGCTCTTAAACTTTTGAATCTCTTTGAATATCTTGAAGTTTTGAGCTTAATTTCAAAATTCACATCTATAAAATTTACATCTTTAAAATTAAATATTTTGTGATATGATATTTTTCATTTCTCTACCTTGATTCTACCTTCTTATTCACACAAAATAGAGAAAGAAAATCACTAGCATTTTAAGAGACTAATAAGTCTATTAATTATATTTTGAATCTCTTGAAAGTGATTTTGAAATTAAATGATATCATGATTTTGATTTCTTAGAATTATAACTTGAAATCTTTTATGAATCAAAATCTTTTGTTATGTGTTTTCGTATTATTTAAAAGGATATTTTTATTCAAATCTTGAACTTAATAACTTAAGATTTCTTATGGATGAATCAAGAGATTTTATCTTAATTGTTTCTCCTACAAATTTGTCTCTTGATATTCATAATTTACCTTCATGAATTGTACATCTCATCACTATATTAATCTTTTATGATATATTTCATGTGATGATATTGAAAAATAGTGAAATGAGAAAAGTTTTGCACTATTGCAACCATCCCCTCTTTTTAATAATGACAAAAGGGGAGCAAAATTTGTTAGCTTATAAAATTGCAAGCTTAGACAATGCAAAGGAAGCAAAAATTTGCTAGCTTACACTTCCCAAAAGAGAAGAAAGAACTTAATAGATTTATTTATTATATTTTCTTGAAATTTACATGAGAAAATTGTGTTGAGCTCATATTCGAATTTTATATATCTACAAGATTGAGGTTCAGACCTAGAAATGCTAATTCATGAAAATATATAAATTGCTAATCTAGATTTCATGAGATTAAGATTTTTGTGATAATATTTTTAAAAACTTTCTCCATTATTTGGTATCTTATTGTTTTCAATAAATGCATGAAGATGTGCCACATTTGAAATTTACAAGAGATGATTTTATATATCAAGAGATGACTTTTGCTATATTTGAAATACATAAGTAGTCTTTAAATCTCTTAGACTTTTGAGCTTATTTTAATATTACTTTTAAAATTTATTAAGAGCTCTTCTCATGATGAAATGATTCAACAACACCTCTCCTGTTTCTCTCCTTATTAATTATAAAAGATATGGTTGATGACTAGAGATTAATTTTCAAATATATTAAATTTATTGAGAAAGATATGCTCAATGACTTTAAAATCTTCTATACTCTATGATTTGAAAATTCTATACTTATTGATTTAAAAATTTTCTATGTTTGATGATTTGAAGAAAAATTCTCAAATATTTTCAACTTCATGGCAATCCTTGAAAATTTTTGATAAGTTGAAAAGTTTAAAAAGCAAATCTTTATTATACTTGAAAGGTTATATGCTTGAAATGCTTATTGCTTTGATTTACTTGAATTCAAGAGGATGTAACTCTCTTGAATTTAAGTCTTCTATATTAATGCATATACTAAGGGGGGGTAATGTTATCATGTGTTTTTGAAATTATTAGTTCTATATTTCACCTTTTTGTTGATGACAAAGGGGGAGAAATATATATTAATGACACATGACATTGAAAAATATTCATTGATAACACTTGATGATATAGCTTGGATATTTTACAATTCATGATTTGATGACTTGATATAAATTTATGTTAAATTTTGTATAGAATGTTGATAACTTGAATTTAAGAGTGTGTGATTTTCTTAAATTTAAGTTGTATGGTTTTAGGGGGAGTTAGGATTAACTTCTGTCATCAATTGATTGTCATCATCAAAAGGGGGAGATTGTTGAATCTCAGATTTTGATGATAAAATCAATTAATGGATTATTGATCTAACAGGATTGTTAGAGTTGATTGATGTAGGATTAATTACAATAGAAAGATTATTATAATCAGGGTTGGCCAATGTTAAGTCCATATATCGAGTCAATATATTTGGGAACTCGTTAGGAGTGTGTCGGAAGCTCGCCGAGGGTATCGAGAGTTTACCAGGATGGCGCAAGGGAGTTTGCCAAAAGAAGACTGAAACTGGCCGGAAGATTATCGAGGGTAGTCGAAAAGCTTATCGAGAGTTGGGATGATCTTGTAATAGATATTTTGGTAATTATGATTGTAGTTAATTAAGTCATAATTAGCATCGTGCAGGTCTAACTATGGCAAGATCAATGAAGTTACAACTAGATGATGGGCCAAGATAAAGTCTAGGCATCAGACCGAGTTCGGACGATACGGTGGGATCTCATTGGAAGTTCGCTAGGAGATTCGTCGAAGGAATCCGGAAGCTCGCTGGGAACGCGAAGGGAGATCGCCGAGAAGAAGACCGGAGGACTTGCCACAAGATTGCCGGAGATTGCTGGAGTATACAGGAGTTAGGTTTTAATTAGACTTAATTGGCCATTAAGTGTTGTAATCATCGAGTCATAGTTAGGGTTATGGTCCTAACTGAGTTGGATGTGGAAGGAATCCAAATCAACTTAATGAGACAACCGGATCCACTATTGGGTTTGGTTGAGCTCAATCAGTTGACCAAAGAGCTGGTTAACGTAAAAATTAAGCTGAAATTCGAAAAGTAGAGAGAGAACCACTTTTGCAAAAAATTTGGTGGGTAAACCGCCAGTGAACGGTGGTTGGACCGCCCGTACCATAGAATCTGGGCGGCGAGCAGCAGTTTTCAACGAGTAAATCGCCTAAGTGGTGGGTAAACCACCCGTAACATAGAATCTGGGTAGCGGCCAACTGCTGACATTGAAATAACCTATGATATTGTCAGGCATCACACGGAATCCATTTAGTACTAATCGTTAAATGATCACTAGGTCTAGCAAAAAGCTTCCACACTTTATTTCTCTCAAATTGGTTCAACTCTTTTTGCATTGAAATAACCTATGATATTGTCAAGCATCACACGGAATCCATCTGAGTCAGTAAGCATAAGACAAATAGATTGACCCCCTCCTATGATAATATTAAGTCAGTAAGTATGATAATATCTAAAGCATAAAACAAATGGAAACCCCCTTCTACGATAATATCGAAAGCGTAAAACAAACCAAAAACCCCCTCCTATTATAATATTATTATAGGAGGGGGTTTTGCTTTGTTTTACGCTTATTGTCAAGCCTTATGATTTATTTTGCACTTTAGATAAAAATGAGTTTAATCAGGTTTCTACTTATGATTTAGCCTATGATATTTAGCACACTTTATACACACGAAGGCATAAGTAGGGTAAAAGAATATGCTTATTTCTAAAGACTTATTTAGTACCAATTGCTAAACAGTCACTAGGTCTAGCAACAAGGTTCCACACCTTATTTCTCTTAAATTTGTCATTATGCATTGCAATAACTCACGGTACCATTAGGTCTCACACAGAATCCATCCAAATTAGTAAATATGAGGCAATTAGATTGACCCTCTCAAACGATAATATTATTGTATATCAAGTATGATATTCTCAAACATCATATGGAATCCATTCGAGTCTTGCTCTAATCACATTCTCCCTAAGGACTCTTTCTCTCTCACTTTGAATGTCCCTAGCTATGAATTTGCTTGAGCGAGATTATATGTGACATTCCTCTCATGATATCGAGAGTGGACGATCCTCTATTGACACTCAATTGCCTTCATAAGGTTGGCTATAAGTCCTGATAACCTATTGTATCCTGAAACCTCCAAACCTGTAAGTCCAGCATCAAAGAAAGGAGTACTCAAATAAGACATCCTTGGTGCCTTAAATCTTAGGACCAGATATATAACTGAGACTATAGAATCGCTATCTAATGTTAGGTATCATTAACCATCCAATATTTTGTAAGCGAATTAATTAGTGAACTCATTCACCAATGAGCACCTCTAGTGTACTCTTAGTGTCCCCACATGAGCGACTATGAGAATAGCTGCCTCTATTATATGGACGGGTATACAGTATACCAATCTACCTAGTTTTCTTGATATCTCTCTTGAGTAACTTATGACCAGGATTATTTAGGCTCTTTGCTTCAAGGTGAATCGGTCTCATTATCGTGATCTCATCACGATTCAATTCCTATTGCATAGATCCACTGACATCAAAGTATATGCAATAGGCAACATAAAGTGTGAATATTTAATAATAATAATAAGCAAAAAGATCACGCAGCATGTCAGACGCGTCATTACTCTTGTGATTGGCTTGTAGGACACTTGTAACCAGTATGCACCATGTCTAACATTATGCGATTCATTCTTTCTGATATACCATTGAGTTGAGGTGTATAAGGGGGAGTCCATTAGGATAGGATCCTATGGTCTTTGAGGAATTGGGTGAACTCTATACTTATTTACTCTCCTCATCGATCTAATCAAATAATCTTGATACTCTTTCTAGTCTAGTTCTCTATCTCATTCTTATATTCCCTTAATTTCTCAAAGGCTTTGAACTTTCACTTCGTTAAGTACACATGTCCATACTTAGAGAAGTCATCAGTGCATGTAATAAAGTATAAGTAACCACTCATGACTTGAGTTGACATAGGACCACATATATCAATATCTATGAGTTATAGCAACCCAATGGCTCTCTCTCCAGTTCTACTAAATAGAGAGTTGGTCAATTTTTCTTTAAAGACAAAACTCACAGGTTTTACATACGATTTATAATCGAATGGATCTAAGTATCCATTCTTTAGTTGTTAGTATCGTAATGGCACTAAGAGCAAGTGGTGAATTAGTGCTATCGCAAAAAGATCCGATCTAAAAAGTTCGATCGATAAATCCGTATTGAAAATATATTTAACCAAAAGTACAAGTAAGGATAATGAGTGAAGTAAATCAGTAAGTAATAATAAAGCAAAGTAAGAGAAGAATGCAAACTAATTTATAGTGGTTTCGTTGTCTCGATCTACGTCCACTCTCGATTCCTCTTTCTTCGAGGCTACCAGCTTTCACTACCCATCTTCTTCCTAACTGATAAAGAACAACTACCTTATTAGATCTCTTCTCCTTTTAACAGACTCAAGAGAGAACTTTTATACCTCTTCTTTTGACAAGTTCGGGAGAGAACCTTTATACCTCTCTTTTACAAGAGACCTTAACCCTCGTATAACTTAGATGCACTTCTAAACTAAAGAAGGAGGAAGAGACTCAACCAATGCTCAAATAGAGTTTACAACACTTTTAACCTCAAGAATTCTTTCTTGTTCACTCTTGCATCAAGCAAGCATAAGTGGGGCATTTATAGACCCCCAAATGCTTCAAAAATGGACACAATTTTAAACCTTCAAGTTTACAGGGTACTAGAGGTACCACTAGCTATGCCGAGAGGTACTACGCCTAACAGAGCCTAGGATTCTAGGTTATGATGGTACCACCACGAGCCACGGGTGGTACTACCACCAGAAGTATCGAAAAATCTCAAAACTATGCATTTTGACTCTCTAGGTAGTACCACCTCATAGGCCTAGACATACCACCTCCCAAGCCTACTTTAGGTCATCAAATTGGCCTTCTAATAGGTATAATTTGACCTTGGTTCAGGCCCAATGGGCTGCTAATTAAATTTGTATGGTTTTGACCTAATACTAACTCAATTTGACTTGAAATGACCATGATCAAGACTTAACCACTCTAATTATAATTACGAAGTTTTTAGCATGTTGTCCAGCATTTCGACATGTCATTTGTTCATTTAACAGTTTGTCCGAACCTCCAACACATCGTCCTTTCTTTCAACATATCACTTGATCTATCAACATATTGACTTCCCACAACATCCGATCTTTGGTGCAATACCCAATTTTTTTGATCCAATACCCAAACTCGTGGTATGAAGTCCATTCTTTGGCATATCAACCAATCCTCTGGTTTGAGTCCATGATTAAAATTTTTTATGTGTTACTATCTTCAAAGCATATTAGTCCATAAATTTATCAATTGATTTCATCATCAAAATTCAGAATTCAATATTAGTAACCTTTAGATTCTTCCTTTATAGATATGGCCTAGCCTACAATGCCACAAGTATGTAATATTCGCCTCGTCTCGCTTCCTCTCAGACACACTCATATTCATGATAAGTGGAGCAACATCTAATATAAATAAATCATTGTTTAATTAATGTTCATCTACCGATAATCTCATCATCTAAAATCAATGAACAACCATTATTCTCAAAAACAAATCTATATTCATTAGTTATCAAACAAGAAATGAAAATAATATTTTGATAATTGAAGGAATAAAATAGTATCCATCCAATGCAAGAATAGCTCTACTAAGTAAATGTAGGGTGATCTCGCCAATAGCAACAACACTAACCTTTATGCCATTCCCCATCCTGATGTCAACCTTGCCTCTTGACAGTCTTTTAAACCTTGTCATAACCAACAACAAATTGGAGATATGATATACACTATCGTATTCAATACTCATGCATTATCATAATTTTCTAATAAATGGAGATCTATCATAAATGTACCAAAAGCTTCTGTTTCGCCTTCTCTGTAATGTACTCATTGTAATTCCTCTTTCATGCACATCTTTATCGCAATGAAAACACTAGCCTTTGTCCTTGAGTCCTTCTTGGCAACCTTTGCTTTTTCCAATTTACCCTTGCCCTTAACCTTCTTATGAGATTTCTCTACCTTCTGTTTCTTTCTGGTCTCACCAGCATAGTGAACTAGCTTCTCTTTCTGGATGGTTCTCTCATCCTCCCTCAACATATTAAGAAGCTCAGGGAGAGTCACCTTAAGCTTATCCTCTAGAATCATTTATACATCAGTGAGCTCCTCAATCCACTCAAACATCGTAAGGATGTGGTTCTGAACTGATACTCCCTTAGTCATCCTAGCACTAAAGAGACTCTTGGATATCTCATCATTGAGTCTTTCCTTGTTCCTTAAACAATCTGTAATGATACAAGAGAATGGATCTGACATCCATCTTTTCATGCTGCCTCTGTAACTAGAAGGTCATAGAGCCTAACATGTAACACTGAGCAAGAGTGGAATAGTCAATATACTCTATGTAATGAGTGATCTCATCGTCACTTACCCCTGCCTCTTGCGTGGGCACTATTATGTTAAGGACATGTGTGATTTTCGCCATCATGAGAACTTTTCATATTGCAAAGCCAATCTATGTAGTTTGTATTGGGAAACCTTAAAAGCATCATATGTGTTGTAGAAAAAATAAAAACATAAGGTTTCTCACGTTTATTATATCATCGTGCAATGATTGGTGCTCGAAAAATCGTAAAATTGGAGAATTACGAATCATGTGAGACATGTTACCTAGGGAGATCGTATATCTCTGAAATTTCTAGATTCAATAGGAAAAGATGAAGGTGGTCAAATGCCCTCCTCTTTAGCAATATCTACATGGTGGATCGATGCAGCGATGCTTCTCCAATCGTAGCATAAACCTCATAGTTTTGGTGAACCTTCTTTGCAGCTTTTTCACACCACCTTACAATAAAAAATGTAGAAGAAGAACTCCTTCTTCGCTGGCCTTACATAGCAGGATGAGGGGTGGTCGATTGAGAAGCGAAAGGAGGGAGGAGAATAAGAATGGGTGACCAAAGATGCAGCCTATCATCTTTCTTGGTTACCATTGTCTCCCATTTATAGAGAGCCTCTTAAACCCTAATGGATCCTGCTTTAGTGGGTATTACATTTCTATCCAATTACCCTCACCTCTTGGATTATTAGATTTCTATCTAATAATCTCAATTTACCTCTAATTGTGTCTCATCTAAGAAATCCATTAATGCTGGATATCATCCAATGAAATAAGGGCTTATTGGATAACTCAAATTCAGTCCTGTACTTGCTATAACATTGACCATATGTGTGTGACCCTCTAGGCCCAATACTGAACTAGCTGTGAGTTCCACCTGTCAAGACTCCTTCTAACTTGGTGTATTATTATCCCATGAAAAGAGAAAGTAGGAGAAAGGGGAACATTGAAGTGGCAACCACGCTATCCTACTCGAGCAGGAAAGGTGCCGCCACTATCGGCTATTGTTATCCCTCCACCGCCATTACTGGTCGTTGCTTGCCACCCTCCACCATCGTTGTAACTCCCTTGCCCTCAATCTCTTCAGTGTCATCGCCCTACCATCATTGCCACTCGCCACTACGGCCTTTGGCCTTAACCTCTTCCCATCGCCCCTGTTGCCTCTACCATCATTGCAAACCTTTTCCTAGCCAATGGCTACTAGACCCCCACTGCTGCTCTCATCTTCCTTCCAAACCCCATCTCTACAACTTCTGTTGTCACGTGATCTTGTTGCTATGGCCGCTTGTCGCTAGCCGCGTGATTACTAGCGTTTGGTCCTACTGCGCTCGCACGATCGCGTCCCAGCATCGAGCATCTCTAACCCCCAGCCGCATCTGTAACTACCCCTCCATGTAGTGACTACAATCGTGTGATCGCCTCTCAACAATTACAGCTAGCGACACTATCGCTAGCACCCCCCTCCTCCACTGCAATCTTCCAACCACAGCTACAACCACCATTGGTCGCTCCTCAAAGCAGCACCTCTATTGCCTTCTTCCTCCTTTTTTCCTAGTAGTGATCGCTGCTGTCGTGGCCACACCAGTGTTGTCACTGCCCTCTTCCTTCTCCCACTCCAACATCTTCTCCCAACAACATTAGTCACTTAACGCATCAGTCGCATGATGTTGTTGCTCTACTCCTTCCTAGTCATCGTTGTCCTCTTCTTCCTTGGCTAGCCATGGCCTTTGATGGCCTTTAATTGTCACCACTGACCACCCTCCTTTGCCGCAGCACCAGCCTTCGATCATAGTGTCACCACTACTTTCTCGCACCTCAGCCACTTGCGATCTTAATCTCTCAGTGTTCCTTCCTTGCTTACACAATCTCCCTTTTCCCCCTTGCCGAGCATCACCGATGTTGTTCGATTGCAGTATCGTTGTTCCAATGCTACTCCTCCCCTGTTGTTGCCATCTCTGCTACTCCCCTTCCTTGTCGAGTGATCACTCCTCAACGACAGTGACCGTAGAAACTGCCTTCAGTCATCATCACCGCCTCCCAGCTATTGTCAATAACAATCTCTTCCCCCTCCCCCTTTAGCGTTACTATCATCCTGCCTTTTCCCTCTACCATTGTCGCTACCATCTCCCAGCCTCTGCCTATGGAGAAGGCTTCATCCCAACCACCGTCTCTACTTCCCCTGCTTACTGCAGCCCTCTTCTATTGTTATCACTAATTTCGTAACCACTGACCCTCCCCTACTTGCAATCAGCATTGACAGCAATCGTCATCCGCACTGTTATTGCTCTTCTTTGCCATCGTCATTGTCACCAATAGCATCTCGCCACCTTCTCCTTCCTTTGCCAGCCACAACTGTCATCGTTGCCATCTCCTTACCTTCCTGTTTCACATCGCTATAGCCCAACCACCATCGCCGTCATTGCCTTCCCCCTCCACCACGTCCTCACCCTCCTCAACCGACACACATTCCCCACTGATCTGTTGCAGTGATCAACACTGCCTTCAGCAGACCACAGCAACGATCTTCTCGCTGCCTGCACATCGTTGCCCTTCAGTAGACCACAGCAACGAATTCTTCCCACACATCGCTACCCTCCAGCCTTAGCAATAGCCACTACAACCTCGATGACCTTATCCTTGTAGTATCACTACACCACTACCCTTTTGACCACCTGCGTCACAACAGCAAACACAAAGTAGGATGGTGCTGATATCCTTAACCTAATATCAAAAATATGAGTTGAACATTACTGATCTACAATCTTATGAGATGGCTACTGATGGTTCAATGGAAGTAAGATTTGAAACATTCGAAACCCAAACCTCCTTAGAAAATTCTTGATACACCATTTATGTGTATCAATGTTCATCTTTTCTTCTTAGATGCGGGCGAAGGAGATGGCAGCCATCAAGGTGTACGGTTGACGAACCATGACTTCACCTCGGATCTCTGGCTTAAGTCCTTCGATGAATGTTCCTAACAACTATTTTTTAGACCAATCATGAATTTGATTCGAGAGACGTTCAAACCTAGTTTGATATTCTTGTACGGTTGAGGTTTAATGAATCTTTATGAGTTGGTCATTCGCGTTCTCGTACTCTAGTGGTCCAAAGTGGATCAGCAGTCCACTTTTAAATTGCCTCCACGTAGGTACCCTGTGTATACTTGAATCAGTTGTACTACTGGATCGCGTCTCCCTCGAAGTGTATGACAATGATGTTGAGAAACCTTAGCGAGAGCATCACATGCGTAGCAGAAATCAAAATAAAATCTGATTTCCCACGTAGATCAAATCATCATATAAAAGATTGGGGTCACAAGAAAAACTGTAAAAATAAAAAAATCATGATGTGAGAGATAGATTTTACCTAGGGAGATCGTATATCCCTGTATTTCAAATTTGGATGGAGAAGATGAAGAAAGTCAAGCATCCTCCTCTCTAGTGATATCCACACGATGGAACTCTATAGTGAAACTCCTCCAATTTTATCTCGTAACTCTTGCGTAAAGGGAGAGAGGAGAATAGGAGATGGTGGCTAAAGCTGCAGCCTATCAACTATGAGTCTCCCCTCCTATTTATAGAGAGCCACCAAAAAACCTAGGGCTCCTTCCTTAGTGGGTATTGGATCTCCATCCAATTACCCACTAACCTTGTATTATTAGATCTCTATCCAATAATCAATCTCCTTAGGCCTCTAATTGGGACTTAATCAAAGAGCCCATTAGTATAGAGTCTCATCTAATGAGAATAGGGGTTAATTGGATCTCTATACAATCCTTTATTCGCTGAAGCATCCACCATATGTGTGACCCTCTAGGCCCGATACCGAGCTGGCCGTGAGTCACTCCCATCAGAACTCCTTTTGATATAGTGAATTATTATCCCCATAATAATTCATTCGACTCATCGACTATGGATGTACTAGGCCACTACGCCATAGTCCCTAGATGGTAGAGGGGGATCGAATCCATCAGTCCTGTTTGTCCATAGTTACTATGTATCTATAATCTCGCATCCAACTAATATCTCAGAGACTGTATATTGGACACTATACTATCAGGCCACATATGAAATCTGTCATAGTCTTGCTCTAATCGGATTCTCCCGGAAAACACTTTCTCTCTCAATCCGAATGACCCTAGTCAGAGATTTGTCTGAGCAAGCACATATAGGATATTGCTTTTATGATACCGAGAGTGGATGATCCTCTATTGACACTCAATTTACTTTATAAGGTTAGCTACTAATTTCGATAACCAGTTGTACCAGATTTGAAACTTCCAAACCTGTAAGTCTAGCGTCAAAGAAAGGAGTACTCATGCAAGACATCCTTGGTGTCTCAAGTCTAAGGACTAGATACACAACTGGGACTATAGAATCGCTGTTTGACATTAGGTATTATTAACCATACAACATTTCATAAGCGGATCAATCGGTAAACTCATTCACCAATGAGCACCTGTAACCTTAGTGTTTCCACACAAGTGGCTATAAGACCAGCTGCCTCCATCATATGGATAGGTATATAGTACACCGGTTTGTCTGGTTATCTCGATGTCCCTCTCGAGTAATCTATGTCCAAAATTATTTAGGATCTCTATTTAAAAGTGAATCAATCTCATTATTATGATCTCATCATGATCTGATTCCCATTACATAGAACCAAGGACATCACAGTATATATGCTATAGATAATATAATATGAGAATATACTAATATTAATCATAAGTAAAAAGATTACACAGCATGTCACACGTGTCGTCACTCACGTGATTGGCTTGTAGGGCACTTGTAACCAGCAATCTCCCACTTAACCAAAAGCCAATCACCTATGTGTCTGATCCCCATCAGACCCCTATGACGGTCAAATACAATATGATCCAACTGTTCGTTAGTGGATCTATAATATTATCTTTAGATGAAACTCTTTCTATTGCTATATCTTTTCGAGTCATGATCATTCTAATCAGATATAACCTCCTCAGAATAATTATGATGAGGATCTATCAATGTTCAATGTTCATCATTTATGTGTATCAATGTTCATCTTAGGGGATTGGGCCTCCTATATCACTTCGAGGGGATCTACCTCTTAGGGTTTTGCCTTTTGGCTAAAACTAATACTTTATTCCTTGATTGATTTCTATAAAAGAGTTACAACCTTATTTATAGGGCTCTGCCAAGAGTCCCGCTAAACTTCGACTCGTAACTAATTGATAAACTCCTAATTAAAAATAATAACTGACTCAATCCTAACTGAAGATAAAACTACTCTAACCACTCATAACTAACTTGATGAGGTTCACTCGACTCATAACTAACTCTGACTAATAAGACATAACTCGATTTAATCATAATAGATGGATCCGACTTAGCTAGGATCCTAATAGACCCACCCACTTCAAATCAGCCTTGCCCTCAAGACTGAGCAGTATCAGATTTCGGGAGCACTTTAATATTTACCATGCATCATGACTCTTTGATCGATTAAGTAGGATCTCCACTTGGTGCAAGCAATAGTTTGGTCTTCTCATGCAGTTGTCATTGTAGTCTTCTGAAGAACCCTTTTTATCTGATGGCTAGTGGTCGTATCATGTCTTCTTTTGAGGATCACCACCTCGAAGTCTTCCTAGGGCATCAAAAAGAAATCGATAAGTAGTTGTGTTACCTTTGAACACCTATTATCACAAATTAAGATTCGCTCATTAGCAATCTTGTCTTCGAATTTAGCACAACCTTCGAGATCATACTCTATATTATTAATTTTTTATTCCTCCTTAGCCGGTTCAATCATTAGAATTTAGCACAGCCTTTAAGCACCTATTGGAACATGGCTAGGTGGTAGCAACAAGATGAGAGTGGCTGCCATAGATGCGGTTATGACAAAGAGAAGAAGATGAGGGGGTGCGGTTGGAGGTGATTGCGGTAGTAAGAAAGAATGGCTCCAGCCTTCGATCGCATGACGGGAGGGAAAATGGACGATGGTGACGCGGTTGAAAGCTAGAAGGCAGCAGCAGCAAAGAAGGAGGCAACGATTATGGCCGGTGATGGTTGTGACTGCGAGGAAGAGGTTGGGCAGCGCTGGATCTGGCAGTTGTAGCGGCAGTGACGTTGCTGTGCAAGAGTGGGCTGCGACTGTAGATCTCATATGGAGTCGAGGAAGAGGATGCAGCGACAATGGCAGTGGCGGTTTGCATGGGTCGCAGGGGAAGATGGGATAGGAAGCAGAGGGGAAGTAGTGGAGAAGCAGGGATGGCCAGCGGTAGTGGCAAAGAGGAGAGGAACAGAGGTGGCCGATGGAGGAAGAGGCAGCCTAGGGAAGAAAAGGTAGAGGAGGGCTTGGCTACAGTGGAAGCGGCTGGGAAGAGAAGGAGGCAACGGGGTCTAGTGACGGCTGCAGCACCGGGAGAGCAGTGGGGTCCGGCGAGGAAGTGAGGGAGGAAGGTGAGGAGGGCGCGGTTGGAGCAGCAGCCGAGGAGGGGTATGGTCGGCTAGAAGCGATTGTAGCTGTAGTTAAGGAGGAGAGGAGATGGTGGCCAAGAAGAGGAGGCAGCGGGGTCCAGCGAGGGCTATGGCAGCAGGAGAGCAACGGGGTCCAGCGAGGAAGCGAGGGAGGAAGGAGAGCAAGGCAGCAGCCAGCAGATGAGGTGGCTGGCAACAATGATTGAGGAGAGCAAGGCAGTGACCGACAAAATGGGCAATGGCGACGTGGTGGCTGGCAACAGGTAGGTGGGGGAACAACGGGGAAGGTGTCGGGCCCCTTCTTATTCTTCTTTTTCTTCTTCTTATTCTTCCTCTCTCTCTCTCTCTCTCTCTCTCTCTCTCTCTCTCTCTCTCTCTCTCTCTCTCTCTTTCTCTTTTTTTGCCATATGAGGAGACACTAAGGATATAGTACAGGTGCTCATTGGAGAATGAGTTTACTGATTGATCCGCTTATGGAATATTGTATGGTTAATGATACCTAATGTCAGATAACAATTCCATAGTCCCAGTTGTGTATCTGGTCCTTAGACTTGAGACACCAAGGATACCTTGTATAAGTACTCCTTTCTTTGACACTAGACTTACATGTTTAGAAAGTTTCATATCTAGTACAACTAGTTATTATGATTGGTAGCCAACCTTACGAAGGCAATTGAGTGTTAATAGAAGATCATCCACTCTCGGTATCATGAGAAAAATATCCCATATGTCATTACTCAAACAGATCCCTAGCTAGAGTCATTCGGATTGAGAGAGAAAGAGTTCTCCGGGAGATTTCGATTAGAGTGAGACTATGATAGATTTCGTATGTGACCTAACAGTACTATGTCTAATATACGGTCTCTGTAATATTAAGTGGATTGAGGGATTATAGATACACGGTAACTATGGACAGACAGATCCGATGGATTCGATCCCCTTGTACCATCTAGGGATTATGGCATAGTGGCCTAGTACGTCCATAATTAATGAATCGAGTGAATTATTATGAGGATAATAATTCACTATATCAGAAGGAGTTCTAATGGGAGTGACTCATGGCCAGCTCGGCATTGGGCCTAAAGGGTCGCACACATATGGTGGATACTTCAGTGAATAGAGGATTAGATGGAGATCCAATTAGCTCCTATTCTCATTAGATGAGGCCCTATGCTGATAAGCTCCTTGATTAAGATCCAATTAGAGGCCTAAGAAAATTATTGGATAGAGATCCAATAATGTAAGGTTAGTGGGTAATTAGATGGAGATCCAATACCCACTAAGGAAGGAGCCCTATGATTTTTTGGTGGCTCTCTATAAATAGGAAGGGAGACTCATGGTTGATAGGCTGCACCTTTGGCCACCACCTCATATTCTCCTCTCTCCCTTTGTGCAAGTATTGCGAGATCAGATTAGAGGAGTTTCACTATAGAAATCTATCATGTAGATGCTGCTAAAGAGGAGGACACTTGACCTCCTTCATCTTCTCCATTCGGATCTGGAATACAAGGAAATATGATCACCCTAGGTAAAATCAATTTCTCACACATCATGGTTTTCTGATTTTTATGATTTTTCTCGCAACCGTAATCTTTTGCATGATGATTTAATCCGCATAGGAAATTAGGTTTTATTTAGATTTTCGCTATGCATGTGATGCTCCCACTAAGGTTTCCTAACAATGGTATCAGAGCCAAGGTTTTCGTATGAAAGATTGGTTTTAAACTACATGTGTAGAACTGTTTTATGCATTCTTGCTGTATTTTTGCAGCGAAGGCAATGAGGAAAGAGGTGGTTGGGCATGACCAGGCCCCAGAGGCGGCCCGCCAAAGCCCCTTGCGTGTGGCCACGCCAAGGTCCCTTATAAAGGTGCAGCTACGGCGACCCACAAGAGTGGTTGGCCACGCCACTAAGTGACTAACCGATTGCAAGGGGTTGTCGAGGGTGGGAGCAACCGGTGGGTTGCGGTAGTCACCGTAGGGCTTCGGGCAAAAGTTATCGCCTACAAGGGCGGCTGCTCACAGGAACGCTCGTAGCGCCTATAGACCCACGTGGTCTTCCATTATTATAAAAAGAAATTGAATCACGACATAGGTTGAGTTGGTCGAGTCCCTCGAGGCTCACCTATCTATATGATCGAGTTCTTGCCTACGACACAGAGATGTCACCGGTGACCTGAGGACATGGTATGCTTGGTCGAGTCCCTCGAGGGCATGTCACCAAATCAAATTCATCTTATAACGATGGTCATGACTTAACTGAATATTATGGTTGGTTGAGTCCCTTGAGACCATGATGATTCGAGGTTGAACATGATGGGGATCACAAGAAGTTGTGATTGACAGGAGTTATCTACCTTATGGGGTTAGTGTAATTGGTCGAGTCCCTCGAGGTTGCACTAAGATGCTGATTCGATCCCGATCCCCACTAGGAGTCTACTGGAGACTTCCGTCTCATGTGTCGAGGGCGTCACGTGATCCACTAGGAAAATAGTGAGAGTACATTAAGATAGAAGTCCATATCTTAGTTAGTATTTTCTGTGAAGTCTACGTGCTATTTATTTATGCTATATCTTATTTGTCGCTTGCAAAACCCCTATGTGGCATACTTGATGTCAACTGCCTCATTGGTCCAAAGGCTCCACAATTTGAGAATTATTCTCATAAAAGAGAAAATCGTATATGTCCTTAATACGATTGTGCCTACGCCAAAGGAAAGGATAAGCGAGGATGAGATCGCTCGCTTTGTAAAGTATAAAGATAGTCCTGAAGGATAACTTATATGTTGATCTTATATTTCAATCCCTACCAGATTCTTTTTCACAGTTTATTGTTAACTTTAATATGAACAAGTTTGATGTGACTCTACCTGAGCTCCTCAATATGTTGAGGGAAATTGAGAGTACCATCAAGAAAGACAAGTCAGTTCTCTATATTGGTGAGACTAATAGGAAAAGGAAGGTTGGTAAGACCCTTGCCTTAAGAAGGGCAAGGGCAAAGGAAGACTGGGTAAGACAAAGGTTGCCAAGAAAGACCCGATAAATGATAAAGGATAGTGCTTCTACTACAGCCAAGATAGACATTGGAAGAGGAACTGTAAGGACTACCTTGCAACGAAGGCAAGACAGAAGCTTGGAGAAGCTTCAGGTATATTTATGATTAGTCTCTACTTGTTAGATTTTCATGATAACACATGGGTATTAGATACCGGGAGTGTTTATCATATCTGTAATTTATTGCAGGTTCTAGTAAGACCTAGGAGATTGGCTAGAGGCGAGATAGACCTCAAGATGGGTAATAAAGCAAGTGTTGTTGTAGTTGCTATTGGAGAGATCACCCTACATCTGCCTGGTGGAGCTATTATTGCATTAGATGCATGCTATTATGCTCCCTCTATTATCAAAAATATTATTTCTATCTCTTATTTGATAATTAATGGATATAAATTAGTTTTTAGAATAATAGTTGTTCAATAATTATGGATGATGAGATCATCACTAGAGAGACCATTATAAATGGGTTATATGTGTTAGACACTTCTCCACATATCATGAATATAAATATGTCTAAGAGAAAAAGAGATGAGGTGAATAATGCATACCTATGGCATTGTAGGCTATGTCATATACATGAGGGAATGATTCAAAAGTTGCTGAAAGATGGATACTTAGACCCATTTGACTATGAGTCATATACAACTTATAAACCTTGTCTTCGTAGGAAGATAACCAACTCTCCTTTTAGTGAAACTCGAGAAAGTGATGTATATGGTCCCCATGTCGACTCATGCTATAGGTGGTTACTCATACTTCATTACATTCACTGATGATTTCTCTAAGTATTGACACGTGTACTTAATGAAATACAAATCTGAGAGCTTTGAGAAATTAAGGGAATATAAGAATAAGGTAGAGAATAAAATTGAAAAGAGTATTAAGACTGTACTTGAGTACGGAGTTCACTCATTTCCTTAGGGAAAATGAGATTTTATCCCAATGGACACCTCCTTATACACCTCAGCTCAATGGTGTATCAAAAAGGAGGAATCACACGTTGTTAGATATAATGCGGTCCATGATGAGTTTCACTGACCTACCCATCTCATTCTGAGGGTATGCCCTAGAGACCACAGCTTACCTTTTGAACAGAGTTCCATCAAAGTCGGTAGTGTCTACACCATATGAGATATGGAAAGGAAAGAAGCCTAAGTTGTCCTGCCCATATTAGAAGTCACAACCCTGATAAGTTAGAATCAAGGTAAGTGGAACAAAGATGAAAGTAAGCTTTCCGAAGTTAGAATATAAGATTTGATGAGGTGATTAGATCTTATGACTTCATTAAGAATGAAGATGAGCCTTGTGTATACAAGAAGGTAAGTGGGAGCACTATCACCTTCTTAGTGCTATATGTGGATGACATCCTAATCATTGGGAATGATGTATGAATGCTTTCTACAGTAAAGGCTTGGCTATCAAGAAACTTTTCCATGAAAGTCTTAGGAGAAGCATCCTATATTTTAGGGATCTGGATCTATATAGATAGATCAAAGATGATACTTGGCTTGTCCCAGTCCAAGTACATAGACTCTATTGTCAAAAGGTCTAGCATAGAAAATTCCAAGAGATGTCTCATACCGATGAGACATAGAATATCACTTTCTAGGAGTATGTCTCCAAAAACTCCTGAAGAAAGGGCAGACATGGATAAGATACCTTATGCCTCAGCGATAGGGTCTATTATGTATGTGATGCTATATACTAGGCCTGATATAGCACATGCTCAAAGCGTCACGAGCAGGTATCGGGCATATCCAGGTTTAGAACACTAGAAGGTAGTAAAGTATATCCTTAAGTACTTGAGAAGGACTAAGGATCTTTTACTGGTATATGGTGGAGGTAGCCTCCAGGTTAAGGGCTATACAGACTAAAGTTTTCAGTCTGATATTGATGATAGCAAGTCAAATTCAGGATATGTTTTCACCCTAAATAGAGGAGCAGCAAGCTGGAAGAGTTCCAAGCAAGATACTGTTGTTGACTCGACCATAGAGGCGAAATACATTGCTACAGTAGAAACAAAAAAAGGAAGGAGTGTGGATGAAGAAGTTCATCAGAGATTTGGGAGTTATACCATGCAGCGTGGAGACGATTCCCATATATTACGATAGCGACAAGGTGATAACTCTAGCAAGGGAACCTAGGTCTCATCATAATTATTCTGAGGAGGTTATATCTGATTAGAATGATCATGACTCGAAAAGATATAGCAATAGAAAGAGTTTCATCTAAAGATAATATTATAGATCCACTAACAAACAGTTGGATCATATTGTATTTGACCGTCATAGGGGTCTGATGGGGATCAGACATATAGGTGATTGGCTTTTGGTTAAGTGGGAGATTGTTGGTTACAAGTGCCTTACAAGCCAATCACGTGAGTGACGACACATGTGACATGCTGTATAATCTTTTTACTTATGATTAATATTAGTATATTCTCATATTATATTATCTATAGCATATATATTGTGATGTCTTTGGTTCTATGTAATGGGAATCGGATCATGATGAGATCATAATAATGAGATTGATTCACTTTTAAATAGAGATCCTAAATAATTTTGGACATAGATTACTCGAGAGGGACATCGAGAAAACCAGACAAACCGGTATACTATATACCTATCCATATGATGGAGACAGTTGGTCTTATAGCCACTTGTGTGGAAACACTAAGGATACAGGTGCTCATTGGTGAATGAGTTTACCGATTGATCCGCTTATGAAATGTTGTATGGTTAATAATACCTAATGTCAAACAGTGATTCTATAGTCCCAGTTGTGTATCTAGTCCTTAGACTTGAGACACCAAGGATGTCTTGCATTAGTACTCCTTTCTTTGACGCTAGACTTACAGGTTTGGAAGTTTCAAATCTGGTACAACTGGTTATCGAGATTAGTAGCTAACCTTATAAAGTAAATTGAGTGTCAATAGAGGATCATCCACTCTCGGTATCATGAGAGCAATATCCTATATGTGCTTGCTCAAACAAATCTCTGACTAGGGTCATTCGGATTGAGAGAGAAAGAGTTCTCCGGGAGAATCCGATTAGAGCAAGACTATGATAGATATCGTATGTGACCTGATAGTATAGTGTCCAATATACAGTCTCTGAGATATTAGTTGGATGTGAGATTATAGATACATAGTAACTATGGACAGACAAGACTGATGGATTCGATCCCCCTCTACCATCTAGGGACTATGGCGTAGTGGCCTAGTACATCCATAGTCGATGAGTCGAATGAATTATTATGAGGATAATAATTCACTATATCAAAAGGAGTTCTGATGGGAGTGACTCACGGCCAGCTCGGTATCGGGCCTAAAGGGTCATACATATGGTGGATGCTTCAGTGAATAGAGGATTGTATAGAGATCCAATTAACCCCTATTCTCATTAGATGAGACTCTATACTAATGGGCTCTTTGATTAAGGCCCAATTAGAGGCCTAAGGAGACTGATTATTGAATAGAGATCTAATAATACAAGGTTAGTGGGTAATTGGATGGAGATCCAATACCCACTAAGGAAGGAGCCCTAGGTTTTTTGGTGGCTCTCTATAAATAGGAGGGGAGACTCATAGTTGATAGGCTGCAGCTTTAGCCACCACCTCCTATTCTCCTCTCTCCCTTTACGCAAGAATTACGAGATAAAATTGGAGGAGTTTCACTGTAGAGTTCTATCGTGTGGATATCACTAGAGAGGAGGATGCTTGACTTCCTTCATCTTCTCCATCCAGATTTGGAATACAGGGATATACGATCTCCTTAGGTAAAATCTATCTCTCACATCATGATTTTTTTATTTTTGCAGTTTTTCTTGTGATCCCAATCTTTTACATGATGATTTGATCTACGTGGGAAATCAGATTTTATTTTGATTTCTGCTACGCATGTGATGCTCTCGCTAAGGTTTCCCAACATCATTGTCATACACTTCGAGGGAGACGCGATCTAGTAGTACAACTGATTCAAGTATACACAGGGTACCTACGTGGAGGCAATTTAAAAGCGGACTGCTGATCCACTTTGGACCACTAGAGTACGAGAACGCGAATGACCAACTCATAAAGATTCATTAAACCTCAACCGTACAAGAATATCAAACTAGGTTTGAACGTCTCTCGAATCAAATTCATGATTGGTCTAAAAAATAGTTGTTAGGAACATTCATCGAAGGACTTAAGCCAGAGATCCGAGGTGAAGTCATGGTTCGTCAACCGTACACCTTGATGGCTGCCATCTCCTTCGCCCGCATCTAAGAAGAAAAGATGAACATTGATACCCAAAGGACCAAGAATGTGAGTAGACTAGCAACGATCAAGCTTTCGGCCTCCCCTACTGCCAACCGAAATCCTCAGCCCAAGAGACTTACCCGAGAAGAACTCTGAGAGAGGTCGGCTAAAGGGTTATCTTGGCATTGTGATGAACTATGGAGTAGAGATCATCACTTTAAAAAAGGAAGGCTTTTAGTGATTGAACCAATTGAGGACCCAGAACTAGAGGACGTAGATCTCGAACTTGAGGAGGAAGATGTAGAGGAAGAACTATAGCCAGCCATTAGCTGTGTTTATGCCCTAGCCGTCTATGCCAACCTGTAAAGAATGAAAATCGATGGATTCCTCAAACACCAGCCAATCATAATACTCACCGATATCAGAAGCACCAACAACATCATGGATAGCAAGGTTGCTACCCAATTGACCCTTTGGGTCAAAGATTACAGCAGGTTCAATGTAAAGGTCATAGATGGTGGAACCCTATCTTGTAGCCACAAGTGCTCGCAGGTGAAACTAATCATGAAAGGCTAAGGGATCACCATGAACCTTTTTTTATTGCTGTTGGATGACTAAGAAGTGGTGCTCGGCATTTAGTGGCTTATAACTCCTGGAACTTCTCTAAACTCCTTATGAAATTTTTTATCGATGGAAAATAGGTAATCCTAGGAGGTAAACTCGGGGGTAAATTTTCCATCGTTACGACTCAATGGATGGAGAGGGTGTTGCACAAGACGTATGTCGGTTTCCTAACCCAATTGTAGGGGCTACAAATTAAAGATCTGATGATGCATGAAGACCTTAATCTCTCCTCCTTGCTTGCTAGATTCGTAGACGTCTTTACTGAACTAAAAGGACTACCCCCTACCCGGCTACATTACCACTGAATACCCGTCTTGTTGGGAAAAACTCTAGCAAATATTTGGCCGTACTGGTACTCTCATCTTCAGAAGGCTGAAATTGAGAGGATCATCTAAGAGATACTGGAAATAGGGATCATAAGGCCAAGTGTCAACCCCTATTCTTCACCAGTACTCCTCGTACGAAAGAAGGATGGATCATGGCGGATGTACATGGATTACCGAGCCCTCAACAGCATCACCATGAAAGACAAGTATCCAATCCCTATGGTGGATGAATTGCTTAATGAATTGAAGGGAGCATAATTTTTCACTAAACTGGATTTGCGATCTGAATACCATCAAATCCGGGTGCATGAGGAAGACATATCGAAGACCGCTTTTCAATGCACAATGGGCACTACGAGTTCCTGGTAATACCTTCTGGCTTGACTAATGTCCTTTCCACTTTTCGGAGCCTTATGAATGACATATTTTGGGTTTACTTTCGTAAGTTCATTTTGGTCTTCTTCGACAACATCTTAGTTTATAGCTCCTTCGAAAGCCACATCGCGACTTATTTTGACGATTCTTCAAAAACAATCCCTTTTTGTTAAACAGTCAAAGTGTAGCTTCTTACAGAGTGAGGTTGAATACCTCGGCCAGATCATCTCAAATGAAGGAGTAGTTTTAGACCCTTCAGAGATTGAAGCAATGCGAAGTTGGCCTGTCGAAAATAATTAAAGCGCTAGAGGATTTCTAGAGCTGACCAGCTACTACCACAAGTTTGTGAAGGACTACTACAAGTTCAGTGCTCCCCTCATGATGTTGTTGAAAAAGGATGCCTTCCAATGGTCGGATGGAGCAACAACAGTCTTCGATGCCCTTCAGGCTGCAATGATGTCTACACCAGTGCTAGCCTTGCCTGATTTCAATAAGGTGTTCGTGATCGACTCTGACACATCGAGAGCTAGAATTGATGTTGTCCTAATGCAAGATAGCTGACCACTAGCTACACCAGCAAGGCTCTCTCCCCAACTCATATGAAATTATCAATCTACAACAAGGAAATGCTAGCAATTGTGTATACATTGATGAAATGGAGACCTTACGTGATCGGCCGACGCTTCCAGATCAAGACTAATCACAAGAGCCTAAAATACTTCATGGAGCAAAAGATTTCCTCCCCCAAATACCAAAAATATTTAACAAAATTTTTGGGATTTAATTATGAAATTATTTATTAAAAGGGGAAGGATAACTTGGTTGTAGATACACTTTCCTGCCTACCCGAGCATGCTGAAATTATAGTCATCTCCCTTCTGATTTGTGATCTCCTAGAAGACATTAGGAAAGAGTGGCAAGGCAACCTGAAAACCTACGCGATTATAAAAAAAATTGGAGGAACCGGGCTCAATGGTACTCTATAGTTGGGACTCGAAGGACCTGCGGTACATGGGCCAAAACATGTTGGTGCCCATCTCCCCTTGCCAAGTCCACATCCAACAAGAGTTGCACTTGTCACTAATGGCTGAACACTCTAGATTCCTTTAGACCTATAAGAGAATTTAAAAAACTTTCTATTCATGAGGCATAGAGAAGACCATTGCTAAATTTGTGGCTCGATGCAATACCTATCAATGGCAGAAAGGAGAGACGGTAGTAAGCCCAGAAAAATTACAACCTCTACCTATTCCGGACTCAGCTTGGCTACCAACATCTCTAGGGAAAAGTACCATCCTTGTTGTTGTTGATCGCCTTATGAAATATGCCCACTTCTATGCTATTTGAAATCCCGATACCGCTACCAGTATTGCTCGAATTTTTATGGACAATGTCATTAAATTGTATGGGATGTCTCATTCTATTATAAATGATCATGATAGGATTTTCACCAGCAAGTTTTGGGCAAAACTTTTTCAGTTACAAGGCACCCAATTGAGGATGAGCATAGGATACCATCCCTAGACTGACAACCAAACAGAGATGGTGAACAGGTGCTTAGGGAATTATCTCAGATGCTTCATTGGTGATAAACCAAAGGAGTGGACAAAATGGCTTCCCTGGGTTAAATGGTGGTACAATATGACATATCATTCATCCACGAAATGCATCCCATTTGAAGCTATATATCGTCGGCCTCCCCTAGCAATCACCAAATATATGGTTGGTACATCAAAAAGTGGACTAGGTGGACAGGGAATTGATTGACAAGGATAATTTTATAGCTTTTAAAGGACAACCTCTCAATCGCCCAAGCAAGAATAAAGTAGTAGGCTGACAAACACAGGAGCGAAAGAGAGTTTGATGTTGGATATTGGGTCTTCCTTCACCTTCGACCCTACAAGCAGACATCCATCAAGACCCGAACATCTATGAAGTTGTCTCCTCATTTCTTCAGACCCTACAAAATTGTGGAGCGCATTGGAGTCATGGCTTACAGATTAGATCTACCCATAGACTCCAAAATTCATTCCATGTGTCCTACCTCAAATTGAAGCTTAGAAAGGAGGAATTAGCCTAGAGCCACCTACCTGATGTCTCGGTTGATAGAGAAGTTCAGGTTCAACCGGTGACCATACTGGACCACAGAATCGTGATGCGCCATCGACGCCCTTCCATAGAAGTGCTAGTGCAGTGGACCAATTTGCCTACTAAGGATGCTACCTAGGAGTCCTATGACGAATTGAAGTTGAAGTTCCTAGAGTTTATGGAGGCTAAGTCTTGAGGACAAGGCTGATTCAAAGAGAGTGTCTAATAAGACCCTAGTAGGGTTGGGTCCTAAGCTACTGAGTCATGTTGCTAATTTAAACTCTGATTGGTCGTCCTAGACCTAATGTGATTCAACTAGGAGTCAATTTAAATAAGTCCTAGTTGGACTAGGACTCGACTAGAGTAGGAGGAGTTATATTAGGGTTTGGACTTAAAAAACTATAAATAAGCATGTAAATTTTTCCTTTATCAATGAAAAATTCATATTTATTTTCAGCTCTTGTAGTCGAAACCTAGGAGGGTTGATCTACTATAGAGATTGAGGAAGGCCGATCCCCTATAGTGATCAATCTATCTATGATAGAAACCTTCAGGTTCCTATCATAGTACAGCCAGTGCCAACGGTAGTATCACCCATACCTGATTATTTCGGAGAAGCTTTAAATTTTGACTCAAATTTTTGAAGCCAGTTAGAGTCCATAAATACCCTAAGTATTCTTACATAGAAAAATAAGAATGTGAAAGAAAAATTTAGTAAAATTCTATTGAATTGGGTCGAGAGCTTCCCTTTTTCTTTTAAGAGTAAATTGTGTAAGGAAAAAGCTGAAATTGAGTTAAAAAGGATGATCTCCTGACCTTGAGAAAACGAGAGTGTAATGGTTGTTCTTCTGAGCCTGTGAAAATGAGAAAGGTGTAAGGGGTGTTTGATCTTCGTCGAGAAAGAAGATTGGTATTGGACATCGGTTGGCCTCGAGTGAAGAAGGATCGGGAGTGGACGTAGGTCAAAGTTTTGACACACCTTATCTCATTTTCTCTTGGACACACTTTCATTTATGATCTATGGAGCTATATCTAACACAAATAAATCATTATGCAATGTTCAATCATCCAAAATCAATGAACAACTATTATTCTTAAAAACTAATTTATATCCCATAACTATCAAATATAAAATAGAGATAATATTTCTGATGATAGAATGAACGTAATAACATGCATTTAATACAATAGTAGCTCCACTAGACAGATGTAAGGTGATCTCACTAATAGCAACTATAGTAATTTTTGCTCAATTACCCATCTTGAGGTTCGTCTCGCCTCTCGACAGTCTTCTAGGCCTTGTTATAACCTACAATAAATTATAGATATGATAAATAGTCACAGTATCCTATACGTATGTGTTATTGTAAAAATATAACAAATGGAGATAGATCATGAATGTACCTGAAGCTTTTCCAAGCTTTTGTTTTGCCTTTTCTATAAGTTACTCTTTGTAGTTCGTCTTCCAATGCATGTCTTTACCGTAGTAGAAGTACTAATCTTTGCCCTTTCTTAAGTATGTCTTGGTAACTTTTGCCTTACCCTATTTGCCCTTGCCCTTCTTAAGAGATTTACTAGCCTTCCTTTTCTTTTTGGTCTCACCAATGTAGAGAACTGGCTTCTCTTTCTTAATAGTTCTCTCAGTCTCCCTTAACATATTGAGGAGCTCAGGGAGAGTCATCTCAAGCTTATTTATATTAATATTTATAATAAACTAAGAAATAAAATATGATAGGGACTGAAGTATAAGATTAACACACAGGTTATCTTCTACGATCATTTTTAGACCTATGAGTTTCTCAATCCACTTAATCATCCTCAATATATGGTTCTAAACTAATGTTCCCTCTATCATCCTAGCATGAAAGAGACTCTTAGATATCTCATATCTCTGAGTTATTCCTTGTTCCTTAAATAGCTAGCGAAGATGAAGAAGGATGGAATTGGCATCCATACTCTCAAATTGCCTCTATAGCTCAAGAGTCATATAGGCCAATATATAGCACTTAGCCAAAGTGGAATCATCTATATACTTTATGTAGTAAGTGATCTCATCTTCCTTTATCGCTTCTTCTGACGTCGACAAGGTCTTGTTATGGATATAAGTGATTTTTTTCCACTGTGAGTGTTGGCGAAAGATATGGCTGCTAATATGGTATGGGGATGGCGAGCTTTAACTTGGTACCGAACCTTAGGATTAAGTCCCTCAATAAATTTTCTCACCAATTGTATGTCAAACCAATCTCGGGTTTGGTTTGACAAGCACTCAAATCTGCTTTGGTACTCCTATACAATGGAAATCTGATGGATTTTGGCAAGCTATTCATTAACATTCTTATACTCTAATGATCAGAAGTGAATCAAGAGCTCTCTCTTGAACTGTCCCCACGAAGGGACTCCGTGATAGGTCTCGTATAAATCAAACCACTAGATTGCGTCACCTTCGAGTTGAGTGGAAGCTATCTCCACCATGGATTCCTCCAGAGCCCTATGAAAATAAAAGAACTTTTCAGCATGAGATATCTAACTGATTGGGTCTCTATCTTCCCATCTAGGAAGCTCCATGCATGGATATTCTGTGTCTTGCCGTTGATCATATTTTTTAGATCTATTCCCTTTAAGATTGGAACTTTCATTATGCTGAGACTTGTTGGGGTTCTCCGATAAACTTCTTTTAAACTCATTGAAGATTTCTTATAGTATATTCTCCATACGGGCTTTGAATTGCATCCATCGATGTTTGCTACTTGGATGAGATCGTCGAGGCTACAGCGGCTAGGGTGACAATAAGATGAGGCGTCAAGTGGTAGGGGAGGAAACGGGTAGCAGCAACAAGCGGCGAGGCGGCTGTGTTGGCGGTGGAAAAGAAGGTAGTGATGGCGGTGGCAGCATATGGAGGGGAGATGGCACAGTTGGGAGCACTTGCGATAGCAAGCAGGTGAGGCAGTGTTCCTTCTTGCTCAAGATGCTGACAGCAAGGAGGGAAGAGGCAATGGCTATGGGGAGTAGCGATAGCAACAAGATGGTAGGGGAGGCAGCATGTTGCGGTAGAGGCGATGAGGCGTGGTAGGGGACGGTGAGTGAGTGGTAGCGATGGTGGCAGGGTAGGCAGTGTTGATGGCGGTGATGGGGCACCATCGACGCAACTGGGTGGTAGGAAGTAGCAGCAACGGTGGAGGAAGGATAGCAGTTGGAAGATTATCGCAGAAAGCAAGGGAGTAGAGATGGCAGCGGTGGGCAGCATGTGATAGATCGCTGCTAGTAACATTATGCAGCGAGAGATCTCTGCTGGCCACAACCAAATCATTGCTGGCCATAGTAGATCAGTGAGAGATAACCACTGACGATTGATGGAAGCAGAGGAGGGTGTAGCTGCAGCTACGATTGAGGAGGAGAGGAAGAAGGGGCGACAGGAAGAAGGTGATCTTGGTGGCAGAGAAGGGCACGACTAGGCAGTGACAACAAAGGAAAGAAGGAAAGGAGGGTAGGTTAGCAGCAATGTGACTAGAAATGGTGGCAGCAGTAGGGCTGATCAAGGCTCCGGCTGGCAGAGGAGAAAGAAGGAGGCAACAAAGGAAGGCAACAGCATACGCTGCGATAGGGGAGAAAGGGAGATGGCAGCGGTAGGGGAAATCAAGGCTATAGCTGGCAAGTGGTGGGCGCTGAAGATGAAGGGAGGATGATATGGCTGGGCAGCAATAGAGGAGAAAGGGAGATGACGTGGGCTATGGCAGGGGAGAAAGGGAGATGGCAATGGCTAAAGAAGGCAGCAGCATGGAGAGAAATAGAGATGGCGTGGGCTGCGGTAGGGGAGAAAGTGAGATGGCAGCAGCCAAAGAAGGCAGCAGCGTGGGGAGAAAGGGAGATGGCATGGACTATGGTACGATAGAAAGGGAGATAGCAACGGCCAAAGAAGGCAGCAGCATGGGGAGAAAGGGAGATTACAGCGGCAAGTGGCAGCAGCAAAAGACCACAACGATGATGATGACAGCAATGATGGTGTAGGTGGCAAGGGGAGCAGTTGCCGAATCACAGTAGGAACACCGAGGATCGCTGCTCCGATACCAATTGATAGAACCCCATAGGATTCTATTGATACTTTAATACTAATTGATAGAACCCCAAAGGTTTCTATCGTGGATGGAGATAAAAAACGGGGATAAATGATCACTTCAAGGGGATCGAGCCTTGTAGATCACTTCGATAGGATCTGCCTCCTTGATTTCTATAGGAGATTGGTACTCCTGGGATTTTGCCTATTGGCTAAAACTCATACTTCTTCATTGATTTCTTGATTAATACAAGAGTTTACACCATTATTTATAGGGTTCTACCAAGAGTCCCTCTAGGCTTGGACTCAGAGTCCCCCTAAACTTGGACTTTTAACTAACTGAAAGAAATTAAATAAACTCCTAACTAAAAAATAATAACTGACTCTATCCTAATTGAAGATAATAACTAACTCCAACCAACTCATAACTGACTCGATTGAGCTCACCCAACCCATAACTAACTCTGACTGACAGACCAATATGACTAAACTTGAATTTATTATGAATCAATGGACTTGACCCTGTTAGGGTCCTATTAAGTATTCTTCTCCTCGATCTGATTAAAGAGTCTTAATATTTCTTTCCAATCTGGTTCTTTTCCTCATTATTATATTCTTTAAATTTCTCAAAGGCCTTAGACTTGTAATTCATCAAATACACGTGTCCATACCTGGAGAAATCATTATGAATGTATTGAAATATAAGTAACTGCCTATAGCCTAAGTCGATATGGAACCATATACATCATTATGTACAAGTTCTAATAACCCAATGGCTCTCTCTCCAATTCCATCAAAAGGAGAGTTGGTCATCTTCCTACAAAGGTAAGGTTCGCAAGTTGTATATGATTAATAGTCAAATGGATCTAAGTATCCATCTTTCAGCTGCTTTTGAATCCTTCCCTCATATATATGACCTAGCCTACAATGTCATAGGTATGCATTGTTCATCTCATCTCTTTTCCTCTTGGACATATTTATATTTATGATGTATGGAGAAGTATCTAACATATATAAGCCATTTATCAGGGTCCCTCTAGCGATGATCTCATTATCCATAATTATTAAACAACTATTGTTCTCAAAAATCAATTTATATCCACTAATTGTCAAACAAGAGATGTAAATAATGTTATTGATACTAGAGGGAACAAAATAGCATGCATCCAATGCAATGATAGCTCCACCAAGTAGATGTAGAGTGACCTCCCTAATGGCAACAATAGTAACTCTTGCTCCATTGCCCATCTTGAAGTCTATCTCACCTCTGGCCAATCTCTTAGGTCTTGCTAGAACTTGCAAAGAAATTACAGATATGATAAGCACTCCGGGTATCCAATACCCATATATTATCATGAAAATCTGACAAGTAGAGAATGATCGTGAATATACGTAAAGCTTATCCAAGCTTTTATTTCATCTTGTCTGCAAGGTAATCCTTACAATTCCTCTTTTAGTGCCTACCTTTGCCTTACCCGGTCTTTCTTTGTCCTTGCCCTTTTTAAGGGTCTTATTGGCCTTCCTTTTCTTCTTGGTCTCACCAATATAGAGAATTGGCTTCTCTTTCTTGATGGCACTCCTAGCCTCCCTCAACATATTGAGGAGCTCAGGGAGAGTCATCTCAAACTTGCTCATGTTAAAATTCATGATGGAGTGAGAAAAGGAATCTGGCAAGGACTGAAGTATAAGATCAATGCACAGGTTATCCTCTAGGACTATTCCTAGACTTGTGAGTTTCTCGATCCATTCTATTATCTTTAGGACATGGTTCTGAACTGATGTCCCTTCTATCATCCTAGCTTAGAAAAAACTCTTGGATATCTCATATCTTTGAGTTCTTCCCTATTTCTCAAATAGCTAGCAGAGATGAAGAAGAGTAGAATTGGCATCCATGCTCTCATGTTGCCTCTGTAACTTAGAAGTTATGAAGGCCAACATATAACATTGTGCCAATGTGGAATTATCTATATACTTCACATAGTGAGTGCTGTCATCCTCGTTTGTCCCTTCTTCCGACATGGGCATAATTGTATCAAGGATATATGTGATTTTTTCCATTATGAGAACAATTCTCATATTGTAGAGTCAATCCATGTAGTTTGGACCAGTGAGGCGATTGGCATCAAGTATGTCACACATAGGGTTTACGAGTGACATATTTCTAATAAACAAGATATAGCATAAATAAATAATATACAAATTTTATAAAAAAACTAATTAAGATACGGACTTCTATCTTAATGTAGTACTATTTACCTAGTGAATCACATGACACCCTCAGCACATGAAACATAAGTCTCCGGTAGACTTCTAGTAGGGATAGGGATCTAATCGATGTCTTAGTGCAACCCCAAGTGACTTGACCAATTATATTAAGTCCGAAAGGTAGATAACTCTTACCAATCACAACTCCTTGTGATTCCCATCATGTTTGGCCTCCGAATCATCATAGTCTCGACTGCTCGACCAACTATAAAGTTTAGTTAAGTCATAACCATCATTACAAGATGAGTCTGATTCGACAATATGCTCTCAAATGACTCGACCAAGCATACCATGTCCTTAGGTCATCGGTGACATCTCTATGTCATAGGCAAGATCTCAATCATGTTGATAAGTGAGCCTCGAGTAACTAAACTTATAATAATAGAAGGTTATATGGGTTAATCTTATTACCTCATGCTCACCGACTTAATATTATCGTATGAGTGATTTTATTTTGTATAGTCTCCTAATATGTCGTGTCACATATATACATATTTAATATATATATATATATATATATACATTGTGTGTGTATATATATATATATATATATATATATATATATATATATTTCTAGTAGGTGTATAACACATATCACATATGTAAGTCACATCGGATGATCATGAGCCATCACCTAATATGAGAGTCCAAGCTAAGTAGAACTCTCCCCCTCTTGCCCTAGCCAACCTCTTTTAAGAAGAGGAGGTGGCTAGGAGACTCCCATCCCATAAGGACTCCTCCCTAACCCTAGCTAACCACTTCTTTACTAAGGGTGGCAGCTAGATTAGGGTTTGTTACATTCATGACTCAATTGACTTTGACCCGTATCCAACTCTAACTTATAATCAGACTCTAATTTCATTCAAATTCGAACCCTACTAGGATTTGGGCTGATTTATTACAATAGACTCAAATCTTCTCTTAGCTGACCTAATATCAGGTCTAGGTTGGCCAACAAGAACCAATCTAAAGACTCGATTCAATCGATTATGACACGAGTTAGCTATGGTCCTAACAAACCCACCCTCTTTAAATCAGCCTTGTCCTCAAGGTTGAGCTCCATGTCTCCAGGTCCTGATTTGTAACTCCTCATGAGGCTGTCTCGTGGCCCCTATAGTGGGTATATCTTGCTCCTGCGGTCCAGCATCAACGCTAGCACTGGTGAAGAGTAGGGGCTACAACTTGATCGGATGACCCATGTTTCAAGCATTTCATTTTTAATCCTCTCTATTTTAGCTTTTCGGAGGTGAGAATAATGATATTTTGTTGTTGATTTGCTTGAAAGAATTGACATTCGGTGGTCATACTATCGAGTAGGAGATAGGTTACGTGGTTCATAAAAAATGTTTGACAATTCAATAATCAATTGGAGAATGTTTGGGTCTTCAATTTTTATCAACTCCCTCATATATTGCTACTAGAGTTACATTAGGAAGCCACTGTTCACTTTGTGTAAGACTTTCTTCATTCGTTGCATCGAAACCATCATTACATTGCTCCCGCTTTTCCCACGTAGGATCACCTGTTTCCCATGGCTGAAAAATTTTATGATAAACTTGAAAAAATTTTAGGAAACATCACCTAATGTCATCAGCTATTCGATGTTAAGCATGGCCTCATAATCATCAAGCGGGAGGATGAATAAATCTATAATTATCTCTTGGTCCTACAGTAAAAGTTTCACCTGTAGGCACCTGCAGTCACACTTTAAAATTCATCTGTCGGCTACCTTAACATCAAACTTGCTATAATTCTCGATATGTAAGGCCATCCGAATAATAACGTTGCTATTCGTAAAGTTATTTAGTGTTCCTAGTGTCAATGAGAATGATGATTGGTTGTTGTTTAAGAACTCCTCCCACTTTCATCGTCTATGGGTTCGTATAGCCGGCAAAAGCATCAATCATAAAGTTAGTCAGCTATTGTTCTTTCTCCATGGCCTCCTCCTCCTATCTTCAATGGGTTTAATCAGTAGAAGGCATCCCTTTTTGCAGTAATGGTCATGGCTCCATGTTTCATCGCAATGCCAACAAAGGCCCTTCGTCGATCTATCGTAAAGTTCTTTAATAGTGGGGGGATGGGGTGGGGTGGTTGTTTCTTTCTTGCATGAGCTGTCATTTGGTTATTCTTTAATAGTAATCAAGCCTTCTTTTAGAATAATGGCTGCCTTTTGATAAGGTCCCTAGTGGTATGAGCTTATTCTGAGTCTAAGGTGGATAGGAGCAGCAATTTTACCGAGCTTGTTTTCATCTCTCCTTCATGTTATCGATCTATCGTAAAGTTCTTTAATAGTGGGGGGGGTGGCAGAGGAGGGGTGGGGTGGCTATTTCTTTCTTGTATGAGCTGCCATTTGGTTATTCTTTAATAGTAATCGAGCCTTTTTTTAGAATAATGGCTGCCTTTTGATAAGATCCCCGGTGGTATGAGCTTATTCTGAGTCTAAGGTAGATTGGAGCAGCAATTTTACCGAGCTTGTTTTCATCTCCCCTTCATGTTGTTGATATGTTTCATGTCAAACTTCAAATTCAGTAGTAATTAGTACCCCTTTGCAGATCAGAAACAAAGTGTAGGGAGAGCCTTGGTGCATATTAGGGGTCGACTATCTTACATGTGGATAGCACAAATTCTAGCTCCCAATACGTCAATCGCAAACACTTCATCGAGGTCGAGTAACGCTAGCACCAGTGAAGAGTAGGGGCTGCAACTTGGCCAGATGACCCCTATTTCAAGCATTTCATTTTTAATCCTCTCTATTTTAGCTTTCTGGAGGTGAGGATAATGATATTGCCAAGTTTTTACTATTGATTTGCTTGAAAGAATTGACATTCGGTGGTCATACCGTCGGGTAGGAGATAGGTTGCGTGGTTCATCAAAAATGTTTAAAAATTCAATAATCAATTGGAGAAGGTTTGAGTCTTCAATTTTTATCAACTTCCTCATATGTTGCTGCTAGAGTTGCATTAGGAAGCCACTGTTCACTTTGTGTAAGACTTTCTTCATTCGCTGCGTCGAAACCATCATCACGTTAATCCTGCTTTTCCCACGTAGGATCACCTATTTCCCATGGCTAAAAAATTTCATGATAAACTTGAAAAAATTTCAGGAAACATCACCTAATGTCATCAGCTATTCGATGTTAAGCACAGCCTCATAATCATCAAGTGGGAGGATGAATAAATCTGCAATTATCTCCTGGTCCTACAGTAAAAGTTTCACCTGCAGGCACCTGCAGTCACACTTTAAAATTCATCTATCGGCTATCTTAATATCAAACTTGCTATAATTCTCGATATGTTAGACCATCCAAATAGCAACATTGCTATTCATGAAATTATTTAGTGTTCCTAGTGTCAATGAGAATGATGATTGGTTGTTGTTTAAGAAGTCCTCCCACTTTCATCATCTGTGGATTCGTGTAGCCGGCAAGAGTATCCATTATAAAATCGATCAGCTATTATTCTTTCTCCATGGCCTCCTCCTCCATATCTTCAATGGGTTTAATCAGTAGAAGGCATCCCTTTTTGCAGTGATGGTCATGGCTCCATGTTTCATCGCAATGCCAACAAAGTCCCTTTTTGGAGGTTTATATGTAAAGAGTATAAAAGTGGTTTTCATCCTCTGAGCATCTTGGTTGAGTCGCTCCTCTTTGCTGGTTACAAGTGCCCTACAAGCCAATCACGTGAGTGATGGCATGTTTGACATACTGCGTGATCTTTTTGTTTACGATTAATATTGACATATTCACACATATATTATCTGTAGCATATATATTGTAATGTCCTTGGTTCTGTGCAATGGGAATCAAATCATGATAAGATCATAATAATGAGATCGATTCACTTTTAAACATAAATCCTAAATAATCCTGATCATAGGTTACTCGAGAGGGACATCGAGATAACTAGACAGATCGGTGTCCTATATACCCATCCATATGATGGAGGCGGCTGGTCGCATAGCCATTTATATAGAGACACTAAGGATATAGTACAGGTGCTCATTAGAGAATGAGTTCACTAATTGATCTGCTTATGGAATGTTATATAGTTGATAATACCTAATGTCAGACAGTGATTCTATAGTCCCAGTTATGTATCTAGTTCTTTGACTTGAGATACCAAGGATGCCTTGTATAAGTACTCCTTTCTTTGACGCCAAACTTACATGTTTGAAAAGTTCTAGATTTGGTATAATTGGTTATCGGGATTAGTAGCCAACCTTATGAAGGCAATTAAGTGTCAATAAAGGATCATTCACTCTCAGTATCATGAGAGGAATATCTCATATATGCTTGCTCAGACAAATCCCTGGTCAGGGTCATTCAGATTACAAGAGAAAGAGTTCTCCGATAGAATCTGATTAGAGCAAGATAAATTGATTCTGTATGTGACCTAATAGTATCATGTCCAATATACGGTCTCTAGGATATTAGTTGGATGAGGGATTATAGATACACAGTAACTGTGAACAGACAGGTCCAATGGATTGATCTCCCTTGTACCTTTTGGGGACTATGGCATAGTGGCATAGTACATCCATAGTCGATGAGTCGAATGAATTATTATGGGGATAATAATTCACTATATCAGAAGGAGTTCTGATGGGAGTAACTTATGACTAGCTCAGCATCGGACCTAGAGGGTCACACTATATGGTGGATGCTTCACCGAATAGAGGATTGTATGGAGATCCAATTAGCCCCTATTCTTACTAGATGAGACCCTATGCTGATGGGCTCCTTGCTTAAGACCCAATTAGAGGCCTAAAGAGATTATTGGATAGAGATCCAATAATACAAGATTAGTGAGTTATTGGACGGAGATCCAATACCCACTAAGGCAAGAGCTCTAGGTTTTTTGATGGCTCTCTATAAATAGGAGGGGAGACTCATGGTTGATAGGTTGCAGCTTTGGCCTCCCTCTCCTATTCTCCTCCCTCCCTCTACGCAAGAGTTTTGAAATCAGATTGGAGGAGTTTTGCTGCAAAGATTCATCATTTGGATACCGCTAGAGAGGAAGACACTTGACTTCCTTCATCCTCTCCATTCGAATCTAGAATACACGGATATACGATCTTCTTAGGTAAAATCAATCTCTTACGCATCGTAATTTTTTTATTTTTACGATTTTCTTGCAACCCCAATCTTTTGCACAATGATTTGATCTGCATAAAAAATCAAGTTTTTTGTTTTGATTTTCGCTGCACATGTGATGCTCCCGCTGAGGTATCCCAACAGTAGTATCAGAGCCAAGGTTTTCATGCGAAAGATTGGTTTTAAATTATGTGTGATGAGATTAAATCTTGTAGAATTGTTCTATGCGTTCTTGCTTCGTTTTTACAACGAAAGTAGCAAGGAGGGCGATCAGCCAGGCCGCTGAGGACATGCTTGGGGCAACCGCCAGCATAGCCACCGTGACCAAGGCTGCGCCCGGCAGCGCGTCCATGGGCATGGTGGCGCTACGAGTAATGCCTACGGGCATAGGTAGCACTGAGGGGCGCCCACTGGGACGGTGCCGGCCGTGAGGTAACTACGGGCTGACGCGTGAGCTGCTACAGGGTAGCGGCCGTCCGCCCACAAGGGTAGTGATGCCTACCGCAAAGGGGGCCGCCCGTGGGCAAGGCAGCCACTAGCGACACGCAGCACTATCGCTTGCGCAGCGGTGGCAACGGCGGCCACTGGATGAGGGCAGAAGGGGAGAGCTACGGTTTCCTTTGGGAAAAGGTCTATTTTACCCCTCTAAATTCAAAAAATTTCGAGGATTATCTTCATGTATAGAATTTTCAAAATATCATTAATGATTCTGAAAATTTTGAGGAATGTCCTCTCATCCAGAATTATAAAAATACCCTTAATAATTCTAAAAATTTTGAGCATGTCCTAATTTCTAAAAAATAATTAATTAAATAATTTAATTAATTATTATATATATCTAGTAATCATACATATTATATGATGTACATGTGATGTATGATGTGGATGAATGATCATAAGCCATGTGTTGTGATGTGTGTAATTGTGATTATTATTATTATTATTATTATTATTATTATTATTATTATTATTATTAGTGGGGCCTGCGAGACTCTGTTTTTCTTGTTTATTGTCAGGCCTACATGTCTGTGATTATTTGTAATTACACGGAGAGACACAACAGGAGCGTGGACGTGATAGCAAGACCCACGATGCCATGGCAGGAGATCACATCACATGGTGATGCCACGATCTGATGGAACCAATGATGACGATATCAATAATCATAGTGCATAGAGATACGCCGATGCATACACAGATCCTATTGTGAGTGATTAGGCCCATTAGCTTGGGCTTAATCATATTATGTGATGGCATATGATCATCTAGTGGGCTTGCATATATGATATGTTATACACCTACTAGATATATATATATATATATATATATATATATATATATATATATATATATATATATGTGATGTAGATATATATATTTCATATGTATGTGTGTGACACAATATATTAAGAGACTGATACAAAACAAGACCCCTCCTATAATAATATTAAGTCGGTAAGTGTAAGGCAATAAGATTGACCCACGTGGCCTGCAATCGTTGTAGGAAGAAATTGAATCACAACATAGGTTGAGTTGGTCGAGTCCCTCGAGGCTCACCTACCTACGTGATCGAGATCTTGCCTACAACATAGAGATGTCATCGGTGACCTAAGGACATGATATGCTTGGTCAAGTCCCTCGAGGGCATATCATCGAATCAAACTCATCTTGTAACGATGGTGATGACTTAACTAAACATGATGTTTGGTCGAGTCCCTCGAGACCATGATGATTCGGAGGTCGAACATGACGGGAATCATAAGGAGTTGTGACTGGAAACAGTTGCCAACCTTTTGGGCTTAGTTTAACGGGCCAAGTCTCTTGAGGTTGCACAAAGATGCCAATTAGATCCTAATCCCCACTAGGAGTCGGTCGAAGACTTTTGTCTCACGTGTCGAGGGTGTCGCATGATTCGCTAGGAAAATAGTAGGAGTATATTAAGATAGAAGTTCATATCTTAATTAGTATTTTTTATAAAATTTATATGTTATTTAATTTACGTTATATCTTGTTTATCGCTTACAAACCCCTATATGGCATACTTGATACCAACCACCTCATTGGTCCAAAGGCTCCACAATTTAAGAATTGTTCTCACAAAGGAGAAAATCCTATATGTCCTTAACATTATTGTGCTCATGCCATAGGAAATGACAAGTGAGGATGAGATTGCTCGCTTTGTGAAGTATATAGATAGTCCTAGAGGATAACCTATATGTTAATCTTATACTTTAGTCCCTACCAGATTCCTTTTTACATTTCATATGAACAAGTTTGAGATGACTCTACCTAAACTCCTCAATATGTTAAGGGAAGCTAAGAGCACTATCAAGAAAAAGAAGCCAGTTCTCTATATTGGTGAGACCAATATGAAAAGAAAGGCTGGTAAGACCCTTAAGAAGGGCCCTAAGCAAAGGTTGCCAAGAAAGACCAGATAAAAGATAAAGGACAGTGCTTCCACTGTGGCGAAGATGGGCATTGGAAGTGAAATTGTAAGGACTACCTTGCATAGAAGGTGAAACAGAAGCTTGGAGAAGTTTTAGATTCTGGTAAGACCTAGGAGATTGGCTAGATGCGAGATGGACCTCAAGATGAGCAATGGAGCAATAGTTGCTATAGTTGTTGTTGGGGAGGTCACCCTACATCTGCTTGATAGAGCTATTATTGCATTAGTTGCATGTTATTTTGTTCCTTCTATTATCAAGAACATTATTTCCATCTCTTATTTAACAATTAGTGGATATAAATTAGTTTTTGAGAATAATAGTTGTTCAATAATTATGGATGATAAGATCATCACTAGAGGGACTTTGATAAATGGCTTACATGTGTTAGACACTTCTCCACACATTATGAATATAAATACGTTTAAGAGGAAAAGAGATGAAGTGAATAATGTATACCTATGATATTGTAGGCTAGGTCATATACACGAGGGAAGGATTCAAAAGTTGCTGAAAGATTCAAAAGTTGCTGAAAGATGGATAGGTCATATACACGAGGGAAGGATTCAAAAGTTGCTGAAAGATGGATACTTAGATCTATCTGACTATGAGTCATATGTAACTTGTGAACCTTGCCTTCGTGGGAAGATGACCGACTCTCCCTTTAGTGGAACCGGAGAGAGAGCCACTGAGTTATTGGAACTCATACATAGTGATGTATGTGATTTCATGTCGGCTCAAGCTATAGGTAGTTACTCATACTTCATTACATTTACTGATGGTTTCTCTAGGTATGGACACATGTACTTAATAAAGTACAAATCTAAGGCCTTTGAAAAATTTAGGGAATATAAGAATAAGGTGGAGAACCAAATTGGAAAGAGTATTTATTAAGACTCTTCGATCCGATCGAGGAGGAGAGTACTTGAGTACAAAGTTCACCCATTTCCTCAAGAACAATGGGATTATATCCCAGTGGATATCTTCTTATATACTTCAGCTCAATGGTGTATCATAAAGGAAGAATCACACACTGTTAGATATGGTATAATCTATGATGAGTTTCACTGACCTACTCATCTCATTTTGGGGGTAAGCCCTAGAGATCGCAACTTACCTTCTGAACAGAGTTCCATCAAAGTTGGTAGTGTCTATACTATATGAGATATAGAAAGGAAAGAAGTCTAATCTTAAGGTGGTTATGATTTGGGACTGTCCTGCCCATATTAGAAGACACAACCCTGACAAGTTAGAATCAAGGATGGAACGGTGCACATTCATGGGATATCCTAAGAAGACTTTTGAGTATTATTTCTATTATCCTGAGGACCGAAAGGTCTTTGTTACCAAGAGAGCTGTGTTCCTTGAGAAGAAACACATTCTTGGTGGAAATAGTGGGAGTGAGATAGAATTGAGCGAGGTTGGAGAACCTAGCTAAAGCACTATTTTAGAGCCCGAGTTTGTTCAGGTACCTAACACACAAATTTCAACTTTATATAGGTCTAGCAAAGTATCTCACCCTGCTAAAAGATATGTGAGACATATCAGTGGGAAGGACTCTCAGGATGTTGATCTTTAGACCTACGAGGAGGCCATTATGAGTATAGACTCCAGAAAATGACAAGAAGCTATGAATTCTGAGATAGATTCCATGTACTCTAACAAGGTTTAGAACCTTATAGATGCACCTGAGGGTATGGTACCCATCGGCTGTAAGTGGATCTTCAAAAAGAAGATTGGAGTAGATGGAAAGGTAGAGACCTATAAGGTAAGGTTGGTAGCTAAAGGATGTCGTTAAAGACAAGGAGTTGACTATGACGAAACTTTTTCACCTATAGTCATGCTTAAATCCATTAGAATTCTTTTAGCCATTACAGCATACTATGACTATAAGATGTGGCAGATGGATGTCCAAATAGTATTACTCAAAGACAACCTCGAGGAGGAGGTGTATATGATACAACCAGAGGGATTCGTTTCCAAAGAGAGTCTAAATAAGGTGTGCAGATTGCTTAGATCCATTTATAGATTGAAGGAAGCTTCTCGAAGTTAAAACATAAGATTTAATGATGTGATAGGATTTATGTCTTCGCTAAGAATGAAAATGAGCCTTGTGTGTACAAGAAGGTAAGTGGGAGCGCTATTACCTTATTAGTATTGTATATGGATGACATCCTAATCATTGGGAATGATATAGGAATGCTCTCCACAGTAAAGACTTGGCTATCCAGAAACTTCTCCATGAAAGATTTAGAGGAAGCATCCTATATTTTGGGGATATAGATATATAGAGATAGATCTAAGAGGATGCTTGGCTTGTCCCAGTCTAGGTACATAGACTCCATTATCAAAAGATTTGGCATGGAGAATTCCAAGAGAGGTCTTATACCAATGAGATATGGAATATCACTTTCTAGGAGTATGTCCCCAAAAACTCCTGAATAAAGGGTAAATATAGATAATATACCTTATGCCTCAGTGATAGGGTCTATTATGTATGTTATACTATGTACCAGGCCTGATATAGCACATGCTCTGAGTGTCATGAGCATGTATCAAGCAGACCCAGGTTTAGAACACTGGAATATGGATCTTTTACTGGTATATGGAGAAGATAGCCTCCAGGTTGAGGGGTAAACAGACTCGAGTTTCCTATCTGACATTGATGATAGCAAACCAAACTCAGGGTATGTTTTCACCTTGAATAGAGGAGCAGTAAGATAGAAGAGTTCCAAGCAAGATACTACTGCTAACTTAACCACAGAGGCATAATACATTGCTACAGCAGAAGCAGCAAAAGAAGGGGTGTGGATGAAGAAGTTTATCAGGGATTTAGGAATCATTCCAAGCAGCATGAAGTTGATTCTCATATACAGCAACAGGGTGATAGTTCTAGCAAGGAAACTCAGGTCTCATCAAAATTGTTCTGAGGAAGTTTCACATAATTAGAGAGATCATAGCCCGTAAAGATATAACAATGAAAAGAGGTCCATTCGAAGATGAAAAGGGTTCTATCCAAAGATAACATTATAGATCCATTGACGAAGCCACTAGCTCAGATTGTATTTGAGCATCATAGAGGTCTAATGGGGATTAAACACATAGGTGATTGGCTTTAGGTTAAGTGAGAGATTGTTGGTTATAGGTGCCCTACAAGCTAATCAGGTGAGTGATGGCATGTGTGACACGTTGTGCGATCTTTTTGCTTATGATTAATATTGGTATATTCTCATATTATATTATCTATAGTATATATATATATATATATATATATATATATTATAATATCCTTGGTTCTGTGCAATATGAATTGGGTTGTGATGAAATCACAATAATGAGATCGATTCACCTTTAAACACAGATCCTAAATAATCCTGGTCATAGGTTACTCGAGAGGGAGATCAAAATAAACAGACATATCAGTGTACTATATACCCGTCTATATGATAGAGGCGACTAGTCTCATAGCCACTTGTGTTGAGACACTAAAGATATAGTATAGATGCTCATTGGAGAATGAGTTTAATGATTGATCCGCTTATAGAATGTTGTATAGTTGATGATACCTAATATCAGATAGTGATTCCATAGTCCTAGTTGTGTATCTAGTCCTTTGACTTAAGACACCAAAGATGTCTTGTATGAGTACTCCTTTCTTTGACGCTGGACTTATAGGTTGGAAAGTTCCAGATCTGATACAGTTGGTTATCGAGATTGGTAGCTAATCTTACGAAAGCAATTGAGTATCAATAAAGGATCATCCACTCTCGGTATCACAAGAAGAATATCTCGTATGTGTTTACTCAGACAAATCACTAGCTAGGGTCATTTGATTGAGAGAGAAAGAGTTTTTCGATAGAATCCGATTAGAGCAAGACAAACTGATTCCATATGTGACCTGACAGTACTATGTCTAATATATGGTCTCTAGGATATTAGTTGGATATGGGTTTATAAATATATAGTAACTATGGACAGACAAGTCCGATAGATTTGAACACACCTGTACCATTTGAGGACTATGGCATAGTGGCCTAGTACGTCCATAGTCGATGAGTCGAATAAATTATTATGGGGATAATAATTCACTATATCAGAAGGAGTTCTTATAGGAGCGACTCATGACCAGCTTGGTATCGGGCCTAGAGGATCATACACATATGGTGGATGCTTCAGCAAATAAAGGATTGGATGGATATCCAATTGGCCCCTATTCTCATTAGATGAGACCTTATAGTGATGGGCTCCTTGCTTAAGGCCTAATTAGAGGCCTAAGGAGATTATTGGATAGAGATCCAATAATACAAGATTAGTAGGTTATTTGAAGAAGATCCAATACCTACTAAGGTAGGAGCCCTAGTGTCTTTGGTGGATCTCTATAAATAGGAGGGGAGACTCATGATTGATAGGCTACAACTTTGGCCTCCCCTTCTTATTCTCCTCCCTCCCTCTGCACAAGAGTTGCGAGATCATATTAGAGGAGTCTTGCTATAGAGATCCATCATGTGGATACCGCTAGAGAGGAAAACGCTTAACTTCCTTTATCCTCTCTATCCGAATATGGAATACATGGATATACGATCTCCTTAGGTAAAATCAATCTCTCACGCATCGTAGTTTTTTTATTTTTGTGATTTTCTCATGACCCCAATCTTTTGCACTATGATTTGATCTGCATAGGAAATTGATTTTTTTGTTTTAATTTCTACTGCGTATGTGATGCTCCCACTAAGGTTTCCCAACACTCTTGGATTCGAGTGAAGGAATATGTGGCTATCACGGTGTGGGGCTGCCACACTTTAACTTCTCCTTCTATTTTTGGCTTAAGTCCTTCGATAAATATTCCTAATAATTATTTATTAGACTAATCACAAGCGAGATAAGATAATTTCATAAACTTGATATGATATTCTTTGATCATGGAGGTTTGTCAGATCTTCACGAGTTGTTCATTGATATTTTCATACTTAGTCGGTCTAAAGTAGTTCGGTAGCTCACTTTTGAATTATATCCATATTGGGACTCCTTTGGTGTATTCAAGCCAATTGTACCATCGAATTACATCTCCTTCATGGTGGATGACAGTGGTGTCCACCATGGAAGCCTCCGGTATCCGGTGATAATGAAACTAGTGTTCCACATGTGAAAGTCATCCTATCGGGTCCCCCTCTTCCCATCGGGGGAAGTCCATCCTCATGCATGGTTGCATCAAATCAGTGGCTTGTTCTTCCTTTTTGGGAGGTCTCTCTGAACTTTCACCTTGCTGCAATTTTGTCGGGCTTGGAGATCATCCAATTCTGAATTTTACGAATAAAGTGCGTAATGCATCTTCCATGCGTGATTCAAGTCATGAGTCAAATGCCTCCAACTTGGCATCGATTGAATCTTGAGATGCCATTACATATGCCTCCAGATCTGAGATGTTTCTATCTTTTTTTTATTGACGAGTCAAGGGCATAGGGTGGTGGAAGGTTTGGTGGCAATGGAAGATAAGATCGGTGATGGAGGGTTATGACTGCGATAGATCACTGTTTTAGGCTATGATTTTGGGTATTGTTAGGGTTATGGAAATATATTATGATAGTTGCATAAGGCTAGAGGGATGGCTTAGGGTTGCTATTGATGGTAGCAAATGGTTTGGCAGGGATGGGTGGCCGAAAGGGTGATAGATCAAGGTTGTAGTTTAGGGTTGATAGCTTGCAGTTTAGGTTGTTGTTGGTGCTATGGTTTGAGGGTGTTATGGAGACTAGAAAGGATTTCGGTGGTAGTGGCTTAAGACTAGGAAGGAAGGTTTAAGGTTGTTGTTAGGAATAGCAATCGATTTGGCAAGGTTCGGGTGTTAGTGCAACAAGATATGCCGAAGGGTAATGTTGCAGGATTCTTCATCAAGGAACAACAGTTTTACGATCAAAGAATTACAACAGCATACCAAGGGTTTTGGGATGGTTTTGACAGCAAGAATTAGATGATGATTAAGGCTATGTCAATGTAATGTATTGAAGAGGATATGGCAATAAATTATGACATTGAGTTTTCGGCAAAAACACGGCAGCTAAGTAGTAGGCGGTTGTTTTGGCTATAGCCTTACGCTGCTATTTGGGCCGACTATAAAAATAAAAAATGGGCTATAACAACTACGTCTTAAGACTAGAGAGGTGCCCTAAAGATGACGTGGTTGGCGGCAGCAAGATCAGTAAGGTTTTGGTGATTTGAGAGAATAAGAACAACAAAGGTACAATAGTAGAATTTTTTATCAAAAAAATTTCAACAATATAGATATAATTTTTTCTAGTAGTTCACAACAAGGATTCGAGTAAACTCAAGGGGAATCCGCTGGTAAATGAAAGGTAATACTATCAAAAAATTTATGGAAGATTACGATAATAAAAGATTCTGCAAGATCAAAGATTATGAGAAGGTGCTACGGTCGATTTTTACATCTAAAGATCAGTGATTTGTATCAATAATTTTTTGATGAAACCAAAAAATCCATTGTTAAGGAGTGCCAAAGCGGTTGTAAAAATCTTGTAGAAGATTGGATAGAAAAATTATGGTAGCAAGATCAAAATAGGTAATGGTATGTGGCTAAATTCTGTAGTGTAATTTTCGTCTTAAAGATGGAGCACTTTATAAACTTTATGATGAAGAGTTTATAAAGTGAGATAGGAGCACTTCTTTTATTTTTTGGGTTAAGGATAACTAAATTGTAGTAGCAGTATGGTAGAATACCAGAACCTAATGCAATTCGTGGGGAGATCAAAAGGTGATATGACGATCTAAGCAATTGTGTGAATTGCTTGGGCAGCTATGGAAGGATGATGAGCAGCTATGGAAGGGCAATGAGATGCAAAGAATGATGTTACGATACCAAGTATTAGAACCCTTATGGATTCTAAGCTTGTGGTAATCTCTATAGAAGTTCGACCTCCTTGGAACACTATAGGGGTTCCTCCCTCCTTGGTTTTCCGTACAAAGGCTGAAAGTAATATTGATCTATTCATGATGAAAAGAGGGCTGAATTATCATGCTCCCGAATTATCGGATTTGAGAGGGGTGACCCTGTTTTACAATTGATAACATTATAATTCAATACATTCTAAATCCAGGATCCAAACTAACATTTGAGGAAATTGAGAAACATTCAAATTTTAAAATTCACATATATAAAATCATTTATAATTTATAATCATACATCAAATCACACAAACATTTATGAAACTCAAAACCAACTTCTCAAATATTAACCACACATAATTCACCAGCGAGAGATTCTATATAATTGTAAAACCAACCATTTACCACAAATTCACTTCATTGTAGACAAAACTTAACATTCCAAAATAACTCTAAACATGAGAGATCATTTAAAGCATTTATATGATACATCAATCTAATTCATCGACAATGTTCTATTACATACAAAATATACTTAAACAAAAACTACAATGATATCAGCCAACAAAAACTTGCCCAAAATCTGAATTGTCTCCACTACCACAACCCAATTTTAACATTCAATAAGTATCAAGCTAACTTGAAAAAAGTTTGATAACAAGAGAGTGAGCTAAAATGCCCAACAAGCATTTAAGATATTTAAGACAAGATCAGATAGCTACAAATAAGCCTGGTATCAAGATACAAAGTAGAGATACAAGAATTCATAAATATTAACTCATTAGATATAAAATTTTAAATGTCATTCATTCAAAATATATTTAGTTTATAACAAATGGAATACATAGTAATTGAAGCATATCGATGACATAAGAAGTTTTTCGGAGTATATCAAAGACACATAGGATATTTCAGAATATATTAATGGCAAATAAAATATTTCGAAATATATCAATGGAGTGTGAAATGTTTCAAATAGCAAATGAAATATTTTGGAACATATCAATGGCATGTGAAATGTTTCGGAATATATCAATAGCAAATGAAATATTTCGAAATATAACAATAGCATTCAAAACATTATGGAGCATGTCGAAGATGTAAATACGTTTCGAAGCATATCAATGGTATATGAATAATCTCAAAACTTATGAAATAGACAAATTAGGAACATAATCTCAAATATCATATAAGACATAACATTCATTTCATTCTTATCCAAAGCGCACATATATTCAAATGTAATGCTTTGGATATCATATCAAAAATATAGAGGGTAAAGTGGGATCAGACAGAATATGGTATATCCATTTCTAGATGACCAACAGATAGAAATAGAGTATTGTAAACTCTAAGCATAACACCCTTTACGATTTTTGATAAGGATCCATAATATCCCACAAACACCATAGTACAAATGGACATTTGAGCAATAAATTTGGCATATATTCGAAGCACATGCGGAACAATAATTATGCATGCACCTTTATAAAATAATATGATATAATATCGATTAATACATAACATATTCAGATATGTAAGAAAATTAAAGACAAGAGCATCTAAGAATTCAGTTTTGAAATGGATGAAGCAAGAATAGGCAAAATTAATATAATTCATATTCTGGTAAAATTAAAAAGGCATATTGAAAAGTTATTTAAATAATCAAATATGCTCTAAATTACTCAAAAATGATATCTTTAGAAAGCTTTATCAATCTACTTTCAGATAAAATAAGTTTCTTATGAATTGAATATTTCTATAAAGAGTTACAGATGATTTGGCTACTAAAGGTCAAGAATTACAGTTCCTATTTTGTATAATCCATAAAGTCTATCAAAACATAAATTTCGATAATCATTTGGACTCTAAAGTTTTCTATCTTGGTATCAAAGGAAAGATAAGTCTAATTTCTAATGAATTAAGTTTTACATAAATCAGAGACTCCAATAGGCAGATATAGGCAATTTAGTGATGAAAAGGTCAGAAGCTACAAACTTTATTTTACATATTTTATATGTTCAGTTAAAATAAAATTTTGGGCTGGCAAATAAACTCCAAATATTTCAAACTTGGTTTCAAAAGAAATATCTATAAATTTATTTTTGAATAAATTAGATTTTATCCTAATCATAGGTCTGTACTGAAAGTTATAACTTGAAAAACACAAGCAGGTCATAGTCTCAAAAATATTCCAAATTCAAACTTTTGCAACTAACAAAAGAGATTTCAGATTAAGGCTAGATTCATTCTGAATTTTTCTCATAATTAAGGCAAAAACAAAGATAAGTTTTAATAGAAAAAGAATAGAATATTTATCTTTTAAGATTTTAATCTCAAATGTGTGGATTTGATCAAAATCACTAAACCCCCAAATTTATTCTTCTCCTCTTCCTTCTCTTCTTCTTCTTCTTCTCTTTTTTTCTTTTTTTTTCTTCCACTCTTATCCACCGACTCAGGTTCCTTAAGCGAGAAGAAAGAGAGGTAGAGACGGTGGGATTTGTTGTTTTATGCATTTTACACTTTAGTCCTTGTCTATTAATATTTATGATTAGGTCCTTTGGTTTTACAAGCAGGTCCTTAAATTTTATAACTAGGTCTTATAAACACTCAAAACAGATTTCTTACCTTACAAATAAGTTTTTTTATTTAGAAATAAGGGATGTTACACTCTTTCCCCCTTAAATAAAAATTTAATCCTCTAAATTTATTATATTTGTATCGACGAAAAGATGATAATATATTTTCTTTATTTTCTCCTCTAGCTCGAGTGGTGTCATTCTATAGGGAGGCTTAAATATTTAGATTATCTCAATGACCAAATCAATAATAATGTCACCCTCTATATCTAGAGGTGATTCGGGCAAATCATTCAGGAACACATCAAGGAACTCTCTGATCACAAGAATTTCTTTTAGGTTAGTTTCTTGATCTGATTGCTCATTTACATATATAAAATAGCAAAAATAATCCTTCTATATAAGGCAATCAGTCTGAAGTACCGATATTAAACAAGGAGGTGACTCATGTCTAATACTCTCAAATTAAAAGATGGGCTGATCCGGTATATAAAAAGTGATCATTTTTGTATAACAATCTATACTGGCATGAAAGGAAGATAGTCAATCTCTGCCAAGTATAATATCAAACTTAGATCTCTAAGAGAATCAAATCAATAAGAAGTTTATATTCTCTGATAAAAATCAGACAAGATGACCAGATCAAGTTTTGTTGTCAAAGAATCCCAATTAAGCGCATAGTTATACATAGCATATAACCCAGTGGTCTAGATCAAATGCATAAAAGATAATCAAAATATTATCAACATAAGTTTAATTAGTACCAAAGTCAAATAAAACTTTTATATTTCAATTACGAATATGAATGATACCTTTGACAACAGATATACAAGCTCTAAAATCATATTCAGTAATAGCTTACTCTCTAGCATAGGCCGATGATCTAGGATGCAGTGTTCTTTCTTCTTATTTAATGGGTAATATTTTTCTTTATGATCTAATTTCCCACAAGCAAAATAGGATCTAGTCATCCAAAAGTATTTACTTGTTTCATAATTTAATCCACATATTGTATAACTGAGTTCTCAGCGGTGGCTTTTCTTTCCCAAATCTAGAGTATTAACTTTCTTGTCATCACTTTCTAATTCATTTCCTCTCTTATTCGTGTTGGTAAACTTGTCTTTACTATTCCTGCCCTTGATCTCTAGAGATTCTCTATATTATTTTCCACTAATACAAAGCTCCTCCTTCCAACATAAAGGTAGCACAAGAAATCTTTTGATCATTAGGATAATTTAAGACCTTAATTATTTTCTTCATTCACATCATATATTGTTTTGCCACTATTAGATCAGATTTACCCCTGAAACATAAAGGACTAAGTTTTTTTTAATTGTTCTACTCCTGATTAATTCTGATTTGACATTCTCAATCAATTCTTTTATTCCACTCAATTTTATAAAGCAAGAGACCATATTTCATAGTCATCCTAGGTTCCTAATGACTTCAAGAAAATCTTTACCAATCATCATAAAATACATCAACATATCAAATATCTTAATAAAATATAATTTTGATCGCTAAAAATGAAGTCCAATTATGATAAGGAAACTCTCAAAATTATTTAACCTAGACCTTATTCTCTCGTGTATAATAAACATGATCTCCACATGAATACTTGATATTATTATGCGAGAACAGAACTTTTTTCATCTTTACTCAGTCACGTAAATTAGTCAATAAAATATTAAAGATCTTTTTTCATCTCTTTTGGATCCTTAATCTATTACGGATAATAATCTCATGAAGTATCAGAAAAGAAAAAGAAGACATATTTAGTTCTCCTTATACATCGGTATAGCTATAACTATATATCGGTATGCCTAACACTCAATTGCTTTCTCTTCTCACTCCTCCACCAATGACATGATAGTCGTGTCCTCTAAGAAACAAGTTGGCAAACGCAAGTGGGAAGCATTATGCTGCCTCTTCTATCCTATCTAGTCTTTTCTGCATCTTTGTTTAGCAAGCATGGATAATTGACATATTCAACCTCCAATGAATGATACGTCGCCAAAAAGATCCATCTTCCTAGTAGGCCGGTTTGAGTTAATAATGTGAAGGACAACTCAGTTTGAATTGATGATGTTCCAGCCATTGTTGGTTTTTGAAATGAATTATTAGACGAACACATGATTGGTCGTGATATGATGCACTGGAACTGATCATTTGAACGTTCCCAGACTTTAAAGATCTCCCTCCTTAAATGGTGTTAATAGAAGCTCTTTGATACTTTCTCCAATCCAGTTGACTATGGGATACCGTAAACTGTCAACACTAAATGTGGAAGTCAATATTTATATACTTCATGATTGTGATGAGGGAATGTCAAGTATATATCCTTAATTTGCATGAAAACCTAAGTTAAACTTACTTGCAAATACTTTAATGTAATCCGCATAGTCCTATGTGATTTAGTTCCTATTCTACTGAAACCAGCGAGGAAAGAACTATATATATATATATATATATATATATATATATATATATATATATATATATATATATATATATATATATACACACAAAAAAAGAAAAGGGGGATAAATTGAGGTCAGACTCTTCTATATCAATGATTTAGTTTTTCATACCACGGTAAAAACCTTTTAGATTTGTATGTTACATTAACCATTCCTTAATCGGCTATAGGCATTGTAATAAATAGATTAGGATAAGCCTAGTATTAGGTTTCTGTTGTATATGTGAAGAACACATTAAAAAAACAGTAGGATTTGACTTCCCAATTAAAAATCTACTGCAAAACTCTTTACATATCTATAGGTGAAAAATCTGTTAGAATTTTAAGGATCACACATGTATAATTAAATATATTAAGTTATTATTTTTGATTAGTCGAAATTAAAATGATCCAATTAAAGTAAAATTATTTAGCTAAGGGACATAATTATTATTATAAAAATTAATTGTGTGGATACCATCAGTCATATTTCTAACTTAATGACGAGATAAGTTAGGAATATGAAACTCTTGAGGCATAATTGTAGATTCATCAATTATGAATATATTCATAATTATAGATTCATCAGTTATGACTATAAATAAGGTTATGGTCCCCGGTTGCAGTATTGAATGAAGTTTCTCTTCACCCGTCAAGGAGAAATCTAAAGTTCTTAAGGATACTCTGCAATTGGAAGACCAAATCACCAATCAATTCAGAAAATACTCTAATGGATTCATCAAATATGCTTTTGTATTAATATGTTTCTTAATTGTTGTAGGATTTCATGCATATTATAATAGATTTAATAAGTTTTATGGAAACATTCTTAAAAACCATTGTTTTGGATCTATAAAGATTGTTTTGAACCAAAAATTCAGTTTTGATTCTATAAAATAATTGATTAATCCATATATGATATGTTAAAAGAACCCAACAAGTGGTATCAGAGCCATCCTACAATTATTGATGAACATTTAAGCTTATTTTTAATGTATTTTAAATGATGTTTTCATCAATATTTTAAAGTAATTTGGTTATATCATCGTTGAGAAAGATGATAGTTTTATGTAATCATGCTATTTTGAAGTGATTTGGTTTCATTATCGTTGGAAAAGATTATAGTTTTATGTAATCATGCTACAGCATGCTTCACATTCAATTCAGTGCATTTTATTGTCTTTTCCGCTTCGTGTCTTTTTATTTTCAAAATATACAAATTCATTTTTACACTTCAAGATATAAATTTCTTAAATTCTTTTTTTGTAGATTTTATCTAATTAATATGAATTTAATTAATTAGATATTGTTGTAATATTATGTTGGTTTAATAATATTTTTACAATATTATGTTAGTTTAAACATAATATTGGTTCTATAAAATTGTTTGTTGACATAAATTGAATGATTTACATGCTTTAAATATTTTTAGTCAACAAATTAAGATCAAGCCAATTTGACTAATATGGTGTAAATTCAATTAGTGATTGTTTAATATTAAATTGAGTAATTTAATATATGAAGTTGCCAAAGTGAACTCTCATATATAACATTTCTCATGAAAATATTAAATGTAGTGTGTATTTACATCCATGTGGTAATTATCCGGCCCAAAAGAAGGTTAATGACTGGTAGGATTATATATATACCTGTAATGGTAAACATGTGATAATTATAGAGTTATACATGTAAATGATAAATCAATCCAAAGATGGGTTTCTCATTTGCCATGTCTTATTATCAGTGTTTGATCATTACAACAAGACTACCACTAGAAATTAATATTGAAGTCCAAAGACAAGATATTAATATTGTATTTGGTATTTTGAGATGGGTTATATCATTATTTGAATTTACTTAAGTTTATGGTAATAAATATGAGCATAATTTATGGTTGTCTATTGTTCTCTTATTTAGGTTCTCTTGCAACAATATCTGCTAACCTTAGTTTTGTAGCAATTTTAAACGGAACTAACTTTAAGGATTAGAAAGAAAACATTTCGATCGTTTTGGGCTGTATGGATCTGGACCTTGCACTAAGAGAAGATCAACCCGCTTCTCTACAGAAAATAGTACTCATGATGAAAGGAGACTATATGAGAAGTGGGACAGGTCTAATCGCATGAGTCTTATGATCATTAAGCGTGGCATTCCAAAAGCCTTTAGGGGTGCAGTATCCGAAGGGATTACCAAGGCCAAAGATTTTCTTACCGGAATAGAAAAGCTTTGAAGTGGGATTACGAATATTAATTATAATGTTCACTCTTACATGCATCACTATATCTTTTATGAGTTACTTAGAAACCCAATCATAAGAACATATTGTTTCAAACACTTTACTATAAGTGTAAATAAATAGATCAATAACCAATATAGTGAAACTTAAATTCTTACTTGACATTAATTGTTTCTGAACTTTTTAACTATTAAGTAATTTATATCATAATGCATAGAGGTATAATAGTACTTATCATTCTTAGAGAATAAAACTATTACAATATATTATAAAGTATCTTCAACAATTTGATAATTTAGTCTGACCATACCAAGTCTTCACATAAAACTTTACAGTCATAAAGCTTGATTAATGACATTCAGGCATGTTATAAAATCAACTTCTATTGTTAATGATATAATAATATATTACTTTATATTTTTTTCTTATAAATTATCCCTTCAATTGATATACATATAAATCCTAAAATGAACTTCCTATTATCAAGGTAATTTATAGAATCAAAACTTAAAAAATTTTATCATTTCAAATTGATCTAATTATCTTTTGCTCCAAAAAGGGGAAGATTATTGAATATCAGATTTTGATGATGAAATCAATTGATGGATTTATGATCTAACCTTTATGTTGGAGATAAATGATGTAGGATTAACTACGTGTTAGGACTCTAGCTGAGTCGGGTCCTAGTCAATTGAGTTGAATTCTTAGATTGTGTCTTGTTGGCCAATCTAGACCTGACATTAGGTCGGTTAGGAGAAGATTTTAGCCTATTGTAATAAATCAACCCAAATCCTAGTAGGGTTAAGATTCGACTGAACTAGAGTCTGATTATGAGTCAGAGTTGGGATAAGGGTCAAAGTCAATTGAGTCATGAATATAATAAACCCTATTCTAGCTGCCACCCCATAGTAAAGAAGCGGTTGCTAGGGTTAGGGCAGAGTCCTTATGGGATGAGAGTCTCTTAGCTGCCTCCTCCTCTTAAGAGAGGTTAGCTAGGGCAAGAGGAGGAGAATTCCACTTAGCTTGGACTCTCTCTAGGGTGGAATAAGAATGAAGTTAGGAGTCAGAGATCCCTATAGCCACCGGCCACATCAAGGTTAGGAGTTAGCTAGGGGTTAGGAGTTAAGGGGAAGATGAGTCATAGTTGGAGTACGAGATTCACTAGGAGTTGGAGTCTTCCATTAGGAAGGAGTCTTCATGAAGTATGAGTCCTATTGTGAGTTAGGGTTTAGAAGCCCTATAAATTTCCATGTATTCATGTAACATCCCTTATTTTTGAATAAAAAAATAAAAACTTATTTTATTTTCTGAACTTATTAGTGAAACTTAAATTCTTACTTGACATTAATTGTTTCTGAACTTTGTAACTATTAAGTAATTTATATCATAATGCATAGAGGTATAATAGTACTTATCATTCTTAGAGAATAAAACTATTACAATATATCATAAAGTATCTTCAACAATTTGATAATTTAGTCTGACCATACCAAGTCTTCACATAAAACTTTACAGTCATAAAGCTTGATTAATGACATTCAGGCATGTTATAAAATCAACTTCTATTATTAATGATATAATAATATATTACTTTATATTTTTTTCTTATAAATTATCCCTTCAATTGATATACATATAAATCCTAAAATGAACTTCCTATTATCAAGGTAATTTATAGAATCAAAACTTAAAAAATTTTATCATTTCAAATTGATCTAATTATCTTTTGCTCCAAAAAGGGGGAGATTATTGAATATCAGATTTTGATGATGAAATCAATTGATGGATTTATGATCTAACCTTTATGTTGGAGATAAATGATGTAGGATTAACTACGTGTTAGGACTCTAGCTGAGTCGGGTCCTAGTCAATTGAGTTGAATTCTTATATTGTGTCTTGTTGGCCAATCTAGACCTGACATTAGGTCGGTTAGGAGAAGATTTTAGTCTATTGTAATAAATCAATCCAAATCCTAGTAGGATTAAGATTCGACTGAACTAGAGTCTGATTATGAGTCAGAGTTGGGATAAGGGTCAAAGTCAATTGAGTCATGAATATAATAAACCCTATTCTAGCTGCCACCCCATAGTAAAGAAGCGGTTGCTAGGGTTAGGGCGGAGTCCTTATGGGATGAGAGTCTCTTAGCTGCCTCCTCCTCTTAAGAGAGGTTAGCTAGGGCAAGAGGGGGAGAATTCCACTTAGCTTGGACTCTCTCTAGGGTGGAATAAGAATGAAGTTAGGAGTTAGAGATCCCTATAGCCACCGGCCACATCAAGGTTAGGAGTTAGCTAGGGGTTAGGAGTTAAGGGGAAGATGAGTCATAGTTGGAGTACGAGATTCACTAGGAGTTGAAGTCTTCCATTAGGAAGGAGTCTTCATGAAGTATGAGTCCTATTGTGAGTTAGGGTTTAGAAGCCCTATAAATTTCCATGTATTCATGTAACATCCCTTATTTTTGAATAAAAAAATAAAAACTTATTTGTAAGGTAAGAAATCTATTTTGAGTGTTTATATAAACTAGTTATAACATTTGAGAACCTATTTGTAAAACCAAAGGACCTAATCATAAATATTAATAATACAAGGACTAAAGTGTAATTTAAAATCATTTTTGTTGGTTGCAAAAGTTTGAATTTGAAATATTTTTTAGACTATGACCTGCCTCTGTTGTTCAAGTCATAAATTTTAGTGCAGACCTTTGATTTAGACAAAACCTAGTTTATTCAAGAATAGATTTATAGATCTTTCTTTTGAAATCAAAACAGAGTTTGTAGCTTCTGACCTTTCATCACTAAATTGCTTATATCATCCTATTGGAGTCTCTTATTTATGTAAAGCTTAATTCACTAGAAATTAGACTCATAAATCTTTCATTTGATACTAAGATTGAAAGATTTGGAGTTCAGATGGCTATCGAAATTTCTATTTTGATAGACCTTATGGATTTTGCAAAACAAAAACCGTAATTTCTAACCTTTAATTGCCAAATCATCTATAACTCTTTGTAAAGACCTTCAATTTATAAGAAACTTATTTTATCTGAAAATAGATTGATTAAACTTTCTAAAGATACCCTTTTCAAGTAATTGAGAGTATATTTGATTATTTAAATAACTTTACAATATGCCTTTTGAATTCTGCTAGAATAGGGATTATATCAAATTTGCCTATTTTTGCTTCATCTATTTCAGAACTAAATTCTTAGATGCTCTTGTCTTTGATTTTCTTATATATTTGAATATATTATGTATTAATTAATATTATATTATATTATTTTATATAGGTATGTGCATGATTTATTATTTCATATGTGCTTCTGATATATGCCAAATTTATTGCTCACATGTTCTTTTGTGTTCTGGTGTTTGTGGGATATTATAGACCTTTGCTAGAAATGATAAAAGGTGTTATACTTAGAGCTTGTGATGCTCTACTTCTGTCTATTGGTCATCTACTTCAAAGCTTGTTTACCATGAGATACAAGGCAAAGGAAATATAAGGGAATGTATTATGGAAATGTCTAATCTTGCTTCTAAGCTTAAATCATTAAAGCTTAGCCTATCAGAGGACTTACTTGTCCATTTGGTTCTGATATCTCTCCCTGCATAATTCAATCAGTTTAAGGTCATTTATAACTGCCAAAGAAACAAATGGTCTCTTAATGAACTCATTTCATATTGTATGCAAGAATAAGAAAGATTAAAGCAAGAAAAGATTGAAAGTGCAAACTTGGCCAACATCTCTAAGGATAAGGGCAAGAAAAGAAAATATAAATATAGAAAGAATGAGGCTGATAAGGGTCCAGTACAGAAGAAACAAAACAAGGATGATACTTGTTTCTTCTGCAAAAAATCTGGGCATTTAAAGAAGGACTGTGCCAAATATCACGCTTGGCGTGCTAAAAAAGGTATGTTCCTTACTTTGGTTTGTTCTGAAGCCAATTTAACTTCAGTACCTAGAAACACTTGGTGGTTAGACTCCGGTGCAACTACTAATATCAGTGTTTCAAAGCATGGTTGCCTGAGCTACCAAAGGCCCAATAATGCTGAGAGATGCATTTATGTGGGGGACGAAAAATCGGTAGATATGGAAGCTATAAGCATATTTAGATTGTTATTGTGTACTAGATACTATTTGGATTTAAAATATACTTTTATTGTACCGTCATTTAGACGGAACTTAATTTATGTTTTTTTCCTTGGATAAATCTGGTTATTCTTGTTCATTTGGAAATAATAAGTTTACTTTGTCTTTAAATTCAAATATGATTGGAACTGGTTCACTTATGACTTATGGTAATCTATATTTACTTAATTATATGGCATCCTATAATAAAACCTTGAATGCGGAATTGCGAGGTACTAAATGTAAAATTAAAAATTTTGGTATATTATGGCATAAACGTTTGGGTCATATCTCTAGAAATAGAGTTTAAAGACTTGTGTCCGATGGGATTCTTGATCCCATTGACTTATCAGGTCTAGATGTTTATGTTGAATGCATTAAAGGTAAACAAACCAAACCTAAGAGATCAGGTGTATATAGAGCTACAGACGTCTTAGAATTGATACATACAGATATTTGTGGACCATTTCCTACACCTTCATGGAATGGTCAACAATACTTCATATCATTCATAGACGATTACTCTAGATATGGATATCTATATCTAATACATGAAAAATCTCAATCTTTGAATGTGTTCAAAGCATTTAAAGCTGAAGTTGAAAATCAATTCAACAAAAGGATAAAAAGCGTTAGATCTGACCGTAGAGGGGAATATTACGGTAGAAATGACGGTTCAGGTGAACAACGTCCAGGACCATTTGCTTTATACCTAGAGGAGTGTGGAATTGTCCCTCAGTATATAATGCCTGAGTCACCTAGCATGAATGGTGTAGCTGAAAGACAAAACCGCACACTTAAGGATATGGTAAGAAGTATGATTTCTCAATCTACTTTGCCAGAGTCACTCTGGGGAGAAGCAATAAAAACTGCAGCTTACATTCTTAATAGAGTACCAACTAAAGCAACTGCAAAAACTCCTTATGAACTTTGGACTAGGAGAAAACCTACTTTAAGACACTTTCATGTATGGGGTTGTCCAACTAAGGCAAGGCCTTACAGGCCTAATGAAAATAAATTGGAATCCCGAACAATGAACAGTTACTTTATTGGTTATTCTGAGCGATCTAAGGGGTATAAATTTTATGATCCCAAATCAAGAAATATTTTTGAGACGGGTATTGCTATATTCTTTGAGGATATTGAGTTTGGGGAGAGAAATAAGATTAAAGATTTTATCTTTGAGGAAGAATTGGTTCAGTCTGATCCGATTCATATAGTTGCCACTAATATGGTAAAATATGTACCTCAAAAGGATATAGTCATTTTAACTCCCATACAGTATGAAGAAATTATTCATGGGGAACAAACTCAACATCCTCAAGAATCTGTGCCGCAAGAGCCAGCACCTTTGCGACTATCCACTAGGGAAAGGAGGAGTGCCATTTCGGATGATTATATGGTATTTCTCCATGAACATGAAGAAAGTAGTGGTATAATGGAAGATGATCCAATCAACTTCCATCAAGCCATGGAGGATTCTAATTCGGATAAGTGGATTGAAGCAATGAATCAAGAGTATAAGTCTATGCAAGACAATAAAGTTTGGAAACTTGTCCTATTACCAGAAGGTGTGAAACCTATTGGTTGTATAAATGGATTTTTAAAACAAAAAGGGATTCTAAAGGTAATGTGGAGAGGTATAAAGCACGTCTTGTGGCAAAAGGCTATACTCAAAAGGAAGGGATTGACTTTAAAGAGACTTTCTCTCCGGTTTCAACGAAGGACTCTTTTAGGACAATTATGGCTCTAGCCGCACATTTTGATTTAGAGCTTCATCAGATGGATGTTAAAACAACATTTCTCAATGGAAACATTGATGAAATAATTTATATGGTGCAACCAGAATACTTTATGTCAGGAGACCCAAAGAAAATGGTTTATAAATTAATAAAATCCATCTATGGACTAAAATAGGCATCCCGTCGGTGGTATCACAAATTTCATCAGGTAATTATCTCATTTGGTTTTGAGATGAACGTTGTTGATGGTTGCGTGTATCACAAACTCAGTGGGAGCAAATTCATTTTTCTGATATTGTATGTGGATGATATTCTGCTTGTTACAAATGATATAGGCTTATTGCACGAAACCAAGAGATTTCTATCTAGAAATTTTGAGATGAAAGATCTTGATGACGCCTCTTTTGTATTATGAATCCAGATACACCGAGATAGATCCCAGGGTATTCTAGGATTATCACAAAGGAGCTATATCGATAAAGTACTCAAAAGTTTTGGCATGCATGATTGCAAATCAGGAGATACTCCTGTCACAAAGGGAGACAAGTTCAGTCTCAATCAATGCCCTAAAGGAAATCTGGAAACTCAAGAAATGCAGAAGATTCCCTATGCATCAACTATAGGGAGTCTAATGTATCACAAGTTTGTACGTGTCCTGATATAGCGTACATTGTTGGTGTGTTAGGTAGATACTTAAGCAATCCTGGAATGGATCACTGGAAGGCAGCTAAAAGAGTCATAACATATTTAAAGAGGACAAAAGATCATATGCTCACATATAGGAGATCAGACCATTTGGAGATCATTGGGCATTCTGACTCCGATTTTGCTGGATGCCAAGACAGTAGGAAATCCACTTCGGGCTACATTTATATGTTGGCTGGTGGGGCAATTTCTTAGCGTAGTGCCAAGCAATCTCTTATTGCTTCTTCCACTATGGCAGCGGAATTTGTAGCATGTTTTGAGGCGTCCAATCATGAAATTTGGTTGAGGAATTTTGTCACAGGGCTACAAATAGTACAAGGGATTGAAAGACCACTAAAGATATCTCCAACAACAATAGGAGCTCGACTAAGTTAAAGCACATTGACATCAAGTTCCTAGTTGTGAAAGAAAGGGTACAAAGTAAACAAATTTCTATAGAACACTTGGGAACAAACTTTATGTTGGCAGATCCTCTCATAAAAGGTATACCGCCCAAGGTCTTTCATGAGCATACTGCTTATATGGGTATATCAGAATTTGATGAAACTTTAGTTTAATGAGAGTCTGTCATATGTTTCTTATATGTTCTATGCCAGATTCTGTATTTGTACAGATATTTTCTGATCAGAAATAAAGGTTCAGTTTATTATACTTTGTACATTATGGCTATTAAAGTTTTTAATGATCTTATAAAGATAAAGTTGGACCAGTTGAAAATTGACATGTACAGATCACATTCATGTAATTTTCATGCTACACATTTCATAATTGATCTATGTCATTTGGTTATGTTAATATTAGTGATCATCGATGGGTTTAGCTATGATTGATATAACGAAGACCGCTTTGGTCCTATATTAATATAGTCAATGGACGAGATTGTTTTGTATGTCCTGTTTAATAATGGCAACAGTTTTGAGCTCATAAAGTATAGCATATTTATAAGGATACATATGTGACTCAGTGGGAGATTGTTAGAATTTTAAGGGTCACACATGTATAATTAAATATATTAAATCATTATTTTTTATTAGCCAAAATTAAATTGATCCAATTAAAGTTATTTGACTAAGAGACATAATTATTATTATGAAAATTAATTGTGTGGATACCATCAGTCATATTTCTAACTTAAATGACGAGATAAGTTAGGAATATAAAACTCTTGAGGCATAATTGCAGATTCATCAATTATGAATATATTCACAATTGTAGATTCATCAGTTATGACTATAAATAAGGTTATGGTCCCCGGTTACAGTATCGAATGAAGTTTCTCTTCACCCGTCAAGGAGAAATCTAAAGTTCTTAAGGATACTCTACAATTGAAAGATCAGATCACCAATCAATTCAGAAAATACTCTAATGGATTCATCAAGTACGCTTCCGTATTAATATGTTTCTTAATTGTTATAGAATTTCATACATATTATAATGGATTTAATAAGTTTTATGGAAACATTCTTAAAAATCATTGTTTTAGATCGTTTTGAACCAAAAATTCTGTTTTGATTTTATTTTGAATCCAACAAAATCTTCAATCAGATAATAAATCATCCAAAGTTTCATTATGCTGATCGAACAGTCTACAAGCAAATTCTCCATTGCTCAATCATATCACATCTTTAAAGAGCCATCCATGTTTACGTCCATGTGTGTGTATATGCATGCATACTCCAATAAGCTGGTATAGATTCGATTCTCAAGCAGTTTCGAATAAAAAAAATTTTGTTTTCCTGGTTCCATCTATAATAAACATGTTCCTTCTGCTCCAGCATCGTATGTTCGGCTTTCTCATGAAAAGTTCATAGTGTATAACAAACATTCTGACGATGCTTTCAGTTTGTTGAGCTCTAAAACCCTCAACCATGCAACAAATTTTCAACTTACAATCGGATGCAGTTTGCATGTTGGATTTACAGACACAATCAATGGACTACATGTAATTAATTAGACTCTAAAAGATAGACTAAACTGTGTGTGTCACACTATTTATTAGATGGCGTGTTGTACTCATTAGTATACAAGTCGATGAATCAGCAATTTTGGATGATCAACATATTTATTAACATCTGCACAACGAAATCTTGAAGTTCATCAAAGATCAAAAGTCAATTAGACCTATTTAATAATTTAATTATCAAATATGTTTTTCTCAACAAGTTACCCTAAAAAATAACCTTCATGGATTGGATTCATGTAGAATAAATACTGGAGAAACATTCATGTGTATACATAATGATGCATATTCTTATAAGCTTGTATACACGGGCGTCCTCGAGCAATCTCTAATTATGGTTCACAAAAATCCTATAAATCTAACTAATAATGCCAACAAAAACAACAACAAAAACAAAATGTAAGAACTTCACTTGATACTACCAGCTTCCAATTGTTCTATGCCTGATACTAAAAATGTGCGGGTAAATTCAACAATGTTAATTAACATCAAGATTACTCTATCATTAAGCAATATAAACTTTCTGATGCACCTATTACAAGAAGATGTCTTCTGCTGATGCACATAAAATGGCTTCTGCAACAATTTAGTTAGTTCTCGAGAAGCGTCGATCTTGGATTATTTATTACCTAGGATTGCAATTTCAATCTTCGAGATATGATCTGTTCACAAATCATCATCTCCGAAGCCCAAATGATGCTTCAAGAAAATATCAATTTTAAGGATACCATGCCGGCAAATCCGCAGATTAAAAACCTGGAAATATATCTTGAGCAACATAGACGGACAGATTAAAAACTCTGGTGGAACATGTGACGAGGTACACAATCTTATCTTGCAACCTCTTGCATTTGGAGCTTATCTAAAAACCAAAGTGTACTACTACTACTGCTGTGTACTGCATGTTACATTTCATACAGATAGTACGAATTCCACCCCCCCCCCCCTCTATTATTGTTGCCTTGTCACACCATAATCTGTACCCTTAAAAAGTTTTTCCTCAATCAAACCTAAAAAATCCTCAAAGTTCATCGCAGCATCTGATAGGTACCATCTGAGGTTGTGAATCGCTAGGAAACTAACTCTCTCTTCGATCAATCCCAGACTGTGTTCTATATGGTGAAGAAAAGCTTTTAGGATGTAAAATGAGAGGAACGAATGGAAACTTAAAGTTCTTCAGTTGCAGACTCAACAAGCCATAGCTAAAACAATCCCTCATTTAGTCAGTTCTACAAGTATCTTATCAAGAAGCTCTTCTTTGGTTTCCAAACCTCTTTTATGTAAACGACGGGAGGGAAGTGTTAGTCTTCTTTTCGATCTTTGCTTTCACACATTAAAAAAAAAACAAAACAAAAGAGAGAGAGAGAGAGAGAGAGAGAGAGAGAGAGAACAAAGAAGAAAAGCTGCTTAGAGGATAACGATTAGGTCTCCTATTTTCTTGGTACAGATCTCGGAAGACATTCTAAGATGGTAAAGAAGAAGCAAACATATCGAAGCGATTAAAGGGCAAGACATCCAAGACGAGGTACAGCAAACAAAAAGAGCAGAAAAGAAACAAAAGATAAATGACAAGAAAAGGGAAAAGAAATAGATCTGGATGGAGATACGGATTCTGGAGGACAGAAACCCAAGCCATTGTTTTATCTTGAAGAGGAGCGGTGGCAATGCGGTTCTGGAGAAGGGAAGCCAAGATGACATATAGTTGCATTTGCCACTGCACCTACAGACTGATGTAAGCTTGAGATTCTTGAAGGTCGCCCTCTTTAGGTGCTGGTGAAAATGCAGCCATCTGAAACCATCTTGGTCTGAAATATATTTGCAGCATTCATCTCTCTCTCTCTCTCTCTCTCTCTCTCTCTCTCTCTCTCTCTCTCTCTCTCTTATGTTGGGTTGGAAGATGTCGTAGAAATCTAGACCCACCTCTATATTAGCAGAAGAAATCTCTCTCTCTCTCCTCCCCCCTCCCCCCTCCCCCCCGCGTCTGGCTGAAATCCTGTTGGGTTGGAAGATACAGTAGAATTCTAAACCCACCTATCTCTCCTGCGAAAACTAGAACCCATCCTTATGTTAGCAGAAGATGAAAGGGACACACACCCGCTTTTGTTTCTTGTAAGCTTCTAACATAGAAGGGAAAGGGAGGAGGAGCACATGCCGTTTACCAAGTCGCTAGTTTGGGTAGCAGCGGCGTGGGAGTTCACGTCGGCATACGGGCGCAGCACCAATACGACAAGGAAGGGCATGTCGTCGTCCCTGTTCAGGTGATGTGGCCGTGGTCTCACGGAAGACGCCCTCACCTCCTGCCTCACCTGCAACCCCGTTTGCAAGCATGTTCATTCCCCTGATTATTCATGGTTGGGTTAAATGCACATGTTTATAGTAAGTAAGCGTACACCACCACCACACTTACCACGGTTATCAAGGCTATATCAATAGAAGGATCGCCATGTGATCTAGGGATTCAAGAAAAAATTTCTAAAATTTCAGAGAAGAAAACTTACTATAAAAGCCATATTACATGCCTTGATTACAAAAAGACGTGATTGATTGCTACCATTAGGAAGTCTTCATTGTTATTGGACTGTTAGACAAGTTCTAAATTCATCCATTTCAATTTTATTTATACTTTACTTGGATAATAATACAAACCCAAAACCGGACAAGCTTGCTTCCATCTCAATCGACAAGTCTAGATAAAACGTGATTGATTAATCGCACATTGTGTTCGAAACTTACATCATATGTATGTGTGGATCACCTGAATGACTGTGGGTGGCTATAAACATGCTCCGAATAGCCTCCTACCCCATGTCAACTTCGTTCTCAGTAAGTACTTTTGTTGTTGATTTTGCCATGGCTTCCTCCGGTCTAGCAATCATCTTATTCAAGCTTTTCCTGCTAATGGCCCTTTGCAACAGCTTTAGCGTTCAATCAGACCAGGCATCTAGTTCGCTGCTCGACGACGTCTTGCACGGTAACGATGACTCGAAGGGGGCAAAGAGTACCAGACGAACTCGTCGATAGGTGTGCCGCACGTGCAGCTGAGGGGGTTGATCAATGTACTCCCCAGCATCAAAATGGATGATAGGTAGGGATGTCGTAATTTAATTTTATTAAAAATGATAATCATATAAAATCTAAAGGTATTCATGTAAATCCTATCTAGTCGATCCTTATTAAAGAAAGTAAGGAGGTCGACTATGTTAGTATTAGTTGAGAAATATATTTGAAGGGAAAGTAAGATGCATGTTACCCTAATTAATCGCCCCTTATCCCAGTTAAAGAGAGGGTTGGTTAAGGAGGGGATTAAGTTAGAATAGGATTATGAAATAATAAAGCAATCGACCACCTCTAAGATGGGTCGATTTGAGGTTAGACTTAGAGTTGTTAAGAGTTGCTTTAGGAGTTGGTTAGGAGTAGAAGTCTTGAAGTATGGGTCCTCTTAGGAATTAGGGTTAGAAGGCCGATAAAAAGATAGTCTTGCAATCCTTCACTTTTTATCATCAATATAAGAGTATTTTATATAGCCTTTGAGCAGCAAGTTAGAAGAGGGAACCCCTATAGAGTTCCAAGGAGGTCGATCCCTTATAGTGATCACCCCCGAGCTTAGAATCCACTAGGGTTCTAATACTTGATATCATAACAACATTCTTGACATCTCGCTGCTCTTCCATAGGCATCTATCAACCCTCCAAAGCCGTCCAAAGCAATTCCCATAATTGCTTGAAGATTATCACCAAATTTTGTTGTTATCTCCACTATCGCAGATTATCCCTTGATCTCCCCGTGAATTGCAATAAGTTCTGGTTTCCTATCTTATTACTGCTGCAATTTAGTTATCCCTATTTTAAAAAATATATAAAAAATTTATTCATATTTGCTGCACCACGCTTTCTTGATCAAATTTTTACAAAATTTCTACCACGGCTTTATAACTTCCTATCCTCATATCTCTCTTGGTTTCGTCAAAAAATCATCAAGATAACCTACTCATCTTTTACGTCCAAACTGTTGTAGTTTAGACATCGTACTTCTTCGTGATGTTTGATTTTGCCAAACCAATTGCTGTTATTTCTTTCCACAAAATTTTTTCCCCTTAAGTTTTACTCAAATTTTGTTGAAAATTTTTGGAAAAAATTACGTCTTCACTGCTGGAATTTTTTCGATGAAAAATCTGCTACAGCACCTTTGTCCTTCTTCTTCTTAACCCACCGAAACCCAACTATGTCGCTGCCACCACCCAAGATGTCTTTAGAGCATCCCTCTAGCCTTAAGACACAGCCATCATAACCTATTTTTATAACCCTAACACCTTAAAAACCGTAGCCCAAAATAGAAAATCATTGCAGCCGAACCCTTCTATCACCAACTGATTATCCGAATCTTCCACCACCCATGCCATTGACCCGTCAACAGAAAAAAGACAAGGATATATCTAATCTACATACATACGTCATGGCTTCCCAAGATCCAATTGATGCCAAGTTTGAAGTATTCGAATCTCGACTTGAATCACAGCTCGAATCGCGCTTGGAGGACAAACTACGCGCTTTGTTCGTGGAGTTCAAAATTGGACAACTATCGAGTCCAACAAAATCTCAGCAATAAGAGAGTTCAAAGAGGCCCCTAGAGAAGGAGGGATAACCTTCGGATATGCTTCAACCACGCATGAGGGTGGACTTCCTATAATGGGAAGAAGGAGACCCGGCGGGGTGGATTTTGTGCGCCGAACGTTACTTTCGCTACTAGCGAACGTCGGATGATGCTATAGTAAAAATTACTGTCATCCACCTTGAAAGAGATGTTATTCAATGGTACAATTGGCTAAAATATAATTATGGGGCTCCAACATGGAATCAGTTTAAAAATATACTGTTGAACCACTTCGGACCTACGGAGTACGAAAATATCGACGGTCAACTCGCAAAATCCGACAAACCTCTACAATTCAATAGTACCAAACCAGGTTTGAGAAGCTATCCTACCTTGCTCGTGATTGGATTGACTGACAATTGCTAGGTACCTTCATCGAGGGACTCAAGCCGGAGATAAAAGGGGAAGTTAAGACATGACAGCCCTGTACCGTAGCTGCTACAATTTCCTTTGCCTGAATACAAGAAGAGCAGCTCAACCAAGATACCCGGAGGTTGAGAGCCACTCCTAGGCCCACAGCATACAAGCTTCCTTCTATTCTCAACCATCCTTCGCTGTCAAAAAAATTGACAAGAGAAGAACTACGTGATTGATCAGCAAAGGGGCTTCGTTGGCATTGCAATGAACTGTGGAGTCATGATCATCACTGCAAAAAGGGCTGCCTCCTATTGATTGAACCTCTTGAAGATGTGGAGGAGGAGGTCTAGGAGCATGAGCAAGAGGTCACGAATGAAGAAAATAGCTGGTTGATATTACAATGCATGCTCTTGCCAGCTACGTGAACCCACAAATGATAAAAGTGGGAGGATTTTTGAAGCAACAACCGATTACCATTCTCATTGACACCAGTACTAATAATTTTATGAACAGCAAGTTTGCTATCCGGATGGCTTTATATATTGAAGATTGCAGCACATTTGATGTTAAAGTCGTCGACGGACGAATTCTGAAGTGTGATCATTGGTGCCCATGGGTGAAGCTTTTGCTACAGGATCAAGAAATAATCGTAGATTTTTTCCTCCTCCCTCTTGATGATTATGAAGTCGTGCTTGGCATCGAATGGCTAATGACATTAGGTGATGTTTTTTAGAATTTTTTAAAATTAATCATGAAGTTTTACAGCCAAGGAAAATAGGTGGTACTGCGTAGCAAACGGGGAATAACATATCAACGATTTGCACATGACGAATAGAGAAAGTCTTGCACAAAACATGATGCGACTTCTTAGTACAACTTGAGCAGCAATCTAAGGGGGAGGCAACCGAAGTTGAAGACCCAAATCTACTTCCCTTGCTTGCTGAATTTTCATATGTATTTGACAAACCACGCAACCTACCTCCTAGCCGCTAGCATAATCATCGGATATCAATTCTTTCGGGCAGACCTCTAGCAAACACTCGACCATATCAGTACCCTCATTAATAGAAGGATGAAATAGAAAGGATTATGAAGGAGATACTCAAAACAAGAGTTATTTGACACCGGTACTCCTTGTATGAAAGAAGGACAGAACATGGCGAATGTGCATCGACTACAGAGCTCTCAACAGTATAACTATTACGGACAAGTATCCTATTCTAGTAGTAGATGAATTGTTTGATGAATTAAAGGGAGCACAAATCTTCACAAAGCTGGACCTTCGATCCAGATACTATCAGATACGAGTATGCAAAGAAGATATACCGAAAACCATCTTTCAGATGCATATCGACCATGACGAATTTTTGGTAATGCCCTTTGGTCTCACCAATGCTCCCTCTACCTTCCAGAGCCTTATGAATGATATCTTCTAAAATTATCTTCGTAAGTTTGTGTTGGTTTTCTTCGATGACATCCTTATCTATAGTCCTTCTACTGAAAGTCATTTTGAGCACTTACAACTTGTTTTGACGATTCTTCGAGACCATGTCTTTTTTGTCAAAAAATCGATGTGTGGCTTTCTTCAATATAAGGTGAAGTATCTTGGACATATCATATCAAAGGAAGGAGTAGCGGTAGACCCTTCCAAAATTGAAGCAATGCAGAACTAGCCGACCCCAAAAAATGTAAAATCGCTGCGTGGCTTTCTCGGCTTAATAAGCTACTACCGCAAGTTCGTGAAAGACTATGGGAAGATCAGTGCGCTTCTCACTTCCTTGCTGAAAAAATATGTTCCAATGGTTGGATAGAGCCTCTATCGCCTCCAAACTTAAGACCACAATGATGATAATACCTATGCTACCACTACCTGACTTCGATAAAACTTTTGTTATTGAAACTGATGCCTCTAGAGTGGGAATAAGTGTTGTGTTAATGCAAGATGACTGTCCCCTAGCATATACAAGCAAGGTTTTATCTCATTCCCATCTTAAGATGATTATTTACAACAAGGAGATGCTCATGATTGTGCACGCGGTGGCTAAGTGGAGACCGTATTTAATCGGGCGACGCTTCCAAATCAAGACTGACCATAAGAGCTTGAAATATTTCTTGGAGTAGAAGATATCTTCCCCCAAGCAACAAAAAAGAGTAAAAAACTTCTTGGATATGATTATGAAATAATTTATAAAAAGAAAAAAGAGAATGTTGTTGCATATGCGCTTTCATGACTACCCGAGCAAGCTGAATTTTTGGTTGTTTCACTTCTGAACAGCAACTTCCCTGAGGACATTAGGAAAGAATGGCAAGATGATCTAGGACTTAGTAAGATCATAAAGAAATTGGAGGAAGAACCAGGTTCCGTGGCTCATTATATTTGGGGCTCAAAAGACCTACCTATAAGGGATTCATTGTGCTTGCACCAAATTCTAGTTGCATAAAGACCATCCTTCAAGAGATTCATTCTACACCCGTGGTCGGGCATTTCGGGTTCCTTAAAACCTATAAGAGAATTAAACAAAATTTTTATTGGGAAGAGATGAAAATATTATTGCTAAATTTGTAGTATAATGTAATGTGTGCCAATGATATAAAGGCGAAACAGTGGTAAACCTTGGAAAGCTACAACCTCTACCCATCACAGACTCAATATGGACTAATATATCAATGAACTTTATCGAAAGGCTGCCCTCATCACAAAGAAAATGTATGATTGTTGTTGTTGTTGATAGCCTTATAAAATATGCTCACTTCTGTGCAGTTCACAATCCCTACACTGCTTCCAGCATTGCCCGAATCTTTATGAAAAATATTATAAAATTACATGGGATGCCGAGATCTATTATAAATAATCATGATAGGGCTTTCACGAGTAAATTCTAGATAGAATTATTCCAAATGCAGGGTACTAAATTGAAGATGAGCACAACATATCACCTATAAACTGACAGTTAGACTGAAGTAGTGCATATGTGTTTAGAGACATACATCAGATGTTTCGCCAATGACCAGCCAAAAGAGTGGACAAAATGGCTCCCTTGAGCCGAGTAGTGGTATAACATAACTTATTATTCATCCATGAAAACTATACCCTATGAGGCTATATATGGCGGACCTCCTCCTGTAATCTCAAAATATGTATTGGACACCTCTAAAGTAGAACAAGTAGACAGAGAACTACATAACAAAACCAAAATGTTGAAGTTATTAAAAAACAACCTTTCTGTAGCTCAAGCAAGGATGAAATAACAATATGATCAACACAAAGGTGAAAGAGAATATGCAGTAGGAGATTAGGTATTTCTACGACTCCAACCATACAAGCAAACATCGATCCAGACTAGAGCATCCATGAAGCTTTCACATCGATTCTATAAACCCTACCAAATTGTGGAGCACATCAGGGCAGTAGCATACATATTGGACTTACCCGTCGACTCCCGAATCCATCCAGTCTTTCATGTGTCATGCTCGAAGCTCAAATTAGGACAGGACGAGATAGTTCAAATACACTTACTTAATATGACTATCCAAGGAGAGCTCCAAACTCAGCCGAGTGCCATTATTGACCGAAGGATCGTGACACAACGACGGTGACCCACTACTGAAGTGCTAATATAGTGGGCAAACCTTCCAGAAAAAAAAGACCACTTGGGAGAACTATGATGATTTAAAAATCAAATTTTCAGAATTCATGGAGCACTAATATCGAGGACAAGGTTGATTTGAAGAGGGCGGGTATGTTAGGACTCTAGTAAGGGGAGTCCTAATTTAATTTTATTAAAGAGGACATTCATGTAAAATCTAAGATCATTCATGTAAATCATATCTAGCCAACTCCTATTAAGGAAAGTAAGAAGGTCGACTAGGTTAGGATTAGTTAAGGAAGATATTTTAAGGGAGAGTAAGATGCATGTTACCCTAATTAACCACTCCTTATCCTAGTTAAAGAGGGGGTTGGTTGAGGAGGGAATTAAGTTAGAATAGGATTAAAAAATAATAAAGCAACCGACCACCCCTAAATGGGCCGATTAGAGGTTAGACTTAGAGTTGCATTAGGAATTACTTAGGAACATAAATCTTGAAATAGTAATACTCTTAAGAATTAAGGTTAGAAGGGTTATAAATAGTGTTGTAATCCTTCACTTTTTATCATCAATAGAAAATTAATTTTTATAATTTTTGAGCAACAAATTGAAGGAGATAACCCCTATAAAATTCTAAAGAGATTGATCTCCAATAATGATCAACCCTGATCTTAGAATCCAATATGGTTATACTCCTCGTGCCCCCAAATGCTCTCCATCCAACGAGCCCATCGACCAACTGAAGCAGCCGTTTAAATATTGTGCACCTATTGTGGCCCTTTAAATATTACTATTTTCGACCACTTTACAAAATCTGTTTGTTAGCTTAAGCAAATTTGCATCAAAGATATGTACACCTGTGCCACTAATGTGATTGTACACAAACGAAAGTACATAAACTTGAAGAGGACATTTCAAACACACTGGAGGATCTGCAGACCATGAAACGAAGAATGCTAATACATAATGCTCCAATAAGTCCACTGAATCTGTTTTTTCACCAAATCAGATTCAGTGTCAAAGGGTCACATGCCAATGTCAATACAATTTGCTTTAAACAGAATGTACCCACTGAATTAGACTAATGAGTGAGAAGCCAGACTTATTTCCATACTAGTGAAATATTTCGGTACAACTAAGCCCCCATCTAATCGTAAAGTCCTTTCTCCAGCCATATGTTGACCAAAAATCTATCATCTCCTGAAAAATATTTCAACAAGTTTGACGGTGAGAGAATATTTATATAAAATTAATTTTGAAAGCTAAAAATGGCACAATACAATAATTGTGAGACAATCGAATAAGATGTTACCGATAATGGGATGGGTTGTGAAAAAGGTTGGTTGGTTGAAAGCAAATCCTCGTAGGTTGCACACCAGCTACAGAAAATAAAATCTAGATTACAAACATGGGAAGTAGAATCCATAAATTACCCAAACCCACAACAGTTTCTCCATATGGACTTTGTTAACACAACTTGGATTTATGATCTAGAGAGCTAAATATATGATACTCTCCATGTTTGTGCATGATATGCATAAAGGTGAATGGCAGAGGCACTTGCTACAGGGTTCTTGGAATTATTAGTTGACATGGTCATTTACAGTCTATGATATTTCTGATCCAAGAAAGTATAGGAAATTCAAAGAGTATCATCTACAAATGGTATACACTGAATCTATGTTATCCCGCAGCAACTTGCATAAAGGAGGTTTTATCTAACCTTATTGTTGGTTCTCTTGGAGCTCTATGGGGCCTTTTTGACTGATCACCAACCCACTCCCTTCTCATCCGATTCCAGGCTATAGCACCTAAAGAGCACAGTAGAAATTATCTAAGTGATACAAAGAGAATAATTTGTAGTTCGAAGAAACAAATACGAGAAACAACAAAAGAAGAACTTGGATTTTGAAGCAACAATTACCGTCAACAACAAAAAGTGGTTTTTGGTTGATAACCAGATAACATCTCGCACAGGTGAAGTAAGATGTTGGAAAGTGGAGCTTAATATCCATATATTACTTCAGAACAAACAAGTCAAGCAAAAATTTAGATTTCATACTAAAAGTTTCTGCAACCATTTTTTTCATAAGTGATTCCTGATGTAATGAATACTCATGACTATTTGGATTCAACTCTAGCAACATATTGTCAATTTCAATTACCTTATGTTCACAACCACCATATAAAATCTAGAAGTCTTCTTGGCTAGAGAAAGGAGGTTATCAACATTAACAAAGATGTAGTAGCTCCATTTGGGATTTGTATTCCACTAATCTCTTCATGATCTAATTGTTTGACCTCCAAGGACCCAAGCAGGTCATACAACATAATTGCAATTTTTTTAGCTAGCAAGCTACATCAATCCTTGTTCTTATCTGACTAGCATGTTTAATGGTTACATGTAGCCAAATGGAAACATTTTTCTTCCTCAAAAAGATTGAAATAATGCCCTTCAAAAGAATTTCATTTCTACTGAAATAACCTGAACTACACATTTCAAGCATTCTTTTTGAACAACTATTTTTGAAATATATATCACGAAATTTTAGGTTAAATAAGCACACAACCACAGCTGCATGTTAAAACTTCACACATAACATATTTTGACACTACAATGTTAGGCTATACACAACATATTGAGATCCTTAGAAAGTTGAAGGATCTGAATGTTTCTAGAATTTATAATATGCCCAAACAAACTCTAGTGGTCTCTTGACTTGTATCCTTGGGCTACACGCAAGCAAGCTCTTCCTAGATCATAATGGTAGTTACTTCTCATTATTAGAGATACCATCAACACAATTGCTAGAATGTCAGTGGTTAAATTCAGAGTTGAAGAGGCAATCCTACTAAGGTAAACTACTTGAGAAAAGACATACTCAAAGAACATGAAGAAAGGATTAATCCTATCTTAAGGCCTAATGTGCATGGCTACCTTAACATGCAAAATCAAAAAATCAAGAGACTTAAAGCCTAATGTGCTAACACTTCTAGGAAATATAAACATAGCAGATGTTGTTAAAAAATAACTCTATTCCTACAGCAATATAGAAGCTTGAAAGGATTAATCCTATTGCAAAGACCATTGTTGATCTCTGTCAGAGATCTCTCTTCTAATTATTTTAGCTCTACCATTCAAAGTCAATATTCTAGGCTAACAACATCATTTCCACAATTAAAGATGATGAGAAACAAGAAGCTGTCTTGGGGCATCCCATACAAAATTTGAAGCTTTAACAATGAATATAGGTCAACTTAACATCAAAGGTAGGGTTTTTTTCTGTAAAATAGGAACAGCGATGTAGTGCAACACCAAAGATGAGCCTTCAAAGTGTAGCATGGATATCAACAGTTTAAAGCCTATAATTTGGGTCTTTGTCGAACTATAGTTATAAATTAACTCGCCCAATCAGAAGGCCCAACTTTATAATCATAAAAAATAAGCAAAGTCAACTGTCTTTACCAGAACAAACTAGGAGAAAACAATACAAAGAGTATAAAAGAACCATTAGAGTAATCTTTAACATCAAGTGAAAATAAATGCATTGGAAGCCAGGTGCAATATTATGTGAAGAAGCAATCAAATATTTCATTAAATCTATAAAGAGACCAATAGAAGGCATAGTGAGATAGATCAACCTTGGTTGATAAATGTAATATTATTGGCATTTTGCTCCATTAACTTGGCACCATCATTGATAACAGTGGGGAATGAAGAATTGTTCATTGCTAGGGAATGAGAATTGCTGACATCGTTTTCCATTGCTATAAGTTCAGGACTCGATGACCATTGTCTTTTCTTTTGGCTTGATAACTGGCCTATGATCCACTTCTTGGGTGGACCCAATATTCTATCAGTAGCTGATTGAGATTTAGCTAGCCCTCCAGCACAACAACTGTTCTGTATGAAGACAGAAAAATAAGAGACACTCCTTGTGGCCAAAACTGCTGTAATCAGTAACTCATATATTACCTACATTGCACCATTAGATAAGAGGCAGAACTCACTGCCTAAAGAGAAAAGAAGTATGACAACAATCAAAGCACCACCTTCATGATTCATTTATCTTTAAGCAAATATGATACCCACCCAATATATTCTAAGATGAAATTAATTCAACAAGTTTATCCATTCAGCACGAATGGATGAGCATAAGCATCTGAAAGGCAAAATGAAGGATTCACATTTCTTGTACAAGAAAGACTCAGCGAGTTCTTATCCCTATTTCTTTATGTTCTACAAAAAAAGTTAAGCTGTGAGAATAGTAGAAAAGATAATTGACATAATCTTAATAAATACAGTAACTGCCCAGTAAGAAACACAAAATCTTCAATAAAGGAAAAGATGGCATGAGTCATTCAGCAACAAATTACTCATACTCCTGTTTTTGGTAGTTTTCATTTGGCAGAAACTTATATCAAGAACTGGATCACAATTTAAAAAGGTAACCCATACTACCTTCGCATTTAAAGGGAAAAAAAAAGGTTATTCAATTTTTTTAAGAATGAACTTAACTAAGTAAATTGTTGCAGAAGACAACGGAGAACAAATACATACAAACATAAAAATATAACATAATAATGATTCAGAACATTAAAGGTTGATAATACGAAAACAACTGTTCAAACAAAATATACCTTTAAGTGAGCCATACACAAGAGAAAAGAATGAATTATTTCCTTAAATCAAACTTTAAGTTTCTTAAGCCATTAAGTATCACAGGATCATCATGTTGAACCATTGATAACACCAAAAGCTTTAACTGTTTCACATAATAAGCAATAATAACAAGTTGTAAATCTCAACTTTTTGGGGAAGGCTGAAAAGGCTCAACAGTTTCAAGATTATAAAATATTGTAAGTATAATATCCAAGATAAAAGATGGCATGTTGATGTTTCATCCTCATAAAAAGCCGTGTCAAAATCAGACGGACATTTTTCAGATCCTCTCTCAATCTCCATCTAAACTTACTCTAGAAATTTCTTTGATCAGTAAACTCCATTATCTTGTCTTCATATCCTCAAACATTCAACACAAAGTCAGGTCAGTCTTTTTCAAAACTTGCACCAGTTTTCATTTTTAAGTCTTCTACCAGCACAATAATACAAAGTGCAAAATAATTATTTCTTCAGCACCATACATAGAAATCTGTGCTTCCTCACAGATTTGTTTTTTAATCACCATATTCTATAGTCTTATAAGTGCTCCAAGAATCTCCCTTTTATACCCTCAAGGAAATGTTTTCACACGTTACTTTACATTCCCTTCTGCAATAATAATTTAAATAAATATTTTGATCCCTCATGAAGCTATTCTGTTCCCTTGCAATCCACTTATGTAGGTCATCTCTGATGTCTTCATTACAAGTGAAAGTGGCAAATGCTGCGTCAAAATTATTTACGCACCACCCATATTTACACTGACCAATACGTACCACAACCTCTAGACCTAATTTTGTATAGCTTCAAGATTTGGTGAACTATCATTTAGTGGTTCTCAATTATTGAAGTTTGAATGGACAACTTCCTATCAGTCTACAACTATAATTATAATGGAGGCTTGATCAAAGAATACTACATGCTTCTCATCAATCTTTCAAAATTTCAAGAATCAAAGGCATTGGATCAATAGTCCAATGCTTGAAGTTTACCTTTCCACTGGTTATTGAATCAGTTTAGATTCAACAAACTCTTTATAAACTTTGCAATAGATTCCGTAAATCTACTAGAAAAAACTTTTTGTCTTGCTTTGCATCCTTCTCTGAATCTCAAGAAGATCCAACAACAAAAAGATCAGGAGATCTGATCGTCCCCGTGCCCACAATCCATAACCCCAATCGGACCACGCCACGAACTATTTCTTTCGGCAACGACATCGGCCAATATTTACTTCAAAATCCCACACAAAGCTACACCATCTCGAGTCAAGGATCGATATCACATGAAGCTCCACGAAGGATTCGTCCAAGTAGATCAAATCTGCCCGACGTCAAGTCAAGATCACCGAAACATGCCCTAACGGTTAATTCAATGAAAAAAGGCCAAAAGATGGCGCCCAATCTGGAGAACAAAAAATCCATCAGTTCTGCAACGGACGCATGGAGATAAACTAAGAAAAGGGGCCAATCGATCATTCAATTCGCTCAGATGAAACAAGAACCGTATGTTTTGAGTGGATCAACCACGGAGACTGGAAATCCGAGACTAATCGCAGAGGTTTTTCGAAGTAGAGAAAGGGAAAGGGAAGGGATCTTACTACCTCGTTTTGGAGCCTTCAGCTTCCCCCTCACTCCGTCGGATTCGCCGAGTGACGCAGAAAACCGGCTTCCGGGGTGAAAGAGGGTTTTAAAGGCGCCTCGCTGATCCGAAGAGCGAGAGCGCCGCTGCGTGTGTCGCGAGTTATTAGACGACTTGGCTGCGGGGGAAGGGGAAGCTCCATCTTGAAGTACTAAATTTTAATTGATTCATCTTTGATCGGATTACATTATGTATTTTGAGACACTTGAACTATGCATCACTTAATACAGGGATGGCGTGATGTGATTTTAACCAAATAATGGATTTAATTAATTAATAGCCTGGTTATTTAAAAATAGACCTCAAAATTCTTAAATCTACAGAGTTTTCACTACTTAAATCAGAGTTACAAGAATTCTTAAGTTGCTCAGCATAACTTAATCATAGGTACTATTGTTCGTTATATTCACCTCATCGGATTTTTCATTGGATTGTTCTGAAAATTTGTCATGGTAAAAAAAAAATACTTGTTAGAACATATTAAAGAAATAAATAATTTAACTATGATGAAAATATTGAAATGGATGTCTGCATTTTTATTTATAAATAATTAGACGTTTATAAATTGAAGTACCAGATCACAGTCAACAATTACCCCCACTCCACAGGAGTTGGAAGCTGATGAGCTTGTGCTGATAGAAATCTGATTGATAATGTGATTATAGTAGATGACTATGAGAAGAAATAAAGAAACTTGACCTGGAAACAAAGGAAGCTTGACTGACTTCGGCACCAAGAAGTGCAACCAGGAGTATTCAAATGCATCTAAAAGGGTATTCATTACTGCAATTAATCGAGTTACGATGTTGCTGCTACAGCAGAGACCATGCTGTCGACCCCACAGATGTTATGGCCCCTGCAAAGCCGGTAATAACCTTGTTCTCCCCACTGCTTTCCCCAGGAGTTCTTTATTATCCAGTAGGGCCTGTAGCCAAGCCTCAGAATGGAGTAGCCTCTGGCTGCATAACCAACCAGTAGCACCCCATGGTTTATCCACCTCCTGGGGCAGATCAGTGGGCAGGACACCCCTCGAACGTACGTCTGCATGAATGCCGCGTTCAATCCCACTGCAATCATGACAGTCACAAAGAGTTCATATGATCATGGGTGGGTGACTAAAAGAGGGCTTCTTCTTCTGTTCGATAAAATGACCTGCAAGAGGACCGCGGTGGACAAGGCTGGCAATGATCTGCTCTTCGTCGAGAGGGATGACGGTGAAGTTGGTCACGCTGACGGCGATCTTATTCTTGTCGAACTTGCACTCGCCTTGCCTTCCGGTGTAAGGGTAAGATTTCTCCTCCTCCAAGCCGCCTGATTGCATCAGGTAGTTGTAGGCGTTCGTCATTAGTCCGCCGCTGCACCCGCTGTTGCATTCGTCTTTCTCCACGGCATCGCACTTTTCTCGATGCACATAGGAGCCAAAAAAGGGTCTGCAGTTAGTCACGGAACGACGCTGCAAGAAACATCGAGGAAGTTTCGATATCAACCGTGTGATCGCAGTCTATGAGCTGCTGCTCGCTGAGGCTGACGAGCTTCCCTGTGGCAACATAGTTTGCTCCCTCCACAACTCCCGTCGTGCTGAATGCCCAGCAAGATCCACAGACGCCCTACAATCATTTACTATTGAGAAGCCGTGCAACAAAATCGAACAAATAGTTCCCGTATTGTGAACTACCTGCATCTTGACGTCCGTGACGGCGCCCTTGTTTCGCCAATCAAAGCTCGAGGGGAGACCACCGACCTCCATGGCGGTCGCGGTGGGGAACTCCGCGCCACGCCCTGGCCAGCCGGCCTTATCCTGGGCCGACAGCCCCGTGAAGGCCGCCTCAAACTCGTCCTCGGTGAGGTCGAAGAAGGGGGTGACCCCGTGCACCGCGGTAGGGTCCAGCGCCTGGTGCTCCGCGGCTCGAGCGAGGTTCCGTGCGAACACCCCCAGCCGGCGCGTGTACTCCTCGCGGGTGCGGTACTCCTTCCTATACGTCCGCAGGAACGCCCGGAACCGCCGCTCGGTGCTCCCCAGCCGCTGACCCTGCGTCACCTGGACTATCTCCGGGTCGTCGGAACCGTGCAATGCGCCGTCGGAGAAGGTCAAGAGGAAGAGAAACACCGCCACGAACGAGAGTAAAACTCCCGACCCCATCTTTGGCAAAAGAACGTGAGTTACCCTTCCACCGTTTGTTGATTTGCCTGTGTGGATTTATGTGCGGATACCGCGGCTGTGGGAGAGTAAAAAGTCGAAGGGGTCGCATGGCGATTCAGAGTCCAACAGAAGCGGCAGCGGCATGCATGGGAGAATCGAACACCTGGGAGTGCTCAGTAAACGTGGCATCATGGCGTATTCCCTCATGACAGGTAGCCTCACGGGAGCGGTCCAACGATGAACCGGTAATTGTATCTTCACGTTAATTTACCTAAGTTTTACGTTCAAATTAAAAGGTATTCTGTGAAATTTTCATGAGATTTTACTCAATCTATAAATGATGATTGAAGAATACTCATGCGTCATGAGAATGCAAAATTAATAAAAGGATATTAATGATTGGCATTAGCGTATATTTGATCCAAAGACCGATTAATTGTTAAATGGCGTTATCCAAACCCAAACAACATGAGATGGACAAATCTTGATTGGTTGCCTAACTAATAAAGCTCATCACTCGCAATTTTTTTTGGGTAGGGAATGAGGAAAACAACGAACCGGTTCACTGCAGACTTCGTGGTCGAGTGGGAACCGCTCATCAATCGCAATCTGTAAGCCGTTCGCCATTAAGGAAAAACCGAATTCAATAAATATTTCCCAGGAGACGTTGGATGATGTACTTTGGGTTTGAGTTAGAAAGTGTCGTGGGATTGACTGATCTGGTTCGCGTTTCAATCGATGAGGGAGTCGACCGTCGGCAGCGTTGAGTGCGTATCAGTAACGCGTGGGCATCAACGTGGACACTTCGTGGTTGACAACAGCCTTGACAAGCTTTCAGGGGTGATTCAGTCGGATGGCATCTGGATCTTCGGCCGCCGCCACCGTCCCGCTCAGCAAGCCTTATCTTTTGCCGTGGCTCGATTCAGGTCTTGTCACCGGCCGCGGCCGGAACGCTAACCTCGCCTTCCCTCTCTTTGTCGTTCTTCCGAAGATCCATGCCTTGGTTATCTCCCCGCGCCTCTGCTTCGGGCAGCACCTCCCCTCTTCAGCCGCCCGACCCATCCTCACCCCGCCGCCCATCGCATCCCCTTTGGACCTCCTCCTTCGCCAGCTCTCCAAGGCCTCTCGCCCTCCCCGATCTCGCCCCGCATGTTCAAGAAGAAGGCGACGGTGGTGGCCGCGATCGGATCAGGGAGGGTGACTCGCGCGAGCCTCGATCGGCGTCTTCTGCAATTGTTCGCGGAGGATGATCTGTGGGGCCGTCGTCGTCGGCTACCGGAGACCCGAAGCCGTCGTCACTACCCGTGTCAGACACGTGGAACGCGCCAGTTCGTGACACACCTGTTATAACGGTATAAGTACCTTGAATCGCCGGTTTAGTCTGGTCCAACTCGGACCGTATTCCGAAGGACCAAGAACCCGACACGTCCAACGCACGTGAGATTCTTAACATAGCGTGTCACCAACGATAATTTAAAATTTCATACAATTATAACAATAATAATAAACAGCGATGCAGTTCAAATATACAAGATAATACATCTCAATCGTGCTGGTAAAAAATAAAACACATAATATTTATTTCCTAGTCTTAATCTCTTGCGTCAACACCTCTCGATGATTTCTATCCGTAATCAAAGGGACATCAAGACGGTAGGGAGATAATTTATGAGCTTGAGCCACTTGATCTTCTTGTTGTGACTTAGTAGTCATGGTCGTCATTGTTGTTGGAGAGTGTAGGATGAGCCTGACCACCAACACAGTCACAATAGTGCACCAAGATTTGACATAGGTGCGTGTCATTTGGTTTTTTTTCTTTTCTTCGGAGAATAGATGTGGTAGAAAGAATTCAATCCGAGTTCAAATAAATAAGTTTAAGCTTTGATATATGAATTACATATGGTTATAATTTGATGGTCGAGGAATGAGATTGCCACTAACATTTGTTTTAGACATGACGTGTATCCTACAGGAAGGTAACAATGTGCCAACAATTGACGAACAACTGCATATAATTGCTATTTATGTAACCAAGATACTGATGAACAAGATCATTTATTTATTTTCTTTATCGTCCATTTGCAAAGCTGGTGTGAAGAAAGAAAACTTAACATGTCCTTTGATTAATAGCAATGATTGGAAAAATTAGTGCAATGAAAGCTTTTCCACATAAGTTTTGTTGCTTATGGCTGTTATATAACTTATTGCTTATGGGAGATATTGGAAGACTCACAATAATATGCTCTCTAGAGGAATATAGCAATCTACCTTTTATAAGGCTTTTGCTTATATATCTAGTTGTATATATATATATATATATATATATATATATATATATATATATATATATATATATATATATATATATATATTTTGACAAATTTGAAAGCTGCCAAGGGTTGATCACAAGAGGGTTCTGTACATAGGAGGATTTTGGAGTGGCGAACTTTGTGATTATGTCTAAGCAAAAATGTCAATAAATGTATCATCGTGAGAAGAAGCTCTTGGAAGGCTGAGTCACAAGCTATTAAAACTAACTTGGTTTCTCATCCAACTTTTTTGACAGCGGATCAGACAGTCAAATTATATATTTTGTGTAAATTCTCTTTTGTAAAACACAAAGGAAACTAATGCGTAAACTGGCGTGTGTACACAGTTTACTCGTAATTCACAAAGGATCTCTTCCTATTCGAGAAATCATTAAATTACTCAATATTTTGTACTCTCGAGTATGTTTACTATAAATTAATCCAGTGATAAAATTATTTTTTTGTTTGGAAAGAAAAACTTTAGTGCCTAATACAATGACAGCTTAAATATTACATTAGTGTTTCATGCGATCCATATAGTTTTTTCATCAAATATATATCGAATGAGATCTTGAATACATTAACGAATAGTTTTCCATGCGAGAATACATTAGTGTTCCATGCGATCCATATAGTTTTCTCATCGAATATACATTATCACTAGACTAATATTCAAATACATGAGATCAATATAGTCATTAGAATTTAAAATACGTGAATCATGAGGCTAATAAAAAATCAATAACACTATTTTTTTTTTATTATAAAGAAGACTTCTCTTTAATTATATCCTAGTAAGAATTTCATCATGTTCTTCAATCCATTTGAAATATTAGTTATAGAACCCAAACGATTTGAGATTATGGATTTGTTTATTTTACTAATTTTGAAAAGCTTTTATATGGTCAAATTATGTTCAGTTCTCGTCTCTCAAGAAAGCTCTCGGTGGAATTTATGCTACCGCATCAGAACAAATCCTTTTATGATTTATGCCTGATACTTATAATTATCCAATAATAACGATAGACAATATTATACGAAGATATATAAGTTGTTTGTATACTTAAAATAGTGTAATTCCATGAACGGAATTCTAAGATAAATTCATGTACACAACAATACTTGTAATCATTTGGAATTGGAGCTAAATTATCTATTTCCTTTACTCAGTTTGTTCATAGATTTAGGGTTTCAGGTTAATGTGGGTTTTTTTTGGTATAAGGATAAAAACATGCTTATCATATATGTATGAGATAACAAAAAATTGCATTTAATCAAGATATTATTCTTCAAAACGAAGATAAAGATTTCCTATTAAGCATTATAAATATAAGTATAAATCAAGATTTCTAGATTAGAAGGCCAAGGTTGTATTTGGAAACACATTTATATTTTTAATATAGTTACAGAGAGGAGTTGTGTGAAGGTGCGATTGTAAAATACTTCGAATGCTTGGTAAACAATAGATGAAGATTATATTTTAAGTATGCATTGACATAAGTATTGTTTGGTAAAATTATACTTCAAAAGTTAACTAAATTTTATAAATATAAGTATAAATCAAGATTTCCTATTAAGCATTATAAATATAAGTATAAATCAAGATTTCTAGATTAGAAGGCCAAGGTTGTATTTGGAAACACATTTATATTTTTAATATAGTTACAGAGAGGAGTTGTGTGAAGGTGCGATTGTAAAATACTTCGAATGCTTGGTAAACAATAGATGAAGATTATATTTTAAGTATGCATTGACATAAGTATTGTTTGGTAAAATTATACTTCAAAAGTTAACTAAATTTTATAAATATAAGTATAAATCAAGATTTCCTATTAAGCATTATAAATATAAGTATAAATCAAGATTTCTAGATTAGAAGGCCAAGGTTGTATTTGGAAACACATTTATATTTTTAATATAGTTACAGAGAGGAGTTGTGTGAAGGTGCGATTGTAAAATACTTCGAATGCTTGGTAAACAATAGATGAAGATTATATTTTAAGTATGCATTGACATAAGTATTGTTTGGTAAAATTATACTTCAAAAGTTAACTAAATTTTTATGATAAAATTACCCTTATAATATTTTAAATATTTATTAAAAAATAAAATGTATATTTTTATATAATTTAAATGAGTAGATAAATAAAAAATAAAAAATATATGTAATCTTAAAAAATTCATGTGGCATAAATATATAACGAATAAAAAATAATCGTATAAATACATATAAAAATAATAAAGAAATAAAGTTATAATATATATATACATATATATGTGTATATATAATACATATATATATGTATATATATAACGTTATATATATGTATACATATATACATATGTATATATGTATATATGTATATATGTATATATACATATATATATATAACGTTAAGCCGGACCAAACCGGCGATCCAAGGTAGGTATAACGTTATAGCGGTCATGCCAAGAACCTCGCGTGCGTCGCACGTCCTTGGTTCTTGGTGTTTTAGTTTTGGGGGTGGGCAGTGGCGACCTCCATAAGACGGCGTCGCGTCTCCGTTAACCAGGACGACTGCACAACCTGCACACCTCTCTCGCCTTCGCTTCCTCTCTTCTTGATAATAATTGCCGACGAAGCCGATCGGGGCCCGCGTCGCTCGCCTTCCGCCATCCCGATCTGATCTCGGCCGCCACCGGATCGCCCTCGAAACCCTCGCTCGCGTCGTCGTCGTCGCCTTCTTCTTGATCTTGTGATGATATCGAGGAGCGCTGGTGGGTTTCCTGTCATCGCTGGCCGCCGGAGCTGAGATGCGGCCGGATCCGACGGGAGATCCCTCATCGTTCCTGGACGACCGCTCGATCCCGGAGTTTGAGGCCCCGGGCCCCCTCCTCTTCCTCCCCTTGCTTTTCATCCAGGGGGGAGGAATGGATCTCTCCAAGGTCGGGGAGAAGATAATCAGCTCCGTCCGCTCCGCTAGATCTCTCGGCCTTCTCCCTTCCTCTTCCGATCGGCCGGAGGTGCGATCTTTCTTGGTTCGCCTTTATTCTTTTTTCTTTTCCTTCTTGAATATTCTTAATACAAGCTTAGTTCATTATGATACATTGAGGATTCGAGTTGGCTTCTTCATTTACCATTCAAGAAAGGGTTATTCTTTCACTAAGAGTTCTGGTTATGGCATAACTATCTTTGGCAAAAAGAATAAAAGCAACTCTTTCGTGGGGTGAAATGTGCTTTAATCTGGACTTGGATCTTGAGACTAGCTTCAACATTAGTTATAATGTAAGCTCTCTTTCGACCAGGCTAGACGTGAATATCAAGAAGACCCTATACCCCAACACGGTAGAAGGACAAGCAGATTGTTCTCCCTCGGAGTCTGTAGTCTTTCTAATCTGAAAAGAATTGCTTATGTTGTGTTATGGGAAATGTTAGTATATAACGCTGACGCTTGAAAGCATTAATTACTGTTCTAACTATATTTATGATCAAGTTTCTGCCTTCATAAATTCCTTGGTCTGTGTTTTTGATTAAATTAATTCTTCTAGTTTATCTGGGTGCTTTAGAGGGTTTAGTACGAATTGACGTCCTGAAAACAACAAAATGTTGTCCTTAGTTGCACTGGCTGCCAAGTTCAAGGGGTTCTCTTAAGAGATTGCTTCGGAATATCCTCATAAAGAAAGAGAACTTGGTTGAATCAAGTGTTATAGAGCATTTGATCCTCTATGCATCCAGTGGCGTAGCATATGTCCTTAGTGCTCTCTTAGGCTTATCTGGGTTACTTCTAGGTGGCGGAATTAGCAGGTTCTTCTACATGACATGCCTTTGTTAGTATGCTATCGTGCTCTGTTTAGAGCTCCTATGGAAGGTATGGGCTATCATATTTTGCTTGGCTTGCTATCACAATTGCATTTTAATTTGGCACTGATGCAGCCCAAAATGATTCTAGTTTTATAAGCAGTAGCACACTAGATCTTATATGTTAATTCTAATTGTCATACATTCTCATCATGGAAAGTATTCAGTGGTATAATAAGTACCTCAACACCTCAAATTCCTGATGTAATTACTGCAGCCTATTTGGGTCTTTAGGATCCTTGCAGGCAGCGATACTAAATCCAGAGGCATGTACCATTTTTTTCTCACCGTTCTTGGTGGTCCCGCTACCACTGCTGCTTCGAGGGTAACTGCCATAACACACATTAGATCCCAACATTTCTTACATTGTGAGCCGTTACTGTTATGCTTTGATAAATTTTTTGTGAAATTTTTTTTGTAACAAATGAGGTAGCCTCTTATTTTAGTAACTCAGCCAAGCACACCACCATATGTTGTACTCTTGGCGTGAGACTATCAGAAACGTGCCGTAAATGCAGATGAGGCTTTTAGATTTTGAATTCTTCATTAAATCTGAGAATTCCAGACCTTAAATTGCCTTTTGGGTTCTTATCCAAGATTATAGTTTCCACAAAGTTACCAGTCCATAAAGACCACTCAAGATGTTAATTGATAAATCCATTGTCAGAAAGCTATTTTCTGATCTGATGTGCAAGGAAAATTTAATGATGAAAATACCCCAAAATATGGAGGGTTGATTGAACTGGGGTGCTATTTTGCTAGTTTAGTGTAAATAAATATTTTGGTGAAAGAATTGATAGAAAAATTCATTTAATATGCTTGGAAGAGTTGATACAAAAATTCATATAATATGCTATTTACATCATGTGGTTCGTAAATGTTTCAATCGTTGATGGTGCAACAAAGTTTCATGCATGGGATATATGCAGCACAACCAAATAGGCTCTTATTAATTACAGTTCTGTATTTTTTAGCAACATCATGTGAGTTTGTAGACTTTAGCTTTTAGGACAGGAAGTAGGTAATTTTCATGACACATTTTTACATAAGAATTATAATTGAGCTTTCGGATGAGCTATGCATTACCAAAACTATTTCTTACATATATTCGTGTTGTTCTTTATTTGTGGAAGAGTGCTCGGCAATAGTAATCAATTTCTGTACATGCTGGTCTTCTACAACGTTATTAAACTTATTTTGAAAATTAAATATGCAAGGTCTTAAATTGTTTATTCTTTTATTCTTTCTGATATTGTTCATACTTAGCTTGTAGCATAAAATAGCTGCTTACTTCTATGGGCCTTAAGTTTTATATGCAAGGCCTAGCATCTTATTATAAAATTGTATAAATGTCCATCTTATCCTTATAATCCCTGGGTTTTTAATACTGTTCCATACCGCCTAGTACTGATGGTACATACTGGTCCGCCAGTTGACCGACATGCAGACCACTCGCTATCAAGTCGTATCAGCCTCGCGGCGGAGAGGCGAGAAAGAAGAGGGAGAAGCATCAAAGAAGAGGGAGAAACGTCGAGGAAGAGTTCCCCGGAGTCATCGATATGTCGTCATCGATACGTCGTCACTAGTGTCTCGATGAACCTGAGCCCGTTAAACCTCGACGCGAACTTGTCTTCCACACCCTTTGTCGATCCCGGTCTAATGTCGGGGAAGCGGGAGAGCTGAAGTTGGATGATGGGGCTAATGTCCGTAAACAAGTCTCTGATCTGTTGCTCAGTGGTTGAGTAGGGCATCCCACTCACCACCACCTTGTCGGGACCATACGACTTGCCATCGCCCGGCGCCGTCTCCTCCTCCTCCACCTGTTCCTCGGCATCTTGCTGCGATGGGTTTTCTTCTCGTCCTTGTTCAGCGTCCTCGACCACTAGCTGTCCCCATTTATCCTTCTTCTTGTTTCTTCGCTCCTTCGCTGCGGCATCCGCTGCCATCGTTCCCTCGATGCCGCAGCTCTTTGCTCCCTCTTTTGCAACTATTGATAGGGTTCGACGCAATATATAAAGGCTAGAGCAAAGCACACAAATGTGCCCTTAATGCCCATTTTATAGTGCTGCGATTTTTATATATTTTTTATGTATAATTCTGTTTGGTACTAAAATCAATTTTTATATTTTTTTAGGCGTACTGCTTGGTATGCCCTGATGTGCCGCTCGATACTCCGTACCATACCGTACCGAGCAAATTTTGGTACACCGGTATGGTACGAAATTTTAATCCTTGCTTAATCCAATGGTTTGCACCTTGGTATTACAAGGAAATAAGCAGACAGTATGTAAAAGTAAACACTGTCTCTTGAACTTTGAGCTTTTAGTCTGCATCTTTTTCTGTATTCAGATCTCATTTTAATGTGAACTGCAAATGTGACATTCTAAGATGGAGTGGTGTGAACAAAGTGCTCAAAATTCCATATTAGTGCTTAAATTGTCCTTTTTGGTAATACTATTTGTACAATGCCTGAAATCCATATTCATTCACAGATGTAAGATATGCACCTCTATAAATGTTACCTCATCGCAGTTTTAATGTGCCCTAATTTAACTGGAGGAATTACTTCTGAATTGAGACTGAGCAGGAATCGACAATACATTGAGGTCCTTTAACTGTTCAAAATTTCTGCATCAGCTGAGTTTATTATCCTAAATTTCTTTACATTATCTTATTGTAGCAACTTCTGACTACCAGTTCTGCATCTTTTGTGAGTATGACCTGGATGCTGCTTTTTTTTTCTGTTCTTTGCTATGTCTGGACATTTAAACTTCAATGATAACATATTCTATAATCTCTTCGAGCGGTTTCATATAAAGATTTTTTCACCCTATAAAAATTCATGTTTAATTTACCATTTTGCCTAAGCTTTACCGTTGCTGAATTTACATATAATTACGGAGCAGTTGGACCAACTCATTATAAACTTATTGCAAAATATTTTATTGTGTCATGTAGGTTGTGATATCTCATGCATACTGATTTTTTGGATGCTTTGTTAGTTGAGGATCCATGCCATAACACGGAGCAGTAGTGCTGTTGTAGATGTTTGTTCCTCTAATGCATGAAAAGCACATGCATGTTTTGCATTTCATGCTGGCCCTAACCTTTAAATATTTGATATTAATCAATAAATTGGTTTGGAGTTGCTAAAAATTCATCAAACATAAAAGCTTAACTCACATTATTTTTGTCTGTAACCATGATTATACAAGTCAAGTCTCATTTCATTCTTTTAATCTCTTCTTGTGTTTGTAGGCAAATTTGTTCTTTTAAACTGTTAAAACTATCTTTTCTGACATCATACTTCTCTTTTGCTGTTTGTCTTATTTGATTTTTACTCTTCTCTTGTTAGTTCACCTGCTTGATATCTGCTGTATTGGAAATAAACACAGTTGTTTAAAGATATTTGATCTGTTATCATTACTATGCAACAGGTTCCTGCTCGTGCAGCAGCAGCAGCTGCTGTTGCTCGTGCTCTTGCTGGCACTCCTCCGCATGAAAAAATTAGCTTTTCATCTACCTCTGAAGAAGTATTATTAATATATGGTAGTAGATCGCAAGGTCAAACTATTGATGAGCTTGAGGAAGATTTTTATGAAGAGGTATACTTTTCTGGACCAAGTTCTCATATCATTTTTTTAAAATAAACGGACTGCGGATCACAATATGAGAATTGTAAATATCATGATCAAACAAATTTTTATTTATGTTATGCAAGCTTGACATGTATATTTTGGCACTTCATGAGCTTAGCTACATCTATTATGTACCCATCTTTTCATCGCATTGATTTTGGGAGTCCAAAAGGTTGGACCTTTTAGTGGTTTGTATTTACTAGTTTGACCTAAATTCAGGTTGGATCAATATTTATTGGTTTGTATTTACTAGTTTGACCAAGAACTGATAATAGAACCAAGGTTCGCCGTATCGGTCCATACCGGTGTACCGAGTTCTGGTTGGTACGGTATGATACACAGTATCGAGCGGTGAGAGAGATCGAGGTGACGTCGCCCCTTTATTTGATTTTTAAATATATTTAATATTTTAATATTATATTGTTATATTATATTATAAAAATATTTATTATATCGAGCGGTATGCATTGTGCATACCGCCCAATACTGGTACCATACCGGTACCGACAAAATGTCGGTACATTGGTTCGGACCGGTACGTAAAACCTTGCACACGAGAACGAGATGATATTAGCTATTTTCTCCTCCGCATGATGTCACATAACTAGAAATGTTTTCAAGTTTTACAACACAAAAAACAGAAAATAAAAGCACTAACAAAAAATTAAAATGGAACCAACAATTGTCTTTTTTGCCTGATACATGTTGCCTATGTCAAAAGACTCAAAACACTCAAACACATTAAAAAACAATGTAAAACAAGAATTGAAAATTGTCGTAGACATATGTCGAACACCTTGATTGCATTGTTTCATGGCATTCTCCCCCACTTATTCCTTCAACATCCTCTTCAAAGCCTTCTTGTACGTTGCAACTTTTACTGTTGACTCATCAACTTTGGTCCTCCTGCTTTGTTGTAACTCCCTGTTGAGTTGGTTCAGCCGGGGAAGTTGGTTCAGTCAGAACACTTCTTGCTGAATCCCTAGGATCTGTTGGTCAGCAAGAGAAGAGTCTTCATGTTTATGTTTAAGCCCCTTTGAGGTGTCACCGTGCAAGAGCTTGACTGTTGCTGGTTGGGACCTTGCTACTGCTATATTGGAGAACTTAAAGTGTCAATGGCTTTCTCCCGCGAAGTTTGCCTCTTGCATCTTCTGAACCTTCACTATCTCCTTCAAGTAGGTTCGTGCTATCCTTGTTTCTAAGGTAACTCGATGAAGAGTTGATGGTTGAAAGCTTCTAAGCACTATGAAGGGACTTCCAATTGTTGTATAGCTCCATTACATAAGCGAGGAGAGTTGGGTTACTTTTGATTGGATTCACCCAAATTCCTTGGGTTGTTCTCCTTGCTCCGAGCTGGTAACTTGACTTTGCCCACTCTTCACCATCGCAATTCTAGAGTGCTAGAAGTGTTGCTCGAACCTGAGCTAGGTTTCATCCTTGTAGAGCACTTGTATGATAGATTTGCCTTTGGAATCGTCCACGCCCTATTAAGAGTCAGAACTGTGCTCTTCCCTCTAGAGCACAAGTTTGGTCGGTGCTCTAAATACCCATTGTTGCACAAGAACATCTGTCTCAATGGACCCTTGCCCTACGTTGAGTCCTTCTGATTCCACCTATTATTGTTGTGGGATGCGTAAGGTCTTTTTGGCTCGGTTCCATTATCATGTGCATAGCTAAGGTTGTCGAGGTCCGGGGAGAGGGGAGCTATCATGGAGGAGGGGCCAATTGCGGAGGAGGAGAAAAAGGGAGGGAACAATGAGAAGAAAAGAGAGGGGAAGAAGAGGGAGGAGGAATCAAGTAGTACGAGGAGAGGAGGGTGTTGTTGGTTGGGAAGGACATATCTAGGAGGGAGGGTGACGATGACAAAGGAGAGGGAAGGGATAGTGAGAGGGGAAGAGAGGAGGAAGAAGCAAAGAGAAGGAGAAGAGCGAGGAGGGATTGGGTAGGAAGAGGGAGAAGGGGGTTGTCCGGGTTTGGGGAGGTTCAGTGGTGAAGCCCAAGCGTCTGGTGGCTTAGGCATGTGCCTGGGTTGTGCCTAGTTGAAGGTGCCCACGCCTTGCCTTGCCTCGCCTAGGTGCCTAGCACGCACCCAATGACTTCCTTGCATATAAAAACTCCACCATAAAAATGACTTGGAAATCGTCCAAGGGAAGTGCCATGAAGTTGGTTTTTTTCTCCAGTTTTCAATTTGGATGTTGACTCCCTTTGCCAATCCATAAATAGGTTTTGCCTTCGAATTAATTGCTTTCTTGCGGTTTGGACTCTTTGCCAGCTTCAATCCAAGTCGCTTTACCCTCAGTCTATTATGAAGTGTGTGACTCTTGTGTCCACAGGTGCGTGAGCCGCCTTCCTATTGTTTAATGTTCACGAACATCAAGAGGTTATGTGCCTTCACCTTCTGTGACTACTCCCCCACTTGAGGAGAAGAATTAGGAGAGGAGGAGGAGAGGAGTATGAGGGTGGGAGATGAGGGCTGTTGACAGTCAATACCTATTGATAGGTGTCATTAACTCTCCACATTAAAAACCTAACTTTTAATGGGTCAGGGCAAAACTATTTGGTCTGGTTGCTGGCTTTTGATTGGATTGGTAAATACACTTGGTACACACCAGTCTGACCTTTTTTTAAACCATGATGAAAATGCTAAGAACTTTATTAACAGCATGATGTGATTGTAATGTATATTTTTTATGTTTCTTGTTTCATATTCTTTTGGCAATCACTTCGTTGTCTCATTGGGCTAGCCTGGCCCAAAGAGTAAGTCAAGCTGGGATTGGATCTTTTAAGGTAGGCTATGCTGGGGTGTTGCCCAAATTTGCCCATGTTGACTGTATTCTTTCCTGGGTAATGCTTGGCGTGATCCAGGTATTTTTTTGTCACTTAGAGCCTCAATTGTTGCTTACAATATAACAAACATTTCATAAAATTAGCAGATACAAGGAGAGAAAGAAGTAAACATTGTAAAATACTTTTTTAAGGTAAAACAACGAACTTCAAGGTTTGCACAAAATAAAAAGGAATGATAGAACAAAAGAGAAAAAGAGAAGCTAAAAAGTAACTACAAAAGAGAACTACATTATAAAGACAAACTCTGAAGGGACAAATTAAGATCTTCAAAAGCACTAATTCGTGAGGCATGCACAGTCTACTTGTAACTGACAAACCAAATAACATTTGCTTGATAGTTTGCTAAGGTTCCTCAATAGGCCTTTCCAAGATTCGTTGTTTTGCTCTTTTTAATGACATTTTAGCCATCAATAATGTAGGATGAGCATGGAGAACAGTGAAAATATTTTTTTCTTGCTATTTGTACTTTGTAGTATTGATAAAATTAAAAGAGAAAAATGAGTGGAGAAATTAGTACTAGAACTCACTTCGATTACTGAATGTCCACATCTATTGATTTGTGTCTCACATCAGATGCACCTCATGCATGGATGATAGAAATTAAATGTCAGGTTCGCTCTAGCTCTAGGAATCACTCCTAATGGTGGAGACTTCACACCTCTTTGCATATAATGTTGTAATAGAAAATTACTCATTCACACCTCTTGATTATAGTCTTTTCCCCTTCATATGGACCCCCAAGTACAGGAAAAGAAGGAAGACTAAAGAATAATGAAATACACTCATGAAAATCTTATTCCTTATGATAAGTCTAATGAGTCACCTACCTTTCTTTCTTTGGGTGAGATCTACTTCCAACTTCCAAATTTTTTTGCCATACAATCTTTCCCTTGTACAAAATATTCAATCAAAATCAATTTCCTTTTTTGCACATATTATCCATCGAAATTCTTCTTTTTTTTTGGTGTCTTGTTTCATTTTAGTTTGGTCTCTTTTATTTCCCCTGAGCAAGCTAGACAGATAACTAAACACATAATATTTTGCCATGTGGCAACTTATAACATTTGCAAGAATCCCCATAAATTTTTCCAAATACGAACAAAATATCTCTTGCATCAGCACCGAAGACTCTCATAGACTCATACAAAGAGCTCAAAATTAGTGATTGTTAACGTACATAACAACAATGTTGATTTTTTGCTATTGACCCATACAAAATTGGTGTTTTGTTCATTGATTTGTTCAAATATATATTGCAATAGTGTTGATCGTATGAATTACTCTCTCTTTTTGTGTGTTCATGTTATGGTGGCTCCATGCATAGCAGAAGCTTCATACACTAGGCCACCCTAAGCATTCACCTCTATAGATAAATCTCTTTGCTTCAAGTTGTATTCTTCTAATGGCATATGGCCATGCATTTGTTTCAGTCATGATGTTTTCTTGTGACTGTCTGGCTTTTTAAAATAATTTTATTACTTCTGGTGGTTTCGTATATTCCTTGCGCAAGTATTTCCTTCATAGTTATGTTTCATTGTCAAATAAAGAAGGAAGTCGGCTTGATGATGTTGCTTGCAGGATTTTGATCCAGTTAGGTATATACTAGAAAATGTTCCATCTGAAGAAACCGATGCTACATACTTTGATAAAAAGGTCAGATAACAGACTTTAAGTAGGCTTGATGTTCATATTTGTTATATGTCTAAGATATTTGTCAAGTTACTATTATACTTGCTGATGAGTTCATGATGTCACTCACCATGTTAATCTTGCATTGCTTTCTTTGTGATTTTTTGTGTACTTCCAGTTTTTAAATTGGATATCTCTCTATTATCTTTTGTTATATGTTTCTAGGCTAATACTGACAGCCCTGTAAGTTTCACAAATCTGTTTAGTTAGGATAATATCATTATCTAAGCCCATTTTCATTTCACTTATATTTTCTGCATGCATTTCCTTTCAGTATGTGTTTCCTAGCACAAAGTGTTTGTTAGTTTTGTGTTGTCAACATTTTTGTCACTGCTTTCCTGACCAGAGCTCACATTTTCCTCTTGCCAACACCACAGTCCACTCTTAGATTGGCACAACTTGATAAGATAGCAGAGCGATTATCACGTCATGTGATGGAGCACCATGAAGAGATGGGTATGTTTCTTATCTGTAAATTAGGATTAAAAAGTATGCTGGTCTTTGCTTGAACTTATATATACATAAGGAAAATTTGCCAGATATTTTAAAATGGTGCTTTTTATTATATGTCTGAAATATATAATATTTGAGGATACTGTCGGTCATAGGAGACTGTCCAAGTTTGTTTATATCTTTTGATTTGTCCATTTGATTTCTCAACTGTGATAAATTCTTTTATTGCTATAGTAATAAATATCGGATGCAAAATTTCACAATTACTGATATGAATAATTATCTATATTGTACAGTTGAAATTCTTTCCTGAAAATTAATGATGGGTATTTTTAATACTAGGCCAGGATATTGACAGTCTTATTACTTATTAGGCAGCTACATTGGCTTTTGCGTTCATCAGAATCATTTCAGTATCAGGTTTAGGCTTCATCTTGTACGAGAGTTCTACTTATATATACAATACTAAAACCAAATGTTGAATTTCATATTTGTAGAACCAAACAACTCCTATCGTTGAGGATTCCTTTGATAGAAACTTCCTCTTGTGAAACCAAACAATTCTTTTCTCAAGCAATGCAATGTCAAGTTGATAGGTATTGCAAACCAAGGTTCATTGTAGCACTCAATACTGCTCAGTATGGGCGGTACGTACCAGTCCGATAGGAGACCGCTATCGGCGGTACATCAATATGCCCCATGTATCGTGTGTTAGTATGCTTGGTATGGCTCAATACAGCTTGGTACGTATCATACTGACAGCTGATTGGTACATCGGTACAGATCGATAAGGCGAACCATGTTATAAACAATGTCCAACAAACAAGCTTTGACATGTCCATTGGATCCATTGGAACACATACGGGTCCATGGCTGGACCAATGCATGGTACTGGTTTGTTTGCTGGTTGAAGGTGGAAAGGGTCCCTGACAGCACTAGGGAGGGGTAGAGGATGAGAAGGCGGAAAGAGGAAGGAGGACAGGAGGTAGAAGAGATGGAGGAGAAGAAGGGAAGGAGGAGGAGGAAGGGGGAAAGAGGAAGAAAGGAGGAGAAGAGAGAGAAGGGATGGGGGAGGAAGAGGAGGAGGAGAAGATGTATTAGGTAATGGCGGGTGGTAGCGGGCGAGGGGTGGCGCAGCAAACGACCTTTGAGTGTGATGCATGAGAAGAAGTATTTTGTCATCTGCCATAAATGCAAGGTCTTCAAATGTAAAAATGGACTGGAACATCTGTAAAGGGGTGGTGCACGTATGATTCATGTCCAGACAGGTGGGTACCAGTTCATTATGAACTGGTCTGAGCGGTATTGAGTCTATTGGCGCCAAAGATAATTAATGATACTTCGAGAAAAGGGAATTTAATATATTTCTTCAAAAGATAATTGATCTTGAGCACATGGCTAATGAGTAACAGTCAAGGATTGCAATTTTGATCTGTACTGCCTGGTACGGGCGGTGTGTACTGGTCCACCAAGTTATTGGTACACGAACCGTCCGCTACTGGGCAATATCGTTAAAATCGATTGTCGGCGGTCGATTGAAGGAGAAATCAACCGTCGGCGGTTGATTGAGGGAAAAAAAGGGAAGAAGAAGAAGAAGAGGAAAAGAAGAAAGAAGAAGAGGGGAAGAAGAAAGAAGTACCTCGCCCTCGCCGCTGCCGTCACCGCCGCAGTCGCCTGGTCATCGCCCGCCCACGCCGGAGGAGATCGAACGTCTCCCATGCGGGAGAAAGATCGAGGCAACGTCGCTCATTTTTTCTTTTTAATATATTAATATTATATTTAATATATATTATATAACATTATAATATATTTTAATATAGTGGTACACACTGTGTGTACTGCCTGGTATCGAGAAAATATTGGTACATTGGTACGGACCGGTTGGTTGTAAAACCTTGGTAATAGTAACAATGAGCCTTTTTCTATTAAAATACATAGCCACTCAACTGAATGTCTTCATCTTTGTAGTGAGCTTTCTTTATAAAGTTCAAAGGATATATGACGTATTGCATTGTAGCCACACTATAATTTGAATAAATAAGCTTATTTCCTTTTAGGTCTTATGCTGGACACATGCATTAGAACCAAGGTTTAAAGCTTGATTTGATACTGATACTCTAGTTGGATCGGTATAGCATCATTACGATATAGGATGCCAAATGTTGATATGGATCGGACTACAGGCAAACAAAGAGAGAACTATGCATGGGGTGGAGGCATTGATGGTAGGGAGAAGGCGACTACAATGGGAAGGAGGTAGCAATGCAGACGAGAAGCAACAGCACGGTTGAGAAGGAGAAGAACAAGAAGGCAGAGGCAGATGCACATGCAGAGGGTGAGGAGGAAGAGGATGAGAAAATGGAGTAATAAGAGGGGAAGTAAGGAGGATAAAGTTTCCTCCAGTGCCGCCTTCCCTTCTCTTCTTCTCCACTGCTGCCTTTTCTCCTCTTTTCCTCCTTCGCCGCCACATCTTCTTCCTCTTCCTCATCTTCTCCTCCCCCCTTCCTCCTTTGTACTATTGTACGATTCTGGGATACCATGTCTCGGTATGCTAGAATGGGCTAGACCCATTCTGGCCCGGCCAATGACCATCATGGGTTTGGATCTCTAAAATGGAAAACCTTTATTGGTACATCTTGGTACCAGTTACTTTATTGGATGCAACGTTTTAAATAGGCGCTTAGCGCCGAGGTGAGGCGAGGCGCCTCAATCAACCCCAGCGCTGAGGCGCGCTGGCGCCGCCGAGCCCAGCGACAGCGCGGGCGCCGGTTCTAAGCGACCCAACCGGGCTTTTAGCTCTGGTTCGGTCGGCCGCGTTAGTTGGTTCGATTGAACCAACTAACGCATCTATATATGTGCCGTTACTCAATCCTAATCCTCATCTCGAATCGGGATTAGCATCTCGCCTCTTATTTGCCGTTGTTGTTGTTGTCTTCGCCGCCTGCCGTTGTCTTTTCGCCATCGCTCGCCCGAGTGCCCGCTTCAATCACTTGGATTACATCGCCGACACCATCGCTGTTGTTGTTCTCTTCGCTGTTGTTTGCTGTTGCTCGCCGTCGTCACTGCTGCCGCTTGCTGTCGTTGTTGTCGTTGTTGCTCCTCTCGCCTTTGGTCAGGTCAGCTCGTCACCTCGATTCTACTGTTAACAGTATATTAACACTTAATAGAATACTATTAAGTTGACTAATTATTAATAGTATACTATATTGTTAACAGTATAACAGTATATTATATATTAAATATTAATAGTATACCGTTAATGAACTGTTAACAGTATACTATTAATATAATGTTAACAGTATAATATATATTAAATATTAACAGTATACTATTAATGAACTGTTAACAGTATACTGTTAATATTACTGTCAACATTATAATGTATATTAAATATTAACAGTATATTTATTAATTATATCATATATTTTTTAATATTTTGGTGCGAGAGCGCCTGGCGCCTCGGGTGTTTTGGGACCCTGGCGCCTGTTGGCGCCTAGCGCTTTTTTAATCACTGATTGGATGATACACATGATAAGGTAATCTTAAGAGGCAAACGCCATATATTGAATTGGACCAGGCAAAATTGCCTAGTCTGCATGCTGGTCGACCATTAGACTGGTGAATAGTGGTCCATACTGATATTTACAATCAGTTTTTTAAAATCTTGCTTTCCTTGAACATATAAAAATTAGGTGCATACACTACAAACCATACTTTTCTATTAGTTACGCGAAATATCGCAAGCACATTATTGACCCCCTGATCATGAAAGTTGTTAACTTAATATTGCAAGCACATTACAAAACAAGGGACATTGGGTTTTTAAAAGAATATTTTGATAATCAAGGAATGCTTTGCATATAGATGCTTTGGTATTTCCAAATTTGCACGTATGCCCTGAAAATGCAGTCAATGTGACTACAGAAGTAGCTTGCATATGCAATATAGGCAAGTTGGGTGACTGAATACAGTGCCTCTGTCCTTCGAGACAAGCGTCAACTTAACATGCATGTATATCTTGGTCTGAAGAACCTTCTTTTCTTTTTCTTTCCAAATATTTCGGTGAGTAGTATCAGGAAGGATCATTCTAACCTCATCAGGTGTCTTTGTGCATACTGATTGTAACTCAAAACTTGGTTTATGGTATATTCACAATTTTCGTTACTGGCATGTCAATCTGTTTGTTTTAAGTAACTCTTCTTTAATCGCTAGCCAGATGGAGTTGGCATAGATGTGATGGATAAGAAGGTGACTGTTGCTCTGGAAGCTACATTGTCTAGACTGTAGTTCTGGAATGTTTTCCAAACTTTTTGATAAGAAATGTCATTGTGAAGTCTATAATTGATCACTGACCACAAGATACCTAAGGTCTATTGTCATGGCTCTAGAAAAAGAGTGAGATGGTGTTCTCAAAAGGATCAAGGTAATGTTCCAGATTCCATGGTCCTTTGTCACGAGATTGATGACCTTGGTTTTGTTGAAAGTTATTAAAAAAAAAAAAGGAAGACTCTTGGTCCTTCAGAAAATTTCTACGATATAATTAAATGGAGATAAGTTTTGTTGTCCCTAACACTGATTTCTTTAGAGTTTTACAATCAGTACTTCCATGAGTGATAACTTGCAGATGGAAAATGACTAAGATATCTCTCGGGGAGTTTTAAAATCCACTGCTACCTTCCAACACTATTTTGAGATAACACAAGTCATAATCAAGGCTATTTTCACTTTTCAGTTTGAAAAGCTTCTTCATGGAGGTGATATGGTCTAAGCCTCTACGGCAGGAAACCACATTTTTTATTTCTTACAGAGACTTCTTTAAAATTAGGCACTTGTTCTATGTAATTCCATGTAGTGCCATTCTATATTGTGAAGCCTTTCTACCATCATTTATTAAGAAGTTCATGATTGAAGTTTACAGGGTTCAAGCTTTTGGACCTCCAAATTCCTTGGTCTCACAAGTTCAGTGTTAAGTAAAGACTTAAAAAGTGTTTTGAGGCTCAATTTGTTCCTAGGAAAAGTAGAGAGGGCAGTGAAGAGAACTGTCAAGGAACTTTTGTTATGTCATGATTTCACACAAATCACCATGCTCTTTTGGAAGTGAATAATAACCCAAGCAGCACCTAAAAAATGAACAGTTATAGACAGGAAATATTTTCATCCTTACCATCACAAAGGATAGGATGTTTACACTTTACAGTACATTCACATTCATGTTGAAGAATATAACTACTTGTGATTTTCCCAAATTATCCATGAGTTGAAAATCTCTATCCTTGACAGCATATAAATGAAGAACCATAGGCAAAATTAGAAAGCTGTGTGACGCCTTTATATGAGTTAAGCATCACTACCCTTGGGGGATCAAACAAATTACAACCTAATTGGAAAATTATATAGTTTTTTGGGATAGAATGCCATCTTTACCTTCATCTTATGGCTTAGAACTCTGCTAAGGAGAACTGCCAGCTATGATGAGCGTTGATATGTAGGGACAAAGTAATGGCACTGATTATCATTGGTTAAAAACAACAACAAAAGCTCTTATATATAATAATCATGAAATAAAAGGAAAACAAATGAGTTTTTGTGGTTCTTCTAAATGCGAAGCTATTTAACATCTCGAGAAATGATTTTAACTTTTAAGTCCACCTTCCTAATTGTTTTCAGATTCCAATCCTTGATCACCTATATTGTTAACAATATAAGAAGTAAAAAATGTGCCCAATCTTCCATGATTAATAAAGATTTATCTGAGTAGGATATTTTATGAAATACTAAATTTTGCGTAAACCACAGGACATGTTCTGTTGGAAATTATCGTCTTCTCGAATTACTGTCCTTTCACCTTTTTTATATTCTTCAGCTTGCTTATTCTTCCTGATTCTTTGTGATTGCTTCACAGTGTTCTATATTGTGCTTTCAATCTTTGTACTTCTTTTTAATTATTGGTTGAAACATAACTGTGACCTAGATCATGCTTTCAATTGTTGTCTTTCTTTTCATTTGTTATTGGGTGTCGGCTTAGAATGATAATTATTTCACCATAACATAGTATTGCTGTGCAAGTTTGAACTTTTTGATGCTTCTTTGGTCAGTGAAGGGGATGCAATTAGTGATGGAGCTGGAACAAGATTTAAAAGTGGCAAATGTCATCTGCATGGTAAATTTATAAATCAAACAAATTGTTACTTCTTTCAGTAGCTTTTTCACTGTTTTGACCCTCTAAAATATTAGTCATCATTATTACCTGATTGCTTAATCTTACAGAATGGGCGAAGGCACTTGACCTCATCAATAAATGAAGTCTCAAGGGATCTTGTCGTCAATAAAAAGTCAAGAAAGAAACAAGCTTTGCTGGTATCTGATCTCAGCATAAGTTGCTCCTCCTACAAACTTTTGTTGGCATAGTTGCCACTCACTAACAAAGACATACTATTTTTTTGGTTTTGCTTGGAACTTTTGGCTCATTTGGATTGTCTTCCAGTTTCATATTATTTTCCACAAGAAATACTGGGATGATTTGGCATCACAAGTTGTAGTCCAACTTCTGTGGATATGGAGGAAAATAGGAAAAAAATAAAAAAACCAAGAATTTTTCTTGTTCTGTGGAAAAAACTTAAGTTAAAAGAGAGGAAAACCATATTAAGAAATCATTCTCTGCTTTCTATTCTCTGATCAGTTGTAAATTACTTGGCTGGGTGAGGTTGGAAATGCAACAATCTTTCTCATAGCTTCAGGCTTGGGCTCAGGAAGGACTTGGGGCTTGAGATTATAGAGGGTGCAAGACATATAAATGGGATGTAATAAGCCACTTTGTTTATTTATTATGCATCTGTTTCCCTTTCTTTGAAAAGCAGGAAAAGTTAGACCACCAACTGGTGCAGCTTGAATCTTTAATCCTTGGCTACAAGTATCAATTGTTTGAAATTTTCCTACCCTTGAACAAAATCAAAACCGATAACTTCCGTGATATGTTTGTTGAGCCTGTTGATAAAGCTTCACCATTCATTGTTAGAGCTAATGTCCTAGATGCACATCTCCTATCTTGATTTTAATTGATTATTATAATTGATTTTTATACTTTATTTTAGAATATTTTTATAATTTATTTTACTGATCACATCTGTTTAATGATACGTTTAGTTGATTTTATAATTGATTATAGTTGATTTTAACTGATTTTATCTTATCACATTTTCTTTTTGTAAAGTCTTCACCGCTACACTCTTATTCATAATTTTGAATTGTCATTCAAGGTTTACAGTTCATCATGATCAGGTATACGCTAACCATTTCATCTATATCTTAACTCCACTACTTTGTCCACTTTCTTTATTCTTCCTCTCATTTTCTTCCAATTCTGATGGGTGTTGTAATCAAGCTTCCAAGTTTTGGTCCTATACTCATACCAATCCCTGGTCATGCTGGTATGATCGGGTACATGTTGGCATATTGTCATATGGTATGCTGGCAATACTGGTTGGCATGGACTAAAGAGATAATGGGAGAAAAGAGGGGAGGAGGAGGTGAAGGAGAAGTAGAAGGTGGAGGAGGAGGACAGGGAGAGAGGAGGAAGCAGAGGAAGAGGAAGAGGAGAAAGCAAAGGAGGAAATGGCTATGCATAATGTACGAGGAGGTGCAATGGTGATACTTCAAAGAGATAATGGTGGTGGCAGGAGAAGATGGATGTTGAATCAGCAGCAGCAACAGCAATGAAGGTTCTGGCATGCAGGAAAGAGAGAGATAGGAGCTTTCCCTTTGTTTATCATTCTATCGACAGCCAACAGCCGCTGTAGACAGCTGAAATACATTTGTTCCTGGTATCCATCTTAAACAATTAAATAAAAATAAAATCTTGTTTGGACCGGGCAAAATTGCTTGGTCTATATCAGCCACATGCATGGTTAAATGTGCTAATCAATGCTTGAGTGATACCCATGTTTCCTTTGTTTATGTTCGAAATGGAGTTTGAAGTCAAACTAAGCCTTGGGATGATAGATGGATGATTCAAGTGAGATCCCATGTAGATCTAAGTTTCTGTTCACAAGAGATCCAGGCAGTCCCATAACCAGGTCAGATTGATAAATAGCGATCGATACTATAAACAAGAATTTTGTCATGGTGATACTTATAAACAAGAATCTTTTGCTAGAAGATCTAATAATCTCATGATGATTACTCTACTTTTTTCATTATGATTTAATGATCTTTTGTCAAACTGGCTATCGATGTTCAGCATGTGCTTTTTCTATATTAGTGCATGTAACCGAGAAAAGGGACATAATTTGTCCAATGCTATACAAATTTAGATTTTTTAATGTTCTCTCAAATATATAATCTTAGAGCCATGTACGAAGCACTGTAGAAGGTTTTATTGTTGAATATGTTAATGAAGTGTGTTTCTCGTATGATAAGCATGGTGAGTATTGGTGTCTGTTTAACATTAGATGTGGACATGACATGTATCTTGGAATACATTTGATAAAGTATAAGATGCATATTTTCTACTTTTCATTTAGGCGCTTATTGGAAACTATGTATGTTGGACTTCTTAAGATGCATATTTTCTACTTTTCATTTAGGCGCTTATAGGAAACTATGTATGTTGGACTTCTTAAGTCTAGTTTTAGAATCTTCGCAGTCCAATTATCTATTGGTATTTCCACCATAGATAACTCCCCTAATTCTTGAAAGCATGCCTCAAGTCACATTTTTCTTTAGAAAATTTGTAATTATAGCTTATTCTCTTTGAAGTTAGATGAGCATAAGTTGTTGCAAGGTTTGCAATTTTGTATACCATGATTGTATTGGTCATGGGTCAAACGGGTCCCATATTGATGCCAGTGTACTAAGTGTCAGTACATTGGGACATACCAAGTTCCTGAAAAAGTTCAAAAAAAAAAAAAACTCACCTGTACCTCTCTACTGGGCATACCCTACGGATTGTCTTGGTCCGAGTATCTATCAGACCATTAAATTCCACCTGTACTGAACAGTACAGGATGGTATTGCAAATCTTGAGTGATTGTAACTTAGGGAAGAAACATTCCTTTGCTGGGCACGTAACCTATATTCTTATTGTGAGACATTTTAAGATCCTGTTTATTGGCCCACCTTTTTTTTTGTTCAGATCTGTTGCTATTTATCCATTGGATCCTCACAAGCTATACATTATGTTGGTGGATTAACACATCGAAATGTTTTCTTTTGTTATGGTGTAAGTTCTGAGTATGGACTGCACAACCAAGTGGAGTAGCCAATTGCCTGATGCCTAAATGGAGATATGGCTACGCAAGTCCTCTCTGATTTCATGTATCTGCCCACTGGTCATGCCAAATAAATGTCTCATTTTAAATGAAAACTGATGACCCTCACTGGCAGTGCCTGGGTCTCAAACGAGTGTGGCACGTGCCCATTTGTGGATATGCATGGTGTATTCTCAGATTTAATGTTTAGTCTGTTTTGGTGTCTAAAATTATGCTTTGTAAAGAAAATGTTGCTGATCTTTCCTTGACATTTCTCTCTTTTTTGTCTAAATAGAGTAGCCAATGAAAATTGTTTATCCATTTAGTTTAACCTATAATAATCTTTTGAGAACAGGTATTCTGGTCAATTTTAATTAACTTTTCAGTTTGTTAACATTATGTGTATAACTAAGCAATCCTTGATTTCGTATATGTGGCAGGATATGCTTCCAATTCTTACAGAACTTCGTCATTCATTAGACATCCAAGTGGATCTTGAGACTCTTGTTGAAAATGGAAAATACTGCCAGGTTGTTTGGCAAATCCATGCTTCAGTGTTCTTGTTCCACTGTGGTACTTTTGGTGGGCCTTTTTTTCCTGATTCTGGCCAATATCCTTTTACAGGCATTTCAGTTATTACCGGAGTATTTGCAAGTTTTAGATAATTATGCAGAGCTTTCTGTTATTCAAGAGATGGGTCGTGGAATAGAGGTCAGTTTTCTTCAGCAAGAAGCTTATAAACAAATTCCTTGTTTGACTTGTTGGATAAACTGTTTTGTCAGTTCATTTTCCTTTGGGTTAGGGGCTCAAAAGAGGTCAATGCTTGGTCAATGTGAAGAACAGATTAATTCATTTCATTGACATGAAAAACGAATCTGGGTGGTAGTAACAAAAATGGAATTGGCTTTTCTGAATAGTACAGATTTAAAATTTTGCAACAAAGGAAATTCTTTGGAAATTCTGAAAACAAGTCATGACAAACAATAGATATTTGTTCGGAAGCAGGCATGTAATGTCAAGTACCACCATGGTAGATCCTGTCAAGATGTCATAAATTGGAGTCAACTTCCTTTGTGGATAGAGATATCACATTTGTGATTTCGTAACAAGCTAATAAGTAGTATGTATGCTTTCGTCGGTAACAGTCGATTTCGGCCATCGTCGGGCAATAACAATCGATTTCGATCATCGCTGGCTATTGTCGGGAGGTAACGATCGATTCACGTCCGACCGATTTGGTATCGAGGGAGAAAGAAGAAGAGGGAGAAAAAAAGGGAGAACACGGAGATACAACACTGCTCCCCTGATCCGCTCCGCGGGCTTCTTGACGGTGATCGCAGGGAGAAGAAAACGACGCACGGGCTTCTCGCTGAGGCTTCACTGGGAGATTTCTTCTCCCCACGCGGGGAGAGGGAACGAGGTGACGTTATAGAGATCGTCGGCCGCGGGCTTCTTGATGGCGATCGCAGGGAGAAGAAAATGACGCGCGGGCTTCTCGCTGAGGCTTCACTAGGAGATTTCTTCTCCCTGCACGGGGAGAAGGAACGAGCTGACGTCGCCTCTATGACGTACGTTGCCTTTTTTTAATTTTAACTTTATTATATATATATATATATATATATATATATATATATAGACGATCGCTTTGCATCGACGATCGCATCGAATCGAGCTCGATATCTTTGTACGGTATGAAATGGGGGACCTTGGTTAGGAGTAGGAAGCCAAAAAAGATTGCAAGAGATTATCTGTTTAATTACGTTTACCCTTTTATATTTTAAAATTAATTGATTTTTTGGAAACATTAATGAACATGATTTCCTTTTTAGTCTCAAATTCTGGTAGTAATGGAGTTCTACTTCTATAAGAACCTGTTACTTTTTTGTTATTGTTGTTGTGCTAATTTGGCATTTCAATCCTCCCATTTCTACAGGCCTGGCTAGCAAGGACAATTCAAAAGCTAGATTCACACTTACTGGGTGTTTGCAAGACATTTGAGGAGGAAAGCTACATAGTTGTTAGTATCCTTGTCTGTAGTAGCAAAGTTCATCATTTTTTTTGTTTAATTGCTACTTTGGGATTTTTTTATTCCAGCAGCTCAGATATGTATCTTTGCATTTGCTACAAGTTCTTTTACAGGTTATCCCTTGTAAAACAAGAAAATACATCCTTTACATAAAAATAGAGCAGGAAGATGCATTTCTTACCTTGGGATTTGTTTTCATCATAGTTCTAGAAACTTGCTTTATCTAACAAGTAACACTTGTAACATTGGTCTCATTAATTAGTCATATATCCTACTTTTGATCATCTATATATATATATACATATATACGTAGATACATGTATATATATACATATAGATTCATATATTCATATATATATATACATATATACATATATATATATATATATATATATACATATATATATATATATACATATATATACATATATATATATATATATATACATATATACATATATATATATATATGGGTGGTACATACTGCCAGTTATGGTATATTGCCCGCCATAGGCGGTACAAAAAATCGGTCGACGGTCGATTGAGGGAGAAATTGACCGTCGGCGGTCGATTTTAGCAGTCGATTGAGGGAGAAATCGATCGTCGACGATCGATTGAGGAAGAAAAAGGGAAGAAGAAGAAGAGGAAAAGAAGAACAAAGAAAAAGAAGAAGAAAGAATTCCACGCCATCCTCGCCCGCGTGAGGAGACGGAACGTCTCCCCGCGCAGGGAGAAAGATCGAGGCGAGGTCACCCCTTTTTTTAATATTTTAATATATTTAATATTATATAATATAATATTATGTTATTCATTTCATATCGACGGTATGCAGATACCGCTGATGTAATCTATGATCGACAATATGTTGGTACACGGACCGGTAAGTCAAACCTTGCATATATATATATATATATGTTGTTACGAGCCATTTTTGTGTCCCATGATGCATCAATAATTATCTTTCTTTCTCTTCTTACTCTAGCAAGGTTCATGATCTATAATTGTCAAAAGCTTGAATAATCCTTTTGTCGTTAGTGGTGTTGAGTTTTTTGTATGAGCTTGTGCTAGATTCCTTTTTGAACTTTTGTACTTAACAAAGAAAAGTCTCCTTTTGATGGTCTTATAGTATCATAACTATTTTACTTGTATTTATTTCTTATTTATGGCCTACCAAGTGGGCTTTTGTTTATTTTTTTAGGCTTTATTTGGTCTTCCACAAATTCTAAGAATTTAATATTCTGTAGGCCATTGATGCCTATGCCTTGATGGGAGATATCACTGGTCTTGCTGAGAAAATTCAGAGTTTCTTTATGCAAGAAGTTTTATCTCAAACACATTCTGTGTTGAAAGCTATGGTGTACGAGGTAATCTAGTTTCAATTTTATCATGTTTTCCAAGCCTTTCTTTCACTTCGGTTATTGAACTATAATATATCTTTGTATATATTACATGACAGAAGCAATCCATATTTTTCAATGTTGTAATTTCAATATTACATCTGATCATTATATCAAATGCAGATAAGTGTAGTCCTAGACTCCTAATTATGTAAAATTCAATATCTTGCTTTTCTAGGACATACAAATTCTAATATTTTCTGTGTTATTGCTTGATTAATGGTCTCTAGAGCTTGCTGCTGGCAACATCTTTTATACATTTTGCTTTTCTTTAAATTATTTATACATAAAATGCATTTGACAACTTCTGATTGTCTATCCTATTTCTTACATGTATAGATAATTAAAAATTCCTGTTAAGTCATCAAGTGACATTAACATTCATAAATGGCTTGTATTCTTTTGCCATTTTAACTTGGACCTCCCAACATTTGATCATACAAAGACATGCTACAATTCATGGAAATAGTTTCTCCTTTTATCATCATTATATTTGCTTTATGATTTTTTTGTGGTTTGAATATATTTTTAATTATGAGAATTTAAATTTCCGTAAGGTACTGGTTTCAGTGATTAATCATATTGATATGGTACCAGTATACCATGTAGTATATTGATTTGTACCACTCAGTTTCACCTAAAAAATAAGAAAAAATAATGCCAATTGGTATAACCGTATAATTTTCATTTCTGGTCCTTGGTTGGGCCAGTATGGTGATTGGTGTGCACCATATCAATTGATATTTGAAACATGCTTAATTATATTTCTACTTTTTTATATAATTATTATGTTTTGTAGATTTATCATAAGATCTCTAGTGATTTAGCTTGATTGGTATGAGGATCTGTTTACGTATCTTCAAACTTTATGTATCCCTTCCACATTATTGAAAATTTTCAGATGAAGGATTAGCTTATAGAGACTACAGAGAAATCTTGTTAAGCAAATTCTGCTTGTACAACTACAGAGAAATCTTGTTGTATTCCCCGGTTTGGAAGTCTATATAGAGGATGATAGTAGGTGGTAAATGATTTAGGTTTCTGCTTATTGCATTGTTTCTCCATAACATATGTGTTAATCCAATATATGCAAAATAATGAAGGACTAAAATTGATATATTTAACTTACCATGTGCTAAATTGAAATTTGGTGTGTTTATCCTCCATTTGAAGCAGGGACTAAGACCATTGAGGATACAAACAGTGGCATGGTGAAAGGTGATCCTTGACCTAGTTAATGTCCCACATCTGATCTTAGAAATTCTAGGCTGCATGGTAACTTGCTGATAATGTTAAGAACTGAGTGGGGTACTTCCATATAGGACCACCTGTCTACCATGTGGTATTTGATGAGTAAATTACTTGGGTTATGAGGATTGTTGTTCTCCTGGCTGGCCAAGGCTAACTACACTTAGAATATCAACTCGTTCCAAAGAATTTTAGCTAACATAGATGTACCCATATGGTGGTCGATATCATTTGTCTTGGCCCAAGTGACATGCTAGCTTTATAGCTTTTATGGAGGAATTGTGTCCATGGCTCCAAAATGCTACAATTTATCAGTAGATAGATAAATTTAAGTTATATATACTGTCCATATGTGCATTATATGCTATGTGGGCTATCGAGGCGATAGCTTGGGCAATTACATGTATGGTCTACAGTTCCACAAAAAGAGATATATTCTTTTCTCAAAAATCTTAAACTTGCTCATTAAAATGCTACTCTACACTAATGGTGAAGCATTTTTTGGTTTTTTTTAGAATTTTCAAAGTTGTAATTATATAGTCTATTTTTTTTATGAAAATGATTTTTAAGTCTAATAGTCTATTCTTTTGTGAAAATGGTTTTTTAAGTCTAACCTACATTATAAATCTTAAAGTGGCATATCATATTCTTTTGCGCTCACTATCTTGTTTCTATACCCTTTTAGTTGTTAGTTTCGGCAACTGTGAATTTTTTGCACTCACTATCTTGTTTCTTACTCTTACTGTTGGCTTAATTAAGTAGTATTGGTTATCTATATCTGGTGTTAGTTCACCGTCTTGTTTTTCCCTGTTGGATTAGTTGGTCGCCCAAACATTTACCATTTACAAGATCTTTTCTCTTTTCATCACCAGTTGCTAATTAGCTTGTATCACATGGCAGGAAATTGGAAATCCTACACAGACGAGTAGGTGCGTCTTTTGGGCTTAAATTTCTTTTTCTTTTTTCATAATATCATTCCTGATGGACATGAAGTCTTTCTAGGATACTGGACTATCAAATTGTTGGACTTCCTTATCCTCAGCCATTAGTATATCACTATTTGTTCTTTATTTCAATGTGTGCTCTTTTGAAACTTCAGTGGTATATGCATTTTGTGATAATATTGAATTCAATAGAGGTATTGTTGTTTCATTGGACACTGTAGCATGGATTTCTGATTTTACATTCTCACAATAAACTGTTTCCCCGAAACTGATTGTTTAATTGGTTGTTATGAATCGGTTTAGCAGTTTAGCATGACGATGCAGTGAATACTAAGACATGGTTTTGGAACTTAAGTTTCTTGTTGAAACTATTTTTAAAGAAGATGGATAAACATTTCTGTGCTGTGCTTATCAACTATTTGTGTATATACCTTCCACCTGCAACCACAAAGTTGTGTATGAATGGTAGAAGGAACTACTACTCCCATTATGTCATCATCTGTTTTTGAGTTCTGCATCTATATGATGTTTATTCTTGGTAGTCTTTAAGATATTGGAACTTTGAAAGCATAAAGATTGGAACTTTATCACAGTGTTACTGGTAGTTTGTGTCTGTTAATTCTTTGTCAAAAGTAATCACTATGCACAAATACATTTATAGTTACAACTTACAAGTGATAATGGAGATAATACTGCAGTCTTTTTACTTATTGAGTTGTTGGTGCATATACGGTATCAGATTTAGCATTATCCTCTGCGAAGCCATGATGTCAACTTTCTTGTTACTTGTATATGCTGCATTAGATTTCTGTCTCTCTCTTTTGTTTTGTGATTATTGCAAAGTGGGAAAGCTAGATTTTGGTCTCTAGTGTGTATGAGAAGGTGGTCGATAGAATGTGCTAGCAAAACTGAATGTAAACTCTCTAGATGTCCTGTAGAGCAAATTTTGGATTTAACCCATGATTCTACTTTCTGCATACATTCTTTGCAAAATAAATTATTATATAAAAATACCAATGGTTCTTAAATATTCTTGCATGCATTCTAATTTATTGTGATGTATACTGAAATTTACTTGATACCACCATATTGTAGCCTTCAAGCTTCAAACAATAATTTTGTATTAGTATATATCAAGGTTCGTCGTATCGGTTCATACCGGTGTACTAAATTTATCTCGGTATGGGGTACCAAGCGGTATGCATTGTGCATACCGCTCGGTATCATATAATATATTATATTATTATATATATATATATATATATAATGGAGAGACGAGGTGTCGCCTCGTTCCCGCACGGGGAGACGAGGCGTCGCCTCGTTCTCCCTTCTCCCAACGCGGGAGGCGAGGCATCGCCTCGCCTCGTCTCCCCGACGTATCGCGTAGGGAACCGGGGAAGCACTCTCTTTTCTCCCTCTTCTTTCTCCCTTAATCGACCACCAATGGTCGATCTCGATGGTATCGCCCAGTAGCGGTCGGTCCGCATACCAGTGTCCTATCGGACCGGTACGTATCGCTCGTACCGGGCGGTACAGGTCGAAACAGAGAACCTTGGTATATATACTTACTAATAAGAATGCATGTATAGGGAGTTCTGTTTTGGTTGGGACTTCTTACTCTATTGAATGAATGAAATGGCAAGATCAGCTTATTAGAGTTATGCCACACTTAATTCTTTTTTATAATTCAAGGTTTTGTTTTCTGTTTTTTCATGCCGAGTTGAGCTTTATTGTTCAAACCAAGGTTTAAAATTTTGGTTTAATATTTACTTTGACACCTTTTCATACTGGTATTATTGAAAATGAAAATATTGATATTGTCCTTGGTCGAACTAATAAATACCAGTTGAAACTAAAGTTCTCCGTTTTGATTTGCAGCTTGATATGGGCTGACGCAATCTGACAGATGATCGCGTGGGGGACGAGGTCTTGCCTCGTCTTCCTGCGTGCTTCCAGCGGGAGAATGAGGCATTGTTCTCCCGCGAGGCAAGGCGTGGCGATACGTCGTCTGTTTTCATTTTTTTTAAAATATATTATACTATATTAATATAATATAATATTATATTATATAATATTATACCGAGTGGTATGCACTGTGCGTACCGCTTGGTATCGGGTACCATACCGTGCCAAGATGAACTCGGCATGCCGGTATAGACCGGTATGGCGAACGTTGGTTAAAACATACTGGTTTTTGATACCTTGGTTCAAAGTGTCCTGATATGTTGTGGACGGCTGCTTTTGTTTGCTTGTACAACTATTTGACATCATATATTGCTTGGTTTTTATGTGTTTTTCTTGGCTTTTGTAAGCCTAGATCGTGCGCTCATGTTCATCGCTTTTGTTTGCTTGTACAGCTATTTGACACCATATATTGCCTAGTTTTTGTGTTTTTCTTGGCTTTTGTAAGCCCAGATACTAGGTTGCAACACGATTGCTTATCAAACATAGTAGATTGGGCCAAAACAATCCCGTTTTTGTGTTGTCATGTCCTAATTTCTTCAAGCTAGTAAGATAGAAACATTAGCCATCTTAGCACCCTAGAACCCTTAGGTGATAGAGGACTGGATGGGGCTTTATGATAGCGTTGGGCCCATTTTAGATTCACAAGCTTCTACGTAAAGTGTGCGTAGGTTCGTCAAACACCTCGACACCTGTTGAGCGATCGTTTGTAGATTTGTCACTATTTTTTTCCTTTCTAAAGTCTTTGTTTTCTCCTTGCACCTTGCATTCCAACTGTTTGTTGAATTACTCGAGTATCGAGTGAGATGTCGGGACTTGTCCATCGCTCGTCTTTGAAATTATCAACCTTTTCTTTTTCGATGTCCGTTGACACCTATGCGAGATTGCACTTTGGTTGTATGCGGACGGATATCGCAAGGGTGCCTAAGACTTAGGCAATTCCAACTAAGTCCATGATGTTTGGTATCAGAGCAAGCAATTTGAGCAAATAACGAAGTTCATGCACTAGCCATGATAAAGTACCATGGCAAATCAAGGTTGCACAAGGGGGGCAACAACCCTAAATTGTCATAATAGGGCCGTAAGTGCATGTATGCTCTTAAACTATTGAAGCCACTCAAGAGGAGCTTGGTTGTTAGAATGGAAATCAAGAAGTTGGCCACTAAAGAGGAGCAGGGTAGTTCTTTCGGCACCGAGTTGGTGGAAACCTTTCAAAGTCCACATATATGCTTCGAACTTTGTTATTGGAGTTCTAATGCAAGGTCGCCCGATGGTCTGTAAGAGCCACGATGTTAGTGAGACAGACTGGTAGTATCCTATGCTCGTGAAGGAGATGATAATAGTGGTTCACTATCTACAAGTGTGGAGGCACTTCTCAGAACGCCATTTGTGCCGAGGACAAACAATATCGTGTTGAGTTACTTTCAAGCTCAAAAGAAGTTCTCTCCGGATCAAGCATGATAACAAGAATTCCTGATTGTATTTGACATTGTAATCGAGTACAAGCCTGAACGAGGCTTAAACAAGTAGGGTGGAGTTAGTGAATGTAGTGCTATTGGAGGGCAAAGGTCAAGTGAGTCAGTTGTAATCCAACTTTCTTTTTAAGATCAGGGATGGATCCCCAAGCAGTAATCCTGATGCAATTGATCAAAGAAGGCCAAACATAACGACTTTGGATTCGAGAAGGACTCATTTGTACCGAAAGGAATAGAATATATGTTCCATGAGTGGATAATTCTAGGCGTGAACTCATGAGTGTCCTGGTTCCCTTTAGGCAATACACCCGAGCATACATCGAATTTTAGCTCTCATGGAGAGAGCCTTATATTGGCCACAAATGGGGATCGATATCGACGAAAATGTTCGTACGTGCCTCACTACAAGACAAGGTGGAGCAATAGGTGCCGATGGATTTTTTTGGAAGCATTGCCTATATTAGAGAGGTTATGGGAGAGCATTTTCTTGGGCTTCATATCAAGCTTGTCGACGATAGGGGGACATGGGTTGATATTGGTGCTGGTCGATTGGTTCTCGAATTATGCAACATTTGTTGCTCACCCTTACATTGCTCTGCAGTGGTGGTAGTGAAATTGATAATGAAGAATGTGATGGAGAATGAGGGAGTTCCTCCACACAACATTATAAGCGTCGCGATGCACAGTTCTTGGGATGGTTCTGGATCGAGTTATTTAAGTTGTTGGGATCAAAGTTATACTTCTTCACAAGTCTCCATCCCCAAACGGATGGCTAAACTGAATGAATAAATTAGCTCTTTGGAGCAATACCTTCGACACTACATGAGTACCATCCAACGAGATTGGGTGAAGCTCTTAGACATAGCCCATTTTTTTTACCACTTACAATGGTGCTTTATGTGAAACAAGAGCTTGTCAGTGTATCAACTATCAACTCCTCACACTTTTGCGATCGATTACACTGGAAGTAGCTTGTCAGTGTATCAATTTGCAAAAGAATGATAGATGTTTTCATAGGTATAATTGGAGAAGACAACTAAAAAGATGAAGAAGTGGGCAAACTTGGAAAGACGATCATCAGAATTTAAGGTTGACAACTTGGTGCTTGTGAAGCTCCAAGCAGCATCTCTCATGTTCTTTAGGCAAAAGTGGACAAAGGAAATGGTGTGCAGATACGAAGGGTCCTTAATCATCAGTAAGATAAATAATATCTCTTACAAATTGTATCTTCCGGCATAGTTCAAAATTCATAATGTATTCCATGCAAACAACTTGAAAGCCTCCTACTCATATTTGCAAGACGCTTCTTGAAATTTCTCAACTTGACCATCCTCACTCGAACGTCATATGAGAAGTGAGTTGGAGTCATTCTAGTGGATCGCATGACAAAGTTACCCAACGGAGCAAACCAGATTGAGTACTTGGTGAAGTGGTGAATGCATCCTAGAACAGAAGTTGTTCCGGAGCTAGAAGATTCTCAACAGTATAAAGAAGCAATTGTAAAGGCCTACAAGCAAGCGTTGGCGAAGTGTTGGTAGATTAAGTGGGGGAGAATGTCACAGACCATAGTCGGGCATTCATAACACCTTCATAAATAGATTGTTTGTTGTTTATGTTTGCTTGTGCAATTATTTGGTATTGTGTTTTGCCTAGTCTTTGTGTGTTTTTCCTTGGTTTGTTTGTAAGCGTTGACAGTCTGCTAGGCCTCATAACGACCATCAAGGTTCGCAATACTGTATCATACCGCTCGGTACGCTTGGTATGTAATGGCCCGATAGAGGACCGGTATGCTTGGTATAACTTGTTACCTTAGTGTACCATGTGTCGGTATGCTCAGTACAGCTCGATATGTATCATATTGATAGTTGATCAATATGCTGGTACAGTACAAGATCACGAACCTTGGTTGAGATAGGCCAAAACAATCCCTTTTTCGCATGCCATAGTTTGGTTTCTTCAAACTAGCGGTTGGCATAGGGCTGGATGGGTCTATAGGATAGTGTTGGGCCCTGTTTTTGATTCACAAGCTTGTATACAAAATGTGTGTAAGCTTGCCGAATACCCTGGCACTCGGTTGAGCGATTGTTTGTGGGATTGTGGTTGTGTTTTTCCCTTCCAAAGTCTGTTTTCTCCTAGCATTCCAATTCTTTGCTAAATTGCTTGAATACTGTGTTTTTGAGCAAGACTTCGAGACTTGTCCACTGCTCATCTTTAAAACTAGTCAACCTTTTCATTTTGCAGGTCCTGAAGGACCTGTGCAACCTTACACTTAGGCTAACCCTTTGCATACTGATATTGTAAAAGTGTCTCATACCTTAGGCAATTCCTGCTAATTCCGTGATAGATAGACACTGCATCTTAGTGAATGTCCGACTAGGGTTTGCTTGAAGCTTGATGCATGATTGTCAACCAGCAAAAAGTTTTTTTAGTATCTTAAAGCTTGTTAAAGCATTGCCCAGTAGTAAATATTATACCATTAAAGAATTGAAATTCTTATCAAATGATAGGCTGTTCACCTGTATTCTGCAAGCTTATAGACATATCTGTAAAGAATTGACATCTGAATACAGTACAGTCACACTGAACTCTATCTGCAAGCTGATAGTTTCAGTACAGTCACACTGCACATTTACTCTCTTCATTAAGAACTTAAATTTATATATTTTCTCAATCTATGTTCAGATGCTTTTGTTCTTTTCTAAGGCAAACTATCTTTTGTTCATTTAAATCAAGCTATGTTTACCTGTATTCTTCAAGTTGGAGAATTTTGCTGGATGTTCTTTTTGATGATATTTTTTCATCTTTTAGCTTGATGCAAATTTGTTTCAATGGAATTTAATTGTTTTATTATTTGACTGTTATATGCTTCATCCTTAATCCTGAGAATGTGTATTTTAATATGCATCTGTTTCCCAAGCTTTTTTCCTTCCTGTTGATGTTAATTATGTGACAGAAGTTGTACTATTCACATAAAAATTTTCTTTGTTTCTCTAATCTAGTTGTGTTTACTTGTTCCAGACTCACTTACAGTGACCTCTGCATCCAAATTCCTGAATCTCGATTTCGTCAGTGCTTGTTGAGGACTTTGGATGTCTTATATAGGTTGATGTGTTCATACTACTCTATCATGAGCTTTCAGCCTGAAGAAAAGGTAAGAAAAGTAAGTTCATATTTTGCTGCAATTACTTTAAACCTTGTGCATTTGGTTTTTTGGTAATGTTTGTTAATATTTTGCATTAACCTTTTAATTGGTCTTTTGTTTTGTTCATCAAAGTATAGTTGCTATAAATCCTTTTTCTTTTGTATTTTTCATGTTGGACTTGCCTTGCTCTTTTGGTACTTGATGCCTTCTTGTTTTCTTGTTGTGATACGTGTATTTCAATTTTCTTTTATGTACTTTAAGCCCTTTAGATTTTAAAAGATTTTCAGGTTATTACCCAAAAAAGCTACAGTTTTATATTTCAATGATATGACGTTCATAGTGTATCAAGGAATCAGATGTCTCATTTGTAACCATATTCTATTAATTATTAACATTCATTTGTGTGATTTTTGTCTCTTGAACAATAGCAATACTTTAGAGAAGATTTAGGCAATACTTTAGAGAAATTATTTGACAATGCCTAGATTAAGACAGCCTAGAGGTGCTTAGTTTGCCCCATGACTATTAATTCAGACAGTTGGCATTGGACAGCCATTTAACTGCCTAGACAATGACTTTTTGGCAAGGTTTACCTTACTGGTCCGCACCAACTATTAATTATTAACATTCATTTGTGTGATTTTTGTCTCTTGAACAATAGCAATACTTTAGAGAAGATTTAGGCAATACTTTAGAGAAATTATTTGACAATGCCTAGATTAAGACAGCCTAGAGGTGCTTAGTTTGCCCCATGACTATTAATTCAGACAGTTGGCATTGGACAGCCATTTAAGTGCCTAGACAATGACTTTTTGGCAAGGTTTACCTTACTGGTCCGCACCAATGTACCAAGTTTATGTCGGTATGGTATGGTACCCGGTATCGAGTGGTATGCACAATACATACCGCTCGGTATATAACATAATATATATTAACAAACAAAAATAACGTCACCTTGCCTTGAGGGAGAACGGCGCCGCGGAGAACGAGGCATCCCGCGCGGGGAGAAGAGGCAACGTCTCGTCCTGCATGGGGAGTTGAGGCGCCGCCTTGTCCCGCGTCGCCTCATCCCGCACAAGGAGACAATGTTGCCTTGGTCTTGCGCGGGGAGAGGAGGAATCGCCTCATCCCGCGCGGGGAAGGAGGCGTCGCCTCGTCCCACACATGGAGATGAGGTGTCGCATCATCCTTGCACTGGGAGACTCTGGTTTCGACGGTACTGTCCGGTAGTCGGCGGTTCGCGTACCATATCCTGTCAGATCGGTATGTACCACCCGTACTAGGCGGTATAGCTCGAAATGGAAAACCTTGCTTTTTGGTACATTAAAATGGGTGATTAAACAAAGTAAATGAATTAAACTGTTATGGTTTGACTAACCCACATTGATGCTCGAGATTCCGTTACCATGTAACCCTTGATTAAATCCTCCATATTTGAGGACATGTTATATGTCAAACATTAGTGGCGATGCTTCGTGGACATCGTAAACTGAAGGTTGTTTCCCTGTCCTACATGAATTTCTCTCTTATAATTTTCTTATGATGCCAACAGCTATTGTTGCCTTCATTACAGTTGCCCAAGCTAGCAATGACCTTCATGGTGCTCCTCCATTTTTGTTATCTACGATAGCGAAGACAGTCCATGCTGTTTTTTAATGGCATTGATTGTAGCTGTTGTTGTTAATGCCACGTGCATTGAGTGCAGTAACTAGGAACCCTTTATCATTGGGTGGCCACTTGGATGATTAGCTAGTGCCTGGATGGTAAATAGCACCTAGGTCTCCTAGTCAGCACCTTCTATTTTGTAGAACATTTGTTTTACATATCTTGAATAATTTACTCTGAAGGAGAGATCAATTAAGACAATATATATAGTTTGTGCAAAATTGTTAAAATATAGGGCATTAATAGTTTTATACTTTTGTATTGTTTGTTGTCCCCTTAAACCACCTGCACAAATTGTTACATATTGTTATTTACTGGTCCCACAACTAATTAGGGCACACTTGGCATCACATTGTCACTGCCACCTCTCACTTCCTCCTCATCTGCCTTCTCGTCCCTGGATGATAAGCCCTGCCATCTAGTACTGAATTTTTCAATTTTTTGATGATAGCCACAGGCTCAGCTGTTTTTATTTTTCTATTGATGATAGTCACAGGCCAATCCTGTCTGGAGTCACTTAAAAAATATCAAAAATATTACTAATCAGTTCTGGACCTTATGGTTTATACCGCAGGCTGGGTGTGCAGTACTGGTCCGTCAGGATGGATGTGCAGTACTGCTGTTTGAAGCTGTGGTTGGGACATTACAGTTTCTTGTTCACTTGTTGTATGGGATTAGTTACAAGGATGCTACTATGATTCAGCTCAATCTGAGTTCATGATATCTAATTCCATTCTGCACGGTTTGCCATGCTTGTGTTGAGAAATAGCCAAGCCATTTTTGGCTTGTGCTGGCTGGCACAAGGAGTGAGCTGACTAGCATGACATGGTATATACCTACTTTTTTGTGCCAATTGCCACAGCACATTGTATACCGATATACCTTGCCAGAATGTTGTTGGTATTCTTTCCATTGTGAGAAATCGCAAACATTCTTCTAGTGATCTGAATTTTAAAAGTATTTAATAGTAAGATAAGCCATTTTCATTCTGTAAAACATAACTAGAAGTTGAAACTTCTATGCAGCTATGTTTATACTGAAGTTTGAATATGTATGATTTCACTTTTCACATACATTATCTAAGAGTAATATAAGACATGATTTCTTTTCTATATACTTGAGAAGTTGAAGCCTTTTTACATCAGTTTTTCTGCTGAATCTAAAGAGCAAGGATCGCCATTTCGGGTACTGGATCCATTTTGGAGATCTCGGTATGTACCAGTTAGTACCGGTGCACTGACACATGGTACACCAGTATGTACCGGTGTCTTGGAGAGGAAGAAAAAAAGAGAGAAGAGAAGAGACAGTGGAGGAAGGAGGAAGGAAGAAGGAAGAAGAGGAAATAGTGGAGGAAGGAAGAAGGAAGAAGAGGAAACGGTGGAGGAAGAAGGAAGAAAAGAAGCTGTGGAGGAGAAGGAAGGACAAAGAGAAGAAGAGATGGGAGCGTACCTAGGAAGAAGGAATGCAGCGGCAATGATGTTGGCAGCGACGAAGCAATCGCAAAGCAGCGACAGCGGCAACAGCAGCGGTAAAGAATGCGAGAAGAGGGCTTGCGCTTTCGAGCCCTAAGTTCTATTTTAAGTTCTTTTCTTAGTTTAATACCCAGTTGGATGGGCCCCACTGCTTTTTTTCAATTTTTTTATTACTTTTACTGAACTGGACCGAGTCACCTAAAACTGAAGTCGTTCACGTACCGGCCCATGCCTGGATCGGTACATGCTGCCCATTTCGTACCATTTCGGGTGGTACAGCAGTCATTGCTTAAGAGTACATATGATTTCACTTTTCAATTCTCTCTTGTATATCAACTTTTAGTTTCTTTCTGCTTGCACCAATATAACAATGTTAAGTGTTTTCTTGTATTATTTTCATATGCCTTTTAGTTCCAGTTACCTATTGGAAAACTGCTATGCAGCCTTGAAGTTTAATTATCAATTTTTAAAATATATTGAGGCTTTATTTTTACAATTCCATCATAGTTAAATTTACCCTTTTCTCCCAGGGTTTAAATTCCCAGAATCCAAATATTGACGTGAGGCAAAGTAACACATCTCATGACTTGAAAGGAATCATAATTGATTCAGTGGCCAATGTTCCAATTGACTCAATTGAGCACAGTGGATGTGCATCTGTTACTTCTAACCAGGTTGATGGATATGATGTGTCACATAAGATAACTGAAGATCCAGCTACAATGCCCCAAAGTTATTGTGGATTATCAACTGAAGCAAGTGATACTGATGCTGCTACTTCAGGCTGCGATTCTCCCTTCTATCAGTTGAGAAAAGATGCCACAGCTTTTGTGGCGCACACATTAGAAAAAGGGAGAAGAAATGTGTGGCAACTTACATCAAGTCGTATTTCTGTCTTGCTATCTTCCTCTGCTATTTGCTCAACTAGCACTTACCAATTCTTGAGAAACTATGAAGATCTCAACATATTTATCTTAGCTGGTGAAGCATTCTGTGGATCTAAAGCTGTTGAGTTCAGGCAGAAGTTGAAAACTACCTGTGAAAGTTATCTGGCATCCTTTCACCGTCAAAATGTGTATGTATGTAACACTACTCAAGTATTTAGTTTGTTTAATATTCTTTCATAAAACTATTAAATCTTGCTAAATACCTAGCTTATTTAATTTTTCCAATCTTGTAGGTGTGATTCATAATTGGTTTAGATGTACAAGTAATAATATGCATTCAGTTCCGTTTGTTAGCATCTTTTCCTTTTCTTTTGGATATTGTGAGTTCATTGGTAAAATGTCATGCTAAAGAAAATATAGTAGATTAAAGTGTTTTTTTTTTGAACTTACACAATTCTAGTATCTAAAGTCACAATAATGCTAAATAAATTCTAGTATGATAGTCTTATTTTGTTTTACTTCTTGCATGATTTGGAATAATATGAAGCCAAGAAGGGTTGCCTGATGGACAAGACTCTTGATAATGCATGGTTTGGGCAGTGTCAATGTATGCAAGATTATCCTTGTAAATAGAAGGACTATTTCTGTTATTTGAACCTTAGAAACTTGGATTCCAAAGGACCAACAAAGTTTCAAATACCAGTAAATAGCAATTATTAACTGGTATTTACCAGTCTGACAAAAGGATCAAACCGAACTACATTGGGCCAATCAATATAACACTTTTTATTGGTCAGTACCAGGCAACATGGGTCAGCAGTATGCACTCAGTAAATTAGAGATCCATAACCATGGGAGCAATCTTACCAATGACACCACAGTTTGTCTACATGTGTTGTTGTTTGTGTCAATCACCGAACTGTCACGGGCTTAGCTGATTTTGCCTAAGCCGTGCGGCACCCATGCATGTCCGTCCGCACAGGTCAGCCCTCCCCGAGATCTCCTAAAACCCCACAGACTTACAAAAAGAGAAAACGGGTCAGAAGAAGCAATTTCCACGGGATCCACAAGCAACTGCTCAAGAAAAACACTTTATAAAGCCAAAATACAAATTACACCCATGGACATTACAAACTCAGAGAGGTTGCACACAAAGGATAACGGTCCACTACAGACCGAAGCCCCCCCACAAGTGCTTATAAGACACACTTGTAAGTCAAAATACAAATTAAACTAGGGCTTCCAAGCCTACTGCAAGCTCGCTTCTTGTTGTACAAGATATGTACCTAAACCGAAGGACACGGACTAACACAAGCATTTCATCGAACACCTTGTTTACATTGTTGTCCGTGATATTCTCCCCCACTTATTCCTTCGACGTCCTCGTCGAAGCCACTGTAGACGCTGCATCTCCTCGCATTCTGCTGAATCTTTAATTTTCGCTTTGCAACACGCCTTTGGCTCTAGCTCTTGCATTGTTATTGAGTAGTCGAACGCTAATCCGTCATCTTGTTTCAACTCGCCCGTGAATCGGTGTGGGGTTGTGCTAATCCTTGTTGGTTCTCGCGGATCCCTCGATGAAGGAAAAGACCGCTTATTATGTGGTATCGCGATACTCATATTGCTTAGGCGGGTAGATGCTTGTTGGAGCTTTAACGAGCATCGCCTTGACTTTGAAGTTTTAAGGTCCTTTCTCCATAATGTTTGCCCATGAACCTTCTTCCATTGTTAGTTGTCACTTCCAAGTATGTTCGCATCACTCCCTCTTAGTCGATTGGAAATGAAGTGAAAAACTACTCTCGATATACGATCACCAACGGTGAGGATTTGACAACCATTGTCTTCCATAAGCTTTCTTTGAAGGGTCCGAACTTGTCGAGCTCCCCTTGGATAAGTAAGAGGCGGGATACTTAACTTCACCCATTCTCTTCATAGTTGAGAAGGTAAGGTGGCTTCTCTCACCTCCTCGAGTTAAGAGAACTTCGGTTTGCCCATTCTCTCGAGTTGAGAAGGCAAATGTTACTCAATTTTGCTGCAAGGTTACTTGATTTCGCGCCTCCTCGAGTTTGTACTTATGCGTTGGGTTACTAACATTCGCTGCTCTTTGCTCACACTCAAGCACTTGAAGTGGTTGCACTCCTTGCGTTGGGTTAGCTCGTGATTCACCTTCCCGCCATTGAACCGGAATGCAAGAAGTTTTGCGAAAAAAAGTTTACTCGACTTGAGTCCCCAACTTAGTAAGTCTTTGATAGTCCGTCGCCTTTGGGATTGTCGTCTTCTCCATCACCTTTGCCCTACTCCTCTTGGTAGAAAGGTGCATCCATGTCTTGCCTACTTGTTCCTTGGTCCCCTCTGCATCAACCAAGTCCCTTAATTTTTATCTGGATGAGAAGCACATCGACATCGGTCTTATGAAGTTTCTTGGCCTCGCCCTCCTCGTCTTGGTACTTAGAGTTTACCTCATTCTCCACCTCCTTGGCCCCTTTTACGACCAATGTTGTCCCTTCACGAGGGCAAGGGATCGATGACTTCACGGAAGTCCCGTCTGATACCATGGCGTTGCCCATGCCTACTATCCGTTACCTTGCATCTTCATCCCTTCCTTCGTGATCGGTAGATCTGCCTCTACGTGTGGAGCTCCTCGAGTCCACCTCTCTAACCGACGCTTTTCTTTTGGGTAGCTGAGCCCCGTTGGACTCGTCGTCGCTTCCTCGCCCCTCTCGACCACCTGCTTCGACACCACTATGTCCTCCTAGCAGTTCTCCGATTCTGTTCTCCTTAGCTTCCTTGGTAGCAACGTTCGCTTACTCGCCCTTGTCCTCTGACTTGCCGGGCTCCCTTAAGCGAATGTGAGCAGGCGATCAACTCTCAACTGCTCGATTAATCAAGTCCCTCCATGGGACTCGGTACTGAATCGACTACTCCCTCGGTGGTACACAACCCCATATCTTGACGAAGGCTTTCATCGATCTGACTTGATGCATACGAAGACCCGCCTCTGCAGTCGTGACATTCACTCCTTGAATCCACCCTTCTTGCCGTTGCATGGTTCACAAGTGGAGCTCCCTCGATCATTCACGATCATGTCCCCTCCATGGGACTCACGTGCGTGCACTTGGACTTCTTCCTCGGTGGTATCTGACTCCCGTATCGATGACTCGGGCTTCATCAATCTGACTTTGATGCACACACGAAGACCCGCCTCTGATCTACGACATTCACTCTTTGAATCCATAGCCCTTCTTCTTGTTGTCGTACACAGTGGAGCTCGGTAACTCGATCATACCTCGCTGATTTTTGTCCCTCACGGGACAAGATTACTGTATTGCATTGCCACGAACTATTCCACCACGATCCAGCACCGTATCGCCTCCCGGTGACATCTCCATTCATCTGATTCTCGTGTGATGAACTCGGACTCGACTTCTCCACGTGTGGCCTCTGCCAACACATTGTAGGGCCTCGCCATCTCCGATTTTAGTTCGCTCCTTGGCAATTCCTTCGTCCCCCACTCTGGGTTACACAGACATAGCTCTAGGACAGTCCGCCTAGTAGCTCAAGTCCTCGACTTTGCTATAGTTGGTGCACCATTATGCGGATCTTGGGCCTCATCCCCTACCAACACAATCTTGCTATGCACCTCCTGTTCTTGACAACTCGAATGGCAACATGGCATATTCTTCAAGAGTACCCGCCTGCGTCCTCTTGCCCGTACTAAGGTCTCATGATCCTAACTTTGCCTCCAAGTTGAATCACCTTAGTTACTCCATCAAATGCATCTCTTAGGTAGCTTGCATGTGCCTTGAAGCTCCCTTCATCTTTGGTACCATGCAAAATAAGTCTCCCATCGAATGAAGAACCCATGGAGCGACATGATCCCACTCTTGCCTTTACAAGAGTTCATGCCCTTGACCTGCTAAGGAAAGCTCGTGCCTCCGCTCCATGTTCCATCTTCTATGTCGACTCCTTCGCGGCTTGGATACTTCACCGAGTTCCACCTAAGTCGCTCGCTCCTCGACCGAGTTGATAGTGGCCCTCACGTCCACCATTCCACGGTCGACCCTCTGTTGAGTTCGATTTACGCCTCGACTCTAAGTGTGCCTTCATATGATGTTGCCTTGGATTGCTCCCCACTTGATCTCGAAATGCATCCACCAATACATTACCTCCTTCGAGATCATGACAACTCTTCGCTCACTCGGTCGATTGAGCTTTATGGAGATATAACCTTGAGAAACTCTTCCTCAATATGCGATCTGTTACATGATTCTCCCACTAGAGAACTAGGACTTATCCCTCCTGGATATCATCTGCTGGAGCAACTTTTCTCTTTACATATTTCCCACTAGAAGTTTGAGACCATCATCCCCTTTGGACTACTCCGTCTTCTTGAACTCAAGCTTTGTTACCACAAATGTACTTGCTAGATTGTTACCCTTCTCCAATAGTCTCACCTTGAGGTCTAGCAACATGCTGAATTTGTTGCACATTTCACCACCTACGGACATATCCTTTCCATGTTGAAGAAAGTTCGATGCTCCATGGCGCCGAGTTCTAATCGCGCCTTGGGATGGCCACGAGCACTCGTCATCCGTGTACAAGCCCATGCATGAGTTCCGAATCCTTCGAGTTAGCAATTCCCTCACCTCGTGAGCTTTGCACAACTCTTTCGGTCGTCACACAACACCTCCCACCTTGCGTCATCTTTCACCAAGCACCTGCTTTGCCTTAAGCACCATCAAGTTTAGTTGCCAACGTCGAGCTATAGCTCAAACTCAACCATCCCAATCTTTGTGTGCTACGCATTCTTCTTCGCTTGCTTGTCCTCATGGTGCCTCTCGCGTAAACGGGTTGGCTATTCCTTGAATGTCAAACTAGGATGCCCGCTCCTCTGAACGACTCCTTTCCCTACATCTCAATGTCCATTTCCCTAAGCGGTTCGGTCTTGGCGTCCTCCACCTAGCTAGGTCCCCACATTTGTATGGCAAGTGTTTACGTGTACTTGTCCCGCTCGATACCACATTGTCACGGGCTTAGCTGATTTTGCCTGGCGTGCGGCACCATGCATGTCCGTCTGCAGTCGCCCTCCCGAGATCTCCTAAAACCCCAGACTTACAAAAGAGAAAGCGGGCGGAAGAAGCAATTTCCACGGGATCCACAAGCAACTGCTCAAGAAAAATACTTTATAAAGCCAAAATACAAATTACACCCATGGACATTACAAACTCAGAGAGGTTGCACACAAAGGATAATGGTCCACTACAGACCGAAGCCCCCCAACAAGTGCTTATAAGACACACTTGTATTTACAAGCCAAACTTGGCCATAAAGCAAATCAAACTAGGGCTTCCAAGCCTACTGCAAGCCCGCTTCTTGTTGTACTAGATATGTACCTAAACCGAAGGACACGGACTAACACAAGCATTTCATCGAACACCTTGTTTACATTGTTGTCCGTGACAGAACAGTAACTGCCTGTGTATCTTCTCTCCATTTTGTATCAGCACCTTTAAGGCCTTCCATTATATGAGTGTGATGGCAATTGTTGGATTCCACAATTCTGAGGAGGCAATGCAATTAGAAGAGATCTTTGACAAGATGAACAATAAATTTAACAAGACATGTCTAAACTTAATGTTGGAATTTGTTTTGGGATTCTAGTTGCCTTCAAAAATAAATTCTGTTATCATTCCACTTATACTGGTTCAAAAGGCCTTGTTCTGATAACCAAATTCTACCAGCCTAAATTGACACTAAGAAAAACTTTCTATGAATGAATTATAATGAGCATGAGCAAAAAACATTTATTGGACATCCACAGATGTGAGGGTCAAGTATAAGTTAATATATTGGTGGTGATAGGATAGGAAAAGAGGAGTATAGAAGGTTTTGTTGCAACCAATAGAATTGATAAGTACTAATACCTAGTGATATTGCTCTTGAAGGACCTCAACATTAATAAATTATACGTTTAGCAGATACCAAAATGGTGTTGTTGTTATTGAAGGAGCTCACAGTTGTTAAACCAAGGATTGTTGTTTCGACGTGTATCGCCCAGTATAGGCGGTATGTACCGGTCCGCTAGCTGATCGATATGCGGATTGCTTGCTATTGGGCGGTACCATCAATTCTGTCGATTGGGGTTATTTTCGCCCCATTACCACCCGAAATCAATCGATAACAGTCAATTTCAGGCGGTATCAGACGAGGGAGGGAGAAAGAAGAGGGGGAAGAAAAACCTGGAGTCGCGCTGCTCTTCCCCCACGCTATTCGTCGCCCGCATGATCTGTCGCCTGTGGGCGATTTCTTCTCCCTGCACGGGGAGAAGAAACATCTCCTCGTATGGGGAGAAGGAACGAGGCAACGTCGCCCCTTTTTTTTCATTTTTTAACTTATATTATATTATATTATATATATATCAAGCGGTATGCATTATGTGTACCACTCGGTACCGGGTACCATACCATACCAAGCTGAGCTCGGTATGCCAGTACGGACCGGTACGGCAATCCTTGAGTTAAACCCTTTTTTCTTTGCTGATCTTTTCCTCTTTCGAGCTCTATTCTAATTCTTGGTTTGAGAGTCTCCTCTGGCAGTTGTGAAATGAAATTAGCTGCCCTGCATCCTGGCTCTACTAAAGATAAAAAAACACTTTTGTTCTCAAGCTTTGAAGCCCCTGGGTGACCCAAAAACTCTCTATATCATGGGTGGTGGAACTGGATATCGGGGTTTTGCCTCTGTCCTTCAGCTGTGAATAAAGGAACTTGATCTGCCACCTTAGGGAACTCGTAGCTTAGGGGCTTTTTCTGCTAAAGACGATGACCAATTACTTTATATTTACAGGTAGAATGTTGGAGACTAGTAGATAGATTAGTCAAATCCGATATCATCTGACACTGGTAGGAAAGTGTCCATGTAGCTGATGGTAAATGGTTGCGAATTAGTCATTTGCAGGATGTTCTGGTGACAATGGGGCTTGGTCACCGGCACAGCGTAACAGGTGTTCACAGGACAAATATTGACAAAGAAAAAGGTACAAGGATATAAATATTTGGAAGTTCTTCCTACCACTACGTCCTCTTTTCTGGACTGCCCTTCTTCCTTCAGTGTCTTGTAACCATTCATTCAAGGTCATTGTGGCCTGAACCAAGTCATATGTGCAGCAGAGAGGAATTTAGGGTGTTGTGAAACAGTTAGATTTAGTTTCAAGGCCAGATTAGTTCTTGGTCAAGCTCAGCATAGCAAACTGTTGGTTTGGCCCTCAAGCACTTTTTCTGCCAATTGAACTAAGACTTGGTTTCTGCATCTCATCTGTCAGACAGAACAATAGTTATTGGAAAACTACACTTAAACATTGTAATTTATTTGGCTTGTGTTTGGCCACATTTCCATAGTTGAGTTTTTCCAAACTCTCATAGTATATAACATGTGACCCATGCTTGGTTGAAGACTTGAAGTATTCATGGTTGAGCATCTATGCCATTTGGTGTCATACTTAAATTTGTCCTTATTGGACCACTTTGTTCAATCTGGGCTGATATGTGCCCCCTGCTGCTGATATCTGTGCCCTGCTGTATTTAATAACATGTAAAATATTTCTAGAGTTTGAATGACAATAAGGATATGTTTGACACAAAACTGGTGTTTGAGATGTATCAGAAGAAATATGAATTTTATGATTTTTTTTAATATATCCTAGCCTTCAAAGTAGCATCTAGATGTAGCCAGCCCTCTTTCTATTTACTAGAGTAGACTTAATATGGCAAAGCTACTAAAGACTAACATTTTTTAAGAAAATGTTATCACGAAGAGCATCCTTTCTCAATGTGAAAATTCTACTTTTGATAGTAATTTCTTGTACCTGTCTAAAACTTCTTTCTAGGATACTATTGCTGAAAACAGTGGAAAATGGACCGAGGGATCTCATGTCCATGCATAAAACTGCAAGTAATCTAGTGAGCCCACTAGCAATTTTTGCTGTGAATATGAAAACTTAAAGGCCTTGTTCTTCCTACCCAGCATGTATGCATAGAATGACGGATAGGTGCTCATGTAGGATTATGATGCCATCCTATCCAACAATCCTACTCCAATACTCTCCAATCATATGCATTTTATGATTTTTTTTTAATAATCAGAATTTCTGAAGGCAGGAGTTAACAGCGTTTTAGCTGATTTTATGATTACATATGGCCTTGGTTATTAATTAAGAGGTCTATAACTATTGACTATGCGAATAACATTTAAATGGGAAACATAGCATGAAGAAACTAAGATGACTATCCTAAATCTAACTGATCAGTATCTGATGCTCTATATGTTGATGCATGTTTCTGCCTTGTAGTCAGTCATTGGTCTTGTCCATAATCATAAGTCTTTATGTAGGTATCTGAGAAACATCTGGTGACAATTTCTGAATTTATTATTATAATGGAAATCCTTGAGATTTATGGGAAGTATGTGAGGAGTACTTCTCAAATTCAAGTTGTTGCTTGTATCTAGGGGCTAGAATGTTTATTTCTTGTATGTATAGTTATCAATCCTTAGTCTCTGGTCATCAAGGTTCATAATTTTGTATTGGTTACGGTTTGGACAGGTACGAAAAATACCGAGAGTTTCGAGTTCTAGAAAATTACTGAAAATACAAAAACAAAAGAACTTGCCTGGTGTAGGGCTTCTAATGTCCTGTACCAGATGGTATAGGCCCTTCCTTGCTCCTGCATTTGGCATATTGTACGGTACGAGTCCTGGACTGAGCATATCATGTAGGCATGCAGTTTACATTGCTCCATGTATTGATAAGTTGTTGGACCAATATATATTGCTCATAGCATACATTACCAAGTGGCATGGTTCGCCATATTGGTTCGTATCGATGTAATGATCAGTTGTTGATACGGTACATACCGAGCTGTACCAAGCATACCAATACATGATACATGGGGGTATATTGATGTATGACTCGTACCGGTCCCTTGTCGAACCGGTATTTACCACCCATAATGAGTGGTACATCATGGTACGACGAACCTTACCATGCGGTGTTGCGAACCTCGTGTGACAACATTAAATATGTTTGTCTCTTGTTGAATATTCTAAGCTGATTAGGTTTTTCTCTTTTGTGTTACAAATATGTCATATTTTTTTTGAATTTGTTCTAATGTCACCTATTGTGGTTTGTTTTTGAATGACTTAAAGGTAAACACTAGTTTACTTCTTTTAGTTGCATAGAGTGCTGATTTGCAGTAGTTTCTCTTAACCAGGCACTTAAGATGGTCTTGGAAAAGGAATCTTGGATGAAAATGTCATCAGACATGCTACAAGTAATTAATTTAGCTGGTCTCGTTGGTGATGGTGCTCCATTGATTGCTCCTTCTTTGGGTACTACATCCATGACTATGCTTGACTCAAAGAGAACTAATGACCTTGTTGATGCTGGCAAGCAGAAGAATGGGTTTGCTTATTGGCTTCAAATGGAAAACCCATTTTCTTCAAAGCTGGCATTTGGCTCTAAGGAATCACCAAAATCTCACTTACCACCTAATGGGTCAATGACCTCAAGTTCTGGTGATGGTCGTGTAGTTTTGCATAATGATCAACTATCTTCAAAGGGCCATCTTGATGATCACATAAATGGAAGCAATTCTGTCATGGAAGATGAGAATGAAGACCTTCTTGCTGACTTTATTGATGAGGATAGTCAGTTGCCTAGTCGAATATCTAAGCCCACACTTGTGAGAACCAAATCCTCTGGTTGGAGTAATGAGGAGATCTCTGCACAGACAGGGTCCTCGCTTTGTCTATTGAGGTAAGTCCTCTCTCACAGAGTGGATTGTTTATGTTAGTATTTCATAATGCAGAAATTTTACTACTTCATTGAATCAGGTTGATGGACAAGTATGCCAGGCTCATGCAGAAATTGGAAATAGTCAGCATTGATTTTTTCAAGGTAAGCTGCAACTTATATTCTCTTTATGTTACTTCTATTAGAACCTTTTACGATGAATGTTAAATGTTTTCCTTTCTTCTCATTCAGTATGTTATTGCAGGGAATGTGCCAGTTGTTTGGGATTTTTTATCATCATATATTTGAGACATTTGGTCAACTAGAAACTAGTCAAAGTGGGAAATCTATTCCAGACTTTTCGCAAAGTGAGCAACTTATTATCTCTTTCATTTACCCAGTCTTAAGCATAATTCAGCTGGATGACATTGTATGTGATGTATTTACTATTTTTTGTTTGCTTCTGTTATGTCCAGCTCGAGTCAAAACAGCCTTATCAAAGATTTTGCAAGATTGTGATCAGTGGATCAGATCCCCAAACATGTCATATTCAATCTCATCTCCTATTCCAATGAGTCCAACATTTACACAGATGGAAGTAACACCTACAGCACCTCCCAGCACAATTTTTGGGCATGTGCCCAATACTTCCATTGGACTTAAGGTATTTGACATCTACTGCATATGTGCTATAAAGGATTTAAATCCTGGTCAGTTCAGTAAATAAGGTACCAGTCAATACATATGGGTTCAACCAAGTATTTTTTTTAAAGCATGTAGCATTGATATCGGTTCTATATTTTTATTCAATGGTCCTACAGTGGTACAGGTCAGTGTACCAGAACAGTTCAATTTGAAAATTGTTGAGATAGTTGTACAATACTGTCAGAAAAATTCATATAAAAAATATATATTTTTGAAATAAATTAGAAAGAAGAACCGCAAGTATTGAAACATTTTATTTCCATACTAAAATGTCTATCAGACACTAATGCTCCGATTTTCATTTTGGAGTAAATTTGTGGCCCATGAACCAATTTATTCTGCCATCAGTGATCTTCCTGGCCTTTTATAACATTTATCTTATAAATATGCATTTTCTCTCACTGGGTCAATTTACTGCTCCACTTATTGCTATTTTCTCCCATTACAGGAACGTTGTTCTGCTGTTGACACAATATCACTAGTTGCTCAAGTATTGCATAGATCAAAGGCACATCTCCAGTCTATGTTATTGCAGCATAATGCTGCTGTAGTAGAAGAATTTTTTATAAATATGGTAACCTTTGCTCAGTGTGTTCCCAAACTACCAGTGCGCTCAATTTCTTTCCTTGTAGTCTTCAATGTTTTTTTCCTCCGGTTAATGATGATCAGCTTTGCCTAATTACTACCTATGTTTTTTGTATTTATTTTATCATTTTTGATATCACCTATTGTTGAGAAATGGCAAGGTTTAGGATGACTTAAACTTGACTTTCCTGTGTCAGGTCGACTCTGTTCCTGATCTGACTGAGCACATTCACAGAACAACTGCACGTATGCTTCTCCATATTAATGGGTATATGCTGATAACTATGGCTTGATCATTCTGATAGAAATATAATGCTTCCGTGAAAATTCTCTTACATGTACATTATTTTTTCTAAACCGTACATCAGGAAATCATTAGTTGTTGATTGTTAAAGCTGCACGTATGTTAGTAGTAAGAATATGTAAGATTGCTCAATCTGATAGTCTTGACATGGAAGCTGTGAGTGGGAGGAATAAATAGGGCATGTATGAAGCCTATAAAGATGAGAACATGCAGGATATTTTTGTACTGGCCTTGCTAACATGTTGTCACAAACTTAGCTGGTTTTGTCTAAGTCGTGTTTCACCTTTATGTGTCCATCCGCAAAGGTCAGTCTCCCAAAACCTCCTATGGTCATTTAGGACCGACAAAAGAGAAAACGGGTTAGAGAAAGTGTTTCACACGTGATCTACAAGCAACTATTTTAGCAAACACTTTATAGCCAATGCAAATTATAACCATGGACTTCACAAGTTCTGAACGGTCACACACAAAGGATCATGGTCCATTACAGACCAAAATCCCCATAAGTATCCATGTGACACAATTCTCATTTAGAAACCGAAAACGGTCACGAAAGCTAACCAAACTAAGGCTGTCAGGCCTACTACTAGCCTGCTACTTGTTGTACAAAGCATGAACAAAGACCGAAAGACACGGACATACATGAGCATTATATCGAGCACCCTATTTATATTTGTGTCCGTGACAATGTGGCAAATGAGTAGTAACTTTGTAAAACAAAATGTGGTCCAACTGTGATAGTTAATCTCATGGTTATTAAAGAAGTACTCCCTGCCACCTTCAAATATGCTCTCTCTTGAATAAGCAATATTACATTGCTCCTAGATTTCGTGCATTTGTTATTTATTCCTTTGTTAAATCGAAGACAACAAATTAGGACATTTGGTTCTCGAATTGCCCTTTTTGACATTGCTAAACAAATTACTGTTATAAATTGGCAATTAGTAATATTTTTTACTTTGATTGTCTGCATTAATATCAATCACTTACTACTTTTTGCTTAATGTTCTAATTCTTGAGAGCTAAATTCTAAGTATCATATTGCAACAAGATAGTATGATTTTTTGTTTTTTGAGCATTTCTGCAAATTGCCCTACTGTAACAACTATGATCTTTTGTTGCATACACATTTTTTCCTTCATCTTCACACAACCTCTAAGGAAGCTAGTAAGATATATTGTATGTGTTCTTATTAAGAACTTATCCTCCAATCCAAATTCATCTGCTGTGCTACCTGCATGACTTCTCATTGTGAAGTATCAGAACATTTAGTTTCATTTATTAAACTTATTGGCAAGCAGTTCTTAATGCGAACTTAATGCAGTGTCGATCAAGTTGAAGATTAAAACCTTGTCGGTTATGCTAGCAAGATAGGAATAATGTTGTCACATTCTAGCTTTCTTTCCTGGGTGTATTGTTACCTGATATATATTAAAGGGCATACTATATGATAAATGTTGGAACTGTTGTAGGTGACCCACAGAGGTTATGCTGTTGAATCTTGCATTTCTGTCTTCCTCTGCTCTGTTATGCTCACAATGGTTATTCTTAAATATTTTGTTTTACCTCTCCTGCCAAAATCTAGCCAGGAATTTGTCACAGCTTTTGAGGGTGATGTTATTTCTAGTAGTTGGTCATAAAAGTTGGTCTAATTTTAGATGGAGACATAATTTTAGAAAAGCTTGGCCAATCATTTAAACTTACAACAACAACAACAAAGCTGTAAGTCCCAACTATTTGGGGTCGGTAATCATTTAAAGTTCTTGTTCATAAACAAAGTTTCAAGTTCCCTGTTTTTTGGCCGGCCTTGTCGGTTCAACATCTAATGTATTAGCCCAATTTTCTGCCTGTCTGATGTCAATATGCATGTTCTAGAGCACTTGGTCCAACATAAATTGACAGACCTAAAATTCAGATTATTTGGGTGTGTGAATAAAGAGCATTTACATTTTGGTGCAACACGAGATTGACATTGCCATAAAAAACTGAGAATTATCACTTGGCCTTTATAGTTGTAATATATACCCAAGATTCATAATAAGATACCTTGCTCCATAGAATTAGCTCTTTCATGCCCAGAAGTGCTTGCATCTTTTTATTTTTTATTTAGTCAGTTACAATTTTACCATCTTAATGCTGGCCAGGTATGCAGATAAGATTGCTAATGCAAAATGGGAGGTCAAGGAACTTGGCTTAGAGCACAATGGGTTGGTTCCATGATAATTTTCTATGTTTTGCTGATTGTTATTATAAACTTATTTTGGTTGTTACCTTGTAGTACATGCTAAGTGGCAAACATACCCTTGAATGTCATTCCCAGCTTATTAAATTCAGAACAGTTCACGCTAGCTTCATATATAAGATTCTTTGCTTCTGCTTTTATCATCTGCATGAGTATTGTTCACCTGAAGCTACCTTTTCATTTTATCCATAGCAAAAAAACCTCTTCTTTCCTATTGTAGCTGTTCTATGCAAGTCACATGTGCCTGTTTACATCCTTCACAGTTTTTAAGATATTGTTCCTAATAACAACTTGTGCATTGAGATCCAGATGAAAGACAATTGAAGCATGTTCCTTGCATGCAAGGCAATTTATTGCATAATTATATATTGAGGTTAGTTCTAATTAAGGATTGCCTGCCAAAATAATGTTTCTGTTGTGTGATCAGTCAAGTGCTCTTTCACATACTCATTTTTATATGTGGGCATTTGAAAAGATTAGAAATTTATTTTGCATTGCACTGAGCCGCTAGCTTAATAACTCAGGTGGAGCTGCCCTTGTTAATATGATCTTGTACATATATCCAAATTATTGGTAGAACACCTGGTCCAATAGGCAAGCCCATACTTTAAAATGTTCAGAATGTAGATGGTGAAGAATTATAATTTTCCTACTCAATTCCTCAGCTACCACATATCTTATAAATTTCTTCAGTAGTTTACTTTTCTTGCAATGGTCCAAGTAACTTAATAACCTGATAGGTCGTACACTGTGGGCTTTGTTGGCACTGATTATGAGATCCCAGCTCAAATTTTAGTTAGTTCAGTTCATTTTTCTGATTTTCTCAAAGCGGTACTATTTTGGTCCATCACGCACAAATATCACTTTAAACCAAAAACATATCCTTGGTTGTAAATTAATCAGTAATGTTACTGCAACCAATGATTTATTTTCTGTGGCACATCCTTTTGCCAACTGGAGGAAGCATTGTGCATCTTGTCAACACTCTCAGCCCATTGTGCATCTTGTCAATGAATTTTTGTTGGTATTGGCTAGTAGGTACCGGAATATACTGAAGCTGGTTTTTAAGGTGTTATACATATTTACCATCTGGCTTTATAAACTTGTTTTGGGTGGCAGTGATTAAAAAAGCGCTAGGCGCCAGGGTCCCAAAACGCCCGAGGTGCCAGGCGCTCGCCCGAGCGAAGCGAAGCGCCAAAATATTTAAAAATATATAATATAATTATATATATAGATGACGAGCTGACCTGATCGCGAGAGTAGCAGCGACAGCGACGATGGCAAGCGGCGGCGGTGGCGAAGAGAAATCCTGGTGTCGGCGACGTAATCCAAGCGGCAGCAATGGCGGCGAAGACGGCGGCAGCGGCACCAAATACGACAGCGGCGAGATGCTAATCTAAGCGACAGCGACGATGGCGAAGACAGCAGCAACGAGGCGGCGAAGACAGCGGCACCAAATACGGCAGCGGCGAGATGCTAATCCCGATTAGGGTTAACGGGAAATATATTGTTGCATTAGTTGGTTCGATTGAACCAACTAACGCGACCGACTGAATCGAGCTAAAAGCCTGGTTCGGTATGATAAACCGGTGCTCGCCCAAATCGCCCGTCGCCTGGGCTCGGGCGAGCGCCCAGGCGGCACCTCATTGAAGCACGCCGCCTGGGTGTAGATTGAGGCGCTCAGGCCTTGCCTCGCCCGAGCGTCTATTTAAAACGCTGCTGGGTGGTATTGAAAGGTTGAGTTTCAGATAATTGGTTAAGAATTACTGATTGATAAATTTTAAATTTTTTTTGTTGGGATATGCTTTTAGTTCACTAGACAACAAAATATGGTACACCCCTAGTTACAAACTTATCTTTTCCCTGTTCTTTAATCTACATATCACATACTGAACTGTCTGATTTAAGAATTTTAGTTTTCTTCTTGTTAGTTTTAAGCAAATTATTAGAGATGTCACAATGCTTAGTGCTTTCTACTTTGTTATTATTTGGATGTGAAAATTCCTTAATATACTTCAAAATTTTTGGCCTACAATATTAACTACTTGATACACTTGTTGTTTGATAGAACATTGTGCTTTTGTTTTATGCAGAAACTAATTGGCATTGCTTGTTTGTTTCATACAATTTGTACATATGATCATTGAAGACTTTTAGGGTTGACTATCTAGGAAATACCTTAAAATCATGGATTCTCAACATGATAACAAATCTTCCCCAAGTTGGTTTCATTTTCCTATTAAAGGCAAAATTACTCATGAAGTTGTCTTAAAAGATATAAGGTAGTTGGTTGACAGGACATAACCTAGATTGTTTAACAGCATGGCTAATAATTTGACAATTTTATCAATTATTACACATTTTTCCTATTCTTTTGTTCACTTGATTTGGTTTTCTTATTTTATATTTCATGTTTGTTTTATAATGATAGGTATGTAGACTTGTTATTGGGAGAATTCAAACATTATAAAACAAGATTGATGCATGGTGGTATCTCAAAGGAGGTAATCACATTTAATAGTTTTCTTAACTTTGACACTCTTGTCACATTTTTATCTCTCAAATTCAATTAATTCCCTATGTAACTCTTTAACTGTACCTTTACTACTGTTCTTTCACTCTTGTGCTTCAAGTCTGTACACCAATGTCTTAGTCAACCAAATTTATATCGCCGTCCCAAAGAACCTGTATTAATTTTTTATCTCCCAAATACAATTAATCCCCTGTATGACTTTTTGTTAACCATACCTGTACTTCTGTTCTTTTCACCCTTGTGCTCTGAAGTCCGTACACTAATGCTGTAGTCAACCAATTCATATCACCTTGCAAAAGAGCCTGTTGACTTGTAAATCCATTCTAGCATCAGTATGTTAGTTATTCTTTATCAAACTTGTAAACCAACAGGAGAAAAGGGAAAGCGGTGAAGTATGCTGATAATGGAAACTTTGTGTTATGAGATACTAGAACTCATAAATCATATGTAGTTTTCTTGAGCAAAATACTACAATCAATCATTCTGTTATTTATAACATGTTTTCCTTTTATATGGAGATCCAATAAGATTACTTCTCCAGGAAACGCATATAATTAGTCCAAGCAGGTACGAAAACAATATCTGCATTGTATAATCTCATTCACAATATATCAGGTTCAAGATCTCCTTCTGGAATATGGACTTGAAAATGTTGCAGAAATACTTATTGAAGGTCTATCACGCGTAAAGAGATGCACGGATGAAGGACGGGTTTTAATGTCACTCGACCTTCAGGTTTTAACAATCTTATGATGATGTCAGTTCTGGAAAAGAAGTACAGGTACTTATATCCTTTACTAATTTCAGGTGCTGATTAATGGACTACAACATTTTGTCACCATAAATGTGAAGCCAAAGTTACAGATAGTGGAAGTGTTTATCAAGGTAAAGGTTTTTTTTAATGTCATATGCAATGTTATATCAGTTTGAAGTTTTCTTAGTCCCAATGTGTTGTCTGCACACTCAGTTTCATGCATCATATGGATTATGAAAATGTGTCAAGATATCAAATACTCTGCTTGAAACAAATTCAATAATGTATGTTGAAAATGTTAAAGTACAAATAGCTGTAGAAAGCATAATCTTTTCAAAAGAAAATAAGTGTTTGTATTGACCATTCATTATTACATCCCAACTTGTTGAACTTGTGGTGGAATGTTAAGATGACAAGCTACCACCCCTGATGGATTTCCATCTGAGTGTTTCCTTCTTAAAACTGCCCTGTGACACGAGGAAGATAAATCAACCACAAAGGCCCCTCATGAGGAGGTCTGTAGGAGGCGGCTAATGCAAATACAAGGGATAGTGGATGCTCGGTGATCTCCCAATATATTTTTTTTTTCTGTTGATTATTTTCAAATCCCTTAGTTCTTGATTGTGGAAGTGAAAATGTCTTTAGCAAAATACAAGCATGTAGAAAACCTAAGGATTATATATGAACTTGCAGGGATGTTGTTTTGATAAATGATGAGTGAATGTAGGATAAGATGGAAACAACTATTTCTGAGAATTAATATTTTTTATGCTTCGAAGATCAAACATAAAAAGTATTTATTAAGGCAATTGATGAAAAAGTATAGATTTAAGAAAATTTTGCACATATATATATATATATATATATATATATATATATATATAATGTTTTAAAAAATGTGTAAGAATGTAATAACTAGTATTAGAAAGAAATATATGGAGTATGCCTAGTGAGTTTACTGATATATATATTTACGTAAGCAACGGTTTTGAATCCTTACATTTTCACATTGATTATATACAAACTTCTTAGTTATTATCGATGAATTAAAGCTTAGCACATATTGTCAAACTAATATTCAACTCCTGTCATGTTGTGATACAAATTGGTCTATTTGCATGAGATAGTACAGTCAAATTACTTGTTTTTGTGGTACCTCCTCATCCTGAACTATTTGATTGAAACTTGGCACTATGTTTACTGCTGTTGTCTGTTTCCATGATAACAGGCCTTCTATCTTCCAGAGACAGAATATGTGCACTGGGCACGTGCTCATCCGGTACCAAGTGATTTTTATTATGAGTAGAAACTCAGCAAAGTGCTGTTTTCCATGTTTAATCTCCAGCATTGTTTTAGCTTAGTTTTGTGTTGAATCTGCAGGAATACAGTAAAAGTCAAATAAATGGACTAGTAAACCTTGTTGCCACTATGAAAAGCTGGAAGAGGAAGACAAGGCTGGAAGTCCTGGAAAGGATTGAAGCAGGCACATAAGAGTAGGTCTACCATTTTCCTCAGCATGTAAATTCTATTTGTTTATTTTTCTTTTCTTGCATCTTGTATATGTAAGTGAGATTCTGCTGCTCCTATTGTTTGCGAACCCTATATTTCTTTGAACCATAACCGTGTCAGAACCTCATTAAACAAAGAGAAGGCACATCTAATTCCCGGCTAAACTGCTTGTGCAGAAACACCATCCCAACAAAATTGTATTTTGGTGATTTATAGAAAAGCATATCATGTGTCAGCACCAAACCATAGCATCATATTACACAATCGTCTGTGTGATCATAGAATTTACCTACTTCATGAATTCCTTAAGATCTTTGTTTCTTTGATATGAATACTAATACAATCATCTTGTGGTCAACTTTACACTTCTAACTGGATCTCATTTTTAGATGGGTTGGTTTCAAAGAGAAAACAAGGAAAAAATATAGATTTTGGGGCAGTATGGAGTCAGCAAAACATACTCAATTTAGGGCAGCCAAATAAAGTGGAAAAAAAAAAACTTAAATACTTTTCAGGGGCTAGCAAATGGTCGTAGATTGTTATCTTGTGTGTGATGTGTGATGAGTGGAGGGGCAAAAAGAAAAAAGCAATTATAATTTGTCCTTGAGATTCGTTTTTGATGAAGGAAGAAATATTGATTCAAAGAGTCTGTAGGGACTCAAAAACCTTCGTCAATGTACTTAATAGACTCCAAAACCTTGGTCGATATACTTGTCAATCCTGCAAACTTACCCTGGCAATTACCCACTCTGCCGTGAAAATTTTCAAATGGCACCTGCTGTGCACCTCGCCTATGGGTACAAACAGCAATACTGTTGTTAGTTGGCAATCTTCAAAATCTGGTAGACAAAAATGATTCTGCTTTTTTTTATTAGAAATGATTCTAATGTTATTGGGAATTCAACAGAGAAAATTCTTACTGGGTCAGAAATCTAATGGGAGGAGGAAAAAGATTTCATGATTTTAGTAGTAAACAAAAATCTTGATGCTTAAGTGCTCATGAACTGTTACAACATCCGTGTTGTAAACAAAATTCATGCTCATGTATTCTGCGTGTTGTAGCGTTACGCCTCTTGTCGCATAGACATCACGAAAACCGTGGATGGGCCCAAGAAAATGTGAAGTGACGTCAACACCGATATCGTCGTAAATGGAGGATCACTATGCCCATCAGTCGAGCAGGTCTTTTTACCTCACAGTCAAGAATGACGACCACTCGAGTTTGAGGAAACAAGATAAGTTCCTAGGAACCCACCACCCTTTGGCATCAACAACACATGACCGAGATTTTTTTTTTTCTTCTTCTTTAATCTTTATTGTGAATCAGGTGATGATGAGAAGGTGCCATTTACACAGGTCCACTCAAAATTCCTGACTCTCATAATAATCATAAGAATGCCTAAGCCACAGGCACCATGAACGACCATGGACACACATCTTTGATGAATCTGAGGGCTTCCCCTCATCGAAACCAACGGTCCCCCCCCTTTGTCTGAAAACCCGGTTTATTACTTCTACACTATGGAATAGGCACGAACCACCTCAACGATGGGTGCGTGGCACAAAGGGCACTTGCCTCTGCCTTGAGCCAACTCGTTCGCACAACTCGAGCAGGTGCACATGTGCCCACATCTGTATAGAACAAAAAAACAACCCAAGAATTAAGCACCGATCTCTTCATTTATCACTGCTTTTAGGTGAAGTATGAGGAAACTATATAACCTGTAAAGAAGAGAGTCGATATGATTATCACAGCAAACACAACAAATCCCTTTTCTCACATTACTCCATTTTATTCCATCTTCTGACGATTCTCCGACTTCCCCTGCATTAGAAGTAGGATTAAAAGCAAAGCAACAATATAGTCCAATTCCAACCAAAAAATCATGTTTTTGAAGTCCCACATACACGAAGCACAAAAGAAAAGAAGAATTTTATTTTGAACCAAATAACTGATGGCAGAATTGCACAAACACACCATAAGAAATTAGACAAGGAGACAAAATTTAAATACTGGAACATGAAATAAATGGCACCCTTCTCAAGGAGAGAAAATTACAGCAAGTCAGGAACATGTAGGAGAATAATAATTATAAACAAATAAGATATTTATGTTGATACTTGGAGGTTTAGTTTGCAATAAGCCTTAAAAGGGCCAACCCTTTTAAATTGTTCCATTTTCATTATTTGAATAAATTGTCTGATAAGTATCTGACAGAAACACAGACATACTGCAGCTAACTTAAGTAATGCCAAATAGTGAAACTTATCCTATGGAGACTGCAACTAAATCCCAAGGCAGGAAAGGAGTACAAATAAGAAAGAGAAATAAAGGGACTAAAGAACATAAAAGTTTGAATAGTTTATCAATAAACTTAATCACATACTTCCCAATAAAACCTATATTCTTCAAATCAATGACTTTGAATTCAACTAGTGCTTATAAGAATAGGTTAAAACTACAGTGTTGACAAACTCTTTCAATTAAACCAACATGACTTGCCAGCATTCAGGTTTGCTTCCTACAACCAAAACTGTGTGTCATAATAATGCTTAAAATTATGACTAGTATTTCGTGAATTTTAATATTCATGCATATATTTCAAAATTCATGTGTTTTATTCATCACCCAAGCATGACAATATCATCCTGCAGCCATGATATAGACTTTTAACATGTACTGCTTATGATGACAGTACCAGAGAAGATTAAAGAACTGAATTAATCTTCTATGTGCAATATAGAAAAAGGATGCAGGAAGTCTGTTACTAAAAATTAAGCTACTGACCATGTTCTCCAACCGAACGATTTAAAGCTGCTGAAACCTCTTGTCTAACCACACGCTGCAACTCTAGCTGCATATCTAAGCATGCCTCCAACATCCGTTGCATATGACACATCACTTGCTGAAGCTTAGCCATGTCAGCCCTTAAATCATTAACAATATCCCATTCCTGCATCAACAAAACCATATCAGTATCAAACTAGATAATCTCAAGTTTATGAAACACATCCAATAAATACAATCAAAATAGTGAAAATAGTGTAGACAATCACACATCCTGTATTCATGAGGAAAGGAAAACATATATAGGTTACAAAAAGCTTGAGGTTAACTAAAATCTTCATTAACACAAACTTTCCAACACAACTTAACAAATCAGACTATAAAAGAAGATAAGCTCACAACATCTGTGCGACGGATGTGCTGCTGACTCCAACTGTTATGCAATTCTGAATGCCATAGTGGCAGCGGAGGTGGTGTTGGTGGCGTTGGTGGAGCATGTATAGGCCTGGTAACAGAATCTTGTTGGCTCTGAATCAGATCATCTCTTTGCTGCCTCTGGTCTTCCTCTGGTGAAACATGGTTATGCATAGCTCTTTGCATGTCCCACTGAAATGCATCACGCCCCTGCCTTTGAATATAGGACCGTACTAGTTGGTCTAGAATTTCACGAAACCCACTGTGAAGAAGATTAGATACACTTCGCCTGCAGTGCAAGTATGAAACAACTCAGCAAGATGATGAGCCAACATATCATTTCAACCTCTTACAACTTACCCAACTACACTATTAGCCAATACCTGCTCAAGAGTTCCTGAAGTTCCATGGTATACACATTGTCATCATCTGATGAAATGATTCCGTTCCTTATAACAGGAAAAGAATGCTGATCATTTAAAGAGACTGATGGTCCATCTTGCCAGTTTGCTTCAGTCACTTGAGAATTATCGCCATGCCAATGTTGATGTGCTTCCAGAAGATGGCTACTTTGTCCATCTTCATCTTCAGGAGTTTCATGAAGCCACTCCTGGTCTATATTTTCATGCCAGTTCCTGTCAGGTTCTTCTACAGGGCCATCATGTTGCACACTAAATCCAACTTCAATAGGCTGTTGCCAATCCCCTTGCCCATGTACTGCATCATCCTCCGGCAAATTATCGTCCTGAAGTGCATATTCTCTCCCACCCATATCACGGCTCTGCATGCTGCTTTCCATCTGAACTGTAGTATCAACTTCTGCTGTCTGAGGTATATCAATATCATTGGAAACCTCCAATGCATTTGTGACAGAGATATCATTTCTAGATATATTGATGCTATCACCATCAGCAGATTGGCTGCCTGCTTGACCAGTGACAATACTGCTCTCTTGAGAGCTAAATCCTTCCCTAGAAACAGAAATTTGATATATCAACTTCAATTAACCCTAATGATCATTTGGATATATAGAAGATGAAACCATACCTGAAGCCAGATACAGTATGACGTTGCCTTAGCTGACCTAGTTCTCTAGCTGCAACTGAATGATGTCCATCCTCAACAGACCCGCCATTTCTCAAGAATCTACCTCGGAGTACAGACTGGAACATGGTTATCATTTAGTGTCCAACAAAGTCAGAAAGCAAAATATAACTATAAGAAATCAATATAAAAAAAAGTAAAATTCCATCCTCCGAGGATTTCAAGCATATGAAATGAGTTTACCATATCAAAGGTTTTTCCACTAGAATGCATATATCAATACAATTCAAGGTTTGCAATACCGTATCACCGTATCATACTGCTCAGTATGCTCGGTACCTTAGTATACTATGTGTCGGTATGCTTAGTTAACTCGATACAGCTCGGTACATATGGTACCGTTAGCTGATTGATACGCCGGTACGGTACGAGATTGTTCTGGTGTATTCTCAAAAACTCTTTTTTTTTTTGTCATTCTCATAAGAATGAGCATATGCTGATTTTCAAAGCCGAATCTGCCTTCATTTATAATTTCATAAAGTGGTGGTCCTTATAACTAACTCCAAAGATACCAATGGCATACTGACAAACTATAGTATTCACATGCAAATCCTATAAAATAGATGTTTTGCATAACATCAGCGAAGTTATCTAAGCCTTAGAGAAATTACTAATCAATGTACACACAAAGCAGAGGGCCTAACTAACTGAAGTGCAAAAGCAAACCTTTATATCAAATTAATTAAAATCTCAACCTTTCTCCTCAGGTGTCTGTCCAACCAATTCTTGTTAAATATAAACACAAGAATATTAACTAAAAGAATATCTCATTTAAATTCCAAGTTTTTACTAGAAGAGAAAAGTTCACCTTTCAGCAATTCTGTAGAAGAATATATATAATGTCTAGCGGATATCTTGTTTCAATTTTTATTTTTTTAAAAGAGACAATATCAATTCTCTTGTCCACAGCATAAAAAGTTTGAGTTATCAAACACTGCCATACAAAAGACCCCAGCATAATACTTCTAACAACCATAGAACAAGTCCGTGATTGAGGCTGACATCTGCAGAAACTTGAAAATTCTGGTATGCTGACATGCAGTAAACCCAAGGAACAGAATTAAATTTCTTCAGAACATAACATAAGACCAAGAACATTTTAGGCATGAGCAATTCTTACTGCACCTCTTCATTTTCGCGAAAGCAACTCTTGTCGCCATACATGGACTGGGTGGCAAATTCCAATGTCTACAAATGCTCGAGTTTTAGCACAAGATTTTTTTGAAATAAATTACCTGGATTTTGTTATCATATAGCCATATGGAAATTATGCTGGCCAGATCTTGCATTATCGATTATAAGCTGATATTCAAAATAAAGTATATATTTCATGTCTTAGGTTCTGTGACAGCATAATACGAAGTCCAACCCTACAACCATTTTTGGTGTGCTACATGCCTTGAGGGACTGAACCGGCACAAACCAGATCTCAAATCTATGCTTACAAGTCACATATAGTTCTTCATAAACCATTTGAAGCAATTTTATTGTTGAAGCATACTTTATGTCGTCACTTCTCTAGCTCATTGACAAGCGCTAACAGTTCTTGAATCGTCCCTTATTGTTCATTACTACTTCACTTTCATTATATTTCACCAAAAATCTTGGATCTACCAAGTGAGATCTGGCAAAATGAAGCCAGTTTTGAAAAGCTTTGCCTCCTTGATTTCCTAGAAGGTGCTACAACTTACTCCAAATTCATGGAAGTAGAAATGTTAAATACAATATGAACTCTCAAGTACTTATTGCAGCCAGTTCCAAACTTTCCCTCCTAGTCTTGAGTAACACCAGAAGCATTACACTCACGAATTCCATTATAAAATTAACCATGTCGTGAATATTACAAAAAAAAAACAAAGAGTGTCATGGCAATTCTCAATTCCTCCACGCTTTTTACCCTATAAATAATCAACTATGTCCTATGACATAGATCAACAAAATTATGTGTACAAGTCTTGGCAGTTTGGTAGAATCTACAATCAGCAATATGTTTTTGTGATAGATTCCAAAGTCTGTTTGATTGTCCTAGTAATAAGATTTAAGAACATGGACAAGAAAGGGTATAAGTGGCCCAGAAAGTATGTAAGATGCACCAAAATGGCAAAAGTTTTTCAGATACTTCTTGAGGCCCATTGCACATTTAGCAATATTACCTCAAGAAAGCTTTTCCTTCTTTTCTATCCACAAAAAGACCATGTTTCATCATAACAAAATAAACTGAACAAAACAGTTCTTTTTTTGGGCTAAAATCAGGTTCTTGTAGGGATCAAATTGTCCAAACACCTGAGGCACTAGGAAGATCTTATTACACTTAACAAAATTTACCCAATCTTAGGCTATAATTTTACTTTTTTTTTTTCTATATTGAACCTCAAAGTAAATCCCTGTGAATACATATAACCCTCGATTATGAAAATAAAGAACTCTTACATCAAAAATCTTCACTTAAAATAATCTAAGCACAATTAGAACAAAGAGAAGGAACAGAAATATGAAAATCAGGTATCAACATGGTTAGTCAGAAGATCATACCTACAGTAGAATCTATTAGAGTATGAAGGTTATTTCTGGTTCATATACACCACTGTGACCAGCAAAAGATTGACAACAGTTGATTATGAAGGGAATCAGATTAATATAACTGGAAGCAGACATACAAATTAATATGCCCCATTGATATAAATAAATCCATTTCTCAGGCAGTATACATAGCCGACAATAACAAGAGCAACATATAGAAGGAATGCTTGGAAAAAACAGTACGTTTATTCAATGAAAGCAAATGGACATAATCTTAAGTCAAGTAGCTTAGAAATCAATTTTATAGATTATGATCAAATTGTAAATCCTCTGACCTGTATGCGAATGCGGTGCGGAAAATGCGAAACAGGCCGGTGCTGTGACAAGTCATGAAGCTCCCTTTCCCGCTCCCTGACATTTCTCATGATCAGATCAAGGCGAGCCTGCCTTCCCCGGAGCCTCAGCAAGTTCCTCTGAGTGCATTCTGGTCGACGATCTTCATGATTTGTGATGACACCATCCCTCCTGCTAGCCCGAGCATCTCTCTGCTGGCTCACAGTTTGCATCCACTCCCTGACCAGCCTCACCCTCTCGCGCTCTCTCTCACCAAGCCATTCACTCCTTGGGCTACCACTCCCCCGCAAGACTTGTGTAGTGTCTGACATTGCTATCTCTGTCATCCACCCGCTCACAATCTGCCTCACCCTCTCCCTCTCCATCTCACGATCCCCACCGTCTCCAATATCAGGAGACTGTTCTCTACGTGATCCCTGCTCCTCAGCATCCTCGGCTTCCACACCCTGCCTCCTCAGGCCCGACGGCTCATCGGGCCATACAGAATACTCATTGTCATTGCTCTCACTGGTTACGTCCGAGGTATCCCTCGGCACCACAGAAACCTGGGTTTCCGGCGGAGTACGGTGGTTACTGGAGGCGGCGATCCTAGAAGAGGAATCTCTCCTACGATCCCTAACGGCCGACTCGTCCTCGAGCTCGCGCCACCTCTGGAGAACGGAGGAAGCCCGGGCGGCCACGGGGCGCTCGACCGACGACTGCGCCCGCCGCGACTCGCGGAGGAAGGAGGCGTCGAGCATGGAGACAGCGTGGAGCCGCGCAAGCGCCATCAGCTCGGACTCCCGGTTCCTCCTCTCAATCGTGGTGATCATCTCCTCCGCCTGCCGCGCCGCCCACCGGCTCAGGATCCGGGAGTGGCGGCGAGCGGCGGCCGAGGTCTCGGCGAGGTCATCCCCCTCGAGGTCCGACCGCCGGCGGCGACGGGCGAGCTGGTCGGCGCCCTCGCCAGCGCCAGCCTCATCCGCCTCCTCACCGACGCACCCATCCCCGCGCCCGCCGCGCCGCAGCAGCTCCTCCACGCCCCGCCGGAACTCCCGGTCGACCTCCTTGAGCCGGAAATCCGCCATTCGTCCCCCCACTCTACGCACCACGATCACGCAACACGGGGACCTCCATGTACACCCCAAATCCACATCACACGAAAAAGCTCTACGGATCCATCAACGTCGACGAGAAGGAGAACTTCACGGAATGGTGGCCAAATCGGAAGGGATCGCGATCCATTTATAGGGGGGATAAGCGGTTAAACAAACGAACTTGATTCTTTTATTTTAGGGTTCTTACGGGGGCGAGCAAAAGGGCGAAGGGGCGCAACCGGCGATCCCAAGAAGAGGAGGAAGAGGCGAACGGCAAAAGGCAGCGAAGCGGCGATTACCCATAAAGAAGAAGAATATTATTAATATTTATTATTATTATTATTATTATATAGAAAACATTCGCATAAAACGTCATAGGGGTGGGGGGTTTTTGCGGTGGGGCCTGGTGGATTTTGTCTCTTTCTTCCGTTGCCCTCCGCTACTTCCTCTTTGTTGGGGATGGAGGAGAAATCAAAAGGCAAAGGTCGCACAGTGGCGATCGGACGGCGCGTGATCCGTCAATGACCTTGATGATGCCCCAATCAATTGACTGGGGCGTGGGGGTCATCGGTCGGTGATTGGGTTCACGTGGAACCCTGTGATGATGATCAGAAGGCTAAGATCCGAACTTTAAATTGGGTTTGGTGATTGAATCCCAATTGGCAGTGGTGGAACTACGACAGAGGGCGATTTATTTATTGGAGTAATTTCAATTTTTTTATTTTTTATTGACTTTTAGCAAAATGTCCCGTTATTCTTTAGAAAATAGAATAAGGGACAGAACAAGTATATATATAAAAAAAAAATTAGGATTCTATCGTTAAATCACCTCACCCAATTGTGATCAATTTAATCAGTTATAACAATGTGCGAGCGCGTAATATCACCGGAAAATTAAATAAATAGAAAATTGCGGACTCCATGAGATTAGGGTTTAGGGATGTCACCATATTTGATGTCAGATATCAGAGTCTCAAACGATGTGATGCATGACAGGGTACACAGATTCTTGTTTTCGCTTGGGCATTGATTGCATTGGATTCCTAATTGTCAAGAAGAACCACTGCAGCACTTGAAGAAATTATTGGAAGTCGGATCTGCTGCGGATAGGCATCTGATAGAAGGAGAGAGATGTTGCATCGAAGCAACATGCCGGAATTGGATGCATTCATTCGGTGGGTGGGTCACAATGTATACTAAAGGCTGCCAGGTTCAAGAGACTCCATCGAACTACGATGAAGGGTTGATGAACTGTGGAGGAGGGATGACTGCAACTTCTCAACGCCGGACAACAATGATATATATATATATATATATATATATATATATAGTCGAGCTCTGAGAGCCAAACCAGCAGTTTTGTAGTAGGGTTTAATTGGTAGAAAGAAACAATAATTTCTTTTTGCATATATCTTGACACGTCGTGTTATTTCTTACATCTACCTTCTGCTTTCTTTCTTGACATGCAAAAAAAAAAAAAAAAAACAGCACAGTCAACTACCCTCTTGTAACAAATGCACCTATCTATCTACTTAATACTAAAGGTATGATGATATCAGGGGCTGGATCTGCAACTAGTAGTTTGCTCAGCTCCGATGCATTTATTTACCTGTTAAGGTGGGCAGGCACCTGTCACATGTGACCTGTGATCATTCATTCGACGAGAAGACAAAAAAATAAAAATCCTCAACGTGTAATCTTTTCATTCTTACATATCTTTTCGTTCTTAGATATAAGTGGAGGAACATATGTGTCAACTTTATTTTTTTTTATTTTTTTCTCATTTCTATCATGGTATCAAAGTTAATTGCTTAAGCAATTTTTATTCTCACTGTCAAATGATAGTAAGTCCCCACTGCATCCGGCTGCATGCAACAGCCCCTTCTTCTTCGTCGCTGAAGGGCTGACACCTCGTGAAGTGCATCATGAACAGCAGACGCCACCCGTGTGTGCAACAGCCCCTTCCTCCACTGATTGCTTTCTATTGTTGTCAAATGGCAATTCTCCTCCGCAACCTCTATTTCCCGATAAAAACAGAGTAAATCTATCGCACCCATCGCCAACGTCATTCTCATTCAAGGATCCGAAGATTCGGGTCCCGCTCTACTGTCACGGACAATAATATAAACAAGGTGTTCGATAAAATGCTCATGTTTGTCTATGTCCTTCGGTTTATGTACATACCTTGTATAGTAAGTAGCGGGCTTACAGTAGGCTTAGCAGCCCTATTTTGGTTTACTTTGTGGTCGATTTTAGCTTGTAAATATGAGGGTGTCTTGTAAGCACTTGTGGGGACTTCGGTTTGTAATGGACCATTATCTTTTGTGTGCAACCTCTCTAAGTTTGTAATGTCCATGAGCTTTATAATGTGTTTGCTTGAGCAGTTGCTTGTGGATCCCGTGGGAATTGCTTCTTCTGGCCCGTTTTCTCTTTTGTAAGTCTAAGGGACTCTAAGAGATCTCGAGGAGGGCTGACCTTTGCGGACGGACATGCATGGGGCCTCATGGCTTAAGCAAAATCAGCTAAGCCCGTGACAATTTGGTATCAGAGCGGGACAAGCATACGCAAAAATACTCGCCATACAAACGTTGGGTCCCTAGCTAAGCTGTGTGGAGGATAGCTAGCATGTGTAACTGTTTAGGGGAAAACGAACATTGAGATATAGGGAAATGAGTCGCTCAGAGGAGCAAGCATCCAGGTTTGGCATTCAGAGGAATGACCAACCCCTTTGGGCGAGAGGCACCATGAGGACAAGCAAGTAAAGAAGAATGCATAGCGCACAAAGATTGGGATGGTTGAGTTCGAGCTACGGCTCGACGTTGTCAATCAAATTTGATGGTGCTCAAGGCAAGTTAGGTGCTTGGTGAAAGATGAGACAATATAAAGTGGGATGTGATGCTCAATGACCGTAAGAGTTACGTAAAGCTTTTATAGGTGAGGGGAATTGCTAACTCGAAGAATTCAGTACTCATGCAAGGGCTTATACATGGACGACGGAGTGTTCGTGGCCATCACAAGGTGCGATCGGAACTCGGTGCCATGGAGCATCAGAACTTTCTCTTCGATATGGAAAGGATACGTCCGTAGGTAGTTGAAATGTGCAATAAGTTCAGCACATTGCTAGACCTTGAAGGGTGCTGTGGAGATTGTATTGACGAAGGGTCACAATCTAGCAAGTGCATTTGCGGGGGCAAAACAAAGCACAAGTTGTTCAGCAAGACGGAGTAGTCTAAGGGGGATGGTGGTCTCCGAAACTTCCAATGAGTAAGTATATAAAGAGGAAAGTTGCTCCAACAGGACAGATATTCAGGAGGGATAAGTCCTAGTTCTCTAGAGAGAGAATCATGTGCAACGGACCGCATATATTGAGGAAGAGTTTCTCAAGGTAATATCTCCATAAAGCTCAATAGACTGAGTGAGTGACGAAGAGTTATCACATGATCTCAAATAATGTAATGCATCGATGGATGCATTTCGAGATCAAGTGAGGGAGCAATCCAAGGCAACATTATATAAAGGCACACTTAGAATCGATGCAGAAATCGAACTCAATAGAGGGTTGAACCGTAGAATGGTGGATGCGAGGGCCACTATAAACTCAATGCAAATTGAGGAGCGAAGCAACTTGGGTGAAACTCAGTGAAGTATCGAAGCCGCATGAAGGGAGTCAACATAGAAGATCGAACATGGAGCAGAGGCACACAGTTTTCCTTGGACGAAGGTCAAGGGAATGAACTTTTGTAGAGGCAAGAATGGGATTATGTTGTTCAATTGGTTCTTCATTCTGATGGGGCAGATTTATCTTGTATGGTGCTAAAGATGAAGGGAGCTTCAAGGCACATGCACCTTACCTCTGAGATGCATTTAACGAAGTAACTAAGGTGATTCAACTTACAGAGGCAAAGTTGAGATCAAGAGACCTTCGCACGGGATAAAGAGGGCGCAGAAGCGAGTACTCTTGAAGAATATACCACAGTATTGACATTCGAGTTGTTAGGAACAAGTGGTGCATAGCAGAGATTGTGCTGGTAGGGGATAGAGATCCATGATCCAGACAAAGGTGCACCAATTCTAGCGAAGTCAAAGGGACTTCATGAGCTACTAGGCGACGGACTGTCCTAGAGCTATGCTTTGTCCAAGTATGACCCAAGAGTGGGTGGGTGAAGGTGAATTGTCAAGGGAGTGAACCAAAAATCGGAGATGACGGAGGCCCTAGGATGTGTTGGCAGAGGCCACACGTGGAGAAGTCGTAGTCCGAGTTCATCACACGAGAATCTGTATATAATGGAGATGTTACTAGGAGGCGACATGGTGCAGCGGATCATGGTGGAATAGTTCGTGGCAATGCAATACATGTAATCCTATCCCGCGAGGGACAAGATCATGCAAAGGTATGATCAGGAGTTACTGGGAGCTCCACTTTGGTGTACGATACAACAAGAAGAAGGGCTATAGATTCAAGGAGTGAATGTCGTGGTACTGCAGAGGTGGGTCTTCATGTGTGCATCGAAGCTTGCATTAGATGAAAACCTTAGTCATCAGCATATGGGGGCTATGTACCACCAAGGAAAAAGTCCAAGTGCAAGTACCAGTAAGTCTCATGGAGGGGGATGTGATCATGTGAATGATTAGGAGCTGCTGGGAGCTCCACTTCGATGAACAATGTAACGGCAAGAAAGGTTGTGGATTCAAGGAGTGAATGTCGCGGTACCACAGAGGCATGTTTTCCGTGTGTGCACATCGAAGTTTGCATCAGATGAAAGCCTTGATCATCAGCATATGAGGGCTGTGTACCACCGAGGGAGAAGTCAAATTGCAAGTACCAGTAAGTCCCATGGAGGGGCCTTGATTATACAAAGGTATGATCAGAGCGGCTAGAGGGTTGGAATGTTTCAGTGCTCACATTCGCTTAAGGGAGCATGACAAGTTAGAGGACGAAGTCGCATAAGCGAACGTTGCTACCACGGAAGCTAAGGAGAACAGAATTAGCGTGAGCCCTGCAACAAGATGGTCGAGGCTATGCATGAGAGTTGCAGTCTGTCTTTCCATCGATCAAGGAGAACTGCTAGGAGGATACCATGGTGTCGAAGCAAGTGGTGACAAGGGGCGAGGAAGCGATAACGAGTCTAGTGGGGCTCAGCTACCCAAAAGCAAAGCGTCAGTTAGAAAGGAGGTGGACTCGGAGCACCACAGTGCCGCATAGGTGGATCTACCAATTGTGAAGGAAGGAATGCAGATGCAAAGCAACAGATAGTAGGGCTATGGGCTTGTACCGCAGAGGCGGGACTTCAGAGTCATCGATCCCTTACTCTCATGGAGGGAGAGCATTGATCGTAAAAGGGGGCCAAGGTGGTGGAGAATGCAAAAACAAACTCCAAGTACCAAGACAGAGTAGAAGGGTAGAGGCTAAGGAACTTTATAAGACCGGTGTCGATGGACTTCTCATCAAGATAGCTGAAAGCGAGGGACTTCGGGTTGATACAGGAGTGCTCGACCAGGGAACGAAGTAGGTAGTACGTGGTACTATACCTTTCTACTCATAGGAGTAGGTGATAAAGGTGATGGAGAAGATAATACAATCCCAAAGGCAACCAGATCTATCAAAGACTTACTCCAAGTTGGGAGACTCCAAGTTGGGGTAAACTTTTTACTCTTTTCGAGCAAAATTTTTTGCATTTCAGAAGTTCAATTGCAGTAAGAAGGCGAATCACACTAGCTAACTTAACGCAAGGAGTACAAACACTTCAAATACTTCAAAAGTGTGAGCAAAAAGCAGACAAATGTTAGTAACCAGCTCAATGCATGAAGTACAAACTCGAGGAGGCAAGCAAAATCGAGTAACCTTTGCCTTCTCAACTCGAGAAAATGGGCTAAACTGAGTACCCCAATTCTCTTAGCTCGAGGAGGTGAGCGAAGCCAAGTAACCTTGACTTCTCAACTACTAAGAGAATGGGTGAAGTCGAGTATCCCAGTTCTCTTACTTATCCAATAGAGGAGCTCTGCATAGGTTCAATGACCCTTCAAAGAAAGCTTATGGAAGATAATAGTTGTCAAATCCTCATCATTGGTGATAAGTACTACTGAGAGCAGATTGTTTTCTTCATTTTCTAATTGAATGCCAAGCGAAAGTGGGAGTGATGCGAAGCTACTTGGAAGTGATAATTAAACATGGATAAAGGATCAATGGGCAAACATTATAGAGGAAGGAACTCAAAAACCTTAAAGTCTGCGAGGCGATGCTCGTTAAAGTTCTAACAAGCATCCACCGAGTTCAAGCAACATGAGTATACTGCGATACTGGTGCATAATAAGGCAAGTCTTTTCCTTCATCAGAAGGATCCGCGAGAACCAACAAGGATCAACACAACTCAGCCAACCCCACACCAGATTTAGTCATTGGTGAGTTGAAGCAGTATGGCAGATCAAAGTTTGACTACTCAACAATAACGATAGAGAGCGACTGGGAGCCAAAGAGGCGTGTTGCAACCAAAGAAGAAGATTGAAGATTCAATAAAATACGAGGAGATGCAGCATCTACAGTGGCTTCGACGAGGACGTTAAAAGAATAAGTGGGAGAGAATGTCATGGACAATAATGTAAACAAGGTGTTTGATAAAATGCTCATGTTTGTCCATGTCATTCGGTTTATGTACATACCTTGTACAGTAAGTAACGGGCTTGCAGTAGGCTTAGTAACCATATTTTGGTTTACTTTATGGTCGATTTTGGCTTGTAAATATGAGAGTGTCTTGTAGGCACTTATGGGGACTTCGGTCTGTAATAGACCATTATCTTTTGTATGCAACCTCTCTGAGTTTGTAATGTCCATGGGTGTAATTTGTATCTAGCTTTATAAAGTGTTTGCTTGAGCAGTTGCTTGTGGATCTCATGGGAATTGCTTCTTCTGGCTCGTTTTTTCTTTTGTAAGTCTAAGGGACTCTAGGAGATCTCGGGGAGGGCTGACCTTTGTAGACGGACACGCATGGGTGCTGCACGGCTTAGGTAAAATTAGCTAAGCCCGTGACACTACGCCGATGTCCACGTTGCTGGTCTGGCAGCCCTCTCACTCAACCTCGCTGGCACTTGCAGCTGCCATCGTTGGCGTCGGCGACACTAGCGGCCATAACCGTGGCCCTCTTCTTCAGCCACCCCAAAGTCGACACTATTACCTCCTCTACTGCTGCTATGTAGCCGCGTCGCTCGTGCTCTTCTCTCAGTGAAGAGAAAAGCATCTACCTCCTCTTAAGTCTACGGCACCACTGTCACTTCTTTTGTCGGCGAAGCCTCTCTCTATTTCCTACTTTGCTCGAGACGCTATAGTAACCCACAACTGTAGCCCTCATCGGCCACAACCGCAACCTTCTCCTTCAGCCCCCATCAGCCGCCAACAGCTTGCCTTCCTGCTACAACCCTTTCTGCTACCGCTGCTACTTCTTCCTCCATGCCACTGCCGACTGGCGCACACCCTTGATCGTTGGTTGCTGCCTTCTGCTCCTAATTGCCGACCACCACTACCCTCAACCTCTTTATCGGTGGCCGGTGCAAGTCCTTGGCTGGCATCAACATAAATTGGGTGACATTGGTCCATAAACATTACGATCTGCATCGATCGCAGTAGTCGACGCCTGACATTGGTCACTTTTCTACAACATTCATTTGCTGCCATCACCGATCATTAGGCAAAGAGAACCCCAGTAGTAGCAGTCGCCTCTCAGCTCTCTACTACCTGTTGCAGTAGCCCACCTGCACGGCCTTATTGTAGCTTTCATTCTGGCCATGAGCAGCTTTCATTGTAGTTGAGAGCAATATATGTCCCTCGTCCACAGGGACCACAACACTATAATCTAGTAGCTTCTATCTACCTTTGCTATTGTAAACTCTAGTTCTCACATCCTAATCAGCCACACGGTTGATCTGCAAGCCCTTCAGCAACGTATATCTTCCTGACCCAGAAGTGACAATGATTGGTATTTTCTCTCCTAATGTTTTCGTCATCTACCTCTCAAGTTCTAGTTATTGTCCCTGTAGGGAGTAATGGTACTCTCAACATACATGGCTTGTCTTTATCAATGATGCAATCCTCATCCCTGTCAAATTATCAAACGGAGGGAACTACGCATCCTGACGTGCTTAGTTCTCTAATCTCCTCTTTGGCTATGATTTACTAGGTTATGTTGATGGATCTTTGAGTTGTCCAACAAAAATGATCAATATCCTAGGGGCAACAAGTCAAGTACTAAATCCAGAGCATAAGTTATGGTTACATTAAGATCGTCTTATTATCTAGGCAATTCAAGCCTCCGTCACTAGTTTCGTCGTATCACTTATATCTTTCTGTGCTACTACTGCTGAAGCTTAGTGCAAAGTGCAAACTACATTGACAAATCGTTCATGCACTCGTATGCTCGACCTCCTCTCAAGTCTAATGAACACCAAACAAGAGGGAAGTACCATCGGTGATTATTTTTAACATATAAAGATTATCATTGATAATTTAAATTTAATAGGACACAACCTCAGTGATGATGAAGTCATTGTCTACACCCTTAATTGTCTTGGGGCTGTGTACAAAGAATTGGCAATAGCAATATGGGCACACGACTCCTCGCTATCGTTTGAGGAGCTATATGATAAGTTGACTAACCATGAGACATATTTAAAGCATGAACATAGGGCAACAAGACCACCTATTACTACTCAAGTAAGTCACAAATCTAAGAGGAAGAGCAATCAGTATTCTAACCCTATCACCTTGGCGTTCTACTCCCATGCCTCCAGGTAGCAACATCAATTATCAATAGCCTTGGCATCCTACTCCTAGGCCTCAACAACGAATAGTCTGCCAATTGTGTGATAAAGTTGGTCACTCGGCCAAGGTTTATCGGTCTCGTCCTCAACCTTTAACTACCATGCCCTAAGCACGTCTCGTTGCTACCTCGACTTCTGATAACATTCCTGGGTTATTGACTCTGGCGTCTCCCATCACATTACATCGGATCTCCAGAACTTGGCCCTTCACAATAGCTATGGTGGTAATGATGACATCATTATCGGTGATGGTAAACAACTTCCCATTACCCACAATGCTTAATTCGTATTATCTTAACTTTACACTCGATGATGTATTGAGTGCTCCTCATATCAAACGAAATCTTATTTATGTCTCTCAATTATATAAATAAAATAATACCTTTATTAAATTTTTTTTCTGACTACTTTCTTGTCAAGGATCTAAGCACGGGGGCATTGTTAGTTCAAGACAAGAGTAAATATAACATCTACCAGTGACCATCAATCTCTCAACCCACTACCTACTCTTATGTTGTTGCTCCAATGGATGTATGACATCGTCGTCCTGGTCACCCTTCTTCCTCAACTCTACAAAAGTTTTTCTTTCGTTATTCTCTTCCATCTTTTAAAGCTAGCTCTATTATTTCTTATTATGATGCATGTCTTAGTAAAAAAAGTCATAGATTGCTCTTTGAAAATTCTTATATTTATTGCTCATAACCATTTGAAATTCTATATACTACTGTTTGGAGTCCTACACCAAGCATTTCGTTTGACAAATACAGATTTTATATTATCTTTATTGACTATTTTACCAAATATACTTGGTTTTATCCTCTTCAATATATGTCTAAGGTCTCCACAATCTTTCTTACCTTAAAAAATAGTAAAAAATATTTTTCAGTCAATAATTAAAATAGTTTATTCTGATGGTGGGGGTAAGTATCAAATACTAACACCATACTTGTTAGTCTGTGGTATTCAACATCTCAAGTCTCTTCCATACACTTCTCAACTAGTTGGCTCAACCGAATGTAAATATTAGCATATAGTTGAAACTGGCCTCACACTTCTCCATCATGCTTCCATGCCAACTACTTTTTGGTATGCAGCCTTCCAGATTGTCATTTATCTAATTAATCACATGTCTACTCCAATCCTCCATAATTAATTATTATTTAAAAAATTATTTCATAAATCTTCATAAACTTAGGGTTTTTGGTTATGTCAGTTATCCTTGTCTATGTCCTTATGCATTACATAAACTAGCCCCAAGATCGAAGCTACGATCCTTTAACTCATAAAGTCTTTGTGTCTCGTCACGTTGTCTTTGTGGAGTCCTCCTTTCCATTTCACTAGTCCAAATCTTTTACTGTATCAACTACTTTGGTGAATATGCATCAATAGCACATGCCATTATCCAATGAGCCTCCACAAGAATCACCCACTCCTGCACATATATGAGTGGAGCACTCCTCCGATATAATATCTCGCTCCCTCTTTCTCTTCTCCTTCTTCTACATACATACCTTTTACCACAGACATCCAATCTTTGGACACTCAATCACGAGCATTTCCCTCACCACAGCCTAGTAGCGTTAATGTTCCTTAGTTTAACTCACAATGTTCTACTACTTCCCCAGTACCCATTCCACAATTATCTCCTAAACCACTAGGACATCCCATGACAACACGCTTTAGAAGTGATATTTTCAAGCCTCAATACGGTTGTGACTCCCTCTGTTGAGACCTATAAACCTACCACGATTATTCAAGCCTAAAAGTCTTCTATTGGCATCAAGCTATATGTGATGAATATGATGTCTTCCTTCATAACTCTACCTGGACCCTTGTTCCATTTCATCCCGCATAAAATGTTATCGGGTTTAAGTGAGTTTTTCGAGTTAAGCGAAACTCTAATGGGTCCATTGCCAGGTATAAGGCCCGTTTAGTGGCTAAAGGCTTTCATCAACATCCTGGTGTTGACTTTGCAAGAATTGTTAAATCGATGACAATCCGACTGATTATGAGTTTAGCTATTTCAATAGGTTGGCACCTATGACAACTTGATGTGAACAATGCCTTCTTACAAGAAACATTAACTGACGATGTCCTTATGGAGCAACCACTTAGTTTTCTTCATCTTTAGTATCTGAAACATATCTATAAACTCCACAAGGCTATTTATGGACTTCGTTAAGCTCCACGAGCTTGGTACAAAGAACTCGACTCATTTTTTATGTTAGTCGGCTTCTCTAACTCTAAGTTTGAGACCTCCTTATTTCTCCGTCAATAACCTGACAGTACAATATATATTCTAGTATATGTGGATGATATTATTGTGACAAGTAATAACTTTATGGAGGTCACAATATTCATTAAGAAGTTGGCCGCCAGATTTTCCCTCAAAGATCTCGGTCCCTTGAATTATGTTCTGGGTCTAAAAGCAATGTCTACATTTTCGTGACTCTTTCTCTCTCAACGGAAGTATACTTAGGACTTATTAGTAAAGACAAACATGAAGGATGCAAATACTGTTTCAACTCATCTCTCCACCGGTGAATCGCTTTGATTAAATGACGGTAGTCTTGATATAGATCCTACACAATATCAACAAGTAATTGGCTCTTTACAATATTTGGCTCTCACCCGCCCAGATATCTCATTTGCAGTTAACAAGCTGTCCTAATTCATGCATAGACAGTTTACCACACATTAGTCAGCAATTAAACGAGTATTATGATATCTTAATGGTACTGGCATATTTCTCTATAAAAACTCTCCACTCCAACTTCATGCTTATGTTGATGCTGATTGGGCTAGAAACTTTGATGATAGAATATCGACATATGGGTATATCATTTTCCTAGGAGACAATCCAATCAGTTGGAGTTCCAAAGAAATAAAAGATAGTTGCTCGGTCAACCACTGAAACTGAGTATCGCTCTATTGCAATTGCAGCTGCAGAACTTAATTGGGTAATGAATCTGATCAAAGAACTTGACATCCGCTCTTCTGTTACTCCTACAATATACTGTGATAATGTCGAGGCTACCTACATATGTGCAAATCCAGTATTTCACTCTATGTGTGAGACATATAACAATTGATTTTCACTTTGTATGAGATCAAATGATCAATCATCAACTATGTGTTTCTCATGTTCACACGGCAAATCAATTGGTAGAATCTCTCGTGAAGCCACTTACTCTCAAGTTATTTTCACTTTATAGGTTCAAGATCGATGTCCTTGATAGGAGCACGATCTTATAGGGCATGTTAAGAGATGAAGTTATTATAATACTATTAACAAAATGATTAGATTATTGAGAAAAATCCTTAATGTATAATATTTTTAATTTTTTTATATAAATAAGTATTAGTTTTATATAAATAGATATGGGCCTTTTAATCTCTTTTCCCATCTCCACGTACGTGGTTTCCATGGTTGATGACAGCCACCGTTGGCCCACGAGCCAATGTGCTTCTTCTTCCTATATATTATATACTTTTTATCGAGGGCATCAAAACCTAAAAATAATGACTCCAAACACATATATTTCATCGCAGGAAGAGAATACGAGGAAAAAAAGAAGAAAAAAAAAAGGGTACGAATGGAAAGATGTTAGGTTCTAGAGTCCTGCAATATGCATAATATTTATTTTTACAAGGAAAAATATGAAAAATGATGTATGCTGCGTGAATGAACTACTACTCCACAAGAAAACCCATGCATGGGTTGTCCCTGCGTATTTTACCGACATATCCTTCCACCAGCTTCCTTGAATTATACACGTCCTGTACTTGCACCAAAAGTTGGCGGCGCAGCCAGCAGAAGTGATGGAAATATAATGACTTTTTACTTTACATATAAAAAGAAAGGAGAGGGGGGAAGAATGGAAAGAGAAGTGATTGATGTGACGTTGCCTCTGCAATCCGTCAGTCTCTTCTGCTTCCCCACCTTTTGCATGCCTCGTGTGTTCCCCTGCAACCCATCACCCTCTTTCAAACTTTTTAGCAAAGCTCGTCTCAGCTCTAGAAGCCAAAAATAGTTTGATTCCTCCTTGCTTCTTCCTTTGTGGCTTTAGCTACCCCATGCATCATTGAATCAGTCACCTTACGTAGGCACCCGGGTCCTTTCACAAACTCTATACATGCCTCGCCCCTGGGTGTGACGTAGGGTCACCACACCTGCTTTTGGGACTAAAGACTGTATGTAATTTGGCTCAAATATCCTTCTTCTTTCCTTTTCTTTTTCACTATATTTATAAGTTGATCAAATCCGATCCCTAATCGTCGTACGGTATCCCCCAAAGTCCTCAGAAAAATTTTAACATAGCACATGCAATCCCTTCAAACAATGAGGTCCTATAATTCTCTTTTAATCATCATATATCTAAAATAAATAAATAAATAATTTAAATTAACAAAATAAAAAAATATTATAGAATATCTAAAGCACACTCCTAATTCTAATCGGCAAAATGAAATATCGAGTCTAAATTCTAAGGTCGCAAAAGGGTCCGGTCCGTCCGTTGACTAATTAAAAGGAGTTGATGTGAATATAAGAACAATAACTTTGGAAGGCTATATTGATTAATAATAATAATAATAACAATAATAATAATAATAATAATAATAATAATAATAATATTATTATTAATATTAAGTTATGATAGCCATGTCGAAGCCATAGATACGATGGAGATAAAAATATTATGCCCATAAACCTCAACGAGATTTTAGCATAGTTTGGATACGTTAGTACGATCCTCATCCTCTCATCATTTCTTCCGAGTTGCCGATTAGGGAAAACTCGAGTTCCTAAGTTGGATCCGCCTAGTCGACGGTGCCCTCCTCTCCGTGAATGTTGTGTTTAATCATTATTAGAAGGCCGAGGCAAAAAAAAGAAAAAAAAAAGGGAAAGAAACGGAGCGATGAACAAGAAATCCAAACCGGTGATTTCTAATCAGATTAGCTTCCGTAAGTGCGCCGCGTTTTGGCCCCATCCACGGCACTGTGATATCCCAATTAGTTCATTGCTCACAAAGGTTTTACGATGTTCGATAGATATAATAATATTGTTGTTAATCTTAAGTATTTTGAGTCGCTTCTGAAAAAAATTTATAATACTCTGATTAAATTAATCACATATATCGAAAATGGATGGTTGACTTATAATAATAATAATAATAATAAATAAATAAAAATCTGATCGTATACCATTGTTAATTAATTTAATCGAAATAGTTTTAACTAATATTAATTTAGAATCAGCAAAATCGATAAATAAAATAATTGGATTTTGTGACATGTATATATATATCATCATCACACAAGGAACTTTAAATGCATGCATTCCCTCACAAACCTTACGATTAACCCATTCAACTTAGGATCATGACATGCACGCTACTAAACTAAACTCGAATGCTAGTAAACCGGAAGGAAGACGCTGCCGTGCCACAAGGTGGATCATCATCTGTCTTCCTCTTCGGGAAGCTAAAAAAAAAAAACAATCTAATACTTCCAAGTCATGTCCAAACTATTTAAGCTCTGAGTTCCTCCGGTGACAAATCGATCGAACTACGTGTTAGATAGACGATCACTGTTCATGGTTTCCATGCGTGCTGTACCCCTCCCACCCCTCACGTTTCTACGAGTCGAGAAAATACCCCATTTCCCCGAGGAGCCAAATATGGCCTGGATGGAATGCGTGCGTGTCACGGCGACAGTGTTGGAGGCTCTCGAAGTGAGAGTGAAATGAAGCTTTTCTTCCAAGCCATGGAGGAGGAGACGAGGGGTGCCCTGCTCTTCCTTCCTGGTCCGGGATCCAAGGATATCCATCCATTTCTGGGGAAGATAGATATGGCAAGGAGGGGCGAGTGGTGTGGTCTTGACTTTTTTTCGACTTGGGAGTTCTCCCCCACCCACCACACGTTGATGAAGCTGGTGGGGGTGGGGGTGGGGGGGGGGCGGGGTTGGCGTTGCCTGTTCCATGTCTTGAAATGCATTTTTGGTTGGAAAAATGTGGGAATCGGGCAGTGTGGCTCAGTGAGCTTGATGTAGGATCCAAGCCAAGCCAGCTTGATTTAGCTTCTCCCCCTCCCCTTTTTTTCTTTTTTTATTCTTTTTTTATTTTTGAGAGAGAGAGAGAGAGTTGTTTTCGTTTGTTGGCGTGTCCTAATTTTGTGAGATGAATGGCAATTAATACCTCCAATTTCCACTTTTCTCCTCCCCTTTAAGAAAAGAAACATCAGAGTCTCTCTCTCTCTCTCTCTCTCTCTCTCATTTTGGAGTCGCAACTGTTCCTCCTCCTGTCTGCATCAGAAATTAAAATGAGGTACAAACAAAAAGGAGGGCGTTCGTTTCGACAACGAGATAAATTTTATCGTTTTATTAAAATGATTGTTCTATCGTTTTTTTTATTTTTATATCGAGCAATGCGATGTCTTATATTAAACAATCATTGATTGAGCAATTCCGTAATTAAAAATAGAAGCGCAAGTACGACAGTTCAATGGATTCTTTCAATAACACTATATCAATAAGCCATTAGAGTTTGAAAAAAGAAATCACTCTTCATGGTGTAATGTTTACTTTTTAATCACCTACAAAGGAAAATAGAAAAGAAAATTATTCCTGAAACCGCCCCCGCCCCCTCATCGAAGGAACACCAAATGATTTTTAAACTACAATAAACTTTTAATCGTAATTGTAGAGGAGAACAAGGTAGGAAAGAAAGCGTATACCAAAATAAAATCCCTATTTCATTTTTAAAAAAAAAACTCGTATAAAACGAAGCTTTCAAACATCTATTTGAATAAAAAAAAAGATAATTACAAGCACATGAAAAAAAAAAAAGAAAGAAAGACTTGATACTACGAAATAGAAGGGAAAAATGTGCAGCAAGAGTTTGATTTGTAAAACACAGTGAGATAACTCCCATTAAAAATGTGTAAAGATTTGGATTGATTCATAAGAACAAGATGATGATTGATGGTACAATGTTGATTTGAACTTAAAATATTTTGAATTAATGGTCAAGGCTCAACGAAATTGGATAGATGAATTATCTCATCCGGTTAGGTCATAATAATAAAACTTACTTCAGCTTTCATTTATGTTCTATAGATATAACTTCCTACTTTTCTAATAAATAACCTGTTACCCTAGAATCCATATGAAATTGACTTTCATATACTATGATAAAAATGAAAGAAGAGAAAAGGATGATAACTTTTTGATACTGTTATGGCATCTTCAACCTACAGCGGAAAGCCAAAAGAAAACCAAAAAAAAACTCTTTCTTGTATCGTTGACTTATGAAGGAAAGTGTAAAAAAGAGTCAACATTAATTACTTCTTGCATTGCTAGGGCCCAAAGCAATGAAAACCCATCACTTGGATCAATAATCCAGGAGTCCTATTATTTCCAGTTTCCACCGCTAAGAGTCGAGCTATGGTCTTCCTCCTCCACCACTGTGCTCAGACGATCCTATTATATCTTACCATTCTTGCTCGCTTCTCTCTTTGTTTTCTTTTTCACTCTTTCAGGTTTCTAAAAGCAATCTTTAGATACCTTAACCCAAGTAGCTTACTCATCTGTGGAAGACTCTCCTTTTCATTTAGTACGATACTTTCAACATCATATGGCCAACGCTTTTACTTCCCCTCCCCTCTTCATCTTCCCTTCAGTCCCAGTTTTAACTGTTGGCGATAAAAATCAAGCATCCAACCAATCCATTCACGTTTTCCGCCGTCAGATTTATTAGTGCCTCCATTTATGGAAAGCCTTTGTCGTTAACCATTCATTACTTGCTCTCGCTGAGATCACTGACGTACGTAGTCTTCCTCAAGCACAAACTAAAAATATTTTCAATCCTAAATCATCTATTTATATTCGGAAAAAATAGAATATAATTACTAAAAAAATTATCATATCCCAATAAATCTCATCCTCATCCTCATCCTCATCCTCATCTAATCTAAATTTTTTATCTTTTATTTTATCTAATATTAACTATTTGAATTAATTTTAAACACAACCCCTTAATTTAAATAGTTAGAATTTGAAGTTATCTTTGGAAGAAAAAAAAATATATATATCCAAAGCTTTTGTGAAGTATATTAGCAAACTGGTTTTCGGTGTTTGATTAGTTGTCTTATGCTTATTTTTGTCCACAAATCTTTGGGAACCCATAACTCTACTTTTTTTATCTTTCTCTTATGTCTATAGTTTCACTTTTTTCTCACCATTTGCAAGATGGATTCATTTTATATACGGAGACTTTCCTTTTCTTTTCTTTCCTTCTTCATATCCTCGTAAACTTTTACCTTAACTATATATATATTCTCTTATTTGTATCTTTAGATGTCTTATTGTTATCTTTAGATGTTATAGAACCTTATCCTTTTCTTGTGCATGTGTTGTATTGGTTATAGTTTCTCAATTATCATGAGATGTACCATCACATTTTATCTCATAGCCACCATGTGAGATAATTTACATAGACCCACAAAAATTCAGATTATCATAATTTTTATTCCATAATGTTTATTCATCACAATACTTTATTTTTAATCTTCCTATCAATTTTTTAATTTTCATATCATAAATCAAATATTTTTATCATAAAAATAACATAATATATTTTTTCTCAATAATTATTTTATAATAATAAAATTTTATTTAAAATAAAAATGGTTAGAAAAGACGTGGTTTTAAAGACCAATTTTAGAGTGCGTTGCAATGAGATGTCCAAATGGTTTAGGAAATGATAGTGGAATGGGTGCTGGGGAAGTAGTAGAACAGGGTGAGAGTTGGACTAAGGAACATTAGCGCTACTAGGCTGAGATAATTTACATAGACCCACAAAAATTCAGATTATCATAATTTTTATTCCATAATGTTTATTCATCACAATACTTTATTTTTAATCTTCCTATCAATTTTTTAATTTTCATATCATAAATCAAATATTTTTATCATAAAAATAACATAATATATTTTTTCTCATCAATTATTTTATAATAATAAAATTTTATTTAAAATAAAAATGGTTAGAAAAGACGTGGTTTTAAAGACCAATTTTAGAGTGCGTTGCAATGAGATGTCCAAATGGTTTAGGAAATGATAGTGGAATGGGTGCTGGGGAAGTAGTAGAACAGGGTGAGAGTTGGACTAAGGAACATTAGCGCTACTAGGCTGAGATAATTTACATAGACCCACAAAAATTCAGATTATCATAATTTTTATTCCATAATGTTTATTCATCACAATACTTTATTTTTAATCTTCCTATCAATTTTTTAATTTTCATATCATAAATCAAATATTTTTATCATAAAAATAACATAATATATTTTTTCTCATCAATTATTTTATAATAATAAAATTTTATTTAAAATAAAAATGGTTAGAAAAGACGTGGTTTTAAAGACCAATTTTAGAGTGCGTTGCAATGAGATGTCCAAATGGTTTAGGAAATGATAGTGGAATGGGTGCTGGGGAAGTAGTAGAACAGGGTGAGAGTTGGACTAAGGAACATTAGCGCTACTAGGCTGAGGTGAGGGCATTGCTCGTTTCTGAGTGTCCGAAGTTCAGATATCAATAGTAAGAGGTATGTATGTAGAAGAAGGAGAAGAAAAAGAGGGGTCAAGATGTTGTACCGAAGGAATACTCCAGTCATGTATGTGTACTGGAGTGTGAGATTCTTGTGGAAGCTCATTGGACAATGACATGTGCTACTGATGCATAATTCACTGGAGTAGTTGGTACAGTAAAATACTTGAACCAATAAAATGGAAAGGAAGACTATACAAAGATAATATGACGAGACATAAAGACTTTATGAGTCAGAGGATCATAGTATCGATAACCATTATGTTCAAGGGAGTAACCAATGAAGGTACAAAGCTTCAACCTTGGAACTAGCTTATGTGATGCATAAGGACGTAGCCAAGGATAACAGACATAACCACAAACCCTAAGTTTATGAAGATTTAGGGATTTATGGAATAATTTTTTCAAATGACGACTAATTATAGAGGACTAGAGTAGGTATGCGATTAATTAGATAGATTGTAATCTGGAAGGCTGCAAACTAAAAAATAGTTAGCATGAAGGCATGATAGAGAAGTGTGAGACCAGTTTCAACTATATAGGCTAACAGAGCATTCGGCTGAGCCAATTAGTTGAGAAGTGTACGGGGGAGACTCGAGATGCTAAATATCACAGGCTAACAGATATGATATTAGTGTTTGGTATTCACACCAATTTGGTGGACTAAAAAATGTTTTCCACTATCGTTTTGAAAGTAAGAAAGATTGTGGAAACCTCAGACTTATGTTGAAGAGGATAAAACCAAGTATACTTAGTAAAATAGTTAATAAAGATAACAAAAAAATTTATTTTTATTAAATAAAATAATTGGTGCAGGACCCCAAACCTCAATATAAAGAATTTCAAATGGTTGTGTGCAAGAAATAAAATAAGTTTCAAATGGCAGTCTATGACTTTTATTACTAAGATATACATCACAATGAGTAGAAATAGAGCTAGCTTTTAAAGTTGGAAGAGAATAACGAGAGAAAAACTTTTGTTGGGTTGAGAAAGAAGGGTGACCAAGACGATGATGCCACACATCCATTGGAGCAGCAACAAAAGAGTAAGCAGTTGGCTGAGAGATTGATGGCCACTAGTAGATGTTGTCTTTACTCTGGCCTTGAACTAACAATGCCCCTATGTTCAGATCCTTGATAAAAAAATAGTCAGAAAAAAATTCAATGGAGGTATTGTTTTGTTTACAGAATTGGGAGACAAAAATAAGATTCCATTTAATATGAGGAGTGCATAATACATCATCGAGTGTAAAGTTAAGAGTATGCGAACTAAGCATTATGAAACTAGTATAAGTAATGAGAAGTCGCTTACCATCACAGATGATGATGTCATCGTTACCACCATAACTGTTGTGAAGGAACAAGTTCTGAAGATCTGAGGTGATATGATGGGAGGCTCCAGAGTCCATAATCTAAGAATGTTGATCAAAAGTTGGGGTAGCAGTAAAATGCACTTGGGCATGATTGCTAAAGGTCAAGGATGAGACTGACAAACTTTAGCGAAGTGACTAACTTTATCATACAGTTGGTATACTATTCATTGTTGAGGCATAGGAGCAGGATGCCAAGGCTGTTGGTAATTGATATTGCTACCTTGAAGCATGGGAGTAGGACGCCAAGGTTGTCGGGAATCGAAGTTGCCACCTAGATTATGATAAGATGGTGCTTGGCCCAGACCTTTGTTGATAGGCTTAGAATACCAATTGCTCTTTTTTTAGATTTGTGACTTACTTGAGCAGTGATAGTTGGTTCTGGTACCCTATCTTCGTACTTCAAATATATCTCGTAGTCAGTTAATTTATCGTATAACTCCTCAAACGATAGCAATGAGTTACGTGCCTAGATTGCTATTGCTAATTCTTTGTACTTAGCCCTAAGACCATTGAGGTTGTGGATAATAACTTCATAATCATTGAGGTTATACCCTACTAAAGCTAAATCATCGATGATAATCTTTATATTTTGGAGATAGTTAATAATGGTACTTCCCTCTTGTTTTGTGTTTATTAGATTAGAGAGGAGGCCGAGCATGCGAGTGCACGAGCGGTTTGCCAATATAGTTTACAGCTTGCACTAGACTTCGACAATAGTAGCACAGAAAGTGGTGCGACGGAACCAACAACGGAGGCTTGAATTGCTTGAAGAATGAGACGATCTTGACGTAACCATAGTTTATGCTCTAGATTTGATATTTGACTTGCTTTCCTTGGGATGCCTATCATTGCTAGTGGACAATTGAAAGATCCATCAACATAACCTAATAAATTATATCTAAAGAGGAGATTAGTGAATTGAGCATGGTAGGATGTGTAGTTGCATCCTTTGGATAATTTGAAAGGTATGAGGGCTGCAACATTAATGGAGACAAGCCCTGTATACTGAGAAGTAATATTGCTTCCTGCGGGGATAGTAACGGGAATGTGAGTTGTAGAGGATGAAGATATTGAGAGAAAAAAAAATACTAATCACTTCCGTGGCTGGATCTGTAAGAGTTGCCTTGTTGAAGTGCTTGCAAATCAACCATGTGGCTGACTAGGATGTGAGAATGAGAGACTACAACAGCAAAGGAAGACAGAAGCTACTGTATTGTGGTGCTAGAAGGGCTGCTATGGTCTCCTGCCACTAGATAAGGGGAGGGTCATTTCCTTCCTCGGTCACTAGTATAATAGACCGACTGCCTGCTGTGGTAGAGCTACCTATTGCAGTGCAGGAAGAAACGCTGTATAGCCGTAGATATATAAAGTCGACGAGGATTAACAGGGGATCATCTTCGGTGCGTTGAGGAGGACTTAGTTGGCAGCTGGGCAACGAGGTCGTGTCGCACTGTCATGGGTTATAGCGGCTACAGTAGGAGTAGTGAGGAGATGGTAGTGGTGGCTTACAACACCCACTGTATAGGAGGGGTGGTTTGGATTGAGGTGCGACGGGTGGCCGATGTTGCAAGAGGGCAATGCCGGTGGCAGAGTGATAGGACTCCAACAAGGTTGAGTCCTAATCATGCTAAAAGTAATCAATAAAACCCTGTGAGATTTGTAATAAAACCCCACCTAGCCACTTCTATCATATAAAGAAGTGTGACTAGGGTTTTGATTGGGGCCTTAGGGCTTAGTGGCCGTCGCCCCCTTTACTGGGTTGGTCGGCCAGGGTTTCTACCTGCTTAGGTCGGCTATAGAGCCAACCTAGCTGTTGCCTAACCTACTAAGGCAGGTCGACTATAAGAGGGGCAAAAGGGAGAATTCACTTAGGAAGCGCCCCATAAGGCTAGGGTTTTGAGCCATATATAAGCGTATAGTCTCCACCTCTTTTCATCAAGCAAGATCAATTCTATTTCAGCCTTGTTGGCCGACCCTAGGAGGGAGGAACCCCTATAGTATTCCTTATGGGATTCTATTATCTGGTATCAGAGTCACATTTTTACTACCCTATAGCCATCTCTACTGCCTCTACCTTCCCAAGCAATTCCCAAAATTGCTATGGCACGTGCCTTCACCTTCTATCCTAATCGCAGATCAAATCAATCTACCTCTACCCCCTGTGTTTGATCTGAAAATCTAATATATTTTCATCACCCACGCCTCTTCAAAATTGCTATGGCACGTGCCTTCACCTTCTATCCTAATCGCAGATCAAATCAATCTACCTCTACCCCCTGTGTTTGATCTGAAAATCTAATATATTTTCATCACCCATGCCTCTTCAATACTGCAAGATCCTTTACCTTATATGTTGAAGAATTTTTTCATATTTTATCTGCTGCAAATTTCATCCGATGCAAACGTTATCGTTGTTGTGAAGGCAAAATGCTATAGAAATTTTTAGCCGATTATTTACCTCTTGAAACCGATTTATTGCTTCTCCTTTTTTGCCGAAATTTTTTACAAAAAAATTCCTATATTAACTTAGCTTTCATCTGAGATTGAGCTCTAGAAAAATTCTTTCTAGAACCAGTTTTATTGTGCCTTCTTTCGTCATCATGCAGTGTTGAAATTTTATAATGAAGGATCTGTCTTCCGTCTTTTACCCTATTTTCCTACCGTTACTTTGTCAAAATTTTGTCAAACATTTTTATTGGTATTGATCATGTATAAACCAAGGATTTTTTTGCCTATTTTCCTTAAGGTTTTCTCTAGAACTTACATCAAGAATTCATCGTTTCTCTAACGTAAAATCTGTTCGGCAAGATAGCACATTGCATCACCTTTCTTTATTAAATTCTATAGGATTTGAGTGTTGTCTTTTGTGGGTTTTTAGACTCTCTTTTTCTTATCTGCAAACCCTACCATCCTCATCAAAAACCCTTCCAAACCATACCCTAAACCAATCCCAAACGATCACCCAAATCAGCCCTAAACCGCAGCCTACTCCCATCTAAACCAATCCACCCATCCAATCGACCATCCCCTCTCCAAAAATTCTCATGCTACTAGCCCAACAATAAAAAAAAAATCCTCAATATTATAAATCTAGAGGCGTACACCATGATATCCCTTTAAAAGCCGTATGGAAGAGAAGATGCGATCCCTTTTCGTTGACTTTAGCATGGGCCGACCACCTAGCTTGAATAAATCGCAGCAAGGAGAAACTTTAGATTGGCGAGATGATCCTCAAGAGCATGGCCATGTCATCCCTGATCCAAACATTTCATGCATGAAGGTTGACTTCCCTAGATGGGAAGAAGGAGATTCGATCGGATGGATCGCATGCGCGAAATGATATTTTCAATTCTACCGAACCACCGATGCTACAAGGGTGGAGATTGCTGCCATCCATCTCGAGGGAGATACTATTCAATGGTTTAATTAGTATGAGCACATCCATGTAGGTCTCTCTTGGCAACAATTCAAGGAAGGACTACTTAATCGCTTCGGATCAACCGATTTCGATAATATCGACTGACAATTGGCGAAGATTCGACAAACCTCAACAATACATGAATACCAAACAAGGTTTGAATATTTATCTAATCAAACTATGGATTGGTCTAAAAAGTAACTTTTAAGGGCCTAAAGCCGGAGATTCGAGGAGAAGGTGCCACAACCATACACTCTTATGGTGGTAATTTTCTTTGTGAGAATCCAAGAAGAACGATTGAAGCATGAAGTACGAAGGACAAGGGTCACTCCTCGACCAGCCATGCCGAAGCCTTCAACCCCCTCTACTACTATCCGAGCTCCCGCACAAAAAAAAAATTAATAGGAGACGAGCTTTGTGAACAATTGGCCAAGGGATTGTGTTGGCACTACGATGAACCGTGGAGCCGAGAACATCACTGCAAAAAGGGTCGGCTTCTTATGATTGAACCAGTAGAAGATGAGGACAATGAAAACCATATGAAGAAAGCCTTGAACCTGAAGATAAAGCCACAGAGGAAGAGCCCCAACCGACCGACTATGCAGTGCATGCATTGGCCGGCTACTACAACCCGCAGATGATGAAAGTTGGTCGACTTCTTAAATAGCAACCCATCATCGTTCTCATTGATACAGGCAACATAAATAACTTCCTCAATAGCAAGGTCACTACACATATAGTGCTTCAAATTGAAGGTTACAACAAGTTTGACGTAAAGGTCACCGATGGTCGAATCCTCAATTGCGACCAGCAATGCCCGTAGGTAAAATTGCTACTACAAGACTAAGAAGTGGTAGCTAATTTCTTCCTCCTTCCCATCGATCATTATGAAGCCATGCTTGGGATTGAATGGCTCACAATATTATGTGATATCTTTTGGAATTTTTCTAAACTAATCATGAAGTTTTATTATAAAGGGAGACATGTCATATTACGGGGCAAGCGCAGGAGCCATATTTACATCGTCTCGACACAGTGAATAGAGAAGGTGCTATACAAAATAAATGATAGATTTTTAATGCATATTCAATAGCTATCTAAGGAGGAGAATGTGCAAAATTCAGATCTTAAGCTTGCCCTCTTGCTAGATGAATTTGCAAAGGTTTTCACGGAGCCACAAGGGCTTTCCCCTAACTGGCTGCATGACCACCGCATACTTATTTTACTGGGCAAACATCTAGCAAATTTGAGACTGTACCACTATCCTCACTTGCAAAAGGATGAGATTGAGAACATCATCAAGGAGATGCTCGATACCAAAGTAATCGACCAAGCTACATCCCTTACTATTCACCGTGTTGCTAGTATGCAAGAAGGATGGTACATGGCGGATGTGCATTGATTACCAGATTTTAAACGTCATCACCATTAAAGACAAATATCCTATACCCATCATAGATGAGCTCTTGGATGAATTAAAAGGAGCTAAAGTCTTCACTAAATTGGATCTCCATTCCGGTTATCATCAGATTCGAGTATACGCTGAAGATGTTCCGAAAATTACATTCTGCACACATAATAGCCACTACGAGTTTCTAGTAATGCCTTTCAGACTTACGAATGCTCCTTCCACTTTTCAAAGCCTGATGAATGACATCTTTTAGAGTTTTCTACATAAGTTCATGTTAGTATTTTTTGATGATATTCTCATTTATAGAACTACGCTTGATATGCATTTTTAGCACTTACGAGCTATTCTAATGATTCTTTGGGAGAACACTCTTTATGTTAAACAATTAAAATACAACTTTTAATAGTGTTGGAGTATTTAGGGCACATTATATCAGAGGATGGAGTAGCGGTAGACCCGACGAAGATCGAGGCAATGCAAGGATGGCTGAGACCTACAAACATAAAATCGTTGCGTGGTTTCCTTGGACTCACGGGCTACTACTGAAAATTCATGAAAGATTATGATAAGATCAGTGCCCCACTCATGTCTCTATTGAAGAAAGACTCCTTCTTGTGGTTGGATAAAGCCTCCACAATCTTTGAACGACTCAAGGTAGCCATGACGATGATGCCGGTCTTAGCGCTACCCGATTTCAATCGCACGTTCGAAGTTGGAATTGGGGTTGTTCTAATGCAAGATGGTTGACCCCTTACACCATCATAGCTTTCTCTCCCTCACATCTTAAAATGTCCATGTATGATAAGGAAATGCTTGCCATCATACACATCATCATGAAGTGGAGACTCTACTATCGGTTGATGCTTCCAGATTAAGACCGACCATCGAAGTCTTAAATATTTTTTGGAGTAGAAAATATCTTCCCCGAAGCAGCAACGATGGGTAACTAAACTTTTTGGCTTTGATTATGAAATTACTTATCGAAATGGGAAAGAAAATATTGTTTCAGATGCTCTATTACGACTACCAGGACAAGCAAAAAATTCAGCCATCTCCCTTCCCTCCACCGACTTCCTCAAGGACATTAGGGAGGAATGGAAGAATGACCCAGAAACTCGAATATCATAGAAAAATTAGAGAAGGATCGGGGTTCCATGAGCCACTACACTTGGGATTCGAAGGACCTGCGCTACAAAAGCCGAATTGTGATTGTTTCTTCTTTCCCTTGCATTCAGATTATTTTGCATGAGATGAACTCTTCACCTTTCAGCAAGGCACTCTGGATTTCTAAGAACATACAAGAGGGTGAAGCAAAACTTCTTTTCGAAGGGCATAAAAAAATCGATTTATGATTATGTATCCAAATGTGATGTATACTAGCAGCATAAAAGTAAAACAGTGGCAAATCTGGAAAAATTACAACCACTATCTATACCAGACTCAGCATAGACTAACATCTCCTTAGATTTTATCGAAGGACTGCCATTGTCTCAAGGTAAAAGCATAATTTTTATGATGGTAGATCGTCTAACTAAATATGCTTATTTTTGTGCTGTGAGACATCCTTATACCGCTGCCAGCATTACTTAACTTTTTATGAAAAATATTATAAAACTACATGGGATGCCAAGGTCGATTATAAGCCACCGTGATAGGGTGTTTACAAGTAATCTTTCAACTATAAGACACCCAACTGAGATGAGCACAGCCTACCATCCACAGATGGACGACCAAACAAAAGTAGTGAACAAATGCCTCGTGACCAGTGACCGGCCCAAAGAGTGGACAAGGTGGCTTCCTTGGGCTGAATGGTAGTATAACACAACTTATCATTCATCAACCAAATGTACCCCTTATGAGGCATGGTGTGGTCGACCGCCCCCTGTAATACCAAAATATATAATTGGTATGGCCAAAATAGATTAGGTTGACCAAAATTTAACTGATAGGGACAAGCTTCTATAGCTGCTGAAGGACAACCTAACTGTCGCTCAAGCTCACATGAAGCAACAAGCAGATACTCATCGGAGCAAGTGAGAATTTTCAGTAGGAGATTGGGTCTACCTTCACCTACAACCATACAAGCAACTGTCAATCAACACCAAAGCATTGATGAAGCTTTCTTCATGATTTTATGGACCATATCAGATTTTGGAGCGTATTGGGGTCGTGATATACAAGTTAAAGCTTCCAGATGATATTAAGATCCATCCCACCTTTCACGTATCCTTGCTAAAACCAAAATTGGGAGAACAAGAGTTGACACAAACTCAGCTACCGAACACTACAAATGATGGCGAGATTGAAGCTCAACCTGAAGCTATACTTGATCGGAGGATTGTGATACACTGTCGACAACCTTCAATTGAAGTAATTGTGAAGTGGAATAATTTACCATCCGAAGACATGACATGAGAGTCTTACGATGAGCTAAAGATCCAGTTCCCAGAGTTTATGGACCCTCAGCCTTGAGGACAAGACAGATCTTAAGAGGGCGGGCTTGATAGCACTCCAACAGGGTTTAGGCCTAATTACCCCAGAAGTAGTCAATAAAACCCTGTGAGATTTGTAATAAAACCCTACCTGGCCACTTATATCTTATAAAGAAGTGTGACTAGGGTTTTGATTGGGGCCTTAAGGCTTAGTGGCCGTCGGCCCCTTTACTGAGCTGGTCTACCAGGATTTCCACTGACTTAGGTCGGCTATAGAGCCAACCTAGCCGCTACCTACACCTGCTAAGATAGGTTAGCTATATGAGGGGCAAAAGGAGGAATTCACTTAGGAAGCACCCCCCTAGGGCTAGGGTTTTGAGCCCTATATAAGATTGTAGCCTCCACCTCTTTTCATCAAGCAAGATCAATTCTATTTCAGTCTTGTTGGCCGACCCTAGGAGGGAGGAACCCCTATAGTATTCCAAGGGTTGATCCCCCTCAAAGATCAAATCTATAGAGCTCTTTCTAGGGTTCTATCATAGAGGCGGTTGGGCAGCAACAGAGGGCACGATTGGAAGTGAGGGAAGAAGGTGAGGAGAGCACTGGCAGGAAGGTAAGGAGGTAGCGGAGGAAGACATGACTGAGAGCAAGGGAAGCAGGGAATGCAACATCAATGGCAGCAGGGTGCAGTTGGGAGTGGCTGTAGAGGAGGAAGGATGAGGGCTACGGCTGCGATTGGCGAGTGCTGCAGCGGGGCTTGCGATGGTACAGAAGGGCAATGGTGCAGTTGGATAGCGACAGTGATGTGCTCCAAGGTATTAGCTAACACTAGGTCATTGATGAAATCCTTTGGCCACAAGTCGTGCTTTATAGTGAGCAATCGAACCATCGAGGTTTCACTTAATTTGAAAGACCCACTTCCACCAGATGATATTTTGTGTGGAGTGAGAATGAGTAAGGGTCTATATAGTATTATGAAGGAGAGCATCATACTCCTCACATATGGCTTTACGCTAATGTTGATATTTTATGGCCTGAGTAAAAGATGTTGGTTCAGTAGAGTCGAGGGAAGGTTTAGTGCTAGCATGTAAGTCAAGAATATGCCTTGGTTTAAAGACACTACTCTTGGAACGAGTTTGCATTGGATGCCGGGAGGATGTAATAGTATTACAAGGTAAAGGCTGAGGGTTATCACAGGTTGAGTCAGGCGGAAGGATGATAGAAGTTCCATGGTGAGGTGAAGATAAAGGTTGTGGTTGTAGAGGCAATTGCATAAGAAGAAGAGGAACTAGAGGTGAGGAGAGAGGAAGCTATGGAATAGAAGTAACAAGAAAGTATAGATCCAGCGAAGATGCATGAGAAAATGTGTCGTAGGAATCCAATAGGATGATAAAGTGCCTGTGATCTGAAAAGGGAAAGACAGACTCCACAAAGTGACATGTCTAGAGACAAAGACCTTAGTACTGTAAGGATCATAACATTGGAAGGTATTATATTCAAAAGAGTATCCAATGAAAATACAAGCGTGAGATCCAGGTTATAGTTTATGGGAATTGTAGGGATGTAACCATAGATAACATAGACAGCCAAATAGCTTTAATATTTATAGATTATGACATTTATGAAATAGCTTTTAAAACGGTGATTGATATTGTAGAATAGGAGTAGGCATTTGATTAATAAGGTATATAGTAGTTTGAAATGCTATATACCAAAAAGTTGATGGCATGGAAGCCTGATGAAGCAACGCTAGGCCAGTTTCGACAACATGCTAATGTTTATATTTGGTAAAGCCAACCAGTTAAGGAGTATATGGAGGGGATTTGAGATATTGAATATCGCAAGTGGACAGACAAGACGTAAGTGCCTGATATTCACCCCCCGTCATTAGAATAGACGGTTTTAATGGTTGTTTAAAAGTAGTTCCTGACTAAGTTTTTAAAGTTAGAGAATACAACAGTGACGTCAGACTTTTGATGGAGAGGATAGAACCATATGTACTTTATAAAATAGTCTACAAAGATAACATAAAATCTAATTTATCAACAGAGACAACTAAAGTAAGATCCCAAACATCAGTATAAACAACCTCAAACGGTTTAGAGCAGGAAATAGAGGATGTACCAAAAGGTAGTTGATAACTCTTATTGCTAAGACATGTATCACAGTGAGTAATAACATTACTAGATTTAAAAATAGGAATATAATAGTGAAAAAGTAATTTTTGTTGAATAGAGGTCGAAGGATGACCAAGACGTTGATGCCATATGTCAAACTGAGCAGTAGTGGAAGAGTTAGTAGTAGGTTGAGTGATGAGAATTCTTTTACCATCACCAATGATGAAGTCTTCATTTCCGCCATAGCTATTGTGGATCGATAGGTTCTGGAGATTGGAAGTGATATAGTGGGAAGCATTATAGTCCACAATCCAATTGGACTGACTATCAGATGGAGTAGTCATGACATTTGCCTAAAGCCAGTTTGACGGAGCTGAAAGGTGAGGCCGAGACCGACAAACTTGAGCATAGTGACCTATTTTGTCATACAACTAGCAGATAATCGGTTGAGGAAATACAGGAGGAGGACGACGCGACTAGAAGGAAGCACTCTGACGATAGTTGAATTTTGGAGGATATGGAGGAAGAAACAGGGTGGAGCCCATAGAAGTGGGAGAAAAATTGGCCACACCTTTTGAAGCATTCTTGTTATATTTACGGTTTTACCTATTAGATTTTTGGTTGAACTGAGCTATGAAGGGAGGTCCTGACAGCTGATCGACATGATTTAGGTAAGCTTTATAGTCCATCAGCTTATCATAAAGTTCATCAAAGGAGATTGGAGAGTCACGTGCTTGAAGTGCTATTGCCAGTTCCTTGAACTCTGCACTTATCCCATTAAGCATGTAGACGAGAACTTTTTCATCAGTGAGGGAATGACATATCAAAGTCAGGTCGTCGATAATCATCTTGATATGTTGTAAGTAGTCGGCAACAATACTTCCCTCATACTTTAAATTCATAACACTGGAGAGTAGTCCAAGCATGTGAGTCCGCGAGCGATTCGCTAAGGTAGTTTATAACTTGGTCCAAGCTTCCGCAACAGTAACACAGGAGGACATAAGCGAGGTGATGGATCCAATGACAAAGGCATGAATTACTTGGAGAATGAGCCGATCTTGACGTAACTATAGCTTGTAGGTTGAATTGGGTACTGAGCTAGGTTCTCCTAGAATATGGATCATTGCTAGTGGACAACTAAGAGAACCATCAATATAACCCAATAAATAATAACCAAATAAAAGGTTAGAGAATTGAGCATGCCAGGACGCATAATTATCGCCTTTAGATACTTAAAGGGGATTAGGGAGACAACATTGATGGAAATAAGTCGTGGATGCGGAGAGTGATTGCTAGTAGGAAAGAGAGTTGGAGCATCAAAGGTAGATGAGGAAGACATTTGTGAATCGCAAGGGTGACAACCAAGTAGAAATCAAGATAAGGCACAGGGTAGGAGGTATCAGAGAGAAAAAAAAATTTAAACCAGCACAAAGTGGCCTCTGTCAGCTGAGATTGTTGTTTCTGAAAGGTGCAACAGTTCAGAAGCTAGAAGGCATGCAGAGAAAGTAGAAGATTGAGTAGAATAGAATGTCGAGTGGGAGAGGGAGAGTTAAGAAGTGGCTGTTGTCATTGCATTTTCCTGCTTCCCAAGTGTTTGGGAAATTATAGTCGTAGAGGGAAGAAGGATCGCCAAAACATAATCCCTCTTGGCTGTACAGGAGGCAGTCTCTGACGAGGTGATGTTATTTAAACAATAGCCACATGTTGTTATGGCAGAGGCTTGTCCTCGGTACTGATAGGTAATCACCAAGATCAGAGAGGAAGTAAGGCAACCAGAATCTGCTGTCGATGATTTACGATGCACCAACAGTAAGACGGTGTAGGTTGTAGGCGAGTTTCCCAATATTGGTGGGAAGCAGATGAAGTAGCCACCTATAGAAGGTAATCACCGTGCAGATAAGGCAACATTAGGTGTATAGAGTGATCATAGATCTGTGTCACTGTGGAATTGGAGAATGCAAGAAATCTCCCCTTCCAGCAGATCTGGGAAATGACTAGAAAAGTGGAAAGAGGAGTTCTCGGCAAAAGAAGCAGTGGCCGGAAGAGACCGACGGCGTAGATGTCGTGGTTGCCAGCGGAACAATAGAGAGGGGGAGAAGTCGACTGAAAACTGTGACCTGCTGCTTCGGTAGAGGATGCAAAGGGTCCTCTACTTCCGTCACACTACCAAGGAAGGGAAGAAGGGGATGGTTTGCTAACCAGCAAACCTCATAGATGGCAATGCTAGTGCAAGGTGAGCTGGTATAGCTAGCAACTGGTTGATGTGCTGTAGCTTTAGCAAGAGCAGCAAGGCCGCAGTAGTCACAGCTGATGAAATCAGAGGGAAATCTTCGCAGCAAGGTGCAGGTGGGTAGATACTAGCGGTGGCAAATAGAAATCAGATGTATGATCGGCAGACGCAACGACCACAAGAGAGATAAGGCCCGAGGCGAAGCACCAAGGTAAGGCCGCAGTAGTCGTACACAGGTGGAGAGCGACGAGAGCAGGGGGGATCCTTGAGGGAGTGGAATTGTAGGAGCAGAAGGGGTTTTAGAATACTGGATCTACTTCTCCTTCTCGACGATGTGGTCGAGGGTGCGATCACAAACCCACATCACTTGGGCATTGACGAAGGTGCATCATAGTTGGGGGAGATGGGTGATCATTAGTGAAGGCGACCCTAGAGAAGGATGAGGAGCAGCCGACGGTGAGTCGCAATGAAGAGAAGTCAGATGGCATCACAAACCTAGATGATCACCTCTGATTGCGGCTTGGCAAGGAGACACTGGTTGCTGGTAGGAGGAATAAGACATTCGTAGAGCCATCTGCAGTTGGATAGAGGGAGTGTTCTACCAATGCTGGTGGGCTGGGCGAGTTACACGGTGGACGCCTGTCGTCGGGTGCCTAGGAGGGGAGCAATCTCCATCGCCAAAAGCGTCGAGGGCACAACAGCAGGAGGCAGAGGAGAAGGGGCTTCGCCAACAAGAGAAGTGACAGACTTTACCAAAAGGAGATGCTTCTTCTCTCGAGGATGAGTGAGAGGGAGAGGACGATGGTGGGAAGGGCAATAGCGCATGGCTGTTTGGGAGACTTTGGCAGCTGCTGCATGTGGCCGGATATGATGGGATGCGAGGAGCAAGTTGTCACAAGCTTAGCTGAATTTGCCTAAGCCGTACGGTACCCTAGCGACAAACTTGAAGATTTAGCTGAAATTGCCTAAGTCACAGAGCAACCTTGCCCAATGTTCCAGACTTAGCTGGGATTGCCTAAGTCGTGAAATGTCAAAGCGTTATTTGCCTGCAAAGGGTTAGCTCACTTGCAACCTCGTGCGGGTCCCGAAGGACCTGCAAAAGAGAAGTTGATTAGTTTTAAAGATGAGTGACAGACAAGTCCCGACGTCAGAGGACAGCTCTTACAAGCAATTCATCAAACACCTTAAGTGCAATAGAGAAAGAGAGAAAAACAGGACTTTAGAGGGTTGTAAGAATGATCGTAAGTTCACAAATGATGGTTCCCAATGTATCAAATGCAAGTCGAGTTCAATGTTTTATGGATGCTCATGCCTAATACATACCCGAAGCCCCATCGAGCCCTATGCCACCCAGGGGGTTCTAAGGTGCTGAGATAGCTAATGTTTTGCACCACTTAGATTAGTTACCACAACATGCGAAAAGAACCCAAAACTGGATTGTTTTGGCTTGTTTTGGCTCCGTGCAGTGAGCAATCATTTTGCAGCACTACAGACTATTTTTACTCATATTTCTTAGGCAAAATCACATAAAACCAAGGTAAAATATGTTGCCAAACATCTATACAAGCCAATAAAAGCGATGAATGGTTCACTAAGTGAAGAGTTGTGGTTGACGACCATTCATGACATTCTCCCCCACTTAAACTGTCAACGCCCTCGTTGACGCTTGTTGGTAGGTTTTGTCACGGGCTTCTTCATGTCATAGGGTGTCGTCCTCTAGCTCCCAACTAGCTTTTATTTGTGGAAGCTTTTGCCACTTCACCAAGTACTCAGTTTGCTCCACTTTGCTAGGTAGCTTAGTCTTGTGATCCGCCAGAATGGTCTCAACTCGCTTCTCATAGAAGGCTCTGATTAGAGGTAGTTGAATTGAAATATTTCGTGAAGCATCTTGTGGATATGAATGGAAGGTTTTCAAGTTGCTTGCATAGAAGACATTGTGAATTTTGAGCTATGCCAGTAGTTGTAACTTGTAGGAGACGTTGCCTAAAGAACTGGAGCGATGCTGGTTGGAGCTTCACCAACACCAAGTCAGCAACCTTAAACTCATGTGGTCGCCTTCCCAAGTCTGCCCACTTCTTCATCTTTTTAGTCGCCTTCTCCAAGTAGGCCCGAGCAATATCTGTATTCTGATGTCATTCCTTTGTGAAGTGATATGTCAACTCCCAGTATAACCAATAGCCAAGGTGTGAGGAGTCGATAGTTGTTATCCCTATAATAATCTCGAAGAGGCTCTTTTTGGATGTAGAGCTCCGTCGCAAGTTATAAGAGAGCTTCACCCAATCTCGTTAGTTGGCACTCACATAGTGCCAGAGATATTACTCTAAGAGTGAGTTGATTCTTTCTATTTGATCATCCGTTTGGGGGTGGAGGCTTGTGGAGAAATATAACTTAGATCCTAATATCTTGAATATCTTAGTCCAAAATCATCCCAAGAACCAAGAATCTCGATCACTAATGATGTTGTGTGGGACTCCCCAATACTTTACCATATTCTTCATCATCAACTTGGCCGCCACCTATGCTGAACAATGTTGGGTGCAGCAATGAACGTTGCATACTTCAAAAACTGATCGACAATTGATCCAAGTCCCCCTACTATGGGCAAGCTTGATATAAAGTCCAGGGAAATGCTTTCCCATGATCTTTCTAGTATGGACAGTGGCTCCAAACATCCAATCAGCTTCTGCTACTCTACCTTACCCTATTGGTAAGTAAGACATGTTCGAACGTAATCCTCCACATCTGTCCCTATCTTTGGCCAATAGAAGGCCCTCTCCAGGAGAGCCATTGTTTGATGAATACCCGGATATCCTATCTAAAGGAAATTGTGACACTCCCTCAGGAGTTCATGCCTCACATTATCTACTTATGGAACATATACTCTATTCCCTTTAGTAGATGAGTCCCTCATAGACCCAAAACTGTCGTGCCTTACTCTCTTTGATAAGTTACATCAGGGTTACTACCTGAGGATCACTGTATAGTCCATCCTGATCTTGGAAAGAAAGTTAGAGAGCAACTGACTTGTTTGGCCTCCACCTTTCAACTGTATAACGTTCACCAATTCAACTTTTTGGCTCAATGCATCAGCCATGACATTTACCTTTTCGGGCTTGTACTCTATTACCATGTCAAACTCGGTTAAAAAGTCCTACCATCGTGCTTGTTTCAGGAATAGCTTCTTTTGAGTCTGGAAGTAACTCAATGCGATATTGTCCATCCTTAGCATGAATGGTGCTCCTAAAAGGTAGTGTCTCTAGACTCATAGATAGTGGACCACCATTATCATCTCCTTCTCATGCACTATATATCACCGCTCGGTCTGTTGAGCTTTCGACTCTTGTAGGCCACCAGATGACCCTCATGCATAAGTACTTCCCCAATAGCGAAGTCAGAAGCATCTGTATGGACTTCAAAAGGCTTCTCATAGTTTGGTAGTTTGAGTACTGGTTGCTCCAACACAACAGTCTTTAGGCCTTGGAAATTCACACTTATCCGACCATCTCTAAGACTGTTCCTTCTTCAGCAACTCTGTCAATGGAGCTACGTGCTTCAAATATCCAGCTATGAAGCATCGATAATAATTGACAAACCTAAGGAATGATCTTAACTCTGGCACCTTCTTTGGTGTTTGTCAGTCCACCACAACTTGCACCTTTGATTTATCCATCCAGATAGAACTATCGTCGATTCGATGCCCCATGAATAGAATATCCATCTGAGCAAAGTAGCACTTCTTCCTCTTTACAAACAAAGTGTTCTCCCTGAGAACTTTGAAGATTGTCCGAAGGTGCTCAACATGCTTCTCAAATGTTTGGCTATAGACGACTATATCGTCCAGGTAGATGACCACAAACTTATCCAAATATTCTTTGAATAGTTGATTCATTAGAGTATAGAATGTGGTTGGAGCGTTGGTTAAGTCGAACGACATCACCAAGCACTTAAATGCTCCATACATGGTCACACAGGTAATCTTCGCCTTGTCACTTTCTGCAATACGCACTTGTCAGTACCCCGACCGAAGGTCAAGTTTGAAGAATTACTTTGCCTTGCTCAGTTGATCAAGCAAATCCGCGATGAGCGGGATGGGATATTTGTTCTTCACCATCACTTTGTTTAGGGTGCGATAATTGACACATAATCAGAGGCTCCCATCTTGTTTCTTCTGGAAGAGGACTGGAGTTCCGAATGGTGCTTTTGAACTACGGATGAGACCACTGCTCAGTAGTTCATCTAATTGCTTCCTGAGTTCTGCTAACTCTAGAAGGGCTATGCGGTATAGTGGTCTTGCTTGAGACTTAACTCCTAGTTTCAACTCAATACGATGATCCACGCCTCTACGTGGTGGTAGAGTTTTTGGTAACTCAATTGGCATCACATCTGAAAACTCCTTCAGGATGTTCGCCATCGCTGCAGGTTCTTGAGTGGTCTCCTCGTCAAGTGTCTCTAGCTTTATCATGGCTACAAAGGTTGATTTACCTTTTTGTGCCCCTTTCTTCAATTATAATTTTTTGTGCCCCTTTCTTCAATTATAATTTTGATATTTATTGTGGAACTTTAGTTCCTCCTTGATAAATCGGAACCACGCAAGGGTCGTTGCCTCCCATTAGACATATGGAGTTCAAAAATGATATAGGCACCAGCTTTGCTACGTGCATGAATTTCATTCCAAGAATCACTTGAAAGTGATCCAAAGGCACTGCCATCATATTCGTGCTCGCGCTCCATGTTCCGATCTTGATAGGGATTCTCTTTCCTAGTCCGGAGATCTGCTTGGCCTTTAAGTTTACAACTTTCATACAACTTAGATTCTTCTCCAAGATTAGTCAAGTCGCTTAGCTTCTCTATTGGTAATAAAATTATGGGTAGCACCCGTGTCCACATTGCTCGGGTTATTTGGCCATTTAGCTTAATGTCCACATAAACAGCTCGCTGCTCACTGCTTTTGATGGCTTTGCATTTGTGTTCTCCCCCACTTGACCCCACAATGCATTTAACAAGCGTATTGCTCCCATTAGGGGTCCTTGCGACTTCTCGTCATTGCTGTTGGATTCAAAACTGCTTGAACTAAGGGTGATGACTTTGCCCTTATCTGATTTATGGGGGTGTATCAATGCAGTTAAAGCATTGAGTGACTACTTTTGTAGGCACTCCCTCACCATGTGCGGTCCTCCACACAAGAAGCATCCACCAAATTTTGGAGCTTTGCCTTTTGAACTTGGTCCCTTGTGGAAGTTCTTCTTCTTATGTTCGCCCCCAAACTCCTTCGCACGAGAGTATTTTGTTGGACAATTTTTCAAGGATTGTTTTTTCTTTACTAAGTCCTCTGAAGACACAAAATCAGTTAGCCTTTATACGACTGCAATTGCCCCAATCACGTCGGTAACATTCCTCTTATGTAGTTCTTGTTGTGCCCATGACTTTAGGGTATCGAGGAAGCTGAATAGTTTGTCCTTCTCGGACATGTCTTGTATATCCAACATCAAGGCCAAAAATTATTTCACTTAGTCTCTAATGGATGTACTTTGGCGGAGTTATCTCAGTTTCCTTCTTGCGACAAACTCTATATTCTCAGGCAAGAACTGAGTTCTTAACTCTCGATTCAAGTGTTCCCATGTATCAACATGACATCAACCTTGCTGGATCTCTTCCCAATGGGTTCGCCACCAAAGTTTTGCATCTCCATTCAAATACATTGTTGCTATCAAAACTTTGGTTTCCTTCGAATTGGGTCTCATAGCATGAAAATACCGTTCCATGTTGAACATAAAATTTTTGAGCTCCTTGGTATCTTTGGCATCCCTATAATAATGTGGCTTAGGCGCCCTAAAGTTTTGTGATGGTGCAGCGCGGGTATTATTCTCTCCTGCATTAAGAGTTCTTGTGAGTAACGTCACCTTTATCATGAGTTACACCATAACTTCATGTAGATGTCACACTGAGTCTTTGGTATCCTCTATCAGTCAGTCGACCAGGGACTCAACCCTATCTATCCGAGATTCAGCTTCTTCTTGTGAGCTCTCTACCCCAAAGAGTCTTTATTGCCCTTGGTAGAGTTCCTCCAAGCTCGCTTCAAGAACATCGAGGTGGGTTTCCACTGTTATAAGTCTCTTTTTGTAGCTCCTTTTCCCAATTGCACACCAGATTGCGCCTCCTCCACTCCCAAAGAGTGCCCAAATTTACACTTGTCTTATTCACTATCGCACTCCTCATGAGCAGCTCTAAGAGCTTACGAGTGAGTTTGCACTAGTAGCCCACCTGCAACTGCTTGAGGCAAGAGTTCGACTTGCACCATCTTGCTCGATTCACCATGGTGCTTTGCCATGGCGAGATTCCGAATCTTCTTCGCTGCTTGTTAGAATTGCTTGCCTACTCTGATACCATAATGTCACAGGCTTAGTTGAATTTGCCTAAGCCATGCAATAAATTTGAAGACTTAGTTGAAATTGCCTAAGTCATGGAGCAACCTTGCCCAATGTTCTGGACTTAGCTAGGATTGCCTAAGTCATGAAACGCCGAAGTGTTATTTGCTCGCAAAGGGTCAACCCACTTGCAACCTCATGCAGGTCTTGAAGGACCTACAAAAGAGAAGTTGATTAATTTTAAAGACGAGTAGTGGGCAAGTCCCAACGTCTCGTAGAGAGGGCAGCTCTTACAAGCAATTCGTCGAACACCTTGAGTGCAATAGAGAAAGAAAGAAAGAGAGTGAAATATGACTTTAGAGGGCTGTAAGAACGGTTATAAGTCCACAAACGATGAAGGTATCAGATGCAAGTCGAGTTCAATTCTTTATGAATGCTCATGCCCAATATATACCCAAAGCCCCATCTAGCCCTATGCCACCTGGGGGGTTCTAAGGGGCTGAGATGGCTGATGTTTTGCACTGCTTTGACTGGTCACTGTAGCACGTGAAAATGATCCAAAACTGGGCAATTTTGGCTCCACAAAATGAGCAGTCATTCTACAGTGTTATAGACTATTTCTGCTTGTATTTCTTAGGCAAAATCATACATAACTAAGGCAAAACATGTTGCTAAATATCTGTATAAGCTAACAAACGTGACAAATGATTCGCTGAGCAAAGAGTTGCAGTTGAGCGATGATCGTTCGTGGCAGGGTGGGAAGGGATCTTTTGCTCTAATGTGTTATCATTTGACAATGAGAAGAGAAAGAGTTTTCTCTGTATCTATTGCTCTAATGCCATATTAGGAATCTAAGTGAGAAGCAAAAATGTACACCATTCATTAATGCAACACTTATTTATACAAGGTTGAGGAAAGATTTCCCTCAACTGGTGAACGAGATCTTCTCGTTCAATTACAGATTTGTTCAGCTAACACAAGGTTGAGGATGTTGCTACCTCTGTCGTTGAGGGGGAGTAGTAGTGATTAGAAGGGGGGTGTTGACAACAAGAAGCAGGTTCCTCAAATTTGAAGTGAGGAGATGGGGTTCTTCTATCAGGTGAGTAAAAGAACACGACGACACACAGCAGCACCAACTTCAGCAATGGAAGAAGAAAAGCAGCGGTTGCTTTATTTTGACGACTTGGAGGATGATGGTAGTGGCCTAACGATAGCAGCTAGATAGGTGCATCAAGAGACTATGCATGGAGAATTGGATATGGTAGAACTTGACCTGGAGCAAGAAGGCCATGGCCATAATGTTGCGACAGTTTTGACGGCAGAGGAGCGTTGTGAGGATGGCAGCGATAGGGGAAGAAGAAGGGCTATTGGAGCGACAACAGAGGAGGAAGGAGTAGGCAGTGGTGCTACACGATGGGCGTGGGCCCGGAGGTCCAGACGTTGAGGGAGGGCAACGATAGCAAGGGGAAGGTGCGATAGCGACGCTTGTCACTGTCATCTTCAGAGGTAGAAGTGGAGGGGCAGTGAGCAATCGCCCCATCCCTTCTTCTCCCACTTGTACTCCACACATAATGGTCTGTCGAAACAGCCCTCCCCAGAAACCGGGTAGCAGGCGTTGAACTGGTCAAGGACATCCTTGAGTCCCAGGTCCGAAAGGAAAGCAACCCGGACAACACCCGTGAAGTCTGGCGTTTCATGAGCAGCGAGTTGTTACTGCGACAGCTGCAGTAGCGAGGAAGAGAGTGCATGAGTCAGCGCCGCCGGTAGAAGCCATGGAGATGGTAGCCAAACCCACAATGAAAGCAATGTTGTGAGACTTCTGGCTGTGGACCTTCCTTGCTTGGTCACCAACGAGCAGGATGGGGTGCTCGTAGTGGAGAGCGCTTCGCAAGCAGGACTATTATGGGCTATGGCAAGCAAACCATGAACTAATGGCAAGCAACGTTGAGGTCAATAGTGCCGTCGAGATCTCGGTCATTAGTGAAACAACAGAGGTAGCAAGAGATTGTCGTTTGATAGCAAGAAAAAAATATAATCTCTCTTAAAAGAAAATAGAGCTCTGATAGCATATTAGAAAAGAGATTAAACAGTGAAATGTGTTTATTATTCCTTCACAAACACCTATTTATACAAGTAAAAGTAAAAATAATGTTAAGAAGATTATGAGTTGAAGATTTTACTTAATAGTCTAACAATACTGCTAATGATATTTCAATAATTTCATCTCTTAACAAAAATAAATATTACATCATTAATAAATTTTTTATATGTTTGCAGCAACTGGTCAAAGCGAAGAGTCTTGGGCTATTCAACGTCGTTCTGCAAGTCCACTTCTTTTATCTTCTGCCGTCCTCTACCTTATCGCCTCGGAATCACTAATCCATAAATTCGCTATTTGTTTGATGGCCAAAGATTAGTCACCATAATGGACTTAAATATAGAGTGGACATTTTGCTCTCCTACATTTCCTCCATTGGTCGAAGTAAGTTTTGTGCCTTCTATAACGGGTGATAGCATAGTGTGTATATATATAGCGGAGAGGCAAAATGGGCGTGGATGTTGTGGTCGAGAGACAGTCAAATGTACGCTTAAAAGAGATGGCAGTATCAAAAAAAAAAAACCGAGAGAGAGAGAGAGAGAGAGAAGGCATATTAAATTCGGATTGACAGAAAATTGATATAATTCACTCAAGTATGTTTGGTTGTGTTGTTTATTCTCATATACATACATTAAAAAAATAAACTTGATAATATATATATATATATATATATATATATATATCTAGCCATTTTATATCTTTTACCTTAGAGGTTACTTGGTTTAAAGTTGTAACTCAAAAAGAAGAATATATGTATGTAATGAATATCCAATTAGGGGCTATTGAAAAAACTAAGATATAAAAGTTGATAAATCCTTAGGAAAAGAAATAATTCGACTTAAGTGGGTATATAAGTCAAAATTTTAATACCGATGGCTTGTTGAAAAAACATAAAACTCATTTAATTACTAAAGGGTACGCTTAAAGTTCAGGTTTTGATTTTTCAAAAAGAAAATTTAATTATAAAAATTGATACAATTAGAACAATGTTAACATTGGTAGCTTAGAAAAAAACAGTAGATGCATCAATTTTGATATTAAATCAATCTTCTTGAATGAAAATTTACAAGAGAAAATTTATGTAAGTAGCCAAAAGATTTTAATATCAAAGTGAAAGAAGATAAAATATATAAGTTGGAGAAAGCATGGTACAATTTGAAACAAACACTGAGGGTATAGTACAATAGAATCAATAGTTATTTTCTTTAATACAAACTTCCAAAAAAAATTAAGTGAACCAATATTATATATAAAAAACCGAAGGTAGAAATCCATTAAATATGCTTATTGAATTAAAAAAATACGATGTTAGAATTTGAATTGACTAATATGATATTTTTTGGAATAAAAATTATTCAAGATGTAAATAAATTTTTTTGTATCAAGGAAACTATGCTAGAAATTTATTAAAAAGATTTCATATGACACGTTGTAAGGTAATGAATACTCTAATAAATATAAATGATAAACTTATATTAGATAATGGAGTTCAAAAAAATAGATGAGAATTATAATATAAGTTTAATGGAAGAGTTGATTTATTTCACATATTTAAGGTTAGATATTAATTTATTATCCAAATTCATACATAATCCTAACAAGCATCACTTTAGAGCATCTAAAGGAGTTCTTAAATATATTTAAGAAACTCTCTATTATGGTATTCATTATGAGCATGTAAAAGATTTTAAGTTAGATTCTTATATTAATAGTGATTGGATTGGTTTTGCATGTGATAGAAAAAACAAGTCAAAATTTGTACTGAGCCTTAGCTTAAGGGTAATTTCATAGATAACTGAAAAGCAAGAATGTGCTACTCTTTCAAACTTTGAGGCATAGTATGTATAAGTATGATATATCAAACAATTTAACTTCAAATACTTCTAGCAACTTTCAAGAAAAGCAAGATAGATCAACTAAAATGTACTACGACAAAAAATATATTATTACAATAACAAAAATCATATCTTTAATGGATGCACTAAACACATCAAAATTAGACCTCAATTTATTCGTGAACAGATAGATAAATGTGAATTCAAATAGATTACTATAGCATCTAAGATCAACTTGCTAACATCTTTATCAAAGCTTTGGAAAAAAAGATTTTTTTTTCTTCGAAAACTTTACGTTATAACTATTTTGAATTAAGGCGGGGTGATAAATTATAATTCAAAATAACTAAAAAGATTTGCACATTATATTTTTAACTACTATAAATATGTGCTCTTAGCTGAGTCTAAGACACTGCAGATTGAAAACACTCATTTTTTTACTATTTTTTCTCTTTTTCCTGAAGTTTCGGAGGAAGCCAACATATTGATTTTTACATTCTACTACTTCATTTTGCTAGGCGGTATAACTTGCAATCAATTCCGTATTAATACTTATATTTTTGTAAAAATAAAAATAAAAATAAATTCACCCCCTCTATTAGTATGTAGTTTTAATAAAAATAATATTTTCTTATCCCATGTGAGACAGTGGCTCACAAATATCTGGCTCTTCAATAATGACTAATCTAAAAACACTAGATTCTTAATTAGTATCTTTATTCTTAGTTTTAGGAAAACTAACTATCATATTTTTATTTAATAATTTAATCTATCATAATTCAAATTATCATATCTTTTATGTCATAATATCGATTCATCAATTATAGTAGCAATAAGTGCATGTAAAAAAATTAGATAATAATAATACCTTATTTTTTAGTTTTCTTATCATAAATTAAATATTTTTCAGCTAAAAAATAATATAATATAATTTTTTCGTCAGTTGCTTATACTAATAAGATTTTATTTTAATCTCAAAATAAACATCACATCATCAATAAATATTTTACTAGATTTAGTATTTATAGTAATTATTCCTTTTCTTTTTGTTTGAACTTCATTATCATTTTCCATCTATATACTATAGACCTAATCGAATCATCAAACTTTTGAAATAAACTTTTGTCATCTACCATATAGTTTTGGACATCTCATATATTCTTCATTAGAAAATATTTTTATCCTTTTTTAATTATTTTTATGATAATTTATTTTATTTTAATAATATTTTTAAAATGGTCATATTTTTTATAATGAGAGCATAAAGAAATATTTGGATTTTTATTTCTATACTAACAATCTTTTTTAATATGTCTAACCTTTTTACAACAAAAATATTGATAAGTTTCTTTGTTACTTTATTGGGGTTCCTCTAACTCTCATTTGATCGACCTTGTACTCTACCTTTAGCGTTAGATCATCCATGATCTTTATTATTATGACATCTCTTTTGAGATTTATTTTTTTATTTTTTTATTTTTCTAATCTATCTTGATTTAAAATGTTCTGAAGTTTCACTTGAAGATCCATTTATTTTTTATTTATAAATTAAAAGTGAGCTCATTAGTTCATCAACAAATAATATGTTTATATCTTTAGGTTCTTCTATAATAATATCAATTATATCATATTTTAAAGATAAACTTTATAAAAAAAAATTGGCTACTGTTTAATCTTGTAGGTTTACACTATAAAACCTTGTTTGATTCATAATAAAAGTGGCTTTTGAGAAAAAAATAATGATGAATTTAAAATTTTTCATCATAAAAGTCCTGAATATATATTGAAGAATATGAAACTTTAAAATTTTTTTGTTATTTTTGTCTTCAAACATACATTTTAATATTTTTTAAACTTTACAATAGCATATGAAGGACTTTTGTATTTTTTTATATGTTCTCATTCATTTAATGTTTCATGGTACTAGGATGCTATAGATCATATTCAACAAAACTCTTTTATCCCATATTTTATAAACCTTGTAAAATAAAAGTTATCATTTTAATAGTCTAACTAATTTTTACCTTTAAGGATAAGAAGAAATTAATTAGAAATACTTACTCTAATATCTATTATTATTTATCTTTTAAATTTAATAATATTTTCTTATTTTTAATTGATATACTCTTGTTTATATTTTTTGAACTATTATGTGATATAACATTTGTTGACTTTCTACGTAATTTCTTTTTTTAAAAGAAGTACTAGTGCCTTGGACTCATCCAAGAACATATATTTCTTTATAATAGCCAACATGATAAAATATAAAATTTTTAAATAAAAATTATGATGACATAACAACCAAACTCCTCATAGCCTAATAAATCTTCTCGTCCTCGGCCACATATAAAATATATCCTCATTTACTTAGATAAAACAACACATATTTATCATCTATCCAAATCATTTACTTTTCATCTGTTTCAAGTCATTTCAAAACGGATGGACAGCTCAAAAACAGATCAGTTGTTTTGGATGATACTTTATCAGTGGCGACGGTGGTAGTGGCGATCGCATGTCCTCGTGACGGTGACGTACGACCTTCGCAACTTGAGCATAGTCCTCAAACCCCCACTACGACAGCTACGCCCAAGGAGGCCACGTGGCATGCCGTCTTCGTCGACCTCCACGGTTACGGCATCTTCAACTCCGATGCGGACACCTGGCTCTCCCGGTGCAAGACCGTCGAGCTTGAGTTCACCACTCGCGCCCTCCACGTCGCCATGTCCCGGTGGGTCGGCCGCTCCATCTGTTACCGCCTCCTCCCCATAAAGAATCCTCGGGCAGGTCCACCGCCGTCGACCTTCAGGATCTCGTCCTCCGTTTCATCTACGACAACATCTGCTGCCTGGCCTTCAGCAAGGATCCCGAAACTCTCGCCCCGACCTCCCCGAGAACGCCTTCGCTACCGCCTTCGACCGCCCCACCGAGGTCACCCTCCACCGTTTCATCTTCCCGGAGTTGGTCTGGCGGTTCAAGAAGTGGCTCCAGGTTGGCATGGAGGCGATGCTGTCCCGCAGCGTGGCGCACGTCGACCGGCGCCTCGCGGCCATCATCAAGTTCCGCAAGCTGGAGCCCAGGGACGGCCGGGAACTACGACGATCTCCTCCCGCGGTTACACCGACTCATTTCTCGAGCACGTGGTGCTCAACTTCATCCTCGCTGACCGCGACACCTGCTCCGTCGCCCTCAGCTGGTTCTTCTGGCTCGTTTCCACCCATTCGGCCGCCGAACGCCGCATCCTTGTCGAGCCTGCCACTGTCCTCACAGAGTCTCGTGGCAACGATCCCACGGCGTGGCTCGCCAGCCATCCCGCTCGCCTTCGAGGAGGTCGACCGACTGGTCTGCCTCAAAGCAGCCCTCTCGGAGACACTCCGGCTCTACCCGTCCGTCCCCGTGGACTCCAAGTACGCCATGACGGACGACGTCCTCCCCGACGGCACATTCGTGCCCGCAGGCTCCTCCATCACGTACTCCAACTTAACGTGATTCAGTAATTTTTCTTATATCTACGAAGAAATCTAAATTCTTGTGAGATCAATTACAAAACCTTTGAATTGTTTCTACTCACTCAGAATCTCGTTGTTTCAACGGCAACCTTTTCTTGGCAACAATATGAACAACAAAAACATACATTCGTGAAAGATTATTATCACATTTATATAACAATAAAGCAGTGCCACGAAATTAAAAGCTTACCATAGTAGACCAGCATACATCTTGATAGGACAGGAAATGGGCCAACTAGATCATCATGGGGCACGCTAGCCCCAGAACCAACTTGTCAGACTACGTCACCCGACGATCTGGGATAGATGACATAGTTTCGCTGACCTGGCACAGTGTCGATCACCTATCATAGCAATAGGCTCGAGACTCGGAAGACGATATCGTCTGACACCAACTCACCGACCGAGGTCTTGGGACTCAATAATATCGTACCCCCGATCCAGCCCAGGATGCAATCGACTTTAAGGGCTAGGGTACTATTGGCTCCCGCCCGACGAGTATAAAAGCTGTCCTAGAGAATGACTCAAGGACCTCTCTCGGACTCTTTAACTCAATATGCTGCTGCACTCTTCAAACTATCTCGATCGAGAACTAACTTGATCATCGAAGGGGCCACGTCAGGCACCCCCACCCTGACAAGGTCTTTGTGTAGGATTTCTCGGCAAACCCTGAAAGAGGAGGAGCTCGAGGTGCGCACCCCCTTCCGATCTCCCTACCTCTTCTCGATTGATGTAGACGGGCTTGTGCACATGGGCCGAACCAAACCTTGTTGACTCCTCGGCCACCACATAAAGTCCAGCAACATTTTGGTGCTAGAAGGAGGGCCTGATGTCGCAGGAGCGCCCGCTAAACAATGCGAATGGAGAACGCCTCGGGAAGGAAGGTGCTACTGCCCCACAAGCACTCGACATTGGGGGCTCAAACCTCTTTCCTCCCCTCGGGGAAGAGAACCCGCCTACCCTTACTATGAATCGCTACTGGAGGTTATTCAATGACTCAAGGTTCTCTCCCCCCTTACCAAACCCCGGGTCACCTACTGTCATAGCCAAAGCCTTCCTCGGCCTCACCCACCAAGTGTAGGCATTGGCTGAGATGATGTAGGGTATCATCTCGTATATTTCGCAGTTGGCCCACTCATCGGTGCTCCCGCAGTTGGCGCACCCAGACACTCTGGCCCGACATGCTTGTGCCTCAGGATGATCCACTTCTATCCTAACCTGCTAATGCCGAGGGACAGTGCTTCCCTCTCGAGGATAGGTTGGGAACCCCGGAAGCCATAGCTAGACTCTCGGTGCTCGTTCTGAGAGCCTCTGTCCCTAGTCTTCTTGAGTAGGACACCCTCTCTTTCTACTTAGCATATTCCCTCTGAGCGCAGCTACGCTAGGTAAATCAGTGACTAGACAAGGTCTAGAAGGAGTTCATTAAATCAAAGGAGGAGCTCAGGGAAAGCTCCAAGGGTGGCTCGCCCTTCACACCAGAAATTTAGGACAAACTGGTCCCGCCCAATTTTTGGGTCCCAACATTAGAAGCCTATGACGGTTGCTTGGACCTCGCAGAGCATGTTGCGGCCTTCTGAGCTCAAATGGCCCTCTACGACACCTTGAACGCGTTGATGTGCAAGGCTTTCCCGATGACTTTGCGAGGGCCAGCTCGAATGTGGTATAGTTGCCTCAAGCCGTCCTCCATCGCTTCTTTTGATCAACTCACAAAAGAGTTCGAGTTGAACTTTCTAGCTAGCACCCGACCAAAGCCCACTGCCGCATCGCTCCACGGCCTGAGCTAGAAAGATGATGAACCCCTAGTCCAATTCGTTATGCGCTTTGCAACGAAAATCCGAGGGGTCCTTGACGCACACCCCTCGCTGGCAATCCAAGCCTTTCTGACGGGTCTCCGACCTTCAAGGTTTTTTTGGTCACTAATTAAGCACCCGCCCACCACAGTTCCCAAAATGCTATAGAGGGTAAATCAATACATTGCCATCGAGATCCTGGTGGCCGGGAAACGCGAGGACCAAAAGCGCCCCCGTAGAGTAGTCTCGAGAGCAACCTTTGGGACCCTTGAGGAGGAGACTGGATAGACCCAAAATTCCAACTTTGAGGCTGCCACTGATACTGCTTAACTCTACCAAACTGAAATCTTCCTCTAAATCCGAGAAAAAAGGCTTCTCAGGAACCACAACCTGATGAAGATGCTTCTAGAGATGTGATACCTTGTTCCTATAACTTTTACTTTGATAGGATTCACTAGAGACTCCGTCTCCCTACTTAACACCACCACCCTCCCGGTGATGATTAAAGAAGAGCCGAGGTCGAAGACCTTAATGGTCCCATTCATAGTTGTCAGTCTACCCTCCGTATACAATGCGATCATCGACCACTCGACCCTCAACAAACCAAGAGCGGTTGTTTCGACATGCTATCAAATCATGAAGTTCCCAACTAGGCCGGGATCGGTGAAGCAAGGAGCGACCCCGGGGGTGCAGGTAATGCTACTTAACTACGACGACCCTGCCCAAAAGAGGAAGGTTGAAAGTGTCGATGACCTATCCTCGAGAACCCAACAAGGCCACCCTATGTCCAAAGCCTATAGAACAAGGTTGCGGAGGTCCCCCTTGACCCAAAATACCCGAACAAGGTTGTGAAGGTTGGGTTAGAGCTCCCCGAAAGTTAGCAAATCCAGCTTGTGGAATTCCTCAGATAGAACTCCGGTGTCTTCACCTAATCCTCAAGGGATATGCCTGGAATCAGCCCAGAAGTGGTGCAGCACCATCCAACATAGCGCTCGGGGCATAGTCGGTGAAACAAAAACTATGGAGGTTCGCTCCCAGCCGATAGAGAGCCATTGAAGATGAAGTGGGTCGGTTGCTAGACGTAGGTTTCATTATAGAGGTCAAATACCTGACCTGGCTGTCCAATGTTGTATCGTTAAGAAGACTAATGGAAGCTAGCGCATATGTATTGATTATACTGACCTCAATCAGGCATATCCGAAAGACTATTATTATCTACTCCCAAGGATTGATCGGTTAGTGGATGCCACCTCGGGCCACAAGCTACTTTCATTCATGGATGTATTCTTGTGCTACAACCAAATCCAAATGGCGCTGGGAGATCGGGAAACCACTACTTTCATCACCCACCGAGGCACTTATTGCTACAAAGTGATGCCATTCGGATTCAAAAATGTTAGAGCCACCTACCAGCAAATGGTCAATCATATGATCAAGGACCAGATCGGGAGAAAACATGGAGGCCTACATTGACGACATGATCATCAAAAGCAGGCTCGGTAGCCCCCACCTCTCAGATCTTGCTGAGATGTTCTAGACATTGAAAAAGCATAAGATGAGGCTCAACCCTACTAAGTGTGTGTTCAGAGTTTCATCAAACAAATTTCTCAGCTTTGTCATACACCAGCACAGAACTAACATTGATCTCAAGATAGTGGGAGTGATTACAGGGATGCAATCACCTAAGACTATCAAGGAGGTCCAATGGCTTATAGGGAGGCTGGCCGTGTTGAGCCGATTCATCTCCTGAGAAGGCGATAAGAGGCTACCTTTCTTTTGAGCCCTAAAATGTGCTAAAGATTTCAGCTGGACTCCCGAGTGCAAGGAAGATTTTTGACAACTGAAGTCCCATCTCGTACGGCTCCCACAGCTTGCCTCGGTCATTCCGGGGGAGACTGTCATACTATATCTTGGTCTTTCCCCCTGACCGGATGTATAAGCATGCACTCTGGCTTGAGTTTAAAGCCACTAACAAAGAAGCATAATACGAAGCATTACTGTTCACGCTGAGGCTAATTGTTGAGCTGCATATGGAGGAAATATAGGTCTTCACCGACTCGCAACTAATTATGGGACAAGTCGACGAGGGGTACGAGGCCCGAGAAGAGTCCATGATCAAGTACCTCGCTAAGGCATGTCAGCTCATCGGTGCCTTCAGGCATTTCACTATTTCAAAGGTGCTGTAGACCGATAACACACAAGCCAACGTGCTGGCATGGTTGGCCTTTATGCACGGCTTTAAGAAGGAGCCTGGGATGGTGAAACTCTTCAGACCGACCATCAGCACCCCTGAGGTGGCCACCACAATCGAGGTTGAACACAGTTGGATCGATGAGATACTCTGCTATAAGAAAGACGATTAGTTGGCCGAAGATAAAGTGGCTGCATGATGGATTAGGCAAGTCGAGGCTTGGTACTACATGGTCAACGAACAGCTATATCGAAGAGCCTTCAACCAACCTTTACTACGCTGCTTGTCCTTGACCGAGACCCAAACTACCCTAGCCGAGGTATATGAGAGGATATGTGGGGAGCACATCAGTGTCCGAACACTGGCATTCAAAATCCTACTATAGGGTTACTACTGGCCAACCATGCGATGAGATGCCTGAGCATATGTTCAGAAGTGCGAGCAACGCCAGAAGCACGCCTGGATCCAGCATCAGCTGGCAATGCCCCTTACCACCACCAACTACGCATGGCTCTTTATGTAATGGGGAATGTACCTTCTCAGCCCATTTGCCCCCACCTCGAGGCAATGAAGATTTTTGATAGTCGGAGTTAATTACTTCACCAAATGGGTCGAGGCCGAACCCTTAGCATCCATTACCATGAAGCAAGTCAAGGGGTTTGTTTGGAGAAATATCATCACTAGGTTCGACATCCCAATGACCATCATCACCGACAACAAGACTCAGTTGAATAATTTCAAATTCAAGTCCTTCTGCCAGAACTACAAAATCCAGTTAAAGTTCAACTCGATCACGCACCCCCAAGTTAATAGCCTCCCCGAGGTCACAAACTGAGCAATACTCGAGGGCTTGAGGAGAAAAGTCATCGAGTCACAAAGCGCCTTGGTGGACGAGTTTCTAAGCATTCTATAGGCTTCTCGGATGACCCTGAAGACCCCAATCCGAGGTGGTCTACCCCACCAATCGGGTCAAATTCTATGAGGAACAAGCCTTAGACAAGCAGTTACGGGAGAACTTTAACCTGCTGGAAGAACGACGAGCCAAGGCGCACCTAAGAGCTCTCGCATACAAGAAAGTTGTCATGAAGTTGTACAACCATAGAGTACATCCTCGATAGATTATGATGGGCGACCTGGTCCTACATAGAGCCAGGGTCAGTAACCCAATACGCATGATAGATCTACAGATTTTGATCCTTGAGTGGGATCAACCATTGAACACTATAGGGGTTCCTCCCTCCTAGACTCGGCACAAGGCTGAAATAAAATTGATAATTGCTTCCTTCAAGAGGGGGGGCGACTACATCTTTAAATAGGAATCAAAACCCTAGCCTAAGGAGATGCTTGCCTAAGTAGAATTATCTCTTTGCCCCTCCTATAGCCAACCTGCTTTAATAGGAACAAGAGGCGAGGCGGCTAAGTGGCTCTATAGCCGACCTAAGCAGGGGGAAACCCTAGCTGACCAACCTAGTAAGGGGTGTGATGGCTACTAAGCCCTAAGGGCTAATCTAGACCATAGCCATACTCTTTATAAGATAGGAGTGATTTTATTATAATCTAACAGGGTTTTTATTGACTAGTATTAAGATGATTAGGACTCAAACCTGTTGGAGTCCTATCAAGTCCATCCTTTTCAGATCAGCCTTGTCCTCAAGGTTGAGGGTCCATAAACTCTGAAAATTGGATCTTTCATAAACTTTAGAAATTAGATCTTCAACTGCTCATGTGACTCCTATGCTATCATTAACTGAACTTTGGCCTCCTCATCAATTGGGATATTAGTTGGAAGGATTTGGGCTAACTCGTCTTCTTTAAATTTTCATTTGAGGTGGGATACCTGGCAGATCAACTGTAATCTTGATCTGGTGCACGAATTTGATCTCCAGATTAGGGCTCTAATGTGATTCTCAATTTTGCAAGGCTCAAAGAAATAGGGAGACCACTTCATTAAGGCTCGAGTTTCTTGCTGATCAGGCTAGAGGTGTAGAAAAACTCGATCTTTAATTTTTCATCCATTCTGAAGTTTGTCGGGAGGTCGTTTCTTCTTTGCATGTGCTGCCATATAGTTAGTCTTTAGTGATAGCCAATCTTTCTTCTGCAATGGTGACTGCCCTTGGTATGGTTCAGGATGATGAGAGCCCAATCTGGTGTAAGCATGGATTGCAAATCTTCTAGTTTTATTCCTCTTTCGTGCTATAGACCTATATCCAACCATATTTTAAATTTGATAGTAATTAGTATCTCCTCTAAAAACCTTGTATGGAGTGTGGGGGAAGCCTCGGTGTAAATTAGGAGTCGACCATCTTCCAACGTCATCGTCATGGTTGCCTTGAGTCGTTCGAAGGCTGTAGAGGCTTTATCCGACCATAAGAAGGAGTCTTTCTTCAGTAAGGACATGAGCGGGGCACTAATCTTGCCATAATCTTTCATAAAATTTTGTTAGTAGCTCGTGAGTCCAAGGAAACTACATAGTGATTGTACGTTTATAGGTCTCGGGCGTCCTTGCATTGCCTCGATTTTTGTCAAGTCCATCGCCACTCCATCTTCTGATATAATGTGCCCAAGATACTCTACTTTACGCTATAAGAAGCCACACTTTGATTATTTAACATAAAGAGTATTCTCTCGAAGAATCGTTAAAATAGCTCGTAAGTGCTGAAAATATATATCAAGCATAGGGCTATAAATGAGAATATCATCAAAGAATACCAATACGAACTTAGGTAGAAAACTCTAGAAGATGTCATTCATCAGGCTTTGGAAGGTAGGAGCATTCATAAGTCCGAAAGGCTTTACTAAAACTCGTTGTGGTCGTTATGTATGCAAAATATAATTTTCAGAATATCTTCAATGCATACCCGAATATGATGGTATCCAGATCGGAGATCCAATTTAGTGAAGACTTAGGCTCCTTTTAATTCATCTAAGAGTTCATCTACAAATGGGATAAGATATTTATCGTTGATGATAATGACATTTAGAGCCGAGTAGTCAATGCATATCCGCCACGTACCATCTTTCTTGTGCACTAGCAACATCGATGAGGAGTAAGGGCTGTAACTTGGTCGAATCACCCTGGTGTCAAGCATCTCCTTAACAATATTCTCGATCTTATCCTTCTATAAGTGAAGATAGTGATATGGTCACATATTTGCTAGAGGTTTGTCTGGCAAAATAGGAATGCAGTGATCATGTGGCCAGTTAGGGGGCAGCCCGCGTGGCTCCAAGAAGACATTCGTGAATTCATTCAAGCAAAGGGCAAGCTTAGGATCTGAGTTTTGTACATTCTCCCTTATAGATGGCTACTGAATATACATCAAGAATCCATCATGTGCTTTGTGCAAAACTTTCTCCATTCATTGTGACGAAACAATGAAACTTTGGCTCCCACGCTTGCCTCGTAACATGACATATCTCCCTTTGCAATAAAATTTTATGATTAATTTAGAAAAAGTCCAAGAGATATCACCTAGTGTTATGAGCCATTCGATCCTGAGTATGGCTTCATAATCATCAATAGGTAGGAGGAAGAAATCAGCTACCACTTCTTGGTTTTGGAGGAGTAGTTTCACCCGCGGGCACCGTTGGTCACAATTAAAGATTCGACCGTCAGTGACCTTTACGTTGAACTTGTTGCGACCTTCGATTTGAAGCACCAAATGTGCAGCAACCTTACTATTGAGGAAGTTATTGGTGCTGCCCGTGTCGATAAGAATGGTGATGGGTTGTTGTTTCAGAAGTTCTCCAACTTTCATCATTTGCGGGTTAGAGTAACCGGCCAATGCGTGCACTACGTAGTCAACCGGTTGAGACTATTCCTCTATGGATTCTTCTTTAGGTTTTGTTGGGAAACCTACAGTGGGTGCATCATATATGCAGTAAAAATCAAAATAAAAACTAGTTTCCTACGCAGATCAAATCGTCGTGCAAAAGATTAGGGTCGCGAGAAAAATGCAAAAACTGAAAAACCACAATGTGTGAGAGATTGATTTTACTTAGGGAGATCATATATCCCTGTATTTCAGATCCGGATAGAGGAGATGAAGGGGGTCAAGCATCCTTATCTCTAGCAGTATCCACACGATGGATATCTACAGCGAAACTCCTTCAATCTGATCTTGCAACTCTTGCTCAGAGGGAGGGAGGAGAATAGGAGGTGGTGGCTAAAGTTGTAACCTATCAACCAAGAGTCTCCCCTCCTATTTATAGAGAGCCACCAAAAAACCCTAAGGCTCCTACCTAAGTGGGTATTGGATCTCCATCCAGTTACCACTAACCTTACATTATTGGATCTCTATCCAATAATCTTCTTAAGCCTCTAATTGGGCCTTAATCAAGGAGCCCATCAGCATAGGGTCTCATCTAATGAGAATAGAGGCTAATTGGATCTCCATCCAATCCTCTATTCGTTGAAGCATCAATCATATGTGTGTGACCCTCTAGGTCCGATACCGAGCTGGCCGTGAGTTACTCCCATCAGAACTCCTTATGATATAGTGAATTATTATCTCCATAATAATTCACTCGACTCATCGACTATGGACGTACTAGGCCACTACGCCATAGTCCTCAGACGATACATGGGGATCGAATCCATCGGACTTGTCTATCCACAGTTACCATATATCTATAATCTCTCATCCAACTAATATCCCAGAGATCGTATATTAGACATGGTACTATCAGGTCACAAATGGAATTAGTTTGTATTGCTCTAATCAGATTCTACCAGAGAACTCCTTCTCTCTCAATTCGAATGACCCTGGCTAATGATTTGTCTAAGCAAGCACATATGAGATATTTCTCTCGTGATACCGAGAGTGGATGATCCTCTATTGACACTCAATTGCCTTCGTAAGGTTGGTTACCAATCCCAATAACCAGTTGTACCAGATTTGGAGCTTTCCAAACCTGTAAGTCTGCGTCAAAGAAATGAGTACTCATACAAGGCATCCTTGGTGTCTCAAGTCCAAGGACCAGATACACGACTGGGACTATGAAATCACTGTCTGATATTAGGTATCATTAACCATACAACATTCTATAAGCGGATTAATCAGTGAACTTATTCTCTAATAAGCACCTGAGTGTCTCCACACAAGTGGCTATGAGATCAATCACCTCCATCATATGGACGGGTATATAGTATATCGGTCTATCAGGTTATCTCGATGTCCCTCTCGAGTAACTTATGACCGGGATTATTTAGGATCTATGTTTAAAGATGAATCGATCTTATTATCATGATCTCATCACGATCTGATTCCTATTGCATAGAATCAAGGACATCATAATATATATGCTACATATAATATAATGTGAGAATATATCAATATTAATTATAAGCAAAAAGATTACGCAGTATGTCACACGTGCCATCACTCGCGTGATTAGCTTACAGGGCACTTGTAATTAGCAATCTCCCACTTGACCTAAAGCCAATCGTCTATGTGTCTGATTCCTATCAGACCCATGTGACACTCAAATACAATCTGAGCCAGTGGCTTTATCAGTGGATCTGCAATGTTATCTTCGTATGGTACTCTTTCCATTGATATATCTTTACGGGTTATGATTGCTCTAATCATATCGAACCTCTTCAGAATAATTCTGATGAGACTTGGGTTCCCTTGCTAGAGTTATCACCCTGTCGTTGTCACAATATATGGGAGTCACCTCCATGTTGCTTGAGATTGCTCTAATCATATCGAACTTCTTCATCCACGCCCCTTTCTCTGCTGCTTCTGCTGCAGCAATGTATTCCGCCTCTATGGTCGAGTCAGCAGTAGTATCTTGCTTGGAACTCTTTCAGCTTACTGCTCCTCTATTCAGGGTGAAAACATACCCTGAATTTGACTTGTTATCATCAAGGTCAGACTAAAAACTTGAGTCTGTGTAGCCCTCAATCTGGAGTCTACCTCCTCCATATACTAGTAAAAGATCCTTAATCCTTCTCAGGTACTTAAGGATGCACTTTACTGCCTTTTAGTGTTCTAAACCTAGATCTGCCTGATACCTGCTCGTGACACTCAGAGCATGTGCTATATCAGGCTTGGTACATAGCATCACATACATGATAGATCCTATCGCTGAAGCATAAGGTATCTTATCTATGTTTGCCCTTTCTTCAGGAGTCTTTCGGGACATACTCTTAGAAAGTGATATTCCATGTCTCATCGATATGAGACATCTCTTGAAATTTTTCATGCTAAACCTTTTGATAATGGAGTCTATGTACCTAGACTAGGACAAGCCAATCATCCTTTTAGATCTATCTCTATAGATCCGGATCCCAAAATATAGGAAGCTTCCCTTAAGTCTTTCATAGAGAAGTTTCTAGATAGCTGTCTTTATTGTGGAGAGCATTCTTACATCATTCCTAATGACTAAGATGTCATCCACATATAGCACCAAGAAGGTGATAGCGGTTCTACTTACCTTCCTGTACACACAAGGCTCATCTTCATTCTTAACAAAGTCATAAGATGTGATCACCTCATCAAATCTTGTGTTCCAACTTCCGGAAGCTTGCTTAAATCCATAAATGGATCTAAGCAACCTGCACATATTATATGGACTCTCTTTGGATATGAATCCCTTTGGTTATATCATATACACCTCTTCCTCGATGTTGCCATTGAGGAATACTGTTTTGACATCCATATGTCAGATCTCATAGTCATAATGTGTTGCAATGACCAAAATAATTCTAATGGACTTAAGCATGGCTATAGATGAAAATGTTTCATCATAGTCAACTCTTTGTCTTTGACGATATCATTAGCTACTACCCTTTCTTTTAGGTCTTTACATTTTCATTCACTCCAATCTTATTCTTGAAGATCCATTTGCAACTAATGGGTACAACATCCTTATGTGCATCTACAAGGTTCTAAACCTTGTTAGAGCACATGGAATCCATCTCAGAATTCATGGCTTCTTGTCATTTTCCGGAGTCTATACTCATAATAGCCTCCTCGTAGATCTGAGGATCAACATCCTTAGAGTCATCTCCACTGATATGTCCTATATATCTTTCAGGAGGGTGAGATATTATATTAGACCTATGTAAAGTTGGAACTTGTGTGTTAGGTACCTGAACAGACTTGGGCTCTGGAATGGTGCTTGAGCTAGGTTCTCCAACCTCACTCAATTCTATCTCACTCCTACTGTTTCTACTAAGAATGTGTTCCTTCTCAAGAAATACAGCTCTCTTAGCAACAAAGACCTTTCGGTCCTCGGGATGATAGAAATAATACCCACAAGTTTTCTTTCGGGTACATCCGACCTGTTTGGAGGAGGAGGGGAAACGGGAGAAGGGGAACTGCAAGAAACCGAGATGAAAATAAGAAGGGTTCAAGAGAGCAAGTAAGGTCTCTAGCTGTGGGCTACACAATTATATAGCCGCCAAATGACGGTTAGTATGCCCGAGGCAGAGAGAGAACACCACCCTAAGAGTCTGTCATAGTCCATTATATCAATAAATATAGGACCACGTCAGCTCTAAATGGCCATAACCACCCGATGCCAAAACCATGGGCATAGCACACGATGGGCCAGAGCGCAGATCCACGCACGCACGCCAGCCATAGACGAAACATATGTTTGTTGGCCACGTGTGACATACCTAGGGATGTTATCAATGCTCTCGGCCATCTTCATGTCAATTGTGTCTGAGACGTGCCTCTCGACCCCTATCAGTCCAGTCATGCCTGAGACGTGTCTCTCAGCCATCATCACTCCAATCGTGCCCGAGACTTGTCTCTCGGCCATCATCAATCCAATCGTGCTCGAGACATGTCTCTCGACCCTTATCAGTCTAATCGTGCCCGAGACATGTCTCTCAGCCCTCATTAGTCCAATCATGCCCGAGACGTGTCTCTTGGCCCTCATCAGTCCAATTGTGCCTGAGACATGCCTCTCAACTATCATCAGCTCGATCATGCCCGAGACGTGCCTCTCGGCCATCATTAGTCTAATCATGCCCGAGACGTGCCTCTCGGCCATCATCAGTCTAGTCATGCCCGAGACGCATCTCTCGGCCAATATCAGTCCCGTCACACCCGAGACATGACTCTCGGTCGTCTTCATGTCAATTAAGCCCGAGACGTGCCTCTCAGCTATCATCAATTCAATCGTGCTCGAGACACACCTCTCGACCATCATCAGTCCAATTGTGCCTGAGACGTACCTCTCGGCCATCGTCAGTCTAGTCATGCCCGAGATGCATCTCTCGGCCAATATCAGTCCTGCCGCGCCCGAGACATGACTCTCGGCCGTCTTCATGTCAATTGAGCTCGAGATATACCTCTTGGCTATCATCAGTTTAATCGTGCCCGAGACGTGCCTCTCGGTCATCATCAGTCCAATCGTGCCTGAGATGTAACTCTCGGCCTTCATTAGTCCAGTCATGCCCGAGACATGCCTCTCGGCCATCTTCAACTCAGTCGCGCCCGAGACACGCTTCTCGACCATCCTCAGGTCAATTATGCCCAACACACACCCCTTAGCATTTGTCGATTTAGTTCAAAACGACACGCATCCTTCACCACTAGCTGCAACACACCCCATCAATGCCCCCTGGCCAGGGCTAGGTGCCATAAGTCTGCGACACCCAAGCCAAACGGCCTCCTTGCAACATACCCCAAAAGACCAAAAGCTTCATGGAAATCCTTTTTGTCGTGACCCAAACCCCAACACGACTCTATAAAGAAATAATGAACAGGATTCCTTTGTTGGGGGGGGAGGGGAGGAGAGAATGATGGGGCCAATAATATTCAAGTCCAACATGGCGAGCATCCGAATCTCGACCATATCATGACTCAGCCACATCGACCCAACGTCCTTCGCCCGACCTGACCTCGGGGTATCCTCTAACGGCCCTGTGGCTGACCAACTATCCCCCCTGTTAACGAGCGATGTAGTAGAGCCGACGTGCCAAACTAACCCCCTCAACTAGCAACAAGGGCATGTCAGGGCAGGCATAGTAGTCGACCGATGAACAGTACTCCCTAGCAGCTAGCAACAAGCGGTGTGTCAGGGCAGCCGCAGTGGCAGACCAACGAATAGTACCCCTTGGCAGCTGACAACAGGCGACATGTCAGGGCTGGCGCAACAGCCGACCAGTGTACAATGCCCTCGACGATAGGCAATTGGTGACCTGTCAGGTCCTATAGCAATGATGTGACCCTCGTACGACCAACTTGTCTACGCAAGTATAAATGTTTACTCACTATGTCGCCAGAGGGGGGGCCCCTTTTTTGATCCAGAAGAGCTGACCCCTGACTTGAGCGTCGGAGGGACTCGGCCGAGTCCAAACTGCTCGGCTCGAGTCTTTTGCAGGACTTCATGACATTTGATCAGGAGGCCTCCCGAAAGAAGGAGCAGAGCTACCACATCACTGAATCTACGGAGGCGATCTAGCACACACGGGAACTCTCATCGGGGGACCTATCATCCCACGTTGCGAGGCGACCCCAACAGTTACTTTCTCAGGCAGGGAGCAAAGACATGTTGAGTTTAATTAATAGTTCATTAGAGCAAAAGAACAGATTGGATAAAAATGTTTATATCTAGAAGGGATATAAACTTTAAAATGCATTTATTCTAAGGATTGATGATGATTTGCAACTTGAATTTAGGACAAACAAGTGACTCGTGTTTCAATACTAATAGTATGGTTAGAAATTTCTCATTAAAAAATATTAGGGTTGGTAATTATATTTAGAAGCATGGTTTGTCTTACCGATTCGTACCGATTTATCTATCAATTATCGGTATGATACATATTGATCTGTACTAAATAATACTAAATGTGCCGACACATGATATATAAAGGCATATCAATGTACCATCCATATCGATCTCATATCGAATCGATATATACTTCATGTATCGAATGATATATCATAGTACGATGAACCTTATTAAGTAGTTTTAATTATATTCCAATTAATTGGTAGAATCCTAGATAATTGATTAGGATTTATTATTACAAATATACTTAGAGTCTTAATATTGTGATAAAAGAGAGAGACATGTAACTTTGGATTATCGCTCTTGAGGATCATCTCTAGAGTTCCTAAAAGAGTTCAGAGATAAGTTGAGAGACTTAAATTGGCGTAGAAGTAAAATCATATTTGAGTGGAGATAATTCAAGTGTCTTATAATCAATCTCATATATTAAAAATATTAATTTTCTCCCTTGATACAAACAAGGGTATGTAAAAAAACTATGTTAATCTTATATAAAATTTTTTTAGTATATTATTTAATTATTGATCTTTGATATTTTTTATTTTATTTTATTTTTCTCTCTCTCTTTTCCCAACAAACAGTCCATGCTAATACCTACACATTGGCATGTTAGATGCAGTATGAATATATGACATTTTTCTTTATATTTATAAGCCTAATCCAATTGTATCAACCATCTATTGGACAACTTATATGAGTTTTAAATTCTATCAATTTGATAGGACTCTAGCAGAGTTGGGTCCTGCTCAACGAAGTAGCAATCAATAAAATCCTGCGAGATTATAATAAAACCCTACCTAGTCACCTCTATCCTATAAAGAAGTATGACTAGGGTTTATATTGAGGACTTTAGGGCTTCCTAGCCGCCACCTCCTTTACTGGGCTGGTCGATTAGGGTTTCTAGCAATGGGGCGTGGCTTGTGCAGCAATTTAGGTCGTCGCCCCCTTTATTTAGACATAATGACTATAGGAGAGGCAAAAGGGGGAATTCACTTAAGAAGCACTCTCCTAGGGCTAGGGTTTTGAGGCCTATATAAGCTTGTAGCCTCTACCTCTTTTCATCAAGCAATAGATCAATTTATTTCAGTCATCTGGCCAACTACAAGGAGGGAGGAACCCCTATAGTGTTCCAAGGGTTAATCCCCCTTAAATATCAAAATCCTATAGAGCTCATATGGGGTTCTATCATCTGGTATTAGAGTAGTGTTTCTGCTACCCCTACTGCCATCTCTTCTGCCTCCACCCCTCCAAGCAATTCCCATAATTGCTGCAAGATGCGCCCTCATCTTCCACCTCAAGCCGCAGATCAATCGGTCTACCGTTGCCCCCTGTATTTGCATTAAAGATCTGGTAAAATTCCACCACCCACACCTTGTTACTACTGTAAGCCTTTATCCTTACATACTAAAGAAGCTTTTCCATCTTTACCTTGCTGTAAATTTTTACCATCACAAATGTGATCATCGTTGTGAAGGGAAAATGCTGCAGAAACTTTTTTAACCGCATATAGGCTTATTGAACCAATTTGTTGCATATCTTTTGTGGATTAAATTTTTACATGTTTTCATAGATCAACTTAGCCCCCATCTAAGATTGATCTATCATGAAAACTATCTCTGAAATTGATCCTATATTGCTACAATTCTTCGCTGCGTGTTGCTAGATTTTTATGACAAAGAATCTGCCTTCTCTCTTTGCATCAATTTTTCTACTGTTATGCTATCAAAATTTCATTGATCTAAATTATTGATAATACTATCATCAGAATTGAGGTTTTGCCATTAAAATTATGTATGATTTTCTTAGATTTCTTCTAAAATTTACATTGAGAATTCGCTATTTCTTTGACACAAATTTTGTTCGGTAGGACAACACGTACGTAGTGATCTTTTGTTAAATTCTATCAGATTTTGCTGCTGCTTTTCTAGATTTGAAACTCCCTCTTCCTCAGATTCATCCCTGACCATCATAGTCCCAAATCTATCAGTTTTTCACTAAATTTTTTATTGAGAAACTATTGTTTCTCCGATGATAATTCTGCTTCTGTGAAGACTACATCTACCATAACAAACCTTCACTAAATTCCCTCTAAACTTGCTGTCATCTACCATAAATTTAAAATCCTCTTCCTAACCTTCACCACCTACCATCACTACCCCAAAACCCTACAAAATTGCAGCCTAAACTGCACCTAAAATAGCAACCTACTAAGCCTAAAACCGTAGCCTTCTACAACCAGCACCTATTCGCAGCATACCCCACTGATCCCTATCAAACCTTTGCTACCATCTATCCCAGATCTAAAATCTCTTTTCCTAACCTTCATCCACTTCCATCTAAGCCCTAAAACTCCATAAAACTGTAGCCAACACTGCACCTAAAATAGTAACAAAACAAGCCCCAAAAATCGTAATCTTTAACCTTTGGTCCACTAACTTTTCAGCCACCAAATCTTCCTTATCTCTTCAACAACAGCACGCATCTCTCACTGCACGATACTGCTAGCAGTGATCTCTCATTGCCATCTTCCTTGATCGCAACCAGTAATGAGCCCTTGCGGCACAAGCAATACCAACAGCGATCTGTCACTACTATCTATCTTCATCGCAGCCTACAGCAATCTCTTACTGCCATCTACCTTGATCGTGGCTAGCAACGAACTGAACACGACCAGCAGTAGTCTCTCGCTCCAAACCACCATTGTCTTCCTCTATAATAGTTGTGCACTCTGCTGCCCTTTCTTCCCTCTATTGTAGTCACACCCTTGCTGCAACCATCTTCACCTGCAACCATAAAGTCGCACTGCAGCCGCAGCCGATGTAGCTACTCGTCGCTTCTTCCTCCACCATCACTGTTTCCTTCCGACTCAAATCCCTTGGCTGCCATCCTCCACAAATATCAGCCACCTGGAAACCACACCACCGTAGCCTCAATGACCTTGCAGCATCACCATAGACTCACAGCCAATGTTGGTACTGTCATTTTCTTCCTCCACCGTTGCTGCTACCCTTGCTTGTCATCCTCCATCAACATAGCAGCCACTTAGAGACTTCACCACTGTAGTATTGAATCTCAAATTTTGATGATGAAATCAATTGATGGGTAATTGATCTAAAAGGATTAATTACGATAGAATGATTATTATAATTAGGATTGGCCAAGGTCAAATTTATGCATCGGGTCAATGTGGTTGGGAACTCGCTAGGAGTGTGTCGGGAGCTCGCTAAATGTATCGGGAGTTTGCCAAGATGTCGCAAGGGAGTTCGCCAAAAGAAGATCGAGACTCGCCGAAAGATTGTCGGTGATAGTTGAAAAGCTTGCCGGGAGTTAGGATGGTCTTATAATGGATATTTGGTAATTATAATTATATTTAATTAAGTCATAATTAGCATCGTGCAGGTCTAACTATGACATGAGCAATGAAGTTACAACCAAACAATGGGCCAAGATCAAGCTTGGGCATCGGGCCAGGCTCAGATGATACGATGGGATTTCACTGGGAGTTTGCTAGGAGATTCACCGAAGGGATCGGGAAGCTTATTGGGAACACGTCGGGAGATCGCCGAAAGAAGACTAGAAGACTCACCGCAAGAATATCGAAGGCTACCGGATTAGTGGGAGTTAGGTCTTAATTATCTTGATTAGTCATTAAGTGTTATAATCATTGAGTCATAGTTAGGTTTTGAGTTCAAATTTAGTTAGATTTAGAAGAAATCTAAATCAAATCAATAAGACAATCGGGTCCACTATTAGAGTTTGAGTGAGCTCAGGTTGAGCTCAATTGGTTGACCAAAGGGTTGGTCAATATCAGGTTCAAGCCAAAATTTAAAAAGTGGAGGGAATCACTTTTACGAAAATTTTGTCGGTAAACCATCGGTGAGCGATGGTGTACCTCCGCCGCCCAGGCTTTCAAGTGGCTGACAGTGGCTGACCAACCCATACTGGGCGATTGAACCACCTATACCCAGGAATCTAGGTACTTTGGGCAGTTGACCGGCCCAGGGCCAGTAGGTAAACTGCCTGCATTTAGGTATTCGGGTGGCAAAGCCACCCTGGTCAGTGGGTAAACCATTCGTACCCAGATTTTCTAGATATGATTGGATTTTGGCTCCAATTTTGAAGCCAATTTGGGGCTTATAAATATCCCAAGTTTTTTTACATTCAATACAATAATTTTAGGGATTATATTTTGAGAAAATATTATGTAAGAATTATAAGAAAAAGAAAATGAGTAATGGAGTGATCAAATATTGTAATCTTATCTCCCTTGTAAGCTCAAGTGTAAGGGTTTGATCTTCACCCAAAGAAGATTGGTAATGGACACTAGTGTGCCTCAAGAAGAAGGACTCGGGAGTGGACATAGGCCTTTGACGCTGAACCACTTTAAAAATTGTGAGTGGTTCTTTGTTTTCATTGCTTACATATTTCTTGTATTGAAGCTTCTGATTTATCTCAACTCTCAGAAAGCAAAATTTTTCATGAGAAGTTCATTCCTTCAAGCATTGCTTATCTTTCCGGTTTGATTATTAACTTAGCAACTTTTCTTTGTTCACTCAACCATTTCACTAAGAATGAAAAGCTTTGGTTGCCCTATCTTAGTTTAATCAGAAAGATATCATTTAGAAAGAAAATTTACACTTGCACTAATTCATCCACACCCCCCCTCCCGTTTTAGTGCCAATTGATCCTAACAATTGGTATCAAAGCCTCAATTTTCTCATTTGGTTTAACACCTAAGAGAAATGACTCTTATTGACTTTCAAGAGGGTTTTTTTATCGTTCGTCCTCCCATATTTAATGGAACGGACTATACTTATTGAAAAACTTGGATAAGAGTTTTCTTACTTTTTCTAGACCTTGATTTATAGACTATTGTTGAAAATGGATGTGAAAAGTCTTCTCTTCCACTTAGCAATTAGAATGATTTGGAGAAGAAGACTTTCTCTTTAAATGAAAAGGCTATGAATGTCTTGCTTTGTACTCTTGATAAAAATGAATTTGATCGGGTTTCTTGTTTTGATTCGGCTTTTGATATATGACATACATTAAAAACAATATATGGAAGCACACTTAATATAAATAAATCATTAAATAAAAATACTTCTAAAAATGAATAAGAAGAACATCTTTCTAAGAACTGAAAGGAATATGAACCAAGAAGAACATATGACTCTTCGAATGAAATCTCAAGTGATGAGAACCTTGGACATGAACTTTTGACAAATGAACTGAAAAAATTAACGAACTTAAACCTTAAAAATAATGTAAGGATGGATAAAAACTCTTGCTATGAACGTAAGAAGCCGAGAAACTCCAAAGATCAAATGCTCAACCAAGAAGTGAAGAAACTTACTCTTATGGCTATCAACGATGAGGTTAGTGAGCCTTTAAATATTTCATTTTCAGAATTACTAAATATGTTCTATAACTTGTTTGATGAGTTTATGAAACTTAGCAAGTCTTTTAAATTGCTTAAAGTTGATTATGATTTATTAGTTAAAAGACTTGATGAAATACATGATTCCTTAGCATCATATAAACCATGTTCTAAATGTGATATGCTAAATAATATTAAAGAAGAAAATTGCATGCTTAAAACAACATAAGAGAAATTTAAGATAGAGAACAAATCCCTAAATATGATCCTTGCTAATAAGAGTCATATTAATAATAGACATGGCATAGACTTTGTTGGCAATGTTCAACAAAAGCTAATCATCTTTATAAAAGGACATACATTAAATGTACCACAAAAAATTATGAGTAATTTTTGTGGTAAATTAGGACATAAGATAAATAAATTCCTATTTAGAAAATATAGTTCACACCAACTTGTTTGGGTTCCAAAAAAAACTTTATATAATGAAAACCAATTAGAAAAGAAAGATAAAATTTTTTATAAAGGACCCAATGTAAAATGGGTGCCTAAATCAAATATATCCTTTTTGTAAGTTTGTGTCAAGATTAAAGCTAGGAGCCCCAAATAATGTTTTAGATGTCAAGATGATATAACTGGAGATGTAACATTCTTTCATGCTCACTAACCTAAATATTAACAAGATTAATTGTTAATAATAAAAATAGTTTATCATTATATAATTAATCTTGATGAAGCATAGCTAGAGCATGCTAGAATTAGAAAGAAGAAAGTGTAGTTAACTTTAATAAAAGTCATATGTATGAAATGTATGAAAGAAAGATTTTGATGATGATTATTGTATTGATATGTATTAACTTGTGTTGATGATGTATATTATTTTTGAACCTAAAAATCATATATTAAATCATCTTTCTTTAAAAAAAACTTATTAATAACATGATAGAATCTTCCAACATGCAAAAATTATTGGATTTAAAATGAACCAAAGCTTTTGAAAAACAATCTACGATGACTTTATTGAAATTTTATGAAAAGCGATTTTTGATGATGATTTTGGATATGTTTTCAAATGATTTTATTTTAAGGAATGGATATGTTTAAATCTATCCAACATTATTAATATTTTGATAACTTAAATCATGACCATGAAATCTTGAAAATTAAAATTTAAGATCTTTATATAAACCAAGATTGTTTACTAAGATTCATTCCCCTTATTAAAAAAAAGCTTTCATCCTAATCATGATTTTGACTTCTCAATATTTATAACTTGATATTTCTATAAGAATCAAGATCCTTCTTTTTTATATTCTAAGATTTTAAAAGCTTTAAAATTTCATCTAAGAAGAAATGTGTTAAAATAAATCATGTTCTTGGCATTTATGATTTGATAATAATATTCTTCATGACATAATTACTTATGACTTTCTTCTTAGTATAACTTATCACTAAAATTAATATTTCTTAAATTTATGATAAGTTAAAAATTGAAAGAGATTTGTATTATCATGAATATTCCCTTAATTTCTTGACTTGACTTATATGTTATGGGAATCACGTTATTGATCTTTATAATTTTCTCTTTTAAATAAAAATATGATTTATGATCTTAACAATATTAATTAAAATTATTATCAAGGATCATTCTTCTTTATTAAAAAGATTTATTTTGAATGAATTGAGATTATCTCCTAAGACTCATTTTATTATTTACAAAAAAGGAAAAAATAAACTTATTAGATGAAATTATGTCTTTTGATATTTAAAATTTTGATTTTATCTTTAATGACATGATCTTCTACTTTTTGGCGTAATTTGAATATGGATATTAAGAAAAATTATGTAATCATATTTCTTTTTTATATTAACAAAGGAGAGATAAAATTATCAATATGATAGGAAGCAAATTGGATATGATAACCTTGAATGAGAAACAATGTGCTGAGAAGAAAATTTAGAATTTTTTAAATACATATGAAATGTATATTTTATAATTTGGGCTTGATGTATTATCATATTTTCCTTTGGATTTCTTGGATTTTATAAATTACAACTTCTTATCAAAATATGCATTCAAAATTCTTGATAACAATTTAAGCTATCATGTTTTCTTTTAGAATTGTTGATGCTTATTATCAAAATATAAATGAAAGGTGATCTACAAAAATATATGATTTGCTATTTATATTAGAAAATCACACAATTTAAATGCATGAGTGGCTCTTAATTCTTCTTGGATTTCTTAGATTTTTGAGCTAGTTAAAATGAACATAAGAAGAGGATTCAAATTTTTGTGATAAAAGTTTTTAAAAGATTATTCTTGTTTCATGAATCTTGATGATTATTTACAAAGGGAAATATATATAACATAAACTTCTATGATGCTTGAAATAAGTCTTTGATATTAAGTCTTTAATGAATCACTTGATGTACTACTCTTGATTTAAATGAATTAAATTGCATTGATAGATATCAATTCTTAGATTTTAGAATTTACATCTAAAAGATTGAGCTCTATTTTTGTGATACAATGTCTCTCGCCCCACTCCCTTGTTTCTTATTTATTATTCAAAGAAAGGGAAGAAATTTTTTTCATAAGAAAATTATCAAGGGGGAGCAAAACGTATTTGCTTGCATGATGTAAATTGCTAGCTTTAATATTGCACTTCTCAAATGAGAAGAATGAATTCACTCGCTTACATATGAAAAATTTATTAAATTGCTAAGCTTTTATATATCAAAAACTTACTAATTGCACTTCTCATTTTGTTGACGACAAAGAGTGAGAAGATATAATGATGTAAAATCATATATGATGATCATGCATGTAATGATGATTTTAAAAATCTACATAAAGATAATGATTTGTTTAGATTTATTTACTATATTTTCTTAAAATTAACTCCTGTCATTAATTGATTATCATCATAAAAAAGGGAGAGATTGTTGAATCTCAGATTTTGATGATGAAATCAATTAATGAGTTATTGATCTAACAAGATTATTAGAATTGATTGATGCAGGATTAGTTATGACAGAATGATTATTACAATCAAAATTGGCCAAGGTCAAGTTCATGCATCCGGTCGATGCGGTTGGGAACTCGCCAGGAGTACGTCGGGAGCTCGCCGAAGGTATCAGAAGTTTGTCAGGATGACATAAGAGAACTCACTAGAAGAAGACTGAGACTCATCAGAAGATTGTCAAGGGTAGCCGAAAAGTTTGCTAGGAGTTAGGATGGTCTTGTAATGGATGTTTGGCAATTATGATCATATTCAATTAAGTCATAATTAGCATCGTACAGGTCTACTATGACAGGAGCAATGAAATTATAACTAGATAATGGAGCAAGATCAAGCTTGGGCATCCGGTTGGGCTCGGACGATGTGATGGGATTTCGTCGGGAGTTCGCTAGGAGATTCACCGAAGGGATCGAGAAACTCACTGGGAACACGTCGGGAGATCGCTGGAAGAAGACCAGAAGACTCGTCGCAAGAATGCCGAAGGCTACCAGATTAACGAGAGTTATGTCTTGATTATCTTAATTGATCATTAAGTGTTATAATCATTGAGTCATAGTTAGGTTTTGAGCCCAAATTAAGTTGAATTTGGAAAGAATCCAAATCAACTCAATAAGGCAATCAAGTCTACTATTAGGGTTTGATTGAGCTTAGGTTGAGCTCAATTGGTTGACCAAAGAGTTGGTCAACATCAAGTTCCAACTAGAATTCAAAAAGTGGAGAGAACCACTTTTGCAAAAATTCTGACGAGTAAATCGTCGGTGAGCGGTAGTGTACCGTCATCGCCCAGGCTGACGGTGGCTGACCCTCCCATACTGGGTGGTTGAATCGCCCGTACCCAGGAATTTGGGTACTTTGGGCAATTGACCCACCCAGGGCTGGCGGGTAAATCGCCCGTACCTAGGTATTTGGGTGGCTAAGCCACCCAAGTTGGTGGGTAAACCATCCGTACCCAAATTTTTTGGATACGATCGGATTTTGACTCCGATTTTGAAGCCAATTTGGGGTTTATAAATACCCCAAGCTTTTTTACATTCAATATAATAATTTTGAGGATTATATTATGAGAAAATATTGTGTGAGAATTGTAAGAAAAAAAAAGGGGTAAGGGAGTAATCAAAGAGTGTAATCTTGTTTCCCTTATAAGCTCAAGTGTCGGGGTTTGATCTTCACCAGAAGAAAATTGGTAGTGGACACCGATGTGCTTCAAGAAGGAGGACTCGAGAGTGGACGTAGGCCTTTGGCGCTGAACCACTATAAAAATTGTGAGTAGTTTTTTGCTTTCATTGCTTACATATTTCTTGTATTAAAGCTTCTGATTTATCTCAACTCTTAGAAAGCAAAGTTTTTCACGATAAGTTTCTTCCTTCAAACATTGCTTATCTTTCTGGTTTGATTATTAACTTAGAAACTTTTCTTTATTCACTCAATCATTTCACTAAGATTGAAAAGCTTCGGTTTCCCTATCTTGGTTTAATCTGAAAGATTTCATTTAGAAAGAAAATTTATCCTAACACGTAGTCCTGACGATTTTGTAGCATCATTGTAGCCGCCTTTCTCCTCCTTTTGCTACCACTACTACCTTCATCCTGAAGATTATAGTCACACTCTTAAATCGGTTTATTTGACAGGTTGGAAATCTATACGTCATGGCATCGGTAGGATGTACCAGAGATGTGTATGGATGCTAAATTACGTGCTCTCTTCGAGGAGTTTAGATTGGGTCGATCACCGAGTCCAATAAGATCTCAACATAGTGCAAATTAAGATTGCAAAAAGAATCCACCGGAGATAAAAAGTGAAGCTAAGACACAACAACCCTATACCTCTACGACATTGATCTCCTTTACATAACTTCCGGAAGGGCAATTGATCCTAACACGTAGCCCCCACTCCTTACCCCCACCCCCCCCCCCCTCTCTTAGTGCCACATCCAAACCAACAACATATAAATCTTCAACACCAATCGATTATAAGAACCTTGACGAAGAACTAACAAAGATCTATCAAACCTCCACCATTCAAGAGTACCAAACTAAGTTCAAAAGGTTATCTAATCAAGCTTATGATTAGTTTGAAAAATAGCTTTGAGGACTTTTATTGAGGGCTTGAAGTCAGAGATTCTAGTAGAAGTTAAAGCGTGATAACCGTACAACTTACGGTAGCCATCTCCTTCATGTGACATCAATAGGAGCGATTGAACCATGAAGCCTAGAGGACTAGGGATGCTCCCCGACTAGCAGCACCAAAGTTTTTAACCCCTCCTCCTGTCAGCCGACCCCCTCAACCGAGGAAATTAACAAAAGAAGAGCTTTGTGATGAATTGGCGAAGGGCCTATGTAAGTGTTATGATAAATTGTGGAGCCTGAAACACCATTATAAAAAGGAGAGACCTATAATAATTGTGCCCACTAAAGAATCCAAACTTGAAGATAAGACTCTCGAATCCAAGGAGAAGGATACACCACAACCGGCCACCCACATGATCCATACCTTAGCCGGCTACACAAACCCATAGAAAATTGAAGATCGAAGGGTTTCTTGAGTAGCAACCCGTCATCATCCTCATCAACACCATGAGCACACACAACTTCATGAGCAGTAAGGTTGTTGCCCGTTTGATGATCTAGAAAGAAGATTACAGTTGGTTCGAAGTTAAGGTAACTAACAGCCAAATCCTGAAGTGCAACCATAAGTGCTCATAAGTAAAACTGATTCTATAGGATTAAGACATAGTTGCTTATTTTTTTCCTACTCTCTCGCGATGATTTTGAAGTAGTGCTTGGTATTAATTGGTTATCTATAATCAGAAATATTTTCTGAAATTTTTTGAAGCTAACCATGAAAATTTTTCAACAAAGAAAAACAGATGGTTCAATGAGGGAGCTAAATGATTACAACTACAACACAACACTTGGAGAGGGTACCAAAAGAAAATTTTAGTGACTTCTTAATTCAAATTCAAGAGTTTCAGGATATTGAAGATAAGAATCCTCTCCCATAGCTTGCTGAAGTTTTGGGAACCTCTACCAAATCAAGCTGACTACCTCTTCTGAAGCTGTCTGACCCCCATATACAAAACTAGCCAAAATTACCGCTAGTTGATGCTTAGCCAGATTGCTACCCACATAAGATCAATGCTAAGAGGATCACCCAAGAGATGACAGAGACAGATTATTCGATCATGCTCATTTTTCGCTATGACATATCCCTACATCCCTTTCTCCAAGGATAAGTTACTTCTGAAGTGTTACATTCCACCGAACTCACCATGGTTGTTGATGCAGTACTTCTAGATCTCAAGTGACTTCAATGACTTTCCCTAGGATCGGACCATGATGCTCAAATCCCCCTTGATGATGACCTTTGATCTACAGCTCATGACTGCGAGAAAATTGAGCCTCTCTAGTGGCGAAATCAAAGTAAGAGAAGGATCATTTGCAAGTCTCAATAAAACATCATCCCTCTCACTATGGAGAAAGATGTTCCACCTTGGCCGAGTGGAACTATAGCCCTCATATTGCCCATACCAAGTCATCACCAGATATTTATGATTGGAGCAAATACATCCAGAGTTGAGATCAGTGACATCCTTACGCAAGATGACTGACTCCTAATTCGCACCGAGGTTTTTTTCACACTTACACGAGATTTTTAAAGGGGATACTAATTGCTACTAAACTTAAATTTTGGTTGGATACAGATCCATGGCACGAAAGAGAAGTAAGCTTAGAAAGATTACAATCCATGCTCATGCCAGAATGAGCTCTCATCATCCTGAACCATACAGAGGACATTCTCTGTATTAGAAGAAGGATTGATTACTAGTAAAAACTAATCACATGACAGCCCATGCAAAGAAGAAATGACCTCTTGATAAACTTAAAGGTCGCGCTTCCATACACTTCTACCCCTACCAGTAGAAAATTCAAACCTCAAGGAAGTGGTTCCCCTACTACTTTATACCTTATTGGATTGAAAATCACATTGAGGCCCTAACCTGAATATCAGATTTGTACACTAAATTAAAAATATAACTGATTCTCCAAGTATCCTACCTCAAATGTAAGTTTAAAGAAGACACCTCAGCCCAAATCCTTTCAACTGACACCCAAGCTGATCGGGAGGCCAAAGTTCAACTGATGACCACTCGGGATCACAGGATTGCGACACCTTATTGTCCCCTGCCACTACTACTGATGCTGGATTGTAGAAGTCATATGGGAGTCATGTGAGAAGCAGAAGACCTGGTTCCCCGAGTTCGTGGAACATCAGCCTTGAGGACAATGCTGATTTGCCAACAGGGTTGGGTCCTGCTCAACCAAGTAGCAATCAATAAAACCCTGCGAGATTGTAATAAAACCCCACCTAGTCACCTCTATCCAATAAAGAAGCGTAACTATGGTTTAATTTGGAGCCTTAGGGCTTTCTAGCCACCACCCTTTTTACTGGGCTGGTCAGCTATGATTTCTAGCAGAGGTGCGTGGCTTATGTAGCCAATTAGATCGTCGCCCCCTTTATTTAGGCATGATAGCTATAGGAGGGGCAAAAAAGATAATTCACTTAGAAAGTACTCTCTATGGCTAGAGTTTTGAGCCCTATATAAGCTTGTAGCCTCCAGCTATTTTCATTAAGCAATTGATCAGTTTATTTCAATCATCTGGTCAACTACAAGGAGGGAAAAACCCCTATATTATTCTAAGGATCGATCCTCCTCAAATATTAAAATCTTATATAACTTCTCTACGATTCAATCGTGTAATAATTTACTCCTTCAAAATTTCTCGTTGAATGGATGTAAAATTACTAAACTCTTAAGAATTCGTACAGATGATATGTCCTTTTTCCTTTTAGACATGCTACTATATAAGAGCCTTTACGCCTTACATGACCTTTTATCTAAATAAACGTACTTGAGATATCCCAATTGGTGGCACATAACGTTTGGGCTATGCCTTCGATTGCTCATCCCCAGTAAACAGCTTCTGAGTGTTTCTTTTTTATGGCTCTGTGACTTCGGGATTAGATGGTGTAGTGTTCATAGATGTGGTGGGCTCAATAGCAAAGAAAAGATTTGATTGGTGAAACAACACCTTACTTCCTTGAAACACCCAATTAAAGCATCTCGATCAGTTAAGAGTATCTAAAGAAAAGACTCTCCTCTCTCCTTTTGAACTTCCACTATCCTATTGGATTTCGATTAAATTGATCAAATAATAAAATAAAAAAAATTGAGAACATAGAAAGATTCAAGTAAAGAAAACAGAACAAGAAGAAAGAGAACCTCATTTGATTCGAAGAGATGATCGATCAGGATGGACTTGAAGAAGGCAAGACTCTAATGCTTCGTCCACCTCAACTTCTTTGGTCCCTTGGTCACGATCAACGCCATGCACAAACTATACATCAAGATGAGAGAAAGATGACAAATAGGGGAGTAGGATGTCGTACGTGGAAGATAGGCGAGATTGATCACCAGATTGATAGACTTGTCGTTCTTTTGCGTTAACAAGGATCACCCTCGATGCCTTCTCACGTCTCATCTTATTGGCAACGACACCTCCCATGACGTCGGATCAATCATGAAGTATGTTTCTCATGCTTTGATAGTAGTTTGAACTTCCATCTAAACACGCCACCCTCTCTTATCGATAAAATTGAACATTCCTCACTCGAATTAAGTTCGATTGATATGGAATTTCTATTTTATTTGCTCTGTCTGATATAGCTCCACTTTGATAAATTCTATATAAAAAAAATTACTTATTAAATATTTGATCGGATATTTTTAATTAATTATTAGATCTGATAGTTGTTAGACTAATAATAATGATCTCACTCGTCTTCCTTCCCAACTTGAGAATTGACACCTACGTTATCAAAAATCAAATATTTTCTTACAGAGAATGTTTATATATCCACATTAGTAAAAAATCAATTTTTGTTTTTTTATAGAGAATATTTTTTTATAAACATAAGTAGTTAAGAAATGATCGACTATAAAAAAAAAAAAAAAACGAAGATGAGTAGGATTATCGAAGTCGAGTACTTTCTATATTTTCATCTGCATCTGTTGCACCACCCAGACTTTGAAAGGAACAACACATCGTGAAAGCTTCTCGCACCTTGGACATTCTTCAATTTTAAGTGAAACTTTCATGTTAGTATTATTTATTTATTTTTGTATCGTTGGACACTTCCAAAATCAGTTTTATTTTTTTCTTTCAATTAATTGCCAAAATTCAAGGTTTGTGAGAGCTGATCTGAATGAAGTGAAGCCACAGAATCGAGAAGAAAAAAATCCAGCAGTGGTGCCGCCCGGTGTTTATCCAACCCCACGCCACACACTACTGTTCGTGCAAGCAACTCGAGGTGGGTGGGTAGGAAAGAAACAAGCTAGCTCTCCTGAAGCAGCAGAAGACTGGAATTCACTACTATATCATTAATTTACCATAGTCGATCACCAGCAGCAGCAGTACAATGAATGCACGACAGTGGAATTTTAAGACGATTAGGGAAGAAAGGAAGGAAGAACACAACAAAATGATCTGCAAACGGAAGGTAGAGAGACATGTGGATCTGATGGAGAGTCCATGCAGAGAAGAACACTCAGGATCTGCTCTTGAATGGGATGGCTCTGATGACCACCTGGTGGTAGAGGGCGGCGAGGGCAGCTCCAATGAAGGGACCGACCCAGAAGATCCACTGTGAAAAACATCAACATACAAACACGAAGCTACATCAGAGAACTGTTGCAAGAGTTGGGAGTCTGCAGCTTAATCGTGCAGCCACTTTAACATGCTTACATGGTCATCCCAGGCATGGTCCTTGTTGTAGATGACGGCAGCTCCCAGGCTCCGAGCAGGGTTGATGCCGGTGCCGGTGATGGGGATGGTTGCCAGGTGAACCAGGAAGACAGCGAATCCGATGGGCAAGGGCGCAAGAATCTGTTCATCACCCATCGTTTACTTCTCGTTAGCCTCCGCTTCAACATGCGAAAGCTGTGAGAGCTACACGAAAGCAAGGAGCGCTTACAGGCACGTGGGAGTCCCTGGCGTTGCGCTTGGCGTCGGTCGCGGAGAAGACGGTGTAGACCAGGATAAAGGTGCCCACGATCTCGGCGCCCAAGCCGTCGCCCTTGGAGTAGCCGGAGGCCACGACGTTGGCTCCCCCACCGTTGCTCTGGTAGACTCCCTTTTGGAACCCCTTGACGACGCCGGCGCCGCAGATGGCGCCCAGGCACTGCATCACCATGTAAAAGACGGCCCGTGTGAGGGACAGCTTCCTCGCCAGGAACAGCCCAAAGGTAACAGCAGGGTTGATATGGCCACCTGCACAAGAAACGCCGGCGAAGGTGTGAGAAGAACAAGAACTATGAGCTCAGGAACAAGAAGAGAGGCGGCGGAAAGGTGTAAGCAAAAGTTTACCGGAGATGCCGGCGGTGCAGTAGACCAAAGCAAATATCATGCCTCCAAAGGCCCACGCAATTCCCTGGATGCCCACAGTGGAACACTTGCTGCTGGACTTGACCACCCCCATGACGGTGAGGATGGTGATGTAGAGGAAGAGGAAGGTGGCCATGAACTCCGCGATCCCAGCCCTGTAGAAGGACCAAGACTTGAGTTCCCCTGGCTCGAAGAGGGGGGCTGGTGGTGGCTCCTTGTAGTCCTTGTCCTGAGCTGCTGTCCCTATGGGCTGCCTCTCAGAGAACTTGTTGGCTCCAAGCTTCACATCCTCCTCCTTCCCCTCCATTCTCTATCTCTCTCTCTCTCTCTCTCTCTCTCTCTCCCCCTCAGAGGACTTCTCTTCCTCAGCAACCTTCTGGAGCAACAGAAGAGAGCATGTGAGGGGAATTAAGGACCGCTTAGGTGTCTTTATACAGGTAACTGAAGGTGAACAAAACAATGATTTTGATTTGTGGTATAAAAATTGTCCATATGCTTCCTTTCTTTTTACCATTTTATAGTACAAAAAGGATAGGATTAGGTAGAAGAATCATCACCTATTGTTGCTGTATTTCTACTGGGTTTATGTAGTAGTGGGTTAATAGGTAGACCACTCCAAGTCCATATTCAAAAAATGTTGCTGGATCCCTCTCATACCCCAAAGGGTAAATGATCTCTCTTCGATGTGCATCAGTATGGATGCAGGGATAACGCATGTAGACACAGGTTTGCAGTGACCAAGACAGACAAGGACGTCTGCAGGTCACTCTTGCTGTCCCCTCCTCTTTTCCCCACTGGCTGCAGCCTTGCACCGCCCTCTTTCCTCTTTAATGGATTCTGTTTGCTTGGTTCGTCCAAACCCATTATGTGTCACTGTTGCCATCTCATCCCCATTCCGACCCAAGCTTTGCAGAACAGAGGCTTAGGTCATACGGGCGGTGGGAGACGCCCGTTGCAGGAAGCGACAGCCTTGGACTCACCTCAACGGCTACTTGGATCATGTTCTATCCTTCCACGGTTCATCTTCTCCACCAAACACCGGGTTAATAAGTAGCAGGAGTGACCATCTGCATAATGCAGGCAGCTTGATGAATGAATGCCCATTAAAATTGGTTTTGAAGGGACACTATGAAAGGAAGGGTTGGTCGATCATCTTCTCCCTGCTTTCCATTATCCTGTCTGCGTCGGTCAATGCCAAGTGGGAAGTGGCCGATGGTGAGGGCGACGCGAGGGACCCACCCCCCTCCTCCTCTCAATCGATCCACGGCAACAACATGGCGCCTAGCACAGGGAAGTGGCCAATGGTGAGGGCGACGCGAGGGACCCACCCCTCCACAGCAACAACATGGGCGCCTAGCACAACTCCATGCCGTGGGACCCCGCAGCTCCTCTGGCCACGTGCTGCCAGCAAACATGACGAGGAGAGTCACCCCAATACCTCCGTGGCAATGTACTTCATTTCTTTTATTTTTCACATGTTATCATGCAAATATTCGCTTCATTAATTAGGGTCATTTTGTATTCAGTAATATCGGCCCCACCGCCCACCTTATTGTATTAGTCAATCTTTGCTTAACTAGGGTTATTTTTCACATCATGCGCACACCTAATTGTATTACTTACTTATAATATGTTAAGGTGTTGATAACAAACACTGTCAGTGATATCATATCATGTTATCTTAATTTGTCATTACTCATAAATTATTATGATATTAAATTTTTAGATTTAAAATTGATTTGAATATATTTATATCAATTCTAGAATTTTTAAATAAATTTTACGGTATTTTCATTTTGATGATCAAAATATTGTACTATTATTTGAATCAAAATTAATGAGAAAATTTTATTAGGACTGATGCGAGATAATTTTTGACATTATTCAATATAGAAAGAACGAAAACATGAGACACTTTTTCAGGAAATAAAAAATAAAAAAGTTTTCTCAAAACAAATATGTGTTGTACAAATATTTGACTAATTAGGGTTATTTTGTATTACTGATATCGACCCCACAGCACACCTCATTGAGGCCGACCGAACACGTTTGCGACGGTTAGGTTTCACTTATAATTACACCAATCATATCTTCAATCATTAAATGGACTTTAAGGAGGATGAGACGTTCGTAAGTTTGGAAATATATAATATCTTAAACTATTATTATTTATGGTTGGTTCAATTAAAGAAACACAAAAAAGCAAGAGACGACTGTACGTTTAATTTTGCAAATCAAAGAGAATCATATTTTTTTATAGATTTTATAAAGGGTATATAAGCCGGCTAATCCTTTATATATATATATATATATATATATATATATATATATATAATGTTAAAAATATTATAACATAGTGTAAACATATTATAAAAAATAATATTTTTATAAAATTTGTACAGATACACTATCTTATAATTTTTTTACTGCATTTAGTAGTTTTTAGTATTACTAAAAATATTAAAAAAAAAAACTGATTCATCCCATGGATCGATTCTTAAAAAATTAGAGAAAAATAATATTTTAAGTATTATATATATTATATAAAAAAGAAACATTGTTAAAGAATTCTGAACATGGAGAAGGTTTCTCGAGAAAATCTTAAAAATAAAAGATTCTTTGCAAGAATTTTTTTTATTTTTTTAATGTCAAATTAAATAACAAGAACGTAAATTCTCGATTTTTACAAGGATAAATGTAAAAAATAATAAAAATTTGCATAAAATTAAATCCAATAAAAAAAAACTGGCCCGGTTAAGTTACCAATTTAACTTGCGGAGAGCACATCAAGAGTACGTCCGGACCCGCTAAGCTTAATGGATCGATCCGTCAAGTAGGTCAATGCTGAAGTCGGAAATGAACAAAGCATCGAAAGAGCCGTGACATTTGATAAAAAGCAAAGTGAACCACCACACCCCACCCCACCCCACCAACTATGAAACCAAGAGACGGGAGTTGACGATACATATAGGTTTTGGGTGAAGAAGTATGGATGAGAGTTTTGAGTCTTTGCGATCAAAACATAACGTGATTCTTCTATATGTACAGATGATTTAGAATATTTTAGAACCCCAATCAAGGCGAGAGATGTCGTAGTTTACACCCAACAGAGGTAGCTGAATTAAGGTTCAGAAATCACTACGATTCATGCAATCGGTTGACGATAACTGCTAAATTAAATGAGGATGTAAATGCTTATTCAATACAACTGTAAACTTTGCTGCCACCTTCAGACCAAAAAAACAAAAATCAAGGTTGATCAGCCTATGAGATTCTTCAGAAATTACTACTACAGGGTAAATTATTTTATGGTTCATAGAGCAAAAGATGGAGGTCAACAACACCAATGGAACCGTGGAAGACAGTTAGTTCATGATGGATTTAGTAGCATTTACTATGGAAAGGATTTCATTTAGTCTCCTTACACGGCAACAATTAGTAACAACGGTTTCGACTTGGTTGATGATAGCGTGACAGAAGTACCACTATCGGAGGCATTGATTGTTCCTTTGGATGTTCAACGGCAGACCTGTGGCAGGTGCAACGAAGTAAAATGGAAGAAGCCATAGACTAATTGTGTTCCAGTAATTGGACTATCTAACAATAATAGCCATTTAATTACAAATGCATGTAGAAGAATTCTGCTACTAGCAGTTGGATTGTCCTCGATACCTCATATTCGTAAAAATAAAAAAATATATAATATATTATTATTATTATTATTATTATTATTATTATTATTATTATTATTATTATACAAAAGATTTTTAATATCTAAATCTGAGATCAAATAATAATAAATCTAAATTTATGATTGCTACTTAGGATTTTTTTTATTTTTTTATTTTTTATTTTTATTTATGAACGCACTACTGTCGAATCCGAAAGCATTTTTTTATTTTTTATTGGTGCTGATGCATTGTTTAGCAACGAGGCACTAGATCCTAACCTTGTCTAATAAGTTTTTCTAAAATGGCACAAAAACCATATGCAAGTTTTTATTCTACTCTAAACCTTTTTCATTATTTGTTTCTATACATAAATAACTTTCTACCCTATATCATGGAGGTGAAAGCCACCGAGAGAGATTCCCTAGCCGACGAGGCTGAGTAGCTCTGGGTTTGTCTCAATAAGGTGGACCTGGAGAGAGATCTAACTATGGAGCGATGACAAACAATAGAGCTCATAGAGATAGGGTCGACCATCACCACTTCGACAATATGCTATTGAAGTCGGGATGTGGAGATGATCGATCGCTCGACACATGACAAAACACCAAGCTGTAGAAGGTGGTGGTGGTGGGGCTCACCGAACAACTCTAGGCAAAGGGAGGCATGATGCCTTGAGTGTGAGGCCCGAGGGTGGCTAAGTAAGGATATGGCATCAAAGGGCTTTGAGCATGCTCAAACTTTGACTCTCTTTTAATGCATGGTGCTTTTGGTATTTAGCTTGGGATATCCCAAATATGCTATGACGAGCTTGTCAACAACCAAATAAGTGCTCGAGCGACTAGGAGGCGGTCAATCTTCATTGGGTTAGACTGGCATCGAAGACTCCAATGAGTCTAATCCTCTTCCAAAAGAGAATGTGAAGTCGAATTCAACCATAAGGCCAAAGGGGAGTCTATAGAGGAGCTTAAACGGTTGAGACTCCAAAAGCTGCCAAGAGTTGTGTCACCAGTGAAGCTACCGAAGCCACCATTGAGGAGATCGCCCTCGCTGAAGAAAGTACCGTAGCCCGTGGTTAAGGGAGCCAAAGCCAATGCAATGCTTGGGCTTCAACTGATCGGCTAGTTCTGATCAATTTGCCTCCCTCCAAGGTAAATGATGGCGAAGTGATTGAAGTCGACAAAGTGTTGCCGTTGGTAACTTTTGTTCCCTTTTACTTTTGGGTTTTTTTTATTTTTCTTCCTTTTCTTCTTCTCCTTTTTTCTAACTGACGAATCTCCTTTTCATTTAGAGACCCACATACCATATTATAAAAACTTTTTATCAATCAGAGCTAACTTATTAGAAGTATAAAATTTTACATTGTGCCATAGGCATTCTTCTTCTACTTAGTGTAGTATTCATTCTTCTTCTACTTAGTGTAGTATTCCTAAAGATATTACATATTCCAAAGTTCTCAAAATATTTTAGCCCTTTAATGTTTGTAGTAAATAGGTCACGGGTATAAGGTACTTCTCAAGTTAGCATTAGCTTTGTGTTAGTACTCTCACTAAGTTACATCTATATTAATTTAAGTTGAGACTTATTAATCTATTCAGTCAAAGTTAGATATAGGTCGAGTGAGACCCATCGAGATAGTTATGAGTTGGTTATTATCTTCGGTCAGGATGAAGTCGATTATTATTTTCAGTTAGAAGTTTCTATCAGTTAGTTAAGAGTCCAAGTTTAGTAAACTCTGAGTCCAAGCTTAAAGGTACTCCTGACAAAGTCCTATAAATAATGTTATAAACTCTCTTATGAGGAATAAATGAAGAAGTCTTAGTTTTAGTTAAAAGGAAAAACCCTAAGAGACAGATTCCTTTGAAATGATCTAAAAATTACTATCCCCTCAAAGAGATCGATTATCTCATTTTTTTACTTTCTTCCTCTATGATAAAATTTTAGGATTCTATAAATTAGTATTAGAGCAATATTCTTAGTCGTAATCCCTGCCATCACCTCTTTCTTCACTGGCCTTTGCCACCGGTCGCTGCCATTGCTGCTTCTCCTTCACCCTCCTCCATAACAGCCACTGCCATTGCTGCCTTATTTTGCCGCTTCGACCATTGCTCCCAACCCTCTACCACCGAGGTTCCCTTGTCGGACTCTCTTCCTCCCTTGCCGCTGCTACTTCCCAGCCACTATTCTCCTTGCCGCTGCCCCCCTCTTGCTCTGTAGCTACAATTGAGATGCCAACCGTGCCTTCTTTAACGACAGTCACAGTCGCAGTCGTTGCTGCTCCAAACCCCACTTCTTGCAACACCGGTCACCGCCGCTGTCGCTGCATCCCGTGCTTCCCTTGCTCCTGGTCATGTCTTCCTCTATTGCCTCCCTCTTCCTCCATTGCTGTCAGCCCTCTCCCTGTGAAGCACCACAGCGGCGTCGCCACCTTATTGCTCCACACCCACTGGGCGCTCCTCATGACGCTGCTGCCTCCTCTTCTTATTGCCAATGCCCTGCTCACCTTCTTCCCTCGCTTCCAGCTGTGCCCTCTGCCTCTTGCAACACCGGTCGCCCCTTGTCGCTACCACCTGCCACACCCTCCTCAATCCCAACCTCCCCTCCTCTTCAGCGGCCACTACAAACTGTCGCTGCCATCTCCTCACTGCTCCCACTGCAGCCGCTGCAACTCACTGCCGCAACCTCCCTCTCACAGTTGCCTTTGCCGCCTGCCGCCCTCAGTTGCACACACCCACACGGTCGGCACCTGCAACCCTGCTTCCCCCTCCTCAGCCGTTGACCCCTTCTACCTTGTTGATCCCACCGCCTACCGCTGCTGCCACCCGCCCACCGTCGTTGCCCAACCGCACCCTTCTTTGATCATCGGTTGCTACCTTTTCCTCCCCCGTTCTCAGCCGCACCCTCCTCTTCCTAGCCGCTTCCAACTGCAGCACTCTGCCTCCTCTGTTTTCTCCCCTCCTTAATCATAGTTGCAGCCCATCATCCTCAATTGTAGGTGCATCCTATCCTCCTCACTTCATCCCCAACGCTGCTCTAACTGCTGCTGCTACCTGCTCCCGCGACCCACCCGCATGACCACCTCTCAGCAATTGCGACAAGCGATGTGATCCTCTGCTGCTCCCCTGCCTCTCCTTCAGCCCTACTGCTGTTGTTGCTGCCTACTACTACTCCTGCTAATAGCGTCTCTCCACTCGCCACCACTGTCCCTCCATCTCCTCACCTTCTTCCCTTGCTGCCGCAGTCGCTTCCAACCGCGCCCTTTGTCGCTGCCCCTTCTTGCTACCAGTATCTCGAGCAAGAAGGAACACTCCTGTTGCCTTCCTCTTCAAGATTGCTGCTTCACTCGCTTGCTATAGTAACCACTACCCCTCCCTGCCATCGTCTCCTCTTGTTGCCACTATCGCCTCCACCATCTCCAATTAGCCTTTTTTACATATTGGTGATTCCTACGCTTGCAATCTTATTGCAGTTTAGTCCTACTACATTTATGACGTAAACCCATGCCCTTGACTCGATAGCAGAAAAAAGAACTAAACATCATTGATCACAACCTTACACGATGACTACGGATGATGCACTAGATGCAATGTTTATAATCTTTGAAGCCCACATAGAAGACAGATTGCAATAACTCCTCCGCGAATTTAGAAGAAGTCGGTCAGAAAGCCCCAACAAAACTCAACATGGTGAAAGTTCTAAAGGGAGTCGATTTGAAAAGTATGATCATGGGCAGATAGGATACACACATATGAGGGTGGAGTTTCCCAAATAGGAAGATGGAGGCTCGATCGGTTGGATCTCACATGTTGAAATTTTTTTTCATTTTCATAGGACTCCGAAGAATCCAAGTTAGAGATAGCCTCCACTCAACTTAAAGGAGATGTGATCCAGTGGTATGATTGGTACGAACACTCTCATGGAGAACCCTCGTGAGAGCAATTCAAAAGCAAACTTTTGATTTGTTTCGAACCATCGAAGTACGAAAACATTGATGGACAACTCGCTAAAACCCTCAAGACTTCTACTGTACAGGAGCACCAGAGCATATTTGAGCACCTATCAATCCAGAGATTCGGTGTGAAATTAAGGCTCGACAACCCCGTACCGTGATGGCTACCGTATCATTTTCTCACATGCACGATGAAAAACTCAATATGAACTATCATAGAAATAAAAGCATAAACCAATCAACAGCAAGCGAGCCGACAGCCCCACCTCCCTCTACTTAAAACCCTCGAAGACTTACCAGAGAAGAGCTCCATAAAAGATTAGCAAAAGGGTTGTGCTGACATTGTGATGAAAAGTGGAGTAAAGGACATTGATGCAAACAAGACCATCTTCTGATGATTGAACCAATTAAGAAGGACCAAAAAATGATGATGAGGACTCTGATTAGGAAGGTATGGATTCTGATAAAGGTATTAGACCTCTCATACATTTAGTGCATGTATTAACACTGAAAATCAAATAAATTTTGAAACAACAATCTGTTATTATTTTAATCGATACTGGCAGCACTAACAATTTTATGGACAGAAAGCTTGCTGACTGATTAGCCTATTAAATTAAAGACTATGATAGATTTAAAGTCAAGGTAGCTAATGGATGAATTCTAACTTGTAATAAGTGCTCAAAAATCAAACTAATGATACAGGGCTAAGAACTACGGGTGGATTTCTTTCTGATACCCTTGGAGGACTTCGAAATAGTGCTTGGAATTGAATGACTGTCAACCCTGGGTAATGTCACATAGAATCTTTCTAAATTGATTATGAAATTTTTTATTATTAGAAAACAAGTGATTCACAAAGGAAAATATGGAAGCAAGATCACAATTGCTAGTAACCACCAAATAGAGAGGGTTCCCTACAAATCTACAATGACTACTATACCAGAAGGTCGACCCATTGCTTATACCAAGTGGAGACCCTATTCAATTAATCAAAAGATTGTGATGCATGACAAATATCCTGGATCGAAGTATCCCCGAAGTTTAATGCTGCTCTGTCTTGAGGACAAGACTGATTTGAATAGGATGGGTCTGTTAGGACCCTACCTTGCTAAGTCGGGTCCATCTATTCATGATTAATTCAAGTTAAGTCTTGTTAGTCTATCTAATCAGAGTTAGTTATGTTCCGAGTGAGACCCATCGATTTAATTATGAGTTAGTTATTATTTTCAGTTAGGGTGGAGTCAGTTATTATTTTAGTTAGGAGTTTCTATCAGTTAGCTAAGATTCCAAGTTAGTGGACTCTGAGTCCAAGCCTAGAGGGACTTTTGGTAAACCCCTATAAATAATGTTGTAAACTCTCTTATGAGGAATCAATGAAGAATCTTAGTTTTTAGCCAAAAGCCAAAACCCTAGGAGGTAGATCCACTTGAAGTGATCTAGGAGGCCTGATCCCCTCGAAGAGATTGATTATCCCCCCTTTTTCATCTTCTTCCTCTATAATAGAACCCTAGGGTTCTATCACTTTCCTTGAGGCTGACTTTGGATTGCTAACTTTAACTTTACACAAGACTAAGTCCCCAACGTCGAGGTGCTGAGGTCGTACATTCCTGTTGAACCTTTTTGTCATAGATCTTTTATAGGCTATGTTGCTAAGGTGTGCCCTTGCTCTATCATAGAGTAGATCAAAGCTGGCTTGAAGCCCTTTGTCTTAGGCTTCCTTGTCATACTCTTGGATTCATATAATTAGTAGTATGATCTCGATCAGCACCATAACCTTCATTCCGAATGTTAGACAAAAAGGGGACTTCCTCCATTAGGACTCTCATGGTAGTCTAATAACTCCATAGGATATTTGGGATCTTATCCATCCATGTCCTTTTGGCCTTGGGCACTCTCTTCTTGAAATCCTTATAGAAGGGTTAGATTGGTAACCTCAACATGTTCATTGGTTTGGGATGTGTCATAGAGTTGAAGTAGAGTTGGATCCCAAAGCATTCACAAAATTTTTTAAATTTTAAATTATTAAATTACACCCCATTGTCAGTGATAATAATTTCAAGAATGTCAAATTTGGTGATGATGTCTTTTTAAACAAATTCCTCAATTTTCTTTTCTTAAATTTCAGCTGAGGGCTCTGATTTGGCTCACCCAGTAAAGAATAGGATTCGACTTTAAAAGTTCGATCGATAAGTCCGTATCAGAAATGTGTTTAACCAAAAGTACGAGTGAAGATAGCGAATGGAGTAAATCAGTAAGTAATAGTAAAGCAAAGGCAAGAGAAGAGATGCAAACTGATTTATAATGATTCAATCTTCTCGACTATCCTTGTTACAACCCTTCTCCTTTTAGCAGACTTAGGAGAGAACATTTACACCTATTTCTTACAAGGGACCTCACACCTCCTACAACTTATAATTACCTCTAAAATCAAGGAGGAAGAGACTCAAACACCACTCAAAGAGAGTTTTTACAACACTTTTGTGTTCAAGATTTCATTCTTACATCAAATAAGCATGAGTGAGATATTTATAGATCTTCAAAAGGCTTCAAGAATAGAGCTAGAATTTTAATTCTCGTAATTTCAATGTACTAGTGGTACTACCATTGGCACCCGATGATACTACTGTCGAAACAGGGCTAGGAATCCTAGCTTTGGCAGTATCACTGTTGACCTTGACGACACCACCATTGGCCTAGGTGGTACTATCATCGCCCTAGGTGGTACTACTGTCGACATGGGTGGTATCATCACCGACACTACAAAAAAAAAGCACAAATAGTACTTTACGATTCTCAAGTAGTACCACCACCCAAGCTGATTCACTGATTTGATCGTTTAACAGGTCCTATTCGGTCATGGTTCAAGCCCAATGAGTTTCTTGATAAGTTGGCATGATTTTAATCCAATACCGACTCAATTTAATCCAAAAAGATCTCAATCCTTTACAAATCCAACGATATATCCAAAATTATGAAGCCTTCAGTATATTGTTCAATATTTTGGTATGTCATTCGATCATCTGACATTTCGTTTAAACCTTTGACACATCATCCTTTCCTTTGACATATCACCCGATTTATCGACATATTGACTTTCTCATAATATCCAATCTTTTGACTCAATACCTGATCCTTCCGGCATGATGCTCGAACTCATAGCATAAAGTCTAATTTTCGGCACATCAACCTATCCTTTAGCATGATGTCCAATCTCTGACATGATTCTGGCATAGTGTCTGATTCTCCTACTTTGATAATTTGTCATTCAATGGTTCGAGTCTGTGATTAAAGTTTTTTCCACGTCACTTATTTCAAAAGTATAATAGTTCATAAACTTATCAATTAATTTGATCATCAAAATATGAGATTTAAGAATCTCTCCCCTTTTGATGATAACAGCTAATTGATGATAGAATTTTAACTAAGTTCTCCTAATCTATATGTCATTTTGAATGATTTTATAATTAACTGGAATTCAATTGATCATATATCATTTTAAATGCATATATTGAATTCAAGTTGAAACAAATTTGATCTTGTTGATATTATGATTCGATCATTCAACCCAAAAATCAATGATTAATCAAGTTTCAAAAGCCATAATCATTTTAAATTTTAACTTTCAAATAATTATTAATATCAATCTTATTAGCTAACCTTTTATATAATAAAAAATCATAAGTAATACATCATGATTCTCCCTATATTTCTCCCCTTTATTAGTAAAAAAATTATAAGCTACTACTTCTACTTTGTTATCATCGAAAAGAAGGGAGTTATCATGATATCATGGTGCTACTTCTCCCCCTTTATATTAATATTTTAATTATAAAAATAAAAATTAATTTGATATCATAACATGAAACATCTTAATATCAAAAATAAGTTTAATTTATTGACACCGAGAGAAAAATTGATGATGGGGAATTAACAAAACTATCTCTATCTATATGTTATCTTAAAAATATGATAAACTTGAATTCAAAATAAAACTTTTCGCGATGGTACTCTTAAATTCAAAGTTGAGATAAATTTAATCTTGATATTATCATTTTAAGCCAAATATTCAATTAAGCTATAAATTTTAAAAAATAATTAATAAGAGTTAGGAATGAGTCACTATTAATAAAAAGTTATAAAAGCATCATAAGTCTCCTACTTCAACATATAAGTTAGGCATGAATTGCTACTTCTCTTATTTTATCATCAAGACAAATATAAGTTACTTCTTCTCATTGTCATCAATAAAATAGAATATACAAGTCATAAATATAAAAGAGTCATATAAAATAATTCTCAAGTGGTAAACATCAAGAAGTCAAATGAAAGATCATAATTTATTTAAATAAATCTCATCATTAGTAAAAAGAAAAAAAATCATAGAAGAATGTGCTAGTTATAGGTGCCCTGCAAGCCAATCACATGAGTGATGGCATGTGTGACACGCTGTGTGATCTTTTTACTTATGATTAATATTGACATATTCTCACATTATATTATCTATTGCATATATATTGTAATGTCCTTGGTTCTGTGCAATGAGAATCAGATCGTGATGAGATCACGATAATGAGATCGATTCACCTTTAAACACAAATCCTAAATAATCCTCGGTCATAGATTACTCGAGAGGAACATCGAGATAACCGGACAGACAATAGAGGTGGCTGGTCTCATAGCCACTTGTGTGGAGACACTAAGGATATAATATAGGTGCTCATTAGAGAATGAGTCTGCTTATTGATCTGCTTATAGAATGCTGTATGATTAATGATACCTAATGTCAGATAGCGATTCTATAGTCCTAATTGTGTATATGGTCCTTAGACTTAAGACACCAAGGATGCCTTGTATGAGTTCTCATTTCTTTGACGCCAGACTTATAGGTTTGGAAAGTTCCAGATCTGGTATAACTGGTTATCAAGATTGGTAGCCAACCTTACGAAGACAATTGAGTGTCAATAGAGGATCATCCACTCTCAGTATCACAAGAGGAATATCCCATATGTGCTTGCTCGGACAAATCTTTAGCCAGGGTCATTCGGATTGAGAGAAAGAGTTCTCCGGGAGAATCCGATTAGAGCGAGACTATGACAGATTCTATATGTGACCTGATAGTACCATGTCCAATATACGGTCTTTGAAATATTAGTTGGATGAGGGATTATAGATACACGGTAACTGAGGATATATAAGTCTGATAGATTCGATCCCCTTGTACCATCTGGGGACTATGGCATAGTGGCCTAGTACGTCCATAGTCGATAAGTCGATTGAATTATTATGGAGATAATAATTCACTATATCATAAGGAGTTCCGATGGGAGTGACTCATAGCTAGCTTGGTATCGAGCCTAGAGAGTCACACATATGGTGGATGCTTTAGTAAATAGAGGATTGGATGGAGATCCAATTAGCCTCTATTCTTATTAGATGAGACCCTATGCTGATGGGCTCCTTGATTAAGACCCAATTAGAGGCCTAAGGAGATTATTAGATAGAGATCCAATAATACAAGGATAGTGGATAATTGGATGAAAATCTAATACCCACTAAGGCAGGAGCCCTAGGATTTTTGGTGGCTCTTTATAAATAGGAGGGGAGACTCATGGTTGATAAGTTACAACTTTAGCCACCACCTCCTATTCTCCTTCCTCCCTTTGTGCAAGAGTTACGAGATCAGATTGGAGGAGTTTTGCTACAAAGTTCTATCGTGTGGATACCGCTAGAAAGGAGGACGCTTGACCTTCATCGTCTTCTCAATCCGGATGTGGAATATAGAGATATATGATCTCCCTAGGTAAAATCAATCTCTCACAAATCATGATTTTATCGGTTTTTATATTTTTCTCGTGACCTCAATATTTTACACGATGATTTAATCTGTGTGTGAAACCAATTTTTGTTTTGATTTTCGCTGCGCATGTGATGCACCCGTTGAGATTTCCCAATAGTGGTATCAAAGCCAAGTTTTTCGTGCGAAAGATTGGTTTTAAATTTTGTGTGATGAGATTTAATCATGTAGAATCGTTTTATGTGTTCTTGTTGTGTTTTTGCAATGATGGCAGCAAGAAGGAGGGTGGGCAGCCACCCATCTGGCGCCATGGCGAGTTGTCGCCAAGGTCCCTGTAGGGGCGCGCTGAGGCCGCCAGGGAGGCCAAGACCGAGAACCTACAAGGGAGGCGGTACTCATAGGGGTAGTAGAGGCGGTAGCCACCAGCACACCACTGCGATGGCGCTGCAGGGCCGGGGTGGCGTGCCACCGCAGGGTGCCGGTGGTGGCCGGCGGGCAAGGGCCCGCATAGGCGAGCCATGGTGGCGGCGCAGATGGAGCAAGAGGGTTATGTCACGGGCTTAGCTGCTTTTGCCTAAGCGGCACCCATGCGTGTCCGTCCAGAAGGTCAACCCTCCCGAGATCTCCTAAAGTCCCATAGACTTACAAAAGAGAAACGGGCCAAGAAGCAATTCCCACGGGATCCACAAGCAATCGCTCAAGAAAACACTTTATAAAGCCAAAATACAAATTACACCCATGGACATTACAAACTCGAGAGATTGCACAAAGGATAATAGTCCATTACATCAAGTCCCTACAAGTGCTTATAGGACACACTTGTATTTACAAGCCAAACTTGGCCATAAAGCAAATCAAACTAGGGTCGCTTCATCAAGCCCACTTCTTGTTGTACAAGATATGTACCTAAACCAAGGACACAGACAAACACAAGCATTTCATCGAACACCTTGTTTACATTGTTGTCCGTGACATTCTCCCCACTTATTCCTTCGACGTCCTCGTCGAAGCCATAGACGCTACATCTCCGGCATTCTGAATCTTTAATCTTCTACTTTGGCCGCAACACGCCTTTGGCTCCTAGCCGCTCTTGAGTAGTCGAACTCTAATCGCCATCTTCAACTCACCAACGATCGAACTGTGTGAGGTTGGCTGAGTTGTCTTGATCCTTATTGGTTTTCGGATCCCTCGATGAAGGAAAAGACCGCCTTATTATGTGCCAGTATCACAGTATACTCATATTGCTTGAACTGGGTAGATGCTTGTTAGAGCTTTAACGAGCATCGCCTCACAGACTTTGAAGTTTTTAAGGTCCTTTCTCCATAATGTTTGCCCCTTTGAACCTTCTTTCGCTGTTAGTTGTCACTTCCAAGTATGTTTGCATCACTCCCTCTTAGTCAATTGGGAAATGAAGTGGAAAAACTACTCTCAATAGCACTGATCACCAATGGTGAGGATTTGACAACCATTGTCTTCCATAAGCTTTCTTTGAAGGGTCACTGAACTTATGCAGAGCTCCCCTGCTTGGATAAGTAAGAGAACTGGGATACTTGACTTCACCCATTCTCTTCGTAGTTAAGAAGGTAAGGTTACTTGGCTTCGCTCACCTCCTCGAGTTAAGAGAATTGGGGTACTCGGTTTCGTCCATTCTCTCGAGTTGAGAAGGCAAAGGTTACTCGATTTCGCCTGCCTCCTTGAGTTTGTACTTCATGCATTGAGCTGGTTACTAACATTCGCCCGCTCTTTGCTCACACTTCTGAAGCACTTGAAGTGGTTGCACTCCTTGTGTTGGGTTAGCTACCGTGATTCACCTTCCCACCGCCATTGAACTTCTAGAATGCAAGAAGTCTTGCTCAAAAAGAGCAAAAAAGTATACCCCAACTTGGAGTAAGTTTTTGATAGATCTGGTCACCTTTGGGATTGTACCGTCTTCTCCATCACCTTTGCCGCCTACTCCTCTTGAGTAGAAAGGTACAGTACCATGTACTACCTACTTTGTTCCTTGGTCGAGCACTCCTGCATCAACCCGAAGTCCCTTAATTTCGGCTATCTGGATGAGAAGCCCATCGACATCGGTCTTATGAAGTTTTTTGGCCTCTGCCCTTCTGCCCTGTCTTGGTACTTGGAGCTTACCTCTGTATTCTCCACCTCCTCGGCCCCTTTTACGACCAATGCTCTCCCTCCATGAGAGCAAGGGATCAATGACTTCACGAAGTCCCGCATCTACGGTACCATGGTGCTGCCAAGCCCATAGCACTACTATCCGTTATCTTACATCTTCATCCCTTCCTTCGCAATCGGTAGATCTGTCTTTGCGGCACTGTGGTGCTCCTCTGAGTCCACCTCCTTTATAACTGACGCTTTTCTTTTGGGTAGCTGAGCCCACTGACTCGCCATCGCCTCGCCTTCGACCACCGCCGATACCACCGTGTCCTCCTAGTTCTCCTTGGTCGATGGAAAGACAGATCAAACTCTCATGATTAATCAAGTCCCTCCATGGGATTCATTGGTACTTGCAATCGACTACTCTCTTGGTGGCACATCTCACGGAAGACCCGCCACTCAAGGCATTGACACTTGAATCCACAGCCCTTCTTGTCGTTGCATTGTTCACCGAAGTGGAGCTCCCAGCAGCTCCTGATCATTCACATGATCATGTCCCCCTCCATGGGACTCACTAGTACTTGCACTTGGACTTCTTCCTCGGTAGTATACAGCTCCCATACGTTGATGACTAATGCTTTCATCCAATACAAGCTTCGATGCACACATGAAGACCCGCCTCTGCGATACTAAGACATTCACTCATTAAATCCATAGCCCTTCTTCTTGTTGTGTTGTACACCAAAGTGGAGCTCCTAGTAACTTCTGATCATACCTCCGCATGATCTTTGTCCCTCACGGGACAAGATTGCCTGTATTGCATTGCCACGAACTATTCCACCATGATCCGCTGCACCATGTCGCCTCCTGGTGACATCTCCATTGCATACAGATTCTCGTGTGATGAACTCGGACTACGACTTCTCCACGTGTGGCCTCTACCAACACATTGTAGGGCCTCCGCCATCTCCGATTTTTAGTTTGCTCCCTTGGTAATTCTCCTTTGTCCCCCCCACTCTTGGGTTACACTGGACAAAGCACAGCTCTAGGACAGTCCATCGCCTAAGAGCTCCTGAAGTCCCCTGACTTCGCTAGAGTTGGTGTACCATTGTCTGAATCTTGGGCCTCTATCCCCTACCAGCACAATCTTGCTATACACCTCTTGTTCTTGACAACTTGAACGGTAACACTATGGCATATTCTTCAAGAGTACCTGCCTCTGCATCCTCTTACCCCGTACTAAGGTCTCATGATCCTAACTTTGCCTCTGCAAGTTGAATCACCTTAGTTACTCCATCAAATGCATCTCTGAGGTAGCTTGCATGTGCCTTAAAGCTCCCTTCATCTTTGGCACCATGCAAAATAAGTCTGTCCCATTAGAATGAAGAACCCATGGAACGACATGATCCCACTCTTGCCTCTACAAGAGTTCATGCCCTTGACCTCTGTCCAAGGAAAGCTCCGTGCCTCCGCTCCATGTTCCATCTTCTATGTCGACTCCCTTCATGTGGCTTGGATACTTCACCGAGTTCCACCCAAGTCACTCTACTCCTCGATTTGCACTGAGTTGATAGTGGCCCTCACGTCCACCATTCCACGGGTCAGCCCTCTGTTGAGTTCGATTTCTGCATCGACTCTAAGTGTGCCTTCGTATGATGTTGCCTTGGATTGCTCCCCCACTTGATCTCGAAATACATCCACCAATGCATTACCTCCTTTGAGATCATGCGATAACTCTTCGTCACTCACTCGGTCCGTTGAGCTTTGTGGAGATATAGCATTGAGGAACTCTTCCTCAATATGTGCAGTCCGTTGCACATGATTCTCCCACTGGAGAACTAGGACTTATCCCTCCTGGATATCTGTCCTGCTGGAGCAACTTTTCTCTTTATATACTTCCCACTGGAAGTTTCGGAGACCATCATCCCCTTTGGACTACTCCGTCTTGCTGAACTCGAGCTTTGTTCTGCCCCCACAAATGTACTTGCTAGATTGCGACCCTTCTCCAATACAGTCTCTACTACACCCTTCAAGGTCTAGCAACATGCGGACCTTGTTGCATATTTCAGCCGCCTACGGACATATCATTTCCATGTCGAAGAGAAAGTTCTGATGCTCCATGGCGCCGAGTTCTAATCGCGCCTTGGGATGGCCACGAACACTCCGTCATCCGTGTACAAGCCCTTGCATGAGTTCCGAATCCTTCGAGTTAGCAATTCCCCTCACCTCTGTGAGCTTTTGCACAACTCTTTCGGTCGTTACACAACACCTCCCACATTGCACGGTCTCATCTTTCACCCTGCTTTGCCTGGAGCACCATCAAGTTTGGTTGCCAATGTTGAGCTATAGCTCGAACTCAACCATCCCAATCTTTGTGTGCTACGTATTCTTTTTCGCTTGCTTGTCCTCGTGGTGCCTCTCACGCAAAGGGGTTGACTATTTCTTGAATGCCAAACTAGGATGCCCGCTCCTCTGAGCGATTCCTTTCCCTACATCTCAATGTCCGTTTCCCCTAAGCGGTTGCGCGTGCTGGCTGTCCTCCACACAGCCTAGCTAGGTCCCCCACATTTGTATGACAAGTGTTTCTACGTGTGCTTGTCCCGCTCTGATACCACATTATCACGGGCTTAGCTGATTTTGCCTAAGCCGTGCGGCACCCATGCGTGTCCGTCCGTAAAGGTCAGCCCTCCCCGAGATCTCCTAAAGTCTCATAGACTTACAAAAAGAGAAAACGGGCCAGAAGAAACAATTTCCACGGGATCCTCAAGCAATTGCTCAAGAAAACACTTTATAAAGCCAAAATATAAATTACACCCATGGACATTATAAACTCAGAGAGGTTGCACACAAAGGATAATGGTTCATTACAGACCGAAGTCCCTACAAGTGCTTATAGGACACTTGTATTTACAAGCCAAACTTAGCCATAAAGCAAATCAAACTAGGGCTGCTAAGCCTACTGCAAGTTCGCTTCTTGTTGTACAAGATATGTACCTAAACCGAAGGACACGGACAAACACAAGCATTTCATCGAACACCTTGTTTACATTGTTGTCCGTGATAGTTAGGGCATCCTTTTGGTAAAAGGACAATCCTACCCCTTTAAATTTTAAAAATTCTAAGGACTGTCCTCGTGTACAGAATTCTAAAAATGCCCTCAATAATTCTAAAAATTCTGAGGACTGTCCTCTCATCCAAAATTATGAAAATACCCTTGATAATTCTGAAAATTTCGAGCATGTCTTGATTTTCAAAAAAATAATTAATTAAATAGTTTAATTAATTATTATATATATCTAGTAATCCTATATATGATGTGATGTATATGTGATGTATGATATGAATCGATAATCATGAGCTAAGTGTTATGATGTGTGTAATTGTGATTGTTATTATTATTGGGGCCTGCGAGCTTGTGTTTTTCTTGTTTATTATTGGGCCTACGTGCCTGTGATTATCTGTAATTATATGGAGAGGTGCGACGGGAGCATGGAGGTGATAGCGGGACCCATGATGTCGTGGTGAGAGATCACGTCGCATGGTGATGCAACAATCTGACGGAACCAATGATGATAAGATCAACAATCACAGGGCATGGAGATACATCGATTCACACATAGATCCTATTATGAGTGATTAGGCCTATTGGCTCAGGCTTAATCATATTATATGACGGTTTATGATCATCCGGTGTGGCTTGCATATGTGATATGTTATACACCTACTATATATATATATATATATATATATATACGATGTAGATATATATTAAATATGTATGTGTATGACATGACATATTAGGAGACCGATACAAAATAAAAATCCCTTCTATGATAATATTAAGTCAGTAAGTATGAGGCAATAAGATTGACCTATGTGGCCTTCCATCGTTATAGGAAGAAATTAAATCACGACATAAGTTAAGCTGGTCGAGTTCCTCGAGGCTCACCTATCTACGTGATCGAGATCTTACCTACGACAGAGAGATGTCACCGATCACCTGAGGACATGGTATGCTTGGTCGAGTCCTTCGAGAGTATATCATCAAATCAGACTCATCTTGTAATGATGATGATGACTTAACTGAACATTACGGTTGGTCGAGTCCTTCGAGACCATGATGATTCGGAGGCTGAATATGATAGGAATCACAAGGAGTTGTGATTGGCAAGAGTTGCCTATGTTTTGGACTTAATGTAATTGGTCAAGTCCCTCGAGGTTGCACTAAGATATCGATTGGATCCTGATCCCCACTAGGAGTCTGCCAAAGACTTTCGTCTCACATGTCAAGGGTGTCACGTGATTCGCTAGAAAAATAGTGGGAACACATTAAGATAGAAGTTCATATCTTAATTAGATACATCTACCTAGTGGAGCTATTATTGCATTAGATACATATTATTTTGTTCCCTATATTATTAAAAATATTATTTTAATCTCTTATTTGATAATTAGTAGATATAAATTAGTTTTTGAGAATAATAGTTGTTCAATAATTAGGATGATGAGATCATCACTAGAGGGACCCTTATAAATGACTTATATGTATTAGACACTTCTCCATATATTATGAATATAAATATGTCTAAGAGAAAAATAGATGAGGTGAATAATGAATACTTATGGCATTGTAGGCTAGGTTATATACACGAGGGTAGGATTCAAAAGTTGCTGAAAGATAGATACTTAGATCCATTTGACTATAAGTCATATGCAACTTGCGAACCTTGCCTTTGTGGGAAGATAACCAACTCTCCTTTTAGTGGAACTAGAGAGAGAGCCACTGAGTTATTGGAACTCATACATAGTGATGTATGTGGACCCATATCGACTTAAATTATAGGTGGTTACTCATACTTTATTACATTCACCGATGATTTCTCTAGGTATGGACATATGTACTTGATGAAGTACAAGTCCGAAGCCTTTGAGAAATTCAGGGAATATAAGAATGAGGTGGAGAACTAAATTGGAAAGAGTATTAAGACTCTTCGATCAGATTGAGGAGGAGAGTACTTGAGTATGGAGTTTACCTATTTCCTCAAGGGCAATGAGATTCTATCATAGTGGACACCTCCTTAAACATCTCAGCTCAATGGTATATCAGAAATGAGAAATTACACAATGTTAGACATAGTGCGATCTATGATGAGTTTCGCTGATCTACCTATCTCATTCTGGGGATATACTCTAGAGACTGCAGCTTACCTTACGAACAGAGTTCCATTAAAATCGGTAGTATCTACACTATATGAGATATGAAAAGGAAAGAAGCCCGATCTTAAGGTAGTTAAGATTGGGGCTATCCTGCCCACGTTAGAAGACACAACCTCGATAAGTTGGAATCAAGGACAAAATAGTGCATATTCGTGGGATACCCAAAGGAAACTTGTGGGTATTATTTCTATCATCCTGAGGACTGAAAGGTCTTTGTTGCTAAGAGAGCTGTGTTCCTTAAAAAGGAACACATTCTTAGTGGAAACTGTGGGAGTGAGAGAATTGAACGAGGTTGGAGAACCTAGCTCAAGCACCATTCCAGAGCTAGAGTCTGTTCAGGTACATAACACACAAATTCCAACTTTACATAGGTCTAGTAGAGTATCTCACCCTCCTGAAAGATATGTGGGACATATCAGTGGAGATGACTCTTAGGATGTTGATCCTCAGACCTACAAGGAGGCTATTATGAGTATAGACTCTAAGAAATGACAAGAAGCCATTAATTTTGAGATGGATTCCATGTACTCTAACAAGGTTTGGAACCTTGCGGATGCACCTAAGGGTATTGTACCTATCGGTTGCAAATGGATCTTCAAGAAAAAGATCAAAGTGGATGGAAAGGTAGAGACCTATAAAGCAAGATTGATAACTAAAGGATATCATCAAAGATAAAGAGTTGACTATGATGAAACCTTTTCACATGTAGCCATACTTAAGTCTATTATAATTATTTTAACCATTGTAGAACACTATGACTATGAGATCTAGCAGATGGATGTCAAAATGGTATTCCTCAATGACAACCTCGAGGAGGTATATATAATACAACTAGAAGGATTCGTATCCAAATAGAGCCCAGATAAAGTGTGTAGATTGCTTAGATCCATTTATGGATTGAAGCAAGCTTTCCGAAGTTGGAACATAAGATTTGATGAGGTGATCAGATCTTATAACTTCGTTAAGAACGAAGATGAGCCTTGTGTGTACAGGAAGGTAAGTGGAAGCGCTATCACCTTCTTGGTGCTATATGTGGATGACATCCTAATCATTGGAATGATGTAGGAATGCTCTCCACAGTAAAGGCTTGGCTATCTAGAAACTTTTTCATTAAAGACTTAGGGGAACTATCCTATATTATGGGGATCCGGATATATAGAGATAGATCCAAGAGGATGCTTGGTTTGTCCCAGTCCATGTATATAGACTCCATTGTCAAAAGGTTTGGCATAGAGAATTATAAGAGAGGTCTCATAGACATGAAATATCATTTTCTAGGAGTATGTCCCCAAAGACTTTTGAAGAAAAGGCAGACATGAATAAGATACCTTATGCCTCAGTGATAGGGTTTATTATATATGCGATGTTATGTACCATGCCTGATACAATACATACTCTGAGTGTCACGAGTAGACATCAGATAGATCTAAGTTTAGAATACTGAAAGGCAGTAAAGTGTATTCTTAAGTACTTAAGAAGCACTAAGAATATTTTACTGGTATATGGAGAAGGTAGCCTCCAAGTTGAGGGCTACATGGACTCGAGTTTTTAGTCCAACATTGATGATAGCAAGTTGAATTTAGGGTTTGTTTTTATCCTAAATGGAGGAGCAGTAAGCTGGAAGAGTTCCAAGCAAGATACTACTATTAACTCGACCAAAGAGGTGAAATACATTATTGTATCAGAAGCAACAAAGGAAGGGGTATGGATGAAGAAGTTCATCAAGGATTTGGGAGTAATACCAAGCAGCATGGAGCTGACTCTCATATATTGTGATAACAACAGGGCGATAACTCTAACAAGGGAACCTAGGTGTCATCAGAATTGTTCTGAGGAAATTCCATCTAATTAGAGTGATTATGACCTGAGAAGATATAACAATGGAAAGATTTTCATCCAAAGATAACATTGCAAATCCACCGACGAAGCCGCTGCTCAGATTGTATTTGAGCGTCATAGGGGTCTGATAGGGATCAGACACATATGTGATTGACTTTAGGTCAAGTGGAAGATTACTAGTTATAGGTGCCCTGCAAGCCAATCACATGAGTGATGACATGTGTGACATGCTGTGTAATCTTTTTTACTTATGATTAATATTGATATATTCTCACATTATATTATCTGTTGCATATATATTGTGATATCCTTAGTTTTATGCAATGAGAATCGGATCATAATGAGATCACGATAATGAGATTAATTCACCTTTAAACACATATCGTAAATAATCTCGATTATAAATTACTCGAGAGGGAAATTAAGATAACCGGATAGACCAGTGTACTATATACCCGTCTATATGATGGAGGCGACTGGTCTCATAACCACTTGTATAGAGACACTAAGGATATAGTACAAGTGCTCATTAGAGAATGAGTTTACTGATTGATCTGCTTATGAAATGCTGTATGGTTAATGATACCTAATGTTAGATAACGATTCCATAGTTCTAGTTGTGTATCTGGTCCTTAGACTTGAGACACAAAGGATGCCTTGTATGAGTACTCCTTTCTTTAACGCCAGACTTATACGTTTGGAAAGTTCTAGATCTGGTACAGTTGGTTATCAAGATTGGTAGTCAATCTTACAAAGATAATTAATTGTTAATAGAGGATCATCCACTCTTGGTATCACGAGAGGAATATCCCATATATGCTTGCTTAGATAAATCCCTGGCTAGGGTCATTCGGATTGAGAGAGAAAGAGTTTTCCTGGAGAATCCGATTAGAGCCAGACTTTGACGGATTCCGTCTGTGACCTGACAGTACCATATCCAATATACGATCTCTGGGATATTAGTTAGATGAGGGATTATAGATACATGGTAATTGAGGATAGACAGGCCTGATTGATTCAATTCCCCTGTACCATCTGGGGACTATGGCGTAGTGGCCTCGTACATCCATAGTCGATGAGTCGATTGAATTACTATGGAGATAATAATTCACTATATCAGAAGGAGTTCTGATGGGAGTGACTCACAGCCAGCTCGGTATCGGGCCTAGAGGGTCACACACATATGGTAAATGCTTCAGCGAATAGAGGATTGGCTGGAGATCCAATTAGCCCTTATTCTAATTAGATGAGACCTTATGCTGATGGGCTCCTTGAAAGACCCAGTTAGAGGCCTAAGAAGATTATTGGATAGAGATCCAATAATGCAAGGTTAGTGGGTAATTAGATGAAAATTCAATACCCACTAAGGCAAGAGCCCTAGGGTTTTTGGTGGCTCTCTATAAATAGGAGGGGAGACTCATGGTTGATAGGCTGCAACTTTAACCACCACCTCCTATTCTTCTCCCTCCCTCTTTGCAAGAGTTGCGAGATCAGATTGGAGGAGTTTCGCTGCAGAGATCCATCATGTGGATACCGCTAAAGAGGAGGACACTTGACCTCCATCATCTTCTCCATCCGGATCTGGAATACAAGGATATACAATCTCCCTAGGTAAAATCAATCTCTCACATATCGTGGTTTTATCGGTTTTTACATTTTTCTCGTGACCCCAATATTATGCACGATGATTTGATCTGCGTGGAAAATCAGTTTTTATTTTGATTTTCGCTGCGCATGTGATGCACCCGCTGAGGTTTTCCGATAGAATGAGTACAAAATAAATCTCAAGTCATGAATATCAAGAAGTCAAATGAAATATCATGATTCATTTGGATAAATCTCCTCTTTTGTAAAAAGAAAGAATCATATTAGAACATATAGTAAAAGGACTTGATTCATATATTTGAACAAATATTTTTTAATAAAGAACGAGTTTAAATACCTTTTGACGTATCTTCAATAGTCAGCTCCTCAGGATATACATCTACGTACTTTCATTCCTTATGTAAGGTTTCTTTGGAAGTAGATATATCCAAGTTACTTTAAAGAGGAGAATTCTCATTTAAATCTAATTAAATTCAAAATCATTATCAAAATCATTTTTCTTACATTCAAAAAAATTATTAAAAATAATATAAATAGAGAATTATCATTTAAATTCAAATTATTAAATTTAAAATCATTATTAAAATTATTTCTTTAACATCGAGAGATTCATTAAAAATAGTGTGGATAGATTCCTCAATAACTAAAGTTATCTTATTGAAAACTCTGATAAGTTTTAGAAATAGAGGAATATCCAAGAAAGATACATTCATTGGATTTTGCATCAAAAATTTTTAAGATATCCTTTTTATTTAAATAAAATATTTATATCCAAAAACTTTGAAATATAAAATATTATGTTTTTTCTATTATTCCACAACTCATGGGAAGTTTTAGATAGCTAAGGTCTTATGAAAATCGTATTCATAACATAGCATGTAGTAAATATTTGGGTAGGATATGTTCATTAAGCATGGTTCTTTATCTCTCGTAAGCTCTTGTTCTTTCTCTCAATAACTCTATTTTGTTGTGAATTTCTTGAAATAGAAAAATTATGATCGTACCCATTTGAATATAAAATTCTTAAAAATTATTTTTTTAATTCACTATCATAATCACTAAGAATAGAAGAAATCATAAAATATTTTTTATTTTAAACTTAGTTTGTAAAATTTTATAAAATATTTAAAATAATCACTTTTATATGCCAAGAAGTATGTCCAAGTATATCTACTATAATCATCAACACATATTTACTATCTTCTAGACCTGTGATATTAATAGGTTAAAATAAATTTATATGAATTAATTGTAATGGTTTAGACGTACTCGCTATTGGAAAACCAAGCGGGAGCATCACATGCACAGTAAAAGATCAAAACAAATAGGTTTCCCATGTAAATCAAATTGTCGTGTAAAAAATTGGGTCACGAGAAAGCTACAAAACCAAAAAACTACATCGTGTGAGAGATTATTTATCTAGGGAGATCGTATATCCCTGTTTTTCTATATCTAGATGGAGCGAATGAAGGAGGTCAAGCGTCATCCTTTATAGTGGTATCCACATGATGGATCGTTGTAGCGATACTTCTCCAAGCACAATCCCAGGTCTCATAACTCTTGGGCAGAGGGAGGGAGGAGAATAGGAGGTGGCGACCAAAGATGCAGCCTATCAACTATGTGCCTCCCCTCCTATTTATAGAGAGCCATCTAAAACCCTAGAACTCCTATCTTAGTGGGTATTGGATCTCCATCCAATTATCCATTAACTTTGTATTATTGGATCTGTATCCAATAATCCCCTTTGACCTTTAATTGGGCCTCATGCAAGGAGCCCATTAGTGCAGTGTCTCATCTAATAAGAATATGGGGCTAATTAGATCTTTATCTAATCTTTTATTCGCTGAAGCATCCACTATATGTGTGTGACCCTCTAGGTCCAATACTGAGCTGGCTGTAAGTCGCTCCCATCAGAACTCTTTATGATATAGCAAATAATTATCCCTATAATAATTCACTCGACTCATCGACTATGGACGTACTAGGCCACTGCGTCATAGTCCCCAAGCGGTATAGGAAGATTAAATCCATCATACATGTTTGTCCATAATTATCATGTATTTGTAATTCCTCATCTAATTAATACCCCAGAGATCATATATTGGACATGATATTGTCAGGCCATATACGGAATCCATCTAAGACTCGCTCTAATCAGATTCTCCTAGAGAACTGCTTCTCCTTCAATCCAAATGACCTTAGCTAGAGATTTATCTGAGTAATCACATATGGGATATTCCTCTCGCGATACCAAAAACGGATGATCCTTTATTGATAATCAATTAACTTCGTAAGGTTGGCTACCAATCTCGATAATCGATTGTACCAGATCTGAAACTTTCCAAACCTATAAGTCTGGCATCAAAGAAAGGAGTACTCAAACAAGGCATCTTTGGTGTCTCAAGTCTAAAGACCAGATGCATAACTTAGACTATAAAATCGCTGTCTAACATTAGATATCATTAACCTTACAACATTTCATAAGCGGATCGATCAGTGAACTCATTTTCCAATGAGCACCTATACTATATCCTTAGTATCTCTATACAAGTGGCTTTGAGACCAATCGCCTCCATCGTATGGACGAGTATGTAGTACACTAGTCTGTTCGATTATCTCGATATCTCTCTCGAGAAACCTATGACCAGAATTATTTAGGATGTATATTTAAAGCCGAATCGATCTCATTATCATGATCTCATGATGACCCGAAACTATTGCACAGAACTAAGGACATCACAATATATATATGTAACATATAAGATGATATAATAATATACCAATAATAATCATAAGCAAAAATATTATGCAGCATGTCACACGTGGCATCACTCACGTGATTGGCTTGTAGAGTACTTGTAACCAGTAATCTCCCACTTAACCTAAAACCAATCAGCTATGTGTCTAATCCCTATCAGACCCCTATGATGCTCAAATACAATATGAGCCAATAGCTTTGTTAGTGGATCTGCAATATTATCTTCAGATGGAACTCTTTCTATTGCTATATCTTTACAGGCTATGATCTCTCTAATTAAGTAGAACCTCCTCAGAATAATTCTGATGAGACTTGGGTTCCCTTGCTAGAGCTATCACCCTATCATTGTCATAGTATATGGGAATTAGCTCTACGCTACTTAGTACAACTCTCAAATCCCTGATGAACTTCTTCATCCACACCCCTTCCTTTGTTGCTTCTACTGTAATAAGTATTCTACCTCTGTGATCGAGTTAGTAGTAGTATCTTGCTTGGAACTCTTTTAGCTTACTACTCTTCTATTCAAGGTGAAAATATACCCTAAGTTCGACTTGCTATCATCAATATTGAACCGAAAACTCGAGTTCATATAGCCCTCGACCTGGAGGCTACCTTTTCCATATACTAGTAAAAGATCCTTAGTCCATTTCAAGTACTTAAGGATATACTTTACTGTCTTTCAGTGTTCTAAACCTAGATCCACCTTTTCAAGTACTTAAGGCTACCTTCTCCATATACTAGTAAAACACTCATAACATGCGCTATACCAGGCCTAATATATAGCATAGCATATATAATAGACCCTATCAATAAGGCATAGGGTATCATATCCATGTCTGTCTTTTTTTTAGGAGTCTTTGGGGAGATACTCTCAGAAAGTGATATTTCTTGTCTCATCATTATAAGACCTCTCTTGGAATTCTCCATGACAAACCTTTTGTCAATAGAGTCTATGTACCTAGATTGGGACAAGCTAATCATCCTCTTGGATCTATCTTTATAGATTTGGATCCCAAAAATATATGATGCTTCCCCTAAGTCCTTCATGGAGAAGTTTCTGGATAGCCAAGCCTTTGTTGTAGAGAGCATTCCTACATTATTCCCAATAATTAGGATGCCATCCACATACAACACCAAGAAAGTAATAACGCTCTCACTTACCTTCCTGTATACACAAGACTCATCTCATTCTTAACGAAGTCATAAGATCTGATCACCTTATCAAATATTATGTTCTAACTTTGGGAAGCTTGCTTCAATCCATAAATGGACCTGAGCAACCTATACACTTTATCTGGACTCTTGTTTTGTCCTCAACACATATATGAGTTACTTCTTCTCATTATCATCAATAAAATGGAATATACAAGTCATGAATATAAAAGAGTCATACAAAATAATTCTCAAGTGGTAAACATCGAGAAATCAAATGAAAAACCATGATTCATTTGAACAAATCTTATCTTTAGTAAAAATAAAAAAAATTATAGAAGAATGAATACAAAATAAATCTCAAGTCATGAATATCAAGAAGTCAAGTGAAAGATCATGATTCATTTGGATAAATCTACTCTTTAGTAAAAAGAAAGAATCATATGAGAACAAATAGTAAAAGATCTTGAATCATATATTTGAACAAATATTTTTTTTAATAAAGAACGAGTTTAAATACCTTTTGACGTATCTCCAATAATCAGATCCTCAGGATATACATATACATACTTTCATTCCTTAAGTAAGGTTTTTTTGGAAGTAGATATATCCAAGTTGTTTTAGAGAGGAGAATTATTATTTAAATCTAATTAAATTCAAAATCATCATCAAAATCATTTTTCTTACCTTCAAAAAATTATTAAAAATAATATAAATAGAGAATTAGCATTTAAATTTAAATTATTAAATTTAAAATCATAATTAAAATTATTTCTTTAATATCGAGAGATTCATTAAAAATAATGTGGATAGATTCTTCAATAACTAAAGTTCTCTTATTGAAAACTTTGATATGATTTAGAAATAGAGGAATATCTAAGAAAGATATCTTCATTGGATTTTTCATCAAAATTTTCTAAGATATCCTTTTTATTTAAATAAAATATTTATATCCAAAAACTTTGAAATATAAAATATTAGTTTTTTTATTATTCCATAACTCACAGGAAGTTTTAGATAGCTAAGGTCTTATGAAAATCCTATTTATAATATAGCATGTCGTATTATCAAATGTTATGTTCCAACTTTAGCAAGCTTACTTCAATCCATAAATAGACCTGAGCAACCTACACACTTTATTTGGACTCTCTTTAGATACGAATCCCTCAGCTATATCATATTGATATGACCCAATTAGTTGAACATAAATCTACTAAGGAGCCTTTTGTTATTCATAAAGGACCAATAACAAGAACTAAAGCTAAAAAGATGAAAAAAATCATAACTTATTCATTGGAAGGCATTTGGAATGAATAAGCTAATCAAGATTTAGTCAAAGTTTTATGGATGCAAGAAGGGCCAAAAAAGGTTAATGTGATTCAGATAAGTCCATATCATGAAGAAAAAGTTCAGCCTTGAATGAATTATAAAATAATAATCTATATTTCAAAGAATAAAGCTCATTCAGCCATGGTGGACCATATTTGGAATTGTAGACAATTTTATTTTAGATTTTTTAAGGTAGAATTCATGAATGATCTATATTCATGAATTAGGAATATGAATGTTATTTAATATATTTAATTGGTTCATTTTCTTTGTATTTTGTCTTGCTATATATAAATAAGGCTGACTCTCTTTGTAAAGAACAACTTAGAGAAATATAATCATCTTCCAACACAGGTAAGTGTTTATTTTTAAGTTCTTGTATGAACTTTGGAAGTTATTAAGCTTTTCTACTTGTGGCATTCAAAAATCCAATATCTTTGCTTTCCCTTTTTAACTTATTAAACTTTTTAGTTTGTGGCATTTAGGGGAATCAAAGTGATGTTCTAATCTTTTTATCATTTTTCTCTTTGATAAAGTGATTAGAATAGTTCCTCAAACTTCAATCTTGAATGATTCGTTTTGTTTCAATTCGTTGGAGGGTGTCAATTTGCATTCCATATGTATCGTAGCTCTTTAGTATTAGGGCATATGGTTGTTGAGTTGATGATTTCCACCATTTGGTATCAGAGCTTTGCTCAGGTTTGAGGTTTACATATCTATTTATTTGCTATCTTTTAGCTTTTCATTTTCTCTTCAGCATCATAACTATAATTATTGTTTTTCCTTTGTTGTGCTCTTATTCTTCTTCTTTGTTTATCCATATTTATAGTATAAAAATAAAATAAAAGAAAAAAAAAGAAAGAAAAAAGAAAAGAAAAGAAAAAAAATCAAAAAGTCAAAAAAAAGAGAAAAACAAAGGACAAAAGAAAAAAAAGAGAGAAAATCAAAGAAAAAAAGAGAGATAAAATCAAAGGTAAAAAAAGAAAAGATATTTTTTGGTAAGTAAAAGATCAGAATTGTGGATTTAAGAAATTCTTGCAAATTATAGAATTCAATCTTGTTTATTTAATTCTTGTTCTAGTTTGTAAATCTCTCTTAAATTTTGCTTTTATACCTACCCAATTTCACTATCCTTGAATTGTTATAATCTGAATTGTTTGTTTAAGTACCTTAGTTCATCTAAGAACCCAAAGAACAAAATAAGAGAGGTAACAGACAAGAGTGGTGAGATTAGTATCGAGAAAAGCCGAATCTTGAGTGAGACACTTGAGAGAGTATTGGTGAGGTTGTTCTAATTTTGTTTTTCAAGTTTTAACATGTCTTAAGAAAAAAAAAGAGTTCTACATCAAATGATCTTTTGGTTCAAGCAATACAGCAATAATTTGAATATATGTTCAAAATAATAGAAAATATAAAAGATCATCTAGAAAGGCATGATGATATAATTAATAGATTACAAGGAGGACCACAGCGTGGGAGATAACCAACCTTTGTCAATGATGAATATGATGGAGTAGAAGACATGGATAATGATCAAGTTACTCTAATGGCTCAGGAAGTTAATCCTATGAGACAAATTAGGAAAGGACATTTTGATGGTATGGATAGAAACATTGGCAACATTAAAATGAAAATTCCTTCTTTTCGAGGGAAGAATAATCTAGATGCCTATTTGGAGTAGAAACGAAAAGTCGAGTTGATCTTTGAATTCCACAACTACTCCGAAGAAAAAAAAGTAAAATTAGCCATTGTTAAATTTTATGATTATGCTATTGTTTGGTGGGATTAATTATGTAAAGACAAACGAAGAAATGGTGAAACGCCCATGAAGAATTGGTTAGAGATGAAACAAATCTTGAGGAGGAGATTTGTTCCTAGCCATTACTATAGGGATTTGCATCAACGACTGTAAACTTTGACACAAGGTTCGATGGGTATTGAGGAATATCACAAGGAGATGGAGATAATCATGGTAAGGGCTAATATGGAGGAAGACCGTGAGGCCACTTTGGCTCGATTCTTGAATGGATTAAACAAGAACATTGTTGATCTTATGGAGTTGCAACATTATGTGGAGATTGAGGACATGGTAAATATGGCCATGAAGATTGAGAGGCAACTCAAAAGAAAAGAACAAGATATGATTCAAAACCTTATTCGATTTTTTCTTCTTCTTGGAAATCGAATTAGAGTAAAAAGGATGATAAAACCATTGTTAAGCCTAAATTTAGTGAAACTAAAGGCAAATATAAATTAGGCAACAAGGGTAAAGGTGAGAATCAACTAAATCAAACTCGAGGCGTTAAGTGTTTTAATTGCCTTAGGTATAGACATGTGGCACGTGAATGTCCTAATAAGAGAGTTACGATAATAAAGGATAGGATTGTGGAATCTGAAAGTGTGAGAGAGGATGATGATGACCCTCCAACATTAGAGGATGCTAGTGATGTAGAGTATACTAAAGGTAAAATTTTAGTTGTTCAACGCACACTTAGTTTACAGAACAAAAATGATGAACATGGTGAACAACATGAGAATCTATTTCACACTCATTATTTGATTACTAGTTGTGTAATATGATTGTTGATAGTGGAAGTTGTACAAATGTGGCAAGTATCTTGCTAGTGGAGAAACTAAAATTATCTACTATCAAACATCCAAATCCTTACAAGTTATAATGATTGAATGATAGTGGTGTTGTAAAGGTAAATCGGCGAGTGTTGGTTTCTTTCTCAATTGGTAGATATAAGGATGAAGTTTGGTGTGATGTGATACTTATGTATGCTGGTCACTTGTTGTTGGAGAGACCATGACAATATGATCAAAGGGTAACATATGATGGGTTTGAATCATTATTCTTTGATCATGGATGGATAGAAATATCAACTTGGACCTTTGCCTCCAAAGGCCATTTTTGAAGACCAAATGCACATAAAATAATAGTATGAAGAGTTTAAATCTTCATTAACCAAAACTTTAGAGAAAGAGCAAGAAAAAGAGAAAAAATAAAAATATGAGTTGAGTGGTAAAAACAATAGTGTTGGGAAACACAACGGGAGAGAAAATAAGGAAGACCTAAGCGAAAGAAAAATGAGTGCTTAGTGATGTAGAAAGCCTTAACCATGAGACAACCCATACTTGTACTTATGTACAAGGACATTTTGATTGCATCTAATGAAATTAACAAAAATTTACCTAGTGTTATTATTGATATTTTGCAAGAAAATGATGATCTCTTTCCCGAAGAAGTTCCAAATGTTTTGCCACTAATTTGAGGAATTAAGCATTAAATAGATTTCATTCTAATTGCAAGCATACCAGACAAGCCAACATATAGATACAACCCCGAAGAGACCAAGGAAATCCAAAAGCAAGTAAGTGAGCTTATGAAAAAGGGTTATGTGCCAGAAAGCATGAGTCCATGTGCAGTTCCTATTTTGTCAATGCTAAAAAAAGATGGATAATAAAGAATATGTGATGATTGCAGAGCCAACAACAAAATCATGACAAAGTATTGACATATTAGATGAATTACATGGTTCTTGTGTATTTTTAAAAATTGATTTTAAATCTAGATATCATCTGTTAGGATCAAAACGACACTAGGGGGGGGGAGGCGGCAGCGGGGGGTGCGAGGAGTGAATTAGTACTTATAAAAATTTCACGTCGATTTAAATATTTACTTAATAAAAATAGTATCAGAAATGCATTTAAGTATAGAGATGTGTGTAAGATGCAAGCGAAGGTAGTAAACAATTAAGCAATTAACATAAAGAGCAAAGAAGAGGAAGCAAATCGATTTTATAGTGGTTCGGTCTTGTGACCTACGTCCACTCCCGATTTCTCCTCTTTTGAGGTCACCGGCTTTCACTATAGATCTTTCTTCAATGAGTGAACATCAACCACCCTCTTACAACTCTATTCCTCTTTTACAGGTTTAGGAGATAACCTTTACAACTCTATAAGCTCTCTCTTAAACTAAAAACTATCAAGATGAAATGAGGAGAAAACTCTCAATTACAACAGCGTTTTCACAAGGTTTTTGCTTTTGAATGCTTACCTTTCTCTACCAAGAATGAGTGGAGTATTTATAGGTCCCAAATGGCTTCAAAAATGAAGCCAAAAATCAATTTTTAAGTGTTCCCAAGATGCTAGTCTCAAATACTGTGTTCTGGGTGGTTTGGCCACCTGACACGGTCTGAGAGACTATGTTCTGGGTGGTTCAGCCACCTGATAGTATGGGGAACTGTGTTTGAGCGGTTCAGCTGCCTGACAGTCTGAGAGACTATGTTTTGGGCGGTTCCGCTGCTTGATAGTCTGGGAGACTATATATTGGTAGTTCAACCGCTCAGTCTAAGCGGTTCAACTGCCTAACACACCTTTGAAGACTGTGTCGTCTTAGAGACCATGTCTCATCTGACCTTGGGTTAATGAAATGACTTATATAATAAGTCCAAATCAACCCCAATTAAGGCTTAATGGCCTCTTAATCAAGTTAGTAAAACTAACTCTCATTATGATGCTAACTACGACACTCAACGTACTATATTCGTTGTCCAATCATCTCTTTGACGAACTCCTGGCATCTTTCCAATGAACCCCCGGCGAGCTCCTGATTTCTTTCGGCGAACTCCTAATGAAATTTCAGTATTCTTCCGGTGAACTTTTCGACGAGTTCTCGACAACCTGTCGATGAACTTCTTGACAAACTTCTGGTGAGTTCTCAGTGAGCTCCCGACAACATCATCTGAACCTCAGCTGACCTCCAGTGCAACATCTGATTATACTACCCTTTACTGTCACAATTAATCCTACATCATTTTCTCTAACACATAAGTTAGATTATAAAACTCATCAATTGATTTCATCATCAAAATCTAAGATTCAATAATCTCTTTCTTTTCTATGATGATAACCAATTGATGACGGAGTTAACCTTAACCCTCCCTATGTATATGCCATAGGATAAATATAACAAACTTAAATTCAAAAGAACCTATCACTTTTGAATCCAAGCATTTTGATAATTTTCACAATGTAACCATACATGATACCATACATGATAAAAAAAAAATTTAAAGATTTATTTTCTTGGTATCACATTAAAAATTTCAATCATTACATTCACAATATAATCATGTTATCAATTATGATATAGCATTCATTTCAACTATTTCAAAGATCTCAAAATATTTCTCATATGTCATCAATTATGTCATTTCTCCCCCTTTGTCATCAACAAAAAGGAGAAATGCTCAATTCATATTTGAACATTTATAAACATCTATCATTTAAACATTTATCATTTTTGAATATTTATCAAAAATATTCAAACATACCATTTATCATTTGTCATCAAGATACTACCTCTTCCCCTTTTGTCATCATAACTTTTTTAAATAATTGTTCAAAACAAATGTTCATTATATGATAAAATTTCAAATACAACATTTATCATATGTCATCAATCTGGCCATTTCTTCTTGCTATCAAAAAGGAGAAATATTTATAACACATTTTGAATACTAAGTGTTTAATACATATGTCAACATATTTATCATAAATATTTATTACTTAAAGAAAGAAATCTAGTCCATTATCCCCCTTAGCAAAAAAAATAGAGTTTAATCTATTTCATATCAAATTGTTATCTTCCCCTTTTTAAATAAACTAGAAGAAGAAGAAAAAGAAAGGGAGGGGGTGTCAAAGATCCAAAACCGAGTATCCCAAAACAAAATAAATTATTAAGAGGGAGGATACATATTCATGAATCCAAGAATCAAAATATTGAAAGATAACTCAAAAGTTGAGGAAAGTCAAGAAGAGTATAAGAGCTACTCATGTATTCAAAGATTATCTCATGTAAATTTCAAGCAAAAGCTCAAGAAGTCTGAAAAATTAGCAAATCATGCATTTGAATAGGTTAACATTCCCAACTCTCTTTTAAGAAAGTCAAATTGATCTTTATTTAATGGCTTGGTAAAGATATTAGTCAATTGATGCTTAGTATCAATAAATTCCAAAGATATATTATGATTATTTACATAATCTCTAATAAAATGATGCCTAATGTCCATATATTTAGTTCTTGAGTATTGAATGAGATTTTTAGTTAGACATATTACACTAGTATTATCATATTTGATAGGAATATTTTTTAAGTGAATTCTATAATCTACTAAGGTGTTTTCCATCCAAATGACTTGTGCACAGCATGCACCAGCTACTATATATTCAGCTTCGACTGTAGATAATGCAATCAAATTTTGTTTCTTGGAAGACCAAGAAACAAGAGCATATCCTAAGAATTGGCATATTATGATTGTACTCTTCCTATCTATTCTACAACCTCCAAAATCGGCATTTGCATAGACTAGCAAATCAAAGTTTTTAGACTTAGGATACTATAATCCTAAATTAGAAGTTCCTTTTAAATATCTAAATATTCATTTAACTACCTTAAAATGAGAAGATTTAGGATTGGATTGAAATCTTACACACAATCCAACACTAAATATTAGGTCTGGTCTAGTAATAGTTAAATATAATAAACTACCTATCATTCCTTTATATATATTTTTATCATAATTTTCACTTTCATTATCTAAGTCTAATTTTGTAGAGGTGCTCATGGGTGTGTTAATGGCCTTAGCATTGTCAATACTAAAACGTTTTAACAAATCTAATGTATACTTAGTTTGACTTATGAAAATATCATCATTTAATTATTTTATTTATAAGCCTAAGAAAAATGTTAATTCACCCATTAGGCTCATTTAAAATTCTTGGCTCATACTCTTGGCAAAAGATTCACATAAGGATTCATTTGTTGAACCAAAAATAATATCATCAACATAAATTTGAATAACTATAAAATCATTTTTAAAATACTTAAAAAATGATGTGGTATCAACCTTACCTTTAAAAAAATTATTTAAAACAAGGAAAGAGCTAAGTCTTTCATACCAAGCTCTAGGGGATTGTTTCAATCCATAAAGAGCTTTAGATAATTTAAAAATATGATTCAAAAAATATCATTTTTAAAACCAGGGAGTTGTTCAATATAAACTTCTTTAGAAATAAAACCATTAAAAAAAGTACTTTTGACATTTATTTGAAATAATTTAAAATTCTTAAAAGAGGTAAAGGCAAGAAGTATCCTTATGGCTTGAAGTCTAGACATAGGAGCGAAGGTCTCTTCATAATAGATCCCTTCTTCTTGGTCGAAACTCTTGGCCACTAATCTAGTCTTGTTTCTAACCATGATTCCATTTTTATCTTGCTTGTTTCTAAAAACCCATTTAGTACCTATCACTAAATGGTCATTAGGTCTAGGAACAAACTCCCACACCTTATTTTTCTCAAATTGGTTTAACTCTTCATGCATTGAAATAGCCCAAAAATCATCTTTTAGGGCTTCCTCAATACATTTTGGTTCAATTTGAGATAAAACTACAGTGTTAGCATAAAAATTCTTAAATGATGAACGAGTTCGAATACCTTTTAATGTATCTTTAATTATTAACTCCTTAGGATGAGCATCTACATACTTCCATTCCTTGGGTAAGGATTCCTTGGAAGTAATGCATCCAAGTTGTTTTAGAGAGGAGATTTATCATTCAAATTTAAATTATCAAAATCAAAATCATCATCAAAGTCAATTTTCTTCAAATTGGAAACCTCATAAAAAAATATGGATGGATTCCTTAATTACAAGAGTTCTTTTATTAAATACATGATAAACTTTTGAAATTGAGGAATAACCAAGAAATATGCCTTCATCAGATTTTGCATCAAACTTTCCTAAGACATCTTTTTTATTCAAAATAAAACATTTACAACCAAATACTTTGAAATATAAAATATTAGGTTTTTTATTTTTCTATAATTCGTAAAGAGTTTTGGAGAGTAATGGTCTTACGAGAACCCTATTCATGACATAGCATGTCGTGTTAACAGCTTTGGCCTAAAAATACTTGGGTAGGCTATGTTCGTTTAATATGGTTCTAGCCATTTTTTGTAAGCTCTCATTTTTTTCTTTCCACTACTCCATTTTGTTGTGGATTTCTAAGAGTAGAGAAATTATGATTATACCTATTTGAGTCACAAAAATTTTAAAAATCATGATTTTTAAACTCACCACCATGATCACTGTGTATAGATGAAATTATAAAACCCTTTTCATTTTGAACAAGTTTATAAAAGTTTAAAAATATTTAAAAGATCAATTTTATGTACCAAGAAATAGGTCCAAGTGAATCTACTATAATCATCTACAATAACAAACGTATATTTGCTACCTTCTAAAATTGTAGTATCAATTAGTACAAATAAATCCAAATGGATCAATTGTAGTGGCCTAGAGGTGCTTATTTGATTTTTTTATTTGAAACTATTTTTTATTTGTTTTCATAGTTGACATGCATCACAAACTCTGTATTTTACGAACTTGATGCTAGGCATTCCTCTTATTAGATTTTTAGTTGAGATTTGGTTCAATAATTTCATGCTAGCATGCCCAAGTCTCCTGTGCCAAATCCATGCATCATCATTTAAGGCCGAAAAGTATATTTTATTACAAAAATTATCAATGTCAATAGTATATATATTATTACTTCTTAAGGCAATCATATAACTATTTTTGTGTGGTATTTCGATTATACAAGCATTAGATTCAAATTTGATAATGTATCCTTTATCACATAATTGACTAATGCTTAGTAGATTATGTTTCAAACCATCAACTAATAATATATCTTCTATCAAGAGGTTTGATTTGTTACCTACGGTTCCTTTCCCAATGATTTTTTCCTTGTTGTTATCTCCGAAGGTGACAAATCCTTCATTTAGGCTAGTAAGCTTGGAGAAATGAGTTGGGTCTCCGGTCATATACCTTGGGCATCCACTATCAAGGTATCATTTAGTGCTTCTAGTCTTTGTTTGGAGACATACATACAAGAAAACAGGTTTTAGTTTAGGTACCCATTTGTCTTTGGGTTCATCATGAAAAATTCTACCTAATTTTACTAATAACATCAAGTTATTTATGGTTCCTTTAGGAACCCAAATTAATTTTTGTGGACTATGCTTTTTAAATAAACATTTATAAGCATAGTATCCAATTCTTCCATAAAAATTATATTTATTTCTAGGTGAAACATATAATGTAGGTCTTTTAACGAAGATGGTTGGCTTTTGTTGAGTGTTACTCACAAAGCCAATTCCTTCCTTTCTGTGAACATGGCCCTTATTAGCAAAAATCATGTTTAAAGATTTGTTATCTATTTTAAATTTCTTAAATATTTCTTATAATAAAATATTTTCTTTCTTAAGTATATCTAATTCTTTACACTTAGTGCAAGGAACTATCCTATGTTCATCATACTCCTTTTTTAAAATTTCAAACTTACTAGCAAGTGAAGCATGATCTTTCTTTAACAATTTATACTTATTACTAACTAATTTAAGATCATCAAACAAGTCATTAAATGTATTAAATAATTCATCATAAGATAAAAGAAGATTCATTTAGATTACTTACCTCATTGCCAAATGTCATTAAAGCGTAATTTGTAGCTTCTTCCCTGTTGGTTGGCTCTTTGTCTTCGGATAAACTTGAGTCATCCAAGTAGCTTTAAGCACCTTCTTCTTCACTTGGGGACATTCATATTTGAAGTGTCCCAACCTTTTACATTCGTAACATATTGTTGAGTCTTTTTTTAGTTCACTTTTGTTCTTTGCATCTTGTCTTGTTTTAGTTGTTTTTAAGAATTTCTTAAAATTTCTTGTAAGAAGTACAAAGTCCTCATCATCATCATCGTCACTTGAGTTTTCTCCCGAGTGGTCTTCCTTGGTTCTAAGTGTTATGTCCTTCCTGTTCTTTGGAATGTTGTTCTCGAGTTCATCATGTGTTATACATGTCATTTCATAAGTCATCAAAGATCCAATTAGTTCTTTAAGCGGAAAGTTATTTAGATCCTTTGCTTATTGTATTGTCGTTACTTTAGGATCCCAATTTTTAGAAGGGATCTTAATATTTTGTTAACAAGTTCAAAATTAGAAAAACTTTTACTAAGCACTTTTAGACCATTGACAATATCTGTAAAACAGGTATACATGTCTCCTATAGTCTCACTTGGTTTCATATGAAACAAATCATAGTTATGCACAAAAAAAGATTAATTTTTGACTCTTTGACTCGACTAGTGCCTTCGTGTGTAACTTCGAGTGTGTGCCAAACTTCATGCGCAGTTTTACATATAAAAACCCAATTAAATTTATTTTTATCAAGAGCGCAAAATAAAGCGTTCATCGCTTTATCATTCAAAGAGAAAGTCTTCTTTTCTAAATCATTCCATTCGTTCATTAGTTTGGAAGACTTTTCAAAACCACTCTCAACAATTTGTCATAATTCAAAATCCATAGAAAGTAGGAGAATTCTTATTCGAGTTTCCAATATGTGTAATTCGTCCCATTGAACATAGGAGGATGAGTGATAGAAAGTCCCTCTTGATTGCAAACAAAAGTCATCTCTCTTGAATTTTAAGCCAAATAGAGAAAACGTGCCTCTGATACCAATTATTAGGATCAAAGCAGCACTAAGAGGGGGGGGGGGTGAATTAGTGCTTATAAAAATTTCATATTAATTTAAATATTTACTCAATAAAAATCGTATCAAAAATGTATTTAAGTGTAGAGACGTGTATAAGAGTGTAAGTAAAGGTAGTAGACAATTAAGCAATTAACATAAAGAGCAAAGAAGATGAAGCAAACTGATTTTATAGTGGTTCGGTCTTGTGACCTACGTCCACTCTTGATTCCTCCTCCGTTGAGGTCATCAGCTTCCACTATAAATCTTTTTTCAATAGATGAAGATTAACCACCCTCTTATAACTCTATTCTCCTTTTATAGGTTTAGGAGATAACCTTTACAAGTCTCTAAGCTCTCTTTTAAACAAAAAACTACACAAGACGAAATTAGGATAAAGCTCTCAATTACAATAGCGTTTTCAGAAGGTTTTTGCTCTTGATTGCTTATTTTTCTCTAGCAAAAATGAGTGGGGTATTTATAAGCCCCAAATGGCTTCAAAAGTGGAGTCAAATTAATTTTTAAGTGTTCCCGAGATGCTAGTCTCGCCCACTGTGTTCTGGGCAGTTTAGCCGCCTGACACAGTCTGGGAGACTGTGTTCTAGGCGGTTCAACCGCCTAACAGTCTAGGAGACTATGTCTAGGCAATTCAGCCACCTGACAGAGTGTTCTAGGTGGTTCGGTTGCCTGACAGTCTGGGAGACTATGTCTGTTGGTTCAACTGCTAGTCTAGGCAATTCAACCATCTGATACACCTTTGAAGACTGTGTCATCTTGGAGACCGTGTCTTCAAAGATTGTATCTCATCTAACCTTGGGTTACTGAAATAACTTTTATAACAAGTTCAAATCAACCCCAATTAAGACTTAATGGCCTTTTAATCGAGTTAGTAAAACTAACTCTCATTACGATATTAACTACAACAATCAACGTATAATGTTCGTTGTCTGATCGTCTCTTTGACGAACTCCCGGCATCTTTCTGAAAAACCCCCGATGAGCTCCCGATTTCTTTCGGCAAACTCCCAACGAAATTCTAGCATTCTTTCGATGAACTTCCCGTCGAGTTCTCGACAACTTGTCAACGAATTCCTAATGAACTTCTCGGTAAACTTCTGGTAAGATCTCGGTGAGCTCCCGACAACATCATCTGAACCTCAACTGACCTCTAGCGCAACATCTAATTGTATTGCCCTTTACTGTCGCAGTTAATCCTGCATCATTTTCTCTAACACATAAGTTAGATTATAAAGCCCATCAATTGATTTCATCAACAAAATCTGAGATTCAACATTATCAAATAAAAATGCATGAGGGTGATGAATGGAAAACTGCTTTCAAAACTAAACATGGTTTATATAAATGGTTGGTGATACCTTTTGGCCTAACTAATGCACCTAGTACTTTCATGAGGTTGATAAATCATGTTTTGCGTGCTTACAATGGAAAGTTTGTCATCATTTATTTTGATGATATACTTGTATATATCAAAAATTTGGATGAGCATGTAACACATTTAAAAGCTCTTTTTAATGTGCTTAAGAAAGAAAAGCTATATGCTAATCTAAAGAAATGCACTTTCTGCACTAATGAAATTACTTTTCTTGGTTATGTTGTTAATGATAAAGGAATACATGTTAATCAAGAAAAAGTGAAAATAATAGCCAAAACCCACTAGCTTTTATAGAAGATTCCTTAAGGATTTTTCTATAATTGCTGCACCAATACATAAAAAGGAATATGATATTTAGGTGGGGTAACGAATAAGATGATTTTAATTTGGTTAGAGACAAACTTAGTTCAACACCTTTGCATGCTTTACCTAACTTTGCTAAAACTTTTGAGATCAAGTGTGATGCGAGTAGGATAGGTATTGAAGGAGTCTTAATGAAAGAAGGCAAACCCATTGCATTCTTTAGTGAGAAGCTAAGTGGAGCAAGTCTAAACTACCCGACATATGCCAAGGAGTTCTACACTTTGGTAAGAGTGTTAAAGACATGGCAGCACTATCTTTGGTATAAGGAATTTGTTATACATACCGATCATGCGTCCTTGAAATATCTCAAAGGACAAGAAAAACTAAGTTGCAGGCATGCAAAATGGGTGGAGTTTATTAAATCCTTTATATACATCATTAAGTACAAACAAGGTAAGGAAAATGTAGGTGTTGGTACTCTTTCTAGAAGGTATGCTCTAACTTCTAAACTTTATGCCAAATTTTTTGGATTTGAGTATTTTAAAGATTTATATAATTCTGACCATGATTTTACTAATGTTTATGGGGCATGTGAGAAAGGTGGTTTTAACAATTTTTTCAGGCATGATGGTTTTCTTTTCAAAGAAAACAAGTTGTGTATTCCTCAATGTTCAATGAGAGAATTACTTGTGAGAGAGGCACATAGTGGAGGTTTAATGGGGAATTTTGGGATCAAAAAAACTTTAGATATGTTAAATGATCTTTTTTTTTTTTTTTTGTCACACATGAAAATAGATGTTGAGATTGTGTGAGAAATGCATTACTTGTAAATAAGCTAAATTTAAAGTAATGTCTCATAGGTTGTATGTATACTCCTCTTCCTATACCTAGTGAGCCTTGGGTTGATATATCCATAGACTTTGTTTTGGGTTTACCTAGGACAAACGGAGGGAGAAATTCTATTTATGTTATTGTTGACAAGTTTAGCAAGATGTCACATTTCATTTCTTTCCACAAAACAGATGATGCAACACATGTTGCAGGGTGGTTCTTCAAAGAAATTGTGAGATTACATGAAATTCCAAGGATAATTGTGAGTAATAGAGATGTCAAATTCCTTAGCCACTTTTGGAAACCAATTTGGAGCAAGTTGGATACAGGGTTGTTGTATTCAACCACTTGTCATCCACAAACAGATGGACAAACGGAGGTAGTAAATAGAACTTTATCAATGCTTTTGAGGGCCATAATTCAAAGGAATTTGAAGAATTTGGAGGAATGTTTGCCACATGTTGAGTTTACATATAACAGAAGTTTGTATACTACAACAAACCATTCTCCATTTGAAGTTGTGTACTGATTTAATCCATTAACTCGTATAGATTTGCTATCGTTACCTTTAGAAAAGGCTAATTTGGATAGTAAGCAAAAAGCTGATTTTGTCAAAGCATTGGATGAAAGAGTCCAGACACAAATTGAAAAGAAAACTCTACAATATGAGAAACAACATAACAAAGGCCGAAAGCAAGTAGTATTTGAACCCGGTGATTGGGTTTGGCTATACATGAGGAAGGAAAGATTTCTTAGCCAAAGGAAGTCTAAACTAATGCCGGTCCATTGTGAGTCCTTCAAAGAATCAATGGCAATGCATACAAGCTAGAACTATTAGCTGAGTACGACAATATTAGTGCAACCTTCATTGTTTCTGATTTATCTTTATTTGATGCTATCACGACCTGGGTTAATGAGCTAACTATCCTGTTAGCTCTTGTTTGACCAACTATTGGCTAAAATGCTCGAGTTAGGAGTTATCAGTAGTATACTCATCAACTCTTATAAAGCATTCATATGTTCCCACTTTTCTAACGTGGGACTAAGGGGTGTTACACTCTCCCCAACTCATATACTTGACATCCTTGCCAAGGTCGAACATATCCCAGATCAAACCCTAGCATGGTGCATGTGAGGCTTAGCCTAGTGGTCGCTCCATACTGTGTCTATCCGCAGGTAGCCCTTTCCTACTTGGGTCCCTCCAACATGCCCGAATACTAGGTCAGCCCTGATACCAAATGTCACGACCTAGGTTGATGAGCTAACTATCTTGTTAGCTCTTGTTTGACCTAACCATTGGCCAAAATGCTCAAGCGGGAGTTATCAGTAGTACACTCATCAACCCTTATAAGCGTTGACTAAGGGGTGTTACATATATAGGCAATGAAGGCAACGATTCGAGGACGAATCCTTTCGAGAAAAGGGGGAATGATATGACCTAATTAGTTGATCATAAATCTGCCAAGGACCCTTTTGTTATTTATAAAGGACTGATAAGAAGAGCTAAAGCTACAAAAATGAAAGAAATCATAACTTGTTCATTGGAAGGTATTTGGAAGGAACAAGTTGGTCAAGATTTGGTCAAAGTTCTATGGATGCAAGAAAAGCCAAAAAGGGTCAACGTGATTTAGATAAGTCCATACCATGAAGAGAAAGTCCAACCTTTAAGGAATTATAAAATTTAATCCATATTTTAAATAATAAAGGTCATTCAGCCATGGTGGACCATATTTGGAATTACGGATAATTTTACTTTAGATTTTTTAAGGTAGAATTGATGAATGATCTATATTTATGAATTAAAAATATTAATATTCTTTAATATATTGAATTGGTTCATTCTCTTTATACTTTGTCTTGCTCTATATAAACAAGACTGACTCTCTTTGTAAAGAACAACTTAAAGAAATATAATAATCTTCCAACACTGGTGATTGTTTGATTTTAAGTTCTTGCATGAACTTTAGAACTTATCAAGCTTTTTTGCTTGTGACATTCAAAAATCCTAAATCTTTGATTTTCCTTTTGAACTTATCAAACTTTTTATTTTATGGCATTTAGGGGAATCAAAGTGTTATTCTAATCTTTTATCATTTTTCTTTTTGATAAAGTGATTAGAATAGTTCCTCTTATCTCAATCTTGAATGATCCATTTTGTTTTAATCCGTTGGAGGGTGTCAATTTACATTATATATGTATTGTAGCTCTTTAGCTATTGGGGTGTATGGTTGCTAAGTTGATTTTTTCCACCACATATACACCTCCTCCTCGAGGTTGCTATTGAGAAATGTGATTTTCACATCCATCTATTAGATCTCATATAAGGCAAGGCTGGTAGCTAAAGGATATCGTCAAAGGTAAGGAGTTGACTATGACAAAACATTTTCACCTATAGCCATACTTAAATCTATCCAAAAGGTCTTTGTTGGATATCCTATAGGTATCCAACTTTTCATCCACTCTGATTTTCTTCTTAATGATCCATTTGCAGTCGATGGTTATGATACCCTCAGGTGCATCCATAAGGTTCCAAACCTTGTTAGAGTACATGGAATCTATCTTAGAATTCATAGCTTCTTGCCACTTCCCAAAGTTTATACTCATAATAGCCTCCTCATAGGTCTGAGGATCAACATCCTGAGAGTCCTCTCTATTAATATGTCATATATATCTTTCAGGATGGTGAGATACTCTGCTAGACCTAGCAAAGTTGGAACTTATGTGTTAGGTACCTGAATAGACTCGGACTCTAGAATAGTACTTGAGCTAGGTTCTCCAACCTTGCTCAACTCTATCTCACTCCCATTGTTTCCACCAAGAATGTGTTCCTTCTCAAGAACTACAGTCCTCTTAGCAACAAAGACCTTTTGGTCCTCAGGATAATAGAAATAATACCCCAAAGTCTCCTTAGAGTATCCTACAAACGTGCACCGTTCCATCCTTAATTCTAACTTGTCGGGGTTATGTCTTTTAATATGGGCAGGACAACCCAAAATCTTAACCACCTTAAGATCAGGCTTCCTTCCTTTCCATATCTCACATGATGTAGACACTATCGACTTTGATGGAACTCTATTTAGAAGGTAAGCAGTAGTCTCTAGGGCGTATCCCTAGAATGAGACGGGTAGGTCAATGAAACTCATCATGGACTGTACCATGTCTAACAACATGTGATTCCTCATTTCTGATACATCATTAAGATGAAGTGTATAAAACAGTGTCCACTGGGATATAATCTCATGGTCCTTGAGGAAATGGATGAACTCTGTACTCAAGTATTCTCCTCCTCGATCCGATCGAAGAGTCTTTAATACTCTTTCCTATCTAGTTTTCTACCTTATTCTTTTATTCCCTGAACTTCTTAAAGGTCTCGGACTTGAACTTAATCAAATATATATATCCATACCTAGAGAAATCATTAGTGGATGTAATGAAGTATGAGTAACCATCTATAGCCTAAGTCGACATAAGACCACATACATCACTATATACGAGTTCCAATAACTCAGTGGCTCTCTCTCTAGTTCCACTAAAAGGGGAGTTGGTCATCTTCCCACGAAGACAAGGTTCGCAAGTTATATACGACTCATAGTTAGATAGATCTAAGTATCCATCTTTATGCAACTTTTGAATCATTCCCTGATGTATATGACTTATCCTACAATGTCATATATATGCATTATTCACCTCATCTTTTTTTCTTTTAGATGTATTTATATTCATGATATGTGGATAAGTGTTTAACATATATAAGCTATTTATCATGGTCCCTCTAGTGATGATCTCATCATCCATAATTATTAAACAACTATTATTCTCAAAAAGTAATTTATATCCATTAATTGTTAAACAAAAGATAAAAATAATATTTTTAATAATATAGGGAATAAAATAATATATATTCAATGCAATAATTGCTCCACCATGTAGATGTCGAGTGACCTCCCCAATAGCAACTCTTGCTCCATTACCCATCTTGAGATCCATCTCCCTTCTGACCAATCTCTTAGATCTTACCAGAACTTGCAACGAATTGTAGATATGATAAACACTCCCAGTATCCAATACTCATGTGTTGCCATGAAAATCTGACAAGTAGAGACTGATCATGAATATACCTAATGCTTCTTCAAGCTTCTGTTTCGCCTTCTCTGCAAGTTAATCTTTATAGTTCCTCTTCTAGTGCCCATCTTGGTCGTAATGGAAGCTATTGGGAAATAAAGTGGGAGCATCACATACATCAAGAAATGATCAAAATAAAATAGGGTTCCCACATAGATCAAATCGTCGTACAAAAAATTAGGTCACGAGAAAGCGATAAAATCGAAAAACTACATCGTATGAGAGATTATTTACCTAGGGAGATCATATATCACTATTTTCCCTGATCCGGATAGAGAGGATGAAGGAGGTCAAGCATCCTCCTCTCTAACAGTATCCACACGATGTATCGCTGTGGCGATATTGCTCCACGTGCAATCTCAGGTCTCGCAACTCTAGCACAAAGGGAGGGAGGAGAATAGGAGGGGGTGACTAAAGATACAAACTATCAAATATGTGTCTCCCCTCTTATTTATAGAGAGCCATCGAAAACCCTAGGGGTCCTACCTTAGTAGGTGTTAGATCTCCATCTAATTACCTACTAACCTTGCATTATTATATCTTTGTCTAATAATCTCTTTTGGACTCTGATTGGGCCTCATGCAAGGAGCCCATCAATGCATGGTCTCATCTAATGAGAATCGGGACTAATTGGATCTTTATCTAATCCTCTATTCGCGTAAATATCCACCATATGTGTGTGACCCGCTAGGCTCGATACCGAGCTGGTTGTGAGTCACTCCCATCAGAATTCATTTTGATATAGTGAATTATTATCCTCATAATAATTCACTTAACTCATCGACTATGGGCATCTCATCGACTATGGGCATACTATGCTACTTTGTCATAGTCCCCAGAAGGTACAAGGGGATCAAATCCATCGAACATGTCTGTCCACAGTTACCGTGTATCTATAGTCCATGATCTAACTAATATCCCAAGGATCGTATATTAGATATTGTACTATCATGCCACATATGGAATTCATCTTAGTCTTACTCTAATTAAATTCTCCTAGAGAACTTATCTCTCTCTCAATTAGAGTAACCCTAGCTAGGGATTTGTTTTAGCAAGCACATATGAGATATTTCTCTCGTGATACCAAGAGTAGATGATCCTTTATTGACACTCAATTGCCTTCGTAAGGTTGGCTACCAATCTCGATAACCAATTGTACCATATCTAAAACTTTCCAAACATGTAAGTTCAACGTCAAAAATAAGAGTACTCATATAAGGCATTCTTGATGTCTTAAGTCTAAGGACCAGATGCTTGTGACATTCTATTATTCTAAACTTTGATCTGCCTGATATCTACTTGTGACATTCTATTATTCTAAACTTTGATCTGCCTGATATCTATTTATGACATTCAGAGCATGTGTTATATCAGACCTAGTACATAGCATAGTATATCTGATAGGCCCTATCACTGAGGCATAGGATACACTCCTAGAAAATGATATTTCATGTCTCATCACTATAAGGTCTTTCTTGCAATTCTACATGCCAAAGCTTCTGACAATAGAGTCTATATACCTAGACTAGGATAGGCCAACCATCATCTTGGATCTATCTCTATAGATCCGGATCCCCGAAATATAGGATACTTCTCCTAAATCCTTCATAGAGAAGTTTCTGGATAGCCAAGTCTTTATTATGGAGAGCATTCCTACATCTTCTCAATGATTATGATGTCATCCACATAGCACCAAGAAGGAAATATTGGTCTTACTTATCTTTTTATATACACAAGGCTCATCTTTGTTCTTAACAAAGTCATAAGATATGATCGCCTCATCAAATATTATGTTCCAACTTCGGGAATCTTGCTTCAATCCATAAATGGACCTAAGCAACCTTCACACTTTATCTGGACTCTCTCTAGATATGAATCTCTTTGGCTATTTTATATACACCTCCTCCTCAAGGTTGCCATTGAGGAATGTAGTTTTCGCATCAATATATTAGATTTTATAGTCATAATGTGCTGTAATAACCAAAATAATTTTGATAGATTGAAGCATAGCTACAAGTGAAAAAGATTTATCATGGTCAACTCCTTGCCTTTAACGATATCTTTTAGCCATCTGCCTTGTATTATAAGTCTCTACCTTTCCATCTACTCTGATCTTCTTCTTGAAGATCCATTTGCAACTGATAGGTACAATACATTAGGTGCATCCACAAAGTTCCAAACCTTGTTGGAGTACATAAAATTTATCTCAGAATTTATGATTTCTTATCACTTTCCAAAGTCTATTCTCATAATAGCCTCCTCATAAGTCTGAGGATCAACATCATAAGAGTTCTCTCCACTGATATATCTCACATATCTTTCAGGAGGGTGAAATACTCTACTAAACCTGTGTAAAGTTAGAACATATGTGTTAGATATCTGAACAGATGGTGCTTGAGCTAGGTTCTCCAACCTCAGTCAACTCTATCTCACTCCCATTGTTTTGACCAAGAATGTATTTCTTCTTAAGAAACAGAGTCCTCTTGGCAACAAAGACCTTCTGGTCCTTGGGTTGATAAAAATAGTACCCACAATTTTTTTTGAGGTATCTCACGAACTTACACTATTCTATTATTGATTCTAGCTTATTGAGATTGTGTTTTTTAACTTAGGCAGGACAACCCCAAATCTAACCATCTTAAGATTATGCTTATTTCCTTTCCATATCTCATATGGTGTACACACTACCGACTTTGATGGAACTTTATTCAGAAAGTAAGCTAAGATCTCTAGGGTATATCCCCAAAATAAGACGGGTAGGTCAGTGAAACTCATCATGGACTACACTATATCCAATGACATGTGATTTCTCCTTTCTGATGCACCATTGAGCTGATGTGTATGAGGTGTCCACTAGGATAGAATCTCATAGTCCTTGAGGAAATAAGTGAACTATGTACTTAAGTACTCTCATCCTCGATCTGATCGAAGCTTAATACTCTTTCTAATCTGGTTCTCTACTTCATTCTTATATTCCCTAAATTTTTCAAAGGCCTCGGACTTATACTTCATTAAGTATATGTGTCCATACCTAAAGAAATCATTAATTAATGTAATGAAGTATAAGTAACCGCCTATAGCCTGAGTAGACATGGGATCATATACATCACTATGGATGAGTTCTAATGTCTCAATGGCTCTCTCTTCAGTTCTACTAAAAGGAGAGTTGGTCATTTTCCTACGAAGGCAAGGTTCGAAAGTTGCGTATGACTCATAGTTAAATGGATCTAGGTATCCATCTTTCAGCAACTTTTGAATCCTTCCCTCATGTATATGACCTAACCTATAATGCCATAGGTATGCATTGTTCACCTTATCTCTTTTCATCTTAGACGTATTTATATTCATGATGTGTGGAGAAGTGTATAACACATATAAGTCATTTATCAGGGTCCCTCTAGTGATGATCTCATCATCCATAATTATTAAATAACTATTATTTTTAAAAACTAATTTATATATGCTAATTATGAAACAAGAGATGTAAAAAATATTTTTAATAATAAAGGGAACAAAATAGCATGCATCTAATGCAATAATTGCTCCACCAAGCAGATGTAGGGTAACCTCCTCAACAGTAACTACAGCAAATCTTGCTCCATTGCCCATCTTGAGGTCTATCTCGCCTATGACCAATCTCTTAGGTCGTCTTGCCAAAACCTGCAATAAATTACAGATATGATAAGCACTCCATGTATCTAATCTCCATGAGTTATCATGAAAATATGATAAGCGTAGACTGATCATGAATATACCTGAAGCTTCTACAAGCTTTTATTTCGCCTTATTTACAAGGTAGTCCTTACAGTTCCTCTTCAAGTGCCCGTCTTAGCAATAATGGAAGCACTGTCCATTGTCTTTTGTCGAGTCTTTATTTGCAACCTTTGTCTTACCCGATATTTCTTTACCTTTGCATTTCTTAAGGGTCTTAATGGCCTTCCTTGTCTTATTGGCCTCACCATTATAGAGAATTGGCTTCTCTTTCTTAATGGTGCTCTCAACTTTCCTTAATATATTGAGGAGCTCAGGTAGAGTCACCTCAAACTTATTCATACTAAAGTTAATAATGAACTGTAAAAAGGAATCTGGCAGGGACTGAAGTATAAGATCAACGCATAGGTTATCCTCTAGGACTATCTATATACTTCACAAAGCGAGCAATCTCATCCTCGCTTGTCCTTTCCTCTAGCATGACATAATCGTGTTAATGACATATACGATTTTTCATCGTGAGAATAATTCTCAAATTACTGAGCCAATCTATGTAGTTTAGACTAGTGATGCGGTTGACATCAAGTATACCATGTAGGGGGTTTACAAGCGACTAATAAGATGTAGCATAAATTAATAACGATGGAAGACCATGTGAGTCAATAGAAACTCGACCAACTCAACCTATGTCATGATTCAATTTCTTCCTATAACGATGGAAGACCATGTGAGTCAATTTTATTATCTCATGCTCACTGACTTAATATTATCATAAGAGGGATTTTTGTTTTATATCAGTCTCGTAATATGTCATGTCACAAACATACATATTTAATATATATCTACATCATATATATATAATTGGTTCATTCTCTTTGTACATTGCCTTGCTCTATATAAACAATGCTAACTCTCTTTGTAAATAACAACGTAAAAAAATATAATCATCTTCCAACATAAGTGTTTGTTTTTAAGTTCTTGCATGAACTTTGGAACTTATCAAGTTTTTCTCCTTGTGGTATTCAAAAACCCTAAATCTTAGCTTTTCTTTTTTAACTTATCAAACTTTTTAGTTTGTGGCATTTAGGAGAATTAAAGTGTTGTTCTAATCTTTTATCATTTTTCTGTTTGATAAAGTGATTAGAATAGTTCCTCTTACTTCAATTTTGAACGGTCTATTTTGTTTCAATTCGTTGGAGGTATCAATTTGCATTCCATATATATCATAGCTCTTTAGCTATTAGGGTGTATGGTTGCTGAGTTGATGATTCCACCATTTGGTATCAGAGCTCGACTCAAGTTTGAGGTTTATATAACCATTTATTTGATATCTTCTAGCTTTTAATTTTCTCTTCAGCATCATAGCTATAATTATTGTTCTTACTTCATTATTGTGCTCTTATTCTTTGTCTTCATTTATCCATAATTTATAGTATAAAAAAGAAAAGAAAAAAACTCAGATAATAAAAAATAGAAAAAAGCAAACGACAAAAGAAAAAAAGAGAGAAAATCAAAGAAAAGAGAGAGAGAAAATCAAAGGTAAAAAAGAAAAGATATTTTTTGGTAAGTAAAAGATCAGAATTGTGGATTAAAGAAATTCTTGCAAATTATAAAATTCAGTCTTGTTCATTTTATTCTTGTTCCGGTTTGGAAATCTCTCTCAAATTCCTAATTTTTTTTTGTTCATTTGATATTTCAATTGTAATTCTTGAATGATCAAAGTGTAATACGTACACCTCTAAATTGGCCTCTCTTTTGGCTTTTATACCTACCCAATTTTACTATCCTTGAATTGTCATAATCTGAATTATTTGTTTAGGTACCTTAGTTCATCTAAGAACCCAAAGAACAAAACAAGAGAGGTAAAAGGTAAGAGTGGTGAGATCCGTATTAAGAAAGGCCAAATCTTGAGCAAGACACTTGAGAGAGTATTGGTGTGGTTGTTCTAATTTTATTTTTCAAGTTTTAACATGTCTAAAGAAAAAGAAATGAGTTCTACATCAAATGATCTTTTAGTTCAAGCAATGAAGCAACAATTTGAACGTATATTCAACATAATGGAAAATATAAGAGATCATCTAGAAAGACATGATGATGCAATTAATAGATTACAAGAAGGACCACGACGTGGGAGACAACCAACCTTTGTCAATGATGAATATGATGGAGTAGAAGACATAGATGATGACCAAGTTACTCTAATTGCTCAAGAAGTTAATCCTAAGAGAGGACGTTTTGATGGTGTGGACAGAAATATTGACAGAATCAAAATGAAAATTTCTTCTTTTCAAGGGAAGAATAATCTAAATGCCTATATGGAGTAGGAACGAAAAGTGGAGTTGATCTTTGAATGCCACAACTATTATGAAGGAAAAAAGGTAAAATTAATCGTTGTTAAATTTTATGATTATGCTATTGTTTGGTAGGATCAATTGTGTAAAGATAGGTGAAAAAATGGTGAAATGCCCGTGGAGACTTGGTTGGAGATGAAACAAAGGAGGAGATTTGTCCCTAGCTATTACTATAAGGATTTGCATCAACAACTACAAACTTTAACATAAGGTTCCATGAGTGTTTAGGAATATCACAAGGAGATAGAGATAACCACGATAAGGGCTAGTGTGGAGGAAGACCATGAGGCCACCATGGCTAGATTCTTGAGTGGATTAAATAAGAACATTGTTGATCTTGTGGAGTTGCAACACTATGTGGAGATTGAGGATATAGTAAATATGGCCATGAAGATTCAGAGACAACTCAAAAGAAAAGGTATAAGATATGATTCAAAACCTTATTCGATTTCTTCTTCTTCTTGGAAATCGAATTAGAGTAAAAAGGATAATAAACCCATTGTTAAGCCTAAATCTAGTGAAACAGAAGGCAAAATTGAATTAGGCAACAAGGGTAAATGTGATAAGCAATGGAATCAAACTAGAGGCATTAAGTGTTTTAAGTGCCTTGGGTATAGACATATGGCAGGTGAATGTCCTAGTAAGAGAGTTATGATCATGAAGGATGAGATTGTTGAATCTAAAAGTGAGAGAGGATGAGATGACCTTCCAACATTAGAGGATGTTAGTGATGTAGAGTATGCAAAAGGTGAAAGTTTAGTTATTCAATGCACACTTAGTTTGCAAAACAAAAAAGATGAACATGGTGAACAACGTGAGAATCTGTTTCACACTCATTGTTTGATTGCTAACAAGTTATGTAATATGATTGTTGATAGTAGAAGTTGTACAAATGTGAGTACCTTGCTCATGGAGAAACTTAAATTACCTACTATTAAACATCCAAAACCTTACAAGTTACAATGGTTGAATGATAGTAGTATGGTGAAGGTAAACCGGCGAGTGTTAGTTTCTTTCTCAATTGTTAGATACAAGGATGAAGTTTGGTGTGATATGGTACTTATGTATGCTGGTCACTTGTAGTTAGAGAGATCATGGCAATATGATCGAAGGGTAACACATATGGGTTCAAGAATCGTTATTCTTTGATTATGGATGGACAAAAATATCAACTTGGACCTTTACCTCCAAAGATCATTTTTGAAGACCAAATGTGCGTAAAACAATAGTATGAGGAGCTTGAATCTTCATTAACCAAAACTTTAGGGAGGCAGCAAGAAAGAGAGAAAAAAGAAAAATATGAGTTGAGTGGTAAAAACAAGAGTGTTGGGAAACACAAGGGGAGAGAAAATAAGGAAGACCTGAGCAAAAGAAAAATGAGTGTTTATGCCAAAATGAGTGATGTAAAGAAAGTCTTAACCATGAGGCAACCCATACTTGTACTTATATACAAGGATATTTTGATTGCGTCTAACAAAATTACAAAAATTTGCCTAGTGTTATTGTTGATCTTTTGCAAGAAAATGAGGATCTCTTTCCCGAAGAAGTTTCAAATGGTATGCCACCAATTAGAGGAATTGAGCATCAAATAGATTTCATTCCAAGTGCAAGCAAAACAAACAAGCTAGTATATAGATGTAACCCCGAAGAGACCAAGGAAGTCCAAAAGCAAGTAAGTGAGCTTATGAAAAAGGGTTATGTGCGAGAAAGCATGAGTCGATATACAGTTCCTATTTTGTTGGTGCCAAAAAAGATGAATCTTGGAGAATGTGTGCTAATTGCAAAGTCATCAATAAAATCACGATAAAGTATCAACATCCTATTCATAGGTTAGATACCATGTTAAATGAATTACATGGTTCTTGTGTGCTTTTAAAAATTAATTTGAAATCTGAATATCATCAAATAAGAATGCATGAGGGTAATGAATAGACAACTGCTTTCAAAACTAAACATGGTTTATATGAATGGTTGGTGATGCCTTTTGCCTAACTAACGCACCTAGTATTTTCATGAGATTGATGAATCATGTTTTGTGTACTTACATTGAAAAGTTTATCATCGTTTATTTTGATAATATACTTGTGTATAACAAAAGTTTTGATGAGCATGTAACACATTTAAAAGCTATTTTTGTTGTGCTTAAGAAAGAAAAGTTATATGCTAAAAAAATATACTTTCTGCACTAATGAAATTACTTTTCTTGGTTATGTTGTTAATGATAAAGGAAATCATGTTGATCAAGAAAAAGTGAATAGTGTTAGTAATGTTAGAAGTTTTCATGGTCTTGCTAGGTTTTATAAAAGATTCATTAAGGATTTTTCTACAATTGTTGCATTATTAACTGAATGCATCAAAAAGAATGTGGGATTTAGATGGGGTAAAGAACAAGATGATGTTTTTAATTTGCTTAAAGACAAACTCAGTTCAATACCTTTGCTTGCTTTACCTAACTTTGCTAAAACTTTTGAGATCGAGTGTGATGCGAGTGTGATAGGTATTGGAGGAGTCTTAATGCAAGAAGGCAAATCCATTGTGTTCTTTAGTGAGAAGCTAAGTGGAGCAAGTCTTAACTACCTGACATATGACAAGGAGTTCTACGCTTTGGTAAGAGTGTTAGAGACATGGTAGCACTATCTTTGGTACAAGAAATTCATTATACATACCGATCACGATACCTTGAAATATCTCAAAGGACAAGAAAAACTAAGTCGTGGGCATGCAAAATAGGTGGAGTTTATTGAATCTTTTCCATACATCATTAAGTATAAACAAGGTAAGAAAAATATAGTTGTCGATACTCTTTCTAGAAGGTTTGCTCTAATTTCTAAACTTGATGCCAAATTTTTGGGATTTGAGTATATTAAAGATTTTTATAATTCTAACCATCATTTTACTAATGTTTATGGGGCATGTGAGAAAGGGGGTTTTGATAATTTTTTCAGGCATGATAGTTTTCTTTTTAAAGAAAACAAGTTATGTATTCCTCAATGTTCAATGAGAGAATTACTTGTGAGAGAGACACATAGTGGAGGTTTAATCAGGAATTTTGGGATCTAAAAAATTTTAGATGTGTTAAATGTTCTTTTTTTTTTGTACCACACATGAAAAGAGATGTTGAGAGATTGTGTGAGAAATGCATTACTTGTAAATAAGCTAAATCTAAAGTAATGCCTCATGGGTTGTATGTATACTCCTCTTCCTATACCTAGTGAGCCTTGGGTTGATATATCCATAGACTCTGTTTTGGGTTTACCTAGGACAAAAGGAGGGAGAGACTCTATTTTTGTTGTTGTTGACAGGTTTAGCAAGATGGCACATTTCATTTTTTGCCACAAAACAGATGATGCAACACATATTGCAGGGTTGTTCTTTAAAGAAATTGTGAGATTACATGAAATTCCAAGGACAATTGTGAGTGATAGATTGTTTACCTAGGGATATAGTATATCGCTGTTTTTCCAGATGCGGACAGAGAAGATAAAGGAGGTCAGGTGTCCTCCTCTCTAGTAGTATCCACACAATGGGTCACTGCAGTGATACTCCTCTATGCGTAATCCCAACTCTCGCAACTCTAGTACATAGGGAGGGAGGAGAATAGAAGGGGGCAGTCAAAGATGTAGCCTATCAACTATGTGCCTCCCCTCCTATTTATAGAGAGCCACCAAAAACTCTAGGGGTCCTACCTTAGTGGGTATTAGATCTCTATCTAATTACCTACTAACCTTGCATTATTAGATCTCTATCCAATAATCCCCTTTGGACTCCAATTGGGCCTCATGTAAGGAGCCTATCAGTGCAGGATCTCATCTAATGAGAATATGGACTAATTAGATCTCTATCCAATTCTCTATTCGCTGAAGCATCCACTATATGTGTGTGACCCTCTAGGCCCGATACCAAGCTAATTGTGAGTCACTCCCATCAGAACTCCTTCTAATATAGTAAATTATTATCCTAATAATAGTTCACTTGACTCATCGATTTTGTACATACTATGTCACTTTACCATAGTCCGTATATGGTACAAGGGGATTAAATCTATCGGACATATTTATCCATAATTATAGTATATCCATAGTCCCTTATATAATTAATATCCCAAAGACTGTATATTGGACATGGTATTGTCAGGTCACATACGGAATCTGTCTTAGTCTTGCTCTAATTGGATTCTCCTAGAGAACTCCTTCTCTCTCAATCCGAATGACCCTAGCTAGCTAGGGAGTTATCTAAGCAAGCACATATGGGTATTTCTCTCGTAATACTAAGATTGGATGATCCTTTATTGACACTCAATTGTCTTTGTAAGGTTGGCCACTAATCTCCATAACCGGTTGTATCAGATCTGAAACTTTCCAAACTTGTAAGTTCAGCATTAAAGAAAAGAGTACTCATACAAGACATTCTTGGTGTCTCAAGTCTAAAGACGAGATGCACAACTGAGACTATAGAATTGCTGTCTGACATTAGGTATCATTAACCATACAACATTTCATAAGCAGATCAATCAGTAAACTTATTCTTCATTGAGCATCTATATTATATCTTTAGTGTCTTCACACAAGTGGCTATGAGACCAGTCGCTCGCCTCCATCATATGGATAGATATATAGTACACCAGTCTATCGAGTTATCTCGATATCCTCTCGAGTAACCTATGACTTGAATTATTTTAGATCTGTGTTTAAAGGTGAATCGGTCTTATTATCATTATATCATCATGATCTGATTCTTATTGCACAAAATCAAGGACATCACAATATATATATAACAGATAATATAATGTGAGAATATGCCAATAATAATCATAAGCAAAAAGATCGCTTGGCATGTCACATGTGAAATCACTCACATGATTGGCTTGTAGGGCACATGTTACCAGCAATCTCCCACTTGACCAAAAGCCAATCTCCTATGTGTCTGATCCCCATCAGACCCCTATGATGCTCAAATACAATATGAGCCAATGACCTCATTAGTGAATCTACAATGTTATCTTCGAATGGAACTCTTTTCATTATTATATCTTTATGGGCTATGATCTCTCTAATTAAGTGGAACCTTATTAGAACAATTATGATGAGACCTGGGTTCCCTTACTAGAGCTAAAGCTCTATTAGTGTCGTTATATATGGGAATCAGCTCCAGGTTGCTCGGAACGATTCATAAATCCCTGATGAACTCCATCATCTACACCCCTTCTTTTGTTGCTTCTATTGCAGCAATGTATTTCGCCTTTATGATTAAGTCAGCAGTAGTATCTTGCTTGAAACTCTTCAAGCTTACTACTCCTTCGTTCAAGGTAAAAATATATCTTGAGTTTGACTTATTATCATCAATGTCAGACTGGAAACTCGAGTCTATGTAGCCCTCAACCTGGAGGCTACCTTCTTCATATACCAATAAAAGATTTATAGTCCTCCTCAAGTACTTAAGGATACACTTTATTGTCTTCTAGTATTCTAAACCTAGATCCGCCTAATACCTGCTCGTGACACTCAAAGCATATGCTATATCAGGCCTGATACATAGCATAACATATATGATAGACCCTATCATTAAGGCATAGGGTATCCTATCCATGTCTGCCCTTTTCAAGAGTCTTTGGGGACGCACTCCTAGAAAGTGATATTTTATGTCTCATCGGTACGAGACCTTTTTTGGAATTATATATGCCAAACCTTTTGACTATATAGTCTATATACCTGGACTAGGACAAGCCAAGATCATCTTGGATCTATCTCTATAGATCCAGATCCTCAAAATATAGGATGCTTCCCCTAAGTCCTTCATGGAGAAGTTTATAGATAGTCAAGTCTTTACTATTGAGAGCATTTCTACATCTTCTCAATGATGAGGATATCATCCATATATCACCAAGAAGGTGATAGCACTCTCAATTACCTTCTGATACATACAAGGCTCATCTTTGTTCTTAACAATGTCATAAGATCTGATCGCCTCATCAAATATTATATTCTAACTTTGGGAAATTTGCTTTAATACATAAATAGACCTGACAACCTGCATACTTTATTTAGACTCTCTCTGGATATGAATCCCTTTGGTTATTTCATATACATTTCCTCCTCGAGGTTGTCATTAAGGAATGCAGTTTTCACATCAATCTGTCAGATCTCATAGTCATAGTGTGTTGTAATAGCCAAAACAATTTTGATGGATTTAAGCATGGCTATGGGTGAAAAAGTTTCACCATAGTCAACTCCTTACCTTTGACGATTTCCTTTAGCTACCTGTCTTACCTTATAAGTCTCTATCTTTCCATCTACTTCGATCTTCTTCTTGAAGATCCATTTACAACCGATGGGTACAATCCCCTCAAGTGCATCGACAAAGTTCCAAACCTTATTGGAGTACATGAAATTCATCTCAGAATTCATGGCTTCTTATCACTTCCTGGAGTCTATACTCATAATAGCCTCCTCATAAGTCTGAGGATCAATATCATAAGAGTTCTCTCCATTGATATGTCCCACGTATCTTTTAGGAGGGTGAGACTCTCTGTTAAACCTACGTAAAGTTGGAACTTATATGTTAGGTATCTGAATGGACTCGAACTTTGAAATGGTGCTTAAGCTAGGTTCTCCAATCTCGCTCAACTCTATCTCATTCCCACTGGTTTGACCAAGAATATATTCCTTTTCAAGAAACAGTGTCCTTTTAGCAACAAAGACCTTCTAGTCCTCGGGATGATAGAAATAGTACCCATAAAATTTTCTTGGGGTATCTCACGAACTTGCACCATTTTGTCATTTATTCTAACTTATCGGGATTGTGTTTTTTAACTTGGGTAAGACAGCCCCAAATCTTAACCATCTTAAGATCAGACTTTTTTTATTTTCATATCTCATATAGTATAGAAACTACTTACTTTGATGGAACTGTATTCAGAAGGTAAGCTACGGTATCTAGGGCATATCCCAGAATAAGATGGGTAGGTTAGCAAAACTCATCAAAGACCATACTATATCCAACAACATGTGATTTCTCCTTTCTGATGCACCAATGAGCTGAGGTGTATGAGGTGTCTACTGGGATAGAATCCTATGGTCCCTGAGGAAATGGATGAACTCTGTACTCAGGTACTCTCCTCCTCAATCTGATCAAAGAGTCTTAATACTCTTTCCAATCTGGTTCTCTACTTCATTATTATATTCCCTGAATTTTTTAAAGGCCTCAGACTTGTACTTCATTAAGTACATGTGTCCATATTTAGAGAAATTATTAGTGACTATAATAATACCCTGTGATCGTCCATCTTGTCATCATCAGTTTCGTCGGCACCTTGGCGCATCTCCATATATAGGAATTATCCGTCTCAATCTCATGGGTCCCGTTGGCACCTCCATGCTCCTGTCGTACCTTTTTATGTAATTATCATATAATCACAAGCACGTAGGCCTGATAATATACAAAAAAAGTTAGAGACTCGTAGGCCCCAATAATAATAATAATCACACATATACATATCACTTCCTATTATTCATGATCATCCGTCTACATCATACATCACATGTACACATCATCATGTAGGACTAACAGATAAATAATTAATAATAAAAATATTTAATTAATTATATTACTAGACTTTTTGGGATACCCTACCATAGGGTGCCCCACATGGCAGGAAAGAGACCCCTATGCGGCTAGGAAACCCTAGCCACTAGGGGCATCCCTGTGGCCACGAGTTCCTAGCCACAGGATAGCCTTGGGCTGCCAAGAAACCCTAGCCCCCAAGGTGTTCCTTGTAGCCAACAAACTTGGTTGCAATCTACCATGAAACCCTGGCCCCATGCTGCCCCTTGTAGCCAGGAGTCCCTAGCCGCAAGGTTACCTCCTATGGTCAGGAATCCCTAATCGCCAAGGGTTCCCCATGCGGCCAAGACTCCTTGACCGCATGGGGTGCTCAACCATGGCTGAGAGTAGCACGTTTTGCTCTTTGTTATGGTGGTGTTTTGGCTAGGCTGAGAGCACCAAAACATGATCTCGACCAAGGCTGCAAGCAGCCTTTGACTAATCTATAGGGCAGCAACAGTTGCTGCCCTTTCTCCTACAATTTACATCAACAACTTTGACATCAAAATATCAATCTAAAGCACCTTTCAATGCTGAGAAAATGTATTGTTTATATTTGAAAACTACAATAAAATCTTAGCTAGTTACACATAAACTAATCTACACATTTCAATCTTAATACACGTAGTTTATAAGCTAATCATTACACAATGAATCTGGCTCTAATACCACTATTGGAAAACCTCATCAGCAGCATCACATGCATAATGGAAACATAAAACAAAAAGGTCTCATACGTTAGTCAAATCATCGTGCGATGATTGGTGTATGAAAATTTATAAAATAAAAAAATCTGCATATTGTTAGATGTTTTACCTATAGAGATCGTATATCCCTGAAAACCTAGATTTAAAAAGAGAGGATGAAGGATGTCATATGTCCTCCTCTCTAGTGGTATCAGCACGGTGGATTGATGTAGCGGTGCTCCTCCATTCGCAACGCAAAACCTCACAGTTTTTGTGCACATTCTTCGTAGTCTTTGTGCATCACCTTACAGCATGCATGGAGGAAGAACTCCTTTATTCTTCACTATCCTTGTGCACTAGAGAGAGGGGTGGTTAGCTGAGAAGAAAAGGGAGGGAGGAGAATAGGAAGGGGCGACCAAGGTGCAGCCTATCTCTTTTCTTGGCTGCCCATACCTCCTATTTATAGAAAGCCTCTTTAAAACCTAAGAGGTCCTACCTTAGTGGATATTGAATGTCTATCTAATTACCCTCACCTCTTGGATTATTGGATCTCAATCCAATAATCTCAATTTACCTCTAGTTGGGCCTCATGCAAGGAATCTATTAATGTTGGGTCTCATCCAATGAAACAAGGACTTATTGGATAACTTATATCTAATCTTCAATATCCACCATATGTATGTGACTCTCTAGGCCCAATACTGAGCTGACTATGAGTTGCACCTGTTAGAACTCTTTTTGGCTCAGAACGCCTTCTGACTCGGTGAATTATTATCCCATAATAATTCATTCAACTCATCGACTATGGACGTACTAAGTTACTACACCATAATCCCCAAACTATACAAGGAGATCTAAATCATTGGATATATCATCCTCAATTACCGTATACCTATAGTCCCTCATCCATCTAATATACAAAAGTCTGTATATTGGGAATGGTATTATTATCAGGTCTCATACGGTATCCATTTTAGTTTCGCTCTAGTTTGATTCTCCTAGATAACTTATTCTCTCAATCCAAATGACCCTAGCTAGGGATTTCTTGAGCGAAAGTATAGGGATATTCCTCTCATGATACCAAGAGTAGATGATCATCTATTGATACTTAATTGCCTTCGTAAGGTTGACTACTAATCCCAATAATTGACTATACTAGATCTGAAACTTCCAAACCTACAAATCTGATATCAAAGAAAGGAGTACCCAAATAAGGTGTTTTTGGTGTCTCAAGTTTAAAGACTAGATATGCAATTGGGACTACAAAATCACATGATAACATTAGGCATCATTAACCATCCAATATTTCGTAAGTGGATCAATTAGTAAACTCACTCTCCAATGAGCATATGTATTGTACCCTTAGTGTCTCCACACAAGCAGCTATGAGATCAATTGCCACTATCACATGGATAGGTGTACAATACACCGATCTATTCGGTTATCATGATGTCCTTCTTAAGTAACCTATGATCGAGATTGTTTGGGATCTATGTATAAAGGTGAATGGTCTCATTATCATGATCTTATCATAATCTAATTCTCATTGCATACATCCAATGATATCAAAATATATATTTACAGTAAATAATATATAGTATAAAAAATACTAATAATAATAATGATGTAAAAAGATTGTGAAGCATGTTACATATACTAGCACTCACGTGATTGGCTTGTATGGCACCTGTAACCAGCAAGGATAACCTATGCATTGATCTTATATTTTAGACCCTACCAGATTCCTTTTTTCAGTTCATTATAAATTTTAATATAAACAAGCTTGAGGTGACTCTCCTAAGCTCATGTCACGAACAAAAATATAAAGAGGTGCTCAATGTAATGTTCATGTATGTCTGTGTCTTTCGGGTTTTGTTCATACTTTGTACAACAAGTAGCGGGCTAGCAGTAAGCTTGGCAACCCTAATTTGGCTTATTTTCATGGTCGATTTTGGCTTATAAATGAGAGTTGTATCATGTGAACACTCGTGGGGAGTTCGGTCTGTAATGAACCTTGATCTTGTGTATGTGACTGTTAAGAGTTTGTATAGTCCATATTGTAATTTACGTTGGCTATATAAAGTGTTTGCTAAAGTGGTTGCTTATAGATCTTATGAGAAATACTTTCTCTAATCTGTTTTCTCTTTTGTAGATCCTAAGAGACCATAGAAGGTTTACGGAAGGCTGACCTTTATGGATGAACATGCAATAGTGCTATACGACTTAGGCAAAACCAACTAAGTTCGTGACCTTTAGTATTAAAGCAAGACAAGCACATGCAAAAATACTTACCATGCAAAAGTGAGGAACTTAGTCGGGCTGCGTGGAGGGCAGCCAGCAAGCGTGACAATTTCAAGGAAACAGACATTGAGATGTAGGGAAAGGAGTCACTCAAAAGAGTGGACATCCATGATTAGCATTCAGAGGAATGGCCAACCCTTTGCGTGAGAGGCACCACAAGGATAAGCAAGCTAGGAATATGTGTAGCATGCAAAGGTTAGGATAGTTGAGTTCGAGCTATGGCTCGACGTTAGCAACTAAACTTGACGGTGCTTAAGGTAAGCGGGGCGCTTGGTAAAAGATGAGACTATATAAAGTGGGATGCGTTGTGCAACGACTGAAAGAGTTGTGCAAAGCTCATAGAGGTGAAGAGAATTGCTAACTTGAAGAATTCAGTACTCATGCAAGGGCTCATATAAGGACGATGGAGTACTCGTGGCTACCCCAAGGTGATCGAAACTTGACACCATGGAGTATTAAAACTTTTTCTTCGATATAAAAAGAATACATCCGTATGAGGCAGAAGTGTGTAACAAGTTCAGCACGTTGTTACGCCTTGAAGGGTGCAGTGGAGTTGTATTGGCGAAGAGTTACAAACTAGCAAGTGCATTTATAGGGGCAAAATAATACACAGGTTGTTCAGTAATATGGAGTAGTCCAAGGGTATGATGGTCTCCAAAACTTTTAGAGGGAAGGATACAAAAAAAGTTACTCGAATAGGACAGATATCCAGGAGGGATAAGTCTTGGTTCTCTAGAGGGAGAATCATGTGTAGTGGATCGCACATGTTAAGGAGTACCTTAAGGCAACAACTCTATAAAGCTCAACGGACTAAGCGAATAGTGAGGAGTCATCGCATGATCTCGAATAAGGTAATGCATTGGTGGATGCATTACGAGATCAAGTGGGAGAGCAATCTATATAAACATCATACGAAGGCACACTTAGAGTCGATGTAGAAATCGAACTTAAGGAATGGTGGGTGTGAGGACCACCATCAACTCAATGCAAATCAAGGAGCGGAACAACTTAGATGGAACTTGGTGAAGTATCTAAGTCGCATGAAGTGAGTCGACATAGAACATGGAACATGGAGCGGAGGCATGGAGCTTTCCTCATACAAAGGCCAAGGATATAAACTCTTGTAGAGACAAGAGTGGGATCATATCATTCCATAGATTGTTCATTTTGATGGATCAGACTCATTTAGTATGGTGCCAAGACGAAGGGAGCTTCGAGGCACATGCACGTTGTCTCAGAGATGCATTTGATGGAGGAACTAAGGTGATTCAACTTGTGGAGGCAAAGTTTGGATCCGAAGGCCTTAGCACGGGGCAAGAGGACACAGAGGCGAGTACTCTTGAAGAATATGCCACAATGCTACCATTCGAGTTATCATGAAGAAAGTGGTGCGCAACGGATATTATGTTAGTGAGGGTTTGAGGCCCAGGATCCAAATAATGGTGCACTAATTTTAATGAAGTCTAGGGACTTCGAGAGCTATAGGGGATGGATTGTCCTAGAGTGATGAGTTGTCCGGGTGTGACACAAGAATGGGTGGGTGAAGGTGAATTACCAAAAGAGCAAAAACAATCGAAGGTGGCGGAGGTCTTATGATGTGCTGACAGAGGCCATACATGGAGAGATCATAGTCTGAGTTCATCCCATAAGAATCTAAATGCAATGGAAATATCACCAGGAGGCGACATGGTGCAACGGATTATGATGGAAGAGTTCAAGGTAATATAACAAACGCAAGAGAAGTCTCGTGAGGGACGTGATCATGCGAAGGTATGATCAAGAGCTACTAGGAGCTCCACTTTGGTGAACAACACAATGGCAAGAAGGGTAATGGATTCAAGAAGTGAATGTCATAGTACTATAGAGGCGGGTCTTTCGTGTGTAAGAATTAAATCTTGTATCGGACAAAAGCCTTGGTCATCAGTATACGAGGGTTGTGTACCATCGAGAGAGAATTCAGAGTGCAAAAACTAGTGAATCTCATAGGGGGACTTGATCATACAAGGGTATGATCATAGTGGCTAGAGAGTGGGACTACTTTGGTGTTTATATTTGCTTAAAGGAGCCCAGCAAGTAAGAGAACAAGGTCGATTAAGCGAATGTTACTATCAAGGAAGCTAAGGAGAATAGAATCGGTCACGAGCCCTACAACAGCATGGCAAAGGCCATGCATGGGAGTTGTAGTCTATCTTTCCATCGACTAAGGGAAACTGCTCAAAGAACACAGGGATGTTAAAGAAGGAGGTCAAAAAGGGCAATAAAGTGACAATGAGTCCAGAGGAGCTCAGCTACCCAAAAGCAAAGTATCAATAAGAACGGAGGTGGACTTAGAGGAGTGCCACAATGCCATAGAGGTAGATATATCCATCACAAAGAAAGGGACGTAGATGCAAGGCAACAAATAGTAGGGTCATGGGCTTGGCAGCGCCATGGTACCGTAGAGGTGGGACTTCCGTGGAGTCATCAATCCCTTGCACTCATAGAGGGAGAGCATTGGTCGTGAAAGGGCGAAGGAGGTGAAGAATACAGAAGCAAACTCTAAGTACCAGGATAAGGCTGAAGGCAAGAGACCAATGAACTTCATAAGACTAGTGTTAATGGGCTTCTCTGCTGGTTACAGGTGCCCTGCAAGCCAATCACATGAGTGATGACAAGTGTGACACGCTGTATAATCTTTTTGCTTATGGTTAATATTGGCATATTCTCACATTATCTATTACATATATATTGTGATGTCCTTAGTTCTGTGCAATGGGAGTCGGATCGTAATGAGATCATGATAATGATATCGATTCACCTTTAAACACAGATCCTAAATAATCCCGGTCATAGGTTATTCAAGAGGGACATTGAGATAACCAGACAGATCGGTGTACTATATACCCGTTCATATGATGGAGGTGGCTGGTCTTATAGACACTTGTGTGGAGACACTAAGGATATAATACAGGTGCTCATCGGAGAATAAGTTCATTGATTGATCCGCTTATGGAATGCTGTATGGTTAATGTCAGACAGCGATTCCATAGTCCCAATTATGTATCTGGTCCTTAGACTTGAGACACCAAGGATGCCTTATATGAGTACTCCTTTCTTTGACACCACTTATAGGTTTGAAAAGTTCCAGATCTGGTACAGTAGGTTATCAGGATTAATAGCCAACCTTATGAAGGCAATTGAGTGTCAATAAAGGATCATCCACTCTCGATATCATGAGAGGAATATCCCATATGTGCTTACTTAAACAAATCCCTAGCCAGGGTCATTTAGATTGAGAGAGAAAGAGTTCTCCGGGAGAATCCGATTAGAGTGAGACTATGACGGATTCCATATATGACATGACAGTACCATGTCCAATATATGATCTTTGAGATATTAGTTCAATGAGAGATTATAGATACACGGTAACTGTGGATAGACAGGTACGATAGATTTGATCTCTCCTATACCGTTTGGGGACTATGGCGTAGTGCCCTAGTACGTTTATAATCGATGAGTCGAGTGAATTATTATGAGGATAATAATTCACTATATCAGAAGGAGTTCTGATGGGAGTGACTCATGGCCAGCTCGATATCGGGCCTAGAGGGTCACATACATATGGTGGATGCTTCAACGAATAGAGGATTAGATAGAGATCCAATGAGCCCCTATTATCATTAGATAAGACCCTATGCTGATGGGCTCATTACTTAAGGCCCAATTAGAGGCCTAAAGATTATTCGATAGAGATCCAATAATGCAAGGTTAGTGGGTTATTGGATGGAGATCCAATACCCACTAAGGCATGAGCCCTAGGATTTTTGGTGGCTCTCTATAAATAGGAGAGGAGACTCATGGTTGATAGGCTACAGTTTTAGCCACCACCTCCTATTCTCCTCCCTGCCTCTGAGCAAGAGTTGCAAGATCAGATTGGAGGATTTTTGCTGTAGAGATCCATCGTATGGATACCGCTAGCGAGGAGGACGTATGACCTCCTTCATCTTCTCCATCCAGATTTGGAATATAGGGATATACGATCTCCCTAGGTAAAATCAATCTCTCTTACATCATGGTTTTATCGATTTTTACATTTTTCTCGTGACCCTAATCTTTTGCATAACGATTTAATCTACATGGGAAACCAATTTTTGTTTTTATTTCTGCTGTGCATGTGATGCACCCGCTGAGGTTTCCCAATAGTGGTATCATAGCCAAGGTTTTCGTGTGAAAGATTGGTTTTAAACTACATGTGATGAGATTGTATCGCCTAGAATCGTTCTACATGTTTTTATTGCATTTTCATAGTAAAGGCAGCGAGGAGGAAGGGCGACCAGCCACGAGTAGCCCCATGCAGGGTCGGCCACCACAGTAAGGCCGCGGCCAAGGCCCCCTATAAGGGAGCAGTGGTCAGCCGCTGAAAGGGAGGCCAGACCTGGGCGGCCGCACCACCACGCCCAACCAGAGGCTGTGACCCAAGGGGCCACATGGTGCCAGTGCCAAACCCCGCCAAGAGGGCGCGGCGCCACGCAGGTCGCCACCAACGGGCAGGTAGCCAGGGCATGACGCAGAGGGGGAAAGAGGAGTTAGGGCATCCTTTGGAGAAAAGGATGATCCTGCCCCTATGAATTTAAAAAATTCCAAGGACTGTCCTCGTGTACATAATTTTCATAAATACCCTCAATAATTCTAAAAATTTCGAGGATTGTTCTCTCATCCATAATACCGAAAATACCCTCAATAATTCTGAAAATTTTGAGGACTGTCCTCTCATCCAAAATTATGAAAATGCCCTTGATAATTTTGAAAATTCTAAGCATGTCCTAATTTCCAAAAAAATAATTAATTAATTAGTTTAATTAATTATTATATATATCTAGTAATCCTACATATGATGTGATGTACATATGATGTATGATATGGATGGATGATCATTAGCCATGTGTTGTGATGTGTGTAATTATGATTATTATTATTATTAGGGCCTACGAGCCTTCGCTTTTTTTTCGTTTATTGTTGGGCCTGTGTGCCTGTGATTATTTGTAATTACATGGAGAGGCACGGTGGGAGCATGGAGGTGACAGCGAGACCCACGATGTTGTGGCGGGAGATTACGACGCATGGTGATGCGACGATCCAACGGAACTGATGATGACGAGATTAACAATCACAGGGCATGGAGATGCGCCGATGCACATATAGATTCTATTGTGAGTGATTAGGCCCATTGGCTCGGGCTTAATCATATTAGATGATGGCTCATGATCATCTGGTGTGTCTTGTATGTGTGATGTGTTATACACCTACTTGATATATATATATATATATATATATATATATATATACATGCGATGTATATATATATATATATATATATATATTAAATATGTATGCGTGTGATACGAAATATTAGGAGACCGATAGAAAATAAAAACCCCTCCTATGATAATATTAAGTCGGTAAGCATGAGGCAATAAGATTGACCCATGTTGTCTTCCATCATTATAGGAAGAAATTGAATCCCAATATAGGTTGAGTTGGTCGAGTCACTCGAGGCTCACCTATCTACGTGATCGAGTTCTTGCCTATGACATATATATGTCACCGGTGACCTAAGGACATAATATGACTTGGTCGAGCAATCGAGAGTATATTCATCGAATCAGACTTATCTTGTAATAATGGTGATGACTTAACTGAACTTCATGGTTGGTCGAGCAGTCGAGACCATAATGATTCAGAGGCCAAACATGATGGGAATCACAAGGAATTGTGATTGACAAGAGTTGTCTACCTTTTGGGCTTAGTGTAGTTAGTCGAGTCCCTCAAGATTACACTAAGATGCCAATTGGATCCTGATCCCCATTAGGAGTCTGTCGGAGACTTTTGTCTCATGTGTCGAGGGTGTCACATGATTCGCTAGGAAAATAGTGGGAGTAATACATTAAGATAGAAGTCCATATCTTAATTACTATTTTATGTAAAATCTGTATATTATTTAATTTATGTTATATCTTGCTTGTCGCTTGCAAAACCCCTACGTGGCATACTTGATGCCAACCGCTTCATTGGTCTAAAGGCTTCGTAATTTGAAAATTGTTCTCATGAAAGAGAAAATCATATATGTCCTTAATACGATTGTACCCACGCTGAAGGAAAGGACAAATGAGGATGAAATCGCTCGCTTTGTGAAGTATAAAGATAGTCCTAAAGGATAACCTGTATGATGATCGTATACTTCAGTCCCTACCAGATTCCTTTTCACAGTTTATTATTAACTTTAATATGAACAAGTTTGAGGTGACTCTACCTGAGCTCCTTAACATATTGAGGAAAACTGAGAGTACCATCAAAAAAGATAAGTCAATTCTCTATATTGGTGAGACTAATAGGAAAAGAAATGCTAGTAAAACTCTAGGTTGTCAAACCCCCGAAATCACATTCAAGAGGTGTGACTCTGTCGTATAAATATTATAATCATCACAATCCATCCGAGATCCAATCAAATATTTGAGGACATCGAGAAAACATTCATAGTTCAAAATTCACATATATAAAATTTGTGTAATTTATAATCATATATCGCATCACTCAAACATTTATGAAACTTAAAACCAACTTAACATATATTAACTACACTTATGATTCATCAATGAAAGAATGTATACAATCACCAAACCAACCATTTACCTCAAATTCACTTCATCATATAAAAAAACTCAGTATTCCAAAATAGCTCCAAACATAAGAGGTCATTTAACACTTTTACATGAAACATCAATCAAATTCGTCGATAATATTTCATAAGATACAAAATATACTTATACAAAAACTACAATTGATCATCCGATAATACTTGCCAACAATCTGTATAGCTCTCCACTACCTCAGTACAATTTTAACATTCAATGAGTGTTAAGCTGAAGTCTCTCACGTCTGAGAGCTCTATCCACCCACGTCTGGGTGAAGTCAAAAGAGGCCGGCAGAGCATCGCGGGCTCAAAGCATAACTCCCTTAACCATTTCTGACAAAGGTTCACATTATCCCACAAACACCAGAATACAAAAGGACATGAGCAATAAAAGTGACATATATCGAAAGCACATGCGAAACAATGAAATATACATGTACCAATATGAAGCAATACGATGTTAACATAAACATTCACAATTTGCATTCTGATATGCAAAGAATAAAGGACAAGAGTGCATAAGAATTCAAAGCAATAACGTAAGGCTCAATTGAAGAAATGACTTTAATTGGATCATAAACAGAATATGATCCGATGGCATATCAAAAATATAGATGGTGAAGTGAGATCATAAACGTAATATAGTCTATCTGACCACCAAACATAATAGAGCATCATAGGCTCCAAACATAATATATCCTTTACCATTTCTGGCCAAGGTCCAGAAAGTATCCCACAAACACCGGAGTACAAAAGGACAAGTGCAATAAAATGGGTATGTATTGGAAGCACATGCGAAACAATGAAAAATACATGTGCCAATCTGAAATAATAAGATGTAAACATAAACTTTCACATAGATAAATTGAAATGGGTAAGGAAGAAGAGTTAAAAGTTCAAGTGAAGAAGAATCCATTTCCAAAAGGTAAACAAGAATAGACAAAGATCAATAAACACATGATTCTAATAGAATTTAAGAAGCATATAGCATGAAACATTTCGACAATCAATTATGCTCCAAATTACTCAAGATGATATGGACAAAAGGGTATGCAAGTCTAGTTTCTCATAAAACAGATTTTGCATAAATCGGAGTTTCCAACATGAAGTTATGAACAATTAAACGAACAAAAGTTAAAATATCAAAATTAGACTCAAGTTTTTACATCCAAGCAGGAAAGATATTAATTGCAAGGTTGTAACAATCAATTGAATCTTAGCAAGATGAATACAAAGATTGAGATGCCAATATTTACATCTAAGCAGGAAAGATATTAATTACAAGATTGTAACAATCAATTGAATCGTATCAAGATGAATACAAAGATTAAGATGACAATACAAAAGAATTGAGATATTTGCAATGTTATAAGAAATGCTCAATTAATAACATTTGCAATGTTATAATAGCTCAATTAATCAGAACAAGATAGAAGAAAGGCTTGACACTTACAATGTTATATTATGTTAGTAGATCACATCAAGGTAAAAACAGAATGGTAATATAAAGGGTTAGAACAATTACCTTTCAATGATTTTGATTCGAAATTCTTAAACTCAAATTCTTCTATTTATTTTGTTTGTTTAATTTCTTTCCTTCTCCTTTCTGTGTTTCCTTATCTTCTTTCAGTAAACTTGTGTAAAATGTATGAGGTAAACAATCACCTACTCAATCCCTCAGTTATTCTTTCTTTCTCCAACTACTGCAATTGCAGCATCTTCCTCTTCTTCCTTCCTCTTTTCTTATTCTTATTTCTTCTTATTATTTCCCCAGCAACAACCTCCTCTTCTTTTCCCTTCTACTTTTCCCCTTCTTCTATTCTTTCTTTTCTCCCAGCCGCAGCCCTAGCTGCAGCCTTCTCCCTCTTTTTCCTCCTTTCTCTTCTCTCTTGTCTCCTCTTCTTCCTCTTCTTCCTTTTCTTCTTTCCTTCGCAGCCACCCCTTTCCTCTCCTTTCCCTTCTTTCCCTTCTTCTCTCCTCTTCTTCTCCTCTTCCTTTCTCTTCCCCAACTCACTGCACCTCCTCTGTTTCCTCTGCAGCAACAACAGCTGCAACCTCCTTCTTCTCTTCCTCTTCTTCCCTCTCTTTTCCCTCTTCTTCTCCCCTTCTTCCCTTCTTCTGTTTTAGCTACAGCCCTAGCCGCAGCTTCCTTTTTCTTTCTTCTCCTCTTTCCTTTCTCCACCGACGCACCTCCTCTGCAAAAGGCAGAGAAGAGCAGCCCCATCTCTTCTCCTCTCTTTCCCTCTTCTTTTTCTCCTCCTCTCTTCCCTTCTTCTTTTCTTCTACCTGCAGCCCCTTCTTTGCTTCCTTTCCTCTTCTTTTCCCAGCCGCAGCTGCCACAGCCCGCTGCACCTCCTTCCTCTCTTTCTTGTTCTCTTCTTCTTCTACTCTTCTTCTCTTCTTCCCTTCTCTTCCCCCATTCACTGCACCTCCTCTGTTTCCTCTGCAGGAAACAGAGGTGCTGCAATAAGCGGCCGCCCTAACGCAGCCTCCTCTTGCGGAAGCAGAGGGGCGCAGCCCCTTCTCTTCTCCTCTCTTTCCCTTTTCTTATTCCTCTATTCCCTTCTTCTTTCCCAACATACTGCTTCTCCTCTGTTTCATCTGCAGGAAAAATAGGTGCAGCGTCAACACTAGCTGCATCCTGTGCTTCTTCTTCTTCTCTTTCCCTTCTCCACCACCGACGCATCTCTTCCTTCTTCCCCTTCTCTTCTTCTTCTCTTCTCCCCTTCTTCTTCCTTTCTTCCTCCTTATTCCTTCCTCTTCTTCTTTCCCAACCGCAGCTGCCGCAGCCCCAACCGCAGCTGCAGCCCTTTCTCTTCTTCCTCTACTCCTCTTCTTCTTCTTCCTCTCTTTCTTCCCTAATCCTCCCCTTTCCTTATTCTCTTCCTTCTTCCCTTTCCCTTCTCTTCTCCTTCCCTTATCACCACCGCCTCTTCTCTCCTCTCCTCTGTTTCCCTTGGTAAAACGAATGTCGAAAGCGGTGGAAGGCTGATCAGAAGAGTACTTTTGCCCTTTTTTTTTTTTTTTTGAGACTTTAATGTTAGTCCTTAAAAGATTTACATTTACAGTTAAGTACTCATAATTTATAATTATATCCTTGTATAATTTTCAGGGATATTACAAGGGTAAATAATGATCAGGAAAGGTAAGGATTGCCAAGAAAGACCTGGCAAAGGACAAAGGATATTATTTCAACTACGGTCAAAAAATTTAAAAAAGAACTATAAGGATTACTTACAAGGCGAAACAGAAACTTGGAGAAGTTTCAGGTATATTCATGATCAGTCTTCACTTGTCAGATTTTCATGATAACACATACGTATTGGATACCGGGAGTGTTTATCATATCTGTACTTCGTTGCAAGTTTTGACAAGACCTAGGAGACTGGCTCGATGCAATATGGACCTCAAAATGGGTAATAGAGCAAGAGTTGCTACAGTTGCTGGGGGTGGGGGCTATTCTACATCTGCCTAGTGGAGCTATTATTGCATTAGATGCATACTATCTTATCCATTATATTATTAAAAATATTATTTTCATTTTTTGTTTGACAATTAGTAGATATAAGTTAGTTTTTAAGAATAATAGTTGTTCAATAATTATGGATGATGAGATCATCACTAGAGGGACCCTTATAAATGGTTTATATGTATTAGACACTTCTCCACATATCATGAATATAAATATATCTAAGAGGAAAAGAGATGAGGTGAAAAATACATACCTATGACATTGTAGGCTAGGTCATATACAAGAATAAAGGATTCAAAAGTTACTAAAAGATGAATACTTAGATCCATTTGACTAGGAGTCATATGCAACTTATGAACCTTGCCTTCGTGAAAAAATGACCAACTCTTCTTTTAGTGGAACTGGAGAGAGAGGCACTGAGTTATTGGAACCCATACATAGTGATGTATATGGTCCCATATTGACTCGGGCTATAGGTGGTTACTCATACTTCATTACATTCACTTATTATTTCTCTAGGTATGGACACATGTACTTGATGAAGTATAAATCTGATGCCTTTTAGAAATTCGAGAAATATAAGAATGAGGTGGAGAACCAAATTGGAAAGAGTATTAAAACTCTTCGATCAAATCGAGGAGGAGAGTACTTGAGTACAGAGTTCACTCATTTCCTCAGGGACAATGGAATTCTATCCCAGTGGACACCTCCTTATACACCTCAGCTCAATGGTGTATCAGAAAGGAGGAATTGCATGCTGTTAAACATAGTGCAGTTCATGATGAGTTTCATTGATCTACCCGTCTTATTCTGGGGGTACGCCATAGAGACCACAACTTACCTTCTGAACAGAGTTTCATCAAAGTCAGTAGTGTCTACACCATATGAGATATGGAAAGGAAAGAAGTTCGATTTTAAGATTGTTAAGATTTGGGGCTGTCCTACCCACGTTAGAAGATACAACCCCGATAAGTTAGAATCAAGGATATAATTATGCACATTCGTGGGATACCTAAAGGAAATTTGTGGGTATTATTTCTATCACCCCAATGACTGAAAGGTTTTTGTTGCCAAGAGAGCCATGTTCCTTGAGAAGGAACATATTCTTGATGGAAACAGTGGGAGCAAGATAGAATTGAGCAAGGTTGGAGAACCTAGCTCAAGCATCATTCCAGAGCCCGAGTCTGTTCAGATACCTAACACACAAGTTCCAACTTTATGTAAGTCTAGTAGAGATAACTCTTAGGATGTTAATCCTCAAACCTACAATGAGGCTATTATGAGTATAGACTTTGGAAAGTGGCAAGAAACCATGAATTCTAAGATGGATTCTATATACTCTAACAAGGTTTGGAACCTTATGGATGTATATGAGGATATTGTACCCATTAACTATTAATGGATCTTCAAGAAGAAGATCGGAGTGGATGGAAAGCAAGATTGATAACTAAAGGATATCATCAAAGACAAGGAGTTGACTATGACGAAACTTTTTTACCTATAGCCATGCTTAAGTCCATTAGAATTATTTTGGTTATTGCAGCACACTATGACTATGAGATTTGGTAGATGAATATCAAAACGGTATTCCTCAATAGCAACCTCGAGGAGAAGGTGTATATGATATAGCCAAAGGGATTCATATCCAAAAAGAGTTCAGATAAAATATGTAGGTTGCTTAGATCCATTTATAGATTGAAGCAAGCTTCCCAAAGTTGGAACATAACATTTGATAAGGTGATCAGATCTTATAATTTTGTTAAGAACGAAGATGAGTCTTGTGTATACAAGAAGGTAAGTGGAAGCACTATCACCTTCTTGGTGCTATATGTGGATAACATCCTAATCATTAGGAATGATGTTGGAATGCTCTCCACAATAAATGCTTGGCTATCCAGAAACTTCTCTATGAAAGACTTAAGGAAAGCATCCTATATTTTGGGGATCCGGATCTATAGAGATAGATCTAAAAGGATGTTTGGCTTGTCCCAATCTAGGTACATAGACTGCATTATCAAAAGGTTTGGCATTGAGAATTTCAATTGAGGTCTCATACCGATGAGACATGGAATATCACTTTCTATGAGTATATCCCTAAAGACTCCTAAAGAAAGGGTAGACATGGATAAGATACCTTATGCCTCAACGATAGGGGCTATCATGTATATGATGCTATGTACCAAGCGTGATATAGCATATGCTCTGAGTGTCACGAGTAGGTATCAGGCAGATCTAAGTTTAGAACACTAAAAGGCAGTAAAGTGTATCCTTAAGTACTTGAGAAGCACTAAGGATCTTTTATGATATATAGAGAAGGTAGCCTCTAGGTTGAGGGCTACACGGACTCAAGTTTTCAGTCCAACATTGATGATAGTAAGTCGAATTCAGGTTTATTTTCACCCTGAATGGAGGAGCAGTAAGTTGGAAGAGTTCCATGCAAGATACTACTATTGACTCGATCATAGATGTGGAATACATTATTATAGCAAAAGTAACAAAGGAAGGGGTTTGGATAAAAAAGTTCATCAAGGATTTGAGGGTCATACCAAGCAGCGTGGAGCTAACTCCTATATATTATAACAGCGATAGGGCGATAACTCTAATAAGGGAACTCAGGTCTCAATAGAATTGTTCTGAGGAGGTTTCATTTGATTAGAGCGATCATGACCCAAAAAGATATAGCAATGGAAATAGTTCCATCCGAAGATAACATTATAGATCCACTGACGAAGCTGCTGGCTTAGATTATATGAGCGTCACAAGGGTCTGATGGGGATCAGACATATAGGTGATTGGCTTTTGGTTAACTGGGAGATTGCTGGTTATAGGTGCCCTGCAGGCCAATCACATGAGTGATGACACGTGTGACATATTGTGTGATCTTTTTTTCTTATGGTTAATATTGACATATTCTCACATTATCTGTTACATATATATTGTGATGTCATTGGTTCTATGCAATGAGAGTCGGATTATGATGAGATCACGATAATGAGATTAATTCACCTTTAAACACAAATCCTAAATAATCTCGGTCATAGGTTACTTAAGAGGGACATTGGGATAACCAGACAGATCAATGTACTATATACCCATTCATATGATAGAGGTGTCTAGTCTCACAGCCACTTGTGTGAAAACACTAAATATAGTACAGGTGCTCATTGGAGAATGAGTTCACTAATTGATTCGCTTATGGAATGTTATATGGTTAATGATACCTAATATCAGATAGCAATTCCATAGTCCCAATTGTGTATCTAGTCCTTAGACTTGAGACATTAAGGATGTATTGTATGAGTACTCCTTTCTTTAATGCCAAACTTATAGGTTTGGAAAGTTTCAGATCTAATACAATTGGTTATCAGGATTGGTAGTCAATCTTACAAAGGTAATTGAGTGTCAATAGAGGATCATCCACTCTCGGTATCATGAGAGGAATATCTCATATGTGTTTGCTCAGACAAATCTCTGGCCAAGGTCATTCAAATTGAGAGAGAAAGAGTTCTCCGAGAGAATCTGATTAAAGCGAGACTATGACGGATTTCGTATGTGACCTGATAGTACCATGTCTAATATACGATCTTTGAGATATTAGTTGGATGAGGGATTATACATACATGATAACTATGGACAGATAGGTCCGATGGATTTGATCGCCCATTTACCATTTGGGGATTATGGCGTAGTGGTCTGGTACGTCCATAATCGATGAGTCGAGTGAATTATTATGAGGATAATAATTCACTATATCATAAGGAGTTTTGATAAGAGTGACTCACGGCCAGCTCGGTATTGGGCCTAGAGGGTCACACACATATGGTGGATGCTTCAGCGAATAGAGGATTGGATGGGTATCCAATTAGCCTATATTCTCATTAGATGAGACCCTATGCTGATGGGCTCCTTGCTTAAGGCCCAATTAGAAGCCTAAGAAGATTATTCGATAGAGATCCAATAATACAAGGTTATTGGGTTATTGGATTGAGATCCAATACCCACTAAGGCATAAGCCCTAAGGTTTTTGGTGGCTCTCTATAAATAGGAGGGGAGACTCATGTTTGATAGGCTGCAGCTTTAGCCACCACCTCCTATTCTCCTTCCTCCCTTTGTGCAAGAGTTGCGAGATCAAATTGAAGTAGTTTTACTACAGAGATCCATCGTGTGGATACTGCTAGAGAGGAGGATGCTTGACCTCCTTCATCTTCTCCATCCAGATCTGGAATACAGGGATATATGATCTCCTTAGGTAAAATCAATCTCTCTCATATCACGATTTTATTAGTTTTTATATTTTTCTTATGACCCTAATCTTTTGCACGACGATTTGATCTGCGTGGGAAACCGATTTTTGTTTTGATTTTTGTCGTGCATGTGATGCACCCGCTGAGGTTTCCCAACATTCTCATCCAAATAACCGAAAGTGGGGGACTTCAGGTTGATGCAGGAATGCTCAACTAATGAATAAAGTAGGCAGTACATGGTGTTGTACCTTTTCTATATAGAGGAGTAGGCGACAAAGATGATGGAGAAGATGATACAATCCCAAAGGCGAATAAAACTATCAAAGACTTGCTCCAAGTTGAGGTGAAATTTTATTCTTTTCGGACAAAACTTCTTGCATTCCGGAAGTTCGATGGCAAAGAGAAGGTGAATTATAGTAACTAACTCAACACAATAAATGCAAAAACTTTGGGTGTTTCAGAAGTATGAGCAAAGACTAGGCGAAGACTAATGACCAGCTCAATGCATGAAGTATAACCTTGAGGAGGCAAGTAAAATCAAGTAATCTTTCCTTCTTAACTTTTAAGAAAATGGATGAAACTGAGTACCCTAGTTCTCTTATTTATCCAATAGAGGAGCTATGTGCAGAGTCAAAGACCCTTCAAAGAAACCTAATGGATGACAATAATTATCAAATCCTCACCAATGTTGATCAGTACTATTGAAAGCAGATTATCCGCTTCATTTTTTAACAAAAAGTCAATCGAAAGCAGAAGTGATGTAAACCTACTTGGAAGTGACAACTTCGTTAAAGAAGAATCGAGGGGCAAATTTTATGAATGAAGGACCATAAAAAACTTTAGAGTTTGCAAGGCGATGCTCGTTAAAGCTCCAACAAGCATCAATCAAGTTTAAGCGGCATGAGATGTATGAGATACTCGCACAAAACAAGGAAGGTCTTTTTCTTTATTGAAAGGATCTGCAAAAATCAATAAGGATCAATACAACTCAGTTGACCCCACACTAGAGTCAGTCATTAGTGAATTGAAGCAACATAATGGATCAAAGTTCAACTACTTAATAATAGCAATGGAGAGCAGTTGGGAGCCAAGAGGTATGTTGTAGCCAGAGCACAATATTGAATATTTAGCAAAAGGCAAGGAGATGCAACATCTACAATGGCATCGATGAGGACGTTGAAGGAATAAGTGGGGGATAATGTCACAGACAAAAATATAAAAATGTTGCTTAATGAAATATTCATATATGTTTGTGTCTTTCAGGTTTTGTTTATACTTCACACAGCAAATAGTGAATTATTAGTAAGCTTGACAATCCTAGTTTGGTTAGCTTTCATGGTCGATTTCGGCTTGTGAATGAGAGTTGTGTTATATTGACACTTGTGGGGACTTTGGTCTATAATGGACCTTGATCCTTTATGTGCAATCGTTCATAGTTTGTAAAGTCCATAGTTATAATTTGCACTAGTTATATAAAGTGTTTACTAAAGTGGTTGCTTGTGGATCCCATGGAAAATATTTTTTCTAACATAGTTTCTCTTTTGTAGGTCCTGAGGGACCATAAGAGGTTTCGGAGAGGTTGACATTTGCAGATGGACACACGATGGTGTCACGCGACTTAAGCAAAACCAACTAAGTTTGTAACACTAAGCTCCTCAATATGTTAAGGGAGGCTGAGGCTACTATTAAGAAAGAGGAATCAATTCTCCATATTGGTGAGAGACCCAAAAAAAAAGCTAATAAGTCCTTTAAGAAGAGCGAGGGCAAGGGCAAACTGGGTAAGACAAAGGTTGCCAAGAAAGACCCGATAAAGGACAAAAGCTAGTGCTTCTAATGCGACAAAGACGGGCATTGAAAGAGGAACAACAAAGAGTCTCTTACAGAAAAGGCAAAGCAGAAGCTTGAAGAAGCTTTAAGTACATTTATGATCAATCTCTATTTATCATATTTTTATAATAACACATAGGTATTGGATATCGAGAGTACTTACTATATCTATAATTCATTACAGATTATGACAGGGCTTAGGAGACTGGTGAGAGGCGAGATGGACCTTAAGATGCACGATGAAGCAAGAGTTACTACAATGACTATTAGTGAGGTCACCCTACATTTTCTTGGTGAAGCTATTATTTTATTAGATGCATGTTATTACATTCATTCTATCATCAAAAGCATTATCTTCATTTTATGTTTGACAGTTATGAGAGATAAATTAGTTTTTGAGAATAATAGTTATTAACTAATTTTGAATGATAAGATCATCACTAGATAATATCGCATAATGGTCTATTTGTGCTAGATATAGCTCCATAAATCATGAATGAAAGTGCGTCCAAGAGGAAATGAGATGAGGTGAACAAGAAGAGTACTTGAGTACATAGTTTACCCACTTCCTCATAGATCATGTGATTCTATCCTAATGGACACATCCTTATATACCTCAACTCAATAATGTATCAGAAAGGAGGAATCGTATGATGTTAGACATAGTATGATATAAGATGAGTTTCGCTGACCTACCTATCTCATTCTGGAGATATGCTATGGAGACTGTAACTTACTTTCTTAACAGAGTTCCATCTAGGTCGATAGTGTCTACACCATATGAGATATGAAAAGGGAAGAAGTTTGATCTTAAAGTTATTAAGATTTGAGACTGCCTTATCTACGTTAGAAGACATAACCCCGGTAAGTTGGAATCAATGACAAAGCGATGCAAGTTCGTGGGATACCCCAAGGAAACTTGTGGGTATTATTTCTATCATCTTGAAGACCAAAATGACTTTGTTGCCAAGAGGATAGAGTTCCTTGAGAAAGAGTGGGAGCGTGATAGAGTTGAGTGAAGTTGAAGAACTTAGCTCAAGCATTATTTCGAAGATCGAGTTTGTTCAGGTACCTAACACACAAGTTCTAACTTTATGTAGGTCTACAGAGTGCTTCATCCTCTTGAGAGATATGTGAGACATATCAGTGGAGAAGACGCTCGGGATATTGATCCTTAGACCTACGATGAGACTATTATGAGTATAGACTCTAGGAAGTGGTAAAAAGCCATGAATTCTAAGATGAATTTCATGTAATCCAATAAGGTTAAAATCTTATTAATGCACCTAAGGGTATTGTACCCATCACCTACAAATGGAACTTCAAGAAGAGATCGAGGCAAATGAAAAGGTAGAGACCTGTAAGGCAAGACTAGTGGATGAGTATCATCAAAAGCAAAGAGTTGACTATGACGAAACCTTCTCACTTTTAGCCATGTTGAAAACTGTGTTCCTCAACAGCAACCTCGAGGAGGAGGTTTATATGATACAACATGAATGATTTGTATCCAAGGAGAGTCCAAATAAAGTGTGCATATTGCTTAGATCTATCTATGGACTAAAATAAGTTATAAAAAATAGGAATATAAGATTTGATGAGGCGATCAAATCTTATGACTTCATTAAGAATGAAGATGAGTGTTGTATGTATAGAAAGGTAAGTGGGAGAGCTATCACCTTCTTGGTATTATATGTGGATGACATCCTGATCATTAGGAATAATGTAGGAATGCTCTCCATAATTAAGGCTTGGCTATCCAACCACTTCTCTATGAATGACCTAGGGGAAACATCATACATTTTAAGGATTTAAATCTATAGAGATAGATCCAAAAGAATGTTTGGTTATCCTAATCGAGGTACATATATTCTATTATCAAAAGGTTTGGCATAAAATTTTTTAAAAGATATCTCATACAATGAGACATGAAATATCATTTCCTAGGAGTATATCCCCAAAGATTCCTAAAGAAAGAACAACCATAGATATAATATATTATGCCTCAGTGATAGGGTCTATTATGTATGTTATGCTATGTACCAGGTTTAATATAACATATGCTCTCGGCGTCACGGGCAAGTATCAGGCGGTCCCAAGTTTAGAATATTAGAAGGCAGTAAAGTACATCCTTAAGTACTTGAAAAGGACTAAGGATTCTTTATTGGTATAAGGAGGAGGTAGCTTCTAGGTTGAGGGCTACATGGATTCGAGTTTCTAGTCTGATGTTAATAATAGTAAGTCAAATTTAATAAATGTGTTCACCCTGAATGGAATAGTAGTAAGCTGAAAGAGTTCCAAGCAAGATACTACTACTATAAGCAACAAAAGAGGAAGTCTTGATGAAGTAGTTCATCGCAGATTTGAGAGTCGTACCGAGCAGCGAGGAACTGATTCTCATATATTATGATAATAACGAGGTAATTGATTAAGTGAAGGAATTCAAATCTCATTAGAAGCATATTCTAACAAGGTTCCATCTGATCAGAGAGATCATGGCCCGTAGAGATGTAGCAATGAAAAGAGTTTCATCCGAAGATAATATTGTAGATCGATTGATGAAGTTGTTATCTCAAATTATCTATTATCATCATAAGGGTCTGATGGGGATCAGATATGTAGGTGATTGGCTTTAGGTCAAGTGGGAGATTGTTAGTTACAAGTGCCCTATAAGTAAATCACGTGAGTGATGACACGTGTGATATGCTACATGATCTTTTTGCTTATTATTATTATGAGTATATTCTCACTTTATGTTGCTTATTGCATATATTGTGATGTCCTGGGATCTGTACAATGGCAATTGGATCATGATGAAATCATAATAATGAGATTAATTTATCTTTAAATACAGAACGTAAATAATAATGGTCATAGATTACTCGAGAGGGACATTAAGATAATCAGACAGATATGTGTATTAGATACTCTTCTATATAATCGAGGTGACTATTCTCATAGTCGCTTGTATGAGAACACTAAGGGTATAGTACAAGTGTTCATTGGAGAATGAATTCACTAATTGATCCGCTTATGAAATGCTAGATGATTAATGATACATGATGCTGGACAACGGTTCTGTATCTCAGTTATATATTTAGTCCTTAGACTTGAGATACCAAAGATGTCTTGTTTGGATACTCTTTTCTTTGACGCCAAACTTGCAGGTATGAAAGTTTTAAATCTGGTATAGCCAATCATCGGGATTGGTAGCCAACTTAAGAAGTCAATTGAGTGTTAATAGAGAATCATCCACTCTCGATATCATGAGAAAAATATCTCGTATGTTCTTGCTCAAGCAAATCATTCGCTAGGTTTATTTAGATTTTGAGAGAATGAGTTCTTCGGAAGAATCTGATTAGAGTAAAACTTAGATGGATTTCGTATAAGGTCTGACAATACTATGTCTAATATATAATCTCTAGGATATTAGATAGATAAAAGACTATAGATACATGATAACTATGGACAGACAAGTCCAATGAATTAGATCTCCTATATCGTTTGGGGACTATGACATAGTGGCCTAGTACACTCATAGTCGATGAGTTAAGTGAATTATTATAGGATAACAATTCACTATGTCAGAATGAGTTATAAGTTAGAAAGAGTCCTGACAGGTGCAACTCATGGCCAACTCGATATTGGGCTTAGAGGGTCACACATACTTGGTGGATGTTGCGACGAGCAAAGGTTTAAATATGAAATATCCATGAAGCCCTTATTTTATTGGATATCCAATAAGCCCTTATATTATTGGATCCTATGGATGAGATTCAATACGAGCTAATAAGAGATTATTTGATAGAGATCCATTAATCTAATAGGCTTAGGTAGTTGAATATAGATCCAATATGCAATAGGATAGGATCCATTAGGGTTAACTTGATAGGAGGAGACTAAATGGTTCATAGGCTAGAGCTTCTAGTGGCTACCCCTCCTATTCTCCTCAACCTCCTCTCTTTCTTGGGCGATAGATCTTGTGTGCTACACATTGAAAGGGAGATCCCGCAGTGATCTAAGGAGTGTCGTTGCTTCATCCACTATGTTGATACCGCTAGAGAGGAGAACATCTAACGTCCTTCATCTACGCCTATGGATCTGATTTTTTTAGGGATATATATTCTCCCTAGGTTAAAATATCTAACATAATACACATATTTTTTGATTTTATGATTTTTCACACACCAATCATCGTACGATGATTTAACCAATATGGGAGATCCTTTAAATTATTTTATTTTTTTGTTGCATATATGATGCTTCTGACAAGGTTTCCCAACAAAAAATATTTTATCAACCATTATTTAATATGTTGTCCTAATGTTCTTATGAGCTATAATTCAATCAATTTTTGGTATGTCACTTGGGATCCAAGTGAAGACCTCGATGTTATGCCATACAAAATTGATGAGCTCGATTTTTCTTTCTTTTGGTAAACTAGAGCTAATTTTGACAATCCGATCTAGCGTGATGCGGTCCAACGGGACCTCCACTAGAAGCTCACTAGCCTTTGGATGAGCAACTTCAAGGGTTGGCTTTCTCGGGTCCAACTATTGGATGGAGAGAGAAGTCTTCCTTAGAAGCATGATCGCTCCTAAGTTCCCCCTATCTCTATCTCAGAGCTAGTTATGAACTTTAGAACCATGTAGTAGGTTGAGACAATTTCATGTAGTCAGTCAAGAGTTGGACGGCCAATGATGATATTCTAAGCATATGAGACATCCACTACCAAAAATTTAGCCTTGATCATCTTTGAGCAATCTTCTAATCTAAAGATAACATATAAGTCTATGGTTCTAAGGAGGGTGATCAAGTCTCCAATGAAGCCAGTAAGTATGTAAGAGATGGGTTAGAGATCCTCTGCACTTAAATCGATTTTGTGAAATACATAATAATATAATATGTGGTAGAGCTACTTATCTCCTCCAAGATCCTCTTCATTAGTATATTAACTATTCTGAGTGAGATGACCGATGCATTATCATGATTGAGATCTAAGTGCTTTATCTCCTCCTCTTCCAATATAATGAAAGGGCCTCCAATAGAGTAAAACTTTTTGGCTTGAGGGTCTCTTGCATAATTCTTGCTGGGAGATGTATTACTACCTCTAGATGTAGGTTCCCCAAAATTAAATCCACTTGTCACTCGATGAGCCCCCGTGGTATTATAGACATTCATGAAACCTATGGAGGTAAAAATTGAGATGCCCCTTCTAAATAAGCTTTTTTATTTGTTATTTCAGGTTGTCACAATTATTTCTATCATGCCTTTGATTTTTGTGAAAGCGGTAAAATATAACATGACTCTGCCTAGTGTGAGGAACCCATAAAGGATGAGGCACATGAACTAGGCTCTTCTCTCTATTTGTATAAACACCTTGTTGGAAAAGCAAGCAGGAGCATCACATGCGTAGCGGAAGATCAAAACAAAATAAGTTTCCCACGTAGATCAAATCGTCGTGCAAAAGATTGGATCACGAGAAAAATCATAAAATCAAAAAATTACATCGTGTGAGAGATTGTTTACCTAAGAACATCATATATCCGTATTTTTCCAGATCTATCTGGAGAGGATAAAGGAGGTCAAGCATCCTCCTCTCTAGCGGTATCTGCATGATGGATCGCTGCGGCAATACTCCTCCAATCAAAGCCTCAAGTCTCGTAACTCTTGCATAGAGGGAGGGAAGAGAATAAAAGGGGGCGACCAAAGGTGTAGCCTATCATCTATGTGTCGCCCCTACCCCCTATTTATAGAGAGCCACCAAAACCCTAATATATATTGTCTTAGTGGATATTAGATCTCCATCTAATTACCTACTAACCTTAGATTATTAGATCTTTATCCAATAATCTCCTTCGGCCTCTAATTGGGCCTCATGCAAGGAGCCTATTATGGTAGGATCTTTTCTAATGAGAATATGAGCTAATTAGATCTCTACACAATCCTCTATTCGCTGAAGTATCCATCATATATATGTGACTAGCTTGATACCGAGCTAACTGTGAGTCGCTCCCATTAGAACTCCTTATGATATAGCGAATTACTATCCCTATAATAATTTACTAAACTCATTGACTATGGACGTACTAGGCCATTGTGCGATAATCCCCAAATGGTACAGGGGGATTGAATCCATCAAACCTGTCTTTCCATAATTATCATGCATCTATAATCCTTCATCCAACTAATATCTCAAAGATTGAATATTGGATATGGTACTATCAGGCTATATACAGAATCCATTCGAGTCTCGCTCTAATCGGATTCTGCCGGAGAACTCATCTCTCAATCTAAATGACCCTGGCCAGATATTTATTTGAGCAAGCACACATGAGATATTCCTCTTGCGATATATAAAGTGGATAATCCTTTATTGACATTCGTAAGGTTGGCTACTAATCCTGATAATCAATTGTACCAGATCTGAAACTTTTCAAATATGTAAGTCCAACATCAAAGAAAGGAGTACTCAAACAAGATATCCTTAGTGTCTCAAGTCTAAGGACCAGATACAAAATTGAGACTATGGAATCACTATTTGACATTATGTATCATTAATCATACAATACTTCATATGTGGATCAATCAGTGAACTCATTCTCCAATGAGCACCTGTATTATATCCTTAATGTCTCCACACAAGTGGCTATGAGACCAGTCGTCTCTATCATATGGACGGATATACAATACACCAGTCTGTTCGGTTATCTCGATGTTCCTCTCGAGTAACCTATGACCAGGATTATTTAGGATCTGTGTTTAAAGTTGAATCGGTCTCATTATTGTGATCTCTTCATGATCTGATTCTTATTGCACAAAACCAAAGAAATCATAATATATATATATATATATTAGATAATATAATGTGAGAATATATTAATAATAATCATAAGTAAAAAGATCACATAGTGTGTCACACGTGTTATCACTCACGTGATTGGCTTGCAGGACACTTGTAACCAACACACCTCAATGTGGGAGGTATTTAGTGGAGTAAATTTTCTATGTAGGGGAACTTGATCTCTCCTTGGCTTGTCATTACGGGGTCGCTCTGAGTTGTTTGATAGCGAGCCTCTTTCTTCCTTGGCCACCTTCTTAGGTTTCAAGCTTCTCTTCCTAAGTATTACAAATTCTACCACTATAAGCTAGTTGGCCTCGTGTAGCAATTCAAGGGATATAGCAAGAGACCGAGTAATGACTAAATAGAAAAACTTGATGGTTAGAGGGCATCGATGAGACGAATGAACTTAAGATTAGCTACCAGCTTGACTTCAACATTAAACCATTTGGTATAACTTGCCAAGTCTCCCTTGTCCATTTGTTGTATAGGTAAGAGGGAGGTTGGCAATTTATAGCTAATGAAGTCAAGCTCAAACTCTTTAGCAAGTTGCCTAAAAGGAAGAAATTAACTTTGAAGGTAGCTTGGAGAACAATTCTTTTGCTATCTCTCTAATAGTTATTGAAAATTGTAACACATGTAGAAATATGTTATCCCAAATAAAGTCATATAGAAGCTCCCTTTGTATAGATCTAAGATTGACATTCTAAATCACTACGAGATCGATTTTTCCATGATACTATTGATGAAAAGAGACCTTAGGTATGAATCGAATTTAGGTTATTTTTCTTATCTTATCTCCTTTTTAATATCCTTTGTCCATGCGTCTATCTCAAAGAGCTAGACTTATATATTGCGGGGGAGCACAATCGATTGAGTGAGCGACTCTTTTGGTCCTTTTATCTCTTGAGGAGAATTGTTGAGTAGACCGTGAGGGGAGAGATTTGGAGAATTATTTTTTGAAAGACATATCAATTGCAAAGAGGGCATAATTTTGCCATTAGGCTAAGAGCTAGAGTTGAAAAATAGGAGGTGAGTGGAGTGGGGTGTGGGTCTTATAGTGCCAAATGGACTAATCATAGAATGTAAGGGGCCATAGTCTGGAATACTCCCATCAAGAATTGAACTTGTAGGGTTAGGTTATGGAATGTTTCACCGGGTATAGTTATGGTTTGAGTTATTGGAGCTAAACGTCGGACAAATTATAGTAGATTGACCATCTAGTCTTGGAATAACCTACGAAATAGTTAAAAATCGAGCACCAATCTATTATTACTAAATATCTTGGGTTGTCCGAGCTAAGATGATGATTCAAATCCAATCGAAGTTTATTTCAAATCAATCTTAATCTAGGTTATGGTTCATATAATATCGAACATACAAAAATCTGAGTCGTGGGCATTCCTAACTCAATGTTCCTCTTACGAACACAAGTTAGTTTTGGGGTTCGATTTAGTATAATTAGATTGTAAAAAATATTGAAGTAAAATTGTTTGTGTGTGGGAGTATAACTAGAAGTCCCTTTTTATAGGTGACTTTAAAAGACGGTTGGTTACATCTGAGAGCAGGGGAACCTATAAAGGATTGGTTGGGGCCAAATCGGGGCGTGATGCCAACTGTACCTGACACCTCATGTGGATTAGCTTAGTCTAAGGCTGCACCAATCATGACGATTGGCTGATCGATTGATTAATCGGCCACGTATCACTGCTTACGTGATAAATGCATTTTTCAATGATAGCTATATATTTACTACGTGATAAATGCATTTTTCAATGATCCAACTTGTCAATCACATATTGTCTGTCCTATGGTTGATATTGTAGTTATCATATCATCAGTTACTTATCAATTTTGATGAAATATTAATGTAAATTTTATTCCCATGGTCGCTCTTTTGACTCCAGCCAAAATCTTGAAGAGTAATAATAGTGCGCGTTCAATAGATGACAGGATCAATGCTTAATATATTGTAGTAGAAAATATGAATGGTTCATGATTCAAAATTATATAACATAAAATAAATGAGCAATTTACATGTAAAAGCCACCCATAAATGATTTTACCTTAGAGCACTTTTATTTTTGGAATCAATATAAGGACACGTCAAATTCGACTTAAAATTCCATAAAATCACCTAAAACCATAACAGTGATGGCATGCATCATTGCCTATATCATATTTTTATTCATATGTTGAAAAATTAATATAAGTGGTAAAACTCATATTATATTTTCTCATATAACCGAGTATAACACCATTCATTTATTAAGTGTAATATTATGAAGTTTGTCCGAGTAACTCAACTTCCACGCATGAAGGAATATAATATAAATAATTACTATATTAGTTTTCTAGTATTTGATTATTTTAGAAAATTTTAAATCTAAATTTGATGAAAGATGAATCGGTTCAATTTAATATAGATCGAAGGTTCATTGGTTTTGGGTATTTAAGTAGATTGGAGCGTCCTCGATAATTCTAAAAGGTTATCATAATTATTTGCCCTAAATAAATCAAATGTATTTTTAGTTAAATATTTGTCAATTAAATCCCAGATTCCTTCCATTCTCTTCCTCAAAGTCGCCAGCGGAACTCTTAACGGTCCCAACACCACCTTACACCATGGCACACCCACACTAATTATTGGGCCCCAGCATCATGTAATAAGCATAGTGACATATACCCGCACGCACATTGATTGATAGATCCTCTCTCTCTCTAATGCCACTTCGTCATCATCAGCAGCGAGAAAAAGAGTCAAAAGGCTCAGCCTCCTCCTCTCTCTCCATCTCTCTGTTCCGCTGTTTCCTACTCCAGGTTCGTCCCTTCGCGCTCTCCCTACCTCTATGCTTCTTCTAATTCTTAGGCTTTCTTTGTAATTGTTGGTTTGCCGGTTTTCTAGGGTTTCGGAGATTCGCGGGTGAAACCCTAGCTTTGGATTTTGGGGTGCTTTGAACTCTGAAAAGACGGCGCCTTGGAACCGTAGCTCCGTGGTTCTGGATCGGGTGAGCTTGTCTTGCTTTCCTTTATTCTTGTGGTTTTCTTTCAGGGAGGGCTGTGGAGGACCTAAACCCTTTTCGGGCTTTAATTTTGGCGGTTCTGGAGGGGAATTGCGGATCTGGTATCTGCATTTGGAGGAGTCAGAGTGGTTTTGATGAAATGGTCGATAATTTTTGCTTCTTTCTTGGGTGGATTTGGCAGTTGTTCTTTTTTATTCTTGATTTTTCTAAGATTTTTTTGGCTTGGTGTTTTTTTGGGTCCTGTTTTTCTTGTTCCTCGGAGTGAAGTTAGCTCCGTTTCCTTTGTTGAACTTGGACGGAGGTGATCAATATTCTTATATATTTGTTTTCTTGAAGAGTAGGGTGGTTCTAAGTGTTATTCTGATGATCAGGAGCTTACATTTCAGCTGAAGATGGAATTCCACTAGAAAACTATTGGATATGTGACTACTGCATATATCGAATGAACAGTTGATTGACTTATATTGGTCTGATCTGCAGAGAACTTCACCTTTTTCAAAAGGAGTTCTCTTCGTTGCAACATTTAACGTCTGTGGTTGTATTTGGTAGTTTGGATACTTTTGATGGAAGTTATATAGAGATTGGTGGCTTCCTTCACTGTGGTGGTTTCTTACTTCTGTAGTTTGCTCATCATTGGTCATACTTCTTTACTTGGAATGTAAGAAAGGTGAAGTGGTCAAGCTGTGATCTGTTATAAATCCAGTATAAGCAGGGTGTGCCCTGCTGTGATTTCGTTCACAAACTGACAAAAAGCATCTTGAAAGTGAATTTCTTCTCAATTATTTTGGAGAGAGTCTACTAGTACCCTAGTTGACATTGACTGAGGACACTGTAAAATTGGGAGTATGGATAAAATTGTTATCCTAGTCAATGGAGTGCCATTCTAAGATAATGTAACACAATTTGGAATCTGTTTTGGTACAATATAACAGCATCCAACTTGTTTTTTATGGATTTATATTGGCTTACAAAGCAGTCTAAACTGGGTTGTGGTATGCATCTTTCATATCAGCAACGATGTTGGATGCAGGATGCTGGGAATTGTTAGGGGAAATGCAGCGACATTCCGCTGTTAGCTGTGGTAATGGAGTCAGTAACAACGCTGTTAATGGGGCATCTTCAAGAGACGGCACCAGGGTTGAGTCATCTTTTCCAGCATCCAACTTTTCTTTGAATCTGAGGTGATTGCTGTCTATTGTGTTCCCTGTTAGGTGTTTTGTTTTCCATGGAAAAAGAAAACCTATTCTGTTTTACTTGTTACCTATAGCTTTTATCTATGCTAATTTTAACCATGGTTTGACTTACCGATCCGTACCAGTGTACCGATATATTGTTGGTACCGGTATGGGACTGGTACCAGATGGTATGCACAGTGTGTACCGCCCGGTATTAAAATATAATATAATATTTTTATAATATAATATTAAACAAAATTTAAAAATAAAAAAAAGAAAAGGGGTGACGTCGCCTCGATCTTTCCCCGCGGAGACGCCCGTCCTCGCTGGAGCCGGTGAGGCAGTGTGAGGATGGCGGTGAGGTATTTCTTTCTTCTCCTCTTATTTTTTTTCTTTTCTTCTTCTTCTTCCCTTTTCCTTCCTCAATCGACCGCCGACGGTCGATTTCTCTCTCAATCGACCGTCGACGGTCGATTTCTTCTTCAATCGGCCACCGACAACCGAAATCAACCGCCGACAGTTGATTTTTGACGGACCGCCCGCTACGGGCGGTCCGCATACTAGTAACCTGGCGGATCGGTATGTACCGCCCATACCGGGCGGTATAGGTCAAAATTGCAAACCTTGATTTTAACATTTCTTCAATTTTGTTTTTTAGGAGGCAGTCCCAGCTAGCACCTTACAAGATAAAGTGTGATAAAGAACCTCTTAATTGCAGGTAAACATTGTACTTTTCAACTCAAGTCAAAATTATTTGCATGTTGGGGTAGTCTGATGCTTGATTTCAGTTATATTTTTGCACATTTGCTTGATTTATCCTCTATGCTTATCCTTCATGTTAGCTTTGTACAAAGTCTCACTATTATTTGGCTTTTTAGCTGCTACACACTGAAAGAAAGCTAATTTTTTCTAGGCAACTCTGCGTGTTACTATTATCCCTGATGTATTGATATCTTATAAGGTATTGCTGCTGTCATATCCTTATACTATCTTACGTTTTCTAGATTTGGGCCCCCTGACTTCTACCCCCAGACCCCAAACTGTCCTGAAGAGACGCTAACTAGAGAATATCTACAGACTGGATATAAGGAGACTGTTGAAGGAATCGAGGTGTGTTTTCTTTGTCACCTTACATTTTGCTCCAATATTAATTTTTTTTAGAACTATCACAGAGAAAGTTGTTTGCTCAGTGTTGAACCATAAATGTACTGAACCAATTCAATTATTTTTAGGACCTTTATGCTGTTTGATGTGAAGTATAAGGTGATTGAGAAATGGAGTGGGAAAAGCTTTCTGGTTTTTTCTTTTATATACTTGTTTTGCTCTAATTTGTTCATGAAATGAATCCGTAGAGGGGTGACCCTTTTCTTTGTTATTTCAAGAGCAAGGTAGACCCGTATGTTGTTTGAATACAAAAGCTAGTATTAGACAAAAGAGATATCCTTGGATGCTTTTTATTCTGTCTGTTTTGTATGGTTTAATCTGAATTTGAGATATATACATTGGCCAATTAGTTTTAGCAATTTCTAAGGATGACCATAAAACCGTTTATAGATTTCTGATTATGTGAGGATGAAAGTGTTTGAGAGCTATTTGGTACCTTTTCTGGCAGACTTTTAATTTTAACAGATCTTACATGCTTTATCTTCTAGGGTTGTGGTATATACACTGCTATATAGTCTTACTTTGTTGGTAAGGTTATGTCTATCAATTAACAGAAAGTAAATTAGACAGCATAGTTTTTATGTTTCCTACTTTTACACCCAGTGGATCTTTTGACCAAGTCGTTAAAAGTGTTTTGTTACATGGAAATTTTATATTTCTCTCAAAAGTGTGTATCTAGGACTAAGAAACACATGTTGGATGTGCCGCCATCCATATATTGTGCTAGCATGATCATTCACATATCAGTGATGCATGAAGACACCTGTAAAGGCACAGAGCATGTAGTAGTTTTTATGGACCTGTTGTCATACTGTGCCAGTGTGTTCTTACTATTTTGACTTGGAAACTAAAATCCTTGTTCTGGACTAATTACTGACGGGGGAGAAGGTAGCTACTATCTACAATGTGCCTTTCTAGACTCTAGCATAAATAGCCTTGCTACTGTGAGATCAGTGCGTGATTAGTTTTTGCATTTATGTGATTAAACAAAGTGGAACAGGCCAAAACAAACCAGCAACAAGGCTGGCTCGATCATGGAGTTCATTTGACTTTGCATTCCTTTGTTATAGATACCTACATGGCTAGTTTCGACCAACAATCTGTTTGTTATCTTTTCAGATTTCTATTTGTATTCTTGAATATAAGAGATCCTTTCCAATCTTATTCTATAATATTCATGAAATGGCATGGAGAGTGGGATGTAAATGTACAATATATGTGATTTGTTTCTGACATAAATATTAGGTTTACCTTGGTGCACAAATAGAGAGATCTTTAGCCAGAATTTTCATTTAAATAAGCAGAGCTAAGAAATACTTAAACTAGGAGATATTATTTTAAATTTTTTCTCTGTTTTAATATTCAGGAGTCGTTAGTGCTTAATTGGGTTTCCAGATTAAGTTTTGTTTATCCTTTCTGTTTAAATGAATGCTTAGTATTTCTGCCCTTCAATCCATATTTAAGATATAAATTCATTTGCTTATGTCATTATTGTTTTAGATTTTGGATTTCCTTTGACAAAAATTTCCTGCTTCTTTTGATTTTTTAATCCTTATTGATAATGCATCACTGTTAACTATTTCTCAGGCTAGCATTTTGTCTCTTCTATTGTTTCAGGAAGCCCGTGAAATTGCATTATGTCAAGGTTCAAGTTTCTCAAAACCTGAGTACATTGTGAAGTACAAAGAGGTCAGATTTAATTCTTTGATATAATCTTGACTTATGATGTTTGTGATTGTTATGATGATTGATACCAGGCTTGTAGATCAGTAGTCTTAGCAAAACTCATTCTTGGCCCATTTCCATTGAAGTAACACATCTATTTTGGAAAAAAGACGTAGCATATCTATAGATAATAACTCATTTTTGGATTCCTGCCTCTTACAATTTCATATGAGTTTATATTACTTTAGGTGGACTTGTCTGAGGATGATATATACAACCACTTCATCTAAAAATTGATAGAACACTCAGAATTTATCCTTCCTAACTCCAACCCTTCTGATACCATCCTTAATAACTATAGCTCAAAGAATACATGATGTTATGTCCTAATTTTAAGGGTTGAAAGGTAGTTAAAGGGTTGTACAGGCCACTTTATTTCTAGGTCCAAAATACCAAGAAACTTTTTCTCATAACTTGACTATGTAGCCTTAGATCACTACTTTTGGACCAATTAAAATATTTGAGAGTTATGAGGAGATATTGTAGATTCTGCTCCGGCTTGGATTAATTTCAGTGTTAGTTCACTTGTACATGTTTTTTTAGTGAAAAATTAAATTTCTGCCCTCTGAGATAGTGTCCGCTGTCTGCACATGTTATGTCATTTGTTATGCTATGCGTGTCACTGGAAGAGGTGTTAGAGAAAGAAGATAAGGGAGGAAAGAAAATCAAGGCTTAGATTCTTAGGCTACCAAGTCAGTGTCTTCCAGTAGGTCTTTGGTGGCTTTGAAGTTACAAAATTGAGGTTATGGAGGAGAGGAAAGAAAAAGGATGCATTGTTTCACCGTTTCTAATATTTTCTGGTAGTTATTTGGTGCTTTGGAAATTTAGTGGAGTCTATAGAAGTGAGGGCAATAAAAAAAAGTAGATGGTTTGATTTTCTGGTCACCAATGTCTTCAGGGAGGTCTCTGGTGGCTCTGAGGTTATGTAGCAGATGTGCCTTGCTGACCCACATATTTTATCATTAAGCATGAGGGCTGATAATTGGAAGGCCTTTGAAGCTTGTGTAATTTCTTCAGCTTGATTCTAACAGGCCATGACAGATTCAAATTTTTCTTTTCATTTCTGTGTGTGGATATACGGAAGTAGCAAGGTGAAAAACTTTTAGATTTGGAAATGTCTAACTGTGGTGCTATTTGTGTATTTGTATTATAGTTGTACATGTAGCAATTCTGTATGTCCAAGATTACGACTTCCATTGAAGAATACATACTAATATTTTGGGAACATTGATAATGTATGCATATAAGTCACGAGTTGCTGATATTAGTGATTCTCTAGAAAATGTGTTATTTTAATGGATGTGCAGCAACTTGTGTGCTAGATATAGCAACTATTCTTCTTTCTCTTATGCACATCTATACCTATACGTATGCATGTACATACAAATTTCATCTATATATCACAAACCTAGACTTGTGTATATGTATGTTTGGCACAAATATATACTATAGGGCATGTGCATGCAGAAATACTAATATCCAAATAAAAGAGATACTGGGGATATATAATTGGTGTTGCATGGACAATTTATTTATGGAATTTAATGAGACCATTGAAAATTTTGAATTTGGGTCATGGTTAATGCTACTGTCATAATTGTGTTATCAGTGAGTTACATAATTTACAGAATATTGTGCTTATCTATTATTAAAATAAAGATGAGGACATACCAACTGTTGACAACACTTTTTTTTGTGTATTCATATTTTTTATTACTTTTTTTAGGGTATTCTGAAACAGTGAACTTTACTGTAATAAAAAGATGTTTTTCTTCATTTATAATGGAATATATATTACGAAATATTGGGGAAGAACCTATGATCTGTTACCGTCTAAGTAGTTAGCATTAAGGGACTTGTACACAGATAAAAAATATGTTAGCAATTTCAGAAGTATGTATAAACAAGATGAGGAATTTATTTATAAATAAAGGTATTAAGGGTATAATATATAAAAGTATTGAAAGAAGAATATGGTCGCTCTTAAGACACACATTGTATATTTTTTGAAGAACTAATATCCAAAAGTTGAGGGTCATAATATCACATAATATGCAAAGACAATCATTTTGTCTGATGAATAGTGAAGGCTGCCTGGTGATTTTAGAAGGATTAGTATAAAGTATAAACGTTTTCTTTCAAGCAAAGAGGCAATTTATATGAATTGATCATGGTCACACAAAAGAGCAACTTTGCTATGATGCCAAGTTTGCTTTTTTTTTGGTTTGAATACCTCAAAGGTATCTTGCGTGACATACATGCAAATAACAAAAAATTTTTAGATGTGATAAGATGAAGGTTTTCCTTATCGAGCGGTAAGACCCATACTGCCCGGTACATACCGGTCCGACAGTTGATCGGTACGTGGACCGGCTGCTACCGGGCGGTACCCCTAAGATCGGCCGTCGGCGATCGATTTCGACCGTCGACGGTCGATTTCCGCCATCGATGGTCGATTTCCATCGTCTGCGGTCGATTTAAGGAGAAATCGATCGTTGGCAGTCGATTGAGGAAGAAAAAGGAAAGAATAAGAAGAGGAAAAAAAGAAGAACCTTGCGCCACTCTAGCCGAGCGGGGTTGCTGCAAATCGTCGTTGCCGGGTGGCCGTCGCCCATGGTGATTTTTCTCTCCACGCGTGGAGACGAAACGTCTCCCCACGCGGGAGAGAGTTCAAGCGACGTTATGTCGACGTCACCCCTTTCTATTTTTAATATATTTTAATATTATATATAATATTATATTATAAATAATATTATATTATAAATAATATTATATTATAAAAATATTATAATATATTTAATATCTACTGCATCTCGACAAAATGTCGACTGCCAGATGGTATGTCAATCCTTGGCTAACATACAAAATATACCCACAACACTTTTTAAGGGACTTAGATGTTTTTAGAATAATCAGTGTGTTTTTAATGCTATAGACTTGTAAAGTAAAAGAATCTTATTCATAATCCACAAAGACATATGACTAATACTCAAATAAGGGTTTGGAACCATTTATGTAAAAAAAAAATTTGACTAGTAAGATCAATAAATGATTGAGAGACTTGTGTGGCAAAAAAAAAAAAAAAATTTCGGTTCTCATATGGAAACCTTCTATTTTTTTCCATCTTCTGGCTTTGAAATTGACAGGTCTTCTTTCCATCTATCACTTCCTAGTAATTGTGCAAGATTGCTATCTGCAAAGTTTACAGAAGATAGAAAATAGAGTTCTGCTGTTGTAATGACTTAAAAAAAAGATGAAGTGGGAAAAAGACTTTTGCTATTTTTTTTTAAAGTTTACCTCAAGGTTTTTCATACCGAGTGGTACCGCCTGTATCGGGTGGTATGTACTAGTCTGATGGCGGTATGCGGACCATCAGTCGGGTTGTCTGCAGTGTGGCTATTTCCCCATTACCGTGAAATTGATCGATGTGATCGATTTCGGCCGTCACGATCGATTTGGGATATCTATTGAGGGAGGGAGAAAGAAGAGGAGAAAAATACGAGTCATCTTCGCCCACTTGATCATCGCCTGGGAGATTTCTTCGTTGGCGTGTCACGGGCTTGATTTTGGAGTGCGGCACCCATGTGTGTCCGTCCGCAAAGGTCGACCCTCCCCGAGATCTCCTAGAGTCCCTTAGACTTACAAAAGAGAAAACGGGCTAGGAAAAGCAATTCCCACGGGATCCACAAGCAACTGCTCAAATAAACACTTTATAAAGCCAGATACAAATTACACCCATGGACATTGCAAACTCAGAGAGGTTGCACACAAAGGATAATGGTCCATTATAGATCGAAGTCCCCACAAGTGCTTACAAAACACACTCGTATTTATAAGCCAAAATTGGCCACAAAGCAAACCAAAATAGGGCTGCTAAACCTACTGCAAGCCAGCTACTTGCTATACAAGGTATGTACACAAACCGAAGGACACGGACAAACATGAGCATTTCATCGAACATCTTGTTTACATTGTTGTCCGTGACATTCTCCCCCACTTATTTCTTCGACGTCCTCGTCGAAGTCATTATAGACGCTGCATCTCCTCTCATTCTGCTGAATCTTCAATCTTCTGCTTTGGCTGCAACACGCTCCTTTGGCTCTTAGCCGCTCTTCGTCGTTGTTGTTGAGTAGTCGAACTCTGATCCGCGCCCTTCACCAATGATGAATCGGTGTGGGGTTGGTGAGTTGTGTTAATCCTTGTTGGTTCTCGCGGATCCTTGATGAAGGAAGAGACCGCCTTATTATTACGCGATGTCGATACTCATGATGTGGGTGGATGCTTGTTGGAACTTTGACGAGCATCGCCTCACAGACTTTAAGGTTTATGAGGTCCTTCCTCCACAATGTTTGCCCATTGATCCTTCCTCCATGTTTAGTTGTCACTTCCAAGTAGGTTCGCATCACTCTCGCTTTCGATTGACATTCAATTGGAAAATGAAGCAGACAATCTACTCTCAGTAGTACTGATCACCAATGGTGATGATTTGATAACTATTGTCTTCCATAAGCTTTCTTTGAAGGGTCACCGAACCTATGCAGAGCTCCTCTGCTGGATAAGTAAAGAGAACTGGGATACTTGACTTCACCCATTCTCTTAGTAGTTGAGAAGGCAAGGTTACTTGGCTTCGCTCACCTCCTCGAGTTAAGAGAATTGGGGTACTCAGTTACGCCCATTCTCTTGAGTTGAGAAGGCAAAAGCTACTCGATTTCGCCTGCCTCCTCGAGTTTGTACTTTATGCATTGAGCTGGTTACTAACATTCGCTCTTTGCTCACACTTCTGAAGCACTTGAAGTGTTTGCACTCCTTGCGTTGAGTTAGCTATTGTGATTCGCCTTCCCGCCATTGAACTTACGGAATGCAAGTTTCGCTCGAAAAGAGCAAAAGTTTACCCAACTTGGAGTAAGTCTTTGATAGATCCGGTCGTCTGATTGTATCATCTTCTCCATCACCTTTGCCTACTCCTCGAGTAGAAAGATGCATCTGCTTAGCCGTTCCTTGGTCGAGCACTCCTGCATCAACCCGCAGTCCCCCGCTTTCGGCTATCTTGATGAGAAGTCCATCGACACTGGTCTTATGAAGTTCCTTGGCCTTTGCCCTTCTGCCCTGTCTTGGTACTTGGAGTGTGCTTTTGCATTCTCTACCTCCAAGGGCCCTTTTACGACCAATGCTCTCCCTCCATGAGAGCAAGGGATCGATGACTCCACGGAAGTCCCGCCTCTGCGGTACCATGGTGCTGCCAAGCCCATAGCCCTACTATCCGTTGCCTTGCATCTGCATCCCTTCCTTCGCGATCGGTAGATCCGCCTCTGCGGCACTGTGGTGCTCCTCCGAGTCCACCTCCTTTCTAACTGACGCTTTGCTTTTGGGTAGCTGAGCCTCACTGGACTCGTCGTTGCTTCCTCGCCCCTTTCGACTACCTGCTTCAACACCACTATGTCCTCCTAGCAGTTCTCCTTGGTCGATTGAAAGACAGACTGCAACTCTCATGCATGGCCTTCGCCATCTTGTTGCAGGACTCGCGCCGATTCTGTTCTCCTTAGCTTCCTTGGTAGCAACGTTCGCTTACTCAGCTTTGTCCTATGACTTGCCAGGCTCCCTTAAGCGAATGTGAGCACTGAAGCAGTCCAACTCTCTAGCTGCTTCGATTATACTTTTTGTATAATCAAGTCCCCTCAATGGGACTCACTGGTACTTGCAATCTGACTTCTCCCTCGGTGGTACACAGCCCCCATATGCTGATGACCAAAGCTTTCATCTGATGCAAGCTTCGATGCGCACACACGGAAAACCCGCCTCTGCGGTACCATGACATTCACCCCTTTGAATCCACATCCCTTCTTGTCGTTGCATTGTTCATCGAAGTGGAGCTCCCAGCAGCTCCTGATCATTCACATGGTCACGTCCCCCTCCATGGGACTCACTGGTACTTGCACTTGGACTTCTTGCTCGATGGTATACAACCCCCATATGCTGATGACTAAGGCTTTCATCCAATGCAAGCTTCGATGCACACACGAAGACCCGCCTCTGCGGTACCACGACATTCACTATTTGAATCCGTAGCCCTTCTTCTTGTTGTGTCGTACACAAAAGTGGAGCTCCCAGTAACTCCTGATCATACCTCCGCATGATCTTATCCCTCACGGGATATAATCGCCTGCGCTGTATTGCCACAAACTATTCCACCACGATCCGTTGCACTATGTCATCTCCTGGTGACATCTCCATTGCATACAGATTCTCATGTGATGAACTTGGACTACGACTTCTCCATGTGTGGCCTCTACCAACACCTTATAGGGCCTTCGCCATCTCCGATTTTTAGTTCGCTTCCTTGGCAATTCACCTTCGTCCACCCACTCTTGGATCACACCTGGACAAAGCATAGCTCTAGGACAGTCCGTTGCCTAGTAGTTCATGAAGTCCCCCTGACTTCGCTAGAATTGGTGCACCATTGTCTGGACCCTGGGCCTCTATCCCCTACCAGCACAATCTCTACTATACACCACTTGTTCCTGACAATTCGAATGACAACACTATAGCATATTCTTCAAGAGTACCCGCTGTGTCCTCTTGCCCCGTGCTAAGGTCTCCTGATCCCAACTTTGCCTCCTCAAGTTGAATCACCTTAGTTACTCCGTCAAATGCATCTTTGAGGTACCTTGCATGTGCCTCGAAGCTCCCTTTATCTTTGGCACCATGGAAGATAAGTCCGCCCCATCAGAATGAATAACCCATTAAAGGACATGATCCTACTCTTGCCTCTGCAAGAGTTCATACCCTTGACCTCTGTCCAAGGAAAGCTCCGTGCCTCCGCTCCATGTTCCATCTTCTATGTCGACTCCCTTTATGCGGCTTGGATACTTCACCAAGTTCCACCCAAGTCACTCCGCTCCGCTCCTTGATTTGCATTGAATTGATAGTGGCCCTTGTGTCCACCATTCCACGGGTCAGCCCCTTGTTGAGTTCGATTTTTGCATCAACTCTAAGTGTGCCTTCATATGATGTTGCCTTGGATTGCTCCCCCACTTGATCTCGAAATGTATCCACCAACGCATTACCTCATTCGAGATCATGTGATGATTCCACGTCACTCGCTCAATCCGTTGAGCCTTATGGAGATATTACCTTGAGAAACTCTTCCTCAATATGTGCGGTCCGTTGCACATGATTCTCCCTCTAGAGAACTAGGACTTATCACTCCTGGATATCTGTCCTGTTGGAGCAACTTTCCTCTTTACATACTTCTCACTGGAAGTTTCGGAGACCACCATCCCCTTTGGACTACTTCGTCTTGCTGAACAACTTGTGCCTTGTTCTACCCCCACAAATGCACTTGCTAGATTGCGACCCTTCGCCAATATAGTCTCCACTGCACCCTTCAAGGTCTAGCAATGTACTGAATTTATTGCACATTTCAGCCGCCTACGGATGTATCCTTTCCATGTTGAAGAGAAAGTTCTGATGCTCCATAGCGCCAAGTTCCGATCGCGCCTTAGGATGGCCACGAACGCTTCGTCGTCCGTGTACAAGCCCTTGCATGAGTACCGAATCCTTTGAGTTAGCAATTCCCCTCACCTCTGTGAGTTTTGCACAACTCTTTCAGTCGTTACGCAACACCTCCCACTTTGCACGGTTTCATCTCTCACTAAGCACCCCGCTTGCCTTGAGTACCATCAAGTTTGGTTGCCAACGTCGAGCCGTAGCTCGAATTCAACCATCCCAATCTTTGTGTGCTACGCATTCTTCACTTGCTTGTCCTCGCGATGTCTCTCGCACAAAGGGGTTGGCCATTTCTCTGAATGCTAAACCTGGATGCCCGCTCCTCTGAGCGACTCCTTTCCCTACATCTCAATGTCCGTTTTCCCCTAAATGGTTGCGCGTGTTGGCTGTCCTCCACACAGCCCAGCTAGGTCCCCCACATTTGTATGGCGAGTGTTTCTGTGTATGCTTGTCCTGCTCTGATACCACATTGTCACGGGCTTAGCTGATTTTGCCTAAGCCGTGCGGCACCCATGCGTGTCCGTCTGCAAATGTCAGCCCTCCTCGAGATCTCCTAGAGTCCCTTAGACTTACAAAAGAGAAAACGGGCCAGAAGAAGCAATTCCCACAGGATCCACAAGTAATTGCTCAAACAAACACTTTATAAAGTCAGATACAAATTACACCCATAGACATTATAAACTCAGAGAGGTTGCACACAAAGGATAATGGTCTATTACAGACCGAAGTCCCCACAAGTGCTTACAAAATACACTCGTATTTACAAGCGAAAATTGGCCACAAAGCAAACCAAAATAGGGCTGCTAAGCCTACTGCAAGCCCGCTACTTGCTATACAAGGTATGTACACAAACCGAAGGACACGGACAAACATGAGCATTTCATCGAACACCTTGTTTACATTGTTGTCCGTGACAGGCAGGCGGTTTCTTCTCCCCGCGCGAGAAGAAAAGTCTCCCCGCGTGGGGAGAAGGAACGAGGCGGCGTCGCCTCTTTTTTATTTTTAACTTTTTTATATACTATATTATATTATATTATATCGAGCGGTATGCTTTGTGTGTACCACTCGGTACTGGGTACCGTGTCGTACCAAGCTGAGCTTGGTATGCCGGTACGGACCGGTATGGAAATCTTCCTATATAGTGCAGTTTCAAGAAGGATGCTAAATCAGAAAAGGAAAGTAAAATTTATTTTTTTGCAATGCTATGATAAATACGGCAGGTTTTAACTATGCTCCTCATTTCAATGGGACCTATGGTCTGATATGGATCATGGTGTCAGAAACATAAAATCATGTTTTTAGTGGAAATTTCTGCCTTACGTTGACCCAATGGGTGCTTTAAATATGTCTGTTATCTAAGTAGTTATATATGCTAATAGTGAAGTAAAATTTATTTTTTGCCTTACGATGACCCAATGGATGCTAAATCAGAAAAGGAAAGTAAAATTTATTTTTTGCAACGCTATGATAAATATGGCAGGTTTTAACTATGCTCCTCATTTCAATGGGACCTATGGTCTGACATGGATCATGGTGTCAGAAACATAAAATCATGTAGTGGAAATTTCTGCCTTACCTTGACCCAATGGGTGCTTTAAATATGTCTGTTATCTAAGTAGTTATATATGCTAATAGTGACCTGTGCTTGGTCAAAGATGCGTCTTGAACTAGCATGTCTATTGCTCTTGTTTTGAAGGCATTACGGAAGCGACTGAGGGCTATCAATGAATCTCGTGCTCTAAAGCGTAAGGTAATTACTTATATTTTCTCACTTTGATACAGTATAAATCTATAGTTATATATATTTATGTAACTTGGAGGATAATCTGTATTCTGCATTACACTGTTAAAGTGATTCTTTATTTTATAATCTTACAACAGGCTGGACAGGTTTATGGAGTGCCTCTTTCTGGGCCATTAGTAACAAAAGCTGGTGCCTTTCCTGAGCAAAGGGCATGTAATGAGGACAGCCGCAGGAAGTGGATTGAGGTTTACGATCATTTTTGCTGAGACCCTATGTTCATTATTACAATATAGATTTTATTGAAACTTGGGCCTTTTCTTTTAAATTATTTCTTGCAACTTATTATTTCATCATGGATTTTAGATTTTGGTAGCTGAAAGTCTAATTTAGGTTATTTGTTCGGATGACATGTTTGTAGACATCTCTACATACATAGATCTTCCTTGTAGTTTTGGCAACAACTGATAATTAATTCTTCTGTTTTCTTGCATTTTGGCAATGAAACATGTTCGGTTGTTGAGTCTGTTTGCCCCAATTCATTCTTTTTTGAAGTGTACCTTATGCTAAGTATATGATATTTTTGTTGTTCTTTTCCATCTATTTTTCAAGCTGTGGCATCTCTTGGAGTTGCCATTTTGTGCTTACTCTTATTCTGTTTACTGATTACATCTCATATTGCAATTTTCTGCTACCTTCTCTGCATTATAGACATTTATGAGTTGTGAACATGCTGACTTCCCATGTTTTCTGAGCAGGCTTTATCACAACAGCATAAACGATTGCGCTCGTTAGCTGAACATGTTCCTCGTGGTTTTAGGCGGAAAGCTCTCTTTGAAGTTCTTATTCGTTATAATGTTCCATTATTGAGAGCGACATGGTTTATAAAAGTTACCTATCTTAACCAGGTTGAAAACTATGTTAAATCATATATATGGGTTACTTTGCAGCAATTCTATTTTTCAACTGAAATATGCATGTATCCATTTATTTAGTTCTTGTTATTTATAGGTTCGACTGGCCTCTTCCAGTGTTTCATCAGGGGCTCCAGATAAAGCACAGTTTGCACGATCTGACCTGTGGTCTAAAGATGTTGTCGAGTACCTACAGCAACTCTTGGATGAAATTTTCCCGAAAGATGGTTCTAATGTGCCTACACCTGTTAGAAATCAGTCACCACAAAATACTATGGCCATATCTTATCATTATCCACAGAAAAATGAATCATTCTCTTCTCCTGATGCAGTGGAGCCTTCACTGCATTTCAAGTGGTGGTATATGTTCCGCCTTGTACAGTGGCATCTTGCAGAAGGCTTGCTTCTTCCCTCTCCTATTATTGAGTTGATCTTCAATCAAATCCAGGTAATTCAACTCTTGTTTGGGCTGAAAACTGGAACTATAATAGATCTTGTAGAAGTTCAAATGCTTCTGATGGATCCATGTAGTAGTTAATGCTTGTCTAATCTATTCATTCAGGAGAAGGAATCACCAGAGGTCTTAGAATTGCTATCTCCTGTTCTGTTTGCTGTGATTGAGAGGATTGCACTCTCACAGACCTACATACGAATGTTTGTGGAACTCTTTGTTCGAAGAATTCATGATCTATCTTCCAGTTGTTCAAGTTCAGTGGACACTTCACAAAAATCATTCCTTGTGGATGCTATGGTTGAGATCATGCGATACTTGGTAATTGTTGTACCTGATACATTTGTTGCCTTGGATTGCTTCCCTCTGCCATCCTGTGTTGTTCCTGATCTACGCTGTAGAAATGCATTCCTGAAGTTACATGACTCTGCCAATAATGTGCAGTTTGACACAGAAGATGCTTATCTTCGTTACTTGTCGTGCGGGTATGTCGCTTCCTCCATTCAGGAACGTGCTTCTGATCTGTCAAAAAATGTAAACCCTATCCTTCAAGCTCATGGTGCTGCTGAGGTTCTACAGGCCTTGGATAATGCCCTAATGACAGGAGATGTAATACTTGCTTATAATTCTCTTTTTGAATACTTGTCTGATGTGGCTATTGAAGAAAGGTGGATAGAAGAAGTCAGTCCTTGTTTGAGATCTTCGTTGAAGTGGATTGGGACCATTGGCTCGTCTGTTATTTGCTCTATATTTTTTCTCTGCGAATGGGCCACATGTAATTATCGGGATTTCCGTACTTCCATGCCTCATAACCTGAAATTGACTGGAAGGAATGATTTTTCACAAATATATTTTGCAGTATTGCTTCTAAAGCTTAAGATGGATGATTTATATAACTTTGCACAGTCTAGGGATGGAAATGTTATGGCACTTGGTACAAACAGAAAAACTACCTCTGATAATGATAGTTTGTTGAATGGAACAGTGGTGGAAAATGCATTTGTTCATAGAAATAATTTTAGTATACATTATAGGAAAAGAAGAAGAGACATCTTTCGGAGTCCTGGTCTGCTGCATGATGTTATTGTGTGTTGGCTAGACCAGCATGAGATAGGGAAAGCAGGGAGTTTCAGGGGTGTTGAAATTTTCCTTGTGGAACTAATTAGTAATGGCATATTTTATCCACCGGCATATGTAAGACAGCTTATTGTTAGTGGAATTATGGATAAGAATGAAAACACGTTAGATCTTGAAAGGCAAAGAAGGCACCGAAGAATTCTGCAGCAGCTGCCTGGATCGTGTTTGTTTGATATTTTAGAAGAAGCAAGAATTGTAGAAGTCCCCCTGTTACATGAAATTGTTCATGCTTACTCAAGTGAGCGTCAACTATTGCTTCGTGGATTCTTGAGCAGTAAATCCAATCATTTAAATTCTAGAGATGATATTTGTTCAATCTTTTCTTTGCAAAAAGATACAGATCATTCATCTACTTTAGGAGATGGCAATCATGGCAAGATGAAGGGCCAAGTAACGGAAATGAAGGCTTTACTTTCATGTTTTCTGCATTTTCCTCATCCTTTTGCCATGCCAATAGAAACTTCTGCAGATGAATCCCAAGGCATTTTAAAAAGCACATTAGACTCTTTAGAGAGCAAAGTTGATCTGACAGAAGGGACATCTGTCTGCGAGGAATGTAGAAAAGGAAAGAGGAAAAAGCTAATTGATGATAGGAGCTCTTCCCTACAAGGATTTTCTTTTAATCATTCAGACGATGAAGACAATTGGTGGGCAAAGAAGGGAGCTAAGTTCCAGGAGTCCTTGAAGGTTGAACTACCATCTAAGTTAGCTAAACCAACCTCAAGGGGTAGGCAAAAGACTGTGCGTAAAACGCAATCTCTAGCACAGCTAGCAGCCACAAGGATTGAGAGTAGCCTGGGGGCATCTACTAGCCATGTATGTGACAACAAAGTAAGCTGTCCCTACCACAGATCTGTCACCGGAGGTGAGGTTCCAAAAGATGTCAACTGTATGATATCAGGACGCCGAAGTGATATTGGTAAGGCCTTGAAGCAGCTAAGATTGCTTGAGAGGAGATCAATCTCAATTTGGTTGCTCAAATCCATTAGGCAACTTGTTGGAGGAAATGAAAAAACTCCTTCCAAAGCAAGCAATTTTAGTGATGTTTATTCTGCACCAGTGACCGATGATAGAAATACTGTAAGGTGGAGGCTAGGTGAAGATGAAGTCTTATCCATTCTTTACATTTTGGATATTTCTGGTGACTTACTTTCTGCAGTAAAGTTCCTGATATGGTTGTTACCAAAAGTACTTTGTGGTTCAAGGACTATTGTTCAGGGTGTAAGGAACTCCATGTTGCCTAAAAACAGAGACCAAGTATGCCAGGTGGGCGAAGCATTTCTTTTGTCTTCCCTTCAAAGGTACTTGGGTTTGTTGGTTATTTTACTATTGCCTGAATATTTTTTCAATACCAATATGTGCCCTTGGTGGAATATTCTCATCAGGGGAAATATATTGTTGAATTCTTTTGTTATTTTTTTTGTGTTATTGCCTTTATATTTTATAAATGTATTAGCCTGGCGTATCTGGTTCTTGTCAGTTGGATCTTGTCAGATCTAATTTATTGATGACTAAGATCTATTGATGACTTTTTCTCACTGCTGGTGCTTTTCCTTTCAATCTGACTCATTATAATTTTGCATGTTTTGTTATCACTGTCTCTTTCCAAGATAAATGCTCGGAATTCAGCCTCTTTCATATGTTTTTTTTCTGATTTAATTCTTAAGGAAACATTGCGTTACTCACAGAAGGTAATACAATCAGGGTATATGAGAAAAATGTGTATGGCGAATGAGAGTATTTACTTTATGTAGACTAGATTTAAATATAAGAAATTGATGTAATATTTACAAGTTTGAGATATAAGTTTGTTTACTAGCTTTTGAATGTAGGTTGGGTGGTGCTATGTTGTATCCTGTTGCTTGGAAAAGCTAAACTCCATTCTGGGCTTCTTTTAATCCTTTGGATGTGCTAAATTCATTATCAATGTGGTGCATTAAAAAAAGCAATTTGTTTTTTTATGTTATTTTTTATTTTTGTCAAAAGAATAAGGTGCCCACAACTCAACTCTCTTTCTGATTAGGAATATAGATTAACAAGAAATTTTGTATTTAAAGCAAGGTTTGCAATTTGAATATTTATCGTCCGTTACGGGTGGTATATACCAGTTCGCCAGGTTGCCGGTACGCGGACCACCCGCTACCGGGAGGTTCCGCCAAAAATCGACCGTCGGCAGTCGATTGAGCGAGAAAAAGGGAGGAAGAAGAAGAAGAGGAAAAAGACGAAAAAAAAAGAAAAGAGGAGAAAAAAGACCTATCGCTTGCGCGCAGTCCTCGCTCGTGCGCCGTCACCGCTTGTGTGCCGTTGCTGCCCGCGGGTCACGGGCGCTCTTTCTCCCGCGTGGGGAGAAAGATCGAAGCGACGTCGCCCCTTTTTATCTCTTTTTTTTAATATTTTAATATTATATTATATAATATTATATTATAAAATAGTATGTTATATTTTAATGTGCATACCGCCTAGTACCAGTACCGTACCGGTACTAAGATGAACTCGGTATGCCGGTATGGACCGGTAAGTCAAACCTTGATTTTAAGTTCGTTGTAGGTACAATATTTCATGAAAATGAAATAACGTTTTTTTTAACCTTGGTTAGGTAACAGCAATTTTGTATTTTAAGTTTGTTGTTGGTGCAATATTTCATGAAAATGAAATGAAGGTTTTTAACCTTGTTTAGATACTATATTATAATAAGACTGTTGGCTAATGACGTTGAAGTGCTTTAATGTTTGCCCATTGTCAACTTGTGGGTTCTCATATCTTTATCCACCCTTCTATCATTCATATCATGCTAAATTTACTCCTTATTTTGCTTACTGTTTAAGATCTACTTTGCTGCACAATAAGAAAAAATGTGTTGTAAGATTATTATCTGTTTATCAAAGTCAATTCCTTGAGATGCATTCATTGGTGAGACGGGGAAAAAGGGAGCTTAGTTGCTGGATAAGGTGGTGCCAGAGGTTGATGGGCAGGACTTGATGCTTCCTAGGGATTCAAATTGGTAATCATGCGTGGTCTTGGTATTTGGCAATATCATTTGTGGAGTGTGGTCCAATTGATTCAAATGTGGAACAATGTTGTGAAATTGTATTGTCATGGTATTAAGGAAATTTTGTTTTCTCCTTATGCAACCCATGTTGGAGTCTCAATTGGATTCACATGTTTATGAATTTATCAGTTTTGTTCTATTGATGGATTGGATTGTGCATCTGAGATTTACTGCATGTTTTGAATTTTAGGATTTAATTTTCCAGTGGGTTTGTATTGCTTGGTATGTATTAACTTATAAGAGTTAAATTCATATTACAATCTTTAAGTTAAAGCTAAATTTCCTTGAAGTTCTCATAATTCGATTCGTGGAGTTCTTTTTTTCTTCATAATATCATCTTCAATATTTTGTTCTAATTGGTTGGTTATGTTGTTTTTGTGTTATATCAGTATCTTGTAAATTGAAACCAGTGTGCTATGTTGGGACTTACCTTGTGGCTGATTTCAGTTACTTATGGTTGTTATTACTTTGAATATTTTACCTGGTACAGGTATGAGAACGTGCTTCGAGCTGCAGATGTCTTACCTGAAGTCTTGACTGCTTTAGTTCATCGAAGTTTGACGATGATGACGTCAAATGGAAGACCTTCTGGTGCTGTTACATTTGCTTATGCACGGTATTTATTGAAGAAACATAAAAACGTGACAAATGTGTTGAGGTGGGAAAAAAAGTTTCGAACTACATGTGATCAAAGACTTCTAACAGAACTTGAAACTGGACGGTCAGTGGATGATGAATTTCTGTTTTTTTCGGGTGTCACAGCAGGAATCACAGAAACTGATGAACATATTCGTCAGAAAATTAATGCTAGGATGTCTAGAACTGGTACAAACATGAAAGAGTTAGTGCAAAGACATGTTGAGGATGCTGTCCACTACTTTTATGGAAAGGAAAAAAAATTTTCTGTGGTTACTACTCCCAGAAACCACTTCCTTGGAAAATGGGATGATAGTTACCAAATAGCTCATGATATTGTTTTGGGCCTTGTGGATTGTATCAGACAAAATGGTGGTGCAACTCCAGATGGAGATCCCTGTGTGGTGGCTTCTGCTGTGTCTGCCATTGTTGGTAGCATAGGACTAGCTATTGCAAAACTGCCAGATTCCACAGCAAGCAGTAATTACCAAAGCTTTTTTTCCTCATTAAATTCACTAAATTGTTTCAGGCACATCTTACAGATTCATATATTTTCCCTCTGCCTGCTAAAAGAAGCCCTTGGCAGCCGTCTGAGCCGTGCATTTGAGATAGCATTAGCTGCTGAAGCTTCTTCAGCTATTTCTGCAGCTTTTGCTCCTGGAAAGGCCCACCGAAATCAATTTCAATTTTCTTCTGAAATACATGATATATATCAAAATCATTCAAATGATCTTCTGAACAGTTCTACAAAACTCATTGTCGGAAGGACTGCTAAAGCTGCAGCAGCCGTATCTGCACTAGTTATTGGTGCTATTGTTCACGGAGTTAGTAGCCTAGATAGGATGATAACAGCCTTTAGATTAAAAGAAGGCTTGGATGTTCTGCAGTTTATACGAAGTGCAAGATCCAGTTCAAATGGCATCTCTCGTTCTATTGGCACGATGAAGTTGGACCACTGCATTGATATATATGTACATTGGTTTCGGCTTCTGGTTGGAAACTGCACAACTGTTTTTGATGGACTTGTCGCGGAGATGCTTGGTGAATCATATATTATAGCTCTTTCAAGATTGCAGCGAGTACTTTCACTCAGTGTAGTTTTCTCTCCTGCATACTCAATTTTTGCAATGATAATATGGAGGCCATATATCTTCAATAGCAATATTGCGACCCATGAAGATTTCCAACTATACCGAAGTCTTTTAGTAGCCATTGGTGATGCAATCAGGCACAAGCCATTTCGAGATCTATTTTTTCGTAATACTCATGGATTTTATGATGTACTGGCCACTGATTTTGGTGATTCTGAGTTTGCTGCAATGCTTGAATCACATAATCCAGATAAAGATTTGAAAACAATGGCATTCGTTCCACTTCGTGCGCGGCTGTTTCTGAATACGCTAATTGATTGCAAAATGCCAGCATTTTCAGTTATGCATGAAGATGGGACATGGGTTGCTGGGCCTGCTGAACCTAGATCATATACTGAAGTTGAGGGAAAGCTCTTGGATCAGCTTGTGCATGTTTTAGATACTCTGCAACCTGCAAAGTTTCACTGGCAGTGGGTAGAGTTGAGGCTACTTCTGAATGAGCAAGCTCTTATAGAGAAATTTGAAACTCACAACATGTCCTTTGCTGAGGCAATTCGATCCTTATCTCCTAGTGCTGAAAATTTTATACTTTCTGAAAGTGAAAAGAAATTTACTGAAATTATTCTGTCAAGGATAATTGTCAGGCCTGAAGCAGCTCCTCTTTATTCGGAGGTTGTCCACCTGCTTGGAAAATTACTTCAAGAGTCACTGGTAATGGATACAAAGTGGATTTTAGCTGGTCCAGATGTTCTTCTGGGACGCAAATCGATAAGGCAACAACTTATATTTGTTGCTCAGCGGAAAGGCTTCCCAATTAAAGCACCTTTTTGGAAACCATGGGGCTGGTCAAGTTCTTTATCTGATGCAACAACTAACAGAGGGGATAAGAGAAAGTTTGAATCTATTTCTGTTGAAGAAGGGGAGGTTGTTGAGGAGAGCATTGATGTTAAGATGTTTTCCAAAGTGATCCATAATATGGATGCTGAAGGCTTCAGTCCAAATCAGCAGCATAAAACTGAGAAAGCTCTTGCAGAACTAATATTGCCATGCATAGACCGCAGTTCAAGTGAGTTACGCAATTTATTTGCCAATGAGTTAATCAAACAGATGGGAGCTATTGATCAACAAATTAATACAGTAACACCCAATGGTTTTAAATCTAGCCTGAATCCTGAGGCTTCTTCAAACAAAGGAAACAGTCGTAAAGGTATCCGAGGTGGAAGCCCTGTCCTTGGTAGGCGATCGACTGATTCTGCCCCACCATCTGCTGCTGCTCTGAAGATTTCATTGTCCCTACGTCTGCAATTCCTACTGAGATTGCTTCCTATTATTTACGAGGATAGGTAACTGTAAACATCTAAAGTATCTTTTCCAATTATTATTTAGTAACAAGTTTGTTGATTGATTCATTAACATAATTTCTCTTTTTGTATTTATTATTTAGCTGTTAGTTTTAGCAATTCCATTTTGTCTATTCTCACCACATGATAGGTGGTGTTTAATACATTATGACAACTTCAGCAATTGCAATAGTAATATATCCTTATTGTTAGAAGTAATGAGGATATTTTGTGATGGTACACTGGTATGTACTGAAGAGAGAAGAGTGAAGGAAGAAGAGGAGGTGGTGAAGGAAAAGGAGGAAGGAGGAAGAGGAAGGAAGAACAGGAGCCGCTGGAAGGAGGAAGATGGGAGAACAGGAGAAGAGGACAGACAGAGAGTGGAGGAAGAAGATGTCAGAAGGAAAAAGACAAGGAAGAGGAGGCGGTGTAGTTGGAGACAGAGGTGTATCAGCAAGTGGGCGGTGTGTGGCATGGGCCTTATTGCGAGCATGAGAAATTGGACATCACTGATCAGTAACCCTATAGGAAAAATATATATTATATGCCGGACTGAACCGCTTGGTTCAGGTTGGTCCATGTATGGGATGGTGGTCAGACCTACTGGTACATACGAGTTGAACTGTGTCGAACTGGTGGAGATTTCAATCGTTGGTTCCTGCATGACCAAAGTGGTGAAGGGTTGGGAAAGAATGCATATGATTGAGAACTTTTTACTTGTAATTACTGACTTCTAGTTTTACATTACCTGGTTATTAAATATCTACATATTTTAAAAAGGACTACAAAATACCTTGTACATGGCCAAATTCTGTTTTAATGTGGTCATGGTTTCCAACTGAAAGTTATATAGATCAAATATCAATTTCTTTCTTGAAATTGCTTGTCATAATTCTCTGAACTGAGATTTGTGCATTTAGAACATGAGGTAACTGCGATCACATAATATATCTAGTCTTCATACATAAGGATCTTTGGGTTGGTCCTGAGTCCTCCCACTTGCATCTAATCAGTGGAGAGTATGATTGGGCTGGACGTGAACTTACGAAGCGTTGAATGTGCTGTAGGTTGCATAAAAGGGTCCCAACCCACTTGGCTCTGCCAGAAGGCTCTACCAGTGGCACCACAGGCACTCACCTATCACTTGTACTCTGCACTAGGAAGCCTCATAATGCTTCCTATTTGTACACATCTGGAATACCAGTGGCACCTCAGGCACTCACATATCACATGCTTGTACCCTGCACTAGGATGCCTCATAAGGCTTCCTAGTTTTACACATCTGGACCATTAACAGTATGCCTCAGTGCTTCTAAATGCCTGTAGACTGAAATTCTATAAGCTCCGTGAATTTGTTTTAAATTGCTCCAGCATGTGAAACTACAAATTGTATTGCATAACCATTTTATTTGGTGAGTTCATCAGAGTCCCCAAATTAGTTGAAATCTGCGTGATACATGTTACAACTTTTAGTGATATGGTTGGAAGACTATTGGCATATCACTGCTAATTTTCAGATAATTTAAGTTGTAGCCAAACTGCCTAAGATTCTATAACATCTGCATTTTGTTTTATAGCATCTTAAAGGCTTTATATCTGTTTTATGAAGGGATTGGATTGTTAGTTTAGGATCCACTAAATTTTACCTTATGGGGTCCAATATACTATGTTTATTTTTTCTATATAGAGAAAATGAAAGATGCCTGCATGTGGCATAAACACTCTTCTTTTCGGGAAAACACACCATGTTAACTCTCCCTTCAGAAAAACCCTCTCCTATGATTGCATTTCATTTAGCTAGACAGCTTAAATCTTGTGTATGACTTATCAATTCATTTACTGTCACTCATCTTGTACCTGTATTGATGTGCTTCCCCTATGCTGAATGAAGACTAATGTATTATATATGTGTATCTGTGGTCTTTTTTATACATGCTTCTTTGTATCATTGTTGTCACAAGTTACTGCTTGGTTCCCTAGGGTAGCTCTTGAGCAGTAAACAAGGATGCTTAGGCTAATACTATGAAGGATATGTTTGATTATGTATGGGAAGCAAGTATATTTTCTACTTTGGTGCATAAAGCAAACATAAAACAAGCTAGAAGAGGGAAAATATTTGCATATAATGGGCAAAGCAAATTTTACATCTAACCTTTTGTGGTCGATATGAATTTTTTAGCATGTATTTGTTGTTAGTTAAAAGGAATTATGCTTCTTCTATGTCATGTCAAAGGCATGGATTATTTTCTACCACTAAGTGTTCTTTTTTTATTTTTGATATTTTTCATCATTCATGTCTGTCTTCAGACTTTGTTGGAAGTGAAAATATTTTCTACTTCTTTTGTTAGAAAAGGTGAGACAATTGGTATAAGTTATCTGGGGAAAGGTAGAGGGAGATATAAGAAGATTTACTATAAACCAAGGTTTGACTTACCGGTCCATACCAAAGATACCAGTTCATCTCGATGCAAGCTGCAAGCAAGTACATAGCATACCGTTTGATATAATATAATATAATATTAAAATATTAAAATATAAAAAAGGCGAGAAAAAGGGGTGACGTCGCTTAATCTTTCTCCCCACGGGAGAAAGAGCGACGATCTTGTGACGCGTGAGACAGCGACCATGGCAGGGGCGGTGCAGGCGAGGACCGCGCATGTGCGATAGGTTTTTTTTCTCCTCTTTTCTTTTTTTTTTCTTCTTTTTCCTCTTCTTCTTCCTCCTCCCTTTTTCTCGCTCAATCGACCGCCGACGGTCGATTTCTCCCTCGACCGTCGATCGATTTCTCCTTCAATCGATCGTTGTGGAATCGACCGTTGACTCGGATTTCTCCTCAATCGATCGTCGATTTCTCCTTTCAATCGATCGTCGAATCGGCCGGACGGAAATTGACCGTCGATGGTCGATTTTTGGCAGAACCGCCCGGTAGCGGGTGATCCACATATCGGCAACCTGGCGGACCGGTATGTACCGTCCGGTATATCGAAATTGCAAACCTTGCTATAAACTATAAATAAAAATATAAATACTCTTTTAACTGAAGATATAGCCTTTTACATAGTTCAATGACCGACCCTAAGTATTTGGGACTTTACAGTTTGGAGTAGCAGTGGTATGTTGTATGTCTGGATCTATACTAGCTTAGCTCATCTAAATAGCTTGGTGAATTAACAGCTTAGGCTGTAGGTTCAGGTAGATGTCCTTATTCATGTCTCTATATATGAGATTTTATTTGTGATCTGGCAAGTTATCCTAATCCTGACCAACTTAATTTGGTTAAATTTTTTACATGAGGCTGGGGAGGATAGCCTTTTTGTATGCATCTTTAGTGAAGGAAATCTGTTTTTTTTTTTTTTGTAATACTGAAATTAAATATTCTTAACAAAGATAAGGTCAATTGTTCCCAATACCTAATGTGAGTTCATATTGGATTTGCTCATTTCCAATCAATGAAAACACACCCTTTTTTTTTTTACATGTGTTGCTATTTGTCTAATGTTCGTGGACATGACAAACTTTATTATAGCTGATTGTCTATCAGTTGATTTACCTCTGTTATTTTAGCAATTATTGTCTTTCAACTTCTTAGTTTCTTCATCTTATTTCTGCAAATATTATTTTCCACAGCTTAATGGGTTTTCTTGTCCTGAGGTTCTTGTTTAATTTTTTGCAGGAACATGAGGCAGATGCTTGCTCCTATCATACTTCGTTTGCTTGGAAAACGTCTGGTATATGAGGATGCAGATGTATGCCCTTCAACCATACATATGGATCCTTTGAAAAGGGAGTTCGATTTTCCCATTGAAGCTTCCTTGTTGGATCATTCCAGTGATAGTCTGTTTGATAGGTTGTTAGCCGTTCTGCATGGTTTGCTGAGCAGCTACAAGGCAAGTTGGCTAAAATCCAAGTCTGTCACCAAGTCAGCCGTCAAACCTCCTCGTGATATTTCTGCGTTTGATCATGAGGCAGCAGAGAATTTGCAGGTTAGTTAGCTACTGCATTCGATTATATTTAGTACTATTGTTTTTTGATAAAGCAGGTGAAAGTTGTTTGCAAAATTTTCAGATGAGTTGTAGGCACCCCTTGAGTGCCTAAATTTGATTACCAAATACGTGGTTGTCATCCTTGCAATTATTGTCTTTTTAAATATTATGTGTATGCTTAAGTTGGTGTTATCAGATTATGCATTTATGAAAGTCAATTATTGAGATATTATGTAAATAGGTATTTCCATATAATTTTAGGAATTAAGTAAATATAGTCAATAATTACTAGGTAAACAGAAGAAAGGAACTCTTTGTTAGTAGTTCCTATGATACACTTGGACTTATAAGTAGAAGGAATTATGTGTTATCATGGGTCTGGGTTTATAAATTTTTAGTAGCAACCTCTAGTGGTCTTCCTTGTCATTACATCAGGAAATTTAACTTTTCATTTTCCTGCAGATTCTATTTTAGAATCAAATCAATTAAATTCTTCTCTCATTTTTTTGTGTGGGTGCTTTCTTTTATTGAGAAACTTGCATAACTTTCGCCATGGATTGGTTTTATAAAAATCTGGATAAGGATTTCTTACTATGAGTGGAAGTATGAACGGTTCAAGCAGCAAGTCAGTTACACAGGTGACTTTGGTACTGATTTTGTTTAGCTCATAGTGGTGATTAGGCATATCATTTAGCCATTCAGAGGTTTATACATGGCCATCTGTGACTTTTTTTCTGTAATACTTTCATGTTTGATTTTGATTTTGTTACTAGCGTCATGTGAGTATTGCTAGGATGAGAATGTTGTGATGGATGTGTGGGATTAGTAAGAAAGACAGAAAAAAAAATATTTATGAATAATCAGATAGAAATATCTGTATTCTTGAACAATTAGGAGTAACTTTGATAGATAATAAAATGAAAAAGAACCATTTATGATGAAACAAACATATGCTAAGGAGACATATGTTACTTACAAGAAGTGAAACAATTAATATTAATATTAGTCATATAAGGGAAGTTAAGAGTGACTAGCTGGCCACAATTAATATTAGTATTAGTGATATAAGGGGGTGGGGGGGGGGGGGTAGAGGGAGTAGCCAATCCCATATAGTTGGAATAGTATATGACTTGGTTGTTGTATGAGCATCATGTGAAACTAACATTCAGATTTCTTAGTTGCATGTCCCTGCGACTCTTTCTTATTAGGAATTTGGGTACTAAGAGATACGTGAAGTTTTTCCCCTATATAATTCTTCAATGGTTACTGCAATCAACCTCAGTATTATCTTTCTTCACATCAGAAGTTGATGGCTCATCCAATAGCGCTATTGATTATTACTTTTTCTTGTATAGTCGTTGATCATAGTGTCATGCTTTAAATCTTGCAGAATGACTTGGATCGGATGGAGTTGCCTGCATCAATCCGTTGGCGTATTCAAACCGCCATGCCAGTTCTCTCACCATCACTTCCCATTTCGGCTCCTTGCCACCTTCCAGTGTTACCCTCAGTGGCATTCACATCGCTTCAGCCCAGCAATCTCAATCCAGGCCCTCATCAAAGAATTCTCCCCGCCTGGACTTGCAATTTACCTGGCAAGAGCAAGAGTTCAGCTTTTCAGGACATGGACATAGAAAATGACCCATGGACACTGCTGGAAGATGGCACGAATTCTGCTTCTGCCTCAAACAATAGCAGCAATATGGGTAGTACTAACGGGGACCATTCCAATTTCAAGGCCTGTTGCTGGCTCAAGGGTACTGTAAGGGTGAGGAGAACAGACCTTACATACATCGGCCCCCTTGACGAGGAGAGCTGAAGTTGTACAATTGTTTGACAATCGAACATTTGGCGGCATGTCAGTGGCTTTCACATCAATCAAATCCATGGAGCTCTATTGTTGCTAGCTGGCTTGCATGCTTGCTTGTGTGGGCACAGAATAAACTTTGAGGGTGTTTTGTATATGGAAATTGCCATTCGGTGATGCCATATGGCTGACCAGAATATAGACTAAACACAACACCGTCACCCTCAGATTCACTGCCATGCTGTTCACATGTTGTTGTATATACATATGACAATTATTTTAACCTCAGAGGAGAGGAGTAAAAGGTCCAAGGGACAGACTGTGGCTCTTCATTTCTCATTCCTTTCTTGTAATGCTGGCTGGACTGTGAAAGATTTTAAAAAAGATTAAAAAAAAAAACATGCTAAGCGGCATGTGTAGTAAAAGCTTGTGGCAAAAAAAAAAAAAATAGTTGGGAAGATTGACGGTTAGCACGACTGTCCATTCTGAATGCCAATGCCTATTGTTGATTTTGATGCTTTTACCTTCCACATCGTGGTCTGTTTGTCTCCCGATTTCTTCTCTCGTCAAGCAGTAGAATATATTGAATCCCCCCTTATTCGAGTGGGAGGCTGCACCTAATGTTTGTAATAGCTTATGTACTGAATTATTTTATGGTGGATAATCTCCAATCAAAATTCAACATGTGGGTCCCTTGGACCTTGTAAGTCGAATAACAACAACATAAGAAGCTAAATCGATTTAGGGTAGGGTATTTGAGAGGTTTGAATTTTAATTCATATATATTTATTTTCCTATTCATTCATATATCCATTCCAGACCCGATTATAATGATCCGAATCCGATCCGGATAAAGTAGAGAGCACGAAGCAGCCCTCAAATCCAACCGTCCATCCCCCTCCCTCATCATCATGTGGTTTTATATATATCTATATATATATATATATCGTCGGGAACAGAGTTGACGGCCGACTCCCACTCGAACTCACTCCCGTTTCCCGTATCCTTGGGAAGGCGCGACAACCCTACCCCACCCAACAAACAGGGTTCCATCCATGGTGTTTGTAGCTGCCCTTACCCTCTTCTGCGGCCGAGAAGGAATCAGGAGGCAGAGAGCAAAGAAACAAGAAGACTACGAGGACTACGTCTCCTTCTCTCCAGGATTTGGGTTCCACCCCAAAGACCACGAGCTTATCTTCGACTACCTCACCAACAAACTCGAGAAACAAGTCATTGCCTTGCGCCATTGTCAAAGAAGTCAGCAACATATGTGATTTCCACCCTCGAGACATCACAGGCACGTCTTCTTCTTCTTCTTCTTCTTCTTCTTCTTCTTCTTTTGCATAGAATTCTTCAAGACATCGTTCTTCTAACATAGAATTGCATCCTCAAAATTAAATTCTGAAACTTGTTATACCAATGGATTTTGTGATCAAGATGAACTAAATTTGTTTCAGATATTATACGCGCTTGTTGAAGTCCATATTTTTCCACGTCCACAACAATAATAACAAGTCATAATGTCACAGGAGCATATAAACCAACGTGGTAGTAATATTACTTCCTGTTTGCCAATTGGTGAGAAGTTATGTTGCTGCAGGGTTACACACTGAGTTCGTGGATCAATATGCTTGGTATTTCTTCCCCTCACGCAAGCAGAAATATCCACGAGGAAGTGTCCTGATCGATCGGCATACTGGGGTTTCTGGAAAGCTATTATTGATGAAACATAAGTTTATGATGAGAGCCAGAATTTGACACATCTCACCTTCATGGAAGGCAAACAAGGAGCCGAGACCAGAAAACCCAAGTGGAAGATGCAGGAGTTTAGGATCAATCAACCACCCCAAGCCTATGAAAAAGAGATCACACGACAAGGTTGGGAGTCTTCTGTGCTTTGATGATTGCTTCTGTCTTACCACTTTTTTGGTGTCTTTTTCAGTTATCAAACTGAGATTTGGTGCTTTATTTTTTAAATCATGGATATGTAGATAGGAGGATTATGCTGTACAACTTCCACCTGTTGTAGTTCATAAATGTATCCTTCCTGTTTAGATCTACTCATTGATGTCATTGTTATTTTTTTTATTTAGCTACAAACTGCAACAAAACATCCTATTCTAACTTGACTTCTCAAATATATGTGATTGAAAGAAAATTATAATATAATAAATTGGAGTTGTCATTATCTTGTGCATCATCTACCTGTTTTTATTCAGCTAGAACTCTTTTTTCTTTTTGGTCTTGACTATTTGTTGATCATGTCGCAAACTAAAACTAACAATTCTAGGTCTGATATGCTTGTTCAATAAAGGAGAACAACAAAATCAAAGAAACATATGGAAAGTGATTTTGCATTTAGAAGAAGCTTATTGGATTTTGTTTCATTTCTTGATTTTGCAATTGATCATATTCTATGGAAAATTGCATAAGTATGTCATTATGCTGATACAATTATGCAGATATCGTTAAAAACAATCCTTTATTGTTTGTCATATTATAGTAAATCCAGTGCCTATCTGTTCTATCAATATGTTTGATACTCAAAAGGTCTTCAGCTCTTAACAGTTGGCACGGCATGGATGATCTGTTGATAGAACTGCTTTACTTTATTCAACATCAGAAGAAGAAGAAAAAGACGCAATTTACATCTATGTCTATGCACAAACTCCTAGTTTTTTTTTTTTTTTTTTGTCTTGTTTTGACTGTTCTTGACTATCTCCTATAAATTTCGCTTCTGCAGTGACAGGATACTCTGCAAGATATACTCTAAGGAACGCAAGAATGATGAGGATGATTTGTGTTAGAACCCCTGCGGATTCTAAACTTAGGGTAATCTCTATAAAGGATCGGCCTCCTTGGAATTCTATAGGGGTTCCTCCCTCCTAGGGTGGCTGCACATAGGCTGTTGAAAATATTGATCTATTGATGATGAAAAATAGGGGAGAATACAAGCTAACCTAATGCCAAGTTTAGGTTGGTCAACAAGGCCCAATCTAAGTACTCGACTCAATCGATTAGACTCGACTTAGCTAGGGTCCTCACGGACCCATCCTCTTCAAATCAATCTTGTCTTTAAGGCTGAGCTTCATGGCTCTGGGTCCTGATCTGCAACTCCTCACGATACTTCCTCCGCCCCTATAATGGGCGGATCCTACTCCTATATTCTAGCATCAACAATAGTGACTAGACGGTGATGTGTCATGATCCTGTGATCCCACGCGATCATCAACTGAACTTGGGTATCAGGTGGATGAATATATTTGGCCTGAGTCATCCTCTCTAAACTTCTATTTGCGATGAGATTCCTGGAGGATCAGTTATAATTTTGAATTATGCGCAGATCTGATCCACAAGTCATGGCTCCAATGTGATCTCTAATTTTGTAGGGTCCAAAGAAACTAGAAGACCACTTCCGTGAGGCTTAAGTCTTCATAGATTCCTGATGGTAGGGCCGAAGACGAAGAAAGACTCGATCTTCAAAAGCAAACTTTCTTCTACTTTGGTATTTGTTGGGGGGGGGGAGGGGGTTCTTTCTTGCATGAGCTACCACTTGGTTGTTCTTTAATAGTAACTGAGCCTTCTTTTGGAATAATGATTGCTCTTTGATAAGGTCCCCGGTGGTGTGAGCCCGTTCTAAGTCTGAGGTGGATAGGAGCTGCAATTTTACTAAGCCTATTTTCATCTATCCTTCATGTTGTTGACATGTATCATGCCAAACTTCAAATTTAGTAGCAATTAGTGTCCCTTTACATATCAAAAGCATTGTGTGAAGTGTAGGGAGAGTCTCGGTGCATATTAGGGGTTGGCCATCTTGCATATGGATAACACAAATTCTAGCTCCCGATACGTCAATTACAAACATTTTGTCGAGGCCGGGTAAAGCTAGCATCGGCGAAGAGTAGGGGCTGTAACTTGGTCGGATAAACCTTGTTTCAAGCATCTCATTTTAAATCGTCTATTTTAATTTTCCGGAGGTGAGGATAATGATATGGCCGAGTGTTTTCTGTTAGTTTGCCTGGTATAATCAGAATTCGATGGTCATGCTGTCGAGTAGAAGATAGGCTACGCAATTCGGCGAAGTCGTTTGAAAATTCAGCAATCAATTGGAGAAGGTTTGGGTCTTCTTTTTTTGTTGGCTCCCCCATAGAGTGCTACTGAAGTTGCATCAGGAAGCCACTATTCACTTTGTGCAAAACTTTCTCCATTTGTTGCATGCAAATCGTTGTTACGTCGCTCCCACATTTCTCACATAGGATCTCTTGTTTCTCATGGCTGAAAATTTCATGATAAATTTGGAAAAATTTCAGGGAACATCACCTAGCACAGTCAGCCATTTAATGTCGAGCACGGTCTCATAATCATCGAGAGGAAGGAGGAAGAAATCAGCAAGTATCTCTTGGTCCTACTACAACAATTTCACCCGTGGGCATCTTTGGTCGCACTTCAAAATTTAGTCGTCGGCGACCTTAACGCTAAACCTGCTGCAATCTTTATTTTGGAGCATCAATTGGGCAGCAACCTTGTTGTTCATAAAGTTGTTGATGCTCCTAGTCTTGATGAGGATGGTGACAGGCTGCTACTTAAAAGATTCTTCAACTTTTGCTGCTTGTGGGTTTGCATGGTCGGCTAAAGCATGAGTCATGCAATCGGTCGGCTGCGGGTCTTCCTTCGTTTTCTCCTCCTTAGGTTCCTGAACTTCTTCGTCATATTATTCAATATATTTTATCATGGAAAGCTCCCCCTTTTTGCAGTGATGGTTGCGGCTCCAAAGTTCGTTGTAATGCCAACAAAGGCCCTTCGTCGATTTGTCACGTAGCTCTTCTCTCGTTAATTTTTTTTGTAGCGAAGAATGGCTGGGAGCAGAGGGAGGTTTATATGTTGTTGGTCTAGGAGTGGTTCTCATCCTCTGAGCATCTTGGTTCAGTCGTTCCTCTTGGATTCGAGCAAAAGAGATTGCGACCTTCACGGTGCGGGGCTGCCGCGCTTTAACCTCTTGTTTAATTTCTGGCTTAAGTCCTTCGATGAACGTCCCTAATAATTATCTATCAGATCAATCACGAGCAAAGTAAGGTAATTCCTCAAACATGGTCTGGTATTCTTAGATCGTGGAGGTTTGTCGGATCTTGGCAATTTGTCCGTTGATATTTTTATACTTGGTCGGCCCAAAATGGTTCAACAGCGCGTTCTTGAAGTATATCCACATTGGAGCCCCATGAGTGTATTCAAGCCAATTGTACCACCGTATAGCATCTCCTTCGAGGTGGTTGACAGTAGTGTCCACCATGGAATCCTCCAATGTTTGGTAATAGCAGAAATAAAATTTGATGTGTGAAATCCATCACGTCGGATCTCCTTCTTCCCATCGAGGGAAGTCCACCCTCATGCGTGGTTGCATCATATCAGTGACTCGTTCTTCTTTTTGGGAGGCCTCTCTGAACTTTCACTTTGTTGCAATTTTGTTGGGCTCGGAGATCGGCCTAATTTGAGTTTGGCGAATAAGGCGCGAAATCTATCCTCTATGCGTGATTCAAACGCCTCAAACTTGGCATCGATTGAACCTTGAGATATTATTGCATGTGCTTCCAGATCTGAGATGTCAATATCCTTCTCCTGTTGTTGGGTGAGTGGTATGAAACGGTTGGGTGGATTGGTGGCCGAAAGGGATGGTGGATCATAGGTAGATGGTTGCAGTTTGGGGCTACCAGGTTGCTGTTGGGGCTGTGATATAGAGCTACTGTAGGGGTCGTTTGGGGGGTATAATTGTCGAGGTTTAAGAATAAAGGATTGGTTTAGGGTTGCTATTGATGATAGCAACGGATTTGGTCGAGATCGGGTGTGGATGCAGCAAGTAGTACCGAAGGTAGTGTAGCAAAAATTTTCATCAAAGAGGGTGTTGTTATTACTGCTGTGTGGGGCTGTTGTAGAGGCTATAATAGGGGTTTGATGACAGAGGTTTAGGGTTAGAAGGGTGGCTTAGGATTGTTGTTAATGGAAACAACCGTTTTGGTAGGGATTTGTGGCCAAAAGGGTGATGGATCAAAGTTGCAGCTTAGGGTGCTGTTTGAGCTGTGGTTTTTTGGGGGCTGTTAGGGTTGGTTGTGGATTATAGAAATAGGCTACGACGGCTGCATCTTAAGGCTAGAGGGGTGCCCTAAAGATGACGTGGATGAGAGCAACAATTTCGGTAAGGATCAAATATGGGTGCAGCAAAAAACATCAAAAGGTAGTATTGCAGAATTCTATGTCGATACACTGCGATAGGTTGCTGTTTTAGGCTACGGTTTTGGGTGCTGTTTGGGTTCTGGAAATAGGTTATGACGGTAACGTCTTAAGGCTAGAGGGATGCCCTAAAGACGATGTGATTGGTGGCAGCAAGATTGGTAGGGTTTTGGGGGTTTGGGAGAAGAAGAACTACAAGGTACATCAATAGAATTTTTCGTTGAAAAATTTCAGTAGTATAGATGCAATTTTTTCCAGCTATTTGAAATAAGGATTCGAGTAAAACTCAATGGGAATCTACTGGTAAGGGAAAGGTAATGTCAACAAAAATTCCGTCAGAGAATACGACAGCAAAGAATTCGGCAAGATCAAAGATTATGAGAAAGTGCAGTAGTTTGGACGTAAAAGATCAGCGGTTTAAATTGATAATTTTTGCACGAAACCAAAGGGAAATCCGTTGTAAAGGAGTGCCAAAGCCATCGTAAAAAACGCATAGAGATTGGATAGAAAAATTACGACAGCAAGATCAAAACAAGGTGTGGTATGCGGTTGAATTTTGCAGCATAACTTTCGTTGTAAAGATACAGACTTTGCAACAAAAAGTTTATTCAGCAAGATAGGAATAATCTTTTTGGGTTTTTGGAATAAGGATAACTAATTTTCAACAGCAGTAAGGTAGGAAACTAGAACCTGTTGCAATTCACGGGGAGATCAAAGGATGATCTATGGTAATGGAAATGATGGCTGAATTCGGCGACGATCTTAAGCAATTGTGGAAATTGCTTGGACAACTATGGAAGGATGATGGGTGGCTGTGGAAGGGCAGCGAAACGTCAAGAACGTTGCTCTGATACAAAGTATTAGAACCGGTGTGGATTCTAAGCTTGGGGTGATCTCTATAGGGGATCGACCTCTTTGGAATTCTATAGGGGTTTCTCCCTCCTAGAGTGGTTGCACAAAGGTTGAAAATATTGATCTATTGATGATGAAAAGAGGGGAGAATATAAGCTATTTATAGGGCTTCTAAGCCCTAACTCCTAATAGGAATCATCTTCCAACAAACTCCAACTTCTAATCAATTTCTACTCTAAGTAAACTAATACTCCTACGAAACCAAGACTCTTCTTCCCCTCAACTCTTAACCCCTAGCCAATTCCTAACCATGATGTGGCTGGTGGCTATAGGGGTCTCCAACTCCTAATTTTATTCTTATTCTACCCTCGAGAGAGTCCAAGCTAAGTGGGACTCTCCCCCTCTTGCCTTAGTTGGCCCCTCTTAAGAGGAGGCGACGGCTAGGAGACTCGCATCCCATAAGGACTCCTCCCTAACCCTAGTTAACCACTTCTTTACCAGGGGTTGGCGGCTAGATTATAGTTTATTACATTCATGACTCAATTGACTCCGACCTGTATCTAACTCTGAGTCATAATCAGACTCCAGTTCAGTCGAATCCTAACCTTACTAGGATTTAGGTTGATTTATTACAATAGACTCAAATCTTCTCCTAGCCGACCTAATGTCAGGTCTAGGTTGGCCAACAAGGCCAAATCTAAGGACTCGACTCAATCGACTAGGATCCGACTAAGCTAGGGTCCAACTCTGTATAAATACATGTGGAAACAATATACCAAGTGTGTCATTTAATCATCATATCTACTCTTATCATAGTATCAGAGCAGAAAAAGAGGAGGGTGCAGTAGTGTGCCAAGCAACAGAGAAGACGGCATCGTGGAGAGCTGCTCCAGAGGGTATGAGTGCTGCTCTTTGGAGGAATTGAAGGGTCGTCTTTCTACAAGCTTCTTGCAAGAGTTGTCGCAGCTATTGCTTGGCCATTAGATGTTACTGCTCCATATCCTGCTTTGGCGTTCTGCTTCGACCCTCCTTTGAGGACTGTTGTACGTTGCTGCAAGAACCCCAGCCCTCCACACTAACCTGCTGCAGTCGTTGTAGCAATAGTGTCTTCTGTCATCAAGTCGTAAGAGGGTTTCTTTATTCTCTTTATGTGACGGCCTTCCTCCTCATCCTGCGCTTGAGCGCCCTATCAGAAAAGGATCGTGAGGCTCCACCATGTCCAGCCATGCACGGATCTGATCTCTTCGGCTGCCTGCGCCATCTGTTGCCCCCCTTCCTTGGAGGATGAGTCGTGCTGCAGCAAACGCGAGGAGAAAGCCGTTGACCTGACCCCACCTCAGCGAGCACGGCTAACTGCTCACCTCTTCTGCTCCTTCCCCTCATTAATTTAACCTTCGACTCCTGCATTCTGCTTGACGATGCTACCAGTTTCGAAGGCAACCTACTCTACAGACCTTGACTCTGAAATTGATAACCAAATATTGTGATCTACAACGTTCATAGTCGTCGTCGCCTAATTTGCATCAAGTCATCGCCTCGCCTCATTAGCAAGGAGTACATCGGCAAGAGGAAGTCGTTGCTTCCGCTCACCCTCTGTGAAAGCAGACGCGTGGAAGTAGAACCCTGTTCTCCAAGCAATTCAAGCCTCTGTTGCTGGATCCATCACCTTGCTTGTGTCCTCCTATGCTACCATTGCAGAAGCTTGGACCAAGTTACAAACTACTTTAGCGAATCGCTCAAGGATTCGCATGCTTGGACTATTCTCTAGCCTCATGAACTTAAAGCAGGAGGGAAGTACTATTGTTGACTACTTACAATATATCAAAATGATTATCGATGACTTGGCTTTAATATGTCATTCCCTTACTGATGAAGAAGTTCTCATCCACACACTCAATGAATTAAGTGCAGAGTTCAAGGAACTGGCAGCAGCACTTCGAGCATACGACTCTCCAATCTCCTTTGAAGAACTTTACGACAAGTTAACGGACTATGAAGCTTACCTAAGCATGACAATAGGTTGCCAGGACCTCCCATCACAACTCAGTTCAACCAAAAATCCAAACAGCAAAATCGTAAATACAACAAGAATGCTTCAAAAGGTGTGGTCAACTTTCCTCCTACTTCTATGGGCATCACCCCATCTCTTCCTCCTCCATATCCTCCAAATTCAACCATCGTCAGAGTGCTTCCTTCTAGCCAGTTGTGCTCCTTCTACATTTCATCAACCAATCGTCTGCAGTTGTGTGACAAAATCGGTCACTCTGCAAAAGTTTGTCAGTCTCGACCTCGCCTCTCAGCTCCGTCAAACTGGGGTAAGGCAAATGTCATGACTACTCTGCCTGATAGTCAGTCCAATTGGATTGTGGACTATAGTGCTTCCTACCATATCACTTTTGATCTCCAGAACCTATTGATCCACAACAATTATGGCGGAAATGAAGACATCGTCATCATTTCACACTCAATGATGTTTTATGTGCACCCCACATTAAAAGAAATCTTATTTCTGCCTCTCAATTCTGCCAACAAAACTATACTTCCATTGAATTCTTTCTTGATTATTTTATTGTCAAGGACTTGAGCATGGGATCTTTCTTGGTTCGAGGCCCAAATAAAGACAACATCTACGAATGGCTATCAATCTTGTATCTCACTCAACCTACTGCTAACTCTGCCACACTGCTGCTTTGGTCGACATATGGCATCAATGTCTTAGTCATCCCTCAACTTCTTTTCAAGAAAATTGCTTTCTCGTTATTTTGTTCTTATTTTTAAATCTAGTAAGGTTATTATTCATTGTGATGCTTGTCTTAGCAATAAGAGTCATCAGCTACCTTTTGGTACATCCTCTATGTTTTGTTCTAAACCGTTTGAGATTATTTATATTGATTTTTGGGGTCCTGCGTCAGTTGTCTCCTTAGACAAGTTCAGATTTTATATTGTCTTTGTAGGCTATTTTGCAAAGTATATATGGTTCTATCTTCTCCGTCAAAAGTCTAACGTCGTTATTGTCTTCTCCAACTTTAAGAACTTAGTCGAGAACTACTTTCAAACTACCATTAAAACCATCTATTCTAATGGCGAGGGTGAATATTAGGCCCTTGTGTCTTGTATGTTCGCTTGCGGCATTCAACATCTCAAGTCTCATCCATTTGCGCCTCAACTGGTTGGCTCTGTCGAACATAAACATCGACATATTATCGAAACTAGTCTAACACTGCTTCATCAGGCTTCTATGCCATCAACTTTTTGGTTCGTAGCATTTCAAACTGTTATCTGTATAATCAATCAAATGCCTACTCCTATCCTACAATATCAATCATCGTTTGAAAAGCTATTTCACAAACGTCCTAATCTGCAAATATTAAAAGTATTTGGTTGTCTATGTTATCCATTGTTACGTCCCTATAATTCTCATAAAATACAATCTTGATCTCGCCCTTGTATTTTCATCATATACTCTCTTGAACATAATACATTCCGGTGTTATGTCCCTCACACTACTAAAGTCTTTGTTTCCAGACATGTCACTTTTGTGGAGTCTGTCTTTCCCTTTCGGTGTCACAGGTAATCTGTCATCCTATTGGATTCTTTCGACATATCGTTATCCTCCCACGCATCTTCGTTGGATCCACACTCTCTTGTCACTTCTATTCCGCAGCTTCCTCCTTCTGCTCCACCTCTTTTGTGCAATTGCCTTTAGAACCACAACCTTTGTCTTTACCTCGCTATGATACTTTTGCCATCCTTCCACCTGACTCAACCTATGCTAATCCTTCGCCCTTACCCACCAATACTATTACAGCCTCCCGACATCTAATGCAAACTCGTTCCAAGAGTGGTGTTTTTAAATCATGTTAAGTTCTTGACTTGCATGCTAGCACTAAACCTTCCCTCGACTCTACTGAACCAACTTCTTTTACTTAGGCCAAAAGATCTCTACATTGGCATGAAGCCATGTATGAGGAGTATGATGCTCTCCTTCATAACGCTACATGGACCCTTTCCCCTTCTCACTCCACACAAAATATCATCGGGTGCAAATGGGTCTTCCAAATTAAGTAGAACCCCGATGGTTCGATTACTCGCTATAAGGCACGATTTGTGGCCAAAGGATTTCATCAACAATATGGGTGTTGACTACACCGAGATATTTAGTCCTGTTGTCAAACCTACTACAATCCGGCTTATCCTAAGTCTGGCAATCTCCAACGGCTGGTGCTTACACCAATTAGATATTAACAATGCCTTTTTACAAGGGAATCAAATTGAAGATATCTTTATAGAGCAACCTCCAGGCTTTATACATCCTCAATATTCACGGCATGTCTATAAACTCCAAAAAGCCATTTATGGACTCTGTTAGGCTCCAAGAGCTTGGTACACTGAACTTGGTTTATTCTTGTCTTTAGTTGGCTTCATCAACTCTAAGTCTGATGTCTCCCTATTTCTACGCCAATGGGGGCACCATCTATCTTCTAATCTATGTTGACGATATTCTTGTCACAAGTAATAACTCTATCGAGGTTCAGGAGTTTATTAAGCAATTAACCGACCATTTCTCTCTTAAAGATCTTGGCGACTTAAGTTATTTTCTTAGTGTAAAGGATATGTTTACGTCTTCTAGCCTCTTTCTTTCACAGAGAAAGTACATTCAAGATTTGCTATTGAAGATGAACATAGGGTGCAAAGGAGGTCACCACTCTCTTATCTACCAGCGAATCACTGAAGTTATGTGATGGTAGTCCTGCTACAAACCCTACTCATTATCGACAGGTAGTTGGCTCCTTACAATATCGACCATCTATTTTGCACTAGACTGTTGTCAAGCGCATTTAACATTTTTTTAAGGGGACTATCGATCATAGCATTTTTCTTCGCAAAAATTCTCCCTCTCAGCTTCATGCTTTTGCCGATGCTGATTGGGCCGAACATGTTAATGACAAAACACCTACCTCAGGGTATATTATTTTTCTAGGTGCTAATCCAATCAGCTGGAGCTCTAAGAAACAAAAGATAATTGCCTGGTCTACAATTGAAGCAGAATATCATGCTATTTCCACCATTGTTGCTGAACTTAATTGGATCACCAACTTGCTTAAGGAGCTTCACATTCACTCTAATTCTATGCTTGTTATTTATTGTGATGACATCAGTGCTACTTACCTTTGTGCCAATCTGGTCTTCCACTCCCGCATGAAGCATGTTGCTATTGATTTTCATTTCGTACGAGATCAAGTCATCTGCCAGCAGCTCCATATTTCTCATGTCCACACGGCTGATCAACTCACCGATTCCCTAACGAAGTCTCTAGCCCGTAAACTCTTTTCCTTACATTGATCCAAGATCGACGTCTTGACATGAGCTTGATCTTGCAAGGGCATGTTAGTTGTAAGATTTTTCTAATTGAACGAGAAGATCTCATTCATCAGTTGAGGGAAATCCTGCGTCCAACTTTATATAAATACAATATACCAAGTGTGCCATTTGATCATCTCTACTTTTATCACTTGAGCACTTTATAGAGGTTGATGTTGTAGTATCACTTCTCCAAAAAAAAAAAAAAAGGGTCTTGCTTTACTCGCTAGATGCAGGTATCTGGATTGTTGCAACTTTCAGAAGCAACAGCGTCAGCCGATTGAGGTATCTCTGCACCGGTTTGAGGTTTTTTCTCTCTCTCCACTACTTCATCATTGTCACTTCCCTGACATTGTGATGCCACTTCTTGGACACTCGCGTAGTACTATACTCCTAGGTCTGCCTACTAACCTGTCATTTCTCTTTCTTTCTCTTTGATTGTCACCCTTGGTGATTCTTATATCTCTTCCTCGTCTACCTCTGATGCTCCAACTCTCTTCCTTGTTGGGAATCCCTCTCCACATCCAGGACTTATTTCCATAAATGTTGCCTCCTTAATCCCTTTTAAGTTATCCAAATGTGACAACTACGCGTTCTAGCGTGCTCAATTCTCTAATCTTTTATTTGGCTATGATTTATTAGGTTATATTGATTACTCCTCAATTGTCCATCAGCAATGATTTACGTTCCAGGAGAACTCAGACCAATACCAAATTTAGTCTACAAGCTATGGTTACACCAAAATAGGCTTATTCTCCAAGCAATTCAAGCCTTTGTCGTTGAATCCATCGCCCCGCTTGTGTCCTCTTGTGCTACTATTACGGAAGCTTTGACCAAGTTATAAACTACCTTAGCGAATCGTTCGCAGACTCGCATCCTTGGACTGCTCTCCAGTCTTATGAACTTAAAGTAGGGGGAAGTATTATTGTCGACTACCTACAATGTATCAAAATGATTATCGACGACCTGGCTTTGATAGGTCATTCCCTCACTGATGAAGAAGTTCTCGTCTATACACTTAATGGATTAAGTGCAAAGTTTAAGGAACTAGTAGCAGCACTTCAAGCACGCGACTCTCTAATCTCAATTGAAGAACTTACGACAGGTTAACAGATTATGAAGCTTACCTGAAGCGTGACAATAGGCTGCCAGGACCTCTGCTAGGACCTCCCATCACAGCTCAGTTCAACTAAAAATCTAAAATGTAAAACCGTAAATACAACAAGAATGCTTCAAAAGGTGTGACCAACTTTCCTCCCACTTCTATGGACACCACCTCGTCTCTTCCTCCACATCCTCCATACTTCAACCATCGTAAGAGTGCTTCCTTCCAGCCACCCTCCTATGTTTCATCAACCGGTCGTCTGCCAGTTCTGTGATAAAATCGATCACTTTGCAAATTTTGTCAGTCTCGACCTTGCCTCCCAACTCCGTCAACCTAGCCTCAGGCAAATGTCATGACTACTCTGTCTAATAATCAGTCTAATTGGATTATGGACTCTAGTGCTTCCCATATCACTTTCGATCTCCAGAACTTGTTGATCCACAACAACTATGGCGGAAATGAAGGCATCGTCATCGGTGATAGTAAAAGAATTTCTATCATTCATACTGGTTCTACGACACTTAATTCACATATCATTCTTTCACACTCGATGATGTTTTGTGTGCACCCCACATTAAAAGAAACCTTATTTCTGTCTCTCAATTCTGCCAATAAAATTATACTTTCATTAAATTCTTTCCTAATTATTTTCTTGTCAAGGACTTGAGCACAGGGGCATTCTTGGTTCGAGGCCCGAATAAAGACAATATCTACGAATGGTCGTCAGCCTTGTATCTCCCTCGACCTACTGCTAACTCTTCCATTGCTACTCCAGTCAATATATAGCATCAATGTCTTGGTCATCCATCGACTTCTATTCAACAAAAATTACTTTCTCATTATTTTATTCTTATTTTTAAATTTAGTAATGTTATTACTCACTGTAATGCTTGTCTTATCAATAAGAGTCATCAACTACCTTTTGGTATATCCTCTATTTTCTGCTCTAAACCATTTGAGGTTGTTTATACTGATGTTTGGGTCCTATTTCAGTTGTCTCCTTTGACAAGTTTAGGTTCTATGTTATCTTTATAGACTATTTTACAAAGTACACATGGTTATATATATTCTCTTCGTCAAAAGTTTGACATCGCTATTGTCTTATCCAACTTTAAGAACTTAGTTGAGAACTAATTTCATACTACCATTAAAACTGTTTATTTTGATGGCAGGGGTGAATATCAAGCCCTTGCATCTTATCTGTCCACTTGTGGTATTCAACATATCAAGTCTCCTCCATATAATCCTCAACTAGTTGGCTCTACCAAACATAAACATCGATATATTGTTGAAACTGGTCTAACAATGCTATATCAGGCTTTTATGTCATCTACCATTTGGTTCGTAGTGTTTCAAACTATTGTCTACCTTATTAATCGCATGCCTACTCCTATCCTACAATATCAATCACCATTTGAAAAGCTATTTCACAGACGTCCTCATCTGCAAATATTAAAGGTATTTGATTGTCTATGTTATCCATGGTTACGTCCCTACAATTCTCATAAAATTCAACATCCATATTACCTTTGTATTTTCATCGAATACTCTCTTGAACATAATATCTTCCGGTGTTATGACCCTCACAATGCTAAAGTCTTTGTTTCAAGATATGTCACTTTTGTGGAGTCTGTCTTTCCCTTTCGGGATTACTTCTATTCCCCAGCTTCCTCCTCCCTTCTCTCCTATGGTTCCTTCTCTTCCTGTGCAATTGCCTCTAGAACCACAACCTTTATCTTCACCTCGCAAGGGTACTTATGTCATCCTTTCGCCTGACTCAACCTATGATAACTCTCAGCCCTTACCCCCAGTACTATTACAGCCTCCTGACATCCAATGAAAACTCGTTCCAGGAGTGGTGTCTTTAAACCACGTCAAGTTCTTTACTAACATGCTAGCACTAAACCTTCCCTTGACTCTGCTGAAACAATATCTTTTACTCAAGCCCAAAAATCTTCACATTGGCGTAAAGCCATGTATGAGGAGTATGATGCTCTCCTTCATAATGCTACATGGACCCTTACCCCTTCTCACTTTACACAAAACATTATCGTGTGCAAGTGGGTTTTTCGAATTAAGCGAAACCTTGATGGTTCAATTGCTCGCTACAAAGCACGACTTATGGCCAAAGGATTTCATCAACGACCTGGTGTTGACTACACCGAGACATTTAGTCCTATTGTTAAACCTACTACAATCCGGCTTATCCTAAGTCTGACAATCTCCAAAGGCTGGTGCTTACGCCAATTAGATGTTAACAATGCATTTTTACAAGGGACTCTCACTGAAGTTGTCTTCATGGAGCAACATACAGGCTTTATACATCTTCAATATTCACGGTATGTCTATAAACTCCAAAAAGTCATTTATGGACTCCGTCAGGCTCCAAGAGCTTGGCACACTGAACTTGGTCTATTCTTGTCTTCAGTTGGCTTCATCAACTCTAAGTCTTATGTCTTCCTATTTCTACGCCAACAACATAGGGGCACCATCTATCTTCTAGTCTATGTGGACGACATTCTTGTCACAGGTAATAACTCTATGGAGGTTCAGGAGTTTATTAAGTAATTGGCTGATTGTTTCTCTCTTAAAGATCTTGGCGACCTGAGTTATTTTCTTAGTGTCAAGGTTACGTTTATGTCTTCTGGCCTCTTTCTTTCATGGAGAAAGTACATTCAAGATTTGCTATTGAAGATAAACATACAGGATGCAAAGGAGGTCACCACTCTCCTATCTACCAGCGAATCACTGAAGTTATGTGATGGTAGTCCTGCTACAAACCCTACTCAATATCAGCTGGTAGTTGGCTCCTTACAATATCTCGCTCTTACCTGTCTAGATGTCTCCTTTGCAGTTAATAAATTATCTCAATTTATGCATCGACCATCTACTTTGCATTAGACTGTTATCAAATACATTTTGCGTTATCTTAAGGGGACAATCGATCATGGCATTTTTCTTCGCAAACACTCTCCCTCTCAGCTTCATGCTTTTGCCGATGTTGATTGGGTCGAAAATGTTGATGATAGAATCTCTACATCATGGTATATTATTTTTCTTAGTGCTAATTCCATTAGTTGGAGTTCTAATAAACAAAAGATAGTTGTCAAGTCTATTACTAAAACTGAATATCGTGTTATTGCCTCTACCGGTGTCGAACTTAATTGGATCACCAACTTACTTAAGGAGCTTCACATTCACTATGATTCTACGCTTGTTATTTATTGTGATAACATCAGTGCTACTTACCTTTATGCCAATCTGATTTTCCACTCTCGCATGAAGCATGTTGCTATTGACTTTCATTTTGTGTGAGATCAAGTCATCCGCCAGCAACTCCGTGTTTCTCATGTCCACATGGCTGATCAACTCGTTGACTCTCTCACGAAGTCTCTGGCCCACAAACTCTTTTCTTTGCATCGATCCAAGATCGATGTCCTTGACAGGAGCTCGATCTTGCGGGGGTATGTTAGCTGAACAGATTTCTCTAACTGAATGAGAAGATCTCGTTCTTCAATAGAGGGAAATCTTCCTTCCAACCCTGTATAAATATGTGTTGCAACAATGTATGAAGTGTGTCATTTGATCCTCACTTTCATCTTCAACATTGTGCCCTTTATCTTAAATTTCTTATTTTACCCAAATGAAATTAATTATTTTTGGTTGATATCTTTTGTTTATGATTTTGCCCTTCAGATTTGGCAATATTATCTTAGCAACCGTAATTCGATAATAATAAAATCATATCATAAACTCTAATAAATATTTTTATCAAAATTAAATAGAAAAATAAATTATAGGACATAATTTATTATTGTTAAGATTAACTACTTGTGTTATTAAAAAATTCTAATTGATATGTTGGATATTTGTGTGGCTATTAAATATATGAGCATGAAAGAAAATTATGAAATAATATTTTTTTTCATAAAAAAGCATGATTTATGTTTTATTATGATTACAGTTATGAGTTTTTCTATATGTTGATTAATGCTTAATAATTATTACAATTATTATTTTATTATTTTTGATTTGTTTTTGTATAAATTAAATTAAAATTATTTGAATATTATTTGTAACATATATCCCTATGTTTTATTTGTAGTTGTCAAAGTAGCTCAAGATTATATGTTTATGGGATATGAATTATAATATATATTTTATTATTTATAAGATATTTTAAATTTAAATAATATTAATAAATATTCATAACGATACACATGATTAGGAGATTAAATAATTTAAAATAGAATCTATTTTGAATAATTATGTGATGGGGTAGGATAGATATTATTTTGGATATTCTTACCGTTTATGGTTATATATCCAAAATGTACTAATATCATTCTATAAGGATGATATTAGTTCTTAATAAATAATTTTATATAAATACTAGATATATATTAATATTTTACCCAAAAGTAAAAAATATGTATAATATTTATTATTTATCATATTTTAAAATTTTAAAATATTAATATTGTTTTATACTTTATAGTAATATTTTATTCCATATATTTTTATACTTATATTGTTAGTGTACTCTCTAGCTCAAATTATTTAGAATGGTTAAAACATGTACAGTTGATAATGGGTGGATGTAATAGATCTTTGACCTAACATTATTTGTTAAAAGTCTCATAAACTTGATAAGAATGGGATTACAAATAACATCAAGATTTTATTACTACTTTTAACTAGTGCAAAAGAATATTTAAGGGTTATAGAAGATAAATTTAAATCTACTAATAAGTCACACATTAATAAAAGAACTGAGTATCACTTAGTATGATGACACTCGAGGGATTTAAAATCATATCCTCAAAATGGCTAATAAGACTATAAAACTTAAAGCATTAGGCATGAGTATGGGTGAGTTTTTCCTCGTGAAATTTATTCTTGAGTCTCTTACTCCTTAGTTTGGCTTATTTATGATTCACTAAATATAAATAAAGATAAATGAGACTTGAATGAGCTGATTAGTATATGAGTTCCCAAACATCATTTTGGTCCATCGATTTCAACTCATCTTTCATACTAATTAACTTATTTAAATCTTACTTATCATTATTTGTATTGTAGTGAATCTTAAATGGGCTAAACTAAGGAGGAAAGAAATTAAAAATAAACTGCACGAGAAAAGACTCTTCACATTCATGTCTAATGTTTTAATCTTCACAACCTTATGTGTTATATTGAGGATGTAATCTTGAATCCCTTGAGTGTTGTCATATTGAGTTGCAGCTAGTTATTTCATTAATATGTCAGCTAGTGACTTATTTGTGAATTTAAACCTGTCTTCAATAATAGCCCTCAAATATTCTTGTGTATTAGTTGCATATGGTAATAAAGTCTTTATGTTATTTGTAATTGTCATTCTTATGAACATTAGACTATATCAAGCATTTATTTCATTAATTTGTTTCACTATGCTTTCATTAGTTAAGTTTGTGGGATTTTCAACAAGCAATGCTAAGTCAAGATCTAATACACAATGTGAACTGCACATGTTATAACTATTCTGAATAATTTGAACGAGAGAGTATAACGACACTATAAGCACAAGAGTATACGAAAGAAAGTATCATTGTAAAATATAAAATAATATTCATATTGAGTTTTTAAAACAAGATAAACTATTGATATCTTCCATATTTTACCTTTGGGTAAAATATGGATATATCTCGTATTCACTTAGAATAACTAATATCATTGTTTTTAAATGATGCTACTACCTTTGGGAATGTAACCCTAAACTGCAAGGATATCTAAAAATAGTATATTATATTCTGTCACATAATTATTTAAATTTGAAGTAGATTCTCCTTTGAAGTTATCTAAATCTTCTAATTATGTGTGTTGTGAATATTAAATTTATTAATTTTATTTAAGATTAATTTTTAATATAATTTTATAAGTTATTAGTCTAGACCTCTTTTACGATTACAAGATCAATACAATAATATAAAAAATATAATTTAAAATATCCTATAGATAACGAAACATTTATTTTAATTTATATCTTATAAATCTATCATCATATACTACTTTGGTAACTACTAGTCAAATGAAATTTAGGGATATAAGTTACAAATAATATTCACTATTTTTTTATCTAATTTACGTAATAATTTAACAATAATAAAATAATAATCATAAAAATTATTGAACAGATGATTATAATCATGACAAAATATAAATCATATTTTATATAAAATAAATATTATTTCATAATTTCAAACTTATGCATGTGAATAACTACACAAATATCCATGAATAATAATTAAAATTTAATTATTATAAATAAAAAATTTATAAATTTGTCATTTAAAAATATATAAAAAATTATAATTTATAGTTTTTTAAATTTTGTAAGTGACCAAAATAGGTCAAATAGTCTTCTTTAATTAAGCATCACAAATCAGGCAATTCGAATTAGAAAATGATTGGGCCTCCCAGGTTAGAACAAATAGCCAACCCAATCAAACCAATTAAAATTAGGTTCACTCAAAATCCAATTTAAAAGTAGATTGATGAAAAATTAGGCTAAAATGAGGCTTTAGTCAAATTTTGATTAAAGCAGGTCAAATTGATCAAAGTTTTATAGTTGAGAATAAATATTTGATTTTTGAATGACAAAACTATCAAGAAAAATCCAAATTGGAATTAAAAGATTTTAAGAAGGGAAAAGAGTCTTTTACTATGTGGAAACCCCCTAATTCCCTTCCCTCTTCTCAATCGTCGCAGCCTCTGCCTGCATGGCTTACAGTCGCCATGGTTCATAGTGTCGCCCATCGATCACCGTTCACAACCGCACCACAGCAACCCCTCATCGACATCCGATTCCCCCTTCGACTAGCAATGCAGTGCCACCGACCAACCATGCTCCTTGTATGCTTTGTGGCATGTTATCACCACTCCTTACGGCCATCCACATTGCCCGACGTCGACGCAATAGCGTCACCGGCTCGCGGATCGCCATGCACAGCCACGTAACCACCTCATGCGGTGTAGACCGTCGTCGCTCGTTGCTGTCCTGACACCTACATACAGGCAGTGGCGCACCAAGCAAGGCCAACGACCATTACCTGCCAACGGCCATCCATCTTCATCACCCTTGTCATCGTCCGTCAAGGCCAATGCCCAATAGAGCTATTTGCTGTGCTACTACATGCAGTAGTGGCACTGTTGCTTGTGCAGCATCGCTTGTGACCAAATCCTACCATCGTAGGCAGCAACGACGCCATCCAAGGTAGCCACCACCCACGATGGCAACCGTTGTACACAGTGGTGCCGTCACAGCACTTCCACTATTAAAGGTTGCTGCATACAACAATTGCTAATTGCAATTGCAACTACCAATAGAGTAGAGGTCATCGCCCTCAACAGTGTTGTTGCTGGTAGGAAGTTATCGACGGCAACCCACCGATCAAACACGGACAACATGTCATCCATCTACATAAGGCGAGGAACCTTATATCACCTACAAGCAAGCAAAAAGATGGATGAGATAAAAATAAAAATTAAAAAAAAATAAATTGATAACATAGACGGATCATCCAAACAAAATTAAATATCACCGTTTTACAAACGAAGGGTACTTGCAAACAAATCTAAATACAAAACAGATTGAATATATATATATTTGATTATAATTATGCTACTGTTATGCAGAAAAACTTTAATGCCAAGAACTAAAATCAAATAATAATATATCAAAATCATAATTGTGTACCTTTTGATGTCATTCAGATAATTTTTATCTTATCCGAGAACACACTCCATAATCTAATCAACAATATCACTGGTTTGTAGGATGAACTAGACTCTCCTTCTCCTCTCTTTATATTATTCACATGACCATTATAAGCGATGGAATAAGGACTCAGAAGAGATAAGAGTAGATATGTAATCTATCTTCTATATGTTGTAATGTGTTGAGTCCATAAGAGGTCATATCTATTTATAGGCGAGAGTAAAAAGTCTAGGATAAAAATTAAGAATATCTCACCCAATAAGCTAAGGAATCTTATCATAATTGAAATTTCTTACTAATTAGAATCTAATCAAATTTATAATATATCTTATTCAATTAAGTATGAGCATGTAATATGATTCCACAAATTAAATGTTCAAGCATGGATCTTAAAAATTTAAATCCATTAAAATGTAATTACATTCTAATAATAATCACTAGAAACGTGTTTATTAATTACATAAGTATTTTAACTCCTTTAGAGAGAGATTTTTTTTTTTTTAAAGAATAAGATTAAGACCACATCATATTTTTTTTCCCCCCCCAGATCATACATACCAAAAGAATCCAAATGCTAGCTCAGAGAAGCAGTAGAAAACAGCTAATACTACCAATGTAGTAGCAGCAGAATCTGCCCTGCCTCAAAACAACCCATTTTGCAAAGACGTCCGGGCTTTGCATCAAAGACGACATGCTTGGCTTTCATGCTGCTGATGTTGGTTTGACAACTGAAAATATTTGACAATTGGGTGATTCATCAGAAGATTTGGCAGTTGGCTTTTGACCAATTAGAGGTTTTGAGGCAGCTGTGTTTAAGATTCTTGAAATGCTAGTGGGACTTGCTCACAATACCTTCTTCATCTGTCCTAGATGGGGGAAGGTAACAAAGATATGTATGCACCTCAATCAAGATATTTCAAGTTTAGATTTAAATCACTGAGCTACTGCCCTAACCCAAATAATTAATAGATTTGAATCAGAATTCTTTTCTCGAATACAAAATGTTTTGTAGGATGCATTAACCACCTTCGATCATCCATCTTTTGTTGGCTCAAGAAGCATTTTGGTTCCTCCTATGTTAAGAGAGGCCCCAGTGCATATTGTGTTTGTAAATTCATAGAAATAGCTGATGATGTCTCTTATGAAGTCACAACAACATGAATCAAGGAGATAAAATAGTAGCTTCATGAGATGCAGGAAGAAACTACAAAGGGGAGGAGATCAATCCTGATGCCTAAGCTTGAAACTACAAAGGGGAGGAGTATTGGTTTGTGTTTTCCAGTTGCTCAAAATCTACTCATACCAGAGAAAGACAAAAGAAATGATATCAGGAATGATTCCCAAAACCACCTCGCTGAATGCAAAATTTTGGAATACAATTGAAGTATATTTACAAATAAAAAGCAAAAAATTGAGATCCAAAATGCACGCAGACAAGCAAAACAAGAGGTGGCATAGCAACGATACCTGTCCATATCTGGAAGAAAAGTGTGTGTGACACAGGAAGAATTTGGACCAATTTCCTGCAAATCCTGCACTGTACGACCACCAGTGCCAATACTAGAACTCACAGATAGCAGAAGCGTCTGGATTCGCAATGCTGGACTTGTCACATGAACAGAACCTACGAGGACCGATGGAGAAGATCTTCAAAGAAGTTCTCTCGATCCTGCACAAAAACAATGCAGAAAGACCACTAATCAAGGATTTGTTTGCCAAGGTGAAAAACAAGGAAAGATCGATGGTGCAAAAGTAATCATAGAGAAATATATAACCATTCATTTACCAGTAAATGATATTTTCCTTTCCAGTTTCCATTGGATCTATTAGAAGAGATATTATCATCTTAACTTTCTGGTAAGCCACTGATCGATGAAATCTCCACCTGATAAATGAAAATGATTGTCATTCTACCAACATAGTGATTGCAACAATGACGTAAACAGATCAAACAAAATTAGAAATACACATAGGTGTAAACGGAAGCAGTTTAGTTCTCAAGAATAAATTAGGAAAAAATACACCAAAGTGACGACACTTGAAACACTTCAGATATCAAAGGAATATATAACCATCCACAGTTCCTTAAGTGGTAACACAGAACGGCTGCTATAGCAACCTAACAACCTGAGCATAGTTCGTTGCAACCTACTAAAAAGAATGATGACCACAAACCTAAGTAATAAATAACAAAAGTAATGACTGGAATGAGGACAATAACTTAACTGAATCTATTGCACTTTGTCACAATCAAGTTAATCATCTGATTCAAACTTTGTCCTAGTCCAACCCAATAAATTGTCAATTCAATCAGTTCAAGTAAATCTTAATTTCATGATATTGTTTGGTGAGGGCTAGCAAAGAACCAACCAAGAGACAAACAGCACTAGGCTAGGATTGGAATTTGGATTTTTGATGTGGTGTTAAGTTTGGCTTTAAATTAAGACACAGCATAACCAAGTAGCCCCAATAAACCTTTATCTTAAAGCTCATCTTTCTTTAATTGCTACAAATTAATATTTCAAGGTCAGATGGCATATGCAGGTATAAGTGAATAATCAATAGGTAACTCCAATAGTGTAACATGATATAATCCATAAATATGAATAAAAGGATTTGATTACATGGAACAAAAAGATAGAAGAATTACAAGTTAAATCGTGAAAAGATAAAGCAACAATTCAGCAGATGAACTTATTACCAGCTGCAAATTAGGTTTTGATAGACCTAATTGTTTCAGAGCTGGTGAGTGAATGTAGACCATTCCGATAAGACTAGTAAATGAAGGACCTTCTTTCCAACCTATTCAAAAATTTTAGCTTGTGCTCTGAGCCTTAGGAGGTGAAAGAATTCATTCCACTACTCTGCTAAAATCTGAGAACTCATATGCATCTATATATGAAGAAAATTCAAGTTGAGACTAACTGCCATTGAAATCTACTAAAAAAAGCCCTTGTGATGCATGCAAAGTGATATGACAAAATAAATAAAAGAAAATTAATTGAAGACAGGTAGGTAAGCTCGACCTTTTATAAGTTTGTCAATTTAATGTTGACTGACTTAAAGATGCTCGCAAATGGACCAATAAGAGCAATATCAAAAGAGAAAGGAGCCAACCAACAATATGCATGATTACTCCAAGCACACATTAAAGGTCCAAAAAAATTCAGTTCTCCGTTGCGGAGACTAATTAACCATGCTTCATAACCTGCAATAGCCACCACCACTTAGATATAGCAAATCGCAGAATAGTATAATGAGCTACTTTACATAAAGTACATGTACCTAACAAATGGTAAATCTTTGTCTTCAGAGCAATTAAACATGGTACCTGATCCTTATCACCTATCTGATTCAGAACTACTGAAGCTGCAACATTCTAGGCCGCAAACTCCACCGCTCAATGACTGAGATAGTGACTTTATCAGGCTGTATTCCTTTCAGTAGCATTTCATCGACCAAGTCTTCAGCTCTAAGAACTTCACCAAGGCGACAGTAACCACAGACTAGTGCAGTGTACACACAAGCATCAGGTGACAACCCTCTTTCAATCATCTCTGAAAATAGCTTGTGTGCAAGCTGAACATACTCCAACCTGCAATACCCATCAATCAATACATTATAGCAAATGACATCGAGTTTGATCTCCATTGTTCTCATGTTATGTAACAGCATTAAGCACTTAGACCTCATTTTAACTTTGTCTTCTCTATTATTGTAATACAGCCAATCTCGACGACGAGTTTCTTTCAAGTGGCCATCCAATATGACTGTGAGTGCAAGAACATCGGCACTAATTCCACTTTCAATCATCTCAACAAACAATTGAAAAGCCTCATGTAAGCGATTGACCTTGCAGTATCCATCCATTAATGTAGTATATACTACAACATCTGGTGATAGTCCTCGTTTCAGCATGTCCCTGAACCAAACATGAGCACTCATCATATCTCCAATCCTGGAATAAGCTTTAATAAGTTTGCTGTAGCATATCTCATCTGGGGAAATATGCCTACTTAACATCGACTTAAACACCACAGAGGCTCTCCTTATATCTCCCTCCTTACAAAGCTCAGTTATGAGCTTAGAGCAAGCAATTTCATTCACATGATATCCTTGCCTAAATAACCAAATAAAAAGTGCATAAGCCTCCACAGTACAATGAGTTTGCAGGTGACAAGAAACCATTGCACTGGATAGAAGGGAGCTTTGAGCAACTCCCCTCTCCACTAAGGCGTTTAATAGTATGTTTACCTCCTCTAACTTACCTTCTCTGCAAAGGCTGTCAATTACCAAATGATAGGTAATTTCACTTGGCTGTATGCCATGGTTGAACATGTAGGCTACAAGGTAAAACGCATCATCAACAGGACCATTTCTACAAAACCCTCTAGCAAGTATATTATATGTCACGGGATCAGGATCCACACTGATCTTCAGCATATGAGTAAACACCTTCCGGGCATTAGCCATATCACCCTTATCGCAATACCCTTTTATCAAACTGGTGAAGTGGATTTTATCTGGAGATAATCCCTGACACTCCATCTCAAGGAGAAGTTTCACTGCTTCACTCACATTTCCCAATTTACAATGGATATTTATTGCAATATTGTAAAGAATCTTGTCAAGAAAAATTCCTGACTCTCTAAATCTACTGAAGTACTCTAATGCTTTAGAAGTCATGCCCGCTTTACATAAATATTGGAGCAAAAGACTGACAATCACATGATCTGTTCTAATACCCTTGGATACCATCTCCTCATAAAGATCTAATGCCCTTAAGAGATTTCCACCTATGCAGTGGCCTTTGATGAGACATTGATAGCTGAATGCATCTGCAAGTATTCCTTGTCTGTTCATGTCCTCTAAAACGTTTTCTGCTTCTTGGACTCTCTTCTCTTTACACAACCTGCTAATCACTTTGTTATAAGCAATACGATCCAAAAGTATGCCGCTTCTTGTGATCTCTTTAAGAAGTACATAAGCCAAATCTGGTTTCCCATTGGTACACATTCCTTGTATAACAGTGTGATAAGTAGTCCGATCGGGCTGAACACCCACCTCCCTCATCACATCCAAAACACCAAGAGTCTCATCCAACTTCCCTTCCCGGCACAATGCCTTGATCAATATGGTGAATGCATAAGCATCGAGACCTATGCCAAACATCTTCATTTTATCGAACACCTGCAGTACCAAATCCGACTTGCCACTTTCAGCTAGGTAGTTCATGAGACAACTGCAAGCCTTTATCACATGATCTGTTCTAATACCCTTGGAAACCATCTCCTCATAATGATATAATGCTCTTAAGAAATTTCCACTTATGCAGTGGCCTTTGACGAGACATCGATAGCTGAATGCATCTGCAACCACTCCTTGTCTCGTCATGTCCTCCAAAACATTTTCTGCTTCTCGAACTCTCTTCTCTTTACACAACCTGCTAATCACTTTGTTATAAGCAAGGCGACCCAAAAGTATGCCCCTTCCTGTGATCTCTTTAAGAAGTACATAAGCCGAATCAGGTTTCCCGTTGCTACACATTCCTTGTATAATAGTGTGATAAGTAATCGGGTCGGGCTGAATGCCCACCGTCCTCATCACATCCAAAACACCAAGAGTCTCATCCAGCTTCCCTTCCCGACACAATGACTTGATCAATATGGTGAATGCATAAGCATCCAGATCTATGCCAAACATCTTCATTTTTTCGAACACCTGAAGTACCAAATCCAAGTTGCCACTTTCAGCTAGGTAGTTCATGAGATAACTGCAAGTCTTTATCGACGGCACGAATCCATGGCTCGGCAGCTGGGACAACGCATATGCAGCTTGTTTAGGCATCCTGCAGAGAACATACGCCTTGATCAGTGCATCAAAGACCACGACCATCACGCCAGTGCCGTAAGACCTCCGATAAAGAACGTCAAAGACATCCGAGACCTCGAAACCCAAACTCCTGGAATTCATCAAGAACATATCAGAGAACAAAAAAACCAGCCGTTTCCGATGACCTGCCTCGCCTAGCACGCCAACGAGTTCAGAGTAAGTATCAAGAGTGTGTCGGAAGCCGAGGTTCTCAAACTCCTTGACGGACGCGAAGGCAGCATAAGCATTCCGGAGGCGCAGCACGCGAAGGACGTGAGCAGAGGTCAAGTCGCAGTGGGGAGATGAGAGAGGCGCTGTCCTCGGCTTCTCGTTCCCCTCCGTGGCTTCTTGGATGACGGTGTCGTCATCATCACCGGCGGCGGCGGCGGCGGTTGCCCAACGGAAGGAGCGGCGGGAACCGGAAGCGGTGGCGGCGGTGATCGGTCTGCTAAGAAGGAACATAGGGAGTATACGAAGCCGTCCCATGGCTCTTCGGAAGTCGGCTGGTTATGCAGAACCGGAACATTGAGATGTGAGGATTGAGGCTAGGAGGTTGTGCAGGTCACATGAAGGGAGGAGAAGAGGACAATTCTGCGTGCTTGTTGATCCAGGGAAGTGAAACGTTTGTGCCCGCGTGGTGTTCGTCCTAAAACCCTATGTTTTTTTTTTTTTTTGGCCTGACGACGACCGACTCAAAATTATTGCTGGGCCAAGATCTCAAAACGAATGACCCTCGTTACGAGATCAATTTGGACCCATTTATGCTATTTGTCGACCGACCCATTATTCAAAGCTAATGGGCCATGTTTTTTACCATATGCTGCAAACCCGAACAATGTCTGATTGAAGCCACGTTGATTCTTCGCTACCGTTGATCTCACTGGCGCACAGGTCTTTAAAAGCAACACAAGACGAGCAAAAACAAAGCAATGCATCTAAGAATTCTACGAGTTTACAGTGTAACTCAACAGAGTCTTCTTACATGAGCTACACACACAACAAAGCTAACCGATCACTGCCTATTTCGACTATTACAAGCGTAGAGCAGAAAGGGAACACGTCGAGCATGAGATTGCTGCTGCTGTCACAATCATCCAAATAAGATGATCCTGCGCTAGAGCAAGCTGTCGGTCCGCGCCGGCAATCGACGGAAGAAGTTGGCGAGCGGAGACGGGATTTTGTGCCTGAACCTTGGATGCCTCATCACGTAGAACCCAGCAACCATCGCCACCACCTGGAACGGCGTCACGTACAGCAACGCCGCCATGAAGAGGCAGAACACCATGAACATCGCCGTGGCCCGGGGATCCCTCCATGACAGCAGCAGATGTAGTCTCTCACCTTGCGTCGCTATGTCCCCCACCACCGTCTGCATCTTTCCGGCCCAACTCCTCAGCCTATCATACCTCATCCTCACAATCTCCGGGCTGCGAGAGGTAGGAAACACGTCGAATTCTTCGTCGAGTTCATCGGGGTGCACTTGCTCCACGTTGGAGATCTTCGTGTTCATGTGGGGGGGTTTGCGAGGGCGGAACTGGTAGTTCCAAACCCCTATAACAAACATGTAGAGGAAGACCGTCGGAAGTATCAACTCAGGGAAGCAGACGAGCATGAGGAAGAGGATGTGCACTAGTATGGTAGTGATGGTGTTCTTCCACGCGCACACCTGGCCGAACCATCTTCCCACTGCGACCAAGCCTGAGAAGACGGACATCAACCGGTAGATGTTGGCTCTGCTTCGGCGCATACTCCACAAGTGAGATTGAGCGTCCGACATGTACTCCACGACCTCCTTCCGCAGAGGCGGCTCCATTCGGCCCAGCCGAGCGGCCACAATTTGGACGGCTTGATGACGGAGCGTCTCTTGCTGAACCAGCGGTAATGGACGTGCGTAGTGCATCTTGGGTAAGAGGGGCTTCGAGTATATGTACATCGCGTTGAGCATTGAGGTCACCGAGAACCGTATCGCAAGGTGGAGCTCTCCCATCTTCTTCACGCCAGAGTTGTGGAGGACGAGCAGAGGATACGAGTTGGTGTAGATGCGTCCGGTTTCAAGGGTAGAAAGACGGAGTCTTACCTTCCCGATCTTGGTGTCCTTGTTGCCATTGGAACTGAAGCTCTTCTCGCCGAGCTGGCAGTTGTCGAAGACTCCGACGGTGAGCACGGTGGCGTGATCGTAGACGTCCCAGGTGTACTGCTCATTGAACCTTGGGCTGAGGTTGTCGACGACGGTACGAGTCCTCACCCACTTGTGCCCGTACTTGGCGACGCAGTAGGAGTCGCAGGCGCCCTTCCCCTCCCGTGTCTTCGTCGGGTGGAGCCCGTCGGCCGTCAGGATGCCAAGCTCGATCACCCCGATCGGGGGCTTCCACAGCGACTTCGCCGACGGTCGCAGATCGCTGCTGTACTGAGTGGACTCATCGAGCACATGGTATCCTCCGTCGAGGCAGATGCGTACGTGAACCTTACCGGAGAACTTGTCTTCCTTAAGCTGGTCCACGTCCACCGCCACCGGCTTCTTGAGGTTGAACCATTTCGGGCGGATGTTCCGGTCATCGACGCGCTTATCCACGGAAGTCAAAGGGATATGGACATGGGCGATCACCTCTTCCTTGCTGGGGCCGATGCGATCTTCTAAGGAGAGGACTAGTTGCTCCTCGAAAGGTTCTGCGGCCACAAACATGAACTCTTCATTCCACTGGAAGATCGGCATCCGAGACTGGATCGCCTTCGTCTTCACCATCTGGCTTCCGATTCGAGCTCTGCAAAGCACTTCCGGGATCCTGCTCTTGTCGGACGCAAAGACATCGTGGGCTTGGATGATGTTGACTCGAACGTACCACAGCCTTGGCGCATGGTAAACCTTTGCGCGGACGTAACTGTTCAGGATTTGGGCATCAACGGCCGGCGTAGCATCGGAGTGCGTCGCGTAGGCGAAGGCCTCGTCCGCTTGGGTTCCGTACCAAACAGCCAGCATCAGTTCGCCTTTGACCTTGTCCCCCTTCTTGTCCTCGAGCCGGTACCACTCCGGCGCCAGTGGGCTGTCGGGGGGAACTCGCGTAGGGACCTCGTTGAGATCGAAGCGCAGGAGCCCCACCAGATCATCCGTGAGGAGGACCTTGTCTTTGAGCATGACCTCGACGGAGGTTGCTTGCAACCGGTCTTTAGCGATCGCAAACACGTGATTCCACTCGGGGTTGTGGTTCTTCTCGAAGTGCTTCGTGGTTCCCTTGAAGTTGCCGTGCCTCACCTCGACGTAAGGGTTAAGGCCCCCGGTGATGTCCTTGGCGGGTAGTTCACGCGCCTTCACCACCCGCACGAAGAGGTACTCCATCTTTTCCACGAGGTCAAAGGCACCTGCCTTCTCCCTGGCGACCCTCCGGCCTCCGACGATCTTTTCAACCCCAAGAGAAGGGCTGGTCTCTTTGAGCTGGAACTCCACCGGCTGCTGCGAAAACATCCTAGTTTCGGGCTTCATCGTCTCCTTCCACGCTGACGCTGCAGCTGCAGCTGCAGTTGCAGTTGCAGTTGAAGTTGCTGCTCTCTGGTTCAGAGGTTGATGAACATAAGGAGTTGGAATAGATTGCGGTCGTAGGTGCCGAGGGCGGCCAAGGAGGAAGGACGACCGACGCCGATGAACGTTCGCATGCTTGTTGCGCACGGCATTGACGTCCTTATATTTTTTTGTCGTCTCTTAATCTCGATATTTGGCCATCTTAATCGGCATGAAGATGAGCATGATGAGGTCAGGGACCGACGACTTCAACCACCGGTGGAAGATTGCTCTGTAGTTGGGTTGCGGTAGATGAGAGATCGAGACTGGTCAACGAATCTGAACAGAGAAACAAGAGAAAGATTGGGTGGGGTGTTTACAGACAAAAACCAATGGAGAAGAAAACAGCAGCATCCTTTGTGTGCCACCCTAACAGTGCATAAACAACGACAACCTCTGAATAAGCTATAATATATATATATATATAGAATACGTACAGTATCCCCACCTATTATAAAGACCAACTGAAAGAGAAGAAGACAACAGAGAGAAATGAAGAGAAAAATCTCCGAAATCAATAATTAAAAGAATATATACTGCTACTACTAGAAAGATGATCAAATTGCTTATCTCTCAATCAACATATGGAATTACATTAAACTTGTAGTAAAGAAAGGGATAATTTAGTGTCTGTCACTCTCCAATCTGAAAATGAACCTTAATCGATGGTTTCCGATGACATGTAGGATGAATTAGTGATTGTAGCCAAGAAAAAGGACCATCAAATTTGAAGCTCTTAAAAGCATTATTCCTCTAGTTTATTTCTTCGCCAACCGAGTCTTCTTTTTTGCTTGTATGAAGAGAACAAGAAGGCTTTTCTCTATTATTTAGCCAGTTCGGCTGCCATTGAAGAAGGATGATTACGTGCTGCCACCGACCCACCTACCTACCTAACGATGTAAGTATTCGAACGTGAATAGTGGTGGGTCCCGCATGGGGTTCTCTGCTCCAATTGGCTCATGAATATTTTGCTAAAATAAATAAAGTAACTTAAAAAAAAAATTTCCCAGCCCGAATTTAAATTTTCTAAGAAGCATCTTATCTTTTCATAATCTCCATAATACCTCCAACATGACTCAACATAGTTTTTCCATCCGAACATCGATCCAGCTAGATATAAATTAATTTATATAAAATATATTTTTTAATTATTCATTTTGGAGTAATAGCAACCAAATAAAGAGGTTTTTATGTCAGTGTATTTGATTGAATAGGGCCATAATAATTTTGGCACCCCATCTAGACATTATAAGTTTTTTCAGAAACATAATAATAAAGGTAAATGAATTCAAAACCAACTTATATATAATTTTTTAATAACTATTCTTATTAGTTTAAAATGAGAATAAATAAATAATAGACTTCTATATTAATGATAATATTTTTGAATAGGGTGATAGTATTTAGAAAAAAAAATATTATAAACCTATTTGTTGAGTTGTTGGGCAGATGGCTCAGATTCAGCCCATAATGGATTTTAGTGAAGTCCATAGTCTATAACTTCACTTATATTAACCTAAATCCTAGATTAGATGGTTAGGGTTGAGATTAAGAGGGCAACGGTGAATTAAAATGTGGTAGAGAGAAAGAAGACTGCAGATTGATAGTAAAGACCAGAAAGTGAGAGATCCAGGAAAGGAAAGAAGATAAGGACAAGAAAAGACTATTCTCAATCATTCATATCTCAGGTTAGATCAGTTTGCAGTGGATTTTTACTATGATCTCTTGTGAAGGTTTTGAATTTTGTGCTTAATATTATAATCCTTGTATCCTTGTGATTCTCTTGTGGCTATTTCTTTGCTTTGGGCAAGAAGCATTGAGATCTGTATATTCATTATTTTGATAGTAGATTTTCTCTAGCTTGTCTCCTGGTTTTTATCCTTCGAGATGAAGGGGTTTTTCACGTAAATCTTGATGTTCATTTGATTATGATTTCTATTTGATTCTGTCGTGTGTGACGGTCTGCTAGTATTTGTTCGTATATAAAATTTTTTCCTATTTTATTTCTATCAACTGGTAACAGAGTAGGGTTTAGGTGATATTTAACTTTTATTTTCGAATATGGAGGCCTATAATGTTTCTTGCATGATTAGTTTAAATAAAAATAATTGGATGATATGAAAACTAAGAATGGAAGATCTCTTATATTATAAAGATTTGTATGGACCTTTGCAAGAGGATAGTGCAAAGCCCATAACTGTAACAAATGATGAGTGGAAGAGGTTAGATCAAAAAACTGTTGGCTTTATTCATCAGTTGCTTGATGATAGTGTCTTTCACCATGTTTCTACTGAAATTTTTGCTTACTCTCATTGGAAAAAATTATAAGGTCTTTATGAACTGAAAAGCGACTGGCAACAAAATTTTCTTAATTAGAAAACTTATGAACTTGAAATATAAAGTGGGTACTTCTATTCTTGAGCATTTGAATGAAATGCAGAGTATTACTAATTAGTTATCCTCTATGAAAATGTCTCTTGATAATGAGTTACATGCATTATTACTTTTCAGTTATTTACTAGAAAGTTGTCACAATGAGTCAAATAATAAGCAGTTTGTTGAATGAGGAGTTGAGGAGAAAGAATTCAACAACTTCTCAGATTGATTCACAGGCACTCGTCTCAAAGAACAAAGAAAGGTCAAAGTCAAAGGATAGAAGTAGTTCATGCATAGATATAAGCAAGTCAAGATTAAGGAAAGATATTATTTGCTACAATTGTGGTGAGAAAAAATATTACAAGAATTAGTGCAAACAACCTAAGAAGAATAAGGAAAAGGGGAAAAAAAGTAGAACATACAAAGTCAAAAGAGATTATTACAACTACAATGCAAGGTATTGATTATTTAATTCTATCTACTTGTGATGATATTTTTTATTGTATGTGCCAAGATCTCGAGTGGATAATTGACACAGGTGCTTCTTATCATGCTACACCACGGAGGGAGTTCTTTGCTACTTACAGGTCTAAAAATTTTGGTGTTGCAAGATGGGTAACTATGGCAGAGCAAACATTATTGGCATGGGCGATATCCACATAAAGACCAACCTTGACTATAAGTTAGTGCTTAAGGATGTCGGGCATGTGATTGACTTAAAATTGAATTTAATTTCAGTTGGAAGGCTAGATGATGAAGACTTTGATGTCAGATTTCATATAGGGCAGTGGAAGCTCAGTAAGGGTTCTCTTATTATAGTTAATGGAAAGAAACATCATACATTATACAGATTGCAGGCTAAAGCTTATGGTGAGCAGTTGAATACTATAGAGAAAGACTTCAGCATGAAGTTGTAGTATAGGCGACTGGGACACATGAGCGAGAAAGGGCTATAAGAACTTTCCAAAAGAGAGATATTGTCAGACCTCAGAGGTACACGTTTGAACTCTTGTATTGATTGTTTGACTGGTAAATAACATAGAATTTTCTTTGTTAGTCCTAGTTCATCTAGAAAAATACATACCTTGGACCGTGTCTATAGAGATGTGTGTGGTCCTTTGAAGACAAAAACTCATGGTGGATCTGTTAATGTTTCTAGTATTAGTGGTACACTTTATTTTGTTACTTTTATAGATGACTTTTCAGAAAAGTTTGGGCCTATGCTTTGAAGACTAAAGATCTGGCTATTAATGTCTTCAAGGAGTTTCATACCAGAGTTGAAAGGGAGACAGGAACGCAACTGAAATGCATAAGATCAGATAATGGTGGTGAGTATACAAGATTATTTAATGATTATTACAGGTCATATGGCATCCAGCATGAGTTGGCAGTTCCTGGTACGTCTTAGCATAATGCAATTGCAAAGATGATGAACCACACTATCATAGAAAAGATCAGATGTATGCTTTCATAGGCCAAGCTACCCAAAAGGTTTTGGGATGAGGCTTTGAGGACTACAGCTGATGTAATCAACTTATCACCATGTACAACTCTAGATGGTTGCAGAGCATGTATGGTCAGGGAAAGATGTTTCCTATAGGCATTTAAGAGTGTTTGGTTGTCGTGCATTTGCATATGTTTCAGATAATGAGAGGTCCAAGCTAAATGGTAAAACAAAAGAGTATATTTTTCTTGGTTATTCACATGATCAATTTGGTTACAGGCTTTGAGATTCAGAAAAGTAGTTCATAAGTAAAGATGTTGTCTTCTTTGAGGATTAAACCATTGAGGATTTGAAGAATGAGGCACCAGCTAAGACTTCTGCAGAGAAATTTATAGACTGTGACCCAGTTATTCCTCTAGTATATCAGGGTGATGGGGGAGATATGCAGGAAAATGATGCAGAGCCAGATGTTGATCTACTTGCAGAATATGTTGAGTAGGAAGAAGAAAGAGAGCAAGTTCCCACAAAACCTCAGTTAAGAAGATCTTCTAGACCACGTCAACCTTCCAGAAGATACTCTACAGATGAGTATATGATGCTTACTAATATAGGTGAACCAGAGAGTTACCAGGAAGCAGTTGAAAGTGAGCAGAAAAAGAAGTGGTTTATTGCTATGTAAGAAGAGATGAATTCTCTACATAAGAACCACACATATGACTTGGTGCAACTACCAGAGGGAAGTAAAGCCTTGAAGAACAAGTGGGTTTTTAGGTTGAAGACTAAAGAATATTATTCTCAACCAAAGTACAAAGCTAGATTGGTTGTGAAAGGGTTTGGTCAAAAGAAAGGTATTGACTTTGAAGTAATTTTTTCTCATGTTGTTAAAATGTCTTCTATCCATGTTGCTCTTGGTATTGTTGCTAACCTAGACTTAGAGATTGAGCAGTTAGATATGAAAATAGCTTTCTTTCATAGTGATTTGAGGAATAAATTTATATGGAGCAACTAGAAGGCTTCAAAGTCAAAGGTAAAGAAAATCTTATTTGCAAGTTGAAAAAGAGCTTGTATAGGCTGAAGCAAGCTCTAAGACAGTGGTATAAAAAGTTTGATTAATTTATAATTGAAAATGAATATAAAAGAACAGTTTCAGATCATTGTGTATATATAAAACTGTTCGATGAGGATTTTATTATTCTCTTACTTTATGTTGATGACATGCTTATCCTTGGGAAAGATATATCTATGATTGACAAGTTGAAGAACGACCTAAGTGAGTCTTTTACAATAAAGGACATGGGGCAGCAAAGCAAATATTGGGCATGCAGATTTTTCATGATAGAAGAAACAAGAAGATTTAGTTGTCATAGGAAAAATATATTAAGAAGGTATTAGACAGGTTTAATATGAACAATGCAAAGCCAGTTGGTTCTCCTCTTGCAGGTCACTTCAAGTTGTGCTCAAAGCAGAGTCCGTCAAGTGATGAGGAGAAGGAGAAAATGCAAAATATTCTTTATACTTCAGCAGTTGAAAGCTTAATATACGCGATGGTATGTACAAAGCCGGACATTGCATATGCAGTGGGTGTTGCGAGCAGTTTCTTACAAATCTAAGCAAAGAGCACTTGGCAATAGTAAAGTGGATTTTTAGATATCTCAAAGTTCTAAAGTTTGTTTAAGTTTTGGAGATAGACCACTTGTGTTGACAGGTTACACAAATGTAGATATGGCAAGAGATATTGACACAAGGAAGTCCACATCAGGTTTTGTACTTACTTTTATAAGGGGAGTTGTATCATGACAGTCCAGATTGCAAAGGTGTATTACTCTCTCCACCACAGAGGCAGAATATATTGTTGATATAGAGATTTACAAATAAATGTTATAGATGAAATGATTCTTACAAAAATTGGGGCTAAAATAGGAAAAACTATGTGGTGTATTGTGACAGCCAGAGTGTCATCCATTTATGTAAGAACCTAATATTTCATTCCAAGTGAAAGTATATAGATGTCAGATATCACTAGATCAGAAATGTGCTTGAAGAGAAGCAGTTACAGCTTTAGAAAATTCACACAGATGATAATGTGGCAGACATATTGACAAAGGCTTTACTGAAAAAGAGATAGGAGATGTGCCGACAGTTGATTGGCATGGCTTCATATTGAGAAGTCATGAGACAGCCTCCCTTATGGGCTGAAGAGAGAGGTTATTGGGTTATTAGGTAGATGGTCCAGATTTAGCCCATAATGGGCTTTAGTGAAGCTCACAGCCTAGAACTTCACTTATATTAACTTAAACCCTAGATTAGGTGGCTAGGGTTGAGATTAAGAGGGCAACGACGGTTGAAAACATGGTAGAGAGAAAGAAGACTACAAATTAACAATAAAAGTCAGAAAACAAGAGATCTAGGAAAGGGAAAAAGACAAGGATAGGAAAAGACTATTGTCAATCATTCATATCTTAGGTTAGATCAATTTGTAGTGGATTTTTACTGTGATCTCTTAGGAAGGTTTTGGATATTGTGCTTAATATTATAGTCCTTGTATCCCTGTGATTCTCTTGTGGCTCTTATTTTGGGCAAGAAACCTTGAGATCTGTATATTCATTATTTTGATAATGGATTTTCATTGGCTTGTCATGAGATTTTTATCCTTCGAGTTGAAGGGGTTTTTTATGTAAATCTTGGTATTTATTTGATTGTCATTTCTATTTGATTATATTGTGTGATGGTATATTAGCATTTGTTCGTATATAAAAAAAATTTTTATTTTATTCTCATCGATTGGAGAATACTGTAACTAAAGAATTGTATAGGTTAAATACCGATCCAAAATTGATTGATCGGTTCATTCTATACATTGATTCTTAAAAAATAAGAGAGATATTGTTATGTTATTAATAAGGTGTTATCCAACTTTATACCGTGAGCGAAACGTTAGCACTGTTTAATTCAATTTGAGTGCACCGTCTAAGAGAGATATTGTTATGTTATTAATAAATGTTAGTACTGTTTATTAAACGTTAGCACTGTTTAATAAGGTGCTATCGTAGCTACTGAATAATACCACGAGGATGATACTATAATATGCCCTATCACAAATGTATTCCAAAGATTTTAAAAAGATAGTGATGCTTCATAAAAAAAAATATGAAAAAGAAAGCATCTCCCTACATTCACTTAAATAATTTTTAGAAATAGTTTCATATTATATATATGTATATAATTGTTAATATATATATAAATATAGCTATAAAACATAAAACTCACAACTGTACTTATGTAATTAGTCTTCTTATATTGGTTGTCAGGCAGACTTTCAATTGATATTATTCCCTTTCTAAAGCTTTATATATTCTTTTTAAAAAAATTAAGAATATGGTATTTTTTATATATTTTCACTCCAATTAGCTAATTCCAACCACGGTGTGACGTCGTTAGCCATCTTTGATATAGATGCTGATAAAAAGGATATATGTTTAAAAAAATGATATTCTCTAAATACAGTAAAGGTAGATATGTAAAACCTCCTACTAATGAATTAAAGCATAATTTAGAACATTTCTTTCTTTAAATAAAAAAAAAAGGAATAAGAAGGAAATCCTTAAACATTTATCTAAACCACAGTAATTTGCTTCTGTTACTGGTGTTGATGTATTATAAATCAACATAGGACGTGGATAATAAATAGTAACAATCATTATTCTACATCTTATTACTTTCTTTCAGGTTCTTCCTTGTAAAAAGGGTTGACAATGATCCCAGTAGGTGGGTCTTGACAGGGCCTCATCCATTTTTTATAGGAAGGGATAGACGTACGAAAAAACTTATTATTTTTTAATATATATGCATACAGTAGTGTTTAGAGATACTAAAAATGTCTTGATTTATTATTTGAATTGATAATTAATTTTCTCTCTTGGAAAATATTCTTTTGATTTAATTATTTCAAAAAATAATAATAGTTTAATTATTCTCCTTTTCTTCCTACTGAGCCGACCGATAGCCCGATTATAATAAGATTTGGATTCTAATTGACTTTTAACCCAACAATGTTGTCAAAAAAAAAAAAAAAGTTAAGATAATGTCAATACAAAGTAAATGAAATATTTTCAAGAAGGAAGAAACCGAAAATAGATTATTAAAAAAGATTGGATAATAAACCTTATGATCAGAAGAAACATCAAAGGTAACAATCAAGATTATTATAAAAGAAAGAAAGAAAGAAAGAAAGAAAGATTCAATATTATATTATTGCAAAGAATTATGACCATATTAAATAAAAAAATTAATATATTATTTAAAAAGGCGCAGCATCGAACAAATAAGTGAATTTGGTAGGAGGAGGAGACGATAAAATTTGAAAAATTTACTGGTTTATTTTATTTTTTCTTTAACATGTTAATCTATTTAGTAAAGTACCAGACAAATGTGATTTTGTGATCAAAGTGAAGTAACTCGACGACACCCATAGCCTTTCTTACCATACTATTTATTATACATACATACCTACGGGGAAAGCAAGCATTAATGTCGTGTCAAGGAAAGGACTGTCCACTGAACCAGGTGGTGTGTTCAAGCTATTTATTGTACAAAGGAAGGATCCAAAAGCCTGTAGAGTAAGCACTAATAGAGCCAGCCAGATCGATCCACCAATACAAAAGCACCAGTAAAAGATTAAAAGTCAGTCAGGGCTCGTATCAGGAGAGTAAGTATGCTGTTGGAGCAGCTATATTTTGTTACTATACATACATACATACATATATATATATATATATATATGCTATCTATCTCAATTGTAAGTCACTTAATCCAAATTCATATTACAACAATACGATGTCGCACAGTAGAGTAGAGTGAGCATCAATTAATTCTCTTTCCGCTCGAAGGCAAAAGTACAAAGAAAGTTAGAAGCTCGTCTCATATAGAATCACATAGCGCGTAGATAGGCTAAATCATCGGAGCAGCAGCAGAATAGAAAGTGCTCTACGACTTCGGTATCGAATATTAATGTTTCTGAAGAAAATCCTGCAAACTTGGGGAGTAGTAGCAGTAGTTTCTTCTTCATCTCAAAATTTACCTAAATTTTCAAAGACTGGTATAATAATTTTTTACTTAAAACTTTTGAAAGTTGCAAATTTACAAAAAAAAAAAAAAAAGTTGAAGAACCTATAAATTTTGAAAAAGAAGTAAGAGGGATCAATGATGAACAATTTGTATTTTTCAAAAAGATGTATTAATAGATCCAGTCAACACTCAAGTAACTAACTGATTGAGACGAAGAAAATTTTCTGGCAAATCTACACTTATCCCTCCTAAAAACCCGATCTATCATGACAATCTCAGATGCTATAATAGAGGAGATTAACCTATAAATATTTTTATGCCATCCGAGATTTTTTTTTTGAAGGCAAAAACTTACGATAGGTGGTATATTAGCATGATGAGAGAGTGTTAAAATAACATTAATACTAAGTTTTATTGATTTAGGAGATGTGTTTAATTGATTTAAGATACCTGATTCAAATATATGTAATTGTCATAACTCCAGACGATAAATAATCAAGAGGAGAAACATATATGAGCTACAAAGGTTCTAATCAAATTATCTTAATGAATTTTTTTTTATATTTTGAGCTATTCTGTTTATATATATATATATATATATATATATATATATATATATATATATATAGTCTAATCTACAACTCAAACACACCCCCGTCTCATCTACAGCTCGTCACCAACCAACCATTTCTTCTCATCAAGACTTTTATACTTAAACACCACACTAGCAATCATAAAACATTACATTCATCACAACACAGATACGCAGTTGTGCTCTTTTTCAGTTCTCGGCAAAGATGTCATAGAAGAGCTCCTTGAAGCGTTCCATGAACTCCGCCTCCAGTGACACGGCCACCAAAACGCCCCCCGCCTTCGCCGGCGGCTTGGGCATAATGTAGCACAGACCGCCGTAGAACATCGTCGCCGGCCCCATAAACTCCGGCAACCCCCAGCCGAAGTCGGCCTCGTAGATCGGGAGGGATGTCCAGCAAGTGATGGAGAGATCCGCCGACGTAAAGTTGCCGGCCCATCGGCCCAGACTCTTCACGTCCTCCTCCATCTCCAACAAGTCAAGAGCAGACCGCAAGTACTCGTCGTCCACGAGAGTGATGGCGCGGTGGATCCTACTCGCGGCGTCCCCGGTCGTCTCGGACGTCACGTCCCCGGCCGTCGCGACCGCGACGGTCGGAAATATCACGTTTCCGACGTATCCCGGTGGCAGCTGCGGCCTCAGGCGGCGGCGGCCGTCGGTGGTGATGTAGACGCGGGTCTCGCGTCCGGCGTCTAGGCGGCGGGCCTCGCATGCGCGACGCCAGACGTGCCCGGCGACCGCCTCGTAGGTGGTGACGCGCCGACTCGACGCCATCTTGGCGCACGCGGTCTTCAGAGCGGCGAGCTGGTCGGCGGATAGCGCGAGGATCGCGGTGGACACAGCGGGCTTGTCGGCGGAGGCGTTGCGCCCGGCGGGGTACCGCTTGAACTCGTGGTGGGGGAAGAGGACCGACGGCGGGGACCGAGGGAGGAGAAGGGTGCGGTCGAGGAAGGGCGGCACCGCGAGGTCGACGCCCCTGGTGATGTCCGACCACGCATTGATGAAGTGAAGGGACGCGACGCCGTCGGAGGCCAAGTGGTGCACGCCGACGCCCAGGCACACTCCGCCGCACTTGAAGTACGTGACCTAAAAGAAGGCGAAGATTAAGTGAGTTCAGAGCATGTGGTTCGTTGTCGATGCTTTCTTTCTCTTTCTTTCTATGGCAAACAAGCTGCAGGCGCAGGGCACTGGAGCTCGCTGCCAACCCACCACCAATATAGCCTTTCACCAGTCGACCACACACGGGTGTCTGTGTTCCGCGAACACAGCGCGCAGCCAAACAATGTCCGTGGTCTCGTCACACGATGAGCACGGGAGAAGAGTTACTACCTGAAGCAGTAGAAGCGGGACGGCGTCGTCTCCGTCGTCTGGACTCACGCAGGGTACCAGCATCCGCCTGTACTCAGGCGACGGCGCGAAGTCCCCGAACTTGTCGACGGTGAGCTCCTCCGACTTGGCTTCAACGAAGAGCGCGCCCTTGGCGTTGCACTTGATCTCTGTCCGGCCGTTCCCGTCGGTGCCGATCCGGCCGGCTAACAGGTAAAACGGCACCAGGGCTTTGCGCAGGCCAGCCTTGAGGGCCTCCGGGGAGAAGAAGCCGGCGCGGTCACTGGTGGCGGGCGGTGTGTAGAAGTAGATGGTGGCGACGTGAGCCCGGATTTGGAAGAGATCCAAGGTGGAGAGCCAAATGGCTTGGGTGGGGGTCTCCTTCTCGGGAGTCACGAGGCAGGAGCTCGTCACTTGGACGGCCATCAGATTTTTCTCTGCAACTGACTGATACCTCCCGTTTGTGGAGGAAGTCGCAGGCATTTATAGAGAGAGAGAGAGAGAGAGAGAGAGAGAGAGAGAGAGAGAGAAGAGTGTGTGTCATGTTAAAAAAAACCCTGCATCGACTTAACCTCATCATAGATTGGATGGAGTCTAATTCGCATGCGAAATCTGAGTTTGATAAAGATACATTACGACAATATATAACAGACGCGATGACTTACCAAAATAGGAAAAGCAAGCAAGCGGAAGCGGGTAGGTGGGAGACGGAGAGGATCCATCCATAAATAATTGGAACCCAATAGACGACGTGGCGATTTGGAGGTCACATATATGTATGTATATATATATATATATATATATATATATATATATATATATGTATGGCTGAGCTGTTCAAAAAAAATTACTAATGTCCGGAAATGTAATTTGAATGATGCCAGAAGACCTTCTTCCATGGTATAACAGGGATCCACGTCGACGCTGGCCAATCCCAGCTCTAAACGTGGCAGACTGCAATCGACACACGCAATCACACACATCGGATGGATGCATTTGAGGTGACCACCACCAAATTTTTTAGGCTAATTTCGGAAATGGTCCAGAGATGGATGGATGGATGGATACATATCCAACTCCCTCCAATTTGGGATCGTCATTAATCCATCTCACTTAAGACTGATAGAATGCCATTAGGATGGGTAAATTTATTTTACATTTATTGTGAGGTTTGTCATATTACGCGTTTAAACGAACATAAAAGGAAAGAAAGTGTCTTCAGCAACAAAAGTAAGAGGAAAAAGACAATCTCGATAACCTGACATCTCCAATAACAAACGACCGCCAACATCTTAAATTGGAATGTACGTACTCACCCGCGCTCATTTATTATTATGTCGGAAGTTATTATTGTATAGCTATTATATTGTTGACTACATAAATTCGATACAATTTATTAAAAACAATATTCATTCAATTTATATAATTGAATTCTCTCTCTCTCTCTCTCTCTCTCTCTCTCTCTCTCTCTCTCTCTCTTTTGTTTTTTGTTTTGTATAATCGATAACCTATTGGGTGAATTCCTGAAAAATATATCTTTCTTTTTTCATTTTTCCTCAGAAAATGCCCTCTATTTTTATGATTTTTCTAATATCTAAAATATCCCTAACTATCTATTATTTTTTCTCTTCTTTTTTTTCCGATCCATATAGCGAATCGATCAAGTTAGAATATTGTCTATTACATTGTAATATTTTTAATGATACCAAAAAAATATATACTGTAATGTAGTACAAAAATATTATGTTATCATGTTTTTTCTAATATTGTTGAAAACAAAAATACTGTGTTACAGTATTTTTCCTAATATTATTGAAAACACTGTAAAATAATGTGAAATATTATAAAATATAATATTTTATAAAATTTATACAAAAGACTGTGTAATATTTTTTTAATTATATTATAGTGTTTTTCTAGTATTGCTGAAAAAAAATAGTAATAGTGAAAAATATTGTAATTGGGTCGATGAATATTTCAGATATTAAAAAAAAAGAAATGATGTTTGAAAATTCTGAAAATGAAAGAGAAAAAAAAACTCAAAAAAAATACTTTTTTTTTCAAAAATTCACCGTAACCTACTCTATCTACACTTTTATTTTTTATTTTTTATTTTTTATTTTTATCAGTATATGAAATTATTCGGTGATTGACCATTATGTGTGTGTGTGTGTGAGAGAGAGAGAGAGAGAGAGGGTGAATTATATATATTATGATCAAAGAGTGTGATTTTAGTGGGCATGTCTTCGGAACTATTTGATGTGATCTCAAGGAAGGAAGATGAGATGGACAGATCACACAGGAGGCGGAGGCGACGACACGTCGGAGGTCGAAGGCTGTGGTTCGGTTGGAGTAGTCGACACGACGAGCCATGCGTCTTGTGGTGGGTAATATGGATGGATGGACACGACGACAAGCTGTGGGTGGCGCGAGGTGTTCTGCTGCCTACTACTACTACTCGCAAGTGGCGGGTGGTGGGTGGTCCAGTGAACAGAGCGACGAGCCGCGTGGAGCGAGGCGTGGGCTTGGTTTTGGCCATTAAGAGTGTTTGCCTGCCCGCTGTGTGTATTTAATTGGTTGAGAAAGATGCTCAATAATGCATCTTTGATACGAAGAACCTGATGCGGTCCCCTTGCCGGGTAGCAATCACCATATCTGACCGGACCGTGTTACATATGCGATAGAAATAGTGAGAGGAAGAGTTTGAATGAAATCAAGTGTATTATCTTTTATTCATTTGCTAATGTTTATATATATATATATATATATATATATATATATATATATATATATATATAAGAGAGAGGGATAGAGGGATTAGACGTTAAGTATTTTACTCAATAATTTAATTATTCTGGTACTAGTTGTTACAACAACGCTAATAACTCTATCTTTCATCATGCCCCTCGCAAGATCGCGCTCCTACCAAGGATGTCGATCTTAGACCGATGAAGTGAAAATAACTTATGGGAGAGTGGCTTTGTGAGGGAGTCCGCCAATTGATCTGCTGTGTGAATATGAGAGACACATAGTTCATGATTCATCACTTGATCTCGTCTAGTGAAAGTCAATTGTTAAGAGTGAAACACCAGATTGACACATAAGTAGGCAACCCCAATATTATCACAGTATATTATAGGAGTAGCAAAGGAGCAGATGTCAAGCTCTTTGAGCGATTCATTACCCAGTTAAGTTCAACTATATATGATGGAGTGATATTCGAAATGAGCAATGTTTTTTGTTTGAACTCCAACCGATTGGATTGGCTCAGAAATATAGTATACCTAGATGTTGATGTTCTATATTTAAAGTTCCCAACCCAATCAGCGTCAGCATAAGCATGAAGTTGAAGTTGAGAGTTTTATAAAGAACTATGCCATAGTCAAGAGTACCTTTAAGATATCGTAATACTCGTTTAACTGCTGATCAATGTGTGGTAGATGGTCTATGCATGAATTGTGACAGTTTGTTAACTGCAAATGAGATATCTGAGCGAGTGAGGGCTAAATATTGTAAGGAGCTAATCACTTACCGATATTGTATAGAATCTGTAGCAGGACTGTCATCATTTAATCGAAGCAATTCACCAGTGGAGAGAGGAGTCGAAACAACATTTGCATCATTCATGTTTGTCTTTACTAATAAGTCCTTAGTGTCCTTCCGTTGAGAGAGGAAGAGTCTCAAAGATCGAGAATCTGACATGGTTTGAAAATACCACTTTTAGAGCGTGTTGTCATTGGATGTCCAAGTGGTTTAAGAGATAATGGTGGAATAAGTGTGGGTAGAATATGGTGAGTTGGATTGTGGAACATTAGTGGTAGTAGGCGGGGGTGAGGAAAATGCTAGTGGTTGAGTGCCCAACGATTGGATGTCTATGGTAGCAGAAAAGGGAGAAAAAAAAGAGGGAGTGAAATGTTGTATTGGAGAGGTCCACTCATGAGTTGGAGTGGGTGATTCTTGTGGAGGTTCATTGGATAATGACATGTGCCACTGATGTATATTCATCAGAGTGGTTGATACAGTAGTAGATTTGTATTGTTGAAATGGAAAGAAAAACTCTACAAAGACGACATGACGAGACACAAAGACCTTGTGAGTTGAAGGATCATAACATCGGTAAGCATTATGTTCAAGAGAGTAACCAATGAAGGTACAAGGCTTTGACCATGGGGCTAGTTTATTTGATGCATAAGGATGTAGCCAAGGATAGTAGACACAATCATAAACCCTAAGTTTTTGAAGATTTGGGGATTGATGAAATAGTTTTTCAAATAGTGATTGATTGTAGAGGACTAGAGTAGGCATGTGACTTATCAGGTAGACGGCGGTCTGGAAGGCTGCAGACCAAAAAGTAGTTGGTATGGAAGCATGATGAAGAAGTGTGAGATCGGTTTCAACCATATGACAATGTTTGCATTCAGTTGAGTCAACTAATCGAGGAGTGTACGGAGGAGACTTGAGATGTTCAATACCACAAGCTAACAAGTGTGGTGTTAGTGTTTGGTATTCACCCCCACCATCATAATAAATTATTTTGATAGAGGACTGAAAGATATTTTTTACCATTTTTTTGAAAGTAAGAAAGATTATAAAGACCTCAGACTTATGTTAAAAAGGATAAAACCAAATATATTTAGTAAAATAGTCAATAAAGATAACATAGAATCTATATTTGTCAAATAAAATACTTGGTGCAGGACCCCAAACATTAGTATATAGAATTTCAAATGGTTGTGTGCAAGAAATAGAATAATGTTCAAATGGTAGTCGATGACTTTTATTACTAAGACAAGTATTACAATGAGTAATAATAGGGCTAGCTTTAAACGATGGAAGAGAATAACGAGATAAAAACTTTTGTAGAGTTGAGGAAGAAGGGTGACCAAGACGATGATACCGCACATCCATTGAAGTAACAACATAAGAGTAGGCAATAGGTTGAGAGATTGATAGTCACTAGTAGATGTTATTTTTACTCTTACCTTAAACTAACGATACCCTAGTGTTTAGATCCTTGACAAGAAAGTAGTCAGGAAAAAATTCAATAGAGGTATTATTTTGTTTGCAGAATTGAGAGACAAAAATGAGATTCAATTTGATATGAGGAGCGCACAACACATCATCGAGTGTAAAGTTAAGATAATACGAATTAAGCATTGTGGAACTAGTATGAGTAATGGGAAGTCGCTTACCATCACCGATGATGATGTCATCATTATCACTATAGCTGTTGTGAAAAGATAAGTTATGGAGATCCGTAGTGATGTGATGAGAGGCGCCAGAATCCATAACCCAAGAGTGTTGATCAGAAGTCGGAGCAGTAGTGAGATACACTTGGGGCATGGTAATTAGAGGTCGAGGACGAGATCAACGGACCTTGGCAGAATGACCAACCTTATCACACAACTAGCAGACTATTCGTTGGTAAGGCATAGGAGCAGGACGCCAAGGCTGTTGATAATTATTGTTGCTACCTTAAGGCATGGGAGCAGGACGCTAGGGTTGTTGGTAATTGATAATACTACGTGAGGCATGGGAGCAGGATGCCAAGATGATTAGGAACCATAGTTGCTACTTGGATTATGATAAGACGGTACCTGCTCTAGACCCTTGTTGGCAGACTTATAGTACTGATTGCTCTTATTTTTAAATTTTTGACTTACTTGGGCAGTAATAGGTTATCCTATTTCCCAATCTTCATGCTTCAGATATGTCTCGTAGTCAGTCAACTTGTCATACAACTCGTCAAATGATAGTGGCGAGTCACGTGTCTAGATTGCTGCTACTAATTCTTTGTACTCCGCCTCAAATCCATTGAGGGTGTGGACGATAACTTCATCATCAGTGAGATAATGTCCAATTAAGGCTAAATCATCAATGATAACCTCTATATTTTGGAGATAATCAGCAGTGGTACTTCTCTCTTGTTTTGTATTCATTAGTCTAGAGAGAAGGTCGAGCATGCGCAAGCGATTCGCCAATGTAGTTTGCAACTTAAACCATGCGTCATAGCAATAGCACATGAAGATATAAGTGGTACGACGGAACTAGCAACAGAGGCTTGAATCGCTTGAAGAATAAGACGGTCTTGTCGTAAGCACTATTTATGCTCTGGATTTGGTATTTGACTTGTTATCCCCGGGATGTTAATCATTACTAATGGACAACTGAAAGATCCATCAACATAATCTAACAAATCATATCCAAAAAGGAGATTAGTGAATTGAGCACGCCATGATGCGTAGTTGCCTCTAGATAATTTGAAGGGGATGATGACTGCAGCATTGATGGAGATCAGTCTAGTACTCTGAGAAGTACTAATGCTTCATGTGATAACACTGACAGAAACGGGAGAAGTAAACGATGAAGACATCGTGAGAGAAAAAATACCGATTACTTTTGGATCTAGAAATGCCTATTATAGATCAATTGTATGGCCGGATTGGTGAAACTAATCATTGCAGTAGGGATTATATTTAGGATTAGTGATTGCTGGCCTTTTCTTTCCTTTTTTTTTGAATCTTGTTCTCTCATCTTACAGCACTGGTGGGTCCCGCTGTTCAGGTGTTGAAGGAGGCTTCCTGGAGAAGGAACTGCTGTGAAGACGAAGAGGAAGAGCTGGCAGTTGAAAGGAGCGGACGATGGCCCTTAGAGATTATCTTGGTAGAGGTGCAACTACGATTGGGAAGCAGCGAGAGACGGTGCGACGGCAAGAGCAGGTGCGACAACGGCAATGGCGACCGCTTGGCTACGACAGAGGTGGCCGGCGGAGAGGAGCAACAATTGCTTCTGATGATAGATCGCTGCCGGTGGCAGTGAAGGGCAGCAGGTGATAGATCGCTTTGGAACAGAGGAAACAAAGGATGATGTAGTTCTTTCTAGATAAGGTTCAGTCACGATCAAGCACAAAGATGGGGCGTGCCACCTCTGCTGCTCCAGTGCTGTAGATCTGGTTTGGGCGAGCACAGGTGATAGTCGTGGGAGGTGGACCTCTATTCCCAATCGCTTTGTGAAGGCGGAGCAACAGCGATTGGTAAGGATGTGCTGACTATAGAGATCAAGCAAAGAGGTGGGGAGTAGCGTAGTGGATCTGGTTGAAGATGGCTGCAAGCAGGGGGAGGTGGCATAGTGGAAAAAAGGCAGTGGCCAAGGAGGGTTTGTCATGGCCGAAGATTTGCCAAAGGAATATGTCTCTAGCTTCCACAGATACGGTTGGAGAGGATGGTCTCACGAGTTACAAGATCTGCCGTTTGACAGCAGTAAGCATCAGATGTGGGTTTCAGTAGATCTATTCCAATAAGGAAGAGGAAGGTAGGCAGCGCTCGCTGTGAGAAGTTGAAGCACTCGTTGTGAGAAGTTGTCCGGTGGTTACGGCTTTGCAGAAAAGGGACAGATGATGCTGAGAGATCAGTGTCGATCTCGTTGGTTCCTGTCGATAAAGGAGGCAGATGGGTAGGAGTCGACGACAACTTCTGCACGTGGGCGGAAATAGAGAAAACTTACTACCATTTGACAACGAGAAGAGAGCTTGCTCTAGGCAAGCAACTCTAATACTATGATAGAAGTGAGAGGAAGAGTTAAATGAAATGAAGTGCACTGTCTTTTATTCATTCACTAATGTCTATTTATACAAAAGAAGAGAGGGATAGAGGGATTAGACAGTTAAGGATTTCTCTCAACAATCTAACCATTCTGGTACTAGTTATGACAACAACGCTAACAACTCTATCTTTCATCAATATATACACCATCAGCTCAGGTTGGGGGGTGGTTGTGTTTTTGCTCACACTTTTTGTCGAACAATTCGTTCGTTGACACCCATCCTCTCTCGTCATTCAGTTCGATCACACTTTTCGTTGAACAATTGATTGGTTTTGCGGGATGATGATATTGTTAGCTGAATAGTTTTTGTAACTGAACAAGAAGATCTTGTTCATTAGTTTAGGAAAATCTTCCCTCAATCCTGTATAAATAAGTATTGCAACAATGAAAGAAGCATCTCTTTGTTCCTTACCTTTAGCTCTATCATGGTATCAGAGCCATAATATAGAGATTTTTTTTTTCTCTTCTCACTATCAAACGATAGCACAATAAAGGTGCGTTTCTCCCGTACATGCTGCTTCTCCCCCCACCCTCGCTATTGCTGCATCCGCTCCAGTCGTTGCTGCCACATCTACGATGTCCGCTGCCGCTAGCAAGCGCACTTCCTCCCCTGGTATCACAGTCACCGTCCCCTGTTTTCCGTAGTAATCTATCTTTTGTCGCTGCTCCACCCCATGTACCACACGTTGGCGATCACGACCTCTGCACCAACGACCTCTCCGGACCGCTACTTCCTCAGTCAACCACCAATGTGGAGATTTTTTGGCCTGAGAAAAAGATGTTGGTTCAATAAAGTCGAAGGAAGGTTCAGTGCTAGTATATAAGTCAAGAACCAGATGTAGTTTAAAGACACCGCTCCTAGAACGAGTTTACATAGGATATCGGGAGGCTGTAATAGGATTGGAAGATAAAGAAATAGGATTATTACTGTTTGAGTCAGGCTGAAGAATGATAGAAGTTCCATAGCAAGGTAAAGATAAAGGTTGTGGTTCTAGAGGCAATTGCATAGGAAGAGATGGACTGGAAGTGAGGAGAGAGGAAGCTACGGAACAGAAGTAATAAGAGAGTATGGATCCAATGGAGATGCATGAGAGGATTAAGATGTGTCGTAGGAATCCAATGGGATGACAAAGTGCTTATGATCCCAAAAGAGAAAGACAGACTCTATAAAAGTGACATGCCTAGAAACAAAGATTTTAGCAGTGTGAGAGTCATAACAACAGTATGTATTATGTTCTAGAGAGTATCCAATGAAAATGCAAGGGCAAGATCAAGGTTGTAGTTTGTGAGAACTATAGGGATATAACCATGGATAACATAGATAATCAAATACTTTTAATATCTGCAGATTGGGATGTTTATGAAATAATTTTTCAAATGGTGATTGATATTGTAGAATTGGAGTAGACATTCGATTAATAAGGTAGACAATAGTTTGAAATGCTACGGACCAAAAAGTGGATGCATAGAAGCCTAATGAAGCAGCGTTAGGGTCGTTTCGATAACATATCGATGTTTATGTTTAGTAGAACCAACCAATTGAGGAGTGTATGGAGGGGATTTGAGATATTGAATACCGCAAGTATACAACTGGGACGCAAGGGCTTGATATTCACCCCCACCATCAGAATAGACAGTTTTAATGGAAGTCTGAAAGTAGTTCTCGACTAAGTTCTTAAAGTTGGAGAAGATAGTAGTGGCATCAGGCTTCTAACGGAGGGGATATAACCATGTATACTTTGTAAAATAGTCTATAAAGATAATATAAAATCTAAACTTGTCAAAGGACACAACTGATGCAAGACCCCAAACATTAGTATAAACAACCTCAAATGATTTAGAGTAGGAAATCGAAGATGTACCAAAAGGTAATTGATGACTCTTATTGCTAAAACAAGCATCAGAATGAGTAATAACATTACTGGATTTTAAAACATGAATAGAATAGCAAGAAAGCAATTTTTGTTGAATAGAGATCGAGGGATGACCAAGATGTTGATGCCAAATGTCGATTGGAGCAGCAGTGGAAGAGTTCGCAGTAGGTCGGGTGAGATATAAGGCTGATAGCCATTTATAGATATTATCTTTATTCGGGCCGCGAACTAAGAATGCCCCCATGCTTAAGTCCTTGACATCAAAATAATCAAGAAAGAATTTAATAGAGGTATGATTTTGTTGGTAAAATTGAGAGACATAAACAAGGTCTCTTTTAATGTGGGGTGCACATAAAACATCATCGAGTGTGAAAGAGGTGTCATGTGAATTAAGCGATGTAGAACCAGTATAAGTGATTGAAATTCTTTTACCATCACTGATGATAATATCTTCGTTTTCGCCATAGTTATTGTAGACTGATAAGTTCTGAAGATTGGAAGTGATATGGTGGAAAGCACCAGAATCCACAATTCAATTAGGTTGACTTTCAGATGGAGCAGTCATGACATTTGCCTGAGGCAAGGTTGATAGAGCTGGAAGATGAGGCCAAGACCAACAAACCTTTATAGAGTGATCGAGTTTATCACATAATTGACATATGACATGCTGCTGAAATGCAGGAGGAGGATGACATGGTTGGAAGAAAGCATTCTGATGATGATTGAAGGTTGGAACCTGTGGAGGAGGAACATATGGTATTGTGCCCATAGGAGGTAAGTTGGCCGTACTTTTTGAAGCATTCTTGTTGTATCTGCGATTTGGCCATTTGGATTTGTGGTTAAATTAAGCAGTGATAGGAGGTCCTATGAGCCTATCGTGATGCTTCAGGTAAGCTTTAAAGTCTGTTAACTTATCATAAAGTTCTTCAAAGGAGATTGCAAAGTCACGTGCTTGAAGCACTGCTGCCAATTCCTTGAATTCTGCACCCAGTCCATCAAGTGAGTGGACGAGAACCTCTTCATCAGTTAGAGAATGACCTATCAAAGCTAGGTCATTAATAATCATTTTGACATGTTGTAACTAGTCTGCAATATTACTTCCGTCCTACTTTAGGTTCACAAGGTTGGAGAGTCGACTAAGCATGCGAGTCCTCAAGCGATTTGCGAATATAGTTTGTAACTTGGTCTAAGCTTCCACAATAGTAATATAGGAGGACATAAGCGAGGCGATAGAGCTAGCAATAGAGGCTTGAATTGCTTGGAGAATAAGGTGATATTGGCATAACCATAGCTTATATACAGAATTTGGTACTGGGTCAGATTCTCCTAGAACATGGATTAGTGCTGGTGGACAACTAAGAGAACCATCAATATAACCCAATAAATCATAACCAAATAGAAGATTAAAGAACTAAACACGCTAGGATGCATAGTTACCACCTTTGGATAATTTAAATGGGATTAGAGAGACAACATTTATGGAAATAAGTCCTGAAGATGAAAGGGAAAGGGAAGTGCTAGCAGAAAAAAGAGTAGAAACATCAGAGGAAGACGAGGAAGGCATTTTAGACTCACAAAGGTGATAGTTGAGAAATTGAGATAAGAACTCAGAAAAATGACACAACTTGTACATAAGAAATCGGCGACAAAGAAAGCAAAGTGATGAGGTATGAATCGAAAATGAAGACTTCAAACCATAGGGTTACCTCTTTTGGTTGTAGATGGGTGATTTTTGTTTTGCAAGCTTGGGAGAATAACAAAGTGGTTGTCGCCTAGGTGCAACACAAGGAGCAAATAGCGACGGCAGGATTACAAACGCCTACAACAGCAGACCAACAAAGGCTGGCAGATATCACACCTGAGGCTGCAGATTCCTATTCCTGGATCTGGAAGGCCGGATGCAACACGCCGGTGTTGATCTGGGAGAGGGAGAAGATGTTAGCTTTAACATGTTGAGTTGAAGAAGAAGAAGATCGATGGCACCGGTTGGAATCTGTCGAAGTCGTAGACGCAACCGGCAAGCAGTGGAGAGGCAGGTACAGTAAGATGAAGGGAGAAGATAGCAAGCCAGCACCCTTCCGGTGATCCACACCATAGCTTGGGAGGCAAATGATGCGAGAGGATGGTTCGTTGACTTGGAAACAATAGCGGCAGCAGGATTACAAACCAGAACCGCTGCTAGTGTTGGTGGGGTGAGTGAGTTGTTGGGTGGGAGTTGTTGCTTGCAACAATCGCAGGATCTTGATATGGAGATTCGGTCACAATCGAGCAGAAAGAAGAAGCATGACGCTGTTGTTGCTCGAGCGCGGCAATCCACGACGCCGGAGGATGTCTTGCGGGTGAAGGGGGAGCAACAGATATGAGGTAAGAAAGCCCCCACGAAGGCTGTCACTCGTTCTCTCGGCATCGGTATCCGTTGTCATTCACAGAAATAGGAAATAAATATTTTATATTATTATTTATTATATTATTTTTTTATAAAAAAATTGTAATATTTCTAAACTACCCACCCCCTTCCCAAATTAAGGTTATAGATTCAAATCCCCATCTTCATCCTTTTTATTATTTACATATATTAGTTTATGATTAAAAGGAATCGTACTAAAAACACTTATTTGACACATATTAAAGAGCATATTATTAAAAAAAATAAAAAAAGGGCGGGGGGTAGGTACGATGTGACAAAAAATAATACCAACGACGAAAAAAAAAAAAGAAAAAAGGTTATGATGCTTGCGGTTAGAAGAGAGGGAGAGGACTCGTTTCCACACCGCCTGCCACCTTTAAAAAGTCTTATAAAGCGCCTCTTGGGTTGCAGCCGCTTGGCTTTCTTTTGTTTTCAGCCTTCGGTGATCGTAAAAGATTCCACACACACAGCGGCGTGGCGCGGCTTGTAATAGAAGAAGAGAGCACGACTTGGATGTATGGCTCATTCTTCAATCACCTGTCGACAAACCAGTGCCTCCCCCTCCTCCAATCCCTCATCCGCTCCAGATCCTCCCGGCTGGGCGCCCAGCTCCACGCTTTGTTCATCTCCTCCGGCGTCCTCTCCTCCGCGCCTGGCCGCGGCATCGTCCTCTCCAAGCTCGTGGTTCTGTACTCTCTCTCCGGTCAACCCTCCCGCGCGCGCCAACTGTTCGACCGAATCCCCCACCGGACTCCCTTCCTCTGGAACGCCCTCATCCGCGGCCACGCGCAGTCCGGCCTCCCCCTCGACGCCCTAAGCCTCTTCGCCCGCATGGTCTCCTCCGGCCTTTCCCCCGATTACTTCACCTACCCCTTCGCGCTCAAGGCCTGCGCCGACCTATCGCTGCACCGGTTGGGTGCGCAGGTGCACGGCAAGTCTCTGGCTTCCGGGTTCGACGCGGACGGGTACGTGCAGAACTGTCTCATCGCGATGTACATGAGGTGCGGGGACACGAAGGCCGCGACGAAGGTGTTCGATCTGATGACCGATCGGAGCATCATCTCTTGGAATACGGTGATCGCAGGGTGCTGCCGTAATGGGTTTGCCCGGGAGGCATTGGGGGTGTTTGACCGCATGATGGACGCAGGCGTGGGGGTGGACGAGGCGACCGTGGTGTCTGTGCTGCCCGCTTGCGCTCATCTGAAGGATCTGCGGAGAGGGAGGATGGTTCGAAAGTTGGTGGACGAGAGAGGGTTGGATGCGGGCTCTTGGGTTCGGAATTCACTGATCGACATGTACGCCAAGTGTGGGTGCTTGGAGGAGGCGAGGAAGGTGTTCGACGGGGGACAACGGGAGAGGGATGTCGTGGCGTGGACCGGGATGATAGGGGCGTATGCCTTGCACGGACGGGAAAGCGAAGCTCTTGCTCTTTCTCGTCAGATGCAGTCGGTGGGGGTGAGACCCAACCCGGTGACGGTGGTCGCTGTGCTATCCGCTTTGCGGTCGGTCGCCCATGGCAAGTGCGTCCACGGGTGGTGCGTCAGGCTCCACTTGGAATCGGATATCATCGTGGAGACAGCTCTCATCGACATGTACGGTAAATGCAGCAGCACGGACATGTGCTTGAGGGTGTTCTCGAGTGGGTCGAGAAGGACGGCTACGTGGAATGCGGTGATTTCAGGGTGTTGCAGGAGGAGGAATGGTGGAGCAGGGGATGCTATCAAGTACTACAGGCAAATGATGGCAGAAGGTGTCCGCCCGGATTTTGCTACGGTCTTGAGCCTCCTTCCGGCTTACGCAGAGTCAGCAGACTCGAAACAGGCAGAGAACCTGCATGGGTGCTTGATCGGAATGGGTTTCACAGCAGGGGTGGAGGTCGTGACCGGCTTGATCGACATGTATGGAAAGGCTGGCAAACTGGACGTGGCTTGGCAACTCTTCAGTGGGCTACAGGTGAGGGACTTGGTGTCGTGGAGCGCGATCATCGCCGGATACGGAATGCACGGCCACGCCAAGACCGCCATTGGGCTCTTCCACCGGATGCTGGAGTCGGGGGTGGCACCGAGCGAGGTTACGTTTACTTCCATGATATACTCTTGCAGCCATGCCGGGTTGGTGGACGAGGGGTTGCAGCTGTTCGATAAATTGTCGAAGAACGCCCATGGCGTGAAACCGAACGCGGATCACTATGCTTGTGTCGTCGACCTTCTAGGCCGAGCAGGACGGCTGCGGGAAGCGTACGAGTTGATCGCCGGGATGCCGTTTGAGCCCAACCATGCCGTGTGGGGCGCTCTCCTCGGAGCTTGTGTTATACATGAGAACCTGGAGGTGGGGGAATTAGCTGCGAAGCGGTTGTTCGAGATTGAGCCGGAGAACACAGGGAACTATGTGCTGCTGGGGAACATCTATGCTGCAGTTGGGAGGTGGGAGGAGGTGGAGCGTGTAAGAAGCATGATGGTTAGAAGAGGGCTAAGGAAAGCACCTGGATGTAGCTCCTCCGGTTGAGGCTACGAAACTACCAAAGCGTTAGGCGGGGTAGTACTAGTAGTAGTAGCAGGGGAGTTCTGCTGCTGCTGCTGCTGCTGTGCTCTTCTTCTGTTCGCCCGTACCTACCTGAAGAAGGCGAAGTTCAAAAAACTTTGGATTACTAAATGACCGACGGATTTGCACACAAAACACCACAAATACTCTCGAATGAAGAATTCTGATGACACACACTCACTGTATGGTGAACTAAAATTTTACTGGAGCATTACTTTCGACCGGACCCTCACTAACTTTGCTCATTTGGAGTGTGTGCCCAAACTGTTGTAAGTCCTCCTCAACAGCAGACAGAGAGAGCAGACGCTGCCATTCCAGCAACCCATGGCGGCAGCCGAAATCCATTGAACAGACAGAGAAGATTTTTTTTAATTCAAATTATAACCACGGCAATTAAGTACTGTTAGAACAAAAAAAAAAAGCCAAAATCAATGTAAGCCCGTCTAGCTCAGCCGGTAGAGCGCAAGGCTCTTAACCTTGTGGTCGTGGGTTCGAGTCCCACGGTGGGCGGGGGGGAGTATAAAGACCACAAAGACATAATAAAAAGAGTTATGTTGTTTTTCTTTTAGGTGGATGAGGCTATTAACCCTCATAAAGAAGAGAGAGAGCAATATGACGCTTAGGTGTATCCCCTCCTGTTCATTGGTTGAGCAAAAAAAATATCTGAATGTAAGTAACAAAAAGACTTGGACTTATGCTTTGAAAGTTTAAAATTGGATCAAACGGACCAATCTTCTGTCTTTTGATTTTACTATAGTAAAACCTCAAACAATAGAAAAATGCTATAATAAATATCCCCCTCCAAATATGTATAGGAGTATGTCCAATCATATTGTGATAAATAAATTCATAATTATATTCCTTTACACCGTCAATCTATCATGAACTTAGATTTTTTTGATCTTCTAAACCTACTCAAGCTGAGAAATAAATTCAAAATCATATTTCCTTACCGGGCTAGTCTAACATTAATTTCCATGATCTTCTAAACTTACTCAAGTTGAGAAATCATCTTGTGAGAAATAAATTCATAATCATATTCTCTTACCCGGCCAATCTAACATTAATTTCCATAATCTTCTAAACTTAATCAAGTTGAGAGAGAAATAAATTCATAATCATATTCCCTTACCGGGCCAATCTAACATTAATTTCCATGATCTTCTAAACTTACTCAAGTTGAGAAATCATCTTGTGAGAAATAAATTCATAATCATATTCTCTTACCCGGCCAATCTAACATTAATTTCCATGATCTTCTAAACTTAATCAAGTTGAGAGAGAAATAAATTCATAATCATATTCCCTTACCGGGCCAATCTAACATTAATTTCCATGATCTTCTAAACTTACTCAAGTTGAGAAATCATGTTATGAGAAATAAGTTCATAATCATATTCAATTACCGTGCCAATCTAACATTAATTTTCATGATCTTCTAAACTTAATCAAGTTTAGAAATCATATTGTGAGAAATAAATTCATAATCATATTTCCTGACAATGCCAATCTAACATTAATTTCCATGATCTTCTAAACTTACTCAAGTTTAGAAATCATGTTGTGAGAAATAAATTCATAGTAACATTTTCTTACAGCGCCAATCTAACATTAATTTTCATGATCTTCTAAACTTACTCAAGTTTAGAAATCATGTTGTGATAAATAAATTCATAATCATATTCTCTTATACTGCCAATCTAACATTAGCTTAGGTTTTCATGATCTTCTAATGTTACTCAAAGACGTGTGTGTGTTCAACCACTCTTATCTAATCCTCCATTGGTCACATCCAAGAATTCAATATTTTCATGAGTTTTGTTTTTTAAATCTACGGAGAGCTGAAAGATTAGCATGAACAAATCTCATACAAGAGAGTGTCTCACACTTCCGGATCTTTTTATCACAGTACGTAAACCACGATACCTTTTTGCCTATTGTAACCAAGAGATGTGCATTGTGCTAAGCATCGTATAATTATTGTATGTCATCACAAGTAACAACAACCATCTGGCTGGCCCCATTTTCTTTCGAATGCAACCATCGCATTGGTTTGCATTCTCCAACGACAAAGAGGAACAACTATTTACACCTCAAAACTCAGTTTACTCTCAAGCAAAAAAATAAATAAATAAATGATGAGCCAGTCCTCATCATCCCTTTCATTATGATGGATTTTTAGCTTCCTGTTGTTCTCATCAGCCTTCACCTGTAAACTAACTCCCCTTCCTCCTTTTGAAGTTTACTGCTGACCTATTTTGCATTTTTTTTTTTTTTACTAAACTTGCACTCCTGTAATCTGCTAAATTGAGCCTATCTATATATATATATATATATATATATATATATATATATATATATATATATATAAACAGGATTTCAAATAATAAAGAGCCTTCATTTGTAAACGACCTTCTTCAACTTCAAATGAACCAACTTGGGACTGGTCATTTTGGTTCTTTCCTTATCTCATGTTTTTGCAGATCTGTGAATTCCAGAAACTCTCATCTAAAGTACCGAGCTATTTTTATATCATCTCTAATAACATGCGCCCATTTTAATTTTAAATGAATAAAACTGATCCTCATCTAATACATAACACAAACTTGCCAATTATTCAATTGGTGATGCATGCATCATCAAGGCCGAGGCCCTTTTAAGTTCCTTCATGCGCGACCCATTGACACAAAAAAGAGATATGAGGGTCACAAAAAAAAAAAAAAAAACTGAAACAGAGGAATCTGTCATTGTGGAGTCGGATTGACCCTGTTTGTAACTTTTAGGTCATGTATGTGGTTTGGCACCAAACATCATTTGTGCTTAGGTACATCACGATCACAATATACGTCCAGTTCAGAAACATTCCCTATGATTCGAGCTAAGGATCCATCAATGGAGACACCTAACCTCAACATCCAGCGATTGATTACCGGAGGAATTAATAATAAATGAAATGCAAATTCACACACAAAAAGAAAGAAAATAAAAGAAAAAAAGAAAAAAAAAGGGAAAAAAAGAGAGAGAGAGAGAGAGAAATCACAACCAGTCTGATCTCATATAGCATGCATGACAAATCAAATAGCCCAAATATCAAGCAAGAGAAAAGATGGGGGAAAAGTAGGAGAAACAGAGAGCTCACCGAAACGAAAGTGGGATAGAAGATGACTTGGGCCCCGATCGTTCAGCACATCGACGGCGGCGTCGTGGATCCCACCCAGGCAGCCGCTTGATCGCCTTCTCCACTTACCCAGCACACGCGGCGCACGTCATCCCAACGACCGAAAGAAAACAGCACCACCCGCTTCTCTTCGGCCACCGATTTCGACGTCGCCTCCAGATCCTCCTTCTCACCTCTCTCCTCCTCCCCGGCCTCCGTCGGCTCCCGCTTGGGGATACCCGGGCATCGAAGGGTAGTGCGGCCTCGGCGAGAGGCTCCGTGAGGCCAAGCCCTCCCCCTCCGCCAAGACAGGACATCAGCACTCCTTTACTCACCACCATTCTCCTCCCTCTTTTCCCGCCCCCGCCCCCGCCCCCCCCCAAAACTTCGCGCTGCATAAGATCGTCGTCTTATAGAAAATATAAGAGTCTCGACTCGAAGGGTCGCGGCCGTACGTCGCGAACTTTGTGAATCTCAAAGCTGTCAGAGAGAGGGGCTTCGACCAAACGTGGACCTCAAATTGATGGGCATGGCCCTCTCCCGTGGGTTGTTGAGTGGCCACGTGAATAAGCCCAACACGCCAGCGATGGCCTCACCATCATCATCCAGCATCCATCATGCTATTTGATTTAAATGGAATGAAATGGGCCGTTTCGTCTTTGATTGGGAACACTAGCCAAGGAGAACCGAGTCACCCCCTGAAAGTTGTCAGGGTTCCATAATTTGGCCTTTATATATATATATATATATATATATATATATATATATATATATATATATATATATATATATATATATACGTTTCAATACTGTACATATCTATAATACAGATGAATAGCACAATGAGGCTTGAACAATAATTGTTGCAATAATGCAAGTCGCTATACACGTCATATATAATTGGAACATGATCCAGGCCTGTCTGATTTGGACCTCATTTAGACTATGAAAAATCTTAGGATCTTGTTTCAGGGGCTGAGTCACCACAAAATTCTAGCCAAACTGTGGTGGATTACATCTAAGTCTTAGGAACTAATCAACCAAGTTTTATTACAATATTAGGAATATGCACAATATAATATTAATTGATTAATATGGAAGATAATGAAATTCAATATGATGATAAATTAAGTTATTATTATTATTATTATTATTATTATTATTATTATTATTATTATTATTATTATTGCTGCTCATAATAAATTTCCTTTGTCTAGCAATTTTTATCATCAAGGAATAGGAGCTATATATTACTATCAATTAAGTCTAGTCATTTATTAGTTAAGAATGCATCGATTAATTTCACAAAAACAAAAACAAAAGTAATTGGTTCTTCTATTAAGAATTCAATTTATTGTATCAAAAAATCCACCATGAAATGTTTAAATTTAATATTATATTATCCAAAATTTTTATCATAATATATTTTTTTTCATTACACCATAAAGTTAGTGTTAGGACCCTAGCTAGCTTGGATGGGTCCTAACCTCAGTAAGTCAATGAAGTCTTGAGTCATATAATATTCTACTAATCTTACCATCATCCCCTTTGATTGAGGAGTTGGCTAGAGTTTTAGGGGAGGAGTCTTGAAGCCTTAGGGCCTCCTAGTAGTCGAGATTGTAATAAATCTCACCTATCCCCCTCTATCCTATAAAGAAGAGTGAGGCCTTAGGACTTCTTAGCCGCCACTCCCTTTACGTGGCAAGTCGACTAGGGTTTCTAGTAAGGGCACTTATCTGGTGCAGCCCCCTAAGCCGTCCTCCCCCTTAACAAGGTAGCCGACTAGAGTTGAGGGTAAATAAGATAATTTATTTAGGAAGTAGCCCCTAAGGCTAGGGTTTGAAGTTCTATATAAGCATGTAGACTCCACCTCTTTTGAATAAGCAAAATCAATTTTCTTTCAGTCTTGTGACTGACTACTAGAAGGGAGGAACCCCTATAGCGTTCCAATGGTTAATCTCCCTCAAAGATCAATCTGCATAGAATTCCTCTAGAATTTTATCATCTGATATCAGAGCAACGAACTTACTATCTTTGCTACCATCTCTGCCACCTACCATCAGCGAAACAATTCCCATAATTGCTCTTGATGTTACTATCTCCACCATCACCTCCCGTCGTAAATCAAATCAATCTACTGCTGCCACCACCAATTGCATCAGAAATATGATATTTCCCTATCACTAATACCTTTTAATGCTATAATTTTTCATCAGCAAAATACCAAAAAGAAGTTTTGATCTATCCCTTACTGCGAATTCCTTTCGTCGTAAAAGTTATCATCTTTGCGAACGAATAATTGCTGTAGAAATTTTAAGCCACATATTGTTGCCTTTAGCCAATCTATTTGTCATCCCTTTTATACGAAATTTCTTATATATTTCATAGATCATTTTGGCTTTCATCTATGATTGATCTATTATGAAATTCATCTTTGCAATGCTCTTGTGTTGTTGTAAATTTTCTTCGCAACTGTTGAAATTTTTTGACGATAATTCTGCCTATCGTAACTTGAACTGAATTCCTTACTATTATGCTGCCAAAATTTCCTTGATCTAAATTGTCATTATTGCTACTATCTATCTGAACTGAGATTTTGTTATCGAATTCCTCCTAAAAACTTTTGGTTTTTTATATTAAAAATTTCATCCAGAAACTGTTGTTTATTTAGTGACAATTCTGCTTCTGCGAAGATAGCATATACCACAGCAAACTTTCACTGAATTCTCTCAAACCCTTATCTACCTTAGATCCAAAACCTTTTTCCTAACATTCATCATCTACCATCATAGTCTTAAAACTCCATAAAATCATATCCAAAACCTCACTCAAAACAGCCACAAAACAAGCCTAAACTACAGCCTATACATCCACAGATTCACCAATCTTTCGACCACCAAATCTCCCCTTATCCATTTAACCGCAACACGAATCTCTTGCCACACAAATGCTGCCATCTACTTTGATCGTGACCGGCAGTGAATTGATCATGACCAACAACGATCTCTCGCTACCATCTACCTTGATCATGACCAACAGCGACTTGATCACCACTAGCAATGATCTCTCACTACACAACGCTGTTGGTAGTGATCTCTCGCTATCATCACAGCCAGTGGTGCTTTGTTGCGGCACAAACACTACGAGCAGTGATCTTTCGCTACCATCTACCTTGATCGTGGCCAACAACGAATTGATCACAACCAATAATGATCTCTTGTCATACCAATGCTGTCATCTTCCTTGTTCATAGTTAGTAGTGATCCCTCACTGCACAAGTTACAAGCAACAGTCTCTCACTCCATATCGTTGCTACCCTCCTTGGTAACAATTGTGCACTCCACTGCCCTTCTTCCCTTTATCGCAACCACACCCTTGCTGCAACCACCTCTATCATAGCCGCCTGCAAACATCTACCATCTCCACCTACAGCAACGAAGTTGCATCACAACCGCAACCGATGTTGCTGCTACCCTCTTCTTCCTCCACCGTCGTTGCTGCTTCATGATCCAGATCCCCTTAGCTGCCATCCTCCATCAACATAACAGCCACTTGGGAACTACACCACCACAGCCCTAATGATTTTGTAGCATCATCACAGCCGTTATTTCTCATCCTCTTGCCGACATTACTGCCTTCAACCTGAAGATTACAGCCAACATCTTCAATTGGTTTATTTGAAACTAAATTTAAGACTTTGAGATGTGTATAGAGGCTAAACTATACACTTTTTTCGAGGAGTTTAGATTAGGGCGATCACTAAGCCCAAGAATATCATAACATGGTGGAAGTTCAGATCGCAAAGAGATGCCACTGGAGATAAAAAGCGAAGTTAAGGCACGGCAGCCCTACACCTCGATGACATCGATCTCCTTCGCAAAAAGGGCACCTCAATCAAGATGTTTAGAGCATGAGAACTATATCCCAACCAACAATATATAAACCTTCAGCACCAACCGATTGATTACAAGAACGTTGACGAACAATAAACAAAAATTCGTCAAACCTCCACCATCCAAGAGTACCCAACCAAGTTTTAAAGGTTACCTAATCAAACTCATAATTGGTCTAAAAAATAGCTATTAAGGACTTTTATTGAGGACTTGAAGTAGAAGATTGAGGAATAAGTTAAAGTGCGATAACTATACACACTTATGATGGCCATCTCCTTCACGCGATATCAAGAGGAACGATTGAACTATAAAGCCCGAAGGACTAGGGTCACTCCTCGACCAGCAACACCAAAGCTTTTAACCCCTCCTACTATTAATTGATCCCCTCAGTCGAAGAAATTAGCAAGAGAAGAGCTTTATGACGGATCGGCAAAGGACCTATGTGGGCATTATGATAAACTGTGGAGCCTAGAACACCATTATAAAAAAGAGAGACCTTTGATGATTATGCCTACTGAAAAACTCAAACTTGAAGATACGACTCTCGAGCTCAAGGAGAAGAATACACCATAATCGGCCACCCGCACGGTCCCAACCTTAACTGGCAACATAAACCCACAGAAATTAAAGATTGAAGGGTTTCTCGAGTAGCAGTCTGTTATCGTCCTCATCGACACTAGGAGTATACACAACTTCATAAGCAATAAGGTTACTGCTCGTTTGATGCTCTAGAAAGAAGAGTATAGCGAGTTCGAAGTCAAGATAGCTAATGGCAAAATTCTGAAGTGCAACTAGAAGTGCCCATGGGTAAAACTAATTTTACATGATCAAGACATAATTGCTGATTTTTTTCATCTTCCCTCTCAATGAATTTGAAGTTGTACTCAACATTGATTGGTTATCTATGATTTATGATTGGAGATATCTTTTAGAATTTTTTGAAGATAACTATAAAATTTTTCAACAAAGGGAAACAGGTAATTCTAAATTCAAATTACTTGAATTTAGAGAGGGAACCAAAAGAAGAATCTAGTGGTTTCTCAATTCAAATTCAAGAGTGTTAGGAGATTAAAGACAAGAATCCTCTCTCATTATTTGTTGAAATTTTACCTGTCTCCACCAAACTGAGCTGACTGCCTCCTATCAAGTTGTCTGACCCCCCCCTATGCTGAATTGGCCAAAATTACCACTAGTTGATGGTCATTCAGATTTTTGCCCATAACCTTAGAAGATCAAAGCTAAGAGGGTTGCCCAGGAGATGACAGAGACACAGATTATTCAGTCGTGCTTTTTTTTCGCCTATGACATATCCCAACATCCATGTCTCCAGGGATAAGTTTTTTGTGAAGTGTTACATCTCACTGAACCCACTATGGTTACTGATGCAGCACTTTCAGATCTCGAGTGACTTCCATGACTTTCCCCAAGATCAGAACATGACGCTTCCTTGATGATGACCTCTGATCCATGGCCCAAGACTATGAAAAAATTGAGTCCTACCAGTGGTAGAATCAGAGTAGGCATAGGATTATTTACAGAACTCAACAAAGCATGAACACCATCCCTCTATTTATAAAGAAAGATGCACCACCCTACCTGAGTGAAACTATGGCCCTTACGAAGATAATGTCATTCACACCAAATCATGGCCAGATGTTCATAATTGGAGTAGACACATCAAGAGTTGGGATCGACACCGCCCTTACACAAGATAACTAACTCCTAATCCACATCGAGGATTTCTCCACATTCTACTCGAGGTGTCTAAAGGAGATACTAATTGCTATTAAACTTAAAGTTGGCTCGATACAAGTCCATGGCACAAAAAAGAAGTAAGCTTAGAAAAATTACAATCCATGCTCACGCCAGAATAGACTCTCATCATCTTGAACCATACTAGTGGGCAGTCACCATTCCAGAAGAAAGATTGACTACTACTAAAGACTAACCACATGACAGCACATACAAAGAAGAAACGACCTCCTGATAAACTTAAAGATTGAACTTCCCTATACTTCCAACCATACAGTAGGAAATTCAAACCTCAAGGAAGTGGTCCCCTGCTACTTTGGACATTGTAAAATTAGGGATCACAGGACCCCAACTTGGAGATTAGATCTACGCACTAAATCAAAAATAGTATCCTACCTCAAATGAAAGTTGAAAGACGACTCAGCCCAGATCCTTCCAACTGACACCCAAGATGAGAAGTTACAAATCAAGACCCGGAGACATAAAATCTTAGCCTTGAGGACAAGGTTGATCTGAAGATGACGGGTCTATTAGGACCCTAGCTTGGATGGGTCCTAAGCTCAATAAATCAATGAGTCAATAAAGTATTGAATCATGTAATATCCTCATAATCTTGCCATCATCCCCTTTGATTAAGGAGTCGGCTAGGGTTTTGGGGGAGGATTTTTAAAGCCTTAGAGCTTCCTAACCATTGAGAATGTAATAAACAACACCTAGTTGCCTCTATTCTATAAAGAAGAGTGGCTAGAGTTTATTTTTGGGGCCTTAGGGCTTCTTAGTCGTCGCCCCCTTTACTGGGCAGGTCGGCTAGGGTTTCTAGCAGGGGTGCCTATCTAGTGCAGCCCCCTAGGCCACCGTCCCCCCCTTAACAGGGTAGCCGACTATAGTGGAGGGTAAAAAGATAATTTACTTAGGAAGCAACCCCTAGGGTTAGGGTTTGAAGGCCTATATAAGCATGTAACATCTACCTCTTTTGAATAAGTAAAACTCAGTTTTCTTTTAACCTTATGGCCGACTATTAGAAGAAGGGAGAAACCCTTATAGCGTTTCAAGGGTTGAACCTTGAAAGATCAATCAGTTAGCTTTATAACTGATAGATCTTAAATGAAATAGTTTTATAATTTATTTGCATATAATTTTTTTAGGGTTCTATAACTTATTTGAGATATTAATTAATAAATCTTAGATGAAATAAATTTGAAAAGCTTAATTGTTGGGGGAAGAAGAATAGCCCAAATAACATATGGCTTCATAATGCCTCCTAATAATGGATGGTTGACCAGGTCAAACTGTTGGCCCTTTGTGGACGCTCCTTGAGCTGCTGCCTCACCTTCGTTCCCCTCCATCGAATATCTCCTTCCCACCTTTTCCTCCCGCACGCACAAACATCATTAACTCCTCCTCGCCCTAAGCATCCCTGCTTCCTCCCTTCCCCCGCACCCCTTCTCCTTTCTTTTCTCATTCATCGCGAAGAAAGCATGGTAAGCACTCTCTCTCTCTCTCTCTCTCTCTCTCTCTCTCTCTCTCTCCGACTCCATGCATGGATGACCTTCGGCTACTTTGGTCGAACTTTCCATCACAAACGGCTCGTGCTAGTTCGGAGATGTCACTTCATTCTATGGGATGATGGTTAACGATATACGTTGCACTTTTGGCAAGGCGAACTCGGCGTCGGGAATGGCGGTGCATGATGAGTGCAAGCTCAAGTTCCTGGAGCTGAAGGCCAAGAGGAACTTCCGCTTCATCGTCTTCAAGATCAACGAGAAGCTGCAGCAGGTGACGGTGGAGAAGCTCGGCCAGCCCGCTGATAGCTACGACGATCTCACCGCATCCCTGCCGCCCAACGAGTGCCGCTATGCCGTCTTCGACTTCGACTTCGTCACCGACGAGAACTGCCAGAAGAGCAAGATCTTCTTCATTTCTTGGTAAGGAAGCGCACACAGAATAAGGAATAAGGTGAGGATCTGCCTGCAGGTTGTTGACTTCGGAAGCTGCATACTTTTCTTCGCTTGCATGCAGGTCTCCTGATGCATCAAAGGTGAGGAGCAAGATGCTGTATGCCAGTTCCAAGGACAGATTCAAGAGGGAGCTTGATGGCATACAAGTGGAGTTGCAGGCCACGGAACCTAGTGAGATGAGCATTGATATCGTGAAAGGGCGAGCTTTATAACCCATCCTCCACTTGGGACCTTCATCCAGTACTGAGTTGAGAAGTAGCCGATGCTGCTGATGATGAAAAAAACTAGGTTTCTTTAACCATGTCAATGATTGCTATCAAAGAAATGAGGATCACAAATTCATCGACTGCGTCTAAAGCCTTTCTTTGTATGCAACTCTAATTGTGTGAGCTTGAACCTCTTTGGAGTCGCTTGTGTTGTTCTTGCGTTTCTTAATGTTGAAAATAAGAAAAAGTAATGAAATACCCAATTGATTCATTGATTCATCCTTTATTTATACATAATGAAAATGAGGATTTCCCTCAACTAACATACGATATTTCCTCATTCAGTTGAGGAAATTGTATCTAAATCCTAACTAAATCCTATCTTTTATCATGCCCCCGCAAGATCGAGCTCCTGTAAGGACGCCGATCTTGAACTAAGGATGTCAATGAAACTGAAGGAAGGAAGTTGTTGTGTTGTCAACCGCGGTGAAGACCTGACGGTGGTTGACGTTGACGATAGTTGACTTTGACGATGATGTCAACGGCAAAGAGCAAGGGTTGTAGCAAAGGCGTGCGAACGCGACTGCGTGGCAGTAGTGGTGGCAGCGAGAGAAGTGCTACGATCGTAGATTTCTTGTCGTTTGACGAGAAAGAACTTGTTGTGCCCTCTCAGAGCACCGAGAGCGATAAGCGGCGTCTGGTACTCTCAAAGAGAGACAATGTAAGCTGCAGGAGGGATGGCACCAATGAGTAGGTGTAGAAGTCATCGTCTACTGCAGGTGCCGCTGCTTGTTGGAGCTGATGCGATAGTGGTGGTGCACAAGGAAGATGGCCTCATGCAGAAGAATGCTTCGGTAGAGGAATTGGGAAAGCCAACAAGGAAATCTCCAGCTTCGACATCAACGAGAGACTACCGTTTGACAGTCAGAAGAGATAGATCTGCACCGATGAGGAGAGAGTTACCTTCGGAGCAAAGGATGTCTGAGAGGATGACAATGGATGACCTCTGGGTATCTGTGGTTTCACAGCGGAGTTGTCCACGAACAAATGATGATAGAAGCTGTCGTTTGACAGTGAATAAAAGAAAGATAATCTCTCTTATAGAGAGAGGGGCTCTGATACCATGTTGAAAATAAGAAAAAGTAATGAAATGCTCAATTGATTCATTGATTCATCCTTTATTTATACATAATGAAAAAGGAGGATTTCCCTCAACTAACATACGATATTTCCTCATTCTATTCTTTCCTATCATCTGCCTACAAGAAGAAAAAATAAAAATAAAAAAATTCATCAGGCATCATCCATGAAGCACAAATTTAATTTTCTGTTATATATGAATCAGCAAGCTTTTTTATCGGCATGCTGACACTTATATATATATATATATATATATTCCTGCATCAACATAAGGCTTATTTAAAGGATTTGATGTTTATTAAGTAAAACATACCAAACATCTGATCCAAATATATATCACCACAACAAATTATACTTCTACCTACGGGTTTGCCTTATATATCCCTGTAGTTTAAACTGCGACAAGTTCTATCCCTGCAGTTAGAAATCGTGGTAATATATGCCATCGTGAAAAGATATAAGTGTGGATTTTACGACCTTAGGTAAATGTCTATTTGTTATCGTAGTTGAATCAACCGCGATAATACATATTTTAAGATATGCATTGAATGACTTATTATTTCACCAACACTTTATATAAAAACACGTATAGTGAAGAAAAGCTTCCTAAAATATAAGCAGCTTAGGTATAATTCATTACTTGAATCCAATACGATCTTCAATGTGAATTTTATGCAGTAATTTGTCTATATCATGTCATCAAGTACTACGGGACAAATGACATGATGTCAATCAACTTGGCACAGTACTATCCGACCTTGAAAGGTGACAATCAACCTGGCACAACACTAGACACGAGATGCGGTGGATGGTACCGCTTGACACCAGCCTGTTCGTTGAGATCTTGAGACTCTACAACACTGTATGACCAAGTCACTCAAGGACGACGACGATATTGAGGGCTGAGGTACGATTGTTCTCCTACTGGCAGGTATAAAAACCACCCATAGGCATAGCACTATGGGGGCTCGATAACTCTCTCTTTACATAATGAATCCTTCATACCATCTCGATTGGAGCACTGATTTGATCATCGAAGAGGACACATCAGACGCACCCCACCCCGACTAAATCTTTGTGTAGGATTCCTCGATGGACCCCAAGAAGGAGGAACCCGAGGAGCATACCTTAGCAGGCCCAATCGGCCTCTCCCGAGTTTCCTACCTCCCCCGACCAACTGACGTGAACGAGCTTGTGCATGCGGTTGGAACCAAACCGTGCTGACTCCATAAACATGACATAAAGTCCAATAACATTTTAGCGCTAGAAGAAGGGTCTGATATCACAAGAGCGTCTGAAGAACAATGTCAATGAGGAATGCCTCAAGGAGCAGGCTCCCACGACCCCCCAAAACCTTGGAGCGAGAGGCATAAGCTTTCTCCTACCTCTTAGGGAAGGGAACCTATCTACACTCTCCCCCTAGGCATAGCACTAGGGGGGCTCGATAACTCTCTCTTTACATAATGAATCTTTCATACCATCTCGATCGGAGCACTGATTTAATCATCGAAGAGGACACATCAGGCACACCCCACCCCGACTAAATCTTTGTGTAGGATTCCTCGATGGACTCCAAGAAGGAGGAACCCGAGGAGCATACCTTAGCAGGCCCAATCGACCTCTCCTGAGTTTCCTACCTCCCCCGACCAACTGACGTGAACGAGCTTGTGCATGCGGTTGGAACCAAACCGTGCTGACTCCTTAAACATGACATAAAGTCCAATAACATTTTAGCGTTAGAAGAAGGGCCCGATATCACAAGAGCGCCTGAAGAACAATGTCAATGAGGAATACCTCAAGGAGGAGGCTCCCACGACCCCCCAAAACCTTGGAGCGAGAGGTATAAGTTTTCTCCCACCTCTCAGGGAAGGGAACCTATCTACACTCTCCCCCTAGGCATAGCACTAGGGGGGCTCCATAACTCTCTCTTTACATAATGAATCCTTTATACCATTTCGATCGGAGCACTGATTTAATCATCGAAGAGGACACATCAGGCGCACCCCACCCCGACTAAATCTTTGTGTAGGATTCCTCGATGGACCCCAAGAAGGAGGAACCCGAGGAGCATACCTTAGCAGGCCCAATCGATCTCTCCTGAGTTTCCTACCTCCCCCGACCAACTGACGTGAACGAGCGTGTGCATGCGGTTGGAACCAAACCGTGCTGACTCCTTAAACATGACATAAAGTCCAATAACATTTTAACGTTAGAAGAAGGGCCCGATATCATAAGGGCGCCTGAAGAACAATGTCAATGAGGAATGCCTCAAGGAGGAGGCTCCCACGACCCCCCAAAACCTTGGAGCGAGAGGCATAAGCTTTCTCCCACCTCTTAGGGAAGGGAACCTATCTACACTCTCCCCCTAGGCATAGCACTAGGAGGGCTCGATAACTCTCTCTTTACATAATGAATCCTTCATACCATCTTGATCGGAGCACTGATTTAATCATCGAAGAGGACATATTAGGCGCACCCCACCCCGACTAAATCTTTGTGTAGGATTCCTCGATGGACCCCAAGAAGGAGGAACCCGAGGAGCATACCTTAGCAGGCCCAATCGACCTCTCCCGAGTTTCCTACCTCCCCCGACCAACTCACGTGAACGAGCTTGTGCATGCGGTTGGAACCAAACCGTGCTGACTCCTTAAACATGACATAAAGTCCAATAACATTTTAGCATTAGAAGAAGGGCCCGATATCACAAGAGCGCCTGAAGAACAATGTCAATGAGGAATGCCTCAAGGAGGAGGCTCCCACGACCCCCCAAAACCTTGGAGCGAGAGGCATAAGCTTTCTCCCACCTCTTAGGGAAGGGAACCTATCTACACTCTCCCCCTAGGCATAGCACTAGGGGGGCTCGATAACTCTCTCTTTACATAATGAATCCTTCATGCCATCTCGATCGGAGCACTGATTTAATCATCGAAGAGGACACATCAGGCGCACCCCACCCCGACTAACTCTTTGTGTAGGATTCCTCGATGGACCCCAAGAAGGAGGAACCCGAGGAGCATACCTTAGCAGGCCCAATCGACCTCTCCTGAGTTTCCTACCTCCCCCGTCCAACTGACGTGAACGAGCTTGTGCATGCGGTTGGAACCAAACTGTGCTGACTCCATAAACATGACATAAAGTCCAATAACATTTTAGCGCTAGAAGAAGGACCCGATATCATAAGAGCGCCTGAAGAACAATGTCAATGAGGAATGCCTCAAGGAGTAGACTCCCACGACCCCCCAAAACCTTGGAGCGAGAGGCATAAGCTTTCTCCCACCTCTTAGGGAAGGGAACCTATCTACACTCTCCCCCTAGGCATAGCACTAGGGGGGCTCGATAACTCTCTCTTTACATAATGAATCCTTCATACCATTTGGATCGGAGCACTGATTTGATCATCGAAGAGGACACATCAGGCGCACCCCACCCCGACTAAATCTTTGTGTAGGATTCCTCGATGGACCCCAAGAAGGAGGAATCCGAGGAGCATACCTTATCAGGCCCAATCAACCTCTCCCGAGTTTCCTACCTCCCCCGACCAACTCACGTGAACGAGCTTGTGCATGCGGTTGGAACCAAACCATGCTGACTCCTTAAACATGACATAAAGTCCAATATCATTTTAGCGCTATAAGAAGGGCCCGATATCACAAGAGCGCCTGAAGAACAATGTCAATGAGGAATGCCTCAAGGAGGAGGCTCCCACGACCCCCCAAAACCTTGGAGCGAGAGGCATAAGCTTTCTCCCACCTCTTAGGGAAGGGAACCTATCTACACTCTCCCCCTAGGCATAGCACTAGGGGGGCTCGATAACTCTCTCTTTACATAATGAATCCTTCATACCATTTCGATCGGAGCACTGATTTGATCATCGAAGAGGACACATCAGACGCACCCCACCCCAACTAAATCTTTGTGTAGGATTCCTCGATGGACCCCAAGAAGGAGGATCCCGAGGAGCATACCTTAGCAGGCCCAATCGACCTCTCCCGAGTTTCCTACCTCCCCCGACCAACTCACGTGAACGAGCTTGTGCATGCGATTGGAACCAAACCATGCTGACTCCTTAAACATAACATAAAGTCGAATAACATTTTAGCACTAGAAGAAGGGTCCGATATCACAAGAGCGCCTGAATAACAATGTCAATGAGGAATGCCTCAAGGAGGAGGCTCCCACGACCCCCCAAAACCTTGGAGCGAGAGGCATAAGCTTTCTCCCACCTCTTAGGGAAGGGAACCTATCTACACTCTCCCCCTAGGCATAGCACTAGGGGGCTCGATAACTCTCTCTTTACATAATGAATCCTTCATACCATCTGGATCGGAGCACTGATTTGATCATCGAAGAGGACACATCAAGCGCACCCCACCCCGACTAAATCTTTGTGTAGGATTCCTCGATGGACCCCAAGAAGGAGGAACCCGAGGAGCATACCTTAGCAGGCCGAATCAACCTCTCCCGAGTTTCATACCTCCCCCGACCAACTGACGTGAACGAGCTTGTGCATGCGGTTGGAACCAAACCGTGCTGACTCCATAAACATGACATAAAGTCCAATAACATTTTAGCACTAGAAGAAGGGACCGATATCACAAGAGCGCCTGAAGAACAATGTCAATGAGGAATGCCTCAAGGAGGAGGCTCCCACGACCCCCCAAAACCTTGGAGCGAGAGGCATAAGCTTTCTCCCACCTCTTAGGGAAGGGAACCTATCTACACTCATCCCATACCACTACTGGAGGTTGTTCAACGACCCAGGATTCTCCTCCCAATAGTGAATCCCAGGGTTCTCCCAATGCTATCTGTCACAGCTGAGTCATTCATTGGCCTCACCCACCAGGTGCAGGCATTATCCAGGATAATGCAGCCATCATCCCATATATCCCATAACTCATGCAACCAGTAGCACCCCCATAAGCAGTGCCCTAGGTAGTGCAACTAGACCTGCCCCTCCTATGGGAAGATCTACTCCCTTACGACCCAATGCCAAGGTTCCTGCCTGAGGTCAGATTCCACCCCTACCCTTCCTGAGCCGGATATCTTCTCATCCGACTCAACATGCTCTCTCAGGGGACAACTGCGACAAGTGAACCGAAGACTAGACGAGATCTAGAAAGAACTCGTTAAGTCAAATGAAGAGCTCGGGGAAAGCTCCAAGGGCAGCTCATCATTCATGGTGGAAATCATCAACTCAACAACTATACACCTCAATAGCTAAATAGCCATGATACATATAGAATGCAAATTCACCCTCCAACGAATTGAAACAAGATAGATCGTTCAAGATTGAAGTAAGAGGAACTATTCTAATTACTTTATTAAATATAAAATGATAAAAGATTAGAACAACACTTTGATTCTCATAAAGGCTACAATCTTAAAAAGTTAGATAAATTAAAAAGGAAACCAAAGATTTAGGATTTTTGAATGCCACAAAGCAAAAAAACTTGATAAGTTCCAAGGTTCATGTCTTATTTATCAAGCAGAGAAAAACTTGATAAGCAGAAAAACTTAAAAATAAACACTGATCGGTATTGGAAGATAATTCTATTTTTTTAAGTTGTTCTTTATAAAGAGGGTCAGCTTTATTTATATAGAACAAGACAAATTACAAAAAGAATGAACTAATTAAATATATTAAATAATATTCATATTCCCAATTCATGAATGTAGATCATTCATGAATTCTGCCTTGAAACATCCAAAATAAAATTGTCCATAATTCTAGATTTGGTCCACCATGGTTGAATCACTTTTATTCTTCAACATATGGATTAAATTTCATAATTTTTTTAAGGCTGAACTTTCTCTTCATGGTATGGACTTATCTGAATTACGTTGGACTTTTTTGGCTCTTCTTACATCCATGGAATTTTGACCAAATCTTGACCAACTTGTTCCTTCCAAATGCATTCTAATGAACAAGTTATGGCTTCTTTCATCTTTTTAGCTTTTGCTCTTGTTATTGGTCCTTCATGAATAACAAAAGGGTCCTTGGTAGATTTATGATCAACTAATTGGATCATATCATTCTCCCTTTCCTATAAAGGATTTGTTCTCGAATCAGTGTCTTCATTGCTTACACCAAACAAAGATAAATCAAAAACATTGAAGGTTGCACTAATATTATCATACTCACAACATTGAAGGTTGCACTAATATTATCATACTCACCTGATAGTTCTAGCTTATATGCATTGTCATTGATTCTTTGAAGGACTCAAAATGGACCAACTCCTCTTAGCATTAGTTTAAACTTCCTTTGGTTGGGAAATCTGTCCTTTCTCAAGTGTTGTGAAACCCAATCATCGGGTTCAAATACTACTTGCTTTCAGCCTTTGTTATATTGTTTCTCATATTGTAGAGTTTTCTTTTCAATTTGTGTCCGGACTCTTTCATGTAATGCTTTGACAAAATTGACTTTTTACTTACCATCCAAATTAACCTTTTCTAAAGGTAACAGTAGCAAATCCATAGGAGTTAATGGATTGAACCCATACACAACTTCAAATGGGGAATGGTTTGTTGTAGCATGCACTTCTGTTATAAGCAAACTCGACATGTGGCAAACATTTCTCCCAATTTTTTAAATTCCTTTGAATTATAGTCCTCAAAAGTGTTGATAAAGTTCTATTTACTGCCTCCATTAGTCCATCTGTTTGTGGATGACAAGTGGTTGAATACAATAGCCTTTACCCAACTTGCTCCAAATTATTTTCCAAAATTGGCTAAGAAATTTTATATCTGTGTCACTCACAATTGACCTTGAAATTCTATATAATCTCATAATTTCTTTGAAGAACAATCATGCAACATGTATTTTATTATCTGTTTTGTGGTAAGGAATGAAATGTGTCATCTTGCTAAACATGTCAACAACAACAAAAATAGAATCTCTCCCTCCTTTTGACCTAGGTAAACCCAAAACAAAGTCCATGAATATATCAACTCAAGGCTCACTAGGTATAGAAAGAGGCATTATTTTAGATTTAGCTTGTTTACATTTCTCACACAATCTCTCAACATCTTTTTTTATGTGTGGCAAAAAAAAATGATCATTTGACACATCTAAAGTTTTTCTAATCCTAAAATACCTCATTAAACCTCCACTATGTGCCTCTCTCACAAGTAATTCTCTCATTGAATATTGAGGAATACACAACTTGTTTTCTTTGAAAACAAGTTGTGTATTCCTTACCTTGTTTGTATTTGATGATGTATGGAAATGATTCAATAAACTTCACTTATTTTGCATGCATGTGACTTAGCTTTCCTTGTCCTTTAAGATATTTCAAGGAGTCATGATCGGTATGTATAATGAATTTCTTGTACCAAAGATAATATTATCATATCTTTACCACTCTTACCAAAGCGTAAAACTCTTTATCATATGTCGAGTAGTTAAGACTTGCTCCACTTAGCCTTCTCACTAAAGAACACAATGGGTCTGCCTTCTTGCATTAAGACTCCTCCAATACCTATCCCACTTGCATCACACTCGATCTCAAAAGCTTTAGTAAAGTTAAGTAAAGCAAGCAAAGGTGTTGAACTAAGTTTATCTTTAGGTGTTGAACTAAGTTTATCTTTAAACAAATTAAAATATGATCTTGTTCTTTACCCCACCTAAATCTCACATTCTTTTTTATGCATTCAGTAAATAGTGCAGCAACTGTAGAAAAATTCCTAATGAATCTTCTATGCAAGGTAGCATGATCATGAAAGCTTCTAAGATATTAACACTAGTGGGTTTTGGCTTTTCTTGATCATGTATTCCTTTATCATTAACAATATAACCAAGAAAAGTAATTTCATTTATGCATAAAGTACATTTCTTTAGATTAACATATAATTTTCTTTCTTAAGCACATCAAAAATAGCTTTTAAATATGTTACATGCTCATCCAAACTTTTGCTATACGTAAGTATATCATCAAAATAAATGACGATAAACTTTCTAATGTAAGCACGTAAAACATGGTTCATCAATCTCATGAAAGTACAATATGTGTTAGTTAGGCCAAAAGACGTCACCAACCATTCATATAAATCATATTTAGTTTTGAAATCAGTTTTCCATTCATCACCCTCATGCATTCTTATTTGATGATATCCAGATTTTAAATTAATTTTTGAAAACATACAAGATCCACGCAATTCATCCAACATGTCATCTAGCCTAGGAATAGGATGTCGATACTTTACCAGGATTTTGTTTATGGCTCTGCAATCAGTATACATTCTCCATGGATCTTTTTTTCGTACCAACAAAACTGGAACTGCATATGGACTTATGCTTTCTCGAATATAACCCTTTTTTATAAGCTCACTTACTTGCTTTTGGAATTAGTTAGTCTCTTCGGGGTTGCATCTATATGCTGGCTTGTTTGGTTTGCTTGCTTCCGGAATAAAATCTATTTAATGCTCAATTCCTCTAATTAGTGGCAAACCATTTTGAACTTCTTCGGGAAAGAGATCCTCATTTTTTATGCAAAAGATCAACAATAATACTAGGTAATTTTTTATTAATTTTGTTAGACGCAATCAAAATGTCCTTGTACATAAGTACAAGTATCGGCTGCCTTATGGTTAAAGCTTTCTTTACATCACTCATTTTGGGAAAAGCACTCATTTTTCTTTCATTTAGATCTTCCGTGTTTTCTCTCCCCTTGTATTTTCCATCACTCAACTCACATTTTTCTTTTTTCTCTCTTTCTTGCTCCCTCCCCAAAGTTTTGGTTAATAAAGATTCAAGCTTCTCATACTATTTTTTTATGCGCATATGGTCTTTAGAAATGGTCTTTGATTGGATTTACTGGGGACTTAGTCTCCCCCCTCAGTACCATGATCCTCCCGGTCATAATCAGGGAAGAATCGAGGTCAAAGACATTGATGGTCACGTTTATGGTGGTAGGGCTACCCTCCGTATATAACACTATCATCGGCTTTCCAACCCTCGATAAACTAAGGGTGATCATCTCGACATACCACCATGCCATGAAATTCCCCACCAAGTCAGGAGTTGGGGAAGAAAGGAGTGATCCTCAGGAGTCCAGACAATATTACCTGATGGCGACAACATTACCCAAGAAGCTCAAGCCGACATCGTCGATCGTCGACCCCTGGGAGACCAACAAAGCTGCATCGCATCCCAAATTGATTGAGCAGGTGTTGGTGGCCCCTCTCGATTTAGGATGCCTTGACAAAGTTGTGAAGGTCGGCGCTCCTTGAAAGTCAATGAATCCAACTAGCGGAGTTCCTTGGATAGAACACCAATGTCTTTGCCTGGTCCTCGAGTGATATACTAGGAATCAGCCCAAAGGTGGCGTAGCACCACCTCAACATATTACTTGAAGCTAGACCAGTGAAATAGAAGCAACACAAGTTTGCTCCTGAATGACAAAAGGCCATCGAGAATGAGTGAGCTGATTGTTGGACGTTGGCTTCATCATAGAGGTCAAGTACCTGACCTAGTTGTCTAATGTTGTACGCATTAAGAAAACTAATGGAAACTGGTGCATGTACGTTGATTACACTGACTTCAATTGGGTTAGCCCGAAGGACTGTTACTCGTTCTGGAGAATCGACCAATTGGTGGATGCCACCTCGGGCCACGAGCTACTTCCATTCATAGACGTGTTCTTGGGCTACAACCAAATTCAAATGATGGAGGGAGACCGAGAAAGCACAACCTTCATCACTCACCACGATAATTATTACTACATAACATGCCCATCAGACTCAAAAATGCCGGAGCCATATACTAGTGAATGGTCAATCATCTATTCAAGGACTAGATCCAGAGGAATATGGAAGTGTACATGGATGACATGATTGTCAAGAACATCTCGGACCTCATCGAGATGTTCCGAACACTCGAGAAATACAAGATAAGACTCAACCCCACCAAGTGCATGTTCGGGGTTGCCTTGGGCAAGTTTCACAGTTTTGTCATACACCAACGTGGGATCAACACAAATCTTGAGAAAGTAAGGGTGATCATGGAGATGCAATTGCCTCAGACCATCAAGGAAGTCCAACGACTTACAGAGAGGCTGGCCATGTTGAGTCGATTCATCTCCCGAGTGGGAGATAAGAGTTTGCTTTTCTTTCGAGCCTTGAAGCGTGCCAAAGACTTTGACTGGACTCCTCAGTGAGAGGAGGCCTTCCAACAACTCAAGGTGAATCTCGCTCACCTCCTGTAGCTCGCCTCGGTCACCCCGAGGGAGTCCCTCACCTCAGGCTATATCGTATTGCATTCAAGTCGATCATCATACTATTCTGATCAAGCTTGGAGAGGAAAAGTAGTAGCTAGTGTATTACTCTAGTCATATCCTGAATGGCCCCGAAGAGTGTTACCCCCCAATCAAAAAATTGAACTAGGCCTTCATCCTGGTGGTTAGAAAACTAAGGCCTTACTTCTAGGCACACCCTATCAAAGTGATCACCAACCAACACCTCTACCAAATTCTCTCAAAGTTCGATGTGTCAGGTCGGATGCTCAAATGGCCGATCGAGCTTAGAGAATTTGTCCTACAATACATCCCGAGAACAACGATCAAGGCCTAAACAATAGCCGACTTCATCTCAGAGCTAATGTCTCCTAAATGCCCATCCCAACGCAGGGTGACATGGATGCTCCAAGTCGACGGATCGACAAATGCTGAGAGGGGGAAGCATAATTCGTCCTCAAAGGACCTCCTGACCAAGTGTTTATGCACACACTCTAACTTAAGTTTAAGGCCACAAATTATGAAGGAGAATATAAGACATTGCTATTTGGCTTAAGGCTAGTCATTGAGCTACATGTAGAAGAAATAGAGGTCTTCACTGACTCACAGTTCATCGTCGGGTAGGTCGGGGGAGAGTACGAGGACCAAGAGGAGGTGATGATCAAATACCTCATCGAAGCATGTCACCTCATAAGCACCTTCCACCATTTCGCTATCTCAAAGGTGCCTCAGACTGACAATGCATGGGCTGATGCACTAGCGAGGCTGGCCTCTGCATTCAGCTCAGACGAGTGCCCACCCAGGATGGCAAAGCTCCTAAACTGACCATCAACTCTTCTGAAGTAACTATGCTCAAGGTCGAACATGACTAAATTGATGACATCCTCAACTACAAGAAGGATGACACATTCCCCATGGACAAAGTCATCGCTCGACACATCAGGCGAGCTGGAGCTTGGTATTATTTGGTCAATGGACACCTTTACCAAAGGACCTTCAGACAACCCCTACTCTGTTGTCTATCCTCGATCGAGGCGCAAACCACCTTGGCTGAGGTCCATGAAGAGATATGCGGAGAGCACATCAGCACCTGGATGTTGGCGTTTAAGATTCTCAAACAAGGATACTATTGGGCGACCATGTGCCACGACACTCAGGCCTATGTTCAGAAGTGCGAGCAATACTAGAAGCATGCCCCGATCCACCATCACCCAATAGTGCCCCTCTCCACCATCGGCTCCACATGGCTCTTCACACAGTGGGGAATGGACCTTCTCAACCCTTTCGCCCTCGCTTCGAGGCAACAAAGGTTTTAATAGTCGGGGTCGGCTATTTCACCAAATGGATCAAAGCTAAGCCTTTGGTGTCCATCATCAAGAAATAAGTTGAGGGGTTTGTTTGGAGAAACATTATCACTAGGTTTGGCATCCTGAAGACCATCATCATAGATAATGGGATGCAGTTCAACAACCCCAAATTCAAGTCATTCTGCTAGAGATACAGAATCCAATTGAAGTTTAGCTCGGTTGTGCACCCCTAAGCTAACGGGCTTGTTGAGGTCATGAATCGAGCAATACTTTAGGGGTTGAGGAGAAGAGTCACCAGGGTGCAAGGCACCTAAGTGGATGAACTTCCAAATATCTTGTGGGCATCTCGGATGACCCCGAAGACCCCAACCGGGGAGTCGCATTTCAGCCTCACTTTTGGCATTAAGACAATCTTTCTATCGAGGTGGTCTACCCTACCCTTCGGGGTCGAATCCGATAAGGAGCAAGCCTCATTGCTGGAAGAACAACGGGCCGAGGTGCACTTAAGAGCTCTTGCATAAAAGAATGTTGTCGCAAGGCTATACAATTGAAAAGTACATCCTCGATGGATTATGACGGGCGACTTGGTCCTGCGGAAAGTCGAGGTCAGGACCTAACATGTGCCTGTGGCAAGTTGGCCCCGAATTGGGAAGGACCATATCAAGTTGTCGGTATTGTCTGAGAGGGGACTTACATCTTAGCTACAATGGAAGGGAAGCTATTGTCGAGTACTTGACATATATCTAATTTAAGGAAATTCTATGTATGAATCACAAGCGTTTGCCGAAGGAAAGAAACTTTGTATTTATTAAAAGTTTTTACATGGGAGGTCGGGTGACAAAGATCAAAACAACACCGACACATAGAAGAGGTCTACAAAAGCAACCAAAACTAAAAAAGATGCCCAACAAATAAAAGGGAAAAGGAATACATCTCAATTCTTGGGAGGTAAGGAATCGTCAAATGGCTGCTCTGCCTCCATCGGAACATTGGAGTCCTCGGGCAAGATTGTGAAAAGATTCTCTTCGACCTCGAGGTCAGGGTACCAAGCCCATAATTGAGCCAAGGCGACTCGATACTTGTACTCATAAGATACTTGCTTGGTTCGCTACAAGCCCATCTGGAAGCCGGGCAACTCCTTGTACTCACTGATGACTTTCGGACGCAGCTCGATCTTTAGGGCCTCCATGTCACGAGCCAGCTTCAATAAGTAATCCTCTATCACTCGAACTTGTGTTCTAACATCCTTGAGTTCTTATTGTGCGTTGTTGAGAAGGAAGTGGGATTCATCGAGCTCCTTCTCTGATGCTTCCCATTGCCAAGTGGCCTCTTCAAGTTTGGCCCTTAACTGATTGGCTTTAGCTTGGAAGTCAATGACATATTGCTCGACCACTATGATTGCCTCAGGCCCAAACCCCACATTTAATTCTTCGATTTCCTTATAGAGCTTATCCATCCTATTATCCATTATGGAGATGACCTGACACGTGTCGTGCACATGGTTGATCAAGGCCATTGAATAGTGTTGATGCCGCAAAAAATAGGAGTCAGTTTAGGACTTGCCATCAAAAAGCTAAAATTGAAATAAAGCCGAGAAGATACTTATCAGCACCAATGAATTCACTGCCCATTCGATCGGGACCTCGGAAGGTGAAGCATACATGTTAAACGCTAGGCGAGGGAACAAAACCCCCCACTCATATTCCACCGACGAGGCCCCGTCCAACCACACCTTAGACGAGTTCTTCAGCGTTGACCAACGAGTCACCATGGGGGCATTAGGATCTCTTGGCGGCAAGGTGATCATGCGAAGGGCTTGGTAGCCCTCATCTTTGTCTGCAATGGGAGTGTGGCACAACTTCCTTATCAACTTCGACTGCTAAATCATGGTTGTAGCCGCCTCTCTGGTTGGCCCGACATGCTCCTTCCCCTTGGACGAACGAGACTCCGAGCCTCCTTCCCCACGGCGGGACTTGTGCCTATTGGACAACACCTCCACCCTCTTGCGAGATCAGGCGGTCTCTTCGACCGATCGTTTGGCTATCGCTTTGTCGCGACCTTGACATGAATTTCTTGGACTTCCAAAGGAGATGGTGGGACGCCTAGTACTTCCTGAGATGTAGAGGCCCACGTGGTAGGACCTCGAACGCCCGGTGGCGACCCTCGACATGCCCCCCAGTTCTTCAAGGTTTACCATATCTACATCCCGACAAACATGTTAGAGTCCACAGGGATAGCATGAAGAAGACATCAGGAAAATAAAAAGGAGACAGTGTACCTCGAGGGGCTAGGCTCAGACCCGCCTCAACGAGCCATAACTTGGTCATATCTTTAATTACCCGAGAGGAGGAAATAATCCCTTTCAACCGCCCGACCAGGATAGACTCCTCATCAGAGAGATAAGGAGAACATTACTCATCGGATGAGCCGACCACTCGAGGCAGAAGCCCCACCTCGACCTTGAAACTACTCCGGGCAACCAGATAGGAGCCATCTCCTGAATCTTGCATAGGCGAAAGCACGCCATGAACAAGTTGCGAGATGGAATGATGCTCACCCCCCAGTAGTCCCCAAGGAATGCAATCATGTAGCGCCATGAGTTAGGTGCTACTTGACTCAGCGAAATCCACCACCATCCGAGACACTCCTCGATCACGGGATGGAGCGAGAACTGCAACCCCGCCTCAAGGGTGTCGACAGATACACTGAACCCGTTTGGGTATAGGTCGTATGAACATTGCCCTGATTGCGGAGCATGTAGAGCATACTCATCCGAGATACTATAGTGCTCCAGGATCGAGATCAAACACTTATTCCTAGTTTTATATAGTTTTATGATTTTAAATTCGATGCTGAATAATTTATCGATTTTATGCAAGTATTATATTGAGTTTATTTTTTTCAATATAAAATATTTATTCCAACAAATACAACTCTAACTATCAATTTCTTTTTAGAATTTTTATCATATTCAAACTTAGTTTTAACCAATTAATTAAGTGACTAAATTAATTTCAAATATAATTACATATGTATCGATTTAAACTTGAAAAGAACACATCAATACAATTAAAGTGAGTTAGGTTGAGGTAATTATTCAAAAGAAAAAGAAGGTGATTGACTTAGCTAATACATACTTTATCGAACTGTTATTTCCTGAGATAAAATCATGTCATCATAATTGTAAAAAATTATGGTAGAATAATTTATTGTCATTAAAAAATGATATCGATGCGCATAAATGAAGGCCCTCCTTATGTCGTTCCTGCAGTCGTAACTTGTCATTTTGATCCGTCTCCTGTGACGCTGGATTTTACCTGTCGCGGTATTCTAAACCGCGAGAACTGCAATATCGTAAAGAATTCCGTCACCGAGGGCTACCCGATCAAGTGTAATATTGTTTTCGATCTTTTTCTTCCTTCCTTTCAAGTGAGTTGTTTATGATTACATCTTACCCAGGGTTATCATATACGCCTCGTTCTTGTCTCCCAGAATCGGGGGTTTTAGGGTTTCGCTAAGCTTCGACTCCCTTCGTCGGATTCCCTTGCCGTTTGATCTCCGAGGGAGAAATGGAGAGGCTGAAATCTCTAATTCCGGACGAGCTAAAGCGGGTCATCGCCAGAAGTGCGCCGGAGAACTTGACGATGACCTCCTCTTTGCTTCTTGATTTGTTCCTCCCTTTACCTCAGTTTCAACAAGTAATTTTGGTTTTCTGGTTGATGCTTCAATAAAGCTGTCATCTCGAATGTTTTCATTTTTTCGTTGGCTGATTTATGTTAATTAGGTCATCCGGGAGTTGACGCACCCCGACTTGGCGTTATGCCGGAAGAGCAAAGAAGCAGCATTGGATTCGAAGCAGAAGGGAAATGAGCGCTTTATGAAAGGGGATTACGTGGAAGCTTTGAGCTTTTACTCGCACGTCCGCTCTTTTTACTTGATTCTTTTCTGTTCATCAGAACTCTGTTTTTTGTCACTCATTCTTTTCTTAATCAGAATAACGTAGATTGTTTTCCCTCTTACTGTTTTCTTTTTGTATTAGAATATCATTCAAAACGTTATTTACATTAACAAAAAAAGTTAGCTGCTTTGTTCAGACGCTAGCTTTACAGTGAGTTGATCGAAATTATCTGTGGTTGATTATTAGTTTATGAGGAAACTTTTTTATTTTATCTGTCTACCTTCAACACAAAATGAGAGTCTTGTTTGTTCTTTGATGGATTTATTGATGCTTCATGATCTCTTAAAACAGGCATTACGTCATGCACCTGCAAGTTCTTCTGAGATGGACGTGAATTTGGTTGCTGCATTGTATGTAAACCGGGCTTCATCTATGCATGTAACTTATTGCTCTCGTTTGTTTCAATTAACACAAGCTGCCACAATGTTTCTAAATTTAGTCTGTTTATTGTGATTATTAACTTGAATTTAGTACCAGGATGCAATATGATCTACATGAATTTATTTTTCTTTTTTCTCAATATCACATCACTTATACCTAGTTGTAAAAGTTCATTATAACCATTAGTTTTCTTTAATTAGATGTTGAAACATGTTATGTGAATTGTTTGTGTTCACTGTACTGGTTGGTATCATATGTTACTTCTTGTCATAATTCTATTTTGGGATAAAACAATTATTGCTTTGAACAGGTATGGGATTGTCATGGGTATAAATCTTTGTGCATTTTTTTGAACTTTGTATAACATGGGTTTCTTGTATTCCCAAATTTTGTGGATTACATGAGACAAACCTAGATTCACAATCATATGGTTTTTGGTGTAGATAGTTCACATCAGACACACATGTTTTATCCTAATTGTTGATTTAGAAAATTCTCTGTCTTTCATCTTATGTTTTCTTATGTTGCACATTCATTTCCCCGCCAGAAATTGGGCCTTCTGCAAGAGTGCATTCGAGACTGCAACCGTGCTATTTCAATTTTCCCTGCTTATGTGAAGGTAGGTGAACAAATCTTGTTTCTCTTGTGTTTTATTTGTTATGCTTTATGTGAAGGATTGTACAAGAAGCACATGATCATGAAAGGAAGACTGTTGGTGAAGAAGAAGCATGATTATCTTTCTTAGGTTTCTTAAGAGAATGAATATATGTGGATACCGGTAGGTGATCAGAAAGCATTCATGACCAAGGATGAGTAGCTTTATGTTGCAGCATGGAAATTCTTCTGTTTTGTATAGGTGATTGTGCATATTGACTGTCTTGGCACATGCATGATTGAACCCAATTTTATTTTTTCACTTTTTGCTTGGCAAGTAAAACTATATACAGAAAGGTCTGGATATTAAAACAATATGATAAGTTTTGACACGGTGTTTTTTGAAGGCATCATTGCTTATCAGAAGGTCCATTCAAGATGGACTTTTTATTTGTATAAATAGGAGTGGAGCTAACATATAAGTGATCTTAATTTGTATTAGATTTACAAGTTCTAATTACATAAACAGTTACTATCATCACTACCCTATGACCATTTTATTGAGGAACTTGCCAATTGTTTCAACCTATTTAATTCGTTCACTGTTTTCTTGGTAATTCCTAAAATATATCTTATCCATTTTTCCTGGTTTTCTGATTGCTTATTTTTGTATGCAGGCATGGTATAGAAGAGGAAAGGCCAATGCTTCTCTAAAAGACTACAAACATGCTAGACATGATCTAGAAGTAGCTGTAAGCATGGAAGACAATCCGTCTAGGAAGAGCCAAATCAAAGGAGAACTTAGAATTGTATTAAGTGAATCCAGTAGTTCAAATGCGATTGGGATGGCTAATAATACTGGAGAAGATGAGAAAGTGGATTGCTTAGGTTAGCAAATCTTAGTCATTGCAGTATTTGCTTCTTTCCGATCTTCTTTATATGACTATGGTGCCTAACCAAGATGAGATTCTGGCAAGATAATGATGTTTAGTAGATGTACTTAATGGATAATCAACAATGACTATCTATTGTCAATCCATTTTCCTGTAGTGCTCAGTTGACTTGTCCTTGCCTTCTTGTTTAGGATTTTTGTTATCGGAAGACTTGCTACCGAAAATTTCTTGTTATATTGTCCAATCATCTAATGTTTCTATTTCACAAGGTTCTCAATCTCGTACCATACCGGCGTATTGATCAGCTGTCGGTATGGTATGTACCGAATTGTATCGAGCTGTATCAAATGTACCGACATATGGTATGCTAAGGTATCGAGCTATACCGAGCATACCGGTTATCTATCGGACCGGTATGTACCGAGCGATATAATACGGTATTGCAAACCTTGCTATTTCATATGCTACTCAACTTTAGAGTTAATTCAAATTAGAGTTTTATCTAATTATATTATTTTTTATTTTTCAAGGAGTGATATGATGTTGGCTTTATGGCAGCTCAGTCAAAAGCTCTGGTACTTCAATGTGTCTCCTCACCACACAAAGGCAGAGGACTGACATCTGCAGATGACATTCCTCCAGCTTCCTTAGTTCACCGTGAAGAACCTCTTGCCGCGGTATGACTTTGGATGAATTTACTCAACCTCCTCAGATTATTAGAGTCTATTGATTACTTATTCCATGACCATATCCAGTGGGTTTGTAGATGCTAGACTTCTAATAATTTTATTCATCGTATTTTCTGCTAAATATCCCATTGTTGTGATTTGCAGATTTTGCTGAAGTCTTGCCGGGAAACTCATTGCCACTTTTGCTTCGATGAACTCCCAACAGATATTTTGTTCTGTCCTTCATGTACTATACCAGTTTACTGCTCAAAGAATTGCCAGGAACAGGCTTTAGGGAAACATGACACGTATCTGAATAAGAAAATTTTGGCCACGGATCTTGAGAAACATGTTATGAATGCTATCTTGGCAAATCCTACAAGAAATACTGGAGAAGATATATGCAGTAATCACATTCCAGAACATCGACATGAATGTGGAGGTTCACATTGGTCTTCTGTTTTACCACCTGACATAGTTTTAGCTGCTCGAGTGATAGTAACTTCTATAGAAAAATGCAAGGCTTCTGGGAGGATCTCTAATCCCTTGGATTATTTGGTGAATGTCTATATTAACATTTCAGATTTTTTGCTTGGCTTTGTGTACCCCTTTATAAGGTTAGCTGTCGTCATGAATAATATTGTGTTTTTCTTGTGTAGGACTTTGTTCACAACTATGCTCAAAATTCTTCAGTTAGCAAGTTGGAGTCACATGTCTATGCAATTGTTCTGTTGTACTGTTTGCATCAATATTATAATTCAGATTTTCCACTCAGTGGGGCTTCTGTAGCTCAGGTGCCATGAAATTTGTACATTGTTATGGAACTTGATTAAATATTGTTTGTGAAATTTTTGTGATCGTTGGTTTGCTCAAGTTAAATGAATTTTTGAATCTGTAAACAAACTGTTCACATGATTAGTGTCATTCAATTATTTTATTTTATCAATACCTTTTTTGTCAGCTCTAAATATAGGGAAAACCTGAATGATTATCCCTTGTCTGCATTCTCAAATGCAAATCTTGCATTTTTGAGGTAATTGTAGCTTAACATGCCTCATCTCTCCAAATGAGAAAGAATCTCCTGTTTGTTTAGAAACATAGTCCTGATGCCCTCAGAAAGATAGTGCAGTCTTTTTTGCTTGCGAATGTGAACAATCAAGAAAAATATACAAATGCAAGAATAAAATTAGGATAAGATTCAATATTATTTCTATAGGGCCTCTAGTGCTTGGACTTCAAGGAAAATTCAATTGGGTTCATATTCTTTAGTTTCTGTAGATGGCATCCTAAATGTTAACTAAAGTTTCAATCAGGTTCTATCATTTCTATCCTTAACCCCTGATGGAAAGCTGACCTCATTGCACAGTCAGACTTGACATGCTAACCTAGCACAATGTCAGCAAGAGAAGTTATCTGATGTGTCCATTATGTTCCAAACCAAAGTTTAAGGCATGCTGAGCTTGGGTTACCTCAATAAGTTTCACCAGTATGAGCTGTTATCTCAATAGAGGAGATTTTTGAACTCTTGATTGCCTTTCAGTTAAGTGTCACCCATTGAGTTATACCCATGGATTATGGATTAACTACCAGTATGTGATGTTATCTCGGAGGTCATATAGGAGATTCTGGAACTTTTGAGTGTTTTTCAGTTATTTTACTGTTTATACTGTTCTAAAGAGTCGCCATTGCTGCAGTTGATTCTGGTGATCTCCCAAATTAAGGTTAATTCTATGGCCGTTATCCATATGAAATCACATCATCGAGGTGAGGCTTTTGGAAAGTGTTCAAAGTTTTTTGCTTTTGAAGAGCATATTACACAAGACACCAAGCAGGTACTTTACCTACATAGTCGCTATATTGTTAACATTGTTGTGTTTTAATATGGGTTCACTTACCACATCACCTGCTGATCCTCTGTTGCTTAATTCATAAATGGTCGCAAATATTTATTTACCTGACAACAATAAAAGTTGTTTATGCTTGTAACCATGATTCTGCTATTTGAAGTACATTAGGGTATTTTTGAAATATGTTCTTTTTAATCGTGTATTTACATACCATCACGTGAAGTACTTGTTTCTCTTTGTATTGTTTTTTGTCTGGAAATGGTCTCATTTGTCTTGATGTTTGGCACCGTCAGAAGGTTTAAAACATTGAGTGTGATATTGATGGATATGAATTCTTTTTGGGGAACACCTGAGACTTTTGACATTAAGTTTGAACTGTTTAACAAGTCCATTTAAAAGTAATCCTTAATCTGACTCAACTCTTAGCCTAATGACTGAATAGGACATTTAACAAATTTTAGTGTCGTCAATACATTTGAATCTAGGATAGCATCTTATAAATCTGCTAGATCAACCACCGTATAGTATTTTCAGTTGATGTTTTATTTATCCCAATGTATATTTTGTTGGCCATTGGATCAGACATGCTCTCCTCTTTGAGACATGAAATGACTGTTTTCCTCTCCTTGTATTTAAACATTTTTTCTTCATTTAATAGGTCAACGTAGCACAAGCTGTATACTCAAGGGGTAGCTTGTTTAATCATTCATGCCAGCCAAATGTTCATGCTTATTTTCTTTCTCGTACACTTTTTGTACGCTCAGTAGAAGTTGTGCCTGCGTGGTGTCCGCTTGAGCTGTCTTATGGCCCGCAGGTAATTTCTCAAAAGGTGTCTTGATGATTCCTCATTGTGTACTGGTGCATGTAACTTTTCTATAAGAGATCAGTATTGGCTCTGAGTGTTTGGCTTTTCTGCAGGTAGGGGAGTTGGATCTTCGTGGTAGACAGAAGTTGCTCAAAGAGCAGTACTCATTCCAATGCTGTTGCTCCAGTTGTTCAGAATTGAACTTGTCAGATCTTGTCATGAATACTTTTCGGTGTGTTCGGCCTTATTGTCTTGGTGCAGTTCTAGAAGCCACACATTACAAAAGGCTTGAAAGCAATTTCGTGCAAGTTTCTGATGCATCTTGCACCTTTGAAATCTCTCTACCAGTATGCCAACCTGAACTGTCTAATTCATGTCTGATACAATAAATATGCATTTAGTGCTTGCTAATGTGTTATAGTATGAATTATTCTGGATGAATTTCAATTTTATGATTTGAAGAATTTTTCTGCTTGGCAGCTGCTTAGCACTAAAAAGGACCTAAGTGATGTGGCACGGATGTTGCTTCACCAAAGAGGAGCCGATAGTCACATTGCTGCTGGGCATTGCTTGAGTTGTGGTTCTTGTTGTGATCTCGAATACTCAACTGCAGGTTCTAAAAGTTATCTTGCAAACATCCAGAGGTATTTGCTACTATTCTTTTTCTTTGTCTGCCTAAATTCATACAGCTGCAAGATCTAAAGTGCATATACTGACAGGTTGAAGGATTCTTTGGATTCAGATGAAATTCCATATGCTTTTGTTTCAGATATGCTGAGTTCTCTCAGTCAGTTAAGATCAGTGAGGCATCCGTATAGCAAGATTGTTGCTGAGGTCAGTTTCTTCACAGGGATAGTTTACTATTGCTTTATCAGCATGTAGTGCTAGTTAATCTTCATAATTATTGTAATTAAGGAATTTGCAGAATCTCCCTAATGTTGAAATCAATTATTAGCAAGTAACTCCAATCTGGGTTCTCATAGTTAAGGAGTTTTGAATTATGCATAGATATTATTCGGATGATAATAATCGGGGGACAGAGAACTTAAAATTGCTAACAGAAACAGCAGCATGGGGAAAGCAGTTCCCATTAAATTGACTTTATGATGCAGGCTGAAGATAATGTGGCAGAGGCGTTTGTTAGGATTGGGGAGCTTAAGTTGGCAGTGCAGCACTGTGTTGCTTCGATTGAGGTACCTATCAGAAAGAATTATGGTTTCACTAGAGATCACTATATCTCCTATTCTATTCGTTGCACTCATCTGAAGATAAATGTGTTGTTTTTGTCATTTTACTTCACATACAGCTGAAGCATAGTTAGGTAATGTTAATTACCTAATCAGGTCGACTTTGTGAGTTCAACCTCATCTTAAATTTTAGGTTCAGTGATATGGAGTCCAAGCCCTGGAGTCATTTGTGTTTTGTGGAAAGAATCTGGCTTATGCAAAATGGCATGACCTGCATATCATGTAGACTTAATGCTGCATACTTTGTGACATCATGTTTTGCTACAGGATTCTGGCATCACAAAAAAATATTAGATTCATCAGCTAAATGGGAATGAGGATTATTTGTTTATACAGATTTGTTTGTCATTGGTTGATGTAGAACCTGTGACTCATAGAAGATTAGTTTGTTATCTATTAGACTGAAACTTTATATACAATTCAAAGATTTTTTTTTTACCACTGTTTTCTAAAATATGTTAATCGTATTGTTTTTCTTTGACTGCACTTTGTAGATCCTTGAGAAGCTTTACGGTAGGGATCACATCGTCATTGGACATGAGTTGATGAAGTTAGCCTCGATTCAGCTCTGCATGGGTGATCTGACGGCTGCTCTGAGTAGTATCAAACGAGTAGACTCGATATTTTTACTTTATTATGGATCTCATGTCCATCGGATATTCCCACACCTGAAGGAGGAGGTCCTCAGAACAGAAGCCGAGAGACTTGCTTCTTGAGAAAGCTAAGTGCTGTGCTCACCACAGAATTTGTCTCTCAACCTGTTCAAGTTCATGCTTGTCCAATCACCATATCCGAGGATTACTCAATGCCATAACCTGTGTATGCATGCTACTGGCTGAAGGAGGAGGAGAGCAGAGTCTCTATGACTGAAGCCTTTTTCTTGCACATCAATCAATCAAGCAAGCAAGCACTGGTAATGTTGGTTTCCCATTGAATGAACTCTTTTTCCTTTTTGTTTTTTTTTTGTTTTTTTTCCTGAGGGGGAAATATGTATTTTGTTGAACTTGTTCTGGCACTCTCAGCTAATAATACCACTTCTTCTGGTTGGTTTCTTTGTTAACTTTACGTGCCTAGCCATTTAAGCATATATTGTGGAGTAAGTTATACTAGAAAAGGTTGAGCCTGAAGTTGATGAATTATATAAAGTTAGAACTAAAAAAAAAAAAAAAAAAAACTTCGGAAGCATCATCAACCTGACAGGACTTAAAACCTTGATAAATTATGCTGAAATTGATGAATTACGTGCCTGGTTCAGAACACTCGATGCTTCAAGATCATACGAGAGAGAACTCGAACCTTGGAAGCTTGGAACGGCTGACTTGGGGGAAGAGCGAATGCCGGGTGGGTGGGGAGGGGAAACGCGTGTTCGGTAAGCCGTCGAGGTGGTTGAAGCGAATGGTTTACGTGGGTTCTCACGTGGAGGCTTCGAGTGATATCCTGCGCTAGCTACTCTTCCCAGCGCAATCGGAGCCGAACGCCTACTACATAAGCCGTCGAGGTGGTTGAAGCGAATGGTTTACGTGGGTTCTCACGTGGAGGCTTCGAGTGATATCCTGCGCTAGCTACTCTTCCCAGCGCAATCGGAGCCTACTACATAAGCCGTCGAGATGGTTGAAGCGAATGGTTTACGTGGGTTCTCACGTGGCTTCGAGTGATATCCTGCGCTAGCTACTCTTCAATCGAACGCCTACTACATAAGCCGTCGAGGTGGTTGAAGCGAATGGTTTACGTGGGTTCTCACGTGGTTTCTTCGAGTGATATCCTGCGCTAGCTACTCTTCCCAGCGCAATCGGAGCCGAACGCCTACTACATAAGTCGTCGAGGTGGTTGAAGCGAATGGTTTACGTGGGTTCTCACGTGGTGGCTTCGAGTGATATCCTGCGCTAGCTACTCTTCCCAGCGCAATCGGAGCCGAACGCCTACTACATAAGCCGTCGAGGTGGTTGAAGCGAATGGTTTACGTGGGTTCTCACGTGGTGGCTTCGAGTGATATCCTGCTAGCTACTCTTCCTAAGCGTCGAGCCGAACGCCTACTACATAAGCCTTGAGGTGGTTGAAGCGAATGGTTTACTTGGGTTCTCACGTGGAGGCTTGAGTGATATCCTGCGCTAGCTACTCTTCCCAAAGACAATCGGAGCGCCTACTACATAAGTCGAGGTGGTTAAAGCGAATGGTTTACGTGGGTTCTCACGTGGAGGCTTGAGTGATATCCTGCGCTAGCTACTCTTCCCATCGGAGCCGAACGCCTACTACATAAGACGTCGAGGTGGTTGAAGCGAATGGTTTACGTGGGTTCTCACGTGGAGGCTTCGAGTGATATCTGCTAGCTACTCTTCCCAATCGAACGCCTACTACATAAGCCGTCGAGGTGGTTGAAGCGAATGGTTTACGTGGGTTCTCACGTGGAGGCTTCGAGTGATATCCTGCGCTAGCTACTCTTCCCAATCGGACGCCTACTACATAAGCCTTCGAGGTGGTTGAAGCGAATGGTTTACGTGGGTTCTCACGTGGAGGCTTCGAGTGATATCCTGCGCTAGCTACTCTTCCCAGTAGAGCCGAACGCCTACTACATAAGCCATCGAGGTGGTTGAAGCGAATGGTTTACGTGGGTTCTCACGTGGAGGCTTCGAGTGATATCCTACGCTAGCTACTCTTCCCAGAATCGAGCCAAACGCCTACTACATAAGCCGTCGAGGTGGTTGAAGCGAATGGTTTACGTGGGTTCTCACGTGGAGGCTTCGAGTGATATCCTGCGCTAGCTACTCTTCCCAGCGCAATCGGAGCCGAACGCCTACTACATAAGCCGTCGAGGTGGTTGAAGCGAATGGTTTACGTGGGTTCTCACGTGGAGGCTTCGAGTGATATCCTGCGCTAGCTACTCTTCCCAACGCAATCGGAGCCGAACGCCTACTACATAAGCGCAACCGACTCGGCAACGTCTATTACAGTCTATTTCCATTTCCATTTCCATTTCCATTTCCATTTCCATTTCCAAACCCACCCACAACGTCTATTACAGTCGCGACGAGGAGGACCGGCGACGAGAGCGGCAATCGGAGGGGAAGTCGAAGAAGATCCCCAATGCGAACTCGATTCCTCAACACCGACTACTTCTCCTCTCGATCTCCGACAGAAACCCTAAGGCGCTTCCAGTTCTTCCCCCTTCCTCTTCCTCCTCCCCCTCCCGATCCTTCCCTCGGCGTCCAGATCCCCTTCTCCGGTCTCGATCTCGACCTGCGGATCCCTTTGGACATCGATCTGTTCCCAATCGAGAATGCCCGATCTCAATTCCTCTCGGATGTCATTCCCAACATCCATCCCGATGCAGATCACCGTAGCTCCCTACGTATCGCCCCTCGGAAGCGGAGACTGGTCTCTCCACTGCCAGAAATCGACGACCCTGACGTAAATCAGCTCCTTCTTTTTTGTTTTTGTTCTTGTTTGAGTTTATTAATTTTCATTTCATGTGTTGGTTTCATTCATGCCGCCGAAGAAGAGCGGAGCTGGGTGTCGCTATGAAGATGACCAAAAAGGTTGGGGCAGTTCTAGTTCTGGTGCGACTGGTGCTGACGTTTCAGACGTGGGTCTTTTGTGTTTGCTTAGTTTCTTGCATTGGTTTCCTCTGGTTAAATTTGGTTTGGCCATTGCTAGTGTGATATTACTTTCAGGTAGTATCAATTCTCATCCAGGGAGACAAGAATGTGGACGAGTGTTTAGATTTGCGGTCTAGTGCTTTTGTTGCTGAAGATCTAGAGGTAGAATTATTAAGTGTTCTTTTTTAGTTTTTATGTAGATAAGCATTGTTTGTTTATTTTGATTGTTCTGAATACAAGCATTTCTATATCTCGATTTCATATCATTAGGGTAACGAGTTACTGAAGGAACACCTGTTTGAGATAGTTGAGTTGGATCTACCTTTGGTAAGAACTATGGGTATATTTGAAAGAGCAGTCACTGTTTCCTTTTTGACTGTTCTGTAATTTTTTTCTCACATTCTTCTAACTTCTTTGGAATTGGTTTGTCAGGGAGAATCCATGGGCTCCTCCAAAACAGGGGACGCTGGAATTTATTTCAAGATTCCAGACATAATAATTCCTCTGGTATATGAAACCATTTCATTTTAACAACATTATGCTGTATGTTTTCTGCTATTCTGTTTTCTCTATGCTCATTTTTGCTGTCAGATTTCCTAGTACTAATGCTGAAATTTGTGGTTTAATATTTGGCAAGGCAAAGTCAACATGTTACTGGAAAACAACATAACATCCCAAAATCTAAGTTTGTTGGCCAAAAGTCAATGCATACCATCTGAGAAATTTTCTTTTTTCCATGCACAACAGAGAAAATATCAATTTGTTGATGTTTCCTCTGATTAGCACGTTTTGCATAAACTTTTGGGAACTGATGACTGCCTCATCCATCTGACAATATCTCCATAAGAATCTAGATCTATAACATTAACCTTTTATTTGAGAATGAATCATATGATAGCTTATGAATGAAAGCCTAATTTGATTGATATCTCATGATTTAAGATAAATTTTAAGTTTGCAAAAAATTCAATAATCATCTTAGATTCTTAAGTAATGGTAAATTGTATCACATTCATGTGGTTTCTGAGAATTTCTTTGACTGTACCAACCACTTTAGTGTTAGATTTTCACTTGTCCTTGAAAAATAAATAGTGATGAAACTACAATGTACTTGTATACAAAGGCAATGATGGTTGCAGGAATGTTACATTGATGCACTTTACTCGTCATATTGGCAACTTATATCTATATAGCATACTATAACCGACCAGAAAAGAGCGACAAACTGCATTGCAGTTTGTTATTTGTTTATAACCATTGATGTTGAACATGTTCTGCCAAGTTCATGGAAATTTTCCACTAGTAATTCCAATTATGGTTGTCAGTCATCTTTAAAAAAGGAAAACAATACATACACTGAAATTTTTATGATTTATACTCCGTGCATGTCTTCTTGGAGAATTTCTGTGTTTTTTTTGTTATACAAATAAATTCTTCTTTGTAGGATAGTCTCAGCATTGATGTTGAAGTTACAGTCATATATCCCCATAAGGTCGCTAAGTCAACTTATTTAGTGGATGACATCCATGCCAAATCTGACAAAGAAGAATTCTCTCTTCTCAATGTTAATAGTTCTTCCATAGCCAGGACACTGGATCATAATATGATATTACCTCAACTAGAAGTCAATGAGCACTATTTGGACCCTGACACTGGTATTGCCAATGCAGAAATTCTCAGTTGTATGCTTCCACTTTTTGAATCTTGTGATGGGCATCAAGTTGACAGGTTGGCGATTAATGCAAATGAGTTTTTGGAATCTAATAGTGTAGACATAATGGAACATATTTCAGAAGACACTTCAATGGACTACTTCCCTGAAGAGAAACCTATGTCTCTCGGCTCCCTACTAGAGATGAATGTCATAAATCTCGGTCATATTATGCTCCTTCAAAGAGGTTCAGTAATCTATTGTGTTGCAGCTAATGGAGATTGTTCTCACATGCCATGCTCTGTACATTATCAGGAAGTTCAAAATTTTGATTTCCCTTCAGATGATGTCTTGCAAATTGTTGTCAATTCACAACAAGCAAAGACCCTGGATATGACTGAGCTAATGGTCATAGATGATATGGATTTTGCTGGGGGCCTGTATCAATCTTTTGTCAGTACCGAGCTGGCTTTGATTGATGATACATTCAAATCACTACCTACTCCTATCCTTTGTGATGACAAAGCAATAAAATCAGTGAGCATGGCCGTTGATGAGTTACTTCACGCTCTGAAACCTCAGTCTCTGTCGGCAAGTGATGGAATATATTTAGATTGGCATCCTTTGCTAGAAGGGGCATGCAACCGTGAAATTTGCTTTACATATATGAATATGCTACATAATGTAAGTAGTTGCAGTACAACTTCTGATCTTCAAATTGACATTGCAGAGAATGCAGCAATTGATATTGAGTTTTTTGATGATTTTCCGGAAAATGTAGATGCACTGCAGTGTGAGGAATTACCTACAGAACTTCATAGGAATATTCCCCATATTACCTATTCTTCTTCCAAACCAGACAGCCCCCAGATGCCAAAAAATGGAAAATTTGAGGAAAATGCAGAAAGGAAGGTTAACATTATTTCACAAAAGACTTCTTTTTTGCCTGAGTCATTGTCTCAATCTAATGATCTCAGCTTCTTCTTGGATGTCAGGAGAGGTACATCTATGGGAAACTATAAAGATGAAACTGAAAAATGTTCTGATAAGCATATGACAGTACCTATTGCTGTCTTGCAAGAGCCATCTATCCCATGTGATATCTCTAAAGAGGTGTTTGCACAGTGGGTAATTGATGTGCATACTGTTTGCCTCTCTGACCAGATTCGGGGCCTTATGGATCACATTAAGAAAAGTTATTTGGCCATCTTGGAGGAGAGTCCTTATTTGAAAGCGGACCTTTGGCACATTGCCAATGAATCTGAAACTTTGAGCCTTTCAAGGCAAAAGCTATTAAATCTTATTATAAACAAAATTTCAAAACGGTGCACTTCAGACTCAAGTCATGAAGATGTTATGGCATATGTTGCACTATATGGTATAAAGCAGTTGTCATATTTCTTGTGCTTCTTTGGTGTCCATGCTGCTCATCTGTATGTAAGCTATTTGGTTAGAAACATCATAACAATGGCAGAAAGATTAAGATCACTTGAGGCCTTACTTGAAGATGAATTCTGGAAATCTGGCAAACAATTAATTGATCCACATCCATCACTGTCTCTCATTGAAGGGCTGCTGATGTCAAATATTCGGAATTCTGAGAAGATACTGATTATAGCTGAGAGAGTATTTTGGTTGCCGCTGACTTGGAAGCTGGCTTCAATGGGAATAAAATTACATGCTGTAAAGGCTAATTCTGTGTTGGAAGGAATAGACAGCGCCGAATATAACAATTCTGTGTTGGAAGGTCTTCATCATTCAGATTGCTTACTGGTATCTTATGAGTAAGACTTCATTACTATAAATGTAGGAATTTTTGTCTTCAATGCTATTATGTTGAATGTAAAACTGTTCTTTGTTTTTGTCTTTTACTTTTGATTTACTTAAGTTGTCTCTAGTGTTTAAATGCCGTTTGCTATGATAACTAATTTTCTGTGCTACACCTAACAATTAAGTATTCTTTTGTCTTGAATGCTTTTGGTATTCTTGAACTTGCTTTCATCTTATTAAACAGTCATCAATCAGAAAGCAAGTTTGCAAAATGCTTGTGTCATTGTGGAGTTTTGGAGGGCATATGTAATCTTTTGCAAGCATATAGGCTATTTCTACGTACTGCTTCAATATTTTCATAGTTAGAGAATAAAAGGTCAACTTATTGTAGGTTTCTTTGGTGTGTGATTATGGAAGTCAAGACAAGGGACACTGTTAGATATTCTTTTTCCCAAGGATTCATGTACCAGTTTGTACCGGTGCTTAGTGCTAGTACACATAGTGTGTACCACTCAGTATATTATAATATATTTATAATATAATATAATATAATAATATATTATGAAAAGAAAAGAAAAAGGGGCGACGTCGCCGTCGCCTCAATCTTTTCTCCTCGCGCGGGGAGAAAAATCGCTAGTGGGCGACCCCGCGAGCGGCGACGGCGCGGGCGATCCGCAGGTGGCGAGGGCTGCGACGGCGCGCGGGCGAGGACGGCTCGAGGTACCTTTTCTCTTTCGCTTCTTCTTCTTTCTTCTTTTCCTCCTCCTCTTCTTCTTCTTCCCTTCTCGATTTCTCCTCAATCGACCGTCGACGGCCGAAATCGACCGCCAATGGTCGATTTTTCCATCAATCGACTGTCGACGGTCGCCTTTAGGTAGTACCACCCGGTAGCGATCAGTCTGCATATCGGTCAGCTACCGAACCGGTACATACTAGGCGGCACGGGGCCTTACTGCTCAGTAATAAAAATCTTGCTTTTTCCTTATTGTTTATAGTACATGTTGTTTTTCCTCACTCCTTTTCTTCTGCCCTTCTTCTAGTCTTTCATTAATGGGAGACCTAGTGCACAAGGCACCCATCATCGTATGGGGTTTGAGGGACAATACATACAACCTAGATTGCAATAGGCAATCTTAGTATAGTACCAAGGCTCTCAACTATACGGGCTTTGGGGAGGATCAATATATGCAGCCTTACTCCTATAATAATATAATTAAAGATGATATTTTAGTGACTCAAATCTTAGTCACCTAGTGCACAAGGTGCCTACCAATATCGAAGAGTTTGTTTTCATAACTCGAAGCTTGGTCATCTAAATTGCAAACAAGCAAATCTCACCAAGGCTCACTCTATGGTGCACAAGGCTTTCAAGTTTCAACAATATGAGGTTTGAAAGAGCCTATATTTGCAGCCTACCCCTATAATAATATAATGAAAGATATTATTTCAATGACTTGAATCTTGGTCACCCATATATCAAAGAAACAATTTTACCTTTGTAGCCTTCTGTTATCTTAGCTAATTTTGATCAGGATAACCTAAAATGTGATAATTCTTTCCTGATCGATCCTGTTATGATAGAAACACTATTTGCAGTATAGTTTCATACAAAATAGTAAAACTGTTCTAAACCATTTTATACTTTTGTGATTTATGCTATTGAATGAATTTACTGTGTCATTCTTCCAGCATTTTGGATTTAGCATTTAATTGTCTAGGGGTATCAGTAATGTGAATTCTGATGTATAAGTCATAGTTTAACCTGAGTGAACAGTATATTTCTCTGTGGAAACCAAATTTTCTTGAACCGTATAGAATCAATTAATTATATGTTTTTTAGGCTTCTCTTAACATTGTGATTGAATTTGTCTTCAGCAGCTAAGGTGCTTGTGAAGCATGTGACATCCATCCGATGGTCTCAAAAAAAGGCCACTCCAAATCTTTGTATGCACAATATGATTTAGAGTATAACATTATGCTATTTTCATTGATAGATTACTGATTGTTCTAAATAGATGGAGAGAATCCACTAGTTGTCGATTTAAACTCCTCTTGTAGAGACAGTGGATTTCCCATGTTTCCTATCACTGATATACCAAAACGCTGTTTTATATCTAAAAAATATGCGGAAACTGCTAGAAGTTGAACATGGTCGTTTGCATGATATATATCCTATTTAATCAGTAGAGTATCTTTTAAAGTTGTGCTTATGTCAAGTGCAAATTACAGTATTTAGTTATAACCATTTTGTTACCTTAATACTTTCATGGGAAAGTTTTCATATTGTGGCCATTTTGCTTCAACTTGTATATGCAAAAGATCTTCACAAACTGTCTTCTCTTCCATTTACAAGGAATGTTTCTACTACTTTTCCTTTCAACGACTTCAGCATCATCTTGGAATATGGAGGTCCATATGCATCATCTAGATTGTCTTCTCTACATCCTAAATCAGATGCTCTGCCTCAAGTACACTTCATCCATGTAAAAATTGAGAATCATCTCACTCCTATTGTACTTTGTGAAGGCTTTCATGCACACAGTCATCCTGGATCTACAAGGGTAATTTAATCTGTCTGATTTACCTGCTTATGTTATCAGCTCTTGCAACTATTATGTTTCCTTTGTATGTTCCCAATTTATTTCTTTCTGATACGAAGCTAGCCTTTGTATAATTATGTAATTTCAGAATTATTGCCTGGCTGATGGTCCCACCATTCTCTCTCTCTCTCTCTTCTTTTTCTTTGTTTGCATGTATGTGAATGTCTATAAAGTTGATGCTATTAGCATGGATGCAAGTGTGTAAACTGCCTGCATGATGGTGACTGATGCATATGCTTATGCATGCATGTCTCTGAGGATTTTTTTTTTTGGAGTAGATAGTTTTGTCTCATATGCATGTATGTGAGCTCTGCATATTTCTGCATAACATGTATCTGTGCATGCCAAATATACTTGTGGATGTGTCCAACAATTTAAAAAAGTGCCCGGGCACTTGGGCAAGGCGAGACGAGGCAAGGCGAGGCCCGAGCACCTCGTTTCTACTCCAGGTGATGCACGCCGCTTGGGCATCCGCCCGAGCCAGGCATCGGGCGAGCGCCTGGGTTAAACCAGGCAATCGAACCAGGATGTTAGGTTTGGTTCGGTCGAATTTTGCGTTAGTTCGTTCAGTCGAACCAAACAAACGCATTGATATCAATTCCTTGTGCGAGTCTTCCCCAACCCTAATCTTCTAGCGACTTGCTCCACTGTCACTACCTTTTGACACCGCCTCTCTCTGCTACTATTGCCGCCGCTGCTCTCCGCTGTTGTCGTAGCCTTGGTCCCTACTTTCACACTTCTCACATCGATTCAAACTGTTAACAGTATATTAACAGTTATTGTAAATAGTATACTGTTATACTGTTAATAGTATGTTTATAGTATGTTAACACTTAACTGTAGATTGTTAATAATATTTTTATTTATTAAATTAATTTATTAGATATTTTTATATTTTAGTGTTTCGCCTCGCTCAGGCGAGCGCCTAGCGCCTTTTAAATCACTGGATGTGTGTGGATCATGTGCTTGAATTTACTTCTCAATTATGCAATGATCTTAATAGTTCTATACTATGTCCTTATCTCCAAGAGTTAAACTGAAAAGACCATTGGCTAGACTTATTATTGGCTGTAAACAAAGGATAATAGTATCAATGATAAGTAGTGTCTGCACAAGAGGTTGGTTTTTAGTACTGCGTTCTGTCTCCAACAAACATATGCATACTGTCCAAATGAACTTTCTCTGATTTCATTCTTGCTGCTTAAAATCTTGTAAATAAATCCAGAACACTGAAACTCACAAAACTGAACTATGAATATATATATATATATATGTATGATGTGATCAATTTTGTTGTTGCCTCAGAGATGGACCCCAAATGTGAGGTGCATGTTGACATGGCAGATCTCTCTCTCTCTCTCTCTCATGTATGGATGTGCATGCCTAATAGTTTCTGGAAACCTTGCAGATAATGTAGGCTCGTAGATCTACTGAAGGTAAAATTGCTGTTCAAATGCATAGTTTGTGCTTGCAGTAATGAACTGTCTTAAATTATTCTCTGTGGCAGACCACGTAATGGAATCTATACCAAGTGTAAATTCCATGAAGTTTCTTGGGTATAAAAGTTTTCTTTTTTCTGAATTCTTTCTAATAAATTGACACATTATTTATTCTTGTATTTGGCTCAACATAACACCATCATTCTCACAATGTGACTCATTGACATTGGTCTAGGAAGCTTTCTCACAGTTCATGCCCAGTGTGCAGCGGAGCTTGAATAACATAATAGAGACACTAAATTTTGTTCCTACGGAGGAGAAGAGTAATTGTGTATCTTCAGAATCCGCAAATCTTATTGACTCTTATGAAAATGAGTACATAAACATTTCTTCTTCCTTAAGATTAAAGAATGTGGACTCAGGGGCACCTTGCTTCCCTGACATAGTTGTCATTGTGAACACAGAAAGTTTTAAGAAGGAAATGCTCGTCTCTCGAAGAACTTCATACCAGAAAATCTTAGCAATGGAGAAAGCAGGTCTGCAAGTTGTGGAGCGAGATATAGATCTCCCGTTGGACTTGATATTTACTGCTGCAGTTTGCTTAATATGGTATGAAGCTCAGAATTTTGTGGACAAGAAAGCAACTGGAGTAGAAGATTCATTTATAACAATGTTTCTGGAGAACATTGCAACCGGCACTCTGATGTCCCTTAGTTATTCTTTCAGTGCCTGCATACTGGTGAGCATGATATGTTCATCTGTGAAGTTTGTTATTCAACCATACATGTTACAGATATATTACTTGTGCCTATTCTTGAAGTATGAAATTGCAGATCTTGCCTTGTTCTCCTTTACACCTGGAAAGCTAATTAATGAGATTAGTGCACACCAAGAGTAAAATATTGTTGCAAACGCTCAAGCTACCAAGTCTGACAAATAATGCAAGTAAAGAACTTCCAGAAGTTGTATAATTAAAATTATCTGAAAGTTACTTCACTTCAGCTTATTATAGTTCCATCGGAGAAGCTACGGATGCTGAATGGTGAGGAAGTTAGAGAAGCATGCAGTTGATTCTTTGCATCATGTTTTCATCAATTGTAGTATTGTTTTAGAGCTCATATACTAATGTATGACAATTTCTAATGTGTTTGTGACCTTTAGTTTCTCATTTTACATTCACCTTATTGAGTTTTACCTATAAGAATGCTCAAAATGGCCACACCATATGGATGAGTCATTTCACTTACTGCATAACCACCACTGAAATTTTATAAGCTTAGCTTATGCTTACAAAGCTTTTCCCATATGCCTCTTTAGTTATATCTGTTTTACGATCTTCACGTAAAGTTCTTTGGTTGTTTGTGCTTTTCTAGATCTTTGAGGGTGAGAGCAGCTTCCTTGCTGCTATAATGGAGTCATCTGATGCACTTTATGCGGCAGCTGCTAGTCTTGATATGAATTTACAACTATTTTGCTCACATGATGCTGATTCAACAGATGATATCATTCTGAGCTGCATTAGGTCTGCTACCAGGTCAGCTGGAGATCTGTATCCAGCAATGCCTGAATCAGAGTCCATTGGTGAATCATTCCTTACAAGATTTCCATCTATAAACCCACTCTCTGCTCACGTGATACTTTCATCTGGGGGTAGCATTGTGGAATTTCTAGAATGGTCCAATGAACGCAGAATTCAAGCTGTTAGGAAATATCATGTTCCTGAAGAAAGCATTTCTCTTTTCGGTGCTTTGTGCAGATATGGGGAAGTTGGGGAATCTAAATCTGTTATGACGGAATCTTCCTCCATTGACTCGGATTTTAATAGCAGAATGTTGTCCTCACCAAGGAAAAAACAGAGACATGCCTGTCACACTTATATAATGCCTGCTGGTGATTCTTTCCTTGCTGAGCCATTGAATCAAATTAGTACGATGGAAAAGCCTCTGGCATTTCAGCAATATCAATTAAGAAACTTCTCCAATATCCAGGAGAAAATGGGAAAGATCAAGAGCAATTATTATAGTGACGTGCTGGGTAAAAGACCCAGTGGATCTACAGTGATTGATCATGATTTGAACAGCTTAGTTCGACACAGTTATATGAATAAGGATTTCAATGATGACATCAATCAACATGATTACATCTTTCTTGAAGAAAAATTCCCCTTGGCATCGGACAAATTTAGTTTCTTGGAGAAACGAGAATTAGGAATTGAACCAGCAGATAGGAGCTCCCATACTGTAAGTCCACGAGGCCTTAGAATGAAAGGTCATTCTATTTTTCCATCCGCTACAGAGATCAACCATGATATGAACAGAAGGAGTTCTATGAAGGATCACTATCTGAGCTTGGATGATATGATGTTCAAACATGAACCTGTATGTTCCAGAAAGGACAATGTACTTATCAAAACCCGAGAATATCAGAAAGAAAAGTTCATGCAGGACCATAGGACAAATATTGTTGGTTTATCAGCTCAGGAAAAAATTCCACCAGGTTATGGTGAGAATCAATTCTCAAATGAAACTCAACCATCAAGGTCTCAAGGGCAATGTTGGATTACTGATTTTCTTCATAGACTAAACGAGAAGGGTGACGGGCAGCAACAAACCCTTCCAAGAAACCCTTGTTTTAACTGTAGAAGAACTTCTAATGTTAAAGATAGACCATCTAGGAGTCAAAGCCCTTCTGTTATTGATACTTACAGGTATCAAGGGAGTAACCAGCTGAGGAACACAACCAAGAATAAATGGAGAAAGGATGCTAGGAGACCACCAATTTCAAATAAAAAGGAAAGCAAGGAATCATCCTTCATTACTAGAACATGGACCCCCGTCGACAAGAGAGCCAGACAGGTATATATCTAAAACCATCAACTAACTTGCTTTCTTTGTGCACATAAAAAATAATCTCATGTGAAAGGAATTTCTGCAGAATCTTTCTTTCACAAAAAATGGAAACGAAAAACAGAGCAAGCTGGTCTGGAGAAACAGAAACAGCCCCACTGTAGGTTGTAGCATTAGGAAAAGATGCCGAGACGACTGGTGAATTAGCTTGCTACATTATTGTGATGCAGCTGTGAAGACTCTGAGAATGACCTTTTGTTTGCTTGTAATTTCTTCTTTTTTTTTTTTTTCTTAATTTGGATTAGAAATTTCTTCACAAGTTATGGCAATAGACATGAGACTGTCAAGCATCAGCCACCAAAAGTTGGTGGTCTGAGGACTGGGAATCTGACTTCTTTCCCTCGTTGCTAGAGGCGTATTCTCTGATATTTTTAAGGGATTATATATCTCCTTATCCAAGAAATTGTTTCCAATTAAGCAAGACATGTGTGATCGAATGGTAGTGGGGTATATGCTTTCTTTAGATAACCAGCTTTAGCTTCAGTGCTATATTAACTTCAGAAATGTGGCTTCAGCTTTTATTCTTTCAACAAAGGGAAACAGGCTAATTGATACAGAATTTTAACTTTATTTCCACTTATCGTTGTATGATTGATTGTTGACGGACACCGTGTCTTCGTTCTCTTGTATTCATATAATGGGATTTTTCTTCAGAATATATCTTCTTTACTCTTGTAACTTAAAACTGCAGTTGGTTCTGCTTCCTTTAATTACCGACATTTCAGCTAACACTGCAATTACTGCACCGGTGGTGGTTGGTACCAGAAACGAAGATTTGCATCGACTTAGATCCGCTTGTAGGTGAATACTTGCCGTTTTTTATTAAATGGAATGTTGGAGCTGTTTCGAAACTTATATTATTGCAGTTTGTCGTTTGTAGAGATAGAACGGTCTCTTTTCCCATTCGAGTATTTGGGCTGGGAGACGCGACAATTTTAGCTTTCTGTAAGTGGTTGCTGTTGTATTGTATTCAATGGTTTCTTTTATCTTCCGCGCCATGTTTGTTCTTTTCTCCGAGTCTTAATTTTTGAGAAGACGAGTACCGTGGTACAACCACCTTTTCTTCTTATAGGAAAAACAGATAGTTTTTTTTTTATATATAAAAATATATATTTGATGCAAAGAATGTTTTGACGACGGATGAAATTAGGTGGAAAAATAAGTTGTTTTAAGACAGAACGGTAACAAATTTTTTATTTCTGCAAGTCTTTGTCTGCCTACTATAACGACACAGAATACAGGGGTCTGTGGCATGGATTAGAGCCACGTGACACAGATGAGGTGGATCTCTCCACGTTCCCCTTCCCACAGCAACGGAGAACGGACGGTCCGATCTCTATCCGCTCGTGGAAAACATCAGATGAACGCTGCAGGATCGACGGATGCGGTGACGACGCCATTGGGGGAACCGGGGGTTCTCTCGGTCTTGTCATAGGATTTCCTCCTCATGACTCCTTGGTCTCATCCTGGCACGAGGCCAGAGCAGCGCACGCGGTAGTTGGAGAAGAAGGGAAGAAGATGGCTGGTTTCCCGTCGATGAAGGCCGCTCCGTTCACGTACGCATCGCACGCGCTGGCGGTGGCCTCGGCTGCGATGGTGCTCGTCTGGTGCATCCATTTCCGTGGCGGCCTCGCCTTCGAGTCCTCCAACAAATCCCTCATCTTCAACGTACGCCATCCTTCCTCGCATGTTCTCGTCACTTCCTCTCAATTTGGGAATTCCTTCTACAATCAATTCTTTGCTTTTTTTTTTTTTTTGTTGTTCGTCTGTCGCTGTCAGCGCCTTACCTATTCATTCTAGAAAACAATAGGAGTCGTGGTGTATTCTGTTAGTTCCTATCTCGTGATGATTTTGATCGATTCATTCTAGAAATCAATTGTAGCCCGTTTTAATCTTAGGTAGGAAATGCAAAAACTATTTTCGCCCCTTTGTTAAGCGGTTCCTTCTGTATTTGTTCTTTGTGATCTTATTTTGATACTTTATCCAATTCTTTTCGATTAACAAATCGTAACTCTGGTGTTTTATTTTCTTTTTCTTTACAGCTACTGTGTATATTGATGTGGTTTCAGACACCGTTTCTGCCTAACAAGGATAAATCATACTATAGATCTATATTTCTAAGGTTCAAGGGTATGAGAGTAGTTGAACCCTAATAAATGATCGCTTTGCAATAACCATATCTGGCCAATTAGTTTTAGATGCTTAAAAAAAATATATATATATATAACAATGTTGATTCCAGGCTATTATTACCTTATTGCTCTAATGTTGCTCCATAACATACATATCAAAATCTCCAGGGATGTGGCCATTGAGAAAATGACACTTGTTTTTTTTTTATACACAAACAATAGGGTACAAAATCTCCGTACATTTCCTCCCTCAATCAAATGTTCTTTATTGACTACATAAATCAACATGTTGATGTTATTAAATTGTGGGGTAACAAATTGTTTTGAAGGTTTAATTGCCAAATTTTGTCTGAGACTCAGCCATAACAGCCAATTGCAGAGCAGTTAATGTCATACTGATTCATCCAACTACTATATTTGATCTGTTTTTGGGTCTTTATCTCAATGTTAAGAATGATATCTATTCACATCCAGATTCATCCAGTTCTTATGCTGATTGGTTTTATCATCATTGGGAGTGAAGGTAAGTCAGGTCGAAACAAGTTTGTGCAAGTGTTGTTACATGATATATATTGGTTCACCTATGGCTCGACTGTTTTACAGCTATAATGAGCTATAAAACTCTACCATGGAGTCACAAAGTGAATAAAATTGTCCATTTCACTCTTCATGCAATTGCTCTTGTACTTGGTGCTGTGGGTGTTTATGCTGCCTTCAAGTTCCACAATGAAAGCGGAATAGATAATCTGTACAGCTTGCATTCTTGGGTTGGGCTTGGGACAATCAGTCTATATGGTATTCAGGTAAACATCTTGACCTACATGCATTGAATCATTGGTCCCCAATACTATTTTAGTTCCCTGAGTTTTTAGTTAAACAAGAGTACATGTTCAGTGTTTGTTAAAGATCGGTATAGTTCATTGCTCTCTGTGCTCACTTGAGAGAGAGGGAGAGAGAGTTCAATTCTTGGTCAAAGTTAGTGCTTAATGCATGAGGTAAATGATATATGAAAGTGGGCAAATACAGCTTTTGTTGTTTAAAATTTTTTTGGAGGAATTTCTTACCGAAAAGATGGGAGATTGAACTGATTATTTATTTGATGTTGTAGGCTTTGGGAGATAACAAGGATAGTTGTGTATGTTAGTTAATAAGACAACCTAACAAAAATTACTGAAGTAGATATGGAAATAGTACATAAATTTAAATACTTTTTAACAATTTTAATGGTATTGTCATTAGATTGATTAGAAATTGGCAACTTCATTTTTTTTTTTTTTTTTTTTTTTTTGCAGAAGAGTCTGCACTGCTGCTGTATTTAATATTAGAATATCTGTATTATCTTTCAGATTTACTTGTAGCTTGAATGTTACTTTATCTTTTAAGTTCTTCCTTGCAGTGGATTCTCGGGTTTGTAACCTTCTTCTTTCCTGGTGCTCCACCAGCACTGAGAGGCAAATCTCTTCCTTGGCATGTATTATTTGGGCTGTTCGTCTACATTTTAGCTGTGGCCACTGCAGAGCTAGGCTTCCTGGAGAAACTCACTTTTCTTGAGAGTTCAGGCCTCTACAAGTATAGTTCAGAGGCCTTCTCGGTAAATTTCACTGCTCTTATTGTTATTTTTCTTGGAGCCTCAGTTGTGATATCTGTTATTGCTCCTGCACATGCTGATGCACCACGTGGTTACTCTGAAATATCAGAGAATTAGCAATATATATATATATATATATATAGTTGCATATCACTGTTCCAAACTTCTAATAATTATCGTATTTAACTGCCTTATTTCCTTACAGCAGATCTAGATGAGCAACTCACAGTTAGACCTTTACATCATACATGTTTGTTGGATACTGCTGTTGTGAGAAGGGGAAAAGCTATAGCTCCCTGAGTGTATATAGTTGGTTGCCATGAATAATAAGTTTTTAAGCAAGATCATGTGCATTGGTGTAGTTTTTAAGCAAGATCATTTGCATTGGTGTAGTAACACATATATCGACTTTTGACACCCAAACATGCCACCCTGAGCCCAAGCACTGTCCAATTTGCTTGAGAAATCATGACATAATCACTGTAATAAATCCTGCACTCAATATACATATAATCAGAGCAGTAGACTATGTGCAATTCAGTTTATGCTGTCAAGATTTGCTTATGCTAATTTCTGGATGCCAATTACACTAATAATTAATATAAAATGTAAATGAGGATTCAAAAAAGCAGTTGTCAATTAAAAATGTAAAGTATTATGCAAAGTTGAAGTTGTCAAACAATCTTAGAGAGAGAGAGAGAGAGAGAGAGAGAGAGAGAGAGAGAGAGCAACATGTATAGGTTTCCACCTCGTCTCCTTGCTCTCGGCATGTTAAAGATTTGCTTGTCCAATATATTGAAATCCATTAAGAATATGATATATCAGAAAGAGTGTAAGACACATTCTGTTGGAGGGATGGCATTGAAATTGAAGACATACTACAGATGTATTTATGGAAAGCAAGTGCAGAGTCCGGTGTGGTTTGGATGGGAGAAATGAAATTGATCACAAGAATAGCATTGGTTTCTACAGAATAACATTACTAACTCCCACAGATGGAGAGCGGAGATCACATGTTTCATGCATGTTTCGCTTGGATTTGCATCCACAAAAGTGTGCAAGATCCATTATCTTAGGTGCCACACACCTAAAAACCTAAGAATGGGCTTAACTGAGCCAAAGATCCTAAAATTTTTAGGTTACATTGGGACATGTTAGCATGTAATTTGCTACTCAAATAGACTTGGCTTGTGATACATTCAGCTTGACAGAGCATCCTATTTCTTCGTTGATAGACAAAGTGACTGCAATAAGCTGTTCATACACGTAAAAGAAAATCTAAATCTTGGGTATAAAAAATGATTACTGATCTGATACACTACAGCATATTATTGTGGAAAACCTGAAAATATGGGTGTTTTATTTTGTGTACAGGTAAAAATAGCATGGTGTAAACATCGTGTTGAACTTCTGGTAACAGCTGGGGTCAAGTAAAAATAGTCTGAATTGGTTGGCCCAACATACCGGGTCAACTAGAAGTTCTTTTTTACAGGGAGGCCATTAGCCGAATCCTTTTTTTTTTTTTCTCACTTCTGGGTGCTAATTCATCCATCACTGGTTGTATTCAATCTTTTTCTAGTAATACAAAATTTATATTTTTGGAAAAAAGAAAAAAAAGAACTTCTGGTAACATTAGCGATCCCTAGATCAACTATTGCAAGTAGTGTAGAATTATAATATCTGTTTTTCTGTAGCTACTCTAAAAGGGAGGAAGTAAACCGTGACAAGTGAGATAGGTATAAGGTGGACTGCAATTGGCCTAGCTGATACTGTGTTGTGCTGTTTCATGACCTACTAGAGTGAACCTAGACAGAGCAAGTTTGTGTTGTGGGATTTTGGAGGAGCTGTAGCTGCTCCCTTTGGTACAGCCTGTGAGCTGTGCTGTAATTGGAGCCCCAGGGGAAGAAAGATAAAAAAACAAAAGAGAAAAAGGAAATCTTGTAGTAGTGAGCTTGGCGCTGTGAAGAGGCGGAAAGAGTTTTGGATAGTGTAACCCTCGGGGGACAGCAAAGGGCTGTGATGCCAACCTACCAAAAAAAAAAAAAAAAGAAAAGGTTTGAAGTCTAAAACTTTAGTAGACAACGACACCGGAACTTAAGGATAAGTTTAAACAGTGTCTTTGGAGAATCAGATCATGGTTTCGTGTAGAAACTTGCTTTTTGTTTGTGAACAAACAGGTGGTTATGAGGCAGCTTTTTTTTTAAAAAAAATTTATTTATTAATGTCCTATGTTGTTTCCTTTTCTTAATTCTCTGGATAAAAGACAGAATTATTAGATGAGAAGTTGGTAGTTGAGTATGTTTTATGTATTGAAGAGTAGTTAGTACCTTGATACATTTGATACTTGCTTGTTAGCAAAGTAATAATATAAGTCGTTCTTAATACGTCTGGTCACTGCCATCTGGTTTGGTCTGTTGTCCATATTTCTCGGTGGTTTTAGGTAGATAGATAGGTGCCTTGCTTCTAATAAATAGCAGATAAATAGTCAATATTAGAATCTTGAACTAGCAATTTATATTTCGTTACTGGGACAGTTTTTGTGTTGAGCTATTATTTTGGATTGTGTTATCTGGTAAATATTTCTTCGAAATTTCCAAGTTCTTAAAGACAAACATGGGGGGACCTTACCTAATAGAAGAATTATGACTGCAGAATCCATAGTATATATCCTCTCAGCAGCCATCCATTTGTTTGATGATATTACAATTGACATCATATTCTTCTTCTGCCATCGGTTGGTTGGTTGGTTGGTTGGTTGGTTGGTTGCCACCAAAGACCAAAGTGGGATACAACTTGTACATCTGAGTGCAACTTCTGAAGGACAACACCGATCTCAACATACGATGGCCATCTTCTCGGATCCCGTTATATCAGCAACATCGATTAATATGTCCGGCAGAACAGGGAAATAACTAAACTGGATGCATCATATATAAAATGAACCACTTCATTTTATATATATATATATATATATATATATATATATATATATATATATATATATAGATAAATAAAAAAGAACTTGGTACTTGTCATGGTACCAATGATTGCGATACCAAAGTTTATGCAGATGCATACAACTTTTCCCAAAGACTCTGGCAATTGTTCACCTTTTCCTTTTGGAGAGACCACCCATAATTCACTTTATATTGGACACCGAGATGACAAGGTATGTACTCGATTTGAGTCGATGGCCTCAAACTTTGTTTTTTTTTTTTTTAATCACAATTAACTGCTGTAGATTAATGGGTATTAAATTACTTAAGCATAGGATACTACCGACGAACCAACTGGCATCCATCCACCTGGCTCGACCCCTATCTCATCCCTGATGGATGTAAGTGTTGTTTCCGAAGCCAGTGGGAATCCGATGATGAGTTAGTTAGTTAGTTAGTTAGTTAGTTGTAAAAGGCCACCAGATCTCCAATGGGGTCACCAGAGAGAGAGAGAGAGAGAGAGAGAGAGATGAGGAATGGAGGAGGAGGGTCACAATTGTCGTCTCCACAGGTCGCATGAGATAACATGGTGGGGTGGGTGCGCCGAAGGGCGAGAGGGAAAAATGAACGGTGGGCCTGACACCAAACAAACGACAAGTGGATGCAGGATTACAACCCAAGCCAAAGAAAGGGTGGCTGGCTGCCGACAGCCACACACACTTCGCTGTGAGGTTCCACCTTTCGAATCCAATGCCCCCTCCCCCACCACACACGATTGATTGCACTCTCCTCCGAGGGGATCCAAAATAAAATAATTAATCTCTTTTACAGAATAAAATAAATAAAATAAAAGAAAAGGAAAAAAAAAGGGGAGTGAAGAAACTTTTCTCTCGTTTTCATTATTTTGTTCAATGATATTATTAGATGGTGAAAATCTCTTGTAATCTATTGAAATCGTGTCAAAATAGTTTCCAATAATCTAATGCTGTAAAAAAAAAAAGAGAAAAAAAGATGAAGACATCTGGATATTATTTAACTAAAAGCAAGCAAGCAAGCAAGATAGAGATGAGGACATTACTTGAAGCAGAAGAGGACATAAGATGGATTTGACATTGGAAGACAAACCATCCTTGATATTTATTAAAACCCTTAGTAGTAGTAGCTGGAGGACATTGACACCAAGCTTTCTCTGCCTCCCACTTGCCCAACCCTGTGTCATGTTCTTGCCAAGATTCTTTTCCAATAGAATATATAGCATATCTATCATCCATCATACCAAAGTGTGTTGGGGAAGAGGATGGAACTACCCAAAAACACAACCTCTATATATATCTATCTATCTATCCCACACCTCTTGATGTGGACTGATTACACAACCCTCTCATCGACCGTCAAGTTGGAGGACATCGGTATGCAAGTAGAACCAGAAATCATTCCTCTTTTATCATAGTGTGTGTGTGGCCTACCTACCTACCTACCTTAATAAATTTTCTATGTATAAATATGTATTGTAGTTGATTTAATATTACTAGATTCAATAGCATTGTGAGCCTAAGTCCACAAGTGTGTGGCTCGATCAATATTAGTGTGTGACCAACCACACCGCTCACATATTATGGTGGTGATACCGACGTCAACATTATCTCATCTCTTTTTGTTCTTAATTTTCTGATCTCTATTTCTCTATATCATACCCCTTTACCCTTTACCTCCGAGGATCATAATATTTATTGATGGATTTTTATTGATGAATATATATATATATATATATTCATTGTCGTCGTCAACAACAACAGGTGTGTGAGATGTGTGGTTTGCGGCATTCAGATACTTGGTGGTACATCATGGGAGCTAAGTATTTTAGAAATGATTTAAATGAATTATTTTATTTTAAAAAATATTATTGAATTGAAATCACCCCTAAAATTATTCCCATGTATGGGATATATCAATCCTAGATTTTTTTTATTTTTAAAAATATAAACGGTGAAAATAAAACTCGAATTTAAGATTTCTAGGGTGATCTGTAAAGATTTTACCAGCTAAATTGAAATTTTTAATAAACTGATTAGTATTTGCTTTTTTTTTTTTTTTTTTTTTTGGAAAAAGGCGGATCGAGCAGTTTACGTTGCATCATGGAGTGAGTGATATATCATCATGGGTCGGTGATGACGGCAGTTCACGGGCTCCACCGAACCGACCAACCTCCCACGGTCTATGGATCGACTCACATGGGAGTTGGGTCCCACGTGTTCTTTGCGGTACACATCATCGGGCCGACCATTTTACTGCGGCCATGTGGTGGTCCTCTGCTCCGGGGCCCAGTCGCATCGTCGAATGACACCTCGCACGTGTATTGTCCGTTACGATACGACCTGTTGTTTCCGTTCTTAAATAACAGACCGCTATCCGTTACGCGTATATATATGTATTATTTATTTATTTATAGGGAGAGGGAGAGGGAGAGAGAGAGAGAGAGAGAGAGAGAGACGCATTTGAGCACTCCCAACAGTCTTTCCTGTGTCGTTGCTGTGGGTGCGGAATTTGGTGGGATTTCCAGGCTGTGCTTTGGGAAGATGGGAGCGGAGGAGCCAAAGCAAGTGCGGGCGGAGGCAGCGCCGGAGCCACCGCCGGCAGCGGAGGCGGTGAAGGACGTCGCGGAGGAGAAGGCCTCCGTTCCGCCGCCGGCTGAGGAGAAGCCCGACGACTCCAAAACTCTCGCCATCGTCGAGAGTGAGAAACCCTATCTGCTCTCTCTCTCTCTCTCTCTCTTTCTCATATTCTCTTTCCTACCTACATCTTTCTAGAATTATTTTCTGGAATATGGGTAAATTTTCGAAGAAAATTGATTTGGGTAAACCAAAAACTGGTCTTTGCTGATGTTTTGAGTTGCCATGCTTGCATGTTGAAGTACTTTCTCTTTTTTTCCCGTTTATGTTGGGGCGCGGGGGGTGGGGGGTGTGTGGAGGAGTGGAGGGGTAGGGTATGTGTGGTGGGGGGGCGTTGGTTGGCGGGTTTTGCCATCTACTTGTATTTTGCTTGTGCTTTAGTAGGCAAATTCATTTCGAATACGTGTCATGTGCTGATCCTGCAATTGCCTCAATTGTAGTTAGGAAATTGCAAATTCTAGGGCAGAGTCTTGGTTTATTTAGGATCCGGAAGCTGCTTTTTTCATGATGGTTTTGGTTTGTAGTGTTTACTGTGCTTAAAGTTCATCTCTTTCATATTTTTTAGCATGTAGTGTTCTTTCGCCTGATTTCGGTAATTGTTGGGCTCAGGAGAAGTATTTTTTCTTGATCTTTTTTTTTTTCTTTTCGTGGTGATATGTTACTCTTGTCAGTTGAAATGAGTGTAGGTGAGATTCATGACTTCCATTCTGCTTGTTCGATCGTTACAAGTTGAGCGTCCATGTGGATCATTTGCTAAAATCCTGTCCGATTTATTGTGTTAGAACCTCACTCAGAAAAGGAAAATGAAACAAAAATCTTGTGTTAGGCCCTTAACTTGTAGAAACTTAAGGTCATCATCATCATCATCTCTTTCTCTCTCTCTCTCTCTCTCTCTCTCTCTCTCTCTCTCTCTACACACACATTGGTTCAGTAGAATTCTTGCTGTACATTGTGGTTTTGTCTTGTGCACTGCTTGCTCTCTATTCTCTATATCAAGAACGGTAAAAAGGAGTAAAGTTATTTTTGTTGTGGGTTTCTATTAATTTTTTCCTTGTCATGGAAAATGAAAAAAATCAAACCATGCTTTATTAATTCATAGCCTGAAGGAAGTCGGAGGATTGTAGCTGCATCTTCCTTAATATTTCCTGTGTTTTAAAGTATTTGCTTTTTCTGCACACTATTCTGTGATAATTCCATATATTTTTTTCACTTATTCTGATTACACTTACAGTAATGCATGATTTTGTTCAGTGATTTATCGATAGTTTCTTTTCTAGTCCATCATTCCATGTTTTACAAATCAGTTTTGAACCCACCATATCATAGTTTGAATGGAGGCTAGATATGCATACTGTTTATTATTGAAATAGTAAAAGAAATTTAGTTAAGTGACATTTCTTCATTATTATTGTAGTTATTGCTTTTCTTCCTCGATCTTTTGGGAGGATGATATCTGAGAGGGAGTTGAGAACATGTTAGAAGTTGTTCCACATATCCTTTAAAAGTACATCCTCTGATTCTATGAATTATGTGATGATAAGGTAGTTTGCTTTTAAGAATGTAGCAGAACTGACATTGATGCATTTAGCAGTATCAATAGGGAGGGAAATGGATTACCTTCTCATGTCTTTAGCTCAATCTAATGACCACCATCATTCTGTCTTTACCGTTGGATTATTTCTCAATAGGTTGGACTTACATATTTCTTGCTGGACGCAAAAGATGATCCAAGCATGTCTCTTATATTATAATAGATCAGAAAACATAAATGAATGTTTCTATTGCTCTTTTATAATCCTTTTAACATTTCCTTTGTCTCCAGAAGTTGAGGATCCACCTGCCGAGAAAAGCTCAGGGGGCTCAACTGAAAGAGGTAATTACTTGGAAATGTTTAATTGAATTTGATATTATCTTATAAAATAAGCCTTGAGGGATGAGGATGTTCACATTTAATGTTACTATTGTAGATGCAGTTCTTGCAAGGCTTGAAACAGAGAAAAGGTTGTCGTTAATCAAGGCTTGGGAGGAAAATGAAAAGACTAAGGCAGAAAATAAGTAAGTAATAGTAGGTAGTATCGGAAGTCACTGGATATTAATAATTAATTTTTGTGACCTGTATTGGAGTAAGTATATATGTTGCTGCAAATTTCCTGTATGTTTGCTTTATATGATAATCTATATCGTTGATTAATTAGGCAGACTTCTTTCTCTGGGTTACGTAAATCAATATAAACTTTGTCATCTATATTATTCAACATTATGTCTTGTGAATATGACATTTAGAGTTTTCTCCTAATTCTTTAAACCCATTTTTCTGGTTCTTATGATGGTTGGAATTGAACAAAGAGTTTAGTGGCTTCTAAATGGTGAAACATACAGTAATCTATTTCCTAAAACTTTAGTCATTCATGCAATATACTTGGGTTTGGTATACATGTATTGGCCGCCATGACCATGTACAGTTTACATAAGTTTTCATACATCAAGGCAGTCAATGTCATTGAGGATTGGTTAGCTTTCTTATACATTGTGGTTAGTTCATATGACACTCATAATGTGGTTGATTTGGCATGATTTCCTGGCACTGTTTAACAGAGCTGTCAAGAAGTTGTCATCTATTTTGGCATGGGAGAACTCCAAAAAGGCAGCTGTGGAAGCTGAGCTGCGAAGGAAAGAGGTATTCTACTTCTTCCACATGCTGAACTACCCAAGTTGTATATTTCCTTATGTGTATATGGTATATTTTTACAAGGTGCAATAACGTTCCGCTTAAAGGAGAGAGATAAGTCCAAAAAGATTTGTATTTTGTGGTGCCTTAGAATAGCATTGGAAATAGTTAGGAAAGACAAATCACTTAAGACAGCTTACTAGTGCTTTATTTTGCCAAATGAGATTATAAAAATCACATATTTCATTCATGCAGTTCCATGATTTTATTGACTCTGATTAAAGATGCTTTTGCCATAGTTTGGTGATGATGGACTGACTTGGGTGCGTAACATACATGCCACCTGATGGATGTGCAGGAAGAACTGGAAAAGAAAAGGGCAGAATATGCAGAGAAGATGAAGAACAAGGTTGCCTTGCTTCATAAAGCGGCAGAAGAGAAGAGAGCAATGGTTGAGGCAAGGCGCGGTGAAGAGCTCCTGAGGGCGGATGAGGTTGCCGCAAAATATCGTGCCACAGGGCTTGCACCGAAGAAGCTTCTTGGCTGTTTCGGAGCATAAAAAAAAAATTTGAATGCCTAGAAAGATGAAAACTCTTAGGGGCTCTAATCCTGTTGTTCTATATGTGTGTCTGTGTGTGTGTGTGTGTCCCATGTTTACTTGTCTTGGTAGATGTTTGGTTTGTAAAGTTTGCATATAATGTGACTGGCAAAGAACAAAGACTGGTGAGTGCATAGCTCTATTATTCATTGTGTGTTGTGGATATTCTTAATCTAATTAAACCTGACATTTGAATCGTCCATTACATTTATTTTTTTTGCTTCATGCAGAGCATAGCAGGCACGACAAATGTATCGCAGTGCCGAGTGCAGTGTATGGCAGCGGAATCATGCTATCGATGTTGTTGTAATCTCCCTATATTTTTGTATGTTCCTGTTTAATTCTTTCTTGTACATATAAATTGAACAGAATTATCTATTTTTTGAACCATACACCGGGTGCAATTAACACAAACAGGTCAAGGGTCATTCAATCTCGCAATTGAATACCCATACAATGGCACACAAGTTTCCGTGTCATGGTCCTCAATAAAGAATTAACATCAACTTCCATACAGACAGTATTATTAATTATAGATAGAGCAGGACAGAGAATATGTCCCAGTGGTCAGCAGCACAATTCCTCACAGGATAACTTATTGGTTGGCTCATTATATGCAACAGTCAAATGACTTGAGGATTCAAGTTTAATTGCAAACATATACCAAAAAAATGAGAGAGTTGCTCTGCGTCTTCAAAAAGCACTCGAGCAGAAGCAACAGCTAACAAACATTTAATTTTGGCGGTTCATTTGTTACTTGGTGCAGGTCATAAAACCAATCATCAACTGCAACCGACTTATCACCAATATCAATATTTAGCAAACATGGTATACAGCCTAAGAATACAAATCATAAACATAAGAAGGGAGTAATGAGTGATTATGGCATCATTAGATCCAATAAAATGCTGAGCAGAGCGTACGGTTTAAGTTCTGGATTCAAGTGAAAAAATTTGGCACAAGAATCCGACCCTGCAAAATCTCCACCAACTGCATGCATTTGATAGGCAACATAGAGCAACAAGTATCTCCTAACCTGTACTTGGTTGATGAAAAAAGAATCAAAAGTGCAAGGGGAATCTAACACCCCACATGACAAAATGCTAAGTCAATAACATGCTTTGAGGTTACCGATTGGGCATCAGCATATAAGTCTACAAAATAAGAGGCGATTATAGCATCCACTCAGACACCATGGACATGGTGACAACAAGACCTGTATATATGTGCACCGAAAAGCTGATGTCAGGTGTATATACTATATACATGAAAACATACAATGTTATAGAAACAGAAAATAAAATTCGTTACAAATACACAAGCAATTTAATAAAATATTTATATTACAAGTAATCATAGCTTGCTTCCAAGATAAAGCAAGCTGCAAAATTCAGAACCAGCAAAGAATATCCAAGGCAAAGGGAATAGATTGGAATACAACATACATATTGGTTCACACGCATGATGTTCAGTAAGAGCAATAGGAGATACAAAATTACATGTTAGTCATATTAAAAGCCTTTGATGTGAATGACAATCAAGATAACTTCATTACTGCAGTCCTTCAGACATGCCCAAACCATCTAAAAATTTTCTCCCTCATTTTATTCTCAAATCAAGGCTGCTTTTCGTCAAGATGGTTAAGATCAGTGGCATAATAGGTAGAAGAAGACCTAATAATGTTTTATTATAAAGTTTAATGAATGATTTAATTGTTTTCAGTTTAAGTAGTAATCATAATAATGGGAAAAAATCTATATATAGCCAACCCCAAATGGACAGGACATTATGGCTTATTGTGGTATATTTAATGGTCAATGCTAACAACATAATCAATACTTACCCACTAGCCAATGGAATATATAACAATAAAAACAAGCCACGATGCCACAACTGAATTGTTCTTTTTCCAGCATTGAGTTTTGTGTAATATTACAAGACTAATTGAATTCAGTCTGTTCAAGCTCTTTTTGCTAGTTGCAAGTAAAATCTTCTTGAACCTCCACTAGCTCTCCTCACACTACTAATTTTATTTAATTAACATCTTATGGTCATAATATCTGAAGAATTTACAGAAGATAGACTCCAATAATAAGACTTTAAACATTATAATGAAAGTCCCATACAAATTTCCTCTTAAGTGACCTAAAAGCACTATCATCATGGACATCTTGTTCAGGATTCATGAAATGCACAGATGGGCAGAGAAAATGTAAAATTTTGCAATTGGCCAAGTAGACCCATGATAATTTCAACTAACTTTACAACTAATTTAAAGGACCAAAGGAGTAAAATAAGTTAATTCAAATTAAGAAAAGACAAAAGCGTCAGAGAACCCCATACTTGATTTACAGGAAGTCTTCTAGTCATTCACCATGAAAAGGTAAGACCAGTAACTGTTACAGATCACCTGCAGTATATAGCCTGATCAATCTGTGGAGGAATCTGTTTTATTTCTGTGCCAAGTTCTTGCTCAATCCTATACCTGTCATCAGGCAATTTTTCTTTGTATCAAGAAAATGACGAGAAAATAAAAAAAATATGCACTAGCATCTCGAGGATTGGTAAGTGATCATACAAGTTAAAGCGATCCTCATAGGTGATAAGATTGACAGCTAAACCAAGGTGGCCAAATCTGCCTGACCTACCGACCTGAAATTGTCCAACATCACGTGTTATTCTTTTATTTCAAAAGTAACCTTTTGTTTCTAGGATCGGTCACAGAAAAATTTAGACAACACAAGCATGTAGCCAAGCAGAAAATAAAAGATCATACTGATCAATTCAATTGAGATCTGCTAGGAGAAGCAAACTCAAGGCAATGATCCACTGAGTTAGCAAAGTTGCTTAGTTTTCATTATTCTGGATTGGTACTCACTTAAATTTCTTATCTTTTTTCTTTCCTGAAGTGATGATGGACTATTAAGTGAGCAGTTCAAGTTGGCTGATATGTCCCAATGATCAACAAACACAATTAACAATATTAACATAAACACTAATGTGTCAAGATCATACCCTGTGCAGATATGTCTCAGAATTCTTTGGAAAATCAAAATTGATGACAACATTAACAGCTTGAATATCGATTCCCCTTGTAAACAGATCTGCAAGGACAGGCAAATAAATGTCACAAGGAATGAAGGCATTTTAGTAGAGATGACACATAAAATGACAACATAAACAATTTGGTGTACACACACACATATAAGCATCAATTTAATGAAACATGAATTAACACAGACATGCTACAGTTTTTTGTAATAACTTGTGATATGTACAGGTTGATACTTTTGGAGTCTTGCATCGAGGAATACTGAGATATGGTGAGTTGATAGCAAGTTCCAAGCAACAACACAGCAAAGTGGTCTTTACTTTGCCTAGAAAGCTTCAGTGACCTAGTTATGCAAAAAAAATCCTCTTTGCATGTTAACAAGGGCAACAATGGTCCATCTAGATATCAACAGTTAAACGATCACCTTAAGATCTGGGAGGTGCTCAGCAAGTCAGTTTAAGCACTCACAGAATCTGTTTAATCTGATTGTTCAGTCGATGCCCACCAAGTTTTCCAATAACCATGGACTATGCCATGTTTCTCCTTTAGCTTCCTGCATCAAACAAGTCGACAATTTCCTCAAACATAGTTGTTTATCAATGGAAAACACCTGCTCTTTGAGATGGTGAGTTGATAGCAGGTTCCGAGGAACATCACAGCAAAGTAGTCTTTTCTCTGCCTAGACAGCTTCAGTGGCAAGATAATCTTCTTTGCATGTTAATAGGGGCCATAATGATCCATCTAGATACCAACAATGATATGAACACCTTCGTAGCTGGGCAGTGCTTGGCAAATCAGTTTAAGCACTTGCAGAGGCTGTTTAATCTGGTTGTTCGGTCAATGTCCATCAAGTTTTCCAATAACCCATGGACTAATCTATTGTGCGTGCCATGTGTCTCTTTTGCTTCATGCCTTAAAATAAGTTGACAATTTCCTCAAAACAGAGTTGGCTATCAACGGAAAACACACACTCTATCTCTCTCCAGTTCACCTTCCTCTTTTTTCCCCTTTAGTCCTAGTAAACAAGTCAGTATTGCTAAAAGTCTGTGATTTTCTTTTCCTCCCTTGTATATCAAGTTCAAATAAAGACAAACTTAATTTATATACCACATTGGAATCTATCTATTTGACTTTCTTACTATTTATTTCTATGTATATTTGCATTTGGATTACTATGATAGCTGGACAACTACCTCTGACATTTGCAACTAGATGGTGGGTAACATCTTTTCTTTTGTTGCTTATAGTTTTCTAAAGCATTGGTTGCCCTGTTGAATGAACCACAGGCAGTGACATGGTTTTGAATATCAGAATTGAATGAACCATAACACACTGACATGGTTTGAATATCAGAACATATCAATTGCCAAACACGATTTATCCTCTCAACCGCTTGAATAGAAACTATAAGACAGGCTTTTTGGAAGACAAAATCATCTCCTGGGACAAAATCAAAGAGAGAATCCGCTATTATTGTTGCCATGGTCACATGAGTTACTGCAAAGGACAAGAACCCAATTTTTAAGGAGAGAATCAATACTTAGATATTTATTTCCCAAGTGCCGAGTTACAAACAAAAATTAAAAGACAAGTTCCTAAAACTGAAGAAACACAGATGAAAACAATCACCATAATGAACCTTGAGCCTTGAAGAGATTAATCCTGTCAACCAAGAAAGTCTTGTCCTAAGTCCTTCCAATCGAATAAGAATGAAAGGAGAAATATACAAAAAGTAGTTATACATCACAAGCATGTATAAATCACAATGTTTACTAACAATAACAACACAAAGCATTTTGTCTCAGTGCATACTTAATAATAAGTTAAGACTCCAGCAAGGCAACTCAAGGTAAGTAGCTAGGACATGTTTCCTAATCTATGAAGCACCAACATGAGCTTTTGGTGGGCGTACCCATGTTGAATATGTGTCAGACATGGATACATCATCAACACGACCAAACATGTCTGGCACGTGTCCAACCTTGTCTTTTTTATTTATTTTTATTTTTATTTTTTGGACATGGCACTGCTCTCTGGTGCTTCATTGTCTAGTACTCATGTGCGGCACATGGCTCACATGACCCTCACATGAGGGCCATCTAGTTCGTGAAGACAGATCATCGATGTGAAATCTTGCAATTCTTGGAGGATTTCTTGCTAGGATTGCTCGCATGGCCCTTTGTCACTGAAAAGGCTTAGCTCGCTGAATCATCTACACCAACGATGCAGGGTGTACCTCTGCTCTGAGCCCACCTACATCCACCAAGACGTGTCGCACACCTTGACGATCTCACCGATGTGAATTGTGGAATGAGACTCTACCCCAAGCCCACCTACATCCACCATGACACGTCGCGCACCATTGGTGACCTCACCAGAATCAAGAAGCACTACTATCAGCAAGCCAAGACTTGCAATTGCACGACAATAAGTGAAAGTGCGACAAGCACTCGTCTGCTCGAAGTAATATGTCGTGCAATCAGATTGAAAGCCGCATTCCAAGACCTACAACACTCAATGAGTATACTACGACTACGACACCCTCCTCTCCAGACTCCAGGTTCTGCTTACATGCATCAGTCTTTGATCCATCCATTTCATCCACGCAATGCATTGGGATCTGGTGTTTCATCCATACAATCTTTCATTCCATGATAGATTGTTAGCTTATGTGGAGTTCCTCTTTGATCCTTATCAGATTAAGGGTAGATGCAATGTCATGTTCATGTCATAATTTTTCAAAAATGGCATGCCGCCGTGTCTATGTTGTGTCATCTTCATGTCTCATGTTTGTATCCATGCTTTTTAGTTCCTAACATCGGAAACTTAACAGTTTTAACACAATTAAAAATTGGCTTCGTTACAATAAAGGTATCGATTATCAAGGTAGAGGATCAAAAGTCACCTAGAGATGCAATATGACTTTAGTATATTATTCTCAACTCCTTTGTCCTACCAGACGTCACCTTTGACAAGCCACAAGAATATTCAGGAATAACCATAGACATGCATACCACTTGCAGCAAAGCCACAAGGCCAGGGAGATCATGATCTTCGACAACATATGACATCAACTGTAAACTACAGAACTACACTAAGTCGAAGGCCACAAGTATCACTGCTAGTGTAAGAACTGTATTCTTCAGTAAAGAAACAAAGTTGTCAACATAGTTCTAACTGGAAAAACTAGAGGTCTACACGATTGATTAAGAACAAAAACTAAAAATACTCAAAACAACAGATATCATACCTGTACAAACAAGATTCCTGCATGCACCATTGCGGAAGTCATGGAAGACACGGTTCCTGTGATCTTGCAACATTTTAGCATGGATATAAAAGCAAGAATAACCAAGCTCAGTAATTTTCTTTGCTAATAGCTCCACCCGGTTAACCGAGTTACAGAAAATAATGGATTGGTTAATTTGAAGCTGTCAAACAAAATAAACCCAATTTTCAGAACTATTGCAAACATTACCAATACAGACGTACTCCTAATTGAAGACAAACCTTTGAGAACAGTGTATTAAGGCAGTGAACTTTCTGCCTTTCCTCAACAAAAGCATAGTATTGTGTTATTCCCTTCAGTGTGAGTTCATCCATTAGATTGATGATATACGGTTTTGGAAGGTATCTGTCTTTAAAATCCTTCACCGTTACAGGGAATGTAGCCGAAAACATTAAAATCTGTCTATTAGCAGGAAGAAACTGAATAAGCTGTTCTATTGATGGTTGAAACTCAGGAGAGAGAAGCTTGTCAGCCTGTGAAGTGAGAAAATGTGCACTTTCCATCAGAAAAGAATACGTAGACGAAAAGAATTAATAAAAAATGATTCTACAAATGTCACACACTATCCTCAGAAACCAGCAGAAGTCATTAATGATTCAAACTATATGTGACTCCGGCATGTGAAATCAAATCAGATGAGCAGAGTTGGATACTGGCTTGTAAAATAAAATCAAAAGTTGTAACCAAGGTTTGCCATCTCGTACAATACCGGCTTACCGAGCTTTGCTCGGTATAGTACAATTTTGGGGTAGCAAACAGTAAGTCATGGCATACCGCTCGGTGTGTGTGTGTGTGTGTGTGTGTGTGTGTGTGTGTGTGTGTGTGTGTGTGTATATATAATAAAATTAAAAAAATGAAAAAAGAAAGCAATGTCACCTCGTTTTCTTCTCCCCGTGTTGTAATGGGCGATCATCGTGCACCCACAACATCTTCGCTCAATGAATCGTTTGTTGTCGCATTTGCATGCTTGTACAGATGTTTGGCAGCCTGTTTTGCCTTAGTCTTATGTGGTTTTGCTTGATAAATGTACGCAAAAACAGTTTGTAATGCTAAAGTGCGATTGCTCACTGCGTCGGGCCAAAACTGCCCAAAACAACTTGGTTTTTGCGTGCTACGACCTAATTTTTGCAAACCATGGTGCAGTGTGAAACATCAACCATCTCAAACCCCTGGAACCTCCTAGGTGGCATAGCGCTGGATGGGGATTCGGTATATTGTCGGGCGTTGAACATACAAGCATCCGATGAACCATCGTTTGTAGACTTACGACTGTTCGCTCAACCTTCTAAAGTCCTTTTTCGCTCCTTTCTCTTTTTTATCTCTTATACTTAAGGTGTTTGTTGAATTGCTTATAAAGCATCTCTCTTCACCAGACGTTAGGACCTGTCCCCTGCTCGCTTTCAAACTAATCAACCTTCTCTTTTACAGGTCCTTCGGGACCTGCACGAGGTTGCATCTAGGCTGACCTGTTATGGACGAATAACGCATGGGCGTTTCTTGACTTAGGCGATCCCAACTAAATCCGAGAAATTGGCGCAAGGGAGCTTCACGACTTAGGCAATTCCAGCTAGGTCCATAACTTTACCGCAAGGGCGTTGCACGATTTAGGAAAATTCAACTAAGTTCATGGCATTATGGTATTAGAGCAGGCAAGCAATTCGAACAAACATCAAAGAAGTTTCACAATTTCACCATGGCGAATCAATCAAAATAGGGCAAGCAGGACCTTTGCCTCAAGCAACTGTAGGTGGGCTGCAAATGCAAACTCGCTCGCAAGCTGTTGAAGCCGCACATGAGGAGCACGATAGCAAACAAGACGAGCGAGAAGTTGGGTATTCTCCACGAGCGGAGGAGGCGCAATCTGGAGTGCCAACCGAGAATAAAAGCCACAAGGAGAAGCTTACAAAGGCGAAAACCCACCTTAATGTTCTTGAAGCTCCTCAGGGTGAGAGGTCGCAAGAAGAAGTTGAATCTCGAATCGATAAGGTTGAGTCCCTAGTCGACCGACTGATAGAAGACACCAAAGACTCCATGCAACGTCTGCACGAAGTTGTGGCGGAACTCACGTCCAAGGTGACATTGCTCTCTTAATGCGGGAGGGAACAACACTGGCGTTGTGCCGCCACAAAGCTTGAGGGCACCCGAGCTGTATTGCCACAGGGGTGCCAGGGATGCCAAAGAGCTCGAAAATTTCCTATTAGACAATGACCAATACTTTCATGCTACGATATCTGACATTGAAGAAACTAAAGTTTCAATTGCAACAATATATCTAAATGAAGATGCAAAACTTTGGTGGCGAACCCACTAGGAACAGATCCAACAAGGCCGGTGTCAAGTTGACACATGGAAGGACTTGAAACGTGAGTTGAGAACTCAGTTGCTACCCGCGAACATAGAGTTCGTTGCAAGAAGGAAGCTGAGACAACTCTACCAAAGTATTTTTATTCGAGACTATGTGAAGCAATTTTCTACACTAATGCTGAACATTCAGAAATGTTTGAGAATGATAAACTATTCAGCTTCCCCGATGGCTTGAAGTTGTGGGCACAATAGGAACTACATCGAAGGAATGTCACCGATGGGATCGGGGCAATTGCGATCGTAGAAAGGCTCACTGACTTTGTTTCTTTGGAGGACTCAAGGAAGAAGAAACAATCCTTAAGAAATCACCCACTCAAATATTCCTGAGCGAAGAAGTCCGGGGGCGAACAAAGGAAGAACTTCCAGAAAGGATCAAACTCAAAAGGCAAGGCCTCGAAACCTGACGGACGCTTCTTATGTGGAGGACCGCACATGGTGAGGGAGTGCCCCCAAAAACAGGCACTCAATGCCGTAACTACATCAATCCACCCCCAAAAAATCGGACAAGGGTAAAGCCGTCGCCCTTAGTTTGAGCAGTTCAGAATCTTAAGTAGTGACGATGAGGAGTCACAAGAGCCTGAATGGGAGCAATGCGTTTGTTGAATGCATTTGCAAGGTCAAATAGGGGAGAACACGAAGGCAAAGCCATAGAAGGCAGGGAGTAGTGAGTTGATGTATGTGGACATCAAGCTTAATGGTCGAACAACTCATGCGATGGTAGACACGAGCGCTACCTAATTTTATTATCGATCGAGAAGCAAAGCGACTTGGACTGATCTTGGAGAAGAACCCAAGTTGGATGAAGGCTGTGAACTCGAAGGCCAAGCGGATCTTCGAACAAAGGGGGTCCTAATCAAGATCGAAACATGGAGCGGGAGCACAAACATGATGGCGGTGCCATTGGACGACTTCCAAGTGATTCTCGGAATGGAGTTCATACACGTAGCAAAGGTGGTGCCAATGTCGTTCATAAACTCCCTATGCCTAATGGGAAGTGATGACACCTGCGTGGTTCTAGTTTCTCGAGGAGAAACCAAGGATCCACAATAAATATCGACATTGCAATTGAAGGGGTATGAAAAGGAAAATCTTGTGGCAGCTATAAATCTAGAGGCACTTAATAGGGAGGCCATTCAAGAACATGTTGTGGTGGCAAATGTTCTGAAGGAGTTCTCAGACATGATGCCAACTGAGTTGCCAAAAACTCTGTCACCACGCGAGGCGTGAATCATCATACTGAGCTGGAGCCAGGAGTGAAGCCTCCAGCGAGACCGCCATACCGCATGGCCCCTCCAGAGTTGGCAGAACTCAAGATGCAGTTAAATGAACTACTAAGCGGTGGTCTCATCCGCAACTCAAAAGCATCATTCAAAGCTCCAATCCTCTTCTAAAAGAAACAAGATAGGAGCCTCTGATTATGCATTGATTATCGAATCCTCAATAAAGTGATGATGAAGAATAAGTATCTCATCCTACTCATCGCGGACTTGTTCGATCAACTGGGCAAGACAAAGTACTTCTCCAAACTCGACCTTTGGTTAGGGTACTAGCAGGTGCGCATTGCAGAAGGTGGCGAAGTAAAGACTACCTATGTGACTAGGTATGGAGCGTTCGAGTTCCTAGTGATGTCTTTCGGCTTAACCAACGCTTCTGCCACATTCTGCACTATAATAGACCAACTATTAAAGGAGTATTTGGACAAATTTGTGATCATCTACTTAAACGAAATTGTCATCTATAGGCAAACACTCGTAAAGCATGTCGAGCACCTTGTTCGTGATGAGGGAGAAGTGCTACTTTGCTCAGACAGAGATTTTATTCTTGGGGCATCGAATCAGTGACGGTTCCATTCGAATGGACAAATCTAAGGTGCAAGCTGTGGCAGAATGACGAACACCAAAGAAGGTACCAGAGTTGAGATCCTTCCTTGGTTTCATCAACTATTATTGGCACTTCATAACTGGATATTCGAAGCGTGCAGCTCCACTGACAGAATTGCTGAAGGAGCAATCTTGGAGGTGGTCAGACAAATGCAAAGCGGCATTCCAAGACCTAAAGACTACTGTGTTGGAAGAACCGATACTCAAATTGTCGGGCTATAGGAAGTCCTTTGAAATCCATACAGATGCTTCAGACTTCGCTATTGGGGGAGTACTTATGCAAGAGGGTCACCCGGTGGCCTACGAGGGTCGCGAGCTCAACGAGATCGAGTGGCAATAACCAGTGAACGAGAAGGAGATCACAACGGTAGTCCATTGTCTACGAGTTTGGCAGCACTACTTTCTCAGAGCGCGATTCCTACTAAGAATGGACAACTCAAAAGAGTTACTTTCAAACTCAAAAGAAACTCTCCTCAAAGCAAGCACGATGATAGGACTTCTTGGCCAAGTTTGACATGGTAATGAAGTAGAAGCCCGAAAAAGCAAACATCGTGACCGATGCATTGTCGGAAAGTGGAGCTGGTGAATATCATACAACTGGAAAGAGATGGCCAAGCAAGTCAATTGCACTCCAACTTCCTTTCTTAAATTAGGGATGGACTGTCCATTGGCAGTAACCCTGATGCAACGCATCAAAGAGGGCTAGACACGACGATTTTGAGTCCAGGAGGGACTCATCTACACCAAAGAGAATAGAGTTTATGTTCCACGAGCGGACAATTTGAGGCGTGAACTCTTAAGAGAATGTCACGATAACCCTTTGGGCTGGATATCTAGGTATTCATCGAACAATGCCTCTCATGAAGAAAACCTTATATTGGTCGAAGATGGGGATCGACATGGAGGAATATGTTTGAACATGCCTTGCCAACAAGGTAAGGTAGAGCAGCGAAAGCCGATGGAACTTTTGGAGTCGCTGCCCGTGCCAGAAAGGCCATGGGAGTGCATTTCCTTGGATTTCATATCAAGCTTGTCGACGGTAGGAGGACTTGAAACTCATGGTGGTCAATCGGTTTTTTAAGTACGCAACATTCATTGTTGCACCCCTACACTATTCAATAGAGGAGGCAACTAAGTTGATGATAAAGAATGTAGTGAAGTATTGGGGAGTCCCACACAATATCATTAGTGATCGAAATGCTCAATTTTAAGACGATTTTGGACCGAGCTATTCAAGCCGCAGGGATCTAAGTTGTACTTCTCCATAAGCCTCCACCCTTAGACAGACGGCCAAACCGAAAGAATCAATTCGCTCTTGGAGTAATATCTGTAGCACTACATGAGTGCCAACCAACGAGATTAGGTGAAGCTATTGGACATTGCCAATTCTCCTACAACTTGCAGCGAAGCACTGCGTCCAACATGAGCCCCTTCGAAATTATTACAGGACAACAACCATAAACTCCTCATACCTTGGCTAATGGTTATACAAGGAGTAGTCCATCAGCATATCACCTTGCAAAGCAATGACATAGAAATGCAGATATTGCGCGAGCTTACTTGGAGAAAGCAGCCAAAAAAATGAAACAGTGGGCAAACTTGGGAAGGCGACCACAGGAGTTTAAAGTTGGCAACTTGGTGTTGGTGAAGCTCCAACCAGTATCACTCCAATTTTTTAGACACAAAGTACATAAAGGATTAGTACGCAAGTATGAAGGGCCCTTCCTAATTGTTAGCAGGGTAGGCCATGTCTCCTACATATTGCAACTGCCGACATGGCTCAAAATTCACAACGTCTTCCATACAAGCAACTTGAAAGTCCACCACTTAAATCTGCAAGATGCATTCCGAAGTGTTCCAACTCGACTACCCCCAACAGAGCCTCCTACGAGAAACAAGTTAAAATCATTCTAGCGGATCGCAAGACAAAGCTACCCAACGGAGTGGAGCAAACCGAATACTTGGTGAAGTGGCGAAAGCTTCCCCGAACAGAAGCTAGTTAGGAGCCTGAAGATGCCCTATGACATGAAGAAGCCATCGTCAAAGCCTACCAACAAGCGCAACAGTTTAAGTGGAGAAAATGTCACGAACAATCGTCGCGCACCCATAGCATATTCGCTCAATGAACCGTTCGTCACTTTTGCATACTTGTTGTCACTGACAAAAATATAAACAAGGTGTTCGATGTAATGCTCATGTTTGTTTATGTCCTTCGGTTTTTGTACATTCTTTATACAATAAGTAATGGGCTTGCAGTAGACTGGGTTGCCCTAGTTTGATTAGCTTTTGTGGCCGGTTTCGGCTTATAAATGGGAGTTGTCGTGTAGGCACTTATGGGGATCTTAGTCTGTAATGGACCTTGATCTTTTGTGTGCAATCGTTTAGAGCTTGTAAAGTCCATTAGTATAATTTGTCGTGGCTATATAAAGTGTTTTCTAAATTAGTTACTTGTAGACCCCGTGGGAAATGCTTCCTCTAACACGTTTTCTCTTTAGTAGGTCCTAAGGGACCCTATGAGGTTTCGGGGAGGCTGACCTTTGGGACAGACACGCTACAGCCGTGACATTTTGGTATCAGAGCAGGACAAGCACACGCAGAAACACTTGTCAAGCAAACGTGGGGGACCTAGCTGGGCTGCATGGAGGGCAACCAACACGCGCGATCGTTTGGGAGAAACGGACATGAAGATGTAAGGAAAGGAGTCACTTAGAGGAGTGGGCATCCTTGATTGGCATTCAAAAGAATGGCCAACCCTTTGTGCGGGAGGCACCACGAGGACAAGCAAGCTAGAAAGAATGTGTAGCGCACAAAGATTGGGATGGCTGAGTTCAAGCTACGGCTCGACGTTGGCAACCAAACTTGATGGTGCTCAAGGCAAGCGGGGTGCTTGGTAAAAGATGAGACCGTGCAAAGTGGGATGTGTTGCTCAATGACCGAAAAAGTTATGCAAAGCTTATAGAGGTGAGGGGAATTCCTAACTCGAAGAATTCGATACTCATGCAAGGGCTTGTATGAGGACGATGGAGTGTTCGTGGCCATCCCAAGGCGACCGGAACTCGACGCCATGGAACATTGAAACTTTCTCTTCGGCATGAAAATGATACGTCCATAGGAGACTGAAGTATGCAATAAGTTCAGCATGTTGCTAGGTCTTGAAGGGTGCAGATTGGCGAAGAGTTGCAATCTAGCATACGATTTGTGGGGGCAGAACAATGCACAGATTGTTCAGTAAGACGGACTAGTCCAAGGGGATGGTGGTCTTCGAAACTTCCAGAGGGAAGAATGCAAAGAGGAAAGTTGCTCCACATGATAGATATCCAAGAGGGATAGGTCCTAATTCTCCAGAGGGAGAATCATATGCAGTGGACCGCACATGTTGAGAAAGGGTACCTTAAGACAATATCTCTATAAAGTTCAATGGACCAAGCGAGCAGCGAGCAGTCGTTGCATGATCTCGAATGAGGTAATGCATTGGTGGATGCATTGCGAGATCAAGTGGGGGAGAGACCATGGCAACATCATACGAAGGCACACTTAGAGTCGATATGGAAATCAAACTCAACGGAGGGTTAACTCAATGCAAATCGAGGCGGAACAACTTGGGTGAAACTTGGTGAAGTATCAAAGCCGCATGAAGGGAGTCGACATAGAAGATGGAAACATGAAGCGGAAGCACAGAGCTTTCCTTAGACAGAGGCCAAGGACATGAACTCTTGTAGAAGCAAGAGTGGAATTATGTTGTTCCATGGGTTCTTCATTCTGATGGAGCAGACTCATTTTGCATTGTGTCAAAAACGAAGGAAGCTCCAAGGCACATGCATCTTATCTCAGAGAAGCATTTGATAGAGGGACTAAGGCGACTCAACTTGCGAAGGCGAAGTTGAGATCATAAGGCCTTAGCACGGGGCAAGAGGACGTAGAGGCAGGTACTCTTGAAGAATATGCCACAATGCTGCCATTCAAATTGTCATGAAGAAAGTGGTGCGTAGCAGAGATTATGCTGGTGGGGAATAGAGGCCCAAGATCTAGACAATGGTGCACCAATTTTAGCGAAGTCGGGGGACGTTGAGAGCTACTAGGCGACGGACTATCCTAGAGCGACACCTCGTTTAGGGGTGACCCGACAATGGGTGGGCGAAAGTGAATTGCCAACGGAGCGAACGCAATCAGAGGTGGCGAAGGCCCTATGATGTGTTGGCAAAGGCCACACATGGAGAGATCGTAGTCCGAGTTCATCACATCTAAATGCAATGGAGATGTCACCAGGAGGCGACATGGTGCAGCGGATCATGGTAGAATAATTCACGGTAATACAACATATGCGGAGACGTCCCATGAGGGACATGATCATGCAGAGGTATGATCAAGAGCTATTGGGAGCTCCACTTCAGTGAACAACACAACGGCAAGAAAGACTATGAGTTCAAAGAGTGAATACCATGTTACTGCAGAGGCGGGTCTTCCGTGTGTGCGCATCGAATCTTGCATCGGATGAAAGCCTTGGTTATCAGCATATGGGGGTTGTGTACCACCGAGGGAGAATTCCGAGTGCAAGTACCAGAGAGTCCCATGGAGGAGACTTGATCATATAGAGGTATGATCGGAGCGACTAGAGAGTTAGATTGCTTCATTGCTTATATTCGCTTAAGGGAGCCCGATAAGTCAGAGGGCAAGGCCGAGTACGCAAACGTTGTTACCAAGAAAGCTAAGGAGAATAGAATCGACGCGAGCCCTGCAACAAGATGGCGGAGGCCATGCATAGGAATTGCAGTCTGTCTTTCCAATGACCAAGGGAAGCTGCTTGGAGAACATAGAGGTGTTGAAGCAGGTGGTCAAAAGGGGCGAGGAACCGACGACGAGTCCAGAGGGGCTTAGCTACCCAAAAGCAAAGCGTCGGTTAGAAAGGAGGTGGACTCGGAGGAGTGCAACAATGTTGTAGAGGCAGATCTACCGATCGCGAAGAAAGAGATGTAGGTGCAAGGCAACGGATAATAGGGCTATGGGCTTGGCAACACCATGGTACCCTTGCTCTCATGGAGGGAGAGCATTGAACGTAAAAAGGGCTAAAGAGGTGGAGAATGCAAAGGCAAACTCCAAGTACCAAGACAGGGCGAAAGGGCAGAGGCTAAGGAACTTCATAAGACCGGCGTCGACTGTAGATAACCAAAAGTGAGGGACTTTGGGTTGATGCAGGAGTGTTTGACCAAGAAACGAAGTAGGCAGTACCTGGTGCTATACCTTTTCTACTCAGAGGAGTAGACAGTAAAGATGATGGGGAAGATAGTACTATCCCAGAGGCAATCAGAAATATCAAAGACTTACTCCAAGTTGGGGGACTCCAAGTTGGGGTAAATTTTTGCTCTTTTCAAGCAAAACTTCTCACATTCTGGAATTTCGATGGTAGTGGGAAAGCGAATTATAGTAGCTAACTCAACGCAATGAGTGCAAACACTTTGAGTGCTTCGGAAGTGTGAACAAAGAGCATGCAAAAGCTAGTAACAAGCTCGATGCATGAAGTACAACCTCGAGGAGGCAGGCGAAATTGAGTGACCTTTGCCTTCTCAACTCAAGAGAATAAGCGAAACTAAGTACCATAATTCTCTTATCTCGGGGAAGCGGGCGAAATCAAGTAACCTTGCCTTCTTAACTCAAATGGAATGAGTGAAACTGAGTACCCTTGTTCTCTTATTTATCTAAGCAGAGGAGCTCTGCACAAGTTTCAGGACCCTTCGAAGAAATATAATGAAAGACAAGTTATCAACTCCTCACCAATGGTGATTAGTACTACTGAGAGTAGATTGTCCGCTTTATTTCCCAACAGAATGCTAATCGAAAGCGGAAGTGATGCGAACCTACTTGGAAGTGACAACTATGTTGAAGAAGAATTGATGGGCAATTTTGTGGAGGAAAGACCTTAAAAACTCCAAAGTTTGTGAGGCGATGGTCGTTAAAGCTCCAACAAACATCCATCCAGTTCAAGCAAACATGAGACCATTGCAAAACTTGCGCATAACAAGGTCTTTTCCTTCATCAGAAGGATTCGTAAGTCCACGAGGATCAACACAACTCACTCGACCCCATACCGAAGTCTGTCATTGGCGAGTTGAAGCAACACGACGCATCAAAGTTCGACAACTCAACAACAGCAGCAGAGAGCAACTGGGGAGCCAAGAGGCATGTTACAGGCAAAGCAGAAGATTGAAGATCCAGCAAAAGGCAAGGAGATGCAGCATCTACAACGGCTTCGACGAGGACGTCAAAGGAATAAGTGAGGGAGAATGTCACGGACAAAAATATAAACAAGGTGTTCGATATAATGCTCATGTTTGTCCGTGTCCTTCGATTTTTGTACATTCTTCAAGCAATGGGTCGAGGTGCGACCTAGTTCGTTAGCTTTTATGGTCAATTTCGTCTTGTAAATGGGAGTTGTGTCATGTAGGCACTTGTGGGGACCTCAGTCTGTAATGGACATTGATCCTTTGTGTGCAACCGTTCAGAGCTTGTAAAGTCCATAAGTATAATTTGCCTTGGCTATATAAAGTGTTTTCTAAAGTGGTTGCTTGTGGATCCCGTGGGAAATGCTTCCTCTAACCCATTTTCTCTTTTGTAGGTCCTAATAGATCCTAGAAGGTTTTGGGGAGGCTGACATTTGCGGACGGACATGTAAGGGTGCCGCACGACTTAAGCAAAACCAGCTAAGTTTGTGACAAACAACTTGAAAGCCTACCACTTAAATCCGCAAGATGCTTTCCGAAGTGTTCCAACTTGATTACCCCCACCAGAGCCTCCTACGAGAAGCAAGTTGAAACCATTCTAGCAAATCGCAAGACAAAGCTACCCAACGGAGCGGAGCAAACCAAATACCTAGTGAAGTGGCGAAAGCTTCCCCGAACAGAAGCTAGTTGAGAGCCTGAAGATGCCCTATGACATGAAGAAGTCATCGTCAAAGCCTACCAACAAGCGTCGACAGTTTAAGTGGGAGAGAATGTCACGAACGATTGTCGCGCATCCGGAGCATCTTCGCTCAACGAACCGTTCGTCGCTTTTGCATACTTGTAGAGATGTTTGGCAACCTGTTTTGCCTTAGTTTATATGGTTTTTCCTGAGTAAGCGAAAATAATTTGTAATGATGCAGTGCGATTGCTCACCACGCCAAGCCAAAAACTACCCAAAACAGCTCCGTTTTCGCGTGCTATGGCTTTTTTTTTGTAGACCACGGTGCGGTGCGAAACGTCAGCCATCTTAGACCCCTGGAACCCCCAAGTGGCATAGCGTTGGATGGGGATTCGGTATACTGTCGAGCGTTGAACATTCTTCACAAGTTGAGCTTGTCTTTGTGTGCAGCACCCGGTGAACCGTCGTTTGTGGACTTGCAACTGTTCGTTCAACCTTCTAAAGTCCTTTTTCGCTCCTTTCTCTCTTTTATCTCTTGCACTAAAGGTGTTTCTTGAATTGCTTGTAAAGCTTCTCTCCTCGCAATACGTCGGGACTTATCTGTCGCTCGCTTTTAAAATAATCAACCTTCTCTTTTAAGGTCCTTCGGGACCTGCATGAGGTTGCATCTAAGCTGACCTATTGCGGACGAATAACGCATAGGCATTTCATGACCTAGGCAATCCCAGCTAAGTCTGAGACATTGGCGCAAGGTGCTTCATAACTTAGGCAATTCCAGCTAAGCCCATAACTTTGCCACAAGGGTGCCGCACGACTTAAGCAAATTCAGGTAAGTCCGTGATAGGGCAGGGAGAAAAAGTATCGTTTTTTTCTCCCCGCACGAATGAGAAGTCGTCGAGGCTTCTCCTCCTTGCGCAATGAGAAGTCGTTGATGCTTCCCACTTTTCGTCGCCTAAGACAAGGAGAAGACCACGACGAAGTAGTTGTCTCGCGAGGTTCTCATCTGCGGCGCCTCGTGGTTCTCCGACCGCAGATATTTTGGACAATCAAGCCATCGCCTCACCGTTAGAAGGTGGCAACGTCCATAGTTCTCCCTCTTTCTCTTGCTTCTTCCATCGCCGCAGCCATGCTGATACCGCCCGAAAGTGGGCGGCAACGGTCAAAATCGACCATTACCGAACTTTAGTGGGCAACGATGATCGAAATCGATTGTTCTCCCGACATGTCAGATAGGCAGTGCAGACTAAAACCACGATATCGCTTGGTAACAAGCAGTTTGCGTACCATCTGCTAGCAGATCGATACGTACCGCCCTTATCGGGCAGTACGATTCAAAATTGCATACCATGGTTGTAACCTTATATAACAACACAATCCTTCCTAAATAATTGTATAGGACAACATGAATAACAAAACAATCAAAACACAATCTTTGCCATTATAACAAAAAAAAGTTCTTTTAAAGATCAAAATGTAATCAATGTTCAACCACCCATAAGAAACTAAATGCCAAAGTTTCTATTTTCCCCTGCTCAACAAAAGAGGAAGAATCAAAGAATATAAACCCATAGGGTTAGGCAATCTTCACAAATAGATTCAAACCAAGTGACAATGCACTAGAGTAAATCAAAGAAGAAAAGGAGGAAGAAATACAATTGTCATGATACTATAAGAATCAACTATGAGAGAGATATTCGTGAGAACCCTAAAATATTTTACGAAAAAATTTGTATTTTGCAACAAAATATGTTGCTCAAGTATAGGATTTATAATACAATGTATTAACCACAAAGACCACATAAAAATCCCAATAAAAATAAAAGAGCTAAGCAATAAAAATAAGGAAATATTACCTCATCCATAACAAGCATCGAACAATCCTTCAAGACACAAACACCTTTCTTTGCAAGATCAAGTATTCGACCAGGTGTTCCAACAAGCAAGTGGACAGGCTGATATAAACGCATAATATCATCCTTCAAGCTGGTTCCTCCAGTGGTAACCATAACCTGAATCTTCAAATGTTTTCCTAGTTCCTTACAAACTTGTGATGTCTGAAGTGCTAACTCTCTTGTAGGGACCAATATGACAACTGAACATACACAATTTATAGATTATTAGGTACAGAAAATAAGCCACGATACTCTTACTGTCAGAATATAAAATTCAGAGGAATATGTTATGTGTTTAGTCTTCTTCATAAAAACTGCAATCTAGATCAAGAATGACATGTTAGATGTTATGTACATTAGATTTTCATGAGAAGTCTTAGTAGAAATGATGATCAGCATGAGGAAGAGATATCAAATTCAAAACTATGATACTCAAGAGAACCCCAAGCATGGTGTTTGTGACAAAGAAGACACAGCCAACAAGTACAATAGATCAAATTTAAATAAAATCTTTATCACAGAGGAGAAACGTCTGCATTTAAAAATATAAGAGAGTAATAAGAAACCTTGAATGGCATTGTGATCTTGGTCAATTTTCTCAAGTGCAGGAATACAAAATGCAGCTGTCTTCCCGGTCCCATTTTTGGCTCTGGCAAGAATGTCACTGCCAGTGAGTGCAATAGGAATGCTTTCTTCTTGAATAGGTGAAGGCTTTTCAAAACCCTTCTCATATATCCCCATAAGAAGTTCCCGCTTTAAAAAATAGTCTTCAAATTCATTTCCTTTAGTTGCAGTCACATCCTGGCAAATACCAGTCCAACATTTTTATACATCACAAAAGAAGTTACTTGCTAGCCAATAGACACTATTCCAAGTAATTCTAGTATGTTCATGACTTCATGTTCTACTTAATTGACAGATGAAGATTGTTACAACTTTCCAGAAAGTGTTTCTTTAACAATTAAAGCAATGGAAAATGAGTGTGAACATAAAACTTTAAAAATTTCCTATAATCATTAAAAAAACATGGAGTGCGATCATATATTTTACGTTGTGATGATATATAAGATCATGAAAAAATGAAACTACTATACATTATGACAAAGATTTTATAATACATAAACCTAATAACATAATATTATAGATACAACAGTACATAATATCCTTGTGAATATAAATGTTATAATAAGTAGTCATGTTTTATAATAGATAAAAAGATCAATCAATCAACATCCTAAACATATTTATGGAAAATCAAAATATAAAACAGCACTTTCACAAATAATGTCTTTTGGTTGAAATTCTTTAGTAGACAATTAATTTATTCAATCACAACTAACTTATTAAAGGCAGAATTAGTCCCTTATCCAATTCATAAAAAGGCATAATAATTTACCTCTGTCTTGTAGCGTGTATCAGGAGGTGGCATCCTCAACTGTGCTTTCCAATCCTGTGAACTGAACCATCAAGGTCAAAATTAATTTTTACAAAGAACCGACATATGTTAACCAAACTTGCAATGTAAGATATTTGTGTCTCAAGTACACTGAAAAAGCTAACATGAAAAATATGACAAATCAATCACATAAATATTAAGTTCCAAGTAATGAAGATATTTTTTTGATGCATCTATTCAATATATTAAACATGCTGGAATCAGGAGAAAATTTGTTTTAGACAGAACAAATACTCCATCATCATGCCAAATTGCTGTACATATAACAAGAAAATTTTCTCATTGTTCTCAACACAATGAACACAGGCCAAGTATTAATCCAACATCAAAAACTGACAGAAGGTTGCCATAAATTAACCCAGAAAATGACTGCCACTTAAATACTCAATATTGGTTTCTTCTGCCACTCCTCTACTATTTTATTTGAAATACAAAAAGGTGTCTTAAGGCAGTGATTTTCTCCTAACGAATTCACTGGATCCATTAAATAAATTCATACTATATCATAAATGTCTTTCCATTTAACTTCATCAAATATTGAATGCATGCACTGGCATTCTAAGGAAATGCATGCATTTAACTCCCTTAAATTATTGAATCATGTGTTGGCATTCTCCATCCTCTTTCAAAATTTATAATCAAAGGAAACAGAAAGTAAGGATGTTTGTTTAACTAGATATGTAAAGAAATTCAAAACTTGACTTATTGAACATGGTTACATGTAATATATAAGTCCAGATCAAGTGTGACTGTTGGTATAAAGATCAGCATTCAGACTGAAGGTTCAATAACTTCAGTATAGTTGCAGAAGGGAATGTGGGGTTGGTTTAGTTGAACCAAGTGTAATTAGTTTATTCTGATTTAATATTTGAATATGTGGTGTAGGCTTTTCACATAGGCAGGAAATATAAAATTATGTGCCACATAAAGAAAAAAAAGGTCAAAGCCAAAGCCTAAGGACTTTCTGAAGGTGGATTTCACTTCCATCCTTGCTGTACCAGAAGAGCCGGGCACCACTTTAACTGGACAAAATGCCCTTCAGTGAACCAATTAGTAGAAATGCCAATGTATTTAGACAAGTCCTTTGAGCGGAAGGAGAGTACTTCAGACCCATCCTAGCATAGTTTATGTCCTACAATGCTAAGAATTTGGATTAAATCAGGCAGACAATGTGATGTTATTGTTTCTCCTTCAAGCACCAAGAAGTCAATATACTAGAAAAAACCCAGAAGGATAATGCCATCAACTAATGTTAAAAAGATAAGTATATGCCTCATATAGAAGGAAAAGAAAGAGTTAAAATAGAAGACAAAGAATGAAAGAAATAGAAATGAATTTCTAGGCATAAGAAAGAGTTCCCTAATGGAGATAAGGGTTTCCCCCTTCTAGCTCTGGAGATCTATCAACTAATGGAAGATAGAAAAAAAAGGAGCTAAAAGAAACAACTTCCGTCTATCACTTTTATCTTCTCCTCGAAACCCCTGAACAAAACAGTGTTGGAGATGGTCAACCAACCTCGTTTTCGAACATCCCTAACTTGCAAAATTACCACCCAACAACAAACACAATCGCACATCCTTCTGTCAAGTGTTAACTCAATGCAAAGCATGACATACATTTGCAGTCAAACAGTGGGCAAAACTTTGCCGTTTTCCCAAGTATTGGCGACCACTACACAAGATATGGTACTACGTTGTTCAAAGGAATTGCACTTGTTAACCACAACAATTATCCAGATACTAACTCATCCGATTCTGCTAGTTCCAAATATGCAATAAGAAACGGACTAGAAGAGAAGCAACACCGCGAGAAGGTAAAAGACAAAATTACAACAAACTAAAACCCACAATGTCACGCAAAGATCCTTCCTTTCCGATTTACCTGGTGTCAGAGGATTCAGGTTGAACCGATTTCACTACGTCGCCAGAGCCAGAATCGCCTCCTAACTGATTCCTTCGCGACCATTGCTGCTGCTGCTGCTGCTGCTGGAAGGGCTGGTTCGGCTGGACTTGGACCGGGTTTCGCTGAACATACTGCTGTTGTTGTTGCTGTTGCTGTTGCTGGTGGTGGTGGTGGTGGTGGTGGTGGTGGTGGTGGTGGTGAGAGTTCCTCGAATAGAAACCAGGGTTTGTGCTCGCGTTACCCCCTCGGCCGTTGCCCATTCCGGGGGGAGGATATCTACCTCGAGGGTTCATCTCAGGCACCAAAAACGATTCTCCCAAGGGACGATCGGTGAACGAGAGCAGAAGAAATCGTAGCGCAGTCCCTGGGAAAAGCAGAGATGACGATGAAGAAGAACATAGAAAGCAAGTAGGGAAGCTGCGATCAAAGTTAGGGTTAATAGATCGGAAAGAATCTAAGCGAAACGGGTAGAGATTGGACCGATAACGAGCCGATCGGGAGGACGTATGCAGCTTTACAGCGGAAGAAGCTTTAAAGTTCGAGGAATCAGTTCGACAAGGACGAAGTGTCGAGAAAATTGGCAGAAGGCACGCGCTTGGAGAAGAGAGAGAAAGAGAGAGAGAGGGAGAGAGAGAGAAAGAGAGAGAGGGAGAGAGAGAGAGAGAGGGCTTTTTTTGGGTCCTTGCAAAAAAACTGATCTTTTGTTCTTAGGGCAACGACATGGAATGGAATTACCGTGAAGCCCTCGAGTATATAACAACAATATGTGCTCATGAGCAGTAATAATAAACTTTGTTAAGACTAAATCACCTTAATTAATCTTTCCTCGAGTGACGGGATCTTATCTGAGAAGCAACATTGCGTCCGAGTCCGCTCCAGCCCTTAACAGGAGGGTTAATATTTGACAGCTTGGCTCGGCGAACATGGTTCGGTTGAATGCACAGTATGCATCTGTGTGGGCTGATTCAGTTCAGATTCAGATTCAGAACTCGGTTCCATTGGATCGGTCAGACATGGCCTACGGCATCTACTTGTTTTTAACAGGGGTGGTCTTTTTTTTTTTTTTTTTCTTTTAATTATACGGTTTGGGAAAGGGGAAAGGGGAAAGGGGAAAGCTAAACTACAACCACGTTTTGATTCGATATGGGTGTGCGGGCTCTATTGTTCCCTACTTGTCTTAACTCTGCTCAATTAAAATAAGTGACATTGAGGCTTGTGCCCAATTCAGAGGCTTATTATATTAGGTAAGGAACGACCCTAAGCCAAATTTTCTTTTGGGATTAAGGAAATTAATTACTTTTTTTTTTTACATGAAATGAGTCTATTTTAAATGCTAAACAAAGAATATTTATTGGACGAATTTTTGAAAGGAAAAAAAAAAAGAAACCTCTTAATTTTTGCATATTTTTCATAAAAAAATTTTACTCACACCTCAGCCCTTGATCGTCAAGTTTATCCTTTTTACTCACACACCATCCTTGGATCGTCGATCATTCAGTGCTTGCTCATTTGTTCAATTTGATCTGGTTTATTGCTGATTTAATTTTGTTAAGGAAACTTGTAAATTAAAAATTACAAAGGTACGGTAAAGGCACTATCTTCTTCGTATGGTGCTGAGCTTGTGTAATTTTGCTTCTCGTCCATCTTTTTTTTTTTTTTTATCTTCTCGTTTCTTTTTTCTTTTTTTTTATTTATCTGTTTTGACATTGAATCAAGAAGATAAAACAACATCGTGTAACTATATTAATTAATATATTTATTACTGTTTGATCATTTAGTAGGTATTTAGACATGATAAGATGAATATAGGACTTTCATGAATAAAGTGATATATAAATCATTTTATTTAATTAACTAACTAGTATTTAAATCATCTTTCCTTATTTGGTTTTGTTTGTTAAATCTGGGAGCTGCTATACCTCTTATTATTATTATTATTATTATTATTATTATTATTATATTGGTTCACGGATTGTTATGTTTATTATTTTTTTCTAATTATGAAAGATTCATTTCCTAATAAAATATTTTCAGTTCTTGATAATATTGATAGACAAACATTATGTGAGATATCGGTGAAAACTAATCACAAAATAGCTAAATCATAATATTTATGATGCATTCATTAGATGTTATTAATCATTGAGTTATTTTAAATAAGGACATGTATGATAATATTAAACAAGTGTTTGCATTGTAGTCAATATGATGATGGGGGTGTTATTAAACACACTAGTTCATTTCGCTAAAGATGATGATGATTTATTATTAAACACACTAGTTCCTTTAGCTAAAGATGATGATTTTTCTACAGTGATCTTTTTATTAGCCAGCTATGCTATTTTAATGATACTAATATTATTTTATTATATATTTTTGACCTATACTATTTTATAATCTAAAATCATGTCTTTAGATAGATGTTTCGAAATAGAGTTAGAATTTCAAAAAACCTTTAGTAGACTATGTCATTAGAAAATTTTTTAAGATCAAACATGCTATAACTAAAAATTATAAGATAAAAACAAAATATATAATTTTCAATTGCTAATGGATTAGATAGTAAGTATTTTGTGGTGGAACTAATAGTTTTTGAATTACCAAGATTTATAAAGAGCATGAATGCAATTTATCAAGATCAAATTGGGACCATAAGGAATGTAGTAGTTCTTTCATTGTAAATCAAATCAAAGATCAAGTTATGATAAATGTTAATTATATTCATAAGATAATTATTGCTAATACACACAAAAAAGGTTTGGAGTTGTCTCTCACAAGAAGGTTCATCTTACACGAGATTGCACTTAATGAGGTTCGTGATGAATTTGATTATTCATTAATATAATTGTAGACTCATGTTCAAATAATAATTTCATATCTTTAAATAATATTTTAAGCTTTTGAAGCTTACCTTAGAAGTTTCATATTATACATGTGATATTTTTATTTTATTGATGTTGTGCATCTATTAGAAAAATATTTTTATGCTTTGATAATGATTATAGCTATTGATGATTATAATAATTATTTTTAATTATATTTATTATGATGGAGATTAAGTGTAGAGATTTATGGGAGTTGTTCATGCATCAATTGAAATATGTATTGTGGGATGCAAAAATTTGACTATTATATCATCCAAGAATTTTTTTCAACTGTGAAAGAGATTTTTCCATGAGTATATCATAGTTATTGCATAATTAATCTATCTAAAAATTTTATGATCCATGTACCAGACAAAAAAGCTGCAAAGTTGGTTACTGTTAGATCTCTTAATATTTACAAGTTTAATAATTATATACAAAAATGGAGAAAAAAATCATAGAAAAAGTTTCATATGGATATCTAAAATTAAGAAGAAATGAGCCTGTGTATTTTTCCTGACCAATGATATACTATACTCATCAAAACATATTGCATGTATCAAAGTTTTATCGAAGTATTTAGTCTAATTTATAAGTTTAAATGTCAAAATATATTGCATGGATCCATCATATTTCGGTGAAATATAAAAATAACTTAGACAAAATAAAGAAAATGACATGCTATTCAGTTGCTAAAAAAATAGAAAAATATCTTAAATTTTTTAAAATTGGAAAAATTGAGATAGAAGTCCATTTTAGTGCACTCGGTATTTATCATATATTAGGATTTGTCATTTGGGGACCAAATTCTTATAAAGTGTTTTGGACTAATTTAGAAGTTCAAATATAAAAAATTATTGCATAAATCTATGAGATTTGGATATAAATGAACAAACTTAGAGAAAATAAAAAAAAATGACCGATTGTTCAAATGCTAAAAAAACTAAAAATATCATAAAAATTAGATAAATTTAAAAATTATGATAAACGTTAAATGATTTGGACCAGTCTTGATATACGATATACTATTTTTATTTAACACCAAAAATAGTGTATCACATATTAAAAAATATTTTTTTATCGATCAAAATTTTATCATAGAATATGAATCTATTTAAAAGCTTAAATATAGAAAAATATTGCAAGGATCCATCATGATTTGGTGAAAATGGAAAAACTTAGAGAAAATAAGAAAATCACACAATGTGCAGATAATAAATAATTCAAAAAAACAAAAAATTTAAATTAGAAACTAGTTATATATATCCATCTAGGCCCAATTCAAAGATTTCACAAAAAAAATTATATGATGTAGACCAGTTCTGATATACGATACATTATTTTTAATTTGACCATAAAATAATATATTGCATATTAAAAAATATTTTCTATGGACCAAATTTTAACTATAGAATGTGGCCTATTTAAAAGCTCAAGTATTAAAAAAATATTACATAGATCTGTATGATTTAGTGAAAACAAAAAAAATAGAGAAATAAAAAATATCACATAATTCATAAGTTGAATAATTTAGAAAATATCAAAAAAATAAAAGTAGAAAATTAGTGACATATATTCATTTAGGTCCGATTCTTAGATTTCATAAAAATTTCAAAAGATTTGGATGCATTATACTATTTTTTATTTGTCTTAAAAAAATAGTGTATCTTATATTGAAAATTATTTTCTATAAACCAAATTTTTATCACAAAATGTGGACCTATGTAGAAGTTTAGATATAAAAATGTATTGCATGGATCAATCATGATTTGGTGGAAATAAAAAAATAAAGAAAATAAAAAACTGACACATTGTTCAATTTTAAATAATTCTGAAAAATATCTAGATTTTTCTATATTAGAAAACAGTGACATATGTCCCCGTGGATCTAATTTAAATATTTTTTAAAAATAAATGATTTAGACTAGCCTTTATATTAATTTGACCCCAAAAATAGTATATCACATATTAAAAAATATTCTCTTTAGATCAAATTATTATCATAATATGTGGACCTATTTACACGCTTAAATGACAAAAAAAAACATATCATGACCCAATTATGATTTGGTAAAAATGAAAATTTGACGAAAATAAGAAAATAACATATTATTCGGTTGTTAAATACTTTAAAAAATCAAAATAAATTTCTAAATTAGAAAATTAGTGACATATGTCTATCTAAGTCTAATTCAAATATTTTATAAAGAATTAAATGATTTGGACCAATTAATGTATCCCATATGCTACTTTTATTTGACTTCAAAAATAGTGTATCATATATTAAAAAATACTTTCCTTGGATCAAATTTTTATCATAGAATGTGGATCTATCTAGAACCTCAAATGTCAAAAAAATATTACAAAGATCCATGATATTTGGTGGAAATAAAAAAAAATTAAAAAAATAAAAATGATGCATTATTCAGATACTAAATAATTCAAAAAATATCAAACTATTTTTAAATTAGAAAAACAATAAATCTAGTTCCGATTTAAAGATTTTATAGAAATTTTAAATGATTTAGACTAGTCTTGGTATATGATATATTATCTTTTATTTCACTTAAAAATAATGTATCATATATTAGAAAATATTTTCTATAAACTAAATTGCCTATAAATGTGAATCTATTTAGAAGATCAAATCTCAAAAAATAAAAATAGAAAAATAAAGAAAATAGAAAAGTGACACACTGTTAAGTTGCTAAATAATTATAAAAATATCAAAAAAATCTCTAAATTAGCAAAATAGTGACATATGTTCATTTGGGTCCAATTCAAAAATTTTATAAAAAATTAAGTAAATTGAATAAGTCATGATATATGTATGATACATTAATTTTTAATTGACCTCCAAAATAGTGTCTTGTATGTTAGAAAATATTTTTTTTCGATCAAATTTTTACTATAGAATATGGACTTATTTAGAAGTTCAAATGTTAAAAAACAAGATCCATCATGATTGGATGGAAATGGAAACACTTGAAGAAAATGAAAAAATGATACACTATTCATATGCTGAGTAATTAAATAAAAAACAAAGAAAAATACCAAATTACTAATATAGTTATTTTACAAAATAGATATGTCTATGTAACTTACCTGCAATACAAGTAGGCAGCTTTCTAAATTGTCGATGGAATAATACTCGTTTCGCTTAAATATCTGCAATCTCTCTCTGACTATTGGAATCCTCTCAAAGAAAAATGAATGATACTTAATTCAAATATTTTAGATTGTCAACGGCTGATACTAATGACCAATGCAATCTATAGTTGCTTTGATGAAATAATACACATGCAAATACATAGAGCACATACATCCAATAAAAATCTATCACTAATTTCTCATCTTCACATGGATGTAATTCTATCATCCGTTTTTTCAAATCCTTACGGGTTGGTCCTTCAAATAAAACATTAATTATATACAAAATACCCTCCAGATCCAAATATCTTCGGATCAATGATTTCTCTAAAATTTAGTATATTAAGAAGAAGAGATACATCTAATATCCAAAATGATAATTCAATTTCATTCACTATAAATTTATTATTATCATTCCATTATTCTATAATTGTTGATAATAATATGTGAGATACAACTATGTCAGGGATAATTAGAAAATGCTCAACTAACATACTTCTTATAATATCCAAATGACACTATCTTGATGATATTGAGATTAATTTTGCCCAACTACGCTTAGGTGCCATAAGAAAATGATAAAAAATGATCCGCAAAGCTTCATCCTGTAGCCTTTCAACCAAAATGGTTTTGGGTATTTCTTCTATTAAATCTCAAATTTTGATAATGAATTAATTTACTTTTGAGATAAGTGATGCAAACAAATTCTTCAATTTTAAAATGAACCATCAAAGAGCCAACTACTAAGTAGGAGAGTAGAACACTGTGTCGAAAAATTAGTATGTTGAAAATTAGACATCAAGCTAGAGATTGATCGATGTACTAGAGATTAGACTTCGTGATAAAAGTTTTAACGTATGAGATATTATACCAAAAGATTAGATATCATAATAAAGTTAACATGCTAGTCGAATGAGTAATATATCGAAGGAAAGAATAATGTTTTGAAAGTTTTGACAAAATATCAAAGATTGTATATGTCAAAAGATTTGTAAATGTGTTGATTTATCCAAGTCTTAATTGAGATTATTTTTTATTCAATTTAAGTCCATATTGGGTTGAGATACTACCACTTGTATCTCAAAATTTTTAAGGATTTTTATTTTGGGCTCTAATTTTTCAAGCCATTTGTGGCCTATAAATATTTCACTCAAGCTTAGTTAATGATTTATCTATTCCCGAGGTAGTGAAGTATTGTAAGCTTTTATTTTGAGCATAGTTTGAGTTTCCTCCTCCTCTTGAGTATAGTTAAAATTCTAAGTTATAGAGGTAAGAGATCTTTTAGAAAAAAAAAGTATGAAGGTTATCTTCAAAACTTGAAAAAAGAGAGAGTTACAATAAGAGTAGTTTATCTTCACTCATTGGAAAAAAGATCGATAGTGAAAGCATGTAATCATGAGAAAAAAAGAATCTAGAATTGACATAAGTCAGAAAGATCGAACCACTATAAATTTGTTTACCTCTTTTTATTTGTGACTTAGTTTGATTCTCTTTATCCAGATTTCAAAATATGTTGATTGAGTTTTACAATCAATTAAAAATGTTATTACACTAATTCACTTATTTTTGAAGTGCTACTAAGATTATAACAATTGATATCAGATTAATACCCTCTTAGACAATTAAGAGGGTCACTTCATCTCTCATGCTCTATGTTCAATAGAATAAATTACATTTATTAGAAAACTAAAATGATAAAATTATTTATAGTGCTAGAGTCTCAACTATAACTAGCATACTAAAAAAAGCATTATATATATATATATATATATATAAGCATTAATGTTTACTTATGTTAAGCATAATACAACAAGCTCAAGTGTGCTAGCAGATTGTAAAATAAAGTTATAGTAATAAATATGCATATAGTGATTAACATAAAGAAGGGGGAACCCTATCAATTTGTTTTTAGTAAATTAGCATATTTTAATTTTAAGATTACCTGCTTTCCTTGATACTTCTATTGATAGTAGTAATAAAATAAATGTGACATCCTACTTTAGTCATCTACATGGGATATGAGTGAAACTAGGAGTAAGGTGTTAAAAGTTATGGTATCATAACTCAAGTCATGAGTCTAGTAGACTATCTATATCTACAAAATCATAAGATGAATTACTAAACTATTCTATAAATTTTACTAATTGAGTTGTATTGATTTTCTTATTATTATTTAATACTTTTATACTTGGTAGCTAGGTTGTGGATAATTTGGAATTAATCTAAAATATATCATGAGAATTCAAGGGCAAGCTAATAACTCTAATAATATTTGATATGAGACTTCCGATGATAGAAAGACATTTAAACTAGGATATTAAAAAGATGTGGTGATTAATAGCCTAATAGATTTGGTAAAGAAATAATCTAAACAACTGGGATAGTTATTGGCCTAAGAGTAGGAGGTAGTGCTAGTAGTAGTTCAAGGACACGATATTGTAGAATCAACAAGTGAGAGGTTTAGAAAAAAATGATCCATCAATCTTTAAAGATGATACATATCCAAATGGCTAAGGAGTGGATAAGATATATTGATGAAATCGTCGAATATGCATAGATTCAAGATGAAGATAAAATTATTTGTATAACTTATATAGGATTAGGGTACCTAAACAAATGTCTTGAAAAAGATTCAATGAGATATTTACTAAAAGTATTTCAATGTAACCCACCAATCATCTAAAATGATAAAATTTATTAATCTCAAATAAGGTCAATCAATGATACATTACATTAGAAAGTTTGATAAGTTATCTTGATTTATAAATAACGTGGTTAGCACCGATGCCTTAAGGGTGGATCAATTTTCATAATGAATGCCTTAGATATTTCATATTCCCTAGTGGTAGAAAAGGTCTTGGAGGCAAAGGAGGCTGAGCAAAGAATTTTTGATGCTCAACAAATATGCTATAGTCACGATGAATATTATTTTTTGACAATAGGGTCCCATAATATATTTTGGACAGTAAAAAAAATAAATAGCACTCAGGGATAACAATATGGACAACCTAATACCCTACATAAGGAAAAGTGGGTTAGACATTCCAATCTTATGGGAGCCTCTTAAAACTTAAAAAAATTACTTGTGAATGTGAAAAGTGTAATATGAGGAAACATCTTAAAGGTAAAGAGCTGTGTTTTCAATATGAAAAGCTAATACATGTAGTAAGAAACTTATAACAATTTCATCAAAACAAAAAAGAGTATCGGGCATCATCTTTGTATGATCAAGACAGAAGCAAAGGCTAGTCCCTTGGTTATCTTAGGTGATATTTATTTATGATATTTTCTTGCATCTATTAATTGATTCTGGCACCATACATTCGTTTATATTACTGGACTGTGAGGAGAAACTAAGCAAACCATATAAAATATTAAATGTGATATATTGCATAGTTATACCATCATGAGATATAATATATTCATGTGAGATCTTATCTAATTTAGATTACCGATAAAGAAATAATTATAGATCTAATAATATTTAACATATAATATTTTAATGTTATAATGGGCATTAATTGTCTAAACATCATGCTTTCATATACTATAATAAAAAGAGGACAGGACAGTATTTAGACTTTAGGGTCAATAGGGTTTGTATTTGCTAGTTTAGAAGAAAAGACATCTCTTTTCTCTAAGCAATGGAAATAATAATACTTTTTAAATGATTGATCCGTAGGATATTTGACAAATGTGATTGGCAATAAGGTGGGGCCAAAGGTCAAGTTAAAGGATATGCCAGTTGTGAACAATTCAGATATTTCAAGAGGACCTCCTTGGATTACCATTAGATAGGGAGTTTGAATTTGTCATGACTTACATGTTTCCATAGCACCTTAAGAATGGCTCCAATAGAACTGAAATAGTTAAATATGTAATCGTAGTAACTTCTTATAAAAAGTTTATTTTCCCTAGCTTTTCATCATGAGAAGCATCAGTCCTATTTGTAAAAAATAAAATAAAATAATATAATTATGCATAGACTACATGCAATAAAATAAGGTGACTATTAAGAATAAATATCTACTCTCTAGAATTAATGACTTATTTGATCAATTGCAAAGTGATTTAGTATACTCTAAAATTGATTTGAGATCAAGATATCATCGACTTAAAATCAAAGACATTCTTAAGATTACTTTTAGGACCATGGACATATTGAATTTCTATTGATGTCATTTAGTTAAATAAATGTACTAGTCGTCTTTATGGACTTAAGGAATAGGGTAATCAAGGAGCATGTAGATAGATCTATGATGGTTTCTATTTATGATATTTTGATATACTCACACTTTAAGGAGAAATATATAAAATATTTAAAAATAACTTTTTAAGTATCTTGAAGGAAAAGCAATTGTATGCAAAGTTTAAGAAATGTGAAGTGGCTAGAGGAAATATCATTCCTTAGGCATAATATGTCCAAGGAAGAGATCTCAGTAGATCTAGCTATGGTGAAGGCAATTACTAATTAGCCATACTATAATAGAGGTAATGAGTTCTCTTGGGATGGCAGGATATTATGACAATTTGTAGAAGGATTGTCTAACAGAGCATCACCTCTCATCCAATTAACACAAAAGAATATTAAATTTAAACCGACTGATGCTTGTGAACATAGTTTACAAGAATTAAAAAGGAGATTATCTTCATCTCCAATTCTTGCAATATCATATGGGTTAAAAGGGATTCATGGTATAAAGTTATAGCTTATGCCTTAAGATAGCTAAATATTTTGAGAAGAACTATGTGGCTCATGATTTAGAGTTGGTAGCAGTGGTGTTTGCCCTAAAATTTTGATAGCTAAATATTATTTTTATGGGAGAAATGTGAAATATAGTTGTTTTATTAATATTTCAAAGACCACTCTGTATAGGAGATGACTAAAGTTAGTAAAAGACCACTCTGTATAGGTGTTTGCCCTAAAATTTTGATAGCTAAAGAAGCTGAAATATTTCTTCATTAAATAAGCTGAATATGAGACAGAGGAGATGACTAAAGTTAGTAAAAGATTCTGATTAAAGGTCAGCCAATTTAGTTGTTTTATTAATATTTCAAAGACCACTCTGTATAGGAACGTAGAAATTTGAATCTGAGATAGATCCTTAAAAGTTTAATTGGGAGATTAGTAGTACTATCACTATAGCTAATCCTTTTAAAAAAAATTAAAGTGTTACTATTAGAACTTTAGCGGATTCTAAGCTTGGGGGTGATCACTATAGGGGATCGACCTCCTTGGAACTCTACATGGGTTACCTCCTCTAAATTACCACTTAAAGACTATAGAAAATACTCTTCTATTAATGATAAAAAATAGAGGATTACAAGGCTATTTATAGGCCTTCTAACCCTAATTCCTAAGGGACTCCTACTCTCAATCAACTCCTGATGCATATCTAAGTCTAACCTCCAATCGACCCATCTAGGGGCGATCAGTTGCTTATTGTTTCCTATTTCTACTCTGACTTAATCCCTCCTCAACTAACCCCTCTTTAACTAGGATAAGAAGTAGTTAATTATGGTAATATGCATACTACTCTTTCCTTAAAATATCTTCCTCCCATCTAATCCTAACATAGCCAGCCTTCTTACTTCTTTATTAGGGGTCGACTAGATAGGATTTATATGAATGCCCTTAGGATTTACATATTTGCTCTCTTTAATGAAACTAAATTAAGACTCCCTAGTTAGAATCCTAACAGACCCACCTTTTTTAAATCAGCCTTGTCCTCAAGGCTGGTACTCTATAAATTCTGAAAATTTAATTTTTAAATCATCTCCCAAGTGGCCTCTTCTTCTGGAAGGTTCGCCCACTATATTAGCACTTTAGTAATGGATCGTCATCGTCATGTCACGATCCTTCGGTCAATAATGGCACTCGACTGAGTCTGGAGCTCTCATTGGATATTCATATTAGGTAAATATCTTTGAACTGTCTCATTTTGTCCTAATTTGGGAGTCGGCAGGTAAGTCTAATCTATATGCTATTACCCCGATGCGCTCCACAATCTGATAAGGTCCATAGAACCATGGTGAAAGATTCATGAATCCTCTAGTCTATATCGATGTTTGCTTGTATGGCCAGAGTCGTATAAATACCCAATCTCTTACTGTAAATTCTCTTTCGCATTTGTGTTGATCATATTATTGTTTCATCCTTGCTTGAGCTATAGTGAGATTGTCTTTTAATAGTTTCAATATTTTGTCTCTGTCCTTAATTCCCTATCTACTTGTTTTACTTTAGAGGTGCCCAATACATATTTTGGGATTATAGTAGGAGGTCGGCTATACATAGCCTCATAGGGTGTAATTTTCGTGGATGAATGATAAGTTATATTATACCACAATTCGACCCAAGGGAGTCACTTTGTCCACTCTTTTGGCTGGTCACTAGCGAAGCATATGAGGTATGTCTCTAAATACCTATTCACCACTTCAGTCTGGCCGTCGGTTTGTGGGTGATATGCTATGCTCATCTTCAATTTAGTGCCTTGTATCTGGAATAATTTTGTCTAGAATTTGCTCATGAAGACCTTATCATGATTACTTACAATAGATCTCGGCATCCTATGTAATTTTATAATATTTTCTATAAATATTCAGGTAATGCTGGAAGAAGTGAGCATACCTTGTAAAACGATTAACAACAACAAGAATCATACCTTTTCCTTGTGATGAGGGTAGCCTTTTAATGAAGTCTATTGATATATCGGTCCATATTCAGTCCGGGATGGGTAAAGATTACAGCTTTCCGGGGCTTGCCACTGTTTCGCCTTTATGTCATTGGCACACATCACATTATACCATAAATTTAGTAATAATATTTTTTATCTCTTCCTAATAAAAAAAATTGCTTAATTCTCTTATAGGTTCTAAGGAACCCAGAATGCCTGGCCGTAGGCATCTTTTGAAGGGTGGTCTTTATGTAACTAGAATTTGGCACAAGCACAATGTATCTCTTATAGCGTAGGTCTTTTGAATCACAACTGTAATGAGCCACAAAACTTAGTTCTTCCTCTAATTTCTTTATGATCTTGCTGGTTCCTGGATCATCTTGCCATTCTCTCCTAATGTCCTCAAGGAAGTTGCTGGTTGGAAGTGAAATAATCAAAAATTCAACTTGCTCGGGTAGTCGTGAAAGCGCATCTACAACAATATTTTCTTTCCCTTTTTTATAAATTATTTCATAATTATATCCAAGAAGCTTTGTTATCCATTTTTGCTGCTCGGGAGAAGATATCTTCTACTTTAGGAAATATTTCAGGCTCTTATAGTCAGTCTTGATTTGGAAGTGTCGCCCTATTAAGTACAATCTCCATTTAGCCACCACATGCACAATCGCAAGCATCTCATTATCATAAATAGTCATCTTGAGGTGGGCAGGAGATAAAGCCTTACTTGTATGCTAGGGGGCGGCCGTCTTATATTAACACAACACCTATTCTCACTAAGGGGGCATCGGCTTCAATAACAAAAGTCTTGTCGAAGTCGGGTAGTGCTAGCACGGGCGTTGTCATCATTGCAGTCTTAAGTTCGTCGAAGGTAGTGGAGGCTCTATCCGACCATTGGAAAGCATCTTTTTTCAGCAAGGAAGTGAGAGGTGCATTGATCTTCCTATAGTCTTTCACGAACTTTTGGTATGTTAAGCCGAGAAAGTCGCGTAGTGATTTTATGTTCCTCGGGGACGACCATTTCTGTATTGCTTTAATTTTAGAAGGGTCCACCACCACTCCTTCCTCTGATATGATATGCCCAAGATACTCCACCTTCTATTGAAGAAAGCTATACTTCAATTTTTTGACAAAAAGAATATACTCTCGAAGAATCGTTAAAACAAGTCGTAAGTGCTCAAAATGACTTTCAGTAGAAGGGCTGTAAATAAGGATGTCATTGAAGAAAACTAGCATAAACTTACAAAGATAATTTCAGAAGATATTATTCATAAGGCTCTGGAAGGTGGAGGGAGCATTGGTGAGATCGAGGGGAATTACCAGAAATTTACAATGGCCATTATGTGTCCGAAAAGTGGTTTTTGATATATTTTCTTCGCACACTCGTATCTGATGATATCCAGATCGAAGGTCCAGCTTTGTGAAGATTCATGGTCCCTTTATTTCATCAATCAATTCATCTACTACTAGAATATGGTACTTGTCCTTGATAGTTATACTATTGAGAGCTCTATAGTCGATGCACATTCGTCATGTTCCATCATTTTGTACAAGGAGTACCGGTGAAGAGTAGGGGTTGTAACTCGGCCAAATGACTCATGTTTCTAGCAACTCCTTCATAATCCTTTCTATTTCATCCTTCTATGGGTGAGGGTACTGATATGGCCAGCTGGAGGTTTGCCCAGAAGAATCAATATCCAATGATCATGCTAGTGACTAGGAGGTAGGCTACGTGGTTCATCAAATATATCTGAAAATTCAACAAGCAAGGGAAGTAGATTTGGGTCTTTAACTTTAGTTATCTCCCCCTTGGATTGCTACTCAAGTTGTATAAGAAGCCACTGTATATTTTGTGCAAGACTTTGTCCATTCGTTATGTACAAATCGTTGATATGTCGCTCCCCTGTTTGTCGCGCAGTATCACCTATTTTTCCTGGCTACAAAACTTCATGATTAATTTTAAAAAATTCTAAAAAATATTTGCCTAATATTATTAGCCATTCGATGCCAAGCAATGCTTCATAATCATCAAGAGAGAGGAGAAAAAAATCTGTGATTATTTCTTGATCCTGTAGCAAAAGCTTCACCCACGAGCACTAGCGATCACACTTCAGAATTCGTCCGTTAGTGACTTTAACATCAAACTTGCTACAATCTTCAATAGGTAAGGCCATTCATACAACAACCTTATTATTCATAAAATTATTAGTGCTTCTAGTGTCAATGAGAATGGTAATCGGTTGTTGCTTCAGAAATCCTTCCACTTTCATCATTTACGGGTTCACATAGCCAGCAAGAGCATGCATTGTAATATCAACCTACTGCTCTTCTTCATTTGTGACCTCTTCCTCATGCTCTTGGACCTCCTCCTCCATATCTTCAAGAGGTTCAATTAATAGGAGGCAACCCTTTTTACAGCAATGATCGCGACTCCACGGTTTGTTACAATACCAACAAAGCCTCTTTGTTGATCTATCACGTAGTTCTTATCTTGTCAATTTTTTGGCAGTGAAGGATGGCTGAGAATAGAAGGAGACTTGTATGTCATGGGCCTAGGAGTGGTTCTCAACCTCTGGGCATCTTGGTTGAGCTGCTCTTCTTGTATTTAGGCGAAGGAAATTGCAGTAGCTATGGTACTATGCTGTCGCATCTTAACCTCCCATTTTATCTCCGGCTTGAGTCCCTCGAGGAAGGTACCTAGCAATTGTCGGTTAGTCTAATCATGAGCAAGGTAGGATAGTTTCTCAAACCTGGTTTGGTACTCTTGAATTGTAAAGATTTGTCAAATTTTTGCGAGTTGGTCGTCGATATTTTCATACTCCATAGGTTTGAAGCGATTCAGTAGTGCATTTTTAAATTAATTCCACATTGGAGCCCCATGATTATATTCTAGTCAATTATACCATTAGATTGCATCACATTCAAGGTAGATGATAATGATTTCCACCATAGCATCATCCGACATTTAATAGTAGTGGAAGTAATGTTCGACGTGCGAAATCCACCCCATCGAGTCTCCTTCTTCCCAACGTGGGAAGTCCACCTTCATGCATGGCTAAAGCATGTCCGAAGGTTGTCCCTCCTTCCATAGAGGCCTCTATGAACTCTCTCCTTGCTAAGATTTGGTTGGACTCAATGGTTGTCTAATTTTGAACTCCGCGAACAAAGCGTGCAGTTTGTCCTCCAAGCACGATTTGAGCCGCAATTCAAGCTAAGATTTAAATGCTTCAAACTTGACATCAATTGGATCTTGGGAAGCCATGGTGTCTGCTTGTAGATCAGATATTTCTTTGTCTTTTTTTTTGTTGATGGGTCAATGGCATGGGTGGTGGAAGATTCAGACAATTGGTTAGAGATAGAAGGGTTTGGTTGCAATGGGTTTCTGCATTGGGCTATGGTTTTTGGGGGTGTTAGGGCTATGAAACTAGGTTCTGATAGCTGTCTTAAGGCTAGAGAGATACTCTAAAGATATCTTGGGTGGTGGCAGCAAGATAGTTGGGTTTTGGTGGGTTAAGAAGAAGAAGAAAGACAAAGGTACAACAACAGATTTTTCCTCGAAAAAATTTCAATAGTGGAGACAAAATTTTTTTCTAGAAATTCCTAATGAAAATTTGAGTGAAACTTAAGGAGGATCTATTGGTAAGGAAGAGGTAATGCAACAAAAAATTTATGGAAAGAAATAACAATAGTAGGTTTAGCAAAATCAAAGATCACGATGAAGTATGACAGCAGATTTTTACATCTAAAATATGGCAGTTTAGACGTAAAAGATTAGTAGATTATCTTAATAATTTTTTGATGAAACCAAAGAGAGATGTGAGGATAGGAAGTTCTAAAGCTGTGGTAAAAATTTTATAAAGATTTGATCATGCTAGTTACAAGTGCCCTATAAGTCAATAATATGAGTGATGACACGTGTGAAACACGCTGTGTGATCTTTTTACTTATGATTAATATTGACGTATTCTCATATTATATTATATGTAGCATATATATTATGATATCCTTGGTTCTGTGTAATGGGAGTTGGATCATGATGATATTATGATAATGAGATTGATTCACCTTTAAACATATATCATGAATAATCCCCGTCATATGTTACTCGAGAGGGACATCGAGATAACCAAATAGACCGGTGTACTATATACCCGTCCATATGATGGAGGCAGCTGGTCTTACAGCCACTTACGTAGAGACGCTAAGGATATAGTACATGTGCTCATTGGAGAATGAATTCACTGATCCGCTTATGGAATGCTGTATAGTTAAAGATACCTAATGTCAGACAGTGATTCCATAGTCCCAATTGTGTATCTGGTCATTTGACTTGAGACATAAAGAATGCTTTGTATGAGTACTCCTTTCTTTGATGCTAGACTTACAAGTTTAGAAAGCTCCAGATCTGGTACAGTTGGTTATCGGGATTGATAGCCAATCTTACGAAGGCAATTGAGTGTCAATAGAGGATCATCCACTCTCGGTATCATGAGAGGAATATCTCATATGTGCTTGCTCAAACAAATCCCTGGCCAAGGTCATTCAAATTGAGAGAGAAAGAGTTCTCTGGGAGAATCCGATTAAAGCGAGACTCTGACGGATTCCGTATGTGACCTGATAGTACCATTTTCAATATATGATCTCTGAGATATTAGTTGAATGAGGGATTATAGATACACGATAACTATGGATAGATAGGTCTGATGGATTTGATCGCCCCTTTGCCATCTGGGGATTATGGTGTAGTGGCCTAGTACGTCCATAATCGATGAGTCGAGTGAATTATTATGGGGATAATAATTCATTATATCAGAAGGAGTTCTAATGAGAGCAACTCACGATCAGCTCGGCATTAGGCCTAGAGGGTCATACACATATGGTGGATGCTTTAGTGAATAGAAGATTGGATAGAGATCCAATTAGCCCCTATCTAATTAGCCATAAGGATGTACGATCTCCCTAGGTAAATTCAATCTCTCACATCACGATTTTTTGGGTCTTTGTGATTTTTCTCGCGATCCCAATCTTGTGCACGATGATTTGATCTGCATGAAACCCGATTTTTTGTTTTGATTTCCACTGCACATGTGATGCTTCCGCTGAGGTTTCCCAACTGTGGTATTAGAGCTAAGGTTTTTGTGTAAAAGATTGGTTTTAAACTCCATGTGATGAGATTGAATCATGTAGAATTGTTCTACGCATTCTTGTTATATTTTTGTAGCAAACACTGCGAGGAGGAGGGGCGGCCAACCCCCATATAGGGTCGGCCACCCACGGCTAGCCCCCATGCAGGGCCGGCCACCCACGGCCACGCCTGGCGGCCCCGGTGGGCCACCGCAACTGGCTAGCCCGCAGGGAGGCCAGGCAGTAGCGGTGTAGCACCTCTGCGCTGAGGCGGCGCCGCCCGCGCGCCGCCGCAAGGCGCCGCCACGCCAATCCACAAAGGGTAGCACCGTGGAGGTGCCAGAGCGGAGCAGCCGGGCGACGCAGAGGGGGCAAGAGGGGTTAGGGCATTCCTTTTGAGAAAGGACTATTTTTCCCCTCTAAATTTGGAAATTTTTGAGGATTGTCCTCATGTATAGAATTTTTAAAATACCCTCAACATTTCTGAAAATTATGATAACTGTTCTCTTATCCAAAATTATGAAAATACCCTTGATAATTCTGAAAATTCTAAGTATATCTTGATTTTTAGAAAAAATAATTAATTTAATAATTTAATTAATTATTATATATCTAGTAATCCTACATATGATGTGATGTACATGTGATATATGATGTGGATGAATGATCATGAGCCATATGTTGTGATGTGTGTAATTTTGATAATAATAATAATAATAATAATAATAATTATTATTATTATTGGGACCTGCAAGTCTATGTTTTTCTCGTTTATTATTGGGCCTACGTGTTTGCGATTATTTGTAATTACATGGAGAGGCACAACAGGAGCGTGGAGGTGATAACGGGACCCATGATGCCGTGGCGAGAGATCATGACGCCTGGTGATGCGACGAGGATCCGATGGAACCGATGAAAACGAGATCAACAATCACAATGCATGGAGATGCGCCGATGCACACATAAATCATATTATGAGTGATTAGGCCCATTAGCTCAGGCTTAATCATATTAAGTGACGGCTCATGATCATCGAATGTGGCTTGCATATGTGATGTGTTATACACCTACTAGATATATGTGTATATATATATATATATATATATATATATATATATATTTGCATGTGATGTGGATATATATTAAATATATGTATGTGATACGACATATTAGGATATTGACTTACCAAAAAAAAAGACATATTAAGAGATTAATACAAAATGAAAACCCCTCCTACGATAATATTAAGTTAGTAAGTGTGAGGCAATCAGATTAACCCACGTGGCCTTCCATCATTATATAAAAAATTGAATCACGACATAGGTAAAGTTGGTCGAGTCACTCGAGACTCACCTATCTATGTGATCGAGTTCTTGCTTACGACATATAGATGTCACCGGTGACCTGAGGATATGATATGACTTGGTTGAGTAGTCGAGAGCATATCCATCGAATCAGACTCATCTTATAACGATGGTGATGACTTAATTGAACTTCATGGTTAGTCGAGCAGTCGAGACCATGATGATTCGGGGGCCGAACATGACGAGAATCACAAGGAGTTATGATTAACAAGAGTTGCCTACTTTTTGGGCTTAGTGCAATTGGTCGAGTCCCTCGGGTTGCACTAAGACGCCAATTGGATCCTGATCCCCACTAGGAGTCTGTCAGAGACTTTCGTCTCATGTGTCAAGGGTGTCGCGTGATTCGTTAAGAAAATAGTGAGAGTGCATTAAGATAGAAGTCTATATCTTAATTAGTATTTTTTTAAAAATATGCATGTTATTTAATTTACATTATATCTTGTTTGTTGCTTGCAAACCCCTTACATGATATACTTGATGCCAACCACCTCATTGGTCCAAAAGCTCTACAATTTGAGAATTGTTCTCACGAAGGAGAAAATCCTATATGTCCTTAATATAATTGTGCCCACGCTGGAGGAAAGGACAAGCAAGGATGAGATCGCTTACTTTGTGAAGTATATAGATAGTCCCAGAGGATAACCTGTATGTTGATATTATACTTCAGTCCTTACCATATTCTTTTTTACAGTTTATATGAACAAGTTTGAGGTAACTCTACCTAAACTCCTCAATATGTTAAGGGAAGCTAAGAGCACTATCAAGAAAGAGAAGCTAGTTCTCTATATTAGTGAGACTAATAGGAAAAGGAGCCAGTAAGACCCTTTAGAAGGGCAAGGGCAAAGAAAGACTGGGTAAGGCAAAGGTTGCCAAGAAGGACCCGACAAAGGATAAAGGACAGTGCTTCCACTATGGCCTAGATGGGCATTGGAAGAGGAACTGTAAGGACTACCTTGCAGATAAGACGAAAAGGAAGCTTGTAGAAGCTTCAAGTATATTCATGATCAGTCTCCACTTGTCAGATTTTCATGATAACACATGGGTATTGGATTCCAAGAGTGCTTATCATATCTGTAATTCATTGTAAGTTCTGGCAAGACCTAGTAGATTGGCCAAAGGTGAGATGGATCTTAAGATATGCAATAGAGCAAGAGTTGCTGCAATTGCTGTTGGGGAGGTCACTCTACATTTGCCTAGTAGAGCTATTATTGCATTAGATGCATGCTATTTTGTTCCCTCTATTATCAAAAATATTATTTCTATCTCTTGTTTGACAATTAGTGGATATAAATTAGTTTTTGAGAACAATAGTTGTTCAATAATTATGGATGATGAGATTATCACTAGAGGGACCATGATAAATAACTTTTATATGTTAGACACTTCTCCACACATCATGAATATAAATACATCTAAGAGGAAAAGAGATAAGGTGAATAATGTATATTTATGACATTATAGGCTAGGTCATATACATGAGGGAATGATTCAAAAGTTGTTAAAATATGGATACTTAGATCCATCTGACTGAGTCATATGCAACTTCTGAACCTTGCCTTCGTAGGAAGATGACCAACTCTTCTTTTAGTGGAACTGGAGAGAGCCACTGAGTTATTGGAACTCATACATAATGATGATGTATGTGATCTAATGTCGACTCAGGTTATAGCTGGTTACTTATACTTCATTACATTCACTGATGATTTCTCTAGGTATGGACACGTGTACTTAAGAAGTACAAGTTCAAGGCCTTTGAGAAATTCAGGGAATATAAGAATGAAGTAGAGAACAAGATTAAAAAGAGTATTATGACTCTTCGATCATATTGAGGAGGAGAGTACTTGAGTACAGAGTTCACCTATTTCCTCAAGAACAATGAGATTCTATCCCAATGGACACCTCCTTATACACTTTAGCTCAATGGTGTATCAAAAAGGAGGAATCACACACTGTTAGACATGGTGCAATCCATGATGAGTTTCATTGATCTACCTGTCTCATTTTAGGGATATGCCCTACAGACCATAGCTTATTTTTTGAACAGAGTTTCATTAAAATCGGTAGTGTCTACACCATATGAGATATGGAAAAGAAAGAAGTCCGATCTTAAGGTAATTAAGATTTGGGGCTGTCCTGCCTACGTTAGAAGATACAACCCTGATAATTTGGAATTAAGGATGAAATGGTGCACGTTCGTGGGATAACCTTAAGGAGACTTTGGGATATTATTTCTATCATCTCAAGGACCGAAAAGTCTTTGTTGCCAAGAGAGCTATGTTCCTTGAGAAGTAACACATTCTTGGTGGAAATAATAGGAGTGAGATAGAATTAAGCGAGGTCGAAGAACCTGGCTCAAGCATCATTTCAAAGCCTGAGTCTATTCAGGTACCTAACACACAAATTCTAACTTTACTTAGGTCTAGCTAAGTATCTCACTCTCCTGAAAGATATATGAGACATATCAGTGGAGAGAACTCTCAGGATGTTGATCCTTAGACCTACGAGGAGGCTATTATGAGTATAAACTCTGGGAAGTGGTAAGAAGCCATGAATTCTAAGATGGATTCTATGTACTATAATAAGGTTTGGAACCTTGAAGATGTACCTCAGGGTATCATACCCATCGGCTACAAGTGGATCTTCAAAAAGAAGATCGAAATAGATGGAAAGTTAGAGACCTATAAGGTAAGACTAGTAGCTAAAGGATATCGTTAAAAATAAGGAGTTAACTATGACAAAACCTTTTTACCTGTAGTCATGCTTAAGTCCATTAGAATTCTTTTGGCCATTACAACACATTATGACTATGAGATTTGACAAATGGATGTCAAAACGGTATTCTTTAATGGCAATCTCGAGGAGGAGGTGTATATGATATAACCATAGGGATTCGTATCCAGAGAGAGTCAAAATAAAGTGTGCTTATAGACTAAAGTAAACTTTCTAAAGTTGAAACATAAGATTTGATTAGACGATAAGATCTTATAACCTCGTTATGAATGAAGATAAACCTTATGTGTATAAGAAAGTAAGTGGGAGTGCTATTACCTTCTTGGTATTGTGTGTGGATGATATCCTAATCATTGAGAATGATATAGGAATGCTCTCCACAGTAAAGACTTGGCTATTTAGAAACTTCTTTATAAAAGATTTAGGGGAAACATCCTATATTTTGGGGGTCTGGATCTATAGAGATAGATCGAAGAGGATGCTTGACTTGTCCCATTCTAGGTACATAGACTCTATTGTCAAAAGGTTTGGCGTGAAGAATTCCAAGAGAGATCTCATACCGATGAGATATGGAATATCACTTTCTAGGAGTATGTCTCCAAAGACTCCTGAAGAAAGGGCAGACATGGATAGGATATCTTATGCCTTAGTAATAGGGTCTATCATGTATGCTATGCTATGTACTAGGCCTAATATAGTGCATGCTCTGGCTGTCACGAGCAAGTATTAGGCGGATCCAGTTTTAGAACACTGGAAGATAGTAAAGTGTATCCTTAAGTACTTGAGAAGGACTTAGGATCTTTTGCCGGTATATGAAGAAGGTAGCCTCCAGGTTGAGGGCTACACGGACTCAAGGTTTCAATCTGACATTGTTGATAGCAAGCCAAACTCAGGGTATGTTTTCACCCTGAATGAAGGAGCAGTAAGTTGGAAGAGTTCCAAGCAAGACACTACTGCTAACTCGACCACATAGGTGGAATACATTGCTGCAGCAGAAGTAGTAAAAGGAAGAGGTGTGGATGAAGGAGTTCATCAGGGATTTGAGAATTGTCCCGAGCAGCGTGAAGCCAATTCCCAGAGTTTGGGAACCTAGGTCTTATCAGAATTGTTCTTAAGATGTTTCACTTAATTAGAGAGATCATAGCCCGTAAAGATATAACAATGGAAAGAATTCCATCTGAAGATAACATTGCAGATCCATTGACGAAGTCGCTAGCTCAAATTGTATTTAAGTATTGCAGGGGTCTGATGGGGATCAAACACATAGGTGATTAACTTTAGGTCAAGTGGGAGATTACTAGTTACAAGTACCCTGCAAGTCAATCATATGAGTGATGACACGTTATGCGATCTTTTTGTTTATGATTAATATTGGTATATTCTCACATTATATTATCTATAGCATATATATTACGATGTCCTTGGTTCTCTACAATGAGAGTCAGACCGTAATGAGATCATCTACTCTCGGTATTATAAGAGAAATATCCTATATGTACTTATTGAGACAAATCCCTAGCTATGGTCATTCGGATTGAGAAAGAAAGAGTTCTCCAGTAGCATCTGATTATAACAAGATAAACTAATTCTATATATGACCTGACAGTACCATGTCCAATATACGGTCTTTGAGATATTAGTTGAATGAGACATTATATATACACGGTAACCGTAGACAGACAAGTCTGATAGATTCGATCCCTGTACCGTCTAGGGACTATGGCGTAGTGGCCTAGTAAGTCCATAGTCGATGAGTCGAGTGAATTATTATGAAAATAATAATTCACTATATCATAAGGAGTTCTGATATGAGTGATTCACAAGCTCAATATCAGGCCTAGAGGGTCGTACACATATGTAGATGCTTCAACGAATAGAGGATTGGATGAAGATTTAATTAGCTCATTTTCTCATTAGATGAGACCCTATATTGATGGGCTCCTTAATTGAGACTCAATTAGAGGCCTAAGGAGATTATTGGATAGGGATCCAATAATGTAATGTTAGTAAGTAATTGGATGGATATCTAATACCCACTAAGGTAAGGGCCCTAAGGTTTTGGTGGCTCTTTATAAATAGGAGAGGAGACTCATGGTTGAAAGGCTACAGCTTTGGCCTCTCCCTCCTATTCTCCTCCCTCTCTCTGTGCAACAGTTGCAAGATCAGATTAGAGGAGCTTTCTTGTAGAGATCCATCTTGTGGATGCCGCTAGAGAGGAGCATGCTTAACCTCCATCATCTCCATCCGGATCTGGAATACAGGGATATACGATCTCCCTAAGTAAAATTAATCTCTCACACATCGTGATTTTTTTGGTTTTTGTGGTCTTTCTTATGACCCCAATCTTTTGTATGACGATCTGATCTACGTGAAAAATTAATTTTTTATTTTGATTTCCACTGCATATGTGATGCTTCCACTGAGGTTTCCCAACAAATCAGTCAAAACACAATAGCAAATCAAACAGTTAAGGGTGTGTGGCTGGAATTCTGCAGCGTAACTTTCATCGTAAAGATGAAAACTTTATGATGAAAAGTTTATATAGTAAATACGAATAATTTTTTTTATATTTTTTAAATAGGGATAACTAAATTATAGCAGTAGTAAGGTAAAAAAATCAGAATCTGCTGTAATTCATGGGAGATCAAAGGATGATCTGCGATAGTGGAGATGACGATGAAATTTGATGATAATATTCAAGCAATTATAAGAATTACTTTAGATGGCTATGAGGGGTTGATGGATGGCCGTAGAAGAGCAGCGAGAAGCCAAGAACACTGCTTTGATACCAAGTGTTAGAACCCTAGTGGATTCTAAGCTTGGGGGTGATCACTATAAGGGATCAACCTCCTTGGAACTCTATAGGGGTTCCTTCCTCCAAATTGTTGCTCAAAGGTTATAGAAAATACTCTTCTATTGATGATAAAATATGGAGGATTACAAGGCTATTTATAGGCCTTTTAACTCTAATTCCTAAGAGGACTCCTTCAAGATTCCTACTCTCAATCAACTCCTAAAGCAACTCATAATGCATCTCTAGGTCTAACTTCCAACCGGCCCATCTAAGGGGTGGTCGGTTGCTTATTATTTTTTATTTCTCCTCTAACTTAACCTCTTCTCAACCAATCCCTCTTTAATTAGGATAAGAGGTGGTTAATTAGGGTAGTATGCATCCTATTGTTTTCTTAAAATATCTTTCTTCCATCTAATCTTAACCTAGTCGGCCTCCTTACTTCTTTATTAGGGGTCAACTAGATAGAATTTATATAAATACCCTTAGGATTTATATATTTATCATTTTTAATAAAACTAAATTAGGACTCCCCTAGTTAGAGTACTAATAGTTACATGTTAATAACCTTTATTGGAATCAATTGAAGTTTGAGATTATGACAAAAAAAAAAAAGACCTTTTATGTTAATGGAAAGGTAATTAGATTTCGCGGTAGATTGTATGTACTAAAGGAGCCCAATATAGAATAAAAAATTTTAATAAAGAGAGACTCATCTTTTTACTCAATGCACCCTAGAATAACTAAGATATATAAGGATATGAAAGGACACTATTGGTAAGAGAGATATGATCCAATTTACTGAGAAGTGTTTCGCATATCAACTAATCAAAATAGAACATAAAAGGCCAGTAGAGACCTTGAGACTATTACAAATACCCTAATAAACATAGGAAGAGGTAAACAAGGATTTTGTCATTGGTTTACCTAAAACTAACAAAGGACATGATGGAATTTGGGTCATTATGGATAGATTGACCAAAATAACCCACTTTTTACCCATTTGTGCTAATTATTCTATAGATCAATATGCTTAATTATATATCTAGGAGATAATTAGACTCCATAGTGTGTCAGTGTCAATTATGTCATAGAGACTCTAGATTCACATCAGGAATTTGGAGGAGTATTCATAAGACACTGGGGACAAAGCTAGTTTTTAGTGTTGATTTTTATCCTCAAATATATCGTCAATAAAAAAAATCATTAAGATATTAGAGGATATGCTAAGAACTTTTATCATGGACTAAATATTTATCTTTAATAGGGTTTACCTACAATAACAGATACCAGGCAACCATTGGGATGACACATGAAGCACTATATAGTTGAAAGTGCAAATCACATATTTATTAGGATGAGATGGGTGAAAGAAACTATTTGGGGCCAAATTTGATTAGAGAAATAACAGAAGTAGTAGAAAAGATTGCCAAAGGATGAATGCAGCACAAAGCAAACAAAAATGTTATGCCAATAACAAGAGGAGTCCATTGAAATTTGAGATAGGTGATATAGTATTATGAAAGGAGTTATAACATATCGGAAGAAAGACAAGCTAAATCTTTCATATATAGTATCATATAAAATTCTTGATAAAATTTATGATGTGACCTATAAACTAGTCTTACCTCCTGTATAGAAATGGTTTATAATATATTCCGTGATCAATATTGAGGATGCACATTTTAGATCCTTCTCATGTCTTGAAAGAACAAACAATAGAATTAAATGAAAATTGGGCATACTAAGAACGAGCTATACATATTCTTGATAGAAAGGAAAAAGAACTTAGTAATAAGATTGCTTCCGTCAAAGTAATATGGAGGAATCACATAATAAATAAAGTAATCTGGGAACGAGAAGTGTTGTAAGAGAAATATATGGAGTTATTTAGGTAATAATTTTAAGTATAAAATTTTTATTATGAGGAGAACGTTGTAGTACTCGAGTCACACATACTTGAAACTATAACTAGCATGAAGTATATACTTTATAAAAATATTGTGTTTAGCATTCTATAAAATGTTGGTTGAGCACACAGAAGCATTAATAATGTTTACGTTAAACATAATGCATTAAACCAAAACGTGTTAGGCTTGACTATGAGATTAAAATAGTATGATAATAAACATGCATATAGTGACTAAAAGTGACAGGTGAATTTTAATTGTTCTTAAGTGAATCTCAAGGTTGAAATGAGTTAGACTAATATAAGAAAGTTTGTGTTTTAAATATTATATATGTGAATAATCATAACCTACATTTGCATAGATGGAGTAATAAAAGAAAACATGAATGCAAATCAAACAGTAGTGTTATACTAAATATTGAGATACATAAGTTGTTAGGAAACCTAGCGGGAGCACCACATGTATAGTGGAAGAAACAAAACAAAATAGGGTTTTCACACATATCAAATCATCATACAAAGATTGGTGTGCTAAAAACCTACAAAAACAAAAATCGCGATGCGTGAAAGATTGATTACCTAGGGAGATCGTATATCTCTGAAAATCTAGATCCAGATAAAGATGATGAAGAAGGTCAAGCGTCTTTCTCTTTAGTGGTACCACAATAATGCTCATCCAATCACATCCCAAAACTTACAACTATTGCGCAAAGGGAGGGAGTAAAATAAGAAAGGATGGCCAAAGGTACAACATATCACTAATGTGGCTCCCATTCTTCCTATTTATAGAGAGTCAACCCAAAATCACTAATGTATCCTGCCTTAATGGGTATTGGATCTCTATTCAATTATCCACTAATATTAGTTATTGGATCTTTATCCAATAATCTTAATTGACCTCTAACTGGGTCTGATACAAGGAGCCTATCAATGTTGGGTCTCATCTAATGAGAATGGGGACTAATTATATAACTCATATCCAATCCCATACTCGTTGAAATATCCACCATAGGTATGTGACCCTCTAAGCCCAATACCAAGCTGGTCGTCAATCCCGTCTATCAGAACTCATTCTAACTCAGCGAATTATTAACTAATAATAATCCACTTGACTCATCGTGGATGTATTGGGCCACTATGTCATAGTTTCTAGACGGTACATGTGATCTTATCCATTGAACCTATCTGTCTTCAGTTACCGTGTATCTATAATATCACATCCATCTAATATCCTGAAAACTATATATTGGGTATAGTATTATCAGGCCTCATAGAAAATCTGTCAGAGTCTCGTTCTAATTAGATCCTCTTGGAAAACTCCTCTCTCAATATGAATGACCTCGGTTGAAAATTTGTCCGAGTGATAACATATGAGATATTCCTTTCATAATACCGAGAGTGGATGATCATCTATTAACACTCAATGGCCTTCGTAAGGTTGGCTACCAATCATGATAATTGATTGTACTAGATCTAAAACTTTTCAGACCTATAAGTCCAACATCAAAGAAAGGAGTATTCAAACAATGAATCATTGGTGTCTCAAGTCTAAGGACTAGATACATAGTTGAAACTACAGAATTATTGTCTAATGATATGTATCATTAACTATTCAACATTCCGGATCAACTAGTGAACTCATTCTTCAATGAGCACCTGTACTGTATCCTTAGTGTCCCTACACAAGTGACTATATAACCAATCACCTCCATTATATGGATAGGTATACAATACACTGGTATGTCTGGATATTTCGATGTCCCTCTAGAGTAACCTATGATCGGGATTATTTAGGATCTATGTTTAAAGATGAATCAATCTAATTATCATGATTTCATTACGATCCGATTCCCATTGCATAAAACCAAAGACATTAAATATATATATATATATAAATATATATGTATATATATACATGTATATATATACACATGTATATATATACATATATATATATATATATATATATATATATATATATATATATATATATATATATATAGTGTGTGTGTGTATATATACATAAAATATAATGTGATAACATGCTAATAATAATAATACAAAAAGACTTTGCAGCATATCATACGTGTCATTTCTCATGTGATTGTCTTATAAGGTACTTGTAACCAGCATAAGTAAGATTGAAGAATGAGTTTAGAGCAAAAATATTATCTTTGTCAAACCCAACTAAACTCAATTAAAGTTACTATAATATTAAAATTATTTTAATAAAAAAATATAAATGAGGTTTAACGAGATTGAACCCTACACCTTATGATAATATCTTAAATACTTATACCTTATTTTGGCTTCATTCTTTTTACCAACCTAATAAACTATGACCCTTTCTCTCATTCTTCAGCTATTCTCTCAACTTTTCTTATGGAGGCTAAGAAACTCTAGCTCTAAGGAATTTTAAGATAACAAAAATCTAATTCTTTAGCTATCTTTCCATCTACTTTTGAGTCACCTAGACTTCGAATTTATTTTATTTTTTTTTGATATATTTTGGATGATTCTTTTATAGTTCTAAAGTCTTTGGTATAATCTTAACATGAAATTGGTGCTTAGTGTTAGGATCAATTGGTGCATAGTGTTAGGATCTAAATTTTAGGTTTAGATGAAAACTTTTCGATTAAACAATGATAGAAAATCCAAAGTTTTTCATTCTTAGTGAAATGAGTGAGTGATTAAAAGAAAGTTGCTAAGTTATTATGCAAACCGAAAAGATAAGCAATGTTTGAAGGAAATAACTTATCGTGAAAACTTTGCTTTCAAAGAGTTAAGTTAAATCAAAAGCATTAATACAATAATATATAAGCAATTAAAAGCAAAGAAGCACTCACAATGTTTATAGTGGTTCGGCGTCAAAGGCTTACATCCACTCCCGAGTCCTCCTTTTTGAAGCACACCAACGTCCACTACCGATCTTCTTTGGATGAAGACCAAACCTTTACACTTTGCTTATAAGGGAGATTTTGAGAAAATTTCTAACTCTAAGCTCTCTCCCTTACCCCTTTTCTTTTTTTTATAATTCTCATAATATTTTCTCAGAATATAATCCTTAAAATTATTGTCTTGAATGTAAGAAAATTTGGGGTATTTATAGGCCCCAAATTGGCTTCAAAACTGGAGCCAAAATTTAATCGTATCCGAAAAATCTGGGTATGGGTGGTTTACTCACCGACCTGGGCGGCTCAGCCGCCCGAACACCTAAGTATAGGCGGTTTACTTGTCGACACTGGGTGAATTAGTGCAAATATAAATTTTAGATTTAGATGAAAACTTTTCGATTAAACCAAGATAGGAAATCGAAAGCTTTTCATTCTTAGTGAAATGAGTGAGTGATTAAAAGAAAGTTGCTAAGTTATTGAGCAAACCAGAAAGATAGACAACGTTTGAAGGAAAGAACTTATCGTGAAAACTTTGCTTTTAAGGAGTTGAGTTAAATCGGAAGCATTAATACAAGAATATGTAAGCAATTAAAAACAAAGAAGCACTCACAATGTTTATAGTGGCTCGGCATCAAAGGCCTACGTCCACTCCTAAGCTCTCCTTCTTGAGGCATACCGGCATCCACTAGCGATCTTCTTTGGGTGAAGACCAAACCCATACACTTTGCTTATAAGGGAAACTTTGGGAAAATTTCTAACTCCAAGCTCTCTCCCTTACCTCTTTTCTTTTTCTTATAATTCTCATAATATTTTCTTAGGATATAATCCCTAAAATTATTGTCTTGAATGTAAGAAAACTTGGGATATTTATAGGCCCTAAATTGACTTCAAAACTGAAGCTATAATCCAATCGTATTCGAAAAATCCAAGTACAGGCAGTTCACCCACGACCTGGGTGGCTCAGCCGCTCAAACACCTAGGTACGGGTGGTTTACCCGTCGACCCTGGGTGAATTAGTGCAAATATAAATTTTAGATTTAGATGAAACTTTTGATTAAACTAAGATAGAAAATCCAAAGCTTTTTGTTCTTAGTGAAATGAGTGAGTGATTAAAAGAAAGTTGCTAAGTTATTGAGCAAACCAGAAAGATAAGCAATGTTTAAAGGAAAAAACTTATTCTGAAAATTTTTCTTTCAAGCAATTAAAAGCAAAGAAACACTCACAATGTTTATAGTGGTTCGGCGTCAAAGGCCTATGTCCACTCCTGAGTCCTCCTTCTTCTTGAGGCACACCGACATCCACTACCGATCTTCTTTGGGTAAAGGCCAATCCCTTACACTTTGCTTACAAGGGAGACTTTGAGAAAATTTCTAACTCTAAGCTCTCTCCATTATCTCTTTTCTTTTTCTTATAATTCTCATAATATTTTCTCAGAATATAAATCCCTAGAATTGTTGTCTTGATTGTAAGAAAACTTGGAGCATTTATAGGCCCCAAATTAGCCTCAAAACCAGAGCCAAAATCCAATCGTATCTGAAAAATCTGGGTATGGGTACCCACTGACCTGGGTGGCTCAGTTGCCCGAACACCTAGGTACGGGCGGTTTACTCGCCAACCCTGGGTAGGTCAACTGCTTAAAGTACCCAGATTCCTAGTTATGGGCGGTTCAACCACCTAACCTGGGTGGGTCAGCCACCGTCAGCCGCTCGAAAGCCTGGGCGGCGGCGGTACACCCGTCGCTCACTAGCGGTTTACCCGCCGAAATTTTCGCAAAAGTGGTTCCCTCCACTTTTCAAATTCTGACTTGAACCTAATGCTGACCAACCCTCTAGTCAACCAATGAGCTCAACCTAAGCTCAATCAAACCCTAATAGTGGACCTGATTACCTTATTGAGTTGATTTAGATTCCTTCCAAATCCAACTCAATTTGGATTTAAACCCTAACTATGACTCAATGATTATAACACTTAATGACCAATCAAAATAATCAAAACCTAACTCTTGTCAATTCGGTAGCCTCCGACATTCTTGTGGCGAGTCTTCTGGTCTTCTTTCGGTAATCTCCTGACGTGTTCCCAGCGAGCTTCCCGATTCCTTCGACGAATCTCCTAGCAAACTCTTGGCAAGGTCCCACTACATCGTCCAAACCCGGCCCGATGCCGAAGTTTGATCTTGACCTATTATCTGGTTATAACTTCATTACTCTTATCATAGTTAGACTTGCATGATGCTAATTATACTTAATTAAATATAATTATAATTGTTAAACATCCATTACAAGACCATCCTAACTCCCGATAAGCTTTTTGGCTACCCCCAATAATCTTTCGGCGAGTCTCGATCTTCTTTTGGCGAGCTCCAGACACACTTCTAGCAAGTTCTCAACCGCATCGACTCGATACATGGACTTGACCTTGGCCAATCCTGATTGTAATAATCATTCTATCGTAATAATCATTAAGGGACTCGAGCAAGCATACCATGTCCTCCTTATGTCGTAGGCAATATCTTGAATTGCGAAGATAGGTGAGCTTCGAGGGACTCGACCAACTCAACCTATGTCAGAGTTCAATTTATTTCTATAATAATGGAAGGCCACATGGGTCAATCTAACAACCTCACACTTACCAACTATGTAAATTTTAAAAATTTAAAATTATTTCAAATGGATGTGAAGAGTATTTTTTTAATAATTTTATTTTCAAAGAAGTTTTTGTTAAGCAACTACTCAGATTTAAAAATAATCTTTTTCAAACCATGTTTATAAATTATCTATGACTCTCTATGGATTGAAACAAGCCTCTAGGGATTGGTATGAGAGACTTTTTAAATCTCAAATTTTGATGATAGAATTAATTGATAGGTTTTATGATCTAACATGTGTGTTCGAGATGAGTGATGTTAGATTACCTTCGATGGTGGAAAGACAATACAATCTAATGTTGGGCTGAAGCCAAGTTCGGGCATCGAGCCAGGGTTCGGATAATGCAGTGGGAACTCATCGAGAGATCGTCGGAAGCTAGCTGAAGGTGATCAAGTGCTTGCTAGGATTTCACTGGGAGTTGATCAAAGGTGATCAGGAGCTTGTCGAAGGTGATTGAGAGCTTGTCGGGAATGCACCAGGATTTCACTAGAAGTTGATCGAGAGACTCATCGGGAGTTCGCCGAAAGATGCCGGGAATTTTGCTAAGAGTTTGGAAGATCAATTGATATGTCGGATAACAAGAACAATTGTAATTGTGTCTTAGTATTTTATAGTTAGCATCGTGTGTTTTGAGTCCTAATTGAGTTAGGTTTGGAGAATCCAAATTAACTCAATAAGAGGCAACCTAGTGCACTTTGGGTTGGATTTGAGCTTAGGATTAGCTCGTTTCATTAATTTGGAAAGGGGTCAACTCAACATAAGGTATAAGTCTAGTATAAAAAAGGACTCAAAATACCATTTTCATGATTCCCGACGATTGTACCGCTAGTGGGCGACAGTAGTACCGCCTAGGTGATGGTGGTACCGCTCCGGTGGTGATACCACCCATGCAGTGGTAGTACCACCACCACCCCTATTTTCTAGATGCTTTTAGTGGTAGTACCACCAGTGTCGATGGTAGTATCATTCGTACCCAATTTTTTTTCAAAAAGATTAAATTTTGGCTCTAGTTTTTGAAGCTAATTGGGGTCTATCCCAAGTATTTGTGCATTGGATAACAAGAAAAGAGTAAGAAAAGTGAAAGAAAAAGAGTTAAAAATACTAAAAAATATCTTAGAATTTATTGTGAACTTCCCTTATGTGCTTCAAGTGTAAAATGAGGTTAAGGGAAGAGTGGAAGATTCCTTTCCTGAACCAGTGAAAAGGAGAGTATAAAGGTTCTTCTCTTGAGTCTAGGAAAATGAGAAAAGTGTAAAGGGTTTTAATCTTCACCTGTGGAAGAAGATCATTAGTGGACATCGGCGGGCCTTGACAAAGGAGGACTCGGGAAGTGGACATAGGTTAAGTTGGTGATCGAACCACTATAAACTTGTGAGTATTTCTTTACTTGTTTTTTATTTTATCATTCTGTAGCTAAATTATGATTCTTGATTCGGTCTTAAGTTTAATCACTTTCTAACTTGATCTTGATGAAAAACGCTTTTAGTTTCGATTTACATATTTTTCAAACCAAGCACTTTTTGCACTTGTACTAATTTACCCCTCCCCCCTCTTAGTGCAAACTCAATCCTAATAGTTGGTATTAGAGCCACGTTACACTTAATTGGATTAACATCTAAGCGAGTAAATGACTTTTTTGACACTAATGAGGGTCAATGCACTATATGTCCTCCTATGTTTAATGGGACAGACTACACCTTTTAGAAAACTAAAATGTGTATCTTTTTTATTTTATTAGATTTTGATTTATGAAACATCATCAAAAATATATTTTAGAAGTCATCTAATCCTATACATGTTGAAATGATCATGAAAGACATATGTTTTTATTAAATGCCAAATCTATGAATGGTTTGTTTGTTGCTTTATATAAAAATAAGTTTAATCGAATTTTACTTGTGATACGATTTTTAATATACGATATACTTTAGAAGTCACACACAAAAACATAACTAAATTAAATGAATAAAAAATAAATAAAATCACTTGCAATGATAAACTTGAAGAATACCTTCCAAAGAACAAAAATGACATTGCCTTAAGAACCAACGATCAATACCTTTTAAAAAAAGGAAGGATTTGGCACTAAGAATAATAGATGACTCCTCGAGTAAAACATTGAGTGATGAGGACTATGAATTTAAACTTATGATAAAAGAACCAAATAAATTAATAAAAATAAATAAAAAATATAAAATAAACTTAAAATGGACACAGCTTCTTGCTATGAATGCAAGAAGCTAAGGCACTCCGAAGATGAAGAGCACAACTAAGAAGAAGTAGATGACTGCACGCTTATGGCCATCAACAATGAGGTAAGAAACTCACCTGAATCTTCCTATACTTTTGATGAATTATTAAATGCCTTGCATAAACTATTTGATGAATTTAAGAAGCTTAGCAAAAATTATAAATTACTTAAGAAGGAACATACATGACTTGCTAGTAAAATTGAAAATATGCATGAAGCACAACATCATACATTTCTTGCTCTAGATGTGAGTCATTAGAGACAACTAAAATGAAAATGTTATACTATAATTAACTTTAGAAAAGTTTGAAAGAGACAATAAATTTATAAACATGATCCTCGCCAATAAAGTCATGTTCACATAAAATATGATATTGGCTTTGTGGGTAATACTCATTAAAAGCTAACTATCTTTATTAAAAGAACCCACATTACATTCTTCACATGAGAACAAATATAATTTTTGTGGTAGATGTGGACACTTTGCCTATAGATACCTATTTAGAAAGTATAGTCCACATAAGTTAATTTGAGTTCATAAAGAAACCATTAACAATCAAATAATGCCTTTAGTTAAATTAGGTAGAGCTTTTTATGAGGAAACAAAAGTAAAATGGATACCTAAACCAAAACCCATTTTCTTATAGGTTTGTCTCCTCACAAACACTAGGAGCACTAAATGGTGTATTGAAAGTGGATGCTAAAGCAAATGACTTGAAATCTAACACTCCTTATAAGTTCACTAGCATAAACAATGATAACAAGAAAAATTCTTGAAATTAAAATTATTGGCAACAAATATTTTGATGGTTTATTGTTATATAATTCATTTTGATTATTTTTCGATGATGCATAGCTATAGCATACTAGTGCAAAAATGAATTAGAATAAAAAAAAGACCTTAGCAAATTTTAATGGAAAATTATCTACATTAAAATTTATAAAAAAGAGATTTTGATGATGATTGAATGATTATATTAAGACAGTTATGAATTTGATTGAGTTTCCCTAGTTGACAAAACATCTCCTTCTTTAGTAAGAGTATATGAGCAAATGCCTGAACCAAAATATGTCATTGCTATGGGAGCTTGTACTATTTCAGGAAGGATGTTCAATACTGATTCTTATAGTACTAGTCGTGGAGTCGATAAGCTAATTCCCGTCGATATCTATTTACCGGGTTGCCCACCTAAACCAGAGGCAATTATGGATGCTATAATGAAACTTTGTAATAAAATATCTCAAGAAATATTTGAAGATAAAATCGATATTTTACTACCAATCATAAGTTTTATGTTTGATGCTATACTCATACTAGAAATTATGATCAAGAATTGCTCTATCAAGCACCATCTACTTCAAAGATACCTTTTGAAATATTTTTTAAATCCAAAAGTTCAGTATCTCCCCTGGAATTAGTGAATAAGACAAGATAAGGTTCTTTTATGCAGAATAAGAAAGAAAGGGTCAATCTTTAAAAATTTTATTGTAAATTGAAATACTCATACAAATACAAATAAGGGAGAGATTAAGAAGATGCAGCAGGTTCGTTTATCTGATTAGTTAGTCAAGCATGATTTAGTTCATAGATCTTTGGGCTTCGATTGTCGAGGAATATAAACTTTACAAATAAAAACCAAGGATTGGGATTCTATCATTTTATATGCTCCCAGCGTGCCTATGATGTAGCACCAGGCAGATTTTTAGCCAGTGTGTACCATCTTACGAGAATACAGTATGGTATAGCTAAACCAAAAGAGATATGCATAAAAATATTTTCCCCAAGGAATAATCGTAGAATCCCATCCGTTTTCTATATATGGAGAAGTGCCGATTTTCAAGAATGTGAATCCTATGATATGTTGGGAATCTCTTATGATAATCATTCACGTCTTAAACATATTTTGATGCTAGAAAGTTGGATAGGTTGGTTCCTAAGGATTATATTACCCCCAATTTCTATGAAATACAAGATGCTCATTAAATGATAAGAAACTAATGTTTACTCACTTATACGACTATGACACGATTCCATATTTCATTCAAGTGAAGGAATATTTTTATGTTCAGTTCTAGATGAAAGAAAGTAAATGGACTTTAATTCGTATTATGGATAACCTAAAAAAACTTCATTTATATTCAAATTTGGAATAGATCATATCCATTTCATATGAGCAGAAATAATGGGATAAATCAAAAGAGTTCTGCACTAGGAACTTTATATCGCACACATAACTTAGATGTAGATGGACCTAGGAAAGCAACGTAAGTGAAGAAATTGGAATTGACTAAGTCTTTATCAGCTTGTAAAGGTTGAATGATTGATTTTAAATGATAAATGAGTTGTATATTGACTTTAGATAAGATTGATCGTTTGAATAAAAATTATTAGCATGTATGTTTAATGATTGACTTGAATATTACATTAGATAGATTGAATGATTCTATGTTGACTTGAAATAGGTTGCATATTGTATGATTGAATGTTAGATCATTCTTGAATTGAGGTTTGAAATAAAATAAAAAATTCATATTTCATTTTATAATATTTTTGAAAAATTAATTTTTTTTTGAAATGAGAATGAAAATTACATGATAACTTATTGGACTAAGTCTAAAGAATAAAAAATTATTGGAATTAAAATAAATTAAAGTTTTTGTTTGAAAATATTTTATTATTGATCTTGATGATTTATTTTGAAATAAAACTTGATTTTTGTTTTAAATGACCATGCATAGATTTGGAAGGTATTCTTGAAACAAATCACATGAATTATAATATCTAAAAAGAGAAATTTTTTTTTTGAAAATTTCTGAATCAAGTTTTCAATAAGAAATAAAGTGATACTACTATTGTTAAATCTCTTGAACTATAAAAATGATTTTGATGAGTAAAATTTGAATAAGATTTTTTTTCCAACCAAATCATGAACTTTCCCATGATCTTTTGATTTAAGGTATCTTTTATGAGAATCAACTTTTTACTTCTATAATTTTCTTTTTATCAAAGAGGAGATTTGTGATATTATAACTTAAGATTTTCATTATGAACCATGATCATGATAACTTAAAATTTCCTATATATGAAATAAGATCTTTTAACTTTTCTCCTATACAATTTACCATAAAATAGGTCTTATCATGATTTTGATATTTTGAAAATCATAATTTGAGATCTTTATATAAATCAAGATCGGTCATTAGGATTGTTTCAGTTTATTAAAAAAATTATCTATATGAATCAAGATCCTTCTTATTTGCTCATAAGATTTCTTTTTGATATAAAAGGAAATTTATCAAATTAAATCATATCTTTTAGTATTATGATTTGATACTAATATCCTTTATGACATGATTTATTTGTTCCTTATATTCATGAATGATATATCTTATCACCAAATTGATATTTCTTAAATTTGTCATGATTTAAAAATTGATATAAAAGAAAAGATTTTGTATCTTTGTATTCTTCTCTTCTTTTTGACAATGACTAAGGGAGAGATAAAATTACTATCTTGCAATAATGAAAAGAATTGGATATGATAAATCTTTTGACATTGAATGAGGAACAACTAAATTAGATATGATAAATAAAGAAGAGAATTATATATGATGAAATTGCTATCTTACAACAAAATTAATTAAATGAGGAACAATTTGCTTAGAAGAAAATTAAGAATTTTAAATTTTCTAAATGCATAATAAATGCCTGATTTACTATTTTTTAGATTTCTTAGGCCTTTTATTGAAATTTACATGAGATGATTTAAAGTCAAGAAACTCTTATATTTTTCTCGGATTTCTCAGCTTTTTGAGCTCTCTTTCAAAATGATTCTTTCCTCTTGACATTTACAAAAAAGAAAATATGATTCAATTTTTTTTGTGATAAGATTCATGAGCTCTCCTTTCGATCATCTCTCTTAAGAAATAATATTTCGATTCATGGATCTTTTAAATCTTTGATGAAATATTGTCATATGTATCCCCTCCTCTTAATATATTTTTTTTAGGATACTTGATTTTTGGGTCTTTGACACCCCCTTCTTTTTCTTCTATGTTATTTAAAAAGGGGGAGAAAGCAATTTGATGAGAAATAAATTAAATTTTATCCTTCTTCTTTGTTTACTAAAGGGGAGTAATGGACAAACTTACTCTCTTTATGTGTTACCTATTAGATATTTAAAATATTCAAATATAGTTGAGCATCCCTCCTTTTTGTTGATGATAAAAGGGGAGAAATGAACTACTAAAGGATATGATTGTTGCCAAATGACATGTTTGATCTTTGAAATGAATGTTGAAATGTTTAAAATTTTTATGTGATACCAAGAAAATGAATGCTTTAAAATTTTATCATGTATGATATCATGTATGGTTAAATTATGAAAGTCTTAATATTTTCAAAATATTTGAATTCAAAAGTGATAGGTGTTAGGAAATCTCAGTGGGACCATCACATGCGTAGCGAAAATCAAAACAAAATCGATTTCCCACGCAGATGAAATCAGATTGGATCGCAAGAAAGTCGTAAAAACCGATAAAACTATATCATATGATAGATTGATTACCTAAGGAGATCTTATATCCCTTATTTCTAGATCCGGATGGAAAGGATGAAGGAGGTCAGGTGTCCTCCTCTTTAGTGGTATCCACACGATGGATCTCTATAGCAAAACTCTTCCAATCTGATCTCACAACTTTTGCTTAGAGGGAGGGAGGGGAATAAGTGGGGGAGGCCAAAGTTGTAGCCTATCAATCATGAGTCTCTCCTCCTATTTATAGAGAGTTACAAAACACCTTAGGGCTCTTGCCATAATAGGTATTGGATCTTCATCCAATTACCCACTAACCTTGTATTGTTGGATCTCTATTCAATAATATCCTTAGGCCTCTGATTATGCCTCAAGCAAGGAGCCCATCAACATAGGGTCTCATATAATGAAAATAAGGGCTAATTGGATCTCCATCCAATCCTCTATTCGCTGAAGCATTCACCATATATGTATGATCCTCTAGGCCCAATATCGAGTTAGCCGTGAGTCATTCCCATCAGAACTCCTTCTGATATAGTGAATTATTATCTCCATAATAATTTACTTGACTCATCGACTATAGATGTACTAGGCCAATGCACCATAGTCCCTAGATGATATAGGGGAATCAAATCCATCAAACCTGTTTGTCCATAATTATCGTGTATCTATAATCCCTCATCCAACTAATATCCTAGAGACCGTATATTGGACATGGTACTGACATGTCATATACAGAATTAGTTTGTCTTGCTCTAATCAGATTCTACCGAAAAACTCTTTCTCTCTTAATCCGAATGACCCTGGCCAAGGATTTGTTTGAGCAAGCACATATAGAATATTCTTCTTATGATACCAAGAGTGAATGATCCTCTATTGATACTTAATTACCTTCATAAAGTTGGCTACCAATCCAAATAATTAGTTGTACTAGATCTGAAACTTTCCAAACTTATAAGTCTAGCATTAAAGAAAGGAGTACTCATACAAGGCATCCTTGATATCTCAAGTCAAGAAATCATATACACAATTGAGACTATGGAATCACTATCTGATATTAGGTATCATCAACCATACAACATTCCATAAGCGGATCAATCAATGAACTCATTCTCCAATGAACACTTGTACTATATCCTTTATGTCTCCATATAAGTGGTTATGAGACTAGCTGCCTCTATCATATAGAAGGATATATAGTACACCAGTTTATCCGATTATCTCAATGTCTCTCTCGAGTATCTGATGATCAAGATTATTTAAGATTTATGTTTAAAGATGAATCAATCTTATTATCATGATCTCATCATGATCTGATTCCTATTGCACAGAATCAAGGACATCACAATATATATGCAACATATAATATAATGTGAGGATATACTAATATTAATCATAAGTAAAAAGATCGCACAACATATCACACATGTCACCACTCACGTGATTGGCTTACAGGGTACCTATAACCAATAATCTCTTATTTGACCTAAAGCCAATCACTTATGTGTCTGATCCCCATCAGACCCCTGTGACGCTCAAATACAATATGAGCCAATACCTTCGTCAATGGATCTACAATGTTATCTTCGGATAGAACACTTTCCATTGCTATATCTTTACGAGTTATGATCTCTCCAATTAAGTGGAATCTCCTCAGAACAATTCTAATGAGACTTGGGTTCCCTTGCTGTCGCTATCACCTTATTGCTATCGCTTATATGGGAATCGGCTCCACGCTGCTCAGAATGATTCCCAAATCTCTGATGAACTCCTTCATCCACACCCCTTCTTTTGCTACTTTTGCTGTAGTAATATATTTCACCTCTATGGTCGAGTCAGTAGTAGTATCTTGCTTGGAACTATTCCAGCTTACTACTCCTCTATTCAAGGTAAAAACATATCTTGAGTTTGACTTGTTATCATCAATGCCAGACTGAAAACTTGAGTTAGTGTAGCCCTCAACCTAGAGGCTATCTCTTTTATATACCGGTAAAATATTCTTAGTCCTTCTCAAGTACTTAAGGATACACTTTACTACCCTCCGGTGTTCTAAACCTAGATCTGCCTAATACTTGCTCATGACACGCAGAGCATATGCTATATCAGGCTTGGTACATAGCATAACATACATAATAGACTCTGTCGTTGAGGCATAAGGTATTTTATCATGTTTGCCCTTTCTTCAGGAGTCCTTGGGGACATGCTTCTAGAAAGTGATATTCCATGTCTCATCGGTATAAGACCTCTCTTGAAATTCTCCATGCCAAACCTTTGATAATGGAGTCTATGTACCTAGACTAGGATAAGCTAATCATCCTCTTTGATATATCTATATAGATCTCAATCCCTAAAATATAAGACGCTTCTCCTAACTCTTTCATGGAGAAGTTTCTAGATAGCCAAGCCTTTATTGTGGAGAGCATTCCTACATCATTACTAATGATTAGGATGTTATCCACATATAGCACTAAGAAGGTGATAGCTCCCACTTACCTTCCTGTACACACAAGGCTTATCTTCGTTCTTATCGAAATCATAAGATCTGATCGCCTCATCAAATCTTCTGTTCCAACTTCGAGAAACTTGCTTCAATCTATAAATGGATATGAGCAACCTGCATACTTTATCTAGACTCTCTTTGGATACGAATCCTTTTGGCTGTATCATATATACCTCTTCCTCGAGATTGCCATTAAGGAATGTCTTTTCACATCTATTTGCCAGATCTCATAGTCATAGTGTGCTCCAATGGCCAAAAGAATTCTAATGGATTTAAGCATGACTACGGTGAAAAGGTTTCGTCATAGTCAACTCCTTGTCTTTGATGATATCCTTTAGCTACTAGTCTTGCCTTATAGATCTCCACTTTTCCATCCACTCTAATTTACTTCTTGAAGATCCATTTACAATCGATGGGTACGATACCCTCAGGTACATCTATAAGATTCCAAACCTTGTTAGCGTATATTGAATCCATATCAGAATTCATGGCTTCTTACTACTTTTCGGAGTCTATACTCATAATAGCCTCCTCATAGGCTTGATGATCAACATCCCGAGAGCCATATCCACCGATATGTCCCATATATCTTTTAGGAGGGTGAGATACTCCGTTAGATCTACGTAAAGTTAGAACTTGTGTATTAGGTACCGAACAAACTCGAACTCTAGAATGGTGATTGAGCTAGGTTCTCCAACCTCGCTCAATTCTATCTCACTCCCACTGTTTCCACAAAGAATGTATTCCTTCTCAAGGAACATAGCTTTCTTGGCAACAAAGACCTTTCGGTCCTCGGGATAATATAAATAATACCCCAAAGTCTCCTTAGGGTATTCCACAAACATGCATCATTCCATCCTTGATTCCAACTTGTCGGGGTTGTGTTTTCTAACGTGGGTAAGACAGCCCCAAATTTTAACCACCTTAAGATCATGCTTCATTCCTTTCCATATCTCATATTTTATATAAGTACACGTTCTCAATAAAGGAAGTCTTCGTGAATATAATGAAGTATAAGTAACTACCTATAGCTTGAGTTGACATGGGATCATATATATCACTATGTATAAGTTCCAATAACTCAGGCTCTCACTCCAATTCCACTAAAAGGAGAGTTAGTCATCTTCTCATGAAGGCAAGGTTCATAAGTTGCATATAACTCACAGTCAAATGGATCTAAGTATCCATCTTTCAGCAACTTTTGAATCATTTCCTCATAAATATGACATAGCCTATAATGCCATAGGTATACATTGTTCTCATCATGTCTTTTCCTCTTAGACGTATTTATATTCATGATGTGTGGAGAAGTGTCAAACATATATAAGCCATTTATTAGTATCTCCCTAGTGACGATCTCATCATCAATAATTATTGAATAATTGTTATTCTCAAAATCTAATTTATATCCACTAATTATCAAACAAGAGATGGATATAATGTTTTTGATAATAGAGAGCCTCCCAATAGTAACTGTAGCAACTCTTGCTCCATTTCCCATCTTGAGCTCTATCTCACCTATGCCAGTCTCCTAGGTCTTGCAAGAAACTACAATGAATTGCAGATATGATAAGCACTCTCGATATCCAATACCCATGTGTTATCATGAAAATATGATAAGTGGAGACTAATTATGAATATACCTGAAGCTTCTTTAAGATTCTATTTTGCCTTATCTGTAAGGTAGTCCTTATAGTTCATCTTCTAATGCCCATCTTGGCCGTAGTAGAAGCACTGTCCTTTGTCCTTTGCTAGGTATTTCTTAAGAACCTTTACCTTACCTGGTCTTTCTTTGCCCTTGCCTTTCTTAATGGTCTTACTAACATTCCTTTTCCTATTGGTTTCACCAATATAGAGAACTGACTTCTCTTTCTTGATGGTACTCTCAGCTTGCCTCAACATATTAAAGAGCTCATGTAGAGTCACTTCAAACTTATTCATATTAAAGTTAATAATAAACTGTGAAAAGCAATCTGGTGGTGACTTAAGTATAAGATCAACATATAGGTTATCATTTAAGACTATCTTTATACGTTATAAAGCGAGCGATCTCATCCTTGCTTGTCCTTTTCTCTAGTGTGGGCATAATCATACTAAGGACATATACGATTTTCTCTTTCATGAGAATAATTCTTAAATTGCAGAGCCTTTAGATTAATGAGGCGGTTGGCATCAAGTATGCCCCATAGGGGTTTTGCAAGCGACAAATAAGATATAACATAAATAAATAACATACAAATTTTATAGAAAATATTAATTAAGATATGGACTTCTATTTTAATGTACTCCCACTATTTTCTTAATGAATCACACGACACCTTAGACACGTGAGACGGAAGTTTCTAGCAGACTCTTAATGGGGATCAGGATCCAATCGGCTTCTTAGTGCAACATCGAGGGACTCGACCAATTACACTAAGCCCAAAAGGTAGGTAACTCTTGCCTACATAACTCCTTGTGATTCCCATCATGTTCGACCTCTGAATCATCATGGTCTTGAGGGACTTGACCAATTAGGACGTTTAGTTAAGTTATCACCATCATTACAAGATGAGTGTAATTCGATGATATGCCCTTGAGGGACTCGATCAAGTATACTATGTCCTCAGGTCATCGGTGACATATATATGCCATAGGCAAAAACTCGATCACATAGATAGGTGAGCCTTAAGGGACTCGACCAGCACAACCCATGTCGTGATTTAATTTCTTCCTATAACAATAGAAGGCTATGTGGGTCAATCTTATCGCCTCACGCTTACCGACTTAATATTATCGTAGGAGGGGTTTTTGTTTTGCAACTGTCTCCTAATATCTCGTGTTACACACATACATATTTAATATATATCTACATCACATGCAAATATATATAAATATAAATATAAATATATATATATATATATACACACACATATATATATTTAGTAGGTGTATAGCACATCACATATGCAAGCCACACCAGATGATCATAAGTCCGAGCCAATAGGCCTAATCACTCACAATAGGATCTATGTGTGCATCGACGCATCTCCACACCCTGTGATTGTTGATCTCATCATCATTAGTTTCGTCGGATCATCGAATCACCATACGTCGTGATCTCCCGCCATAGCATCGTGGGTCATGCTGTCACCTCCACGCTCCCGCCGCACCTCTCTATTTAATTACAAATAATCATAGGTACGTAGGCCCGACAATAAATAAGAAAAACAAAGGCTCGCAGACTCCAATAATAATAATAATCACAATTACACACATCACAACACATGGTTGATAATCATTTATCCACATTATACATTATATATGCATTACATCACATGTAGGATTACTAGATATATAATAATTAATTAAATTATTTAATTAATTATTTTTCTGAAAATCAGGACATGCTCAGAATTTTTAGAATTGTCAAGGGTATTTTCAGAATTCTAGATGAGAGGATAATCCTTGAAATTTCCAGGATTATTGAGGGCATTTTTTGAATTCTATGCATAGGACAAACCTTAGAATTTCTCAAATTCTGAGGGATAGGATCGTTCTTTTCTTAAAAGGATGCCCTAGCCCTCTTCCCTCACCTCACTGAGCCACTGCTGTCGCCCCAGAAAGGCGACGACTGCCCTTGTCCACTGCAGCTGGCCGCATGCGACACCCCTTGTGAGCTGGCCGTTGGTGATTGCCTCTTGCGGGTTGGCCACTCCTGCGAGTGCCACGCAAGCGCCATGCCCACCGACGGTTGCCGCCCGTTCTTGTACAGGGCCTTGGTCATAGCCATGCCCCCTTGCAGGTGGCTAGGTCGTGGCCAACCGCCCCCTTACAGGTGGCTAGGTCGTGGCCAGCCACCCCTATAGATGGCCTAGACATGGCCTTATGCCCCCTTTCCTCATTATGTTTGATGTAAAAATATAGCAAGAATACATAGAATAATTTTATACGATTTAATCTCATCACACATAGTTTAAAACCAATCTTTCACATGAAAACCTTGGCTCTAATACCACTGTTAGGAAACTTCAGATGAGAGTATCACATGCGTAGTAGAAATCAAAACAAAATCAATTTCCCATATAGATCAAATCATCGTGCAAAAGATTGGGTCGCGAGAAAGCTACAAAAATCGGTAAAGCTGTGTCATGTGATAGATTGATTACCTAGGGAGATCGTATATCCCTGTATTTCCAGATCTAGATGGAGAGGATGAAGGAGGTCAATCATCCTTCTCTTTAGCGATATCCACATGATAGATCTCTGTAGTAAAACTCCTCCAATCTGATTTCTATTCGCTGAAGCAGCCACCATATATGTATGACCCTCTAGGCTCGATACCGAGCTGGCTGTGAGTCACTCCCATCAGAACTCCTTATGATATAGTGAATTATTATCTCTATAATAATTCACTCGAATCGTCGACTATGGACGCACTAGGCCACTATGCCATAGTTCCCAAACAGTATAGGGGGATTAAATCCATCGAACCTGTTTGTCTACAGTTACCGTGTATCTATAATCCCTCATCTAATTAATATCCCAAAGACCGTATATTGGATATTATATTATTAGGTCACATACAAAATTAATTTGTCTTGCTCCAATCGGATTCTACCAAAAAACTCTTTCTCTTTTAATCCAAATGACCCTGGCCAGAAATTTGTCTAAACAAGCACATATAGGATATTCCTCTCATAATACCGAGAGTGGATGATCATCTATTGACACTCAATTACTTTTGTAAGGTTGGCTACCAATCCCGATAACCAATTGTATCAAATCTGAAACTTTTCAAACCTGTAAGTTTGGTGTCAAAGAAATGAATACTCATACAATGCATCCTTAGTGTCTCAAGTCAAAGGACTATATACATAACTGGGACTATGAAATCGCTGTTTGACATTAGGTATCATCAACCATACAACATTCCATAGGCAGTTCAATTAGTAAACTCATTCTCCAATGAGCACCTATACTATATCCTTAGTGTCTCCACATAAGTGGCTATGAGATAAATCATCTTTATTATATGGATGGATATATAGTACATCAGTCTGATCGGTTATCTCGATGTCCCTCTCGAGCAACCTATGACTGGGATTATTGAAGATTTGTGTTTAAAGGTGAATCGATCTCATTATCACAATCTCATTACGATCCGATTCTTATTGCGCAAAACTAAGTATATCATAATATATATGCTATATATAATATAATGTGAGAAAGTGTCAATATTAATCATAAACAAAAAGATCGCATAACGTGTCACACGTGCCATCACTCACATGATTGGATTGCAGGGCACCTATAACCAACAATATATTCTTTTGAGCTTAAGTTTGCTCTATTTATCTTATAGTATATATATATAGGGGGAGTTAAGGTTAACTCCGTTATTAATTGGTTGTCATCATAAAAAAGGAAGAGATTATTGAATCTCAGATTTTGATGATGAAATCAATTGATGAGTTTTATGATTTAACCTGTTATTAGAGATGAGTGATGTAGGATTCACTACAATGATGAAAATATAATACAATCTAATATTGGGATGGAGTCAAGTTCAGGCATCGGGCCAGGGTTCAGATGATGCAATGGGAACTTATCAGGAGATTATCAAAAGCTCGCTGAAGGTGATCGGGGGTTTGTTTGGGAGATTGCCAAAGGTGATTAGGAGCTTATCGAGAGTTTGTCGAAGGTGATCGGGAGTGCGCCGAGAGTGCGCTAGGAGTTCGCTAGAAGATGATTAAGAGACTCATTGAGAGTTCACCGAAGGATGCCGAGAAGTTTGTCAGGAGTTTGGAAGATAGATTGATGTGCCAGACAATAAGAACAATTGTAATTGTGTCTTAGCATATCGTAGTTAGCATCATGTGTTTTGATTACTAATTAAGTTAGATTTAAAGAAATCCAAACTAACTTAATGAGTGGCAACTAGATCCACTTTGGGTTTGGATTTGAGTTTCAACTGAGCTCATTTCATTGACTTAGAAAGGGGTCAACAAGAGGTACGAGTTCAGTATGAAAAAGGACTCAAAGTACCATTTTTAGGATTCTCGACGGTAGTACCGCCAAGGTGGTGATTTTTTACTACCCAAGCAATGGTAGTACCACCATCGCCCTTATTTTTTATATGCTTTTTGTTGGGAAACCAAGAGGGAGCATTATATGCATAGTGGAAAATCAAAACAAAACAGGTTTCCTATGTAGATCAAATGATGGATTGCTGCAGCGATACTCCTCCAATCATAATCTCAGGTCTTGTAACTCTTGTATAGAGGGAGGGAGAAAATAAGAGGGAGTAGCTAAAGATGTAGCATATCAACTATATGCCTCCTCTCCTATTTATAGAAAGCCATAAAAAACTATAAGGGTCCTACTTTAGTAAATATTAGACCTACATCCAATTACCTACTATCCTTGCATTATTGGATCTCTATCCAATAATCTCATTTGACCTCTAATTGGGCCTTATGCAAGGAGCCCATCAATATAGGGTATTATCTAATGAGAATAGAGGCTAATTGGATCTCTATCTAATCCTCTATTCATTAAAATATCTATCATATATGTGTGACCCTCTAGGCTTGATATTGAGCTGGCCGTGAGTTGTTCCCATAATAATTCACATGGCTCATCGACTATGGATATACTAGACTATTACGCCATAATCCTCATACAGTACAAGAGGATCATATCCATCGAACTTATCTGTCCACAGTTACTGTGTATCTATAATCCCTTATCTAACTAATATCTTAGAGATTGTATATTGGACATGGTACTGTCATGCCATATACGAAATCCATCTGAGTCTCACTCTAATTATATTCTCTCAGAGAACTCTTTCTCCCTCAATTTGAATGACTCTGGCTAGGGATTTATCTGAGCAAGCACACATGTGATATTCCTCCCATAAAAATGAGAGTAGATGATCCTCTATTGACACTCAATTGCCTTCATAATATTGTCTACTAATCCCAATAACTGATTGTACCAGATTTAGAACTTTTTAAACCTATAAGTTCAGTGTCAAAGAAAGGAGTACTCATACAAGGCATCCTTGGTGTCTGAGGTCTAAGGACCAGATGCACAACTGAGACTATAGAATTACTGTCTTACATTAGGTATCATTATTATACAATATTTTATAAGCAGATCAGCTAGTAATCTTATTCTCTAGTGAGCACTATACTTTATCCTTAGTGTCTCGAAGTGGCTTTGAGACTAGCCACCTCCATCATATGGATGAGTATATAATACACCGATTTGTCCAGTTATCTCAATGTCCCTTTCGAGTAATCTATGACCAAGATTATTTGGGATCTGTATTTAAAGGTGAATCGATGTCATTATCGTGATCTCATCATGATATGATTTTCATTGCATAGAACCATAGACATCACAATATATATATGCAATAGATAATATAATGTGAGAATATGTCAATAATAATCATATACAAAAATATCATGCTACATGTCACATGTGCCATCACTCACATGATTAGCTTCCAGGGCATCTATAACTAACAATCTCTCACTTGACATAAAGCCAATCACCTATATGTCTGATTTCCATTAGACCTCTGTGATGCTTAAATATAATCTGAGCTAATGGCTTCGACAGTGGACCTATAATGTTATCTTTGGATGAAACTCTGTCTATTGCTATATATTTATGGGCCATGATCTCTCTAATCATATGGAACCTCCTCAAAATATGATTAGACTTCTAATAAGACATGAGTTCTTTCACTTGAGCGATCGCCCTATTGTTGTCATAGTATATGAGAATCAGCTCCACGCTGCTTGATACGAGTCCTAAATCCCTAATTAACTTCTTTATCCATACCTTTTCCTTTGCTACTTCTACTGTAACAATGTATTCCGGCTCTTTGGTCGAGTCAACAGTCGTATCTTGCTTGTAACTCTTCCAGCTTACTGCTCCTCCATTCAAATTAAAAATATACCATGAGTTTTACTTGCTATCATTAATATCAGATCGAAACTCGAGTCAGTGTAGCCCTCAACTTGGAGGCTACTTTCTTCATATACCAGTAAAAGATCCTTAGTCCTTCTTAAGTACTTAAAGATATACTTTACTGTCTTCTAGTATTCAAAACCTAGATTTGTTTGATACTTGCTCGTGACACTTAGGGTGCGTACTATATCAGGCCTGGTACATAGCATAATATACATAATAGACTATATCGCTGAGGCATAGGGTATCCTATCCATGTTCACATTTCTTTAGGAGTCTTTATGGACATACTCCTAGAAAGTTATATTTCATATCTAATTGGTATGAGACCTCTCTTAAAATTCTCTGTGCCAAACCTTTTGAAAATGGAGTCTATGTACCTAAGCAAGGATAAGCCATGCATCCTCTTGGATCTATCTTTATAGATTTGAATCCCCAAAATACAGGATGCTTCTCCTAAGTCTTTCATGGAGAAGTTCTAGATAGCCAAGCCTTTACTGTAGAGAGCATTCCTACATCATTCCCAATGATTAGGATGTCATCTACATACAACACTAAGAAGGTGATAACGCTCCCACTTACATTCATGTATACATAATACTCATCTTTGTTCTTAACGAGGTCATAAGATTTAATCATCTCATTAAATCTTATGTTTCAACTTCCAAAAAACTTGCTTCAATCTATAAATTGACCTAAGCAATCTACACACTTTATCTGGTCTTTCTCTAGACACGAATCCCTCTACTATATCATATACATCTCCTCCTCTAGGTTGTCATCAAGGAATACCATTTTCTCATCCATCTGCTAAATCTTATAGTCATAGTGTGTTGCAATGGCCAAAGAATTATAATGGATTTAAGCATAGTTACAGGTGAAAAAAGTTTTGACATAGTCAACTACTTGCATTTGACGATATCTTTTAGCTACCAAGCTTACCTTATAGGTCTTCATCTTTCCATCCACTCCGATCTTCTTCTTGAAGATCCATTTGTAGCCGATGGTTATGATACTCTTAGGTGCATCCACAAGGTTCCAAACCTTATTAGAGGCCATGAAATCCATCTTAGAATTCATGGCTTCTTGCCATTTTCTAGCGTCTATACTCATAATAGCCTCCTCGTAGGTCTAAGGATCAATTTCCTAAGAATCATCTCCATTAATATGTCCCATATATCTTTTAGGAGGGTGAAATACTCTGCTAGACCTGTGTAAAGTTGAAACTTGTATGCTAGGTACTTGAACATACTTGGGTTCTATAATGGTGCATGAGCTAGTTTCTCTAATTTTGCTCAACTCTATCTCACTCCCACTGTTTCCATTAAGAATGTGTTCCTTCTTAAGAAACATTGCGCTCTTGGCAACAAAGACCTTTTGGTCATCAAGATAATAGAAATAGTTTCCAAAGCTTCCTAGGGGTATCCTATAAACTTGCACCATTTTGTCATTGATTCCAATTTGTCGGAATTGTGCCTTTTAATGTGGGTACGACAGTCACAAATTTTAACTATCTTAAGATCAAACTTCTTTCCTTTTTATATCTCATATAGTGTAGACACTACCAACTTTAATAGAACTCTATTTAGAAGGTAAATTACGGTCTCTAGGGCATATCCCCAGAATAAGTTGGGCAGATCAGCGAAACTCATCATGGACCACACCATGTCCAAAAAAGTATGATTTCTCCTTTTTGATACACCATTGAGCTGAGGTGTATAAGAAAGTGTCCACTGGGATAGAATCCCATTATCCTTGGGGAAATGAGTGAACTTTGTACTCAAGTATTCTCTTCGATCTGATCAAAGAGTCTTAATACTCTTTCTAATCTGGTTCTCTACTTCATTCTTATATTCCCTAAATTTTTTAGAGGCCTCGAGCTTATATTTTATTAAGTACACGTGTCCATACTTAGATAAATCATCAGTGAATATAATGAAGTATGAGCAACCACTTATATCCTGAGTCGATGTGGAAACATATACATCACTATATATGAGTTCTAATAATTCAATGGCTCTCTCTAGTTCCACTAAAAGGAGAGTTGATCATTTTCTCACAAAGATGAGATTCACAAGTTACATATGACTCATAGTCAAATGGATATAAGAATCTATCTTTTAGCAACTTTTGAATCATTCTCTCATATATATGACCTACAATGCCATAGGTAGGCTTTGTTCACCTCATCTCTTTTCCTCTTTGACATATTTATATTCATGATGTGTTGAGAAGTATTTAATATATATATAATCAATTTATCATTATCCCTCTAGTGATGATCTCATCATCCATAATTATTTAACAACTATTATTCTCAAAAACTAATTTATATCCACTAATTATCAAATAAGAGATAAAAATAATATTTTTGATAATAGAGGGAACAAAATAGCATGCATTCAATATAATGATAGCTCCACCAAGCAGATGTAGGGTGACCTCCCAAATGAAAACTGTAGTAACTCTTACTCCATTGCCCATCTTGAGGTCCATCTCGCTTCTGGCCAATCTCCTAAGTCTTGTCAAAACTTGTAACAAATTACATATATGATAAACACTTCCAATATCCAATACCCATGTATTTTCATAAAAAATTAACAAGTGGAGACTGATTATGAATATACCTGAAGTTTCTCTAAGCTTCTGTTTCCTCTTATCTACAAGTAGCCCTTACACTTTCTCTTCCAATGCTCATCTTGATTGTAGTGGAAGCACTATCCTTTTTATAATTTATCGAGTATTTTTGGTAATTTTTTCCTTACCTGGTCTTTCTTTGCCCTTGCCCTTGCCCTTGCCCTTCTTAAGAGTCTAAATAGTCGTCCTTTTCTTCTTAGTCTCAACTTCCCTCAACATATTAAGGAGCTCAAGAAGAGTCACCTCAAACTTGCTCATATTAAAATTCATGATGAAATGAGAAAATGAATCTAGCAGGGACTGAAGTATAAGATCAATGCATAGGTTATCCTTTAGGACTATTTCTAGATCTTTGAGTTTCTCGATCCACTCTATAATCTTTAGAACTTGGTTCTTAACCGATATCCCTTCTGTCATCATGACTTGGAAGAGTCTCTTGGATATCTCATATATTTAAGTTCTTCCCTGTTTCTCAAATAATTAAGACTATAGAATCGTAGTCTAACATTAGATAATATTAACCATACAGTTTTTCATAAGCTGATCAATTAGTGAATTCATTCTCCAATATTATATCCTTAGTGTCTCCACACAAATGTATGAGGCTAGGCACCTCCATCATATTGACGGGTATATAGTACACTGGTTTATCCGGTTATCTTGATGTCCCTCTCGAGTAACCTATGACCGAGATTATTTGGGATCTGTATTTAAAGGTGAATCGATCTCATTATCATGATCTCATCATAATCAGATTCCTATTACACAGAATCATGGACATCACAACATATATATATAATATAATATAATATAATGTGAGAATATGCCAATAATAATCATATGTAAAAAGATCACACAACATATCATTTGTGTCATCACTCACATGATTGGTTTGTAGGGCACCTGTAACCAGCACTTTCAATGGTAGTACTGCCCATACCCGATTTTTTGGGAAAAAATTAAATTTTGGCTCTATTTTTTAAAGTCAATTAGGGTCTATAAATACCCTAAGTATTCTTGCATTGGATAACAAGAAAAGAACAAGAAAAGTGAAAGAAAAAAGGTGAAAATACTTTTCGAATTTGTTGAGAACTTCCTTTGTATGCTTCAAGTGTAAAATAAGGTTAAGAGAAGAGTGAAAGATTGTAAAGGTTACTCTTTGAACTTTTAAAAAGGAGAGCATAAAGGTTTTTCTCCTAAGCCTAGGAAAAGGAGAAAGGTGTAACGGGTTTTGGTCTTCACCTGTGGAAGAAGATCATTTGGACACCGACGGGCCTCGACGAAGGAGAACTCGGGAGGTGGACGTAGGTCAAGTTGGTGATCGATCTTTACTTGTTTTTTATTTTAGCATTATGTAGCTAAATCGAGATTCTTCATTCGGTCTTAAGTTTAATCGCTCTCTAACTTAATCTTAACAAAAACTCTTTTAGTTTTAATTTGTATATTTTTTATATCAAGCACTTTTGCACTTGCTCTAATTCATCCACCTAAACCCACCACCACCTAGTCTCAATGCTAACAAGACTTAGTTCCTTTCTTATTCAAAATAATTTTTCAAAACATAAGGTTGACTCTACACTATTTATTAAATATTTTAAAAATAATTTCTTATTATTCAAATTTATGTTGATGATATTATTTTTTATTCTACAAATGAATATTTATGTGAATCATTTGCTAAGAGTATAAGTCAAGAATTTAAAATAAGTATAATGGGTAAGCAACTATATGATGAAATTTTATTAGTCAAACTAAGTATACTTTTGATATATTAAGGCGATTTCACATGAATAGTGCTAAGGCTGGAGTATCTCTACAAAATTAGATATGGACAATGAAGGACTTATAGAGGTAAGGCTTTCATCAAAAGACTTATAGGGGTATGTTATATAGTTTATTGTATCTTACTATAATTAGACATGATATAATATTTATTATTGGACTTTGTGCAAGGTTTCAGTTCAATCCTAAACAATCTCATTATAAAGTAGTTAAAAAAAATTTTAGATACTTAAAAGAACCCTCAATCTAGGATTATGGTATTCAAAGTCTAAAATTTTTAATTTGACTGCTTATGTTGATGTTGACTTTGCAGGATGCAGAATAGAAAGAATAAGTACTAGTGGACCTGTCAGTTCGTAGGTCATATACTTGTTTCTTGATCTTCTAAGAAACAAAATTCTATCGCTTTATCCATAACTGAAGCTGAATATGTTGTAGGTACATATTATGCACATGTAATATGGATGAAAAATACTTTAGAAGATTATGGACTTTGTTTAAAAAATATCCCTATAAAGTGTGACAATACCAGAGCAATATGCTTGTCAAAGAATCCTAGTCAACATTCACAAACAAAGCATATTGACATTAGACATCATTTTATTTAGGACCATATAAGCAATCATGATATATCCTTAGAGTTTATTGATACAAAACATTTTTACTAAACCATTGAGTGAGGAATAATTTGATTTTATTAGAAGAGATTTAGATATATTGAATCTTTCAAATATATGAATCATAATATCTTAATAATTTTTCTTATATGATTCTTCTTTTTACTAAATAGGAGATTTTTCAAAGGAATCATGATCTTTTACTTGACTTCTCGATATTCAAGATTTGAGATTTATTTTTTGTTCATTCTCCTATAATTCTTTTTTTTTGTCAATAGCAAAGAAGGAGATTTATCCAAATGAATCGTGACCTTTTACTTGACTTCTTGATATTTATAACTTGAGATTCATTTTATATGAATCAAAATCTTTTAATATTTATTCTCCTATAATTCTTTCTTCTTATTAAAGAGGAGATCTTCCCAATAGATCATTATATTAATTTCTTGATGTTTATGATATAAGATTTATTTTATACGACTCTTTGTATTCATGACTAATATACCCCATCATCAATTAACCTCTAATGACTTGAATTTATCCTTTCTTAATATTAATATCCTTCATGTGATATCAAAATAGTAGTATGATAGGACTCTAGCAGGGTTGAGTCCTAATCTCCCTAAAAGTAATCAATAAAACCCTATGAGATTGTAATAAAACTCCACCTAGCCACTTCTATCCTATAAAGAAGTGTGGGTAGGGTTTATATTAGGGCCTTAGGGTTTAGTGGCTGTCGGCCCTTTTACTGGGCTGGTCGGCCAGGATTTCCCCCTGCTTAGGTTGGATATAGAGCCAACCTAGCCGCCACTTGTTCCTACTTAGGCAGGAACCCTATATAATGATGTAGCCGCCACCTCTCTTTCATCAAGTAATTATCAACTTCTATTCAGCTTTATGTCGAGTCTGGGAGGGAGGAACCCATATAGCGTTCCAAGGGTTGATTCTCCTCAAGGGTTAAAATCTTTAGAGCTCCTTCTGAGGCTCTATTATCTAGTATCAGAGTTGCATTCCTACTACCATGTAGCCATCTCTGTCACTTCCTCTTTCCTCAGCAATTCCTACAATTGCTTTTGAAGTTGCCTCCACCGTCGCCCACCAAGCCGCAGATCTATCAATCTACTTCCATCCTCTACGTCAACATCTAGAAATATGGTATAATTTTATCACCCATGCCTCTTCAATACTATAAGATCTTTTACCTTACATGTTGAAGAATTTTTCCAAATTTTATCCACTGCAAATTTCATTCGTCACAAACGTTATCATTGTTGTGAAGGTGAAACACCATAAAAATTTTTAGCCATTTTTTGCCACTTGAAACTGGTTTATATCTTCTTCTTTTTAGCCAAAATTTTTATACAATCCCATAAGTCAACTTATCTTTCATCTGAGATTGGTTTCTGAAAAAAGTTCCTTCTGAAAATGGTTTTATTGTGCCTTCTTTCATCATTACACAATGCTGGAATTTTATGACGAATGATCTACCTTCCGTCTTTTACCCTATTTCCCTACTGTTACATTGTTGAAATTTTGTCAAACTTTTTATTATATTGACCATATTTGAACTAAAGGTTTCTGGATTTTTTTTTGAATTTTTCTCTAGAATTTATGTCAAGAATTCATCATTTCTATGACATAAAATCTGTTCAGCATGACAACACATTATAGTACTTTTCTTTGTCATCTTCACTAAAAACTCTTTTAAACCACACCCTAAACTGATCCCAAACAACCACCCAAAATCAGTCCTAGACTGCAGCCTACTCCAATCTGAATCGATCCACTCATCCAACTGGCCACCACCTCTCTAAAAATTCTCATGCCACTAACCCATCAATAGAAAAAAGATCTCAATATTACAGATCTAAAGGCATACACCATGGCATCAGAGGAGGCCATTAAAGCTAAGTTTGAAGCCTTTGAAAGCTGCATTGAGGATAAGATGTGATCCCTTTTCGTTGAATTTAGTATAGGCTAACCATCAAGTCCGAGGAAGTCACGTTATGGAGAGACTTCAGATTGGTGAGATAATCCTCAAGAGCATGGAAATATCATCCCTGATTAGAATACTCCACACATAAAGATGGACTTCACAAGATGGGAAGAAGGAAACTCGATCAGATGGATCTTGCGCGCAGAGCGCTATTTTTAGTTCTATCAAACCGTTGATGCTACATAGGTGGAGATTGCTGCCATCCACCTCAAGAGAGATGCTATTCAGTGGTTTAATTGGTTTGAGCATACCCATGAAGGACTCTCTTGGTAGTGATTCAAGAAAGGACTAATAAACCACTTCAGGCCAATCGATTTTGATAACATCGACGGATAATTGGTAAAGACCCGTCAAACCTCTACAATACAAGAATTCCAAATAAAGTTTGAACATTTATCTAATCAAACTATGGATTGGTTTGAGAAACAACTTTTAGAGACTTCTATTGAGGGCATAAAGTTGGAGATTCGAGTAGAAGTAAAAGCACAACAACCGTACACTCTTATGGTGGCAATTTCCTTCGCACGTATCCAAGAATAACGATTGAACCATGAGGTACGAAGGACAAGGGTTACTACCCAACCAGCTATGCTGAGGCCTATAGCCCCCTCTACTGCCATCCGAGCCCCCGCACTAAAGAAATTAATAAGAGTCGAGCTTCATAAACATTCGACCAAGGGGTTGTGTTGGCACTATGATGAACCATGGAGCCAAGAACATCTCTGCAAAAGGGGTCGACTCCTCATGATTGAACTAGTGGAGGATGAGGATAGTGAACCATCTAAAGAAGGCCTTGAGCTTGAGGAGGAAGCCATGGAGGAAGAGCTCCGATCGGCCTACTACATAGTGCACACATTGGCCGGCTACTCCAACCCGCAGATGATGAAAGTTGGAGGACTTCTAAAACATAAACCCATCACCGTTTTCATTGATACTGGCATCACAAATAACTTCCACAATAGTAGGTTACTGCATGTATGATGCTTCAAATTGAAGGTTGCAACAAGTTCGATGTAAAGGTCACTAATGGCCGAATCCTTAATTATGACCAACGGTGCTCGCTGGTGAAACTGCTCCTCCAAGACCAAGAAGTGGTAGTTGATTTCTTCCTTATACTCGTCAATGATTATGAAGTCATGCTCAGGATCGAATGGCTCATAATGCTAAGTGATATCTCTTGAAATTTTTTTAAACTAATTATGAAGTTTTATTACAAAGGGAGATAGGTCACATTGCGAGGCAAGCATGAGAGCCATATTTCCACCGTTTCGACGCAACGGATGGAGAAAGTTTTGCACAAAGCACATGGAAGATTTTTGATGCATATCTAGCAACCATCTAAGGAGGAGAATGTGCAAAATTCAGATCCTAAGCTTGCCCTCTTTCTGGATGAAGATACAGATGTTTTTACGGAGCCGCGAGGGCTACCCCCTAACCGACCGTATAACCACCACATACCTATTCTGTCAGGCAAACCTCCATCAAATTTGAGACCATACTACTACCCTCACTTGCATAAGGATGAGATTGAGAACATTATTAAGGATATGCTTAACACCGGAGTAACTCGACCAAGCTGCAGCCCTTACTCTTCACCGCTGTTGCTAGTACACAAGAAGGATGGTATGTGACGGATGTACATTGATTATCGGGCTTTGAACGCCATTGCTGTCAAAGATAAATATCGTATACTAGTCATAGATGAGGTCTTGGATGAAATAAGGAGCTAGAGTCTTCACAAAATTGGATCACCGTTCTGGTTACCACCAGATTCGGGTACATGCTGAAAATGTCCCGAAAACTGCATTTCACACACATAATGGCCACTACGAGTTTCTGGTAATGCCTTTCAGACATACGAATGCTCCTTCCACTTTTCAAAGCTTAATGAATGACATCTTCTGGAGTTTTCTATATAAGTTTGTGTTAGTATTTTTGATGATATTCTCATTTATAGCCCTATGCTTGATATGCATTTTCAACACTTACGAATCGTTCTAACGATTCTTCGAGAGAACACCTTTTATATTAAATAGTCAAAGTGTAGCTTTACACACGAGGATGGAGTGGGGGGTAGACCCAACAAAGATCGAGGTAATGCAAGGATGGCCGAGACCTACGAACATAAAATCGCTAAACGACTTCCTTGGACTCACGGGCTACTACCAAGAATTCATGAAAGATTATGACAAGATCAGTGACCCACTCATGTCCCTAATGAGAAAAGACTACTTCTTGTGGTTAAATAAAGCCTCCGTAGTCTTCAGACGACTTAAGGCAGTCATGACGATGATGCTAGTCCTAGCATTGCTCGATTTCAGCCACACCTTCGTTATTGAGGCCGTCGCATCAGGAGTTGGCATTGGAGTTGTTCTAATGCAAGACGGCCAACCCCTTGCTTACACTATCAAAGTTTTATCTCCCCCATATCGAAAAAAATCCATGTATGATAAAGAAATGCTTGTCATCGTACATGTCGTCACAAAGTTGAGACCCTACTTGATCGGTTGACGCTTCCAGATTAAGACCGATCACCAAAGTCTTAAATATTTTTTAGAGTAGAAAATATCTTCCCTAGAGCAACAACAATGGGTAACTAATCTTATTGGCTTTGATTGTAAAATTACTTATCGAAAAAGGAAAGAGAATGTTGTTGCATATGCTCTATCATGGCTACCAGGACAAGCCAAAAATTTAGGTATCTCCCTTCCTTCTACCGACTTCCTCAAAGACATTAGGGAGGACTGGAAGAATGACTCAGAGACCCAAGACATCATAGAAAAATTGAAGAAGAATCTGGGTTCCATAGGTCACTACACATGAGATTCGAAGGACTTATGCTACAAAGACCGAATTATTGTTGTTCCTTCTTCCCCTTACATTCAAGTTATTTTACATAAGATGCACTCTTCACCTTTGGTAGGGCACTCTGGATTTCTGAGAATTTACAAGAGGGTGAAACAAAACTTCCTTTGGAAGGGCATGAGAAAAATCAATATATGACTATGTATCCAAATGTGATCTATGCTGGCAGCAGAAAGGTAAAACGGTGGCAAATCCAAGCAAACTACAACCACTACCTATACTGGACTCAGCATGGACTAACATATCCATGGATTTTATCGAAGGGCTACCATCATCTCAAGGTAAAAGCATGATTTTTGTGGTAGTAGATCGTCTAACTAAATATGCTCATTTTTGTGTTGTGAGACATCCTTATACCACTACCAGCATTACTGGTCGATTGTGAGCGACCGTGATAGGGTGTTTACAAGTAAATTTTGGATCGAGCTCTTTCAACTACAAGGTACCCAACTGAAGATGAACACAACCTACCATCCATAGACGGACGACCAAACAGAAGTGGCAAATAGATACCTCGAGACTTACTTATAGTGCTTCACTAATGACCTACCCAAAGAGTGGGCAAGGTGGCTTCCTTGGGCCGAATGGTGGTACAGGATCAAATGGTGGTACAACACAACTTCTCATTTATCAACCAAATGTACCCCTTATGAGGCATTGTATGGCCGATCATCCCTGTAATGCTAAAATATAGAATTAGTATGACCAAAGTAGATCAGGTCAACCAAAATTTAATTTCACAAGGACAAGCTTCTACAACTGCTGAAGGACAACCTAATTGCCACTCAAGCTCACATGAAGCAACAAGCAGATACTCATCGGAGTGAGCGAGAATTTTCAGTAGGAGATTGGGTCTAGATTTGCCTACAACTATACAAGCAGCTATCAATCAACACTAGAGCATCAACCTGAAGCTATACTTGATTGAAGAATTATGTAGACCATATCAGATTTTGGAGCATATTGGGGCCGTGACATACAAATTAAAGCTTACATATGATGCTAAGATCTATCCTATCTTCCATGTATCTTTGCTAAAACTGAAATTGGGAGAACGAGAGTTGTCACAGACTCAACTGCCGAATACTACAACTAATGGTGAAATCTAAGCCAAAACTGAAGCTATACTTGATCGAAGAATTATGATACACCGACGACGCTCTTCAATTGAAGTACTTGTGAAGTGGAATAACTTACTCTCTGAAGATGCAACATGAGAGTCGCATGAGGAGCTGAAGATCCAATTCCCAGAGTTTATGGACCCTTAGCCTTAAGGACAAGGCTGATTCTAAGAGAGTGGGCTTGATAGGACTCCAGTATGGTTTAGTTATAATCTCCCTGGAAGTAGTCAATAAAACATTGTGAAATTATAATAAAACCCCACTTAGCCACTTCTATCTTATAAAGAAGTGTGATTAGGGTTTAGATTAGGGCCTTAGGGGTTAGTGGTTGTCGCCCCCTTTATTGGGTTGGTCGGCCAGGGTTGGCTCTATAGCCAACCTAGCCGCCACTTGTTCCTACTTAGGCAGGTCGACTATAAAAGGGGCAAATGAGTAATTTTATTTAGGTAAGCACCCCATGGGCTAAGGTTTAGAACCCTATATAATGATGTAGCCACCCCCTCTCTTTTATCAAATAATTATCAACTTTTATTCAGCCTTGTGCCGAGTCTAGGAGAGAGGAACCCCTACGGCGTTCTAAGGGTTGATCCCCCTTAAGGGTCAAAATCTATAGAGCTCCTTCTGAGTTCTATCATTGTATAATTGACACATGGATGTAAATGAAGAGAAATAATACCATGATATTCTTATCTTCTTTTTGATGATAACAAATGAGGAGAGAGAAGTAGTAGCTTATATATTTTTCCTTTTTCTTGATGACAAAGGGAGAGAAGTAATGACAACTGTTTAATTAGGTGATAACTATGTTAAATAAGGAGAAGTAGACTATATTCTTTGATAATGTGGAAATATTATGATGATATTTTAACTTATGATGTTTATGATGATGTTTGATAATTTAATTTAAATTATGTATATGATATGTGTAATAATTATTTTAATATTTTAACTATGTATACGATGTGTGTAATGAATATTTTGATATTTTAACTAAAATTATACATATGATGTGTGCAATGACTATTTTGATATTTTAACTGAAATTATACATATGAGTTTTGTAATGATTACTATTGAAAGTCACTAAGATTTATGATTAATATTGTTTCGACTTGAATTCAAAAGCTAGCATTGAAAGATTATTAATTTTTGAATTCAAGTTTATTATATTTTAAAATTATATATAGAAAAGGAGAGCCTGGTTAAAGCTTCGTCATCAATTATTTATCATCACCGAAAAGGGGGAGATTGTTGACTCCTAGATTTTGATGATGAAATCAATTGATGAGTTCATAGATAATATGTTCTTGAGATAATAGTGTAAAAAAAACTTTGATTAAGGACTAAAACCATCGAAGGGCAAATTGTCGAAGCAGGAGAATCAGATGCTGGGTCAGATAAATATCATGTCAGAAATTGGACGTCAAGTTGGAGGATTGGTTGACATACCAAAGATTGGACTTCGTGCCATGAGTTCAGACATCGTACCAGAAGGATCATATATTGCACCAAAAGATAAAATGTTGTGGAAAAGTTAATATGCCAATAGATCGGACAATATGCTAAAGGAAAGGATGATGTGCCGGAGGCTCAAACAAAATATCAGATGATCGGATGATATGAAGAAACATTGGACAATGTGTTGAAAGCTTCGTAATTATGCTGGAAATATGGTCAGATTATTTATGTCTTGATCGAGGCCTTTTGGGGTCAAATTGTGTTGATATTGGGTCAAAACCATGCTAACTTATTAAGAAACCTATTGGGCTTGAACTAGGATGGAGTGGGGCTAGTTAAAAGGCCAAAATATTGGCATGTTTTGTGCTTGTCAGTGCAACCAATGCTGGTATCGCTTAGGGTGGTGGTTGTACCACTCATAATTCAAATTTTACGATGGTAGTACCACCCAAAAATCTAAAATTGCGACATCAAAAGTTGAGACTGCAAGATTATCTAAATCCTAAAATTTTCAATGATTTAAATTTCTGGCTCTATTTTGAAGCCATTTGGGGCTATAAATACTCCCACAAGGTTTGGATTAGAGCAAGAAGCAGGTTGTGGAATTTGTAAGGGTTGCAACTCTCTTTAAGAATTAGTTGAGTCTCTTCCTCCTCATTGAGTTTAGAAGTGATTCTCAATTGTAGGAGGTGTGAGGTCTCTTGTCAAAGACTAAGTGCGTAGGTTCTCTCCTGAGGCTATGAAAAGGAGAAGAGTTGTAATAAGAGTAGTTTATCTTTGCCCATTAGAAAGAAGATTGGTAGTGAAAGCTGGTGGCATTGGGGGAAGAGGAATCAAGAGCGAATGTAGGTTGGGACGGTCGAACCACTATAAATCAGTTTGCATTCTTTCTCTTGTTTTGATTTGTTGTTGCAATATGATTTACTTACAACCTTTACTCATTCTTTTTGCTAATCATAATTCTGATACAGATTTATCGATTGAACCTTTAAAATTGATTAAATTTGCTATAATATTAATTCACCCCCTCTTAGTATCATTATGATCCTAATAATATATACTATATGTTAACAATCATATCAATATCATAAATATAAAAAGTAGGAAACTAATTAATAATCATATACGAATGATACCTTAAAATAAAACTTTTAAGTTCATTAAATTATGAAGACATGGGATATCAATATCTCAATAGTCCTCAATCAATCAAAACCCTAATTGGAATGACCCAATTGATTGAAACTATTAATTCATTTATGATCTAACAGGACCATCCTTAAATCATTATAGAACTGGTCTAGGATCACCTTATATTGGTCTAATTTAGATTTAATTGATTTTAATTTTGTAAAGTAGGTTTAAACTGGTCATGTTGGTTTGGAATCATCCTAAACTGGCTTGAACTAATCACATCTATCTAGTTTAGTCAATTAACGAGCTCAAACCAATAAGGGAAGAGGAAATTAGACTATGTTGTATAGTGCTAGCCTAAATTGAGCTAACCCACTTGAGTCTTCGATGGGTCATAGGCATTGCATATGCCTATCCCAAGTAATAGGTTGGGCTAAGATATAAAAGGCTGAATAGAGGAGCAATGATGTGTCTAACATCAATCACATAGTTGGGTAAGCCTAGCTTTATGAACTACGTTAGTCTCACTGACAAGTTGGGTTGAACCTTATCACTAAAGCAAGCCACACTTCACGAGTTGAGTCGTACTAAGCCACATGAGTTAGGGGCGTGTTGGACTACAAAGATTGGGTCGTACCAAGCCACATGAGCTGGCCATACTTGGACACATGGTTTCAATCGTTCTTTATTATATGAGATGGGTCATACATGACCACATGGGTTGGGTCATGCCTGATCATATGGGTTGAGTTTTACCTTGCCACATATGACCATATAGGCTGGGTCACGCTTAGCCACATGACTTAGGCCATATATGGCCACATAGATTAGGTCATATCTAACCACATGAGTTGGGTTGTACATTATCATATGAGCTTGGTCATGTTTGGCCATATAGATTGGGTCATACTTGGCTATAAGGGCTAGGTCAAGCAAGTCTTACAGATCAACATGACTTAGGTCAGTCCTTAGCTAGACTCCTCTTATCAAATTAGATTTTAATATTTTAAATTATTTAAGAGTAACTTAAATACATAAATTAAAGAATTTAAAATTATAAAACTAATTAAATCATAAAATTCACACATAACTCTTGTAATATAGATATATCTAATTAAATAAATTAAAACTATTATATTAATCTAGAAATAAAATTTTAATAATTAAATCAATCTTATAATTTACTTAAGCTTAAGGGACCATTATAAGTTAAAAAATATTCTAACATCACAAATCAATTATTATCATTTATTAATTATAAAATTTTAAAATTAAAATATTATTATAAAATTATAATAATCTTAATTTTAAATATTTAAAAAGAATAAAGGATCTAACTCTCTTAAGGTTATTCTCTTCGGGAATCCTTTACTCAATCCTCCCACTGTTAGGCTTAGTGAGGAATGAGGAAGGAGTCTCTTTTATATAGGACAAGATGAGCTCTCCTAAAAAGGTAAGTAATAATTTAATTTTTATTTTAAATTTATTTTTACTTTACTTTCATAAGTAAAGAAAGAAATATAATATTCATTTCGTATGGTTCAAACACGATGGAATATATACTATTTAGTTTCAAAAGATTATATCACTCAATAGAAAACAAATTAATTAATAATTTAATTAATTAGATTTTTTTAACTTATCTACATGATTAAGAAAACAATTTAATTATCCTTAACTATACTATGCAATAAGAAAGTTAATAATTTAGATAAAATAATATATTATTTATAGTAATTAATTTATATTAAATATATTATGTACTAAGATATGAGGTTTATAAGTTCAAATATCTCAGCCCAATTTTAGTAGAGCAGAATAGGTATTGGTAGTTAAATTAGGAGGATAGTTTAGCCACCAAATAATTCTGTTTTAAGTTAAAATTTGATGTGCATTTAGTTTTATTCTCCTAGTTTTTTTTTAACAAAATTTCATGATAATTCAAGATTGTTTAGTTAGCTAGAATAGTGAAGTAAAATTTCTTCATAGAATTATGTGATAGTTTGATTAATACTAATTAGTTTATTTATTTATAGAGTGAATTATTAAAAAATTGATGGTTAAATTTAGATGAATTTTTAGATTGAGTATATTCTAATTTATAAGAGATTTTATCAATTTTTTATAAATTATTAAAATAAATTATTGTAAATCAATAATTCAAGTATGATAATTAATGTATTTCATGACCCTATGCTCCTAGCACACTCGATCATTAAATAATGTGATCTTTCATTAGCATCTCCATTTTTTGACTTCAATCAGGTAAGTATAAGTTTAATTCAATACAAAATAATGGTTGTATAAATTATCGTATGCATAATGTATCTAGAAAGCATGCTTCGAATGATATAATTATCATGAGCTAAATGTGAAAGTATATATTTTATAACATAAAAATATATAAATTATGATAAAAATATTTTGTATGCATGCATATATGATAACATGTAGTATGAGAGTGTACATGTTTTCTATAACGTGCGATGTGGGAGTACACGGATGTTACTTTTACGAGTGTTAGCATTTAAATTCACAATATCAAGATCAATTTCATCATCAAAATCAATCTTTTTTAAGTTTAAAAACTCATTAAAAATAACATGAATAGATTCTTCTATCACTAATGTTCTTTTATTAAAGACACGATAAACTTTTGAAATAGAAGAGTAACTAAGAAAAATGCCTTTATTAGATTTTGCATCAAATTTACCTAAAGTATCCTTTTCATTCGGAATAAAACATTTACATCTAAATATTTTAAAAGAAGAAATATTGAGTTTTTTTACCATTCCACAATTGATAAGGAGTTTTAGTGATTAATGGTCTTACAATAACCCTATTTAAAACATAGCATGCCGTATTAACGGCTTCGACCCAAAAATATTTGGGTAGTCTATGTTCATTCAACATTATTCTAACTATTTCTTATAAGCTCCTATTTTTTCTTTCTACTACTATCAAGATACCATTTGATACTTCTAGCTTTAGTTTGGAGACAAACCTACAATAAAGATATTTTAGGTTTAGGTACCTATTTTACGTTGGATTCTTCATAAAGAGCTTTATCTTTCTTTTGTAATTGTTTGTTGTTGTGTAAAGTTATCTTTGGAACCCATACAAGACTATGTGGACTATATTTTCTAAAAAGGTATTTGTTTGCCATATGTCCTAATTTGCCATATAAATTACACTTGATTCTTAGTGGCACATTTAATGTAGGTCCTTTTACAAAGATAGTTGGCATTTGTTGAACATTTCCAACAAAGCCTATGTCATTTCTATTATTAATATGACCTTTATTGGCAAGGATCATATTTAAGGATTTATTTCCTATCTCAAATTTCTCTAATGTCGTTTTAAGCATGCAATTCTCTTTTTTAACATTATCTAGCATATCACATTTTGAACATAATTTATGTGATGCTAAGGAGTCACGCATTTCGTCAAGTCTTTTAACTAACAAATCATGATAAACTTTAAGTAATTTTCTAAACTTATTGAATAAATCATGAAACAAGCTTAATAATTCTGAAAAAGAAATATTTAAAGGTTCACTAACCTCATCTTCGATTGCCATTAAGGCATAGTTAGCCACCTCTTCTTTGGAGTTGTCTTCCTCATCCGAAGAGCTCGAATCATCCCAAGTGGTCGAGAGTACTTTCTTTTTTAGCGTCAACTTCTTCTTCAGTTAGGGACATTCATTTTTGAAATGTCTCAATTTTTTGCATTTATAGCATATGATGTTATCCTTCTTCAGTTCCTTTCTTTTTATAGTTTTTGTTCCTTTTTATAATTCTTTAAATTTTCTTGATAAAAGTGCAATATCATGATCCTCACCACTCGAGATTTCACTCGAGGAGTCATTTATTATTGGAAGTGTTACATCCTTCCTGTTCTTTGGAAGGGGTTAATCAAGCTCATTATAAGCCTTACAGTTTAGTTTATATGTCAGTTCTTCAAGAGGCAGGTTATTTAAATCTTTGGACTGTTGAATAGTGATTACTTTAGGATCCCAATTTTTAGTCAAAGATCGTAAAATCTTACTCATAAGTTTAAAATTTGAAAAATATTTTCTAAGTGCTTTAAGTCTATTGATGACATCCATGAAACGGGTGTACATGTCTATAATAAACTCACTTGGTTTCATTCAAAACAACTCGTAATTATGAATTAGAATATTTATCTTTGATTCTTTTACTCTACTAGTCCAATCATGTGTGATTTCCAGTGTGTGCCACCAAATATGGAAAGCCGATTCGTAAACGAAAACACGATTAAACTCATTCTTATTAAGTGCGCAAAACAAGGCATTCATAACCTTTGCATTTAAATAAAGATTCTTCCTTTCTAAATCATTTAACTCATTCATTGGTTTGGAAAAAATTTTAAATCCATTCTCAACTATATTCTATAAATCAAAGTCCAATGAAATGAGAAAATATGCATTCGTATTTTCCAATTTGTGTAATTTGTCCCATTGAACATAGATGGATGTGAAATAGAGTGTCCCTTATTCACACCAAAACAAGCCATTTAATCAAGTGGGTATTAATCCAAAAAGTAAGAACCTTGCTCTGATACCAATTGTTAGGATCAATTGGCACTAAGAGTGGGGGAGGGGGGGAGAGGGTGGAATTAGTGCAAATCTAAATTTTAGGTTTAGAAGAAAACCCTTTTATTAAGCCAAGATAGGAAATCTGAAGCTTTTCGTTCTTAGTGAAATGAGCGAGTGATTAAAAGAAAGTAGCTAGGTTAATGAGCAAAGCAGAAAGATAAGAAATGTTTGATGAAAAGAACTTATCGTGAAAACTTTGCTTTCAAGGAGTTGAGTTAAATCGAAAGAGTAAGAAATTGAATCACGACATAGGTTGAGTTGGTCGAGTCCCTCGAGGCTCACCTATCTACGTGATCGAGATCTTGCCTACAATATAAAGATCTCACCGGTGACCTAAGGACATGGTATGCTCGGTCAAGTCCCTTGAAAGCATATCATCGAATCAGACTTATCTTGTAACAATGGTGATGACTTAACTAAACATCATGGTTGGTCGAGTCCCTCGAGACTATGATGATTCAGAGGTCAAACATGACGGGAATCATAAGGAATTGTGATTGGCAATAGTTGCCTACCTTTTGGGCTTAGTGTAATTGGTCGAGTCCCTCGAGATTACACTAAGATGTCAATTGGATCCCGATCCCCACTAGGAGTCTACCAGAGACTTCCGTCTCATGTGCCGAGGGTGTCACGTGATTCGCTAAGAAAATAGTGAAGAGTATATTAAGATAGAAGTCCATATAGTAATTAGTATTTTCTACAAAATCTACATGTTATTTATTTTCAATATATCTTATTTGTCGCTTGCAAAACCCCTATGTGGTATATTTAATGTCGACCACCTCATTGGTCCAAAGGCTCTATAATTTGAGAATTATTTTCACGAAAGAGAAAATTGTATATGTCCTTAATACGATTGTGCCCATGCTAGAGGAAAGGACAAGTGAGGATGAGATCGTTCGATTTATGAAGTATAAAGATAGTCCTAAAGGATAACCTGTATATTAATCTTATACTTCAGTCTCTACTAGATTCCTTTCCATAGTTCATTATTAACTTTAATATAAACAAGTTTAAAGTGACTCTATCTAAGCTCCTCAATAAGTTGAGGGAAGCTAAGAGTACCATCAAGAAAGAGAAGTCAGTTCTCTATATTAGTGAGACAAATAGGAAAAGAAATGCTAGTAAGACCCTCAAGAAGGGCAAGGGAAAAGAATGACCGGGTAAGGCAAAGGTTGCCAAGAAAGACCTGGCAAAGGATAAAGAATAGTGCTTCCACTACGGCTAAGACGGGAATTGGAAAAGAAACTGTAAGGACTACCTTGCAGATAAGGCGAAACAGAAGCTTAGAGAAGCTTCAGGTATATTAATGATCAGTCTTCACTTGTTAGATTTTCATGATAACACATGGGTATTGGATACTGAGAGTGCTTATCATATCTGTAATTCATTGCAAGTTCTAATAAGACCTAGGAGGCTGGCTAAAGGCGAGATGGACCTCAAAATGGGCACTAGAGCAAGAGTTGCTACAGTTGCTGTTTGGGTTGGGGGGGGCATCCTACATCTACTTAGTGGAGCTATTATTGCATTAGATGCATGCTATTTTATCCCTCTTATTATCAAAAATATTATTTTTATTTCTTATTTGGTAATTAGTGGATATAAATTAGTTTTTAAGAATAATAGTTATTCAATAATTATGGATGATGAGATCATCAATAGAGGGACCCTTATAAATGACTTATATGTGTTAGACACTTCTCCACACATCATAAATATAAATATGTCTAAGAGGAAAAGAGATAAGGTAAAAAATGCATACGTATGACATTGTAGGCTAGGTCATATACATGAGGGAAGGACTCAAAAGTTGCTAAAAGATAGATACTTAGATCAATTTGACTATGAGTCTATGCAACTTGCGTACCTTGCTTCATGTGAAAATGACCAACTCTTCTTTTAGTGGAACTGGAGAGGGAGCCATTGAGTTATTAGAACTCATAAATAGTAATGTATGTGGTCCCATATTGACTCAGGCTATAGGTGGTTACTTATACTTCATTACATTCATTGATGATTTCTCTAGGTATGGACATATATACTTGATGAAATATAAATCTGAGACCTTTGAGAAATTCGGGGAATATAAGAATGAGGTGGAGAACCAGATTGGAAAGAGTATTAAAACTCTTCGATCAGATTGAGGAGGAGAATACTTGAGTACAGAGTTCACCCATTTCCTCAGGGACAATGAGATTATATCCCAGTGGACACCTTCTTATACACCTTAACTTAATGGTGTATCAGAAAGGAGGAATCACACATTGTTAGACATGGTATGATCTATGATGAGTTTCATTGATCTACCTATCTCATTCTGGGGGTATGTCCTAGAGGCCGCAGCTTACCTTTTGAACAGAGTTTCATCAAAGTCGGTAGTGTCTACACCATATGAGATATGGAAAGGAAAGAAGCTCGATCTTAAGGTGATTAAGATTTGAGGCTGTCGTGCCCATGTTAGAAGATACAACCTTGACAAGTTAGAATCAAGAACGGAACAATGCACATTCATGGGCTACCCTAAGAGACTTTGGGGTATTATTTCTATCATCCCGAGGATCGAAAGGTCTTTGTTGCCAAGAGAGCTGTGTTCCTTGAGAAGGAACACATTCTTGGTAGAAATAGTGGGAGGAAGATAGAATTGAGTGAGGTTGGAGAACTTAACTCAAGCACCATTCCAGAGCCCGAGTTTGTTCAGGTACCTAACACACAAATTTCAACTTTACATAGGTCTAGTAGAGTATCTCACCATCCTGAAAGATATGTAGGATATATTAGTGGAGATGACTCTCAGGATGTTGATCTTCATACCTACGAGGAGGCTATTATGAGTATAGACTCCAGAAAGTGGCAAGAAGTCATGAATTCTGAGATGGATTCCATGTACTCTAATAAGGTTTGGAACCTTATGGATGCACCTGAGGGTATTGTACCCATCAGCTACAAATGGATCTTCAAGAAGAAGATCGGAGTGGATAGAAAGGTAGAGACCTATAAAGCAAGGCTAGTAGCTAAAGGATATCGTCAAAGACAAGGAGTTGACTATGTTGAAACCTTTTCACCTGTAGCTATGCATAAGTCCATTAGAATTATTTTGGTCATTGCAGCACATTATGACTATAAGATCTAGCAAATGGATGTCAAAATGGCATTCCTCAATGGCAACCTTGAGGAGAAGGTGTATATGATACAACTAGAGGGATTCGTATCCAAAAAGAGAGCCCATATAAAGTGTGCAGGTTGCTTAGATCTATTTATGGATTGAAGCAAGCTTTCCAAAGTTAAAACATAAAATTTGATAAGGTGATCAGATCTTATGACTTCGTTAAGTATGAAGATGAGCCTTGTGTGTACAGGAAGGTAAGTAGGAGCGCTATCACCTTCTTGGTGCTATATGTGGATGACATCCTAATCATTAGGAATGATGTAAGAATGCTTTCCACAGTAAAGACTTGGCTATCTAGAAACTTCTTCATTAAAGACTTAGGGAAAGCATCCTATATTTTGGGGATCCGGATCTATAGAGATAGATCCAAAAAGATACTTGGCTTATCCTAGCCTAGGTACATAGACTCCATTGTCAAAAGGTTTGGCATGGAGAATTCCAAGAGTGGTCTCATACTAATGAGACATAGAATATCACTTTCTAGGAGTATGTCCCCAAGGACTCTTGAAGAAAGGGCAAACATAGATAAGATACCTTATGCCTCAGCGATAGGGTCTATCATATATGCGATGCTATATATCAGGCCTGAGATAGCACATGCTATGAGTGTCATGAGCAAGTATCAAATAGATTTAGGTTTAAAACACTAGAAGGCAATAAAGTGTATCCTTAATTACTTGAGAAGGTCTAAGGATCTTTTACTGGTATATGGAGAAGATAGCCTCCAGGATGAGGGCTACACAGACTCGAGTTTTCAGTCCGACATTGATGATAGCAAGTAAAATTCAGGGTATGTTTTCACCCTGAATGGAGGAGCAGTAAGCTAGAAGAGTTTCAATCAAGATACTACTGCTAACTCGACCATAGAGGCAGAATACATTGCTGTAGTAGAAGCAGCAAAGGAAGGGGTGTGGATGAAAAAGTTCATCAAAGATTTGGGAGTCGTACCAAGTAACGTAGAACCAATTCCCATATACTGCGACAACAATGGGGCGATCACTCTAGCAAGAGAACCTAGGTCTCATCAGAATTATTCTAAGGAGGTTCCATCTGATTAAAGCGATCATGACCGAAAAGATATAGCAATGAAAAGAGTTTCATCTAAAAATAACATTGCAGATCCACTAATGAAGTCATTGGCTCAGATTATATTTGAGTGTCATAAGGGTCTGATGTGGATCAGACACATAGGTGATTGGCCTTTGGTCAAGTGGGAGATTGCTGGTTATAGGTGCCCTACAAGCCAATCACGTGAGTGATGACATGTGTGACACTTTGTGTGATCTTTTTGCTTATGATTAATATTGGCATATTCTCATATTATCTATTATATATATTATGATGTCTTTGGTTTTGTGCAATGAGAGTCGGATCTTGATGAGATTATGATAATGAGATTGATTCACCTTTAAACACAGATCCTAAATAATCTGGGTTATAGGCTACTCGAGAGGGACATTGAGACTGGACAGATCGGTGTACTATGTACCCATCCATATGATGGAGGCAGCTGGTCTCATAGCCACTTGTGTGGAGACACTAAGGATATAGTACAGGTGCTCATTGGAGAATGAGTTCACTGATTGATCCACTTATGGAATGCTGTATAGTTGATGATACCTAATGTCAGACAGTGATTCCATAGTCTCAGTTGTGTATCTGGTCCTAATACTTGAGACACTAAGGATGCCTTATATGAGTACTCCTTTCTTTGACGTTAGACTTACAAGTTTGGAAAGTTTTAGCTGTCACCTCCTATTCTCCTCCCTCCCTCTAAGCACGAGTTACGAGATTAGATTGGAGGAGTTTTGCTGCAGAGATTCATCGTGTAGATACCGCTAGAGAGAAAGACACTTGACCTCGATCACCTTCTCCATCCAGATCTGGAATATAAGGATATATAATCTCCCTAGGTAAAATCAATCTCTGACACATTGCAGTTTTATCGATTTTTGTGGTTTTCTCACGACCCCAATCTTTTGCACGAGGATTTGATCTGCATAGGAAATCGATTTTTATTTTGATTTCCGCTGCGCATATGATGCACCCGCTGAGGTTTCCCAACAGTAAGTACCTTACTCTGATACCAATTGTTAGGATCAATTAGCACTAAGAGTGGGGTGAGGGGGACAGGGAAGGAGGAGGGAGTGAATTAGTACAAGAGTAAAGTCTTGTTTTAACAAAAAACTTTTCGTTTGAAGTAAGATAGAAAAATCTAATATTTTTCGTTCAAATAAAGCAAGTGAATGATTCAAAGAAAATACTAGGTTTCTTACTTAAAAATGACTTAAAAAGGAACAAATAAATCCGAATAAAAAGATAAGTAATGTTGTAAGTGAAGTGCTTGACTTGAAACCTTACTTTTAAAGAGTAAATAAAATCAGAAGCATTTAATGGTATTTTGTTGAAAATAATTAAGAACCTGACAATTGTAAGTAGTAAATAAAACAAGTAAGAACACTCACAATTATAGTGGTTCGGCACCAACCGGCCTACGTCCACTCTCGAGTCCTCCTCCTTGAGGTACACTAGCATTCACTACCGATCTTCTTTGGATGAAGACAAACCCTTACAACTTGAGCCTACAAGGGAGACTTCAAGAATTTTTCTAACTCTAAGCTTTTTCTTACATGAAGCCCATCGAGATATCGGTCCATACTAAGTTCAGGATATGTACAGGTTATAGTTTCCCAGGGCTTATTATTATTTCACCTTTATATCATTGACACGTGTTGCATTAAGCTACAAATTCAGCAATAGAGTTCTTCATCCCTTTCCAATAAAAATTTTGTTTAATCCTCTTATAGGTTCGAAGGAATATGGAGTGCCCAAACTGTCACGGACAATAATGTAAACAATGTGTTTGATGAAATGCTCATGTTTGTCTGTGTCCTTCGATTTGTGTACATATCTTGTACAGCAAATAACAAGCTTGCAGTAGGCTTAGCAACCCTATTTTGGTTTACTTTATGGCCAATATTGACTTATAAATACGAGTGTATTTTATAATTTCTTGTGAGGACTTCGGTCTATAATGGACCATTTTCCTTTATGTGCAACCACTCTGAGTTTGTAATATCTATGGGTGTAATTTGTATCTAGCTTTATAAAGTGTTTGCTTGAGCAAGTTGCTTATGGATCCCGTTGGAATTGCTTCCTTTGACCTATTTTCTCTTTTGTAAGTCTAAGGGACTCTAGGAGATCTCGGAGAAGGCTGACCTTTGTGGACAAACATGCATGGGTGCCGCATGGCTTAGGCAAAATCAGCTAAGCCCATGACAATGTGGTATTAGAGCAAGACAAGCATATGCAGAAACACTCGCTATATAAACGTGGGAGACCTAGCTGGGCTGTATGGAGGACAGCCAGCATGCGTAACCGTTTGGGGGAAAACAGATATTGAAATGTAGGGAAAGGAATCACTTAGAGGAGCGGGCATCCAGGTTTGGCATTCAGAGGAATGGCCAACCCCTTTGCGCGAGAGGCACCACGAGGATAAGTAAGCGAAGAAGAATGTGTAGCGCATAAAGATTGGGATGGTTGAGTTCGAGCTATAGCTCGACGTTAGCAACCAAACTTGACGGTGCTCAAGGCAAAGCGAGGCACTTGGTGAAAGATGAGACCGTGCAAAGTGGGAGGTGTTACGTAATAACCGAAAGAATTATGCAAAGCTCACAAAGGTGAGGGAAATTGCTAACTCAAAGGATTCAGTACTCATACAAAGGCTTGTACATGAACGATGGAGTGTTCATGGCTATCCTAAGTTGTGATCGGAACTCAACGTCATAGAGCATCAAAACTTTCTCTTCGACATGGAAAGGATACGTCCGTAGGTAGCTGAAATGTACAATAAGTTCAGCATATTGCTTGACCTTGAAGGGTACAGTGGAGACTGTATTGGCGAAGGATCACAATCTAAGTCAATTTACGGGGGTAGAATAAGGCACAAGTTGTTCAGCAAGATGGAGTAGTCCAAAGGGGATGGTGGTCTCTGAAACTTCCAGTGGGAAGTATGTAAGGAGGAAAGTTACTCCAACAGGACAGATATCCAGGAGGGATAAGTCCTAGTTCTCTAGAGGGAGAATCATGTGCAACAGACCACACATATTAAGGAAGAGTTTCTTAAGGTAATATCTTCATAAAGCTCAATGGACTGAGCGAGTGACATGGAATCATCGCATGATCTCGAATGAGATAATGCATTGGTGGATGCATTTCGAGATCAAGTGGGAGAGCAGTCTAAGGCAACATTATATGAAGACACACTTAGAGTCGATATAGAAATCAAACTCAACAGGGGGTTGACCCGTGGAATGGTGGACACGAGGGCCACTATCAATTTAATGCAAATCAAGGAGCAGAGTGACTTAGGTAGAACTTGGTGAAGTATCCAAGTCGCATGAAGGGAGTCAACATAGAAGATGAAACATGGGGCGGAGGCACGGAGCTTTCCTTGGATAGAGGTCAAGGGCATGAACTCTTGTAGAGGCAAGAGTGGGATCATGTCGTTTCATGGGTTCTTCATTCTGATGGGGTGGACTTATCTTGCATGGTGCCAAAGATAAAGGGAGCTTCGAGGCACATGCAAGCTACCTCAGAGATACATTTGACGGAGTAACTAAGGTGATTCAACTTACAGAGGCAAAGTTAGGATCAAGAGATCTTAGCACGAGGCAAGAGGATGCAGAGGCGGGTACTCTTGAAGAATATGCCATAGTGTTGTCATTCGAGTTGTCAGTAATAAGTGGTGCATAGCAAAGATTGTGCTAATAGGAGATAGAGGCCTAGGATCCAGACAATGATGCACCAATTCTAGCGAAGTCAGGGCACTTCATGAGCTACTAGGCGACGGGCTATCCTAGAACTATGAGGTATTAGCAGAGGCCATACATAGAGAAGTCGTAGTCCGAGTTTATCACACGAGAATCTGTATACAATGGAGATATCACTAGGAGGCGACATGGTGCAGTGGATCATGGTGGAATAGTTTATGGCAATGCAACGCAGGCGATCATGTCCCATGAGGGACAAGATCATGCGGAGATATGATCAGGAGTACCCACCTCTGCATGCAGAGACCTATGTGTTTGATCCCCATCAGACTGCTATGATGCTCAAATACAATCTAAGCCAGCGGCTTCGTCAATGGATCTTGAATATTATCTTTGGATGGAACTCTTTCCATTGATATATCTTTTCGGGTCATGATCGCTCTAATCAGAAGAACATCCTCAGAACAATTCTGGTGAGACCTAGGTTCCCTTGTTAGTGCTATCGCCTTATCACTGTCTTAGTATATAGGAATCAGCTCCACTACTTGGTACAACTCCCAAATCCTCGATGAACTTCTTCATCCATATCCCTTCTCTTACTACTTCTTCTACAATAATGTATTTTGCCTCTGTGGTCGAGTCAGTAGTAGTATCTTACTTAGAACTCTTCCAGTTTACTGCTCCCCTATTCTGGGTGAAAACATACCCTGAGTTTGACTTTCTGTCATCAATATCGGACTGAAAACTTAGTTTGTGTAACCCTTAACTAAGAGGCTACCTCCTCCATATACCAGTAAGATATCCTTATTCCTTCTCAAGTATTTAAAAATACACTTTACTACCTTCTAATATTCTAAACATGGATCTGTCTGATATCTGCTTATAACACTTAGAGTATGTGCTATATCAGCCTGGTATATGGCATAGATAGACCTTATCGCTGAGGCATAATATATCATATCTATGTCTATCCTTTCTTCATGAGTCCTTGAGGACATACTCCTAGAAAATGATATTCCATATCTCATCGGTATGAGACCTCTCTTGGAATTCTCTATGCTAAACCTTTTGACAATGGAATCTTTGTATCTGAACTAGGACAAGCTAAGCATCCTCTTAGATCTATCTTCATAGATCTGGATCCCCAAAATATAGGATGCTTCCCCTAAATCTTTTATGGAGAATTTTCCAGATAGCTAAGCCTTTACTGTTGAGAGCATTCCTATATCATTCCCAATAATTAGAATATCACCCACATATAATACCAAAAAGGTGATAACACTCTCACTTAGGCTTATCTTCATTCTTAACAAAGTCATAAGATTTGATCGCCTCATCAAATCTTATGTTCCAACTTCGGGAAGCTTACTTTAGTCTATAAATAGACTTGAGCAACCTGCAAACTTTATCTAGACTCTCTCTAGATATGAATTCCTCTAGCTGCATCATATATGCCTCCTTCTCAAGATTGTCATTGAGGAATGTTGTTTTCACATCCATCTGCCAGATCTTATAGTCATAGTGTGCTGCAATGACCAAAAGAATTCTAATGGATTTAAGCATGGCTATAGGTGAAAAGGTTTCATCATAGTCAATCCCTTACCTTTGATAATATCATTTAGCTACTAGTCTTGTCTTATAGATCTCCACCTTTCCATCCACTCTGATCTTCTTCTTGAAGATCCACTTGTAGTTGATGGATACGATACCCTCATGTGTATCCACAAGGTTCCGAACCTTGTTAGAGTATATGAAATCCATCTCAGAATTCATGACTTCTTACTACTTCCTAGAGTCTATACTTATAGTAACCTCCTCATATGTATGAGGATCAATATCTTGAGAGTCCTCTCTACTGATATGTCCTATATATCTTTCAGGAGGATGAGATACTTTGCTAGACCTATGTAAAGTTGAAACTTGTATACTAGGTACCGAACAGACTCAGACTATGGAATTATGCTTGAGCTAGGTTCTTTATTTTCGCTTAACTCTATCTCACTCCATTATTTATACCAATAATATGTTCCTTCTCAAGGAACACAGCTCTCCTAGCAATAAAGACCTTTTGGTTCTCACGATGATAGAAATAATACCCATAAGTTCCCTTGGGGTATCCTACTAACTTGCATCATTCTGTCGTTGATTCTAACTTATCAGGATTATGTCTTTTAACGTGGATAGGATAGCCCCAAATCTTAACCATCTTAAGATCGAGCTTCTTTCCTTTCCATATCTCATATAGTGTAGACACTACCAACTTTGATGGAACTCTGTTCAGAAGGTAAGTTGCAGCATCTAGGGCTATCCCCAAAATGAGACCGGTAGGTCAGTGAAACTCATCATGGATCGTACCATGTCTAATATTATACGAGTCCTCCTTTCTAATACATCATTGAGCTGAGGTGTATAAGGAGGTGTTTATTGGGAAACCTTAGCAGATGCATCACATGCATAGCAGAATTCAAAACAAAAATCGGTTTTCCACACATATCAAATCGTCGTGCAAAAGGGGTTGCGAGAAAAACCAAAAAAATAAAAAAAAACCACGATATGTGAGAGATTGATTTTACCTAGGGAGATCGTATATCCCTGTATTCCAGATCCGGATGGAGAAGATGAAGGAGGTCAAGTGTCCTCCTTTCTAGCAGTATCTACATGATAGATCTCTGTAGTAAAACTCCTCTAATCTAATTTAGCAACTCTTGCTCAGAGGGAGGAGAATAGGAGGTGGTGGCTAAAGTTGCAGCCTATCAATCATGAGTCTCCCCTCTATTTATAGAAAGCTACCAAAAACCTTATGGCTCCTGCCTTAGTGAGTGTTGGATCTCCATCCAATAACCCACTAACCTTGCATTATTGAATCTCTATCCAATAATCTCCTTAGGCCTCTAATTGGGCCTTAATCAAGGAGCCCATTAGCTTAGAGTCTCATCTAATGAGAATAGGGGCTAATTAAATCTCCATTCAATCCTTTATTCACTGAAGCATCCATCATATGTGTGTGACCTTCTAGGCTTTATACCGAGCTGCCGTGAGTCACTCCCATCAGAACTCCTTCTGATATAGTGAATTATTATCCTTATAATAATTCACTCGACTCATTGACTATGGACGTATTAGGCCACTACGCCATATTCCCCAGACGGTATAAGGGGATCGAATCAGTCGGACCTATCTATCCACAGTTACCATGTATCTATAATCCCTCATCCAAATAATATCTTAGAGATCATATATTGGACATATACTGTCATGTCACAAACATAATCAGTTTGTCTTGCTCTATTCGGATTCTACGAGAGAACTCCTTCTCTCCCAATTTGAATGACCCTGGCTAGAGATTTGTCTGAGCAAGCACATATAAAATATTCCTCTCGTGATATCGGGAGTGGATGAACCTATATTGACACTCAATTGCCTTCGTAAGGTTAGCTACCAATCCCAATAACTAGTTGTACCATATCTGAATTTTTCAAACTTGTAAGTCTGGCGTCAAAGAAAGGAGTACTCATACAAGACATCCTTGGTGTCTCAAGTCTAAGGACCAGATATATAATTAGGACTATGGAATCGCTGTCTGACATTAGGTATCATTAATCATATAACATTCCATAAGCAAATCAATTAGTGGACTCATTCTCTAATGAGCACCTGGACTATATCCTTAGTGTCTCCATACAAGTGGCTTTGAGACCAGTCGCCTCCATCATATGGGTGGGTACATAGTACACCGATCTATCCGGTTATCTTTATGGGCTATAATCTCTCTTATCAGATGGAACCTCCTCAGAACATGCTTAGATTTCTGATAAGTCCTGGGTTCCTTCGCTTGAGCTATTTCCCCATTATTGTCGCAGTATATGGGAATTGGTTCTACACTACTTGCTATGACTTCCAAATCTTTGATGAACATCTTCATCCATACCCCTTCCTTTGTTGCTTTTGCTGCAATAATGTATTCTGCCTTTGTGGTCAAGTTAGCAGTAGTATCTTGCTTGGAACTCTTCCAGCTTACTGCTTCTCCAAAGCATACCCTGAAAACTTGAGTTTGTGTAGCCCTCAACCTATAGGCTACCTCCTCTATATACTAGTAAAAGATCCTTAGTCCTTCTTAAGTACTTAAGGATACACTTTACTACCTTTCAGTGTTCTAAACCTGGATCAGCCTAATACCTGCTCGTGATACTTAGAGCATGTGCTATATTAGGCCTAGTACATATCATTGCATACATGATAGACCCTATCACTGAGGTATAAAGTATCTTATCCATGTCTGCCCTTTCTTTAGGAGTCTTTGGGGACATACTCCTAGAAAGTGATATTCCATTTCTCATCGGTATGAGACCTCTTTTGGAATTTTTCATGTCAAATCTTTTGATAATGAAGACTATGTATCTAGACTGGGACAAGCCAAGCATCCTTTTGGATCTATCTCTATAGATCCGGATCCCCAAAATATAGGATGCTTCCCCTAAGTCTTTCACAGAGAAGTTTTTAGATAGCCAAGCCTTTATTGTGGAGAGCATTCTTATATCATTCCTAATGATTAGGATGTCATCCACATATAGCACCAAGAATGTGATAACACTTCCACTTACCTTCTTATACACATGACTCATCTTCATTCTTAACGAAGTCATAAGATCTGATCACCTCATCAAATCTTATGTTCCAACTTCGGGAAGCTTGCTTCAATCCATAAATGGACCTAAGCAACCTGCATACTTTATCTGGATTCTCTTTGGATACGAATCCCTCTAGTTGTATTATATACACCTCTTTCTTGAGGTTGTCATTAAGGAATGTCGTTTTGACATCCATTTGCTAGATTTCATAGTCATAGTGTGTTGCAATGACCAAAATAATTCTAATGGACTTAAGTATGGCTACAGGTGAAAAGGTTTCATCATAGTCAACTCTTTGTCTTTGACGATATCCTTTAGCTACCAGCCTTGCTTTATAGATCTCTACCTTTCTATCCACTCCGATCTTCTTCTTGAAGATCCATTTATAGCCGATGGGTACCCTCAGGTGCATCAACAAGGTTCCAAACCTTGTTAGAGTACATGGAATCCATCTCAGAATTCATGGCTTCTTACCACTTTCCAGAGTCTATACTCGTAATAGCCTCTTGTAAGTCTGAGGATCAATATCTTGAGAGTCATCTCCACTGATATGTCCCACATATCTTTCAGGAGAGTGAGATACTCTATTAGACCTACGTAAAGTTGGAACTTGTGTGTTAGGTATCTGAACAGACTTGGGCTCTGGAATGGTGCTTGAGCTAGGTTCTCCAACTTCGCTCAATTATATCTCGCTCCCACTGTTTCTATTAAGAATATGTTCCTTCTCAAGGAATACATCTCTCTTGGCAATAAAGACCTTTCAATCCTTGAGATGATAGAAACACTACCCACAAGTTTCCTTTGGGTATCCCACGAATATGTACCATTATGTCCTTGATTCCAACTTATCAGGGTTGTGTCTTCTAACGTGGGCAGGACAGCCCCAAATCTTAACAATCTTAAGATCAGGTTTCTTTCCTTTCCATATCTCATATGATGTAGACACTACCGACTTTGATGAAACTCTATTCAGAAGGTAAGTTGTAGTCTCTAGGGCTTACCCCCAGAATGAAACGAGTAGGTCAGCAAAACTCATCATGGACCGCACCATGTCTAATAGCGTGCGAGTTCTCCTTTCTGATACACTATTGAGCTGAGGTGTATACGGTGTCCACTGGGATAGAATCTCATTGTCCTTGAGGAAATGGGTGAACTCCGTACTCAAGTGCACTCCTCCTCGATCTAATTGAAGAGTTTTAATACTCTTTTCAATTTGGTTCTCTATCTCATTCTTATATTCCCTGAATTTCTCGAAGGTCTTAGATTTGTACTTCATTAAGTACATGTGTCCATCCCTAGAGAAATCATCAATGAATGTAATGAAGTATGAGTAACCACCTATAGCCTGAGTCGACATGGGACCACATACATCACTATATATGAGTTCCAATAACTTGGTGGCTCTCTCTCCAATTTCATTGAAATGAGAGTTGGTCACCTTCCCACGAAGGCAAGGTTCACAAGTTACATATGTCTCATAATCAAATGGATCTAAGTATCCATCTTCTAGCAACTTTTGAATCATTCCCTCATATATATTACCTAGCCTACAATGTCATAGGTATGCATTTTTTTACTTCATCTCTTTTCTTCTTAGACATATTTATATTCAGGATATGTGGAGAAGTGTCTAACACATATAAGTCATTTATAAGGGTCCCTCTAGTGATGATCTCATAATCCATAATTATTGAATAACTATTATTCTCAAAAACTAATTTATATCCACTTATTGTCAAACAAGAGATGGATATAATATTTTTGATAATAGAGAGAATAAAATAACATACATCTAATGCAATAATAACTCTACTAGGCATATATAGGGTGACCTCTCCAATAGCAATTGCAACAACTCTTGCTCTATTGCTCATCTTAAGGTCCATCTCACCTCTAGTCAATTTTTTAGGTCTTACCAGAAAATGTAATAAATTACAGATATGATAAACACTCCTGGTATCCAATACCCATGTGTTATCATAAAAATCTGACAAGTGAAGACTGATCATGAATATACCTAAAGCTTCTCTAAGCTTCTGTTTCACCTTATCTATGAGGTAGTCCTTACAGTTTCTCTTCCAATGCCCGTCTTGGCCATAGTGGAAGCATTGTCCTTTATCCTTTGTCGGATCTTTCTAGGCAATCTTTGCCTTACCCGGTTTTTCTTTGCCCTTGCTCTTCTTAAGGGTTTTACTAGCCTTCCTTTTCTTATTAGTCTCACCAATATAGAGAAGTAGCTTATCTTTCTTGATGGTGCTCTCAGCTTCCCCCAAGCTTGTTCATATTAAAATTTATGATAAAGTAAGAAAAGGAATCTGGTAGAGACTTAAGTATAAGATCAACGCACAGGTTATCTTCTAAGACTATTCCTAGACTTGTGAGTTTCTCGATCCACTCTATCATCATTAGGACATGGTTCTCAACTGATGTCCCTTCTGTTATCTTGGCTTGGAAGAGTTTCTTAGATATCTCATATCTTTGAGTTCTTCCCTGTTTCTCAAACAGCCGGCAGAGATGAAGAAGGATAGAATTTGGATCCATGCTCTCATGTTGCCTTTATAACTCAGGAGTCATGGAGGTCAGCATGTAATATTTTGTCAACGTGGAATCATCTATATACTTCACATAGTGAGTGATCTCATCCTTGCTTGCCCCTTCTTTCGGCGTGGGCAGAATTGTATTAAGGACATGCAATTTTCTCCGTCGTGAGAACAATTCTCAAATTACGGAGCCAATCTGTATAGTTTGGAGCAGTGAGGCGGTTAGCATCAAGTATGCCACGTAGGGGATTTGTGAGCGACATGTTTCTGACAAAACAAGATATAGCAAAAATAAATAACATACAGATTTTACAAAAAATACTAATTAAGATATGAACTTCTATCTTAATGTACTCCCACTATTTTCTTAGTGAATCACGCAAACCCTCGACACGTGAGACGAAAGTCTCCGGCAAATTCCTAGTGGGGATCGGGATCCGATTGGCATCTTAGTGTAACCTCGAGGGACTCGATCAATTACACTAAGCCCAAAATGTAGGCAACTCTTGCCAATCACAACTCCTTGTGATTCCCGTCATGTTCGGCCTTCAAATCATCATGGTCTCGAGGGACTCGACCAACCATAATATGATTAAGCCCGAACCAATAGGCCTAATCACTCACAATAGGATCTATGTGTGCATTGGCGCATCTCCATGCCTTATGATTGTTGATCTCATCATCATCGGTTCCATTGGATAGTCGCATCACCATGTGTCGTAGTCTCCTGCCGCGACATCGTGGGTCCCGCTATCACCTCCACGCTCCCGCTACGCCTCTCCATGTAATTACAAATAATAACAGGCATGCTGGCCCAATAATAAATGAGAAAAACATAGGCTCGCAGGCCCTAGTAATAATAATAATCATAATTATACACATCACAACACATGGCTCATGATCATCCATCCATATCATACATCATAAGTACATCACATCATATGTAGGATTACTAGATATATATAATAATTAATTAAACTATTTAATTAATTATTTTTTTAGAAATCAGGATATGCACAGAATTTTAGATTATCAAGGGTATTTTTAGAATTTTATACATGAGGACAGTCCTCGAAATTTTTAGAATCATTGAGGGTATTTTTGAAATTTTGTACATAAGAAAGTCCTTAGAATTTTTGAAATTCAGAGGGGCAGGATCATCCTTTTCTCAAAAGGATGCCCTAGCCCTCTCTTTGCCCCCTCTGCCGCGCCGCTACCCTAGCAGTGGGGCCGTTGGCCGCCTCGCGTGCCATGAGTAGCCGCCTGCTGGGCTGGCGATAGGCCCTTGTAGGTTGGTCGCGCCGCCTTGCCCGGCCAGGGGTCATGCGGCGCTACCGCAGCGACCGCCTTATAGCTGGCGCCGGCCGCCCTATGGAAGGGGGCCTTGGCTGCAGTCGGCCACCCCCTTGCAGGTGGCTGAGCTATGCCCTGCTGTCCCTCCTCATCGTTGCCTTCGCTGTGAAAACGCAACAAGAACACATAGAATGATTCTATGTGATTCAATCTCATCACACGCAGTTTAAAACCAATCTTTCACATAAAAACCTTGGCTCTGATACCATTGTTGGGAAACCTCAGCGGGTGCATCACATGCACAGAGAAAATCAGAACAAAAACTAGTTTCCCAAGCAGATCAAATTGTCATGTAAAAGATTGGGATCATGGGAAAAATCATAAAAATCGAAAAAAAATCGTGATATGTGAGAGATTGATTTTACTTCGGGAGATCGTATATCCCTGTATTCCAGATTTGGATGGAAAAGATGAAGGAGGTCAAGTGTCCTCCTCTCTAGCGGTATCTACACGATGGATCTCTGCAACCAAACTCCTCCAATCTGATCTTGCAACTCTTGCTTAGAGAGAGGAGAATAGGAGGTGGTGGCTAAAGCTGCAGCTTATCAACCATGAGTCTCCCCTCTAATTTATAGAGAGCCACCAAAAACCCTAGGCTCCTACCTTAGTGGGTGTTGGATCTCCATCTAATAACCTAGTAACCTTGCATTATTGGATCTCTATTCAATAATCTCCTTAGGCCTCTAAATGGGTCTTAAGCAAGGAGCCCATCAACATAGGGTCTCATCTAATGAGAATAGGAGCTAATTGGATCTTCATCCAATCCTCTATTCGCTAAAGCATCCACTATATGTGTGTGACCCTCTAGGCCTAATACCGAGCTGGTCGCGAGTCACTCCCATCGTAACTCCTTCTGATATAGTGAATTATTATCCTCATAATAATTCACTCGACTCATCGACTATGGATGTACTATGCCACTATGCCATAGTCCCCAAACAGTATAGGGGGATCGAATCCGTCGGACCTATCTATCCACAATTACTCTATATCTATAATCCCTCATCCAAATAATATCCCGGAGATCGTATATTGGATATGGTACTGTCAAGTCACATACAAAATCAATTTGTCTTGCTCTATTCGGATTCTATCAGAGAACTCCTCTCTTAATCCGAATGACTCTGGCTAAGGATTTGTCTGAATAAGCATATATGAGATTTTCCTCTCGTGATATCGAGAGTAGATGATCCTATATTGATAGTCAATTGTCTTCATAAGATTGACTACCAATCCTGATAACTAATTGTACCAGATCTGAAACTTTCTAAACCTGTAAGTCGTAAGTCTAGCGTCAAAGAAAGGAGTACTCATACAAGGCATCCTTAGTGTCTCAAGTCTAAGGATCAGATACACAACTAGAACTATGGAATCGCTGTCTAACATTAGGTATCATTAACCATACAGCATTCCATAAGTAGATCAATTAGTGAACTCATTCTCTAATAAGCACCTATACTATATCCTTAGTGTCTCCATACAAATGGCTATGAGACCAGCCACCTCCATCATATGGACGGGTATATAGTACACCGATCTATCTGATTATCTCAATATCCTTCTCGAGTAACCTATGACCGGGATTATTAGGATCTATGTTTAAAGGTGAATCGATCTCATTATCGTGATCTCATCACGATCCGATTCTCATTGCACAGAACAAGGACATCACAAAATATATGCAACAAATGATATAATGTGAGAATATGCCAATATTAATCATAAGTAAAGAGATTACACAGTGTGTTACACGTGTCATCACTCACATGATTGACTTGCAGGGCACTTGTAACTAGCAGTGTCCACTGGGATAGAATCTCATTATCTTTGAGGAAATGGGTGAACTTCATACTCAAGTACCCTCCTCCTCAATCTGAATAAAGAGTTCTAATACTCTTTCCAATCTGGCTCTCTACTTTTTTTTTATATTTTCTGAATTTTTCAAAGGCCTCAGACTTGTACTTCATCAAGTACATATACCTATACTTGGATAAATCATCAATGAATGTAATAAAGTATGAGAAACCACATATAGCCTGAGTCGATATGGCACCACATACGTCACTATGTACGAGTTTCAATAACTTAGTGGTTGTCTCTCTAGTTCCACTAAAAGGAGAGTTGGTCATCTTCTCATGAAGGTAAATGTTCGTAAGGTGCATATAACTCATAGTCAAATGGATCTAAGTATCAATCTTTCAGCAACTTTTGAATCATTCTCTCATGCATATGACCTAGCCTACAATGTCATAAGTATGCATTGTTCACCTCATCTCTTTTCCTCTTAGATATATTTATATTCATGATGTATAGAGAAGTGTCTAACACATATAAGCCATTTATCAGGGTCCCTCTAGTGATGATCTCATATCCATAATTATTGAATAACTATTGTTCTCAAAAACTAATTTATATCCATAAATTATTAAACAAGAGATGAAAATAATATTGTTGATAATAGAGGGAACAAAATAGCATGCATCTAATGCAATAATAACTTCACCAGACATATGTAGGGTGACCTCCCCAATAGCAACTGTAACAACTCTTGCTCTATTGCCTATCTTGAGGTCCATCTCACGTCTAGCCAATCTCCTAAGTCTTGCCCGAACCTGCAATGAATTACATATATGATAAATACTCCCGATATCCAATACTCATGTGTTATCATAAAAATATGATAAGTTGAGACTGATCATGAATATACTTGAAGCTTCTCTAAGCTTTTGTTTCGCCTTATCTACAAGATAATCCTTACAGTTCCTCTTCCGGTACTTGTCTTGGCAGCAGTGGAAGCACTATCCTTTGTCCTTTATCTTTCTTAGCAACTTTTACCTTATCCAATCGTTCTTTGCCCTTGTGCTTCTTAATGGTCTTACTAGCCTTCCTTTTCTTCTTGGTCTCACCAATATAGAGAACTGACTTCTCTTTCTTGATGGTACTCTCAGCTTCCCTCAACATATTGAGGAGTTTAGGGTAAGTCACCTCAAACTTGCTCATGTTAAAATTCATGATGAAGTGAGAAAAGAAATCTAGTATGGACTGAAGTATAAGATCAACATACAAGATCTTGATCATGTAGATAGGTGAGCCTCGAGGGACTCGACCAACTCAACCTTTGTCGTGATTTAATTTCTTCCTATAATGATAGAAGGCCACATGGGCCAATCTTATTACCTCACGCTTACCAACTTAATATTATTATAGGAGAGGTTTTTTTTTGTATCGATCTCCTAATATGTTATGTCACATATATACATATTTAATATATATTTATATATATATATATATATATATATATATATATATATATATATATATATATATATATATATATATATATATATATATATATATATATATATATATATATACATATAACTAGTAGATGTATAACATATCACATATGCAAGCCACACCGGATGATCATGAGCTGTCACCTAATATGATTAAGCTCGAGCAAATGGGCCTCATCACTTACAATAGGATCTATGTGTGCATCGACGTATCTCCATACACTGTGATTATTGATCTCGTCATCATCGATTCCGTTGGATCCTCATCGTATCATCATGCATCATGATATTCCACCACGGTATTATGGGTCCCGCTGTCACCTCTACACTCCCACCGCGCCTCTTCATGTAATTACAAATAATCATGAACACGCAAGCCCAATAATAAACGAGAAATATGAAGCCTCATAGGCCCCAATAATGATAATAATAATAATAATAATTACTCACATCATAACACATATCTCATGATCATTCATCCACATCATACATCGCATGTACATCACATCATATATAGGATTAATAGATATATAATAATTAATTAAATTATTTAATTAATTTATTTTTTCAAAAATCAGGATATGCTTAGAATTTCAAGAATTGTCAAGGGCATTTTCATAATTATGGATAAGAGGATAATCCTCAAAATTTTCATAATTGTTGAGAGTGTTTTCGGTATTCTAGGCATAAGACAACCTCTGGAATTTCTCAATTTACAAGGGGCAGTATCGAATCCATCGAACTTGTTTGTCTACTATTACCGTGTATATATAATCTCTCATCCAAATAATATCCCAGAGACTGTATATTGGACATGGTACTATCAATAAAGGACCATCTAAACTGACATGGTACTGTCAGTTTCATATATGGTACAATGAGTTATCTGGATTGGTAGCCAACTGGGATAAGTCTAGCGTCAAAGAAAGGAGTACTTAAACAAGACATCCTTGGTGTCTCAAGTCTAAAGACCATATACATAATTAGGACTATAGAATCACTATCTAACTTATGTATCATTAACCATATAATATTTCATAAGTAGATCAATTAGTGAACTTATTATCCAATGAGCATCTGTACTATATCCTTAGTGTCTCCACACAAGTGGCTGTGAGACCACTCACATCTATCATATGGACTAGTATATAGTACACTGGTTTGTTCGATTATCTTGATGTTCCTCTTGTGTAACCTATAACTGTGATTGTTTAGGATTTGTGTTTAAAAGTAAATCGATCTCATTATCATGACCTCATCACAATTCGATTCCCATTGCATAGAACTAAGGATATCACAATATATATATATATATATATATATATATATATATATATATATATATATATATATATATATATATATATATATATATATATATATATATGCAACAGATAATATAATGTGAGAATATGCCAATAATAATCATAAGTAAAAGATCACGTGTGTCACACGTGCCATCACTCACGTGATTGGCTTGTAGGGCACCGTAGAGGATCACCTATTTTCTTTTGCTGAAAAATTTTATAGTTAACATCAAAAAATTTTACGAAACATAACCTAGCGTAGTTAGTCGATGCTAAGCATCGCCTCATAATCATCAAGTGGGAGGAGGAAAAAGTCAACAATGATTTCCTAGTCTAATAGCATCAACTCTACGCATGAGCATCTTTGATCACACTTTAAAATTTGATTGTCAGCAACCTTAACGTCATTTAGCCCAGTGGTGGCTCCATGTTGTGTCGAGTTTAGAGCACCCCCTCACCAGGTGAGAATATGCCAATAATAATCATAAGTAAAAAGATCATGTAGTGTGTCACACGTGTCATCACTCACGTGATTGGCTTGTAGGGCACCTGTAACCAGTAGGATCACCTATTTTCTTTTGCTGAAAAATTTTATAATTAACATCAAAAAATTTTAAGAAACATAACCTAGCATAGTCAGTCGATGCTGAGCATCGCCTCATAATCATCGAGTGGGAGGAGGAAAAAGTCAACAACGATTTCCTAGTCTTATAGACTCAACTCTACGCATGGGCATCTTTGATCACACTTTAAAATTTAATTGTAATTTGATTGTCAGCAACCTTAACGTCATTTAGTCTAATGGTGGCTCCATGTTGTGTCGAGTTTAGAAAACCCTCTCACCATGCCCGAATACTAGGTCACCTCTGATATCAAATGTCACGACCCGAGTTGATGAGCTAATTATACTGATAGAATCAGTTTGGCCCAACCACCAACCAAAATGCTCAAGTTGGAAGTTATTAATAATATACTCATCAACCCTTATAAGGCACTCATATATTCCCACATTTCCAATGTGGGACTAAGAAGTGTTATAATGTACATCTCTAAATCTGAGATGTTATGATCTTTCTTTTGTTAACCGGTTAAGGGCATAGGTTGGTGGAGGGATAGGTGGCAGTGGAAGATAAAGATCGATGGTGGAGGATTGCAGCTGTGGTAGACCGCTGTTTGGGCTGCGATTTATGCTGTTATTTCGGTTGGATGTAAATCTTAGAAATTGGTTACAATGGCTGTGTCTTAAGGCTAGACGGGTGCCTTAAAGATGATATAGTTGGTAGCAGCAAATTCGATAGGATCTGGTGGGTTACATGAAAAAGAATGACAAAATGTATAGCAGCATAAATTTACATAAAAAATTTCAACTGTTTAGACGTAAAATTTTAGCAGTCAGGGATTTATAGTAGAACTCAATAAAGATTCGCTAGTAAGAAAAAGCTAATGCCATCGTAAAATTCGTAGGAGAATATGGTAGTAATAAATTCGACAAGATCAAGGAGTACAAGAAGGTGATGCAGTAGATTTTTACGTCTAAATTTCAGCAGTTTGGACGTAAAAATTTCAGTGGTTTGTATAAAAAAAATTATACGCAAAACCCTAAGGAAATCCGCTGATGAGAAATGCCAAAGCCGTCATAAAAATACGTAGAAAATATGACAGTAAAATAGTGATAACAAGATCAAAGATATGACAGTAGTATGTGGCTGAAATTTACAGCGTAACTTAAGTCGTAAAGATGGTAACTTTGTGACGACGAGTTTATGTAGTGTAATAGAGTAACACTTTTTTGGGTTTTGGATTTAGGATAACTAAATTGCAACAACAATAAGGTAGATTATCATAATCTGATGCAATTCTTGTGGGGACTACAAGGGTGATCTGCGGTAATGGTGATGATGGTAGAGTTGACGACGATCTTAACAATTGTGTGAATTGCTTGGGCGGCTAGATGAATGTGATGGGCGGCTGTGGAAGGCAGCGAAGCACGAAGGAGCACTGCTCTGATACCAAGTGTTATAACTCTCGCGGATTCTAAGCTTGGGGTTAATCTCTATATAGGATCGGCCCTCCTGAAACACTATAGGGGTTCCCTCCTCCAAGGTATTCAACTACAAGAGCCGAAGAAAGATTGATTTATTTATGATAAAAAGATTGTGACGACAAGTGCTATATAGGATCTCAAAACCCTAGCTTCTAATAAGACTCCTACTTCTAATAAACTTCATCTCCTAATCAACTCTGAACCCCTAGTCAACTTTTACTAATGGTGTGGCCGGCTACTATAGAAGACTCCTACTCCAATTAAACTTCTTTCTAACCCTAGTCGATCTTTTTAATTAAAAAGATGATGATTAATTTAAGATTTACAGGACTCATAACACCTATGATTTAATAAATTTAGGATCTGAGTCTAAGATCCTAACAAGTGTCCAGTACCCTAATAATGTCTTGTGTATACATCCATCCCCTAGGATTCCTGCTGTTGAAAGCAAAGCCTGAGTGAGATATCAACATGAAATCTCCTACGATTGTTGCCTTTCCTGTTCGTGTGCCATCCAATCACTTTACTTCCATTGCATACTGGGCCTTCTATAATAACCTTAGTTTTAGCTTTGAGCAAGCATTGCCACAGGCCAAGTGCCAAATCTCCTACACACACAAACTGCTTTGTCAAGAAAGCGGATCAACAGACAGTAACTTGAAAGCCCTTTCCACCTTGTTGGAACTCTGACGCACTTGTAAATAAGTAATGATGTACAGGGATAACAGTTCAACATTAGGAGAGTAACAAAAATTTACTAAACAACCTTGTAGGGAGTAATTAGCTATTCAAGCAGACATAAATTGACTTAGTTAAATCACTGGTTTACTGCAAACCCAGGAGGACGAGAACTAAAAAATGACTTTGTTAATTCTCAGGGTTTACGCATTCTGAAGAGGACTACAAAGGAGTGTGCTATTGTCGTGTCCTCAAAACTTTAATCAAGTGTAGCATTTGCAAGATATGCAATTGGTTTGTTGTCAAGCATAGTGATATGTTTAATTGTAACATACTTGAAGATTCAGAAATTAGCCATGGTTATCACTTGTTTCTTTCTGTCAGAAAGAAAAAAGAAACAAGTGAACTTATCCTCCATTCACAGTCGAGGTTTGTGTAAAGAAATATCAACAAGTAGTTCATCTGCAGCATGTGGCTACCATTTCCAGACGTGTCAAATCTGGTAAATCTCTGTCTTTATCGTTTTAAGCTTATCTGATGATACAGGCTTCTTAAAGAAGTCGAATTATACTGTAACTGTGCGTGCACTCATCAAGTCATACTATTTGAGGCGACAGTTCAAACAACTAAATCGGTAGATTATGCTGGAAGAATAATGTAATTGCTGCTACCAGCTACTGCCTGATCTGTCTCAGGCGGTCGAAGAGATCCAGAGAGCAGATGTTGTCGTCATCTGCAAAGTAGACGATTCCGTCCAGGCGATGGAGCCTGATGTGCTTGAGGGCGGTGTTCCGCTGGCGGACGTCTCTGTGGAGGTTGACGCTGCTGTTCTTGCGGCATACGAGGTGCCTGCACATGACGCCGGATTTCCTGAGAGTCGGCGGTTTCGGCGGTGGCCGTCTTCGTCTCGACGACAATCCAGAGTAGGGGCGGAGGCACGAGGTTGAGCGTGTGGGCGAGGCGGGTCAGGTGGTAGCCCTGAAAGGCCCTGTTGTACGTCGGGGTCACTATGATCAAGAGATTGTCGAGAGGATCAGGGAGCAGCTCCTGCTCTTCGGCTGGGGGAGGGGGCGGAAGAAGGAACGCCCTCAGAGGTTCTTGCGCAGGTAAACGCCGCCGACGAGGCAGCGGAGTCCGTGGAGGAAAGGGGAAAAAGCGTTTGCAGGCCTGCCGAGCAACGACTGGCCCTTCAAGGGCCGATCGTGGTTGGTGACGAGCGAAGTGCGACGTGCCGAGGCCATCGTGCCAGCGGCGGAAGTTGCCGTTCCTCCACCTCAGAACGAAGGGACTGCGGCAGCGGCGGCAGAAGAAGAAGGCATCAAGAGGAAGAAGAAACGAGAAAGGAGGAGTTGGGGAGGTCGAATCAAGCCGTGCAAACGAGAGACGAGAATCAGACAATTGACCAAGAATGGCGGTTGGGAGGGGAAGGAACAGAGTGCCGGTGATGGTGGCGGCGTGGTGAGGAGGAGGGTTAGAGGGGGACCTTTGTCTGGTCTGGTCTGGTCCTCCGGAGCAAGGGAGTCGCCATGGTTAGATGTGATGCGCGGGTTCGGTGGGTGCCGTTGCTGTTGGAAAAGGACTTCTTCCGGCTCACCGGCTGCGACCAGGGAAAATGTGTGCTTTTTAAAAAAAAAAATCTGAGAATATGATTTTATAAAAAATTAAAATATATTTTTATTATATAAAATAATATGAGACCTATCACCTCGTGTAACGATGCATGTGTATAAAAAGAGACATCAGAGAACATGTTAAGGGCGCCGCTCTAGTTTTCTTTTTAACAGTACTCTTTTTCAAAAAGTAATACTAATAATAATAGTACGAGTCTTAAATATCATAGCTGATTGAGATGTTGTATTTATTAGTTGATATTGTTACCTTGATTATATCATAATGACACGCGCACTAGAAAATTATATCTCGAGAAAAAAGGTCTCTGCCACATATACTGCAACAGTACAATAATTCATAATAAAGACAAAACTTTAAACAACTGGAAATCAGATTGGAGGCTATTTGTACAAAAGGTTGTAAGCAGGTAGATCTTGGATTCGGTGAATGTCATCTAAAGACAGCTCCCTCTCTAGTTGGATCCTTGTTGCTTCCAACACTTGCTGGAGTAAGCCATCAAGACAAGGTATAGAAGATAAAAAAAAAAGAAAAAAGAAAAAAAAGTTTTGATGAATTTGTAGTGGAGTGAGTTCATACTTTGAATTGCATATACGAAGCACCCATTGCAAGCCACTGAGCATCCATCATCTGAAACGCTATGCAGTATAAAACGTCAAAAGCTTCCTCGTCTTCTGTCAGCAGGAGAATAAATATAAGAAGAAGAAAAGGAAAAACCAGGGTTTGATTAAGCATTTTGGGAGAGTGAAATTTGTGTATCACTTGATAGAACTTTCAAAAAATTGATCGCTGGTACAGATTTGGGTCTTGCTGCGGAAGAAGAAAAGAAAAAATATTAGATATCTGAATTACTCCGTCCAAAGACAGCAGAGTGGAAGAACATAAACACCATTTTATGCGGGTCAGTAGTAGTTGTTTCTCCCTTTTGTTTTCAGCACTAGCTAGTGTTATATAACCTAGTGTAAGTAAATCCTAGTGAGAAAGAAAATAAGATGTTCTCAGTCATTTCTTTACAAAAAAACAAAATGATAATACATCGTCGTTAACCAACCTGAATGCAATTCTAGCATCTGAGTCAACATGAATGAGATGTTGACACCTGCGACGGCAAATGGGTATTCCCATGTGGCTCTATTTCCTTCTTGTTTGAATAGCAACCTTCGGAAAGAAGCCTTCACATTGAAACCGTGAGAGAAAAAAAATTAGTCTTTCATCAGTCGTAGCAGTAATGTATGTGCTATTGGCACAACAACAACAACAACAACCAATATAGCTATTGGCACACACAACCCACCCCAAGCAGCCATGCCATGGCAAGAAAATCCTTGGTTTCTATTGTAACAAATCAATAATAATATTAAACTAACTCATCTTTTTTTGTTTTCAGACTCTTTATTCCTATAACAACAAATCATATGACATAATAGAAAGAAGGCGGTTCAGTTGGCTTACCGGGTAAGTCCTCACAAAAAATAATAGATTCTCAAGCGAAACAAATCCACAACCCCTGCCAAAGAATGCCAAAAAAAAATTTGACTGTTAAATACTTTATAGCTCATAATTATTAGGTTGCTGCTTGTTTAATTGATATAATACCGAAGGATACATAGGCTAAACGTATGTGAAATCCAGATATAAACTAACAATAAAAAAAACATAGGTCAACAAACACTAACCAGCATGATAGCTAACGATGTCAACACCCAATCTTACACAAAAGTATTCCCATTTGATAACCGATGAACAAAAGCCCGCGTTACCATAGAACAACCCAGAAGAGATACTAAGTCGTTGTTCTGGGTGATATGGCAAGGACTCCAGCTAATATTTTGACCATTCTTGACGGACATGTTCTTGACAAAAAATGGATGACCAAGTTGATCTAGATTTCATACCTATTTTGCTCTCTCTTTTTTTCTTTCCGCGGTAGACTACTATAATGGTTTGAAGAAGTTGCACATTATGCAACTTTTTTTTGTCATTGCCGATTCACACAATTGGATTTCGATGCACATATCCACGCCTACTAGATCACGACGCACATTTATTTATAAATCCTGATTCCGAAGATTGTGGATAGTGGATACCATTATCTACTGCTACAAAATCAAATAAATCTATTTGCCAAAAGGCTTCTTGACATTAGCTTATGCAGCAAATTTTAAGAAAATATAGTATGTAAAAACGAAGAAACATAAATCTGCAAGAGACTACGAATAAGCAGAAACTAAGCCTGCCTACCAGAATTACCTGAAATCAGTCGATGGGTTTGGTCCTTGCCACCCCATGTCTTTCCACTGCTCCGATATGAGACCTGTGAGTTCTATTCTTGGGAAGGACGCATGCCAAAGAGCTCTGAGAGCTTCCTAGTGGCACAAAAAAATTTAAGCACTTAGATTAACTTGAACTTTTCTAGACCGTTCATAACAAATTTATAATTAACAGCAGACCATATTGTTTGTCTAAGTTAACTCTTGCCAGTAATTTTGTCAAAAGAAGAGCGAGGGATATACATAAAACAAAAAATTCAGTGCAACATTAGGAAGATCCACAAATCTCTCAAGAAATGAGTAACAAGCCTCTACTATGTGCTAGACATTTTATTTTTCTCTCTCTTGCAAGTGGCAATTTAGGCAAAAGAATATGATATCAATATCATGGACCTGAATGGGTCACACTAACCTGATGATCTGGTCGAGCCTCATCAAATGGAACATTCAAACGCTCTTTAAGCTTTTGTAAACGTGCTTCCTGCAAAAATTTAGTAAATTCATGTCAACGAGCACCAACTAGAAAAAAGATGTGAAACATGACTATGGGCACATAAACATAATTGGCAAATAATTAAGTAAAAATCAAGTCCATCTTAGATATGCTGTGATTCACTGCAAATAATTTGCGACCCCAACGCATGCATCAACAACACTGCAATGAGGGAAAGCTTCATACACAAATCTGCCATTTTATTAATGTATCAACATAGACTCTAAGCCATATAAGACAAGGCTGGTGGTAGAAATCCTTAAATGTATATTTAGCCTATTTTATCTTTCATGTTGTAATTTATTTATGAATGCAACACCCACTGAACAACAAAACAACACTGTATATCAAGCACCATAAAGCAAGAAATCCACTCTTGTCAGTTGATAAAACTCTTGCAGATTGAATAAGAATTTAATAATTTGGTCGATTTTCTTGTAATTTCCAGAATCAATTTAAGCTGTCTTTTATTTATAGGTCAGTTACTATTGGATGTACCTTTAACTAGAACTGGTGTACAACTATCGTGATTGATATGTATCTATGAGTCTTTTAGATTAATAGGTTTATGGGTGACAATTGTATGAAACCCAATGCATGAGGCTCCCATCGGTGCAGGATTGAATTAATAGGGTTTGACTTGGCATAATTCTAATATCTTTCCATTTGGAATTAAGTGGTGATTCATCCTCATTTTTGAAAACTATGGTCGTGTAAAACACCAAGAAGCATATCGAACAGTTGCTTCTCCTTACGTAACAGCAGCCTTCAGGTTTCTTGCTTTTTCACCAACTTTTGGGTTTGATTCCTAAAGTTTGTGCAAGTCCTAATAATTATCAAAAGAGTATAGCATTAGCATCAACGGATGCCTGTTGTTTTACACGAGAACTATTTCTAATAATTGTATGTTCCCTGAAAACTGTTTTTAACTTAGGTTTTTTTATTTTATTTTATAAGAATCAAAAAATTTTTATCGAAGATAAATGATCATTATAGGGGTGGTGATGGAGTGAAAGAACAGGAGACGCAAGAATGTTACTCTGATACCAATTGAAAGGAACCCCTAGGGTTCTATCGTAGATGGAGATGAAAAATAAGGGATAAATGATCACTTCAAGGGGATCAAGTCTTATTGATCTCTATAAGGGATCGGCCCTCCTAGTGTTTTTGTATATTAGCTAAAATATATTTTCTTTATTGATTGCTTAAAATAAAATAGTTACAGACTCTTAACTAACTTCTAATTGAACTTGGATATCTAAAATAGACTTATACTTGAACTCTTACTTAATTAGACTCCTAGTCAAATCCCAACTCTTAGTTGAGCTTAGACTTCTGGCTGAATTCAACTCCTACTTAGACTCTTAATCAAATAGACTCCAACTCATATTAGGACTCTTAATTGACTTGATTGGACTCTTAGTCAAGATATGTATAAAATATTTCAGAACATATCAATAACATATTAAATATTTTAGAGTATTTAAAAGATGTATGAAATGTTTAGAAATATATCAATGACATATGAAACATTTTAGAGCATATCAAAGACATAAACATATTTAAAAGTATATCAAAGGTGTATGAATCATTTCAGAACTTATCAAATAAAAAATAAGAAGTAGAAGCTCAAATGCCATATCTGGTGTCACATTCATTTCATTCTAATCTAAAGCGCAAACACAAACTCATAAGCAATGCTTTGGATATCCTATCAAAGATATATATGGTGATGTGAGATTAGATAGAATATGATCTATCTATTTCTAAATGATTATCAGACAAAAGTCTCTAACATTTGGGAGCTCCATCCGCCCATATCTGGGTGAAGTCATAGGGCCGGTAGAGCATCACGTGCTCTAAGCATAACTCCCTTTATCATTTCTGGCAAAGGTTCACATTATCCCACAAATATTAGAGTACAAAAGAACATTGTGAATAATAACATGGCACATATCGGAAGTATATGCAGAACAACAAAATGTACATATGCCAATATGAAACAAAATGATGCAACATAAACTTTTCATAACAGATTCAAATATGTAAATAATTTAAGGACGAGAGCATACAAGGATTCAAAACAATAATATAAGGCTCAAATGAAGAAAGTACTTTAATTGGATCACAAATAGAATATGATCTGATATCATATCAAAATTAAAGATGGTGAAGTGGGATCATAAACAGAATATGGTCCATCCATTTTTGGATGACCATCAAACAAAAGTAGAGCATCATAGGCTCTAAGCATAACTCCCTTTACTATTTTTGGCGAAGGTTCACATTATCTGATAAACACCAGAGTATAAATATAGACAATAACATCACACATACTAGAAGCACATGTGAAACAACAAAATGTACATGTGCCAATAACATACAACATGATCCAACATAAACTTTTTATAATAGATTCAGATAAATAAATAATTTAAGATCAAGAGTATAATAATATAAAGCTCAATCGAAGAAAGGACTTTAGCTGAAATCAATTTCCAAAGGGATGAAACAAGAGTTGGTAAAATCATCAAAAGCTCGATTTTGGTAGAATTTGAGATGCACATTGCATAAATTATTTGAATAACCAATTACGATCTACATTTTTGAAGAAATATGTTATTTAAAAGATATACGAATCTATTTTTAGATGAATTAACCTTTATATGAATTGGAGTTTCCAATAAGGAGTTCTAAATAATTTTGTAACAAAAGGTTATAGGATAATATTTCTATTTTACATAATCCATAGAGTTGAATAGAACAAATATTTCAATAGCCATTTATACGTCAAATCTATCAAATTTGGTATAAAAGAAAGATCTATAAGTCTAGTTTCTATGAAATAAATTTTGTATAAATCAGAGTTTCTAGCAGAGAGTTATAAGCAATTTAGTATCAAGATGTCTGAGATTACAAAATCTATTTTACAGATTCTTCAGGGTCAATTGAAACAAGAGTTTAGACAGGCATATGAACTCCAAATTTTCAATTTTACTATCGAAATAAAGATGTCTACTTTCGTAATGAAATAGGTCTTGCCTCAATTTGAGTTCAGTATAGAAAGTTATGGCAAGAATAACGTAGAAAGATCATAATCTTAATTTTCTAGATTCATAGATTTACAGTTGAATGGGAGAGATATCATGTTCTAAGCTACAAATCTTTCAAAATCATATCAAATTGAGATGAAATTAAAGAATTAAGACTTTTATTGGATGAGGTTAGAACACTTGCTTTGGAAAATTTGATTTCCAAGAGTAGAGGAATTGATTCAAATTCTCAAATAAATGTAAAACTTCTTCATTCCTCTTCCCTTCTTAAGTGTACATTGCAACAAGTCTTTTTATCTCAATTTTTGGGTAAGTTTTCTTCCCTAATTGCTATTTAGGTTTGGCTAACATAAAGGTTGCTAAGTAGTAAGCATACAAGAAAAATGCTTATGTGTCACCTATGCAACAAGCATAAGTGACATCATCTTTAAGCTAGCTAGTGATACATGTCCTCCTCTTCTTTTTTTTTTAATTTAATGTGAATATTTTATAATTTATACTAGATTTTTAAGATTTACATTTAGGTCCTTAGCAATAAGCTTTTAATATAAAAATTATTTAGTCAAGAGAATTATTAAATAAATCCTCATATTTACAAATAGGTCCTCATTATAATAATTTAGAATATATCATTAGAAATATTTTGAAAATAAGGAATATTACAAGAATTGCCTTAAATTTCTCTAAACCCCTTTCTTCTTTAAACCATTCACCCTAGCCGATCTCTCTCCTCCCTAACCCTTTTTTTCTCTCTCTAAAGCTCATCCATAACCCTCTTTCACCTTCTTCCTCTCCCTAATTTCTCCCTAAGTTCTCTTCACTCATGCAAAGCCCTAGACCCTCAACCCTCCTTCCTCTATAAGGCCTAGGATCAAATCTCTTCTAGGTAAAGGCTTTGCTTGGTAAAAGATTAAGACTACTAGGGTAATATCTAAATCTTGCCTTATTCTCAATTTGTAGTTTGTTCTTTTTTTTTTTTCTGCAATACATGTTGTAGTTCTCATGGCACCTAGAAGATCCTCAAGGGATAAAAGAAAGATGAGAATAGATGAAACCTATGACACCACCTTATTTGATTCCTATGAGCATGTTCCAAAATTGTTGAATCTAGGATTGTTTATAAAGAAAAATATATGGACCTAGTAGATTTAGGTGAATTGAAAATAATCCAAGAGTCACTAACTTAAATGTCCTTCCTATTCTTTAAATTAGTGAACATATAGACTAGTTATAATGTTTTATAATAATTTACATATAGATGAAAATGATAGCCAATCAACTTAACTTATATTCTAGGGATTTATATACCTATCATAGATGATGAAATTTATGACATTTTAGGTAATAGTAAAAACAGATAAGGTTGCTTTTTTTTAGGATAATAGGATACCGAATCCATTGGGTCACTTATCACAGGACCATTGTCACTTCTTTTGAAAATCCTAACCTATCTATTAATTCTAAGAGTTTCGAGTATCTTTTATCATTTAACACAAAATTACTACGTCATATTCTAATTAGTATTTTGCTTCCTAAATAATATTTCAAAATTTTAATACCTTAAAAATAGATACCATATATTGGATTATGATAGGACATGATTATTACTTTAGTTACCACTGATGTCAAAATATAATTGACATATCTGAGAAGGATACTATGCTTCTATATAGAGACTTGATTTATAGACTTATATATACACATAACATAGTAATGGGCTAATTATATATTAACCCTTGTAATAGCTACTTTTATTATTCTAGTCCCTACACTTTCGAAAGTTATATTGGGATTCATATACTTATGAAAGTGAAATATATAACCTTGTTTCTCCTTATGTTATCGACTTTCTTGACATAAATATCATATGTGCTTAGTGGTAAACAAAAGTTAGACTAAATTAACATATGCTCATGCTTGTTATAGATGTCCTGCAAGAAAATCACATGAGTAATGACACATATGATACGTTGTATAATCTTTTTACATAATTATTATTATTGATATTTTTTCACATTATATACATTGTTTACTACATATATATTGTGATGTCCTTATATCATTATAATAAAAATCGGATCATGATGATATTATGATAATGAGACAAATTTATCTTTGAACACAGATCCCAAATAATCCCGATTATAGGTTACTCGAGAGGGATATCGAGATAACCAGACATATTACCATACTATATACCTATCTATATGATGAAAGTGGCTAGTCTCATAGTCGCTCATGTGGGGACACTGAGGGTATAGTACAGGTGTTCATTGAAGAATGAGTACACTGATTGATCCGCTTATAAAATGTTGGATGGTTACTGATACCTGACATCAAACATTGATTCTATAGTCCCAATTGTATGTTAGGTCATTAGACTTGACATCAAGGATGTCTTGTTTGAGTACTTCTTTCTTTGATGTCGAATTTATACGTCTAGAAATTCTAAATATAGTACAACGAATTATTAGGATTGGTAGTCAACCTTACAAAAGAAATGGAGTATTAATAGAAAATCATCCACTCTTTATATCACAAGAGGAATATCTCATGTGCTCTTGCTCAGGCAAGTCCCTAGCTAGGGTCATTCAAATGAGAGGGAAGAAGTTCTTTGAGAGAATCCGATTATAGCGAGACTTGAATGGATTCCGTATAAGACCTGAAGGACTATAGATATATGGTAACTATGAACAGACAGGTCCAATAGATAAGATCCTCATGTACCATATGAGAATTATGGTATAGTGGCTTGGTAAATCCATAGTCGATGAGTTGAGTGAATTGTTATAGGACAACAATTCACTACGTTAAGAGTTCTGAGCCAGAAGGAGTTCTAACATATGCAACTCATGGCCAGCTCGGTATTAGGCCTCGAGGGTCACACACATATAGTGGATGTTGCGACAAGTAGGTGATTAGATATGAGTTATCCTATCATCTCATGTTTCATTAGATGAGATAGCATTAATCGATTCCTTACATGAGGCCCAATTAGAGGCGAATTGAGATTATCAGATAGAGATCCAATAATCCAAGAGGTAAGAGTAATTGGATAGAGATCCAATACCCAATAAGGTAGGATCTATTAAAGTTTAAAGAGGCTCTCTATAAATATGAGGTAGGGGCAGCCAAGAAAGGGTATAGGTTGCCCCCTCCTATTTGCCTCCCTCCCTTCTCTTCTTAACTAATCATCCCTCTCCTTGTTGCATGAGGGCAGTGGTATCAGAGCTAGGTTTATCGTGCAATGATTGGCATATTAACTACGTGTGTTGTTAGAAATTGCATAGATTATTTTCTATGTAACCTGCTATGATTTTGTCATAGTTCTCAGATCTAGACAACACTCTTTCTTACTACTAAGAGGTGCTATAAAGAGGCCTTTTGATGTCAAAATTATTGATGCAAAAGTGGAGCAAAAGGGCAGCAACTATTACTACCCTAAGGCTTGGTCAAAGGGTGCTTTCAACCTTGGTCGATAACCCCAAAAGAGGCTCTCTGTCATGGCCACCTACTGCAAATGAAGAATAGCCATGCTACCCTCGGCCAAGCAGTAGTCCCCCATGCGGCCAAGTGGGGAATCCCTAGTGGCTAGGGTTTCCTAGCTATAGGTGGTAACCCTTCGATGAGGGACTCCTAATCATAAGGGGCATTTTGGTGATCAAGGTTTCCTGACCACCCATGGTAACTTGTAACCACGATTCTAGGCCGTAAGAGACTCCTTGGGGGCTAGGGTTTCCTGGTTACCTGAGGCTACCCTATGGCCAAGGACTCCTGGCCAAAGGGCTATCCCTAGCAGTTAGGTTTTCCTAACCACTATTACGGACAATGATGTAAACAAGGTGTTCGATGAAATGCTTATGTTTGTCCGTGTCCTTTGGTTTGTGTACATACCTTGTACAACAAATAGTGGGCTTGTAGTAGGCTTAGTAGCCCTATTTTAATTTACTTTGTGACCAATTTTAGCTTATAAATACAAGTGTATTTTGTAAATACGTATGGGGACTTCGGTCTGTAATGGACCATTATAATTTGTGTGTAACCTCTCTAAGTTTGTAATGTCCATGGGTGTAATTTATATATGACTTTATAAAGTGTTTGCTTGAGCAGTTGCTTGTGGATCCCGTGGGAATTGCTTCTTCTAGCCCATTTTCTCTTTGTAAGTCTAAGGGACTCTAGAAGATCTTGGGGAGGGCTGACCTTTGCGAACGGACACGCATAGGTGCCGCATGACTTAGGCAAAATCAGCTAAGCCCGTGACAGTGTGGTATCAGAGTGGGACAAGCATACGTAGAAATACTCACCATACAAACATGGGGGACCTAGCTGGGCTGTGTGGAGGACATTAAGATGTAGGGAAATGAGTCGTTCAGAGGAGCGGGCATCCAGGTTTGGCATTCAAAGGAATGGCCAACCCCTTTGTGCGAGAGGCACCACGTGGACAAGTAAGTGAAGAAGAATGCATAGCGCACAAAGATTGGGATAGTTGAGTTCGAGCTACGGCTCGATGTTGGCAACTAAACTTGATGGTGCTCAAGGCAAAGTGGGGTGCTTGGTGAGAGATGAGATCGCGTAAAGTGGGAGGTGTTGTATAACGACTGAAAGAGTTATGAAAAACTCACAGAGGGTGGGGGGAATTGCTAACTCGAAGGATTCGGTACTCATGCAAGGGCTTGTACATGGACGATAGAGTGTTCATGGCCATCCCAAGGCATGATCGAAACTCGACGCTATGGAGCATCAGAACTTTCTCTTTGACATGGAAAGGATACATTCGTAGGCGGCTAAAATCTGTAATAAGTTCAGCACATTGCTAGACCTTAAAGGGTGCAATGAAGATTGTATTAGCAAAGGATCATAGTCTAGCAAGTGCATTTATGGAGGTAGAATAAGGCATAAGTTATTTAGCAAGATGGAGTAGTCCAAAGGGCATGGTGGTCTTCGAAACTTCCAGTGGGAAGTATGTAAAGAGGAAAGTTTCTCCAATAGGATAGATATCCAGAAGGGATAAGTCCTATTTCTCTGGAGGGAGAATCATGTGCAACGGATCACACATATTGATGAAGAGTTCCTCAAGGCTATATCTCCACAAAGCTCAATGGACCGAGTGAGTGATGAAGAGTCGTCGCATGATCTTAAATGAGGTAATGCATTGGTGGATGCATTTCGAGATCAAGTAGGGGAGTAATCCAAGGTAAGATATTCTGAAGGCACACTTAGAGTCGATATGGAAATCGAACTCAACAGAGGGCTGACCCGTGGAATGGTGGACACGAGGACCACTATCAACTTAATGCAAATCGAGAAGCAGAGCGACTTAGGTGGAGCTGGGTAAAGTATACCAAGTCGTATGAAGGAAGTCGACATAGAAGATGGAACATGGAGTGGAGGCACGGAGCTTTCCTTAGACAGAGGTCAAGGGTATGAACTCTTGTAGAGGCAAGAGTGGGATCATGTCGTTCTATGGGTTCTTTATACTGATGGGACAGACTTATCTTGCATAGTGTCAAAGATGAAGGGAGCTTCAAGGCACATGCAAGCTACCTCAAAGATGCATTTGACGGAGTAACTAAGGTGATTGAACTTACAGAGGCAAAGTTGGGATCAGGAGACCTTAGCACGGGGCAAGAGGATGCAGAGGCAAGTACTATTGAAGAATATGCCACAGTGTTGTCATTCAAGTTGTTAGGAATAAGTGGTGCATAGCAGAGATTGTGCTGGTAGGGGATAGAGACCTAGGATCCAAACAATGGTGCACCAATTCTAGCGAAGTCAGGGGGACTTTATGAGCGAGCTACTAGGTGACGGACTGTCCTAGAGCTATGTTTCGTCCAAGTGTGACCCAAGAGTGGGTGGACGAAGGTGAATTGCCAAGGAACGAACCAAAAATCGGAGATAGCGGAGGCCCTATGATGTGTTGGCAGAGGCCACACAAGGAGAAGTCATAGTCTGAGTTCATCACACAAGAATCTGTATGCAATGGAGATGTCACCAGGAGGCAACATGGTGCAGCGGATCATGGTGGAATTATTCGTGGCAATACAATATAGGCAATCCTGTCCCGCGAGGGACAAGATCATGTGAAGGTACGATCAGGAGTTATTGGGAGCTCTACTTTAGTGTACGACACAACAAAAAGAAGGGTTATGGATTGAAGGAGTGAATGTCGTAGTACCACAGAGGCAGGTCTTCGTGTGTGCATCAAAGCTTGTATTGGATGAAAACCTTAGTCATCGGCATATGGGGGCTGTATACCACCGAGGAAGAAGTCCAAGTGTAAGTACCAGTGAGTCCCATGGAGGGGGATGTGATCATGTAAATGATCAGGAGCTGTTGGGAACTCCACTTCGGTGAATAATGCAACTGCAAGAAGGGCTATGGATTCAAGGGGTGAATTCCATGGTATCGGGTCTTCCGTGTGTGTGCATCGACTTTTGCATTAGATGAAAGCCTTAGTCATCAGCATATGGGGGTTGTGTACCACCGAGGGAAAAGTCAGATTGCAAGTACCAGTGAGTCCTATGGAGGGGACTTGATTATACAAAAGTATAATCAAAGCAGTTTGAGAGTTGGACTGCTTCAATGCTCACATTCGCTTAAGGGAGCCCAACAAGTCAGAGGGCGAATGTTGCTACCAAGGAAGCTAAGGAGAACAGAATTGGCACGAGCCCTGCAACAAGATGGTGGAGACCATGCATAAGAGTCACAGTCTGCCTTTCCATTGACCAAGGGGAACTGCTAGGAAGACACAGTGGTGTTGAAGCAAGTGGTCGAAAGGGGCGAGGAAGTGACGACGAGTCCAATGGGGCTCAGCTACCCAAAAGCAAAGCATCGATTAGAAAGGAGGTGGACTTGGAGGAGTGTCATAGTGCCGCTAAGGTAGATCTACCAATCGTAAAGGAAAGGATGAAGATGCAAGGTAACGGATAGTAGTGCTATGGGCTTGGCAGCACCATGGTACCGTAAAGGCTGGACTTCCGTGGAGTCATTGATCCCTTGCTCTCGTAGAGGGAGAGCATTGGTCCTAAAAGGGACTAAGGAGATGGAGAATGCAAAGGTAAACTCCAAGTACCAAGACAGGGCGGAAGGGCAGAGGCCAATGAACTTCATATGATCGATGTTGATGGGCTTCTCATCAAGATAGCCGAAATTGAGGGACTTCGGGTTGATGCAGGAGTGCTCGACCATGGAATGAAGTAGGCAGTATGCGGTACTATACCTTTCTACTCAGAGGAGTAGGCAGCAAAGGTGATGGAGAAGACAGTACAATCCTAGAGGTGACTAGATCTATCAAAGACTTACTCCAAGTTTGGGGACTCCAAGTTGGGGTAAACTTTTTGCTCTCTTCGGGCAAAACTTCTTACATTCTAGAAGTTCAATGTTAGTGGGAAGATGAATCACAGTAGTTAATTCAATGCAAGGAGTGCAAACACTTCAAGTGCTTCAGAAGTGTGAGCAAAGAGCGAGCGAATGTTAGTAACCAGCTCAATGCATAGAGTACAAACTCGAGGAGGCAGGCGAAATTGAGTAACCTTTGCCTTCTCAACTCAAGAGAATGGGCAAAACTTAGTACCCCAATTCTCTTAACTCGAGGAGGTGAGTGAAGCCAAGTAACCTTGTCTTCTCAACTACTAAGAGAATTGGTGAAATCGAGTATCCCCGTTCTCTTATCTATCCAGTAGAGGAGCTCTGCATAAGTTCAGTGACCCTTTAAAGAAAGCTTATAGAAGACAATAGTTATTAAATCCTTACCGTTGGTGATCAGTCCTACTGAGAGTAGATTGTCCGCTTCATTTCCCAATTGAATGTCAATCGAAAGGGAAAGTGATACAAACCTACTTGGAAGTAACAACTAAAAGTGGAAGAAAGTTCAATAGGCAAACATTGTAGAGGAAGGACCTTAAAAAACTTCAAAGTCTGTGAGATGATGCTCGTTAAAGCTCCAACAAGCATCCATCCAGTTCAAGCAACATGAGTATACTGCGATACTAGTGCATAATAATGCAGGTCTTCTCCTTCATCAGAAGGATCCACGAGAACCAACAAGGATCAACACAACTCAGTCAACCCCACACCAGATTCAGTCATTGGTGAGTTGAAGCAGCATGACGGATCAGAGTTCGACTACTCATCAATAGTGGCGAAGAGCGGCTGGGAGCCAAAGGGGCATGTTGCAGCCAAAGCAAAAGATTAAAGATTCAATATAATGCGAGGAGATGCAGCGTCTATAGTGGCTTCGATGAGGACGTCGAAGGAATAAGTGGGAGAGAATGTCACAGATAACAATGTAAATAAGGTGTTCGATGAAATGCTCATATTTGTCTGTGCCCTTCGGTTTATGTACATACCTTGTAAAGCAAGTAGTGGGCTTGCAATAGGCTTAGCAGCCCTATTTTGGTTTGCTTTGTGGATAATTTTGACTTGTAAATACGAGTGTATTTTATAAGCACTATAATGGACCATTATCCTTTGTGTGCAACCTCTCTGAGTTTGTAATGTCCATAGGTGTAATTTGTATCTGGCTTTATAAAGTGTTTGCTTGAGCAATTGCTTGTGGATCTCGTGGGAATTACTTCTTCTAGCCCGTTTTCTCTTTTATAAGTCTAAGGGACTGTAGGAGATCTCGGAGAGGGCTGACCCTTGCGGACGGACACGCATGGGTGCCACATGGCCTAAGCAAAATCAGTTAAGCTCATGACACCACGTAGGGATCCTTTTTCCTACTATGTGGGGCACCCTATGGTTAGGCCTACATACGTGTGATTAAGTTGTAGTTATACGAAGAGGTATGGTGGGAGCGTGGAGGTGCTAGAGGTACCCACGATGTCGAGATGAATAATCGCGAAGCATGAAGATACACCAAGATGCCGACAAAACCAATGATGACGAGATGGGCAATCACACGGCATGGAGATACGCAGATATACATATAAATCCTATTATAAGTAATTAGGTCTATTGACTCGGGCATGATCACATTAGGTGATAATTCATGATCATCCGATGTGATTGTGCATATTTAATATGTGATTGCTTATACACATACTATATATATATATATATATACATATACATACATATGCACATATATATGTATATATATATATACACATATACATATATATGTACATATATGTATATGTATATATATATATATATGTATATGTATATGTATATATATAATATGTATGTGTGTGACATGACATATTAGGAGATCGAAACAAAAACTCCTCCTACGATAATATTAAGTCGACAAGCGTGAGGCAAGTAGATTGGCCCACATGGCCTTCCATCGTTATAGGAAGAAATTGAATCCCGATGTAGGTTAAGTTGGTCGAGTGCTTCGGGGCTCACCTATTTTTATGATTTGAGATCTTACCTATGACATAAAGATGTCATTAGTGATCTAAGGACATTATATGCTTGCTCAAGTCCCTTGAGAGCATATCATCAAATCAAACTCATCTAGTAACGATAGTGATGACTTAACCAAACATCATAATTGGTTGAGTCTCTCGAGGCTATAATAATTCAGAGCCCGAATAGGACGGGAATCACAATGAGTTGTGATCGACAAGAGTTACCAACCTTTTTGGATTTAGTGTGATTGGTTGAGTCCCTCAAGGTTACACTAAGATAACGATTAGATACTGGTCCCCACTAGAAGTCTATTGGAGACTTCCATTTCACGTGCCGAGGGTGTCACATGATTCGCTAGAAAAATAGTGGTAATAAATAAAGATAGAAATTTATATATTAATTATTTACTTTTCTGTAAAATCTACATATTATTCATTTATGCTACATCTTTGCTTGTGAGAAATATGTTACCTGCAAATCTTCTCTTATGTGGTATACTTGATGTCAACTGCTTCACTAGTCCAAACTATACAGATTAGCTACACAACCTGAGAATCGTTCCTATAACAGAGAAAATTATATATGTCCATGACACGCTATTGCCCATATTAGAGGAAGGGGCAAGTGAGGATTAGATCACTTGCTACGTTAAGTATATAGATGATTCCACATTGGCAAAGTGCTATATGTGGCCTCTCTAACTCCTAAGCTACAAAGGCAACATGAGAGCATAGATGCCAATTACATCCTTCTTCATCTTCGTTAGATGTTTAGGAAACATAGAAGAACTCAGAGATATAAGATATCCAAGAGTCTCTTCTACACTAGGACGACAGTGGATATCAGTTCAGAATCATATCTTGAGGATGATTAAGTGGATTGAGAAACTTAGGTCTAGGAATGCTCCTAGAGGATAACTTGTGCATTGATCTTATACTTCTGTCTCTATTAGATTCCTTTTCTCAATTCATTATAAATTTTAATATAAATAAGTTTGAAATAACTCTCCTTGAGCTCCTCAATATGTTGAGAGAGGCTGAGAGCACCATCAAGAAAGAGAAGCCAGTTCTCTGCATTGGTGAGACCAAAATGAAAAAAAAAGTTGATAAATCCCTTAAGAAGGGTAAGGGCAAGGGCAAACTAGGTATAGCAAAAGTTGTCAAGAAAAGCCCGAAAAATAACAAAGGTCAGTGCTTCCATTATGATAAAGATGAGCATCTTGAGATGGACCTCAAGATGAGCAATAGAGTAAGAGTTACTGTAGTGGCCGTAGGCGAGGTCACCCTGCATTTGCCTAGTAGAGCTATTATTGCATTAAATATATATTATTACATTCCTTATATTATCAAAAATATTATTTTTATTTCATGTTTAAGAGTTTATGGATATAAATTAGTTTTTAGAATAATAGTTGTTTATTGATTTTGAATAATGAGATTATTACCGGAGGAACATTACATAATGGTTTATATTTACTAGGATGTAAGTATGTCTAAGAGAAAATGAGATGAGGTGAACAGTGCATACTTGTGACTTTGTAGGCTAGGTCATATCTATAAGTGAAAGATTCAAAAGTTGCTAAATGATTAATACTTAGATCTATTCGACTATGAATCATATGCAACTTGCAAACCTTGCCTTCATGAAAAGTTGACGAACTCTCCATTTAGTGAAACTAGAGAAAGATCCACTAAACAGCGATATGTGTGGTCCCATGTTGACTCAGGCTATAGGTGGTTACTCCTACTTCATTACTTTTATTGATAATTTTTCTAAGTTTGGACATATGTACTTGATAAAGTACAAGTCTAAGATCTTCAAAAAATTTAGGAATTACAAGAATGAAGTATAACACTATACTAGAAAGAGTATAAAGACTGTTTGATCAAATTGAGGAGGAGAGTACTTGAATACAGAGTTCACCCATTTCCTCAAATACTATGTGATCCTATCCTAATGGACACATCCTTATACACCTCAGCTCAATGGTAAATTAGAAAGGCAGAATCACATGCTATTAGACATAAAGTGGTCAATGATGAGTTTCAACAACCTAACCACAACTTATCTTCTGAACAGAGTTTTATTTAAGTTGGTAGTGTTTACACTATATAAGATATGGTGATACCGAGAAAAGGAGAAAAAGGAATGGAATTCAGGAAAGAAAAAAATCGATAGTTGAGTTGTATTTGCTAGAAGATTAAAAAGAAATATCCTCAAGATAGAACTTATATATAATCGATAAATAGTTCATCACCAAGTTTAAAATCATAAAGAGATCTAGAAAATTCACTACCTTAAGGATATTAAACAAGTTTATAGAACTAAAAATAAAAGGCTCACCACTCAAGGAAGTGTCTAAGAGATACAAAGTTTTAGAGAGAACTCCAAATGAGCTTCTACCGATATAAATTATATTTTAAATTTCTTTCTGACCCTAAAATATTAAAATAAGTACTAGTACATGAAACAACCCCCTTCATGCATAGAGAACTATGAAATTAAGTGTTTTACAACTGGTAACTAATCTCTTTAACTATATCCAAAGGATCTGTAGGTTTGGCCTTGGGGATAAGATCAATGTGATGTTGAATGTCTCTCAATGATGGAAGGTTATATGGAATCTCTTCTGGTATAATATCTTAGAACTCCTCCAGGATTGGCTTCATAATTGCTGGTGGCTTCTTGTGTTGTTCATTCTCTTTTACTACTACTAGAGTCAAAACATGACCACCCCTTTCTAATTCACCCTTGCATTTGTCATAGGACATAAAAGCACTAACTTTATTCTTTAGTATATTGATTTCAGAATGTTGTAATGGAGCTAAAATGATCTTCTTTCAATCACCTTAAAAGAATAAGTATGTTTGTAGCCATCATACAATACTCTCTTATCATAATACCAAGATCTACCCAGTAGCAAATGACAAGCATCCATAGGAGCAACATCACACCGTACTTCATCCTTATAATACTTGCTAATAGAGAATGAAACTAAACATCTTTTAGTTACCTTGATGTTGTCGGCTACAGGTGCCTTGTAAGCCAATCACATGAATGATGGCATATGTGACACACTATGTAATCTTTTTACTTATGATTATTATTAACATATTCTCACATTATATTATCTATTATATATATATATATATATATATTGTGATGTCCTTAGTTCTGTGCAATGAGAATCAAATCGTGATGAGATCATAATAATGAGATTGATTCGCCTTTAAATATAGATCCTAAATAATCCCTGTCATAAGTTACTCAAGAGGGACATCGATATAACCGAATAGACTGGTGTACTATATACTCGTCCATATAATAGAGGTGGCTGGTCTCATTGTCACTTGTGTGGAGACACTAAGGATATAGTATAGGTGCTCATTGGAGAACGAGTTCACTAATTGATCTGCTTACAGAATGTTATATGGTTAATGATACTTAATGTCAGATAGTGATTCTATAGTCCTAGTTATGTGTCTGGTCCTCAAACTTAAGACACCAAGGATGCCAACATTATGAAGCCAATTGAGTATCAATAAAGGATCATCTACTCTTGGTATCATGAGAGGAATATCTCATATGTGCTTGCTTAGACAAATCCCTAGTCATGGGTCATTCAAATTGAGGGAGAAGGAGTTCTACAGGAGAATTCGATTAGAGCGATACTTTGATCAGATTCTGTATGTGGCCTAACAGTACCATGTCTAGTATATGGTCTCTTGAACATTAGTTGGATAAGAGACTATTGATACATGGTAACTGTAGATAGACAGATCCGATAGATTTAATCCCCCTGTACCGTTTGGGGACTATAGCGCAGTGGCCTATATTAAAAGGAGTTGTAATGGGAGCAACTCATAGCCAACTCGATATCAGGCTTAGAGGGTCACATATATATGGTAGATGCTTTAACGAATAGAAGATTGGTAGAGATTCAATTCGCCTCTCTTCTTATTAGATGAGACTCTGTACTGATGGGCTCATTGCATGAGGTCCAATTAGAGGCCAAAGGAGATTATTAGATAGAGATCAAATAATACAAGGTTAATGGATAATTGGATGGAGATCCAATACCCACTAAGGTAGGACCCCTAGGATTTTTGGCGGCTATCTATAAATAGGAGGGGAGAGATGCATATAATAAGCTGCATCTTTGGCCGTCCCCTCCTATTCTCCTCCCTCCCTCTGTATAAGAGTTGCGAGACTTGCATTGTGATTGGAGGAGTATCATTACAATAATCCATCAAGTGGATACTGCTAGAGAGGATTATACTTGACCTCCTTCATCTTCTCTATCCAGATTTGGGAAAATAGAGATATATGATCTCCCTAGGTAAACAATCTCTTATACGATGTAGTTTTTCAATTTTATGGCTTTCTCACGACCCAATCTTTTGTACAATGATTTGATCTACATGAAAAACTTATTTAGTTTTGATCTTCCACTATGCATGTGATGCTCCCGCTTGGTTTCCCAACAGTGGTATCAAAGCCAAGGTTTCTTATGTGAAAGATTGGTTTTAAACTGCGTTATAAGATTACTTCACATAGAACTATTTTATGTGTTCTTCCTGTATTTTTGTAGTGAACGAAGCGAGGATGGGGGCAGCCATCTGTAGGAAGGCCCCCTGCAGGGGCGGCCACCCACGACTAAGCCACCTATAGGGGCAACCGGCTGAGGCCAAGGCCACGTGCAAGGGCGCTCACGGGTGGCCAGGCCACAAGGGCAGCGCCCACAGCCACCCTGTAAGGGGTGGCGCTTCCTCACGATTGGGGCTGTCACCTGCAAGAGCGATTGCTCACTATCTGGGTTGTCGCCTACAAGAGTGATCGCTCGTAGGAGCGACCGCCAATAGGGGCAGCACCCATTGAGGCGGCACCTCCGAGCACAGCGTCCATAGGTACGGGTAGCGCCCGCAGGGGCATTATTCATGGAGGTGCCTCTACGGGCACGGCACCCGCCCACAGGGGCAATCGCCTAAGGGTAGTGGCAATCACCACGGGCATAGGTAGTCGCTACCTGCGTAGGGGTGGTGACGATGACACTGTAAGAGGAGGGCAAGGGGTTAGGGTTTCTATCTTTGGAAAGGATGATTCTGTTGCTCTGAATTTGAGAAAATCCTGGTCTGTCCTTTTATTCATAATTCTCAAAATACCTTCAATATTCTAAAAATTTCGAGGACTGTCCTCTTGTCCAAAATTCTAAAAATGCCCTTGACTATTCTGAAATTTCTTAGAATATCTTGATTTTTTAAAAAATAATTAATTATAGTTTAATTAATTATTATATATTTAGTAGTCCTATATGTCATGTAATATGTATATGTGATGTATGATATGGATAGATGATCCTGAGTCATGTATTGTGATTTATGTAAATGTGATTATTAATATTATTATGGCCTGCAAGCCTCCATTTTTCTCGTTTATTATCGAGCCTACATGCCTATGATTATTTTGTAATTACATGGAGAGATGCAACGGGAACGTGGAGGTGACAACGAGACCCACGATGTCGTGGTGGGAGATCACGACATATGATGATGTGACAAGGATCCGACAGAAGTGACGATGATAAGATCAACAATCACAGGGCATGGAGATGCGTCGATGCACACATGGATCCTATTATGAGTGATTTGGCCCATTTGTTTGGGCTTAATCATATTAGGCGATGGCTCATGATCATTTTGATGTGGCTTGCATATGTGATATATGTTATACACCTAATATATATATATATATATATATATATATATATATATATATATATATATATATATATGTTTATATATACATGTGACACAATATATTACAAGACCGATATAAAACAAAAACCTTTCCTATGATAATATTAAGTCGGTGAGCGTGAGACAATAAGATTTATCCATGTGGCCTTCCATCGTTATAGGAAGAAATTGAATCATGACATAGGTTAAGTTGGTCGAGTCCCTCGAGGCTCACCAATATGATCGAATTCTTGCCTACAATATAAAGATGTCATCGATGACTTGTGGACATAGTATAACTTAATCGAGTAGTCGAGAGCATATCAATCAAATCAGACACATCTTATAATGATGATGATGAATTAACTAAACTTTATGGTTGGTCAAACAATCAAGACCATGATGATTCGAAGGTCGAACATGACGTAAATCAAAAGGAGTTGTGATTGACAAGAGTTATCTACCTTTCGGGCTTAGTATAAATGGTCGAGTCACTCTAGATTGTACTAAGATGCCAATTGGATTTTGATCCTCACTAGGAGTCTGCCGGAGACTTTCGTTTCACGTGCAAAGGGTGTTACATGATTCACTAGGAAAATAGTGTGAGTACATTAAGTTAGAAGTCCATATCTTAATTAATTTTTTTGTAAAATCTACACGTGTTATTAATTTACACTATATCTTGTTTGTCGCTTGCAAACCCCCTATATGCATACTTGATGCCAACCACCTCACTGGTCTAAACTACATAGATTAGCTCTGTAATTTAAGAATTATTCTCACGATAGAGAAAATCATATATATCCTTAACACGATTGTGCCCACACTGGAGGAAAGGACAAGTGAGGATAAGATCGCTCACTTTGTGAAGCATATAGATAGTCCTGGAGGATACCTGTGTATTGATCTTATGCTTTAATCCCTACCAGATTCCTTTTCATAGTTCATTATTAACTTTAATATAAACAAGTTTGAGGTGACTCTATCTGAGCTCTTGAATATGTTGAGGGAAACTAAGAGCACCATCAAGAAAGAGAAGCCAGTTCTTTATATTGGTGAGACCAATAAGAAAAGGAAGGCTGGTAAGACCTTAAGAAGGGCAAGGGCAAAGAAAGACCGGGTAAGGCAAAGGTTGCCAAGAAAGACCTGACAAAGGACAAAGAATAATGCTTCCACTATGGCCAAGATGGGCACTGAAAGAGAAACTGTAAGGACTACTTTGTAGATAGATAAGGCAAAATAAAAGCTTGGAGAAACTTCAAGTATATTCATAATCAGTCTCCACTTATTAGATTTTTATAATAACACAAGGGTATTAGATATCGGGAGTGCTTATTATATCTATAATTCACTGCAGGTTCTGGTAAGACCTAGAAGATTGGCCATAGTTGAGATGGACCTCAAGATGGGCAATGGAGCAAGAGTTGCTGCAGTTGCCATTGTGGAGGCTACCCTATATCTGCCTAGTGGAGCTATCATTACATTAGATGCATGCTATTTTGTTCTCTCTATTATCAAAAATATTATCTTCTTGGTGATATATATGGATGACATCTAATAATTAGGAATGATGTAGGAATGCTCTCTACAGTTAAGGCTTACGATCCAGAAACTTCTCCATAAAGAACTTAGGGGAAGTATCCTATATTTTGGGGATCCAGATCTGTAGAGATAGATCGAAGAGGATGCTTAGTTTGTCCCAATCTAGGTACATAAATTCCATTGACAAAAAGTTTGGCATAGAGAATTCCAAGAGATGTCTCATATTGATAAGACATGGAATATCACTTTCTAAGAGTATGTCCACAAAGACTCCCGAAGAAAGGGCAGACATGGATAGGATACCCTATGCCTTAGTGATAAGGTCTATCATGTATGTATGTTATGTTATGTACCAAGCTTGATATAGCGTATGCTTTGAGTGTCAAGAGTAGGTATCAAGCAGATCCAGGTTTGGAACACTAGAATGCATTAAAGTGTATTGTTAAGTACTTAAGAAGAACTAAGGATCTTTTACTGATATATGGAGGAGGTTGCCTTTAGGTTGAGGGCTACACAGACTTGAGTTTTCAGTCCGACTTTGATGATAGCAAGTCAAACTTAAGGTATGTTTTCACCCTAAATGGAGGAGCAGTAAGCTGGAAGAGTTTCCAACAAGATATTACTACTGACTTGACCAAAGAGGTGAAATACATTATTGCAAAAGCAGCAAAAGAAGGGGTATGGATGAAGAAGTTCATCAGGGATTTGAGAGTCATACCAAGCAGCGTGGAGTTGATTCCCATATACTATAACAACGATAGGGTGATAGCTCTAGCAAGGGAATGCAGATCTCATCAGAATTATATAGAAGATGTTTTACTTAATTAGAGAGATCATAGCCCGAACAGATATAGTAACCGGAAGAGTTTCATCTAAAGATAACATTGAGGATCCATTGATGAAGTCGTTGGCTCATATTATATTTGAGTATCATAGGGGTCTGATGGAGATTAGACATATACGTGATTGACTTTAGGTCAAGTGGGAGATTGCTACTTATAGGTGCCCTACAAGCCAATCACGTGAGTGATGGCACGTGTATATATATATATATATATATATATATATATATATATATATATATATATATATATATATATATATATATTGTGATATTCTTGGTTTTGTGCAATGAGAATCAGATCATGATGAGATCATAATAATGAGATTGATTCGCCTTTAAACACATATCCTAAATAATCCCGGTCATAGGTTACTCAAGAGGGATATTAGGATAATCGAACAGACCGATGTACTATATACCCATCCATGTGATAAAGGCGGCTGGTCTCAATACCACTTGTGTGGAGACACTAAGGATATAGTACAAGTGCTCGTTGGAGAATGAGTTCACTGGTTGATCCATGGAATATTGTATGGTTAATAATATATAATGTCAGACAATTATTACATAGTCCCAGTTATGTTTCTGATCCTTAGACTTGAGACACTAAGGATGTCTTATATAAGTAGGGGGAAACCCTGGCCGACCAACCCAGTAAGAGAGGTGGCGGCCACTAAGCCCTACGGGCTAATCTAAACCCTAGTCATACTCCTTTATAAGATAGAAATAACTTTATTACAATCTAGCAGGATTTTATTGACTACTTCTTAGGGAGATTAGGACTCAACCCTACTGGAGTCCTATCAAATCAGCCCTCTTAAAATCAGCTTTGTCCTCAAGGTTGAGGTTCCAAGAACTCGGGGACTGAACTTTGGCCTCCTCATCACCTAGGGTGTTAGTTGGAAGGATTTGGGTTGAGTTTTCTTCTTTAAATTTCTATTTGAGGTGGGATACCTGGCGGATCAACTATAATCTTGATCTAGTGCACAAAGCTGATCTCTAGGTTAGGACTCCAATGTGGTCCCCAAAAAAATAGGGAGACCACTTTCTTAAGGCTCGAGTTTCCTACTAATCGGGTTGGAGGTGTAAGAAAACTTGATCTTCAATTTTTCATCCATTCTACAGTTTGTCGGAAGGTCATTTCTTATTTGCATGTGCTAGCGTGAGCATAGATTGTAATTCTTTTGGGCTTCTCTTTCGTGTCATGGACCTGTATCCAACCAAATTTTAAATTTGGTAGCAATGAGTATCCCCTTTAAAAATTTGATATAAAGTGTGGGGGAAGCCTCGGTGTAAATTAGGAGTCGACCATCTTGTATAAGGGTGAAACCGATCCCAACTTTAGATGTATCTACTCCAAGTATGAACATATTGCTACGTTCAGGTAATGCTAGCATTGATATAGATGGCATCATGGCTGTGGGGGTCATGTGGATGTCTTTCTCCTGTTCCTTCCTGCGATCATGAGCCATGGATCCGAGGTCATCACCAAGGAAGACTTTTAGCATCATGGTCCGCTCCTCGGTAAAGTCGTGGACGTAGCCCAAGATGAGGGAGCACTACATTAGAACCTATAGGTGGTTCAGCTGAATATGGCACTTCAGGAAGAGCTTATCCCTACAAACAAAGAGGTAAAGTTGTTAGAGATAAAATGTCATTGCAAGGGAAGGTTATGGTCGAATGATATATATCTCCTGTATCTTCTGGATGATCTTTTTAGCTTCGGTCCTCTGAAAATATGGACAACAATATGGTCGAATATGTGCTGGTGGTTCCACTTATAAGACCAACATATAGGGGTCGTGCAGTCTAGTAGGAAGGAGTCGGCTTGGTTCAACGGACGTGCCTGAGATTTCAGCGAGCTTCTCCAAACACTGTGTTGAGATCATCTTTTCTTCATTCTCTCTTTTCTCACACTTGTTTTCTTTTGTCATTCATAAGGTCGTTGGAGCTCCTGGTGTCGGTGAGGATGGTGATGGGCTGATGCTTGATGAAGCCATCAATGTCCAATATTTGTGGTGGAGCATGAAAAGTGCAATCGGCCAATTGTAGTTTTTTCTTCATATCCTTCTCCTCAAACTCGCGAGCCGTATCTTTGAGTTTGGGTTCTTTAGTAGGCTCAATCAATAGAGGTCTCTCTTTTTTACAATCGTTGTCTTGGCTCCACAGTTTATTACAATGCCAATATAGGCTCTTTGCCGATTTATCACGAAGCTCTTGTTAACTTTTTCGGTCGAGGTGACCAGCTAGTGGTACATGGGGCCGAGTGTCTCTGTGTTGCTGATCGTACGGTGGCTTTGGTCCTCGGAGCATCTTGATTCAACCTGTCTTCGTGTAGTCATGCGAAGGAGATGGCTGCCTTAAGTGTGTATAGTTGTCGCACTTTAACTTCTTCTTGACTGGTTGTCGCACTTTAACTTCTTCTTGACTCTCTGGCTTCAAGCCCTCAATGAAAGTCCTCAATATCTATTTTTTAGACTAATCATGAGTTTGATTACTTAACCTTTCAAACCAAAACTGGTACTCTTGGATGGTAGAGGTTTGACGGATCTTCGTTAGTTCTTCGTTAAGGTTCTTATAATTGATTGGTGCTGAAGGTTTATATGCTTTTGGTTGGGATGTGGCTCTCATGCAATGAGCATCTTGATTGAGATACCCATCTTGAACTTGTTCAAAGGAAATTGACATCGTCGAGGTGTAGGGCTACAGTGTCTTATCCTCGCGTCTTATCTCTGATAGGTTCTTTTTGTAATCAGAATTTGCTCCATGTTGTGATCTTCTTGGGCTTGCTGATCAGCCTAATCTAAACTCTTCGAAGAGAGCGCATAATTTAGCATCCATATATGTCTCGACAGTCTCCCATTTAGCTTCGAATAAGCCCAACGATGTCATGACATAAGGATCTCCAACCTATCAAATAAACCGACTGAAGAGTGTGGCTGCAATTTTCAAGTTGAAGGCAATGAATGGCAGTAATGTCGGGACTTCGGAGGTGAAGTCTCCATGGGGAGGATGACAGCCAAGGGTAGCAGCGACAGTGGAGCAAGAAGATGGCAGCAGCAATGTCAGTTATGGTCCTTTGGTGATTCTGCAATGTTGATGCTGCAATATCATCGAGGCTATGATTTTTTAGGTGGCTAATATATATCAAAAGATGGCAGCCAAGAGATCTAAGTCGGAAGGCAGCAGCGACGTGGTTGTAAGTGGCATCAGTTGCAGCAAGGGTGCAGCTGGAATAGGAGGAAGACGGGGCAGCAATGTACACAGTTGTTGTGGAGGAGGGCAACAATGGTATGGAGCAAGAGATGGCTACTATTGTGTTCAATTTGTTGCAGGCCGCGATCAAGATAGTTGGCAATGAACGATTGTTGCAGGCTACGACATAAATAAATTGCAGCGAAAGATCACTGCTAGTAGCTTTTTGCCATAAGGATCACTGCTAGCTATGATCAAGGAGGATGCGTGCTGTGGTTAAAGGAATAAGGGAGATTGGGCGGCTGAAAGGTTGTTGGACCGAAGGCTTCGATTTGGGGCTACAGTTTTATGGAGTTTAGGCTACAAATTAGTGTGATTTTAGGGTTATGATAGTAGTAAATGAAGGTTAGGGAGAGAGATTTTAGATCTGGGATATATGGCATCAAAGGTAGGTGAATCGGTAAGGAAAGTTGGCTAAAAAGGTAAGTGGATCGATAAGTAGGCTGCGATTAGGGCTGACTTGTGTGGCTGTTTGGTTTCGGTTTAGGGTAGGGTTTTGAAGGATTTTTAGTAAGGATGGTAGAGTTTGGTAATAAGGAAAAGAGAGTCTAAAATCTTACAAAAAATAGCACTCAAATCTAATAGAATTTGATGAAAAAAAGTGCAGCGATGTGTAGTCCTACCAAACAGATTTTACGTCAGAGAAACGATGACTTCTCGACATAATTTCCAAAAAAAAGTTTAAGGAAATTATACAGTAACCCTTGGTTTATATGTTGGGAATATTAGTAAAAAGTTTGGTGAAATTTTGGTAGCGTAACAGTAGGGACATAAGGCAAAATACAAAAGGTAGATCCTTCATCATAAAAATTCCAAAACTATGCGCTGGTGAAAGATTGCACAAGAAAATCGATTCTAGAAGGAGTTTTTTGAGAAATTAAATCCAGATAAAAGCCAAATTGATCTTGAGATTTGTATAAAAATTTTGGCCAGAAAGGAGAAGAAATAAACTAGTTTCAAGAGGCAAAACTACGGCTAAAAATTTCTGTAGCATTCTGCCTTCCCAACAATGATAATGTTTGCGACAAACAAAATTTATAGCGGATAAAATTTGAGAAAAATCTTCAATATGTCAAGTAAGGAATCTTGCAGTATTGAAGTGGCTTAGATAATAAAAAAAAACCATATTTCTAGATCTCACAGGGGGCGACAGCAGATAGATGGATATATAGCTTGGTGGGCGACTGTAGATGGAGGCAACATCAAAAAGCAATTGTGGGAATTGCTTAGAAGATAGAGGTATGGATGATGACTAAAGGGCAGTAAGAACATAGCTCTGATACCAGATAATAGAACCCTAGAAGGAGCTCTATAGATTTTGATCCTTGAGGGGAATCAACCCTTGGAACGCTATAAGGGTTCCTCCCTCCTAGACTCGGCACAAGGCTGAAATAAAATTAATAATTACTTGATTCAAGAGGTCGGGTGGCTACATCTTTAAATAGGAATCAAAACTCTAGCCTAAGGGGGTGCTTACCTAAGTAAAATTATTTCTTTGCCCCTCCTATAGTCGACTTGCCATAATAGAAATAGGGGACGATTAGGTTGGCTCTATGGTCGACCTAAGCAGGGGGAAACCCTGGCCAACCAACCTAGTAAGGGAGGTGGTGGCCACTAAGCCCTAAGGGCTAATCTAAACCCTAGCCATACTCCTTTATAAGATAGGAGTGGCTTTATTATAATCTAGCAGGGTTTTAGTGACTACTTTTTAGGGAGATTAGGTCTCAATCTTGTTAGAGTTCTATCACTTTTACTATTGATCTTCTTTCCAATGGGTAAAAATCAACTATCCTTATTATAACCCTTTTCCTTTTAATAAGCTCAAGAGAGAACCTTTATACTAACTCTTTTACAAAAAAATCTCACATCTCCAAAGAATTGTTAGGACCATAATGACACTAAGAGAGGGGGCTTTGAAATAGTGCTTATTAAAAAAAGATCTGATTTAGTATTGTACAAAAAAGAATATAAATTGGAAATATGTTTAACTTGGAAGTGTGAATAAAGTAGTGAGTAAAGTAAATTAGTAAGAAAATGACAAAAAAAAGCAAGAAGGAAATGTAAATTGATTTATAGTGGTTTGATCATCCCGACCTATGTCTACTCTTAATTCTTCTTCTCTCGAAGCCATCGGCTTCACTACCGATCTTCTTTCTAGTATGTGAAGATCAATCACCCATATAACCCTTTCTCCTTTTACCAGGCTCAAGAGAGAGCCTTTACAAACTCTTTCTCATAAGAGCTCAACCCTCTTTAGAATGACCACTAAACTATAGGAGGAAGAGATTCAAACACCAAGGGTTTACAACACTTTTAACTTAAGGAATCTATCATTTTTTTCACCCCTTTTTTATGCTACAGTAAGCAAGAATGGGTGAGGTACTTATAGATCCTTAATGGCTTCGAAATTAGAGTCAAAATTTTAAATCCTCAGGTTTTTAGGATACTAACAGTACCATCGCTTATACTGTGCGGTACTACTATCAGACAAAGCTTGGAATCTTAGGCTCTGATGGTATTACCATAAGACTAGGTGGTACCACCATCACTTGACAGTACCACCAATGATAATAGGTGGTACTACCGCTTGGATTCTTGGAAAAGCACAAAACTATGCTTTTCGTAGCCTGGGTGGTACCATTACTTGACCTTTCATCAAACCAAACGTAGCCCTAGTTCAAACATAACTCAGCACTAGTTCAAGCCCAATAGGCCCAGATTAAGTTGATCTAGTTATGACCCAATACTAGTTTAATTTAACTCTAAACGACCACAATCAAGACCTAACCATTCAATCACATATCTGATATAATCACGAAGTAATCAACATGTTATCTAGCATTCTGGCATGTCATCTAATCATTCGGCACTTCATCTGAACCTTTGGTGCATCATCCTTTCCTTCGATGTATCGCTCAATCTATTGACATATTGACTTCCCCTTGTTATGATTGTTAGGATCAATTGGCACTAAGAGACGGAGGGGGAGGGGGTTAGGTTGAATTAATGCAAGTATAAATTTTTAGTTTAGATAAAAACTTTTTTATTAAACCAAGATAGGAAATCCAAAACTTTTCATTCTTCATGAAATGAGTGAGTAATTAAAAGAAAGTTACTAAGTTAATAAGCAAAGCGAAAAGATAAGCAACATTTGAAGAAAAGAACTTATTGTAAAAACTTTTTTTTCAAAGAGTTGAGTTAAATCGAAAGTGTCAATACAAAAATATATAAGAAATAAAAGTAAGAAAACACTCACAATTTTTATAGTGGTTCGGCGCCAACGGCCTACATCTACTCTCGAGTCATTCTTCTTAAGGCATACCGGCATCTCCTACCGATCTTTTTTGGGTGAAGACTAAGCCCTTACACTTTGTTTACAAGGGAGATAAGATTACACTCTTTGATCACTCTCTTATCCTTTTTCTTTTTCTCATAATTCTCATATAATATTTTCTCATAATATAATCCCCAAAACTTATTGTATGGAATGTAAGAAAACTTGGGATATTTATAGGCCCCAAATTGACTTTAAAACCAGAGCCAAAATCCAATCATATTCAAAAAATCTAGGTACGGGCGATTCACCCGTCGACCTAGATGGTTCAATCATCAAAAGTGCCCAGATTCCTAGGTACGGGCAGTTCAGCCACCCAGCCTAGGCGGCTCAACCACTGATAGCCGCTCGAAATCCTGGGTACGTTAGTACAACCATTGCTTACCAGTGGTTTACTTATCGAAATCTCTGCAAAAATGGTTCCCTCCACTTTTCGAGTTTTGGTTTGAACCCGATATTGACCAATTCTTTTGTTAATTAATTAAGCTCAATCTAAGCTCAATCAAACCTCATAGTGGACCCGGTTGCCTCTTTATGTTGATTTCCAAATCACATTTGAATCAGACTTACTCTTAACTTACGACTTGAAGATTACAATCAAACATGATCACCAAGCTTAATGACCTCACTCCCGTATTTCAGCAACCTTTAGAATCTCCAATGGTGTGTCTCATGGTCTTCCTTTGGTGATCTCCCGGCGTGTTCCTAACGAGCTTCATGATCCCTTCGGTGAATCTCCTAGCAAACTCTCGGTGAGCTCCTACCACATCGTCCAATCCTTGGCCCAATGCTAAGCTTGATCTCAGGTCCATGTTTGATTTGTAACTCCTCCCGTCGTGGTTAAACCTACATGATGCTAACTATGACTTAATTTTTCTTTCAATTATAATAGCCATAAGTCCACTCAAGAACTTCCCAACTCCCGACAAGCCTTTTGGCTACCCCCGACAATCTTTCGGCGAGTCTCGGTCTTCTTTTGGTGAGCTCCCTTACGCCATCCAAGCAAGCTCCCAATACCCTCAGCAAGCTTCCAACGCACTCCTGATGAGTTCCCAACTGTACCGTCCTTAACCCTGACTCTGGCCAAACCTAATTATCACATTCTCTCTATCGTAGTTAATCCTGCATCAATCAACTTCTAACAATCCATATTAAATCAATAACCCATCAATTGATTTCATCATCAAAATCTGAGATTCAATAATCTCTCCATTTTTTATGATGACAATCAATTGATGATAATTGTTAATCCTAACTCCCCCTAAATTCATGCCATTTAAATTTAAGAGAATCACATACTCTTAAATTCAAGCAATCAAAATTTTATGTAAATTTCAACATAAATTTACATATCCAAGATATCAAATCATGAGTAAAAAGGAATTATGCACTCATATCTATATCAATGTATATCATTAATATCATGTGTCATCAATGTATATTTCACCCCCTTTGTCATCAACAAAAAGGTGAAATATAGGACTTAGAATTTTAAGGCACATGAGTTTTTTCTCACCCGTTTTAAAAATACATCATGAGTCATAAAGAATTTTATTTCTCTTGTGAATAAGAAGGAAAGAAAATAAAGGAGGAGTTATAAAACATCATTTTATATAGCTTTCAATTTGTAGAGATAAATTTCAAAAATAAGCTCAAGGATCCAAGATATTCAAGAAAATTCAAGAATTTAGGAGCTACTCATGCATTTAAAAACATGTCATATAATTTCAAGCAAGGGTAGGAAATAAATTTGTAGGGTAACATCATGCAAATTTTCTCCTCTTTTTATTTTTGGAAACAATAAGATAAAAACATGGAGAATGTTTTCAAAAATATTATCACAAAAAGCTTAATATTATGAAAGCTAGATTATCAATTTTTATATTTTTATGATTTAGCATTTTTAACTCTCAACCTCAATCTTGTAGATACAAGATTTTAAGATTTTCAAATATGAGCTCAACAAATCCATCTTATATAAATCAAGAAAACGTAGCAAATAAATCTAGTGAGTTCTTTTTTCTCTTTTGAGAAGTGCAAGATAGCAAATTTTTGCTTCCTTTGTAATATTCAAGCTAGCAATTTACATCATGTAAGCGAACAAGTTTTTCTCTCCCTTGATAATTTTCTTATGAAAGAATTTTCTTCCCTTTCTTTGAATTAAGAAACAATGGAGTGGGGTGAGAGATATTGTATCACAAAAATAGGGCTCAATCTTTTAGATGTAAATTCCAAAATCAAGAATTGATATCTACCCATGAAATTTAATTCATTTAAATCAAGAGTAGCACATCAAGTGATTCATCAAAAATTTAATATCAAAGACTTATTTCGAGCATCATAGAAGTTTATGTTATATATATTTCCTTTTGTAAACATTCATCAAGATTTATGAAACAAGAATAATCTTTTAAAACTATCTTATCACAAAAATTTGAATCCTCTTCTTATGTTCATTTTAACTAGAGTGATTTCAAAAGTGAGCTCAAAAATCTAAGAAATCTAAGAAGAATTAAGAGCCACTCATGCATTTAAATTATGTGATTTTCTAACATAAATAGCAAATCATGTATTCTTATAGATCACCTTTCATTTATATTTTGATAATAAGCATCAAAAATTCTAAAAGAAAACATGATAGCTTAAATTGTTAATCAAGAATTTTGCATGTATATTTTGATAAGAAGTATAATTTATAAAATCTAAGAAATCCAAAAGAAAATTAGAAAATACATGAAGCTCAAATTATGAAATATGCATTTCGCATGTATTTTAAAAATTTTAAATTTTCTTCTAAGCACATTGTTTCTCATTCAATGTTATCATATCCAATTTGCTTTCAATCATATTGATAATTTTATCTCTCTTTGTTAATATCAAAAAAAATATGATTGCATAATTTCTTTTTAACATCCATATTCAAATTACGACAAAAAGTAGAAGATCATGTCATTAAAGATAAAATCAAATTTTTGAATATCAAAAGACATGATTTCGTTTAATAAATTTATTCCCCCTTTTTGTAAATAGTAACAATGAGTCTTAGGGGTTTATCTTAATTCATCCAAGATAAATATTTTTAATAAAGTAGAATAATGATCTTGATAAAAATTTTAATTATTATTGTTAAGATAATAAATCTCCTTTTTTATTAAAAAGTGAAAATCATAAAGATTTAAATATGATTGCCTAAATGATAAAGTCAAGAAATTAAGTAAATTGTTCATAATAAAATAATTTTCAATTATCATAAATTTAAGAAATACTAATTTTGGTGATAAGTTATATCATTAATGAGTTTTTAAAATAAATCATGTCAAGATAGATATGGATATCAAAAGACATTTATGAATATTAAAGATATGATTTAATTTAATAAATCTCCTCTTAGATGATAAAATAGAATCTTAAGATATCAAAGAAGGGTCTTTATTCATAAAGATATCATATTGTAGATATCAAGATTATGAGTTAATTTCAAGGAAGAAAAAATAGAAGATCTTGATTTACATATATAAAACTTCAAGTTTTCAAGAATATGGCTCATAAGAAGATTTTCAAATAATAGGTCCGAAGAGACAAATTATGAGTCATTCAGATGACTTTCTTTGAACTAATTTATATAAGGATTTTAAATTATAATTTTTTTCTACTTGTCAAGATTATGATAAAATCATCAAAATATTAATAACATTGGATAGATTCATCAGTCTTATTTTAAAACAAAACCATTTGTAAACTTATCCAAAATTATTATCAAAAATCTCTTTTTAAAAAGTTCGATGAAGGCACCATAGAGTTTTCTAATCTATTTTTGTAATTTAAGAGATTCAATAATGATAGTATTATTTTATCTATTGATAAAAATTCTTTCAAGAATAATTATCATTCTTTTGAAATTTACTTCAAGAATGTAATGTCATTTAAAGTCAAAAGCAAACTTTCATCATTGTAATAAAATATTTCACACAAAAACTTTGACTTATTTCAATTCCAATGGTTTTTAGACTTAGCGTAGTGAGTTACCATGCTTATTTTATTCTCATTAAATATATTTTTAATTTACAAAAATACTAGACAATGAAGCATGATTTTTCTCTCCCTTTTCTATATTGTTCTATGCTAAAATTCTATCATTCAACACAATCATTCAATCAGAGCATTTCAATCAATGTAATATTTAAATCAATCATTTCATAGACTTTGTCAATATTTGAACCATTTAACAATAATTTTTATATTTAAACAAGCCAATGATTTTAGCATTCACTCAAAATCTCATTTTTATAAGTTTCAATATAAATATGTTTCAATAACTAAAGTTCTTTGGTTCTAATACATTTTCATACTTTTATACTCTAGCTATGTATCATCAATATTAATAATGAACCATTAAAAGATTTATTATCAATAATTTTAATTTCAATAATTTTCTTATTACTATTTAGGTTAGTAAGCTTGAAGGAGTGTTAGATCTCAAGTAATATGACTTGAGCATCTACTTTCAAAATATTTTTTATTACTCTTACTCTTGTTAAGAAATAACTTTATATTGGGTATGTATTTAATATTGAAGGAGTGTTAGATCTCAAGTAATATGACTTGAGGTTTTGATTTAGATACGTATTTAATATTGGGTCCTTAATGACATGTTCTTCCCATTTTTTCTGATGGCATAAGATTGTTTATGGTTCCTTTAGGAACCCAAATTAACTTGTGAGGTCTATAATTTTTAAATAGACATTTATAAGCCATATGTCCTAATCTTTCACAAAAATTACACTTGACTCTTGATAGCATATTTAAGGTTAGTCCTTTAATAAAAATGGTTTGGATTTTGTTGAATGTTACCAACAAAGCCTATGTCATTTCTTCTATTAAAATGACCCTTATTGGCAATGATTATATTCAAGGAGTTATTTCTAATTTTAAATTTTTTTAACATTGTCTTAAGCATGATATTTTCTTCTTTAATGTTGTTTAGCATTTCATATTTAGAACTAAGATTATATATTGCTAATAACTCATGCATTTCATCAACTTTACCAACTAACAAATCAGGTTCATTTTTAAGTAACTTAAAAGATTTGCTAAGTTTTTTAAACTCATCAAACAAATCATGGAACATGTTCAATAACTCTAAAAAAGAAATACTTAATAAATCACTAACCTCATCGTCAATAGCCATAAGAGCGAGGTTCTCTACTTCTTGGTTGTGTATTTTATCTTTGGAGCTCCTCGGCTTCTTGCATTCATAGCAAGAGATTTTGTCCATCTTTAAATCATTTTTATGGTTCATGTTGATTAATTCTTTTGGTTCATTTGTTAAATATTCAAGGTCCTCATCACTCGAGATTTCACTCGAGTCATATGTTCTTAGTTCAAATTCCTTCTCGTTCTTTGGAATGTGTTCTTCAAGTTCATATTTGTAAAACATTTCATTAATTAATTTATTTATATTAATTGTGCTTTCATGTGTGATTTCTAATACATTCTATATATTGAAAGCCGAATCAAAACAAGAAACCTGATCAAATTCATTTTTATCAAGTGCACTTTAATTATTTATTAAAAGAGAAGACTTTCCAAATCTATTTTCAATAATAGCCCATAAATCAAGGTCTAAAGAAAGTAAAAAACTCTTATATGAGTTTTCCAATAAGTGTAGTCTATCTCACTAAATATGAGAGGACGAATGATAGAAAAGCTCTTTTGAAAGCTAATAAGAGCCATTGCTCTTAGGTGTTAAACCAAATGAGAAAAATCGAGGCTCTAATACCAATTGTTATGATCAATTAGCACTAGGGGGTGTAATTAGTGCCAATATAAATTTTCAGTCTAGATGAAAACTTTTCGATTAAACCAAGATAGGAAATTTGAAGTTTTTCGTTCTTCATGAAATGAGTGAGTGATTAAAAGAAAGTTGCTAAGTTAATAAGCAAATCGGAAAGATAAGTAATATTTAAAGGAAAGAACTTATCGTAAAAACTTTTCTTTCAAAGAGTTGAGTTAAATCGAAAACATCAATATCAAATATATAAGTAATGAAAGCAAGGAAACACTCACAATTTTTATAGTGGTTCAGCGATCCCGAGTCCTCCTTGTTGAGGCACACCGGCGTCCACTACTGATCTTCTTTGGGAGAAGACCAAACCCTTACACTTTGCTTACAAGGGAGACAAGATTACACTCTTTGATCACTCCCTTAACCCTTTTCTTTTTCTTATAATTCTTACATAATATTTTCTTAGAATATAATCATCAAAAATTATTATATGGAATATAAGAACTTGAGGTATTTATAGGCCCTAAATTGGCTTCAAAACCAGAGTCAAAATCTAATCGTATCTGAAAAATCTGGGTATGAGCGATTGACCCGCCGGCCTAGGCAAGTCAACCACTGTACCTAGATTCCTAAGTATAGGTGGTTCAACCGCCCAGCCTGGGTAGCTCAACCGTTAACAACTACTCGGAATCTTGGGTACAGTGGTACAACTGTCGCTTACCAGCGGTTTACCCGTCAAAATCTCTGCAAAAGTGGTTCCCTCCACTTTTCAAATTCCAGCTTGAACATGACGTTGACCAATTCTTTGGTCATCTAATTGAGCTTAACCTGAGCTCAATCAAACCCCATAGTAGACCCAGTTGTCTCTTTGAGTTGATTTCCAAATCACACTTAAATCAGACTCACTCTTAACTAACAACTTAAAGATTACGATCAAACATGACCACCAAGCTTAATGACCTCACTCCCGCATTCATGCAATCTTCAAAATCTCCAGCGGCGAGTCTCAGTCTTCCTCCGGTGATCTCCCGGCGCGTTCCTAACGAGCTTCTCAATCCCTTCAGTGAATCTCTTAGTGAACTCTCGGCAAGCTCCCACTTGATGCCCAGATACCCGATCCTTCCAGCTTGATGCTCGAGCTCATAGCATAAAGTACATCCTTTGGCATGTCGACCAATCCTCTAGTTCGATGTCCAATCTCTGATATGGCTCAATGTTTGATTCTTCTACTTCGATAATTTGCATGTGGTGATTTGTGTCCATAATCAAAATCTTTCCTACATCACTGAATCGTTAATTAGCTCACAATTTCATCAATTGATTTCATCATCAAAATCCAAGGTTTAATAATCTCCTCCTTTTTGATAATGATAGCTAATTAATGATGGAGTTTTAACTAAACTCCCCCTATCTATATGCCCTATCAAAATAAAGCACACTTAAATTAAAAAAAGATTGATAACATTTGAATTCAAGTCAAAATAATGACTTTCACTTCATAGCATGCATCATAAAATCATGAGCATTGCTTGTATAATTTCAAGACATCAAAGTACATCATACGATGCATGATTCAAATTTCAAATCATAATCATTTTAATAAGTGTCTTTTTTAGTAAAACACGAGAACAAATAATAAGATCTCTTGATTCATAAAAAAGATTTCAAGTTATAATTTTGAGAAATCGAAAGAATGATTCATTTAGATAATTATCCACTTTAGAAAATAGCAAAAGGAATATAGGAGAACAAATAGTAAATCTTGATTATCAAGTGAAAGATCATGATTCGTGTGAATAAATATTCTCTTTAATAAAATGAAAGAATCATACGAGAATAAAAGTTCCAAGTTCTCAGTTTATATATTTGAACAAGTACTTTTCAATGAAGAGCGGGTTTGAATACGTTTCAATGTATCTCAAATGATTATCTCCTTAGGATGTGCATCTATATACTTCTATTCCTTGGGTAAGGATTCTCCAGAAGTAAATGTATCCAAGTTGCTTTGGAGAAAAGAAATCAAATTATAAATTCAAAATCTTTTTCTTAGATTAAGAGATTTAAAAATATGTTCATCAATGACTAAAGGTCTCTTATTGAAAACCTTGACAAGCTTTAGGGATAGAGAAATTTTTAAGAAAAATGCATTCTCTTTTTAATTTCGATTTATGTAATTGATTTCATATAAGCATGCCCTAGTTTTTTTGTTTAAAACCGAAAAACAAATTTCATCACAAAAATAATAAAATCAATAGTATAACGATAAACCATCTTCAATCAAAAGATTTATTATAACCATAACAAAAATCATCAAGTTTCAATCTTTTTAATTCAAATGATCTTTTCTTTATTATTATTGTTTCGGCTAGTGAGCTTTGTGAAGTGTGTTGGATCTCCGGTCATATTCCTTGAGCATCCACTATTAAGATGTTATCTTTCGCTCTTAGCTTTCAATTGTAGACATATCTACAAGAAAGGGGGTTTTCTTTTAGGCACCCATTTAACTTTAGGTCCCTCATGAATAGATCTACCCATCTTAACTATTGGCATTAAGTTATTTATAGTTCATTTAGGAACCCAAACTAATTTATGTGTTATATTTTTGTATGAACATTTATAAGCATAGTGATCATAACTACTACAAAAATTACATTTAATTTGGGGCGATGCCCACGGAGCAATTGTCTACAAGAACGACGCCTGCTTGCCCACTAGGGGGGTATGTCCGAGGGCAACGACGCCCGTCATAGGGGTGGTTGCCCATGGGCAGGGTGGCTGCTAGTGACCTGTAGCACCGCTGCCTGCACAGTGGTGGCGGCAGTGACCACAAGAAGAGGGTTAGGGTTTCCTTATGGTAAAAGGATGATTTTGCCTCTCATAATTTAAGAAATTATAGGATCTATCCTTTTATCTAGAATTTCAAAAATGACCTTCATAATCTAAAAATTCCTGACATGTCTCGATTTCTAGAAAAATAATTAATTAAATAGTTTAATTAGTTATTATTTATCTAATAGTCCTATATGATGATATGTACATGTGATATATGATGTGTACGGATGATCATGAGTCATGTGTTATGATATATATATATATATATTCATGCGATATAGATGTATAATAAATATTGTATTTGTGTGACACGATATATTAGAAGACTGATACAAAATAAACAAAACTTGTTTTATGATAATATTAAGCTGGTGAACGTGAGGCAATAAGATTGACCCACGTGGCTTCCATCATTATAGGAGGAAATTAAATTACGACACAGGTTGAGTTAGTCAAGTCACTTGAGGCTCACCTATCTCATGATCAAGATCTTATTAACGACATAAGGATGTCACTAATGACCTGAGGATGTGGTATGCTTGGTCGAGTCACTCGAGGGTATATCCTCAAATCAAACTTATTTAATAACGATGATGATGACTTAATTGAATTTCATGATTGGTCACGCAGTCAAGACCATGATGATTCAGAGGTTGTAGTGCAAATCATCAACTCAGCAACCATACACCCCAATAGCTAAAGAGCTATGATACATTTGGAATGCAAATTGATACCCTCCAACGAATTGAAACAAGACGGATCGTTCAAGATTGAAGTAACAGGAACTATTCTAATCACTTTATTAAAGAGATAAAATTATAAAAGATTAGAACAACACTTTGATTCCCCTAAACACCAAAACTAAAATGTTTGATAAGTTAAAGGGAAAGCAACAATTTAGGGTTTTTGAATGCCATAAGCAGAAAAGTATGATAAATTCTAAAGTTCATGTAAGAACTTAAAAGTAAACACTCATTGGTGTTGGAAAATGATTATATTTCTTTAAGTTATTCTTTACAAAGAGAGTTAGCCTTGTTTATATAGAGCAAGGTAAAGTACAATGAGAATGGACTAATTAAATACATTAAATAATATTCATATTCCCAATTCATGAATGTAGATTATTCATGAATTCTACCTTGAAAAATCTAAAATAAATTTGTCAATAATTCCAAATATGGTCCACCATGGTTGAATGGTCTTTCTTCTTCAAAATATGTATAAATTTCATAATTTCTTCAAGACTGGACTTTCTCTTCATGGTATGTTCTTATCTGAATTACATTGACCTTATTTGGCTTTTCTTGCATCCATAAAAATTTGACCAAATCTTGACCAACCTATTCCTTCCAAATGCCTTCCAATGAATAAGTTATGGCTTCTTTCATCTTTTTAGCTTTAGCTCTTGTTATCGATCCTTCATGAATAACAAAAGGGTCCTTGGCAAATTTATGATCAACTAATTGGGTCATATCATTCCCCATTTCCTTACATGGATTTGACCTCGAATCAATGCCTTCATTGCCCACATCAAACAAATATAAATCAAAAATATTGAAGGTTGCACTAATATTGTCATACTCAGCTGGTAGTTCTAGCTTGTATACATTGTCATTGATTCTTTGAAGCACTTGAAATTGACCATCTCCTCTTGGCATTAGTTTAAACTTCCTTTGGAAGGAAATCTCTCCTTCTTCAAGTGTAGCCAAACCTAATCATCGGGTTCAAATACTACTTGCTTTCATCCTTTGTTATATTGTATCTTATATTGTAGAGTTTTCTTTTCAATTTATGTTCAGACTTTTTCATGCAATGCTTTGACAAAATCATCTTTTTGCTTACTACCCAAATTAGCCTTTTTTAAAGGTAACGGTAGCAAATCCATAGGAGTTAATGGATTGAATCCGTACACAATTTCAAATGGGGAATGGTTTGTTGTAGCATACACACTTCTGTTATAAGCAAACTCGACATGTGGTAAACATTCTTCCCAATTCTTCAAATTCCTTTGAATTATGTCCCTAAAAAGTATTAATAAAGTTCTATTTGCTACCTTCATTTGTCCATCTGTTTGTGGATGACAAGTGGTTGAATACAATAGCCTTGTACCCAACTTGCTCCAAATTATTTTTCAAAAGTGGCTAAGGAATTTCACATCTCTAGCACTCACAATTGACGTTGGAATTCCATGTACCTCACAATTTCTTTGAAGAACAACCCTGCAACATGTGTTGCATCATCTATTTGGTGGCAAGGAATGAAATGTGTCATCTTGCTAAACTCATCAACAACAACAAAAATAGAATCTCTCCCTCCTTTTGACCTAGGTAAACCCGACATAGGAGTGTCTAATTTACTATAATCAATACTTATACATCTTACTGATCCTATGATATTCTCCATAGTCTACTACAAGATTTTAGAGTTTTTAGCCTAGCCCATTGAAAAATGACAACTCATGAGCATATTCTTGGATAAAGTTAAAGCTATTTCAATATGTATTTTTTCATGACCAAGGAATACATAAAGGGGTTAGTTAGCATATGTGAAGCACTTAATATCATAGTTCCCTATGCATTAAGGGATATTTCATGTATTAGTACTTATTTTGATATTCTAGGGCTAGAAAGAACTTTTGCTACCTGATTTATTTTTGCAGAAGCTCTTTGGAGTCTATCTAAACTCTGTATCTCTTGGATGCATCCTTGAGTGGTGAGTCTTTGATTTAATATTATATCATTGTTTAATTTCCTTGAGGTGGTGAATTTTTTTATATCCTCTTATGACTTTAAACTTGGTGGTGAACTTTTTATCCATTTTACGTAAGTTCTATACTGGATTTATTTCTGTTCTACAACTCGACTTTCATTCTCTCGTTTTCTTTCCGAATTTCATTCCTTTTTCTTCTCTCCCCGGTATCAGTTTGGTATCGGAGTTGAAGGCTAAAGATCATGGTAAGGCATAGTAGAAAAGATACAGTTGGAGAAAGTAGTGGTCATGAAGATGATGTTGAATCTTTAAAGTTGCAGCTATAAAGTTTGTTACATACTACAAGAAAAAAATAAAATTATTAAAGAACTTCGAAATAAAAATAATTAGCATGAAAATATCAGCAAAATATATGGTTCTAGTGATGATACTCCATCTTACCCAAGGGATTTTCAAAGATTTCAGCCAAGGCATAGAGACCAAGATGAATGGCAGAACAAATACAACATAAGAATGAATATTCCAGAGTTTGAAGGGAAAATTAATGTCGACGATTTTATTGATTGGCTTATGGTGGAAAGAATATTTGATTTGCATGAACCACCAGAACAAAAGAAGATAAAGCTTGTGGCCCTAGAACTCAGAAGAAATACATCTTTTTGGTAGGAAAATATGAAGAAGCAAAGAGAACATAAGGAGAAGAGTCAAATCATAATATGGGAGAAAATAAAAAGGGTGAAAAGAAAATACTTACCTGATAATTATAAGCAACAAATCTTTCTAAAAATCTATGATTTTAAGTGTAAAAACCTTAGTGTGGAGGAGTCCACAACAGAGTTTCACAATCTAATGTTAAAAGGAGAGCTTATAGAACTAGAAGAACATACCATTGTAAGATACTTAGGTGGCCTAAAATATGAGATTGCCAAAGTGGTTCAACTCCAACCATATTAGTCTTTCAATGATATGAGTAAATTGGCTTTAAATGTAGAGAATCAATAAAAGTTTGAAAAGAGTTCTCGATATGAGATGAAAGATAGCTATACGAGAGGAGAAAATTCTAAGCCTACTCCCCAAAGCAAAGTAGTACCGAAGGGGCAAGACAAGGGTGAAGGATCAGCCAGCAGCAAACTACCACCTAATTCTTTTACACCTAATGCCGAAAATACTTCAAGTGACATGGTTTTGGCCATATTACTTCAGACTATCCAAATAGAAGGATTATTATATTAGTTGAAGAACATAGTGACGAAAAAGGAAATAAAATCAATTATGAATAAAAATCTAATGATGATGTGGAAGAGGTTACTTATGTTGATTGTGGTTTATCTATTGTGTTACAATTTAGCTTACAAGTATCTTATGTGGCTGAGGATGAAAGTTAGGTGAGAAAAAATATGTTTCATACTAAATGTACCTCTAATGGCAAGGTGTGCTTGGTGATTATTGATAGTGGCAGCTTTTAGAATATGGTATCTTTTGAGATAGTGTAGAAGCTAAAGTTAGACATAGTCCCTCATCTGTATCCTTACCAATTATGCTGGCTACAAAAAGAAAATAACATCAAGGTAACTAAAAGATGTTTAGTTTCATTTTCTATTGGCAAGTATTATAGAGATGAAGTATGGTGTGATGTTGCTCCTATGGATGCTTGTCATTTATTGTTGGGCAGACCTGGGCATTATGATATGAGGGTATTGTATGATGGTTATAAGCATACTTAGTCTTTTAAGGTGAATGAAAAGAAAATTATTTTAGCTCCATTACAGCCTTCTGAAGTTAATGCACCAAAGAAGGAAGTTAGTGCTTTTATGTCCTATGGTGAATACAAGGGTGAACTGGAAAGGGACAGTTATATTTTGGCTCTAGTAGTCATAGAAGAGAATGAAGATCACAATGAGCCATCGACAAACATGAAACCAATCCTGGAGGAGTTTCAAGACATTATACTAGAAGAGATTACACATGGTCTTCCACCATTAAGAGACATCTAACATCATATTGACCTTATTCCGGGGGCTATTGTACCTAACAGTAGCTTACAGAATGAGTCCTAAGGAGCATGAAGAACTTCAAAGGCAAGTATAGTGAAAAAGGGGTTGATTCGGGAGAGTATGAGTCCTTGTGTTATTCTAGCCTTGTTGGTGCCTAAAAAAGATAGTTCTTGGATAATATGTGTGGACAATCGTGTCATCAATAAAATCACTATTGACTATCATTTTTCCATTCCAATGTTAGATGATTTACTTGATCAATTATATGGTGCTTCTATTTTCTCTAAAATTGACTTGAGGAGTGGCTATCTCTAAATAAGAAGGAGACCTGGAGATTAGTAGAAAACAATATTTAAAACTAGAGATGGCTTGTATGAATGATTGGTTATGTCATTTGGGTTATCTAATGCTCCTATTGCTTTCATGAGATTTATGAATTATATACGAAAGGCATGCATTGGAACTTTTGTTATCGTTTATTTTAATGACATATTAGTATACAGCAAAAGTGAGGAGAAACATATAAATCATCTTAAGAAGAATTTTCTTATCTTGAGGCAGCAAAAGCTTTATGCTAATCTGAAGAAGTGTGACTTTTTTACTAATAGTGTGGTGTTTCTTGGATATGTTATTTCAAAAAATGTAATCATGATGGATCAAAGTAAGGTAGAAGCTATTCTTAATTGGCCAACACCAACTTCATTGTATGATGTGAGGAGTTTCCATGGTTTAACTTCCTTTTACAGAAGATTCATCAAGGGTTTCAGATCAATTATTACTCCAATCACTGAATACTTGAAAGGTGATAAATTCAAGTCGACTAATGAGGCTGATGAAGCTTTCCAATTATTAAAAAGAAAAGTATCTGAATCTCTTATTTTGGTACTATCCAATTTTGACAAAGTGTTTGAGGTTGAATGTGATGCTTCCAATATGGGAATTAGTGCTATTTTGAGCAAAGAATCAAAGCTCATTGCCTTTTTTAGTGAGAAGCTAAATGATACAAGGAGGAAATACTCTACCTATGACAAGAAGTTCTATGTCATTTATCGAGCTTTATCTCATTTGAGTCAATATCTTTTTGCCTAACCATTTGTCTTATTTTCTTATCATGAAGCATTGAAGTTTATTAATTACCAAAACAAGCTAAATAAGAGGCATGCAGCTTAGATGGAATTCCTGTAATCTTATAATTTCACAATCAAGTATAAATCTGGTGTTCAAAATATAGTTGCTGATGCATTGAGTAGAAAAAAATATTTATTATCTGCTATAGAAGTTAAAGTGATTGGATTTTAGATATTCAAATATCTCTATCAAGATGATGTAGATTTCAATTCAATATGGCAGAATTGCAAATTAGGTACTTTTCAGCAATTTACTATCTTTGATGGATTTCTTTTTCGAGCTAATATCTTATGTGTTCCATCTTGTTCTTTAAGATATGTAATTCTAGCTGAAGCTTATGGTGGTACTTTGGGAGGACATTTTGGTAGGGACAAAACTCTGACTCTGATTCAACCAAATTTCTATTGGCCTAAGATGTTTAGAGATGTTGAGAGATTTGTAAAGCAATATAGAGTGTGTCACTTAGCCAAAATAAGAAGCTAAAATTAAGGTCTGTACACTCCATTGCCAGTGCTGAATACTCCATGGGAGGATGTGAGTCTTAATTTTGTCATAAGATTGTCAAGAACTCAAAGGAATAAAGATTCTATCATGGTTGTTGTTGACAGATTCTCAAAGATGTCTCACTTTGTTCCCTGCAATAAATCAAATGATACATCTCATATTGCAGATTTGTACTTCAAGGAGATTATTAGATTATATAACATTCCAATAACTATGTTGTTTGATCGAGATTCAAAATTTCTTAGTCATTTTTGGAGGACTTTATGGAGGAAACTGGGGACATCTTTAAATATCAACAGCTCCTAATCATCCATAAACTGATGGGCAAACAGAGGAAACAAACAAAAGCTTAGGGAACTTGCTTAGAAGTGACAAGAACATCAAGCAATGGAATCTCGTTCTTCCACAAATTGAGTTTGCTTATAATCATCCGATGCATCATATCATTGTTAAGAGTCCTTTTGAGGTTGTTTATAGTGCTAATCATACTGGTCATTTGGACTTAGTCCCTCATTCTACAACTAAGTAATTTAGTGGAGATACTGACGAAAGGGCTAAACAGATAAAGAAGTTGCATGACGATGTTAAAGCAACCATTGATAAGTAAAATAAAAGGTACATGTAAGCAACTAACAAACATAGAAAACATATGAGATTTAATGAGGGTAATTTAGTCTAGATTCATCTAAGGAAGGGGAGGTTTCCACTAGGTAAATTTGGGAAGTTGAAACAAAAGGCTGATGATCCATTCAAAGTGCTTAAAAGAATTAGAGAGAATGTTTATAAGATTGATCTACCTAAAGATTATGGGGTATCATCAACATTCAATGTGGCTGATTTAAGTCCTTATCATGGTGATGAAATAAATGAAGACTTGAGAATAATCTTTTTTAACTAGGAGAGACTAACATGGGAGTGTCTAATTACGACAATCAACACTTATGTATCTTGTTGATCTTATGGTATTTCCCACAGTCCACTATAATATTTTAGAGTTTTTAACCTAGCTCATTGAAAAATGATAACTCATGAGCATATTCCTTAAACAAAGTTAAAACTATTTCAAGATTCCTTTTTTCATGACCAAGGAATGCATAAAGGGGTTAGTTGGCAGATATGAAGCACTTAATGTCATAGTTCCCTATGCATGAAGGAATATTTCCTACACTAGTACTTATTTTGATATTCTAAGGCTAGAAATAACTTTTGCGTACCTGATTTGTTTTTGCAGAAGCTCTTTAGAGTCTCTCTAACCTCTATACCTCTTGGATGCATCATTGAGCGGTGAGTCTTTGATTTAGTTCTGTAGCCTTGTTTAATTTCCTTGATGTAGTGAATTTTCTGTATCCTCTTGTGACTTTAAACTTAGTGGTAAACTTTTAATCTATTTTACACAAGTTTTGTACTGGGTTTGTTTCTGTTCTACAACTCGACTTTTAGTCTCTCGTTTTCTTTCTGAAATTTATTCCTTTTTCTTCCCTCCCTAGTATCAAAACTTAAAATAAAGTCCATAGATATATCAACCCAAGGCTCACTAGGTATATGAAGAGTTGTATACAACCCATGAGGCATTACTTTAGATTTAGCTTGTTTACAAGTAATGCATTTCTCACATAATCTCTCAACATCTTTTTTCATGTGTGGCCAAGAAAATGATCATTTAACACATCTAAAGTTTTTCTTATCCCAAAATGCCCCATTAAACCTCCACTATGTGCCTCTCTCATAAGTAGTTCTCTCATTGAACATTGAGGAATACACAACTTGTTTTCTTTGAAAATAAAACCATCATGCCTGAAAAAATTATCAAAACCCCCTTTCTCATATGCCCCATAAACATTAGCAAAATCATGGTTTGAATTATATAAATCTTTAATATACTCAAAACCCAATAATTTGGCATCAAGTTTAGAAATTAAAACATACCTTCTAGAAAGAGTATCAACAACTATATTTTCCTTACCTTGGAAATGATTCAATAAACTCCACCCATTTTGCATGCTTGTGACTTAGTTTTCCTTGTCCTTGGAGATATTTTAAGGACTCATGATCGGTATATATAATGAATTCCTTGTACTAAAGATAATGTCTCTAACACTCTTACCAAAGCATAAAGCTCCTTGTCATATGTTAGGTAGTTAAGACTTGCTCCACTTAGCTTCTCACTAAAGAACGTAATGGGTCTACCTTCTTGCATTAAGACTCCTCCAATACCTATCCCACTTGCATTACACTCGATCTCAAAAGTTTTAGCAAAGTTAGGTAGAGCAAGCAAAGGTGTTGAACTAAGTTTGTCTTTACCCCACCTAAATCCCACATTCTTTTTGATGTATTCAGTTAATGGTGCAGCAATTGTAGAAAAATCCTTAATGAATCTTCTATGAAAGCTAGCAAGACCATGAAAACTTCTAACATCACTAACACTAGTGGGTTTTGGCCATTCTCTAATTATTCACTTTTTCTTGATCAACATGCATTCCTTTATCATTAACAACATAACCAAGAAAAGTAATTTCATTAGTGCTAAAAGTACATTTTTTTAAATTAGCATATAACTTTTCTTTCTTAAGCACATCAAAAATAGCTTTCTATGTGTGTTACATGCTCATCCAAACTTTTGCTATACATAAGTATGTCATCAAAATAAATGATGACAAACTTTCCAATGTAAGCACACAAAACATGGTTCATCAATCTTATGAAAGTACTAGGTGCATTAGTTAGGCCAAAAGTCATCACCAACCATTGATATAAACCATGTTTAGATTTGAAAGCAATTTTTCATTCATCACCCTCATGCATTCTTATTTGATGACATCCAGATTTCAAATCAATTTTTGAAAATGCATAAGAACTATGCAATTCATCCAACATGTCATCTAACCTAGGAATAGTATGTTGATACTTTACTATGATTTTGTTGATGGCTCTGCAATAAGCATACATTCTCCAAGATCCATCTTTTTTTTAGCACCAATAAAATAGGAACTACACATGGACTAATGCTTTCTCGCACATAACCCTTTTTCGTAAGCTCACTTACTTGCTTTTGGATTTCCTTGGTCTCTTTGGGGTTGCATATATATGCTGGCTTGTTTAGTATGCTTGCACCTGGAATGAAATCTATTTGATGCTCAATTCCTCTAATTGGTGGCAAACCATTTGGAATTTCTTCGAGAAAGAGATCCTCATTTTCCTGCAAAGGATCAACAATAACACTAGGTAAATTTTTGTTAATTTTGTTAGACACAATCAAAATGTTCTTGTACATAAGTATAAGTATAGGCTGCCTCATGGTTAAGGCTTTATTTACATCACTCATTTTGGCATAAGCACTCATTTTTCTTTCACTTAGGTCTTCCTTGTTTTCTATCCCCTTGTGTTTCCCAACACTCTTCTTTTTACCACTCAGACTCATATTTTTCTTTTTTCTCTCTTTCTTGCTCCCTCTCCAAAGTTTTGGTTAATGAAGATTCAAGCTCCTTATACTGTTGTTTTATACACATTTGATCTTCAAAAATAGTATTTAGAGCCAAAGGTCCAAGTTGATATTTTTGGCCATCCATGATCAAAGAATAACGATTCTTGAACCCATCATGTGTTACCCTTTGATCATATTGCCATGGTCTCCCCAACAATAAGTGACCAGCATATATAGGTACCACATCACACCAAACTTTATCCTTATATCTACCAATTGAGAAAGAAACTAACCCTTGTTGATTTACCTTCACCACACCACTATCATTCAACCATTGTAACCTGTAAGGTTTTGTATATTTGATAGTAGGTAATTTTAGTTTCTCCACGTGTAAGTTACTTGTCACATTTGTACAACTTCCACTATCAATAATCATGTAACACAACTTGTTACCAATCAAACAATAAGTGTGAAACAGATTCTCACATTGTCACTATGTTCATCATTTTTATTTTACAAACTAAGTGTGCTTTGAACAACTAAAATATCACCTTTAGTATACTCTACATCACTAGCATCCTTTAATGATGGAGGGTCATCATCATCCTCTCTCTTACTTTCAGATTTTATAATTTCATCCTTCATGATCATAACTCTCTTATTAGGACATTCATATGCCACATGTTCATGCCCAAGGCACTTAAAACACTTAATGCCTCTAGTTTGATTCGGTTAATTCTCACCTTTACCCTTGTTGCCTAATTCATTTTTGCCTTTAGTTTCTCCAATTTTAGGCTTTACAATGGATTTATCATCCTTTTTACTCCAATTCGATTTCCAACAAGAAAGAAGAAACTGAATAAGGTATTGAATCATATCTTATGTCTTTTCTTTTGAGTTGCCCCTCTATCTTCATGGCCATATTTATCATGTCCTCAATCTTCACATAGTGTTGCAACTCCAAAAGATCAATAATGTTCTTGTTTAATCCACTCAAGAATCAAGCCATGGTGGCCTCACGGTCTTTCTTCACATTAGCCCTTATCATGGTTATCTCCATCTCCTTGTGATATTCCTCAACACTCATGAAACCTTGTGTCAAAGTTTACTGCTGTTGATACAAATCTCTATAGTAATGGCTAGGGACATATCTCCTCAAGATTTGTTTCATCTCCAACCAAGTCTCTGCGGGCCTTTCAACATTTCTATACCTATCTTTACATAATTGATCCCACCAAACAATAGCATAATGACAAAATTCAACAGCGGCTAATTTTAGCTTTTTTTCTTTGGAGTAGTTGTGGCATTCAAAGATCGGCTCCACTTTTCGTTCCCACTCCAAATAGACATCTAGATTATTCTTCCCTTGAAAAGAAGGAATTTTCATTTTGATGTTGCAAATGTTTCTATCTACACCATCAAAATGTCCTCTCCAAGTTTGTCTCCTAGGATTAACTTCTTGAGCAATTAGAGTAACTTGGTCATCATCCATGTCTTCTACTCCATCATATTCATTATTGGCAAAGGTTGATTGTCTCCCACGGTGTATTCCTCCTTATAATCTATTAATTGTATCATCATGCCTTTCTAGATGATCTATTATATTTTCTATTAATTTGAACATATGTTCAAATTGTTGTTGCATTGCTTGAACCAAAAGATCATTTGATGTAGAACTCGTTTCTTTTTCTTTACACCTGAAAAATAAATTAGAACAACCTCACTAATACTCTCTCAAGTGTCTCACTCAAGGCTTTTCTCGATATTGATCTTATCACTCTTGCCTTTTACCTCTCTTGTTTTGTTCTTTGGGTTTTTAGATGAACTAGGGTACCTAAATAATTCGGATTATGACAATTCAAGGATAGTGAAATTAGTAGGTACAAAAGCAAAGAGAGAGAGAGAGAGAGAGAGAGAGAGAGAGAGACCAATTTAAAGGTGTACGTATTACACTTTGATCATTCAAGAATTGGTATTAAAATATCAAATGAACAGAAAAAAAATTCTGGAATGAAGAGAGATTTTCAAATCTGAACAAGAATTAAATGTACAAGATTGAATTCTGTAATTTGCAAGAATTTCTTGAATCCACAATTCTAATCTTTTTTTTTTTACCTTTGATTTTCTATCTCTCTTTTTCTTTTATTTTCTTTCTTTCTTTTTTTCCTTTGCTTTTTTCTCTCTTTTTTTGATTTTTTCTTTCCTTTTCTTTTTTTTCTTCTTATACTATAAATTGTAGATAAAAAAAGAAAAAGAATAAGAGCATAACAATGAAAGAAGAACAACAATTATAGCTATGATGCTGAAGAGAAAAGAAAAAGCTAAAAGATAGCAAATAAATGGATATGCAAATCTCAAACTCGAGCCGAGCTCTGATACCAAATGGTGAAAATTATCAACTCAGCAACCATACACCCCAATAGCTAAAGAGCTACGATACATATAGAATGCAGATTGACACCCTCCAATGAATTGAAACAAGACGAATCGTTCAAGATTGAAGTAAGAGGAACTATTCTAATCAATTTATCAAAGAGAAAAATGATAAAAATATTAAAATAGCATTTTAATTCTCCTAAAAATCATAAACTAAAATATTTGATAAGTTAAAAAGGGAAAGCAAAGATTTATGATTTTTGAATGCAACAAGTAGAAAAGCTTGATAAGTTCCAAAGTTCATATAAGAACTTAAAAACAAATACTCACCGGTGTTGGATAATGATTATATTTCTCTAAGTTTTTACAAAGAGAGTTTATTTATATAGAGCAAGGTAAAGTACAAAGAGAATGAACTAATTAAATATATTAAATAATATTCATATTCTCAATTCATGAATATAGATCATTCATGAATTTATCTTGAAAAAATCTAAAATAAAATTATCCACAATTCTAAATATGGTCCAGCATGGTTGAATGACCTTTATTCTTCAAAATATATATTAAATTTCATAATTCCTTCAAGACTAGACTTTCTCTTCATGGTATAGATTTATCTAAATCACATTGACCTTTTTTTGCTCTTCTTGTATCCATATAGCTTTCACCAAATCTTGATCAGCTTGTTCCTACCAAATGTCTTCCAATGAACAAGTTATGGCTTCTTTCATCTTTTTATCTTTAGCTCTTGTTATCAGTCCTTCATGAATAACAAAAAGGTATTTAGAAGACTTATGATCAATTAATGGGGTCATATCAGGCTAAACATGATGGGAATCATAAGGAGTTTTGATTAGCAAGAGTTATCTATATTTTTGGGCTTAGTGTGATTAGTTGAGTCCCTCGAGATTACACTAAGATGTTGATTAGATCTCGATCCCCACTAGAAATTTGTCGGAGACTTTTGTTTCACGTGCCAAGGGTATCGCGTGATTCTCTAGGAAAATGGTGGGAGTAGATTAAGATAGAAGTTCATATCTTAATTATTATTTTTTACAAAATATGCATATTATTTATTCATGTTAAATCTTGTTTGTTAGAAACATATCACCTGCAAACTCCCTATATGACATACTTCATGTCAGCCACCTCACTGGTCCAAGCTATACTGGTTGGCTCCGTAATTTGAGAATTTTTCTCATTATAAAGAAAATCATGTATGTTCTTGATACGATTCTACCCTAAAAAGAGAAGTCAGTTCTCTATATTGGTAAGACCAAAAAGAAAAAGAAGGTTGATAAGTCTCTTTAGAAAAGTAAGGGCAAGGGTAGACCAGGTAAGGCAAAGGTTGCTAAGAAAGACCTAGTAAAGAACAAAGGCTAGTGCTTCCACTATGACAAAGATAAGCACTGGAAGAGGAACTGCAAGGATTACCTTACAGAGAAGGATACACAGAAGCTTAGAGAAGCTTCAAGTACATTCATGATCAAACTCTATTTGTTATAATTTTATGATAGCACATGGGTATTGGATACCAGGAGTGCTTATCATATTTGTAATTTGTTACAAGTTTTATCAAATCATAGGAGACTAGTGAGATGTGAGATGGATCTCAAGATGGGAAATGAAGCAAGAATTGTTGTAGTTGCTATTAGAGAGGTCACCCTACATCTACCTAATAGAGCTACCATTGCATTAGATGCATGCTATTATGTTCCCTCTATTATCAAAAATATTATTTTTATTTCTAGTTTGACAATTAGTAGATATAAACTAGTTTTTTAGAATAATAGTTGTTAAATAATTATCGATGATAAGATCATCACAAGAGGGACATTGATTAATGGCTTATATGTATTAAACACTTTTCTACACATCATGAATGTAAATACGTCTAAGAGGGAATGAGATAAGATGAATAAGGCATACCTGTTATCACAGATAAATATAAACAAGGTGTTCGACATAATGTTCATATTTGTCCATGTCCTTCAGTTTTTGTACATGCTTTATACAGCAAGTAGCTAACTTAAAGTAAGCTTGGTAGCCTTCGTTTGGTTAGCTTTCATGGCCAGTTTTGGCTTGTAAATAAGAGTCGTGTCATGTGAACACCTGTGGAAACTTCGTGTATAATGGACCTTGATATTTTGTTTGCAACCATTCAGAGCTTGTAAAGTATATGGTTATAATTTGTATTGACTATATAAAGTATTTCTAAAGTGGTTGCTTGTGGATCTCATGAGAAATATTTTCTCTAACCTATTTTCTCTTTTGTAGGTACTAAGGGACCCTAGGAGGTTTCAAGGAGGCTGAACTTTTCAGATGGACACGCAAGGGTGTCACATGACTTAGGCAAAACCAGCTAAGTTCATGATATATGGTATCAAAGCGAGACAAGTACATGCAGGAACACTTATCATACAAACGTAGGGGACCTAGTTGGGCTGTGTAGAGGGCAGCTAGTATATGCAACCATTTGGGGGAAATAGATATTGAGATATAGGCAAAGAAGTCACTCAGAGGAGCGGCATCCATGATTAGCCTTCATAGGAACGGCCAACCCTCTACGCGAGAGGCACCATGAGGATAAGCAAGCTAGGAAGAATGTGTGGTGCACAAAGATTGGGATGGCTGAGTTCGAGGCACGACATTGGCAACCAAACTTGAGGGTGCTCAAGGCAAGCGAGGCGATTGGTAAAAGAGGAGACTATGCAAAGTGGAATATGTTACATAATGACCAAAAGAGTTGTGCAAAGCTCATGGAGGTGAGAGGAATTACTAACTCAAAGAATTTGAAACTTATGTAAGGGCTTGTATACGAACAATGGAGTGTTTGTGACCATCCTTAGGCAACTAGAATTCGGTGCCATAGAATATCAAAACTTTCTCTTCGGCATGAAAAGGATACGTCTGTAGGAGACTAAAGTGTGCAACAAGTTCAGCACATTGCTAAACCTTAAAGGGTGCAACGGGGGGCTATATTGGCAAAGAGTCACAATCTAGCAAGCACATTTATGGAGGTAAAATAATACACAGCATATGCAGTAAGATGGAGTAGTCCAAGGGGATGGTGGTCTCCGAAACTTTTAGAGTAAAGAATGCAAAGAGGAAAGTTGCTCCAACAGGACAGATATCCAGAAGGGACAGGTTCTGGTTCTTTAGAGGGAGAATCAAGTGCAGCAGACCGCACATATTAAGGAAGAGTACCTCAAGACAATATTTCTATAAAGCTTAATGAATTGAGCGAGCAACAAGGAGTCGTTGCATGATCTCAAATGAAGTAATGCATTGGTGGATGCATTACGAGATTAAGTGGGGGAGCAACAATGGCAACATCATACGAAGGCACATTTAGAATCGATATAGAAATTAGACTCAAACGAAGGGCTAACCCGTGGAATAGTGGGTGTGAGGGCCACCATTAACTCAGTGCAAATCAAGAGCAGAGCAACTTGGGTGGAACTTGAAGTATCCAAGCCGCAAGAAGGGAGCCGACGTAGAAGATGGAACATGGAGCGGAAGCAAGGTATTTTCCTTAGACAGAAGTCAAGAACATGAACTCTTGTATAAGCAAGAGTGGGATTATGTTGTTCCATAGGTTCTTCATTCTGATGGGTAGACTCATCTTGTGTGGTGCTAAAGACGGAGGGAGCTTCAAGGCACATGCATCTTATATCATAGATGCATTTGATAGAGAAACTAAGGTGATTCAACTTGAGAAGGCGAAGTTACGATCAGAAGACCTTAGCACGGGGCAAGAGGACACAAAAGTGGGTACTCTTGAAGAATATGCCATAGTACTGTCATTCGAGTTGTCATGAAGGAAGTGATATGTAGTGGAGATTGTGCTAGTGAGGGATAGAGGCCTAGGATCCAAATAATGGTGCATCAATTTTAGCAAAGTTTGAGGACTTCAAGAGCTACTAGGCAACAAACTGTCCTAGAGTGATGCTTCAGCTGGGTGTGACCCAAATAGGTGGGCGAAGGTGAATTGTCAAAGGAGTGAACACAATCAGAGGTAGTGGAGACCCTACGATATGCTAACATAGGCCACACATAGAGAAATTGTAATCCGAGTTCATCACACAAGTATCTGAATGTAATGGAGATGTCACCAGGAGACGACATGGTGCAGCAGAATATGGTAGATTAGTTTAAGGCAATACAACATATATAAGAGAAGTCCTATGAGAGACATGATCATGCGGAGGTATGATCAGGAGCTATTGGGAGCTCCACTTCGGTGAACAATATAACGACAAGAAAGACTATGGATTCGAGGAGTGAATGCTATAGTACCGTAGCGGTGGGTCTTCCGTGTGTGTGCATCATATCTTGCATTGGATGAAAGTCATAGTCATCAGCATATGGGGCTATATACCATCGAGAGAGAACTCTTATGCAAGTATTAGCGAGTCCCATGGAGAGGGACTTGATCATACAGAGGTATGAATAAAGCGATTAGAGAGTTAGACTATTTTAGTACTCACATTCGCTTAAGGGAGCCCAACAAGTTAGAGGACAAGGCCGAGTAAGCAAATATTGCTACCGAGGAAGCTAAGGAGAACAAAATCAGCGTGAGCCCTGCAACAAGATGGCGGAGGCTGTGTATGGGAGTTGCAGTCTATCTTTTCATCAACAAAGGAAAACTACTTAGAGAATACAGGGGTGGTTGAAGCAGGTGATCAAAAGGTGTAAGAAAGTAATGACGAGTCTAGAGGGGCTTAGCTACCCAAAAGCAAAGCGTTAGTCAGAAAGAAGATGGACTCGAAAGAGTTCCACAGTGCCATAGAGGCAGATCTACCAATCGTGAAGAAAGGAACGCAGATGCAAGGCAATGGATAGTAGGGCCATGAGCTTGACAGCGCCATGGTACTCCAGAGGTGGACTTCCATGGAGTCATTGATCCCTTGCTCTTATGAGAGAGAGCATTAGTCGTAAAAAAGGCTGAGGAAGTGGAGAATGTAGAGGTAAACTCTAAGTACTAGGACAAGGAACTTCATAAGTACTTGACCAAGAATGAAGTAGGCAGTACGCGGTATTGTACCTTTTTTACTCAAAGGAGTAGGTGGCAAAGATAATAGAAAAGATGGTATAATCCCAAAGGCAACCAAAATTATCGAAGACTTGCTCTAAGTTGGAGTGAAAATTTTCTCTTTTTTGGTAAAACTTCTTACATTCCAGAAGTTCGATGGTAGAGAGAAGGCGAATCACAGTAGTTAACTCAATGAAGGAGTGCAAACACTTCGGATGCTTCGGTAGTGTGAGCAAAGAGCAAACAAGGACTAGTAACTAGCTCGATGTATGAAGTACAACTTTGAGAAGACGAGTAAGTCAAGTAACCTTGCCTTCTCAACTCGTAAGAGAATGGACAAAACTAAGTACCTCAGTTCTCTTATCTATCTAGCAGAGCGGCTCTACACAAGTTTAAAGTCCTTTCGAAGAAACTTAATGAAAGACAATAGTTATCAAATCCTCACCATTGGTGATTAGTGCTATTGAGAGTAGATTGTCTGCTTCATTTCCCAATAGAATATCAATCAAAAGTGGAAGTGATGTGAATCTACTTAGAAGCAATAACTAAGTTGAAGAAGAATCGATGGGCCATTTTTGTGAAGGAAAGGCCTTAAAAACTTCAAAGTCTGCGAGATGATACTCGTGAAAGCTCTAACAAGTATTCATCCAGTTCAAGCAGTATGATGTTTGAGATATTGGGGCAAAACAAGGAAGGTCTTTTGCTTTATCAAAATGATCCGCAAGAATCAACAAGGATCAGCACAACTCAGCCGACCCCAAACCAGAGTCAGTTATTAGTGAGTTGAAGCAGCATTACGGATCAGAGTTTGACTACTCAATAAAGAGCAGCTAGAAGCCAAGAGGCATGTTACAGCCAGAGCAGAAGATTAAAGATTTAGCAAAAGGTGAGAAGATGCAATGTTTGCAGTAGCTTCGACGAGGACGTCGAAGGAATAAGTTGGGGAGAATGTCACGGACAAAAATATAAATAAGGTGTTCGACATAATGCTTATATTTGTCTGTCCTTTAATTTTTGTACATGCTTTATATAGTAAGTAGTGGGTTTACAGTAGGCTTAGCAGCCCTTATTTGGTTAGCTTTCATAGTCAGTTTCAGCTTGTAAATGAGAGTCATGTTATGTTGATACTTGTAGGGACTTCGGTCTATAATGGACCTTGATCCTTTGTGTGAAACCGTTCAGAGCTTCTAAAGTCTACAATTATAATTTATATTGGCTAATATAAAGTGTTTGCTAAAGTAATTGCTTGTGAATCCCATGGAAAATATTTTCTCCAACCCGTTTTCTATTTTATAGGTCCTAAGGGACCTTATAAGGTTTCGAGGATGTTGACCTTTGTAGACGGACACGCAAGGGAAACGCATGACTTAGGCAAAGCTAGCTAAGTTTGTGACACTATGGCATTGTAGGCTAGGTCATATCCATGAGGGAAGAATTCAAAAGTTACTGAAAAATAGATACTTAGATCCATTTGACTATGAGATGCATGCAAATTGTGAACATTGCCTTCATGAAAAAATATCCAACTCTCCCTTTAGTGGAACTAGAGAGAGAGCCACTGAGTTATTGGAACTCATACATAGTGATATATATGGTCCATGTTGACTCAAGCTATAGGTGGTTTACTCTAACTTCATTACATTTAACAATTTATCTAGGTATGGACACATGTACTTGATGAAATACAAGTTTGTGGCCTTCAAAAAATTTAGGAAATATAAGAATGAAATGGAGAACTAGATTGGAAAGAGTATTAAGAATCTTCGATCAGTTCAAAGAGAAGAGTACTTGAGTATAGAGGTCACTCATTTCCTTAGAGACTATGAGATTCTGTCCCAATGGACACCTCCTTATAAACCTTAGCTCAATGGATGCCAGAAAGGAGGAATCATACAATGTTAGATATAGTGCGATTCATGATGAGTTTTTCTTACCTACCTATCTCATTTTGGAGATATGCCCTAAAGACCGCAGCTTGCCTTCTGAACATAATTACATCTAGGTCAGTAGTGTTTACACCATATGAGATATGGAAAGCGAATAAGCCCAATCTTAAGGTGGTTAAGATTTGGGGCTGCCTTACCCATTTAGGAGATATAACCCCGACAAGCTGAAATCAAGGATAGAAAGGTGCAAGTTCGTGGGATACCCCAAGGAAACTTATGGATATTATTTCTATTATTCTAAGGACCAAAAGGTCTTTATTACTAAGAGAATTGTGTTCCTTGAGAAAGAATACGTTCTTGGTGGAAACAATGAGAGTGAGATAGAGTTAAGCGAGGTTGGAGAACCTACCTCAAGCACTCCCAGAGTCTGAATCTGTTTAAGTACCTTACACACAGATTTCAACTTTGCATAGGTCCAGTAGAGTATCTCACCCTCCTGAAAGATATGTAGGACATATCAGAGGATATGACACTTAGAATGTTAATCCTTAGCTCTATAAGGAGGCTATTATGAGTATAGACTCCAAGAAGTCATAAGAAGCCATGAATTTTGATATGGATTTCATGTACTCCAATAAGGTTTGGAACCTTGTTAATGCACCTAAGAGTATTATACCCATCAGTTGCAAGTGGATCTTCAAAAAAAAAATCAAAGTAGATGAAAATGTGGAGACCTATAAGGTAAGGTTGGTGGCTAAAGGATATCATCAAAAGCAAGGAGTTGACTATGACGAAACATTCTCACTTATAGCCATGCTAAAGTCCATCGGAATTCTTTTGGCTATTGTAACACACTATGCTAAAGCCAAAGGGATTTATATCTAGGGAACGTTCAATTAAAGTGTGTAGGTTGCTCAGGTCCATCTATAGAATGAACCAAGTTAGAACATAAGATTTAATGAGGCGATCAGATTTTATGACTTGTTAAGAACGAAGATGAGTCTTATGTGTATAGGAAGGTAAGTGGGAGCGTTATCAACTTCTTTGTGCTATATGTGGATGATATCCTAATCATTGGGAATGATGTAGGAATGCTCTTCATAGTTAAGGCTTAGTTATCTAGAAACTTCTCCATGAAGAACTTAGGGGATGCATCCTATATTTTGAGGATCCGAATCTATAGAGATAGATCCAAGAGGATATTTGGCTTGTCCTAGTCTAGGTACATAGACTCCATTATTGAAAGATTTGGCATGAAAAATTTTAAGAGATGTCTCCTACCAATGAGATATGAAATATCACTTTCTCGGAGCATATCCCTAAAGACTCCTGAAAAAAAGACAAACATGGATAGGATATTATGCCTTAGGGATAGGGTCTATCATGTATACTATACTATGTACCAGGCCTGATATAGCATATGCTTTGAGTATCACGAGTGGGTATCAAGCAGATCTAGGTTTAGAACACTAGAAGGTAGTAAAGTGTATCATTAAGTACTTGAAAAAGACTAAAGATCTTTTACTGATATATGGAGGACATAGCCTCTAGGTTGTGGGCTATGTGGATTTGAGTTTACAGTCCTACATCGATGATAGCAAGTCAAACCCAGAGTATATCTTCACCCTGAATGGAGGAGCAGTAAGCTGGAAGAGTTCCAAGCAAGATACTACTATTCACTCGACCACAGAGGTGGAGTATATTGCTGCAGTAGAAGCAACAAAGGAAGGGGTGTAGATGAAAAAGTTCATCAAGAATTTGGGAGTCATATCGAGCAGCGTGAAATCGATTGCCATATATAGCGACAGTAATAGAGCGATAGCTTTAGCAAAGGAACCCAGGTCTCATCAGAATCATTTTGAGGAGGTTCAAACTGATTAGAGATATCGTGGCCTATAGAGATGTAGCAATGAAAAGAGTTCTATCCAAAGATAATATTACAGATCCACTAACAAAGCTATTACCTCAAATTATCTTTTAGCATCATAGGGGTCTGATGGGGATTAGACACATAAGTGATTGGCTTTAGGTCAAGTGGGAGATTACTAGTTATAGATGTCTTGCAAGCTAATCATATGAGTGATGGCATGTATGACACATTACGTGATTATTTAACTTATAATTATTATTAGCATATTCTCATATTATATTATCGATTACATATATATATATATATATATATATATATATATATATATATATATATATATATATATTATGATATCATTGGTTCTATGCAATGAGAATCGGATCGTGATGAGATCATGATAGTGAGATCAATTTGCCTTTAATATAGATCTTAAATAATCTCGGTCATAGATTACTCGAGAGGGATATCGAGATAATTGGATAGTCTGGAATACTATATAACCATCCATATGATGGAGGCGTTTGGTCTCATAGCCACTTGTGTGGGGACACTATGGATATAATACATGTGCTCATTAGAGAATAAGTTTACTGATTGATTCGCCTACATAATATTGTATGGTTAATGATATCTAATATCAAACAGTGATTTCATAGTCTCAGTTGTGTATCTGGTCTTTAGACTTGATACACCAAGGATGTCTCATTTCTTTGATGCAGAACTTACAGGTTTGGAAAGTTCTAAATCTGGTACAATCGGTTATCGGGATTAGTAGCCAATGATACAGGAGTGCCTAAGTTGCTAAAATCAACTTATATGAAAATTGTTGATCCTATGATTCCCTATAGTCCATAATGTTGCCTTACAGCTTTTAACCCAACTTACTCAAATATAACAGTTCATGAGCATATTCCTTGGATAAAGTAAAAGCTCTTTCATTATGCTTTCCTTCATGAATAAGGAATGAATTAAAGGATTTAGTTGGCAGATGTAAAGCACTTAATTTCACAGTTCCCAATATATGAAGGGATGTTTTAATGCACTAGTACTTATTTTGATATTCTAGGGCTAGAAAGAACTTTTTAATAACTGATTTGTATTGGTAGAAGCTCTCTAGAGTCTCTAAAACTTTGTATCTCTTGAATGCGTCCTTGAGTGATGAGTTTTTTGATCTAATTTTATATCCTTATTTAATTTTCTTGAGGTGATGAATTTTTTATATCCTCTTATGTCATTAAACATGGTAGTGAACTTTTTATGCTTTTTATGCAAGTTATGTTCTGAGTTTGTTCATTTTCTATAAATTATCTTTCAGTTTCTTGTTTCTCTCTGAATTTCATTCCTCTTTCTCCCTTCCCGGTATCAGTTTGGTATTAGAGCTAAAGGCTAAAGATCATGGCAAGGCGGAGTGAAAAAGATATAGTTGGAGAAGGTAGTAGCCATGAAGATGATGTTGAATCCTTAAAGTTGCACCTTTAAAGTTTGTTACATAGTCTATAAGAAAAAGATAAAATTATTAAACAACTTTGGAACAAAAATAATCGGTATAAAAATGTTAACCAAATATATGGTTCTAATGATGATATGTCATCTTACCCAAAGGGGTTTTAAATATTTCAGCCAAGGCATAGAGACCAAGATGAATGGCAGAACAAATAAAACCCAAGATTGGATATTCTAGAGTTTTAAAGGAAAATCAATGTTGACAACTTTATTGATTGGCTTAATATGGTTGAAAGAATATTTGACTTTCATGAACCACTAGAATAAAAGAAGGTAAAGCTTGTGGCACTAAAGCTCAGAATAAGTGCATCTTTGGTGGAAAAATCTGAAGAAGCAAAGAGAACGTGAGGGGAAGAGTAAAATCGTAACATGGGAGAAAATGAAAAGGGAGCGGAAAAGAAAATACTTACCTGACAACTATAAGTAAGAAATCTTTCTAAACATCTGACTTTAAGTAAAAAAATCTTAGTGTGGAGGAGTACAAAACAGAGTTTGATAATCTTATGTTAGAAGGAGAGCTTGTAGAACCAGAAGAATAGACCATTACAAGATACTTAGGTGGTCTGAAATATGAGATTGCCAATGGTTCAACTCTAACCATATTGGTCTTTGAATGTTGAGTAAGTTGGCTTTAAAAGTGGAGAAACATCAAAAGTTTGAAAAAGGTTCTCGATATAGGGTGAAAGATTATTATACAAAAAGAGAAAATTTTAAGTCTACTATCTAAAGCAAAGTAGTGTTGAAGAGACAAGGGTGAGGGATCATATGGTTTTGGGCATATTGCTTCAGATAGTCCAAATAGGATGATCGTTACATTTGTTGGAGAACATAATGATGGAGAAAGAAATGAGGCTAGTGACGAACCAAAATATGATTATTATGAGGAAGAGGTTACTTAATCATTGATTATCTTTTATTTCCTATATTGGATAAAATGATGAATTAGAAAGGGAAGGTCATGTTTTGGCTTTGATAGAGATGAATGAACAACAACACAAGGAGCCACCAACAATGATGAAACCAATCATGGAGGAGTTCCAAGATGTTGTGCCAAAAGAGATCTCACATAACTTTCCACCTTCGAGAGACATCCAGCATCACATTAATTTAATTCCTATAGCTAATCTTATAGATCCTTTGGCTTTAGTTACTCATTCTGCAACTATGCAATTTAGTAGAGATGTTGATGAGAAAGCTAAGCAGATAAAAAAGTTGCATGAGAAAGTTGGAGCAACCACTCAAAAGCAAAATGAGAGGTATATGCAAGCTGCCAACAAACACATAAAACATATGGAGTTGAATACAACTGATTTGATCTGGATTTATTAAAGGAAGAAGAGGTTACCCCCAGATAAATCTGAAAAATTGAAACCAAAGACTAAAGATCCAATCAATACACTTAAAATAATTGGCGAGAATGATTATGTGGTCTCATCAACATTTGAAATGGTTGATTTAAGTCCTTATCATGGTGATGAAATAAATGAAGACTTGAGGACAAGTCTTTTTCAACCAGGGGAGTTTGACACGGGAGTACCTAAGTTGCTAAAAACATTTTATATGGAAATTACTAATCCTTTGATTCCCTATAGTCCATAATATTGCCTCAACTTTTAACCCAGCTCACTCAAATATGATAGTTCATGAGCATATTCCTTAGATAAAGTAAAAGCTCTTTCAATATGCTTTCCTTAATGAACAAGGAATGAATTAAAGGAGTTAGTTGGCAGATGCAAAGCACATAATTTCACAATTCCCTATGCATAAAGGGATGTTTCATGCACTAATACTTATTTTGATGTTCTAGGGTTAGAAAGAACTTTTTGGTAACTGATTTGTATTAGCAAAAACTCTCTAGAGTCTCTAAAACTTTGTATCTCTTGGATGCATCCTTGAATGGTGAGTCTTTTGATCTAGTTCTATATCCTTATTTAATTTGTTTTAGGTGGTGAATTTTTTGTATCCTCTTATGTCATTAAACTTGATGGTGAACTTTTTATCCTTTTATATAAGTTTTGTTTTGAGTTTATTTATTTTCTATAAATCGTCTTTCGATTTCTCATTTCTCTCCAAATTTCATTCCTCTTTCTTCCTTCCCGGTATCAATTTGGTATCAGAGCTGAATGCTAAAGATTATGGTAAGGCAGAGTGTAAAAGATACAATTGAAGAAGGTAGTGGCGATGAAGATGACGTTGAATCCTTGAAATTGCAGCTTCAAAGTTTATTACATAGTCTCCAAGAAAAAAATAAAATTATTGAAGAACTTCAGAACAAAAATAATCAACATAAAAATATCGGTCAAATGTATGGTTTTGATAATGATACGCCATCTTACCTAACGGGGTTTTAAAGATTTCAACCAAGGCTTAGAGACAAAGATGAATGACAGAACAAGTATAACCTAAGAATGGATATTTCAGAGTTTAAAGGGAAAATCAATATTGACGACTTTATTGATTGACTTAATATAGTAGAAAGAATATTTGATTTTCATAAACCACCAGAACAAAAGAATGTAAACCTTGTGGCACTAAAACTCAGAATTAATGCATCTTTTTGGTGGGAAACTCTGAAGAAGCAAAGAGAACATGAGGGGAAAAGTAAAATCATAATATCGGAGAAAATGAAAAGGGAGCTGAAAAGAAAATACTTATCTGACAACTATAAACAAGAAATCTTTATGAAAATCAATGATTTTAAGCAAAAAAAATCTTAGTGTGGGGGAGTACACAACAGAGTTTGACAATCTTATGTAAAAATGAGAGCTTATAGAACCAGAAGAATAGACCATTGCAAGATACTTAGGTGGTCTGAAATATGAGATTACCAAAGTGGTTTAACTCCAACCATATTGGTCTTTGAATAATGTAAGTTAGCTTTAAAAGTGAAGAAACAGTAAAAGTTTGAAAAGGGTTCTCCATATGAGGTGAAAGATTGTTATACGAGAAGAGAAAATTTCAAGTTTACTCTCTAAAGCAAAGTAGTGTTAAAGATACAAGACAAGGGTGAAGGATCATATAGTTTTAGGCATATTACTTCAGATAGTCCAAGTAGGAGGATCACTACATTTGTTGAAGAATATAGTGATGGAGAAAGAAATGAGGCCAGTGACAAACCAAAATATGATGATTATGAGGAAGAGGTAACTTATGCTGATCATTAATGGTCATATTTGGCTTTAATATAGGTGAATTAACAACAACAAGGAGCCACCAGCAATGATGAAATCAATCATGGAGGAGTTTCAAGATATTGTGCCAAAAGTGATCTCACATAACTTTCCACCTTCGAGAGACATCTGGCATCATGTTGATTTAATTCCTAGGGCTAATCTTTAGCTAAGCAGATAAAAAAGTTGCATGAGAAAGTTAGAGCAACCACTTAAAAGCAAAATGAGAGGTACATGCAAGCTGTCAATAAACACATAAAATAAATGGAGTTGAATACAGTTGATTTGATCTAGATTTATCTATGGAAGAAGAGGTTACCCCCAGACAAATCTTAAAAATTGAAACCAAAAACTGAAGATCCGATCAATACACTTAAAAGAATTGACGAGAATGATTATGTGGTGTCATCAACATTCAAAATGGCTGATTTAAGTCTTTATCATAGTGATGGAATAAATGAAGACTTGAGGACAAGTCTTTTTCAACCAGGGGGGATTGATATGGGAGTGCCTAAGTTGCTAAAATCAGCTTATATGAAAATTATTGATCTTATGATTCCTTATAGTCCATCCACAATGTTACCTTACAGTTTTGAACCTAGCTCACTCAAATATGATAGTTCATGAGCATATTCCTTGGATAAAGTAAAAGCTCTTTCAAGATGCTTTCCTTCGTGAACAAGAAATGAATTAAAGTAGTTAGTTGGCAGATGTAAAACACTTAATTTCACAGTTCCTTGTGAATTAAGGGATGTTTCATGCACTAGTACTTATTTTGATATTCTAGGGCTAGAAAGAACTTTTAGATAACTGATTTGTATTAGCAAAAGCACTCTGAAGTCTTTAAAACTTTGTATCTCTTGGATGCATCGTTGAGTTGTGAGTCTTTTGATCTAGTTTTATATTATTATTTAGGTGATGAATTTTCTATATCCTTTTGCATCATTAAACTTAGTGGTAAACTTTTTATCCTTTTTATGCAAGTTAGTTTGTTCATTTTCTGCAAATCATCTTTCAGTTTATCGTTTCTCTTTGAATTCCATTCTTCTTTCTCCCTTCCCGGTATCAGCTAATCTTATGAAGGCAATTGAGTGTTAATAGAGGATCATCCACCCTCGGTATCATGAGAGAAATATCTTATATATTCTTGCTCAGACAAATCCCTAGCCAGGGTCATTCGGATTGAGAGAGAAGGAGTTATGTAGGAGAATCTAATTAGCGGGACTTTGAAGGATTCTATACATAGCCTGACAATATCATGCCCAATATATGGTCTATAAGATATTAGATTGATGAGAGACTATATATATAACTGAAGATGGACAGGTCTAATGGATTAGGTCCCCTATACCGTTTGGGGACTGTGGTGTAGTGGCCTAGTACGTCCATAGTCGATAAGTCAAGTGAATTATTATCTCACTTGACTTATTGTCAGAAAGAGTTCTGACACGGAGGATTAATGGCCAGCTTGGTATTGGGCCTCGAGGGTCAACACACATTTGGTGGATGTTTCAACAATTAAAGGATTATTGGATAGAGATCTAATAATCCAAGATTAGTGGATAATTGGATAAAGATCTAATACCCACTAAAGTAGGATCCATTAGGGTTTTTAATAAGAGGCAGGGGTGGCACATTAGTGACAGGCTGCACCTTTAGCCACCCCCTTCTATTCTCCTCCCTCCCTCATCTTCTCAGTCGATCGGCCCTTCCCTGCTATGAGAGCGTACCAAAGAAGATAAGTGATCTTCTTCCATGGGTGCTACATGAAGGTGTACAAGAGTTACAAGTTTTGGGCTGCGATTGGAGGAGCATCATTGTAACGATCCATCGTGTAGATACTGCTAGAGAAGAGGACATTTGACCTCATTCATCCTCTCCATCTAGATCTGGATTTTTAGGGATATACGATCTCTTACGTAATCAATCTCTTATGTATTACGATTTCAGTTTTATAGATTTTTCGTGCATCAATCTCTGCACGATGATTTAATATACATAGGAAACTATTTTTATTTTGTTTCTTCCATTGTGAATGTGATGCTATGATGGTTTCCCAACAACGCAGTGGCCTAGTATATCCATAGTTGAAGAGTTGTGTGAATTGCTATAGAATAACAATTCACTGAGTCAGAAGGAGTTCTGATATGAGGAACTCACAGTTAGCTAAGTATTTGGTCTAGAGGGTCATTTACATATGGTAGGTGATTGCAACGAGTAGAGAATTGAATATGAGTTATCTAATTAGTCCTTGATCTCATTGGATGAGACACAATATTGATGCATCCCTTGCATGAGGCCCAATTAGAGGCCAATTGAGATTATTGGATAGAGATCCAATAATCAAAGGAGTGAGGGTAGTTGGATGAAGATCTAATACCCACTAAGACAGGATTTATTAGGGTTTTAGTGGCTCTCTATAAATAGGAGATAAGGGCAACATAATAGTGATAGGCTACACCTTTGGCCACCCCCTCATATTCTCCTCCCTTCCTCATCTTCTCAGCCAACCAGCCCTTCCTTGCTGCAGAGGGCAATGAAGAAGATAGCAAATCTTTTTCCATAAGTGCTACGAGAAGGTGTGCAAGAGTTATGAGTTTTTGGGCTGTGATTGGAGTGGCACTACTATAACCATCCATCATATGAATATTGCCAGAGAGAAAGATACTTGACCTCTTTCATCCTCTCCAACTAGGTAATTAATCTCTCACTAGTCATAGTTTTTAGTTTTTATAATTTTTCGTATACCAATATTTGCATGACAATATGATAAACATGGGAAATCAAATTTGTTTTGTTCTTTCACTGTGTTGTGATGCTCTTTCATAGTTTCCCAGCAAATATCATTAATGGAAACCTTTTAAGAAGATTGAGGTGCATCATAATTATTGAAATATGGACTATGTTACCTAGGAGAACTGACCCTCCGCCACCCGAGCTTATATATATAGTCATTCTCCTCCTACTATTCTCTTTAGGTAAGACCTCTAGTAGATGCAGCACATTCTTCATATTCTGATTTTATAGCACCTCGATTTGATCATCTTGTGCTTTGTCAAGACTAAATTTTAATTAAAATGTAACATATTCAACAACATCTTGATACTTTTGATGCACACTTTTATACTTTATTTGGGCATTTTGAATTGCAACCATCTAAGTAGATTATATATTTCTCTTTTTTATTGATGACAATGGGAGAAATAATCTTTTTCTTTTGATGAAGTAGTAACTATGCATGTCCTTATCTTTTAAAGTTGAATAGGGAAAATTATGGTATTTTAAGCTCATGATGTTATTTGATGTTCTTTTAACTAAAATGATGCATAGAATTTTTGTAATCAAATTTATAATCAAATTATTTCAATTTGAATTCAAGACTAGCATTATTATTTTGAATTCAAATTCATTATACTTTTAAGATAGCAAATAGATAGAGGGAGCCAGGTTAAAACCCCGTATTAATTGGTTGTCATCATAAAAAAAGAGGAAGAATGTTGAATTTTGAATTTTAATAATGAAATCAATTGATGAGTTTAGCTTTTAAAATAAGTAATATAAAAAATAATTTAATTTTAGAATGAACCATTTAAGGTCCAATTGTTAAGTAGGAGGGTCGAATATTATGCTAAGAAATTAGCATGTCAAAAATTGAATATTGAGCAAGAGGATTGATCGACGTGCTAGAGATCGAAGTTCGTGCTAAAGGATCGGGCATCATGCCAAAAAGATTAGATATTGTGCCAAAATATTACATGTCGTGAGAAAGTCAACATGCCGATGGATTGGGCAATATACATAAGGAAATGGTGATATATATCGACTAAAAGGGGTATGTGTTAAAAGTTCGAATGAAATTCAGACAAGATGCCAAAAGCTTCATAAATATGTAAGATCTGTGGTTGATTTATCAAGGTCTTGATTATGGTTATTTTGGATCATTTTAAGCCAATATTAGGTTGAAATAAAGTCCACTTGTTAAGAAAACCACTAAACTTAAAGTCGAGCCAAATTGGACCCTACAGAAGGCCAAACCAATAAGGCCTAGGCGGTGATACTACTAGACCAAGGCGATTGTACCACTTGAGTTAACCAATAAGCACCATTTATTCTTTGTCAACCTTTCTGGTGATAGTAGTATCCTATGGCGATGATAGTAGTATCGAAGTCTAGATTTGTAGTGTCAAAGTTACGATGATAGTACCACCTAGTGTTAGTGATGGCACCACACATATTCCAAAATTTTTAAGGATTTAAATTTTTGACTTTATTTTTTTGAGCCTTTTGGGGCCTATATATCCCACTCAGGCTTGATTGATGACACATTCATTCTTGAGCCAGTGAAGTGTTGTAAGTTCTCATTTTAAATATAGTTTGAGTCTCCTCTTTACCTTGAGTTTAGTTGAAATTTTTTAAGTTGTAAAAGTGATAGATCTATTATAAAAGGAAAGTGTGAAGGTTATCTCCTAAACGTGAAAGAGGAAAGAATTATAACAAGGGTAGTTGATTTTTATCTATTGAAAAGAAGATTTTTAATAAAAGTAGATAGTCTCGAGAGAAATCAAGAATGAACGTAGGTCAGGAAGATCAAATCACTATAAGTTGGTTTGTCTCTTTTTCTTTGCCCATTACTTGTGACTTAGTTTTATTATCTTTATTTGCACCCTTAACTTAATCAATCTAGTTTCTGAAATGTATTTATTTATTGATTAAATTTTAAAATCGATTAAAAATTTACCATCTCCCTCATAGTGTCATTAAGATCTTAACATCATCATTTAAATGAAAACTAATTCTAAAAGAAAGTAAATAAGAACATACATATACTTAAATCAACATTCTTGTAGTTGGCTTTAGAATTTCTACATGCATAATAAGCATTTGATGACATAATAATTATTGTTTAAAGACAAAAAGGATTATAGTTGATAATTCAGTGAAAAATTCTCTAAAGTAATGACTTTGATGACATGATTACTATTCAGATGATAAAAAAAAATCCAGAAAAAATTAGAAATAGAAAAATTCCATAGATCTATCTTAATTCAGTAGAAATAGAAATAATATTGAGAAAATAGAAAAACAGCACACTATTAAGATGCTGAAGTATTTTAAAAAATCTAAAAATTCCCTATATTAGAAAATTTTATAGAAGTGCATCTGGTTGTAATGTAATACTTTCATGCAAACTTCAAGTGATTTGGAATAGTCGTATTTGATACATTATTTTTTATCTGACCCGAAATTAGTATATTATATATTTTTTGCATAAAATTTTTATCATAGATTGTCAACCTATTTAAAAGGTCAAATTTTAGAAAATATTATATGAGGTCCAATTTATTAAATTTTATGAAAATATCAAATGATTTGGATCCATCCTTATATGCAGTACATTGTTTTTAGATTAACCCAGAAAGCAATAAATCGTATGCTAGGACTTGTATTTCTTGAATAAATATTTTACCTAGGTTGTTCCACCTATTTAAAATGTCAAATGTCAAAACTATTACATGGAACCATCTTAATTCAGTGGATATAGTAAAGACAAGGAGAACATAGGAAAATAATACATTGTTCAGATGTTGTATAAATAAAAAAAATAAAAAACATCTCTAAACTAGAAAAACTGACATATCCATTTGGGGCCAATTCAAAGGTTACATGAAAATTTCAAATGATTTGAATCAGTTTTAATACACGATATGGTACTTTTAGTCCAACCCCAAAAACCAGAATATCATATATCAAGAGTTATATTTTCTGCATAAACTTTTTATCATAGGTTATTCACCTATTTAGAAGGTAAATGTCAAAAAACGATGCATGAATCCATTTTAATTCAATAGAAATAAAAAAAATAAAAAATGACATGATTCAGATAAAAAATTTTAGAAAATATCTTAAAATATTGTTAAATTAGAAAACTTGATATAGAAGTCATACAGTTGTAATACAATGCTATGAAAGTTTCAAATGATTTAGACCAATCCTGATATTCGATATAACGTTTTTGTTTTGACCCGGCATTCTGTGCCATATTAATAAGAGGCCCGTGGATAACATTTACAACGGAATCAACATGACGACCGTAGCACAATGCAAATGGCTTAAAAGAAAATCGACTAACCGGAAATCGATGTCGGTGAGCATTTATTTCCAACGACATTTATGTTATTTAAGCAAATTGAAATGAGTTGGTCGACGGAAGCAGCCATGATGCTTGTAACAGATGTTCGTCACATGTTACAACACATTAGATTAGAAAGGCTTTTAGCATCAACATGAAAAAATACTGCATGCTTGATATATAAGTTTCAAAAGTTCTTACATATGATATTTCTTTATTTGGAAAAACTCTTTCCGAGGATCATGCAAAGTCTGGTACTCCAAAGCATGCATACCATGGAAAAGGCGGAGGCCGAGAAATCGAATAGCCCCACAAAATGGCTGCACCCACTGACAATGCCAACTTCATTTCTCTTGAACAAGAGGGCTGTAAACAGGGTACCACATATTGCGAGCTACGTACTCCACTGTCTCTTCCTGGGATAAGACACAGCAAAGGCACTTTTACAACCATCTCAACTGCAAGTCCCAACTATCCATTTACCACTCTTGAAGCCAAATACTTGACCAAAAAGAACAGAACATCTATTCAATAATTCTTAGAAAAGAAGCATCTTCAATGGTACCTTTGACATGTGCAAAAGCTCCTTGAGATCCACATTACCATGCCCTTCTGCAAGGCCTTCAGCAACAGCTGTGCATACCACAGCTGCTCCAACTTGTGTCGTAATATGCCTTATACTGGATCATAAATATTATAGGTAAATGTCATTGCAGGATATTTGTAGCATAAAAAACTGGTTTGGTTAAATGGGCTAAACTAAATATGTTAAATGTGGAGTTGGATTAAGTAGAGGAAGTATCAGAATGTTAAATGTGGAGTTGTAGCATAAAAAACTCCTTGAACGTCTGTTGATACTTTGCGGGCCATGAATGTAACTGTATTTTTCACACCTTCAATTTCAGGGTGGCACCACAGTTCTTTATTTATATAGCTTATTGAATTATGCCTTTGTGGCAGTAATTTGTCATCATTGTTTGTTTTTTCTCCTTACATTTGACCTCATAGTTGCATGCTGAACAAGGACAGCATGCAAAGAGACGTATTTAAAAGCCAGAGTTAAAGAGAAAGGCAACAATAGAATAAATCTAAAAGGCAGGCGAGGAAGGCACCACAGGATCCCAAACAAATAGGGATTCTGCAAATCCAATTTTAGAAGAACATTTGCCCTACAGGAGGAACCTCTTACAATAATATCAATAGTGCAGAAAAGAATTTCAGAAAAATGTGACTAAGCTATGCTATCATAAATGATATTGTTTTTTAGTTCTTGAGCAATTAAAAGCGTTTATTATGCATTACTTTATATGGAAAGTAATTCTCATCACAGAATCTCCAACTGTAATTTACCTAGTTTGGAGCAAGTGATGGAATAATGATCGACAACTGAAACATCAATACAACAAAAAAACTGAACAGATTTTCTATCAGTAAGAAGTTAAGATGGAAGAAGAAAGTCACAATATTTAAATCTATCAACTATAGTCAGGTGCTCCACTACATACATGTTAGTAAAAAAATAATAACCCATTATTCCCAATTATTCAGGTAGGTATCATGAATTGTTTCCAGGCATTCAGTTCGGCTGAGGGTTAAGGTGGCAACACAGAAGGGTTGGGCTACTAAGATTGGGCAGGTTAGAGAAAGGCTAGACCTGGTCACTCAGTCTGTATACAGCTTAAATAATAACTGTTACTCTCAATTCGGGTTAGTGGCATGATGTTTCCAGGCATTCAGTTCTGCTGAGGATTTAGGCGGCAACTCAGAAGGGCTATGCTACTAAGATTGGTCAGGCTAGAGAACGCTAGACCTGGTCACTCAATCTGTCACACAAAGTATATGCCATGACTTCCCAAATTGACTCGAACTCTAACACCAACAATGATTCCCCAAACCCAACCTGACCTGTCAAGGGTCCAGGATTACATGCTAACAGAGAGAATATTACCAGAAATTATAAAGTTAAATATATCTTATATATAATTATCAAGTCAACATTCAATTGAGAATCCCACCTCCAATGCCCCTTGCATATGTCAAAATGTCACATCATCTAGTTCATACTAATAAGATATCCATCATACTTTTGAGTCATATATCTATGTGTATGGATGTCTATTATTTGGAGCAACATGCTGTCATAAATTGATTAGTTATGGCTTGTATTCATTTAAAACAATCAACTGCATATGCATATTGTTTGCTTTTCTATCAAATCATCAAATGAAAATACAGTCAGATGAAAATACTTATATAGTGCATTAAAAGTAATCAAACAACATAAACACAACAATTGTGTTTGATCAAATCATTAAAGGGAAACTATAGCTGTTTGTTGTTCTTGTTATCATATGGTTATATGAAAATTCTTGGATAAAAGTTCATATGTCTCATATATAGAGTTTTTTATATGCACAAGACAGAATAACATCAAGAAGTTGCATGCCAGCAAAAGACCACCCATGCAGAAAAAAATAAGAATAAGAAATAAAAGCTAAAACCATAATGTTTAGACTCTTATAATATGCACACTTTACCTAGAGATAGAAGGGAAGATGACTCCTTGTTGGATATGTTCATCTGTGATATATGATGCAAGGCTGTTTTAAGCAACAATATGTCAGATATTTTAGTTAGGAAAACTAAGATTGAATCAAATCTAAAAACTGAATGACATGTGATGATAGAAATTTTATATGGCAAAAAGCAAATAGAAATTTCACATCAGGCCTCATAACTCAGCCCTGTGTACAAACTAGAGTAATTAACATAATCAACAAAAGGAGAATCCAGTAAGTGAGCACCCATAACAAAATGTTCTGAGGAAGTTCAAAAGTGTGCAGACATTTCCAGAACATGGAGAATAAGTTTGCATGCTAAAGGCAATGAATGTTGAACATTCATTCAAATAATAATGCACATACATCTCAGTCACCAAATTTCAATTATAAGCAAACTGTTCTTGGTGTAAGTGTTAAAGAGAATGGCTGAACTACCACAGTACCATCCGTAAAAGTTTACAAACCATAGAATTTAAGTCTATTAACCTACATGAATACTACTCAAGTCAAAGTATTTGACTATTTTCTAGTTATATCAAATCCAAAGAGCGTGAACTGACAAGGCTCCCATCCTCCAGTGCATTTGACAATTTTCTAGTTAAACAAAGTCCACCTCAAGAAATTGAATGAAATGCCTTATCACGTGACCTACCCAATTTAACGTGTTCTTCAGATGCAGCATGGAAAAGAAGTTTGTTTTTATTATGAGTTTCAGTCCAATCATGACTTACCATTCAGATGCAGCTTGAAGCATCCCATCTGAAATAATATGAGCTCCTGAAAGAAGAGCGCCTAAACCAATCCTGAAAATTATGTTCTCATTAGTTATACTTCTCTAATCTTGATGGAACCTAAGATTTTCATCAGAGAATCATACCCAGGAAACAGATACATATTATTTGCCTGGTTGACATAGCCAACTTTACAATTTCCTGAAAATTAAAAAGCAACAACATAAGAAATAAAGAATCATATGCATCCTAAACAAATATAGAATTACACAAAAAAAGAGAGTGCTAACCTAAATCTACATTATCAAAAGGGCTTCCACTAGCAAAAATTATATTATCTCCGGAATACTTGAATGCATCCTTGGGAATGCATTCAGCTGCTTATCATAAAGACAAAACAGAAGATATGCTCTTTAGAGAGAGAATAATTTTTTGCCAAAGTAATTTTTAAATACTGTGTCAGGCTTAAGAAACATAACCATTCATTGTGGGATTTGACATAGCAAATATTGCAGGGCGAGAGGCATCAGAATCTTGCATGGCCCTAAGAACCTAAAATAAAAGTATGTATCAGTTGAATATCATCAAATACTCAATAAATTGCACTGTCTCAATCACAAGCAATTTTTAAGAATTATACAATGTTGTTGTCAAGAGAAACAACATAAATGCAGAATATCTAAAGAATTATGTTGTCAAGACTCAAAAAGACAATAAAATTACAAACTAAAGCTTGATAATGATCAGGGTTGGTGATAATCATAAAAATCATACAAACAGTCTATGGAGACCACCAGAGTAGGACATAAATTAAGAATGAGAATAACTTAAGGACTGTCAAGCTAATTATGTCATATAGTTGGCAAAACTTACCCCACAGTTTTTTGAACATGATTCATGATATGTTTAGCTTCCAGTGCTAAGCTAGCTATCTCAGTTGGCATTGGTAACAGGTTTCTAGGTGACCAAAGAAATAAACTAAATGGCTTGTAAGCTACCTTAGGCAAAGTAAACAACTAGGTGGACACTCGCAATTTTTTATAACAACAAAAATGAAGCTTAATTTCAAACTATATTGATATGGAATCATATCCAGCATCCTAAACATTCTAATCAAGTGAGACATTTGCATTTCACTGATAATTGATTTTCATCACAAGTTAGATGTACCAAATCATTATGTTACAACATAGTATACTATCTGACTTGTTTGGGTTTATTATCATCCATACCATCACAATATTTCTAGAAAATTTGACCCGTGTCCTGATTCTTATCTTGAATCAATATTTCCTACAGCAAATATGCTTATGTTTTAAAAAAATAACTTCTGTCTAAGCACTAATCCTATGAATTACAAGTTTGAATCAATAATTTGATCAGGATAGAACGTTTCAAGTCCCAATTTAGTCAACAAGATGAGATCTTCAGCTTAATTACTTTAAAGTTGAACCAAATCAACCAATTCCACAGATTTTTCATTGGATTGACTAAAAATCAATTCATCAATGACCAATTTCATTCATCCTAAATAGATTCCAAGCCTCCCTGCATTGGATTGACCGCAATTCACATCTTGACCAAAATCAACTATGATCACCAAATCCAGAGTGATTCTGATGAAAAATAAGCAATTAAAGGCTTTGAAAATGGGAGAAGAAAGAAAAGGAGAAAAATAAAGCCAGGAGAAAGAGAAAAAACAGGAAAGAGAGAGAAAGTGTAGTCCTAGTTCTAGTGTCGTGTCTTGACCTTACTTTTTTGCTATATCATTTTGGACTCAAAAGCATATGCAAAAACATCCCCCCTAACTTTTCCTCTGTTTTTTATTTGTTTCATATTATTTTACTTTTAGTTTTCTGAAAAGCTAGTCAAATGATTTCATGTGGTCATCCCTATCCTGAATTCTAGTACTAGTTCCAATATCTCATACTTGGTTTGGCAACATAGAACTCCACTGTGAGATGTCAATCAATAATTCAGCATAATTTAATGAATACCCATGAAACATGACATCAAACCCCACCTGATGCAAATCTATAATAAAAACAAATAAATGCAAAAGAGGAACTTACCACACGACCCCAAAGGCACATTTGTATAGGAAAATCTACACCTTTCTAACCACCACATGTAAGCTTATCCCATCAGCAAAAGATACTGCAGAACTCCAGCAACTTAAAAAGAGTCTAAATTAATAAAGAAATGCAAGGTTTCGAAGGAGACACAGATTAGCCCCATAAATCCAATGGAGTAAAACCTTGCATGTCTAATGTAGTAAAGACTATGAGTTTATCGCAAGGCAATGGGCTCGACTCCCACCTTCGCCACTTATCCAAGAAAAAACGAAAAGAAAAGAAAGATAATGATCATTCCTTGAGCTACTATAACATTTTGGTTTGGTAGGTCCACTCTGTTGTCTGTACCTTGTATGACTTTTGAAATACATCCTCTTAAGAAAGTATTTACCATTTTAGGCCCCATTTCTGGGCGTGATTATCTCAAATTCAATTCGTACAAGATTGTAATCAAATAGAAACTGTATATTGGAAAACAAGATATCTATGAGTCTTTAGGTAATTTTCACCTAAAATGGCTCCAGGGACAACCATATATTAGAAGCAGAGCAAATTTTGACCAGAGTAATACTCTTACAATGCATCACGGTCAATATTCCTAGATGGTAGATCTGAATCATTAATTTTAACAATAAAATACAATGAAATTATGTTCCGTGCTTGCATAACATCTTTTGATGCATTGCATCTAATTTCTAGTAAATACGAGAAAAGATAGTTGGTATTTATGCATTGCATAGAGTTTCTAGTAAATAGGAGAGATGGTACTTAATAGAGCACAGAAATGCATTAATTCTTTCCAGTGTCTCGAAAAGGCACTCGAGTGCTCACCTAAGAGCTCGAGTGAGGTGAGGCCCGAGAGCCTAGCACAGTTGCTAAGCAACACACTAAAGTGAAGCATCAATTGGGCGCTCATCTAAACCCAAACACTAGGCACCTCGAGCGAGTGCCCGATTAAAGGCGAGTTATTGAACCAGATGGTCAACTCTAGTTCGGTTGAACAGTAAGTTAGTTGGTTCAATCAAACTAACTAAGCATAGTAAACAGAACCCCCCCCCCCCCCCCAAAAAAAAAAAAAACAAACCCATAAAGCCTAGGTACTTCATCGCCCTGACTTGCCTCTAGTCCTACCGTTGATGCACAAGTCTAATGCTTCCTCTACCACTAACGGACTGTCACCGACTTAATTGGAATTGCCTAAGTCGGCAGGCACCCTTGCGTTATCCGTCCGCAAAAGGTCAACCTAGTTGCAACCTCGCTCAGGTTCCGAAAGAGGGCAGCTTTAGAAGCAATTCAGCAAACACTTGGTGTGCAACAGAGAAGAGAGGAAGAAGAAAATAAGGACTTTAGAAGGCAAACGAATACTCGCAAGTCCATAAACGATTACTCACCGAGTGTCGGGCATGTTGGCAAGTTCCCGTAGGCTCATGAATCCAATCAATGCCCAACACTACCCCAAACCTACATCTAGCCAGGTGCCACCCTAGGGGTTCTGGGGTGCTAAGATGACTAACATTTTTCTTCGCACCACAACCTGTAGAAAATAAGCCATGTCACACGAAAACTAGACCACTTTAGAGTAGTTTTGCGCATTCTGGTGAGCGATCACTCTACAGCCTTACAAATTGTTCTTGCTTACAAGCAAAACACAAAAACGAGGCCAAACACGCTACCGAAACATATGTACAAGCAAGCAAAAGCAACAAAGGATACATTGACGAAGGTGTTGTGGGTGTGTAACGACCGTCCGTGATATGCTCCCTAACTTAAACTATTGACGCCCTTGTAGACGCATGTTGGTAGGTTTTGATGATTGCTTCTTCATGTCGTATGGTATATTCAAGCTCCCAACTAGCCTATTCGGGGAAGTTTTCGCCACATCACCAAGTACTCGATCTGTTCTGCTCCGTTACGTAGGCTTATCTTGCGATCCGCTAAAATAGTTTCAACTCGCTTTTCATAGGAGGCTCAAGGGGTAATCAAGTTAGAACACTTCGGGAAGCATCTTGCGAATCTGAGTGGTAGGCTTTCAAGTTATTTGTGTGGAAAACATTGTGAATCTTGAGCCACGCTAGTAGTTGCAACTTGTAGGAGACATTGTCTACCCTGTTGATAATTGAGAAGGGTCCTTGATAGGACTCTCCAACAGAGTAATCACCCTAGAAGTGATCAATAAGAACCCTGAGAGATTGTAATAAAGTCACTCCTATCTTATAAAGGAATATGGCTAGGGTTTATATTAGTCCTCAGGGCTTAGTGGTCGCCGCCCCCCTTATTGGGTTGGTCGGCTAGGGTTTCCCCCTACATAAATCAGCTATAGAGCCAACCTACCCGCCCCCTATTCCTTATTAAGGCAGGTCAGCTATAGGCAAAGGAGTAATTTTACTTAGGCAAGCACCCCCTTAGATTAGGGTTTTGATCCCTATTTAAAGATAGCCACCCCCCCTCTTGAATCAAGCAATTATCAATTTTATTTCAGCCTTGTGTCGAGTCTAGGAGGGAGGAACCCCTACAGCGTTCCAAGGGTTGATCCCCCTCAAGGATCAAAATCTATAGAGCTCCTTCTGGGGTTCTATCATCTGGTATCAGAGCTGCGTTCCTGCTACCCTATAGCCATCATCCACGCCTCCATCTTCCAAGCAATTCCCACAATTGCTTTTAACATCGCCTCCATCCACCATCGCCCACCAAGCCGCAGATCCATCTATCTATTGCCACCCCCTACATGATCTAAAAATCTGATATATTTTTATCATCCACGCCTCTTTAATACTGCAAGATTCCTTACTTTACACGTTGAAGATTTTTTCCAAATTTTATCCGCTGCAAAGTCGCAAACGTTATCGTTGTTGCGAAGGCAAAACACTACAGAAATTTTCAGCCGCCTATTTGCTTCTTGAAACCAGTTTATTTCTTCTCCTTTTTGGTCGAAATTTTTACACAATTCCAAAGATCAACTTGGCTTTCATTTGGGATTGATTTCTGGAAAAAACTCCTTCTGGAACCGGTTTTCTTGTGCAAGCTTTCACCATCACGCAGTGCTGGAATTTTACGATGAAGGATCTGCCTTTCGTCTTTTGCCCTATTTTCTACTGTTACGCTGCCAAATTTTCGTCAAACTTTTTACTGGTATTAACAACATCTGAACCAAGGGTTTCTACATAATTTCCTTGAACTTTCCTCTGGAATTTACGTCGAGAAGTCATCGTTTCTCCGATATAAAATCTGTTTGGCAGGACAGCCATCGCAGCACCTTTTTTCATCAAATTTTATCAGATTTAAGTGCTGTTTTTGTGGGATTTCGGACTCTCTTTTCCTCATCTCCAAACCCTACCACCTCACCAAAAACCCTTCCAAATCTTACCCTAAACAGAACTCAAACAGCAACCCAAATCAGCCCTAAACCACAGCCTACTCCCATCCAAACCGATTCACCTTCCAACCGGCCACTCCCTTTTCCAAAATTCTCATGCCACTAACCCGACAACAGAAAAAAAACCTCAATATTACAGATCTAGAAGTGTATACTATGGCATCAGAGAAGGCTATCAATGCAAAGTTTGAAGCCTTTGAAAACCACATGGAAGAGAAGATGCGATCCCTTTTCGCCGAATTCAGCATTGGCCGACCGTCGAGCCCGAGGAAATAACAGCAAGGGGAAACATCAGATCGACGAGACGATCCTTAAGAACGTGGCCACATCATCTCTGATCCTAACAATCCACGCATGAAGGTTGACTTCCCTAGATAGGAAGAAGGAGACCCAATCGGAAGGATCTCGCGCGCAGAGCGCTATTTTTGGTTCTATCGAACCGCCGACACCACACGGATGGAGATTACTATCATCCACCTCGAGGGAGATGCTATTCAATGGTTTAATTGGTTTGAGCACACCCATGGAGGACTCTCTTGGCAGCAATTCAAGGAAAGACTACTAAACCGCTTCGGACCGACCGATTTTGACAACATCGACGACCAATTGGCAAAGATTCGTCAAACCTCCACAATATAAGAATACCAAACAAGGTTTGAACGTTTATCTAATCAAAGTGTGGATTGGTCTGAAAAACAACTTTTAGGGACTTTCATCCAAGGCCTAAAGCCGGAGATTTGGGGAGAAGTAAAGGTGCGACAACCGTACACTCTTATAGCGGCGATTTCCTTCGCGCGTACTCAAGGAGATGTAGGCCTCGACCAGCCATGCCGAGGCCTACATCCGAGCCCTCGCACCAAAAAAATTGACGAGGGATGAGCTTTGTGAATGATCGGCCAAAGGATTTTGTTAGCACTGTGATGAACTGTGGAGCCGAGAACATCGCTGCAAGAAGGGTCGACTCCTTGTGATTGAACCAGTGGAGGATCAAGACAATGAACCATCTGAAGAAGCCCTTGAACCTGAAGAAGAAGCCATGGAGGAAGAGCCCCAACCGGTTGACTACGCAGTGCACGCATTAACCGGCTACTCCAACTCGCAAACGATAAAAGTTGGAGGACTTCTAAAACAGCGATCCATCACTATTCTCATCGTCATGGGAAGCACAAATAACTTCCTCAACAGTGAGGTTACTGCACGTTTGGCGCTTCAAATCGAAGGTTGCAACAAATTCGACGTAAAGGTCGCAAACGGCCGAATCCTCAATTGCGACCAATGATGCCCGTGGGTGAAACCACTCCAAGACCAAGAAGTGGTAGCTGATTTCTTCCTCCTACCCATCGATGATTATGAAGCCGTACTCGGGATCGAATGGCTCACAATGCTAGGTGATATCTCCTGGAATTTTTCTAAATTGATCATGAAATTTTATTGCAAAGGGAGATAGGTCACATTACGAGGCAAGTGCGGGAGTCATATTTCCACCGTTTCATCGCAATAAATGGAGAAAGTTTTGCACAAAGCACATGGTGGATTCTTGAGGCATATCCAGCAGCCATCTAAGGGGGAAAACATATAAAACTCAGATCCTAAGCTTGCCCTTTTGCTGAACGAATTCGCGGATGTTTTATCGGAGCCACACGAGCTGCCCCCTAACCGACCGCATGACCACCGCATTCCTATTTTGCTAGGCAAACCTCCAGCAAATTTGCGATCGTACCGCTATCCTCACTTGCAGAAAGACGAGATCGAGAACATTGTTAAAGAGATGCTTGACACCGGGGTGATTCGACCGAGTTGCAATCCTTACTCCTCGCCGGTGTTGCTAGTGCACAAGAAAAATAGTATGTGGCGGATGTGCGTTGACTACCGAGCTCTAAACGTCATCATCGTCAAGGACAAATATCCTATTCTAGTTGTAGATGAACTCTTAGACGAATTAAAAGAAGCCCGAGTCTTCATTAAATTGGATCTCCAATCCAGATACCGTCAGATTCGGGTATGCACTGAAGATATTCCGAAAACTGCATTCCGCATGCATAACGGCCACTACGAGTTTTTGGTAATGCCTTTCGAACTTACAAATGCTCCTACATTTCAAAGCTTGGTGAATGACATCTTCCGAAGGTTTCTACGCAAGTTCGTATTGGTATTCTTTGATGATATTCTTATTTATAGCCCTACGCTTGATATACATTTTGAGCACTTACGAACTGTTTTAACCATTCTTCGAGAGAATACTCTTTATGTTAAACAGTCAAAGTGCAACTTCTTACAGCATAAAGTGGAATATCTAGGGCACATTATATCAGAGGATGGAGTGACGGTAGACCCGACAAAGATCGAGGCAATGCAAGGATGACCGAGATCTACAAAGGTAAAATCACTACGCGGCTTCCTTGGACTCACGGGCTACTACCGGAAATTCGTGAGAGATTATGGCAAGATCAGTACCCCACTCACGTCCCTACTCAAGGACTCCTTTTAATGGTCGGATCAAGCCTACGCAGCCTTTGAAAGACTCAAGGCCGTCATGATGACGACGTCGGTCCTAGCGCTACCCGATTTCAGCCGAACTTTCTTGATTGAGGTCGATGCGTCCGAAGTTGGAATTGGGGTTGTTCTAATGCAAGATGGCCGACCCCTTGCCTACACCAACAAAGCTTTATCTCCTTCACATCTTAAAATGTCTGTGTATGACAAAGAAATGCTTGTCATCGTTCACATAGTTACAAAGTGGAGACCCTACCTGATCGACCGGCGCTTCCAGATTAAGACTGGACACCGAAGCCTTAAATATTTTTTGGAGCAGAAAATATCCTCCCCGGAGCAGCAACGATGGGTAACTAAACTCCTTGGCTTTGATTATGAAATTACTTACCGAAAAGGAAAAAAGAATGTTGTTGCAGATGCCCTATCTCGGCTACCGGGACAAGCCGAAATCTCAGCCATCTCCCTTCCCTCCACCGACTTCCTTGACAACGTTAGGAAGGAATGGAAGAATGATCCAGAAGCCCGAGCTATCATAAAAAAGTTGGAGAATGATCCAGGTTCCATGGGCCACTACACTTGGGATTCGAAGGACCTATGCTACAAAAGCCGAATTGTGATTATTCATTCTTCCCCTTACATCCAGATTATTTTGCATAAGATGCACTCTTCACCTTCAGCAGGGCACTCTGGATTTCTGAGCCATACCTGAAGGAAGTCACCATCCCAAAAGAAATATTGGCTATCATTAAAGTCTAACCATATGGCAGCACATGCAAAGAAGAAACGGCCTCCCAACAAACTTCAAAATGGTCGAGAAATTAAAGATCGAGTTTTCCTACACCTCCAGCCCGATCAGCAGGAAACTCGAGCCTTAATAAAGTGGACTCTCTATTTCTTTAGGCCTTGCAAAAGTGGGGATCACATTAAGGCCCTAACATGGAGATCAGATCCGTGTACCAAATCAAAATTATAGTTGATCCTCTAGGTATCCTACCTCAAATGGAAATTTAAAGACGATGACTTAGCTCAAATTCTTCCAACTGACACCCAAGCTGATGAGGAGCTGAAGACCCGGTTCCCTGAGTTCATGGAACTTCAGCCTTGAGGACAAGGTTGATTTTAAGAGGGCGGGTTTGATAGGACTCCAGCAGGGTTGAGTCCTAATCACCCTAGAAGAGATCAATAAGAACCCTACGAGATTGTAATAAAGCCACTCCTATCTTATAAAGGAGTATGACTAGCGTTTAGATTAGCCCTTAGGGCTTAGTGGCCACCACCTCCCTTACTGGGTTGGTCGGCTAGGGTTTCCCCCTGCTTAGGTCGACTATAGAGCCAACCTAGTCGCCCCTTGTTCCTATTAAAGCAAGTCGGATATAAGAGGGGCAAAGGAGTAATTTTACTTAGGCAAGCACCCCCTTAGATTAGGGTTTTGATCCTTATTTAAAGATGTAGCCGCCCCCCCTCTTGAATCAAGCAATTATCAATTTTATTTCAGCCATGTGCCGAGTCTATTTGGGAGGAACCCCTACAGCGTTCCAAGGGTTGATCCCCCTCAAGGATCAAAATCTATAGAGCTCCTTCTGGTGTTATATCAGTCCTTCATACTTATACATCAGTCCTTGTGCACTTTATGCCTAAAGAATTAGAATGATGTTAGTTGGAGCATCATTTTATACCAACACCAACTTTAAACACCTGTGATCACCTTCCCAAATCTACCTACTTCATCTTTTTGGTTGCCTTCTCCATGTAAGCCGAAGCAATATCTGCATTTCAGTGTCATTCCATTGCAAAGTGAAATGCTGACAGACTACTCCCGATATAACCAATTGCCAAAGTGTGAGGAGTCGACGGTTGTTGTCCCGTAATGATCTCAAAGGGCTCTAGTTTGGATATAGAGCTCCATTGAAAGTTGTAGGAGAACTGGGCATGTCCAACAACTTCACCTAATCCTGTTAGCTAGAACTCACGTAGTGCTAAAGATATTACTCAACGAACAAATTTATTCTTTTAGTTTGACTATCCGTTTGGGGGTGGAGGCTTATGGAGAAGTATAACTTAAATCCCAACAATTTGAACAGCTCAGTCTAGAATCATCCCAAGAACCACGCATCTCGATCACGGATGATATTGTGCGGGACTCCCAGTACTTCAAATTCTTCATCATCAACTTAGTTACCTCCTCAGATGAGCAGTGTAACGGTGCAACAGTCCCCCTACTGCCGATAAGCTTAATATGATGTTCAAGAAAATGTTCTCCCATGACCTTTCTAGTATGAGCAACAGCTCCAAAAGTCCCATCGACTTCGTTGATTTACCTTATCTTGCTCGCAAGCAGTGATTTAAAAAGCGCTAAGCACCAAAAGACGCCAGGTCCCAAAACGTCCAAGGCGCTCGCTTGAGCAAAGCGAGGTGTTAAAATATAAAAAAATATATAATACAACTAACAAATATGATTATTTAAATAAAAATATAATATTAAATTAAAAAAATCTAAAGTACAAATTATAAAGTCATAATGTCATATTAACAAAAGTCTCAAAATTCAAAACAACAAAATTTTGCATTAAAGTCATTCATCATAATCAATATTATCGTTATTTTCAAATAAATCATCTTCAATGAGTTCGTCCTCTTCCTCTTGTCCTTCCTCTTCATCATAATATGTTTAATTCTCTATGTTTTCAATAATAGCAGGAGCTGAGCTTGATATTGTTACACTCACTTCTCTTCGTCATATATCTTGTATAAGTAATTCTCCAACACTTGAAGCTCTTGCCACATCTCACCATGTCAATCTATCATCAAAATACAAGCTCGTCTTCAACATCTTGTAAGTTGATACTCATTTCTCCCACCAACCACTCATTTGAATCATCAATATCTTGTAATGAGATTGGATCAATTCTATTTCGTAAGTCATGACGAGCCTTTAAAGTTTAATTATACTTTACGTAAACAAGATCGTGTAATCATTGATGTTTTAACCGATTTCTTTTCTTTGAGTGAATATATAATGTCATATAATTTAAAAATATATTAATATATCTATCTAAATAAATAAATTAATTGAAATAAAAATATTTAGTGATCCTTACATACTCAAAGACACCCTAGTTTCGCTCACAATCCGCAGCACCACATGTCAAATTAAGTATTATGATAGCAAATTGCTACAAGTTCAGAGTGGAATTTCTAAATAGACTCCACCATTTAGCTGCAAAAGTTATGTTATTATTAGGAATAACATAATAACATACTATAAATAAAATTAATTATATGAAATTATTAATACTTGGGGATGTAGTTGTCCTTAATCAAACTGTCATTGGAATTCTAAAAGAGCCTTCGACATTTTTATATAGAGATAATTCATGAATAATCTTATCTTGCACCTCAAGGCCTGGAACTAATCTTACAACGCACTATAAGGGATGATGATACTGACAATTCCATTTTCATTAATAATTGTAAAAATTTTCTCATATTTTTTTTTATTTTCATTAAAAGACCTATTAATCGTCTATTTTGCTTTATCAATAGCCTCATAAATATATCCAATTGTAGGATTATTTTTATTATCCACCAATCAAATGACTCAAACAAGAGGGTCCATTACTTTTAATATATAAACTACATGATTCCAAAAGGATAGAATTAAAATGATATCAGTGGCCCTCTTGCCTTTTGCTTCTTTTGCCCATTTACTTGTCACTCGTTTCTCAGAAGTAAACATGTTTCTCATGTTATGTTTTTGATGATGCACGCTCTATAATATCAAGAATGAAGTAACAAATCGGGTGACACTATATCTCACAAACTCTTTGTTGCCTGTGAATTCCCTTATCATGTTCAAAGCCCCAAAATGATATAAAGAAATCCAACAATAAAGATTGTCATTTCTAAAGTTTTCATGATGTCAGGGATCTTTCTAATATCCTTCAACATTAAATCAATACCATATGTCGTATATGGAGTCCAATATAAATATAATATTGTTGTTTCAAGTAATTTGCCTTAGACAAATGATAACAAAAATGATAAGATTTAAGAGTTTAATATTTACTTGAAGATAAACTAATTAAAATATTAAAATTATTGTAAAAGATGAATATTACCAGCTAATACATGTTGCTTCTGTTATCGGTTATAACCTGAACAACATTTTGTTCTCCAATTTCTTTTACAAACTTAATTATACTTCTACTTCTCCTATCGATCCAAGCATCTAACATAATAAAGCAACCATGTGTTGGCCATAATTCTTTATGGCCCTTTAGTAAGTCATTTTTATAATCCAACTCTTTTTTCAAAAATAACACTCGCATCTCATAATAACTTAAACATTTTAATCTCGGACAATATCTTTCAGTAGCTTTAATCATCCCCTTAAAATTGTCTAAATGAGTGGTACTAAGTGGAAGACTAGCCTAATAGAAGAAGTGAGCAATGTTCTAAATTGTTTTTCTTCTTATTTCTTTATCACAAGCATCATTTATATTTGTTTGTCTTAATTTTGAACCTTCTGCTTGCCCTTGTTGCTTCTGTGATCCTTGAAATATATAGATCCATCGATCCCTTTTTACTTACCTTTCTTAGTACTCAACTTTTTTTCCTCTTTTGTCGTGTATATTTTTTTTCACTTGGATTGACACTCATAGAATAATTTTCATAAGATTCATTCTTTTGTATCTTCTTTTCATTTATATAAGCCAACAACTCTTCTTTTGCTTCAGATGGACACTTCTTGCAAACTGCTATATTTATAAATTTCCTACTAGATGTTGCTTTGCACGAAAATTTCACCACCATCATAGAAGATGCAAGTAAGTGCATTAGGATCTTTAGGATCCTTTAGATAATTATACTTCCATGCAGAATCCTTTTTTGATGTCATTGGAGAATCTATTGACTGGCTCTATATACATATCATTTATCTTAGAACCGTAATAATAATTTTAAATAAATAAAGATTAGTATTATAAAATTAAAATAATATATTATTAATCTAATAAATAAAAAATATTATTATCAGTATACCGTTAACAGTATATTATTAATATACTATTAATACACTATTAACGATATACTGCTAACAATATATTATTAACAAAATACTGTTAATATACTGTTAATGTACCGAGATATTTTACGCTAATGATATGTTTTAATTACGCTTCCCCGATTGTTATAAACAAAAGTATGTTTCGAATGAAACGACCTTTGTGATTTTGTATCTAACGATATGTTATCTACGAATTCTTGTATCCCTGCCTTGTATTTTAATACCAAGTTTATTTAGTACTATCCTCCCTTACCATGCATATAATGAAATGTTATCGATAAATTTGAAGTGATGTCTTGTAAAAGTTTAAAAGACCTCTCACATTCAAAATTTTTAATGTTAAGTTTAGTTTTATGATGATATGAACTTGATCAATACGGACCACTCGCTACTAGGCGATCAATTGATTGCATTTAGCCCCATTACGACCGTCATCGACCATTGTCAAGTAATAATGGTTGATTTCAACCGTCGCCAACCGATTTCAAGCGGTATCAGCCGAGGGAGCCTAGAGTCCGGCACTGCTCTCCCGATCTATCACCGTGACCGATTTCTTCACCCGCAGGCGATATCTTCTCCCTGCGTGGGGAGAAGGAACAAGGCAATGTCGCCCTTTTCCTTTTATTTTTTAACTTTATTTTATAATATATATATATATATATATATATTGAGCAATATACTTGTGCATACCGCTCGATACAGGCATACCGTACCGCGCTGAGCTCGATACGTCGGTATGGACCGGTATGACGAACTTTGGGTAAATGGTTAGCTTAGTAATTCGTAAATTCTCACACATGTGGATTTATAAGTGTGGTTATCGTTTTTCTTAAGTTGGCTTTGAGTTTTATGGATTATTGAGTGATGTGGTATATGATTATAAACTACACAAATTTTATAGGTTATGAAGACCAAACAGACCAGATTTTCATCAGCGTCATGCAAATCCAAGGAAAAATGCTACGATACAATTTCATCATCAGCATTTTTTATTAAAATACATTCAGCATACCTCCTCATTGAAGATACCACCGACTCCTGATAATCCTAAAAGCACATGGGGCTTCACTTGTTTGACCTACAATAATGATCTGTTAACATTAGAGCCTATCCAATAATAACCAAAGTTAGGATATTACAAGCTGTTTATACTATGTAAGTTAGCAAAATTAAAATGCTTGCATATTAAAAACAACTCTAGCTGAATATTATTATCCTCCACAAGATTATGGAAGTCATGCAACCAAGTGTAGAACAGAGTACAAGACGAGACTCATCAATAACTTACTACTTCCAGTAGACTAGCACCTTCTGTGAGTCCCTTAACTTCTTCTGGACCATAGCCTCGAGCAAACGGAGCAGCAGTTGGATCGATGTCCTTCCTGTTCTTTGTAATGAGACCCTATAGAGAGGGTTTAAATTGTAATTCAATATATACCTTCTGAAAATAATTCCTTATCAAATCATAAATGGATAATGGCCATAATATAAAGAGCCAAGCTTTAGGCCACTAAATCTTAGAAATTTAATTTTATAAAAAAGCAACCTACAAACTGATTTCACATAAAATATAATAAATTAAGATAAATTCATTTCTAGCAGTATATTCACATGATATTCAGAGTAGAATTTCTAAAATAATCTTTGGAAGATAATAAATCACTGTCATAAGTCAGAATTTTTCAGAATATAAATGTTATCCTATACATCATAGTTGAAAACATCGACTGAATAGAAATTTTCTCTAAATTTAAGTTCATCCTAAAAGGTTTGACTCTGCAAGTTGCCAAGGCAGAAGGATCTTCAGAAGACGATTGAAAGTGAGAAATGATGAGACAAATAAGAAAGAAAAAGTTCATAGGCTCGCTTTGTGGATATATTCAAGCCCTGGAAAATGGCTTTCAAAAACCAAGTGATCTAACCATGTAAAGAAATATAAGTGATCTCACCATTCAACAATTTGATTCAACTTACCAAGAGTAGTTTTAACTTTTAAGTAGGCCAAAAATTTTGTACATGCAAGCAGTGATTCATTTGCATCAGAGGCTCTACTACAAGGTGTCTGTTTATATTTGAGTTTAAACCTCATGTAGCTAATAATCTAATCCTTTTTTTCATGTGAAATGTTTAGTTTACCCTGTCAAGACAAACTCAAACAAAAGCTAATCAATTTTCTAAGACAATGTCTACTGGAAACTCATCAGCAACAAATAATTGGAAACGCATTTACAGAATTAACAATACAATCAGCATGCAGTTAAGAACTATAACAACAGAACCAGACATTTTTATCAAGCAGCCAGAACTGGTTTCCTTCCACATTTCCACCGCTTCCACATATTCTAGAAATAGCCTTTTTAGCCATGTTGAGCACACCTATTCCTGCACTGCATATGAAATAAAGCTAGCATCAGATGATAAAAGAATATGTTTTTGAAACATAATATCTCGATGCCATGCCCAAGCAAGCATCAGGCATAGCATGAAAAGTACAGGTAAGATGGCATCAAGCTGGATGTGGTATGGATTGGATCAGAGTCAGCAAAGTGCTAACTGAATTCAAATATGAAAAATCACAATTTTGTTTTCTATTTTACTAAACAACATATTGATCTCATTGCACAATGATAAGCTCAATGCGCTGATACACCAGGAAGGTCTTCAACAGTTATTATTTATATCCAACTGGTTATACTTATTCATCTTAACATGCATGAGGCATTCATCTGACATAAATCTTTGTCAGGAACACGTCACTTGTAGTAACTATTAACATCTATTTAAGTGCAAATACAATCATCAGATTTCGTACATACCTTCCAGCTCCTACCACAACAATCTTTTGCTTCACAAAGTCCTTCAGAGGTCGTCCCTGTGATCTAACAGCTCCAAGTAGTCCAGCTAGAGCAACACCAGCAGTTCCCTGATTAATGTACACATTTGGCATAAAGAAAATTGTTAGTGCACCTCCTCTAACATGATCAACCTTTGCTGCAACTTTATAAATGTCCTTAGACAAAAAAAAAAAGCAAGTTAAATATAACCTGTATATCATCATTAAACATGCAAAATCTTTTACGATACCGCTGGAGAGTTTCAAATGCCCACTTCATTTGGAAGTCCTCAAACTGAAATGTTGAGAACTCATCATGCAACAAAACCATCACTATAGGTTTGCTTAGGAGTATATCTTCTATATCATTCACACCTGTATGACTGCCTTTGGCCAACGTGCAAATGCAGCTTCCATAAATTCATCAACAATAGACAAGTACTCATCTCCCTCCAGCCTAGGCTGTCGCAATCCCAAATCTAAAGAGATAGTACAGGCAAAATTGTCAGATTGCAGGAGATACCAAGTAACTTTCATCTAACCCATGGTGCAAAACTAAACAAGAGAATTTTTTCCAAAAAAAATAAATTTTAACCACTCTATGCCAGGCAGTTTGAGGCATTACAACCACGAAAGTCACTTTCTTACTTGACAAATGAGACATCTAAAAGTTACATTTCAAGAAAATGTTAAGCTAACAATTTATGGTCAAGAATGTTCTGCTGATCATGGAACATTTGTGATCCAAGACATGAAAATAAACGATCCAACAAGCCTAACAGAAAAAGGAAATGAGATTAAAAAAAGATATATGTGATTACCGTCTCTAGCAAACTTTCACTTACCAACATTAGTGTGTAAGCTACAAACTTTAGTTGATTATATTTCATTAAACTATGGTACCTACAAAAGATTTAGACTGTGAATATGCATAAATATCAATATATATATATATAATAAATAAAATGAGATCCACATTCCAGATAAACATTTTTTATTTTGATCAAACAATCCAAAGAAGCCTACCCTTACTGTATCACATTCCAAAATTTGTAACATTACATTTTCTTGTTCTACTTCCATGAACCAGAGCAAATAGTGCTCTAGGAACCATAGACTAGAAGACCAAACCAAGAGAAATAAATACCGAAGCACCAATCAGGTTCTATTATAGCTGTGACCAATTATTTATTCCCATGGCACATCGTCACGACGGTTTATGGTCTGAAATGGTAAGTGCTATTATCATGTGTCCAGCTGACACAAACATGTCAAGGATATGAAATGGAAATGGAACAATAAGAAGCAAAACAAGGAAAGAAAATCAATAACAAATATACTTCCAAGTGGTGGAATGAGACTTGTGTTGTACTAGTGAACCCAAAGAGAAACAAGAAGAATGTCACTGCATGTCGACAAATAAGGACTCATAAACGTGCATTAACTGGTACTTTCATGGTGCAAGTTTGCCAACACAGGATTCCATGACACCCACATTGCATGGTTTTATTTGAGAAATATTATAGGAAGCAAGGTTTGACATACCAGTCCATACCGGTGTACCGAGATTATCTCGGTACCGGTATCGGGCAGTGTGTATGACCTGGTAAATTAAAATATTTTTTATAATATTATATAATATTAATATATTAAAATATTAAATAAAAAAAATGGGCGACGTCGGCTCGATCTTTCTCCCGCGGGAAAAAATCACTGCAGTGAGGGCGGCGATGGTGCAGGCGACCCCGGGCGGCGGCAACCGCAGCTAAGACGACGGAACGCCTCCCGCGGAGAAAAATCGCCGGCGAGGGCAACGACGCGAGCGAGGACGGCGCGGGGAAAGGAGGTATTTCTTTCTTCTCCTCTTCTTCTTCTTTCTTCTTTTCCTCTTCTTCTTCTTTCTTCTTTTCCCTCAATCGACTGCCAACAATTGATTTCTCCCTCAATCGACCGCCGACGGTCGATTTCTCCCTCAATTGACTACCGACGACCGAGATCGACCACCGACGGTCGATTTTTGCAGTACCGCCCGGTAGCGAGCAGTCCACATACCGATAACCAAGCGGACCGGTACATACCGTGCGGTACAAATCGAAATTGCATTCCTTGCTAGGAAGATGAGGGAATATTTTACTTGAGATACAAAAATCATTTGCAAATAAAGCATTCCTAAAATCCAGATAAGGGTGAGCATTAATGCCTAGCTTGCAAGTAAATGGGTAAATTAGCTGACAAGTTAAGGTTCCATGTCATGCATACTGGCCATGTAACAAAAGCATTTTACCAAGAATATGACACGTATTCTTTGGTCTGCTTCTGGCACATAAAAACAGATTGAACAATCAACTGAGGCAACATATGGGCATCCACCCATTGGCATCTGTTATATTGTCACCATGAACTCGGGATAGATCAAGAGACATCTAAATTTGTGTCTGCAGAAACTGGATCTGAATCAAAGCATGTAATGTGGCACAGATGGAGATCATAAAAAAAATTCATGAAAGCTGAAAACTATTTCCTTGTAAAAATTAATAGCATCAAAGAACCAGGGAAGAAATTTGGCTCAAAGAATTCCAAGTTCCATGTTGGTATTTAAAATGAAAAAGGGAAATAATGCTCTTTAGTTTGGCTCTACAAAACAATATTTGCTAACTTTCCACTAGAATAGGCATGTAACTTTCAGTTCATATCATGAATTTGCATTTGAAAAATATATAAAACTTTTTAACATGCTACACTGCAAAGATAGAGCAATTTCTAGTGGCAAATTGGATGAGAAAACAAAGAAGCAACTGCAGCTGTAAAGAAAAGAAAATGCCTGTTTGGAGACATACAATTTTTGCTATCCTTTCAGAACTTGGAGATAATTTCTAACTCCAAGAATGTTCTTTTGGCTACTCATAATTATCTTTTCCAATATATATTCAATCTAGCATTCATTTTGGCATTTTAGCATCTTTTCTATCTGAGAAATTTTCACTGAATAAAATCATAAATCGGTGTACATTGCAGATTATATATGCATAGTAAGTGCTACTTGGCGAATTTAATTGTCAAGCTAATTCAACTAAACCTGTCAAAACTAATGATGGTTTAGCCTAAGGAGGATATAAGTTCGAATATTTGTTGAGGTAGTGCCAACATATTCATCCATAGCAATTCTCTAGAAGGAATCTTCCCCTCCATAAATATAACAAACAAATGATCTCGATAAAGTCAAGGAATTTTACTTGTACCATAAGATGTATTTGGAAATGTATGGAAACAATGATGGTCAAGTCTTTTGCAGCACCCATTTTAAGGAAAACAAAAGTTGTTTTTGTAATTTATAATCAAGTAAAACCACTCAATTTCAATTTTATACAGCATCAAACCATAGTACCATTTATAATCTATATTATTGTGAATCTGAACTTCTTTTCTCAATGGTTTTCAGCATATTTTGCCAAGATATCTCAACAAGCTACCATGGACATACCAAAAATGTGGGTCCCAGTACATGGTCAGTTGAGCCATTTAATAAGGTCGAATTTGACTTGCCACTAGGAGCAATCCAATACAGTTTTTGGATTCATTAAAGCCTGTAGACACAACATCTTGATCCTCGCCAAGGTTTTAAGTCATGGTCCAAGATCCATACTAGTTGTTAACTAGACCCATATGGATCTGGTATGTCCCGGTCAAATGACACATGTTACACCAGCATACTGATATCACAAACTAAACAGAAAGGAGAGAAGAGGGGAGGAGAAAGAAGTGGAGGGGATATCAGCTGTGAAAGAAAGGGGGAGAGAGAGAGAGGAGAGAGAGAAGCATGGGAGAAAAGGAAACAAGGGATGACTGTACAATGACATCTGAAAGTTCAAAACAAAAAACAATGATACCAGGTGGTAAGCCTACCATCTTGTAGCTTTGGTTTGAACAGACATTGCGAAATCACCTGGTCTGCATCCTGTTTGCTGGTTGAACCAAAAATGTTGCTCAATATATACTGGTTTAACTGGTTTTTTTATTTCAGTCCTCATCAGCATGTTTGGAGAGCATAGCAAGGCCGATGAAGAGGTCAATGCAGTAAGTAATTTGTCTGTTCTTCACCAGTTTTCTTTGTAGTGGTTTTTTCTTTCATTTTTTTATCACCCTCAGATATTAGCAGCATGTACCATACTAGTTGCCAACCAAACTACAGGCGTCACGCACTTTAATCCTTAGTGCATCTTGGAACATAGCTGTAATCAACCTATCATCCATTATTATGTGCTTCACTCAAGTCAAATCATCTTCAAAATCAGTTTCAAATGAAGTTTTCACTTCTAAATCCCATGAATAGTATATTTGTGGAAAATCCCATGATTCTAAATCTCATAATTAAAGAATTTTATAATCCCATAATTAAGGGAATGAATTAGTATCGAACCAGCATCAAATCAATTTACTCAAACATATGGTATTGACTACCAAGAAACATTTGCTCCCGTTGCAAAACTAATTACTCTGAGTATTGTTATCTCTTGCAGCTAATTTTGAATGTCCTTTACATCAAAGAAAATTGAAGGTCTGCATGCCTTACATTCCTACAGAGAAGCCACTAGCAGATATTCTTACCAGAGGGCTTCAAAGATCTTCTTATGAGGTTCTAACTAGCAAGCAGGGAATCATCTTCGAGCCAGCTTGAGTGGGAGCATAGAAACTCAAAATCCCACGATTAAAGGAATCGTGAATCCCATAATTGAGGAATTTTACAATCCCATGATTAAGAAAATAAATTAGTATCAAATGAGCATCAAATCAATTAGTATCAAATCAGTATCATAATTAATTAGTATCAAAATTAAGGGATTCTCGATCAGTATCAAATGTTCCTATATTATAGGAAATGAATTAGAATGAAATATTGAATAGAATCAATTTTCTTAGTTGTACAGGTAGTAATCAGCCTATATATGCCTTCTTTTGTGTACAGAAAAGATCAATGAATGAGAAAAATTATATTCTCCTGTGTTCAATATCCATTGTCGTGAATTGTTGGTCTATAGCTGCTTTGAGCTTAAGAAATGGTTAAAATTTTGAAGCTCCTAAATGCATTATTAACATATAGTATTCTACACAAAATTACATGAATAATTAGACTAATGGCAATGGATAACTATCAGGCATTACTATGCACTATGACCAAAAACATGCACACGATACTTAGATATGAAGTTGACTCGAACCAAAAAGAAGAAAACTGCATTTGTACATTTCAAAGTTTCAGATGTAATTTAGAAAAAAGAAACAGATCCTTGCATATGTACGCACAAAGATTATCTTCAAGAAGCTTCTGATTATTGGTTCCCATATCCAACATAACTGGAAGTATCTGCCACGATGATAAATATGATAAGTCATGAGTTTGACTATAGAATTAGCACTATTGCTAAACGTCTATTATTTCCTTATGTTAAGCATGAAGACTAAAAGACACCAAAGATGACAAAACCAAGGAGATGTAAGGGATGAAATTGATCAACTGTAGCTGGCCCCTGTATAGGCAGATATCAAGCATATAATGCTCATAATGTGCATACAGAATTTCAGAGGTACCTGCTTCTCCAGGCAGCAGTTACTCAGTACACGTGGTGAGGAGCTGAATAAAAACTTACCTTTTGTGGATTGATTCCGGCAGCGGCAACATAGATGTCAAGTTTCCCAATGGGGATTCCAATACCTTGAACTCCAAGATCACCAAGACCAAGAATACGGCTCCCATCTGTCACCACTATCATGTCTACCTAAGGCCAATAGGATAGTCACATGATAAAACACAAATTAAGATGTCTGGTTTTTGGTGCAGGCTTGGCTACAAAAGTTAAAATTATATATATATATATATATTAAAAAAAGAAAAGAATATTAAAAAGGATATACTTTTTGCATAAAAAGATAGTGAAGTATTTTTTTCATCATCAACTACAATCAGGTGCCAGTCAAAAGCTTTCTAAACAAATATGGAGGTCGATTTTGATACTAATTAAGATCTGACAAAAAGACAGAGTACAAAAGAAATTTTAAAATTCAAAAAATAAGAAATTCAAAGTTTTAGGTTCTAAATGTGAATCCAGCATGGCTGTCTATGCCAACCGCGTTTCAATCATTGAACTATGAAGATACTTAAAAGGTATTGAACAAGTAGGAACTTAAGAAAACAAAAACATTAATTAGCTGTATTACTCAGTAAACCCTTTTGACCACTAGAAACATTAAATTGTCATAGTCAACTTTCTTTATTTTCTTATGTTCCTTAACCCAAAAATTGTAAAAGATAATTAAACTTCATTCCAGATCCGTTCCTTGCACTCAGGTGGGCCATGCCAAACCCAACCTGCCTTCGAGAAGGCTTGGGCTGCAAATCAACATGCTGCACCAACAGCTGCAATGTAAATTGGATAAGCATCCCTGATGAGAAAGTTATCACTCTTGACCTAGTGTTGTTGATCAGGTAAGACTGAGAAAGACCATAAAGATAAAGGTTTTGAAATTTAACTAGTTCTAACATAATTAATCCATATTAGAATAATTAAAATTATATGAAAGAAAACACTGCATGTGACTGAATACACGCTCCACAGCAACCCTAATACTAAAATGAGATAGTTGCACAAGAGAAGCAGGTACTATCAGTAAATCCACATTAGATTTGTTAGCACCATTTTGAAATTGGATGTCGTAGTACCACAACAACCTCCAATGAATTTAAGTTATAACTTAGACAACACTATATATATTTGGTGCCTACAGACTGTGGTCAGTATAAGATAGGGAACAAATTTAACAGCTATACAGCCAGACAGAGCAGGACCCTAAACTTTTGGGTTAAAGTTCATTTTAGCCCCGTGGTTTTGGTTATGGACCATTTAAACCCTTATGATTACTTATGTCTAAAATAGCTCCTACATTTTCAAAAACGTAGTATATAAGCCCCTCTCGACAAGTCTGAGTTAACAAATGTTAGAGTTTGCTTACATGGCATACTAACTCATAAAAAACTATTAATATAATGACATGTGTCATTGAAGTTTAAAAAAAAAATAAACTTTTTTAACCCCTATGGTCTTAGTCATGCATCACTTAAATCCTTATGGTTTTGCTTGTGTCTAAAATAACTCTTATATTTTTAAAAACATAACATATAAGCCCCTCCAATCAAGTCTGAGTTGACAGACGTTAGAGTCTGCTTATGTGGCATGCTAACTCGACGCACATCCACCTAAAGCAAGACCGGAAGCTCCTGAGCTCGTCGTCAGCATGGGAGAGGTTACGTGCGTACGATGCCCTGCTAAGCAGTAGTGGCTCGATGCTACTGTTGCTGGTCGCTTCCACAATGATGCCTCCTCCAACCATTGATGGTGGTCTCAATTTTTTTAATTTAAATTATACATATTATTATATTAATAGTTTATTGTGAGCTAACATGCCACATAAATAGACTCTAGCATGTGTTAACTCAAACTTGACATTGGAGACTTTTTTAAAATATATATAGAGATTATTTCAAACACGAGCAAAATCATAAGGGCATAAGTGGTCCATATCGAAAATCACATAAGCTAAAAAATAGATCTTTTTTAAATTTAAACTATATGTCATTATATTAATAAGTTTTATGAGTTAGCATGCCACGTAAACAAACTCTAACATCTGTTAACTCAGACTTGAAGAGAGGGGACTTATATGTTACGTTTTTTAAAATGTATGGATTATTTTAAACACAAGTAAACCATAAGAGCGTAAATGGTCCATGGCCAAAACCACAGGAGTTAAAATGGACCTTAACCCTAAAAATTTCTTTTCCTTATTCCTACTTTTTGCCTTCTTTGTTTCTCATTACTTTATTTTCTCTTCTCTTTTACTTTTTGCTCTTCCTCAAAATATTTTCTTGCCAAATATAGGCCAATTGTCCGCTTATCCATAAATGATAAAATTCTTATTGTAGCTAGCAAGAATTACAACACAATAGAACTACATATATAGCCAAACATTGCAGAAAAAGATGCAGAAACATTACAATTCAATATAAAAAGGTTTACATGATCACGCTACAGACCGTAGGCAATATTTGATCGGAGAACAAATTTAACAGAAGTACAGCCACACAGAGAGCATGCCCATAAACTTTTCTTTTCCTTTTTTATACCTTTTTGCCCTCTTTGTTTCTTATTACTTTATTTTCTCTTCTCTTTTATTTTTAGCTCTTCCTCAGAGTATTTTCATGCCAAATATAGGTCAATTGTCCTCTTATCTATACTTAAATGATAAAATTCTTATCGTGGCTTGTGTGAACTACAGCATATTACAACCATATATATAATCAAACATAGTAGAAAAAGTTGCAAAAACATTACAATTCAATATAAAAAGGGTTGCATAATCATGCTACAGAAGCGTGGTTACACCACGAACAACAACAGCAACAAAGGAACTCACTCCAAACATACAAAAGGCAGCTTCAAAATAAATGGAGAAAGAAACACCAAATAGACCTTTAATTGTTATAATTAATTAACCACAATTAAAAGCTATGTAAAACAAACTATTCATAAAGATGTATAACGTGAAGGTCACATTTTGTATGGGGTTGAAATCCAAGGATTTCTTGAATTCCAAAATTGGATTGTTCCAAGGGATATGTTGTACAAGATCTATAAATTATGGGATTTTAGAATTCCATAGATACCATTGGAACTTGTTTCCTAAAATTTGAGAGGCAATGTCTGGACGATGCAATATAAGAGACAATTTTGAGGGTAGGCTTAAATCACTACAAAATTTCCATTCCAAATGGCCTTTAGAACTAAAATGTGGTTGGTATTTTGGACGATGGGATTCAAATAATGCTAAGAATGTAAATTGAGGGTAGAATTTCTAGTGTTTTACTTAAGTGATGTTTGTCTAAATTCCACAATTTTCACAGGACCATGGTAGATGATGCCAAAAATTTTTAAATATTTTTAAAAAAATCAAGAAAAGCTCGGCGACGTCGCCTCGATCTTTCTCCCCACGCAGGAGAAAAATCGCATGGTCAGTGACAACACTCGGCGACAGTGGCGGCGACGAGGCGACATGAACGCGGCAGTAGTGGTTTTGTTTCTTCTCCTCTTCTTCTTTTCCTCTTCTTCTTCTTCCCTTTTCCTCCAATCTCCGATCTCCCTCAATCGTCACGATCGATTCTCCTCAATCGACGATCGATTTTAGCAAGTCTAGTAGCGGTCCGCGAACGAACGGTATGTGACGAACGATATGTACCGACAAAAATTTCAAACCTTGGTTTGAACAAGTCCATGAAGGATTATAAACTAAAACAAATTTATGGCTTGTTTTTGCATAGTTTCTTAAAATATACTTCCTACAAAAAATAACATAACAAGTTCTTCTGAAAATACTCATCTTTGTGCTGTATATCAATATCACCTAATCACTAGCATTAGTAGACTAATTATTTAATGTCTCTCTTCTCATAATTGTTGAGTATAATTGAAATTTTTCCATTTAAATTTTCTTTAACTTTGTTGTTCAAATAATTGTTAAGCAACAAAAAGTATTTATGGAAGCACATGCCAGTCTGTCAACCATCTCATGCTACAACGCCTATGTCAACAAGTTTTTCTTGTCCAAGCAATGTGGGAAAATATAAGTATTTCTAGGAAATGAATAAACACAGGCACCTGGTGAGATGGCCAATTATATATCATGGACATCATCTCTCCTTTGTCCTTTGCGCTGAAATACATGCCACGTGGACGTCTATATAAGCCACCATAATTTTGACACACCAAACCCACAGTTGGAGTGTAAACAATTGGAGCAAATTCCTTTATGTTATCAATGAGAACCTGAAAAGAGTAAATTATAAAAAGCTTTGTCAGTTTACGGGATCAACATCCCTTTAAGCATCAAATCATGCAGATTTTATGTTGAATTATAACTAACTTGAACAAGCTCACCCTGTAGTACAGTGTCTCATTTCTGTCATGCAGCCTGTTCAAAATCCTCCATTTGGCTAAAGACACAACAGCATCAGATGCACCTCTTGTATTATGCTCTAGAGATCGATATGAATTCACTGATAAAAGGAAGAGGAGGGATAAAAATCCAGAAGATATAGTAAAAGCATAACAAATATATAAAAGCAGATTGGAAACCATGAAAAATTCAGTAAGGATCTAACCCACCAAAATAATGATGTTATATATAAGATAAGACAGAAAAAAAAAATCCAGGTGCAAAAAATTGTGCAATCATTGTTAAGGCTAAAATTTGTATCTAACATATTAGACGGTCAGCACTGTATCACAATTAATGAAGATGAACAAATTGTAGAGTATCCTTAATAGTTAATGCAAGCATACAACTAAAACAAACATAGACTCATCATAGACTATATAAGTGAGAGGGGCTGTAATATCAATTAGCATCCCCAATATGGGTAGAACCAAGGTTTGACATACCACTCAATACTAGCGTATTGAGATTCTCTCGGTATGGTACACGGTACCAAGCATCATACACAATACGTATCACCTGATATACTAAAATTATTTATAATATTTATAATGTAATATTATATAATATAATATTAAATATTAATATATTAAGAAAAAGAAAAAAACTGGCGACGTCGTCTCGATCTTTCTCCCCGCATGGGGAGACGTTCCGCCTCCTCGCGTGGGAGGAGAATCGCCCACGGAAGCGTTGGCGTCGACCAGCGGCGACGACGCGGCGACCCGCAGATGGCAACGACGCGCGGGCAAGCCACGAGCGATGACGACGCGAGGAAAATAGGTCTTCTTCTTTCCTCTTCTCCTCTTCTTCTTTCTTTTTTTCCTCTTCTTCTTCTTCTACCCTTTTTCTCCCTCAATCGACCGTCGACGATCGAAATCAATCGCCAACGATCGATTTCTCCCTCAATCGATCGTCGACAGTCGAAATCAACCGCCAACGATCGATTTTGGCGATACCGCCTGGTAGCAGGTGGTCTACGTACCAGTAACCTGGCGGACCGATACGTACCAACCATATCGGGCGGTACAGATCAAAAATGCAAACCTTGGGTAGAACGTCTCTCGGTATGGTACGGTACACGGTACCAAGCATCATACACAATACGTATCACCTGATATACTAAAATTATTTATAATATTTATAATTTAATATTATATAATATAATATTAAATATTAATATATTAAGAAAAAGAAAAAAGCGACGTCGTCTCGATCTTTCTCCGCATGGGAGACGCTCCTCGTGGGAGGAGAATCGCCCACGGAAGCGTTGGCGTCGACCGCGGCGACGACGCCAACCGCAGATGGCAACGACGCGCGGCAAGCCACGGCGATGACGATGCGGGGAAAATAGGTCTTCTTCTTTCCTCTTCTTCTTCTTCTTTCTTTTCCTCTTCTTCTTCTTCTACCCTTTTTCTCCCTCAATCGACCGTCGACGATCGAAATCAATCGCCAACGATCGATTTCTCCCTCAATCGATCGTCGACAGTCGAAATCAACCGCCGACGATCGATTTTGGACGCTGCAGCGGTGTGGTCTATCAAGAATCTGGCGGACCGATACGTACCAACCATATCGGGCGGTACAGGATCAAAAATGCAAACCTTGGGTAGAACTTTTGTTTTCATTTGATTAACAAGAAGCAACACGAACCACTGATCTTGGTACCAAATAAACAGCTTTACCCAACAGATCCTCTAAACATTCAAAAAAGCATTTTTTATCATAAACCATGCCAATCCAATCTGAGAATGATCTAAACACTTAAGCTAATAGCTTTGACACTTTGAACTTTAGGGTTTCAATAAGGAAACCACCTCATGCATGAAGCCAGTTGGTTTCGATGGAGGTGAGGCCACAAGACTACAAGAGGACCAATAGTTGTGTATTTTTCAGTGTTATTGGTGGTTTCCTTCTGTCAGTTGGTTTTCTTAGTTTTTTTCTCTCATATGGTGTTTATTTTCTTAGCACCACAGAGACAGAATGCCTTCATTTTCATACCTCAGAATTTATCTGTAGGTACATGTCTAAATAAGACATCAAAACAAGAATGAGGAACTGGCTTAATAAAGAAAATGCTTCTCATCTCAAAAAGATTTGGTAACATGTAATTGAGAATATCTAGAATTTCCATCAAAGATCTTCATGATGATATGTGCTTTCAGTGACAAACATCAAGTTGATAGTGATGATAAAATCTAGATAAAACCAAATGAATTATAGTACTACCCATCTTGGCAATTGTAGAAAAGTCCTTCTCAAAAATAAACCACAAACGAGAGTAATAATGAATCCAGCATCCAATTTCACTCACGACAAAGGGAAGATCCGAAAACTTGGTACGAGTAACTAATACTCTATTGCTTTCTTTAGGGTTCAAAAGCCCATAAAATCCAGAGAGCAAGGGAGTTTTTAAGATATAAGGAAGATGTTTTACCAAGTGTATGTACACTAATATAAGCATGTAATATAATTAGTCCCCTAATAAGAAATAATGATGGAACTAAGAGAGCCCAGGTGTAGCATTGTATGTAGCAGATATAACCATCTTCAATGTAAAACAAACAGAAAGCATTCCTCAACCTTATGCTACAGCTGTCACATCTAATGAATTATTCAAGTAGGTCAAACTAACTCATTTGAATTTTCATCTGAATTCAATTATTATCAAGACAATCAGTTGCATTTTGTTTAAGAACGCAGGAATTGCAGTTAAACTAATAGTAAGAAAAACATGAGTGATAGCAGTATCAAACTTACTGTAAGTCAAATAAATAAAGAAAATGAATCTACCTAAGCAAACATTTTTACAACTACACTGAATGTTTACACATGGAAAGAAGAACATAATACTGATCTTGAGAAGTGTGACAACTGACAACTGATCTAAATGCTGCTGGCATATTCCAAAAAATTTCAGTCACAAGAGACCGTGAGTTACTCTCTGGCCATAATAAGTCTTCCAGAACACAAAACTACAGACACATATGAAGAGTATCTATTCACAAATCTACAAGAATAGATGTAATTAAATTATCAGCAAATTCCATAATGTAGTGGAAGAACTACCTCAGAGCATTCATCTTTTCTTCAAAGTAATTTAGTTGGTTTGGATTGTTCTTCATGCCACCAAATTAATTCATATACAAATTACAACTAAAAAAATTGCATGAGACAATCGAAGAATGAAAATTTTACATAATTGAATATAGCAAATATCACTAAGAAATTGTCCAACTTACTAAAACGCTCATATTGTTGCTCAAACGATATAACACGAGGAGGAAGGAGACCACGAAGCCCAAGCCGATCTCTTTCTGTCAAAGGAAAACCAGTATCCTGATCCAACATAAGTTCTAAATTAGACAGCTGTATGCATAAACTGACAGATCAGTTAAAGTTTGATAATTGTCTTAAGTCAGGAATCTTAACCAAAAGTGCCAATATGTTGAATGCAAAAAAGATAAATACAAAACTTTTTAAATGACAACTATGGACAACAGACGTAAAAGTTTTTCCAAATTGTCTCACACTGAACTCCATTGCTCATGAAGCCCGATTTATGATTCTTTGAACAAATCAAGGTAAATCCCTACCAACCAAATCAATTCCAGGAAAGTTCACCCATAAAAAATCAAGAAATTACCAAATATGGGGAAACAAAGCTGGACCAGAAATAAGTCATAAATGATTTGTTACAACTTGATTGCATAAATTGAAGTTTGATAATTGTCTAAAGTTAATTGCATAAAATTGAAGTCAGGAAAAAAGACAATATTTGAATGGACAAAGATTCATCTAAACCATTCTAAAAGACAATTATAGAAACCAACAAAATAATAATAATTATCTTGACGTGGTACACTCCGAACTCCCTGGTAGTCATGAAAACCAAATTTACGATTCTATAAACAAATCAAGAAAGTAACAAATCCCTAAAATAACAAATCAAAGTTTCCACTGTCCCTTTCAATTCCAAGAAAGATCACCAGGGAAGCAGCAAGAAAACAGAGATGGATCGCACCTCATCGACCCGGAGTAAGATCGAGAAAGTGGCAAATCGAAGTGCCACCAACCACTAAAGTCCAACAAGCTCTCACCAAGAAAGCACCAAGAAACCAAGAAAGATCAGCACTAAGACATCTAAAAGAAGGGGAAACAGACCCGGATGGATAGGTCAAGAAAGTAACAGATCAAAGTCCAACGACACCAGTGAGTTGAATGTAAAGGAATTTACTTAAGCAAAAGAAAAGAAAATTCCCAAAACGTCTCAGCACTCCCTCCTTGTCATGAGACCCAAATCTATAATTCTTCTTGAACCCCAAATCCATGATTCTTTAAACAAACCCCGAAAGTAACAAATCAAAGCCCCCACCGTCCCGTTCAATTCCGAGAAAGATCACCAAGAAAGCAATAAACAAAAATCACACCTCATCAATCCCGGTACGATCAAGAAAGTAACAAACGGAAGTGCCCCACTGAAGTCCAACAAGCTCTCTCAAGAAACCAAGAAAGATCATCACTAAACCACCAAAAGAAGGGGAAACAGACCCGGAGAGGACCTTACTGGACCAGGGGTAAGAACAAGAAAGTAACAGATCGAAGTCCGAGGAACCCACTGGATTCCCGCGGAGGTAGAAATCACCAACAAGTACCGGACCTTATTGAACCAAGGGTCGTGGAGGATGTCGGTGCCACGCTTGTGGACAATGCAAGGCCCAGGGATCGACATCGACAACCGCCGCGCCTGCCGCAGATTCCATGCCGCTCGAGCGAGGTTCCACATTCTGCTGCTTCGATCGTAGAGATCGGCGACGCTTCCTTGCCCTCTTCTTCTCTACTTGGGGTTCTCTCGCCGAGAGCTCTTAAAAATGAGTGGTGGGACTTCTCTTCCCCCTCGTGGGATTTATGAGCGGTGGCGGCCATGGGGGAGACATAACGATGTCTCCCGTTGCACGTACCCGCGGATCATATTAATCTAACGTTTCCTGGCTTCCTATTGGGCCGCAAAATAATGTCAGATACCTGCCAGCGCGCAAAGGTATAGCCATCCGTGAGGTTCGCACGGAGAGAATAATGGAACAGATGCGGATTCGTGGAAACCGAGGGACATGAGAGAAAAGGGTTTATTGTCTCATGATAAACACGTATATATAATTCATTTATTATCTTCCAATAAATTGTAATGAAATAATATTTATTATGATTATGTAGCCGTTTATGAAATTTTAGGTATATATGATATTTTTATATTATTCCCGCTCATTATCCTACAGTCTCTTTTGCTTAATTCGTTGAAAGCGTTCGCGGATCAGATTAATCTAACGTTTCCTGGCTTTCTATTGGATTCTACGGAACAATATCACCGAAAAATAGAGTTATCCGGGAGGCATCGCACGTAGAGGGGAATAGAACTGATGCGAATTCGTCTGACGAAAAGTGATGGACACGTGGATAAAACACGTAGCTCGAGGAAAGAACGTTGCCTGTTTCGTTCATATTATTTTTATTAAAATTTACTATTCACAGTCTTTTTTTACTAGTAACCATCCTATTATATCTTTAAAAATAATAAAATATTATTTTACTATTTATAATCTCAATATTACCTTTTCATCATTTCTTTTTCTCTTCCGCAATATTCCTTATTTAATCCTCATTATTAATGTTATTTCCTATCACAACCAATGTCTTCTCATTTGTTACTCGTTAACGTCCACACGATTCCTCAAGACTTATTATAGGTGTAGTTTGAGATCATGTTACAACCAAAGCCTCTCGATGTCATTTGGCCTTGCTCTATGCTTTTTTGACGTCATCCCCTGAAGAGAAATAATAAGAGGAGGAGAAAAAAAATTGATGATGTTTCAATTATAAATTAATATTTTTTAAATATTAAAAATTTTAAATATAAAAAATATAAATGGTAAAAAGGATATATCGCTCGCTTTAAATACTTTTTAGCATATATCCAATATTAATTAATTATTAGTAGTTTTGCATCATAAATCTATAGAATTTGAATATATAAAATAATTTTAGTAATATTTTTTTTTGTTTTTTCCCTGATCGTATGATTCAATCTTGAAGATAAAATAGTTATTTTATGTATTACCTCATACATTAGAGTCGAATAAAAGAGTTGGATTTGGCGAACACTTAGAGTAGAATAGTAGAGTAGAATGGTAATAGGAAGAAAATTAAATAAAAGATGATATTCAAAATCGAGCTCAACTTCTTCATCTTCATAATTTCCTTATTTTTTATCTATTTCCACCCAAATAATAAAATAACTTTTTTTTCAATAAATCTCTAATTTTAAATAATTCTTCCAGAACATTCTTAATTTTCAAAATTTATAATCGATAACTTTAGCACCCAAATCAATGACTTTTGGATCGTTGGTTTTTTAAGAGTTTAATTTTGGTTCAGTTTGATTTAGTTCAGTAATGGTTTGAGATAGTTGAGAAAACTTATACGTTAGTTTATAGTGTACGGTAGGTGAGTGGTGTTGAGCTCGATAAAGATCATCATCTCTTTTTTTTTTTATCTTTTACTTTTCTTTTTATTCTTTTGACTTTTTCTTTCTCTTAAGTGGGTGATGATGCTCCTTTGTCCTTCTCCTTTATTTTCTTTTTTATCTATTTAAGCGTTGAATCCAGAAGATAAAAATGTTTCATGTAAGTATATTATCGTTTTTATTAGTATTTGATCATTATTTAGACAGGATAAAATGCATATAGGATTTTCATAAATAGAGTGGTATTTAAATCATTTTGATCTAATGAATGGACTCGTATTTAAATTTTGTTCCCTTGTTTGATTTTCTTCCTTCCTGAGCTGGAAGTTGTTATAACCCCTTTATATATTGGTTCATGCACTTGTCAAATTATATATTTGTTTTATAATAATCTCATTGTAGGGATGGAGTATTTTCAGTTTTTGATTATATTGATAGTCAGACATTAAATTAAATAGCATGTTTGGATCAAAATCAATTATCAAATGATTTGGATTTTACCACTTGTATCATAGACTTGAATGACATATTTTATTGTGATGAAGATTATGATAGTAATGATGTTTTGAAAAATAAATTGTTTGAAGAAAAAATATGAGAAAAGGCTAAACGTGATATTAATTCTAATATTTATAATACATTAGATGTTGTTGGTGAATAAGTTATTTTTAGTGGGGACATGTATAGCTAAGATGATAATGTATTATTAAACATAATAATTATTTGCACTGAAGATGATAATCGTTTCTGTATTGATCTTTTTGTTGGTTAAGTATGGTATTTAAATAATATTAAAGTTATTTTATTGGATATTTTTGATATATACTATTTTAGAACCCAATAAATGTATAGGTACTTAGAGACAAGGATGAATTTTAGAAAATCTTATAATACTATGTAATTTGAAGAAATTTTCGCGATTAGAAATTTTAAGATAAAAGCAAAATATATCAATTGATAATAACTCATGGTAGAATTGATAGTTTCAGAATTATCAAATTTTACACAGAGCAAAAATATAATTTACCATGATTAAATATGGATAATAAGAAATGCAATAGTTCTAAATCAAATTAAAGATTAAGTCATGACAAATATTGATTATACTCCTAAGATAATTATTGCTGATATTCAAAAAGGATTTGAAGTTATTGTATCATACAAAAAAAGCCTATCTTAGGAGTATTTCATTTTTAAGGGAGCTAAAAGACTTCATAGATATGAGGCACATGTTCAAATGACAATGACATCAAAAAATAATTCTTAAAAAATATTTTAAACTTTCAGAACTTACATAATGCTGCACATCTATTGAACAAGTATCTTAGTACTTTGATGGTGACTACAATCATTGATGGTTGTAATAAATTATTTTAATATATTTTAGATTGTGATGAAGATTAAGTATAGGGATTCATGATAGTAGTTTTTGTAATATTGAGAATATGTATTATCAAATATAAAAATTTAAAATCCAAGAATTGTTTCAATTGTGAAGGACATAGCACATCATGATTATTACATGGTTCATCTATCGAAAAATCTTATAACCGATAAAGATACTATAAAACTATTTTAAGTTACTTCTAGAGGCCCTACTATATATAAGTTTTAACAAATGCAAGAAAAAAATTGAGTAAAAATTATAGAGAAAATTTTATATGAACATCAAAAATTAAGAAGAAAAAAATAGGATATTACTTTTTTTATTATGGATATATAATGCTCATAATAAATGGATCAAAAATTATAAATTCATTGCTTAAAGTTGTTCGTTGCTTACCTATTATCATTGTGATTAAAATGATAAGGAGAAAGGTTGTTGAATGGTTCTATATCTATTGTGAAATAACTACTAATTTGATATCAATTTTCACAAGTATTATCGAGAATCAACTAACCAAGACAAAGGAGAACGATCGATACTATAGTGTCTTTGAATTGCAAGTATAGACATTTTCTGAAATAGTTATAGTAGATTTGGAAAAACAAACTTGTTTATGTCAGTATTTTGATAATTTCATGCTCTCATGTGATGATTGCTATTGGGTATAAGCATGTTAATTTATATTTATATTATGAAAAATATTATATAGTTGACCCCTACAAGAAGATCTATAATAATAAAATATTTTGTATGAGAAGCAAACGTTATTGTATATGATGGTCGTATTATAGTACCTTAGAAGCATGGTGCAGATAAATAAAAGAAAAAAAACAAAATTTAAATAAATACATATTGGTATGAAAAAATATGTATCCAAGGTGTCAACAATTTAGACATAAACATTGATTATGTAAATTTCCACCAGTATCACAATAGTTATAGGAAATGATAATTAGATTATATTTTTGGTTGTCCAATGTAATTCTGAATCAGTGACTTTTATAGAATTGAAACATTTGAATACAAAATTAATTTTAGGATAAAAGTTTAAGTAAATTCTGATAGTTATAAAAAAACATTACACATCACATTTGGTGTAGATAAAAAAATAAGAAAAAATAAAAAGTGTAGATTGATTAGATGATGAAAAACCTAAAAAAAACAAAAAATATGTAAAATCGAAAAGATGCCATATATGTCCATCTTGGTGCCATTCAAAGGTTTCATTAAAATTTGACATAATTTTGACTTGTCATTATAACAGTTACACTATTTTTTGAAATGGTTACAAACATAATATAATTGATACAAGGGCCTTGTTCTTTAAACCAAATTTTTACCATAGGTTTTTCAAATAGAAGCTCAAATATAAAAAATACTGTATGGGTGTATTATATTTAGATAAAATTTTTAAAAACTTTGATAAATTATAAAAAAAGATAAAATGTTCATATGTTGAAATAATCTCATAAATATCAAGAAATTTTCTAAAATAAAAAATCTCATAAATGTCAATCAGGGTGCTATTAAAAGGAATTCTGAAAATGTCACAACATCTAGAATAGGCGTTGTATGAGTTACAATGCTTTTTATTTGACCTAAAAACAATATTAACTAAAACAAGTGCTTTGGTTTTTGGATCAAATTTTTACTATTGGTTTTTCACCTATATAGAAACTTAAATATCAAAACATTGCATGAATGCATTATATTTTGGTATCAATTAAAAAATTAAAAAAATAAAATAAAAGTAAAACTGTTCAGATATTGAAAAACTAAAAATTATCAATAAAAATCCCTAGAATAGAAAAGGTCTTATAAATATCCATCTGGGTCTTACTGAAAGTTACACATGATTTTGACTGGTCCTAAGATCAATTATACTATTTTTCTGAAATAGCCTAAAAAATAGTATAATTGATACATGGGCTTGAGTTTTCTAGACTAAAATTTTATGATAGTTTTCCCACTTATTCAAAAGCTAAAATATATATTAAAAAATTGCATTGATGCATCATATTTTGGTGAAATTAAAAAATAAAGAAATTAGAAAAAAGATAGATTGTTCAGATGCTATAAAAAATATAAAAATATAAAAAAGTTTTTAAATAGAACATATATCATATATCTCTATCTGAGTGTCATTCAAAGGTTCATGAAAGTTTTAGATGATTTTCATTGGTCATATTAGTTACATTATTTTTGAAATGACTCGAAACCAATGTAATTGATGTACGAGCTTGGGTTGTTGGGACTAAATTTTAACATGTATTTTTTACCTATTTAGAAATTTTGGTAGACTTGAAAAAAAAATAGAAAAAAAACAAACTGTTCAGAAGTTGAAAAAAACAGAAATATATTAAAAATCATGTGTGGTGTCATGAAAATTTCACATGATTTTTACAAATCCTTGTATCTCAATTACACTATTTTGAAATTACCCTAAAAGTAGTGTAACTGATACATGGCCTTGTGCTTTTTAGACCAAATTTTTATTATGGCTCACTCATAAAAAATCTCAAATGTTAAAAAGGTATTGCACTGATGCATCATATTTTTGGTGGAATTAAAAAAAATATAGAAATTAGATAAAAGACAAATTATTCAGATCTTGACAAAATCATCAAATATAAAAAAAGCTATAAAATAGCAGAGATGCTATATATCCATTTGAGCGCCATTTAAAAGTTTTATAAAAATTTCATGTGATTTTGACTAGTTCTTGTATCAGTTACACTGTTTTTGAGATGACCTAAAAACAGTGTAACTGATCAAGTATTAACAAATATTACATGGATGCACTATATCTTTGTGTCAATTCTTAAAAATTTGAGAAATTTAAAAATAAAATATTTTTAAATATTAAAAATCCAAAAAATAAATAAAACATTCCTAAAATAGAAAATTTATCTTATATGTTCATTTAGATGTTATTTAAAGGTTTCATGAAAGTTTCATATACTTTGACCAGTCCTTGTATTAGTTACATTATTTTGAACTAGCCCCAAATACAATTTAAGCGATACAAGGGCTTGGGTTCTTTAGACCAACTTTTTAGTTTGTTTGTCATATATTAAAAAGATCAAATATCAAAAAAAAATTACATGCACACATCATAGGTGAAAAATACAAAATCTAAAGAAATAAAAAATTAAACTTTTCAAATGTCGAATAGCCCAAAAAAGATATAAAAAAACTATGTAAAATAGAAAAAATCTCATCAGTGTCCATCTCGGTACCATTCAAAGGTTTCATGAAAATTTTACATGATTCTGACCAATCCTTATATTAATTACACTATTTTTTAACTAACACAAAAAATAATATAGTTGATACAAGAGCTTGGATTTTTCCAAGACAAAAAATGATACACAATGGGATACAAATTAGAAAAATGCCATGTAAATTACAACAAATGCTCTATTTTTTATAAATTATAAAAGGTGGGATATAAATTGTTCATGTATATAATAGATGCTCTTTTTTATATGCATACAACTGTTTCCATTTATACAATATCTACAATATATTAACGAAATTTCATTTGTACAATTTCAGGGTTCAAAAACTCTCTAAAAAAAACACATATATACAAACTAATGATCATCATATTTTTTATAAAATTATTTATCTTCCAAAATTGCTCCTACAATGTCCAATTGATACCACTTCATGTGGACTAGGAGAACGTTAAAGGATATCCAAAAATTAAATGCTTGATAAACTTTAAAAGGAATATAGCACAATCATTATGGGATACACAAAGATCGTTAATTATACAATTGATCAATGAAATATGTATGGTATTTAGAGTGTTCGGCCATGGTAACTTACAATGCAATTTACTTTGGAGATAACACATGTTTATTTGTCCATCCCTTATTTGTTGATTGACATAATCTCGGGATGAAACCAATCTAGATCAATATCATTCATACTCGTCAATGTCTTTACCCACAATATTGAAAACATCATCATTAAATTTGTTTACCGAAGCGCCCAATCTAGAAGGAATTCACTAAAGACTTATCATTTTATAATTTTTTCCTATATCTCTTTCATTATTAGATATTGAATTATAATGCTTCCAAATCTTCTTCTGTACATTGACAGCCAAAAGGTGCTAATGCATCAGATTAGTCTCATGTAATAACATAAAAATATATTTAATTAACCCAACATCATAAGTCTTATTGTATTGTTTAATTAATCAGGGATAACATTCTTGACATATTCTAAACAATAGGTTACTTTAATATTCTAAACTAAATAAGAAAAAATAACTCTTGCATATATACGTATGGAACTCGAATCCTGAATACATGACTATTGATACCACACAAGAATCTTCAAGCGATGATAATATGAAAAATTTCCTCCAAAATAGAATATTAGAACGTAGATCTATTAAATCACCATGGCACATACTGTTCTAATCTAATAGCTTGAAGAAGCAATCCAATTTGAGGTGTTGTATATCATATTTTCTAACTAGTTCAGTTGATAAATTATAATGTTATAAAAATAAAATATTTTGGTTAGCTTACTTATATTTTAATAAATATATGCTTAACTTATTATATACAATCAAACTATAGATATTATGCAATTTATGACAATGACTTTAGTTCGCATATGGTTATAGTGTTGCTTGTTCCTCTAAGAAAATTTACTCTCTTGAAGTCTAAAAATCAAATAAATTCTGTCCAGACATCCTATTTTCAAGTCTGTTTGCTATCTTATAAAACCTGTTAAGATCTTACCTTCAAAATGTCTGCTATCTGCTTTCCTAGTCAACAATATTTGTCTTGCCTATCTCGACAATGCCTTTACCTTCCTCATGGAGAAGGGAAATGATGTCCAGCTTCGCCTCCTTATCATTCTTTTCAAATTTCTTCTTTTCCAAGGGTTCACGCTCCCCTTGGTTGTCTTCTTCGTAGTCTTTTTTTTTTTTTTTTCACAGTAGCTCCTCTTCTTTCTCTTCTTCTTTTTCTTAGTCCTCATTTGATAGAGACATATTTGTGTCGCTGGCTAACAAGTTATGCTACATCCTTACCCACGAATCCACTAACATTATCACCCTAGCCATATTCTTGTACAAAAACCACTAACTTTCTAATCATGCCATGATATCTATTATAGGATTTGCATTCTGAATGTTGGGGTTCATGTGGTTTGGGTTGTCTTTCTGGGACATCATCTGTACATTTATCAAAGATTTCATGAGTTTATTTCTATAGAATGAGAAAATAATTAATTATCAAATTATCTCTATCAAAGCCATAATTTATGCAGTTAATCGACGAAACATACCCCCGTAGATGGTCTCTCAACAGCTGGTACCTTCACATTTGGTACCTCATCAGTTGGTGAGTTAGATGAATTTAAAGATTATAGCTATTTAATGATCTACAAATAACGAAAGTCTGAGTGGGCTATAATTACAAATATGAATTTAGAAAAAAATATTTGTTTATATAATATTTTTGATAATATTTTATTATTTTAAATAATATGAGAATTGATTATTTTCATAATTTTAAAGATTCTACTTTGGTTGTAAACTTAAAGCACGACATATGCTCACAAAACCACCCCTATCAAAAATCAACTATATCTTAGGACCCAATCATATTTAAAAAATTGCTAATATGTGTAGGCAACATCTGCCAATAGGAATCTCTGAATTTTCTAACTATTATTTCCCAATTAAACTTATTTAAAATATAAAGACTATCAAGATACTACTGATATATCATCTTTGATAAAATGATATATAATATATATCATCTATTATTTCCCCCACCCTATAGTTACTTTGATAAAGTAATATATATATTCAAATACATATAACAGATACATCCAACATAAGTCCATCACTGATATATATCATCTCAATGTAATTTAGTCATTAGCTTTTCTAATTGCCTAGGGGTTTGTTCTTCAAATAAAAAATATTTTCATATAATATGCTAGTCAAGTCAATCAAGTAATGACACATTATATTATTTGTTACATATATTATGAGATTCTTAGATTTATATAATATCAATTAGATCATGATAATGAGATCAATTCACTTTTAAACATATACTCTAAATAATATTGGTCATAGATTACTTGAAAGAGATATTGAGATAACCAAACAGTTTGGTGTACTATATACTCATCCATATGATGAAGGCGACTATTCTCATAGCCGTTGTAAGGAGACACTAAGGGTATAATATAAGTGCTCATTGGAGAATAAATTCGTTGATTGATCCACTTATGAAATGTTGGATGGTTAATGATCCCTGACGTCAAATAGTGATTCCATAGTCCCAATTGTGTGTTTGGTCCTTAGACTTCTGACACCAAAGATGTCTTGTTTGAATACTATTTTCTTTGATGTCAGATTTACAATTGGTTATTGGGATCAGTAGTCAACCTTTCGAAGACAATTGAGTATTAATAGAGGATCGTTCACTTTCGATATCACCAGAGGAATATCTTATATATTCTGTTGGGAAGCCTCAGCGAAAGCATCATATGCATAGCAGAAATCAAAATAAAAAACCAGTTTCCCACGCAGATTAAATCGTCGTACAAAAGATTGGGTCATGAGAAAGGCGCAAAAACCAAAAAATTGCATCGTGTGAGAGATTGTTTTACCTAGGGAGATCATATATCCCAGTTTTTCAAATCCGGATGGAGAGGATGAAGGAGGTCAAGCGTCCTCTCTAGCGGCATCCACACGATGGATCGCTATAGTAATACTTCTCCAATCACAATCTCAGCTCTCGCAACTCTTGCACAGAGGGAGGGAGGAGAATAGGAGGGGGAGGCAAAAGCTGTAGCCTATCATCCATGAGTCTCCCCTCTTATTTATAGAGAGTCACCAAAAAAACTCTAGGGCTCCTACCTTAGTAGGTATTGGATCTCCATCCAATTACCCACTAACCTTGTATCATTGGATCTCTATCCAATAATCTCCTTAGGTCTCTAATTGGGCCTCAATCAAGGAGCCCATCAGCATAGGGTCTCATCTAATGAGAATAAGGGCTAATTGAATCTCCATCCAATCCTTTATTCATTGAAGCATCCACCAAATATGTGTGACCCTTTAGGCTCGATACCGAGCTGACCATGAGTCACTCCCATCAAAACTCCTTTTGATATAATAAATTATTATCCCAATAATAATTCACTCAACTCATCGACTATGGACGTACTAGGCCATTATGCCATAGTCCCCAAACGGTATATGGGGATCAAATCCATCGGACCTGTCTATCTATAGTTACCGTGTATCTATAATCCATCATCAAACTAATATCCCAGAGACCGTATATTGGACATGGTACTATCAGGTCACATATAGAATCAGTTTCTCTTGCTATAATCAAATTCTACTAGATAACTCCTTATCTCTCAATCCGAATGACTTTGGCTAGGTATTTGTCTGAGTAAGCATATACGAGATATTCTTCTCATGATATCGAGAGTGGACAATCCTTTATTGACACTTAAATGCCTTCGTAAGATTGACTATCAATCCCGATAACCAGCTGTACTAGATCTGAAACTTTCCAAACCTATAAGTCTAGCATTAAAGAAAGGAGTACTCATACAAGATCTTCTTGGTGTCTCAAGTCAAAGAACCAAATACACAAATGAGATTATAGAATTGTTGTCTGATATTAGATATCATCAAACATACATCATTCCATAAGTAGATCAATCAGCGAACTCATTCTTCAATGAGCACCTGTACTATATCCTTAGTGTCTCCACATAAGTGGTTATGAGACCAGCCGCCTCCATCATATGGACGAGTATATAGTTTATCAATCTGTACGGTTATCTTGATGTTCCTATTGAGTAACCTATGATCAAGATTATTTAGGATCTATGTTTAAATATGAATCAATCTCATTATCATGATCTTATCATGATCTGATTCCCATTACACAGAACCAAAGACACCATAATATATATGCTACATATAATATAATGTGAGAATATATCAATATTAATCATAAGCAAAAATATTACGCAGTGTGTCACATGTGCCATCACTCATGTGATTGGCTTGTAGGGCACCTATAACTAACAATCTCCCACTTAACCTAAAGCCAATCATCTATGTGTCTGATCCTTATCAGACCCCTATAATGCTCAAATACAATCTGAGCCAACAGCTTCGTTAGTGAATCTGTAATGTTATCTTCGGATGAAACTCTTTCCATTGCTATATCTTTATGGATACGATCTCTCTAATTAAGTGGAACCTCCTCAGAACAATTCTGATGAGACCTAGGTTCCCTTGCTAGAGCTATCGCCCTATCACTGTCACTATATATGGGAATCAATTCTGCGCTACTCAGAATGATTCCCAAATCCCTAATGAACTCTTTCATCCACACCCCTTCCTTTGCTGCTTCTGCTGCAGCAATGTATTCCACCTCTGTGGTTGAGTCAATAGTAGTATTTTGCTTGGAACTCTTTCAACTTACTACTCCTCCATTTAGGGTGAAAATATATTATGAGTTTAACTTACTATCATCAATATCAGACTGAAAACTCGAGTCCGTATAACCCTTAACTTGGAGGCTACCTTCTTTATATATCAGTAAAAGATTCTTAGTCCTTCTTAAATACTTAAGGATGTACTTTACTGCCTTCTAGTATTCCAAACCTAGATTCGTTTGATACTTGCTTGTGACACTCAGAGAATGTGCTATATCAGGTCTGGTACATAGCATAACATACATGATAGACGCTATTGTTGAGGCATAAGATATCTTATCCATGTCTGTGCTTTCTTCGGGAGTATTTGGGGACATACTCCTAGAAAATGATATTCTATGTCTCATCGGTATTATACCTCTCTTGGAATTCTCAATGCCAAACCTTTTAACAATGAAGTTTATATACCTAGACTAGGATAAGCCAAACATCCTCTTAAATCTATCTCTATAGATCCAAATCCTCAAAATATAGGTGCTTCCCCTAAGTGTTTCATATAGAAGTCTATGGATAGCCAAGCCTTTACTGTTGAGAGCAATCCTACATTATTCCTAATAATTAGGATGTTATCCACATACAACACCAAGAAGGTAATAGCACTCTCACTTACCTTCATGTACACATAAGGTTCATCTTCGTTCTTAACGATATCATAAGATCTGATCGTCTCATCAAATCTTATGTTCCAACTTTAGGAAGCTTACTTTAGTTCATAAATGGACCCGAGTAACCTATACACTTTATCTAAACTCTCTCTATATATGAATCTCTCTGGCTATATCATATACACCTCCTCCTTGATGTTGCCATTAAGAAATATCATTTTCATGTCCATCTGCCAGATCTCATAGTCATAGTGTGCTGCAATGGCCAAAAGAATTATGATGGATTTAAAGCATGGCTAAAAGTGAAAAGGTTTCATCATAGTCAAACCCTTGCCTTTGACGATATCCTTTAGCTACCACCCTTGTCTTATAGGTCTCCACCTTTCCATATACTCCGATCTTCTTTTTGAAGATCCACTTGTAGTTGATGGGTACGGTACCCTCAGGCACATCCATAAGGTTCCAAACCTTGTTAGAGTACATAAAACCATCTTAGAATTCATGACTTCTTGCCACTTCCCAGAGTCTATACTCATAATAGTCTTATCATAGGTTTAAGGATTAACATCCTAAAAGTCCTCTCCACTGATATGTCCCACATATCTTTCAAGAGGGTGAGATACTCTACTAAACCAATGCAAAGTTGGAATTTGTGTGTTAGGTACATGAACAAACTCGGGCTCTGGAATGGTGCTTGAGCTAGGTTCTCTAACTTCGCTCAATTCTATCTCACTTCCACTGTTTCCATTAAGAATGTATTCCTTCTCAAGGAGCATAGCTCTCTTGGCAATAAAGACCTTTCGATCCTCGGAATGATAGAAATAATATCCCAAAGTATTCTTAGGGTATCCTACGAATGTGCACCTTCCATCTTTGATTCCAACTTATCGGGGTTGTGTCTTCTAACGTGGATAGGATAACCCCAAATCTTAACCACCTTAAGATCAGACTTATTTTCTTTCTATATTTTATATGATGTAGACACTATCAACTTTGATGAAACTCTGTTCAAAAGGTAAATTACGGTCTCTAAAGCGTATCCCCAAAACGAGATGAGTAGGTCAGCAAAACTCATCATAGACCACACCATGTCTAACAATATGCAATTCCTCCTTTCTGATACACCATCGAGCTGAGGTGTATAAGGAGGTGTCCATTGGGATAGAATTTCATTGTCCTTGAGGAAATTGGTGAACTCCGTACTCAAGTACTCTCCTCCTCGATCTGATTGAAGAGTCTTAATACTCTTTCCAATTTGGTTCTTCACCTTATTCTTATATTCTTTTTCTCAAAAGCCTCAAATTTATACTTCATTAAGCACATGTGTCCATACCTAGAGAAATCATCAATGAATGTAATGAAGTATGAGTAACCGCCTATAGCCTAAGTCGACGTAGGACCAGATACATCATTATGTATGAGTTCCAATAACTCAGCGGTTCTCTCTCCAATTCCACTAAAAGGAGAGTTGGTCATCTTCCCACGAAGGCGGGGTTCAAAGTTGCATATGTCTCATGGCCAAATGGATCAAAGTATCCATCTTTCGGTAACTTTTGAATCCTTCTATCATGTACATGACTTAGCCTACAACGCCATAGGTATGCATTATTCACCTCATCTCTTTTTCTCTTAAACATATTTATATTCATGATGTGTGGAGAAGTGTCTAACATATATAAGCCATTTATAAGGGTCCCTCTAGTGATGATCTCATCATCCATAATTATTGAACAACTATTATTTTGAAAAATTAATTTATATCAACTAATTGTCAAACAAGAGATGAAAATAATATTTTTGATAATGGAAGAGATAAAATAGCATGCATCTAATGTAATAATAGCTTCACTATGCAAATGTAAGATAACCTCCTCAATAGCAATTGCAACAACTCTTGCTCTATTGCCCATCTTAAGGTTATCTCGCCTCTGGCCAATCTCCTAGGTCTTACCAGAACCTACAACGAATTACAAATATGATAAGCACCCCGGTATCTAAGACCCATGTGTTATCATAAAAATCTGACAAGTGTAGACTGATCATGAATATACCTGAAGCTTCTCCAAGCTTCCGTTTTGCCTTATCTGCAAGGTAGTCCTTATAGTTCCTCTTCTAATACTCGTCGTGGCTGTAGTGGAAGCACTATCCTTTATCCTTTGTCGGGTCTTTCTTGGCAACCTTTGCCTTACCCGGTCTTTCTTTGCTCTTGCCCTTCTTAAGGGTTTTAATGACCTTTCTTTTCTTATTGATCTCACAAATATAGAAAATTGGCTTCTCTTTCTTGATGGTACTCTTAGCTTCCCTCAATATATTGAGGAGCTCAGGCAGAGTCATCTCAAATATGTTCATATTAAAATTAATAATGAACTATGAAAAAGAATCTGGTAGGGACTGAAGTATAAGATCAATATACATGTTATCATTTAGGACTATCTTTATACTTCACAAAGCGAGCGATCTCATCCTCGCTTGTCCTTTCCTTCAGTGTGGGCACAATCGCATCAAGGATATATACGATTTCTTTTTCATAAGAACAATTCTCAAATTGTGGAGCCTTTGGACCAATGAGGCGGTTGTCATTAAGTATGTCATATAGGGGTTTTGCAAGCGATAAACTAGATATAACATAAATAAATAATATACAAATTTTACAAAAAATACTAATTAAGATATGAACTTCTATCTTAATGTACTCCCATTATTTTCCTAGCGAATCACGCAACACCCTCAACACATTAGATGAAAGTCTCTGGCAGACTCCTATTGAGGATTAGGATCCAATTGACGCCTTAGTGCAACCTCAAAGGACTCAACTAATTACACTAAGCTCAAAAGATAGGCAACTCTTACTAATCACAACTCATTATAATTCCCATCATATTCGGCCTTCGAATTATCATGGTCTCGACTGCTCGACCAAATATGAAGTTCAGTTAAGTGATCACCATCATTATACGATGAGTCTGATTTGATGGATATGCTCTCGACTGCTCGACCAAGTCACCGGTGACATCTATATGTCGTAGGCAAGAACTCGATCATGTAGATAGGTGAGCCTCGAGTGACTTGACTAACTCAACCTATGTCGTGATTCAATTTCTTCCTATAATGATGGAAGGCCATGTGAGTCAATCTTATTGCCTTACGCTTATCGACTTAATATTATTATAGGAGAAATTTTCATTTTGTATCGATCTCCTAATATGTCGTGTCACACACATACATATTTAATATATATCTACATCGCATACAAATATATATATATATATATATATATATATATATATATATATATATAATAGGTGTATAACACATCACATATGCAAGCCACACCGGATGATCATAACCTATCACCTAATATGACTAAGCCTGAGCTAATGGGCCTAATAAATCACAATAGGATCTATATATGCATCAGCACATCTCCATGCCTTGTGATTGTTGATCTTATCATCATCGGTTCCATCGAATCGTCGTATTACCATGCGACATGATCTCTTGCCATGACATCGTGGGTTCCGCTATTACCTCCACGCTCCCGTTGCGCCTCTCCATGTAATTACAAATAATCACAAACACATAGATCTGATAATAAACAAGAAAAATAAAGTTTCGTAGGCCCCAATAATAATAATAATTATAATTACACACATCACAAGACATGGCTCATGATTATCCATCCACATCATACATCACATCATATATAGGATTATTATATATAATAATTAATTAAACTATTTAATTAATTATTTTTAGAAATTAGGACATGCTCAAAATTTTCAGAATCATCAGGAGTATTTTCATAATTCTGGATGAGAGGACATATCTTAGAATTTACAGAACTATTGAGGCTATGTTTGTAATTATAGATAAGAGGATAGTCTTTAAAATTTTTAGAATAGTTGAGTGTATTTTGGGAATTCCATAGACAAGGACAATCCTTAAAATTTTCCTAATTTAGAGGGGCAAAATAGTCCTTGCAAGCGATAGCCCTAGCTGCAGACTGCCCCTTGCGACCTCGTCATGGGTAGCCGACCCTTGCTACTGGCCGCGGGTGGCCGCCTTGCGGGTGATCTTTGCGCAGTGCCGCCCTGAGCGCCGCCCATGCCGGCGCCTCTTCGCTATCGCCTAGGCTTTGGTGGCCACCTGCAGTGGCGTGGTGGTTAGCCACCCTTGGGGCCCGCCATAGCCAACCGCCCTTTTCCTCACTGCCTTCGCTGCAAAAACGTAGCAAGAACACATATAATAGTTATACGTGATTCAATCTCATCACACATAGTTTAAAACTAATCTTTCGTATGAAAACCTTGGCTTTGATACCATTATTGGGAAACCTCAACGAGAGATCGATTTCCTATGCAGATCAAATTATTGTGCAAAAGATTGAAGTCGCACACAAAAATATAAAAATAAAAAATTATGATACGTGAGAGATTAATTTACCCAGGGAGATCGTATATTCATGTATTTCCATATCCGGATAGAGAGGATGAAAGAGGTCAAGCATCCTCCTCTCTACTGGTATCTACACGATGAATCTCTACAGTAAAACTCCTCCAATCTGATCTCACAACTCTTGCATAGAGAGAGGGAGGAGAATAGGAGGGGGAGGCCAAAGATGGAACCTATCAACCATGAGTCTCCCCTCCTATTTATAGAGAGCCACCAAAAAATCATAGGACTCCTGCCTTAGTGGGTATTGAATCTCCATCCAGTTACCCACTAATCTTGCATTATTGAGTCTCTATCTAATAATCTCCTTAGGCCTCTAATTGGGCCTCAATCAAGGAGCCCATCAGCATATAGTCTTATTTAATGAGAATAAGGGTTAATTGGATCTTCATCTAATCCTCTATTCGCTGAAGCATCCACCATATGTGTGTGACCCTTTAGGCCCAATACCGAGCTAGCCATGAGTCACTTCCATCAGAATTCCTTCGGATATAGTGAATTATTATCCCTATAATAATTCACTCGACTCATCGACTATGGACGTACTAGGCCACTATGTCATAGTCTCCAGACGGTACTGTCAGGTCACAAACGAAATCAATTTATATTTCTCTAATCATATTCTACCGGAGAACTCTTTCTCTCTCAATTCGAATGACCTTGGTCAGGGATTTGTCTGAGCAAGCACATACGAGATATTTCTCTCATGATACCGAGAATGGATGATCCTTTATTGACACTCAATTGCCTTCATAAGGTTGGCTACTAATCCCGATAACCAATTGTACCCGATATAAAACTTTCTAAACCTATAAGTCTAGCATCAAGGAAAAGAGTACTCATACAAGACATCCTTAGTGTCTCAAATCAAAGGACCAAATACACAACTGGGACTATGGAATCGCTGTCTGACATTAGGTATCATCAACCATACATCATTCTATAAGTGGATCAATTAGTGAAATAATTCTCCAATGAGCATATGTACTATATACTTAGTATTTCCACACAAGTAACTATGAGACTAACCACATCCATCATATGGACGGATAACCCTTTCTATATGATATCCCTCTCAAGTAACCTATAACCGAGATTATTTAAGATCTATATTTAAAGGTGAATCGATCTCATTATCATGATATATTATGAGATAACAATTTACTAAGTCAAAATGAGTTCTGACAGGTGTAACTCATAGCCAACTTGGTATTAACCCTAGAAAGTCACATATATATAGTAGATGTTGCGACAAGTAGAGGTTTGAATATTAGATATCCACGGAGCCCATATTTTATTCAAGATCCGTTAAGCTCCTATATTATTGGATACTATGAATGAGACCAATAAAAGCTAATAAGAGATTATTAGATAGAGATCCACTAATTTAAGAGGCTTGGATAGTTGGATAGAGATTCAGTACATAATAGGATAAGATCCATGAGGGTTAAGTTGATAGAGACCTTTATAAATAAGAGAGGGCTAAAGGATTCACAGGCTAGAGTTTATGATTCTACTTCTCCTATTCTCCTTAGCCTCCTCTCCTCCTTGGGCGATAGATCTTATGTGCTACATGTGGAGAGGGAGATCCTTGCAGCGATTTGAGCAGTGTCATCATCACATCTACCATGTGGATACCGCTAGAGAGGAGGATATCTGATCTCCTTCATATATATCTACTTTCATCACCCGCAGGTAGAGTGCCTAGGGGCAACTACCTATGGGCAAGGGCGGCGTTAGTGGTGGTTGTCTGCCCATAAAGGCAGTGCTTGTAGGCATGACACCCGAGGGCAAGCCACATGTAGGTAAAGTGTGACGTAGGCAACGCCGCATTGGCGACCACCCACGAGGCGACATCTGCCTCACGATGTCATGGGCAAAAATATAAATAGGGTACTAGATATAATTCTCATGTATATTCATGTCTTTCGGTCTTATTCATGTCTTTCAGTCTTATTCATGTATATTTATGTCTTTTGGTGTTTCGGTCTTATTCATGTATCTTCATATCTTTCGGTCTTATTCATGGGCATCGGGTAGTCCCATCGCCGAACAAAGCTCGGGATTCTGGACTCTGGCGGTACCACTACCTGAAATAGGTGGTATTATCATCGACTAGTGGTCTTACCACTGGCAAATAATGGTACTACCCCCTAGGAATCCCAAAAAGTACATTTTAGTACTTTTCATATCCTGGGCTGTACCATCTCTTGACCTAGCTATACCTCCTCCAAAGTCAACGAAATGAGCCTCATAATGGGCTCAGATTAGGCTTAATTAAGGCCCAATGAGTCTTTAATTGAGTTAGCATGATTGCACTTAAAACTAACTTAATTAAGATTTAGACTACGATGATCATAACAAATTTAATCATATTACAAAGCATAAATCTTAGGTTGTCTTGCATATCATTGGTTCATCCGAACCCTCAGTGCATCATGCTATCTTTCGACATATTGCTTGATCCATTGGTATATTGACTCTCGCAACATTCGATCTTGATGCAATATCTGATTTTTCCAGCCCGATGAGCAATCTTTGACTCCGGCCCAATGTATGATTTTGCTACTTTAATTGTTTTACCTTTTCATGATTGAAGATAGTCCTACATCACTTTAAGCTTGAAAATAGATTAGATCATAATTTCATCAATTGATTTTATAATCAAAATTTGAGATTCAACAATCTCTCCCTTTTGATGATGACAACCAATTAATGATGAAGTTTAAACTAAACTCTCCCTATCTATATGTTATATTAAAATAAACTTATAGAATGATAAACTTCTAATCATAATTTCTTTACATTCAAGTCATAGTAAATTTAATGAAAGGTGGTTTATTGTATGCATAATATCAAATCATAGCATTCAAGTCATATATGCATACAACATAAGTATCATCATAGTAAAATCATGAATATTGTATGCTTCAAATCATAAAATTTGTTATAATATCTTCATAATATCAAGAGTGAGTTAAGATTCCAAATCATTAAGGATAATTTTATATCATCATTTCTTCTTCTCCTTTGTCATCAATAAAAAGGAGAAATGTTCAACAAATATTTGAACCATGTAAGCTAGTATTTTTGGTAAGTTTTACATCACTTTTAGAACATACAAATTAGCAAGTTTTTGAGATGTGAAGTAATCAAAATTTTTACTTCTTGAGATGTGCAAGATAGCAACTTTTACTTCTTAAAATGGGCAAGCTAGCACTTCTCTTTAGATGTGCAAGCACTTATAGTTATCTTGAGATGTGAAAGCTAGCATTTTAGCTTTTATTGAGATGCTAGCAAGTTTCTTTCTCCCCTATGTAAAAAAAGAAAAAGAAAGGAGAAATGCATACATTATATAAAAAAAAGAATCAAGTCATAAGTACCGAAAGTCCATGAATCAAAGCTCTATTTTTATAAACAGAAAGAGAAAAGATTCATATGAAATAATCATCACATAAAAGATTAAGTATACCAAAAGTCCATGAATCAAATTTCTTCTTTTGTAGATAGCAAGAGGAAGGATTCATAGGAAATAATCATCACATAAAAGATCAAGTATACCAAAAGTCCATCAATCAAATTTCTTCTTTTGTAAATTGCAAGGAGAAGAAATGATTAGGAAATGATCTCAAAAGAAAACTCAATTTACAAAAACCGAGAAATCCAAAAAAATGTATCAGAGGAACTTATGCATTCATAAGATTTAACATGCCTAATTCTTTTCTAGTAAAATCAAATCATTCATCATTTAATGGCTTTATAAAAATATCAACTAATTGATGTTTTGTATCAATAAATTCTAAAGATATATTATGGTTATTGATGTGATCTTTAATAAAATGATTCATAATATCAATATGTTTAGTTTTATAGTGTTGAATGAGATTTTTTGTTAAACATATTGCACTAGTATTATTACATTTTACAGGGATACTTTTCAAGTAAATTTCATAATATTTCAAAGTATTTTTCATCCAAATAACTTATGCACAATATGCACTTGCTACTATATACTCAGCTTCGACTGTGAATAATGCAACTAAATTTTATTTCTTGGAAGACTAAGAGACAAATGCATGGCCTAGGAGTTGGTATATTCCAGATGTGTTTTTATATCTATTCTACATTCAGCAAAGTCCGTATCAGCATAGACAATCGATTCAAAATTTTTAGATTTTGAATACCATAATCCTAGATTAAGAGTTCCTTTAAATATAAAAAAAAATCCTTTTAACAACTTTAAAGTGAGATTGCTTAGGATTAGATTAAAATCTAGCATGAAGTCTAACACTAAATTTAATATCAGGTCTAGTGGCAGTAAGGTACATAAACTACCTATCATACCCCTATAAGTTTTTTGATTAAAACATTCTCTATCTTGGTCCATATCTAATTTTCTAGAAGTGCTCATTGGTGCATTAATAGCCTTAGAACTATCCACATTGAATCATTTTAATAGATTTAGAGTATATTTAGTTTGATTGACAAAGATTCTATCACTTAGTTACTTATTTATAAACATAAGAAAAAAGTTAATTCGTCCATTAAGCTCGTCTCGAATTCTTAGCTCATACTCTTGGCAAAAGGTTTATATAAAGTTTGATTTGAAGAACCAAAAATGATATTATCAACATCATCGTCACTTTAGTTTTCTCCCAAGTAGTATTCTTTGGTTCTTAGTGTTATATCCTTCATGTTCTTTAGAATGTTGTTCTCAAGTTTACCATGTAGACATGTCATTTCGTAGGTTATTAAAGACCCAATAAGTTCTTCAAGCAAAAAGTTATTTAGGTCCTTCTTGTATTATCGTTACTTTAGTATCCTAACTTTTTAGAAGATATCTTAATGTTTTACTAATAAGTTTAAAAGTAGAAAAACTTTTACCAAGTGCTTTTAACCATTGTGCCAAATCTTATATGTAATTTCGTATATAGAAACCCAATTAAATTCGTTTGTATCAAAAGTATAAAACAAAGTGTTCATCACTTTAGCACTCAAAGAGAAAGTCTTCTTCTCTAAATCATTCAATTCATTCATTAGTTTAGAAGACTTTTCAAACTCGTTTTAAACAATATTCAATAAATCGAAATCCATAAGTAAGAAAATTCTTATTCGAGTTTTCTAATACGTGTAGTCCATCTCGTTGAACATAAAATTACGAGTGATAGAAAGTCTCTCTTGATTGCCGATAAAAGCCATCTCTCTTAGGTCTTAAACCAAATAAAGAGAAACCTGCTATGATAACCAAATATTAGGATCCAATTAGCACTAAGTGAGGGGTGGGGGGTGCGTGATGGGGTGGGGGTGGTGTGAGGGGAACTCTTAAGAAATTACAACAACGTGTTCACAAGTTTCAGAAAAGTATTTAAACTTAAAAACATTCATAGGACTGTAATAAGCAATTAAAGAAATTTATAAAGCAATTAAACAATAAAGAAGAGAAGACACACTAATCTTATAGTGGTTCAGTCGTCGTGACCTACTCCACTCCCGATTCCTCCTTCGTTAAGGTCACCGACTTTCACTATTAATCTTCTTTCAATAGGTAAAGACCAATTATCCTCTTACACCTCCATTTTCATTTTCATAGGTTTAGGAGATAACCTTTACAGTTCTCTCAGCCCTCACTTAAACAAAAATCATACATAGAGGGGGGGGGGGGGGGGCTCTTAAGAAATTACAACAGCATTTTCACAAGTTTTTGTTCTCAGTTCTTGTTGTTTCAAGCAATAATACCTAGGGTATTTATAGACCCCAAATGACTTCAAATCTTGGAGCCAAAATTCAAATCCTCGAGTTTTCGGGGTACTGACGGTACTACCACGGGTGACAGTGCTATCATTGAACAGAGCACGAGATTCTGAGCTTTGGTAGTACCACCACCTGGAATAGACACTACTACCATCGACAGCTAATGTTACCATCGCCCAGGAATCCCAAAAAGATAGATTTTAATACTTTTTGTACCATGGGCTATATGACTTGGTTATACCTCCTCCCAGGTCAATGAAATGAGCAACTAAATAGGCTCAAATCAACCTTAATTAAGGCTCAATAGGCCCTTAATTGAGTTATCATGATTATATCCAAAACTAACTTAATTAAGATTTAGATTACGATGATCATGACAAAGATGATTACAAAGCGTAAATCTTGGGTTGTTCGGCATGTCATTGGTTCATTAGAACCCTCGGTGCATCATGCTCTCTTTTAGTTATTGCTCGATCCATTGGCATACTGACTCCCACAATATCTGATCTTGACGCAATGTCTGATTTTTCTGACCTGATGCTCGATCTCTGATTCGGGCCTAACGTATGATTTCACTGCTTCAATCGTTTTACCTTTTCATATTCGAAGATAGTTCTATCACTTTAAGCTTGAAAATAGATTAGATAATAACTTTATTAATTAATTTTATCATCAAAATATAAGATTCAACACTTTGTAAAACAAGTAGCAGACTAATTGTAGGCTTAGTAGTCTTAGGTTGGTTAACTTTCGTGGTTATTTTTAGCTTATAATTGCGAGTTGTGTCATATTGATACTTATGGGGATTTTAATATGTAATAGACTATAATCCTTTGTGCGCAAATATTCAAAGTTTGTGAAGTCTATGTTGTAATTTGCATTGGCTATAAAGTGTTTGCTGAAATAGTTATTTGTGGATCCTATGTGAAACACTTTCTCTAACTCATTTTCTCTTTTGTAGGTCCTAAGGGACCATAGGAGGTTTCGATAAGGCTGACATTTATGAATGAACACGTAAGGGTACTACACAACTTAGGTAAAATCATCTAAGTTTGTGATATTTGGTATGAGAGAAAGACAAGTACATATAAAAATATTTATCATGCAAATGTGGGAAACCTAGATGGGTTGTATAGGTAGCCAGCATAAGCGATCGTTTGAGGGAAACAGACATTGAGATATAGGGAAAAAAGTCACTTAAAGGAGCAGACATCCATGATTGGCATTCAGAGGAATGGTTAACCCTTTACGTAAGAGTCATCACAAGGACAAGCAAGTTGGGAAGAATGCGTAGCACATAACGGTTGAATGACTGAGTTTGATCTATGGCTTAACATTGGTAACCAAACTTGACAGTGCTCATAACAAGCAGGACACTTAGTAAAGGATGAGACTGTATATAGTGGGATGAGTTGTATAATGATCGAAAAGAGTTATAAAAGCTTACAGAGGTGAGGGGAATTGCTGACTCGAAGAATTTAGTACTCATATAAGGGCTTGTATGCAGACGATAAAGTGTATATGGTCATCCCAAGGTGATAAAAAATAAGCACTATGAAGTTTTGAAACTTTCTTTTCTGCATGGGAAGGATACATCTATAGGATGTTGAAGTGTGCAACAAGTTTAACATGTTACTAAGCCTTGAAGGGTGCAGCGGGGGCTATATTGATGAAGAGTCACAATCTAATAAGTGCATTTACGGGGTAGAATAATGCACAGTTTGTTCAGTAAGACGGAGGAGTTCAATGGGATAGTGGTCTCCAAAACTTCGAAAGGGAAGGATATGATGATGAAAGTTGCTCCAACATAGCAGATATTTAGGAAGGATAAGTCCTGATCCTCCAGAGGAAGAATTATGTGCAATGGATCATATAATTAAGGAGTACCTCAAGACAACAACTCTACAAAGCTTAGCGGACTGAGCAAGCAGTGAGGAGTCATCGCATGATCTCACATGAGGTAATGCAGTGATAGATGTATTACGAGATCAAGTGGGGGAGCGACCCATGACAACATTAAACGAATGCACACTTAGAGCCAATGTTGAAATTAGACTCAATGAAGTGTTGACCTATGGAATAGTGGGCGTGAGGACCACTATCAATGCAATGCAAATCGAGAGGTAGAGTAACTTGGGTGAAACTTTGTGAAGTGTCCAAGTTGTATGAAGGGAGTCAACGTAGAAGATAAAATATGAAGTAGATGCACAAAGTTTTCTTTAGACAAAAGTCAAGGATATGAACTCTTGTAGATGTAAGAGCGAGATTATGTCATTCCATAGGGTCTTCATTCTAATGGAGCAAACTCATCCTGTATGGTGCCAAAGATGAAATGAGCTTCGAGGCACATGCACCTTATCTCAGAGAAGTATTTGATGGAAGAACTATGACTGCTCAACTAGATGAGGCAAAGTTGAGATTAAAAGGCTAGTATGGGGCAAGAGGACGCAGAGTTGGGTACTCTTGAGGAACATACCACAGTACTGCCATTCGAGTTATCATAAAAAAAGTAGTTGGCAGTGATGATTATGCTATTGAGGGATAGAGACTTAAGATCCAAACAATGGTGCACCAATTTCAGCCAAATCTATGGACTTAAAGAGCTATAGGTGATAGACTATTCTAGAGCAATGCTTTATCTGGGTGTGACCGGAGAATGGGTGGGTGAAAGTCAATTGTAAAAGGAGCGAACACAATTAGAGGCGACGGAGGCCCTACGATATGTTGGCAAAGGTCGTACATAGAGAGATTATGGTATTAGTTTATCCCATGAGAATTTGAATACAGTAGAGATGTCACCAAGAGGCAACATAGTGCAATGGATCATAGTATAATAGTTTGAGGCAATATAACACACACGGGATGAGTCCCGTGAGGGACTTGATTATGCGGTGATATGATTAAGAGCTACTAGAAGCTCCACTTCAGTGAATAATACAAAGGGAAGGAGGGATATGAATTTAAAGAGTGAATATCACGGTACCATAGAGGTAGGTCTTCCGTGTATGCATCAAACTTTGTATCGGATAAAAGTTTTGGTCATTAGCATATGGGGGCTATGTACCACTAAGGGAGAATCCTGAGTACAAGTGCCAGTGAGTCCTATGGGGGGGGGACTTGATCATATAGAGCTATAATCGGGGCGGTTGCAGAGTTGTACTGCTCCAGTGCTTATATTCGCTTAAGGGAGCCTGACAAGTCATAGGACAAGACCGAGTAAGCGAACTTTACTACCAAGGAAACTAAGAAGAACATAATCAGTATGAGACCTGTAACAGGATGGCGGAGGCCATGCATAAGAGTTGTAGTTTATCTTTCCATCAACCAAGAGAAACTACTCAAAGAACACAAAGGTGTTAAAGCAGGTGGTTGAAAGGGGTAAGGAAGCGACGACGAGTTTAAAGGGGCTCAACTACCCAAAAGCTAAGTGTTGAACATAATAGAGGTAGACTCAGAGGAGTATCATAGTACCACTAGGGCAAATCTACTTTTTCTACTCAGGGGAGTAGGCAACAAAAATGATGGAAAAGATGGTACAGTTCTAGAAGCGACCAAACCTATCAAAGAATTACTCCAAGTTGGGGTGAAATTTTGCTCTTTCTGGGCAAAACATCTTGCATTCCGAAAGTTCAATGACAGTGAGAAGGTAAATCACAGTAGCTGACTCAACATAAGGAGTAAAAATATTTCGGGTACTTTGTAAGTGTGAGCAAAGAGTGGGCTAAAGCTAGTAACCAGCTCGATAAATGAAGTATAACCTTAAGGAGGTAGGCAAAGTTACGTAACCTTTGCCTTCTTAACTATTAAGAGAATGGATGAAATCGAATACCTTAGTTCTCTTATTTATCCAGCAAAAAAGTTCTATGCAGGTTCAAAGATCATTCGAAGAAACCTAATGGAAGACAATAGTTATCAAATCATCACCAATAGTGATCAGTGCTACTGAGAATAGATTGTCTATTTTATTTTCTAATAGAATGTCAAACGAAAGTAGAAGTGATGTGAATATACGTGGAAGTAACAACTAAGTTGAAGAAGAATCGATGAATAAATTTTATGAAGGAAGGACTTAAAAAACTTTAAAGTCTACAAGACGATGCTCATTAAAGCTCCAACAAGCATCCGCCCAGTTAAATTGGCATGAGACGATTAAGATATTAGCACATAACAAGAAATATCTTTTCCTTTATTAGAAGGTTCCACAAGAATAAAAAAGGATTAGTAGAACTTAGCTAAACACCACACCCGAGTTAGTCATTCAAGTTGAAGCAGCATGACAGATCAAAATTCAACTACTCAATAATAACGATGAAGAGCAGCTGAGAGCTAAGAGGCATGTTGCAACCAGAGTAGAAGATTAAAAATTCAACAAAAGACAAGGAGATGCAATGTCTGTAATAACTTTGATAAGGATGTTGAAGAAATAAGTGGGGGAGAATGTCATGAGCAAAAATATAAATAGGGTACTTGATATATTACTCATTTATGTCCGTGCCTTTCGATCTTTTTTTATGCTTTATACAATAAGTAGTGGGCTAGTAATAGACTTGACAACCCTAGTTTGGTTAGCTTTCATGGCAGTTTTTGACTTGTAAATGAGAGTTGTATCATTGGATATTTGTAGAGATTGTGATCTGTGATGGACTATGATCCTTTGTATGTGACCGTGCAAAGTTTGTAAAGTCCATGATTGTAGTTTGCATTGGCTATAAAGTATCTGCTAAAATGGTTACTTGTGGATCATGTGTGAAATGCTTGCACTAACCTGTTTTCTCTTTTGTAGGTTCTAAGGGACTATATGAGGTTTTGGGGAGGCTGAGCTTTACGAACGGACATGTAAGGGTGTTGCACAACTTAAGAAAAATCAACTATGTTCGTGACAATGAGGCTGTTGGTTGCCTACGGGAATGAGAGGTGCCAACAGGATCCATAATGTCGAGACAGACGATCATGATGCATAGAGATGCGCCAAGGTGCTGGCGGTACTAATGATGACGAGATAGATGATTATAAAGTAAGGAGATGTGTCAATACACACATAGATCATATTGTGAGTAATTAGGTCCATTGGCTCAGGCCTCACATTAGGTGATGGTTCATGATCATCTAGTGTAATTATACATATGTGATATGTATGTATGTGTGTGACACGATATCTGATGAGGATTAGACATGTAGGTGATTGACTTTAAATCAAGTAGAAGATTGCTGGTTATAGGTGCCATATAACCCAATCACGTGAATGATGACATGTATGACACGCTGAGCGATCTTTTTGCTTATTATTATTATTAGTATATTTTCACTTTATGTTGCATAGTGCATATATTATAATGTCCTTAAATTTGTGCAATGTAATTGAATTATGATGAGATCATTACAATGAGACTAATTTACTTTTAAATATAGAGCCTAAATAATCATGATCATAGGTTACTTGAGAGTGACTTCGAAATAACTGAACAGACTATTGTACTGTATACCCATCCATAAGATGGAGGCGAATAATCTCATAGCTGCTCGTGTGTGGACACTGATAATATAATATATATACTAATTTAAGATGAGTTTACTGATTGATCCACTTATATAATGCTGAATAGTTAATAATACTTGACATCAGACAATGATTCCATAACCCTAGTTGTGTGTCTAGTCCTTAAACTTGTGACATCAAGGATACCTCGTTTGAGTACTCAATTCTTTGACGTCGGACTTATAGGTCTAGAAGCTCCAAATTTAGTTCAATTAGTTATCAAGATTGGTAGCCAACTTTACAAGGGCAATTGATTGTTAATAAAGGATCGTCCACTCTCGATATTATAAGAGAAATATCCTATGTGTTCTTGCTCAAGCAAATCCCCGGCCAAAGTCATTTAGATTTAGAAAGAATGAGTTCTCTATGAGAATCCGATCAAAGCGAGACTTAGAAGGATTATGTATGAGGCATGATAGTACCATGTACAATATACAATCTCTGGGATATTAGGTGGATGAAAAACTATAGATATATGGTAACTATGGATAGACAGGTCCAATGGATTGCTAGGATCAAGTTAGCAATGGGGCGCGGGGGGGGGGGGGGGGGGGGGTGGTGAATTAGTGCTAAGTGAAAAACTTAGATTTGAAAAATTTCGTTCGAAGAAAATCGATATTGAAAGTGCTTTAACTTGGAACTAGTTAATAAGCAATTAAATCTAAGAGCAACAGTAATGGAAGGCAAGAAGATGTATACTAGATTTTTATAGTGGTTCGATTCCCTTGACCTACATCAACTCTTGATTCCTCTTCACTCAAGGCAACCAACTTTCACTCCTAATTTTTTTCAATGTGCAAAGATCAAACACCCCTTATAACTCTTTTCTCCTTTTCTCAGGCTTAGGAGATAACCCTCATAATTTTTTAACCCTCCCTTAAACATAAATCTCACTCCGAGAAAAGGGAGGAACTCTCACATAATTTCAATAATATTTTTTCAAGTTTTTCCTTCACTTTCTTGCTATCCCAAGCAAGAATACCTAGGGTGTTTATCGACCCCAATTGGCATAAAAAATTAAAGCCAAAAATTTAAACTTCCATAAAATCTCAAGGTATAGGCAGTATTGCCATCGAATAGAGCCTGAGAATTCGAGCTTTGGTAGTACTACCACCGCTTGGGCGGTACTATCGTTGACAGCTAGTGGTACCACTACCTAGGTTTCTTAGAAAGTACTTTTTAGTACTTTTCATACTTGAGCTGTACCTACCTTCCTTTGACCTAGTTATACTTTCTTTCAGGTCAATGAAATGAGCTCTCTAATGAGCTCAAATCAGCTCTTAAACCCTAACTACAATAATTAAGACTAAAACAATTACAAGCAAGCAATCATCATTGTCCGACACGTCAATTTGTTTATTCGACTTTCGACAAACTCCCGATAATCTTTTGGCAAACTCCTAGCAAACTTCTGATGAACTCCCGATGAGCTCTCGATAACCTTTTGGCAAACTCTCAGCAAACTTTTAGTAAACTCCCGATGAGCTCCCACTGCATCATTCGAAACTTCGGCATATCCCCGATTCTTCCTGCCTGATGCTCAAACTTTGACTCTGACCAAATGTTCTATTCTTCTTTAATTGTTTTTACCTTTTCAAGATTGTAGTTAGTCTTACATCACTTTTCTTAATATATGTATTAGATCATAGGTTTATTAGTTAATTTCATCATCAAAATATGAGATTCAACAATCTCTCCCTTTTTGATGATGATAACTAATTGATAACAAAGTTAACCTTAACTCACTCTATCAATATATCATATTGATAGAAACTTTGAATTTAGAAAATTATAAGTATTTCATCATTGCATAATCATAATTTCAAAATCATCATTCCATGCATGATTCAATTTTCATAATTTTCATATATTCTCCCTCTTTGTCATCAGCAAAAAAAGAGAAACGTGCAACTAGAAAATTTTTATCACATGCATCATGCATAATCATAATTTTGAAATACATCATTCTTGTATGATTCAAATTTTAAATCTTCATATCTTCTCCTCCTTTATCATCGACAAAAAGGATAAGTGTAACTAGTAAATTCTTGAAACATGCAAGCTAGTAAGTAAACTTCACTTCACTTTGCAAGATATCAAATTGGCAAGCTTTACTTCTACTTGAAGTATGATAGCTAGCAAGTTTTCGAGAATTTGAAATTAAACCAAGTTTTTTGCTTCTCTTGAGATAGCAACTTTTTGCTTTTCTTTATAATGTGCAAGTTAGCAACTTTTGTTTTTCTTTGTGATGCACAAGCTAGCAATTTTTTACTTTCTTTATAATGAGCAAGTTAGTAAGTTTTCTCTTAGAGTATTTTATATTTTCTTAAGATGTTAGCAAGTTTCTTTCTCCCCCTAAAAAAAAAAAGAATAAGAAGAAGGGGGAAAGTACCGAAAGTCTATGAATCAATACTTTATTTTGTAAATAAAAAGAGGAAGGATTCATGATTATCATATAAAAAATCATGTATACCCAAAAATTCAGGAATTAAATTTCTTCTTTTGTAAGAAGGAATGATACGAAACGATCTCAAAAGAAAGCTCAATTTACAAAAATCTAGAAATCTCAAAAGAAAAATATATAAGAACAACTGATGCATTTGGAGATTTTAGTTTGTCTAATTCTCTTCTAATAAAATAAAATTATTCCTCATTTAATGGCTTTATTATAAAATAGCAATTTTCTCTCCCTCTTTGTTATTGTCAAAAAGAATATGATAGTATAATTTTTTGTTTTCATCAATGCTCTAATTACAACCATAAATACAAAGAGATTGCATAATGAAAATTATATCATGAAAGATATCAAGAAATATCAATTGATAGGGTATTCAATTCATAAATACAAGGGAGTCCTAAATAAATTATAACATGAAGGATATTAATATCAAATAGTGAATACCAAAGGGTATGATTCAACTTAACAAACCTCATCTTTGATAACAAAAATCTTAGGAGATCAAATAATAAACAATCTTGATTCATACAAGAGAAATCTCAAGAAAAAAATGATTCATTTAGATAATTATTTTTAATAAAATGAAAGAATCATAATAAACGATCTTGATTTATATAATTATTAAGATATCAAGATCATGATTTGCATAATAACTCATTCAAATTCAAATAATTAAATCATCAAACTCATTTTCATTGTTCAAGAGATTCCTAAATAATGGTATACATAGATTTATAACTTTATCTCTTATTGAAAACTTGATAGGATAGAGACATTTTCAAGAAAAATGTATTCTAATTTTGTGTTTCAATTTATTTGATTTATGTCATACAAAAATGTCTTTATCTTTTATGCTAAATCCATGTATTGTTGATTAAAACCGAAACCAAGTTTCATTTAAAAAAAATCATCAAGATCATTAGTACAACACATTAAAATAATAAAACGTATTCAAACAAAGATTCAATTTATTTTAATTCCAATGATAATACATTTTTCTTCTTAAGTGAGTCTAACTCTTTACAATTAGTGCAAGGAGTTAACATACAATTGTCATGCTCATTTCAGTCTTTTTTTTAATTATCCAAAAAACATAGAAAGAGAAGCATGATTTTTTCTATTTCTTACTAACTAATTTAAAATTGTCAAGCAACTCATGAAATGCATCAAGTAATTTCATTGTAAAGTAAAGACATTTACGGTGAGTCACATACCTCTTTGTCAAAAGCCACACAAGTATAGTTTGCCACCTCATCTTTGGATGCACTTGATTTATTCCAAGTCACCTTTTGTGCTTTCTTTTTCTTTGGCAACTTCTTCAGTTTTGTACACTTATCTTTGGAGTGCCTTGACTTCTTGCATTCATAGCAAATGGTTGTATCTTTTTAAAGTTTATTTTTAGATTCTTGTTTTATAAACTTTTAAATTTTATTATTAGGAGTTCAAGGTCATAATCATCATCACTAGAGTTTTCTCCTAAGTGGTTTTCTTTGGTTCTAAGTGTCAAATCCTTCCTGTTCTTTGGAAGATTATTCTCATATTCATCATATGTCAAATAAGCCATTTCATAGGTCAACAATGACCCTATACATTCTTAGAAAGGTAAATTATTCAAATCTTTAGCCTCTTGAATGGTAGTTATTTTTGGATCCCAATTTTTAGGTAAAGATATTAAAATTTTGTTTACAACTTCAAGATTAGTATAAGATTTACCAAGTGATTTCAAACTATTGATGACATCTATAAATCCGATATTCATGTTACCAATAGTTTCACTTTGCTTTATTTTAAATAATTCATAATTATAAACTAAGAGATTAATTTTTGATTCCTTTATTATACTTGTGCCTTCGTGTTTGACTTATAATATGTGTCGTATACCATTTGTAGAATAACATGTAGAAACACAGTTAAATTTATTTTTGTCTAATGCATAAAACAAAATATTTATAGCTTTGGTATTCAAAGAAAATATTTTTCTTTTATAATCATTCCAATCATTCATTAGATTGAAAGACTTATGAAAGCCATTTTCCATAATATTTCATAATTTAAAATCTAAGAAAATAAAAAAATTCTCATTCTTATTATCCAATAAGTGTAGTCCATCTTATTGAACAAAGAAGGACGTATAATAGAGTGCTAAACTCGCTTGAGTGTTAATTAAATTAAGTGAATGTGGCTCTAATACCAACTTTCAGGATCAAGTTGGCACTAAGAGGATGGAGGAGTGAATTAGTGCTAAGTGAAAAACTTCGGTTTGAAAAATTTTTGTTCAAAGAAAACTGATATTGAAAGTGTTTTAACTTGGAACTAGTTAATAAGCAATTAAATCCTCGAGCAATACTAATGAAAGGCAAGAAAGAAATGCACATCATATTTTTATAGTGGTTCGGTCCCCTTAACATATGACCACTCTCGATTCCTCTTCACTCGAGGCCATCGGCTTCCACTCATGATTTTTTCAATGAGCGAAGATAAAACACCTCTTACAACTCTTTTCTCCCTTTCTTAGGTTTATGAGATAACTCTTATAATTTTTTTGCCCTCCCTTAAACACAAATCTCACTTAGAGAAGAGGAGGAACACTCACATAATTTCAATAGTATTTTCTCAAGTTTTTCCTTCACTTTCTTACTATACTAAGTAGAATACATAGGGTATTTATAGACCCCAATTGACTTTAAAAATTAGAGCTAAAAATTTAAACTTTCTCAAAATCTTAGGGTACGGGTGGTACTACTACGGCACCGGTGGTACTACCACCGAACAGAGCCCCAAAATTTGGGCTCTAACGGTACTATCGTTGCTTGGGTGGTACTTATTAGGATCAATTATGGCACTAACCGGGGGGGGGGGAGGATAAATTACTGCAAAATGGAAGTGCTCGATTCGAAAACCTTGCTTTCAAGAAGTATATAAATAAAATCAGAAACATCTTTTGTATTTTGTTAGAAACGAATAAGAACCTGGTTTAAGAGAAAAAGTCATGATAATGATGATCATATCTTTCTATAAACTAATTAAGAGCAATAGAAAGTAGTATACAAAATAAGTAAATAGCACTCATAATTTATAATGGTTTGGCCCCAATCTTGGCCTATATCCACTTCCGAGTCATCTTCGTCGAGGACCATTAGTGTCCACTACTGATCTTCTTTGGTGAAGACCAAACCCTTACAAACTTTCAACTTACAAGGAAGACTCTTTACAAGAATACAACACTTAGCTCTCTCTCTTTTCACTTTTCTTTTTCTTATACACTTTTAGTACACACTTCTTTCACAAATTTTTCCCAATGACTTGTGTGAATACTTGTGCTAAATGCAAGAAAACTTGAGATATTTATAGACCCCATTTGACTTCAGAAGAGTGGAGCCAAAATTCAAATGCACCAAAAAAAATCAAGTACGGGCGGTGCAATCACCGGTGTCGATGGTACAACAACCAAAAGCTACCCTAAAAATAGGATATGGGTGGTACAACCGCCAGCCTGGGTGGTCCAACCGTTGCCTGCTGCCTAAAATCCTAGGTGGTGGTAGTATAACCGCTGGCCTAGGTAGTACAACTGTCGTTTGCTGCCCAGATTCCTTGGCGGTGGTGGTACAACCGTCGCTCACTGGCAGTACAATTATTAGGATTTCTGGAAAAGTGATTCTCTTCACTTTTCCAATCTCGACTTGTACCTCTTATTTACTAATCTCCAGGTTAATCAATTGAGCTCAACCTGAGCTCAATCCATCTCCTCAATGGACCCGGTTGCCTCATATTGAGTTGATTTGGATTCCTTCCATATCAAATTCAATTAGGACTTAATCCCTAACTATAACTCAATGATTACAGCCATAAGGACCATCAAGCCAAATAATGACCTAACTCTAGCCAATCCGACAGTCTCTGACATTATTGTAATGAGTCTTACGATCTTCCTTCGATAATCTCCTGTCGTGTTCCCAGCGAGCTTCCTGATTCCTTCGGCGAACTCCTGGCAAGCTCCCACAGTATCATTCAAACCTTGGTCCGATGTCCAAACTTGATTCTGGCCTATTATCTAGTTACAACTCAATTCCTCCATCGTAGTTAGACCTGCATTACTTCCTCTAACACACAAGTTAGATTAAACACTCATTAATTAATTTCATCATCAAAATCCGAGATTCAACAATCTCTCCCTTCTTGATGATGACATTCAATTGATGACGGGAGTTAAACCTTACTTCCCATAAATCCATGTTATAATAAAGAAGACTTAAATTCAAGAGAACTACACACTCTTTAATTCAAGAGAACTACACACTCTTTAATTCAAGTATCATGAAGCATAATATTTCAAGGATTCAATGAGATACTCATACATCAATTTGAACAAAAATTTGCTTTGAGTTATCAAGTCATCAACTCATCAAAAATTTTCATGAATTTAAAAAATTATGCATCAATTTTATATAAGTCATCAATATCTATTTCTCTCTCTTTGTCATCAATAAAAAGGTGAAATGTAGGGCTAAAGATTTCAAGGCACATGAATCTTTGCTCCTCGTTTGTAAAATAGGATATAAGCCATAAAGAATTTTCTTTCTCTTGTGAAAAAGAAGGAAAGAAAACAAGGGAGGAGTTGTAAGGCATCATTCAGTAGAGTTCTCAATCTTATAGAAGTAAATTTTGAAAAGAATATTTCACAGTTGAGCTAAAAAATCTAAGAAATCTATGAAGATTCAAAGATTTTAAGAGTTACTAATGCATTTAAAATAATCTCATGTAAATTTCAAGCAAACGTAGCAAATAAATCCAAAAAATAGTAAATCATCATCTTCATGTAAATTTTCTTTCTTTTTTTGTAAACAAGTAGGTAGAAACAAGGATGAGGAGTGAAAAATATCCTCATAAAAATAGATCTTTATCTTAGTAAATTTTGAAATCTAAATTTAGTATAGTTTTAAGCAAATGTATAAATCAAACGCTCATGCAATTTGATTTAAAATAGTAAATCAAATAAATCATATATTCTCATGGTTTATCATTCCTAGCTCTCTTCTAATAAAATTAAATTGCTCTTCATTTAATGGTTTTGTAAAAATATATGTTAATTGATATTTAGTATCAATAAATTCTAAAGAGATGTCTTGATTATTCACATGATCCCTAATAAAGTAATGTCTAATATCAATATACTTAGTTCTTAAGCGTTGAATGTGATTTTTAGTTAGACATATTACACTTGTATTGTCACATTTTATAGGGATATTTTTGAGATAAATTTCATAATCTTCTAATGTGTTTTTCATCTAAATGACTTGAGCACAATAATCACTAGCTACAATATATTCAACTTCAACATTAGATAAAGTAACTGAATTTTATTTCTTGGAAGACCAATAAATAAGCGCATGCCCTAAAAATTAACATATCCTAGTAGTACTTTTTCTGTCTAATCTACATCATTTAAAATCAGCATCTAAATAAGTAAGCAAGTCAAAGTTCTTAGATTTTGGATACGATAATCTTAGGTTTGAAAATTTTTAAATATCTAAATATTCTTTTAACTGCTTTAAGGTGAGAAAGCTTAGGATTAGATTAAAATCTTACACACAATCCAACACTAAACATGATATCCGATCTACTAGCAGTTAAGTATAACAAACTACATATCATTCCTCTATAGGTTTTTTGATTAAAATTTTCTTCTTCATTGTCTAGGTAAAGCTTTATAGAGTGTTTATGGCCTTATCATTTTCCATACCAAAATATTTTAGCAAGTCTAAGGTGTATTTAGTTTGACTAATAAAGATCCCATCATCTAGTTGTTTTATTTGTAATTCTAAGAAAAATATTAACTCACCCATTAAACTCATTTCAAATTCTTGGCTTATACACTCGGCAAAAGATTCAAACAAGGATTCATTTGTAAAACCAAAAACGATATCATCAACATAAATTTAAATAATAAAAAAAATATTTTCAAAATATTTAAAAATAATGTGGTATCAATCTTGTCTTTAAAAAAATTATTTGAAATAAGAAAAGAACTAAGTTTTTCATACCAAGCTAGGAGCTTGTTATAATCCATAAAAAGCTTTAGAAAGTTTAAAAACATAATTAAAAAGAAGACTATTTTCAAAACCAGGGGGTTGTTTAACATACACTTCTTTTGAAATGAAATCATTAAGAAAAACACTTTTAACATCCTTTTGAAATAATTTAAAATCTTTAAAAGATGCAAAGTTAAGGAGCATCCTTATGGCTTCAAGTATAGCAACAGGAGCAAATGTTTTTTTATAATCAATTCCTTCTTCTTGGTTGAAAACCTTGGCTACTAATCTAACCTTATTTCTAACGATAATATCATTTTCATCTTGCTTGTTTCTAAATACCCATTTAGTACTAATTACTAAACGGTCATTAGGTCTAGGAACAAACTCCCATACCTCATTTCTCTCAAATTGATTAAGCTCTTCATGTATTGCATTAACCCAAAAATCATCTCTTAGGGCCTCATTAATACACTTTGGTTCGATTTGAAAGAGAAATACGACATTTGAACAAAAATTCTTAAAAGAAGATCGAGTTTGAACTCATTTTGATGTATCTCCTATTATAAGCTCTTTAGGATGATCATTCACATACTTTCATTTCTTGAGTAAGGATTTAGAAGTAGATTCAGCTAAGTTGCTTTTAAGAGTATTGTCATTTAAATTCAAAGTACCAGGATTAAATTCATCATTAAAATCAATTTTCTTAAGATAGGAAAACTCATTAAAAATAACATGAATATATTCTTCAATTACTAAATTCTTTTATTAAAAACACGATAGGCTTTTGGAATCAAGGAATAACAAAAAAAAAATGCTCTCATTGGATTTTGCATCAAAATTTTCTAAGGCATCTTTTTTATTTAAAATAAAATATTTACAACTAAAAACTTTAAAATATGAAATGTTGAGTTTCTTACCATTCCATAATTCATATAGAGTTTTGGAGAGTAATGATCTTATAAGAACCCTATTTGAAACATAACAAGTTGTGTTAACAGCTTCGGTCCAAAAATATTTCGGTAGGCTATGTTAATTTAACATGATTCTAGTCATTTCTTGTAAACTCCTATTTTTTCTTTCTATTACTCTATTTTGTTATGGATTTCTTGGAGTAGAAAAATTATGTATGTAGCTATTTAATTCACAAAACCACCTTGATCACTACGTATTGATAAAATCATAAATCATTTTTTATTTTGAATAATTTTATAAAATTTTATAAAATATTTAAATGTATCACTTTTGTGTATTAAGAAATAAGTCCAAATATATCTATTATAATTATATACTATAACAAATGTATATTTGATTTCACCTAAACTTGTAATGTCAATTGGTCCAAATAAATCTATATCGATCAATTGAAGTGGCATAGAGGTGCTTATTTGATTTTTTTGCTTGAAGCTACTATTTATTTGTTTTCCTAATTGAAAATTATCACATACTTTATCTTTAATAAATTTTAGGCTAGGTAATCCTCTTACTAAGTCCTTGGTTAAAATTTAGTTTAGTAGTTTCATACTAGCATTACATAGTCTTCTATGCCAAATTGAAGCATCATCATTCAAAGTCGAAAAGCAAGTTTTATCACAAAACTTTTCAATGTCTATGGTGTATATATTATTGTTTCTTAAGATAATCAAAGATTTATTTTTGCATGACAATTCAATCATATATGCATTAGGTTGAAATTTATCTACATAACATTTATCACATAATTAGCTAATACTAAGCAAATTATGTTTCAAACCATCAACTAGGAACACATCTTCAATTAAAAGGTTTGATGTGTTGATACCGGAAAGAGAGAAAGAGGAATGGAATTCGCAAAGAAACGGGAGAAGCCGAAAGTCAATTTGTAAAAAAAGGAACAAATGTAGATTCAAACTTAAATAAAATGGATAAAAACAACTTACCATCAAGTTTAAAATTATAAGAGGATACAAAAAATTCACCACATTAAGGAAATTAGACAAAGATATAGAACTAAATTAAAAGACTCATCACTCAAAGATATATCCAAGAGATACAAAGTTTTAGAGATTCCAAAGTGATTCTGCAAATATAATCAGCTATAAAAAGTTTTTTCTAACCCTAGAATATCAAAATAAGTACTAGTGTATGAAACATCCCTTCATGCACAGGGAACTATAACATTAAGTACTCTACATATGCCAATTAACCCCTTTATGTATTCCTTGGTTATGAAGAAAGACATCTTGAAATAGCTTTAACTTTGTCTAAGGAATATGCTCATGAGCTGTCACTTTGAGTGGGCTGGGTTAAAATTTCTGAAAAATTAGACACTCTCATATCAATCTCCCCTGGTTGAAAAAGACTTGTACTCAAGTCTTCATTTGTTTGATTACTATAATAAGGACTTAAATCAGCCACATTGAATGTTGATGATACCCCATATTCTTCAGGTAGGTCAATCGTATAAGCATTCTCTCCAATTTTTTTAAGCACTTTGAATGGACCATTAGCCTTTGGTTTTAACTTCCCAAATTTGCCCGGTGGAAACCTCTCCTTCCTTAGATGAATCCAAACTAGATCACATGCATTAAACTTCACATGCTTTCTATATTTGTTAGCTGCTTACATGTACCTTTCATTTTACATCTCAATGGTTGCTTTAACATCGTCATGCAGCTTCTTTATCTGTTTAGCCCTCTCGTCAGTATCTTCACTAAATTGCTTAGTTATTGAATGAGGGGCTAAGTCCAAAGGGCTAGTAGGATTAGCACTATAAATAACCTCAAAAGGACTATTACTAATGTTATGATGTATGGAACGATTGTAAGCAAACTCAATTTGTGAAAGAATGAGATCCCATTGCTTAATGTTCTTGCTAACATAGCTTCTAAGTAAGTTTCTAAAGCTTCTATTCATTACCTTTGTTTGCCCATCAGTTTATGGATGATGAGAGCTGCTAAAATTCAAACATATACCCAGTTTCCTCCATAGAGTCCTCCAAAAATGGGTAAGAAATTTTGAATCTCGATCAGACACCATAGTTCTTGGAATGCTATGCAATCTAATGATCTCCTTGAAGTACAAATCAGCAATATGAGATGCATCATTTGATTTATTATAAGAAACAAAATGAGACATCTTTGAGAATCTATCAATAACAACCATAATAGAAACTTTGTTCCTTTGAGTTCTTGACAGTCCCAAGATAAAATCAAGACTCACATCTTCCCATAGAGCATTAGGCACCAACAATGGAGTGTACAAGCCTGAATTTTGGTCTCTTATTTTTGCCAAGTGACACACTCTGCATTGCTTCATAAATCTCTCTACATCTTCAAATATCTTAGGCCAATATAAATTTGATTGAATAAGAGCCAGAGTTTTGTCCCTACCAAAATGTCCTCTTAGATCATCACCATGAGCTTTAGCTAGAATTACATGTCTTAAAGAATAATATGGAACACATAAGATATTAGCTCAAAAAAGAAGTCCATCAAAGATAGTAAATTGCTGAAAAGAACCTGATTTGCAATTCTACCATATTGAGCTGAAATCCACATAATTCTGATAGAGATCTTTAAATGTCTCAAATCCAACTACTTTGACTCCTATGGCTGATAATAAATAATATTTTCTGCTCAATGCATCAACAACTACATTTTGAACACTAGATTTATGCTTGATTGTGAAGTTATAAGATTGCAGGAACTTCATCCAAGCTGCATGCCTCTTATTTAGCTTATGTTGGTGATTAATAAACTTCAATGCCTCATGATCATAATATAAGACAAATGTATGGGCAATAAGATATTGACTCCAATGAGATAAAACTCGATAAATGACATAGAAATTCTTGTCATAGGTATAATATTTCCTCTTTGTATCATTCTGCTGCTCATTAAAAAAGGAAATAAGCTATGATTCTTGACTCAAAACAATACCAATTCCTACATTAGAGGCATCACATTCAACCTCAAACACTTTGTCAAAATTGGATAATATCAAAATTGGAGCTTCGATTACCTTTTTTTTTAATAACTCAAAAGCTTTATCAGCCTCATTAGTCTATTTGAATTTATCATCTTTTAGGCATTCAGTGATTGGAGCAATACTTGAGTAGAAACCCTTGATAAATCTTCTATTAAAGGAAGTTAAACCATGTAAACTCCTTATGCAATGAATATTATACCATAGGTATAATATTTCCTCTTTGCATCATTCTACTGCTCATTAAAAAAGGAAATAAGCTATGATTCTTGACTCAAAACAATACCAATTCCTACATTAGAGGCATCACATTCAACCTCAAACACTTTGTCAAAATTGGATAATACCAAAATTGGAGCTTCGATTACCTTTTTTTTTAATAACTCAAAAGCTTTATCAACCTCATTAGTCCACTTGAATTTATCATCTTTTAGGCATTCAGTGATTGGAGCAATAATTGAGCAGAAACCCTTGATAAATCTTCTGTTAAAGGAAGTTAAACCATGTAAACTCCCTATGCAATGAAGTCGGTGTTGGCAAGAATAGCTTCTACCATGCTTCGATCCATCATGATTCCATCTTTTGAAATAATATATCTAAGAAACACTACACTATGAGTAAAAAAGTCACACTTCTTCAAATTAGCATAAAGCTTTTGCTACCTCATGATAAGAAAAACTTTCTTAAGATGATTCATATGTTCTTCCTCACTTTTGTTGTACACCAATATGTCATCAAAATAAACTACAACAAAAGTTCTAATGCATGCCTTAAATATATGATTCATAAATCTTATGAAAGCACTAGGAGCATTAGATAACCCAAATGGCATAACCAACTATTTATATAAGCCTTCTCTAGTTTTAAATGCTATTTTCGACTCATCTCCAAGCCTCATTCTTATTTAGTGATAACCACTCCTCAAGTCAATTTTTGAGAAAATAGAAGCACCATATAATTGATCAAGTAAATCATCTAACCTTGGAATAGGAAAACTATAGTCAATAGTGATTTTGTTGATGGCACAACTGTCCATATACATTCTCCAAGAATCATCTTTTTTGGCACCAACAAGGCTAGAACAACACATGGACTTATACTCTCCCGAATCAACCCCTTTTCCACCAACTCATCTACTTGCCTTTGAAGTTCTTCATACTCCTTAGGACTCATTCTGTGAGCTATCTTGTTAGGTAGAATATCCCCTAGAATAAGGTCAATATGATACTGGATGTCTCTCAATGATGGAAGACCATGTGGAATCTCTTTTAGTATAATATCTTGAAACTCCTACAGGATTAGTTTCATATTTGTCGGTGGCTCCTTATGATGTTCATTCTCTTCTACAACTACTAGAGCCAAAATATACTATCCTTTTCTAATTCACCCTTGCATTTACCATATGACATTAAAGCACTAACTTATTTCTTAGGTGTATTGATTTTAGAATGTTGTAACGGAGTTAAATAATCTTCTTTTCATTCATCTTAAAAGAATAAGTATATTTATAGCCATCATACAATACCCTCCTATTATAATGCTAAGGTTTGCCCAATAACAAATGATAAGCATATATAGGAGCAACATCACACCATACTTCATCTTTGTAATACTTGCTAATAGAAAATGAAACTAAATATCTTTTAGTTACTTTGATGTCGTTTTCATTTTGCAACCAATATAATTGGTAAGGATGTGGATGAGGGATTGTGTCCAACTTTAGTTTCTGTACCATTTCGAAAGACACCACATTCTCAAAGCTGCCACTACCAATGATCACCAAACACACCTTGCCATTAGAGGTACATTTAGTATGAAACATATTCTTTCTCACCCAACTTTCATCATCAGCGACATAAGATACTTGTAAGCTATGCTGTAACATAATAGATAAACCATGATCAGCATAAGTAACCTCTTCGTCATCATCGTCAGATTTTTGTTCATCATTGGCTTCATTTTCTTCTTCGTCACTGTGTTCTTCAACTAATGTAACAATTCTCCTATTTAGACAATTTGAAGCAATATACCCAAACCATGATACTTGAAGCATTTTCGGCCATTAGGTGTAGAAGAATTAGGTGGAAGTTTGCTACTGATTGATCTTTCACTCTTCTCTTGCCCCTTCGATACTACTTTGCTTTGGGGAGTAGGCTTAGAATTTTCTCCTCTCGTATAGCTTTCTTTCACCCTATATCGAGAATCCTTTTCAAACTTTTATTGTTTCTTCACTTTTAAAGCCAACTTACTTATATCATTCAAAGACCAATATGGTTGGAGTTGAACCACTTTGGCAATCTCATATTTTAGACCTCCAAGATATCTTGCAATGAACTATTATTCTCGTTCCATAAGCTCTCCTTTTAGCATAAGATTATCAAACTATGCTGTGTACTCTTCCACACTAAGATTTTTTTACTTAAAATCATGGATTTTTAGAAAGATTTTTTGCTTATAGTTGTCAAGTAAGTATTTTTTTTCAGCTCCATTTTTATTTTCTCCTATGTTATGATTTTACTCTTCCCCTCACATTCTCTTTACTTCTTCATATTTTCCCACCAAAAAGATACATTTCTTCTGAGTTTTAGTGGCACAAGCTTTACCTTCTTTTATTCTGGTAGTTCATAAAAATCAAATATTCTTTTCACCATATTAAGCCAATTAATAAAGTCGTCAACATTGATTTTTTTCTTCAAACTCTAGAATATCCAACCTTGTGTTATATTTGTTCTGCCATTTATCTCGATCTTTATGTCTTGTTTGAAATCTTCAAAACTCCCTTAGGTAAGATAGCGAATCATCATCAAAATCATACATTTGACCAATATTTTCATGTTGATTATTTTTGTTCCAAAGTTCTTTAATAATTTTATTTTTTTGTAAATTGCGTAACAAACTTTGTAGCTGCAACTTCAAAGATTCAACATCATCTTCATGGCCACTACCTTTATCAACTATATCTTTTTTATTCTAGCTTGCCATGATCTCTAGCCTTAAGCTTTGATATCAAACTGATACCAGGAAGGGAGAAAGAGGAATGAAATTTGGAAAGAAACGGGAGAAGCCGAAAGTCGATTTGTAGAAAAAGGAACGAATGCAGATTCGAACTTAATGGATAAAAATAGCTCACCACCAAGTTTAAAATCATAAGAGGATACAAAACATTCACCACCTCAAGGAAATTAGACAAGGATACAGAACTAAATCAAAAGACTCACAACTCAAGGACGCATCCAAGAGATATAGAGTTTTAGAGACTCTAAAGAGCTTCTGCAAATAAAATCAGTTATCAAAAGTTTCTTCTAACCCTAGAATATCAAAATAAGTACTAGTGCATAAAACATCACTTCATGCATATGAAACTATGACATTAAGTGCTCCACATCTATCAATTAACCTCTTTATGTATTCTTTGGTCATGAAGAAAGACATCTTAAAATAGCTTTAACTTTGTCCAAAGAATATGCTCATGAGCTGTCACTTTGAGTGGGCTGGGTTAAAATTTCTGAAAAATTAGACACTCCCATGTCATGTGTTACCTATGGTTCCTTTTCCAACAATTTTACCCTTATTGTTGTCTCTGAATGTGACCGTTCCTTCACTTAAACTAGTGAGCTTAGAAAAATAAGTTGGATATTTAGTCATGTGCCTTGAGCATCCACTATTAAGGTATCATTTGGTGCTCCTAGCTTTAGTTTAGAGACAAACTTATAAGAAAGATAATCTTAATTAAGGTACCCATTTTACATTGGGTCCTTTATGAAAAATTTTATCTTTCTTTTCTAATGGTTTTTAGTTGTTTATGGTTCCTTTAGGAACCCAAATTAATTTATGTAGACTACACTTCTTAAATGAACATTTGTAAGTCACATGTCCTAATCTACCATAAAAGTTACATTTTATTTTTGTTGACAAGTTTAGAGTAAGTGCTTTAACGAAGGTAGCTGGCTTTTGTTGGGTATTACCCATAAAGCCTATACCATTTCTTCTATTAATATGACCCTTATTAGCAATAATCATATTAAGAGATTTATTCCCTATTTTAAATTTTTTTAAGATTTGCTTAAGCATGATATTTTCTTTTTTAATATTATCTAGTATTTTACATTTAGAACAAGGATTGTGTGATACTAATGAATCATGCATTTCATCAAGTCTACTAACTAACAAATCATTTTCATTCTTAAACAACTTATAAGATTTACTAATTTTTCTAAATTCATCAAACAATTCATGAAATATATTTAATAACTTGGTAAAGGAAATACTTAAAGAATCACTAACCTCATCTTAGATTATCATTAGAGCATAGTTAGCAACTTCTTCTTTGGAGTGGTCTTCTTCATCCGAAGAGCTTGAGTCATCCCAAGTTGCCGACTGAGCTTTCTTTTTGTGGGATGTCTTCTTCTTCAATTGTAGATATTCATTTATGAAATATCTCGATTTTTTATATTCAAAGCATATGACATTATTGATTCATTTTTATTTTTCTCATAAACTTTTTAAACTTTCTTGATAATAGTACAATATCATGGTCCTCATCACTCGAGGTTTCACTCAAGGAGTTATTTGCAGTTCTTAGTGCTATATCCTTCCTATTCCTTGGAAGGGGTTCATCAAGTTCATCATGAGCTTTATAATTCAATTCATATGTTATGAGTGAGCCAATAAGTTCTTCAAGAGGCAAGCTATTTAAATCTTTGGCTTCTTGTATAGCAGTTACTTTAGGGTCCTAATTTTGAGGTAGAGATCTTAAAATTTTACTCACAAGTTTAAGATTTAAAAAATATTTTCCAAGCGCTTTAATGCTATTGACCACATCCGTGAAACAGGTGTACATGTCTCCAATGGACTCACTTGGTTTCATTCTATATAATTTATAACTATGAACTAAAATGTTAATCTAAGATTCTTTAACCCTATTAGTGCATTATGTATGATTTCTAGTGTTTGTCAAATATCATAAACATATTCATAAATTCAAATATGATTAAATTTATTTTTGTTAAGAGCACAAAATAAGACATTCATAGCTTTTGTATTCAAAGAAAAAGTCTTCCTTTCCAAATCATTCCATTTATTGATTGGTTTGGAAGATTTTTCAAATCCATTATCTACAATGTATCATATATCAAAATCCATAAAAATGAGAAAAATACACATCCTTGTTTTTCAATATGTGTAGTCCGTCCCATTGAACATGGGAGGATGTGAAATGAAATGCCCCTCATTTATGCCAAACAAAGTTATTTACTTAAGTGGATGCTAATCCAATGAGTAAGTATCTTGCTCTAATATCAATTGTTAAGATCAATTGACACTAAGAGGGGGGTGGGTGAATTAGTGCAAAAGTGGAAGTACTCGATTCGAAAACCTTTCTTTCAAGAAGTAAATAAATAAAATCGAAAGCGTCTTTTGTATTTTGTTGGAAATGATTAAGAACCTGATTTAAGAGAAAAAGTCATGAGAATGATAATTATATCTTTCTATGAACTAATTAAGAGCAATATAAAGTAGTAAACAAGATAAATAAAAAGCACTCACAATTTATAGTGGTTCGGCCCCAATCTTGGCCTACGTCTACTTCCGAGTCTTCTTCGTCGAGGCCTACCAATGTCCACTACAAATCTTCTTTGGGTAAAGATCAAACCCTTACAAACTTTCAACTTACAAGGGTGACTCTTTACAATAATATAATACTTAGCTCACTCCCTTCCCATTTTTCTTTTTCTTACACACTTTTAGCACATACTTTTTTCATAATTTTTGCCCAATGACTTATGTGAATACTTATGTTAAATGTAAAAAAACTTGAGATATTTATATACCCTATTTGGCTTCAGAATGATGGAGCCAAAATTCAAACGCACTCAGAAAAATTAGGTATGGACGATATAACCCCTGGCGTCGACGGTACACCCATCAAAAGCTACCCTGAAAATAGGATACAGATGGTACAACCACTGGCCTAGATGGTCCAACCATCGCCTACTGCCCAAAATCCTAGGTGACGATGGTACAACCATCGACCTAGGCGGTACAATCATCGCCTGTTGCCCGAATTCCTAGGCGACGACAATACAACCATCGCTCTCCCTGGTGGTACAACCGTTAAGATTTCCAAAAAAGTGATTCCCTTCACTTTTCTAATATTGACTTGTATCTCATATTGACTAATGTTTAGATCAACCAATTGAGCTCAACCTGAGCTCAATCCATCCCCTTAGTGGACCCGATTGCCTCACATTGATTTGATTTGAATTCTTTCCAAGTCAAACTCAATTAGCACTCGATTCATAACTATGACTTACTGATTACAACCATAAGGACCATCAAGCTAAACAATGACCTAACTTCTGCCAATCTAATAGCCTCCGGTATTCTTGTGACGAGTCTTACAATCTTCCTTTTGCAATCTCCCGGTGTGTTCCCAACAAGCTTCCCGATTCCTTCGGCGAACTCCTAGCAAACTCCTGGTGAGCTCCCACAACATCGTCCAAACCTTAGCCCAATGCCAAACTTGATTCCGAACTATGCCCAATGCCAAACTTGATTCCGAACTATCATCTGGTTGTAACTCAATTCCTCTATCATAGTTAGACCTGCATTATTTCCTCTAGCAAACTCCTGGTGAGCTCCCATAGCATAATCCGAACCTTGGCCCAATGCCCAAACTTGATTCCGGTCTATCACCTGGTTGTAACTCAATTCCTCTATCATAGTTAGACCTGCATTATTTCCTCTAACACATGAGTTATATTAAATATTTATTAATTGATTTCATTATCAAAATTTGAGATTCAATAGTACTACCATTGACAACTAGTGGTACCACCACTCAAGTTTCTTAAAAAAGTATTTTTTATTACTTTTCATACTTGAGTTATATCTTTTTTGACCTAGTTGTACATTCTTCTAAGTCAATGAAATGAGCTCTCTAATGAGCTTAAATCAGCCCTTAAACCCTAACTACAATAATAAAGACTAAAATAATTACAAGTAAGCAATCTTTATTATCCGTCATATTAATTTGTTCATTCGACTTTCAATGAACTCTAGACAACCTTCCGGTGAACTCTTGGCGCGCTCTCAAAAATCTTCCTTCGAACTCTTGATAAACTTTCGATGAACTCTCAACAACCTTTCGGCAAACTCTCGACAAACTTTTAGCAAACTCCCAGTGAGCTCCCGTCGCATCATTCAAAACTTTAACATATCCTCGATCCCCAATTCTTCGGCCTGATGCTCGAACTTTGACTATGGCTCAACGCACGATTGTTCTTTAATTATTTTTGCCTTTTCAAGATTATAGTTAGTCTCGCATCACTTTTCTCATCACATGGATTAGATCATAAGTTTTTCAATTGATATCATTATTAAAATTTAAGCTTCAACATAGATTAGATCCCCTTGTACCATCTAGGGACTATGGCGTAGTGGCCTAGTATGTCCATAGTAGATGAGTTGAGTGAATTATTATGGGATAATAATTTACCGAGTCTGAAGTACTTATGAGTCAAAAATAGTTTTGATAGGTGTAACTCATAGCCAATTCAATATTAGATTTAGAGGGTCACACACATATGATGGATATTATGATAAGTAGAAAATTACATATAAATTATCCACTATGCCATGTTTCATTGAATGAGACCCAACATTAATGAGTTCATTGCATAAGGCTTAATTAGAGGTAAATTGAAATTATTGGATAGAGATCCAAATAATTTAAGAGTTGAGGGTACTTGGATAGAGATCAAATAACCACTAAATCAGAATCTATTAGGGTTTAAAGAGGCTCTCTATAAATATGAGGTAGGGGCGGCCAAGTAAGCGAATAAGCTACATCTTTGGATGCCCCCTCCTATTCTCCTCCCTCCCTCTTCTTCTCAACTGACCACCCCTCTCCATAGTGCATGAGAACAGTGAAGAAGAAAGGAGTTCTTCCATGCTTGCTACAAGATGGTGTGCAAAAGGCTGCAAAGAAGGTGAACAAAAGCTATGAAGCTTTGTGCTGCGATTAGAGGAGCATAGCTATATCGTGCAATGATTAACCTATAAATTGCTCGTGTTGTGTTTAATCATGTAGAATTATTGTACGTGTTCTTGTTAAATTTTTTGACATCAAATTTGTTTATGCAAAAGGGTAGCAACTATTGCTGCCCAGTATATTGGTCACTTGCAAACAGGCCACTTGCAGGGGTGACACCCGTGGCTAGGCTACCTGTCATTTCACTAGCGACCGCCTAAGTAGGAGCACTGCTTACCAAAATGTGGCAATCACCGTGGAAGGTGACTACTGCTCGTTGAAAAAGGCAGAAGGGGAATTAAGGTTTTTTGGTCAAAAAAATGATTCTACCCCTCTAAATTTGACAAATCTCGAGATCTACCCTTCCATTTAAATTCTTAAAATACCATTCATAAATAAAAATTTTTCCTATATATCTCAAATTTTAAAAGTATTAGTTAATTCAATGGTTTAATTAACTATTATTATTTATCTAGTAGTACTACATGATGATATATGTACATGTGATGTATGATGTGGATGGATGGTCATGAACCATGTGATGTGATGTGTGTATGTGTGATTATTATTATTATTATTGGGTCGTGGGCCTTAATTTTTCTCATTTATTATTGGGCCTACGTGCTTATGATTATGTTATAATTGCACGAGGAGGCGTAGAGAGTGTTAAGGTGCCAGCAGTACACATGAGGCTGAGACGAATGATCGTGACGCATGAAGATGCATCGAGATGCTGGTGGAACTGATGATAACGAGATGAATGATTACAGGGCATGAAGATATGCGGATTCATAGCTCATCATGTGAATAAATGAGCCCACTAGCTTGGGCCCGATCACATTAGTATATGGTCCATGATATTTAGTGTGATTATGCATATGTGATGTGTGATTACTTATACACCTACTTGATATGTATATATATTTGCATGCAATATAGATATTGTTAGGATTGAGTTGGCACTAAGAGGGAGAGAGGGGGGGGAGGAGGGGAGTGAATTAGTGCAAAAGCTAAAAAAACTCGATTTTAAAAATATTGCTTGAAGTAAAACCAAAATCGGAAGCGGTTTAGTTAAAATTCATTAAGAGTAAATTAGAGAGCGATTTAAAATAAAGCTGAAAAGAGATGTTCGTGCTTTTCTCAGAATTATATAATAGCAATTAAGGTTAAGATCAAACTTAAAGAGAGATAAAAGAGAAGTATTGACAAAATTTATAGTGACTCCATAAAAAACTTGATCTACGTCCACTTCTCTCCTTTTCATAGGTTCAAGAGAGGAACCTTTACAATCTTTCACTCTTTCTTTAAACTCACTTTACACTTAAAGCATAATTATAGAATTTTACCCAATATTTCAATTACTTTTATTCCACTTTGTTTCTATCTAATGCAAAAATACTTGGGGTATTTATAGATCTTAATTTGGCTTAAAAAAATAGAACCAAAATTCAATCGTTGCCAAAAAACTCAGCTACAAGCGGTATTACCATCGAAAGTGCCCGAAAACCTAGACAGCGATGGTACTACTATCGCTTGGGCGGTACCACCACCGCTTGGGCAGTACCACCACCGCTTGGGCAGTACCCAAGCCATACCTTCTGTTGACCCGTTCTAGGTCAACTAATGAGCTCTATCATGAGCTCAAATTTAACCCAAAGTGGACCCGATTAGCATCCAATTGAGTTAGTTTGATTTTACTAACCCTAACTCAAATTCAGACTCAAAACATGATGCTAACTATGACACACTAAGATAAATAATTATAATATTATTATTGTCTAGTACATCAATTAATCTTCTAAACTCCCAACGAACTTTCCGGCATTCCTCCGATGAGCTCGCTATCATCTTTTGGCAAACTTCTGACGTACCCTAGCGAGCTCCCATTACATCATCTGAACCCCAACTCGATGCTCGATCTTAACTTAGGTCGAACATCAGATTGTATTATCTTTTCACAGTCATAGTTAATTCTGCATCACTTATCTCTAACATATAGGTTAGATCATAAATCTATCAATTGATTTCATCATCAAAATCCAAGATTCAACAATCTCCCCCTTTTTGATGATGATAACCAATTGATGATGGAATTAACCTTAACCCCAATATGCCATAAGAGAAATAGAGCAAACTTAAATTCGAAAGAAATCATTATCTTTGAATTCAAGTAGAGCAATTTGACTATTTTGATTAATCATTAAAATTGTTAATAATTTAATCATTTATTACCAGGATACCATATATGATAAAAATTTCAAAACAACATTCATCTTCTTGGTATTATATGATAAAAATTTCAACAAAAAATATATTTCGTATGATAAACATCATTTAAAACATTTGGCTTATGTCATCAATCATGTCATATCTCCCCTTTTGTTATCGATAAAAAGGAGATATGTTCAACTCATATTTGAATACTTTTAAGCATGTATCACAACATTTAACACATAAAGAGAGGAATTTAGTCCATTTCTCCCCCTTTGTAAAATAAGAAGAAGAATAAAGAGAGGATCTTGTTCATCGTAAATGCAAAATCAAATTTCTTTCTCCCCCTTTGTAAATAAAATAAAACAAGAAGAAGTAGATGAGGTGTCAAATATATAAATGAGTCCATGAATCAAAGCTCAAGTATCCAAAAGAAATCAAACATCAAGAGGGGATACATTTGAAAACATTACATCAAAGATTCATGAATCCAAGAATCAAAATATTTTTTTCTTAAGAGGGAGGATTCAAAAGAGAGCTCATGAATCACATATTAAGCAATATAAAAAGTTCTTGAATCACTTTTTTCTTTTATAAATTTTAAGAGGAAAGAATGATGTGAATTATTTCGAAAGAGAGCTCCATTTGCAAAGGTCAAGAAATTCGAGAAAAATATAAGAGCTACTCATATATTTAGAAGATTAAAATCATTTCATATAGATTTTAAAAAGAGGCTCATAACGTGAAATCTTAAAAAAAAATATGATAGCAAATCATGTATTTGGAAGGTTTTTCATATCTAATTTTTTTAAATTATTTCACGTTCAATGTCTTTGTTGTAAAATAGCAATTTTATCTCCCATTGTTATTGTCAAAGGGAAGGGTACAAATTATGTTCTTTTAAATCAATGTTCTAATTACAACCATAAGAACAAAGAGATTATAGGATGAAAATCATGTCATTAAATATATAATATGAAAGATCAATTCATAAGTACTAAAAGATATGATTTATTTTAACAAATCTTCACTTTTAGTAGATAATAAAAATGAGTCTTAGGAGATCAAATATTAAATAATCTTTATTTATACAAGAGAAATATTAAGATATATAATTCATTTAGTTAATTTTTCTTAATAAAATGAAAGAACGATCTTGATTAAAAATCCGAAGTTATAATTGTCAAGATCATAAGTCTCCTTCTTAGTAAAAAGAAGAAATCATAGAGGTTGAAATTGATTCCCAAAGAAGATAACTTATATCAAGAAATAAATAGAAAGTTCATGATTCAATTTAAAAAAATCACTCATATTTAATTCATCAAAATCATTTTTGTGGTTCAAGAGATTCAACAATAATGGTATATATATATTTATCACTTTATCTTTTATTAAAAGCTCGATAGTGACATTTTTAAGAAGAATGTATTCCATTTTTTGTGTTTCAATTTATATGATTTGTTTCATACAAAATTCCTTTATCTTTTAGGCCAAATCCATGTATTATCATTTAAAATAAAAATCAAGTTTCATTTTAAAATAAATAATCAAGATCATTACAATAAAATATTTTCAAATAAAAGCTTTGATTTATTTTAAGTCCAACTAGTTTTCCCTTTTAAGTGAGTATAACTCTTTAGACTTAGTACAATGAGTTACCATGCTCATTTCAAAAAAAATATTTATTTTACTTTATTTCAAGCCCTAATTTAATAATAATTTATTATTCAACATACAACATTCAACCTATTTAAATCCATTTAACATTCAACCATCATATTATTTAAATCAATCATCATTCAACTTTTACAAGCCAATAAATAAAATTTAGTCATATCATTCAATAATAATATTTTTATTTAAATCAACCAACATAACATTTACAAGCCAATAATATTCAAAAGATCATGGTTTATAGATAGATATTTCCTTTAGTCAAAATCACAAAGAATCATAAAATAAAAAACTTAGACACGTATAAAAAGAGGTTTGTTTGGATAAATATTTTTGAAAGTCATGAAGGTTGTTTCATATCTTAAATTGTAGACTCTAATATATTATCTCATTATATGAAAACACATCTAAGATCATCATCAAAAGTGCTTTTCGAAAAATTTCAATGAAGGTACCATAGATAGTTTCTCATTAATAATAATTAAGATTCTTCAGTTCTAATTTATTTTTTGTACTAGTATGCTCTAGTTATGCATCATTGAATAACTAAGATTAGTTGTGTGAATCATTTTGAATAAAAAAGATTTATTATAATCAAAACAAAGATCATTAAGTTTCAATCATCTTGATTCAAATAAATTTTTTTTATTTTTGTTGCTTTGGCTAATAAGCATAAAAAGTGGGTTAGATCCTAAGTCATGTGTCTTGAACATTCACTATCAAGATATCATTTTGTACTCTTAGCCTTCGTTTGGAGATAAAACTATAATGAATGAGGTTTTAATTTATATACCAATTTGACTTTAGGTCACTCATAAAAGGCTTTATCTAATTTTACTAATAGCATTTGGTTATTTATAGTTCCTTTAGTAACCTAAAATAACTTGTGTAGACTATACCTTCTAAATGAGCATCTATAGGCAAAATGTCCAAGTCTACTATAAAAATTATATTTATTTTTAGGTGAAGAAGGTAATGTGGGTTCTTTGATAAAGATAGTACCTACTTATGGACATGATCCTCATTAGTAAGGATCATGTTTAGAGTTTTGTTGCATATCTTAAACTTTTCTAAGGTTTGTTCTAATATAACATTTTCCTTTTTAATTTCATCTAGCATTTCACAATTTAAGCAAGAAATATATGGTATTGATACATCATGCAAAGTTTCAAGTTTACTAAAAAGTAATGCATAATCCTTTTTGAGTGGTTTATAAGTTTTACTAATCTTTTTATACTCATCAAATTATTTATAGAAGGCATTTAACAACTCTTCAAGTAAAGGACTCATCAAATAATTCATAGAAGGCATTTAACAACTCTTCGAAAGTAAAGAAGGCTTCAGAAGAGTTACTGACCTCATCATGGATGGTTGTGAGCACATAGTTTGCTCATTCTTCCTGGTTGTCCTCTTGATCTTCGAAGTGTCCTGGCTTTTTGCGTTTATAACAAGTGGTTGTGTCCTTTTTAAGTTTATTTTTATATTTTTATTCTTTTTCATAATTTTTTTGGTTCATTTCTCATAAGTTCAAAGTCATAGTCCTTATCATTCAAGGTGTCACTCGAGGAGTTATCTATTGTTCTCAGTTTAATATCTTTCATCTTATTGTGTTCTCAATATTAAATCTTTCTTGTTCTTTAGAAGGTTGTTCTCATGTTATTCTTTGCAAATTATTCTATTTATTTTTGATTGCCTTAATTTGCTTATGTTGTCGTGTGTAACTCCTAATGTGTGCCATATATTAAAAGTTGAATCATAAATAGAAACCTGATTAAGTTTATTTTTATCTAAAGTACAAAACAAATGATTCATAGCTGTGGTATTTAAAGAAAATATATTTCTTTCATGATTATTCCAATTATTTATAGGATTGGATGATTTCTGAAATTTATTTTCGATAATATTTCATAATTTAAAATCTATCAAAATCAAGAAAATTTACTTTCTAGTTTTCCAATATATGTATCTATTTCATTAAACATAGGACGACGTGTGATGGAATGACCCTCATTTATACTAAAAAATAGTCATTAAACTTGCTTAGGTGTTAATCCAATTCAGTCGAACGTGGCTCTGATACTAACTGTTAGGATTGAGTTGGCACTAAGTGAGGGGGTGCGAATTAGTATAAGAGCTAAAAAACTCGGTTTGAAAAATATTCCTTGAAGTAAATCCGAAATCGAAAGTGGTTTTATTGAAATTTGTTAAGAGCAAATTAGGGAGCGATTTAAAATAAAGCAGAAAGGAGATATTCATGCTTTTCTCAAAATTAGATAATAGCAACTAAGGTTAAGATCAAACTTAAAAAGAGACAAAAGAGAAGTACTCACATAATTTATAGTGGTTCGATAAAAACTTGACCTACATCTACTTTCTGAGTCCTCCTTCATCGAGGTCAACGGTGTCTACTAATGATCTTCTTTTATGGGTGAAGATCAAACACCCCTTTACACTTCTCTTCTTTTTACAGGTTCGAGAGGAACCTTTATAATCTTTTACTCTTCCTTTAATCTTACTTTACACGAAACACATAAGGGAAGCTCTCAAATTTTATAGAATTTTACCCAAGATTTCGATCACTTTTCTTGTACTTTCTTTCTATCCCATGCAAGAATACTTGGGTTACTTATAGACTCCAATTTAGTTTACCGAAAAACCCGGGTATGGGTAGTACTACCATCGACACTGGCGATACTACCGTCGAAAGTGCTTAAAAACCTGGCGACAATGGTACTACCATCATTGGCAGTTTGAGAACAGACTTTGCATACTATTTTATACCCGACTTATACCTTCTATTGACCTCTTTCCAGGTTAACGAAATAAGCTCTATCATGAATTCAAATCTAACTTAATATGGACTCGATTAGCATCCAATTGAGTTAGTTGGATTTCACCAACCCTAACTTAAATTAGGATTCAAAATATGATGCTAACTATGACACATTAAGGTAAATAATTATAATTATTTTTGTTGTCCAACATGTCAATCGATCTTTCAAACTCCCGTGAACTTTTCGATATTCCTCCGACGAACTCTTGGCGAGCTCTTGATCATTTTTCAACAAACTCCCATTGTACTCCCACTGTATGGTCCAAACCCCAGCCCGATGCTTGATCTTGACGCTAACCCAACATCAGATTATATTACATTTTCACTGTCATAGTTAATCTTGCATTACTTATCTCTATCACACAAGTTATATCATAAATCCATCAATTGATTTCATCATTAAAATATGAGATTTAATAGATATATATTAAATATATATTTTTGACATGATATATTATGAGATAGAAATAAAAAATCCCTCCTACGATAATATTAAGTCGGTAAGCATGAGATATTAGATTGACCCACGTGACCTTCCATCGTTATAAGAATAAATTAAATCTCGATGTTAGTTGAGTTGGTCGAGTCCCTCGAGGCTCACCTATTTTTGTGATTCAAGATCTTGCTTATGACATTTAGATGTCACCAGTGACCTAAGGACATGGTATGCTTAGTCGAGCCCCTCGATTACATATCATCAAATCAGACTCATCTTGTAACGATGGTGATAACTTAATTGAACATCATGGTTGATTGAGTCCTTTGAGACCATGGTGGTTCAGAGGTCAAACAAGACTAGAATCATAAGGAGTTGTGATTGGCAATAGTTGCCTACCATTTTAGGCTTAGTGTGATTTGTCAAGTCCTTGGAGGTTATATTAAGACATTGATTGGATCTCAATCCCCACTAAAAGTCTGTCAAAAACTTCCATTTCACGTGTCGAGGGAGTCATGTGATTCGCTTAATGCCAACTGCCTTACTGGTCCAAACTATATAGATTAGCTCCACAATCTGAGAATTATTCTCACAGTAAAAAAAATCGCATATGTCCTAGACACAGTTTTGCCCATTTTAGAGGAAAGAGCAAGCAATGATGTGGTCACTTGCTACATGAACTACATAGATGATTCCACTTTAGCTAAGTGCTATATTGGCCTCTGTAACTCCTGAACTACAGAGAAAATATGACCGCATGAATGCAAATCCATCCTTTTATCTTTGCTTGCTATTTGAGAAATAGGGAAGAACTAAAATATATGAGATATCGAAGAGTTTCTTTCATGCTAGGATGATAGAGGAGACATTGGTTCAAAACCATATCTTAAGGATAATTGAGTGGATTGAGAAACTCACAAGTCTAAAAGATAACCCATATGTTGATCTTATACTTCAATCCCTATTAGATTCTCTTTTTAGTTCATCATAATTTTAAATATAAATAAGCTTTAGAGACTATTGCTGAGCTCCTCAATATGTTGAGAGAGGTTGAAAGCACAATCAAGAAAGAGAAGCTAGTTCTCTACATTGGTGAGACAAAAAAGAAAAGAAAGACTGATAAGTCCCTGAAGAAGGGTAAGGGCAAGGCCAAATTGGGTAAGGAAAAGGTTGCTAAGAAAGACTTGGGAAAAGAACAAAGGCCATTACTTCCACTATGGCAAAAGTGGGTATTGGAAGAAGACTTACAAAAAGTACCTTGCAAAGAAGGTGAAACAGAAGCTTGAAAAAGCTTCAGGTATATTCATGATCAATCTTCATTTATTAGATATTTATGATAACACATCAGTATTGAATACTGAGTACTTATTATATCTGTAATTCATTACAGGTTTTAATAAGGTCTAAGAGATTGGCAAGAGGTAAGATAAATCTTAAGATGGGCAATGGAGTAGGAGTTACTGCAATGGCTCTTAGCGAGGTCACCCTATATTTGCCTGGTAGAGCTACTATTGCATTAGATGCATATTATTACGTTCCTTCTATCATCAAAAATATTATCCTCATTTCATGTTTGACAATTATGAGATATTATGTTTCTTCTATCCTAATGAACAACTCCTTATACACCTCAACTCAATGGTGTATCAGAATTAGGGAATTGTATGTTATTAGATATGGTACGATCTATGATGGGTTTTACCGACCTATCAATATCATTATGGGAATATGCCTTGGAGATTGCAACTTACCTTCTAAATAGAGTCTAGGTCGATAGTGACTACAAAATATAAGATATGGAAAATGAAGAAGTCCAATCTTAAAGTTGTTAAGATTTAGGGCTATCCTACCCAGTTAGAAGACACAATCCCGACAAGTTAGAACCAAGGATGGAGTTATGCAAGTTTGTGGGATATCTCAAAGAAACATGTAGGTATTATTTCTATCATCCTAAGGATCAAAAGGTCTTTGTTGCAAAGAGGGTAGTGTTCCTTGAGAAAGAATACATTCTTGGTAGAAACAATGAGAGTGTGATAGAGTTGAGTGAGGTTAAAAAACTTAGCTTAAGCATTATTCCAAAGGTTGAGTCTACTCCGGTACTTAACACATAAGTTCTAACTTTACACAGGTCTAGTAGAATACCTCATCCTCCTAAAATATTTATGGGACATATTAGTGAAGACGACATTCAGAATATTGATCATTAAACCTATGAGGAGGCCATTATGAGTATAGACTTTAGGAAGTAGCAAGAAGCTATAAATTCTGAGATGGATTCCATATACTCCAACAAGATTTGAAATCTTGTTGATGCATATGAGGGATCGTCAAGAAGAAGATCATAGTAGATGGAAAGGTGGAGACCTATAAGGCAAGATTGGTGACCAAAGGATATTGTTAAAGGCAAGGAGTTAACTATGATGACACCTTCTCACCTGTAGCGATGTTGAAATATATCATAATTCTTTTGGCCATTACAACACACTATGAATGTGAGATCTGGATACCCTATGCCTTAGCGATAGGGTCTATCGTGGATCCAAGTTTGGAACACTGGAAGGTAGTAAAGTGCATCCTTAAGTACTTGAGAAGGACTAAGAATCTTTTACTGATATACAAAGGAGATAGCCTCTAAGTTGAGAGTTAGATGAACCCAAGTTTCTAGTCCAATATCGATGATAGTAAGTAAAGCTTAGGGTATTTATTCATCCCAAAGAGAGGAGTAATAAGCTAGAAGAGTTCCAAGCAAGATACTACTACTGACTTAACCATAGAGGCATAGTATATTGTTGTGGTAAAAGCACCAGAGGAGAGAGTTTGGATGAAGAAATTCATTGTATATTTAGGAATTATACTGAGTAACGAGGAGCTGATTCCTATATATTATGACACTAATTGTGTGACAATTCTAGCAAGGGAACCCACGTCTTATCAAAAGTATTCTGAGGAGGTTTTAGCAGATTAGAGAAGTAGTGGCCTATGGAGATATAGCAATGGAAAGGATTTCATCCGAAGATAACATTGTAGATCCACTAATAAGCCATTGTCTCATATTGTATTTGAGTGTTATAGGAGTCTGATGAAGATCAAATACATAAGTGATTGACTTTAGGTCAAGTGGGAGTTTATTGGTTACAGGTGCCCTGCCAATCACTTGATGTCATTAGATCTATACAATAATAATTAGATCATAATGATATCATGATAATGAGATCAATTCATATTTAAATAAAAATTCTAAATAATTCCGATCATAAGTTACTTAAGATAGACATCGCGATAACTATATAGACCAGTGTATTGTATACCTATCCATACGATAGAAGCGGTTAGTCTCGTAGCCACTTATGTGGAGACACTAAGGATATAATATAAGTGCTCGTTAGAGAATGAGTTCATTGATTGATCCACTTACGGAATGTTGGATAGTTAATGATACCTTATGTTTGACAATGATTCTATAGTCCTAATTATATGTCTGATCCTTAGACTTAAGACATCAATGATGTCTTATTTGAGCACTCCTTTTTTTGACGCCGAACTTATAGGTCTATAAGTTTCAAATATGGTATAACTGATTATCAAGATTGGTGGTGAATCTTACGAAGACAGTTGAGTGTCAATACAGGATCATCCACTCTTGGTATTATGAGAGAAATATCTCATGTTTTCTTGCTTAGTCAAACCTCTAGCTGGGGTTATTCAGATTGAGAAAGAAGTAGTTCTCCGGCAGAATCCAATTAGAGCAAAATTTAGATGGATTATGTATGAGGCCTAACAGAACTATGCTTAATATATGATATCTAAGATATTAGATAGATAAGGGACTACAGATACATGGTAGCTATGGACAAACAAATCCAATGGACTAGATCCCCCTGTACCATTAGATAATTTTAGTATAATGGTCTAGTACATCCATAATCGATTAGTTGAGTGAATTGTTGTGGGATAACAATTCACCAAGTCAAAATTAGTTTTGAGTTATAAAGAGTTCTAACATATGTAACTCACGACCAGCTCAATATTGGGCTTAGAGGGTCATACATATATGATAGATGTTACGACGAGTAGAGGATTAAATATGAGTTATCTAATAAGCCTCTATTTGATTAGATGAGACCAAACATTAATGGATTCCTTGTATGAGGCTCAATTAGAGGCGATTAAGATTATTGGATAGAGATCTAATAATCCAAGAGATGAGGCTAATTGAATAGATATCCAATACTCACTAAGGCAAGATCCATTAGGGTTTAAAGATGTTCTCTATAAATAGGAGGTAGGGGCAATCAAGAAAGGGGATAGGTTGTACCTTTGGTTACCCCCTCCTATTCTCCTTCCTCCATCTTCTTCTCAACTAACCACCCCTCTTTTTAGTTTGTGAGGATAACGACAAAGAAAGGAGTTCTTTTATGCTTGTTATAAGGTGGTGCGTAAAAGGCTGCAAAGAATGTGTACAAAAGCTATGAGATTTTGCATTGTACTTGGAGGAGCATTGTTGCATCGATCCACCATATGGATATCATGACCTCTTTTATCTACACCTATGAATCTAAAATTTTTAAGGGTATACGGTCTCCCTAGGTAAAATATCTAATACACAATACATAAATTTTTTTGGTTTTATGATTTTTCATGCATTAATCATTGTATGATGATTTGACTAACGTGGGAGACTATTTTTGTTTTATTTTTCAACTGGACATGTGATGCTTTGATAAGGTTTACAATATATGTTGTTAGATATGGTGTGATCCATGATGAGTTTTGTCGAGCTACCCATCTCGTTCTAGGGATATTCCATGGAGATTATAGCTTATCTTCTGAATATAGTTCCATCTAGGTTGGTAGTATCTACAGCATGTGAGATATAAAAATGAAAGAAGCCTAATCTTAATATTTGGGGTTGCCCTATCTATGTTAAAAGATATAACCTCGACATATTGGAATCAGAGATGAAGCAATGCATGTTCGTGGGATACCCCAATGTCACGGACAACAATATAAACAAGGTGTTTGATGAAATGCTCGTGTTTGTCCGTTTCCTTTGGTTTATGCACATACCTTGTATAGCAAGTAGCGGGCTTGCAGTAGGCTTAGCAGCCCGAGTTTGGTTTACTTTGTGACCAATTTTGGCATGTAAATATGAGTGTATTTTGTAAGCACTTGTGGGGACTTCGGTCTGTAATGGACCATTATCTTTTGTATGCAACCTTTCTGAGTTTATAATGTCCATAAGTGTAATTTGTATCTGGCTTGATAAAGTGTTTGCTTGAGTTGCTTGTGGATCCCGTTGGAATTGCTTCTTCTGGCCCGTTTTCTCTTTTATAAGTCTAAGGGACCCTAGGAGATCTCAGGAAGGCTGACCTTTGTGGTCAGACACGCATGGTTGCTGCACGACTTAGGTAAAATCAACTAAGCCTATAACACCAAGGAAAATTATAGGTACTATTTCTATCATCTCGATGATCAAAAGGTTTTTGTTGTTAAGAAGGTAGTGTTCCTTTAGAAGGAGCATATTCTTGGTAGAACCAATGTGAGTATAATAGATTTGAGCGAGGTTGGAGAACCTAACTAAAGCATCACTCTAGAGGCCGAGTCTATTCAGGTACATAACACATAAGTTTCAATTTTACATAGGCTTGGAAGAGTTTCTCACCCTCCTAAAAGATATATGAGATACTTAGGATGTTAATCCTCAGAACTACAAGGAGGCTATTATGAGTATAAACTTTGGGAAGTGACAAGAAACTATGAATTCTGAGATAGATCCCATATACTTTAATAAGTTTTGGAACCTTATTGATGCACCTGAGGGTATTGTACCCATCAGGTGCAAATGGATTTTCAAGAAGAAGATCAGAGTAGATAGATAGGTGGCAAAAGAGTATTGTCAAAGGTAATGAGTTGACTATGACGAAACCTTCTCACGTGTAGCCATTATAAAATTCATCATACTTTTTTTTGGGTATTGTAGCATACTATGACTATAAGATCTGATAGATGGATATATATTCCTCAATGTTAATCTCGAGGAGGAGGTGTATCTGATATAGCCTAAGGGATTCATATTATGCAGGTTGCTTAGATCTATTAAGATATAGTAGATGGATATATATTCCTCAATGTTAATCTCGAGGAGGAGGTGTATCTGATATAGCCTAAGGGATTCATATTATGCAGGTTGCTTAGATTTATTAATAGATTGAAGCAAGTTTCTTGAAGTTAGAACATAAGATTTGATGAGATGATTAGATCTTATGACTTAGTTAAGAACGAAGATGAGCTTTGTGTGTTTAGGAAGGTAAGTGAGAGCACTATCACCTTCTTGGTGTTATATGTGGATGACATCTTGATCATTGAGAATGATGTAGGAATGCTCTCCATGGTTAAGACTTGGCTATCTTAAAACTTCTCTATGAAGGATTTAGGGGAGGCATCCTACATTTTGGGGATTTGGATCTATAGATATAGATTCAAGATGATGCTTGGCTTGTCCTAGTCTAGGTACATAGACTTCATTATAAAAAGATTTGGCATAAAATTTTTTAAGAGAGGCCTCATATTGATGAGACATAAAATATCACTTTTTAAGAGTATTTCCCCAAAGACTCCTAAAGAAAGGGAAGATATGAGTATGATACCCTATGCCTCTATGATAGGGTTTATTATATATGCTATGCTATGTAGTAGGCTTGATATAGTGCATGCTCTAAGTGTCACCAGTAGGTATTAGGCAAATCCAAGTTTGGAACACTAGAAGGTAGCAAAGTACATCTTTAAGTACTTAAGAAGGACCAAGGATCTTTTACTAATACATGGAAGAGATCGCCTCCAGGTTGAGGGCTACACGAACTCGAGTTGCCAGTCTGATGTTATGTCTTCACCTTGAATAAAGGAGTAGTAAGCTGGAAGAGTTTCAAATAAGATACTACTGTTGACTCAACCACAGAGGCTGGATATATTGCTCTGACAGAAGCAACAAAGAAGGGAGTCTAAATGAAGAAGTTTATCCACGTATTTTAATGTCATACCTATAGCGAGGAATAAATTCTCATATCTTGCAATAATAATGAGGTGATTGACCAAGCGAAGGAACTCATGTCTCATCAGAAGCATATTCTGAGGAGGTTCCATTTGACGAGAGAGATTGTGGCCTGTAGAGATGTAGCAATAGAAAGAGTTCCATCCGAAGATAACATTATAGATCCATTGATAAAGTCATTGTCTTAGATTGTATTTGATCTTCATAGGAGTCTGATGGGCATTGAACATATAAGTGATTAACTTGAGGTCAAGTGGGAGATTGCTGATTACAGGTGTCATACAAGCTAATTACGTGAGTGATGACACGTGTAACCTACATAGTCTTTTTACTTATTATTATTATTATTAGTATATTCTCATTTTATATTGCTTGTTGCATATATTGTGATGTTCTTAGATCTATATAATGATAATTAGATCATAATAATGAGACCGATTGCCTTTAAACACAGACCCTAAATAATCTTGCTTATAGATTACTCGAGAGGGATATCGAGATAACCGAACATACTAGTGTATTGTATACACATCCATATGATGGAGGCAGTTGGTCTTACAGCCACTTGTGTAGGGACACTAAGGATATAATATAGGTGCTCATTGAAGAATAAGTTTACTAATTGATCTGCTTATAGAATGCTGGATGGTTAATGATACCTAATATCAGACAATGATTCTGTAGTCCTAGTTGTGTGTTTGGTGCTTATACTTGGGTATCAAGGATGTCTTGTTTGAGTACTCCTTTCTTTGACATCGGACTTATAGGTCTAGAAGTTTCAGATCTAGCATAGCTAATTATCAGGATTGATAGCCAACCTTACGAAGGTAATTGAGCATTAATAGAGGATCGTCCACTCTCGATATCATGAGAGGAATATCCTGTATATTCTTACTCAAGCAAATCCTTAGCTAGGGTCATTTAAATTGAGAGAGAATGAGTTCTCCAGGAGAATCCGATTAGAGCGAGACTCTGGTGGATTCCGTATAAGGCCTGATAGTACCATGTCTAATATACGATCTTTGAAATATTAGATGGATGAGAAATTATAGATACATAGTAAATTAGGACAGATAGACAAGTCTAATGGATCAGATCCCCTAGTACTATTTGGGGATTATGATATAATGGCCTAGTATATCTATAGTCGATGAGTTGAGTGAACTATTATGGGCTAATAATTAATTAAGATAGAAGTAGTTTTGACATGTGTAACTCATGGCTAGCTCAGTATTGGGCCTAGAAAGTCACACACATATGGTGGATGTTGCTACTAGTAGAGGTTCAAATATGAGATATCTGATAAGTCCCTATATTATTGGATCCTATGGATGAGATCTAATAAGAGCTAATAAGAGATTATTGGATAAAGATCTACTGATCTAAGAGGCTTGAGTAATTGGACAGAGATCTAGTACCCAATAAAACAAGATTTATTATGGTTAAATTGATAGAGACCTCTATAAATAAGAGGGGACTAAAGGGTTCATCTACCCCTCCTATTCTCTTTAGCCTCCTCTCCTCTTTAGGTGACAGATCTTGTATGCTACATGTGGAGAGGGAGATCCCATAGTGATTTGAGGAGCATCGTTGTTGCATCCAGTGTGTGGATACTGCTAGAGAGGATAACATCTGACCTCCTTCATGTATGCCTATGAATTTAGGTTTTTAGGGATATACGATATTCCTAGATAAAACATCTAACACATGATAATCATCATACAATGATTTGATTAACATGGGAGACCTTTTTATTTTATTTTTTCGCCGCACATGTGATGCTTTCTATAAGGTTTCCTAACATAATGTATCCGGATGTAGCTGCCTTCATATTAATTATTTCTCCAATATTTGGTTAATTAAGAAGATGAGAAACATCTAACAATAACGAAAATGATATTTGGACTTTATTCACTATAAATTTATTATTTTCATCCAATTGATCTAGAATTATCAATAACAATTTATGAGAAATGGCTATATCATTGATGAAATTACCAAATGTCATATGTCTTATAATATTCTAATGATAGTCTTTGTGTAAAAGATGAAAATGAGGAACAAAAAGCATACTTGGTATATTGTTTCTACATGTATTTATACAGAGTTGGAAGGAGGATTTTCCTCAACTGATGAACGAGATCTTTTTATGCAGTTAGTAAAATACGTACAGCTAACATGCCCACCGCAAGATCGAGCTCCTGTCAAGGACGTTAATCTTGGATCGATGTGATGAAAATAGTTTATGGGCCAGAGACTTTTTTGATCAACTGTGTGGACAAGAGAAACACGGAGCTGCTGGCGAACGACTTGATCTCATACGAAATGAAAATCAATAGCAACATGCTTCATGCGAGAGTGAAAGACTGGATTAACACAAAGGTAAGTAGCACCAATGTTATCATAATAAATAACAGGCATAGAATCGGAGGGAATGTGAAGCTCCTTAAGCAAGTTGGTGATTCAATTAAGTTCGACAACAGTAGTGGTAATAGCACGATATTCAGCTTCAGTTGAAGATCAGACAACTGTCTTTTATTTCTTACAGCTCCAACTAATTGGATTAGCATCGAGAAAGATAATATATCCTGATGTAGAGGTTTTGTCATCAATATTTCCAGCCTAATCAGTATCGGTAAAAGCATGAAGCTAAGACGGAGAGTTTTTGCGAAGAAAAATATTATGATCGATAGTCCTCTTAAGATAATGTAGAATGTATTTGACAGTAGTCTAATGCAAAATAGATAATCAATGCATAAACTATGATAATTTATTAACTGCAAGGGAGACGTCTGGACGAGTAAGGGCTAGATATTGTAAGAAACCAACTACCTGTCGATACTGAGTAGAGTCTGTAGTAGAACTACCATCATATAACTTGAGTGATTCGTTGGTAGATAGGGGAGTGGTAACCTCTTTTACATCTTATATGTTCATCTTGAATATTAAATCTTGAATATACTTCTATGTGAAAGAAGGAGGTTAAAAGATATAAACGTAGCATCGATATCGAGAAAATAACTCAGGTGGCCAAGATATTTAAGATAGAATATATCGATCAATTGTTTAATAAATGCTTGAACCTCCATAGAGTTATCATCTGTGACAATAATATCATCCACATAGATGAGAAGATAAATGATACCCCCATGTTGTTGGCATAGAAATATGAAAACATCAGACTTAGAGTTGATGGTAAAACAATTCCTATCACTCATATTGGTTCTACGATACTTCATTCATATACTACTTCTTTACCTTGCATTAAAATAAACCTTATTTCTATCTCTCAATTCTGCTAATAAAATTATAATTTCATTGAATTATTTCTTGATTATTTTATTGTCAAGGACTTGAGTACGAGAGCATCCTTGGTTCGAGGCCCGAATAAAAACATCTATGAATGACCATCAGTCTTGTATCTCACTCGATCTACTGCTAACTCTTTCACTATTGCTCTAGTCGACATTTGACATTAACGTCTTAGTCATCTCTTGACTTTTATTTAACAAAAATTACTTTCTCGTTATTTTAATCCTATTTTTTAATCTAATAATGTTATTACTTGCTCTGATACTATATTAAAAATGAAAGTGAGGAACAAAAAATACACTTGGTATATTGTTTTTACATGTATTTATATAGAGTTGGAAGGAGGATTTCCTTCAACTGATAAACTAGATTTTTTACTTTAATAATATTAAAAATTAGATTATCTCATTTATGCTTAGTAGTTGTCCTAAAGAAGTAACTAAAATACTCAACAAAGCTATGCCTATAACTATCCAACCAAGAACACTTCATCATAATGTGCTAATCCAGGTTTTGGAATACATAGAACTTTAAAGATAAAATTAATAAATTATCAATGATAATTTAAACCAAACTGATTATAAATATTTTGGCAGCTGGCTTTGACATTTCTATTTGCATTATAGTAACCACTTGATGACATGATTATTTATTGTATAGAGTGATAAGGGATCAAAGCTAATAATTCAGTATAGATGAATACAAATGTGCGACTCGTAAATAATAACAACAGTCATTAATTGAAATAAAATAGAATTATTAATTCCAATAATTGGTCATTAGAAACCCAACAAAAGAAAAAATGATCAATGAGTGCACAGATTCATTATTACACGTTTTTTCGGTAACACCCAAAAACACTGTGTAACTCTTTATGACTATAATATTCCTTGGGTATGATTTTTATAAATATGACGAGTAATCTAATATCCAAGCCATGTACAAAAATGCTATGTGATAGCTAACTAAAGCTAGAGTAGTGAAGATCAAACAAAGCCGTCCAAGAGCAGGTCTTCTTCAGTTCCATCAAGGAATTAGGTTTTTTTTTAATTCTAATCCAAATATCTAATAAAATTATAAATATGAAATTGGTCCATAAATCTGCAATCGCATATGCTATATACATTCTCAATGCTAATATGCTCATGATTGTTGGACCATCAATGGAGAGATATCTAGGTGGCGTTGCTCTGCTACACTGGTAGACATAGTCAAGACACTTTATCAGTGCTCCGCAGCAATGGAACCCTTGGAAATGATGCATTCATCGGTATGCTGAGATAGATACTCCCGCTGAGTGTCTTTAAATGAGAAAGAACATGGATAACTATATAACATAGCAAAATGATACAGATTAATTGCAGGCAGGGACGAGATATTCCTGAAAGCGCGTGATGTTTAATGCATAGATTTCTAATACTAAGTGTCACACATTTGTCATTAGACGTGTGCTTCCACCAGGTAAACTACAGCGAGTTCGGGCAACTAATTAGCTAGCTCTTCCATAACCCTCATCTTAAAATTCTGTCCTCCGTAAAATCCATCTCACACTGTTGCACCCATCAAACTCGCATTAATGCCAATGAACTGTGAGCAACTGTGACATGGCACGGCCATTAAGACCTTTGCAAGGCTGTGATTGGAGGACGAACGATAGGCTTCTTGGGCCCCGCATGGTGTGGACCCAAACACAATGGCGAAAAAGGTCAATAAACAAGTCAATAACGTGGTGGAAGTGGAATCACATTTTCTAATGAGCTGCCACCTAATAATGGTTGAGAGCTTACGTAGGCATCCACAGCCATTTGCATCTTATTCTACAAATCAACTCACATGGTCTTCAGAGATGACGATGATATGTGACCCGTGTGACACACTTGATGCATACTCCACACACTGGTTTCAGAGATGTCAAGATCATACAACTCTTAGATCTCAACAAAGGCAATCGTTTTGTACTGCTAAATTCTATAGTAATCACTCAACAGAGGATATCCACCCCCTACAAGGTCACAACCAACACCCGTTATCTATGACACGGCACTCAGCATTCCCCTTCAGCCCATCTGAGAATGGCACAAGTGACCTCACTGCCATGCATGGATGAAGGGGAAATGCCGAATATATCACAAGGATACTTTGGTCACAGCAGCATACTCAACATTTGCAGCTGGCTCCATATTGATAGTAGACTTGGCCACCTGCCTGTCTTTAATTCATCCTCGCTCCCCTGCTTCCCTCCCTCTCTCCCACCTCTTCAGCTTCGTCACTCAGACCATGAGGTTGCAGCACTTCCCTCTGCCGCACATGGTCTTCTTCCTCCTCCTACTACTGTTGGTTGCAGGGCAGCTCGCCAGTCTCAACCATGCAAGGACTGTCAGCAGAGAGGTGGAGGAACAGAAGAATGAGCACTCTGCACCATCCATGGGTCAGTTCCCCAAGATATCTCCTTCTCAAGAGGACGACGATGATGAATTCAGCCAAACTTACGGAGTTTCCAAGAGACTGGTGCCTCAGGGTCCAAATCCACTGCACAACTGATCAGGTTCTACCCATTTGTCTTCATCTTCCTCTGGAGATCTAAAACATACAACCAAGTTGCAGTCCAGTTATTTTGGTTCTAGTCGATGATACTGCTGCTGTATGTAAGAGATAGATACTACAAGCTCAAGGAATTGTACTTATTAACAAACAGGTAATGAGGACTACACTTAACAGGGAGTAATAATGTAACTGGTACCATGAACAAGAGTCTCATAGCAAAAAGAAAAAACAAAAACAAAGTAGATAAGTTTCTTTATTTCTTCTTCAATGCCCACATAGAACAAAGTTCTTCTTTGTTAATTTTTATATTAGGCATGAGTGATGATGAGTACGACAACTGATGATGATGGTGCCAAATCCTATTTACTGGTTTTTTTTTGTGTTGCTCCAATACTTCTAAATTGGTAGGGAAGCATTGTGTGGCTTTAGGCAAATCTAAAATATGAGGAAAAGAACAAATTTTTTTTTTATTTAAAAAAGGTCTCTCTTAAATGATTGAATAACCTTTTGTCTTGTGGTATTAAGCAAGACAAAGCCGATTCAACCACCAGGACATGCCATGTAGGTTTCATGATTAAGCTATACACTTGACATATTAAGTAGATTAATAGATAGATAGATAGGCAGGGAGAGTATGCAAGAAAAGGCTGAATGGAATCCAGTCAACTACTACCAGAAGTGAATCCAGACATTGCAGAAATTTACTGAAGATGTTGACAAAGCCTGATAAAAACCCATTGAATTGAAGAAGCCAAATGAGAGAATAAGATGCTTTCTTTTCAATATTTGATCGATAGATAAATGAACTTCAAAAATCTCATGGTGGGTATAAAAATACTATGGATGATAGAGGGGGATAAACAGTTAAATCATCCATTTTCAACTCAAGTATCATTGTTGGGGTATACATCCTTCGGTGCTGCTCAATGGAATTGTAGCCAGACTCTAAGTTATACTAGATAGCATGTTAAGTATGAAAAATCAAACAAATAATAAAGAGATCCTAGTTCATATGATATCGGAGTCTGAATAAAGAATAAACAGGTGTCAGATGGTATTTTCAGATATCAGAACATAAAAGTCAATAATGAAATCAAGTTCATGGGCACATGCAGCACCTCACAAGCCAAAGTATTAAGAAGCCTACAGCTAATTCATTATCGAGACTGCAGCAGTAGGTCAGTTGTAACTTCACCGAAAGGGTAAAAACAACTTGATTGAACAGTAGGAGAGCAGTCGCCACTATATGGGTGATGAAACATTGAAAGCATGTAGCTAAGAAATACACAATCGAGCACTAGATGCAAGATCACAGGATGCAGCAGAATAGCTGGTTGGGTTCAATTTCTTCAAAAAAATGAAATATCAGGGAAATTGCATGAACTCTTTGAACTTGTGAATGTCTGACTACAAGTTCACAGATATGGCCTACAGGTTATGAATGTGACGGAATCCATGGTCAGATACTATCTGCCACACCATCTACCTACCTATGTGAACAGCATACTGTAGCAAAGGACACCATAAATGCAGTACAAGAAGATTTTCCATGGATAACGATCAGCATATCATATTAGGGAGTGAGTTCAAATATCTTGAAAGCAACCAATCCTTTCTCTCTTTTCTTTCTTCCTTACAGATTATCCTCTCCTTATATTCATGGTAGTTGTGCAACTAAGGCAGCAAAATAGAGCAATATGCTCAAGATATCACATGCTGTTTTATCAGATTCTATATATCAGCCAGAAAATTCCACAAGAGAAATTGCCAGAATACAGACATGAAAAATCCTCTTTGATCCATTAGCCTGTTACATGTTCAGGTAAATATACATCACATGAATGCTTAATAGCAATTTAGTTGGATGTCATACTCTTCTTAAAGCAGTGCACTTGGCCATGCTGTTCTACTGCCTTGGATACAGTAAATGAGTTAGACTTGGTTCTATAATTATTGATTAAAACATCACAACAAGATTTTGTTCTTTGCCATCTGATGCCAGAATTTGACAAAAAAAGTCAAGCATAGAGGGATAAATGAATGGGAAATTTTGACAACTTGTGTTGTGCCACCAAATTGGTCGTCAGCCAAATTCTAGAATCCCTTGCCTCTTACAATTTCATTTTTAAGATAGAGGTTAAACTACAAGGATCCAAGACCCCGATTCCGTATCAACTCCATGCGCAACTCTTCCATTTCATTTGAAGTACAAAACTTTGGGCACCAACAAACACCATTTCAAATGCGATCTTCTACACATGAAGCACTACTATAACTCATAAGCCATTCCTTCAGCTAAATTTGATGCAAGTAAACGAAGAAGAAAAAAAAAAGACCGTCTTTTAAGCCCTACATTCGCTAATTAAACTAAGCTCGACACTTTTTGAGCATCAAACACCATGAATTGGGAACGGGTATCTCACTTGCGCATCTAGGAAGGTGCCGGCGGGCTCGAGCACGACCTAAGCGCGTCGAAATGGAAGAGCAAATCCTCAGGCGGATCCGATAGAGTGCGCCGCGTGGTCCCACACCCGCCATGATCGAGAAGTTAAGGACCTCGATTACCTGCCCCTGCCTCTCAGAAGTACATCACGTGGAAGAGGGTTCATCGGCCGGCGTCGCGGGCTTTGCGACGAGGGATGTCAGTGGAAGTGGAGGTGGGGGTAGACGAGGGCCTAGAGAGAGGAATCTGTTCCGAGCTTGTGGACCTTCGAAATTTGGCTCGTGGGCTCAGCTCGTGTTCGGGTCCATTTGATTTGCCCGCAGTGGAATAATTTTAATATAATGTAATATAATAATTGATACAAATTCGAAATCAAATTTCTTTGTTGAGGTTGATATTATTAATACAACGATGAGTGTTTAAACCGAATTTAATCGAATTGTTAAAGATGGAACTGAACCCAATTAGTTTTCATATATTTTTTTATTAAAGTAAGGAGTTTGAATCAGAACTCTTTCGAACTTATTTAATCAAATCGAGGCAAAATTGGTTAGTCTAATTTAACTAAATAATTAATTGGCTTATAATTTTTAGCAAATGAATTAGTTTGATTCAATTGAACTGAATCAGAACGTTGATCCAATTGGTTAAAATTTATAAAAATGAGCTACATCATTTTTAAAATTAGGCTGATCTGATTAACCAATTTGAATATGTTAAAAGATTAGAGCAGTAAACGGATTGATATTTTTTGGATTAAAATCGATTCAATTCGACCTGAATCGATTAACTAATCTAATAAAATTACTACTGAACCAAAATTATTTATACCTTCAAAATCAAATTATTATTATTGATAAATCAATTTAAACCGAACCGATTTGAGATCAATTTGATCTGGGATCAATTTGATTCATTTTGATTTGAACACCCTTTAATCGGCTGTTGATAATAATCAAAATAAATAAATATAAAATTACGCATGACTTCTAGCTTTAATGGTATCATTTAAATCGATGCCACATAAACCAAAATAAATAAATATGTTGAGCAAATGAGGTTTGTCCAAAACCCAAGCCGTAAAATGCTCCGGCATATATGGCTGCCGTGATTCATGTAAGAAAAGAGGGTAAACAGTGTCTTTCACTCCAACTAGCCTAGAATTTTGAAAAAGAATCCTTGTCATGGAAGCATCCCACCAGCCGTGAGAGGCTAATTTTGATGCACGTCCACAGGCAGTCAGCAGAAGAATGTATACTCGATCACTGCAATAGTAGAGATTTAACTCCAGGAACCATCTCTCCCTCTCTCTCTCTCTCTCTCACGCACGCACGCACGCGCGCGCGCATACGCACAACAACAACACTCACGAGCGCCAGCGCATCCTCTCAAAACTCCATTGAATCCTCACGGCTATTGCCGATCACCACCACATTGCCATGCGTCGATGAGCGGTCAAAACTGTCACCAGCTCCGACATCTTTCCTTTCTAATAATAATAATAAATTTTTCTGCCGAAGCAGAACCGAAGGGAAGTGACACTGTCCCTTTCACGCGTTGCGGGGCCCACTGCCAGCTGTTCGGTCCCCACGTCATCAACTCTACCACCTGCGCCCATAGTGTGATCGATCCCAGCCGGTAAGTCCCGCGTGGTTGCAGCACGTCGCGAAGAGTTTACGGGACTCGATCAATGACCGCGACACTCGCGGGTCGATCCGATCGAAATGGTTAGCCATCGCCGCCGCCGGAGGGTGAGGGCGGACTTAGATGTCGGTGAAGAGGTCGTCGTGGCCGTCACGGCGGAGAAGGTCGTAGGGCGCCCAGAGCGCGTCAAGAGGGCACTGGCGGTCGGCGTCGAGGCGGAGCCAAGGCTTCCCCTTGCCGCTCCAGTGGAGCAGGCTCACGGGGCCCGGGTGAAGGTTCCGGCACAGGCCCTCCACGTTGTCCCCGCCTAGGCCGTGCTGGTTCCACCGGTGCTCCACCCCCTTGACCTCGCCAGCGAAGACCAGCAGGAATGGCGGCAGAGATCCCAGCTCGTAGATCCGCGCCTCCCGCTTCTGCACCTCCATCCAACCCTCGAGCTTTCGGGTGTAACCCCCGGCTCGCCACCGGTCGAGGTCCATGACCATGACGCCGGTGTTGAAGTAGCAGGGAGGGCGGCGACGGCCGGAGAGGGCGCGGGGGAAGACCGGGTCGGACCAGAACCGGTCAGTGAAGTAGGAGGTGAAGTTGGCGTGGCAGTACTCAGGGGCGGCGAGGACGTGGTCCGGGGCGAGGTCGGTGGCCCAGAGGCGGGCGACATCGTCGACGACGACGAGGTCAGAGTCGAAGTAGATGACCCGGTGGACGGAGCGGGGGAGGATGTCGGCGAGGTAGATGCGGGCGTAGTTAAGGGGCTGGTCGAGGGCACGGCGGACAGAGGAGGAGATAAGGCCCCGGACGAGGGCGGGGTCGAAGCGGTAGACGTCGAAGGTGAGGGAGGGGAAGGAGGCGGCCACGGCGGGGCGGAAGCGGCGGGGTCGGATAGCGAGGAAGTGAAATGTTATAGATTCCGGGCAGGAGGAATGGCGGAGGATGGAGAGAACGCCAGCAAGGGAGCCGCGGAGGTAGGCGGCGTCGAGGGTCACGGCGATGTGGATGGTGGGGGCAGAGACGCAGCTGGGTCCGTTGCGGAACGCCGGAGCCTCGCGGAAGTGGAGCAGCTCCGAGGCTGTCGGCAATGCCCACCCGAAGGAGAAGGTCGCGAGCAGGAGCGCCACCGCCGCGACAAAGGGAGAAAGAGCCATTGGCGGCGGCGATGGGGGAGAAGCGGAGAGGAGGAAGAAGGTTTGGGGGCGGGGGTGGGGGGTGTTTGGTTTGTGGATGTGGGGTGGGGTGGGGGGGTTGTTTATGTGGGTTGGTGTGGGTTCAGGGCCGTGGGGGATGAGATCAGGCGGATGGAAGGAGTATTTTGTGTTTTTATTAATAATACCAAGAAGAGGACAGGCTGTACCAACGCGGTTTTCTTTTTTTTTTTCCAAAAAATAATTTAGAAATACAGATTTATGGCATATTCATAATTTTTTTATCATATCAAATATTTTTTTTATTTTTCATAAAACATTATATATATATATATATATATTCTATAAAATCATATCAATAAACGTCTTGAAACCAATTGCAATTTATATATGATTATTCACATTCTTACAAAAGAAAAAAAAGAATTATGCGAAGTTAGCTCGACCCTCTGTTTCACGAGTGTCGGTGTGAAAATAATAAATATTGATTTGTACATCGAAGAAAACTGAGCTTAGTGGTAAGAAAATATCTAATTCTTATGTCCTAAACACCAACTTTTTCTGCTGTATGGCTTTTACATCAATAGATTAAGAGAGTTAAAGTTCATATACATTGATGGGAACGCAGTCCAACAAAAATATTTCTAATAGGCAAATTGAACTATATTACAGAGAAATTAGCATGAACTTTTCTAGATTTCACTAAAATTTCTTACACAGCTCTTGTGTTTATGTCTAATATGGGGAGCATATTAAATGACTCGGAAACTTAAAATATTTCTAGATCACCACCGGTCATCATTTTATATTCGAGCTACAGAAGAGGATTCCTCTCTCTCTCTCTCTCTCTCTCTCTCTCTCTCTCTCGCTCTCGCTCTCGTTCTTTCTCTATGTTTTCATGATCTCGATTTTTCTCTAATGCTGAAACATGAACAGTGGAATCCAATCGGTGGGCACTAAGCACCGTGCAGTCCACTTGGGTGTTATATCAATATCCTAGCAAATATTCTATAATTAATGATTTTTATTTGAGAGAATCACATATGGAAAATTATATTTAATTATGATATTATTCTAAGTACATTAAGATAAAATTATATTTAATTATGATATTATTCTAAGTACATTAAGATATGATCTGGTGATGAGATTAGGTGTGAAAGTTTTCCTATTTTTATGATCGAGTGATGGTTCTTTCCTTATACAAGGAGATGCATGACTGTTGCAAGAAACATAGAGAGGTTATATAATAATAATAATAATAATAATAATAATAATAATAATAATAATAATAATAACGAAGTAATTTCTTGAAAAATCATGTTTAGTCCGCAAAGAGCCACTTCAATATGCATCTCTTACTGGCTACGTAAAGATGACGAAAGGTAAACGAAAGCAAAACCGAGGTGCCCTTTCCATTGCATTCCTCTGTACTCGCATGTGAATTAGTGCTGCAGCTCAGAACTCATATGATGCTCGTGCAGATTAGCTTGAAAGCGTCCTACCGATTCGCTTGGTGGTGTGTTGTTGTTAGGTACAGATACGAACTCGTTTCAATAGTATTCTTATTCTCTACTCAAGCTGTGGTCTTCACGTAAGCCATTAGCCATCGTCGACTGTAGCTGTTCCGTTGTCGTTGGTTTGCTGTCCTCGGCCATATTCCAAACAAACCCTGTAGATGTTTGCTGTTGATTGGGCGAACGGCATCCCTTCCATTGTTTTCAGCTAATTAAGCATTTTGATGTGATCGTTGTTTGACGAAGTCGTGAGAAAACATATCAGCTTCATGTAATGTTTGATCCTTTGAACAGGTAAAACTATTGTAGATGATCGGTGGAGCAGTAAGACAACTTCAACATTTATAGCTTATTAGAAGAAACATTAGTTCAAACATCTCTGAAAGTGTGAGAAAGAAATATTTTCTTCTCCATGACAAACAGTTCTGGTGTGCCATCTCTTTCGTTCGTAGTCCGTACTCTCTTCTATCACACCTCGTAACAAAACATGAATGGAACCCATCAATCCACCATTTTCTTTACATTTATTAGGATTATGTCCATGAGGCAATCAATCTATGATATCATTGATACTTGGAGGTTTCGGTAGTACAAGTCTTTAGATTATACAAACTAAAAAAACTTTACTTTCACTGTTGTGGAAAATGTTTCCTAAGATTGAGATGTAAACGAACAGAAACAGGGGGGTGGGGACAACTTTTTAATTCCACCTTTATTCCTAATCCTTGTCAAAAAGCAAAAGCCTCATACTTTTGTTCTGAATTCTGGGCTAAATTGTCTGGTCGGATGAGGAAAGAGGAGTTTGGATTTGTGAAGTGCAGGAGGAGGAGATCCCATCTGTGAATTATTATTAGACCCCAGCAAGCGACAGCGAAAGCATGCCATCCCAATCATTCCCCCCACCAGCTTTCTATTATTCCTTAGCGTGGGAGTCGTTTCCTCAGGATTTTGCAAGCCCATACAGTGAAAAGACATGAAGGTTTAGACCTCATGAAGAAGACAATCACGTTACATTCCTGTGTAGTTCAATCAACACTGGGTGCTTAATGTCCACTGAAGCCTTTTCCTTTTTGCTCCACAGCAGCAACATTAAGTCAATTGCCCTTTTCTTATTGGGCAACAGCAAGCACCAATCATGGAGGTCTAACGTCCACCACATCCATGAAGATGAACAAAAGGAAGGGGGTGTCTTGATGGAAATAGTTAATTAGTTCCTTGCTTCAAATGTTGGTGGAAAGCTTACTATATTTTCTGTTAGGGTGGAGTGACAAAGTAATTAGATAAAGATTATTACATTTTTCAAACAAAAGATTGGTGACAATCGTGGCGAAGACGAGGGAGATCCTTCTTTCCCCCTCATTTCTCTCAACTAAATGCTCGAGCACCATCAATTTATTTATTATTATTATTTGTTATCATATTTGGCTTCTGTTGTGCTTAGGACTGAGTTGTCTTCTGACTTTAAATCTAAAAAATCTATCTCAATTTTAGCCATTGGAGGATTGATTGTTCTAAAGACTATGACAATTGGGGTTAAAGAGCAAACACCATCCATCAAAGAAAGCACCTAGCAGTGGCACCTTCTCCCTCCAAACATGGGCTAGTTTATTTTGCAAGCTTCAACAATTGGGATAACTTTCTCCGACAACATAGGAGGCATATCTCAAGAAGATTTAAGATACCTCTTGGGCATAGGTTCATTTGGATCGCAAATTGATCAACTCAGTAGGGGATTGTGTTAGGATTCCAGATTATGGTCTTTGTTATTAGATTTTTTTTTTTTAAAGTTTGCTTATAAGAAAGATCTATCAATGTTCTCTCATGTGTGTCACTCTCAAATTATTTTATCATGAGTTGTTGCACCATATTTTCTTCAAATGATATTTATATTATATTTTGATCTTTGTGGGATGAACTTGGATTGCGATCTCTCAATGTGTGGTCTTTATCAACATATCGTAGGACCTTCATCACTTTTGATTGTATTCACTTCTTTGGCAATCAATCTTTATCCACTTGCTCTCAGTCATATATGGATGAAGCATAGCTCTAGGACACTAGTTTTGGAAGTCTACTAAAATCATTAAGATTAATACATTATTGTCTGGATTATGGGCACTTACTCTTAGCACAATCTCTATCTACTATGCAGAGCTTTCTTCATGGCAACTTGAATGACAATACAGTGACATATTCTTCAAAGGTACCCATCTTTGCAACATCTTACCTTGTGCTAAGACTTTTTGACCCTAGCTTCATCTCTATAAGTTGAGTCACCTTAGTCCCTTCATCAATTGCTTCATCGAGAAAATATATATATGTCTCGAAACTCCCTTCAACTTTAGGATCATACAAGGTGAGTTTGCTCTATTAAAATGGTGTTGAATCCTAAATTTTGATAATGAAATCAATTGATGAGTTTATTAGACTAATATTCTTTTGGGATAATTAATGTAGAAAATACTTCGATCATATACTCGGACCACTGAAGACCAACTGTTAAACAAGAGAGTCAAACATTATGCTGAAAAATTGTAAAGTCAAAATTAAACATCAAGCTATGAGATTAGTTGATGTGTTGGGGATTGAACATTATCTTAAAGGTTTTGACATCATGTTGGAATGATCAAATATTATATTAGAAGATTGGATGTCGTGAGAAACTTGATATGTCGGTGGAATGAATGATATATCAAGGGAAATGGTGATGCGTTAGAAGTTTGAACTAACTATCAAAAAATCAAATGACATACGAGAAGAGCGTACAACATCCCAAAAGCTTTGTAAATATGTTAGATATATGGTTGATTTATCAAGGTCTTAATCAATATTATTTTAGGTTAATTTAAGTTGGTATTGAGCTAAAAAAAAGTTCACATATCAAGAAATTAATGGAGATTGGAGCAAGCTAAATTAAGCCCATTAGAAGGCTAACCGATAGCTTAAACTAGGCTTGGGCAATAGTACCACCTGAGTCAGCCAACGAGCATTGTTTGTACTTTATAAACTTTTCTAATTATGGTACCTTTAGTAGTGGTAGGCCTATTGGAGTGGTAGTATCACCTATGGTGATGATAGTATTATCCAAAATTAAAAAATTATGATAGTGGTACTATTAGAATCTAAAATTACAGTTTGTGTCAAAAGTTACAATGGTATGCTGTCCAATGTTGACAATAGTTCTACTTGTACCTCAAAATTTTAGGTATTTAAATTTTTTGGATCCATTCTTGAAATCTTTTAGGATATATAAATATCCCATAGTTGATAATGCGTCAATTCCTGAGCTAGTGAAGTGGCTGTAAGCTCTCATTTTAAGCATAGTTTGAGTTTTCTATTCCTCTTAAGTTTAGTTGAAATTCTAAGTTATAAAAGGTGAGAGATCTATTGTAAATAGAGATTGTGAAAGTTATTTCATAAGCCTGAAAAAAGAGAGAGTTGTAACAATGGTAGTTTATCTTTGTCAATTTGGAAAGAAGATCATTTGTAAAAGTCGATGACCTTGAAAAAAAAGAAATCAAGATTGGACTTTGGTTGGAAAGATCAAACTACTATAAATAAGTTTGTCTCTTTTTATTTTTCTTTTACTTATGACTTAATCATATTATCTTTACTTGCAATTTTAACTTGATCAATAGAGTTTTTAAATATGTACTAATTCACCCCTCCCTCTTAGTTTGATAATATTTTAACAATTAGTATCATAATAATATTCTCTCAGTTGGATTAACACCGAAGAGAGATTTAATAATTTTTTCATGCAATCAAGAGAATCACTCTATCACTCATCCTCCTATGTTTAATGAGATATACTATACTTAGTGAAAAACTAAAATGAGAAAATTTTTTCTTTTTAAGTATTTTGATTTATGAAATATGATCGAGTTTGGTTTTCAAAAATCTTCTAAATTGATAGATGAATGAAATAATTAAAAAAAAGAATATTTCTTTTAAATACTAATTTATGAATGCTTTATCTTGTGTCTTAGATAAAAATGAGTTCAATTGAGTTTCTATTTGTGACATTGCACACGATATATGACACAAACTTGAAGTCACCCAAGAAGGCACAAGTAGAGTAAAAGAATATAAACTTAATCTTTTATTTTACAGTTATGAATTATTTAATATGAAGCCAAATAAATTTATATATAATATGTACACCCATTTTATGGATGTTGTCAATGGACTAAAAGTTCTTGATAAAAATTATATTGATTTTGAATTGGTGAATAAAATTTTAAAATCTCTTACTAAAATTTGCGATCCAAAGATAACGATAATTCATGAAGCTAAAGACCTGAATGACCATCATCTTAAAAAACTCATAAGATTTTTAATGGCCTACGAAATAATATACAAAGCACTTGATAAAGAAGGGAAAAACTTCCTAAAGAAAAGAAGAGATATTACTCTAAAATCCAAAGAAGATTACTTGAGTGAAAGCTCAAGTGATGATGATGATGATATGATACTTCTTACAAAAAGATTAAAAAAAATTATAAGGAAAAACAAGATAAATCTAGCAAGAAGAGGAAGAAAAATTATTAAAGTGAGCTTAAGAAAGATGCAGTTATATGATATGAGTACAAAGATACTTTAAAAATGAGAGGACATAAGTAAAAAAATAAGTTGTCAATCCAAAAAAAGAAAAAATTACTCAAAGTAACATAAGATGAATAAAGTGAGTCAAAAGTTGAAGAATAAATAAATGAAGAAGAAATGATAAATTATGTCTTAATAGTTTTCAATGATGAGGTAATTGAATTACTTGAAGTGTTTTATGATTTATATAATGAACTAAAAAAAACTAGTAAGAAATATAGTTCACTAAAAAAATAGATCATGCATTACTTACTAATGAATTTAATATATTAAAAATTATGTATGACAAATATATATTTGACATCTTATACTCTTTACACTAGATATGAATATTTAGAATCATTTAATCTTAAACTTAAAAAGGAGTTCTTTAAAAATCATATATTTAGAAAATATAAAAAACTTAATTATCATAAATTAACCAAAATATTGCTTAGAAGAATCAATTACTATTAATGATATCATGAAATCTCTTAAAAAGGAAAATAAATTTTTATGATAAATACTAGAAAATTTTAAAATAAAAAATAAGTCACTTGATATGATTCTTGCTAAATAACATTATGTATTTAGTAAAGAATATATTAGCTTCATAAATAGCAGCACCCATCAAAAGTAAATCAAATTTATAAAAGGATCCACACTATATAAAGTTAAATATAACTTTTATTTGAAGTTTAATTATTTAACTTTTATATGCTCTCTTAAAAAAATAGTCATCTTAAATTAGTTTGGGTTCTTAAAGGAGTCATAAGTAATTTAAAGTCAAAAGACAAGAAAGATAGATCTAACCATAAAAGACTCAAAGTTAAATGAGTACCTAAAATCAACCCCATTTTCTTGTAAGTTTGACTCCAAGAGCTAGGAGCAAAAGATGATATATTGATAGTGGATACTCAAGACATATGACCGAAGATCCTATAAACTTCTGAAAGCTTACTAGTAGAGATAAATGATATATTACTTTTGAGGACAACAATAAAGGAAAAACTATTAGTATTGAAAATTTTGGTAACAAATCAAAACTCTAAATTGAAGATGTGCTTTCAATAGATGATTTGAAACATAACTTAATAAGAATCAACCACTTTATGACAAAGGGATATAATGTTAAATTTAATTTATGTTTGTATTATAGAAATACTAAGTAAGAATAAATCTATGCTAGCCTTAATAAAAAAATAATGGTTCTACTATTGATCTTGCTGATTTTTGAAATGTAACTTATTTTTTAGTTTTGATTGATGATGCATGACTTTGGCATATGAGACTAGAACATACTAATATGAAATTAATTTCATAAATTAGAACTAAAAAACTTATAAGAGGAATGCCTAAAATCAAATTTATTAAAAATAAGATTTATAATGTATGCTAGTAGATTTAAACCCAAAAACTAAGTTAGTATCTCATATGGATTTATTGTTAGGATCAATTGGCACTAGGGGGGTGAATTAGTGCAAGAGTAAATTAATGTTTTAAATAAAAAATTTTTGCTTGAAGCAAGATAGAAAATTCAAATATTTTAATTTAAGTTAAGTAAGTGAATCTTATAGAGAAGTACTAATCTTCTTGCTTAAAGACGACTAAAAAAGAACAAGCAAGTTTTGATAAAAGATAAGCAACATTGTAATGAAAGTGCTTGACTTAAAATTTCATTTTTCAAAGAGCAAGTAAAATCGAAAGTGTCTAATTGATATTTAGTTCAAAGCGATTAAGAACTCGAGGATTGTAAATAATAAATACAACAAGAATAAAACACTCACAATTATAGTTGTTCGGCACCAATGAGCCTACATCTACTCCCGAACCCTCCTTCTTAAGGCACACCGGTGTCCACTATTGATCTTCTTTATGTGAAGACCAAACCCTTACACTTTGCTTACAAGGGAGACTTCAAGAATTTTCTAACTCTAAGCTCTTTCCCTTACCTCTTTTCTTTTTTTTACAATTCACACATAATCTTTTTCACATAATGTAATACAAAAAATTATTGTATGAAATATAAGAATACTTGGGGCATTTATAGGCCCCAAGTGGCTTTAGATTTTTGGAGCCAAAAATTAAACTCACTTATAAAAATCAGGTGCGGGCGATTTGCACTGACTTAGGCGGTTACACAATCACTCGAAAACCAGTACGGGTGGTTCAGCCACCGACAGGCGGTTTACCCACCATCGTCCGAAAACTAGGTATGGGTGGTTTACCCACCATACCTAAGTGGTTCAGCCATTGACACCCATTGGTAGTCGCTCTGGTTCTAGGGTACGGGCGGTCTAACCATCGATTACCAACGGTTTACCCACCGGAATCTCCGAAAAATGGTTCCCTCCCAAATTTTGGCTTGAACTTGATGTTGACCAACTCTTTGGTCAACTAATTGAGCTCAACTTGAGCTTAATCAAACCCTTTTGGACCCGGTTGCCTCATTGAGTTGATTTGGATTCCTTCTAAATCTAACTCAATTAGGACTCAAAATCTAACTATAACTCAATGATTACAACTCTTAATAACCAACAAGCTTAAATAAGACCTAACTCCCGTTTAATCCGGCAGCCTCTAGCATTCTTGTGGTGAGTCCTATGGTCTTCTTCTGGTGATCTCCTAGCGTGTTCCTAGTGAGCTTCCTGATCCTTTTGGTGAATCTCTTAGCAAACTCCCAACAATGTCTCACTACATCGTCCGAACCTAGCCTGATGCCCAAGCTTGATCTTAGCCTATCATTTAGTTGTAACTCAATTGCTCTTGTCACAATTAGACCTGTAATTCTTCCTTTGACACACATGTTAGATTAAACACTCATCAATTGATTTCATCATTAAAATTCAAAATTCAATATTTATTTGGACATATTGATATCACAATCCTCGGAGATAATAAATATGTTTTTATGATTATTAATGACTATAGTTGATATATTTGAATATATTTATTACTACATAAAAATGACTATATTAAATATTTTACCAAGTTTTGTAAACAAGTTCAAAATAAAAAAAATTATGATTTCTTCTAAGTATAGTAATTATGATCGTGAATTTAAAATCATAATATTCATATATATATATATATATATATATATATATATATATATATATATATATATATATATGTATGACGACGAATTGCCACCACAACTTGAGAATCGTTCTTACGACGGAGAAAATCGCATATGTCCTTGATATGATATTACCCATGGTAGAGGAAGGGCAAGTGAGGATGAGATCACTTACTATTGGCCTCTATGACTCCTGAATCTACATAGGCAACGCAAGAGCATAGATACCAATTCCATCCTCCTTTATCTTCATTAAATGCTTAAGGAACATAGAAGAATTCAGAGATATGAGATATCCAAGAGTCTCTTCCACACCAAGATGACAGAGGGGATATCAGTTCAGAATCATGTCATAAGGATGATTAGGTAGATTGAGAAACTTACAGGTCTATCAATGGTTCTAGAAGATAACCTACGTGTGGATCTTATACTTCAGTCCCTCCCAAACTCTTTTTCATATATCATCATGAATTTTAACATAAACAGGCTTGAGGTGACTCTCCATGAGCTCCTCAATAAATTGAGGGAGGATAAGAGTACTGTTAAGAAAGAAACATCAGTTCTCTATACTGGTGAGGCCAAAAAGAAAAGGAAAGTTGATAAGTCCCCTAAGAAGAGTAAGGGTAAGGGAAAGATTGCCAAGAAAGACCCAGGAAAAGACAAAGGCTGCTTCTACTACGACAAAACGGGCATAGGAAGAGGAACTACAAAGAGTACTTTATAGAAATAGCGAAATATATGTACATTCATGATCAGTCTTTATTTGCCAGATTTTTATAATAACATATGGGTATTAGATATAAGAATCACTTAACATCTGTAATTCATTGTAGGTTCTTATAATAACACATGGGGATTAGATATATGGATCACTTATCACATCTGTAATTCATTGTAGGTTCTAGTGAGGCTTAGGAGATTGGTGAGAGGCGAGATGGACTTCAAGATAGGTAATGAAGCAAGAGTCGCTATAGTTGCTATTGGTGAGGTCATCCTACATATACCTGGTGGAGCTACTATGTTCCTTCTAATGGATACAAATTTATTTTTATGAACAATAGTTATTCATTAATCTTAGATGATAAGATCATCACTAGAGGATATTGCATAATGCTTTATTTGTGCTAGATATAGCTCCACACATTATGAATGTAAGTACGTCCAAGAGGAAATGAGATGGGGTGAACAATGCATACTTATGGCATTGTAGGTTAGGTTATATCCATGAGGGAAGAATTCAAAAGTTGTTAAAAAATAGATAATTAGATCCATTTGACTATGAGCCATATGCAGCTTGTTAACCTTACCATTGTGAAAAATTAATAAACTCTTCATTTAGTAGAACTAGAGAGAAAGAGAGAGAGAGAGAGAGAGAGAGAAAGACACTGAGTTATTAGTATTAAGCGATAAGATTACTGTAAGAACTTTTAGCTAAGCTGTTGAGGAAAATCCTCAACAGTCTTATCCTTCCAATATTTTATTCTCCTATATAAATAGGTATAAATAAAGAATAGATGATATACTTCTTTTCTTTATTTTTAATATATCTTTCCTTAGTTTCTATCATGGTATCAGAGTCGCTTGCCTAGAGCAAGCTCTCTTCTCGCTGTCAAACGACAGCAAGTTTCCAACATTTTCGGCTGTGTGCAGAAGCTGTCGTCGACCCTACCTATCTACCGTCATGGCACATCTACCTCCTCTATCGATAGGAACCAACGAGATCGGCACATATTCCTCCGGTAAATCTTCGACCGTAATCAACAACTGCAACCGCTCCTTCCAGCTGATAGCCTACCGCTGCCACCGTCGCTGTCACGTAGTCACAACCCTCTTCCTCTATTGGACAACACATTGTCACATCTTCTGATTGCTTCTTCCATGCGCAAACAGCAGCAAACCAAAGGCCTTTCTGCTTCCTCTAGCGATGACCTTGCCGACGATGCTGTCCAACTGCGCCTTTCCTCTGTCGATGGAACCTACAAGATCGGCACCGACCTCCCAGCATCATCTCTTCTACCACTGCTCGTGAAGCTGGCCAAGGTCCTCGATCGCAGGCACACTCTCGTCGCCCCATCAAACTTAGCATGGCACTGGTTCTACCTAGTTGGATCGGCGTTAATCGCCTGCGCGGCCTCGCCAATGCCGCAACCGCGGCTCTCAGTCTCCCAGCCTCCTCCTCCACCTCTCTTGTGGAGGAGAGGACGATTGTCCGTAGAGGACATCCTCGGTAGTGCCTAGCGAGCACCGCCATCTTCTTGCATTGTTGTCCTGCTACCTACTGCCGAAGCTACTGTACCTTGCTCTAGTTTCCACATAGCTGCGGCCCTCTTCCTTCGGTGGATAGTGCCTCGTCGATCTCTTAACGTTTACAGTCATGGGTTGCTCATTCCCTTCTTTGACGGCTAATTAACTCCTCCCTTCGCTGTCTGCCTTTGCTCCCAATCGAGGTTAAAGAGTTAAAGAGAAGAGTAGGAAGCTGCTACATTTGCTCCTAGCCGCCTACCCGATAATAGTAGCCTTCTCTCATATCTCTACTGTCTCCTGTAGTGGCCTATTTGCATAGCATGCAGCCTTCTTTCTGGCACACACCAGATCTACAAGTCGTTCACCACCGCATATCTTTCAAACTAAAAAACGATAGTACTTGGTATCCTCTCCCCTAATGTCTTCGTCTTCTACCTCTCAAGTTCCAGTTATTGTTCCCGTAGGAAGCAATAGTGCTTCTCAACATACAGGGCTTGTATCTATTAATGCTGCAGCCCTCATCCCCGTCAAATTATCTAGAGGAGGAAACTACGCATCCTGGCATGCCCAGTTTTCTAATCTCCTCTTTGGGTATGATTTACTAGGCTATGTTGATGGATCTTTCAGTTGTCCACCATAAATGATCACCATCTCGGGGAAACCAAGTCCAGTATCAAATCTGGAGCATAAGTTATGGTTACGTCAAGATCGTCTCATTCTCCAAGTAATTCAAGCCTCTGTTGCTGGTTCCGTCCCACCACTTATATCTTCATATGCTACTACTGCTGAAGCCTGGTGCAAGTTGCAAACTACATTGGCTAATTGTTCGCGCACTCGTATGCTTGGCCTCCTCTCACGACTCATGAACACTAAACAAGAGGAAAGTACCGTCGGTGATTATCTCCAATATATAAAACTTATCATCGATGATTTAGCATTAATAGGGCACCACCTCAGCGATAATGAAATTATTGTTCACACTCTTAATGGTCTTGGAGTTGAGTACAAAGAATTGGCAGTAGCAATACGGGCGCGTGACTTGTTGTTATCATTTGAAGAGCTGTCTGACAAGTTTAATGACTACGAGTCATATCTAAAGTGTGAAGATAAGGTTCCAAGGCCACCTATTACTGCTCAGGTGAGTCACAAATAAAAAAAGAAGAACAATCAGTATTCTAAACTTATCAACAAAAGACTTGGACAAGCTTTGCCTCAAGGAAGCAATATCCATCACCAACAGCCTTGTCGTCCTACTCCCATGCCTCCAGGTAGCAACATCAACTATCAACAACCTTGGCGACCTACTCCTATACCTTAACAACACATAGTTTGTCAGCTGTGTGATAAGGTTGGTTACTTTGCTAACGTCTGTTGGTCTCGTCCTTGACCTTCTGCTACCATACCCCAAGCACATCTTGCTGCTGCCCCGACTTCTGATCAACATTCTTGGGTTATGGACTATGGCGGCTCCTATCACATCACCTTGGACCTCCAGAACTTGTCCCTTCATAACAGTTATGGTAGTGCCGATAATGTCATTATCGGTGATGGGAAGCGACTTCCCATCACTCATATTGGTTCCACAATGCTTAATTCACATTCTCATACTTTTACACTCGGTGATGTGTTGTGTGCTCCTTATATCAAAAAGAATCTTTTTTCTGTCTCCCAATTCTATAAACAAAATAATGCATCCATTGAATTCTTTCTTGACTCCTTTCTTGTCAAAGATCTGAGCACGGGGGCATCGTTAGTTCAAGGCAAGAGTAAAGATAATATCTACCAGTGGCCATCGATCTCTCAGCCCACTGCCTACTCTTCTATTGTTGTTCCAATGGATGTGTGGCATCATCGTTTGAGTCACCCTTCTTCCTCAACTCTCCAAAATTTTTTTTTACGTTATTCTCTTCCCTCTGTTAAAGCAAGTTCCAGTGTTACTCATTGTGATGCATATTTTAGTAAAAAAAGTTATAGATTAACTTTTGAACATTCTTCTATCTCTTGCTTACAACCGTTTAAAATTTTGTATACTGATGTTTGGGGTCCTGCACCAAGTATTTCATTTGACAAATTTAAATTTTTTATTATCTTTGTTGATTATTTTACCAAATATACTTGGTTGTATCCTCTTCAACATAAGTCTGAGGTCTCTAAAACCTTCATTACCTTTAAAAAATGATGGAAAATATCTTTTAGTCCACCATTAAAATAGTTTACTCTAACAATGGAGGTGAATACCAATCTCTAACACCATAGTTGAATATCTGTGGTATTCAACACCTCAAGTCTCCTCCGTACACTCCTCAGCTAGTTGGCTCAACCGAACTCAAACATCGGCATATAGTTGAAACTGGTTTTACACTTCTCAATCATGTTTCCATGCCAAATATTTTTTAGTCTGCAGCCTTCCGGACCATAGTCTATCTGATTAATCGCATGCCTACTCCAGTCCTCTAGGATCAATCACCTTTTGAAAAACTATTTCATAAACCCATAAACCTTCATAAACTTAGAGTCTTTAGTTATGTCTGCTATCCTTGGTTACGTCCTTATGTATCACATAAACTAGCCCCACGGTCAAAACCTGGCACCTTCATTGGTTACTCTCTTGAACATAATGCTTACCGATGCTATGATCCTTTGACTCACAAAGTCTTTGTGTCTCGTTACATGGTCTTTATGGGGTCCTCCTTTCCATTTCACTAGTCCAAATCTCTTACTGTACCAACTACTCCGCTGACTGTATATCATTGGCACATGCCATTATCCAATGAGCCTCCACAAGAATCACCCACTCTAACTCACATACATGAATGGAGTGCTTCTCCAATACAATATCTCATTTCCTCTTTTTCCTCTCATTTTTCTGCATACATACCTCCTGCCTCAAACATCTAGTCTTCGGACTCTCAATCACCAGTATTTCCCTCACCCCTGCCTACTTCCACTATTATTCCTCAGTCTGATTCACCCTGTTCTATTACTTCTCCAGCACCCATTCTATCATTATCTCCTAAGCCACTTAGACCGCATCAGGTTCTTGACCTCAATACAGTTGTGACTCCCTCTCTTAAGATCTGTGAACCTACCACGATTATTCAAGCCCAAAAGTCTCCTCACTAGCGTCAAGCTATGTCTGATGAGTATGACGCCCTCCTTCATAACTCTACCTGGACACTTGTTCCATTTCATCCATGTAAGTGGGTTTTTCGAGTTAAGCGGAACCCTGATGGGTCCATTACTAGGTTAAGGCCCGTTTAGTGGCCAAAGGCTTTCATCAATATCCTGATGTTGATTTTATAGAGACATTCAGTCCAGTTATTAAATCTATAATAATCCGACTGATTCTAAGTTTAGCTATTTCAAAAGGTTGGCAACTGTGACAACTTGATGTCAACAATGCCTTCTTACAAGGAACATTAACTGATGATGTCTTTATGGAATAACCTCCTGGTTTTCTTCATCCTCAGTATCTGAAACATGTCTGTAAACTCCACAAGGTTATCTATGGTCTTCGACAAGCTCCACGAGCCTAGTACAAAGAACTCGGCTCGTTTCTGATGTCAGTCGGCTTCTCTAACCCTAAGTCTGATACCTCCTTATTTCTCCGTCAATAACTGGACTGTACAATATATCTCTCAGTCTATGTGGATGATATCATTATGACTGGTAATAACTCTATGGAGGTTACAATGTTCATTAAGAAGTTGGCTGCCAGATTCTCCCTTAAAGATCTCGGTCCCTTGAATTATTTTTTGAGAGTGGAAGTAATGTCTACATCTTCCAAACTCTTCCTCTCTCAATGGAAGTATACTAAAGACTTATTAGTCAAGACAAACATGAAGGATGCAAATGATGTTTCCACTCCCCTTTCCACTGGTGAATCGTTTCGATTAAATGATGGAAGTCCTGCTATGGATCCTACACAATGTCGACAAGTAATTGACTCTCTACAATATTTGGCTATCACTCGCCCAGATATTTCATTTGTAGTCAATAAACTGTCCTAATTCATGCATAGACCGATTACTACACATTGGTTAGCAGTTAAACGAGTATTATGTTATCTTAATGGTACTCTTGACTATGATATATTTCTCTATAAAAACTCTCCACTCCAACTTCATGCTTATGTTGATGCTGATTGGGCTAGAAACGTTGATGATAGAACATCGACATCTGGGTATATTATTTTCCTAGGCGCTAATCCAATTAGCTGGAGTTCCAAGAAACAAAAGATCGTTGCTTGGTCAACCACTGAAGTTGAGTATCACTCTATTGCAACTACAGCTACAGAACTTAATTGGGTGATGAATCTGCTCACAGAACTTGACATCCGCTCTTTTGTCACTCCTACCATATATTGTGATAATATCAGAGCTACCTATGTATGTGCAAATCTACACTCTTCCTTCATTGGGTGATGGAAGGAGTGAATTTTTTCATCCACACTCCTTCCTTTGCTGCTTCTGCTATAGCAATGTACTTTGCTTCTGTGGTCGAGTTAGTAGTAATATCATGCTTAAAACTAGTCCAGCTTAATGCTCCTTCATTCAAGGTGAAGACATATCCTAAGTTCAACTTGCTATCATTGATGTCGAACTAGAAACTCGAATCCATATAGCCCTTAACTTGGAGGCTACCTTACATTAGAAAACCTAGTGGGAATATTACATGTGCAGTGAAAGAAAGAAAACAAAATAGGTTTCCCACGTGTATCAAGTCGTTGTGCAAAAGTTGGTGTGTGAAAAATCATAAAAATGAAAATTATGATACGTAAGAGATTGATTACATAGAGAGATAATATATCCCTGAAAATCCAAATCTAGATAGAGAGGATGAAGGAGGTCAAGTGTCCTCCTTATGGTATCCATAAGATGGATTATTGCAGCGATGCTTCTCTAATGACAACTAAAATCTCACCACTCTTTCACAAAGAAAGGGAGGAGAATAGGAGGGGGCGACTAAAGGTCTAGCCTCTCATCTATATATTGCCCCTGCCTCTTATTTACAAAGAGCCACAAGAAAAACCCTAATGGGTCCTACCTTAGTGGGTATTGGATTTTCATCAAATTACTCACTAATCTTGGATCATTGGATCTCTATCCAATAATCTCAATTAGCCTCTAACTAGGCTTTATTTAATGAGCCCATCAATGTTGGGTCTTATCCAATAAGAACAAGGGCTAACTGGATAACTCATATCAAATCCTCTACTCGCTGAAACATCCACCATATTGTCACGGGCTTAGCTGATTTTGCCTAAGCCGTGCGGCACCCAAGCGTGTCCGTTCGCAAAGGTCAGCCCTCCCCGAGATCTCCTAAAATCCCACAGACTTACAAAAAGAGAAAACGGGTCAAGAAGCAATTTCCACGGGATCCACAAGCAACTGCTCAAGAAAAACACTTTACAAAGTTAAAATATAAATTACACCCATGGACATTACAAACTCAGAGAGGTTGCACACAAAGGATAATGATCCACTACAGACCGAAGTCCCCACAAGTGCTTATATGACACACTTGTATTTACGTACCAAACTTGGCCATAAAGCAAATCAAACTAGCGCTGCCAATCCTACTGCAAGCCCGCTTCTTGTTGTATAAGATATGTACCTAAACCGAAGGACACGGACTAACACAAGCATTTCATCGAACACCTTGTTTACATTGTTGTCCGTGACATTCTCCCCCACTTATTCCTTCGACGTCCTCATCGAAGCCACTGTAGACGCTGCATCTCCTCGCATTTTGCTGAATCTTTAATCTTACGCTTTGGCTGCAACACACCCTTTGGCTCCTAGCCGCCTCCGTCATTGTTGTTGAGTAGTCGAACTCTAATCCGCCGCTTCAACTCACCAATGACTGAATCGGTGTGGGGTTGGCTGAGTTGTGCTAATCCTTGTTAGTTCTCGGATCCCTCGATGAAGGAAAAGACCGCCTTATTATGTGCCAGTATCACAGTATACTCATATTGCTTGAACTGGGTAAATGCTTGTTGGAGCTTTAACGATCATCGCCTCACAGACTTTGAAGTTTTTAAGGTCCTTTCTCCATAATGTTTGCCCATTGAACCTTCTTCTGCTGTTAGTTGTCACTTCCAAGTATGTTGCAATCACTCCCTCTTAGTCAATTGGGAAATGAAGTGGAAAAACTACTCTCAATAGCACTGATCACCAATGGTGAGGATTTGACAACCATTGTCTTTCATAAGCTTTCTTTGAAGGGTCACTGAACTTGTGCAGAGCTCCCCTGCTTAGATAAGTAAGAGAACTGGGATACTTGACTTCACCCATTCTCTTCGTAGTTGAGAAGGTAAGGTTATTTGGCTTTGCTCACCTCCTCGAGTTAAGAGAATTGGGGTACTCGGTTTCGCCCATTCTCTCGACTTGAGAAGGCAAATGTTACTCAATTTTGTCTGGCAAAGGTTACTTGATTTCGCCTACCTCCTCGAGTTTGTACTTCATACATTAAGCTGGGTACTAACATTCGCCTGCTCTTTGCTCACACTTCTGAAGCACTTGAAGTGGTTGCACTCCTTGCGTTAGCTACTGTGATTCACCTTCCCACTGCCATTGAACTTCTGGAATGCAAGAAGTTTTGCCCGAAAAGTGCAAAAAGTTTACTCCAACTTGGAGTCCCCCAACTTGGAGTAAGTCTTTGATAGGTCTGGTCGCCTTTGGGATTGTACTGTCTTCTCCATCACCTTTATCGCCTACTCCTCTTGAGTAGAAAGGTACAGTACCATGTACTACCTACTTCGTTCCTTGGTCGAGCACTCCTGCATCAACCCGAAGTCCCTTAATTTCGGCTATCTGGATGAGAAGCCCATCGATATCGGTCTTATGAAGTTTCTTGGCCTCTGCCCTTCTGCCTCATCTTGGTACTTAGAGTTTACCTCTGTATTCTCCACCTCCTTGGCCCCTTTTATGACCAATGTTGTCCCTTCATGAAAGCAAGGGATCGATGACTTCACGGAAGTCCCGCATCTGCGGTACCATGGCGCCAAGCCCATAGTACTACTATCCGTTACCTTGCATCTTTATCCGTTCCTTCACGATCGGTAGATCTGCCTCTGTGGCACTGTGGAGCTCCTCCGAGTCCACCTCCTCTCTAACCGATGCTTTTCTTTTGGGTAGCTGAGCCCCGTTGGACTCGTCGTCGCTTCCTCGCCCCTTTCGACCACCTGCTTCGACACCACTGTGTCCTCCTAGCAGTTCTCCTTGGTCGATGGAGAGACAGACTGCAACTCTCATGTATGGCCTCCGCCATCTTGTTGCAGGGCTCACGCCGATTCTGTTCTCCCTAGCTTCCTTGGTAGCAACGTTCGCTTACTCGGCCTTGTCCTCTAACTTGCCGGGCTCCCTTAAGCAAATGTGAGCACTAAAGCAGTCCAACTCTCCAACTGCTCTGGTTAATCAAGTCCCCTCCATGGGACTCACTGGTACTTGCAATCTGACTACTCACTAGGTGGTACACAACCCCCATATGCTGACGACCAAGGCTTTCATCTGATGTAAGCTTCGATGCATACACACGGAAGACCCGCCTCAGCGTGGCATTCACTCCTTGAATCCACGCCCTTCTTGCCATTGTATGGTTCACCAAGTGGAGCTCCCAGCCTCGATCATTCACATGATCATGTCCCCTCCATGGGACTCACACGTGCACTTGGACTTCTTCCTCGGTGGTATACAGCTCCCATATGCTGATGACTAAGGCTTTCATCCAATGCAAGCTTTGATGCACACATGAAGACCCACCTCTGCGGTACTATGACATTCACTCCTTGAATCCATAACCCTTCTTCTTGTTGTGTCGTACACCAAAGTGGAGCTCCCAGTAACTCCTGATCATACCTCCGCATGATTTTGTCCCTCACGGGACAAAATTGCCTGTATTGCATTGCCACGAACTATTCCACCACGATCCGCTACACCATGTCGCCTCCTGGTGACATCTCCATTGCATACAGATTCTCGTGTGATGAACTCGGACTACGACTTCTCCACGTGTGGCCTCTGCCAACACATCATAGGGCCTCCGCCATCTCCGATTTTAGTTCGCTCCCTTGGCAATTCCCCTTCGTCCCCCCCACTCCTGGGTTACACCTGGACGAAGCATAGCTCTAGGACAGTCCGTCGCCTAGTAGCTCCTGAAGTCCTCTAACTTCGCTATAGTTGGTGCACTATTGTCTGGATCTTGGGCCTCTATCCCCTACCAACACAATCTTGCTATGCACCTCTTGTTCTTGACAACTCGAATGGAAACACTATGGCATATTTTTCAAGAGTACCCGCCTCTGCGTCCTCTTGCCCCGTACTAAGGTCTCATGATCCTAACTTTGCCTCCGCAAGTTGAATCACCTTAGTTACTCCATCAAATGCATCTCTTAGGTAGCTTGCATGTGCCTTAAAGCTCCCTTCATCTTTGGCACCATGCAAAATAAGTCTGTCCCATCATAATGAAGAACCCATGGAACAACATGATCCCACTCTTGTCTCTACAAGAGTTCATGCCCTTGACCTCTGTCTAAGGAAAGCTCCGTGCCTCCGCTCCATGTTCCATCTTCTATGTCGACTCCCTTCATGCGGCTTGGATACTTCACCGAGTTCCACCCAAGTCGCTCTGCTCCTCGATTTGCATTGAGTTGATAGTGGCCCTCACATCCACCATTCCACGGGTCAACCCTCTATTGAGTATGATGTTGCCTTGGATTGCTCCCCCACTTGATCTCGAAATGCATCCACCAATGCATTACCTCCTTCGAGATCATGTGACAACTCTTCGTCGCTCACTCGGTCCGTTGAGCTTTATGGAGATATAACCTTGAGAAACTCTTCCTCAATATGTGCAGTCCGTTACTCATGATTCTCCCACTAGAGAACTAGGACTTATCCCTCCTGGATATCTATCCTGCTGGAGCAACTTTTCTCTTTACATACTTCCCACTGGAAATTTCGGGGACCATCATCCCCTTTAGACTACTCCGTCTTGCTGAACTCGAGCTTTGTTCTGCCCCCACAAATGTACTTGCTAGATTATGACCCTTCTCCAATACAGTCTCCACTGCACCCTTCAAGGTCTAGCAACATGTGGAACTTGTTGCACATTGCAGCCACCTACGGACATATCATTTCCATGTTGAAGAGAAAGTTCTGATGCTCCATGGCGTCGAGTTCTAATCGCGCCTTGGGATGGCCCGAACACTCCGTCATTCGTGTACAAGCCCATGCATGAGTTCCGAATCCTTCGAGTTAGCAATTCCCCTCACCTCTGTGAGCTTTGCATAACTCTTTCGGTCGTTACACAACACATCCCACCTTGCACGGTCTCATCTTTCACCAAGCACCCTGCTTTGCCCTAAGCACCGTCAAGTTTGGTTGCCAATGTCGAGCTATAGCTCAAACCAACCATCCCAATCTTTGTGTGCTACGCATTCTTCTTCGCTTGCTTGTCCTCGTGGTGCCTCTCGTGCAAAGGGGTTGGCTATTCCTTGAATGCCAAACCAGGATGCCCGCTCCCCTGAGCGACTCCTTTCCCTACATCTCAATGTTCGTTTCCCCCAAACGGTTGCGCATGCTGGCTGTCCTCCACACAGCCTAGCTAGGTCCCCCACATTTGTATGGCAAGTATTTTTACGTGTGCTTGTCCCGCTCTGATACCACATTGTCACGGGCTTAGCTGATTTTGCCTAAGCCGTGCGGCACCCAGACGTGTCCGTCCGCAAAGGTCAGCCCTCCCCGAGATCTCCTAAAATCCCACAGACTTACAAAAAGAGAAAACGGGCCAGAAGAAGCAATTTCCACGGGATCCATAAGCAACTGCTCAAGAAAAACACTTTATAAAGCCAAAATATAAATTACACCCATGGACATTACAAACTCAAAGAGGTTGCACACAAAGGATAATGGTCCACTACAGACCGAAGTCCCCACAAGTGCTTATATGACACACTTGTATTTACATGCCAAACTTAGCCATAAAGCAAATTAAACTAGGGCTGCCAAGCCTACTGCAAGCCCGCTTCTTGTTGTACAAGATATGTACCTAAACCGAAGGACACAGACTAACACAAGCATTTCATCGAACACCTTGTTTACATTGTTGTCCGTGACAATATGTATGTGATCCTCTAGGCCTAACACTGAGCTAGCTGTGAGTCCTCCCTATTAAAACTCATTTCGACTATGGATGTAGTAGGCCACTACGCCATAGTCCCCAGATAATATAGGAAATCTTTATCCATTAGACTTATTTATCCTCAATAATTATATATCTATAGTCCCTCATCCATCTAATATCCCAAAGACCATATATTGGATATAGTTCTGTTAGGCCACATATAAAATTTATTAAGAGTCTCGCTCTAATCAGATTCTCCTGGAGAACTCAACTCTCAATCTGAATAACCTTATCAGGGATTTGCTTGAGCGAGAGCACTCGAGATATTCTATCATAATATCGAGAGTGGATGATCCTCTATTGGCACTTAATAGCCTTTGTAAGGTTGGCTACCAATCCTGATAACCGATTGTATTAGATTTAAAAATTTCCAAACCTGTAATTCCAACGTTAGGTATCACTAATTATACATTATTTTGTAAATGGATCAATTAGTGAACTCATTCTCCAATAAGCACATGTGCTATATCTTTAGTGTCTCCACACAAGTGGCTATGAGACTAGCCATCTCCATCAAATGGATGGGTGTACAATACACTCGTTTATCCGGTTCTCTTGATGTCCCTCTCAAGTAACCTATGACGGAGATTATTTAGGATCCGTGTTTAAAATCGAATCGATTTCATTATCTTGATCTCATCACGATCTAGTTCCCTTTGTACAGAACTAAGGACATCATAATATATATATATATATATATATATATATATATATATATATATTCAACAGATAATATTATATAAGAATATACTAATAATAATCATAAAAAAAGATTAAGCAGCATGTCACATATGCTATCACTCACATGATTGGCTTATAGGGCACCTGTAACCAATAATCTCTTACTTGACCTAAGGCCAATCACCTGTGTCTGATCCCCATCAAATCCCTGTGACACTCAAAGACAATATAAGCCAATGACTTTATCAGTGGATTTATGATGTTATATTCAGATATAACTCTTTCCATTGCTATATATTTACGGGTTACGATCTCTTTAATCAATTGAAACCACCACAGAATAATTCTGATGAGACATTGGTTCCCTTGCTAGAGCTATCATCCTATTATATAGCAATTAACACAATGTTGCTCGGTACAACTCCCAAATATCTGATGAACTTTTTTATCCACACCCCTTTCTTTACTGCTTTTGTTACAAGAATGCATTTTACCTCTATAGTCGAGTCAACAGTAGTATCTTGCTTACAATTCTTCCAGTTTACTGCTCCTCTATTCAGGGTGAAGATATACTCTGAGTTTGACTTACTATCATTAATATTGAACTCGAAACTTGAGTCTGTATAGCCCTCAACCTGGAGGCTACCTGTTGAATCTCGAATTTTGATGATAAAATTAATTGATGAGTGTTTATCTAACATGTGTGTTATAGAAAGATTTGTAAGTCTAACTATGACAAGAGCAATGAAGTTACAACCAGATAATGGGCCAAGATTAAGCTTAGGCATCGGGCCGGGTTTGGACGATATAGTGGGACCTCGTCAGGAGTTTGCTAGGAGATTCACCGAAGGGATCGGGAAGCTCGCTAGGAGCACGTCGGGAGATCACCAGAAGAAGACTAGATGACTTGCTGCAAGAATGCTGGAGGTTACCAGATTGGCGGAAGTTGGGTCTTAGTTTAAGCTTGTGGTCTTTAAGTGTTGTAATTATTGAGTCGTAGTTAGAAGTGAGTCCTAATTTAGTTAGATTTATATGAAATCCAAATCAACTTAATAAGGCTACTGGGTCCACTATTGGGGTTTGATTGAGCTCAATTAGTTGACTAGAGGGTTGGTCAACATCAAGTTTAATCCAAAATAAGAAAAGTGGTTGATAGAGTCACCTCAAACTTTCTCATATTGAAATTCATGATGAAATGTGAAAAGAAATCTGGTAGGGACTGATATATAAGATTAACACATAGGTTATCCTTTAGGACCCTATTTTGTCATCCTAGCTCGGAAGAGATTCTTAGATATCTCATATTTTGAATTCGTCCTAATTCCTCAAATAGCTAGCAAAGATGAAAAAGGATAGAATTAGCATTTTGCTTTCATGTTGCCTTTGTAACTCAAGAGTCATGGAGGCCAACATATAGCACTTTACTAAGGTGGAATCATCTATATATTTCACATAGCGAGCAATCTCATCCTCGCTTGCCCATCCTCTAGTGTAGGCACAATCATGTCAAAGACGTAGATGATTTTCTCCATCATAAGAATAATTCTCAAATTACAAAGCCATTCCGTATAGTTTGCATTAGTGAGGCAGTTGGCATCAAGTATACCATGTAGGGGTTTTGCAAGCGACATGTTTTTGACCAACAAGATGTAGTATGAATTAATAACATATAGATTTAATAAAAAATTAATTAAGATACAAACTTCAATCATAATGTACTCCGACTATTTTCCCAATGAATCACACAATACCCTCAACACATGAAATAGAAGTCTCTGATAGACTTCTAGTAGGGATCAAGATCCAATCGAGATCTTAGTGTAACCTTGAGGGACTCGATCAATCACACTAAGCCCAAAGAGGTAGGCAACTCTTGCCAATCAAAACTCCTTATGATTCCTATCATGTTTGGCCTTGGAATCATCATGGTCTCGACCTCTCGACCAACCATGATGTCAGTTAAGTCATCACCATTGTTTCTAGATAAGTCACTTGACAATACATATCATGTCCTCAGGTCACCGGTGACATCTCTATGTCATAGGCAAAATCTCAATCACATAGATAGTTGAGCCTCAAGGGACTCGACCAACTCATCTTATGTTGTGATTCAATTTCTTCCTATAATAATAGAAGGCCATGTAGGTCAATCTTATTGTCTCACGCTCACCGACTTAATATTATCGTAGGAGGGGATTTTGTTTTGTATCGGTCTCTTAATATATTATGTCATATATATACAAATTTAATATATATTTACAGAGCATACAAATATATATATATGTATATATATGTGTGTATATATATATATATATGTATGTATGAATATATATATATATACATATATACATATATATGTGTATATATATGTATATATATGTATATATATGTGTATATATATATATATATATATATATATATATATATTATATACATGCCACACCAGAGGATCATGAACTATCACTAGGCCTAAGCCAGTGGGCCTAATTACTCATAATAGGATCTATGTGTATATCGACGCATCTCTATGTCCTGTGGTTGTCCTTCTTATCATCGTCGGTTTTGTTGGATACTTGACACATCTCTATGTATCGTGATCGCACATCAGGGCATCATGGGTCCCGTCGGTACCTTCACCCTTCTGTTGCTTCTCTCTGTATAATTACAATATAATCACAAGCACATAGGCCCGACAATAAACGAGAATAACGAAGGCTCGTAGGTCCCAATAATAATAATAATCACAAACATATATCAAAACACATAGCTCATGATCATTTGTACATATCATACATCATATGTACACACATCATCAAGTAGGACTACTGATAAATAGTATTAATTAAACTATTTAATTAATTATTTTTTAGAATTTAAGACATGCTAAAATTTTTTAAAATTATAAAGGTATTTTTTGAATTCTGGACAGACCGGATAGATCATGGAATTTCCTAAATTCTTAGGGGTGAATCATCCTTTTGTCATAGAAAAAACCCTAACCCTTTGCCCCTTCCAGGGGCCACTACTATCACCCTTGTGGCAGGCATTGGCGCCTCTAGTAGTGTGCGGCTTGGCCGTCAGCGACCGTGCCTACTAGCGATCGCGCCTGCTAGTGGTCGTGCTTGCAAGCGGCCTGAAGGCGGGCGACCACACCTGTAGGTAGCTTGGCTGTAGGTGGTCGTCCCCCGCCCATAGGCAGCACGGGCACTGCATTCACTATAATGCGTAGAATAGTTTTACGTGATTCAATCTCATCACACAGTTTAAAAGCTAATTTTTTACATAAGAAACCTAGATATGAAACCACTATTGGGAAACCATTAGAGCATCATATGCGCAACGGAAGAAAAGAAACCAAAACAAGTTTTCCACGTGCATCAAGTCGTCATACAAAGATTAGCGAGCAAAAAACCTGTAAAACCAAAAATTTTGATACATGAGAGATTGATTACATAGGGAGATCGTATATATCTAAAAATCTAGATCTAGATAGAGAGGATGAGGGAGGTTAAATGTTTTCTTTAGCGGTATCCACACGATGGATCATTGCGACGATGCTCCGCCAATCGTAACCTAAAAGCTCATAACTCTTGCACAAAGGGAGGGAAGAGAATAGGAGGAGGCGGCCAAACATGCAACCTATCACAATATGTGTCAGCCCTACCTCCTATTTATATAGAGCCACAAGAACAAACATAATGGATCCTACCTTAGTAGGTATTGGATCTCCATCCAATTACCCACTAATATTGGATTATTGGATCTCTATCCAATCATCTCAATTGGCGTCTAACTGGGCCTTATACAAGGAGCCTATCAATGATGGGTCTTATCCAATGAGAACAGGGGCTAATTGGATAACTCATATCTAATCTTCTACTCGCTGAAACATCCACTATATCTGTGTGACCCTCCAATCTTCTACTCGCTGAAATATCCACTATATCTATGTGACCCTCTGATAGGACCCTAGTTGGGTCGAGTCCTAGTCTATTGAGTCAAGTCTATGGATTGGACCTTGTTGGCTACCCTAGACCTAATATTGAGTCGACTAGGAGTTGATTTGAATCAATTTGAATAAATTAGCCCAAATCCTAATGGAATTAAGATTCGACTGAATTGGAGTCATAGTAGGAGTTGATTGGATCCAAGTCCTAATTGGACTAGGATTCGACTAGGAGTTTGATTAGGAGTAGGAATTGGAATTATAATTTTATTTCTAACAGGTCTCTTATTAAGAGTCCTGGTTTAGGGGGTCTCTTCATGAACCCTATAAATAAGCATGTAAACTTTCTCTTCTACATTAAGAAAAACTTTAGCAAATTTGTTTTAGCCTGGTGGACAAATATTGGAGGGCCGAACCCCTATAGAGTTTGAGGAAGGTCGATCCCATACAATGATCATTTATCCATGATAGAACCCCAAGGTTGTATCAATCTAGTATAAGAGTAGCTTTCTTGGTGTCTCACTATTCCTCAATCCCCTACTGCTGCCATCTCTCTCTCCATTTGCTGCATCTGACCCCTCTGCTACTACTATCATCTCCCTCTCCATCCATTGTAGCCGAACCCTCTGTTGTTGTTGCCATCTTCATCTGCAGTTGACCCCCATTGCTACTATAATCTTCATATACAATTGACCCCTATTGTTGCTGCCAATCTCATTTACATCCGACCCCTATTGCTGCTGCCATCTTCACTGCAGTTGACCCCTGTTGCTGCTTCCATCTTCATCTAATATTATCGTCTTCATCTATCGCTACCATCCTTAATTGTTGCTGCTATCTTTCCTTATTATTGTCACTACCATCTTCCTATTGCTACCGCTGCCATCTTCTTTAGTTGCTACCATTGCCATCTTCCTCGATTGCTACCGTTGCCATCTTATTGTTGCTGCCGCTGCCATCTTCTTCAGTTGCTGCTGCTGCCATCTTCTTCGGTTGCTACTACTGCTATCTTTCTCGGTTGCTACCACTACCATCTTCCTGTTACTGCTAGTGCCATCCTCTTTGGTTGTTGCCATTGCCATATTCTTCGGTTGCTACCGTTGCTTTCTTCCTGTTGCTACCGCTGCCAACTTCTTCGGTTGCTACCACTGCCATCTTCTTCGGTTGTGACCATCGCTATCTTCCTTGATTGTTGCCACTACCATCTTCTTGTTATTGATGCAGCCATCTTCTTCAGTTGCTATTGCTGCCATCTGCCTCGATTGTTGCCACCGCAATCTTCTTGTTGCTACCGCTACCACCTTCCTCGGTTGCTGCCACGGCCACCCTCCATATTACAGTCGCAACCAACACCCTTGTTGCTACTGCAACCCGCAACTCTAAGGCAGTTAAAACACTTTAATCATAATTCTTTTTTACCCCCTACAGTCGACCCTAATAGCAGCCACATACCACAACCTTCTAACCCTAGATTGCCGCCACTACTGCCCTTTTTTCCTTCTCCTATTGCTGCCAACTCCATCTACCGATCTATGCGATTGACTCGTTAACATAAGAAGAACCTAAACATCATAGATTTGTAATCTTATGTGATGGCCTCAGACGATGCAATTGATGTGAAGCTTGAAGCTTTTGAGGCTCGCATGTAGGATATATTACACACACTCTTCAAAAAATTCATATTGGGCTGATCAAAGAGCCCAAAGAGATCTCAGTGCAAAGAAATTTTATATCACAAAGAGAACCACTTAGTGAAGGGAAATCAAGCACAAGAGTCTACGTACCCACACATGAGAGTGGACTTCCCTAGCAGAGAAGATGGAGACCTAACCGGGTGGATCTCACACATTAAATGATATTTTCGCTTCCATAAGACTACAGATGTATCCATGGTTGACATCAACCACCATACACCTCGAGAGAGATGCAATCTAGTGGTATGACTAGTTCGAGCATACTCATGGCATACCCACGTGGAGTCAATTCAAAAGCAGACTGCTGATCTGCTCTGGGCCGTCAGAGTATGAGAACGTAGATGGCCAACTTGCGAAGATTCGTCAAACCTTGACCATCTAAGATTATCAAACCAAGATTGAATGACTTTCGAACCAAACTCGTGATTGGTCTAAAAAATAATTGCTAGGGGTGTTCATCGAAGGATTAAAGCTAGAGATCATATATGAAGTTAAATCACGACAATTGCAAACATTAATGGCGTCCATCTCCTTTGCCTGCATTGGCTGAACAATAGTGCCCGAAGGACCAAGACCATAAATCGACCAACAACCATCAAACCTTCAGCCTCTCCTACTACCAATCGAACCTCTCAGCCTAAGAAATTAACTTGAGAAGAACTCCATAAAAGATCCGCAAAAGGGCTATGTTAGCATTATGATGAACTATGGAGTTGAGAGCATCGTTCCAAGAAGGGAATGCTTTTGGTGATTGAACCGATCGAGGATCCAGAACCCAAGGACATAGATCTTAAATCTGAAGAGGAAGATATGAAAGAAGAATCGAGCTAGTCATCAACATAGTACATGCCCTAGCTAGTTATGCGAACCCACAAACTATGAAGATTGATAGATTCCACAAGCACCAGCTGATTACTATTCTTATCGACATCAGAAGCTCCAATAATTTTATGGACAACAAGGTTGTTATCGATTAACCCTTTGGATTGAAGATTGCAGTAGGTTTGATGTGAAGGTGGCTAATGGTCGAACCCTCAATTGTAGCCATAAATGTTCGTAGGTGAAAATAGTCATGCAGGGCCAAGAGATCACCACAGACTTTTTCCTTTGCTGTTGGATGATTATAAAGTGGTGCTTGTCATTTAGTGGCTATCTACTCTAAGAGATATTTCTTGGAATTTTTTAAATTACTTATAAAAATTTTTAGTCATGGGAAATAAGTGATCCTATGAGGAAAACGTGGGGACAAAGTTTTGACTCTTTCGATGCAACGCATAGAAAGGGCACTGTATAAGACGCATGTCAATTTCCTAATCCAATTGTAAGGGCAACAAATTAAAGATTTGACGATGCACAAAGACCCAATCCTCTCTTCATCTTGTGTTGTTGTCACTGTTGCCTTCCAACCTCAAATCGCAGCAGCCAACACCACCATCGTCGCCCTATCATCTCCTCATCTTATGTTGTCATCGCTGTTGCCTTCCAACCTCATATTGTGGCTACCAATAACACTGTCATCATCCTATCATCTCCTCATCTTGTGTTGCCTTCCAACTTTAGATCGCGATCACTAATGGCACCATCGTTGCCCTATCATCCCCTCATATTGTGTTGCCATTGCTATTGCATTCTAATCTTAGATCACAGCCACCAACAACACTATTATTGCCTTATCATCTCCTTATCTTGTGTTGTCATTGTTGTTGCCTTCCAACCTTAGATCGTAGCCACCAATAGCAACATCGTCGTCCTATCATCTCCTGATCTTGTGCTACCATCGTTGCCAACAACACCATCCTCATCCTATTTTATCCTCATCTTGTGTTGCCATCGCTATTGCCTTCCAACCTCAGATCGCAGTTGCCAACAACAATGTCATCACCCAATCATCTCATCTTGTATTGTCGTCGCTGCTATCTTCTAACCTCAGATCGCAGTTGCCAATAGCACCACTGTTGCCCTATCATCTCCTCATCTTGTGTTGCCATTGCTGCTTTCTTTCCAACCTCAGATCATAGTTGCCAACAGCATCGTGTCGCCCTATCATCTCCTCATCTTGTGCTGTCATCACTGCTACCTTCCAACCTCACCAAAGGGCTACCAACATCTCAAGAAAAAGTTTTGTAGTCATTGAAGAATGATCACACGGTAGCCCAGGCAAGGATGAAGCAACCATCAGACAAAAGTAGGAGCGAAAAGAAGATTGCAAGAGAGATGATAGCAAGTCTGGGAAAATTACAACCCTACCCACTTCGGACTCACCTTGGACTGATATTCCCATGAACTTCATCGAGAGATTGCAATCATCTCAAGGAAAGACTATTGGAGAACAACTTCTCAGCCACCAAAGAAAGAATGCAATAACATGTTGAAATTGTTGACAAACATAAGAGCAAAAGAAAGTTTGTTATTGGAGATCGAGTCTTCCTTCATCTTCAACCTTTCCAACAAAAATCCATGAATACTTAAATCTCAAGGAAGTGGTCTCCCGGTTTCTTTAGACCTTACAAAATTGTAGAGCGCATTGGAGCCGTGTCTTACAAACTGGATCAACTCGTAGACTCCAAAATTCCTCTAGTCTTCCATGTGACATACCTTAAACTAAGGCTTAGAAAGGATGAATCAACCTAAGCCACCTACCTGACATCTTGGCAGATGGAGAGGTCCAAGTTTAGCCGATTACCATACTAGATCGCAAGATCGTGATGCGCCATCGACACCCCTTAACTGAAGTGTTGGTGCAATGGACCCAATTGCCTATTGAGGATGCTACCTGAGAGTCCTATAATGAATTGAAGCTAAAGTTCCCAGAGTTCATGGAGGCTCAGCCTTGAGGAAAAGGCTCATTTGAAGGCGGGTCTTATAGGACCCTAGCTAGGTCGGGTCCTAGTCTATTAAGTCGAGTCCGTAGAGGTTTGGTTGAGCTTATTTTGAGCTCAATTAGTTATCCAAGGGAATGGTCAACAGAGGTTCAAGCCCGAATTCAAAAAGTGGAGGGAACCACTTTTACGAAGTTTTTGACAAGTAAGCCATTGGTAAGTGACGGGTAAACCACCGTCGCCTAGGTTTTCGAGTGGCTAATGGTGGCTGGCCCGCCTAGGCTGGGCTATTAAACTGCCAATACTAATGAATCTAGGTACTTTTGACAGTTGACCCACCTAGGGCCAGCGAGTAAACCGCCTGTACCCTGATATTTGGGTGACTGAGCTGCCTAGGTCGACGGGTAAACCACTCGTACCCAGTTTTTTTGGGTATGTTTAATTTTTGGCTCTAATTTATGAAGCCACTTGGGGTCTATAAATACCCCAAGTATTCTTGCATTCACAACAACTCTTTTTGGGTAATTAAACTCTATGAAAAAAAAATGGATGTAATTTATAAGAAAAAGAAAAGGAAAGGAAAGAGCTTAGAGTTAGAAATTTTCTTAAAGTCTTCCTTGTAAGCAAAGTGTAAGGGTTTGGTCTTCACCCAAAGAAGATCGGTAGTGGACGTCGGTGTGCCTCTCAAGAAGGATGACTCGGGAGTGGACATAGGTTGTTGGCACCGAACCACTATAAAAGTTATCAGTGTTTCCGTGCTTTCATTGTTTATATATTTTTGTATTGACTCTTCTGATTTAACTCAATTTTTTGAAAGCAAAGTTTCCACGATAAGTTCTTTTTTTCAAATATTGGTTATCTTTTCGATTTTCTTAGCAACTTTCTTTCAATCACTTGTTTCACTAAGAACGAAAAGATTCAGATTTTCTATCTTAGTTTAATCGAAAAGTTTTCATCTAAACTAAAAATTTACACTTGCACTAATTCACCCCCACCCTCCCCTTCCCTCCCCACACTCCCCTCCCTCCTCCCTACCCTCCTTCCCCACCCCCTCCCCCGCCTCTTTTCTTAGTGCCAATTGATCCAACAAAACTAATATGCTTGGAGGATGAGAACCATTCTTAGACCAGTAGCATATAAACCACCCTTTGGTCCCAGCTATTCTTTGCTACCAAAAAAATTGATGAGAGAAGAGCCACATCCAACCGAATCAGCTATGGTTAAGCAACACTCCCAGATCTCAAGATACTTCTATGACTTCTCCAAGGAGTGGACCATAATGCTCAAAGTCTTCCCTGATTATGACCACCAATCCATGGCCCATGACCGCAGGAAGATTGAGTCCCTCCAACAATAGTACCAGTATGGAATCTGTGACACTAAACCTTACTGGATAGAGATCAAAATTATGAAGGAACAGGAGGAAGACATCTACACATCCACTATCTATATGATCCTTATAGTGACGATGACATCTACATCAGTACTAGTTTTACCCGATTTTGATAAAATATTTATTATTGATACATCGGGAGCTAAAACTTATGTTATCCACATGCAAGATGGCCGACTTCTAATATTCACCGAGGCACTCTCCCTACATTTTGTACTATGTTTTTGATCTATAAAAAGATATTAATTGCTACTAAATTTGAAGTTTGGCATGATACAGGTCAACAACACAAATGAGAGATGAAAATAGGCTCGGTAAAATTATAGCTCCTGCCCTCCTCGGACTCAGAATGGATTCAGAATGAGAGATGAAACTAGAGACCTTATTAAAGGGGAGCAATTATTCCAAAAGAATGCTTGGTTACTATTAAAGAATAACCAAGTGGCAGCCCATGCAAGAAAGCCCCTCGACAAATGTCAGAGCAAAAGAAAGTTTGTTATTGAATATCGAGTTTTTCTTCATCTCCAGCCCTACTAGCAGAAAATTTGAGCCTCAAGGAAGTGGTCCCCCTGCTACTTTAACCCTTGCAAAATTGGGATCACAATGGAGTCATGACTTATGGATCAGATTAGTGCATCAGTTTAAAAATCCAATTGATCCTCCAAGTATCTCATCGCAAATGGAAGTTTAGAGAGGATAACTCAGTCTTGATTCATCCACTCGACACCCAAGTTAATAAGGAGGAGGCCCAGGTTTAACTGATAATTATATAAGATCACGGGATCATAACACATCATCGTCCAATCACTACTGCTGACTCTGGACCCCAAGAGCAGGATGTGCTTACTATAGGGCCATGAGGGACCCTCGTGAGGAATTATAGATCACAACCCAGAGACATTGAGCTTAGTCTTGAGGACAAGGCTGATTTAAAGAGGGTGGGTCTATTAGGACTCTAGCTAGGGGAGTCCTAATTTAGTTTCATTGAAGATGACAAATATATAAATCCTAAGGGCATTCATATAAATCCTATCTAGCCAATCCCTATTAAAGAGGTGAGGAGGCCGACTAGGTTAGGATTAGTTTGGAGGAATATATTTTGAAGGAAGAGTAAGATACATGTCACCCTAATTAATTATCCCTTATTCTAGTTAAAGAGGGGTTGGTTGAGGAAGGGTTAAGTTAGAATTAGATTAGGATTAGTTTAGAGATTGCTTCTTAGAGTTGGAGTTGGAGTTGTTGGAAGTAGGAGTCGCTTCTTAGAGTTGGAGTAGGAGTTGTTAGGAGTTAGGAGTAGGAGTCTTAAGTAGGAATCCTATTAGAATTGAGATTTAGAAGCCCTATAAATAGCCTTATATTCTCCCCTCATTCATCATCAATAGATCAATTATCTTTCAGCTCATATAACAGAAAACCAATAAGAGAGGAACCCCTATAGAGTTCCAAGGAGGCTAATCCCCTATAGAGATCACTCCAAGCTTAGAATCCACAAGGGTTCTAACATAGTCCTAGTAGTGTGTCTAGTCCTTAGACTTAAGACACTAAGGATGTCTTGTTTGAGTACTCCTTTCTTTGACGTCTGAAAAGTTTTAAATCTGGTACAACATTCTCGGAATTGATAGCCAACTTTACGAAGGTAATTGAGTGTTAATAGAAGATCATTCACTCTTAGTATCACAAGAGGAATATCTCATGTGTTATCACTGGGACAAATTCACAATCGGGGTCATTTAGATTCAGAGAAAGGAGTTCTTTGGGAGAATCCAATTAGAGCGACACTTGGAATGATTTCATATGAGGCCTGATAATACCATGCCTAATGTATGATCTTTGGGATATTAATTGGATGATGGACTATAGATATATGGTACTTGAGGACAAACAAGTCCAATGGATAAGATCCCTTATACCATTTGGGGACTATGGCGTAGTGGCCTAGTACATTCATAATCGATGAGTCAAGTGAATTATCATACAAGTAGGACTCGTGGCTAGCTCTGTATTGGGCCTAGAGGGTGATAGAACCCGAAGGTTCTATCAGGAATAACTGATTGCTATAGGGGATCAACACTCCTCGAACCCTATAGGGGTTCGACACTCTAATATTCGGCCACTAAGCTAAATAAATTTACTAAAGTTTTTCTTAATGTAGAAGAGAAAGTTTACATACTTATTAATAGGGTTTATGAAGAGACCCCCGAAACTAGGACTCCTAATAATAATCCTATTAGAAATAAAACTCTAACTCCAACTCATTCTCCTACTCAAACTCCTCCTAGCCGAATCCTAGTCCAATTAGGACTTGGATCCAATTAACTCATATTAGGACACCAACTTAGCCAAATCCTAATCCCATTAGGATTTGGGCTGATTTGTTTAAATTGATTCAAATCATCTCCTAGCCGATTGGCTAACAGGGCCCACTATAGTGGACCCGGTTGCCTTATAGAGTTGATTTGGATTTCATCTAAATCTAATTGAATTAGGACTAAATTCCTAACTACGACTCAATAATTATAACACTTAATGACCAACAAGCTAAACAAGACCTAACTTCCGCCAATCCGGCAACCTCTGACATTCTTGCGGTGAGTCTTTCGGTCTTCTTTCTGTAATCTCCCAGTGAGCTTCCTAATCCCTTCGACGAATCTCTTAGCGAAATCCCAGCGAGGTCTCACTACATCGTCTAAACCCGGCCCGATGCCTAAGCTTAATCTTGGTCCATTATCTAGTTGTAACTTTATTGCTCCTGTCATAGTTAATCCTACATGATGCTAATTATGACTTACTTAAATATAATCATAATTACCAAATATCCATTACAAGATTATCCCAACTCCCAACAAGCTTTTCCGCTACCCCCGATAATCTTCCGGTGAGTCTCAGTCTTCTTTTGGCGAACTCCCTTGCACTATCGTAGCAAACTCTTGATACCCTCGGTGAGCTCCCGATGCACTCCTAGTAAGTTTCCAACTGCATCAGCTTGATGCATGAACTTGATCTTAGCCAATCATGATTGTAATAATCTTTATATCATAATTAATACTGCATAAATCAATTTCTAACAATCCATGTTAGATCAATAACCCATCAATTGATTTCATCATCAGAATTTGAGATTCAACAATCTCCCCTTTTTTTGTGATGATAATCAATTGATGATAGGAGTCAATCCTAACTCTCTCTAAATCCATGCCACTTAAATTTAAGAGAAGCACACACTCTTAAATTTAAGTAATCAACATTCTATGCAAATTTCAACATAAATTTACATCAAGTCATAAAATCATGAGTAAAAAGGAATTAAGCATCTATATCCAAGATATCCAATTCATATCCTTATCTAAGATATCCATGTATTTTAACAAGATCATGTGTCATCAATGTATTCAATATGTGTCATCAATATATATTTCTCCCTCTTTGTCATCAATAAAAATGTAAAATATAGCTAATAATTTCAAATCATAGGATGACATTACTCCTCCTTAGTATATATATTATAAATTTTTTTTCCCCTTTAATAAGGATAGAAATAAGGGAGGTGTTGTTGAATCATTTTATCATAGAGAAGAGCTCTTAATAAATTTTGAAATCAATACTAAGATAAGCTCAAAAGTTCAAGAGATTTAAAGATTACTTATGTATTTAAAATATAGCAAAAATCATCTTTTGATATAAAAAATTATCTCTTGTAAATTTCAAATGTGGCACATCTTCATGCAATTTTTCTCTCTCTCTTATGAAAACAATAAGATAAAATCATGGAGAAAGTTTTAAAAAATATTATCACAAAAAGGCTTCATTTTATGAAATATATATTAGCAATTTATATGTTATCATGATTTAGCATTTCTAAGTCTCAATCTCAATCTTGTATATATAAAATTTCGAATATGAGCTCAGCTAAATTTTCTCATGTAAATTTCAAGAAAATATAGCAAATAAATCTGAATAATAACAAATCATTATCTTTATATAGATTTTTAAAATTATCATTATATGCATGATCAGCATACATGATTTCACATTATTATATATTCTCCCTCTTTGTTATTAACAGAAGGAAAAGTGCAATTAGCAAGTTTTTGATATATGAAAGCTTTAGCAATTTAACAAATTTTTCATTACTTTAGAACATGCAAGCTAGTGAATTCATTCTTCTCTTTTGAGAAGTGCAAGCTAGCAAATATTTGATTCCTTTGTATTGTTCAAGCTAGTAATTTTATAAGCTAACAAGTTTTGCTCCTCCTTTGTCATTGTTAAAAAGAAGGGATGGTTAGAATAGTGTAAAACTTTTCCCATTACATCATTTTTCAAGAAATAAATCAAGAAATATATCAATTATCACACAAAATATATCAAGAAAAATTAACATAGTGATGAGATATTCAATTTATGAAGAGAAATTGTGACCATCAAGAGACAAATTATAAGAGAAACAAATAAAATAAAATCTCTGGATTCATTCATAAGAAATCTTAAGTTGTCAAGTTCATGATTTGTATAAATTTTTTTTTAAATAATACGAGAACACATAACAAAATATTTTGATTCATAAAAAAATTAAAATTGTAATTCCAAGAAATCAAAATCATTTAATTTCAAAATCATCATAATCACTTTCAAGAGATTTAAATATAATTAATAGACTTATTTATCTTTTGAAATGTTAGTGATTTTCTTTCTTCATGTGTGAGCAAGAAGGTAAAATCAAGGTAGAGAAATGAAAAATATCATATCAGAAGAATGCACAATTTTAAAGATATAAATTTTATAGATGTGAATTTTGAAATTAAGCTTAAGATATTCAAGGAGATTCAAAAGTTTAAGAGCTACTCATGCATTTAAAATCATCTTATGCAATTTCAAGTATAGCAAAAAAATTCATTTATTGTAACTTTTAATAAAAAGCATCAAGAATTTCAAAAGAAGGTATTATAATAGATCAAACTCAAATTGTAAATCAAGTATTTTGCATGCATTTAGAAAGTCCTATTTTTCTTCTAAGCAATTGTTCCTCATTCAATGTTATCATATCCAAATTTATTTTTAATTATATTAATAATTTTATTACTCCACTTTTTTTTGTCAATGTGAAGAAGAAATATAATGACATAATTTTTTCTTAGCATTCATATTCAAATTATGCCAAAAAGTACAAGGAGATCATGTCATTAAATATAAAATCAAATTTTTAAATATCAAAAGACATAATTTCATTTCATAAGTTTCTCTCCCCCTTTTTCTATGAATAATAAAATAAGTCTTAAGGGATAATCTCAATTCATCCAAGATATATCTTTTTAATAAAGAAGAATGATCTTGATAATAATTTAAATTAATATTTTTAAGATCATAAATCATATTTTTATTTAAAGGAGAAATTATAGAGATCAATAACGTGATTCCTCCATAACATATAAGTCAAGTCAAGAAATTAAGGGAATATTTATAATAATACAAATCTCTTTCAATTTTTAATTTATCATAAATTTAAGAAATACTAATTTTGATGATAATTTATATCATTCATGAGTTTTAAAATAAATCATGTCAAGATAAATATTGATATCAAAAGACATTCATGAATATTAAAGACATGATTTAATTTAATAAGTCTCTTCTTAGATGATAAAATAAAAGATTTTCATGTTTTATTTTCTAAACTTACCAAAATCATGATAATAATTTATTCAAGTTCAAATCATCAAATCATCAAAATCACTTTCATAGTTTAAAAGAGTCATAAAAATAATATAATCAATTCATTAATCTCTTTTTAGAATAAAATCATTGGAAAACTTATCCAAAATCATCATCAAAATTCACTTTTGAGAAAATTCAATGAAAGCATCATAGATTATTTTTTCAATAGCTAAAATTCTCTAATCCATTTTTGTAGTTTAAGAGATTCAACAATAATTATATTATTTTGTCTCTTTTTGAAGGATTAATAAAATAAAAATTATTTCAAGAATAATTGTCCATTTTTGAAATTTATTTTAAGAATTCAATTTCATTTAAAGTCAAAAACACAATTTCATCAACGTCATTGCAATAAAATATTTCAAATAAAAACTTTGATTTATTCCAATACCAATGATTTTTGTAGCGAGTTACCATGCTCATTTCATTCTCATTAAATATATTTTTAATTTACAAAAATATTAGATAATAAAGCATGATTTTTCTCTCTCTTTTCTATATTGTTCTATGCTAAAATTATATCATTCAACACAATCATTCAATCATAGCATTTCAATTATTTAAATCAATCATTCCGTAGACTTTATCAATATTTGAACCATTTAATAATAATCTTTACATTTAATCAAGCAAATGATTTTAGCATTCACTTAAATTATTCTCCAATAACTAAGGTTCTTTGGTTCTAATTCATTTTCATACTTGTATACTCTAGCTATGCATTATCAATATTAATTGAATAATGATGAACCATTAAAAGATTCATTATTAATAATTTTAATTCTGATAATTTTCTTATTAATACTTAGGCTAGTAAGCGTTAAGGAGTGTTAGATCTCAAGTAATATAATTTGAGCATCTACTTTCAAAATATTTTTATTGCTCCAAGCCTTGTTAGGAAACAACTTTATATTATGAGAGGTTTTGATTCAGGTACCCTTTAACATTGGATTCTTCATGACATGTTCTTCGTATTTTCTCTAATGGCACAAGCTTGTTTATGGTTCCTTTAGAAACCCAAACTAACTTGTGAGGACTATATTTTTTGAATGAACATTTATAAGTCATATGTTATAATCTACCACAAAAATTACACTTAATTCTTAGTGACACATTTAAGTTGGTCATTTAACAAAAATAGTTGGCTTTTATTAGTATTTAACAAAAATAATTGGGTTTTGTTGGGTATTGCCCACAAAGCCTATTCTATTTCTTCTATTAATATGACCCTTATTGGCAAGGATCATATTCAAGGATTTATTACTAATTTCAAAATTTTCTAACATTATCTTAAGTATGATATTTTCTTCTTTAATGTTGTCTAACATCTTACATTTAAAACTAGGATTGTGTTATGCTAATAACTCATGCATTTTATCAACTTTTCCAACTAACAAATTATGTTCATGTTTAAGCAACTTAAAAGATTTACTAAGTTTTTTAAATTTATCAAATAAATCATGAAGCATATTTAATAATTTTGAAAAAGAATTGCTTAATGAATCACTAACCTCATTGTCAATGGTCATAAGAGTAAAGTTCTCCACTTCTTGGTTGTGCATTTGATATTCTTACATTTATAGTAAGAGGTTTTGTCCATCTTTATATTATTTTTAAGGTTTAAGTTCGTTAATTTTTCTAGTTCATTTATCAAAAGTTCAAGGTCCTCATCACTCAAGATTTCACTCGAGAAGTCGTGTTCTTCTCGGTTCACATTCCTTTCGATTCTTAGGAAGGTGTTATTCTTGTTTATTTTTATAAGTATTTTTATTTAATGATTCATTTATATTAAGTGTGCTTTCATATGTTATTTCTAATGCATGCCATATATCAAAAGTCGAATCAAAACAAGAAACCTGATCAAATTCATTTTTATCAAAAGCACAAAGCAAAGCATTTATAGCCTTTACGCTTAAAGAGAAAGTCTTTTTCTTCAAATCATTCCAATTGTTCATTGGAAGAGAAGACTTTTCAAATCTGTTCTCAATAATAGTTCATAAATCAAGGTCTAAAGAAAGCAAGAAAACTCTCATCCGAGTTTTCCAATAAGTATAGTCTGTCCCATTGAATATGAGAGGATGAACAATAGAAAAACCCTCTTGAAAGCCAATAAGAGCCATTTCTCTTGGGTGTTAAACCAAATGAGAATAACCGAGGCTCTGATACCAATTGTTAGGATCAATTGGCACTAAGAGGGGGTGAGGGATGGGGAGGTGTGGGGTGCGGGGTTGGAGTTTGGGGTGGGGGAGGGGGGGTGAATTAGTGTAAATGTAAATTTTCAGTTTAGACAAAATTTTTTTAATTAAATCAAGATAGGAAATATGAAGCCTTTCATTCTTAGTGAAACAAGTGAGTAATTGAAAGAAAGTTGCTAAGAAAATTAAAAAAATAACCAATATTTAAAGAAAAGAACTTATCATGGAAATTTTGATTTCAAAGAATTAAGTTCAATCGGAATTGTCAATACAAAAATATGTAAATAATGAAAGCAAGGAAACACTTATAATTTTTATAGTGGTTCGACGCCAATGGCCTATGTCCACTCTCGAGTCCCCTTTCTTGAGGCACACCAACATCCACTACCGATCTTCTTTAGGTGAAGACCAAACTCTTACACTTTGCTTACAAGGGAGACTTTGAGAAAATTTCTAACTCTAAGCTCTCTCCCTTCCCTTTTCTTTTTCTTGTAAATCACACCCAATTTATTTTTTATATAGTTTAATTGCCCAAAAAGAGTTATTGATAATGCAAGAATACTTAGGGTATTTATAGACCCTAAGTAGCTTCATAAATTGGAGCAAAAAATTAAACATACTTGAAAAAATCGGTACGGGCGGTTTACCCGCTGACCTGGGCGGCTCAGTTGCCTGAACATCAAGGTATGAGCAGTTTATCTACTGGCCCTTGGTGGGTCAACCGCTGTCAACTACTCGGAAGCTTAGGTGCGGCAATACACCCGCCACTCACCGGCGGTTTACCTATCGAAATTTTCGTAAAAGTGATTTTCTCTATTTTTCAAATTCCAACTTGAACTATTAGTTGACTATTCTCTTGGTCAACTAATTGAGCTCAACCTGAGCTCAACTAAACCCTATAGTGGATCCAGTTATCTTATTGAGTTGATTTGAATTTCATCTAAATCTAACTCAATTAGGACTCAATTTCTAACTATGACTCAATGATTACAACACTTAATGACCAACAAGCTAAATAAGACCTAACTCCCCCAATCCGGTAGTCTTCGACATTCTTGCAAAGAGTCTTCTGGTCTTCTTATGGTGATCTTCTAACATGTTCCCAGCGAGCATCCCGATCCCTTTGGCGAATCTCCTAATGAACTCCCAACGAGGTCCCACTGCATCATCCAAACCCGGACGATGCCTAAGCTTGATATTGGTCTATTATCTAGTTGTAACTTTATTGCTTCCATTATAGTTAGTCCTGCATGATGTTAATTATGACTTAATTAAATATAATCATAATTGCCAAACATCCATTATAAGACCATCCAAACTCCCGGCAAGCTTTTCGGCTACCCCCGACAATCTTCCAACGTCTCGGTCTTCTTCTGGCGAACTCCCTTAGACCATCTTAGTAAACTCCTGATGCCCTCGGCGAGCTCCCGATGTACTCCTGATGAGTTTCCAACCGCATCAACTCGATGCATGGACTTGACCTTGGCCAATCGTGATTATAATAATCTTTCTATTGTAATTAATCCTACATCAATCAATTTCTAATAATCTATGTTACATCAATAACCCATCAATTGATTTCATTGTCAAAATTCAAGATTCAACATGTTTAGTCGTTCCTCTTGGGTTCGGGTGAAAGAGATTTTGGCCTTCACTGTGGGGGGCTACCATGCTTTAACCTCTCGTTTAATTTTCAGCTTGAGTCCTTCGATGAAGGTCCCTAATAATTATATGTCAGATCAATCATGAGCAAAGTAAGATAATTCTGTAAACCTGGTCTAGTATTCTTGGATCGTAAAGATTTATCGAATCTTGGCAAGTTGTACATTGATATTCTCATACTTGGTCCAAAGTGGTTCAGCAACGCATACTTGAATTGTATCCACATCGGAGTCCTATAGTTGTATTCAAGCCAATTGTATTATAATATAATATCTCCTTCAAGGTGGATGATAGCGGTGTCCACCATGGAATCCTCTAGTGTTTGGTGATGACAGAAGTAACGTTCGGCGCACGAAGTCCATCCCGTCAGGTCTCCTTCTTCTCATCGAGTGAAGTCCACCTACATGCATGGCTGCCTCATATCAGTGGCTTATTCTTTCTTTTTGAGAGGCCTCTCTGAACTTTCACCTTGTTAGGCTTGGAGATCGGCTCAATCCGAATTCCGTGAATAAGGAACACAATCTGTCCTCTATACATGATTCAAACACCTCCAGCTTGACATCGTTTGAAGACTGCAGTTTGAGTTGGAAGGATTGGTGGAAGGTTTGGTGGCTGTGAAAGACCGTTGTTTGGGCTGCGATTTGAGTTGTTTATGGAGATTGAAAAAAGGATATGATAGCTGCGTCTTAAAGCTAAAGGGGTGCTCTAAAGATGCTATGGGTGGCAGCAATAATTTTGGTAAGGATCAGATATGGGTGCAGCAAAAAAACTAAAAGGTAGTACTATAGAATTATGCTCGATAGGCTATGATAGGTCACTATTTTGGGCTACGATTTTGGGTGTTATTTAGGTTATAAAAATAGGTTATGATGGTTATGTCTTAAGACTAAAGGGATGCCCTAAAGATATCTTAGGTGGTGGCAACAAGATAGTTGGGTTTTAGTGCGTTAAAGAGAAGAAGAAATATAAAGGTGCAGTAGTAGATTTTTCGTTGAAAAAATTCCAATAGTGAAGACGTTATTTTTTCCAAAAATTATCCACAAAAATTTGAGTGAAACTCAAAGTGAATCTATTGATAAGGGAGAGTTAATGTTGTTAAAAATTTCATGGAAATGAACGACAACAAAAGTTTTGGCAAAATTAAGGATTGCAAGAAGGTGTTACTGCATAATTTTTTCAGTGAAGTATTTCAATAGTATAGTCAAAATTTTTTGTAGCAATTCATAATAAGGAATTGAGTAAAACTCAATGAAAATCCATTGGAAAGGGAAAGGTAATACTTTCAAAAATTTCATGGAAAATTACGGTAATAAAAGATTTGGCAAGATCGAAGATTGCAAGAAGGTGCTGCGGTAGAATTTTTTTCATTGAAAGATTTCAGTAGTATAGATAAAACTTTTTCTAGTAGTTCAAAACAAGGATTCGGGCAAAATTCAAGGAGACTCTGCTGATAAGGGAAAGATGATGCTAACAAACATTTTATGGAAGGAAACAACAACAAGAGGTTCAATAAAATTAAAGATCATGAAGAAGTACATTAGCCAATTTTTACGTCTAAAGTGTAGCAATTTCTAAATCTATCACAAAAATTTAATAGATATTTGATCAATAAAAACATAGCAGTAAATTAAATAGTCAAGGGTCTATGACTAGAATTCTACAACGTAACTTTTATCATAAAGATGGAAACTTTATGATGAAAAGTTTGTGTAGCAAATAAGAATAAATTTTTTTATATTTTTTGAATAGGGATAACTAAATTGCAGCAGCAATAAGGTAGGAAACTAGAATCTATTATAATTCACAGCGAGATCAAAGGATAAAATGTGGTAGTGGAGATGACAACAGAATTTGGTGACTATCTTTAAGCAATTGTGGGAATTGCTTTGGACAGCTATGAGGGGCTGATGGATGGTTGTGGAAGGGCAGCGAGACATTAAGAATGTTGCTCTGATACTAAGTGTTGGAACTCTTATGGATTCTAAGCTTGGGGTGATCTCTTTAAGGGATCGGCCTCCTTGAAACTCTATAAGGGTTCCTCTCTCCTTAGTTTTCTGCTACATAAGCTGAAAGATAATTGATCTATTGATGATGAAAGAGGAGAGAATACAAGGATATTTGTAGGGCTTCTAAACCTCTATTCTTAATAGGATTCCTACTTAAGACTCCTACTCTAAACAATTAACAACTCCTACTCCAACTCTAAGAAGCAATTCCTACTTTCAACTCTAACTCCAACTCTAAGAAGCAACCTACAAACTAATCCTAATCCTATTTTAACATAACCCCTCCTCAACCAACCCTCACTTTAAATAGGATAAGGGGTGGTTAATTAGGGTGACATATATCTTATTCTTACCTCAAAATATCTTTCTCCAAACTAATCCTAACATAGTTGGCATCCTGACCTCTTTAATAGGGGTCGACTAGATAGGATTTACATGAATGCCCTTAAGATTTACATGTTTGCCCTCTTTAATTAAACTAAATTAGGGCTCCCCTAGATAGAGTCCTAACAGACTATGGAATCGCTATTTAATGATATGTATTATTACCATCCAGTGTTCCACAAGCGGATCAATCAGCAACTCATTCTCCAATGAGCATCTGTACTATACTTAGTGTCCCTACACAAGTGGTTATGCGACTAGCCGCCTCCAACATATGGACAGGTATACAGTACACTGGTCTATCCAATTTTCTCGATATCCCTCTCGAGTAACTTATGATCGAGATTATTTATGATTAGTATTTACAGGTGAATCGATCTTATTATCATGATCTCATCACGATCCAATTCTTATTGCATAGAACTAAGGACACTATAATATATATTTAATAAATAATATAATATAAGAATATACCAATAATAATAATGCAAAAAGACTATACAACGTGTCACACGTGCCATCACTCATGTGGTTGGCTTGTAGAGCACATGTAACTAGCAATCTTCCACTTGACCTAAGCTAATTACCTATGTGTCTGATCCCCATCAAACCCCTGTGATGATCAAAGATAATATGAGTCAACGGTTGTGTCAGTGGATTTACAATGTTATCTTTAGATGTAACTCTATCCATTACCATATCTTTTCGGTCTATGATCTCTCTGATTAGGTGGAACCTCATCAAAATAATTCTGATGAGACCATGGTTCCTTTGCTAGATCTATTGCCCCGTTGGTGTTGCTATATATGAGAATTAGCACCTTACTGCTTTGGTACAACTCCCAAATCCCTAATAAACTTTTTCATTCATACCCCTTCCTTGCTGCTTTTACTGTAGAAATATACTTCACCTCTGTGGTCGAGTTAGCAGTGGTATATTGCTTGGAACTCTTCCAGCTTACTGCTTCTTTATTCAGGGTGAAGACATACCCTAACTTTGACTTACTATCATCAATGTTAGACTAGAAACTCAAATTCTTGTAACCCACAACCTGAAGGCTACCTCCTCCATATATCGGTAAAAGATCCTTAGTCCTTCTCAAGTACTTGAGGATATGCTTTACTACTTTCTAATATTTTAAACCTAGATTTGCCTGATACTTGTTTGTGACACACGAAGCATGTGCTATATCAAGCCTGGTACATAGCATAACATATCATACATGATAGACCCTATCGTTGAGGCATAGAGTTTCATATCCATGTCTGCTCTTTTTTCATGAGTCTTTCGGGACATACTCTTAGAAAGTTATTCTATATCACATCAGTATGTAACCTCTCTTGGAATTCTCCATACCAAACCTTTTGATAATGAAGTTTATGCACTTGGATTAGAACAAGCTAAGCATCCTCTTAGATCTATCTTTATAGATCTGAATCTTCAAAATGTAGGATGCTTCCCCGAAGTCTTTCATGGAGAAGTTTTTAGATAGCTAACCCTTTCTTTACTATAAAGAGCCTTCCTATATTATTCCCAATTATTAGGATGTCATCCACATAGAACACCAAGAAGGTGATAGTGCTCCCACTTACCTTCATATACACACAAGACTCATCTTCATTCTTAACGAGGTCATAAGATTTGATGGCCTTATGAAATCTTATGTTTAAACTTCGAAAGCTTACTTCAGTCCATAGATGAACTTGAGTAACTTGCACATCTTATGTGGATTCTCTTTGGAATATGAATCCCTTTGGTTGTATCATATACACCTCCTCCTCTAGGTTACTATTATGAAATATAATTTTCATATCTATCTACCAGATCGCATAATCATAGTATTTTAGAATGACCAAAAGAATTATGATGGATTTTAGCATGGCTACAAGTGAGAATTCTCGTCATAGTAAACTCCTTGCCTTTAACGATATCCTTTGGCCACCAACCTTGTCTTATAGGTCTCCACCTTTTCATATACTCCGATCTTCTTCTTAAAGATCTATTTATAATTGATGGGTATGATACCCTTAGGTGCATCCATAAGGTTCCAAATCTTGTTGGAGTACATGTAGTCCATCTTAGAATTCATGACTTCTGACTACTTCTTAGAGTCTATACTGATAATAGCCTCATCATATATATGAGGATCAACATCTTGAGTGTCATCTCCACTAATATGTCTCATATATCTTTCAGGAGGGTGAAGTACTCTACTAGACCTGTACAAAGTTGGAACTTATGTGCTAGGTACCTAAACAGACTTGAACTCTATAATGGTGCTTGATTTTGGTTCTCTAACCTTGCTGAACTCTATCACACTCCTACTGTTTCTACCAAAAACATATTCCTTCTTAAGGAACACAAACCTCTTGGCAAGCTGCTGGCCAAAGGTTATCATCAAAGGCAATGAGTTGAATTAGTGTAAATATAAAATTCTTATTTTAAACAAGAAACTTTTCCTTTAGAGAAAAATCATAGATCAGAAGTGTCACTTGATAATTTATAGATAACAGTTAAAATCCTGATTAAAATCATAAAGAAGAAGATCATATTTCTCAATGAACTAATTTAGAACATTATCAAGAAGTACACAAGATAAGCAAACAGAAACACTTATAATTTATAGTGGTTCGGCACTAACAGCCTACGTCCACTCCCGAGTCCTCCTCCTTGAGGCACATCGGTGTCCACTATTGATCTTCTTTGGGTAAAGACTAAACCCTTACACTTGAGCTTACAAGGGAGATAAAATTACAACTATTTAATCACTCCCTTACCAATTTTCTTTTTCTTACACTTTACAAAAGTTTTTCATAGAAATTTCCCCCAAAAGTGTTGTGTAGAATGCAAGAAAACTTGGGTATAGTCCCCAAATGGCTTCAGAATTTGGAGCCAAAAATCAAACTCACTTGAAAAATCCTAGTACAAGCGGTTCACCCGTCGGCCCTGGGTGGTTTCCTCATCGTCAGCCACTTGGAAACCTAGGCGGCGATGGTTTACCCATTGCTTATCGATGGTTTACCTATTAGAAACTCCATAAAAGTGATTCCCTCAACTTTTCAAATTTTAGCTTGAACCTGATGTTGCCCAACTCTTTGGTCAACCAATTGATCTTAACCTGAGCTCAATTAAACCCCATAGTGGACCCAATTACATCTTTGAGTTGATTTAGATTCCATCCAAATCACACTCATTTAAGACTCAATCTTAACCTATGACTTAAAATTACAATCAAAACATGACCACCAAGCTTAATGACCTTACTCCCATAAGCCGACAATCTCTGGCTTCTCCAATGGTGAGTCTCATGGTCTTCCTCCAATGATCTCTCGATGTGTTCCTAGCGATCTTCCCGATACCTTTGGCGAAGTCCTAGCGAACGTCCGACGAGCTCCCACCACATTGTCCAATCCTTGGCCCGATGCCTAAGCTTGATCTTGGGTTTATGTCTGATCTGTAACTCATCTCGTCATGGTTAAACCTATATGATGCTAAATATGACTTAATTAAATACAATCATAATGGCCAATATATCCATTATAAGACCATCCCAACTCTCGGCAAACTTTTCAGCTACCCCCGATAATCTTCTAGCGAGTCTCAATCTTCTTCTAGCGAACTCCATTGCGCCATCTTGGTAAGCTCTTGATACCCTCAGCGAGCCCCTGATGCACTCCTTGTGAGTTTGCAACCACATCATCTGAACCCCAGCCTGATGCATAGACTTAACCTTAGCCAATCCTGATTGTAATAATCTTTATATCGTAATTAATCCTACATCGATCAACACTAACAACATATGTTAGATCAATAACCCATCAATTGATTTCATCATCAAAATTCATGAATTAATAATCTCTCCCTTTTTAATGATGACAATCAATTGATGATAAGAGTTAATCCTAACTTCTCCTAAATCTATGCCACTTAAATTTAAGAGAAACACATACTCTTAAATTCAAGCAATCAACATTCAATACAAATTTCAACATAAATTTACATCAAGTTATCAAATCATGAGTAAAAAGAATTATGTACTCATATCCTTATTCAAGATATATCAATCCTATCCATATCAAGATATTCATATATCTCAACAATATCATATGTCATTAATATATTCATCAATTAATATCATGTGTCATCAATATATATTTCTCCACTTTTGTCATCAACAAAATGGTGAAATGTATAGCTAATAATTTCAAAGCACATAATGACATTACTCCCCCTTAGTACATACATTATAAACCCCCTTTATGATTAATAAGGAGAGAAATAAGGGAGGTGTTATTGAATCATTTCATCATAAGAAGAGCTATTAATAAATTTTAAAAGTAATACTAAGATGAGCTCAAAAGTTCAAGAGATTTAAAGACTACTTATGTATTTCAAATGTAGCAAAAGTCATCTCTTGATATAAAAAATTATCCCTTGTAAATTTTAAATGGGGCACATCTTCATGCAATTTTTCTCTTTTTTTTAAAACAACAAGATAAAATCATAGAGAAAGTTTTCAAAATCGTTATCAACCTCAATCTTGTATATGTAAAATTTTAAATATGAGCTCAACAAATCTTTCTTATGTAAATTTCAAGAAAATATAGCAAATAAATCCAAATAATAAGAAATCATTATCTTCATATAGATTTTTAAAATCATCATAACATGCAAGCTCATCATACATGATTTCACATCATCATACCTTCTCCCTCTTTGTCATCAACAAAAAAAAGTGCAATTAGCAAGGTTTTGATATATGAAAGCTTAGCAATTGAGAAAATTTTTCATCACTTTTAGAACATGCAAACCAGTGAGTTCTTTCTTCTCTTTTGAGAAGCGCAAGCTAACAAATTTTTGCTTCATTTGCAATGTTAAGCTAGCAAGTTTATATCATACAAGCTAACAAGTTTTTCTCCTCCTTTGTCATTGTCAAAAAGAAGGGATGGTTACAATAATGCAAAACTTTTTCTGTTACATCATTTTTCAAATCATCACATGAAATATATCAAGAAAAATTAACATAGTGATGAGATGTACAATTCATGAAGATAAATTGTGTCTATCAAGAGAAATCATAAGAGAAACAAATAAAATCTCTTGATTTATTCATAAGAAATATCACGTTGTCAATTTCATGATTTGTATAAAAATCTCCTTTTAAATAATACGAGAACACATAACAAAAGATTTTGATTCATAAAAGATTTTAATTTATAATTCTAAGAAATCAAAATCGTGGTATAGGTAAAGAACTCATTCAATTTCAAAATCAACAAAATCACTTTCAAGAGATTCAAAATGATATTGATAGTCTTACAAATCTCTTGAAATGCTAGTGATTTCCTTCCTCTATTTTGTGTGAATAAGAAGGTAGAATCAAGGTAGAGAAGTCAAAAACATCACAAAAATACTCAACTTTATAGATGTAAATTTTATAGATGTAGATTCTAAAATCCAAGAAAAAATCAAGAGCTACCCATGCAATTTAATTTATCTTATGCAAATTTCAAGCAATGTAACAAATCAAGAAAATCATATCTCATGTAGATTTTGATAATAATCATCATGAATTCCGAAAGAAAATATGATAGTAGATTAAGCTCAAATTGTAAATCCAATATTTTGCATATATTTAGAAAGTTCTAATTTTCTTTTAACCACTTGTTCCTTATTCAAAGTTATTACAGCCAATTTTCTTCTAATCATATTGGTAATTTTATTCTTCCCTTTTGGTCATTGTCACGAAATAGAATGGCATAATTTTTTTCATCCATATTCAAATTTATACCAAAAAGTATAAGAAGATAATGTCATTAAAAATAAAATCTAATTTTTGAATATCAAAAAACATGATTTCATTTAATAAGTTTCTTTCCCCTTTTTGTAAATTAGTCTTACGGGATAATCTCAATTCATCCAAGATAAATCTTTTCTATAAAAAAAAGAATGATCTTAATAAGAAAAAATAATTATAATTGTTAAGATCATAAATCTTATTTTTATTAAAAAGAGAAAATCATAGAGATCAATAACATGATTCTCATAACATAAAAGTCTAGTCAAGAAATTAAGAGAATATTCATGATAATCCAAATCTCTATCAATTTTTAACTTATTACAAATTTAAAAAAATACTAATTTTGGTGATAAGTTATGTCATTCATGAGTTTTAAAATAAATCATATCAAGAAAGATATTAATATCAAAAGAAATTCATGAATATTAAAGACATGATTTAATTTAATAAATCTCCTCTTAGATAATAAAAATCTTAGGAGATCAATTTTGTAAGCAAAATCTTAATACATGAAAATTATCAAGTTAAAAGTATGATTTTACAAAATAAGATATGAAAATATTGGATCTCAACTTATATATGTGATTTCAAATCATCATCATTGTTTAGATTCATGTTATTGTTTTAAAAATATAAACTTATGATTCATTTGTAAACTTCTCCAAACAAACTTGATTTATGTAAAGATTTCAAGTTGCAATTTTTTAACTTGTCAAGATCATGATAAAATCATCAAAAATATCAATAACGTTGGATAGATTCATCAATCTTTTTTTAAAACAAAATCATTTGAAAATTTATCCAAAATCATAATAAAAAATCACTTTTCAAAAAATTCAATGACGGTATCATAGATTATTTTTCAATAGCTAAAGTTTTCTAATCTATTTTTGTAGTTTAAGAGATTCAACAATAATAGTATTATTTTATCTCTTATTGAAGGATTAATAGATAAAAATTCTTTCAAGAATAATTGTCCTTCTTTTGAAATTTATTTCAAGAATGTAATGTCATTTTAAAGTCAAAAATGAAATTTCATCAAGATCATTACAATAAAATATTTTCAAATAAAAATGTTGATTTATTTTAATTTTAATAATTTTTTGACTTAGTGCAGTGAGTTACTATGCTCATTTTATTGTAATTAAATATATTTTTAATTTATAAAAATACTAGACAATGAAGCATGATTTTTCTCTCCCTTTTCTATATTATTCTAATTTTTTAATTATTCAACACAATCATTCAATCATAGCATTTCAATCAATGTAATATTTAAATCAATCATTAGATATACTTAGTCCATATTTGAACTTTAACAATAGTCTTTACATTTAAACCAACATTCAAACTAATGATTTTGAATATATTATTCAATCATTATCAAAATCTCATTCATGTAAATTTCAACATATAAGATTCTTTGGTTCTAGTTCATTTTCATACTTATATACTTTAGCTATGCATCATCAATATTAATTATATAAAATTAAAAGATTTATTGTCAATAATTTTAATTTTAATAATTTTCTTAATATTACTTAGGCTAGTGAGCTTTGAAAGAATATTAGATCTCAAGTCATGTGCATTGAGCATCTATTTTCAAAATATAACTGAGTACTCTTAGCCTTGTTAGGAGGTAACTTTATTATATGGAAGGTTTTGATTTAGGTATCCAGTTGAGTTTGGGTCCTTCATGATATGTTCTTTCCATTTTCTCTAATGGCTTAAGATTGTTTATGGTTCTTTAGGAACCCAAATTAATTTATGTAGATTATAATTTTTAAATACACTTATAAGTAAATTGTCCACATTTACTATAAAAATTACATCTATTTTTGGGCAAAGAGTGTAATATGTGTCGTCTAATAAGGATAGTTGGCTTTTGATGAGTCTTACTCATAATACTAATACTTTTCTTATGAACATGACCCTTATCAATATGGATCATGTTTAGAGACTCATTGTCTATATTAGACCCTTTTTGAGTTTATTGTAGTATATCATTTTTTTTGTTTAATTACCTCTAGTAACTTATACATTGAACAAGAAAAACATAATGTTGATGCATCATTCAAGGTTTCATATTTAGTGTGTGATGGTGATGTATCATGCATTTCTTCAAATTTACTAGCTAAAGAATCATGTTCTTTCTTAAGTAATTTATAAGATTTGCTAATCATTATAAATTCATCATAAAGCTCATGAAAAGAAAGTAATAACTCATTAAAAGTAAAAAAGCTTTTGGGTGGGTTACTTACCTCATCGTGGTTGGCCATGAGCGTGAGATCTTTAACTTCTTCTTGATTGTGCTTTTCATCTTCAGTGCACCACAGCTTCTTGCGTTCATAGCAAGAGGTTTTATCCATCTTTAGATCATTTTTATAGTTCATGTTGATTAATTTATCTCGTTCATATGTTAAATGCAAGTCCTCATCACTCGAGATTTCACTCGAGGAGTCATAAGTTCTTCTCAGTTCATAATCCTTCATATTCTTTGGAAGGTGTTCTTCAAGTTCATTTTTATGGATTATTTTGTTTAATGATTCACTTGATTTAGTTATCCTTTCATATATAATTTTAATGTATGCCAAATATCGAAAGCCAAATCACAAGCAGAAATACGATTAAGCTCATTCTTGTCAAGAGCACAATATAAGACATTTATAGCCTTTCCATTCAACGAAAATATTTGTTTTTCATAATCATTCTAATCATTTGTTGGATTGGATGACTTAATTTTTTTTTTCAATAATACACCACAAATCAAGATCTATCAAAATCAAAAAGATACACATTCGTATTTTTCAAGATATGTAGTCCATCCCATTGAACATAGGAAGACTTATGATGCATTAACCCTCATGGGTGTTCAACCAAATGAGAAAAAAAAAAAGCTCTGATACCAATTGCTAGGATCAATTGGCACTAAGAGGGGGGTTGGGGGGGTGGGGGGTGGGGGGTGAGTTAGTGCAAGTATACAATTCTCATTTTAAATGAGAAACTTTTCATTTAAAACAAAATCACAGGTCAGAAGCGTTACTTGATAATTTGTAGATAATAATTAAAATCTCAATTAAAATCATAAGGAAGAAGATCATATTTCTCAATGAACTAAGTTGGAACACTATCAAGAAGTAAACAAGATAAGCAAAGGGAAAAACTTACAATTTGTAGTGGTTCGACACCAACAGCCTTCATCCACCCTATAGTGGACCTGGTTGCATCTTTGAGTTAATTTGGATTCCATCCAAATCATACTCATTTAAGACTCAATCTTAACCTATGACTTAAAATTATAATCAAAACATGATCACCAAGCTTAATGACCTTACTCCTGTAAACTAGCAACCTCCGGCTTGTCCAACAATGAGTCTCACGGTCTTCCTCTAACGATATCTCGCAATGTTCCTAGTGATATTCCCTATACCTTCAGTGAAGTCCTACCGAACGCCCCACGAGCTCCCACTCATCCTATCATGGTTAAACCTGCACGATGCTAAATTTGACTTAATTAAGTACAATTAAAATGGCTAGTACATCCATTACAAGGCTATCCCAACTCCCGATAAGCTTTTTGGCTTCCCCCGACAATCTTCTAGCAAGTCTTAGTCTTCTTCTGGCGAACTTCCTTGCACCATCCTGGCAAGCTCCCGATACCCTCAACGAGCTCCCGATGCACTCTTGACGAGTTCCCAACCGCATCGTCCGAATCCCGGCCTGATGCATGGTCTTGACATTGGCCAATCCTGATTGTAATAATATTTCTATCATAATTAATCCTGCATCAATCAACTCTAACAACATAAGCTAGATAAATAACCCATCAATTGATTTCATTATTAAAATTTTTAATTAAACAAAATCATCATGCGATGATTGGTACGTAAAAAATATAAAATCAAAAAATATATATGTTATGTGTTAGATGTTTTACCTAGTGAGATCATATATCCATAAAATTCTAGATCCATAGGTATAGATGAAGGAGCTTAGACATCCTCCTCTCTAGCGGTATCCACACGATGAATGTGATGATGACACTCCTCAGATCGCTATGTGATCTCTCTCTCAATATGTAGCAAAAATATCTGTACCCTAAGGATGAGATGAGGTTGAGGAGAATAGGAGGGGCAGCCACCAAAAGCTCTAGCCTATGATTCGTTTAGCCCCCTCTTATTTATAGAGGTTCTTGTTAACTTAACCTTAATGTTTCATACTATATTGTGTACTGGATATTCAATTACCCAAGCCTCTTAAATTAGTGGATCTCTAACCAATATTCTCTTATTAGCTCTTATAGAATCTTATCCTAGGATCCAATAATTTTGGGGCTTATTGGATATCTAATAAAATAAGGGTTCTACATATATCTGATAGAACCCCAGAAGGAGCTCTATAGATTTTGATCCTTGAGGGGGATCAACCCTTGGAATGCTGTAGGGGTTCCTCCCTCGTAGATTTAGCACAAGGCTAAAATAAAATTAATAATTGCTTGATTCAAGAGAAGGGGCAGCAGCATAATTATATAGGAATCCAAACCCTAGGTTAAGGGGGTACTTGCCTAAGTAAAATTATCTCTTTTCCCCTCCTATAGTCAACCTGCCTTAATAGGAATAGAAGACGACTAGGTTGGCTTTATAGCCGACCTAAGTAGGGGGAAACTCTAGCCAACCAACCCAATAAGGGGGCGATGGCCACTAAGCCCTAAGGGCTAATATAAACCCTAGCCATACTTCTTTATAAGATAGGAGTGACTTTATTACAATATAGTAGAGTTTTATTGACTACTTCTAGGGAGATTAGGACTTAACCCTGTTGGAGTCCTATCAAACCTGTCCTCTTAAAATCAACCTTGTCCTTAAGGCTGAAGTTCCATGAACTTAACGAACCGGGTCTTCAGCTCCTCATCAGCTTGGGTGTCAGTTGGAAGAACTTGATCTAAGTCGTCATCTTTAAATTTCTATTTGAGGTGGGATACTTGGAGGATCAACTATAATTTTGATTTGGTGCATGGATCTGATCTCCAGATTAGGGCCCCAATATGATCCCCAATTTTACAAGGCCCAAAGAAATAGGGAGACCACTTTCTTGAGGCTTGAATTTCATGCTGGTGGAGTTGGAGATGAAGGGGGACTTGATCTTTCTCAGGAAATTTTCTTCTACTTTGGCATTTGTCAAGGGGAAGTTTGTTCCTTGCATGAGCTGCCATATGGTTAGTCTTTAGTGATAGCCAATCTTTCTTCTAGAATAGTGACTACCCTCTGGTATAGTTCAGGATGATGAGAGCCTAATCTGGCATGAGCATGGATTGTAATTCTTTTAGTTTAACTCCTCTTTCATACCATGGACCTGTATCCAACCATATTTTAAATTTGGTAGTAATTAGTATCTCCTGTAAAAACCTCGTATGAAGTGTGAGGAAAGCCTCAGGGTAAATTAGGAGTCGACCATCTTGCATAAGAATAGTCCCAATTCAAACTCTTGACGCATCGGCCTCAATGACCAAAGTGTGGCTGAAATCGGATAGTGCTAGGCCTCAATGACCAAAGTGTGGCTGAAATCGGATAGTGACGCATCGTCATGGCTGCCTTGAGTCGTTCGAAGACTGCGGGGGCTTTATCTGACCACAAGAAGGAGTCTTTCTTTAATAAGGACATGAGCGGGGCACTGATCTTGCCATAATCTTTCATAAAATTTTAGTAGTAGCCCATGAGTCCAAGGAAATCGCATAATGATTGTACGTTGGTAGGTCTCGGATATCCTTGCATTGCCTTAATCTTTGTCGGGTCCATCGCCACTCTATCCTCTAATATAATGTGCCCAAGATACTCCACTTTACGTTGTAAGAAGCTGTACTTTGACTATTTAATATAAGGAGTATTCTCTTGAAGAATTGTTAGAACAGTTCATAAGTGCTAAAAATGTATATCAAGCGTGGGGCTATAAATGAGAATATCATCAAAGAATAGTAATACGAACTTACATAGAAAACTTCAGAAAATGTCATTCCTCAGGCTTTGGAAAGTAGAAAGAGCATTCATAAGTTCGAAAGGAATTATCAGAAACTCATAGTGGTCGTTATATGTACGGAATGTAATTTTCAGAATATCTTCAGTGCATACCCAAATCTGATGGTATCTAGATCAGAGATCCAATTTAGTGAAGACTCGGGCTCCTTTTAATTCATCCAAGAATTTATCATCTTTCTTGCGCACTAGCAACACTGGTGAGGAATAAGGGCTGCAGCTCAGTCGAGTCACTTCGGTGTCAAGCATCTCTTTAATAATGTTCTCAATCTCGTCCTTCTGCAAGTGAGGATAGTGGTATAGTCACAAATTTGCTGAGGTTTGCCTAGCAAAATAGGAATGCGGTGATCATGCGGTCGGTTAGGGGGCAGCCCGCACGTCTCCAAGAAAACATTCACGAATTCGTTCAGGCAAAGGGCAAGCTTAGGATCTAAGTTTTGTATGTTCTCCCCCATAGATGATACTAAATATGCATCAAAAATCCACCATGTACTTTATGCAAAACTTTCTCCATTTGTTGCGACGAAATGGTGGAAATTTGGCTCCCGCGCTTGCATCGTAACGTGACCTATCTCCCTTTATAATAAAATTTCATAATTAATTTAGAAAAATTTCAGGAGATATCACCTAGTGTTATGAGCCATTCGATCCTGAGTATGGCTTCATAATCTTCAATGGGTAGGAGGAAGAAATTAGCTACCACTTCTTGGTCTTGGAGGAGCAGTTTCACCCACGGGCACCGTTGGTCGCAATTAAAGATTCGACCATCGGTGACCTTTACGTTGAACTTGTTGCAACCTACAATTTGAAATGCCAAACATGCAGTGACCTTACTATTGAGGAAGTCCTCCAACTTTCATCATTTACGTGTTGGAGTAGCCGGCTAATGCGTGCACTACGTGGTCAGTCGGTTGGGACTCTTTCTCTATGACTTCTTTAGATATTTCATTATCCTTATCCTCCGTTGGTTCAATCATGAGAAGCTAGCCCTTTTTGTAGTGATGTTCGCGGCTCCACGGTTCGTCGCAATGCATAACACAACTCCTTGGCCGCTCGTTCACGAAGCTCGTCTCTTATCAACATTTTTAGTGCAGGGGCTTGGATGGCAATAGAGGGGGTAGTAGACCTCGGCATGGCTGGTCGGGGAGTGACCCTTGTCCTTCATACCTTATGGTTCAATTGTTCTTCCTGGATACGCACGAAGGAAATCATCGCCATAAGAGTGTACAGTTGTCGCGCCTTTACTTCTCCTCGGATCTTTGGCTTTAGACCCTCGATAAAAGTATCTAAAAGTTATTTCTCAGACCAATTCTCAATTTGGTTAGATAAACGCTCAAATCTTATTTGGTATTCTTGTATTATAGAGGTTTGATGAATCTTTGCCTATTGTCCGTCGATATTGTTGAAATCGATTGGTCCAGAGCGATCTAGTAGTCCTTCCTTGAATCGCTGCCAAGAGAGTCCTCCATGGGTGTGTGTGCTTAAACCAATTAAACCACTGAATAGCATCTCCCTCAAGGTGGATGGCAGCAATCTCCACCCGTATGACATCAGCGGTTCGGTAGAACCGAAAATAGTGATTCGCGCATGAGATCCACCCGATCGGGTCTCCTTCTTCCCATATGGAGAAGTCAACCTTCATGTATGGATTATTGAGATCAGAGGTGATGTGGCCATGTTCTTGAGGATCATCTTGCTGATTTGAAGTTTCTTCGTGTTGCGATTTCCTTGGATTCGATAGTCGGCCAATGCTGAATTCAGCAAAAAGGGATCGCATCTTCTCTTCCATGAGATTTTTGAAGGCTTCAAGCTTTGCATCGATAGCCTCCTCTGATGCTATAATATACACCTCTAGATCTGTAATATTGAGATCTTTATTTTATTGTCAGGTTAGTGGCATAAGAATTTTGGTGAAGGGGGTGGTTGGTTGAAAGGTGAATCAGTTTGGATGGAAGTTGGCTATGGTTTAGGGCAGATTTAGGGATATGGTTTTATGGAGTTTAAGATGTGAATTAGTGTGGTTTTAGGACTATGATAGTAGTAGATGAAGGTTAGAAAAATAGATTTTAAATCTAGGATAGATGATAGCAAAGGTAGGTGTCTTGGTAAGGAAAGTTGGCTAAAAAGGTAAGTGGATCGATAAGGAAGTAGTCTGATTTGGGGGCTGTTTCGATTTAATTTAGGGTAATATTTGGAAGGGTTTTTGGTGAGGATGGTAGGATTTGGAGATAAGAAAAAGAGAGTCCAAAATCCCATAACACTCAAATCTAATAGAATTCGGTGAAAAGAAGTGCTGCGATGTGCTGTCCTACTGAACCAATTTTATGTCGGAGAAACGATGACTTCTTGACATAAATTCCAAAGGAAAATTCAAGAAAATTATGCAAAAACCCTTGGTTCAGATATTTTTAATACCATTAAAAATTTTGACAAAAGTTTGGCAGCATAATAGTAGGGAAATAGGGCAAAATATGAAAGGCAGATTCCTTTATCGTAAAATTTTAGAACTGTGTGATGGTCAAAGATTACACAAAAAAACTAGTTCCAAAAGGATTTTTTTCATAAAATCAAATCCATATAAAGCCAACTTAATCTTGAGAATTATATAAAAATTTCAGCCAAAAAGGATAAACAAAAGTTTGGTTTCAAGAGGCCAATAAACGAAAGGCATATTCTATATTGTAAAATTTTAGTACTATGCAATGAAGAATCATAGTACTATAAGTCCGATCCAGAAGGAGTTTTTTTACGAGATTAGTCTTAGATGAAAGCTAAGATAATCTATGAAATTGTATAAAAGTTTTAGCCAGAAAGAATAATTAAAAGTTTAGTTTCAAGAAGCAACAATCAACTAAAAATTTCTACAATGTTTCGCCATTGCAATGATGATAACATTTACGACGAACAAAATTTATAGCAGATAAAATTTGAAAAAAATCTTCAACGTGTAAAGTAAGAAATCTTATAGTATTGAAGAGGCATAGATGATAAAAATATACCATATTTCTAAATCAAATATAGGGGGTAGCGGTAGATTGATTTGATCTACGATTGGGGTGGAAGGTGGAGACGCGTGTCGCAGCAATTGTGGGAATTGCTTGGGAAGGTGGAGGCATAGATGATGATTACAAGGGCAATAAGATCACTACTCTGATACTAGATGAGAACCCTAGAAGGAGCTCTATAGATTTTGATCTTTAAGGGGGATCGACCCTTGGAACACTGTAGGGGTTCCTCTCTCCTAGATTTAGCACAAGGCTAAAATAAAATTGATAATTGCTTGAGTTAAGAGAGGAGGCGACTACATCATTATATAGGGATCAAAACCCTAGCCTAAAGGGGTACCTCCCTAAGTAAAATTATCCCTTTACCCCTCCTGTAGCCAACCTATCTTAATTGGAACAAAGGGTGACTAGGTTAGCTCTATAGCCGACCTAAGCATGGGGAAACTTTGGCCAACCAACCCAATAAGGGGTGATGACCACTAAGCCCTAAGGGCTAATCTAAACCCTAGCCATACTCTTTTATAAGATATGAGTGACTTTATTATAATCTAGTAAGGTTTTATTAACTACTTCTAGGGAGATTAGGACTCAACCCTGTTGGAGTCCTATTAATATCTCATATTTGAACATCTACTCGTCGTAACATCCATCATATGTGTGTGACCCTCTAGACCTAATATCGAGCTGGCTATGAGTTGCACTTATCAAAACTCCTTTTGACTTAGAACTTATTCTGACTTAGTGAATTATTATTCGATAATAATTCACTCAACTCATCAACTATGAACGTACTAGGCCACTACGACATAGCCCCCCTGATAGTACAGATGGATCTAATCTATTGTACCTATCTATCCATAGTTATTGTGTATTTATAGTCCCTCATTCATCTAATATCCCAGAGACTATATATCAGGTATGGTACTGTCAGGCCTTATACGAAATCCATCAAAGTCTTGCTCTAATCAGATTCTCCTAGAGAACTCCTTCTCACTTAACCTAAACAACCCTGACCAGAGATTTGCCTAAGTAAGAACACACAAGATATTTCTCTCGTGATACCCAGAGTGGACGGTCCTCTATTGATAACTGGTTGTACCAGATCTGAAACTTCCAGACCTATATGTCTAGCGTGAAAGAAAGTAGTACTCAAATAAGATATCATTAATGTCATAAATCTAGACACCAGATATATAACTGGGACTATAGAATCGATGTTTGATGTCTCGTATCATTAACCATGTAGCAATCTGTAAGCGAATCAATTAATGAACTCATTCTCCAATAAAAATTTGTATTGTACCCTTGGTATCCACACACAAGAGCTTATGAGACTAGCTGCCTCCATTATATGGGCAAGGATATCAGTCTATCTGGTTATCTCGATGTCCCTTTCCAATAACATATGACTAGGATTATTTAGGATCCGTGTTTAAAAGCGAATTGATCTCATTATTATGATCTCATCATGATCCAATCCTATTACATAGATCCATAAACATCACAATATATGCAATAAGCAACATTAAGTAAAAATATGCCAATAATAATAATACATAAAAAGATCATGTAGTGTGTCAAATGTACCATCACTCACGTGATTGGCTTGTAGGGCACGTGTAACTAGTAATCTCTTACTTAACCCAAAGCCAATATCCTATGTGTCTGATCTCCATCAAACCCCTGTGACACTTAAAGATAATTTAAGATAATGACTTGATTAGTTAATCTATAATGTTATATTCGGATGAAACTCTTTTCATTGTTATATCTCCATGGACCATGATCTCTCTGATCAGTTGAAACCTCCTTGAAACACTTTTGATGAGTCTTGGGTTCCTTGCTAGAGCTCTCGCCCCACTGGTATCACAATATATGGGATGACTCATTGCTACTTGGTATGACTCCCACATCCATGGTGAACTTCTTCATCTAAACTCCCTCCTTTGTTGCTTCTGTTATAATAATATATTTCGTCTCTATAGTTGAGTCAGTAGTAGTATCTTGCTTGGAACTCTTCCAGCTTACTACACCTCCATTCAAGGTGAAGACATACCTGAGTTTGACTTGCTATCATCGACATTAGACTGAAAACTTGAGTCTGTATAGCCCCCAACCTAGAGGCTACCTCCTCTATATACTAGTAAAAGATCCTTAGTACTTTTCAAGTAATTAAGGATGCACTTTATTGGCTTCTAATATTCTAAATCTAGTTCTGCTTGATACCTACTCATAATACTTAGAGCATACACTATATCAGGCCTAGTACATAGCATAATATATATGATAGACCCTATCGCTGAGGCATTGGATATCCTATCCATGTCTGTCCTTTCTTCAAAAATTTTTTAGATATACTCCTAAAAAAAAAATTTCATGTCTCATCAGTATGCGACATCTCTAGAAATTTTTCATGCTAAACCTTTTGACAATGGAGTCTATGTACCTAGACAAGGATAAGCCAAGCATCCTCTTGGATCTATCTCTATAGATCTGAATCCCCAAAATGTAGAATGCTTCTTAAGTCCTTCGTGAAGAAGTATTTGGATAGCTAAGCCTTAATTATGGAGAGCATTCATACATTATTCCTAATGATCAGAATGTCATCCACATATGGTACCATGAAAGTGATAGTGCTCCCACTTACTTTCCTATATACACAAGGCTCATCTTCATTCTTAACGAAGTCATAAGATCTGATCGTCTCATCAAATCATATGTATTAACCGAACTCCTATGATGAAGAAGTTTACTTGAGAAGAACTCTGAGAGAGATCAGCTAAAGGGCTATGTTGGCATGACGACGAACTATGTAGTAAAGATCATCGCTGCAAAAGAGGAAGACTTTTGATGATTAAACCAATTTAAGATCTAGAACCCGAGGATATAGATCCCTAACCCGAGGAGGAAGATGTGAAGGAAGAAGCCAAGCTAGTCATCAGCACGGTCTATGCCCTAGCTGGCTATGCCAACTCTCAAACCATAAAGATCGAAGGATTCCTTAAGCATCAACTGCTAACAATCCTAATTGACACTGTAAGCACCAACAATTTCATGGACAATAAGGTTTTTGCCCAATTAACCTACTGAGTCAAAATTTGTGACAAGTTCGATGTGAAGGTAGCAAATAGTCGAACCCTATCTTGCAGCCACAAGTGCCCATGGGTACAACTGATCATGTAGGGCCAAGAGATAACCACAGACTTTTTCTTACTGCTATTGGAATACTACGAAGTGGTGCTCAACATTTAGCTAATGACTCTAGGTGATGTTGCCTAGAACTTCTCTAAGCTCCTTATGAAGTTTTTCATTAACGGGAAACAGGTGATCCTAAGAGGCAAACCCTGGGGTAAGGTTTCCACCATTACAAGTCAAAGGATGAAAAGGGTGCCAAACAAGACGCATGCCAGTTTCCTAATCCAATTGCAAGGGCTGCAACTTGGCAAACTGATGATGTAAGAAGACCCTTCTCTCTCCTCCTTACTTGCTGAATTTATAGACATGTTTATTGAACCGAAAGGACTTCCCCCTGCTTAGCTACATGACCTCTGAATTCCCATCTTGTCGAGAAAAGCTCCAGCAAACGTTCGGCCATACTAGTACCCTCATCTTTAGAAGGCTGAGATAGAGTGGATCGTCCAAGAGATACTGGAAATAGGGATCATCAGGATGAGTGTCAGCCCCTACTTTTCACTAATCCTCCTGGTATGAAAGAATTATGGATCATGGTGGATGTGCATAGACTACCAGGCCTTTAACAATATCAAGGTGAAGGACAATGATAGAACCCTAGAAGGAGCTCTATAGGATTTGACATTTAAGGGGGATCAACCCTTGGAACACTATAGGGGTTCCTCCCTCCTAAGGTTGGCTACAAGTTTAAAATAAAATAGATTCTTGCTTAATTGAAAAGAGGAGGAGGCTACGAGCTTATATAAAGCTCAAAACCCTAACCCTGGGGGGTACTTCCTAAGTAAATTTACCCCTTGCCCCTCCTATAGACACTTTTCTATAGGATAGAGGTGACTAGGTGGAGTTTTATTAAAATCTCACAGAATTTTTATTGATTACTACTACGGTGAATATAACCTATCCCTGCTAGGGTCTAATCAAGCTCGCCCTCTTTAAATCAGTCTTATCCTCAAGGTTGAGATTCTATGAACTTAGGGAACTGGGTCTTTAGCTCCTTATAAGCCTTCCATACGGTATCTTTAAGTGGTAAGTTGTTCCAATGTACTAATACTTCGGTTAAAGTGCGTCAGTGGTGCATTATAATTCTCCGATCAAGAATGACTTGTGGCTGGGCTTGAATTTCTCTATCATCTGTGGTGCTCGACATTTGAGTCTGGGCTGACTCGCATTACCTAGTTTGGGCTTCAAGTAGGATATAATTCTCTGATCTATATGCCACAGCTCTAATACGCTACGTGATATGATATGATCCATAAAATCGAAGAGATAGCTTCATCGAGGCTCTTGTGCTGATAGACAATTGTTTGTATGATTGTAGGAGAAGATAGATCCAATCTCCTATTGAAAACTCCCACTCGCTACGATGAGTGTTGACTTGTTGCTTCATTCGGGCTTGAGTGGAAGATAAATTATCCTTCAACAGCTATAGGAGTTTGTCCCTATCAATTAAACTTTGGTCGACCTGGTCTACTTTAGCCGCACCAATTACATACTTGGGTATTATAGGGGGTGGTCGACCATGCCTCATAGGGGGTACTATTGTGGATGAGTGATAAGTAGTGTTGTACGACCGTTCGGCCCAAGAGAGCCACTTTCTCGATTCTCTTGGTCGATCACTGGTGAAGCACCGAAGATAGGTCTCTAAACACCTATTCACCACTTTTGTTGGCCGTCTGTTGTGGGTGATAGGCTGTGCTTATCTTAAGTTGGGTGCCCTATAGTTGAAATAGTTCGGTCCAAAATTTGCTTGTAAATACCCTGTCACGGGCGCTCATAATCGACCTTGGCATCTCATGCAGTTTAATAATATTTTCTACAAAGAGTAGGGCAATACTAGCAGTAATATAAGGGTATCTCATAGCACAGAAGTGGGCATATTTTGTTAAGTGATCTACCACCACAAAGATCATACTTTTACCTTGAGATGATGACAGCCCTTCAATGAAGTCCATGGAGATATTAGTCTATATTGAGTCCGATATGAGTAGTGGTTGCAGCTTTCTCATACATCACATTTAACTACATAATTAGAAATATACTTTTTCATGCCTCTCCAATAAAAGTTTTTCTTCACCCTCTTATATGTTCTTAGAAATTCAGAGTGCCTTGCTGAAAGTGAAGAGTGCATTTCGTGCATAATAATTTGGATGCTAGTAAAAGTAGGAATAAGCACAATTCGACCCTTGTAGCATAATGGGCTATGGCGCCCAAATCCTTCTTCAATCTTTCTATGATGTCTCGGGTCTATGGGTCTTTTTTCTATTCCTCCCTAATGTCCTCGAGGAAGTCAGTGGAAGGAAGGGAGATGGTTGAAATTTTGGCTTGCTCTAGTAGCCATGATAGTGTATCTACAAAAACATTTTCTTTCCCCTTTCGATAAATAATTTCATAATCAAAACCAAGGAGTTTAGTTACCCATCTTTATTGCTCCAGGGATGATATTTTTTGCTCCAAGAAATATTTAAGGCTCTAGTGGTTAGTTTTAATTTGGAAGCATCGGTCGATCAGGTAGGGTCAAAACTTTGTGATACTGTGCACAATTGTAAGCATCTCCTTATCATACACGGATATTTTGTGATGAGAGGGAGACAAGGCCTCACTGGTATAGGAAAGTGGTTGGCCATCTTGCATTAGCATGACTCTAATTCCAACTCCGGATGCATCAACCTCAATTGTGCATTTGTGACAATGTGCACAATTGCAAACATCTCCTTGTTATACATGGACATTTTGTGATGACAGAGATATAAGGCCTTGTTGGTATAGGCAAGTGGTCAGCCATCTTGCATTAGCATAGTTCCAATTCCAACTCTGGATACGTCAGCCTCAATAACAAAGGGTCAGTTGAAATCGGGCAGTGCTAGGCTCGGTGTCATCGTCATGGCTGCCTTGAGTTTGTCAAAGGCTGTGGAAGCCTTGTTCGACCACTGGAAGGAGTCCTTTTTCAGTAGAAAAGTGAGTGAGGCACTTGTTGAATCTTGGATTTTGATGATGAAATTAATTTATAAGTGTTTAATCTAACATATGTGTTAAAGGAAGAATTACAGGTCTAACTATGATAGAGCAATTAAGTTACACCCGGATGATGGGCCAAGATCAAGCTTGGGCATCAGGCTGAGGTTCAGACGATGTAGTGGGACCTCATCGAGAGTTTGGTAGGAGATCCACTGAAGGGATTGGGAATCTTGCTAGGAACACGCCGGGAGATCGTTGAAAGAAGATCAAAAGACTGATCGCAAGAATGCCAAAGGGTGCCGGATTGGCAGGAGTTAGGTCTTGGTTTTTCTTGTTGGTTATTAAGAGTTGTAATCATTTAGTCATAGTAAGGGATTGAGTCCTAATTGAGTTGAATTTGATTGAATTCAGATTGAGCTCATTGACCAAAGAATTGGTCAATATCAGGTTCAAGTAGGAATTCGAAAAGTGAACGGAACCACTTTTCTAGAGATTCCATCGAGTAAACTATCGATGAGCGGCAGTTGGACCACCTATACCCTGGAAACAGGTAGCTGTCAGGGCTGTCAGTGGCTGAACCACTCAGGACCGATGGGTGAACTGCCCGTACCTAAATTTTTTGGATATATTTAATTTTTAGATCTAGATTCTGAAGCCATTTGGGACCTATAAATAAGCTTTCTTGTATTCCATACAATAATTTTAGTGATTGCATTCTGTGAAAAAATTATGTGTGAGTTATAAGAAAAAGAAAAGGAGAAGGGCAAGAGCTTAGAGTTAGAAAATTCTTGAAGTCTCCCTTGTAAGCAAAGTGTAAGGGTTTGGTCTTCACCCAAGGAAGATCGATAGTGGACACTGGTGTGCCACAAGGAAGATGACTCGGGAGTGGACGTAGGTCGATTGGTGCCGAACCACTATAATTATGAGTGTTTCTTTTCTTGTTGCATTTATTACTTGTAATTGTCGAGTTCTCAATCATTTTAAACTAAATATCATTAGACGCTTTCGATTTTTACTTACTCTTTGAAAGTGAAGTTTCAAGTCAAGCACTTCCCTTTGGTGTTGCTTATCTTTCAGGTTTGCTTGTTCTTTCTTGAGTAATTTTGAAGCAAGTAAATTATCAATCTTCTTTTAATCACTCACTTGCTTTACTTAAATGAAAAGCTTCAGATCTTCTTATCTTGCTTCAAGCCAAAAGTTTTTTGTTAAAACAAAAATTTACACTTGCACTAATTCACTCTTTCTCATAGTGCTAATTGATTATAACAATTGGTATTAGAGCAAGGTAGTTACTCATTGGATTAACACCCACTTGAGTAAATGGCTTATTTTGACATAAATGAGGGATATTTCATCTCACATTCTTCCATGTTTAATAGGACGGATTGCATGTATTGGAAGACAATGATGTATATTTTTCTTATCTCTTTGGACCTTGATTTATGGATTTGAAAAATCTTCCAATCCAATGAATGAGTGGAATGATTTAGAAAGGAAGAGTTTTTCCTCGAATGTAAAGGCTATCAATGCCTTATTTTATGCTCTTAACAAGAATGAATTTAATTATATTTTTGTTTGTGAATCAGCTTTTGATATTTGGCACACACTAGAAATCACATACGAGGAGACTACTAGAGTAAAAAAATCTAAGATAAATATTTTAGATCATGATTATGAGTTGTTTTGAATGAAACCAAGTGAGTCCAATGGAGACATGTACACCCATTTCACGGATATCATCAATGGCCTTAAAGTACTTAGAAAATATTTTTCAAATTTGAAGTTGTTAATAAAATTAAGATCTTTACCTAAAAATTGGGATCCTAGAATAACTGCTATTCAGGCGGCTAAATATTTAAATAACTTGCCACTTGAAGAACTTATTGGCTCTCTTATGACATATGAACTAAACTGTAAAGCTCATAATGAGCTTGATGAACCCCTTCCAAAGAACAGGAATGATGTATCATTTCAAACAATAAATGACTATGAAATCTTGAGTGATGAGGATCATGATATTGTACTTTTATCAAGAAAATTTAAAAAATTTATAAAAAACAAAAAAAATAAAATAAAAAGAAACTAAAGAAGGACAATGTCATATGCTATGAATGCAAAAAACTGGGACATTTCAAAAATGAATGTCCTCAATTGAAGAAGTAGCTGATGCTAAAAAAGAAAGCATTTTCGACCACTTGGGATGATTCAAGCTCTTCGGACGAAGAAGATCACTCCAAAGATGAAATTACTAACTATGCTCTAATGATGATAAAAAATGAGATTAGTGATTAATTAAATATTTTTTTTAGAGTTATTTAGCAAGTTTCATGATTTGTTTAATGAGTTTAGAAAACTTAGCAAATCTTTTAAGTTGCTTAAGAATGATTATGAATTGTTAGTTAGTAGACTTGATGGAATGTATGATTCATTAGTATAACATAACGCATGTTCTAAATGTGAGATGCTAGATAGTTAAAGAATAAAATATCATGCTTAAGACAACATTAGAAAAAATTAAAATTAGGAATAAATCCCTAAATATGATCCTTGCAAATAAGGGTCATATTAATAGAAGAAATGGTATAGGCTTTGTTCGTAACCTTCAACAGCAACCAACCATGTTTGTTAAAGAACTAACCTTAAATGTGCTATTAAGAATCAAGTGTAATTTTAATGAAAAATTAGGACATAAAGCAAATAAATGTCTATTTAGAAAATATAGTCCACATCAACTAGTTTTAGTTCCCAAGGAAACTTTATACAATAATAAATAATTAAAAAAGAAAGATAAAGTTTTTTATGAACGGCCTCATGTAAAATGGGTACCTAAACTAAAAATATCTTTTTTGTAGGTTTGTCTCCAAACTAAAGCTAGGAGTACCAAATGATATCTTGATAGTGGATGCTTATGTCACATGACCGGAGATCCATATTATTTTTCTAAGCTCACTAGCTTAAATGAAGGAGTTGTTACCTTCATAGACAATAAGGGTAAAATCATTGGAAAAGGAACAATAGGCAACACATTAAACCTCTTAATCAAAGATGTATTGTTAGTTGATGGCTTGAAATATAATTTGCTTAGTATTAGTCAATTATGTGATAAAGGATATATGGTTAAATTTGAACCTAATGCTTACATAATTGAATTGTTACACAAAAATAAATCCTTAATTGTCTTAAGAAACAATAATGTATACACCATAGATATTGAATAATTTTGTGATGAAACTTGTTTTCGGCTTTGAATGATGATGCTTGGATTTGGTATAAAAGACTATATCATGCTACTATGAAACTTTTAAACCAAATTTCTACCAAGAAACTAGTAAGAGGCTTACCTAATCTTAAGTTTATTAAAAACAAAGTATATAACACTTGTCAATTAGGAAAACAAATAAAGAGTTACTTTAAGTTGAAAAATCAAATAAGCACCTCTACGCCACTTTAATTGATCCATATGAATTTATTTGGACCAATTGACATTACAAGTTTAGGTTGTAGTAAATAAGTATTTTTTATAGTGGATGATTTTGGTAGATATACTTAGACCTATTTCTCAGCATATAAAAGTGATACATTTAAATATTTTATAAAATTTTATAAAATTATTCAAAATGAAAAAGAATGTATGATTTCTTCAATATAAAGTGATAATGGTGAAGAATTCTAAAATAATGATTTTTAAAATTTTTGTGATTCGAATGAGTATATCTATAATTTCTCTACTCCATAAAATCCACAACAAAATAGAGTAGTAGAAAAAAAAAAGGAGCTTACAAGAAATGGCTAGAACAATGTTGAATGAACATAGTCTACCTAAATATTTTTTGGCCGAAGTCATTAATATGACATGCTATGTTTCAAATAGGATTCTTGTAAGAATATTATTCATTAAAACTCCTTATGAATTATGGAATAGTAAAAGACCCAATATCTCTTAGTTTAAAATATTTGGTTGTAAATATTTTATTCTAAATAAAGATGATTTTTTAGGTAAATCTGATGTAAAATCTGATGAAGGCATTTTTCTAGGTTATTCTTCTACTTCAAAATCTTATCATGTTTTTAATAAAAGAACATTAGTAATAGAAGAATCTATTCATGTTATTTTTAATGAGTTTTTCAAATTTAAGAAGATTGATTTTGATGATAAAGTTGATCTTGGTAACTTGAATTTAAATGATAATACTACTAAAAGTAATTTGAATAAATCTATTTCCAAATCCTTACCAAAGGAATGGAAGTATGTGAATAATCATCCTAAGGAGCTTATAATATGAGAAACATCAAAAGAAGTTCAAACTCGATCTTCTTTTAGAATTTTTTGTGTGAATGCCACGTTTCTTTCTCAAATCGAGCTAAAGTGCATTGATGATGCCCTAAGAGATGATTCTTAGGTAAATGCAATGCATGTAGAGCTTAATCAATTTAAGAAAAATGAGGTATGAGAGCTTATTCCTAAACCTAATGATCATTTATTGATTGGTACTAAATGGGTCTTTAGAAACAAGCAAGATGAAAATGGTATCGTAGTTAGAAACAAGGCTAGATTAGTAGCCAAAGGTTTCAACCAAGAAGAAGGAATCGATTATGATGAAACCTTTGCTCCTATCGTTAGACTTGAAGCTATAAGGATGCTCCTTGCCTTTGCATCTTTTAAAACTTTTAAGTTGTTTCAAATAGATGTTAAAAGTGTTTTTTTAAATGGTTTTATTTCCGAAGAAGTGTATGTTGAACAACCTCCCAGTTTTCAAAATAATCTTCTTCCTAATCATGTTTTCAAACTTATAAAAGCTCTTTATAGATTAAAACAAGCCCCTCGTGCTTGGTATAAAAGACTTAGTTCTTTTCTTAAATAAAATTTTAAAATGCAAGGTTGATACCATATTATTTTTTAAGTATTTTAAAAATAATTTTCTTATTATTCAAATTTATGTAGATGATATCATTTTTGGATCTACAAATGAATCTTTATGTGAATCTTTTACTAAAGAAATGAGCCAAGAGTTTGAAATGAGTCTAATGGGTGAGTTAATATTTTTTTTAGGATTACAAATAAAATAACTAAATGATTATATTTTTATTAGTCAGACTAAATACACCTTGAACTCAATAACAGTTTGTGATAGAAAATGCTAAAGCATTAAACACTCCTATGAGCACATCTATAAAGTTGGACTTATACAATGAAGGAGAAAACCTTGATTAAAAACTTATAGAAGAATGATAGAAAGTTTATTATATTTAACTACTACTAGACCGGATATCATATTTAGTATTGGATTGTGTGTAAGGTTTTAATCTAATCCTAAACTCTCTCATTTGAAAGCAGCTAAATGAATCTTTAGATACTTAAAAGGAACATTAAAACTAGGATTATGATATCCAAAATAAAAAAACTTTGACTTGATTGCTTATTTAGATATCGATTTTGGTGGATGTAGAATAGATATAAAGAGTACCACTGGGACATGTCAATTTTTAAGGCATGCACTTGTTTCTTGAACTTCTAAGAAACAAAACTCAGTAGCTTTATCAACTATAGAAGTAGAATATATTGTAGCTAGTGCATCTTGTGCCTAAGTCATTTAGATAAAAAATACACTAAAAGATTATGAAATAAAATTAAAAAATATTCCTATAAAGTGTGATAATACAAGTGCTATATGTTTAACCAAAAATCCTATTCAATATTTAAGAACCAAATATATTAATATTAGACATCATTTTATAAGGGATCATGTAAATTGTTAAGATATCTCCTTGAAATTTATTGATACTAAGCATCAATTAGCGGACATCTTTACAATACCCTTAAACGCAGAACAATTTGATTTTCCTAGAAGAGAACTTGGAATGCTAAATTATAAAAATATATAAATTGCTAATCTAGATTTCATGATATTAAATTTCTATGATAATATTTTTGAAAAATTATCTTATTGTTCACATAAAATTATCTTATTATTCACAAAAGGAGAGAAAATTTGCATGATGTTTTGCTACTTTACGGTTATTTGCTAAGCTTGCTTTAAATTACATGAGATGATTTTAAATGCATGAATAGCTCATAAACTTTTAAATCTCCTTGAATATCTTAGAATTTTAAGCTTATTTTCGAAATTTATCTTTACTTATGTAATAACTTGTTGATGATAAACTTTCACCTGTTTTGTTGATGATAAAGGGGGAGAAATGGATGTTAATAACTTATGTAATAACTTAAGGGGAAATTTTTAAATGTCTGAAATTCATTGAAATCCGTAATGAGTTTGTGACTTGATAATTTAAAAGAATACTTTTGTTGATATATGAGTACCTTATTGCAATCCTTGAAGTATAATTTGCTTGGAATATTGATCATCTTGATTCACTTGAATTCAAGAGTGCGTAAATTTAAGTCTTCTTTATTATGGCATGAATTTAGGGGGAGTTATGATTAACTCCCATCATCAATTGATCGTAATCATCAAAAAGGGGGAGATTGTTGAATCTAGGATTTTGATGTTGAAATCAATTGATGAGTGTTGAATCTAACATATGTGTTAGAGGAAGAATTGTCGGTCAAACTACAATGGAGCAATTGAGTTACAGCAGGATGATGGGCCAAGATCCAGCTTAGGTATCGGGCTAGGGTTCAGACAATGCAGTGGGACCACGCTAGTAGTTTGCTAAGAAATACGTCAAAGGGATCTGGAAGCTCGCTGGGAACACGTCAGGAGATCACTGGAAGAAGACCAACCATAAGAATATCGTAGGCTATCGGATTGGTGGGAGTTAGGTCTTAGTTTAGCTTGTTGGTCATTAAGAGTTGTAATCATTTAGTCGTATTTAGGGATTGAGTCCTAATTGAGTTAGATCTAGAAGAAATCCAAATCAACTCAATGAGGCAACCTAGTCCACTATAGGGTTTGATTGAGCTCAATTAGTTGACCAATGAATTGGTCAACATCAGGTTTAAGCTTAAATTCAAAAAGTGGAGGGAACTATTTTTCCAGAGGTTCCAACAGGTAAACCGCTGGTGAGCCGCGGTTGGACCGCCCATACCTTGGAAACAGGGTGATTGTCAGAATTGTCAACAGTTGAACCACCTAGGACGAGGAGATAAACTGCCCATACCAAGTTTTTGAGTGGCTGAACCACCCAAGACTATCGGGTGAATCACCCATATTCGGATTTTCTAGATATATATGATTTTTGGCTCTAAATTCTAAAGTCATTTAGAGCCCATAGATATCCCAAGTTTTCTTGCATTCTACACAATAATTTTAGGGATTATATTCTGTGAAAAATTATGTGTGAATTGTAAGAAAAAGAAAAGGGGAAGAGAGAGAGTTGAGAGTTAGAAAATCCTTAAAGTCTCCCTTGTAAGCAAAGTGTAAGGGTTTAGTCTTCACCCAAAGAAGATTGATAGTGGATTCCAGTGTACTTAAAGGAGGAGAACTCGAAAGTGGATGTAGGTCGACTGGTGCCAAACCACTATAATTGTAAGTGTTTCTTTTCTTGTTGCATTTATTACTTACAATTGTCGAGTTTTCAATCATTAGACGCTTCTAATTTTTACTTTCTCTTTAAAAGCGAAGTTTCAAGTCAAGCATTTCCCTTCAATATTGCTTATCTTTCAGGTTTGCTTGTTTGTTCTTAAATAATTTTTAAGCAAGTAACTTAGCAATCTTCTTTTAATCTCTCACATGCTTTACTTGAACGAAAAGCTTCGGATCTTCCTATCTTGCTTTAAGCTAAAAAGTTTTTTATTAAAATAGAAATTTACACTTGTACTAATTCACCCCACCCCCCACCCCGCCCCCCCTCTCTTAATGCCTATTGATCCTAGTAGCACTGATCTTTCCATAATCCTTCACAAACTTCTGGTAGTAGCCCGTGAGTCCAAGATAATCACGTAGCGATTTCACATTTGCTGGTCTCGGCCAACTTTGCATCACTTTAATTTTCATCGAGTCTACCGACACTCCATCTTCTGATATAATGTACCCAATGTACTCTACCTTTTACTATAAGAAGCTACATTTTGATTTTTTAACATAAAGGGTTTTCTCCGGAAAAACCGTTAGAACAATTCGTAAGTGCTGAAAATGTATGTCAAGTGTAGGGCTATAAATAAGAATGTTATTAAAGAATACTAGTATAAATTTTTATAAAAACCTCTGAAAAATATCATTCATCAAGCTTTGGAAGGTGAAAGGAGCATTAGTAAGTCCGAAGGGCATTACCAAAAATTTATAGTGGCTGTTATGCCTTTAGAATGCTGTTTTCAGAATGTCTTCAGCATATACCCAAATTTGATGGTACCTGGAACGGAGATCCAATTTTATGAAGACTCAAGATCCTTTTAATTCATCTAAGAGACATTCAGTACTAGTATGGGATATTTATCTTTGACGGTGATAATGTTTAAAGCCTGATAGTCAATGCACATTCGCCATGTTCCATCCTTCTTATGCACTAGCAACACCGACGAGGAGTAGAGGCTGCAACTTGGCCGAATAACCCCGGTGTCGAGTATCTCCTTAACAATGTTCTCAATCTTGTCCTTCTATAAGTGAGGGTAGTGGTACGACATTGAATTTCTTAGTGGTTTGCTCGAAAATATAGGGATGCGGTGATCATGTGGCCGAGTAGGGGGAAGTCCACACAGTTTAGCAAAAACATTGATGAATTATTCCAACAATCGGGCAAGTTTAGGATCTACAATTTATATGTTCTTCTCCTTTGATAGCTGCTAGATATGCAAAAAAAACCACTATATGTCTTGTGCAAAACTTTCTCCATCCGGTACATGAAACGGTGGAGATATGGCTCCCGCGCTTGCCTCATAAGGTGACTTGTTTGCCTTTGCAATAAAATTTCATGATCAGTTTAGAGAAATTCTAAGAGATGTCACCTAATATCATTAGTTATTCGATTCCAAGTATGACTTCGTAGTCATCAATGGGTAGGAGGAAGAAGTCAGCTATAATCTCTTGGTCTTGTAGAAGTAGTTTCACCCGCGAGCACTGTTGGTCACACATAAGGATCTAGCCGTCAGTGACCTTTACGTTAAATTTGTTACAACCTTTAATTTGAAGTGTTATACGAGTAGCAACCTTACTGCTGAAGAAGTTATTTGTGCTACCCACATCTATAAGATGGTGATGGGTTGTTGCTTGAGAAGGCCTCCCACTTTCATCATCTACGAGTTGGAGTAGCCGGCTAGCGCATGCACCGTAAAGTCAGCCAATTGGGGCTCTTCCTCTGTGACTTCTTCTTCAGGTTCGAGGCTTTCTTTAGAGAGTTCATTATCTTCATCCTCTACTAATTCTATCATAAGAAGTCGCCCCTTCTTGCAATGATGTTCAAAGCTCCATGGCTCGTAGTGCCTACGTAGCCCCTTAGCTGATCTCTCCTAAAGTTCATCTCTCATCAATTGTTTGGGTGCAAGGGCTTGGATGGTAGTAGAGGGGGCACAAAGCTTTGGCATTGCTAATCGGGGAGCGACCCTAGTCCTTCGGGCTTTGTGGTTCAACTATTCTTATTACAGCCGCGTGAAGGAAATAGCCACCACAAGGGTGTAAGATTGTCGTGCCTTCACTTCTCCTTGTATCTCTGGCTTCAAGCCGCAATGAAAGTTCTTAAAAGTTACTTTTTAGACCAATCACAAGTTTGGTCAGATAATTGCTCAAACCTTATTTGGTACTCTTGTATAGTGGTGGTTTGTGATAGGACCCTAGCAGGGTTAGGTCCTACTCACCCTATAGAGTCAATAAAACTCTGTGAAATTATAATAAAAACCCCATCTAGTCACCTCTATCTTATAAAGAAGTATGGCTAGGGTTTTACTGTGGGGCCTTAGGGCTTAGTGGCTACCGTCCCTTAGTGGGCTTGTTTGTCAGGGTTTGTATATGCTAGAATTGACTATGTAGCCAATTAGGCCGTCGCCTATCCCTTTTAAGTCAAATCTGCTATAGGAGGGTAAGGGGATAATTTCACTTAGGCAGCACCCCCCTAGGGTTTAGGGTTTTGAGCCCTATATAAGCTTATAGCCTCCTCCTCTTTTAATCAAGCAAGACATCTTTTATTTTCAGCCTTGTTGGCCGACCCTAGGAGGGAGGAACCCCTATAGTGTTCCAAGGGTTTATCCCCCTCAAAGATCAAATCCTATAGAGCTCCTTCTGGGGTTCTATCATCTGGTATCAATGTTGCATTCCTACTGCCATCTTTGCCGCCTCCACCAATTCCCATAATTGCCGTAACTTGCTTCTCCATCTCCCACCATGAGCCGTATATTAAATCAATCTACTGCTACCCCCTACATTTGAATTAGAAATCTAGTATAATCTCATCATTCACGCCTATATAATCCCTTTGCCTTACACATTGAAGAAGCTTTTCCATAATTTTTTCACTGTAAAATTCCACCGTCACAAACGTGATCATCATTGCGAAAGGCAAAGTGATAGGACTCCAACAGGGTTAAATCCTAATTATCCTAGAAGTAGTAAATAAAAACCCTATGGGAATGTAATAAAACCTACCTAGCCACTTCTATCCTATAAAGAAGTGTGGCTAGGGTTTGGATTACGGGCCTCAGGGTTTAGTGGTCGTCGCCCTTTACTGGGCTGGTCGGTCAGGGTTTCCCTCAGCTAGGTCGGCTATAGGAGGACAAAGGGATAATTTTACTTAGGTAAGCATCCCATGGGCTAGGGTTTAGAACCATATATAATGATGTAGCTATCCCCTCTTGTTAAGCAAGATCAATCTTTTATTCAGCCTTGTGTTGAGTTCTAGGAGGGAGGAACACCTATAGCGTTCCAAGGGTTGATCCCCCTCAAAGATTAAAATATATAGAACTCCTTCTGGGGTTTTATCATCTGGTATCAGAGCAGCATTCCTGCTGCCCTTTCTACCATCTCTACCACCCTCATCTTCCCAAGCAATTCCCATAATTGCTATGACACAAGCTTCCACCTTCCACCTAAGCCGCATATCCAATCAATCTGCTGCTACCCCCTACATTTGAACTAGAGATCTGGTATATTTTCAATACCCACGCCCCTTTAATACTACAAAATCCTTTGCTATGTTGAAGAGTTTTTTTATATTTTATCCGCTACAAATTTAGACCATCGCAAACGTTATCATTGTTGCGAAGGTAAAACACTGCAGAAATTTTCAATCACATAATTGCCTCTTGAAACTAGTTTATTGCTTCTCCTTTTTGGCTGAAACTTTTACACAATTTCATAGATCATCTTAGCTTTCATCTAAGATTGATTTCTAGAAAAAATATTTTCTAAAACTAGTTTTATTGTGCCTTAATTCTTCATCATGTAGTTCTAAAATTTTACGATGAAGAAATCTACCTTCCGACTTTCTCCCTATTTTCTTACATTACTCTATCAAAATTTTGTCAAACATTTTGCTGATATTGACCATATCTGAACTGAGGATTTCTGTATATTTTTTCCAATTTTTCCTCTAGAATTTATATTGAGAATTCATCGTTTCTCTGACATAAATTCTATTCGGCAGGATAGCACGTATACAGCCCTTTCTTTATCGAATTCCATCATATCTGAGTGCTATCTTTTGTGGGTTTTTGGACTCTCTTTCTCTCATCTGCAAACCCTACCATCCTCACTAAGAACCCCTCCAAACTGTACCCTAAATAGATCCCAAACATACTCCCAAATCAGCCATAACCGCAGCCTACTTCCATCAACCTGATCCACCCATCCAACTAGCTACCTCTTATACAAAAATTCTCATGCCACTAACCGGATAATAGAAAAAGGGCCTTAACATTAAGATCTAGAGGCCTATACTATGGCATTATTGAATCTCAAATTTTGATGATGAAATTAATTGATGGGTTATTGATATAACATGGATTGTTAGAAGTTGATTGATGTATGATTAACTACGATAGAGAGAATGTGACAATCAAGTTTGGCCAGAGTCAAGTTCATGCATTGGGTCGAGGTTCAAACGGTGCAGCTGGGAACTCACCAGGAGTGCATCAGAAGCTTGCCGAGGGTATCGGGAGCTTAGGTAGATGGCACAAGGGAGTTCGCCAGAAGAAGACCAAGACTCACCGGAAGATTATCAGGGGTAGCCGAAAGGCTTGCTAAGAGTTGGGAAGGTCTTGAAGTGGACTTGTGGCTATTATGATTGAAATTAATTAAGTTATAGTTAGCATCATGTAGGTTTAACCATGACGGGAGAAGGAGTGATAGATTAGACATGGACCTAGGATCAAGCTTAGGCATTAGGCCAAGGATTGGATGATGTTGTGGGAGCTCGCTAGGAGTTTGTTAGGAGATTCGCTGAAGGGATCGGGAAGCTCACTAGGAACACACTGGGAGATTACCAAAGGAAGACTATGAGACTCGTTGTTCAAGATTCCGAAGGTTGCCAAAATGCAAGAATGAGGTCATTAAGCTTAGTGGTCATGTTTGATTGTAATCTTCAAGTTTAGGTTAAGAGTGAGTCCTATTTGAGTGTGATTTGGAAATCAACTCAAAGAGGCAACTAAGTCCACTATGGGGTTTGATTGAGCTCAATTAGTTAACCAAAGAATTGGTCAACATCAGGTTCAAGTTGGAATTTGAAAAGTGGAGGGAACCACTTTTGTGAAGATTCCGACGGGTAAATCGCTGGTAAGCGGTAGTTGTACCATTGTAGCCAAGATTCCAGGCGGCTGTTAGCGGTTGAGCCACCCAGGCTGGGCAACTGAACTATCCGTATCTAGGAATTTGGGCACTTTCAGCGGTTGACCCGCATAGGCCGACGGGTGAACCGCCCGTACCCCAGATTTTTCGGATACAATTGGATTTTGGCTCTAGTTTTGAAGCTAAATTAGGGCCTGTAAATACCCCAAGTTTTCTTACATTCTATACAATAATTTTTGAGGATTATATTCTGAAAAAATATTGTATGAGAATTGTATGAAAAAGAAAAGGAGTAATAAGAGTGATCAAAGAGTGTAATCTTGTCTCCCTTGAAAGCAGAGTGTAAGGGTCTGGTCTTCACCCAAAAAAGATCGGTAGTGGGCGCTGGTGTGCCTCAAGAAGGAGGACTTCAGAGTGGACATAGGTCGTTAGCGCCGAACCACTATAAAAATTATGAGTGTTTCCTTACTTTCATTGCTTACATATTTTTGTATTGACACTTCTAATTTAACTCAACTCTTTGAAAGCAAAGTATTCATAATAAGTTATTTCCTTCAAATGTTGATTATCTTTTCGATTTGCTTATTAACTTAGCAACTTTCTTTTAATCACTCACTCGTTTCACTAAGAACAAAAAGCTTCAGATTTCCTATCTTAGTTTAATCGAAAAGTTTTCATCTAAACTGAAAATTTACACTTGCACTAATTCACCACCAACCCACCCCCCTGCTCCTCCTCCTCCTCCTCTTAGTGCCAATTGATCCTAATAATCTTAACAATTGGTATCAGAGCCTTGATTTTTCTCATTTGGTTTAACACCTAAGAGAAATGGTTCTTATTGACTTTCAAGAGAGATTTTCTATCATTCATCCTCCAATATTCAATAGGACGAACTACACTTATTAGAAAACTCGGATGAGAGTTTTCTTGCTTTCTTTAGACCTTGATTTATGAATTATTATTGAAAATGGATTTGAAAAGTCTTCTCTTCCAATGAATAATTGGAATGATTTGGAGAAGAAGACTTTCTCGTTAAATACAAAAGCTATAAATGCCTTATATTGTGCACTTGATAAAATTGAATTTGATCGGGTTTCTTGTTTTCATTTGGCTTTTGATATATGGCATGCATTAGAAATCACACATTAAAGCATAATTAATATAAATAAATAATTTAATGAAATGTCTTACAAAAATGAACTTGAAGAACACCTTCCAAAAAATAGAAAGGAATTTGAACTAAGAACATATGACTCTTCGAATGAAATCTCGAGTGATAAGGACCTTGAACATTTGACAAATAAATCAAAAAAATTAATCAACATGAACCATAAAAATGATTTAAAGATGGACAAGACCTCTTGCTATAAACACAAGAAGTTGAAGCGCTCCAAAAATGAATAACACAATCAAGAAGAAGTGGAAGATCTTGCGCTTGTGGCCAACCACGATGATGTAAGTAACCACCCCGAAAGCTCTTTTACTTTTAATGAGTTGTTACTTTCTTTTCATGAGCTTTATGATGAATTTAGAAAGATTAGCGAATCTTATAAATTACTTAAGGAAGAGCATGCATCATTAGTTAGTAAACTTGATGAAATGCATGAAGTAGCACCATCACACAATACATGCACCAAACATGAAACCTTGCATGATACTTTACCATCACACAATTTTTGCTCTAAATGTGAAATGCTATATGATGTTAAAAAAATATATATCATGCTTAAACAAATATTAGAAAATTTTAAAATACAGAATATATCCCTAAATATGATCCTTGCCAATAAGGATCATATTAATAGAAGAAACGATATATACTTTGTTAATAATATTCAACAAAAGACAACCATGTTTGTGAAAGGACCTACATTAAATTTGCCACCTAAAAATAAATATAATTTTTGTGGTAGATAAGGACATAAAGCCTACAAATGTATATTTAAAAATTATAGTCCACATAAATTAATTTGGGTTCCTACAGCAATCATAAACAACCTTAAGCCATTAGAAAAAATATGAAGAACATACCATGAAGGACCCAAACTCAAATAGATATATAAATCAAAACCTCACATAATATAAAGTTGCATCCTAATAAGACTAAGAGCACTAAGTAATGTTTTGAAAGTAGATGCTGAAGACACATAACTTAAGATCTAATACTCTTTCAAAGCTCACTAGCCTAAGCAAATAACAAGAAAAATTATTAAAAATAAAATTATTGGTAATGAATCTTAAGGATGATTCGTTGTTATAATTAATCTTGATTGCTTTCAATGATGTATAATCTTCATATAGCTAGAGCATACTAGAATTAGAAAGAAGAAAGTTTAGCTATCTTAAATAAAAGTCACACGTATGAAAGAAAGATTTTGATGATGATTGATGTATTGATTTGTGTGCTTGAATTTATGTATATTGTCTTGAGATTAAATAACCAAATATTGAATTTGAACTTAAAAGTCATATACAAAATCAATTTTCTTTAAAGGAAAAACTTCTTGATAATATGAAAGAATTTTTCAACATATAAAAATCATTGGATTTAAAATGAATCGAAGCTTTTGTTTGAAAATATTTTATTGCAATGATCTTGATGAAAATTTGTTTTTAGACTTTAAATGATATTGCATTCTAGAAATAAGTTTCAAAAGAAGGATAATTATTCATAAAAGAATTTTTCTGTCCCATGAATCCTTCAATAAGATAAAATGATACATTTATTATTGAATTTCTTTAACTACAAAAATGAATTAGAAAACTTTAGCTATTTTATTTTGGAAAACAATCTATGTTGACTTTATTAAAATTTTCTAAAAAGGTGATTTTCGATAATGGTTTTGGATTAGTTTACAAATAATTTTGTTTTAAAATGAGATTGATGAATCAATCCAACGTTATTGATATTTTGATGATTTTATCATAATCTTGACAAGTTGGAAAAAAAATTATACTTTGAAATCCGTATATAAATTTGTTCAAAGAAAGTCATATGAATTAATCATAATTTGTCTCTTCCGATCTATTACTTGAAACTCTTCTTATGAACCATATTCTTGAAAACTTTAAGTTTCATATATATAAATAAAGATCTTCTACTTTTTTTTCCTTGAAATTAACTCATGATCTTGATGTCTATAAAATGATATCTTTATGAATAAAGACTCTTCTTTGATCTCTTAAGATTCTATTTTATCATCTAAGATGAGATTTATTAAATTAAATCATGTCTTTAATATTCTTGAATATCTTTTGATATCCATATCTCTTGACATGATTTATTTTAAAAACTCCTGAATGATATAACTTATCACCAAAATTAGTATTTCTTTAAAATTATAATAAGTTGAAAATTATATGAAATTTATTTTATTATAAACAATTTCCTTGATTCCTTGACTTTATCCCTTAGTGAATAATGTTTAAATATCTACTATTTTCACTTTTTAATAAAAAGAAGATTTATGATCTTAACAATTATAATTAAAAATTTTATCGAGATCATTCTTTTATTTTATAAAAAAGATTTATCTTGAATGAATTAAGATAAACCCCTTAGACTCATTGTTATTATTTACAAAAAGGAGGAAAGAAACATATTAAACAAAATCATGTCTTTTGATATTCAAAAATTTGATTTTATCTTTAATGACATGATCTTCTACTTTTTGGCTTAATTTGAATATGGATGTTAAAAAGAAATTATGCAATCATATTTCTTTTTTATAAAAAAAAGGGGGAGATAAAAATTATCAATATCATTGGAAGCAAATTAGATATGATAACCTTGAATAAGAAATAAATAATGAAAATTTAGAATTTTCTAAATACATGTGAAATACATATTTCATAATTTGAGCTTGATGTATTATCATATTTTCCTTTGGATTTTTTGGATTTTATAAATTACACTTCTTATCAAAATATGCATGCAAAATTCTTGATTAACAATTTAGGCTATCATGTTTTCTTTTGGAATTTTTGATGCTTATTATCAAAATATAAATGAAATGTGATCTACAAAAATACATGATTTGTTATTTATGTTAGAAAATCACACAATTTAAATGCATAAGTGGCTCTTAATTCTTCTTGGATTTCTTAGATGTTTTAGCTTACTTTCAAAATCACTCTAGTTAAAATGAACATAAGAAGAGGATTCAAATTTTTGTCATAAGATAATTTTAAAAGATTATTCTTATTTCATGAATCTTGATGAATGTTTACAAAGAGAAATATATATAACATAAAATTCTATATTGCTTGAAATAAGTCTTTGATATTAAATCTTTAATGAATCACTTGATTTGCTACTCTTGATTTAAATGAATTAAATCGCATTGGTAGATATCAATTCTTGGATTTTGGAATTTATATCTAAAAGATTGAGCCCTATTTTTGTGATACAATGTCTCTCACCGTACTCCATTGTTTCTTATTTATTATTCAAAGAAAAGAAAGAAAATTATTTCATAAAAAAATTATCAATGGGAACAAAACTTGTTTGCTTGCATGATGTAAATTGCTCGCTTGAATATTAAAAAGGAAGCAAAAATTTGCTAGCTTGCACTTCTCAAAAGAGAAGAAAGAACTCACTAGCTTTATTTGCTATGTTTTCTTGAAATTTTATATAAGATGGATTTATTGTGCTCATATTCAAAATTTTTAAAGTCTTATATCTACAAGATTTAAGTTGAGAGTTAAAAATGCCAAATCATGAAAATATATAAATTGATAATCTAGATTTCATGATATTAAGTTTTTTTGTGATAATGTTATTGAAAATATTCTCCATGTTTTTATCTTATTGTTTACAAAAACAAAAAGGGGAGAAAATTTGTATGATGTTACCATATAAATTTATTTGCTACCCTTGCTTGAAATTACATGCGATGTTTTTAAATGCATGAGTAGCTCCTAAATTCTTGAATCTTCTTGAATATCTTGGATCCTTGAGCTTATTTTCAAAATTCATCTCTACAAATCGAAAGCTATATATAATGATGTTTTATAACTCCTCCCTTATTCTCTTTCCTTCTTGTTCTCAAGAGAAAGAAAATTCTTTATAACTCATGTCATATTTTTACAAAGGGGGAGCAAAAACTCATGTATTTCACCTTTTTATTAATGACAAAGTATGAGAAATATATATTAATGACACATGATATTAATAATATATATTGATATAGATATGAGTTGATATATCTTGGATATAGATATGAGTGCGTAATTTCTTTTTACTCATGATTTGATATCTTGGATATGCAAATTTGTGTTGAAATTTACATAGAATTTTGATTGCTTGAATTTAAGAGTGTGTGATTTTCTTAAACTTAAATGATATGAATTCAGGGAGAGTTAGGATTAACTCCTGTCATCAATTGATTGTCATCATCAAAAAGGGGGAGATTATTAAATCTCGGATTTTGATGATAAAATCAATGGATGGGTTATTGAGCTAATATGGATTGTTAGAAATTGATTGATGCAGGATTAACTACGACAGAGAGAATATGATAATCAGGTTTGACCAGAGTCAAGTCCATGCATTGGGCCAGGGTTCGGACGGTCAGTTGGGAACTCGCTAGGAGTGCATCGGAAGCTTGTCGAGGGTATCGAGAGCTTACTTAGATTGTGTAAGGGAGTTCGTCAGAAGAAGACCAAACTCGTCAGAAGATTGTCGGGGGTAGTCGAAAGGCTTGCTAAGAGTTGGGAAAGTCTTGAAGTGGACTTATGGCTATTGAAATTAAAATTAATTAAGTCATAGTTAACATCATGCAGGTTTAACCATGACGGGAGAAGGAGTTACAGATCAGTCATGGACCTAGGATTAAGCTTAGGCATCGGGCCAAGGATTGGACGATGTGGTGGGAGCTCGCTAGGAATTCACTAAGAGATTCGCCGAAGGGATCAAGAAGCTTGTTAGAAACACATCGGGAGATTGCTAGAGGAAGACCGTGAGACTCGTCATTGAAGATTTCAAAATTTTCCAGAATATAGGAGTGAGGCCATTAAGCTTGGTGGTCATATTTGATTGTAATCTTCAAGTTGTATGTTAAGAGTGAGTCTAATTTAACTATGATTTGGAAATCAACTCAAAGAGACAACCGAGTCCACTTTGGGGTTTGATTGAGCTCAAGTTGAGCTCAATTAGTTGACCAAAAGGATTAGTCAATATCAAGTTCAAGCTGGAATTTGAAAAGTAGAGGGAACTACTTTTCCAGAGATTCTGATGGGTAAACTACTAGTAAGTAGTGGTTGTACCGCTATACCTAGAATTCCGGACGGCTATTAGTGGCTAAGCTGCCCAGGCTAGGCAGTTGAATCGCCCGTACCCAGGAATTTGGACACTTTTGGTGGTTGACCCACCCAGGCCGACGGGTGAAACATCTGTATCCAGATTTTCCGGATACGGTTGGATTTTGGCTCCAATTTTAAAGTCAATTTGGGGCTTATAAATAATTCAAGTTTTCTAACATTCTATATAACAATTTTTGGAGATTATATTCTAAGAAAATATTATGTAAGAATTGTAAGAAAAAGAAAAAGGGTGAGGGAGTAATCAAAGAGTGTAATCTTGTCTCCCTTGTAAGCAAAGTGTAAGGGTTTGGTCTTCACCAAAAGAAGATCGGTAATGGATACCAGTGTGCCTCAAGAAGGAGGACTCGGAAGTGGACGTAGACCATTAGCGCCGAACCACTATAAAAATTGTGAGTGTTTCCTTGCTTTCATTGCTTACATATTTTTGTATTGACGCTCTCTATTTAACTCAACTCTTTGAAAGCAAAAGTTTTTACGATAAGTTCTTTCCTTTAAACATTGCTTATTTTTCCGTTTTGCTTATTAACTTAGCAACTTTCTTTTAATCACTCATTCATTTCATTAAGAATGAAAAGCTTCAGAATTCCTATCTTGGTTTAATGGAAAAGTTTTCATCTAAATTGAAAATTTACACTTGCACTAATTTACACCGCCCCCCACTCCCCCCCTCTCGTAGTGCTAATTGATCCTAACAATCCTAACAAGCATCAGAGGAGGCCGTTAATGCCAAGTTTGAAACCTTTGAAAGCTACATGGAGGAGAAGATGTGATCCTTTTTTGTCGAATTTAGCATGGGCCAGCCACCTAGCCCGAAGAAATTGCAACAAGGAGAAACTTCAGATCGGTGAGATGATCCTCAAGAGCATGATCACATCATTCCTGATCCAATAATTTATGAATGAAGGTTGACTTCCCTAGATGGGAAGAAGGAGATCCGATCAGATGGATCGAATGCGTGGAGTGCTATTTTCAGTTCTACCAAACCACTGATGCTACAATTATTACTGTCATTCACCTCGAGGGACATGCTATTTAGTTGTTCAATTAGTTTGAGTACACCCATGAAGGTCTCTCTTGGCAGTAATTCAAGAAAAAACTACTAAATCGTTTTAGACCAACCGATTTCAACAATATCGATGGACAATTGGTGAAGATTTGACAAACCTCTACAATACAAGAATACCAAACAAGATTTGAATGTTTATCTAACCAAACTATGAATTGGCCTAAAAAGTAACTTTTAGGGACTTTTATTGAGGGCCTGAAGCTGGAGAATCGAGGAGAAGTAAAGGTGCGGCAACCGTACACTCTTATGGCAGCGATTTCCTTCACAAAAATCCAAGAAGAATCATTGAACCACGAAGTAGGAAGGACAAGGGCCGCTCTCCAACTAGCCATGCCAAAGCCTTCAGCCCCCTCTACTACCATCTGAGCCCTCGTAACAAAAAAATTAACAAGAGATGAGCTTCGTGAATTATAGGCCAAGGGGTTGTGTTGGCACTATGATGAATCGTAAAGTCCAGAACATCACCGCAAAAAAGGCCAGCTCCTCATGATTGAACTAGTAAAGGATGAGGATAGTGAACCATCTGAAGAAAGCCTCGAACCCAAAGATAAAGCCATGGAGGAAGAGCCCTAATTGGCCGATTATGCAGTGCATGCGCTGGCCGGCTACTACAGCCCACTAACGATGAAAATTGGAGGACTCCTTAATCAGCAACCCATCACTATTCTTATAGATACGGGTAGCACCAATAACTTCCTCAATAGCAAGGTTGCTATATGTATAGTACTTCAAATTAAAGGTTACAACAAGTTCGATGTAAAAGTTGCCGATGGTCGAATCCTCAATTGTGACGGTGCCTGTGGGTAAAATTGCTCCTACAAGACTAAGAAGTGATAGTCGATTTCTTCCTCCTACCCATTGATGACTATGAAACCGTGCATAGGATTGAATGGCTCACAAAATTAGGTGACATCTCTTGAAATTTCTCTAAATTAATCATGAAGTTTTATTATAAAGGGAGACATGTCACATTGCGAGGCAAGCGCGGGAGCCATATCTCCACCATTTCGATATAGCGAATGGAGATGGTGCTACACAAAGCAAATGATGGATTTTTGATGCATATCCAATAGCCATCAAAGAAAGAAAAATATAAAATTCAGATCCTAAGCTTACCCTATTGTTGGATGAATTCACAGATGTTTTTAAGGAGCCGCGTGGGCTGCCCCTAACCAGTCGCATAATCATTGCATCCCTATATTGTCGGGCAAACCTCCAGCAAATTTGAAACCATACCACTATCCTCACTTACAGAAGGATGAGATTAAAAACATCGTTAAGGATATGCTTGACACCAGAGTGATTTGACCAAGCTATAGCCCTTACTCATCGCCGGTGTTGCTAGTACACAAGAAGGATGGTACGTGGCAGATGTGCATTGATTACTGAGCTTTGAATGCCAACACCGTCAAAAACAAATATCCTAGACTAGTTGTAGATGAGCTCTTGGATGAACTAAAAGGAGCCCGAGTCTTCATGAAATTGGATGCTCGTTCCGAATACCATCATATTCGAGGATGCACTGAAGATATTCTGAAAACTGCATTTCACACACATAACAACCATTACGAGTTTTTAGTAATGCCCTTGAGACTTATGAATGCTCCTTCTACTTTTCAGAGTTTGATGAACGATATTTTTTGGAGGTTTCTATACAAGTTCGTGTTGGTATTTTTTTGATGATATCCTCATTTATAGCCCTACACTTGATATGTATTTTTAGCACTTACGAATTATTCTGGCGATTCTTTAGGAGAATACCCTTTATGTTAAACAATCAAAGTGCAACTTCTTACAGTGTAAAGTGGAATATCTAGGGCACATAATATCAGAAGATGGAGTGGTGGTAGACCCGACAAAGATTGAAGCAATGCAAGGATGGTCGAACCTACGAACATAAAATTGCTGCGCGGCTTCCTTGGACTCACGGGCTACTACTAGAAATTCGTGAAAGATTATGGCAAGATCAGTGCCCCTCTCACATCCCTACTAAAGAAAGACTCAATCTTATGGTAAGATAAAGCTTCCACAGCCTTTGAACGACTCAAGACAGCCATGACAATGACACCGGTCCTAGTGCTACCCGATTTCAGCCGAACCTTCGTTATTGAGGTCGACGTATCCAGAGTTGGAATTGGGTTGTACTATGGCAAGATAGCTGACCTCTTGCTTACAATAGCAAGGTTTGTCTCCCTCCCATATTAAAATATTTGTGTATGATAAAGAAATGCTTGTCATCGTACACGCTGTCACGAAGTGGAGACCCTACTTGATTGGCCGACGCTTCTAGATTAAGACTGACCACCGAAGCCTTAAGTATTTTTTGGAGTAGAAAATTCTTCTCCACAGTAGCAATGATGGGTAACTAAACTTCTTGGCTTTAATTATGAAATTATTTATCGAAAAGGGAAAGAGAATATTGTTGCAGATGCTCTATCTCGAGTACCAGGATAAGCCAAAATTTAAGTCATCTCCCTTCCCTCCACAAAATTCCTCAAATACATTGGGAGGAGTGGAAGAGCGACCTAGAATCCTGAGGCATCATAGAAAAATTAGAGAAAAATTCAGGTTTTATGGGCCACTACACTTGGGATTCGAAGGTCCTGTATTACAAAGACCGAATTGTGATTGTTCCGTATTTCCCTTGCATCAACATTATTTTGCATGAGTTGCACTCTTCACCCTTAGCAGGGTACTCTGGATTTCTGAGAAAATATAAGAGGGTAAAGCAAAACTTCTTTTGGAGAGGCATGAAAAGATCAATTTATGATTATATATCTAAATGTGATGTATGCCAGCAGCTAAAAGGTAAAACAGTGATAAATCCGGGAAAACTACAACCAGTACCTAGCCAGACGCAACATAGACTGACATCTCCATAGATTTCATTGAGGGGTTACCACCATCTTAAGGTAAAAGCACAATCTTTATGATGGTAGATTGTTTAACTAAATATGCTCATTTATGTGCTGTGAGACATCCTCATACCGTTGCCAGTATTGCTCAACTTTTTATGAAAAATATTATAAAACTTCATGGGATGCCAAGGTCGATTATGAGTAACCGTAGCATGATGTTTACAAGTAAATTTTGGATCAAGCTCTTCTAACTACAAGGCACCCAATTAAAGATGAGTGCAGCCTATCTTCCATAGATGAACGACTAAAGAGAAGTGGTGAACAAATACCTCGAGACTTACTTACGGTGCTTCACTAGTGATCGGCCCAAAGAGTGGACAAGGTGGCTTCCTTGAATCAAATGGTGGTACAACACAACTTATCATTCATCAACCAAATATACCTACACCCTATGAGGCATTATATGGCCGACTACCCCCTGTAATACTTAAATATGTAATTGGTGTGGCCAAAGTAGATCAGGTCAACCAAAACTTAATCAATAGGGATAAGCTTTTGCAGCTACTAAAAGATAACCTAACTGCCACCCAAGCCCACATGAAACAACAAGTAGACACTCAACAAAGCAAGTGAGAATTTTTGGTAGGAGAATGGGTGTAGTTCACTTACAACCATATAAGCAGCTGTCAATCAACACTAGAGCATCGATGAAGCTATCTCCATGATTCTATGGACCATATTAGATTTTGGATCGTATTAGGGTCATGGCATATAGATTAAAACTCCTAGATGACGCTAAGATTCATCCCGTCTTTTACGTATCCTTGCTAAAGTCAAAATTGGGAGAATGTGAGTTGGTTTAGACTTAACTGCCAAGCACTTCTAATGATGGCGAGATTCAAGCTTAACTTAAAACTATACTTGATCGGAGGATTGTGATGTGCCAACAATGCCCCTCAACTGAAGTACTCGTGAAGTGGAATAATTTACTATTCGAAGATGCAACATAGGAGTCTTACAAGGAGCTGACAACCTAGTTTCTAGAGTTTATGGACCTCAGCCTTAAGGACAAGCCTGATTCAAAGAGGACCAGTTTGATAGGACTCCAATAAGGTTGAGTCCTAATCACCCTAGAAGTAGTTGATAAAAATCCTATGAGACTATAATAAAACCCCATCTAGCCATTTTTATCTTATAAAGAAGTGTGGCTAAGTTTGGATTAGGGGCCTTAGGGCTCAGTGGCTGCTGCCCTCTTTACTGGGCTGGTCGACTAGGGTTTTTCTTAGCTAGGTCGGCTATAGGAGGGCAAAGGGGTTATTTTACTTAGGCAAGCACCCCATTTGCTAGAGTTTAGAACCTTATATAATGATATAACCGCCTCCTCTCTTTTATTAAGCAAGATCAATCTTTTATTCAGTCTTGTGTCGAGTTCTAGGAGGGAGGAACCCCTATAGTGTTCCAAAGGTTGATCCCCCTAAAAGATCAAAATCTACAGAGCTCCGTCCCTCTGGGGTTCTATTAGAAATGTTGCAGAAATTTTAAGCTATACTATTACTTCTTGAAACTGGTTTATTGCTCCTATATTTTGGCTAAAACTTTTATATGATTTTGTAGATCATCTTAGCTCTCATCTAATATCAATATCTGGAAAAAATCCTCTTTAAAACCAATTTTATTGTGCTACAATTCCTTGTAATGTATTGCCAAAATTTTATGATAAAGAATCTACCTTCTATCTTTTCATCTATTTTCTGACTATTACACTACTAAAATTTCGTTGAACCTAATTGCTGATATTGGCCACATTCGAACCGATGATTTGTTGACCAATTTTTACATATTCTCCATGGGTTTCCTTTTGGAATTTACATCGAGAATTCATTGTTTCTCCAACATAAATTTAGTTCGACAGGACAGCACATATGCAACACTTTCTTCATCAAATTCCATCATGTTTGAATGCTATCTCTTTCAATATTTTGGACTCTCTTCTTCATATCCTCAAATCCTACCATCACCCCCCAAGAACTCTACCAAACCGCTCCCTAAATTGATCCCAATCAGCAACCAAAACTAGCCTTAATCGTAGCCTTCATCTCCACTGATCCACCTACCCTACCGGCCACCTTCCTCCAAATAAATAGATTTCTCATGCCCTTAACCCGACAATAAAAGAAAGACCTCAACATCACAGATCTAGAGGCCTATATCATGGCATCTGAAGTGGCCATTAATGCTAAGTTTGAAGCCTTTAAGAATTGCATAGATGAGAATATTCAATCTCTCTTCACCGAATTCAACATGGGCTGACCACCGAGCCCAAAGAAATCATAGTAAGGAGAAACCTCATATCAGAAAGATGACTCCCAAGAGCGAGGTTGCACCATCACTAATCCATGTAATCCATGCATAAAGTTGGACTTCCCTAGATGGGAAGAAGTAGACCCAATCAGATGGATCTCACACGCAGAATGCTATTTTCGGTTCTACCAAACCGTCAATGCTACCATGTTTCAAGATTGCCGCTATCCACCTCGAAGGATACACTATTCAATTGTTCAATTAGTTTGATCACACCCATGGAGGTCTCTCTTGGCGGCACTTCAAGGAAGGATTATTGAATCACTTTGGACCAATAGATTACGACAATATTGATGGATAATTAGCGAAGATTCGACAAACCTCTACAATATAAGAATACAAAAAAGGTTCGAACAATTACCAAACTATGGATTGGTCTAAAAAATAAGTTTTAGAAACTTTATTGAGGGCCTTAAGCTAGAGATTCAAGGAGAAGTAAAGGCGTGACAACCGTACACTCTTATGATAGCGATTTCCTTCGTAAGAATCCAAGAGGAATGACTAAAGCATGAAGCACGAAGGACAAGGGTTGCACTTCGACCAGCCATGCTGAAGCCTTCAGACCCCTCTACTACCATCCAAGCCCCTGCACTAAAAAAATTGACAAGAAACAAGTTTTGGGAACAATCTACTAAGGGATTGTGTTGGCACTATGATGAACCATGAAGCCGAGAACATTGCTACAAAAAAGGGTAGCTCCTCATAATTGAACCACTAGATAAAGAAAGTCTTGAACCTGAAGATGAAGCCATGGAGGAAGAGCCCCAATCAGCCGACTATACAGTGCACACGTTGGCCGGTTATTCCAACCCACAGACGATGAAAGTTGGAGGACTCCTTAAACTATAGCTCATCATCGTTCTTATAGATACAGGTAGTCCAAATAACTTATGCTAGAACCCTTACGGATTCTAAGCTTGGGGTGAACTCTATAGGGGATTGGCCTTCTTGAAACTCTATAGGGGTTCCTTCCTCCTTGGTACTCAAGCCATTGGCTAAAGAAAGATTGATTTATTCATGATAAAAAGTGGATAATTACAAGGCTCTTTATAGACCTTCAATCCATAATTCGTAAGAGGATTCTTACTTCAAGACTCCTACTCCTAACAAGTCCTAACAACTCCTACTCCAACACTAATAAGCAACTCCTCCTTCCAACAACTCCAACTCCAACCCTAAGAAGCAACCTCAAAACTGATCCTAATCCTATTCTAACTTAACCCCTCCTCAACTAACCCCTCTTTAACTAGGATAAGGGGTGGTTAATTAAGGTAATATGCATCTTACTCTCCCTCAAATATCTTCCTTAACTAATCCTAACTTAGCCAGCCTCCTTTCCTTAATAGGGGTCGACTAGATAGGATTTACATGAACTACCCTTAGATTTTACATGATTGCCCTATTCCATGAAACTAAATTAGGATTCCCCTAGCTAGTGTCCTAACACACCCCTGCCGCCCTCTTCAAATCAACCTTATCCTCAAGGCTGAGGCTTCATGAACTTTGGGTCTTGATCTGTAATTCTCCTTAAAGCTTCATTGTGGTATCTACGGTAGGCGCACTATAGTCTGACAGTCCAATATTATCTTGTATCTCTCCATCAAGGATAGTAGTATTTGGATAGTTGTGCATCACGATCTTACAATCCCATGTGATCATTAGCTGAATTTGAACCTCCTCATCAGTTGGGATGTCAGGTGGATGGATCTAGGTTGAGTCGTCCTTTCTAAACTTTCATTTACAATGAGATATTTGGAGGATCAATTATATTTTTAAATTGATGTACTGATCTGATCCATAAGTCATGACTCCATTATGATCCCCAAATTTGCAAGGGCCAAAGTAGCAGGGGGACCACTTTCTTGAGGCTCGAATTTTTTGTCGGTAGGGTTGGAGATGAAGGGAAACTTAATATTTAACAGCAAACTTTATTTTGCTACGGTATTTAACGAGCAACTATTTCTTTCTTGCATGGGCTACCACTTGGTTATTTTTTAATAGTAATTGAGTCTTCTTTTGGAATAATTGTCACCCTTTGATAAGGTCCCTAGTGGTGCAAGCCCATACTGAGTACAAGGAGGTTAGTAGTTGTAATTTTACCGAGTCTCTTTTCATCTCTCTTTTATATTGTTAACCTTTATCATGCTAGACTTTAAATTTAGTAGTAATTAGTATCCCTTTATAGATCAAAAGCATTGTGTGAAATGTAGGGAGAGCCTTAGTGCGGATTAGGTGTCGGCCAGCTTGCAAGAGGGTGGTGCCGATCTTAACTCCTATTTTGTCTGCTCCAATTTCAAACACCTCATTTCGATCTGGTAATGCTAAGACCGATATAGATGGTATCATGGTTATGAAGGCCCCATAGATGGTGGATATTTGGATGCCTTCCTCCTATTCCTTTAGAATTTGGATCTCTATCCAATCATAGATTCCATGCTAGTACTATTGCTGGAGGGACCTGATCTTCTTACAATCATCAATAGGGAAGACTTTGAATAGCATAGTCCACTCCTGGGAGAGATAGTGGAAGTAGCCCAAGATCTGGGAGTACTACATCAAAAGCCATAGTTGGTTTAGTTGGAAGTGGCACTTCAGGAAGTGCTTATCCCTGCAAACAAAGAGGCAAAGCTTTTGGAGATAAAATGTCGATGCTTTTGGCTTCGGCCCTTTGAGGATGTGGACAGTAATATATCTGAATATGTGCTAGTGGTTCCTCCTATAAGATCAACATATAGAGGTCGTGTAGTCTGGTAGGATAAAATCGACTCAGTTCGGTAGAGGTAGCAAACTTCTCCAAGCGTTGTGTCTTTTCTTCACTCCCACGTTTCCTGTGTAATGTCACCTACTTTACTTTGTCATTCATAAGGTTATTGGGGCTCCTGGTCTTGATGAGGATGGTAACTGACTACTACTTAAGAGATTCTTCATCTTTCATTACTCATTGGTTACATGGCACGCTAGAGTGTGAATCATGCAATCGACCAACTACAGGTCCTCCTTCGTGTTCTCCTCCTCAGGTTCAAGGTCATCTTCTTTAGATTCTTATATAGGTTCTATCATGGAAAGCTTCCATTTTTTGCAGTGATGGTTGCGATTCCAAAGTTTATTACAATGCCAACAAAGGCCCATAGCCGATCTATCGCGAATTTCTTCTCTCATCAATTTCTTTAGCAGCGAAGCATGACTAGGAGCAGGGGGTGCTAAAGGTTTACATGTTGCTGGTCTAGGAGTAGTTCTCATCCTTTGAGCATCTTGGTTCAGTCGCTCCTCTTGGATTCGGGCGAAAGAGATTGCAGCCTTCATGGTGGGGGGCTGTCGCGCTTTAACCTCTCCTTTAATTTCTGTCTTGAATCCTTCGACTAACATCCCTGATAATTGTTTATTAGACCAATCACGAGCAAAGTAAGATAATTCCTTAAACCTAGTTTGGTATTCTTGGATCGTGGGGGTTTGTCGAATCTTGGCAAGTTGTTCATTGATATTCTCATACTTGGTTGGCCCAAAGTGGTTCAGCAGTGCGTACTTGAATTGTATCCATGTCAGAGCACCATGGTTATATTCAAGCTAATTATACCATTGTATAGCATCTCCTTCAAGGTGGATAACATTGGTGTCCACCATGGAATCCTTCAGTGTTTGGTGATGATGGAAGTAATGTTTGGTACGCGAAATCCGCCCCATCGTGTCTCCTTCTTCCCATCGAGGAAAGTCCACCCTCATACATGACTGCCTCATATCAATGGCTCATACTTCCTTTTTGAGAGGCCTCTCTCAACTTGCACTTTGCTGGAATTTTGTTGGGCTCGAAGATCGGCCCAATCCGAATTCAGCGAATAAGGCGCGCAATCTGTCCTCCAAGCATGATTCAAATACCTCCAACTTGGCATCAATTGAACCTTGAGATGCCATTGCATGTCCCTCTAGATTTGAGATGTCAATATCTTTCTCTTGTTGTTGGGTCAGTGATATGAAATGGTTGGATAGATTGATGGCCGAAAGAGATGGTGGATTAAGGGTAGATGATTACGGTTTGGGGCTGAAAGGTTGTTGTTGGGGCTATAATTTAGGGCTATTATAGGGGTCGTATAAGAGATATAATGGTTGAGGTTTGAGGTTAAAGGAATGGGTTAGAGTTGCTGTTGATGGCAGCAATAGATTTTGTAGGAATTGGGTGTGGATGCAGCAAGTAGTACCCAAGGTAGTGCTGCAAAATTTTTCAACAAAGAGGGTGCTATCGATGCTACTATTTAGGACTGTTGCAGAGGCTATAAGGGGTTTTTGATGATAGAGGTTTAGGGTTAGAAGGGTGGCTTAGGGTTGCTTTTGATGGCAGCAACTAGTTTGGTAGGGTTTGGTGGCCAAAAGTGTGACGAATAAAGGTTGCAGTTTAGGATTGATAGCTTATGGTTTAGGTTACTGTTGGTGCTATGATTTAAGGTTGCTGTGGAGGCTGCAAAGGATTTTTGTGGTAGTAGTTTGAGGTTAGGAAGGAAGGTTTAAGGTTACTGTTAGGGCAGCAACCAATTTGGCAAGGTTTGTTGGCTGTGGAAGATAAGGATCAGTGGAAGGTTCGATGGCTGTGGAAGACTATTGTTTGGGCTGCAATTTGAGTTACCTATGGAAATAAAAAAAAGCCACGATGGCTACTCTTATGGTTATTGGGGTGCCCTAAAGATGACATGGTGGTAGTAACAATTTTGGTAAGGATCAGATATGGGCGTAGCAAAAAACACCGAAAGGTAGTACTGTAGAATTCTATATTGATAGGCTACGATAGTTGCTATTTTGGGCTATGATTCTAGGTGCTGTTAGGGTAAAATTTTATCAAAATTTTCATGGAAGAAAATGATAGCAAAAGGTTCGGCAAAATCAAATATTACGAGAAAGTGTTACTACAGAATTTTTTCAACGAAAGATTTCAGCACTATAGTCGAAATTTTTGCAGCAGTGCATAACAAGGAATTGAGTAAAACTCAATGGGAATCCACTGGCAAGGGAAAGGTAATGCTATCAAAAAATTTATGGAAGAAATCGGCAATAAAAATTTTGACAAGGTCAAGGAATACGAGTAGGTACTATGGTAGAATTTTTTCGTCGAAAGATTTCAGCAATATAGATAAGATTTTTTTCTAGCAATTTAAAACAAGGATTCAAGTAAACTCAAAAAGAATCTACTGGTAAGGGAAAGTTAATACCAATAAAAAATTTATGGAAGAAAATGGCAACAAAAGGTTCAGCAAAATCGAAGATTATGGAAAGGTACTACAGTAGATTTTTACGTCTAAACTATAACAATTTGGACGTAAAAGATGAGCAGGTTATCTTGATGATTTTTTGATAAAACCAAGGGAGATTTGAGGATAGGAAGTTATAAAGCTGTGGTAGAAATTTCATAGAAATTTGATTAATAAAAACATAGTAGAAAATCAAACAGTAGGGGGTGTGCGGCTAGAATTCTATGGTGTAATTTTTGTTATAAAGAGGGAAACTTTACAACGAAAAGTTTATGCAGTAATATGGGAATAATTTTTTTAGATTTTTGGATTAAGGATAATTAAATTACAGTAACATTAAGGTAGAAAACTAGAACCTATTGTAATTCATGGGGAGATCAAAGGATGATCTATGATAGTGGAGATGAAGGCGGAGTTTAGTGATGATCTTCTAGCAATTATGGGAATTGCTTTGGATGGCTGTGGGGGGTTGATGGATGGCTGTGGAAGGGCAGCAAGATGCCAAGAACACTGCTTTGATATAAAGTGTTAGAACCCTTACAGATTCTAAGCTTGGGGTGATCTCTTTAGGGGATCGGCCTCCTTGAAACTCTATAGGGGTTCCTCCCTCCTTGGTACTCAAGCCATTAGCTAAAGAAAAATTGATCTATTTATGATAAAAAGTGGATGATTATAAGGCTATTTATAGGCCTTCAATCCCTAATTCCTAAGAGGACTCCTACTTCAAGACTCCTACTCTTAACAAGTACTAACAACTCTACTCCAACTCTAATAAGCAACTCCTCCTTCCAACAACTCCAACTCCAACTCTAAGAAGCAACCTCCAAACTGATCCTAATCTTATTCTAACTTAACCCCTCCTCAACCAACCCCTCTTTAACTAGGATAAGGGGTGGTTAACTAAGGTAACATATATCTTACTCTCCCCTCAAATATCTTCCTCAACTAATCCTGACCTAGCCGACCTCCTTACTTTCCTTAATAAGGGTCGACTAGATAGGATTTACATGAATGCCCCTTAGATTTTACATGATTGCCCTATTCCATGAAACTAAATTAGGACTCCTCTAGCTAGAGTCCTAACAACTTCCTCATAGTAAGGTTACTGCATGTATGGCACTTCAAATCAAAGGTTGCAACAAGTTCGATGTAAATGTCGTTGATGGTCGAGTCCTCAATTGCGACCAACAGTGCTCGCTGGTAAAATTGCTCCTACAAGACTAAGAAGTGGTGGTTGATTTCTTCCTCCTACCCATCGATGATTATGTAGCCATGCTTAGGATTGAATGGCTCATAATATTAGGTGACATCCCCTAAAATTTTTCTAAATTAATCATGATATTTTGTTGTAAGGGGAAATAGGTCACCTTGCGGGGCAAGTGCAGGAGCCATATCTTCACCGTTTTGATGCAACAAATAGAGAAGGTGCTACACAAGACATATGACGGATTTTTGATGCATATCCAATAGCCATCAAAGGAAGAGAATGCTTACCCTATTATTGGACGAATTCGCGGATATTTTCATGAAGCCACATGGGCTTCCCCTTAACCGGCCACATGACCACCGCATCCCTATACTACTGGCAAACCTCTAACAAACGTAAGACAGTACAACTATCCTCACATACAGAAGAATGAGATTGAGAGCCCTTACTCCTTGCCGGTGTTGCTAGTGCACAAGAAGGATGGTATGTGATGAATGTGCATTGATTATTGAGCTTTAAACACCATCACCATCAAAGACAAATATCTTATACTATTAGTATATGAGCTCATGGATGAACTGAAAGGAGCTCGAGTCTTTGCTAAATTGGATCTCCATTCTAAGTACCACCAGATTCGGGTATGCATTGAAGATGTTCTGAAGATAGCATTCCACACACGCAACGACCACTATGAATTTTTGGTAATGCCCTTCAGAGTTATGAATGTTCCTTCTACTTTTTAAAGCTTGATGAACGATATCTTCCGGAGGTTTCTACATAAGTTTGTGTTGGTATTTTTTGATGACATCCTCATTTACAGTCCTATGCTTGATATACATTTTCAGCACTTAAGAATTATTCTAACGATTCTTTAGGAGAATACCACTCTATCGCCCTATTGCTGTCACAATATAAGGGAGTTAGCTCCACGTTGCTTGGTATGACTCCTAAATCTTTAATGAACTTCTTCATCTATACCCCTTCCTTTGCTGCTTCTGCTGCAGTAATGTATTATGCCTCTGTGGTCGAGTCAGTAGTAATATCTTGCTTAAAACTCTTCCAGCTTACTGCTTCTCCATTCAAGGTGAAAATAAATCCTAAATTTGACTTGCTATCATCAATGTCAGACTGAAAACTCGAGTCCGTGTAGCCCACAACTTGGAGGCTACCTTCTCCATATATCAATAAAAGATCTTTAGTGCTTCTTAAGTACTTAAGATACACTTTACTACCTTCCAGTATTCTAAACCTGGATCTGCCTGATACCTGCTCGTAACACTCAGAGCATGTGCTATATTAAGCCTGGTACATAGCATCGTATACATGATAGACCCTATCGTTGAGACATAAGGTATCTTATCTATATATGCCTTTTCTTTCGGAGTCTTTGGGGACATACTCCTAGAAAGTGATATTCCATGTCTCATCGATATGAGACCTCTCTTGGAATTCTCCATGCCAAACCTTTTGACAATGGAGTCTATGTACCTAGACTGGGACAAGCTAAGCATCTTTTTGGATCTATCTCTATAGATCTGGATCTCCAAAATATAGGATGCTTCCCCTAAGTCTTTTATAGAAAAGTTTCTAGATAACCAAGCTTTTATTATAGAGAGCATTCCTACATCATTCCCAATGATTAGGATGCCATCCACATATAGCACTAAGAAGGTGATAACACTTCCACTTACCTTCCTGCACATACAAGACTCATCTTCATTCTTAACGAAGTCATAAGATCTGATCACCTCATCAAATCTTATATTCCAACCTTTGGAAGCTTTCTTTAATCCATAAATAGATCTAAGCAACCTGCACACTTTATCTGGACTCTCTTTGGATACGAATACCTTTGGTTATATCATATACACCTCTTCCTCGAGGTTGCCATTGAGGAATACCATTTTGACATCCATCTGCCAGATCTCATAGTCATAATGTGCTATAATGGCCAAAATAATTCTAATGAACTTAAGCATGGGTACAAGTAAAAAGGTTTCGTCAGAGTCAACTCCTTGTCTTTGACGATATCCTTTAGCTATCAGCCTTACTTTATAGGTCTCTACATTTCCATCCACTTCGATCTTCTTCTTGAAGATCCATTTGCAATCGATGGGTATAATACCCTTAGGTGTATCCACAAGGTTCCAAACCTTATTATAGTACATAGAATTCATCTCAGAATTCATGGCTTCTTGCCACTTTCCAGAATCTATACTCACAATAGCCTCCTCGTAGGTCTAAGGATCAGCATCCTGAGAGTCATCTCCACTGATATGTCTCACATATCTTTTAGAAGAGTGAGATACTCTACTAGACCTATATAAATTTGGAATTTATGTGTTAGGTACCTAAACATACTCGGGTTCTAGAATTGTGCTTGAGCTAGGTTCTCCAACCTCGCTTAATTCTATCTCACTCTCATTGTTTCCACCAAGAATGTGTTCCTTCTTAAGGAATATAGCTCTCTTGACAACAAAGACCTTTCGGTCCTTGGGATGATAGAAATAATACCCACAAGTTTTCTTTGGGTATCCCACGAATGTGCACTATTCTGTCCTTGATTCTAACTTATCAGGGTTGTGTCTTCTAACGTGGGCAGGATAGCCCCAAATCTTAACAATCTTAAGATCGGACTTCTTTCCTTTCCATATCTTATATGGTGTAGATACTACCGACTTCGATGGAACTATGTTCAGAAGGTCAGCTGCAATATCTAGGACATACCCCCAGAATGAGACAGGTAGGTTAGCGAAACTTATCATGGACCACACTATGTCTAATAGTATACGATTTCTTCTTTCTGATACACCATCGAGCTGAGGTATATAAGGAGGTGTCCAATGGGATAGAATCCCATTGTCCCTGAGGAAATGGGTGAACTCCATACTGAAGTACTCTCCTCCTCGATCTGATCGAAGAGTCTTAATACACTTTCCAATTTAGTTCTCTACCTTATTCTTATATTTCTTGAATTTCCCAAAGGCCTCAGATTTATATTTTATTAAGTACACATGTCCATACCTAGAGAAATCATCAGTAAATGTAATGAAGTATGAGTAACCACCTATAGCTTGAGTCGACATGGGACCATATACATTACTATGTATGAGTTTCAATAACTCAGTAGCTCTCTCTCCAGTTCCACTAAAAGAAGAGTTGGTCATTTTTCCACGAAAGCAAGGTTCGCAAGTTGCATATAACTCATAGTCAAATGGATCTAAGTATCCATCTTTCAATAATTTTTGAATCCTTCCCTCATATATATGACCTAGCCTATAATGCCATAGTGTCACGGGCTTAGCTGATTTGCCTAAGCCATGCGGCACCCATGCGTGTCCGTCCGCAAATGTCAGCTCTCCCCGAGATCTCCTAAAGTCCCACAGACTTACAAAAAGAGAAAACGGGCCAGAAGAAGCAATTCCCACGGGATCTACAAGCAACTGCTTAAGAAAATACTTTATAAAGCCAAAATATAAATTACACCCATGGACATTACAAACTCAGGGAGGTTGCACACAAAGGATAATGGTCCACTACAGACCGAAGTCCCCATAAGTGCTTATAAGACACACTTGCATTTACAAGCCAAACTTGGCCATAAAGCAAATCAAACTAGGGCTGCTAAGCCTCATCAAGCCTGCTTCTTGCTGTACAAGATATGTACCTAAACCGAAGGACACGGACTAACACAAGCATTTCATCGAACACCTTATTTACATTATTGTCCGTGACATTCTCCCCCACTTATTCCTTCGATGTCCTCGTCGAAGCCACTGTAGACGCTGCATCTCCTCGCATTCTACTGAATCTTTAATCTTCTGCTTTGGCTACAATATGCCCCTTTGGCTCCTAGCCGCTCTCCGCCGCTGTTGTTGAGTAGTCGAACTCTAATCCGCCATGCTGCTTCAACTCACCAATGATTGAATCTGGTGTGGGGTTGGCTGAGTTGTGCTGATCCTTGTTGGTTCTCGCGGATCCCTCTGATGAAGGAAAAGACCTACCTTATTATGTGTCAGTATCGCAGTATACTCATATTGCTTGAACTGGGTAGATGCTTGTTGGAGCTTTAACGAGCATCGCCTCGTAGACTTTAAAGTTTTTAAGGTCCTTTCTCCATAATGTTTGCCCATTAAACCTTCTTCCACTGTTAGTTGTCACTTCCAAGTATGTTCGCATCACTCCCTCTTAGTCAATTGGGAAATGAAGTGGAAAAACTACTCTCTTGATCACCAATGGGGATTTGACAACCATTGTCTTCCATAAGCTTTCTTTGAAGGGTCACTGAACTTGTGCAGAGCTCCCCTGCTTGGATAAGTAAGAGAACTGGGATACTTGACTTCACCCATTCTCTTCGTAGTTGAGAAGGTAAGGTTACTTGGCTTCACTCACCTCCTCGAGTTAAGAGAATTGGGGTACTCGGTTTCACCCATTCTCTCGAGTTGAGAAGGCAAAGGTTACTCAATTTTGCCTAGCAAAGGTTACTCGATTTCGCTTGCCTCTTCGAGTTTGTACTTCATGCATTAAGCTGGGTACTAATATTTGTCTGCTCTTTGCTCACACTTCTGAAGCACTTGAAGTGGTTGCACTCCTTGCGTTGGGTTAGCTACTGTGATTCGCCTTCCCACTGCCAATGAACTTCTGGAATGCAAGAAGTTTTGCCCGAAAAGAGCAAAAAGTTTACATTCGAGTTGTCAAGAACAGGAGGTGCATAGCAAGATTGTGCTGGTAGGGGATAGAGGCCTAAGATCCAGACAATGGTGCACCAACTCTAGCAAAGTCAGGGGACTTTAGGAGCTCTTAGGTGATTGACTGTCATAGAGCTATGCTTCATCCAAGTGTAACCCAAGAGTGTGGGGGACGAAGGGGAATTGCCAAGGGAGCGAACTAAAAATTAGAGATGGCAGAGGCCTTACGATGTGTTGGCAGAGGCCATACGTGGAGAAGTCGTAGTCCGAGTTCATCACACAAGAATCTGTATGCAATGGAGATGTCACCAGGAGGCGACATGGTGCAGCGGATCGTGGTGGAATAGTTCGTGGCAATGTAATACAGGCAATCTTGTCCCGTGAGGGATAAAGATCATGCGGAGGTATGATCAGGAGTTACTGGGAGCTCCACTTTGGTGTACAACACAACAAGAAGAAGGGCTATGGATTCAAGGAGTGAATGTCGTAGTACCACAGAGGCGGGTCTTCGTATGTGCATCGAAACTTGTATTGGATGAAAGCCTTAGTCATCAGCGTATGGGAGCTGTATACTACCGAGGAAGAAGTCCAAGTGCAAGTACCAGTGAGTCCCATGGAGGGGGTCGTGATCATGTGAAAGATCAGGAGCTGCTGGGAGCTCCACTTCGGTAAACAATGCAACGTTAAGAAGGGCTGTGGATTCAAGGAGTGAATGTCATAGTACCACAAAGGCGGGTCTTCCATGTGTATGTATCGAAGCTTGCATCAGATGAAAGCCTTGGTCGTCAACATATGGGGGCTGTGTACCACCGAGAAAGTAGTCAGATTGCAAGTACCAGTGAGTCCCATGGAGGGGACTTGATTAATCGGAGTAGCTGGAGAGTTGAACTGCTTCAGTGCTCACATTCGCTTAAGGGAGCCCGGCAAGTCAGAGGACAAGGCCGAGTAAGCGAACGTTGCTACCAAGGAAGCTAAGGAGAACAGAATTGGCGCGAGCCCTGCAACAAGATGGCGGAGGCCATGCATGAGAGTTGCAGTTTGTCTCTCCATCGACCAAGGAGAACTGCTAGGAGGACACAGTGGCGGTGGTCGAAGGCGAGGCGACGACAGTCCAACCAGCTACCCAAAAGAAAGCGTCGGTTAGAGAGGAGGTGGACTCGGATGAGCTCCCACAGGCATCTACCGATCACGAAGGAAGGATAAAGATACAGTGCTTGGTAGCCATGGTACAGCAGATGGACTTGAAGTCATCGATCCCTTGCTCTCGACAGCATTGGTCGTAAAGGGGCCAGGAGGTGGAGATGAGGCAAACTCAGCAGGGGCGAGGCCAAGAAACTTCGATAAGATGTCGATGGCATCTCAACAGATTCTCAGCTGATAGAGCCGACCAAGCAGGCAGTACATGGTATTTTCTCAAGAGGAGAAAGATCTATCAAAGACTTACTCCAAGTTGGGGACTTAGGTAAACTTTTGATAGATCCGGGATTGTACCGCCTTCTCCATCACCTTGTCGCCTTGAGTAGAAAGGTATAGTACCATGGCCTACTGCTTGGTCGAGCACGCATCAACCAAGTCTCTAGAGGAGTAGGCGAGGTGATGGAGAAGGACAATCCCGGATCTATTGATTTCTCTCTCTGGCCTTGGTTCTTGAGTTTGCTTCTCCAACTCTGGCCGACCAATACTATCCCTTCATGAGAGCAAGGATCGATGACTTCACGGAAATCCCTCTGCGACTCGCTGCCAAGCCCATAGCATCTTGCATCCCTTCACGATCGAAGATCCGCGTGGCACCGTGGAGCTCCGAGTCTACCTCCTCTAACCAACGCTTTTTAGTTGAGCCTCGTTGACTGCATTGCTTCCTCGCCTTTCGACCACATGCTTCACCGTGTCCTCCTAGTCTCCTTGATGGACAGAACTCACGCATGGCCTCCGCCATCTTGTTGCGGGGCTCGCACCTCTCTCCTTAGCTTCGGGTCGGCCTTGTCCTCGACTGGGGCTTGCGAATGTGAGCCTCTCTCCATCAAGTCCTCCATGGGACTCACTGCAATCGACTATCTCGTGGTACACATATGCTAACGACCAAGGCTTTCATCCGATGCAAGCTCGATACACAAGACCGCCTTCAGTAGCATTCACTCCTTGAATCCACAGCCCTTCTTACCGTTGCATTGTTCACCGAAGTGGAGCTCCCAGCGGCTCCTGATCATTCACATGATCACGTCCCCCTCCATGAGACTCACTGGTACTTGCACTTGGACTTCTTCCCCGGTAGTATACAGCTTCATACGCTGATGACTAAGGCTTTCATTCAATACAAGCTTCGATGCACACACGAAGACCCACCTCTACGGTACTACAACATTCAGTCCTTCTTCTTGTTGTGTTGTACACCAAAGTGGAGCTCCCAGTAACTCCTGATCATACCTCCGCATGATCTTTGTCCCTCACGGGACAATATTGCCTGTATTACATTGCCATGAACTATTCCACCACGATCCGCTGCACCATGTCGCCTCCTGGTGACATCTCCATTGCATACAGATTCTTGTGTGATGAACTCAGACTACGACTTCTCAACGTGTGGCCTATGCCAACACATCGTAGGGCCTCTGCCATCTCCAATTTTTAGTTCGCTCCCTTGGCAATTCCCCTTCGTCCCCCCCACTCTTGGGTTACACCTGGACGAAGCAAAGCTCTAGGATAGTCCATCGCCTAAGAGCTCCTGAAGTCCCTGACTTCGCTAGAGTTGGTGCACCATTGTCTAGATCTTGGGCCTCTATCCCCTACCAGCACAATCTTGCTATGTACCTCCTGTTCCTGACAACTCGAATGGCAACACTATGGCATATTCTTCAAGAGTACCTACCTTCGCGTCCTCTTGCCCCATGCTAAGGTCTCATGATCCCAACTTTGCCTCCGCAAGTTGAGTCACCTTAGTTACTCCATCAAATGCATCTCTGAGGTAGCTTGCATGCGCCTTGAAACTCCCTTCATCTTTGGCACCATGCAAAATAAGTCTGTCCCATCAGAATGGAGAACCCATGGAACGACATGATCCCACTCTTGCCTCTATAAGAGTTCATGCCCTTGACCTCTGTCCAAGGAAGGCTCCGTGCCTCCGCTCCATATTCCATCTTCTATGTCGACTCCCTTCATGCGGCTTGGATACTTCACCGAGTTCCACCCAAGTCACTCTGCTCCTCGATTTGCACTGAGTTGATAGTGACCCTCATGTCCACTATTCCACGGGTCAGCCCTCTGTTGAGTTCGATTTCTACATCGACTCTAAGTGTGCCTTCATATGATGTTGCCTTGGATTGCTCCCCCACTTGATCTCGAAATGCATCCACCAATGCATTACCTCCTTTGAGATCATGCGAAAACTCTTCGTCGCTCACTCGATCCGTTGAGCTTTATGGAGATATAGCCTTGAGGAATTCTTCCTCAATATGTGCAATCCGTTGCATATGATTCTCCCACTGGAGAACTAGGACTTATCCATCCTGGATATCTGTCCTGCTTGAGCAACTTTTCTCTTTACATAATTCCCACTGGAAGTTTCGAAGACCATCATCCCCTTTGGACTACTCTGTCTTGCTGAACTCGAGCTTTGTTCTGCCCCCACAAATGTACCTGCTAGATTGCGACCCTTCTCCAATACAGTCTCCACTGCACCCTTCAAGTTCTAGCAACATGCGAAACTTGTTGCACATTTCAGCCGCTTACGGACATATCCTTTCCATGTCGAAGAGAAAGTTTTGATGCTCCAATGGCGTCGAGTTCTAATCGCGCCTTGGGATGGCCACGAACACTCCGTCAGCCATGTACAAGCCCTTGCATGAGTTCCGAATCCTTCGAGTTAGCAATTCCCCTCACCTCTGTGAGCTTTTGCATAACTCTTTCGGTCGTTACACAACACCTCCCACATTGTATGGTTTCATCTTTCACCAAGCACCCTGCTTTGCCTTGAGCACCGTCAAGTTTGGTTGCCAACGTCGAGCTATAGCTTAAACTCAACCATCTCAATCTTTATGTGCTACGCATTCTTCTTCGCTTGCTTGTCCTCGTGGTGCCTCTCGCGTAAAGGGGTTGGCTATTCCTTGAATGCCAAACCAGGATGCCCGCTCCTCTGAGCGACTCCTTTCCCTATATCTCAATGTTCGTTTCCCCCAAGCGGTTGCGCGTGTTGGCTGTCCTCTACACAGCCTAGCTAGGTCCCCTATATTTGTATGGCAAGTGTTTCTGCGTGTGCTTGTCCTGCTCTGATACCACATTGTCACGGGCTTAGCTGATTTTGCCTAAGCCATGCGGCACCCATGCGTATCCGTCCGCAAAGGTCAGCCCTCCCTGAGATCTCCTAAAGTCCCACAGACTTACAAAAAGAGAAAATGGGCTAGAAGAAGCAATTCCCACGGGATCCACAAGCAACTGCTCAAGAAAACACTTTATAAAGCCAAAATACAAATTACACCCATGGACATTACAACTCAGGGAGGTTGCACACAAAGGATAATGGTCCACTATAGACCGAAGTCCCCACAAGTGCTTATAAGACACACTTGCATTTACAAGCCATACTTGGCCATAAAGCAAATCAAACTAGGGCTGCTAAGCCTACTACAAGCCCGCTTCTTGTTGTACAAGATATGTACCTAAACCGAAGGACACGGACTAACACAAGCATTTCATCGAACACCTTGTTTACATTATTATCTGTGACAATAGGTATACATTATTCACCTCATCTTTGTTCCTCTTAGACATATTTATATTCATGATATGTGGAGAAGTGTCTAACACATATAAGCCATTTATAAGAGTCTCTCTAGTGATGATCTCATCATCCATAATTATTGAACAACTATTATTCTTAAAAATAATTTATATCCACTAATTGTCAAACAAGAAATAGAAATAATATTTTTGATAATAGAGGGAACAAAATAGCATGCATCTAATATAATAATAGCTCTACTAGACAGATGTAGAGTGACCTCTCCAACAGCAACTGCAACAACTCTTGCTCCATTGCCCATCTTGAGGTCCATCTCGCCTCTAGCCAATCTCCTAGATCTTACCACAACCTACAACGAATTGCAGATATGATAAGCACTTCCTATATCCAACACCCGTATGTTATCATGAAAATCTAACAAGTGGAGACTGATCATGAATATACCTGGAGCTTCTTCAAGCTTCTGTCTCGCCTTCTCTGCAAGATAGCCCTTGCAGTTCCTCTTCCAATGCCTATCTTAGCTACAGCGGAAGCATCGTCCTTTGTCCTTTCCTGGATATTTCTTGGCAACCTTTGCCTTACCTGGTCTTTCTGTGCCCTTAAGAAGCCTTTGTCCTTTCCTGGATATTTCTTGGCAACCTTTGCCTTACCTGGTCTTTCTGTGCCCTTGCCCTTCTTAAGGGTCTTGCTGGCATTCCTTTTCTTTTTGGTCTCACCAATATAGAGAACTGACTTCTCCTTCTTAATGACACTCTCAACTTCTCTCAACATATTAAGGAGCTTAGGGAGAGTCACCTCAAACTTGCTCATGTTAAGATTCATGATGAAGTGAGAAAAGGAATCTAGTAAGGAATGAAGTATAATATCAACGCACAGGTTATCCTCTAGGACTATTCCTAAACCTATGAGCTTCTCGATCTACTCTATCATCTTTAGGATATGGTTCTCAACCGATGTCCCTTCTGTTATCCTAGCTTAGAAGAGTTTCTTAGATATCTCATATCTTTGAGTTCTTCCCTGTTTCTCAAACAGTTGGCAGAGATGAAGAAGGATAGAATCTGCATCCATGCTCTCATGTTGCCTTTGTAACTCAGGAGTCATGGAGGCCAACATGTAACATTGTGCTAACATGGAATCATCGATATACTTCACATAGCGAGCGATCTCATCCTCGCTTGCCCCTTCTTCCGGCGTGGGCAGAATTGTATTAATGACATATGTGATTTTCTCCACCGTGAGAATAAATCTCAAATTGCGGAGCGAATCTATATAGTTTGGACCAGTGAGGCCGTTGGCATCAAGTATGTCACGTAGGGGGTTTGTGAGCGACATGTTTCTGACAAAACAAGATATAGCAAAATTAAATAATATATAGATTTTACAGAAAATACTAATTAAGATATAGATTTCTATCTTAATATACTCCCACTATTTTCTTAGCGAATCATGCGACACCATCGACGCGTGAGACGAAAGTCTCCGACAGACTCCTAGTGGGGATCGGGATCCAATTGGCATTTTTGTGCAACCTCGAGGGACTCGACTAATTACACTAAGCCCAAAAGGTAGGCAACTCTTGCCAATCACAACTCCTTATGATTTCTGTCACGGTCAGCCTTTGAATCATCATGGTCTCGAGGGACTCGACCAATCATGATATTCAATTAAGTCATCACCATCATTACAAGATGAGTCTAATTTGATGATATGCCCTCGAGGGACTCGACCAAGCATATCATGCCCTCAGGTCACTAGTGACATCTCTATGTCGTAGGCAAGAACTCGATCACATAGATAGGTGAGCCTCAAGGGACTCGACCAACTCAACCTATGTCGTGATTCAATTTCTTCCTATAACGATGGAAGGCCACGTGGGTCAATCTTATTGCCTCATGCTTACCGACTTAATATTATTGTATGAGGGGTTTTTGTTTCGTATCGGTCTCTTAATATGTCGTGTCACACACACACATATTTAATATATATCTACATCAAATGCAAATATATATACATATATCTAGTAGGTGTATAATACATCACATATGCAAGACACACCAGATGATCATAAGTCGTCACCTAATATGATTAAGCCCGAGCCAATGGGCCTAATCACTCACAATAGGATCTATGTGTGCATTGGCGCATCTCTATGCCCTGTGATTGTTGATCTCATCATCATCGGATCGTCGCATCACCATGCGTCATGATCTCTGGCCACGACATCGTGGATCCCGTTGTAACCTCCATGCTCCCACTGTGTCTCTCCATATAATTACAAATAATCATAGGCACATAGGTCCAACAATAAACGAGAAAAAATGCAGGCTCGTAGGCCCCAATATTAATAATAATCATAATTACACACATCACAACACATGACACATAATCATCCATCCACATCATACATCATATGTACATCACATCATATGTAGGATTACTAGATATATATAATAATTAATTAAACTATTTTATTAATTATTTTTTGGAAATCAAGATATACTTGAAATTTTTAGAATTGTCAAGGGCATTTTCATAATTCTGGATGAGAGGACAATCCTTGAAATTTTTAAAATTGTCAAGGGTATTTTTATAATTTTGGATAAGAAGACAGTCCATGAAATTTTCAGAATTGTTGAGGGAATTTTCAAAATTCTATACATGAGAACAATCATCAAGATTTTCAGAATTGTTGAGGGTGTCTTCGTATTCTAGATGAGAGGACAGTCCTCGAAATTTTCAAAAATATTGAGGGCATTTAAGGAATTCTATAAAAAAGGGATAGAGTTAAAATTTCTTAAATTTTGAGGGGCATAATAATCTTTTTCTCAAAAGATAACCTAACCCTCCTTCACCCTCACTACTCTGCCGCACTGCACATGGCGGGCGCCCTCGACGATGGCCGCCAAGGCGACCAACCTGCGGCATTCTTGTTGGAGGCAAGGTGGCCGTAGCCACCGCCTTTGTAGGGGCCTTGGTTGATTGGCCTTGCTGCGGTAGCCATGCCATGGTCAACCACCCCAGCAAGGGGCCTGGTCATGGCCAGCCACCTCTGTATGCAGACAACATGCATGTGGCCGCCCCTCCCTCATAAGCAGCACCTACTTTCACTGCCAATCGTTGCAATAAGCATGTAGAATAGTTCTACGTGATTCAATCTCATCACACGTAGTTTAAAACCAATTTTTCACACGAAAACCTTAGCTCTGATATCACTGTTAAGAAACCTCAACGGGTGCATCACATGCGCAGCGAAAATCAAAATAAAAATTAATTTTTCACGCAAATCAAATTGTCATGCAAAAGATCGGAGTCGCAAGAAAAATCGTAAAAACTAAAAAAATCACGATGTGTGAGAAATTGATTTTACCTAGGGAGATCGTATATCTCTGTATTCCAGATCCGGATGGAGAAGATGAAGGAGGTCAAGCGTCCTCCTCTCTAACAGTATCCACATGATGGTTCTCTATAGCGAAACTCCTACAATCTGATCTTACAACTCTTGCTTAGAGGGAGGGAGGAGAATAGGAGGTGGTGGCAAAAGCTGTAGCCTCTCAACCATGAGTCTCCCCTCCTATTTATAGAGAGCCACTAAGAAACCCTAAGGCTCTTGCCTTAGTGGGTATTGGATTTCCATCCAATAACCCACTAATCTTACATTATTGGATCTCTATCCAATAATATCCTTAGGCCTCTAATTGGGTCTTAAGCAAGAACCCCATCAGCATAGGGTCTCATCTAATGAGAATAGGGGTTAATTGGATCTTCATCTAATCCTCTATTCGCTAAAGCATCCACCATATGTGTGTGACCCTCTAAGCCCAATACCGAGCTGGTCGTGAGTCACTCCCATCAGAACACCTTCTGATATAGTGGATGTACTAGGCCACTATGCCATAGTCCCTAGATGATACAAGGTGATTGAATCCGATAGACTTGTCTGTCCACAGTTACCATGTATCTATAATCCCTCATCCAAATAATATCCTAGAGATCGTATATTGGACATAGTACTGTCAGCTCACATACGGAATTAGTTGGTCTTGCTCTAATCGGATTCTACCGAAGAACTCCTCTCTTAATCCAAATAACCCTAGCCAGGGATTTGTTTGAGTAAGTACATATGAGATATTCTTCTCGTGATACCGAGAGTGAATAATCCTCTATTGACACTTAATTACCTTCGTAAAATTGGCTACCAATCCCGATAACCAGTTGTACCAGATCTGAAACTTTCCAAACTAGTAAGTCTAGCGTCAAAGGAAGGAGTACTCATACAAGACATCCTTAGTGTCTCAAGTCTAAGGACCAAATGCACAACTGGGACTATGGAATCACTGTTTGATATTAGGTATCATTAACCATACAACATTCTATAAGCAGATTAATCAGTGAACTCATTCTCCAATGAGCACTTGTACTATATCCTTAGTGTCTCCACACAAGTGGCTATGAGACTAGCCGCCTCTATCATATGGATGGGTATATAGTACACCGATCTGTCTGGTTATCTTAATGTCCTTCTTGAGTAACCTATGACCGGGATTATTTATGATCTGTGTTTAAAGTTGAATCGATCTCATTATCGTGATCTCATCATGATTCGACTCTCATTTCACAGAACCAAGGACATCATAATATATATGCAATAGATAATGTGAGAATATGTCAATATTAATCATAAGCAAAAATATCATATAACATGTCACACGTGTCATCACTCACGTGATTGGCTTACAGGGCACCTGTAACCAGCAAGGCCGACACGTCCAGAGTTGGAATTGGGGTTGTCCTAATGCAAAATGGTTGATCCCTTGCTAACACTAGCAAGGCTTTGTCTCCCTCCCACCTTAAAATGTCTATGTGCGAGAAAGAAATGCTTGCTATCATACACGTCATCACGTAGTGGAGACCCTACTTAATCGACCAACGCTTCCAGATTAAGACTGACCATTGGAGTCTCCGGAGTAATAATGATGGGTAACTAAACTCCTTGGTTTTGATTATGAAATTATTTATCAAAAGGGGAAAGAAAGAGAATGTTGTTGCAGACGCTTTATCTCGGCTGCCGGGACAAGCCGAAATTTCAGTCATCTCCCTTCCCTCTACTGACTTCCTAAAAAACATTAGGGAGGAATGGAAGAATAACCCAGAGACCCGAGGCACCATAGAAAAGTTGGAGAAGAATTTTGGTTCCATGGGTCACTACACTTAGGATTCAAGGGACTTACGCTACAAGGGCCGAATTGTGAATGTTCCTTCTTCTGCTTACATCAAAACAATTTTACATGAGATGCACTCTTCACCTTAGTAGGACACTTAGGATTTCTAAGAATATATAAGAGGGTGAAACAAAACTTCTTTTGGAGAGGCATGAAAAGATCTATTTGTGATTATGTATCTAAATGTGATATATGCCAATAGCAAATATGTGAAATAGTGGCAAGACTAGGAAAGCGCAGGCATTACCTATACCAGACTCAGCATGGATTAATATCTCCATGGACTTCATTGAAGGGCTACCACTATCACAAGGTAAAAGTATAATCTTTATGGTGGTAGATCGTTTAACAAAATATGCTCACTTTTATATTGTGAGACACCCTTATACCGTTGCCTGTATTGCTCAACTCTTTGTAGAAAATATTATTAAATTACATAGGATGCCAAGGTTAATTGTGAGGACAGGGTGTTTAAAGCAGATTTTAGACCGAACTCTTCCAATTATAAGACACCCAACTAAATATGAGTGCAGCCTATCATCCACAAACGGATGGACAAAACAAAGGTGGTGAACAGATGCTTCGAGACTTATCTATGATGCTTCACTAGTGACCGACCAAAAGAGTAGACAGGTGGCTTCCTCGGGCCGAATGGTGGTATAACATAACTTATCATTCATCAACCAAATATACTCCCTATGAGGCATTATATGGCCGACCGCCCCCTATAATACTAAATACGTAATTGGTGCGGCCAAAGTAGATCAAATCAACCAAAACTTAATTGACAGGGACAAGCTTCTGCAACTGCTGAAGGATAACTTAACTGCCACCCAAGCTTGTATGAAGCAACAAGCAAACACTCATCGAAGTGAGTGGAAATTTTCAGTAGGAGATTGGGTCTACCTTCGCTTACAACCATACAAGCAGCTGTCAATCAACACCAGAGCATCGATGAAGCTATCTCCTCGATTCTATGGACCATATCAGATCTTGGATCGTATTGGCGTATGGCATACAGATTAAAGCTACCAGAAGATGCTAAGATCCATCCCGTCTTTCATGTATCCTTACTGAAGCCTAAGTTGGGAGAGCATAAGTCAGCTCAGACCCAATTGCCGAGCACTACAAATGATGGCGAGATTCAAGCTCAACCACAAAACATACTTGATCTAAGGATCGTGATGCGCCATCAATGCCCCTCAACTGAAGTACTAGTGAAATAGAACAACTTACTATCTAAAGATACCACATGGGAGTCTTATGAGGAGCTGAATGCTCGATTCTTAGAGTTCATGGACCCTCGGTCTTGAGGATAAGGCTGATTCAAAGAGTGCGGGCTTGATAGGACCCTAGCAGGGCTGAGTCCAACTCACCCTAGTAGAGTCAATAAAACTCTATGAAATTATAATAAAAACCCCACCTAGTCACCTTTATCTTATAAAGAAGTGTGGCTAGGATTTTAGTTTGGGGCCTAAGGGCTTAGTGGCCGCCGCCCTTTACTAGGCTGGTTGGCCAGGGTTTTCATCTGCTACAATCGGCTATGTAGCCAATTAGGTCACCACATATTCCGATTAAGGTAGGTCGGCTATAAGAGGGGCAAGGGAGTAATTTTACTTAGGCAACACCCCCTAGGGTTAGGGTTTTGAGCCATATATAAGTCTGTAGCCTCCTCCTCTTTTAATCAAGCAAGATATCTTTTATTTTTAGCCTTGTTGACCGATCCTAGGAGGGAGGAACCCCTATAGTGTTCTAAGGGTTGATCCCCCTCAAAGATCAAATCCTATAGAGCTCCTTCTAGGGTTCTCCCAGTTTGTCGAATCTTCGCCAATTGTCCATCGACGTTCTCATAATCAGTTGGTCCGAAGCAGTTCAATAATTCCTCTTTGAATTACTACCAGGAAAAGCCTTCATGGGTATGCTTAAACCAATCAAACCATTGAATCATGTTCCCTTCAAGATGGATGGCCACAATTTCCACCATGAAAGCATTAGTGGTGTGGTGGAACTGAAAGTAGTGCTCCGTGCGTGAGATCCAACTGATCAGGTCTCCTTATTCCCATCTAAGGAAGTCTATCCTCATGCATAGATTATATTGATTAATTATAGTGCCTCTTCGCTCCTGAAATTCTTCTCTCCAATCTAAAGTTTCCCCTTGTCGTGAATTCCTTGGGCTCGATGGTCGACCCATGCTGAGTTCGACGAAGATAGTCAAAAATTTCTCCTCCATGTGGGTCTCAAAGGCTTGAAACCTGGTATTGATAGCCTCCTTGGTTGCCATAGTATAAGCCTCCAGATTTGTGATGTTGAGGTATTTCTTTTGTTGTCGGGTTAAGGGCATGAGAGGTTTCGGAGAAAGAGTGGCCGAAAAGGTGGGTGGATCGGTGAAGAAGTAGGCTACGGTTAGGGGTGTTTGGGGGTTGATTTAGATCAGTTTTTGGCTACAGTTTGATAGGGTTTTTGGGCTGTGATGCAGTGGTTGAAGATGAAAAAGATGAAGCTCAAAAAATTGAGAAAGACAATAGTGAAATCTGATAGAATCTAACGAAGAGATGATGTATACATGTTGTCCTACCGAACAAAATTTGCATTGAAGAAATGATGAATTCTCAACATAAATTCCAGAAGAAATTCAAGGAAATTATGCAAAATTTTAATGACAAAACCTCGATTCAGATGAGAATATTATCAATAATTTAGATTGATAAAATTTTGACAGCGTAATGGTAAAAAAATTGATGCAAAGAGAGAAGGCATATTCATCGTCGTAAAAATCCAATAATACACAATAATGAATTACAACACAATAGGATCAGTTTCCGAGAGAAATTTTTTGAGAGATTAATCTTAGATGAAATCTAAGTTGATCTATGAGAGCATGTAAAAATTTTATCCACAAAGATGTTTAATAAATTTGTTTTAGTATGCCTTTATGTGGTTGAAAAATTTATGCAGCGTTTCCCCTTTGCAACAATGATCACGTTTACGATGGTAGAATTTGCAACAAGGTAAATATGAAAAAGCTTCTTTGGTATGTAAAGATAAAGGTTTGCAATAGTAGGAAGGTGTGGGTATTAGAATTTTACCAGATCCTCAATGCAAACACAGGGGGCAACGGTATAATTGATCTATGGCTTGTGGTGGATGGTGGAGGTGACATCTTGAAGCAATTATGGGAATTGCTTAAATGGATGGAGGCGGCAGAGATAGCAGTAGGGGCAGTACTAATGTGGCTCTGGTACCAGATGATAAAACCCCAGAAGGACCTCTATAGGATTTGGTATTTGAGGGGGATCAACTCTTGGAACACTATAGGGGTTCCTCCCTCCTAGGCTCGACCATAAGGCTAAAATAAAATGGATTCTTGCTTGATTGAAAAGAGAATGAACCTACAAGCTTATATAGGGCTCAAAATCCTAACTCTAGGGGGTGCTTCCTAAGTAAATTTACCTCCTTGCCCCTCCTATAGTCGCTCTGTATCAATAGGGATGGGCGGTGGTCGGCTGCATAGCCACCTTTACCTGCTAGAAACCCTGGCCGACTAGCCTAGTAAAGGGGGCAACGGCCAGTAAGACTTAAGGCCCCAAAATAAATCCTATCACACTTCTTTATAAGATAGTGAGGTTTTATTATAATTTCACAGAGCTTTTATTGATTACTACTAGGGTGAATATGACCCAACCCTGCTAGGGTCCTATCAGGCAAATACCCAATGCCTATGTTGGATGAATTGCTTAATGAACTGAAGGGAGCCTAGGTCTTCACCAAGTTGGATTTGTAGTTCGGATACCATCAGATTTGGGTGTAGGGAGAGGACATAATGAAGACCACTTTCCAAATGCACAATGGGCACTACAAATTCCTAGTAGTGCCTTTCGACTTTACTAATGCCCCTCCAACTTTTCAATGCCTTGTGAATGACGTCTTTCGGGTTTACCTTTGTAAGTTCATTTTGGTCTTCTTTGATGACATTTTGATTCATAGGTCTTCCTTCCAAAACCATATTTCTCACTTACGGATTATTTTGACAACTCTAGAAGAACATTCCCTTTTTGTCAAAAAGTCACAGTGTAGCTTCATGAAGAGCGAGGTTGAATACCTTGACCATATCATCTCAAAGGAAGGAGTGGTAGCTAATCCTTCAAAGATTAAAGCAATGCAAGGCTGGCTATTGCCGAAAATGATCAAAGCTTTGTGGGGATTTTTAGAGCTGATTAGCTACTACCGCAAGTTCATGAAGAACTACAACAAGATCAGTGCTCCCCTCATGGCATTGCTAAAGAAGGATTCCTTCTAGTGGTAGGAGGAAGCAACCGAAGCCTTCATTGCCCTAAAGGCTACGATGATGTCTACACTAGTGCTAGCCCTTCCTGACTTTGAAAATGTATTCGTGATTGAATCTGACATGTTGGGAGTCGGAATTGGTGCTATACTAATGCAAGAAGGCCGACCACTAGTATACACTAGCAAGTTTCTCTCCCTAACACATATGAAATTATCGATCTACAACAAAGAGATGCTAGCCATCATGCATACGGTTACAAAGTAGAGACCTTACCTGATCGGCTGCCGATTCCAAATCAAGACCGATCACAAGAGTCTGACTATGCAATTGGGTAACAAAATTGCTAGGATTTGACTATGAAATTGTTTATAAAAAGGGGAAGGATAATGTGGTTGTAGAGCGTATTCCCACCTCCCTGAGCATGATGAATTCGTAGCCATCTTTCTCTTGATTTGTGACCTCTTAGAAGACATCATATCAGGAAGGAGTGACAAGGTGATCCAGAGACCTAGGGAATCATTAAGAAATTGGAGGAGAACCTGAGTTCAATTGCGCACTAAAGTTGGGATTCGAAAGATCTACAGTACAAGGGTCGAATTGTGTTATGCTTCACTCCCCTTGCCAAACCACCACCCTACAGGAGTTGCACTCATCTCCTATGGCTGGACATTCAGGATTTCTTCAAATCTACAAAATAATTCACTAAATTTTCTATTGGAAAGGTACGAAGAAGATCATTGCAGAATTTATGGCTCAATGCGGCATATGCCAATGACACAAAGGAGAGACGGTAGAAAGTCCAAGAAAATTGCAACCCCATCCCCATACCAGGCTCAGCTTAGACCAACATCTTCATGGAGTTCATCGAATGGTTGCCATCATCTCAAGGGAAAGATATCATCCTTGTTGTTGTTGACTACTTTACGAAATATGCCCATTTATGTGCTATCTGAAATCCTTATACTATCGCCAGTATTGCCCAAAATTTTTTGGAGAATATAGCTAAATGCATGGGATACCTCACTCTATTGTAAATGCTCGTGATAGGGTTTTCATCAGCAAGTTTTGGATGGAGCTTTTCAGTTATGGGGCACACAATTGAAGATGAGCATAGCCTATCATTCCCAAATCGACAACCGAACATATGTGGTGAAGAGGTTCTTGGAGAATTACCTCATATGCTTCACCAGTGACAAGCCGAAGGAGTAGACTAAATGTCTTCCCTGGGCCGAATGATGGTACAATATAATATATCAATCATCCACCAAATGTACTATGTTTGAAGTTGTCTATGTCTAGCCTCCTCTAACAATCACCAAATATGTGGTCGACACATCAAAATTGGATCAGGTAGACAGAGAATTAATTGACAGGGATAAAATTTTGCAGATATTGAAGGATAATCTCACGGCAGCCCAATAAAGAATGAAACAACAGACTAACAAACATAGTAGCGAAAGAGAGTTTGTTATTGGAGATTGGGTCTTCCTTTGCCTTCAGCCCTACAAGCAAACATCCATAAAAAACTCAGGCCTCAATAAAATTGTATCTCCACTTCTTTGAACCCTACAAAATTTTGGAGCACATTGTAGCCATAGCTTACAGATTGGACTTACCCATTAACTCCAAAATACATCTGGTCTTCCACATTGTCACGGACAACAATGTAAACAAGGTGTTTAATGAAATGCTCGTGTTTGTCTGTGTCCTTCGGTTTAGGTACATATCTTGTACAATAAGAAGCGGGCTTGCAGTAGGCTTAGCAGCCCTAGTTTGATTTACTTTATGGCCAAGTTTGGCTTGTAAATACAAGTGTGTCTTATAAGCACTTGTGAGGACTTCGGTCTGTAATGGACCATTATCCTTTGTGTGCAACCTTTCTGAGTTTGTAATGTCCATGGGTGTAATTTGTATTTGGCTTTATAAAGTATTTTCTTGAGCAGTTGCTTGTGGATCCCATGGGAATTGCTTCTTCTAGCCCGTTTTCTCCTTTTGTAAGTCTATGGGACTTTAGGAGATCTCGGGGAGGGCTGACCTTTGTGGACAGACACGCATGGGTGCCGCACGGCTTAGGCAAAATCAGCTAAGCCCGTGATAATGTGGTATCAGAGCGGGACAAGCACACGCAGAAACACTTGCCATACAAACATGGGGGACCTAGCTGGGCTGTGTGGAGGACAGCCAACACGCGCAACCGTTTGGGGTAAACAGATATTGAGATGTAGGGAAAGGAGTTGCTTAGAGGAGCGAGCATCCAGGTTTGGCATTCATAGGAACGACCAACCCCTTTGCGCGAGAGGCACCATGAGGATAAGCAAGCGAAGAAGAATACGTAGCACACAAAGATTAGGATGGTTGAGTTCGAGCTATAGCTCAACATTGGCAACCAAACTTAACGGTGCTTAAGGCAAAGCAAGGCCCTTGGTGAAAGATGAGACCGTACAAGGTAGGACGTGTTGTTAACGACCGAAAGAGTTATGCAAAGCTCACAGAGGTGAGGGGAATTGCTAACTCGAAGGATTCGAAACTCATGCAAGGGCTTGTACACGGATGACGGAGTGTTCGTGGCCATCCCAAGGCGCGATTGGAACTCGGCGCCATGGAGCATAAGAACTTTCTCTTCGACATGGAAAGGATAAGTCCATAGGTGGCTGAAATGTGCAACAAGTTCAGCATGTTGCTAGACCTTGAAGGGTGCAGTGGAGATTGTATTGGAGAAGGGTCGCAATATAACAAGTACATTTGCGGGGGCAGAACAAGGCGCAAGTTCAGCAAGACGGAGTAGTCCAAAGGGGATGGTGGTCTCCGAAACTTCTAGTGGGAAGTATGTAAAGAGAAAAGTTGCTCCAGCAGGATAAATATCCAAGAGGGACAAGTCCTAGTTCTCTAGTGGGAGAATCATGTGCAACGAACTGCATATATTGAGGAAGAGTTCCTCAAGGCTATATCTCCACAAAGCTTAACAGACCAAGTGAGCGACGAAGAGTCATCGCATGATCTCGAAGGAGGTAATGCATTGGTGGATGCATTTCGAGATCAAGTGGGGGAGCAATCCAAGGCAACATCATATAAAGGCACACTTAGAGTCGATGCAGAAATCGAACTAAACAGAGGGCTGACCTGTGGAATGGTGGACGTGAGGGCCACTATCAACTCAATGCAAATCAAGGAGCAGAGCGACTTGGATGCAGAAATCGAACTAAACAGAGGGCTAACCTGTGGAATGGTGTACGTGAGGGCCACTATCAACTCAATGCAAATCAAGGAGCAGAGCGACTTGGGTGGAACTCGGTGAAGTATCCAAGCCGCATGAAGGGAGTCGACATAGAAGATAGAACATGGAGCAGAAGCACGAAGCTTTCCTTAGACAGAGGTCAAGGGCATGAACTCTTGTAGAGGCAAGAGTGGGATCATGTCGTTCCATGGGCCTTATTCTGATGGGACAGACTTATTTTGCATAGTGCCAAAGATGAAAGGAGCTTCAAGGCACATGCAAGCTACCTTAGAGATGTATTTGATGGAGTAACTAAGGTGATTCAACTTACAGAGGTACAGTTGGGATCATGAGACCTTAGTACGGGGCAAGAGGACACAGAGGCGGGTCCTCTTGAAGAATATGCCACAGTATTACCATTTGAGTTGTCAGGAACAAGAGGTGCTTAGCAAGATTGTGTTGGTAGGGGATAGAGGCCCAAGATCCAGACAATGGTGCACCAACTCTAGCGAAGTCAGGGGACTTCAGGAGCTACTAGGTGACGGGCTGTCCTAGAGCTATGCTTCGTCCAGGTGTGACCCAAGAGTGGGTGGACGAAGGGAAATTACCAAGGGAGCGAACTAAAATTCGGAGATGGTGGAGGCCCTACGATGTGTTGGCAGAGGCCACACGTGGAGAAGTCATAGTCCGAGTTCATCACACGAGAATCTGTATGCAATGGAGATGTCACCAGGAGGCGACATGGTGCAGCGGATCATGGTGGAATAGTTCGTGACAATGCAATACAAGCAATCTTGTCCCGTGAGAGACAAGATCATACGGAGGTATGATCAGGAGTTATTGGGAGTTCCACTTTAGTGTACAACACAACAAGAAGGGTTATGGATTCAAGGAGTGAATATCGTAAGAGAGCCCGGCAAGTCAGAGGACAAAGCCGGGTAAGCGAACGTTGCTACCAAGGAAACTAAGGAGAACAGAATCGACGTAAGCCCTGCAACAAGATGGCGGAGGCCATGTATGAGAGTTGCAGTCTGTCTTTCCATCGACTAAGGAGAACTGCTAGGAGGACACAGTGGTGTCGAAGTAAGTGGTCGAAAGGGGCGAGGAAGCGACGACGAGTTCAGCGGGGCTCAGCTACCCAAAAGAAAAGCGTTAGTTGGAAAGGAGTTGGACTCAGAGGAGCTCCATAGTGCCACAGAGGCAGATCTACTGATCGCAAAGGAAGGGATGAAGATGCAAGATAACGGATAGTAGCGCAATGGACTTGGCAGCGCCATGGTACCGCAGATGCGGGACTTCTATGTAGTCATCGATCCCTTGCTCTCATGGAGGGAGAGCATTGGTCGTAAAAGGGGCCGAGGAGGTGGAGAATGCAGAGGCAAACTCCAAGTACCAAGACAGGGCAGAAGGGCAGAGGCCAAGAAACTTCATAAGACCGATGTCGATGGGCTTCTCATCAAGATAGCCGAAATTAAGGGACTTCGGGTTGATGCAGGAGTGCTCGACCAAGGAACAAAGTAGGCAGTATACTGTACTGTACCTTTCTACTCAGAGGAGTAGGCGACAAAGGTGATGGAGAAGACGGTACAATCCCAAAGGAGACCAGATCTATCAAAGACTTACTCCAAATTGAGGGACTCTAATTTGTGGTAAACTTTTTGCTCTTTTCGGGCAAAACTGCTTGTTTTCCACAAGTTCAATGGCAGTGGGAAGGCAAATCATAGTAGCTAACCTAACGCAAGGAGTGCAACCACTTCAAGTGCTTCAGAAGTATGAGTAAAGAGCGGACGAATGTTAGTAACTAGCTCAATGCATGAGGTACAAACTCGAGGAGGCAGGCGAAATCAAGTAACCTTTGCCTTCTCAACTCGAGAGAATGGGCGAAACCAAGTACCCCAATTCTCTTAACTCGAGGAGGTGAGCGAAGCCAAGTAACCTTACCTTCTCAACTACGAAGAGAATGGGTGAAGTCAAGTATCCCAGTTCTCTTACTTATCCAAGCAGGGGAGCTCTGCACAAGTTCAGTGACCCTTCAAAGAAAGTTTATGGAAGACAATGGTTATCAAATCCTCACCGTTGGTGATCAGTACTACTGAGAGTAGATTTTTCACTTTATTTCCTAATTGACTAATTGAAAGCGGGAGTGATGCTAACATACTTGGAAGTGACAACTAACAGTGGAAGAAGGTTCAATGGGCAAACATTGTGGAGGAAGGACCTTAAAATTTTCAAAGTCTGTGAGGCGATGCTCGTTAAAGCTCTAACAAGAATCTACCCAATTCAAGCAATATGAGTATACTACGATACTAGCGCATAATAAGGTAGGTCTTTTCCTTCATCAGAGGGATCTGCGAGAACCAATAAGGATTAACACAACTTAGCCAACCACACACCAGATTTAGTCATTGGTGAGTTGAAGCAGCATGGCAGATCAGAGTTGGAGAGCAGTGGAGAGCGGCTAGGAGCCAAAGGGGTGTGTTGCAGCCAACGCAGAAGAGCGATGGAGAGCGGCTAGGAGCCAAAGGGGTGTGTTACAGCCAACGCAGAAGATTGAAGATTCAGCAGAATGCGTGGAGATACAGCGTCTACAGTGGCTTCGACGAGGACGTCGAAGGAATAAGTAGGGTAGAATGTCACGGACAATAATGTAAACAAGGTGTTCGATGAAATGCTCGCGTTTGATTTACTTTATGGCCAAGTTTGGCTTGTAAATACAAGTGTGTCTTATAAGCACTTGTGAGGACTTCGGTCTGTAATGGACTATTATCCTTTATGTACAACCTCTCTGAGTTTGTAATGTCCATGGGTGTAATTTGTATTTGGCTTTATAAAGTGTTTTCTTGAGCAGTTGCTTATGGATCCTGTGGGAATTGCTTCTTCTGGCTCGTTTTCTCTTTTTGTAAGTCTATGGGACTTTAGGAGATCTCAGGGAGGGCTGACCTTTGCGGACGAACACGCAAAGGTGCCGCACGGCTTAGGCAAAATCAACTAAGCCCTGACAACATGTCCTATCTTAAATTAAAGCTAGGAGAAGATGAATCAGCTCAAAGCCATCTATCTGACATCTCTGCTGATAGAGAGGTCCAGGTTCAACCAGAGACTATATTGGACCATAGAATCATGATGCACCATAGAGGCCCTTCAACTGAAGTACTAGTATAGTGGACCAATTTGTCGACTGAGAATGCTACCTGGGAGTCCTATGAAGAATTGAAGATAAAGTTTCTAGAGTTCATGGAGGCCTAGCCTAGACAAAGTTGATTTAAAGATGGTGGGTCTAATAGGACCCTAGCAAGGTTGGGTCATAGTCTACTGAGTTGAGTCCGCTGATTGAGCCCTGTTGGCTGGCCTAGACTAGACATTGAATCGGTTAGGACCTGATTTGAATAAATAGGTCCAAATCCTAATTGAAGTTAAATTCAACTAAAGTAGAAGTCCTTTTAGAAGTATGAGTTCTATTCCCAGTAGGACTCTTAGTTGGAGTCTAGGGTTAGGGGGTCTCTTTATGGAACCTTATAAATAAGCATGTAATTCTTCTTTTCGTAGCCAATGAAAGATCACTACTACTATCTCCTCCTCCCTCCCTGCTATTGCCGCTAACACCATCTAGCATAATTCTCATGCCCTTGACTCGACAACAAAAGAATGAGTTAAAAAACATCACAGATCTTCAATCTTATGCGATGGCCTTAGATGATGCTCTCATGCAAGGATTAAAGTCTTCGAGGTTTGCATGTAGGATATATTACAAGCACTCTGCCATGAATTCAAAATTGGCCGATCGGAGAGCCCAAATAGATCTCAATGTAAAGAAAATTCAGATCACAAGAAGAACCAATCTAAGAAGGGTGATCAAGCGCAAGACTCTAGATACCAGTGCAGGAGGGTAGAGTCCCTAGATGGGAAGATGGAGACCCAATCAGATGGATCTCGAGTGCTAAAAGTTCTTATGTTCCCACAAGACTCCAGAAGGATCTATGGTGGACATCGCCATTATACACCTCGAGGGAGATGCAATGGTATGACTAGTTTGAGCACACACACAGTGCACCCATGTGAAGGCAACTCACAAGCATACTACTAATCCATTTTAGACCATCGGAGTACAAGAACATGGATAGCTAACTTATGAAGATTTATCAAATCATGCAAGAATACCAAACTAGGTTTGAACATCTCTGGAATCAAACTCGTGATTGGTCTGAAAGGAAATTGTTAGGGACATTCATTGAAGGATTTAAACTGAAGATCCGATGTGAAGTTAAGGCCCGTCAACCGTATACCTTGATGGCTGCCATCTCATTTGCCCGTATCCAAGAAGAAAAGCTTAACATCGACACCCAAAGGACCAAGATCATGCATAGACTAGCAGCCATCAAACCACCAACCTTCCTTGCTGCTAACTGAACTCCTATGACAAAGAAGCTTAATCGAGAAGAACTCCAAGAAAGATTGGCTAAAGGGCACTACGACGAACCATGGAGCAATGATCATCACTGCAAAGGAGGGAGACTTTTGATGATTGAACCAATTGAAGATCTAGAACCAAAGGACATATATCCTAAACCTGAGGAGGAAGATGCAGAGGAAGAAGACAAGCTAGTCATTAGCATGGTCTATACCTTAGCCGGCTATGCCAACCCTCAAACGATGAAGATCAAAGGATTCCTCAAGCACCAGCCGATCATAATCCTAATCGACATTATAAGCACCAACAATTTCATGGACAACAAGGTTGCTGCCCGATTAACCTACCGAGTCAAAAATTGCGACAAGTTCGACGTGAAGGTAGCAGATGGCTAAACCTTATCTTGCGGCCACAAGTGCCCATAGGTGAAACTGATCATACAAGGCCAAAAGATAACTGTAAACTTTTTCTTGCTACCATTGGAAGACTATTGACTCTAGGTGATGTTTCCTGGAACTTCTCTAAACTTCTTATGAAGTTTTTCATTAATGATAAACAGGTATCCTAAAAGGCAAACGCGGGGGCAAGGTTTCCACCATTATGAGTCAAAAAATGGAAAGGGTGTTGTACAAGATGCACACCGATTTCCTAATCCAATTGCAAGGGCTGCAACTTGACAAACTGACGATGCAAGAAGACCTTACTCTCTCCTCCTTACTTGCTGAATTTGTGGACGTGTTTGCTGAACCAAAAGGACTTCCCTCTACTCAGCTACATGACCAGTGAATTCCCATCTTGTCGGGAAAAGCTCTAGCAAATGTTCGACTATACCAGTACCCCCATCTTCAGAAGGCTAAGATAGAGCAGATTGTCCAAGAGATGTTGGAAATAGGGATCATCAGGTCGAGTGTTAGCCCCTAATCTTCACCGATCCTCTTGGTATGAAAGAAATGGCGGATGTAAGAAGATTACTAGGCCCTCAACAACATCATGATGAAGGATAAATACCCAATCTCTATGGTAGTTGAATTGCTTGATGAACTGAAGGGAGCCCAGCTCTTCACTAAATTGGATTTGCAATCCGGTTATCATCAGATCCGAGTGTAGGGAGAGGACATATCAAAGACCACTTTTTTGACACACAACGGGCACTACAAATTCCTAGTAATGCCTTTCGACCTAACAATGCCCCGTCTATTTTTTAAAGCCTCATGAATGACATCTTTCTGGTTTACCTCTGAAAGTTTGTCTTAGTTTTCTTCAATGATAATTTGATTTATAGCTCCTCCTTCGAAAGCCATATCTCTCACGGATTGTTATGATGACTCTATGAGAACATACCCTTTTTGTCAAAAAGTCAAAGTGTAGCTTCATGAAGAGCGAGGTTGAATACCTTAGTCGTATCATCTCAAAGGTAGGAGTGGTAGTTGATTCTTCAAAGATTGAAGTGATGCAAGACCGGCCGCTACTGAAAATGATCAAATTTTTATGGGGATTTTCAGGACTGATCGACTACTACTGCAAATTCATGGAGAACTATGGCAAGATCAACGCTCCTCTCACGACATTGCTAAAGAAGGATGCCTTCCAGTGGTCAAAGGAAGCAACTGAAGCCTTCAATTCCTTAAAGGTTGCGATGACGATACACCAGTATTAGCCCTACCCGACTTCGACAAGGTGTTCGTGATCGAATCTGACATGTATAGAACCAGAATTGATGCTGTACTAATTCAAGAAGGCCAACCACTAGCATACACTAGTAAGGCTCTCTCCCTAACACATCTAAAATTATTGGTCTACGACTAAGAGATGCTGGCCATCGTGCATGTGGTTATAAAGTGGAGACCTTGATCGACCGAGGATTCCAAATCAAGACCAGCCACAAGAGCCTAAAATATTTTATAGAGCAAAATATTTCATCCCCTGAGGAGCAAAAATGGGTAAGAAAATTGCTATTATTTGACTATAAGATTGTTTATAAAAAGGAGAAGGATAACATGGTTGCAGATGCACTTTCTCACCTTCCCGAGTAAGCTGAATTGGTAAGCATCTCCCTCTCGGTTTATGACCTCTTGGAAGGCATCAGGAAGGAGTGGCAAGGTGATCTTGAGACCTAGGGGATCATTAAGAAATTGGAGGAGAATCCAAGTTCAGTTGCGCATTATAATTGGGACTCAAAAGATCTACAGTACAAGGGCTAAATTGTGTTGGTGCCTCACTCCCCTTGCCAAACCACCATCCTACAGGAGTTGCACTCATCACTTGCAGTTGGACATTCAGGATTTATTGGGACCTACAAAAGAATTCACCAAATTTTCTATTAGAATGTCACGAAGAATATCATTGTAGAATTTAGGGCTCGATGCGACACATGCCAACGGCAGAAAGGAGAGATGATAGCAAGTCGAAGAAAATTACAGCCCCTACCTATATCAAACTCAACTTGGACCGACATCTCCATGGACTTCATCGAAGGGTTGTTATCATCTCAAGGGAAATGTACCATCCTTGTTGTGTTGACCACCTTATGAAACACACCCACTTTTGTGCTATCTGAAATCCTTACACTACCGCCAGCATTGCCCAATTTTTTATAGAGAATATAGTTAAATTGCATAGGATACCTTGCTCTATTGTAAGTGACAGGGTTTTCACCAACAAGTTTTGGATTGAGCTTTTTTAGTTACAAGGCACACAATTGAAGATGAGCACAGCCTATCATCCCCAAACTGATAGCCAAACAGAGGTGGTGAACAGGTGCTTGGAGAATTATCTCAGATGTTTAACCAATGACAGGCCAAAGGAGTGGATTAAATGGCTTCCCTAGTAGTCACCAAATGTACTATGTTTGAAGCTGTCTATGGTCGGCCTCCTCTAGTAATCACCAAATATATGGCCAGCACATCAAAAGTGGCTTAGGTAGATAGAGAATTGATAATAGGGAAATAAATTTATAGTTATTGAAGGACAATCTCACCGTAGCCCAAGAAAGAATAAAATAGTAGGCTGACAAACACAGAAGTGAAAGAGAGTTTGCTATTGGAGATTAGGTCTTCCTTCATTTTCAGCCCTACAAGCAAACATCCATAAAGACTCGAGCCTCAATAAAGTTGTCATCCTACTTCTTTGGACCCTGTAAAATTTTGGAGTGCTTTGGTGCCATAGCTTACAATTGGACTTACCCATAGACTCCAAAATACATTCGGTCTTTCACGTGTCCTACCTCAAATTGAAGCTAGGAGAATATGAATCAGCCTAAAGCCATCTACTCAACATCTCTACTAATGGAGAGGTCCAGCTTTAGCCAGAGACCATATTGGACCGTAAGATTATCATGCGCCATAGACACCCTTCAATTGAAGTACTAGTTTAGTGGACCAATTTGCATGTTGAGGATGCTACCTAAGAGTCCTGTGAAGAATTGAGGATAAAGTTCATAGAGTTCATGGAGGCTCAGCCTTGAGGACAAGATTGATTTGAAGAAGGTGAGTCTGATAGGACCCTAGCAAGGTCGGGTACTAGTCTACTAAGTCGAGTCAGCTGATTTGGCCCTGTTGGCTAGCTTAGACCAAATATTGAGTCGACTAGGACCTAATTTGAATAAACAGGCCCAAATCCTAATTGGAGTTAGATTCAATTGAAGTAGGAGTCCTAATAGAAGTAGGAGTGGTATTCCCATTAAGACTCTTAGTTGGAGTCCAGATTATGGGGTCTCTTCATGGAACCCTATAAATAAGCATGTAATTCTTCTTTTCATAGCCAATGAAAGATTGATTCTTGTTTTCAGCCTTGTGGCCAAAACTCTAGGAGGGCTGATCCCTTATAGAGATCAAGGAGGGTCGATCCCCTATAGAGATCGATTATCCCCGATAGAAACCTTTGGGTTCCTATCACTATCCTTAATTTCAGCTTGTCAGGGTTGTGTCTTCTAACGTTGGCCTAGCAGCCCCAAAGTTTAATAACCTTAAGATTATACTTCTTTCCTTTTCATATCTTATATGGTATAAACACTACCGACCTCGATGAAACTTTGTTCAGAAGGTACACTATAATATGCAAAATATATCCTAAGAATAAGACAGGTAGGTCGATAAAATTCATCATGGATCGTACATATCTAACAATGTACAATTCCTCCTTTCTAATATACCATTGAGCTAAGGTATACAAGGAAGTGTCCATCAGGATAGAATCTCATGGTCCCTGATGAAATGGGTAAACTCTGTACTCAAGTACTCTCCTCTTCGTTTCGATCGAAGAGTCTAAATACTCTTTTCAGTTAGGTCCCCTACTTTATTTTTGTATTCCCTGAATTTTCTCAAAAGCTTCTGACTTGTACTTCATCAAGTACACATGTCCATACCTAGAGAAATCATTAATGAAAGTAATGAAGTAGGAGTAACCATCTATGGCCTAAGTGGATATGAGACCATACACATCACTATGTATGAGTTCCAATAACTTAGTAGCTCTCTCTCTAGTTCTACAAATGGAGAGTTGGTAAACTTTCCATGAAGGCAAGGTTCGTAGGTTACATATGACTCATAGTCGAATGGATTTATGTATCCATCCTTCAGCAATTTTTGAATCCTCCCCTCATGGATGTGACCTAGCCTACAATATCATATGTATGCATTTGTTCACTTTATCTTGTTTTCTCTTGGATACACTTATATTCATAATTTGTGGAGCAATATCTAGCACAAACAAACTATTATACAACATTCCTCTAGTGATGATCTTATCATCTAGTATTAACGAACAACTATTATTCTCAAAAACTAATTTATTTCCTATAACTATCAAATATAAAATAGAGATAATATTTTTAATATTAAAAGGAATGTAATAACATGTAGTTCATCCAAATAGATGTAAGATGACCTCACCAATAACAACTACAGCAACTCTTACTTCATTGCCCATCTTAAGGTTTATCTCACCTCTCGCCAATCTCCTAGCCTTGCCAAACCATTTAACAAATTGTAGATATGATAAGCACTCCCGATATCCAATACTCATGTGTTATTATAAAAATTTGATAAATGTAGACTGATCATGAATATACTTAAAGCTTTTCTAAGCTTCTATTTTGCCTTCTCTATAAGATACTCTTTGTAGTTTATCTTCCAATACCTGTCCTTGCTGTAGTGGAATCACTGGCCTTTGTCCTTTGCTGAGTCTTTCTTAGAGTCCTTTGCCTTACCCAGTTCACCTTAGCTATTGAATATGAGATTTTGATGATAAAATCAATTGATGGGTTCTATTATTTAACTTGTGTGTTAGAGATGAATCATGTAATATTAAATAAGACAAGGCAATACAATCAGATGTTGGGCTTGAGTCAAGTCAGACATCGGGTTGGGGTTTGGACGATGCGATAGGAACTCATCGAGAGATCATCGGAAGCTCGCTAAAGGTATCGGGAGTATGTCGGGAGTTCACTGGAGGCTCGCCGAAGGTATTGGGAGCTTGTCGAGAGCTCACTTAGAGTGATCGGGGGCTTATTGGGAATTCATCGGGAGCTTGCTGAAGGTGATCGAGAGCTTGCCGGGAATGCACTAGGGGTTCACCAAAAGATGACTTAGACTCGTTAAGAGTATGTTGGAGGTTACTGGGAAGATCGTTGGGAGTTAAGAAGATCACTTAATATGTTAGTCAAATTGATTGTCACGTTAGTCAAATTAATTATATTTGTATACCTTACTATGTTGTAGTTAGGATCGGTTTAGTTTAGAGTCCAAATTGAGTTAGATTTAGAAGGAATCCAAATTAACTCAATATGAGGAAACCAGGTCTACTTTGGTTTGGATATGAGCTCATGTTGAGCTCATTTCATTGTCCTGGGAAGGGGTTAAAAGAGGTACGAGTCGAGTACGTAAAAATATAGAAAAAGTGACTTTTGTAGGATTCCCAACAATAGTATTGCCAGTGGGCGATGATAGTACCACCTAGGTCGATAATAATACCGCTAGCACCAACGGTAGTATCACCTGTATATAAGAATTATGAAAAGATTTAAATTTTTGACTCCATTTTTGAAGCCAATTGGGGTCTATAAATATCCCAAGTTTTCTTACTTAAAGAAGCAAGGATGGTGAATGAAAAAGGAAGAATTTTTTTATAAAAAGTGTTGTAAAATTTGAGAGCTTCCCTTGAGTGCTTCTAAGTGTAAAAGTGAGTCTAAGGGAAGTGAGAAATTATTATAAAAGGTTCCTCTCCTGAAACTGTGAAAAGGAGAAAGTGTAAGAGGTATGGTGTTCACTTGTGGAAGAAGATTGTTCAGTGGAGTATGATGGGCCTCGACGAAAGAGGACTCTGAAAAGTGGACGTAGGTCAAGTTTTGGTCAAACTACTATAAAATCTGTGAGCATCTCTACTCTTGCCTTTTATATTACATTTAATTATTCTTAATTAGTTTGAAGAAGGGCACGAGCATCATATTCTGACTTTGTTTTAAATCGCTTACTTATTCTTTTTCAATGGAGTCCAAAAATGCTTCTGATTTCTTCTTTACTTCACCCTCTCTCTCTCTCTCTCTTAATGCTAACTTGATCCTAATAGTTGATTCTAGAGTCATATTGTACTCATTAGATTATCATCTAAGTGAATAAATGACTTTTTATAGCATTAACGATGGTCAATGCATCACAAGTCCTATATTCAATGGGACAGACTACGCCTCTTAGAAAATTTGAATGCATATTTTCTTTATTTCAATATATTTTGATTTATGGTATATTATTGAAAAAGATTTTCAGAAGTCATCTAATCAAATAAATAATTGAAATTATTATGAAAAATAAATATTTTCTTTAAATGCCAAAGTTATAAATGTTTTATCCTATGCTTTAAATAAAAATGAGTTTGATCAGGTTTCTATATGTGATTCAGCTTTTGAGATTTGGCATAAATTAGAAATGATATATAAAAGCATGATTAAACTAAATGAATCATTAACTGAAAAGACATGCAAAAATAAATTTGAAAAAAACCTTCCAAAGAACATGAAACTGAGAATCTTACATGACCTTCCAAAGGACAGGAAGGAATTTGAATTGATAACAGATGACTCATCAAGTAAAACCTTGAGCGATGAGAACTTTGAACTTATAATAAATGAATCAGAAAAATTAATAAATAGAAACCATAAAAATAATCTTAAAATGAATAAAATCTCTTGCTATGAATGCAAAAAGTCGATATACTTCAAAGATGAAATGCACAATCGAGAAGTGAAAATTTTCACGTTCGTAGATAACCACAATGAGGTAAGTAACTCAACTAATGCCTCATTTACTTTTGATGAATTATTAATTTTTTTCATGAGTTTTATTATAAATTTAGAAATATTAGCAAATCCTACAAATTACTCAAGGAAGAGCATGCATCACTAGTTTATAAATTTGAAAACATGCATGGAGCATCAACATCATATATTTCTTGTTCTAAATGTGAGTCATTAGAGGTAATTAAAAAGAAAAATATCATGCTAAAATAAACTTTTGAAAAATTTAAAATATGAAATAAATCCCTAAACATGATCTTTGCAAATAAGGGTCATAATCATAAGAAAGAAGGTACAGGTTTTGTGGGCAATCGTTAACAAAAGCCAACTATCTTCATTAAAGGATCCACTTTAAACTCTTGATCTAAAATTAGATGCAACTTTTACGGTAGATTAAGACATATAGCTTATACGTATTCATTTAGAAAATATAGTCTAAATAAATTAATTTGGGTTCCTAAAGAAATCATAAACAATCTCAAGCCATTAGAGAAAATAGAAAAAACCTTTTATGAGGGACCTAGACTCAAATTGGTACCCAAATCAAACCCCACCATCTTGTAGAGTTATCTCCTAACAAGGCTAGAAGTAAAAAAAGGAATGGTGTCTTGATAGTGGATGCTCAAGCCTTATGACTTGAGATCTAACACTTTTTTCAAGCTCACTATCCTAAGCAACAATAATAAGAAATATTATTGAAATTAATTTTATTAACAAGAAATCTCATTGTGATTCATGATTATAGAATTAATCTTAATTATCTTTTGATTATGAATGACTTATGCATAGCCAATGCATGCAAGTACAAAAATGAACTAGAAGAAAGAAATTTTTAGTTATTTTTGATGCAAAATTATCTATGTAGAAATTTATGGAAAAGGGGATTTTGATGATAGGTTTAAAATCATTGGCTTGGATATTTGTTAATGCAAAGGCTATTATTGAATGATTTAAATATTACTGTGATTTTGACTAGGTTAACTTATAAATATTAATGTTGAAAATTGACTTAAAATATAATTGAATGTTTATTGTTGAATGTTAGATTATTCTTGAATTTGAGCTTAGAATAAAATAAAAAAAGGGAGAGAAAAATCATGCCTCATTTTCTAGTAATTTATTAAAATAAAAATAAAAATAAAAATAAAAATATTTTGAATGAAAATGAAATAAGCATGGTAACTCATTTCACTAAGTTAAAAGACTTAGACTCACTTAAGAAAGAAAAATTATTGAAATTAAGATAAATCAAAACTCTTCTTTGAAATTTTTTAATTCAATTATTTTGATGTTTTCTTTTTCAAATGAAACTCAGTTTTTGACTTGACATTGCATAAAGGCATTCTTGAAATAAATTACATAAATTGAAACAACTACAAAAAGAAAGTATTTTTGAAAATTTCTTAATCTCTATTTTATTATTTTTCAATAAGAGATTGATGAATCTATTCATGATATTTTTAAATTTGATGATTTAAACTTGAATAAGTTATTATTCAAATCATGATCTCAATATCTTAAAAATTGTAACTTAAGATCTTCATATAAATCAAGATAGTTTACTATGATTATTATGGTTTATTATAGCAAATTATCTAGATGAATTATTATTTATCATTTTGATCTTTTGAAATTATGACATGAGATTTTTTTTTTCATTATGAACCATAATTTTGATAACTTGAAATTTCCTACATAAGAATCAAGATCTTTTATCTTTTTTACCTTGCAACTTGAAAAGAAAAGTTTTCATTCTATTCATGATTTTGACTTCTCGATATTTGTAACTTGATTATTTTTACATGAATCAAGATCATTCTTATTACTTTATCTCCTAAAATTTCCTTTTGTTATCCGAGAGAAGATTTGTCAAATTAAATCATGACCTTTGCTATTTAGGTAGGATTTGATATCCTTCATTATTTATCCTTGACTTGTATTCATGAATGATATAACTTATCACCAAATTAATATCTCTCAAAACTGGAAAGAGTTGAAAATTAAATGAGATTTTCCTTATCATGAATATTCCCTTAACTTCTAGACTTGTCATATCCTTATTGGAAATCAAATATTTTAACTCTATGATTTCTTGTTTTGCTAAAATAGAGATTTATGATTTTTTACATTTATAATTTAATATTTTTTAATCAAGATTGTTTAGATCTTATAACATTTCTTGTTATGAGAGTTATTCAATTAAATAATGTCTTTTAGCATAAAAATTTGATTTTTCATCTTTAATGACATGATCCCTTTGTACTTATGGTTATAAAGAAACATATCATCATAATCTTTTTTTAAACAAAAAAAGGGGAGACAAAATTATTAATTTGCTTAGAATAAAATTGGATATAAAAATCTTCAAATATTGGATGAGGAGTGATTTGCTTAAAAGGAAATTAGGAATTTTAAATACATGAGAGATTTGCATGATTTGATTTTAGATTTATTGATTACTTATCTTGAAATTCACAAACAAAAAAGGAGGGATAAATTTATTAAATCATGTGTTGTGGTACTTAAAGATTTGATTTTATATCTTTAATAACATGATCCCCTTGTATATTTGGGTGTAATTAGAATATGAATGTAAAAAATATATATACTATCATATTGAAATGATTTTAATTCTTCCAAATGTATTAGTTGTCATCATATTTTTGGTTTTCCAAAATGAGATTTTTTTTCTTAGAACTTATATAAGATGATTTTTAATTCTCCAAATGTATAAGTTTATATCATATTCCTGCTTTTGTAAATTGAGCTTCTTCTCAAAATTTACATGAGATGATTTCAAATCTTCTTAATGTATGAGATAGTTTCATATCATGTAATTCATAAACCTTTTGTCTAATCAATTCTTTGATAGAATAAATAATTACATAAGATTAATTTACATAAAATGAAATTTTTTTAGTTGCTTGAAATCTACATAAGATTAATGCATAAGTGGATCTAGGATTTCTTATATTTTTGAGTTCATCTTTGAAATAATCCTTTCAAAATTTATGTTTATAAGATTGAGACTAAAAGCTTTTCGTTGCGATGTGATCTTTGTTTCCCTCCTCCATCGTTTTTTCTTCTATTTTATTCAAAAAAGGGTAGAAAATTTTTTGATGAGAAAATTATACCTTTCATCCTATTTTACTAAGAGGGAGCAACAAAATAAATTTTTCATGTATTGAATGTTTAAATATATAATCAATACTTCTCATTTTGTTGATAACAGATGGAGAGAAACTTGAAATATGATGAATTTGCCTTGAAATTATTTGCTCAACATTTTACTTTTTGTTGATGATAAAAGAGGAGAAATAGTATATTGATAATAAATATAGAATATTAATGAAAAATCATAAAATGGGTATTTCTCCTCTTTGTTGATAACAAAAGGGGAGAAATGATTGATGACTTAATGGGGAGAATTAATGATTAATGACCTAAGGGGAAGAATTTGAAATTAATGTTGTTTCATGATGAATGGATATATGTTTTGAAAATCTTTGATATATTGATGGTTGATGACTTAAAAAGAAAAATTATTTGAAATTAATGTTGTTTCATAATGTATGAATGTATGTCTTGAAAATCTTTGATATATTGATGGTTGATGAATCAAGGGGGAAAATTATTGTATGGAGAAATTTATTGTATGGATTATTTGAAAATTTTAAAATATTTATAAATGGTATCATGCTTGAATTCAAAAGTGTTGGGTATTTTTGAATTTAAGTTTGTTTTATCTTAGGGAGTTTACATGGGGGAGTTAAGGTTAACTATTATCATTAATTGGTTGCATCATCAAAATGAAGGAGATTGTTGAATCTCAAATTTTGATTATAAAATCAATTGATTGTTTATTACATAACTTATGTCTTAGAGATGAATGATGCAGAATTAACTACGACAAGGCAATACATCAGATGTTGGGTCGGAGTCAAGTTCGGGCATCAGGCCGGGGTTCAGATGATGTAGTGGGACTCATCGGGAGATCACTGGAAGCTCATGGAAGGTATTGGGGGCTTACTAGAAGTTCACTAGAAGCTCGCCGAAAGTATCGGGGGCTTATCGGGAGTTCGTCGGGAGCTCGCCGAGAGTGATCGGGGGCTTGTCGGGAGTTCACCAGGAGCTCACCGAAGGTGATCGAGAGCTTGTCGGGAATGCGACGAGGGTTCGCCAGAAGATGACTGAGACTCGTTGGGAGTTCACCGGAGGTTACGGGAAGATCACCATGAGTTGGGAAGGTCACTTGACACATTGGTCAAATTGATTGTATTTGTATGCCTTAGTATGTCATAGTTAACATAGGTTTGGTTTAGGTCCAAATTGAGTTAGATTAAGAAAGAATACAAATTAACTTAATGTGAGGTAATCGGGTCCACTTTGGGTTGGATTTGAGCTCAGGGGTCAACAGGAGGTGTGAGTCAAGTACGTAAAAGTTTGGAAAAAGTGACTTTTGAAGGATTCCTGGTGGTAGTACCGCCAGTGGGTGGTGGTAGTACCAGTTAGGTCAGCAGTAGTACCACCATCACCATATTTTTAGGGTGCTTTCGGTGGTAGTACTATCGGCGCCAGCGGTAGTACCACTCGTACACAGGAATTACAAAAAGGTTTAAATTTTTTACTCTATTTTTTAAGCCAATTGAGGTCTATAAATACCTCAAGTTTTCTTGCTTGAAGAAGCAATGATGGTGAATAGAAAAGGAAGAAAATTCTTGTAAAAGGTGTTGTAAAATTTACGAGCTTCCCTTGAGTGCTTCAAAGTGTAAAAGTGAGTCTAAGGGAATTGAGAAATTCTTGTAAACGGTTTCTTTTCTTAACTTGTAAAAAAGAGAAAGTGTAAAAGGTTTGGCCTTCACCTGTGGAAAAAGATCATTTAGTGGACTTTGGTGACCTCGACAAAGGAGAACTCCGAAAAGTGGACGTAAATCATGTTTTGTTTGAACCACTATAAAATATGTGAGCATCTCTACTCTTGACTTTTATATTACATCTAATTATTCTTAATTAGTTTAAAGAAAGTCACGAGCATCATCTTTCAACTTTGTTTTAAATCGCTTACTTATTCACTTTCAACAGAGTCTAAGAAAAGCTTCTGATTTCTTCTTTACTTCATGCAAGTTTTTCAAATCGTGTATTTTGACACTTGTACTAATTCACCTCCCCACCCACCTCCCAACCATCCTCCCCACCACCCGTCTCCTTTTCTTAGTGCAACTTGATCCTAACATTAGTATCAATTTTTCTATTCTTTTTGGTCTCACCAATGTAGAGAACTGAGTTCTCTTTCTTGATGATGCTTTCAGCCTTTATCAATATATTGAGGTGTTTAGGGAGTGTCACCTCAAGCTTGTTAATGTTAAAAATATGATAAATTGAGAAAAAATTGGTATGGACTGAAGTATAAGATCAATGCATATGTTATCCTCTAGGACTATCTCAGACATGTGAGTTTCTTAATCCACTCAATCAGCCTTAGGACATGGTTCTGAATCAATGTTCATTCTGTCATCCTAGCACAAAAGAGACTCTTGGATATGTCATATATCTTTGAGTTTTTTCCTATTCCTTAAACAGCTGGAAAAGATGAAGAAAAATGGAATTAGCGTCCATGCTCTCATGTTGCGTCTATAATTTAGGAGTCATAAAGGCCACCATATAGCAATCAGCCAAAGTGGAATCATCTATATGCTTCACGTAGCGAATGATCTCATCCTCACTTACCCTTTCCTTCGGCTTGGGCACTATTATTTAATGACATATGTAATTTTTTCCACTATGAGAAATCTTAGATTGCAAAGCCAATCTACATAGTTTAAACCAATTAGGCGATTAGCATCAGGTATGCAATGTAGGGGGTTTGCAAGTGATATGTTTCTGACAAATAGAGACGTAGCAGAAATGATTAACATGTAGATTTTATAAAAAAAATTAAGGTAGAAATTTCTATCTAATATACTCCCAATAATTTTCTAGTGAATCATGTAACACCCTTAGCATGTGTAATAGAAGTCTCTGGTAGAATAATAGTGGGGATCGGGATCCAATCAACATCTTAATGTAACTTCGAGGGACTTGACCAATCACACTAAGCCTAAAAAGGTAGGCAATTCTAGCCAATCACAACCTATTATGATTCTCATCCTATTCGACCTCTGAATCATCATAACCCCGAGGGACTCGACTAACCATGATGTTTAGTTAAGTCATCACCATTATTACTAGATGAGTCTGATTTGATGATATGCTCTCGAGAGACTTGACCAAACATGCAATGTCCTTAGTTCACTGGTGATATCTTTATGTCATAGGCAAGATCTTGAATCGTAAAAATAGGTGAGAACCTACGTCAGGATTCAATATCTTCCTATAATGACGGAAGGCCACGTGAGTAAATCTAATTGACTTACACTTATCGACTTAACATTATTGTAGGATGGGTTTTTGTTTCGATCTCCTAATATGATATCACACACATACATATTATATATATATATATATATATATATATATATATATATATATATATATATATATATATTGAATACATATATATATATTTATTTATATATATGAGGTGCAACTTAGTGGGTTACAAGTGAAAGATGAGGTCTTGGAAGGAAGCTGAGGGCAGTAGGAAGCAACAGCGAGATAGGGGCGATGATAGGAAAAACTACGACAATGAAAGCATGATGGGGCACAACATCATCTCTGTTGGTGGTTCAAGGGATTTGGTGTGACTGGTGGCAGCAGTGGCAAGTGACAATAGAGAGGGTGCCAGCGATGTGGCTGGGCAGTGGCACTAGTGGTGATTACAGCTAGCAGAGGAAGAAGAGATGAAGAGGAGGTGCAAGCAGCGGATACGATGAGTGGTGGCTGCAGTTGATGTGCGAGATGACAGGGGCGACTAGAGAGGCAGAAGAAGGGCAGCAATGTTCACGTGACTAGGGATGCAGATGCTGGCATCTCAGCTACAGCTGTAGGCGACAGATGGGCAGTGCAGCAGTGGGTACAGGGGGTGGCGGTAGCGCTTAAGATGAAGAGGAGGGGAGGAACAATAGCAGGGTGGCTCCTTTCTTGCATGAGCAGGAGGGCATGGCTGCGGGCTTCAATTTCTCTCTTTTATCTTGTCTTTCTTTTTTTTTTTTGGTTGATGATAACTACAATGAAGATGGTGAGAAACTGCAGCAAGGTAGCAGGTGCAACAATAACAACAACGATGGCAAGGGTGGCCACAACGGTGTAGATCGATGGTGGAATCATAGCGGGAACACCAATGATCACTACTCTGATAACAATTGATAGGAATCCAAATATTTCTATTGAAGATAAACGATCATTGTAGGGGCAGCGGTGGGGTGGATGAACATTAAGACATCAAAAATGATGCTTTGATACCAATTGATAGGAACTCTTAGGTTTCCATCGAAGAGGAAGAGGGAAATCAAGGATAAACAATCACTTCGAGGGATCAATCCTCCTTCATATCTAAGGGGATCGTGCTGGTTACAGGTGTTCTGCAAGCCAATCACGTGGGTGATAGCATGGGTGACACACTACGTGATCTTTTTGCTTATACATACATACATATATATACATACATATATATATATATATATATACATATATATATATGTATATATATGTATATATATATATGTATGTATATATATACATATATATATATATGTATGTATATACATACATATATATATATGTATATATATATATATTGATGTCCTTATTTATGTATAATGAGAACTGGATTATGATAAAATCACGATAATGAGATTGATTCACCTTTAAACATAGATCTTATATAATCCCGGTCATAGGTTACTCGAGAGGAAAATCGAGATAACTAGACAGATCAGTGTATTGTATACATGTCCATATGATGGATGCGGCTAATCTCATAGCCACTTATGTGTAGATATTAAGGATATAATACAGGTGCTCATTGGAGAATGAGTTTACTAATTGATCCGCTTATGGAATATTGTATAGTTAATGATACGTAACGTCACATAGTGATTCCATAGTCCCAGTTGTACATCTAGTCCTTAGACTTGAGATACCAATGATGTCTCGTTTAAGTACTATTTCCTTTGACGCTGGACTTATAAGTTTAGAAAGTTTCAGATCTAGTACAACTAGTTATCAGGATTAGTACCCAACCTTACATGGTAATTGAGTGTTAATAAAGGATCATCTGCTCTATGTATTACGAGAGGAATATCCCTTGTGTGCTTGCTCAAACAAATCTATGGCCATGGTCATTCGGATTGAGAGAAGAATTCTTTAGGGAAATCCAATTAGAGCAAGACTCTAATAGATTCTATATGTGGCCTGACAGTACCATATCTAATATATGGTCTCTAAGATATTAGTTGGATAAAGGACTATAGATACACAGTAATTGTGGATAGATAGGTCCAATGAATTCAATTCCCTTGTACCATCGAGGGACTATGGCGTAGTAGCCTAGTATGTTTATAGTCGATGAGTAAGTGAATTATTATAAGGATAATAATTCACTATATTAGGAGTTATGATGGGAGTAACTCACGGCTAGCTCGGTATCGGGCCTAGAGGATCACACACCTATGATGAATTCTTCAACGAATAGAGGATTGGATATAAGCTAAACAATTAGCCACTATTCTCATCAAATGAGACCCTACATTAATTGGCACCTTGCATGAGACCCAATTAGAGGCCAGAGGAGATTATTGGATAGAGATCCAATAATACAAGGTTAGTAGATAATTATATGGAGATTTAATACCTACTAAGGTAGGACCCCTAGGGTTTTTGGTTGCTCTCTATAAATAGGAGGCAGAGGCGGCATATAGATGATAGGTTGCACCTTTGATTGCCCCCTCCTATTCTCCTCCCTCTCTATATGCATGAGTTGTAAGATTTATGACTATGATTGGAGGAGTATTGCTACAACGATCTATTATGTGGATACCACTAGAGAGGAGGACACTTGACCTCATTCATCTTCTCTATCTAGATGTGGAAAAATAGGGATATATGACCTCCCTAGGTAAATAATCTCACACATGATGCAGTTTTTTAGTTTTGCTATTTTTCTAATAATAATATTTGCACGATAATTTTGATCTACATCGGAAACTAGTTTTATTTTGATCTTCTGTTGTACATGTGATGCTCTCATTAAGGTTTCCTAGAAATGGTATCAGAGCCAAGCTTGTTCGTGCAAAAGATTTGTTTTAAACTGTATATGATGAGATAAATCATGTACAACTATTCTACGTGTTTGTTGTTGTGATTTGTAGTGAAGGCAGTGAAGAGGGGCAGTTACTCTCGGCCAGGGCCCCTATAGGAGCGGCTGCCTACGGTCAGACTACTTGTAGGGATGGCTGGCTGTGGCTAAGACTTCTATAGGGGCAATTGCATACAGCCAAGCCACTTATGACAGATCGGCACCCGCTCGCAAGGGCGGCGTTTGTGGGCTAGTTGGGCCGCACAAGGAAGTGCTACTCGCCTACAAGGGTAACGCTCGCCCGTAAGGGCGACACACGCCCGATATGGCAGCACTCGCCTACTAGGGCAGTGCCATCCCACAGAGGCAGCTGCCCAAGGACAGTGGTAGCCACCTAAGGATAATGGTGACCGCTGCGGGCAGCGCTGCATAGGGACCACAATGATGGCCAGATGGAAAGGGGTAGGAGGGCTAGGGCTTCCTTTTTGGTAAAAGGATAAATATGCCCCTCGAAATTTAAGTAATTCCATGATTTATCCATTTATCTAAAATTCCATAAATGCCTTTAACAATTCAGGAAAAGTATTGGCATGTCTCTTTTTTTAAAAAATAATTAATTAATTAATTTAATTAATTATTATTATCTAATAATCCTACATGGTAATGTATGTATGTGATGTATGATCATGAGCTATGTGATGTGATGTGTGCATATGTGATTATTATTATTATTGGGAACCGTGAGCCATCAGTTTTTTTCATTTATTGTCGAGCCTACATACTTGTGATTATTTTGTAATTACATAGAGAGATGTGACGGAAGCATGGAGGTGACAGTAGGATCCATGATATCATGGCGGGAGATCATGATGCATGGTGATGCGACAAAAATCCGACGAAACTGATGATGATGAGATCAATGATCACAAGGCATGGAGATGCGCTGATGCACACATACATCCCATTATGAGTGATTAGACCCATTGGCTCGGGCTTAATCATATTAGGTGATGACTCATGATCATTTGGTGTGGCTTACATATGTAATATATGTTATACACCTACAAGATATATGCATACGATGTAGATTATATTAAATATATATGCATGCATATATATGTCTGATACGATATATTAGGAGACTGATACAAAACAAAAACCCCTTCTACGATAATATTAAGTCGGTGAGCATGAGGCAATAAGATTGACCCACGATAATATTGATCGAGGTCTTGCCTATAACATAGAGATGTCACTAGTGACCTGAGGATATTATATGCTTAGTCGAGTCACTCGAGATCATATCATCGAATCAGATTCATCTTGTAACGATGGTGATGACTTAACTGAACTTCATGGTTGGTCGAGCAGTCAAGACCATGATGATTCGGAGGTCAAACATGACAGGAATCACAAGGAGTTGTGATTGACAAGAGTTATCTACCTTTCGAGCTTAGTATAATTGGTCGAGTCACTCGAGGTTGTATAAAATGTCGATTGAATCTCGATCCCTACTAGAAGTCTATCGGAGATTTTCATTTCATGTATAAATGGTATCACATGATTCACAAGGAAAATAATAGGAGTACATTAAGATAGAAGTCCATATGTTAATTAGTTTTTTCATAAAATTTATATGTTATTTATTTGTGCTATATCTTGTTTCTCAGAAATATATCACTTGCAAACACCCTGCGTAGTATACTTGATGCCAACCGCCTCACTGGTCCTAACTATATGGATTGGCTCTGTAATTTGAGAATTGTTCTCACATAGAGAAAATTGTGTATGTCCTTAATATAATTATGCCCATGTCGGAAGAAGGGGCAAGCGAAGATGAGATTGCTTGCTATATGAAGTATATAGATGATTCTATATTGATAAAAGTTACATTTTGGCCTCCATGACTCTTGAGTTAAAAGGCAACGTGAGAGCATGGATGTTAATTTTATCCTTCTTTAGAAGCTAGCTATTTAAGAAATAGGGAGAACTCAAAGATATGAGATATCCAAGCATCTCTTCAAAGCTAGGATGATAGAAGGGATATTAGTTCAGAGCCATATCCTAAATATGACAGAGTGGATCAAGAAACTCACAAGTTTAGGTATAGTCTTACAGGATAACTTGTGTGTTGATCTTATACTTCGGTACCTGCCAGATTTTTTTTCTCACTTTATTATGAATTTTAACATGAGCAATTTTGAGGTGACTCTCCCTGAGCTACTCAATATGTTGAGGGAAGCTGAGAGTACCATCAAGAAAGAGAAGTCATTTCTCTATATTGGTGAGGCTAAGAAGAAAAGGAAGGACAGTAAGACCCTTAATAAGGGCAAGGGCAAAAAAAGATTGGGTAAGACAAAGATTGCTAAGAAAGATCCGACAAAGGACAAAGGACAGTGCTTCCACTATAATAAAGATGGGCACTAAAAAAGGAACTATAAGGATTACCTTGTAGATAAGGCAATACAGAAGCTTGGAGAAGCTTCAAGTATATTCATGATTAATCTCCACTTGTTAGATTTTCATGATAATACATAGGTATTAGATACCTGAAGTGCTTATCATATCTGCAATCGTTGCAAGTTCTAGGAAGACCTAGGAGATTGGCTAAAGGCGAGATGGATCTTAAGGTGGGCAATAGAGCAAGAGTTGCCATTGGGGTGGTCACCCTATATCTACCTGGTGGAGCTATCATTGCATTGAATGCATGCTATTTGGTTCCCTCTATTATCAAAAATATTATTTTCATCTCTTGTTTGACAATTAGTAGATATAAATTGGTTTGACAATTATATATGTTTGACACTTCTCCATTATGAATACATCTAAGAGGAAAAGAGATGAGGTGAATAATGTATACCTATGACATTGTAGGCTATGTCATATATATGAGGGAATGATTCAAAAGTTGTTGAAAGATAGATATTTAGATCAATTTGACTATGAGTCGTATGCAACTTGTGAACCTTACCTTTATCGGAAGATAACTAACTCTCCTTTTAGTGCAACGAGAGAGAGAGCCACTGAGTTATTGGAACTCGAACATAATGATGTTTGTGGTCCCATGTCGACTCAGGCTATAGACGGTTATTCATACTTCATTACATTCACTGATGATTTCTCTAGGTATGACACATATACTTGATAAAGTACAATTCCAAGGTGTTTGAGAAATTCAGGGAATATAAGAATAAGATAGAGAACCAGATTGGAAAGAGTATTCAAATTCTTTGATCAGATCGAGGAGTATACTTGAGTACAACATTCACCCAGTTCCTCAAGAACCATAGGATTATATCCCAGTGGACATCTTCTTATACACCTCAGGTCAATAGTGTATTAGAAAGGAAGAATCGAACACTGTAAGACATGGTGTGGTTTGTGATGACTTTTGCTAACCTATCCATCTCATTATAGGGATACGCCCTAGAGACTACAACTTACCTTCTGAACATAGTTCCATCAAAGTCAGCACATTCTTTTGTTTTAGTGGTTTATAAAAATTAAATATTCTTTCCATCGTATTAAGCTAATCAATAAAGTCATCAACATTGATTTTACCTTCAAACTCTTGAATATCCAACTTTGGGTTATATTTATTTTGCCACTCGTCTTAGTCTCTACGACTTGCCTGAAATCTTGCAAACTTCCTTTGGTAAGTAAGTGTACCATTACCAGTACTAAACTTTTGGACATCATTTTCATGCTGATTATTTTTACTCCGAAGTTCTTCAATGATTTTATTTTTTCTTGTAGACTATGTAGCAATCTAAGTAGTTGCAACCTCAATTATTCAACATCATCTTCATTGCCACTACCTTCGCCAACTACTTTTTTCTATTCTATCTTACTATAATCTCTAGCCTTTAGTTCTAATACCAAACTGATATTGGGGAAAGGAGAAAAAGGAATGAAATTCGAGAAAGAAAAATCAATAGTCGAGTTGCATTTGCTAGAATATATTTTGGATTGAAAAGAAACAAACTAAAGATATAACTTGCATAAAATCAATAAATAGTTCACCACCAAGCTTAAAATCACAAAGAAATACAGAAAATTCACCACCCTAAGGATATAAACAATGATATAGAACTAAAACAAAAGACTCATCACTCAAGGAAGTATCCAAGAGATACAAAATTTTGGAGAGAACTCCAAATGAGCTTTTGCCAACATAAATTAGATTCTAAAGTCCTTTGTAACCCTAAAATATTAAAATAAGTACTAGTGTATGAAACAACCCTTCATTCATAGGGAACTATGAAAGTACTTTACAACTGATTATGAAGAAAAGCACATTGAAACAATTTTAGTTTTTTACCTTCAAAGCACCTATTAATGAAGCAACTTGAACTTTCTCTAGTGAAAATGCTTATGAGCTATCATATTTGAGAAGTTTGAATTAAAAATTATGAGATAATCATTGTGAGTTATAGAAAATATCATAGGATCAACAAGATTTACATGAGCTAACTATAGCAAATTAGGCACTCCTGTGTTAAATCTTGATAACCAGCTATACCAGATCTTAAATTTTTCAGACCTATAAGTCCAACGTCAAAGTAGTGAGTACTCAAATAAGGTATTCTTGGTATCTTAAGTCTAAAGACTAGACACAACTAAGATTACAAAATCGTTATCTAACATTAAGTATCATTAACCATCCAACATTTCATAAGCGGATCAATCAGTAAACTCATTATCTAATGAGCACATGTAATATACTTGTACTTATAGTGTCCCCACACAAGTGGCTATGAGACCAACCGCCTCCATCATATGGATAGGTATACCGTATATTAATTTGTTCAGTTATTTTGATGTTTCTCTCGAGTAACTTACGATCGAGATTATTTAATATCTATATTTTAAGGTGAATTGATCTCATTATCATGATCTTATCACAATCTGATTCTCATTGCACAAAACCAATATCACAATATATATACAGCAGATAATATAATATGAGAATATACCAATAATAATCATAAGCAATAAGATCGAACAATATATCACATGTTATAACTTACGTAACTGGTTTGCAATGCACCTGTAACTAGTACCACAGTGATCAATGGTTCGTCATCACAACCCCATTTAGCTTTAGTGTACCCTAGTTGAATCGCTACATGATTGATTATTATATTGGTGAAACATTTGTAATGTCGCTAAAGTCATACATCATTCTTCCCGGTTGCCTCTAAAGTGATGACTACAACAACTCATCATTCAATGCATTATCGAATCATTCACTGCATAATAAAAATGTATAGTATGAAATGAATACATCTTTTAATTTTTTATTATTAGGTCAGAAGGAAGAAGAAAATGATAGAATCGAAACACAATAACCAAATACTTAGAAGGTGTTATTTTGGATCTTTTTGCATAGCATAGTTTTGATCAATTCTTTATTATCTATATTGGCTATAGAAGGTATTTTTTTTATGTATAATATATCTATACAAGTATACCTTTTCTTTTTTTTTTTGGCCAAGTGTGCCACAACATTATGATATAATATAAACTTTTGCTAATTCTAAATTTGAAGTTACCATTTTATAATTGATGTTGCAATACTAGTTGAATTAATGTTTCTATTACGAAACAATGAAAACTTTAGTTGAATTATGTTATCATTTTGCAAACTTTCAGAGTGAATTTTAATTTAGCTATGCTATTTTTTATTTGAGTTATACTTGAGTTATGAGTTAGATATGATTATGATCTAATATTCTATTTATCATGTGTCAAATTTCATTAAATACATAAAGAATCATTCAAAATTATAAAAAAATAGTTATAATCATCTTACAACCATGTCATAATAGTTGTGGATAAGTTTTGATCGATTTATTTAAAATTTAACTCGAGTTACACTCGATCAGTGTAACACCGCCCAATTTGGATGGTACCACCCTAGACTAGGTGGTAACCCTAGACTAGGTGGTAGTACCACCCAAAACTATATCATTCTTTTTGAATATTTTATTCTTAAATTAATTTTAAAAATAAAAATAGAAAAAATGATACTAAAAATATTAAAATCATATTGTGTGGTTACACAGAAGTTTGGATTGATTTCATAAAAATATCTTGAGTTATACTTATGTCACACTTGATCACATATTCAAAACACAAATCTCCTTTTTAGACAATTAATCATCCTAAAATAAAAAATAGATCAAATGATATTAAACATATTATATTCATATTAGAACATTCATGGAGCAGTTTCAATAGATTGGATAAAAATTTTTTGAGTTATACTAAACATATTATATTTTGAATTTATGATCGAGTTACATTCGATCATAGATTCAAACTATAAATATTTTATTTCGATAATTAATCACTATAAAATTAAATAAATTAGAAAATGTAATATTAAGCATACTAGAATTATATTAGGATAGTTATAGAGAAGTTAAGATAGGTTTGATGAGAAAAATCTTGAATTACCCTTGTGTTATACTCGAGTTACACTCAATCATATATTCATAATATAAATCTCTTATTTAAATAATTAGCCACCCTAATTTTTTAAAAAATAAGAAAAATAATACTAAACATACTAAAATCATATTAGTATAGTAATAGAGAAGTTTTGATAGGTTTGATAAAAATTGTTCAAGTTATGCTTGGGTTATACTCGAGTTATACTCAATCACATATTCAACCAAAAGCACCATATTTGAATAATAATCATCTTAAACTTTAAGATAATTAGAAAATTAATATTAAACTTATTAGAATCATACTTTGATAGTTATAGAGAAATCTGGATAGGTTTGAGGAAAATTTCCTATCCAAATTTTCCTATATTTTATTTTCAAAATTTTTGAAAATTTGGATTGGGGTACAATCCAAACTTTCCAAAACTGCCTACTTCCAAAATTTCCTACTTAAGAAAATTCTCTACTTTTGAAATTTGGATCAAGTGTAACTATCGAAATAGGAAATTTTTAAAAAAACCAGTGTAACTATCAAAGTAGGAAATTTTCAAAAATTTGGATCGAGTGTAAATACCAAACAATGAAATTCTCAAAAATTTGGATTGAGTTATACTCAATCACAAACTTAATTTAAAGCACCTTATTTCGAAAATAAAGCATCCTAAATTCACACAAAAAAGGAAACCATAACAATCACATCTCATAAATCACAATAGAAATACATATTCAATAATGACAAACAAAACATATGGAAGCAATTAACAACAATCTTAATCAGATTACCTAGGCAACATCACATTGTCAAATAATTTATATAACAATATAGATCATCAGTAGACTGTATTTTCAGAACTTTTTAGGTAACTTACTCTTCCTAAGAGAAATACAAACTGCATTTTAAGGCTCGACATATTTGCAGCCTATACTGAATATGGAATTGTTAACGGAGTAGTCGTTGATCGATCTTTAGGTATCACAGAATACACTATGGAAGCCAATGGGTCAATGATCCTCTAAGCCTGGAGTCAAAGATGGCTAGGTTTATGATCTTCAAGTATCTTCTATAGTCTTTTAATTTTATCATCTTTCTTTTTATACTCGACATATTCTCACTAGCATGTGTATTATACAAATAGTATACAATATCAAATAAATAGTATATTTTAGACACATAAATAGAAAATATTAAATTATTGTACATTAGTATTCTCAACCGACAATAGATGGGCTCAGTAGTTATTACGGTGAGCACTTGATATATCTTTCATAACATGCGTATACCATAGTTATATATCACATATCCGTATCTTCAAATAAACTACTATGTCGATAATTATCTTGTTTGCAGCTATTGGTTGCAGCTATAAGTCGATAATATTCTAGTCGTTAACCTTCACCAACCCTATTTTCACAATCATGAATGATCAGGATAATAAGATGCTCACATAACAATACATGTCAAAATTTTATCAAAATTATGAATCAAAATTAATCTATATTGGACTTTTTATATATACATAAAAAAAATGATTTGGCTTACCATCAAAAGCAATATACAACCTCCCAGATATTCAATCATCTTGGTGCTACTCTTATGCTTTAATTTCTTCTCAACAGTGATATAAAGATGATAGTTATCGACCCATTATAGTTTATCAATAAATCTAAGAAATATAATTTGTTTGACAAAATAAAATATAAAAAAATAAGTCAACAAAATCAGTATCATCATCACTAGACACCAGCCTATTGAGTCAATATCTATGAGTTGTCCATAGTTGAGAACCCTCAAGATTTGAGCAAGAGCTAAACTTAATTGGGACGCCACCAAAAAACAAAAGTGGATCCCTCCATCCAATGTTACAAATTGACGCAGAAGAATGTTAAGAATATATGATATATAACAAAAAAAATCCTCCTAAAAACATGAAGATGACAGCCTTGTACAAATATCATATGACAACTAGTATCGCTCGAGATACATACAAAACGCCTAAAATGATCGACATAACAATCATTAACTATTATGTATGGTGAAGGGGATGACGTGATAACTATGTGATGGCAAATGAGGAGGTAACATAAGAAGGGGTGATACAGGAGATTGGTGAAGATAAGAGGAACTTGTGATTCAGACATCCTCAATTTTACACTTTAAAAAAATTAGTTATATATAACAATAATCATTACTTTAAATCATTAAGTTATTATATATATTACCTATAGTAGCCATTTGATCTATTTTTTTAACCCTAAAGTTGAAGGGATCATTGTAGTGACATCATTCTATTTATATATAAAATTAAATATTATAAATATGAAAAAAGTCAGTTAGTATAGATGTAAACCTCAAACACAACCAAGGATAACGAGAAAGCACACTGGTACGATAACCAAACATTCGCGTAGATTTCAGAATTATATGAACACCATACAAATGAAATCATTTAAGACCATGAGACAGAATATATAAGAAATTATCTCACTGAAGAGAAGTCACCCAAACTTGCCTTGCTAGAAAAGGAAATTGCCCTTTGAAAACATTGCCTCTAAAGTTTGGGAAACATGCACTAAAAGCCTCTGCATGTAACACAATCTATAGCTTTCCATGTGCAAGGTGACATCTGATGCTCTTTTACAATCTCAATGATTCTTGACATCTCCCACAAATTTACAGAGTACATTCAACATGATACAGGTCAGACTGTACAAATGTTATAAAAGAACTTTTGATTCCATCTTTCTAAATACTACCTCCACGGATGAAGGATCTATATCAAGGCCTAAATCTTCTCCCGCATAATTCACAAACAAATATTCCTTTTTGGATGATGCAGCAGGAAGCAGCTCAGGAATCCCAGCCAAATCTGGACATGGTGGAAGGATAACATCCCTTCTATTCAGGGAATAGTAGACGTCGGCAAGCAGAAGCCAGGTGAGGTCTGAATCAATGCAGGCAATTCCAGATAATGCCCTTACAGATGCATCTTTTAGACCTGCCATGCTACTGCAAGCAACACCTACGACAATACCACTAACCTTCTTCAGGACTGTCTGTAATGCTGAACTAGTCCTCTTGTCTGAACATATCATGGTAATCATGTCCAATACTGCTGCCTGGATTTTTTGGCTGGAGACTTCAGCCATAGGTTCTTCTGAAGTGATAGAATTACTTCGATAAGGGAGAAGAATTCTTTTCTCATTTGATAGCATTGGTTTCCTTCGAAATGGGGATGAAGTAAGCAAATTCCATATAGTATGCCCATCATTCTGAAACCGGCGAACAAAAAAGTCCCCACCACCAATTTGAACTGATTTATGCAGCATATTCAAGCATTTCCTGATCACAGCCTGAAAAAGAATAAAAGAAAAATCAATGCTGTATCTAATGCAACCACATGCCAAGGTTTTTCAACTGGGAATACAGCATAAATCCTTCAACTGGGAATACAGCAAGGTAGAAACATCACCGCATAATCAGAAGACAACATTACAAGTCCTTTAATGGCTAAATAGAAGAAACATCAGAAGACAACATTTGAACCCTAGAAGTCCAAAATAACATGGAGCCACATGTCAAGGCTTTTCAACTAAGAAGTACCAACACTCCATATTCATATCTGTATCAAATGCTCCAACGCCAAGGCATAAGACATACACAATACACATTGGCATGGCCTCTCAGGAGCCCAAATATTTTTATTTTTTATTTTTTAGCAATTGGGCAAAGTTTCGAAACCAAATCAACACCTTCTACACCAAACTTTCAGAACAACCATTTAATTTCTTAACATTTTTAAAATAGTTTTTTTATGAGCATGTATACTATGATTGTACTAACTTGATTTAATTTCTTTCGACCACAATACAGTGTGATGTGATGTCAACAATCCTCCCATGAAGTTAGGAAAACTTGAGTGAATCCAATATATCCACCTAATATCTATCTTATTTCTCCCCCAATTATCCTACCTCTTAACTCATTACATAAGCCCTAAAGCTCCAAAACCCTTATTGTCCTATATGCATAACCATACATAATCCACTAAAAATCAAACAAAATATGGTGTTATTGGAGCTGTCAACAATTGCAAACAAGTGTTACAACTTCATTATCAAATAAAGCAAGGATTACATAAAATGTCTATCTCTACACTCAAGACTGGCATGTGTTTGATCCTATGGTACTTGAGCTCATTGTTAAATATTATCATTACTCTCCTCCATGTCTTTTCTTTTTTAATTTCTTATCAACCACTCCATTCCCAATCCCCTTTAGCCCTTTTTAGGTTGTCCTACATTTAGATGGTACTTTGAAAGTTTCAAATGAAAGCAACAGGCACCAAGCAAAGTTTAGAAAACTGCAACATATAGGTCCGTTACACGATGGTTGTGATGACATTCTCTTCTTGTCTTGATCTAGGAATGATGTTGTGGACCAACATTAACAAATCATCACGCCTCTCCTCCAGCCAGAAAATGGTTATAACATATGGTACATAAACTAACTATATCTAAATTAACAGGATTTCAAATGTAATACCAGTTGGTTAGTATTCATGTCATAAGTTCAAAAATGGCAAGTAAACTGTGCAATATAAGTTACATCTTCCAAGATGCCAAATATAGCCAAAATCATAAGATCAAGAAGATTCCTATGTGTCCAGTCATCCAAAAGTCCATTTTTCAGCTAGGTAGGTCAACAAAAGATTGATAAGACATGAGAAATATATAGGAAGCTTCAGCATAAATCAGAAAATCAAGAAAAGTATGATGTCGCAGAAAAGACTAAATGTTAATGGAGAAAAGACCAAAGATATTTACTAAATTATCAAAAACAAATCTATCATACCACTGAAACCTTATTTTTAAGGCACAGAATCAAATAAGGCCAGATTATGTTCATTGCTGGAAGGACTCTGTTCTCATCAGTTTCCTCATCTGCAGCCTCCAGCCCATATGTCAGATCATTTAGTGATAGCAACTGAACTGCTTCCCCGATTGCTGCTTTCGTTTGTTTCTCGTGCTTATAAGCTTCCTCCACTTTTGCAAGAGATACACACACATCCTACAAAGAAAATGCCTTACTCTAAAGTACAAACAACTGAAATCTAAGGAGAAAAACAAGAAAGATTTTGTTTCTATTTTCCGATAAGATATTTACCTCTCAAGCCCCTAACAAAAGTAAACATCTAATTATTTTATTTAGTTAAACAAAAAAAAACATATTATGCAATGGTTCAAAACCGACACACAGTGTCAAACATAACCAATAATAATATTGAGAAGAGGGTTCACATTTCCTACCATATCAACTGATTTTGGCCCAAAAACCAAGACTTCCATTCAGGGTTTGCAAAACCGTATCGTACTGCCCAGAATGACCAGTAGATCCGCCAGCAGGCCGACACGCGAACGCCGGCTATTGAACGGTATCAGGCTTTGGGCCCGACAGGTTGTACTGATTTGGAGTACTGACAGATCTGGAGCTTCTACAGATCTGGAGCACCGACAGGTTGAACAGCATTACCCCAATGACGTTGATCAGGTTGGAGTTGAGGGGAGTGTCGAGCACAGCCCACCATAACACCATATGCTCGCTGTGGAGCTCAGTGACGTTCATGCAGCCGTCGACGAGGGTGGGGAAGAGGGCAGACTGGTTGAGGTTTTGGTCGAAGATGTAGGGGTCGCAATAGTCGAGGAGGATGTGGGCGGAGATGGCAGTTTTGATCTTGCCAGCCAGGAGAGATGGGGGCGATGGTAGTGTTGTCAACGACAAGGATGGTGACGATCTGACGGCTGTTGATCATGTCGACGAACTTCAGGTCGGTGAGGTACTTGGTGACGGCGGAGTAATTGGAGTAGGGGTCAAGGATCTCCTTGACATGCCATAGTCAAGGCGACGAGGAGAAGAAGGGGCTAAGGGTTTGGAGGCCATTTTATCGAGAGAAATGGCCTTGGCCATTTTATACCTTATTTTAAGGTGTACCACTCGTTATGCCTTACTGTACCGCTCTATCACGGACTTCGCTGAATTTGCCTAAGTCGTGTAGCACCCATGAGGCAAAGTTAAGGACTTAGCTGGAATTGCCTAAGTCGTGAAGCACCCTTACGCCGATGGCTCGGAGTTAGCTAGGATTGCCTAAGTCATGAAACGCCCATGTGTTATTTGTCCACAATGGGTCAACCTAGATGCAACCTCATGCCAATCCCAAAGGACCTGCTAAAGAGAAGGTTGATTAGTTTTGAAAGCGAGCGGCGGACAAGTCCCGATGTCTCGCTAAGGGGGAATCTTTACAAGCAATTCAGTAAACACCTTGAGTGCAAGAGAGAATGGAACGAAAAAGGACTTTAGAAGGTTGAACGAACAGTCGCAAGTCCACAAACGATGATTCACTGTGTGCTAGGCACAAAGACAAGCTCAACTTGTGAAGAATGTTCAATGCCTGACATAATACCGAAGACCCATCCAGCCCTGTGCCACCCGAGGGGTTCTAGGGGTCTGAGATGACTGACATTTTACTCCACACCGTAGCCTACAGAAATCAAACCACGACACGTGAAAACAAAGCAATTTTGGCCCGACATGATGAGCGATTGCGCTGCAACGTTACAAACATTTTCGCTTATATTTCCTAGGCAAAATCACATAAAATTAAGGCAAAACAGGCTGCCAAACATTTGTACAAGTATGCAACAGCGACGAACGGTTCGTTGAGCGAAGATGTTGCGAGTGCGCGACGACCGTTCGTGACATTCTCCCCCACTTAAATTGTCGACGCCTCATCGATGCTTGTTGGTAGGCTTTGACAATGGCTTCCTCGTATTGTAGGGCGTCTTCGTGCTCTCAACTGGCTTCTGTTGGGGAAACTTTCACCACTTCACCAAGTATTCAGTTTGCTCTCCTCCGTTAGGTAACTTTGTATTGCGATCCACCAAAATGGTTTCAACTTGCTTCTCGTAGAAAGCTCTGGTAGGGTTAGTCAAGTTGAAATACTTCGAGAAGCATCTTGTGGATCTAAGTGGTAGGCTTTAAGTTGTTTGCATGGAAGACATTATGAATTTTGTGTCATGCCGACAGTTGCAACTTGTAGGAAACATTGTCTATACCCTGCTGAAAATTGGGAAGGGCACTTCATACTTGCATATCAATCCTTTATGCATGTTATGCCTAAAGAGCTAAAGTGATGCTGGTTAGAGCTTCACCAACACCAAGTTGCCAACTTTAAACTCCTATGGTGGCCTTCGTAAGTCTACCCATTTCTTCAACTTTTTAGCCGCCTTCTCTAAGTAAGCCCGTGCAATATCTGCATTCAAATGTCATTCCTTTGCAAAGTGATATGTTGACGAGCTACTCCCTGTATAACCAATAGCTAAGATGTGAGGAGTCAACGATTGTTGTCCCGTAATAATCTCGAAGGGGCTTTTGTTGGAAGCAGAGCTCCGCTGCAAGTCATAGGAGAATTGGGCTATGTCCAACAGCTTCACCCAATCTCGTTGGTTGGCATTCACGTAGTACCGAAGATATTACTCAAGGAGTAAATTTATTCTTACAGTGTGGCCATCCGTTTAGGGGTGGAAGCTTGTGGAGAAGTATAACTTGGACCCCAACAGTTTGAATAGCTGAGTCCAGAATCGTCCCAAGAACCGTTCATCTCGATCATCATCAACGTGGTCGTCTCCTTTGTTGAACAGTGTAGGAGTGCAACAATGAATGTTGCATACTTATAAACCAATCGATCACCACGAGTATCGATTCGAATCCCCCAACTACCGATAAGCTTGATATGAAGTCCAAGGAAATGCTCTCCCGTGGTCTTTCTGGTACGGGCAACGGCTCTAAAAGTCCCACCAACTTCCGTACTCTACCCTATATAGTTGGCAAGTAAGGCATGTTCGAACATATTCCTTTATGTCGATCCCCATCTTCGACCAATAGAAGGCCCTCTCCATGAGGGCCATTGTTCGATGAATACCCGGATGTCCAGCCCAAAGGGTTTCGAGACAGTCTCTCAAGAGTTCACGCCTCAAACTGTCCACCGCGGAACATAAAACTTTATTCCCTTTGGTGTAGATGAGTCCCTCCTAGACCTAAAAGTGTCGTGTCTTGCCCTCTTTGATGAGTTGTATCAGGGTTACTGCCTGGATATCACTGTACACTCCATCCCTGGTCTTGGAAAGGAAGTTGGAGTGCAACTGACTTGCTTGACCTCCGCCTTCCAACTGTATGACGTTCACCAACTATACTTTCTGACTCAACGTATTGGCTACAACATTTGCTCTTTCGGGTCTATTCTCTATTGTCATATCGAACTCCACCAGTAAGTCCTACCATCGGGCTTGCTTTGGGAAGAGTTTCTTTTGAGTTTAAAAGTAACTCAATGCGATATTATTTGTCCTTAGTACAAATCGCGCTCCGAGAAGATAGCGTCACCAAACTCGTAGATAGTTGATCACCGCTATCTCCTCGTGCACTGGATATTGCTGCTCGGTCTCTTTGAGCTTGCGACTCTCATAAGCCACCGGGTGACCCTCTTGCATAAGCACTCCCCCAATCGTGAAGTTTGAAGCATCTGTATGGATCTCAAAGGACTTCCCATAGTCCGACAATTTGAGTATCGGTACTTACAACACAATAGTCTTTAGGTCTTGGAATGTCACTTCGCATTTGTTCGATCATCTCCACGACTGCTCCTTCAACAACTCCATCAATGGGGCTGCACACTTCGAATATCCAACTATGAAGCACCGATAATAGTTGATGAAACCAAGGAAGGATCTCAGCTCTGACACCTTCTTTGGTGTTTACCATTCTGCCATTGCTTGTACCTTAAATTTGTCCATTTGAATGGAACCATTACTGATTCGATGCTCCAAGAACAAAATCTCTGTTTGGGCAAAGTAGCACTTCTCCCTCTTCACGAACAATATGTTCTCCCTAAGAACTTTAAAAATTGTTCGAAGGTGCTTGATATGCTCCTCGAGCGTTTCGCTGTAGACGACGATATCGTCTAAGTAGATGACCACAAACTTATCCAAATACTCGTTGAATAGTTAGTCCATTATAGTACAAAGCTATGGCCGGAGCGTTGGTTAAGCCGACAGGCATCACCAAGAACTCGAACGCTCCATACCTGGTCACACAGGTAGTCTTCGCTTCGTCGCCTTTTGCAATGCGCACCTGCTAGTACCCCGACTGAAGGTCTAGTTAGGAGAAATACTTTGTCATGCTTAGTTGATCGAATAAGTCCGCGATGAGTGGGATGAGATACTTGTTCTTCACCGTCACTTTACTGAAGGCCCGATAGTCGATGCATAATCAAAGGCACTTATCTTGTTTCTTTTCGAAAAGAACTAGAGCTCCGGATGGTGCTTTTGAACTGCGAATGAGACCACCGATTAGTAGTTCATTTAACTGTTTCTTGAGTTATGCCAAATCTAAAGGGGCCATGCAATATGGTGGTCTCGCTAGAGGCTTGACTCCCGACTCCAACTCAATATGATAATCCACACCTCTGCGTAGTAGTAGAGTTTTTGGCAACTCGGTTGGCATCACGTCTAAGAACTCCTTCAGAACGTTCGCCACCACAGCAGGTTCTTGAATGGCCCCCTCGCCAAGTTGTCATGAACGGTCATCGCTCAACCGCAACATCTTCGCTCCATGAATTGTTCGTCGCTTTTTCTTGTTTGTACATATTTTTGACAGCTTGTTTTGCCTTGAGTTTATGTGTTTTTACCTAAGAAATGTGAGCGAAAGTAATGTAGAAGGCTGCAGAACGATCGCCATCGAGTGAGCCAAAACAAATTGTTTTAGGTCTTTTCGTGTCTGCAACCATTCGCAACCATTCGAGCGGTGAAATGTCACTATTTCAACACCTTGGAACACCCTGTGGCACCGTCGGATGGGGTTCCGAGTATATGTCGAGGCTTTCATCAACAATTAAACTTGTCTTGCGTCCGATACCATGGGAACCGCTGTCAGTGGACTTGACCGCTCTACAACCCTCTAAAGTCATATTTCGCTCTCTTTCTCTCTTTTCTCTGCTGCACTCAAGGTGTTCGACGAATTGCTTGTATAGCTTTCCGCTTTGCTAGATGTCGGGACTTGTCCATCGCTTGTTTCTAAGCTAATCAACTTCTTCGCAGTCCCACGGACCGCAAGAGGTTGTAAGAGGGCTAACCCTTTGCGGACAGATAACGCTTTGGGCGTTTCATGACTTAGGCAATTTCAGCTAAGTCTTCGAGAGTGCCGCTAGGGTGCCACACGGCTTAGGCAAATTCAGCTAAGTCTGTGACAGTGTGGTATCAGAGCAGGCAAGCAATTCCAACGAACAGCAAAGAAGATTCGCAAACTCGCCATGGTGAAACATCGTGGTGAATCGAGCAAGATGAGGCAAGCCGGACCCTTGCTTCAAGCCGTGGGTCGCAGTGCAAACTCGCCACAACCGCTGGACGCGCCACGAGGAGCACGGCAGTGAACAAGACGAGCGTGTAGTTGGGTATTCTCCATGAGGCGAGGAGGCATCATCTGGTGCGCCAACCGGGAAAAAGAGCCACAAGGAGAGGCAACGACGGAAACCCGCCTTGATGTTCTTGAAGCGAGCTTGGAGGAACTCTACCAAGGCCAACGAAGGCTCTTTAGGGTAGAGAGCTCGCTAGAAGAAGCTGAATCTCGGATCGAGAAAGTTGAATCCCTGATTGATCAACAAACAGAGGACACCAAGGATTTCGTACGACATCTACACGAAGTTGTGGCGGAACTCACGGCTAAGGTGATGGTGTTAACAAGGACTCTTAATGTAGGAGGGAACAATACCCGCGCTGCGCCACCACAAAACTTCAGGGCACCGAGCCGCATGGCTACGGGGGTGCTAGGGATGCTAAAGAGCTCGAAAATTTCTTGTTCGACATGGAACAGTATTTTCGCGCTACAAGGCTCAATTCTGAAGAGACTAAAGTTGCTATAGCAACAATGTATCTGAATGGGGATGCAAAACTTTGGTGGCAAACCCGTTGGGAAGAGATCCAGCAAGGCCGATGTCGAGTGGATACATGGGGAGACTTGAAGCGAGAGTTAAGAACTCAGTTTTTACCCGAGAGCACAAAGTTTGTCGCAAGAAGGAAATTGAGACAACTCCGCCAAAGTACAACAATCCGAGACTATGTGAAACAATTTTCATCTCTGATGCTGGATATACAGGACATGTCTGAAAAAGACAATTTATTCAGCTTCCTCGATGGCTTAAAGCCATGGGCACAAGAAGAACTACATCGGAGGAATGTCACCGATGTAGTTGGGGCAATTGCAACCGCGGAAAGGCTAACTGACTTTGTTTCTTCAGAGGATTCAAGAAAGAAGAATCAATCTTCGGGAAATCGCCCAGCTAAATACTCTCGAGCGAAGGAGTCTGGGGACGAACATAAGAAGAAAAATTCCCACAAGGGACCGTGCTCAAAAGGTAAAGTCCCAAAGTCTGGTGGATGCTTCTTGTGCGGAGGATTGCACATGGTGAGGGAGTGCCCACAAAAGCAGGCACTCAATGCTTTAACTGCATCGATTCAGCCCTGTAAGTCAGACAAGGGCAAAGCTATCGCCCTTAGTTCGAGCAGTTCTAAATCCAGTAGCGACAGTGAGGGGTCGCAAGGACCCAAGATGGGAGCAATACATTTGTTGAATGTGTTGCGAGGTCAAGTGGGGGAGAACACAAAGGCAAAGTCACCGAAGGCAGGAAGCAGCGAGTTGATGTATGTGGACATCAAGCTTAATGGCCGAACAACCCGTGCAATGGTGGACACGGGCACTACCCACAATTTTATTGTCGATCGAGAAGCTAAGCGACTGGGACTGATCTTGGAGAAGAGCCCAAGTCGAATGAAGGCTGTGAACTCGGAGGCCAAGCGGATCTCCGGACGAGCAAAACGGGTCCCCATCAAGATCAGGACATGGAGCAGGAGCACAAACTTGATGGTGGTGCCATTAGACAACTTCCAAGTGATTCTCGGAATGAAGTTTATGCACGCGGCAAAGTTGGTGCCAATGTCGTTCCTGAACTTCCTATGTCTAATAGGAGGCGACGATCCCTGCGTGGTTCCAGTTTCTCGAAGAGGAACCAAGGACCTACAACAAATATCGACTTTACAATTGAAGAAAGAGGTATGAAAAGGTGAATCAACCTTTATAGCTGCTATAAAGCTAGAGACACTTGACGGGGAGGCCATTCAAGAACCTGCTGTTGTGGCGAACATCTTAAAGGAGTTCTCAGATGTGATGCCAACGGAGTTGTCGAGAACTCTACCACCCTACAAAGGCGTGGATCATCAAATTAAGCTGGAGCCAGGAGTTAAGCCTCCAGCAAGACCACCATACCGTATAGCCCCTCCAGAGTTAGCAGAACTGAGGAAGCAGTTAGATGAACTGCTAAGCAATGGTCTCATCCGTAGTTCAGAAGCACCTTTTAGAGCTCCAGTCCTCTTCCAAAAGAAACAAGATAAGAGCCTTCGATTATGCATTGATTATCAAGCCCTCAACAAGATGACGGTGAAGAACAAGTACCCTATCCCGTTCATCGCGGACTTGTTCGATCAATTGGGCAAGGCAAAGTACTTTTCCAAACTCGACTTTCGGTCAGGGTATTGGCAGGTGCACATTGCAGAAGGTGATGAGGCGAAGACTACCTGTGTGACCAGGTATAGAGCATTCAAGTTCTTGGTGAACTTGAATGAACCACATTCTGCACTCTAATAAACCAACTGTTCAAGGAGTATCTGGACAAGTTTGTGGTCCTCTACTTAGACGATATCGTCGTTTATAACCAAACACTTGAGGAGCATGTTAAACACCTCTGAATAATTTTCAAAGTTCTCAGGGAGAACACCTTGTTCGTGAAGAGGGAAAAGTGCTACTTCGCCCAAACGAAAATTTTATTCTTGGGGCATCGAATCGGCAATGGTTCCATTCGAATGGACAAGTCTAAGGTGCAAGCTGTGGCGGACTGGCGAACACTAAAGAAGATGCCATAGTTGAGATCCTTCCTTGGGTTCGTCAACTATTATCGACGCTTCATAGCTAGATATTCGAAGCAGGCAGCTCCGTTGACAGAGTTGCTAAAGAAGGAGCAATCCTGGAGATGGTCGGACAAATGTGAGGCAGCATTTCAAGACCTAAAGACTGCTGTGTTGGAGGAACCTGTAAGTCTTTTGAAGTCCATACAGATGCTTCTGACTTTGCTATTGGGGGAGTTCTTACGCAAGAGGGTTATCCAGTGGCCTACGAGAGTCGCAAGCTCAATGAGACCGAGCGGCGATATCCTGTGCATGAGGAGATGACAGCGGTGATCCACTGTCTACGGGTGTAGCGACACTACCTACTGGGAGTACCATTTGTGCTAAGGACAGACAATGTCGCATTGAGTTACTTCCAAACTCAAAAGAAACTCTCCCCAAAGCAAGCACGATAGCGGGACTTCTTGGTGAGTTCGACATGGTAATGGAGTATAAGCGGAAAAGCAAATATCGTGGCCGATGCATTGAGTAGGAAAGTGGAGCTAGTAAATGCTATATAGTTGGAGGCGGAGGCCAAGCAAGTCAATTGCACTCCAACTTCCTTTCCAGGATCGAGATGGACTGTACCGAGATCCTCAGGCAGTAACTCTGATGCAACTCATCAAAGAGGGCAAGGCACGATGATTTTGGGTCCAGGAGAGACTCATCTACACCAAGGGGAACAGAGTTTATGTTCCGCGAGTGGATAACTTGAGGCGTGAGCTCTTGAAAGAGTGTCACGATTCCCTTTGGGTTGGACATCCGGGTATCCACCGAACAATGGTCTCGTGGAGAGGGCCTTCTATTCGCCGAAAATAAAAACAGATGTGGAGGAATATGTTCGAACATACCTTACTTGTCAACAGGACAAGGTAGAGCAGCAAAAGCCAGTGGGGCTTTTGGAGCCGCTGCCTATACCAGAAAGGCCATGGGAGAGCATTTCCTTAGACTTCATATCAAGCTTGCCCGCAGTAAGGGGACTTGGATCGATACTCGTGGTAGTTGATCGATTTCCGAAGTATGCAACATTCATTGTTGCAACCCTACATTGCTCAGCGGAGGAGGTGGCTAAGTTAATGACAAAGAATGTGGTTAAGTATTGGGAAGTCCCACACAACATCATTAGTGATCGAGATTCTCGGTTCTTGGGACGATTCTGGACCGAGTTGTTCAAGTTGTTGGGATCTAAATTATACTTCTCCACAAGCCTCCACCCTCAAACGGATGGCCAAACAGAAAGAATCAACTCGCTCTTAGAGCAATATCTCCAACACTACATGAGGGTCAACCAACGAGATTAGGTGAAGCTGTTGGACATAACCCAATTCTTCTACAATTTGCAGTAAAGCTCTGCATCCAACAAGAGCCCCTTTGAGATTATTACGGGACAACAACCATCAACTCCTCACACCCTGGTTATTGGTTATACAGGGAGTAGCCCATCAGCCTATCACTTCGCAAAGGAATGGCATCGCAATATCAGACGGGCTTACTTGGAGAAGGCCAAAAGATGAAGAAGTGGGCAGACTTTGAAGGCGACCACAAGAGTTTAAAGTTGGTGACATGGTGTTGGTGAAGCTTCAACCAAAGATCACTCCAATTCTTTAGGCACAAAGTGCACAAGGGATTGGTACGCAAGTATGAAGGGTCTTTCCCAATCATCGGCAGGGTGGGCAATGTTTCATACAAGTTGCAACTGCCAACATGATTCAGAATTCATAACGTCTTCCATGCGAGCAACTTAAAAGCCTACCACTCAGATCCGCAAGATGATTCTTGAAATGTTCTAACTCGACTACCCCCCTCCCCAAGAGCCTCGTAAGAGGCGAGTTGAAACTATTTTGGCGGATCGCAAGATAAACCTACCCAATGGAGCGCAACAAATTGAGTACTTAGTGAAGTGACAAACGCTTCCTCGAACCGAAGCCAGTTGGGAGCCAGAAGACACACTACGACATGAAGAAGCCCGCGTCAAAGCCTACCAACAAGCGTCGACAGTTTAAGTGGGGGGAGAATGTCAAGAATGGTCGTCGCTCAACCATAACATCTTCGCTCCATGAACCGTTTCGCTTTTTCTTCTTTGTCCATATGTTTGGCAGCTTGTTTTGCCTTGAGTTTATGTGTTTTTACCTAAGAAATGTGAGCGAAAGTAGTGTAGAAATGTGAGCGAAAGTAGTGCAGAACGATCGCTCGCTGTGCGGAGCCAAAACAGCCCTGTTTTTGGGTCTTTTTTGTGTGTTGCGGCAACCATTCTGAGCGATGTGAAATGTCACCATTTCAGCACCTTTGAACCCCCTGGGTGGCACCGGGCTAGATGGGGTTCCGGGTATATGTTAGGCATAAGCTTTCATCAACAATTGAACTTGTCTTGCGTCTGATACCTTGGGATCCATCGTTTGTGGACTTGCGACCGTTCTTACAACCCTCTAAAGTCCTATTTCACTCTCTTTCTCTCTTTTCTCTACTGCACTCAAGGTGTTCGACGAATTGCTTGTATAGCTTTCCAATTTGCGAGATGTCGAGACTTATCTGTCACTCGTTTCTAAGCTAATCAACTTCTTCGCAGTCCCACGGACCACAAGAGGTCAGAAGAGGTCCGACCCTGACAGATAACGCCATGCTTCATGACTTAAGCAATTTCAACGAAGTCTTTGAGAGTGCCGCACGGCTAAGGCAAATTCAGCTAAGTCCGTGACAAAGTGTCTCTAGCTTTATAATGGTTTATAGCTGCCACAAAGGTTGATTCTCCTCTTCATACCCCTTCAATTGTAATTCGATATTTGTTGTGGATCCTTGGTTCCTCCTCGAGAAATTGGAACCACGCAAAGGTCATCACCTCCCATTAGGCATAGGGAGTTTAGGAACGACATTGGCACCATCTTCGTTGCGTGCATTAACTTCATTCTGAGAATCATTTGGAAATCGTCCAATGGCACCGCCATCATATTTGTGTTCCCGCTCCATGTTCCGATCTTGATGGGGACCCCTTTGCTAGTCCGGATATTTGCTTGGCCTCCGAGTTCACAGTCTTCATCCGACTTGGGTTCTTCTCCAAGACCTGTCCATGGCAATTACATCAACTCGCTACTCCCTACCTTCTGTGGCTTTGTCTTCGTTTGCTCCCCACTTGACACCGTAATGCATTCAACAAATGCATTGCTCCCCATTCGGGGCCCTTGCGACTCCTCATCGTAGCTGGTAGATTCTGAGCTTCTCGAACTAAGGGTAACGACCTTACCCTTGCTCGCTTTGTAGGGGTGGATTGATGCAGTTAACGCATCGAGTGTCTGTTTTTGTGGGCACTCCTTCACTATGTGAAATCCTTCGCACAAGAAGCATCTACCAAGTTTCGGGGCCTTGCCCTTTGAGCTTGGTCCTTTGTGGAAGTTCTTCCTTTGTTCGCCTCGGGCTCCTTCGCTCGAGAATATTTCAATGGGCGATTTCTCGAGGATTGTTTCCTCTTCCCGAGTCCTCTGAAGAAACATAATCAGTTAGCCTTTTTACTGCCACAATTGCCCCATCCATGTCGGTAACATTCCTTCAGCCTGTCGCCCATGACTCCATCGAGGAAACTGAATAGCTTATCCTTCTCGGACAACAGTAACACAGAAAATTGCTTCACATAATCTCAAATATACTTTGGCTTAGTGGTCTCAACTTCCTTCTTGCCACGAACTCCGTGTTCTCGGGTAGGAACCAAGTCCTCAACTCTCGCCCAATCCTCCTATATGTCCACTCGATAGCACATTGTTAGATCTCTTCCCAACGGGTTCACCATAAAAGTTTTGCATCTCCATTTAGATACATTGTTGCTATTGAAACTTTAGTTTATTCGGAGTCGGGCCTCGTAGAACGAAAATATTGTTTCATATCCGAACAGGAAATTTTTAAGCTCTTTGGCATCCCTAGCACCACCGTAGCAATGCGGCTCAAGAGCCCTCGAGCTTTGCGACTACAAAACGCAAGTGTTGCTCCCTCCCACATTAAGAGTCCTTATGACCAATGTCACCTTGGATGTGAGTTCGGCCATAACTTCGTGCAAATATTTACACGAAGCCTTTGGTGTCTTCCGTCAGTCGGTCAACTAGGGACTCAACATTGTCGATCCGACATTCAGCTTGTTCTTGCAAGCTCTCTACCCCAAGGAGCCGCTCAACATCGAGTGCCGTTTCTCTCCTTGTGGCTTCTTTTCCGGTTTCTTTTCAGTTATGCCTCTCCTCCCTCCTCCTCGGAGAATATCCTCCATCCTCTCCTCTCTCCTCCTGAGCGAGCTGAGAGAGAGTTTTTGCACTCCACACGCTTGCTGGGGGGGGGGTTGCAAAGGCCCCCCATGCGATCGATCACCACACGATTCACGCATAGCGTGATACTAAAACTTCTACGTTTGTTTCGAATTGCTTTTTGCTCGATACCACACGTCCCGACTTAGTTGAATTTGCCTAAGTCGCGCAAAGATCCCAGACAAAGAGTATGACTAAAAGCTAGAATTGCCTAAGTCATGAAGCACCCCAACCCATGGGCTTAGTTGGATTTGGATATTATGAACTCACGCGTTTATTTTATTTGTCGCGAGTCTAGATGCAACCTCGCGTCGATCCAAAAGGACCTACAAAAGAGAAGGTTGATTAATTTTGAAAGCGAGTGACAAACAAGGCCCGATGTCTCGCGAGGAGAGAAGCTTTACAAACAATTCAACAAACACCTTGAGTGCAAGAGAGAAAAGAGGAAAGGAGCGAAAAAGATTCATCGAGTGCTAGGCGCAAAGACAAGCTCAACTTATGAAGAATGTTCAATGCCGGACTTAATACAGAAGCCCCATTCAGCCCTATGCCACCCGAGGGGTTCTAGGGTCTGAGATGGCTAACGTTTTGCACCGCATCACGATCTGCAAAAATCAGGCTGCGACAAGCGAAACAAAGTAGTTTTGAGCAGTTTTGGCCCGACGCGAGTGGTCGCTCTATAACATTACAAACTATTTTCGCTTACATTTCTCAAGCAAAATCACATAAAACTAAGGCAAAACAAGCTGTCAAACATTCGTACAAGTATGCAAAAGCAACGAACGGTTCGTTGAGCGAAGATGTTGCTAGTACACGATGACTGTTCATGATAGCTCGGTACCCCATACCATACCTTTATTGTATGAGATTAAAAACCTTGCTTCCATTGACATTTACTTTGTTGCAACAGTCTAACCAGTAACACTTCTTTAGGGCAGCAATTTACAAGCAAAATCTGCTAAACTAAGTCCTAAATGACTTGCTTAAAAGTAATGAGACAATGGACTGAGACCTTGGGAATAAATGTGAAATTTTGTTCTCCGTGAAATACAACATTATTCGGGAAAGAAAAGGAGGGTTGAGAAAAATACAAACCAAGCCATCATACACGACCAGATAAACAAATTAAAAATCCAATCTCATAAGTTTTATTAGGCTTTATAAATAGAGAACACCTAAGTAAAAATAGAATTCATATCATACATTACACTTCAAATCCATTCAAAAAAGGCTTAAATCAACAAAAATTAAGAACCATCAAGTTTTCATGTCTGTTACCTTTTTTAGGAAAATAAGCAAGTAGTTAAATGATGTGAGAAGATCAAGATGTCTTACTCCATTTTACTAAGCAAACATGACCAAAAAGCAACAGAACTACCAGGAAATAATCCAAAAAAGTCGGCATGATTGTACCCATGACCCAAACTATACTACACCAAGGAAATTATGACAAACTTGAATATCTTAGTCAGACCAGTTCATGTTCCCAATTAAACCATATAACAACATTCAGAACATGTTCTAACTTTTCATGGTTGCTAACCCAATAAAAGTGGCACTTGTAGAAACTGAAAGCCACAATGAAACACATGATTTAGGGAAATATTACAGTAACACCTCCAAATGGTCAACATCTAAAACCCTTGACAAGCATATAGTTATATAAAGAATAAAGAGATGGAATATGCAAGTTTTTCAAAACAATGGCTTCCCTGTTACAATAATCCAGAACAAGTCACAGAATACAACTACTATAGCAGACTTCAAAAATAAACATCTAAAATAACAGATCCAAATGAAAATAAAGCTTTAAAAAAAGGTTCATTTGGACCTACATACTTGAAAATCTGCATGGCAATGTACATGTTCCTGTTGCTTAAATAATTTCTAGTCTGTAATCATTGGATTTTAGGGAAATTTGTCCAACTTTCTATCCATCATTAATAGCTTGTCATTTGTAAGAAGAACCATTTGCAAAATACACTCCACAAAAAACAGCAAGTTTTCGAATGGTAGTAAAATTTTTGAATTCATAGACTAAACATGGGATGCTTGTACCAAAAAATTATCTAATGAATAAGATATCTGATAGGTACATAAAGGTAAGACATCTACCCAAGTATCCTCACATCAAAAAATTTCAGAAATCCAAGTTGCCGTATATGAATAAGTAATCAATTAATTTTCCACTAGAAATTACATAGATCCATTAGTATGAAAATACTGCTATCAAACAAAGAAATGCTAAACAAACAAAAAGGGTCATCAACATCAAAAGGTATCCTACTTGTGCAGAAACATGTGCTTTCCTTTGTTCTTTTCTTATTTTCAATCCAGATTTTTTTTAAGTTCAAGTCACTTGTAAGGTTTCACTTTAAACACAGGTAACTAAGAGGTTTCCTCACATACACAATAATACTGAGATGGCTGAAAACTTGTGTTTTCACTTTATATAAACTAAAATTGAGAAAGACTAAATTTAATTCTCTCTGACTGAAAGAAAGAACTGCATAATTGACCCTTCCCAGACATGCATTAATGGGTGCCTGTGCATTGAGTTGGCTTCTTACAATAAAACACCAAACAGTATATCACAACAGCCGAATAAGAATTAGAAAGAGATTTATTTGGCCAAAAAATGTTTTATCAAGAAACATGTCAAGCAAGTACCTCAATAATGTCCAGAGACACCAGACAAGCTGATTCTTTCTGCGAAGTAACAAGTGGTATTGCAGCTTTTAAGCATGATCCAACAAGAGATCCAACAATTCTTCTGTATCTTTTCATCTCATTAAACTTAAACAATAATTCCTCCCAATATTCCAAGTGAAGACTAACATCATCAAAATTGACAGATCCAATTTCTGGTTGTCAAATTAGAACAAAAAGGCAATGGGAAATTATTCCAAATAGCATTTGCAGTGAACAAAGAGAACCTTAAAAGACTATACAGAAAATAATCAAACACTAGACTAAAAATATCAAAATAACAAAATACCAATTGAAACAAAGAAATGAGAAAAAAATAGCACTGGAAGCCTGCTAAACCACAAAAGAAAACTATTTAACCTCTCTCCAATTTCACATCTTAAAAGAGAACAAATAATGTTTTGTTTTTAGAAATATGTTCTTCACTGGGACAGTGTATAAAATTTTATGAACAAAGTTCTTAGTCTGTTAGTTAAATATAGAAATCACATGCGAAAGCAACTAAATTTCTATGCTCTTAGTCATATTTCATCATAATATCAGATATACTAAATAGTGCAATGTGATATATGAGATATCTGTCTAGGCAAAGATCACAGTAATGTAGGAATTTTTAGTACAATTTCAGAAATAAAAGCAATATAGAGTAAAAACATTGCCGAAAGAAATATCGAACTTTGTTATGTTAGATACAGCTTAAGAGTAACCAAATGCAAACAACAAACTCTTTCAATTAGTTTATTTTATGAATTTCTTAAGTTAATACTCACAAAATTCAATGAAACATAATTTGGCAGATTTCATCGTCATGCGCCAATCATTCAACAGTACTAATCAAAGCTGAAACAGAAGACCAGAATCCTCATAGTACAAATCAGAATTACCTAAAGCCTGGGATTCGGTACACAGGGAGGAGCTACTATCCACATGATTCTCATTAATCCATTTTTCCATCATAAGAATCTTGGAGCTGACGTGTGCCCTAAATCTTTCTGCCTGATCTGGCAAAGAAGATGCTTCAGTTTGTGATGCCTTTGCAATTTCACCCACAGCCTAGACACAAGTATATTAACAATCAACAAGCTCAAAATACAAATAAGAAAATCTGCTAGTAACACAATAAAACATTCAAACTTTAGGATTACGAATGAAATAATAGAACAAGATAAAACAAGAAAGAAGAATATAATAATGGAACAAGATAAACAGAAAAGGTTTTTTTTCTCCAAGCAAAAAAGATTTTTAATCATTATACTAAATATACAACATAAAGGAAACACAACTCCGATACAAGCACAATTCTATGTACTTTGGAATGCCAACCATAATTCTTCTTGAATATAACAAGGGATAGCATGATATTATACAGGTCCAATAAAATTTACTACCATACTGGTCAAATAGAAAAAGAAAAATCTTTTCTGTGTACTTGTCAAATGAAAAAATTGGACAAAACCAAAAGGGGGGAAGAGGGAAAAAAGGAGGTACCACTGCCAGCTCCTTTTTTCCAATTCTCATTGCCACAATGGGGAAAGGATGACTCAAGGTCTTCCTTTGTCCTTCCTCTTTTTCTTCTTCCTTTTCTCACCACCTTAGAGGAGATCAGTCGCAAGGAGCAAAAACTCACAACTAAATTTTGATGGAAGTCTTGGGCTATTTTCTGGCTGAAGACAGTTCAGACAATTAAACAGTGCAGCCAGTGGTCAGTCTAGGACCAAAGCAGCCTAATGTAGTAATGTAGATCCTAATTTAGACTAAATTAGCAACAACCTGGGAGGTTTGTTTTTGTACTGGATCACTAAGGGTCAATCCAAAATCAGTCCTTATTAGACCTGCATATATTTCCATATTGAGTCACATGCCACAAAATTTGATATGGACATATATAAAAAAGACCTAGGAATTGCATAAGGTCAGCTGAGTCAAAGGATATTACTCAGCACATAGGACAATATCGAGGCAATGGGGAGACCAACAAAGAGTTGCTTAGACATTAAAGCAACATAGTAACATCCTTTGAGTAATGGTTGTCAGCATAGAGCATAAGGACATGCAGACAGACCGATGTACTATATACCCGTCCATATGATGCAGACGGCTAGTCTCATAGTCACTTGTGTAGAGACAGTAAGAATATAATATAGGTGCTCATTGGAGAATGAGTTCACTGATTGATCTGCTTATGGAATACTGTGTTGTTGATGATACCTAATGTCAGACAGCGATTTCATTGTCCCGGTTGTGCATCTGGTCCTTTGACTTAAGGCACCAAGGATGCCTTGTGTGAACACTTTCTTTGACGCCAGACTTACAGGTTTGGAAAGTTTCAGATCTGGTACAACTAGATATCGGGATTGGTAGCCAACCTTACGAAGGCAATCGAGTGTCAATAAAAGATCATCCACTCTTGGTATCGTGAGAAGAATATCCCGTATGTGTTTGCTCAGATAAATCCATGGCCAGGGTCATTCGGATTGAGAGAGAGAGTTCGGTAGAATCCGATTAGAGCAAGACAAATTGATTCTGTATGTGACATAATAGTACCATGTCTAATATACGATCTCTGGGATATTAGTTGGATGAGTGATTATAAATACACGGTAATCGTGGACAGTCCGATAGATTTGATCCCCCCTGTACCGTCTGGGGACTATGGCGTAGTGGCCTAGTACGTCTATAGTTGATGAGTCAAGTGAATTATTATAGAGATAATAATTCACTATATTAGAAAGAGTTATGATGGGAGTGACTCACAGTCAGCTCGGCATCGGGCCTAGAGAGTCACACACATATGGTGGATGCTTCAGCGAATAGAGGATTAGATGGAAACCCAATTAGCCCCTATTCTCATTAGATGAGACCTTATGCTGATGGGCTCCTTGATCAAAGCCCAATTAAAGGACTGAGGAGATTATTAGATACAGATCTGATAATGTAAGTTAGTGGGTAATTGGATGGAGATCTAATACCCACTAAGGAAAGAGCCTTAGGATTTTTTGGTGGCCCTCTATAAATAGGAGGGGAGACTCATGGTTGATAGGATGCAGCTTTAGCCACCGCCTCCTATTCTCCTCCCTTCCTCTGCGCAAGAGTTGCGAGATCAGATTGGAGGAGCTCCGCTGCAAAGATCTATCATGTGGATTCCGCTAGAGAGGAGGACGCTTGACCTCCTTCATCCTCTCCATTGGGATCTAGAAATACAAGGATATATAATCTCCATAGATAAAATCAATTTCTCACGCATCGTGATTTTTTTATTTTTGCATTTTTCTCACAGCCCAATCTTTTGCACGACAATTTGATCTACGTGGAAAATCGAATTTTTGTTTTGATTTTCACTATGCATTTGATGCTCCCGCTGAGGTTTCACAACACGCTTATCCCCTTTTTTCATCTCCATCCACGATATAATCATGTAGCGTTCTATCACATTAACATCGAACACTTTAGTGTAAAAAGCATGAGTTGTCCACAGCATACTGGTGTGTTATCTTAATGTGTATGTACCTATATACACCTAAGATCCTTGCACTTCCCAAAACGTTGACCTCAGCTTTATGCAGATTGAAACGTTTTTTGTCAAGTAGTATAATAATATATGTTTATATCAAAGATACAGACACATATCAAACGAATTCCATCATCAGATAAGAACAAGGATATGTTACAGCAAGATACCGTAGAAACTAGTCTAAAATAAATCAGGACACAATTCTTATAACATGGTCACTCATTAGTGAAACCCAGAACATAATTCTATGTCCATGTGTAGAGGAGCTGAAATTTAAAAAGATAAAAAAATGAAGATTGGAAAAGAAATGTCTTTACCTTTAGAAATGGAATAGTTAAATTTGGGTGTTGATGCCTACCAAGGACCTCTAACTCTGAGGATACAGCTCGCATCTGCGGCAATTGACCCAAACCAATTTAGAAGAAAAAAAGAGTGTTGGCAGTAAATGATAAATAAAATTGACTTTTCAAATAACTGATCTTATATAAAATTTAAAGAAGAAATACACCTAAAAAGGTTAGAGATACCATTTTAAAACCCCAGCAGTAAATCAAAGGAAAGAATTAAACAAACTAAACCAGCAGATATCAAACAAATAAATCCACCCATGCAGTAGAAAAACAGATGAGAAAAAATTTCTAAACACACATGAAAAATGTTCAAACATATGCACCAAGTTTTAGGATGTGCAATCTCCAGATTGCATCTAATAGAAAGTTACTGCACTATTAATTTCTTTAAACAAAGATTATTGTATCCACAAATGGCTGTAAATTCCTTGATTACCACACAAGTACAACAACCCACAAGTACAAAAACAAGCCATAATATTCCAACTGTTTGGGTTTCACTTGATTTTTTTCGAAGCACTTGTAGTCTAACCATGCTGATTTAAGGTAGTGTATCAATGGTATTGTCTTAATCAAAAAGTTCACCACATGGTCAACCACTTCTGGGAATACAGTAACGCTGCTGTTCTTACACTTGAAGTTTGTAAAATCAAGGAATCAACAACAAATGCTTGAGATACCCAAAGTTCCAACGAAGGTTTTCCGTACCACCCTGTACCACCTGGTATGGGCGGTACATACCGGTCCGATGGTTTACCGGTACGTGGACCGCCCTGTACCGGATGGTACCAACCGTTATATGGTATATAACAATCAGAATCAACCGTTACATGAACATAACAGGCGAAATTGACCGATACCACTCGGTAACGATCGAATTTTTTATCGTTACCGATCGTACAGACCCTGTAACGTCAAAATCGATCGTTACAGACCCTGTAACAGTCGAACTCAAATATTACAGATCCTGTAAAAGTCGAACTCAACCGTTAGTGACCAGAACGTTAAAATCAATCAGCATCAGAACGATTGAAAAACCCTTTCTAACTCTATTTAAACTCACCCTTCTCCCATTTCACTTCACACACTCACTCTTTCTCAAACTCTCACTTTCTCAAAACGGTTCCTCGAAGCTCGAAAAAGATATGTAATATTATTTTTGCCTAATTTACATTGATTTTGTTCAATCTATACCAATTTCTATCTTACAAACCCTAACCCAACTTTTTTTTCTAATTTTTCAGGTATTAAAAAAATAATATTTTTTAATCATTAAAATATTATTTATTTGTACCACTTGGTACACCCAAGCGTACCGAGCTGTACCGACATACCATACCATACCGACCAAATCTTGGTATGCCGGTACGGACCGATACAGCGAACCTTGGTTCCAACCACAAAATTATGTTTGGAAAAATAACCCTAATGCTTATGGGTGTACCGAACAGACCGTACTATACCGGCCAAATCTCAGTACGCCGATATGGACCGGTACGGTGAACCTTGGTTCCAACCACAAAATTATGTTTGGAAAAATAACCCTAATGCTTATGTTAGGATACGGGAGAAAATAAATATGCTACTTATCGATGTGTCTTTTTTTATCCTTATGACTTCTTTACAAAATAAGATCACAGGCTTCTTTGTAAAATAAGATGACATCATGGTATACAAATATCATAATACAAGGAATTGGAGAAAGTGACAATAAAAGTTAAAGAAGAATCACATCTTGGGAACAGAGGACCAAGGTTCACCATACGATCCGTACCAACATATTATATTATATTAATATAGTATAATATATATTAAAATAATGAAAACAGACGAGGCGTCACGCCGCCTCGCCTCACAGGAGAAGAATGCCTCATCTCCTCACGGTAGAACGAGGTGGTGCCTCTTTCTCCTGCTGGAAGACGAGACGTCGCCTTGTTCCCCCGTGGGCCTCGTCCTTGCGTGAGAAGACGAGGCGTCGCCTCGTTCCCCTGCCAGAAGATGAGGCAGCGCCTCGTCCTCGCGCGGGAAAACGAGACGTCACCTCGTTCTCCCGCTGGAAGATGAGGCGAGGCCTCATCCCCCTGTGCAGGGAGACGAGGCGTCGCCTCGTTCTTGCGCGGGAAGACGAGGCGTGGCCTTGTTCCCGCGCAGGAGATGCATGGTACTGCTCGGTAGCGGGCAGTCCGCGTACCAATATCCTGTCGGATCGATACGTACCGCCCATATCGGGCGATACTGATTGAAACGGAGAACCTTGCAGAGGACCATGTAATCTTCCATATAGTTGTTAAAAATATATATAAGATGAGATGTGAAAGTATAAAGATGATAGAACAATGTTAAATAGAATGAGCTATAATATAACTATTTATGGTATTGTCTTAGATCACTTTATCAAACATAAAGAATTTCCTATAGAAACCAACGGATGTCTTTAACAAAACTCTATAATGAATACATAGATTTAACAAACAAATATACTTCAAAACAAGAGTTTGGGAAGAATTGAGAAAGTCCACAATACATAATATTTTCAAATCCCATACTGAACAGAATTCTGTCATGAGTTTTATTAAAGTGAAATAAAAAAGGTGATGGTGTGATACCAACTTCTGTGAGAAGAAGTTTCTCACAGCAGAATCATAATCTTCAAAGAAACAAATAAATTAATGGCATATAGTTCATGGAATAATTGATCAAAAAAGCAAGCGCGAAACTTTAATAAGATTGTTTTTTCCACTAATGGAGTTAGTTGAAAGGATAACCACAAAACTTCCCCAACATGGACGACATCAACTTTGAAGGAATATCATTAATTTTTGCCAAGCTAAAAGGGATAGAGCATGAAGTCTCGCTTTTAACACACTAGTAAATTTCACAACAGGAAAGGAGCTAAAATAGAACTGTTCATTCATCATCATAATGCTCCTACTACCAAACTAATGGGTAAGAGAAGAAGATAAGGAAAATAGTGTAGTAGTACATATTAAGAGATGAATGCTTCTGATAGGACCCTACAAAATTAACTTCTGATGGTTTTATAATTTTCCAAAAAAAAAGTACATCTAATGAAGGTATTCTTATCATTAATTAACTCAAAATTGCATTCTAATAACACTCAATAAATAACATAAATAATCAAACGATACAAATATTATTATAAAAAAAACCTTGAACCTAGACATGAAAGGATTTCAGATTCAGATTTAAGATTGTCAAAATAAGACTAATATGAACTCATCCGGCATCGTACACCTTACCCATTGCTTAAATTGAGTGCTCTATCACTCATGGAAGAATCTCAGCCTAAATCATGCACATACACATTTGCCACACTAAGGGAAATAATATAGCCATTTGAAGACCATAACATATTAACTATCAAGACTGTCCTACCAAACTGGAATCAGCAACAAAACCCAACTCAAAATCAAGAAGTCCACCTCTATAAAAACCACTGACCTAATATTAAAAAGCAAGGCACCTAAAATTTATGTAACACATCATAATGGCTGCAGCTATGTTCTTGTGAACCAAAAAATCTTCTGGCAATTCCTCTCAGGAAGGAAGAATCAGAGCTAAGGTGGCAAATGACAAGATTTAGTAAAGAAAAGGTGATTATGTGATACACACAGACCAATAAGGAAATACTTACAAAAAAAATTAGAAATCTACTAATGCTTCAAATATATTGCTCATGTGGTTTGAATCACAAAAACGTTAACCTTGAAAGGTTCAAGCTTGAGCCATGGAATAATGAGCCATGCCATCTACCTTCAGCATCCAAAAGAAGGTCATGCCATCTCATTTTGTGAGAGAGAAACAAAATGAATAAAAAAAATGTTTTAACTTTTTTTCTACTGTAATAATCCTAATTCATTTCCAAAATGCAAATAGGCCAGAAATTGATTTAAGTTTTCCATTGACAACAACCTCACAAACTGGACCTCAGTGCATGATCTTTGCTTCAGGTGCCAAACAGCAACATGACATCTCCCAAAAAAAAAAAAAGAAACAGTAGCAAAAAATACTAATTGTCTATTTAACATGTATACCGGCTCCTCCAACAATGGCAGAATATCTCGAGCAGTACCGACATAGGAAAGTATAGCAGCAAGTACATCAGGAACATGGGGATTGATATCCAAATGCCGCAACTGGTAACATAAGGAGTCAATGATATAGTCTGCATTTGCCACAACCAACTGCCCTACCTGTTCCAAATGATGTAGCATCAGTACATAAAACAAACAGCGGGTGCTTTTACTCTCTTTTTGTACACTCACAGTGGCATGGCCGGACGAAACAGAAAGAACACGTAGGACAGCATCTGATGAGATTCTTATCTCACTGTTAGAGCAAATCAAGTTCCTCAGTAATAAATAAAGAGAAGAGTGCAAAAATCCACTGACTATAAAATCTTTTCCAAGAACTATGCTGAAAATGCCTATTCCATCTAAGATCACCTGAACCAATGAACCATAAATAAAAAATCAATATCAAGGTTAGGAGAACATTCAAGAAACTGAATCAAGAATTTAATTGGTGAAAATACATTTCCTGTTGCAGCATTATGGTGTCAAGGAAAAAATGTAATGGAAGATCTAATTCTATTTCATGTTCCAGCAGAGGTGCATTCTGATCCAATGGAATGTCCCACACTTCAGGTGACAAATATTCATGCAAAATGCTGCCAATGGATAGAATTGTAGCATCCCTATTATCCTTTCCCTCTCTCATATTCCAAGCTGATCCTTGGCATTTGAAAGTTGTAGACTTGTCATCATCATATGCAAGTTTCTTTTCTTGCAAGGTTTCTTCCCTAGACTTTTTAAAGAATGTTGAATATGTATTAACTGACTGTTCTGACAATCCATATATTATCTCATTCAACATGCAAACTGCAGAACTTGTCTTGCGCAATAACTGGCCAGAACCATGATGAAAATACCAAGTTTTCCACCCTTCTTTGCCATATTCTTTCATACGAAGCTCTGATATCAACTGGCGAAACTGATCTAGCAAATTATCAACAAGAACTGATAAAAACATATTGCTCTTGTGTCCTAAGAATAAGACAAAAATAAAAATTAAAAAGAAAACTCCTATCAGGAAGAAAAAGTTCTTAATTTAATACAACAAAACATAAAAACACTAATGAACAAAAACTGAAAACCTAACTATTACCTGATATTATGGACAGCCCAACAAGTCTAAGTACTCCAGCAAGAGTTCGATATAGTTTCTGACTGCCAGTAATACCAAACCAAGGAGGCATGTGAGGGAACTCCAAAACACTATTTACATATTCTGAAGGACTCTGCAAATCCTCATCTTGCAAAATAGAAATTTTGGAAACAACAGGAAAAGTGGCATCCTCACTAAGATTTATTGGAGAACTCAAGATATTGCCAGCTTTCAGCTCAGCAATGGAAAGCAAGTATCCAGTTGAAAGCGGTTTTGACAAAATTAGGTTATTCATGGAACCAGCAAACCGTGAATTATAACTGAAGCATAATCCAAAACACTCCAAAAAACATGATGCATTGACCTGCCAATACCAATAAGTTCAAATCTCAGAAACCAATTTGCAATCCTTAAAAAAGTATAAATGTGGCAAATAAAGTAACATATATGATCAGGGAAGAATAAAGTAGAAATCTGCTACTCTCTGTAAGATAAGAAAAGAAACCAACAAGTAGTTCATTATATGAGAGAAACCCATAAATCACAGAAAGTAAGGCTTCGAAAAGTGAGTCAAATCAGATTAAACCATTTGGAAGAAATAAAAAATAAACTAGAAACAAGTTCACTAAATGACAAAGCCCATAAAATCACAAAATTAAGGCTTTAAAAATACATAAATTGGATAAATCCAATTTGGAAATGTAAAATATTATCAATTTACAGTTGATATAAATAACTAATTATATCTATAAAGCTTGAAACTTATAAGGGTCAAAGTTTCTGTTGATATGTCACTAGCAAGAATTAGTAGTGTTGGGATCAAAATATATTAGAGAAATGAATATGCATCACAAAATTGCCATGGTTGCTTCTAATAAACTGAAAACTCAAGCAGAAACAACATACTATCACTTCTACTAGTAGCCTGGATCAACTGACAAAAAAGCAGTATACAAACAAGTTTACATTCTGAACATTAGTACTGCCCAGGCAAACTTTGATATGAAACATCATAAAATTGCACTCAATGATTCATGCACCACAGTGATGAAAATTATATATGCATGCAATCGAATACCGTGTCACCAGTTATTGGAAAGTAGAATACCAATTTTAAGCTTCATGCACCATCATACTGAAAGGTTTAGATGAGTGCAATCCTGCACCATTCATGATGATGGATCATACCAATTTAACATATACGCACTGCTACAATCTAATAGTGTACCACCACCATAGTAAACCATCATTTAACATCCTGTTTTCACCCCTTATAGCAAATACCCAAATGGCTCTTAACATAGCTTAAAGTCCGGATAGCAAGTACTATGTTCTTTATGCACTCGCTATCCTAACCAACCAAATGCCACTTCACAGACTTCATACTCCTGCTATTGTGACATGACATTTGTCTAACTGCAAAGGGCTGCAGAGCTCGGTCACCTAGCACCAAACCATCAGCAGAAGGCAATAGGACTGTTGAATTGGAATTGCATCAATGGATGTTCTATCTTAACAATGTGTGCACAGTTAAATTAGACAGTAGATCAGTGGATCAGTTCCTTGCAAGTGAGTATGAGACACTTTTTGGATTGGTTCGTGTCACATGACAGCACGAGCTATGACAATTCACATGTGGTACATAAGTGTTTACGTCTGAGAGGCCTGTTGTAAGTGCATGACAATAACCCCTGTTACCCAACCAGAAACTACAAAATAGCTATTAGCATATTCCATTTGATCTTTTAAACCATAATCGTTTTAAGTTTCTTTCTGTAGATCGTGGTCATAAGCATCAACTCAAACTTCAGGTCTCCTAATAAGACTGCATAATCTGTACTTCAAGGCTCAAGTGTGGAAAATTTAGATTCATATTCACTCTTAACAAAATCATGGGATTCATCATTACACCACAAGACTAGTGTTCCTTACCATAGAGGATACAGAATATGATCATTATTAATAACCATGCACTAAATGAGCATGGTAACCATAAGATAGATGAGTCACAAACTATGTCAGTCAGCATCCTTGATGTTGCCAATTGGTTGCAAAAGATTTTGAACAGGATATGTGAAGCAAAACCATAACCGTTGAATTTTATTTCTTTACTCTATAGAGAAATTATCATTTATAATTGTTACCTTAGCACAAACTAACTTGCATTTACTTTTCTTGTTCCACTAAATTAGCTTCGTAGGTAGTGTGCTCGTTTGAGTACACCAATAAGGAGGGCTGTTGCTGTTGCTTCCGTTATGCTAATAAACTATTCTCCTGCTGCAGTCCTGCTTTAATTTTCTTTTGACCATTTTTTGTTTAGGTCTATTTTCTTCAATCATCTTATTCATGTTCTAGCCTACAGTTTGTCGTGCCAACCTATATCGTCCAGTACGAGCAGTACATACCAATCCGATAAGATACCAATACCTGAACCATCCTGTATCGGGCGAGACCATCACATCACCCCATATCTAGCGATATGGGGTCTATAACAAGCCACAACGATCAAAATCCAACCATTACCGACCTATATCAATCAATAAGAGTTGAATTTCAACCATTATCAATCACGGGCTAAGATTTTCCTATTTCAAACAGTCAAATTGACCGTTTGAGACTTAGAAAAGAATTTTTATAGACTTTCCTCTCCCTTCTTTCAATTCATTTCACTTTCTTGATCTCCTCAACTCTCTCAAACTCTTTTTCACTCGCATCTCAATCTCATTCTCATATTTTCACTCTCCTAGACTCAACAAAGCTACGATTTGTGGATTGAGCAAATTTAGCAGGCTAATTTGGGAGGATTAAGAGGAAGAACACTCTAATCAAGAGATGTATTTTCTTTCTATACTTTTATCGATGTATGAGATAATTAACTCTATTATATATGATGTATGACTTAATATCTAATATATTGTTTAATATGTTTTTGACAATAAAATAGAGTTAATTAGGGAGTAATAAAATCTTTAATATTGTGAATAGTGTGTTTAAATTGAATTTTTAGAAATTACACACTTAATAGGACAAATCTTTGTATTTCATACATGTTAAGGTGATTATATGTTTATGATGGTATAATAAGCATATATAATTAAATTTTTTAATGCTGTGATTAGTGGCCTTAATGATGATTTAATCCAAATTTGATCGATATTGGGTCAATTCAATGTCTTTAATGCCTATTAGAGTATTTAATATGTATATAGCAATGAAAGAGGAATAGTTAAGGATTAATTAACTACGTTAATACCATGATTAGTGTATTTAATTATGATGATATCAAAATTTGACTCATACTGGGTCAATTAAATGTTTTCAATGCCTATTAGAGTGTTTGACATGTTTATTTAGATAAAAAAAAATAATAGGTAATTAACTATATTAATGGTGTGACTAGTACATCTAATGATGTTTTCATTATAATTTAACCCATATTTAATCAAAATTTCGTATTTATTGCTTCTTAAAATATTTGACATACTTATAGTGATAAAATAAAGCTAATTAGAGTTTCATTAAGTTTTTTATTATTATAATTAGCAAGGTTGGCGATTTCTCAAGCAATACGAACTGGTTTGCCCGCTGATCTGTATGCGAACCATCCACTACAGGGCGATATTGCCGATTGGGACTGTTTCGCCCATGACCACCCAAAATCAATCTATAACGATCGATTTCAACGAACGGTAACGATCGATTTCAACGAACGATAACGATCGATTTCGACCGTCGCGCGACCTCTATCGGGCGGTAATGATCGATTTCAACCGTCGAAGACCAATTTCGAGCAATAACAGTTGAGGGAGGGAAAAAGAAAAAGAGGGCGAAGAAGAGGAGAAGAGGAGAAGAAAAGGGAGAACATGGAATCCAGCGTTGCTCTCCCGATCCGTCGCCCGCGAGCGATTTCTTCCCCCCGCGCAGGGAGAAGAAACGAGGCGACGCCCCCTTTTTTTGTTTTTTAACTTTATTTTCTAATATATATATACACACACACACACACGTACCGAGCAATATGCCTATGCATACCACTCGGTACCGATAGAACGACAAACCTTGATGCTTAGTATATTTAATGATATTAAGCAAGGTTCGCCTTACCAGTCCATATCGACGTACCGAGAGTTTATCTCGGTATGGTACGATTCCCGATATCGAGCGGTATACACACTCCATACCGCTCGGTATATAATATAATATTATATTATATTAATTTAACTCCTCGCGAGAGAACGACAGCACGAGACACTGAGGCGGTTCTCCCGCTGGAAGACGAGACGCCGTCTGTTGCCTTCCGCAAAGGTGACGAGGCCACCTCGCTCGCTGGGAGACTCTAGTTCCGACAAGACCGGTTGGACGGTCCGCTGCATCAGATCCTATCGGGCATCGCACGCATCGGTGGTACAAACAAAAACCTTGATATTAAGTCAATTCTATATATTTAATGCAATTTATTAGGGTTCATTATGACATTATATAAAATCGCACCTTATTATTTTAAATTAGGGTTAATCGTAACTTGCTTATTTGATTTATTTTTGGCAAGAACATGACACCAAAGAAATAAGCACATAATGACGCTTGGACCATGCTCGAAAGATGAACGAGAACCGTCATCATTGTCAGTGCATTTATTATGACTACATCGACAAGGGTAGAGGAATCATCCAGGTGAAAATGCATTTGACCGACGGGTATTCCAATGTTAACAAATGCAAGAAGCTTCCATCGGAGGTCCATAAATCATTTCAAAACAAGTAACAACAATAGGCAAGAGAAGGCAATAGCTGAGGAAGAATACTATAGGGCTTCACAAAAACTAGTTTATGACGACTATGAGTGTCACAATTATGAAATCAATCCATATCCCAAAGCTAGTATTCATGCATCATTGGAGAATCAATATATATACGAGGAAGCAATAAGGCATTGATGACCTGACTCACGATATGAGCATGGTGATGGCAATGGATCTGCACCACAAGAAATATAGAGGTTGACCAGCATGAGGCAACCAATTGCCCCTCAATTAAGCTGAATTGGTAACATGAGGCAGGGTGGAATTCGTGGTTTTATAAGAAGAGTTGGCAGGAGGTCCGCACTAAATATTATTGATATTGATCCGAAAGTTTATCCTCCACAAACAACGAAACAAACACGAAGTGACAATGCATATACAAAAGAAAAGAAGCAAGATATTAGGAAGGCAATGATTAAATGGTTCAACTTCCACAAGATTCCAACAAACACAATTCAAGGTCCCTATTATCATATTATTGTCTCCTCTACTCAAAAGTCTAACATAAGGATCCAACCTCCAACACCAAAAGAGATCCACGATGTGTATTTAGATACGAGGTGGCAGAACTAGAAGATTGGATCAAAACCTTCAAGACGCAGTGGGACAAATATGGGGTGATTGATGTATGACAATTAGACAGCGCCAACAAGAATGAGTACCATCTTGTTTATTGCAATAGCCGTGTGATTTTTCATAAGTCAGCTAATGCTTCTGACAAGATTCAAGATACAAGCTATATTGAAAATCTAATGGACACCATAGTAAAGGAAATCGGACCATAATACATTGTCCACATAATCACCGACAATGGAGTCAATTTCAAAAGGTCGATTTACAATTAATGAAAAAAAAACATTATTTTGGACTTCATGTAGCTCATTGCATGGATTCAATGCTGAAGGATATTGACGAGCTACCATTACAAAATTTATATATATCAAGGTTTATTGTATAAGTCCGCACAATCGAGATGTACTCGACCATATGATATACACGGTTCATATCGCCCGATATATTATAATATATTTAATATTTTTATAATATAATATATATTAAAAAAACAAAAAAATAAGGTAGCAATTCATCCCAGCACAGGAAGAACGAGGTAGCGCCTCGTGCCAACACTGGAAGACAAGGTGCGCCTCGTCCCAGCGAAGGAAGACGAGGCGACGAGTGAACAAGGTGCCATCTTGTCGCAGCGCAGGACCTGGAGTCACTCGGTTTGCTACAAATTTCATTGCCTCGAAGTCAATACAACAAAAGAAGCAGGGCCTAAAAGTAATGGCCTCCTCACATGAATAGTCCAATTCCAGGTATTCGAGATCGAGCTATGGAAAAAAGATACAAAAGATTATTCTTTCTTCTAGATTTTGGGATAACATGAATGAAATCATAAAAGGATTGGAACCACTTTATGTTGTCTTTCGTAAGGTCAATATGAACAAGTGTCCACAAACGTCTTATCTTAGACATATGCTGATTACAGTACGAGAGGAGGTCAAGAAAGCATTCAAATATGGTTTTAAGGCCAACCAATACTTACCAATCATCGATCGCGGGACTGAAGTTCATATGGACCAAGACATCTATAATGCAATTAAATTATATTCATTATAATTTAATTCATAATTTTTAATATTTAAAAAATTCTTACTAACAAAATTATATCTTGTAATACATTATCTAAATCCGACCATTAAATTTTTGATATAGTCTTAGAACGTAATCGGATTTATTGTCGATACTAAGAAATGTTATATATCGACTCTCGTCAAACGTTGTCGATGCAACCGATGCTACTATGGAGGGTCAATTATTCTGAAAAACAATTGGCTCATTCTTTAACGTTGTAGTTGTATCATATCATTACAATATCGATCCTGGTTAAGAAAAGTTACACACATATTGATTATAAACCATATTTGATATTAATTATTTATTATGTTAATAAAGTCTTATTTGTACATTTTTGCAGTCAAGTGATCGCTGCAATTTGGAGGGGACGTACCAAATTTAAGGAAGGTTGTCATTTGTGTACTTTTGCATACAACATCTAGTGGTTGCAAACATAATTGGTCAACGTTCGTATTGATTCACACAACGGTCGTATAGACGATTGGAGAAATTAGTATATGTCCACTATAACATACGGCTAAGGTTGCGATGTGCCGAGCTGGACAAGGAGCCAGAGTAAATAAAGATTAATCCCATCGACCTCCAATTCTACAACAAAGATCGAAGAGGTGCAGAACCAAGAGGATCCTCTGCTTGATGAGGTAGGAGATCCATAGCATCTACATAATTTGAGGGTGGTGCATGGACCAAGGAGCAGTATTTTACACATGCCACCCAAGATTAAGATCATGGAGCTCGACGAGTTTGGTCAAGTTTATGCACGGAAAGGGAAGGGTGAGCAATGGATGATTTTGAACAAATGAGAAAAGCCTACACAATGTAAACACAAAATGAAGCTCATCGTAATCATAGCCATCATAGTATAAAGAATCTTATAGCCAACAGCAATACAGTGATAATTGGTCATACTTTTTCAAGCAACAATAGAATAATCGATCTTACGATACGAAACAACAAATCAGTAATAAAAGTAGAAATTATGGCACATTCGTCCTTGCCTTAGGAGCCACCTCGTACATACGATTCACAACGATCAACCAATGACCATCACCACATTACACTATGTCATGAGATCAATTTCAGGATTGAATCCGACGAACATATCATATTGATATCTAGATACATAGGATCAGTACCCCAATACACCGCCCATAGAGTCGTCATTCTTTTTTGGTAGAACCAGGTATATTCATCGAGTAATTACTTAATTCATTTGAATCTTAAAGTTTAAATTGTTTAAAAATAATTTAATAATTCAAATCATTTCTATGTAGATAATTTAATATTAGCGAAAAGACGATATGAAACATACCACAAAGCCACTCCTCAAAGCTCAAAGAAGATTATTTTTGCTATTCTTTTCTAATTTACATTACTTTTGCTAAAATTATATAAAATTTATATTTATTTCCAACTTAAAAATCCTAATCTAAATTTTTTTCTATTCTTCAGATTTTTTAAAGCTATCTTTGATGATTTTGGGCGTATCGACGATATGCCTTGGTACATACCGTACCAACGCATAGTCAGTACACTGGTACAGACCGAAATTGCAAACATTCTTCTAGCCAAAAACTATAGTACCTCAAAAATACATTTACCTAATTGTTTTCTCTATTTATTCTCAACTAATCTTTAACTAAAAAGAAAGGGCTGTAGAATTCATTTGTATCTCACAAACAACATATTAACCAAGGTTTTCCTTACTGAGCGATAAGGCCCCATACCAAGATGTACCCCAAGAATCGACCAAGATGGACCGCCACGGACCAGATCGCCAAAAGGCTATCGTCGGCTGTCGATTGAGGGAAAAATCGACCATCGACGATCGATTTCGATTGTCAACGGTCGATTGTGGAGAAATCAAGAAGGGAAGAAGAAGAAGAAGCGAAAGAGAAGAGGTAGCTCGAGCCGTCCTCGCCCGCACACCATCGCCACCCGCGGATCACCCGCGAGTCGTCGCTGCCCACGGGCGATTTTTCTCCCCATGCAGGGAGAAAAGATCGAGGCGACGTTGCCCATTTTTCTTTTCTTTACATAATATATTAATATATTAATATTATATTATATTATATTATATTATAAATATATTATAATATACTGGGTGGTACGCACTATATGTACCGCTTGGTACTGGCACCGTACTGGTACCGACAAAATGTTGGTACACCGGCACGGACCGGTACGTGAATCTTTGATATTAATAATTGAAACACTCTCACTAATAAAAGATTAAGCTCCAGACCATTTGTAGAAATGGGTTGAATTATCATCACAAGGCTGAAACAAGTATATTTGGCTTCTTTCAAGTTCATTATTAGCCATGAAAAGGAAATAAAAACATCAGGAAAGAAAGGGAAAAAGATGCAAACATTACACTGTTTAGTAGTCAAATAGCACTGCATGTCATGTAAATAAAAGAAAATTTTATCACAAGAATAAAAACACACAAGGATTTCAAAGTTAAACACAAATAAGAAGGTCCCAATACACTACAGAAAATAGATAAGACATTCTTTGGAAACAAAACATCCGTACTTACAGGAGATTGAAGGTAATTTACTAAAAGGTCTGGACCTGCATAATAAACTAGAGAAAATAGTTTCTGAGCATGTGACAAAGCAATTGACTCATCACTTCCAAGAACCACACGTGGAAGCGCTTTGATGAGGCTGCCAACAAGTTGAAAAAGTAAGATTCACTGCAGCAGCACAAAAATTATCTATTTTCGTAACTGACTAATAAGAGAACAAACCTGGTAAATATATCAGAAATTTCATTTTTGGTTATAAATTTCTCACCCAAAACAAATAAAGATTCAAGGGATTCCCGTGCTACCATGGACACAACATCTGCATTGTCAAAAACCAGCACACACAAATACTCCTGCAATTATTATATATAAGAAAAGGAATTAATAATAAATTCAACCCAAACTACCATGTCAACAGGAGACAAACCTGAACATACTATTATTCTAATGCTCCTGTCAACTAAACTATCACTCAAATGAAATTATGAACCATAAAAGTTAACATGATTGCACATGAGTTTAAAGGCAGTGCTAATATAATGCAGAAGTAGCATAACAAAGTTAACAGGAGACAGACCTGCACATACTATTATTCTAATGCTCCTGTCAACTAAACTATCACTTAAATGAAATTATGAACCATAAAAGTTAACATGATTGCACATAAGTTTAATGGCAGTGCTAATATAATGCAGGAATAGCATAACAAAGTTAGCAGGAGACAAACCTCAAAAACTATTGTTCTAATGCTCTTATCAACTAAATGATCACTTAAATGAAATTATGAACCACAAAAGTTAACATGATTGCACATACGTTTAATGGCAGTGCTAATATAATGCAGGAGTAGCATAACAAAGACAAAGACTTAAGAGAAGTATAGAACAAGATCATAAAAAAAACTGTTCAAATTGAACCACCGAATTTTACTCATTATCACTATTAACAACAATATAATTCATGACCATTGTACAGTTTAAGCATTCATAAAATAGCCACAGAAGAAAGGACAGCAGTTAGATTTTCAAAATAATCAAAATAGGCAATTTTATATACATAAGAATTAAAAGTCAACACTGAACCAAGTCATAATAAGAAAAGTTTTACTTGAGAGAAACCATTAAGCCTCTGCTCCATGATAATAGATCACACACAACAATTGAACCTAGGACAGTATACTCACCAAAAGCATTAATTTGCTTCTTTGCAAAGTGCATCTGCAATTCAACAGAAGCCCCTGTATGCCATCTACAAGTGCTTTTCTGACCTTTACTGCAGAATGAATACAAAGCTGAAAATGACAATGAACCACTTTATTGTCACAGAAGACAGGATTAACAGATCCCATTACCAACGAAATATCAAAAGAAAACAAAATAAACAAATAATAGGGAGGATGATAATACATACATGTGGAAAGACTGTAGACATTAATTTATCAACATTAGCAGAAGTTTCATCAATCCACTCCTTGGAACGATGTACGAATAAAGTTATATTGCCATTGCCATTATCAACTATCTTCTGTTTATGATCAGCGTTGATAGCTTCATTAAACGAATCTCCCATCATATTTGCTGACTGAACATGAACATTCAAAGGTAAACTACGAAGAGCCTCTAGGACAGATTGGGTAGATTCATTTTCCATGGGTGAAAGTGATCCAATATCATTTACAGGCATCTCAAGGGAGTGAAGATTTGCCTTGTCATCTAAAACAATAATCAAGAACTCAGTCAAACCACAAATAGCCAGCTCGATGGCTACAGAGCTTCCAGCAGCACCACCAATCATATTTTTTGATACATATAAGGCCTTTGCAAAATGGCTTACAACGCCCGGTAGAAAGAAGGCAAGTGCATCAGCAGTTCCAACCTAAGAATTAATCAACATAAACAACACAAACAACATCAAGGATTACAGTTCCATAATGAAAATATGTAGAACAGTTATGATGTTGGAGACAATTAACTACAAGTTTGGCAAAAAGTGCAAGTCCAGATCAACCACGAAACTAACTTGCTTTCACCATAACAAAATAACCTCATAGACGAGAAACATAAAAATATGCAATAAAGAAAAGTGAACTAGTGCACACAGCTCACGCCAGTGTTAGGTCTAGAGAGTACCAATGCATGATTCAAAAATTCAACATAACAATAAGAAACATCATGCTTAAAAATTTAAAGAATAATCACAGAGTGCAAAAATATCACTGCATAGGTCCATACCGGTGTACCGAATTTATCTCGGTACAGTACCGGTACCAAGCGATACATACAATGCATACCGCCTGATATATTAAAATATAATATAAATATTTTTATAATATTATATTATATTATATTAATTATATTAAAATATTAATAAAAAGAAAAGGCGACATCGCCGAGACCTTTCTCCTGCGGGGAGACGTCCGCCTCCTCGCGGAGAAAAAGTGCGACCAGGCAAGGACGGCAGCCACAGGCAACGACGGCGCAAGGCGACAACGCGCCGACGAGGATAGCGTAGGGAAATAGGTACTCCTCTTTTCTTTTTTTCTTCTTTTCCTCTTCTTCTTCTTCCCTTTTTCTCCCTCAATCGACCGCCGACGATCGATTTCTCTCTCAATCGACCACCGACGATCAATTTCTCCCTCAATCGGTCGCCGACAGTCGATTTTTGACGAAACCGCCCGGTAGCGGGCGATCCGTGTACCGACAACCTGACGGACCGATATGTACCGCCCGGTACAGGTCGAATTTGCAAACCTTGCTGCATACAATATATTATATATATTTAATTAATACCAACAGATTTTTTGAAAATATCTAGATACGAGTCAATTCAAACACCAGCATGAAATGACATCAATTTCAAGGTATTGTAACTGAAAAAATGATCACCAAATAGCTTTTTGACTTTTTGCCCTAATGAAAAGAACTAGCTACTTTTGTGCAGTGGCTACAGCATGCATAGATGGGGTAAACCCCAATATAAAATTAATAAGAGATGAGTCCGCTGAATTAGGTAATTGGTTCCTGAATGATTACTATTGCACAAAATATGATCAAGATACATCATATACAAGAAAAAAATGGTATTCCACTCAGTAACACATAAATTCAACTAGTACATTTATTACTACAAATTAAAAAAGATGTAGATGAAAGAAAAAAAAACTACTTAACAGCACCTTTCAAGTAAAATCTTTCAAATTCCTGACTTAAGTGGTCCAAAGACTCAAAAATGCCCCCTAAGGAGGAACTATAACATGATTCCAACAACACTAACCAACAGAATAACTACAGTTATTTAAGAGAGGTGTATGATCAATTAAGCTACTGCATTACAACCTCTTAGAACTCATTGAATGTCCACTAAAATCAGGGTAATTAAGATAAATTTTGTAAAAAAAGATATAGACTCATGTTGGCTCTTTTCAGTTACTTCAAATATAGAAATATATATTCTTCAAAACGCAAATAACTCAAAGTCAGACCTTAAAGAAATTTAGACTCATGTTGGTCTTCTTTCGCTTTATTCATACCAACATTGTCGAACAAGAGCTATCCTCCAATAAGAGTAGGTCTCACATGCTAAGAAGGCCCAAATTGACCAGACCTACTATTAGAACCCCGCATGATTCTAAGCTTGGGTTGACCTCTGTGGGGGTCCCTCCCTCCTTGGTGGTCGACCACAATGGCTGAAAAAGATGTATTGATTGCTTGCTGAAAAGGGGTGGCCACAAATGTTTATATAGGGTTCTCAAACCCTAATTCTAATAGGACTCCTACTTCTAGTAAACTTCTTCTTAATAAGACTCCAACTCCTAATGAAACTCCTACTCCAAAACCCTAACTGACTTCCACAAATAGGGTGGCCGACGACTAGAAGACTCCTACTCCATGAAGACTCCTCCCTAACCCTAGACGACCTCTTCAATCAAGGGGGCATTGGCGACCCGCGGGCGATGACGGTGCACGAGCGTTGGCGACCCACAGGCGGTAACGACGCGCGGGCGCTAGGTATTCTTTCTTCTTCTCCTCTTTTTTTTTTTCTTCTTTTCCTCTTCTTCTTCTTCCCTTTTTCTCGCTCAATCGACCGCCGACAGTCAATTTCTCCCTCAATCGGCCGCCGACGGCCAAAATCAATCGCAGACGTTCAATTTTTGGTGGAACCGCCAAGTAGCGGGCAGTCTGCATACCGGTCTCCCTCAATCGGCTGCCGACGACCGAAATCAACTGTCGTGGTCATTTTTTGGCAAAACCGCCCGATAGCGGGTGATCCGCGTACTAGCAACCTGACGGGCCGATATGTACCGCCCATACCAGGCGGTACAAGTCAAAATTGCAAACCTTGCTCAGTAGTGGGGCATCGACGACGATCACGATCCAACGATCAATGATTGCCTTCGACTGGATCTGGAACTATCCATAGGCGGTAGTGTCCAGCAGATGACCTTGGGTTATCTCGTAAAGACGAGGTGAAAGCTTCATGGATGCTCTGGTGTGGACGGATGTCTACTTGTAAAGCTGGAACCGAAGGAAGACCCAATCTCCCATCGAGAACTCTCTTTCACTTTTATGTATATCATATTATTATTTCATCCTTGCCTAGGCCGTCGAGAGATTATCCTTGAACAATTTCAAAATTTTGTCCCTGTCCACGAGTTCCCTGACTACCTGATCTACTTTGGATGAGTCGATTACATATTTTGGGATTACAAGGGGTGGTCAACCATACACGGCTTCAAAAAAAAGTACATTTCATCGAGGAATGATAAGTCGTGTTATACCACCGCTCGGCCCAAGGGAGCCACTACGTCCGCTGTTTTGGATGGTCGCTGGTGAAGCATTTGAGATATGTCTCCAAGCACCTGTTCAACACTTCAGTCTAGTCGTCGGTCTGTGGCAGCGATTGCAAAGGCGCTCGGCGCTCGCCTAAGCGCTCGGGCGAGGCGAGGCGAGGCGAGGCCCGAGCGCCTCGTTCAAACTCCAGCGACGCGCTTCAAAGAGGCGCAGCTTCGGCGCTTGCCCGAGCCAAGGCGCCGAGCATTTCGAGCAAGCGCCCGAATTAACCTAGGCAACGATTCGCGTTAGTTGGTTCGGTCGAACCAACTAACACACCGATATATGTTTCCTCAACCCTAATCTCACTCGCGAATCGCGATTACACCGTCAACATTTCTCTATTGCCGCTGCTCGCCACTATCACGCTCCTCTCCGCTGCCATCGCTCTCCGCCGCCGTTGTTCTCGCCACCGCTGCCGCCGCCGCTCGCCGCCGCTATCAACTACCGCTACTGCCATCGCTTCGCTCTTAGCCGTTGCCATCGCTCTCCGCCGCTGTCACCGCTCTCCGCCACGATTGCTACTATCGCTGCTCTCTGCCTCACCGCTTTCGCTCTCGATTAGGTCAGCCGTCTCACCTCATCTTGTTAGCAGTATATTGTTAACTTATTATACTATTAACAATAAGTTAGTTAACAGTATACTGTTAACTTATTATTAACAATATACTGTTAATTTAATATTATATTTTTATTAAATAATTATATTTATTAATTATATTTTTTATTTTTATATTTTTTATATTTTAGCGCCTCGCTTCGCTCGAGCGAGCACCTAGCGCCTCGGGCATTTTGGGATCCTGGCGCCTTTTAGCGTCTAGCGTTTTTTAAATCACTGGTCTATGGATGGTACGTCGTGCTCATCTTCAGTTTGGTGCCCTACAACTGTATTAGTTGTCCAAAATTTGCTGGTGAAGACCCTGTCACGATCACTCACAATAGATCAAGGTATCCCATGCAATTTTACAATAGTGTCGATGAAGATCCGAGCAATGCTAGTGATGGTGTAACGATTGCACACGACACAAAAATGAGCATATTTGGTGAGAATCCACTAGTAAGGAAAGCCAGTCCGACGTAAAATATGAAGATGAATATAGCAACAAGATATCGGTAGAAAGATCAAAGATATGATAGCAAATATGCGGCTAGAATTTTGCAGCGCAACTTTCGTCGTAAAGATGATGACTTTGCGACGATAAGTTTTCGCGGCAAGATAGATGTATTATTTCTTTTTGGTTTTTGGATAAGTGAATTGCAGTAGAAGTAAGGTAGATATCAAAACCTGATGTAATTTTGGTGGAGGCTGCAGATGATGTTTCTGCAGCAATGGTGATGACGACGGAGTCGACGATGATCACAACAATTGTGGGAATTTCTTGGGAGGTGTTGGATAGCTAGATGAAGGTAGCAACGGTTGTGGAAGGGCAGCGAGGCGCCAAGAACGTGTTAGGACTCTAGCTAGGGGAGTCCTAATTTAGTTTCATTAAAGAGGGCAAATATGTAAATCCCAAGGAAATTCATATCAATCCTATCAGTCGACCCCTGATAAAGAATGAGGCTAGCTAGGTTAGGATTAAATGGGAGGAAGATATTTTAAGGAAAGAGTAGGATGCATGTTGCCCTAATTAAACCACCCATTATCCTAGTTAAAGATGGGTTGGTTGAGGAGGGGTTAATTTAAAGTAGAAATAGGAAACAATAAGCAACCGACCACCCCTAGATCGATTGGAAGTTAAGAGTTAGAGATGCATTAAGAGTTGCTTTAGGAGTTGATTGAGAGTAGGAGTCATGAAATAGGAGTCCTCTTAGGCATTAGGGTTAGAAGGCCTATAAATAGCCTTGTAATCCTCCACTTTTTATCATCAATAGAAGAGTATTTTATACAGCCTTTGAGCAGCAATTTGGAGGAGGGAACCCCTATAGAGTTCCAAGGAGGCTGATCCCCTATAGTGATCACCCCCAAGCTTAGAATCCACTACGGTTCTAACACTTTGATATCAGAGCAGCGTTCTTGGTATCTCGCTGCCCTTCCACAGCCATCCATCAGCCCCTCATAGCCGTCCAAAGCAATTCCCACAATTGCTTGAAGATCATCATCAAATTCCGCCATCATCTCCACTACCGCAGATCATCCTTCGATCTCCCACTGAATTGTAGCAGGTTCTGGTTTCCTACCTTACTGCTGTTGCAATTTAGTTATCCCTATTCAAAAAATACAAAAAAATTCGTTCCTATTTGCTGCATAAACTTTTCGTCGCAAAGTTTCCATCTTTACGACAAAAGTTACGCCGTAGAATTCCAATCGCACACCCTTAACTGTTTGATTTGCTGCTATGTTTTTACTGATCAAATCTCTATGAGTTTTTTACCACAGCTTTAGAACTTCTTATCCTCGGATCTCCCTTTGGTTTCGTGGAAAAATTATCAAGATAACCTACTGATCTTTTACGTCCAAACTGCTGCACTTTAGACGTAAAAATCTGTTGTCGTACTTCTTCGTGATCTTTGATTTTGCCGAACCTATTGCTGTTATTTCTTTCCACGAAATTTTTGTCAGCATTACCTCTTCCTTATCAGTAGATCCCCCTTGAGTTTCACTCAAATTTTCATTGGGAATTTCTGGAAAAAAAATTGTCTTCACTGCTGGAATTTTTTCGACGAAAAATCTGCTACTATACCTTTGTCTTTCTTCTTCTTCTTAACCCACCGAAACCCAACCATCTTGCTACCACCATCCAAGAAGTCTTTAGGGCATCCCTCTAACCTTAAGACACAGCCGTGATAACCTATTTTTATAACCCTAACACCCCTAAAAACCACAGCCCAAAACAGAAACCTATTGCAGCCTAACCCTTCTATCACCAACCGATTATCCGAATCTTCCACCACCATGCCATTGACCAATCAACAGAAAAAAGACAAAGAAATATCTGATCTACAGGCATACGCCATGGCTTCCTAAGATCCAATTGATGCCAAGTTTGAAGCATTGGAATCTCAGCTTGAATCACGGCTCGAATTGCGCTTGGAGGACAAACTGCACGCTTTGTTCGCGGAGTTCAAAATTGCACAACCACCGAGTCAAACCAAATCTCAGCGAGGAGAGAGTTCAGAGAGGCCTCCAGGGAAGGAGGGACAACCTTCGGACATGCTTTAACCACGCATGAGGGTGGTCTTCCCACGTTGGGAAGGAGACCTGGTGGGGTGGACTTCGTGCGCCGAACGTGGAATCAATTTAAAAACACACTACTGAACCACTTCGGACCTACGAAGTACGAAAATATCGACGGCCAACTCACAAAAATTCGGCAAACCTCTACAATTCAAGAGAACTAAACCAAGTTTAAGAATTGCTCGTGATTAGACTGATCGATAATTGCTAGGTACCTTCATCGAGGGACTCAAGCCGAAGATAAAAGGGGAGGTTAAGGCGCGGCAGCCCCATAACATAGCTATTGCAATTTCCTTCGCCCGAATACAAGAAGAGTGGCTCAACCAAGATGCCCGGAAGACCAGAACCACTTCTAGGCCCACGGCATACAAGCCTCCTTCTATTCCCAGCCGTCCATCGCTGGAAAAAAAATTGACAAGAGAAGAACTACATGACCGATCAGAAAAGGGGTTTTGTTGGCATTACGACGAACCGTGGAGTTGTAATCATCACTGCAAAAAGGACTGCCTCCTATTGATTGAACCTCTTGAAGATGTGGAGGAGGTCCAAGAGCATGAGGAAAAGGTCACGGATGAAGAAGAGCAACCGATTGATATTACAATGCATGCTTATGCCGGTTACGCAAACCCGCAAACGATGGAAGTGGGAGGATTTCTGAAGCAACAACCGATTACCGTTCTTATTGATACCGTAAGTACTAATAATTTTATGAATAGCAAAGTTGTTGTCCGGATGGCCTTGCCTATTGAAGATTGCAACAAGTTTGATGTTAAAGTCGCCGACGGACGAATTCTGAAGTGTGATCATCGGTGCCCGCGGGTGAAGCTTTTGCTCAAGATCAAGAAATAATCACAGATTTTTTCCTCCTCCCTCTTGATGATTACGAAGCCGTGCTTGGCATCGAATGACTAACAACAACATGTTATGTTTCCTGGAATTTTTCGAAATTAATCATTTAGTTTTGCAGCCAGGGAAAACAAGTGGTACTTTGCGACAAACGGGGGAGCGACATATCAACGATTTACACACAACGAATGGAGAAAGTCTTGCACAAAACATGCAGCGGCTTCTTAATATAACTTGAGCAACAATCCAAGGGGGAGGCAACCGAAGTTGAAGACCCAAATCTACTTACCTTGCTTGCTTAATTTTCAGATGTATTTGACGAACCGTGCAGCCTACCTCCTAGCCGCCAATATGATTATCGGATATCGATTCTTCTAGGCAAACCTCTAATAAACACTCAACCATATCGGTACCCTCATCTATAGAAGGATGAAATAGAAAGGATTGTGAAGGAGATGCTCGAAACAAGAGATTTACACACAATGAATGGAGAAAGTCTTGCACAAAACATGTAGCGGCTTCTTAGTACAACTTGAGCAGCAATCTAAGGGGGAGGCAACCGAAGTTGAAGACTCAAATCTACGTACCTTGCTTGCTGAATTTTCAGATGTATTTGACGAACCATGCAGCCTACCTCCTAGCCGCCAGTATGATCATCAGATATCGATTCTTCCAGGCAAACCTCCAATAAACACTCAGCCATATCGGTACCCTCATCTACAGAAGGACGAAATAAAAAGGATTGTGAAGGAGATGCTCGAAACAAGAGATTCCGCCGAGTTACAGCCCCTACTCTTCACCGGTACTCCTTGTACGAAAAAAGGACGAAACATGACGAATATGCATCGACTACAGAGCTCTCAACAGTATACCTGTCAAGGACAAGTACCCTATTCCAGTAGTAGATGAATTGCTTGATGAATTAAAGGGAGCACGAATCTTCACAAAGCTGGACCTTCGTTCCGGATATCATCATATACGAGTGTGTGAAGAAGACATACCAAAAATCGCCTTTCAGACACATGACGGCCACTACAAATTTTTGGTAGTGCCCAAGATACTCCACCCTCTACCTTCCAGAGCCTTATGAATGATATATTTCGGAATTTTCGTAAGTTTGTGCTAGTTTTCTTCGATGACATCCTTATTTACAGCCCTTCTACTGAAAGTCATTTTAAGCACTTACAATTTGTTTTGACAATTCTTCGAGATCATGTTCTTTTTGTCAAAAAATCGAAGTGTAGCTTTCTTCAACAGAAGGTGGAGTATCTTGGGCATATCATATTAAAGGAAGGAGTGGCGGTGGACCCTTCCAAAATTGAAGCAATGCAGAACTGGCCGACCCCAAGGGACATAAAATCGCTGTGCAGCTTTCTCGGCTTAACAGGCTACTACCACAAGTTTATGAAAGACTATGGGAAGATCAGTGCACCTCTCGCTTCCTTGCTGAAAAAAGATACTTTCCAATGGTCAGATAGAGCCTCCATTGCCTTCGACGAACTTAAAATTGCAATAACAACAACGCCTGTGCTAGCACTACCCGACTTCGACAAGACTTTGTTATTGAAACCGATGCCTCCGGAGTGGGACTAAGTGTTGTGTTAATGCAAGATGGCCGCCCCCTAGCATATACAAGGCTTTATCTCCTTCCCACCTCAAGATGACTATTTACGACAAGGAGATACTCGCGATTGTGCATGCGGTGGCTAAATGGAGACCGTACTTAATTGAGCAACACTTCCAAATCAAGACCGACCATAAGAGTCTGAAATATTTCTTGGAGCAGAAGATATCTTCCCCCGAGCAGCAAAAATGGGTAACAAAGCTTCTTTGATATGATTATGAAATAATTTATAAAAAGGGAAAAGAAAATGTTGTTGCAGATACGCTTTCATGACCACTCGAGCAAGCTGAATTTTTGGTCGTTTCACTTTCAATCAACAACTTCCTTGAGGACATTAGGAGAGAATGGCAAGATGATCTAGGAACCAGCAAAATCATAAAGAAATTGGAGGAAGAACCAAGTTCCGTGGCTTATTACAATTGGGACTCAAAAGACCTACGCTATAAGGGACGTATTGTGCTTGTGCCAAATTCTAGTTGCATAAAGACCATCCTTCAAGAGATGCATTCCACACCCGCGGTCGGGCATTCCGGGTTCCTTAGAACCTATAAAAGAATTAAGCAGAATTTTTATTAGGAAGGGATGAAAAATATTATTGCTAAATTTATGGCACAATGTGATGTGTGCCAACGACATAAAGGCAAAACAGTGGCAAGCCCTGAAAAACTACAACCTTTACCTATCCCGGACTCAATATGGACTGATATATCAATGGACTTCATCGAAGGGCTGCCCTCATTACAAGAACTACAAGAAAGAGACAAAATGCTGAAGCTATTAAAAGACAGTCTCACTGCAGCTCAAGCAAGGATGAAACAGCAATATGATAAACACAAAGGCAAAAGAGAATTTGCAGTGGGAGATTGGATATTTCTACAGCCATACAAACAAACATCGATCCAGACCGGAGCATCCATGAAGCTTTCACCTCGGTTCTATGGACCCTACCAGATTGTGGAGCGCATCGAGGCAGTAGCATACAGATTGGACTTACCCGCCAACTCTCAAATCCATCCAATCTTCCATGTGCCACGTTTGAAGCTTAAATTAAGACAGAACGAGACAATTCACAGACATTTACCTAATATGACTATCCAATGAGAGCTCCAGACTCAGCCGAGTGCTATTATTGACTGAACGATCGTGACACGACGACGACGACCCACTACTAAAGTGCTAATACAGTGGGCGAACCTTCCAAAAAAAGAGGCCATTTGGGAGAACTATGATGATTTAACAATCATATTTCCAGAATTCATGGAGCACCAGCCTCAAGGACAAGGCTGATTTGAAGAGGGCAGGTCTGTTGGGACTCTAGCTAGGGGAGTCCTTAAAGAGGTAAATATATAAATCCTAAGGGCATTCATGTGAATCCTATCTAGCCGACCCCTAATAAAGAAGTAAGGAGGCCAACTAGGTTAGGATTAGATGTGAGGAAGATATTTGAAGGAAAGAGTAGGATGCATGTTACCCTAATTAACCACCCCTTGTCCTAGTTAAAGAGGGGTTGGTTGAGGAGGGGTTAAGTTAGAGTAGAAATAGAAAACAATAAGCAACCGACCACCCCTAGATGGGCCGATTGGACATTAGACTTACCGATGCATTAGGATTTGCTTTAGGAGTTGATTGAGAGGAGTCTTGAAGTAGGAGTCCTCTTAGGAATTAGGGTTAGAAGGCTTATAAATAGCCTTGTAATCTTTCACTTTTTATCATCAATAGAAGAGTATTTTCTGCAGCCTTTGAGCAGCAATTTGGAGGAGGAAACCCCTATAGAGTTCCAAACAAGCTGATGCCCTATAGTGATCACCCCCAAGCTTAGAATCCGCCAAGGTTCTAACAGAACGCTGCTCTGATACCAAGTGTTAGAATCCCGCAGGATTCTAAGCTTGGGTTGACCTATATAGGGGATCGGCTCTCCTTAGAACTCTATAGGAGTTCCTCCCTCCTTGGAAGTCGGCCACAATGGCTCAAAAAGATATATTCGATTGCTTGCTGAAAAGGGGTGGCTGCAAGTGTTTATATAGTGTTTCCAAACCCTAATTCTAATTAAACTCCTACTTCTAGTAAACTTCTTCTTAATAAAACTCTAAATCCTAATCAAACTCTTACTCCAAAACCCTAGCCGACTTCCACAAATAGGGTGGTCGACTAGAAGACTCCTCCCTAACCCTAGTCGACCTCTTCAATCAAGGGGGGTGGCGGCTGATTTAGGGTTTATCACATGACTCAGGTTTTTATTGACTCTATGGCTTAGTGAATTTAGGACCCGACACAGCTAGAGTCCTAACTCTTGCCCTCTTATACTTAATAAATGATTAATCTTTAACTGACTTAACCAGTTCAAACCATTTTTCATATTTTAGAGCCTGATGTGAAAAAACAAAGAAGGTAAAATTTATTAAGATAAGAAACTATATATGGAAGGTTTTATGATTTCTAATAGTTGCACATGCAATCTAAAAGATTACATAAGCATGTGATGATCAAATTAAGTAAAATATGATCATAAAATGAATTTTTCTCCAAGTAATTTTAATATATTTTAAAGAAGACTAAGAGAAACATGAATAAATTGGAGCACAAGTTGCAGATCCAAATTCAGGCAACAATTGACCACTATAGTCAGGGACATCTTGCGGCATCAGGGATGACCAGAAACAGCTGCAGGAACTACAGCCAACTCCCATAAGGTGCAGTTTTGGCCTTCCCAACCATTAATCACACCTACAATAACTATAGTCAGCAGAAGCAGTTAATGTAAATTTGTGCGACAACCGATCAGGGTATGCAATAAGCAGGGTTTATAATAAAGATCCTGCTCACTTCACTTACAAAATATTGATGAGGGAATGGACCAATTTTTTCATTCAATTACTTCCACATTCTTTTTTTCTTTTTTACTAACATGTTCCTTTGTTTTGCTAACATGTTCTTCAAGGGCTTGCTTCTTGTTGCAATCTCATCTAAGTAGGTTACAACAACTTGTCATGGAAGAAGCATTAAATAAAAAATAATCCAAAGCAGCACTTAATAAAATTTGAGGGAGGAAGGGGATCACCAGACCACCTAATTTTAGCTAATCATGGCATTGACAGAAGGTGTAAGAGAAGTTGAGATATCTTAGTTATATGGTAAACAGTCAATGAGTCCACTAAACATGTCATCATATTTTTATTCATTTACATCAAGGCTCCTGTTTAAACAGGCTGATAAGCTACCTCCTAGGCAACAGAACAAGCATCTGTCCTCCAAAAGTAACACATACGAGGTAAATTGAAGAGCTTATAGCCAGTCCAGGTGAGTACTTGGACAAGTGTCCATATGGGTGCCCAAAAGATATCTTTTGAAGCAATGTTTGACAAACTTCGTATAGTTTTAACGATGCAATACATGCTACATGTAGACAACTCAACGTGTCAAATTTAGAACAGTTCATATATCAAACAAAATCATCCTAACTTATGTTTCATATCACACTCTACAGCAACACCTAGGTCTTCTCAAGCCTGAGCCTTGAAAGCTTGTAAAAACTTCATAATCAAGTATACAATGTGTGACAAAGAATTTATATACATGAAAATATATCACTAGAATATCACTTGTAGGATATTATAGGAGATCAATATTCATCATACCTTGGCAACAAGAACTCGAAGGGTAAGAAATGCCTCTTTCCGGAGATTTGCACTTCCACGGTGTCCTCTCAGTGCCTCAAGTTCAGCAGCCTTTAAGAGAACAAGAGAAATTATTTTGGACATTTATTTACATCAAAATAACTAAAACAAGCAGCTTTGGAGAGTGACACAGATAAGTAATTGAAATTAGATTACCAATACAATGCAACAAGAAAATAAACTGAATAACACAAAGCATGTACGATGACTTACTTGGAGAAGAAGTGATAGCCAATGCCCTACTGCAGCTGAAGCATTTTGAGATTGGAGAAATGCTAGCAAACATTCTAGTGATTCTACATGATTCCTCGAGAGAGTATTATAATGCACAAAAGCACCATCAATAGATTTGTATGTAGGCATGATAACCCGTTGCTTGCATGAACAGGAACTAACAGAGCAAGGTTGTAAATTGAGAAGCATCGCCCTAAAGCATCGTATTATTCCTTCACGAAATTCTTCCGATGCCTCAGAATGTGAAAGCATAGCTCCAGTGGTAATTTTCTTTAGCACCACAACCATCTGAAATATTAATGGAACTAACAACACTAACTTCAAGTTGCAAAGCTGAATAAGATCAGTGTGTATAGTTTTGGTGGTCACACCCATTTGGTTCATTCACATTTAAAAAGATGAAAGCTACATAATGGTCCAATGCAAATTAGCTATAAGAAAAGGATTTTCAAAGAAATTCATTTGCTAGATTACAAATTTATAGTCATAAATTGCATGAAAACAAAAAAAAGAAAAGAAAAGGACTCTGTATCCAACTAAGAACAAAAGATGAAAACATAGAAAGATTGTTTCATGGTTTAGCCAGCAATATCCCGTTATGTCTACGCATCATATTTAACCTCTTGATATTTTCAATCAATTTACAGATTGTGGCCGGTCCTATCATCAAGATAAACTAAAAGGTAAAAACCAGCAATCATCAAGAACCACAGACCTGATTCACAGACCCAAGATGGCATTTCTTTAAAAGTTCTTCTAGGCACAGTAGCATCCCTTCTGCCGTAGAATCACTGATCTCATGCCCACCTAATGGGGCACCGCCATACACAAAACCACCATCTGAGTCAGCCTTCTTCTCTTCTCTACACTGCACCGCCGCATCCAGCAAAAGGAGAAAGGGGAACAAGGTATAACTGGGCAAACAATAGACAACAACCCGATCAAATAAGCCATCAAGAAAAACATCAAACTCCGACCCAAGTTCTTCGACGCAAAAATCAAAACACTAGAGACAAGGGCGCCCTGAGTCAAATGGGTGACAAGCTGTCGGGGATGTGAAGAGAGAGCGTACTCCAGAGAGGGCTGCAAGGCGGCGGCGGGGGCGCGTCGGAGGAAGTCGGCCATCTCGGCAAGGAAGGAAGCATCCTTCTTAGGGTTGCGAAGGAGGTCGAGGAGGTCGAGGCAGTAGAGTTTAAGGCGAGAAAAGACGAGCATGATGCTTTCCTCGGAAAGGATTTCTTCGTCCCTCCACTCCATGGCGGTCGCCTTCTAGCCCACGGGGGTTTTCTGGAATGGTGAGACTTCCAGAGAATTCTAATTGAAGAGCGAGTCTTCATGGGCCAAACGGAAACCCAGTAAGAGGGGAGCTTGATTTTTTATCATAACCGTTCGTCTTATTAGAGATCGATCAGGGACTGTCGATTAGTTCATTTGAGATGGATCTTGGCCGTCCATGATGTTTCGTCGATTGATCTTGATCATAAACCTAATTTTAGAGGTGATGATAGTCATCTATTGCATCGATTTATGATGGTAATAGTAAATTATTGTCATCTAGATTTACAAAGTGAAGTGCAACAAAATATTTACGAGAATAATGCGTGTTAGAATATAATGTATCCATGCCTACGACGATAAAGTAAAATTTATATAACACGTGGAAGGAGTTCAGGTTTAAGTCAGACGAATCTAGGCACATGATTGACACATTTAAAAGAAAACAACATTAAACTCTTTTCTTTTTTCTAATGATAAAAAATAATTATAAATTTTAGTCTCATCCTTTAAGATATAAAAATATATATATCTTAAACATAATGCAAAGGATCCTTTTTGAACTATTTAAATCTATATTTGAGGATCTTGAATTATTAACTTGAACGTCAAGAAAATCAATTCGAAAAACCTCTCTAGATTTTGATCTTCATCAAGATTCCACTTTGGAAGCACGACATTTTTATCTTAGAAGTATGACATTTCCATCTTAGAATCATGATATTTCCACCTTGGAAGCATGACATTTCTATCTCGAGAGCTCGACACCTCCACCTCCGATCCACCATGGGAGCTCAATACATCTACCTCAAATCTACCTCAGAGCCATCTTGGTTTCACCTTGGAGCCACCTCAGAGATACTTCATATAATTCTACACACATGAGTCTGAACCACATTGCATTAACCGATACGTCACATGAGCATCCACCCACTAATTTTCTCAATAAATGCTCTAGCGATGAGACCCCATTTTTAACCCACAACACTTTTACTTAGGGAAGCAATTGTCATCCTTCCTATATGTGGATGTGTTTACCTCAGCAATGATACCAGCGAGGCACTAGTGTCTATTTAATGACCCAAGCCCCTCACCCCTAGAGGTGAACTTAAGCCACCTGCTCTTTCCCATTGAGGTGTTCATGAACCTTACCCATCAAGTGCAGATGCTTATAGGCATGTTACAAGTTATTGCCCTACTCCTACCTTAATTAGCCCAAGAAGGGGCACCACCATCTCAACCACAATTGACACATTTGCTATTTATAGGTGCCCTACAAGCCAATCACGTGAGTAATTACACCTATGACACACTACAACAATATATTTGCTTATCATTATTGATATTTTCTCATATTATATATTATCTATATTTATATTGTGATGTCCTTGGATTTGTGCAATAGGAATTGGATCATAATGAGATCATGATAAATGAGATCAATTTACCTTTAAACATAAATATTAAATAATCCTGATCATAGGTTACTCAAGAGGAGGGACATTGAAATAGCCATATAGACCGGTGCACTATATACTTGTTCATAGCTACTCGTATGGGGGATACTAGAGGTATAGTGCAAGTGCTCATTGGAGAATAAGTTCACTGATTGATCCACTTATAGAATGTTGGATAGTTAATAATACCTAACGTTAGACAATAATTTCATAGTTCCAGTTGTGTATCTAGTACTTAGACATGAGATACCAAGGATGTATTGTATAAATACTTTATTCTTTGATGTCAAACTTATAGACCTAAAAGCTCCAAATCTGGTATAGTCGATTATCAGGAATAACAACCAACTTACAAAGGTAATTGAGTGTCAATAAAGTATTAACTTTTAGTATCATGAGAGGAATATCCCGTATATTCTCGCTCAAGCAAACCCCTAGCTAGGGTCGTTCAAATTGAGAGAGGAGTTCTTCAAGAAAATCTGATTGGGGCGAGACTCATATAGGATTCTATATAGGCCTAAAGTTACCATGTCCAATATATAGCCTTCGGGATATTAGATGGATGAGGGACTATAAGTATACGGTAACTATGGATAGACATGTCCGATGGATTAGATTTCCTATACTGTTTGGGGACTATGACATAGTGGCATAGTACGTCCATAATCGATGAATCAAGTTCTAATAGAAGATAATAATTTACTATATCAGAAGGAGTTCTGGTAGGAATAACTCACAGCTAGTTTGGTATCGAGCCTAGAGGGTCACACATATATGGTAGATATTGCAACGAGTAGAGACAACGATACGAGATATCTGCAAAGCTCATATTTTATTGGATATCTAATAAGCCCCTATATTATCGGATATTATGAATTAGAGCTAATAAGATATTATTAGATATAGATTCATTAATCTGAGAGACTTGGGTAATTGTATATAGATCCAATACCCAATAAAGTAAGATTTATTAGGGCCAAGTTACATGCACCTCTATAAATAGGGGAAACCTCGGGGTTTATAGGTTAGAGCTTCTTGTGGCTGCCTCTCTTATTCTCTTCAGCCTCATCTCCTTCTTGGCTAATAACTCTTATGTGCTACGCGTGGAGAGGGAGATCTAATAGCAATCTAAGGAGCATCATCGTCGTATCTACCATGTGGATGACAACTAGAGAGGAGCATGCGAGTTCTCCTTCATCCTCTCTATCAGATTTGAAAATTTTAGGGATATACAATCTCCTTGGGTAACACATCTCACATGATGCGTGCAGATTGTTAGAATCAATTGGCACTCGGGGAAAGGGGGGGGGGTTTGAAGGGGTGGTGGTGAATTATTGCACAAGTGAAAGTACTCGATTCAAAAACCTTGCTTTCAAGAAATAAAGAAATAAAATTAGAAGCATCTTTTGTATTTATTTTGTTTAAAAATAATTAAGAACCCAATTTAAGAGAAAAAGTCATGAGAATGGGGGGGGGGGGGGGTTGATGGGGTGGTGGTGAATTATTGCACAAGTGAAAGTACTCGATTCAAAAACCTTGCTTTCAAGAAATAAAGAAATAAAATTGGAAGCATCTTTTGTATTTATTTTGTTTAAAAATAATTAAGAACCCAATTTAAGAGAAAAAGTCATGAGAATGATGATCATATTTTTCTATGAACTAATTAAGAGCAATACAAGGTAGTAAACAAGATAAGTAAAGAGCACTCTTTATAATGGTTCGGCCCCAATCTTAGCCTACGTCCACTTTCGGGTCATCTTCGTCGAGGCCCATCGGTATCCACTATCGATCTTCTTTGGGTGAAGACCAAACCCTTATAAAATTTCAACTTATAAAGGTAACTCTTTATAATAATACAACACTTAGCTCACTCCTTTCCTTTTTTTCTTTTTCTTACACACTTTTAATACACACACTTTTTTTAGATTTTTGCCTAATGACTTATATGAATACTTATGCTAAATGCAAGAAAACTTAGGGTATTTATACATTCCATTTGGCTTCATAAGAATGGAGCCAAAATTCAAACACACATAGAAAAATCAGCTATGGGTGGTACAACTGTCGGCGTCGATGGTACAACCGTCGAAAGCTACCCTGAAAATAGGGTATGGGCGATACAACCGTTGGCCTGGGCAGTCCAACTACCACTTGTTGCTCAAAATCCTAGGTGGCAGCTGTACAACTGTGGCTTGTTGCCCAAATTCTTAGGTGGCGAAAGTACAACCTTTGCTCATCGGTGGTACAACCGCTAGGATTTCCGAAAAAGTGATTCCCTTCATTTTTCTAATACTAACTTGTACTTCATATTGACTAATTTTCAAAAAAATCAATTGAGCTCAACCTAAGCTTAATTTATCCCCTTGGTAGACCTGGTTGCCTTATGTTGTGTTGGTTTAGATTCTTTCCAAATCAAACTCAATTAAGACTCAATCCCTAATTACAACTCACTGATTACAACCATAAGGATCATCAAGCTAAACAATGACCTAACTCCCACCAATTTGACAGCCTCCAGAAATAAAATTAGTGTAAAAGTGGAAGTGCTTGATTCGAAAACCTTACTTTCAAGAAGTAAAGAAATAAAATCATAAGCTTCTTTTGTATTTTGTCTGAAAACGATTAAGAACTTGATTTATAAGAAAAAGTCATGAGAATGATGATCATATCTTTCTATGAACTAATTAAGAGCAATAGAAGGTAGTAAATAAGACAAGTAAAGAGCACTCACAATTTATAGTGGTTCGGCCTAATCTTGGCCTACGTCCACTTCCAAGTCCTCTTCATTGAGGCTCATCGGTGTCTACTATCGATCTTCTTTAGATGAAGACTAAACTCTTATAAACTTTTAACTTACATGGGAGACTCTTTACAAGAATATAATACTTAGCTCACTCCCTTTCCCCTTTTCTTTTTCTTATACACTTTTAACATACACACTTTTTTCATAGATTTTTGTCCAATGACTTATGTGAATAATTGTACTAAATGCAAGAAAACCTAAGATATTTATAGACCCCATTTCTGTTCATAAGAATGAAGTCAAAATTCAAACACACCCAAAAAAACTAGGTATGGGTGGTACAATCACTGGTCTACATAAACCATCATACGCTGCCTAAAATCCTGGGTGGTAGTGGAACAACCGCTGGCCTAGGCAGTATAATCATCGCCTGCTACTCGGATTCCTAGGCAGTGGCGGTACAACCGCTAGGATTTCCAAAAAAATAATTTTCTTTATTTTTTCAATCTTGACTTTTACCTCATATTGACCAATTTTTAGGTTAACCAATTGAGCTCAATCCATCCCTTAGTGGACCCGGTTGCCATTAATTAAGTTGATTTGGATTTCTTCTAAATCAAACTCAATTAGGACTCTCCCTAACTACGACTCACTGATTACAACCATAAGGACCATCAAGCTAAACAATGACCAAACTCCGGCTAATCCGGTAGCCTCCGATATTATTGCAGTGAGTCTTACAATCTTCTTCCGGTGATCTTACGGCGTATTCCTAGCAAGCTTCCCGATTCCTTCGGCGAACTCCTAGCAAACACCTGGTAAGCTCCCACTGCATCGCTTGAACCTTGGCCCAATGCCCAAACTTGATCTTGGTCCATCATTTGGTTGTAGTTCCTTTTCTCTATCGTAGTTAGACCTGCATTATTTTCTCTAATACATAAGTTAGATTAAACACTAATCAATTGATTTCCTTATCAAAATTCGAGATTCAACACAGTTTTCAATTTTATGATTTTTTTGCATACTAATCGTCGTATAACAACCAAGTATTTGACTTTGGAAAATATGATTTTATTTTTTATTTTTTACTACACATGAGATGCATATATAAGATTTCCCAACAACCTTAACCACCACTAATACTGGCACCTATTGGAATCCCCCCAACCAACATAATACCAACATCTTAGGATCACTTAAGATCCACATAACTCCCAACTAAAGGAGCACTCCCTAATGGTGAAGTTTGATGCACCACTACACCACCGCTTTGCCTTGCGCTAATTCATGACCCAATCAATGGATTCAATGGATGACTCTCTGAAAGTTCAACTGTGATAAAATGGACAAATGCCTAACCAAGATGCTACAAGAGTTCCAACAATCCAGGGGAGAGAATCCAATCAATCTTACCTCGAGTCGATCCCCATTCACCTAGAATGTCCAAGATGAACCAATCCCGACCAAATTCCACCTCCCATCATTAGAAGCCTTTGATGATAATACCAACCCGATTGAATACACTGTTGCATTTCACACCTAGATGTCTCTCTATAACACCTTGAATACTTTGATGTGCCATACATTGCCAATGATGTTGAGAGGCCTGATGCAGGCATGGTACACTTGTCTGAAGCCACTCTTAGTGAGCTCCTTCACTTGACTTGCAAAGGAGTTTGAACTCTCTACTTCCTTGGGAATGTAAGCATAAGGCTATCAATGATAATGTTGCATGAACTCAAGTAAGGGGAGGAAGAGACTCTCTAACTTTATCATTAATTCATCAATAAAATCTGAGGCATATAATAAGTATCACTCGTGGTTCAAGTCTTCATAATGGGGCTTAGGCCTTCTCACCTTTTTTAGTCATTGGCGGAGAAGCTATCAATGATTGTACCTAAAGTCCTCTAGAAGAGGGTCAACCAATATATAGCTGATGAGGCAATGGTCTTAAGTAAGTGCAAGGAGATGTGTAAGAGGCCATGGTAGGAGTGACCACTATTGGTTTTAACCCTGAGGTCACCTCAACAAAGAAAACAAGACCAACTCAGGTCACCTTGGCAACTCAAGCCACATACTCAACAAAGAAAACAAGACCAATCATCCTGAGGTCACCTGACCATTGTTCCTAAATCTCACCTAGTAGGTATAGACGATGATGGGCATGATGCAAGTTATTGTTTTGTTCTAGCCCCAGCTAGCCCAATACAAGACCCAATAAGATAGAAGGGGATAGCAAAGTGATACTATACCCTAATTTATGGATAAGTTATCCTTATTCAACTGATGATCCTCCCCGATGGCTGACTAAAGACATCAATCATGATAGCCTGCTCGGCTACCATAGCCCCTAAGACAATGCCAACCATGACTCTAAAGATGACGATGATGGCAAGTCCATCACCCTCGATCAACTCTTCATCTCACAACCTTTGAGCTAATGCCAACTAAGAATCTCTCTGGAGGTGGTACTAACGATGGTAAGTCCATCACCCTTGGCTGGCTCTTTAAGTGCATCCCCGATGCTCATAGTAGTAATGTCACCGAGAGTGATGACTATGCCTCTCCAGAGCACCATGTCCTCGAGCTTAATGACTTTGCCTTGGAGGTGACTCTAGCAACCACTTGACCTTCTACTTCCATCCCCCTTATCCTCGTCTCCATCAATCTCTCGTACAATGTAAAGAAGCATTAGGAGCTATCACTCTTATATTAGCCTTGCCATTAATCTAGTCGTCAACCTTGGGTTACCGAAGGTGGTCAAGACACTATTGAATTCTATCTTAAGCGAGGTGGGGGAAGGGGAGATCTTCATAATGCTAGGGACAAATAACTCTGACAAGCCCACCCTAATCGAGCCCTTATGAACCACATAATGTGGGAGAGCTTACAAGGCCCTATCACCCTCAATAACAAGAAGCTCAAGGGGCGGCTCCTTGATGTGATCTCCGCTTATGTCATGTAGGATAACCTGTACCCCATGCTCATCATGGGAGGGACCTTAATGTTTCTTATGAAAAACTAATTATCATAGTCATTGTCCACCTCGAAGAAGAGGGGTCGAGTACAAGAACTCATTAACCAACTAGGCCTCCGGTCTGTCACCAAGATCAGCATTACTGAAGAGATCCACTATGGCATCTCTGATAGAGAGAATCACCGTACGTCAATCGAAATCGATATCATCTATAACAAAAATAAGATTTAAAGCTCGCTATGGTAGAAAAACCCAAGATCTGCTATAATGGAGAAGGGACATAAGATCTACCATAGCTAATAAGAAAGTTTGAAGTCCCCACAACGGGAGAACCCAAAATCTACCACAATGTAAAAGGACTTGAAATCCATCATGAAGAAGAGAATGTTTGAAGTCTGCCACTATCGAAAAGGGACTTGAAATCCGCCACCATAGAGAGAAGGTTTGAAGTCTGCTACTATCGAAAAGGGACTTGAAATCCGCCATGATAGAGAGAAGGTTTGAAATTCACTATAATGGGAAAACCCAAAATTCACAATGATAAAAAAGAGACTTGAAATCTGCCATGATAGAGAGAAGTTTTAAAGCCTGCCATGGTGGGAGAACTCAAAATCCTCTAGCGTAAAGGGAATTTAAAATCTACCATGGCTGAGAGAAGGTTTGAAGCTCGCCACTATGGGAGAACCCATAATCCACTATGACAGTAAGAAGATTTTAAGCCTGCCATGATGGGAAGATCCAAAATCCTCTACAATGGGGAAAGAGACTTGAAATCCATTATAGGGGAGGCATAGGCCAAATGTGCCTGAGGTGTGTGAGTTGGAAAACTCAACAAAGTACAAGGTAAAACTACTACAGCATAGGCACATGCCAAATATGCCCTATGTGAGTTGGAAATCCGATCGATGTAAATCTGCTACGACAATGATAGAAAGCTAAACATGCTCGAGACACATGAGTCGAGAAAACTCATAATTAAAATCTATTATGATTGAGAGAAGATTTAAAGTTCGCCATTGTGAGGAATTTCCAAAATCCACTACTTTGAAGAAGGAGACTTAAAATTTGGTATGACGGAGTATGGGCCAAATGTGTTTGAGATATGTGAGTCAAAAACCTCAACTAAGGACAAGGTAAAATTGCTATGATTAAGGCATAAGCTAAATATACTTAATGCTTAAGAAAATCTAACTGGTGTAAATCCACTACGATGATTGTAGAAAGCCAAATGCGTCCAAGACACATGAGTCAGGAAAATCTGACCCACATGAAAGAATTTATTAAGACAGAGACACACACCTAATATACTTAAGACACTTGAATCGAGAAAACACGAACCATAAGATGAAATCTCGAATGCTCTCATGTTAAAAAAACTGAATGACATGCTTTAAATCCCTCTCGCAAGAGCCCTGAAGCATGTCTTTCGGGAGGGAGGGCAAACAATATAAAATCTACTATCAGCTGACACATGCATAGTTGTCATACAAGATCCAAGTCATCCTCCATCTGCCTATGTGTATAAAGATTCAAAGTAGAGAAATACAAGTTTCTTTCTTGTTCATTATGGCAAGCAAGACAATCACAAACTTTATTCTCTCCTTTTATGATAAGGAAGGTAGTCATGAGCTTTATTCTCTTTTTTTATAATAAGGCAATCTTAAACTCCCTTCTCTTCCTTTATGATAAGGAATATTATCACAAACTTTCTTCTCATCTTCTAAGGCACAAACATATATCTTAAACCCAATGCAAGGGACTTCTTTTGAATTACTCAAACCCATATTTAAGGACCTGAGATTACTAACTTAGGCATTAGAGAGACCAGATTGAGAAACCTCTCTCGACCTCAATCTTCATACATGTTCCACCTTAAAAGCATGACATTTCCATGTTGAAGACATGACATTTCCATCTTAAGAGCTCAACATTGCCTCAGAGCCATCTCAGATCTACCTTGGAGCCAACATGAAGTCACCTTAGAGATACTTCGAGCAATCCTATGCACATGGGTCTAAATCATGTCAAGTTGAGTAAGATGTTAATGACATTTTCCCCTAATAATCACATACTTGATGTTAGGAGATAAGCGAGCTCGATAAATGATCTTATATATTAAGGCATGCCCAACAAAGGCTCCTCTGATGCTTAAGCTAGTACGTATTCAAATAATTCAATATAGAATATGAAAGTTATAATTCATAAGAGAGGGGAAACCTTTTTGAGAACATGCTTAAGGGTCTTTTATAGTATGGTATATGACTATTTGATTTAGGTTATGATTAAATATCGAGAGGGAAAGTTATGTGTTTTCTACATCTATAATCACTATCACATGATACCATAATCATGGTCATGTGGAGGATGACATGTGGCCACATAAAGATAGATGATATGTCGATCACATGGAGATGATGTGTTTGTCATATAGAGATGAAGTGTCAACAACCATCCACATGTCATAATTCATGTATCACTTGCTCCCCATTGTGTTTTGACATGAAAAGTAGAGTCAAGTTCGATCTTATTATCATCAAGTATTGCTTCTTGACTGATTCATCATGCCATTGTTGAATAGCACATTATAACTAATTTGAATGCACTATCATTATTGAATAATGCTTTGTGGTCAAGCCGACCATGTTGTGATTATTGAATAGTGCTTCATGGCCAATTTAATCATTTTGTTATCATTGAATGGTGCTTTACCAATACTAATCATGCTATCATCATCAATTACCACTTCTCAATTCGGTGGCATTGTCATCTTATGTAGTTTTTATTATATCATTGTAGTAGAGTACTTAATGTCTAATTCGATTGTGTTGTCATCATAGTGAAGTGCTTCCTATTTGATTTGGTCATTCTATCATCATAATAGAGCACGTCATGGTTGGTTTGGCCATGTTATCAAAATAGTGCTTCATATTTTTATTAATGTCATGGATAAAAATATAAATAAGGTGTTTGATATAATGCTAATGTTTATCCGTATCTTTCGATTTTTATATATATTTTATACAATAAGTAGCGGGCTTACAGTATGCTTGACAACCCTATTTTATTTAGTTTTCGTGGCCAGTTTTGACTTATAAATAAAAGTTGTGTCATGTAGGCACTTGTGAGGACATATGTTTATAATGGACAATGATCCTTTTGTCCAAAATTTAAAAAGTGCCTTGAACAATTCTAGAAATTCTTGGCATGTCTCGATTTTAAAAAAATAATTAATTAAATAATTTAATTAATTATTATTTATCTAGTAGTCTTACATGATAATGTGTGTATATGTGATGTATGATATGGACAGATGATCAAGAGCCATATGTTGTGATGTGTGTATATGATTATTATTATTATTATTGGGGCCTACGAGCCTCCATTTTTCTCGTTTACTATTGGGCCTGCGTGCCTATGATTATGTTGTAATTACATAAAGAGGCATGGCAAGAGTATAGAGATGACAGTTGGACCCACGATGTTGTGACGGGCGATCGCGACATATTGTGATGCGCCGAGGATCCGACGGAACTGATGATGATGAGATAGAAGATCATAGAGCATGAAAATGTGCTGATACACACATAAATCCTATTATGAGTGATTTGACCCATTGGCTCGGGCCTAATCACATTAGGTAATGGTTCATGATCATTTGGTGTGTTATACATATGTGATATGTGATTATACACCTACTATATATATATATTTATATGTGATGTAGATATATATTAAATATGTATGTGTGTGACACAACACATTAGGATATCAATATAAAAAAAAACCCTTCTACGATAATATTAAGTCAGTGACCGTGAGATAATAAGATTGACCCACATGACCTTACATCATTATAGGAAGAAATTGAATCATGACATAGGTTGAATTGGTCGAGTCCCTCGAGGCTCACCTATCTACGTAATCGAAATATTGTCTATGACATAGAGATGTCATTGGTGACCTAAGGATATAGTATGCTTGGTCGAATCCCTCGAGAGCATATAATCAAATTCGACTCATCTTGTAATGATGACGATGACTTAACTAAGCATCATGGTTGGTCAATAGATCGAGACCATGATGATTCGGAAGCCAAACATAATGGGAATCATAAGGAGTTGTGATTGACAAAAGTTGTCTATCTTTTTGGGCTTAGTGTGATTGGTCGAGTCCTTCGAGGTTACATAAAACAACATTAGATCCCGATCCCCACTAAAAGTCTATCGGAGACTTTCGTTTCATATGCTGAGGATGTTACATGTGTTAGGAACCCATAATTTTTTTGAATTTTTTATTCATGTTTGAGTCATGTAATATGTGGTTAGGTTAGCCAAGTTGGAGTATGTTAGGAGCTTAGTTAAAGTCGATTATGAATCAGTTAGGAGCTTTATTAGAGTCAGTTAAGAGCTTAGTTAGAGCCAGTTAGCAGTTTATTTATTTTTTATTATTTAATTACGAGTCTAAGTCCAACGGGACTCTCGATAAAACTCTATAAATAGAGTCATAACTATTCCTTTATCAATCAATGAAGAAAGTATTGTTATAGCTAATAGGCCAAAACCTATGAGGGTCGATCCTCTATAGTGATCAAAGAAATCAATCCCCTCAAAGTGATCAAAGAGGCCCGATCTCCTCGAAGTGATCATTTATCGCCTCTTTTCCACGATAGAACCCTAGTGATTCCTATCAACTAGTATCAGAGCAGCGATCCTCGGCGTTCCCACTGTGATTCCGTTATCGATCTCAACTGCAACTCCTCCCAAATCTTGCAACCACCTTGTGCAAACCCATTATGACAACAGCAACCCCCTATGTCGCTGTCATCTTAGGAACCTTGCTCATTACAATTTTTCATCAGCTTTGCTGTGACAATCACTAAAAGAAAAAGAAAAAGAAAGAAAGGAGAAAGGGGTTTAAGCTTGTAGCCACGCCCCATCCTACTCGAGCAAGAAAGGGCCACCATCATAGTTTCTCTCATCTTCCTCCCCCGACCTTGCTCTTCCACTCCCCTGCCACCTCATCGATCACTTGCAACCTATGCCCCCTCTTACCATCTCCTTGGCTACCATCCTCCGCCTATGCAGCAATGAACTTACCGTCACCATCATCCCCACGCCGACACTACCATGATCGTTGCCTCCCTCTACAACCCACTGTCAGTGCCTATATCTGATCACCACCATCACTGCTTCCTCCGTTACAGTCGCATCACCAGATCTGCTCTTTAATAGTGCCTGCTCCAACCCTACTTCTTCCTCTGCCCGACGCTACCATCTCCAGCCCTCTACCGCATCTGCATGATTCTACTACTGTTGTCCTTCCCTTACTCCAACATTGACCACCTTTGTCTCATTGCCATCGCTCTCCCTCCTCTGTTGCTAGCGTCTGCTTCCCTGCTCCCTAGCCACGTGGATGGTAGACCCCATTAGAGATCAGCGACTCTGCTAGAACCCTCTTCAACCATACACAATAGTGTTGCTACCCTTCCCTTGTCATCGCTACCTCCCTTACTGCTAGTTTCGTAGCCCTCATCTACATGCCATGGCACCTACGGTTGCGCCCTCCTCTACTGCAACACTAGCTCTCGGTTGAAGTGTCACCGCTACTACCCTTGTGCACAACCACCACTCACCGGACAAATGCCCGGTGCCTAGCCGCTCCTTCCAGCCCCTTTCTCTCCTCTCTCATTGCTAATGTCCTCCTCCTCAACCGTTGATGTCACCCCTTGTGGAGCCCAGCGCTCTTGCCACTACCCTAGCCCAGTCGTGCCATCAATGTTGTCCTCGCTTCCTCTTCTCCATCGGCAACTACAACCGTCGCAGCAACTTAAGTCACTCCCCACACTGACACTATCGCTTTTTAGCCCCCTGCTGCCTTAGCCCTGGCCACTCGTGATCCTATATCACTCTCACCCACATAGTAAAAAATAAAGAGGGGAAAAGAGAACAAGGTAGTAACCTTCCCTCAATCGCTACCATCTTTCGCCACATTGATAACCACATTGGCATCCCCATTGTAGCAAAGGCTTACAACATCTACGTTGCAAACTGGTGCCCCTAACCCGACACTAGAAAAAGAACTGAATATTATAGATCTACAATCCTATGCGATGGCTACTAATGATGCAATATATGCAAGATTTGAGGCTTTTGAGGCCCACATAGAGAATAAACTACAAAAATCTTCAATGAATTCAAAAGAAGTCTATCGGAGAACCACAACAAATCTCAATATGGTGAAAGTTCTGCTAGTTACAAGTGCCCTACAAGCCAATCATGTGAGTGATGACACGTGTAACATACTGCATAATCTTTTTTCTTATAATTAATATTGGTATATTCTCACATTATATTATTTGTTGCATATATATTGTGATGTCCTTGATTCTGTGCAATGAGAATCGGATCGTGATGAGATCACGATAATTAGATCGATTCACCTTTAAACATATATCCTAAATAATCCCGGTCATAGGTTACTCGAAAGGAATATTAAGATAACTAGATAGATCGATGTACTATATAGCCGTCCATATGATGGAGGCGGCTGGTCTCATAGCCACTTGTGTGGAGACACTAAGGATATAGTATATGTGCTCATTAGAGAATAAGTTTATTTATTGATCCGCTTATAAAATATTGTATGGTTAGTGATACCTAATGTCAGACAGCGATTCCATAGTCTTAGTTGTGTATATGGTCCTTAGACTTAAGACACCAAGGATGTCTTATATGAGTACTCCTTTCTTTGACGCCGGACTACAAGTTTGGAAAGTTCCGGATCTGATACAATTGATTATCGGGATTGGTAGTCAACCTTACGAAGGCAATTGAGTGTCAATAGAGGATCATCCACTCTCAGTATCATGAGAGGAATATCCCATATATACTTGCTTAGATAAATCCTTGGCCAGGATCATTCGGATTGAGAGAGAAGGAGTTCTCCGGTAGAATCCGAATAGAGTAAGACAAACTTATTCGGTGTGTGACATGATAGTACCATGTCCAATATACGATCTCTGGAATATTATTTGGATGAGGGATTATAGATATATAGTAACTATGGACAGACATATTCGACATATTCGATCCTCTTGTACCGTCTGGGGACTATGGTGTCATGACCTAGTACGTCTATAGTCGATGAGTCGAGTGAATTATTATGAGGATATTAATTCACTATATCAGAAGGAGTTCTGATGGGAGTGACTCACGGCCAGCTCGGTATGGGGCCTAGAGGGTCACACACATATGGTAGATGCTTTAGCGAATAGAGGATTAGATGAAGATCCAATTAGCTCCTATTCTCATTAGATGAGATCCTATGCTGATGAGCTCCTTACTTAAGGCTCGATTAGAGGCCTAAGGCGATTATTGGATAGAGATCCAATAATATAAGGTTAGTGGGTTATTGGATGAAGATCCAACACCCACTAAGGCAGGAGCCCTTGAGTTTTTGGTGGCTTTCTATAAATAGGAGGGGAGACTCATGGTTGATAGACTGTAGCTTTAGCCATCACCTCCTATTCTCCTCCCTCTGAGCAAGAGTTGCAAGATCAGATTGGAGGAGTTTCACTGCAGAGATCCATCGTATGGATACCGCTAGAGGGGAGGATGCTTGACCTCCTTCATCTTCTCCATTCTGATCTGGAATACAGGGATATACGATCTCCCAAAGGTTGCCAAGAAATACACGAGAAAGGACAAAAGACAATGCTTCCACTGTGGTTAAGACGGACATTAGAAGAGGAACTGTAAGGGCTACCTTGTAGAGAAGGCGAGATAGAAGCTTGGAGAAGCTTCATGTATATTCATGATCAGTCTCCACTTATCAGATTTTCACGATAACACATGGGTATTGGATACCAGGAGTGTTTATCATATCTATAATTTATTGCAGGTTCTGGCAAGACCTAGGAGATTGGCTAGAGGCGAGATGGACCTCAAGATGGGGAATGGAGCAAGAGTTACTGCAGTTGCTGGTGGAGAGGTCACCTTACATCTACTTGGTGGAGAGGTCACCCTACATCTACCTGATGGAGCTATTATTACATTAGATGCATGCTATTTTGTTCTATCTATTATAAAAAATATTATTTCTATCTCTTGTTTGACAATTAATGGATATAAATTAGTTTTTGAGAATAATAGTTGTTCAATAATTATGGATGATGAGATCATCACTAGAGGGACCCTTATAAATGACTTATATGTGTTAGACACTTTTCCATATTTCATGAATATAAATATATCTAAGAGAAAAAGAGATGAGGTGAATAATGTATACCTATAACATTGTAGGCTAGGTCATATAAATGAGAGAAGCATTCAAAAGTTGTTGAAAGTTGGATACTTAGATCCATTTGACTATGAGACATATGCAACTTGTGAACTTTGCCTTCTTGGGAAGATGACCAACTCTCATTTTAGTGAAACTGGAGAGAGAGCCACCGAGTTATTGAAACTCATATATAGTGATGTATGTGATCCCATATCGACTCATGCTATAAGTGGTTACTCATACTTTATTACATTCACTGATAATTTCTCTAGGTATGGACACGTGTACTTAATAAAGTATAAATCTGAGGCCTTTAAGAAATTCAGGGAATATAAGAATGATGTAGAGAACCAAAAGAAGAGTATTAAGACTCTTCGATCAGATTGAGGATGAGAGTACTTAAGTATGGAGTTCACCCATTTCCTCAAGAATAATGAGATTCTATCCGAGTGGATACCTCCTTATACACCTCAACTCAATGGTATATCAGAAAGGAGGAATCACATGCTGTAAGACATGATGCGGTCAATGATGAGTTTTGTTGACCTACCCATTTCATTCTGGGGGTACGCCCTAGAGATTGTAGCTTACCTTCTGAACAGAGTTTCATCAAAGTCGGTAGTGTCTACACCATATGAAATATAGAAAGGAAAGAAGCTCGATCTTAGATTGTCCTACCCACGTTAGAAGACACAACCCCGATAAGTTGGAATCAAGGACAGAATGGTGCACAATCGTGGGATACCCAAAGGAAACTTGTGGGTATTATTTCTATCATCTCGAGGACCGAAAGGTCTTTATTGCCAAAAGAGCTATGTTCGTTGAGAAGGAACACATTCTTGGTGAAAACAGAGTGAGATATAGTTAAGCTAGGTTGGAGAACCAAACTCAAGCACCATTCCAGAGCCTGAGTCTATTCAAGTACCTAACACACAAGTACCAACTTTACATAGGTCTAATAGAGTATCTCACCCTCCTGAAAGATATGTGGGACATATCAGTAGAAATGACTCTCAGGATGTTGATCCTCAGATCTACGATGAGGCTATTATGAGTATAGACTCCGGGAAGTGGCAAGAAGCCATGAATTCTGAGATGGATTCCATGTACTCTAACAAGGTTTAGAACCTTGTGGATGCACCTGAGGGTATTGTACCCATCGACTGCAAATGGATCTTCAAGAAGAAGATCGGAGTGGATGGAAAGGTAGAGACCTATAAAGCAAGGCTGGTAGCTAAAGGATATCGTCAAAGACAAAGAGTTGACTATGATGAAACATTTTCGCCTATAGCCATGCTTAAATCCATTAGAATTATTTTAGCCATTATAGCATACTATGATTATGATATCTGACAAATGGATGTTAAAACGATATTCCTCAATGGCAACCTCGAGAAGGAGGCGTATATGATAAAGCCAAAGGGATTCGTATCTAAAGTGAGTCCAGATAAAGTGTGAAGGTTACTTAGATCTATTTATGAATTGAAGCAAGCTTCCTGAAGTCGGAACATAAGATTTGATGAGGTGATCATCTTATGACTTCATTAAGAATGAAGATGAGCCTTGTGTGTATAGGAAGATAAGTGGAAGTGCTATCACCTTCTTGGTTCTATATGTGGATAATATCCTAATCATTAGGAATGGTGTAGGAATACTCTCTACAATAAAGGCTTGACTATCTAAAAACTTCTCCATGAAAGACTTAGGGGAATCATTCTATATTTTGGGGATCCGGATTTATAGAGATAAATCCAAAAGGATGCTTGGCTTGTACCAGTCTAGGTACATAGACTCTATTGTCAAAAGTTTTGGCATGAAAAATTCTAAGAAAGGTCTCATACCGATGAGACATGGAATATCACTTTCTCGAAGTATGTCCCCAAAGACTCCTGAAGAAAGGGCAGACATGGATAAGATACTTTATACCTCAGCGATAGAGTCTATCATGTATGCGATGCTATGTGCTAGGCCTGATATAGCACATGCTTTGAGTGTCACGAGCAGGTATCAGGCAGATCCAGGTTTAGAACACTGGAAGACAGTAAAGTGTATCCTTAAGTACTTGAGAAGGACTAAAGTTCTTTTACTAGTATATGGAGGAGGTAGCCTCCAGGTTGAGGGCTACATAGACTCAAGTTTTCAGTCTGACATTGATGGTAGCAAATCAAATTCAGGATATGTTTTTACCATAAATGGAGGAGCAGTAAGCTGGAAGAGTTTCAAGCAAGATACTACTACTGACTCGACCATAGAGGCAGAATACATTACTGTAACAAAAGTAGCAAAAAAAGGGGTATGGATCAAGAAGTTCATTAAAGATTTGAGAGTCATACCAAGTAGCGTAGAACCAATTCCCATATACTGTGACAACAATGGGGTGATAGCTCAAGCGAAGGAACCCAGGTCTCATCAGAAGTCTAAGCATGTTCTGAGGAGGTTACATATGATAATAGAGATCATAGCCCGTAAAGATATAGAAATGGAAAGAGTTCTATCCGAAGATAACATTACATATCCACTAACGAAGCCATTGGCTCAGATTGTATTTGAGCATAACAGGGGTCTGATGGTATTTAGACACATAGGTGATTAGCCTTAGGTCAAGTAGGAGATTTCTAGTTATAGGTTCCCTGCAAGCCAATCACGTGAGTGATGACACATATGACACACTGTGTAATATTTTTGCTTATAATTAATATTGGTATATTCTCACATTATATTATTTGTTGCATATATATTGTTATATTCTTGGTTCTGTGTAATGGAAATCGGATCGTGATGAGATCATGATAATGAGATCGGTTCACCTTTAAACATAGATCTTAAATAATCCTAGTCATAGGTTACTTGAGAGGGATATTAAGATAATCGGACAGATCGGTGTCCATATACCCATCCATATGATGGAGGTGGCTGGTCGCATAGCCACTTGTGTGGAGACACTAAGGATATAGTACAAGTGTTCATTAGAGAATGAGTTCACTGATTGATCCGCTTATAAAATACTATATGGTTAATGATACCTAATGTTATACAACAATTCCATAGTTCCAATTATGTATCTAGTTCTTAGACTTGAGACACCAAGGTTGCCTTGTATGAGTACTCCTTTCTTTGATGCCAGACTTACAGGTTTGGAAAGTTCCAGATCTGGTATAACTGATTATCGAGATTGGTAGCCAATCTTACGAAAGCAATTGAGTGTTAATAGAGGATCATCCACTCTTGGTATCATAAGAGGAATATCCCAGATGTGCTTACTCAGACAAATCCCTAGCTAGGGTCATTCGAATTGAGAGAGGAGTTCTCCGGTCGAATCTGAATAGAGCAAGATAAACTAATTCCGTATGTGACCTGACAGTACCATGCCCAATATACGATCTTTGGGATATTATTTGGATCAGGAATTATAGATACATGGTAACTATGAATAGACAGGTCCGACGGATTCAATCCTCCTGTACCGTCGGGGGATGATGGGGTAGTGGCCTAGTACGTCCATAGTCGATGAGTCGAGTGAATTATTATGAGGATAATAATTCACTATATCAGAAGGAATTCTGATAGGAGTGACTCACGGCCAGCTTAGTATCGGGCCGAAAGGGTTACATACATATGGTGGATGCTTCAGCAAATAGAGGATTGGATGAAAATCCAATTAGCCGCTATTCTCATTAGATGAGACCCTATGTTGATGGACTCCTTACTTAAGGTCCAATTAGAGGCCTAAGGAGATTATTGGATAGAGATCCAATAATACAAGGTTAGTGGGTTATTGGATAGAGATCCAACACCCACTAAGGCAGGAGCCCTAGAGTTTTTGGTGGCTCTCTATAATTAGGAGGGGAGACTCATGATTGATAGGCTACAGCTTTAGCCACCACCTCCTATTCTCCTCCCTCTGAGCAAGAGTTGCAAGATTCGATTGGAGGAGTTTCGTTGCAGAGATCCATCGTGTGGATACCGCTAGAGAGGAGGACGCTTGACCTCCTTCATCTTCTCTATCCGGATCTGAAATACAGGAATATACAATCTCCCTAGGTAAAATCAATATCTCACATATCGTGAGTTTTTCAATTTTTGTGGTTTTTCTCACGATCCCAATCTTTTGAATGACGATTTGATTTATATGGGAAGTCAATTTTTTGTTTTGATTTTCGCTGTGTATGTGATGCACCCACTGAGGTTTTCTAATAAGTTCTAGTCTCAAAAGAAACCAATATAGAAACATAGGGAAGTGTGATCAAGGCTAGACATAGGATATCCACACATAAGGGTGAAATTTCCATGATAGGAAGATGGAGACCTGATTAGTTGGATCTCGCGGGCTAAATTTTTGTCATTTCTACAGAACTCTAGAGAAATCCAAGGTGGAGAGAGCTTCTATTCAACTCGAAGGAGACACACTCTAGTGGTATGATTAGTATGAACACAGTCACAAAGAACCATTGTGGGAGCAGTTTAAGAGATGGCTCCTGATTTGCTTCAAACCATCAGAATATGAGAATGTTGATGGACAACTCGCCAGAATCTACCAGACTTCCATAGTACATGAATACCAGAGCATATTTTAGTGCTTGTCAAACCAAATCTGAGATTGATCCAAGAGACAATTGGTGGGAACATTTAGTGAGAGGCTCAATCTCAAGATTTAGTGTGAAGTTAAAGCTCGCTAATTTCGTACCATGATGGCTGCCATATCATTCACTCGCATGCACTAGGTAACACTCAATATGGATAACCATAAAAATAAAAGCATCAACCAACAGGTAATTAGCAACTCGTTAACCCCACCTACCTCTATTCAAAACCCTAACCCTTAAAAAATTACTAGAGAAGAGCTCAAGGAAAGACCAACAAAAGAGTTCTACTAGCATTGTGATGAAAAATGGGGTAAGGAATACTGATGTAAACATGGTCAGCTTATGATGATTAAACTAATAAAGGAGGAATCAAAAACTGATAATATGGACTCCGATCATAAATATATATATTCTGATAAAGATATTAGACCTATCACACATATAGTGCATGCATTAGCCGGCTAATCTAACCCACAAATCATGAAAATTAAATTTTTTTTGAAACATCAGCCTATTACTATTTTAATCAATATTGGTAGCACTAATAATTTTATGGACATAAAGCTTACTACCGATTAGCCTATCACATTGAAGAATGTGACAAATTCGAAGTCAAGGTTGTTAATGGATGAATTCTTACTTGTGATAGCAAGTGCTTAAAGATTAAATAGATTATACAGGGCTAAGAATTGCTGGTGGATTTCTTTATAATACCCTTAGAGGACTTTGAAGTGGTGCTTGGAATTAAATGGCTGTCAATCTTGGGTGATGTCTCCTAAAATTTTTCTAAACTAATTATAAAGTTCTTTTATTAATAGAAAGTAGGTGATCCTTAAGGAAGACGTGGAAGCAAGGTCACAACTGCCAGTAACTACAAAATGGAGAGGGTTCTTCAGAATGATCTGTACGAGAAGACTGCCTATTGCTTACACCAAGTGGAGGCCCAACTTAATTGATTAAAGGGTTATGGTGTGCGACAAATATTCTAGATTGAAGTGCTCCCAAGATTTGATGCTGCTTAGCCTTGAGGACAAGGCTGATTTGAAGAAGGGAGGAATGCTCAGCCTTGATGACAAGTCTGATATAACACATGCTCTAAGTGTCACGAACAAGTATTAGGCAGATCTAGGTTTAGAACGCTCGAAGACAGTAAAATGTATCTTTAAGTACTTAAGAAGCATTAAGGATCTTTTACTAATATATGGAGAAGGTAGCCTCCAGGTTGAGGGCTACACATACTCGAGTTTTCAATCCAACATTGATGATAGTAAGTCGAATTTAGGGTTTGTTTCACCCTGAATGAAGGAGTTGTAAACTGGAAGAGTTCCATGCAAGATACTACTGCTAACTCGACCATAGAGGTAGAATACATTGCTATAGCAAAAGCAACAAAGGAAGGAGTTTGGATAAAGAAGTTCATCAAGGATTTGAGAGTTATCCCAAGCAGCATGGAGCTGACTCCCATATATTGTAACGGCGATAAGGCAATAACTTTGACAAAGGAACTCAGGTCTCAATAGAATTATTTTGAGAAGGTTTTATCTGATTAGAGCGATCATGACCCAAAAAGATATAGCAATAGAAAGAGTTTCATATGAATATAATATTACAGATCCACTAACGAAGCCGCTGGCTCAGATTATATTTAAGTATCATAGGGGTATAATAGAGATCAGACATATAGGTGATTGACTTTTGGTCAAGTGGGAGATTGTTGGTTATAGGTGCCCTACAAGCCAATCACGTGAGTAATGACACATGTGACATGCTGTATGATCTCTTTGCTTATGATTAATATTGACATATTCTCACATTATCTGTTATATATATTGTGATGCACTTGGTTCTATACAATAGGAGTCGGATCGTGATGAGATCATGATAATAAGATCGATTCACTTTTAAATACAAATCCTAAATAATCTCGGTCATAGATTACTTAAGAGAGATATTGAGATAATCAAACATATCGGTGTACTATATATCCGTTCATATGATGGAGGTGACTGGTCTCATAGCCACATGTGTGGAGACACTAAGGATATAGTACAGGTGCTTATTGGAGAATAAGTTCACCGATTAATCCGCTTATGAAATGCTGTTTGGTTAATGATATCTAATGTCATACAGTGATTCCATAGTCCCAGTTGTGTATCTGGTCATTAGACTTGAGACACCAAAGATGTCTTGTATGAGTACTCCTTTTTTTGATACTAGACTTACAGGTTTGGAAAGTTCCAGATTTCGTATAGCTGGTTATTGGGATTAGTAGCCAACCTTACGAAGGCAATTGAGTATCAATAGAGGATCATCCACTCGGTATCACGAGAGGAATATCTCATATGTGCTTGCTCAGACAAATCCCTAGCAAGGGTCATTCGGATTAAGAGAAAAAGAGTTCTCCGAGAGAATCTGATTAGAGTGAGACTATGACAGATTCTGTATATGGTCTGACAGTATCATGTCTAATATACGGTCTTTGAGATATTAGATGTATGAGGGATTATAGATATATAATAATTATGGACAGACAGGTCCGATGGATTTGATCCCCCTATACCGACTGGGGACTATGGCATAGTGGCCTAGTACGTCCATAGTCGATGAGTTGAGTGAATTATTATGGGGATAATAATTCACTATATTAGAAGAAGTTTTGATGGAAGCGACTCACGACCAACTCGGTATCGGGCCTAGAGGGTCACACACATATGGTGGATGCTTCAACAAATAAAGGATTGGATCGAGATCCAATTAGCCCTTATTTTTATTAGATGAGATCCTCTGATGATGGGCTCCTTGCTTAAGGCATAATTAGAGGCCTAATTATTGGATAGAGATCCAATAATACAAGGTTAGTGGGTTATTGGATGGAGATCCAATACCTACTAACGCAGGAGCCCCAAGGTTTTTGGTGGCTCTCTATAAATAGGAGGGGAGACTCAGGGTTGATGAGCTACAACTTTAGCCACCACCTCCTATTCTCCTCCCTCCTATGTAAGAGTTGTGAGATCAGATTGGAGGAGTTTCACTGTAGAGATCTATCATGTGGATACCGCTAGAGTGGAGGATGCTTGACCTCCTTCATCTTCTACATCCAGATCTGGAATATAGAGATATATGATCTCCTTAGGTAAAATCAGTCTCTCACACATTGCAGTTTTATATGTTTTTACGTTTTTCTTGTGACTCCAATATTTTACATGACGATTTGATCTACATGGGAAACCAATTTTTGTCTTGATTTCTGCTGCATATGTGATGCACCCGCTGAGGTTTCCCAACATTATAAATACCTCACTATTTTTGCTTGAAGAAGCATGAAAGAGCACAAATAAGTGTGAAAGAAAGGGGTGAAAATGGGATATAATCCTTAAGCTAATAGTGTTATAAACTCTTAGTGTTTGTGTCTCTTCCTCCTTGAGTTTAGTGTTTATTCTAAGGAGGTTTGAGGTGTCGTAAGAAATAGTTTGTAAAGTTACTCTCCTGAGTCAGGTAAAAAGAGAAAGTGCTGTAAGGGTAGTTGATCTTCACTCGTTAGAGAGAAGATCGGTGGTTAAAGCTAGTGGCTTTGAGAGAAGAGTAAATGATAGTGGACGTAGGTTGAGATGACCAAACCACTATAAATTAGTTTTCATTTCCTTCTTGTGTTTATTTGTCATTTGTTTATTGATTTGCTTTACTCACTATTCTACTCGTAATTTCAAGTTAAATAGATTTTTGATTCATATTCTTTTTAGAATGATTTTAAATCAGATTTTTTTTCCTATAAGCACTAATTCACATCCCTCTCCTCCGCCCCCATCCCCTCTCCTCCGCCCCCATCCCCTCCCCCTCCTCTTAGTACCACTATGATCCTAATAGTTGGTATTATAGTCAAGTTCTCTTAGTTGGATTAATATCGAAATGAGTTTTAATGGTTTTGTTTTTACAATCACGAGGGTCATTCTATCACTCATCATTCTATATTCAATGGGACATACTACACTTACTAAAAAAATACGAATGAGATTTTTATTAATTTCTATGGATTTTAATTTATGGAACATCGTTGAAAATAGTGTTAAAAAATCTTCCAATATATTAAATGATTAGAAGGATTTTGAAAAGAAATATTTTCTTTGAACGTAAAAGTTATGTGTTGCGCCTTGGATAAAAATAAGTTTAATCATGTTTCTATGTGTGACACTACATATGATATTTAACACACACCAGAAGTCACTCATGAAGGCATAAGTAGAGTAAAAGAGTTAAAATTAATCTCTTGGTATATAGTTATGAACTATTTAAATTGAAGTCAAGTGAAACCATTGATAACATAAATCCCTATTTTACGGATATTGTCAATAATTTGAAAGCTCTTGGTAAATATTATACTAACCTTGAACTAGGAAATAAAATTTTAAGATCTCTTTCTAAATATTAGAATCCAAAAGTAACTACTGTCTAAGAGGTAAAAGACTTGAATAATTTTCCTCTTGAAGAACTCATAGAGTCTTTAATGACCTATGAAATGACTTGTAAAGCACATGACAAACAAGAGGAAAATGTTCTAGAGAACATGAAAGATATTACACTGAGAATCAAAGAAGATTTCTCAAGTAAAAGCTCAAGATGAGGATAATGACATTGCACTTCTAATAAGAAGAATTAAAAAATTCATGAAAAGAAACAAAAATAATAAGAATAAAAATGAATCTAAAAAGGATATTATAATATATTACTAATGCAAGAAGCAATGTCATTATTGATGAAGAAGAAGTGATAAACTTGAGATAATTCGAGATAATTCGAGCGTATCAGAGAATAAAGAGCAAACTTGAGATAATTCGAGCGTATCAGAGAATTCGAGATAAACTTGATGAAGAAGAAGTGTCCTCAACTGAAGAAGAAGTTACCATCTCAAAAGAAGATGAAAGCATTGAAGGTAACTTGAGATAATTCGAGCGTATCAGAGAATAAAGAGCAAAACAAAAAAGACGAAGTGATAAACTACGCAATGATAGCCTTTAATGATGAGGTATATGACTCACCTAAAAAATCTTTTTCTTATAATAAATTACTTAATATATTTCATGATTTGTTTCATGAGCTTAAAAAGGTTAGTAAGAAATATAAATAACTAAAATAGTATCATATATTACTTACTAGTAAATTTGAAACTTTGTATGAACTATTAATATCTTATACTTATTACTCTAAATTTGAAGAGTTAGATTCACTAAAAAAGAAAATATATTATTATAACTAACTTAAAAAATTTAAAATTAGAAATAAATCATTAAACATAATTCTTGCTAACCAAGATTGTGTTTATAGAAAAGAAGTAATTGACTTTGTAAGTAGTAACACTCAATAAAAGCCCACAAAATTTGTAAAAGGTTCTACACTATATATTGCTCCTAAAGATAAATGTAATTATTTGGAAGATTTGGCCATTATGCTTATACTTGTTCTTTCAAAAAATATAGCTTACATAAATTAGTTTGGGTTTCTAAAGGAACTATCAATGACTTGATGCCAAAAGTCAAAAGAGGTAGACATAACCATGAATGATCCAAAGTTAAATGGGTACATAAAGTAACCCCTCCTTTTTTTTATAGGTATGTCTCCAAATAAGAGCTGGGAGCAAAAGATGATATCTTGATAGTGGATATTCAAGGCATATGACCGAAGATCCAACATAATTTTTAAAGCTCACTAGCCAAGATTGAGGGTATGTGACCTTCAGAGGCAACAATAAGAAGAAGATTATCGGTATTGGAAATATTAACAACAAATCAAATCTATTGATTGAAGATATTTTGTTAGTTGATGGTTTAAAATATAACTTATTAAGCATTAGTCAATTATGTGATAATAGATATAATATCAAATTTGAATCTCATGTATGCATTACAGATATACCACATAAGAATAAATCCATGATTGCAGTTATAGAATAATAATGTTTATACTATTGATCTTAACAATTTTTTTATAATGAAACCTATTTTTTGATTTTAAATGATGATACATGACTTTGACATAGGAGATAAGATCATGCAAGTATGAAATTGATCTTATAAATTGGAACTAAAGAACATGTAAGAGGAATACTTAGAATTAAATTTGTCGAAGATAAGATTTGTAATGCATGTCAACTAGGAAAACAAATAAAGAGTAGCTTTAAACCCAAAAATCAAGTAAGCATCTCTAGACCATTATAATTGATTCATATAGAATTATTTGGACCAATTGATATCATAAGTATATGAGGTAGTAAATATGCTTTCGTAATTGTTAATGACTATATTATATTTACTTGGACATACTTCTTGGTACACAAAAGTGATTGTTTTAAATATTTTATGAAGTTCTATAAATAAGTTCAAAATGAATGAAAAAGATTTTATTTTTTTCTATTCGTAGTGATCATAGTGGTGAATCTAAAATCATGATTTTCAAGAATTTTATGATTCCAATGGATATGACTATAATTTCTCTATTCTAGGAAATTCACAACAAAATGGAGTTGCTAAGAGAAAAAATAGGAGTTTACAAGAGATGTCAAGAACCATGCTTAATTAATATAGCCTACACAAATACTTTTAGGCTGAAGTCGTTAATATGATATGTTGTATCATGAACATGGTTCTCATAAGACCTCTACTATCCAAAACTTCTTATAAATTATGGAACAATAAAAAACCTAACATTTCGTATTTTAAAATTTTTGATTGCTAATGTTTTATTTTAAATGAAAAGGATGCCTTAGGAAAAATTGATGCAAAATCTGATGAAGGTATTTTTCTTGGATATTTCTATATTTCTAAAGCTTTTTAAGTTTTTAATAAAAAAACTTTAGTTATTAAGGAATTTATTTATTTATGTTGTTTTTAATGAGTTTCCTGAAATTAAAAAAAATAATTTTGATGTTGATTTTGAGTTTGATATTTTGAATTTGAATAAGAGTTCTCTCCAAAGCAACTTGGATACATCTACTTCCAAAGAAGCCTTACCCAAGGAATGAAAATATGTAGATGCTTATCTTAAGGAGCTAATCATTTAAGATATATTGAAAGGTATTCAAACTTATTCTTCACTTAAAAGTATTTATGCAAATGCTACTTTTTTTTTTATCTCAAATTGAACCTAAATGTATTGATGATGCTCTTAAAGATGACTCATGGGTCTTGGCAATACATGAAGAATTAAATAAATTTAAAAATTATAAGGCTTACATGCGTGTTACTAGATCTAGTGATCATATTAATATTGACACTAAATGGGTCTTTGAGAATAAGCAATATAAACAAGGTATCATAGTTTGAAATAATGCAAGATTAGTAGCCAAAGGTTTTAACCAAGAAGAAGGTATAGACTATGAAGAAACCTTCGCTCGCAAGACTTGAAGTCATAAGGATACTTCTTGCTTATTCTTCTTTTAAAAATTTCAAATTATTTCAAATGGATGTCAAAAGTGCTTTTCTTAATAGTTTCATTTTCGAAGAAATTTATGTTAAGTAACCACCCGGATTTGAAAATGATCTTTTTCCAAACCTTGTTATAAATTCTCTAAGGCTCTTTATAGATTGAAGCAAGCCCCTAGGGCTTGGTATGAGAGACTTAGCTCTTTTCTTATTCAAAATAAAATTTTAAAGACATGATCGATATCATATTATTTATTAAATATTTTAAAAATAATTTTTTTATTATTTAAATTTATGTTAGTGATATTATTTTTAGTTCTACTAATGAATCTTTATGTGAATCATTTGTCAAGAGTACGAGCCAAGAGTTTGAAATGAGTTTGATTGGTGAATTGATATTTTTTTTAGGATTATAAATTGAGCAACTAAATGATGAAACTTTTATTAGTAAAACTAAGTATACTTTCAATCTATTAAAAATATTTCATATTAATAGTGCAAAGGCCATTAACACATCGGTTAACATTTCTCAAATTATATATGGACAATGCAGGAGAATGTTTTAATCAAAAGACTTATAAAGGTATGATAGGTAGCTTTTTATATCTTACTACAACTAGATCTGATATAATATTTAGTGTTGGGCTTTGTGTAAGATTTTAGTCCAATCCTAAACAATCTCATTATAAAGCAGTTAAATTTTGATTTAATTGCATACGCTGATGCCGACTCTGCAAGATATAACAGTAGAATGTGTCAGTTCCTAGGTCATGCACTTGTTTCTTGATCTTTCAAGAAACAAAACTCTGTCGCATTATCTACAGTTGAGGTTGAATATAAAGCGATAGGTGTATGCTATGCACAAATAATTTGGCTGAAGAGTACTTTTGAAGATTATGGACTTTGCTTGAAAAATATTTATATAAAATATGATAATACTAGTGTAATTTGTTTAATAAAGAACCCTATTCAATACTTTAGGACTAAGCACATTGATATTAGTGTTGCGGGAGCATCACATGCGTAGGAGAAATCAAAATAAAAATCGATTTTGCATGCAGATCAAATCATCGTGCAAAAGATTGAGGCGCTAGAAAGTCACAAAAATAAAAAAAATTATATCATGTGAGATATTATTTACCTAGGGAGATCATATATCCTTGTATTCCAGATCTGGATGGAGATGATGAAGGAAGTCAAATGTCTTCCTCTCTAGCGATATCCACACGATGGATCTCTACAATAAATCTCCTCCAATCCAATCTTGCAACTCTTACAGAGGGAGAAAGAAGAATAGGAGGGGGAGGTCAAGGCTACAACCTATCAACTATGAGTCTCCTCTCCTATTTATAGAGGGCCACCAAAAACCCTAGGGCTCCTACCTTAGTGGGTATTGGATCTCCCTCCAATTACCCACTAACCATGCATTATTGTATCTCTATCTAATAATCTCCTTAGGCCTCTAATTAGGCCTCAAGTAAGGACTCCATCTGCATAGGGTCTCATCTAATAAGAATAAGGGCTAATTGGATCTCCATCCAATCCTCTATTCGCTGAAGCATCCACCATATGTATGTGACCCACTAGGCTCGATACCGAGTTGGCCGTGAGTCACGAACTTCTTCTAATATAGTGAATTATTATCTCCATAATAAGTCACTCGAATCATTGACTATGGACGTTCTAGGCCACTACGCCATAGTCCCCAAATGGTACAGGGAGATCGAATCCATCAGACCTATCTGTCTGACCTGTCTATCCATAGTTATTATATATCTATAATCCCTCATCCAACTAATATCCTAGAGATTGTATATTGGACATGATACTATCAGGTCATATACAAAATTAGTTTATCTTGCTTTAATTAGATTCTATTGGAGAACTCTTTCTCTCTCAATCCGAATGATCCTAGCCATAGATTTATTTGAGTAAGCACATATGGGATATTTCTCTCATGATACTAAGAGTGAATGATCCTATATTGACACTCAATTACCTTCGTAAGGCTGGCTACCAATCCCGATAACCAACTATACCAGATCTAAAACTTTGCAAACCTATAAGTCTAGCGTCAAAGAAAGGATTACTCATACAAGATATCATTGGTGTCAAGTCAAAGGACCATATATACAACTGGGACTATGGAATCGTTGTTTGACATTAGGTATCTTTAACCATATTACATTCCATAAACGGATCAATCAATAAACTCATTTTCCAATGAGCACTTGTATTATATCCTTAGTGTCTCCACACAAGTGGCTATGAGACTAACCGCCTCCATCATATGGATGGATATATGGTACACCGGTCTGTCAGGTTATCTCGATGTCCCCCCGAGTAACCTATGACCAGGATTATTCAGGATCTATGTTTAAAGGTGAATCGATCTCATTATTGTGATCTCATCATGATCTGATTTCTATTGTATAGAACCAAGGACATCACAATATATATGTAACAAACAATATAATGTGAGAATATGCCAATAATAATCATAAGCAAAAAGATCGTACAGTGTGTCACACATGACGTCACTCACATGATTGGCTTGCACGGCAGTTATAATTAGCAATCTCCTACTTGACCTAAAGCCAATCACCTATATGTTTGATTCCATTAGACCCATGTGATGCTCAAATACAATCTGAGCTAGCGGCTTCGACAGTAGATCTGCAATGTTATCTTCGGATGGAACTCTTTTCATTGTTATATTTTTTCGAGTCATAATCGCTCTAACTAGATAGAACCTCCTCAGAATTATTTGATAAGACCTGGATTCCCTTGCTAGAGCTATTGCACTATCACTATCGCAATATATGAGAATCAGCTCCACATTACTTGGTGTGACTCTCATATCATGATAAATTTCTTCATCCATACCCCTTCCTTTGTTGTTTCTATTGCAGTAATATATTCCACCTTTATGGTCGAGCCAACAGTAGTATCTTACTTGAAACTCTTCCATCTTACTACTCCTCTATTCAGGGTAAAAACATATCGTGAGTTGGACTTGCTATCATCAATATCAGACTAGAAACTTAGGTCTGTGTAGCCCTCAGCCTAGAGGCTACCTCCTCCATATACCAGTAAAAGATCCTTAGTCCTTCTAAAGTACTTAAAGATACACTTCACTATCTTCTAGTATTCTAAACCTGGATTGCTTGATACCTGCTCATGACACTTAGAACATATACTATATCAGGCTTGGTACATAGCATAATATACATGATAGACCCTATTACTAAGGCATAAGGTATCTTATCCATGTCTACTCTTTCTTCAGGAGTCTTTGGGGACATACTCTTAGAAAGTGATATTCTATGTCTCATTGATATGAGACCTCTTTTGGAATTCTCCATGCCAAATCTTTTGATAATGGAGTCTATGTACCTAGACTAGAACAAGCTAAACATCCTCTTAGATCTATCTCTATAGATACGGATCCCCAAAATATAGGATGTTGCCCTAAATCCTTTATGGAGAAGTTTTTGGATAACCAAGTCTTTACTATGGAGAGCATTCCTACATTTATCTGAACGTCTCATTAAATCTTATATTCCAATTTTAGGAAACATGCTTTAGTCCATAAAAGGACTTGGGCGACCTGCATACTTTATTTGGAGTCTCTCTGGATACAAATCCCTCTGGTTGTATCATTTACACCTCCTCCTCAAGGTTATCATTGAGAAATGCTATTTTGACATCCATCTGTCAGATCTCATAGTCATAATATGCTGCAATGGCCAAAAGAATTCTAATGGACTTATGCATGACTACAGGTAAAAAGGTTTGGTTATAGTCAACTCTTTGTCTTTGACGATATCCATTAGCTACTAGCCTTGCCTTATAGGTCTCCACCTTTCTATCTGCTCCGATCTTCTTGTTGAAGATCCATTTGCAGCCAATGGGTATAATACCCTCAGGTGCATCCATAAGGTTCCAAATCTTGTTAGAGTACATGGAATCAATCTTGGAATTCATGGCTTCTTGCGACTTCCCGGAGTCTATACTCATAATAGCCTCCTTGTAGATATGAGGATCAACATCCTAAGAGTCCTCTCCATTGATATGTCCCACATATATTTCAAGAGGGTGAAATACTCTGCTAGACCTACGCAAGGTTGGAATTTGTGTGTTAGGTACCTGAACAGACTTGGGCTCTAGAATAGTGCCTGAGCTAGGTTCTCCAACCTCGCTCAATTCTATCTCACTCCCATTGTTTCCACCAAGAATGTGTTCCTTCTTAAGGTACACGACTCTCTTAGCAATAAAGACTTTTTGGTCCTTGGGATTATAGAAATAATATGTTAAAATCTCCTTAGGGTATCCCATGAACGTGCACCATTCTGTCTTTAATTCCAACTTATCGGGGTTGTGTCTTCTAACATGGACAAGACAGTCCCAAATCTTAACCATCTTAAGATCAGATTTTTTTTCTTTCTATGTCTTATATGGTGTAGATATTATCGACTTTGATGAAACTCTATTCAGAAGGTAAGTTACGATCCCTAGGGCGTACCCTTAGAATAAGATAGGTAAGTCCCTTGTTGCATATGACTGATTCATAATTTAATGGATCTAAGTATCCATCTTTCATCAGCTTTTGAATCCTTCCCTCATGTATATGGCCTAGCCAATAATGCCATAGGTATGCATTATTCATCTCATCTCTTTTCCTCTCAGACATATTTATATTCATGATGTTTGGAGAAGTGTCTAACACATATAAGTCATTTATAAGGGTCCCTCTAGTGATGATCTCATCATCCATAATTATTAAATAACTATTATTCTTAAAAACTAATTTATATCCACTAATTGTCAAACGATAGATGGAAATAATATTTTTGATAATGGAATGGATAAAATATCATACATCTAATACAATAATAGCTCCACCAGGCAGATGTAGGGTGACCTCCCCAATAACAATTGCAGCAACTCTTGCTCTATTGCTAATCTTGAGGCTCATCTCACCTTTAGATAGTCTCCTAAGTCTTGCCAAAACCTACAATGAATTACAGATATGATACCCATGTGTTATTATGAAAATCAGACAAGTGAAGACTAATCATGAATATACCTGAAGCTTCTCTAAGCTTTTGTTTCGCCTTCTCTGCATTGTATCCTTACAGTTCCTCTTCTAATGCCCATCTTGGTCGCAATGAAAGCATTGTCCTTTATCCTTTATCAGGTCTTTCTTAGTAACCTTTGCCTTACCTAGTATTCCTTTGCCCATGCTCTTCTTAAGGATCTTGCTAGCTTTCCTTTTTCTTTTTGGTCTTACCAATATAAAGAACTGGCTTCTCCTTCTTGATGGCACTCTCAGCTTCCCTTAACATATTGAGGAGCTCAGGGAGAGTCACCTCAAACTTGTTCATGTTAAAATTCATAATGAAGTGATAAAAGGAATTTGGTAGAGACTAAAGCATAAGATTAATATATAGATTATCCTTTAGGACTATTCCTAGACCTATGAGTTTCTCGATCCACTCTATCATCTTTAGGACATAATTCTTAGCCAATGTCTCTTCTATCATCCTGGCTTAGAAGACTCTCTTAGATATCTCATAAAATCTTTGAGTTCTTCCCTATTTCTTAAACAGTTGGCATAGATGAAGAAGGATTGAATCTGTATCTATGCTCTCATGTTGCCTCTGTAACTCAGGAGTCATAGAAGCCAACATGTAATATTTTGCCAACATGGAGTCATCTATATACTTTATATAGTGAGCAATCTCATCTTCGCTTACCCCTTCTTTCGGTGTGTGCACAATTGTATTAAGGACGTATGCGATTTTCTTCACAGTGAGAACAATTCTCAAATTATGGAGCTAATCCATGTAGTTTGGACCAACAAGGTGATTGGCATCAAGTATGCCACACAGGGGGTTTGCGAGTGATATATTTCTGACAGACAATATATATCATAAATAAATAACATGTAAATTTTACAGAAAATACTAATTAAGTTATGGACTTCTATCTTGATGTACTCCCACTATTTTCCTAGCGAATCACGCAACACCCTCTATACGTGAGTCGGAAGTCTCCGACAGACTCCTAATGGGGATCAGGATCTAATTCGTATCTTAGTATAACTTTGAGGGACTCGACCAATTACATTAAGCCTAAAAGGTAGGCAACTCTTGTCAATCATAACTCCTTATGATTCCCATCATGTTCGGCCTTCGAATCATCATGGTCTCGACTGCTCGACCATGAAGTTCAGTTAAGTCATCACCATTATTGCAAGATGAGTCTGATTCGATAGATATGCTCTTGACTACTCGATCAAGTCATACCATGTCTTCTGGTCACCGGTGACATCTATATGTCGTAGGCAAGAACTAAGATCACGTAGATAGGTGAGCCTCGAGTGACTCGACATACTTAACCTATGTCGTGATTCAATTTCTTACTATAACGATGGAAGGCCACGTGGGTCAATCTTACTACCTCATGCTTACCAACTTAATATTATCATAGGAGAGGTTTTTGTTTTATATCGGTCTCCTAATATGTCATATCACATATATATATATTTAATATATATCTACATTGCATACATATATATATATATATATATATATACATATATCTAGTAGGTGTATAATATATCACATATGCAAGCCACACCAGATGATCGTAAGCCGTCACCTAATATGATTAAGCCTGAGCCAATGAGCCTAATCACTAATAATAGAATCTATGTGTGCATTGGTGCATCTCTATACACTATGATTGTTGATCTCGTCATCATTAGTTCCGTCGATCATTGTATCACCATGCATTGTGATCTCCTGTCATAGCATCGTGGGTCCCACTGTCACCTCTACGCTTTCGTCGTGCCTCTCCATGTAATTACAAGTAATCACAAGCACGTAGGCCCTACAATAAACGAGAAAAACAAAGGCTTGTAGGCCCTAATAATAATAATAATCATAATTACATATATCACAACACTTTGACTCATGATCATCCATCCATATCAAACATTATATATACACATCATATCATATGTAGGATAGATATATAATAAATAATTAAATTATTTAATTAATTATTTTTTTAAAAATTAGGATATGCTTAGAATTTTTAAAATTATCAAGAGCATTTTCAGAATTCTGGATGAGAGGATAGTCCTCGGGATTTTCAGAATTATTGAGGATATTTTCAAAATTCTATGCATAACACTCAGAATTTCTCAAATTATGAGGGGCAGGATCATCTTTTTTCTTAAAAGGATGCCCTTGCCCTCTTTTCTCACCCTCCCTGTGCCACTACGCTGCCCCTGCGTAGGCGGCGATTGCCCTTGCCCGCCGGTAACCACCCTGCTAATGGGCGACAACCCCTGCAGCCGACACCTCCACGGGTGCCGCCCCTATAGGCACTGCCCCTGTTGGCGATCGCTCCTGCGAGTGACCGCCCTTGCGTGGCAGCGGTGGCCGGCAATCGACCGCCTTGTTGGCCGACGGTCATCAGATCGATGGCGGCAACCCTTGCAGCCACGTGCTATCGCCTGCGGAGTGCAGTCGGCCACCCTTGAGCGATTGCCCCTACACTATGGTCGCGAGCGGGTGTCGCTTCTTGCGAGCTAGCCCTGGTTATAGTCGGCCGCCCCTTTGCTAGGGGGCCTTGGCCACAACAGGCTGCCCCCTTGTAGGTGGCCATGCCGTGGCTAGCCAACCCTGTAGGGGGCCTAGTCGTGGCCTGCCACCTCTACATGCAGACAACATGCAGGTGGCCGCCCCTCGCATGTAGGCAACACCTACTTTCACTGCCAATCGCTTCAACAAATGTGTATAACAGTTCTACACACTACAATCTCATCACACGTAGTTTAAAACTAATCTTTCGTACGAAAACCTTGGCTCTGATATCACTGTTAGGAAACCTTAACGAGAGCATCACAAGCGCTGTGAAAATAAAAATAAAAATCAATTTCCCACAAAGATCAAATAATCGTATAAAAGATTAAGGCATGAGAAAGTCATAAAAATCGAAAAAATCATATGATGTGAGATATTATTTACCTAAGGAGATAGTATATCCTTATATTCTAGAGCCGGATGAAGAGAATGAAGGAAGTTAAGCATCTTCCTCTCTAGTAGTATCCACACGATGGATCTCTACAACAAATCTCCTCCAATCTGATCTTGCAACTCTTGTAGAAGGAGGGAGAAGAATAGGAGGGGGAGGCCAAGGCTATGGCCTATCAACTATGAGTCTTACATCCTATTTATAGAGTACTACCAAAAACCCTAAGGCTCCTACCTTAGTGGGTATTGGATCTCCCTCCAATTACTTACTAACCTTACATTATTGGATCTCTATCCAATAACTCCTTAGGCCTCTAATTGAGTCTCAAGCAAGGAGCCTATCTGCATAGGGTCTCATCTAATAAGAATAGGGGCTAATTGGATCTACATCCAATCCTCTATTCGTTGAAGCATCCACCATATGTGTGTGACCCTCTAGGCCCAATACCGAGCTAGCTGTGAGTCACTTCCATCAGAACTCCTTATGATATAGTGAATTATTATCTCCATAATAATTAATTTGAATAATCGACTATGGATGTACTAGGCCACTATGTCATAGTCCCCAAACGGTACCGGAGGATCGAATCCATCGGGCTTGTCTGTCTATAGTTACCGTATATCTTTAATCCCTCATCCAACTAATATTCCAGAGACTATATATTGGACATGGTACTATTAGGTCACATATAGAAACAATTTATCTTGCTCTAATCAAATTCTATCGGAGAACTCTTTCACTCCTAATCCGAATAACCTTGGCTAGGGATTTGTTTGAGCAAGTACATATGAGATATTCCTTTCATGATACCGAGAGTGGATGATCCTATATTGACACTCAATTGCCTTCGTAAGATTGACTACCAATCCCGATAATTAGCTGTACTAGATCTCAAAATTTCCAAATCTATAAATCTAGCGTCAAAGAAAGGAGTACTCATACAAGACATCCTTTGTATCTCAAGTCAAAGAACCAGATATACAATTGGGACTATGGAATCACTGTCTGACATTAGGTATCTTTAACCATATAGCATTCCATAAGCAGAATAATCAATGAACTCATTCTCCAATGAGTACCTATACTATATCCTTAGTGTCTCCACACAAGTGGCTATGAGACCAGTCGCCTTAATTATATGGACGAGTATATAGTACACAGGTTTGTCCGATTATCTCGATATCCCTCTCGAGATCTATTTTTAAAGGTGAATCAATCTCATTATTGTGATCTCATCACGATTTGATTCTCATTACACAGAACTAAGGATATCACAATATATATGCAACATATAATATAATGTGAGAATATGCCAATAATAATCATAAGTAAAAAGATAGCAGTGTGTCACACGTGCCATCACTTACATGATTGGCTTGCAAGGCACCTGTAACTAGCAATTAGATATCATTTTATTAGGGATTTTGTTAGCATGATATATCTTTATATTTCATTAACATAAAATATCAATTAACATATACTTTTACCAAACGATTGAATGAGGAACAATTCGATTTTATTATAAGAGAATTAGGCATGTTGAATCTTTCAAATATATGATATCTTACTAATTCTTCTCATATGATTCTTCATTTTACTAAATAAGAGTTTTTGTTTTTCATATGAATCATAATCCTTCACTTTACCCTTCGATATTCAATATTTAAGATTTATTCTGTATTTGTTCTCCTATAATTCTTTCTTTTTGCTTATAATTGAGAAAAAGTTTTATCTAACTGTTATGATTTTTTATTTAACTTTTCAATATTTATAACTTGAGATTTATCTTATATGAATTAGGAATTTTGCTATTCGTTCTTCTATGATTCTTTAGATTTACCAATGACTAAAGAAAAGATTTATCCAAACAAATCATGATCTTTTACTCGACTTTTTAATATTTATAACTTGATATTTATTTTATATGATACCTTTATATTCATGACTTATATACCCCATTATCAATTGACCTCTCATGATTTAAACTTAGCTTTGATATTAATATCCTTCATGTGATATCAAATTAGTTTTATAATTGACATATTGATTGATATCAATGAAGAGAAGTAGCACAATGATAACATGATATTCTTCTCTTCTTTTTTATGATGAAAAAGGGTTGAGAAAATTAATAGCTTATATATTATTTTTTTTTGTTGATGACTAAGGGGGAGAAGTAATGGTAACTTTTTGATGGCATAGCAACTATGTTGTACTCTTATATATATTGTATTTGATGTGATGTATAACTATTTTGACATTCTAACTATGGATATGATGTGATTATTTAATTAAAATTATACATATGATTTTTTGCATTGACTACTATTAAAGATCACTATGATTTTTTATTAAACTTATTTAGACTTAAATTCAAAGAGTAGCATTGAAAGGTTATTAGTTTTTAAATTTGAGTTCATTATAATATTTTAAAATATCATATAAACAAGAAAAGTTTAGTTAAAACTCTATCATTAATTGGTTGTTATCATAAAAAATGGGGAGATTATTGAATCCTAGATTTTGATAATGAAAGTAATTGATAAATTTATGGACTAATATGCTTTTAAGATAAGTGACGTTGGAAAAACTTTGATCACGGACTCGAACCATTGGAGGGCAAATTATCGAAGCAAGAAAATCATTTGTTGGGCCGGGAAAAGCATCATATTAGAGATTGAACATCGGGTCAGAGGATTTGTCGATATGCAGAAGAATGAACTTCGTGCCATGAGTTTGGGCATCTGGCTAGCAGGATCATGTATTACACCAAAAGATCAGATGTTTTAGGAAGTCAATAGATTGATAGATCGGGTGACACACTATAGGAAATGACGATACGCCAAAAGTACAAATGAAGTTCCAAATGAATAGATGATATGTCAGGATACTAGACAATGTGCTAAAGGCTTCATAATTATAATTAGAGTAGTTAAGTCTTAATCATGATTGTTTCGAGTCAAATGGGTTAGTATTAGGTCGGAACCATGCAAACTTAATTTGGAGCCTATTGGGTCTGAATCAGGACAGAATTGGGCCTGTTGAAAGATCAATTTGGTGACTTGAAGTAGACCCAAGTGGTACCGCCAGGCCCAAGTGAGGGTACCACCTAGACAATTAGAAACCACTGTTTTATGCTTTTTCGGGACTTTCGATGGTAATCCTAGTTATAGGTGTCCTACAAGCCAATCACGTGAGTGATGGTATATCTAACACGCTACATGATCTTTTTTATTATGATTATTATTGGCATATTCTCAAATTATATTATCTATTACATATATATTGTGATGTCCTTCATTCTATGCAATGAGAATCAGATCATGATGAGATTATGATAATGAGATCAATTTAGCTTTAAACACAGATCCTAAATAATCCCAATCATAGGTTACTCGAGAGGGACATTGAGATAACCAGAGATATCGGTATACTATATACCCATCCATATGATGGGGTAGCTAGTCTTAGAGCCACTTGTGTGGAGACACTAAGGATATAGTACATGTGCTCATTAAAGAATAAGTTCATTGAATGATCCGCTTATGGAATATTATATAGTTAATGATACCTAATGTCAAACAGTGATTCCATAGTCCTAGTTGTGCATATGGTCCTTAGACTTAAGATACCAAATATATCTTATTTGAGTACTTTTTTCTTTGATACCAGACTTACAAGTATGGAAAGTTCCAGATATGGTATAGTTGGTTATCAGGATTGGTAGCTAACCTTACAAAGGTAATTGAATATCAATAAAGGATTATCCACTCTTAGTATTATGAGAGGAATATCCCATATGTACTTGCTCACACAAATCCTTGGTGAGGGTCATTTGGATTGAGAGAGAAGGAGTTCTCCGAGAGAATCTGTTTAGAGCGAGACTCAAATATATTAGGTATGTAGCCTGATAGTACCATGCCTAATATACAATCTCTGGGATATTAGTTGGACGAGGGACTATAAATATATAGGAACTGTGGACAGCCAAGTTAGATGGATTTGATCCCCCTATACTGTTTGGGAACTATGGTGCAATGGCTTAGTATGTCTATAGTCGATGAGTTGAATAAATTATTATAGGGATAATAATTTACTATATCAGAAGAAGTTCTAATAAGAGTGACTCATGGCTACCTCAGTATTAGGCCTATAAGGTTATACACATATGGTGGATGCTTTAACAAATAGAGGATTGGATAGAGATCCAATTAGCCCATATTCTTAGTAGATGAGATTCTGCACTAATGGGCTCCTTGCATGAGGCCCAATTAGTGACCAAAAGAAATTATTGGATAGAGATCCAATACTGTAAGGTTAGTGGGTAATTAGATAAACACCCAATACCTACTAAGGCAGGACCCCTAGGGTTTTTGGTGGCTCTCTATAAATAGAAGGGAAGACACATAAATAATAGGATACATCTTTAGTCGCCCTTTCCTATTCTCCTCCCTCCCTTTGCGCAAGAGTTATGAGACCTGAGATTATGATTGGAGGAGTATCACTGCAGTAATCATGTGGATATCACTAGAGAGGAGGACGTTTGACCTCCTTCGTCCTTTCTATCCAGATTTAGAAAAATAGGGATATACAATCTCCTTAGGTAAATAATCTCTCACATGATGCGATTTTTTTGATTTTTGTGGCTTTCTCGTGACTTAATCTTTTGCACGATAATTTGATCTACGTGAGAAACATGTTTTGTTTTGATCTTCCACTATGTCTGTGATGCTCCTACTTGGTTTCCTAATAGTGGTATTATAGCATGTGATGAGATGGATTTATGTAGAACTATTCTATGTATTCTTATTATATTTTTGCAATGAATGCAACTAGGATGGGGGTAGCTACATGTGAGTAGGCACCTTACTAGGGCGACCACCCACGACCAGGCCGCTTGTAGGGGCAACCGACAATGGCCAAGGCCGCTTGCGAGCCTCCATTTTTCTCATTTATTATCGGGCCTGCATGCTTGTGATTATTTTGTAATTACATGGAGAGGCACGACGGGAGCATGGAGGTGACAACGGGACCCACAATGCCATGGCAGGAGATCTAGACACATGGTGATGTGGCGAGGATCCAACATAACTGCTGATAATAAGATCAACGTTCACAGGGCATGGAGATGCGCTGATGCACACTTAGATCCTATTGTGAGTGATTAGTCCAATTGGCTCGGGCTTAATCATATTAGGTGACGGCTCATGATCATTCGATGTGGTTTGCATATACGATATGTGTTGTATACCTATTATATATATATGAATGCGATATATATATATATATGTGTGTGTGTGACACGATATATTACAAGATCGATATAAAACAAAAATCCCTCCTACGATAATATTAAGTCAGTGAGCGTGAGTCAATAAGATTGATCTACGTGGCCTTCCATCGTTATAGGAAGAAATTGAATCATGATATCGGTTAAGTTGGTTGAGTCCCTCGAGGCACACTTATCTATGTAATCGAGTTCTTGCCTACAACATAGAGATGTCACCGGTGACTTGAGGATATGGTATAACTTGGTCGAGCAGTCGAGAGTATATCATTGAATCAGACTCATCTTGTAACGATGGTGATGACTTAAGTAAACTTCATGGTTGGTCAAGTAGTTGAGACTATGATGAACCAGAGGCCAAACAAGACTGGAATCATATGGAATTGTGATTGGTAAGAGTTGCCTATCTTTTGGAATAAGTGTAATTAGTCGAGTCCCTCGAGGTTGTATTAAGACACCAATTGGCTCTCGATCCCCACTAGAAGTCTACCGGAGACTTTCGTCTCATATATCGAGGGTGTCGCGTGATTCACTAGGAAAATAGTCAGAGTACGTTAAGATAAAAGTCTATATCTTAATTAGTTTATTTTGTAAAATCTGTATGTTATTAATTTACGTTATATCTTGTTTGTCTGAAACATGTCGCTCATAAACCCCCCAATATGACATACTTGATGCCAACCGCCTCACTGGTCCATACTACACAGAATGGCTCTGTAATTTAAGAATTGTTCTCATGACGGAGAAAATCATATATGTCCTTAACACAATTGTGCCTATGCCGGAGGAAAGGGTAACCGAGGATGAGAATGCTCGCTATGTAAAGTATATAGATAATTCTATATTGGCAAAATATTACATGTTGACCTTTATAACTTTTTGTTACAGAGGCAACATGAGAGCATGAATTCAGATTCTATTCTTCTTCATCTCCACCAGCTATTTGAGAAATAGGGAAGAACTCAAAGATATAAGATATTTAAGAGACTCTTCTAAGCCAGGATGATAGAAGGGACATTGGTTGAAAATAATGTCATAAAGATAATAGAGTGAATCGAGAAACTCACAGGTCTAGGAATAGTCTTAGAATATCTGCGTTGAACTTATACTTTAGGCCCTACTAGATTCCTTTTGTTACTTCATAATAAATTTTAATATGAGGAAGTTTGAGGTGACTCTCCCTAAGCTCTTCAATATGTTAAGGGAAGCTGAGAGTACTATTAAGAAAGAGAAGCCATTTCTCTATATTGGTGAGACTAAGATGAAAAGAAAGGCCAGTAAGACTCTTACGAAGGGCAAGGGCAAAAAAGGATGGGTAAGACAAAGGTTGCTGAGAAATACATGACAAAGGACAAAGGACAGTACTTCCACGATGACCAAGATAGGCATTGGAAGAGGAACTATAAGGACTATCTTGCAGATTAGGCGAAACAGAAGCTTGAAGAAGCTTTAGGTATATTCATGATCAGTTTTCACTTATCATATTTTCATAATAACACATGAGAATTGGATATCAGGAGTGCTTATCATATTTGCAATTCATTACAGTTTTTGGCAAGATATAGGAGATTAGCTAAAGGCGAGATAAGATGGGCAATGGAGTAAGAGTTGCTGTAGTTGCTGTTAGGGAGGCCATCCTACATTAACCTGGTGGAGCTATTATTACATTGAATGTATGCTATTTTATTCCCTCTATTATCAAAAAAATATTATTTCCATCTCTTGTTTGATAATTAGTTAATATAAATTAATTTTTGAGAATAATATTTGTTCAATAATTATAGATGATGAGATAATCACTAAAGGGATATTGATAAATGACTTATATGTGTTAGACACTTCTCCACGCATCATGAATATAAATATGTTTAATAGGAAAAGCGATGCGGTGAACAATGTATACCTATGGTATTATAGACTAGGTCATATACATGAGGGAAGGATTCAAAAGTTACTGAAAGATAGATATTTAGATACATTTGACTATGAGACATATACAACTTGCGAACCTTGCTTTCGTGGGAAAATAACCAACTCTCCTTTAGTGGAATTAGTGAGAGAACCACTAAGTTATTGGAACTCATACATAGTGATGTATGTGGTTCTATATCGAATCAGGTTGTAGGCGGTTACGCATACTTTATTACATTCACTGATGATTTCTTTAGGTATAGACACATGTACTTGATAAAGTACAAATTTGAGGCCTTTGAGAAATTTAGAAAATATAAGAATAAAGTACAAAACCAGATTGGAAAAAGTATTAAGACTCTTCGATCAGATCGAGGAGGAGAGTTCCTGAGTATGAATTTCACCCATTTCCTTAAGGACAAAGAGATTCTATCCTAGTGGACACCTCCTTATACACCTAAGTTCAATGGTGTATCAGAAAGGAGGAATTACACGCTGTTGGACATTGTGTGGTCCATATTGAGTTTTACTGACTTATCTCATTCCGAGATATACCCTATTGAATCCCAGATTTGATAATGAAATCAATTGATGAGTGTTTAATCTAACATGTGTTTGTTAGATGAAGTATTGTAGGTCTAACAATGACAAAGAAATTGAGTTATAACCAGATGTTAGGCTAGGATTAAGCTTGGGTATCGAGTCAAGGTTCATACGATATAGTGGGTCATCGCTAGGAGTTCACCGAAGGGATCGAGAAGTTGGCTGGGAACACGTCGGGAGATTACTGGAATAAGACCGTAAGACTCACTGCAAGAATGCCAGAGGATGCCAGATTGGTGGGAGTTAGGTCATTGTTTTAGCTTGATGGTCATTAAGGATGTAATCATTACCTATGGGCTAGGGTTTAGAACCCTATATAATGATATAGTCACCCCCTTTCTTTTATCAAGCAAAATCAATCTACAATTCAACTATATGACCGACTACTAGGAGGGAGGAATCCCTATAGTGTTCCAAGGGTTGATCCCCCTTAAAGATCAAAATCTATAGAGCTTATTTTGGGGTTCTATCAAAGTGGTAAGAAGCCATGAATTCTGAGATGGATTCCATGTACTCTAATAAGGTTTGGAACCTTGTGGATGCACTTGAGGATATCGTACCTATTGACTATAAATGGATCTTCAAGAAGAAGTTCAGAATGGATAGAAAGGTGGATACCTATAAGGTAAGGCTGGTAGCTAAAGGATATCGTCAAAGGCAAGGAGTTGACTATGATGAAACTTTTTCATATATAGCGATGCTTAAATCTATCAGAATTGTTTTAGCCCTTATAGCACACTATGAATATGAGATCTGACAGATGAATGTGAAAATGACATTCCCCAATGACAACCTTAAGGAGGAGGTGTATATGATACAACCATAGGGATTCGTATCCAAAGAGAGTCTAGATAAAGTGTTCAGGTTGCTCAGGTCCATTTATGGACTGGAGCAAGCTTCCCGAAGTTGGAACATAAGATTTGATGAGGTAATTAGATCTTATGATTTCATTAAGAATGAAGATGGGCCCTATGTGTACAGGAAGGTAAGTGGGAGCACTATCACCTTTTTAGTATTGTATGTGGATGACATCCTAATCATTGGGAATGATGTAGGAATACTCTCCATAATAAACTTCTCCATGAAAGACTTAGGAGAAGCATTATATATTTTGAGGATCCAAATCTATGGAGATATGCTTGGCTTGTCCCATTCTAGGTACATAGACTCTATTATCAAAAGGTTTATCATAGAGAATTCCAAGAGAGGTCTCATATCAATGAGACATGGAATATCACTTTTTAGGAGTATATCCCTAAGGATTCCTGAAGAAAGGGCAGACAAAGATAAGATACCCTATGCTCAGCGATAGGGTCTATCATGTATGCTATACTATGTACTAGGCCTGATATAGCATATGCTATGAGTGTCACGAGCAAGTATCAAGCGAATCCAAGGTTAGAACACTAGAAGGCAGTAAAGCATATCCTTAAGTCCTTAAGAAGGACTAAAGATTTTTTACTGGTATATGAAGAAGGTAGCCTCCAGGTTTAGGGCTATACAGACTTGAGTTTCTAACCCGATATTAATGATAGCAAGTCGAACTCAGGATATATTTTCTCCTTGAATGGAGGAGCAATAAGTTGGAAGAGTTCGAAGTAAGATACTACTACTGACTCCACCACAGAGGCAGAATACATTGTTGCAGTAGAAGTAACAAAAGAAGGGGTGTGAATAAAGAAGTTCATTAGGGATTTGAGGGTCGTACCAAGCAATATGTAGCTGATTCCTATATATTGTGATAGTGATAGGGCGATAGCTCTAGCAAGGGAACCCAGGTCTCATTAGAATTATGAAGGTTCTATCTGATTAGAGAGATCATAGCCCGTAAAGATATAGCAATGAAAAAATTTCATCCGAAGATAACATTCTAGATCTATTAACATAGCCACCGACTCAGATTAGACATATAGGTGATTGGCTTTAGGTCAAGTACGAGATTATTGGTTACAGGTGCCCTACAAACTAATCACGTGAGTGATGACACGTGTCACACGCTACGCGATTTTTTGCTTATAATTATTATTAGCATATTCTCACATTACATTATCTATTACATATATATTGTGATGTCCTTAGTTTTGTGCGATGGGAATCGCCTTTAAACACAGATCCGAAATACTTGGTCATAGGTTACTCAAGCAAGACATCAAGATAACCGGATAGATTGATGTACTATATACCCATCCATATGATGGAGGCAGCTAGTCTCATAGCCACTTATGTGGAGACACTAAGGATATAGTACAAGTGCTTATTAGAGAATAAGTTCAGTGATTGATCCGCTTATAGCATGTTGTATGGTTAATGATACCTAGTGTCAAATAGCGATTCCATAATCCTAGTTGTGTGTATGGTCCTTCGATTTGAGACACGAAGGATGCCTTGTATGAGTACTCCTTTCTTTCACGTCGAACTTACAGGTTTAGAAAGTTTCAGATCTGGTATAACCGCTTATCGGGATTGGTAGCCAACCTTACGGAGGCAATTGAGTATTAATAAAATCTTTCACTCTCAGTATCGTAAGAGAAATATCCCATATGTACTTCCTCAGATAAATCCATGACTAGGGTCATTCGGATTGAGAGAGGAGTTCTTTAGGAGAATCCGATTATAGCGAGTCTCAAACGGATTCCATATGTGGCTTGACAATACCATGTCTAATATACGATCTCTGAAATATTAGTTGGATGAGAGATTATAGATACACGGTAATTGTGGATAGATAGGTCTGATGGATTCGATCCCCTTATATTGTCTGGGGACTATGGCGTAGTGGCCCATTTAGGATTAATTGGCACTAAGAGGGGGGGGGGGGTGGTGAATTTGTGCTAATGTAAATATTTTGGTTTAGAAGAAATCTTTTCGATTAAACTAAAATATGAAATCCAAAGCGTTTAGTCTTTAGTAAAATGAGTGAGTGATTGAATGAAAGTTGCTAAGTTAATAAGTAAACTTGAAAAATAAGCAACGTGAAAACTTTACTTTCAAATAGTGAGTTGAATTGGAAATATGTAAGAAATTTGAAAGCAAAGAAACACTTGTAATTTTTATAGTGGTTCGGTACTAACGGCCTAAGTCTACTCCCAAGTCCTCCTTCTCGAGGCACACCGGCGTCCACTATCGATCTTCTTTGGGTAAAGACTAAACCCTTACACTTGAGCTTATAAGGGAGACAAGGTTACACTCTTTGATCATTCCCTTACCTCTTTTCTTTTTCTTATAATTCTCACATAATATTTTCTCAAAATATAATCCCTAAAATTATTATCTTAAATATAAGAAAACTTGGGGTATTTATAGGCCCCAAATTGGCTTCAAAACTGGAGCCAAAATCTAATTGTATTTAAAAAATCTAGGTATGGGCAGTTCACCCGTTGACATGGGTAGCTCAGCCGCCCAAACACCTAGGTATGGGCGGTTTACCCGCCGGCCCTAGGCTGGTCAACCGCCCAAACTACCCAGATTCTTAGGTACGGGCGGTTCAACCGCCCAGTCTGGGTGGGTTAGTCACCCGAAAACTTGGTTGGCAGTGGTACACCCGTCGCTCACTAGCGGTTTACCCATCAAAATTTTTGCAAAAGTAGTTCCCTCCTTGAACCTGATGTTGATCAACCCTCTGGTCAACCAATTGAGTTCAACCTAAGCTTAAGCAAACTCCAAAAGTGGACCCGGTTGCCTTATTGAGTTGATTTGAATTTCATCTAAATCCAACTCAATTAGGACTCAGACTCTAACTATGACTCAATGATTATAATACTTAATGACCAATTAAGATAATCAAGACCTAACTCCCGCCAATCCGGTAGCCTCCGACATTCTTGCGATGAGCCTTCCGGTCTTCTTCCAACAATCTCCTAACATGTTCCCAGCGAGCTTCCCGATCCCTTCAGCGAATCTCCTAGCAAACTTCGGTGAGATCCCACTATATCGTCCGAACCCTGGCCTAATGCACAAGCTTAATCTTGGCCCATCATCTAGTTATAACTCCATTGCTCCTATCATAGTTAGTTTTGCATGATGCTAATTTCCGAACATCCATTACAAGACTATCCCAACTCCTAGTAAGCTTTTCGGCTACCCTCGATAATCTTCCGATGAGTCTCAATCTTTTACTAGCGAACTCCTTTGAGCCATCTTGATAAACTCCCGATACCCTTGGCGAGCTCTCAACGCACTCCTGGCGAGTTCCCAACTGCATCGACTCGATGCATGAACTTGACCTTAGCTAATCGTGATTGTAATAATCATTCTGTCATAATTAATCCTACATCAATCAATTCTAACAATCCTATTAGATCAATACCCATCAATTGATTTCATCATTAAAATCTAAGATTCAATAGTCTCTCCTTTTTTGACGATGACAATCAATTGATGATAGTAGTTAATCCTAACTCTCCCTAAATCCATGCCACTTAAATCTAAGAGAAGCACACACTCTTAAATTCACGCAATCAACATTCTATGCAAATTTTGTATTACGTTATTAAATCATGTGTAAAAAAGAATTAAGCATCTATATTCAAGATGTCAAATTCATATCCTTATCCAAGATATATATGTATTTCAATAAGAACATGTGTCATCAATGTATTCATCATGTGTTATCAATATATATTTCTCCCCTTTTGTCATCAACAAAAAGGTGAAATATAGCTAATAATTTCAAAGTACAGGATGACATTACTCCCCCTTAGTATATGCATTATAAAATTTTCTTTCTCCTTTAATAAGGAGAGAAATAAGGGAGGTGTTGTTGAATCATTTCATCATAGAGAAGAGCTCTTAATAAATTTTAAAAGCAATACTAAGATGAGCTCAAAAGTTCAAGAGATTTAAAGATTACTTATGTATTTCAAATAACAAAAGTCATCTCTTGATATCAAAAATTATCTCTTGTAAATTTCAAATGTGGCACATCTTCATGCAATTCTTTTTCTCCCTTTTTGAAAACAATAAGATAAAATCATGGAGAAAGTTAAAAAAAATATTATCACAAAAAGGTTTCATTTCATGAAATCTATATTAGCAATTTATATATTTTCATGATTTAATATTTTTAGGTCTCATGTATATAAAATTTCAATATGAGCTTAACAAAATTTTCTTATGTAAATTTCAAGAAAATATAGCAAATAAATTTGAACAATAATAAATCATTATCTTTATGTAGATTTTTAAAATCATCATTACATGCATGATCATCATATATGATTTCACATCATTATATCTTCTCCCTCTTTGTCATCGACAAAAGGAGAAGTGCAATTAGCAAGTGTTTTATATATGAAAGCTTAGCAATTTAACAAATTTTTGATTACTTTAGAACATGTAAGCTAGTGAATTCATTCTTCTCTTTTGAGAAGTGCAAGCTAGCAAATATTTGATTAGTTTGCATTGTTCAAACTATCAATTTTATAAGCTAATAACTTTTGCTCCCCCTTTGTCATTGTTAAAAAGGAGGGATGGCTAAAATAGTGCAAAAATTTTTACATTACATTATTTTTCAAGAAATAAATCAAGAAATATATCAATCATCACATGAAATATATCAAGAAAAATTAACATGGTGTTGAGATATTCAATTTATGAAACAAATTGTGAATATCAAGAGACAAGCCATAAGAGAAACAAATAAAATCTCTTGATTTATCTATAAAAAATCTTAAATTGTCAAGTTCATGATTTGTATAAAAATCTTATTTTAAATAATACGAAGACACATAACAAAAGATTTTTATTTATAAAAGATTTCAAGTTATAATTCTAAGAAATTAAAATCATGATATAGATGAATCACTCATTCAATTTCAAAATCATCAAAATTACTTCGAAGAGATTCAAAATATAATTAATAAACTTATTAGTCTATTGAAATACTAGTAATTTCTTTTCTCCTCATGTGTGAGCAAGAAGATAAGATAGAGAAATGAAAAATATCATATCATAAAAATACTCAATTTAAAGATATAAATTTTATAGACATGAATTTCAAAAGTAAGCTCAAAATTTTAAGATATTCAAGGAGATTCAAGAGTTTAAGAGCTACTCATGCATTTAAATTATGTGATTTTCTAACATAAATAGCAAATCATGTATTTTCGTAGGTCACCTTTCATTTATATTTTGATAATAAGCATAAAAAATTCAAAAGAAAACATGATAGCCTAAATTGTTAATAAAAAATTTTGCATGCACATTTTGATAAGAAGTGTAATTCATAAAATCCAAGAAATCCAAAGAAAAATGTAATAATACATCAAACTCAAATTATGAAATATGCATTTTGCATGTATTTAGAAAATCTTAATTTTCTTCTAAGCACATTGTTTCTCATTCAATGTTATCATATCCAATTTGCTTCCTATCATAATGATAATTTTATCTTTCCTTTTATGAATGTCAAAAAGAAATATGATTGCATAATTTCTTTTTGACATCCATATTCAAATTATGTCAAAAAGTAGTAGATCATGTCATTAAAGATAGATAAAATCAAATTTTTAAATATCAAAAGACATGATTTCATTTAATAAGTTTCTTTCCCCTTTTTTGTGAATAATAAAATGAGTCTTAAGGGATAATCTCAATTTATCCAAGATAAATCTTCTTAATAAAGAAGAATGATCCTTGATAATAATTTCAATTAATATTGTTAAGATCATAAATTATATTTTCATTTAAAAGAGAAAATTATAGAGATCAACAACGTAATTCCCATAACATATAAGTCAAGTCAAGAAATTAAGAAAATATTCATGATAATACAAATCTCTTTCAATTTTCAACTTATCACAAATTTAAGAAATATTAATTTTAGTGATAAGTTACAAATATTAATTTAAGAAGGATCTTGATTCTTATAAAAATATCTAGTTATAAATATTGAGAAGTCAAGATCATGATTAGGATGAAAGTTTTTCTTTAATAAAGGGAAGGAATCTTAGCAAACAATCCTGGTTCATATAAAGATCTCAAATTTTAATTTTTAAGATTTCATAGTCATGATTTAAGTTATCAAAATATCAGTAATGTTGGATAGATTTAAACATATCCATTCTTTAAAATAAAATCATTTGAAAACATATCTAAAATCATCATAAAAAATCACTTTTCAAAAAATTTCAATAAAGTCACAATAGATTATTTTTCAAAAGAAAATAGCTAAAATTTTCTATTTATTTTTGTAGTTAAAGAGATTCAATAATAAATGTACCATTTTATCTTTGTTGAAGGATTTATAGAATAAATATTCTTTCAAGAAGAATTATCCTTATTTTGAAATTTATTTCAAGAATGCAATGACATTTAATGTCAAAAACAAAATTTCATTAAAATCATTGCAAAAATATTTTCAAATAAAAGCTTTGGTTCATTTTAAATCTAATAATTTTTGCATATTGGAAGATTCTATCATGTTATCAAGAAGTTTTTCTTTTAAAGAAAGATGATTTAATATATGATTTTTAGGTTAAAAACAACATACATTAGCAACACAAATTAATACACATCAATAAAATAATAATCATCAAAATCTTTCTTTCATACATATGACTTTTATTTAAGTTAACTACACTTTCTTCTTTTTAATTCTAGCATGCTCTAGTTATACATCATCAAAATTAATTATATAATGATGAACTATTTTTATTATTAACAATTAATCTTGTTAATATTTAGGCTAGTGAGCTTGAAAGAATGTTACATCTAAAGTTATATTATCTTGACATCTAAAACATTATTTGGGGCTTCTAGCTTTAATTTTGACACAAACTTATAAGAATGATATAATTGATTTAGGCACCCATTTTACATTGAGTCCTTCATAAAGAACTCTATCTTTAATTTTTAATTAGTTTTTATTATGTAAAGTTTTCTTTGGAACCCAAACAAATTGGTGTGAATTATATTTTCTAAATAGGCATTTGTTTGCCTTATGTCCTAATTTACTATAAAAATTACACATGATTTTTGGTGATACATTTAATGTAGGTCTTTTTACAAAGATAGTTGGCTTTTGTTGAACATTGCCAACAAAGCCTATATCATTTCTATTATTAATATGACCCTTATTAGTAAGGATCATATTTAGGAATTTATTCTCTATCTCAAATCAAATCTCTTTAGTGTTGTTTTAAGCATGTAATTTTCTTCTTTAATATTATCTAGCATATCACATTTAGAACATGGTTTGTGTGATGCTAAGGAATCATGCATTTCATCAACTTTACCAACTAACAAATCATGTTCATGTTTAAGCAACTTAAAAGATTTACTAAGTGTTTTAAATTCATCAAACAAATCATGAACCATATTTAATAATTTCGAAAAAAGTTGCTTAATGAACCACTAACCTCATTGTCAATAGCCATAAGAGCATGGTTCTCCACTTCTTAGTTGTGCATTTGATCTTTGGAGCTCCTCGACTTCTTGCGTTCATAGCAAGAGGTTTTGTCTATCTTTACATTATTTTTAAGGTTCAAGTTTGTTAACTTTTCTGATTTATTTGTTAAAAGTTCAAGGTCCTCATTACTTGAGATTTCACTTGAGGAGTCATGTGTTCTTTTCGGTTCACATTCCTTCCAGTTCTTAGGAAGGTGTTCTTCTTGTTCATATTTAGAAGTATTTTTATTTAATGATTCATTTATATTAAGTGTGCTTTTATATGTTATTTCTAATGCATGTCATATATCAAAAGGTAAATCAAAACAAGAAACCTGATCAAATTCATTTTTATCAAGAGCACAAAGCAACACATTCATAGCTTTTGCGTTTAAAGAGAAAGTCTTCTCCAAATCATTCCAATTGTTCATTGAAAGAGAAGACCTTTTAAATCCATTTTCAACAATAGTCCATAAAATAAGGTCTAAAGAAAGCAAGAAAAATCTTATCCGAGTTTTTCAATAAGTGTAGTCCGTCCCATTGAATATGGGAGGATGAACGATAGAAAAGCCCTCTTGAAAGCCAATAAGAGCCATTTCTCTTAGGTGTTAGACTAAATAAGAAAACCGAGGCTCTAATACCAATTGTTAGGATCAATTAGTAAATATAAAATCTTTAAATTAGTGCTAATATAAATATTTATGTTTAGATAAAATCTTTTTTATTAAACCACAATATGAAATCTGAAGTTTTTAATAAAACGAGTGAGTGATTGAATGAAAGTTGCTAAGTTGATAAGTAAACCGGAAAGATAAGCAATGTGAAAACTTTACTTTTAAAGAGTGAGTTGAATTAGAAGCGTCAATACAAAAATATGTAAGTAATTTAAAAGCAAAGAAACACTCATAATATTTATAATGGTTCGACACCAATAGCCTACGTCCACTCTCGAGTCCTCCTTCTTGAGGCACACCGGCGTCCACTACATATCTTCTTTGGGTGAAGACCAAACCCTTACACTTGAGTATACAAGGGAGACAAGATTACACTCTTTGATCACTCCCTTATCCCTTTTCTTTTTTTTTATAATCTCATAATATTTTCTCAAAATATAATCCCCAAAATTGTTGTCTTGAATGTAAGAAAACTTGGGGTATTTATAGGCCCCAAATTGGCTTCAAAACTTAAGCCAAAAATCCAATCGTATTCGAAAAATCTAGGTATGGGTTATTCACCCACCGACCGGCAACTGCCCAAAAACCTGGGCGGTGGTGGTACACCTGCTGCTCACTGGCGGTTTACTCGCCAAAATTTTCGCAAAAGTGGTTCCCTCCACTATTTAAATTCTGACTTGAACATGATGTTGACCAACCCTCTGGTCAACCAATTGAGCTCAACCTAAGCTTAATCAAATCCCAATAGTGGACCCGATTGTCTTATTGAGTTGATTTGGATTTCTTCCAAATCTAACTTAATTTAGACTCAAACCCTAACTATAACTCAATAATTATAATACTTAATGATCAATCAAGATAATCAAGACCTAACTCTTACCAATCCGATAGCCTCCGATATTCTTGCGTGAGTTTTTCAGTCTTCTTCCAACAATCTCCTAGCATATTCCCAGCGAGCTTCCTGATCCCTTTGACGAATCTCCTAGCGAACTTCAACGAGATCCCACTACATCGTGTGAACCTCAGCCCGATGCACAAGCTTGATCATGGCCTATCATCTGGTTGTAATTTCATTGCTCCTATCATAGTTAGTCCTGCACGATACTAATTACGACTTAAGTAAATATAATCATAATTAACAAACATCCATTACAAGACCATTCCAACTCCCAGCAAGCTTTTCGACTACCCTTGACAATCTTTCAACGAGTCTCGATTTTTTTCTGGCGAACTCCCTTGCGCCATCCTGGTAAACTCCCGATACCCTCAGTGAGCTCTCGATACACTCCTGGCGAGTTCCCAACCACATCGACCCGATGCATGGACTTGACCTTAGCCAATCATGATTTTAATAATCATTCTATTATAATTAATCCTGCATCAATCAATTCTAATATTCCTGTTAGATCAATAACCCATCAATTGATTTCATCATTAAAATATGAGATTCAACAGCTTAGTACGTCCATAGTTGATGAGTTGAGTGAATTATTATGGAGATAATACTTCACTATATTAGAAGGCCAACTCGGTTTCGGGCCTAGAGGGTTACACACATATGATGGATGCTTCAGCAAATAGAGGATTAGATGGAGATTCAATTAGTCCCTATTCTCATTAGATGAGACCCTGCACTAATGTGTTCCTTACATGAGGCCATAGGAGATTATTGGATAGAGATCCAAAAATGTAAGGTTAGTGGGTAATTGGATAGAGATCCAATACCCACTAAGGCAAGACCCTAGGGTTTTTGGGTGGCTCTCTATTAATATGAGGGGAGGCTTATAGTTGATAGGTTATAGCTTTAGCCACCCCCTCCTATTCTCCTACCTCCCTCTATTCAAGAGTTGCGAGAGCTAAGATTGCGATTGGAGGAGTATCGCTGTAGCGATCTATCATGTGGATACTGCTAGAGAGGACGCTTGACCTCCTTCATCCTCTCTATCTGGACTTGAAAAACAGGAATATACAATCTCCCTAGGTAAAATAATCTCTCACACTATGCGATTTTTTGGTTTTTGCAGCTTTCTTGCTACCCAATCTTTTAAACGACAATTTGATCTACTTGGGAAACTTGTTTTATTTTGATATTCCACCACATGTGATGCTCTTGTTGAGGTTTCCCAACAACTTATACACATCATCATACAGGATTACTAGATAATTAATAATTAATTAAACTATTTAAGTAATTATATTTTTAGAATTCGAGATATACTAAGAATTTTTAGAATTATTAAGGGTATTTTTAGAATTCTAAATGAAAGGAAAGACTTCAAAATTTCTTAAATTCCAAAGGGCAGATTCATCCTTTAGGAAAACCCTAATCCCTCTGCCCCTTTCTAGTTGGGCCATCGTCGTTGTCACCCCTGCGTAGGTGGCATCCTTGAGCGACGCCGGTGGCCACCCATGAGGGTGGGAGCCACCTCTAAGGGCGGTGCTTCTGCTCGCAGGCCTACTCGTAGGTGTTGTGCTCATAGGCACCGCCTCAGAGGGTTCTGCCCTTGTAGGTAGCTTGCCGTGGGATGCGTCCCAATAGGCAGCCTATCGCGGGCGGCTACCCCCTGTTGGGGGCATGGCCATAGGTGACGACCCATTGTTGGCAAATAACCTTGGCCGTGAGTGATTGCCCCTTCAATCTCATCACACGTAGTTTAAAAGTTAATCTTTTACATGAGTAATTTGGCTCTGATACCACTACTTATAAACTACGAAAGAGCATCACATGCATAGTGAAAGAACAAAACAAAACTGGCTTTCCACAGTTATCACATCATCATGTAAAGATTGCTGAGTGAAAAATATAAAATAAAAAACTACGATATGTGAGAGATTGATTACCTAGGGAAGTCATATATCCTAAAATTCTAGATCGAGATAGAAATGATGAAGAAGGTCAAATTTTCTCCTCTCTAGCAGTATCGATATGATATATGGTTATAGTGATGCCCTTCCAATCGTAGCCGAAAAACTCATAACTTTTGCGCACCTTCTTGCAACACTCGTGAAAGAAGATATGTTAACTTCTTCACTGCTCTTACGCAGTAGGGAGGATTGGTCAACTAAGAAGATGAGGGAGGGAGGAGAATAGAAGGGGCTAGCCAAAGGTACAACTTATCACTATTGTGCCGCCCTTGCTCCTATTTTTAAAGAGTCACTAAAACTCTAGTGGATCCTACCTAAGTAAGTATTAGATCTCCATCCAATTCCCCTCACTCTTTGGATCATTGGATCTCAATCCAATAATTCTAATTGAGCCTTATACAAGGGATCTATCAATGTTTGATCTTATCCAATGAGATCAGGGGCTAATTGGATAGCTCATGTCCATTCATCTACTCGCTGTAATTATCCACCATATGTGTGTGGCCCTTTAGGCTCAATACCAAGCTAGCCATGAGTTCGTCATGTCATAACTTTTCTAACTTAGTGAATTGTTATCCTATAACAATTCACTCAACTTATTGACTATGGATGTACTAACCATTGTGCGATAGTCCCCAAATAATACAGAGGATCAAATCTATTGGACCTATTTATCCTTAGTTACCATGTATCTATATTCCTCATCCATCTAATATCCTAGAGATCATATATCAGGCATGGTATTGTCAGGTCACATACGAAATCTGTCTGAGTCTTACTTTAATCGGATTTTCCCGGGAAACTCCTCTCTTAATCCGAATGACCTGGCCAGGGATTTGCATGAGCGATAACACATGAGATATTCCTCTTGCGATACTTAGAGTGGATGATCCTCTATTGACACTTAATTACCTTTATAAAATTCACTACAAATCCTGATAACCAGTTATACTAGATATGAAACTTTCCAATCCTATGAGTCCGGTGTCAAAGAAAGGAGTATTCAAACAAGGTATCCTTGGTGTCTTAAGTCTAATGACTAGACACATAACTGGAACTACGAAATCATTATCTGACGTTATGTATCATTAATTATCCATCATTTTATATGCGGATCAATTAGTGAACTCATTATCCAATAAGCACATAAATCTTACCCTTAGTATCCCCATATGAGTAGCTGTGAGACCAACTGCCTTTATTATATGAATGGGTATATAATACACTAGTCTATCCGATTATCTCGATTCCTTCTTGAGTAACTTATGACTGAGATTATATAGAGTTTTTGTTTAAAAGTGAATTAGTCTTATTATTATGATCTCATTACGATTCGATTCCCATTGCACAGATCTAAGAACATCATAATATATATATTCAGTAGATAATATAATGTGTGAAAATAATGATAATAAAAATAATACAAAAAGACTATGCAACATGTTACACGTGCCATCACTTATATAATTAGCTTGCAGGACACCTATAACCAGTAGTTTTTAATTATTTTTTAAATTTAAGAAAAATAATTTTGATGATGATTTTGAATTTAATATGTTGAATTTGAGTGAGAATTCTCCTCTCCCAAGCAACTTAGATATATCTACTTTCACATAATCCTTACTCAAAGAATGAAAATATGTACATGCACATTCTAAGGAGCTAATAATTTGAGATATATCGAAAGGTGTTCAAACTTGTTCCTCTTTTAAAATTTTTTATGTGAATGCAATCTTTTTGTCTCAAATTAAACCTAAATGCATTGATGATGCTCGTAAAGATGACTCATGGGTTTTTGCAATACATGAAGAATTAAATCAATTTGAGAGAAATAAGTTTTAGATGCTTATTCTTAGACCTAGCAACCATCTTGTAATAGGCACTAAATGGGTCTTTAGGAGTAAGCAAAATAAATTTAGTATCATTGTTTGAAGCAAGGTTAGATTAGTGGCCAAATGTTTCAACCAAAAAGAAGATATCAACTATAAAGAAACCCTCACTCCTATAGCAAGACTTGAGGCCATAAGGATACTCCTTACCTATGCATATAGTAATAATTTTAAGTTGTTTCAAATAGATATTAAAAGTGCTTTTCTTAATAGCTTTATTTCTGAAGAAGTTTATATTAAGCAACCACCCGGATTTGAGAATATTCTTTTTTTCGAACCATGTTTTAAAGTTATTTAAGGCTCTCTAGGGCTTGATATGAGAGGCTTAATTTTTTCTTTATCAAAAATAATTTCACAAAAGACAAATAGATACCATATTATTTATTAAAAATTTTAAAAATAATTTTTTGTGGTTCAAATTTATGTTGATAATATTGTTTATAATTCTATAAATGAATCTTTATGTAAGTCATTTGCCAAAAGTATGAGCCAAAAATTTAAATGAGTTTAATGGGTAAATTAACATTCTTTTTAGGATTACAAATTAAGTGACTTCGTAATGAAACTTTTATTTGTCAATCTAAATATACTTTAGATCTATTAATGATCCAAAAATGACTTGCAAAGTATATGATGAACAAGAGAAAAATCTTACAAAGAACAAGAAGTATATTGCACTTAGAACCAAAGAAGACTACCTGAGCGAAAGCTCAAGCCATGATGATGACATTACACTTCTTACAAGAAGATTCAAAAAGTTTATGAGGAGAAAAAAATTAATTTTATGAGATGAGAAGGTAAGAATAAAAATGAACATAATAAAGCTACAGTACTTCAAAAAATGAGTGTCCATAGTTGAAGAAGCTGCCAACCCAAAAGAAAAAGAAAGCATTCAAGGTAATGTGGGATAAATCAAGTGACTCAGAAGCTGAAGAGTGAATTAATAAAGGTAAAGTAGCAAACTATGCTTTGATGGCCTTTAACGATGAGTTATTTAACTCTCCCGAAACATCTTTATCTTATAATAAATTATTTGATGCATTTCATGATTTATATGATAAACTTAATAAGATTGGTAAAAAATATAATTTACTAAAAAAAGATGATGTCCCTCTCTCTCTAATGAGTTTGATGAATTAAAAAATGACAACTGTGTGTTATATCTTGCACTAAATGTGGAGAATCATATTTATCTAAAAAGAAAATTATGTTATTACAATAAATATTAAAAAATTAAAATTAGAAACAAGTCATTGAACATGATTATTATTAATCAAGATTGCATCAAGAAAAGAAGGAATTGACTTTGTGAGTAGTAACACATATCAAAATCGAATAAAATTTGTAAAAGGACCCATACTATATATTCCTCATAAAGTTAGATGCAATTTTATGAAAAATTTAGCACTATGCTTATACATGCTCTTTTAAAAAAATATATTTCTCACAAATTAGTTTAAATTCCTAAGGGAGCTAGAAATAATTGGATGCCAAAAGTTAAGAAAGGTAGATCTAACAATGAAGGATCCAAAGTTAAATAGGTACCTGAAGCAAACCCCTCTTTCTTGTAGGTATCTCTCCAAACAAGAGCTAGGAGCAAAAGATTATATGTTAATAGTGGATACTTAAGGTACATAACTAGAGATCCCAACACATTTCTCAATACTCATAAGCCGAGATGAAGGATACTTTTAGAACCCTTGTGGATTCTAAGCTTCAGGGTGATCACTATAGGGGATCGACCTCCTTGAAACTCTGTAAGGGTTCCTTCATCCAAATTGCTACTCAAAGACTGCAGAACATACTCTTCTATTGATGATAAAAAGTGAAGGATCATTATAGGGGATCAGCCTTCTAACCCTAATTCTTAAAAGGACTCCTACTCAAGACTCCTACTTTCAATCAACTATTAAATCAACTCATAATGTATCTCTAAGTCTAACTCCCAACCGGCCCATCTAGGGGTGCCAGTTGTTTATTGTTTCCTATTTCTACTCTAACTTAATATCTTCCTCAACCAACCCCTCTTTAACTAAGATAAGGGATACTTAATTAGGGTAACGTGCATCCTACTCTTTCTTTAAAATATCTTCCTCTAATCTAATCCTAACCTAGCTTCCTTATTAGGGGTCGGCTAGATAAGATTTATATAAATGCCCTTAGGATTTTATATAATTACCTTCTTTAATGAAACCAAATTAGGACTCCCCTAGCTAGAATCCTAACATACCTACCCTCTTCAAATCAGCCTTATCCTTGAGGCCACGCTTCATGAATTTTGAAATTTTGATTTTTAAATCTTTATAGTTTTTCCAAGTGGCCTCTTCTTTTGGAAGGTTCGCCCACTGTATTAGCACTTTAGTAGTGGGTCGCCATCGTCGTGTCATAATCCTTCAATCTATTATGGCACTCAGTTGAGTCTGGAGCTTTCCTTAGATAGTCATATTAGGTGGATGTCTTTGAACTATCTCGTTCTGTCCTAATTTAAGATTTAAGCATAACATATGAAAGATTAGATGGATTTGGGAGTCGGCAGGTAGGTCCAATCTATATGCTACTGCCCTTATGCGCTCCACAATTTGGTAGGGTCCATAGAACCAAGGTGAAAGCTTCATGGATGCTCTGGTTTGGATCGATGTTTGCTTGTATGGTTGGAGCCGTAGAAATACCCAATCTCCTATAAAAAATTCTCTTTCGCTTTTGTGTTGATCATATTGTTGTTTCATCCTTACTTGAGCTATAGTGAGATTATCTTTTAATAGCTTCAGTATTTTGTCTTTATCTTATAGTTCCTTGTCTACTTGTTATACTTTAAACGTGCCCAATACATATTTTGGAATTACAAAAGGAGGTCAATCATACATAGCCTCATAGGGTGTAATTTTTGTGGATGAATGATAAGTTGTATTATACCACTACTCTGCCTAAGGAAGCCACTTTGTCCACTCCTTTGATTGGTCACTGACAAAGCATATGAGGTATGTCTCTAAACACCTATTCACCACTTCAGTCTGACCGTCGGTTTGTGGGTGATATGTTGTGCTCATCTTCAATTTAGTGCCCTTCATCTGGAATAATTCTGTCCAGAATTTGTTCGTGAAAATACTATCATGATCACTTACAATATATCTTGGCATCCCATGTAATTTTATAATATTTTTTATAAAGATTCAGGCAATGCTAGAAGTAGTGTAGGGATTGCGAACTGCATAGAAGTGAGCATATTTTATAAGGCGATCAACAACAACAAGAATCATACACTTTCCTTGTCATGAGGGTAGCCCTTCGATGAAGTCTATTGATATATCGGTCCATATCGAGTCCGGGATGGGTAGAGGTTGAAGCTTTCTAGGGCTTGCTACTATTTCGCCTTTATGTCGTTAGCATATATCACATTGTGCTACAAATTTTAGTAATAATATTTTTCATCTCTTCCCAATAAAAATTTTACTTAATTCTTTTATAGGTTCTAAGGAACCCAAAATACCCGATCGCGGGTGTGGAGTGCATCTCTTGGAGGTTGGTTTTTATGCAACTAAAATTTGGCGCAAGCATAATGTGTCCTTTATAGCGTAGGTCTTTTGAGTCCCAACTGTAATGAGCCACAGAACCTAGTTCTTTCTCTAATTTCTTTATGATCTTGCTGCTTCCTAGATCATCTTGTCATTCTCTCCTAATGTCCTCAAGGAAGTTGCTAGTTGAAAGTGAAACGATCAAAAATTCAGCTTGCTCGGGTAGTCGTGAAAGCGCATCTGCAATAACATTCTCTTTTCCCTTTTTATAAATTATTTCATAATCATATCTAAGAAGCTTTGTTACCCATTTTTGCTGCTCGGAGGAAGATATCTTCTGCTTCAAGAGATATTTCAGTCTCTTATGGTCGGTCTTGATTTGGAAGCATCACCCGATTATGTACGGTCTCTATTTGGCTATTGCGTGAACAATCGCGAGCATATCCTTATCGTAAATAGTCATATTGAGTTGGGAAGGAGATAAAGCCTTACTTATAAATGCTAGGGGGCGGCCATCTTATAGTAAAACAACACCTATTCCCACTCTGGAGGCATCAGCTTTAATAACAAAAGTCTTGTCGAAGTCGGGTAGTGCTAGCATGGGTGTTGTCATTATTACGACCTTAAGTTCATCGAAGGTGGTGGAGGCTCTATTTGACCATTGAAAAACATCTTTTTTCAGTAAGGAAGTGAGAGGTGCACTGATCTTCCTATAGTCTTTCACGAACTTGTGGTAGTAGCCTATTAAGCTAAGAAAGCCACGTAGCCTTAGGGTCGATCAGTTCTACATTGCTTCAATTTTAGAAGGGTCTACCGCCACTCCTTCCTTTAATATAATATGCCCAAGATACTTTGTCTTCTGTTGAAGAAAGCTACACTTTGATTTTTTGACAAAAAGAACATGCTCTCGAAGAATCGTTAAAATAAGTCGTAAGTGCTCAAAATGACTTTTAGTAGAAAGGCTGTAAATAAGAATGTCATTGAAGAAAATCAGCACAAACTTACGAAGATAATTTTGAAAGATATCATTCATAAGGCTCTAGAAGGTGGAGAGAGCATTGGTGAGATCGAAGTGCATTACTAGAAATTCATAGTGGTCGTTATGTGTCCGAAAGGTAATTTTCGGTATGTCTTCTTCACACACTCGTATCTGACGATATCCGGATCAAAGGTCCAACTTTATGAAGATTCGTGCTCCCTTTAATTCATTAAATAATTCATTTACTACTGTAATAGGGTACTTGTCCTTGACAGTTATACTGTTGAGAGCTCTGTAGTCGATGCACATTCGTCATGTTCTGTCCTTTCGTACAAGGAGTACCGGTGAAGAGTAGGGGCTATAACTCGACCGAATGACTCCTGTTTCAAGCATCTCCTTCATAATCTTTTCTATTTCATCCTTCTATAGATGAGAGTACCGATATGGCCGAGTGTTTCCTGGAGGTTTGCCCAGAAGAATTGGTATCTGATGATCATACTAGCGGCTAGGAGGTAGGCTGCGTGGTTCATCAAATAAATATGAAAATTCAACAAGCAACATAAGTAAATTTGGGTCTTCAAGTTATACTAAGAAGCTATTACATGTTTTGTGCAAGACTTTCTTTATACGTCGTGTGCAAATCATTGATATGTCACTCCCCCATTTGCCATGCAATATCACCTGTTTTCCATGGCTGTAAAACTTCATGATTAATTTTAAAAAATTTCAGGAGACATCACCTAATGTCATCAGCCATTCGATGCCAAGCATGGCTTTATAATCATCAAGAGGGAAGAGGAAAAAATCTGTAATTACTTCTTAATCTTGCAGCAAAAAGCTTCACCCATGGGCACTGGCGATCACACTTCAGAATTCATCTATCGGTGACTTTAACATCAAACTTGCTGCAATCTTTAATAGGTAAGGCCATTCAGATAGCAACCTTGCTCTTCATAAAATTATTAGTACTCCTGGTGTCAATGAGTACGGTAATCGGTTGTTGCCTCAGAATCCTCCTACTTTCATCATTTATAGGTTTGCGTAACCGGCAAGAGCATGCATTGTAATATCAACTAATTGCTCTTCTTCATCCATGACCTCTTCCTTATGCTCCTGGACCTCCTTCTCCACATCTTCAAGTGGTTTAATTAATATGAGGCAACCCTTTTTGCAGTGATGATCGTAACTCTATGGTTCGTCGCAATGTCAATAAAGCCCCTTTGTTGATCAATCATGTAGTTCTTCTCTTGTCAATTTTTTTGGTAGCGAAGGATGGCTGGGAATAGAAGGAGGCTTGTATGCTATGGGCCTAGGAGTGGTTCTCATCCTTCGGGTATCTTGGTTGAGCCGCTCTTCTTGTATTTGGGTGAAGGAAATTGCAACAGCTACGGTATGAGGCTGTCGCGCCTTAACCTCCCCTTTTATCTCTGGCTTAAGTCCCTCAATGAAGGTACTTAGCAATTGTCGGTCAATTCAATCATGAGCAAGGTAGGATAGCTTCTCAAAACCTAGTTTGGTACTCTTGAATTATAGAGGTTTGTCAGATTTTTGCGAGTTGGCCATCGATATTTTCATACTCCGTAGGTTTGAAGCGGTTCAATAGTATGTTTTTAAATTGATTTGATGTCAAAGCCCCATGATTATATTCCAGCCAATTGTACTATTGAATAGCATCTCCTTCAAGGTGGATAATAGTAATTTTCACCAAAGCATCGCCTGACATTTGGTAGTAATGGAAGTAACATTCGACATGTAAAATCCACCCAGTCGGGTCTCCTTCTTCACATCGTGGGAAGTCCACCCTCATGCATGGCTGAAGCATGTTCGAAGGCTATCCCTCCTTCTTTGGAGGCCTCTTTGAACTCTCTTCTCGTTGAGATTTTGTTGGACTTAGTAATTGTTCAATTTTGAACTCTACGAACAAAGCGCACAATTTGTCCTCGAAGTGTGATTCGAGCAGTGATTCAAGTTGAGACTCTAATGCTTCAAACTTGGCATCAACTGGATCTTGGGAAGTGATGGTGTAGGCTCTGATACCAAGTGTTAGAACCATAATAGATTTTAAGCTTGGGGGTAATCACTATAGGGGATCAGCCTCCTTGGAACTCTATAGGAGTTCCCTCTTCTAAATTGTTGCTCAAAGGCTACAGCAGTAGATCTTTTCGTCAAAAAAAATCCAATAGTGAAAATATAATTTTTTCTAGAAATTTTCAATGAAAAATTTAAGTGAAACTCAAGGGGAATCTACTGGTAAGAAAGAGGTAATGCCGACAAAAATTTCGTGGAAAAAAATAACAACAATAGGTTCAACAAAATCAGTAGGTACGACAGTAGATTTTTACATCTAACTATAGCAGTTTAGACATAAAAGATGAGCATGTTATCTTAATGATTTTTTGAAGAAACAAAGGGAGATCCGAGGATAGGAAGTTATAAAGCTGTGGTAGAAATTTGGTAAAAAATTGATTAATAAAAATGCAGCAGCAAATTAAATAGTAAAGGGTGTGTGGCTAGAATTATGTGATATAACTTTTGTCATAAAGATGAAAACTTTACGATGAAAAGTTTGTGCAGCAAATTGGAATAAATTTTTTTATATGTTTTTTTGAATAGGGACAATTGAATTATAGCAGAAGTAAGGTAGAAAACTAGAACCTGTTGCAATTCATAGGGAGATCAAATGATGATTTGCGGTAGTAGAGATGATGACGGAATTTGGTGATGATCTTTAAGCAATTGTGAGAATTGCTTTGGATGGCTTTGGGGGGCTGATGGATGGCTGTAGAAGAGCAGTGAGATGCCAAGAACACTACTCTAATACCAAGTGTTAGAACCATAGCGGATTCTAAGCTTGGGAGTGATCACTATAGGGGATCGACCTCCTTGGAACTCTATAGGGGTTTCCTCCTCCAAATTGCTGCTCAAAGGTTACAGAAAATACTCTTCTATTGATGATAAAAAGTGAAGGATTACAAGGCTATTTATAGGCCTTCTAACCCTAATTCATAATACGACTTCTACTTCGAAACTCCTACTTTCAATCAACTCCTAAAGCAACTCTTAGTGCATCTCTAAGTCTAACTCTCATCCGGCCATCTAGGGGTGGCCAGTTGCTTATTGTTTCATAGTTCTACTCTAACTTAATCCCCTCCTTAACCAATCCTAATTTAGCTAGGATAAGAGATGGTTAATTAGGGTAACATGCATCAGACTCTTTCCTTAAAATATCTTCCTCCCATCTAATGCTAACTTATCCTACCTCCTTGCTTCTTTATTGGGGGCCGGCTAGATAGAATTTAAATGAATACCCTTAAAATTTTATATAATTATCCTCTTTAATGAAACTAAATTAAAACTCCCCTAGCTAGAGTCCTAACATATATGTTATTTTTAGAGATAATAATAAAGAAAAATCATTGGCATTAGAAATATAATAAATTGAATCTTTTGATTGAAGATGTTCTTTTAGTGGATGATTTGAAACGTAACTTAATAAGCATTAGTTAACTTTGTGATAAGGGATATAATATTAAATTTAAATCTAATGCTTGCATTATAGAAATTCCAAATAAGAATAAATCTATGATTGCTTTAAGAAGCGATAATGTTTATTGATCTAGATAATTTTCATGATGAAACTCGGTTTTCGATTTTAAATAATAATGTATGGTTTTGACATAGGAGATTAGGACATGCAAGTATGAAATTAATCTCATAAATATGAAGAACTTGTAAGAGGAATTCCTAAAATTAAATCTGTTTAAGATAAAATTTGTGATCGTGCCAACTAGGAAAACACATAAATAGTAGCTTTAAACATAAAAACCAAGTACTTCTGGCCATTATAATTAATTTATATAGATTTATTTAGACATATTAATATTATAAGCCTAGGAGATAGTAAATATATTTTTGTGATTGTTGATGATTATAGTAGATATACATATACATCATTTTCAGCACATAAAAGTGATTATTTTAAATATTTTATAAAGTTTTACAAATAAGTTTAAAATAAAAAATACTTTATTATTTTTTGATTCGTATCATTGTGGTGAATTTAAAAATCATAATATTCAAGAGCTTTGTGATTCAAATGAGTATGACCATAATTTCTATACTCTAAGAAATTCACAATAAAATAGAATTATTGTGAGAAAAAATAGGAGTTTACAAGAGATGGCAAGAACCATATTTAATGAACATACATACCCAAATACTTTTGGGCCAGAGCTTTTAACATGACATGCTATCTCATGAACATGGTTCTCATAAGACCTGTACTATTTAAAACTCATTATGAATTATGAAATAATAAAAGACCCAACATTATATATTTTAAGATTTTTGGTTATAATAGTTTTTTAAATAAAAAGGATGTCATAGAAAAATTTGATGCAAAATCTAATAAATATGTTTTTCTTAGTTATTCCTCTTTAGTTATTTTAAATCAAGTTTCAATAAAAGAACTTTAGTTATTAAGGAATCTATCCATGTTATTTTTAATGAATCTTCTGAAGTTAGAAAAAATAATTTTAATGATGATTTTGAATTTGATAAATTGAATTTGAATGAAAAATTTCCTCTCCAAAGTAACTTGGATACATCTACTTCCAAAGAAACCTTACTGAAAAAATAAAAGTATATAGATACACATCTTAATGAGCTAATTATTAGTGATACATCAAAAGGTATTCAAACTTATTCTTCATTAAAAAATATTTGTATAATCCTATCTTTTTATCCGAAGTTGAACCAAAATGCATTGATGATGCTCTCAAAGATGACTCATGGGTCTCGATAATAAATAAAGAATTAAATCAATTTGAAAGAGATAAAGTTTGAGCGCTTGTTCGTAGACCTAGTGATCATCTTATAATTGACACGAAATGGGTCGTTAGGAATAAGCAAGATGAATAAGGTGTTATGGTTCGAAACAAGGTTAGATTAGTGGCCAAAAGTTTCAACTAAGAAGGAGGTATAGATTATGAAGAAACCTTTGCTCCTATAGTTAGACTTGAAGCTATAAGGATACTCCTTGCCTATGCATGTATTAAAAAATTTTAAATTATTTCAAATGGATGTCAAAAGTACTTTTCTTTATGGTTTTATTTTCGAAGAAGTTTTTGTTGAGAAACCACCTAGATTTGAAAATAATCTTTTTTTGAACTATGTTTATAAATTATCTAAGGCTCTCTATATGGATTGAGGCAAGCCCTTAGGGCTTGGTGTGAGAGACTTAGTTCCTTTCTTATTCAGAGTAATTTTTCAAATGGCAAGGTCACACTACACTATTTATTAAATATTTTAAAAATAATTTTTTTATTACTCAAATTTATGTTGATGACATTATTTTTTGTTTCTATATCAAGAGTATGAGTCAAGAATTTGAAATGAGTTTGATGGGTAAATTGATATTTTTCTTAGGATTACAAATCAAGTAACTATTTGATAGAATTTTTATTAGATAAACTAAGTATACCTTGGATATATTAAGACAGTTTCACATGGATAGTGCTAAGGCCATCACCATAATAATCAGTATCTATACAAAATTAGATATGGACAATAAAGGATAATGCTTTGATCAAAAGACTATAGAGGTATGATAAGTAGTTTATTATATCTTACAACAACTAGACCTGATATAATGCTTAGTGTTGGCCTCTGTGTAAGATTTCAATCTAATCCTAAATAATCTTATAATAAATAAGTTCAAAAAATTAGATACTTAAAAGGGCTCCCAATCTAGAATTATGGTATCTAAAATCTAAAAATTTTGATTCGATTGTTTATACTAATGCTGACTTTGCATAATATTGTATAGATATAAAAAGTACCTCTAGACCATGTCAGTTCTTGGGTCAGACAATTGTTTCTTAGTTTTTCAAGAAATAAAACTCTATCACATTATCTACAAACAACCGAGGTTGAATATGTAGTGGTAGGTGCATGTTGTGCACATGTAATATATATGAAAAATACTTTAGAAGAAATGTAATATGTTTAACAAAGAATCCTATTCGATTCTCTAGGACTAAATATATTGATATTAGATATTATTTTATTAGGGACCATATAAGCAATCATATATATCCTTAGATTTCATCGATACAAAATATCAATTATCATATATTTTTACTAAATTATTAAATGAGAAACAATTAAATTTTATTAGAAGAGAATAAGGCATGTTAAAGAATCTTTTAAATACATGAATTATAATATCTTACTAATTCTTCTCATATGATTTTTCTTTTACTAAAAAGGAGATTTTTTTAATGAACTATGATCTTTTACTTGACTTTCTGATATTTGAGATTTATTTTTTATTCATTATGTTAGGATTAATTTGCACTAAGAGGGGGGTGAATCAAATAATAAAATGCTTGATTTGAAATCTTTTGCTTACGGAAAGAGAAGAAAGAAAAGCAACAACTCGTTTTTATATTTCGGTGGAACTGATTAAGACTGATTAAGAGAAGTAGACAGATTGAAGCTCATATCTATGTAGAAAGTAATTAATAGTAATCAAATATAATAAGTAAAACAATTAAAGAATTCTCATAATTATAGTGGTTTGGTCTCAATCTGGCCTACGTCCACTCCCGAGTCCTCTTCTCTGAGGTCAATTATCAATCTTCGTTAGGTGAAGATCAAACCCTTACAGCTTCCTTTCTCCTTTTCACAAGCTTAGGAGATGAACCTTACAACCTTACAAGGGTGACTTACAAGAATTTTTCTTTTTTTATTCTTTCGCCCTTTTTTTTTTTTTTACAATTTTAGTACTCAATTTTCTCACAAAATTTTTAGCCCAATGTCTTGTGCTAAATGTAAAAAAACTTGGGGTGTTTATAAACTTCAATTGGCTTCAGAATTAGAGTCAAAAATTTAATTATATCCAAAAAAATCGGATACAAGCGGTATCACAACCGACGTTAGTGGCGTCACCACCGAAAGAGCCCAAAAAATAGGGCAATGGTGGTACAACCATCGACCTGGGTGATACAACTACCGCTTAGGTGGTACGACCACTATCACTAGTGATGCAACCATTAGAAAACCCCAAAAGTGATTTTATCTATTTTTAATCCCAATTTGTACTTTTTGTTGACCACTTCTCAGGTCAACCAATTGAACTCGACTTGAGCTCAATCCACTCTCCATAGTGGACCCGGTTTGTCTCACTTAAGTTAATTTAGATTCCTTCCAAATTTAACTCAAGTAGGACTAAAATCATATTTGATACTAACTACGACTTAATTACAATCAACAAAGTCAACAAGTCCCATTAGACATTTCCAACTCTTGACAAGCTTTTTGACTACCTCTGATGATCTTCCGGTGAGTGTCTCGATCTTCTTATGGTGAATTCCCTGACGCCATCTTGGCATGCTCCCATCTCCTTTGGCAAGCTCCTAGCGAATTCTTGATAAGCTTCTGATACCCTCAGCAGCCTTCCGGTAAGCCTTTGATTCCTTCGACGAGCTCCCAGCATACTCTCGGCGAGTTCCCTACTGCATAGTTCTAACCCTGGCCCGATGCCTAAATTTGACTCTGGCCTAACATCTGATTGTAATTTTCTCTCTGTCATAGTTAATCCTACATCAATCATCTCTAACACACTTGTTAGATCAATAACCTATCAATTGATTTCATTATCGAAATCTGAGATTCAATAATTTCTCCTTTTTTGATGATAACAATTAATTGATAAAAATAATGGGAATTAAACCTTACTCCCCCTAAATCCATGCCATAATTCAAATAAAAAAATTAAATTAAAAAGAACCAACCACTCTCGAATTCAAGTATCATAACATCCATTATCAAATTTTGAAATGATATACCATGAATTTTAAAATCAAATCATCAATGATATAATATTAATTTCAACCAACAATGAATCATTAAAATTTCAAATTATATAACATGAATTTCAAAAATAAGTTAAAATTCTTTCCCTTAATTCATTAATTATTTCTCCCCCTTTGTTTATCAACAAAAATAAGAGAAATATCCTTTTTTTTATTTTTCTACATATGTCATCAACATGTCATTTCTCCCTCTTTGTCATCAACAAAAAGGTAAAATATTAGAGTAAATGATTTCAAGACATATATGTCATTGATCTCCCTTAGTAAAATAGGATATGAGCCATAATTTTCTAATGAAAAATTTTCTTCGCCTTTGTCATGTATCATTTTTTATATATGTGTCATCAATATACTATTTCTCCCCCCTTGTTATCAACAAAAAGAGATGAAAGAATAAGTAAATAATTTTAAGATATATAAACTCATCATGCATCAAATTTTTCATATTTGTACAAAATAAATATCAATTAAATATTTAATACTTAATTGCTCCCCCTTAGTAAAATATAATTCTCTCATGAATATTTATCTTCCCTTTTTGCAAATAAGAAATTGTAAAAATAAGAAAGGGAAGTGAAAAATATTATATCACAAGAATAGGACTCAAAACCACAATCTTATAGATGCAAATTTTGAAAAGATTATTTTAAGGGTGAGCTCAAAAATCCAAGATTCACATATGTATTCATCTTTTGTAAAATGTAAAACACAATAGCAAATCAAGAAATATGAAATATAGGAAATCATGCATGTTGGAGATCATCTCATGTAAATTTTAATAAGAAGCATAATTTGTAAATATCATAAATTGTAAATAATGTCTTTCGTAAGTATTTAGAAAATTTAAAATTCTAAACTTTCTTCTAAGCAAATTGTTTCTCATTCAATGGTATAAGATTTATTATATCCAATTTGTTTCTAATCATATTGGTAATTTTATTTCCCTATTTGGTCATTATTAAAAATATGATAGTATAATTTTTCGTTTACATTCATATCCTAATTTACAACCATAACTTCAAAAGGATCATGTCATTAAGGATGAAAAATCAAAAGTGAGTACTAAAAGACATGATTTAAATTAATAAATTTGCTCCTCCTTTTTATTTGTGAGTTTTAATATATATAATTAAGAAATCTTATGAATTTAAAATTTCAAATAAAATAGAAATCAAATAATACAAATCTCAAGTATTTAAAGTTCTTAATTTTCTTTCAAGCAAATCACTCCTCATCCAATGTTAGAGGATTTTTTTAATATCTAATTTACTTTTAACCAATATAATAATTTCGTTTCCCACCTTTTTTATTGTCGAAAGGATTATTATGATATATTTTCTTTATGATCATAAATATAAAGATATCATGTCATGAAAAAATCAAATCTTTAGGTGCTAAAAGATATGATTGAATAACTCTCATAACAATCTTGATTGGAAATCTTATGAGATCTAAATAATCTTAATTTTAAATTATAATTATCAGTATCATAGATCTCATTTTTACTAAAATAAATAAATCATAGACGTTTAAAAATTTGATTTTCATTGAGGATATAACAAGTCAAGAAGTCAAGGGGAATATTCATTATAAAACAAATCTCATTTAATTTTCAACTTATCACAAATTTAAGAAAAAATAATATTGGTGATAAGTTTTATCAAGAAGGAAGTCATAAGTAATCATGTCATAAAGGATATTATTATCAAATCATGAATACCAAAGGACATGATTTATTTTAACAAATCTCTTCTTAGATGAGATTTAAAGCTTTAGGAATCTTAGGAGATCAAAGAATAGTCTTCATTCATATCAAATTATAAATATCAAGATTATGACTAGATTGCAAGGAAGAAAAGAAAATGAAAGATCCCGATTTGTATATTTATAACTTCAAGTTGTTAAGAATATGGTTCATAAGAACATTTTCAAATTATAGTCCGAAGAGATAAATTATGATTCATTTATATAATTCTCTTCCAATAAACTTGATTTATATAAGGATTCAAGTTTCAACTCAAGAACCATCATCTAATTATAATGCATTTTAACATACAACTATCATTGTAACATTTAAATTAATTATTCCACAAACTTAGTCAATATAATATTTGAATCATTAAATTATTTTTGTAGTTTATGAGATTCAATAATAATGATATCATTTTATCTTTAGTTGAAGGGTTGATAGGATAAAAATATTTTCAAGAAGAATAATCCTCTTTTTAGTTGTTTCATGTGATTTGTTTCAAGAATGATTTTCAAATCAATAAATTATCATTTAAAACGAAAAATAAATTTTCAATCATCAAAGTGATCACTATAACATATCAAAATATAAAACATCTTCAAAGCAAAAATTAAACCTATCTCAATTTTAACTTTTAAATGAGTCTAACTCTTTACATAGTGCAAGGAGTTCATAAACTCATTTTCAAATTTTTATTTATTCCATGTTTAAATTCAAAAGTAATCTAGCATTTAACAACATACATTCAATCTCAATATACAACTATTCAACCACTTAAATCAATCATCCAACAATGATATTTATAAGCTAAATTAGTTAAAGACACAATAATATTTAAGTCATTCAATAATAGCCTTTAAATTAATAAATATCCAAGCCAATTATTTTTGAACTAATCATTAAATCATTATCAAAATCTCACTTTCATAAATTTTAATATAATAATATTTTTTATTTAATAACTAAGGTTCTTTAGTTTTAGTTATAGTATGCTCTTCCTATGGATCGAAAGACAATTAATTTTATAGTCATGATCATGAGATTTCTTATCAATAAACTTAATTCTAATAATTTTTCTTGTTATTACTTAGACTAGTGAGCATGAAAGAGTGTTAGATCTCAAGTTATGTGGCTTGAGCATCCACTTTCAAGATACCATTTAGTGCTCTTAGCCTTGTTAGGAGCCAATTTTATAATATGGAGGGTTTTGGTTTATGTACCCATTTGAGTTTGGGTCCCTCATGAAAGGTTATTCCCATTTTCTCTAATGGCTTGAGGTTGTTTATAGTTCCTTTAGGAACCCAAATTGGTTTATATGGATTATATTTTCTAAATGAATATTTATAGGCTTTATATCCTCATTTATCACAGAAGTTACATTTAATTTTTTGTGGTAAGGAGTGTAATGTGAGTCTTCTAATTAGCTTTTGATGAGTATTGCTTACAATGTTAATACCTTATAAATATGACCATTATCAACATGGATCATATTCAGAGACTTATTGTCTATATTAAGTCTTATTAGAGTTTGTTGTAGTATGCTATTTTCTTGTTTGACCTCCAATGGCTCACACTTAGAACAAGAAAATATGATGTTGATGCATCATTCAAGGTTTCATATCAGTCTATAAATTATGTGATGGTACTACTTCATGTCTCTTTCTTTAGTAATTTATAAGACTTACTAATTTTTATAAACTCATCATAAAGGTCATGAAAAGAATTTAATAACTTATTAAAAGTAAAAGAGCTTTCAAGTGGGTTACTTACCTCATCGTAGTTAGCTACAAGCGTGAAATTCTCTACTTCTTGATTGTGCACTTCATCTTCGGAGCACCTCAACTTCTTGCATTTTTAGTAATTATCTAATTTAGGTTCATTTTTATAATTTTTGTTCATTAATTTATCCAGTTCATTTATCAAAGGTTCAAGGTTCTCATCCCTCGAGATTTCACTCGAAGAGTTATATGTTCTTCTCAGTTGAAATTCCTTCCTATTTTCTCAATGTCAAATCCTTCATGTTCTTTGGAAGGTACTCTTCTTATTCATTTTTGTAAGATATTTTATTTAATGATTTATTTTGATTAAGTGTATTTTTATGTGTTAATTCTAATGTATGCCAAATCTCAAAAGCTGAATCACAAGAGGAAATCCGATCAAATTCATTCTTATCAATTGCACAAAATAAGGCATTTATAGCCTTCGTATTCAACGAAAAAGCTTTATTATAAAATTCATTCCATTCGTTCATTGGCCTAGAAGGTTTTTTAAACTCATTTTCAATAATATGCCATAAATTGAAATCCATGGAAATCAAGAAAATACGTATTCTAGTTTTCAATAAGTATAATTCATCTCGTTGAACATAGACGGATGTATAATAGAATGTCCCTCGTTCATGTCAAACGAAGTCATTTACTCACTTAAGTTTTTAGTCGAATGAGTAGCACGTGGCTCTGATACCAAATCAATTAGCACTAAGAAGGGGGAGGGGGTGGGGGTTGAATTAGTACAAATAATAAAGTGCTTGATTTGAAATTCTTTGTTTACGGAAAGAGAAGAAAGAAAAGTGAAACCTCTTTTTTATATTACATTAGAAACAATTAAGAGAAATAAAGAGATTGAAGCTTATATCTAAGTAGAAAGTAATTAAGAGCATTCAAATGTAATAAGTAAAGCAATTAAAAAACACTCATAATTATACTGGTTTTGCCTCAACCTGGTGTATGTCCATTCCCAAGTCCTCTTCTCTGAGGTCTACAATGTCCATTATCAATCTTCTTTGAGTGAAGATCAAACCCTTAGAGCATCCTCTCTCATTTTCATAAGCTTAGGAGATGAACCTTACAACCTTACAAGGGAGACTTATAAGAATTTTTCTTCTTTTGCCTTACTCTCTTGCCCCTTTTTTTTTCTTATAATTTTAGCACATAATTTTCTCACAGAATATTTAGCCCCAATATTTTATGCTAAATGCAAGAAAACTTGGGATATTTATCGACCCCAATTGGGTTTAGAATTGGAGCCAAAAATTCAAACATATCTAGAAAAACCAGGTACAAGCGGTAGCACCATCGACGTCAGTAGTGCCATCGTCGAAAGTAGCCCAAAAAATAGGATGGTGATGGTACAACTATCGACCTATGTGGTACAACCACCGCTTCGGCAGTACGACCGCCACTCACCAATGATACAACCGTTAAAAAACTCAGAAAAGTGATTCCCTCTACTTTTCTAATCCCAACTTGTATCTTTTGTTAACCACTTCTCAGGTCAACCAATTTAGCTCGACCTGAGCTCAATCTACTATCCATATTGGACTCGGTTTGCCTTGAGTTAATTTTGATTCCTTCTAAATTTAACTTAAGTAGGACTCAAACCACAGTTGTTACTAACTACGACTTAATTAAAATCAACATGGCCAACAATTCCCATTAGACCTTTCCAACTCCTGGTAAGCTTTTCGGCTACCCCTGACGATCTTCCGGTGAGTCTATTAGTCTTCTTTCAGCAAACTCCCTGACACCATCCTGGCAAGCTCTCGATCTCTTTCGGTAAGCTCCCTACTAATTCATGGCAAGCTTCTGATATCCTAGGTAAGCTTCCGATGAACTCTCGGCAAGCCTCCGATCCCTTCGACGAGCTCCTGGCATACTCTCAGCAAGTTCCCTATTACATCATCCTAACCCTGGCCTGATGCCCAAACTTGACTCTGGCCCAATATTTGATTGTAATTTTCTCTCTATCGTAATTAATCCTGCATCAATTATCTCTAACACACACTTATTAGATCAATAATCCATCAATTGATTTTATCATCAAAATTCGAGATTCAACATATTCTCCTATAATTCTTTCTTTTTACTAATGACTGAGAAAAATATTTATCCAAACGAATCATGATCTTTCATTTGACTTTTTGATATTCATGCTCTACAAGCTAATCACGTGAACGATAGCACGTATGATACAATGTACGATCTTTTTGCTTATTATTATTGGCATATTCTTACTTTATGTTGTATGTTGCATATACTGTGATGTCATTGGATCTATGCAATGGGAATCAAATCGTGATGAGATCACGATAATGAGACTGATTCACCTTTAAATATAAAACTTAAATAACCTCGGTCATAGGTTACTCAAGAGGGACATCAAGATAATCAGACAGACTGGTATACTGTATACCCATCGATATAATAGAGGCGACTAGTCTCAAAGCTACTCATGTAAGGACACTAAGGGTATAGTATAAGTGCTCATTGAAGAATGAGTTTATTATTTGATCCATTTATAGAATACTATATGGTTAATAATACTTGACGTTAGATTGTGATTTTGTAGTCCTAGTTGTATATTTGATCTTTAGACTTAAGACACCAAGGATGTCTTATTTGACTACTCTTTTCTTTGACATCAGACTTACATGTCTAGAAGTTCTAGATCTGGTATAGTCGGTTATCAGGATTATTAGCCAATCTTACGAATATAATTGAGTATCAATAGAGGATTATCCACTCTTGGTATTGAAAGAAGAATATCTCATATGTTATTATTAAGATAAATTGTTGGTTAGGGTCGTTGGGATTGAGAGTGGAGTTCTCCGAGAGAATTCGATTAGAGCAAAACTTAGACGGATTCTATATGTGGCCTGATAGTACCATACCCGATATACAATCTCTGAGATATTAGATAGATGAGGTACTATAGATACATGATAACTGAGGATAGATATGTCCAATGGATTAGATCTCATATATCATTTGAGGACTATGACCTCTTGGCCTAGTAAATCCATTGTCGATGAGTTGAATGAATTATTATAAGATAAGAATTTATTAAGTAAGAAGGAGTTTTGTTGGGTGAAACTTATGGCCAGCTTAATAATGAGCCTAAAGAGTCACACACATATGATAAATGATTGTAGCGAGTAGAGGATTTGATATGAGTTATCTAACAAGCCCTTGTTGTCATTGGATGAGACCTATCATTAGTGGACTCCTTGCATGAGGTCCAATTATAGGCAAATTCAGATTATTGGATAGAGATCCAATAATCCAAGAGATAATGGTAATTAGATAGAGATCCAATACCTACTAAGGTAGGATCCATTAGAGTTTAAGAGACTCTCTATAAATAGGAAGCAAGGACAACTAATAAAGGTGAGAGGCTACATCTTTGGCTGCCCCCTCTTATTCTCCTCCCTCCCATCTCTTCTCAGCTAACCACCCCTCTCCCTGCTGTATGAGAACAACGAAGAAGAAAGGAGTTCTTCTTCTATGTTTGCTGCAAGGTAGTACGCAAAAGCATATGAAGAAAGTGCACAAAAGTTACAAGCTTTTTAATGAGCATCATTGTATCGATCTACCATGTGGATACCACTAGAGAGGAGCATATATGACCTCCTTCATCCTCTCTTATTGGATCTCCCTAGGTAACACATCTCATATGATACATAATTTTTTGGTTTTGTGATCTTTCACATACTAATCATTGTACAACGACATGATAAATATGAGAGATATTTAGTTTTTGATTTTCTACCATACATATAATGCTTACTAGTATACCATGAAAGAGCATCACATGCACACGGAAGACCAAAACAAAATTAATTTCCTATAGTTATCATATCGTCATGCAAAGATTAGTGCATAAAAAATTATAAAAACTAAAAATTATGATATGTGAGAGATTGAATACCTAGGTAGATCGTATATCCCTAAAATTCTAGATCCATATAGAGAAGAAGAACTCCTTTTCTTCTTCGCTATCCTTAAAGTTCTAGGATTGAGTTGGCACTTAGAGGGGCCGGGGGCGGGGTGAATTAGTGCTAAGTGAAAAACATAAGTTTGAAAAACTTTTCATTTGAAGAAAATCAATATTGAAAGTGTTTTAACTTGGAACTAGTTAATATGTGATTAAATCCAAGAGTAATAGTAATGAAAAGTAAGAAAGAGATGCACACTAGAGTTTTATAATGGTTCGGTCCCCTTGACCTACGTCCGATCCCGATTCCTCTTCACTCAAGGTCATTGGCTTCCACTTATGATCTTTTTCAATGGGCAAAGATTAAACACTCCTCTTATAGCTCAATTATCCTTTTATATGTTTAAGAGAAAACCATTACAATTCTCTTAGCTCTCCCCTAAACAAAAACTACACAAGAAGAAATGAGTGGGGAGCTCTTAACAAATTATAATAATATTTTCATAAGTTTTTTGCTCTTAATTCTTGTCTACTCAAGCAAGAATGGGTGGAGTATTTATAGGCCCCAAATTGCTTAAAAAATAGAGCTAAAATTCAAATTTTTGGGGATTTCCGATGTGTTTACAACCTCTTCCCCTTAGAGACTGTGTTTTGGTGGTAGTATCGCCAACTTGGGCGATACCACTGCTTGTCACAATCTGAGACACTATGTCTAGGTGGTACCACTGCCTAACACAGTTTCGAGGACTGTGTCTCTTCGAAGACTGTGTCTTCAAAGATCGTGTCTTACCTATTCTTGGGTTATTGAAATGAGCTTTCTAATAAGTTCAAATCAGCACTAATTAAGTCCTAATAACCTCTTAATTGAGTTAGTAAATTGAATTCTCATTATAATTGTAACTATGACACTTAAGGCAAAAATTACAACACATAATCTTTGTTGTCCGGTCATCAATTTCTCTCGGTGAACTCCCAATGAACTCTCAGCATTCTTCCGGTGAACCCTTGGGAAACTCTCGATCTCCTTCAGCGTACTCTCGATGAACTCCCAGCATCCTTCTGACGAACTTCTGATGAGCTCTCGACAACCTATCGGTGAATTCGCGATGAACTTCCTGGCAAACTTTTGGAGAACACTTGGTGAGCTTTCGACACATCGTCCAAACCTCGGCCAACTTTTGCCATACTTTTGGCAAGCTCCCAACCACATCGTTAGAACACTACCGACCTCTAGCAAACTCTTGATGAGCTGTTAACCACATCATCTGAACCTTGACTGAATCTTGGCGAGCTCCCGACCACATCGTCTGAGCCACGACTGACTTTCGGTGAGCTCCCGACCACATCATCCAAACCCCGATCTCGACGAGCTCCTAGCCACAATTGTTTTGCCTTTTCCCAATCGTAGTTAATCCTACATCACTTATCACCAATACATATGTTACAAACATAATAATTGGTTTCATCATCAAAATCTGAGATTCAATAATCTCTATTTTCTGATGATGATAACCAATTGATGATGGAGTTAACCTTTACTCCCCTATCCATATGCCATAAATAAAGCAAAGTTGAATTCAAATAAACTCATCACCTTTGAATTCAAGTATGAAATTTTGGCCATCTTAAAATTTTCTTAACTTAATCATTCATAATATCATACATAATAAAATTTTTACAACAACATTCATCTTTTTAGTACCACATAAAATTTTTAAAATATTTCAAAGATTTAAAAATAAATATTTCTCTTATATCATCAATTATGTTATTTCTCCCCCTTTGTCATCAACAAAAAGGAAAAAATTATCAATTATATTTAAATATTTTTTAAATATTTCTCACAACATTTAGCACATAAAGAGAGGAAGTTTGTCCATTACCCCCTCTTAGTAAAATAAGAAGAAGACTAAAGATAGAATTTAATTTATTTTTTATTTTGTAAAATAAGAAGAAGGATAGAGATAGAATTTTATGCATCATAAATGCCACATCAAATTTCTTTTTCCCCTCTTTGTAAATAAAATAGAAGAGGAAAAGGGGGGGAGGAAATCAAAGATCCAAAAATCAAGTATTAAAGAAAAAAATTAAATATCAAGACAAGGGGATACATTTGAAAATATTCATAAATCTAAGAATCAAAATATTGAAAGAGACCTCATGAGTCTTATCACAAGAAAATTTTGAATCATATTTTTTTATTTTGTAAATGTCAAGAAGAAAGAATCAAGTGAAACTATTTCGAAGGAAAGCTCAGAAAGCCAAGAAATCCAAAAAATTATGCTAACAAATCAAGCTTACTTTTCAATCATACATTTCTCATGTATTTAGAAATTTTAAATTTTAAAATTTCCTTTTAATTCCTCATTTAGTGTTGGAAGATTTTTCATATCCAATTCTGTTTGTTGTTGCAAGATATCAATTTTATATCTCCCTTGGTCATTGTAAAAAAGAAGGGAAGAATATAAAGGTACAAAATCTTTTCTTTTATATCAATTTTCAAATCATGACAAATTTAAGAATATCAATTTGGTGATAAGGTATACCATTTAAAAATATTAGGAACAAATAAATCGTATCATGAAGGATATTAGTATCAAATCATGAATACCAACAGACATGATTTAATTCGACAAATTTCCTTTTAGGTCAATAAAAAATCTTATGAGATCAAATATGAAGGATCTTGATTTATATAGATAATTTTCTTTTAATAAAATAAAAGAATCATAATGAATGATCTTGATTTATATAAAGATCTGAAATTATAATTTTCAAGATATCAAGATCATGATAAGAACTTTTCTATGGTAAGTTGCATAGGAGAAAAAAAAAAGTGATTCAAGTATAAGAAATTTCAAGTTATCAAGATCATGGTTCTTAATGAAAATCTCAAGTTATAAGATCATAAGTCTTCTCTTTGGTAAAATGAAAATTATAGAAGTAAAATGTTGATTCACATGAAAGATACCATTCAAATTTGTTTGGAAAAAAAATCTCATTCAAATTTCAATCATCAAAATCATTTTTGTAGTTCAATAGATTCAACAATAATGGTATCACTTTATCTTTTATTAAAAATTTTATTGATAAATTTTTAAAGAAAAACTTTTCTCTTTTTAATTGTTTCAATTCATGTGATTTATTTCATACAAAAATTCCTTCAACTTTTATACCAAATTTATGCATTGATTGTCATTTAAAACCCAATTTCATTTAAAAAAGAAATCATCAAGATCATTAACATAAAATATTTGCAAATAAGTAAACTATTTTCAACTTTTTAAAACTAAAAATCAAGTATCATTTCCAAAAGAAATCATATAACACTTTTAAACAACAGCTTCAATTTATTTTAATTCTGATGATTTTTCTTTCCTAAATAAGTCTAACTCTTTTGACTTAGTGAAATGAGTTACCATGCAATTTTCAATCTCATTTCAAAAATATTTTTAATTTTTAAAAATACTAAAAATAAAGCATGATTTTTCTCTCCTTTTATTTTATTTTATTTTAAGATCAAATTCAAGAATAATCTAACATTCAACAACAAACACCATATTTCAATATACAACCATCATAGCATTAAAATCAATTATTATTCAACCTTTATAAGTCAATCATTCAACATTAGCATTTATATTTAAATCAATCAATATAATATCATCTAAATCCCTTTTCCAAAAAAATTTAACGTAGATAATTTTTCATTAAGAATAACTAAGGTTCTTCATTGTAGTTCATTTTTGTAGTATGCTCTAGCTATGCATAAGCCATGCATCATCGAATAGTAATCATGAACTATCAAAATATTTATTGCCAATACTTTTAATTCCAATAATTTTTCTTATTATTGTTGATTATGCAAATGAGCTTGAAAAGTGTTTTAGACCTCAACTCACGTGTCTTAAGCATCCACTATCAAGACACTATTTAGTTCTCCTAGCCTTTGTTAGGAGACAAGCCTATAAGAGAGGGTTTTTGGTTTAGGTACTAATTTGACTTTAGATCCCTCATGAAAAGTTTTTCCTAATTTTACTAATGGCATTGAGTTATTTATGGTTCCTTTAGGAACCCAAACTAACTTGTGTGGGCTATACCTCTTAAATGAGCATCAATAGGTATAATGTCCAAGTCGACCATAAAAATTACATTTATTTTCGGATGAAGAATATAATGTGGGTCCTTTAATGAATATAGTTGGATTTTGATGAATATTACCTTCCGTTTTATGAACTTGACCCTTATTAGCAAGGATCATGTTTAATTACATCTAGCATTTCATATTTAGAGTAAGAAGTACATGGTGTTAATGCTCCATGCAAAGTTTCAAGTTTTTTAGCAAGTAATGCATGATCCTTTTTGAGTGATTTATAAGTTTTTCTAATTATTTTAAAATATCAAATAATTTATGAAAAGCATTGAGCAACTCATCAAATGTAAAAGAGGCTTCGGGTGAGTCAATTACCCTAATATTGATAGCCATGAGCATATAGTTAGACACTTCTTCTTTGTTGTGCTCTTCATCGTTGGAATGCTCTGGCTTCTTACGTTCATAGCAAGAGTTTGTATCCTTTTTTAGTTCATTTTTGTTCTTAATATCTTGTTTTGTTTTATTCCTTTTCATAAATTTTTTAAGTTCTTTTGTCAAAAGTTCAATGTCATTATCCTCATCACTCAAGCTTTCCTTCGAAGAGTCTTCTTTGTTCTTAGTGCAATGTCCTTTTTGTTCTTTGGAAGATTATTCTCATGTTCCTCTTTACAAGCCATTTCATAATTATGTACTAAGAGATTTATGTTTGATTCCTTTAATCTACTTGTGTCTTTGTATGTGACTTCTAATGTGTGTCATATATCAAAAGCAGAATCACATATAAAAACCTAATTAAACTTGTTTTTGTCCAAAGCATAAAATAAAGCAATCATAACTTTGGCATTTAAAAAAAAACATCTTTCATAATCATTCCAATCATTCATTAGATTGGAAGACTTCTAAAAGTCATTTTCAACTATATTCCATAACTTAAAATCCATAAAAATTAGAAAAATTCTCATCCTAGTTTTTCATTAGGTGTAGTCTGTCCCATTGAATATAAGAGGACATGTAATAGAGTGAACCTCGTTAATGCTAGAGAAAGTCATTTAATAAGTGAACTTAGCTCTGATACCAACTATTAGGATTGAGTTGGCACTAAGAGAGGGGGGTTGTGAATTAGTACTAAGTAAAAAACTTTGATTTGAAAAAAATTTTATTCGAAAAAAACTAATATTGAAAATGCTTTAACTTGGAACTAGTTAATAACAAATAAATCATAGAGCAATAGTAATGAAAGGCAAGAAAGAGATGCACACCATATTTTTATAATGGTTCAATCCCCTTGATCTATGTCCACTTCCAATTCCTCTTCACTCGAGGCCACTAGATTCCACTCTTGATGTTTTTCAATGGGCGAAGATTGAACACTCATCTTACAACTTTATTCTCTTTTTACAGGTTCAGGAGATAACCTTTACAATTCTCTCAGCTCTCCTTTAAACAAAAACTACACAAGAAGAAATGATGGGGAACTCCCAGAGAATTACAATAGTATTTTTCACAAGTTTTTTTCTTAATTCTTGCCTACTCAAGCAAGAATGGGTGGGGTATTTATATGCCCCAAACGACTTTAAAAGTGGAGCCAAAATTCAAAATTTTTAGGGACTTCTGAAGTGTTGACTGCTTCTTCCTTTGGAGACTGTGTTGTGGCGGTAGTACCGCCTACCTAGGCGGTACCACCATCTGATACAGTTTCAAAGACAATACCTCTTCGAAGTCTATGTTTTCGAAGATCGTGTCTTACCTATTCTTAGGTTACTGAAATGAGCTTTCTAATAAGTTCAAATCAGTCCCAATTAAGAACCAATGACATCTTAATTAAATTAGTAAAACTAACTCTCATTATGATGCTAACTATGACACTTAAGGTAAATAATTACAACACACAATTTTTGTTATCTGGTAGTCAATTTATCTCTCGACAAACTCCTAGTGAACTCCCAGTATCATTTCGGTGAACCCCCTAATGAGCTCCTGATCTCCTTCAGTGAACTCCTAATGAACTTCTAATGAGCTCCCGACAACCTATCAGCAAACTCTTGATGAACATCCTAGCAACCCTCTAAAGAACACTTGACGAGCTCTTGACAACATTGCCTGAACCTCGGCCAAATTCTGATAAACTTTTGTTAAGCTCCTGATGACATCGTCACAACCCCGACATACATTTGGCAAACTCTCGATGAGCCGTTGACTACATCGTTCGAACCTAGACTAACTCTCGGCGAGCTCTCGACCACATTGTCTGAACCCCAATCGACTCTCGGTAAGCTCCCGACCACATTGTTCAAACCCCGACTGACTCTCGGTGAGCTCCCGACCATAATTGTTTTGCCTTTTCCTAGTTGTAGTTAATCCTGCATTACTTATCACTAATACACGGTGTTGGGAAACATCAGCAGGAGCATCACATACACAATGAAAATCAAAACAAAAAATTGGTTTCCTACGCAGATCAAATTATTGTGTAAAATATTGAGGTCGTGAGAAAAATGTAAAAATCGATAAAACCACGATGTGTGAGAGATTAATTTTACCTAGGGAGATTGTATATCCCTGTATTCCAGACCCGAATGGAGAAGATGAAGGAGGTCAAGCGTCATCTTCTCTAGCGGTATCCACATGATGGATCTCTGTAGCGAAACTCCTCCAATCTGATCTTGCAACTCTTGCTCAAAGGGAGGGAGGAGAATAGAAGGTGGTGGCTAAAGCTGCAGCCTATCAACTATGAGTCTCCCCTCATATATATAGAGAGCTACCAAAAAACCCTAGGGCTCCTGCCTTAGTGGGTATTGGATCTCCATCAAATGACCCACTAACCTTGTATTATTAGATCTCTATCCAATAATCTTCTTAGGCCTCTAATTGGGCCTTAATCAAGGAGCCCATCAGCATAGAGTCTCATCTAATGAGAATAGGGGTTAATTGGATCTCCATTCAATCCTCTATTCGCTGAAGCATCCACCATATGTGTGTGGTCCTCTAGGCCCGATATCAAGCTGGTCATTAGTCACTCCCATCAGATCTCCTTCTGATATAGTGAATTATTATCTCCATAATAATTCACTCAACTCATCGACTATGGACGTACTAGGCCACTATACCATAGTCCCCAAACGGTACAGAGGGGATCAAATCCATTGGACCTATTTGTCCGTAGTTATCATGTATCTATAATCCCTCATCTAACTAGTATCACAGAGACCATATATTGGACATGATATTATTAGGTCATATACGGAATTCATTATAGTCTCGCTCTAATCGAATTCTCCCGGTGAACTCTTTCTCTCTCAATCCGAATGACCATGGGTAGGGATTTGTTTGAGCAAGTACATATGGGATATTCCTCTCGTGATACCAAGAATGGATGATCCTCTATTGACACTCAATTACCTTCATAAGGTTGGCTACCAATCCTGATAACCAGTTGTACTAGATCTAAAACTTTCTAAATCTGTAAGTCTTGAGTTAAAGAAAGGAGTACTCATACAAGGCATCTTTAGTATCTCAAGTTTAAGGACTAGATACACAACTGGAACTATGGAATCACTGTCTGACATTAGGTATCATTAACCATATAGCATTCCATAAGCGGATCAATCAGTGAATTCATTCTCCAATGAGCACCTGTACTATATTCGTAGTGTCTCCACATCAGTGGCTATGAGACTAGCCGTCTCCATCATATGGATTGGTATATAGTACACTAATCTGTCCGGTTATCTCAATGTCCCTCTCGAGTAACCTATGACCGAGATTATTTAGGATCTGTGTTTAAAGGTGAATCGATCTCATTATCATGATTTCATCATGATCTGATTCCCATTGCATAAAACCAAGGATATCACAATATATATGTAACAAATAATATAATGTGAGAACATGCCAATATTAATCATAAGTAAAAATATTACATAGCGTGTCACATGTGCCATCACTCACGTGATTGGCTTGCAGGGCACCTATAACCAACAATCTCCCACTTAACCAAAAACCAATCACCTTTGTGTCTGATCCCCATTAGACCCCTGTGACTCTCATAAACAATCTGAGCTAGTGGCTTCGTCAATAGATCTGCAATGTTATCTTCGGATGAAACTCTTTTCATTGCTATATCTTTTTGAGTCATGATCGCTTTAATCAGATAGAACCTCCTTAGAATAATTCTGATGAGACCTAGGTTCCCTTGCTAGAGTTATCGCTCTATTGCTGTCATAATATATGAGAGTTAGTTCCACACTACTTGGTATGACTCCCAAATCCTTGATGAACTTTTTCATCCAAACACCTTTCTTTGCTGCTTCTACTGTAGCAATGTATTTTGCCTCTATATTTAAGTCAGCAGTAGTATCTTGCACAAAACTCTTCTAGCTTACTGCTCCTCCATTCAGGGTGAAAATAAACCCTGAATTTAACTTGCTATCATCAATATCAGACTTAAAACTCGAGTCCGTGTAGCCCACCACCTGGAGGCTACCTTCTTCATATATCTGTAAAAGATCCTTAGTGCTTCTCAAGTACTGAAGGATACACTTTACTGCCTTCTAGTGTTCTAAACCTGGATCTTCCTGATACCTGTTCGTGACATTCAGAGCATGTGTTATATCAAGCCTGATACATAGTATCGCATACATGATTACTCTTGTTATAGCCCTTCTCCCTTTACCAAGCTTAGGAGAGAACCTTTACACCAACTTTTTTACAAAAAACCTCACACCACCTCAGAATAACCTTTGAACTCAAGGATGAAGAGACTCAATCACTTTTAAAAAGGTTTATACACTTCAAATCACAAGATTTCATTCTTGTTCATCCTTGCATCAAGCAAGCATGAGTGGGGGTATTTATAGTACCCCCAAAAGCTTTAGAAATAAAGCCAAAATTTTAAATCCCTAAGTTTTTTAGGTAATAGCGGTATCACCACAGGCGTTGGATAGTACTACCATCGAATAGAGACTCAATCACTTTTAAAAAGGTTTATACACTTCAAATCACAAGATTTCATTCTTGTTCATCCTTGCATCAAGCAAGCATGAGTGGGGGTATTTATAGTACCCCCAAAAGCTTTAGAAATGAAGCCAAAATTTTAAATCCCTAAGTTTTTTGGGTAATAGCGGTATCACCACAGGCGTTGGATAGTACTACCATCGAATAGAGCCTAGGATTCTAGGTTGTAGTGGTACCGTCACCGCCTTGGTGGTACCATCATCGGCTATGGGTGGTACTATTGCTAGAAGTCCCGAAAAGGCACAAAATAGTGCTTCCGGCTATTTGGGTAATACCACCCATGCCTACTTCAGGTCACCGAATTGGCCTTCCAACAAACCCGATTTGGCTATGGTTAAGGCCCAATAGGCTCCTAATTGAGTTGACATGGTTTCGACCCATTACCAACTTAATTTGACACTAAACAACCTCAATCAAGACTTAACCAGTTAATCACATATCTAGTATAATCACAAAGTAATAAGCATATTGTCCAACATTATGACATATCATCTGATCATCCGACACTTTGTATGAACTTCCGACATATCATCCTTTCCTTTGACGTATCTCTATCTATCGACATGTTAATATCCCACGACATCCAATCTTTTGGCACAATACTCGATCCTTCTGGCCTGATGCCCAAACTTATGATAAGAAGTCCATCCTTCGTCATGTTGTCCAATCCTCCAACCTAACATCCAATCTCTAACTTGATGCTTCTCTAGCCCAATGTCTGATTCTCCTACTATGACAATTTGCCTTGTGATGGTTTGTGTCCATGATTGAAGTTTTCCAGTGTCACTTATCTTAAAATCATATTAGTCCATAAATTTATTAATTGATTTCATCATTAAAATTCAGGATTCAACGACATTAATGAAGTCATTATCTCATATTGTCTTTAAGCATCATAGGGGTCTGATGGGGATCAGATATATAGGTGATTAGCTTTAGGTCAAGTGAAAGATTATTGGTTATAGGTGCCCTACAAGCTAATCATGTGAGTGATGGCACTTATGACACGTTGTACATTATTTTTGCTTATTATTATTATTAACATTATTCCCACTTTATGTTGTCGGTTGCATATTGATTGCTAGGAAACCTCAACGGAAGCATCACATGCATAGTAGAAGATCAAAACAAAACCGGTTTCCTATGTAGATCAAAATCATCGTGTAAAGATTGGTGCGCAAAAAGTCACAAAATCAAAAAACTACATCATGTAAGAAATTATTTAACTCGGGAGATTGTATATCCCTATTTTTTCATATCCGAATGGAGAATATAAAGGAGGTCAAACATCCTCCTCTCTAGCGATATCTACATAATGGATCACTATAGCGATACTCCTCCAATCGTAGCCATAAATCTCGTAACTCTTGTATAGAGAGAGGGAGAAAAATAAGAGGGGATGGCTAAAGGTGTAGCATATCACATAAGAGCCACCCCTGCCTCCTATTTATAAAGAGTCACCAAAAATAGGGAATCCTACCTTAGTGGGTACTGGATCTTCATCCACTTACTCACTAAACTTAGATTATTAGATCTCTATCCAATAATCTCCTTTGGCTCTAATTGGGCCTCATGTAGGGAGCCCATCAATATCTCATCTAATAAGAATAGAGGCTAATTAGATCTTTATGTAATCCTCTATCTACAGAAGCATCCACCATATATGTGTGATCCCCTAAACCCAATATTGAGCTGACCATGAGTTCTCCCTATCAGAACTCCTTCTAACTCAGTGAATTATTATCTCATAATAATTCACTCAACTCATCGACTATGGATGTACTAGGGCATTATACCATAGTCCCCAAGTGGTATAGGGGATTTTATCTATTACACTTATCTATTTTCAGTTACCATATATTTGTAATTCTTTATCCGACTAATATCCCAGAGACTGTATATCGGGCATTGTATCAGGCCAGATATGAAATCCATCTAAGTCGCACTCTAATCAAATTCTCCTAGAGAACTCATTCTCTCTCAATCCGACCAACATGATCAGGGATTTACCTGAGCGAAAGCATATGAGATATTCCTCTCATGATACGGATAGTGGATAATCCTCTATCGACACTCAATAACCTTCATAAGGTTGGCTACTAATCCCGATAACCGGTTGTAACAAATTTGGAACTTTCTAGACTTATAAGTCGGACATCAAAGAAAGGAGTACTCAAACAAGACATCATTGGTGTCTTAAGTCTATGGATTAGATATATAACTAGGACTATAGAATCACTATCTGATGTCAGGTATCATTAACCATACAGTATTTCGTAAGCAGATTAATCAATGAACTCATTCTCCAATGAGCATATGTACTGTATCTTTTGTATCTCCCCACAAGTGGCTCTGGGACTAGTCACCTTCATTATATGGATGAGTTTACTATACATCGATCTGTTCGGTTGTCTTGATGTCCCTCTTGAATTACCTATGACCATAATTATTTAAGATTTATGTTTAAAATCGAATCAATCTTATTATCATAATCTCATCATGATCTAATTCTCAATACATATAACCAAGGACATCATAAATAAATAAATAAATATATATATATATATATATATATATATATATATATATATAATAGATAATATAATGTGAGAATATATCAATAATAATAATGCAAAGAGATTGTGTAGTGTATCACATGTGTCATCACTCACGTGATTAGCTTGCAGAGCATTTGTAACCAATAATCTCTCACTTGACCTAAAGTCAATCACTTATATGTTTGATCCCCATCAAACCCCTATGATGCTCAAAGGCAATGGCTTTATCAGTGGATCTGTAATATTATCTTCGGATGGAACTCTTTCTATAAAAGAAAACATTGTTATATCTTTTCAGGTTGTGATCTCTCTAATCAAGTGAAACCTCCTCAGAATATGCTTAGACTTCTGATGAGACCTAGATTCCTTTGCTTGAGCGATTGCCCCATTATTGTCACAGTATATAGGAATCAACTTTATGCTGCTCAGTATGACTCTCAAATCCCAAATGAACTTTTTCATTCACACCCCTTCCTTTGCTGCCTCTACTACAGTAATGTATTCCACCTTTGTGGTCGAGTCAGTAATAGTATCTTTCTTAGAACTCTTCTAGCTTACTGCTCCTCCATTTATGGTGAAAACATATGACTGAAAACTTGAGTCCCTGCAGCCCTCAACTTGGAGGCTACCTCATCCAAATACTAGTAAAAGATCCTTAGTCCTTCTTAAATACTTAAGGATATACTTTACTGCCTTCTACTATTCTAAACTTGGATCCCTCTGATGCCTGCTCATGACACTTAGAGTAATGTTATATTAGGCTTGGAACATAGTATAACATACGTGATATATCGTTGAAGATAGAGTATCCTATCCATATCTACCCTTTCTTTAGGAGTCTTTGGAAACATACTCCTAGAAAGTAATATTCCATGTCTTATCGGTATGAGACCTCTCTTGGAATTCTCCATGCCAAACCTTTTGACAATGGAGTTTATGTACTTGGACTAGGGTAAGCCAAGCATTCTCTTGGATCTAACTCTATAGATTCAAATCCCTAAAATATAGGATGTTTCTCCTAAGTCTTTAATAGAAAAGTTTCTGGATAGCCAAGCATTACTATAGAAAGCATTCCTATATCATTCCCATGATTAGGATGTCATCCACATATAACACCAAGAAGGTGATAACGCTCCCACTTACTTTTATGTACACGCAAGGCCCATCTTCATTCTTAACGAAGCCATAAGGTCGATCTACTTATCAAATCTTATGTTCCAACTTCAAGAAGCTTGCTTTAATCCATAAATGGATCTGAGCAACCTATACACTTTATTTGGGCTCTCTCTAGATACAAATCCCTCTAGTTATATCATATACATCTCCTCCTCAAGATTACTATTAAGGAATGTGATTTCACATTCATCTACCAAATCTCATAATCATAGTGTGTTGCAATAGCCAAAAGAATTCAAATGGATTTAAGCATGATTACAGGTGAAGGTTTCACCATAGTCAACTCCTTACCTTTGATAATATCATCTAGTCACCAGCCTTGCCTTATAGGTCTCTATCTTTCCATATATTCTAATCTTCTTCTTGAAAATTCATTTGCAGTTGATGGGTACAATACCCTCAGGTGTATCCACAAGGTTCCAGACCTTATTAAATGCATAAAATCCATCTCAGAATTCATGGCTTCTTGTCACTTCTTGAAGTTTATATTCATAATAGTCTCCTTGTAGGTCTGAGGATTAATATTTTGAAAGTCCTCTCCACTAATATGTCTCACATATCTTTCAAGAGAGTGAGATATTCTACTAAACGTACGTAAAGTTAAAACTTGTATACTATATATCTGAACAGACTCGGACTTTGGAATGGTGCTTGAGCTAGGTTCTCTAACCTTGCTCAACTTTATCTCACTCTTATTGTTTCCACTAAGAATATGTTCTCTCTTAAGGAACACAACCCTCTTAGTAACAAAGATCTTATGGTCCTCGGGATGATAGAAATAATATCCTAAAGTCTCCTTAAGGTATCCACGAACGTGCACCATTCCGTCTTTGATTCCAGCTTATCAAGGTTGTCTTTTAATGTGCGCAGGACAACCTCAAATCATAACCACCTTAAGATCGAGCTTCTTTCCTTTATATATGTCATATAATGTAAATACTATCGACTTTAGTGGAAATCTGTTTAGTAGGTAAGCAACGATCTCTAAAGCATATCCCTATAATGATACGGGTAGGTCAATGAAACTCATCATGGACCACACCATATCTAACAACGTATGATTCCTCCTTCATGATACAACATTAAGCTGAGGTATAAGGAAGTGTCCACTAGGATAGAATCTCATGATTCCTGAGAAAATATGCAAGCCCTGTACTTAAGTATTCTCCTCCTTGATCTTATTGAGGAGACTTAATACTCTTTCTAATCTGATTCTCTACTTCATTCTTATATTCCCTGAATTTCTCAAAGGCCTCAGACTTATACTTTACTGAGTACATATGTCTATACCTAGAGAAATCGTTAGTGAATGTAATGAAGTATAAGTAATCACCTATAGCCTGAGTCAACATATAATCATATACATCACTATGTATGAATTTAGAAGCTCAATGGCTCTCTCTCCAGTTTTGCTAAAAGGAGAGTTTGTCATCTTTCCACGAAGGCAAGGTTTGTAAGTTACATACGACTCATAGATCTAAGTATTCATCTTTCAACAACCTTTAAATTATTCTCTCATAGATATAACCTAGCTACAATATCATAGGTATGCATTATTCACCTCATTTTGTTTCCTCTTGGATATATTTATATTAATAATGTGTGGAGAATTATCTAACATATATAAGTCATTTATCAAAGTCCCTCTAGTGATGATCTCATCATCCAAAATTATTGAATAACTATTATTCTCAAAAACTAATTTATATCTACTAATTGTTAAACAAGAGATATAAATAATATTTTTGATAATAGAGGAAACAAAATAGTATGCATCCAATGTAATGATAGCTCCACCAAGCAGATGTAGGGTGATATCCATAATGGCAACTGTAGCAACTCTTGCTCCATTCCCTATCTTGATGTTTATCTCACCTTTGGCTAGTCTCCTAGGTCTTGCCAGAACTTGTAATGTATTACAGATATGATAAGCCCTCCTGGTATCTAATACCTATGTGTTATCATAAAAATCTGACAAGTGAAGATTGATCATGAATATACATGAAGCTCCTCCATACTTTTATTTCGCCTTGTCTGCTAAGTAATCCTTACAGTTTCTCTTCTAATGCCCATCTTTGTCATAGTGGAAGCACTTTCCTTTATCCTATGCTGGGCCTTTCTTGGCAATATTTGTCTTACCTAGTATTTCCTTGCCCTTACCCCTCCTAAGGGTCTTACATTTTCTTTTTGGTCTCATTAATATAGAAAATTGGTTTCTCTTTCTTGATGGTACTCTCAGCTTCCCTCAATATATTGAGGAGCTTAGGGAGAGTCACCTCAAACATCCTTATGTTAAAATTCATGATTAAGTGAGAAAAGGAATCTGGCAGTGACTGAAGCATAAGATCAATGCACAGGTTATCCTCTAGGACTATTCCTAGACCTGTGTTTCTCAGTCTACTCTATCATTTTTAGGACATGGTTCAGAACTATGCCCTTTCTGTCATCCTGGCTTGGAAGAGACTCTTGGATATCTCATATTTTTGAGTTCTTCTCTATTCCTCAAATAGCTAGCGTAGATGAAGATGGATAGAATTGACATCCATGCTCTTATGTTGTCTTTGTAACTCAAGAGTCAAGGAGGCCAACATGCAATATTTTGCCAACATGGAATCCCTATATACTTTATAGCAAGCGATCTCATTCTTGCTTGCCCCTTCTTTTGGCATGGGCATAATTATATCAAGGACATATATGATTTTCTTCATCGTAAGAACTATTCTCAAATTTCAGAGTCAATCCTTATAGTTTGCACCAGTGAGGCGATTGACATTAAGTATGCCACATAGGGGGTTTGTAAGTGACATATTTTTTATAAACAAGATATAGCATAAATAAATAACATGTAGATTTTATGAAAAAACTAATTAAGATATGAATTTCTATCTTAATGAACTCCCATAATTTTCATAGCAAATCACGCAACACCCTTGGCATATGAAATAAAAGTCTTCGATAGACTTCTATTGGGGATCGAGATCCAATCAGTGTTTTAGTAGAACCACGAGTGACAACTAATTACACTAAGCCCAAAAGAAAAGCAACTCTTGCCAATCACAACTCCTTGTGATTCTCGTCATATTCGGCCTTCAAATCATCATGGTCTCTACTGCTCGACCAATCATAAAGTTTAGTTAAGTCATCACTATCATTGCAAGATGAGTCTGACTCGATGATATACTCTCGAGTGACTTAACCAAGCATACCATGTCCATAAGTTACCGATTATCTCTATGTCATAGGCGAGATCTCAATCACGTAGATAGGTGAGCCTCGAGTGACTCGACCAACTCAACCTATATCGTGATTCAATTTCTTCCTATAACAATGGAAGGCCACGTGGGTCAATCTTATTGTCTCATACTCACTGACTTAATATTATCGTCGAAGGGATTTTCATTTTTTATCAATCTTCAAATATATCATGTCGTACACATACATATTATATATATATATGTATAATTATATATATATATATAGTAGGTGTATAACACATCATATATTCAAGCCACATTGGATGATCATGAGTCATCACCTAATATGATTAAGCCTAAGCCAATGGGCCTAAACAATCATAATAGGATCTATGTATGCATTGGTGCATCTCCATGCCCTGTTGTCACGGACAAAAATATAAAGAGGGTGCTCAATTTAATGTTCATGTATGTTTATATTTTTTAGGTTTTGTTCATACTTTGTACAGGAAGTAGTGGGTTAGCAATAAGCTTTGTAGCCCTAGTTTGATTAGATTTCACAACTGGTTTCGGCTTGTAAATAAGAGTTGTGTCATATGGACACTATGGGGACTTCAACCTGTAATGAACATTAATACTTTGTGTGCAACCGTTCAAAGTTTGTAAAGTTTATGGTTGTAAATTTGCACTAGTTATATAAAGTATTTGCTGAAGTGGTTGCTTGTGGATCTCATGGAAAATACTTTCTCTAACCCATTTTCTCTTGTGTAGGTCCTAAGGGACCATAGGAAGTTTCGGGGAGGCTAACCTTTGCAGATGGATATGTGATGGTATCGCATGACTTAGGCAAAACCAGCTAAGTTCATGACTTTTGGTATCAGAGCGAGACAAGTACACAGAAACACTTGCCATGCAAACATGGGGGATCTAGCTAAGGTACATAGAGGGCAACTAGCACGCATAATAGTAGGGGAAAATGGACATTAAAATATAGGAAGAAGGGTCATTCAGAGGAGCGGGCATCTATGATTGGTATTCAGAGGAATGACCAACCCTTTATGCGAGAGGTACCACGAGGACAAGTAAGCTAAGAAGAATATATAGCGTACAAAGATTGAGATGGCTAAATTCGAGATATAGCTCGATGTTGGCAACCAAACATAATGGTGCTCAAGGTAAGCGAGGCACTTGGTAAAAGATGAGACAATGCAAAGTGAGATGTGTTTTGCAATGACCGAAAGAGTTACGCAAAGCCCACGAAGGTGAGAGAAATTACTAACTCGAAGAATTTAATACTCATGCAAGGGATGATGGAGTGTTCGTGGCCATCCCAAAGCGATCGAAACTCGGCGACATGGAGCATTGAAACTTTCTCTTCAGCGTGGGAAGGATATGTCTATCAAAGGTAGAAGCGTGCAATAAGTTCAGCATGTTGCTAGACCTTGAGGGGTGCAGTGAGGGCTGCATTGGCGAAGAGTCACAACATAGCAAGTGTGTTTGTTAGGGCAGAATAATGCATTGTCTGTTTAGCAAGATAGAGTAGTCTAAGGGGATGGTGGTCTCCAAAACTTCTAAAGGGAAGAATACAAAGAGGTAAATTGCTCCAACTGGATAGATATCCAAGACGGATGGGTCCTGGATCTCTAGAGGAAGAATTATATGTAGTAGATCGCACATGTTGAGAAAGAGTACCTCAAGATAATATTTCTATAAAGCTCAATGGATCAAGCGAGCAACGAGGAGTAGTCACATGATCTAAAATGAGGTAATACATTGGTAGATGCATTGTGAGATCAATTGGGGGAGCAATCCATGACAACATCATACGAAGGCATACTTAGACTTAATATGGAAATTAGACTCAATGAAGTATTGACTCATGGACAAAGGTCAAGGATATTAACTCTTGCAGAGGCAAAAGTGGGATCATGTCATTCACTGGGTTCTTCATTCTGATGGGACGGACTCGTCTTTCATGATGCCAAAGATGAAGGAAGCTTTGAGCCATATGCACCTTGTCTCAAAGATGCATTTGATGAAGGAACTAAGGTGATTCAACTTATTGAGGCAAAGTTAGAATCAGAAGGCCTTAGCATGGGGCAAGAGGATGTAGAGGCTAGTACTCCTGAAGAATTTGCCATAGTGTTGCCATTCGAGTTCTCATGAAGAAAGTGATGCATAGCGGATATTGAGGTGGTAGGGGATAGAGACCTAGGATCCAAACAATGGTACACCAATTTTAATAAGTCTGAGGATTTCGAGAGCTACTAGGCGATAAACTATCCTAGAGCGATGCTTCATCCGGGTGTGACTTGAGAATAGGTGGGCGAAGGTGAATTACCAAATAGTAGTTCGAGTTGATAGAGGCCACACATGGAGAGATCGTAATTCGAGTTCTTCCCACAAGATTCTGAATGTAATGGAGATGTCACTAGGAGGTGACATGGTGTAGCGAATCATGGTGGAATAGTTCAAGGCAACATATGGGGGAGAAGTCCTGTGAGTGACTTAATTATGCAGAGGTATGAACAAGAGCTACTAGGAGCTCCACTTTGGTGCAAAACATAATGGTAAGAAGGGCTATGGATTCAAGGAGTGAATGCCATGGTACACGCAGAGGCGGATCTTCTGTGTGCTCATTGAATCTTGCATTAGATGAAGGCCTTGGTTATCAACATTTGGGGGTTATATACCATCGAAGGAGAATTTTGAGTGTAAGTACCAATGAGTCCCATGGGAGGACTTGATCATATAAAGGTATGATCAGAGTGGTTGGGTAGTTGGACTACTTCAGTGCTTATATTCGTTTAAGGGAGCCCAACAAGTCAGAGGACAATGCAGAGTAAGCGAACGTCTCTACCAAGGAATCTAAGGAGAACAAAATCGATGCGAGCCCTACAATAGGATGGCAGAGGCCATGCATAAGAGTTATGCTAGTTACAAGTGCCCTGCAAGCCAATTACATGAGTGATGTCACGTGCGACATGCTGTGTGATCTTTTTATTTATGATTACTATTGGCATATTCTTATATTGTATTATTTGTTATGTATATAATGTGATGTCCTTGATTCTGTGCAATGGGAATCAGATCGTCATGAGATCACGATAATGAGATCGATTCAACTTTAAACACAGATCCTAAATAATCCCAATCATAGGTTACTCAAGAGGGATATTGAGATAACCGGATAGATTGGTGTACTATATACCCGTCCATATGATGGAGGCAGCTGGTCTCATAGCCACTTGTGTGGAGACACTAAGGATATAGTACAGGTGCTCATTAGAGAATGAATTCACTGATTGATCCGCTTATAGAATGTTGTATGGTTAATGATACCTAATGTCAGATAGTGATTCCATAGTCTTAGTTGTGTATCTAGTCCTTAGACTTGAGACACTAAGGATACCTTATATGAGTACTCCTTTCTTTGACGCCAAACTTATAGGTTTGAAAAGTTCCTGATCTGGTACAACTAGTTATCGGGATTGGTAATTAATCTTATGAAGGTAATGAAGTATCAATAGAGGATCATCCACTCTCGGTATTACGAAAGGAATATCCCATATGTGCTTGCTCAGACAAATTCTTGGCCAGGGTCATTCGGATTGAGAGAAGAAGTTCTTCGGTAGAATCCGAATAGAGCATGACAAACTGATTTCGTATGTGACCGAACAGTACCCTGTACAATATACGGTCTATAGATATTATTTAAATGAGGGATTATAGATACATGGTAACTGTGGACAGACAAGTCCAATAGATTTGATCCCCCTTGTACCGTTTTGGGACTATGATGTAGTGGCCTAGTATGTCCATAGTCGATAAGTCGAGTGAATTATTATGGGGATAATAATTTACTATATCAAAAAGAGTTCTGATGGGAGTGACTCACGGCCAGCTCGGTATCAGGCCTAGAGGGTCACACACATATGGTGGATGCTTCAACGAATAGAGAATTGGATGAAGATCCAATTAGCCCCTATTCTCATTAGATGAGACCCTATGTTGATTAGCTCCTTGATTAAGGCCCAATTAGAGGCCTAAGGAGATTATTGGATAGAGATCCAATAATGCAAGGTTAGTGAGTTATTGGATGATGATCCAATACCCACTAAGGAAGAAGCCCTAGGGTTTTGGTGGCTCTCTATAAATAGAAGTTGAGACTCATGGTTGATACACTGCAGCTTTAGCCACCACCTCCTATTCTCCTCCCTACCTCTGTGCAAGAGTTGTAAGATCAGATTGGAGGAGTTTCATTACAAAGATCCATCGTGTGGATATCGCTAAAGAGGAGGACACTTGACCTCCTTTATCTTCTCTATCCAGATCTGGAATACAGGAATATACGATCTCCTTAGGTAAAATTAATCTCTCACACATCGTGATTTTTTAGTTTTTATGATTTTTCTTGCGACCCCAATCTTTTGCATGATGATTTAATCTGCGTGGGAAATGAGTTTTTGTTTTGATTTCTGCTATGCTTGTGATGCACCCGCTGAGGTTTCCCAACAAGTTATAGTCTATCTTTCTATCAACTAAGGCGAACTGCTTCGAAAGTACAGAGGTATTGAAGTAGGTAGTCAAAAGGGGTGAGGAAGCGACAACGACTGGGGCTCAACTACCTAAAAGCAAAGCATCGGTTAGAAATGAGATGGATTAAGAGGAGTGCTACAGTGCCACATAGGTGGATCTAATAATCGTGATGAAATAGTAGGGTCATGGGCTTGGCCATGGTAACATAGAGGTAGGACTTCCATGGAGTTATCGATCCTTTGCTCTCATGGATGAAGAGCGTTGGTCGTGAAAGGGATCGAGGAGGTAGAGAATACAAAACCAAATTCCAAGTACTAGGACAAAGCTGAAGGCCAAAGGACTTCATAAGACCGGTGTTAATTTGCTTCTCATTAAGATAGCTAAAAGTTGGGGACTTCGAGTTGATGCTAGAGTGCTAGACCAAGGAACGAAGTAGATAATACATAGTGTTGTACAATCCCAAGTTGGGGACTTGCTCCAAGTTGGGGTGAAATTTTACTCTTTTCGGGCAAAAATTTTTACATTCTGAAATTTTGATGGCAGAGAGAAAGCAAATCATAATAACTAACTCAATGCAAAGAGTGCAAACACTTCAGGTGCCTCATAAGTGTGAGCAAAGAGCGAGCGAAGACTAGTATTAAGCTTGATGTATGAAATATAACCTCAAGGAGGTGGGCAAAGACAAGTAACTTTGCCTTCTTAACTCTTAAGAGAATGGATGAAACCAAGTACCCCACTTGTTTTATTTATCTTATAGAGGAGCTCTGCATAAGTTCAAAGACCCTTCAAAGAAACCTAATGAAAGACAATAGTTGTTAAATCCTCACCATTGGTGATCGGTGCTATTGAGAATAGATTGTCTGCTTTATTTTCCAATAGAATACCAATTGAAAGTGAAAGTGAGTGAACCCACTTGGAAGCGATAACTTTATTGAAGAAGAATCGATAGACAAATTTTATGAAGGAAGGTCTTTCCCTTTATCAGGAGGATCCGTAGGAATCAACAAGGATCAGCACAACACAATCGACCTTGCACCGGAGTCAATCATTGGTGAGTTAAAGCAACATGGTGGATCAGAGTTTGACTGCTTAACAATTGCAGCGGAGAGGGTCTGGGAGCCATAAGGCATGTTGCAACCAGAGTAAAAGGTTGAAGATCAGCATAAGATGCCGAGATACAGTATTTATAGTGGCTTCGACAAGGACGTTGAAGGAATAATTGGGGGAGAATGTCATGGACAAAAATGTAAAGAGGCTGCTCAATGTAATGTTCATGTATGTCTATATCTTTCAGATTTTGTTCACACTTTATACAAGTAACGAGCTAGCCGTAAGCTTGGTAGCTCTAGTTTAGCTAGCTTTTATGGTCAGTTTTGGCTTGTAAATGAAAGTTATATCATGTGGACACTTATGGGGACTTCAGTCTATATTGGACCTTGATCCTTTATATGCAACCGTTCAGAGTTTGTAAATCTATGGTTGTAAATTACATTGGCTATATAAAGCATTTGTTGAAGTGGTTGCTTGTGGATTCCATGGGAAATGCTTTCTCTAACCCGTTTTCTCTTTTGTATGCCCTAAGGGATTATAGGAGGATTCAGGGAGGCTGACCTTTGCGGATAGATACGTAATGGTGATGCACGACTTAGGCAAAACCAACTAAGTTTGTGACACTATGATTGTTAATCTCATCATTATTGGTTCTGTTGGATCCTTACTGTATTACCATGCGTCGTGATCTCCTGTCACAGCATCATGAGTCCCTTTGTCACCTCCACACTCCCATCACACCTCTCTGTGTAATTACAAAATAATCACAATCACGTAGGACTAATAATAAACGAGAAAAATGGAGGCTCGCAGGCCCCAATAATAATAATAATAATCACATGTTTACACATCACATCACATGACTTATGATTATCCATCCACATTATATATCATATGTACACATCACCATGTAGGATTACTAGATAATAAATAAATAACTAATTATTTAATTAATTATTTTTTAAAAAATTAGGATATGTTAGGAATATGTAGAATTATAAAGGGTATTTTTAAAATTATGGAAAAAAGGATATATATAGGAATTTCTCAAATTCTAAGGGATAGAATCATTATTTTGCTAAAAAGAATCCTTGGCCCTTTTTGCCCACCTCCAACAAGCCACTACCGTCGCCCCTACACAAGCAACGGTTGCCCTTGCTCGTGAGTGGTCACCATTGCCCTCGAGTGTGTATCGTGCTTACAAGCGGCGCCTCTATGGGCACCGCCCTTATCGGCGCTACCTCCTTGCGGCACCGTGGTGCTACTATAGTTGTGCGACCACCTAGCTGCAGTGGTTGCACTGGGCAACCTTTGCCAACGACCGCCGTTGCGGTTGCCGTCTCATGTGACCACGGCCATGGTGACTACCCTTGCCTAGGCGCCTGCAAAGGGCCTAGCCATCGACAGCCACCCTTGTCAGCAGCCCTAGCCATGTTGTCATGGACAACAATGTAAATAAAGTGTTTGATGAAATGCTCATGTTTGTCTGTGTCCTTTGGTTTAGGTACATATCTTATATAGCAAGAAGCGGACTTGCAATAGGCTTGACAGTCATAGTTTAATTTACTTTATGGCCAAGTTTGGCTTGTAAATACAAGTGTGTCTTATAAGCACTTATGGGGACTTCAGTCTGTAATGGACCATTATCCTTTGTGTGCAACCTCTCTGAGTTTGTAATGTCCATGAGTATAATTTGTATTTGACTTTATAAAGTGTTTTCTTGAGCAGTTGCTTGTAGATCCTGTGGGAATTGCTTCTTCTGGCCCGTTTTCTCTTTTGTAAGTCTAAGGGACTCTAGGAGATCTCGGGGAGAGCTGACCTTTGCGGATGGACACGCATGGGTACCGCACGACTTAGGCAAAATCAGCTAAGCCTATGACAATGTGGTATCAGAGTGGGACAAGCACACGCAGAAACACTTGCCATACAAACGTGGGGACCTAGGCTGTGGAGACGACACGGCATCCGGTTTTGGGGAAACAGACATTGAGATGTAGGGAAAGGAGTTGCTTAGAGGAGCGAGCATCCAGGTTTAGCATTCAGAGGAATGGCCAACCCCTTTGTGCGAGAGGCACTATGAGGACAAGCAAGCGAAGAAGAATGCGTAGCACACAAAGATTGGGATGATTGAGTTCTAAGCTATGGCTCGATGTTGGCAACCAAAAGTTCACGGTGTTCAAGGCAAAGTGGGGCGCTTGGTGAAAGATGAGACCGTGCAAGGTGGGAGGTGTTGTGTAACGACCGAAAGAGTTGTGCAAAGCTCACAAAGGTGAGGGGAATTGCTAACTCGAAGGCTTCAGAACTCATGCAAGGGCTTATACACGGACGATGAAATGTTCGTGGCCATCCAAAAGCGCGATTAGAACTCGGCGCCATGGAGCATCAAAACTTTCTCTTCGACATGGAAAGGATATGTCCATAGGCGACTGAAATGTGCAACAAGTTCAGCACGTTGCTAGACCTTGAAGGGTGCAGTGGAGACTATATTGGCAAAGGGTCATAATCTAATAATTGCATTTACGATGACAGAACAAGGCACAAGTTCAGTAAGACGGAGTAGTCCAAAGGGGATGGTAGTCTCCGAAACTTCCAGTGGGAAGTATGTAAAGGGAAAAGTTGCTCTAACAGGACAGATATCCAGGAGGGATAAGTCCTAGTTCTCTAGTGGGAGAATCATGTACAACAAACTACACATACTGAGGAAGAGTTCCTTAAGGCTATATCTCCACAAAGCTTAATAGACCGAGTGAGCGACGAAGAGTCATCGCATGATCTCAAATGAAGTAATGCATTGGTGGATGCATTTCGAGATTAAGTGGGGGAGCAATCTAAGGCAACATCATATGAAGGCATACTTAGAGTCGATGCAGAAATCGAACTCAATAGAGGACTGACCCATGGAATGGTGGACGTGAGGGCCACTATCAACTCAATGTAAATCGAGGAGCGAAGCGACTTGGGTGAAACTTGGTGAAGTATCCAAGTCACATGAAGGAAGTCGACATAAAATATAGAACATAGAGCGGAGGCACGGAGCTTTCCTTGGACAGAGGTCAAGGGCATGAACTCTTGTAGATGCAAGAGTAGGATTATACTAAGGTATAATCGGAGCACCTAGAGAGTTGGCTTGATGCTCACATTAAGCAAGGAGCACAGCAAGTCGGAGGATAAGGAGTGACGTTGCTACCAAGGAATCTAAGGAGAACAGAATTGGCACGAGCCCTGCAATAAGATGGCGGAGGCCATGCATGAGAGTTACAATCTGTCTTTCTATCAAGTAAGGAGAACTGCTAGGAGGACACAATGGTGTCAGCGGGTGGTCAAGAAGTGACGAGTCAGTGAGCTCACTACCCAAAAGCGTCGGTTAGAAAGGAGGCAGACTAGGAGGAGCGCCACGTGCCGCAGAGGCAGATCTACCGATCGCAAAGGAAGGGATGAAGATACAAGATAACGGATAGTAATGCTATAGGCTTGGCAGTGCCATGGTACCGTAGATGCGGGACTTCCATGGAGTTATCGATCCCTTTCTCTCATGGAGGGAAAGCATTGGTCGTAAAAGGGGCCGAGGAGGTGGAGAATGCAAAGGCAAACTCCAAGTACCAAGACAGGGCAGAAGGGCAGAGGCCAAGAAACTTCATAAGACCGACATCGATGGACTTCTCATCAAGATAGCCAAAAGCAAGGGACTTCGGGTTGATATAGGAGTGCTCGACCAAGGAACGAAGTAGGCAGTACATTACCTTTCTACTCAGAGGAGTAGACAACAAACGTGATGAAGAAGACGGTACAATCCCAAAGGCGACTAATCTATCAAAAACTTACTCTAAGTTGGGGAACTCCAAGTTGGGGTAAACTTTTTGATAGATCTGGTCACCTTTGGGATTGTACTGTCTTCTTTATCACCTACTCCTGCGGTAGAAAGATCTGTACCTACTTCTTGGTCAACTCTGCATCAACCAGTCCCTCACTACCTTGATGAAGCCCATCAACATCGTCTTATGAAGTTTCTTGGCTTCTCTGTCTTGAGCTTTACGACTAATCTCTATGAGAAAGGGATCGATGACTCCATGAAAGTCTGCATCTCTTGCACTGCCAAGCCCATAGCACTACTATCCGTTATCTTCATTCCCGATCGACCGGATATGCCTCCGAGTCCTCTTTCTGGCGGCGCTTTCTGGTGACATCATCGCTCTTCCACCCTTTCGACCACTCTGCGTTCTCCTGCTCGATGGAAGATGGCGTAACTCTCATGCATGGCCTCCGTCATCTTGTTGGGCTCGTGCATTCTCTCACTGGCGCTCGCCACGCGCCTCGACTGTCGCTCCTTAAACGTGAGCGGCGATCAACTCGATTATACCTTAGTATAATCAAGTCCCCTCCATGAGACTCACTGGTACTTATAATCTGACTACTCCCTCGGTGGTACACAGCCCCCATATGCTAATGACCAATGTCTTCATCTGATGCAAGCTTCGATGCATACATACAGAAGACTCGCCTCAGCGGTACTGTGGCATTCACTCTTTGAATCCACAACCCTTCTTGTCGTTGCACTATTCACTGAAGTGGAGCTCCCAATAGCTCCTGATCATCCACATGATCACGTCCCCCTCCATGGGACTCACTGGTACTTGCACTTGGACTTATTTCTCGGTGGTATATAGCTCCCACATGCTAATGACAGGCTTCCATCCAATGTAAGCTTCAATGCACACACGAAGACCTACCTCTGCGGTACTATGACATTCACTCCTTGAATCCATAGCCTTTCTTCTTGTTGTGTCGTACACCAAAGTGGAGCTCCTAGTAACTCCTGATCATACCTCCGCATGATCTTGTCCCTCACGAGACAAGATTACATGTATTGCATTGCCATAAACTATTCCACCACGATCCGCTGCACTATGTCGCCTCCTGGTGATATCTCAATTGCATACAGATTCTCGTGTGATGAACTTGGACTACGACTTTTCCATGTGTGGCCTCTACCAACACATCATAGGGCCTCCGCCATCTCCGATTTTTAGTTCACTCCCTTGGCAATTCACCTTCGTCCACCCATGGGTCACACCTGGATGAAGCATAGCTCTATGATAGTCCATCGCCATAGTGTCACGGGCTTAGCTGATTTTGCCTAAGTCATGCGGCACCCATGCGTGTCCGTCCGTAAAGGTCAGCCCTCCCCGAGATCTCCTAAAATCCCACAGACTTACAAAAAGAGAAAACGGGCCAGAAGAAGCAATTTCCACGGGATCCATAAGCAACTGCTTAAGAAAAACACTTTATAAAGCCAAAATACAAATTACACCCATGGACATTACAAACTCAAAGAGGTTGCACACAAAGGATAATAGTCCACTACAGACCGAAGTCCCCACAAGTGCTTATAAGACACACTTGTATTTACAAGCTAAACTTGGCCATAAAGCAAATTAAACTAGGGCTAAGCCTACTGCAAGCCCGCTTCTTGTTGTACAAGATATGTACCTAACCGAAGGACACGACTAACACAAGCATTTCATCGAACACCTTGTTTATATTGTTGTCGTGACATTCTCCCCACTTATTTCTTGACGTCCTCGTCGAAGCCTATAAACTGCATCTCCTTGCATTACTTGAATCTTTAATCTTACGCTTTGGTGCCTTTGGCTCCTAGCTCTGTGCATTGTTGTTGAGTAGTCGAGCTAATCCGCCATCTTGCTTCAACTCACCCATGATGAATCTGGTGTGGGGTTGGTGGGTTGTCTTGATCCTTATTGGTTCTCGGATCCCTCGATGAAGGAAAAGACACCTTATTATGTGCGATCGTAGTATACTCATATTGCTTGAAGCGGGTAGATGCTTGTTGGATCTTTAACGAGCATCGCCTCACAGACTTTGAAGTTTTTAAGGTCCTTTCTCCATAATCTTTGCCGATTGAACCTTCTTCCGCTGTTAGTTGTCACTTCCAAGTATGTACGCATCACTCCCTCTTAGTCAATTGGGAAAGGAAGTGAAAAAACTACTCTCAATAGCACTGATCACCAACGGTGAGGATTTGACAACCATTGTCTTCCATAAGCTTTCTTTGAAGGGTCATTGAACTTGTGCAGAGCTCCCTGCTTGGATAAGTAAGAGGCGGGATACTTGACTTCACCCATTCTCTTCGTAGTTGAGAAGGTAAGGTTACTTGGCTTCGCTCACCTCCTCGAGTTAAGAGAATTGGGGTACTCGGTTTCGCCCATTCTCTCGAGTTAAGAAGGCAAAGGTTACTCAATTTCGCTTAGCAAAGGTTACTTGATTTCGCTTGCCTTCTCGAGTTTGTACTTCATGCATTAAGCTGGGTACTAACATTCGCCTACTCTTTGCTCACACTTCTAAAGCACTTGAAGTGGTTGCACTCCTTGCGTTGGGTTAGCTACTGTGATTCACCTTCCCACTGCCATTGAACTTCTGGAATGCAAGAAGTTTTGCTCGAAAAGTGTAAAAAGTTTACTTGGCTTCTCTCAATTCCTCGAGTTAAGAGAACTGGGGTACTTGGTTTCGCCCATTCTCTCGAGTTGAGAAGGCAAAGGTTACTCAATTACGCCTGGCAAAGGTTACTCGATTTCGCCTGCCTCCTCGAGTTTGTACTTCATGCATTGAGCTGGTTACTAACATTCGCCTGCTCTTTGCTCACACTTCTAAAGCACTTGAAGTAGTTGCACTCCTTGCGTTGGGTTAGCTCGTGATTCACCTTCCCACCGCCATTGAACTTACGGAATGCAAGAAGTTTTGCGAAAAAGCAAAAGTTTACTCCAACTTAGAGTCCCCAACTTGGAGTAAGTCTTTGATAGGTCAGTCGCCTTTGGGATTACCGTCTTCTCCATCACCTTTGCCTACTCCTCTTGAGTAGAAAGTGCAGTACCATGTCTTGCCTACTTGTTCCACAGTCGAGCACTCCTGCATCAACCCGAAGTCCCTTAATTTCAGCTATCTGGATGAGAAGCCCATCGACATCGGTCTTATGAAGTTTCTTGGCCTCTGCCCTTCTGCCTCATCTTGGTACTTGGAGTTTACCTCTGTATTCTCCATCTCCTTGGCCCCTTTTTACGACCAATGCTGTCCCTTCATGAGAGCAAGGGATCGATGACTTCACGGAAGTCCCGCATCTACGGTACCATGGCGCTGCCAAGCCCATAGCACTACTATCCGTTACCTTGCATCTTCATCCCTTCCTTCGCGATCGGTAGATCTGCCTCTGTGGCACTGTGGAGCTCCTCCGAGTCCACTTCCTCTCTAACTGATGCTTTTCTTTTGGGTTGTTGAGCCCTGTTGGACTCGTCATCACTTCCTCGCCCCTTTCGACCACCTGCTTCGACACCACTGTGTCCTCCTAGCAGTTCTCCTTGGTCGATGGAGAGACAGACTGCAACTCTCATGTATGGCCTCCGCCATCTTGTTGCAGGCTCACGCCGATTCTGTTCTCCTTAGCTTCCTTAGTAGCAACGTTCGCTTACTCGGCCTTGTCCTCTAACTTGCCGGGCTCCCTTAAACGAATGTGAGCACTGAAGCAGTCCAACTCTCCAACTGCTCCGATTAATCAAGTCCCCTCTATGGGACTCATTGGTACTTGTAATCTGACAACTCTCTTGGTGGTACACAGCCCCCATATGCTGACGACTAAGGCTTTCATCTGATGCAAGCTTCGATGCATACACACGGAAGACCCGCCTCTGCGGTACTGTGGCATTCACTCCTTGAATCTACAGCCCTTCTTGCCGTTGCATTGTTCACCGAAGTGGAGCTCCCAGCAGCTCGATCATTCACATGATCATGTCCCCCTCCATGGGACTCACTGGTACGTACACTTGGATTTCTTCCTCGGTGGTATACAGCTCCCATATGCTGATGACTAAGGCTTTCATCCAATGCAAGCTTTGATACACACACGAAGACCCGTCTCTGCGGTACTACGACATTCACTCCTTGAATCCATAGCCCTTCTTCTTGTTGTGTCGTACACCAAAGTGGAGCTCCAAGTAACTCCTGATCATATCTCCGCATGATTTTGTCCCTCATGGGACAAGATTACATGTATTGCATTGCCACGAACTATTCCACCACGATCTGCTGCACCATGTCGCCTCTTGGTGACATCTCCATTGCATACAGATTCTCGTGTGATGAACTTGGACTACGACTTCTCCACGTGTGGCTTCTGCCAACACATCGTAGGGCCTTCGCCATCTCCGATTTTTAGTTCGCTCCCTTGGCAATTCCCCTTCGTCCCCCCCACTCCTTGGTTACTCTTGGACAAAGCATAGCTCTAGGACAGTCCGTCGCCTAGTAGCTCCTGAAGTCTCCTGACTTCGCTAGAGTTGGTGCACCATTGTCTGGATCTTGGGCCTCTATCCCCTACCAGCATAATCTTGCTATGCACCTCTTGTTCCTGACAACTTGAACGGCAACACTGTGGCATATTCTTCAAGAGTACCCACCTCTGCATCCTCTTGCCCCATACTAAGGTCTCATGATCCTAACTTTGTCTCCGTAAGTTGAATCACCTTAGTTACTCCATCAAATGCATCTCTTAGGTAGATTACATGTGCCTTGAAGCTCCCTTCATCTTTGGCACCATGCAAAATAAGTCTATCCCATCAGAATGAAGAACCCATGGAACGACATGATTCCACTCTTGCCTCTACAAGAGTTCATGCCCTTGACCTCTGTCTAAGGAAAGCTCCGTGCCTCCGCTCCATGTTCCATCTTCTATGTCGACTCCCATCATGTGGCTTGGATACTTCACCGAGTTCCACCCAAGTCACTCTGCTCCTCGATTTGCACTGAGTTGATAGTGGCCCTCACGTCCACCATTCCACGGGTCAACCCTCTGTTGAGTTCGATTTCTGCCTCGACTCTAAGTGTGCCTTCATATGATGTTGCCTTGGATTGCTCCCCCACTTGATCTCGAAATGCATCCACCAATGCATTACCTCCTTCGAGATCATGCGACAACTCTTCGTCGCTCACTCGGTCTGTTGAGCCTTATAGAGATATAACCCTGAGAAACTCTTCCTCAATATATGTAGTCTGTTGCACATGATTCTCCCACTAGAGAACTAGGACTTATCCCTCCTGGATATCTATCCTGCTGGAGCAACTTTTCTCTTTACATACTTCCCACTGAAAGTTTCGAGGACCATCATCCCCTTTAGACTACTCCGTCGTGCTGAACTCGAGCTTTGTTCTGCCCCCACAAATGTACTTGCTAGATTGTGACCCTTCTCCAATACAGTCTCCACTGCACCCTTCAAGGTCTAGCAACATGTGGAACTTGTTGTACATTTCAGCCACCTACGGACATATCCTTTCCATTACGAAGAGAAAGTTCTGATGCTCCATGGCGCCGAGTTCTAATCGCGCCTTGGGATGGCCACGAACACTCCGTCATCCATGTACAAGCCCTTGCATGTGTTTTGAATCCTTCGAGTTAGCAATTCCGCTCACCTCTGGGATGGCCACGAACACTCCGTCATCCATGTACAACTCTTTCGGTCGTTACACAACACCTCCCACCTTGCACGGTCTCATCTTTCACCAAGCACCCTGCTTTGCCTTAAGCACTGTCAAGTTTGGTTGCCAACGTCGAGCTATAGCTCAAACTCAACCATCCCAATCTTTGTGTGCTACGCATTCTTCTTCGCTTGCTTGTCCTCGTGGTGCCTCTCTCGCAAAGGGGTTGGCTATTCCTTGAATGCCAAACCAGGATGCCCGCTCCTCTGAGCGACTCCTTTCCCTACATCTCAATGTCCGTTTCCTCTAAACGGTTGCGTGTGCTGGCTGTCCTCCACACAGCCTAGCTAGGTCCCCTACATTTGTATGGCAAGTGTTTCTCGTGTCTTGGTCCCGATACCACATTGTCACGGGCTTAACTGATTTTGCCTAAGCCGTGCGGCACCCATGCGTGTCCGTCCGCAAAGGTCAGCCCTCCCCGAGATCTCCTAAAATCCCACAGACTTACAAAAATAGAAAACGGGCCAGAAGAAGCAATTTTCACGGGATCCACAAACAACTGCTCAAGAAAAACACTTTGTAAAGCCAAAATACAAATTACACTCATGGACATTACAAACTCAGAGAGGTTGCACACAAAGGATAATGGTCCACTACAGACCGAAGTCCCCACAAGTGCCTATAAGACACACTTGTATTTACAAGCCAAACTTGGCCATAAAGCAAATTAAACTAGGGCTGCTAAGCTTACTCCAAGACCGCTTCTTGTTGTACAAGATATGTACCTAAACCGAAGGACACAGACTAACACAAGCATTTCATCGAACACCTTGTTTACATTGTTGTCCATGACAACAGTGTCATGGAGCACCAGAACTTTCTCTTCGACATAGAAAGGATATGTCCGTAGGCGGCTTAAATGTGCAACAAGTTCAGCATGTTGCTAGACCTTGAAGGGTGCAGTGGAGACTATATTGGAGAACGGTCGTAATCTAGCAAGTACATTTGCAAGACAGAACAAGGCACAAGTTCAGCAACACAAAGTAGTCGAAAAGGGATGATGGTCTATGAAACTTCCAATGGGAAGTATGTAAAGAGAAAAGTTGCTCCAGCAGGACAGATATCCAAGAGGGATAAGTCCTAGTTCTCTAGTGGGAGAATCATGTGCAACAGACTACACATATTGAGGAATAGTTCCTCAAGGCTATATCTCCACAAAGCTCAACGGACCGAGTGAGCGACGAAGAGTTGTCGCATGATCTCAAAGGAGGTAATGTATTGGTGGATGCATTTCAAGATCAAGTGGGGGAGCAATCCAAGGCAACATCATATGAAGGCACACTTAGAGTCGATGCAGAAATCGAACTCAACAGAGGGCTGACCCGTGGAATAGTGGACATGAGGGCCACTATTAACTCAATGCAAATCGAGGAGCAGAGCAACTTGGGTGGAACTCGGTGAAGTATCCAAGCCGCATAAAGGGAGTCGACATAGAAGATAGAACATGGAGCGGAGGCACGGAGCTTTCCTTGAACATAGGTCAAGGGCATGAACTCTTGTAGAGGCGAGAGTGAGATCATGTCATTCCATGGGTTCTTCATTATGATAGGACATACTTATTTTGCATGGTGCTAAAGATGAAGGGAGCTTCGAGGCACATGCAAGCTACCTTAGAGATGCATTTGATGGAGTAACTAAGGTGATTCAACTTGCGGAGGCAAAGTTGGGATCATGGGGTATGATCAAGAGTTCTTGGGGTACTTGAAGTGCCATAGTGTTGCATTGGAGCCTGAATCATAGCAAGTTTATGCTCAGAGGAAGAAGTCCAAGTGTAAGTACCAGAGAGTCCCATGGAGGGGGCCGTGATCATGTGAATGATCAGGAGCTGCTAGGAGCTCCACTTTGGTAAACAATGTAATGGCAAGAAGGTCTATGGATTCAAGGAGTGAATGCCACAGTACTATAGAGGCGGGTCTTCCGTGTGTATGCATCGAAGCTTACATCAGATGAAAGCCTTGGTCATTAGTATATGGGGGCTATGTACCACCGAGGGAGTAGTCAGATTGCAAGTACCGGGAGTCCCATGGAGGGACTTGATTATACTAAGGTATAATCGGAGTGGAGAGTTGGATCTTTAGTGCTCACATTCGCAAGGGAGCCCGACAAGTCGAGGACAAAGCCGAGTAGCGAGTTGCTACCAAGGAAGGAAAAGAGGGCTGGAGTGCAACGATGGTGGAGGATCTATCTTTTCATCGACGAAGGAGAAGCTAGGAGGACACGGTGTCGGGGTGTCGAAAGAAGCGAGAGTCGGTGAGTCCGTAGCAAAGAGTCGGTTAGAAATATGGACTCGGAGGAGTACTAGAGTGCCATAGAGGCATCTGATTGCGAAGGAAGATGTAAGATAAGATAGTAGTGCTATAGGCTTGGCGCCATGGTACCACGAGACTTCCATGGAGTCATCGATCCCTTGCTCTCATGGAGGGAGAGCATTGGTCGTAAAAGGGGCCGAGGAGGTAGAGAATGCAGAGGCAAACTCCAAGTACTAAGATAAGGCAGAAGGGTAGAGGCCAAGAAACTTCATGAGACCGATGTCGATGGGCTTCTCATCAAGATAGCCAAAATTGAGGGACTTCGGGTTGATACAGGAGTGCTCGACCAAGGAACAAAGTAGGCAGTACACTGTACTGTACCTTTTTACTCATAGGAGTAGGCGACAAAGGTGATGGAGAAGACGATACAATCCCAAAGGCGACCGGATCTATCAAAGACTTACTCCAAGTTGGGGGACTCCAAGTTGGGGTAAACCTTTACTTTTTTCGAGCAAAACTTCTTGCATTCTAGAAATTCAACTACAGTGAGAAGGTGAATCATAGTAGCTAACTCAACACAAGGAGTGCAAACACTTCAAGTGCTTGAAGTGTGAGCAAAGAGCAGGCAAATGTTAGTAACCAGCTCAATGCATGAAGTACAAACTCGAGGAGGCAGGCGAAATCGAGTAACCTTTGCCTTCTCAACTCGAGAGAATGGGCGAAACTGAGTACCCCAATTCTCTTAACTCGAGGAGGTGAGCAAAGCCAAGTATCCTTAACTTCTCATTAACGAAGAGAATGGGTGAACTCAAGTATCCGGTTCTCTTACTTATCCAAGCAGGGGAGCTCTGCACAAGTTCAATGACCCTTCAAAGATAGCTTATGGAAGACAATAGTTGTCAAATCCTCACCGTTAGTGATCAGTACTCGAGAGTAGATTTTTCACTTCATTTCCCAATTGACTAATCGAAAGCGGGAGTAATGCGAATATACTTGGAAGTGACAACTAACAGTGGAATAAGGTTCAATGGGCAAATATTATGGAGGAAGGACCTTAAAAACATCAAAGTCTACGAGGCGATGCTCGTTAAAGCTCCAACAAGCATCTACCCAGTTTAAGCAATATGAGTATCTGCGATACTGGCGCATAATAAGGCAAGACTTTTCCTTCATCGAGGGATCCACGAGAACCAACAAGGATCAACACAACTCAGCCAACCCCACAGATTCATCATTGGTGAGTTGAAGCGGCATGGCGGATCGAGTTCGACTACTCAACAATAGCGACGAAGAGCTAGGAGCCAAAGGCGTGTGCAGCGAAGATTGAAGATTCAGTACAATGCGATGAGATGCAGCATCTATAGTGGCTTCGACGAGGACATCAAAGGAATAAGTGGGGAGAATATCACGGACAACAATGTAAATAAGGTGTTCGATGAAATGCTTGTGTTAGTCTATGTCCTTCGGTTTAGGTACATATCTTGTACAACAAGCGGGCTTCGATGAGCTTAGACCTAGTTTGATTTGCTTTATGGCCAAGTTTGGCTTGTAAATACAAGTGTGTCTTATAAACACTTGTGGGGACTTCGGTCTATAATGGACCATTATCCTTTATGTGCAACCTCTCTGAGTTTGTAATGTCCATGGGTGTAATTTGTATTTGACTTTATAAAGTGTTTGCTTGAGCAGTTGCTTGTGGATCCCGTGGGAATTACTTCTTCTGGCCCGTTTTCTCTTTTGTAAGTCTTAGGGACTCTACGAGATCTCGGGGAGGGCTGACCTTTGCGGACGGACACGCATGGGTGCCGCATGGCTTAGGCAAAATCAGCTAAGCCCGTGATAACAGTGCCACAAAGGCAGATCTACTGATCATGAAGGAAGGGATAAAGATGCAAGATAACGGATAGTAGTGTTATCACCTTGGCAGCGCCATGGTACCGCAGATGCGGGACTTTCGTGGAGTCATCGATCCCTTGCTCTCATAAGACCAAGAAACTTCGTTCCGAGGAGGTGGAGAATGCAAAGGCAAACTCCAAGTACCAAGACAGGGTAGAAGGGCAGAGACCAAGAAACTTCATAAGACCAATATCGATGGGCTTCTCATCAAGATAGCCGAAAGCGAGGGACTTGGTTGATGTAGGAGCGTTCGACCAAGGAACAAGTAGGCATTATATGTGCCTATCTACTTATAGGAGTAGGCAGCAAAGGTGATGAAGAAGACGGTACAATCCCGAAGGCGATCAGATCTATCAAAGACTTACTCCAAGTTGGGGGACTCCAAGTTGGGGTAAACTTTTTGCTCTTTTCGAGCAAAACTTCTTACATTCTAGAAGTTCAATGGCAGTGAGAAGGCAAATCACAGTAGCTAACTCAACACAAGGAGTGCAAACACTTCCGTGGAGAATGCAAAGGCAAACTCCAAGTACCAAGACAGGGTAGAAGGGCAGAGACCAAGAAACTTCATAAGACCAATATCGATGGGCTTCTCATCAAGATAGCCGAAAGCGAGGGACTTCGGGTTGATGTAGGAGCGTTCGACCAAGGAACGAAGTAGGCATTATATGGTACTGTACCTATCTACTTATAGGAGTAGGTAGCAAAGGTGATGAAGAAGACGGTACAATCCCGAAGGCGATCAGATCTATCAAAGACTTACTCCAAGTTGGGGGACTCCAAGTTGGGGTAAACTTTTTGCTCTTTTCGAGCAAAACTTCTTACATTCTAGAAGTTCAATGGCAGTGAGAAGGCAAATCACAGTAGCTAACTCAACACAAGGAGTGCAAACACTTCAAGTGCTTCAGAAGTGTGAGCAAAGAGCTGGCAAATATTAGTAACCAACTTAATGCATGAAGTACAAACTCGAGGAGGCAAGCAAAATCGAGTAACCTTTGCCTTCTCAACTCGAGAGAATGGGCGAAACTGAGTACCCCAATTCTCTTAAGTCAAGGAGGTGAGTGAAGCCAAGTAACCTTACCTTCTCAACTATGAAGAGAATGGGTGAAGTCAAGTATCCCAATTCTCTTATCTATCCAGTAGAGGAGCTCTGCATAAGTTCAGTGACCCTTCAAAGAAAGCTTATGGAAGACAATAGTTATCAAATCCTCACCGTTAGTGATCAGTACTACTGAGAGTAGATTTTTCACTTTATTTCCCAATTAACTAATCGAAACCGGGAGTGATGTGAACATACATAGAAGTGATAACTAACAGTGGAAGAAGGTTCAATGGGCAAATATTATGGAGGAAGGACCTTAAAAACTTCAAAGTCTACGAGGCGATGCTCGTTAAAGCTCTAACAAGCATCTACCCAGTTCAACCAATATGAGTATACTACAATACTGGTGTATAATAAGGCAGGTATTTTCCTTCATCAGAAGGATCCACGAGAATCAACAAGGATTAGAACAACTCAGCTAACCCCACACCAGATTCAATCATTGGTGAGTTGAAGCAGCATGGCGGATCAGAGTTCGACTACTCAACAATAACGGCGGAGAGCGGCTAGGAGCCAAAAGGGCGTGTTGCAGCCAAAGTAGAAGATTGAAGATTCAACAGAATACGAGGAGATGCAGCGTCTACAGTGGCTTCGACGAGGACGTTGAAGGAATAAGTGGGGGAGAATGTCACGAACAATAATATAAATAAGATGTTCGATGAAATGCTCATGTTTGTCCATGTCTTTTAGTTTAGGTACATATCTTATATAGCAAGAAGCGGGCTTGCAGTAGGCTTGGCAGCCCTAGTTTGATTTGCTTTATGGTCAAGTTTGGCTTGTAAATACAAGTGTGTCTTATAAGCACTTGTGGGGACTTCGGTCTGTAATGGACCATTATCCTTTGTGTGCAACCTCTCTGAGTTTATAATGTCCATGGGTGTAATTTGTATTTGACTTTATAAAGTGTTTGCTTGAGCAGTTGCTTGTGGATCCCGTGGGAATTGCTTCTTCTGGCCCGTTTTCTCTTTTGTAAGTCTAAGGGACTCTAGGAGATCTCGGGGAGGGCTGACCTTTGCGGACGGACACGCATGGGTGCTGCACGGCTTAGGCAAAATCAACTAAGCCTGTGACAATGTGCGATCACCCCTACAGGGGCCCTAGCTATAGCCGACCACCCTTACAGGTGGCCTGGTTATGGATGGCCGCCCCTTGCAAACACCCTGCCCGTAGGTGACTACCCCCCTCTGATACTACTATTGGGAATCTTCAACAAGAGCATTACATACATAGCAGAAGATCAAAATAAAATCAATTTTCTATATAGATCAAAATCGTCGTGCATAGATTGGTATGTGAAAAGCCATAAAATCGAAAAACTACATCATATGAGAGATTATTTACCTAGGGAGATCTTATATCCCTATTTTTTCAGATCCAAATGGAGAGGATAAAGGAGGCCCAATGTCCTCATCTCTGGTAGTATCCACATGATAGATCACTACAGTAATACTTCTCCAATCATAGCTACGAATCTCGTAATACTTACACAAAAGGAGGGAGAAGAATAGGGAGGGGGCAATCAAAAGTGTAGCCTATTACATAAGAGCCGCCCCTACCTCCTATTTATAGAGAGCCACCAAAAACCCTACTGAATCCTACCTTAGTGGGCATTGGATCTCCATCCATTTACCCATTAACCTTAGATTATTGGATCTCTATCCAATAATCTCCTTTGGCCTCTAATTGGGTCTCATGTAGAGAGCCCATCAATGTCAGGTCTTATCTGATGAGAATAAGGGTTAATTGTATCTCAATTCAATCCTCTATCCATTGAAGTATCCACCATTTGTGTATGACCCTCTAGGCTCAATATCGAGCTGGTCATGACTCTATCCTATCAAAACTTCTTCTAACTTAGTAAATTATTATCTTATAATAATTTACTTGACTTATTAACTATATATATACTAGGCTACTGTATCATAGTTCACAGACGGTATAAAAGATCTTATATGTTAGGATCAATTGACACTAAGAGGGGGTGAATTAGTGCAAATGTAAATCTTTATGTTTAAGGAAAACTTTTCGTAAGAATCAAAATAAAAATCAAAAGCATTTTATTGAGTAAGTGACCAATAAGCTATTGAAGGAAGCTAAGTTATAATTATGCTAAAAGAAAGCTCTGTATAAGAACATGCATAATTAAAAATACCAAAGTAGAGAGATGCGTAGAGATTTATAGTGGTTTGACCCCAATCTTGGCCTACATCCACTTCCAAGTCCTCTTCGTCAAGGCCCACCGATGTCCACTATCAATCTTCTTTGGGTAAAGACTAAACCCTTATAAACTTTCAACTTACAAGGAAGACACTTTACAAGAATACAACACTTAGCTTACTCTCATCCCCCTTTTTTTTTCTTATACACTTTTAGCACACACTTGTTTTTATATATTTTTGCCTAATGACTTGTATGAATACTTGTGCTAAATGCAAAAATACTTAAGGTATTTGTAGACCCCATTTGGCTTCATAAGAATGGAGCCAAAATTTAAATACACCCAAAAAAATTGGGTATGGGTGGTATAATAGGGTACGGGTAATACAACCACCGCCTGCTGCCTGGATTCCTGGGCGACGACGGTATAGCCGCTAGGAGTTTCAAAAAATTAATTCTTTTCACTTTTCCAATTCTGACTTGTACCTCCTATTGACCAATTTTCAGGTCAACCATTGAGCTCTCAACTTAAGCTCAATCTATCCCCTTAGTGGACCCCAGTTGCCTTGCATTAAGTTGATTTGGATTCCTTCAAAATCAAACTTAATTAGGACTTAATTTCGGACTACGACTCACTGATTACAACCATAAGGACTATCAAGCTAAATAATGACCTAACTCCTGCCAATCCGATAGCCTTTGGCATTCTTGCAGCGAGTCTTATGGTCTTCCTCCAGCGATCTCTCAACATGCTCCCAGTGAGCTTCCCGATTCCTTCAGCGAACTCCCGGTGAGCTCCCACAGCATTGTCCAAACCTTGTCCTGATGCCTAAACTTGATTCCGACCCATTATCTGCTTGTAACTCAATTCCCCATCGTAGTTAGACCTACATTACTTCCTCTAACACACAAGTTAGATTAAATACTTATCAATTGATTTCATCATCAAAATATGAGGTTCAACATTATCTATTGACCTATCTGTCCTTAGTTACCATGTATCTATAGTCTCTCATCCAACTAATATCCCAGAGACCGTATACCGAGCATGGTACTATCAGGCCATATACGAAATTCGTCTAAGTCTCGCTCTAATCAAATTATACCAAAGAACTCCTCTCTTAATCCGAGTAACCTAATCAAAGATTTACTTGAGTGAGAGCATATGAGATATTTCTGTCATGATATTGAGAGTGGATGATCCTCTATTTACACTTAATAGCCTTCATAAGGTTGGCTACCAATCTCGATAACAGGTTGTATTATATCTGAAACTTTTCAGACCTATAAGTCCTGCATCAAATAAAGAAGTACTCAAACAAGACATCCTCGATGTCTCAAGTCTAGGGACCAGATACACAACTGAGACTACAGAATTACTGTCTAACATTATGTATCATTAACTATACAATATTCTATAAGTAGATCAATTAATGAACTTATTCTCCAATAAGCAAATGTACTGTATCTTTAGTGTCTCCATACAAGTGACTCTGAGACCAACCACCTCCATCGTATGGATAGACAAACATTACACTGATCTATCCGGTTGTCTCGATATCCCTCTTGAGCAACCTATGACTAGGATTATTTAGGATCTGTGTTTAAAGGTAAATCAATCTCATTATCGTGATCTCATCATGATCTGATTCCCATTACACAGAACTAATAACATCACAATATATATATTCAACTAATAATATAATCTAATGTTAATAATAATAATGTAAAGAAACTATGCAGCATATCGTATGTGCCATTACTCACGTAATTTGCTTATAGGGCACTTGTAACTAGCATTGATATCTTTGGACCCATGCAATAGGAATTGAATTATGTTGAGATCATGATAATGTGATCAATTTACTTTTAAATATAGTCTTTAAATGATGTCGGTCATAGGTTACCCAAGAGGGATATTGAGATAACCGAAGAGACGATGTATTGTATGCTTATCCATATGATGAAGGTGGCTAGTCTCATAGCCACTCATGTTGGGACATTAATGGTACAACATAGGTGCTCATTGAAGAATAAGTTCACTGATTTATCCGTTTATGAAATACTAGATGGTTAATGATACCTGACATCAGACAATGATTCTATAGTTCTAGTTATGTGTTTGGTCCTTACACTTGAGACACCAAGGATACTTTATTTGAGTACTACTTTTTTTTGCACCAGACTTATAGGTCTGGAAGTTTTAAATTTTATATAACTGATTAATAGGTAGCTAAACTTACATAGAAAATTGAGTGTTAATAGAGGATCGTCCACTCTCGGTATCATGAAATGAGTATTTCGTGTGTTCTTACTCAAGCAAATCTCTGGCCAAGATCGTTCAGATTGAGAGAGGAGTCCTCCAGGAGAATATGATTAGAGAGAGACTCAAATAAATTCCGTATGAAACTTAACAATACCATGCTCGATATATGGTCTTTGGGATATTCGATAGATGAAGGACTATAGAAACACATACGGTAACTGAGGATATATAGGTCCAATGGATTAGATCCCCTTGTATCGTCTAGGGACTACAGCATAGTGGCATAGTACGTTCATAGTTTATAAGTTGAGTGAATTGTTATACGATAATAATTCACCGAGTCAGAAGGAGTTCTAATAGGTTTAACTCATTGCCAGCTCAATATTGGGCCTAGTGGGTCGCACACATATGGTAGATATGGTAATGAGTAGAGGATTGGATATGAGATATCCGATAAGCCCCTATTTCATTGGATAAGACCCAACATTAATGGATTCCTTAGGTGAGACCTAATTAGAGGTAAATTAAGACTATTGGATAAAGATCCAATAATCTAAGAGGTTGTTAGAGTAATTGGATAGAGATCCAATTCTCACTAAAGAAGGATCTATCAGGTTTAAGAGGCTCTATATAAATAAGTGATAGGGGTAGCTAAGAAAGGTGATAGGCTGCACTTTTGGCTATCTCCTCATATACTCCTACCTCCCCCTTCATCTCAACTAACCACCCCTCTCCTTGGTGTGTGAGAGTGAAGAAGAAAGGAATTTTTCTTCTACCCTTGCTACAAGGTGGTGCACAAAAACCGTGAGTTTTTTACACTATGAGGAATGAGCATTGTCCCTTCTTCCACTGTGTGAATACAACTAGAGAGAAGGACATCTAACTGTTAAATATTGAATTTTGATGATGAAATTAATTGATAAACTTATGATCTAACCCATGTGTTGAGAAAAGTGATGCAGGACTAACTATGATCGTGAAAAAGCAAAAACAATTAAAGTAGAATCAGATGTTGGACTAGAGTCAAAGATCGGGCATTGGACCAGAAAAATCTGGGATACACTAAAGGTTCAAATGATGCGGTAGAAGTTCACCAAGAGTTTGCCAAAAGATCGTCAGGAGTTCATAGAAATTTGCTAGGAGTTTGTCAGAAGTTCGTTGAAAGTTCGAATAAACAATTGATGTGCCATACAACTGGGATTGTTTGTATTAAAATTGTTTTAGCCTTAATTATCATGGTTAGGGTTTCAATTTAAGTTAGTTTTGGGAGAAATTCTACTAACTCAATTAAGGGCCCATTGGGTCTTGATTAAGGCTTAATTAAGGTTGATTTGAGCCCATTATGAGGCTGATTTCGTTGACTTGGGAGGAGGTACAAAAATTTAAATTTCAACTCCAAGAATTTAAAATTTTGAATTTCGGCTCTAAGAATTCAAAACACTAAGTCACACCCCCCCACCTCCACCCCACCCCACCTCCAACTCTTGTGCCCCCCTTCTTGGTGCCAACACGATTCTAACAGTTCATATCGGAGCAAGGTTTCCCTTTATTTGGTTTAAAACCTAAGAGAGATGGCTTTTGCTTGCAATTAAGACGATATTTCTATCACTCATCCTCCTATGTTCAATGGGACGAACTATATATATTGGAAAACTATGATGAAAATTTCTTATTTTCTATGGACTTCAATTTTTAGAATATTATTGAAAGTGATTTTGAAAAGTCTTCCACACTAATGAACGAATGGAATGATTTAGAGAAAACTCTCTTTGAATGCTAAAGTGATAAATACTTTGTTTTGTGCTTTTTGTAAAAACGAATTTAAACGGGTTTCTATATGTGAAACTGTACATAAGATTTGGCACACACTCGAAGTTACACATGAACGCACAAGTAGAGTTAAAGAGTAAAAAATTAATCTTTTAGTATATATATATGAGTTATTTTTTATAAAACCAAGTGAGACCATTGGAGACATGTACACCCATTTTACAGATGTTATCAATGGTTTAAAAGCACTTGGTAAAAGTTTTTTTAATTTTAAATTTTTTAATAAAATATTAAGATCCCTTTCAAAAGGTTAGGATCCTAAAGTAATGACAAAAAAAGAAGCAAAAGACTTAAATAAATTTTCACTTGAAAAACTTATCGGGTCTTTGATAACCTACGAAATGACATGTATAGAATATGGTGAACTTGAGAACAATCTTCCAAAGAATAAGAAGGATATTACACTTAGAACCAAAGAAGACCACTTGAAATAAAACTCAAGTGATGATGATAATGATGATGACTTGGCACTTCTTACAAGAAAATTTAAAAAATTCTTAAAAAAGAACAAAATAAAACAAGACACTAAGAACAAAAATGAACTCAAAAGGACTCAATAATATGCTATGAATATAAGAAGCTAGGATACTTCAAAAATAAATGTCCCTAAGTGAAGAAGAAGCTACCAGAGAAAAAGAAAGAGCTCAAAGAAACTTGGGATGACTCAAGTGCATCCGAAGATAAGGAGCCAACCAACAAGGAAGAAATTGTAAATTACACATTAATGTTATTTAGCAAAGAGGTATGTAACTCGAACGAATCTTCCTTATCTTACGATGAATTATTTAATATATTTAATGAATTATTTAATAATTTTAAATTAGTTAGTAAAAAGTATAAATTATTAAAAAGGATCATGTTTCTCTTGCCAGTGAATTTAAAAAATTAAAAAAATGAGCATAATGATTGTATGTGAGCTCCTTGCACTAAGTGTGAAGAATTAGATTCACTTAAAAAAGAAAATATTTTACTATAAGAAACACTAAAAAAATTAAAATATGTAACAAATCCTTAAACATGATCCTTGCTAATAAGGGTCATGTTCATAGAAGGGAAGAAATTGGCTTTGTGACTAACACTCAACAAAAGCCAACTATCTTCGTTATAGGACCCATATTACATGGTTCACATAAAAATAAATATAATTTTTATAGTAGATTTGGACATTATGCCTATAGATGGTCTTTTAAAAGGTATAGTTTACACAAATTAGTTTGGGTTCCTAGAGGAACCATAAATAACTCAATGTCATTAGTCAAATTAGGTAAAGCTTTTTATGAGGGACCAAAAGTTAAATTGGTACCTAAACCAAACCCCCTCTTTCTTGTAGGTATATCTACAAACAAAGGCTAGGAGCAAAAAAATGATACCTTGATAGTGGATGCTCAAGGCATATGACCGGAGATACAGCACAATTCTCTAAGCTCACTAGCTAAGACGAATGTATGTCACCTTCGAAGACAACAACAAAGGAAAAATAATTGGCAAAAGAATCATAGGTAACAAGTTAAACCTCTTGATTGAAGATATATTGTTAGTATATGGTTTAAAACATAATCTACTAAGCATTAGTCAATTGTGTGATAAAGGATATATCATCAAATTTGAATCTAATACTTGTATAATTGAAATATCACAAGAACTTATCTATTCTTGCCTTAAAAACTAATAATATGTATACTATTGATATTGATGATTTTTGTAAAGAAATATGTTTTTTAACTTTAAACGTTGATGCATGGCTTTGACATACGAGATTAGGTTATGCTAGTATAAAAAAGAATGTCTAGCATCAAATTCGTCAAAGACAAAGTTTGCAATGCATGCCAACTAGGAAAACAAATAAAAATTAATTTTAAATTAAAAAAATCAAATAAGCACTTCTAGACCACTACAATTGATCCACATGGATTTATTTGAACTAATTGATAAAATAGGTTTAGAAGATCTTAAATACGCCTTTGTAATTATTGTTAATTATAGTATTATTTTAAATATTTTTTAAAATTTTGTAAACTTGTTTAAAATAAAGTTTTATGATTTCATCTATTCATAGTGATCACACTGATGAGTTTCAAAATTATAATTTTTATAACTATTTGTGAGTCAAATAGGTATGACCATAATTTCTCTACTCCAAGAAATCTACAACAAAATGGAGTAGTTGAAAGAAACAATAAGAGCTTACAAGAGATGACAAGAACCAAGTTAAACGAACATAGCTTACCCAAATATTTTTGGGCCGAAGCCGTTAACATGGCTTGCTATGTCATGAATAGGATTCTTGTAAGACCATTACTTTCCAGAACTCCTTATGAATTGTAAAAAAATAAAAGACCCAACATTTCATATTCAAAGTTTTTTTGTTGTAAATATTTTATTTTAAAATGAAAAAGATGCCCTTGGAAAAATTCAATGCAAAATTCGATGAAGGCATATTTCTTGGATATTCCTCTATTTCTAAAGCATATCATATCTTTAATAAAAGAACTTTAGTCATTAAGGAATCTATTCATGTTATTTTTAATAAGTTTCCCAAATTCAAGAAAAATAATTTTGATGATGATTTTGATTTTAATACTTTAAATTTCAATAAAAACTCTCCTACGCTAATTAACTTCGATGCATCTTCTTCCTAAGAATCCTTACCTAAGGAATGAAAGTATGTAGATACTCATCTAAAGGAGCTAATCGTTGGAGATATATTAAAAGGGGTTCAAACTTGCTCTTTATTTAAAATTTTTTATGCTAATGCTACCTTTTTGTCTCAAATTAAATCAAAATGCATTGATCAAACCCTAAGAGATAATTCATGGGTTATTGTAATGCAAGAGGAGTGAAATCAATTTGAGGGAAATGAGGTGTGAAAGCTTGTTCCTAGACCTAGTGACCATTTAATAATTAGTACTAAATGGGTCTTTAGAAACAAGCAAGATGAACTTGGTACCGTGATTGGAAACAAGGCTAGATTAGTGGTTAAAAGGTTTTGACTAAAAAGAAGGTATTTCAAATGAAGAAACCTTCACTCCTGTGGCAAGATAAGAAACTATAAGGATACTCCTATTCTTTGCTTGTTGTGATAATTTTAAGTTATTTCAAATGAATGTTAGAAGTGTTTTTCTAAATGGTTTTATTTATGAAAAAGTTTATGTTGAATAACCACCCGGATTTGAAAATACTCTTTTTCCTAACCATATGTTTAATTATCTAAGGCTCTCTATAGATTGAAACAAGCCCCTAGGGCTTGGTATGAGAGACTTAGTTTATTTCTTTTTAAGAATAATTTTTTAAAAGCAAGGTCGATACTATATTATTTATTAAATATTTTTTAAATATTTTTTTCATTGTTCAAATTTATATTGATGATATCATTTTTTGTTCTTCAAATGAAACTTTATGTAAACTTTTTGCCAAAAGTATCAGCCAAGAATTTGAAATGAGCTTAATAGGTGAATTGACTTTTTTTTTAGGATTACAAATTAAGCAATTGAATGATGGTATTTTTATAGGTCGAAATAAGTATACTTTGGATTTTCTAAAATGATTTAATATGAATCGTGCTAAAGCTATAAATACACTTATGAGTACCTCTACAAAAGCAAATTTGGAGATGAAGGTGAAGGCTTTGATCAAAAAACTTATTAATGAAAGATAGGTAGTTTGCTATATCTAATTGCAACTAGACTATATATTATGTTCAGTGTTAATTTATGTGTAAGATTTCAGTCCAAACTTAAACAATCTCATTATAAGGTAGTTAAAAGAATATTTAAATACTTAAAATAAACTTTAAATCTAGAATTATGGTACCCAAAATCTGAAATTTTTGATTTAATTGCTTATGTTGATGTTGACTTTAGATGATGTAGGATAGATATAAAAAGTACCTCTAGAACCTATCAATTTCTAGGTTGTGTATTTGTTTCTTGGTCTTCGAAGAAGCAAAACTCTATCACATTCTTCACAACTGAAGCTAAATATGTTACAATAGGTGCATGTTGTGCACAGATAATATGGATGAGAAATACTTTAGAAGATTAGAATTCACTTGAAAAACATCCATATAAAATATGATACTACTAGTGTAATATGTTTAATAAAAAATCTCATTCAACACTCTAGCACTAAACATATTGATATTATGCATCATTTTATTAGAGATCACGTCAAATAATCATGATATATCTTTAGAATTTATTGATATAAAATATTAATTAGTTGATATCTTTACAAAACCATTGAATGGGAACAATTTGATTTTATTAGAAGACAATTAGACATGTTAAATATGACAAATGCATGAGTTCCTTTTATACATTTTTCAGATTTCTCGGATTTTGAATTTGAGCTTTCTTTCAAGATTGTTTCTTATCATTTCTTCTCCTTGCAATTTACAAAAGAAGAAATTTGATTCATGGACTTTTGGTATACTTGACCTTTTATGTGATGATTATTTCATATGAATCCTTTCTCTTTCTACTTACAAAGGGAAGAAAGAAACTTGCTAGCATCTTAAAAAAAGCTAAAATGCTAGATTTCACATCTCATGAAGCAAAATTTTGATTAACATCACATTTTAAAAACTTGGTAGCTTGTATATTCTAAAAGTGATGTCAAAGTTTCTAAAATACTAACATGGTTCAAATAGTTGTTGAACGTTTCTCCTTTTTGTTGATGACAAAGGGGGAGAAATGATGAATGTTTGGTATCATGAAGTAATGAATTGTATTATGCCCAAAATAATTAAAATTTTAATATTTTGGTATCATGTATGTTATGCCCAAAATGATGTTAATCTTAGTATCATGCATGAAATGATGAATGATTAAAAATTTTAATGTTTTAGTATCATGTATGTTATGCCCAAAAGTGATGTTGATTTGTATTTAGTATCATAAAGTAATATTGTATTTACTATCATAAAGTAATATTTTAAAATTATCCATATTATACTTTGATGATTTGAAACTATAATGATGCACAATATATAAAATTTTGATATGATATATTGCATATGATCATTATAATCAAAATTGTTTCACTTGAATTCAAAGGTTATTATTCCTTTTCAATTCAAGTTTGCCTTATCTCGATGTGGCATGTAGATTAGGAGTTAAGGTTAACTTCATCATCAATTGGTTATCATCATAAAAAGAAGAAGATTGTTGAATCTCATATTTTGATGATGAAATCAATTAATGAATTTATGATCTAACTCATGTATTGAGAAAAGTGATGCATGACTGACTACTTGTTATAGGTGCCCTATAAGCTAATTATGTGAGTGACGACACCTGTGACACGCTGCAGTAATCTCTTTGCTTATTATTATTAGTATTTTCTCACATTATATATTTCTATATGTATATTGTGATGTCTTGAATCTGTGCAATGGGAATCGAATCATGACAAGATCATGATAATGAGACCGATTCACCTGTAAACATAGATCCTAGATCATCCTGGTCATAGGTTACTCGAGAGAGACATCGAGATAACTGGATAGACTAGTCTATTGTATACTCGTTCATATGATGGAGGCGGCTGGTCTCATAACCGCTTATGTGGTGACACTAGAAGTATAGTGCAGGTGCTCGTTGGAAAATAAGTTTACTGATTGATTTACTTATAAAATGCTAGATGGATAATGATACATAATGTCAGATAATAATTTCGTAGTCCCAGTTGTGTATCTTTTGTATTTAGACTTGAGACACCAAGGATGCCTTATATGAATACTCATTTCTTTGATATCGGACTTACAGATTTAGAAAGGTTCATATCTGCTACAATTAATTATCAGAATTGGTACCCAACCATAATAAGGCAATTGAGTGTCAACAAAAAGTCATCCACTCTCGGTATCATGAGATAAATATATGGTGTATACTCCTTCAAACAAAATCTATGGCTAGGGTCATTTAGATTGAGAGAGAATGAGTTCTCCAGGAGAATATGATTAGAGCGAGACTTAGAAGGATTTCGTATGTGGCCTAATACTATCCATGCCTAATATATGGACTCTGAGATATTAGTTGAATAAGGAACTATAGATACATGGTAACTATGGACAGACAAGTTTGATGGATTTGACCACCTATACCATCTGGGGACTTTGGCGTAGTGGCCTAGTACGTCTATAATCGATGAGTCAAGTGGATTATTATGAGGATAATAATTCACTATATCAAAAGGAGTTCTTATGGAAGCGACTCACGGTCAGCTCGGTATCGGGCCTAGAGGGTCACACATATATGATGGATGTTATGACGGGTAGAGGATATGAGATATCTACGAAGCTCCTGGTTTGGATCCTATGGATGAGATCCAATAGGATTGGGTAATTGGATAGAGATCAAATTCTCAATATGAATGGAATCCATTTAGGAATATGCTCATTCACCTTTATAAATTCCTTGATTCATAGGCGAGAGCCAAAGAGAGAGCTAGAGAAGCTATCTCCTATTTCTCCTCATTATTTTTCTCCTCTTCCTTAGCTTGAGAGTATGGAGAGGCTGATCTCATAGCTAAGGAGCCTCGTTGTCATATTTGTCATATGAATTACTGCTAGAGAGGAGCACATGAGTGCTTATTCACCTTCTTTATTAGATCAGGAAATTTTCAAGGATATACGATCTCCCTATGTACACATCTCTTATAATTTGTGTAATTTTCAAGTTTTGCAAATTTTTTGCACATTAATAATCGCACAATAGCCAAATACTCAACTTTAGGAATCTGGGTTTTGTTTTTTTTATTTTTCTACTGCGCTTGAGATGTCGATCATAGATTTTTCGATAGTAGTATCAGAGCCAGGATCATCGTGTGATTGGCTTTATAAACTACATAAGATGTGTTTAATTATGTGAGTTATTTTATGCATTATTATTGTGTTTTTGACGTAGTTTCTATATCATAAAAGCACCTTATCTTTCTAGTTCAAAAGTACTTTATAACGATTTTTTGATGTCAAAAAATGTTGACGTGAAAAGAAGCGATAACTGTTGCTGCTTGGCAGATTGACTGAAGGCTACTTGTGGCCTTAGTCGAGAGCTTGTCTAATGCTCTCGGTTTGGCCGAAATGAGGAAACGCTGCTTGCAATGGCTGGTTACAAAAAGTCGACTCGCACGTAAGGGTTGAGGAGGAGTCACTAGTCTGTAAAAGTGATCCCATTACAAAAGTAGCACAGGAGTAGCAAGGCTACCTACACGGTGACTGCCCACAGCCAACTGCACGTATCCAGATGCTTGCATGGTGGCCAATGCCGCTTGTGGCCAACGGCCTGCAAGGTGGCTAGTGCTGCCCATGGCAGTAGGCCCGGCCAGGCCCTAGCAGGGAGGTCACCTGTGCAGGGTGGCCAGCCCGTGATCGACCTCCTGTGTAGGGCGACCAGCCCATAGTCGATTGCCTACGTAGGTAGGCGGCCAGACCACCTGCGCTGGCTGGCGGGCCGCACGAGGCGATGCCGCCTACGTGCTTGGCGATGCCACAAAGGCACTACTAGTGTGCGCACGGTGCGCCACACTAGCAACCACCTCTGCCACGTAGACACGGTGTCATCGCAAAGGGAGGAGGTGGTTACAAAAGTTGCAGCCATCGCAAGAAAGGATTAGGGCAACTTTTAGGCAAAAGGATGATTTTGCCTCTCAGAATTTAAAAAATTTTGAAGCATTCATTTCATAAATTATCAAAATACCCTTGATAATTTAGAAAATTCCCTTCATGTCCCAAGGCTTAAAAAAGTTAGTTAATTAACTATTATTATTTATCTAGTACTTCTAAATGATGATATATATATATGTGATGTATAATGTGGGAAGGTGATCATGGACCTTGTGATGTGTGTAATTGATTATTATTATTTGGGCCTATGAGCCTATATTATTATCATTTTATATCGGGCCTACGAGCCCAAAATTATATTGTAATTACACAAAGAGGCACAGAGAAGCCTGGAAGTAGCATCGGGACACTTGAGGCTGATTTGGATGATTACAACGTAAGGACATAAGTCGAGGTTCCAGCAGATCCGATGAAGATGAGATGAATGATTATTGGGCATGAAGATGCATTGATGCACACATAGATCTGATGTCAATGATTGAGCTTACTAGCTCAAGCCTATTAGGTTGTGTGGCCCATCATCTGGTGTGTTTGTGCATGTAATCGCTAGACACCTACTAGATAAATAATTATATATATATATATATATATATATATATATATATATATATATATATATATGTATATATGTATATATATGTATATATGTATATATATATGTATATATGTATATATATATGTGTATATATATGTATATATATATATATATATATATATATATATATATATATATATATATATATATATATATATATGATGTAAGTATATATTTGACGTGTGTGTGCGACACATCATATAAAGAGACCAAATCAAAAATCCCCTCCTATGATAATATTAAATTGGTAAGCATGAGGCAATAAGATTAACCTACGTGGCCTTTCATCATTATAGGAAGAAATTGGATCACGATATAGGTTGAGTTGGTCGAGTCCTTCGAGGCTCACCTATCCTCGTGGTTTGAGATCTTGCCTATAACTTGAGATGTCACCGGTGACTTGAGGACATGGTATTACTTGGTCAAGTCCCTCGAGAGCATATCATCAAATCAAACTCATCTTGTAACGATGGTAATGACTTAACCAGATATCATGGTTGGTCGAGTTCCTCGAGACCATGGTAGTTCGAAGGCCGAAAAGGATGGGAATCATAAGGAGTTATGATTGGCAAGAGTTGCCTACCTTTTAAGCTTAGTGTTATTGGTCGAGTCCCTCGAGGTCACACTAAGATATCGATTGGATCCCGATCCCCACTAGAAGTCTGTCGGAGACTTTCGTTTCACGTGCTGAGGTTGTCGCGTGACTCACTAGAAAATAGTGGGTGCATGTCAAGATAAAAGTCCATATCTTGATTGTTTTCTTTACAAAATCTGTATATTATTTATTTATGTTATATCTCATGTTTGTTGGAAACATGTTGCCAATAGACTCCCTACATAACATACTCGATGTCAATTGCCTCACTAGTCCAAACTTTATTGATTGGCTCTATAATCTAAGAATAGTTCTCATATTATAGAAAATCGCATATATCCTAGATACGATCATACCCTAGCTTAAGGAAGGGGCACCTCAGGAAGAGTTTGCTTAATATGTGAAGTATATAGATGATTCCACTCTTGCTCAATATTACATGTTAGCCTCTATGACTCTAGAGTTACAAAGACAACATGAAAACATAGATGGTAGATCTATACTCCTACATCTCCATAAATTATTTAAGGAATAGGGAATGACTCAGCGATATGAGATATCTAAGAGTCTCTTCTATGCTAGGATGATTAAGGAGACATCGGTTCAGAATCATGTCCTAAAGATGATAGAGTAGATTGAGAAACTCACAGGTCTAGGAATGATCCTAGATAATAACCTGTGTGTTGATCTTATACTTCAGTTCTTATAAGATTCCTTTTTTAGTTTATTATGAATTTTAATACGAACAAGATTGAGGTGACTCTCCTTGAGCTCCTCAATATAGAGGTAAGCAAAGAGCACCATCAAGAAGGAGAAATCAGTTCTCTACATTGGTAAGACCAAAAGGAAAAAAAAAGTTGAGAAATCCCTTAAGAAGGGCAAGGGCAAGGGCAAAAATGTTAAGGCAAAGGTTGCCAAAAGAGGCCCAGTAAGGGACAAAAGTTAGTGATTATACTATGGGAAAAACAAGCATTGGAAGATGAACTGCAAGGAGTATCTTGCAGAAAAGGCGAAATAGAAGCTTGGAGAAGCTTCATGTTCATTCATGATCAATCTCTATTTGTCATATTTTTATAATGACACATGGGAATTAGATACCGGGAGTGCTTATCAAATCTGTAATCATTGCATATCCTGACAAGACATAAGATATTGGCCAAATGTGAGATGGATCTCAAGATGGGCAACAGGCAAGAGTTATCGCCGTGGCTGTTGGCGAGGTCATTTTACATCTACTTGGTGGAGCTACTATTGCATTAGATGCATGTTATTTTATTCCCTCTATTATCAAAAATATTATTTCTATTTCATGTTTGATATTAAATAGTTATAAGTTAGTTTTTTAGAATAATAGTTGTTTAATTATAAAAGATGATAAGATCATCACTAGAGGAACATTGCATAATGGTTTGTTTATGCTAGACATTGCTCCACATATCATGAATGTAAGCATACCGATGATACTATAGGCTAGGTCACATCTATGAGGGAAGGATTCAAAAGTTGTTAAAGGATGGATACATAGATCCATTTGACTATGAGTCATATGTAACTTACGAGCTTTACCTTCAAGGAAAGATAACCAACTCTCCTTTTAGTGGAATTGGAGAGAGAGCCACTGAGTTATTAGAACTCATAAATAGTGATGTATATGGTCCTATGTCGACTCAGGCTATAGGTTACTCACAATGAAAGTAACATGCCTCGATATGGTAGCATCGCCCTTTGTAATGATCAATATTGGTAAGTCCATCAGTCCACATAGTTGTCCATATACCATTAGAAGATTCGACAGCTACCACAGCCCTTGCTTCTTTGGGCGGAACTCCAAGTTGAGGAGTTACTCTGAATGCTACCAAGATATTAGTATCTTTGACTTCGTAGTTAGGAGTATAATAAGTCAATTTGTAATCTTTAACACCAGCTTTAAATCCAACACTTGCTTTAGTCTATATTTGTGGTGGCATAAGTCTCTCCTTAAACTAATGAATTAAGAATTCACAACGACAAAGTCTACTCGATATAGATTATGCATGAATAAAACCTTTAACAATTTTTTTTTAAAAAAGTATTCAACTAAAGTTACTCATACTTCATTACATTCATTGATGATTTCTCAAGGTATAGACATATGTACTTGATAAAGTACAAGTCCAAGGCCTATGAGAAATTCAGAGAATATAAGAATAAAATAGAGAACTAGATTCAAAAGAGTATTAAGACTCTTCAATCATATCGAGGAGGAGAATACGTGAGTATAGAGTTCATCCAGTTCCTTAATGACTATGGGATACTATCTCAATAGACATCTCCTTATACACCTCAGCTCAATGGTATATCAGAAAGGAGGAACCACATGCTGCTAGACATAGTGTGGTCCATGATGAGTTTTATCGATCTACTCATCTCATTTTGGGGATATGCCCTAGAGACCGTAGCTTACCTTCTAAACAGAGTACTATCTAAATTGGTAGTATCTATGTCATATAAGATATAGAAAGGGAAGAAGTCTGATCTTAATGTTGTTAAGATTTGGGACTACCCTACTCACGTTAACAGACATAATCCCGATAAGCTAGAATCAAGGACGGAAAGGTCCAAATTCATGGGATACCCTAAAGAGACTTGTAGGTAGGACCAAAAGGTCTTTGTTGCCAAAGGGATAGTGTTCCTTGAGAAGGAACATATTCTTGGCAGGGATAGTGGGTCGATGATAGAGTTGAGTGAGGTTAGAGAACCTAGCTCGGGCACCATTTTGGAGACTGAATTTATTCAGGTACTTGACACAGGTTCTAGGTCTGCGATAGATCTAGCAGAGTGTCACATCCTCCTAAGAGATATGTGGGATAGATACATCAATAGAAAGCACACTCAGGATACTGATCCTAATACTTATGAGGAGACTATTACGAGTATAGACTCCGAGAAGTAGAAAGAAGCTATGAATTTTGAGATAGATTTCATGTACTTTAATAAGGTTTAGAATATTATTGATACACCTAAGGATATTATACCCATTGGCTACAAATGGATCTTTAAGAATAAGATTGGAGTAGATGGAAAGGTGGAGACCTATAAAGCAAGGCTAGTGGCTAAGGGGTATCGTCAAAGGCAAGGTGTTGACTATAACAAAACCTTCTTACTTATAGCCATACTAAAATTCATCTGAATTTTCTTAGCTATTACAACATACTATGATTATGAAATCTAGCAGATGAACGTGAAAATCGTATTCCTTAATGGTAACCTTTCAGAAGAGGTGTATATGATATAACCTGAGGGATTTATATCCAAAGAAAGTCTAGATAAGATATGCAAATTACTTAAGTCCATTTATGAATTAAAGCAGGCTTCCCGAAGTTGTAACTTAAGATTTGATAAGGTAATTATATCTTATGATTTTGTTAAGAACGAAGATGAGTCTTATGTGTACAAGAAGGTAAGTGTGAGTGCTATCATCTTTTTGGTGTTATATGTGGATGACATCCTAATTATTGAGAATAATGTATGAATGCTCTCCATGGTTAAAGATTGGCTATCTAGACACTTCTCCATGAAGGACTTAGGGGATGCATCCTATATATTGGGGATTCAGATCTATAGAGATAAATCCAATAGAATGCTTGGCTTGTCCCAATCCAGGTACATAGACACCATTTTCAAAAGGTTTGACATAGAAAATTCCAAGAGATGTCTCATACCAATGAGACATGGAATATCACTTTCCAGGAGTATATCCCCAAAAACTCCTAAAAAAAGGGCAAGCATGGATAAGATATCTTATGCTTCTATGATAGGGTCTATTATGTATGTTATGCTATGTACCAAGCCTGATATAGCGCATGCTCTGAGTGACATGAGCAAGTATTAGGCAGATCCAAGCTTGGAGTACTAGAAAGCAATAAATTTTGTCCTTAAGTACTTAAGAAGGATTAAGGATCTTTTACTAGTATATATATAGAGGAGGTAGCCTCCAGATTGAAGGCTACATAAACTTGAGTTTCTAATCTAATGTCAATAATAGGAAGTCAAATTTGGGGTATGTGTTTACCTTAAATGGAGCAGCAGTAAGCTAGAAGAGTTTAAAGCAAGATATTGCCTCTATTGACTCAATCACAGAGGTAGAATACATTGTTGCAGTGGAAGCAGCAAAGAAGGAAGTCTGGATTAAGAAATTTATCACAAATCTGGGAGTTGTACCGAGCAATATAGAGCCAATCCTAATATTATGATAATAACGAGGCGATCGCTCAAGCAAAGGAACCCAGGTCTCATCAGAAGTTTATGCACGTTTTGAGGAGGTTCCATTTAATTAAAGAGATCATGACTCATGGAGATATAACATTGAAGATCCACTGAATACGCCATTACCATAGATTGTATTTGAGCATTATAGGAGTTTGATAGGGATCAAACACATATGTGATTAGCTTTATGTCAAGTGAGAGATTGCTAGTTATATGTGCCCTATAAGCTAATCATGTGAATGATGACACCTATAACACACTATAATAATCTCTTTGTTTATCATTGTTGATATTTTCTTATATTATATATTTCTCGATGTATATTGTGATGTTTGTAGATCTATGCAATAGGAATTGGATCATGATGAGTTTATGATAATGAGGCATAGGTTACTCAAGAGCGACATCGAGATAACCGAATAGACTAGTATACTGTATACTTTTTCATATGATGGATGCAGCTGGTCTTATAGCCGCTTGTGTAAGGATATTAGAGGTATAGTGCAGGTTCTCATTCGAGAATAAATTTACTAATTGATCTGCTTAATAATACTGGATGGATAATGATACATAATGTCAGATAATAATTTTGTAGTCTCAATTGTGTATCTAGTCCTCAGACTTGATAAACTAAGGATGTCTTGTATGAGCACTTCTTTCTTTGATGTCGGACTTATAGGTCTTGAAAGGTCTAGATTTGATATAACCAGTTATCGGATTATCAGCCAACCATATAAAGGTAATTAAGTGTCAACAAAGGATCATCAACTCTTTATATCATAAGCATAATATCTCGTGTGTACTCACTCAAACAAAATGTCTAGCTAGGATCATTCAGATTGATAGAGAAAGAATTTTTTAGGAGAATCTGATTAGAGCGAGATTTAGAAGGATTCAGTATGTGGCCTAATAGTATCCATGCCCAATATACAATCTTTGATATATTAGTTGGATGACGAACTATAGATACACGATAATTATGGACAGACATGTCCGATGGATTTGTATCCCCCTGTATTGTCTGGGGACTATGGCATAATGGCATAGTACATTTATAGTTAATGAGTTGAATGAATTATTATGAGGGTCACTATATTAGAAGGTGTTCTGATAGGAGCGACTCATAGCCAGCTCAATATCAGACCTAGAGGGTCATACATATGGTGGATGTTGTGACGGGTAGAGATATGAATATGAGATATCTGCGAAGCTCCTGATTTGGATCCTATAGATGAGATCTAATAGAATTGGTAATTGGATAGAGATCCAATTCCCAATATGAACAGAATCCATTCAGGAATATGCTCGTTCACTTATATAAATAGAAGACACTCCTTGGCTTATTGGGGAGAGCTAGAGAGCGAGCTAGAGAAGTTGCCTCCTATTTCTCCTCAATGTTTTTCTCATTCTCCTTAGTCTGAGAGTGTAGAGAGGCTAATCTTGCAGCTAAGGAGCCTTGTTTTTGCACACTAATCATCGTGCAATAGCCAAATACTCAACTTCGGGAATCTAGGTTTTATTTTTTATTTTTTCGCTATGCATGAGATGTCGATCATAGATTTCCCGACACTAACTATGATTGTGAAAAGGCAAAAAAAAATTAAAGAAGAATTGGATGTTGGACTGCAATCAAAGATCGGGCATCAGGCCAAAAGAATCAAGGGAGATGCCAAATGTTCGTACAATACAACTGAAGTTCACTAGGAGTTCGACAGAAGTTTGATGGGAGTTCGTTAGAAGTTCACCAAAAGTTTGAATGAACAATTGACATATCAGACAACCAGGATTGCTTGATTGTAATTGTTTTAGCCTTAGTTATCGTAGTAAGGGTTTCAATTTGAGTTAGTTTTGGGAGAAATTCTACTAACTCAATTAAGGACCCGTTGGGCCTTGATTAAGCCTTAATTAAGATTGATTTGAGCACATTATGAGGCTGATTTTGTTGACTTAGGAGCAAGTATAAAATTTAAATTTCAAATCCAAGTATTCAAAATTTTGAATTTTGACTTCAAGAATTAAAAATTTTGAATTTCAGCTCCTAGAATTAAAATTTTTGAATTTTGGCTCCAAGAATTTAAAATTTTTTAATTTTATCTCCAAAAATTCAAAATTCTAAATTTTGACTCTAAGATTTGACGTCATATAGGGCCTATAAATACCCCACCCATTCTTGTTTGTAATAGCATAAAAAGAACCAGATTTAAGATTAAAATACTTATGATTTTAAGTGTAAAAGTGCTATTGTAATCTCTTGAGAGTTCTCCTCCACCTAAAAAGTCTAGGTCTTATTCTAAGGGAGGTGTGAGTCTTGTGAAGGTTCTCTCCTAAAGTAGTGAAAAGGAGAAAAAGTTGTAAAAATGGTAGTTAATCTTCGCCCATTGAAAGAAGATCATTAGTGGACACTGGTGACCTCGATAGAGAAGGAATAGGGGGTGGAGTAGCTCACGATGACCGAACCACTATAAAATTGGTGCCTTCTCTTCTTTATTATTTAATTACTTTATGAATTACTTTACTTGTTTATAACAGTCCTACTAATATTTTTAAGTTCAAATGCTTTCTGATACAAGCTTTATCGAACGAATCATTAAATCTAATAAATGTATTTTTTTAATTTTATAAACTTTTTATGCACTAATCATCGCACGATGATTTGATAAACATAAGAAACTAGTTTTGTTTTTGTTTTTTGCTATACATATGATGCTCCTATCAAGGTTTCCAACAGAGATGAGGAGGCTAGCAACTATATGGGTCCAAGCCTATGACCCTTTAAACCCGTCTCTTATTTATAGAGAGCCCCTTTTACTAAACCCTAATGGATCCTTCTTAGTGAATATTGGATCTTTATCCAATAATCATTGGCTTAATGGATATTGGGCCCTCGTCCAATAACCACTTTAAGCTTTATTGGGTCTCACCCAATGGATCCATTAAAATAGGGGCTTATTGGATATCTCATATGTAATCCTCTATTCATCGTGTTGTCCATCAATGTGTGTGACCCTTGGGGCTTATTGTTGGGAAACCTCAGCGGGTGCATCACATGCACAGCAGAAATCAAAACAAAAATTGATTTCCCATGTAGATTAAATCATCATGCAAAAGATTGGGGTCGCGAGAAAAGCCGTAAAAACCGAAAAAATCACGATGTGTGAGAGATTGATTTTACTTAAGGAGATCGTATATTCCTGTATTCCAGATCCAGATAGAGAAGATGAAGGAGGTCAAGCGTTCTCCTCTCTAGCAGTATCTACACGATGGATCTCTGTAGCGAAACTCCTCCAATCTGATCTTGCAAATCTTGCTCAGAGGGAGGGAGGAGAATAGGATGTAGTGGCTAAAGCGACATCCTATCAACCATGAGTCTCCCCTTCTATTTATAGAGCCACCAAAAACCCTAGGGCTCCTTCCTTAGTATGTATTGGATCTCCATCCAATTATCCACTAATCTTGCATTATTGGATCTCTATCCAATAATCTCCTTAGGCCTTTAACTGGGTCTTAATCAAGGAGCTCATCAGCTTAGGGTCTCATCTAATGATAATAGAGGCTAATTGGATCTCCATCTAATTCTCTATTCGCTGAAGCATCCACCATTTGTATGTGACCCTCTAGGCCCGATACCGAGCTGGCCATGAGTCACTCCCATCAGAACTATTTTTGATATAGTAAATTATTATCCTCATAATAATTTACTCGACTCATTGACTATGGACGTACTAGGCCACTATATCATAGTCCCCAAATGGTACAGGGGGATCGAATCCATCCGACCTGTCTGTCTACAGTTACCATGTATCTATAATCACTTATCCAAACAATATTTCAGAGATCGTATATTGGACATGGTACTATCAGGTCACATACGGAATCCGTCATAGTCTTGGTCTAATTAGATTCTCCCGGAGAACTCTTTCTCTCTCAATCTGAATGATCCTGGCTAAGGATTTATCTAAGCAAGCATATATGAGATATTCCTCTCATGATATCAAGAATGGATGATCCTCTATTGACACTCAATTGCCTTTGTAAGGTTGGCTACTAATCCCAATAACCAACTGTATCATATTTGGAACTTTCTAAACCTGTAAGTCTGGCGTCAAAGAAAGGAGTGCTCATACAAGGCATCCTTTGTATCTCAAATCTAAGGACCAGATACACAATTGAGACTATGAAATCATTGTCTAACATTAGGTATCGTTAACCATATAGCACTCCATAAGCGGATCAATCAGTGAACTCATTCTCCAATGAGCAATTGTACTATATCCTTAGTGTCTCCACACAAGTGGCTATGAGACCAGTCGCCTCCATCATATGGACGGGTATATAGTACACTGATTTGTTCGGTTATCTCGATGTCCCTCTCGAGTAACCTATGACCAGGATTATTTAGGATCTATGTCTAAAGGTGAATCGATCTTATTATCATGATCTCATCATGATCTGAATCTCATTGCACAGAACCAAAGATATCATAATATATATGCTACATATAATATAATATGAGAATATGCCAATATTAATCATAAGCAAAAGATTACAGTGTCACACGTGCCATCACTCACGTGATTGGCTTGTAGGGCACCTGTAATCGGCAATCTCCCACTTGACCGAAAGCCAATCACCTATATGTCTGATCCCCATCAGACCCGGTGATGCTCAAATACAATCTGAGCCAGCGGCTTCATTAGTGGATCTGCAATGTTATCTTTGGATGGAACTCTTTCAATTGTTATATCTGTTAGGGTCATGATTGCTCTAATCAGATGGAACTTCCTTAAAACAATTCTGATGAGTTCCCTTGCTAGAGTTATCGCCATGTCACTATTATAATATATAGGAGTCAGCTCCACGCTGCTTGGTATAACTCTCAAATCCTTGATGAACTTCTTTATCCACATCCCTTTCTTTGCTACTTCTGTTGTAGCAATGTATTCCGCCTCTGTGGTCGAGTCAGCAGTAGTATCTTACTTGGAACTCTTCCAGCTTATTACGACTTCTCTATTCATGATGAAAACATATCTTGAGTTTGATATGCTATCATCAATGTCGGATTCAATACTCGAGTCCATATAGCTCTTAACCTGGAGGCTACCTCCTCCATATATTAGTAAAAGATCCTTAGTCCTTCTCAAGTACTTAAGGATACATTTTACTACCTTTCAGTGTTATAAATCTAGATCTGGCTGATACCTGCTCGTGACACTCAGAGCATATGCTATATTAGACCTGGTACATAGCATCACATAAATAATAGACCCTATCGTTGAGGTATAAGGTATCTTATCCATATCTACCCTATCTTCAGGAATCTTTGGGAACATACTCCTAGAAGTGATATTCCATATCTTATTAGTATAAGACCTCTTTTGGAATTCTCCATGCTAAACCTTTTGATAATGGAGTCTATGTACCTAAATTGGGACAAGCCAAGCATCCTTTTGGATCTATCTCTATAGATTCGGATCCCCAAAATATAAGATGCTTCCCCTAAGTCTTTTATAGAGAAGTTTTTGGATAACTAAGCCTTTACTATGGAGAGCATTCCTATATCATTCTCAATGATTAGGATGTCATCCACATATAGCACCAAGAAGGTGATAGCGCTCCTACTTACCTTCTTGTACACACAAGGCTCATCTTTATTCTTAACGAAGTCATAAGATCTAATCACCTCATCAAATCTTATGTTCCAACTTCATGAAGCTTGCTTCAATCCATAAATGAATCTAAGTAACCTGCACATTTTATCTGGACTCTCTTTGGATATGAATCCCTCTGGCTGTATCATATACACCTCCTCCTCGAGTTTGCTATTGGGGGATATCATTTTGACATTCATTTGCCAGATCTTATAGTCATAGTGTGCTACAATGGCCAAAATAATTCTAATGGACTTAAGTATAGCTACAAGTGAAAAGCTTTCGACATAGTCAACTCCTTATCTTTGACGATATCATTTAGTTGCCAGCCTTACTTTATAAGTCTCTACCTTTCCATCCACTCTAATCTTCTTCTTGAAGATCCATTTGCAGCTGATGGGTACAATACCCTCAGGTGCATCCACAAGGTTCCAAACCTTGTTAGAGTACATGGAATCCATCTAAGAATTTATAACTTCTTGCTACTTCCCGGAATCTATACTCATAATCGTCTCTTCGTAAATCTATGGATCAACATCCTGAGAGTTATCTCCACTTATATCACACGTATCTTTCAGGAGGGTAAGATACTCTACTAGTCCTATGCAAAGTTGGAACTTGTGTGTTAGGTACCTAAACAAACTCGGGCTCTGGAATGGTGTTAGGTTCTCCAAACTCGCTCAATTCTATCTTGCTCCCATTGATTCCACCAAGAATGTGTTCCTTCTTAAGGAATACAGCTCTCTTGGCAAAAAGACCTTTCGATCGTTAGGATGATAGAAATAATACCCTAAAGTCTCCTTAGGGTATCCTATGAATATGCAATGTTTCGTCCTTGATTCCAACTTGTCAGGGTTGTGTCTTCTAATGTGGGCAGGATAACCCCAAATCTTAACCATCTTAAGATCGAGCTTCTTTCTTTTCTATATCTTATATGGTGTAAACACTACTAACTTTGATAGAACTTTACTTATAAGGTAAGCTGTGGTCTCTAGGGCGTACTCCCAGAATAAGACGGGTATATCACCGAAACTTATCATGGATCACACCATATCTAATAGTGTGTGATTCCTCCTTTCTCCTCCTTTCTCATACACCATTGAGTTGAGTTGTATAAGGAGGTGTCCACTGGGATAGAATCTCATTGTCCCTAAGGAAATGGGTGAACTCTGTATTCAAATACTCTCCTCCTCGATCCGATTGAAGAGTTTTAATATTCTTTCCCATATGGTTCTCCACCTCATTCTTATATTCTCTGAATTTCTGAAAGGTCTCAAATTTATACTTCATCAAGTACATATGTCTATACCTAGAGAAATTATCAGTGAATGTAATGAAGTATGAGCAACTACCTATAGCCTGAGTCAATATAGGACCACATACATCACTATATATGAGTTCCAATAACTTAGTGACTCTCTCTCTAGTTCCCCTAAAAGAAGAGTTGGTCATCTTCCCATGAAGGCAAGGTTCGCAAGTTGTACATGACTCATAATCAAATGGATCTAAGTATCCATCTCTTAACAACTGTTGAATCCTTCCTTTAAGTATATGACCTAGCCTATAATGTCATAGGTATATATTTTTTACCTCATCTATTTTCCTCTTAGACATATTTATATTCATGATACGTGGAGAAGTGTCTAATATATATAAGCCATTTATAAGGGTCCCTCTAGTGATGATCTCATCATCCATAATTATTTAATAACTATTATTCTTAAAAATTAATTTATATCTATTAATTATCAAACAATAAATGGAATAATATTTTTGATAATATAAGAGACAAAATAGCATGCATCAAATGCAATAATAGCTCCATCAGGCAGGTGAAGGGTGACATCTCTAACAGCAACTACAGCAACTATTGTTCCATTACTCATCTTTAGGTCTATCTCACCTCTATTCACTGAAGCATCCACCATATGTGTGTGACCCTCTAGGCCTGATACTGAGCTAGCCGTGAGTCACTCCCATCAGAGCTCCTTCTGATATAGTGAATTATTATCCTCATAATAATTCAATCGACTCATTGACTATGGACGTACTAGGCCACTATGTCATAGTCCTCAAATGGTACAGAAGGATTGAATCTATCAGACCTGTCTATCCATAGTTACTATGTCTCTATAATCTCTCATCCAAATAATATCCCAGAGACCATATATTACACATGGTACTGTCAGATCACTTATGGAATCTGTCATAATTTCGCTCTAATCGGATTCTCCTAGAGAACTCTTTCTCTTTGAATCCGAATAACCCTGGCTAGGGATTTGTTTGAGCAAGCACATATGGGATATTTCTCTCATGATACCAAGAATAGATGATCCTCTATTGACATTCAATTACCTTTGTAAGGTTGGCTACCAATCCCGATAACCAGCTGCACTAGATCTGAAACTTTCCAAACTTGTAAGTTTGGCATCAAAGAAGGAATACTCATACAAGGTATCCTTGATGTCTCAAGTCTAAGGACCAGATACACAACTGGGACTATGGAATCATTGTCTGACATTAGGTGAATCGATCTCATTATCGTGATCTCATCATGATCTAATTCTCATCATGCACAGAACCAAGGATATCACAATATATATATAATATAATGTGAGAATATACCAATATTAATCATAAGCAAAAGATCACACAGTGTGTCACACGTGTCGTCACTCACGTGATTGGCTTATAGGGCAACTATAACCAACACTTATTGCACCTGCTAGAAGCCCTTTTGACTCAGTGAATTATTATCCCCATAATAATTCAGTCAACTCATTGACTATGGATATATTAGGCCATTACGCTGTAGTCCTCAAACGGTATAAAGGGATCTATCATTAGATCTATCTTACCTTAATATAATATATCTATAGCCCCTCATCTATTTAATATCTCAGAGACCTTATACTAGGCATGGTACTGTTAGGATCCATACGAAATCCATCCGAGTCTCACTCTTATCATATTCTCCTAGGGAACTCCTCTCTCAATCCAAGTCTCTCTCTTATTGGATTCTATTAATTCGATTTAACCTGGCCAAGGATTTATTTGAGTGAGAATACACATGATATTTCTCTTATGATACCAAGATTAAATGAACTTTTATTAACACACATTGTCTTTGTAAGGTTGGTTGTTATTCTCAATGATTGACTATACTAGATCTGAAATATCCATACCTATAAATCTAATATCAAAGAATGGAGTACTCAAATAATGCATCATAGGTGTTTGAAGTCTAAGGATCAGATACATAACTAGGACTATGAAATTACTCTTTGACAATGAGTGTATCATTAACTATCCAACATTCTGTAAGTGGTAGTTGCCTCCATCAAATGGATGGGTGTATAGTACATTGGTCTATCTGGTTATCTCGATATCCTTCTCAAATAACCTATTACCAGAATTATTTAGGATCTGTGTTTAAAGGCTGAATTGATCTTATTATCATGATCTTATTATGATCCAATTCTCATTACATAGATTTAAGAATATTATAATATATATTCATCATAAAATATAAAGTGAGAAAATATCATTACTATTATTAATTAAAAGAGATTGTGCAATGTATCCATGTGTCATCACTCATATGATTGACTTGCAAGGCACAGGTAACTAGCAGGAAACTCGATTGATCAAATTAGCATTGCAAGTAAAGAGAATAAAACTAAATTATAAGTAAAGGGCAAGTAAAGAGAGGCAAACCAATTTATAGTGGTTCAGTCTTTCCCACCTATATTCACTCTCGATTCCTCTTCTCTCGAGGCTATTGGCTTTCATTATCAATCTTCTCTCTAATGGATGAAGATCAACTATCCTTATTATAACTTTCAGTTTTTTTCAAGTTAAGGAGATAGCCTTCACACTTTCTTTTTCTACAAGATCTCTCACCTTATATAACTAAGAATTATAACCAAACTCAAGAGGAGGAGGAGACTCAAACTATGCTTAAAATGAGAGATACAATATTTTTTTTAGAAATATATGCTCTAATAACCAAGCTTGAGTGGGGTATTTATAGGCCCGAAAGGTTTCAAGAATAAAGTCAAAAATTTAAACTCCCAAAATTTTAGGGTATGAGTAGCATTACCATTGATAATGGGCAATACCACCACCATCAAACTAGATGGTACTACCATCGGTATAGATAGTAACACCATAAAAAACGTTTAAAAAGCATAACTCACTTTTTGTTTAACTTAGACGGTGCTTTGTTTTGGTCATTGATTTTACCTTTTAAGAATCACAATTCAATCTTGGTTTAAGCTTAATGACTTTCTTAACAAGTTAGTATAGTTTTGGTCCAATGACAACTTAAATTCACCCATAATGATCCCAAACAAGATTTTAATAAATCAACCATACATACAACACATTAACGAAGCTTTCAACATATTGTACCAACATATCGACCATGTCGTCTATTCTTTCAGCACTTCATCCAAACTTTCAACACATCATCTTTTCCTTCGGTATATCACCCATTTTACCAACATATCGACTTATATCTTTTGATGCAATATTTGATTCTTCTGATACAATGTCCAAACCTGTAGCACAAACTTTAATCTTCAGTACATCAATCAATACATTTGCTCGATGTCCAATTTTCAACATGATAATTTTTTTAGTATAACGTCCAACTCTCTTGCTTGATAGTTGGCCTTTCGGTGATCCAAGCCTGTGATCGAAATATTCTTTAGATTATTTTCTCAAAATTATATTTAATTTAATAAACTCATCGATTAGTTTCATCATCAAAATTTGAAATTCATCATCAATGATACTTGTCATAATTGATTTTAAACTATCTCTATGATTTTCTTTCAACTTTTACATACATTGATAAAACTTGTATATAGTAGGAACTCTAGCAGTAGCCCAAAATAGCTTTGCGACCCCTCTGTCCTATATATCAGTCATAAAAATTTTCAAGAAATTAATCATACAATAACTGATAATAGTCAAATTTTCATATCTCATAACATATTCTCAATTATCTATGCTAAATCTCTATTATAGCAAATGTAATTAAAAATAATTTATTATAACTATCAATAGTTGTAGCCATCATGAAAGTATCAAGATATTTACCCAATAGATATGCAACATCAATACCAAACATAGATCACATGTATAATCTGAAACTTCTAAAGCAGGATCTAAAAGCCCAAGATATTCTTTGAAAATTATTTTTTAATGAAATTGATAGTTGAACATGAGTCTCATATACATGCTATTTCAACTTCGTCAGAAATGAAATTATGTCAGTGTAACTAATCAAAGTCACCACAAACTTCATTACGTGCAAGCTCTTGTATAAGATGAGTCTTCTTGTATAACAGAACTTCAAATCTTTTGTGAATATCGACAATAATCATCTTTGGAGCATAATTAATATTATCATGACTTGATTTTTTATTTGATCTGCAATGAAAGAAATACTATATTCTTTATTATCCCTATTTAATCTTAACAAATTATATTCATGCACTTTATGAAACTTGATAATTTTGAAACTATCAGTTCCACCAGGAGCTACTATCATCCATTTGCAATCGAAAACTTTAAGTTTTATTTTTATCTTATAATTTCTGGTTACAACATGCTTGACTTAGAAAGTTATTTCAAATCACATTGTCTTCCAAAATTTATCCTTATCTCAAAGTACTTATACAAAAGCATGATTTGGATTATAAAATAGTATATGTATAAAATATAATATTTTTGGGACTATACCTTGGGACGAAATGACTAACTTGATTTTATTCATAGTGAATATGAATTTATATACTTAAAGAGAGATTGTAAAATATAGTAATTACATGATTTTTTCATTCAATAATAAATATAAGATTTTTGCTAAACCATTTCATGACTTAGTAGATCAAGTTTAGATCATGATATAATCATGATAGCATAATTTTAAAATATTTAGAGGATCATGATAATTTTATCATGATTCATATTTCTCAATAATATATTTTCTAATATGTTCCCACAAGATGGTGCTCCCATCGAGAACACTGATCTTGGACAGAAATAGAAAAAATTGTTAATGAGGCAAAGGCTTAGTGAGAGCATTTGCAAGTTGATCATAAGATAAGACATGAGAGACATGTATCTTACCATTTTGAACCTTGTCATGAACAAAGTAAAAGTTGATAATTATGTGCTTCATTCGAGAGTGAAATATAGGATTAGCATATAGATGTTGCTATGATATTGTTACAATATATAGATCAAGGACTAAAGATTCTGACAAATAGTTCATTTAGTAATGATCGAATCCAATAAAGTCCAGGAGTTCTAGAAGCAACCGCCCGATATTCAGCATCCATAGAAGATCTTACAATAGAACATTATTTCTTAAAACTCCAAGAGATTATACTATGACTAAGAAATATGATATAAGCACTAGTAGATGTCTTGTCATCCTTATTACCTACCCAATCAACATGCAAAAATACATAAAGTAATAGTGGAGAGTTCTTTTGGAGAAATAAGTCATGATCAATAGTGCCTTTTAAGTACTAGAGAAGATGTTTCATAGTTGTCCAATGACTTATGCATAAATTAAGATAATTTATTTACTGTATATGTAATATCCAAATGAGTAATGTCAAATACTATAGACTACCAACAACTTGATGATACTTAGCGGCATTGCTAAGATTAGTCTTAACTATCAGATAAGGTAAGAAGAAAGAAACAGACCATTTGCGATGTAGATTATTTGAATAGTATTTCAAGCATTTTGGTGCATTCAAGAAGGTCATGAATATACTTTTGTTAAGAAAGAAACAGACCATTTGCGATGTAGATTATTTGAATACCAAGAAAATAACTGTGGATCCAAGATCTTTGATAGAAACTTATTTCCAAGCTATTGAATAAATTGATTAATTATTACCAATTTATTACTAGTAATAATTAAGTCATCCATATAAATTAGTAAAAATATGATTATGCCTTCATGAGAATAAATGAATAACAAATTATCAAACTAAGAAATTATGAAATCTAACTGAAACTAGATATGTTCGAAGTTCATGATACTAAGCACAACGAGCCTACTTAAGACCATAAAGAAACTTACATAACTTACAAACATATTGAGGGAGATTCTGATTAATAAAGCATGGAGGTTGCTTTATAAATACGTCCTCGAAAATTTACTATGAAGAATATTATTTACGTCCAATTATCAAAGTTCCAAATTGTTAGACAAAGCAAGACATAAAATAATATGAATTGTTATTACCTTTACAACTAGGCTAAATGTGTCATGGTACTCAATGTCTAGACGTTGATGAAATTCCTTTGCAACAAGTCTTACTTTATACTTAATGATGGATCAATTAAGATTTCGTTTGATACGAAAAATTCATTTGCATTCTACATGGTATTAACTTGGGTGGGATGAGACTAAGTCCCATGTACTATTTTGTAATAAAGCATTATATTGCTCAAACATTGTTGCATATAATTCAAGAATTTTTAAAGTTTAGTTAATAGTGGAAGGCTCATAAATAAATTTTGAGATTGTTTTACAAAAACAAAGAAATGTTTATTTAGTTTAAAGACTTTATTTTTGAATCTAGTAACTATTGGATGAATTAGTATAGGGTCACTGATATCTCTTGGACGTATTGGATGAGAAAATTTTGTAAGGGGTATTGAAACCAAACCTTGTTGTGAATTTTCTTCTTGTGTGACACTCGCATGAGATAGTTGGATGGATGAGGTAACATGTTGTTCATCACATACCATTGAGGAAGGACCTAGAGGGATCTGAGTGGATAAAGTGTTTGGATTGGTGGGTGGGGTTGATGTTTTAACCTAAACGAAAATGATAATATGAGGAGGCTCATGAATTTGAGGAACCCGATCAACAAAGTTATTAGAAGTTAGTTAGGTAAAAGGGAGTCAAGTGATTTATAAGGAAAAACAGATTCCACAAAATCAATATGATGAGAAATGAAAATTCTTTTGATTGATAGATCAAAACATTTAAAGATGCTTTGATTTTAGAATATCTAAGAAAGACGCATGGTTTTAATTGGGCTTCCAATTTGTTATAGGTTTAAGGTTTTAATCATGGATAACATATAAACCCAAAAATACACAATTTATAGGAGTGAATTCAAATTGTTTTTCAAATGGCGAAACCATGTTTAGAACTAAAGTGGGCATGTGATTAATAAGATAAGCTGATATGACAAATGCATGAGACCAACATTGAAGAAGTAAGGAAGCTTGAGTAATAAATGTGAGACTAGTTTGGGCGATGTGCTGATCGTGTTGTTCAACAATCCTATTGTGTTCAGGAGTATATGGATGGGTAAGAAAATGAGAGATCCCATTGGTTTAAGAAAAGTTACAAAATTTTTGAAATTCACCAGCATTATCAGAGTAAAATGAGATGATGGATCATTGAAAGAAATTTTCAATAATAAGCTTGAACATCAAAAAAAATGATAAATACTTTGTATTTGTGCTTCATGAGAAATAACCATATATACTTTGTAAAATGGTCAACAAAAATAATGTAGCAGTGAAGGACCCCAAATATCATAATATATAAGTTCAAGAGATGACTTACTTATAAGAGAGGATGTAACAAATGGAAGCTTGTGCTATTTATTGCATTTGCATGAATTACACAAAAAGGGATAGCATGATGATGATAAAGGTAAATTGTAAGAACAAATAAGATTATTGGGACCTTAACAAAAGATGCCCCAAGCGATTATTCCATTTATGAAATGGTGCTTTGATGATGGCTAACACAAAGATAGATTTAGATAGTGCAACAATCAGCTACTCATGAACTCCATATCTATTCAGCGTCTGGATGAGATGTGCCCCCATGTTGAGATCCTTCACAACAAATGAAGAGGGTAAGAATTTAATAGAAACATTATTAGAAGAACATAATTTAGAGATATATATTAGATTCTTCTTCATATCAAGAACACAAAGAACATTTAAAAGTAAAAGAATTTTGAGGAAGAGAGAAGGTTTGTAGAACTAGTATAGGTTATTTTGAGACCTATAATTACCTATCATGATATCATCTAAATCATCATAATCTAAATGAAGAGATAGATTATTCAAGTCAGATGTGACATGATGAGAAGCCTGGAAATCAATAAGCAAGTTTGATAAAGATTGAAAAGACTGAGCAACAAAGTGAGCACATGATGATGGTACAAAAAAACCAAGTAGGTGGTGCAGCAAGATATGTACAATAAAGTGGGTATAAAGGCTGAAACAGCCATAGAATGGCAATTTGCAAGCAATGATATTTCTTAGCAACATGGCCTTGCAAGTCACATATTTGTCATGTGACTATGTTGTTAAATTATTGACCATATTTGTTGATAATTTTGTTATGACGTTGTTGCATTTTACCTCCTGAATAATTGTTTGGACGGTTGTCTTGCTGATTGTCGATCTTGCCTTAGTTGCTAGAACTAGCTTTATTAGCAAAATTGGTAGTGATAAAAGAAACATTAGAAGGTGCTGACTCTCGGTTAAGATATATTTCATAGTTAGAAAGTTTATCAAGAAGTTCTTTAAAAGACATAGGACTCTAATAAACACAAATCATAGTCGAGATCTCCTTATAATATGAACCAAGATCATTTAATATATAAAAAATAATCTCTTTATCATTAAGAAGTGCATCAGCCATAGTGAGTGCATCGGCTTGAGTTTTGATAGCATGTATGTAGTTAGAATTTGATTTTATGCCCTTAGAAAGTTCGAAAAGAGTTTCTTGAAGTTACATAAAGCGACCACGGCATTGGTTGGCATACATGGTTGTAAGCTTAGACCATACTTCATAAGAGGATTTTGTGGAGGCTATATAAGGAATGATTTGAGGGGAGAGAGGTAATGATAGCACTTCTAAGAAGATGAACTTGACGAGTCTAAAAAGTGTAATTAGGATTAACAACTTTAAGTTTATTCTCTCTAATCATTTGCGGAGGACAAGTAATGGTGTTGCCATCTACATAGCCCATAAGATCATGGCCAATTAAAAGAGAAAAAAATTAAGTATACTAAGAGGTAAGAGGTATAATTTGTGGATGTAAGTTTAAGAGGAACATGGACTGCAACATTAACGAAGACAATAGTATTTTTAAGATTAAAGCTAGGTGACATAAGATGAATAGCTAGTTGACAAGGTATTACCTACCATTTTGAAAAGTGAAGAAGAGAAGAAGACTTGAAGACACTTACAAGAAAGGGTTGTAAGATTATGTGGTCCTTTATTAATTGAATAAGATATATTATAGATTATTTGGATTCTGATAAAAGATCTTAGGTAATATTAAATAAAGTCCATATTATATTGAGATATTTTAGGGATGCCCTTGATGGAATGAACTCTCATAATTACTTACCCTAGACCCTCTGCTCTCACCTATAAATAGACAGGACCTACTCTAAACCCAATGCACAACACGAAACGACATAACAAAGAAGTGCAAAGGGGTGAATAGATCAAGAGATTACAGTTATCCTCTTGATCTAGATCAAGAGATTACGATCATCCTCTTGATCTCTCAAAACCATCAATTAAGGTGGTCTTGTGAAAGGATAGGAAGAGAGGAGAAGGGGTCTAGAGCTATTCTAGTTCCTCTTGCAGATCGATACTCGACGTTATTCAGATCCGACTGCCGGTGCTCTTGAAGATATAATTGGATCTCACGCAGATGGCATCTAAAGATACGCATCGTAGACAGATCTAGTATTATTTGATTTCAATAATGGCATAATATTTTTTTTCGCATAATAGATTGCATAATTATAGTTTTTATGCCAACAATTGGTATCAGAGACTAGGTTTGAGATCAAAAATATTATATCTATTATTTTTGTTTACGATGCATTGAACTGAATATTTTATTCATCTATTTTCCTATCTGTTAATTTTAATCGTTTGCTTGCAAACGATTCTTGATTGTCGTTGTGTGTTAAAGACGTAGTAATCTTGTCGCGTTTTTGGTCGGATCATGCAACGGCGCTGTGGTTGAATCGCCCGCCACCGCCGGGCCGTAGCGATCGCTGAGCCGCAAGCAAGCCGCCCGATGGCACGCGATCGCGTCCCAACGGTCGACGGCACGTGGCCGCGCGCTGGCGGCGGCGGCAGATGAGGAGGCTAGGGTTTTCCTTAACAAAATTACAGTTTTGCCATTGAATCAAAAATTACAATTTTGCCATTTTGCTCAAATTACAGTTTTACCATCCATCGAAATTACAATTTTACCCTTTAGCTGAATAGGATTATTTATATTTTTACCCTAGTGATTTATTAATCCTATAATTTAAAAAAATATATATAATTCTTTATATATATATTTTTTAGAATTACAGTTTTGTCATTATAAAATTGAGAAAATTTGGTTATTTTCTCAATTATAAAATTGGTCAATATATAATCTAATAAAATTTAATTATGATTATATTTTTGATTATTCAATGATTATATTTTATTTTTGAGCAATTTATTTAATTGGACTTATGGGCTTCTCTAATTAAATAAAATTAATCAATAAAAAATATAAATTATTGTTTCCTTATAGTTTTCTCATATTTTGCATGTGTTAAATCCAAATATTGGTTTTTTGGATATTTATTCAGTTATTTACATGCAAATATTAGTAATTATGAAATAATATTTATTTTTCACATAAATGTATGATTTATGTATTATCATGATTACAGTTATCATATGAGTCTTTTACTGCTGATTAAGTATTCAATAATTATTATGGTTGTTATCCTATTATTGAACTGTCTCAGCATGAATTAGTTTAAATGAACTTGAGGAATATTATTTGTAGTTCATCTCCTTAAGTTATACCTGACCGGTAGCTGCCAAAGTAGTCTGGGATGGTAGGCTTATAGGATATGAAATACAATTAAAGTATTATCATTAATAGAAAATTTTAATTTATATTTTATATTACTATATTGGTCTTATAGTTACCAAAGTGGCCTAGATCAATGATTTATAAAATTACATTAAGGAACAAGTCCTTAATGATATTAAAGAAATAATATTCAAAATTACATTCATAATTAGAAAATTTAGATAATCCCAAAGGATAATCTATTTCAAATAATTATGTGATGGGGTAGGATGATACTGTTAGATATCCTTGCAGTTTAGAATTGTATACCCAAAGGTAGCAAAACTATTCCACAAGGATGGTATTAGTCCTCCATAAATGATCTTGTATGAACACTAGATATGTCAATATTTTTACCCAAAGGTTAAATATTGATGATATCAATAGTTCATTATATTTTGGTAAAACTCAAAGCATTAATGTTGTTTTATATTCTGCAGTGGTATTCCCATCCATACATTCTCATGCTTCTAATGTCCCTATACTCTCTGGATCAAATTATTAAGAATAGCTAGAGCATGTGCAATTTACATTGGTCATACTAGATCTTGATTTAGCATTGCTTGTTGAAAATCTCACAGAATTAACTGATAAAAGTACTATGGAATAAGTCAATAAAATAAAGGCTTAGGAAAGATCTGATAGGCTCAGTTTAATATTAATGAGGATGACAATTGCAAATAATATAAAGACTTCATTATCGATTGCATCTAGTGCACGTGAATATTTAAAAGTTATTGAAGACAGATTTAAATCTAATGACAAGTCATTGGCTTGCACATTAATGAAAGAACTGACTACAGCTCAGTATGATGGTACTCGAGGAATTCAGGATCACATCCTCAATATGGCTGACAAAGCTGCCAAACTTAAGACGTTGGGAATGAATGTTGATGAATCTTTCCTTTTGCAGTTCATTCTTAATTCTCTTCCTTCTTAATTTGGCCCATTCAAGATTCACTACAATACAAATAAGGATAAGTGAGACTTGAATGAGTTAACTAGTATGTGTGTTCAGGAAGAATTAAGATTAAAGCAGGAAAGTTCATATAATGTATTGACAACTACTCAAGGAGTTGGTAACAAGAAAAGAAAATCGGAGCCTCATCCATCGAAAAAATTTACCGGGTCTGGTAGTGTTAGACAAACTATTGAAAAGAAAGCTATTACAGTAAAGTGCTTCTTTTATGGCAAGAAAGGACATGTAAAGAAGGATTGCATTAAACGTAGGACTTGGTTCGAAAAGAAAGGTATAAACTCAACCTTTATATGTTTTGAATCAAACATTGCAGAAGTTCCTTCTAATACATGGTGGATTGATTCTGGCGCTTCAACTCATGTTACTAATAATATGCAGGGATTTATTTCAATCTGAAAACTAAAAAACATGAAAGATTCATAATTATGGGAAATCGTCTTAAAGCAAAAGTGGTATCAGTAGGGACTTATCGCTTACGACTAGAGACGGGTCATCTGATGGATCTGGAAGACACATGTTTTGTTCCTACAATTTCTAAAAATTTAATTTTTCTGTCTAGAATTGATGAGTTAGGATATTGTGTTTCTTTTGGTAATAGTGAATTCAGCATATTTTATGATTCAATAAAAGTTGATTCTGAAATTCTGTATGATGGTTTGTATAGAATTAATTTAAATCTTAAGTTTACGAATACATTATTAACCCTGCAATCAAGTATTGAAATGAAATGTAATTTCAATAATGAAATATCTTCTATATTGTGGCATAGACATTTGGGGTATATCTCCAAGGAAAGAATTGAAAGATTAGTGAAGGATAATATTTTGAAAAATTTTGACTTCACTGATTTGATGTTTGCATAGATTGCATTAAAGGAAAGCAAACTAAGCATACAAAGAAAAATGCCACAAGAAGTAAAGAACTTCTTAAAATTATTCATACTGATATCTGCAGACCACTTCATATTCCTTGTTTTAGTGGAGAAAGGTATTTCATCACATTTATAGATGACCTGTCCAGATATGACTATGTTTATCTGATACATAAAAAGTCTCAGGCCGTTGATATTCTTGAAGTGTACATAAATGAGGACGAGAGACAATTAGATAAAAAAGTTAAAATTATCAAATCTGATAGAGGTGGTGAATCTTATGGCAAATATGATAAATCCGGTCAGAATATTGGTCCTTTTGCTAGGTTCCTAGAATAGCGGGGTATTTGTGTTCAGTATGCATTACCAGGTATGTCACAGCAGAAGGGTGTTGCTGAAAGGTGAAATCGTACTCTTATGGATATGGTTAGGAGCATGATGAGTTATTCCTCTGTACCTGAGTCAATGTGGGGTGATGCTCTTAGGACAGCTATGTATATCCTGAATAGGGTTCCTAGTAAATCAGTTCCATCAACTCCATTTGAGTTATGAACTGGTAGGAAACCTAGTTTGAGATATTTATATATTTGAGGGTGTCCTATAGAGAAAAGAGAATTCAATCCATATGAAAAGAAATTGGATCCAAAAATAATTTTTAGATATTTTATTGGTTACCCATAAAGATCCAAGGGATACAAATTTTATTGCCCTAATCATAATATGATGATAGCAGAATCTGGTAATACAAAATTCCTAGAAAATGTTGAAATCAGTGGGAGTCAAAAATCTCGAAGGATTAATTTTGATATTGAGGAGATTCAGGCTTCTTCTCCTATATTATCCCCTATTCAAGAAATTGTTGTTCCTCAAATCAATGATAGAATTGATGAGGGTGAACAACAAAATAACATTGATAAATTCTCACATAATGTTGATGTCATCGCTGATAGTCTTGTAGAACAATCACAATTGGCAGATTTGAGAAGATCTCAAAGAAAAATGAAACATGTCATTTTTGATGATTATATGGTATATCTACAAGAATCAGATTTTGATATAGGAATGAAAAGAGACCCCTTATCGTTTTCACAAGCCATGGAAAGTAATGATTCTGAAAAATGGTATGATACAATGAAAGATGAGTTAAAATCAATGGACCAGAATGGTGTTTGGAAACTCATTGAATTGCTCAATAATTGTAAAAGAGTTGGTTTTAAATGGGTCTTTAAGACTAAACATGACTCAGTAGGCAATATCAAACGATATAAAGCCAGACTTATGGTCAAAGGTTTTTCTCAGAAAGAGGGCATTGACTACCATGAGACCTTCTCTTTAGTTTCTCGAAAGGACTCATTGAGAATCATCATAGCATTAGTAGCTCATTATGATCTTGAGTTACATCAGATGGATGTGAAAACAGCATTTCTGAATGGAGATCTAGATGAGAAAATTTATATGGAACAACCTGAAGGATTCATAGAAAAGGGAAAGAAAAGTTGGGCTTGCAAACTTAAGAAATCTATTTATGGCCTTAAACAAGCTTCGAGACAATGGTATATAAAGTTTCATGATACCATTACTTCTTTCGGATTTAAGGAAAATACTGTTGATCAGTGGATGATATATTGCTCGCTAGTAGTGATCTTGGTTTGTTACTTGAAACCAAAATATTTCTCAACAAGAACTTTAAGATGATTGATATGAATGAGGCATCCTATGTTATTGGCATTAAGATATTTAGGGACAGATCTCAAGGTTTGTTAGGATTGTCTTAGAAAGGTTATATTAATCGTATCTTGGAAAGGTTTAATATGCAGCTTTGTAAAGCCAATGATACACCTATTACTAGAGGTGAAAAATTCAACCAAAACCAGTGCCCGAAGAATGACTTAGAAATGAATCAAATGAAGAATATTCCTTATGGGTGCGCAATTGGAAGTCTATTATATGCTCAAACCTGTACAAGGCCAGATATCAGTTTTGCAGTGGCAATGCTAGGTAGATACCAGAGTAACCCAAGAATGGAATATTAGAAAGCTGCAAAGAAAGTAATGAGATATCTGCAAGGGACAAAAGATTATATGCTCACATATAGGAAGTTAAATCAACTTGAAGTAATGGGATATTCAGATGTTGATTTTGTAAATTACCTCGATAGTAGGAAATCCACTTCAAAATTTGTGTTTTATGTTGGCTGGCGGGGTAATTTCTTGAAAAAGTGTAAAACAATCACTTATTGCATCATCTACGATGTAAGCTGAATTTGTGACATGTTTTGAGGCCACAAATCAAGCTTTATGGCTGCGAAATTTTATCTCAAGACATGGTGTGGTCGACTCAATTGCCAAGCCGCTGAAGATATTTTGTGATAATACTGCAGTAGTTTTCTTCTCTAAGAATGATAAGTACTCTAGTGGTTCCAAGCACATTAAGATAAAATACTTGGTGGTTAGAGAAAGAGTCCAGAAACAACAAGTGTTAATTGAAAATTTAAGTACCACTATAATGATTGCAGATCCATTTACTAAAGCTTTGCAGTGTAAAATATTTAAAGAATATTTTCTTATAATGGGCTTGTGAGCAAGCCATAAAGGATATGGTGATGCATGTTTAAGTGGATGATATTATTGATATTTCTTTTGCATAATTAAAGTTATTTATTTCTACTATCCTATTTGTTTTTATGTTTATGCATATTATAGTTAAATGCAAGAAACAGGATTGTCTTGACAAGATAAATTACAGGGGTTATTATAAACTATATAAGGAAAGACTAACAGTGTTGTAGTATATAGAAGGAAGTGTGACATTGATGACATACAACCACTATGACTCACATTGATAGTTGGACTGAATATAGTATAATTATGCTTATTGGACTTATTGGCTTATTTTTAAAATCATGGCCATGTATAAAATACTTTTCAAAATTTTCAGAATCCAATTATATAACATTATTTTTAAATAAATTTTATTTTATTTATTTTAATTTTGGATATCTTTTATATCTTATCAATTAATAGGCCAAGTGGGATAATGTAAGATTATGTGGCCCTTTATTAATTGAATAAGATGTATTATGGATTATTTGGATTCTAATAAAAGATATTAGCCAATATTAAATAAAGTCCATATTATATTGGGATATTTTAGGGGATGCCCTTAATGGAAGGAACTCTCCTAATTACTTACCCTAAACCCTCTGTTCTCGCCTATAAATAGATAGGACCTACTCTAAACCCAATGCACAGCACGAAACGATATAACAAAGAAGTGCAAAGGGGTGAATAGATCAAAAGATTACAGTTATCCTCTTGATCTAGATCAAGAGATTACGGTTATCCTCTTGATCTCCCAAAACCATCAATTAAGGTGGTCCTGTGAAAGGATAGGAAGAGAGGAGAAGGGGTCTAAATCTATTCTAGTTCCTCTTGTAGATTTATTCAGATCCGATTGGCGGTGCTCTTGAAGATCTAATTGGATCTCACGCAGATGGCATCTAAAGGTACGCATCGTAAACAGATCTAGTATTATTTAATTTTAATCCTAGCATAATATTTTTTTATGCATAATAGATTGCATAATTATAGTTTTTATGTCAACAATGGTGCCTTGCTAAAACGTAAAGCTCGATAGAGATTGATGCTACCGTCAACCATGATGGAGGAGATACAAAGTAATAGTAGTAAAGAGTTGAAATCTATGTTTAACTATGATAAAGGAGGAGGCATAAAGCAACAATAGTAATGAGAGGAGCAGGAAAAAAAAGAACTCCTCAGAGCAACTAAGGCTATGATACCATAGAAAAAATGACTAACTTGATATTATTCATAGTAGATATGAATTTATATATATAGAGAGAGATTGTAAAATATAGTAATTATATAATTTTCTCAATCAATAATAAATATAAAATATTTGCTAAATCATTTTATGATTTAGAAGATCAAGGTGAGATCAAGATCTATATTGATAGAATCATGATAATATATTATCATAAATTCTATGATTTAAAATCATGATAACATAATATCAAAATATTAAAAGGATCATAATAATTTTATCATGAATAATTTTCTCAATAATATTTTCCTAATGTACTTGACTAACAAAAGATCATTATAAGAACAATCATCATCTTTAGATAAGAAAGTGGTACGTTTAACACACCATTATCTTGGCTACAACCATATTCAACAAACACTTATTCAATATTATTATACATATCCTTACTTAAAACCAATAACATCTAAGGCATCATAATTATTTGGACTAGTGTCATTTTTAACCTAGTCTTGTATTATTTTTTTCCTTTTAGCTAATTCATTTTGAAAGATATCATTACTATCATTATCTTCATCAAAGTAAAATGAGTCATTTAAGTCTACTATAAAAACTGAAGCTATTTAGCAATTAGGTTTCACTCGAAGATGATAAGACCTTAACAGGATAAGGTCCAGATCTATTAAGTCATGTTCTTTATTGAGTCATGTCGGTTAGCCAAATCAAGTCAATTATAAGTCGATTTGATTATGAGTCCTAGTATAAGTTGGAGTCGATTTTATTAGGAATCTTAGTAGGAGTTGGATTCGATTTAATTAGAAGTCTTAGTAAGAGTTGGAGTATATTTGATTAGGAGTCCTAGTAAGAGTTAGATTCGGCTAGGAGTCTCTATAAATAGTGTTGTAACTATTTCATTTTAATCAATCAATGAAAATACTTTTGTTTTAGACTATTGGCCAAAACCCTAGGAGGGTCAATCACTTATAGTGATTAAGGAGGGTTGATCCACTATAGAGATCAAGGAGGCTCGATCCCCTCGAAGTGATTGTTTGAACCTTAGGGGATCCTATCAATTAGTATCAGAGCAATGATAATTGGTGTTTCCATTGCAATTCCACTATCGATCTCCATCGCAACTCATACCATATCTTACAACCCTCCATCGCAGCAGCAGCCCCCCCTGTGTCACTGTCATCTTAAACACCTTGCTACAGTTTCTCACCATCTTCACTATAGGTATCATCAGCCAAAAAAAAAATAAAAAGAAAGAAGAAGAAGAAGAAGAAGATTAAAGTGATAGCAACACCATCTTGCTCGAGCAAGAAAGGGGCCCTCACCGTCAGTCGCTATTGTCCCTCACCCACCACCGCTAGCCATCAACTACCGCCCTCCATCGTCGCTATAGCTCCCTTGCCCTCAACCTCTTCAGCGTTGTCACCCTACTGCCGCTGCCACCTGCATTGCGGCCGCTGCCCTCAACCTCTTCAACACTGACACCCTGCTGCCACTACCACCCGCCGCCCTCAACCTCTTTCTCTCACCTCCTATCGCTGCTACTGCCTTCCTCTCCACCTATGCATAGTAGCATCACCACTACTTCCCGTTGCCAACCGCGTCGCCTACCCTACTCCTCAATAGCACCAATTGTTGCCTTCCTAGCCAACGATCACTTTCCTTGGGTCATAGCAATTGCAACCATCATTGGTTACTCCCCACGCCGATGTCGTTGCCTCCTCTACCATCTCTATTGCTTGCCGCCCACCCCGCACTGCCATCATCTTGCCTTTTCCTTCTACCATTGCTGCTACCATCTCCTAGCCTCTACCTGTGGAGAAGGCTGTAGTCCAGCATATAATCTCTACTTCCCCTACTTACCACTGCCCTCTTCTTCCGTAGCCATTGACCATCACTACTGTCCCTCCCCTACTTACTGTGGGCATTGACATCAACCATTGGTCGCACTGTTGCTGCTCCTCTTTGCCATCACCATCATTGCCAATAGCCTCCTACTGCCCTCTCCTTCCTCTGCCAGCCACAACTGTCATCGTTGCCATCTCCTTGCCTTCTTGTTTCACATTGCTATAGCCTAGCCACTATCGTTGTCGCTACCTTCCCCTTTCCTCTACCCACTATAGCCTCACCCTCCACAAGCATCACATATCCCCCACTGATCTACTACAATAATCAACGTTGCCTTCAGTAAACCATAACAGTGATATACTTACTACTTGCACACCGCTACCCTTCCATAGACCGCAATAGTAAATTTTTCCCACACATCGCTGCCCTCCAGCCTTGGCAATAGCCGTCATAGCCTCGACGATCTCATCCTTGTAGTATCACCGCATCACCACCATCATAACAATAAACACCAAGTAGGACAGTGCTGCTATCCTTAACCCAATATCAGAAATAGGAGTTGAACATTACTCATCTACAATCTTATGAGATGACTACTGATGGTTCAATGGAAGTAAGATTTGAAGATTCAAAGCCCGAATGAAGAATAGAATGCAAGAACTCTTTAGCAAATTTAGAAGAAGCGAAGAACCCCAATAAATCTCAATATGATAAAAGTTTCAATCTTAAGGGAAACCGATCTAAAAACATTAGGAAAAGTGATCAAGGGCAAGATACAAGATACCCATTCATGAGTATGAAATTTCCAATATTGCAAGATGGAGATCCAACCAATTGGATCTCATGGGCTGAAAAGTTCTTTCACTTCCATAGAACTCCAGAAAAACCTAAAGTGGAAGTAGCTTCAAATCAACTTTATGGTGATGCAATCTAATGGTACGACTGGTATGAAACCTATTACAGGGTTCCCTTATGAGAGCAATTCAAGAGAGGACTTCATGATCGCTTTAAACCACCGGAGTATGAGATTGTTGATGAGCAGCTCATCAACATCCGTCAGACTTCCACAGTGCAAGAATATTATAGTAGATTTGAATGACTATCAAATCAAGTCAGAGATTGGCCTGCATGGTAATTGGTGAGAATATTTATCGAAGGACTTAATCTAGATATTTGGTGTGAAGTCAAAGCTTGCCAACCCTGCATTATGATAGTTGGATCTCTTTTGCATGTGTGCATGAGGAAAAAATCAATATGGAGTATCTTTGAAATAAAAATGATAACCCATAGATGATTAACAAGTCGCCGACCCTATATATTCCTAGCCAAAACTCGGACACCCGAAAAGTAACCTAAGAAGAACTGAAGGAAAGATCACTAAAGGATTTATGCTGGCATTGTGATGAAAAGTGGAGTAAGGAACACCAATACAATCAAGGGCATGTTTTGATGATTGAACCAATTAAGGAGGAACTAAAAATTGATTATGTGTAGTTTGATCATGAAGGCTGTGATAAATTCAAAGTTGCTGATGGACGAATCCTAACTTATGGTAATAAGTGCTCAAAGATAAACCTGATTATATAAGACAAAGAACTACTTGTGGATTTCATTTTGATACCATTGAAAGATTTCAAAGCGGTGATCGACAAAGGAAGACATAGAACTGCCAGTAACCATTGGATAGAGAGAATTCTTTAAAAGACTACAATGACCACTACTTAATTGATCAAAGTGTTATAATTTATGGTAAAAATCCTAGACTAAAGTGCTCCTGACATTTGATGTTGCTCAACCTTGAGAACAAGGCTAATTTGAAGGAGGGTCTGATAAGACCCTAACAGGATAGGGTCCACATATACTAAACCATGTTCTCTATTGAGTCATATTGGTCGGTCGTCAATTATGAGTCTATTCGATTATGAGGCTTAGTAGGAATTAGAGTTTATTTGATTATGAGTCATAGTAGGAGCTGGAGTCTATTTGAATAAGAGTCATAGTAGGAGTTGGATTCAGCTAAGAGTTTCTATAAATAGGGCTGTAACTATTTCTTTTTAATCAATCAATGAAAAAACTTTTGTTTTAGCTTATTGACCAAAACCATAAGAGGGATGATCACTTATAGTGATCAAGGAGGGTCGATCTCCTATAGAGATCAAGGAGGCTCAATCCCCTTAAAGTGATCATTTATCACCCCTTTCTACGATAGAACTATTGAGAAACCTCAGCAGGTGCATCACATGCACAGCGGAAATAAAAACGAAAATTGGTTTCCCATGCAGATCAAATCATCGTGCAAAAGATTGGGGTCACGAGAAAAATGCAAAAAATGATAAAACCATGATGTGTAAGAGATTGATTTTACCTAGGGAGATCGTATATCCCTGTATTCCAGATCCGAATGGAGAAGATGAAGGAGGTCAAGCATCCTCCTCTCTAGCAGTATCCACACGATGGATCTCTACAGTAAAACTTCTCCAATCTGATCTTGCAACTCTTGCTTAGAGGGAGGGAGGAGAATAGGAGGTGGTGGCTAAAGCTGCAGCCTCTCAACCATGAGTCACCCCTCCTATTTATAGAGAGCTACCAAAAACCCTAGGGCTCCTTCCTTAGTGGATATTGGATCTTCATCCAATTACCCACTAAACTTGCATTATTGGATCTCTATCTGATAATCTCCTTAGGCTTTTAACTGGGTCTTAATCAAGGAACTCATCAGCTTAGGGGCTCATCCAATGAAAATAGGGACTAATTGGATCTCCATCCAATTCTCTATTTGCTAAAGCATCCACCATATGTGTGTGACCCTCTAGGCCCGATACCGAGCTGACCATGAGTCACTCCTATCAGAACTCCTTCTAATATAGTGAATTATTATCCTCATAATAATTCACTCGACTCATCGACTATGGACGTACTATGCCACTACGCCATAGTCCCTAGAGGGTATAGGGGAGATCAAATCCATTAGACCTGTCTATCCATAGTTACCATGTATCTATAATCCCTCATCCAAATAATATCCCAAAGACCGTATATTAGACATGTCAGGTCACATACGGAATCAGTTTGTCTTGCTATAATTAGATTTTATTAGAGAACTTCTCTCTTAATCCGAATGAACCTGGCTAGGGATTTATCTGAGTAAGCACATATGAGATATTTCTCTCGTGATACTGAGAGTGGATGATCATCTATTGACACTCAACTGTCTTCGTAAGGTTGGCTATCAATTCCAATAACTAGTTATACCAGATCTGGAGCTTTCCAAACCTGTAAGTTTGGCATCAAAGAAAAGAATACTCATACAAGACATTCTTGGTATCTCAAGTCTAAGGACCAGATACACAACTAGGACTATGGAATCACTGTCTGACATTAGATATCATTAACTATACAACATTCCATAAGTGGATCAATCAGTGAACTTATTCTCCAATGAGCACCTGCATTATATCCTTAGTGTCTCCACGCAAGTGGTTATGAGACTAACCGCCTCCATCATATGGACAGGTATATAGTACACTGATCTGTACGGTTATCTCGATGTCCCTCTTGAGTAATCTATGACCAGGATTATTTAGGATCTATATTTAAAGGTGAATCGATTTCATTATCGTGATCTCATTACAATTCTATTCACATTGTACAGAACCAAGGACATCACAATATATATACAATAAATAATATAATGTGAGAATATACAATATTAATCATAAGCAAAAAAGATTACACAGTGTGTCACACATGCCATCACTCACGTGATTGGCTTGCAGGGTACTTGTAACTAGCAATCTCCCACTTGACCTAAAGTCAATCGCCTATGTGTTTGATCCCAATCAGGCCCCTGTGATGCTCAAATATAATATGAGCCAACAGCTTCATCAATGGATCTGTAATGTTATCTTCAGATGTAACTCTTTCTAATGTTATATCTTTATGGGCTACGATCTCTCTTATCAGATGGAACCTCCTCAAAACATGCTTAGACTTCTTATGAGACCTAGGTTCCTTTGCTTGAGCTATCGCCCCATTGTTGTCGCAGTATGTGGGAATTGGTTCTACGCTGCTTGGTACGACTCCCAAATCTTTGATGAACTTCTTCATCCATACCCATTTCTTTGCTTCTTTTCATGCAGCAATGTATTCCGCCTCTGTGGTCAAGTCAGCAGTAGTATCTTGCTTGGAACTCTTCCAACTTACTACTCCTCCATTCATGGTAAAAATATACCTTGAATTTGACTTGCTATCATCAATATCAGACTGAAAACTTGAGTCTGTGTAGCCCTCAACTTGGAGGCTACCTCCTCCATATATCATTAAAAGATCCTTAGTCCTTCTCAAGTATATAAGGATACACTTTACTGTCTTCTAGTGTTCTAAACCTAATCTGCTTAATATCTGCTCGTGACACTCAAAGCATGTGCTATATCAGGCCTAGTACATAGCATCGCACACATGATAGACCCTATCACTGAGGCATAAGGTATTTTACCCATGTCTGCCCTTTCTTCAGGAGTCTTTGGGGACATACTCCTAGAAAGTGATATTCCATGTCTCATCAGTATAAGACATCTCTTGGAATTTTTCATGCCAAGCCTTTAAAACAGTGGAGTCTATATACCTAAATTGGGACAAGCAAAGCATCCTTTTAGATCTATCTCTATAGATCTGGATCCCCAAAATATAGGATGCTTCCCCTAAGTTATTTATGGAGAAGTTTCTAGATAGCTAAGACTTTATTGTGGAGATCATTCCTGCATCATTCTCAATGATTAGGATGTCATCCACATATAGCACTAAGAAGGTGATAGCGCTTCCACTTACCTTCCTGTACACACAAGGCTCATCTTCGTTCTTAACGAAGTCATAAGATCTTATCACCACATCAAATCTTATGTTCCAATTTCGGAAAGCTTGCTTCAATCTATAAATGGATCTAAGCAATCTGCACACTTTATCTGGACTCTCTTTGGATATGAATCCCTCTAGCTGTATCATATACACCTCCTCCTCGAGGTTGCCATTGAGGAATATCGTTTTGACATCCATCTGCCAGATCTCATAGTCATAGTGTGCTGCAATAGCCAAAATAATTCTAATGAACTTAAGCATGATTATAGGAAAAAAGGTTTTGTCATAGTCAACTCCTTGTCTTTGACAATATTCTTTAGCTACCAGTCTTGCTTTATAGGTCTCTCTACCTTTTCGTCCACTCCGATCTTCTTCTTAAAGATCTATTTGCAGCTGATAGGTATAATACCCTCAGGTGCATCCACAAAGTTACAAACCTTGTTAGAGTATATGGAATCTATCTCAGAATTCATGACTTCTTGCTACTTTTCAGAGTCTATACTCATAATAGCCTCCTCGTAGGTCTGAGGATCAACATCATGAGAGTCATCTCCACTGATATGTCTCACATATCTTTCAGGAGGTGAGATACTCTACTAGTCCTATACAAAGTTGGAAGTTGTGTGTTAGGTACCTGAACAGACTCAGGCTCTGAAATGGTGCTAGGTTCTCCAACCTAGCTCAATTCTATCTTGCTCCCACTATTTCTACCAAGAATATGTTCCTTCTCAAGGAACAAGCTCTCTTGGCAACAAAGACCTTTCAATCCTCAGGATGATAGAAATAATACCCTAAAGTCTCCTTAAGGTATCCCATGAATGTGCACCGTTCAGTCCTTAATTCCAACTTGTCGGGGTTATATCTTCTAACATAGGTAGGATAGCCCCAAATCTTAATAATCTTAAGATCAGGCTTCTTTCTTTTTCATATCTCATATGGTGTAGACACTATCGACTTTGATAGAACTTTGTTCAGAATGTAAACTGCAGTCTCTAGGGCGTACCCTCAAAATGAAATGGGTAGATCAGCGAAACTCATCATATATCGCACCATGTCTAACGGCATATGATTCCTCCTTTCTGATACACCACTGAGCTGAGGTGTATAAGGAGGTGTCCACTATGATAGAATATCATTGTCCCTAAGGAAATGGGTGAGCACTATACTCAAGTACTCTCCTCGATCTGATTGAAGAGTCTTGATACTCTTTCTAATTTGGTTCTCTACCTCATTCTTATATTCTCTAAATTTCTCGAAGGCCTCAGATTTGTACTTCATTAAGTACATGTGTCCATACTTAGAGAAATCAGCAGTGAATATAATGAAGTATGAGTAACCACCTATAGCCTGAGTCGACATGGGATCACAAACATCATTATGTATGAGTTCCAATAAATCGGTGGCTCTCTCTCTAGTTCCACTAAAAGAAAAGTTGGTTATCTTTCCACGAAGGAAAGGTTCGTAAGTTGCATATGACTCATAGTCAAATGGATCTAAGTATCCATTTTTCAGCAATTTTTGAATCCTTCCCTCATGTATATAACCTAGCCTATAATGTCATGGCTATGCATTATTCACCTCATTTCTTTTCCCCTTAGACATATTTATATTCATGATATATGGAGAAGTGTCTAACGCATATAAACCATTTATAATGGTCCCTCTAGTGATGATCTCATCATCTATAATTATTGAACAACTATTATTCTTAAAAACTAATTTATATCCATTAATTGTCAAATAAGAGATAGAATAATGTTTTTGATAAAGAGGGAACAAAATAGCATGCATCTAATGTAGTAATAGCTCCATCAGGCAGATGTAGGGTGACCTCTCTAACATCAACTGTAACAACTCTTGCTCCATTGCCCATCTTGATGTCCATCCCACCTCTAGCCAATCTCCTAGGTCTTGCCAAAACCTACAACGAATTATAGATATGATAAACACTCTCGGTATCTAATACCCATGTGTTATCATGAAAATCTGAGAAGTGGAGACTGATCATGAATATACCTGAAGCTTCTCCAAGCTTCTATCTCGCCTTCTCTACAAGGTAGTCCTTGCAGTTCATCTTCCAATGCCCGTCTTGGCCATAGTGGAAGCACTATCCTTTATCCTTTCTCGGGTATTTCTTAGCAACCTTTGGCTTACCTGGTCTTTCTTTGTCCTTGTCCTTCTTAAGGGTCTTGCTAGCCTTCCTTTTCTTTTTAGTCTCACAAATATAGAGAATTGGCTTCTCCTTCTTAATGGCACTCTTAGCTTCCCTCAGGGAGAGTCACCTTAAACTTGCTCATGTTAAAATTCATAATGAAGTGAGAAAAGGAATCTGGTAGGGACTTTAGTATAAGATCAACACACAAGTTATCCTCTAGGACTATCTATATACTTCATAAAACGAGCAATCTCATCCTCACTTATCCTTTACTCCAGCGTGGGCACAATCATGTTAAGGACATATATAATTTTTTCTTCCATGAGAATAATTCTCAAATTGTGGAGCTTTTGGACCAATGAGGCGGTTGACATCAAGTATGCCACGTAGGGAGTTTGTGAGCGACATGTTTCTGACAAAACAAGATATAGCAAAATTAAATAACGTACAGATTTTGTAGAAAATACTAATTAAAATATGTACTTTTATCTTAATATATTCCCACTATTTTTTTAATAAATCACGTGACACCCTCGACACGTGAGACGGAAGTCTCCGGCAGACTCCTAGTGGGGATCGGGATCCAATTGGCATCTTAGTGCAACCTTGAGGGGCTTGACCAATTATACTAAGCCCAAAAGGTAGGCAACTCTTGTCAATCACAACTCCTTGTGATTTCCGTCATGTTCAGCCTCTGAATCATCATAGTCTCGAGGAACTCGACCAACCATGATATTCAGTTCAGTCATCACCATCGTTACAAGATGAGTCTAATTTGATGATATAACCTCGAGGGACTCGACCAAGCATACCATGTCCTCAGGTCACTAGTGATATCTCTATGTCGTAGGCAAGAACTCAATCACGTAGATAGGTGAGCCTCGAGGGACTCGACCAACTCAACCTATGTCTTGATTCAATTTCTTCCTATAACGATGGAAGGCCACGTGGATCAATCTTATTACCTCACATTTACTGACTTAATATTATATTAGGAGGGGTTTTTTGTATCGGTCTCCTAATATGTCATGTCACATACATACATATTTAATGTATATATTTACATCGCATGTATATATATATATATATATAGTAGGTGTATAACACATCACATATATAAGCCACACTAGATGATCATGAGCCGTCACCTATGATTAAGCCCGAGCTAATGGGCCTAATCACTCACAATAGGATCTACGTGGCATCAGCACATCTCCATGCCTTGTGATTGTTAATCTCATTATTATCGATTGCGTCAAATCATCACATTACCATACATCGTGATCTCCCGCCATGGCATCGTGGGTCTTGCTGTAACTTCTACGCTCCCGCTGTACCTCTCCATAATTACAAATAATCACAAGCACGTGGACCCAACAATAAACGAGAAAATACAGGTTCGCAGGGCTCAATAATAATAATAATAATAATAATCATAATTACACACATAACAACACATGGTTTATGATCGTCCATCCGCATCATACATCATATGTACATCACATCATATGTAGGATTACTAGATATATATAATAATTAATTAAACTATTTAATTAATTATTTTTCTGGAAATAGGACATACTCAAAATTTTTAGAATTATTAAGGGTATTTTTATAATTTTGGATGAGAGGGCAGTCCTTATAATTTTCAGAATTATCAAGGATATTTTTATAATTCTGGATAAGAGGATAGTCCTCGAAATCTATAGAATTATTGAGGACATTTTTGGAATTCTATACATGAGGACAGTCCTTTAAATTTTTAAAATAATTGAGGGTGTTTTCGGTATTCTGGATGAGAAGACAGTCCTTAAAATTTTTAAAAATATTGAGAGTATTTTCGATATTCTAGATGAGAGGATAATCCTCGAAATTTTCAAAAATATTAAGGGCATTTAATGAATTATGTATAAAAAGGAAAAAGTTAGAATTTCTCAAATTATAAGGGGCATAACCATTTTTTTCTTAAAAAAAATGCCCTAGCCCTCCTTCACCCTCACTGAGCCACGCCTGCACTGGCGTGCGGCTACCTGCCTTGAGGCGGCCACCCTGGCGTGTCGCCGCCCTCTTGGGGATGTCATGACGATAGCCCCTTGTGGGTCGCCATCGTAGTCGCCCCTCGGTCGTGGCCGTCTGCGGGTGGTCGCCCCTTATGGGTTGCCCTGCGGCGCGCCACTTGCGGGGGCTGGCAGAGCCCCTTGCAGGGGCCTTAGCCTGCCGCGCCTGCAGTAGCTGTGCCATGGTTAGCCACCGCAGGGGCAGTCGTGTGACCACCGCATGCAGACAACATGCATGTGGCTGCCCCTCCCCCACAGGCAGCGCCTACTTTCACTGTCAATCACTGCAACAAGTGCATAGAATAGTTCTACGCAATTCAATCTCATCACACGTAATTTAAAACTAATTTTTTATATGAAAACCTTGGCTCTGATACCACTGTTGGGAAACCTCAGTGGGTGCATCACATGCGCAGTGGAAATTTAAAAAAAAAACTGGTTTCCCACATAGATCAAATCATCATGCAAAGATTGGGATCGTGTATGTGGCTGCCCCTCCCCCACAGGCAGCGCCTACTTTCACTGTCAATCACTGCAACAAGTGCATAGAATAGTTCTACGCAATTCAATCTCATCACACGTAATTTAAAACTAATTTTTTGTATGAAAATTGGGATCATAAGAAAAATATAAAAAATGATAAAATTACGATGTGTGAGAGATTGATTTTACCTAAGGAGATCGTATATCCCTATATTTCAGATCCGGATGGAGAAAATAAAGAAGGTCAAGCGTCCTCCTCTCTAACGGTATCCACACAATGGATCTTTACAGCAAAACTCCTCCAATCTGATCTTGCAACTCTTTCTTAGAGGGAGGGAGAAGAATAGGAGGTGGTGGCTAAAGCTACAGCCTCTCAACCATAAGTCTCCCCTCCTATTTATAAAGAGCCACCAAAAACCTAGGGTTCCTTCCTTAGTGGGTATTAGATCTTCATCCAATTATCCACTAACCTTACATTATTAGATCTCTATCCAATAATCTCTTTAGGCCTTTAACTAGGCCCTAATTAAGGAGCTCATCAGCTTAGACTCTCATCTAATGAGAATAGGGGCTAATTGGATCTCCATCCAATCCTCTATTCGCTGAAGCATCCATCATATATATGTGATCCTCTAGGCCTGATATCGAGCTGGCCGTGAGTCACTCCCATCAAAACTCCTTCTGAGATAGTGAATTATTATCCTCATAATAAGTCACTCGACTCATCGACTATGGTCGTACTAGGCCACTATGCCATAGTCCCCAAATGGTACATGGGGAATCAAATCTATTGGACTTGTCTGTCCACAGAATTAATTTGTCTTGCTCTAATCGGATTCTACCGGAGAACTCCTTCTCTCTCAATTCGAATGACCCTAGTCAGGGATTTTCTTGAGCAAGCACACATGAGATATTCCTCTCGTGATATTGAGAGTGGATGATCCGCTATTGACAATCAATTACCGTCGTAAGGTTGGCTACCAATCTCGATAACCAGTTGTACCAGATCTGGAGCTTTTTAAACTTGTAAGTCTGGCGTCAAAGAAAAGAGTACTCATACAAGACATCCTTGGTATCTCAAGTCTAAGGACCATGTACCATATCCTTAATGTCTCTATACGAGTGGTTATGAGAGTAGCCGCCTCATATGGACGAGTATATAGTACACTGATCTGTCCAGTTATCTCAATGTCCCTCTTGAGTAACCTATGATCGGGATTATTTAGAATCTATGTTTAAAAGTGAATTGATCTCAGATTCCCATTATACAGAACGAAGGACATCATAATATATATATAACAAATAATATAATGTGAGAATATATCAATATTAATTATAAGCAAAAAATATTACACAGTATGTCACACGTGTCATCACTCATGTGATTGGCTTCTTGTAGAGCACTTGTAACCAGCAAAAACTGTATTAATGTCTATCAAAAGATAATATCTATCCTAATCTTTGAATATCAATCTTATCAAGAATAAAAAATACTATTTATTAAAAAGTGGATCATCATTAGATAAATAAACATATAACATTTTATGAACCTATATAATGGTACACTATGTTATAACATTTTTCAATTTTTAGATATCATAAATGAGTGACACAAACTATAGTAAAAAATTAAATTCACGCAACGTTATGTCCTTAAACTATGATAATAGTGTGGTCCATAAAAGTAAACTCTTTGTATATGATATTCTGATTTTGGTTGAATCAAAAATCATAGTATCCACCTCAAATTATGATTCAAATGTTATAACCAATCGGAACTCAAATAAATTTTCTAATTTAAAGATATTTTTAGATATTTTTCCAATTAATTCAGAATCAGTTTGTCGTTTTTTTATTTTTCTCATTTTTACCAAAATATGATGGATCTATGGGTTATTTTTTAATATTTGAACTTCTAAATAGGTTAACTATGATCCATATTCAATTCCAGATATACGATATCCTGATTTTAATTGGACCATAAACTCAAAGTATTAACATCAAGGAAAAGAATGGTCCAAATACTTCAAATTTCTTTAAAACAAATTCAATTGCATCCAGATGGATCTCTATAATAATTTTTTATTTAGATATTTCAATTTTTTTCAGATTTATTTAGTATTTGAATAATTTGGCGTTTTCTAATATTCTCTATTTTGTTTTCATTTCCAACAAAACATGGTGGACCTATGCAATGTTTTTTAATATTTCAGCCTCTAAATGTATCCCAAAGCTATGATAAAAATTTGATCCAAAAGAGCTAACTTTGATAATTTCAAGAAAGTATTTTGGTTGAATATCAAAGTCAGAGTATCAATCTTAGGAAATGATCCAAATACTTTGATAATTTCAAGAAAGTTTTCAATTGCGACCAGATAGATCTCTATAATAAATTTTTTAATTTAGAAAATTTTTAATATTTTTTATTTATTAAATATTTGAATAGTTTGGTGTTTTTCTATTTTTTATTTTTATCAAAACATGATAGATCTATAAATGTTTTTGATATTTTAGTTTCTAAATATATCTTAAAGCTATGAGAAAAAGTTAATCCAAAAAAATCAACTCATAGTATATGATACCCTAATTTTTGGTTAAACATCAAAATCAAAATATCGACCTCAAGAAATGATTCAAATGTTATAAAATTTTTAGAAAAGCTTTCAATTACAATTAGATGGACTTCTATAATAAAATTTTAATTTAGTTAATTTTTATTTTTTATTGATCTTAAACAGTCTATGATATTTTTTTTATTTTCTCTTTTTTATATTTTAATAGTATAGGAATAGTCTACGGGTTTTTTTTATATTTTAGAGGATTATTCAACTTCCTAACAGTTTGCGTTTTTCGTTTTCTTCTATGTTTCTCAGTTCCACTAAAATGTAACAGTTTCCTTGTAATATGTTTTCCATGGTAAATTTGGTTATAACAGTTTTCATATTCCATACTCATCTGAAGGTGAAGGATTTAAACACCAATCAGTTTTTTAAAATCTATTTTGAGAGAGAAATTCATTTTATCTTGTATAAAGAACTTCAATGATAAAAAATGTAACAAAGATAATAATTTACTTACATGATTTTTTTTCAAAATTTAATATTTAAACATACAAAAGACAAAAGAGAGAGAGAGAGAGAGAAGACAGAAGGGCAGCACCACCCACGTAAACAGCTAGGAGAAAGAAGTCAAGAGAAGAAAAATAATAAATAGAATAAGTGATAAAGAGAAAAAAAAATATGGAGTTGAACTGTACACGATTCATCGATCTCAGAGCCAAAACTAGCATACACTACAGATTTCCTCAATCATCCTATATTAGCTGTGGACCTTATTGAACTGATGGTCCAAAAGTTACTGTTTTAAGCGGAAAAGTAGTAATGAACATGCGGTCTAGGGAGAAAAAATGATAAAGTTGCATAAGCAAATAAACAAATTTTCTAAACCTGAAATGTTCTATCAAAAAAATCAGAGTTAAAATTTTGTTTCAGAAATCCACCCTAACTAATAAGTAATACGTGACTCGGTAATTAGTGTAATGAGTCATGAAATCTGTTCATAAAAAAATTAATTTAAAAGTACATATATATATATATATATATATATATGTCTTATTTTACCCAAAACAGTCGAAAGATTTTTTTTATTTTTATTTTTTATTTTTTATTTTTTTTTGTCACAAAGATATAAGGAGTTGGTGGTCCTACCAGTTCTTACCGGCAAATTGTAGCTAACTGTTATTCTGGCCTGTCGATGGCGGAGGACTAACTCTCCATCGACAGTGACATATTTCATGGGGCTCTTCCTCGGGCTCAGTTTCGAATAGGTGTTGCAGAGCCCACAACCTATCATCGAACGAGTGGCTCGTGCCGCCCATGGAGACGAGGCGCATCCTGTAACAGCTCCCCAAATCAGAGATCCCGCTGCATGAGGAAGGCAGAAAAGAAGTGGCCCAGCCAACCAAATCCCCAAGTGCTGTCGACTTGAGTTGGAAAAAGACGCAATTCCAAATACCGCGAGAGATGGAGACACAAGGGTTATCCGATGCTGGCTGACTTGGGCTTACACGGTGGACGCGCGCCTTATCTATAACAACGTGGCGCGAGCTCATTCGCCGAGCAAATCGCCGTCGAGGATTCTAATCCGAACGAACGGGTCTCCTGTGATGTTTCTTTCATCTTCCGACGGACGTGTTGTCACCGATGAAGAGGCAGGTGCGTGCGCGGGTAGACCCGAGCATGTCAGACAAGTTTTTACTAAAATATGTACATGAGAAACGTATACCCCCGAAGACCCACGCCCACGGCTTCACCACGTCTCGCGTCGTGGTGTAAGTGTTGGTGGAGAAGAGAAAGATTTTATATATATATAAGGAGGTGTCCCAGTAAAGAACTCGAGATGGAACGGCGACCGCGGCGAGGACGTCTCTAAAGCTTCACTTCGTCTATCCGGCGGATCCAGTCGAAAATGGAGCTCAGCTGCATCGCGTCTCCTCGTAGCATCTCCCCCTTCTCCTCCGCCTCTCCTTCCTCTTCTTCTCCGTCGTCCTCCTCCTCCTCTTCTTACGGATGTTGTTCTTGGAGGCGGGGGAGGAGGAAGGTCGCTAAGTGGGCTCGGATCAACGCGTCCGCGGAGGGGAGCCACGAGAGGATCAACACCCAAGGCGCCGGAGAACCCCGGCGCAGGGGTTTCGCACCTGGCGGTCCCGTGATGGAGGTCTCCGCGTCACCGGCGTCCGCTAGCCCAACGACCACGACCGTCATCGAGCGGAGCTTCGCCGGCAGCGGGGACTCCGAATTCGCCGTCTGGGACAGGCTGGGCGCTGTTGTTAGGCTCAGCTACGGGATAGGTTAGACCCTGCCCTGCTTGCCCGAATTCCCTATTGTATCCTGGGTTTAATCTTGGTGAAATCAGTACTTTTTTCTTGCAATTAGTGATCGATTATATGTTGGTAAGCGCATAGAGATCGGATCTTTACTTGAATCAAGTAGACAACAGGAACACGTTTCTCTGTTCGACCATATTACTGTGAGAAATGGAAGTGGAAGTTAACAAGTTTTTTTTAAAAAAAAAAAAAAAAACCTGATTTTTGTTGTACGCAGGTATATACGGAGCTATGGCGCTTGCGGGGAAGTTCATATGCTCCACTGCTGGGATTGATTGCACGGGAGGATTCCATCCGTCGCTAGAAGCGGTCATAGACGGTCTGGGCTATGCTGCTCCACCTATCATGGCTCTGCTCTTCATCCTAGATGTATGTACAAGTCCCTCGTTGTCTTTCTAAAGTCCTCCCGCAGTCCCACCACTTTTTCCGTTTGTTAATAAGATTAAGATCCACTTATGGTTGATATGGCCACCACCTATTTCATGTTCTAGCGTATGTTCTCACAGGATGAGGTGGTGAAGTATTCACCCCATGCTCGTGCTATCAGAGATGTGGAGGATGAGGAGCTCCGGAGCTTCTTCTATGGCATGTCACCGTGGCAGGTAGGTAGTATCTGCGGTTTGTTTCTTGTATGTAGAGAGCCAATCGCCTCACTCTGTCCTCCGTTGATGACCAAGAACTAATCTAGTGGTTCTTGCAGTTCGTACTCATTGTCACTGCAAGTTCTATCGGCGAGGAGCTCTTTTATCGAGTTGCTGTTCAGGTAAATTCCTTGGGACAATGAATAAGCTTTATTTACTCAAAAAATTCTAATTCTCTTGTACTTCATTGGGAAAAGATATCCCGAAGTCCATGCTCAACAAATACGGAGAGTCTGGTAGAAAAACATATAAAATGCTAACATTGGTATTGCTACTTCTGGCTGGAAATGAACGACTTCATCAATATAAAAATAAAAGGGCCTTAAACATCTTAGTCCTCAATACTCCAGGGAGACGAGCATAATGAACATGCATGCCCTGAACATCCTAGATGTTGAACATGAATTATACATGTTACTCTAGTATATATTAAGATGATAATCGCTGTGTTACCATAAAAGCGTATCGATTTGCTCTACAATAAGCATTTATGTTATTGGACTAGAGCTATTTTGCCACACTGAACTGGATAGCATGTGCACATCAATTTTCAAGAAATCTGTGCTCCACCTAATCCTGTGAGCTTTACAGGGAGCACTGGCTGATATGTTCTTAAGGGGCACCGAACTCATGAAAGATGCACGTGGAATTGCATCTCTGGTACGTATCCAGTTGATTTGAGCATCCAATTGTATCATCATTATGTGTACCAGTGGCAATTGCTGATTAATAACGTTTTGGTCTCTGAGTGTTGTTAGACTGGTGTGCTGCCTCTATTTGTGCCATTTGCTCAAGCATTTGCCGCAGTTATCACGGCCGCTCTCACGGGCTCACTGTATTACGTTGCAACTGCACCAAAAGGTCTGTTACCTTTCACCCATCCTTTCTTCTTAGAACACTATCATATATGCCAAAAATTAATTCTTGCACTACATTTTATGTGTGTTTTGCAGATCCTACATATGTTGTTGCACCGGTATTAAATTCTGGCAGCGGTCGTGAAGACCTCAAGAAGCTCTTTGCAGGTTAGTGGTTCAGAGATCTGAAGGTTCTGCTTACATTAGCTGCTTAAGAAACAATGTTGAGATGAGGGATGAATGGAATGAAAAAAGAAAAGGAATCAATTCTAGCAATAGCATTGGTAAATTTTATCATGTTATTGTTGCATGTTATGCAGCTTGGTTCGAGAGACGGCAGATGAAGAAGATATATTCTCCACTTTTAGAAGGATTGTTGGCACTCTACCTTGGCTTTGAATGGATTCGGGTAGAAAAGCTCCCCTACTTTGGTTTCTTCATCTTTCTCTTAAAACATTTGTGAACTGAGTGAAATGATCAACTTGTGATGAAATCTACAGACGGATAACATTCTCGCTCCTATGATCACGCATGGGATATATTCTGCTGTTGTACTGGGGCATGGACTCCGCAAAATTCATGATCACAGGCGTAAGCTTCGTCAAAGGATCCAGCAAGTACGGGTGGAAACGAAGAACAACAATTTGTAGACCAAAGAGAACTATTTCTGACATGGGGAGAAAGGATGAACCGAAGCTTTTTGCTCCAACCACCAGCAAGGGAGATTCGTATGTTGGAAGCAGTAGAAAAAGTTGATGTAATGAAGTAATCTGCAGCTCTTGCTATGATCACTACAGTAAATAAAAAATTAGCGGCTTAGGAAATGTACGATCTAGGGATATTTGTGTCTGTATGTATGTATATGATGTTTCAACCTCAGTCATAAAAAATGCAGGCGCTAGTGTGGCAGGAGACGTGGCGGTTCATTTTAAGCATCCAATTGCCAATTTCCGCCCATCCACATGCACTCCGGATCGCATACCAACTGCAGCAGCAGCACGCATCGAAGCATATCGGTTGAAGGACAGGGAAGAAACCTTCTTGATGCTTGCTTATCAAGCCATTCATTCTAGATTTAGCATCTCATTTAATTTGGACGCAAATGAAATTATCAGGTGACAATACATTTTATTTAATTGACAAGGGTTGTTTGACATCTGCTACCTCGTATGTTCATCCTGAGCATAACTCAAAGAAAGGAACAACGGTTATTCCACAAGCATAGGGAATAAAGAGTCTACCGTAAGAAGGTTAATTATCCTATAAGCAGATAATAACATAATTCAAGCTGCATTCTGTTGATTAAATCATGCCAAACTGAGTCAAATATCCAACTGATAAGCCTTGAATACCTTGGGTCTGTTCCTCAATTACTATCCTCTTCCAACTGGGAAATGATGCTCACAAACACCTGAAAACCCTGGCACATGTCTGAAAATAGGCAGTACTCATTCCTGGCATGGTATGTAGCCATTATCCCTGAAAGAACATGGTTGCAGAAAACTATTAGCAATAAACCATCAACTAGGGGTATTAGTCTAAAGATCCGAAGAAGTCAGTAAGGTCCTTGGGATAATATTGTATTCTGGAGAATTATAAAAAATACATGCACAAATAGTTCTGTTTTACAGCAATATGTTGACAGAAGTTTCAATTATAACAGAAGCAAAAAAATGCAAAGCAGTGTCCTGAAAATCTCGCAAAAAAAAAAAAAGAGTTAAGCCAAATTTTGTCACTTGTTATTTTGTCTAAATACTTTATCATAACTAATTCACTATAAAGAACGAAACATAGGAGTGAGTAGTACAATGATGTATCCGAACAATTTCCATAAGGTAGATGGCTTAATCAGGTTCTACTAAAAAATGAAACCAAAATTCAAAATATTGTTTTTAGTTTTAACAAAACACGCATTACCATATCCAGATGTCTGAACATCAAAACCTTCATCCTGGCAACAAGAAAATAATGTCATTTTGTAATCAGAACTAGTGAAGGTTATAAAGGAAAAAAGAATCCACACCTGCAATTCTCGAATCAAGGGCAGACTTCCAGTTATCGAGTAGGGCTTCACGTGACCAACTGCTTCCTCTGTTGCTTTGCACAAAACATGGAATCCACGAGAATCAAGATTACATGCAACTCCGGAGGTCACATCCTCGTCAAAAGTGATTGTAAGCCTAAAACACACCAAAAAATATTTGCACTTCGGTAAGCAAGCTTCTAAATGTACAAACCCATGTTAAAACAGAGAACTAGAAAGACCACATGCTAAAGCTTTCAGGGTATAATAAATCTCAGCCCGATGCACACCAGATCGAGCATGCACCAAAGATCCAGGCATATTAATTTATGGCAAAGGGAAAACAATTATCATTCATATTAATGATCAAACTATAATTTCCTTTGGAAAAAAAATATACTGTTTCATAGAATTAAATCTTCACCTTCCCCTCAAATTTTCATCTGGCAGAACATACTTTGAAACAGGACCACGCATGCCCAACTTCTCTATGTTGGCATTTATATCATCTACATATTCCTCTAACTTCTTGACGACATCTGTAACACTGCATAAAAAAGAGAATATCTCCCATTTGCTTAACTTCTTTTTACAAATAATGAATTATATTCAAGGGAGAAAGGATGTAGTAAAAGAATTAATGTAAAGAGAGATGAACTCACCTGTAGAAAGGAGTTAATCTGCAATAAAAGGGAACAACATGTCAAATGCAATGTTTTAACAACCAAATATTCCAGATGGAGAAATATCAAAATTATCAGGTGAAGCAAAAAATAGCAATCACTGAAAAGAGTGTCACAACAACAGCACTTTCTGTACTCATATATATTTTATAGTTTTGATGCATTGGCACCATCATGATGCCATCATGGTGACCATGAAGTGCAAAAATAGATGCTATGGGAAGTTGGGAACCATGTGTGCATCTTTTCTGTCTTATAATGGATAGTTTTTATGTGCATGTAAGGCTCATATCACAATCAACAACCAGGAGAAGCCTATTCCATTGTCTTTCCAATGTGAAATCCAACTGGATATTCACCTTTCAGTAGCATGAAGTGGAAAAAGCCTGCTAAGCTATACATTGTAGCAAAAGTTTGCCCTTGATTCCATTCCAGCCCTCATATCTGACATAGAAGTTTTCATCCAAATAGCATTTTCAACTACATAAGATAATCCTTTAGTCCATCTATGGGAATTTTAAATGAATAGTTTTGTTGCATTGACAAGATGAACATATGTGTCGCACCCTCTTTTCTTAACAGAGTTGACTAGATCACAGGAAGGAAAAAACTCCAAGGTACAGGACATGCAAGACAAGCACCATCAAAATGACACCACAATAGCTTGCTGCATGGTACTTTTTGGTACTCAAGGTTTGGAAGTAATGTTAAACGAAGGCATCGACTAAAACAGAATGTGCTTTGAAGCCCATGAAAAGGATTTATATACAGACATGGAAGGGTTGCTTGTTGGTAATCTAGCCAACAGGCAAAACCTTGGAAACCACAATACAGACAAGGTTTGACGGACTACCACTGTTCACATGACTGGAGTCAGTCGTTAAGTCCATAAGAGCACAACCTGAGCAAGGTCTCTTAATTTCTGATACAAGGCTGCACAGGCCTCTCTGAGCTGAGAAAACTCTTGGTCTCGGCCCTGGTTCTGCTCTCTGAGACTAACATGGATGTTATAGAAGGCCAGGACACCATATGTCATACATACCTTCTGGACCATCTAAAGACGTGTACAAACTACCATACTTGACTAATTAAATAATTAGTTTTTGTTTCCTTCATATACTATTTTCAATCTAAAGAACACATGCCAGTTATTTCTTCATGCAGACTCCTTTGAGAACTATGAAGTTTCGAGCATTGCTTATTGGTTGTATGAGCACCAGTAAACAAGCAAGATAATTTCCCTGACAATTAGTTGGCTTTCATGAATTCACCTCAAGCTTTTTTGCAAAATTTGAAGGTAATAAGGTGTACCCAGTTTTCTACATAGGGTTATTTTGGGGATTTCTTAACTAAATCTAGGTTTAAATTAATTAAGGGCATTTTGATAATTTACCTTAGATATGGTATCCCTTTTAATTAGGTTAGGAATATATCTTGATTAAAAGTGGAGGTCAAGATTTAAAGAAAGTCTTAACTAGATTATGAGTGCAAATCAAATAAAGTTAATTAGATTATGACTCAATTAAATTAGTGATATGGTTCCTTAGAGAGAGACGACACTCATCATATAAATACACCATTACCCTCCTCTCTTTCTCTCAAGTCATCAAGGGAACACAACCGGTGGTAGAGAAGGTGCTGATGCAACAGGAGAAAAGAGCGGATGGTGGGCATCGCCTTTGCCAGTAGGGATCATTGCCTCTTTCTCTCAATGATTATAATTTCTTACTCTTTTTTACATGGTTCTTGGTTTTAGTTATGAAATCATCCAATCTTCCTTGTTTTACTCTATGGAATGCTACAATTTGCTCTGATTTCCTAGTCAAAAACTATTTAAGGTGAGAAGATTATGATGTAGTGATCTCATAAATAGATTCCTTGATAAAGGATGATTTAGACCTTGGCTAATCTATGACATCCTCCAATATTTGCAATCATAGAGGTATGATCAACCTATCTTAAACAGAATATTTTTCAAATCATCCAAAATCCAAACTCAGGATCCAAACATAAAATTTGAGAATTCCAAGAACATTCAATTCTCATCCACACACACAATAAAACCTATGTAGTTTATAATTATTCAGCATATCACTTGATAACTCCATAAAACCCAAAGCCAACTCAAAATTATTAACAACCATTTATAAACTCACAAGATCAATGAAACATCATAATCACAAACTAACCATTTATCAAAAGTTCACATCAACATAAAAATTTCATATTTAACACTCGAAATTTTAAAACATGAGAGGTCATTTAACCTTTACAACAACACACACCAACTTCAATTTTTAAACAACATTACAAGCAAAGTATTCTTTTACAATAACATCATGTTAAACTACCAAAAATTTGTTATAAACTTCTAGCATTCCACTACCCAACCCAAACCAAACATGAATCTGAGTGACAAGCTAACCTAAAAATTTTATATAACAACAAGATGAGCCACATGCTCTGCAAGCAACTATTATATCCGTGGCAAGAGATGACAAATCATATGGTATAAAGGTCAAGATGTAAAACATGGATTCCAGAGCCATACTTAGCATTTCATTAGATTCATACTTAACAAGGAAAAAAGAGCAATATATAAGCAAATCAATATAAGAGACATGAGTATAAGAGTCATATTTAGCATTTTAATTGATTCATTAATATCAAATGAGCATATAGCAACATATTGGCATATTAAGATCAAGATGCAATGCATGATCTCAAGAGTCATGTTTGACATTTCATTCGATTCGTTGAAAACAAAGGAGCAAAGAGCAACATAAAGTGAATCATTGTCAGAATGCAAGACAATGAGCTCAAGAGTCATATTTGTCATATCATTTGATTTATTAATATCAAAGAAGCATAGAGCAACGTATGAGCAAATCCAAGTCAAAATGCAAGACATGGTCTCAAGAGTCATGTTTGACATTTCATTCTATTCATTGATAACGATGGAGCGAAGGACAACATATAAGCAAATCAATGTCATAATGCAAGGTAAGGAGCTCAAAAATAGTCATATTTGTCATTTCATTTGATTCATTCATAACAATGGAGTAAAGAGCATCATAGGAACATATCAAGAACAAATGCAAGGCATGAGCTGTCATATTTAACATTTCATTTAATTTATTCATATCAAAGAGCATATAGTAACTATAAGCATGTCCCCTTGAATGATATCAAAGAAACATAGGTGTCATGGGATCATAACATTAACACAATTCCACACATTTCTGGATGGCCACATAACAGAAGTCACCCACATTTGGAAGCTCCATCCATCAACCCACATCTAACTGAAGTCACTAGAGCCAACAAGAGCTTCACAAGCTCTACACATAACATTATCCCCTTTCAATTTATGGCAAAGGGTCCATAATATCCCACACACACTTAAGTACAATAAGGATGTTCTGATTAAGAAAGTAGGAATGTATCGGAAGAACATGTGAGACAACAAAAACATATATGTGAATATATGAAACAATATCAAGCTAACATGAACATATCAATTATAACAAGAACCAATGAATAAGAGATAAAAGGGATTTAAAGCAGTAGCATGAGACTTATTTGAGGGAGGATTTAGCTGAAAACAAATTATAATTATATCAAAGAAACCTAGATGATGTAGTGGGATCATAACATAATATAAATCCACCCATTTCTAGATGGACATAGTAAATCTAAAGCTCATCATAGCTCCATAAGCATACCATATTCTCTTTCCATTTTTGGAAAAGGGATTTAAGTATCCCACAAACACCAAAAATACATATTAGATATTCTGATCAAAGAAATAGAAATGTATCGGAAGCACATGTGAAACAACAAAAACATACAAGCGCACATATAGAGCAATATCAAAGTTAACTTGAACATACGAGCAACTCATTCAATTACAGCAAGAATCAATGACCAAGAAATAAAAGAGTTTAAATCAGAAACATGAGTCTCATTTGAGGAAGAATCTTAACTGAAATCAAGTATTAAAAGGTAGAAGCAAGAATTGATAAATTTCAAAATCAATCTATTCTGACAGAATCTGTAAGGTAAGTTGCAATAGATATTCGGATAAGAAATTACGCTCCAACTTATTCAAGTAAGATATTGTTAGAAAGATATACAAGTCTACTTTCAAATAAAATAAATTTTGCGCAAATTGGAGTTGCCTACAAAAATTTACAAACAATTGAATACAGATAGGTCAGAATCATCTTGTCTCTATTTAGCATACTTCAAGAGATTAACTGAAATAAACATTTGGGCAGACATTTGTACTTTAAACTATTCAAATAAGATACGGAAGGAAAGATACACGAGTCTATTTCCAACAAAAGAGATTTTGCTTGATTCAGAGTTCTGTACATAACACTATATTTTAAATAAGATAAATAGGTCAGGTCACTTTATCTTTGTTTGACAAAATTGAAGGTATTAATTAAAACAAACATTTGGACAAGTATTTGCACCTAAAAATCATTCAAATAAAGTACTAAAAGAAAGATCTAGGAGTCTAGTTTCCAACAAAAGTTACTTGCTCGATTCACAATTTCACAAAATATTATAATTAAAACAAGGTAGATAGGTCAGGTTTCTCATAAATTCCATAAAAGCAAGTTTGTAGCTCAATTGAGTTTCATGCTACTGAAAAGGGCAAAACCCTCCTAATTTTTCGTAAATGAGGAAATCAAAGATGAAATGCACTGTAGGATCAGAGAGAACACTTGACTTGAAAAGGCTTATTCCCAAAGATGTTGAACTAGTCCAAAATTACTAAGCCAAAGCAAAAAGACTTCACTTCTTTTTCTCCTTCAATTCTTCTATTCTCTAGTGTAAGGTCGATGGCAGCAAGGCATTACTTTGGTTAGTTTTCTAACTTTTATTCTCCAATTATAAATGTATAGATAGCACAAAGTGCAATCTATAAGCATGCAACAAAAAGATACAAGTGTCAACAATGTAGCAAGTATGGGAGGCACACTCCTTGTTTGCTAGTGTCATTTGTCATCCACTTTCTTTTCTCTTTTTTTTTTATATTTTTTCTTCTCCCCTAACTTAATATGAAAACTTTCACAAACCTTATCCAAAATTCTAGGATTTACAATTAGGTCCATAGCAAGCTTCTAATATCCAATTATTTAATGCAAAAAATATTAAATAATTTCTCATATTAAAATAATCAAGAAAAATATGGACATTATAAATAATTCAAAATTAAAGGATATTACATAATCTATGGTTTATACTAATGCAATTAAATGATCACATCCCAATCTATGGTTTATACTAATGCAATCAAATGATCACATCCCACAACATGTATACTACAGTGGTTTTAAGGATCATTTATCCCTTTATTTGTTTGCCCAACCTCGGTAGGAAGGAAAGAAAGACGAAGGGTGACAACTCATTGCAGCACTTGACCAGGTTGGAAAATAGTCTATCACTGCCCTCAACCTTAGGCTAAACCGATGCAACCCAGTCCCAACCAGTCTATAAACCAACCAACTAATAAATCTAGATTCGACCTTGATGTGTCAGTTTGCAGCCCAATGTCGAACCAGTTCACGTTGCCACCCGAGGGTCACAGAATCGGGTAGCAGAATGTGTTCTACAGCCCACCAACTAGAGCTTGACCATATTATGGCACAAGGAGAGACTATTATGAATAAAATAGTAATGGGAAAGACAGGAAATATAAGGACTACTTTCTGTTGAATTGGAATTCAAGGACTAACAAGACAAGGTTACTCATATTGGGAAATATCTGATGATGTAGTTCAATGATCATATGATTAAACCATAGACTAAGTATCAATTATTTTAAGATAAGGAGAGAAGCAACCAATACAACACCTCATCCACACTAGAAGACCATTATAAACTTCTGCCTTCACAGGCTCACGAACACAGCTAGTCTACAAGCTGTTGCAAGTCTGCATGACGCAAGCACTCAACTGGCAAAGTGACTGAGATGGGACATAAAAGAGGAGAGAAAGGAAGATAAAAAGGGAAAAGAGAGGAAATTGAAATAAAACAAAACAAAGTAAAAAAAGTTGCATTAGAATGAAGAATAGTAAGAAAGAACCATACAGCTATACATATATACATATCTATAAGAAAAGGTAACCTTAACCAGATGTCAGCATTTTGATCTCTGATGCTTTACTGTAGACTTCCTAACTACATAATATGATCGGTTTAATTAGCTTCTCTCTAGTTAATCTTTCATTGAAATTGTTACATCTACGGGCTTGATCAAAGACCAAATTGATCTCATTGAAATTGCTACCTCTACGGGCTTGATCAAAGACCCAATTGATCTCATTGGTGATATCTAGAACAGTATGCTATGAGCCTCCATTTGTAGGTGGTGACTAGTCCAGAGTTAGCATCAGTCGGACACCCAATAATAGTGTGGCAAATCTGGTTGAATTAATAAATGATAAAAATCGTCATTTGAGACTTCTTAGACTGCATCCAGCAAAGATACTTGAGTTGTGTCTCAATATTTGAGATCAGTTAACAGACCAATGAGTCTTTAAGTGTGATAGAATATTTAGTGGTTAACAAATTTTCTATATCCTAATTAGGTTGGATAACATAAGACTTAGTGAGTGGTAAACTTGACCTAGTGGATCAGGGAGTCTTGACTAGACAAGCAGACATTAGTTTAATTTGTAAAATAATTGAATTGCCTAACCAACCTTATACTACTGATATAATGCATGGATTGAAAATATTAAAAACATCCTAATGTAGTCGAATTAGATCTAACAATTAATTGTAACCAGTTACGTTAATTCAAGATATTAGATGGAAGTATATGATATAATTTGTAGACGATCTATTCATGGATCTAACACCTAAAATATATATTATGGTCTAATTATGTATGTTGAATCTAGTCGACTGAAACTCAAATGTGTGATGTCTTAAGACATCATATGAAAATTGAGATATTGACTACCAAAAGCATTCGCAAATTTTATACTGTTTGTGAATTTTGATAAAAAATAAACTGTTTTTCTCAATCTCTAAAATGTTCAGTGATCTACTGACTTCTGTTGATTAACATGATGAGTAGTCCAGGGCGAAAAGGATACCCATGAAAGGACCTGAGAGCATATCATGGTCTGGAGTCACCACTAGATTGTACTCGATTGTGTCTCACAGATAGTATATTACACATACATCAATCTTGATGCTACACTACATATGCAGATTCGTGATGAATGATAAATGAGCAATCTGCCTACCTATCGATTGATGCATTTATGTTGCCTTGTATATGCACATACATATCTGATGCATGATTGATAGACAAATGAGTAATTAGGTACGGACAAGAGATCTCCAAGTAGTTATGCCCCACATGAAAGAAGCTTCAAGTACATCATTAGTGAGTAGCACCCATTGGATCGAATCAGCTATATCATCCTCCTACTCGGTGTTTTAAAAAGCGCCAGACTCCAAAAGGTACCAAGGTCCCAAAATGCCCTTGACACTAGACGCTCGCCTAAGGACCCACCCAAGCAAAATGAGACATTCTAAAATATTAAAATATTAAAAAAATATAATATGAATAATACATATAATTATATAAATAAATTATAATCTTAAATTTAAAAATCTAAAATATCAAGTCACATTATCCATCTTCTAATAACAAAAATATCAAACGACTCAAAACAATAAAGCTTTACATCAAATTCAATCATCATAATCAATATCGTCATTCTCGAACATAACATCATTTTTCTCTTCCTTTTGTCCATCTCCATCGAAATAACAATTCTAAATAACTAGAGATTAACAATCATAAATAGGGACTATTATATGATACTAGTAGTTAACACTTAGAGTAATTTTCATATCAGTTAACGATTAACAATCTATTATTTATATTATCAAATCCACTATTAACAGTGGTTAAAGGTGAAGAAAAGAGTCACCAATGATGAATGTGGAGAAAGAGAGGGCAACAAGGACAGAGGACCTTTCGGACAATAACAGCACTGACGAAGGAAGCTACAAACAATGATAGCAACGGTGGAGAAAGTATCAAACAATGATAGCGACGACGGCAGAAGCTGCGAACGATGACATCATGGACAAAGGAAGCTTCAGATGTGTCCATCGATAGCAGAGGAAGCTATAGTTCTATCCCTCGATGGTGGAAGGAGTTACACACAGAAGCAACGATTACGAAGGGAACTATGCACTCGGGCGAGGCGAGGCAAGGCACGAGCGCGCCGCTTGGAGATTGAGTGACGCGCTCGTGCCTCGCCTCGCCTCGCCCGAGTGCTTAGGCGAGCGCCAGAGCGCCTTTTGCAAACACTAGATAAAAGGACTTGGATGATCTCTGTCAACTGTAGAAGGGCCAATAGATTAGAGGGTGATTCCCTTCGGGAATTATCAGGTTATCAAACATGGTAAACAGACGGTTCCTCCATCTGCTGTTGGGAGGAACGCATCCCTACTTTAACAGGTGAGGGACATCACTCCATGTGTTGTTACAAGTGCGATGAGTTGTCTCTATCTAGTGTTGGAAGATGAACTTATCTCGTTGGAACAATGTCTCTCTATCTACTATTGGGAGAATACATCATCAAACGTCCAACTATTCCTGGATATTGATGATAGGAATAAATAATTAGATTATATATATATTATGTTGCATTAATGCATATGACAATTATAAGACTTATTATATGGTCCTCCATTAGTTGTTAAGAGAAGTATCTATCAGCTATTCAACTTGAATGTCAAATCTTAGTGAAGTGCATATGTATACTCGATTGTATTTATCGATAATATTGCATCAAATTAAATACACGCATTCTTATGACCTGTTCATGATCACTAATTACTCCAATGATTTTATACTCTTATTATTTCTCACATGTCATGTGCATAGTTAATTCATTACGACATCTTATCAGCATGTTGTTAGTAGCTTTTTCTTTGACCTTTCTTCCCTATTGAGCATTTGTGCTCATCCAAAACTACTTTAGCATATGACAGTGTAGATTACTTCAAGATAGTATATTGTCAAAGGAGCGTTTAAAATGAGGTGATAGTTAGGTGGTTGATAAATATGATGATTATCTATACGATTATATTGGCAAAATACATAAGATACAACTTTGTATAATGGATTTTTAAAGAGGGGCTTATGCACGATGCGATTTTCTCAATATCAGTAATTTAAAAAACATCTAGGCGCTCGCTCGAGCGAAGCAAGACTCTAAATTAATAAAAAAAATATAATATAATTAATAAATATAATTATTTAAATATAAATATGATATTAAATTAAGAAAATTTGAAGTACAAATTCATAATGTCACATTAGCAAAAGTCTCAAAATTCAAAATAATAAAGTTTTACATCACAATCACTTATCATAATCAATATTATCATCATTTTCAAATAAATCATCTTCATTGAGTTCGTCCTCTTCCTCTTGTTATTCCTCTTCATCAAAATATGTTTCATTCATTATGTTTTTAACAATGGCAGGAGTCGAGCTTTATGTTATTGCACTCATTTTTCTCTTCATCATCTGTCTTGTATATGTTTGTAATTCTCCAACACCTGAAACTCTTGCTACATCTCCTAATGTCAATTTATCATCTTCAACTACAAGCTCATCTTCAGCATCTTGCAAGTTGGCACCTATTTCTCCCACCAACCTATCACGAACTTAGCTCATCTTCCCCATGTCAATTTAACCCTTACGTGTCCGTCCGTAAAGGTTAGCCTCCCCGAAACCTCCTAAAGTCCCTTAGGAATCTATAGAAAACAGGTTAGAGAGAGCATTTCTCACGGGATCTACAAGCAACCACTTTAGCAAACACTTTATATATAGCCAATACAAATTACAACCATGGACTTCACAAGCTCTAAACGGTTGCACACAAAGGATCAAGATCCATTACATACCGAAGTCCCCACAAGTGTCTACATGACACAACTCTCATTTACAAACCGAAACCAACCATGAAAGCTAACCAAACTAGAGCTGCCAAGCCTACTGCAAGCCCGCTACTTGCTGTACAAAGCATATACAAAAATCGAAACACGGACATGCATGAACATTACATTGAGCCCCCCTCTTTATTTTTTTGTCCGTAACATTCTTCCCCACTTATTCCTTCGACGTCCTCATTGAAGTCGCTGCAGACATTGCAGAAGTTTTTAAGGTCCTTCCTTCACAAAATTTGTCCATCAATTTTTCTTCAACTTAGTTGTCACTTCCAAGTAAGTTCACATCACTTCCGCTTTCGATTGGCCTTCTATTGAGAAATGAAATGGACAATCTACTCTTAGTAGCACTAATCACCATTGGTCCTTATTTGACAACTCATACTACCTACTTCGTTCCTTAGTCGAGAACTCCTATATCAACCCGAAGTCTCCCCACTTTCGGCTATCTTGATAAGATGCTCATTGACACCAGTCTTATGAAGTTCCTTAGAGTTTGCCTCTGCATTTCTCCACCCCCTCGGTCCCTTTCACGACCAACGCTCTCCCTTTATAATAAATAGCAAGAGATCGATGACTCCACGAAAGTCCAACCTCTGCAGTACCATGGCGCTGCCAAGCCCATGGCCCTACTATCCACCTCTACGGCACCATGGTACTCCTTCGAGTCCATCTCCTTTCTGACCAACGTTTTGTTTTTAGGTAGCTGAGCCCCTCTGAACTTGTCGCTTTCTCGCCCCATTTGACCACTTGCTTCAACACCTCTGTGTTCTCTAAGCAGTTTCCCTTGGTCGATAGAAAGACAGAATGTAACTTTCATGCATGGCTTCCACCATCCTATTACAGGGCTTGCGTCGATTCTGTTCTCCTTAGCTTCCTTGGGAGCAACGTTCGCTTACTCGGCTTTGTCCTCTATCTTGCCGAGCTCCCTTAAGCGAATATGAGCAGCGATCCAACTCTCCAGCCGCTCTAATCATACCTCTGTATGATCAAGTCCCCCATGGGACTGGCTAGCACTTGCACTCGAAATTTTCCCTCTATGATACACAACCCCCATATGCTAATGACCAAGGCTTTCATCCAATGCAAGATTCGATGCGCACACACGGAAGACCCGCCACTGCGGTACCATGGAATTCACTCCTTGAATCCATAGCCCTTCTTGCCATTATGTTATTCACCGAAGTGGAGCTCCCAGTAGCACCTGATCATACCTCCACATGATCACGTCCCTCATGAGACTTCTCATGCATGTGTTATATTGTCTCATACTATTCCACCACGATCCGCTGCACCATGTGTTGATGTACCATTGTCTGGATCTTGGGCCTCTATCCCCCACCAATACAATCTCTGCTGCGCACCACTTTCTTCATGACAACTCGAATGGCAACACTGTGGCATATTCATCAAGAGTATCTGCCTTTACGTCCTCTTGCCCCGTGCTAAAGCCTTTTGATCCCAACTTCGCCTTCGCAAGTTGAATCATCTTAGTTCCTCTGTAAACTGCATCTCTGAGACAAGATACATGTGCCTCGAAGCTCCCTTCGTCTTTGGCACCATGCAAAATGAGTCCGCCCCATCAGAATGAAGAACCAATGGAACGATATAATCCCACTCTTGCCTCTACAAGAGTTCATGTCCTTGACCTCTGTCCAAGGAAAACTTCGTGCCTCTACTCTATGTTTCATCTTCTACGTCGACTCCCTTCATATAGCTTGGATACTTCATCAAGTTCCACCTAAGTTACTCCGCTCCTCGATTTGCATTGAGTTGATGGTGGCCCTCGTGCCCACCATTCTACGGGTCAACCCTCCGTTGAGTTCGATTTCCACATCGACTCTATATATGCCTTTATATAACGTTGTCATGGATTGCTCCCCCACTTGATCTCGCAATACATCCACTACTGCATTACCTCATGCGAAATTATGCAAGAACTCCTCGTCGCTTGCTCGGTCTGTTGAGCTTTGTAGAGATATTGTCTTGAGGTACTCTTCCTCAATATGTGTGGCGCATGATTCTCCTGGAGAACCAAGACCTATCCCTCCGGATATCGTCTGTTAGAGCAACTTTCCTCTTTGCATTCTTCCCTAGTTTGAGACTACATCCCTTAGACTACTCCATTTCTTGAACAATCGTATTGTTCGCCCCACAAATGCATTTGCTAGATTGCGACTCTTCACCAATACAGCCCCCGCTTCACCCTTCAAAGCCTACCAATGTGCTGAACATGTTGCACACTTCAGTCTCATACGGAAGTATCCTTTCTATGCCGAAGAGAAAGTTTCAATGCTCTATGGCACCGAGTTCGAGTCGCCTTGGGATGGCCACAAACACTCAATCGTCCGCAAACAAGCCTTTACGTGAGTATCAAGTTCTTCAAATTAGCAACTCCCCTTACCTCTGTGAGCTTTGCACAACTCTTTCAATCGTGACGCAATACATCCCACTTTGTATGATCTCAACTTTTACCAAGCGCCCCACTTGCCTTAAGCACCGTCAAGTTTGGTTGCCAACATCGAGCCATAGCTCGAACTCAGTCATCCCAACCTTTGTGCGCTACGCATTCTTTCTAGCTTGCTTGTCCTCGTGGCGTCTCTCGCGCAAAGAGTTGGTCATTCCTCTGAATGTTAATCATGGATGTTCGCTCCTCTGAGCGACTCCTTTCCCTACATCTTCATGTCTATTTCTCCCAAACGATCGCGCATGTTGGCTGCCCTCCATTTAGCCCAGCTAGGTCCCCCACATTTGCATTGCAAGTATTTCTACATGTGCTTGTCCCACTCTGATACCATCTGTCATAAACTTACCTATGCATGTCCCACTCTGATAGCAAGTGCTAGGTCCCACAACATAGTAACATACTACAGATAAAATTAATGATATTAAATTATTAATACCTGGGGATATAGTCCTGGATCAAACTACCATTGGAATTTCAAAAAGGCTTTCGACATTTTTATATAGAGATAATTCACGAATAATCTTATATTGCACCTCAAGGCCTGAAACTAATCTTGCAATGCACTGATATAAACTCATTTAGAACTTCTGCATCAAACCCAACAGATTTAATCTTATATAAAATTCTGAATTCAAATAATATCATACTGCATATAAGGGACAATGAAGCTGAAAATTCAATCTTTCAGTAATGATTGTAAAAATTTTCCCATAATTTTCTTTATTTTCATTAAAAGACCTTTTAATCGTCTCCTTTACTCTATCCATAGCTCATAAATATATCCAGTTGCAGGCTTATTTTCATTGTCCACCAATCAAAAGACTTGAACAAGAGAACTCATTACCTTTAATATATAAACTACATGATTCCAAAAGGATGATATTAAGATGATATCAGTGGCCCTCTTGCCTTTTATTTCTTTTGCTCATTTGCTTATCATCCATTTCTCAGAGGTAAACATATGTCTCGGGTTATGTTTTTTATAATGCATGCTCTGTAATGTCAAGAATGAGGTAGCAAATCGAGTGACACTATATCTCACAATTCCTTGTTACATGTGCTCTCATTATATTCAAAAGCCCTAGTATAATTATAGAGAAATTCAATAACAAAGATTGTCCTTTCTAAAGTTTTCTTGATGTAAGGGATCTTTTCAATATCCTCTAACATTAAATCAATACAATTTGAACACATAGACTCATATAAGTGTCATCTTTTTGTTTCAAGTAATTTACCTAAGACAAAGGATAACAAAATGATAAGATTTAAGAATTCTAACACATTTAATTGAAGATAAAATATTAAAATATTAAAAAATTTAAAAGATAAATATTACCAGCTAATACATTATTGCTTACATTGTCGATTATGACTTGAAAACGATATTTTGTTCTCCAATTTCTTTCATGAACTTGTCAAGCAAATCATATATCTTGTCTCTAGATTTCACAAGAGATGAAGCATTTATTGACTTCATATAAATGATCCCTAAAGAACAATTAACTATTGTCGGTCTAAGCATCTGATATAATAGAGCAACCATGTGTTGCCAATGATTCTTTATGGCCCTTTAGTAAATCATTTGTATAATCCAACTCTTTTTTCAACAATGGAACTCACATCTCATAATAACTTGAGGGTTTTAATCTTGCACCATATCTTCCAATAGCTTCAATCATCTCCTTAAAACTATATAAATGAATGATTCTAAAGGGAAGACCAACCTGACAGAAGAAGCGAGCAATGTCCTGAATTGTTTTTCCTCTTATTTCTTTATCACAAGCATCACTTATATTTGTTTGTCTTAATTTTGAACCTCCTGCTTGCCCTTGTTGCTTTTGTGATCTTTAAAACATATATAGATCCATCAATCTATTTTTACCCTTCTTAATACTAAAAACTTTTTTTCCTCTTCCGTCATGTATATTTTTTTCACTTGGGTTGACAATCATAGAATAAGCTTCTTCATTATCCCTGATATGTTCAACCAAGGTTCTCTGTTTCGATCTGCACGCCATATGGTACATATGATCAACAGGATATTGATACACGCCTATTACAGCGATGCATCGTCTCCCACATGGGAACGAGGCGACGCCTTATCTTCCAGTGGGAGAACGAGGTGAGGCCTCATCTACTAATGCGAGAACGAGGTGTCGTTCTCCCATGAGGCGTCGTTCTCTCGCGAGGCGAGGCAACGCCTCATCTATTTTTATTTTTTTAATATATATTAATATTATATAATATTATATTATATTATATCGAACGGTATGCATCGTGTGTACTGCTCGATACCGAATACCATACCATACCGAGATAAACTCGGTATGGACCGATATGGCAAACCTTGTGTTCAATAGTCCTCTAGTAAATTTCCATAAGATTCATTCTTTTAAATCTTATTTTCATTCATATAAGTCAGTAGTTCTTCTTTTACCTCAGGTGGACACTTCTTACAAGCTACTGCATTTTGTAAATTTCCTACTAAATGTTATTTTACACGAAAATTACCACCTCTAGTAGTCTTATCACAGAAGATGCAAGTAACTGCACTAAGATCTTTAGGACCCTTTAAATAATTACACTTTTATGCAGGATCCTTTTTTTATATCATTGGAGAATATATTGAGTTGCAATGTACACTTGTCATTTATCTTGGAACTCAAACAATAATTTAAATAAATAAATATTAGCATTATTAAATCAATGAGTGGCTCTTAATTCTACTTGGATTTCTTAAATTTTTTAGCTAACTTTTAAAATCACTTTAGTTAAAATGAACATAAGAAGAGAATTCAAATTTTGTGATAAGATAATTTTAAAAGATTATTCTTGTTTCATGAATCGTGATAAATGTTTTACAAAGGAAAATATATATAACATAAACTTCTATGATTCTTGAAATAAGTCTTTGATATCAAATCTTTGATGAATCACTTGATGTGTTACTCTTGCTTTAAATAAATTAAATTGCATGGGTAGATATCAATTCTTATATTTTTAGAATTTACATCTAAAAGATTAAGCCCTATTTTTGTGGTACAATCTCTCTCACCCCACTCTCTTATTTCTTATTTATTATTCAAAGAAAAAGAGAAAAAAATACTTTCATAAGAAAATTATCAAGGGAGAGCAAAACTTGTTTGCTTGTATGATGTAAATTGCTAGCTTAAATATTACAAAGAAAGTAAAAAATTGCTAGCTTGCACTTCTCAAAAGAGAAGAAAGAACTCACTAGCTTTATTTGCTACATTTTCTTAAAATTTATATAAGATGAATTTGTTGAGCTAATATTCGAAATTTTTTAGAGTTAAAAATACTAAATCATGAAAATATATAAATTGATAATCTAGATTTCATGATATTAAGCCTTTTGTGATAATATTTTTTAAAACATTCTTGATGTTTTTATCTTATTGTTTACAAAAAAAGGGGGGGGGGGGAGAATTTGCATGATGTTACCTTATAAATATATTTGGTACCCTTACTTGAAATTACATGAGATGTTTTTAAATGCATGAGTAACTCCTAAATTCTTGAATCTTATTGAATATCTTAGATCCTTGAGCTTATTTTCGAAATTCATCTCTACAAATTGAAAGCTATACATAATGATGTTTTATAACTCCTCCCTTATTTTATTTCCTTCTTGTTCATAAGAGAAAGAAAATTCTTTATGACTTAGGTCATATTTTTACAAAGGGCGAGCAAAAACTCATGTGCCTTAAAATTCTAAGTCTTATATTTCATCATTTTGTTGATGACAAAAAGGAAGAAATATACATTAATGATACATGATATTAATGATATACATTGATATGGATATGGATTGATATATCTTGGATATGGATATGGATATGAGTGCACAATTCCTTTTTACTCATGATTTGATATTTTGGATATGCAAATTTGTGTTGAAATTTGCATAGAATTTTGATTGCTTGAATTTAAGGGTGTGTGATTCTCTTAAATTTAAGTGACATGAATTTAGGGGGAGTTAGGATTAACCCCTATCATCAATTGATTGTCATCATTAAAAAGGGGGAGATTATTGAATCTCGAATTTTGATGATAAAATCAATTAATGGGTTATTGATCTAACATGGATTGTTAGAAGTTGATTGATACAGGATTAACTACGACAGAGAGAATGCGACAATCAGGTTTGGCCAAAGTCAAGTCCATGCATTAGGCTAGGATTCGGACTGCGATTGGAAACTCGCCAGGAGTACGTCAGAAGCTTACCGAGGGTATCGGGAGCTTGCCTGGATGGTGCAAGGGAGTTCGCCAAGCCGGTAGGTAAACTATTGTAGCGGTTGTCGCCATACCGGATTCCGAGCCATGCCGAGTTGGTCGGTGAATCGCACAAGGAATCAGGGCACTTTTGGCGATTGACCCACCCAGCCCGACGGGTGGTGAATTGCCCGTACCCAGATTTTTCGGATACGATTCGATTTTGGCTCGAGTTTTGAAGTCAATTTGGGGCCTATAAATACCTCAAGTTTTCTTATGTTCCAAACAATAATTTTTGGGATTTATATTCTGAGAAAATATTGTGTGAGAATTGTAAGAAAAAGAAAAGGGATAAGGGAGTGATCAAAAAGTGTAATCTTGTCTCCCTTGTAAGCAAAGTATAAGAGTTTCGTCTCCACCCAAAGAAGATCGATAGTGGACACCGATATGCCTCAAGAAGGAGAACTCGAGAGTGGACGTAGGTCGTTGGCGCCGAACCACTATAAAAATTGTGTATTTCCTTGCTTTCATTACTTACATATTTTTGTATTGACGCTTTCGATTTAACTCAATTCTTTGAAAGCAAAGTTTTCACGATAAGTTCTTTCCTTCAAACGTTGCTTATCTTTCCGGTTTGCTTATTAACTTAACAACTTTCTTTTAATCACTCACTCGTTTCACTAAGAACGAAAAGCTTTGAATTTCTTATCTTGGTTTAATCGAAAAGTTTTCATCTAAACTGAAAATTTACACTTGCCCTAATTCACCCCCCTTCCCCCTCCTAGTGCCAATTGATCCTAATTTCTTATCAGAGGCACGTCTTTCTCATTTGGTTTAACACCATAGAGAATAGCTCTTTTTATCTTTCAAGAGAGTTTTTCTATCGTTCACCCTCCCATATTTAATGGGACGGACTACACTTATTGGAAAACTCGATGAGAGTTTTTTTTCCTTTCTTTAGACCTTGATTTATGGACTATTATTGAAAACAGAATCGAAAAGTCTTCTTTTCTAATGAACGATTGGAATGATTTGGAGAAGAAGACTTTCTCTTTAAAAGCCAAAACTATAAATTCCTTATCTTGCGCCCTAGATAAAAATAAATTTCATCGAATTTCCTATTGTGATTCGGCTTTTGAAATTTGGCTTACATTGGAATTGACACATAACAACACACTTAATTTAAATCACTCATTAAATGAAATGTCACACAAAAATGAACATGAAGAACACCTTCCAAATAACAGGAAGGATTGTAAACTAAGAATGACATATGACTCCTCGAGTGAAATCTCGAGTGATGAGAACCTTGGACATGAACTTTGACAAATGAACCGGAAAAATTAATTAACTTAAACCTTAAAAATAATCTAAAGATGGACAAAACCTCTTATTATGAACGCAAGAAGTAGAGGTGCTGCAAAGATGAAGACTACAATCAAGAAGTGGAAGATCTCGCGGTCGTGGCCAACCACGATGAGATAAGTAACCACCCCGAAAGCTCTTTTACTTTAAATGAGTTATTACTTTCTTTTCATGAGCTTTATGATGAATCTAGAAAGACTATCAAATCTTGTAAATTATTTAAGGAAGAGCATGCATCATTAGTTAGTAAACTTGATGAAATACATGAAGTAGCGCCATCACACAATACATGCACCAAACATGAAACCTTGCATGATACTTTACCATCACATAATTTTTGCTCTAAATGTGAAATGCTAGATGATGTTAAAAAGGAAAATATCATGCTTAAACAAATATTAGAAAATTTTGAAATAAGGAATAAATCCCTAAATATGATCATTGCCAATAAGGATCATATTAATAGAAGAAATGATATAGGCTTTGTTGGTAACATTCAACAAAAGCCAACCATGTTTGTGAAACGACCTACATTAAATTTGCCACCTAAAAATAAATATAATTTTTGTGGCAGATTAGGACATAAAGCCTACAAATATCCATTTAAACATTATAGTCCACATAAATTAATTTGGGTTCCTAAAGGAACCATAAACAACCTCAAACCATTAGAAAAAATGGGAAGAACATACCATGAAGGACCCAAACTCAAATAGGTACCTAAATCAAAACCTCCCATAATATAAAGTTGCATTCTAGCAAGGCTAGGAGCACTAAGTAATGTTTTAAAAGTAGATGCTCAAGACACATGACTTGATATCTAATACTCTTTCAAAGCTCACTAGCCTAAGCAAATAACAAAAAAAATTATTGAAAATAAAATTATTGGTAATGAATCTTAAGAATGATTCGTTGTTATAATTAATCTTGATTGCTGTCAATGATGCATAATCTTTGCATAGCTAGAGCATGCTAGAGTTAGAAAGAAGAAAGTTTAGCTATCTAAAATAAAAGTCATATGTATGAAAGAAAGATTTTGATAATGATTATTGTATTGATTTGTGTGCTTGAATTTATGTACATTGTCTTGAGATTAAATGACCAAACAGTAAATTTGAACTTAAAGATCATGTACAAAATCATTATTCTTTAAAGAAAAACTTCTTGATAACATGATAGAATTTTCCAACATATAAAAATCATTGGATTTAAAATGAATCGAAGCCTTTGTTTGAAAATATATTATTGCAATAATCTTGATGAAATTTTGTTTTTGGACTTTAAATGACCTTGCATTCTAGAAATAAATTTCAAAAGAAGGATAATTATTCATGAAAAAAAAATTATCCCATAAATCCTTCAACAAGATAAAATGATACATTTATTATTGAATATATTTAACTACAAAAATGAATTAGAAAACTTTAGCTATTTTCTTTTAAAAAACAATCGATGTTGACTTTATTGAAATTTTCCAAAAAAGCGATTTTTGATGATGATTTTGGATAAGTTTACAAATGATTTTATTTTAAAAGCTGGAAAAACAATTGCACTTTGAAATCATTATATAAATTCGTTCAAAGAAAGTGATATGAATGAATCATAATTTGTCTCTTCCAATCTATTACTTGAAAATCTTCTTATGAACCATATTCTTGAAAACTTAAAGTTTCATATATATAAATTAAGATCTTCTACTTTTTCTTCCTAGAAATTAACTCATGATCTCGAAATAGGGAATAAATCCCTAAATATGATCCTTGCCAATAAGGATCATATTAATAGAAGAAATGATATAGGCTTTGTTGGTCACATTCAATGTGAAACAACCTATATTAAATTTGCCACCTAAAAACAAATATAATTTTCGTGGTAGATTAGGACATAAAGCCTACAAATGTCCATTTAAAAATTATAGTCCACATAAATTAATTTGGGTTCCTAAAGGAACCATAAATAACCCTAAGCCACTAGAAAAAAATAGGAAGAACATACCATGAAGAACCCAGACTCAAATGTGTACCTAAATCAAAATCTCCCATAATATAAAGTTACATCCTAACAAGGCTAGGAGCACTAAGTAATGTTTTGAAAGTAGATGCTCAAGGAACATGACTTGAGATCTAATACTCTTTCAAAGCTCACTAGCTTAAACAAATAACAGGAAAAAATATTGAAAATAAAATTATAGGTAATGAATCTTAAGGATGATTCGTTGTTATAATGAATCTTGATTGCTTTCAATGATGCATAATCTTTGCATACATGCGAAATACATATTTCATAATTTGAGCTTGATATATTATCATATTTTCCTTTGGATTTCTTGGATTTTATAAATTACACTTCTTATCAAAATATGCATATAAAATTCTTAATTGACAATTTAAGCTATCATGTTTTCTTTTGAAATTTTTGATGCTTCTTATCAAAATATAAATGAAAAGTGATTTATAAAAATACATGATTTGCTATTTATGTTAGAAAATCACACAATTTAAATGCATGAGTGGGTCTTAATTATACTTGGATTTCTTAGATTTTTTAGCTCACTTTCGAAATCACTCTAGTTAAAATGAACATAAGAAGAGGATTCAAATTTTTGTGATAATATAGTTTTAAAAGATTATTCTTGTTTCATGAATCTTGATGAATGTTTAAAAAGAGAAATATATATAACATAAACTTCTATGATGCTTGAAATAAGTCTGTGATATTAAATCTTTGATGAATCACTTCATGTGCTACTCTTGATTTAAATAAATTAAATTGCATGGGTAGATACCAATTCTTGGATTTTGGAATTACATCTAAAAGATTGAGCCCTATTTTTGTGATACAATGTCTCTCACCCCACTCCATTGTTTTTTATTTATTATTCAAAGAAAGGAAAAAAAATTCTTTCATAAGAAAATTATCAAGGGGGAGCAAAACTTGTTTGCTTGCATGATGTAAATTTCTAGCTTGAATATTACAAAGGAAACAAAAATTTGCTAGCTTACATTTCTTAAAAGAGAAGAAAGAACTCACTAGCTTTATTTGCTACGCTTTCTTAAAATTTATATAAGAATGATTTGTTGAGCTCATATTCGAAATTTTTAAAATTTTATATCTACAAGATTGAGGTTGAGAGTTAAAAATACTAAATCATGAAAATATATAAATTGATAATCTAGATTTCATGATATTAAACCTTTTGAGATAATGTTTTTTAAAACATTCTCCATGTTTTAGTTTACAAAAAAAAGGAGGGGGCAGAAAATTTGCATGATGTTACCTTACAAATATATTTCTACCCCTGCTTGAAATTACATGAGATATTTTTAAATGTATGAATAACTCCTAAATTCTTGAATCTTCTTGAATATCTTGGATCCTTGAGCTTATTTTCGAAATTCATCTCTACAAATTGAAAGCTATACATAATGATGTTTTATAACTCCTCCCTTATTTTCTTTCCTTCTTGTTCACAAGAGAAAGAAAATTCTTTATGACTCAGGTCATATTTTTACAAAGGGGGAGCAAAAAATCATGTGCCTTAAAATTCTAAGCTCTATATTTCACCTTTTTGTTAATGACAAAGGGGGAGAAATATACATTAATAACACATGATATTAATGATATACATTGATCTGGATATGGATATGAGTGCACAATTCCTTTTTACTCATGATTTGATATCTTGGATATGGAAATTTGTGTTGAAATTTGCATAAAATTTTGATTGCTTGAATTTAAGGGTGTGTAATTCTCTTAAATTTAAGTGGCATGAATTTAGGGAGAGTTAGAATTAACTCCAATCATCAATTAATTGTCATCATCAAAATGAGGGAGACTGTTGAATCTCGAATTTTGATGATAAAATCAATTGATGGGTTATTGATCTAACATGGATTATTAGAAATTGATTAATACAGGATTAACAACGATAGAGAGAACGTGACAATCAGGTTTGGCCAGAGTCAAGTCCATGCATTGGACTGGGATTCGGACGGTGCGGTTGGGAACTTGCCAGGAGTGCGTCGAAAGCTTGCCGAGGGTATCAGGAGTTTGCTTGGATGGCGCAAGGGAGTTCGCCAGAAGAAGACCGAGACTCGCCGGAAGATTGTCGGGGGTAGCCGAAAGGCTTACCGAGAGTTGGGAAGGTCTTGAAGTGAACTGGTGGCTATTATAATTGAAATTAATTAAGTCGTAGTTAGCATCATGTAGGTTTAACCACGACGGAAGGAATCACAGATCAGACATGGACCCAGGATCAAGCTTAGGCATCGGGCTAAGGATTCGACGATACGGTGGGAGCTCGTCGGGAGTTCGATAGAAGATTCACCGAAAGGATCGGAAAGCTCGCTAGGAACACGCCAGGAGTTCGCCAAAGGAAGACCGTGAGACTCGCCGCTGGAGATTTCGGGTTGCCGGAATGCGGGAGTGAGGTCATTAAGCTTGGTGGTCATGTTTGATTGTAATCTTCAAATCATAGGTTAAGAGTGAGTCCGATTTGAGTGTGAGTTGGAAATCAACTTAAAGAGGCAACCGGGTCCACTATGGGGTTTGATTGAGCTCAGGTTGAGCTCAATTAATTAACCAAAGAATTGGTCAACATCAGGTTCAAGCCGGAATTCGAAAGTGGAGGGAACCATTTTTATGGAGATTCCGATGGGTAAACCACTGGTAGCGACGATTGTACCATCGTACCGAGTTCGGCGATGGTGAGCCGCCGGGCTAAATTGAGCGCCGTAGAATCTGGGCACTTTCGGTGGTTGACCCGCCAAAGTCGACGGGTGAACCATGTATACCCGGATTTTTCGGATACGATTGGATTTTGGCTCCGGTTTTAAAGCCAATTTGAGGCCTATAAATACCCCAAGTTTTCTTACATTCCAAACAATAATTTTTGGAGATTATATTCTAAGAAAATATTGTGTGAGAATTGTAAGAAAAAGAAAATGGGTAAGGGAGTGATCAAATAGTGTAATCTTGTCTTCCTTGTAAGCAAAATTTAAGGGTTTGGTCTTCACCCAAAGAAGATCGGTAGTGGACGTCGGTGTCCCTCAAGGAGGACTCGGGAGTGGACGTAGGCTATTGGCATCGAACCGCTATAAAAATTGTGAGTATTTCATTGCTTTCATTACTTACATTTTTTGTATTGACGCTTCCTATTTAACTTAACTCTTTAAAAGCAAAGTCTTTATGATAAGTTCTTTCCTTTAAACATTGTTTATCTTTCCGATTTGCTTATTAACTTAACAACTTTCTTTTAATCAGTCGCTCGTTTCACTAAGAACGAAAAGCTTCGGATTTCCAAAAAACGATTTTTGATGATGATTTTAGATAAGTTTATAAATAATTTTGTTTTAAATTGAGATTTAATGAATCTATCCAATGTTATTGATATTTTGATGATTTTATCATAATCTTGATAAGCTGAAAAAAAAATTACACTTTGAAATCCTTATATAAATTCATTCAAAGAAAATCATATGAATGAATCATAATTTGTCTCTTCCGATCTATTACTTGAAAATCTTCTTATGAACCATATTCTTGAAAACTTAAAGTTTCATATAAATAAATCAGAATCTTCTACTTTTTCTTCCTTGAAATTAACTCATGATCTAGATATCTACAAAATGATATCTTTATGAATAAAGACTATTCTTTGATCTCTTAAGATCCTATTTTATCATCTAGGAGGAGATTTATTAAATTAGATCATGTCTTTAATATTCATGAATGTCTTTTGATATCCATATCTATCTTGACATAATTTATTTTAAAAACTCATGAATGATATAACTTATCACCAAAATTAGTATTACTTAAATTTGTGATAAGTTGAAAATTATATGATATTTGTTTTATTATGAACAATTTCCTTGATTCCTTGACTTTATCCTTTAGGGAATCGTGTTTAAATCTATACGATTTTCACTTTTTTAATAAAAAAGAGATTTATGATCTTAACAATTATAATTTATAATTTTTATCAAGTTCATTCTTCTATTTTATTAAAAATATTTATCTTGGATGATTAAGATAAACCCCTAAGACTCATTGTTATTATTTATAAAAAGAGGAAAAAAAACTTATTAAACAAAATCATATCTTTCGATATTCAAAATTTTGATTTTATCTTTAATGACATGATCTTTTACTTTTTGACGTAATTTGAATATGAATGTTAAGAGGAAATTATGCAATCATATTTATTTTTGACATTAATAAAGGGGGAAATAAAATTATCAATATGATAACCTTGAATGAGAAACAATGTGGTTAGAAGAAAATTTAGAATTTTCTAAATATATGCGAAATGTATATTTCATAATTTGAGCTTAATATATTATCATATTTTTCTTTGGATTTCTTGGATTTTATAAATTACACTTATTATCAAAATATACATGTAAAATTCTTGATTAACAATTTAAGCTATCATGTTTCTTTTGGAATTTTTGATGTTTATTATTAAAATATAAATGAAAAGTGATATACAAAAATATATGATTTGCTATTTATGTTAGAAAATCACATAATTTAAATGCATGAGTGGCTCTTAATTCTTCTTGGATTTCTTAGATTTTTTAACTCACTTTCGAAATCGCTCTAGTTAAAATAAACATAAGAAGATGATTCAAATTTTTGTGATAAGATAGTTTTAAAAGATTATTCTTGTTTCATGAATCTTGATGAATGTTTACAAAGGGAAATATATATAACATAAACTTCTATGATGCTTGAAATAAGTCTTTGATATTAAATTTTTGACAGTGATTTAAAAAGCGTGAGGCGCTAAAAGGCACCAGGGTCTCAAAACGCTTGAGGCGCTAGGCGTTCGCCTAGGTGCTCACCCGAGAAAAGCTAGGCGCTAAAATAAAAAATATAATATAATTAATAAATATATAAAAATATAAAAAAATTAATACTTTAAATAATTAATAAATATATAAAAGTAGCAGGTGTGCAGACTGCTACCATACTGTTGCAGTAGGTGTGTTGCAGCAGTAATTGTATAGTAGAATGTTGCGTGATAGCTGCATCTTGCAAGTGTCTTGCGGTAGATAGGTGTGTGCAAGTAGTAGGTGTTTCGATGCGCACACTACGATGCTGCGATGCGTGCGTGCGGCTACTACTACCGCAGAGGTGTGCAATAGCTCTGCGGCATCCGCAAGTGTCGCGATAGGTGTCTTCGGCGATGGTGCTTTAGCTGCCGCACACCTGATGGCAATGCGTGTGGACTCTGCGGAGCTCTGCGATACCGCAACTTGGCTCTCTATAGGGATAAAGAGAGAGAGAGAGGGGAGAGTACAGGGGGAGAGAGAGGGGGGAGGAAGAGGGACCATGGCTCCACGTTATCCTGTTGCAGTGCTGCTCCTCATCGCACCACCCGTCTCACCGCTCTCGGACGAAGGTTTATTTCTCCCCTCGTTTTCCTTTTGCAGTAGTGCTACTCCTGTTCCTTCTTGCCTTAACTCGACGTTCCATAACAACGACAACGATATTATCGTTTGCTATAACTCGGCTCGCGCCCGGCGCTGGCTCGGCGGCGCCTGGCGGCGCCTCTTTGAGCGTCTTGCGGAGATCAAGTGAGGCACTCGAGCCTCGCCTCGCCTCACCTGAGCCCTTAGGCGAGCGCCCGAGCGCCTATTTAAATCACTGATCTTTGATGAATCACTTGATGTGCTACTCTTGATTTAAATGAATTAAATTGCACGGGTAGATATTAATTCTTGAATGTTATAATTTACATCTAAAAGATTGAGTCCTATTTTTGTGATACAATGTCTCTCACCCTACTCCCTTTTTTCTTATTTATTATTTAAAGAAAGAAAAAATAATTCTTTTATTAAAAATTTATCAAGGGGGAGCAAATCTTGTTTGCTTGCATGATATAAATTGCTAGCTTGAATATTACAAAGGAAGCAAAAATTTGCTAACTTGCACTTCTCAAAGGAGAAGAAAAAACTCACTAGCTTTATTTGCTACGTTTTCTTGAAATTTATATAAGATGGATTTGTTGAACTTATATTCGAAATTTTTAAAATCTTATATCTATAAGATTGAGGTTGAGAGTTAAAAATGTTAAATCATGAAAATATATAAATTGATAATCTAGATTTCATGATATTAAGCCTTTTATGATAATATTTTTTAAAATATTCTCCATGTTTTTATCTTATTGTTTACAAAAAGGGGGGGTGGGGGGATAGAAAATTTACATTATGTTACCTTACAAATATATTTGCTACCCTTGCTTGAAATTACATGAGATGTTTTTAAATGCATGAGTAACTCCTAAATTCTTGAATATCTTGGATCCTTGAGCTTATTTTCGAAATTCATCTCTACAAATTGAAAGTTATATTTAACGATGTTTTATGACTCCTCCCTTTTTTTTTTTCCTTCTTGTTCACAAGAAAAAAAAATTCTTTATGACTCAGGTCGTATTTTTACAAAGGGGGAGCAAAAACTCATGTGTCTTAAAATTCTAAAGCCCTATATTTCACCTTTTCGTTGATGACAAAGGGAGAGAAATATGCATTGATGACACATGATATTAATGATATACATTGATCTAGATATGGATTGATATATCTTGGATATGGATATGAGTGCACAATTCCTTTTTACTCATGATTTGATACCTTGGATATGCAAATTTAGGTTGAAATTTGCATAGAATTTTGATTGCTTGAATTTAAGGGTGTGTGATTCTCTTAAATTTAAGTGGCATGAGTTAAGGGGGAGTTAGGATTAACTCCTATCATCAATTGATTGTCATCATCAAAAAGGGAGAGATTATTGAATCTCGGATTTTGATGATGAAATCAATTGATGGGCTATTGATCTAACATGAATTGTTAGAAGTTGATTGATAAAGGATTAACTACGACAAAGAGAATGTGATAATCAGATTTGGCCAGAGTCAAGTCCATGCATTGGGCTGGGATTCGAACGGTGCAGTTGGAAACTCGCCAGGAGTGCATCGAAAGCTTGTCGAGGGTATCGGGAGCTTGCTTGGATGGTGCAAGGGAGTTCACCAGAAGAAGACCGAGACTCGTCGGAAGATTGTCGGGGGTAGCCAAAAGGCTTGCCGGGAGTTGGGAAGGTCTCGAAGTGGACTTATGGCTACTATGATTGAAATTAATTAAGTCATAGTTAGCATTATACAGGTTAATCACGACGGAAAAAGGAGTTACAAATCATACATGGACCCAGGATCAAGCTTAGACATCGTGCCAAGGATTGGACGATGCTAACGATGCTGTGGGAGCTCGCCGAGAGTTCTCTAGGAGATTTGCCGAAGGGATCGGGAAGCTCGCTAGGAACACGCCGAGAGATCGCCGGAGGAAGATTGTGAGACTCGCCGCTGGAGATTCTGAAGGTTGCTGAAATGCGGGAGTGAGGTCATTAAGCTTGGTGGTCATGTTTGATTATAATCTTTAAGTCGTAATTTAAAAGTGAGTCTGATTTGAGTGTGATTTGGAAATCAACTCAAAGAGACAACCAGGTCTACTATGGGGTTTGACTGAGCTCTGGTTGTGCTCAATTAGTTGACCAAAGAATTGGTCAACATCCGATTCAAGCCGGAATTCGAAAAGTGAAAGAAACCACGTTTACGAAGATTCCGACGAGTAAACCGCTAATACCTGGGGTTCCGCGGCTGAGCCGCCCTGGCTGGGCGGACTTTTAGGATACAGTTAGATTTTGGCTTCAGTTTTGAAGCCAATTTGAGGCCTATAAATATTCCAATTTTTCTTACATTCCAAACAACAATTTTTGGGGATTATATTCTGAGAAAATATTGTGTGAGAATTGTAAGAAAAAGAAAAACGGTAAGGGAGTGATCAAAGAGTATAATCTTGTCTCCCTTGTAAGAAAAGTGTAAGGGTTTGGTGTTCACCCAAAGAAGATCGGTAGTTGACGTCAGTGTGCCTCATGAAGGAGGACTCGGGAGTGGATGTAGGTCGTTGGCGCCGAACCACTATAAAAATTGTGAGTGTTTCCTTGCTTTCATTGCTTACATATTTTTGTATTGATGCTTCCGATTTAACTCAATTCTTTGAAAGCAAAGTTTTCACGATAAGTTCTTTCCTTCAAACGTTACTTATATTTCTGGTTTACTTATTAACTTAGCAACTTTCTTTTAATCATTCACTTGTTTCACTAAGAACGAAAAGCTTCAGATTTCTTATCTTGGTTTAATCGAAAAGTTTTCATCTAAATTAAAAATTTGCACTTGCACTAATTCAACCTTGCCAATTGATCCTAACAATCCTAACATGCCCGAAGCGCTCAGTGCCTGGGCTCGGGCGAGCGCCCAGGCGACGCTTCTTTAAAGCGCACCGCTTAGACATTGAACGAGGCCTTTGGGGGTCACCTCACCTCGCCCGAGCGCCTTTCGAAATCACTGCTCGACATATGAGTTAATGCATACCAAAGGCATGACATTAGGAATTCAAAGAAAAAAAACAATTAAGGGATCACTTTGATAATAAAAGTTAGAATACCATTTTATTAGACAAATGATTAATGCATTTAAGGCATTATATATCTTAATATTCTAATGCATTCCCTTTAAGCCTAATCTTTACTCACAACATCTTCTAAATTATTTATAGATTCCATTTAAATTTAACATATGATTTCCCTTGCATACATAAATTCAACACAACATTGTCTGATGACTTCAAATCTAAAAGATTTAGTGGAAGAAACCTTTCATAAGTTCTGAGATACCCACTTTGGCACTTCAGCAATTCAGATGTTTGTAAAAATCAAAGATTCCAAATATTTGGAATCATGACTTTATAATCTTGACAATTTTTTTATAGATTAAGATACAAAATCACTTTATCTTTAAAGTATCTTACATATAAGTTTAAAACCTTTATACTCCATCTATATAAGTTTTTAATCACATATAATAAAAAAAGATAATCCAAGTGCTTTATGTTTGATGAATAAAAGAAGATTATCCTTTAATGCTTTTAGATCTTCTCCTAAGGTAATCCAAGTGCTTTATGTTTGATTAATATACCACAAACAATTCCTACCTTTATTTTTTTAACCTGATCACATGCTCAAACACAAGTTTATAACTGGAGCCATATATGGACACACTGAAGGCTACCTACTCTAGACTACCTATAGTGTTTTTACTTAGAATCAACCAACACTGACACAAGCACGAACAAACAGACCCCAAAACAACCATAAAGTTAATATTGCTTAAATCAAACTTAAACTGTACAAGAGAAATCTAGAGAACTAGATGTCCTCCGTACAAACTTACAAGACTTGAAAATTTTTAAAATTTATTCCTTCAAGTTCCTTGAGATGTCATCTCTCAACAACTTGTGGTTAATGATAAAGAATGAAGATAGATTCATTACTTTGAAAGAAGGGGAAAACAAGTTTAAATCTGAATAGAAGACCTTGTACAAGTATACCACTTTACTATTGGGTTGAGTTTTTTTTAAAGGGTTTTAGAAACAATTACCTGATATGGAAAAAGCAATACATCAACAAATAACTATGATAGGATAAAAGCATAACCCCAAATCAGAAACCAGTACTATCTTATATCATTGAAAGACCAAATATAAACAATAGGACAAGTTGACTCTTAGATGTTTCTAGAGAAGGGATAGTCTACACATCTAAGTCATAGAAGGCACATGAAACCCTTCACATTTTAGTATGAAAAAAGAACATGCCTCACATCTCCTGATATTGTACATTCAGCTGGAATCTGATTGATGCCACCTCCAGGATCTGCAATGCACCATATATAAGAAGCATACAATGAATCATGTAAAAATTGCTTGTGTCCTGTCAGCATTAGGAACTTACAACTCCCACTAATTGACTATGGCTTTGATGAGGAAGTTAATACGAGTTAGGGTTCTGGACTTACAACTCCATTGGGTTGGTTTCATAGTTGAAGGTGTGGCAAATCGATAAACCTCTTCCTTGGGATGTGGAGGGAAGTCCCTGTAAAATCTCAGCTGAATCTCTTTAAAGGCTTCCATGGCCAATTCCAATGAATTGATAGCCTGAAGTATTCATTGAAAAGAATAAGTCAGCTTTCATAAAATATCAGTTGAACATTTGCCACTCATGGAATCTATTTAAATACATCTCCTCATTGATATCTATAGATTTGTAAAATCGGAAAATCTCAGAGATAACTTTCTAAAAATGGTTGTTAAAATTGGGTATATTAGTGTCCAAGTATTCTACACTTATAGAAATCTGATCTCATTATGTATGTCTCTTTTTCCAACAGAGTACTGGAGGTAGTTATTTATAACTACTCTCAATGTGCAAATTTTAGAGTTATTAATTTGGTGAACATGAATAATATATTCCTCAGTAGAACCTTCCTCAAATAGGCAATGGCTGAAATTAAATGTCATAGTGTTCCCTTCTTGATCAATAGTCTCCCTAAAAAAAAGGAGTAACTTGTTTTTTTGTGATTTCTCAGAAATCTTCCAGCCAAAACAAAGATATAACCTAGACAAAGGTGCATTTTATGCTTAGAGAAGACTGCAACAAGACTATCATTAGTCCTGATTTGGATATTTTATGTAGCTGACAGTACCTTGTGCGGGAGACCACTGTGGAAAAGTTTCCCAGTAGCCCGCAGCCTCCATGCTATCATTCCCCCAGTACCAATACAGGGTTGTTTATCTGCCGTATCGATCCAGAACCTACAGGGTAAACCAACACATTGAACAGGGAAAAAGAACCAAAGGAAAGACATCAATAACAACCCAAAAGATAGAAACAACCAAAACTTACAAAGGCCCGGCCTTTAGCTTATCAAGCAGCCCATCTTTGACCAGGGCATCCACACCGACCCCCAACACTGACGAGTTTTCCTCGTTTGCAATGAACACGGCAACCACAGTGTTCTTAAGTTTAGGCTTCGTCTCCCCAAGCCTTCGCATCAGCTGCGTCACCAGCGCGACGTGCCCAAGGCAGTCGGTAGTCCCCCGGCCCCGAAGCTTATCCCCATCCACGCTCAGTGAAAAGGGATCGAACTCCTACGGAAGGAAGGGGAAAAACAATCAATACTTTAGATTAAAATTAGGGTTTCGAACAAGAAAAGGGAAGCAGAAAGATCAGCTAGAAAAGAAGCCGCGGACCCAGTCGGTGGGATCGGCAGTGACGACGTCCATGTGGCAGCCAACGAAAGAGATGATGCGGGCAGGGTCGGAGCCAGGGTACTCGACGATGACGTTGCCGCGGCCGTCGGCGTAGGCAATGTGCGAGACGACGAGGGGACCGCCGCCTGTGGAGGTGCTGAGGGGGAGGAGGGAGTCGAGGACGTGGCGGGCGACGCGGTCCTCCTTCGGGATCAAATCCGGGGGATTGTTCTGGACGTGGCGGGCCTCGCCGATGATCTTGGCGAGGAGGGTGACGTAGGAGCCGCGATCGAGCTCGCCCAGCACCTCCTTCAGAGCAAACGGGGAGGAAGAAGACGCCATAGCAAGGTATTGGATTCCACGGCCGAAACGCGAGAAAGAAATAACGGACTATGCCAGAGCGAGAGACTTATGAACGTGAACTGATCGACGAAAGAGGCAAAAGTTTACCTAAACCCGAATCCGACAGGAAATCACAGTATCCAAACATCGCTTTGGAGCCTTCGTTGTCGGATTCGGATCACATATCATGTTGGATATTAGATATTTCGTCAGAGGAAATGAAAACGACGATATGGGACGGATGGTGTCCTGTGCGAGAATAGATCAGAAGAGCCCCTCCCTTCATCGCTGCTGCTGCTGCTGCTGCTGCTGCTCCTCCGCTGCGGGCGGCCATGGGACTAATCTGTGCCTCGACATCCCCCACTATCCCCATTCCCCACCCTCTTATCTCCCCACTTAAACCCCCCGCCACCTTCCTCTGCCACTCCTCCTCCTCTAAAACCTCGGCTGTGACTGCAAGCAGCCCAACTGCCGACCAGACCCCATCCTCCTCCTCCCTCTCCGACCAACTCCTCCCTCTCTCCCTCACCCTCCTCACCTCCCAACCCTTAGCCACCGTTGCCCCTCCTCCCCAACTTCCTGCAAAGCCTACCTGGACCAATCCATCCAAGCCCCGGCCCACCGTCCTCGCCCTCCGCCGCCAACCCCGCCCACCCTTCTCACACAACCCTTCCCTCCGCCCCCTAACCGAACTCTCCCGTACCCTTCGTCTCTCCCCCGACCTCCCCTCTGCCCTCTTCGCCGCCTTCCCCCCAGGCCATTCCCCCTCCCGCGACGACGCCCTTCTCCTCCTCAACTCCCTCCGCTCCTGGCAGAAGTCTCTCCAGTTCCTCGACTTCCTCAGATCCCTCCCCGACTTCCCCCTCGACACCATCTTCTACAACGTCGTCCTCAAATCACTCCGCGCTGGCCACCAGTGGCACCACGTCGAGCGCCTCGCCGGTGAGATGATCGACGCCTCGGTCCCGCTCGATAATATCACCTACTCCACCATCATCACCGCCGCCAACCGCTGCCGCCGCTTCGACGACGCCCTTCGTTGGTTCGAGCGCATGTACCGAACGGGCCTCATGCCTGACGAGGTCACCTACTCCGCTGTCCTCGATGTCTACGCTCGGGTGGGCCGCCGGGAGGAAGTCGTTACCCTCTACGAGCGCGCCTGCGCCAGTGGGTGGCGCCCCGACGCCGTCGCCTTCTCGGTGCTCGGCAAGATGTTCGGGGAGGCGGGCGACTACGATGGGATCCGCTACGTGCTCAAGGAGATGAAGGACCTGGGCGTGAAACCGAATGCCGTGGTCTACAACACCCTGATCCAGGCGACTGGCAAGGCCGGGAAGCCCGGCCTGGCTAGGAGCCTGTTCGAGGAGATGGTCGCGGCAGGGCTGTCGCCGAACGAGAAGACGCTCACCTCCCTGATCAAGATCTACGGCAAGGCAAGGTGGAGCAGGGACGCGTTGGAGTTGTGGGAGCGAATGAAGAGCAACAGATGGCCCATGGACTTCATCCTCTACAATACGTTGCTTAGCATGTGCGCAGATCTTGGATTGGAGGACGAGGCGGAGAAGCTGTTCGAGGATATGCGGCGGCCGGATCGGTACGCTCGACCGGACAGTTGGAGTTACACGGCGATGATCAATATATACGGGAGCGGTGGAAAGCCCGACAAAGCCGTGAAGATGTTCGAAGAAATGCTGGAAAAGGGGGTGGAGTTGAACGTGATGAGCTGCACTAGCTTGATCAAATGCCTGGGGAAAGCTAGAAGGATCGGGGACGCCGTGAGGGTGTTCGAGACGGCAACGGAGAGGGGCATACGACCCGATGATCGGCTGTGCGGGTGCTTGCTCTCGGTCGTGGCTTTGTGTGAAGAAGAAGGGGGGGAGACCGTCATGGTGCTGGGTTGCCTGAAGAAGGCGAACAATAGGCTGGTTGGGCTGCTGAAGATGCTCCGGGATGAACAAGTTGGCTTTGGCGAGATCAAGGACGAGTTCCGAGGGATAATGAATGAGGCTGTCGTCCAAGTGCGCAGACCATTTTGCAACTGCTTGATAGATATATGCAGGAATCATCAGGGGCATCCTTCCCGGAGGGCCAACGAGCTTCTGCATCTGGGAAAACTTTATGGGTTGTATCCTGGTTTGCATGCAAGGAAGTCGGAGGAGTGGTCACTGAACCTTCGATCGTTGTCGGTGGGCGCAGCTAAAACTGCTTTCGAAGAGTGGATGAAGAGTTTATGGGGCTCGGTGGTGGAGCAGGAGGAAGTATTGCCTCTTTCCTTCTCCGTCTATACTGGCTCAGGAACTCACAAGTTCTCTCAGGGATTGGCCAGCTCTTTTACCTCGCATTTGAACAAACTGGCTGCACCCTTCCGGCAGGTTGAGGAGAAGAGTGGTAGTTTTGTTGCTTCCAAAGAGGATCTGGTCTCATGGTTACGGTCCACATTTTCACCTGCAGTTGTCGAGCCATAGGGTGCAAGGCACCACCCGTCTGATGTTCCCAAATATATTATCGTCGTATGTTAATTTCTTCTGCATTGTTTGCTTTCAATGTTTTATTTCAAGTTTTTGTCTATGCTAATGAAGTTTTTTTTGTTTCCCCATGCAAGAACATGGTTTGAAATGCAAGTACTGTATAATCAATCAAATGAAAGTAATCAAAATTGGCAACACATATGCTGGGCACTAGAGGATTCTGGTTTCTTTCTGGGGCACAAGGTCAACAAGATTCAAGACAGAATTACCACTGTGGCAGTTCAAACGCAAATTTCCTCTGTTCTTCGCATCTCTCATTTCATCATTTAAATCTAAAACTAGTTTTTCAAGCCAAAATATGAGACTGCAGAAAATGCTTGTCGGAAAACATGATGAAATATCACATTGGCTACTTATCCAAAAGGGTATAAGACGACCAAGTTGAGGATGTTAATTTTCACTAGTTCAACAGTCTCCAGGCCATTCATCCTTGTCACACTTTCACATCACAGCAGCATGATTCTAATGTGGCTAATCTCATGCACATGCAAACACGAGAAATTGACCAACCTCAAAATCTAAGATTTTCCTGAAAGAACTAGGAGAGTGTTAGTAGCATACGTAGTCAGTCATCACCGTTATTGTTCTTGCGGTCAAGGCATCAGATTAAAAGGAATACTCAGCTCACAAATTGCTAATGTAGCAAGAAAAAACACATTTGTGCTGTCGTATTGTATCACGATTTCAGTTACGACGGAGAAAAAATATAATAATTTGGTCAAATAATGGTTTCAAAACGTATTGTGCTGTCAATCAATAATGCTTTGTGATTCAGCAGCCAAAAGAGAGATGTACTAACTGTAGATTGATGAGCTGCACAAATATTCAATAGTAAAGAAGACAAACCTGTTAACATAAAAATTATAATTATATAAATTATTATAATTTTTATGTCAGAATTAAAATCAAATAATAGTAGATTCATTTACGATGTATGATTTTAGATGTCATTTGATTAAGATCCAATTAGAACTTCAAGAACATCGCTTTCTGTATCTGAATAATGCCGAGATATCGATCTGCAAGGATAACTAGAATGGATTTAGACCCCTTCTCCTCTCTTCCTATTCTTTCACAGGACCATTGTAATTATTGGTTTTGGGAGATCGAGAGAATAATCGTAATCTCTCTAACTATATTCCCTATTGTAGTTTCGTGTATCAGGTTTATAGTAAATCCTATCTATTTATAGGTGAGAGCAGAGGGTCTAGAGTAAGTTATTAGGAGAGTTCCTTCCATCAAGTACATCCTCTAAAATATCCAAATATAATATGGACTTTATTTAATATTGGCTAATATCTTTTATCAGAATCCAAATAATCCATAATATATCTTATTCAATTAATAAAAGGTCACATAATCTTCCATTCTCCCACTTGACCCATTAATTGATAAAATATAAAAGATATCTAAAATTAAAATAAATAAAATAAAATTTATTTGAAAATAATTTTATATAATTAGATTTTAAAAATTTTGAAAAGTATTTTATAAATGGCAATGACTTTAAAAATAAGCCAATAAGTCCAATAAGCACAATAATACTATATTCAATCCAACTATCAATGTGAGTCATAGCAATTGTATATCATCAATGTCACACTTCCTTCTATGTATTACAGCATTGTTAGTCTTTCTTTCTATACTCTAGAATGATCCATGTAATTTATCTTGTCAACATAATCTTATTTCTTGCATTCAACCATAAACGTAAATACAAACACAAACAGGATAGCAGAAATAAACAACTTTAATTATGTAAAAGAAATATCAATAATAGCATCCATTTAAACATGTATCACAATATCCTTTATGGCTTGCTCACAAGCCCTATTCTAAGAACATGTTCTTTAAATATTTTACACTGTAAAACTTTGGTAAATGGATTAGCAATCATCAGGAGTGGTGCTCAAATTTTCAATTGACATTTGTTGTTTCTGGACTCTTTCTCTAACCACCAAGTACTTTATCTCAATGTGATTGGAACCACTAGAGTACTTGTCATTCCTAGAGAAGAAAACTATTACAGTATTATCACAAAATATCTTCAGCGGCTTAGCAATTGAGTCGACCACACCAAGTCTTGAGATAAAATTTTACAGTCATAAAGCTTGATTTGTGGCCTCAAAGCATACCACAAATTCATCTTCTATCGTAGATGATGCAATGAGTGATTATTTTACATTTTTCCAAGAAATTACCCGACTAGCCAACATGAACATAAATCCTAAATTGGATTTCCTACTATCGAGGTAATTTGTAAAATCAACATTTGAATATCCTATTACTTTAAGCTGATCTGATTTCCTATATGTGAGCATATAATCTTTTGTCCCTTATAGATATCTCATTATTTTCTTTACAGTTTTCCAATATTTCATTCCCTGGTTACTCTGCTATCTACCCAGCATTGCCACTACAAAACTGATATCTGGCCTTATATAAGTTTGAGCATATAATAGATTTCCAATTGCACACCCATAAGGAATAATCTTTATCTGATTCCTTTCTAAGTCATTTTTCGGGCACTGGTTTTGGCTCACCTCTAGTAATAGGTGTATCATTGGCTTTACAAAGCTGCATATTAAACCTCTCCAAGATACGATTAATATAACCTTTCTGAGATAGTCCTAACAAACTTTGAGATCTGTCCCTGAATATCTCAGTACTAATAACATATGATGCCTCATTCATATCAATCATCTTAAGGTTCTTATTGAGAAATATCTTGGTTTCGTGCAACAAATCAAAATCACTACTGGCAAGCAATATATTATCCACATATAGATCCAATATAATAAACTTACTCCCACTAATCTTCAGATATATATACTTATCAATAGTGTTTTCCTTAAATCTGAAGGAAGTAATGGTATCATGAAACTTTATATACCATTGTCTGGAAGCTTGTTTAAGGACATAGATGAATTTTTTAAGTTTGCAAACAAGCCAACTTTCCTTTCCATTCTCTATGAATCCTTCAGGTTATTTCATATAGATTTTCTCATCTAAATCCCCATTCAGAAATATTGTTTTCACATCCATCTTATATAACTCAAAATCATAATGAGCTACTAATGCCATGATGATCCTTAATGAGTCCTTTCGAAAAACTGGAGAAAAGGCCTCACGGTAGTCAATTCAATGTCTTCTTTTTGAGAAAAATATTTGACCACAAGTTTGGCTTTATATCATTTGATATTGCCCACCGAATCGTATTTAGTCTTAAAGACATATTTACAATTGACTCTTTTACAATTATTAGGCAATTCAACAAGTTTTCAGATATCATTCTGGTCAATTAATTTTAATTCATCTTTCATTGTATCATAAAATTTTTCAGAATCATTAATTTTTATGACTTGTGAAAATGATAAGGGGTCTCTTTTCATTCATACATCAAAATCTGATTCTTACAGATATACCACATAATCATTAGAAATGACATGTTTCCTTTTTATTTGAATTCTCAAGTCTATCAATTATGATTATTCTACAAGACTATCGATGGCGACATCAATATCATGTGAGAATTCATTAATGTTATTTTGTTGTTCACCCTCATCAATCCTCTCATTGATTTGAGGAATAATAATTTCTTGAATATGGGATAATACAGAAAAAGAAGCTTGAATCTCCTCAATATCAAAATTAATCCTTTGAGACTTTTGACTCCCACTTATTTTATCATATTTTAGGAATTTTATATTACCAGATTCTACTATCCTCATATTATGATTAGGGCAATAAAATCTGTATCTCTTGGATTTTTCTAGGTAACGAATAAAATATCTAAAAATTGTTCTTGGATCCAATTTATTTTCATATAGATTGAATAATCTTATCTCTGTAGGACACCCCCAAATATGTAAATGTCTCAAACTAGGTTTTCTACCAATCTATAACTCAAATGAAGTTGATAGGACTGACTTAGTAGGAATCCTGTTTAGGATATACATAGCTGTCCTAAGAGCATCACCCCATATTAACTCAGGTACAGAGTAATAACTCATCATGCTCTTAACCATATCCATAAGAGTACGATTTCGCCTTTCAGCAATACCGTTCTGCTGTGGCACACCTGATAATGCATATTGAGCACAAATACCCTGCTGTTCTAGGAATCTAGCAAAAGGACTAATATTCTGACCGGATTCATCATATCTGTCATAAAATTTATCACCCCTGTCAGATTTGATAATTTTTAACTTTTTTATGTAATTGTCTCTTATCTTATTTATGTACACTTCAAGAATGTCAATGACCTAAGACTTTTTATGTATTAGATAAACATAGCCATATTTGGACAGGTCATCTATAAATATGATGAAATATCTTTCTCTACTAAAACAAAAAATATGGAGTGGTCCGCAAATATCAGTATGAATAATTTCAAGAAGTTCTTTACTTCTTGTGGTATTTTTTTTGTATGCTTAGTTTGTTTTCCTTTAATGCAATCTATGCAAACATCAAAATTAGTGAAGTCTAAATTTTCTAAAATATCATCCTTCACTAATCTTTCAATTCTTTCCTTAAACGTCTATGTCATAATATAGAAGATCTTTCATCATTGGAATTTTATTTCATTCCAATACTTGATTGCATGGTCAATAATGTATTTGCAAACTCAAGATTCAAATTAATTCTGTACAAACTATCACACAAAATTCCAGAACTAACTTTTATTGAATTATAAAATATGCTGAGTTTACCATTACTAAAATAAATACAGTATCCTGACTCATCAATTCTAGATAGAGATTAAATTTCTAAAAATTGTAGGAACAAAACATATGTCTTTCAGATTCATCAGAGGACCCGTCTCTAGGCGTAAGTGATAAATCCCTTTTAATACCACTTTTGCTTTGAGACGATTTTCTATAATTATGAATCTTTCATGTTTTTTTAGTTTTCGGACTGAAAGGAATCCCTACATATTATTAGTAACATGAGTTAAAGCGCCAGAATCAATCCACCATGTATTAGAAGGAACTTCTGCAATATTTGATTCAAAACATATAAAGGTTGAATTTATACCTTTCTTTTTAAACTAAGTCTTATGTTTAATGCAGTCCTTCTTTACATATCCTTTCTTGCCACAAAAGAAGTACTTTACTATAATAGCTTTCTTTTTAATAGTCTGCCTAATACTTTAAGACCCGACAAATTTCTTTGATGGATGATGCTTCGATTTTCTTTTCTTATTACTAACTTCTTGAGTAGTTGTCAGTACATTATATGAACTTTCCTACCTTAATCTTAATTCTTTCTGAACACACATACTAGTTAACTCATTCAAGTCCCACTTATACTTATTTGTATTTTAGTGAATCTTAAATGAGACAAACTGAGAAGCAAGAGAATTAAAAATGAACTACACAAGGAAAGATTCATCAACATTCATTCCCAACGCCTTAAGTTTTGCAGCTTTGTCGCCCATATTGAGGATGTAATCCTAAATTCCTCGAGTACCATTATACTAAACTGTAGTTAGTTCTTTCATTAATGTGTCAGCTAATGACTTATCAGCAGATTTAAATATGTCTTTAATAATCTTTAAATATTCACGTGTGCTAGTTGCAACCGGTAATGAAGTCTTTATATTATTTGTAATTGTCATCCTTATAAACATTAAACTGAGCCTATCAGATCTTTCCCAAGCCATCATTTCATTGACTTATTCCATAGTACTTTTATCAGTTAATTATGTGGGTTTTTCAATAAGCAATGCCAAATCAAGATCTAGTACGCCCAATGTAAATTGCACATGCTCTAACTATTTTGAATAATTTGATCCAAATAGTATAGGGACACTAAAAGCATGAGAATGTTTGGACGGGAATACCACTACAGAATATAAAATAATATTAATGCTTTGAGTTTTACTAAAATATGATGAACTATTGATATCATCAATATTTAACCTTTGGGTAAAAATATTGACATATCTAGTGTTCACTCAAGATCATTTATAAAGGACTGATACAATCATTATGGAATTGTTTTGCTACCTTTGGGTATATAATTCTAAACTGCAAGGATATCCAAAATAATATCATCCTACCCCATCATATAATTATTTGAAATAGATTATCTTTTGAGATTATCTAAATCTTCTAATTCTGCATACAATTTTGAATATTATTTCCTTAATGTCATTCAGGACTTGTTCCTTAATGTAATTTTATAAATCATTGATCTAAGCCACTTTAGTAACTATAAGACCAATATAGTAATATAAAATATAAATTAAATTATCCTATGAATGATAAGACTTTAATTATATTTTATATCCTATAACCCTACTATCCCGGGCCACTTTGGCAGCCACCAGTCAGGCATAACTTAAGGAGATGAATTATAAATAATATTCATCAAGTTCATTTGATCGAACTTATGCTGAAATAGTTCAATAATATAATAACAACCATAATAATTATTGAATACCTAATCAGTAGGAAAAAACTCATATAATAACTATAATCATGATAATACATAAATCATACATTCATGTGAAAAATAAATATCATTTTACAATTACTAATATTTGCATGTGAATAATTGAATAAATATCCAAAAAATAATAATTTGATTTAACACATGTAATTAATAATTCATATGAGAAAACTATAAAGAAACAATAATTTATATTTTTTAAATTAAACTAATTAATTTTATTTAATTGGAGAAGCCCATAAGTCTAATTAAATTAAACTAATTAACTTTTATTAGATTATATATTGATCGATGTTATAATTGAGAAAATAAATCATAATTTTTTAATTTTATAATGACAGAATTATAATTCTAAAAGAATATAAAAAGAATTACAGAATTTATAAAGTTAGAAATGTTATAGGATTAATAAAACACATAAAGGGTAAAACTATAAATAATCATATCCGGTCGAAGGATAAAATTGATATTTTAGTGAATGGCAAAATCATAATTTCTAGTGAAGGTAAAACTGTAATTTTAGTGGAATGGTAAAAATATTATTTCTGTTGAAGACAAAATTATAATTTCAGTAGAATGATAAAACTATGATTTCTGCTAAAAGGTAAAACTATAATTTTAGCCTAATGGTAAAACTATAATTTTAACTTAATGACAAAACTATAATTTTAACTTAATGGCAAAACTATAATTTTCTTTTAAAAAAAACCCTAACCCCCTACTACCGTTGTCGTCGCCGCCACTTGTGCAGCCGCCAACACAGTTGCGGCATGTGTGGCTACCAGCGCACGACTATGTGCTATCGGCCACTTGGACGCGACCGTTGGCATGCAGCTACTATCGCTAGTGCACGAGGCCGCAACTTGCGCGACCTTTCTACACGTGGCCGCCACTTGATGCAGCTGCAACCTAAGCACGACCAACTGGGCCGTCGGCGTCACGATGCTGCTGATTTGTACACACCGATCTGTACCCACACTCGGTGTTGCCGCAGGTAGATCCGGCCAAAAACGCAACAAGATTGCTGTGTCTTTTCCACAATGCACAACAACCATCAAGAATCATTCGTAAGCAAATGATTAAATTTAACGGATAGAAATATAAATTGATCAGATATCAGATCAATACATCATAAACAAAAATAATTGATATAATATTTTTGATCTCAAAACCTAGGCTCTGATACCAATTGTCAGCATAAAAAACTATAATTATACAAACTATTATGCAAAAAATCATTATGCCAGGATTGAAATAAAAAAATATGAAATCTATTTACGATATGTACCTTTAGATGCCATCTGATTAAGATCCAATTAGATCTTCAAGAGCATCGCTTTCTGGATCTGAATAATGTCGAGATATCGATCTGTAAGGAGAACTAGAATGGATCTAGACCCCTTCTCCTCTCTTTCTATCCTTTCATAGGACCACTGTAATCGATGATTTTGGGAGATCGAGAGAATAACCATAATCTCTTTAACTCTATTTTCTATTGTCGTTTCATGCATTAGGTTTATAGTAGGTCTTGTCTATTTATAGGTGAGAACAAAGGGTCTAGGATAAGTTATTAGGAGAGATCGTTCCATCAAGGATATTCCCTAAAATATCCCAATATAATATGGACTTTATTTAATATTAGCTAATATCTTTTATCAGAATCCAAATAATCTATAACATATCTTTTTTAATTAATAAATGGCCATATAATCTTATAAAATCTTATGTAATAAAAATAAAAATTATTACAACTTGATCTTGCGATCAGATTAACTTGCAAGTGATCAGATATGAGGACAATATAATAGTGTTTCAAAAAGAAGCCGCTTCATATCCGGCATATCTAAGTTTCTTATTAAATTACTTTGAACATCGTGGTAGATCTCGACAACAAGTTTATCCTATTAATAGTGGCAAGTAAACAAGCAGCATAGATTACAAGATACAGAAATTCAGATGCCCTCAGGTCATTGCAACTTCCCATTAAATTGCCATAATTTTCGAAAGAAGGTGGTGGTCGAATCAGTAGACTGTGTACAGGAGATTGAGATCAACTTAGATCTGTATTTCTCAGCATCTTCATTTTCCTTTTCACTGGCCATGTTAACAATGGTCGAGTTCATTGGTGACGGATTTGATGTGAGGTTCATTCTTGGAACGGATTGGGAGATTGCTATCAGCAACTCTAGAGTCTGTTCTTTTGTAGCCTCTGTCTTGGGTGTCACAGAGTCAATGGAGAGTCAATTGATCTGAAAAAAGAACAAAGTATTTCACCGGAGAAATTATAGTTTAGAAAATTTGTTCAAAATACATTGTTACTAATCAACGTATGTAACTAAAGCCAATTTTTCTTGGCTTCGTCACACATCTGTCATATCTAACCCAATTCCTGATAACCTATGAACTACTATTAAGTATTGTTTATAAAAGCCAAATTATTTGTCAATTGATCTGACATGATATATGAAGAATATGTAACTTCTATATCCTTATAACCATAGCAAAAGGATTTCGTCAGTTCGAAGCCATGAAAGATAAGAAAATTTTATTTCCACAACCTGGAGAACCTCGTAGAAGATAAAAAGTCGATTTCACATCCTGAACAGTCCTATATCTAATACAACTAAACAAATTGTAAGACGAAATTAATACATCATCGGTAATGTTAGTGATCATGAAGTCTCTACTCTCTATTACAAAGCTTATGTGTCATGATTTTGTAAACTACACAGTGCTGCATTTTAAGATTTGTAATTAGGCATGAAACGCCAATGGCAACTTTAGCCATTCATTTAGGAAAATAGTCAAATGGGTGCCCGCTGTCCTCACCATACCTAGAGCCTCCAACTAAATGATCTTGTTAAGTCAAATTTTGGTTGTCAATGTTGGATGATAATTCGAAGCTAACTGATGTCCTCCACATTTATCCCATGATTTACTAACTGATTTATCTTCATTCACTTTTAAGATATCTCCAGACTTAAAAAACTTTGTCAAGGAATGTTCTTTACGAGAATCTTAAATGCGATCGAGTGTCATTAACTATGTTATATACGTCCCTTTAACAGTAATGGATTCAGATGATTCAACTAGCAGTATCAATCATAAAAAGTCTATCTCAAAATGCATCTGAAGATCCCTTTAACAATGACCTTCGAGTGTCATTAACTATGTTATATACGTTCGATATAAAGAAGGTGATATGCTTCTCTCGAACTTAAATACGGTTGTGGTACGTCAAACCCAGAACATGGTAACGTCTAGTTTGCTCAGCCATGTGCTTATGTGTTGACCATGTGGAAATGAGATATCGACCATGTGACATGATCCCTTGTGTCAATGTGTCAAGGTGTCAACTGTATGGTGCCAGAAGCATATGTAAAAGAAAGTTGATTAGATTTAGAAAACAAGTAATAAATAAGTTCCTATGTCTCACAAAAGAGACAGGTTACAAGCAATTTAGCAAACATTTAATGTGTAAAGAAAGAAAAGAAAGAAAAGAAAAAAAAAAGGACTCTAGAAAGCAAAATAATAATCGTAAGTCCGCAAAGGACCGCTTACTCGGGTGTTGGGATATAAGGCAAGTTCATGTACACTTTATAAACATAACCCCAACACTAAATTTTTTTGGGCAATTTTGCCTAATCTGATGAGTGATTGTTATGTAACTTCGTAAACTACTTTTGGTAAGAACGAAGCATAAAATATACAAAAACAAAGCAAAACATGTTGTCAAACAGTTGTACAAGCAAATATAAGTGATAAATAGTCCATTGGCGAAGGTGTTGTGGCATGCGATGATTATCCATGACATTCTCTCCCGCTTAATCTATAGATGCCCACTTCAACGATTGTTGGTAGGCTTAATTGTTGCTTCTTCATGATGCAGGACGTCTTCGAGCTCCCAACTAGCTTCTCATTCTGGGAAGCTTTTATCACTTCATCAAATACTCGATCAGACCTACTCCATTAGATAGCTTTGTCCTATAATCCAATAAAATAGCTTTAATTTGCTTTCAAAAGAGGCTCGGATGGGAGTAGTTGAGTTGAAACATCTCTTGAAGCATCCTACGGATCTACGTGATAGGCTTTCAAGTTGCTCGTATAGAACATTGTGAATTTTGAGCCATACCAAAATATCTAACTTATAGATGACATTGCCTACCTTGTTGATGATTGGGAATGATCCTTCATATTTAAGAATCAATCCCTTGTGTAATTTATGCCTGATGAATATGAGAGATGCTAGTTGGAACTTCACCAGCACCTAGTCTCTAATTTTGAACTCTCGTGGCCACCTTCATAAATTAGCCCATATTTTTTATCTCTTTAGTTGATTTCTCCAAATATATCCTTGTAAAATATATATTTCATTATCATTCCTTTACAAAGTTATATGCTGATGGACTACTCACAATATACTTAATCATCAAAGTGTGAGGAGTTGATGGTTGCTATTGCATGGACTCTTGTTGGATACAAAGCTCCATTGCAAGTTGGTTATAGGAGGATTGGATTATGTCCAACAACTTCACACAATCTTGTTGGTTGAAACTCAGGTAGTGCCCTTGCCCTTATTAAGGGAATTATCAGCCTTCTTTTTCTTTTTCATCTCACCAACATAGATAACTAGCTTCTCTATCTAGGGTAGAGTCGTGTCAAGAACATACATTATTTTCTCTGCCATGAGAATAATTCTCAAATAGCTGAGCGAATTCATGTGGTTTAGACCAGTGAGGCGGTTGGTATTAAGGATGCCATGTATGAGGTTTGCAAGTGATATGTTTCTTACAAACAAGATATAGTATACATAAATAATATATAGATTTTATAAAAGTTAATAATTAAGATACAAACTTCTATCTTAATCTACTCCCACTATTTTTCTAGCTAATCACGTGGCACCCTCGATAAGTGAAACGAAAGTCTTCAGTAGACTTCTAGTGGGGATCGAGATCATATTAGCATTTTAGTGCAATATCGAGTGACTCAACTAATTGCACTAAGCCCAAAAAGGTAAGTAACTTTTTCCAATCGCAACTCCTTTATGATTCCTATCATGTTTGGCCTTCAAATCATCATGATCTCAATTGCTTGACCAATCATGAAGGTAGTTAAGTTATCACCATCGTTACAAGATGAGTCTGATTCAATGATATGCCCTTGAGTGACTCAACCAAGCATACCATGTTCTCAGGTCATTGGTGACATATCTATATTATAGACAAGATCTCGATCATGTAGATAGATAAGTGTTAGGACCTCAACTAAGTTAAGTCCTAGTCGATTGAGTCGAGTTCTTAGATTGGGCCTTATTGGCCAACCTAGACCTAACATTAGGTCGACAAGGAGAAAATTTGAGTATATTATAATAAATCAGCCCAAATCCTATTAGATTTAGGATTCGGCTGAACTGCAGTCTGATTAGGAGTCAAAGTTGGATATAGGTCAGAGTCAATTAAATCATGAATATAATAAACCCTAATCTAGTCACCACCTTAAGTAAAGAAGTGTTTGGCTAAGATTAGGGAGGAGTCCTTATGGGATGAGAGTCCCCTAGCCGCCTCCTCCTTTTAAGAGAGGTTGGCTAGGGCAAGAGGGGGAGAGTTCCACTTAGCTTGGACTCTCTTTAGGATGGAATACGAATAAAATAAGGAGTTGGAGACCCTTATAGCCACCAACCATATCATGGTTAGGAGTTGGTTAGAGATTAAGAGTTGAGGGGAAGAAGAGTCTTGGTTTAGTAGGAGTCTTAGTTTACTTGGAGAAGTTGATTAGAAGTTGGAGTATGTTGGAGTAGGAGTCATATTAGGAGTTAGGGTTTAGAAGCCCTATAAATAGCTTATATTCTCCCATCTTTTTATCATCAATAGATCAATTATATTTCAACCATAGTCCAAAAAAACCAAGGAGGGAGAAACCCCTATAGAATTCCAAGGAGGCCGATCCCTTATAGAGATCAATCCGAGCTTAGAATTTGTAAGGGTTCTAACACTTGGTATTATAGCAGTGTTCTTGGCATATCACTGCCTTTCCACAGCCATCCATCATCCTTCCACAGCCGCCCAAAGCAACTCCCGCAATTACTTAAAGATCATTGTTGAATTCTGCCATCATCTCTACCATTAGTATCATAGCAGCATTCCTGACATAGTATTGTCCTTCCACAGCCATCCATCATCCTTCCACAGTCGCCTAAAGTAATTCTCATAATTACTTAAAGATCATCACCAAATTCCACCATCACACCACCACAGATTATTCATTGATCTCCCATGAATTGCAACATGTTCTAGTTTCCTACTTTATTGCTACTACAATTTAGTTTTCCTTATTCAAAAAAACCCAAAAAAATCATTCCTATATTGTTTTATAAATTTTTCATCATAAAATTTTTATCCCTACGATGAAAGTTACACTGTAGAATTTTAGCCGCATAACACTGGTTATTTAATCTTGCTACTATATTTTTTCTATCCAAATCTTTACAAAATTTTTATGACGGCTTTGACACTTTCTAATAGCAAACCTCAAAATTTTTAGAATTATTAAGGGCATTTTAGAAATTCTAGACAAAAGGATAGATATCGAAATTATTGGGAAACCTCTACGGGTGCATCATATACACAGTGGAAATCAAAACAAAATCTGGTTTCCCACGCAGAATAAATTATGGTGTAAAAGACTGGGATCACGAGAAAAATCATAAAAACTAGAAAACCACATTGTGTGAGAGATTGATTTTACCTAGGGAGATTGTATATCCCTGTATTCCAGATCCGGATGGAGAAGATGAAGGAGGTCAAGCGTCCTCCTCTCTAGCGATATCCACATGATGGATCTTTACAATGAAACTCCTTCAATCTGATCTCACAACTCTTGCATAGAGGGAGAGAGGAGAATAGGAGGTGGTGGCTAAAGCTACAGCCTATCAACCATGAGTCTCCCCTCCTATTTATAGAGAGACACCAAAAAATCCTAGGGCTCCTTCCTTAGTAGGTATTGGATCTTCATTCAATTACCCACTAACCTTGTATTATTAGATCTCTATCCAATAATCTCCTTAGGCCTTTAATTGGGCCTTAATCAAGGAACCTATCAGTATAGAGTCTCATCTATTGAGAATAGGGGCTAATTAGATCTCCATCCAATCCTCTATTCATTGAGGCATCCACCACATATGTGTGACCCTCTAGGCCCGATACAGAGCTGGTCGTGAGTCACTCCCATCAGAACTCCTTCTGATATAGTAAATTATTATCCCCATAATAAGTCACTCGACTCACCGACTGTGGATGTACTAAGCCACTACGCTATAGTCCCAAAATAGTACAGGGGAATAGAATCCATCCGACCTGTTTGTCCACAGTTACTATGTATCTATAATCTCTCATCCAAATAATATCCCAAAGATCGTATATTGGACATGGTACTGTCAGGTCATATACAGAATCCATCATAGTCTTGCTCTAATCAGATTCTCCTAGAGAACTCTTTCTCTCTCAATTTGAGTGACCCTAGCTAGGGATTTGTTTGAGTAAGCACATATGGGATATTCCTCTCATGATGCCAAGAGTGGATGATCCTCTATTGATACTCAATTACCTTCGTGAGGTTGGATACCAATTCTGAGAACTAACTGTACCAGATCTAGAACTTTCCAAACCTGTAAGTCTGGCATCAAAGAAAGGAGTACTCATACAAGGCATCCTTGGTGTCTCAAGTCTAAAGACCAGATACACAACTGGGACTATGAAATCGCTGTCTGACATTATATATCATTAATCATATAATATTTCATAAGTGGATTAATCAGTGAATCATTCTCCAATGAGCATATGTACTATATCCTTAGTATCTCCACATAAGTGGCTATGAGACCAGTTGCTTCCATTATATGGATGGGTATATAATACACCGATCTATCCGATTATCTCAATGTCCCTCTCGAGTAACCTATGATCAGGATTATTTAGGATCTATGTTTAAAGCTGAATCAATCTCATTATTGTGATCTTATCACGATCCGATTCCCATTGCACAGAACCAAGGACATCACAGTACATATACTACAAATTATATAATATGAGAATATACTAATATTAATCATAAGCAAAAAGATTATGTAGTGTGTCATACGTGCCATCACTCACGTGATTGGCTTGTAGGGTACCTGTAACTAGCAATCTTCCACTTGACCTAAAGCCAATCACCTATATGTCTAATCCCCATCAGACCCCTGTGACGCTCAAATACAATCTGAGCCAACGATTTTGTTAGTGGATCTGCAATGTTATCTTTGGATGGAACTCTTTTCATTGTTATATCTTTATGGGCTATGATCTCTCTAATTAGATGAAACCTCCTTAAAACATGCTTAGACTTCTGATGAGACCTGGGTTCCTTTACTTGAGCGATCGCACCATTGTTGTCGCAGTATATGGGAATTGGTTCTCCGCTACTTGGTACGACTCCCAAATCTTTGATGAACTTCTTCATCCATACCCCTTCCTTTGCTGCTTCTGCTATAGTAATGTATTCCACCTCTGTGGTCAAGCCAGCAGTAGTATCTTGCTTGGAACTCTTTTAACTTACTGCTCCTCTATTTAGGGTAAAAATATACTCTGAATTTGACTTGTTATCATCAATGTTGGATTGAAAACTCGAGTCCGTGTAGCCCTCAACTTGAAGGCTACCTTCTTCATATACTAGTAAAAGATCCTTAGTCCTTCTTAAGTACTTAAGAATATACTTTATTGCCTTCTAATGTTCTAAACCTGGATCTACCTGATACCTGCTCGTGACACTCATAGCATATGCTACATTAGGCTTGGTACATAATATTGCATACATGATAGACTCTATCGCTGAGGCATAAGGTATGAGACCTTTCTTGGGGACAAACTCTTATAAAGTGATATTTTATGTCTCAACCTTTCTTGGAATTCTCCATGCTAAACCTTTTGACAATGGAGTCTATATACCTGGACTGGGACAAGCTAAGCTTCCTCTTAGATTTACCTCATTTTTATATTCCCTAAAATTTTCAAAGGCCTCATATTTATACTTTATTAAGTGCATGTGTCCATACCTAGAGAAATCATCAATGAATATAATGAAGTATGCGTAACCACCTATAGCTTGAGTCGATATAGGACCACATACATCACTATGTATGAGTTCCAATAACTCGGTGGCTCTCTCTCTAGTTCCACTAAAAGGAGAGTTGGTCATCTTCCCACGAAGGTAAGGTTCGAAAGTTGCATATGACTCATAGTCAAATGGATCTAAGTATCCATCTTTTAGTAACTTTTGAATCATTCTCTCATGTATATGACCTAGCCTACAATGCCATAGGTATGCATTATTCACCTTATCTATTTTTCTCTTAGACATATTTATATTCATGATATGTGGAGAAGTATCTAACACATATAAGCCATTTATAATGGTCCCTCTAGTGATGATCTCATCATCCATAATTATTGAACAACTGTTATTCTAAAAAACTAATTTATATCTATTAATTATTAAATAAGAGATAGAAATAATATTTTTAATAATAGAGGGAATAAAATAACATACATCTAATGCAATAATAGGTCTACCAGGCAGATGTATGGTGATCTCTCTAACAGTAATTATAGCAACTCTTGCTCCATTCCCCATCTTGAGGTCCATCTCACCTCTAGCTAATCTCCTAGGTCTTGCCAGAACCTGTAATGAATTATAGATATGATAAACACTCTCGGTATCCAATACCAATATGTTATCATAAAAATCTGACAAGTGGAGACTGATCATGAGTATACCTAAAGTTTTCCCAAATTTCTGTCTCATCTTCTCTGCAATGTAGTCTTTACAATTCCTCTTCCAATGTCTATCTTAGTCGTAGTGGAAGCACTATCCTTTATTCTTTGCCGGGTATCTCTTGGCAACCTTTGCTTACTTAGTCTTTCTTTGCCATTGCCCTTCTTAAGGGTCTTGTTGGCCTTCATTTTCTTTTTGGTGTCACCAATATAGAGAACTGACTTATCCTTTTTGATGGCACTCTCAACTTCCCTCAACATATTGAGGAGCTCAGGGAGAGTCACCTTAAACTTGCTCATGTTAAAATTCATGATGAAATAAGAAAATGAATCTGGTAGGGACTAAAGTATAAGATCAATACACAGGTTATCCTCTAGGATTATTTCTAGATCTGTGAGTTTCTCGATCCACTCTATCATCTTTAGGATATGATTCTCAACTGATGTCCCTTCTGTCATCCTGGCTTGTAGAGTCTCTTAGATATCTCATATTTTTGAGTTCTTTCATGTTTCTCAAATAGCTGGCGGAGATGAAAAAGGATAGAATTTGCATTCATGCTCTCATATTGCCTCTGTAACTCAGGAGTCATGGAGGCCAACATGTAACATTTTGCTAATGTGGAATCATCTATTTACTTCATATAGCGAGCGATCTTATCCTTGCTTGTCCATTCTTCCGGCGTGGACACAATTGTATCAAGGACGTATGCGATTTTCTCTACCGTGAGAATAATTCTCAAATTTCGGAGCCAATCTGTATAGTTTGGACTAGTGAGGCGGTTGGCATCAAGTATGCCACGTAGGGGGTTTATGAGCGATATTTTTGATAAAATAAGATATAGCGAAAATAAATAATATATAGATTTTATAGAAAATACTAATTAAGATATGGACTTTTATCTTCATGTACTCCCAATTTTTTTCTAGCGAATCACGTGACACCTCAACACGTGAGAAAGTATCCGATAGACTTATAATGGGAATTGAGATCTAATTGGCATTTTAGTGCAACCTCGAGGGAGTCGACCAATTACACTAAGCCCAAAAGGTAGGCAACTTTTGCCAATCACAATTCCTTGTGATTCTTGTCACGTTCGGCCTCTGAACCATCATGGTCTCGAGGGACTTGACTATCTATAATATTCAGTTAAGTTATAATAGAACTCTAGAAGGAGCTCTATAAATTTTGACCCTTGAGGGGGATTAATCTTTGGAACGCTGTAGGGGTTCCTCTATCCTAGATTTGGCATAAGGCTGAAATAAAATTGATTAATTATTTCATAAAATGGAGGAGGTGGCTACATCATTATATAGGGTTACAAACCCTAGCCTATGGGGTGCTTGTCTAACTAAAATTATTTTTTTACCCCTTTTATAGCCTACTTGCCTTAGAGTGAATAGGTGGCGGCTAGGTTGGCTCTGTAGCTGTCCTAAGCAGGGGGAAACTCTAGCTGACTAGCCTAGTAAGGGGGTGACAACCACTAAGCCCTAAGGCCCCAAAATAAACCCTACCCACACTTCTTTATTTTGGGGTTTTATTACAATCTCACAGGGTTCTTATTGATTACTTCTAAGTGATTAGGACTCAACCCTGCTAGAGTCCTATCAAACTCGCCCTCTTCAAATCAGCCTTGTCCTCAAGGCTAAGGTTCCATGAGCTCCTCACATGATTCTCATGCTATCATCTACTAAACTTTGGACTCCTCATTAGTTGGGGTGTTAGTTAGAATGATTTGGGCTGAGTCATCTTCTTTAAATTTCTATTTGTGGTAGGATACCTGGCGGATCGATTGTAATCTTGATCTAGTACGTGAATCTGATCTTCAGGTTAGGGCCCAATGTGATCCCCAATTTTGCAAGGCCCAAAGAAATAGGGAGACCACTTCATTAAGGCTTGAGTTTCCTGCTGATCGGGCTGGAGGTGTAAAAAAACTCGATCTTCAATTTTTTGTCCATTCTGAAGTTTGTCGGAATGTCGTTTCTTCTTTGCATGTGTTGCCATATGGTTAGTCTTTAGTGATAGCCAATCTTTCTTCTGGAATGATGACCATCCTCTAGTATAGTTCAGGATGATGAGAGCCCAATTTGGCGTAAGCATGAATTACAATTCTTCTAGTTTTACTCCTCTTTGTGCTATGGACTTGTATCCAATCATATTTTAAATTTAGTAGTAATTAGTATCTCCTGTAAAAATCTCATGTGGAGTCTGGGGGAAACCTTGGTGTAAATTAGGAGTCAACAATCTTACATAAGATTAGCTCCAATTTCAACTCCTGATGCATCAGCCTCAATGACAAAAGTGCGGCTGAAATTAGGCAGTGCTAGGACCAGCGTCATTGTTATGGCGGCCTTGAGTCATTCGAAGCCTGTAGAAGCTTGTTCTGACTACAAGAAGAATCTTTCTTCAGTAGGGACGTGAGTGGGGTACTAATCTTTCCATAATCTTTCACAAATTTATAGTAGTAGCCCGTGAGTCTAAAGAAGCCGCACAACAATTTTACGTTTGTAAGTCTTGACCATCCTTGCATTGCCTCGATCTTTGTCGGGTCTACTGCCACTCCATCCTCTGATATAATATGCCTAAGATACTCTACTTTACGCTGTAAGAAGCTATACTTTGACCGTTTAATGTAAAGAATATTCTCCCAAAAATTGTTAGAATAGTTCGTAAGTGCTAAAAATGTATATCAAACATAGGGCTATAAATGAGAATATCATCAAAGAATATCAATACAAATTTACGTAGAAAACTCCAGAAGATGTCATTCATCAAGCTTAGAAAAGTAAAAGGAATATTCGTAAGTCTAAAAGGCATTACCAGAAACTTGTAGTGGTTGTTATACGTGCAGAATATAGTTTTTGAAACATCTTCAGTGCATACCTAAATCTGATGATAACCGAAATGGAGATCCAATGTAGTGAAGACTCAGACTTCTTTTAATTCTGCTAGACTAGTATAGGATATTTGTCCCTGACGGTGATAGCGTTCAAGGCCCGATAATCAATGCACATTCGCCATGTACCGTCCTTCTTGCGCACTAGCAACACCGATGAAGAATAAGAGCTACAACTCTGTCAAATCACCCCGGTGCCAAGCGTCTCTTTGATGATGTTCTTGATCTTATCCTTTTGCAAGTGAGGGTAGTGGTACAGATGTAAATTTACGAGAGATTTACTCAACAGAATAGGAATACGGTGGTCATACGGCCGGTTATGGGGCAGCTCGCACAGCTTCGTGAAACAAGAGGAGCAAGCTTAGGATCTGAATTTTGTATATTCTCCCCCTTAGATGGCTGTTAGATATGCATAAAAAATCCACCATGTGCTTTGTGCAAAACTTTCTTGATTCGTTCGATGAAATAGTGAAAATTTGGCTCTCGTGCTTACCTCATAACGTGACCTGTCTCTCTTTGCAATAAACTTTCATGATTAATTTAGAAAAATTCCAGGAGACATCACCTAGTGTTGTAAGCCATTCGATCCTGAGACTTCATAATCATCAATGGGTAGGAGGAAGAAATCAACTATCACTTCTTGGTCTTGGAGTAGTTTCACCCGCGGGCACCATTGGTCGCAATTGAAGATTAAGCCATCGGTGACCTTTACATCGAACTTATTGTAACTTTCGATTGGAAGTGCCAAATGTGCAGTAACCTTAATATTGAGGAAGTTATTTATGTTACTCATGTCGATGAGAATGGTGATGGGTTGCTGTTTTAGAAGTCCTCCAACTTTCATCGTCTGCAGGTTGGAGTAGCCGGACAATGCTTGCACTGCATAGTCGACTGATTGGGACTCTTCCTCCATGACTTTTTCTTTAGGTTTAAGGGCTTCTTTAGATGTTTCATTGTCCTCATCCTCTATTGATTCAATCATGAGGAGCTGGCCCTTTTTATAGCGATGTTCGCGGCTCCATGGTTCGTCGCAATGCCAACACAACCCCTTGGTCGATCGTTCGAAGCTCATCTCTTGTCAACTTTTTTTGGTATGGGGGCTTGGATGGCAGTAGAGGGGGTAGGAGGCCTTGGCATGGTTGGTCGAGGAGTGACCCTTGTCCTTCGTACATTATGGTTCAATCATTCTTCCTAGATATGCGTGAAGGAATTCACTGCCATAAGTATGTATGGTTGCCGCACCATTACTTCTCCTCGTATCTCTGGCTTTAGACCCTCAATAAAAGTACCTAAAAATTGTTTCTCAGACCAATTCTTAGTTTAGTTAGATAAACACTCAAACCTTTTTTGGTATTCTTGTATTGTAGAGGTTTGACGAATCTTTGCCAATTGTCCGTCGATGTTGTCAAAATCGGTCGGACCGAAGTGGTTTAGAAGTCCTTCCTTGAACCACTGCTAAGAGATCCTCCATGGGTGTGTTCAAACCAATTGAACTACTGAATAGCATCTCTCTCAAGGTGTATGGCAGCGATCTCTGCTCGTGTAGCATCAGTAGTTCGATAGAACCGAAAATAGCACTTCGTACGTGAGATCCATCCGATCGGGTCTCCTTCTTCCCATCTTGGGAAATCAACTTTCATACATGGATTGTTGGGATCAGAGATGATGTGTCCATGCTCTTGAGGATCATCTTGCTGATCTGAAGTCTCTTCATGGTGTGACTTCCTCGGGCTTGATGGTCGGCCAATGTTGAATTTGGTGAATAAGGATCACATCTTCTCCTCTTTGCGGCTTTCAAAGGCTTCAAACTTGGCGTTGATAGCCTCCTTTGATGCCATGGTGTATGTCTCTAGATCTGTAATATTAAGATCTTTCTTTTGTTATCAGGTTAGTGACATGAGAATTTTGGAGAAGGGGTGGCCGATTGGAAGGTGAATCGGTTTGGAGAGGAGTAGACTGTGGTTTAGGGCTGATTTAGGTGGCTGTTTGGTTTCAGTTTAGGGTAGAGTTTTGAAGAGTTTTTAATAAGGATGGTAGGGTTTAGTGATGAGGAAAAGAGAGTCCAAAATCCCACAAAAAATAGGACTCAAATCCAATAGAATTTGATGAAAAAAGTACTATGATGTGTAGTCCTACCAAACAAATTTTACATCAGAGAAACGATGACTTCTCGATGTAATTTCCAGAGAAAAGTTTAAGGAAATTATGTAAAGACCCTTGGTTTAGATGTTGAGAATACCAATAAAAAGTTTGGCGAAATTTTGGCAGTGTAACAATAGGGAAATAGGGCAAAAGACGAAAGGTAGATCCTTTATTGTAAAAATTTTAAAACTGTGTGCTGGTGAAAGATTACACAAGAAAACTGATTCTAAAAGGAATTTTTTTTGAGAAATTAATCTCAGATGAAAGACAAGTTGATCCTTGGGATTGTGTAAAAATTTTGGCTAAAAAGGATAAATAAAAGTTTAGTTTCAAGAGGCAATAATTGGCTAAAAATTTCTGTAATGTTTCGTCTTCGTAATGATGATAACGTTTACGATGATAAAATTTTACAGCAAGAAAACTTTTGAAAAATCTTTACCCATATATAATATAAAGGAATAGTAATAGCAAAGGTGTGGGCTTTAGAGCTTTTACTAGATTTATGTTGTTGACGCAAAGGACAGGAGCAGATTGATGGATCTATGACTTGGTTAGCGATGATAGAGGCGATGTCAAAAGTAATTATGGGAATTGCTTGGGAAGGTAGAGGCAGCTGAGATGACTATAGGGTAGTAGGAACACAGCTCTGATACCAGATGATAGAACCCTAGAAGGAGCTCTATAGATTTTGACCCTTGAGGGGGATTAACCCTTAGAATGCTGTAGGGGTTCCTCCCTCTTAGATTCGGCACAAGGCTGAAATAAAATTGATTAATTGCTTAATAAAAGAGAGAGGACAACTACATCATTATATAGGATTGCAAACCCTAGCCTATGTGGTGCTTGCCTAACTAAAATTATCCTTTTGCCTCTTCTATAGCCTACCTACCTTAGAGGGAATAGGTGGTGGCTAGGTTGGCTCTGTAGCCAACCTAAGCAGGGGGAAACCCTAGCCGACTAGCCCAGTAAAGGGGGCGATGACCATTAAGCCCTGAGGCCCTAAAATAAACCCTAGCCATGCTTCTTTATAGAATATAAGTGACTAGGTGAGGTTTTATTACAATCTCACAGGGTTCTTATTGATTACTTTTAAGTGATTATGACTGAACTCTACTGGAGTCCTATCAAATTATCACCATCATTACAAGATGAGTTTGATTTGATTATATACCCTTGAGAGACTCGACCAAGTATACCATGTCCTTAGGTCACCGGTGACATCTCTATGTCGTAGGCAAGAACTCGATCATGTAGATAGATGAGCCTTGAGGGACTCGATCAACTCAACATATGTCGTGATTCAATTTCTTCCTATAATGATGAAAGGCCACATCGGCCAATCTTATTACCTCACGCTTACCAACTTAATATTATCGTAGGAAGAGTTTTTTGTTTCGCATCAGTCTCCTAATATGTCATGTCACATATATACATATTTAATATATATCTACATCGTATGTAAATATATATATATATATATATATATATATATATATATATATATATATATATATATATACACACACACACATATATCTAGTAGGTGTACAACATATCACATATGCAAACCACACCGGATGATCATGAGCCGTCATCTAATATGATTAAGCCAGAGCCAATGGGCCTAATCACTCACAATAGGATCTATGTGTGCATCGGCGCATCTCCATGCTTTGTGATTGTTGATCTCATCAACATCGATTTCATCGGATCGTCGCATCACCATGTGGCATGGTCTCCCGCCATGACATCGTGGGTCTCGCTGTCACCTCAACGCTCCCATCGCGCCTCTCCATTTAATTACGTATAATCATAGGCATGCAAACCCAACAATAAACAAGAAAAATGAAGGCTCACAGGCCCTAATAATAATAATAATCATAATTACACACATCACAACACATGGTTTATGACCATCCATTCACATCATACATTACATGTACATCACATCATATGTAGGATTACTAGATATATAATATAATTAATTAAATTATTTATTTAATTATTTTTTAGAAATCAAGATATGTTCAAAATTTTTAAAATTATTAAGGGCATTTTCATAATTTTGGATGAGAGGACAGTCCTTAAAATTTTTAGAATTATTGAGGGTATTTTGAGAATTTTATATATGAGGATAATTCTCAAAAGTTTTCAAATTTATAGGGGTAAAATAGTCTTTTTTTAAAGGAATGCCCTAGGTCCTCCTCTTCCCTCTCTGCGTTGTCGTCGCCCCTCTACGAGCTAGCCGCGGGTGGGCGCTGCCCTTGTGGCCTTGTCGCGGGCAATCGACCCTTGCGGCCTAGCCACAGGTGGGCACTACCCCTGCGGCCTCACCACAAGCGAGCTGAACCTTGCGGGCTGGCTATTGGCGATCGCCCCTTACGGGCATCGCCCTACAGCCGATCGCCCCTACGAGTTGGCCGCAATCGGGCGCCCGTGCGGGTTGGCCACAACTAGTCGCCCTTTTGCAGGGGGCCTTGGCCACAGCCGGTCGCCCCCTTATAGGAGGCTAGGCCATGGTTGGTCGCCCTTGTAGGAGGCCTAGCCGTGGCTAGTTGTCTATCCTCCTCCTCGCTGCATTTGTTGCGAAAACACAGCAAGAACATATAGAATGATTCTATATGATTCAATCTTATTACACCCAGTTTAAAATCAATCTTTCACATAAAAACCTTGCTTTGATACCACTGTTGGGAAACCTCAATGGGTGCATCACATGTGCAGTGAAAATCGAAACAAAAACTGGTTTCCCGCGCAGATCAAATTGTTATGCAAAAGATTAGGATCAGGAGAAAAACCGTAAAAATTGAAAAACCATGATGTGTGAGTGATTGATTTTACCTAGGGAGATCGTATATCCCTGTATTCCAGATCCGGATGGAGAAGATGAAGAAGGTCAAGCGTCCTCCTCTCTAGCGGTATCCATATGATGGATCTCTATAGTGAAGCTCCTCCAATCTGATCTTGCAACTCTTACGTAGAGGGAGAGAGGAGAATGGGAGGTGGTGGCTAAAGCTGAAGCCTATCAACCACTAGTCTCCCCTCCTATTTATAGAGAGCCACCAAAAAACCATTGGGCTTCTTTCTTAGTGGGTATTGGATCTTCATCCAATTACCCAATAATCTTATATTATTGGATTTTTATCCAATAATCTCCTTATGACTCTAATTGGGCCTTAATGAGAATAGGGTCTCATCTAATGAGAATAGGTGCTATTTGGATTTCTATCCACTCCTCTATTCGCTGAAGCATCTACCACATATGTGACACCCTCTAGGCTCGATACCGATCCGGTCATGAGTCACTCCCATCAGAACTTTTTCTAATATAGTGAATTATTATCCCCATAATAATTCACTCGACTTATCAACTATGGACGTACTATGCCACGATGCTATAGTCCCCAAACGGTATAGGGGGATCGAATCCATCAGACATATATATCTACAGTTATTGTGTATCTATAAACCCTCATCCAACTAATATCCCATAAACCGTATATTGGACATTGTACTGTCAGGTCACATGCGGAATCCGTCATAGTCTCGCTCTAATCAGATTCTCCTAGAGAACTCTTTCTCTCTCAATCCGAATGACCTTGGCAAGGTATTTGTCTGAGTAAGCATATATGAGATATTTCTCTCATGATACTGAGAGTGGATAATCCTCTATTGACACTTAATTGCCTTCGTAAGGTTGGCTACCAATCCTGATAATCAATTGTACCAGATTTGGAACTTTCCAAACCTATAAGTCTGGCGTCAAAGAAAGGAGTACTCATACAAGGCATCCTTTATATCTCAAATCTAAGGACCAGATACACAACTGGGACTATGAAATCAATGTCTGACATTAGGTATCATTAACCATATAATATTCCATAAGCAGATCAATCAGTGAACTTATTCTCTAATGAGCACATGTACTATATTCTTAGTGTCTCCACACAAGTGGCTATGAGACCAACCACTCTATCATATGAATGGGTATATAGTACATCTGTCTGTCCAGTTATCTCAGTGTCTCTCTCGAGTAACCTATGACCGAGATTATTTAGGATCTATGTTTAAAGGTAAATTGATTTCATTATCATGATCTCATCATGATCCGATTCCTATTGCACAGAACCAAGAACATCATAGTATAAATGCTACAGATAATATAATGTGAGAATATGCTAATATTAATCATAAGCAAAAAAATTACGTAGTGTGTCACACGTGCCATCACTTATGTGATTGGCTTGCAAGACACTTATAACTAGTAGAAATTTCTCAAATATCGAGGGGGGCATTATCATCTTTTTGCCATTGAAAGACCCTAACCCTTATTACCATATTCATGCGATCGACGCCTCTGTCCTTGTGTATGCGATGGTACTGCGTGCCGCCGGCGACTACCTCTACTTGCAAGCGATCGTTATAGCTTTTCGGTGGCCGCCCCTATGGGTAGGTAGTGCTAGCTCGCGTGGTGCTATGCCCGCAAGCGTCGCCCCTTTGGGCATGCATCGATCTACCCACAAGCGGTTGCTCGCGGGCGTTGTGCCCACAAGCATTGCATCAGTGGGTGCCCTTGGCTGCAGGTGGCCTCTACTATTGGGGTCGCTCATGCAGGCAGCCTAGTCACCCATGCCGGCAGCCTGGTCACCCCCCCCCGGGCAAGGGGCTTAGCCATAAGCAGCCATCCCTTTAAGCAGCCAACCCCGTAGGTGGCCGCCCCTCATCCGCAGGTAGCTTACCTATGGGTGCTACCTTCGCTACCAATCGCTGCAATAAACACATAGAATAATTCTACATGATTCAATCTCATCACACATAGTTTACAAGCTAATCTTATGCATGAGCAACCTGGCTCTAATACCCTTATTGAGAAACCCAGCAAGAGCATCACATGTGTAGCGGAAGAACAAAACAAAAATAATTTTCTATATATATCTAATCATCGTGCAAAGATTGGTGTACAAAAAACTTGTAAAATCGAAAACCACAATACATAAGAGATTATTTACCTAGGGAGATCGAATATCCTTAAAAATTTAGATCTAAATGAAGAGAAAGAAGGAGGTCAAACGTCCTCCTCTCTAGCGATATCCACAAGATCGATCATTGCGGCTATACTCCTCCAATCACAGCCAAAATCTCGCAACTCTTGTATAGAAGATGAGGGAGGGAGGAGAATAGGAGAGGGTAGCCAAAGATACAATCTATCACTAATTTGTCGCCCATGCCTCTTATTTATAGAGAGCCACCAAAAACCCTAAGGATCCTACCTTAGTAAGTATTGGATCTCCATCCAATTATCCACTAATCTTAGATTATTAGATCTCTATCTAATAATCTCAATTAGTCTCTAACTAGGCCTCATGCAAGGAGCTCATTAATATTGAGTCTCATCCAATGAGAATAAGGACTAATTGGATAACTTATATTCAATCATCTACTTGCTGAAGCATTCATCATATTTGTATGACCCTCTAGGCTCAACACTAAGCTGACCGTGAGTCCTCCCTATTAAAATGTTAAAACTCTAGCTAGGAGAGTTCTAATTTAGTTCATTAAAGAGGGTAAATATGTTAATTCTAGGGGTATTCATGTAAATCCTATCTAGCCGACCCATATTAAAGAGGTGAGGAGGCCGGCTAGGTTAGGATTAGTTGGGATGAAGATATTTTGAGGAAAGTATAAGATATATATCATCCTAATTAACCACCTCTTATCCTAGTTAAAGAGGGGTTAGTTGAGGTGAGGTTAAGTTAGAGTAGAAACAGGAAACAATAAGCAACCGACCATCCCTAGATTGGTCGGTTGGAGGTTGCTTCTTAAAGAAGTATTAGGAGTTGAAGACCCCTAAAGCCACAAGCCATATCATGGTTAGGAATTGACTAGGGGTTAGGAGTTGAGGGGAAGATGAATCTTAGTTTAGTATGAGTCTTAGTTTACTTGGAGTAGGAGTTGCTTCTTACAGTGGAGTTGGAGTTGTTGGAAGTCGGAGTTGCTTCTTAGAGTTGGAGTTGGAGTCGTTGGAAGTCGGAGTTGCTTCTTAGAGTTGGAGTTGGAGTTGTTAGAAGGAGTCTTGAGTGAGAGTTCTACTAAGAGTTGGGGTTTAGAAGCCCTATGAATAGTCTTGTATTCTTTTCTCTTTTATCATCAATAGATCAATTATCTTTCAGCTCATATAGTAGAAAACCAAGGAGGTAGGAACCCCTATAGAGTTATAAGGAGGCTGATCCCCTATAAAGATCGTCCCAAGCTTAGAATCCGTAAGGGTTCTAATACTTGTATCAGAGCAATGTTCTTGGTATCTTGCTACCCTTCCACAGCCATCCATCAACCCCCCATAGCTGTCCAAAGCAATTCTTAAATGTTGAATGAGATTTTTAGTTAAACATATGACACTTATATTGTCACATTTTATAGAAATATATTTTAATTGAATTCTGTAATTTTTTAATGTGTTTTTCATCCAAATGACTTGAGCATAACATTTACTAGCTACAATATATTCAGCTTCAGCAGCAGATAAAGCAATTGAATTTTATTTCTTGGAAGACCAAGAAACAAATGCATGTCCTAAAAATTGACATGTCCCGGTAATAATTTTTCTTCATAATCGATTTTTTTTTCTTAGTTAAAATCTTTGGCCACTAATATAGCCTTATTTCTAACCATGATACCATTTTTATCTTGCTTGTTTCTAAAGACTCATTTAGTACCAATTATTAAACGGGCATTAGATCTAGAAATAAGCTCTCATACCTCATTTCTCTCAAATTGATTTAATTCTTTATGCATTACGATAACTCAAGAGTCATCTCTTAGGGCTTCGTCAATATAATTTGGTTCAACTTGAGAAAGATGCAACATTAGCACAAAAAATTTAAAAGAAGAATGAGTTTGAACATCTCTTGATATATCTCCTATTATGAGCTCTTTAAGATGAGCATTTGTATGCTTCCATTCCATGGGTAAGGATTTAGAAGTAGATTCATCCAAGTTACTTTTAGGAGAGTTGTCATAAATTCAAAGTACCAAAATCAAATTTATTCAATTCAGAAATCTCATTGAAAACAACATGAATAGATTCTTCAAGTACTAAAGTTCTTTTATTGAATACACGATAAGCTTTTGAAATAGAATAATAACCAAGAAAAATACCTTCATCTGATTTTATATCAAATTTTCCTAAGACATAATTTTCATTTAAAATAAAATATTTACAACCAAATACTTTAAAGGTTTTACCATTAAAATATTTCATTTAAATCCTTTTCATTCAAGAAATATTGGGGTTTTTTCTATTCCATAATTTATAAAGAGTTTTAGTGAGTAATGGTCTTATAGGAATCCTATTTAAAACATAGCATATTGTATTAACGACTTCGACTCAAAAGTATTTAGGTAAGATATGTTCCTTCAACATTGTTCTAGCCATTTCTTGTAAGCTCATATTTTTTCTTTCTACTACTCCATTTTGTTGTGAATTTCTAGGAGTAGAGAAGTTATGGATATACCCATTTGACTTATAAAAATTTTAAAACTCATTATTTTAAAATTCACCACCATGATCACTACATATTGATGAAATTATAAAACTTTTTTTATTTTGAATAAGTTTACAAAATTTTAAAAACTATTTAAAAAAATCACTTTTGTGTGCCAAGAAATAAGTCCAAGTATATCTACTATAATCATCTATTAAGATAAATATATATTTGCTACCTCCTAAACTTGTAGTATTAATTAGTCCAAATAAATCAATATGGATCAATTGAAGTAGCCTAGAAGTGCTTATTTGATTTTTTTTGACTTAAAGCTATTTTTTATTTACTTTCCTAATTAGCAAGTATCAAATATTTTTCCTTAACGAACTTAAAGCCAGGTAATCCTCTTACTAAGTATTTATTTAAGATTTGGTTGAGTAATTTCTTGGTAGCATAACTTAGTCTCCTATCCCAAATCTAAGCATCATTATTTAAAGTCGAAAGCATGTTTCATCATAAAAATTTTCAATGTCAATGGTATACACATTTTTGTTTATTAAGACAATCAAAAATTTATTCTTGTGTGGTATTTTAATAATATAAGTATTAGATTTAAATTTAATAATATATCTTTTATCACATAATTAGCTAATACTAAGTAGATTATGTTTCAAGCCATCAACTAATAATACATCTTCAATCAAAAGATTTGATATGTTACCTATGGTTCATTTTCCAATGATTTTTCCTTTGTTGTTGTCTCCGAAGGTGACAACTCTTTCATTTAGGCTAGTGAGCTCAGAAAAGTAAGTTTGATATCTAGTTATATGCCTTGAGCATCCACTATCAAGGTATCATTTGGTACTCCTAGCCTTAGTTTAGAAATAAACCTACAAGAAAGATGATTTTAATTTAGGTACGTATTTTACTTTGGGTCCCTCATGAAGAGCTTTACCTAATTTATCTAAAGGTCTTTGGTTGTTTATGGTTCCTTTAGGAACCTAAATTAATTTATATGGACTATACTTCTTAAATAAATATTTATAAGCTATATGTCCTAATCTACCATAAAAGTTAAATTTTATTTTCGGTGGCAGGTTTAGAATAAGTCCTTTAACGAAGGTAATTGGCTTTTGTTTGGTATTGCCAACAAAGCCTATCTCTTCTCTCCTATGAACATGATCCTTATTAGTAAGGATCATGTTTAGGGATTTATTCCCTATTTCAAAATTTTCTAATGTTGATTACAATACAACATTTTCCTTTCTAAGTTCTTCTAAACTTTCACATTTGATGCATGAACTATGTGATGATGATGCTATATGTATTTGTTCAAATTTACTAACTAATGAATCGTGATCTTTCTTAAGTAGTTTATAATACTTGTTAATTTTCTTAAACTTGTCATAAAGCTAATGAAAAATATTTAACAATTCAATAAAGAAATACTAGATGACTCACTTACCTCGTCATGGATGGCCATGAGAGCATAGTTGGTAACTTCTTCCTTAGAGTAGTCTTCTTCATTCGATGAGCTTGAGTCATCCCAAGTTGTCGAGAAAGCCTTCTTCCTATGGGATGCCTTCTTCTTTAATTGAGGATACTCATTTTTGAAATATCCAAGCTTCTTGCACTCAAAACATATAATGTTGTCCTATTTTGGTTCATTTTTATTTTTATAATTTTTATTCCTCTTAATAATATTTTTAATTTTTTGTGTCAATAATGCAATATCATTGTTCTCATCACTTGAGATTTTACTCAAGGAGTCATCAGTAGTTCTCAATGCTAAATACTTCTTATTCTTTAGAAGGGGTTCTTTAAGTTCATCATGAGTTTTATAGCTCAATTCATAAGTTCTTCAAGAGGAAAATTATTTAGATCTTTAGCCTCTTGAATTGAAGTTACTTGAGGATCCCAACTTTTGAGAAGAGATCCCAACTAACATATTCAAAATTAGAAAAATATTTACCAAGAGCTTTAAGACCATTGACGACATCTGTGAAATGGGTGTACATGTCTCCAATAAACCTTGACTCTACTAGTGCCTTCGTGTGTGATTTCAAATGTAGGCCAAATATCAAAAGTAGTATCACAAACAGAAACTTGATTAAATTTATTCTTATCAAGTGTATAAAATAAAATATTCATTGCCTTTGCATTTAAAAAAAAATTCTTCCTTTCCAAATCATTCACTTTGTTTATTGGTTTAGAAGATTTTTCAAAACCATTCTCAACAATGTCCATAAATCAAAATCTATAGAAATGAGAAAAATACGCATCCTTATTTTCCAATATTGATGTGTAATCCGTCTTATTGAATATGGGAGGATGTGAAATGGAATATCCCTCATTCATGCCAAACAAAACTATTTACTCAAGTGGGTGTTAGTCCAATGAGTAAGAGTTATACTCTAATACCAATTATTATGATCAATTGGTACTAAGGGGGTGGGGGGGTTTGAATTAGAGCAAGTGTAAAAATTTTGATTTAAGGAAAACTTTTATTTCAAATACAATCGAGAAATCAGAAGTGTTTCTTGAAATTAGAATACGTAAGTGAATCAAACTTAAGATTAAAAATTATGATTTAGCTAATGAATACAGAAATTAAGTAAAGAGAGATACACTCACAGTTTATAGTGGTTCAGCAAAAAACTTGGCCTACATCCACTTCCTGAATCCTCTTCATCGAGGTCCACCAGAGCCTACTATCAACCTTCTTTGGGTGAAGACCAAACCTTTACATGCTTTTTAATCTTAACTCCCTCTTACAAGAAATTCAACACTTAGATTTACTCCCTTGCCCCCATTTTTTTTCTTGCATACTTTTAGCATATTTTTTCATAGATTTTTGCTCAATTACTTGTGTGAAAATACTTGTTCTAAATGCAAGAAAACTTGAAATATCTATAGGCCTAAATTTGCTTAAGAATTTAGAGATAAAATTTCAAACGCACCCGAAAAAGTCGGGTACGGGGGTACCACTATTGGCACCAATGGTGCCATCGCCAAAAGCAGCCCGGAAACTAGGGCGGTAGTGGTACAATCATTGATCTAGGTGGTTTAATAATCGAGAATCCCGAAAAAGGTGATTCCCTCCACTTCTCCAATCTTGTCTTGTACTTTCAATTGACCACTTCCCTAGTCAACTAATTGAGCTCAACCTGAGCTCAATCCACTTCCTAAAGTGGACCCAGTTTACTTCATATTGATTTGATTTAGATTCATTCCAAATTAAACTCAATTAGGACTGGAACCTAACTATGACTTACTGATTACAATCATATAGGACCATCAAGCTTAATAAACGACATAACCCGTGGCAATCTGGTAACCTCCGGCATTCTTGCGGCGAGTCTTATGGTCTTCCTCCGACGATCTCCCGACATGTCTCAGCGAGCTTTATGATTTATTCGGCGAACTCTTAGTAAACTCCTGGTGAGCTCCCACTGTATTGTCTGAACCTTAGCTCGATGCCCAAACTTGAACTTAGCCCAACATCTCGTTGTAACTTCTTTTCTGCATTATAGTTAAACTTGCATTACTTCCTCTAACACACATGTTAGATTAAATACTCACCAATTGATTTTATCATCAAAATTTGAGATTCAACAAAATAGATGTAGGTCTGATGGACCAGACCACTGTAAAATATGTTACGTATCTCTTATCTGCCTTTTCTTTACTATTGCTCTTGGATTTATTTGCTTTTAACTAGTTCCAATTCAAAGCACTTTTATTATCAATTTTCTTTAAATAAAAAGTTTTACAAACTAAGGTGTTTCACTCAACACTAATTCAGCCTCACCCCTCTTAATGTCAACTCAATCATAACAGTTAGTATCAGAGCCACGTTCACTCAATTAGATTAACACCCACGTGAGTTTAAATGTCCTCTTATGTTTAATGAGACGGACTACACCAATTGGAAAACTAGAATAAGAATTTTTTATTTATACGAAATTTGAGTTATGAAACATTATTGAAAATGACTTTTAGAAGTTTTTCAATTCAATGAATGATTGGAATGAATATGAAAGAAAAATATTTTCTTTGAATGCCATAACTATCAATATTTTGTTTTGTGCCTTAGACAAAAAAGAATTTAACTATGTTTCTATATATGATTCTGAATATGATATATAGCATACATTAGATGTCACACATAAAAGCACAAGTAGAAAAAAAGAATAAAAAATTAATCTCTTAATACATAATTATGAATTATTTAAAATGAAGCCAAGTGAAACAATAGTGGCATGTATACCCGATATACATATATCATCAACAGTTTGAAATCTCTTGGTAAATCTTATACTAATCTTGAACTTGTAAATAAAATTTTAAAATCTTTACCTAAAAGTTGAGACCCAGAAGTAACTACTATACATGAGGCTAAATATTTAAACAATTTATGTCTCAAAGAACTTATAGGGTTATTGATGACCTATGAAACAACTTGCAAAACTCATGATGGACAAGAATAACACCTTTCAATGAATAGAAATTATATTGTACTGAGAAGAAAAGAAGACTTCTCGAATGAAAGCTCGAGTGATGGGGACAATAACATTGAACTTTTGACAAAATAACTTAAGAAATTCATAAAAAATAAAAATCATAAGAATAAAATAAATTCAAAAAGGGCACAACCACTTGCTATGAATGCAAGAAGCCACGACACTCTAAAAATGAGTGTACAAAACTGAAGAAGAAGTTGCCAAAGAAAAAAGAAACGTAAGGCGACTTGGGATGAATCAAGTGTATCCGAAGATGAGAGAACGACACTTTTGTGGCTTTCAATGAGGAGGTATGTGACTCACCCGAAATGTCTTTACCTTACAATAAAATTACTTGATACATTTCATGAATTACTTGATAATTTTAAATTAGTCAGTAAGAAATAAAAAAAATCATGCTTCTGTTTCTAATGTTTTTGGAAAATTAAAAAAATTAAAATGAGCATGATAATTGCATGTTAACTTCTTGTACTAAGTGTAAAGAGTTAGATTGCTTTAATGTGTTATATTAAATATCTTGATGATTTATTTTGAAATGATACTTGTTTTTAACTTTAAATGATAATGCATAGATTTGACATAAATGATAAAGTCATTCTTTCATGAAATAAACTACATAAATTGAAACACAAAAGTGGAATGCATTTTTCTTGAAAATATCTCTATTTCAATAAGAGATAAATTGATGAATCTATGTATAAGATTATTTTTTAATCTTTTGAACTATAAAAGTGATTTTGATTATTTGAATTTGAATGAGATTTTCTTTTTCCAATTGAATCATGAGGTTTCCTTTAATGTCATGACTTGATATATCTCTTATGGGAATCAAATTTTTTTTTAACTTATATGATCTCTTCTTTTACTATTTACTAAAAAGAAGATTTATGATTTGATAACTATAACTTGAGATTTTTATATAAATCAAGATCGCTCATTATAATTCTTTCATTTCATTAAAGAAAATTATTCAAATGAATCATGATTTGTCTTTTGATGTTTCAGAACTATAACTTGAGATTTTTATATGAACGATGATCTTGATAACTTGAAATTTCTTATACATGAATTAATATATTTTGTTTGCTTTACTATGTCTATTTTTGCTATTTACTATAGAGAAATTTTTATCATAATCATGATCTTAACTTCTCGATATTTATAACTTGATAACCTTTTTTTTTATGAATCAAGATTTTGTTTACTATTTGAACTCCTAAGATACGTTTTCGTCATTCACAAAAAAAGGGGGCAGCGGAGATTTGTTAAAATAAATCATGTCTTTTGATACTTATGACTTGATATTTTATATTATATCCTTAATGACATGATTTTTATTATATAATCTCTTTGTATTTATGATTGTGATTAGAACATTAATGTAAAAAAAAATTTGTATCATTATATTCTTTTTGACAATGACAAAGCAGGAGATAAAATTATTCTCTTACAACAAAGCCATTGAATGAGGAACAATTTGATTAGAATAAAATTAGATATGATAAATTTTCTGAATGCATGAGTTCATCTTTTAAAGTTCTCGGGTTTTTGCAAATTGAGTTCTCTTTCGATAATCATTTCCTATGAATCCTTCCTCCTACTTAAAAAAAAAAATGTGATTATTGAACTCTTTGGCATACTTGATCTTTGATGTGATGCTTTCAAATGAATCGTCTTGCTATTTACAAAAGAAGAAATTTGATTCTTGGACTCTTGAGGATACTTTTTTTTATGTGATATATGAAGTCCTCCCTTCTTTTACTTCTTTTTTACAAAGAGGAGAAAGAAACTTGCTAGCTTACATGGTTCAAATATGTGTTGAACATTTCTTCTTTTTGTTGATAATAAAGGGAGAGAAATGGTATGTTGATGACAAAGGATGAATGTTTGGTTTTGAAATTTTTCTTATTTATGCTATGCCTACCAAAATGATTGAAAATTCTAATGCTTTAGCCCAAAATAATGTTAATCTTGGTATCATGGTAATGAATGGTTAAAAAATTAAATTAATATTAATCTTGGTATCATGGTGATGAATGATTAAAAATTTCAATATTTTAGTATCATGTAAACTATGCTTAAAGTGATATTGATTTATTATTGGTATCATGCATGAAGCGATGTTGAGTCGATATATTTTAAAGTTGTGTATGTTATACTTTGATAAATTGAAACTATGATGATGGACAATGTATGAAATTATGACTATGCATGATACATATGGTAAAAATTTGCTAGTTATACTTTTCTCCATTTTTTTGCTGATGACAAAGGGGGAGAATAGATGAAGATTTGAAATTTAAAATTTAAATCATGCATGGAATGATGTAGTTTGAGAAGAAATGAAGATTTGAAATTTGAATAAATGCATGGAATGATGTATTTTGAGAAGATATGAAGATTTGAAATTTGAAATTTGAATCATACATAGAATGATGTATTTTGAAATTATGATTATACATGATGCATGTGGTAAAAAATTGCTAGTTTCACATTTCTTCTTTTTATTGATGACAAAGGAGGAGAAGATATGAAGATATAAAATTAAAATCATGCATGTAATGATGATTCTGAAATTATGATTATGCAATGATAAAATACTTGTAACTTTCTAGTTTCAAAGTTTCTATCAATATGATATATTGATAAAGGGAGTGAAGGTTAATTCTATCATTAATTGGTTATTATTATCAAAAAGGGGAAGATTATTGAGTCTTAAATTTTGATGATAAAATTAATTAATAATCTTATGATCTAATCTATGTGTTGAGAAAAGTGATACATGAATAACTACAATCTTGAAAAGGCAAAAATAATTAAAGAAGAATCGAACGTTAGGTCGAAGTTAAAGTTCAGGCATTGGGTCAAAAGAATTAGTGATACACCAAATCTTTGGACGATGCAGCGGGAGCTCGTCGGGAGTTCACTAGAAGTTTGTTAAGAGTTCACTGAAAGGTTATTGGGAGCTCACCGGAACTTCACTGAGAGCTTATCGAAAGGGTATCGGGAGCTCATCGGGAGTTTGCCCGAAGGTTGCTAGGAGTTCGCTGAAGTCGAAAGTTCAATTGATATACCGAACAAAGAAGATTGCTTATTTGTAATTATTTTAGTCTTAATTATTATAGTTAGGTTTTAAGGGCTGATTTGAGCTCATTAGAGAGCTCATTTGTTGACTTAGAAGAAGGTACAACTAGGTTAATAGAATATATAGCTTAGGGTATGAAAAGTATTAAAAAGTACTTTTTTTTAATTTCTGGGCAATGGTACCATCGACTTCCGATGGTGGTACCATCATTTGATAGTAGTATCGCCAATTTCGAGCGATGGTACTACTCGTGCCCAAAATCATTGGTCTGTTCAGTGATAGTGCCGATGGTAGTACCACCCATACCTCGAAACTTCGAGGTGTTTGATTTTTTGGCTCTAATTTGTGAAGTAAATTAGGGTCTATAAATACTGCAGATATTCTTACCTAGGCAAGTAAGAAAGAAAGGAAAAAACTTGTGGAAGTTATGTTAAATTTGTGAGAGTTCCCCTCCTTTTGTTTAAGAATGATTTTAATTTATGAAGGGCTGAAAAATAGTTATAAAGGTTATCTCTTAAGCCTGAGAAAAAAAGAGTTGTAAGAGTTATCTCCTATGCCTGATAAAAGGAGAAAAGAGTTGTAAGGGGTGTTTATTCTTTGCCTGTTGGAAAAGATCAGAAGTGGAAGCCGATGACCTTGAGTGAAGAGGGATCAGGAGTGGATGTAGGTCAGGTGGACAGAACCACTATAAAATATGGTGTGTATCTCTTATATGCCTTTTCTTTACTATTGCTCTTGGATTTAATTGCTTTTGACTAGCTCCAATTCAAAGCACTTTCGATATTGATTTTCTTCGAACGAATAGTTTTTCAAACTGAGATTTTTCACTCAACACTAATTCACCCCTCCCCCACTCTTAGTGCCAACTCGATTTAATAGTTGGTATCAGAGCTATATTCACTCAATTGGATTAACACCCAAGTGAGTTTAAATAGCTTTCTTTGGCATTAACAAGAGTTACCCTATTACACGTTCTCCCATGTTCAATGAGACTGACTACACCTACTATAAAACTAGAGTGAGAACTTTTTTGATTTTTATGAATTTTTAGTTATGGAACATTATTGAAAATGATTTTCAAAAGTTTTTCAATCCAATGAATGATTGGAATGATTATGAAAGAAAAAGTTTTCTTTAAATGCAAAAGATATGAATACTTTGTTTTATGCCTTGGACAAAAATGAATTTAACTATATTTCTACGTATGATTCTGCATATGATATATGACACACATTAGAGGTCACACATGAAAGCACAAGTAGAGTAAAGGAATAAAAAATTAATCTCTTAGTACATAATTATGAATTATTTAAAATGAAGCTAAGTGAAATAATTAGTGACATGTATACTCGATTTATGGATGTCATTAATGGTTTAAAATCTCTTGGTAAGTCTTATACTAATCTTGAACTTGTAAACAAAATTTTAGGATCTTTACTTAAAAGTTGAGACCCAAAAATAACTGCTATATAAGAGGCTTAAGATTTGAACCATTTGTCTCTCGAAGAACTTATATGGTCTTTGATAACATATGAAATGACTTGCAAAACTCATGATGAGTAATAAGAACACCTTCCAAAGAACAAGAAATACATTGCATTGAGAACAAAAGAAAACTTCTCGAATGAAAGTTTAAGTGATGAGGATAATGACACTAAACTTTTGACAAAAGAACTTAAATTCATAAAAAAATAAAAATTATAAGAATAAAAATAAACTAAAAAAGAACATAACCACTTGCTTTGAACGCAAGAAGCAGGGGTACTCCAAAGATGAGTGTACAAAACTGAAGAAGAAGTTGCCTAAGAAAAAGAAAGCATGTAAGGCAACTTGGGATGAATCGAGTGTATCCAAAGATGAGATGGCGAACTACACTTTTGTGACATTCGACAAAGAGGTATATGACTCACCCAAAATGTCTTTAACTTATAATGAAATTACTTGATGCATTTCATGAGTTGCTTGATAATTTTATATTAGTCAGTAATAAATAAAAAAAATCATGCTTCTCTTTCTAGTGTTTTTGAAAAATTAAATAAAAAATTAAAATGAACATGACAATTGTATATTAATTCCTTGTAGAGTTAGACTCACTTAAAAAGGAAAATATATTATCATTGGAATTGATATAAATCAAATATTTTGTTTGAAGATGTTTTATTGTTTTAATATGTTATATTAATGATTTTGTTGATTTCTTTTGGAATGATATTTGGTTTTCAGTTTTAGACAGCAATGGATATATTTGGCATAAAAGATAAAGACATTCTTATATGAAATAAATTACATAAACTGAATCACAAAAGTGGAATATATTTTTCTTGAAAATATCTCTATCATATCAAGTATTCAATAAGAGATAAAGTGATGAATCTATATATACCATTAGTTTTTAATCTCTTGAACTATAAAAGTGATTTTGATAATTTGAATTTGAATGAGATTTTTTTCCAACCGAATCTTGAAATTTGAATGGGAATTATATTTTTTTTAGCTTCTATAGTTTCATCTTTTTACCATTTACTAAAAAGGAGATTTATGATCTTTGAACTATAACTTGAGATTTTTTTGTAAATCAAGATCATTCAGTATGATTGTTTTGTTTTATTAAATAAACTTATCTAAATGAATTATGATTTGTCTTTTGATGTTTTGGAATTATAACTTGAGATTTTTTTTATGAACCATGATCATGATGACTTGAAATTTCTTATACATCAATCGAGATCTTTTATTTGTTACATCAATCGAGATCTTTTATTTGTTCTTATATGTCTCTTTTCGCTATTTATTATAGAGAAAATTTTATCCTAATCATGGTCTTGGTTTCTCGATGTATATAACATAATTTTTTATTAATCAAAATTTTGCTTATTATTTAACCTCATAAGATTTGTTTTCATCATTCACAAAAAAATCAAAAGAGAGAAGGGTGGGTGGGTGGGGCGGGCGGGGTGTGTTGCGTTGCAGGGGAGAGGGAGAGATTTGTTAAAATAAATCATATTTTTTATTACTTATGACTTGATATTTTATATTATATCCTATATCCTTAATGACATGATTTTTATTATATAATCCCTTTGTATTTATGATTGTGATTAGAACATTGATGTAAAAGAAAAATTATACCATCATATTCTTTTTGATAATGACAAAGGGAGATATAAAATTGCTATCTTGCGACAAAGCCATTGAATAAGGAATAATTTACTTAGAAGAGAATTAGATATGATAAATCCTATGAAAGCATGAGTTCCTTTTTCGGATTTCTCAATTTTTGCAAATTGAATTCTCTTTCTACTTACAAAAGAAGAAATTTGATTATTGAACTTTTTAGTATACTTGATCTTTGATGTGATGATTTCAAATGAATCCTCCCTTTTGCTATTTATAAAAGAAGAAATTTGATTCTTGGACTCTTGAGGATACTTTTTTTTAATATGATAAATGAATTCCTCCCTTCTTTTTCTTCTTTTTTATAAAGGGGAGAAAGTAATTTGCTAGCTTACATGGTTCAAATATGTGTTGAACATTTTTTTTTTTGTTGATGACAAAGAGAGAGAATATGTTTGATGACAAAGGATGAATGTTTGATTTGAAATTTTTATCATGTATGATATGCCTATCAAAACGATTGAAGATTCTAAAGCTTTGGTATGTCGAAAATAATGTTAATCTTGATATCATGGTGATGAATGGTTAAAAAATTTAAAATAATGTTAATCTTGGTATCATATTAATGAATGGTTAAAAATTTCAATGTTTCGGTATCATGTATGGTATGCCTAAAGTGATGTTGATTTGTTGTTGGTATTATGGATGAAATGATGTTGATGTGAAATATTTTAAAGTTGTGCATCTTATACTTTGATAAATTGAAACTTTGATAATGCATAATGTAGAAATTATGATTATTCATGATCCATGTGGTAAAAATATGCTAGTTATACTTTTCTTCTTTTTTTGGTGATGACAAAGGGAGGATGACAAAGGGAGAGAAGAGATGAAGATTTGAAATTTGAATCACGTATGACATGATGTAGTCATTTGAGAGGAAATAAAGATTTGAAATTTAAAATTTGAATCATGCTTGAAATGATGTAGTTTGAGAAGAAATGAGGACTTGAAATTTAAAATTTGAAATTTGAATCATGCATGTAATGATGTATTTTGAAATTATGATTATGCATGTTGCATATGGTAAAAATTTGCTAGTTACACTTTTCTCCTTTTTGTCGATGGCAAAGATGGAGAAGATATGAAGATATAAAATTTGAATCATATATGGAATGATGATTTTAAAATTATGATTATGCAATGATGAAATAATTATAATTAAAGTTTCTATCAATATGACATATTGATAAGGGGAGTTAAGGTTAACTCCATCATCAATTGGTTGTTATTATGAAAAAGAGAGAGATTATTGAATCTTGAATTTTGATGATAAAATCAATTGATAAACTTATGGTTTAATCCATGTGTTGAGAAAAGTGATGTAGGACTAACTATGATCTTTAAAAGGTAAAAACAATTAAAGAAGAATCGAACGCTAGGCCGGAGTCAAAGTTTAGGCATCGGGCTAGAAAAATCGAGGATACGTCGAAGCTTTGGATGATTCGATGGGAGCTCGTCGGGAGTTCGCTAGAAGTTTGCTAGGAGTTCACCGAAAGGTTATCGGGAGCTTGCCAGAAGTTCATTAGAAGTTCACTAGGAGTTCACTGGAAGGTTGTTTAGAGCTCGTTGAGAGTTTGCTAGAAGGTTGTCGAGAGTTCGCTGTAAGGTTGCCAGGAGCTCACCGAGAGTTCGCCGGAAGGTTGCCAAGAGTTCGTCAAAGTTGAAAGTTTAATTGACATGATGGATAATGAAGATTACTTGTAATTGTTTTAGTCTTAATTATTATTGTTAGGGTTTAAGGGCTAATTTGAGCTCATTTCATTGATCTAGAAGAAGGTACAGCTAGGCCAAAAGAAGATATAGTTTAGGGTATGAAAGGTACTAAAAAGTACTTTTTAAGATTTCTAGGCGGTGGTATCGTTGGTTGCTAGTGGTGGTATCATCGGTTGATGATAGTGCCACTAGTCAATGATAGTACCACTAATTTTGGGTGGTGGTACCACCCATGCCCAGAATCTTGGGCTCTATTCAATGGTGGTACTGTTGGTGTCGATGATAATACTGCTCGTACCCTAAATTTTCGAGGTGTTTGATTTTTTGGCTCTAATTTATGAATCTTGGGCTTTGTTCGATGGTGGTACTATTGGTGTCGATGATAATACTGCTCGTACCCTAAATACCATAAGTAGTCTTGCTTGGGAAAGTAAGAAAGAAAGGGAAACACTTATAGAAATTCTATTGAATTTGTGAAAGTTCCCCTCCTCTTGTTTAAGAGTGACTTTGGTTTAAGGGAGGGTCGAAGAAGAGTTATAAAGTTATCTCCTAAGCTTGAGAAGAAAAGAGTTGTAAGAGTTATCTCCTAAGCCTGAGAAAAGAAGAAAAGAGTTGTAAGGGGTGTTTTATCTTCACCTATTGAAAAATATTAGGAGTGGAAGTCGATGGCCTCGAATGAAGAGGGATCAAAAGTAGACGTAGGTCAGGTGGACCAAACAATTATAAAATATGTGTGCATCTCTTATATACCATTTCTTTACTATTGCTCTTGGATTTAATTGCTTTTAACTAGTGCCAATTCAAAGTACTTTCGATATCAATTTTTTTTAATGAATAAACTAAGGGTGTTCACTCAACACTAATTCACCCACCCCTGCCCCCCCGTAGTGCCAACTTGATCCTAACACACATCCATGCTCTCTCATGCCTCCTCATGTAATTACAATATAATCATAGACATGCGAGCCTAATAAATAAAAAAAAGAGGCTCACGAGCCCTAATAATATTAATAATCACATACACATATACACATCATTATAGAATCCATGATTATCTACACATATCATACATCATTTATGCACATCATGTATGACTACTAGATAATAATAATTAATTAAACTATGTAATTAATTATATATTAAATTTTGGGGAACCCTACTATGGTGCCCCGTTCAATCAGGAAACTTTAATCGCCAGGGTCTCCCTTGTGGCCAAGAGTCTCCAATCGTAAGGCAACCTTGGGAGGCTAGGAAACCCTAGCCCTTAAGGTCCCCCTTCATAGCCAAGAGTCATAGTTGCCAGGTGTGCATTGGTGGCCAGGGAACCCTAGCCGCCAACTTGCCCCTTGTGGCCTATGGTTGAGAGTAGAAAGTTTTACTCTCAGCCATAGTGGATTTTGGCGAGGATGAGAGTGTTGAGAAACCATCAAAGCATTACATGCATAGCAAAAGCAAGAAAACAAAATAGATTTCCCACGTATATCAAGTCGTCATGCAAAGATTAGTATGTGAAAAATTAGTAAAATTAAAAACTGTGATACGTGAGAGATTAATTACTTACGGAGATTGTATATCCCTAAAATTTTAGTTCCAAAATGATGAATAAGTTCAAACATCCTCCTCCTCTTTAGTAGTATCTATACGATAGATCTTTAAAGCGATGCTCATCTAATCATAGCCCAAAACTCGTAACTTTGTACACCTTCTTGCAATACTCATGGAAGAAGATCACCAATCTTCTTCACTGTCCTCTCAAAGCAGGGTAGGGCTGGTTGGCTAAGAAGATAAGGGAGGGAGAAGAATAGGAGGGGTCGGCCAAAGGTGCAGCCAACCTATCATTATTGTGCCGCTCTTATCTCCTATTTATTGAGAGCCATCCAAAAACCCTTATTAATCCTACCTTTATGGATATTGGATCTCCATCCAACTACCCACTCTTATGGAATGCTGTATGGTTAATGATACCTAATGTTAGACAACGATTCTATAGTCTCAGTTGTGTATTTGGTCCTTAGACTTGAGACACTAAGGATGCTTCATATGAGTACTCCTTTCTTTGATGCCAAACTTACATGTTTAGAAAATTTCAGATTTGATACAACTGGTTATCGGGATTGGTAGCCAACCTTATGAAGGTAATTGAGTGTCAATAGAGGATCATCCACTCTCGGTATCACGAGAGGAATATCACATATGTGCTTGCTCAGACAAATCCCTGGCTAGGGTCATTCGGATTGAGAGAGAAAGAGTTCTCCAGGAGAATCTGATTAGAGCGAGACTGACAGATTCTGTATGTGACCTGACAGTACTATGTCTAATATACAGTCTTTGGGATATTAGTTAGATGAGGGATTATAGATACACGATAACTATGGATAGACAGGTCCGATGGATTCAATCCTCCTGTATCATCTGGGGACTATAGCGTAGTGGTCTAGTATATCCATAGTCGATGACTCGAGTGAATTATTATGGGGATAATAATTCACTATATCAAGAGAAGTTCTAATGAGAGTGACTCACGGTCAGCTCGGTATCGGGCCTAGAGGGTCACACACATATGGTGGATGCTTCAGCGAATAGAGGATTAGATGGAGACCTAATTAGCCCTTATTCTCATTAGATGAGACTTATGCTAATGGGCTCCTTGATTAAGGCCCAATTAGAGGCCTGAGGAGATTATTAGATAGAGATCAGATAATGTAAGATTAGTGAGTAATTGGACGGAGATCTAATACCCACTAAGGAAAGAGCCCTAGGATTTTTTGGTGGCTCTTTATAAATAGGAGGGGAGACTTATGGTTGATAGGCTACAGCTTTAGCCACCACCTCCTATTCTCCTCCCTCACTTTGTGCAAGAGTTGCGAGATCAGATTGGAGGAGTTTCGCTGCAGAGATCTATCTTGTGGATACCACTAGAGAGGAGGACGCTTGATCTCCTTCATCTTCTCCATCCGGATCTGGAAATACAGGGATATATGATCTCCCTAGGTAAAATCAATCTCTCACACATCACGATTTTATCGATTTTTATGTTTTTATCATGACCCCAGTCTTTTGCACGATGATTTGATCTACGTGAGAAACTTGTATTTTATTTTGATTTCCGCTACACATGTGATGCACCCACTAAGGTTTCCCAACAGTGGTATCAAAGCCAAGTGTTTTATGTGAAAGATTGGTTTTAAACTGCGTGTGATGAGATTGTATCGCGTAGAATTATTCTACGTGTTCTTGTAGTATTTTTGCAGCAAAGGTAATGAGGAGGAGGGGCGGCCAGCCACGACTAGTCCCCATGCAGGGCCGACCACCCACGGCCCGGTCGCCAAGGCCCCCTGTAAGGGGGCGGCTAGCTGCGGCCAGGGCTAGCCGAAAGGGAGGCCCACAAGAGGTGGCACCTACGGGTAGAAGCACAGGGGCGGCAACCACTTGTAGTGCGGCGCCCACAAAGGCTCTGGGGTGCTGAGGGGCTATCGCCGACCTTGCCACCGAGGGCGGCACCAACCACAAGGGTGGCCGTCCCTTGGCAGGGCAACTGCCAGCGGGCAAGGGCAGTCGTTTCCTATGTAGGGGCAACGATGACGACGACAGCGTAGAGGGGGAAAGAGGGTTTAGGGCATCCTTTGGAGAAAAGGATGATCCTACCCTATGAATTTGAGAAATTCTGAGGATTGTCCTCGTGTACATAATTCTCATAATACCCTCAATAATTTAAAAAATTTGAAATATTGTCCTCTCATCCAGAATTATGAAAATGCCCTTGATAATTCTAGAAATTCTGAGCATGTCCTGATTTTTTAAAAAATAATTAATTATTATATATATCTAGTAATCTTACATATGATGTGATATACATGTGATGTATAATGTGGATGGATGATCATGAGTCATATGTTATGATGTGTGTAATTATGATTATTATTATTATTAGGGATGCGTGTCTCTATTTTTCTCATTTATTGTCGGGCCTACGTGCCTGTGATTATTTGTAATTACATGGAGAGGCACGTTGGGAGCGTGGAGATGACAGCGGGACCTATGATGCCGTGGCGGGAGATTACGACGCATGGTGATGCGACGATCTGACAGAACCGATGATGACGAGATCAACAATCACAGGGCATGGAGATGCGTCGATGCACACATAGATCCTATTGTGAGTGATTAGGCCCATTGACTCGAGCTTAATCATATTCGATGATGGCTCATGATCATCTGGTGTGGCTTCCATGTGTAATGTGTTATACACCTACTAGATATATGTATATATATATATTGCATGCGATGTAGATATATATTAAATATGTATGTGTGTGACATGACATATTAGGAGATCGATAGAAAACAAAAACCACTCCTATGATAATATTAAGTCGGTAAGCATGAGGCAATAAGATTGACCCACATGGCCTTCCATCGTTATACGAAGAATTGAATCCCGATATAGGTTGAGTTAGTTGAGTCATTCGAGGCTCACCTATCTATGTGATCGAGTTCTTGCCTATAACATATATATGTCACCGGTGACTTGAGGACATGGTATGACTTAGTCGAGCAGTCGAGAGCATATCTATCGAATTAGACTCATCTTGTAATGATGGTGATAACTTAACTGAACTTCATGGTTGGTCGAGTAGTCGAGACCATAATGATTCGGAGGCCGAACATGACGGGAATCACAAGGAGTTATGATTGATAAGAGTTGTCTACCTTTTGGGCTTAGTGTAGTTAGTCGAGTCCCTCGAGATTGCACTAAGATGCCAATTGGATCCCGATCCCCACTAGGAGTCTGCCGGAGACTTTCATCTCACGCATCAAGGGCGTCACGTGATTCGCTAAGAAAATAGCGGTAGTACATTAAGATAGAAGTCTATATCTTAATTAGTAGTTTCTATAAAGTCTGCATGTTATTTTTTACTATATCTTATTTTTCAGAAACATGTCGCTCACGAACCCCCTATGTGGCATACTTGATGTCAACCGCCTCACTGGTCCAAACTATACAGATTGGCTCTGTAATTTGAGAATTATTCTTATGGCTGATAAAATTGTATATGTCTTTGATACAATTGTGTCCACACCAGAAGAAGGGTAAGCGAGGATGAGATAGCTCACTATGTGAAGTATATAGATGATTCCACATTGGCAAAATATTATATGTTGGCCTCCATGACTCCTGAGTTACAGAGGCAACATGAGAGCATGGATGCAGATTCTATCCTTCTTCATCTCCTCCAGCTGTTTGAGAAACAAGGAAGAACTCAAAGATATGAGATATCTAAGAGACTCTCCAAGCCAGGATGACAGAAGGGACATCAGTTGAGAATCATATCCTAAAGATGATAGAGTGGATCGAGAAACTCACAGATCTGGAAATAATCCTAGAGGATAACCTGTGTATTGATCTTATACTTCAGTCCCTACCAAATTCTTTTTCTCACTTCATCATAAATTTTAATATGAGCAAGTTTGAGGTGACTCTCTATGAGCTCCTCAATATGTTGAGGGAAGTTGAGAGTGCTATCAAGAAGGAGAAACTAGTTCTCTATATTGGTGAGACCAAAATGAAAAGAAAGACCAGCAAGACCCTTAAGAAGGGTAAAGGCAAAGAAAGACCAGGTAAGGCAAAGATTGCTAAGAAAGCCCTGGCAAAGGATAAAGGATAGTGCTTCCACTACGGTCAAGATGGGCATTGGAAGAGGAACTGTAAGAACTACCTTGCATATAAGGCGAAACAGAAGCTTAGAGAAGCTCTAGGTAAATTCATGATCAGTCTCCACTTGTTAGATTTTCATGATAACACATGGGTATTGGATACTGGGAGTGCTTATCATATCTGCAATTCATTACAGGTTTTGGCAAAATCTAGGAGATTGGCCAGAGGCAAGATAGACCTTAAGATGAGCAATGAAGCAAGAGTTGTTATAGTTGTTGTTGGAAAGGTCACCTTATATCTGCCTCATAGAGCTATTATTACATTAGATGCATGCTATTTTGTTTCCTCTATTATCAAAAATATTATTTTTATCTCTTGTTTGACAATTAGTGGATATAAATTAGTTTTTGAGAATAATAGTTGTTCAATAATTATGGATAATAAGATCATCACTAGAGGGACTCTTATAAATGGCCTATATATGTTAGACACTTCTCTACACATCATGAATATAAATATATCTAATAGGAAAAGAGATGAGGTGAATAATGCATACCTATGACATTGCAAGCTAGGTCATATATATAAGGGAAGGATTCAAAAGTTGTTGAAAGATGGATACTTAGATCCATTTGACTATGAGTCATATGCAACTTGCGAATCTTACCTTCATGGAAAAATGACCAACTCTCCTTTTAGTAAAACTGGACAGAGAGCCACTGAGTTATTGGAACTCATACATAATGATGTATGTAGTCGTCCTATGTAGATTCAAGCTATAAGTGGTTACTCATACTTCATTACATTCACTGATGATTTCTCTAGGTATGGACATGTGTACTTAATGAAGTACAAATCTGATGCCTTTGTGAAATTCAGAGCATATAAGAATGAGGTAGAGAACCAAATTAGAAAGAGTATTAGAACTCTTCGATCAGATCGATGATGAGAGTACTTGAGTACAGAGTTCACTTATTTCCTCAGGGACAATGGGATTCTATCCCAGTGGACACCTCCTTATACACCTCAGCTCAATGATGTATTAAAAAAAGAGGAATCGTATGCTGTTAGACATGGTGCGGTCCATGATGAGTTTCGCTGATCTACCCGTCTCGTTCTAGGGGTACGCCCTATAGATCATAGCTTACATTCTGAACAGAGTTCCATCAAAGTTAATAGTATCTACACCATATGAGATATGGAAACGAAATAAGTCCAATCTTAAGGTGGTTAAGATTTGGGACTGTCCTGTCCAAGTTAGAAGATACAACCCCATAAGTTGGAATCAAGGATAGAATGGTAAACATTCGTGGGATACCCTAAGGAGGAAACTTTGGGATATTATTTTTGTCATTCCAAGGATCGAAAGGTCTTTGTTGTCAAGAAAGCTGTGTTCCTTGAGAAGGAACACATTCTTGGTGGAAATAGTGGGAGCAAGATAGAATTGAGCGAGGTTAGAGAACCTAGCACAATTCCAGAGCCCGAGTCTGTTCAGGTACCTAACACACAACTTCCAACTTTACGTAGGACTAGTAGAGTATCTTACCCTCCTGAAAGATATGTGGGATATATTAGTGGAGATGACTCTCAGGATGTTGATCCTCAGACATACAAGGAGGCTATTACAAGTATAGACTCCGGGAAGTGGCAAGAAGCTATGAATTCTGAGATGGATTCTATGTACTCTGATAAGGTTAGGAACCTTGTGGGTGCACCTGAGGGTATTGTACCCATCGGCTGCAAATGGATCTTCAAGAAGAAGATCGTAGTGGATGGAAAGGTAGAGACCTATAAAGCAAGGGTGGTAGCTAAAGAATATCGTCAAAGACAAGGAGTTGACTATGACAAAACCTTTTCACATGTAGCCATGCTTAAGTCTATTAGAATTATTTTGGCTATTTCATCACATTATGATTATAAGATCTGGCAGATGGATGTCAAAATGACATTCCTCAATGGCAACCTCGAGGAGGAGGTGTATATGATACGGCCAAAGGGATTCATATCCAAAGAGAGTCTAAATAAAGTGTGCAGATTAGTTAGATCCATTTATGGATTGAAGTATACTTCCCAAAGTTGGAACATAAGATTTGATGAGGTGATCAGATCTTATAACTTCGTTAAGAATGAAGATGATCCTTGTGTGTATAGGAAGATAAGTGGGAGTACTATCACCTTCTTGGTGCTATATGTGGATGACATCCTAATCATTGGGAATGATGTAGGAATGCTCTCCACAGTAAAGGCTTGGCTATCCAAAAATTTCTCCATGAAAGACTTAGGGGAAACATCCTATATTTTGGGGATCTGGATCTATAGAGATAAATCTAAATGGATTCTTTACTTATCCCAGTCTAGGTACATAGATTCCATTATCAAAAGGTTTGACATGGAGAATTCCAAGAGAGGTCTTATACTGATGAGATATGGAATATCACTTTCTAGGAGTATGTTCCTAAAGACTTCTGAAGAAAGGGCAAACATGGATAAAATACCTTATTCCTCAACGATAGGGTCTATCATGTATACAATACTATATACCAGGCCTGATATAGCATATGCTCTTGAGTGTCACAAGCAGGTATCAGGCAGATCCAGGTTTAGAACACTAGAAGGCAGTAAAGTGTATCCTTAAGTACTTGAGAAGGACTAAGGATCTTTTACTAGTATATGGAGGAGGTAGCCTCCAGATTGAGGGCTACACGAACTCGAGTTTTTAGTCTGACATTGATGATAGTAATTTAAATTCATGGTATATTTTCACCTTGAATGAAGGAGTCGTAAGTTAGAAAAGTTCCAAGAAAGATACTACTACTGACTCGACCATAGAGGCCGAATACATTGTTGCAATAGAAGCAGCAAAAGAAGGGGTGTGGATGAAGTTCATCAAAGATTTAGGAGTCGTACCAAGTAGCATGGAATCAATTCCTATATACTGCGATAACAACAGGGCGATCACTCAAGCGAAGGAACCAAGGTCTAATCAGAAGTCTAAGCATGTTCTAAGGAGGTTCTATCTGATAAGAGAGATTATAACCCATAAAGATATAACAATGGAAAGAGTTTCATTTGAAGATAACATTGCAGATCCATCGACGAAGCAGCTAGCTTAAATTATATTTGAGCGTCACAAGGGTCAGATAAGGATCAGACACATAGGTAATTGGCTTTAGGTCAAGTGGGAGATTATTGGTTACAAGTGCCCTGCAAGCTAATCATGTGAGTGATGGCATGTGTGACATGTTGTGTGATCTTTTTTGCTTATGATTAATATTAGCATATTCTCATATTATATTATCTATTTATCCTTGGTTCTGTGCAATGAGAATTAGATCGTGATAAGATCACGATAATGAGATCGATTCACCTTTAAATACAGATCCTAAATAATCCCGGTCATAGGTTACTCGAGAGGGATATTGAGATAATCGGACAGACCGATGTACTATATACTCATCCATATGATGGAGGCTACTAGTCTCATAGTCATTTGTGTAGAGACACTAAGGATATAGTACAGGTGCTCATTGGAGAATGAGTTCACTGATTAATCCGCTTATGAAATGTTGTATGGTTAATGATACCTAATGTCAGATAGCGATTCCAAAGTCTCAATTGCATATATGGTCCTTAGACTTGAGACAGCAAGGATATCTTGTATGAGTACTCATTTTTTTGATGCTAAACTTACAGGTTTAGAAAGTTCCAAATCGGGTATAGCTGATTATCAAGATTGGTAGCCAACCTGCGAAGGCAATTGAGTATCAATAGAGGATCATCCACTCTTAGTATCACAAGAGGAATATCCCATATATGCTTGCTCAGATAAATCCCTGGCCAGGGTCATTTGGATTGAGAGAGAAAGAGTTCTCTAGGAGAATCTGATTAGAGCGAGACTATGACGGATTCCGTATGTGACATGACATTACCATATCCAATATATGATCTCTGGGATATTAGTTTGATGAGGGATTATAGATACACGGTAACTATGGATAGATAGGTCTGATGGATTCGATCCCCCTATACCATTTGGGGACTATGGCGTAGTGGCCTAGTACGTCCATAGTTGATGAGTCGAGTGAATTATTATGGGGATAATAATTCACTATATCAGAAGGAGTTCTGATGGGAGTGACTCACAACCAGCTCGGTATCGGGCTTGGAGGGTCATACACATATGGTGGATGCTTCAGCGAATAAAGGATTTGATGGAGATCCAATAGCCCCTATTCTTATTAAATGAGATCTTATGCTGATGGGCTCCTTGATTAAGGCCCAATTAGAGGCCTAAGGAGATTATTGGATAGAGATCTAATAATGTAAAGGTTAGTAGGTAATTAGATGGAGATCTAGTACCCATAAGGAAGGAGCCTTAGGATTTTTTGGTGGCTCTCTATAAATAGGAGGGGAGACTCATAGTTGATAGGCTACAGCTTTAGCTACCACCTCCTATTCTCCTCCCTCCCTCTGTGCAAGAGTTGCGAGATCAGATTGGAGGAGTTTCATTGTAAAGATCTATCGTGTGGATATCGCTAGAGAGGAGATGCTTGACCTCCTTCATTCTCTCCATTCAGATCTAGAAATACAGGGATATACAATCTCCCTAGGTAAAATCAATCTCTCACATATCGTTGTTTTATCGGTTTTTGTGTTTTTCTCATGATCCCAATCTTTTGCACGATGATTTGATCTACGTGGGAAACCAATATTTTGTTTTGATTTCCACTGCATATGTGATGCACCCGCTGAGGTTTCCCAATAGTAATTAGTATCCTTTTATATATCAGAAGCATCGTGTGAAATATAGGGAGAGCCTTAGTTCGGATTAGGTGTCGGCCAGCTTGCAAGAGGGTGGTGTCGGTCTCAACTCATGTTTTGTTTACACTAATTTCAAACACCTCATTTTAATCTGGTAATGCTAAGACTGATATAGATGGCATCGTAGCTATGGAGGCCCCGTAGATGGTGGACATATGGTTGCCTTCCTCCTGTTCCTTTAGAATTTTGATCTTCTTATGATCGTTAATAGGGAAGACTTCAAACACTATAGTCTGCTCTTGGAAGAGGTAGTGGAAGTAGCCCAAAATCTAGGAGTGCTGTATCAAAAGCCATAGCTGGTTCAACTGGATGTGATACTTCAAGAAGAGCTTGTTGCTATAGACAAAGAGGCAAAGCTTTTGGAGATAAAGTGTCATGGTTGAATGATCTGTCTCCTGTGTCTCCTCGATAATCTTTTTAGCTTTAGCCTTCTAAGGATGTGGATAACAATAGAGCTGAATATGTGTTGGTGGTTCCTCCTATAAAATTAGCATACTAAGGTCATGCAGTCTGGTAGAATGAAATTAGCTCAGTTCAGTGGAGGTAGCAAACTTCTCCAAGCGTTGTGTCTTTTCTTTGCTCTCACATTTCTCATGTAATGTCACATGCTTTCCTTTGTCATTCATAAGGTCATTGGGCTCCTGGTCTTGATGAGGATGGTGACCGACTACTGCTTAAGAGATTCTTCATCTTTCACTGCTTGCAGGTTTACATGGCCGACTAGAGTGTGAGTCATATAATCGACTAGTTATGGGTCCTCCTTTGTGTTCTCCTCCTCAGGTTTAAGGTCGTCTTCTTCAGATTCTTCTATAGGTTCTATCATGGAAAGCTTCCCCTTTTCACAGTGATGGTTGTGACTTTAAAGTTCATTGCAATGCCAACAAAGGCCCTTTGCCGATCTATCATGAAGTTCTTCTCTCATCAATTTTTTAGTAGCGAAGCACAACTGAGAGCAGGGGGTGTTGAAGGTTTATATGTTGTTGGTCTAGGAGTAGTTTTCATCCTTCAAGCATCTTGGTTCAGTCGTTCCTTTTGGATGTGTGAAAGAGATTACAACCTTCACAGTGGGGGGCAGTCACGCTTTAACCTCTCATTTAATTTTTGTCTTAAGTTCTTTGATGAACATCCCTAATAATTATCTGTCAGACCAATCATGAGTAAAATAAAATAATTCTTTAAACCTGGTTTGGTATTCTTGGATCGTGAAGGTTTATCGGATCTTGGCAAGTTGTTCATTGATATTCTCGTTCTTGGTCGATCCAAAGTGGTTCAACAGTACGTACTTGAATTATATCTATGTCGAAGTCTCATAGTTATATTCAAGCCAATTGTACCGTCGTATAGCATCTCCTTCAAGGTGGATGACAGCGGTGTCCACCATGGAATCCTCCGGTATTTAGTGATGACGGAAGTAACGTTCGGCATGTGAAATCCATCCCGTTAGGTCTCCTTCTTCCCATCGAGGGAAGTCCTCCCTTATGTGTGGCTGCCTCATATTAGTGACTCGTTCTTTCTTTTTGAGAGGCCTCTATAAACTTGCACTTTGCTAAAATTTTGTTGGGCTCAGAGATCGACCCAATCCGAATTTGACGAATAAGGCACGAAATCTGTCCTCCACATATGATTCAAACGCCTCCAACTTAGCATCGATTAAACATTAAGATGCCATTGCGTTAGCCTCCAGATCTTAGATATCAATATCTTTCTCCTATTGTTGGGTTAGTGACATTAAAAGGTTGGGTGGATTGATGGTCGAAAGAGGTGGTGGATTAAGCGTAGATGACTGCAGTTTGGGGTTGAGAATGTTAATACTTTTGGTTATTGTTGGGGCTGTGATTTAGAGCTACTGTAGGGATTATATAGGGCTGAGCTTTAATGTTAAAGGAATGAGTTAGGGTTGATATTGACGACAGCAATGGATTTTGGTAGGAATAGGGTGTGGATACGACAAGTAGTACCAAAGGTAGTGCAACAAAAATTTTCAGCAAAGAGGGTGCTATTGATACTACTGTTTGGGGCTGTTGCAGAGGCTGTAAGGGGGTTCAATGATAGAGGTTTAGGGTTAGAAGGGTAGCTTAGGGTTGCTGTTGATGGTAGCAATCAGTTTAGCAAGGTTTGGTGGCTACGGAAGATAAGGATTGGTGGTTGTGTAAGACTGTTGTTTGAACTGCGATTTGGGTTGGCTATGGAAATCGAAAAAAGGTTATGATAGCTACGTTTTAAAGCTAGAGGGGTGTTCTAAAGTTATGTGGGTGGTAGCAACAATTTTGGTAAGGATCAAATATGGGTGCAACAAAAAACATTAAAAGGTAGTGCTGCAGAATTCTACGTCGATATACTACGATAGGTCACTATTTTAGGCTATAATTTTGGGTGTTGTTAGGGTAAGAAAGATGTCCTAAAGATATCTTAGGTGGTGGTAGCAAGTTAGTTGGGTTTCGGTGGGTTTAGGAGAAGAAGAAAGACAAAGGTGCAGCAATAGATTTTTTATCAAAAAAATTCCAACAATGAATTCGTAATTTTTTCCACAAATTCTCAATGAAAATTTGAGTGAAACTCAAAGGAAATCTACTGACAAGGAAGAGATAATATTGTCAAAAATTTTGTGAATTGAAATGACAACAAACGGTTTAGCAAAATCAAAGATTACGAGAAGGTGTTACTGTAGAATTTTTTCGATGAAAGATTTGAGCAGTATATTCAAATTTTTTGCAGTAGTGCAAAATAAGGAATTAAGTAAAAAACTCAATGGGAATCTATTATTAAGGGAAAGGTAATGCTTTCAAAAAATTTATGGAAGAAATCAGCAACAAGATATTTTGGCAATATTAAGGAATACAAGAAGGTACCACGGTAGAATTTTTTCATCGAAAGATTTCAACAGTATAGACGAGATTTTTTTTTAGTAGTTCAAAATATGGATTTAAGTAAAACTTAAAGAGAATCTACTAATAAGGAAAAGATAATACCAATAAAAAACTCCCAAAAGAAAATGACGGCAAAAGGGTGTGCGGCAAAAGGTTTGGCAAAATCGAAGATCATGGGAAGGTACTGTAGCAGATTTTTACATCTAAACTACAGCAGTATGGACATAAAAGATAAGTAGGTTATCTTGATGATTTTTTAACAAAACTAAAGGGAGATCTGAGGATAGGAAGTTATAAAGTTGTGGTAGAAATTTTATAGAAATTTGATCAGTAAAAATGCAACAGCAATTCAAATAGTAAAGGGTGTGCAGCTAGAATTCTACGACGAAACTTTCATCGTAAAGATGGAAACTTTATAATGAAAAGTTTATGCAACAATATAGGAATAATTTTTTTTGAATTTTTGGATTAAGGATAACTAAATTACAGCAGTAATAGGATAGAAAACCAGAACCTATTGCAATTTCACAGGTAGATCAAGGGATGACCTGTGGTGGTGGAGATGACAATGGAATTCGGTGATGAACTTCAAGCAATTGTCAAAATTACTTTGGATGGCTGTAGGGGGGCTGATGGATGGCTGTAGAAGGGCAGCGAGATACCAAGAATAGTGCTTTGATACCAAGTGTTAGAACCCTTGCAGATTCTAAGGTTAGGGTGATCTCTATTAGGGGATCGGTCTCCTTGGAACTCTATAGGGGTTCCTCCCTCCTTGGTACTCAAGTCATTAGCTAAAGAAAGATTGATCTATTCATGATAAAAAATGGATGACTACAAGGCTATTTATAGGCCTTCAAGCCCTAATTCATAAGAGGGCTCCTACTTCAAGACTCCTACTCCTAACAAGGCCTAACAATTCCTACTCCAACTCTAATAAGCAACTCCTCCTTCTAACAACTTCAACTCTAACTCTCAGAAACAACCTCTAAACTAATCCTAATCCTATTCTAACTTAACCCCTCCTTAACTAACCCCTCTTTAACTAGGATAAGAGGTGGTTAATTAAGGTAATATTCATCTTACTGTTCCCTCAAATATCTTCATCAACTAATCCTAACCTTGCTAGCCTCCTTACTTTCTTTAATAGGGGTCGGCTAGATAGGATTTACATGAATGCCCCTTAAATTTTACATGATTACTCTCTTCCATGAAACTAAATTAGGACTCTTGTAGCTAGAGTCTTAACAATAACACAAATTTTAGCTCTCGATGCATCAATCACAAACACTTTGTCGAAGTTGGGGAAAGCTAGCACCGACAAAGAGTAAGGGCTACAACTTGGCCGGATGACCCCTATTTCAAACATCTCATTTTTAATCCTCTTTATTTCAGCTTTCTAGAGGTAAGGATAATGATATTGTCAAGTGTTTGATCTTGATTTGCCTAGGAGAATCATCATTCGGTGGTTATGTCGTCGAGTAGGATGTAGGCTACATGGTTCTGCGAAGACATCTGAAAATTCATCAAGCAATTGAAGAAAGTTTCGGTGTTCAATTTTTCTAGGCTCCCATATATGTTGCTACTGGAGTTGCATTAGGAAGTCGCTATTCACTTTGTGCAAGACGTTCTCTATTCGTTGTGTTGAAACTGTCATCATATTGCTCTCGCATTTCTCGTGTAGGATCTCCTGTTTCCCATGGTTAAAAATTTTCATGATAAATTTAGAAAAATTCAAGAAACATCACATATCGTAGTCAACTATTTAATATTGAGCATGACCTCATAATCATCGAGAGGGGGAGGGAAAAATTAGCATTTACTACTTGATCCTGCAATAACAATTTCACACGCAAACGTCTTCGATCATACTTCAAAATTCAGTTGTTGGCTACCTCAACATCAAACCTGCTACAATCTTCATTTTAGAGTATCAATTGGGCATCAATCTTATTATTCATAAAGTTATTATGTTAGAACCCTTGTGGATTCTAAGCTTGCGGTGATCTCTATAGGGGATCGGCCTCCTTGGAACTCTATAGGGGTTCCTCCCTCCTTGTTACTCAAGTCATTGGCTAAAGAAAGATTGATCTATTCATGATAAAAGAGGGGGGAATACATGGCTATTTATTGGGCTTCTATACCCCAACTCCTAATAGGACTCCTACTCAAGACTCCTACTTCTAACAACTCCTAATGCAACTCTAAGTAGCAACTCCTACTAAGACTCATACTAAACTAAGACTCCTCTTCCCCTCAACTCCTAACCCCTAGCCAACTCCTGACCATGATATAGCTTGTGGCTTTAGGGGTCTCTAACTCCTAATACTTCTTTAAGAAGCAACCTCCAACCTAAGTCTAATCCCCTCCTCAACCAACCCCTCTTTAACTAGGATAAGGGGTGGTTAATTAGGGTGACATGCATCCTACTCTTTCCTTACAATATCTTCCTCTCCTATCTAATCCTAACCTAGCGAGCCTCCTTGATTTACATGAATGCCCTTGGGATTTACATAATTACCCTTAGGATTTACATAATTACCTTATTTAATGAAACTAAATTAGGAATCCCCTAGTTAGAGTTCTAACATTCCCGCCCTCTTTAAATCAGTCTTGTCCTTAAGGCTGAGCTCCATATATTTGGGTCATGATCTGCAACTCCTTTAAGCTTCCTTGTGGTATTTATAATAGGCACACTGTGATCCGACGGTCCAGTATTGTCTTGTATCTCTCTTTCAGGGATAGTAGTATTTAGATGGTGGTGCATCAAGATCCTACTATCCCAAGTGATCATTAGCTGCATTTGTGCCTCCTCATCAACTTGGGTGCTAGGTGGATAAGTCAGGGCTGAGTTATCTTCTCTAAACTTTCATTTACGATGAGATATTTGGAAGATCAATTATATTTTTAAATTAATATAATGATCTGATCCATAAGTGATGTCTCTATTGTGATCCCCAATTTTGTACGGGTCAAAGTAGTAGGGGGACCACTTCCTTGAGGCTCGAATTTTCTACTGGTAGGGTTGGAGATGAAAGGAAACTCAATATTCAATAGCAAACTTTCTTCTACTCCAGTATTTATCGGGTGGCTGTTTATTTCTTCCATGGGCTGCTACTTGGTTGTTCTTTAATAGTAACTAAGCCTTCTTTTGGAATAATTGCTACCCTTTGTAAGGTTCCTAGTGGTGTGAGCTCATTTTGAGTCCGAGCATGTTTTCATCTCTCTATTGTATTGCTGACTTGTATCATGCCAGACTTTAAATTTAATAGTAATTAGTATCCCTTTATATATCAGAAGCATCATGTGAAATGTAGGGAGAGCCGTAGTGCAGATTAGGTGTTGGCCCGCTTATAAGAGGGTGGTGCCGATCTTAACTCATGTTTTGTTAGCTCTAATTTCAAACACCTCATTTTGATTTGGTAATGCTAAGACTGATATAGATGGCATCGCGGCTGTGGAGGCCCCGTAGATGGTGGATGTGTGGATGCCTTCCTCTTATTCCTTTAGAATTTTGATCTCTATCTAATCATAGATTCTATACTAGTACTGTTGCTGGAGGAACCTGATATTCTTATGATCGTTAATAGGGAAGACTTTGAACAGCATAGTCCGCTCTTGGGAGAGGTAGTGGAAGTAGCCCAAGATATGGGAGTGCTGCATCAAAAGCTATAGCTGGTTCAGCTGGATGTGGCACTTCAGGAAGAGCTTATCATTGCAGACAAAGAGCCAAAGCTTTTGGAGATAAAGTGTCATTATAAGGGAAGGTCGTAACTGAATAATCTGTGTCTCTTACTTCTCCTAGATAATCCTTTTAGCTTCGGCCCTCTGAGGATGTGGACAATAATAGAGCCAAATATGTACTGGTCGTTCCTCCTGTAAGATTAACATACAGAGGTCGTGCAGTATGGTAGGATGAAAAATCAGGTCGGTTCGTTGGAGGTAGTAAACTTCTCCAAGCGTTGTCTTTTCTTCGCTCCGACATTTCCTGTGTAATGTCACCTACTTTACTTTGCCATTAATAAGGTCATTGGGGCTCCTGGTCTTGATGAGGATGGTGACCAACTACTGCTTAAGAGATTCTTTATCTTTCATTGCTTGCGGGTTTACACGGCCGGCTAGAGTGTGAGTAATGTAATCAATTGGCTGCCGGTCCACCTTCATGTTCTCCTCCTTAGGTTCAAGGTCATCTTCTTCAGATTCTTCTGTAGGTTCTATCATGGAAAGCTTCCCTTTTTTGCAGTGATGGTTGCAGCTCCAAAGTTCATTGCAATGCCAATAAAGGCCCTTCACCGATCTATCGTGAAGTTCTTCTCTCGTCAATTTCTTTAGTAGCGAAGCACGACTAGGAGCAATAGGTGTCGAAGGTTTATATGTTGCTAATCTAGGAGTAGTTCTCATCCTTCAAGTATCTTGGTTCAGCTGTTCCTCTTGGATTCGGGCAAAAGAGATTGCAGCTTTCACGGTAGGGGGCTATCTTGCTTTAACCTCTCCTTTAATTTCTGTCTTGAGTCCTTTAATGAACATCCCTAATAATTGTCTATCAGACCAATCACGAGTAAAGTAAGATAATTCCTCAAACCTGGTTTGATATTCTTGGATCGTGGAGGTTTGTTGGATCTTGGTAAGTTCTTCATTGATATTGTCGTTCTTAGTCGGCCCAAAGTGGTTCAGCAGTGCATACTTGAATTGTATCGATGTCGGAGTCCCATAGTTGTATTCAAGCTAATTATACTATCATATAACATCTCCTTTAAGGTGGATGATAGTGGTGTCCACCATGGAATCCTCCAGTGTTTGGTGATGACGGAAGTAACATTCGGTGTGCAAAATCCATCTCGTCGGGTCTCCTTCTTTCCATCGAGGGAAGTCCTCCCTCATGTGTGGCTGCCTCATATTAGTGGCTCATTGTTTCTTTTTGAGAGACATCTCTAAACTTGCACTTTAGTGTAATTTTGTTGGTCTTTGAGATCGGCCCAATCCAAATTCGACAAATAAGGCGCACAATCTGTCCTCTACGCGTGATTCAAATGCCTCCAACTTGGCATCAATTGAACTTTGAGATGTCATTGCATGAGTTAGAAGGGTGTCTTAGGGTTGTTATTGATGGCAGCAACTAGTTTGGTAGAGATTGGTGGCCAAAAGAGTGATGGATCAATGTTATGATTTAGGGTTGATAGCTTACAGTTTAGGTTACTATTGGTGCTATGGTTTGAGGGTGCTAAGGAGGCTGCAAAGGATTTTTGTGGCAATGGTTTAAGGTTGGGAAGGAAGGTTTAGGGTTGCTGTTGGGGCAGCAACCAGTTTGGCAAGGTTAGGTGGCTATAAAAGATAAGGATCAGTGGAAGGTTCGATGGTTGGGGAAGACTGTCGTTTGGGCTACGGTTTGGGTTGGCTATGGAAATCGAAAAAGGCTACGACAACTGCATCTTAAGGCTATATAGGTGCTCTAAAGATGACATGGGTGACAGCAATAATTTCGGTAAGGATCATATATGGGTATACAAGAAACACCAAAAGGTAGTGCTGCAGAATTCTACGTTGATAGGCTGTGATAGTCACTAGATTGGGCTATGGTTTTGGGTGCTATTAGGGTAAGAAAAATAGGTTATGAGGGTTTCATCTTAAGGCTAAAGGGATGCCCTAAAGACATCTTAGGTGGTGGCAGCAAGTTAGTTGGGTTTCAGTAGGTTAAGGAGAAGAAGAAAGACAAAGGTGCAGTAGTAGATTTTTCGTTGAAAAAAGTCCAACAGTGAAGACGTAATTTTTTTCAGAAATTTCCAATGAAAATTTAAGCCATACTTAAGGAAGATCTACTGATAAGTAAGATATAATGCCAATAAAAATTTTGTTGAAAGAAATAACATCAATAGGTTTGGCAAAATCAATGATCATGAAGAAGTGCGACAGCAGATTTTTATATCTAAACTACAACAGCTTTGACGTAAAAGATGAGCAGGTTATCTTCATGATTTTTCAACAAAACTAAAGGGAGATCTGAGGATAGGAAGTTACAAAGTCGTGGTAGAAATTTTGTAGCAATTCGATTAGTAAAAACACAGCAGAAAATCAAAAAGTAAGGGGTGTGCGATTGGAATTCTGTGACATAACTTTCATAGTAAAGATGAAAACTTTGCAATGAAAAGTTTATGCAGCAATATAGGAATAATTTTTTTGAGTTTTTTGATTAAGAATAACTAAATTGCTATAGTAGTAAGGTAGAAAAAAAGAATCTATTGTAATTCACGGGTAGATCAAGGGATGATCTGCAATGGTGGAGATGACGGTGAAATTCGATGACGATATTCAAGCAATTGTGGGAATTGCTTTGGATGGCTGTGGGGGGGGCTGATGGAAGGGCAGTGAGACGCCAAGAACGCTTCTCTAATACTAAGTAGTAGAATTCTTACGGATTCTAACCTTGGGGTGATCTCTATAGGGGATCAGCCTCCTTGGAACTCTATAGGGGTTCCTCCCTCCTTGGTACTCAAGCCATTGACTAAAGAGAGATTGATCTATTCATGATAAAAGAGGGGGTAATACAAGGCTATTTATAGGGCTTCTATACCCCAACTTCTAATAGGACTTCTACTCAAGACTCCTATTTTTACAACTCCTAATGCAACTCTAAGTAGCAACTCCTACTAAGACTCCTACTAAACCAAGACTCCTCTTTCTCTCAACTCCTAACCCCTAGCCAACTCCTAACCATGATATGGCTTGTGGGTTTAGGAGTCTCTAACTCCTAATACTTCTTTAAGAAGCAACCTCCAACCTAATCCTAATCCCCTCCTCAACTAACCCCTCTTTAACTAAGATAAGGGGTGGTTAATTAGGGTGACATATATCCTACTCTTTCCTTAAAATATCTTCCTCTCCAATCTAATCCTAACCTAGCTAGCCTCCTTACTTTTTTATTAGGGGTCAACAAGATAGGATTTACATAAATGCCCTTATGATTTACATAATTGCCCTTAGGATTTACATAATTACCCTCTTTAATGAAACTAAATTAGGACTCCCCTAGCTAGAGTCCAAACATATATTGGGAAACCTCAGCGGGTGCATCACATGCACATCAGAAATCAAAATAAAAATCAGTTTCTCATGTAGATCAAATCATCGTGCAAAAGATTAAGATCGCAAAAAAAATGTAAAAACTAATAAAACTGCGATGTGTGAGAGATTAATTTTACCTAGAGAGATCGTATATCCCTATATTCCATATCCGAATGGAGAAGATGAAGGAGGTCAAGCGTCCTCCTCTCTAGCGATATCCACACGATGGATCTCTGTAGCGAAACTCCTCCAATCTGATCTCGCAACTCTTATATAGAGAGAGGGAGGAGAATAAGAAGTGGTGGTTAAAGCTGTAGCCTATCAACCATGAGTCTCCCCTCCTATTCATAGAGAGCTACCAAAAACTCTAGGGCTCCTGCCTCAGTAGGTATTGGATCTTCATCCAATTACCCACTAACCTTGTATTATTGAATCTCTATCCAATAATCCTCTTAGACATCTAATTGGGTCTTAATCAAGGAGCCCATCAACATAGAGTCTCATCTAGTGAGAATAGTGGCTAATTTGATCTCCATCCAATCCTCTATTCACTGAAGCATCCACAATATGTGTGTGACCCTCTAGGCCCGATACCGAGCTCGCTGTGAGTCACTCCCATCAGAACTCCTTCTGATATAGTGAATTATTATCTCCATAATAATTCACTCGACTCATCAACTATGGACGTATTAGGCTACTACGCCATAGTCCCCAAACGATACAGAGGGATCAAATCTATCGGACCTATCTGTCCCCAATTATCATTTATCTATAATCTTTTATCCAACTAATCTCCCAAAGATCATATATTAGATATGATACTATTAGGCCACACATAGAATCCATCATAATCTCACTCTAATTAGATTCTCTCGGAGAATTCTTTCTCTCTCAATCCGAATGACCATGGCTAGGGATTTATCTGAGTAAGCACATATGGGATATTCCTCTCGTGATACCGAGAGTGGATGATCCGCTATTGATACTTAATTGCCTTTGTAAGGTTGGCTACCAATCTCGATAACCAATTGTACCAGATTTGAAACTTTCCAAACCTATAAGTCTGATATTAAAGAAAGGAGTACGCATACAAGGCATCCTTAGTATCTTAAGTCTAAGAACAAATACACAACTAGGACTATGGAATCGTTGTTTGATATTAGATATCATTAACCATATAATATTTCATAAGTAAATCAATTAGTAAACTCATTCTCCAATGAGTACCTGTATTATATCCTTAATGTCTCCATACAAGTGACTATGAGACTAGTCACCTCCATCATATGGACGGGTATATAGTACACTAGTCTGTCTGGTTATCTCGATGTCTCTCTCGAGTAACTTATGATGGGGATCATTTAGGATCTATGTTTAAAGGTGAATCGATCTCATTATCATGATCTCATCACGATTTGATTCTCATTCCACATAACCAAGGACATCACAATATATATGATACAGATAATATAAAGTGAGAATATGCTAATATTAATCATAAGTAAAAAGATCACATAGCGTGTCACACATGCCATCACTCACATGATTGGCTTGCAGGGCACTTGTAACCAGCAACATATTGGTGCTCGTGGTCTTGATGAGGATGGTAATGGGGTGCTGCTTAAGAGATTCTTTAACTTACATTGCTTGCGGGTTCGCATGACCGGCTAGAGCGTGGTCATGCAATTGGTCGGCTACGGGTCCTCCTTCGTGTTCACCTCCTCAAGTTCAGGGTCCACTTCTTCAGATTCTTTAATAGGTTCTATCATGGGAAGCTTCCCCTTTTTGCAGCGATGGTCGTGGCTCCAAAGTTTGTTGCAATGCCAACAAAGGCCCTTCACCGATCTATCACGAAGTTCTTCTCTTGTCAATTTCTTTGGTAGTAAAGAACAGTTAGGAGCAGGGGGTGCTGAAGCTTTATATGTTGTTGGTCTAGGAGTGGTCCTCATCCTTTGACATCTTGGTTGAGTCACTCCTCTTAGATTCGGGTGAAGGAGATTGCGACCATTAAGGTGTAGGGCTACCGCGCTTTCACTTCTCTTATTTTCGACATGAGTCCTTTGATAAATATCGCTAATAATTGTTTGTCAGACCAATCATGAGTTTGATTTGAAAGATGCTTAAACCTAGTTTGATATTATTGCATGGTTGAGGTTTGACGAATCTTCATGAGTTGGCCATTCGTGTTCTTATACTCCGATGGTTCGAAGTGGAGTAGCAGCCCGCTCTTGAATTGCCTATATATGAGGACTTTATAGGTGTGCTCAAAACAATTATACCACCATATAGCATCTCCTTCAAGGTGGATGGCAGTGATATCCACCATGGAAGCCTCCAGTGTTCGATAAGATCATATATAACATTTAGCACATGAAAGCCATCCCATCAAGCCTCCTTCTTCCCATCGAGGAAAGTAGATCCTCATGCATGGCTGCATCACATCTAAAACTTCTTCTTCCTTCTCTGGAAGCCTCTCTAAACTTTTACCTTACCAAAATTTTGTTGGACTCGAAGATTGTTAAATTCTAAATTATGCGAATAAGGCGCGCAATCTGTCCTCCATGTGTGATTCAAATGTCTCCAACTTGACATCGATTATTAACAATATCCTTTAGTCACTAGCCTTGCCTTATAGGTCTTTACCTTTCCACCTACTCCAATCTTCTTTATGAAGATCCATTTGTAGCCGATGGGTACGATACCCTTAGGTACATATATATAGTTCCAAACATTGTTGGATCACATGAAATCCATCTCAGAATTTATAGTTTCTTGCCACTTTCCAAAGTCTATACTTATAATAGTCTTCTCGTAGGTCTAATGATTAACATCCTTAGTATCCTCTCCATTGATATGTCTCATATATCTTTCAGGAGGGTGAGATACCCTACTGGACCTATGTAAAGTTGAAACTTGTGTGCTAGGTACCTAAATAGACTCGGACTCAGGAATGGTGCTTGAGCTAGTTTCTTCAACCTCGCTCAACTCTATCTCACTACCACTATTTCCACCGAGAACGTGTTCCTTCTCAAGAAATACAACTCTCTTGGCAATAAAGACCTTCTAGTCCACGGGATGAAAGAAATAATACCCACAAGTTTCTTTAGGGTATCCCACGATCTAGCACTATTTCAACCTTGGTTCCAACTTGTCGGGGTTATGTCTTCTAACATGGGCAGGGCAGTCCCAAATCTTAACATCCTTAAGATTATGCTTTTACTCTTTCTATATCTTATATAGTGTAGACACTATGGAACTATGTTTATAAGGTAGGTTACTGTCTCCTGGACGTTTCCCTAGAATGAGATAGGTAGGTTGGCCAAACTCATCATGGACCATATCATATCTATGGCTATTAGTTGAGGAGGAGAGGAAGGAAGGAGAATAGGAGGGGGTGGCTAAAAGAAGTCTAGCTTATGACCCCTTTAGTCCTCTTCTATTTATAGAGGTCTCTTGCCACTTAACTCTAATGGATCCTACCTTATTGAGTACTAGATCTTCATTCAATTATCAAGTCTCTTGGATTAGTGGATTTCTACCCAATAATCTCTTATTAGCTCTTATTGGATATTATCCATAAGATCTAATAATACAGGGGCTTATTGGATATCTAATAAAATAAGAGCTTATTGGATATGTCATATTCAAACCTTTACTAGTTACAACATCTATCATATATGCATGACGCTCTAGGCCCAATACCAAGTTGGCCATGAGTTACGCTTAGTGTGACCCCCTTCTGACTTAGAACTTTTTCTGATTTAGTGAATTATTATCCTAAAACAATTACTCAACTCATCAAGTATGGACGTACTATGCCACTATATGATAGTTCTCATATGGTACAAAAGGATCTAATATATTGAACCTATCTGCTCTCAGTTATCATGTACCTATAGTCCCTTATCCATCTAATACTCCATTCATTATATATAAGGGATAGTACTATCAGGCCTTATATGGAATCTATCTTAGTCTCACTTTAATCAGATTCTCCCAGAGAATTCTTTCTCTCTCAATCCAAATGACCCTAGCTAGGGAATTACCTAAGTGAGAACATGATATATTTCTTTAAGGATAATAAGAATGGATAATCCTCTATTAATACATAAATATCTTCGTAAGGTTGCTATCATTCCCAATAACCAACTATACAAGATTTGAAACTTCAATATCTACAAGTCTGATGTAAAAGAATATAGTACTTAAATAAGCATCTTAATGTCTTAAGTCTAAGGACCAACACACAACTGCGACTACAAAATTATTGTATAATGATCATGTATCATTAAGAATCCAATATTTCATAATATGAACAATTAGTGAACTCATTCTCCAATAAGTACCTGCACTACATCTCTAGTGTTCCCACACAAGCACCTATGAGACTAGCTACCTCCATTATATGAATGAGTATATAGCATAATGGTCTGTCTGACTTATTGATGTCCATCTCGAGTAACTTATGATCGAGATTATTTAGGATCTGTGTTTAAAAGTAAATTGGTCTCATTATCATGATCTCGTCATGATACAATTCCTACTGCACAGATCCTAAGATATCACAATATATTAATCCAATAATAATATAAATTAAGAAAATATTATAATATTAATAATTATATAAGTCATCACTCACGTGATTAGCTTTCAGGGCACTTGTGACTAGCAGACTCATCAAAGCATTAACAATAGCCCCGACAAGCTCTCTCTTAGCACCATCAGAGCATTAACAATAGCCCACGATGGCTCCTTGATCCCCTTGCTATGGTGCATCGCCTCATCTTGGCAACACCCTCCTGGCCTTCTCAGGCCTCTGCTGAACCTCCTTTGTTCACTAGTAAGCCAGCCTCAATATCAAGGATGCCTAAGGGACCTAGGCCTCAACAACCCTATGTCTCCATCTCATCTTTAGCAACACCATGGACAGCCCAAGGAACCAAGCCTCCACAGCCCTACACTTATACCTCGTCCTCGACAACACTAAGGATAGCCCAGGGAACTAAGCCTCAATAGCCTTATGGCCTTACTTCATCCTTGACAGCACCAAGGATAACCCATGGACCCAGGCCTCAATAGCACTACGCCTTTGCCTCATCTATGTCTTAATCGAGGTCTTATGGGATCAAATTACGTTGGTATTGGACCGAAACCATGCCAACTTATCGAGAAATATATTGGGCATCAACTAGGTTCGAGTGGGCTCGTTAGGAGGCCAAAATAGTGGCCTTGAGCAGGCTTGGGTGATCGTACCACTAGGCCTAGGCGATGGTACCATCGAGACAACCGACAGGCACTGTTTTATGCTTATCAGTGCAGCCGACAAGCATTGTTTTATGCCTATCAATGCAGTCGACAATGGTACTACCTGTGTAGGTGGTGGTACTGCCTAGGGCTATAGTAGTACCGCCCATAATTTAAATTTGCAATGATAGTACCAGTCAAAACTCTAAAATTATAATGTCAAAATTTGTGATTGCAGGATCATCCAAATCCTAAAACTTTCGATGATTTAATTTTTTTGGCTCCATTTTGAAGCCATTTGGGGATATAAATACCCCCATCAAGGCTTGGATTAGAATAAGAAACAAGTTGTGATGTTTGTAAGGGTTGTAGCTCTCTTTGAGAATTAGTTGAGTCTCTTCCTCCTCAAGTTTAGAAGTGATGAGGTCTCCTGTCAAAGAGTGAGTGTGTAGGTTCTCTCCTAAGCTTGTTCAAAGAAGAAGAATTGTAACAAAGATCGTTGATCTTTACCTACCGGAAAGAAGATCGATAGTGAGATAGTGAAAGTCAGTGGCCTCAAGAGTAGAGGAATCGGGAGAAGACGTAGGTCGGGATGACCAAACCATTATAAATCGGTTTACATTCTTTCTCTTGCTTTGATTTGTTGTTGCATTCTAATTTACTTACTCGTAACCCTTATTGGCTCTATTTGCTAATTGCATATATGATATGGATTTACTAATATAACTTTTAAAATCGATAAAATTTGCTATAGCACTAATTCAATCTCTCTCCCCCTTCCCCCCCACCCCCTTCTCCCTCCCTCTCTCTTAGTGTCATTATGATCTAAATAGTTAGTATTAGAGCTTGGTTCTCTCAATTGAATTAACACCTAAGAGAGATCTTATAGCTATTTCGGGCAACTAAGAAGGTCATTCCATCACTCGTACATATTGGAGTATTTGTGTTAATCCAACTGAGAGAACATGAATACATATTTTCTTATTTCTGGGACAGACTACACATATTAGAAAACACGAATATGGATTTTCTTATTTTCTATTGATTTTGATTATGGAACAACGTTAAAGTTGATTTTCAAAAATACTCTAAACCGATGAATGAATGAAATAATTTTGAAAAGAAAATATTTTTTTAAATGATAAAGCTATGAATATTTTATTTTGTACTTTAGACAAAATGAGTTTAATCGTGTTTCTACTTGTGACAATACACACGATATTTATAGCATTTTATTAAGGTTCATTTTAGCAATCATGATATATCTTTAGATTTTATTGACATAAAATATCAATGAGTAAATATTTTTATGAAAACATTAAATGAGAAATAATTTGATTTTATTATAAGAGAATTAGGTATGTTGAATCTTTTAAATATATGATGTCTTACTGTTTCTTTTCATATGATTGTTCCTTTTACTAAAGAGAAGATTTTTAAAACGAGATCTTTCACTTAACTTCTCAATATTTAAAATTTAAGATTTATTTTATATTTGTTCTCCTATAATTCATTATTTTCACCAATAACTTAGAAAGATATTTATCTAAACGAATCATGATCTTTCATTTGACTTCTCAATATTTACAACTTGAGATATAGTTTGTAGGAATTAAGAACTTTTATTATTCGTTCTCCAATAATTCTTTATTTTTGCCAATGACCAAGAAGGTGATTTATCTAAAAGAATCATGATCTTTCACTTGACTTCTCGATATTTATAACTTGAGATTTATTTTATATGAATCAAGATCTTTTACTATTTATTTTTCTATAATTCTTTTTTTTTACTAAAGAGAATATTCATCCCAATAGATCATTATCTTGATTTCTTAACATAAGATTTATTTCATATCACTCATTTGTATTCATAACTTATATACTCTATCATCAACTAACCTCTCATGAATTTAACTTATATTCAATATTAATATCATTTATACGATATCAAAGTAGTTGTACAAATGATACATGGATGTAAACAAAGAAAAGTAACACCATGATATCATGATATTCTTCTCTTCCTTTTTATGATGACAAAGGAGGAGAGAAAAGTTGTAGTTTACACTTTTTTTTTTTGTTGATGATAAAGGGGGAGAAGTAATGGTAACTGTTTGATAACATGGTAACTATGTTCAACAAGGAGAAGTAGACTGAACTCTTTGATGATATGGAAGTATTAGATGATGTTTTAACTTAGGATGATGATGTTTATTTTAACTTATGATGATAATGATGTTTTAGAATTTAATTAAAATTATGTATATGATGTGTGTAATAATTGTTTTGATATTTTAACTATGTATATGATGTGTGCAATGATTATTATGATATTTTAATTGAAACTATGCATATGACTTTTGCAATGATACCTATTGAAAGTTACTAAGATTTATGATTAAAATTATTTTGACTTGAATTCAAAGACATGCACTAAAAGACATCATGTGTCATCAATGTATATTTGTCAATATCATATGTCATCTATGTATATTTGTCCCCTTTTGTCATCAACAAAAAGGTAAAATATATGGCTAAGGATTTTAAGACACATGAGTTTTTGCTCCCCCATTTTAAGATACGATATGAGTCATAAAGAATTTTTTTTCGCTTGAAAAAGAAGAAAAGAAAAGTAGGGAGGATTTGTAAACCATCATCAAATATAGCTCTTAATTTTACATATGTGAATTTCAAAATAAGCTCAAAACTCCAAGATATTCAAGGAGATTCAAAATTTTAGGAGCCACTAATGTATTTAAAATAATCTCATGTAATTTCAAGGGTAGTAAATAAATCTGGAAAATCGCAAAACATTATGTAAATTTTCTCTTCTTATGTAAATAATAAGATAAAGAACATGGAGAGAGTTTTTATAAACATTATCACAAAAAGATTAATCTCCTGACATCTAGATTAACATTTCATATATTTTCATGATTTAGTATTCTTAAATCTCAATCTCAATCTTGTAGATATAAGATTTTAAAAGAAAATTTTGAATATGAGCTCAATAAAATCTTTCTCATGTAGATTCAAGAAAATATAGCATATATATCCAAAAAATAGCAAATCATTATCTTTATGTAGATTTTTAAAATCATCATTATATACATGATCATCGTATATAATTTCACATCATCATACCTTCTCCCCCTTTGTCATTAACAAAAAGAGAAGTGTAATTAGCAAGTTTTTGATATATGAAAGTTTAGCAATTTAATAATTTTTTTATTACTTTAGAACATACAAACTAGTGAATTTTTTCTTCTCTTTTGAGAAGTGCAAGCTAGCAAGCAATATTCAAATTAGCAATTTTATATCATATACTTTAAAAAGTTTTGCTCCCACTTTATCATTATAAAAAAGAATGGATAGTTACAATAGTGTAAAACTTTTTCCATTACATCATTTTCCAAATCATTACATGAAATATACCAAGAAAAATTAACATGGTTATGAGATATACAAATTATGAATATCAAGAGATAAATTATAGGTGAAATAAATAAAAATGATACATGCATAAGAAATATCAAGTTGTCAAGATAATAATTTATATAAAAATCTCCTTTTAAATAATATGAGAACATATAATAAGAGATTTTGATTCATAAAATATTTTAAGTTATAATTTAGAGAAATCAAAATCATAATATATGCAAGAACTCATTCAATTTCAAATAATCAAAATCATCAAAAATAATTTCAAGAGATTCAAAATAAATAGAAATGCTAGTGATTTCCTTTCTCCCCTTTTTTGTTGTAAATAATGAAAATGAGTCTTAGGGAATTAAATAATCTTAACTCATTTAGGATAAATCTTAAGACATATAATTTATTTTGATAGATCATTTTTTTAATAAAATAGAAGAACAATCGTGATAAAAAGTTTCAATTTATAATTGTGAAGATCATAAATCTCTATTTTATTAAAAAGAAAAAATCATAGAGATCAATAATGTGATTCCTATAATGCGTAAGTCAAGTCAAGAAATTAAGAAAATATTCATGATAATACAAATCTCAACTTATCACAAATTTAAAAAATACTAATTTTGATGATAAGTTATGTTATTCATGAGTTTTAAAATAAATCATATCAAGAAAGATATTAGTATTAAAAGATATTCATAAAATATTAAATATATAATTTAATTTAATAAATTCCATTTTGGATGATAAAATAGAATATTAAGAGATCAAAGAAGAGTCTTCATTCGTAAAGATATTAAATTATAGATATCAAGATCATAAGTTAATTTTAAGGAAGAAAAAGTAGAAGAACTTAATATATATATATATATAATATATATAACTTCAAGTTTTCAATAATATGGTTCATAAGAAGATTTTCAAGTTATAGATCCAAAGAGATAAATTATGATTCATTTACATAACTTTATTTGAACAAATTTATATAAGGATTTCAAATTATAATTTTTTAACTTATCAAGATCATTATAAAATCATTAAAATATCAATTATGTTGGATATATTCATTAATCTCTTTTTAAAATAAAATCATTTGAAAACTTATCCAAAATCATTATCAAAAATTGCTTTTTAAAAAATTCTGTGAAGGCATCCTAGATTATTTTTTTGATAGCTAAAGTTCTCTAATCCATTTTTGGAGTTTAGTAGATTCAACAATAATAGTATTATTTTATCTCTTATTGAAGGATTAATAGGATAAAGTATTTCTAAGAATAATTATCTCTTATCTTGCGTTTGAAATTTATTTCAGGAATGCAAAGTCATTTAAAGTCAAAAAAGAAATTTTATCAAGATCATTATAATAAAATATTTTTAAACAAAAGTTTCGATTTATTTTAAATCTAATGATTTTTATATGTTGGATGATTTTACCATGTTATCAAGAAGTTTTTCTTTTAAAGATAAATGACTTTGTATATGACTTTTTAAGTTCAAATTCAATATTTGGTCATTTAATGTCAAGATAATGTACACAAATACAAGCACACAAATCAATGCATTAATCATCATCAAAATCTCCCTTTTATGTTCATAATTTTTTATTAAAGACAGCTAAACTTTCATTGTTCTAATTCTATCATGCTCTATCTATGCATTATTAATGAATCATCCATAAGATTCATTACCAATAATTTTATTTTAATAATTTTTCTTATTATTTATTTAGGCTAGTGAGCGTAAAAGATTGTTAGATATCAAGTCATATGTCTTAAGCATCTAAAATGTTGTTTAGTGCTCCTAGCTTTCTTAGGAGACAAATTTATATGAAAGATTTATATACCTATTTTACACTGGGACCTATATGAAGAAGTTTTTATTTCTTATCTAATGGTTCTTGGTAGTTTGTTGTTCCCTTACAAATTCAAACTAACTTATAATGATTATAATTTTTAAATAAACATTTATTAGCTTTATGTCTAATCTATCACAAAAATTATATTTTATTTTTTGTGATAAATTTAAGGTAGGTCCTTTAACAAATATGGTTGGCTTTTGTTGAATGTTTCCTATAAGCCTATGTCGTTTCTTTTATTAATATAACCCTTATTGGCAAGGATCATATTTAGGGATTTGTTATCAATTTTAATTTTTTCTAATGTTGAATTAAGCATGATATTTTTTTCTTTAACGTTGTCTAGTATTTCACATTTACAACTAGAATTATGTGATGCTAATAACTCATACATTTTATCAACTTTACCAACTAATAAATCATATTTATTTTTAAGCAACTTAAAAGATTTGCTAAGTTTTCTAAACTCATCAAACTAATCATGGAATATGTTTAATAATTCCAAAAAAGAAATGCTTAATGAATCACTAACCTCATCAGCGATGGCTATAAAAGCGTTCTTCACTTCTTGGTTGTGCATTTTATCTTTGGAGTTCCTCAGCTTCTTGTATTCATAGCAAGAGGTTTTATTCATCTTTAGATCATTTTTAAGGTTCATGTTTATTAATTTATCTGGTTCATTTATCAAGGGTTTAATGTCCTCATCACTTGAGATTTCCCTTGAAGAATCATATGTTCTTAGTTTAAACTCCTTCCTATTCTTTGGAAGGTATTCTTCAAATTTATTTTTAGAAGTATTTTCATTTAATGATCCATTTAGATTAGTTGTGAATTCATATGTCATTTCTAATGTATATCATATATCGAAAGCTAGATTAAATTAAGAAACATGATCAAATTTATTTTTATCAAGTGCACAATATAAGACATTCATAGCCTTTGCATTCAACGAAAATATTTGTTTTTCATAATCATTCCAACCATTTGTTAGATTGGATGACTTCTGAAAACCTTTTTCAATAAGGCACTACAAATCAATATCTATTGAAATAAAAAAGATTTATATTCATATTTTTCAAGATATATAGTCTGTCCCATTAAACATAGGAGGTTTTGTGATGCATTAACACTTGTTAATACCGAAAACAACCATTTCTCTTGGTTGAATTAGTGCAAATGTAAATTTTTGTTTTAGCAAAAAACTTATCACTTTAAGCAAGATAGATAAATCGAAGCTTTTTGTAACAAGTGAACGATTCACAGAAAGTTGCTAGGTTACTTGCTTAAAAATAACTTAAGAGGAAACAAACAAATCTCAATAAAAGATAATCAACATCAAAGAGAAATGCTTAACTTGAAACTTTACTTTCAAAGAGTTAATTAAATTGAAAGCGTCAATACAAAATCAATAAGTAAAGAATGCAAAAGAAGAACTTAGAAGTTTTATAGTGGTTTGACACCAACACACCTACATCCACTCCCGAGTCTTCCTCCTTGAGGCACAGCGGTGTCCACTACCGATCTTCTCTATGTGAAGACCAAACCCTTACACTTTTCTTACAAGGGAGACAAGATTACAACTCTATAATCACTCCCTTATTCCTTTTCTTTTTCTTACAATTCACATACAATATTTTCTCATAATATAATCCTCAAAATTATTGTATAAAATGTAAGAAAACTTGGGATAATTTTATAGACCCCAAATTACTTTAGAATTTGGAGTTGAAAATTAAACTGACTTGGAAAATTTGAGTAAAAGTAGTTCACCCACCGACCTGGGCGAGTCAACCACCGAAAGTGCCTAAATTCTTGGGTACAGATGGTTTAACTGCTGACAGCCGCTTGAAATCCTAGGTGGTGCCGGTTGAATCATCGCTCACTAGTGGTTTACTCGTCGAAATCTCTGAAAAAGTGGTTCCCTCTACTTTTTGAATTCCGACTTGAACTTGATATTGACAAATTCTTTAGTCAACTAATTGAGCTCAACAAAACCCTCATAGTGGACCCTATTGTCTCTTTGAGTTAATTTGGATTTTTTTCAAATCTCACTCATTTAGGACTCAATCTTAACCTATGACTTAAAGATTATAATCAAAACATTACCACTAAGCTTATGACCTTACTCCCACAATCCAACAACCTCCAGAATCTCCAACGATGAGTCCCACAGTCTTCCTTTGGGAATCTCTCGGCGTGTTCCTAGCGATCTTCCTGATACCTTCAGCGAAGTTCTAGTGAACACCCAACAAGCTTTCACCGCATCGTCCAAAACTTTGACCCGATGCCTAAGCTTGATCCTAAGTCCATGTCTGATCTGTAACTCCTTCTACCGTCATGGTTAAACCTGCATAATACTAACTATGACTTAATTAATTATAATTATAATGGCCAACACATCCACTTCAAGACCTTCCCAACTCCCCATAAGCCTTTCAGCTACCCCGACAAACTTTTAGCAAGTCTTGGTCTTCTTCTGGTGAACTCTCTTACGCCATCTTGGCAAACTCCCGATACCCTTGGCGAGCTCCAAACTAGTGAGTTCCCAACTGCATCGTCCGAATCCCGGCCCGATGCATGAACTTGACTTTAGCTAAACCTCTGATTGTCATATTCTCTCTATCGTAGTTAATCTTACATTAATCAACTCTAATAACACATGTTAGATCAAAAATCTATCAATTGATTTCATCATCAAAATCAAGAATCAACACTTTTGACATTGTAATTATAGACTCTAATGGTCCTACCATCGTAAAATTTAAATTATGAGCAATACTAGTCATGCCATAGGCAATACCATCATCGAAAAGGTTGACAAGTATAACTAATGTTTATCGATTGACTCAAACGATACTATTACTTATGCCTAGTGGTACCACCACCCAAACCAACTTTAGGCCACCAATTTGACCTTCTAACAGGCCCAAATCAATCCACTTTCAAGCCTAATAGCTTTCTTAATAAATTAGTATTGTTTCGGCCCAATATCAACGCAAATTGACCTAAAATAATCTCAAACAAGACTTTGATAAATCAATCACATATTCAACACATTTACGAAGCTTTTGGTATGCCATATGATCTTCTAGCATGTCATTGTTGAATCTCAAATTTTGATAATGAAATCAATTGATAAGTTTATGGGCTAATATGTTATTAAGATAAGTGACGCATGAAAAACTTCGATCACAGACTTAAACCATCGAAAGGTAAATTGTCGAAATAGGAGACTTAAATATTAGGCCGGACAAGTATCATGTTAAAAATTGGATATCGAGCCAGGGGATTAGTCGACGTACTAAAGATTGGACTTCGTGTGTAATACCCCTGAAAATTATACAAGGATATTGGGTTTGAGTTTCATAAATGTTTGAATTGCACAGGTTTTATATGAATTTTGAAGTATGAATGTTTTCTCGATGTCCTCAAAGGTTTAATTGGATCCTGGATGGATTGTGATACTTACAAAATTATCAATTATGACATGGTCACACCTCTCGAATGTGACATAATTCGAGGGGCGTGACATCGTGCTATGAGTTCAGACACCATGCTAGAAGGATTGGGTATTGCGCGAAAAGATCGGATGTTATGAGAATGTTAACATACCGATAGGTCGACCAATATGCCAAAAGGATGATGCTTCGGAGGTTCGGATGAAGTGTCGAATGATCGGATGACATAATGAAATATTGAACAATGTGCTGAAAGCTTTGTGATTGTGCCCAAAATGTGGTTGGATTATTTATATCTTGATCGAGGTCTTATGGGATCAAATTATATTAGTATTGGGCTAAAACCATGCCAACTTATTAAGAAATATATTGGGCATGAACCAGGATCGAGTTAGGCTCGTTTGGAGGCCAAAACAGCAGCCTTGAGTAGGCTTGGGCGATCGTAGCACTAGGCCTAGGCGATGGTACCACTAGGCCTATGTGGTGGTACTGTCGAGACAACCAACGGGCACTATTTTATGCTTATCAGTGTCGCTGACATGCACTATTTTGTGCCTATCAATGCAGTCGACAGTGGTACCGCTTGTATAGGTGGTGATACCGCATAGGACTATAGTAGTACCACCCATAATTTAAATTTGCAATGATAGTACCACTCAAAAGTCTAAAATTATGGTGTTAAAATTTATGATTATAGGATCTTCCAAATCCTAAAACTTTTAGTGATTTAAATTTTTTGGCTCTATTTTGAAACCATTTGAGGCTATAAATACCCCCACCAAGGCTCGGATTAGAATAAGAAATAAGTTGTGAAGTTTTTAATGGTTGTAGCTCTCTTTGAGCATTAGTTAAGTCTCTTCCTCCTCGAGTTAAGTCTCAATTGTAGGTGTGAGGTCTCTTATCAAAGAGTGAGTGTGCAGGTTCTCTCTTAAACCTATTAAAAGGAGAAGAGTTTTCATAAGGATAGTTGATCTTTACCTATCGAAAAGAAGATCGATAGTAAAAGTTGGTGGTCTCGAGAGAAGAAGAATCAGGAGTAGATGTAGGTCGGGCTGACTAAACCATTATAAATCAGTTTATATTCTTTCTCTTGCTTTGATTTATTGTTGCATTCTAATTTACTTATTACCCTTATTGGCTCTATTTGCTAATTACATATATGATATTGATTAATTGATCAAACTTTTAAAATCGATAAAATTTGTTATAGCACTAATTCCCCGAACTCCTCAACCGCCCCCTCCCCCCCCTCCTCTTAGTGTCATTACAATCTTAACAATTGGTATCAGAGTTTGGTTCTCTCAGTTAGATTAACACCTAAGAGAGATCTTATAGCTCTTTCGAGCAACTAAGAAGGTCATTCGATCAATCATGCTCTTATTGGAGTATTTGTGTTAATCTAATTGAGAGAACACGAATATAGATTTTCTTATTTTTGGGACAGATTATACATATTAGAAAATATAAATACAGATTTTTCTTATTTTCTATCGATCTTGATTGTAGAACAATATTAAAGTTGGTTTTCAAAAATCCTCTAAACCGATGAATAAATGAAATGATTTTGAAAAGAAAATATTTTCTTTAAATACTAAAGCTATGAATGCTTTATTTTGTACTTTAGACAAAAATGAGTTTAATCATGTTTCTACTTGTGATAATACACACAATATTTATAGTATTTTATTAGGGTTCATTTTAGCAATCATGATATATCTTTAGATTTTATTGACACAAAATATCAATGAACAAACATTTTTATGAAACCATTAAATGAGGAATAATTTGATTTTATTATAAGAGAATCTTTCAAATATATGATATCTTAATTATTCTTTTCATATGATTCTTTCTTTTACTAAAGAGGAGATTTTTCAAACGAGATCTTTCACTTAACTTCTCAATATTTAAAATTTAAGATTTATTTTATATTTGTTCTCCTATAATTCATTCTTTTCACCAATGACTTAGAAATAGATTTATCCAAATGAATCATGATCTTTTATTTGACTTCTCGATATTTATAACTTGAGATTTATTTTATATGCATCAAGAAATTTTACTATTTGTTTATCTATAATTCTTTTTTTTTTAACTAAAGAGGAGATTCATCCTAATAGATCATTATTTTGATTTCTTGACATAAGATTTATTTCATATGACTCATTTGTATTCATAACTTATATACTCTATCATTAACTAACCTCTCATGACTTTAACTTATCTTCGATATTAATGTCATGTATATGATATCAAAGTAGTTGTACAAATGACACATGGATGTAAACAAAGAGAAGTTGCACCATGATATTCTTCACTCTTTTTTATGATGACAAAGGAGGAGAGAAAAGTTGTAGCATACACATTTTTCTTTTTTATTGATAATAAAGGGAGAGAAGTAATGGTAACTATTTGATGACATGGTAACTATGTTAAACAAGTAGAAGTAGACTGAACTCTTTGATGATATGGAAGTATTAGATGATGTTTTAATTTAGGATGATGATGCTTGTTTTAACTTATAATGATAATGATGTTTGAGAATTTAATTAAAATTATGTATATGATGTGTGCAATAATTGTTTTGATATTTTAACCATGTATACGATGTGTGCAATGATTATTATGATATTTTAACTGAAATTATGCATATGACTTTTGCAATGATACCTATTGAAAGTTACTAAGATTTATGATTAAAATTATTTTGACTTGAATTCAAAGACATGCACTAAAAGATATCATGTGTCATCAATGTATATTTTTCAATATCATATGTCATCTATGTATATTTGTCTCATATTGTCATCAACCAAAAGGTAAAATATATGGCTAAGGATTTTAACGCACATGAGTTTTTGCTCCCCTTTTTAGGATACCATATGAGTCATAAAGAATTTTCTCTCTTGGAAAAGAAGGAAAGAAAACTAAGGAGGATTTGTAAAACATCATTAAATATAGCTCTCAATTTTACAAAGATGAATTTTAAAAATAAGCTCAAAATTCTAAGATATTCAAGGAGATTCAAAATTTTAAGAGCTACTAATGCATTTAAATAATCTCATGTAATTTCAAGCATAGCAAATAAATCCAAAAAATAGCAAAATATTATATAAATTTTCTCTCCTTTTGTAAACAATAAGATAAAGAACATGGAGAGAGTTTTTACAAACATTATCACAAAAAGGTTAATCTCCTGAAATCTAGATTAGTATTTCATATATTTTCATGATTTAGCATTCTTAAATCTCAGCCTCAATCTTGTAGATATAAGATTTTAAAAGAAAATTTTGAATATGAGCTCAACAAAATCTTTCTCATGTAGATTTCAAGAAAATATAGCATATATATCCAAAAAATAGCAAATCATTATCTTCATGTAGATTTTCAAAATCATCATTATATGCATGATCATCGTATATGATTTCACATCATCATAACTTCTCCCCCTTTGTCATCAACAAAAGGAGAAATATAATTATCAAGTTTTTAATATATGAAAGTTTAGCAATTTAATAATTTTTTTATTACTTTAGAACATACAAACTAGTGAATTCTTTATTCTCTTTTGAGAAGTGCAAGCTAGCAAATTTTTGCTTCCTTTGCAAATTTCAAGTTAGCAATTTTACATCATACAAGTAAACAAGTTTTGCTCCCCTTTATCATTGTCAAAAAGAATGGATGGTTACAATAGTGTAAAACTTTTTTCATTACATCATTTTCTAAATCATCACATGAAATATACCAAGAAAAATTAACATGGTTATGAGATATATAAATTATGAATATCAAGAGACAAATCATAGGAGAAATAAATAAAAATAATACATGCATAAGAAATCTCAAGTTGTCAAGATAATGATTTATATAAAAATCTCTTTTTAAATAATATGAGAACACATAATAAGATATTTTGTTTCATAAAATATTTTAAGTTATAATTTCAAGGAATTAAAATCACAATATAGGCAAAAACTCATTCAATTTCAAATAATCAAAATCATCAAAAACACTTTCAAGAGATTCAAAATAAATAGAAATGCTAGTGATTTCCTTTCTCCCCTTTTTTGTTGTAAATAATGAAAATGAGTCTTAGGGAATTAAATAATCTTAACTCATTTAAGATAATCTTAAGACATATAATTTATTTAGATGGATCATTTTTTAATAAAATAGAAGAATGATCTTGATAAAAAGTGTCACTGACAGCCACCCGAAATCCTATGTGGTGTTGGTTGAATCATCACTCACCGGCAGTTTACTTATTAGAATCTACGAAAAAGTGGTTCCCTCTATTTTTTGAATTTCGGCTTGAACTTGATATTGATCAATTCTTTGGTCAACTGATTAAGCTCAACGAAACCTTTATAGTGGACCCGATTACCTCTTTGAGTTGATTTGGATTTCTTTCAAATCTCACTCATTTATGACTCAATCTTAACCTATGACTTAAAGATTACAATTAAGACATGACCACTGAGCTTATGACCTTACTCCCATAATCCGACAACCTCCGGAACCTCCAATAGTGAGTCTCATGGTCTTCCTCTAGCGATCTCTCGGTATTTTCCTAGCGATCTTCCCGATACCTTTGGCGAAGTCCTAGTAAACACCTAGCAAGCTTTCACCGCATCGTCAAAAACTTTGGCCCGATGCCTAAGCTTGATCCTAAGTCTATGTCTGATCTGTAACTCCTTCTACCGTCATGGTTAAACCTGCATAATATTAACTATGACTTAATTAATTATAATCATAATAGCCAACACATCCACTTCAAGACCTTCCCAACTCCCCATAAGTCTTTCGACTACCCCCGATAAACTTTTGGCGAGTCTTGGTCTTCTTCCGGTAAACTCCCTTATGCCATCCTAGCAAACTTCCGATACCCTTGGCGAGCTCCTGACGTACTCTTAGCGAGTTCCCAACCATATTGTCTGAACCCTGGTCTGATGCATAGACTTGACTTTGGCTAAACCTCTGATTGTCATATTATCTCTATCGTAGTTAATCATGCATTAATCAACTCTAATAATATATATTAGATCAATAACCTATCAATTAATTTCATCATCAAAATCTAAGAATCAACACTTTTGACATTGTAATTCTTGACTCTAATGGTCCTACCATCGTAAAATTTAAATTATGAGCAATACTAGTCATGCCATAGGCAATACCATCATCGAAAATGTTGGCAAGCATAACTAATGCTTATCGATTGACTCAAACGATACTATTGCTTAGGCCTAGTGGTACCACCACCACCCACACCTACTTTAGGCCACCAATTTGATCTTCTAACAGGCCCAAATCAATCCACTTTGAAGCCCAATAGCTTTCTTAATAAATTAATATTATTTCAGCCCAATATCAACTTAAATTGACTTAAAATAATCTCAAACAAGACTTTGATAAATCAACCACATATTCGACATATTTACAAAGCTTTTGGTACGTCATATGCTCTTCTGGCATGTCATTGTTGAATCTCAAATTTTGATAATGAAATCAATTGATATGTTTATGGACTAATATGTTATTAAGATAAGTGACATAGGAAAAACTTCGATCACGGACTTAAACCATCGAAAGGTAAATTACCGAAGTAGGAGAATCAAACGTTAGGCCAAACAAATATCATGTCAAAAATTGGATGTCAAGCTAAGGGATTGGTTGATGTACCAAAGATTGGACTTCCTGCTATGAGTTCAGATACCATGCTGGAAGGATCGGGTATTGCCCAAAAGATCGGATGTTATGAGATTGTTAACATACCGATAGATCGACCAATATGCCAAAAGGACGATGCTTTAGAGGTTCGGATGATCGGATGACATAATGAAATGTTGAACAATGTGTTGAAAGCTTTGTGATTGTGCCCAAAATGTGGTTGGATTGTTTATGTCTTGATCGAGGTCTTCTAGGACCAAATTATGTTGGTATTGGGCTAAAACGATATCAACTTATCGAGAAATATATTGGGCATGAACCAGGATCAAGTTGGGCTCGTTAGGAGGCCAAAACAGTGGCCTTAAACAAGCTTGGGTGGTCGTAGCGCTAGGCCTAGGCGATGGTACCGCTAGGCCTAGGCTGTGGTACCGTCGAGACAACTGATAAGCACTATTTTATGCTTATCAGTGTAGCCGATAGGCACTGTTTTATGCCTATCAATATAGTCGACAATGATACTGCCTATATAGGTGGTGATACCACATAGGACTGTAGTAGTACCACCCATAATTTAAATTTATAATGATAGTACCACTCAAAAGTCTAAAATTATGGTGTTAAAATTTATGATTGCAGGATCTTCCAAATCCTAAAACTTTTAATGATTTAAATTTTTTAGCTCTATTTTGAAGCCATTTGAGGCTATAAATACTCCCACCAAAACTCGGATTAGAATAAGAAACAAGTTGTGAAGTTTTTAATGTTGTAGTTCTCTTTGAGCATTAGGTAAGTCTCTTTCTCCTCGAGTTTAGAAGTGATTCTCAATTGTAGGTGTGAGGTCTCTTGTCAAAGAGTGAGTGTGCAGGTTCTCTCCTAAGCCTGTTAAAAGAAGAAGAGTTTTAATAAGGATAGTTGATCTTTACCTATCGGAAAAAAGATCGATAGTAAAAGGTGGTGGCCTCGAGAGAAGAGGAATCGAGAGTAGACATAGATCGGGATGACCAAACCATTATAAATCAATTTATATTTTTTCTCTTGCTTTGATTTGTTATTGCATTCTAATTTACTTGCTCGTAACCCTTATTGGCTCTATTTCCTAATTACATATATGATATGGATTTACTAATCAAGCTTTTAAGATCGATAAAATTTGTTATAACACTAATTCCCCAAACTCCTCACCACCACCCACCCCACCCCCCCTCTTAGTGTCATTATGATATCAACAATTAGTATTAGAGCTTAGTTCTCTCAGTTTGATTAATACCTAAGAGAGATCTTATAGCTCTTTCATGCAACTAAGATGGTCATTCCATCACTCGTGCTCTTATTGGAGTATTTGTGTTAATCTAATTGAGAGAAAATGATTACAGATTTTCTTATTTTTGGGACAGACTACACATATTGAAAAATATAAAAATAAATATTCTTATTTTCTATCGATTTTGATTATAGAACGACGTTAAAGTTGGTTTTCAAAAACCCTTTAAACCAATAAATGAATGAAATAATTTTAAAAAAATATTTTCTTTAAATGTTAAAGCTATAAATGCTTTATTTTATACTTTAGACAAAAATGAGCTTAATCATGTTTCAACTTGTGATAATACACACGATATTTATAGCATTTTATTAGGGTTCATTTTAGATTTTATTGATACAAAATATCAATGAGCAAATATTTTTACGAAACCATTAAATGAGGAATAATTTGATTTTATTATAAGAGAATTAGGTATGTTGAATCTTTCAAATATATGATGTCTTACTAATTCTTTTCATATGATTCTTTCTTTTACTAAAGATGAGATTTTTCAAACGAGATCTTTCACACTACTTCTCAATATTTAAAATTTAAAATTTCTTTTATATTTGTTCTCTTATAATTCATTCTTTTCACCAATGACTTAGAAAGAGATTTATCCAAACGAATCATGATCTTTCATTTGACTTCTTAATATTTATAACTTGAGATATAGTTTATAGGAATTAGGAACTGTTACTATTCGTTCTCTAATGATTCTTTACTTTCGCTAATAACCAAGAAGGAGATTTATCTAAATAAATTATGATCTTTCACTTGACTTCTCGATATTTATAACTTGAGATTTATTTTATATGAATCAAGATATTTTACTATTTGTTTTTCTATAATTCTTTTTTTTTACTAAAGAGGATATTCATCCTAATAGATCACTGTCTTGATTTCATGACATAAGATTTATTTCATATGTCTCATTTGTATTCATAACTTATGTACACTAACATTAACTAACCTCTCATGACTTTAACTTATCTTCGATATTAATATCATTTATATGATATCAAAGTAGTTGTACAAATGACACGTGAATGTAAACAAAGAGAAGTAGCACCATGATATCATGATATTCGTCACACTTTTTTATAATGACAAAGGAGGAGAGAAAAGTTGTAGCTTACACATTTTTCCTTTTTGTTGATAATAAAGGGGGAGAAGTAATGGTATGACATGGTAACTATGTTAAACAAGGAGAAGTAGACTGAACTTTTTGATGATGTGAAAGTATTATGATGATGATGTTTGTTTTAACTTATGATGATAATGATGTTTGTGAATTTAATTAAAATTATGCATATAATGCGTGCAATAATTGTTTTGATATTTTAACTATGTATATGATGTGTGCAATAATTATTATGATATTTTAACTAAAATTATACATATGACTTTTGCAATGATAACTATTGAAAGTCACTAAAATTTATGATTGAAATTATTTTGACTTGAATTCAAAGACATGCACTAAAAGATTATTAGTTTTTAAATTTAAGTTTATTATATTTCAAAATAGTATATAGATAGAGGGAGCCTGGTAAAAGCTTTTCATCAATTGGTTGTCATCATAAAAAAGAGGAGATTATTGAATCTCAGATTTTGATGCTGAAATCAATTGATGAGTTTATTGACTAATATATTCTTGTGATAAGTGATGCAGGAAAAACTTCGATCACTAACTCAAACCATCGAAGGGTAAATTGTCGAAGTAGGAGAATCAGACATTGAGCCGGATAAGTATCATGTCAGAAATTGGACGTCGAGTCGGAGGATTGGTCGACATGCTGAAGATTGGAGTTCGAGCCATGAGTTTGGGCATCGTGCCAGAAGGATCAAGTATTACACCAAAAAATCGAATATTATGAGAATGTTAAGATGTTAATAGATTAGGCAATATGTTGAAAAGATGATGCATCGAAGGTTCAGATGAAGTATTGGATGATCGGATAACATGATAGAACGCTAAACAACATGCTAAAAGCTTCATGATTATGTCAAAAATATGGTTGGGCTATGTATGTCTTGATCTAAGTCTTTTAGGGGTCAAATTATGTTGGTATTAAGCTGAATCCATACCAACTTATTAAGAAACCTATTGTGCTTGAACCAAGATCGAGTTGGGCTCGTTAAGAGGCCAAAATAATGGCCTTGAGCAAGCAGCAATTGTATCAATATGCCTAGGCGATATTACTATTGAATCTTAGATTTTGATGATGAAATCAATTAATGATTTATTGATCTAACATGTGTATTAGAGATGATTGATGCAGAATTAACTACGACAGAGAAAGAAAATTACAATCAGATGTTGATCCAAAGTTAATTTTGAGCATTGGGTGAGGTTCAGACGGTACAGTGGAAACTCATCGAGAAACTCGCCGGAAGCTCGCCAAAGGTATCGGAAGCTTATTGGGAGTTCACCAGGAGCTCACTGAAGGTGATCGGGAGCTTGCTGGGAAGACATTAGGAGTTCATCAAAAGAAAACCAAGAGACTCACTGGAAAGGTTATCGAGAAGCTTGCCAGGAGTTAGGAGGGTCTTATTAGACTTGACGATCACAACAATTGTAATTAATGTGTCATAGTTAGCATCGATTAAGTTTGAGTCATACTTGAGTTAGATTTGGAAAGAATCCAAATTAACTCAAGTGATAAAAATTGGATTTGGATTGAGCTCAAGTTGAGCTCAATTGGTTGATCTGGAAAGGGATCAACTGAAGGTACAAGTAGGGATTGAAAAAGTAGAGGAAACACTTTTTCAAGATTCCTGACGATTGTACCACTAATGGGGGATGATCGTACCACCTAGGTCGACAGTTGTATTGTTACTTCCCTATTTTCGGTGCAGCTTTCAGTGGTAGTACCGCTAACGCAGGTGATTGTATTGCCCATACCCAGATTTTTCGAATATGTTTAAATTTTTTACTCTAATTTCTAAAATTAATTGGAGTCTATAAATACCCTAAGTCTTCTTGCATTGAGCACAAGGTATTGAGATAGAATTCTGAGAAAAATAGTATGCTAAAAGTGTGCAAGAAAAAAGAACGGGGGCAAGGGAGTGAGTAAAAATTCTTGTAATTTTTGTAAAGGTCTCCCTTGTGAGTTGTAAGTGTAAAACTTGTAAGGTTTCTCTCCTGAACCCATGAAAAGGAGAGTGAGAAGTGTAAGGGTTTGGTCTTCACTCGAAGAAGATCAGTAGTAGCTATCGATAAACCTCGAGGAAGAGGACTTGAAGAGTGGAAGTAGGCCAAGTTGTGGCTGAACCACTATAAAATGTGAGTATCTCTTTTCTTTCCTTTTGGATTTGCATATTCTTACTTGAGCCTTCTTTAAACAAGAAACTTAATATCATTTTATAATATTAAATTACTCACTTACTCTACTTGAATGAAATGCTTCCGATATCATTTTTACTTTGAGCTTAAGTTTTCCTTAAATTGAAGTTTTCAGAACTTGCACACCACCCCCCCCCCCAAAAAAAAAAAACTCCTATATATGTCAATTGATCCTAACAATTGATATCAAAACGAGTTTCTACTCATTGGGCTAAACACCTAAGTGATTAAATGACTTCATTTACCATGAATGAGGGACATTCTATTATATGTCCTCCCATATTCAATGGGATGGATTACATATAAAATAAAATTATATATTTTTCTCATTTATATAGATTTTGATTTATGGCACATAGTTAAAAATGATTTTGAAAAGTCTTCCAAACCAATGAACGAATGAAATGATTTGGAAAAAATATATTTTCATTAAATGCAAAAGCAATGAATGCTTTATTTTATGCACTAAGATAATAATGAATTTAATTAAGTTTCTATTTATGAAACTGCTTATGATATTTGGTATATACTTAAAATCACAAACAAAGATACTAGTAGAGTTAAAGAGTTTAATATTAATATTTTAGTTCATAGTTATGAATTATTTAGAATGAAACCATGTGAGACCATTAAAGACATGTACACACAGTTCACGGATGTCGTTAATGGTCTAAAAGCTCTTGATAAATATTTTTCTAATTTTGAACTTGTTAGCAAAATATTAAGATCTCTTCCAAAAAATTAGGATCCTAAAGTAACTATAATTTAAAAGGTTAAAGATCTTAATAATTGTCCTCTTGAAAAATTTATTGGATCTCTTATGACTAATGAACTGAGTTGTAAAGCTCATGACAAACTTAAAGAATCCCTTTCTAAAGAACAAGAAGGATTTAACACTAAAATCTACAGATAACTCCTCGAGTGAAACATCAAGTGATGAGGACAATAGCATTGCACTATTAACTAGAAAAATTAAAAAATTATAAAAAAATCATAAAAAGAAAAATAAACCAAAAAGGGACAACATTATATGTTATTAATGTAAGAAGTCATGACATTTCAAAAATGAGTATCCTCAATTAAAGAAGAAGACATCACATAAGAAGAAGACTCTCTTGGCAACTTAGGTGATTCAAGCTCATTTGATAAAGAAGACCACATCAAGAAAAATGTTACTAACTATGCTCTCATGGTCATCCATGGCGAGATAAGTGAGTCTTCAAATATCTCCTTTACTGAATCATTGAATATCTTTCATGAGCTTTATGATGAATTTATAAAAATTAATAAATCTTACAAAATACGTAAGAAAGAGTATGATTCAATAGTTAGTAAATTTGAATAAATATATGTAGCATCACCATCACATAGATAAACTTAGAAAAAAAATCTTGTATTAAAATAAACATTAGAAAATTTTAAAATAGGAAATAAATCTATGATCCTTGCAAATAAGGGTCATGTTCATAGGAAAGAAGGTATAAGCTTTGTTGGCAATACTCAATAAAAGCCAACTATCTTCGTCAAATGACCTACTCTAAACTTGTCACTAAAAATTAAATATAACTTTTATGGTAGATTAGATACATAGCTTATAAATGTTCATTTAGAAAATATAGTCTACATAGATTAAATTGGATTCTAAAAGAACCATAAACAACTAAAAACTTTTAGATAAATTAGCTAAAGCTCTTAAGGGACCCAAAGTAAAATAGGTGCATAAATTAAAACAATCTTTCTTGTAGGTTTGTCTCCAAACTAAGGCTATAAGCACTAAATAATGTTTTGAAAGTGGATTTACATCTAACACTCCTTCAAGCTCACTAGCCTAAACAACAATAACTAAAATTGAGTTAAAATTATTGACAACAAAATTTTAAATTATTGATTATCATACAATGAATCTTGATTGATTTTTTATAATGCATGATTAGAGTATATTAGTACAAACACCTTAGTTATTTTTAATAAAAAAATTATAAAAAAGGGATTTTTGATGATTGAATATTAGTTTGGATGTTACATTGATTTAAAATGCTATGATAATTGTAATGGATTGTTTATTACACATGTGTATATATATATATATTTATATATATATATATATATATATATATATATATATATATATATATATATATATATATGTAATGGATTGTTTATTACGTGTGTGTGTATGTATGTATATATATATATATATATATATATATATATATATATATCGAAAACAGTGCACCAACGATGGCACCACTAGACTAGTGGTGGGACTGCCAGAACACATTGTCTAGGCACGGTTGGACCGCTCAGTTGGCGGTTCCACCACCCGAAACCCTACCTATATAAACCTCACTTAGGGCCAGCGATGGAACTGACCCTAAACCTCTCCACACCCCTCTAAAACACTCTTCATCTCTCTTTCCCTTTACTTTTCCTCTAGAAACTTAAGAGAAATCCCTCTACTCTTCAAAACTAAGGATCAATCTATCTCTAGGAGATCACAACAAAGGTAACTCTCAAAACTTTGTTCTCAATCTATTCTTTGATCTTACTTTTTACTTACAATATATATAGTTCAAATGGTCTCTAGAAGATCCTCAAGGGACAAAGGAAAGAGGAGATTAGATGAAACCTTTGACCCTATACTCTTTGATACCCATGAACATGCCTTAAAATTCTCAACCCTTGAATTTAGAAATGTTCATAAGAGTAATTATATAGATCTAGAAGATTTAAGAGATTTGGAACCAATCCAATGGTTTGCTAACTTAAATGTTCTTCCTATCCTTCAAATGAATGAATCCATTTATCCTAGGCTTGTTAGATTATTCTACAACAAATTACATATAGATGATCAAGATAGGGTATTACATATCTCTTGGGGCATTATATAGCTTAATTTACAATCTCATAGGAATACATGAAAAAATAAGTGTTTGCTGCTTTAAAAGGCAATGGGACATTGAATCAACAGGGTTACTTACTCTGAAGCTTTAGGTACTATCTTTGGTAACCCAAATCTATCTATTATTCCTAAAAGTTGTGAGCACATGCTACATTTCAATATAAAACTAATTCATTACATAGTAATTAGCATTATACTTCCCAAATAATTTCATCATTATGAAATTAACTAAATGGAACTATGTATTATGTATTGGATCATGACACGACATGAAAACTGTGTTGGATATCTGTTGAGGCAAAACATGATTGAGCTTTCAACTAAAGCTAGGTTGCTTCCATATGGTGGATTAATAACTAGATTAATACATGCACATGATATAGCTATTCCACCAAATCAAGAAATTATAAAGTTAGATAAATACAATGTCATTAATAGAAATCTCTTATGAAGATTAAGATGCATAGTATGAAATAGTATTTGGACTAGATTGTGTCGGAGAACTGATCCTTCCTCAACCGAGCCAGAACCCCAAACACCTATACTTAGGGGAAGTTTATCTCCTCCTACTAGTCCCTATGAGGCAGCACCCATGACACGGCTAGCACTCTCATCATCTAATTACTCCATAGTATCCTGACTGGATCGACTTGAACTACGTCAAGACCAAATATTAACTTAAATGTAGCAAATCCGTCAATAGTTTAATGCTCTATCTATACACTTTGGATTACCACCACCTGAATAATTTATATGTTTAGAACTGTGAGGAAGAAGTCGGCAAAACTTAATATGTTGTACTCATTGTACTCTTATGATGTATTCTCTTATGACATGTACTTTTTAATACTAAGAAGTACTTTTGAATGTTTATATAATGCATGAAACACTTTATGTTTATTGATATCAAGCATCACCTTATTAGAAATCATGTGAATAATCATAACATATCTTTAGAATTTATTGATACTAAGCATCAATTACCAGACATTTTCACTAAGCTATGCAATGCAGGGCAATTTGACCTTAATTAGAAAAGAGTTAGAAATATTAAACCATCAAAATGCATGATTTGCTACTTTTGCTTTTAATTTACATAAAATGAATTAAATTGCATGGGTAGCTCTTGATTTATCATTGATTTCAGAATTTACATCTATAAAATTGAGCCTTATTTTCGATGTGATTTTTTCACTTCCCTCCCTTATTTCTTCTTCTTTGTTATTCATAAAAGGGAAGAAAAATTTTCATAAGGAAAATATGTTTTTATCATATTTGACTAAGGGGGAGCAATGCAAAATTTAATCAATATTTATTTTATACAAATACAAAAATTTTAACACATGATGAGTTTATGTATCTTGAAATTATTTGCCCATTATTTCATCTCTTTTTGTTGCTAACAAAGGGGGAGAAATAGCATATTGATGACACATATATGAAAAATGATAAAATGGGGCATTTCTTCTTTTATTGTTAAATAAAGAGGAAAAATATATGATGACTGAAGAAGAAAATTTTCAAATTAATTGTATGACTAATGCATGAATTTTGTATACTTGGGACATCCTTGAAGATTTAATGATTGTGGACTTAAGGTAAAAATTTTGAAATTAATGTTATATCATTTGATGGTTGATGATTTTTGAAATTAATGTTATATCAGGTATCATTAATAATTTGATGGTTGATGATTTTTTAAATTAATGTTATATCATATATCATTGATGATTTGATGGTTAATGATTTTTGAAATTCATGATATATCATTTTTGAATTTAATAAATAAATATTATGATACTTGAATTCAAGAGTGTTTAGTTCTCTTGAATTTAAGTTTTTCTTATTTGGTTCATGGTATGGATTTAGGGGGTGTAAAAGTTAACTCCCATTATTAATTGATTCTCATCACCACAAAGGGGGAGATTGGTGAATCTCGAATTTTAATGATAAAATCAATTGATTGTTTATTGATTTAACATGTGTGTCAGAGGTGATTGATGTAGGATTAACTATGATAGGGAAAGAAAATTACAATCAGATGTTATGCTAAAGTCAAGTCTGGGCATCGGGCTGAGGTTCGGATGATGCAATGGAAACTCACTGAGAGACTCGTCGGAAGCTCGTCGAAGATATCAGAGGCTTGCCGGGAGTTCACTAGGAGCTCGTGAAAGGTGATCAGGAGCTTACCATGAAGGCATTGGGAGTTCACTGGAAGAAAACTAAGAGACTCACTGAAAGATTGTCAAATATTATTGAGAAGCTTGCAGAGAGTTAGGAGGGTCTTGTTGGACTTGACGGTCATAACGATTGTAATTAATGAGTCATGGTCAACATCGGTTAAGTCTAAGTTCGACGTGAGTTAGATTTAGAAGGAATCCAAATTAACTCAAGTGAGGAAAATCAGGTCCATATTTGGGTTTGGATTGAGCTCAAGCTCAATTGATTGACCTGGAATGGGTCAATTGAAGGTACAAGTTGGGATTGAAAAAGTTGAGAAAATGCATTTCTAAGATTTCTAACGATTGTACTACTAATGTGCAATGGTCGTACCACCCAAGTCGGCAATTGTACCACCTAAGTCGACAATTGTACCAACATTGCCCTATTTTCAGAATAGCTTTCAATAATTGTACCGCTCGTACTTGGATTTTTTGAATATGTTTAATTTTTTTACTCCAATTTCAGAAACCAATTGGGGTCTATAAATACTCCAAGTTTTCTTGCATTAAGCACAAGGTATTGTGATAGAATTCTAAGAAAAATAGTGTGCTAAAAGTATACAAGAAAAAAGAAAAGAGGCAAGGGGGTGAGCAAAAATTATTGTAATTTTTGTAAAGGTCTTCCTTATGAGTTGTAAGTGTAAAGCTTGTAAGGTTTCTCTCCTAAGCCTGTGAAAAGGAGAGTGAAAAGTGTAAAGATTTGATCTTCACCCGAAGAAGATCGGTAATGGATACTAGTGGATCTCAAGGAAGAGGACTCGGGAAGTGGACGTAGGCCAAGTCTTAGTCAAACTACTATAAACTATGAGTGTCTCTTATCTTTTCTTTTAGATTTACATATTCTTACTTGAGTGTTATTTAAGCAAGAAACTTAGTGTCATTCTATTATATTAAATTACTCACTTACTCGACTTGAACAAAATGCTTCCAATATCATTTTTACTTTAAGCAAAAGTTTTCCTTGAACCAAAGTTTCTAGCACTTGCACTAATTCAACCCCCCTCCCACCCCCCCCCACCCCACATTATAACATGTACCACCCAGACAATCGACTAGCATTGTTTTGTGACTATCAACATAGTTAGTAGTGGTAGGCGGTGGTAATGCCTAAGGCGATGGTAGTACCACCTGAACGTCCATAATTGCAGCGTCAAAAGTTATAACTATAGGATCATCCAAATCTCAAAATTTTTAGTGATTTAAATTTTTTGGCTCCATTTTGAAGCCATTTTATCATGGACAATGATGTAAATAAGGTGTTCGATAAAATGCTCATGTTTTTTCATGTCCTTCAGTTTGTATATATACCTTATACAATAAGTAGTGGGCTTGTAGTAGGTTTAGCAGCCCTAATTTGGTTTGCTTTATGGCTGATTTTGGCTTATAAATATGAGTGTGTCTTGTAAGCACTTGTGGGGACTTCGGTTTGTAATGGACTATTATCCTTTGTGAGCAACCTTTCTGATTTTGTATTATCTATGGGTGTAATTGTATCTGACTTTATAAAGTGTTTGATTGAGCAATTGCCTGTGGATCTCGTTGGAATTACTTCTTCTAGCCTGTTTTCTCTTTTGCAAGTCTAAGGGACCCTAAGAGATCTTGGGGAAGGCCGACCTTTGCAGACAGATACGTATGGGTGCCGCACTACTTAGGCAAAATCAGCTAAGCCCATTACAGTGTGGTATCAGAGTGGGACAAGCATACGTAGAAACACTCGTCATATAAATGCGGGGGACCTAGCTGGGCTATGTGGAGGATAGCCAACACGCGTAATCGTTTGGGGGAAATGGACATTGAGATATAAGGAAAGGAGTTGCTCAGAGGAGCAGGCAACTAGGTTTGGCATTCAGAGGAATGGCCAACCTTTTACGCGAGAGGCACCATAGGACAAGCAAGCGAAGAAGAACGCATAGCATACAAAGATTGGGATGGCTGAGTTCAAGTTATGGCTCAACATTGGCAACTAAACTTGATGGTGCACAAGGCAAGCGGGGTGTTTGGTGAGAGATGAGACCGTACAAAGTAGGAGGTGTTGCGTAATGACTAAAAGAGTTATGCAAAGCTCATAGAGGTGAGGGGAATTGCTAACTTGAAGGATTCGGTACTCATATAAGGGCTTGTACACAGACGATAGAGTGTTCGTGGCCATCCCAAGGTGCAATAGAAACTCAGTACCATGGAGTATCAGAACTTTCTCTTCAACATGGAAAGCATACGTCCGTAGGCAGTTGAAATATGCAATAAGTTCAGCACATTGCTAGACCTTGAAGGGTGTAGTAGAGACTGTATTGGCAAAGGGCCGTAATCTAGCAAGTGCATTTGTGGGGGGCAGAACAAGACACAAGTTATTCAGCAAGACGGAGTAGTCCAAGGGGGATGGTGGTCTCCAAAACTTCCCGTGGGAAGAATACAACGAGGAAAGTTGCTCCAACAGGACAGATATCTAAGAGAGATAAGTCCTAGTTCTCCAGAGGGAGAATCATGTGCAACATACCGCATATATTGAAAAAGAGTTCTTCAAGGCAATATCTCCACAAAGCTCAATGGACCGAGCAAGTGACGAGGAATCATCGCATGATCTTGAATGAGGTAATGCATTCATTGGTGGATGCATTTCGAGATCAAGTGAGGGAACAATCCAAGGCAACATCATATGAAGGTACACTTAGAGTCGATACAGAAATCGAACTCAACGGAGGGCTGACCCATGGAATAGTGGACGTAAGGACCACTATCAACTCAATGCAAATCAAGGAGCAGAGTGACATGGGTGGAACTTGGTGAAGTATCCAAGCCGCATGAAGGGAGTCGACATAGAAGATGGAACATGGAGCGGAAGCACAGAGCTTTTCTTGGACAGAGGTCAAGGATATTAACTCTTGTAAGAGTGGGATTATGTCATTCCATGGTTCTTCATTTTGATGGGGTAGACTTATCTTGCATGGTGCCAAAGATAAAAGGAGCTTCGAGGCATATGTAAGTTACCTCAAAAATGCATTTGATGGAGTAACTAAGGTGATTCAACTTACAGAGATGAAGTTAAGATCAAGATACCTTAGCATGGGGCAAGAGGACGTAGAGTCATGTACTCTTGAAGAATATGTCACAGTGTTGTCATTCGAGTTGTTAGGAACAAGTGGTGCATAGCGGAGATTGTGCTGGTAAGGGTTAAAGGCCCAGGATCCAGACAATGGTACACCAATTGTAGCAAAGTCAAGGGAACTTCATGAGCTACTAGGCGACGGACTATCCTAGAGCTATGCTTCATCCAAGTGTGACTCAAGAGTGGGTGAACGAAGGTGAATTGCTAAGGGAGTGAACCAAAAATCGAAGATGGCGAAAGCCCTATGAGGTGTTGGCAGAGGCTACACATGGAGAAGTCATAGTCCGAGTTCATCACACGAGAATTTGTATGCCATGGAGATATCACCAGGAGACGACATGGTGCAGCAGATCATGGTGGAATAGTTCATGGCAATACAACACATGTGGTCGTGTCCCCTGATCATACGGAGATATGATCAGGGGTAAACTGGAAGCTCCACTTTAGTGTACGACACAACAAGAAGAAGGGCTATGGATTCAAGGAATGAATGTCGTGGTACCGTAGAGGCGGGTCTTCGTGTGTATATCGGAGCTTACATTAGATGAAAGCCTTAGTCATTAGTATATGGGGGCTGTATACCACCGAGGAAGAAGTCCAAGTGCAAGTACCAATGAGTCCTATGGAGGGGAACGTAATCATATGAATGATCAAGAGCTGCTAGGAGTTCTACTTCGGTGAACAATGCAATGACAAGAAAGGCTATGGATTCAAGGGATAAACATAGAGTGAATGTTATGGTACCGTATAAGCGGGTCTTCCATGTGTACGTATTGAAGCTTGCATCAGATGAAAGCCTTGGTCATCAGCATATGGGGGCTGTGTACCACCAAGGGAGAAGTCAGATTACAAGTACTAGTGAGTCCCATGGAGGGGATTTGATTATACAAAGGTATGATCGGAGCGGCTGGAGAGTTGGACTGCTTCAGTGCTCACATTCGCTTAAGGGAGCCCGACAAGTCAGAGGACAAGGCCGAGTAAGCGAACATTACTACTAATGAAGCTAAGGAGAACAGAATTGGCAAGAGCCCTGCAACAAGATGAGGGAGGCCATGCATAAGAGTTGCAGTTTGTCTTTCCATCAGGCAAGGAGAACTACTAGGAGGACACAACGGTGTCAAGCATGTGGTCCAAAGGGGCGAGGAAGCGATGACGAGTTCAGCGGAGCTCAGCTAGCCAAAAGAAAAGCGTCGATTAGAAAGGAGGTGGACTCGGAGAAGCGCCACAGTGCCGTAGAGGCAGATCTACCGATCGCGAAGGAAGGGATGAAGATACAAGATAACAGATAGTAGTGCTATGGGCTTGGCAATGCCTGAAGAGTTAGACTACTTAAGGGAGCCCGACAATAGAGGGAGTCGACATAGAAGATGGAACATGGAGTGGAGGCACAGAGCTTTCCTTGGATAGAGGTCAAGGACATGAACTCTTGTAAGAGTGGGATCATGTCATTCCATGGTTCTTCATTCTGATGGGGTAGACTTATCTTGCATAGTACCAAAGATAAAGGGAGCTTCGAGGCATATGCAAGTTACCTCAGAGATGCATTTGACGGAGTAACTAAGGTGATTCAACTTGTAGAGATGAAGTTAGGATCAGGATACCTTACCATGGGGCAAGAGGACATAGAGTCATGTACTCTTGAAGAATATACCATAGTGTTGCCATTCGAGTTGTTAGGAATAAGTGGTGCATAGCGGAGATTGTACTGATAAGGGTTAAAGGCCTAGGATCTAGATAATTGTGCACCAATTCTAGCAAAGTCAATGGGACTTCATGAGCTACTAGGCAACGGACTATCTGTTATCTTTATGGATCCCATTGAAATTACTTTTTCTAGATCATTTTCTCTTTTGTAAGTCTAAGGGACCATAGGAGATCTCGAGGAAGGCTGATCTTTGTGGAAGAACACGCATGGGTGTCGTACAACTTAGGCAAAATCAACTAAGCCCATGACAATTTGTGGCTATAAATATGATATAAACTAATTAGTTGATGATACATCTACCAAGGACCCTTTTGTTATTCATGAAGAACCAATAATAAGAGCTAAAGTTAAAAGGATGAAATAAGTCATAACTTGTTCAGTATAAGGCATTTGGAAGGAACAAGCTGGTCAAGATTTGATCAAAATTAATAGATGCAAGAAGAGCCAAAAAATGTCAACATTATTCATATAAGTCCATACCATGAAGAGAAAGTTCAACCTTGAGAGAATTATAAAATTTAATCCATTTTTTGAAGAATAAAGGTCATTTAACTATGGTGGACCATATTTGAAATTGTGGACAATTCTATTTTAGATTTTCTAAGGTAAAATTTATGAATGATCTATATTCATGAATTGGGAATATGAATATATTTAATTGGTTTATTCTCTTTGTACTTCGTCTTACTCTATATAAATAAGGCTGACTTCCTTTGTAAAGAACAACTTAGAGAAATATAATCATCTTCTAACATCGATGAGTGTTTGTTTTTAAGTTCTTGCATGAACTTTGGAACTTATCAAGTTTTTTGCTTGTAGAATTCAAAAATCCTAAATCTTTGCTTTTCTTTTTTAACTTATCAAACTTTTTAGTTTGCGGCATTTAGGGGAATCAAAGTGTTGTTCTAATCTTTTATCTTTATTTTTATATAAAGTGATTAGAATAGTTTCTCTTGCTTCAATCTTGAACGATCTGTTTTATTTCAATTCGTTGGAGGGTGTGAATTTGCATTCCATATGTATCATAGCTCTTTAGTGATTAGGGTGTAAGGTTGCTGAATTGATGATTTTTTACTATTTAATATCATAGCTTGGCTCAAGTTTGAGATTTATATATCCATTTATTTGCTATCTTTTAGCTTTTTCTTTTCTCTTCACCATCATAGCTATAATTGTTGTTCTTCCTTCATTCTTATGCTCTTATTCTTCTTCTTTTTTATCCATAATTTATAGTATAGAAAGAAAATAAAACAATACAAAACAAATTAGAAAGTCAAAAAAAAAGAGAGAGAAAAATATAGGATAAAATAGAGAGAAAATCAAAGGTAAAAAAGAGAAAAGATCATAATTGTGGATTCAAGAAATTCTTGCAAATTATATAATTCAATTTTGTTCATTTAATTCTTGTTCTAGTTTAAAAATCTTTCTTCATTCTAGATTTTTTTTTTCTATTCATTTGATATTTCAATTCTAATTCTTAAATGATCGAAGTGTAATACGTATGCCTTTAAATTGGCCTCTCTTTTTCTTTTCTACTTTGATACCTACCCAACTTCACTATCCTTGAATTGCCATAATCTGAATTATTTGTTTAGGTATCTTAGTTCATCTAAGAACCCAAAGAACAAAACAAGAGAGGTAAAAGACAAGAGTGGTGAGATCAGTATCGAGAAAAGTCAAATCTTGAGTGAGACACTTGAGAGAGTATTAGTGAGGTTGTTCTAATTTTGTTTTTCGGGTTTTAACATATCTAAAGGAAAAGAAATAAGTTCTACGTCAAATGATCTTTTGGTTCAAGCAATGCAGTATAATTTGAATATATGTTCAAAATAATAAAAAATATAAGAGATCATCTAAAAAGGCATGAGGATGCAATTAATAAATTACAAGGAGGACCATAACGTGGAAGACAACCAACCTTTGTCAATGATGAGTATGATGGAGTAGAAGATGTGGATGATGATCAAGTTACTCTAATTGCTCAAGAAGTTAATCCTAGGAGACAAACTAGGAGAGGATATTTTAATAGTGTAGATTGAAACACTAGCAGCATCAAAATGAAAATTTCTTCTTTTCAAGGGAAGAATAATCCAGATGCCTATTTGGAGTGGGAAATCTTTGAATACCACGATTACTCTGAAGAAAAAAAGGTAAAATTAACCGCTGTTGAATTTTGTGATTATGCTATTATTTAGTGGGATCAATTGTGTAAAGACAGGTATAGAAATGGTGAAAGAACCATGGAGACTTGGTTAGAGATAAAACAAATCTTGAAAAGAAGATTTGTCCCTATCTATTACTATAGGGATTTGCATCAACGATTGTAAACTTTGATACAAGGTTCCATGAGTGTTGAGTAATATCATAAGAAGACGGAGATAACCATGATAAAGCCTAATGTGGAGGAAGACCGTGAAGCCACCATGGCTCGATTCTTAGGTGGATTAAACAACAACATTATTGATCTTGTGGAGTTGTAACACTATATGGAGACTGAGGACATGGTAAATGTGGCTATAAAGATTTAGAGGAAACTCAAAACCTTATTTGATTCCTTCTTCTTCTTAGAAATTAAATTGGAGTAGAAAGGATGATAAACCCATTGTTAAGCCTAAAATTGGTGAAACTAAAGGCAAAATTGAATTAGGCAACAAGGGTAAAGGTGAGAATCAACCGAATCAAACTAGAGGCATTAAGCATTTTAAGTGCCTTGGGCATGGACATGTGGCATGTGAATATCCTAATAAGAGAGTTATGATCATGAATGATGAGATTATAGAATCTGAAAGTGAGAGAAAGGATGATGATAACCCTCCATCATTAAAGGATGTTAGTAATGTAGAATATGCTAAAAGTGAAATTTTGGTTATTCAACGTACGCTTAGTTTGTAAAATAAAAATGATGAACATGGTGAACAACATGAGAATCTATTTCACACTGATTATTTGATTGCTAACAAGTTGTATAACATGATTGTTGATAGTGGAAGTTGTACAAATATGGCAAGTACCTTGCTCATGGAGAAACCTAAATTACCTACTATTAAATATCTAAAACCTTACAATTTATAAAGGTTGAATGATAGTGATGTGGTGAAGGTAAATCGGCAAGTATTAGTTTCTTTCTTAATTAGTAGATATAAGGATGAAATTTGGTGTAATGTGGTACCTATATACGTTGGTCACTTGTTGTTGGGAGACCATGGCAGTATGATCGAAGGGTAACACATGATGGGTTCAAAAATCGTTATTCTTTGATCATGGATGGACAAAAATATCAACTTGGACCTTTGCCTCCAAAGACCATTTTTGAAGGCCAGATGAGGAATTTGAATTTCATTAACCAAAACTTTAGGAAGGGAGCATGAAAGAGAGAAAGAAGAAAAATATGAGTTGAGTGGTAAAAACAAGAGTATTGAGAAACATAAGGGGACAGAAAACAATGAAGACCTAAGCGAAAGAAAAATGAGTGCTTATGCCAAAATGAGTGATGTAAAAAGACATTTTGATTGCGTCTAACCAAATTAACAAAAATTTGCCTAGTGTTATTGTTGATCTTTTGCAGGAAAATGAGGATCTTTTTCTCGAAGAAGTTCCAAATGGTTTACCAGCAATTAGAGGAATTGAGCATTAAATAAATTTAATTTCGAGTGCAAGCAAAACAAACAAGCCATTATATAGATGCAACCCCGAAGAGACCAAGAAAATCTAAAAGCAAGTAAGTGAGCTTATAAAAAAGGGTTATGTGTGAGAAAGCATGAGTCCATGTGCAGTTCCTATTTTGTTGGTGCTGAAAAAAGATAAATATTGGAGAATGTGTGCTGATTGCAGAGCCATCAACAAAATCATGGCTAAGTATGGACATCCTATTCCTAGGTTAGATGACATATTGGATGAATTGCATGGTTTTTTGTGTGCTTTCAAAAATTGATTTGAAATCTAGATATCATCAAATAAGAATATATGAGGGTGATGAATGGAAAACTACTTTCAAAACTAAATATGGTTTATATGAATTGTTGTTGATGTCTTTTGGCCTAACTAACTCACCTATTACTTTCATGAGATTGATGAATCATGTTTTGTGTGCTTACATTAGAAAGTTTGTCATCATTTATTTTAATGATATACTTGTGTATAGCAAAAGTTTGGATGAGCATGTAACACATTTCAAAGTTATTTTTGATGTGCTTAAGAAAGAAAGTTATATGCTAATCTAAAGAAATTTTCTGCACTAATGAAATTACTTTTCTTGGTTATGTTGTTAATGATAAAGGAATACATGTTGATTAAGAAAAAGTAAAAATAATTAGGGAATGGCCAAAACCCACTAGTGTTAGTGATATTAGAAGTTTTCTTGGTCTTGCTAGCTTTTATGGAAGATTCATTAAGGATTTTTCTACAATTGCTACACCATTAACTGAATTTATAAAAAAAATGTGGGATTTAGGTGGGTAAAGAACAAGATGATGCTTTTAATTTGCTTAAAAACAAACATAGTTCAACATATTTGCTTGCTTTACCTAACTTTGCTAAAACTTTTAAGATCGAGTATGACATGAGTGGGATAGATATTAGAGGAGTCTTAATATAAGAAGGTAGACCCATTATATTCTTTAATAAGAAGCTAAGTGGAGCAAGTCTTAACTACCCAACATATAACAAGGAGTTTTATGCATTGGTAAGAGTGTTAGAGACATGACATCACTATCTTTGGTACAAAAAATTCATTATACATACTGATTATGAGTCCTTGAAATATCTCAAAGGACAAGGAAAGCTAAGTCGCAGATATGCAAAATGGGTAGAGTTTATTAAATCCTTTCCATACATCATCAAGTACATACAAGATAAGAAAAATATAGTTGTCGATACTCTTTCTAGAATGTATGCTTTAATTTCTAAATTTGATGCAAAATTATTGGAATTTGAATATATTAAATATTTATATAATTCTGACCATGATTTTGCTAATGTTTATGGGGCATGTGAGAAAGGGGGTTTTGATAATTTTTTTAACCATGATGGTTTTCTTTTCAAAGAAAACAAGTTGTATATTCCTCAATGTTCAATGAAAGAATTACTTGTGAGAGAGGTATATAGTGGAGGTTTAATGGGGTATTTTGGGATCAGAAAAACTTTAGATGTATTAAATAATCATTTTTTTTGTCACACATGAAAAGAGATGTTGAGAGATTGTGTGAGAAATGCATTACTTGTAAACAAGCTAAATCTAAATTAATGTCTCATGGGTTGTATATTCCTCTTCCTATACCTAGTGAGCCTTGGGTTGATATATCCATGAACTTTATTTTGGGATTACCTAGATCAAAAGGAGAGAGAGATTCTATTTTTATTGTTGTTGACAGGTTTAGTAAGATGGCATATTTCATTCCTTGCCGCATAAAACAGATGATGCAACCCTGTTAAGGTTGTTCTTCAAAGAAATTATGAGATTATATGGAATTACAAGGATAATTGTAAGTGATAGAGATATCAAATTCCTTTGCCACTTTTAGAAAATAATTTGGAGCAAGTTGGGTACAAGGCTATTGTATTCAATCACTTGTCATTCACAAACAGATGGACAAATAGAGGTAGTAAAATAGAACGTTATCAATGCTTTTGAGGGCCATAATTGAAAGGAAGTGCATGCTATAATAAACTATTCCCCATTTGAAGTTGTGTAAGGGTTTAATTCATTAACTCCTATGAATTTACTAATGTTACCATTGGAAAAGGCTAATTTGGATGGTAAGTAAAAAGCTAATCTTGTCAAGACATTGCATAAAGAGTCCGGACACAAATTAAAAAGAAAACTCTACAATATGAGAAACAACATAACAAAGGCTGAAAACAAGTAGTATTTGAACCCGGTGATTGGGTTTGGCTACACTTAATGAAGAAAAGATTTTCAAGTCAAAGAAAGTCTAAACTAATGCCAAGAGGAGATAGTCCATTTAGAGTCTTTTAAAGAATTAATTACAATGCATACAAGCTAGAACTATCATGTGAGTATAGCAATATTAGTACAATATTCAATGTTTCTTATTTATCTTTTTTTAATATAGGTAATGAAGGTATTGATTCAAGGATGAATCCTTTCGAGGAAAGGAGGAATGATATGAACTAATTAGTTGATCATAAATCTGTCAAAGACCCTTTTGTTATTCATAAAGAACCAATAATAAGAGCTAAAGCTAAAAGGATGAAAGAAGTCATACCTTGTTCAATGGAAGACATTTGGAATGAATAAGATAATTGAGATTTGATTAAAGTTCTATGGATGCAAGAAGAACTAAAAAAAGGTCAATATGATCCAAATAATTCCATACTATGAAGAGAAAGTTTAGCCTTGAGGGAATTATGAAATTTAATCCATTTTTTGAAGAATAAAGGTCATTCAGCTATAGTGGACAATATTTGGAATTGTGGGTAATTCTATTTTAGATTTTTTAAGGCAAAATTCATAAATGATCTACATTCATGAATTGGGAATAAGAATATATTTAATTAATTCATTCTCTTTATACTTTGTCTTCCTTTATATAAACAAGGCTAACTCCTTTGTAAAGAATAATTTAGAGAAATATAATCATCTTCCAACACTAGTGAGTGTTTGTTTTTAAGTTCTTGCATAAACTTTAGAACTTATCAAGCTTTTCTACTTGCGATGTTCAAAAATCCTAAATTTTTATTTCCCTTTTTAATTTATTAAACTTTTTAGTTTGTGGTGTTTAGGAAAATCAAAGTGTTGTTCTAATCTTTTATCATTTTTTCTCTTTGATAAAATGATTAGAATAATTCCTCTTACTTCAATCTTAAACGATTCATTTTGTTTCAATTCATTGGAGGGTGTTAATTTGCATTCCATGTGTATCGTAGCTCTTTAGCTATTAGAGTGTATGATTGTTGAGTTGATGATTTACACCAAAATATCCCCACCAAGGCTTGGATTGGAGTAAAAAAACAAGTTATGAAGTTTGTAAGGGTTATAGCTCTCTTTATGCATTAGTTGAGTTGAGTCTCTTTCTCCTCCTTGAGTTTGAAAGTGATTCTCTATAAGAGATATGATGTATCTTGTCAAAGAATGAGCGTAGAGGTTCTCTCCTAAGCCCATTAAAAGAAGAAGAGTTGTAACAAAGATAGTTAATCTTCGCTCGTTGAAAATAAGATTGGTAGCAAAAGTCGATGGCCTCGAATGAAGAATAATAAAGAGTGGATGTAGGCTGGGATGACCAAACTACTATAAATCGAATTGCATTCTTTCTCTTGCCTTGATTTGTTATTGTATTCTGATTTACTTACTTGTACCCCTTACTCGCTCTTTTCGCTAATTGCATATCTGATACGGATTTACTAATTGAACTTATAAAATTGGTTAAATTTTCTATAGCACTAATTTACCCCACCCTCTCTCTCTATCCCTCCCTCCCCCTCCCCCGCATTATAATCCTAACAGTCGTCCGATCTCCTGACATTTTATCTGAACCTTCGGTACATCATTTTTTCCTTTGATATATTGTCCATTCCATTTGCATTTTGATTTTTTCCACAATATCTAATCTTTAAATATAATATCCATTCCTTTGGCACGATACCTGAAAATATAGAATGAAATCTAATCTTTGGCATATTGACTAATCCTTCATCTCGATGTTCAATTTTTAACACAATAATTTCTCAACACAATATTTCACTCCCCTACTCGATAGTTGGCCCCTTAATTGTCCAAGTCTGTGATCAGAGTATTTCCTACATCACTTATCTCAAAAGCATATTAGTCTAATAAACTCATCAATTGATTTTATTATCAAAATATGGATTCAACAATCTTTTCATTTTTTATGATACCAATTAACTGATGACTAAGTTTTAACAACACTCCCCTATAATTTTGAAAAGTTATGATAAACTTGAACTCAAATAATTATATATCGTTATAAATACTTATACTGAATATAAGTTGAAATTTTAACCCAAAAATTAATATTCAGTCAAATTTTAAATTTTATGTTATAATCATAATTATTTTAATTTTTAAATTGTAACCATTATCAATGTGTAATATCGATAAAAAATAACATAATAGTAGTCACAAGTATGCTACAAGATAACATAATGCTAGTTATTTTCATAAATCACTATAAGTTAGTCATTTTTATAGATCAAACATGAGTTGTATAATAATAAAAAAATTATAAATAAGATAACATAATGCTAGTTACAAGTGCACAGCAAGCCATGTGAGTGATGACATGTATAACATGCTACATAATCTTTCTTATTATTATTAATATGATACTTTTTCACTTTATATTAGATAATAAATATATTGTGATGTCCTTGAATCTGTGTGATGAGAATTGAATCATGATAAGATTATGACAATAAAATAAATTCACCTTTAAACATAAATCCTAAATATTTTTTATCATAAATTACTCAACAATAACATCTAATTAATTTGATAAATTAGTATATTAATACTCATTCTATTGATAGAGGTAATTGATTTAATAATTAATTAGAGATATTAATGATATAATGCAAGTATTTCTTAGATAATAAATTCAATAAATGATTCCCTGATGGCAGTGGTATTTTTCCTTCATTTTTGTTGTGACTACTGCATGCATCACACTCTGTTGTATCAACCACCTCTGGCTCGGTCCTGCTGCAGTAGACACACAGTTGCTGTGGCCTTGAATGCTCTTCACAGGTGCATGTTCTTCTTGGGGTGAACCTGCTATCAGCCTGGTGGTAGTGGTATTTTTCCTGCATTTTTGTAGTGACTGCTGCATGCATCACACTCTGGTGTCTAAACCACCTCTGGCTCAGTCCTGCTGCAGTAGACACAGTTGCTGTGGCTTTAAATGCCCTTCACAGGTGCATGTTCTTCGCTACCTGCACGATCATTCCTCAGCTGTAGTAGAGACCAGGGTTACTTATCTTTAAAAAAATAAAATTTTACTTACCTCTTACATCATTCCTCAGCTCTTCCTCTTTAATTTTTTTATCTCTTCTTTTCTTTTCCACGCCAGGAGGCATGTATCATTACCTCTACGTTTAGATGGCAACACTTGGTGAAGGGTTGATCATCATGACGTTCCTGGTTTCTTATTATCATGCCTGAGGTGGGAGTAAATTAATACAGGCGTTCGAAAGCACGGCTACTTGTAACATGATTTGTTAATTCCTCGAAGTAGAACAATAGGGCTACATACCAATGGACCAGTTAGCCAGTACTCATCTACTCCACTTGGGAGAGGTTAGGAAATAAGCATGGTGCATGTTTTATGACTTACTTAGCTGGAAAGCCAGTTTCTTTCTCCCATTGTCCCTCATTGGTGAAGACAAAAGCTCTTGGTGCAGGTGCAAGTGTGAATTGTTTGATGAGATACTATGTAGAAATGCTGGACTTAGGTCAAAAGCAATCAATTCTTTTTGCTCAACATGTTTGGGCTTAATACTATGTGGAAAGTAAGGCAGTGAATAAATTCCGCATGCAGACATACATATCAGAAGATTAATGCCTAGACCAAAAACTAAGTATTGTACTTCAAGGCAATCAACTGAAATGATAATACAAAGGGAATGTTCTGTGATCATGCAAGAATAGTGCATGAGTTTTAGAAGAATATTATTTTAGAAGAATTATATATATATATATATATATATGTGCTCCTACCCCAGGTCCTCCAGCTCCTTCTTGATTGCTAATTTTGTATCAATGACTCCCTCGGCAGAGCAACTCCTCCTATTCTCTTTACTCATCCTCGGGTCTCCTGCAACTGCAGCCACATGCAGCAGTTGCTTCTCGCGGTCGAGAGCTGTTCACTATCCGAACTCCGACAGACGAGGAACTGAAAGTAAGCACATAGAAAGGAAGGCCCTACTGCCTGCGATTGTTCTTAATTTGCCTTTGCATCTCGTCTGAGCCTTTGAGACTCACCTGTTTCAGCCGGAGCATGCGAGTATGGTGCTTTTGGAGCCACACTCTACGGTGGGGATGTCTCTGCAGCATCAAAGCTCTACAGAAACGGCGTGGGTTGCGGTGCATGTTATCTGGTACTTGACAATTCGATTTTAGTCCGAGTTCATGTTCACTGTGCATTTCTCTCTAGCCAGCTACTTTCCAATTCCTTGATCATTGCTAGGTCAGATGCACGGTCAGAGGATACTGTTCCAGAGATGGGGTTGTCGTCGTCATCACCGACCACGGAGCAAGCGACGGTGCAGATTTCATTCTTAGTCAGCACGCCTTTGTGAAGCTGGGGCGAAGCGCCTCCGCTGGCGCCGCCCTTTTGGCTCTCGGTGTAGTTGACGTACAGTACCGCAGGTATGTGTTCTCTTACTGCATGGTAACGGTCAGGTCACAGATAATTTGGTGATGGTGACCGCAGGCCGGCCATGGGGTTTTCAGGGTTCCTTGCAGCTACCCGAAGAAGAACATTACATTCAAGATGGATCACAGCAGCGACTTCCCGGACTACTTTGCCTTCCAGATATGGTATCAACAAGGAGACCGGGATATAGTCGCCGTTCAGCTATGCGAGGTGCTGTACGATAACACGACCTTCACCAGTTGGTTCGTAGCACAAGAACAAATAGGTGGTCGGTAAGCAAGCGTCATTTCTGTCTGGATGCAGACGGAGAGCTTGACGTGCAAGCTGGTGGATCGGAGCCATGGAGCGGTGTGGGCAGTGGCGTTGCCACCGAGAGGGCCTCTCTCGGCGAGGATGCTGTTGAGTGGAGACGATGGCGATGTAACCTGGCTGGTACCGCCCAACGACGTACCGGAGGATTGGAGGGCGGGAGCCATGTACGATTCCGGGATACAAGTGTACTCCTAATGCTGCTTTTTTGTTTTGTCACTTTGAGACCGTGGCCATGCGTGTAGCACACCTGTTTGCTTTACCTCTACGATTTAACCGTAATATGAGTGCGGCTTAACGGAGGGAGTCAATTCGAGCACTCTCGTGCATGTGAGCAGTGTTGTGGCTTGCATTGACTAGTGTGGTTGTTTTGACTTTGTGATGAGTATCTTTTCCTAAACCTCATATTCTATTTGGCATTTGAATAAAAATTTTAAAATAATAAAATCACACACTTATTTTCATATTTATATATATATATATATATATATATTTGATAGAAGATATTTCGATACCGTCCCAGTAACATAAAACTATACAAGTCGATCAGGAACAACTACATCATGAAGCAACACAGCCCGACCCCCGCTTGGCTATGAAGAAGTGCATAGCAAAACCATGTTACTTGAGATCACACAAAGCGACACTCAAAAAAGATGATACAACCCCCAAGCGCATGGGTTCTGAACGAGCACCCCAAAATAGACAAATTGCACATCTAAAATAATAACGGATACTAACAACTCCAAGGGGACCTTCGACAAGAGGTATAAAAATCACGCCTAGGGCTAGTGCACTAGGAGGATTCTCTACTCTCCCCTTTATACATCTTACACTTCTAATCTTCCTCCCCTTTCCTTTGATTGACTTAAACATCAGAGTGATCGAGTCGAGAAGCCCCCAATGCAGACCTATTGTGTAGGGATTTAGGATTGGAAGTCCCTCATGAAATATCCAAAAAGAGAGCTCTAGAGATGTTGACTTAGATCCTCGCCATTCCTTTGTGAAGCTTTATTTCGGATAATCACATGGATGTCTTTGTGCAATCAATCCCGGACCAAGTTATGCCCTTTCCCAAGCCATGATATAAAGAATCACAATATTTATGACGCTAAAAGAAGAGTCTGAGTTATGCACTTCGACCAAGCAATACTCTTGAGTTGTGCACCTCGTCTATGAGCCCTTAGCTTCTTTACGAGAGGAAGCATTGATAAGATTATTTAGTCAGTCACATACTGATTAAGGAGTAGAAAAATCAAAGGCTCATAAGTCCATCGAGTCACCGTATCCTTCTCGTCAAAGTCACATTTTGGAGCTCATGAGCTCCAAAAGGCCAAAGTCGTGTGGGTATGCTCATCGTCCAAAATGAATAATTCCTCATGAGCTTATGGGTTGCACCAATGGTCGACCGACCAAATGGTCCCTCATTAATATTCATTAGATTTTTTTCTCTCATTGGAAAATCCTTTAGTTAGGGGTTTATCCTATTTATTACTTGGTTTTCCTATTTAGAAACTAATTAATAATTAAAAATCACCTCCTCAATTGTGTGGACTCCTTCGGAAACTAATTATTTTTTAAAAGAAAAATCCTTAAGGGGAACGCTTCTTCCTTTTCTATATAATATTGGTTAGACCTCTTTCCTGTCGTGGGTCAAAAAAACAGCTAGCAGGAGAGGGACCTCCACGCTAAAGAATGGTGAGACCTCCATACTATAGTCTTTGATTGCATTTTAATTCTACCTTGAATCAACATGCTAAACTCAAAATTAACATGTCCCAATCTAACTAAAGCCACTTTAATAGAAATAACATGAATTAGAATTCATTGATTGAATCAAAATGTCTTAAATCAACTGCTAAACTCAAAATTAACATGTCCCAATCTAAACCCAAAATTAACATGTCCCAATCTAAACTCAAAATTAACATGTCCTAATATAACTAAATGCACTTTAATAGAAATAACATGAATTAAAATTCATGGATTGAATCAAAATGTCTTAAATCAACATGCTGAACTCAAAATTAACATGTCCTAATCTAACTAAATCCACTTTAATTGAAATAACATGAATTAATTTTGATGTTATTTCTATTAATATGTCCCAATCTAACTAAATCCACATGAATTAACATGAATTAAAATTCTTTGATTGAATCTAACTAAATCCACTTCAATGAAAATCTATTTATAAACGTAGATTGTGCATAGCCCTCATACTAAGGAAAAATTACCTAAAAATAAACCATCTAAACAGCTATTTTGAGAGTTTTTAGCTCTATAGAGTGGTGTTAAATGTTAGCCAACATAGTACCCAAGAGCTATACGGGTGGCACATGACTGGATAAGCCTTTGGGTAGTGTTTAAGCTAATTCGTTGTCTTATTCTGTAACAGTGTCATGTGTGCACTTGTGATGACTTTTGGGTCTCGCGGACTACCTTAGACCCTCTGGCGCAAGACCGATTAGAGCTTCTGAAGTCTATATTTATAATTTACATCAACTATCAAGTATTTACTGAAATGATTGTTTGTGTGATCCTGAGTTAAACATTTATTCTAACTCCTCTTCTCTTTTGCAGGTCCTTAAGGGACCATAAAAGGTTTCAAAAAAACTAATCCTTTACAAACGAGCAGGTAATGGTGCTACACGACTTTGCAAAACTAGCTAAGTCCATGATAGTGTAAAGTGTAATGTTAGGTGAGGAAAAAACAAGGAATAGCGATAAGGATATTAACTCATCTTCTCATACATAGCTAATCAACTTTTTGATCCGTTTCAACAGAACTAATAAATCTGATCAAGCAAATAAGAAAATAACTAATTTAAAGAAAACAAAAGGGGCTAGAGGGGCTCGCTTTGGGTGGATAGGACAAAATGAAATATGTTAAGTTCTATTAAGATTCAAGGGAAGGAAACATTCCTCCCATAAAGTGCTCCAACAATATTCAAAGATTCTAAAACTCTTGGTTGGATTGGATAACGACGACGAGAATGATGATGTCTATTATTGCTACTTCAACGATGGTAGAATGTAGCAATGATCATGATGTTGCTATCTCACTGGTGGTCATGTGCGATGGTGATGATGGTGTTGTTGCTTGTGTGATACTATGATGGTGGCTAGTGAAGGAGAAGAGAGGTTAGGGGAAAGAGTTACGATTAAGCGACGACATTTCGTGATAATACTAAATATTATGTACTTGAAATAATTCAGTCAAAGCAAGTATGACAAGGATCAATAGCAGATATAGCATGAATCTGCATAAAAGAAAGTACTAAAACTACTAAACATCCAAACTAAATAATTAAAATGTTACAAGCAAATGAAGTGGCAGATGTTGTTAAAAAGGTAACTGAAGGTCCAAAAAAATAAACAATTAAACAACAAAAACGGGTTTAAGCATTAAGAGACAAAGAGACACATTTACACTACATCTGATGAGGTTATGAGAATGAGATAATGCTCCATCCTGATCTTCAATAATGTCTTGAAATTTTTTTTTGTCCTCTCAATGTATACATGCTTTAGTCAAACTGTAGTGGTTTTTTAATGGTTGGGTATCTAACGTTCCATTGTTTTCCTTCCATCAAGCCTTCTCATGAAATTATAAAAGGAAAAGAAAATCAACAAGCAAGAGTCACCAAGTTCATCTTCATTTGGTCAACAGTGTAATAGATGGATTAGCAATCACATTATTCAGACTAATAAAATTGTGATTTAATTATCTGATAGTTCTGATGAAATGTGCTGGAAGGGCGTATCTAAACTATCTTATTGAGGAAATAAGACAGGGAACATGGTTAACCTAAGAAAACACATTACCACTTCCATGACTAGCAACCATGAAGGATTATTAACAAAATAGAAGTTTCAGAAGTAGAAAGAGGTAGCAATAAGGAAAGAAATGATTTAACTTTTGCATGTAGAGCTACATATGGATAATAGCAGAATCACATGAATGCCTTCTCCATTCTAGATAAATATAACCAATAAGATGTTGCCGCTGCCCAAAATAATCCCTATATGTTTGACTTTGTTTCAGCAGTTATGACTTATGAAGTTACAGTGGATTTTGAAAAAAATAATTGAAGTACGGCCATTATGAGATTTCAAAGCTTATTCAGAAGTTGCAAATAGTTTTCATCCCATTTACAATATAAGATTAAATGTTATTCCATCAATTCCCACAGCAGAAGATTTGTCTACGACATACAATAAATTATACCAATAGAACGACAACTGTATTTAACAATGACCGACCGATAGAGTGAATGATGAAAATTTTGTGGTAAGGGCCGCGACATTTGAGAGCTTATCAAACAGGTTCAGAAAATTTCTTGTATTTCGAGATCCAAGAACCAAGAACTGGAAATCCATAACCGCCACTTACAAGAGCATTGTAGATTGGAAAGAGTGAGTAACTTACAATTCTATACAGAAACCTACGATAAATAGCTGAGTGGAATCTTCCGTCCTTTCCCAGTTTGACAAAATCCGTAATCGCGTCACTTGTGAGGGACGGACAACGACGAAGGGATCTCAGGATAGAGCCGAATGAAGAAGGATTGGAGGGAGATGAGGGATTCAAGGGCGAGGTCGACGGGGGAGGACAGAGAGAGGAAGGAGAGGCGGACGGGGAGGTTGTTGATGTGAGCACGGGAGTAGAGGTGCTGGTGAACGAGGGCTTTGAGGTCATCTAGCGCTGGGGTTCCGCCGCTTCTCCTCTTCCTCCTATCCTTCTTCCCTTGGGGATTGATTCCACTCCTTGGACTGGGGGACAACATAGCATGGCCGAAAAGAAAACACGAAGAGAGGCGGAGTGGTTTTTCTGATTCAGTTTAATCTTTTACTAGGTTTTTGTGGTATGTTACCTTCGACTAGTACTTTGGTCGTGGGTTAATTGATCGGACTGGTAATTTAATTTTTTTTAAAATTAAAGTTTAAAATATATAAATGAGTTTAAAATTTTATATAGTAAATATTTAAAATAGAATAATTTTTAAAAATATTATTTAAAATTTTTTGACAAAGCAGACGAACTTTTAAAATTGTTCACGTAAAATACCTAGCTTCATGAAAAGATCGTTTTATCCCTCTCTCTATCGAATCCTGATTTCATCGCAACTCTGTGTCATTGTTTGATCCCAGGGTGCAAAGGCATAGACATAACTAATGGAGTCAACTCACTCATATAATGGCGCAATTAACAGAGAACCTATACGTAGAGGTGTAAGTAACCAAAGAAGTGGAGGATGCAGCTAACAGAGGGCAATGGCCAATAAAAATAGGATGGTCATTTGAAAAAAAAATGCTAACTATGAATTTTTTAGTTCCTACAAAAATTCTTAGAACTTTTAGATAATTTATCTTATAAAATATCAAAATTAATAAAAATATATTATCAATCTTAAACGATCAAAGACAAATTTACCAACGTCTTGATTAAGATGAAGACATAGATAATTTAATTAATTAAAAATAAAAATTAAATAAAATAAATTAAAGAAAAATTTACATCTATAAAATAAAATACAATAAGAATATATTTTTTACATATATTATTTTATATATCTGGTGATTTTGCTCAAAAAGTTCCTCTTTTTCATTTTATATATCTGGTGATTTTCGTTTTGGAGACACTCGGTTCATAATAGGGGGTGCAATCGGTTCAAATAGATAGACACTTACGGTATTTTTGTTTGACTTATTTATAGTATTCCTCAATAATATTATAATATTTTTTATAATGAAAATGTTATAAGATTATAAAAAAATTGTAAGTGACATTATATTATACCTCTTTAATTGTTTTTATTTGTAGACCATAATAATATCATATTTTTATGCTTATAATTAGTCTGGTTAAGGTTAGAAATTCATTTGGTTCATTTATAATGTTTTGAAGTAGGTCTTATAAGTGTTTTTATTGTGATAGCTAAAACAATATAATATACTAATTTTTTACCATTATTTGGTGATGTTCTTCCTAAACTATTAAAAAAATCCATATTTGAATCTTAGTATGGTTTCTAGTATGTTTTAATTCTATTTTATTCACTCATAGTATTTTTAATAGTATTCTGGTGTTTTTTGTTATTATACTAAAATTTTCATTGTAAAATTATTAAAACATAATATTTTATTATGTCTCTATTTGTAATGTAGTATTTCAATCTCAAACATATTGAAACACAAGTAATATATCAATAAAAGCACAAATAATATGAATATGTTATCATCATTTATTGATATAATTTATGTTATGTATATCTCATAAATATTGATATGATTTATGTTATGTATATCTCATAAATATGATAAACGATGCCTCGTATGAAAGCAGCTCTAGATTACAATCTCTATTTTTGACCTTATCCACAGTGTCACCTTTCTTTATTTAAGCTAAAGAAGCTTGGTTTTAAGGCCATTGTTGTTCTTAGGATTTTTGGATGACCTAGGGTTCAAGTTAAGGTCTAACTTTTTTAATATATTCTGTATGGTTATGTTATGATTCTATAGTTTTTAGAATGACTTCAATTTGAGCTTTGTGATTACAATTATGGATCTAATACAATTATAGATCCATACTTTCAAGCATTGATCTAATACTTTCAAATGATTTTATTCGAACTTAATTGATCCTTTTAGAGATAAGATTGAGTCCTAATATTTTGATATATCTTAAAATAATTTCATAGGTTACTACATACATTAGAAATAAGTTAGTATCACCTTCGTTTATTAAAATATAAGGTGTAAAGTTTCAGAAAATCTTAACCTAGTTTTAGTATAATAGGATATTTTTTTAACCTAGTTTTAGTATAATAGGATAGATAAGGATAGTTAAATAAGGATGATAGTTTAGCCTTTAAATAATTTTATCTTAAACTTTGTATTAAGTTTTATATGTGCCCAATTTTTTACAATAGTTTATTATAATTTAAGATTATTTTGTTAGTGGAAATAGTGAAGTAAGATTACTCAACAAAATTCTATGTTGGCTTGATTGATAAATAAAATTTTAGGTTGGGTATAGTAATATATTTTATTATTTTTTTTATAAAGTGTTACTATGAATTATTATAAATTAGTAATTCGAGAAGGAGGGAGGGTTTTCAATTAAGAAATCTCATAAACATATACTCAAGCTTTGGTTTTATTGCTCACCTGATCCATAAGAGTCATATTTTTACCGACATTTTATTTTTATTAAATCAGGTAAATATAAATTTATTTTACTATAAAATATTGATTATATAAATTATCATATTTATAAAGTATTTTGAAAAATAGGTTATGAATGATATAATTGGCATGAGCTAATCTGAATGTTAATATACACATTTTCATAAGTATAAAAATATACAAATTATGATGAAAATAATATGTATATATGACATGTGATATATGTAGGGAAATCTCAATGGGAGCATCACATGTGCAGCGGAAATTAAAATAAAAAAATTATTTTTTTACTTAAATCAAATCGTCGTGCAAAAGATTAGAGTCGTGAGAAAAACAGAAAAATCGAAAAACCACAATGTCTGAAAGATTAATTTTACCTAGGGAGATCATATATTCCTGTATTCCAGATCCGAATGGAGAAGATGAAGGAGGTCAAGCGTCCTCCTCTCTAGTGGTATTCACACGATGGATCTCTATAGCGAAACTATTAAATTTTGATCTCGCAACTCTTGCACAGAGGGAGGGAGGAGAATAGGAGGTTATGGCTAAAGCTATAGTCTGTCAACCATGAGTCTCCCATCCTATTTATAGAGAGCCACCAAAAACCCTAAGGCTCCTTCCTTAGTGGGTATTGGATCTTAATCTAATTATCTACTAACCTTACATTATTAAATCTCTATCCAATAATTTTCTTAGGCTTCTAATTGGGTCTTAATCAAGGAGCCCATCAGCATAGGGTCTCATCTAATGAGAATAGGGGCTAATTAGATCTTCATCCAATTCTCCATTTGTTGAAATATCTACCATATGTGTGTGACCCTCTAGGCCCGATACTGGGGTGGTCGTGAGTCACTCCCATCAGAACTCCTGATTTAGTGAATTATTATCCTCATAATAATTCACTTAACTCATCGATTATGGACGTACTATGCTACTACGCCATACGCCATAATTACCGTGTATCTAGAATCCCTCATCCAACTAATATTCTAAAGACCGTATATTGGATATGGTATTGTCATGTCATATATGGAATCCATCATAGTCTCGCTTTAATCGGGTTCTCCCGGAGAACTCTTTCTCTCTCAATCTGAATGACCCTAGTCAAGGATTTGTCTAAGCAAGCACATATGAGATATTCCTCCCATGATACTGAGAGTGGATGATCCTCTATTGAAACTCAATTACCTTTGTAAGGTTGGCTACCAATCCCGATAACCAACTGTACTAGATCTGGAACTTTCCAAACCTGCAAGTCTGGCGTCAAAGAAAATAGTACTCATACAAAGTGTCCTTGTAGTCTTAACTGGGACTATGAAATCGCTGTCTAACATCAGGTATCATCAATCATACAATATTTTATAAGTGGATCAATCAATGAACTCATTCTCCAATAAGCACATATAATATATCTTTAGTTTCTCCACACAAGTGGCTATGAGACCAACCGCCTCCATTATATGGATGGATATATAGTACATTGGTCTATCCAATTATCTCGATGTTCATATCGAGTAACCTATGACCGAAATTATTTAGGATATATGTTTAAAGATGAATCGATCTCATTATCGTGATATCATCACGATCCGATTCCTATTGCACAAAACCAAGGACATCACAATATATATGCAACAAATAATATAATATAAGAATATGCCAATATTAATCATAAGAAAAAACATCACATAGCGTGTCATGCATGTCATCACTCACGTGATTGGCTTACAGGGCACCTGTAACCAGCAATCTCCCACTTGACCAAAAGTCAATCACCTATGTGTCTTATCCCCATCAAACCCTTGTGACACTCAAATACAATATGAGCCAGTGGCTTCATTAGTAAATCTGCAATGTTATCTTCAGATGGAACTCTTTCCATTGCTATATCCTTTCGGGTCATTATTGCTCTAATCAAATGGAACCTTCTCAGAATAGTTCTGATAAGACCTGGGTTCCCTTGCTAGAGTTATCACTCTATTGCTATACAATATATGGGAGTCAGCTCCATGTTGCTTAGTATTACTCTCAAATCCTTGATGAACTTCTTCATCTACACCCCTTCCTTTGCTGCTTCTGTTGCAGCAATGTATTCCGTCTCTATGGTCGAGTCAGCAGTAGTATCTTACTTAGAACTCTTCCAACTTACTGCTCCTCCATTTAGGGTGAAAACAAACCCTGAATTTAACTTGCTATCATCAATATCAGACTGAAAACTCGAGTTCGTGTAGCCCTCAACCTAGAGGCTACCTTCTCCATATACCAATAAAAGATCCTTAGTGCTTAATACACTTTACTACCTTTTAGTATTCTAAACCTAGATTTACCTGATACCTACTCATGACACTCAAAGCATATGTTATATCAGGTCTGATATATAGCATATCATACATGATAGACCCTATAACTGAGGTATAGACCCTATCTATGTTTGTCTTTATCTATGTTTGTCCTTTCTTGGGACATACTCCTATAAAGTGATATTTCATGTCTTATCGGTATGAGACCTCTCTTGAAATTCTCCATGCTAAACCTTTTAACAATGGAGTCTATGTACCTAGACTAGGACAAGCCAAGCATCATCTTTAATCTATCTCTATAGATTTGGATCCCCAAAATATAGGATGTTTCCCCTAAGTCTTTTATGGAGATGTTTCTGGATAGCCAAGTCTTTACTGTGGAGAGCATTCCTACATCATTCCCAATGATTATGATGTCATCCACATACAATACCAAGAAGGTAATAACACTTCCACTTACCTTCCTGTACACACAAGGTTCATCTTCGTTCTTAAGATCTGATCACCTCATCAAATCTTATGTTTTAGCTTCGGAAAGCTTGCTTCAATCCATAAATGGATCTAAATAACCTGCACACTTTATCTGGACTCTCTTTGGATACGAATCCCTCTAGCTGTATCATATATACCTCCTCCTCGAGGTTGCAATTGAGAAATATCGTTTTAACATCTCTTTGCAAGATCTCATAGTCATAGTATGCTGCAATGGCCAAAATAATTCTAATGGACTTAAGCATGACTACAGGTGAAAAAGTTTCATCATAGTCAACTCCTTGCCTTTGATGATATCCAATGGCCAAAATAATTCTAATGGACTTAAGCATGACTATAGGTGAAAAAGTTTCATCATAGTCAACTCCTTGCCTTTGATGATATCCTTTAGCTACCAATCTTGCTTTATAGGTCTTTACCTTTCCATCCACTCTGATCTTCTTCTTGAAGATCCATTTGCAGTCGATGGGGATAATACCCTTAGGTGTATCGATAAGGTTCCAAACCTTGTTAGAGTACATGAAATCCATTTCAGAATTTATGGCTTCTTACCACTTCCTGGAGTCTATACTTATAATAGTCTCATTGTAGGTCTGAAGATCAATATCTTGAGAGTCATCTCTACTAATATATCCCATAGATCTTTCAGGAGGGTGAGATACTCTATTAGACCTACGTAAAGTTGGAACTTGTGTGTTAGGTATTTGAACAAACTCGAGCTCTAGAATGGTGCTTGAGCTAGGTTCTCTAACCTCACTCAATTCTATCTTATTCTTACTATTTCCACCAAGAATGTGTTTCTTTTCAAGGAACATAGCTCTCTTAGCAATAAAGACCTTTTGGTCCTTAGGATGATAGAAATAATACCCAAAGTCTCTTTAGGGTATCCCACGAATGTGCACCGTTTCGTCCTTAATTCCAACTTATCAGGATTGTATCTTCTAATGTGGGCATGATAGTCTCAAATCTTAACTACCTTAATATCATACTTCTCTCCTTTCCATATCTCATATAGTGTAGACACTAGCGATTTTGATAGAACTATGTTCAGAAGGTAAGTTGCGGTCTCTAGGGCGTATCCCCAGAATAAGACGGGTATGTCAACAAAACTCATCATGGATCACACCATATCTAACAATGTGCAATTCCTTCTTTCTGATATACTATTGAATTGAGGTGTATAAGGAGGTGTCCACTGGGATAGAATTCCATTATCCCTGAGAAAATGTGTGAACTCTATACTCAAGTACTCTCCTCCTCGATCTGATCGAAGAGTCTTAATACTTTTTCCAATTTGGTTCTCTACCTCATTCTTATATTCCCTGAATTTCTCAAGGGTCTCAGATTTATACTTCATTAAGTACACGTGTCCATACCTAGAGAAATCATTAGTGAATGTAATGAAGTATAAGTAACCACCTATAGCCTAAGTCGACATGGGACCACATATATCACTATATATAAGTTCCAATAACTCAATGGCTCTCTCTCTCCAATTCCACTAAAAGGATAGTTGGTCATCTTCCCACGAAGACAAGGTTCTCAAGTTGCATATGACTCATAGTCAGATGGATCTAAGTATCCATCTTTCAACAACTTTTGAATTCTTCTCTCATGTATATGACCTAGCCTACAATGTCATAGGTATGCATTATTTATCTCATCTCTTTTTCTCTTAGACATATTTATATTCATGATGTGTGGAGAAGTGTCTAACACATATAAGCAATTTATAAGGATCCCTCTACTGATGATCTCATTATCCATAATTATTGAACAACTATTATTCTAAAAAACTAATTTATATCCACTAATTGTGAAACAATAGAAGAAAATAATATTTTTGATAATATAAGGGACAAAATAGCATGCATTTAATACAATAATAACTCCACCAAGCAGATGTAGGGTGACTTCTCTAACAACAACTGCAGCAACTCTTACTCCATTGCCCATCTTGAGGTCAATCTCGCCTCTAGCCAATCTCCTAGGTCTTGTCAGAACCTACAATAAATTACAAACATGATAAATACTCTCGGTATCCAATACCTATGTATTATCATGAAAATCTAACAAGTAGAACCGATCGTGAATATATTTGAAGCTTCTTCAAGCTTCTGTCTCGCCTTCTCTGCAAGGTAGTATTTATAGTTCCTCTTCCAATGTCCATCTTGGCCGTAGTGGAAGCATTGTCCTTTGTCCTTTACCAGGTCTTTCTTGGCAACCTTTACCCTTGCCCTTCTTAAGGGTCTTACTAGCCTTCCTTTTCCTATTAGTCTCACTAATATAGAGAACTGACTTCTCTTTCTTGATGGTACTCTAAGCTTCCCTTAATATATTGAGGAGTTCAATAGAGTCACCTCAAACTTGCTCATATTAAAGTTAACAATGAACTATGAAAAAGAATCTGATAACGACTGAAGTATAAGGTCAACATACAGGTTATCCTTTAGGACTATCTTTATACTTCACAAAGCGAGTGATCTCATCCTCGCTTATCCTTTCCTCTGGTGTAGGTATAATCATATTAAGGATATATACGATTTTCTCTTTCATGAGAATAATTCTCAAATTATAAAGCCTTAGACCAACGAGGCGATTGGCATCAAGTATGCCACATAGGGGTTTTACAAGTGACAAACAAAATATAACAAAAATAAATAACATGTAGATTTTACAGAAAATACTAATTAAGATATAGACTTCTATCTTAATGTATATCCTTAGGTCACCGGTGACATCTCTATGTCGTAGGCAAGATCTTGATCACGTAGATAGGTGAGCCCCAAGGGACTCGACCAACTCAACCTATTTCGTGATTCAATTTCTTTCTATAACGATGGAAGACCACATGTATTAATCTTATTGCTTCACCCTTACCGACTTAATATTATCATAGGAGAGGTTTTTATTTCATATCGATCTTCTAAAAGTCGTGTCACGCATATACATATTTAATATATATTTACATCGCATGTAAATATATATATATATATATATATATATATATATATATATATATATATATATATATATATATATATACACACATATATCTAGTAGGTGTATAACACATCACATATGCAGGCCACACCAGATGATCATTAGTCATCACCTAATATGATTAAGCCCGAGCCAATGGGCCTAATCAATCACAATAGGATCTATGTGTACATCGACACATCTCCATACCCTGTGATTGTTAATCTTGTCATCATTGGTTTCGTCGGATTGTCGCATCGCCATTTGGCATAATCTCCCGCCATTGCATCGTGGGTCCCGTTGTCACCTCCACGCTCCCATCACGCCTCTCCATGTAATTACAAATAATTAAAGTCACGCAGGCCTGACAATAAATGAGAAAAACGGAAGCTCATAAGCCCCAATAATAATAATAATCATAATTACACACATCACGATACATGGCTCATGATTATCTATCCACATCATACATCACATATACATCACATCATATGTAGGATTACTAGATATATATAATAATTAATTAAACTATTTAATTAATTATTTTTCTGAAAATCAAGACATGCTCAAAATTTTTAAAATTATTAAGGGCATTTTTATAATTATGGATGAGAGGATAGTCCTCAAAATTTTTAGAATTATTGAGAGCATTTTTATAATTTTGGATGAGAGGACAGTCCTCAAAATTTCTGGAATTCATAAGGGTAGGATCATCCTTTTTAAAAAAAGATGCCCTAACCCCTCTTGGCCCCTCTACGCCACTGTTGCTCTGACAAGCACGCCTTGCCCATCGGCAATCGCCGCCCGCTTAGTGGCATGGTGGCGCGGCCTGCACGCCTCAATCGACCCCTTGCAGGCGCGCCACTGCTGCGCGCGGCGTCAGGGCGCCGCTACCCTGCTGCCCATAAGGGCGGCGGGCGCCATTGGTCTCCTCGGGTTGGCCCCGCCACGCTTAGCGTGACGACCGACCCTGCATAGGGTTTGGTCATGGTTGGCTGCCCCTCCTCGCTACCTTAGCTATAAAAATGTAGCAAGAATGTGTAGAACGATTCTACACGATTTAATCTCATCACACGTAGTTTAAAACCAATCTTTTGCACGAAAACTTGGGAGTATCACATGCATAGCGAAAATCAAAATAAAAAAATTGATTTCCCATGCAGATTAAATCATCGTGCAAAAGATTGGGGTCATAAGAAAAACATAAAAATCGAAAAATCACGATGTATGAGAGATTGATTTTACCTAGGGAGATCATATATCCCTATATTCCAGATCCGGATGGAGAAGATGAAGTAGGTCAACTATCCTCCTTTCTAGCGATATTCACAAGATGAATCTCTGCAGCGAAACTCCTCCATTCTGATCTCACAACTCTTACGTAGAGTTGCAGCCTGTCAACCATGAGTCTCCCCTCCTATTTATAGAGAGCCACAAAAAACCCTAGGGCTCCTTCCTCAGTGAGTATTGGATCTTCGTCCAATTATCCACTAACCTTGCATTATTGGATCTCTATCCAATAATTTCCTAAGGCCTTTAATTGAGCCTTAATCAAGGAGCCCATTAGCATAGGGTCTCGTCTAATAAGAATAGGGGCTAATTGGATTTCCATCCAATCCTCTATTCGCTGAAGCATCCACCATATATGAGTAGCCCTCTAGCCCTAATACCGAGCTAGCTGTGAGTCACTCTCATCAGAACTCCTTCTGATTTAGTGAATTATTATCCTCATAATAATTCACTCGAGTTATCGACTATGAACGTACTAGGCCACTACGTCATAGCACTCAAACGGTACAGGGGGACCGAATCCATCAGACCTATCTGTCCATAATTACTATGTATCTATAGTCTCTCATCTAACTAATATCTCAAAGACTGTATATTGAACATGGTACTATCAGGTCACATATAGAATCTGTCATAGTCTCGCTCTAATCAGATTCTTCCAAAAAACTCTTCCTCTCTTAATCCGAATGACCCTGGCCAGGGATTTGTCTGAGTAAGCACGTATGAGATATTTCTCCCGTGATACCAAGAGTAGATGATCCTCTATTGACACTCAATTACCTTCGTAAGATAGGCTATCAATTTTGATAACCAATTATACTAGATCTGAAACTTTCTAAACCTGTAAGTCTGGCGTCAAAGAAAGAAGTACTCATATAAGGCATTCTTGGTGTCTCAAGTCAAAGAACCAGATACATGATTGGGACTCTGGAATCGCTGTCTAACATCAGGTATCATCAATCATACAACATTCCCTAAGTGGATCAATAAGTAAACTCATTCTCTAATGAGCACCTATCATATATCCTTAGTGTCTCCACACAAGTGGCTATGAGATCAGCCACCTCCATCATATGGACGGGTATATATAGTACACCGGTTTGTCCGGTTATCTCGATGTCCCTCTCGAGTAACTTATGATCGGGATTATTTAGGATCTGTATTTAAAGTTGAATCGATCTCATTATCATGATCTCATCACAATCCGATCCCTATTGCACAGAACCAAGGACTTCACAATATGTATGCAACAGATAATATAATGTGAGAATATACCAATATTAATCATAAGCAAAAAGATCACACAGCGTGTCATACGTATCATCACTCATGTGATTGGCTTACAGGGCACTTGTAACCAACAATCTCCTACTTGATCAAAAACCAATCACCTATGTGTCTGATCCCCATTAGACCCCTGTGATGCTCAAATAGAATCTGAGCCAGCGGCTTCGTCAATGGATTTGCAATGTTATCTTCGGATGAAGCTCTTTCTTAATTGTTCTTAAAAATAATTAAGAATAATTAAATTTAAATGTAATAGAAAAGATAAAAATAGATATGCTCATAGATTTTATAGTGGTTCGACCAAAACTTGACCTACGTTAACTTTCCAAAGTCGTCCTTCATTGAGACCCACCGAAGTCCACTAATATCTTCTTCCATACGTGAAGACCAAACCTTTATACATTCTCCTTTTCCCAAGTTCAGAAGAGGAACCTTTACAAAATTATCTATTTCTTAGACTCACTTTACACTTTGAAGCACTTAAAAGAAGAACTCAATTGTACATAGTTTCTAACTAACTTTACTTTCCACTTTCTTGCTCTTTTTCTTACTTTAGAAAGCAAGAAAATTTTAGGTACTTATAACCCCCAATTGGCTTCAGATTAGAGTCAAAATTCAAAGCTTTCCATAAAATCAAGGTACGTATGGTACTACTATCAACATCGAGGGTACTACCACCGAAAGTGTCACGGAAATAAGGGCGATAATAATACTATCGCCACTTAGGCGATACTACCATTGTCCACCGGTGGTACAACCTTTGGGAATCCCAAAAGCAATACTTTCTCATACTGTTTCATCCTCGACTTGTACCTCTTATTGACTCCTTTCCAGGTCAATCAAATGAGCTCAACCTGAGGTTAAATCTAATCTAAAGTTGACCCGATTGCCTCACATTGAGTTAGTTTGGATTCCTTCCAAATCTAACTCAATTAGGACTCAAAATCCACTGATGCTAATTATAACATACTAAGGCATACAAATATAACTATCCTTGTTGTCTGACATGTCAATTGATTTTCCAAACTCCGAGTGAACTTTCTAGTATCCTACGGTGAACTTTCGGTGAATCTCTCGATCATCTTTTGGTGAACTCCCAACATACTCGCAGCAAACTTCCGATCACTTTCGGCGAACTCCCAGCGAACTTCCAGCAAGATATTAAATATGGAGAGATACATCCAAAAGTATTCATAAAAGATATAAAAGATCCATAAATCAAAATATTTTTTTAGTAAGATACGAAAGAGAGATTATATCAAGCATCATAAAAGTACACGATACAATTTTCTTTTATAAATTTCAATAGAAAAGAATGATGTGAAATCATTTTGAAAGATCAAATATCACCTTCCTATTTATAAATTTCAAGAGTAAAGAATTATCTCGTGCATTCGGAAGATTCATGTAATTTCACGAAAAAACTCATTTTGTAAAAATGAGAAATCCACAAAAAATTATACCAACTCATGTATTTGGAAGTTAAATATTCCTAAGTCTCTTTTAACAAAATTAAGTTTTTCCTCATTCATTTGCTTTATTGTTAAGATAGCAATTTTTTCTCCCTTTGTTATTGTCAAAAAAAAATATGATGGTATAATTTTTATTTTTAAATCTATATTCTAGTTATAACCATAAATAGAAAGGATCATGTGATTAAAGATGATAGATCAAAAATATAATTTCTTTTAATAAATCTCTTTATTGTTCCTTTATAAATAATGAAAATGAGTCTTATGTGATTCAATAATCTTGATTTATCCAAGATAAATCTTAAGACACTAATTTATTTAGATAAATTTTCTTAATAAAATAGAAGAATAATCTTGATAAAAAGTCTCAACTTATAATTGTAAGATCGTAAATACTTTTTATTAAAGAAGAAATCATAGGGATTAAATGTGATTCTCATAAATGATAAATCAAGTCAAGAAATCAAGGAAATATTCATGATAAAACAAATCTTATTTAATTTTCAACTTATCATATTTAAGTAATATTAATTTGGTGATAAGATATATCATTCATGAGTTATAAGAAAGCCATAAATAAATCATATCATGAAAGATATTGATTTAAATTCATGAATACCAAAAGACATGATTTAATTTAGTAAATTTCCTCTTAAATGACAAACTGAAATCTTGGAAGATTAAATAATAAGAAGGATCTTAATTCATATAAAAATATCAAGTTATAAATATTGAGAAGTCAAAATAATGATTAGGATGAAAACTTTTCTTTAGTAAATTACAAAGAAGACATAGGAGAACAAATAAAAGATCAAGATCATGCATGGTTCATAAAGAAAATCTCATATTATAATTTTAAAAGATCAAAAAGATAAATCATGATTTATTTGAATAATTTTCTTTAATAAAATGTAAGAATCATAGCAAACAATCTTGATTTATATGAAGATCTAAAGTTATAATTTTCAAGATGTGAAGATCATGATTTGGGCAATAATTTTCTCAAATTCCAATCATCAAATCATTTTTGTAGTTTAAGAGATTCAACAAGGAGATTTATTAATTGAAAACATTACCTCCTTCTCTAATTACTAATTGATAATAATTCATCGCAACACTTTATAAAAAATTCATAAAATCCCTTACTATACCCAACCTAAAAATTTATTTATCAATCAAGCCACCATAGAATTTTGTGAAGTGATCTTACTTCACTATTTTAGCTAATCAAATAATCTTAAATTATAATAAAATATTATAAAGAATTTGACACATATAAAACTTAATACACACTAAATTTTAGCTTAAGTTACAATTATTTGAAGGCTAAACTATCATCCTTATTTAACTATCATTATCTATCCTATTATACTAAAACTAGGTTAAAATTGTCCGAAACTTTACACCTTATATTTTGATAAACAGAGGTCATATTAACTTATTTCTATTGTCTGTAGTACCCTATGAAGTTATTTTAATATATATCCAAATATTAGGATTCAATCCTATCTCTAAAGGGATCAATTAAGCTCCAATAAAATTATTTCACAAAAAATAAGGGATTCTGCATGCTTGAAAGTATTAGATCCATAATTGTAATCACAAAACTCAAATTGAAGTCATTTTAAAAGCTATAGAATCATAACTTAACAATACAAAATATATTAAAAAAGTTAGACCTTAACTTGAACCCTAGGTCATCCAAAATCAATAAAGAAAAAATAGTTTACAAGTTGTAGTATCAAAATCCTAAGAATAACAATGGAAGAATTAAGTTTTCTTACCTAAATCCTCCTTAAAACCATGCTTCTTGAGCTTAGATAAAGAATGGTGATAACATGGATGAGGTCAAAACTAGAGACTGTAATCTAGAGCTGCTTTCATAAGAGGCATCCTTTATTATATTTATGAGATATACATAACATAAATCATATCAATAAGTGAGGATAACATATTCATATTATTTATACTTCCATTGATATATTAGTTTTGATTCAATATGTTTGAGATATAAATACCACATTACAAATAGAGACATAATAAAATATTATTTTTAATAACTTTACAATGAAAATTTTAGCATAATAACAAAAAACAGCATAATACTATTGAAAAATACTATAAGTGAATCAAATAGAATTAAAACATATTAGAAACCATACTAATATTCAAATATGTATTTATACTAAGATGAAAATCGCATATATATATATTATAAAAATAGATTTTTAAATGATGATTTATGCACTATATAATTTTGTTAGTGTAGAATTAAGGCGTTTTGAGGCATGGCTGTAGAATGTGCTGCCCAATTACCACAGATTTGTTCTCCAAGCCTATTATACTAATCCATGTTTGCCTTATTTAGATTAAGAGATTGCAGCTCCAAGCCTTCGCTTAGTTCGCAGTTTATCACTAATGATTATTCCGCCACGTAGTCGGCTGCGGATGGACTCGGAATCAAATTGCGCTGTAGCGGTTCCGTAGGTATTTCGATCTCCATGAGCCGCATCTCGGCCCGGCCCATTTTATTCGATAGGCGACAGGGCGATGAAGAGGTCGTGCCACGTGGGCTTATCGGACGGCAGAGCTATCCGTATACTATTTATATGCGTCTCAAGCAAAGCTCTTGACTGTTTTTGCATCGGCGGTTTGCTCAATTTTCCCTCGCCACACGTGCCGGGAATTAGGGTTTTCTTCCCCCGGTCCGCACGGAATAAAACTCAGATTACTGGTTGGGTTTTCCGACTGCCACGGCCGCCTCCTCCGCCTCCTCGCTCTTGATTGCTCGGAGGTTGTTCTGTTCCTCGCCTCTTTCTCGGCTTCTTTCCTCGGCTGATTGCTGTTTCATTAACCGATCGTGGAGCCTTTGCCCGTTTTCTTCAATTATTGGGTCTTTCTCCTGATGGTGTTATGTTTTTCTACAGTAAGCGCCGGTATTTTTTTTGCGCAAGATGGCGGAGGTGGTGTTGATTGAGGATATAGAAGCATCTGCTACGCGCCTCGGGATCGATCTTTCATCGGTTGATTTGGACTCGATCCAACTCCCACCTGGGGAAGATTTTGGAATCAAAAGGTTGTGTAACTTAGCCCGACCCCGACACAATTATCAATAGGGATCTCTCGCCTCTTGCGCAATGTTATTTGTTTAGCGAGTTAATTGTTCTTTGAAGTTGTTTCTTTTGCAGCGATGATGATGATGATTTATATCAAGAGGACCCTCTCGAGTTTGAGGCTGGATTTGGGAACATCATTGTGGTGGACAATCTGCCGGTTGTGCCGCCAGAGAAATTTGAGAAGCTCGAAGGTGTCATCCGCAAGATATACAGTCAGATTGGCACAATTAGGGAAGGTGGAATTTGGATGCCAGTTAACCCAGAAACAAAGAAGACTCTAGGGTATTGCTTCATCGAGTATAATACTCCTCAGGTAATTCATTTCAATCTTGGAAGTTGTTGCTTCCGATCTTCACATGATTTGGGCGTTAGACGTACCAATTATTTTTTCTGTGGTAGGCACAAGGACTTAGCAGGTGAGAAGGTGTTGGTGTTTTAATTTGTTTTTTTGTAATCTGATAACATTAAAACTCTGTTACAGGAAGCAGAACTTGCAAGGGAGAAGACAAATGGGTATAAGTTGGACAAATCACATATATTTGCTGTTAATTTGTTTGATGATTTTGAGAAGTACATGAAGGTTCCAGATGAGTGGAAGGCTGCTGAAATTAAACCATACACACCTGGGGTACTTTAGTTCCTTTTCTTTGTGATCCTTCTTTCTTAATGATTGGCTGCCTAAAATAATTCAGGTTATACTCAGCAAAATATGCCAATCTTATTGAATAAGAAACGATGAGCAACCTTTCCTAATGGTCAGCTGCTATTAAGGTTCTCCCGACATTATTTCTCCAATTCTTTTTCAGGTCATTAAGCTAGCAGAATTTAGGAGAGAGTTTGAGTGTTTTGTTTTGGGTTTCCATTATACTGAGAGACCCTTATTCTTTTATTAGTTCTTTTGGTACTCTCTTCTTAAGTCTTGCTCTGTAGCTAGTAATTATTTACTTACCTCCAAGACAACAAAGCAAGAAACACCTATACTAACCAATGTTTCTGAATACAACAACAGAGTTCTGATTATCATTTTTTAACTATTTGTCAGGCTACTTTACTAGCAAACAGTAGGCGGTAAACTTGGAGTTTAATAGCTAGGCAAAACGTTGATATATGTTTTTCACTTTAAGTGCTTTGTGCAAGTGGTCTTTTACATCATAATGGTGTGAAAAATGTGCTTTAAAATGGTTTGCTGTTCACATGTTCCTTCTTCAACTATAGTTCAATGTACCAAAAAATTGTATGTTAATTATGTTTGGGATGAAGTAGGCTATGAGTGTGTTGGCATGCTACGATGAATTGGAAAGAGATCCTTTGAATGCAGGGGTGTGATAGAGGCCGGGAGAATTCTTTTGGATTGTTATTGATGCTTATTTAACATAGTTATCACTCGGAGAGAGAGAAAGAGAGAGAGAGAGAGAGAGAGAGAGAGAGAGAGAGAGAGAGAGAGAGAGAGGTTCTAACCTGCTTTTTCAGTTCAAATTGGTTATGACCTGCTCACTGTGGAGACAATAAATTTTCACAAATTTAAGATGTTCCTTAGTATATTCACACACTGAGAAGGTAGCAAACAAACATATTTGGCAAATAATAATTATTTTTTATTAGCTTCCATGGTAATTTAGCAAAAAAATGCTTCAATAGCATCATTTTATTTATTTTTTCATAAATGTTGGGCTATGAAGCACAAATCAAGTTCTGACAAAGGTCAAGATCTTACAAAATTTTACAAATCTGTCAACAATTTTCCCTTGATGGAGGATATTCTTAGGTAGGTCCAGGACTTGCATGAAAACCTTAGTTGAGAGGTAGACAAATATACCTTGTGTTTTGCAGTTCCTATATAAATCACAAGTGACCCTCTGGTATTCCTTTATGCCTGCACTGTGCATCAATATGCATCCCAGATACACAGCATTGATGGGCACATGCAACTATACTTTGTTAATTATATAGATGAAGTGATGTGTACCTAATGTATCTTTTACAAATGTTAAGAATGTGTGATGGGCTTTATTCATTTAGAAATGGGCAATTGATATTGGATTGTTTTACAATAAATTTCAGAATTGATGAGTATGTTCAGTAAGAGCTGTTTTTGGTGTTTAGAGTTAGATAGTAGAAGTGACCTCCCAGCTTTGTTAACATTATGGTGGGGTTAGTGTGTTCATTGTGTTCATATAGGTTGTGGTTTCTGTGTCAATTTGCATTCAAAAAGATACCCATGTTATTTTGGTGCTGAAATAGTTTCTGATGTTGATATGCCAGAAGTTCTTTTGTGTTCTTTTCATAATATGTAACCTTACATTTTACTGTTTTCTTTGATATATATTTTTATCTTCTTATATAAATGGTCCAGGTGCCACTTCTGTGGTGTGACTGGATGTGTGTTTCTGGCTGGTTGCATGTTGTTGTCTAATGCATAACTTATTCTTAATGTGATGGATCATTCTTTTCGAAATTTGTGTTGTTGTCTCATGCATAACTTATTCTAAATGTGATGGATCATTCTTTTTGAAAATTGTATTACTACAGGAAAATCTGCAGCAATGGCTAACTGATGAGAAAGCTAGGGATCAGTTTGTTATCCGTGCAGGTTCAAACACTGAGGTTTTCTGGAATGACCCCAGGCAATTAATGCCTGAACTTGTCCATCAGCGTCAGGTAAGAATATAAGTTCATTTCATTCAGGTGACTGCACTTTGAAAATAAGTATGGTTAAAAATTTTCTTTGGCGGAAGTGAGTTAGCACATACTTGTGTACATGCATATACACATAAAATATTGTGACCATCATGCTTTGTTGTTATTATCTTTAACTTATGGCCATCGCCATAGTCTTTTTCATCTTTGATATTTGCTGCTGGTACTTCTCAAAGTTTAATCTTAGCCAGATTGAGTTTACAAATGAATTAGGTTGTTCTGCATCCTAGTAATGATACTAGATAATGCAGCCTCTACTAACAAAGCCAACTACAAGTGCTACATGGAATGTTGCACCTATGTCCGACTCTTTATTTGTACTATTCCAATATCAAACAGTATCAGCCTTTTTAAGAAGTGGACCTATGAAGCCATCAATGATTCACATTCTTACAGCATTATGACAAACTTTAAAAAGATCTTTTTCTATGCCCTCATATTTACAGTGGCTCCTTGCCAGATTGGATACTTACATAGACGTCTGCACTGAATTCTTGTGCATCTGATCAAGAAACACCTTTTCCTATCAAAGAGTTGTGATTTCTTATATATATATATTTAAGGTGGCTGTTGTATGTTTTAATTGTTTGTTATACTTGTCCTACAGTACTGGACTGAGAGCTTCGTCCAGTGGTCTCCTCTTGGGACATACTTGGCCACAGTGCATCGGCAGGGTGCTGCTGTCTGGGGCGGTGCTACTACTTTTAATCGTTTAATGCGTTTTGCCCATCCTCAGGTCTGAACTTCTCATGATCTTTTTGGGGTTGCTTCGTTTATATTTTTAATGTGCTCGAGCTGGACATCATAGTGACTAAAATGACAGGTAAGGTTGATTGATTTCTCTCCTGGTGAGAAGTATCTTGTCACATTCAGTAGCCATGAGCCCAGCAATCCTCGTGATACTCATGTAAGAAGTAATATGACTTTGTTGTCTGTTCCTTGTTTTGTTTTAGTCATCTCTGATTTTCATGCTTTTTATTTCAGAGGATTGTGATCAATATTTTTGATGTGAGAACTGGAAAATTGATGCGAGACTTTAAAGGAAACGTGGATGAATTTGCAACTGGTGGAAGCGGGGGTGTCTCTGGAATTTCATGGCCTGTATTTAGGTTGTGTTTCTTGTTGCGATTTCCCCTGATTCAGTGTGTTGCGCAAACTATCTAAGCTGTTGCTTTGCTTTTTCACTTGAATGATTTAGGTGGGGTGGTGGTAAAGAAGACAAATATTTTGCAAGAATGGGAAAGAATGTTATCTCTGTTTATGAAACTGAGACGTTCACACTTATTGATAAAAAGTCCATGAAGGTTGAAAATGTTGTGGATTTTAGTTGGTCTCCTACTGATCCTATGCTAGCCCTATTCGTTCCGGAGCTAGGTGGTGGTAACCAGCCTGCCAGGGTAAACAGAACTTCTATTTGGATTCTGTTGCATTAGTATTTAGTTTATTAAGCTGACGATTATTCTTATCACCAGGTTAGTCTCGTCCAAATACCTGGCAAAGAGGAACTTAGGCAGAAAAATCTCTTCAGCGTCAGTGACTGTAAAATGTACTGGCAAAACAATGGAGAATACCTGGCTGTCAAGGTTGATAGGTATACTAAAACGAAAAAGAGCACATATACTGGTTTTGAACTTTTCCGTATCAAGGAAAGGGATATCCCAATTGAGGTCCTCGAACTTGATAATAAAAATGACAAGATAGTGGCCTTTGCATGGGAGCCCAAGGGCCACAGGTTTGCTGTCATCCATGGAGATGGTCCTCGGCCTGACATTAGTGTTTACTCTATGCGAACCACCCTGAACACCGGACGGGTCTCAAAGCTCACAACTCTCAAGTCCAAGCAGGCCAATGCACTCTATTGGTCTCCTGCCGGACGCTACATAGTGCTTGCTGGGCTGAAAGGTTTCAATGGTCAGCTAGAGTTTTACAATGTTGATGAGCTAGAGACAATGGCGACAGGCGAGCATTTTATGGCCACTGACATCGAGTGGGATCCTACTGGAAGGCAAGTGTTCCGTGCATGTTAGGTCTGTGTTGAAGCCATTTATATTTTACTTGTTACATTTAGTGTGCATTTCGCCTGTTGTAGATATGTTGCGACTGCTGTCACTTCAGTCCATGAGATGGAGAATGGATTCCATATTTGGTCCTTCAGTGGAAAGTTGTTATACCGGATATCCAGGGATCATTTCTATCAGGTGAGTGTGTGACTTCTTTATGGGAAGGGTATGTTTTTCGACTGAAGGTGTTGTTTAACTTGGTGAATTTTCTATTCAACAATAACAATACAGTTCATGTGGCGCCCTAGACCACCTTCCCTCTTGAGTGCTGAGAAGGAGGAAGAGATTGCAAAGAACCTGAAGAAGTACAGCAAGAAGTATGAAGCAGAGGACCAGGATGTCTCCATGCAATTGAACGAGCAGGATAGGAGAAAGAGGAAGATGTTGCAGGAGCAATGGAATGAGTGGGTAACCAAATGGAAACAGTTGCATGAGGAAGAGAGGCAGCTGAGGATAGAGCTGAGGGATGGGGTGGTCAGTGATGAGGAGGAAGAGTATGAAGCCAAAGAAGTGGAAGTCGAGGAGGTGTTAGACGTTACGGAAGAAGTCGTCGCGTTCGACTTGGATCAAGAATAGGGACTCATGCTTTCTTGAAGCAAGATAATGTCTTTTAATCGAATCTATTAGGAGGGTTCCCTTAAAATTTTGGTTCTCTGGATTTATTCTGCTTTTGATCTTTTTTTTCTCATGTTGTTGGTTTTAGCTGTGTGGTTGGACAGCCGTCCTGATCAATGCTTGGTAATTTTTAAACTTATGTTGTTTTCATCACGTGTTGATTGTACTGGTCAATGTCACTTTTCTTCGTCTCTGTTATTCAGTGGTTGATCATGCTGCCATTTAAAATGAGTTGCAGGGTAAATTATCTTCATTTTCATTTTGATGATGGTCGAAAAAATTGATATGATTAAATCCATCAGATTCACGTTCCAAATACAAAGAGCATGCACAAATCTTTGGGGTGGGATGGGGGGTGGGGTGGTCGGGGAGGCGCTTAGGGGAGGATGAACACGGGCATTATGGACTGCCGAATCCTGGTAGCAAATTTAGAGCAATCAGGCTTCTGCGAGGAAGATGAACAGATTGGTAGTATCGATTAGGGAGGGTTGTTTCAGGAAAGATGAAAACAAGGTGAGGACTGTCGGGTAAATTTTATGCGATTGGGCTGCATTATTGGGGAAGAAAAATTCAAAGACAATAAATGGACAGAGTGGAGGTTTGGGGAAGATGAACACAAAGGCAGCATGGACCGTCCAATATTGGTAGTAAATTTATTAGTCTCATCTTTTGAGAAGATGAACGCATGCAATATAAACAAGGGTAGTTTGGAAAAGATGGACTGTTCAAATACAAATACTGGTGGTAAATTTATGTATCTATACTGTCTCATCTTCGGGGACGATGAGCATGAGACGCAAGTATCTAATATTATAAGTAAATTTATAGCAATCGATTGGACTCTCATCTTTGGGGAAGATGAACACATATAGTATGGACACTGGTAGCTTGGGAAAGATGGACTATCCAAATAATGGCGGTAAATTTATGTATCTGTCGTACTCTCTCATCTTTTGGGATGATGAGCATGAGATGCAGGCAAAATGGAGAGTTTAATACCACAAGTAAATTTATAGCAACCATCGTACTCTCATCTTTGGGAAAGATGAATGCATGCAATATGGACAAGGATAGCTTGGGAAAGATGGACTGTCCTAATACCGGTGATAAATTTATCTATCTATCAGACTCTTCTCATCTCTAGGGTTGATGAGCATGAGATGTGATAGGACAGAAAATGGGTCAGTCCAATCTATCAAGACCCGTGCCAATTCGTGGCCACGACGACACCCGAGGTGGAACCGACTGGATGAGACTCTCGTCGCATGCCATTAATGTTGCGTGGCACACCACACCTTCATGCCATACCTATGTACCGACTAACTTATGGTATGTGGTAGCCTCACCCGGGGTGTCGACGAAGGTAAGGTTGAGCGTACGGTCAACTCTCCGCTTGGTGAGTATAAAGTTTCCTCTCGACGATGCCAGGGGGGACTCCGGCTCTGAGAGAACATACACCTCAACACCCTCCAGAAAGGGGTTGAGAAAACTGACTAGAACGTCAGAGGGGTCACGTCGGGCACCCCCATCCTGATGAGACCTTTGTGCAAGTCCTCCTCAGTAGATGTTGATCCGACCGAAGCACGAAGGAGCTACCCCGAAGTGCAGACTCCCGAGACACCGACCCGACTGGAGCACGAAGGAGCTATCCCAAGGTGCAGACTCCCGAGACACTAAATTGACCCAAACCAGATGCCCCTGCCATCGACTGACGTGGATAAGCTTGTGCACTCAGTAGGGACCAGATCGTGCTGACTCCTCGGCTATGACACCAAAACCTACAACATTTTTGGTGTTAGAACGAGGGCCGATGTCGCAAGAATGCTCGTTAAGCAATCCCACCTTGGAGCACCTTGGTGGTTAAGCCCACATACCTATACCAACTCTGCAGATTGGGGGGTTGAACTCACTCTCGATAGAGGAAACAAGCTAGTTGGTGCCTAACTGAATCGCTATTGGAGGCTACTTAGCGACTTGGGATTCTCTCCCCCAATAGCGAACCCCGGGCCACCTGTTGTTTTTACTAAGGTGTTTCTAAGCTTAACCCACCAGGTCCAGATGTTGGCCGGAATGATGCAAATCATTGTCCCGCACATCCCTGAATTGATGCAGATGTTGGCATCCCAACAACCGAGCATCCCTTAGTAAGCACCACACCAAGGAGCTTCCCAATCACCACCAGTTCAAAGGGAGCAACCCGACAATGAGGGACCATGCCGTTCCTTGACCGAGGTTGCATCAGAAAATTCGAACGCCTCGGCACCAAGACCCATGAGCCATTCCCGGGACATTGCGCATGTGCCCTCCAAGCTGGACGTCATCTCCTCGGACTCAACCGATTCGATAAGAGAACAACTACGCCAGGTCAATCAAAGGCTCAACAAGGTCCAAAGGGAGTACATCAAGACAAAGGAGGAAGTTAGTGAGAGTGTCAAGGGCGGATCTCCGTTTATCCCTGAAATACAGGACAAACTCATCCCGCCTAACTTCCATCTGTTGTCACTAGAATCTTATGATGACAATCCAGATCCACAGCGCATGTGGACCTTTCGGGCCCAGATGGCTCTCTACGATACCTTGGACTCACTGATGTGTTGAGCCTTCCCAACTACTCTGAGAGGCCTAGCCTGGATATGGTACAACTGACTTAGTTCGTCATCTATTTCTTCCTTCGACTCTCTCGCGAAGAAATTTGAACTCAACTTCTTGGCAAGCTCTTGTCCGAGACCAACAGTCACATCACTTCTCGGCATGACGTAGGGAAGTGATGAGCCACTCGCCTAGTTCGTCAGCCGATTTGCAACCAAGGTCCAGGGAATGCCCGATGCCCACCCCTCACTAGCGATTCAGGCATTCCTGATGGGGCTCCGCCCTTCCCAGTTATTTTGGTCATTATTTGAATGACCGCCGTCAATGGTGCCCGAGATGTTGCAATAGGCAAACTAGTACATAGCTGTCGAGACACTAGTAGCCGGAAATGAGACGATCAAAAGTGACCTCGGACTGAGCAGTCCCGAGGACAACCCTCGGGAGCCCTCAGAAGGAGAGGAGATAGGCCAGGATTGCCCCCACCTAGGTTGCTACCGATCCCACTCAATTCAGCTCGACAGAGATTTTCCTCCAAAATTGAGACAAGGGGCTCCTCAGCCCCCCCAACCTGATCAGGACAAAGATCGGAGGGTGTGACAAGAGAAGGTATTATCATTTCCATTGGGGTTATAGACACGATACCAAAGAGTGTCACGACTTGAAGAATCAAATTTAAGACCTTAGGTAAGGACACCTCCATCGGTATGTCCGAGACCAGAAAGCATTTCCTGATGAGAACCTCTATCGAGGAAAGGAACCTTCACCCCGGCCAAAAGGACCAATTGAGAAATAGATAGATATCATCATTGGCAGCCCAGCATCTGAAGGTGACAGTTTCTCGGCCCAAAAAGCTTATGCATGATCCGTAGTGGAGAAAAGATCGAGAAGCGATCGCGACCTTGAGATTACCTTTGGGTCGGGGAATGAGGTATACCTGGACCATGACGATGCCCTGGTGATCTCAGCCCGAGTCGCCAATGCCCAAGTCAAGAGAATCATGGTCGACACGGGAAGTTTAGCTGACATTTTATATTTTGATGCTTTTTAAAAACTAGGGCTAACTGACAAAGACCTCCTCTCTGTAACATCAACATTGACAGGATTCACAGGAGACTCCAACTCCCCTGTTGGGACGACGACCCTCCCACCATTGAAGAGGAGCCGAGATCGAATACATTAATGATGTCATTTATTGTGGTCAGACTCCCTTGGCATACAACGACATCATCAGCCGACCAACGCTCAACAAGCTCAGGGCGGTTGTCTTAACATACCATTGAGCCATGAAGTTCTTGACCAGAGCTGGAGTCAGAAAAGTAAACAAGTGATCCTTGGGAGTCGATGCAGTGTTACTTGACAGCGATGATGTTGCCCAAAAAACTCAAAACCTCATCTCCCATCATCGACCCCCCGAAATGTAGATAAGTTAGTATCGAAGCTCGAATCGACAGAGAAAGTGATTGAAGCTCCCATCGACCCTAAGAACCCCGATAAGACCATCAGGGTCAGCTTGACACTCTCAGAAGAGCAACAAGTCCAACTGATGAAATTCATTAGTGAGAATGCTGACATCTTCGCTTGGTCCCTGAAAGACATGCCTGGCATCAGCCCCAAAGTAGCCCAACACCATATGAACGTAGAGCCCAGTGGTCGACCAGTAAAATAGTGACAAAAAAAGTTCGCTCCCAATATACAAAGAGCCATAGAAGATGAGGTCGCCCGCTTATTGGATGCAGGGTTCATCATAGAGGTCAAATATCTGACTTGGTTGTCCAATGTTGTATTAGTCAAAAAATCTAACGAGAGCTGGCGAGTATACATTGATTACACCGATTTTAATCGGGCCTACTTGAAGGATCGTTATCCTCTCCCGAGAATCGACCAGCTAGATGATGCAACCTCAGGGTACGAGCTATTATCATTCATGGATACCTTCTTGGGCTACAATTAAATTCAAATGACATTAGAAGATTGGAAAAACATGACCTTCATCACTCATCATGGCACATACTATTACAAGGTCATTCCGTTCGGACTAAAGAATGCCAGAGCAACTTACCAGAGGATGGTCAATCGGCTATTTGCAAACTGGATCGGGAAAAATATGGAAGTTTACGTTGACAACATGATAGTCAAAAGCCGAAAAGCTACCACTCATCTCGTGGACTTAGCCAAGATGTTCCAAATGTTAAGGAAGCACAAGATGCTGCTCAACCCAACCAAGTGTGTTTTCGATGTTGGGTCTAAAAATTTTCTCAGATTTGTCATCCACTAGAGAGGGATCGATGCGAATACAAACAAGGTGGATGCCGTTCTGCAGATACAATCCCTCCGGATAGTGAAAGACATTCAGCGACTCATTGGGAGATTGGCAGTGGTGAGTTGATTCATTTCCCGAGTCGATGACAAAAGCTTCCCCTTCTTCCAAGCCTTGAGGCAAGCAAAAGACTTCCAATGGACATCCTAGTGTGAAGAGGCATTCCGACAATTGAAGATGCACCTCACTCAGTTACCCTGGCTCACATTGACTACTTCTGGAGAGCCCCTCAGGATTTATCTGGTGGCCTCAAAGGCTGTAGTCAGCTCGGTCTTAGTAAGGCTCACCAAAGATAGATAGAAGTTGGTATACTACTGCAACCATATCCTAAGCGGCCCCGATGAGTGATACTCACCTATCCAGAGGCTTATTTTGGCATTGGTCCTAGCATTGAGGAAGTTGAGACCATTCTTCTAAGCCCATCCCATCAAGGTGATCACCGACCAACCCTTACACCAAACACTTTCAAAATTTGATGTCGTAGGTCGGATGCTCAAATGATCAGTCGAGCTCGGAGAGTTCGATCTGGAATATGTCTAGAGGATAGCAATAAAAGCTCAAGCCCTAGCTGATTTCATATCAGAGTCGACAGGCCCATAACACCCATAATAAAGCCCAAGATGGATGTTGTACATGGATGGATCGACCAACATAGAGCACGGAGGTGTCGGGCTCGTCCTTAAGGGCCCTATCGACCAAGTTTATGAGCATAACCAAGTACGATGGCCTTTGCCGCCCCATCCATCAGCACCTTGGGCGATAAGGTGTACAAGTCGGACGCCAGCTGAGCGATCTATGTGCCTCGAATATATCTCACCGAAGCCTCCCCATCCAGCTAAATCCGTGTCCCATGTGTCAACGACATCAAGTCCATCTCCAGGGGTGCGTCGGGAGCATGCTCCGACAGGTTGCACATCTGTATGGCATGTTAATCCTAGATGTCCACTCCAAGGCAGGCGCTACATAACTCCCTCACTAACTTTGGCTTCGGTCAGGGAGTCAGTGTCTCTACGATGGGTTTAACTGGTCCCTTTCCCTTGGCTACTCGAGATTTGGACTTATCAACCTCATGATAAGGTCCATGTCGATCGAAGCCTTTGCTTTTCTTCCTCTAGCTGGCTGAGTCCTTGGCTCGGTACATGTTGGGAACCTCAGGCACTCTCCTTATCCCTTCCTCCGATGCCCGCCTTGTTGCCTCTTCGGCAAAGATCTCCTGTACCTTGGATGGTGAACGAGAGTTAGTAGGCGATGCTAGCATCAGGGCTGTGGTTAGAGTCGAGGCTGTTCCCGAGCATCCCCCTCTGACCTTGAGATTGCAGCGCATCGAGCTCATGCTCATAATCTCTGTAAAACCAACCATGAGTTGAAATGATCAAGTAACAAAATCTAAAGGCAAGGAATTAACGCATACTATGGGAATCTAGGTTGAGGCCCACCTTGACCAGCCACTCCTCGATCAAATTTCTAATGGCCTAAGAAGTAGATAAGATGCCCTTCAACCACCCGAGCAGGATCGATTCCTCATCAGAAAGGGTAGGAGGGACATTGCTAATAGGGTGCACTGACCATTCGACCCTGAAACATGAATCACGTCGCCTACTGACAAACATGAAGCGAGTCTTTCAACCCTTATTATTGGAAGAAGCACCTCTGACCTTAAAACCTGCCCGAGCGGTCAAGTAGTAACCACCTTGACCCTTACACAACCGGAAGCACGAAAGGAACAAGTCCCGAGTCGGGACGATGCCCGATCCCCTACACTCCTCGACAAAAGTTATAAGGTAGTGCCAGGAGTTCGGTGCTACCTAGCTAGGCGATATCCGCCACCACCCGAGACATTCCTCGATGACCGAATGAAGAGGAAACCTCAACCCCGCTTCCAAAGCATCAATAGAGATGCTAAACCCCTCGGCGTAAGGATGGTAAGGACGCTGCCTAGGCCCCGAGGCATGTAAGACATACTCGTTTAGAATGTTATAACGCTTCTAAATCATAGCCAAAGACTCAAGACACACAGTGGAGTCGAAGTCGTAACATGACTTCATTGCTTCTAAAGCCTGAAGAGCCTTAACGTCCTATCACAGGCTTAGTTGATTTTGTCTAAGCTATGCAGCACCCATGTTTGTCCGTTTGCAAAGGTCAGCCTTCCCTGAGATCTCCTAGGGTCCCTTGGGACTTACAAAAGAGAAAATGGGCCAGAAGAAACAATTCCAATGGGATCCACAAGCAACTGCTCAAGCAAACAATTTATAAAGCAAATACAAATTATACCCATGGATATTACAAACTCAGAAAGGTTGTACATAAAGGATAATGGTCCATTACAGATCGAAGTCCCCTATAAGTGCCTATACGACACATACTCACATTTACAAGTCGAAAATGATCATAAAAGATAACCAAACTAGGGTTGCCAAGTCTACTACGAGCCCACTACTTACTATACAAAGAATATATAAAAACCAAAGGACAAGGACAAACATGAGCATTTCATCAAATACCTTGTTTACATTTTGTCCGTGACATTCTCCCCCGCTTATTCCTTTGATGTCCTCATCGAAGCCGCTGTAGATGTTAGGAAACCTTAGTGGGTGCATCACATGTATAGTGAAAATCAAAATAAAAATCAGTTTTCATGAAGATCAAATCATCATGCAAAAAATTGGGGTAACGAGAAAAACACAAAACCAAAAAACCGCATCATGTGTGAGAGATTGGTTACATAGGGAGATCGTATATCCCTGTATTCTAGATCCAGATAGAGAAGATGAAGGAGGTCAAGTGTCCTCCTCTATAGCGGTATCAATGATTTTACCTAGGGAGATTGTATTTCCCTTTATTCCAGATCCGGATGAAGAAGATAAAGGAGGTCAAGCATCCTCCTATCTAGCGGTATCCATATGATGGATCTCTATAGTGAAACTCCTCCAATCTGATCTTGCAACTCTTGCTTAGAGGGAGAGAGGAGAATAGGAGGTAGTGGCAAAAGCTACAGCCTATCAAAGATAAGTCTCCCCTCCTATTTATAGAGAGTCACCAAAAACCCTAGGGTTCCTGCCTTAGTGGGTATTGGATCTCTATCTAATAACCCACTAACCTTGCATTATTGGATCTCTATTGAATAATCTCCTTAGGCCTCTAATTGGGCCTTAAGAAAGGAGTCCATTAGTATAGGGTCTCATCTAATGAGAATAGGGGCTAATTATATCTCTATCCAATCCTCTATTCGTTGAAGCATCCACCATATGTGTGTGACCCTCTAGGCTCGACACCGAGCTGGCCATGAGTTGCTCCCATCAGAACTCCTTCTGATATAGTAAATTATTATCCCCATAATAATTCACTCGACTCATTGACTATGGATGTACTAGGCCACTATGCCATAGTCCCCAGACGGTACAAGGGGGGATCAAATCCATCAGATATATCTGTCCATAGTTACTATGTATCTATAATTCTCCATCCAGCTAATATCCCAAAGACCGTATATTGGACATGATAATGTCAGGTCACATACAGAATCCGTCATAGTCTCACTCTAATTGAATTCTCCCGAAGAACTCTTTGTCTCTTAATCTAAATGACCCTGGCCAGGGATTTGTCTGAGCAAGCACATATGAGATATTCCTCTTGTGATACCAAGAGTAGATGATCTTCTATTGACACTCAATTACCTTCGTAAGGTTGGCTACCAATCCCGATAACTAGGTATACCAGATCTAGAATGTTTCAGACCTATAAGTCTGCATCAAATAAAGGAGTACTCATATAAGGCATCCTTGGTGTCTCAAGTTTAAGGACCAGATACACAACTAGGACTATGGTATCACTGCTTGACATTAGGTATCATTAGCCATACAGCATTCCATAAGTGGATCAATCAGTGAACTCATTCTCGAACGAGCACCTGTACTATATCCCTAGTGTCTCTACACAAGTGGCTATGAGACCAGTTGCCTCTATCATATGGACGGGTATATAGTATACTGATCTGTCCGATTATCTTAATGCCTCTCTTGAGTAACCTATGGCTGAGATTATTTAGGATCTGTGTTTAAAAGTGAATCGATCTCATTATCGTGATCTTATCACGATCCGGCTCCCATAGGACATCATAATATATATGTAACAGATAATGTGAGAATATGTCAATATTAATCATAAGCAGAAAGATCACACAGTATGTCACACGTGCCATCACTCACGTGATTAGCTTATAGGGCACCTGTAACCAGCAGTAGATGCTGCATCTCCTCACCTTTTTGTCACGAATGGTCGTAGCTCAACCGCAATGCCTTTGCTCCTTGAACCGTTCGTCACTTTTTCTTGCTTGTACATATGTTTGACATCTTATTTTGCCTTGAATTTATATGTTTTTACCTGAGAAATATGAGCGAAAGTAGTGTAGAAGGCTGCAGAATGATCGCTTGCTGTGTGGAGCTAAAACAACCCTGTTTTTGGGTCTTTTTCGTGTGCTGCGGTAACCTTTCTGAGCGGTGCAAAATGTCAGCCATTTCAGCACCTTGGAACCCCCCGGGTGGCACCGGGCTGGATGGGGTTCCGGGTATATATCGGGCGTAGGCGTTCATCAGCAATTGAACTTGTCTTGCGTCCGATACCTTGGGAACCGTCATTTATGGACTTGCGACCGTTCCTACAACCCTCCAAAGTCCTATTTCACTCTCTTTCTCTCTTTTCTTTGCTGCACTCAAGGTGTTCGACAAATTGCTTGTATAGCTTTCCGCTTTGCGAGACGCCGGGACGTGTCCGTCGCTCGCCTCTAAGCTAATCAACTTCTTCTTTGCAGGTCCTATGAGACCTTAAGAGGTTGTAAGAGGGCTGAGCTTTTACAGACAGATAACACATTGGGTGTTTCATGACTTAGGTAATCCCAGCTAAGTTTGGAATAGTGGGCAAGGTTGCTCCACGACTTTGGCAATTTCAGCTAAGTCTTCGGGAGTGCCGCGAGGGTGCCGTACGGCTTAGGCAAATTCAGCTAAGTCTATGACATTTTGTCGAATCTTCAATCTTCTGCTCTGGTTGCAACACACCTCTTAGCTCCTAGCTGCTCTCCACTAGTGTTGTTGATTAGTCGAACTCTAATCCGCCATACTACTTTAACTCACTAGTGTCTAACTCTGTTGTGGGGTTGGCCAAGTTGTGTTGATCCTTGTTGACTCTTGCGGATCCTTCTGATGAAGTAAAAGACCTACCTTATTATGCGCCAATATCTTAGTAGTCTCATGTTGCTTAAATTGGATGGATGCTTGTTGGAGCTTTGATGAGCATCGTCTCATAGACTTTGAAGTTTTTAAGATCCTTCCTCCATAATATTTGCCCATTGATCCTTCTTCCACTTTTAGTTATCACTTCCAAATAGGTTCGCATCACTCTCACTTTCGATTGACATTCAATTGAGAAATAAAGTGGACAATCTACTCTCAGTAGTACTGATCACCAATGGTGATGATTTGATAACTATTGTCTCGAAGGGTCACTGAACTTATGCAGATATCCTCTGCTAGAAAAGTAAGAGAACTGGGATACTCGACTTCACCTATTCTCTTTAATTGAGAAGACAAAGGTTACTCAATTTTGCTTGCCTCCTTGAGTTTATACTTCATGCATTAAGCTGGTTACTAGCATTCGCCCGCTCTTTGCTTACACTTATGAAACACTTGAAGTGTTTGCACTCTTTGCATTGAGTTAGCTACTGTGATTTGCCTTCCCACTACCATTGAACTTTTGGAATGCAAGAAATTTTACTCGAAAAGAGCAAACAAGTTTACCCTGACTTAGAGTCCCCCCTATCTTGGAGTAAGTCTTTGATAGTTCTGGTTGCCTCTGGGATTGTACTGTCTTCTTCATTTTCTTTGCCGTCTACTCCTCTAGGTAGAAAAGGTACAACATGACATACTGCTTATTAGAAAATCTTAGCGGGTGCATCACATGCGCAGCGGAAATCAAAACAAAATATCGATTTTTCATGCAGATTAAATCGTCATGCAAAAGATTGGAGTCATGAGAAAAACCATAAAAATAAAAAAAATTACGATATGTGAGAGATTGATTTTACCTAGGGAGATCGTATATCCCTGTATTCTAGATTCGGATGGAGAAGATGAAGGAGGCCAAGCATCCTCCTCTTTAGCGGTATCCATACGACAGATCTCTACAACGAAACTCCTCCAACCTAATCTCGTAACTCTTGCACAAAGGAAGGGAGAAGAATAGGAGGTGGTGGCTAAGGCTGCAGCCTATCAACCATAAGTCTCCCCTCTTATTTATAGAGAGCTACCAAAAACCCTAAGGCTCTTGCCGTAATGGGTATTGGATCTCCATCCAATTACCCATTAACCTTGTATTATTGGATCTCCATTCAATAATCTCCTTAGGTATCTAATTGGGTCTTAATCAAGGAACCTATCAGTATAGAGTCTCATCTAATGAGAATAGGGGCTAATTGGATCTCCATCTAATCCTCTATTCGCTGAAGCATCTATTATATTGTCACGGACAATAATATAAATAAGGTGTTCGATAAAATGCTCTTGTTAGTCCATATCCTTCGATTTATGTACATACCTTGTACAGCAAGTAGCGGGCTTGCAGTAGGCTTAGTAGCCCTAGTTTGATTTATTTTATGGTCAATTTTGACTTATAAATATGAGTGTGTCTTGTAAGCACTTGTGGGGATTTCGGTCTGTAATGGACCATTATCCTTTTGTATGCAACCTTTCTAAGTTGTAATGTCCATGGGTGTTATTTGTATCTGGTTTTATAAAGTGTTTTCTTAAGCAGTTGCTTGAGGATCATGTTGGAATTGCATCTTCTAGCCCATTTTCTCTTTTGTAAGTCTAAGGGACCCTAGGAGATCTCGGGGAAGGCTGACCTTTATGGACGGACATGCATGGGTGCCACACGGCTTAGGCAAAATCAGCTAAGACCGTGACAATATGGTATCAGAGTGGGACAAGCACACGTGAAAACACTTGCCATACAAACATGGGGGACCTAGCTAGATTGTATGGAGGACAGCCAGCACGCGTAATTATTTGGGGAAAACGGACATTGAGATGTAAGGAAAGGAGTCGCTCAGCGGAGCGGGTATCCAGATTTGGCATTCAGAGGAATGACCAACACTTTGCGCGAGAGGCACCATGAGGACAAGCAAGCGAAGAAGAATACGTAGCACATAAAGATTGGGATGGTTGAGTTCGAGTTACAGCTCGACGTTGGCAACAAACTTGATGGTGCTCAAGGCAAGCGGGGCGCTTGGTAAAAGATGAGATCGTGTAAAGTGGGATGTGTTGCTTAATGACCATAAGAGTTATGCAAAGCTCACAGAGGTGAGGGGAATTACTAACTCGAAGGCTTTGGTACTGATGTAAGAGCTTGTACACGGATAACAGAGTGTTCGTGCCCATCCCAAGACACGATCAGAACTTGATGCCATAGAGCATCAGAACTTTCTCTTCAGCATGGAAAGGATACATCTATAGGCGGCCGAAATATGCAACAAGTTTGGCATGTTGCTAGACCTTGAAGGGTATAGTGGGGACTATATTTGCAAACGGTTGTAATCTAGCAAGTGCATTTGCGGGGGCAGAACAAGGCACAAATTGTTCAATAAGACAGAGTAGCCCAAAGGGGATAGTGGTCTCTGAAACTTCCAGCGGGAAGAATGCAAAGAGGAAAGTTGCTCGAACAGGACAAATATCCAAGAGAGATAAGTCCTAGTTCTCTAGAGGGAGAATCATGTGCAACAGACCACACATACTGAGGAAGAGTTCTTCAAGGCAATAGCTCCACAAAGCTCAATGGACTGAGCGAGTGACAAGGAGTCATCGCATGATCTAGAATGAGGAAATGCATTGGTGGATGCATTTCGAGATCAAGTAGGGGAGCAATCCAAGGCAACATCTTATGAAGGCACATTTAGTGTTAATGTGAAAATCGAATTCAACGGAGGGCTGACTCGTGGAATGGTGGACGCAAGGGCCACTATCAACTCAATACAAATTGAGGAGTGGAGTGACTTGGGTGAAACTTGGTGAAGTATCTAAGCTGCATAAAGGGAGTCGACATAGAAGATAGAACATGGAGCGGAGGCATGGAGCTTTCCTTGAACAAAGGTCAAGGGCATGAACTCTTGTAGAGGCAAGAGTGGGATCATGCCATTCCATGGGTTCTTCATTCTGATGGGGTGGACTTATCTTGCATGATGCCAAAGATAAAGGGAGCTTCGAGGCACATGCAAGTTACCTCAGAGATGCATTTGACGGAGTAACTAAGGTGATTCAACTTGCAAAGGCAAAGTTGAGATCAGGAAACCTTAGCACAGGGCAAGAGGATGTAGAGGTGGGTACTCTTGAAGAATATGTCACAGTGTTACCATTCGAGTTGTGAGGAACAAGTGGTGCATAGCAGAGATTATACTGGTATGGGATAGAGGCCCAAGATCCAGACAATGATGCACCAATTATAGTGAAGTCAGGGGGACTTCATGAGCTACTAGGCGATGGACTGTCCTAGAGCTATGTTTCATCCAGGTATAACCCAAGAGTGGGGGGGGGGACGAAATTGAATTGCCAAGGGAGCGAACCAAAAATCAGAGATGGCGGAAGCCCTACGAGGTGTTAGCAGAGGCCACACATAGAGAAGTTGTAGTCCAAGTTCATCACATGAGAATCTGTATGCAATAGAGACGTCACCAGGAGGCGATATGGTGCAACAGATTGTGGTGGAATAGTTCATGGCAATGCAACACATACGGTCATGTCTTGTGAGGGACATGATCATGCGAAGGTATGATCAAGAGCTACTGGGAGCTCCATTTTGGTGTACGACATAACAGGAAGAAGGGCTATGGATTCAAGGGGTGAATGTCATGGTACCGCAGAGGTGGGTCTTTGTGTGTGCATCAGGGCTTGCATTGGATGAAAGCCTTAGTCATCAGCATATGAGGGCTGTATACCACCGAGGAAGAAGTCCAAGTACAAGTACCAGTGAGTCCCATGGTGGGGGACGTGATCGTATAAATGATCGGGAGCTGTTGGGAGCTCCACTTCAGTGAACAATATAATGGCAAGAAGGGCTGTGGATTCAAGGGGTGAATACCATGGTATTGTAGAGGCGAATCTTCCATGTGTGCGCATCAAAGCTTGCATCAGATGAAGGCCTTGGTCATCAGCATACTGGGGCTATGTACCACTGAGGGAGAAGTCATATTGCAAGTACCAGTGAGTCCTATGGAGGAGACTTGATTATACAAAGGTATGATCGGAGCGACTGGAGAGTTGGACTGCTTCAGTACTCACATTCGCTTAAAGGAGCTCGACAAGTTAGAGGACAAAGCCGAGTAAGCGAACGATGTTACCAAGGAAGCTAAGGAGAACAAAATTGATGCGAGCCTTGTAACAAAATAGCCAAGGCCATACATGAGAGTTGCAGTCTGTCTTTCCATCGACCAAGGAGGACTGCTAGGAGGATATAGTAGTGTTGAAGCAGGTGGTCGAAAGGGGTGAGAAAGTGACGACAAGTCTAGTGGGGCTCAGCTACCTAACAGTGAAGCATCGGTTAGAAAGGGGGTGGACTCAGAGGAGTACCACAGTACCACAAAGGCAGATCTACCAATCGTGAAGGAAGGGATACAGATGTAAGGCAATGGATAGTAGGGCCATGGGCTTGGCAGCACCATGGTACGTATAGGCGGGACTTCCGTAGAGTCATCGATCCCTTGCTCTCATGGAGGGAGAGCAAGGGTCGTAAAAGGGGTCGAGGAGGTGGAGAATGCAAAGGCAAACTCCAAGTACCAAGACAAGGTAAAAGGGCAGAGGCCAAAGAACTTCATAAGACTGGTGTCGATGGACTTCTCATCAAGATAGCCAAAAGTGAGGGACTTCGGGTTGATGCAGGAGTGCTCGACTAAGGAACGAAGTAGGCGATACACGGTACTATACCTTTTCTACTTAGAGGAGTAGGCGACAAAGGTGATAGAGACGACGGTACAATCCCAGAAGCAACCAGAACTATCAAAGACTTACTCGAAGTTAGGGGACTCTAAGTTAAGGTAAACTTTTTACTCTTTTCAAGTGAAACTTCTTGTATTCTAGAAGTTCAATGGCAGTGGGAAGGCGATGCTGGTTACAAGTGCCCTGCAAGCCAATCACGTGAGTGATGACACGTATGACATGTTGTGTGATCTTTCTACTTATGATTAATATTGGCATATTCTCACGTTATATTATTTGTTACATATATATTATGATGTCCTTGGTTCTGTGCAATGGGAATCAGATCGTGATGAGATCACGATAATGAGATCGATTCATCTTTAAACACAGATCCTAAATAATCTCGGTCATAGGTTACTCAAGAGGGACATTGAAATAACTGGATAGAATGGTGTACTATATACCCATCGATGGAGGTGGTTAGTCTTATAGCCACTTGTGTGGTGACACTAAGGATATAGTATATGTGCTTATTAGAGAATGAGTTTACTGATTAATCCGCTTATAGAATGCTGTATGGTTAATGATACCTAATGTCAGATAGCGATTCCATAGTCCTAATTGTGTATCTGGTCCTTAGACTTGAGACACTAAAAATGCCTTGTATGAGTACTCCTTTCTTTAATACCATACTTACAGGTTTGAAAAGTTTCAGATCTGGTACAATTGGTTATCGGGATTGGTAGCCAACCTTATGAAGGCAATTGAGTGTCAATAGAGGATCATCCACTCTCAGTATCATGAGCGGAATATCCCATATGTGCTTGTTCAGACAACTCCCTGGCCAAGGTCATTCGGATTGAGAGAGAAGGAGTTCTCTGGTAGAATCCGAATAGAGCAAGACAAACTGATTTCGTATGTGACCTGATAGTACCATGTCCAATATACAATCTCTGAGATATTATTTAGATGAGAGATTATAGATACATGGTTACTGTAGACAGATAGGTCCGATGGATTCGATCCCCTTGTACCGTCAGGGGACTATGGCGTAATAGCCTAGTACGTCCATAGTCGATGAGTCGAATGAATTATTATGAGGATAATAATTTACTATATCAGAAGGAGTTCTAATGGGAGTGACTCACGACCAGCTTGGTATCGGGCCTAGAGGGTCACACACATATGGTGGATACTTCAGCGAATAGAGAATTAAATTAAGATTTAATTAGCCCCTATTTTCATTAGATGAGATCCTATGCTGATGGGCTCCTTGCTTAAGGTCCAATTAGAGTTCTAAGGAGATTATTGGATAGAGACCCAATAATGTAAGGTTAGTGGGTTATTGGATGAAGATCCAATACTCACTAAGGTAGGAGTCCTAGGATTTTTGGTGGCTCTCTATAAATAGGAGGGGAGACTCATGGTTGTACTTTTGAGTATACTTTTGTACTCTTAAAATCATTTGAATGAATGTAAGCTTGAATATTTAAAATCAATAAACTTTTTTTTATTTTTTTCTTCATTATTCTTCTTCCACAATTCCATCACAATTCTTCTAGGATGGCTATCAATATATCATTTATTTGTTATCTCTTGTCTCACCAATAACTATGAAAACTAGATTATTCAAATGAATACTTTGTTTAAACACAAGTTGTGTATGAGATAATAAAAAATGGGTATAATAAGCTCCAAGATGACTATGCACTCATGGCAAATCAAAAAAATTCCTCGAGAAATATGAGAAAAATAGACAAGAAAACTCTCCTTTTGATCTATCAAGACCTTAATGAAATATCATTTAAGAAGATCTTTGTCACCACCAACTCAAAGTAAGCATGAGAGATCCTTTAAAATTTCTATAAAAGAATTAAAAAGTTAAAGAAGGTGCAGCTCCAACCTATAACAGGTGAGTTTAAATTATTGAAAAACAAAGGAGCCCGAGCCCATTTCAAACTATTTGATAAGAGTCCTAGTCATTATCAATCAATAAAAAAAATATATTAAGATATTATAAAAATAGAGCGATAGTGAAAATCTTAAAATCCTTGATTCGACTATACTTAATGACTATTAAAAATATTAAAAAAATCTTGAAGTAATGACCATTGATGAGATTATGACTTATTTACAAGCTCATGAATAAAGAACACAAAAGAAGACAAACGAACAAATGGAGTAAAATCTTTTTAAGTAAGCTTTACGTCGAAGAAGCTAAAGGAAAAAGAATCCCAAAGATCATGATTGTGGCCATAGTAAAAGCTATGATAGAGGTTTAGGCAAGCACAATACAAAAATTACTGGAGAATACCCCATAAAAGGATGCAGAATAGGTGGTTCTCTAAGAGAAAGAAGGTAAGATACATCTAAAAGTTTGTTATTATACTTGAGATTTGTTATTATATTGAGAATTGTTTCATAGTAGTTACCTACTTAGTTAATATGTTTTAGGAATAGTGACTTATGTTTAGGGGTTATAGAGATAGGATACATGATTAATGATTTAGTGGGTAGTTGCTAATCATGGGTGAGATAGTGGGATAAGAAAGTAACGTGAGGTAATTACTATTATGTCTTATAAATATGACCTTAGTTCATGAAACAAGTGAACAAAGAGTGTGTGAATTTGAAGATAATCTTGTAAGTATTTTTTTACCTCCTATTTAATACTATATCATTTTCTTGATTGAAATTATTTTTCGTTAATTGGATCGTAGTATTATGTTTTTATCATTTCCTTGCTCCTCCTTCCCCAATATTTATAGTATCAGAGTCTTGTTTCAATCTGAACTGGGCATTATGGTTTTTAATGGCAATTCTATATCTCAACTCCTTATTCTCATCTTCCCGGACAAATCCTATAAATTTTGGAGTATCATGATGAAGACTCTGTTTAAGTCTCAAGACTTTTAGGATTTAATAGAGAATGGATATGTAGATCCAGATGAAGAAACCAGACTGAGGGAGAATAGAAAAAGGACTCAAAGGCATTGTTCTTCATTCAACAAGTTGTACATGAAACAATCTTTTCAAGAATTACACCACCGACAACCTAAAGACAAGCATGGTTGATACTTCAAAATGAATTTTAAGGCTCATCAAGGGTGATTATGATAAAACTTCAAACCCTTCGTCGTAAGTTTGAAATTTTGTTTATGAAAAGTAATGAATCGGTACAAGATTTTCTTTCTCGAGTGACTGAAATTATTAGTCAAATGAAATTCTATGATGAATATCTTTATGATCAAATAATTATTGTAAAAATTTTGAGAAGTTTAACTTTGAAATTTGATCACGTTGTTATAATTGAGGAGTCAAAAGATTTTTCTACTTATTCATTTGATGAACTAATGGGTTGTTGGGGAATCTCAACGGGTGCATTATATATGCAGCGGAAATCATAATAAAAATTAATTTTCCACATAGATCAAATCATCGTGCAAAAGATTGGAGTCGCGAGAAAAATGTCAAAATTGAAAAATCATGATGTGTGAGAGATTGATTTTACCTAGGGAGATCGTATATCCCTGTATTTTCATATCAGAATGGAGAGGATGAAGGAGGTCAAGCGTCCTCCTCTCTAGTAGTATCAACACAATGGATCTCAACAAAACTCCTCCAATCTGATCTCGTAAATCTTACGTAGAGGGAGGGAGGAGAATAGGAGGGGGAGGCTAAGGCTGCAGCCTATCAATCATGAGTCTCCCTTTTTATTTATAGAGGGCTACTAAAAACCCTAGGGCTCCTGCCTTAGTGGGTATTGGATCTCCATCCAATTACCTACTAACTTTACATTATTGGATTTGTTGGTTACAGGTGTCATGCAAGCCAATGACGTGAGTGATGGCACGTGTGGCACGTTGTGTGATCTTTTTTGCTTATGATTAATATTAACATATTCTCATATTATATTATTTATTATATATATATATATATATATTATGATGTCATTAGTTCTATGTAATGAGAATCAGATCATGATGAGATCACGATAATGAGATTGATTCATCTTTAAACATAGATCTTAAATAATCCTGGTCATAGGTTACTCGAGAGGGACATCGAGATAACCGGACAGACCGGTGTACTATATACCCATTCATATGATGGAGGCAGCTGATCTCATAGTCACTTATGTGGAGACACTAAAGATATAGTACATGTGCTCATTGGAGAAAAAGATTTCTCCGGGAGAATCCGATTAGAGCAAGACTATGACAGATTCCATATGTGACCTAACAGTACCATGTCCAATATGAGAATATGCCAATATTAATCATAAGCAAAAAGATCTCACAGCGTGTCACACATGCCATCACTCATGTGATTGGCTTGTAGGGCACCTATAATCAGCAATCTCCCACTTGACCCAAAGCCAATCACTTATGTGTCTGATCCTCATCAACCTCTATAACGCTTAAATACAATTTGAGCCAGTGGCTTTGTCAGTGGATTTGCAATGTTATCTTCAAATGAAACTCTTTCTATTACTATGTCTTTTCGGGTCATGATCGCTTTAATCAGATAGAACCTCCTCAGAATAATTCTGATAAGACCTGGGTTCTCTTACTAGAGTTATCACCCTGTTATTGTCACAATATATGGAAATCAGCTCCATGCTGCTTGATATGACTCCCATATCATGATAAACTTATTTATCCATACCCCTTCTTTTGCTACTTTTGCTGTAGCAATGTATTCTACCTCCGTGGTCGACTCAGCAGTAGTATCTTGCTTGGAACTCTTCCAGCTTACTGCTCCTCCATTCAGGGTGAAAAAATACCCTGAGTTTGACTTGCTATCATCAATATCAGACTGAAAACTTAAGTCTGTGTAGTCCTCAGCTCAGAGGCTATCTCCTTCATATACTAGTAAAAGATCTTTAGTCCTTCTCAAGTACTTAAGGATATACTTTACTACATTCCAGTGTTCTAAACCTGGATCCACTTGATACCTACTTGTGACACTCAGAGCACGTGCTATATCAGGCCTGGTACATAACATATCATATATGATAGACCTATCACTGAGGCATAGGGTATCCTATCCATGTCTATGCTTTCTTCAGGAGTCTTTAGGGACATACTCCTAGAAAGTGATATTCTATGTCTCATCGGTATGAGACTTCTTTTGGTATTGTCCATACCAAACTTTTTGATAATGGAGTCTATGTACCTAGATTGGGACAATCCAAGCATCCTCTTATATCCATCTCTATAGATCCGAACCTCCAAAATATAGGATGCTTCCCCTAAATCTTTCATGAAGAAGTTTCTGGATAGCCAAGTCTATACTGTGGAGAGTATTCCTATGTCATTCCCAATGATTATGATGTCATCAACATACAACACCAAGAAGGTGAGAGCACTCCCACTTACCTTCTTGTATACACAAGGCTTATCTTTATTCTTAACGAATTCATAAGATCTGATCATCTCCTCAAATCTTATGTTCCAACTTTAGGAAGCTTGCTTTAGTCCATAAATGGACTTAAGTAGTCTGCACATTTTATCTAGACTCTCTCTGGATATGAATCTCTCTGAATGTATCATATGCACCTCCTCCTCGAGGTTGTCATTGAGGAATGCTATTTTCACATCCATCTGCTAGATCTCATAGTCATAGTGTGCTTCAATAGCAAAAAGAATTCTAATGGATTTAAGCATAACTATAGGTGAAAAGGTTTCGTTATAGTAAACTCTTTGTCTTTGACAATATCCTTTAGCTACTAGCCTTATCTTATAGGTCTCCACCTTTTTATCTACTTCGATTTTATTTTTGAAGATCCATTTGCAGCCAATGGGTATGATACTCTCAAGTGCATCCACAAAGTTCCAAACCTTATTAGAGTACATGGAATCCATTCAGAATTCATAGCTTCTTGCCACTTCCCGGAGTCTATACTCATAATAGCCTTCTTGGAGGTATGAGGATAAACATCCTAAGAGTCCTCTCCAATGATATGACTCACATATCTTTCAAGAGGGTGAGATACTTTGTTACACTTATGCAAAGTTAGGACTTGTGTGTTAGGTACCTGAACAAATTCGGGCTCTGGAATGGTGCTTGAGCTGGGTTCTCTAACCTTACTCAATTCTATCTCACTCGTACTGTTTTCACCAAGAATATGTTCATTCTCAAGGAACATAGCTCTCTTAGCAACAAAGACTTTTTGGTCCTCGGGATGATAAAAATAATATCCCAAAGTCTCCTTAGGGTATCCCATGAATGTGCACTGTTCTGTACTTGATTCTAACTTGTCGAGGTTATGTCTTCTAACGTGGACAGGATAGCCCCAAATCTTAACCACCTTAAGATCGGACTTCTTTTCTTTCTATATCTTATATGGTGTAGATATTACCGACTTTGATGAAACTCTGTTCAGAAGGTAAGTTATAGTCTCTAGGGCATATCCCTAGAACAAGATGAGTAGGTCAGCGAAACTCATCATAGATCACATAATGTCTAATAGCATGCGATTCCTCCTTTTTGATACACCATTGAGCTGAGGTGTATACGGATGTGTCCACTAGGATAGAATCCTATTGTCCTTGAGGAAATGGGTGAACTTCATATTCAAGTATTCTTCTCCTCGATCTGATCGAAGAGCCTTAATACTCATTCTAATCTAGTTCTCGACTTCATTCTTATATTCCCTGAATTTCTTAAAGGCCTTAGATTTTTACTTCATCAAGTACACATGTGCATACCTAAAGAAATCATTAGTTAATATAAAGAAGTATGAGTAACCATCTATAGCCTGAGTCGACATGGGACCACATACATCATCACTATGTATGAGTTCTAATAATTCAGTGGCTCTCTCTCAAGTTCCACTAAAAGGAGAGTTAGTCATTTTCTCATGAAGGCAAGGATCACAAGTTGCATATAATTCATAGTCAAATGGATCTAAGTATCCATCTTTCAGCAACTTTTGAATCTTTCCCTCATGTATATGACCTGGCCTACAATGCCATATGTATGTATTTTCACCTCATCTTTTTTCCTCTTAGACATTTATATTCATGATGTGTGGAGAAGTGTCTAATATATATAAATCATTTATTAATGTCCCTGTAGTGATGATCTCATCATTCATAATTATTAAATAACTATTATTCCCAAAAACTAATTTATATCCACTAATTGTCAAATAAAAGATGGATATAATATTGTTTGATAATAGAGGGAACAAAATAGCATGCATATAATGCAATGATACTCCACCAGGTAGATGCAGGATGACCTCTCTGATGGTAATTGTAGCAACTCTTGCTCCATTACCCATCTTGAGGTCCATCTCACCTCTTACTAATCTCCTAGGTCTTGCTAGAAACTGCAATGAATTATAGATATGATAAACACTTTCGATATTCAATACTCATATGTTATCATGAAAATCTAACAATTGGAGATTGATCATGAATATACCTGAAGCTTCTCTAAGCTTCTATTTTGCCTTCTCGGCAAGGTAGTCCTTACAGTTCCTCTTCTAATGCCCATCTTAGTCGAAGTGGAAGCATTGTCCTTTGTCCTTTGCCGGGTCTTTCTTAGCAACCTTTGTCTTACCTGATATTTCTTTACCCTTGCCCTTCTTAAGGGTCTTGCTAGCCTTCCTTTTCTAATTGGTCTCACCAATATAGAGAACTGGATTCTCTTTCTTAATAGTGCTCTCACATTCCCTCAATATATTGAGGAGTTTAGGTAGAGTCACCTCAAACTAGTTCATATGAACTGTAAAAAGGAATATGGTAGGGACTGAAGTATAAGATCAACATATAGGTTATCCTCTGGGACTATCTATATACTTCACAAAGCGAGCGATCTCATCCTCGCTTGTCCTTTTCTTCGGTATGGGCACAATCATGTTAATGACATATAGGATTTTCTCCTCCGTGAGAATAATTCTTAAATTGCAGAACCTTTAGACCAATGAGACGGTTGGCATCAAGTATGCCACGTAGGGGGTTTACAAGCGATAAATAAGATATAACCTAAATTAAATAATATACAGATTTTACAGAAAATACTAAGATATGAACTTATATCTTAATGTACTCCCACTATTTTCCTAGGGACTCACACGATACTCTCGACACGTGAGTCGAAAGTCTTTGGCATACTCCTAGTGGGGATTGGGACAATCGATATCTTAGTGCAACCTTGAGGGACTCGACCAACTATACTAAGCCTAAAAGGCAGGCAACTCTTGCCAATCACAACTCCTTATGATTCTCATCATGTTCGACATCCGAATCATCATGGTCTTGACTACTCAACCAACCATGAAGTTCAGTTAAGTCATCACCATCATTACAAGATGAGTCTGATTCGATGGATATGCTCTCGATTGCTCGATAAAGTCATACCATGTCCTCAGGTCACCAGTGACATCTATATGTCGTAGGCAAGAACTCAATCACATAGATAGGTGAGCCTTGAGGGACTCGACCAACTCAACCTATATCCTGATTCAATTTATTCCAATAATGATGGAAGGCCACGTGGGTCAATCTTATTGCCTCATGCTTACCGACTTAATATTATCGTAGGAGGGGTTTTGTTTCGTATCAGTTTCCTAATATGTCATGTCACACACATACACATACATATTTAATATATATCTACATCGTATATAAATATAAATATAAATAAATAAATAAATATATATATATATATAGTAGGTGTATAACATATCACATTTACAAGTCACACCGGATGATCATGAGTTGTCACATAATATGATTAAGCCCGAGCCAATGGGCCTAATCACTTACAATAGGATTTATGTGTGCATCGACGTATCTCTATGCCCTATGATTGTTGATCTCATTATCATCGGTTTCGTCGAATCCTCGTCGCATCACCATGCATCATGATCCACCACGACATCGTGGGTCCTACTATCACCTCCACGCTCCCGCTGCGCCTATCCATGTAATTATAAATAATCACAAGCACGTAGGCCCGACAATAAACAAGAAAAACAAAAGCTCACAGGCCCCAATAATAATAATAATAATAATAATAATAATAATAATAATAATAATAATCATCATAATCATAATTACACACATCATAATACATGGCTCATGTTATCCATCTACATCATACATCACATCATATATAGGATTACTAGATGTATAATAATTAATTAAACTATTTAATTAATTATTTTTAAAAAATTAGGATATGCTTAAAATTTTTAAAATTATCAAGGGTATTTTTGTAATTCTAGATAAGAGGACAGTGCTCAAAATTTTTAGTGAGGGTATTTAAGGAATTCTATAAAATGGGACAGAGTTAGAATTTCTTAAATTTTGAGGGGCATAACCATATTTTTCGTAAAAAGATGCCCTAGCCCTCCCCTTCTACCCTCATCCTATGGTTGCTGCACGTCGTTGGCGACCCTACCTCGCGCGGCCACCTGGTCCACGAGCCCGCCTACGGGCGTATGCCCGTAGGCAGCCACCACTATGGGTGGGTGCCACGCTGTAGGTTGACGCTCCTATGGGTGTCGCACTGTAGGCAGCTACCACTGTGGGTTGTTGCCCTTGTAGGGGGCTTTGGCCACATCCGACTACACCCTTACTGGTGGCCAAACCGTGGTCGGCCACCCCTACAAGAGGCCTGGCCATGGCCAGCCACCCTTGTAGAGGGCTTGGCCGTGGCCGGCCACCCTCTCTCCTCACTACCTTTGCTGTGAAAATACAGTAATAATGTGTAGAATGATTCTATGCGATTCAATCTCATCACACACAGTTAAAAAACCAATCTTTTACATGAGAACCTTGACTCTGATACAACTGTTGAGAAACCATAGCAAATGCATCATATGCACAACAGAAATCAAATAAAAACTCCCACACAAATCAAATCGTCATGCAAAAAATTGAGATAATAAAAAAAATGTCAAAACCGAAAAACCACGATACATGAGAGATTGATTTTATCTAGGGAGATCATATATCCCTGTATTTCCAAATCCGGATAGAGAGGATGAAGGAGGTCAAGCATCATTCTCTCTAGCGGTATCCACATAATAGATCTTAGTGAAACTCCTCCAATCTGATCTCACAACTCTTGTACAGAGGGAGGGAGGAGAATAGGAGGGGGAGGCTAAGGTTGTAGCCTATCAACCATGAGTCTCCCCTCCTATTTATAAAGGGTCACCAAAAACCCTAGGGCTTAACCAAGAAACTTATCTAATTACCCACTAACCTTGCATTATTGGATCTCTATCCAATAATCTCCTTAGGCCTCTAATTGGGCGTCAACCAAGGAGCTCCTCTGCATAGGGTCTCATCTAATGAGAGTAGGGGCTAATTGGATCTCCATGCAATCCTCTATTCACTGAAGCATCCACCATATGTGTATGACCCTCTAGGCCCGATACCGAGCTGACTATGAGTCACTCTTATCAGAACTCCTTCTGATATGGTGAATTATTATCTCCATAATAATTCACTCGACTTATCAACTATGGACGTACTAGACACTATGCCATAGTCCCCAGATGGTACAGGGGGGGATCAAATGTATCAGACATGTCTATCCACAGTTACCGTGTATCTATAATTCCTCATCCAACTAATATCTCAAAGACTGTATATTAGACATGGTATTATCAGGTCACATACTAAATCAATTTATCTTGCTCTAATCAGATTCTACTGGAGAACTCTCTCTCTCAAATCTGAATGATCCTGGCCAGGGATTTATCTAAATAAGTATATATAGGATATTCCTCTCATGATACCGAGAGTGGATGATCCTCTATTTACACTCAATTGCCTTCATAAGGTTGGCTGCCAATCCTGATAACCAATTGTACTAGATCTGAAACTTTCTAAACCTATAAGTCTGACGTTAAAAAAAGGAGTACTCATACAAGACATCCTTGATGTCTCAAGTCAAAGGATCAGATACACAACTAAGACTATAGAATTGCTATTTGACATTAGGTATCATCAACTATATATCATTCAATAAGTGGATCAATCAGTGAACTCATTCTCCAATGAGCACTTGTACTATATCCTTAGTGTCTCCACATAAGTGATTATGAGACCAGCCGCATCCATTATATGGATGAATATATAGTACATCGATCTGTTTGGTTATCTCGATGTCTCTCTCGAGTAGTCTGTGATCAAGATTATTTAGGATATGTGTTTAAAGGTGAATCGATTTCATTATCATGATCTCATCACGATCCAATTTTCATTACATAGAACCAAGAAAATCATAGATAATATAATATAAGAATATGTTAATATTAATCATAAGTAAAAATATCGCACAATGTGTCACACATGCCATCACTTACGTGATTGACTTGCAGGGCACTTGTAACCAGCATGGGTTCTTTGCAAGCACATGAAGCAAGGTTGAATAAGTCACTTAAAAAAATAAAAAAAATTATTTTAGGTTAAGGGGCAGTCTTTTACTTCAAAAGAAGACAAAAAATCATTATGAAAAAGATATGATAGAGAAGGATTTCGAGGTAGAGGAAATGAAAATGGAAGAAGAAGAAGAGGAAGAGGAAGATGACACTTTGATGGGCATGATGAAATATAATAAATTATGATCAGAAAAACTATAAGAGTGGAATTCAATGTCACTTTTGTAAAGAGTTTGGTCATATGAAGGCAGATTACTAGAAAAGAGAAAATCAAGTAAGCTATGTAGAGGAAAATAAAGATAATAATAAGTTGTTTATGACTCATTCACAAGTTAATGATATCTCAAATGATATTTGGTTCTTAGATAATAGATGTTATAATAATATGTCAAGCATAAGATCAATATTTAGAGATATTGATGAGACTCATAGGTTGAAAGTTAAACTTGGAGATAGCAAGTAAATCCAAGTGGAAGGAAAATGAACAATTGAGGTGAAGATAAATCAAGAAAAGATAAAATACATTGATAATATTTTTTATATTCCTAGTTTATCACATAACTTGTTGAGTGTTAGACAATTGATAGATGCTAGATATTCAGTTATATTTGATGATGGTTCATGCACTACTAATGATAAGAAATCTGGTTTGATTATAGCAAATGTTTAAATGACGCAAAAATAAGATGTTTTCAATTGATATTCCAAATATTGAGAAACATGCTCTTGTTATAAATCAAAAGAATTAGATAAATTTATGATATTTGAGATATTGATAACTTAACATTAAGGGTTTAAGATTATTAAATAAAAAATGATTTATGAATTACCTAAAATTAATACACTTGATATATGTGAATGATATATTTATGACAAACAAAGTAAGAAACTATTTTTGGTTAGAAAAGCATAGAAAGCATCTAATTATCTTGAATTAATTCATGCTGACTTATATGGACCTATGAATATAAAATCATTTGGGGGAAGTTGATATTTTCTATTATTTATTAATGACTATAGCCACATGAGTTGGATATATTTTCTGGAAGTATTTAAAAGTATAAGACTCGGTTTGTATCTAGTGGAGTCATAACATGAAGTATTTATGACATAGATGAATAAGTTGCAGATATTCTCACCATCTTTTTTAGTTCAGAAGCATATTTATTTCATGTCTCAAATCGGTGTATGTAACTATAAATCAAGGGAGAGTATTGAAAATTGATTCATAGTAGTTACCTAATTAGTTAACATATTTTAGGAGTAATGACTTATGTTTAGGAGTTGTGGAGGTAGTGGCTCATGATTAAGGATTTAGTAGGTAGTTGCTAATCATGGGTGAGATGGTGGAGATAGTGTGATAAAAAAGTGGTGTGAGGTAGTTACTATTATGTCCTATAAATAGGATCTTAGTTCATGAAGCAAGTGAGCAAAGAGTGTATACATTTAGAGATAATTTTGTAATTGTTATTTTATCTCCTGTTTAATACTACATCATTTTCTTGATTGAAATTATTTTTCATTAATTGGATCGTAGTATTTTATTTTTATTATTTTCTTGCTCCTCCTTCCCTAATATATTATTCATCTAAATGTTAGTATCATGATTCTAGCCAAGATGATGAGAAGACAAATTATACTAAAAAGAATGAGAAAAAGATAATTCTATCTTATTGCTAATATAAAAGGAAGGAAAGGAGACACTTAACATCCTTTAGTACCTGGGACAGTAGAGCAACTAATAAACATATGTTCACGGAGCTTAACGAAGAGGTCTTTTGGAGATTTCTCAAAAGTGGAAGTAAAGAGAAAAGGTAAATATTCAAGCTAAAAATAAAAATTATCATTTTATCTCTAATATCTATTATGTGCCCAACACTAAGACAAACATTTTAAGCTTACGACAACATTTAGAGAAAGGACATAAATATGCATATAAAAAATACAACTCTTATACTAAGAAATCAAAGTATGAAGATAATTGCTCTAAGTGCAAATGACTAAAATAAATTATTCATATTGAACATAAAGCATGTTGATGATAAATGCTTGAATAGTAGCTTTAAATAAATATGACATTTAAGGCATGCATATCTCTACTTTGGTGCACTTAAGTTATTATTAAATAAAAGGATGATGAAAGGACACCACACATCGATTCTCCAAATCAATTTGTGAAGCAAGTATTCTTGACAAACTACTAACAAAGATCCTTTCAAGTGACTCTCCGACATCTTATGGTGAGCATCTTTATTTTCTAACATTAGTTGATGATTTTAGTAGGCAAATGTGAGTCCGCTTTCTTCTAAAGAGAAATCAATGGATTTTTAATCATTTAAGAAGTTTAAAAATATAAGTGGAGAATCTAATTGGCTATACTATCATAGTCTTATGATTTGACTATGAAGAAAAATTCATATCAAAAGAGTCTCAAAGCTTTTGTGAAACATATGATATTTAAAGAATATTGACAACACTTAATTCCCCTAAAAAAATGATGCCGTGAAGAGGAAGAAACAAATATCCTCGCTTGAAGCATGCTATAAAGTAAGAAGATGCCAAAGAAGTTTTGGGATGAGTCATCACATGTATGGTTTATCTACTCAACAGATGTCCAATAGTGAGCTTGGAAGATATAACACCACAAGATTCTTGGATGTATTGCCTATAATTATGTTTCAAATCAAAGAAGAATAAAATTAGATAACAAAAGCCTCAAATATATTTTCATTGGCTAAAATACTCTATCTAAAGCCTACAAATTTTTTGAACCAAAAAATAGAAAGTTCATGTGATTAGAGATGTGGAGTTTCATAAAGATGGAGTAGGGAATTGGAGCACAAATATAAAGGAGATAGAGGATAAAGACAAAGATAAAGTGATAAATGAAGAGCCGACACCTCTTATCTTTTATATCAAGCTCATCTTTGGGAGAAGGTTCAATACTTAGAAGAATAAAGAGTGGAGTTATTTGTTTTAAAGATGCAAGTAAAAATAAAAAGTGGAGGAAAGTTATAGTATAAGATTATATGACGCTTTATATTTGGATAAGATATATAATGAGATTTATTGGATTCTAATAATAAATATTAGTTAATATTAAATTAAAATCTATATTATATTAAGATATTTTAGGGGATACCCTTGATAGAAGAAACTCTCATAATAACTTATCCTAGACTCTCTGCTCTCGCTTATAAATAGACATGATCTCCTCTGAACCTAATACGTGATGTGACAGTACGATGTATTACAGTTTACAGGGGAATAGAGAGATTATGACTATTCTCTCATATTTCCTAAAAACTATTAATCTCAGTGGTCCTGTGAAAAGATAGGAAGAGATGAGGAGTTCTAAATCTATTCTAGTTCTCTTTTGTAGATCGACGTACGGTGATATTTAGATCTGGAGAATGGTACTTTTGCAGATCAGAAAGAGATCTTATTTATATAGCATCGGAAGGTACGTATCGTAAATCGATCTAATATTATTTGACTTCAGTCCTAGCATAAAAATTTTTCACATAAAAGATTACATATTACAGTTTTATGTTTTCAATCGGTATCAGAGCCTAGGTTCTTAAGATTAATTAAATTAGATCTGCTATTTTGTTTACAATGCTTTAATGATCTGAATATCTTGTCAGTCTGAATTCATATCTGTTTTGTTATATAGCTTATTTGTGAACGATGTGAAATTTTTTTGACATCATAATCTTTGATGATCACTATGCACCAACGACAAATGCAACAATCTCATTGCGCATGGCAGAATTTGCCTACGGTAGGGCTGCACTAAGCAGCGTGTGCACACCTTAGTAACTAAGGGCATCCGTGGTAGCCATGCTAGTAACAATCCAGGCAGGCAATTAGGCTGGTCGTGTAGGCAGCAACTGCATCTAACGACGACCGCGTGTGGGTAAAGATTGCCACAAGCGGTTGGCGGTAGTTGCCTGCAGCAGAAGCCGCATAAGTGGCGGCTGCGCATGGGTAAAGACCGCATCCAGTGACGGCCACACGTGGGTTGAGGTCGCAGGCAGCAACCATGTGCTGGCGCGGCGCAAGTGACAATCGCTTTCTTGCGATGGACGCGAGGGCAGAGGCCACGTAGGAGTCGTTGCACAGGTGACGACGGCTGCATCAGCAGAATAGAGCTAGAGTTTACTTTTCCTTCAAAGGAAATTATGGTTTTACCCCAACTTGGAGTCCCCCAACTTGGAGTAAGTCTTTGATAGATCTGGTCGCCTTTGGGATTATACCATCTTCTTCATCACCTTTGTCGCCTACTCCTCTTGAGTAGAAAGGTATAGTACCATATACTGCCTACTTCGTTCCTTGGTCGAGCACTCCTGTATCAACCCGAAGTCCCTTAATTTTAGCTATCTTGATGAGAAGCCCATCGACATCGGTCTTATGAAGTTTCTTGGCCTCTGCCCTTCTGCCTTGTCTTGGTACTTGGAGTTTGACTCTGCATTCTCCACCTCCTCGGCCCCTTTTACGACCAATGCTCTCCCTCTATGAGAGTAAGGGATCGATAACTTCACGGAAGTCTCACATCTGTGATACCATGGCGTTGCCCAGTCCATTGCACTACTATCCATTATCTTGCATCTTCATCCCTTCCTTCACGATCGGCAGATCTGTCTCTATGGCACTGTGGAGCTCCTCTGAGTCTACCTCCTTTCTAACTGATGCTTTTCTTTTGGGTACCTAGGCCCCGCTGGACTTGTCGTCGCTTCCTCACCCCTTTCAACCACCTGCTTCGACACCACTGTGTCCTCCTAGCAGTTCTCCTTGGTCGATGGAAAGACAGACTGCAACTCTCATGCATGGCCTCCGCCATCTTGTTGCAGGGCTCACGCCGATTCTGTTCTCCTTAGCTTCCTTGGTAGCAACGTTCGCTTACTCAGCCTTGACCTCGACTTGCCGAGCTCCCTTAAACGAATGTGAGCATCAAGCTCCAACTCTCCAGCTGCTCCGATTATACCTTAGTATAATCAAGTCCCTCCATGGGACTTACTGGTACTTGCAATCTGACTACTCCTTCGGTGGTACACAGCCCTTATATGTTGACGACCAAGGCTTTCATCTGATGCAAGCTTTGATATATACACACGGAAGACCCGCCTCTGCGGTACTGTGACATTCACTCATTGAATCCACAACCCTTCTTACCGTTGCATTGTTCACCGAAGTGGAGCTCCTAGCAGCTTCTGATCATACCTCCGCATGATCTTTATCCCTCACCGGATAAAGATTGTCTGCATTGCACTGCCACGAACTATTCCACCATGATCCACTGCACCATGTCGCCTCCTAATGACATCTCTATTGCATACAGATTCTCGTGTGATGAACTCGGACTACGACTTCTCCATGTGTGGCCTCTACCAACACATCGTAGGGCCTCCGCAATCTCTGATTTTTTTTTAGTTCGCTCCCTTGGCAATTCCCCTTTGTCCGCCCACTCTTGGGTTACACCTGGATGAAGCATAGCTCTAGGACAGTCCGTTGCCTAGTAGCTCCTGAAGTCCCCTGACATCGCTATAGTTGGTGCACCATTGTCTGGATCTTGGGCCTCTATCCCCTACCAACACAATCTTGCTATGCACCTCCTATTCCTGACAACTTGAATGATAACACTGTGGTATATTCTTCAAGAGTACCCGCCTCTGCATCCTCTTACCCTGTACTAAGGTCTCATGATCCCAACTTTGCCTCCGTAAGTTGAATCACCTTAGTTACTCCATCAAATACATCTCTGAGGTAGCTTGCATGTGCCTTGAAGCTCCCTTCATCTTTGGCACCATGTAAAATAAGTATGTCCCATCAGAATGGAGAACCCATAAAACAACATGATCCCACTCTTGCCTCTACAAGAGTTCATGCCCTTGACTTCTGTCTAAGGAAAGCTCCGTGCCTCCGCTCCATGTTCCATTTTCTATGTCGACTCCCTTCATGCAGCTTGGATACTTCATCGAGTTCCACCCAAGTTGCTCTGCTCCTCGATTTGCATTAGGTTGATAGTAGCCCTCACGTCCATCATTCCATGGGTCAGCCCTCTATTGAGTTTGATTTCTGCATCGACTCTAAGTGTGCCTTCATATGATGTTGCCTTGGATTGCTCTCCCACTTGATCTCGAAATGCATCCACCAATGCATTACCTCCTTTGAGATCATGCGACAACTCTTCGTCGCTCACTCGGTCCGTTGAGCTTTGTGGAGATATAGCCTTGAGGAACTCTTCCTCAATATGTACAATCCGTTGCACATGATTCTCCCACTAGAGAACTAGGACTTATCCCTCCTGGATATCTGTCCTGCTGGAGCAACTTTTGTCTTTACATACTTCTCACTGGAAGTTTCAGAGACCATCATCCCCTTTCGACTACTCCGTCTTGCTGAACTTGTGTCTTGTTCTGCCCCTGCAAATGTACTTGCTAGATTACGACCCTTCTCTAATACAGTCTCCACTGCACCCTTCAAGGTCTAGCAACATGCTGAACTTGTTGCACATTTCAGCCGCCTATGGACATATCCTTTCCATATCGAAGAGAAAGTTCTGATCGTGCCTTGGGATGGCCACGAACATTCTATCATCCATGTACAAGCCCTTGCATGAGTTCCAAATCCTTCGAGTTAGCAATTCCCCTCACCTCTGTGAGCTTTGCACAACTCTTTCGGTCGTTACACAATACCTCCCACCTTGCACGGTCTCATCTTTCACCAAGCACCCTGCTTTGCCTGGAGCACTATCAAGTTTGGTTGCCAACGTCAAGCTATAGCTCGAACTCAACCATCCCAATCTTTGTGTGCTACACATTCTTCTTCGCTTGCTTGTCCTTGTTGTGCCTCTCACGCAAAGGGGTTGGCTATTCCTTGAATGCCAAACCAGGATGCCCGCTCCTCTGAGTGACTCCTTTCCCTACATCTCAATATCCGTTTCCCCCAAACGGTTGTGCATCTTGTCCTCCACACAGCCTAGCTAGGTCCCCCACGTTTGTATGGCAAGTGTTTCTGTGTGTGCTTGTCTCGCTCTGATACCACATTTGTCATGGACTTAGCTGATTTTACCTAAGCCGTGCGGTACCCATGCGTGTCCATCCGCAAAGGTCAGCCCTCCCCGAGATCTCCTAAAGTCTCATAGACTTACAAAAAGAGAAAACAGGCCAGAAGAAGCAATTCCCATGGGATCCATAAGCAACTGCTCAAGAAAACACTTTATAAAGCCAAAATACAAATTACACCTATGGATATTACAAACTCAGAGAGGTTGCACACAAAGGATAATGGTCCATTACAGACTGAAGTCCCTACAAGTGCTTATAAGACACACTTGTATTTATAAGCCAAACTTTCCCATAAAGTAAATCAAACTAGGGTTGCTAAGCCTATTGCAAGCCCGCTTCTTGTTGTATAAGATATGTACTTAAACCGAAGGACACGAACTAACACAAGCATTTCATCGAACACCTTGTTTACATTGTTGTCCGTGACAATGTGCTGGCGGCCGTGCGCAAGTGACAATCACTTTCTAGCGATCGACGCGAGGGCAGAGGCCACACAGGAGTCGTTGCACAGGTGACGATGGCTGCATCAGCAGAAGAGAGCTAGAGTTTACTTTTCCTTCAAAGGAAATTATGGTTTTGTCCTTCTACAGAATAGGGTTAGGGTCTTCGTTTCCTTTAGAGGAAATTATGGTTTTGGCTAGGGTTTTCTTTTCCTTTAGAGAAAATTATGGTTTTGCCCTTCTATATAATAGGGTTTATGTGTTCTTTTCCTTTAGAGAAAATTATAATTTTGCCCTTCTATAGAATAGAGTTAGGGTGTTCTTTTCTTAAAGAGAAAATTATGATTTTACCCTTAGAGAAAATTATGATTTTACCCTTCTTCATTTTATTAATACCTATTACACCTATTACATTTGTGCCCTTTATAAACTTGGAATTCTACATAGAATTACGATTTTGCCACTATAAAATTGAGAAATTTTTGTTTATTTTCTCAATTATGAAATTGATCAATGTATAATTTAATAAAACTTAATCATGATTATATTTTGATTATTCATTGATCAAATTTAGTTTTGATTAAATTTGGAAAGAATTACATCTTGATCAATTTTTATTATTTTGATCAATTTATTTAATTAGGCTTATGAGCTTCCCCAATTAAATAAAATTAATCAATTTAATTAAAAATATAAATTATTATTTCTTTTATAGTTTTTTCATATGAGTTATTGATTGTACATAATAAATAAAATCTAATTATTCTTCTTGGATATTTATTATGTTATGCACATGCATATGTTTGAAACATAATGCATAAAATTATGAAATAATATTTATTTTTCACATAAAGGCATGATTTATAAGTTATCATGACTATAGTTATCATATGAGTTTTTTTCTGCTGATTAATATTTAATATTTATTATGGTTGTTATATTATTATTAAATAATTTCAACATAAATTGGAATTAAAGAAACATGATGAATATTATTTGTAGTTCATCTCCCTAAATTTTTTCTGATTTCTAACTGCCAAAGTGGCCTGAGATGATAGGCTTATAGGATATGAATTATAATAAATGTCTACAATTTAAGTTGTATTTTATATTATTGCATTAGTCTTATAGTCACCAAAGTGGCGTATATCAATGATTTATAAAATTACATTAAGAAGTTCTAAATAACATTAAGAAAATAATATTCACAATAGCATACAAATTAAGAGATTTAGATAATCCCAAAGAATAATCTATTTCAAATAATCATGTGATGGGGTAGGATGAAACTATTATAGATATCCTTGTAGTTTAGAATTGTATACCCAAAGGTAGTAAAACTATTTAACAAGGATGATATCAGTCCTTTATAAATGATTTTGAGTGAACACTAGATATGTCTATATTTTATCCAAAGGTTAAATATTGATGATATCAATAGTTCATCATATTTTAGTAAATTTAAAGCATTAATGTTATTTTATGTCTTACAGTGGTATTTCCATCTATACATCTCATGCTTCTAGTGTCCATATACTCTCTAATCAAATTACTTAGAATGATTAGAGCATGTGTAATTCACATTACGCATATTAGATCTTGATTTAGCATTGCTTGTTGAAAAGCCAATAGAATTAATTGATGAAAGTACTGTAGAACAAGTCAATGAAATGAAGGCTTGGGAAAGATCCGATAGGCTCAGTTTAATGTTCATCAGAATGACAATTACAAATAACATAAAGACTTCATAATCGATTGCAACTAGTACATGGGAATATTTAAAGGTTATTGAAGATAGATTTAAATCTACTGATAAGTCATTGGCTGATATACTAATGAAAGAACTGACTACAGCTCAGTATGAAGGCTCTCGAGGAATTCATGATCACATCCTCAATATAGCTAATAAAGCTGTAAAACTTAAAGCATTAGGAAGAAATGTTGATGAATCTTTCCTCGTGCAATTCATTCTTAATTCTCTTCATTCTAAGTTTTGTCTATTCAAGATTCACTATAATATAAATAAGGTTAAGTGAGACTTGAATGAGTTAACTAATATGTGTGTGCAGGAGGAATTAAGATTAAGATAGAAAATTTTATATAATATTATGATTGCTACTCAAAGAACTAGTAACAAGAAAAGAAAATTAAGGCACCATCCATCAAAAAAATTTACCCGGTTTGGAAATGTTAAACAGACTGATGAAAGGAAAGCTATTACAGTAAAGTACTTCTTTTATAGTAAGAAGGGACATGTAAAGAATGACTGCATTAAACACAAAATTTGATTTTAAAAGAAGGATATAAACTCGACCTTTGTATGTTTCAAATTAAACATTACAGAAATTCATTCTAATACATGGTGGATTAATTCTGGTACTTAAACTCATGTTACTAATAATATGTAAGGATTTCTTTCAATTCAGAAATCAAAAGAAACATAAAAGATTCATAATTATGAGAAATTATCTCAAAGCGAAAGTGATATCAGTAAGGATTTATCACTTACGGTAAGAGAAGGGTTATCTGATGGATCTTGAAGATACATGTTTTGTTCCTACCATTTCTAAAAATTTAGTTTCTCTATCTAGAATTGATGAGTTTGGATATTGTCTTTCTTTTGGTAATGGTAAGCATAATATATTTTATGATTCAATAAAAGTTGATTTTAGAATTCTGTCTGATGATTTGTACATAATTAATTTGAATCTTGAGTTTACAAGATAGAATTGACCCTAAATCAAGTGTTGGATTAAAATATAATTTTAAAAATAAAAGATCTTCTATAATGTGGCATAGACGTTTGGGACATATATCTAAGGAAAGAATTAAAAGATTAGGAGTATGATAAGTTATTTTTCTGTACCCGAGTCAATGTGGGGTAATGCTCTTAGGACAACTATGTATATCTTGAACAAGATTCCTAGTAAGTCAGTTTCATTAACTCCATTTAAGTTATGGACTAATAGGAAACCCAGTTTAAAACATTTACATATTTGGGGGTGTCCTGCAGAGATAAGAGTATTTAATCCATATGAAAAAAAATTGGATCCAAGAATAATTTTTGGATATTTTATTGATTACCTAAAAAGATCAAAAGATACAAATTTTATTACCCTAATCATAATATAAGGATAGTAGAATTTGGTAATACAAAATTCCTAGAAGATGTTGAAATCAATGAGAGTCAAAAATATCGAAGGAATAATTTTGATATTAAGGAGATTCAAGTTAATTCTCTCATATTATCTCATATTCGAAAAATTATTATTCCTAAAATCAAGGAGAGAATTGATAAGAGTGAATAAAAAAATAACATCGATAAACTCTCACATGATATTGATGTCATCATTAATGATCTTATAGAACAATCATAATTCATAATTTTGAGAAGATCTCAAAGGAAAGAAAACTTATTATTTCTGATGATTATATGGTATATCTGCAAGAATCATATTATGATATAGGAATTAAAAGAGACCTTTTATCATTTTCATAAGCCATAGAAAAGAATGATTCTGAAAAATAGTATGATATAATGAAAGAGGAGTTAAAACCAATAGACTAAAATGGTGTCTAGGAACTTATTGAATTATTCAATAATTACAAAAGAGTAGGTTGTAAATGAGTCTTTAAGATAAAATATGACTCAATGGATAATATTGAATGATTTAAAGTCAGACTTATAGTCTAAGGTTTTTCTCAGAAAGAAGATATTGACTACCATTAGACCTTTTCTCCAATTACTCGAAACGATTCATCGAGAATCATCATGACATTAGTAATTCATTATGATGTTAAGTTACATCATATGGATATGAAAACAATATTTCTGAATGAGGATCTAGATGAGAAAATCTATATGGAACAACCTTAAGGATTTATAGAAAAGGAAAAGGAAAGTTGGACTTGCAAACTTAAGAAATCTATTTATGGCCTTAAATAAACTTCCAAATAATGGTATATAAAATTTCATGATACCATTACTTCATTTAGATTTAAGAAAAATACTGTTAATCAATATATATATCTAAAGGTTAGCGAGAGCAAGTTTATTATATTGGTTCTATATGTGGATGATATATTGCTTGCCAGTGGTGATCTTAGTTATTGCACGAAACCAAGATATTTCTTAATAAGAACTTTAAGATAGTTGATATGAATGAGGCAACCTATGTTATTAACATAGAGATATTTAAGGACAGTTCTTAGGGATTATTAGGACTATTTTAGAAAGGTTATATCAATCGTATCTTGGAGAGATTTAATATACAGTTTTGCTCAGCCAATGATATACCTATTACTAGAGGTAAAAAATTTAGCCAAAATCAGTGCCCAAAAAATGACTTAAAAAGGGATCAAATAAAGAATATTTCTTATAAGTGCGCAATTGGATGTCTATTATATACTTAAACCTGTACAAGACCCGATATTAGTTTTATAGTTGTAATGTTGGGTAGATACTAGAATAACCAAAAAATGGAACATTGGAAAGCTGCAAAGAAAACAATGAGATATCTGCAAGGGACAAAAGATTATATGCTAACATATAGGAGATCAAATCAACTTAAAGCGATCGGATATTCAGTTGCTGATTTTGTATATTGCTTCGATAGTAGAAAATCCACATCAAGATTTGTATTTATGCTAATTGGTGGGGTAGTTTTTTGAAAAAGTATAAAATGATCACTTATTATATTATCAATGATGGAAGCTAAATTTCTGGCATGCTTTAAGGCCACAAATCAAACCTTATGGTTGTAAAATTTTATCTCAAGACTTAATATGGTTGACTTAATTGCCAAGGTGCTGAAGATGTTTTGTGATAGCACCACAGTAGTTTTCTTCTATAAGAATGGCAAGTACTTTGGTGCTTCTAAGCACATTTAGATAAAGTACTTGGTGGTTAAAGAAAGAGTCCAGAACAATAAGTGTTAATTGAAAATTTGAGTACCACTATAATGATTTTTGATCCATTTACCAAAGCTTCATAATGCAAAATATTTAAAGAACATGTTATTAGAATGTGACTTGTGAGCAAGCCATAAAAGAAATGGTGATGCATATTTAAGTGGATGCTATTATTGATATTTCTCTTGCATAATTAAAGTTATTTGTTTATGCTATCCTATTTGTGTTTATGGTTATGCATATTATAGTTGACTGTAATAACATGATTGTTTGACAAGATAAATTACAAGGGTTATTATAAACTATATAAGGAAAGACTAATAATGTTGTAGTACACATAAGGAAGTAAGACATTGATGACGTACAATCGCTATGACTCACATTAATAGTTAGAGTGAATATAGTATTATTGTGTTTATTGGACATAGGTTTATTTTAAAATCATAGCCATATATAAAATACTTTTTAAAATTTTTAATCTAAATATATAAAATTATTTTTTAAATAAATTTTATTTTATTTATTTTGATTTTGAATATCTTTTATATCTTATCAATTAATGGGCAAGTGGGAGAATGTAGGATTATGTGGTCCTTTATAATTGGATAAGATATATAATGAAATTAATTAGATTTTGATAATAGTTAATATTAAATTAAAGTCCATATTATATTAAGATATTTTAAGAGATGCCCTTGATGGAACGAACTCTCATAATAACCTATCCTAGACCTTCTTCTCTCGTCTATAAATAGATATGATCTCATCTAAACCTAATATACGTAGTGTGATGGTATAGTGTATTATAGTTTAGAAGGGAATAGAGAGATTATAGCTATTCTCTCATCCTCCATAAAAATCATCAATCTCAGTGGTCCTATAAAAAGATAGGAAGAGAGGAGTTCTAGATCTATAATAATTTTCTTTTGTAGATCGACATATGGTGATGTTCAGATCCGGAGAATGAGACTTTCGCAGATCAGAAAGAGATCTTATTCAGATGACATCGAAAGATACGTATCACAAATCAATATAATATTATTTGATTTCAGTCCTGACATAAAAGTTTTCCATATAAAAATTATATATTATAATTTTATGCTTTAAAATAGATGAAGAGATCAATGTAATAAAGAAAAACAAAATATGTAAGATCACAACTTTACTTGAGGATTATGAACCCATACGAGCCAAATGAGTTTTCAAGTGATTTGGCTCGTATGACAAAATGATTAAATGACTTAAATGATTTAAGCAAAAGACCATGACTGATGAGGTATATGTTTTTGTTACTTAAATGAAACCATTAAATTACTTATCTCTTTCATCGCTCAAAACAAATAATAAATTTATCAATTAGATGTGAAGTATATATATTTTTAAATGGTTTTCTTCAAGAGGAAGTTTATATTGAACAATCTTTAGATACATTGAGAAAGGATATGAAGATAAAGTTCTAATTAAAGAAGACATTATATAGCTTGAAATAAGCTCCAATGGTTTAAAATACTAAAAGCATATTATATATTTGTTTATATAAAGATTATCTAATCTTTATAGGAATAATTCTTATATGTTCCAAGACTTCAAGCAAGTTATGACAAAGCATTTTATATATTTGTTTGTATGTAGATGATCTAATCTTTATAGGGAATAATTCTCATATGTTCCAAGACTTCAAACAAAGTAAAGAAGGCATTTTCATTTCACAAGAAGCATATGCAATGCAAGTTCTTAAATGATTCCAGATGGAAGATTACAACCCAATTAATAAAATAGTAAATTATGGTGTCAAATGATGAAGTCAAAACCATATACGCAACTCTTTACAATAGCTTATTTGAAAGCTTATAAGATATTTGATATGCACAAGATTATATATTTTGTATGGTGTCAGATTAATGAGTCGATTCATGAAGGAGCCTAACTTAACTCATTGGAATGCTTTTAAAAGGTTTTTATGTTACATCAAAGGTATTCTCTCATATTATTTATTTTATTCAAGTTCTAATATTTTTTGAACTTCTTGAATATTCTGATAGCAATTGGGGAGGAGACATTAATGATAAAAGGAGCACATCTTGATTTGCATTCTATATAGGGGATATAGTAACCACTCAAACATCCAAAAAGCAACCAATTTGTGACACTCTTAACTTGTGAAGTCAAAATAAGTTGGGATATCCTCATGTGTGTGTGATGGTTATGATGCTTGTTAGAGAAGATACATACCAAAATCAGAAGCAATACAAATTTTTATAGATAACAAATCTGCCAGTGCACTAGTAAAGAACCTAGTGTATCATTAAAGGAGCAAACATATTGACTTGAAATTTTACTTCGTTGAAGACAAAAAAAATTATTTATGTCATGACTCAAGACCGAGAATCGATGTTCACTTTCCAAGTTCAAGTTACCTATTGATGGAAGAAAAGTTAAACTTAAGGAAAAGTATTGAAATTAAGCTTAATTAAGTTCAAAATGATCTTGGATGAACAAAGATTTTTATATCTTAAGTTATGTACGAATCTTTTGAAAAGATAGAGAATATCGTAGAAATTATGGAAAAAGACAATCTTTTTAGAAGATGATCTAATCTCTAAAAGTTGATATGTCTAGAAAATTATAATTTTATAAAATAAAAATTTAGAAAATTGAGAGAATCCTTAGTTTTGTGTTATTCTTTTTAACTCTTATCTAGAAAGATGGGAGAAGATCATTTCCATATAAGACTGAATATTTGAAACCATAAATACATATGTTTTCCTTATTGCTTCACTGTCTTATTTCCACAACTCCAGCACATTTCTAAATCGCTCTCAAAAACATTTTTTTTTCTTTTTTAAATACTATATCCAGAAGAGTAAAACACCGAGAAACTGACGTCGGTGCATGGAAACAGCCACAGGTATTTAAGTACTATATCCACCCTGATAATTTTGGTGGTCCAACCTTCAGCTCGTATAAAGGATGGATCAGAAGCATCCATGGATCCGTTGCTACGCTAAGAAGAGGGATGAAGCAAGCAACAAAGAGCATCCTTTTGCTACAGCAACGACAGTCGTCCTTGTTCCACCCTGAGCCATGCGGCTCAGACGTCGCCGTGTGCTGGCCATCCGGCATCCAACTCCACGGCTGCAGCATCGGTTTCCTCATATCTCAGATGACGCACCCGCTGCGGTTGAGCAACGCATATGTTGTGAAGCCATCCACGGGATGGTGGATCAGTGGTTCCACGGCGTGTGTTCTCATACTCCGATCGTGTGCTTTGATGCCGTTGCCACCGGAGTCTGGAAGCCTTGATGGAAACGTGGGACCGACTGCCCAGCAGCACAGGAGCACCGTTAACTCCTTAAGGACGAATAAATTCAAGTACTGAATGCTAAGCCAGAGGAGATATTAGAAGACAAACCTTTTGACACACTTAGCTTGAAAGGTCGTATTGGATACTGTCTACATTTTGCATTCACTTGTTTTATGGTGTTTTTTCTTGGTAAAAACTGAAATGTTTGAGGAACGGGAGCCAATGCCCGGTGTGGGAAGAATCTTCTTCAGGAGTCCTGATGCGGCTGCAACGTTCACCAAAGGCGCCTACCCAAATAAGCCTCCCGAGTTGGAGCGGGGCCAATAACATACGGCCACCCACGTTTACACGTTTGCTTTCGAGCAAACCTGTCAGCCACGTTGAACTTCCAACATCCCTGTTGTCGATTTTGTGAGATTATAACACGATATCATAATATCATGAATCATAATTTATGATTATTATGATTATAAAAAAAAATTATGGTCTCCGATTGAAGAATAAGAAATGAACATTCTTTTCACTCATCACAAATTAAAAGATCTCAAAAGAAAACTCTGCAGTTGTAAGATCAATATACCAATCAATTCAAAATACTCTACAGTTGGAAGATCAATATACCAATCAATTCAAAATACTCTAATGAATTCATCAAATATGCTTTTATGTTAATGTGTTTCATAATTATTATAAGACTTCATATAGTATTGAGAATTTAATAATACTGATGAAAATATTCTCAAAAGATTTTGGATCTATAAGATATGTATGATGTATATTTACTGTGTTAAACTTCTCTAACAATTAGTATCAAAATCATCCTATAATGATTATTGAACATAAAGACATATTTTTCATACATCTTAATGGTATTTTAGTAGTGTTTTATTTTGATTTGATTCTATTATCGTCGAGGAAGATAATAGTTTTATGAACCATCGACGTTATGAACTATTTATGAAACTTTTCGTTGTAGTATATTCTACTATTATTTATTAAAATGATTCCTATGTGGAACATATTAGGATCAATTAGCACGGGGGGGTGAATTAGTGCAAATATTTTTTTTATTTTAAATAAAAATATTTCAGTTTAAGCATGATAGGAAGATCGAAAGCTTGTTGTTCAAATAAAGCAAGTGAATGATAAGAATATTGTCAAGTTACTTGCTTACTAATTACTTAAGAAAGAGCAAGGAAATATGAAAGATAAGAAATATTATAAGTTAAATGTTTGATTTCAAAGAATAAATAAAACCGAAAGTGTTAATAAGGAAAGCAAAAGATGAACTCACAATTTTTATAGTGGTTCGGCGCCAACAGCCTACGTCCACCCCCGAGTCCTCTTTCTTGAGACACACTAGCGTCTACTACCGATCTTCTTTGGGTGAAGACTAAACCCTTACACTTTGCTTACAAGGGAGACTTTGAAATTTTTTTTAACTCTAAGTTCCCTCCTTTAAATATTTTCCTTTTCTTACAATTCGTATACAATATTTTCTCAGAATATTAACCATAAAATTATTGTTTTGAATATAAGAAAACTTGAGGTATTTATAAGTCCCAAATTGGCTTCAAAATCAAAGTTAAAATCCAACCGTATCCGAACGAAGGCGGTTCACCGCACCTTGGCTCGCCGAACACCTAGGTACAAGCAGTTTACTTGTCGGCCCTAGGCGGGTTAACTACCCAAAGTACCCAGATTCCTAGGTACGGGCAGTTTAATTACCAAGCATGGGCGGGTCAGTCGCTATCAGTCACCTGAAAGCCTAGGTGGTGGTGGTACACCCATCGCTCACTGGCAGTTTACCCATCGTAATTTTTGCAAAAGTGGTTCCCTCTACTTTTTGAATTTCGACTTGAATCTGATGTTGACCAACCCTCTGGTCAACCAATTAAGCTTAACCTGAGCTCAATCAAACCCCAATAGTGGACCCAATTGCCTTATTGAGTTGATATAGATTCCTTCCAAATCCAACTTAATTTGGACTCAAACCCTAACTATAACTTAATGATTATAATACTTAATAACCAATCAAGATAATCAATACCTAACTCTTGCCAATCCGGTAGCCGTCGATATTCTTGTGACAAGTCTTATGGTCTTCTTATGATGATCACCCGACGTGTTCCCAGCGAGCTTCCCGATTCCTTCGGCGAATCTCCTAGCGATACAAGTCAGCTCATAGGTCATCAATAACCCGACAAGTTCTTCAAGCAAAAAAATACTTCAAGTCCTTTGCTTCTTGAATTACAATTACTTTTGGATCCCAACTTTTTCGAAGGGATATTAGAATTTTATTAATAACATCAAGATTAGTAAAATATTTCCAAGATCTTTTAAACCATTTACGACATCCATAAAATAGGTGTACATGTCACCAATGGTTTCATTTGGCTTCATTCAAAATAACTTAAAACTATGCAAGAGATTAATCTTAAATTCTTTAACTCTACTTGTGCCTTCATGTGTAATTTTAATTGTGTGCCAAATATCATACGCAATTTCACAAGTCGAAATATGATTAAAGTCATTTTTTATCTAAAGCACAAAGCAAATCATTTATAGCTTTAGTGTTCATAGAAAATATTTTCTTTTCAAAATCATTCCAATCATTCATTTGATTGGAAGATTTTTTAAAATTATTTTTAAAATGTTTCATAAATTAAAATTGATAGAAATTAAGAAAATTCTCATCCGTGTTTTCAGTAAGTGTAGTCCGTCCCATTAAACATAGGAGGAAGAGTGATAGAGTGACCCTTGTGATTGTCAAAAAAAGTCATTAAGACTCACTTAGCTCTGATACCAATTGTTTGGACCGTAATGATACTAAGAGGGGGGGGCGGCGGGGTAAATTTATCCTTATAAAAAAAAGATTTGATTTGAATTATTTGAATAAAAATATAAATAAAAAATCTGTTTAACTTGAAAGTGTGAGTAAAGTAGTGAGTAAACCTATCAGCAAATGACAAGTAAAAACAAGAAGAAAATATAAATCGATTTATAGTGGTTTGGTCATCTCAACATATGTCCACTTTCGATTCCTCTTCAATCAAGGCCACCGACTTTCACTACTGATCTTCATTTCAATGAGTAAAGATCAACAACCCTCTCTCTTTTTACCCGGCTCAAGAGAGAACCTTTACAAACTCTTTTTAACAAGACATCAACTCTCCTTACATTGACAACTCAACTTGAGGAGGAAAAGAAGTTAGAACCTTGTAGGATTATAAGGCTTGGTTGATCTCTGCAAGGGATCAACTCTCCTTTTAAGGGTTCTAAGTAGTCAGCCAATTGGCTAAAGGAATATTGATCCATTGCTTGAAGAAGAGGGGACGACTATAAGTGCTTACATAGGGCTTAAAACCCTAACCCTAATGGAAGACTTCAACTCCTAGTGAAACTCCTACTCTAAAACCCTAGCCACCACTTTCCCTAATCCTAGTCAAGTCCCATAACAAAGTGGGCACCGGTTAGATAGGGTGTAGATGCTTGGATGAGGGTTTGGTTATAATTTTAACTTGATTGACCTTAATCTGACGTTGACACCTAATCAAACTCTCCGACGAGTCCTAATTTTACTAGGATTTGGGCTGATTTATTATAGTTGACTCAATATCTCCTCCTAGCCAACCTGATGTCAAGTTTAGGCTGATCAATAAGGCCCAATCTAAGGACTCGGCCCAATCGACTGGACTCGACTCAACTAGAGTCCTAACAAACCCGCCCACCTTCTCCAAATCAACATTGTCCTCAAGGCTGAGACTCCATGACTCGAGTCCTAATCTGTAACTCTTTATGAGGCTCCTTGTTGCCCTTATAGTAGGCACATCATGATTCTGTGGTCCAGCATTGTCTTATATACTTCTATTAGTAGTAGTGTCTGGATGGTGATGTGTTACGATCTTCTGTTCTCATGCAATCTCCAGTTAGAACTGGGCCTTGTCATCAGTCGGGATGTTAGGTGGATGTATCTGGGCTGAGTCATCCTCTCCAAAGTTTCATTTTCTGTGAGATACTTGGAGGATCAATTATAATTTTGAATTGGTGCACAGATCCGATTCATAAGTCACAGTTTCAATATGATCCCCAATTTTGTAAGGTCTAAAGTAATAGAGAAACCACTTCCTTGAGGCTTGAGTTTTCTACTAATAGGGCTAGAGGTGTAGGAGACCTCGATCTTCAAATTTTCTTTTATTCTGAAGTTTGTTGGGAAGTCGTTTCTTTCTTGCATTGGCTGCCACATGGTTGGTCTTTAGTAATCATTGAGTCTTCTTCTAGAATAGTGTTTGCCCTCTGATATGGTCCCTCGTGGTGTGAGCCTAATCTGAATCTGAGGGGGGTACAAGCTTTGATCTTTTCGGACCTATTTTCATCTCCCCTTCATGCTGTTGACTTGTATCATGCCAAGCTTCAAATTCAGTAACGATTAGTATCTCCTCGTTATAGCTTAGAAGCCTTGTGTGAAGTGAAGAGAGAGCTTTGATGCAGACCACGGGTCGACCATCTTGCATGAGAGCGACGTCGGTCCTAACTCCCAATGGGTCTGCTCTAATCACACATACCTTGCCACAATCTGGAATTGGTAGCATCGATGTAGATGGCATCTTGGCTGTAGGGGCTAATGTTTTACTTGGCTAAATGGGGGCATCTTTCTCCATGTTGAGAGGGATGATGATCTCACCATAGTGAATGGGGATGTCTGGCATAGCAGTCACCATATTTTATTGGGCCCTACAAGTGATCTCTCTCTTACTCCTGTAGATGGTGGATGTGATGATGCCTTCTTCCTGATTAGAGATATGTTTCTTCAAAAATTTGATCTCCATCCAGTAAACTTTGGTGTCATGGATTCTATGCCAGTACTATCACTAGAGGAGCTCGGAGCTCGATCTTCTTATGGTCATCGGTAGTGGAGCAGAGGTCGTCAACAGGGAAGACTTTGGGCAGCATAGTCCACTCCTGAGAGAGGTTGTGGAAGTAGCCCGAGATCTGAGAGCGCTGCATCATAAGCCATAGCTGGTTCGGCTACAGGTGGCACCTCAGGAAGAGCTTGTCCCTGCAGACAAAGAGGTAGAGCTTTTGAAGATAAATTATTGTTGCAGGGGAAAATCGCAGTCGAGTGATCCGTGCCTCTAGCGTCTCTTGGATGATCCTCTTAGCTTCGGCCTTTTGAAGATGTGGATAGTAATATGGCCGAATATGGGTGGGTGGTTCCTCCTGCAAGATCAACATATGGAGGTCGTGCAGCCTAGTAGAAAGTAGTTAGCTTGGTTCGACGAAGGTGCCTGAAATTTCATTAATTCTCCAAGTGTTGTGTCGAGATCATCATTCCTTTGCTCCCATGTTTCCCACATATGATCACCAATTTTCCTTTGCTATTCATAAGGTTGTTGGAGCTCCTAGTGTCGGTGAGGATAGTGATGGGCTGCTGCTTAAGGGATCCTTCAACTTTCATTATTTACAGGTTGATATAGCTAGCTAGAGAGTGAGTCATGCATTCAGTTGGTTGTTGGTCCTCCTTCATGTTCTCCTCCCCCTTGAGGTCCTCCTCTTCATGTTTAGGTTCAATCCTCAGGAGCCTCCCCTTCTTACAATGATGGTTGTGGCTCCAGGACTCGTCGCAATGCCGACACAAGCCTCTTGCGGATCTGTCGTGATGTTCTTCCCTTGTCAATTCCTTTGGCTGGGAGGGTCGACTAATAGTAGATGGGGTGAAGGTCTATGTGCTGTTGATCGAGTGGTGACTTTGTTCCTCCAAGAATCTTGGTTTAGACTTTCTTCTTGTAGTCGTGCAAAAGAGATGGCTACCATAATCATGTAGGGTCATCATGCTTTGATGACTTCTTCTCCGATTTCAGGCTTCAACCCCTCGATGAAAGTCTATAATAACTATTTTTAGGCTAGTCTCTTGTTTGGTTATAAAGTCTTTCAAACCTGGTCTGGTACTCCTGAACTGTGGAGGTCTAGTGGATTTTTATGAGTTGGTCGTCGATGTTTTTGTACTCGGATGGTCCAAAGTGAAGTAGCAGCCCGATCTTGAATTGTCTCTCCATGGGTGTGCTTGTATTAATCATACCATTGAATAACTTCTCCTTCTAGATGGATGGTAGCAATATAGACCATGGAAGCCTTTCGGTTTCCGATGATAGCAAAAGTATCGCTCTACGTGCAAAAGCCATCTTGGTGGGTCTCCGTCTTCCTATCAAGGGACATCCACCCTTATGCATGGATACGCTAAATCCGTCACTTGTTCCTCTTTTTTAGAAGGGTTCTATTTGTGATCTAAACTTCCACCTTGCTGCAATTTTCTTGGGCTTGGCGATCAGCCCAATCTAAACTTTACAAAGAGAGTGCGTAGTTTGTTCTCCATAAGTGTCTCAATGGCCTCCAACTTGGCACCGATCAAATCTATTATGCCTGTTGAATCTCGAATTTTGATGATGAAATCAATTGATGGGTTATTGATCTAACAAGGTTGTTAGAGTTGATTGATACATGATTAACTACGATAGAGAGAAAGTTACAATCAAATGTGGGCCAAAGTCAAGTCTGGGGCATTGGGTCGGAGTGAGGACGATGAGATTGGGAACTCACTTGGAGTGCGTCAGGAGCTCGCTGAGGGTATCGGGGATTTGCTAGGATGGCGCAAGAGAGTTCACTGGAAGAAGATCGAGAGTCATTGGAAGATTGTCGAGGGTAGCCGAAAGCTTACTAGGAGTTGGGAAGATCTTGAAGTGGATTTATGGCTATGTTGATTGTAATTAATTAAGTCATAGTTAGCATCGTGTAGGTTTAATCACGACGGTAAAAAGGAGTTACAGACCCGACATTAACCCAGGATCAAGCTTAGGCATTAGGCTAAGGGTTTGGATGATACGGTGGGAGCTCGCCAGGAGTTTGCTAGGATTTCATTGAAGGTATCGGGAAGATCACTAGGAATATGTCAGGAGATCACCAGAAGAAGTCCATAAGACTCGCTGCAAAAATGCCAAAGGCTACCTGATTGGCAAGAGTCAGGTCATTATTTAGCTTGATGATTATTATGGTTGTAATTATCGAGTTGTAATGAAGGAGTGAGTCCTAATTGACTTTGATTTGGAAGAAATCTAAATCAACTTAATGAGGCCATTGCTAGTTACAGATGCCCTACAAGCCAATCACGTGAGTGATGGCACGTGTGACACACTACATAATCTTTTTGCTTATGATTAATAGAGGCATATTCTCACATTATATTATTTGTTGCATATATATTGTGATGTCCTTGGTTCTGTGTAATGGGAATCAGATCGTGATAAGATCACGATAATGAGATCGATTCACCTTTAAACACAGATCCTAAATAATCTCGGTCATAAGTTACTCAAGAGGGATATTGAGATAACAGGACAGATCGGTATACTATATATCCATCCATATAATGGAGGCAGCTGGTCTCATAGCCACTTATGTGGAGACATTAAGGATATAGTACAGGTGCTCATTAGAGAATGAGTTCACTTATTGATCCACTTATGAAATGCTGTATGGTTAATGATACCTAATGTCAGACAGCGATTCCATAGTCTCAGTTGTGTATCTAGTCCTTAGATTTGAGACACCAAGGATGCCTTGTATGAGTACCCCTTTCTTTGATGCCAAACTTACAGGTTTAGAAAGTTCTAGATTTGATACAGTTGGTTATTAGGATTGGTAGCTAACCTTATGAAGGCAATTGAGTGTCAATAGATGATCATCCACTCTCGGTATCACGAGAGGAATATCTCATATGTACTTACTCAGACATATTCCTAGCCAGGGTCATTCGGATTGAGAGAGAAGTTCTTCGGTAGAATCTGAATATAGTAAGATAAACTGATTCCGTATGTGACCTGATAGTACCATGTCTAATATACGATCTCTGGGATATTATTTGGATGAGGGATTATAGATACATGATAACTTTGGACAGATAGGTCCGACGGAGTCGATCCCCCTGTACCGTCTAAGGACTATGGCGTAGTGGCCTGGTACGTCCATAGTCGATGAGTTGAATAAATTATTATGAGGATAATAATTCACTATACCAGAAGAAATTCTGATGGGAGTGACTCACTGCCAACTCGGTATCGGGCCTAGAGGGTCACACATATATGGTGGATGCTTTCACAAATAGAGGATTGGATGAAGATCCAATTAGCCCTTATTCTTATTAGATGAGACCCTATGCTGATGGGCTCCTTGCTTAAGGCCCAATTAGAGGCCTAAAAAGATTATTGGATAGAGATCCAATAATGCAAGGTTAGTGGGTTATTGGATGAAGATCCAACACCCACCAAGGTAAGAGCCCTAGGGTTTTTGGTGGCTCTCTATAAATAGGAGGGGAGACTCATGGTTGATAGCCTGCCGCTTTAGCCACCACCTCCTATTCTCCTCTCTCCATTTGAGCAAGAGCTGCAAGATCAGATTGGAGGAGTTTCGTTGTAGGGATCCATCATGTGGATATCGCTAGAGAGGAGGATGATTGGCCTCCTTCATCTTCTCCATCCAGATCTAGAATACAAGGATATACGATCTCCCTAGGTAAAATGAATCTCTCACACATCGTGGTTTTATCAATTTTTATATTTTTCTCACAAACCCAATCTTTTGCATGACGATTTGATCTGCATGGGAAACTGGTTTTTATTTTGATTTCCGCTGCGTATGTGATGCACCCGCTGAGGTGTCCTAACAGCAACCAGATCCACTAAAGGGGTTTGATTGAGTTTAGGTTAAGCTCAATTAGTTGATCAGAGAATTGGTCAACTTAAGGTTCAAATCATTCCGAAAATTTAGATGGTTCAACCATTAGTGAGTGGTGGTTGTACCGCCACCACCTAGGTTTTCAGGCAACCGACAACTACTGAACCACCCAGGTCGGTGGTTCATGTTTTCAAGCGATTGATAACTGCTGAACCACCTAGGTCGGCGGTTGAAACGCCTAGCCAACGGTTGGACTACTTGTACCTTGTTTTCAGGGTGCTTTTGGTGGCTGCACCGTCGGCACTGACGGGTGAACCACTTATACCTGGATTTTTTAGATACTTTTGAATTTTGGTAGCAAATTCTGAAGCCAGTTTGGGCCTATAAATATCCCAAGTTTTCTTACATTCCATATAATAATTTTAGAGATTAAATCTCCATGAAAAACTTGTGTGAATTATAAGAAAAAGAAAAGGGGAAGGGAGTAAGCTTAGAGTTGAAAAAAATTCTTGTAAAGAGGCTCCCTTGTAAGCTCATGTTGTAAGGATTTGATCTTCACCCAAAAGAGATCAATAGTGGATGCCGGTGTGCCTCAAGGAGGAGGACTCAGAAAGTAGACAAAGGCCAAGGTTAAGGTTGAACCACTATAAATTGTAAGTGTTCCTTACTTGCTTCATTTTCTACTTATAATTGTTTGTAATTAGAAAAGTAAGAGCATTATCTTTCGATTGTGTTTTTAAAATATCTACTTACTCGCCCTCAAGTTCAAGATATGCTTATGATTTATGGTTTTGCTTCAAACAAAAAGTTTTCATTGAAATGTTAATTTACACTTGCATTAATTCACCCCCTCCTCTTAGTGCTAATTGATCCTAACAATTGGTATCAGAGCCAAGTTAAATATTCATTAGATTAATACCCACTTCAGAAAATGACTTATTTTGGTATGAATAGGGGACATTTTATTTCACGTCCTCCTATGTTCAATAGGATGGATTACATGTACTAGAAGACAAGGATGCATATTTTTCTCATTTCTTTGGACCTTGATTTATGGAACATTGTAGAGAATGAATTTGAAAGGAAGAATTTTTCTTTGAATGCAAAGGCTATGAATGTCTTATTTTGTGCTCTTGACAAGAATGAGTTTAATCATATTTTTTTTTATGAATCAGCTTTTGATATCTGGCACATACTAGAAATCACACATGAGTGGACTAGTAGAGTAAAAGAACTTAAAATTAATATTTTATTCATAATTATGAGTTATTTCGAATGAAATCATGTGAGTTTATTGGAGACATATACACCCGTTTCATGAATGTCATTAATAGACTTAAAGCTCTTGGGAAATCTCTTTCTAATTTTGAACTTATTAGTAAAATTTTAAGATCTTTGCCTAAAAATTAGGATCCTAAAGTAACCGCTATACAAGAGGCCAAAGATTTAAATAACTTATCTCTTGAAGAACTTATTGGCTCACTCATGACATATGAATTGAACTATAAATCTCATGATGAGCTTGATGGACCCTTTCCAAAGAATAGGAATGATGTAGCACTTCGAATAACAAATGACTTATCGAGTGAAACCTCGAGTGATGAGGACCATGATATTGCACTATTATTAGGATAGTTTAAAAAATTTATGAATAAAATAAAAACTATAAAAACAAAAAAGAACAGAAGAAGGACAATGTCATATACTATGAATGCAAAAAACTAGGACATTTCAAAAATGAATGTCCTCAATTGAAGAAGCCACACAAGAAGAAAATACTTTCAGCCACTTGGGATGATTCAAGCTCTTCGGATGAAGATGACCACTCCAAAGAAGAAGTTGCTAACTATGCTTTATGGCGATCCAACATGAGGTTAATGATTCATTAAGCATTTCTTTTTCGGAGTTATTAAATATGTTCTATGATTTGTTTAATAAATTTAGAAAAATTAGTAAATCTTTTAAGTTGCTTAAGAATGATCATAATTTATTAGTTAGTAGACTTGACGAAATACATGATTCATTAGTATCACATAACCTATGTTCTAAATATGAGATGCTAGATAGTGTTAAATATTATGCTTAATACAATATTAGAAAATTTTGAAATTGAGAACAAATCCCTAACTATGATCTTTGCCAATAAGGGTCATACTAATAGAAGAAATGATATAGGCTTTGTTAGTAATATTCAACTAAAGCCAACCATCTTTGTAAAAGGACCTACCTTAAATTTGCCACCAAAATCAAATTTAATTTTTATGAAAAATTAAGACATAAGGTAAATAAATATTTATTTAAAAAATATAGTCCAAACCAATTAGTTTGGGTTCCCATGAGAACTTTATACAATAAAAACCAATTAGAAAAGAAATATAAAATTCTTTGTGAAGGACTCAATGTAAAATGGGTACCTAAATAAAATATATATTTCTGGTAGATTTGTTTTCGAATTAAAACTAGGAGCCCCGAATAATGCTTTAGATGCTTAAGATATATAACTTGAGATCTAACATTCTTTTAAGCTCGCTAACCTAAATACCTACAAGATTAATTATTAAAAAAAATTTATTATATTTTATCTTGATGATACATGCCCTTGCATACTATAATTAGAACAAAAAAAGTTTAGTTATCTTGAATAAAAGTCATATGTATAAAATGAAGATTTTTTATGATAACTGTTATATTGATTTATATGATTTGTTGTTGATTTTGTACCTAAAAATCATATATAAAAATCATCTTTCTTGGAAAGAAAATTTTCTTGATAACATGATGGAATCATTCAACGTAGAAAAATCATTAGAGTTTGTTTGAAAAATATATTATTGTGACGATTTTATTTGAAAATATGTTTTTCATTTAATTATCTTATTAAAATAACCTTGATTGATGATGTGTTAGTGAACCTAATGAAAAATCACTGAAATTTTAGAGGAACTTTGATAATTAAGGTCAAGTTAAATGCATTGATTAATCTGAGCTATTTATTACACATATATATTATTTTAGTTAAAATTAAAATGAGAAAAGAAAGAGGGAAAATATGTACCAGCGATGGAACCGTTGGTTCAGCGGTTGAACCGCCAGACCCTGCGTGGCTGAACCACTTACAGTGTGCAGTTCAATCGACCAAGACCTAGACTATAAAAAGCCACTTGGGGCTGGCAGTGAAACCTACCCTAAGCACCCTCACCCCTCTCTAAAACCACTTTCACTCTTTTCTTCTCCTCAAAACCAAGGAAGACTCCATACTCTTCAAAACCAAGGATTTTTGCCTATCTCTAGAAGATCTAACTAAAGGTAACTCTCTAAAACTTCTCTCAAGCTATTAAGTTGTTCTTACCATTCTTTTTGCAAAATCTATGTAGAATGACTCTTAGAAGATCCTTAAGGGACAAGGGAAAGAGGAGATTAGAAGAAACCTATACTAATATTTTTGATTCCTATGAACATGCTATGAAATTTTCAATCATTGAATTTAAAAGTGTCTATAAGAGAAAATATGTTGATCTAGATCACCTAGGAAATATAGAGTCAATCCAATGGTTTGCAAATCTAGATTCCCTACCCATTCTTCAAGTAAATGAACCCATCTATGCAAGATTAATTAGATTATTTTATAACAACATGCATGTAGATGAAAATGAAATAGCTTCTACATATCTTTTGGGACACCACATAGATATTACAGATAATCTAATTTGCAACCTAATAGGCATCCCCATAAAAAGAAATGATTGTTATTTTAGGGGACAATGGGATATAGACTCTATAGGTGTAACTTACTTTGAAGCTTTAAGAACTATTTTTGAAAATCCTAATCTAGCTATTGTACCAAAAAGTTGTGAACATATGCTACCCTTTAATACAAAAGTGCTTCATCATATAGTAATAAGTATCCTACTTCCAAAATAATTCCACCATGATGAACTAAATCAAATAGAACTAGGTATCATATACTTGATAACGAAGGAATAAGATAATTGCTTTGGGTATCTCATAAGGTAGAACATGATTGATCTTGCAACCAAGGACTTGATGCTACCTTCTGGTGGATTAATCACTAGACTATTACATGTTCATGACATAGTCATTCCACCAGATGAAGAAATCATTAAAATAGATAGATGTAATGTAATCAATAGGAATCTTTTGTGTATTGAAAGACATGGTATATGGATTAGATTGCCTAGAATGACTGATTCTCCCCCACTTGAACTGGAACTTGAGACACCTATTCTTAGCAGAAGCCCATCTCCTCCTATCAGTCCTCTTGAGGCATCACCCATAATACTGCTAAGACCTTCTTTTTCTAATGAGTCTACTATGAACCGGTTGGAATGAATTGAGCTATGCCATGATGAATTAATGACTAAGATGGAGCATATCGAATAACAGCTCCACGCTTTATCTAGGCATTTTGAATTACCACCATTTGAGCAATTGTAATCAGTGGAACTTTATATTTTGTAAGATTATAGATCTATAATGTCGAGATCCTCCCTTTGCTGTCTGGTAAAGGGTAGGGATTGGTTAGATGGCTAGGTGGCCAAAAGAGATGATAAATCAAAGGTAGATGCTTATGGTTTGGGGCTGATAGGTTGTTATTTTTTTGGTTATTATTGATGCTGTGGTTTGGAGCTACTGTAGTAATCGTATAGGGGGTATGATGATAGACATTTAAATTCAAGGGATGGCTTAGGATTACTGTTGCTGTCAGCAACAATTTTAATGGGGATCAAATGTGGATGCAACAAACAGTCCCAAGGGTATTACAGTAGAATTTTTTGTTAAGAGGGGGTGTTGTTGATGCTGCTGTTCGGGGCTACTATAGAGGCTATGAGGGGGGTTTGGTGGTAGTGATTTAAGAATAGGAAGATGGATTAGAGTTGCTATGGATGACAACAACTGGTTTGATAGGGATTGGTGGCCGAAAGAGAGATGGGTCAAGGTTGCAGTTTAGGGTTAATAGCTTACAATTTAGGTTGTTATTGGTGCTATAGTTTGAGGGTGTCATGGAGGCTAGAAAGAGTTTCGATGGTAGTGGTTTGAGGTTAGGAAGGAAGGTTTATAGTTGCTGTTAGGGGCAGCAACCAGTTTGGTATGGCTGTGACAAGAAGTGCCAAAATATGTTACTGTAGAATTCTTCATCGAGAACCATAGTTTTACAACAAAAGAATTTTAGCAGTATACCAAGGGTTTTAGGATCGTTTTAATAGCAAGAAATAGATGAGAATAATAGCAAGTAAATGAAAACATTAATGATGATAAAGTCGACAAAGATGGGTTAGATATGTAGTAAAAAACACCCACAATTTTGACAGTAGAATTCTTATCAAAATTTCAACAGTTTTCTAATGAAAAGTTTCAGCAGTGTACTAATGATATAGAGATGATTTTGGTAAGGAACTGATAATGATGAAAGAAAAGCCGATATAAAATATGGAGAATATTTCGTTAGTAAAATATGGTTGTAAGATCGACAATATGGCAGCAAGTATGCAGTTGAAACTTTACAATATAACTTTCATCATAAAGATAGCAACTTTTCGATGATAAGTATTTGCAGCATGTGAATGACTTATGGGGATGTTTGGCATAAGGAATAGATGATAATGAAGGCTAGATCAATGCAAAGTATTGAAAAGAATATGATAATAAAATATGGTAGCCAGTTTTTGACGAGAAACATGATAGCAAAGTGGTAGGCGGTTGAAAACTACATCAATGACGGAGATTGTGATAGGACCCTAGCAGCGTTGGGTCCTGCTCAACCAAGTAGCAATCAATAAAACCTTACAAGATTGTAATAAAATCCTAGATAGTCACCTCTATCCTATAAAGAAGTGTGGCTAGGGTTTATTTTGGGGCCTTAGGGCTTCCTGGCCATCGCCCCTATTACTGGGCTGGTCGACCAGGGTTTTTAGCAAAGGAGCATGGCTTGTGTAGTCACTTAGGCTGTCACCCCCTTTATTAGGCAGGGCAACTATAGGAGGGGCAAAAGGAGAGAATTCACTTAGGAAGTACCCCCAAGGCTAGGGTTTTGAGCCATAAATAAGATTGTAGCCTTCACATCTTTTTATCAAGCAAGAATCATCTTTATTTCAGCTTTGTGGCCGACTTCTAAGAGGGAGGAACCCCTATAGTATTCCAAACATTGATCCCCCTCAAAGATCAAATCTCCATAGATCTTCTCTGAGGTTCTATCAGATGGTATCAGAGCAATGATCTTACTGTCCTTGCTACTATCTCTACCGCTTCGATCAAGCCAATCAATTCCCTTAATTATTTTTGATGTCATCTCTACCGTCATTGTACTATTGCAAATAAAATCAATCTGCTGTAGATCAAATCAATATGTTGTTGCCACTATTGATTGCACTAGGATTTGGTATTTTCCCTATCACTAAATACCTCTTGCTATTATAATTTTCCATCTTTACATTCCAAAAAGAATCCCCTATCCTTTCCTTACTGCTAATTCCTTCCATCACAAATATGATCATCGTTGCAAAAGAAGAATTGCTACAGAAAATTTCAACCACATAAGAGGCTTTTAAAACTGATCTATTGGACATCTTTCTTGGGTGAATTATTTTACAACTAATCTATTGGACATCTTTCTTAGGCAAATTCTTTTACATGTTTCATAGATCAACTTGGTTTTTATCTAAGATTGATCTACTATAAAACTCATCTTTAAAATGATTCTTATACTGCTGAAATTGTTATTGCAAACTGCTAAAATTTTACGATGAGAATTTTGCCATCTTACTTTGCATCGGTTTTCCTACTATTACGCTACCAAAATGTCCTTGATCCAAATTGCTATTACTGCTCTCATCTGAACCGAGATTTTGCTATTGAAATTCTACACAATTTCCTTGAGTTTCTATTGTTGCTTCTTTAACATAAATTCGGTTAGATAGAATAGCACATACCGGAGTAATCTCTCGTCGAATCCTATCAGATTTTTGTTGCTGTCTTTTCAGGATTTGAAACTCTCTTTTCCTCATCTTCACCCCCAACCATCAGAACCCAAAAACCCTACCAAATTCTAGCCAAAACCACATCCAAATTAGCCACCAAACAACTCCAACCGTAGCTTATTCCTCGATCGATCCCCCTACCTTTTGGGCCACAACTTTTTAAACTGACACATGCCCTTACCCCGTCAACAAAAAAAAAAGATCTTAACATTATAGATCTGGATGCTTACACTATGGCATCAGAGGAGGCCATCAATGTAAAATTTGAAGCCTTCGAGACCCGAATGGAGGAGAAAATATGAACTATCTTTGCTAAACTCAGTTTGGGCCGACCATCGAGCCCAAAAAAATCACATCAAGGGGAGAGCTCTAATCAAAGAGAGGAATTCCAGGAGAGGGGAGGCTCTATGACTGACCTCTACAATCCATGCATGAGGGTGGACTTGCCTAGATGGGAAGAAGGACCTAATTGGTTGGATCTCAAGCGTGGAGCGTTATTTTCGATTCCACCGAATTGCAGATGCTTCTATGGTGGAAATTACAGCTATTTATCTTGAAGGGGATGCCATACACTGGTTTGATTGGTTTGAACTCACTCATGGAGGCTTCTCATAGAGACAATTTAAAGAAGTGTCGTTGATCCACTTCGGACCTACTGACTACGAGAACGTTAACGGACAATTAGCAAAGATCCAACAAACCTCTACCATCCAAGAATACCGGATAAGGTTTGAAAGATTATCTAATCAAACTTATGATTAGTCATAGAAATAGATTTTAGAAACTTTTATTGAGGGCTTGAGGCCAAAGATCCGAGGAGAAGTGAAAGCGTGATAATCATACGCGCTTATAGCGACCATCTCTTTCGCATGATTTCAAGAGGAGCGATTGCATCATGAAGCCCGAAGGACTAGGGTTGCTCCCTAACTAGCAATATTAAAGACCTCAACCTCTTCTACTGTCATTTGAGTCTCCGCACCCAAAAATTAATAAGAGAAAAACTTTGGGAGTGATCTGCGAAGGGTTTATGTTGGCACTGCGACGAGCCATAGAGTCACGATCATCGCTGCCAAAAGGGGCGACTTCTTGTGATTGAACTAGTAGATGAAGAATTCCTTGAACCATTAGAAGATCACCTCAAACATGAAGAAGAAGTTATAGAAGAAGAGCCAAACCTGACTGACTTTATGGTACACGCGCTAGCCGGCTACTCTAATCCACAAACAATGAAAGTTGGAGGCCTTCTCAAGCAACAATCAATCATAGTACTTATTGACATGGGTAGCAATAATAATTTCCTCAATGGTAAGGTTGTTGCTTATATGATGCTCCACATCAAAGCTTGTAACAAGTTTGATGTAAAGGTCACCGACGGTTGAATCCTAAAATGCGACCCACGGTGCTCGTAAGTGAAACTACTACTACAAGACCAAGCGATTATAGCCAACTTCTTTCTTCTGCCTATTGATGATTATGAAGTCGTGCTCGACATTGAGTGGCTAACAATGTTAGGTGACATCTCTTAGAATTTCTCTAAATTGATTATGAAATTTTATTGCAAAGGCAGACAAGTCACTATACGCGGCAAGAACAAAAGCCATATCTCTACTATTTCGATGAAACAAATAGAAAAGTCTTACATAAGGCACATGATAGTTTTTTGATGCATGTCCAGCAGCAATCAGATAAGAAAAACATGCAAATTGTAGATCCAAAACTCACCTAGTTGCTTGCTGAATTCACTGCTGAACCATACGGTCTCCCCCCTACCTGGCAACATAATCATCGAATCCCTATTCTTCTGGGTAAACCACCAGTAAACTCTAGGCTGTATCACTATCCTTACCTACAGAAGGATGAGATTGAGAATATTACAAAAGAGATGCTTGACACAGGTGTGATTCGGCCAAGTTACAGCCCCTATTCCTCATCGGTGTTGCTAGTGCACAAGAAGGATGGAACTTGGTGGATGTGCATCAACTACTAAGCTTTAAATGCCATCACCATCAAGGATAAGTACCCAATACCAGTAAGGGATGAACTCTTGGATGAATTAAAAAGAGCCTAAGTCTTCACAAAGTTGGACCTCCATTTCGGGTACCACCAAATTCGTGCTAAAGACATTCCAAAAATTATATTCTGAAAGCACAACAGACATTATGAATTCTTGGTAATGCCTTTTGGACTCACTAATGCTCCTTTCACCTTCCAAAGTCTAATGAACAACATTTTTTAAAGCTTTCTATATAAATTTGTGCTGGTATTTTTTGACGATATTCTCATTTACAGTCAGCCCTATTCTTGAGATTCATTTTCAACACTTGTGAATTGTTCTAACGATCCTTCGGGAGAATACTCTTTATATTAAACAATCAAAGTGCAGCTTCCTCTAACGTAAAATAAAGTACCTTGGGCACATAATATTAGATGAAGGAGTGGCTATAGACTTGACAAAGATAAAGGCAATACAAGGTTGGCCAAACCTGCAAATGTGAAATCGCTACGCGGTTTACTTAGACTCACGGGCTACTATCTGAAGTTTGTAAAGGAATATAGGAAGATCAGTGCACCACTCACCTCCCAACTAAAAAAGGACTCCTTCGAGTGGTCAGACAAGCCTCTATAGCCTTCGACAGACTCAAGGCAGCCATGACGATGACGCCGACCTAGCGCTACCCGATTTTAGCCGACCCTTCATCATTAGGGCTGACATATCTAGAGTTGGAATCAGAGCCTTTCTAATACAAGATGGCTGACTAATTGCATATATCAATAAGGCCTTATCTCCCTCTCATCATAAAATATCCATATACAATAAGGAAATGCATGCAATTATGCACGTCGTTACAAAGTGGAGACCCTAGCTGATTGACCAATGCTTTCAGATCAAATTTGACCACTGAAGCCTCATGTATTTTTTGGAACAAAAAATATCATCCCCTGAGTAACACAAATGGGTAACTAAACTCCTTGGTTTTGATTATAAAATTATTTACAGAAAGGGGAAAGAAAATATTATTGTAGATACGCTATCACAGCTACTGGAGTAGGCTGAAATTTCAACCATCTCTCTTCCTTCCAATGGCTTTCTCGAGGACATTAAGGAGGAATAGAAGAAGGATCCAGAGACTAGCAACGTCATAGAAAAATTGGAGAAGGATCCGAGCGTAATAGCCCACTACACTTGGGATTCGGGGGATTTATGCTACAAAGGTCAATTTGTGCTTGCACCCGATTCCCCTTGCATCAAAATCATCATGCATGAAATGCACTCTTCACCTTCAGTAGGGCACTCCAGATTTCTTAGAACAAACAAGAGAGTGAAGTAAAATTTTTATTGGAGAGGCATGAAAAAAATTATTTCTGAATATGTAGCAAAATATGATGTATGTTAATAGCACAAGAGTGAAACAATGGCAAGTCCAGGAAAGCTGCAACCACTACCCATACTGGACTTGGTGTGGACAGACATCTCTATGGACTTCATCGAAGGGCTGCCATCATCTCAAGGTAAAAGCACAATCCTTGTGGTGGTTGATCAATTGATGAAATATATCCATTTCTATGCTATGAGACATCCCTATATCGCTACCAGTATTGCTTAAATTTTTGTTGAAAATATTATTAAACTACATAGGATGCCAAGGTCCATCGTGAGTGATCATGATAAGATTTTTATGAGTAAATTTTGGACCGCGTTATTCTAACTACAGGGCACTCAACTTAAGATGAGCGCAGCTTACCATCCACAGATGGATGACCAAACAGAGGTAGTGAACTAGTGTTTAGAGACCCATCTTCAATGCTTTACTAGTAACTGACCAAAGGAGTGGACAAAGTGGCTCCCTTGTGTCATAGACTTAGCTGAATTTGCCTAAGCCGTGCGGCACCCTCGCAGCACTCCCGAAGACTTAGTTAAAATTACCTAAGTCGTGGAGCAACCTTGCCCACTATTCCGGACTTAGCTGGGATTACCTAAGTCATGAAACGTCCAACATGTTATCTATCCGCAAAGGATCAGTCCTCTTACAACCTCTTAAGGTCCCGTAGGACCTGCAAAGAAGAATTTGATTAGCTTAGAAGCGAGCGATGGACACGTCCCGACGTCTCGCAAAGCGGAAAGCTATACAAGCAATTTGTCGAACACCTTGAGTGCTGTAAAGAAAGAGAGAAAGAGAGCGAAATAGAACTTTGGAAGATTGTAGAAATGGTCACAAGTTCACAAACGACAGTTCCCAAGGTATCGGACGCAAGACAAGTTCAATTGCTAATGAACGCCTACGCTCGACATATACCTGGAACCCCATTCAGCCCGGTGCCACCCGGGGGTTCCAAGGTGCTGAAATGGCTGACATTTCACACCGCTCAGAAAGGTTACCGCAGCACATGAAAAAGACCCAAAAATAGGGCTGTTTTGGGTTGTTTTGGCTCCGCGCAGCGAGCGATCGTTCTGCAGCCTTCTACACTACTTTCGCTCACATTTCTTAGGTAAAAACACATAAACTCAAGGCAAAACAAGCTGCCGAACATATGTACAAGCAAGAAAAAGTGATGAACGGTTCAGGAAGGAAAGACATTGCGGTTGAGCGATGACCGTTCGTGACACTTGGGCCGAATGGTACAACACTACATATCATTCATCTACAAAATGTACCCCGTATGAGACATTGTATAGTCGACCGACTCCTATGATTCTAAAGTATGTAATTAGTGTGGCCAAAGTGGATCAGGTCGACCAAAATTTAATTAACAGGAACAAGCTCCTACAGCTATTGAATGATTTTCTCTCTATCACTCAAGCCAGGATGAAGCAACAAGCCGACACACATTAAAATGAAAGGGAGTTTTTAGGAGGAGATTAGGTTTACCTTCACCTATAGCCATACAAGCATGAGTGATAGAGAGATAAACCTAATGGCATATAAACTCTATGAAGCTATCAAATCACGAAACTTATTGGAGCTATGACGTACAAACTCAAATTGCCTGAGTATGCTAAAATTCACCTTGTCTTCCACATATCTTGCTTGAAGCCTAAGTTAGGAGAACATGAATCAGCCCAGACTCAACTGTCAAATACCACTGATGATGGAGAAATTGAAGCCCAACCACAAGCCATCCTTGATTGAAGAATTGTGATGCATTATCGATATCCTTCTACTAAAGTACTAGTATATTAGAGTAATTTACCACCTGAAGATGCCACATGGGAATAATATGAGGAGCTGAAGACTCGGTTCCCTAAGTTCATGGAATCTCAACCTTGAGTACAAGGCTGATTTGAAGAGGGCAGGCGTGATAGGACCCCAGCAGGGTTAGATCTTGCTCAACCAAGTAGTAATCAATAAAACCCTATGAGATTGTAATAAAACCCCACCTAGTCACCTCTATCCTATAAATAAGTGTGGCTAGGGATTATTTTGGGGCCTTAGGGCTTCCTAGCCACCACCCCCTTTACTGGGCTAGTCGGCTAGGGTTTCTAGCATAGGGGTATGGCTTGGGCAGCCACTTAGGTTGTTGCCCCCTTTATTTAGGCAGGGCGGCTATAGGAGGGGCAAAAGGGATAATTCACTTAGAAAGCACCCCCTTAGGGCTAAGGTTTTGAGCTCTATATAAGCTTGTAGGCTCCACCTCTTTTCATCAAGCAAGAATCATCTAAGGCAAAAGGGGTAGTGAGGCATCAAGAACGTTGCTCTAATACCAAGTATTAGAACCCCACATGATTTTAAGGCTTGGTTGATCTCTGTAGGGGATTGACCCTCCTTGGAAAGAGGGGTTCCTCCCTCTAGGTAGTCGACTAATTAGTTGAAGAAATATTGATCTATTGCTTGAAGAAAGGGGGGTGGCTATAAATGCTTATATAGGGCTCAAAACCCTAAGCCTAATGGAAGACTCTAACTCCTAGTGAATCTCCTACTCCAAAATGCCAACCGCCACTTTCCCTAACCCTAGCTGACTCCCATAAGTAAAGTGGGCAGTGGCTAGATAGGTTGTAGATGCTTGGATGAGGGTTTACTTATAATCTCAACTCGATTAATCCTAATCTAACTCTAACTCGTAATCAAACTTTGAATTAGTTGAATCATAATCTTATTGGGATTTGGGCTAATTTATATAGTTGACTCAAGATCTCCTCCTAGCCGGCCTAATGTCAGGTCTAGGCTGGCCAATAAGGCCCAATCTAAGGACTCGACCCAATCGACTAGGACCCGACTCAGTTAAGGTCTTAATAAGATACTAAAGCACTAAGAGTTTACAACAACTTTTCCTTGAGAATTCTTTATCTTTTCACCCTTGTTTTCAGCCTTATTCATTCTTCATCAAGCAAGAATGAGTGGGTGAACCTATTGAGTCAGAGTCCATAGATTGGGCCTTGTTGGTCGGCCTAGACCTGACATTGTGTCAGCTAGGAGTGGATTTGAGTCAATTTAAATAAATTAGCCCAAATCCTAGCGGGATTAGGATTCAGATGAATTGGAGTACTAGTAGGAGTTGATTGGATCCAAGTCCTAATTGGACTAGGATTCGGCTAGGAGGAGTTTGATTAGGAGTAGGAGTTGGAGTTAGAGTTTTATTTCTAATAGGACTTTTAGTAGGAGTCCTAGTTTAGGGTCCCTTTCTTCATGAATCCTATAAATATGTAAACTTTATCTTCTACATCAAGAAAAACTTTAGGAAATTTATTAAGCCTAGTGGCCGAATATTAGAGAGCCGAACCCCTATAGAGTTCGAGGAGGTTCAATCTCCTATAGCGATCAGTTATCCCTGATAGAACCTGAGGGTTCTATCAATCTGGTATAAGAGCAACGTTCTTAGCATCTCACTATTCTTCCACCTCCTGCCACTGCCATCTTATTTCCATCTACTATAGCCAACCCCTATATTGTCGCTGCCCCCTTCATCTATAACCGACCCCTATTGCTACTACTATCTTCATCAGCAATCAACTCCTATCTTCTTCAATTGCTGCCCCCTTCATCTACCACTACCATCTTCTTCAGTTGCTGCCACTACCATTTTCTTTGGTTATTGCTGTCGCCATCTTCCTCGGTTATTGTAGCTACCATCTTCTTCGGTTGCTGTCGCTACCATCTTCTTCGTTATTGCCGCTGCCATCTTCCTCGTTGTTGCCGTTGCTATCTTCCTTAATTGCTACCACTGCCATCTTCCTGTTACTACCGCTATCGTCTTGTTTGGTTGCTACCACTACCATCTTCCTATTGCTATCGCTGCCATCTTTCTCGGTTGATGCTGCTGCCACCCTCCCTGTTGCAGCCACAGCTAACACCCTTGTTGCTGCTGTAACCCGCAACCCTAGGGCAACCATCTGACCTTAAAATGCTACCTTTATTACCATTTTTACCCCCTGCTACTGCAACCAACAACATCCATCTACCACAACCATCTAACCCTAGATTGTTGTCGTATATACCACCTTCATCCCCTATTGTTGCCACCATTAGCAACAAATATCTTATTCCCCTAACCCGTCAATAGAAGGACTTAAATATTATATATCTTCAATCTTACATGATGGCCTCAGATGATACACTTGACGCAAAGCTTGATGCCTTCAAGGCCCGCATGAAGGACAAGTTGTAAGTACTCTTCCGAGAATTTAGATTTGGCCGATCAAAGAGCCCAAAGAGATCTCAACATGATGAAGGCTCAAATCATAAGGAGAACTAATCCAAGAAGGATGATCAAGTGCAAGAATCAGCATACCCATGCATAAGGGTGGAATTCCCTAGATGGGAAGATGGAGACTGAACTAGGATACATCCATGGTTGATATCGCTGCCATACACCTGGAGGGAGATATATCCAGTGGTACGACTGGTTAGAGCATACTCATGGCGTACCTATGTGGAGACAATTCAAAAGTGGGCTACTAATCCGGTTTAGACCATTGGAGTATGAGAACATGGATGACCAACTCGCGAAGATTCGTTGAACCTCGACCATCCAAGATTATCAAACCAGGTTTAAACAACTTTTGAACTAAACTCGTGATTGGTCTGAAAAATAATTACTAGGGAAGTTCATCGATGGATTAAAGTCAGAGATTAGACATGAAGTTAAAACATGACAACCATATACATTGATGGTGGCCATCTCCTTCACTCGCATCCAAGAGCAATGACTGAACAATGATGCCCGAAGAACCAAGATCATAAATCGACAAACAACCATCAAACCTTCAGCCTCCCCTGTTGCCAATTGAACCTCTTAGCCCAAGAACTTAACTAGAGAAGAACTCTACAAAAGATCCATAAAAGGGCTATCTTGGCATTGCAGCAAAACAGGGAGTCGACAGCACCACTGCAAGAAGGGAAAGGTTTTGGTGATTGAATTGATCAAGGATCCAGAACCCGAGGACATAGATCTCGAGTCTAAGGAGGAAGACACGGAGGAAGAACCATAGTTGGTCATCAGCATAGTACATGCTCTAGTCGACTATACATACCCATAAACCATGAAGATCAATAGATTCCTCAAGCACCAGCCAATTACTGTTCTTATCGACACTAGAAGCACCAATAGTTTTACAGACAACAAGGTTACTACTTGACTAACCCTTCAGATTGAATATTGTAGCAGGTTTGATGTGAAGGTCGTAGATGGCCGAACCCTCAATTGCAGTGGCAAATGTTTATGGGTGAAGATAGTCATGCAGGGCTAAGAGATTATTGCGGACTTCTTCCTTTTGTCATTGGACAATTACAAAGTAGAGATCAGTATCGAGTGGTTGTCTACTCTAGGTGATGATTCCTGAAATTTTTCTAAATTACTTATACAAATTTTTAGCCATGGGAAAAAAGTGATCCTACAAGAAAAATGCAGGGACAAAGTTTTGATCATTTCGACACAACACATGGAGAGGGTGCTATATAAGACGCATATTGGTTTCCTAATCCGATTATAGGGGCAACAAATTGAAGATTCAATGATGCACAAAGATCCAAACCTCTCCTCATCTTGTGCTGTCATTGCTACTGCCTTCCAACCTCAGATTGCAGCTTCTAATAGCATCGTCATCGCACTATCATCTCCTTAACTTGTGCTATCATTGCTATTGCCTTCCAACCTTACATCGTAGCCGTCAATAGCACCATCGTCGCCCTATCATCTCCTCATCTTGTGTTGTCGTCCCTACTACATTTCAACCTCTGATCGTAGCTACCAATAGCAACGTCATCAACCTATCATCTCCTTATCTTTTGCTGCCATCACTACTGCCTTCCAACCTTAGATCGTAGCCACCAACAACACCATTGTCGCCCTTTCATTTTTGCATCTTTTGTTGTCATCGTTGCTGCCTTCCAACCTCCGATTGTAGCCACCAACACCATCATCATTGCCCTATCACCTCCTCATCTTGTGTTAGTGTCGCTTCTGCCTTCTAACCATAAATCGTAGCCGCCAACAACAACGACATCACCCTATCATCTCCTCATCTTGGGTTATCATTGCTGCTACCTTTCAACGTCAGATTGTAGTGGCCAACAGCACCATCGTTGCCCTATCATCTCCTCATCTTGTGCTACCATCGTTACTACCTTTGTAATATCCCTCATTTTTAAAATATTCATAATGGTCTATTTTAAATTATTAATGAGGATTTATTTAATAATAGATTGTTTGTAATGATCTAAATATAAAATTTAAAAGTTTGATATGAATTATGTAAGATTCACATTAAGTTATAAAAAGGGGGATGATATGTGTCATTACCTAGTTTAAAGTGGTGCCACTTATGCATGTTGCATAGGTGAGACATAAGCACCTTATATGCATGCTTGCCACCTAGCAACCCATATGTTAACTAAAACAAATAGCAGTTAGAGAAGAAAGGGATTTGGCTGCAACGTAAACTTGAGAAGAAGAAGAAGAAGAAGAAGAAGAAGAAGAAGAAGAAGAAAAAGAAGAAGAACAAGAACAAGAACAAGAATAGAAGGAAGAGAAGAAGAAAATATTTGGTGGTTTTGAGATTTTGATCAAATCTATAATTGGGATCAAAATCTGCAATGGCAAGTGTCCTAACCCCATCCTACATTATGTCTTCATTCTTGATTACATCTCATTTGATATGATTTTGAAAGATTTGAGGCTTAGAACATGATATCTCTCTTATTCGGCTGTAAATTTATAAATTTATGAAATTTAAGAATTTTAACCCTTCTGTCTTATGTATGTCATAACTTTCTGTATTCAATTCTGATTCAGGCAAAACCTTTAGTATCCTAAAGCAGATTCATAGATCTTTCATTTAATACTAAAATTAAGAATTTTGGAGTTTATATGCTTATCTAAATTCTTATTTTAATTGACCTTGATGAATTTGTAAAATAGACTTTGTATTCTCTGACCTTTTGATACTAAATTCCTTTTAACTTTCTATTGAAAAGTCTAATTATGGAAAAACCTATTTTACTAGAAACTTTATTTATATGTCTTTCTATTGATATCTATATTAAAAGATTTGGAGTCCAAATGACTACCCATATATCTATATCGATTGACCCTATAGATTCTATAAAACAGGGACTGTAATTTCTGACCTTTTGAAACTAAACTGCTTATAACTTCCTGTTGGGAAGTTTGATTTCAACAAAACATATTTTGTTAGAAACTATACACCTTAGAACTTTTTTTTATATATAGATTGAAAGATTTAGAATACAAATACTTACTCAGTCACTTGTTGAATTCGATCTTATAGATTCTGCAAAATAGAGCTTTTATTCTATGACCTTTGGTTACCAAATCCTTTGTAACTCTTTGTTAAAAGCTTCAATTTATATGAAACTTATTTTATCTGAAAGTAGATTGACTCATCTTTCCGATGACATCTTTTTTAAGTAATTTGGAGTACATTTAATTATTTAGATAATTTATGAAATATGCCTCTAAAATTCTACTAGAATTCAGCCTTTGTTGATTTTGCCTATTCTTACTCATTTGGAAATTGATTTCTAGCTAAAATTCATACTTCCATTGAGTTTTACATTATTAGTTTAAAATCTCGAATACTCTTTTCCTTAGATAATTTACATACTTGAATCAATTATGTGACATTTACATTTGTATCATATTATTTCATATAGGTGCATGCATGTTTGTTGTTTCGCATGTGCTTCCGATATTTGTCATTTTATTGCTTATATCTTTTTGTACTCTGGTGTTTATGAGATAATGTGAACCTTTACCAGAAATTAAAAAGGGAGTTATGCTTAGAGCTCGCGATGCTCTACTATGTTCAATGGTCATGCAGAATGAGTGGACTATATTATGTTTATAATCCCACTTTACCATCTATGTTTTTGATGTGATATTGAATCATATTCTATTTGTGATTCAGCTAAAGTCCTTTCTTCAATCGAGTCTAACAATTAGTGATTTGAATTCTTATGTACACTTGTTCTTTATTCCCTACTTATCTAAATGCATATTTTGAATATTTTTGTATTCATCGTATTATTACATATTTGGCATATGTATATTTAATTGTTTCGTATGTGCTTTTGATATACCACTTTTATTGCTCATGCCCTTTTGTACTATGGTGTTTGTAAGATAATGTGAACCATAGCCAGAAATGGTAAAAGGAATTATGCTTAGAGCCCGTGATTGTTACGCCCCTACATTCGAGAGGCGTGAATCCATCATAAATCAGAAACACATTAACAATAATCCAAACCCAGGATCTGAGCTAACATTTGAGGACACTGATTAAATATTTTCGAAGATCATTTACATCCATTCATAAAACCCATGCAGTTTATAAATCTTACACCACATCACTCGATAATCCATAAAACTCAAGGTTAACTTAACTAAAAACATTAACCACACTTATAAAACCATCAGTCTAAGATATTCTATACAAATACAAAACCAACCATTTTTCACCACTTCATATGATTGTAAAACTTAACATTCAAAAATTTCACACTGAGAGGTATTTTAACCTTTTTATAAGATACATCAGTTCATATTTATCTACAATATTTCATTATATGCAAAATATTCTTATACAACATCTCGCAACAAGACTTACCCAAAATCTATATAGCTTTCTACTCTCTTAGCCCAGTTCTAACTTTTTCTATAAGTGACAAGCTAACCTATAAAATTTATTTACCAACAAAGTAAGCATATAGAGTTCAGTAAGTGACTAACATATCCAAGATAAAAAAAGGATAGTTTTCAAATAAACTTAATATCATATAGCAAGGCAAAAGTATAAGAATCTATAGGTAGTATCTCGTAAGATACATAAGCATAAATCAATTCATTCAAAATATACTTTGATCATAACAGTAGAGGAAGAGTAGTTGGAGCATATTATTGGTGTGAAATATCTTAGAACATATCAATGCCATATGAAACAACTCGGAGCATATCAATGAGAATACGAAACATTTCGGAGCATATCAAAGATGTATAGAGTGTTTCGGAATATATCCATGCAATGTAAAATAATTTGGAGCATATCAAAGGCGTAAGAATGTCAAGCAGTATATCAATTGTGAACAAAACATTTTGGAGCATATCATAAGAATAAGAAATATTTCAGAGCATATCAAAGATGTATAAAGTGTTTCGGAACATATCAAGGGAATGTGAAATGATTTAGAGCATATCAAAAGCATAAGAATGTCAAGCAACATATCAATGGCAAACAAAATATTTCGGAGCATATCAATGAGAATACAAAACATTTCGAAGCATATCAAAGTTTATAAAGTGATTTAAAAATGTATCAAAGGCATAAGAAACATTTTGGAGCTTATCAAGATGCATAGGTCATATTTCAAAGCATATTAATGGTGTATGAATAATCTCAAAGCTTATCAAATGAACAATTAGGGAATAGAATCTTAAATATCATATTAGACAACATTCATTTCATTCTTATCCAAAGCATAGAAACAAACTCATAAGCAATACTTTTGATATCATATCAAAGACATAGAAGGTGAAGTAGGATCATATAGAATATCATACATCTATTTTTGGATGACCAACAGATATAAGTCTCCCACGTTTGGGAGCTCTATCTACTCACGTCTAGCTGAAGTCAGTTGGGGCCGACAGAGCATCAAAAGCTCTAAGCACAATACCCTTTACAATTTATGGTAAAGGTCTAGAATATCCCATAAACACCAGAGTATAAAACGACATAAGCAATGAAATTGGCATATATCGGAAGCATATGCAGAACAACGAAATATACATGTGCCAAATATAAAATAATATGATGAATATACAAATATTCATAATATACATTCAGATAGGCAAGGAATAAGGAATAAGAGTATGCAAGATTTCAAAACAATAATATGAGGCTCCAAAGAAGAAAGACTTTAGCTAGATCACAGATAGAATATGATCTAATATTATATCAAAAACATAGATGGTGATGTGGGATTATATACATAGTATGATCCATCTATTTTTGGATGACGATCAAACATAAGTAGAGTATCATAGGCTCTAAGCATAATACCCTTTATCATTTCTGGCAAAGGTTCAGAATATCCCACAAACACTAGAGTATAAAAGAACATAAGTAATAAATTTGACATATATTGAAAGCACATGCAGAACAATAAATCATGTATATGCCAAAAAAAATAATATGATGTAACATTAATTAATACATAATATATTTAGATATATAAGGAAATTAAAGGCAAAAGTGTCAAAATATTCAGTTTTGAAATAGATGAAGCAAGAATAGGCAAAACTGATACAATCACTATTTTGGTAGAATTCAGAAGGCATATCTCAAAGTTATTTTGAATGATCAAATATGCTCTAAATTACTTAAAAATAGTATTTTTGGAAAGATAAATCAATATAATTTAAAATAAAATAAGTTTATACAAATTAAAAGTTTCTACAAAAAGTTATAGATAATTTGGCAGCCAAAGATTAGGAATTATGATCCCTGTTTTATAGAATCCATAATATCTAACAAAATAGAAATTTTGATAATTATTTGGACTCTAAATCTTTCAATCTTGATATTAAATAAAATATCTGTGAGTCTATTTTCTAATGAATTAAGTTTTACATAAATCAAAGAATCCAACAGGAGGATATAAGCAATATTGTGATGAAAGTTCAGGAGCTACAGACTATATTTTACAGATTTCATATGTTCAATTGAAATAAATGTTTGGGCTAGCAAATGAACTCCAAATTCTTCAAACTCAGTTTCAAAAGAAAGATTTTGAATCTATTATTATAAAAACTAAGTTTTGTTTAAATTAAAGGTCTGTACTAAAAGTTACAACTTAAATAAGATAGATACATCATAATCTTAAAAATATTACAGATTCACACTTATGTAGCCAACAAAAGAGATTTCGATTTTGTTCCAAATTTTATCTCATAATCAAGGTAAAAATAAAGATAAATTTTAATAGAGAAAGGATAGAAAATATTATATAGGATGAGGTTAGAACACTTGACTTTGTAAATTTTTGATCCTAAATATGGATTTGGTTAAAATGTCAAAACCCCCAAATCTTTTCTTCTCCTATTCTTTCTCTTATTCCTTCTCTTCTTATTCTTCTCCTTCATAAGTTTACGTTGCATCAATCCCTTTCTTCTCGAATTGCTATTTTTTTTTTTAAGCAAACTTATGGGTTATAGGTGGCAAGCATGCATGTAAGGTGCACATGTGTCACCAAAGCACATGCATAAATGGCACCACTTTTAACTAGGTAATAACACATGCAATCACCTTTTTTTTTATAACTTAATTTGAATCTAACATAATTCATATCAAACTTTTAAGTTTTGTATTTAGGTCTCTAGCAATAAACTTTTTAATAAATTCTCATATTTATAAATTGGTCCTTATAAACAATTTATTATTAAATAAATACTCATTAATAATTTAAAATTGATCATTATAAATATTTTAAAAATGATAGATATTCTACCGATGCTCTATCGGGCCCCTATGACTTCACTCAGACGTGGGTGAATAGAGCTCCCATATGTGGGAGACTTATGTTTTGGGGCCATTTAGTGATGGATGATCTATATTATGTTTATGATCTCACTTTATCCTCTATGTCTTTGATATGATATCCAAAGCATTACTTATGAGTTTGTTTGTGCGTTTTGGATAAGAATGAAATAAATGTTATGTCTGATATGATATTTGAGCTTTTATTCCTGAATTGTTCATTTGATAAGCTTTAAGATTATTCATACACCATTGATATGCTTTACAATATGACCTATGTATCTTTGATAAGCTCAGAAATATTTTATTTATTATTGATATGTTCCAAAACACTTCATATATCTTTGACATGCTCATAAATGTTTTGAATGCCATTGTTGTGTTCCGAAATATTTCATTTGCTATTGATATATTCTAAAACATTTCACACTCCATTGATATATTCTGAAATGACCTATGCATTTTTGGTATGCTCTAAAACGTTTTGTATTCCCATTGATATGTTCCGAAATGTCCTATGCATCTTTTGTATACTCCAAAATATTGTGTATTGCTATTGATATATTTTGAAATGTCCTATGTATCTTTGATATGCTCTTAAATATTTTATATTCCTTTGGTATATTCCGGAACACTTCATACATCTTTGATATGCTCCAAAATCTTTCATATTCTCATTGATATACTTCGAAATATTTCATTTGCCATTGATATGCTGCTTGACATTCTTACACCTTTGATATGCTTTGAATCATTTTACATTTCGTTGATATGTTCTGTGATGTTTCATATGACATTCACATATTTTGAAATATTTCACACTAATGATATGCTCCAACTACTCTTCCTCTACTGTTATGATCAAAGTATGTTTCAAATGAAATGATTTGTGGTTATGTATCTAACGAGATGCTCTTTATAGATCCTTTAACATCCTTGCCTTGCCATCCAATATCAAGTTTGTTTTGAAAACTATCCTTCTTTGTCTTGGATATGTTAGTCACTTGCTGAGTTTTATATGCTCATCCTATTGCTATATAAATTTTACAAGTTAACTTGTCACTTACAAAAAAAGTTAGAACTAAGCTAAGAAAGTAGAAAGCTATGTAGATTTTGGGCAAGTCTGGTTGGAAGATGTTGTATTAGAATATTTTTTCATGTAATAAAATATTATAGATAAATATAAACTAATGTATCTTGTAAAAAGGTTAGAATACCTCTCAGTGTGGAATCTTTGAATATTAAGTTTTACAATCTTATGAAGTGGTTGAAAATGGTTGGTATGGCATTCGTATAGATTTTTGAGACTGATGGTTTTATAAGTGTGGTTAATGCTTTTGCTTAAGTTAACTTTGAGTTTTGTAGATTATCGAATGATGTGGTCTATGATTTATAAACTGCATAGGTTTTATGAATGGATATGAATAATCTTTGAAAATATTTAATCAATGTCCTCAATTTTAGTTTGGATCCTGGGTTCAGATTGTTGATGAATTATAATGTATTTCTGATTTATGATGAGTTCATGTCTTTCGAATGTGAATATTCGAGGGGCTTGATAGAGATGGTATCAGAGCCAGGTTTGAGTATTGCTGATATTTGATATGTTTGATGTGTAAAGTATATTGAGGATTTATTAATTATATAGTGATCGATGGATGTATGATAAATTTAGAGGACTAAATTTTTTCCTCTTAAGGGGAGGAGTGCGTGATATCCCTTATTTTTAAAATATTTATAATGATATATTTTAAATTATTAATGATGATTTATTTAATAATAGATTATTTCTAAGAACCTAAATGTAAAATAAAAAGTTTGATATGAATTATTTAAAATTCATATTAAGTTATAAAAAAAGAAGGATGACATGTGTCATTACCTAGTTTAAAGTGATGCCACTTATGCATATTGCATAGATGACACACAACTTTACATGCATGCTTGCCACTTAGCAACCTATATGTTAACTAAAACATATAGCAATTAGAGAAGAAAGGGATTTGGCTGCAACATAAACTTGAGAAGAAGAAGAAGAAGAAGAGAAGGAAGAGGAGAAGAAAAGATTTAGGGGTTTTGAGATTTTAATCAAATCCACATTTGAGATCAATATTTGCAAAGGTAAGTATTCTAACTCCATCCTCCATAATGTCTTCATCCTTGATTAAATCTCATTTGATATAATTTTGAAAGATTTATAGCTTATAATATGATATCTCTCCAATTCAACTGTAAATTTATGAATCTGTGAAATTTAATAATTCTGACCTTTCTATCTTATGTTTGTCATCACTTTCTGTATTAAACTCTGATTTAGGTAAAACCTTCGTTATCTGAAAGTAGATTCATGGATATTTCATTTGATACCAAAATTAAGAATTTTGGAATTCATATGCTTATCTAAATTCTTGTTTCAATTGACCTTGAAGAATCTGTAAAACAGACTTTGTATTCTCTGACCTTTAGATACTAAGAATTTTGGAGTTCATATGCTTATCTAAATTCTTGTTTCAATTGACCTTGAAGAATCTGTAAAACAGACTTTGTATTATCTGGCCTTTAGATACTAAATTCTGTATAACTTTCTGTTGAAAAATCTAATTATGGTAAAACCTATTTTACTAGAAATCATATTTTTATATCTTTCCATTGATACCTAGATTGAAAGATATAGAGTCCAAATGACTGCGCATTTCTGTTTTGATTAGCCCTACAGATTTTGCAAAATAGGGACTGTAATTTCTAACCTTTTAATAATAAACTGCTGATAACTTTCTGTTGGGATCTCTGATTTAAGTAAACCATATTTCGTTGAAAACTAGACACCTAGATTTCATTTGATACTTATATTGAAAGATTTAGAATAAAATGTTAGGATCAATTGGAACTAAGAGAGGGGGTGGGTGGCGGGGTTGAATTAGTGCAAATGTAAATTTTAGGTTTACGTAAAAACTTTTCAATTAAACCAAGATAGGAAATCTAAATATTTTCATGCTTAGTGAAACGAGTGAGTGATTAAAATAAAGTTGCTAAGTTAATGAGCAAACCGGAAAGATAAGCAATGTTTGAAGGGAAGAACTTAGAACTTATCGTGAAAACTTTATTTTCAAGGAGTTGAGTTAAATCGGAAGCATTACTACAAGAATATGTAAGCAATTGAAAGCAAATAAGCACTCACAATTTTTATAGTGGTTTGGCGTCAACGACCTACGTCCACTTCCGAGTCCTCTTTCTTGAGGCACACTGGCATCCACTACCAATCTTCTTTGTGTGAAGATCAAACCCTTACACTTTGCTTATAAGGGAGACTTTGAGAAAATTTCTAACTCTAAGCTCTCTCCCTTACCCTTTTTCTTTTTCTTACAATTCTCGCATAATATTTTCTTAAAATATAATCTCCAAAATTATTATCTTGAATGTAAGAAACTTAGGATATTTATAGGCCCCAAATTGGCTTCAAAACCTGAGCCAAAATCTAATTATGTTTGGAAAATCTGGGTATGGGCGGTTCACCCACTAGCCTAGGCGACTCAACCGCCCGACCACCTAGGTACGGGTAGTTTACCCGCCGACCATGGGCGGGTCAACCATCCAAAGTGCCCAGATTCCTGGGTACGAGTGAGTCAATTGCTCAGTATGGGCAGGTCAGTCGTCGTCAGCTGCCCGAAAACATAGGCGGTGGCGGTACACCCGTCGCTCACCAATGGTTTACTCGTCGAAATTTTCACAAAAGTGGTTTCCTCTACTTTTTGAATTCAGGCTTGAACATGATGTTGACCAACCCTTTGGTCAACCAATTGAGCTCAACTTGAGCTCCATCAAACCCCAATAGTGGACCCGATTGCCTTATTGAGTTGATTTGGATTTCTTCCAAATCCAACTTAATTTGGACTCAAACCCTAACTATGACTTAATGATTTAACACTTAATGACTAACAAGCTAAACAAGACCTAACTCCCGCTAATCCAGCAACCTTCGACATTCTTGCAATAAGTCTTCTGGTCTTCTTTTGGTGATCACCTGACGTGTTCCTAGTGAGTTTCCCAATCACTTCGGCGAATCTCCTAGCGAACTTCGGCGAGATCCCACCATATCATCCGAACCCCGGCCTGATGCTTAAGCTTGATCTTGGCCCATCATCTGGTTGTAACTCCATTGCTCTTATCATATTTAGTCCTACACAATGCTAATTATGACTTAATTAAATATAATTATAATTACCAAAAATCCATTACAAGACCATCCTAACTCCCGATAAGCTTTTCGGCTACCACTGATAATCTTCTGGCGAGTCTTAGTCTTCTTTTAGCGAACTCCCTTGTGCCATCCTAGCAAATTCTTGATACCCTCGACGAGCTCCCGATGCACTCCTGGTGAGTTCCAAACTACATCGACTTGATGCATGGAGTTGACCTTGGCCAATCCTGATTGTAATAATCATTCTATCATAATTAATCCTGCATCAATCAATTCTCCCCCTAAATCTATACCACTTAAATTTAAGAGAAGCACACACTCTTAAATTCAAGCAATCAACATTCTATATAAATTTTAACATAAATTTACATCAAGTCATCAACTCATGAATCAAGTCATCAAATCATAAGTAAAAAAGGAATTAAGCATCTATATCCAAGATGTCTAATTCATATCATTATCCAAGATATCCATGTATTTCAACAAGATCATGTGTTATCAATATATATTTCTTCCCCTTTGTCATCAACAAAATAGTGAAATATAGCTAATAATTTCAAAGTACAGGATGACATTACTCCCCCTTAGTATATACATTATAAAATTCTCTTCCCTTTTAATAAGGAGAGAAGAGCTCTTATTATAGAGAAGAGCTCTTAATAAATAAGGGAGGTATTGTTGAATTGTTTTATCATAGAGAAGAGCTCTTAATAAAATTTAAAAGCAATACTAAGATAAGCTCAAAAGTTCAATAGATTTAAAGATTACTTATATATTTCAAATGTAGCAAAAATCATCTCTTGATATCAAAAATTATCTTTTGTAAATTTTAAATGTGTCACATCTTCATATAATTTTTTTAAAATAATAAGATAAAATAATGGAGAATTTTTTAAAAAAATATTATGACAAAAAGACTTTATTTTATAGAATTTATATTAGAAATTTATATATTTTTATGATTTAACATTTCTAGGTCTCAACCTCAATCTTGTATATATAAAATTTTGAATATGAGCTCAACAAATATTTCTCATGCAAATTTCAAGAAAATATAGCAAATAAATCTGAAAATAATAAATTATTATCTTTATATAGATTTCAAAATCATCATTGAATGCATGATCTTCATACATGATTTCACATCATTATACTTTCTCCCTCTTTGTCATCAACAAAAGGAGAAGTGCAATTAGCAATTTTTTGATATATGAAAGCTTAGCAATTTAACAAAATTTTCATTACTTAGAACATGTAAGCTAGTGAATTCATTCTTCTCTTTTGAGAAGTGCAAGCTAGCAAATATTTGCTTCTTTTGTAATATTCAAGCTAGCAATTTACATTATGCAAGCAAACAAGTTTTGCTCCCCCTTGATAATTTTCTTATGAAAGAATTTTTTTTCTTTTCTTTGAATAAGAAATAAGAAACAAATGAGTGGGGTGAGAGACATTATATCACAAAAATAGGGCTCAAATTTTTTTGATGTAAATTCTAAAATCTAAGAATTGATATCTACCCATACAATTTAATTCATTTAAATCAAGAGTAGCACATCAAGTGATTCATTAAAGATTTAATATCAAAGACTTATTTCAAGCATCATAGAAGTTTATGTTATATATATTTCTCTTTATAAACATTTATCAAGATTCATGAAAAAAGAATAATCTTTTAAAAAATCTTATCACAAAAATTTGAATCCTCTTCTTATATTCATTTTAACTGGAGTGATTTCAAAAGTGAGCTAAAATATCTAAGAAATCCAAGAAGAATTAAGAGCCACTCATGCATTTAAATTATGTGATTTTCTAACATAAATATCAAATCATGTATTTTTGTAGATCACCTTTCATTTATATTTTGATAATAAGCATCAAAAATTCTAAAATAAAATATGATAGCTTAAATTGTTAATCAAGAATTTTGCATGCATATTTTGATAAGAAGTGTAATTTATAAAATCCAAGAAATCCAGAGAAAAATATGATAATACATCAAGCTCAAATTATGAAATATGCATTTTGCATGTATTTAGAAAATTCTAAATTTTCTTCTAAGCATATTGTTTCTCATTCAAGGTTCTCATATCTAATTTGCATCCTATCATATTGATAATTTTATCTCCGCCTTTGTTAATGTCAAAAAGAAATATGAATGCATAATTTATTCTTAACATCTATATTCAAATTACGTCAAAAAGTAAAAGATCATGTCATTAAAGATAAAATCAAGTTTTTAAATATCAAAATATATGATTTTTATTTAATACATTTTTTTCCTTTTTTGTGAATAATAAAATGAGTCTTAGGTGATAATCTCAATTCATCCAAGATAAATTTTTTTAATAAAGAAGAATGATCATTGATAATAATTTTAATTAATATTGTTAAGATCATAAATCATATTTTTATTTAAAAGAGAAAATTATAGAGATCAATAACATGATTCCCATAACACATAAGTCAAGTCAAGAAATTAGAAAAATATTCATGATAATACAAATCTCTTTCAATTTTCAACTTGTCACAAATTTAAAAAATATTAATTTTAGTGATAAGTTATACTAAGAAGAAAGTCATAAGTAATCATGTTATGAAGAATATTATTATTAAATCATAAATACCAAGAACATGATTTATTTTGACATATTTCTTCCTAGTTGAAATTTCAAAGCTTTTGAAATCTTAGGAGATAAAAAAGAAGGATCTTAATTCTTATAGAAATATCAAGTTATAAATATTGAGAAGACAAGATCATGATTAAGATGAAAGCTTTTCTTTAATAAAGGGAAGAAATCTTAGTAAACAATCTTGGTTTATATAAAGATCTCAATTTTAATTTTAAAGATCTCATGGTTATGATTTAAGTTATCAAAATATCAATAATGTTGGATAGATTTAAACATATCCATTCTTTAAAATAAAATCATTTAAAAACATATCCAAAATCATCATCAAAAATCACTTTTCAAAAATTTCAATAAAGTCATCATTGTTTTCCAAAAGAAAATAGCTAAATTTTTCTATTTATTTTTGTAGTTAAACAGATTCAACAATAAATGTATCATTTTATCTTTGTTGAAGGATTCATAGAATAAATATTCTTTCAAGAAGAATTATCCTTCTTTTGAAATTTATTTCAAGAATACAATGACATTTAATGTCAAAAACGAAATTTCATTATGATCATTGCAAAAATATTTTTAAACAAAAGCATTGATTCATTTTAAATCCAATGATTTTGCATGTTAGAAGATTCTATCATGTTATCAAGAAGTTTTTCTTTTAAAGAAAGATGATTTAATATATGATTTTTAGGTTGAAAAACAACATACATCATCAACACAAGTTAATACACATCAATACAATAATCATCATCAAAATCTTTCTTTCATACATATGACTTTTATTTAAGTTAACTAAACTTTCTCATTTCTAATTCTAGCATGCTCTAGCTATTCAAAGATTATACATCATTGAGAGCAATCAGGATTAATTATAATAAAGAATCATCCTTAGGATCATTACCAATAATTTTATTTTCAATAATTTTTTTTATTACTATTTAGGCTAGTAAGCTTCAAGAAGTATTAGATCTCAAGTATTATAACTTGAGCATCTACTTTCAAAATATTTTTATTGCTCCTAGCCTTGTTAGGAAATAACTTTATATTATGGGAGGTTTCGATTTAGGTACCCATTTAATAGTGGGTCCTTCATGACATGTCCTTCATTAGTGCAAATGTAAATTTTAGGTTTATGTGATAACTTTTTGATTAAACCAAGATAGGAAATCCAAAATTTTTCATTCTTAGTGAAACAAGTGAGTGATTAAAAGAAAGTTGCTAAGTTAATATGCAAACTAGAAAGATAAGCAATATTTGAAGGAAAGAACTTATCGTGAAAACTTTGCTTTTAAGTAGTTGAGTTAAATCGGAAGTATCAATACAAGAATATGTAAGTAATTGAAAGCAAAGAAGCACTCACAATTTTTATAGTGGTTCAGCGTCGAAGGCTTATGTCAACTTTTGAGTCTTCCTTCTTGAGGCACCGACGTCCACTGCCAATATTCTTTGAGTGAAGATCAAACCCTTACACTTTGCTTATAAGGGAGACTTTGAAAAAATTTCTAATTCTAAGCTCTCTCCCTTACCCATTTTCTTTTTCTTACAATTATCACATAATATTTTCTTAGAATATAATCTTCAAAATTATTGTCTTGAATATAAGAAAATTTGGGGCATTTATAGGCCCCAAATTGGCTTTAAAATTGAAGTCAAAATCCAATCGTTTCCGAAAAATTTAGGTACGGGCGGTTCACCCACTGGCTAGGGCGACTCAACCGCTCGAACACCTAGGTACGGGCAATTTACCTGCCCGCAATGGGTGGGTCAATCGCCCAACATGGGTGGGTCAGTCACCGTCAACCGCCCAAAAACCTGGGAGGTGGCGATACACCCGTCGCTCACCTGCAGTTTACCCGTTGGAATTTCTACAAAAGTGGTTCCCTCCACTTTTTGAATTCTGACTTAAACTTGATGTTGACCAACACTTTGGTCAACCAATTGAGCTTAAACTGAGCTCAATCAAATCCCAATAGGGACCCAATTGCTTATTGAGTTGATTTTGATTCCTTTTAACTCCAACTCAATTTGGACTCAAACCCTAACTATGATTTAATGATTACAATACTTAATGACCAATAACCTAAACAAGACCTAACTCCTGCCAATCTGGCAACCTCCGGTATTCTTGCGGTAAGTCTTACGTTCTTCTTCTGGTGATCTCACGATGTGTTCCCAATGAGCTTTCTGATCCCTTCGGTGAATCTCCTAGCAAACTACGATGAGATCCCACTACATCGTCCGAACCCCGACCCAATGCTTAAGCTTGATCTTAGCCCATCATCCGGTTGTAACTCCATTGCTCCTGTCATAATTAGTCCTACACGATGCTAATTATGACTTAATTAAATATAATCATAATTATCAAATATCCATTATAAGACCATCTTAACTCCCGGTAAGCTTTTCGGCTACCCCCGACAATCTTCTAACGAGTCTTGGTCTTTTTTTGCTGAACTCTCTTGCGCCATCCTAGAAGACTTTCAATACCCTCGGTGGGCACCCGATGCACTCCTAGCGAGTTCCCAACCACATCGACCCAATGCACGGACTTGACCTTGGCTAATCCTGATTCTAATCATCATTATATCATAATTAATCCTGCATCAATCAATTCTAATAATCCTATTAGATTAATAATCCATCAATTGATTTTATAATCAAAATATGAGATTCAACATAAAATACTTACCCAGTCTCCTGTTGACTTAGATCCTATAGATTTTAGAAAATAGAGCTTTTGTTCTATGATCTTTGGTTACCAAATCATTTGTAACTCTTTGTTAGAAGCTTTAATTTGTATAAAATTTATTTTATCTGAAAGTAGATTGATTCATCTTTTCGATGACACCCTTTTTATGTAATTTGGAGTATATTTGATTATTCAGATAATTTATGAAATATGCCTCTCAAATTCTACTAGAATTCAGCCTTTGTCTATTTTCACTATTCTTGTTCACTCCTTTGGAAATTGATTTCTTGCAAAAATCTATACTTTCATTAAGTTTTACATCATTAATTTGAAATCTTAAATACTCCTATCCTTAGATAATTTACATACTTGAATCAATTATGTGAAATTTATGTTTGTATCATACTATTTTATATAGGCGCATGCATGTTCGTTGTTTCGCATGTGCTTTTGATATATGCCATTTTATTGCTCATATCCTTTTGTACTCTGGTATTAGTGGGATAATATGAACCTTTGTCAGAAATGGTAAAGGAGTTACGCTTAAAGCCCGCGATGCTCTGTCGGCCCCCTATAACTTCACTTAGACGTAGGTGGATGGAGCTCCCAAACGTGGGATACTTATGTTTGGTGGTCATTCAATAATAGATATCCATATTATGTTTGTGATCCCACTTCACCCTCTATGTCTTTGATATGATATCCAAAGCATTGCTTATGAGTTTATTTGTGCGCTTTGGATAAGAATGAAATGAATGTTATATCATATCGAGCTTCTATTCCTTAATTATTCATTTGATAAGCTTTGAGATTATTCATACACCGTTGATATGCTTTGAAATATGACCTATGCATCTTTAATAAGCTCTAAAATGTTTCATTTGCTATTGATATGTTCTAAAATATTTTATATGTCTTTGACATACTCCTAAATGTTTTGAATACCATTGTTATGTTCTGAAATATTTCATTTGCTATTGATATTTTCTAAAACATTTCACATGCCATTGATATGTTTCAAAATGTCCTATGCATCTTTGATATGCTCCGAAATATTTTATATTGTCATTGATAGGTTTCGAATTGTCCTATATATCTTTGATATGCTCTGAAATATTTCATATGCATTTGATATGTTCCAAAACATTTTATACATCTTTGATATGCTCCAAAATATTTCATATTCTCATTGATATGCTTTGAAATATTTCGTTTGCTATTAATATACTGCTTGACATACTTATGCCTTTAATATGCTCCGAATCATTTCACATTCCATTGATATGCTACGAGATGTTTCATACAACATTCAAATGTTCCGAGATATTTCACTCCAATAATATGCTCCAACTACTCTTCCTCTACTGTTACGATCAAAGTATGTTTCAAATGAAATGATTTGTGATTATGTATCTAACAAGATGCTCTCTATGGATTCTTACACCCTTGCCTTGCTATTTGATATCAAGTTTATTTTGAAAACTATCATTCTTTGTCTTGGATATGTTAGTCACTTGTTGTGCTCTATATACTCACCCTATTATTGTATAAATTTTACAGGTTAACTTATTACTTGCAGAAAAAGTTAGAACTAAGTTGAGAAAGTAGAAAGCTATGTAGATTTTGGGCAAGTCTTATTGGGAGATGTTGTATTTGAATATTTTGCATGTAATAAAATATCATAGATAAATATGAACTGATGTATCTTGTAAAAAGCTTAGAATACATTTCAGTATGGAATATTTGAATATTAAGTTTTACAATCTTATGAAGTGGTGGAAAATGGTTGGTTCATATAGATTTATAAGATCGATGGTTTTATAAGTGTGGTTAATATTTTTTATTAAGTTAACTTTAAGTTTTATGTATTATCGAGTGATGTGGTCTAAGATTAATAAATTGCATAGGTTTTATTAATAGATGTGAATGAATTTTGAAAATATTTAATCAGTGTCATCAATGTTAGTTTGGATCATGGATTTAGATTGTTGATGAATTACAATGTATTTCTTATTTATATTAGGTTCATGCCTTTCAAATGTGAATATTCGAGGGGAGTGATAGCCTTCCACCCTTGAAATCGCAACCGCCAACAGCACCATCATCACCCTATCATCTCCTTATCTTGTGTTGTCGTCTTTGCTATCTTCTAACCTCATATCATAGCCACCTCCAACAATGTCATTGTCCTATCATCTCCTCATCTTGTGCTGCCGTTGTTACTACCTTCCAACCTCAGATCACAATTGCCAACAGCACCATCGTAGCCCTATCATCTCCTCATCTTATGTTGCCATCGTTGCTACCTTCCAACCTCACAACGCAGCCGCCAATAGCACCGTCATTGCCCTATCATCTTCTCATCTTATGCTACCATCTGTCATGGGCTTACCTGATTTTGCCTACGTCATGCGACCCCCATGCGTGTCTGTCCACAAAGGTTAGCCTTCCCCGAGATCTCATGCGACCCCCATGGACTTACAATAGAGAAAATGGGCCAGAAGAAGCAATTCCAAAGGGATCCACAAGTAATTGCTCAAACAAATACTTTATAAAGCCAAATGTAAATTACAACCACAGACTTTAAAAACTCAAAAAGATTGCACATAAAGGAAAGTGGTCCATTACAGACCAAAGTCCCCACAAGTGCTTACATTACATAACTCCCATTTATAAACCAAAACTGACTAAAAAAGCTAACCAAACTAGGGTTGTCAAGCCTACTACAAGCTCGCTTCTTGTTGTATAAAGAATGTACAAAAAATGAAGGACACAGATAAACATGAGCATTATATCAAATATTTTATTTATATTTTTGTTCGTTTTATTCTCCCTCACTTATTCCTTTGACGTCCTCATCGAAGCCACTGTAGACATTGCATCTCCTCACCTTTTGCTGAATCTTCAATCTTCTGCTTTGGCTGCAACGTACCCCTTGGCACTCAGCCGCTCTCTGCCACTATTTTTGAGTAGTCGAACTCTGATTCGCCATGCTGCTTCAACTCGCGAATGATTGACTCTTATGTTGGATAGGTTGAGCTATGCTGATCCTTGTTGATTTCTACGAATCCTTCTAATGAAGGAAAGACCTTCCTTTATTATGCGCTAGTATTATAATAGTCTCATGTGGCTTAAACTAGATAGATGCTTGTTGGAATTTTAACGAGCAATGCTTCATAGACTTTGAAGTTTTTGAGGTCCTTCCTCCACAAGATTTGCTCATTGATTCTCTTGCAACTTTAGATTGGCATTCTATTGGGAAATGAAGCAGACAATCTACTCCCAGTAGTATTGATCACTAATGAGGAGGATTTGACAATAATTATCTTTCATAAGCTTTTCTCGAAGGGTCATTGAACTTGTGCAGAGCTCCTCTACTAGATAAATAAGAGAATCGGGGTACTAAGTTTCGCTCATTCTCTATGACTTGAGAAGGCAAAGGTTACTTGATTTCGCATGCCTCCTCGAGGTTGTACTTCATGCATCGAGCTGGTTACTAGCATTTGGCCTGCTCTTTACTCACACTTCTAAAGCACTTGAAGTGTTTACACTCTTTGCATTGAGTTAACTACTGTGATTCACCTTCCCACTGCCATTGAACTTCCGGAATGCAAGAAGTTTGGCTCGAAAAGAGCAAAAGTTTACCCCAACTTGGAATCCCCCAACTTGGAGCAAGTCTTTGATAGTTCTTGTCACTTCTGGGATTGTACCATCTCCTTCATCATCTTTGGCGCCTACTCATCTTAGTAGAAAAGGTATAGCACCACGTATTGCCTACTTCGTTCCTTAGTCGAACACTCCTGCATCAACCCAAAGTCCCCTACTTTCAACTATTTTGATGAGAAACTCGTTGACACTAGTCTTATGAAGTTCCTAGGCTTTTGCCCTTCTGCCTTATCCTAGTACTTGGAGTTTGCCTCTGTATTCTCTACCACCTCAACCCCTTTCACGACCAATACTCTCCCTCCATGAGAGCAAGGGATCGATGACTCCATGGAAGTCCTGCCTCTATGGTACCATGGTGCTACCGAGCCCGTGGCCCTACTATCCGTTGCCTTGTATCTGTATCCCTTTCTTCATAATTGGTAGATCTGCCTTTGCGGCACTATGGTTTTCCTCCGAGTCCACCTCCTTTCCAACCGACACTTTGCTTTTAGGTAGTTGAGCCCCTTCGGGTTTGTCGTCGCTTCCTCGCCCCTTTCGACCACTTGCTTTAACATCTCTATGTTCTCCAAGTAGTTCTCTTTGGTCGATGGAAACACAGACTACAACTCTCATGCATAGCCTCCAACATCTTGTTACAGGCTCATGCTGATTTTGTTCTCTTTAGCTTCCTTAGTAGTAACATTCGCATACTCGACCTTGTCCTTTGATTTGCCAGGCTCTCTTAAGCGAATGTGAGCACTGAAGCAGTCCAACTCTCCAATCACTCTGACCATGCCTCTGTATGATCAAGTCCCCTCCATGGGACTAATTGGTGCTTATAATCTAACTTATACCTTGATAGTACATAACCCCCATATGCTGATGACTAAGGCTTTCATCCGATGCACTCACATAAAAGACCCATCTTTACAGTACCATGGCATTCACTCCTTAAATCCATAGTCCTTCTTGTCATTATGTTGTTCACTAAAGCGGAGCTCCTAGTAGCTCCTGATCATACCTCCACATGATTATGTCCCTCATGGGACATCTCTGTATGAGTTATATTGCCGCGAACTATTCTACCATAATTCGCTGCACTGTGTCACCTCCTTGTGACATCTCCTTTGCATTCAGATTCAAGTGTGATGAATTTGGACTATGATCTCTTGATTTGTGGCCTTTGCCAACACATCGTAGGGCTACCGCCATCTCCGATTTTTGTTCGCTCCCTTGGCAATTCAACTTCACCCACCCATTCTCGGGTCATACTTGGACGAAGCATGGCTCTAGGATAGTCTATCGTCTAGCAGCTCTTGAAGTCTCCTAACTTTGCTAAAATTGGTTCACATATTGTTTGGATCCTAGGCCTCTATTCCCCACCAGCACAATCTCCATTGCGCACCACTTTCTTCATGACAACTCAAATGAGAATACTATGGTATATTCTTCAAGAGTACCCGCCTCTACATCCTTTTACCCCATGCTAAGGTCTCATGATCTCAACTTCACCTCTGCAAGTTGAACCACCTTAGTTACTTTATCAAATGCATCTCTAAGGTAAGGTACATGTGCCTCGAAGCTCCCTTCATCTTTGGCACCATGTAAGATGAGTCTGCTCCATTAAAATGAAGAACCCATGGAACAACATGATCCCACTCTTGCCTCTACGAGAGTTCATATCCTTAACCTCTGTCAAAGGAAAGCTTTATGCCTTTGCTCCATGTTCTATCTTTTATGTCAACTCCTTTTATAAGGCTTGGATAATTCACTAAGTTCCACCCAAGTCACTCCCTTCCTCGATTTGCATTGAGTTGATGGTAGCTCTCACCCCCATCGTTCCACGGGTCAGCCCTCTGTTGAGTTTGATTTCCATATCAACTCCAAGTGTACCTTCATATAATGTTGCCTTGGATTGCTCCCCCAATTGATCTCAAAATGCACTCATTAATGCATTACCTCATTCGAGATCATGCGATGACTTCTCATCGCTCACTCGGTCTATTGAGCTTTATGAGAATGTTATCTTGAGGTACTCTCCCTCAACATACGTGGTCCATTACATATCATTCTCCCTCTGGAGAACTAGAACTTATCCCTCCTGGATATCTGTCCTATTGGAGTAACTTTCCTCATTGCATTCTTTTCATTGAATAGCTTGTACCTTGTTTTGCCTCCGCAAAGCACTTGTTAGATTATGACTCTTCACAAATACAGTCTCCACTACACCCCTCAAGATCTAGCAACATGCTGAACTTGTTACACACTTCAGCCTCCTACGGACATATCCTTCCCGTGCCAAAGAGAAAGTTCTGATGCTCCATGACATTGAGTTCCGATCACGCCTTGGGATGGCCATGAACACTCTGTCATCCGTGTACAAGCTCTTGCATGAGTACTGAATCCTTCGAGTTAGCAATTCCCCTCACCTCTGTGAGCTTTGCACAACTCTTTTGGTTGTTGGATAACAACTACCACTTTGCACGGTCATCTTTCACCAAGCACCCTGCTTATCTTGAGCACCGTCAAGTTTGGTTGTCAATGTCTAGTCATAGCTCAAACCTAGCCATCCTAACCTTTGTGCGCTACGCATTCTTCTCAGTTTGGTTATCCCCGTGGTTCCTCTCGCACAAAGGGTTGGCCATTCCTCTGAATGTCAATCCTGGATGCTCGCTCCTCTAAGCGACTCTTTTCCTACATCTCAATGTCCGTTTCCCCCAAATGGTTATGCATGCTGACTGCCCTTCACACAGCCTAGCTAGGTCCCCCATATTTGCATGACAAGTGTTTCAGCGTGTGCTTGTAATATCCCATATTTTTAAAATATTTATAATGATATATTTTAAATTATTTATGAGGACCCATTTATAAATTTAAGGATTTATTTATTATTTTTTGATTATATAATTTTATATTGATAGTTGATTACTAGGGACCTAAATATGAATCTTAAAAATATGAAATGAATTATGAAAAATTCACATTAAGTTGAAAAAAAACATGGGGAGGATGTGTCACTACCTTGTTTAAATTAGTGCCACTTGTGCATGTACATAGGTGACACATAAGCACATTGCATGCATATTTGCCACCTATCAACCCGTATGTTAGCTTAAACAATTAGCAATTAGAAAAAAAAAAAAGAGTTTTGGCTGCAACGTGAACTTGAGGAGAAGAAGAAGAAGAAAGAAGAAGAAGAAGAAGAGAAGAGAAGGAAAGAAGACGAAATTTGGGGATTTTGAGATTATGATCTAATCGATACCTTTGGGATAAAAATATTCAAAGACAAGTGTTTTATCTTCCTCCTACTGAAATTTATATTTATTTTAGCCTTAATTTATGAAGAAAATTCTGAACAAATCTGATATCTTTTGTTAGCTGACCAAGTATGAATCTATAATATTGTCAAGATTACGACCTCTATGCCTTATTCTTATTGTAACTTTTAGTACATAACTTTGATTTGGATAAAACTTAGTTTCTTCAAAAATAAATTCACATATCTTTCATTTGAACCTAAGTTTGAAGAATTTAAAGTTTATTTGCTAGCCCAAATGTTTATTTCAATTGAGCATATGAAATATGTAAAATAGAGTTTGTAGCTCCTGACCTTTCATCACTATATTGCTTATATATTCCTGTTGAAGTTCATGATTTATGTAAAACTTAATTCGCTCATAGATATTTCATTTGTTAATAGGATAAAAAGATTTAGAGTCCAAATCACTATCAAAATTTATGTTTTTTGTTTGACATTATAGATTCTATAAAACAGGGATCATAACTCCTGACCTTTAGTTGTGAAATCATCAATAACTCTTTGTAGAGACCTTCAATTTGTAAGAAACTTATTTAGTTTGAAACTAGATTGATTTATCTTTCCAACAATACATTTTTGAGTAGTTTAGAGTATGTTGATTATCTGAATAACTTTATAATTTACCTTTAGAATTATGCTAGAATAGGGATTGTATCAATTATGCCTATACTTGCTTCATCCATTTTAAAACTAAAATCTCTAATGCTCTTGTCCTTGACTTCCTTATATATCAGAATATGTTATGTATTCATCAATGTTACATTCTATTATTCTATTTAGGCACATGTATGATTTATTATTCCACATATTCTTCTGATATATGCGAAATTCCTTGCTCATATCTTTTTGTACTTTGGTGTTTGTGGGACAATGTGAACCTTTGCTAAAAATAATAAAGAAAGTTATGCTTAGAGCTCGTGTGCTCTACCGACTCCCTATGACTTTACTCGGACGTGGGTGGATGTAGCTCCCAAATGTGGGAGACTTATGTTTAGTGGTCATTCAACAATGGATGTTCCCAATTATACTTATGATCCCACTTTGCCCGCTATGTCTTGATATGATATCCAAAATATTGCTTATGAGTTTGTTCATGCGCTTTGGATAAGAATGAAATGAATGTACTATCATAAGACCTTCTTTCCAGTTACTCGAAAAGACTCATTGAGAATCATCATGGCATTAGTAGCTCATTATGATCTTGAGTTACATCAGATGAATGTGAAAACAATATTTCTGAATGGAGATCTAGCTGAGAAAATTTATATGGATCAACTTGAATGATTCATAGAAAAGGGAAAGGAAAGTTGAGCTTGCAAACTTAGGAAATCCATTTATGACCTTAAACAAGCTTCCAGACAATGGTATATAAAGTTTCATGATATCATTACTTCCTTCGGATTTAAGAAAAATACTGTTGATCAGTGTATATATCTGAAGGTTAGTGGGAGTAAGTTTATTATATTGGTCTTATATGTGGATGATATATTACTTGCCAGTAGTGATCTTGGTTTGTTACATGAAACCAAGATATTTCTCAACAAAAACTTTAAGTTGGTTGATTTGAATGAGGCATCATATGTTATTGGCATTGAGATATTCAGGGATAGATCTCAAGGTTTGTTAGGATTATCTCAGAAAGGTTACATTAATCGTATCTTAGAAAGGTTTAATATGCAGCTTTGTAAAGCCAATGATACACCTATTACTAGAGGTGAAAATTTTAGCCAAACCAGTGCCCGAAGAATGACTTAGAAATGGATCAAATGAAGAATATTCCTTATGGGTGCGCAATTGGAAGTCTATTATATGCTCAAACCTGTACAAGGTTAGATATCAGTTTTGCAGTGGCAATGTTGGGTAGATACCAGAGTAACCTAGGAATAGAACATTAGAAAGCTGCAAAGAAAGTAATGAGATATCTGCAAGGGACAAAAAATTATATACTCCCAAATAGGAAATCAGATCAGCTTGAAGTAACGGGATATTCAGATGCTGATTTTGCAAAATTACCTCGATAGTAGGAAATCCACTTCAGGATTTATGTTCACGCTGGCTGGTGGGGCAATTTCTTGGAAAAGTGTAAAACAATCACTTATTGCATCATCTACGATGGAAGCTGAATTTGTGGCATGCTTTGAGGCCACAAATCAAGCTTTATGGTTGTAGAATTTTATCTTAGGACTTGGTGTGGTCGACTCAATTGCCAAGCCGCTGAAGATATTTTATGATAATACTGCAACAGTTTTCTTCTCTAAGAATGGCAAGTACTCTAGTGGTTCCAAGCACATTGAGATAAAGTACGTAGTGGTTAGAGAAAGAGTCTAAAAATAACAAGTGTCAATTGAAAATTTAAGCACCACTATGATGATTGCTGATCCATTTACTAAAGCTTTGTAATATAAAATATTTAAAGAACATGTTCTTAGAATGGGGCTTGTGAGCAAGCCATAAAGGATATGGTGATGCATGTTTAAGTGGATGCTATTATTGACATTTCCTTTTGCATAATTCAAGTTATTTATTTCTACTATCCTATTTGTGTTTATGTTTATGCATATTATGGTTGAATGCAAGAAACAGGATTGTCTTGACAAGACAAATTACAGGGGTCATTATAGACTATACAAGGAAAGACTAACAGTGTTGTAGTACATAGAAGAAAGTGTGGCATTGATGACATACAACCGCTATGACTCACATTGATAGTTGGACTAAATATAGTATAATTATGCTTATTGGACTTATTAGCTTATTTTTAAAATCATGGCCATGTATAAAATGCTTTTTCCAAAATTTTCAGAATCCAATTATATAAAATTATTTTCAAATAAATTTTGTTTTATTTATTTTGATTTTGGATATCTTTTATATCTTATCAATTAATGGGCCAAGTGGGAGAATGTAAGATTATGTGGCCCTTTATTAATTGAATAAGATATATTATAGATTATTTGGATTCTGATAAAAGATATTAGTGAATATTAAATAAAGTCCATATTATATTGGGATATTTTAGGGGATGCCCTTGATGGAAGGAACTCTCCTAATAACTTACCCTAGACCCTCTGCTCTCGTCTATAAATAGACAGAACCTACTCTAAACCCAATGCACAACACGAGTAGCATAAATATGCAAAGGGTTGAATAGATCAAGAGATTACAGTTATCCTCTTGATTTAGATTAAGAGATTACGGTTATCCTCTTGATCTCCCAAAACCATCAATTAAGGTGGTCCTGTGAAAAGATAGGAAGAGAGGAGAAGGGGTCTAGATCTATTCTAATTTCTCTTGCAGATCGATATTCGGCGTTATTCAGATTTGTCGGGCGGTGCTTTTGAAGATCTAATTGGATCTCACGCAGATGACATCTAAAGGTACGCATCATAAACAGATCTAGTATCATTTGATTGCAATCCTGGCATAAAAATTTTTTCGCATAATAGATTGCATAATTATAGTTTTTATGCCAATAATAGAATCACAAATCATTTTATTCGAAACATACTTTGATCATAACAATAGAGGAAGAGTAGTTAGAGCATATCGTTGATATGAAATATCTCGGAACATATCAATGTTGTATGAAACAACTCGGAGCATATTAATGGAATGTGAAATATTTCGGAGCATATCAATGACATATGAAATATTTTGAAGCATATCAAAGGCATAAATCTATTTTGAAGTATATCAATGATATATGAAATATTTCGGAGCACATCAAACGCATAAACATGTTTATGAGTATATCAATAATATATGGAATATTTTGAAACATATCAAAGATTTAAATATGTTTCAGAGTATATCAATGATATATAAAATATTTTGAAACATATCAAAGGCGTAAACATGTTTTAGAGTATATCAATGGTGTAGGAAATATTTCAGGACATGCTAAAGGCGTAAACATGTTTCGAAGTATATCAATGATATATGAAATATTTTGGAGCATATCAAAGGAATATGAAATATTTCAGAGCATATCAATTGTATATAAAATATTTCAAGGCAAATCAAAAGCGTAAATATGTTCTGAAGTATATCAATGGTATAAGAGATATTTCAAAGCATATCAAAGGCGTAAACATATTTTGGAGTATATCAATGGTGTAGAAAATATTTCAAGGCATGGCAAAGATAGAAACATATTTCATAGCATAACAAAGGTATATGAAATATTTCAGATCATAACAATGGTATATAAAATATTTTAAGGCAAATGAAAGGCGCAAACATATTTAAAAGCATAACAAAGGTATATGAAATATTACAGAGCATATCAATGACATATAAAATATTTTAAGGTAAATAAACAACATAAATATGTTTCAAAGAATATCAATGATTTATGAAATATTTCGAAGCATATCAAAGGCGTAAACATGCTTCGGAGCATAATAAAGGTATATGAAATATTTCGGAGCATATCAATAGTATATGAAATATTTCAAGGCAAATCATATGCATAAATATACCTGTAAGCATAACAAAGATCTATGTAAAATTTAAGAGCATATCAATGATATATGAAATATTTGAAGGGAAATCAAAGGCGTAAACATGTTTTGGAGTACATCAATAATATATGAAATATTTTGAAAAATATATCAAAGGCGTAAACATGTTTCAGAGCATAACAAAGGTATAGGAAATATTTCAAGCCATGTTAAAGACGTAAACATATTTCAAAGCATATCAATGGTGTATGAATCATTTCAAAACTTATTAAATAACAAATAAGAAGTAGAAGCTCAAATGTCATATTTGACATCGTATTCATTTCATTCTTATCTAAAGCGTGCAAAAAAATAATAAGCAATACTTTGTATATTATATAAAAAACATAGAGGGTGAAATATGATCATAAATAGAATATGATCAATTTATTTCTGAATGACCATCAGACAGAAGTCTCCCACGTCTTGAGCTCCATCCACCCATGTCTAGCTTATGGGCAAAAGCAATTTTATAATATTTTCTATAAAGATTTGAGCAATGCTAGAGGCGGTGTAAGGGTTACGAATAGCGTAAAAGTGGGCATACTTTGTAAGACAATCGATCACGACGAGAATTGTATCTTTTCCTTAGAATGAGGGCAGCTCTTCCATGAAGTCCATTGATATATCAGTCCAAATCGAGGTTGGTGTAGGTAGAGGTTGCAGCTTTTCAGGGCTTGCCAATGTTTTGCCTTTATGTCATTGGTATATGTCGCACTGCGCTACAAATTTAGCAATAACATTTTTTATCCCTTTTTAATAAAAAATTACTTAATTCTCTTATAAGTTCTAAGTAATCCAGAGTGCCTCACTGTTCATGTGGAATGCATCTCTTGTAGGATGGTTTTTATGTAAAGAGAATTTGGTACAAGTATGATGTATCCCATATAGCGTAAGTCATTCGAATCCCAATTATAATGAGCCATGGAACTTGGTTCCTCTAATATTTTGATGATCTCACAGGTCTCTGGATCATCTCTCTATTCCTTCCTAATGTCCTCGAGAAAGCCGCTGGTTGGAAGGGAGAGGGCCAAAAATTCAGCTTGCTCGGGTAGCCACGAAAGTGCATCTGCAATAATATTTTCTTTCCCTTTTTTGTAAGTTATTTCGTAATCATACCCAAGAAGCTTTGTTAATAATTTTTGCTATTCAAGGGAGGATATCTTTTGCTCTATAAAATATTTAAGGCTCTTGTGGTCAGCGCACATTCGCCTCCTTCCGTCTTTCTTTCGTACAAGAAGCACCACTAGCAAATAATTGGTCGAATAATCCTTGTTTCAAGCATCTCACCTACAATCCTCTCTATTTCATCTTTTTGGAGGAGAGGATAATGATATGATTGAGTATTTGCTAGTGGTTGCCAGAAAGAATCATAATTTGGTGATTATGCTATCGGGTAGGAGGTAGGCTGTGCTGTTCGGCGAAGACATCTGAAAATTCAACAAGCAATCGGAGAAGGTTTGGTTCTTCAATTTTTGTTGGCTCCCTTATATGTTGTTGCTGGAGTTGCATTAGGAAGCCACTATTAACTTTGTGCAAGACTTTCTCCATTTGCTTCGTTGAAACCATCGTTACGTCACTCCTGCGCTTCCCACGTAGGATCACATATTTCCCCTTGCTGAAAAATTTCATAACTAATTTCAAAAAATTTCAGGAAACATAACCTTTTATAATCAGCCATTTAATGCCAAGCATGGCCTCATAATCATCGAGTGGGAGGAGAAAAATTAACAACTATTTCTTGGTCCTACAACAATAATTTCACGTGCGGACATCTTCGATCGCACTTTAAAATTCATCCATCGGTGACCTTAACATCAAACCTGAAACAATCCTTAATATGAAGCACCGTTTGGGCAGCAACCTTACTGTTCATGAAGTTATTGGTGCTCTCAATATTGATAAGGATGATGATTGTTGCTATTTAAGTAGTCCTCCCATTTTCATCGTCCATGGGTTTGTGTAGCCAGCAAGAACATGCATCATACAATCAATCGGTTGTGGTTCTTCCTCCATGAGCTCCTCCTCTTACTTGTGGATCTCCTCCTTTGAATCATCGACGGGTTCAATCAGAAGATGGCATCCCCTCTTGCAGCGATGGTCGCGGCTCCATGGTTCATTGCAATGCTAACATAGACCCTTCGCCGATCTGTCATAAAGCTCTTCTCTTGTCAATTTTTTTGGCAGCGAGAGATGGTTGGGAGTGGATGGTGCTGGAGGTTTATACACTATTGGTTGCGGTATGGTTCTCATCCTTCGCACATCTTGGTTAAGTCGCTCTTCTTGGATTCGGGCGAAGGAGATTGCAACCATCAAGGTGTAGAGCTACCGCGCATTTACTTCTCCTCTTATTTCTAGCTTTAGACCCTTAATGTCCCTTATAATTGCTTTTTAGACCAATCACAAGCATGGTTAGATAATTTTTCAATCCTAGTATGGAATTCTTGGATCTTGGAGGTTTGTCAGATCTTCGTGAGTTTACCACTAATGTTCTCGTATTCAGATGGTCTAAAGCGGATCATCAACCCACTCTTGAATTATCTCCACATTGGTACTCTTTGGGTGTGCTTAAGCCAATTGTACTACTATATTGAATCTCCTTCAAGATGGATGACAGCGATGTCCACCATGGAAGCCTTCGGTGTCCGGTGATAACGAAAGTAGCATTTGGCGTGCAAAAGCCATCTCGTTGAGTCTCCTTCTTCCCATCGAGGGAAGTCCACCCTCATGCATAGCTGCATCATATTAGAGGCATGTTCTTCCTTCTCTGAAGGCCTCTCTAAACTTTCACCTTGCTATAATTTTGTCGGGCTTAGAGATCGACCAACTCTGAATTATGCGAATAAGGCGCACAGTTTGTCCTCCATGCACGATTCGAATGCCTCCAACTTGGCATCGATCAATTCTTTGGATGCCATTGCATATGTCTCTAGATATGAGATTCTTCGATCTTTCTTCTATTAATGGGTTAACAGGCATAGGGTGGTGGAAGGTTCGGTGGTTGCGAAAGATAAGGATCGGTGGAAGGTTCGGTGGATGCCTTGCGAAAGATAAGTTTGTCCTCCATGCACGATTCGAATGCCTCCAACTTGGCATCGATCAATTCTTTGGATGCCATTGCATATGTCTCTAGATATGAGATTCTTCAATCTTTCTTCTATTAATGGGTTAAGGGCATAGGATGGTGGAAGGTTCGGTGGTTGCGAAAGATAAGGATCGGTGGAAGGTTCGGTGGCTGCAGAAGACTGCTGTTTGGGCTACGATTTGGGTTGGTTATGGATTCTAGAAATAGATTATGATGGTTATGACTTAAGGCTAGAGGGGTGCCTTAAAGATGATATGGTTTGTGGTAGCAAGTTCAGTAGGATCTGGTGGGTTATGGGAAAAAGAATGGCAAAAGGTATAATGACAGAATTTTACGTTAAAAATTTCAGTACTATAAATGTAATTTTTTTCAGCAGTTCATAATAAGGATTTGAGTAAAACTCAATAGGAATCTACTGGTAAGGGCAAGATAATGCCATCAAGAAATTCGTAGGAGAATACAGCAGCAAAATATTTGGCAAGATCAAGGAATACAAAAAGGTGCCGTAGTAGATTTTTACATCTAAAGTTCAGCAGTTTGGTTGTAAAAGATCATTGGTTTGTATCAATATTTTTTGCACAAAACCCAAAGGAAATATGCTGATAAGGACTACCAAAGCCATCATAAAAAACTCAAAGAAGATAGGGCTGCTGATAGGACCCTAACAGGGTCGGGTCCATCGATTCAGAATAAATTCAAGTTGATTCATGTTGGTTTGTCAATCGGAGTTAGTTATGGGTTAGGGGAGCCCAATTGAGTCAGTTATAAGTTGGTTGGGGTTGGTTATTATCTCCAGTTAGGATAGACTTGATTATTATTTTTAGTTAGGAGTTTATTTGATTTATATCATTAGGTTAAGAGTCTAAGTTTAGTGGGACTGTGAGTCCAAGTCTAGAGAGACTCTTGGTAGAGCCCTATAAATAATAATGTAAACTCTTTTATTAATCAATCAATGAAGAAGTATGCATTTTAGCTCATAGGCAGAACCCTTGGAGGGTCGATCCCCTATAGAGGTTAAGGAGGCAGATCCTCTCGAAGTGATCTAGGTGGCTTGATCCCTCAAAGTGATCTAGGTGGCTTGATCCCTCAAAGTGATCGTTTATCCCTCTTTTCCATCTCTATCCATGATAGACTCCTGTGGGGTTCTATCAATTGGTATCGGTGCATTGATAGAAACCTTTGGGGTACTATCAATTAGTATCAGAGCAATGATCCTCAGTGTTCCTACTGTGATTCCATAGCCGCTCCCGTCATCTACACTGTCATCGCTATCATCGTCATCATCGTTGTCCATCTCCCTTTCTCCCCACGGTGCTGCCTTCTTTGGCCGCGACCATCTCCATTTCTCCCCTACCGTAGCCCACGCCATCTCCCTTTCTCCCCACCGTGTTGCCTTCTTTGGCCGCTGCCATCTCCTTTTCTCCCCTACCGTAGCCCAAGTCATCTCCCTTTCTCCTCTGTTGCCTCCCAATCACGCCCTCCTGATAGGACCCTAGTAAGGTTCCTATTTCATTTAGTAGCAACTAATAAAAAACCCTGAAGGATTGTAATAAACCTCACTTAGCCACCTTTATCTTATAAAGAATGTTGGCTAGGGTTTATATTTGGCGCCTTAGGGCTTTTTAGTTGTCACCCCCTTTTGCTGAGCAGGTCGGCTAGGGTTTAAGTAGGAGGCGCTTAACATATTGCAACCCCCTAAGCCGCCGGCCCTTATAGGGCAAGTCGGCTAGGGTGGAGGGTAAAATAGGTATTTAACTTAAGAAGAAACCTCTCTAGGGCTAGTGTTTGGAGCTCTATATAAGCATGTAGCCTCCACCTCTTTTGAATAAGCAAATATCAATCTTCATTCAGCCTTATGACCGACTACATAGGAGGGAGGAACGCCTATAGCGTTCCAAGGGTTGGTCTCCTTTAAAGATCAGTCTGCATAGAATTTCTCTAGGGTTTTATCATCTGGTATTAGAGCTATGATCTTGCTATTTTTGCTACCATCCATGCCGCCCGCCCTCAGCCAAGAAATTCTTATAATAGTTTTTGACGACACCGTCTCCGCCACCATCTATCATAGATCAAATCAATCTACTACTGCTACCACCAATTGCATCAGAGATCTGATATTTTTCTACCATTAATGCCTTTTGATGCTACAATTTCTTATCCAAAAAAACACCAAAAAGAAGTTTTCATCTACCTCCTACTGTGAATTCTTTTCGTCCCAAAGTTATCATCTTTGTGAACGAAGGAATGTTGCAGAAAATTTTAACCGTATATTGCTGCCTCTAAAATAGATCTTATTATCATCTTTTTGGACGAAAGTTTTTATACACTTCATAGATCATCTCAGCTTTCATCTACATTTGATATATCACTGAATTCATCTCTGAAAACATTCTTATGTTACAACAATTTTTTGTCATAAATTGCTAAATTTTTCAATGAGAATTCTGCTATCACAACTTGCAACGTTTTTCTTATTGTCTTGTTGTCAAAATTTTCTAATCTCTTATGTAATCTTTGTTGCTATCTAAACCGAGATGTTGCTATCAATTTCTTTCACAAATTCTTAGTTTTCTACTAGAAATTTTATCGAGAAACTACTATTTCTTTTACGATAAATTTGCTCCCCAAGACAACACCTATTCGCAGCAAACCTCCATCGATTCCCATCAAACCCTTGTTGCCATCAACCACAGATCTAAAACCCTTTTCCTAACCTCCATCCACTGAAATCTACTAATCCACCAACCCTCTTGGCCATAAATTCCTCAACCGATTCATGCCTTTAACACAACAACAAAAGAAAGATTTTAACATTATAGATTTGGAGGCATCTACTATGGCATCCGAGGAGGCAATCAATGCTAAATTTGAAGCCTTCGAGACGTGAATGGAGGATAAAATATGAACTCTCCTTGCTAACTTTAGTTTGGGCCGACCACCAAACCCGAGGAAATCACAACAAGGAGAAAGCTCTAATCAAAAAGATTAATTCCATGAGAGGGGAGGTTTTATGACCGATCCTACTATCCATCCATGCATGAGAGTAGACTTCCATATATAGGAAGAAGGAGACTCGATCGGTTGGATCTCGCACACGGAGTGATATTTTCGGTATCACAAAACCCCGAATACATCTATGGTGGAAATGGCTACTATACATCCTGAAGGGGATGCACTCTCATAGAGACAATTCAAAGAATGACTACTAATTCACTACGGACTAATCGAATACACTAGCAACGCTGAAGGGTCATGAGCAGTTGAGGGAAGTGACTGCCATGGTAGTGGCAGCAGTGGCAATACCAAGGGGATCGGTCACCTAAGGAAGAGGTAGAGAAGCCGATTGTCATAGAAGAAGGTATCGGTGTTGCCGCCTAGAGAAGGAAGTAGCCAAGGCAGACGACTGCCAAAGGAAGCCAGAGACGGGGAGGGGGGTCTGACAGTGGGTCTGGGCAAAGAGGAGGAAGCCAATGACAATGGGTTCGGTAGGAGAGAAGAAAGTCAATGGGGAAGAAGGGTCATCGTGGATAAGTGGCAGAGGAGTAACGACACTGCTAGTGGAGTTGGAGAAGATGGCAGCAACGAAGGAAGTAGGGTGAGGAAGTAGCGGGTGCGACTTCGTCTACGATTGAGGAGGGGAGAAAGGGGTTGCGACAGGGGACGATAACGCGGCTATGTAGCAACGGTAGAGGAGGCAACGACATCGGTGTTTGGGGTAGCGAGGTCAGAGCAACATGGGGCCGTCGGTGGAGGACACGAAAGAGACTTCTTTCTCTTTACCGAGAGAAGATGACAAGCGAGAAGTATAGATGCCGGTGAGGATTTGCTATCGTCAAACAATGAAAAAAAAGGGATAATCTCTCTTAGAGAGAGAGGGGCTCTGATATCATATTAGAATATGAAGTGAGAATCATGAGTCATCTTTAATTATATCATCAACACATTTAGGCTCAACTTGAGATAAAAAGATATTATTTACATAAATATTATTAAAAAGTTTGAACATCTTTGGATATATCTCCAATAATTAGCTCTATAAGATATACATTTATCTACTTTCATTTCTTTATAAGATTATGTGGCCCTTTATTAATTGAATAAGATATATTATGGATTATTTAGATTCTGATAAAAGATATTAACCAATATTAAAGAAAGTCTATATTATATTGAGATATTTTAGGGGATGCCCTTGATGGAAGGAACTCTCCTAATAACTTATCCTAGACCCTCTGCTCTCACCTATAAATAGATAGGACATACTCTAAACCCAAGATGACACGACACTAGATCAAGAGATTACGGTTATCCTCTTGATCTCTCAAAACCATCAATTAAGGTGGTCCTGTGAAAAGATAGGAAGAGAGGAGAAGGGGTCTAGATCTATTCTAGTTCCTCTTGCAGATCGATATTCGGTGTCATTCAGATCTGTCGACGGTGCTCTTGAAGATCTAGTTGGATCTCACGCAGATGGCATCTAAAGGTACGCATCGTAAACAGATCTAGTATCATTTGATTTCAGTCCTGACATAAAAGTTTTTCCGCATAATAGATTGCATAATTATAGTTTTTATGCCAATATTCTTGGGTAAAGTTTCTCTAGAATTAGATGTATCTGAATTACTTAGGAAAGTATTATCCTTATTTCAATAACTAATAAGCTTTAGAGGTATAGAAGTATCTAAGAAAAATGCTTTCATCAGATTTTATATCAAATTTTCTTAAGACAATATTATCATTTAAGATAAAATATTTATAACTAAAAAATTTGAAATATTAAATGTTAGATCTTTTATTATTTCATAATTCAAAAAGTGATTTAGATATATGAGGTCTTATAGAACCATATTCATGAAATAACATATCATGTCAATGGCTTCGGTCTAAAAGTATTTGGGTAGGTTATGTTTACTAAGTATGATCATTGTTATATCTTATAAGATCCTATTTATTACCTCAATAACTTTATTTTATTATAATTTTTTAAAATAAGGAAATTATAGTTATACCCATTCAAATCATAAATTCATGAAAATATAATTCTTAAATTTACCACAATGATCACTACGGATAGAAGAAATTATAAAATTATAAAATTAATTATATTTTAAACTTATTTATAAAACTTGATAAAATACTTAAAATAATCATTTTTATGCATCAAGAAGCATGTCCAATTATATTTACAATAATCATTAGCAATCACAAAATCATATTTACTAATTCTCGTGAATTAGTTGTAATAGTTTAGAGGTATTTACTTAGTTTTTGGGTTTGATGCTGCTCCTTATATATTTTCCTAATTGACATGCATCATAAATTTTATCTTTACTAAATTTGATTTTAGATATTCTTCTTTATAAGTTATTTAGATCCAATTATGAAATTAACTGCATACTAGTATGTTGTGTCTCAAATGCCAAAGTTATGCATTATAATTCAAAATTAAAAAATAAATTACATCACAAAAATCATTGAGATTAATAGTATAAATATTATCACTTCTTAAAGCTATCATAAATTTATTCTTATTTAGTATTTGTATGATGAAAGCATGAGATTTAAATTTAGTATTATATCTCATATAACAAAATTGACTAATACTTATTAAGTTGTGTTTCAAACTATCTATTAAAAACATATATTTAACAAACAGATTTAACTTGCTATTAATATTTTCAATGTCAATAATTTTTTATTTGTTATTATCTCCGAAAGTAATATATCCTCTATCTCAATAATTGAACTTTGAGAAGTTTGTAGGGTCTCCAAACATATGCCTTAAGCATCTATTATTAAAATATTATCTTTTGCTCTTAGATCTTGTTTAGAGACATATCTACAAGAAAAAGATGTTTATCTTAGATACTTATTTAACTTTAGTTGTTTGTAGTTAGATATACTTTTCTTATCTTTTTACTTTAAATTAGTTATGGTTTCTTTAAGAACATAAACTAATTTAAGATACTTTATGAGAAATATATAGTGTACGTACTTTTATAAATTTAATTGACTTTTGATGTGTGTTACTACTTATGAAACTAATATATTTTTTTCTAAATTCATAATATTGCTTGAGGAGAATTATATCAAGTGACTTATTTTTAATTTTAAATTATTTTAATGCTTATCATACAAACTAGTTCTTTTAAAGAGATTTTATTATATTATTATTATTGATTCTTGTAACGAATGTTTTTGTTTTTCATTTATAGCAATTAGTTTATTTTATATATTTCAAATCATGTGATTTTTAAAATAACTTTTTTTAAGTTTGAGATTAGATAATTTTAAATTTTTATATTTAGTGTAGGGAGAATAAGATATTAATATATATTTGTCATGTATAATTTTTAATATATCAAATTCATTAGTAAATAATGCATGATTTATTTTTTATACATTTTATTTCTTAATGATCTTTAATGAGTTCATCATATAAATCATAAAATAGTACAATTAATTTTTCATGTGATAAGAAAGTTTAGGCGAGTTGAATATCTCATTATTGAGAGTTATTAAAGCATAATTTGTTACCTTCGTAGATCACAATTTAATATTTAGTATGATATGAATGAAAAATCTTTAGTTTAGTATGTGGATAATAAATTAAATTTGTGAATGATATATCACATTTATGATTATTTGATGACTTGGGTGGGTTGATAAATTATAATTCAAAATTATGAAATTAATGGCTAATGGAAGATAATAGTTTATTTAAAACTATTGTATATACAAAAAAAATTAAAAAAAAGATCTATCAGGTAAAATATAAGAGAACTCATAGGAGGGAGGGAAGAGTTCCAACCTCTACTTTATTTTCATTGTCTTATATCCTTTTTTATTTTGGTTCATATTATTTTAATATTATATAATGATCAATTATATATTTTTGATTCATGATATTCACTAATTATGGGTTGATTCATTTTTGATGATTTTTAACTGAAGGTATTTAAGTTCTATTAGATTCCATCAATTAGCTTATTAAAATCTTAGTTGATAATTAATTAGTCATCACCTATATACTTTGAATTGTATAATGCCTCCATAGTCTTAGTTAATGGGAATATAGAGAATTGTGAGGTCCCCAAAAGAAAAAAAAATTATCCTAAAAAAATTATTTTTAAATCTTGAGAATAATAAATAAGTTAAGGTTTATTAACTCTTTTGTTAAAATTAGGAAATATAAAGATCTAGAATTGATTTTTAAATTTTCAAATGAAAAACATAATATTTATGAGTTACACCACCAATTATTATTGTTGATCCTTAGCCTCTTTCGATTTGTGAATAATAAAATTATAGTATTTTTTTCTTGCTCTAGCCATATGTTTGCAATGAACTATTTAATACGGTTTCTAAAAATTTAATTGGTTTCTTTAGAAACTAATTAGTTATGCTATCTCTTGCGATCAAATATTATGGTAATGGAATCTACAGCTTTTACAAATATATCAAGGTGAGATGTTTGAAATATATTTATGTTAGTTTATTTAAATATATTTTTGATTTCTACCTGGTTCTTATATATTATAATCAAGTCAATTAATAATTATTTTAATACTCATCATCACAGATTCTAAAAGATTATTCTTAATTTCACTTTCTTTCGTTTTCAATTATTTATCATTTTAAACAAGTAGAAAATAAACAAGTTTAACATTGAGGATTTTTTGCGATTTAGATATTTAATTGTAGTTTTAAAATAATATATTTATCCTTATATATTTTAGCCTATCATATACGTGCTTAGATTCCTTCGGATATATTCTTTTTGTTAACATTTACAGTTGATTAATTTTAACAAAGATTATATTTATCTTATTTATAAATACATACATTAAATTTATCAAAAATATAAAATATATGTAAGGGTTGATTACAAAATCACTGATTAGAGAGGAATATAAATACAATTTTTCTCTTATTTAACAGTAGAATAGGTACGATTATAAAATGATCGAGTTTTTTATATACTTTCTGATACTTAATAAATGGGATTTAAACAACGGTCTGAGTTGGACGGATTTTATTGACCCAATTCTCATTGCTTCGACATAAACAACGCAGGCTTGGCATTTCCATCGCCCGCCCCCGCCCCCGCCCAACTTGGCCCCAAAACCAAATCCACCCGCCCTCCACCACGCCCGCCGCACCCTTTCCCCACAAGAAGCGAACGCAGCTTGGTCTACCCCCACAACAACCCCACTGCAGCCACCCCTTCCCTAAGAGAAGCGCGGGCTTGACCCACCCCCACAACCCACCCACAACCACGCCCCAACCCCCGCGCTCCCACCCCTTCCCTACACGGCGCAAACCAGAGGATGAGGAGCAGGCGGAGACAAGGTAATAACCCTTGATCCTTGATTTGCTTCATGAGTTCTTGAGATCGTTTCTTCTAGGCTTATTGATCCGATTACTGTTGCATTTAACAAAACAACGAGGACCGTGAGACAATCAACCGTACGGACGGTTTCTCGATGCAGCCGGTGATGCGGTCTATCCTCTATTTTCTCGACTCCTTTGAGTTCTTGAAGGTCCAATACCTCGTCTATTTTCTTGACTCCTTCGAGTTCTTGAAAGTTCTCACCGGGAGCCCAGAGACAATCAGGTTTCTCCAAGGCGAGGTGATGCTTTTCATCGCATACTTTCTCTCTCTTCTTGATTTCGTGGTTTCTGAATGCTTTCTTCCATGGGTTTTAATTCCGATCACTTGCGCCAAGAAATCGAGAATGAGCCCCAAAGAATTGGTCGAAAGAGCATATTTGTTGAATGCGGAGACTAGATAATGCACTTAATCCTACGCTTCTCTGTTCTATTGATGCCATTCAAATTCTTGAAGCGATTTCTTTTGTATGGTTTTCTTTTTATTACTTGATGCCAATAATTCAGAGAATAACGTCTGAGCCTATGTCTCTCCTGTTTTCTTGAATTGCTCATGTTTCTTGTAGATGTCCAAATTCATGTTCTTGTTCCTAAAATTTAAGTGTATTGATATCCTGTATCTAAATCTTTTGCAAGATTTTCTTCAGGCACTAAAAGAACGAACATATACAGCAAGAAATAGATCTAGGTAATGTTAATTCCTTTCACATATTCAAAGTTTTTACTCTAGATCGTTTTGGGTTTTCTTGGTACTACAACAACACATGCAACAATAAACAGAGCTAGAAAATGTTTGTTCTTTCTACTGATTCAAAGTTTTTACCATGTAGAATTATGTTGAGAAGTCATCAACGAGATTCTCTTAGCATTTTATTTCTCAAGAAAAGATAATACAGTCACTTTTGTTAGCATGTAATTTCTGTCATAAGTAGATTCTGATAATGGATCAGGCATAATCAACTGCAAGTGAGGAACATTAAACATATCATTTCGCTTGCTTCCCATACTTTCTCTGTAATGGTCATATCTGCTACTTCTTTTCTTTCTCTGGTATAATTCAAATTATAAGGTCTGTTTTGCATAGTTTAATATGTGTAGATGTGAGATTGGAGCATAGTTTTCTGTGTGGTTTGTTTTGTCTATAAGGTGGTTTTTCTAACCTTGATTCATAGCCATTTTTATTTTATATTAATTAACTGTATTGTTAAACTTAGTGGCTGAATGTTTAGGCTTTGTCGCCTTATAGTTCACTTAGAGTTTTGTTATGTTTTTAAATTTACTCATATCATCAATTTATAAAACTGAGAACAAATATGGCCACATGAATTTTGATGTATACTTAAATTATTTTGGACCTTCTTCTTAGCATTCTTGCTAGATTCTTAGCTTTTCTTTCCCATATTTTTTTATTGCATCTTTTACTTTCTGAAACTATTGTCCAGTATGTGATTCATCATTCCCTTATATTACTATCTAGCATGTTCCAACTATGTTTGTTTGCTTTAAGAAGTAACCTTGAATGATACGTTAAATCAAGTAATTAACATTGCACCAAGTGGATTGGAAACACTGGGAACAAGCACTTGTTTAGGCTTTGTCACCTAATAGTTATCTTAGAGAGTTTTGTTATTTTAATGAATTTACTCACAAGTCACATCATCATTTTAGATAACTGGGAACAAATATGGCCACATGAATTTTGATGTATACTTAAATTAGTTTAGACCTTCTTCTTAGCATTCTTGCTACATTCTTAGCTCTTGTTTCCAATGCTTTTTTATTACATCTTTTACTTTCTGAAACTATTGTCCAGTATTTGGTTCAACATCCCCTTATATTATCATCTATCATGTTCGAACTATATTTGTTTGCTTTAAGGAGTAAACTTGATTGATAAATTGAATGAACATTGAACCAAGTGGATTGGAACATTGATGGCAAGAATTTGATATTTGTGTTACATAAAGAAAAGTCAGTTACATGACATGCCACATGGTCTGTGGTTGACACTGTCCATGTTGTTGTTGTGTCTTGGTACATCATGGTATCAACATAGATGTGCTAGCGGAAGAATATGAGGAACATAGAAAATAATAAGAAAAAGTGAGAAGTAGAAATCACAAAAGGAAATATCAATTGTTCTTTCCACGTCGGCATCTATGTGTTTATCTTGTTCTATAATAATCTCTCTTCCAGGTTGATGTATTTTCTAGTCCGTTCCTATTCTATGAAACCTAAAAAGAAATATCAGTCAACCAAACTTGCTGGTTCACTCCTTTGTAATTTCGAAACCCCATCCACATACTCCATGCTGGATGGTACATAGGGTCACACATGGAGCAGTAAATGTGAGACATATTTGATTTAGATAATAGGTCAATATAACACTTCAGTTGGCAATCCTTATCATTTTGTTCTCTTTATCATTCTTGGTACACAACTAGTATATAGTGTCCATGAACCTAATGACTTATTTTCTGTAAATTCAATTTAGATTGTTACACATTGTCAAGGCAACACTTTATTGGATAAGTCCTTACCCTTCCTTTCTATATATTAATTGTTATTATAGCACACAATGCATGTAATTGTTATGATTTATTTTTTTATATAATTCCAACGTAAGTTGGCATATTCTAGATTATTCCTTTTATCTCAGGAGATGTTTGTTTGATTCATGCTGCATACTCATTGAGTTGTTGATATTTGTTATTTGTGGCATTATATATCGATGTAAATTTCAACTTGCGGTTCTATTACCCTTCTTATGCTTCTGTCAGCCTTTTTCTTCAACTATACACACTCATTTATGGATCTTCTAATTCATCATGTACATAACATATTTACATAATTTTATGACAACTTACCTCTTCTGGTTCCCAAATTCTGATTTCAACAACAGGCCAAAGGATGGTGCAAAAAGCACTGATTGAATTATCATGAATCTGATTATTACAAATGGATAGGTAAAGTTTACACAACTTTCAATGTGCTGAATACTTTGTCACCAAGTTACATTTGTAATTAATTGTGATAAGGTCCATTCATTATTTCCATATATATTAGTGAATATAGGTTCATACTTTTCATAATTCATGTTGGAATGCTAAATGGATTGTTTGAACATGTTCTTCAATTTTTGGAATGTGTTCATTTTTACATGCTAACATTTTTAATCATCACTAGCACTTGCCTGCCTATTTGTAGTGATTGATATGATCCTATTAATTGGTTAGCTAAGACAATATAATTGTCTCTGATTTTCTAGAAACATAGAAATCGATATTTGAATTTCCAAATCGGATTAAAGCATTTGGTTAAAAGTGGAGATCACTTCTTTACCATTTTATAAGTCTGTGATGTCACAGGTATTTTCAGTTTCTGATTTTGAGGTTGTTCAACAAGACTGAGATATCTACTTACTACTTACAAAAAGGGTAAATTAGTGACAAACTGATGAAATCCCTCAATTCTGATACTTCAAAGGAAGTACTAAATTGATAATTTCTCATACACATTACTATTCATCTTGTATGTGGACACTTGAATCTTTATATGGTATATATTGAGATTACATTTGAGTGCTTGCAAGAAGATTTCTCTCTCACGAAGGTCAACTTATAGATATAGAAGTCTATACTTCCAAAACTTGTTTTTTTGCATGTCACCATAGGACAAAGTGGCACATAACACCTGATTTTTTAATAATATATTGCAGAAGTTTTACCTCAACGTTATGAAATCATTATGAAGAATTGAAGATTGTTCCATACAACATATAGAATATATTGCTATAAATGTAGATGTCTCATTTAAGGTTTGTAATACCAAATGGTACCGCCCGTAACGAGCGATACATATTGGCTCATACCGAGCGGTACGTATTGGCTTATACCGAGCGGTATGTATTGGCCATGACCGATATGTGGATCGTTCGCTATTGGGTGGTACCATTGGTTAGGATTGTTTTCACCGTTAGTACCGAAATAGGTCCACGGTCGATATCGATCGTCGCCGCTTGCTGAAGGGCGGTATTAACTTAGTTGTTGCGAGGGAGAAGGAAGAAGAGGGAGAACCTAGAGATTCGGTGCCACTCTCCCTCGGCGATCTCGATCCGTCACTGCCCTCCCTCGCTAAACACTGCAAACGAGGCGAAGACGTCGCCTCCTCTTCTCCTTGTCTCCTTAGACGAGGAGAATACCACGTTCGTCGTCGAGGCAGCATCCTCGACGACGTCGCCTTTTTTTTCATTTTTTATATTTTTATATAAAATATATATCTTCCTCAATGACGTTGCCTCTTTATATGTTTTTATATATATATATATATATATATATGAAAGTGTATCGTATGTATCGAGCTCTGTATGATACGAAATTACGAACCTTGTTCTCATTTTTCTTTTCTTGGCTAAATTTGTTAATTTGAATTATTTTCTTCATTTTTGTTTGTAAAGTAAACTTGACTAATGTGAACGTCGAGCTACTTGGCTACCAACATAGGAGCTTTAGATAAAACCAATGTTTGTTATACTACTCGAGTCGGTATGGTTTGGGAGGTACAGGTCGATTCAATTAACGATCAAAACGTGGATTGCTCGAGTCTCTGTTGGCATACCCTAGCATACTGTGTGTCAGGACACCAGTACAAATCAATACGTATCGACCCGACAAATCTTTGAGACGAGTCCGGTACCTGAAATGAGAAATACTAGATAAAACAATTAGGTAGACAACAATCGAAAGCCTTGGCCAAAATTATTTTGGCAGCCTCCCAAGTTGTGTTAACTTCTCATTTTGTATATTCTACTTGGCTACCACCATTGGGGCTTTAGATAAAACAATTAACTAGACTACAACCATAGGTTGCTTCCGCCAAAATTATTCTGATGGTCTCCCAACTTTTGTTAACTTTTTATTTTGTGTTTGTGTTCTTGAAAGATGAAAAACTCTAGTAAGGTGTTTAAAAGTGTAGGCCGTTTCACTTAGATAATGCATGATATGATGCATGATTCAATTATATATATTTTTTCTTACATTAAGAAGGATACACATGGTGCAATATGATTATGCTAATTAAGACATTCTCTCTTTGATTTTTCTTGTTCTAATTTATGTTGATTTACAAGTTATATTTCAGAACCGGTCATGGATGCGTAGAGTCTAGACTAGTTTCCTTGTAGTGCTTGAAGATGTAACCTATTGAAAATAGCCATGAGAAGTCCAAAAGAGCCTGGTAGAAATATAACATTTGCAATAAGTTCTTTAGGAGGACTAATACAGGATAAGCAGTTAAGTCTCATGGAAGAGAACAAGTACTTGTTAATATAAGTTAATATCATCAGATTTTCACTTATGGCCTATCGCCAATGCAGTTAACAATTTAGAATTTGTTTGCTCTATAGTTTAACTGGAGGTATGAAGCTTTAAGAGCTCTATTAATTGTGTTCACGAATAATGTCATAAAACTATATCCACATTTTTTATGAACGACTATGACTTCTAACACAATCACAGTCTTACTCAGCTTATTTATTATGGTTAAGACTAGTGTAAAAGATTAACCTTAATTGTAACATCTCTCAGTTAGGCTATATTTTTGAATGAAGTCAGTGATGCCATTGAGATACCTCAGCAGAATGTTACTCCATTGATTTCAAATGCTTTGGTTGGGGTTGTGTGGAATTGGTTGAGCAATTTCTTTCTGATGGGCGTCCGGTCATGAGAACAAATCAGTTCATATTTGATCTTACCACCACCCTACCCATTTTAAAGAGTAGAAAAGTTGTTCACTTGCACCACAAGATGAGTGAATCTAGACTGGAGGCAAGGCACACTGCCTCGACTAGTGAGAGTTCCTTAGGGGAAGTCTTGAGTTTCTATGGGTTTGCTTGTTCCAATTATCTTTGTTGCCATGAAACTAAAGAATAATGAGGCAAATAGTGAGGAGGGCAAATACTGAGGAGTCGGAGGGTTATCATTTATGGAGACGAAGCTATAGTAGATACTTTTCTATGCCCTCCTTTCCCTGCTCCCTCAAGCCATAAAGACCTAAACTGGTGTCAAATTTGTATATTTATTCAACCCCTAAAACATTTGGTGATTTTTTATTTTTCATCTCTTTTTGACCCCAATGAATTTGCTATATGTAATCTGGCATATAAAGATTTAAGTGTCATGCAAACTAGTCTATTCATGGATGCAATTGCATTTCGACTTTTGCTAATTATGAGATATAGGCATACTTCCAGTATAATTCTTTAAAATATCTCACTATTTTTTATTTTACATCCTGCATAGGTTATTTCACATCTCAAAGTCTTAAATCACTTCTGGAACCTCAATTGTATCTATGGCACACTAACAAATCCCAAAACACAACAAATGTATAGCTAGAGATTCACATGTAATTCCAAAGATTCCATTATTATTGGAGTTGTTGACTGACTTTTCTATTTTATGTATATGTTTCATTACTCTTTATGGGTTCTGTTTTGCCATTTGGTGTAGGTTTCATCAGTATATATGGATACTAGCATATGATTGATTGACAATCATTTCGGTATAAAAGAATAAAAAAGGGAACTGCTCATTAACTTAGATCTAATATTGCTCATGTCATTGTTTATCCGCTTGCTATTTACTAGTGTGGAATGCCACATGGTCTGTATAGGAGCTGCTTACCAGGCAATTTTTATAATTCTTTTAGTTTTTTTCCAAACTTGAATGCATTGGTGTACCATTAGGTACTCGCATTGGTCCTTGGTTGGTTCGGTGAATGCGATCGGTCGACATATACATGATACCCTTTTTGGTTTTGGTTCTCGGAACCCCTAGAAACCCTATTTCATGGGTATTTGCTATCTAATAAACTTAAGATTTATATGATTTAACTGGTTTGAATCTACAAAGTAGCATATATTAGATAGAGTTGCCAAGAGCGGTCTGTAGTTCAACATAAATTTAACAACTTTCATGCTTCTTCATTGATGTGAATTTATGCAAGTGATTTATAATTATTGACAAGCCTCCAAGATAGAGGTGATCGTGGAATCACAAGGTGTGATCATAGGATTATAAGTTGTAAAATAGAACGTGAAGTCTTAAAGTACCCAAAAATTGTGCTGATCTGCAATTTACATGCCCCTTAGTGTTTGGTTGTGAGACCAAACCTGTACCAGCCTATCCATTGACCGATACAAGTTTGGTCTATTCTGGTATACTGTGTGTTGGTATGTTGCAATGTGCCTTGGTACTATTGGGGGAGGGTGAAGAGGGGAGGAAGCAAGAAGAAGAGGAAGAGGGAAGAAGAGTAGGAAAAAGGAAGAAGAGGAGGAAGAGGTGTATTGGAGTGGGATTGTGCAGGCGGTGACAAGCATGTAGGCGATGATAGGTGAAGATAGCTTGTGACTCCTTGCAAGGAATCTCATTTCGAGCCAAGACCTAGCACAGGGTTAAAAGCCAAAAAAATTGTATATGTAGTGAACCAGATGAGATGGTACAGTTTGGGTTGGTCTACTTACTAGTCATTGATTAGATAAAAACTATCCAAGATGTGCTAAGCCGGTCAGTTTTGCAATCCACATTGTATTGATCTATAGATTCAATGTTGACTTATCCTCTTGCCCTTCAACTTGATTTTGGTTTTTTTTAATGATCCATGTGAGTTTGATGTTGTATTGGGTGTCTTGGTCTCAATTTTGGAATATTATCTGTCACTTAAAATCTTTTTTCCTTGAATGATTGTTTGGAGTTTGATATTAGTTGAGCGTTGTCCTCTTGGCACAAACCTTCTGTCATTTCAGATTATGTAGATGCTATAGTTGTACGATTTCCATCGATATGTCCTTGTATTTATTTACCATTGGTTATCTTTTCATATTCGATACATTATGATATTTCTTGCATGTGGAACCCGCAACATACCTCTTAAGTACTAGAACATTGCTTCAAAGAGTTTCTTTTGCTTATGTTCATTTGATTCCTACCCCTTAAATCTTTGATAGAGGTCATTGATTCATTATGGTAAATTACATGGACTCTTAATGGTATCGATTGTTTACATTCAGATTCTGAATATCAGAAACTTTAAATTTCTTCAACTATGGTGTGAACCCTAGATTGCAATGGCTTTTACCAATTGATATTTCCTGGCTCGAGCTCAAACTGAGATGTATATTGCCCTCATTTTGGGCAGTTCAGTTATAAAAGATAAACTTCAAAAAATTATGTTTGCTTTAATTGGGGATTACTTTTCTGAGCTTTCTCCATACGTTTGGAGCTTGAAATTGTGTCCTGGTAAGTGTCATCCACCATCGCCTACCTCCACACCACACACCATGGGTTGTCAGCCTTGGCTCCGCTACCTCTCCTACTCTTCCTTTTTCTTTTGACTATCTTTTCTATCTTAGCCATTCCTATAGTGTATTTAAATACCAAATCAGTACGATTTGATAACCTATCTAGTAGTACAGTACTGAGTTACTAGGTGGAATACTTAGCACAGTGATATTCATCTTACATTTTGGTATTCTTGAGAGAAGATTACCTATGTAGTTGATCCCATCATTGATGTCTTTTTAATTCAAATATTATCATTCTTCTAACTAACCAACATTTAGTGTTAATTAGTGAATCCTATTGCAATTATATTTGGCTTATCTCATTCTTACCCTTTTTTTATTGGAAGAGGTTTTCTGAGGTAGAAGTTCAACATACATAGCAAAAAAACCAAACCAAAATGGTTCTGATTTTTATGAACTCAAAGTTGGTTTTGAGAGTATAGGCAAATTGATAAGTTATCACTAAGAATTTTTGTAGCATTTTCTTTCTTGTGGAAAGATTATACATTATAATAACATCTTTCTTGATTTAGTTTGTCTTCTTATTCTTTTCTCTATTTTGTGAAGCTAAACTTGTGATATTTTGTCCCATGAAGTGAACCTTAATTCAAATTCTATGAATAATTTTGTTTCTCATTCTACGATGAAATGTTTGTGTTACGATTCTTTAGTTTTGGGGACCTATCAAGGACTTGGTGGCTATTGTGAAGCAAATTTTTGTTAGATGACACAAATTATTTTTGCCACTTGTTTTAATTTTTAACAGTGTATTGGTATATTGAAAATTCATAAAGTAATTTTTTAATTATCTCATTACAAAAGAAGAGAAATAGGAGAAATGCTTATTTCATATATCTTCTATGCCCCTATTTTTATCACTCATGTGATGTGATACATCTTAGGAGCATCAAATGATTGATTTTAGGGGGCTGACTTTGAAGGATTTAGAGTCTTTCATGGCAGGTGAAAGAATTGAAAATTCAGGCATATGTATTAAGCATATTACTTTAGACTAGTAATGATTCTGATATATACAAGACAACCATTTTTCAGAAAGTTATGAAAATGGGGTTTGTTGTTTAAAGTTCTATAATTATTTACCACTCAAGAGAGTGTGTTTTGAGCTTATTTTAGAGTGACTTTATGTAATATAAGTAATTTAGGTGATTTCATTTTTATATGATTTAGGGTAGGATTTTAAATTATTTCTAAATTGAACTAGCAATCAATTGTAGTTACACAATACCTACAGCACATTAAACAAACTGAGATCAGAATAACAATATTCTATCACATAAGAGACTTTGGTACTTAATAAACTAGTTGGTGAAGATATATGTTAAGATTGCAAAAATTGTTAGTGAACTTAAGATTGAAATTATTGTGATTGCCAAATGAAATGCTGTCAAAGGCAAGCCCGAAGTTGGACCTCATTCACAAAGGATGATGGGTTGTTTTGGTATGGAAGGCGGAAGGTGAAGAGGGTAAAGAATGGTCACAACGGTTAGGGAAAGTATATGTAGTAGCGAGTGATAACAGGAGGAAAGCAAGTAATCTTCGATGGCCCATTTGGGAGTTCTAAGAACTTGTTGTCTAGAAGAAACACTAATGTGCCGAGGTGATGGTGCTAGGATGGATACAAAGTAAGCACCCAATCATAATTGACTTCTTTGAGTTCATAAGAATTGGAAGCATTTCAATTGGATTGGTGCCTTTAAAAGAGAGTTAAAGCGTCCCCTTCATTCATAAGAAAAGCAAATCCATAGAATCGAGAGAAACTCAGAAATGGAGCGTAGGACAGTTATGAGGTATGCACTTATTAATCTTATAGTTGACTTGTATTTTGAGTTTTTGAAAGATTATTGACACCTTTAAAAGAGGCATGTTCTTCACCTATGTGGCAAGAAGAGCAAATGCAGAGAATAAGGAGCTTGAGATAAAGGAAGAGGTTGTGCAGGGTGGGAAGAAGGTACTTGCTTGATTCTATACTTGTTTTTAAGATCTTCAAGTGGTTTCTTAAATACGATCCTTTATGTTTGCTTATTCTTAATGACATTTTCTTTGTAATCGAATTCTTGGCCTAACAAAGATATCATATCTTGCTCTTCTGTTTTGTGTTATTTCTAGAACCTATTAATTGGATAATATAGATGGCTTATGGTCCTACTAGTTAGAAAGTTTTTGTTGTGTCATCTCTCTTTGTTATTACTTTTATAGTTCATGATCTCACTTAGAGGTTGATTCTATTTGATTTTTGACTCTGTTGTTTAAATTGTTTTATTGGTATTAGGCTCAAGGCATGTCACTATCAAAGTATTAAATGACATGGAGCGATATGGGATGAGTGCTAGTTGCTTAATGATTTTTGACGTTGTTGTTTAAGAAGTTATGCTAGTATCGATCCGACGGGATTGATATGCAAACCATCGGTTGTACCTATAAATACTAAATCCAATCGTTACCTACGGATGACTCAGACCTATTTCAATGGTTAGATCTATTTAAAAGGGCTTTTAAATCCTTTTGTCCTCTTTCACCCCCTTTCACTCTCTCAAACTCTTGACTCTTAATTTTTTTTCAATTTCTTATCTCATTCTCACATTTGCACTTTCTTAAAACTTCACAAGCCCGTGATTTGTGGCTTGCAATAAGTTTGGGAGGCTAATTAGATGGGCTTAACACCTAAGTAAGAAGAAGAATTCTCTAATTAAAAGGTAAGTAATAACTTTTCAATCGCATTCCACAACCCTCAAGGTCCAAAGACATGGTAGCGACGTGGACAATAGTGTCTCAATTGATGATGACGACGATGCAAGAGAGTTGATGGTCCCGTTGTTGCTATCGTCGGTTGAGGCACTACTGTCCATGTTGCTTTCATATCTCGAATGAACGGGTTGTTAAAAGTGAATGAAAAGTTGTCCATATACTTTAATTAGAGGGTTATTCTTAGGTGTTAATCCTCCTTCATTAGCCTCAAAAGCTTGATCAAATCCATAAATCACAGTTTTGATCGTTAAGATCGTTACAAGTCGGTAACATTCAACCATTATCGAGAAAAATTGTCATGTCAAGGTCCATGATCTGAATCGTAGGTGACATGCATAAAATTCTCAGTTCATGCACCACCATCAAAGTCATCTAAAAGTGAACCTTCTTGTATGTGCATCTAGAAAAGGAAAATTCATCTATGATTGTCTTTTGCATGTTCAACATGATCATGCACACTCAGTGACTTAAATAATTGATATGAGTCCATTGAGTGTATCAGGTGCCCACATATTTTTAGCAACACTGACATAGTTTTGTTATTTTTATTACATCGGTGCTATGCATGTTTAGATGTATTAGGACATAGTTATCACCTGAGTATCTTATACCTATTCTTGGATCTGATGATAACAACATCTAGTACTTGTTTCTTAAGACAAAGACATGATCTTCCTCTAATGTAAATCTACACCATAATATATGGAAGGTACAGTTGTTTTGTTTTACCCTTTCTTTTCAAGTTCTGTTTGCTCTGGTATCTGCATTTAGATAGAAGCATTAAAATAACTCGACACCAAAATAGATGGAAGGTACAGTTGATTTTTTTTTCCCTTTCTTTTCAAGTTCAGTTGGCTGTGATATCTGCATTTAGATAGCATTAAAATGAACCATTAAAAAGTAAACATCCCCGATGGTTAACATAAACTTGAGATGATGTAGAATGGACTGTAATATTGCTTAGTTCTTTGCATTTTCACACATCACATTGGATGACTGTTTCAAACTGTTTACATAATACCTTGTTGAATTATTGTGTTGACTTGTCTGAAGTTGGAAACCAGCACAAACTATTGATATTTACATAAACCTCGCCATTGGATGTTTATTTATAAGCCTTCTTGTTTTTATTTGGATGTCAACTATCTATCAAATAGTTTTCTATGTCAATTCCAGATTCTTATGCCTACATGTCTAAATTGTTGAAGTGGTAAATGCATTTCCTTTTGATTTGCAAGGTTTTTGAGGAACATTTGTGCATAGCTCTGTTACAAAATTGTCAATCCTGAAGGCTCTATGAAATTTCAGGAATGATTTTGTGGAAAATAAATAACGTTCTGTGGTGAATCTTATCAAGAAGTCATTTAACAAAATCCCAACTTAGTTTTGATTGCATTTTAAATGGTTTCCATAAGTAAATTGTTACAAATTCTTATCTACAATTTATATTCTTACCATAAGGCACATAATCAACTCTGCTCCTCGTTTTCCTTTCTCTGAAGAAGTCAATTGGTTCTTGTTTTGGGGCTAATTGGTGAATTGCCTGCTCTTCAAAGTGATACTAGATGTTGCTCAAGGATATGCAAACCTTAGTTTAGTTTTCTTTTTTCATTCTGATTTTATTTCATACTACACCTTAGTGGAAGTATAATTTTGCATATTTTATTTTTACTATAAGGCAATCTACCCCTTTTAAGCTGCATTCTTCCTGATGGATTGGATATGAGGAACTTGATCGAAAATGACTTGGTTCAGATCAATTATAAGTCGGTAAATTAAACTATCATGGCCTCATACTCTTCTTGCCATCAAAACCTACTCCAGCAGTTAGATCCTACCTAAGTCTTTCACTTAGAAGATAAAAATAAAAAGAAGAAAGAAGTTGGTTTCTAAATTTGAAATGAAAAACCTAATATTAGATTTGTCTATCACTTCTTAACCGTCCATTTTTATGACCATTTCACAGAATCCTTGCATCTCTTTTTCAGTCTAAAGCTTCACTGTTGCTGTTGATACTACAAACACTTCCTTCCTTGTTTCCTTGTTGTGCAGTGCTGATGGTTACCATGAGGGCAGGAAGTTTAACAAATTCCACTCATAATGTAGCCCTTTGCTTGCTGAACTTGTTGTCTATCTCATCGGAATACCAGAGTTTGGACTGCAAATTGCTTGGCTGAGAGGTGCTGCTACCAGTGCCATGTAGCTAAACCATAAAGGTTCTTTGGTGCTAGTGCTTGCTATATTTCTGTCTGCTTTGCAAACAAAATCTCATTGCGTGCGAGGAGCCAAATAAACTGAAACAACATGCATTATATGTTTCAGCTCTATTATATGATATACACTTTCTTGAACACTAGCATTTGCATGCATCGAGCATGTTCGACTTTGTCCTCCTTTAGAGCAGGACTTCTCTCCGTTTGTCTTGTGACTTGATGTCAAATTAAGTTAGCATATTCAACGATTTTCTTTTCTTTGCCTTGAGGTAGGGATACATATATTTTGAATTAAAGGGCTAAAAAACTGAGATCGAGGTGAGATGAGATGGTCAACCTCTAGCTTCTTGCTAGTGATGTTCGTTTTGTCTCCTCTAGTCTCCAAGATCTCCAAGGTGCTCTTTTTTTCGTTTTCGTTTATTCTTCTTGTGTACTCTGTCGTCACGTTTTGTATTTTGGGTTTATTGTTGGGATTTATTGGAATTCTTCATGTGGTGGAGCCACTGCTAATCCCAAGGAGCACCTTGACCTCGAGAAACAGAGCTTCCAACCTATTGATTTCAGATCTGCTGCATGAGATTACAAATTTTACCATGGCACAAGTTAAGAGGCCAAACGATGCATCCAAAAATGCAATGGTCAACACAATCTTTTAATTTAACTTCATATATTTTTCTTTTTGGATTATGTCTTGTTTTCGCTACCTATCTTGTTCTCTTTATTATTTTTTAGCTTATGTCTCTTTGTCATTTTTTTTCCACTGCTCTGTCTAAATAAAAACCCAGCTAATATGGAGGACAAGTAACTGAAGTTGCTTCCAAGAAGATCCAGATATAAGATTTTTCAAAGTATAGTTAAAGGTTTTTGGGCCAAAATTATGCCACAATGTTCAGATTGAGCTTTTCTTTTAAATTCTACTGTTAAGCTTTTGGAGTTTAATGTTCAAGGCATGCTTTTCTTTTCTCCATAAATATATGCGACGCGCCATGCATTTAGTTCCTTCTTTCATTCTACTATCATGCTATCGAAAGATAAGAGTTTGTGATTAAGAGGTTCTATAGTCTTGGCAAGCATTTTGTGATTAAGAGGTTCTACTATCATGCTATCGAAAGATAAGAGTTTATGAATCTTTTAAACTGTTTACATACCTTGTTGAATTATTGTGTCGACTTGTCTGAAGTTGGAAACCAGCATACAGTATTGCTATTTGCATAAATCTCGCCATTGGATGTTTATTTATAACGCTTCTTGTTTTTATTTTTGTAGATTTTTTCACCATTGGATGTCAACTATCTATCAAATAGTTTTCTATATCAATTCCAGATTCTTATGCGTACATGTGTAAATTCTTGAAGTGGTAAATGCATTTCCTTTTGATTTGCAAGGTTTTTGAGGAACATTTGTGCATAGCTCTGGTACAAAATTGTCAATCCTGAAGGCTCTATAAAATTTCAGAAATGATTTCTGTAGAAAATAAATAACGTTCTGTGGTGAATCTTATCAAGCTCTTCTTGCTGTTGAGAAAAGGCATTTAACAAAAGCCCAACTTAGTTTTGATTGCATTTTAAATGGTTTCCATAAGTAAATTGTTACAAATTCTTATCTACAATTTATATTCTTACCATAAGGCACATAATCAACTCTGCTCCTCGTTTTCCTTTCTCTGAAGAAGTAAATTGCTTCTTGTTTTAGGGCTAATTGGTGAATTGTCTGCTCTTCAAAGTGATACTAGATGTTGCTCAAGGATATGCGAACCTTAGTTTAGTTTTCTTTTTTCATTCTGATTTTATTTCATACAACATCTTAGTGGAAGTAGAATTTTGCATATTTTATGTTTACTATAAGGCAATCTACCCCTTTTAAGCTGCATTCTTCCTGATGGTTTGGATATGAGGAATTTGATCGAAAATGACTTGGTTCAGATCATTTATCCCTCATAGTCTACTTGCCATCAAAACCTACTCCAACAGTTAGATCCTACCTAAGTTTTTCACTTAGGAGATAAAAAGAAAAAGAATAAAGAGGTTGGTTTCTAAATTTGAAATGAAAAGCCTAATATTAGATTTGTCTATCACTTCTTAACCGTCCATTTTTATACTTCATTCCACAGAATCCTTGCATCTCTTCTTCAGTCAAAAGCTTCATTGTTGCTGTTGATACTACAAACACTTCCTTGTTTCTTTGCTGTATAGTGCTGATGGTTACCATGAGGATGTGAAGTTTAACAAATTCCACTCATAATGTAGCCCTTTGCTTGTAGAACATGTTGTCTATCTCATCAGAATACCAGAGTTGTGGACTCCAAATTGCTTGGTTGAGAGGTGCTGCTATCAGTCCATGTAGCTAAACCATAAAGGTTCTTTGGTGCTGCTGCTTGCTATATTTCTGTCTGCTTTGCAAATAAAATCCCATTGCTGGCGAGGAGCCAAATAAACTGAAACAACATGCATTTTATGTTTCAGCTCTATTATATGATATACACTTTCTTGAACACAAGCATTTGCATGCATTGAGCATGTTCGATTTCGTCCTCCTTTAGAGCAGGACTTCTCTCCGTTTGTCTTTTCATTGCTTTGAGGTAGAGATATATATATTTTGAATTAAAGGGCTAAAAAACTGAGGTCGAGGTGAGATGAGATGGTCAACCTCTGGCTTCTTGCTAGTAATGTTCATTTTGTCTCCTCTAGTCTCCAAGAGCTCCAAGGTGCTCTTTTTTTTTTTCCCTTTATTCTTCTTGTGTACTATTTCGTCACGTTTTGTATTTTGTGTTTGTTGTTGGGATTTATTGAAATTCTTCATGTGGTGGAGTCACTGCTAATCCCAAGGAGCACCTTGACCTCCGAGAAACAGTAGCTTCCAACCTATTGATTTCAGATTTATTGCATGAGGTTACAAATTTTACCATGGCACAAATTAAGAGGACTAAGGGTGCATCCAAAAAATGCAATGGTCAACACAATTTTAGAATTTAACTTATCTATTTTTCTTTTTGGATTATGTCTTGTTTTCACTACCTATCTTGTTCTCTTTATTATTTTTTAGCTTATGTCTCTTTGGCATTTGTTTTCCACGCTCTGTCTAAATAAAAACCCAGCCTATATGGAGGACAAGTCAAGTTGCTTTCCAAGATCTAGTTTATAAGATTTATCAAGGTATAGTTAAAGTTTTTTTGGGCCAAAATTATGCCACAATGTTTAGATTGAGCTTTTCTTTTAAATTCTACTGTTAAGCTTTTGGAGTTTAACGTTCAAGGCATGCTTTTCTTTTCTCCGTAAATATATGCGACGCACCATGCATGTAGTTCCTTCTTTCATTCTACTATCATGCTATTGAAAGATAAGAGTTTGTGATTAAGAGGTTCCGTAGTCTTGGCAAGCATTTTGTGGAACTAGCTATACTAAAACATCAAAAAGGCTGTTGCGTATAGTGTTTTTCTTGCAATTCATGGATGTGTACCGTAGTCTTGGCAAGCATTTTGTGGAACTAGCTATACTAAAACATCAAAAAGGCTGTTGCGTTTAGTGTTTTTCTTGCAATTCATGGATGTGTATTATTTGTTAGAGTTCATGATTAGAGATCGTTGAAGATGATTTGTTTCCATTGGTCATCCTTATAAATGATTCTATTTGCTTTAATCGTCGTTGTTTTAATATTTTCACTTATATTTGATTCAGGTTATTTCACTTATCAACATCCAGAAATACCCCTAGAATCTTAGCAAAATTTGAGCAAATCGAACCCAAAGGTTTGACAAATTTAATATTTAATAATTCATAGAAACTGTACCGATTTGACCTTAAATAAAATGTTCAAGAGAGAGTTTATTCTTTACTGTGATTTGCAAAATACTCTGAGATCTACAGTATAACCAATACTGAGCTAATTTTCCCTGTTAAAAAAATAAAGACTTGATGCTCATATTTAATATTTAATAATTCATAGAAACTGTACCAATTTGACCTTAAATAAAATGTTCATGTGCATTTTGTCCTTGCCACATTGTCATTTAAAGGCAACAACATTTAGGTATGTCTTTTCGATGTAGCTATGGATTTATGGTTTATACACTGAAGTTCTATTTAGTTAGTTGCTTTCTAATTTGCATTGGGTTTATTCATTTAGCTTATGAAGAGGTATGCTTGTTTATATCTTTGGACACTATTAGATAGTTTGCTTACATGTCCATCCCATATTGTAGATCTACTATCTATTTTGATTAAATGCCTACAATATGAGACAAGTAGTATCAGAGTTGCCATATTTATTTCTTCTAATTATGAATTCTCATATCTGATTTCTATGGAGTAATTTTTGCATGCATTACCATGATTTGGCTTGACATCAATCTGACCCGTTTTGTTAATCCTTATAGGGCTGCTTGGATCCTTTAAATAATTTATTGACGATAGGACAAGTGTAGTGTACTAGATCTTTTCTAACCATTTTATTACATTTAACCAGTTTTTAGTCTGTTTCTACATCAAAACCGTGGAACTTGAGCTTCAACAATAGCATTACATGGTTTGCTCTAATTTGGTTGATCCATAAATAAACATTATTCTCTCTTTGAACATGTAACATGTTAATTCTTAACTTGAAGGATCCTTTTATTTTTCCTTTTTCTTTTTGATGATCAAGTGTGCTTGATAAGTACGTTCAGCAAAAGCATAATTTCAACAAGAACAACTTCTATAATATCTTTGCAGTTAGTGGAATAAACATGATTTGCTCTTTTGCACATATTTTTGTAGTTATTGTGGAATGAAATTTCATGTAGTCAGTTGATTTATTAGCTCTTTTGTGCTATTAATATGAATACTATCTTTTCTCACATTTTCAGGTTGTCGGTTTTGGTTCTTAGTTGCATGAAGTTCCCATCTATAGCCAAAGTGGCCTTTCAGATTTTCATGGTTTATTGCTTGGTTACAAATTTGATCAACCTCTATAAGCTGATATTAAGTCATAGCTGTTAGGAGAAAAACAAGTCTCCCGATACCAGGTTCAAAGAAGCAAGAAAGAATAAAACACAAATAAAGACACAGATTACGTGGTTCACTCAAACTATGATGTCCACGATACGCTTCAGATCTTTTTATAGGGAGAAAAATTAGTGTGTAAAAACACTTAGTCCTCATCAGACTCAAACTCTTGTTCGGCTCGCTCTACACCCTTCTCAAGTGTGTGTACACCAAGGAAAGAGAGATCACATGTAACCCACTAATGTAAATAGCCCTTAACAACCCTTAGTTTTATTCATAAATCAGAAAATTGGTTGTAACTTCTTTTACTAAGTCAAAGGTAACTTTTAACAACACTTTTACTAAGTCAAAGATGACTTCTAATGATAGCGGGATGGTTTGTCAAAAAAGTTAAAAGCTAGTTGTAAATTGTCATTTTGTCAACTAGAAACATGTTGGCTTTGTTGGTCAAAACTTACTTGAGGAGTTACTTTATTGTATTATGATATATGCATCAACCTCCTTACTAGCCCACTTCCAATTTAGGACTAATGGGGTCTCACAACCTCTTCATCTCAAATGTCGTCATTGTTCTAAAATTTATCATTTTTAGGCAGTATTTTGGCACACAGAACTACAATTATGGCTCTGTATTTCATATATCTTTACTATCTACAGGTTTCTTATTCTTTTTCTTCCATTAGAACTATAAACTTCATCATAGGATTTGACTATATGGACATCAAGAATAACAATTTAATCTTGTAATTGGTTTGTCACTGTGCTTGCTTGATTTAAGTTCTTTCTGTTACCATGTTTTAACTGTTTAGTTGTAAAACTGATTTAAAATAGAGGATACATTTGTTGATGACCAATGACAAAGATGGCCCGTAGCTTCTTTCTTTGTCTTGAGATTTAAATGTCCTCCCTTCCCTATGCTATTTCAATTACTTGCTTCTGTCAAACCTTTTTTTTCATGGGATTTCGTCACCAGGTATATTCTTGTTGTGGTTTATTTCAGTTTCCTTCCTCTTTTGTAGTTCATAGCAATTTGTTGCTTGCATGTAACTAAAGGGAAGCCCATGTTGCACATTAAATTTCTTTGAGAGAAATTTGGAAGAAATAATTGGCAAATATATGTAAGATTATTCTCAGAAGACACTTCAACAGAAGTCATAATTCTTATGTAGATGTTTATGTAATTATCAGTGTCAAAGTTGTTTCTTATGTAGATGTTTCTTATGTAGTAATGTCAAAGTTCTTATGTAGACATTTATGTAATAATTGGCATGCTGATTCTTTTTTCCCTAGTGTCTTTGTTATGCTACATAACTAGCTTCCTTTACACACAAAATTATGTAGCATGTTGTTGCACTAACTAGATTCATGCACTATCTGAATCTGGATTAGAATCTTCAAAGAGTACAATTTGCAACAGAAACTTTTGCTTTATCTTACCATTGATAGTGTCATTTAATTCCAGGCCATGGAATGCAACAAAAGGAATTGAAAGTCGCTAGAGCAGTCAAGCAAAGAAAAACAAAAAAAATTGAGGATCACACTATGAGAATTATGTGGCTGCTTCATGAGTGTCTTGTCTTTCTTTGAGAATTCAAGAAAAAGAAGGCAAGAACCTATCTCTTGCTTAAAAAAAGCAAACGATTATATTCTTTTTATCGGTCTTTACTTTTCGTGCTTCTGAATAATTGAATTCTTTTTTCTTCTATGGTTTTATTTGTTTTGTTACCATTCATCTGTCTACTACTTGCAATGGAAATTTATGATCCTACAATAACTTTAGAGGAAGAGCAAATCTTTTTCTTCCCCTACTTGTAATGATTTTTTTTCTGAATTAGATTTCTTGGGTTTATTGCTTTTTCTTTGGCCTTCTTGTTTTCTTGATACTATGAGATCTCCTTGTTGTCCTTGGTCTATATCCTTATTTTTTGTAGGAGGCATCAGTTAAATATGTCAAGATCCTGAGTTCCTGATGCTGCTCATCACAATAAGCAACAATATACAAAAGCAAGTTCTCACAAGTAGATCTATTCCCACAATCTCGCCATCAAACACCAATGGTAATCATGTCTTTGACTTGTGTTGGGTGTTGTGGCATAATCATAGTTTTCCCTGATTCAGGTTACTAAAAAAAGATCCAAAGAGGGATGCCCGAATCATAGGCTTTCATCTTAAAGGTGGAGAACATGGCTCTGACAAGGTTAGATGAGGAGGGATGTCAAGGTATGCACAATCTCTAACCCAGTGCCTCCTCTCCAACTACGACCCTCGATGCTCCCTCACCAGCTGAGTGTCCCCTTCAACCGTAGAAGCAAAGCAGAGTAGCCACTGGCGCCCATCACTGGATCTAATCTCCAGCTCTGCTCCCTCCAACCGGCAGTCTGACCGCTGCCTCTTCTTCCTCCCTTACTATTGCATGCGTATGTGGCTTTTTTAGCAGCGATCGGTTTCATCAATCCAACCATCCACGCAGTCCGATCCAAAAGTAATCGGTATTCCTTTCTTCTACAATGTCTTCATTGACCACTTCTCTCGTTTCTGTCAATGTTATTACAGGAAGCACCAGTACCTCTCACTGTACGGGATCAATCTCCATCAATGCTGACATCATCATCCCCTTCAAATTATCAAGACGAAACTATGCATCATGGTGCGCTCAGTTCACTAATCTCCTCTTTGGATATGATTTGTTAGGATATGTTGATGGATCCTTCAGTTGTCCACCAGCAATAATTGATATCCCGGGAACAACAAGTCAAGCACCGAATCCAGAGCATAAACTGTGGTTACGACAGGACCATCCTATTCTTCAAGCGATTCAACCTCGATTTGTCTGCACCACTTATATCTTCATGTGCTACTGCTGTCGAAGCATGGTGTAAGTTACAAACTACCTTGGCAAATCGCTCACGCACTCGTATGCTCGGCCTTCTCTAGAGACTTATGAATATAAAACAAGAAGGAAGTACCATCGTTGATTACCTCCAAAATATTAAGGTAATCATCGATGACTGAGTCTTAATAGGACATTATCTCAGTGTTGATGAAGTTATCGTCTACACCTTTAATAGTTTTGGGGCTGAGTACAAAGAATTAGCAACAGCAATCCAGGCACGTGACTCCACTATCATTTGAAGAGCTATACGACAAGTTGACTGACTACAAGACTTATCTGAAGCACGAAGATAGGGTAACGGTACAACCTATTACTGCCCAAGTAAGTCAAAAATTTAAACGGAAGAGCAATCAGTACTATAAGTATGCCAACAAGGGTCCAGAGTAGGCATCGTCTTATCACAATCCAAGTGGCAACTATGGTACCCAACCATCTTGGCATCCTGCTCCCATGTCGGGCGGTAGCAGCATCCATCACCACCAGCCCTGGCGTCCTACTCCCATACCTCAAGGTAGCAACAACAATTATCAACAGCCTTGGTATCTTGCTCCTATGCCTCAACACCGAGTAGTCTGCCAGCTGTATGATAAGGTTGGTCACTCCACCAAGGTCTATCGATCTCGTCCTAGACCTTTAGCTACCATGCCCTAGGCACATCTCACTGCTGCTCCACCTTTTAATAAATACTCATGGGTTATGGACTCTGGCGCCTCTCATCACATAACCTTGGATCTCCAGAATTTGTCCTTTTCCAACAGCTTTGGTGGTACTGATGACATCATCATTGGTGATGGTAAGCGACTTTCTATTACTTATACTGGTTCCACATTGCTTAATTCGCATTATCTTAACTTTACACTCGGTGATGTGCTGTGCGCTCCTCATATCAAACGAAATCTTATTTCTGTCTCTCAATTCTGTAAACAAAATAATACCTCTATTGAATTTTTTCCTGACTATTTTTTTGTCAAGGATCTAAACACAAGGGGCATCGTTAGTTTAAGGCTAGAGTAAAAAGATAACATCTACCGGTGGCCATCCACCTCTCATCCTACTGCCTATTCTTTTGTTGTTGCTTTCACGGATGTGTGGCATCATCGTCTTGGTCACCCTTCTTCCTCTACTTTACAAATGTTTCTTTCACGTTATTCTCTTCCGTCGTTTAAAGCATGTCTCAGTAATAAAAGTCATCGACTGCCATTTGCACATTCTTCTATTTCTTGCATACAACCATTTGAAGTTCTATATACTGATGTTTGGGGTTTTGCACCAAGTATTTCTTTTGATAAATATAGATTATATATTATCTTTACTGATTATTTTAGCAAATATACTTAGTTTTATCCTCTTCAACATAAGTCTGAGGTCTCCACTATCTTCCTTACTTTCAAAAGAATGGTAGAAAATGTCTTTCAATCCTCTATCAAAACAATTTATTCTGACTGTAGGGGTGAATACCAAACACTAACACCACACTTGTTAGCCTATGGTATTCAACATCTCAAGTCTCCTCCGTACATTCCTCAACTAGTTGGCTCTGCCGAACGCAAACATCGGCATATAGTTGAAACCGGTCTCACACTTCTCCATCATGCTTTCATGCCAACTACCTTCTGGTTTACAACTTTTCAGACTGTCGTCTTAAATCGCATACTTACTCCCGTCCTCCATAATCAATCATCATTTGAAAAGTTGTTTCATCAATCTCCAAATCTTTAAAAACTTAGAGTTTTTGGTTGTGTCTGTTATCCTTGGCTGCGTCCTTATGCATCAAATAAACTGGCACCACGGTCACAGCCTTGTGCCTTCATTGGTTACTCTCTTGTTCATAATGTTTACCGATGCTATGATCCTTCAACTCACAAGGTCTTTGTGTCTCGTCATGTTGTCTTTGTGGAGTTTTCTTTTCCATTTCAATAATACAAACCTACTACTGTATCACCCACTTCGGTGGATTTGTATCAGTGGCACATGCCATTCCCCAATGAATCTCCACAGGAATCACCTACTCCAACTCACGAGTAGAACACTTCTCCAATATAACATCTCGCTCCCTCTTTTTTTTCTCCCTCTTCTGCTACCACAGACATCCAATCATTGGACACTCAACCACTTTCCTCACCCCAGCCTACTACCACTAATGTTCCACAGTCCAACTCACTCTGTTCTACAACTTCTCCCACACTAATTCCACCATCTTCTCCCACACCGTGTGGACATCCTATGACAATACGCTCTAAGAGTGGTATTTTCAAACCACGTCAGATTCTCGATCTCAACATAGTTGTGACTCCCTCTGTTGAGACCTGTGAACCTACCACGGTCACTCAGGCCCAAAAATCCCCCCATTGGCGTCAGGCTATGTCTGGTGAATATGACGCCCTACTTCATAACTCTATCTAGACCCTTGTTCCATTTCATCCCTCACAAAATGTCATCGGGTGTAAGTGGGTATTTCGAGTTAAGCGGAACCCTGATCGGTCCATTGTTAGGTACAAGGCCCGCTTAGTGGCCAAAGGTTTCCATCAACGTCCTGGTGTTGATTTTACAAAGACTTTCAGCCCTGTTGTTAAGTCCACAACAATCCGATTGATTCTGAGTTTAGCCGTTTCAAAAGGATGGCACCTGCGACAACTTGATGTGAACAATGCATTCTTATAAGGAACATTAACTGATGATGTCTTTATGGAGCAACCTCTTGGTTTTCTTCATCCTCAGTTTTTGAAATATGTCTGCAAGCTCCATAAGGCTATTTATGATCTTCGGCAAGCTCCACGGACCTGGTACAAAGAACTTGGCACATTTTATATGTCGGTCAGCTTCTCTAACTCTAAGTCTGATACCTCTTTATTTCGCCGTCAACAACCTGACAGTACAATATATCTTCTAGTATATGTTGATATTATTGTGACAGGCAATAACTCTATGGAGGTCACAATGTTCATTAACAAGTTGGTTGCCAAATTTTCCCTTAAATTTACTCATATCATCAATTTATAAAACTGGGAACAAATATGGCCACATGAATTTTGATGTATACTTAAATTATTTTGGACCTTCTTCTTAGCATTCTTGCTAGATTCTTAGCTTTTCTTTCCCATATTTTTTTATTGCATCTTTTACTTTCTGAAACTATTGTCCAGTATGTGATTCATCATTCCCTTATATTACTATCTAGCATGTTCCAACTATGTTTGTTTGCTTTAAGAAGTAACCTTGAATGATACGTTAAATCAAGTAATTAACATTGCACCAAGTGGATTGGAAACACTGGGAACAAGCACTTGTTTAGGCTTTGTCACCTAATAGTTATCTTAGAGAGTTTTGTTATTTTTTTGAATTTACTCACAAGTCACATCATCATTTTAGATAACTGGGAACAAATATGGCCACATGAATTTTGATGTATACTTAAATTAGTTTAGACCTTCTTCTTAGCATTCTTGCTACATTCTTAGCTCTTGTTTCCAATGCTTTTTTATTACATCTTTTACTTTCTGAAACTATTGTCCAGTATTTGGTTCAACATCCCCTTATATTATCATCTATCATGTTCGAACTATATTTGTTTGCTTTAAGGAGTAAACTTGATTGATAAATTGAATGAACATTGAACCAAGTGGATTGGAACATTGATGGCAAGAATTTGATATTTGTGTTACATAAAGAAAAGTCAGTTACATGACATGCCACATGGTCTGGTTGACACTCCATGTTGTTGTTGTGTCTTGGTACATCATGGTATCAACATAGATGTGCTAGCGGAAGAATATGAGGAACATAGAAAATAATAAGAAAAAGTGAGAAGTAGAAATCACAAAAGGAAATATCAATTGTTCTTTCCACGTCAGCATCTATGTGTTTATCTTGTTCTATAATAATCTCTCTTCCAGGTTGATGTATTTTCTAGTCCGTTCCTATTCTATGAAACCTAAAAGAAATATCAGTCAACCAAACTTGCTGGTTCACTCCTTTGTAATTTGAAACCCCATCCACATACTCCATGCTGGATGGTACATAGGGTCACACATGGAGCAGTAAATGTGAGACATATTTGATTTAGATAATAGGTCAATATAACACTTCAGTTGGCAATCCTTATCATTTTGTTCTCTTTATCATTCTTGGTACACAACTAGTATATAGTGTCCATGAACCTAATGACTTATTTTCTGTAAATTCAATTTAGATTGTTACACATTGTCAAGGCAACACTTTATTGGATAAGTCCTTACCCTTCCTTTCTATATTAATTGTTATTATAGCACACAATGCATGTAATTGTTATGATTTATTTTTTTATATAATTCCAACGTAAGTTGGCATATTCTAGATTATTCCTTTTATCTCAGGAGATGTTTGTTTGATTCATGCTGCATACTCATTGAGTTGTTGATATTTGTTATTTGTGGCATTATATATCGATGTAAATTTCAACTTGCGGTTCTATTACCCTTCTTATGCTTCTGTCAGCCTTTTTCTTCAACTATACACACTCATTTATGGATCTTCTAATTCATCATGTACATAACATATTTACATAATTTTATGACAACTTACCTCTTCTGGTTCCCAAATTCTGATTTCAACAACAGGCCAAAGGATGGTGCAAAAAGCACTGATTGAATTATCATGAATCTGATTATTACAAATGGATAGGTAAAGTTTACACAACTTTCAATGTGCTGAATACTTTGTCACCAAGTTACATTTGTAATTAATTGTGATAAGGTCCATTCATTATTTCCATATATATTAGTGAATATAGGTTCATACTTTTCATAATTCATGTTGGAATGCTAAATGGATTGTTTGAACATGTTCTTCAATTTTTGGAATGTGTTCATTTTTACATGCTAACATTTTAATCATCACTAGCACTTGCCTGCCTATTTGTAGTGATTGATATGATCCTATTAATTGGTTAGCTAAGACAATATAATTGTCTCTGATTTTCTAGAAACATAGAAATCGATATTTGAATTTCCAAATCGGATTAAAGCATTTGGTCAAAAGTGGAGATCACTTCTTTACCATTTTATAAGTCTGTGATGTCACGGTATTTTCAGTTTCTGATTTTGAGGTTGTTCAACAAGACTGAGATATCTACTTACTACTTACAAAAGGGTAAATTAGTGACAAACTGATGAAATCCTCAATTCGATACTTCAAAGGAAGTACTAAATTGATAATTTCTCATACACATTACTATTCATCTTGTATGTGGACACTTGAATCTTTATATGGTATATATTGAGATTACATTTGAGTGCTTGCAAGAAGATTTCTCTCTCACGAAGGTCAACTTATAGATATAGAAGTCTATACTTCCAAAACTTGTTTTTGCATGTCACCATAGGACAAAGTGGCACATAACACCTGATTTTTAATAATATATTGCAGAAGTTTTACCTCAACGTTATGAAATCATTATGAAGAATTGAAGATTGTTCCATACAACATATAGAATATATTGCTATAAATGTAGATGTCTCATTTAAGGTTTGTAATACCAAATGGTACCGGTAAAGCGATACATATTGGCTCATACCGATGCGTATTGGCTTATACCGGTATGTATTGGCCGCCAACCGATATGTGGATCGTTCGCTATTGGGTGGTACCATTGGTTAGGATTGTTTTCACCTGTTAGTACCGAAATAGGTCCAAAGGGTCGATATCGATCGTCGCCGCTTCGAAGGCGGTATTAACTTAGTTGTAGCGAGGAGAAGGAAGAAGAGGAGAACCTAGAGATTCGGTGCCACTCTCCTCGGCGATCTCGATCCCGCCTCCTCGCTAGACATCGCAAGCGAGGCGAAGACGTCGCCTCCTCTTCTCCTTGTCGCCTTAGACGAGGAGAATACCACGTCGTCGAGGCAGCATCCTCGGACGTTGCCTTTTTCATTTTTATATTTTTATATAAAATATATATCTTCCTTGATGACGTTGCCTCTTTATATGTTTATATATATATATATATATATATATATCAAAGTGTATCGTATGTATCGAGCTCTGTGATTGATACGAACCTTGTTCTCATTTTTCTTTTCTTGGCTAAATTTGTTAATTTGAATTATTTTCTTCATTTTGTTTGTAAAGTAAACTTGACTAATGTGAGCGTCGAGCTACTTGGCTACCAACATAGGAGCTTTAGATAAAACCAATGTTTGTTATACTACTCGAGTCGGTATGGTTTGGGAGGTGCAGTCGATTCAATTAACGATCAAAACGTGGATTGCTCGAGTCTCTGTTGGCATACCCTAGCATCGTGTGACACCAGTACAAATCAATACGTATCAACCCGACAAATCTTTGAGACGAGTCCGACCGAAATGAGAAATACTAGATAAAACAATTAGGTAGACAACAATCGAAAGCCTTGGCCAAAATTATTTTGGCACCTCTCAAGTTGTGTTAACTTCTCATTTTGTATATTCTACTTGGCTACCACCATTGGGGCTTTAGATAAAACAATTAACTAGACTACACCCATAGGTTGCTTCCAAAATTATTCGATGGTCTCCCAACTTTTGTTAACTTTTTATTTTGTGTTTGTGTTCTTGAAAGATGAAAAACTCTAGTAAGGTGTTTAAAAGTGTAGGCTGTTTCACTTAGATAATACATGATATGATGCATGATTCAATTATATATATTTTTTCTTACATTAAGAAGGATACACATGGTGCAATATGATTATGCTAATTAAGACATTCTCTCTTTGATTTTTCTTGTTCTAATTTATGTTGATTTACAAGTTATATTTCAGAACCGGTCATGGATGCGTAGAGTCTAGACTAGTTTCCTTGTAGTGCTTGAAGATGTAACCTATTGAAAATAGCCATGAGAAGTCCAAAAGAGCCTGGTAGAAATATAACATTTGCAATAAGTTCTTTAGGAGGACTAATACAGGATAAGCAATTAAGTCTCATGGAAGAGAACAAGTACTTGTTAATATAAGTTAATATCATCAGATTTTCACTTATGGCCTATCGCCAATGCAGTTAACAATTTAGAATTTGTTTGCTCTATAGTTTAACTGGAGGTATGAAGCTTTAAGAGCTCTATTAATTGTGTTCACGAATAATGTCATAAAACTATATCCACATTTTTTATGAACGACTATGACTTCTAACACAATCACAGTCTTACTCAGCTTATTTATTATGGTTAAGACTAGTGTAAAAGATTAACCTTAATTGTAACATCTCTCAGTTAGGCTATATTTTTGAATGAAGTCAGTGATGCCATTGAGATACCTCAGCAGAATGTTACTCCATTGATTTCAAATGCTTTGGTTGGGGTTGTGTGGAATTGGTTGAGCAATTTCTTTCTGATGGGCGTCCGGTCATGAGAACAAATCAGTTCATATTTGATCTTAGCACCACCCTACCCGTTTTAAAGAGTAGAAAAGTTGTTCACTTGCACCACAAGATGAGTGAATCTAGGCGAGGCAAGGCACCGCCTCGACTAGTGAGAGTTCCTTAGGGAAGTCTTGAGTTTCTATGGGTTTGCTTGTTCCAATTATCTTTGTTGCCATGAAACTAAAGAATAATGAGGCAAATAGTGAGGAGGGCAAATACTGAGGAGTCGGAGGGTTATCATTTATGGAGACGAAGCTATAGTAGATACTTTTCTATGCCCTCCTTTCCCTGCTCCCTCAAGCCATAAAGACCTAAACTGGTGTCAAATTTGTATATTTATTCAACCCCTAAAACATTTGGTGATTTTTATTTTTCATCTCTTTTGACCCCAATGAATTTGCTATATGTAATCTGGCATATAAAGATTTAAGTGTCATGCAAACTAGTCTATTCATGGATGCAATTGCATTTCGACTTTTGCTAATTATGAGATATAGGCATACTTCCAGTATAATTCTTTAAAATATCTCACTATTTTTATTTTACATCCTGCATAGGTTATTTCACATCTCAAAGTCTTAAATCACTTCTGGAACCTCAATTGTATCTATGGCACACTAACAAATCCCAAAACACAACAAATGTATAGCTAGAGATTCACATGTAATTCCAGAGATTCCATTATTATTGGAGTTGTTGACTGACTTTTCTATTTTATGTATATGTTTCATTACTCTTTATGGGTTCTGTTTTGCCATTTGGTGTAGGTTTCATCAGTATATATGGATACTAGCATATGATTGATTGACAATCATTTCGGTATAAAAGAATAAAAAAGGGAACTGCTCATTAACTTAGATCTAATATTGCTCATGTCATTGTTTATCCGCTTGCTATTTACTAGTGTGGAATGCCACATGGTCTATAGGAGCTGCTTACCGGCAATTTTTATAATTCTTTTAGTTTTTTTCCAAACTTGAATGCATTGGTGTACCATTAGGTACTCGCATTGGTCCTTGGTTGGTTCGGTGAATCTTGGTATATACATGATACCCTTTTGGTTTTGGTTCTGGAACCCCTAGAAACCCTATTTCATGGGTATTTGCTATCTAATAAACTTAAGATTTATATGATTTAACTGGTTTGAATCTACAAAGTAGCATATATTAGATAGAGTTGCCAAGAGCGGTAGTTCAACATAAATTTAACAACTTTCATGCTTCTTCATTGATGTGAATTTATGCAAGTGATTTATAATTATTGACAAGCCTCCAAGATAGAGGTGATCGTGGGATCACAAGGTGTGATCATAGGATTATAAGTTGTAAAATAGAACGTGAAGTCTTAAAGTACCCAAAAATTGTGCTGATCTGCAATTTACATGCCCCTTAGTGTTTGGTTGTGAGACCAAACTGTACCTATCCATTGACCGATACAAGTTTGGTCTATTCTGGTATACTGTGTGTTGGTATGTTGCAATGTGCCTTGGTACTATTGGGGGAGGGTGAAGAGGGGAGGAAGCAAGAAGAAGAGGAAGAGGGAAGAAGAGTAGGAAAAAGGAAGAAGAGGAGGAAGAGGTGTATTGGAGTGGGATTGTGCAGGCGGTGACAAGCGTGTAGGCGATGATAGGTGAAGATAGCTTGTGACTCCTTGCAAGGAATCTCATTTCGAGCCAAGACCTAGCACAGGTTTAAAAGCCAAAAAATTGTATATGTAGTGAACCGGATGAGATGGTACAGTTTGGGTTGGTCTACTTACTAGTCATTGATTAGATAAAACTATCCAAGATGTGCTAAGCGTCAGTTTGCAATCCACATTGTATTGATCTATAGATTCAATGTTGACTTATCCTCTTGCCCTTCAACTTGATTTTGGTTTTTTAATGATCCATGTGAGTTTGATGTTGTATTGGGTGTCTTGGTCTCAATTTTGGAATATTATCTGTCACTTAAAATCTTTTTCCTTGAATGATTGTTTGGAGTTTGATATTAGTTGAGCGTTGTCCTCTTGGCACAAACCTTCTATCATTTCAGATTATGTAGATGCTATAGTTGTACGATTTCCATCGATATGTCCTTGTATTTATTTACCATTGGTTATCTTTTCATATTCGATACATTATGATATTTCTTGCATGTGGAACCCTAACATACCTCTTAAGTACTAGAACATTGCTTCAAAGAGTTTCTTTTGCTTATGTTCATTTGATTCCTACCCTTAAATCTTTGATAGAGGTCATTGATTCATTATGGTAAATTACATGGACTCTTAATGGTATCGATTGTTTACATTCAGATTCTGAATATCAGAAACTTTAAATTTCTTCAACTATGGTGTGAACCCTAGATTGCAATGGCTTTTACCAATTGATATTTCCTGGCTCGAGCTCAAACTGAGATGTATATTGCCCTCATTTTGGGCAGTTCAGTTATAAAAGATAAACTTCAAAAATTATGTTTGCTTTAATTGGGGATTACTTTTCTGAGCTTTCTCCATACGTTTGGAGCTTGAAATTGTGTCCTGGTAAGTGTCATCCACCATCGCCTACCTCCACACCACACACCATGGGTTGTCAGCCTTGGCTCCGCTACCTCTCTTCTCCTACTCTTCCTTTTTCTTTTGACTATCTTTTCTATCTTAGCCATTCCTATAGTGTATTTAAATACCAAATCAGTACGATTTGATAACCTATCTAGTAGTACAGTACTGAGTTACTAGGTGGAATACTTAGCACAGTGATATTCATCTTACATTTTGGTATTCTTGAGAGAAGATTACCTATGTAGTTGATCCCATCATTGATGTCTTTTTAATTCAAATATTATCGTTCTTCTAACTAACCAACATTTAGTGTTAATTAGTGAATCCTATTGCAATTATATTTGGCTTATCTCATTCTTACCCTTTTTTTATTGGAAGAGGTTTTCTGAGGTAGAAGTTCAACATACATAGCAAAAAAACCAAACCAAAATGGTTCTGATTTTTATGAACTCAAAGTTGGTTTTGAGAGTATAGGCAAATTGATAAGTTATCACTAAGAATTTTTGTAGCATTTTCTTTCTTGTGGAAAGATTATACATTATAATAACATCTTTCTTGATTTAGTTTGTCTTCTTATTCTTTTCTCTATTTTGTGAAGCTAAACTTGTGATATTTTGTCCCATGAAGTGAACCTTAATTCAAATTCTATGAATAATTTTTGTTTCTCATTCTACGATGAAATGTTTGTGTTGCGACGATTCTTTAGTTTTGGGGACCTATCAAGGACTTGATGCAGGCTATTGTGAAGCAAATTTTTGTTAGATGACACAAATTATTTTTGCCACTTGTTTTAATTTTTAACAGTGTATTGGTATATTGAAAATTCATAAAGTAATTTTTAATTATCTCATTACAAAAGAAGAGAAATAGGAGAAATGCTTCATATATCTTCTATGCCCCTATTTTTATCACTCATGTGATGTGATACATCTTAGGAGCATCAAATGATTGATTTTAGGGGGCTGACTTTGAAGGATTTAGAGTCTTTCATGGCAGGTGAAAGAATTGAAAATTCAGGCATATGTATTAAGCATATTACTTTAGACTAGTAATGATTCTGATATATACAAGACAACCATTTTTCAGAAAGTTATGAAAATGGGGTTTGTTGTTTAAAGTTCTATAATTATTTACCACTCAAGAGAGTGTGTTTTGAGCTTATTTTAGAGTGACTTTATGTAATATAAGTAATTTAGGTGATTTCATTTTTATATGATTTAGGGTAGGATTTTAAATTATTTCTAAATTGAACTAGCAATCAATTGTAGTTACACAATACCTACAGCACATTAAACAAACTGAGATCAGAATAACAATATTCTATCACATAAGAGACTTTGGTACTTAATAAACTAGTTGGTGAAGATATATGTTAAGATTGCAAAATTGTTAGTGAACTTAAGATTGAAATTATTGTGATTGCCAAATGAAATGCTGTCAAAGGCAAGCCAGTTGGACCTCATTCACAAAGGATGATGGGTTGTTTTGGTATGGAAGGCGGAAGGTGAAGAGGGTAAAGAATGGTTACAACGGTTAGGAAAGTATATGTAGTAGCGGTGATAACAGGAGGAAAGCAAGTAATCTTGATGGCCCATTTGGGAGTTCTAAGAACTTGTTGTCTAGAAGAAACACTAATGTGCCGAGGTGATGGTGCTAGGATGGATACAAAGTAAGCACCCAATCATAATTGACTTCTTTGAGTTCATAAGAATTGGAAGCATTTCAATTGGATTGGTGCCTTTAAAAGAGAGTTAAAGCGTCCCCTTCATTCATAAGAAAAGCAAATCCATAGAATCGAGAGAAACTCGAAATGGAGCGTAGTTATGAGGTATGCACTTATTAATCTTATAGTTGACTTGTATTTTGAGTTTTGAAAGATTATTGACACCTTTAAAAGAGGCATGTTCTTCACCTATGTGGCAAGAAGAGCAAATGCAGAGAATAAGGAGCTTGAGATAAAGGAAGAGGTTGTGCGGTGGGAAGAAGGTACTTGCTTGATTCTATACTTGTTTTAAGATCTTCAAGTGGTTTCTTAAATCGATCCTTTATGTTTGCTTGTTTTAATGACATTTTCTTTGTAATCGAATTCTTGGCCTAACAAAGATATCATATCTTGCTCTTCTTTTATGTTATTTCTAGAACCTATTAATTGGATAATATAGATGGCTTATGGTCCTACTCTTAGAAAGTTTTTGTTGTGTCATCTCTCTTTGTTATTACTTTTATAGTTCATGACTGAAGACTTCTAGTTTCATTGGGTCATCTCACTTGGAGGTTGATTCTATTTGATTTTGACTCTTGTTTAAATTGTTTTATTGGTATTAGGCTCAAGGCATGTCACTATCAAAGTATTAAATGACATGGAGCGATATGGGATGAGTGCTAGTTGCTTAATGATTTTTGACGTTGTTGTTTAGCGGTTATGCTAGTATCGATCCGACGGGATTGATATGCGAACCATCGTGTACCGGGTTGTATATACTAAAAGGCTCTGTATCACTCGATACGGGCTTTTACCACTCAGTAACGGTCGAAATCCAATCGTTACCTACGGATGACTCAGATTTGACCTATTTCAATGGTTAGATCTATTTAAAAGGGCTTTTAAATCCTTTTGTCCTCTTTCACCCCCTTTCACTCTCTCAAACTCTTGACTCTTAATTTTTTTTCAATTTCTTATCTCATTCTCACATTTGCACTTTCTTAAAACTTCGCAAGCCTGTGATTTGTGGCTTGCAATAAGTTTGGGAGGCTAATTAGATGGGCTTAACACCTAAGTAAGAAGAAGAATTCTCTAATTAAAAGGTAAGTAATAACTTTTCAATCGCATTCCACAACCCTCAAGGTCCAAAGACATGGTAGCGACGTGGACAATAGTGTCTCAATTGATGATGACGACGATGCAAGAGAGTTGATGGTCCCGTTGTTGCTATCGTCGGTTGAGGCACTACTGTCCATGTTGCTTTCATATCTCTGAACTGAACGGGTTGTTAAAAGTGAATGAAAAGTTGTCCATATACTTTTAATTAGAGGGTTATTCTTAGGTGTTAATCCTCCTTCATTAGCCTCAAAAGCTTGATCAAATCCATAAATCACAGTTTTATGAAGTTTTAAAAACTGTAAATGTGAAAATGAGAGAAAGAAGAAGTAAAAAAAAGATTAAGAGAAAATAAAAGTTTGAGGGAGTAAAAAGGGCAAGAAAGGTTTTAAAAATCCTTTAAACTGGATTTGACCATTGGAAAGGATCAAACCTGAGTTGTCTGTCAATAATGGTCGATATTTGATCGTTAAGATCGTTACAAGTCGGTAACAATCGGATTTCAACCATTATCGAGCGGTACAAGCTCGTACATAATCGTCATGTCAAGGTCCATGATCTGAATCGTAGGTGACATGCATAAAATTCTGCTCAGTTCATGCACCACCATCAAAGTCATCTAAAAGTGAACCTTCTTGTATGTGCATCTAGAAAAGGAAAATTCATCTATGATTGTCTTTTGCATGTTCAACATGAAGTAAATTGCTTCTTGTTTTGGGGCTAATTGGTGAATTGTCTGCTCTTCAAAGTGCTACTAGATGTTGCTCAAGGATATGCAAACCTTAGTTTAGTTTTCTTTTTTCATTCTGATTTTATTTCATACAACATCTTAGTGGAAGTAGAATTTTGCATATTTTATTTTCACTATAAGGCAATCTACCCCTTTTAAGCTGCATTCTTCCTGATGGTTCGGATATGAGGAATTTGATCGAAAATGACTTGGTTCAGATCAATTATCCCTCATAGTCTACTTGCCATCAAAACCTACTCCAACAGTTAGATCCTACCTAAGTCTTTCACTTGGAAGATAAAAAGAAAAAGAATAAAGAAGTTGGTTTCTAAATTTGAAATGAAAAGCCTAATATTAGATTTGTCTATCACTTCTTAACCGTCCATTTTATACTTCATTCCACAGAATCCTTGCATCTCTTCTTCAGTCAAAAGCTTCATTGTTGCTGTTGATACTACAAACACTTCCTTGTTTCTTTGCTGTATAGTGCTGATGGTTACCATGAGGACGTGAAGTTTAACAAATTCCACTCATAATGTAGCCCTTTGCTTGTAGAACATGTTGTCTATCTCATCGAATACCTGTGGACTCCAAATTGCTTGGTTGAGAGGTGCTGCTATCAGTCCATGTAGCTAAACCATAAAGGTTGTTTGGTCTGGTGCTTGGTATATTTCTGCTTTGCAAATAAAATCCCATTCTGGGGAGCCAAATAAACTGAAACAACATGCATTTTATGTTTCAGCTCTATTATATGATATACACTTTCTTGAACACAAGCATTTGCATGCATTGAGCATGTTCGACTTTCCTCCTTTAGAGCGGACTTCTCTCCGTTTGTCTTTTCATTGCTTTGAGGTAGAGATATATATATTTTGAATTAAAGGGCTAAAAACTGAGGTCGAGGTGAGATGAGATGGTCAACCTCGGCTTCTTGCTAGTAATGTGCATTTTGTCTCCTCTAGTCTCCAAGAACTCCAAGGTGCTCTTTTTTTTCCCTTTATTCTTCTTGTGTACTCTGTCACGTTTTGTATTTTGTGTTTGTTGTTGGGATTTATTGGAATTCTTCATGTGGTGGAGTCACTGCTAATCCCAAGGAGCACCTTGACCTCCGAGAAACAGTAGCTTCCAACCTATTGATTTCAGATTTATTGCATGAGGTTACAAATTTTACCATCGCACAAATTAAGAGGACTAAGGGTGCATCCAAAAAATGCAATGGTCAACACAATTTTAGAATTTAACTTATCTATTTTTCTTTTTGGATTATGTCTTGTTTTCACTACCTATCTTGTTCTCTTTATTATTTTTTAGCTTATGTCTCTTTGGCATTTGTTTTCCGCTCTGTCTAAATAAAAACCAGCCTATATGGAGGACAAGTAACAAGTTGCTTTCAAGATCTAGTTTATAAGATTTATCAAGGTATAGTTAAAGTTTTTGGGCCAAAATTATGCCACAATGTTTAGATTGAGCTTTTCTTTTAAATTCTCTGTTAAGCTTTTGAGTTTAATGTTCAAGGCATGCTTTTCTTTTCTCCGTAAATATATGCGCATGCATGTAGTTCCTTCTTTCATTCTACTATCATGCTATTGAAAGATAAGAGTTTGTGATTAAGAGGTTCCGTAGTCTTGGCAAGCATTTTGTGGAACTAGCTATACTAAAACATCAAAAGGCTTGCGTATAGTGTTTTTCTTGCAATTCATGGATGTGTACAGTAGTCTTGGCAAGCATTTTGTGGAACTAGCTATACTAAAACATCAAAAAGGCTGTTGCGTTTAGTGTTTTTCTTGCAATTCATGGATGTGTATTATTTGTTAGAGTTCATGATTAGAGATCGTTGAAGATGATTTGTTTCCATTGGTCATCCTTATAAATGATTCTATTTGCTTTAATCGTCGTTGTTTTAATATTTTCACTTATATTTGATTCAGGTTATTTCACTTATCAACATCCAGAAATACCCCTAGAATCTTAGCAAAATTTGAGCAAATCGAACCCAAAAGTTTGACAAATTTAATATTTAATAATTCATAGAAACTGTACCAATTTGACCTTAAATAAAATGTTCAAGAGAGAGTTTATTCTTTACTGTGATTTGCAAAATACTCTGAGATCTACAGTATAACCAATACCGAGCTAATTTTCCCTGTTAAAAATATAAAGACTTGATGCTCATATTTTGTTTGTTTCCATTGACTTTAGCTTCAACTTTTTTTGAATGCTTAAATATCACATAATAATTATATGCTTGTTATTTTGGTTCTTTGAGGGATTTGTTTGCTTATATTGTTTTGAGTTTGAGATGACTTCGTTTCATAACATTTTATAGTTTAATACTGGATGTTATTTTTTGTTTTACTGACATCTACTCATCGTTGCATTTCATTGAAATTGCATGTGCATTTTGTCCTTGCCACATTGTCATTTAAAGGCAACAACATTTAGGTATGTCTTTTCGATGCAGCTGTGGATTTATGGTTTATACACTGAAGTTCTATTTAGTTAGTTGCTTTCTAATTTGCATTGGGTTTATTCATTTAGCTTATGAAGAGGTATGCTTGGTTATATCTTTGGACACTATTAGATAGTTTGCTTACATGTCCATCCCATATTGTAGATCTACTATCTATTTTGATTAAATGCCTACAATATGTGACAAGTAGTATCAGAGTTGCCATATTTATTTCTTCTAATTATGAATTCTCATATCTGATTTCTATGGAGTAATTTTTGCATGCATTACCATGATTTGGCTTGACATCAATCTGACCCGTTTTGTTAATCCTTATAGGGCTGCTTGGATCCTTTAAAGCATTTATTGACGATAGGACAAGTGTAGTGTACTAGATCTTTTCTAACCATTTTATTACATCTAACCAGTTTTTAGTCTGTTTCTACATCAAAACCGTGGAACTTGAGCTTCAACAATAGCATCTTAAGTCTGTATCCATAAATAAACATTATTCTCTCTTTGAACATGTAACATGTTAATTCTTAACTTGAAGGATCCTTTTATTTTTCCTTTTCTTTTGATGATCAAGTGTGCTTGATAAGTACGTTCAGCAAAAGCATAATTTCAACAAGAACAACTTCTATAATATCTTTGCAGTTAGTGGAATAAACATGATTTGCTCTTTTGCACATATTTTTGTAGTTATTGTGGAATGAAATTTCATGTAGTCAGTTGATTTATTAGCTCTTTTGTGCTATTAATATGAATACTATCTTTTCTCACATTTTCAGGTTGTCGGTTTTGGTTCTTAGTTGCATGAAGTTCCCATCTATAGCCAAAGTGGCCTTTTAGATTTTCATGGTTTATTGCTTGGTTACAAATTTGATCAACCTCTATAAGCTGATATTAAGTCATAGCTGTTAGGAGAAAAACAAGTCTCCCGATACCAGGTTCAAAGAAGCAAGAAAGAATAAAACACAAATAAAGACACAGATTACGTGGTTCACTCAAACTATGATGTCCACGAAGTACGCTTCAGATCTTTTTTATAGGGAGAAAAATTAGTGTGTAAAAAACACTTAGTCCTCATCAGACTCAAACTCTTGGCAATTTCTGGCTCTGCTCTACACACCCTTCTCAAGTGTGTGTACACCAAGGAAAGAGAGATCACATGTAACCCACTAATGTAAATAGCCCTTAACAACCCTTAGTTTTATTCATAAATCAGAAAATTGGTTGTAACTTCTTTTACTAAGTCAAAGGTAACTTTTAACAACACTTTTACTAAGTCAAAGATGACTTCTAATGATAGCGGGATGGTTTGTCAAAAAAGTTAAAAGCTAGTTGTAAATTGTCATTTTGTCAACTAGAAACATGTTGGCTTTGTTGGTCAAAACTTACTTGAGGAGTTACTTTATTGTATTATGATATATGCATCAACCTCCTTACTAGCCCACTTCCAATTTAGGACTAATGGGGTCTCACAACCTCTTCATCTCAAATGTCGTCATTGTTCTAAAATTTATCATTTTTAGGCAGTATTTTGGCACACAGAACTACAATTATGGCTCTGTATTTCATATATCTTTACTATCTACAGGTTTCTTATTCTTTTTCTTCCATTAGAACTATAAACTTCATCATAGGATTTGACTATATGGACATCAAGAATAACAATTTAATCTTGTAATTGGTTTGTCACTGTGCTTGCTTGATTTAAGTTCTTTCTGTTACCATGTTTTAACTGTTTAGTTGTAAAACTGATTTAAAATAGAGGATACATTTGTTGATGACCAATGACAAAGATGGCCCGTAGCTTCTTTCTTTGTCTTGAGATTTAAATGTCCTCCCTTCCCTATGCTATTTCAATTACTTGCTTCTGTCAAACCTTTTTTTTCATGGGATTTCGTCACCAGGTATATTCTTGTTGTGGTTTATTTCAGTTTCCTTCCTCTTTTGTAGTTCATAGCAATTTGTTGCTTGCATGTAACTAAAGGGAAGCCCATGTTGCACATTAAATTTCTTTGAGAGAAATTTGGAAGAAATAATTGGCAAATATATGTAAGATTATTCTCAGAAGACACTTCAACAGAAGTCATAATTCTTATGTAGATGTTTATGTAATTATCAGTGTCAAAGTTGTTTCTTATGTAGATGTTTCTTATGTAGTAATGTCAAAGTTCTTATGTAGACATTTATGTAATAATTGGCATGCTGATTCTTTTTTCCCTAGTGTCTTTGTTATGCTACATAACTAGCTTCCTTTACACACAAAATTATGTAGCATGTTGTTGCACTAACTAGATTCATGCGCTATCTGAATCTGGATTACAATCTTCAAAGAGTACAATTTGCAACAGAAACTTTTGCTTTATCTTACCATTGATAGTGTCATTTAATTCCAGGCCATGGAATGCAACAAAAGGAATTGAAAGTCGCTAGAGCAGTCAAGCAAAGAAAAACAAAAGAAATTGAGGATCACACTATGAGAATTATGTGGCTGCTTCATGAGTGTCTTGTCTTTCTTTGAGAATTCAAAAAAAAGAAGGCAAGAACCTATCTCTTGCTTAAAAAAAGCAAACGATTATATTCTTTTTATCGGTCTTTACTTTTCTGAATAATTGAATTCTTTTTTCTTCTATGGTTTTATTTATTTTGTTACCATTCATCTGTCTACTACTTGCAATGGAAATTTATGATCCTACAATAACTTTAGAGGAAGAGCAAATCTTTTTCTTCCCCTACTTGTAATGATTTTTTTTCTGAATTAGATTTCTTGGGTTTATTACTTTTTCTTTGGCCTTCTTGTTTTCTTGATGCTATGAGATCTCCTTGTTGTCCTTGGTCTATATCCTTATTTTTTGTAGGAGGCATCGGTTAAATATGTCAAGATCCTGAGTTGTTGATGCTGCTCATCACAATAAGCAACAATATACAAAAGCAAGTTCTCACAAGTAGATCTATTCCCACAATCTCGTCATCAAACACCAATGGTAATCATGTCTTTGACTTGTGTTGGGTGTTGTGGCATAATCATAGTTTTCCCTGATTCGGGTTACTAGAAAAAGATCCAAAGAGGGATGCCCGAATCATAGGCTTTCATCTTAGAGGTGGAGAACATGGCTCTAACAAGGTTAGATGAGGAGGGATGCCAAGGTATGCACAATCTCTAACCCAGTGCCTCCTCTCCAACTACGACCCTCGATGCTCCCTCACCAGTCGAGTGTCCCCTTCAACCGTAGAAGCAAAGCAGAGTAGCCACTGGCGCCCATCACTGGATCTAATCTCCAGCTCCGCTCCCTCCAACCGGCAGTCTGACCACTGCCTCTTCTTCCTCCCTTACTATTGCATGCGTATGTGGCTTTTTCAGCAGTGATCAGTTTCATCAATCCAACCATCCACGCAGTCCAATCCAAAAGTAATCGGTATTCCTTTCTTCTACAATGTGTTCATTGACTACTTCTCTCGTTTCTGTCAGTGTTATTACAGGAAGCACCAGTACCTCTCACTGTACGGGATCAATCTCCATCAATGCTGACGTCATCATCCCCTTCAAATTATCAAGACGAAACTATGCATCATGGTGTGCTCAGGTCACTAATCTCCTCTTTGGATATGATTTATTAGGATATGTTGATGGATCCTTCAGTTGTCCACCAGCAATAATTGATATTCCGGGAACAACAAGTCAAGCACCGAATCCAGAGCATAAAGCGTGGTTACGACATGACCATCCTATTCTTCAAGCGATTCAACCTCGATTCAGTCTTGTTGCACCACTTATATCTTCATGTGCTATTGCTGTCGAAGCATGGTGTAAGTTACAAACTACCTTGGCAAATCGCTCACGCACTCGTATGCTCGGCCTTCTCTCCAGACTTATGAATATAAATCAAGAAGGAAGTACCTCTCACTGTGCCATTGTCGCCGCCCCTACATAGGTGGTGACCACCCTTGCTTGTCGACAGTCGACCTCCTAAGGGACGGGCACTCGCCTACGGCGCGCCCGCCTAACGGCACCTCCATGGGCGTTGCTCCTACAGGCGCTCCTGTGAGCAACCGCCCTTACAGGTGGTAGCTTTTGCCCGCAAGCGTCGCCCCTTATTATTGAAAACTCATTTTTAGATTGATAAATTGCCCGAGCTAAACGGTAAACTCAAGTTAGTTAGGCTTCAAAATCTATTTACCAAAATTATTATTCTTACATAAAAAATATATAGAAATTTTGTTCAATCATTAAGTTTCGATTTATGTTAACTCGCTATTTAGATATTAATGACACCTAAATGTAATTATAAATTTTGGCAAAAGTAAGTTAATATAAGCTTCAAGTTTTCAATTGAAAATATTTTTATATTTGTAATAATATTTCAAAAGTGATATTATTATAAAAAAATTATTCTTAGTAAAAACTTTGAAAATATAAATATTATCTTTTTATCTCAAATATAGTTGAAATTTTTTTTAGAAATTTAATTTCAGTGAATCAAACCGATGTCTCTTAATATCAATAAATCAACACAAGTCTAGTGATTTAATTTCTTTGATAGCAATTGAATAATGATATATTTAATAACTCTTTACTAACTTTAATATGTTATTTATTTAAATCCTTAAGTGATATAAAATTAAATTTGTCAATCGATATCAATTAAAAAATTAAATAAAAATAATTATCAACTATATATTTTTAATGTATAAAATTTTTATATATAATTTTCTATTTTATAATATATGAATATTATTAGTATATTATTGGTTATTTCTAATTTATGGTTTATAATTTTATATTTTCTTAGAAAACAATTCATACTCTCATTCATCAGTTTGATCTTTTGTCTTTGATTGCAAATGGACCCCTAATAAAATGCTCTAGTATTATATAGGAAAATCTTGATAAAATATTGGGTGTTCATAAATCAAAGAAGAGAATATTGAACAGAATATATATATATATATATATATATATATCAAAAACTCATTTTTAGATTGACAAAATAGTAAACTCGAGTTAATTACATTTCAAAATCAATTTAACAAAATTATTATTCATAAAAAGTATATACAAATGTTGTTGGATTATTAAGTTTCGATTTATGTTAATATGTTATTTAGACATTAATGGCACATAGACCAAATTTAAATTTTGGCAAAAATAAGTTTATATAAGTTTCTACATTATAATGAAAACTAATTAATAAACTTCCAAAAGAGAAAATATAAGACTTTTACATATTGATTACATTAAAAGTGCCAATAAGTTATTAGTTTGTATATAAGTCAACATATACATATATATATATATATATATATATATATATATATATATATATATATATATATATATATATATATATATATATATATATAATTAGTGACTTAAAAATTTAGAAAACTAAAGCAATTTTTGAACAATTTGAATATAAAATCACTTGAACATTATCAAAGATAATTTTATAAAATTTTCAAATTATTTTTTAAAATTGCAATTACATATTTTTGAAATTAGATAATACTAATATTTTATCCTATTAAAAAAATATAGAACTAAAGTTTTTTTACATTTTGAAAAATTATATAAAGATTTATATTTAGGATTTAAAGCATTTAATATAAGTTTGTTTTATTTCAATCCTTAAGTGATATAAAATTAAATTTGATATTTAATCTTAATTAAAAAATATAAAATTAAATAAAAAATAATTATCATATATATTTTAAATTAATTTTAAAGATTTTTAAATGCATGCAATTTTTATATGATATTTTCTATTTATATAATATATAAATATTACTAAAATATTATTTGTTATTTCTAATTTATAGTTTATAATTTTTATATTTTCTTAGAAAATAACTCATAATTTCATTCAACAATTTGATCTTTGTCTTGGATTGCATTTGGATCCTCTAATAAACGAGATAATTCCCAATAGCAATTGATACTCATTATGAGGTCATGAATAGGATAACCATGACACGTGTTCCTTGTTCACATTCCATCAAATTTCATACCTTAAAACAACTCTTGAATTTAAGTAAAAAGTCTATATTCTCTCGATCCTAAATGCGAGAGGTTTTTACCCAGATAACGAACGTACAATATCTTTTGTATTCTCAAAATATCAGTAAAGTAAAAACCTGCAATCCAATGCAACAAATAATCAATGGCAACGATTGTATCAAGTTCATATATATGTCAACAAATTTAGAAACCAACTTATCGACTATAATATTCTTATAAAGAACTATTTTTTTTGTTCTAATATATTTCCTCTAGTCATAAAGATCATATATGTCAAACGATTCCAAATAAGCATCCACAACTAATGGATGCTACCTTAGAACTAATTAAAGTACTTGTGTATTTGAATACTTCAATTTGTCTATCAATTATTTAGCTTCTGAACTCTATATGTTTTTTCATTTTGGACACCTATTATTATTTTCACTATAATATTATAAACCCAAGTACCTTAAATGATAGAAAAATTTAAAAAACTCTAGTAGCATATTAGGAATCCTGATAAAATGTTGGGTATTAAGAAATCAAAGAATAGAGTATCAAATAGAAAATATTATATATATTTTTAGTTCTAAAACTCATTTTTAGATCGACAAAATCCTCAGCAAAATGATAAACTCGAGTTAGTTAAGCTTCAAAATCTATTTACCAAAATTATTATTCATTCTTAAAAATATATACAAATTTTATTGGATTATTAAGTTTCAATTTATGTTAATTCACTATTTAGACATTAATGGCACCCAAATCCAGTTATAAATTTTGGCAAAAATAAGTTAATATAAGTTCCTACATTTTAATTTAAAATATTTTTTATATTTGTGATAATGTTTAGAAATTGATATTATTATACATTTTTTCATCCTTAGTAATAACTTTGAAAGATAAATATCATCTTTTTATCAAACCAATATGTCTCTTAATATCAAGAAATCTAGACAAGTCTAGTGATTTAATTTCTACGATAATAATTGAATAATGATATATTTAGTAACTCCTTATTAACTTCAATATGCTAAGTTTTGATACACAAATTTATGGTTTTTACTTTATAAAATTTTTATTTGGATATCCTGTACTCATACAATAAGAACAATTGACATTACAATATGATCCGGGCCACTAAACATTTCAAATAAGAATGAGCAACCAAAAAGAAGAACAAGATAGAAACAAATTAGACTTGCCTGAAAAACTAAATGGAAATAATCATAATTGGACGTAGTGGTGGAGAAAACCACCAAGAAAAGGAGAAGGATAAGAGATGTCATGCTTTGTTATCGTAGTGAATGTACTCTACTCTAAGGGTTTTTCCTCTTCTATATATGATCATCACTAGCATACATGTGCTTCTTTATATGCAGAGAGAGATTGTTTTGCAGAGAAAAGATGATTTACCTCTGAAGCACTTATTTATTTCAATACAAAGACATTTTCTTATGCAAAGAGAAGATCTCTGAAGCACCTATTTATTTCTATGCAGAGACATATTCTTCTACATAGATAAAATGATTAAGTGATATAAAATTAAATTTGATATCCAATATCAATTAAAAATATAAAAATTTAAATAAAAATAATTATCAACTTTATATTTTAAATTTGTTTCAAAAAATTTTAAATACATACATTTTTTATATTATTTTTTATTTTTATAATATATGAATATTACTAGTATACTATTTGTTATATCTAATTTAATGTTTATTTTTTTATATTTTCTTAGAAAATAACTCATACTCTCATTCATCAGTTTTATTTTTGTCATGGATTGGATGTGGATCCCTAATAAATAAGTTAATTCCACACTAGTGAAGTTTTTACTGTCACAAAAACGATAGCTACTTATTCTAGGGTCATGAATAAGATAACCACGATATACGTTTCTTATTCACGTTGCCTCAAATTTTATACTTTAAAGCAGCCCTCGACCGTAAAAAACAAAATCCATATTCTCTCGATCTTAAACACGAATGGTTTTTACCATAATAATCATATGTACTAATCGAAGGATATCTTTCGTAGGCTCAAAAAATCAATAACGTAGAAACCAGCAATACAGTGTAATAAACAATCGGGGAGGCAACACCTACATCAGATTCATATCTACATCAGCAAATTTGGAGATTATCGGTTGTAATATTCCTATTAAAAAATATATTTTTCGCTCTAATATATTTCCTCTTTATATATATATATATATATATATATATATATATATATACACACACACATAAATGTATAGATATATATTATTAGTCAATGAAATCAATTATTGAATAATTTGAATATAAGATTACTTGAACATTATTAAAGATAATTTTATAAAATTTTTAAATTATTTTCTAAAACTTCAATTACATATTTTTTAAATTAAAAATTACTAGTTTTTTTATCCTATTCAAAAAATATATAACTAAAGTTTTTTATATTTTAGAAAAATGTATAAGATTCATTTTTAGGATTTAAAGCATTTAAGATAAGTTTATTTTATTTAAATTCTTAAGTGATATAAAATTAAATTTGATAATTAAAATTAATTTAAAAATAAAAATAAATAAAAATAAATAAAAATAATTACCATCTATATATTTTAAAAGCATAAAATTTTTATATATTATTTTCTATTATTTTCTATTTTATAATATATGAATATTACTAGTATATTATTTTCTATCGTTGTTGTGATATCTTTCGTATGCTCAAAAAAATCAATAACATAAAAATCAACAATCTAGTGTAACAAATAATCGAGGAGGCAAAAACTGTATCAAGTTTATATCTGCATCAATAAATTTGGAGACCAACTTATTGACTATAATATTTTTATTAAAAAAATATATTTTCTATTCCAATATATTTTCTCTCTTTTTAAAGATTACTGTCAAACAATTCCAAATAAGTATCCACAATTTATGGATACTACCTTAGAACTAATTAATGTACTTGTCAGTTTAAATATTTCAATTTGTCTATCCATTATTTAGCTTCTAAACTCTATGAGTTTTTGCCTTTTGGACAACTTTTATTTTTTTACTATAATATTATAAACCTAAGTACCTTAAATGATAGGAAAATTTAAGAAACTCTAGTATCATGTTCGAAAATCTTGATAAAATGTTGGATATTAAGAAATCAAAGAAGAGAATATATGATAGAATATATATATGTATATATATATATATTTTTAGATTAAAAATTTATTTTTAGATCGACAAAGTGTGCTAGCTAAATTGTAAACTCAAGTTAGTTATGCTTCAAAATATATTTACCAAAATTATTATTCTTATATAAAAATATATACAAATTTTGTTCAATCATTAAGTTTCAATTTATATTAATTCACTATTTTGGCATTAATGGCACCTAAATGCAATTATAAATTTTGGCAAAAATAAGTTAATATAAGCTCTAACTTTTCAATTTAAAATATTTTTAATATTTATAATAATGTTTTGAATATGATATTATTATAAAAATATTTTTAATATTTATAATAAGCTCTAACTTTGAAAAGATAAATATTATCTTTTTATCTCAAATATAGTTAGAAAAGTTTCGAGAAATTTAATTTCAATGAATCAAACTAACATGTCTCTTAATATCAATAAATCAAGACAAGTTTAGTGATTCAATTTCTATTATAGTAATTGAATAATGATATATTTAATCTCTTTATCAACTTCAATATACTAGGTTTTGATGGACAAATATATGTTTATTACTTTATAAGTTATTTGCATCTCAATGATAACTAATTAATAAACTTTCCAAAGGGAAAATATTAGACTTTTGCTTGGATCCACTAAAAGTGTTAATAAGTTGTTAGTTGGTATAAATTACATATATATATATATATATATATATATATATATATATATATATATATGTGTGCAAACATATAAATATATATTATTAGTCAATTAAAAGTTTCAAAATTAAAGCAATTATTAAATAATTTAATATAAAATTACTTAAAAATTATCAAAGATAATTTTATAAAATTTTAAACTATTTTTTAAAAATTTCAATTACAAGCTTTTGAAATTTGATAATACTAATTTTTTATACTATTAAAAAATATATAACTAAAGTATTTTTACATTTTAAAAAATGTATAAGATTCATTTTTAGGATTAAAGAATTTAAGATAAGTTTATTTTATTTAAGTCCTTAAGTGATATAAAATTAAATTTGATAGTCAATATCAATTAGAAAAATAAAAAAATTAAATAAAAATAATTATCAACTATATATTTTTAAATGTATAAAATTTTTATATTTTTCTATTTTATAATATATGAATATTACAAATATATTATTGGTTATTTCTAATTTATGGTTTATACTTTTTATATTTTCTTAGAAAATGACTCGTACTCTCATTCATCAGTTTTAACTTTTGTCTTTGATTGCATATGGACCCCCTAATAAACGAGATGATTTCACACTAGCATCATTTTCATTGTCCCAGCAGCGATAGCCACTCATTCTAAGATCATGAATAGGATAACCATGACACGTGTCCCTTGTTTATGTTATGTCAAATTTCATACTTTATAGTAGCCCTCGAACTTAAGAAATAAATTTATATTCTCTCAATCATAAACGTGACAAGTTTTTACCTTGATAACGATATATACAGATCGATGGATATCTTTCGTATTCTTAAAAGATCAATCATGTAAAAATGAGCAATTCAGTGCAACAAACAATCAGGGAGATAACAACTATATTAGGTTCATATCTGCGTCAACAAATTTAAAGACCAAATTATCGACTGTAATATTCCTATTAAAAAATATATATCTCATTATAATATATTCCCACCATGCATAAAGATCTCATATGTCAAATGATTCCAAATAAAAATCCAAAACTAATTAATGCTACCTTAGAACTAAGTAATGTACTTATCTACTTGAATATTTCAATTTGTCTATCTATTATTCGGCTTCTAAACTCTCTGTGTTTTTTCATTTTAGACAACTTTTCTTATTTTTACTAAAATATTATAAACCCAAGTACCTTAAATGATAGAAAAATTTGAAAAACTCAAGTATCATGTTGAGAAATCTTGATAAAATGCTGGGTATTCAGAAATCAAAAAATAGAGTATCGAATAGAATATATATATATATATATATATATATATATATATATATATATATCAAAAACTCATTTTTAGATTAAAAAAGTGCCCGAGCAAAATGGTAAACTCGAGTTAATTAGGCTTCAAAATCTATTTAATAAAATTATTATTCTTTTATAAATATATATATTTTTTGTTGGATTATTAAGTTTTGATTTATTTTAATTCGTTATTTAGACATTAATGGCACATATATCTAATTTAAATTTTGACAAAAATAAGTTTATATAAGATCCTACATTTTAATTTAAAATATTTTGTATATTTATAATAATATTTTGAAAGTTATATTATTATAAAAATTTTAATCCTTTGTAATAACTTTGAAAAAATAAATATCATCTTTTTTATCTCAAATATAATTGAAAAAATTTTAAGAAATTTATTTTCAATGAATCAAACTAATATGTCTCTTAATATCAAAATATCATGACAAGTCTAGTGATTCAATTACTATTATAGGAATTAAATAATGATACATTCAATAACTCTTTATCAACTTCAATATACTGGGGTTTGGTGGATAAATCTATTGTTGTTACTTCGTGGTTATTTATATTACAATGAAAACTAATTAATAAACTTCATAAAGAGAGAATATAAGACTTTTGTTTGTTGGTTCCACTAAAAGTGCCAATAAGTTATTAGTTTGAAATATATATATATATATATATTAGTCAATTAAATGTTTACAAAATTAAAGCAATTCTTGAACAATTTGAATATAAAATCACTCCAACATTATCAAAGATAATTTTATAAAATTTTAAATTACTTTTAAAATTTTAATTACATATTTTGAAATTAGATAATACAAATATTTTATCCTATTCAAAAATATATAACTAAAGTCTTTTATATTTTTAAAAATGTATAAGATTTATTTTTAGGATTTAAAGCATTTAAGATAAGTTTATTTTATTTAAATCCTTAAGTGATATAAAATTAAATTTTACAGTTAATCTTAATAAAAACAAAAAATTAAATAAAAATAATTATTATATATATTTCAAATTACTTTAAAATATTTTTAAATGTATATAATTTTTATATATTATTTTTATTTTATATAATATATAAATATTACTAATATATTATTTATTATTTCTAATTCATGGTTTATTTTTTATATTTTCTTAGAAAATAACTCACAATCTCATTCATCAGTTTGACCTTTGTCTTGGATTGCATTTAGACCCCATAATAAATGAGATGATTCTACACTAGCACAATTTTCGTTGTCCCAACAGTGATTGACACTCATTCTGTGGTCATAAATAGGATAACCATGACACATATTCCTTGTTTACATTCCATCAAATTTCATACTTTAAATTAGCTCTCGATTTTAAGAAAAAGCCGATATTCTCTTGATCTTAAACACGAGAGGTTTTTACCCTGATATTCGTATGTACCAATCGAAGGATATCTTTCGTATTTTTAAAATATCAATAGCATAAAACTAGCAATCAAGTGTAACAAACAATTGGTGGCAACAATTGAATCAAATTCATATCTGTGTCAACAAATTTAGAAACCAACTTGTCGAAATATTTCTATTAACAAATATATTTTTGTTCCAATATATTCTCTCTCTTCATAAAGATCACATATGTTAAACGATTCTAAATAAACATCCATATTTAACGGATGCTACCATAGAACTAAGTAACGTACTTGTCTATTTGAAAATTTCAATTTATCTATCAATTATTTAGCTTATGAACTCTATGTTTTTTTTTATTTTGGACAACTATCATTATTTTTCACTATAATATTATAAACCAAAGTACCTTAAATGATAGAAAAATTTAAAAAGCTATAGTATCATGTTAGGAAATCCTGATAAAATGTTGGGTGGCAAAAATAAGTTAATATAAGTTCCTACTTTTAATTTAAAATATTTTTTATATTTATAGTAATGTTTAGAAAGTGATATTATTATAAATCTTATCATCCTTAGTAATAAATTTGAAAAGATAAATATCATTTTTTTATCTCAAATATAGTTGAAAAAGATTAAAGAAAATTTAATTTTAGTGAATCAAACTAATGTGTCTCTTAATATAAAGAAATCAAGACAAGTCTAGTGATTTAATTTCTATAATAGTAATTGAATAATGATACATTTATTAACTCCTTATCAACTTCAATATGCTATGTTTTGTTGACAAATCTATGGTTTTTTTCCTTTGTAAAGTTTTTATCTCAATATCCCTTACTCATACAATAAGAATGATTGATATTGCAATATAATCCGGGTCATTACACGTTTCAAATCAGAATGAGTAACAAAAAAGAAGAACAAGATAGAAAAAAATAAGGCTTACTTGAAAAACCAAGTGCAAATAATTATAATTGGACACAATAATGGTGGAGAAAACTACCAAGAAAAGGAGAAGGACTAGAGGTGCCATGCTTCATTATCATAGTGAAAGCTTGTTCCTAAACCTATGACCATTTAGTGATTGATACTAAATGGGTATTTAGAAACAAGCAAGATGAAAATGATATCATGGTTAGAAACAAGGCTAGATTAATGGCTAAAGGTTTCAATTAAGAAAAGAAATCGATTATGATGAAACCTTTGCTCTCATGGCTAGACTTGAAGCTATAAGGATGCTCCTTGCTTTTGTTTCTTTTAAAAATTTTAAGTTGTTTTAAATAGATATTAGAAGTACTTTTCTAAATAGTTTTATTTCCGAAGAAATGTATGTTGAACAACCCCCCAGCTTTAAAAATATTCTTCTTCGTAATCATGTTTTTAAACTTACAAAAGCTCTCTATGGATTAAAATAATCCTCTCGAGCTTAGTATAAAAGACTTAGTTCTTTTCTTATTTTAAATAAATTTTCAGAAGATAAGGTTGATATCATATTATTTTTAAGTATTTTAAAAATAATTTACTTGTAATTCAAATTTATGTTGATGATATCATTTTGGATCTACAAATGGATCTTTATATGAGTCTTTTACTAAAAAATGAGTCAAGAATTTTAAATAAATCTAATGGGTGAGTTAACATTCTTCTTAGGATTACAAATAAAACAACTTGATGATGATATTTTTATTAATCAAAATAAGTACACGTTGAACTTGATAAAACGATTTGGGATGGAAAATACTAAAGCATTAAACACTCCCATGAGCATATCTACAAAGTTGGACTTAGATAGTGAAGGAGAAAACTTTGATTAAAAACTTATAGAGGTATGATAGGAAGTTTATTATACTTATGTCTACAAGACCAGATATCATGTTTAGTGTTGGATTGTGTGCAAGGTATCAATCTAAACCAAGACTCTCTTATTTGAAAGCAGTTAAATGAATTTTTAGATACTTAAAAGGAGCATCTAAACTAGGATTATAGTATTATAAATTAAAGAATTTTGACTTGATTACCTATTATGATGCTGATTTTGGTGGATGTAGAATATATAGAAAAAGCACTATCGGTACATGTCAATTTTTGGGGCATACACTTATTTCTTGGACTTCCAAGAAATAAAATTCAGTAGCTTTATCTACCGTAGAAGCAGAATACTAGTGCATGTTGTGTCCAAGTTATTTGAATGAAAAACATACTAGAAGACTATAGAATAAAATTGAAAAATATTCCTATAAAGCATGATAACACAAGTGCTATATGTCTAACCAAAAATCATATTCAACATTCAAGAACTAAACATATTGATATTAGACATAATATAAATTGTCAAGATATCTCTTTAGAATTTATTGACACTAAGCATCAATTAGCGAATATTTTTACAAAACTCTTAAATGAAGAACAATTTGATTTTCTTAGAAGATAACTCGGAATGCTAAAAATGAAAGTATATGATTTACTAATCTAGATTTTATCATGATAATAATGTTTAAAAAATTATATTATTATGAAATTATCTTATTATGGATATGAATTATCTATATCATTATTTACAAAAAATTTGCTAAATTACATGAGATAATTTTAAAATGCATGAGTAACTCTTAAACTCTTGAATCTTCTTGGATTTATTAGATTTTTAAGCTTATCTTTGAAAATTTCTTTTCAAAATTCATCTCTATAAAATTGAAAGTTCTTGTTAATAATATTTTTGTAACTCTTCTTTGTTTTCTTTCATTCTTTTTCACAAGAGGAAGAAAGTTCTTTATGAATCATATTGTATTTTAAAACGGAGAGCAAAAATTCATAAGTCTAAAATCCTTAGTCCCACTTCTTACCTTTATTTTTTATGACAGAGGGGGAGAAATTGATGTTAATGACTTATGTAATTGAATAGATGTTTGTGACTTATGTAATTAAATGAGTGTTAATGACTTATGTAATAACTTAAGAAATTTTTTTAAAAATATTTAAAATTCATGATAATCCTTTATGCGTTGATGACATGTGTTGATAACATGATAATTCTTGATGCATTGATGACATGATACTTTAAAAGCAAATTATTGTTGATATATATATATATATATATATATATATATATATATATATATATCTTATTGCAATCCTTGAAATATGATTTGCTTAAAATATTGATTGCCCTAATTCACTTGAATTCAAGAGTGAGTGATTCTCTTGAATTTAAGTCCTTTTATCATGACATGAATTTAGAAGGAGTTAGAATTAATCATCAATTGATTGTCATCATCAAAAGGGGAGATTGTTGAATCTTGAATTTTGATGATGAGATCAATTGATGAGTGTTTATCTAACAAGTGTGTTAGAGGAAGATTTGCAGTCTAACTATGGCAAATGAAGTTACAATCGGATGATGGGCCAAGATCAAGCTTAGGCATCGGTAGGGTTTGGATGATGTGGGACCTTGTCGGGAGTTCGCTAGAAGATTCACCAAAGGGATCGAAAAACTCGTCGGGAGCATGCCGGAGATCACCGAAGACCGGATGACCTACCACAAGAATGTCGAGGTTACCAGTTGGCAAAAGTTAGATCTTAGTTTAAGCTTCTAATCGTTGAGTCATAGTTAGAAGTGAGTCCTAATTGAGTTAGATTTGGATGAAATCCAAATTAATTCAATAAAGCCCAAGTTGGGTGGTTGAACCATCATACCCAAGAATCTGGGTACTTTTGGCGGTTGATGATGGGTAAACCACCCTACCTTAGTGTTCGGTGGTTGAAGTTGGTGGGAAAACCGCTTGTACCTAATTTTTCGAGTATGTTTGATTTTTGCTCCAATTTCTGAAGCTACTTGGGGTCTATAAATACCCAAAGTATTCTTGTATTCACAACAACTCTTTTGGGCAATTAAACTCTGAAAAGAAATTATGTGTGATTTGTAAGAAAAGAAAAGGGAAGGGAGAGCTTAGAGTTAGAAATTTTCTCAAAGTCTCCCTTATAAGCAAACTGTAAGGGTTTGGTCTTTACCCAAAGAAGATTGCTAGTAGGCGTTGGTGTGCCTCAAGAAGGAGAACGGAGTGGAGTCGTTGGTGTTGAACAACTATAAGAATTGTGAGTTTATCTTTTACTTTTCTTATTAACGCTTCGATCTTGTTTATTCTTTGAAAGCAAACATTTCACTTACGACGTTTCTTATCTTTCGAATTTTACTTACGACGTTTCTTATCTTTCAGATTTCTTCCTCTTTCTTAAGTAATTAATAAGTAAGTAACTTAGTAATCTTCTTATCATTCACTTGCTTTATTTGAATAAGCTTTAGATCTTCCTATCGTGCTTAAACCGAAACATTTTTGTTTAAAATAAAAATTTACACTTACACTAATTCATAACCCCCCCGCCCCTCTTAGTGCTAATTGATCGTAACAGAGAACCATGTGTTATTTTCTCTCTATAGAAGAATGTCTCTGCATATAAAGAAATAAGTGTTTGAGGTAATCATCTTCTCTCAGAAGAATGTCTCTATAGAAAAAATAGATGCTTGAGATAATTATCTTCTCTCTACAAGAGAATATGTCTCTGAGAGAAAGAAATAAGTGCTTGAGGTAATCATATTCTCTGTAAAATAATCTAAAAGAGAAAATATAAGACTTCTTCTTATTCCCACTAAAAGTGTCAATAAGTTGTTAGTTGATATAAATTGACTTATATATATATATATATATATATATATATCAATTAAAAATTTAGAAAATTAAAGTAATTCTCGAACAATTTAAATATAAAATCACTTGAATGTTTTCAAAGATAATTTTATAAAGTTTCAAATTATTTTTTAAATTTTAGTTATATATTTTAAAATTGGATGATACTAATTTTTTATCCTATTCAAAAAATATATAACTAAAGTCTTTTTATATTTTATAAAAATATATAAGATTCACTTTTAGGATTTAAAACATTTAAGATATGGGTAAATATCTTTGTCGTTTAAGCTCCTGAGGATATCAACTATTTTTTTTAGGTCGAGAGTTGCTTCGAAGTATGAAATTTGATGGAACATAAACAAGGAACAGATGCCTTACTTCTCCTAGTTACGACCCCGGAACAAGTAGTCATCATTGCTAGAATAACATAAACTATGCTAATGGAGAGGAATCTCGTTTATCAACATGTTCATCTATAATCCAAGAAAAGATCAAACTTATGAATGACTTTTCAATAGAGTAGTTATGCCACTAGGATCTAGAGCCGATCACACTTGAATTTTATTATCGATGGATGATTCTGTAAGATTATATGACCCTTTATTAATTGAATAAGATATATTATGGATTATTTGGATTCTGATAAAAGATATTAGCCAATATTAAATAAAGTCCATATTATATTGGGATATTTTAGGGGATTCCCTTGATGGAAGGAACTCTCCTAATAACTTACCCTAGACCTTCTGCTCTCGCCTATAAATAGACAGGACCTACTCTAAACCAAGAATGACATGGTACTATATTAAGAGATTATAGTTATCCTCTTGATCTAGATCAAGAGATTATGGTTATCCTCTTGATCTCCCAAAACCATCAATTAAGGTGGTCCTATGAAAAGATAGGAAGAGAGGAGAAGGGGTCTAGATCTATTCTAGTTCCTCTTGCAGATCGATATTCGGTGTCATTCAGATCTGTCGGGCGGTGCTCTTGAAGATCTAATTGGATCTCACGCAGATGACATTTAAAGGTACGCATCGTAAACAGATCTAGTATTATTTGATTTCAATCCTAACATAAAAGTTTTTCTGCATAATAGATTGCATAATTATAGTTTTTATGCCAACAATTGATATCAGAGCCTACGTTTGAGATCAAAAGAAAATATTAGATATATTATTTTTGTTTACGATGCATGATCTGAATATCTTATTGATCTGTTTTCTTTAATGTTAAGTTTTTATCGTTTGTTTGCGAACGATTTTTGATGGTTGTGCATCATGAAATAAACGTAGTAATCTTACCGCGTTCTTGGCTAGATCTACACGGCAGCATGTGCGGTGAATCTGCCGCCGCTTGCGGTAGTAGGTAGTCATGTGCGCGAGCATCAACGACGACGTAACCACATCTGGCGTCGCGCAGTGCGTAGGCAGTTGAGCATGCATGAACGTGGTGGCGAGGCGGTAAAAGTGGAAGGTAGGGTTTTTCTTGAGAAAATTACGGTTTACCATTGAATCAAAAATTATAATTTTACCAATTATGCTTAAATTATAGTTTTGTCATTCACTGAAATTACAATTTTATCTTTCGGCTGAATAGGGTTATTTATATTTTTACCCTTGTGATTTATTAATCCTATAATTAAAAAAAATCTGTAATTCTTTTATATATATATTTTTTATAATTACAGTTTTATCATTATAAAATTAAGAAATTTTGGTTATTTTCTCAATTATAAAATTAATCAATACATAATCTAATAAAATTTAATTATGATTATATTTTTATTATTTAATGATTATATTTTATTTTTGATCAATTTATTTAATTGGACTTATGGGCTTCTCCAATTAAATAAAATTAATCAGTAAAAAAATATAAATTATTGTTTCTTTATAGTTTTCTCATATGAATTATTAATTGCATGTGTTAAATCCAATTATTGATTTTTGAATATTAATTCAGTTATTTACATGCAAATATTAGTAATTATGAAATAATATTTATTTTTCACATAAATGCATGATTTATGTATTATAATGATTATAGTTATCATATGAGTTTTTTTTTTACTGATGATTAAGTGTTCAATAATTATTATGGTTGTTATCCTATTATTGAATTGTCTCAGCATGAATTAGTTTAAATGAACTTGATGAATATTATTTGTAGTTCATCTCCTTAAGTTATATCGTAAGAAGCACGGGATGGTAGACTTATAGGATATGAAATACAATTAAAGTCTTGTCATTCATAGGATAATCTAATTTGTATTTTATATTACTGTATTAGTCTTGTAGTCACCAAAGTGGCCTAGATCAATGATTTATAAAATTACATTAAGGAACAAGTCCTCAATGACATTAAAGAAATAATATATGCATAATTAGGAGATTTAGATAATCACAAAGGATAATCTATTTCAAATAATTATGTGATAGGGTAGGATGATACTATTTTGGATATCCTTGCAGTTTAGAATTGTATACCCAAAGGTAGCAAAACTATTCCACAAGGATGGTATCAGTCCTCCATAAATAATCTTGTATGAACACTAGATATGTCAATATTTTTACCCAACAGTTAAATATTAATGATATCAATAGTTCATCATATTTTGATAAAACTCAAAGCATTAATGTTATTTTATGTTCTGCAATGATATTTTCGTCCATACATTCTCATGCTTCCAGTGTCCCGGTACTCTCTGGATCAAATTATTCAGAATGGTTAGAGCATGTGCAATTTACATTGGGCGTACTAGATCTTGATTTGGCATTGTTTGTTAAAAAGCTCACAGAATTAACTGATAAAAGTACTGTGGAACAAGTCAATGAAATTAAGGCTTGGGAGAGATTTGATAGGCTCAGTTTAATGTTCATAAGGATGACAATTGCAAATAATATAAAGACTTCATTACCGATTGCATCTAGTGCACGTGAATATTTAAAGGTTATTGAAGATAGATTTAAATATGTCGATAAGTCATTAGTGACACATTAATGAAAGAACCGACTATAGCTCGATGATGGTACTCGAAGAATTCAGGATCACATCCTCAATATGGTGACAAAGCGCAAAACTTAAGACGTTGGGAATGAATGTTGATGAATCTTTCCTTGTTCATTCTTAATTCTTCCTTCTCAGTTTGGCCCATTCAAGATTCACTACAATACAAATAAGGATAAGTGGGACTTGAATGAGTTAACTAGTATGTATATTTAGGAAGAATTAAGATTAAAGCAGGAAAGTTTATATAATGTACTAACAACTACTCAATGAGTTGGTAACAAGAAAAGAAAATCGATCCATCGAAGAAATTTGCTGCGGAAGTGTTAGACAAACTATTGAAAAGAAAGCTATTATAGTAAAGTGCTTCTTTTATGGCAAGAAAGGACATGTAAAGAAGGATTGCATTAAACGTAGAACATGGTTCGAAAAGAAAGGTATAAACTCAACCTTTGTATTCTCTGTCTAGAATTGATGAGTTAGGATATTGTGTTTCTTTTAGTAATGGTAAACTCAGCATATTTTATGATTCAATAAAAATTGGTTCTGGAATTCTATGTGATGGTTTGTACAGAATAAATTTGAATCTTGAGTTTGCGAATACATTATTGACCCTGCAATCAAGTATTGGAATGAAACATAATTCCAATAATGAAAGATCTTCTATATTGTGGCATAGATGTTTGGGGCATATCTCCAAGGAAATAATTGAAACATTAGTGAAGGATAATATTTTGAAAAATTTAGACTTCACTGATTTTGATGTTTGCATAGATTGCATTAAAGGAAAGCAAACTAAGCATACAAAGAAAAATATCACAAGAAGTAAAAAACTTCTTGAAATTATTCATATTGATACCTGCGGACCACTCCATATTCCTTGTTTTAGTGGAGAAAGGTATTTCATCACATTTATAGATGACCTGTCCAGATATGGCTATGTTTATCTAATACATAAAAAGTCTCAGACCGTTGACATTCTTGAAGTGTACATAAATGAGGTCGAGAGACAATTAGATAGAAAAGTTAAAATTGTCAGATCTGACAGGGGTGGTGAATTTTATGGCAGATATGATGAATCCGGTCAGAATATTGGTCCTTTTGTAAAATTCCTAGAAAATGGTGAAATCAGTGGGAGTCAAAAATCTCGAAGGATTAATTTTTATATTGAGGAGATTTAGGCTTCTTCTCCTATATTATCCTCTAATCGAGAAATTATTGTTCCTCAAACCAATAATAGAATTGATGAGGGTGAACAATAAAATAACATTGATGAGTTCTCACATGATGTTGATGTCGCCGCTAATAGTCTTGTAGAACAATCACAATTAGCAATTTTAAAAAGATCTCAAAGAAAAAGGAAACATGTAATTTCTGATGATTATGTGGTATATCTACAAGAATCAAATTTTGATATAGGAATGAAAAGAGACCCCTTATCGTTTTCACAAGCTATAGAAAGTAATGATTCTGAAAAATGGTATGATGCAATGAAAGATGAGTTAAAATCAATGGACCTGAATGGTGTCTGGGAACTCGTTGAATTGCCCAATAATTGTAAAAGGGTCAGTTGTAAATGGGTCTTTAAGACTAAACGTGACTCGGTGGGCAATATCGAACGATATAAATTCAGACTTGTGGCCAAAGGTTTTTCTCAGAAAGAGGGCATTGACTATCATGAGACCTTCTCTCTAGTTTCTTGAAAGGACTCATTAAGAATCATCATGGCATTAGTAGCTCATTATGATCTTGAGTTACATTAGATGGATGTGAAAATAACATTTCTGAATGGACATCTAGATGAGAAAATTTATATGGAACAACCTGAAGGATTCATAGAAAAGGGAAAGAAAAGTTGGACTTGTAAACTTAGGAAATCTATTTATGGCCTTAAACAAGCTTCTAGACAATGGTATATAAAGTTTCATGATACCACTAATTCCTTCGGATTTAAGGAAAATACTGTTGATCAGTGTATATATCTGAAGGTTAGTGGGAGTAAGTTTATTATATTGGTCTTATATGTGGATGATATATTGCTTGCCATTAGTGATCTTGGTTTGTTACATGAAACCAAGATATTTCTCAATAAGAACTTTGAGATGGTTGATATGAATGAGGCATCCTATATTATTGGCATCGAGATATTCAGGGACAAATCTCAAGATTTGTTAGGATTGTCTCAGAAAAGTTATATTAATCATATCTTAAAAAGGTTTAATATGCAGCTTTATAAAGCCAATGATACACCTATTACTATAGGTGAAAAATTTAGCCAAAACTAGTGCCCGAAGAATGACTTAGAAATGGATCAAATGAAGAATATTCCTTATGGGTGTGCAATTGGAAGTCTATTATATGCTCAAATCTGTACAAGACCGGATATCAGTTTTGCAGTGGCAATGCTGGGTAGATACTAGAGTAACCTAGGAATGGAAGATTGGAAAGCTGCAAAGAAAGTAATGAGATATCTGTAAGGGACAACAGATTATACGCTCACATATAGGAAGTCAGATCAGCTTGAAGTAACGGGATATTCAGATGCTGATTTTGCAAATTGCCTCGATAGCAGGAAATCCACTTCAGGATTTGTGTTCATGTTGGCTGGTGGGGCAATTTCTTGGAGAAGTGTAAAACAATCACTTATTGCATCATCTACGATAGAAGCTGAATTTGTGGCATGCTTTGAGGCCACAAATCAAGCTTTATGGCTGCGGAATTTTATCTCAGGACTTAGTGTGGTCGACTCAATTGCCAAGCCGCTGAAGATATTTTGTGATAATACTGCAACAGTTTTCTTCTCTAAGAATGACAAGTACTCTAGTGGTTCCAGGCACATTGAGATAAAGTACTTGGTGGTTAGAGAAAGAGTCTAGAAACAACAAGTGTCAATTGAAAATTTAAGTACCACTATGATGATTGCTGATCGATTTACTAAAGCTTTGCAATGTAAAATATTTAAAGAACATGTTTTTAGAATGGGGCTTGTGAGCAAGCCATAAAGGATATGGTGATGCATGTTTAAGTGGATGATATTATTGACATTTCTTTTTGCATAATGAAAGTTATTTGTTTCTGCTATCCTGTTTGTGTTTATGTTTATACATATTATGGTTGAATGCAAGAAACAGGATTGTCTTGACAAGACAAATTACAGGGGTCATTATAGACTATATAAGGAAAGACTAATAGTGTTGTAGTACATAGAAGGAAGTGTGGCATTGATGACATACAACCGCTATGACTCACATTGATAGTTGGACTAAATATAGTATAATTATGCTTATTGGACTTAGTGGCTTATTTTTAAAATCATGACCATATATAAAATACTTTTTTCAAAAATTTTCAGAATCCAATTATATATAATTGTTTTCAAATAAATTTTGTTTTGTTTATTTTGATTTTGGATATCTTTTATATCTTATCAATTAATGGGCTAAGTGGGAGAATGTAAGATTATGTGGCCCTTTATTAATTAAATAAGATATATTATGGATTATTTGGATTATGATAAAAGATATTAGCTAATATTAAATAAAGTATATATTATATTGGGATATTTTAGGGGATGCCCTTGATGGAAGGAACTCTCCTAATAACTTACCCTAGACCCTCGACTCTCGCCTATAAATAGACAGGACCTACTCTAAACCAAGAATGACACGGTACTAGATTAAGAGATTACAGTTATCCTCTTGATCTAGATCAAGAGATTACGGTTATCCTCTTGATCTCCCAAAATCATCAATTAAGGTGGTCCTGTAAAAAGATAGAAAGAGAGGAGAAGGGGTCTAGATCTATTCTAGTTCCTCTTGCAGATCGATATTCGGCGTCATTCAAATCTGTCGGGCGGTGCTCTTGAAGATCTAATTGGATCTCACGCAAATGGCATCTAAAGGTACGCATCGTAAATAGATATAGTATTATTTGATTTCAATCCTGGCATAAAAGTTTTTTCGCATAATAGATTACATAATTATAATTTTTATGCCAACAGATTCTTGTTAGAAGATAATTCTTGTCAGAGAATCATGTCTCATCTTCTTTCTACATTATAATATCTCTCTGCATAGAAAGAAACAAGTGCTTCAGAGATAATCATCATCTCTCTACAAAAGAATATATCTCTGCACAAAAAGAAATAAGTGATTCAGAGGTAACCATCTTCTCTCTATAGAAGAATATGTCTCGACATAGAAAGAAACATATGCTTCAGAGGTAATTATATTATCTCTAAAGAACAATCTCTCTATATATAAAATGAATCACATATAACCATCTTCTCTCTCTACAGAAGCAGAATCATCCATATAAAGGAGAATAATGTGTTATTTTCTCTCTAAATTAAAATATCTTTATGTATAGAAAGATAATATGTCTGCATAAAAAGAAATAGGTGCTTTAGAGATAACTATCTTTTCTCTATAGAAGAATATGTTTCTGCATAGAAATAAACAAGTGCTTCAAAAGTAATATTCTCTATATAGAACAATCTCAAAGATAAAAAATAAAACTTCTTTTTTGTTCCCACTAAAAGTACCAATAAATTATTAGTTAATATAAATTCCACACACACATAAACACACACATATATATAAACATATTTATATTCACATATATATATATATATATATATATATATATATATATATATATATACGTAAAATATATATATTATTAGTCAATTAAAAGCTTAAAAAATTAAAGTAATTCTTGAATAATTTGAATATAAAATCACTTGAACATTATCAAAAATAATTTTATAAATTTTCAAATTAATTTTTTAAATATCAATTACCTATCTTTAAAATTTGATAATACTAATTTTTTATCTTATTCAAAAAATATATAACTAAAACTTTTTATATTTTATAAAAATGTATTTTTTAGGATTTAAAGTATTTAAGATAAGTTTTTTAAATCCTTAAGTGATATAAAATTAAATTTGATAATCAATATCAATTAAAAAATAAAAAATTTAAATAAAATAATTATCATATCTATTAAAATTACTTTTAAATATTTTAAATTTGTAAAATTTTTATATATTATTTTGTTATTTTATATTATATGAATATTACTAGTATATTATTTGTAGTTTCTAATTTATGGTTTATATTTTTTATAAAAAAAACACACTCTCATTCATGAGTTTGATCTTTGTCTTTAATTGCATATTGAACTCCTTATAAATGGGATGATTTCACACTAGCACACTTTTCGCTTTCTCAATAATGACATCCACTCATTTTGGGATCATGAATAAGATAACCACGACAAATATTCTTTGTTCATGTTTCGTCAGATTTTATACTTTAAAGCAGCCCTTGACTTAAAGAAAAAAGTTGATATTCTGTCGATCCTAAACGTGAAAGGTTTTTACTCTAATAACCGTACATACCAATCGATTGATATCTTTTGTATTCTCAAAAGAATAATACCGTAAAAGCCAGTAATCTAATGCAACAAACAATCAAGGAGGCAACAATAGTATCATGTTCATATCTATGTCAACAAATTTGGAGACCAACTTATCGACTGTAATATTTTTTTAAAAAAATATTTTTCATTCCAATATAATCTCCCCCTTCACAAAGATCTCATATTTCAAATGATTCGAAATAAACATATATAATTAATGTATGCTACCTTAGAACTAGGTAAAATACTTATCTGTTTGAATATTTGAATCTGTCTATCCATTATTCAGCTTATGAACTTTATGTGTTTTTTTATTTTTAGACAACTTTTCTTATTTTTACTAAAATATTATAAACCAAAGTACCTTAAATGAGAAAAAAATTTAAAACTCTCTAGTATCATGTTGGAAAATTTTGATAAAGTGATGGGTAATAAGAAATCAAAGAATAGAGTATCGAACATAACACACACACACACACACATATATATATATATCAAAAACTCATTTTTAAATCGTTAAAGTGCTCGAGCAAAATGGTAAACTCGAGTTAATTAGGCTGCAAAATCTATTTATCAAAATTATTATTCTTTCATAAAAAATATATACAAATTTTATTGGATCATTAAGTTTTGATTTATGTTAATTCGCTATTTAGACATTAATAGCACCTAAATCCACTTATAAATTTTGGCAAAAATAAGTTAATATAAGTTCTTATATTTCAATTTAAAATATTTTTTATATTGGTAATAATGTTTCAAAAGTGATATTATTATAAAAATTTTCATCCTTAGTAATAAATTTGAAAAGATAAATATCATCTTTTTATCTTAAATATAGTTGAAAAAGTTAGGAGAAATTTAATTTTAGTGAATAAAACCAATATGTCTCTTAATATAAAGAAATTAAGACAAGTCTAGTGATTCAATTTCTATGATAACAATTGAATAATGATACATTCAATTACTCCTTTCCAACTTTAATATACTATATTTTGGTCGACAAATCTATAATTATTACTTTATGGTTTATTTGCATATTAATGAAAACTAATTAATAAAATTTCTAAGGAGAAAATTTAAGACTTCTGCTTGTTAGTTCTACTAAAATTACCGATAAGTTATTAGTTGGTATAAATTCCTCTTTTATATAAATATTTATATATGTATATATAAAAGTATATATACATATATAGTCAATTAAAAGTTTAGAAAATTAAAGTAATTCTTAAACAATTTGAATATAAAATCACTTGAACATTATCTAAGATAATATTAAAAAGTTTTCAAATTGTTTTTTAAAATTTCAATTACATATTTTTAAAAGGATAATACTAATTTTTTATTCTATTAAAAATACATATAACTAAAATCTTTTTACATTTTTAAAAATTTAGAAAAATTCATTTTTAGGAAAAATATTTAAGATAATTTTGCTTTATTTAAATCCTTAAGTGATATAAAATTAAGTTTGACATTCAATATCAATTAAAAAATTAGAAAATTTAAATAAAAATAATTATCAACTATATATTTTATATTCTTTTTAAAAATATTTAAATACATACAATTTTTATATGTTATTTTTTATTTTTATAATATATGAATGTTACTAGTATATTATTTGTTATTTCTAATTTATGGTTTATATTTTTTATATTTTCTTCGCAAACGACTCACACTCATTCATCGGTTTGATCTTTGTCAAGTATTGCATTTGGATCTCCTAATAAATGAGATGATTCTACACTAGCATAGTTTTTGTTGTTTAAACAACGATAGCCACTTATTTTAGGTCATGAATAGGATAACAATGACACGTGTTCCTTATTCACGTTCCCTCAAATTTCATACTTTAAAGCAGCTCTCGACCTTAAGGAAAAAGTCGATATTCTCTCGATCCTAAACACGAAATATTTTTACCCTAATACTCGCATGTACCAATCGAATGATATATTTCGTATTATCAAAATATCAATAGCTTAAAAACCAGCAATCCAATACAACCAACAATCAGTGTATCAAGTTCATATATGTGTCAATAAATTTAGGAACCAACTTATCGACTACAATATTCACATTAAAAAATATATTTTTGTTCCAGTATATTTCCTCCCTTTAGAAAGAATATATATGTCAAATGATTCCAAATAAGTATCCACAACTAATGGATGCTACCTTAGAACTAAGTAATGTACATATCTATTTGAATATTTAAATTTATCTATCAATTATTTAGTTTCTGAACTCTATGTGTTTTTTTATTTTGAACATTTATCCTTATTTTCACTATAATATTATAAATATAAGTACCCTAAATGATAGAAAAATTTAAAAATCTTTAGTATCATGTTAGAAAATCTTGATAAAACATTAGGTATTAAAAAAATCAAAGAATAGAGTTTCCAACAGAATATATATATATATACATATACATATATGTATATATATATACATATACATATATATACATATACATATATGTATATATATGTATATATATATATATATATATATATATATATATATATATATATATATATATATATATATCCACAAAGTGTCTAAGAAAACTAGTAAACTCGAGTTAGTTATGCTTCAAAATCTATTTATCAAAATTATTATTCATTCTTAAAAATATATACAAATTTTGTTGAATTATTAAGTTTCAATCTATGTTAATTTGCTATTTAGACATTATTTTGGCAAAAATAAGTTAATATAAGTTCTTACTTTTCAATTTAAAATATTTTCTGTATTTATAATAATGTTTAGAAAGTGTTATTATTATAAAATATTTCATCCTCAATAATGACTTAGAAAAGATAAATATAATCTTTTTATCTCAAATATAGTTGAAAAAGTTTAAAAAAATTGAATCTCATGAATTAAACTAATATGTCTCTTAATATCGAGAAATCAAGACAAGTCTAGTGATTTAATTTCTATGATAACAATTGAATAATGATACATTTAGTAACTCTTTATCAACTTCAATATGCTATGTTTTGGTAGACAAATCTATGGTTGTTACTTTGTAATATTTTTATCCGAATATCTCGTACTCATATGACAGGAACGATTAACATTGCAATATGATCGAGGCCACTAGACGTTTCAAATCAAAATGAGCAACAAAAGAAAAGAACAAGATAGAAAAAAGTTAGACTTACCTGAAGAACCAAGTAGAAATAATCATAATTGGATGTAGTAGTAGTGGAGAAAACCACTAAGAAAAGGAGAAGGATGAGAGGTGTCATGCTTCATCATCTTAGTGAAGGTACTCCACTCTAAGAGCTTTTCCTTATCTATATATAATCATCACTAGTATGCTTGAGAAGATAGTTAAATGTGCTTCTTTATATGTATAGAGAGATTGTTTTGTACAAAGAAGATGATTACCTCTAGAGCACTTATTTCTTTTTATGCAGAGATACATTCTTCTGCAGAGTGAAGATAGTTATCTCTGAAGCACCTATTTCTTTCTATGCAGAGACATATTCTTCAACATAAAGAAAATAATTACCTCTGAAACACATATTTCTTTCTAGAGAGATATTCTACTGCAGAGAGAAGATGACACATGATTCTTCTTCATACGGATGATAGAACCCTAGTTGGGTCGAGTCATAGTCTATTGAGTCTAGTCTGTAGCTTGGACCTTGTTGACCGGCATAGATTTGATATTGAGTCAGCTAGTAGTTGATTTAAATAAATTAGCTCAAATCCTTACGGCCAACAAACTTATAGCAAATTAGAAGTACATTGTGCTCGACATCGAGTGACTATCTACAAATCATATGTTTGGGAAGGGAGGGAATATAATGCCACTAAAAGTACATTATGTTTTAATATAAATATTATAATCGATAAATTTGTCTCCTAATTTATTCACACATATTTGAACCTGAAACAACTGCTTCTTCCCCAATCAGTTATTGCACTGGATCGTTGGTTTACTCGCTATTGCTCTTTCGAGAACATGAATGATATGGTTCGATCGGTACTTATGGTTATTTGGTAACTATCTTTGTCGTTTAGGCTCTTGAGGATATAAACTATTTTCTTTTAGGTCGAGAGATACTTCAAAGTATGGAATTTGATGGAATGTAGACAAGGAACATGTGCCTTGCTTCTCCCATTCATGATTTCAGAACAAGTGGTCATCATTGCTGGGATAGCGAAAACTATGCTAGTGGAGAGACATCTCATTTATCAGCGGGTTCATCTGCAATCCAAAAAAAGATTAAACTGATGAATGACTTTTCGATAGAGTAGTTGTGTCAATAGGATCTGGAGCCTATCACACCTGAATTTTGTTGTAGCTCTATGGATGATTCTTATCAGAAGATAATTATTATCAGAGAATCATGTCTCATCTTCTCTCTACAAAAGAATACCTCTCTACATATAAAGAAACAGGTGCTTTAGAGGTAATCATCTTCTCTTTGCAAAAAAATATATCTCTGCATAAAAAGAAACAGGAGATTCAAAGGTAAACATCTTCTCTCTATAGAAGAATATATCTCCGTATAGAAAGAAACAGGTGATTCAGAGGTAATTATCTTCTCTCTACAAAATAATCTCTCTATACATAGAAAGAAGCACATATAACCATCTTCTCTCTATAGAAGGAGAATCATCCATATGAAAGAGAATCATGTGTTATTTTTTCTTTATAGAAGAATATCTCTCTACATAGAAAGAGATAGGTGTTTCAGAGGAAATCATCTTCTCTCTACAGAAAAATATGTCTTTGCATAGAAAGAAATAGGTGCTTTAGAGATAACTATCTTCTCTCTATAGAAGAATATGTTTCTACATAAAAAAAAATAAGTGTTTCAGAGGTAATCATCTTCTCTTTGTAAAACAATCTTAAAAAGAAAAGATAAGACTTCTTCTCGGTTCCCGCTAAAAGTACCAATAAGTTGTTAGTTGATATAAATTCCACTTATACACATATATTTATATGCATGTATATACATAAGTATATTTATATTCATATATATAAACGCATAAATATATATTATTAGTCAATTAAAAGTTTAGAAAATTAAAGTATTTCTTGAACAATTTGAATATAAAATCACTTGAACATTATCAAGATAATTTTATAAAATTTTAAATTATTTTTTAGATTTCAATTACCTATTTTTAAAATGGATAATAATAATTTTTTATCCTATTCAAAAAAATATATAACTAAAGTCTTTTTACATTTACAAATAGGTATAAGATTCCTTTTTAGGATTTAAAGCATTTAAGATAAGTTTATTTTATTTAAATCCTTAAGTGATATAAAATTAAGTTTGACAATCAATATAAATTAAAAAAAAATAAAAAATTTAAATAAAAATAATTGTCATCTATATATTTTAAATTACTTTTAAATATTTTTAAATTCATAGAATTTTTATACATTTTTTCTATCTTATATTATATGAATATTACTAGTATATTATTTGTTATTTTTAATTTATGATTTATATTTTCCTAAAAATGACTGACTCTCATTCGTTACTTTGATCTTTGTCTTTGATTGCATATGGACCCCCTAATAAATGTGATGATTTTACACCATCACAGTTTTCGCTTTCCTAACAACGACTACCACTCATGAATACGACACGTGTTATTTATTCATGTTTCATCAAATTTCATATTTTAAAGCAACCCTCAAACTCAACAAAGAAGCCGATATTCTTTCGATCCTAAACGCGAGAGGTTTTTACTATGATAGTCATATGTAACAATTGAAGGAAATCTTTCATATTCTTAAAAAATTAATAGCGTAAAAACTAGTAATCCAATATAGCAAACAATCAGGCAGGCAACAATAGTATCAGTTCATATCTACGTCAATAAATTTGGAGACCAACTTATCGACTGTAATATTTCTCTTAAAAATATATTTTTTATTCTATTGTATTTCCTCCCTTCAGAAAGATTTCATATGTCAAATGATTCTAAATAAACATCCACAACTAATGTATGCTACCTTGGAACTAAGTAATGTACTTGTCTGTTTGAATATTTCAATTTGTCTATTCATTATTCAGCTTCTGAACTCTATGTATTTTTTTTATTTTTGGATAACTTTACTTATTTTTATTAATGTTATAGTATCATGTTGGAAAATCTTGATAAAATGATGGGTATTAAAAAATCAAAGAATAGAGTATCAAATAGAATATATATATATATATATATATATATATATATATATATATATATATATATATATATATATATATATATATATATATATATATTTATATATATGTTTTGAGACCGAAAACTCATTTTTAGATCGATTTAAAGTGTCCGAGCAAAATGATGAACTCAAGTTAGTCAGGTTGCAAAATCTATTTATCAAAATTATTATTCTTTCACAAAAATATATACAAATTTTATTGGATCATTAAGTTTCGATATATGTTAATTCACTATTTAGACATTAATGGCACCTAAATCCACTTATAAATTTTGGCAAAAATAAGTTAATATAAGTTCCTAAATTTTAATTTAAAATATTTTTTATGGTAATAATGTTTCGAAAGTGATATTATTATAGACATTTTCATCCTTAGTAATAACTTTGAAAAGATAAATATCATCTTTTTTATATCAAATATAGTTGAAAAGTTAGAAGAAATTTAATTTTAATGAATAAAATGAATATGTCTATTAATATTTAGAAATTAAGAGAAGTCTAGTGATTCAATTTCTATGATAAAAATTGAATAATGATACATTCAATTAATCTTTACCATCTTCAATATTTTAGTTTTGGTGGACAAATATATATTACTTTGTAGGTTATTTGCATTTTAAGGAAAACTAATTAATGATCTTTCCAAATAGAAAATATAAGACTTTTGCTCATTGGTTCCACTAAAAGTGCTAATAAGTTGTTAGTTGGTATAAATTCCTCTTATATATATAAACACATAAATAAATATTATTAGACAATTAAAAGTTTAGAAAATTAAAGTAATTCTTGAATAATTTGAATATAAAATCACTTAAACATTATAAAAGATAATTTTATAAAATTTTCAAATTATTTTTTAAAATTTCAATTATATATTTTTGAAATTGGATAATAATTTTTATCCTATTAAAAAATATATAACTAAAGTCATTTTACATTTTTAAAAATGTATAAGATTTATTTTTATGATTTAAAGCATTTAAGATATGTTTATTTTATTTAAATCCTTAAGTGCTATAAAATTAAATTTGACATCAATATCAATTAAAAATTAGAAAATTTAAATAAAAAATTAATTTATGAACTATATATTTTAAATTCTTTTCAAAGATTTTTAAATGTATATAGTTTTTATCTGTTATTTTTTATAATATATGAATATTACTAGTATATTATTTGTTATTTCTAATTTATGGTTTATTTTTTATATTTTCTTAGAAAATGACTCACACTCTCATTCATTCAAGTTCTCCCAAATATCAGCCCTTAGACCTTAAGAAAAAAAATCTATTTCTCTCGATCCTAAACGTGAAAGGTTTTTATCCTGATAATCACATGTACCAATTGAAGGATATCTTTGATAGCCTCAAAAAATCAATAACATAAAAATCAGCAATACAGTATAACAAACAATTGGAGAGGTAACAACTATATCAGGTTTATATCTACATCAACAAATTTGGAGACCAATTTATCGACTATAATATTTTTATTAAAAAATATATTTTTCATTCCAATATATTCCCTCTCTTTATAAAGATCACATATGTCAAACAATTCCAAATAAGCATCCATAATTAATGGATGCTACCTTAGAACTAAGCAATGTACTTATTAATTTAAATATTTCAATTTGTCTATCTATTATTCAGCTTCTAAACTCTATATTTTTTTCATTTTGGATAATTTTTTATTATTTTCACTATAATATTATAAACCCAAGTACATGATAGGAAAATTTAAAAAGCTCTAGTTTTATATTGAAAATTCTTGACAAAATGTTGGGTATTAAGAAATCAAAGACGAGAGTATTGAATATAATATATATATATGTATATATATATATATTTTAGATTAAAAATTTATTTTTAGATCAACAAAGTACCTGAGCTAAATGGTAAACTTGAGTTAGTTAGGCTTCAAAATCTATTTACCAAAAATATTATTCTTACATAAAAAATATATACAAATTTTCTTCAATCATTAAGTTTTGATTTATGTCAATTCGCTATTTAGACATTAATGGCACCTAAATGCAGTTATAAATTTTGGCAAAAATAAGTTAATTTAAGCTTCTACTTTTTAATTTAAAATATTTTTTATATTGTAATAATATTTTGAAAGTGATATTATTATAAAAATTTTCATCCTTAGTAATAACTTTGAAAAGATAAATATTATCTTTTTATCTCAAATATAGTTGGAAAAGTTTCGAGAAATTTAATCTCAGTGAATCAAACCAATATGTCTCTTAAAATTAAGAAATCAAGATAAGTCTAGTGATTCAATTTCTATGATAGTAATTGAATAATGATATATTCAATAACTCTTTACCGACTTTAATATGTTAGGTTTTAGTGGACAAATCTATGGTTGTTACTTTGTAAGTTATTTGTATCTCGATGATAACTAATTAAAGAAATTTCCAAAGAGAAAATATTAGACTTTTGCTTGTTGGTTCCACAATAAGTTGTTAGTTGATATAAATTTCACATATATATTATATATATATATATATATATATATATATATATATATATATATATATATATATATATACATAAGTATCTTTATATTCATATATATAAACATATAAATATATATTATTAGTCAATTATAAGTTTAGAAAATTAAAGCAATTATTGAACAATTTGAATATAAAATTACTTGAACATTATCAAAGGTAATTTTATAAAATTTTGAAATTATTTTTTAAAATTTCAATTACATTATTTTGAAATTGGATAATACTAATTTTTTATCTTATTCAAAAAATATATAACTAAAGTATTTTTACATTTTAAAAAATGTATAAGGTTCATTTTTAGGATTTAAAGTATTTAAGATAAGTTTATTTTATTTAAATCCTTAAGTGATATAAAATTAAGTTTGATAGTCAAAATCAATTTAAAAATTAAAAAATTAAATAAAAATAATTGTCATCTATATATTTTTAAATACATAAAATTTGTAAATATTATTTTTTATTTTACTATATATGAATATTACTAGTATATTATTTGTTATTTAAATTTATGATTTATATTTTTTATATTTTCTTAGAAAATGACTATACAGTTTGATATTTGTCTTGTACTGCATATAAACTCCCTAATAAACGAGATGATTTCACACTAACATAGTTTTCACTATCCCAGCAATGATAGCTACTCATTCTGGGCTCATGAATAGGATAACCATGACACATATTTCTTGTTCATATTTTGTCAAATTTCATACTTTATAGCAGCCCTTGACCTTAAGAAAAAAATCTATATTTTTTTATCTTAAACATGAAAGGTTTTTACCTTTATAATCGCATGTACTAATCGAACGATATCTTTCATATGCTAAAAAATCATTAATGTAAAAACCAACAATCTAGCACAGCAAATAATCAGGGAGGCAACAATTGTATCAGGTTCATATCTGTATCAACAAATTTAGAGACCAACTTATCAACTATAATATTCCTATTAAAAAAATATATTTTTATTTCAATATATTCTCTCTCTTTATAAAGATCACATATGTCAAATGATTCCAAATAAGCATCCACAATTAATAGATGCAACCTTAGATCTAAGTAATGTACTTGTCAGTTTAAATATTTCAAATTGTTTATTCAATATTCAGCTTCTAAACACTATGTCTTTTTTCATTTTGGACAACTTTTGTTATTTTTACTATAATATTATAGACCCAAGTACTTTAAATGACTCGAAAATTTAAAAAGCTCTAGTATCAAGAAAATCTTAATAAAATACTATGTATTAAGAAATCCAAGAAGAGAGTATCGAATAGAATATATATATATATATATATATATATATATATATATATATATATATATATATTAGATTGAAATTTTATTTTTAGATCAACAAAGTGCCCGAGGTAAATGGTAAACGTGAGTTAGTTAGGCTTCAAAATCTATTTATCAAAATTATTATTCTTACATAAAAATATATAATTTTTTCAATCATTAAGTTTCGATTTATGTTAATTCGCTATTTAGACATCAATGACACCTAATTGAAGTTATAAATTTTGGTAAAAATAAGTTAATATAAGCTTCTACTTTTTAATTTAAAATATTTTTTATATTTGTAATAATGTTTCAAAAGTGATATTATTATAAAAATTTTCATCCTTATTAATAACTTTGAAAAGATAAATATATCTTTTTAGCTCAAATATAGTTGGAAAAGTTTCGAGAAATTTAATTTCAGTGAATCAAACCAATACGTCTCTTAAAATCAAAAAATCAAGATAAGTCTAGTGATTCAATTTCTTTGATAGCATCTGAATAATGATATATTCAATATATCTTTACCAACTTCAATATGCTAGGTTTTGGTGGATAAATCTATAGTTGTTACTTATGTAAGTTATTTGCATCTCAATGATAACTAACTAAAGAACTTTCTAAAGAGAAAATATTAGATTTTTGCTTGTTGGTTCTACTAAAAGTGCCAATAAGTTTTTATGTTGATATAAATTTCACATATATATATATATTATTAGTCAATTATAAGTCTAGAAAATTAAAGCAATTATTGAACAATTTGAATATAAAATTACTTATCAAAGATAATTTTATAAAATTTTCAAATTTATTTTTTAAAATTTAATTACATTCTTTTGAAATTGGTTAATATTAATTTTTTATCCTATTCAAAAAATATATAAATAAATTATTTTTCTATTTTAAAAAATAAGTAAGATTCATTTTTAGGATTTAAAGTATTTAAGATAAGTTTATTTTATTTAAATTCTTAAGTGATATAAAATTAAATTTGATAGTTAAAATCAATTAAAAATTAAATAAATTAAATAAAAGCATTTAAGATAAGTTTATTTTCCCATAAGGTAATCTACCCCTTCTACGATGCATTCTTCCAAATATATTGGATATAAAGAACTTGACCAAAAATGACTTGGTTCAAATCACTTCTAAGTAGGTAAACTAGATTATCATGCCCTCATAGTTTATTTGCCACCAGAACCTTCTTCGGTAGTTGCATCCCACCCACGTCTTTAACTTAGAAGATTAAATGAAAAGGATGAAAGTAGTTGGTTTCTTAATTTGAAATGAAAAGTGTAATATTAGATTTGTCCATTGATGAGAGTAAAACATGAAAAAACTTTGTATATGAATAAATACTAGCAAACCGTCACACACAGTGGAATCAAACAGAAATCACAATCAAATGAACACCAAGATTTACGTGAAAAACCCCTTCAACTCGAAGGATAAAAATAACGGGACAAGCCAGAGAAAATTCACTATCAAAATAATGAATATATAGATCTCAAGGCTTCTTGCCTAAACCCAAGCAACAGCCACAAGATAATCACAAAGATACAAGGACTATATTACTAAGCACAATATCCAAAACCTCTCCAAGTGATCACAGTAAGAATCTACTATAAACTGATCTAAATTTAGATATGGATGATTGAGAATAGTCTTTCTCTATCCTTATCTTCTTGCCTTTCCTGGATCTCTTATTTTTTATCCTCTACTGTCAATATGTAGTCTTCTTTCTCTCTCCTATGTTTTCAACTATCGTTGTCCTCTTTTCATAACCCTTTGCCCCCAAAATGAGGGTTTAGGTTAAGATAAATGGAGATTAAGGCTGTGGGCTTCACTAAAGCCCATTATGGGCTGAATTTGGGCATCTGCCCATCTGCCTAACAACCTCTCCCTTTAGCCTAGAAGGGAGGTTGTCTTATGAATGTGAAGCCACGCCAACCAGCTATCGGCACATCTCATGTCTCTCTTTCGGTAAAGTCTTTATTAACATATCTGCCCTATTATCATCTGTGTGAATTTTCTAAAGTTGTAACTGTTTGTCTTCAAACACACTTCTAATCAAGTGATATCTAACATTTATATATTTTAACTTGAAATGAAATATTGGGTTCTTGCATAAATGGATGACACTCTGACTATCACAATACACCACATAATTTTTCTGTTTTAGCCCTAATTCTTATAAGAATCTTTTCATCCATAATATTTCTTTGCTAATCTTTGTAGTAGCAATATATTCTGCCTCTATGGTGGAGAGTACAATACACCTTTGTAATATATACTATCATGACATAGCTCCCCCTACAAAAGTAAGTACAAAACCTAATATGAACTTCCTTGTGTTAATATCTCTTGCTATATCTACATTTGTGTAACCTGTCAACATAAGCGATCCACCTTCAAAGCTCAAACAAATTTTAAATCTTCCTCTAAGATATCTAAAAATTCACTTCTCTACTGTCTGGTACTCTTTGCCTAGATTTGTAAGAAATCTGCTAGCAACACCTACTGCATATGCGATGTCCAACCTCATACATACCATCATGTATATTAAACTTCTAACTATTGAAACATAATAAACCTTTTGTATTTTCTCCTTCTCCTCATCACTTGACGGACTCTGCTCTGAGCACAACTTAAAGTGACCTATAAGAGGAGAACCAACTGACTTTGTATTGCTCATACTAAACCTATTCAAAACCTTCTCAATATATTTCTCCTGTGACAACCAAATCTTCTTATTTCTTCTATCACGAGAAATTTGCATGCCCAGTATTTGCTTTGCTAGCCCCATGTCTTTCATTGCAAAAGACTCACTCAGTTCTTTCTTCAACTTGTCAATCTTAGACATATCTTTTCCAAGGATAAGCGTGTCATTAACATAAAATAAGAGAATAATAAAATCATCACCAGACTGTTTGATATACACATAATGGTATGAAGTTGTTCTTTTATATTTATTTTCAATTATAAATAAATCAAACTTTTTATACCACTGTCTTGGAGCTTGCTACAGCCCATACAAGCTCTTCCTCAACTTGCAGATAAGATTTTATTTACCTTTGACCTTGAAGCCTTTTGGTTGCTCTATATAAATTTATTCCTCTAAATCACCATGAAGCTCTCTTCACATCTAACTGCTCGATCTCTAAGTCTAGGTTAGCAGCAATACCAAGAGCAACACGGATATAAGACATTTTAACAACAGGAGAAAAAAATCTCTTTAAAGTCAATACCTTTCTTTTGACCAAAGCCTTTCACAACCAATCTAGCTTTATACTTTGGTTAAGAACAATATTCTTGAGTCTTCAACCTGAAAACTCACTTATTCTTCAAGGCCTTACTTCCCTCTAGTAGTTGCACCAAATTATATATGTGGTTCTTCTACAACGAATCCATCTCTTCCAGCATAGCAACAAACCACTTTTTTTTCTACTCACTTTCAACTGCTTCCTGGTAACTCTCTAGTTTACCTGCATCAATAAGCATCACATACTCATCTATAGAGTATCTTCTGGAAGGTTGACGTGGTCTAGAATATCTTCTTAACTAAGGTTCTATGGGAACCTACTCTCTTTCTTCTTCCTACTCAACATGTCTTGCAGGTAGATCAACATCTAGCTCTGCACCATCTTCCTGCACATCTCTCCCATCACCCTGATATATTAGAGGAATAACTGGATAAGTCTACAAATCCCTCTACAGAGGTCTTAGCTAGTGCCTCCTTCCTCAAATCCTCAATGGTTTGATCCTCAAAGAAGACAATATCTCTGCTTCTAAACACCTTTTATATTTTTGGATCCCAAAGCCTGTAACCAAACTGATCATGTGAGTAGCTAAGAAAAATACACTCTTTTGTCTTACCATCTAGCTTGGACCTCTCATTATCTAGAACATGTGTAAATGCACGGCAACCAAATACTCTTAAGTGCCTATAGGAACATCTTTTCCCGACCATACATGTTTTGCAACATCACCATCTAGAGTTGTACATGATGACAAGTTGATCACATCAACTACAGTCCTCAAAGCCTCATCCCAAAACCTTTTAGGTAACTTGGCCTGTGAAAGCATACATCTGATCTTTTCCATGATGGTGCGGTTCATCCTCTTTGTAATTACATTATGCTGAGATATACCAGGAACCGTCAACTCATGCTAGATTCTATGTGACCTATAATAATCATTAAACAATCTTTTGTACTCACCACCCTGATCTTATGCATTTCAATTATCTTTTTGTCTCCCTTTAAACTATGGCATGAAACTCCTTGAAGACATTAATAACTTGATCTTTAGTCTTCATAGTATAGGCCCAAAATTTCTTAGAAAAATCATCTATAAAAGTAACAAAATAAAGTGCACCACTGATACTAGGAATATTAATAGATCCACCGTGGGTTTTTGTCCTCAAAGGATCACACACATCTGTATAGACATGATCCAACGCATACATTTTTCTAGATAAAGCAGGACTAACAAAGAAAACTCTATATTATTTTCCAGCCAAACAATCAATACAAGAGTTCAGACGTGTACCTTTGAAGTTTGACAATGTTTAAATTAAGATAAATAGAGATTAAGACCGTAGACTTCACTAAAACCTATTATAGACCGAATCCGAACCATCTACCCAATATCCATTACTTCTTAACCCTCTATTTTTATGACTTCATTCCATAGAAATCTTACATTTCTTCAATCTAAAGTTTCATTTCCTTGTTTCCTTGCTTTATAGTGCTGATGGTTACCATGAGGATTTGAAGTTTAACAAATTTCACTTATAATGCAGCCCTTTGCTTGCAGAACATGTTATCTCATATGCTACTGGTTGCTATATTTCTATCGGCTTTGCAAACAAAAATCTTATTTCTTACGAGCGCACACATAAACTGAAACATGTATTATATGTTTCAGCTCTATTATATGATAAAAACTTTCTTTAATCCTAGCATTGAGCATGTTCCACTTTGTCCTCCTTTATGGCAGGACTTATCTCAGTCTGATTTATGACTTTGTCAAATTAAGTTAGCATGCATTTCTTTTAAATGCATGCATTATGCTCAGTTCCTTTAAATTTTCCTATTAAGCTCTTTAAAAATAAGATTTCATGATATAGAGTTCAATGGTCTTTTTTCGGTGGAATATATGCAACGTACCATGCATTTAGTTCATTCGTTTGCTCTACTATCATGTTATTGAAAGATAAGAGTTTGTGATAAAGAGATTTCGTAGTCTTGACAAGCATTTTGTGGAATTAGTTATATTAAAACATTAAAAAGGTTGTTGCATTTAGTTTTTTTTACAATTCATTGTTGTGTATTATTTGTTAAAAGTGCATGATTAGAGATGATTTGTTTCCATTAATCATCCTTATAAATGACTATTTGTTTTAATCTTTGTTGTTTCAATGTTTTCACTTATATTTGGTTCAGTTAATGCAACTTATCAATATCCAGAACGACTTATGGAATCTTAACAAAATGTGAGCAAATCAAACCCAAAAATTTGATAAAAAAATTTAATATTTTAGGATTTCTTAGAAATTGTACCAATTTGACCTTAAATAAATTACTGTGGAGAAAGTTTTTTCTTTGTTATGAACACACAATGAGATACAAAGTTTAAGATAACTCAAAGAGAGCTTCTATCAATATTAATCTAAAACTTCTTTTTAGCCTTAGAACACCAAAATCAGTACTAATGCATGAAACATTCTATGAAACTAAATACTTTATAGGTGGTAATTAACTCCTTTAATACATTCTTTAGTTATGAAGAAAAGTACCTTGAAATAGTTTTAACTTTATCTAAGGAATATACTTATGAGCTGTTATATTTGAATGGACTAGGTTAAGCTATAAGATACATTGTGGACTATAGGGAATACCATAAGTTAGCAAGATCCACATGTGCTGATTGTAACAAATTAGGCACTCCCATGTCAGGTGGTTATTTTTACTTCATTATATTTACATATGATTTTTCTAGGTATGGACATGTGTACTTAATGAATTATAAATCTGAGACCTTTGAGAAATTCAAAAAGTATAAGAATGAAGTAGAGAATCAAATTAGAAAGAATATTAAGATTCTTCGATTGGATCGAGGGGAGTACTTGAGTACATAGTTCACTCATTTTCTTAGGGACCATGGGATTCTGTCCTAATAGACACCTCTTTATACCCACCTAAGAGATATATTAGACATAACAGTGGAGAGGACGCTCAAGATATTGATCCTCAGACCTACGAGGAGCTATTATGAGTATAGACTTCGGAAAGTGACAAGAAGTCATAAATTTTGATATAGATTATATGTACTCCAACAAGGTTTCAAACTTTGTTGATGCACCTTAAGGTATTATACCTATTGGTTGTAAGTGGATCTTTAAAATGAAGATCAGAATAGATGGAAAGGTGGAGACTTAGAAGGCAAGGCTTGCTACTAAAGGGTATGATAAAACCTTCTCACCCATATCCATGCTAAAATCTATTGTAATACACTATGACTATGAAATCTAACAGATGAATGTGAAAACCATATTCCTCAATGGCAACCTCAAGAAGAAAGTGTATATGATACAGGCAGAGGGATTCATATCAAAGGAGAGTCTAGATAAGGTGTATAAGTTGCTCAGTCCATCTATAGACTAAAGCAAGTTTCTCGAAGTTGGAACATAAGATTGGATGAGATGATCAAATTTTATGACTTCGTTAAGAATAAAGATGAGTCTTGTGTATACAGGAAGGTAAGTGAGAGTGTTGTCACCTTCTTGATATTGTATGTGGATGACATCCAAATCATTGGGAATAATATAGGAATACTCTATATAGTTAAGGCTTAGCTATCTAGACACGTCCCATGAGTGACTTAGGGGAAGCATTCTACATTCTGGGGATTTAGATCTATAGAGATAGATCCAAGAGGATGCTTTGTTTGTCCTAATCTAGGTACATAGACTCTATTGTCAAAATATTTGGCATAAAAAATTTCAAGAGATGTCTCATACTGATAAGATACATGATATTACTTTCTAGGAGTATGTCCCCCAAAGACTACCGAGGAAAGAGCAAATATGGATAGGATACCCTATGCCTCTGTGATAGGGTCAATCTTATATATTATGCTATATACCAAGCCTAATATAGCGTATAATCTGAGTGTCACGAGTAGATATCAAATGGATCTAGGTTTGGAATACTATAAGACAATAAAGTGCATCCTTAAATAATTGAAAAGGACTAAGAATCTTTTATTGGAATATAGAGGAGGTAGCCTCTAGAATAAGGGCTATATAGACTCAAGTTTTCAGTCCAATATTGATGATAATAAGTCGAATTCAAGATATGTCTTTATTCTAAATGGAGGAACAGTAAGCTGGAAGTGTTTTAAGTAAGATACTACTGCTGACTCAATCACAAAGCTAGAGTATATTGTTATGACGAAAGCAACAAAGAAAGGGGTTTGGATGAAGAAGTTCATCGCAAATTTAAGAATCATATCAAGCAGCAAGGAGTCGATTCCCATATACGATGATAACAACGGGGTGATTGCTTAAGCAAAGGAACCTAGGTCTCATCATAAATCCAAGCATGTTCTAAGGAGGTTCTACGTGATCAAAAAGATCATAGCCCATAAAGATATAGCAATGGAAAGAGTACCATACGAAGATAACATAGTAGATACACTGACACATGATGATGATAATGGAAAGACTCCTCGAGCGAAAGCTTAAGTGATGATGATAATAACATAGATCTCATTACAAGAAGACTTGAAAAGTTCATGAAAGAGAACAAAACCTATAAGAATAAAAGTAAACCTAAAACGATACAATAATATATTATAAATGTAAAAAGCTAGAGCACTTCAAAAATGAGTATACACAATTAAAGAAGAAGTTAACCCAAAAGAAGAACAAAGCATTCAAGACAACTTGGGACTAATCAAGTGTATAAGAAGACGAAGAGCAAATCAGACAAAGTGGCAAACTATGCATTGTTGCCTTTCAACGATGAGGTATGCCTTCAAAGATGGTATCTTGATAGTGGATGCTCAAGACACATGACCGAAGATCCAACATAATTCTTAAAGTTCACTAGCCAAGATGGAGGACATGTCACCTTCGGAGATAACAGAGGAAAGATTATCAGTATTGAAACTATTAGTAGCAAATCAAATTTAATTGAAGATGTTCTTTTAGTAGATGGTTTAAAACATAACTTATTAAGAATTAATTAATTATGTGACTAAAGATATAATATTAAATTTAAATTTAATACTTGTTTCACAAACAAACCATAAAAGAATAAATCTATGATTACCTTAAGGAGCAATAATGTTTATACTATATCTTGATAAGTTTCATGATGAAACTTATTTTTCAAATTTAAATGATGATACATGACTTTGGCATAGGAGATTATGATACATAATTATAAAATTAATCTCACAAATTAAAATTAAAGAACTTAGTTATTTTTTAATTTTATAGGAATCTATCTACGTTATTTTTAAGAAATTTTTTAAAGAAAAGAAAATTGATTTTGACAATAATTTTTTAATTTTGTTTTAATAAGAGTTCTCTTTTCCAAAGCAACTTTGATATATTTACTTCCAAAGAAACCTTACCCAAGGAATGAAAGTATATAGATGCACATCCTAAGGAGCAAATTATTGGAGATATATTAACTCGCTCTTTGTTAAAAAATATTTATTCAACTTGAATTCAATGTATACATTTAAAATGATATATGTTTATTTGAATTCGAGTTCATTATGGCATATAAACAGGGGGGTTTTAGTTAAAACTTTATCATCAATTGGTTTTTATCATCAAAAAATAGGAGATTATTGAATATTAGATTTTGATGATGAAGTTAATTAATGAGATTATAGACTAATATACTTTTAAATTAAGTGATGTAGGAAAAACATCGATCACAGACACAAATAATCACAAGACAAATTGTTAAAGCAAGATAATCATACGTTATACGTTGGGTCGGAGAAGCATCATTTCAAAGATTAGATGTCGGGCTGAATGATTGGTTAACATGTTGAAGGATGAACTTTATGCTATAAGTTCAGGCATTGGGGTGGAAGGATTAGATATTACACTAAAAGATCAGATATTGTAGAAAGTTAATATGCCGATAGATCGGGTGATGCACCGAAGGAAAAGACGATACACTGAAGGTTTAGATGAAATTCCAGATAATCAGAGGGCATACCAGAATGCTATATAATATGTTGATTGCGTTGTTATTACGTTAGATATGTGATTGAGTGGTTAAGTATTGATTGAGGTTGTTTGGTGTCAAGTTTCATTATAATTGTGTTAATCATGCTGACTCAATTAAGAGTCCACTGGGCCCGTACCATGGTCGAATTGGACATGTTGGAAGGCCAATTCAATTACCTGAAGTAGGTCCAAGTGATGGTACTGTCAGGCTCAAGCGATGGTATCGTCCAAACAACCAAAAAACACTATTTTATGCTTTTTTTAGACTTCTAGCAATAGCACCACCTGTGGTGGTACCACTTAGGCCAACGATGGTACCGCTAGAGCTCATATTCTTAGGCTCTGTTTGGCGGTAGTATCACCTGGTGGTAGTATCACCTAGAGGTATTGCCAATACCCAAAAAAATTAAGAAAATTTTTGGCTCAATTTCTGAAGTTTTTGGAAGTCTATAAATACCCCACTCAAGTTAACTTGATGCAAGGGTGAACAAGAACGAAATCTTGAGAATTGAAGTGTGTAAACTTTTTTAAAAGTAGTTGAGTATCTTCCTCCCTGAGTTTAGAGCTTATTATAAGAAGGCTTGAGGTCTTTTGTAAAAGAGTTAATATAAAGGTTCTCTCTTAAGCCTGGTAAAAGGAGAAGGGTTGTACAAAGCGATTTATAGTGGTTTGATCATCCTGACCTATGTCCACTCCCGATTCCTCTTCTCTCGAGGCCACCGACTTTCATTACCAATCTTCTTTCCAATGAGTGAAAATCAACTATCCTTATTACAATCCTTCTCTTTTTACCAGGCTTAGAAGAAAACATTTACACCAACTCTACTCCTTTTAATAAGCTCAAGAGAGAATCATTACACATCTCTTTTACAAGAGACCTCAACCCTCCTACAACTTATAAACACTTCTAAACTCAAGAAGGAGGAAGAGACTCAATCAATACTCAAAGAGAATTTAAAATATTTTTAACCTTAAGAATTCTTGCTTTGTCAAGCAAGTATAACTAAGATATTTATAACCTCAAGAATTCTCTTCTTTTTTATGATGACAAAGGGGGAGAGGAAAGTAGAAAGTAGTAGCTTGTATATACTTTCTTTTTACGTTGATGACAAAGGGGGAGAAGTAATGACAATATTTCGTAGCAATTATTTACACTCTTATATATGTTGCATTTAATAGCATTTATCATTCTAACTATGGATATAATGTGATTATTTTAATTAAAATTATGTATATGATTATTATTGAAAGTTACTATGGTTTCTTATTAAAATTATTTCAACTTGAATTTAATATATACATTTAAAATGATATATGTTCATTTGAATTCGAGTTCATGGCATATAGAAGGGGGGTTTTAGTTAAAATTTCATCATCAATTGATTGTCGTCATCAAAAAGGAGACTATTGAGTATTAAATTTTGATGATGAAATCAATTGATGAGATTATAGACTAATATACTTTTAAGATAAGTGATGTAGAAAAAACTTTGATCACAGACACGAACAAACACAAGACAAATTATCAAAGCAGGATAATCATACATTGGGCCAAAGAAGCATTATTTCAAAGATTAGATATCAGACAGAAGGATTGGTCAACAAGTTAAAGGATGAACTTCGTGCTATAAGTTCGGGCATTGGGCTGGAATGATCAGATATTATGCTAAAAGATTGGATGTTGTAGAAAGTCAATATGCTGATAGATCAGGTGATACACCAAAGAAAAGGACGATGCACTGAAGATTTGGACGAGGTGCTAGATGATCAAATGACACACCAGAATGCTAGACAATATACTGATTCCTTTGTGATTGTGTTAGATATGTGATTGAGCGATTAAGTATTGGTTGAGATTGTTTGGTGTCAAGTTTTGTTAGGATTGGGTTAAAATCATGCTGACTCAATTAAGAGCCCACTAGGCCCGAACTAGCATTGAAATGGATATGTTGGAAGGCTAATTCGATTACCTAAAGTAGGTCCAAGCAATGGTATAGCCAGGTTCAAGTAGTGCCATCACACCAACAGCCAGAATACACTATTTTGTGCTTTTTTCGACACTTCTAGCAATAGCACCGCTTGTGGTGGTACCACTTAGGCCGATGATAGTACCGCCAGAGCTTAAATTCTAAGGTTCTATTATGCGGTAGTATCACCTGGCGCTGGTGATGGTACCACCAATACCCAAAAAACTCAAAATTTTGAATTTTTGGCTCCATTTCCGAAGTCTTTGGGGGTCTATAAATATCCCGCTCATGTTAGCTTGATACAACGGTGAACAAGAACGAAATCTTAAAAATTAAAGTGTGTAAACTTTTTCGAAAGTAGTTGAGTATCTTCCTCCTTAAGTTTAGAGGTTATTTTAAGAAGGTATGAGGTCTTTTGTAAAAGAGTTAGTATAAAGGTTCTCTCCTAAGCCTTATAAAAGGAGAAGGGTTGTACGCAGCGATTTATAGTGGTTCGATTGTCCCGACCTATGTCCACTCCCAATTCCTCTTCTCTTGAGGCCACCAGCTTTCATTACTGATCTTCTTTCCAACGGACGCAAATCAACTACCCTTGTTACAACCCTTCTCCTTTTACCAGGCTTAGGAGAAAACCTTTACATCACCAACTCGTCTCCTTTTAATAGGCTTAGGAGAGAACCTTTGCACATTTCTTTTACAAGAGACGTCAACCTTCCTACAATTTACAAACACTTCTAAACTCAAGAAGGATGAAGAGACTCAATGATAGGACTCCAGCAGGATTGAGTCATAATCATTTCAGTAGTAGTCAATAAAAACCCTATTAGATTGTAATAAAGCCTCTTCTATCTTATAAATGAGTAAGGCTAGGGTTTAGATTAGCCCTTAGGGCTTAGTAGTCGTCACCCCCCTTATTGGGCTGGTCGGCCAGCTTTTCTCCCTGCTTAGGTTGACTATAGAGCAAACCTAGCCGTCCCTTGTTCCTATTAAGGCAGGTCAGCTATAGGAGAGGCAAAAAGATAATTCTACTTAGGTAAGCACCCACTTAGGCTAGTGTTTTGATCCCTATCTAAGATGTAGCTGTCCCCCTCTTCAGTCAGTGTGTTGAATCTAGGAGGGAGGAACCCCTACAGTGTTCCAAGGGTTGATCCCTCTCAAGGATCAAAATCTATAGAGCTTCATCTGGGGTTCTATCATCTGGTATCAGAGCTACGTTCCTGCTATCCTGTAGTCAACTCAGCCACATCCACCTTCCTAAGAAATTTCCACAATTGCTTTTGATGTCACCTCCACCATCGCTCACCAAGTCACAGATCCATCAATTTGCTACTGTCCCTTACGTCAACAACATAAATCTAGTAAAGACTCCAAAGCCCATGCCTTTGCTACTATTATTCCTTTATCTTATATGTGGGTGAAGATTTTCTAAAAGTTTCTTTCCTGCAAAATTTTACCGTCGTAAATATTATTATCGTTGCGAAGGCGAAACACTATAGAAATTTTCAGCCGATTATTGCCTCTTAAAACTGAACTTGTATTCATTCTTTTTGGCCAAACTTTTTACACAATCCCAAGGATCAACTTGGCTTTCATTTGGAATTGATTTCTTAAAAAAATTCCTTCTAAAACTAGTTTTCTTGTGCAATCTTTCACCAGCACGTAATTCTAGAATTTTTACGATGAAGGATCTACCTTTCGTCTTTTGCCCTATTTCCCTACTGCTATGCTGCCAAAATTTTACCAAACTTTTTACTAGTACTCCCAACATCTAAACAAGGGTAATTGTATAATTTTCTTAAACTTTCCTCCGAAAATTACATTGAGAAGTCATCATTTCTTTGACATAAAATCTGTTTGGCAGGAGTGCACATCATAGCACTTTTTTTCGTCAAATTCTATCAGACTTGAGTGTTATTTTCTGTGGGATTTTAGACTCTCTTTTTCTCATCACCAAACCCTACCATCTTCATCAAAAACCCTTCAAAACTCTATCCTAAACTGAAATTAAATAGCCACCCAAATCAACCCTAAATCGTAACCTAGTCCCATCCAAACCGATTCACCTTCCAACCGGCCACCCCTTCTCTAAAATTCTCATGCCACTAACCCAACAACAAAAGAAAGATCTCAATATTACAAATCTAGAGGCATACACCATGATTAGAGGAGGCCATCCAAGTTTGAAGCCTTTGAAAGCCGCATAGAGAAGAAGATGTGATCCTTATTCGCCGAATTCAGCATTGGCCGACCGTCAAGCCCTACGAAGTCACACCATAGAGAGACTTCAGATCGGTGAGACGATCCTCAAGAGCATATACACATCACCTCTGATCCCAATAATCTATGCATGAAGGTTGATCTCCCAAATTGGGAAGAAGGAGACCCGATCAGATAGATCTCGCGCGCAGAGCACTATTTTCGGTTCTACCGAACCGTCGATGCTACATGGGTGGAGATTGCTGTCATACACCTTGATAGAGATTCTATTCAGTGGTTTAATTGATTTGAACACACTATGGAGGATTTTCTTGGCAGCAGTTCAAGGAAAGACTTCTAAACCACTTTGGTCCGACCGATTTTGACAATATCGACGGACAATTAGCAAAGATTTATCAAACCTCCACTATACAAGATTACCAAATAAGATTTGAGTGTTTATCTAACCAAACTGAAGATTGGTCTGAGAAAAAACTTCTAGGTACTTTCATTGAGGGCCTAAATTCAAATATTCAAGGAGGAGTAAAAGCGCGACAACCGTACACTCTTATGATGGAAATTTCCTTCACGCATATCCAGGAAGAACAATTGAACCATTAGGCATGAAGGATAAGGGTCACTCCCCAATCAGCCATGCTGAGGCCTACTACCCCCTCTACTACCATCCGAGCCCCTGCACCAAAAAAAATTGACAAGAGACGAGCTTCATGAACGATCGGCCAAAGGGTTGTGTTGTCATTGCAATGAACCGTGGAGCCACGAACATCGCTGCAAAAAGGGCCGACTCCTCATGATTGAACTAGTGGAGGATGAGGATAGCGAACCATCTGAAGAAGGCCTTGAAACCAAAGAGGAAGCCATGGAGGAAGAGCTCCAACCGGTTGACTACGCAGTGCATGCGTTGGTCGGCTACTCCAACCCACAGACGATGAAAGTTGGAGGACTTCTGAAGCAACAACCCATCACCATTCTCATTGACACGGGCAGCACAAATAACTTCCTCAATAGTAAGGTTGCTGCATGTTTGGCACTTCAAATTGAAGGTTGTAGCAAGTTTGACGTAAAAGTTACCAACGGTCGAATTCTCAATTGCGATCAACGGTGCCCGTGAGTGAAGCTACTCCTCCAAGACCAAGAAGTGGTAGCCACTTTCTTCCTCCGACCCATTGATGATTATAAAGCCATGCTTGGGATCAAATGGCTCACAACGCTAGGTGATATCTCCTAGAATTTTTCTAAATTAATTACAAAATTTTATTGCAAAGGGAGACAGGTCATATTGCAAGGCAAATGCAGGAGCCATATCTCCACCGTTTTGACGCAACGGATGGAGAAAGTTTTGCACAAAGCACATGAGGGATTTTTTATTCATATCCAATAGCCATCTAAGGGAGAGAATATACAAAATTCAGATCCTAAGTTTGCCCTCTTGTTGGATGAATTTGCAGATGTTTTCATGGAGCTGCGCGGGTTGCCCCCTAACCAGCCGCATGACCATCGTATTACTATTCTGCCAGGCAAACCTCCAACAAATTTGCATCTGTACTACTATCCTCATTTGCAGAAGGATGAGATCGAGAACATCATCAAAGAGATGCTTGACACCGGGGTGATTCGACCGAGTTGTAGCCCTTATTCTTCACCAGTGTTGCTAGTATACAAGAATGATGGTACATGGTGAATGTGCATTGATTATCGGGCCTTAAACGCTATTACTGTCAAGGATAAATATCCTATACCCATCGTAGATAAGCTCTTGGATGAATTAAAAGGAGCTTGAGTCTTCACTAAACTGGATCTCCGTTCTGATTATCATCAGATTCGGGTATGCATTGAAGATGTCCCGAAAACTGCATTCCACACGCATAACGGCCACTACAAGTTTCTGGTAATGCCTTTTAGACTTACGAATGCTCCTTCTACTTTCCAAAGCCTGATGAATGACATCTTCTGGAGTTTTCTCTGTAAGTTCATATTGGTGTTCTTTGATAATATTCTCATTTATAGCCCTACGCTTGATATACATTTTCAGCACTTACGAACTATTCTAACAATTCTTCAGGAGAATACTCTTTATGTTAAACAATCAAAATACAGCTTCTTACAGTGTAAATTAGAGTATCTTGGATGCATTATATCAGAGGATGGAGCAATGGTAGACCTAACGAAAATCTAGGCAATGCAAGGATGGTTGAAACCTATAAACATAAAATTGCTGCGTGGCTTCCTTGGACTCAGGCTACTACCGGAAATTTATGAAAGATTATAGTAAGATCAGTGCCTCGCTCACATCCCTACTAAAGAAAGACTCCTTCTTATAGTCGGAACAAGCTTCTACAGCCTTTAAGGCCGCCATGACGACGACACCGGTCCTAGTGCTGCCCGATTTTAGCTGCACCTTCGTGATTAAGGCCAACGCATCTGGAGTTAGGATTGGAGCGTTTCTAATGCGAGATGGCCGACCTCTCACTTACACCAACAAGACCTTATCTCCCTCATATTTGAAAATATCAGTGTATGATAAAGAAATGTTTGCCATTGTACCCACCTTCACAAAGTGGAGACCTTGCCTGATCGGTCGACACTTCCAAATTAAGATTGACCACCGAAGCCTTAAGTATTTCTTGGAGTAGAAAATATCTTTCCCAGAGTAGCAACATTGGGTAACTAAACTTCTCGGCTTTGATTATGAAATTACTTATCGAAAAGGAAAAGAGAATATTGTTGCAAATGCTCTATCCCGGCTATTGGGGCAAGCCGAAATTTCAGTCATCTCCCTACCCTCCACCAACTTCCTCGACCATATTTGGGAGGAGTGAAAGAATGATCCTGAAACTTGAAGCATCATAGAAAACTTGGAGAAGGATCCAAATTCTGTGGGGCACTACACATGGGACTCGAAGGACTTACGCTACAAAGATCAAATTGTTGTTGTTTCTTCTTCTCCTCACATCCAAGTCATTTTGCATAAAATGCACTCTTCACCTTCAGTAGGGCACTCTGGATTTCTGAGGACTTATAAAAGGGTGGAAAAATAAATCTATGACTATGTATCCAAATGTGATGTATGTCAGCGGCAGAAAGGTGAAACAGTGGTAAATCTCGGAAAACTACAGCCACTACCTATATCAGATTCGACTTTGACGGACATCTCTATGGATTTTGTCGAATGACTACCACTATCTTAAGGTAAAAGCATGATCTTTGTAGTGGTAGATCGCGTAACTAAATATGCTCATTTTTACGTTATGAGACATCCATTTACTGCTACCAGTATTGCTCAGTTTTTTATGAAAAATATTATAAAATTGTATAGGATGCTAAGGTCGATTGTGAGCGACTGTGACAGGGTGTTTACAAGTAAATTTTGGACCAAGCTCTTCCATTTATAGGGCACCCAATTGAAGATGAGCATAGCCTATCATCCACAGACAGACAGCCAAACAGAAGTGGTGAACAAATGTTTTAAGACTTACTTATGATGCTTTACCAATGACCGGCCCAAAGAGTAGACAAGATGGCTTCCTTGGGCTAAATGGTGGTACAACATAACTTTTCATTCTTCGACTAAATGTACCCCTTACGAGGCATTGTATAGCTGACCGCCCCCTGTAATACCCAGATATATACTTGGTTTGGCCAAAGTAGATCAAGTCGACCAAGACCTAATTAACAGGAATAAACGACTATAGCTATTGAAGGACAACCTAACTGCCACTCAAGCCCGCATGAAGCAACAACCAGATAATCACCGAAGTGAGCAAGAATTTTCAGTAGGGGATTAGGTCTACCTTCGCCTACAACCATACAAGTAGCTATCCATCAACACCAAGCGTCGATGAAACTATCTCTATGATTTTATGGACCATATTAGATTTTGGAATGCATTAGGGCCGTGGCATTCCGACTTAAACTTCCAAATGATGCCAAAATCCATCTCGTCTTTCACGTATTCCCACTGAAGCCAAAATTAGGTGAACATGAACTGGCTCAGACTCAGTTATCGAGCATTATATATGAAGGTGAAATCCAAGCCCAACTTGAAACTATACTTGATCAAAGAATTATGATGTACCGACGATGCCCCTCTACTGAAGTACTTGTGAAGTAGAATAACTTACCATCTGAAGATGTAACATGGGAGTCACATAAGGAGCTGAAGACCCGGTTCCCAAAATTTATGAATCCTCAGCCTTGAGGACAAGGCTGATTCTGAGAGGGCAGACTTGATAAGACTCTAGCAGGGTTGAATCATAATCATTTCAGTAGTAGTCAATAAAAACCCTGCTAGATTGTAATAAAGTCTCTCCTATCTTATAAAGGAGTAAGGCTAGGGTTTAGATTAGCTCTTAGGGTTTAGTATCTATCGTTCCCCTTACTAGGCTAGTCGGCTAGGCTTTCCCCCTGCTTAGATCGGCTATAGAGCCAACCTAGTTGCCCCCTGTTCCTATTAAGGTAGGTCAACTATAGAAGAGGCAAAGAGGTAATTCTACTTAGGCAAGCACCCCCTTAGGCTAAAGTTTTGATCCCTATTTAAGATGTAGTCACCCCTCTCTTTTAATCAAGCAACTAACAATTCTCTTTCAGCCATTGTGCCAAGTCTAGGAGGGAGGAACCCCTACAACGTTCCAAGGGTTGATCCCCCTCAAGGATCAAAATCTATAGAGCTTCTTTTGGGGTTTTATCACTTAACTAATGCTCAAAGAGAGTTTTAAACATTTACAACCTCAAAAATTCTTGCTCTATTAAGCAAGTATGAGTGAGATATTTATAAACCTCTAAAGGCTTAAAAAATAAAGTCAAATATTTAAACCTCTGAGTTCTAAGGGTACTAAAGATACCACTATCAGCACCATGTGCTACTACCACTGAACAGAGCTCGGGAATCTAGGCTCGTGATGTACCATTGCCAACCTAAGAAGTACCACCATTGCTTAGGTGGTACCACCACTAATAGGAGGTGGTTGCCACCAAAATACCTAGAAAAGCACTTTTGTGCTTTTCGGCTCTTTTAGCGATACCACCATCTAAGCTTGGCGATACCACCCTCCAAGCCTACTCAAGGCCATCAAATTGAGTTTCCAATATGCCCAATTCGACTTTGGTTTAGGCCTAATGGGCTTTGAATCAAGTTGGCATGGTTTCGACTCAATACCAACTCAATTTGTCTCGAAACAACCTCGATCAAGACTTAACCACTCAATCACATATTTAGCACAATCATGCAACAATCAATATGTTGTCTAGCATTCTAACATATCATATAATCATTTGACACTTTATCCAAACCTTTGATATATCATCATTTCCTTTGATATATTGACTGATCTATCACTATGTTAACTTCCTACAACATCCGATCTTTTGATGAAATGCTCAATCCTTCTAGCCTGATGCCTGAACTCATGGCATGCAGGTCATCCTTTGGCACATCGACCAATCCTCCGACCCAATGTCCAATATCTGATATGATATTTCTTAAACCCAACGTCTAATAGCTAACATGATACTTCTCCAGCCCAACATCTGATTATCCTGCTTCGACAATTTGCCCTGTGATAGTTCGTGTCCATGATCAAAGTTTTTCCCATATAACTTATCTTAAAAGCATATTACTCTATAAATTCATCAATTGATTTCATTATCAAAATATAGAATTCAACAACTCTCCCTGAGGTCCTCGATATGTTGAGGGAGGCAAAGAGTATCATCAAGAAAGAGAAATCAGTCCTCTATATTAGTGAGACTAAAAGGAAAAGGAAAGCTGAAAAATCCCTTAAAAAGGGCAAAGGCAAGGGCAAATCAGATAAGGTAAAGGTTGCTAAGAAAGATTTGAGAAAAGAAATGACTAGTGCTTCCATTGAGGTAAAGATGAGTATTGAAAGAGGAACTACAAAAAGTATCTTACGGAGAAGGCAAAACATAAGCTTTAAATATATTCATGATTAGTCTTCATTTATCAGATTCTTATGATAACACATAAGTATTGGATACTAGGAGTGCTTATCATGTACTTCACTATAAGTTCTAGTAAGACCTAGGAGATTAGCGAGAGATGAGATGGACCTTAAGAAGGGCAATGGAGCAAGAGTTGTTATCATTACTATTGGCGAGGTCATCCTATGGCTGGTGGAGCTATTATACATATTATTACATTTCTTCTATTATTAAAAACATTATCTTCATTTCATGTTTGACAGTTATGAGATATAAATTATTTCTTGAGAATAATAGTTATTCATTAATCTTGGATGATAAGATCAAGGAACGTTGCATAAAGATTTATTTATGCTAGATATAGCTCCATACATCATAAATGTAAGAGCATCCAAGAGAAACCGAGATGAGGTGAATAGTGTATACTTGTGACATTGTAAGCTAGGTCATATCCATGAGGAAAGAATTCAAAAGTTGATAAACAATAGATACTTAGATCCATTTGACTATAAGCCATATATAACTTGCGAACTTTGTCTCCGTGGAAAGTTGACAAACTCTCAAATTAGTAGAACTGCAGAGAGAGCGACTAAGTTATTAGAACTTATACATAATGATATATGTGCTCCCATGTCGACTCAGGTCATAAGTGGTTACTCCTACTTTATTACTTTTACTAACGATTTCTCTAAGTATAGACATGTGTATTTAATGAAGTATATGTCTGAAGCCTTTGAGAAATTCATGAAATACAAGAGTAAAATAGTGAACCAGATTAGAAAAAGTATTAAGACTGTTCAATCAGATTGAGGAGAAGAATACTTGAGTATAGAGTTTATTCATTTCCTTAGGGACCATGGGATTTTATCTCAATGGACACCTCCTTATATACCTTAGCTCAATAGTGTATCAGAAAGGGACCTACCTGTCTCATTCTAGAGATCCGTAGCTTACCTTCTGAATAGAGTTTTATTTAGGTTGGTAGTATTTATACCATATGAGGTATGGAAAGGGAAGAAGTCTGATCTTAATGTTGTTAAGATTTGGGGCTATCTTGCCCATGTTAGAAGACACAACCGACAAGTTGGAATCAAGAACGGAGCGATGTAAGTTCATATGATACCCCAAGAAAACTTGTGGGTACTATTTCTATCATCCAGAGGACCAAATAGTCTTTTTTGCTAAGAGGGTAGTGTTCCTTAAGAAGGAACACTTTTTTGGGTGGAAACAGTAGGAGTATGATAAAGTTAAACGAGGTTAGAGAACTTAGCTCAAGCACCACTTCGGAGGCCGAGTCTATTCAGGTACCTAACACACAAGTCCAACTTTACATAGGTCTGGCAGAGTATATTATCCTCTTGAAAGATATGTAGGATATATCAATAGAGATGACACTCAGGATATTAATCCTCAAACTTATGAGAAGGCTATTATGAGCATAAATTTTGAAAAGTGGCAAAAGGCCATGAACACTAAGATGGGTTCCATATATTCTAACAAAGTTTACAACCTTATTAATGCACTTGAGGGTATCATACCCATTGACTGTAAATAGATCTTCAAACAAGATCAGAGTAGATAGACAAGTGGAGACCTATAAGGCAAGGTTAGTGGCCAAGGGGTATCATTAAAGGTAATGAGTTGACTATGATAGCACTTTCTCACCCGTAGCTATGCTAAAATCGATCAGAATTTTTTTAGCAATTTCAATATACTATGACTAATCTCGTAGATAGACGTAAAAACTATGCTCCTCAATGACAACCTCGAGGATGGGGTGTGTATGATGTAGCTTAAGAGATTCTTGTCCAAGGAAAGTCCAGATAAGGTGTGCAGGTTGCTCGGGTCCATCTACGGGCTGAAGCAAGCTTCTAGAAGTCAGGTCTGATGATGGCACCGCCAAGACCAAGCGGTGGTATTGCTCAGAAGACACAGTCTTTGAGATTATGTCAGGCAGTGGTACTAGTATTTCCGCCAAAACACAATCTCCGAGACTACTAAGCAGTGATGGTACTACCCATTAATGGTGGTGGTATTGCCCATATCCCGAGTTTGAATTTTAAATTTAAAAATTTAAATTTTGGCTCTAACTTTTGAAGCCATTTGGGCCATATAAATACCCCCGCTCAGTCTTGCTTGAGAAAGCAAGATCTCAGATAAAAAAAAACTTATGATTCTAAATGTGCAAACCTTATTGTAATCCCTTGAGAGTTACCCTCCTTTTAAAAGTCTTGAGTTCATTCTAAGGGAGGTGTGAGATTTTTAAATGTTGTCTCCTAAACTTGTGAAAAGGAGAAATGCTAGTTTATCTTCGCTCATTGAAGGAAGATCGTTAGTGAATGTCGGTGGACTTAACCGAGGAGGAATCGGGAGTGGACGTAGGTCACAACGATCGAACCACTATAAATCTGGTGTGTTCTTTTCTTTGTGTTTTATTCTTATTACTTGCTTAATAGCTCACTACTTTCACTCGCATTCCAAGTCTAACATATTTTCGATATGAGTTCTAATCAAATGATTTTTTTAATCGACATAATTTTAAGCATTCTAAGTCTAACGTAATTTTTTTAAGCATTAAATCATAAAAATAAAAATGAATAAAAAAGGATATTATATATAATTTGTTACGAATGCAAGAAGCCATAGTACTTTAAAAATGAGTGTCCATAATTGAAAAAAAAGTTGTTGGCTCAAAAGAAGAAGGCATTCAACACAACTTGGGATGATTCAAGCGCATCATAAGATGAAGAGCACAACAAAGATGAAGTAGAAAACTACGCGTTAATGGCCCTTAATGATGAGGCAGATGACTTACCCAAAGCTTCTTTTTCTTATGATAAAATATTTAATGCTTTTCATAATTTATATGATGAATTCAAAAAGGTTAGTAAGAATATAAATAACTAAAAAAGGATCATACATTACTTACTAATAAAGTTAAAACTTGCATGAAATACCAATATCATATACTCCTTGCTCTAAATGTGAAGAGTTAGATGCACTAAGAAAGAAAATTATGTTATTACAATAAGCCTTAGAAAAGTTTAAAATTAAAAATTAAACATTGAACATGATTCTTGCCAACCAAGTTTGTGTCTATAAAATGGAAGGAATTGGTTTTGTAGGTAGTAATACTCAACCAAAGTTAATAAAATTTATTAAAAGTTTCACACTATATATTTCTCATAAGGATAATTGTTACTTTTGTGGAAGATTTGGTCATTGTGCCTATACGTGTTCTTATAAAAATTATAGCTCTCATAAATTAGTTTGGGTTCTTAAAGGAACAATCAATGACTTAATGCCATAGGTCAAAAGAGATAGATACATGCATGAAGGACCTAAAGTTAAATAGGTACCTAAAATATTTTTTTTTATGTAGGTATGTCTCAAACAAAAACTAGGAGTATCTTAATAGTGGATGCTCAAGTCACATGATCAGAGATCCATCATAATTTTTAAAATTTACTAGCCGAGATGGGGGGTATGTGACATTCGAAGATAACAATAAAGGAAAAATGATTAGCAAAGAAAATATAGGTAATAAGTCTAACCTTTTGATTAAAAAAGTCTAACTAGTAGATGGCTTAAAACACAACCTACTGAGCATTAGTCAATTATGTGATATGTTGAATCTCAGATTTGATGATGAAATCAATTGATAAAGTTATGATCTAATTTGTGTTCTATCTTCGATCATGAAAAGATAAAGCGATTGAAGTACAAAAATCGGATATTGGACGGAAGTCAAAGAACGGGCATCGGGCCAAAAAGCGAACATTGCATCAAGATCAGATATTACGAGAGTCAACATGCCGATGATCGAGCAATACGTCGAAGGAGAGCATGATGTGTTAAGGGTTCAGATGAACAAATGATATGCCGGATAACATGATTAACACTTCATAATAATTTATCTAGATTAAAGTAGTTTAGAGTTATAATTGAGATGACTTTAAATGTAACATAACCAACTTAATTAGGAGACCATTGTGCTCTAATTAGGGCTAATTTAGGCTTATTAGAAAGCTCATTTCAGTGACCTAAGGTCAAGTACGATATAGTCTCTGAGATGACATAGTCTTCAAAACTATGTCAGGTGGTGGTACCGCCTAGACTGGGGGATGATACCACCCAAGTTGATGGTACTACTACCAGAACATAGTCTCCAAGTGTATAAGGCTACTAAAACCTTGATCCCTAAAAACTTAAATTTTGGCTTCACTTTTGAAGCCATTTGGAACCTATAAATACCTCACCGATTCTTGCTTGAGCTTACAAGAATTAAGAGCAAAAAACTTGTGAAAACACTATTGTAATTCTTTAAGAGCTCCCCTTCATTTCGTCTTATGTAGTTTTTATTAAAGGGAGAGTTAAGAGAATTGTAAAAGATTATCTCTTGAACCTGTAAAAGGAGAATAGAGCTATAAGATGGTAGTTGATCTTCACTCGTTAAAGGAAGATCAATAGTGGAAGCTGGGAACTTCAATGGAAGAGGAATCAGGAGTGATGTAGGTCACAAGACCGAACTACGATAAGTTGGTGTGCCTTCTCTTCTCCTCTCTATTGTTTATTTACATTTGTATATTACTTTACTTAATCATTATCATCCTACAAATGCTTTTAAGTTTAAGTTCTTTTTAGATTTAAGATTTATCGAATGAATACTTAAATCAACGTACCCCCCCCCCCAACAACCCTCAGTGTTTCTTTAACCATAACAATTGGTATCAGAGCATATTTATCTCTATTTGGCTTAAAATCCAAGAGAGATGGCTCTTGCCGACAATCAAGATGGACTTTCTATCACTCGTTCTCCTATGTTCAATGTGATGGGCTACATGTATTAGAAAACTTGAATGAAAACTTTACTACTTTCTATGGATTTTGATTTATGACATATTGTTGAAAGTGGTTTTGAAAAGTCTACCAAATTAATGAATGAATAAATAATTTAAAAAAATAAAACTCTCTTTGAATGCTAAAGCGATAAATACTTTATTTTATGCTCTTGATAAATTTGAATTTAATCAGGTTTTTATATGCAAAGCTGCGCTGTGTACAAGATTTGGTACACTCGAAGTCACACACGATTGTACTAATCGAGTTAAAGAGTTAAAAATTAATTTTTTAGTGCATAAGTATATATATATATATATATTGTGATATCTTTTATTCTGTGCAATGAGAATCGGATCATGATAAGATCACGATAATAAGATTGCTTCGATTCTAAACATCGAGATAACCAAACAGATCGATGTACTGTATACCCGTCCATATGATGGAAGTGGCTAGTCTCATAGCCACTTGTATAGGGACACTAAGAATACAATGCATGTGCTTATTGGAGAATAAGTTCACTAATTGATCCGCTAATGGAATATTATATGATTAATTATATCTAATGTCAGACAGCGGTTCTGTAGTCCTAATTATGCATTTGATCCTTAGATTTGAGATACTAAGGATACTTTACTTGAGTACTCCTTTTCTTGATGCTAAACTTATAGGTTTAGAAATTTTCAAATCTAGTATAACCAGTTATCAAGATTGGTACACAACTTTACGAAGGCTATTGAGTGTCAATAGAGGATCATCCACTCTCGGTATCATGAGGAATATCACATATGCTCTCGCTCAGGTAAATCCCTAATCAGGTTGGTCGGATTGAGAGAGGAGTTTTTTGAGAGAATCTGATTAGAGCAAGACTTAAACAGATTTTGTATGTAGCCTAACAGTACTATTCTTGGTATATGGTCTCTAGGATATTAAATGGATGAGGGATTATAGATATATGATAATTAAGGATAGACATGTCTAATGGATAATATCCTTTATACCATTTGAGGACTATGGCGCAGTGGCCAGGGTCATTCGAATTGAGAGAGGAGTTCTCCTAGATAATATGATTAAAGCGAGACTTAGATGATTTCTGTATATGGCCTGACAGTACCATGTCCAATATACGATCTCTGGGATATTAGTTGGATAAGAGACTATATATACATGATAACTATGGATAAATATGTTTGATGAATTTGATCTCCCTATACCATTTGGAGACTATGACGTAGTGGCCTAGTACGTCCATAGTTGATGAGTCGAGTAAATTATTATGAGGATAATAATTCACTATATCATAAGGACTTCTGATTGGAGTGATCTTACAGCCAGCTTGGTATCGGGCATAGAGGGTCACACACATATGATGGATGCTTCAACAAATAGAGGATTGGATATAAGTTATCCAATTAGCCATTGTTCTCATCAGATGAGACCCTACATTGATAGACTCCTTGTATAATGCATAATTAGAGGCCAAAAGAGATTATTAGATAAATATCTAATAATTCAAGATTAATGAGTAATTAGATGGAGATCTAATACCCACTAAGGCAGGATCCCTTAGGGTTTTCATGGGTGGCTCTCTATAAATAGGAGAGGTGGCACACATAGGTGATAGGCTACACCTTTGGTCGCCCCCTCTATTCTCCTCTCCCTCTCCTTCTCAGTTGATTAGCACCTCTCTGGTGCGAGAGGGCAGTGAAGAAGATAGAGGATCTTCTTTCACGTTCATTGCGAGAAGCTGCACAAGAGTTGCGAGACTTGGGGTTGCGATTGGAGGAGTATCGCTGTAGTAATCCATCGTGTGGATACTGCTAGAGAGGAGGACACTTGACCTCCTTTATCTTCTCCATTCGCATCTGAAAAAATAGGGATATACGATCTCCCTAGGTAAACAATCTCACACATAATACAGTTTTTCAGTTTTACGATTTTTCTTGCACCAATCTTTTGTACGATGATTTCAATCTACTTAGAAAACTGGTTTTGTTTTAATCTTCTACTGTGCTTGTGATGCTTTCACTTAGTTTCCCAGTAGTAGTATCAGAGCTAAGGTTGTTCGTGCAAAAAATTGGTTTTACATTGCGTATGTGATAGAACCTCAGAAGGGGCTCTATAGATTTTGATCTCTGAGGGGGATCAACCTTTGAAACACTATAGGGGTTCCTTCCTCCTAGAACTCAGCACAAGGCTGAATAAAAAATTGATCCTACTTGATAAAAGAGAGGGGGCGGCTACATCATTATATAGGATTCTAAACCCTAGCCCATGGGGTGCTTACCTAAGTAAAATTACTCCTTTGTCCCTTCTATAGTTAACTTGCCTTTGTAGGAATAGGGGACAGCTAGGTTGGCTCTATAACCGACCAAAACAGAGGAAAACTCTAGCCGACTAACCCAGTAAAGGGGGTGGCAGCCACTAAAGCCTCAATCTAAACCCTAGCCACACTTCTTTATAGGATAGAAGTGGCTAGGTGGGGTTTTATTACAATCTCACAGAATTTTATTGATTACTTCTAGGGTAATTAGAACTTAACCCTGTTGGAGTCCTATCAAGCCCGCCCTCTTAGAATCAGCCTTGTCCTTAAGGCTGAGAATCCATAAACTCTGGGAACTGGGTCTTCAGCTCCTCGTAAGACTCTCATGTTGCATCTTCAGATGGTAGATTGTTCGACATTATGAGTACTTCAGTTGAGGGGCATCGATGGTGCATCATAATCCTCCGATTAAGTATAGCTTTGGGTTAAGCTTGAATCTCACCATCATTTATAGTGCTTGATAGCTGATTTTGAGCCAACTCACGTTCTCCCAATTTTAGCTTTAGCAAGGATATGTGAAAGATGGGATGGATCTTATCATCATCTAGGAGTTTTAACTTATACGTGACAGCCCCAATACACTCCAAAATTTGATATGGTCCATAGAATCATGGAGATAGCTGCATCGACACTCTAGTATTGATTGATAGCTGCTTGTAGGGTTGTAGATGAAGGTAGACCTGGTCTCCTACTAAAAATTCTCACTCGCTCCGGTGAGTGTCTGCTTATTGCTTCATACAAACTTGGGTGGTAATTAGGTTATCTTTCAGCAGTTGCAGAAGCTTGTCCCTGTCAATTAAGTTTTGGTCGATCTGATCCACTTTGGTCACACCAATTATATACATAGGTATTACAAGGGGAAGGTCAGCCATATAATGCCTCACAAGATGTACATTTAGTTGATGAATGATAAGTTATATTATACAACCATTCAGCCCAAGGAAGTCACCTTATCCACTCTTTGGGCTGGTCACTAGTGAAGCACCGTAAGTAAGTCTCGAGGCATCTGTTCACCATTTTTGTTTGGTCGTTTGTCTGTGGATAATAAACTGTGCTTATCTTTAATTGGGTGCCTTGTAGTTGGAAGAGTTCAGTCCAAAATTTACTTATAAACACCCTATCACGGTTGCTCACAATCGACCTTGGCACCCATATAGTTTTATAATATTTTTCATAAAAAGTTAAGCAATACTGGCAATGGTAGAAGGATATCTCACAGCATAGAAATGAGCATATTTGGTTAGACGATCTACCACCATAAAGATCATGCTTTTACCTTAAGATGGTGACAGCCCTTTGATGAAGTCCATAAAGATGTCAGTCCATACTGAGTTCGGTATAAGTAGTGGTTGTAGTTTTTCTGGACCTGCTACCGTTTCACCTTTCTGCTGTTGGCGTACATTACATTTAGATACATAATCATAAATTGATCTTTTCATGCCTTTCTAAAAGAAGTTTTGCTTCACCCACTTATATATTCTCAGAAATCCAAAGTGCCTTGCTGAAGTTGAAGAGTGCATTTTATGCAAAATAATTTAAATGCAAGGGGAAGAAGGAACAATCACAATTCGGCATTTGTAGCGCAAGTTCTTCGAATCCTAAGTGTAGTGGCCCATGGAACCCGGATCCCTCTCCAATTTTTTTATGATGTCTCAGGTCTCTGGTTATTCTTTCATTCCTCCCTAATGTCTTTAAGGAAGTCGGTGGAGGGAAGGGAGATGGCTAAAATTTCAGCTTGTCTCGGTAGCCATGATAAAGCACAACATTCTCTTTCCCCTTTCGATAAGTAGTTTCATAATCAAAGTCAAGAAGTTTAGTTACCCATCATTGTTGCTCCGAGGAAGATATTTTTTGCTCTAAAAAATATTTAAGACTTCGGTGTCAGTCTTAATCTAAAAGCGTAAGCCGATTAGGTAGGGACTCCACTTTGTGACGGCATATATGATGGCAAGTATTTCTTTATCATACACAGATATTTTAAGATTTGCTGGTGTAAGCAACGGGTCAGCCATCTTACATTAGAATAGCTTTAATTCTAACTCTGGATGTGTTGGCTTCAATCACAAAGTTGTGACTGAAATCGGGCAACGGTAGGACCGACATCGTCGTCATGGCTACCTTGAGTCGTTCAAAGATTTTGAATATTTTATCTGACTATAAGAATGAGTCTTTCTTCAGTAGGGACATAAGCAGGGCACTAATCTTGCCATAATTTTTCATGAATTTTTAGTAGTAGCCCATGAGTCCAAGGAAGCCATGCAATAATTTTATGTTTGTAGGTTTCAGCCATCCTTACATTGCTTCGATCTTTGTCGGGTCTATCACCACTCTATCCTCTAATATAATGTGCCCTAGATACTCCACTTTATACTGTAAAAAGCTGCACTTTGTCTATTTAGCATAAAGGGTGTTCTCCTGAAGAATCACTAGAATAATTCGTAAGTGCTGAAAATATATATCAAGTGTAGAGCTATAAATGAGGATATCATCAAAAAATACCAACACTAACTTGCATAGAAGCATCCGAAAGATGTCATTCATCAAGCTTTGAAAAGTAAAATGGGCATTCGTAAGTCCGAAGGGCATTACCAAAAACTCACAGTGGCCGTTATGTGTGCAAAATGCAGTTTTCGAAATATCTTCAGTGCATACCCGTATCTGAGGATAACCAGAATGAAGATCCAATTTAGTGAATACTTGGGCTCCCTTTGGTTCATCCAAGAGCTCATCTATGATTAGTATATAATATTTGCCTTTAATGGTGATGGCGTTCAAAGCCCGGTAATCAACACACATCCGCTATGTACCATCCTTCTTGCGCACTAGCAACACCGACGAGGAGTAAGGGCCGTAACTTGATCGAATTACTCTAGTGTTAAGCATCTCCTTGATGATGTTCTCAATCTTATCCTTCTGCAAGTGAGAATAGTGATACAGTCTCAAATTTACTGGAGGTTTGCCCAGTAAAATAGGTATGCGATGGTCATGTAGCCGGTTAGGGGGAAGCCCACGCGGGTAGCTGAAAACATATGTGAGTTCATCCAGCAATAGGATAAGCTTAGGATTTGAATTTTGCACTTTTCCTCCTTTGATGGCTGCTGGATATGCATCAAAAATCCACCATTTGTTTTATGTAGCACATTTTCCATTCATTGCATCGAAACAGTGGAAATATTGCTACGACGCTTGCCTCGCAATGTGACATGTCTCCCTTTATAATAAAACTTCATGATTAGTTTAGAGATATTCCAAGAGATGTCATCTAATATTGTGAGCCATTCAATCTCAAGCATGGCTGCATAATCATCTATAGGTAGGAGGAAGAAATCGGCTACCACTTCTTGGTCTTGTAGGAGCAATTTTACTTGCGGGCACCATTTATCGTAATTAAGAATTCGATCATTGGCAACCTTTACATCAAACTTGTTGCAACCTTCGATTTGAAGTGCCATATGTATAGCAACCTTGCTATTGAGGAAGTTATTTGTGTTGCCCGTATCGATGAGAATGGTGATGGGTTGTTGTTTAAGAAGTCCTCCAACTTTCATCGTCTACAGGTTAGAGTAGCCGGCCAACGCATGCACTGTATAGTCGGTCAGTTGGGGCTCTTCCTCTATGGCTTCATCTTTGGGATCAAGGCTTAACAATTTTTGGAGAAGAGGTGGCAAGTTGGATGGGTAGATCGGGTAGATGGAAGTAGGCTACGGTTTAGGGTTGATTTGGGTGGCTGTTTAGGATCAGTTTAGGGTATGATTTAGAAAGGTTTTAATGAGGATGTTAGGGTTTGTAGATGAGAGAAAGAGAGTCTAAAAATCCACAAAAGATATTTCTCAAATCCAATGGAATTCAACAAAGAAAGGTACTATGATGTGTTATCCTACCGAACAGATTTCACATCGAAGAAACAATAACTTCTTGATATAAATTCCAAAGGAAAATTTGATATAAATCTAAACCGAGGGTTTAGATGTAGTCAATATTAGTAAAATGTTTGACAAAATTTTGGCAAAGTAATGGTAGGAAAATAGGGTAAAAATGGAAGGTAGATCCTTCATTGTAAAATTCTAGCACTGCATAATGATGAATTAAGCCACAATAAAATCCATTCTAGAAGGGATTTTTTTTAAAGATCAATTTTAGATGGAAGTTAAGATGATCTATGAAATTGTATAAATGTTTCGGCTAAAAAGGAGAAGCAAACAATTAGTTTTAAGAGGCAAGTAAGCAGTTAAAATTTTTTGCAGTATTTCACCTTCGCAATAATGATAACATTTACGATGGTCAAAATTTACAATGGATAAAATATGAAATATTTCTTCAACGTGTAAAGTAAAGGACTTTGTAGTATTGAAGAAGTTTGGATGATAAAAATATACCAGATCTCCAAATCAAACGCAAGGGGCAGCGGTAGACTAATTTGATATGCGATTGGGGTGGAAGGTGGAGGCACGTGTCATAGCAATTGTGGGAATTTCTTGGGAAGGTGAGGGCGGCTAAAATAGCTACAGGGGCAACACGAATGCTGCTCTGATACCAAATGATAAAACCCCAGAATAAGCTTTATAGATTTTGATCTCTGAGAAGGATTAACCCTTAGAATGCTATAGTGATTCCTCCCTCCTAGAACTCGGCACAAGGCTGAATAAAAAATTGATCTTGCTTGATAAAAGAGAGGGAGCAATTATATCATTATATAAGATTCTAAACCCTAGCCTATGAGGTGCTTACCTAAGTAAAATTATCCCTTTGCCCCTTCTATATTCGACCTGTCTTAGTAGGAACATGGGACGACTATGTTGACTCTATAGCCAACTAAGTAGGGAAAAACACTAGCCGACTAGCCCAGTAAAGGGGGCGATAGCTACTAAGCCCTAAGACTCCAATCTAAACTCTAGCCACACTTCTTTATATGATAGAAATGGCTAAGTGGGGTTTTATTACAATCTCACAGAATTTTGTTGATTACTTCTAGGGTGATTAGGACTCAACCCTACTGAAGTCCTATCGGTGTGATAAGATTGATATATGTAAATTATTTTATGTGTACCTTACTATAATTTTTTTTATTAATTAGATCTGAACAATGCTTTTTCTTATTGTAAAAAGGTGTTGTAGAGAGGTGTTCTAAGGTCCTTTAATGTTAAAATTATTGGCACAAAGAAAGAGGAAACTGGTAGCAATTGTTGTTGCCCTATGGTATGGCCAAAGGCTGCTTGCAGCCTTGGCCGAGAGCAAGGATGTTGCTCTCCACTTGGCCAAAGGCCGGGAGTAGCAAGCTCTCGACCATAGTAGTAGCCTCCCATATAGCCAGGAGTCCTGGCTGCATGGGCAACCTTGGCAGCTAGGATTTCCTAGCTACTAAAGGTAACTCTTGGCTAGGGTTTCCTGGCCGCAAGGGGTGTTTTAGGCAGCCAGGGTGTGCTAGCTATCCATGATAGATTGAAGCCATGGAGAGGGCTGCAAAAGAGTTACTTGGGGGCTAGGGTTTCCTAGCCTCCTAAGGTTCCCTTGTGGCCAGGGACTCCTAACCATAGGGGACTCTTAGTGGATAGGATTTCCTAGTCGCACAAGGAGTCCCAAGCTGCCATTTTAGGAACCCTATAGTAGGGTATCCTAAAAATTCTAAAAATAATTAATTAAATAGTTTAATTAATTATTATATATCTAGTAATCCTACATGTGATGTGATGTATATATGTAATGTATGATATGGATGAATGATCATGAGCAATATGATGTGATGTGTGTACATATGATTATTATTATTATTAGAGCCTGCGAACCAATATTTTTTCTTATTTATTGTTGGGCCTACATGCTTGTGATTATTTTATAATTACATAGAGAGATGCGGTAGGAGTGTGGAGGTCACAGTGAGACCCATGATACCGTGGCAGGAGATCACGACGTATGGTGATGCGAAGAGGATCTGATGGAACCAATAATGACAAGATTAACAATCACATGGCATGAAGATGCGTCAATGCATACATAAATCCTATCGAGTGATTAGGCCCATTAACTCAGGCTTAATCATATTAGGTGACGGCTCATGATCATCTGGTGTGACTTGTATATATATTATATATAATACACCTACTATATATATATATATATATATATATATATATATATATATATATACGATGTAGAATATATTAAATATATATGTGTGTGACACGACAAAACAAAAACCCCTCATACGATAATATTAAGTCGGTGAGCGTGAGACAATAAGATTGACTCACATAGCTTTCCAATCATTATAGGAAGAAATTGAATCACGATATAAGTTGAGTTAGTTGAGTCACTTAAGGCTCACCTATCTACGTAACCGAGGTCTTGCCTATGACATAGAGATGTCATCGGTAACCTGAGGACATAGTATGCTTGGTCGAGTCACTCGAGAGTATATTATTAAATCAAACTCATCTTATAATAATGGTGTCGACTTAGCTTAACTTCATGATTGGTCGAGCAGTTGAGACCATGATGATTCGAAGGTCGAACATGATGGAAATTATAATGAGTTGTGATTGGCAAGAGTTATCTACCTTTCAAGCTTAATGTAATTGATCGAGTCACTCAAGGTTTTACTAAGACACTGATTGGATCTTGATCCTCACTAGAAGTATGTCGGAGATTTTCGTTTCACGTACCAAGGGTGTCATGTGATTTGTTAGAAAAATAGTAGAAGTACATTAAGATACAAATCCATATCTTAATTAGTTTTTTCATAAAGTCTGCATATTATTTATTTGTGCTATATCTTATTTATTAGAAACATATTGCTCACAAACATTCTACGTGGCATACTTGATACCAACTACCTCACTGGTCTAAACTATACAGATTGGCTCTATAATTTAAGAACTATTCTTATGGTAGAGAAATCGCTACGTCCTTGATACAATAATGCCTATGCCGAAAGAAGGGGTAAGCGAGGATGAGATCGCTCACTATATGAAGTATATAGACGATTCTAATTTGGTAAAATACTATATGTTTGCCTCCATAACTCCCGAATTACAAAGGCGACATGAGAGCATCGATGTCAATTTCATCCTTCTTTATCTTCGCCAATTGTTTTGAGAAACAAGGAAGAACTCAAAGATATGAGATATCCAAGAGTCTCTTCCAAGCTAGGATAATAGAAGGGACTTCGGTTTAAAACCATATCCTAAAAATGATAGAGTGGATCGAGAAACTCATAGATCTAAGAATAGTCCTAGAGGATAGCCTGTGCATTGATCTTATACTTCAGTCCTTGCCAAATTTCTTTTCTCACTTCATCAGAAATTTTAACATGAGCAAGTTTAAAGTGACTCTCCCTTAGCTCCTCAATATATTAAGGAAAGTTGAGAGTGCCATCGAGAAAGAGAAACCAGTTCTCTATATTGGTGAGATCAAAAAGAAAAGGACGGCCAATAAGACCCTTAAGAAAGGCAAGGGCAAAGAAAGATCGGGTAAGGCAAAAGTTGCTAATAAAGATCCGATAAAGGATAAATGATAGTGCTTTCACTGTGACAAAGATGGACACTGGAAGAGTAATTGTAAGGATTACCCTGCAAACAAGGTGAAATAAAAACATGGAGAAGCTTCAGGTATATTCATGATAACACACGGATACTGGATACGGGGAGTGCTTATCATATCTGTAACATGTTATAGATTTTAGCAAGACCTAGGAGATTGGCTAAAGGTGAGATAGACCTTAAGATGGGCAATGGAGCAAGAGTTGCTGTCGTTGTAGTTGGGGAGGTCACCCTACATCTGCCTGGTCGAGCTATCATTGCATTGGATGCATTTTTTTCTGTTCCCTATATTGTCAAAAATATTATTTTCATTTCTTGTTTGAAATTAGTAGATATAAATTAGTTTTTGAGAATAATAGTTGTTTAAAAATTCTAGATGATGAGATTATCACTAGAGGGACCTTGATAAATGACATATGTGTTAGGCACTTCTTCATACATCATGAATGTAAATACATTCAAGAGGAAACGAGATAATGTGAACAACGCATACTTGTGGCATTGTAGGCTTAGTCATATCTATAAGGGAAGGATTCAAAGGTTGCTGAAATATTGGTTCTTAGATCTATTCGACTATGAGTCATATGCAACTTGCAAACCTTGCCTTCGTGAAACGATGACCAACTCTCCTTTTTGTGAAACTCGAGAGAGAGCCACTGAGCTATTAGAACTCACATATAGTGATGTATGTGGTCCCATGTCGACTCAGACTATACGCGGTTACTTATACTTCATTATATTCACTAATGATTTTTTTATATATAAACACGTATACTTGATAAAGTATAAGTCCGAGGTCTTTGAGAAATTCAGAGAATATAAGAATGAAATAGATAACCAGATTAGAAAGAGTATAAAGACTCTTCGATTAGATCGAGAAGGAGAGTACTTGAGTATAGAGTTCACCCATATCCTTAGGGACCACGGGATTCTATCTCAATGAACAACTTCTTATACACATCAACTCAATAGTATATTAAAAGGAGCAATCACACATTGTTGGACATTGTGCGATCCATGATGAGTTTCGTTGACCTACCCATCTCAATCTAGGGATATGCCCTAGAGACCATAACTTACCTTCTATATAGAGTTCCATCAAAGTCGAGAGTGTCTACACCATATGAGATATGGAAAGGAAAGAAGTATGATCTTAAGATGATTAAGATTTGGGATTGTCCTGCCCATGTTAAAATACACAATATCGACAAGCTAAAACCAATGATACAATGGTGCAAGTTTGTGGGATACCCCAAGAAAACTTATGGGTACTATTTTTATCATCCTAAGATCCACAAGGTCATTGTTGCCAAAAGGATTATGTTTCTTGAGAAGGAACATATTCTTAATGAAAACAGTGAGAGTGAGATAGAGTTGAGCAAGGTTGGAGAACCTAGCTCAAGCACCATTCTAGAGTCTGAGTCTGTTCAGGTACCTAACACACAAGTTCCAACTTTACGCAGGTCTAGCAGAGTATCTCACCCTTCAGAAGATATATAAGACATATCTATGGAGAGGATTCTCAAGATGTTGATCCTCAAACTTATGATGAGGCTATTATGAGTATAGACTCTAGGAAGTAGCAAGAAGCCATGAATTTTGAGATCGATTTCATATACTCCAAAATAAGATTTAGAACTTTGTGGATGCAACTAAGAGTATTGTACCAATTGGTTACAAATAAATCTTCAAGAAGAAGATCAAAGTAGATGAAAAGGTGGAGACCTATAAGGTAAGACTAGTGGTTAAAGGATATCATCAAAGATAAAAAGTTAATTATGATGAAACCTTTTCACCCGTAGTCATGCTTAAATCCATCAGAATTCTTTTGGCTATTGTAACACACTATGAATATGAGATCTGGTAGATAGATGTAAAAATGATATTCTTGAATGACAACCTCGAGGAGAAGGTGTATATAATACAAGCCAGAGGGATTCGTATCCAGAGAGAGTCCAGATAAAGTATGCAAGTCGGTCAGATTCATTTATGGATTGAAGCAAGCTTCTCAAAGTTGAAACATAAGATTTGATAAGGCAATCAAATCTTATGACTTTATTAAGAACGAAGATGAGCCTTGTGTGTATAAGAAGATAAGTGAAAGCACTATCACCTTCTTGGTGTTGTATGTGGATGACATCTTAATCATTAGGAATGATGTAGGAATATTTTCCACAGTAAAGGCTTGGCTATCTAGAAACTTCTCCATGAAGAACTTAGCGGAAGCATCCTATACTTTGGGGATCCAGATTTATAGAAATAGATCCAAGAGGATGTTTGGCCTGTCCCAGCTTTGATACATATACTCTATTGTCAAAAGGTTTGGCATAGAGAACTCCAAAAGAGGTCTCATACCGTTGAGACATAGGATATCCCTAGAGAATCCTAAAGAATGTACGGACATGGATAAAATAGCATATGCCTAAGTGATAGAGTATATCACGTATACTATACTATATACTAGACCTAATATAATACATGCTCTTAGTATCATAAATAGGAATCAGGCGGATCCATGTTTGGAACACTGGAAGGCAATTAAGTGTATCCTTAAGTACTTGAGAATGACTAAGGATCTTTTACCGGTATATGGAGAAGGTAGCCTCCAGGTTGAGGTCTATACAAACTCAAGTTTTTAGTCTGAAATTGACGATAGCAAGTCAAACTTAGGATATATTTTCGCCCTGAATGGAGAAGCAGTAAGCTGGAAGAGTTCTAAGTAAGATACTACTGCTGACTCGATCACATAGACAAAATACATTACTGTGGCAGAAGCAGTAAAGGAAGGGGTGTGGATGAAGAAGTTAATCAGGGATTTGAGGGTCGTATCGAGCAGCGTTGAGCGGATTCCCATATACTACGACATTAATTGGTTAATAGCTCTAGCAAAGGAACCTAGGTCTCATCAGAAGTCTAAGCATATTCTGATAAAGTTTCACTTAATAAGAGAGATCATAGCCCGTAAAAATATAGCAATTAAAAGAGATTTATTTGAAGATAACATTACGAATCCACTAACAAAGCCATGGGCTCATATTATCTTTGAGTGTCACTAGGGTCTAATGAGGATCAAACATAGAGGTGATTACCTTTAGGTCAAGTGGGAGATTGTTGGTTACAGGTGCCCTGTAAGCCAATCACATGAGTGATGACACGTGTGACTCACTGCATAGTCCTTTTACATTATTATTTATTAATATATTCTTAATTATATTATCTATTATATATATATATATATAATGATATCTTTAGTTTTGTGCAATGGGAATTGGATCATGATGAGATCACGATAATAAGATCGATTCGTCTTTAAACACATATCCTAAATAATCCCAGTCATAAGTTGCTTGAGAGAGACATTGAGATACTTGTATAGACCAGCGTGCTGTATACCTATCCATATGATGGCGGTGGTTGGTCTCATAGCCACTTATGTGGAGACACTGAGGATACAGTACAAGTGCTCGTTAAAGAATGAGTTCATTGATTAATCACATAAAATTTTATATAGTTAATGATACCTGACATTAGATAGTGATTCCGTAGTCTTAGTTGTGTATTTGGTCCTTAGACTTGAGACACCAAGGATGCGTTGTTTGGGTACTTCTCTCTGACATCAAACTTACAGGTTTTAAATGTTCCAGATCTGGTGCAACCGATTATCGGGATAGGTAGCTAACCTTACGAAGGCTATTGAGTGTCAATAGAGGATCATCCACTCTCAGAATTATAATAGAAATATCTCATATGCTCTCACTCAGGTAAATCACTGATTAGGTTGGTCGGATTAAGAGAGAAGTTCTTTACAAGAATCCAATTAGAGTAAGACTTAGATAGATTTCGCATGTATCTTGACAGTATTATACTCAGTATATAATCTTTGGGATATTAGATGAATAAGGGATTATACATACATGATAATTAAGGACAAACATATCCAACGGATAAGATCTCTTATATCATCTGGGGACGATAGTCGATGAGTTGAATGAATTATTATGAGATAATAATTCACAGAGTTAGAAGGAGTTCTGACAGGTAGAACTCACGGCTAGTTCGGTATTGGGCCTAGAGGGTCACATAGCTATGGTGGATGCTTCAGTGTAAAGGATTTAATATAAGTTATCTAATTAGCCCCTATTCTCATTAGATGAGACTCTACATTGATGGGCTCCTTGCATGAGACCCAATTAGAGGCCAAAAGAGATTATTAAATAGAGATCCAATAATACAATGTTAGTGGGTAATTCAATTAAGATCTAATACCACCAAGACATGATCCATTAGAGTTATGTGGGTGGCTCTCTATAAATAGAAGTGGAGGCATATAGATGATAGGTTGTACCTTTAGCTACCCCCTCTTACTCTCTTCCCTCCCTCTAAGTAAAAGTTATGAGACTTGGGGTTGCAATTGAAGGAGTATTGCTGCAGCAATCCATCATATGGATATTGTTAGAGAGGAGGACATTTGACCTCCTTCATCCTCTCTATCCGAATATGGAAAAATAGTGATATACAATCTCCCTAGGTAAACAATCTCTCACACGATGTAGATTTTAGTTTATGACTTTTTCTTCTCACCAATCTTTACATTATAATTTTGATCTACGTAGGAAATCGATTTTGTTTTAATCTTTTGTTGTGCATGTGATGTTCCCGCTGAAGTTTCCCAACACTTTACACAATTTTGTCTATACTAGAGGAAGAGGCAAGCGAGGATGAGATCGCTAGCTATGTAAAGTATATAGATGATTCCACTTTGGTTAAGTGTTATATGTTAGCATATATGACTCCTGAGCTGTAGAAATACCATAAAAGTATAGATGTCAATTTCATCATTCTTCATCTTCGCTAGCTATTTAAGAAATAGGGAAGAACTAAAAAAATATGAGATATCTAAGAGTCTCTTCCGAGTTAGGATGACAAAGGGGACATCGGTCTAAAACCATGTTCTGAGGAGGATAAAGTGGATTGAGAAATTCATAGGTCTATGAATGATCCTAGAGGATAACCAATATGTTGATGTTATACTTCAATCCTTACTAGATTCATTTTTTCAATTCATTATAAACTTTAATATAAATAAGTTTGAGACCTAAAGATGTTGAGGGAAACTGAGAGCACCATAAAAAAAGAGAAGCCAGTTCTCTATATTGCTGAGACTAAGAAGAAAAGGAATGTGAATAAGTCCCTTAAGATGGGCAAGGGTAAGGGCGGATCAAGCAAGACAAAGGTTGTTAAGAAAGATTCGACAAAAGATAAAGGCTAGTGCTTCCACGACGGTAAAATAGGCACTAGGCGAGGAACTGCAAAGAATACCTTACAGAAGGCAAAACAGAATCTTGAAGAAGCTTTATATACATTTATGTTTAGTCTTCATTTGTCAAATTTTTATGATAACACAATGGGTATTAGATACCAAGAGTGCTTATCATATATGTAATTTGTTGTAGGTTATGACAAGGCTTAGGGCATTGGCGAGAGATAAAATGGACCTCAAGATAGGCAATGGAGCAAGAGTTGTGGTTGATGAGGTCACCGCATATGCGTGGTGGAGTTATTATTGCATTAGATTCATGTTATTATGTTCCTTCTATTATCAAAAACATTATTTTCATTTCATGTTTGACGGTTATGGGATGTAAATTAGTTTTTGAGAACAATAATTGTTCATTGAGTTTGGATGATGAGTCACTAGAGGAATGTTGAATAATGGTTTATATATGTTAGACATCTCTCTACACTTCATGAATATAATTATGTCCGAAAGAAAACGAGATGAAGTGAACAGTGCATAACTGTGACATTGTAGGCTGTCATATCTGTGAGGGAAAGATTCAAAATTTACTGAAAAATAGATACTTAGATCCATTTGACTATAAGTCATACACAAATTGTGAAACTTGCCTTTATGAGAAGTTGACTAACTCTTCATTTAGTGAAACTAGAGAGAGAGCCACGAAGTTGTTAGAACTCATATATAACGATATATGTAGTCATATGTCGACTCAGGTCATATGTGGTTATACTAGGGAAGGGAGAAAGAGGAATGAAATTCAAAAAAAGAAACCGATGGTCGAGTTACACTTATTGAAATAATTTTTTATTAAAAAAATAAACTCAAGATAATACTTGCATAAAATAAATAACTAGTTCACTACCGAGTTTAAAATCAGAAAGGGGTATAGGTATTTCACCACCCTAAGGATATTAAGCAAGGATACAAAATTATAACAAAAGACTCACCATTCAAGAAAACATCTAAGAAATATAGAGTTTAAGAGAGAACTTAAAGAGATCTTCTACCAATACCATCATATTCTAAAACTCCTTTCTAGCCCTATAATACCAAAATAAGTACTAGTGTATAAAACAACACTTCATGTATAGAGAACTATAAAACTAAATGCTTTACAACTGGTAACTAACGACTTTAATGCATTCCTTGGTCAAGAAGGAAAGCACCTTGAAATAGCTTTAAGTTTGCCCAAGGAATATGCTCTTAAACTATCATATTTGAGTGGGTTCGGTTAAAGGTTATAGGACAATATTATGGACTATAGAGAATATCATAGGATTAACAAGATCAACACGTGCTGATTGTAACAAATTAGATACTCTCATATTAATCTCCCTAGGTTTAAAAATATTTATTTTCAAGTCTTCATTTGTTTCATCACCACATTAAGGACTTAAATCAGCTACATTGAATGTTGATGACACCCCATAATCTTCAAGTAGTTTGAGCTCATAAGCATTCTCGCCAATTCTCTTAAGTACCTCAATGAACCATCAACCTATGGTTTCAATTTCTCAAATTTGCTTGGCGAAAACCTCTCCTTCCTTAGATAAATCCCGATCAAATCATCCGCATTAAACCTCATATGCTTTTTGTGTTTGTTGACAGTTTGTATGTACCTCCCATTTTGCTTCTTAATTTTTGCTTTACCACTATCATGTAACTTCTTTATTTGCTAAGCCCTCTCGTTAGCATCTCCACTAAATTGCTAAGTTATAGAATGAGGGACTAGGTCTAAAAGACCAATAGGATTAACACTATAAACAACCTCAAAAGGACTCTTACTAATGTTATGATGTATGAAATGATAGTAGGCAAACTTAATTTACGGAAGAATGAGATCTCATTACTTAATATCTTGCCAACATAGCTTCTAAGTAAGTTTCCCAAGCTTATGTTTGTTACCTTTGTTTGCCCATAGGTTTGTGGATAATGAGAGCTACTGAAATTAAGATGTGTACCCAACTTCCTCCATAAAGTTCATCAAAAATAGCTAAGAAATTTTGAGTCTTAATCATACACCATAGTTTTTAGATGTCATACAATCTAATAATCTTCTTGAAGCATAAATTAGTAATATGAGATGCATCATTTGATTTATTGTAGGGAACAAAGTGAGGCATTTTGGAGAATCTGTCAACAATAACTATGATAGAATCTTTGTTCCTTTTAGTTATTGGTAGTCCCAAGACGAAATCAAGGCTCACATTCTCCCATGGAGCATTAGGCACTGGTAATGAAATGTACAGACTTGAATTTTGGCTTGTTATTTTTTCCAAATGACATACTCAGCATGGCTTTACTCACCATATCTCTAAAAATCTTAAGCTAATAAAAATTTGTTTGAATAAGAGTTAGAGTCTTGTCCCTACCAAAGTATCCTCTCAAAACACCACCATAAGCTTTAGTTAGAATTACATGTCTCAAAGAACAAGATGGAACACACAAGGCATTAGCTCAAAAAAGAAAACCATTAAAGATAGAAAATCACTGAAAAAACCTAATTTACAACTCTGCTATATTGAGCTAAAATCTATATCATTATCATAGAGATATTTGAATGTCTCAAATCCAATCACCTTAACTTTCATGGCTCATAATAAAGAATATCGTTTACTCAATGCATCAACAACTACATTCTGAACACCAGATTTGAAGTTATAAGATTACAAAAACTCCACCCAAGTTGTATGCCTCTTGTTTAGCTTGTGATGGTGATTAATAAACTTCAATGCCTCGTGATTAAAATATAGGACACATGACTTGGCAAGAAGATACTGACTCCAATGATATAAAGCTCGATAAATGGCTCCTTATCATAAGTAGAATATCTTCTCCTTGTATCATTCAGCTTCTCACTAAAAAAGATAGCGGGCTTTGCTTCTTGGCTCAAAACAGTACCAATTCCTATATTAGAGTTATCACATTTAACCTCAAACACCTTGTCAAAATTAGATAGTACCAAAATAGGAGCTTCGATTATCTTTCTTTTTAATAGCTCAAAAGCTTCATCATCCTCAGTAGTCCACTTGAATTTATCACCTTTCAGGCATTCATTGATCAGAGCAACAATCGAGCTGAAACCCTTGATGAATCTTCTGTAAAAGGAAGTTAAACTATGAAAACTCCTTATATTATGTAATGAAGTAGGTGATGGCTAATTAAGAATAGCTTCTACCTTACTTTGATCCATGATGATTCCATTTTTTAAAACAATATATCCTAAAAATACCACACTAAGAGTAAAAAGTTCACATTTCTTCAGATTAGCATAAAGCTTTTGCAGCCTCAAAATAAGAAAGATCTTCTTAAAATGATTCATATGCTCTTTCTCATTCTTGTTGTACAGTAATATGTCATCAAAGTAAACTACAACAGAAGTCTCAATGCATGGTTTAAGTATGTGATTCATAAATCTTATAAAATGCTAGGAGCATTAGATAGCTCAAATGACATAACGAACTATTCATATAAGCCTTCTCTAGTTTTAAATATTATTTACCATTCATCTTCAGGCCTCAGTTCTTATTTGATGATAATCACTCCTCTAAGTAATTTTAGAAAAAATCGAAGCACCATATAATTGATCAAGTAAATCATCTAATCTTGGAATAGGAAAATGATAGTTGATTATGATTTTATTGGTGATGTGACTATTTATATACATTCTCCAAGAACCATTTTTCTTAGGCACCAACAAGGCTAGAACTATAGAAGGACTTATGCTCTCTTAAATCAACCCCTTTTTCACTAACTCATCTACTTGTCTTTAAAGTTCTTCGTGCTCCTTGCAACTCATTATGTAGGTTATCTTGTTAGGTAGGAGAGCCCCTAGAATAAGATCAACATGATGTTGAATGTCTCTTGAAAGTGGAAGGCCATGTGGAATCTCTTCCAATATTTTGAAACTCCTTCAGGTTTGGTTTCATGTATGCTAGTGGCTCCTTATGATATTTATTCTCCTCTACTATTACTAGAGCCAAAACATGACCACTCCTTTCTAATCCATCATTGCATTCACCATAGGACATAAAAAATAAATTGTGATCAGCATAAGTAACCTCTTCCTCATGATCATCATATTTTGGTTCATCATTAGCTTCATTTCTTTCTCCATCTCTATACTCTTCAACAAATATAACAATCCTCGATAATCTAAAGCAATATACCCAAAGTCATCTAATCCTTTAATCTTGCCTTGCACCTTCGATACTATTTCACTTTGGAGAGTAGACTTGAAATTTTCTCCTCCCATATAACCATCTTTTGCCTCATATCGAGAACCCCTTTCAAAATTTTGTTGCTTCTTCGCACTAAGATCTCTTTACTTAAAATCATGGCTTCTGAGAAATATTTCTTGCCTATAGTTGTTAGGTAAGTATTTTCTTTTCAACTCCTTTTTCATGTTCTCTCATGTAACGATCTTACTCTTCCCCTCACATTCTCTTTACTTCTTTAGATTTTTTTACCAAAAAGATACATTCCTTCTGAGTTTGAGTACCATAAGTTTTACTTCTTTTTGTTCTGGTGGTTTATGAAAATCAAATATTCTTTCCACCGTATTAAGCCAATCAATAAAGTCATCAACATTGATTTTACCTTCAAACTCTAGAATTTTCAATTTTGTGTTGTATTTGTTCTATCACTCATCTTGGTCTCTATGCCTTGCCTAAAATCTTCCAGACTCCCTTAGGTAATAAGGTGTATCATCATCAGAACTAAATATTTGGGCATCATTTTCATGATGATTGTTTCTACTCTGAAATTCTTTAATGATTTTATTTTTTTTCTTGTAGACTACGTAGCAATTTTTGTAGCTATAATCTCAAGGATTCAACATCACCTTCATGGTCACTACCTTCACTAATTATTTTTTCATTTCGTATTATCATGATCTTTAACCTTTAATTCTGATACCAAACTAATACTGGGGAATAGAGAAAGAGAAATAGAATTTGAAAAAAGAAACTAATGGTCGAATTGCATTTGCTCAAATAAGTAGTGGTTCATATGGATATGTCTCATGTGTATCGTTATGTATCTATGTTTGAATGTGTGGGAAAAATCTAATCATGCAAACTTGTTAGTCTTTGTCCCTTCAAAGATGTCCTGCATGCTCTGCTATGATGATTAATACTATAGTAGATTAGTATGAACATAACCAAGAAGCTTTGTAGATCGATGATGCTTTTTACTTACTAAGTTGGCTTGTGGTACATGAGATGTGAAAAATTAAAACTAATGAAGTGGTTTTGATGCTTGACTTGGAAGAGTATACATTAGCCCGTCTTCTAAGAGTCTTAATGCTGAAGCTTAAAAGGAAATGAACTTTTGCTCATGCAATGCCTGACAAAATTTGTCCAAACCAATCCATTTCATCCATATATACCATGATTTTACCACTGGTCTTCTGATTCTGCAGTGCCTATGAAAAAAGTTCAAATATATCAATTCTTGTATTCTTTTTACCTGATATCTAAAACCCTCGTGGTCAAAATTGGTTGGACCTCTCCCTAATGTTTTCTTACGTCTCTCAGATTATAGACATAACATGTCATTACTATTTTTGCAATATTAACATTTTTAATGTTTATTTAAGTTTCATGATTTAATCAAGTCTTACTTACCAGTCTCTATAGTGAGATTTACATTGTCATTTGTCTTTCACAGGCTTTCGATGAGGCTATCTCGGAGTTGGTCACCGAGTGAGGAATCTTACAAGGATAGCACATTGATCATGCAGCTGCTTCATGACAACTTGATCTTGTGGACCTCGGATATCACTATCAGTACTTCTCCTTATCAGTTTCTTGATTTGCAATTGATATTATGATTGTTCAAACACGCTTACAAATGTTTTGGTCGACAGGAGGATGCTAGAGACGACATCAAATAACCCTTAGTACATGAATCTGAAGGACATTGCCTCGTATTTTTCTTTTGGGGTTTCTCGGTGTGTTTGACAGGTCTTTCTCCTAGATGCTGTTGTTGGTAGCGAACCTTTTTAATCTATTTGACCTACAATTTAACATGTTTTCGAAGATCCAATGTGCTTATACTTTATCAGAGAAGCTTTTAGCTTTCATGATATCTTTTATATTGGCTTTTTTCTTGTGTTTTATTCATTTATTATATCTGAAATCGAATATTTGAAGAGCACAACTAGGATCAGTGACAGAAATAGAATGGGAATATCTCAAATTCATCGTCTGCTGATGTTGATGGTGTGCCAAAATGCCCTTGCAGTCGACCCTCTTCCTCTAAGGTTGGTCACATGGCGATTTCTCAGTCAATCCCTTCGGTGCTTGCCTCTTTTGTCTCTCGGTCTCCACCATTAATCTAATTGAGTTCTTTCTGGGATGGTTGTTTTCGATCTCTCAACTTTTCTATGCCTGTTGGTGTTTACTGTTATAGCATCTTCTTCTTCTTCGATCCAATTGCGTCTTACTCTAAAGGTTAGCCTTTTTCCCGTCTCTCCTATTTTGCTAGACCCATATGTTTCCTCTATTGATCCTTCGGCAATCGATGGAGCTTCATGACGATCAACGATGATGGGGTTGCACAACATATGGTGACGTTGACAGATAACTCTTTATCGGTTAATCTTCTTCCATCACTTGCAATAATATCAAACTGATTCAACACTTTTGCCTTGATGTCACGGATAAAGATATAAACAAGATGTCTGATATAATACTCATGTATGTCTGTATCTTTCGATTTTTATTTAAACTTTATACAACATAACGAGCTAGCAGTAGACTTGACAGTCTTAGTTTGATTAACTTTTGTGGTCATTTTCAATTTGTAAATGAGAGTTATGTCATGTGGGCACTTATGGGGATTTCGGTCTGTAATGGATCATGACCTTTTGTTGTATGACCGTTTAGAGCTTGTGAAGTCCATAGTTATAATTTGCATTGGCTATAAAGTATTTGCTAAAATGATTATTTTTTATTTTGAGTAAAATACTTTCTCTAATCATTTTTCTTTTTTTATAGGTCCTAAAGGATCATAGGGGGTTTTGAGAAGGCTATCCTTTGTGAACAAACACGCAAGTATGTCGCACGACTTAGGTAAAACCAACTAAATTCGTGATATTTGATATGAAAGAGAGATAAGCTCATATAAAAACACTTGGCATGCAAATGTGGTGGACATAGCGAGGCTATGTTGAGGGCAATCAGTGTATGCAATTGTTTGGGAAGAAACATACATTAAGATATAGGGAAAGGAGTCGCTCATAGAACTAGATTTCTAAGATTGACATTTAGAGGAAATGTCAAGTCACTCATATAAGCTATGGCTCGACGTTGGCAATCAAATTTGGCGGTGCTCAAGGCAAGCAGGACGCTTAGTAAAGGATAAGACCATGCAAAGTGAGATAGGTTGCATAGTGACCAAAAGAGTTATACAAAGCTCACAAATGTGAGGAGAATTACTAACTCAAGAATTTGATACTCATGCAAGGGCTTATATGCAAATATGGAGTGTCAATGGCCATCCCAAGACAATCGAAACTTTGCACTATATAACATTAAAATTTTCTCTTCAGTACAGGAAGGATATATTCATAGAAAGCTGAAGTGTGCAATAAGTTCAGCATGTTGCTTGACCTTGAGGGCTGCAGCGGGGGTTATATTGGTGAAAAATCATAATCTAACAAGTGTATTTGCAAAGACAGAATAATATATAGTTTATTCAGCAAGGCGGAGTAGTCCAAGGGGATGGTGGTCTTCGAAACTTCTAGAGGGAATGATGTAATAGAAAAGTTACTCCAACATAACAGATATTTAGAAAGGATAAGTCTTGATTCTCTAGAGAGAGAATCATGTACAACGGACTGCACATGTTTAGGAGTACCTCAAGACAACAACTCTACAAAGCTCAACGGATTGAGTGAGCAGTAAGGAGTCGTAACATGATCTTATATGTACGGTATTGGTGGATGCATTATGAGATCAAGTGGGAGAGCAATTTAAGGCAACACCAAATGAAGGTACACTTGGAGCTGATGTGAAAATCATACTCAATGGAGGGCTGACCCTAAAATGGAGGACACAAGGGCCACCATCAATTCAATACAAATCAAGGGGCAGAATAACTTGCTTGTAACTTGGAGAAGTGCTCAAGCTGCATGAAGGGAGTCGACATTAGAATATGGAACATGGAGTGAAGGCACAAAGCTTTTCTTGGATAGAGATTAAGGACATGAACTATTGTAAGGCAAGAGCATAGTCATGTTATTCCATGGGTCCCTTATTCTGATGGAGTAGACTCATCCTGCATGGTGCCAAAGATGAAAGGAGCCTCGAGACACATGCATGTTATCTCGAAGAAGCATTTGATTGAGGAATTAAGGTGACTTAACTTGCATATGTGAAGTTGGGGTTAGAAAGTCATGGCACGGGGCAAGAGGATACGGAGGTGAGGTACTCTTGAAGAATATGCTACAGTGCTGCCATTTGAGTTATCGTGAAGGACGCAGTATACAACATATATTATGCTGGGGGTAGAAGCCTAGTATATAGACAATGGTATACCAATTTCAATAAAGTCAATGGACTTTAAGAGCTACTAGGTGATGGACTATCTTAGAACTAAATCGAAGGTGGACAAATGTCAATTACCAAAGGAGCAAACATAATCGAAGATGGCGGAGACCCTATGATATGCTAGCAAATGCCGCACAGAGGGATCATATTCTGAGTTTATCCCACAAAAATTTGAATACAGTAAAGATGTCACTAAGAAGTAACATGGTGTAGCAGATTATGGTGGAATAATTCGAAGCAATACAACATACGTGGAAGAACTCCTGTAAGAGACTTGATCATATAGAGATATGATTAGGAGCTATAGGGAGCTCCACTTTGGTGAACAACATGATAGCAAGAAGAGCTCTGGATTTAAGCAGTAAATGTAATATTACCACAGAGGTGGGTCTTCCATACGTGCATTGGATAAAAGCCTTGGTCATTAGCATATGAGGGTTGTACCACCAAGGGGGAATTCTGAGTGCAAGTACTAGTGAGTCCTATAGGAGGACTTGAATTAGAGTGCCTAGAGAGTTTGACTACTCCAAAGTTCATATTCCCTTAAGAGAGCCCAACAAGTTAGAAGACAAGGTCGAGTAGGCGAATGTTGTTACTAAGGAAACTAAAGAGAACAGAATTAATGTGAGCCCTACAATAGGATGGCAAAGGCCATGCATATTAGTTTTTGTCTATCTTTCTCCTAACCAAGGAGAGCTACTTAGAGAACACAGAGGTGTTCAAATATGTGGTCGAAAGGGGTGAGGAAGCGGCGATGAGTCCAGATGGACTCAGCTATCCAAAACCAAATGTCGGTTATAATAGAGGTGGACTCAGAGGAGTGTCACAGTATTGCAGAGGTGGATTTACTAATCGCGAAGAAAGGGACACATATAAGGCAATGTATGATAGAGTCATGGGCATAACAATGCTATGGTATTATAGAGGTGAGACTTCCATGAAGTTATCGATCTCTTGCTCTCATAAAGGGAGAGCATTGGTCATGAAAGGGGTCGAAAGGTAGAGAATATAAAGGTAAATTCCAAGTACTAAGACAAGGTTGAAGGATGGAGGCTAGTGGGCTTTCTAAGACTAATGTCAACAAAGACAATTATACAATCTCATATGTAACAAAAACTATCAGAGACTTGCTCTAAGTTGAGGTAAAATTTTGCTCTTTCAAGCAAAACTTCTTGCATTCCAGAAGTTCGATGGTAGTAAAGAGGTGAATTGCAGTAGCTAACTCAATGCAAGGAGTACAAAACTTCAAGTGATTTAAAAGTGTGATAAAAGAGTGGTTGAAGGCTAGTAACCAGCTCGATGTATGAAATGCAACTCTCGAGGAGGCAAGCAAAGCCAAGTTACCTTTTGACTTCTTAACTTTTAGGAATTGCTATATGATATTAGGTATCATTAACCATCCAATATTTCATAAGCGAATCAATCAGTGAACTCATTCTTCAATGAGTACCTATATTGTACCCATAGTGTCCCCATATGAGTGGCGATGAGACCAGCCGCCTCTATTATATGAATGAGTATATAGTACACTGATCTATCTGCTTATCTCGGTGACCCTCTCGAGTAATCTATAATTGGGATTATTTAGGATTTGTAGTTAAATATGGATCGCTCTTATTATTGTGATCTCATCACGATCCGATTCTTATTGCATAGATCGAAGGATATTGAAGTATATGCAACATGCAACAATATAAAGTGAGAATATATCAATAATAATAATAAGCAAAAAAATTACATAGTGTGTCACACATGTCATCACTCGTGTGATTGGCTTGCATGACACTTGTAACTAGTAATATCTCACTTGATCTAAAGCTAATTACCTACATGTCTGATCCCTATCAGACTTCTGTGATACTCAAAGGCAATTTAAGACAACGGGTTCCTCAATGGATATGCAATATTATCTTCGGATACAACTCTTCCTATTGCTACATCTCTACAGGCCATGATCTCTCTAATCAGTTAAAACCTATTGAGGATAATTTTGATGAGACCTAGGTTCCCTTTCTAGAGCTATTGTCCATTGGTGTCACTATATATGTGAATTAACTCCTCGTTGCTCAGTACGACTCTCAAATCTATGATGAACTTCTTCATCCAGACTACCGCTTTCATTACTTTTGCTATAGTAAAATAGTATGTCTTTGTAGTAGTATCTTTCTTGGAACTCTTATAGTTTACTACTCCATTCAGGGTGAAGACATACCCTGAGTTTGACTTGCTATCATCGATATCAGACTGAAAACTTAAGTCTATGTAGCCCTCAACCTAGAGGCTACCTCCTCCAAACACCACTAAAAGATTCTTAGTCCTTCTCAAGGACTCAAGGATGCACTTTCTTTCTAGTGTTCCAAATCTAGATCCACCTGATACCTACTCTTAACACTCAAAGCATGCGTTATATCAGACCCAGTACATAACATAATATACATGATAGACCCTATCACCGAGGTATAGGGTATCCTATCCATGTCTACCCATTCATTAGGAGTTCTTAGGAACATACTCCTATAAAATGATATTTTATGTCTCATCGGTATAAGACCTATCTTGAAATTATTTATGCCAAACCTTTTGATAAAAGAATTTATGTACCTAAATTGGGATAAGTCAAGCATCCTCTTAGACCTATCTCTATAGATCCACATCTCCAAAATGTAGGATGCATCCCCTAAGTCCTTCATAAAAAGTGTTGGAATACCCAAGCCTTAATTATGGAAAGTATTTATACATGATTCATAATAACCAGGATGTCATCCACATATAACAACAAGAATGTGATAACACTCCCACCTACCTCCTATACAAACAATGCATAAAGTCATAAGATTTGATCGCCTCATCAAATCTTATGTTCAACTTCGGAAAGCTTGCTTCAGTCCATAGATAGACCTAAGCAATCTACACACCTTATATAGACTATCTTTGAATATGAATCCCTCTGGTATTATTTATATATACCTCCTCGAGGTTACCATTGTGGAATGTAGTTTTCACATTCATCTGTCAGATCTCATAGTCATAGTGTGATGCTAAAAGAATTCTGATGGATTTCAGCCTGGCTACAGGTGAGAAGGTTTCATCATAGTCATCTTAAAGCCAAAATTCAAACCCCCAAGTTTCCAAGGTACTAGCGGTACCACCGTCGGCACTAAGCGATAACACCACCGAATAGAGCCCGAGAATCTAAGATCTGGTGGTAACATCACTAGGGATAAGTGGTATACCATCGACAACTGATAATACCACTGCTTGGGAACCTCGAAAAAGTATGTTTCAATACTTTTCGTACCTTAGGCTATACCATCTCTTGACCTGATGATACCTCCTCCTAGATCAATGAAATAAGTCTCTTAATGGGCTCAAATCCATCTTAAATAAGGCCCAATTATGACCCAATGAGCCTCTAATTTAGTTGGCCTAATTATAATTAAAAACTAACTCTATTATAACTCTAAACTACTTCGATCTAAATAAATTATTGCAAAGCATGAATCACATGTTGTCTAGCATGTTATCGATTTATCAGATGCTTCGTCTGACCATTCAACGCATCATCCTCTCTTACGACGTATTACCCATCAACATGATGACCTTCAGAATATCTGATCTCCTTGGCGCAATGTTGATTCTACTAGCCCGATGCCCGAACTCATGACATGAAGCCTTTTACCGACACGTCGACCAATCTTTTGACATTTTCTACTCTAGCCTAACAACTGATTCTTCTTGCTTTAATCAATTTGCTTCTCCTTGATCAAAGTTAGTCATATATCACTTGTATGCACATTAGATCATAACTTTCTTAATTGGTTTCTTTATCAAAATCCAAGATTCAACAATCTCCCCCTTTTTGATGATAACAACCAATTGATGATATAATTTAACTAAACTTCTCCTATCAATATACAATATCAAAACCAACTTTAAATTTAGAAAATCATAAAAATTAGATCATTATATGCATCATAAACTCATGTGTATTGCATACATAATTTCACATCATTTTAAATTATTAAAGTATATTGCACCATGATTCAAATTTTAAGTTATCGTTATAACTTCTCTCTATTAAAGTACATAATACATGATTAGATCATCATCATAACTTCTTCATGCATGATTAGATTATCATCATAACTTCTCCCCCTTTGTCATTAACAAAAAAGAGAAAAATGCAATATGTAAGTCATTGAAACATGCAAGCTAGTAATTTTTGAGATGTGCAAGTTTAGTAATTTTTTGCTTCTTCTTGAAATGTGCAAGTTAGCAAATTTTGTCTCCTCTTTTGGGATGTGTAAGTTTATAAGACTTTCTCCTTGAAATATATAAACTAATAAGTTTTTCTCCCCCTTTGTTATTGTCAAAAAGAAGGGAAATAACAATGGCACAAAATTTTTTACATCAATGTTCCAATCATCATATAAAAGATATCAAAGATAATTTTGATTTGATGATGGTGTATACATGTTATAATTACAAAGGAGTTATAAAAATCATGTCATGAAAGATACTAATATCAAAGATCATGAAAGATCAGATCATGAATACCAAATAATTCATTTTGATAAATCTCCTATTTAGTAAATAATAAAAATAAATCTTAGGAGATTAAATAGTAAGCGATCTTTAAAAGAAATCTTAAGTGATGAATTTCGAGAAATCAAGAGAAAAATCTTGATTCATTTGGATAAATCCCCTTAAAGAAAGCACCATACGAGAATAGAAGTTCTTGATTCATGCTTAAAAATTCTCAAGTTATCAAGTTCATGATTTAGATGTATAAGTCTTCTTTTTTAGTAAATAGTAAAACAAAGAAATCATATAATATAAAAAAATATTTTGATTTCATAAAACGAAACCTTATGTCAAGAAATCAAAAGAAAATTTATGATTTGATTAAAAAATCTCATTCAAATTCAACATATCAAATCATCAAAATCATTTTAGAGATTCAAAATAATAGATTCAACAATGACTAAGGATCTCTTGTTGAAAAATCAAAAAGCCTTAGAGATAGAGAAATTTTAAAGAAAAATTATTTCCATTTTAGTTTTGATTGATTTCAACAAGCATACCCAAGACTTTTATGCCAAAATCATGTATTATTATTTAAAAAATAAAGATAAATTTTATCAAAAATTATAAATATTTAAGCATAAACCATCTTTAATAAAAAATCATCAACTTTAAATGATAATTTTTAAAAAAATAATTTATAATTCTCACTACCCTTTTTTATTAAATAATTTATGAAAAGCATCAAGTAATTCCTTGTAAGCTAAAAAAAGATTCACTTGATTTACTTACCTCGATGTTGTGAGCCTCATTTTCATTTGTTTACTCCTCTTCTTCAAATGCACTTGATTTGTTTGAGGTGGACTTGAGCGCGTTCTTCTTCTTTTGCAACTTCTTCTTCAATTTTAGATATTCACTTTTAAAGTACCCTGGCCAATTACATTTATAGAAAGTTATTGTGTTCTTTTTTAGTTTATTTTTATTCTTATATTCATATTTTATAAACTTTTTAAAACCTTTTGTGAAGAGTTCAAAGTCATCCTCGTCACAATGAGGTCTCACTCGAGTGGTCTTTTAAAATGTTCTAAGTGTCAAGTTCTTCCTATTATTTGAAAGGTTGTTCGTATGTCCATCATATGCTATACATGTCATTTCATAGGTCATCAATAACCCGATAAGTTCTTTAAGTGGAAAACAATCTAAATTTTTCGTTCCTTGTATGACATTGACTTTTGGATCCCAATTTTTAGGAAGGGATCTTAGAATTTTATTAACAAGTTCGAGGTTAGAAAAACTTTTACTAAGTGGTTTCAAACCATTGACGATATCCGTAAAACGGGTATACATATCTCTAATGGTTTTGCGTGGTTTCATTTGAAATAATTCAAAACTATGTATCAAAAGATTAATTTTAGAATATTTAACTCTACTTGTGCCTTCGTATGTGATTTCAAGAATGTGGCAAATCTCATATGCAGTTTTACAATTCAAAATATGATTAAATTCATTTTTATATAGAGCACAAAATAAAGTTTTCATCACTTTAACATTTAAAGAGAAAATCTTCTTCTCCAAATCATTCTATTCATTCATTGGTTTATAAGACTTTTGAAAAGTATTTTCAATGATATTCCATAAACTGAAATCCATAAAAAGTAAAAAAAATCATTCGAGTTTTTTAATATGTGTAGTTTGTCCCATTGAACATAAGAGGATGAGTGATGAAAAACCCTCTTGATTGCTAGCAAAAGTTATTTAATCTCTTTTGAGTATTAAACCAAATGAGAAGAACTTGACTCTGACACTAACTGTTAGGGTCAAATCGGCACTGGGGGGTAGCGGGGTGAATTAGCACTTCTGTAAAAACCTTGGTTTGAAAACTTTCATTCAATACAACCCATTTTAAAAATATGTTAAACCTAAAAATATTCTTAAAAGTAGTGAGCAAGTGGATCAGTAAGTAATAAGAATAAAATGTATAAAAGAGATATACAAACTAGATTTATAGTGGTTCGATCCATGTGACCTACATCCACTCCAGATTCCTCTTCACTCAAGGCCACTGGCTTCCAGTACTAATCATTTTCCAATGGGCGAAGATAAACCATCCCTTACAACTCTTTCTCCTTATATATACACTGATCAACAGTATTTTCCTTAAATCCGAAGGAAGTAATGGTATCATGAAACTTTATATACCATTGTCTAGAAGCTTGTTTAAGGCCATAAATACATTTCCTAAGTTTACAAGCCCAACTTTCCTTTCCCTTTTCTATGAATCCTTCAGGTTGTTCCATATAAATTTTCTCATCTAGATCTCCATTCAGAAATGTTGTTTTCACATCCATCTGATGTAACTCAAGATCATAATGAGCTACTAATGCCATGATGATTCTTAATGAGTCCTTTCAAGAAACTAGAGAGAAGGTCTCATGATAGTCAATGCCCTCCTTCTGAGAAAAACCTTTGGCCACAAGTCTGACTTTATATCGTTCGATATTGCCCACCGAGTCACGTTTAGTCTTAACGACCCATTTACAACCGACCCTTTTACAATTATTGGGCAATTCAACGAGTTCCCAAACACCATTCAGGTCCATTGATTTTAACTCATCTTTCATTGCATCATACCATTTTTCAGAATCATTACTTTCTATAGCTTGTGAAAACGATAAGGGGTCTCTTTTCATTCCTATATCAAAATTTGATTCTTGTAGATATACCACATAATCATCAGAAATTACATGTTTCCTTTTTCTTTGAGATCTTTTCAAAATTGCTAATTGTGATTGTTCTACAAGACTATTAGCGGCGATATCAACATCATGTGAGAATTCATCAATGTTATTTTGTTGTTCACTCTCATCAATTCTATTATTGGTTTGAGGAACAATAATTTCTCGATTAGAGGATAATATAGGAGAAGAAGCCTAAATCTCCACAATATAAAAATTAATCCTTCGAGATTTTTGACTCCCACTGATTTCACCATTTTCTAGGAATTTTACAAAAGGACCAATATTCTGACTGGATTCATCATATCTGCCATAAAATTCACCACCCCCGTCAGATCTGATAATTTTAACTTTTCTATCTAATTGTCTCTCGACCTCATTTATGTACACTTCAAGAATGTCAACGGTCTGAGACTTTTTATGTATTAGATAAATATAGTCATATCTGGACAAGTCATCTATAAATGTGATGAAATACCTATCTCCACTAAAACAAGGAATATGGAGTGGTCCACAGATATCAGTATGAATAATTTCAAGAAGTTTTTTACTTCTTGTGATATTTTTCTTTGTATGCTTAGTTTGCTTTCTTTTAATGCAATCTATGCAAACATCAAAATCAGTGAAGTCTAAATTTTTCAAAATATTATCCTTCACTAATGTTTCAATTCTTTCCTTGGAGATATGCCCCAAACGTCTATGCCACAATATAGAAGATCTTTCATTATTGGAATTATGTTTCATTCCAATACTTGATTGCAGGGTCAATAATGTATTCGCAAACTCAAGATTCAAATTAATTCTGTACAAACCATCACACGTAATTCCGTAACCAATTTTTATTGAATCATAAAATATGCTGAGTTTACCATTACTAAAAGAAACACAATATCCTAACTCATCAATTCTAGACAGAGAAGTTAAATTTCTAGAAATTGTAGGAACAAAACATGTGTCTTCCAGGTCCATCAGATGACCCGTCTCTAGGCGTAAGCGATAAGTCCCTACTGATATCACTTTTGCTTTGAGACGATTTCCCATAATTATGAATCTTTCATGTTCTTTTGGTTTCCGAATTGAAAGAAATCCCTGTATATTATTAGTAACATGAGTTGAAGTGCCATAATCAATCCACCATGTATTAGAAGGAACTTCTGCAATGTTTGATTCAAAACATACAAAGGTTGAGTTTATACCTTTCTTTTCGAACCATATTCTACGTTTAATGCAATCCTTCTTTACATGTCCTTTCTTGCCATAAAAGAAGCACTTTACTATAATAGCTTTCTTTTTAATAGTTTGTCTAACACTTCCAGACCCGACAAATTTCTTCGATGGATGACGCTTCGATTTTCTTTTCTTGTTACCAACTCATTGAGTAGTTGTCAGTACATTATATAAACTTTCCTGCTTTAATCTTAATTCTTCCTGAACATACATACTAGTTAACTCATTCAAGTCCCACTTATCCTTATTTGTATTGTAGTGAATCTTGAATGGGCCAAACTGAGAAGGAAGAGAATTAAGAATGAACTGCATAAGGAAAGATTCATCAACATTCATTCCCAACGTCTTAAGTTTTGCAGCTTTGTCAGCCATATTGAGGATGTGATCCTGAATTCTTCGAGTACCATCATACTGAGCTATAATCAGTTCTTTCATTAATGTGCCAGCTAATGACTTATCGACAGATTTAAATCTATCTTCAATAACCTTTAAATATTCACGTGCACTAGATGCAATCGGTAATGAAGTCTTTATATTATTTGCAATTGTCATCCTTATGAACATTAAACTGAGCCTATCAGATCTCTCCCAAGCCTTAATTTCATTGACTTGTTCCACAGTACTTTTATCAGTTAATTCTGTGAGCTTTTTAACAAGCAATGCCAAATCAAGATCTAGTACGCCCAATGTAAATTGCACATGCTCTAACCATTCTGAATAATTTGATCCAGAGAGTACAGGGACACTAGAAGCATGAGAATATATGGACGAAAATATCATTGCAGAATATAAAATAACATTAATGCTTTGAGTTTTATCAAAATATGATGAACTATTGATATCATTAATATTTAACCTTTGGGTAAAAATATTGACATATCTAGTGTTCATACAAGATTATTATGGAGGACTGATACCATCCTTGTGGAATAGTTTTACTACCTTTGGGTATACAATTCTAAACTACAAGGATATCCAAAATAGTATCATCCTACCCTATCACATAATTATTTGAAATAGATTATCCTTTGTGATTATCTAAATCTCCTAATTATGCATGTAATTTTGAATATTATTTCTTTAATGTCATTGAGGACTTGTTCCTTAATGTAATTTTATAAATCATTGATCTAGGCCACTTTGGTGACTACAAGACTAATACAGTAATACAAAATACAAATTAGATTATCCTATGAATGACAAGACTTTAATTGTATTTCATATCCTATAAGTTTACCATCCCAGGCTACTTTGGCAGCTACCGGTCAGATATAACTTAAGGAGATGAACTACAAATAATATTCATCAAGTTCATTTAAACTAATTCATGCTGAGACAATTCAATAATAGGATAACAACCATAATAATTATTGAACATTTAATCATCAGTAAAAAAAAAAACTCATATGATAACTGTAATCATTATAATACATAAATCATGCATTTATGTGAAAAATAAATATTATTTCATAATTACTAATATTTGCATGTAAATAACTGAATTAATATTCAAAAATCAATAATTGGATTTAACAGATGCAATTAATAATTCATGTGAGACAACTATAAAGAAACAATAATTTATATTTTTTTTACTGATTAATTTTATTTAATTGGAGAAGCCCATAAGTCCAATTAAATAAATTGATCAAAAATAAAATATAATCATTAAATAATAAAAATATAATCATAATTAAATTTTATTAGATTATATATTGATTAATTTTATAATTGAGAAAATAACCAAAATTTCTTAATTTTATAATGATAAAACTGTAATTCTAAAAAAATATATATAAAAGAATTACAGATTTTTTTAATTATAGGATTAATAAATCACAAGGGTAAAAATATAAATAACCCTATTCAGCCGAAAGATAAAATTGTAATTTCGGTGAATGATAAAACTATAATTTAAGCATAATTGGTAAAATTGTAATTTTTTGATTCAATGGTAAAACTGTAATTTTCTCAAGAAAAAAAACCCTAGCTTCCACTTTTATCGCCGCCAGAGCGGTTGCTCACGTGGCTCACATCGCTAACGCCGCCATACCGGCCGCCACGCGGCACCATGGCCGCCGGCCAACGGTGGCTACGTACATCGTGCTGCGTTGGGCGCAGCTTGCACACGACTACCTACGGCCCTGCGGGCGTGATTCGCCCGACACGTCGTTGCCGCAGGTAGATCTAGCCAAGAACGCGGCAAGATTACTGCGTTTATTTCACGATGCACAACCATCAAAAATCGTTCGCAAACAAACGATAAAAACTTAACATAAAAGAAAACAGATCAATAAGATATTCAGATCATGCATCGTAAACAAAAATAATATATCTAATATTTTCTTTTGATCTCAAACCTAGGCTCTGATATCAATTGTTGGCATAAAAACTATAATTATGCAATCTATTATGCAGAAAAACTTTTATGTTAGGATTGAAATCAAATAATACTAGATCTGTTTACGATGCGTACCTTTAGATGTCATCTGTGTGAGATCCAATTAGATCTTCAAGAGCACCGCCCGACAGATCTGAATGACAGCGAATATCGATCTGCAAGAGGAACTAGAATAGATCTAGACCCCTTCTCCTCTCTTCCTATCTTTTCATAGGACCACCTTAATTGATGGTTTTGGGAGATCAAGAGGATAACCGTAATCTCTTGATCTAGATCAAGAGGATAACTATAATCTCTTAATATAGTACCATGTCATTCTTGGTTTAGAGTAGGTCCTGTCTATGTATAGGCGAGAGCAGAGGGTCTAGGGTAAGTTATTAGGAGAGTTCCTTCCATCAAGGGAATCCCCTAAAATATCCCAATATAATATGGACTTTATTTAATATTGGCTAATATTTTTTATCAGAATCCAAATAATCCATAATATATCTTATTCAATTAATAAAGGGCCATATAATCTTACAGAATCATCCATCGAGTTACAATAAAATTCAAGTGTGATCGGCTCTAGATCCTAGTGGCACAACTACTCTATTGAAAAGTCATTCATAAGTTTGATCTTTTCTTGGATTATAGATGGACCCGTTGATAAACGAGATTCCTCCCCATTAGCATAGTTCCTGTTATTCTAGCAATGATGACTACTTGTTCCGGGGTCGTGAATAGGAGAAGTAAGGCATCTGTTCCGTGTTTATGTTCCATCAAATTTCATACTTCGAAGCAACTCTCGACCTAAAAAAAATAGTTGATATCCTTAGGAGCTTAAACGATAAAGATATTTACCCATATCTTAAATGTTTTAAATCCTAAAAGTGAATCTTATATATTTTTATAAAATATAAAAAGACTTTAGTTATATACTTTTTGAATAGGATAAAAAATTAGTATCATCCAATTTTAAAATATATAACTAAAATTTAAAAAATAATTTGAAACTTTATAAAATTATCTTTGAAAACATTCAAGTGATTTTATATTTAAATTGTTCGAGAATTACTTTAATTTTCTAAATTTTTAATTGATTAATATATATATATACATATACATATATATATATATATGTGGAATTTATATCAACTAACAACTTATTGACACTTTTAGTGGGAATAAGAAGAAGTCTTATATTTTCTCTTTTAGATTGTTTTATAGAGAGAATATGATTACCTCTGAAGCACTTATTTCTTTTTCTGTAGAGACATATTCTCCTGTAGAGAGAAGATAATTATCTCTGAAGCATCTATTTTTTTCTATACATAGACATTCTTCTGCAGAGAGAAGATGATTACCTCTAAAACACTTGTTTCTTTATATGCAGAGAGACATTCTTCTATAGAGAGAAAATAACACATGGTTCTCCTGTTACGATCAATTAGCACTAAGAGGGGACAGGGGGTGGGGGGGTATGAATTAGTGTAAGTGTAAATTTTTTATTTTAAACACAAACATTTCAGTTTAAGCACGATAGGAAGATCTAAAGCTTACTCAAATAAAGCAAGTGAATGATAAGAAGATTACTAAGTTACTTACTTATTAATTACTTAAGAAAGAGGAAGGAAATCTGAAAGATAAGAAACATCGTAAGTAAAATTCGAAAGATAAGAAACGTCGTAAGTGAAATGTTTGCTTTCAAAGAGTAAACAAGATCAGAAGCGTTAATAAGAAAAGTAAAAGATGAACTCACAATTCTTATAGTTGTTCAACACCAACGGCCTACGTCCACTCCCAAGTCCTCCTTCTTGAGGCACACCAACGTCTACTACCAATCTTCTTTGGGTAAAGACCAAACCCTTACAATTTGCTTATAAGGGAGACTTTGAGAAAATTTCTAACTCTAAGCTCTCCCTTCCCTTTTCTTTTTCTTACAAATCACACATAATTTCTTTTTCACAGAGTTTAATTGCCCAAAAAGAGTTGTTGTGAATACAAGAATACTTGGGGTATTTATAGGCCTCAAGTGGCTTCAGATTTTTGAAGCAAAAAATCGAACATACCCAAAAAGACTAGGTACAAGCAGTTTACCCACTAACCTAGGTGGCTCAGCCACCCGAACACTAGGGTACAAGTGGTTTACCCGTGGGCCCTAGGTGGGTCAACCGCCAAAAGTACCCAGATTCCTGGGTATGATGGTTCAACCACCCAATTTGGGTTTTATTGAATTGATTTGGATTTCATCCAAATCTAACTCAATTAGGACTCACTTCTAACTATGACTTAACGATTACAATGCTTAAAGACTAGAAGCTTAAACTAAGACCTAACTTTTGCCAATCTGGTAACCTCCGATATTCTTGTGGTAGGTCATCCGGTCTTCTTCCGGTGATCTCCCGGCATGCTCCCGACGAGTTTTCTGATCCCTTTGGCGAATCTTCTAGCGAACTCCCGACAAGGTCCCACTGCATCATCCAAACCCGGCCTGATGCCTAAGCTTGATCTTGGCCCATCATCTGATTGTAACTTCATTGCTCCTGTCATAGTTAGACCTGCAAATCTTCCTCTAACACACATGTTAGATAAACACTCATCAATTGATCTCATCATTAAAATTCAAGATTCAACAATCTCCCCCTTTTTGATGATGACAATCAATTGATGACGGGAGTTAATTCTAACTCATTCTAAATTCATGTCATGATAAAAAGGACTTAAATTCAAGAGAATCACTCACTCCTGAATTCAAGTGAATTAGGGCAATCAATATTTTAAGCAAATCATATTTCAAGGATTGCAATAAGATATATATATATATATATATATATCAACAATAATTTGCTTTTAAAGTATCATGTCATCAATGCATCAAGAATTATCATGTTATCAACACATGTCATCAACGCATCAAGGATTATCATGAATTTTAAATATTTTTAAAAAAATTTCTTAAGTTATTACATAAGTCATTAACACTCATTTAATTACATAAGTCACAAACATCTATTCAATTATATAAGTCATTAACATCAATTTCTCCCCCTCTATCATAAAAAAAAGGTAAGAAGTGGGACTAAGGATTTTAGACTTATGAATTTTTGCTCTCCCGTTTTAAAATACAATATGATTCATAAAGAACTTTCTTCCTCTTGTGAAAAAGAATGAAAGAAAACAAGGAAGAGTTACAAAAATATTATTAACAACAACTTTCAATTTTATAGAGATGAATTTCGAAAAGAAATTTTCAAAGATAAGCTCAAAAATCTAAGAAATCCAAGAAGATTCAAGAGTTTAAGAGTTACTCATGGATTTTAAAATTATCTCATGTAATTTAGCAAATTTTTTGTAAATAATGATATAGATAATTCATATCCACAATAAGATAATTTTATAATAATATAATTTTTTAAACATTATTATCATGATAAAATCTAGATTAGTAAATCATATACTTTCATTTTTAGCATTCCGAGTTCTCTTCTAAGAAAATCAAATTATTCTTCATTTAAGAGTTTTGTAAAAATATCCGCTAATTGATGCTTAGTGTCAATAAATTCTAAAGAGATATCTTGACAATTTATATGATGTCTAATATCAATATGTTTAGTTTTTGAATGTTGAATATGATTTTTGGTTAGACATATAGCACTTGTGTTATCATGCTTTATAGGAATATTTTTCAATTTTATTCTATAGTCTTCTAGTATGTTTTTCATTCAAATAACTTGGACATAACATGCACTAGTATTCTGCTTCTACGGTAGATAAAGCTACTGAATTTTATTTCTTGGAAATCTAAGAAATAAGTGTATGCCCTAAAAATTGACATGTTCCGATAGTGTTTTTTCTATATATTCTACATCCGCCAAAATTAGCATCATAATAGGTAATCAAGTCAAAATTCTTTAATTTATAATACTATAATCCTAGTTTAAATGCTCCTTTTAAGTATCTAAAAATTCATTTAACTGCTTTCAAATAAGAGAGTTTTGGTTTAGATTGATACCTTGCACACAATCCAACACTAAACATGATATCTGGTCTTGTAGACATAAGTATAATAAACTTCCTATCATATCTCTATAAGTTTTTTAATCAAAGTTTTCTCCTTCACTATCTAAGTCCAACTTTGTAGATATGCTCATGGGAGTGTTTAATGCTTTAGTATTTTCCATCCCAAATCGTTTTATCAAGTTCAACGTGTACTTATTTTGATTAATAAAAATATCATCATCAAGTTGTTTTATTTGTAATCCTAAGAAGAATGTTAACTCACCCATTAGACTTATTTAAAATTCTTGACTCATTTTTTTAGTAAAAGACTCATATAAAGATCCATTTGTAGATCCAAAATGATATCATCAACATAAATTTGAATTACAAGTAAATTATTTTTAAAATACTTAAAAAATAATATGATATCAACCTTATCTTCTGAAAATTTATTTAAAATAAGAAAAGAACTAAGTCTTTTATACTAAGCTCGAGAGGATTGTTTTAATCCATAGAGAGCTTTTGTAAGTTTAAAAACATGATTAGGAAGAAGAATATTTTTAAAGCTGGGGGGTTGTTCAACATACATTTCTTCGGAAATAAAACTATTTAGAAAAGTACTTCTAATATCTATTTAAAATAACTTAAAATTTTTAAAAGAAACAAAAGCAAGGAGCATCCTTATAGCTTCAAGTCTAGCCATGGGAGCAAAGGTTTCATCATAATCGATTTCTTTTCTTAATTGAAACCTTTAACCATTAATCTAGCCTTGTTTCTAACTATGATACCATTTTCATCTTGCTTGTTTCTAAATACCCATTTAGTATCAATCACTAAATGGTCAAAGGTTTAGGAACAAGCTCTCACTACGATAATGAAGCATGACACCTCTAGTCCTTCTCCTTTTCTTGGTAGTTTTCTCCACCACTACTGTGTCCAATTATAATTATTTGCACTTGGTTTTTCAAGTAAGCCTTATTTTTTTCTATCTTGTTCTTCTTTTTTGTTACTCATTCTGATTTGAAACATGTAATGGCCCGGATCATATTGCAATATCAATCGTTCTTATTGTATGAGTAAGGGATATTCAGATAAAAACTTTACAAAGGAAAAAAAACCATAGATTTGTCAACCAAAACATAGCATATTGAAGTTGATAAGGAGTTAATAAATGTATCATTATTCAATTACTATTATAGAAATTAAATCACTAGACTTGTCTTGATTTCTTTATATTAAGAGACACATTAGTTTGATTCACTAAAATTAAATTTTCTTTAATCTTTTTCAACTATATTTGAGATAAAAAAATGATATTTATCTTTTCAAATTTATTACTAAGGATGATAAGATTTATAATAATATCACTTTCTAAACATTACTATAAATATAAAAAATATTTTAAATTAAAAGTAGGAACTTATATTAACTTATTTTTGTCACCCAACATTTTATCAGGATTTCCTAACATGATACTATAGCTTTTTAAATTTTTCTATCATTTAAGGTACTTTGGTTTATAATATTATAGTGAAAAATAATGATAGTTGTCCAAAATAAAAAAAAACATAGAGTTCATAAGCTAAATAATTGATAGATAAATTGAAATTTTCAAATAGACAAGTACGTTACTTAGTTCTATGGTAGCATCCGTTAAATATGGATGTTTATTTAGAATCGTTTAACATATGTGATCTTTATGAAGAGAGAGAATATATTGGAACAAAAATATATTTGTTAATAGAAATATTTCGATAAGTTGGTTTCTAAATTTGTTGACGCAGATATGAACTTGATACAATTGTTGCCACCAATTGTTTGTTACACTTGATTGCTAGTTTTTACGCTATTGATATTTTGAAAATATGAAAGATATCCTTCGATTGGTACATACGAATATCAGGGTAAAAACCTCTCGTGTTTAAGATCAAGAGAATATCGACTTTTTTCTTAAAATCGAGAGCTAATTTAAAGTATGAAATTTGATGGAATGTAAACAAGAAATATGTGTCATGGTTATCCTATTTATGACCACAGAATGAGTGCCAATCAATGTTGGGACAACGAAAACCGTGCTAGTGTAGAATCATCTCATTTATTAGGGGGTCTAAATGCAATCCAAGACAAAGGTCAAACTGATGAATGAGATTGTGAGTTATTTTCTAAGAAAATATAAAAAAATAAACCATGAATTAGAAATAATAAATAATATATTAGTAATATTTATATATTATATAAAATAAAAATAATATATAAAAATTATATACATTTAAAAATATTTTAAAGTAATTTAAAATATATATAATAATTATTTTTTATTTAATTTTTCTGTTTTTATTAAGATTAACTATAAAATTTAATTTTATATCACTTAAGGATTTAAATAAAATAAACTTATCTTAAATGCTTTAAATCCTAAAAATAAACCTTATACATTTTTTAAAAATATAAAAAGACTTTAGTTATATATTTTTTGAATAGGATAAAATATTTGTATTATCTAATTTCAAAAATATGTAATTAAAATTTTAAAAGTAATTTAAAAATTTTATAAAATTATCTTTGATAATGTTCGAGTGATTTTATATTCAAATTGTTCAAGAATTGCTTTAATTTTGTAAACATTTAATTGACTAATATATATATATATATATATTTCAAACTAATAACTTATTGGCACTTTTAGTGGAACCAACAAACAAAAGTCTTATATTCTCTCTTTATGAAGTTTATTAATTAGTTTTCATTGTAATACAAATAACCACGAAGTAACAACAATAGATTTGTCCACCAAACCCCAGTATATTGAAGTTGATAAAGAGTTATTGAATGCATCATTATTTAATTCCTATAATAGTAATTGAATCACTAGACTTGTCATGTTATTTTGATATTAAGAGACATATTAGTTTGATTCATTGAAAATAAATTTCTTGAAATTTATTCAATTATATTTGAGATAAAAAAGATGATATTTATTTTTTCAAAGTTATTACAAAGGATTAAAATTTTTATAATAATATAACTTTCAAAATATTATTATAAATATACAAAATATTTTAAATTAAAATGTAGGAACTTATATAAACTTATTTTTGTCAAAATTTAAATTAGATATATGTGCCATTAATGTCTAAATAATGAATTAAAATAAATCAAAACTTAATAATCCAACAAAAAAATATATATTTTTATAAAAGAATAATAATTTTATTAAATAGATTTTGAAGCCTAATTAACTCGAGTTTACCATTTTGCTCGGGCACTTTTTTAATCTAAAAATGAGTTTTTGATATATATATATATATATATATATTCTATTCGATACTCTATTTTTTTATTTCTGAATACCTAGCATTTTATCAAGATTTCTCAACATGATACTTGAGTTTTTCAAATTTTTCTATCATTTAAGGTACTTGGGTTTATAATATTTTAGTAAAAATAAGAAAAGTTGTTTAAAATGAAAAAACACAGAGAGTTTAGAAGCCGAATAATAGATAGACAAATTAAAATATTCAAGTAGACAAGTACATTACTTAGTTCTAAGATAGCATTAATTAGTTTTGGATTCTTATTTGGAATCATTTGACATATGAGATCTTTATGTATGGTGGGAATATATTATAATGAGATATATATTTTTTAATAGAAATATTATAGTCGATAAGTTGGTCTTTAAATTTGTTGACGCAGATATGAACCTAATATAGTTGTTGTCTCCCTGATTGTTTGTTGCACTGAATTGCTCATTTTTACATGATTGATCTTTTAAGAATACGAAAGATATCCATCGATCTGTATATATCATTATCAAGGTAAAAACTTGTCACGTTTATGATTGAGAGAATATAAATTTATTTCTTAAGTTCGAGGGCTACTATAAAGTATGAAATTTGATAGAACATAAACAAGAGACACGTGTCATGGTTATCCTATTCATGATCTTAGAATGAGTGGCTATCGCTGCTGGGACAATGAAAATGATGCTAGTGTGAAATCATCTTGTTAAAACTGATGAATGAGAGTACGAGTCATTTTCTAAGAAAATATAAAAAGTATAAACCATAAATTAGAAATAACCAATAATATATTAGTAATATTCATATATTATAAAATAGAAAAATATAAAAATTTTATACATTTAAAAATATATAGTTGATAATTATTTTTATTTAAATTTTTTATTTTTCTAATTGATATTGACTATCAAATTTAATTTTATATCACTTAAGGACTTAAATAAAATAAACTTATCTTAAATTCTTTAATCCAAAAAATGAATCTTATACATTTTTTAAAATGTAAAAATACTTTAGTTATCTATTTTTTTAATAGTATAAAAATTAGTATTATCAAATTTCAAAAGCTTGTAATTGAAATTTTAAAAAATAGTTTAAAAATTTTATAAATTATCTTTGATAATTTTTAAGTAATTTTATATTAAATTATTTAATAATTGCTTTAATTTTTGAAACTTTTAATTGACAAATAATATATATTTATATGTTTACATATATATATATATATATATGTAATTTATACCAACTAACAACTTATTAACACTTTTAGTGGATCCAAGCAAAAGTCTAATATTTTCCCTTTGGAAAGTTTATTAATTAGTTATCATTGAGATGCAAATAACTTATAAAGTAATAAACATATATTTGTCCATCAAAACCTAGTATATTGAAGTTGATAAAGAGATTAAATATATCATTATTCAATTACTATAATAGAAATTGAATCACTAAACTTGTCTTGATTTATTGATATTAAAAGACATGTTGGTTTGATTCATTGAAATTAAATTTCTCGAAACTTTTCTAACTATATTTGAGATTAAAAGATAATATTTATCTTTTCAAAGTTAGAGCTTATTATAAATATTAAAAATATTTTTATAATAATATCACTTTCAAAACATTATTATAAATATTAAAAATATTTTAAATTGAAAAGTTAGAGCTTATATTAACTTATTTTTGCCAAAATTTATAACTGCATTTAGGTGCCATTAATGCCAAAATAGTGAATTAATATAAATCGAAACTTAATGATTGAACAAAATTTGTATATATTTTTTATATAAGAATAATAATTTTGGTAAATATATTTTGAAGCATAACTAACTCGAGTTTACAATTTAGCTGGCACACTTTGTCGATCTAAAAATAAATTTTTAATCTAAAATATATATATATATACATATATATATTCTATCATATATTCTCTTCTTTGATTTCTTAATATCCAACATTTTATCAAGATTTTCGAACATGATACTAGAGCTTCTTAAATTTTCCTATCATTTAAGGTACTTAGGTTTATAATATTATAGTAAAAAAATAAAAGTTGTCCAAAAGGAAAAAAACTCATAGAGTTTAGAAGCTAAATAATGGATAGACAAATTGAAATATTTAAACTGACAAGTACATTAATTAGTTCTAAGATAGTATCCATAAATTGTGGATACTTATTCGGAATTGTTTGACAGTAATCTTTAAAAAGAGAGAAAATATATTGGAATAGAAAATATATTTTTTTAATAAAAATGTTATAGTCAATAAGTTGGTCTCCAAATTTATTGATGAAGATATAAACTTGATACAGTTTTTGCCTCCTTGATTATTTGTTACACTAGATTGTTGATTTTTATGTTATTGATTTTTTTGAGCATACGAAAGATATCACAACAACGATAGAAAATAATATACTAGTAATATTCATATATTATAAAATAGAAAATAATATATAAAAATTTTATGCTTTTAAAATATATAGATGATAATTATTTTTATTTATTTTTATTTTTAAATTAATTTTAATTATCAAATTTAATTTTATATCACTTAAGAATTTAAATAAAATAAACTTATCTTAAATGCTTTAAATCCTAAAAATGAATCTTATACATTTTTCTAAAATATAAAAAAACTTTAGTTATATATTTTTTGAATAGGATAAAAAAATAGTAATTTTTAATTTAAAAAATATGTAATTGAAGTTTTAGAAAATAATTTAAAAATTTTATAAAATTATCTTTAATAATGTTCAAGTAATCTTATATTCAAATTATTCAATAATTGCTTTCATTGACTAATAATATATATCTATACATTTATGTGTGTGTGTATATATATATATATATATATATAAAGAGAGGAAATATATTAGAGCGAAAAATATATTTTTTAATAGGAATATTACAACCGATAATCTCCAAATTTGTTGATGTAGATATGAATGTGATGTAGGTGTTGCCTCCCCGATTGTTTATTGCACTGTATTGTTGGTTTTTACGTTATTAATTTTTTGAGCCTACGAAAGATATCCTTCGATTAGTACATATGATTATTATGGTAAAAACCATTCACGTTTAAGATCGAGAGAATATGGATTTCGTTTTTTACGGTCGAGGGCTGCTTTAAAGTATAAAATTTGAGGTAACGTGAATAAGAAACGTATATCGTGGTTATCTTATTCATGACCCTAGAATAAGTAGCTATCGTTTTTGTGACAGTAAAAACTTCACTAGTGTGGAATTAACTTATTTATTAGGGATCCACATCCAATCCATGACAAAAATAAAACTGATGAATGAGAGTATGAGTTATTTTCTAAGAAAATATAAAAAATAAACCATAAATTAGATATAACAAATAGTATACTAGTAGTATTCATATATTATAAAAATAAAAAATAATATAAAAATTGTATGTATTTAAAATTTTTTGAAACAAATTTAAAATATAAAGTTGATAATTATTTTTATTTAAATTTTTATATTTTTAATTGATATTGGATATCAAATTTAATTTTATATCACTTAATCATTTTATCTATGTAGAAGAATATGTCTCTGCATAGAAAGAAATAGGAGCTTCAGAGATCTTCTCTTTGCATAAGAAGATGTCTTTGTATTGAAATAAATAAGTGCTTCAGAGGTAAATCATCTTTTCTCTGCAAAACAATCTCTCTCTGCATATAAAGAAGCACATGTATGCTAGTGATGATCATATATAGAAGAGGAAAAACCCTTAGAGTAGAGTATATTCACTACGATAACGAAGCATGACATCTCTCATCCTTCTCCTTTTCTTGGTGGTTTTCTCCACCACTACTGCGTCCAATTATGATTATTTCCATTTAGTTTTTCAGGCAAGTCTAATTTGTTTCTATCTTGTTCTTCTTTTTGGTTGCTCATTCTTATTTGAAATGTTTAGTGGCCCGGATCATATTGTAATGTCAATTGTTCTTATTGTATGAGTACAGGATATCCAAATAAAAATTTTATAAGGTAAAAACCATAAATTTGTGTATCAAAACTTAGCATATTGAAGTTAATAAGGAGTTACTAAATATATCATTATTCAATTATTATCGTAGAAATTAAATCACTAGACTTGTCTAGATTTCTTGATATTAAGAGACATATTGGTTTGATAAAAAGATGATATTTATCTTTCGAAGTTATTACTAAGGATGAAAAAATGTATAATAATATCAATTTCTAAACATTATCACAAATATAAAAAATATTTTAAATTAAAATGTAGGAACTTATATTAACTTATTTTTGCCAAAATTTATAACTGGATTTAGGTGCCATTAATGTCTAAATAGCGAATTAACATAAATTGAAACTTAATAATCCAATAAAATTTGTATATATTTTTAAGAATGAATAATAATTTTGGTAAATAGATTTTGAAGCTTAACTAACTCGACTTTATCATTTTGCTGAGGATTTTGTCGATCTAAAAATGAGTTTTAGAACTAAAAATATATATAATATTTTCTATTTGATACTCTATTCTTTGATTTCTTAATACCCAACATTTTATCAGGATTCCTAATATGATACTAGAGTTTTTTAAATTTTTCTATCATTTAAGGTACTTGGGTTTATAATATTATAGTGAAAATAATAATAGGTGTCCAAAATGAAAAAACGTATAGAGTTCATAAGCTAAATAATTGATAGACAAATTGAAGTATTCAAATACACAAGTACTTTAATTAGTTCTAAGGTAGCATCCATTAGTTGTGGATGCTTATTTGGAATCGTTTGACATATATGATCTTTATGAATAGAGGAAATATATTAGAACAAAAAAAATAGTTTTTTATAAGAATATTATAGTCGATAAGTTGGTTTCTAAATTTGTTGACATATATATGAACTTGATACAATCGTTGCCATTGATTGTTTGTTGCATTGGATTGCAGGTTTTTACGTTACTGATATTTTAAGAATACGAAAGATATTGTACGTTCGTTATCTGGGTAAAAACCTCTCGCATTTAGGATCGAGAGAATATAGACTTTTTACTTAAATTCAAGAGTTGTTTTAAGGTATGAAATTTGATGGAATGTGAACAAGGAACACGTGTCATGGTTATCCTATTCATGACCGCATAATGAGTATCAATTGCTATTGGGAATCATCTCGTTTACTAGAGGATCCAAATGCAATCCAAGACAAAGATCAAATTGTTGAATGAAATTATGAGTTATTTTCTAAGAAAATATAAAAATTATAAACTATAAATTAGAAATAACAAATAATATTTTAGTAATATTTATATATTATATAAATAGAAAATATCATATAAAAATTGTATGCATTTAAAAATCTTTAAAATTAATTTAAAATATATATGATAATTATTTTTTATTTAATTTTCTATTTTTTAATTAAGATTAAATATCAAATTTAATTTTATATCACTTAAGGATTGAAATAAAACAAACTTATATTAAATGCTTTAAATCCTAAATATAAATCTTTATATATTTTTTCAAAATGTAAAAAAACTTTAGTTCTATATTTTTTTTAATAGGATAAAATATTAGTATTATCTAATTTCAAAAATATGTAATTGAAATTTTAAAAAATAATTTGAAAATTTTATAAAATTATCTTTGATAATGTTCAAGTGATTTTATATTCAAATTGTTCAAAAATTGCTTTAGTTTTCTAAATTTTTAAGTCACTAATTATATATATATATATATGTATATATATATATATATATATATATATATATGTATATGTATATGTTCACTTATATACAAACTAATAACTTATTGGCACTTTTAATGTAATCAATATGTAAAAGTCTTATATTTTCTCTTTAGGAAGTTTATTAATTAGTTTTCATTATAATGTAAAAACTTATATAAACTTATTTTTGCCAAAATTTAAATTTGGTCTATGTGCCATTAATGTCTAAATAACATATTAACATAAATCGAAACTTAATAATCCAACAACATTTGTATATACTTTTTATGAATAATAATTTTGGTAAATTGATTTTGAAATGTAATTAACTCGAGTTTACTATTTTGTCAATCTAAAAATGAGTTTTTGAAATATATATATATATATATATATATATATATATATATATATATATATATATATATATATATATATATATTCTGTTCAATATTCTCTTCTTTGATTTATGAATACCCAATATTTTATCAAGATTTTCCTATATAATACTAGAGCATTTTATTAGGGGTCCATTTGCAATCAAAGACAAAAGATCAAACTGATGAATGAGAGTATGAATTGTTTTCTAAGAAAATATAAAATTATAAACCATAAATTAGAAATAACCAATAATATACTAATAATATTCATATATTATAAAATAGAAAATTATATAAAAAATTTTATACATTAAAAATATATAGTTGATAATTATTTTTATTTAATTTTTTAATTGATATCGATTGACAAATTTAATTTTATATCACTTAAGGATTTAAATAAAATAAACTTATCTTAAAATACTTTAAATACTAAAAATGAATGTTATATATTTTTTAAATATAAAAAATACTTATATATATATAAGTGAAATTTATACCAACTAATAACTTTTTGGTACTTTTAGTGAAACCAACAAGCAAAAGTCTAATATTTTTTCTTTGAAATTTCATTAATTAGTTATCATTGAGATGCAAATAACTTACTAAATAACAACCATATATTTGCCCACCAAAACCTAACATATTAAAGTTGGTAAAGAGTTATTAAATATATCATTATTCAATTGCTATCAAAGAAATTAAATCACTAGACTTGTGTTGATTTATTGATATTAAGAGACATCGGTTTGATTCACTGAAATTAAATTTCTAAAAAAAATTTCAACTATATTTGAGATAAAAAGATAATATTTATATTTTCAAAGTTTTTACTAAGAATAAATTTTTTTATAATAATATCACTTTTGAAATATTATTACAAATATAAAAATATTTTCAATTGAAAACTTGGAGCTTATATTAACTTACTTTTGCCAAAATTCATAATTACATTTAGGTGTCATTAATATCTAAATAGCGAGTTAACATAAATCGAAACTTAATGATTGAACAAAATTTCTATATATTTTTTATGTAAGAATAATAATTTTGGTAAATAGATTTTGAAGCCTAACTAACTTGAGTTTACCGTTTAGCTCGGGCAATTTATCAATCTAAAAATGAGTTTTCAATATATATATATATATATATATATATATATATATATATATATATATATATATATATATACTCTCTTCTTTAATTTCTTAATACCCAGCATTATCAAGATTTTTCAACATGATACTAGAGCTTTTTAAATTTTTATATCATTTAAGGTACTTGGGTTTATTAAATTATAGTGAAAATAACAAAAGTTGTCCAAAATGAAAAAAACATAGAGTTTATAAGCTACATAATGGATAGACACATTGAAATATTTAAACTAACAAGTACATTATTTAGTTCTAAGGTAGCATCTATTAATTGTGGATGCTTATTTGGAATCATTTGATATATGTGATCTTCAAAAAGAGAGGAAATATATTGGAACGAAAAATATATTTTTTAATAGAAATATTACAGTCGATAAGTTGGTCTCAAAATTTGTTGATGAATATATGAACCTAATACAATTGTTGTCTCCCTGATTGTTTGTTAAACTAGATTACTAGTTTTTACTTTATTGATTTTTTGAGCATACGAAAGATATCATTCGATTGGTTTGTGCGATTATCAGGGTAAAATGTTTTCACGTTAGGATCGAGAGAACATGAATATTTTTCTTAAGGTCGAGGGCTATTTTAAAGTATGAAATTTGAGAGAACCTGAATAAGGAACATGCGTTATGGTTATCCTATCCATTATCCTAGAATAAGTGAATATTGTTATTGGGACAGTGAAAACTATGTTAGTGTGAATCATCTCGTTTATTAGGGGGTTCATATGCAATCCATGACAAAGACAAACCGATGAATGAGAGCATGAGTCATTTTCTAAGAAAATATAAAAATATAAACCATAAATTAGAAATAACAAATAATATACTAGTAATATTTATATAATATAAAAATAAAAAACATATAAAAATTGTATACATTTAAAAGTCTTTAAAAAATATAAAATATATAGTTAATAATTATTTTTTATTTAAATTTTCTAAATTTTTAATTGATGTTGAATATCAAATTTAATTTTATATCACTTAAGGATTTAAATAAAGCAAACTTATCTTAAATGCTTTAATCCTAAAAATGAATCTTATACATATTTTAAAAATATAAAAAGACTTTAATTATATATTTTTTTAATAGGATAAAAATAGTATTATCCAATTTCAAAAATATGTAAGGGGCGGCGCTTGCGGGCAAAAGCTACCACCTGTAAGGGCGGCTTCTCACAAGAGCGCCTGTAGGAGCAATGCCCATGGAGGTGCCGCTAGCGGGCGTGGCGTCGGCCGTAAAGGCAGTAGTGCCCGTCCCTTAGGAGGTCGACTGCCGACAAGCAAGGGTAGTCACCACCTATGTAGGGGCGGCGACAATGGCACAGTGAGGGTGAGGGAATAAGGTTAGGGAATCCTTTTGAGAAAAGGATGATCCTGCCCTTAGAATTTAAAAAATTCTAAGGTCTATCATATGTCCAGAATATCAAAAACACCCTCAATAATTCTAAAAATTTCGAGGACTGCCCTCCTATCTAAAATTATGAAAATACCTTTAATAATTTAAAAAAATTTGAGTATGTCCTGATTTTTAAAAAATAATTAATTAAATAGTTTAATTAATTATTAAATATATCTAGTAATCCTACACATGATATGATGTGATGTACATGTGATGTATAATGTGGATAGATGATCATGAGCCATGTGTTGTGATGTGTGTAATTGTGATTATTATTATTATTATTATTGGGGCTTGCGAGCCTCTGTTTTTCTCATTTATTATCAGGCCTGCGTGTTTGTGATTATTTGTAATTATATGGAGAGGCACAGCGGGAGCGTGGAGGTGACAGCAGGACCCATAATGTCGTGATTGGAGATCACGACACATGGTAATGCGATGATCCGACATAACCGATGATGATGAGATCAACAATCACAGGGCATGGAGATGCACAAATGCACATATAGATCCTATTATGAGTGATTAGGCCTATTGGCTCGGTCTTAATCATATTAGGTGATGGTTCATGATCATCCGATGTAGTTTGCATATGTAATATGTTATACACCTACTAGAAATATGTATATATATTTGCATATAGTGTAGATATATATTAAATATGTGTGTGTGACACGATATATTAGGAGACCGATACGAAACAAAAACCTCTCCTATGATAATATGAAGTTGGTAAGTGTGAGGCAATAAGATTAACTCATGTGGCCTTCTATCGCTATAGGAAGAAATTGATTCATGATATAGATTGAGTTGGTCAAGTCTCTCAAGACTCACCTATCTACGTGATCGAGTTCTTGCCTATGACATAGAGATATCACTAGTGACCTGAGGACATGGTATGCTTGGTTGAGTCCCTCGAGGGCATATAATCAAATCAGACTCATCTTGTAACGATGGTGATGACTTAACTGAATATCATGGTTGGTCGAGTCCCTTGAGACCATGATGATTTGGAGGCCGAACGTGACGGGAATCATAAGGAGTTGTGATTGACAAGAGTTGCTTACCTTTTGGGCTTAGTGTAATTGGTCGTGTCCTTCGAGGTTGCACTAAGACGCCAATTGGATCCCTATCCCCATTAGGAGTCTGCCAGAGACTTTCATCTCACGTGTCAAGGGTGTCACGTGATTCGCTAAGAAAATAATGAGAGTACATTAAGATAGAAGTCTATATTTTAATTAGTATTTTCTATAAAATTTGCATGTTACTTATTTTTGCTATATTTTGTTTTGTCAAAAATATGTCGCTTGCAAATCCCCCCTATGTGGCATACTTGATGCTAATTGCCTCACTGGTCCAAACAATATAGATTAGCTCCATAATTTGAGAATTATTCTCACTATAGAGAAAATCAAATATATCCTGGATATAATTATGCCTACACCAAAAGAAGGGGCAAGCGAGGATGAGATCGCTCACTATGTGAAGTATATAGATGATTTCACATTAACAAAATGTTATATGCCGGCCTCCATGTCGCCTGAGTTACAGAGGCAACATGAGAGCACGGATGTAAATTTTATTCTTGTTTGTCTCCGTCAGCTGTTTAAGAAATAGGAAAAAACTCAAAGATACAAGATATCTAAGACTCTTCCAAGCTAGGATGACAGAAGGGACATCGGTTGAGAACTGTATCCTAAAGATGATAGAGTGGATCGAGAAACTCATAGGTATAGGAATAATCCTAGAGGATAACCTGTGTATTGATCTTATAATTCAGTCCATACTAGATTCCTTTTCTCACTTCATCATGAATTTTAACATGAGCAAGTTTGAGGTGACTCTACTTGAGCTCCTCAATATGTTGAGGGAAGCTAAGAGTGCCATTAAGAAGAAGAAGTCAGTTCTCTATATTAGTGAAATTAAGAAGAAAATGAAGGCCAATAAGACCCTTAAGAAGGGCAAGAGCAAAGAAAGATCAAGTAAACAAAGGTTGCCAAGAAAGACCCAACAAAGGACAAAAGATAGTGCTTCCACTATGGTCAAATGGGCATTATAAGAGGAACTGTAAGGACTACATTGCAGATAAGGTGAAACAAAAGCTTGAAGAAGCTTTAGGTATATTCATGATCAGTCTCCACTTGTTAAATTTTCATGATAACACATGAGTATTAGATACCGGAAGTGCTTATCATATCTGTAATTCTTTACAGGTTCTAGTAAAACCTAGAAGATTGGCTAGAGGTGAGATGGACCTCAAGATGGGCAATGGAGCAAGAGTTGTTGCAGTTGCTGTTGGGGAGGTTATCCTACATCTGCATGGTTGAGCTATTATTGCTTTAGATGCATGCTATTTTGTCCCTTACATTATCAAACATATTATTTTCATCTCTTGTTTGATAATTAATAGATATAAATTAGTTTTTAAAAATAATAATTTTTTAATAATTATGGATGATGAGATCATCACTAGAGGGACTCTTATAAATGGCTTGTATGTGTTAGACACTTTGCCACACTTCATGAATATAAATACATCTAAGAGGAAAAGAGATGAGGTGAATAATGCTTACTTATGACATTGTAGGCTAGGTTATATACATGAGGAAAGAATTCAAAAGTTACTAAAAGATGGATACTTAAATTCATTTGACTATAAATCATATGCAACTTTCGAACCTTGCCTTCGTGGGAAGATGACCAACTCTCATTTTAGTGGAATTGGAGAGAGAGTCACTGAGTTATTGAAACTCATACATAGTGATGTATGTGGTCTCATGTCATCTCAGGCTATAGGTGATTACTCATACTTCATTACATTCACTAATGATTTTTCTAGGTATAGATATGTGTACTTGATGAAGTACAAATCTGAGGCCTTTGAGAAATTCAGAAAATATAAGAATGAGGTGGAGAACCAAATTGGAAAGAGTATTAAGACTCTTCATTCAAATCAAGGAGGAGAGTACGGAGTTCACCCATTTCATTAGGGACAATGGGTTCTATCCAAGTGGACACCTCCTTATATACCTCAGCTCAATGGTGTATCAGAAAAGAGAAATTGCATGCTGTTAGACATGGTGTGGTCCATGATAAGTTTCACTGACCTACCTGTCTCATTTTGGAAGTATGCCCTAGAGAATGTAGTTTACCTTCTAAACAGAGTTCCATCAAAGTCAGTAGTGTCTACACCAGATGAGATATGGAAAGGAAAAAAGCTTGATCTTAAGGTGGTTAAGATTTGGGGCTGTCCTGCCCATATTAGAAGACACAACCTCCACAAGTTGAAATCAAGGATGTAACGACGCATGTTCATGAGATACCCTAAGGAGACTTTGGGGTATTACTTCTATCATCTCAAAGACTGAAAGGTCTTTGTTGCCAAGAGAGCTGTATTCCTTGAGAAGGAATACATTCTTTGTGGAAAAAGTAAGAGTGAGATAGAGTTGAGTAAGGTTGGAGAACCTAGCTCAAACACCATTCTAGTGCCCAATTCTGTTCAGGTACCTAACACATAAGTTCCAACTTTGTGTAGGTTTAGCATAGTATCTCACCCACTTGAAAGATATGTGGGACATATCAGTGGAAAGGACTATCCGAAAATTGATCCTAAACCCTATGAGGAGGCTATTATGAGTATAGACTCCGGGAAGTGGCAATAAGCCATGAATTTTAAGATGGATTCCATATACTCTAACAAGGTTTAGAATATTTTGGATGCACCTGAGAGTATCGTACCCATCGACTGCAAGTAGATCTTCAAAAAGAAGATCAGAATATATGGAAAAGTAGAGATCTATAAGGCAATGCTAGTAGCTAAAGGATATTGTCTTTTTGCCTATAGCTATGGTTAAGTCCATTATAATTCTTTTGGTTATTGCAGTACACAATGACTATAAGATATGACAGATGGATGTTAAAATGACATTCCTCAATAGCAACCTCGAGTAGGAGGTGTATATGATATAGCCAGAGGGATTCGTATCTAGAGAGAGTCTAGATAAAGTGTACAGGTTGCTCAAGTCCATTTATGGACTAAAGCAAGCTTTCCGAAGTTAGAACATAAGATTTGATTAGACGATCAGATCTTATGACTTTGTTAAAAACGAAGATGAGCCTTGTGTATACAGGAAGGTAAGTGGGAGCGCTATCACCTTCTTGGTATTGTATATGGTTGACATCATAATAATTGGGAATAATGTAGGAATGCTCTCCAAAGTAAAGACGGCTATCCAGAAACTTCTTCATGAAAAATTTAGAAGCATAATATAGTTTGGGGATCCAGATCTATAAAGATAGATCTAAGAGGATGCTTGACTTGTCATAGTCTAGGTACATAGACTCCATTGTCAAAAGGTTTAGCATAGAGAATTTCAAGAGAGGTCTCATACCGATGAGACATGGAATATCATTTTCTAGGAGTATATCCCCGAAAACTCCTGAAGAAAGGGCAGACATGGATAAGATATCTTATGCCTCAGCGATAGGGTCTATCATCTATGTTATGGTATGTACCAGACCTGATATAGCACATGCTCTGAGTGTCATGAGCAGGTATCAGGCAGATCCAAGTTTAGAACATTAGAAGGCAGTAAAGTGTATCCTTAAGTATTTGAGAAGGACTAAGGATCTTTTACTACTATATAGAGGAGGTAGCCTTCAGGCTAAGGATACAGACTTGAGTTTCAATCCGACATTAATGATAACAAGTCGAACTCAGGGTATTTTTTATCTTGAATGGAGGAGCAGTAAGCTAGAAGAGTTCCAAGCAAGATAGTACTACTGATTCGACCATATAGGTGGAATACATTGCTACAGCAGAAGCAGCAAAAGAAGGGGTATGGATGAAGAAGTTCATCATGATATGGGAGTTGTACCAAGCAACGTGGAGTTGATTCTTATATATTGTAATAGTGACAAGGCCATAGCTCTAGCAAGGGAACCCAGGTCTTATTAGAATTGTTCTGAGGAGGTTCCATCTGATCAAAGCAATCATGACTTGAAAAGATGTAGCAATGAAAATAGTTCCATCCGAAGATAACATTGAAGATCCATTATCGAAGCCGTTGGCTCGGATTATATTTGGGCGTCATAGGGGTCTGATGGGGATCAGACACATAGGTGACTTGCTTTAGGTTAAGTGGGAGATTGCTGGTTACAAGTGCCCTGCAAACCAATCACGTGAGTGATAGCACGTGTGTCATGCTGTAAGATCTTTTTGCTTAAGATTATTACTGGCATATTCTCACATTATATTATCTATTGCATATATATATATATATATATATATATATATATATATTGTGATGTCCTTGATTATATGGAATGAGAATCGGATCGTGATGAGATCACGATATTGAGATCGATTCACCTTTAAACACAAATCCTAAATAATCTCGGTCATAGGTCACTCGAGATGGACATCGAGATAATCGGACAGACTGATGTACTATATACCCATCTATATGATGAAAGTAGCTGGTCTCATAGCCTCTTGTGTGGAGACACTAAGGATATAGTATAGGTGCTCATTAGAGAATGAGTTCACTGATTGATCCTCTTATAGAATGTTGTATGGTTGATAATACCTAATGTTAGAGAGTGATTTCATAGTCCCAGTTGTGTATCTGATCCTTTGACTTGAGACACCAAGGATGTCTTGTATGAGTATTCCTTTCTTTGACGCCATACTTACAGGTTTGGAAAGTTTCAAATCTTGTACAACTAGTTATCGAGATTAGTAGCCAATCTTATAAAGCAATTGAGCGTCAATAAAGGATCATCCACTCTCGATATCGTGAGAGAAATATCACATATGTGCTTGCTCAGAAAAATCCCTAGCTAAGGTCATTCGAATTGAGAGAGAAAGAGTTCTTTGGTAGAATCCGATTAGAGCAAGACAAACTGATTTTGTATGTGACCTGATAGTACCATGTCCAATATACAGCATTTGGGATATTAGTTGGATGAGGGATTATAGATACACAGTAATTGTAGACAAATAGGTCCGATGGATTTGATCCCCTTGTACCGTCTGGGGACTATGGCGTAGTGGCCTAGTACATCCATAGTCGATGAGTCGAGTAAATTATTATGAAGATAATAATTCACTATATTATCAGGAGTTCTGATGAGAGTGACTCACGACCAGCTCAGTATCGGGCCTAGAGGGTTACACATATATAGTGGATACTTCAGCGAATAGAGGATTGGATGGAGATCCAATTAACCCCTATTCTTATTAGATGAGACCCTATACTAATGGACTCCTTGTTTGAGGCCCAATTAGAGGCCTAAGAAGATTATTGGATAGAGATCCAATAATGTAAGATTATGGGTAATTGGATAGAGATTCAATACCCAATAATGCAAGAGCCCTAGGATTTTTGGTGGCTCTCTATAAATAGGAGAGGAGACTCATGGTTGATGAGATGTAGCCTTGGCCTCCCCTTCCTATTCTCCTCCCTCCCTCTATAAAAGTTGCAAAATCAGATTGGAGGAGATTCGTTGCATAGATCCATCGTGTAGATACCGCTAGAGAGAAAGACACTTGACTTCCTTCATCCTCTCCATTCGAATATGGAATACAGGGATATATGGTTTCCCTAGGTAAAATAATCCCTCACATGATGTAATTTTTTTTATTTTTATGGCTTTCTCGTGACCTAATTTTTACACGATGATTTGATCTGCATAGGAAACCTATTTTATTTTGATTTCCACTACACATGTGATGCTCCTACTGAGGTTTCCCAATAGGGCATATATGTACTTCACCTCTATTATGACTCGATTGAAAACCAATGAGGGTGAGGACCACTGATGCCAAGGTGGTCGTCGATCTCTGGGTCGACTCGGATGTGGACCGAGGATCTGTTAGCCAAGGAGTATCTGTTGGGGGCCCTCCACCTTGCACTAGCGAAGCAAGTGTATGAGTGCTCCTCAGAGGAGCTTATGAACATGGCCACTAAGCAAGAGTTGGTCACGGCTATTGAGCATCGGACGAAGGAGCTGGAGGAGACTATAGGGAAGTTGTGGAGCAAGCTGGAGTCCCTTAAGAACTAGTGGAAGGGCCTCGAGCAGGAGGTTGGTATCTTGAGCTCCAGCTTGGACGGGGCTTAGGACGATCGAGCCCGCCTAGAGGGAGATGTGTTATCGCTGACTGAGGTAGTGGCCTTCCTTGAAGCTGAGCTGAAGGTCGAGGGGTCGAAAGAAGTTGTTGCCAATAAGGCATCTCGAGGGTTCAAGTCGAGCCTCGAGAAGATAAGGCGGGTCAGCTACGAGTTTAATTACTGGCTGGCACTGGAACGGCTGTGGGGAATGCATCCAGAGATAAAGATTAAGCAAGACCCATTCGTCGAGTGTCCTAAGGATGACAATGTGATGATGGACCTCAACCAGCCTTTCAATGATAGCACCCCCTCGAAGAAGTAGCTGACTCCGTAATAGTTTTCTTTTGTATGTCAGGTGCCGAAGCCCCACTTTAGATATCTTCACTGTCTGAATTACACTAAGGCGCTTTGAGTCTTCAATCTGTCATTTAGACATAAAACCTTTTCAAGTTCAATACATGCCAGGTCTGATAGAGGACCTCCCCATCTAATGCCACCAAAGTATAAGTCCTATCTCAGATAACTCACACGATAGGATAAGGCCCCACCCATCTTAGGGCAAGTTTTCCACGGGAATGCTCGGGATCGCTGACCTCAGCTTTCCTGAGAATCAAGTCTCCATTGCCCGATTGGTCAGGACCGGACCCTTCGATTGTAGAGTCTAGCAATGGCTCTCTTGTAATGTAGAGTCTTTAAGGGTGCTTCGGCTCGACGCTCCTTTAGCAGATCAAGGTTCTCCCTGAGGCTTGCCTCTGATGCTTTAGGTGCAAAGTTTTCGACCCTCAGGGTCGAGACCTCAGGCAGCAGGACAGCTTCGGTGCCGAAGGCTAGAGTGTAGGGTGACTCTCCCGTCGGGGTTTTCGAGGTGGTTCACACTTGGGAGCTCATCAACCCAAACGGTTTGGGATCCAATCACTCTCCTCCTTAGTCCTTCGAGTATGCTCCTATTAGTTATCTTAGCCAATCCATTAACCTATAGGTGAGCTACCGAGCTAAACTTCAGTTGTATTCGGTAACTTTGGCAGAAGGTCTCAAACTTAAGGTTGTTGAATTGCGTCCCGTTATCTATGACTATGGCCCTCGGGATACCGAACATCATAATGATGTTCCTCCAGACAAAACCTTGCACCTGTTTTCAGTGGTTGAGGCTAAAGGCTTGGCCTCAACCCATTTGGTAAAATAATCTAACCCGACAATTAAGAACTTATGCTGTCCTACGACTGGTAGGAACGGGCCGAGAAGGTCCATCCCTCATTGTGTGAAAGGCCAAGCGCAATAGGTCGGGGAGAGTGGCAAGGCTGGCTGGTGAGGGACGCAAGCATGCTTATGGCATTCCATGCACTTCTGAATGACATCTGCTCGCAGGGTCGGCTAGTAGTACCCAAGGCGGAGGACCTTAAAAGCCAAGGTGCATCCTCCGATGTGTCCGCCACATATCCCCTCATGAACCTCGGCGAGCACCGTGTTTAGATCTTAATAAGCACCGTAGTAAGGGCTGATTGAAAGCTCTTATGTAGAGGTGCCCATTAATGATGTCATACCATGCTTCAGCCCTCTTGATCCGACGGCTGACCTCTTTGTCGATCGGGAGGGTCGCATCTTTCTTGTAGCGTAGTATTTTCTCCCTCCAATCTGGAGGAGTGATCAGTGCTACCTCCTCGATTGTGGCAACCATTGGTCGGTGAACGTTAGAGATAGTAATTAAAGGAAGAACCAAGTCTCATGGCTTATTACAATATTTTTCATAAAGATTCGAGCAATGCTGGAAGCAGTGTAGGGGTTGCAAACTGCATAAAAATTAGCATACATTATAAGGCGATCAACAACAACAAGAATCATACCTTTCCTTATGATGAGGGTAGCCCTTCGATAAAGTTCATTAATATATCAGTCCATATTGAGTTCAAGATGGGTAGAGGATATAGCTTTCTGGGGCTTGCCACTGTTTTGCCCTTATGTCGTTGGCACACATCACATTGTGCTACAAATTTAGTAATAATATTTTTTTCAATAAAAATTCTGCATAATACTCTTATGGGTTCTAAGGAACCCGGAATGCCAGACCGCGGGTGTCGAATGCATCTCTTGAAGGATGGTCTTTATGCGACCAGAATTTAGCGTAAGCACAGTGGGTCCCTTATAGCGTAGGTCATTTGAGTCCCAACTGTAATAAGCCACAAAACTTAGTTGTTCCTCTAATTTCTTTATGATCTTGCTAGTTCTTGGATCATCTTGTCATTCTCTCCTAATGTCCTCAAGGAAGTTGTGAGTCGGAGGAGAAACGATCAAAAATTCAGCTTGCTCGGATAGTCGTGGAAGCGCATCTGCAACAACATTCTCTTTCCCTTTTTCACAATCATACTCAAGAATCTTTGTTACCCATTTTTGCTATTTGGGGAAGGATATATGTTACTTAATAAAATATTTTAGGCTCTTATGGTTGATGCACATTCGCCACGTTCCGTCCTTCTTTCTTACGAGAGCACCAGTGAGGAGTAGGGTTTGCAACTTGGCCGAATGACTCTTGTTTCGAACATCTCCTTTACAATCCTTTCTATTTTATCTTTTTAAAGATGAGGATACTGATATGGCCAAGTATTTGATAGAGGTTTGCTTGGAAGAACTGAGAGACGATGATCATGTTGGTGGCTAGGAGTAAGCTGCGTGGTTCGTCAAATACATCTGAAAATTCAGCAAGCAAGGGAAGTAGATTTGGGTCTTCAACTTTAGTTACCTCCCCCTTGGATTATTGCTCTAGTTGTACCAAGAAGCCACTACATGTTTTGTGTGATACTTTCTTCATTCATCGTGTGCAAATCTTTGATATGTCACTCCCCCGTTTGTCGTGTAGTACCACCTGTTTTTCCTGACTGCAAAACTTTATGATTAATTTAAAAAAATTTCAGGAAATATCACCTAATGTCGTCAGCCATTCGATGTGAAGCACGACCTCACAATCATCAAGAGAGAGGAGGAAAAAATATGCAATTATCTCTTGATCCTGTAGCTGTAGTTTCACCCGCGGGCACCAGCGATCACACTTCAAAATTCGTTCGTCGGCGAACTTAACATCAAACCTACTACGATCCTTAATAGGTAAGGTCATCCAAATAGCAACCTTGTTATTCATAAAATTATTAGTGCTCCTAGAGCATACACCAAGTCAAACTCGCTGAGCTCCACAAACCACTTAAGCATCCGCCCTGCAATGTCAAATTTAGAAAAGATTTGTCATAGCAATTGATCGATGATTACCTTGATGGTGTGGGCCTAGAAGTACGATCGTAGCTTTTTGGCTGTGAGGACTATGGTGAATGTGAGCTTCTCAATTGGGGGGTATTGCTCCTCGAGGCCCTTCAAGACATGGCTGGAGTAGTAGATGGGCCGCTGGTTGTTTCCGACAAGCCTGACCAGGACCGAGCTGACGACCCGCTTTGAAGCGGCAAGGTATAGTTCGAGCTGGTTGCGTGAACTGACCAAAGACATTCGAGGTAGGACCGAGAGATAGGCCTTTAGCTCCTATAAGGCTTGCTCACACTCAGGGCCCCAGTTGAAGTCTTTGTTCCGTTTCAATGCCTGTCGCTAGCCCAAGATATGAACCGTTCGATCGCAGCCAATCTTCCAATGAGGCATTGAACCTCCTTGATGGTCTGGGGTGATTTCATATCGATGATAGCTCTTATCTTCTTAGGGTTTACATCTATCCCTCGCTAGTGAATGATGAAGCTGAGGAATTTCCTTGATGCCATGCCGAAGTTGCACTTGGTGGGGTTAAGCTTCATCCCAAACTTCCTAAGGGTCCGGAACATCTTGGCAAGATCCGTGAGGTGCACCTGTGCCTACTTACTTTTAATGATCATGTCATCTACATAGACCTCAATGTTTCGACCGAGCTGATCCTTGAATAGTTGGTTGACCATTCTCTAGTAGGTAATGCCAACATTCTTTAGTCCAAACAACATCAATTTATAATAGTAAGTGCCCCGATGCATGATGAAGGCTATCTTCTCCTAATTCTGAGGAGCCATTTGGATCTAGTTGTATCCCAAGAACATGTCTATGAAGGAAAGAAGTTTGTATCCCGAGGTGGAGTCGACCAACTAATCAATCCTTGGTAGGGGGTAGTAGTCATTCGGGCAAGCCCGGTTAAGATCAGTGTAGTCGACACACATGTGCCAACTTCTATTAGCTTTTTTCACAAGAACTACATTGGATAGCCTAGTCGGGTATTTAACTTCCGCTATGAACCCGGCCTCTAACAACCAATCTACTTCCTCTTCAATGGCCTTTTATTAGTCGAGGGTGAATTTCCTCAGCCTTTGTTACAGCGGGCAAGCTCCCGAGGTGGTGCTCAGCCGGTGCTGGGCTATTTTCGGATGAATGTCGACATGTCGCTTGGTGACTAGGCGAAGACATCCATGTTAAACTTGAAGAAGTCTATAAGCTAGACACGTCGGTCCTCGGGTACGGTCGACCCGACCCAGATCATCTTCTCCGAATGGCCTCCTTCCAAGGGCACTTCCAGTATTGGCTTAGTGTGCTCGGGTCGAACGTCTAGCCTGCTGGGCTCCCGAGGGTCAGGAGTCAAAGTTTCCCTCCTACCTTCTTTGGGGATGGTCATTGCTGCCAAGTAGCACCGTCTTGAGTCCCATGGGCCGCTCCTGACCTCCCCAGCCCCAGTGTTGGTCGAGAACTTCATGCTATAGTGGTCCGTGGAGACGACTACCCTTAGTTTGTTGAAGGTCGGTCGGCCAATAATCACATTGTATACTAAGGGGAGCTTGACAATCATGAAGGAAACCATGAGGGTCTTGGTCCTTGGCTCCTTACTGAAAGTCATAGGGAGGGTTGCGACACCTACAAGGGCTATCATGTCCCCAGTAAACCCTGTCAAAGTTGAAGTCATGGGGATAAGGTCCCCGTTAGACATACTGAGCTTCTAAAAGGCATCAAGATAGAGTATGTTAGCAGAGCTCCCTGTATCTATCATGATGCGCTTGATGCGGGCGTTTGCAATGTGGTCCGAGATCACCAGGGCATTGTTGTGATCCAAATATTCGCTTTCAGACTTGAAGGTGATTTCAGGATCGCACTGCACTTTGGGTCTTTTTCTAAACTTCTGCTTGGGCGTAAGCTTTCCTCGTCGAAGAACTATCTCCACCTGTTGTCGAATCACCCACAATGACGTCTATTTGTCTTTCCATGAGGCTGTTTGGGTGGAGTGGTGGCTCTCATGGTTTTCTCATGAATCGGTTGAGGTAACTGCGACAGATAAGGTCCTCAATCTAGTTCTTCAGGTTGTAGCACTCCTCAGTGTCATGACCGTAGTCATGGTGGAAGTAGTAGTAGCTCCCGCAGTCACGTTCCTCGACTCGAGTCCTCATCGGGTTGGCGATTTTGAGTTCTTTTTTTCGGATTTGGAGGAAGATCTCAGTCCGGGTAGAGTTGAGTGTAGTGTTGGGGAGTCGGGGAACGACCTGCTCTACTCTTTTCGTCCTCTTCCTTGGGAGCCAGGGTGGTGGGCCCCAAGAGGATTTGACCCGTGGCCACTTCTGGTCTTCATGCTTCTCTGCCACCAGGGCCTCGGTGGTGACATATTGGTTAGCCCTTTGCAGTATTTTTGGTATAGTCATCGGGGATCGCTCCACGAGCGACCAAAAGAGGCGGGTAGGTCTGATCCCGATCATGAATGCCTGGATGATCAAGGACGGATATGCGCCGGCAATGGCCCTGATCTCTTTCGTGAAATGAGTGAGGTACAGGCTGAGGGGCTCATCTTCCTTCTACCTCATTCCAAGGAGGGACGTAGTAGGACGTAGTAGTCGGCTTTGGTCAGGTGCTAGTGAAGAAGTTGGCCTCGAAGTCTTTTGCAAGCTGGTCAAAAGAGAGGATCGAGCCGGGTGATAGACGACTTACCACCCTCGGGCGATCCCGCATAAAGTTGTCGGGAAAGCTAGGCCTGTTAGGGCATTCGACGTGCCATACAAAGCCATTTATGCTCTGAATGTGGCAACATGCTCCATTGGGTTGGAGCCTCCATCATGTGCTTCCAGCATTGGGAGCCAGAAGTGTTGCGGGATGGGCCTATCTTAGATCTCGGGGATAAACAGAGAGTCATCGAGGAGGCATTCTCTATGCTCGTCCTTCATCTTAATGACTTTCTGAATGTCATCTATTCTTTGGTTTACTATGCACAACTGCACCCTCAAGGAGTCCATTGAGTCTGAGGAGAGAGTGTCGGGGTCGAGCACGCTACGGGCTGAGGCGTTGGGTGTGGATGTTGATCACCTCACCATATCTCCTAGGGGAGTGTGGTTAGGTTCCGCCAGGAGCTGAGGGTGTTCCTCAGGAGGTTGCATTGTCATGGGTTGGCTTTCTGGTGGCGGAGTTATCCTTGTCAGGACTAGGGAGCCGCCAGGGGCAACGAGCTCTACAGTTGGGCAAGGTGTGGGATGTAAGGAATGATAGCTTGGAGCATTCCTGCTATGACCTGAACTTGGTTGGTGAGCCCCTGGAAAGCCTCGAGGGTCACCATCAGGCCCCCAGGGTTGAGCGAGGGTGGAGTTAGCCCGGGGTCATTGAAAAGACACCAGTATCATATTAGAGTATGGAGAGGTGGGTTCCTATCTCCAAACGAGGGAAGCAAAGGCGGTGGTTGAGGGGCTACCTAAGTAGTCTACTGCATCATGGAAGGGATGTCTTCCCTGAGGCTACTAGGCACTGAGCGTTCCTATGACATCAGGCCCTCCTTCTAGCGCCAAAATATTGCTGGATGACTCATCATGTCCAAGGAGTCTACACGACATGGTCTGGCCTACATGCGCAGAACCAGCCCAGTAGGATGCGGAGCTCGGGGAGGACAGGAGGAGATTGCTCGACTCGGCGTGTTGCGACTGTCAAGGGCCTTCTTCCTTATCCCATGGTTGGGTTCCTGCAAGGAAAGACCTTCGTCAAGGGGGTGGGGGGTGGTGGTGGTGGGTGGGTGGGTGGGGTGGGGTGAGCCTCCTAACGATGTCCCTCTGATGGCTAAGTTAGCACTATGGATGAGAGTGTCTCTGACACCTTTCTTTGGCGTTTGAGCTTTCTTTTCTATATTGCAAGAGTGGATCTCCTTGGAACTCTATAGGGGTTCCCTCCTCCAAATTACTGCTTAAAGGCTGCAGAAAATACTCTTCTATTGATGATAAAAAGTGAAGGATTACATGGTAATTTATAGACCTTCTAACCCCAACTCCTAATAGGACTCCTACTTCAAGACTTCTACTCCTAACCAACTCCTAATGCAACTCTAAGTCCAACCTCCAAACTGTCATAGGCTTAGCTGATTTTGCCCAAAACGTGTGGCACCTATGCGTATCCGTCTACAAAGGTCAGCCTTCCGTGAGATCTCCTAAGGTCCCTTAGACTTATAAAAGAGAAAACGGATCAAAAGAAGCAATTCCAATGGGATCCACAAGCAACTGCTCAAGCAAACACTTTGTAAAGCCAATACAAATTACACCTATGGACATTACAACTCAGAAAGGTTGCATGCCTTTCCCGAGATCTCCTAAGGTCCCTTAGACTTATAAAAGACAAAACGGACCAGAAGAAGCAATTCCAACGGGATCCACAAGCAACTGCTCAAGCAAACACTTTGTAAAGCTAATACAAATTACACCCATGGACATTACAACTCAGAAAGGTTGCACACAAAGGATAATAGTCCATTACATACTGAAGTCTCCACAAGTGCTTACAAAATACACTTGTACTTACAAGCCAAAATCGGTCATAAAGCAAATCAAACTAGGGCTGCTAAGTGTACTACAAGCCCACTACTTCTTGTACAAGGTATGTACACAAACTGAAGGACACAGATAAACATGAGCATTTTATCAAACACCTTGTTTACATTATTGTCCATGACATTCTCCTCCACTTATTCCTTCGACGTCCTCGTCGAAGCCACTGTAGATGCTACATCTCCTCGTATTTTGCTGAATCTTCAATCTTCTGCTTTGGTTACAACATGCCCCTTTGGCTTCCAACCGCTCTCCACCACTTTTGTTGAGTAGTCGAACTCTGATTTGACATGCTGCTTCAACTCATCAATGATTGAATCTGGTATAGGGTTGGCTGAGTTGTGTTGATCCTTGTTGGTTCTCATGGATCCTTTTGATGAAGGAAAATACCTGCCTTATTATGCGCCAGTATCGTAGTATACTCATGTTGCTTGAATTGGGTGGATGCTTATTGGAACTTTGACGAGCATCTCCTTACAGACTTTAAGGTTTTTGAGGTCCTTTCTCCATAATGTTTACCCATTGATCTTTCCTCCACGTTTAGTTGTCACTTCCAAGTAGGTTCGCATCACCCCCGCTTTTGATTGATATTCAATTGAGAAATAAAGTGAACAATCTACTCTCAATAGTACTGATCATCAATGGTGAGGATTTGATAACTATTGTCTTTCATAAGCTTTCCTTGAAGGGTCACTAAACTTATGTAGAACTCCTCTACTAGATAAGTAAGAGAACTGGAATACTCGACTTCACTCATTCTCTTAATCGTTGAGAAGGCAAGGTTACTTGGCTTCGCTCATATCCTTAAGTTAAGAGAATTGGGATACTCAGTTTTGTCCATTCTCTTTTGTTGAGAAGGCAAAGGTTACTCGATTTCGCCTGCCTCCTCGAGTTTATACTTTATGCATTGAGCTGGTTACTAACATTCGCCCGCTCTTTGCTTATACTTCTGAAGCACTTAAAGTGTTTACACTCCTTACGTTGAGTTAGCTACTGTGATTCGCCTTCCCACTATCATTGAACTTCTGAAATACAAGAAGTTTCATTCGAAAAGAGTAAAAGATTACCCCAACTTGGAGTAAGTCTTTGATAGTTCTGGTTGCCTCTAGGATTGTACTGTCTTCTCTATCACCTTTGCCACATACTCCTTTGAATAGAAAAGGTATAGTACTATGTATTGCCTACTTCGTTCCTTGGTCGAGCATGCCTGCATTAATCGAAGTCCATCACTTTTGGTTATCTTGATGAGAAGCCCATCGACACCGATCTTATAAAGTTTCTTGGTCTCTGCCCTTTCGCCCTGTCTTGGTACTTGGAGTTTGCCATTGCATTATCCACCTCCACGGCCCTTTTTATGACCAATGCTCTCTCTCCATGAGAGCAAGGGATCGATGACTCCAAGGAAGTCCCACCTCTATGTACCATGGTGCTACCAAGCCCATGACCCTACTATCCATTGTTTTACATTTGCATCCCTTCTTTCGCAATCAGTAGATCCGCCTTTATGGCACTATGGTGCTCTTCCGAGTCCACCTCCTTTCTAACCGATGCTTTGCTTTTTGGGTAGCTAAGCTCCACTGGACTCGTCGTCGCTTCCTCACCCCTTTCGACCACCTGCTTCAACACCACTGTGTCCTCCTAGTAGTCCTCCTTGGTCAATAGAAAGACAGACTATAACTCGTATGTGTGGCCTCTGCCACCTTGTTGCAGGGCTCGTGCCAATTCTATTCTCCTTAGCTTCCTTAATAGTAATGTTTGCTTACTCGGCCTTGTCCTCTGACTTGCCGAGCTCTCTTAAGCGAATGTGAGCATTGAAGTAGTCCAACTCTCCAGCCTCTCTGATCGTACCTTTGTATGATCAAGTCCCCTCCATGGGGCTCACTAGTACTTGCAATCTAACTTCTCCTTCGGTGGTATCACAACCCTATATGCTGATGACCAAGATTTTCATCTGATATAAGCTTCGATGTGCACACACGAAAGACCTGCCTCTGCAGTACCATGACATTCACTCCTTGAATCCACAGCCCTTCTTGTTGTTGCATTGTTCACTGAAATGGAGCTCCCAGTAGCTCCTGATCATTCACATGATCATGTCCCCCTACATGGAGATCACTGGTACTTACACTTGGACTTCTTTCTCGGTGGTATATAGCCCCTATATGTTGATGACTAAGGCTTTTATCCAATACAAGCTCCGATGCACACACGAAGACCCGCCTCTGTGGTACCATGACATTCACTCCTTTAATCTATAGCTCTTCTTATTGTTGTGTCGTACACCAAAGTGGAGCTCCTAGTAGCTCTTGATCATACCTCCACATGATCATGTCCCTCACGGGACACGGTTGCCTATATTGCATTGCCATGAACTATTCCACCATGATCCGCTACACCATGTTGTCTCCTGGTGACATCTTCATTATATACGAATTCTCGTGTGATGAACTCGGACTATGACTTCTCTATGTGTGGCCTCTGCCAATAAATCGTAGGGCCTCCGCCATGTCTAATTTTTTTGTTCGCTCCCTTGGTAATTCATCTTCATCCACCCACTCTTGGGTCACATTTGGATGAAGCATAGCTCTAAGATAGTCCATCGCCTAGTAGCTCCTGAAGTCCCCAGACTTCGCTATAATTAGTGCACCATTGTCTGGATTTTGGGCCTAACCCCTACTAGCATAATCTCCACTATGCACCACTTATTCCTAACAACTTGAATGATAACACTATTTTAAGAGTACTCGCCTCTGCTTCCTCTTGCCCCATGCTAAGGTCTCATGATCCCAACTTTGCCTTCGCAAGTTGAATCACCTTAGTTACTCTGTTAAATGCATCTCTAAGGTAACTTGCATGTGCCTAAAAGCTCCCTTTATATTTGGCACCATGCAAGATAAGTCCGCCTTATCAGAATAAAGAACCCATGGAATGATATGATCCTACTCTTGCCTCTACAAGAGTTCATGCCCTTGACCTCTGTCCAAGGAAATCTTCATACCTCCGCTCTATGTTCCATCTTCTATGTCAGCTCCCTTCATGCGGTTTTGATACTTCACTGAGTTCCACCCAAGTCGCTCTGTTCCTCGATTTGCATTGAGTTGATAGTGGCCCTCGCATCCACCATTCCATGGGTCGCCCTCCGTTGAGTTCGATTTCCACATCGACTCTAAGTATGCTTTCATAAGATGTTACCTTGGATTGCTCCCTCACTTGATCTCGAATGCATCCACTAATGCATTACCTCATTCGAGATCATGCTATGACTTCTCGTCACTCGCTCAGTCCATTAAGCTTTGTGGAGATATTGCGTTAAAGAACTCTTCCTCAATATATGCGGTTTGTTGCACATGATTCTCCCTCTGGAGAACTAGGACTTATCTTTCTTAGATATCTATCCTATTGGAGTATCTTTTCTCTTTGCATTCTTTCCACTGGAAGTTTCGGAGACCACTATCCCCTTTGGACTACTCCGTCGTGCCGAACAACTTATGCCTTGTTCTACCCTCGCAAATGCAATTGCTAGATTGCGACCCTTCGCCAATACAATCTCCACTACACCCTTCAAGCTCTAGCAATATGCTAAACTTATTGCATATTTCAGTCGCCTATGAACGTATCCTTTCCATGTCAAAGATAAAGTTCTGATGCTCTATGACGTCGAGTTCCGATCGTGCCTTGGGATAGTGACAAACACTCTGTCGTCCGTATACAAGCCCTTGTATAAGTACCGAATCCTTCGAGTTAGCAATTGCCCTCACCTCTATGAGCTTTGCATAACTCTTTCAGTCATTACACAACACCTCCCATTTTACAGGGCCATATCTCTCACTAAGCACCCCGCTTGCCTTGAGCACCATCAAGTTTGGTTGCCAACATCGAGCCATAGCTCGAACTCAGCCATCCCAATCTTTGTGTACTACACATTCTTCTTCGCTTGCTTGTCCTCGTGGTGCCTCTCGCATAAAGGGTTGGCCATTCATCTAAATGCCAAGCCAAGATGTCCGCTCCTCTGAGCGACTCCTTTCCCTACATCTCAATGTCTGTTTCCCTCAAATAATTATGCATGCTGGCTGTCCTCCATACAACTCAGCTAGGTCCCCCATGTTTGTATAGCGAGTGTTTATGCGTATGCTTGTCCCGCTCTGATACCATAATGTCACGGGCTTAGCTAATTTTGCTTAAACCGTGTGGCAAAATAAAAAAGATTACATACAAAGGATAATAGTCCATTACATACCAAAGTCCCCACAAGTGCTTACAAAACATACTCATATTTACAAGCCAAAATCAGTCATAAAACAAACCAAACTAGGGTTGCTAAGCCTACTGCAAGCTCGCTACTTGTTGTACAAGGTATGTACATAAACCGAAGGATATGGACAAATATGAGTATTTCATCGAACACCTTATTTACATTGTTGTCCATGACAAAATGGCCCATCTAAGGGTGGTCGGTTGCTTTATTATTTCCTAATCCTATTCTAACTTGATCCCCACCTCAACCAACCCCCTCTTTAACTAGGATAAGGGGTGGTTAATTAGGGTAACATGCATCTTACTCTCCCCTCAAATATCTTCCTCAACTAATCCTAACCTCGTCGGCCTCCTTACTTTCCTTAATCGGGGTCGATTAGATAGGATTTACATGAATACTCTTAGATTTTATATGATTATCCTCTTTAATGAAACAAAATTAGGACATCCCTAGCTAGAGTCCTAACAGATCCACCCTCTTCAATTCAGTCTTGTCCTCAAGACTAATGCTCTATGAATTCTGGAAATTTGATTTTTAAATCATCATAGTTTTCCCAAGTGGCCTCTTCTTTTGGAAGGTTTGCCCACTGTATTAGCACTACAATAATAGGTCGACATCATTGTGTCACAATCCTACGATCAACAATGGCACTCGACTGAGTTTGGAGCTCTCCTTGGACAGTCATATTATGTAGATATCTTTGAACTATCTTATTTTGTCCTAATTTGAGCTTCAAGCATGACACATAGAAGACTGGATGGATTCAGGAGTCGGCAAGTAAGTCTAATTTGTATGCTACTGCCCTAATGCGCTCTATAATCTGGTATGGTCCATAAAACCAAGGTGAAACTTTATGGATTCTTTGGCCTGGATCGATGATTGCTTTTATGGCTAGAGCCGTAGAAATACCCAATCTCCCATGGAAAATTGTCTTTCGCCTATATACTGATCATATAATTGTTTCATCCTTGCTTGAGCTGCAATGAGATTGTCTTTTAATATCTTCAGCATTTTGTCTATGTCCTATAGTTCCCTGACTACTTGTTCTACTTTAGAGGTGCCCAATACATATTTTGGGATTATAAGAGGAGGTCGTCTATACATAGCCTCATAGGGTGTAATTTTTGTGGATGAATGATAAGTTGTATTGCACCACCACTCGGCCCAAGGGAGCTACTTTGTCCACTCTTTTGGTCGATCACTGGTGAAGCATCTAAGGTATGTCTCTAAACACTTGTTTATCACTTTAGTCTGGCCGTCGATTTGTGGGTGATATGTTGTACTCGTCTTCAATTTAGTGCCTTGTATCTAGAATAATTCTATATAGAATTTGCTCATGATGCCCCTATCACGATCACTTATAATAAATCTCGGCATCCTATATAATTTTATAATATTTTTCATAAAGATTCGGGCAATGCTAGAAGTCGTGTAGGGGTTGCGAGATGCACAGAAGTGAGCATACATTGTAAGGCGATCAACAACAACAAGAATCATACCTTTTTCTTGTGATGAGGGTAGCCTTTCGATGAAGTTCATTGATATATCAGTCCATATTGAGTCCGAGATGGGTAGAGGTTGTAGCTTTCTGGGGCTTGCCATTGTTTCACCTTTATGTCATTAGCACACATCATATTGTGCTATAAATTTAGCAATAATATTTTTCATCCCTTCCTAATAAAAATTCTGCTTAATTCTCTTATAGGTTCTAAGGAACCCGGAATGCTCGGTCATGGGTGTGGAATGCATCTCTTGAAGGATGGTATTTATGCAACTATAATTTGGCGCAAGCATAATGCGTCTCTTATAGCGTAGGTCTTTTGAGTCCCAACTGTAATAAGCCACAGAATTTGGTTCTTCCTCTAATTTCTTTATGATTTTGTTAGTTCTTGGATCATCTTGTCATTCTCTCCTAATGTCCTCAAGGAAGTTGCTCATCGGAGGTGAAACGGTCGAAAATTCAGCTTGCTCGGATAGTCGTGGAAGCACATCTACAACAACATTCTCTTTCCCTTTTTCACAATCATACTCAAGAAGCTTTGTTATCCATTTTTGCTATTCGGGGAAGCATATCTTTTACTTTATAAAATATTTTAGGCTCTTATGGTTGATGCACATTCACCACGTACCATCCTTCTTTCGTACGAGGAGCACTAGTGAGGAGTAAGGTTTGCAACTTGGCCGAATGACTCCTGTTTCGAGCATCTCCTTTACAATCCTTTCTATTTTATCTTTCTGAAGATGAAAATACTGATATGGCCAAATGTTTGATGGAGGTTTGCCTAGAAGAACCGAGAGACAATGATTATGCTGGCGGCCAGGAGGTAGGCTGCACGGTTCGTCAAATACATCTAAAAATTCAGCAAGCAAGGGAAGTAGATTTAGGTCTTCAACTTTGGTTACCTCCCCCTTGGATTGTTGCTCTAGTTGTACTAAGAAGCCGCTACATGTTATGTGTGATACTTTCTCTATTTGTCGTGTGCAAATCTTTGATATGTCGCTCCCCCGTTTGCCACGTAGTACCACTTATTTTTCCTAGCTATAAAACTTCATGATTAATTTAAAAAAAATCCAAGAAACATCACCTAATGTTGTCATGCATCCAATGCCAAGCAAGGCCTCACAATCATCAAGAGAGAGGAGGAAAAAAATCTGTAATTATCTCTTAATCCTGTAATAGTAGTTTCACCCACGAACACCAGCGATCATACTTCAAAATTCATTCATCGGCGAACTTAATATCAAACCTGCTATAATCCTCAATAGGTAAGGCCATCCAGACAACAACCTTGTTGTTCATAAAATTATTAGTGCTCCCGGAGCATACAACAAGTCGAACTCGTTGAGCTCCACCAACCACTTGAGCATCCGCCCTGCAACGTCAAATTTAGAAAAGATTTATCATAGCAATTAATCGATAATTACCTTGATGATGTTGGCTTGGAACTACAACCATAGCTTTTTGGTTGCGAGGACCAGGGCGAGCACGAGCTTCTTAATCGGGGGGTATCACTCCTCGGGGCCCTACAAGACATGGTTAGAGTAGTAGATGGGCCACTGGTTGTTTCCGTCGAGCCTGACCAGGACCGAGCTGATGGCCCACTTTGTAGCGATAAGGTATAGTTCAAGCTTGATTGCGCGGACTGACCGAAGACATTCGAGGTAAGACCAAGAGGTGGGCCTTTAGCTCCTGGAAGGCTTGCTCGCACTTGGGGCCCAATTGAAGTCTTTGTTCCATTTCAACGCTTATCGCCAGCCCGAGATATGAATCATCCGATTGCGACCAACCTTCCGACGAGGTGTTGAACCTCCTTGACGATCTGGGGTAATTTCATATCGATGATGGCTCTTATCTTCTCAGGGTTTATGTCTATCCCTCACTGGTGAATGATGAAGCCGAGGAATTTCCTTGATGCCACACCAAAGATGCACTTGGCGGGATTAAGTTTCATCCCAAACTTCCTGAGGGTCTAAAACATCTTGGCAAGATCCATGAGGTGCACCTGTGCTTACTTACTTTTAATGATCATGTCATCCACGTAGACCTCCATATTTTAATCGAGCTGATCCTTGAATAGCTGGTTGTCCATTCTCTGGTAGGTAGAGCCAACGTTCTTTAGTCCGAAAGGCATCACTTTATAATAGTAGGTGCCCCGATACGTGATGAAGGTTGTCTTCTCCTGATTCTGAGGAGTCATTTGGATCTGGTTATATCCTGAGAACATGCCTATGAAGGAAAGAAGTTTGTGTCCCAAGGTAGAGTCGACCAACTGATCAATCCTCGGCAGGGAGTAGCAGTCCTTCGGGCAAGCCCGATTAAGATCAATGTAGTCAACACACATGTGCTAGCTTCCATTAGCTTTTTTCATAAGAACTAAATCGGATAGCCAAGTCAGGTATTTAACTTCCACTATGAACCTAGCCTCTAACAACTTATCTACTTCCAGTTTAATGGCCTTATATCAGCCGAGGGCGAATTTCCTCGGCCTTTGTTGCTCCAGGAGCTTCCGAGGTGGTGCTCAACCGGTGTTGGGCTATTTCTGAATGGATGCCTGACATGTCACTTGGTGACTAGGTGAAGACATTCGTGTTGCACTCGAGGAGGTCTATAAGCTCGACACGTCGGTCCTTGGGGAGTGTCGACCTGACCTAGACCGTCTTCTCTGGACAATCTTCTTCCAAGGGCACTTCCAGTATTGGCTTAGTGGGCTCATGTTGAACATTTGGCCTGCTGGGCTCCCGAGGGTCAGGAGTCGAAGTTTCCCTCTTGCCTTTTTTGGGGATGGTCCTCACTACCAGGTAGCACCATCTTGACTCTTGTAGGTCGGGGACTCTATGCTATGGTGGCATGTGGAGATGACTATTGTTAGTTTGTTAAGGGTCAGTCGACCAATGATCACATTGTATACTGAGGGGAGCTCGACCGCCATGAAAGAAACCATGTGGGTCTTAGTCCTTGGCTCCTCACCAAAAGTCATAGGGAGGGTTGCGATGCCTAAAGGGGCTATCGTGTCCCCGGTGAATCCTGTCAAAGTTGAAGTCATGGGGTAAGATCCCCGTTAGTCATACTGAGCTTCTGAAAGGCATCGAGGTAGAATATGTCAACAGAGCTCCCTGTATCTATTATGATGTACTTGACGTGGGCGTTTGCAATGCGAGCCGAGATCACTAGGGCGTCATCATGATCCAAATATTCACTTTCTAACTTGAAGGTGATTTCAAGATCACACTACGCTTTGGGTCTTTTCTGAATTTCTGCTCAAGCATAAACTTTTCTCGTCGAAGAACTATCTCCACCTATTGTTGAACCATCCATAATGACGTCTATTTGTCTTTCCATGGGGCCTTTTGGGTGGAGTGATGGCTCTCATGGTTTTCTCATGAATCAATGGAGGTAACCGTGATGGATAAGGTCCTCGATCTGGTTCTTTAGGTTGTAGCACTCCTCAGTGTCATAACCATAGTCATAGTGGAAGCGGTAGTAGCGCCCACGATCGCGTTCCTCGACTTGAGTCCTCATCGGGTTGGGGGTTTTGAGAAGTCGTTTCTCCCGGATCTGGAGGAAGAACTCAGTCCGAGTAAAGTTGAGTGTAGTGTTGGGGAGCCGGGGAACGACCTACTCTGCTCTTTCCATCCTCTTCCTTGGGAGCTTGGGTGGTGGGCCCCTAGAGGATTCGGCCCGCGACCACTTCTTGTCTTCATGCTTCTCTACCACCATGGCCTCGGTGGTGACATATTGGTTGGCCCTTTGCAGCGTTTCCGGCACAGTCGTCAGGGGTCACTCCACGAGCGACCAAAAGAGATAAGCAGGTCTGATCCCGATCATGAATGCCTGGATGATTAACAACAGATGTGCACTGGGAATGGCCCTGATCTCTTTCGTGAAATGAGCGAGGTACAAGCCGAGGGGCTCATCTTCCTTCTACCTCATTCCGAGGAGGGACGCAGCAATCAGCTTTGGCCAGGCACTAGCGAGGAACTTGGCCTTGAACCCTTTTGCAAGCTTGTCAAAAGAGAAGATCGAGGTGGGTGATAAATGACTTACCACCCTTGGGAGATCCCGCACAAAGTTATCGAGAAAGCCAAGCATGTTATGGTGTTTGACATGCCATACAAGGCCATCTGTGCTCTGAATATGGTAACATGCTCTATTGAGTCGGAGCCTCCATCATGTGCTTCTAGCATCGAGAGCCGGAAGTATTGCGGGATGGGCCTATCTTGGATGAAGGGAGAGCCATCAAGGAGACATTCTCTATGCTCATCCTTCGTCTTAATGACTTTCTGAAGGTCATCTATTCTCTGGTTTACTATACACAGTTGTGCCCTCAAGGAGTCGAGTGAGTCTGAGGAGAAAGTGTCGGGGTCAAGCACGCTACGGGCTGAGGCGCTGGGTGTGGATGTCAATCACCTCACCGCATCTCCTAAGGGAGTGTGGTTAGGTTCCACTTGGAGTCGAGGGTGTTCCTTAAGAGGTTGTGTTGCCATGGGTTAGCTTTCTAGTGGCAGAGTTGTCATTGTCGAGATCAGGGAGCCGCCAGGGGCAGCAACCTCGACGGTTGGGCGAGGTGCGAGATGTAAGGAATGATAGCTTGGAGCATTCCTGCTATGGCCTGAACTTGGTTGGTGAGCCCATGGAAATCCTCGGGGGTCATCGCCAGGCCCCCATGGTTAAGCGGGAGTGGAGTTAGCCTAAGGTCATTGAAAAGGCGCTAGTATCGTCTTGGAGTATGGAGAGGCGGGTTTCCATCTCCGAATGAGGGAAGCAGAGGCGGGGGTTGAGGGGCTACCTAAGTAGTCTGTTGCATCATGGAAGGGACATCTTCCTAAGGCTATTGGGCACTGAGCGTTCCTATGACATCAGGCCCTCCTTTTAGCACTAAAATGTTGTTGGATAACTCATCGTGTCTGAGGAGTCTGCACGATATGGTCTGGCCTACACGAGTAGAACTAGCACAGTAGGATGAGGAGCTCGGGGAGGACAGGAGGAGATTGCTCGACTCGGGGTGTTGTGATTGTCAAGGGCCTTTTATACCTATGTTGTCACATGTGATTCTTGCCTTGTCGTGTTTGTAGTGCCCTCTACTGGGATATTTAATGCCGCGGTCATTCACCGACGGTTGCCCATATCACGGATGAGCATGTCGCATGTAATTCTTGCCTTGTTGTGACATAATCTCTCCTACACCCGAGGTCTAATGGTAACCGCATGACATTCGATGATGCAGTGCGTTGGGTTTCTGCCCCTGCTACGATGCATCACTAGCGCACGGTAGGTTGGCCCTTCTCGCGCCAGATCAGCCGTCCTAGCTCTAGGTCACTCCGACCTGATCATGTCGATCGAACACGGGGTGATCCATTATTTCTCCTTTCACCCGGGTTCAGACCAATGAGCCCCCCGAAGGGCTTGGTCGAGGCCGATGCACCTGAGCGCCAAGGAGTGGCTAGAGCACCTCATGCTAACGCGTCAAACCATGTCAGACATCTTAGTGACGGGAAAGAGGACGTCAGTGGCGATCGAGGTAGAGGAGGGTAAGGATGGCACCATCCGCCTTAAGATGAAGCTTCCGAAGGCTGAAATGGAGAAGCTGATGCGGGAGAGCAAGACTGCAACCGAGGCAATCTAGCATATAGTCATGGAAACTCCAGTAAATCCTGCATATTTCCTATTTCGTTTAATCTTGATAAGTGAAGAGAGAGAGTGAGAGAGAGAGAGAGAATTCAGAACAGCCATCTACAAAGACACCATAAAATTCGCAGCATCTACTTGATGCCTCACTAACATCTAAAAGAAGAAGAAGAAGAATTAACGAGAGGAGGATAATAACTCCAGAGAGAGGAAATCGATCAGATAGCATTCAGAACAGCCATCTACAAAAATGCCATTGTTACAAGATTACTAGCTTTCGACACTACTTGTTGCTTACTTCCTTGATGCCTTATGCATTCATTCATGTTGATATGACCATTAGGCTCATTCTTTTCATGGAGTGGTTTATTCCAATTAGCTATTTCTTGATCTCAATTGAGGATATGTAGTCTAGAAAACAAATATCAGAGCAAAAGATGGAATGCAAGAAATTACTAAGAATTTGCTATTTCATCGACAAATTTATCATCCACAAGCACAATATTGGCTATGGAAATACTTCTATGTGATTTGCAGTACGATCCTTGTTCTATTCCTCACCTTATCTCCTAAGAGATGAACAAGAAAAGAGAAGAGACCTCCCAACCTCAATTGTAATTCGGTGTTCACGGTCAAACAGACAACGAACACAAGGTCGATACCATGAGGACTGTTCACTTAAATGCATGGCATGGATATCACTCACCTAAACACAGGGAGGGTCTCTTCCTATCTGCAGCTGCTGTCGGTCTTAGCTCCTCTCTCCTTTGGACCTACATAAAGCTATGCTGCTGCATGAGATGTTGGTTTTTCTGCAAAACATTAAGGAGAAGTAGAAGAGAATAGTAGAGGACACTAGGAGTACTTTCAATCAGCAGTATGTAGTGCATTGGAATAAACCAAGAGTACCTATTTATATTGATTAAAAGATAAAATACAGATATTTTAGAACACTGAAAAATCTATCACATCTAAATAGATCTTATCCTCATCTAAACTAATCACATCATCATCTAAACTAGATTTAGATTTAAATCTTTATCTAATCCTAATTACTTAATTTTATCTTAACTACTTGGATTATTTCTAACACACCCCCTTAATTCAAGTAGTTATAATTTAAAATTATTTTCAAAGAAATATTTTTTTCGCTAAATTTTTTTGTGAAGATGTCAATGAGCTGATCTTTGATGTTGCAGCGGTTGTCTTAGGTTATTTCTTTGTCCATAGATCTTTGAGAACTTCTGACCTGAAATATTTTATCGTTTCTCTTGACATTTTTCTCTTCAGTAGCCATCTTTGATGATATGATGGAGACTCTATATTTGTAGGATTGAATCCCTTTGCATACGGAAGTTTTCTCTTTCTTTTTTTTCTCTTAGCTTTCTTTACATCATTTTAAATTATAACTACTTGAATTAAGGGGGTGTGAAGATGTCAATGAGCTGATCTTTGATGTTGCAGCGGTTGTCTTATGTTTTTTCTCTGTCCATAGATCTTTGAGAACTTCTGACCTGAAATATTTTATCGTTTCTCTTGACATTTTTCTCTTCAGTAGCCATCTTTGATGATATGATGGAGACTCTATATTTGTAGGATTAAATCCCTTTGCATACGGAAGTTTTCTCTTTCTTTTTTTTCTCTTAGCTTTCTTTACATCATCATAAACTTCTACCAACCCTGTATGTGTACTTTCATTGTTGTCCTTGGAGTTTAGAGCTTCACCCCTTTTATGTACATATATGTCATCATCATTATGACCTGCATCATCTAAGATAGTTTGCATAGATCCATACAAATTTAGATGATGATAATTTTTATGTCATAATGTTGATTCATTAGTAGGAGTAACAAAATCTGAAAATAATAAGGCAAACATTTTATTTTTTGTCATCCTTGCAGTTGCTATCAATTTATCGATTTTCTTATCATAAATCAGGTATTTTTCATCATAAAAATAACATAATATCCTTTTTCTCATTAGTTGTCATATACTAATGAGATTTTGTTTTAAATCAGGAATAAATAACACATCATCAATAATTGTTTTACCCGACTTTGTGTTCACAACAACTGTTTCTTTTCCTTTTGCTTGAACCTTTTTACCATTTCCCATCTGCACAGTAGATCTGACGGAATCATCAAGTTTCTGAAATAGACTTTTATCTCCTGTCATATGATTACTGCATCCACTATCAAAAAACCAAACAAATCTATAATATTTTTCATCAGATGCTATAAAGAAAATATTCTCCTCATCTCTTTTGTCATCATTATTTTCCTCGTGATAATTTATTTAATTTTTGTTCCAATAATCTTTTTCAAGATGTCCATATTTTTCACAATAAGAACATAGAGGAACATTTGGTTTTTTATTTTTATACCAATAATCTTTTTCAATATGTCTTTTTTTCTACAACAAAAATATTTTTGAGTTTCTTTATTACCTTCATTTGATTGGTCTCGTCCTCTGTCCTTTTGATCTCTCCCTTGAGATTTGATTTTTTTAATTCTCTTTTTGATCCTTCTTCTAATCTATCTTCGTTTGAATAATATGTTTCAAAGTTTCATATGAAGATTTATTCACTTTTTCTTCATGAACTAAAAGAGATCTCATTAATTCATCAATAGATAATGTACTTATATCTTTATCTTCTTTTATAACAGTAGAGATCATATCAAATTTTGAAGATAAACTTCGTAAAACTTTTTCTACTACAGTTTGATCTTTTAAATTTTCATCATAAGATCTCATTTGATTCACAATAGAAGAAACTTTTGAGAAGAAATCAGCAACAGATTCTGAATCTTTCATCATAAATGTTTCAAATTCATGACGAAGAATTTGAAGCATTGAAATTTTTATCTTTTCTATGCCTCCAAATATATTTTTTAATATGTCCCAAGCTTTTGTTGATGTTGATGCCACCATGATTCGAGGAAATAAGGAATCATATATTGCTTGTTGTAACATATGATGCTTTTGCATCTTTTTGCATATTTTCATTCATCTCATACTTTTGATCCTTAGTAATCTTAGGATCCTACATATCATACTCAACAAAATCGTTTTCTATCAAATTCCATAATCCTTATGAAATAAGTAGAGTTTTCATTTTAATAGCCCAAAACTGATAATTATCACCTTTGAAGTCCCTCTCTATTTTTGTTAGCCGCCTGTTGAACCACCAGTGTCAAGCCTCTCACCACCAGTCGGTGAAGCCCCTATCTTTTTCTAGCTTTCTCCGACACTGCAACTTCCCTATCGAGAGCTCCCCTTCCTCCTTTGCCAAAGCTATAACTCCGTCAAAAGTCTGATGTCGTTGTTGTCTTCTCCAACTTTAAGAACTTAGTCATGAACTACTTTCAGACTACTATTAAGACTGTATATTTTGATGGTGGGGGTAAATATCAAACCCTTGCATCTTATCTATCCACTTGCGGTATTCAACATCTTAAGTCCCCTCAATATATTCTTCAACTGGTTGGCTCTACCGAACATAAATATCGATATATTATTGAAACTGGTCTAACAATACTCCATCAGGCTTCTATGTCATCTACCTTTTAGTCTGTAGCTTTTCAAACTGATGTCTACCTCATTAATCACATGCCTACTCCTATCCTATAATATCAATCACCATTTGAAAAGCTATTTTAAAAGTGCCCCAACCTACAAACATTAAAGGTATTTGGCTATCTATATTATCCATGCTTACATCCCTATAATTCTCATAAAATGCAGCATCGATCTTGCCCTTGTATTTTCATCGGATACTCTCTTAAACATAATACCTTCTAGTGTTATGACTCTCATACTGCTAAAGTCTTTATTTCCAAACATGTCACTTTTGTGGAGTCTGTCTTTCCCTTCGAGATCACGAGCAATCTATTGTCCCATTGGTTTCATACAATACATCTTCATCCTCCCACGCGTCTCCACCAAATCCACACTCTCGTTATTTTTGTTTCACGATTTTCTTCTCCCTCCTCTCCTCTGGTTCCTCCTCTTCCTGTGCAAGTACCTCTAGAACCATAGCCTTTGTCCTCACCTCGCCAAGGTACTTCTGTCGCCCTTCCGCCTAACTCAACTAGTGATAACCCTCGGCCCTTACCCCCCAATACTATTACAGCCTCATGACATCCAATGCAATCTCGTTCTACGAGTGGTGTCTTTAAACCACGTCAAGTTCTTGACTTACATGCTAGCACCAAACCCTCCCTCGACTCTACTGAACTAACATCCTTTACTCAGAACCAAAAATCTCCACATTGGCGTAAAGCCATGTGTGAGGAATATGATGCTCTCCTTTGTAATGCTACAAGGACCCTTATCCCTTCTCACTCCACACAAAAAATTATCGAGTGCAAGTAGGTCTTTCGAATTAAGCGGAACTCTGATGGTTCAATTGCTCGCTATAAAGCTTAACTTATGGTCAAATGATTTCATCAACAACCTGGTGTTGACTACACCAAGACATTTAGTTATGTTGTCAAACCTACTACAATCCGGCTTATTCTAAGTCAAGCAATATCTAAAGGCTGGTGCTTACGCCAAGATGTTAACAATGTCTTTTTATAAGGGACTTTCACTGAAGATATCTTCATGGAGCAACCTCCAAGCTTTATACATCCTTAATATCCACGGCTTATTTATAAACTCTAGAAGGCCATTTATGGACTTCGTCAGGCTCCACGAGTCTAGTATATTGAACTTGGTCTATACTTGTCTTCAATCAGCTTCATCAACTCTAAATCTAATGTCTCCCTATTTTTACACCAACAGCATAGGTGCACCATCTATCTTCTAGTCTATGTAGACGATATTATTGTCACAGGTAATACCTCTATGGAGGTTCAGGCGTTTATTAAGTAATTGGCTGACAGATTCTCTCTTAAAGATCTTGGTAACCTGAATTATTTTCTCAGTGTCGAGGCTACGTTTACATATTCTGGCCTCTTTCTTTCACAGCGAAAGTACATTCATGATTTGCTTTTAAGGATGAACATGCATGATGCAAAAGAGGTTACCACTCCTCTATCTACTAGTGAATCACTGAAGTTATGTGATGGTAGTCCTGTTATAGACCTTACTCAGTATCCACAGTGGTTAGCTCCTTACAATATCTATCTCTTACTCGTCCATGTCTTCTTTACAGTTAAAAAATTATCCTAGTTTATGCATTAACCGTCTACTTTGCACTGGATTACTGTCAAACGTATTTTGCATTATCTTAAGGGGACTATCGATCATAGGATTTTTCTTTGCAAATACTCTCCCTCTCAGCTTCAAACTTTTGCTAATGCTGATTAAGCTGAAAATGTTGATGATAGAACCTCTACATCAAGATATATTATTTTTCTTAGTGCTAATCCAATTAGCTGGAGTTCTAAGAAACAAAAGATAGTTGTCAGGTTGATAGAACCCTAGAAAGAGCTCTCTAGATTTTGATCTTTGAGGGGGATCAACCTTTGGAATATTATAAGGGTTCCTCCCTCCTAGAACTCTGCACAAGGTTGAATAAAAAATTAATCATGCTTGATAAAAGAGAGCGGGTAGCTACATCATTATATAGGGTTCTAAACCCTAGCCCATGGGGTGTTTGCCTAAGTAAAATATTATCCCTTTACCCTTCTATATTTGACCTAGCTGAGGAAAACCCTGGCCGAGCAGCCTAGTAAAGGTGGACATAGCCACGAAGCCCTTAGGCCCTAATCTAAACTCTAGCCATACTGCTTTATAGGATAGAAATGGCTAGGTGAAGTTTTATTACAATCCCACAAGGTTTTTATTGACTACTTCTAAGGAAATTAGGACTCAACTCTGTTGAAGTCCTATCAAGTCTGCCCTCTTTGAATCTGTATTGTCCTCAAGGCTAAGGCTCCATAAACTCTGGGAACCGGGTCTTCAGCTCCTCGTAAGACTCCCACAATGTATCTTCGGAGGGTAAATTATTCCACTTCACAAGTACTTTAATTGAAGCGCATTGACGACGTATCACAATCCTCTAATCAAGTATAGCTTCAGGTTGAGCTTGAATCTCGCCATCATTAGTAGTGATCGGCAGCTAGTCTGAACCAACTCACGTTCTTCCAATTTCGGCTTTAGCAAAGATACATGGAAGACGAGATGAATCTTAGCATCATCTGGAAGCTTTAATCTATAAGCCACGACCCCAATACGCTCCAAAAATCTGATATGGTCCATAGAATCGTGGAGATAGCTTCCTCGATGCTCTGATGTTGATTAACAGCTGCTTGTATGGTTGTAGGCGAAGGTAGATTCAATCTCCTACTGAAAATTCTCACTAGCTCCGGTGAGTGTCTACTTGTTGCTTTATGCGGGCTTGGGCGGTAGTTAGATTACCTTTCAGCAGCTACGGAAGCTTGTCCCTGTCAATTAAGTTTTAGTCGACCTGATCCACTTTGGCCACACTAATTACATATTTAGATGTTACAAGGGGTGGTCTGCCACATAATACCTCATAGGGGGTGCATTTAGTTGATAAATGATAAGTTGTATTGTACCACCATTCAGCCCAAGAAAGCCATCTTGTCAACTCTTTGGGCCGGTCACTAGTAAAATACCGTAAGTCTCGAGGCATCTGTTCACCACTTCTATTTGGCCGTTCGTCTATGGATGATAGACTGTGCTCATCTTCAATTGGATGCCTTGTAGTTGGAAGAGCTCGGTCCAAAATTTACTTATAAGCACTATCATGGTCGCTCACAATGAACCTTGGCATATGATAGAACCCTAGTGGATTCTAACCTCGGGGGTGATCACTATAGGGGATCGGCCTCCTTGGAACTCTATAGGGGTTCCCTCCTCCAAATTGTTGCTCAAAGGCTGCAGAAAATACTCTTCTATTGATGATAAAAAAGTGAAGGGTTATATGACTATTTATAGACCTTCTAACCTTAACTCCTAATAAGACTTCTACTTCAAGACTTCTACTCCTAACCAACTCCTAATGCAACTCTAAGTCCAACCTCCAATCGGCCTATCTAGGGGTGGTTGATTGCTTTATTATTTCCCAATCCTATTCTAACTTGATCCTCTCCTCAACTAACCTCTTCTTTAACTAGGATAAGGGGTGGTTACCTAGGGTAACATGCATTTTACTCTCCCTTCAAATATCTTCCTCAACTAATCATAACCTAGTCGGCCTCATTACTTTACTTAATTGGGGTCGACTAGATAGGATTTACATCAATACTATTAGATTTTACATGATTGACATCTTTAATGAAACAAAATTAGGACTCTCCTAGCTAGAGTCATAACAAACCGCCCTCTTCAATTCAGCCTTGTCCTCGAGGCTGATGCTCCATGAATTTTGAAAATTTGATTTTTAAATCATCATAGTTTTCCCAAGTGGCCTCTTCTTCTGGAAAGATCGCCCACTATATTAGCACTTCAATAGTAGGTTGACATTGTCATGTCATGATCCTACGGTCAATAATGGCACTCGATTGAGTTTGGAGCTCTCCTTAGATAGTCATTTTAGGTAGATGTCTTTGAACTATCTAGTTTTGTCCTAATTTGAGCTTCAAGCATGACACATAGAAGACTGGATGGATTCAGGAGTCGGCGGGTAAGTCCAATCTGTATGTTATTGCCTCGATACAATCCACAATCTAGTAGGGTCCATGGAACTAAGGTGAAAGCTTCATGGATGCTTTTAACTATATCGATGTTTGCTTGTATGGCTGGAGCCGTAGAAATACTCAATCTCCCATGAAAAATTTTCTTTCACCTCTGTGTTGATCATATTACTGTTTCATCCTTGCTTGAGCTACAGCGAGATTGTCTTTTAATAGCTTCAGCATTTTGTCTCTGTCCTATAGTTCCCTGACTACTTGTTCTACTTTAGAGGTACACAATACATATTTTAGGATTACAAGAGGAGGTCGACCATACATAGCCTCATAGGGTATAATTTTTGTGGATGAATGATAAGTTTTATTGTACAACCACTCGGCCCAAGGGAGCTATTTTATCTACTTTTTTGGCCCATCACTAGCGAAGCATCTGCGGTATGTCTCTAAACACTTGTTCACCACTTCAGTCTGGCTGTTAGTTTGTGGGTGATATGTTGTGCTCATTTTCAATTTAGTGCCCTGCATCTAGAATAATTCTGTCTAGAATTTGCTCGTGAAGACCCTATCACAATCACTTACAATAGATCTCGAAATCCTATGCAATTTTATAATATTTCCATAAAGAGTCGGGCAATACTGGAAGCAGTGTAGGGATTGCAAACTACACAGATATGAGCATACATCGTAAGACGATCAACAACAATAAGAATTATATCGTTTCTTTGTGATAAGGGTAGCCCTTCGATGAAATCCATTGATATATCAGTCCATATTGAGTCTGAGATGGGTAGAGGTTGTAGCTTTCTAGGGCTTGCCACTGTTTCGCCTTTATGTCATTGGCACACATCACATTATGCTACAAATTTAGCAATAATATTTTTCATCCCTTCCCAATAAAAATTCTACTTAATTCTCTTATAGGTTCTAAGGAACCCGGAATACCGGGCCGTGGGTGTGAAATGTATCTCTTGAAAGATGATCTTCATGCAACTAGAATTTGGCGCAAGCATAATGCATCCCTTGTAGCGTAGGTCTTTTGAGTCCCAACTGTAAAGAGCCACGGAACTTGGTTCTTCCTCTAATTTCTTTATGATCTTGCTAGTTCTTAGATCATCTTGTCATTCTCTCCTAATGTCCTCAAAGAAGTTACTAGTCGAAGGTGAAACGATCGAAAATTCAGCTTGCTCGGGTAGTCGTGGAAGCGCATCTGCAATAACATTCTCATTTTCTTTTTCACAATCATACTCAATAAGCTTCGTTACCCATTTTTATTATTCGGGGAAGGATATCTTTTGCTTTATAAAATATTTTAGGCTCTTATGGTTGATCGACTTAATACAATGTTCATTACTTCATTTAATGTATAATTCATGTTTACTTATTCAAGCAAACAAACATAGTTGGAACATGCCAGACAGTAATAATACAAGGGGATGATGAATCACATACTGGACAATAGTTTTTGAAAGTAAAAGATACAATAAAAAAATACTGGAAAGAAAAGCTAAGAATCTAGCAAAAATGCTAAGAAGAAGGTCTAAAATAATTTAAGTATACATCAAAATTCATGTTGCCACATTTGTTCCCAGTTTTATAAATTGATGATACTAGTAAATTTAAAAACATGACAAAACTCTAAGATAACTATTAGGTGACAAAGCCTAAACATTCAACCACTAAGTTTTACAATGCAGTTAATTAATATAAACTAAAAATGGCTATGTATCAAGGTTAGAAAAAACCACCTTATATACTAAACAAACCACACATCAAACTACGCTCCAATCTCACATCTACACATATTAAACTATGCAAAAACAGACCTTATAATTTGAATTATACCAGATAAATAAGAGAAGTAGCAGATATGACCATTACATAGGAAGTATGGGGAAGCAAGTGAAATGATATGTTTAATGTTCCTCACTTGCATTTGATTATGCCTGATCCATTATCAGAATCTACTTATGACAGAAATTACATGCTAACAGAAGTGATTGTATTGTTCTTTTTTTAGAAATAAAATGCTAAGAGAATCTCGTTGATAACTTCTCAACATAATTCTTCATGGTAAAAACTTTAAATCAGTAAAAAGAACAAACATTTCTAGCTCTATTTATTGTTGTATATGTTCGTTTAGTGCCTGAAGAACAAGTCAAACTCAGGGTATTTTTTACCTTAAATGGAGGAGCAGTAAGCTGAAAGAGTTCTAGAGTAACTGTGTTATTGTAGTATGTGAAGAAAACCTAGAAAAAGATCTAGAGTAAAAAACTTTGAATATGTGAAAGGAATTAACATTATCTAGATCTATTTCTTGTTGTATATATTCTTTTAGTGCCTAAAGAACAAGTCGAACTCAGGGTATTTTTCACTTTAAATGGAGGAGCAGTAAGCTGAAAGAGTTCCAAGCAAGATACTACTACTGACTCGACCACAGAGGCAGAATACGTTGCTATAGCAGAAGCAACAAAAGAAGGGGTATAAATAAAGAAGTGTATCATGATATGGGAGTTGTACCAAGCAGCGTGGAGCTGATTCTCATATATTGTGATAGCGATAGGGTGATAGCTCTAGCAAGGGAACCCAAGTCTCATTAGAATTGTTCTAAGGAGGGTCCACTTGATCAGAGCGATCATGACTCGAAAAGATATAACAATGAAAAGAGTTCCATCCAAAGATAACATTGAAGATCCATTATCGAAGCTGCTGGCTTAGATTATATTTGGGTGTCATAGGGGTTTGATGGGGATCGGACACATAGGTGACTAGCTTTAGGTCAAGTGGGAGATTTCTGGTTACAGGTGCCCTGTAAACCAATCACATGAGTGATAGCACATGTGCCACGCTGTAAGATCTTTTTGCTTAAGATTATTACTGGCATATTATATTATCTGTTGCATATATATATATAGTGATGTCCTTGATTCTATGGAATGAGAATCGGATCGTCATGAGATCACGATACTGAGATCGATTCACCTTTAAACACGGATTCTAAATAATCTCGATCATAGGTTACTCGAGAGGGATATCGAGATAATTGGACAGACCAATGTACTATATACTCATCTATATGATAGAAGCAGTTGGTCTCATAGTCACTTGTGTAGAGATACTAAGAATATAGTATAGGTGCTCATTAGAGAATGAGTTCACTGATTAATCCTCTATGGAATGTTGTATGGTTGATGATACATAATGTTAGAGAGTGATTCTATAGTCCCAGTTTTGTATCTAATCCTTTGACTTAAGACACCAAGGATGCCTTGTATGAGTATTCCTTTCTTTGACGCCATACTTACAAGTTTAGAAAGTTTTAAATCTTGTACAACTACTTATCGAGATTGGTAGTCAACCTTATGAAAGCAATTGAGTGTCAATAAAGGATCATCCACTCTCAGTATCGCGAGAGGAATATCCCATATGTGCTTGCTCAGACAAATCCCTAGCCAGAGTCATTCAGATTAAGAGAGAAAGAGTTCTCTAGTAGAATCTGATTAGAGCAAGACAAATTGATTCCGTATGTGACCTGATAGTACCATGTCCAATATACGACCTTTAGGATATTAGTTGGATGAGAGATTATAGATACACGGTAATTATGGACAAATAGGTCTGATGGATTTGATCCCCCTGTACCATATGAGAATTATAGCGTCGTAGCCTAGTACGTCCATAGTCGATGAGTCGACTGAATTATTATGAAGATAATAATTCACTATATCATAAAGAGTTTTGATGAGAGTGACTTACGGTCAGCTCAGTATCGGACCTAGAGGGTCACACACATATAGTGGATGCTTCAGTGAATAGAGGATTAAATGGAGAACCAATTAACCCCTATTCTCATTAGATGAGATCCTATACTGATGAACTCCTTGTTTGAGGCCCACTTAGAGGCCTAAACAGATTATTGGATAGAGATCCAATAATGCAAGGTTATGGGTAATTGGATAGAGATCCAATACCCACTAAGGCAGGAGCCCTAGGATTTTTGGTGGCTCGCTATAAATAAGAGGGGAGACTCATGGTTCATGGACTGTAGCCTTGGCCTCCCCTTCCTATTCTCCTCCCTCCCTTAGCAAGAGTTGCAAGATCAAATTGGAGGAGATTCATTGCAAAGATCCATCGTGTAGATATCGCTAGAGAGAACGACATTTGACTTCCTTCATCCTCTCCATTTAGATCTGGAATACAAGGATATACGCTCTCCCTAGGTAAAATAATCTCTCACATGATGTAATTTTTTAGATTTTAACGTCTTTCTCGTGACCCAATCTTTACACGATGATTTGATCTGCATAGGAAACCTATTTTGTTTTGATTTCCACTGTACATGTGATGCTCCCGCTGAAGTTTCCCAATAGGGAATATACGTACTTCACCTCTATTATGACTCGATTGAAAACTAGCGAGGGTGAGGACCTATTGACGCCAAAGTGGTCGTCGATCTTCGGGTCAACCTGGGTATGGACCGAGGATCTATTAGCCGAGGAGTATCTGTGGGGGACCCTCCACCTAGCACTAGCGAAGCAAGTGCATGAGTGCTCCTTAGAGGAGCTTATGAACAGGGCCACCAAGCAAGAGTTGGTCACGACCGTTGAGCACCAGACGAAGGAGCTGGAGGAGACTCTGGGGAAGTTGCGGAGCGAGATGGAGTCCCTTAAGAACCAGCGGAAGGGCCTCGAGCAGGAGGTCGGCATCCTGAGCTCCAGCTTGGACAGGGCTTGGGCCGATTGAGCCCACCTAGAGGGAGATGTGTTATCGTTGACTGAGGCAGCAGCCTTCCTTGAAGCTGAGTTGAAGGTCGAGGGGTCCAAAGCAGTTGCTGCCAACAAGGCATCTCGAGGGTTCAAGTCGGGCCTCAAGAAGATGGGGCGGGTCAGCTACGAGTTCGATTACTGGCTGGCACTTGAATGGCTGTGGGGGAAGCATCCAGAGATAAAGGTTAAACAAGATCGGTTCATCGAGTATCCTAAGGATGGTAATGTGATGATGGACCTCAACCAACCTTTCAATGATAGCACCCCCTCGGAGAAGTAGCTGACCCCGTAATAGCTTTCTTTTGTATGTCGAGTGCCGAAGCCCCACTTTGTATCGGTCACTCGACCATCTATAGTTTTCTTGTTCATCAATAAAACTTCTTTTTAGATATCTTCACTATCTGAATTACGCTAAGGCGCTTTGAGTCTTCAATATGTCATTTAGACATAAAACCTTTTCAAGTTCAATACATGCCAGGTCTGATGGAGGACCTTCCCATCTAATGCCACTAGAGTAAAGTCCCATCTCGGATAACTCACACGATGCAATAAGGCCCCTCCCATCTCAAGGCAAGTTTTCCATAGGAATGCTTGAGATTGCTGACCTCGGCTTTCCTGAGAACCAAGTCTCCATTGCCGATTAGTCAAGGCCAGACCCTTCGATTGTAGAGTCTGGCGATAGCTCTCTAGTGGTGTAGAGTCTTTAAGTGAGCTTTGGCTCGGTGCTCCTCTAGCAGATCAAGGTTCTCCCTGAGGCCTACCTCTGATGCTTCAGGTGTAAAGTTTTCGACCCTCAAGGTCGGGAAGACCACCTCAAGCGGCAGGACAGCTTCGGTGCCGAAGGCTAGAGTGTAGGGTGACTCTCCTGTCGGGGTTTTTGGGGTGGTTCACACTTGGGAGCTCATCAACCTAAGTGGTTTGGGATCTAATCACTCTCCTCCTCAGTCCTTCGAGTATGCTCCTATTGGTTACCTTGGCCAATCTGTTAACCTATAGGTGAGCCACCGAGCTAAACTTCAGTTGTATTCGGTAACTTTGGCAGAAGGTCTCGAACTTAAGGTTGTTGAATTGCGTCCCGTTATCTATGACTATGGCCCTCGGGATACCAAACATTGTAATGATGTTCCTCCAGACAAAACCCTCCACCTATTTTTTAGTGGTTGAGGCTAAAGGTTTAGCCTCCACCCATTTGGTAAAATAATCTACCCCAACAATTAAGAACTTCCGCCATCCCACGACTGGTAGGAACGTGATGAGAAGGTCCATCCCCCATTACATGAAAAGCCAAGCGCAGTAGGTCGGGGAGAGTGGCAAGGCTTGCTGGTGAGGGACACAAGCATGGTTTTGGCATTCCATGCACTTCTGAATGACGTTTGCTCGTAGGGTCAGCTAGTAGTACCCGAGGCGGAGGACCTTAAAAGCCAAGGTGCGTCCTCCGATGTGTTCGCCACATATACCCTCATGAACCTCAGCGAGCACTGTGTCGGCTTTAGATCTTGATAAACACCGTAGTAGGGGCTGATTGAAAGCTCTTCTATAGAGGTGCCCATTAATGATGTCATACAATGCTTCAGCCCTCTTGATCGAACGGGCATCGTCTTTGTCGGTTGGGAGGGTCGCATCTTTCTTGTAGCGTAGTATTTTCTCCATCCAATCCAAGGGAGTGATCAGTGCTACCTCCTCGATTGTGGCAACCATTGCTCGGTGGATGTTAGAGATAGTAATTAGAGGAAGAACCAAGTTCCATGGCTTATTACAATATTTTCCATAAAGATTTGAGCAATGCTGGAAGCAGTGTAGGGGTTGCGAACTGCATAGAAATTAGCATACATTGTAAGGCGATCAACAACAACAAGAATCATACCTTTCCTTATGATGAGGGTAGCCCTTCGAGGAAGTTCATTGATATATCGATCCATATTGAGTTCGAGATGGGCAGAGGATGTAGCTTTCTAGGGCTTGCCACTGTTTTGCCTTTATGTCATTGGCACACATCACATTGTGCTACAAATTTAGCAATAATATTTTTCATCCCTTCCCAATAAAAATTTTGCTTAATACTCTTATAGGTTCTAAGGAACCCGGAATGCCCGATCGTGGGTGTGGAATGCATCTCTTGAAGGATGATCTTTATGCAACTAGAATTTAGCGCAAGCACACTGCGTCCCTTATAGCGTAGGTCATTTGAGTCCCAACTGTAATAAGCCACGAAACTTGGTTCTTCCTCTAATTTCTTTATGATCATACTAGTTCTTGGATCATCTTGTCATTCTCTCCTAATGTCCTCAAGGAAGTTGCGAGTCGGAGGTGAAACGATCGAAAATTCAACTTGCTCGAATCGTCGTGGAAGCGTATATGCAACAACATTCTCTTTCCCTTTTTCACAATCATACTCAAGAATCTTTGTTACCCATTTTTGCTATTTGGGGAAGGATATATGTTACTTTATAAAATATTTTAGGCTCTTATGGTTAATGCACATTCGCCACGTTCCGTCCTTCTTTCGTACGAGAGCACCGGTGAGGAGTAGGGTTTGCAATTTGGCCGAATGACTCCAGTTTCGAGCATCTCCTTTACAATCCTTTCTATTTTATCTTTCTAAAGATGAGGATACTAATATGGCCAAGTATTCGATGGAGTTTGCTTAGAAGAACTGAGAGACAATGATCATGTTGGCGGCTAGGAAGTAGGCTGCGCGGTTCGTCAAATACATTTGAAAATTCAACAAGCAAGGGAAGTAGATTTGGATCTTCAACTTTAGTTACCTCCCCCTTGGATTGTTGCTCTAGTTGTACCAAGAAACCACTACATGTTTTGTGCGATACTTTCTTTATTCGTCGTGTACAATTCTTTGATATGTCGCTCCCTCGGTTGCCGTGCAGTACCACTTGTTTTTCCTGACTACAAAACTTCATGATTAATTTAAAAAAATTTCAGGAAATATCATCTAATGTCGTTAGCCATTCGATGCAAAGCACAGCCTCACAATCATCAAGAGGGAGGAGGAAAAAATATGCAATTATCTCTTGATCCTGTAGCTGTAGTTTCACCTGCGTGCACTAGTGATCACACTTCAAAATTCGTTCGTCGTCAAACTTAACATCAAACCTACTACAATCCTTAATAGGTAAGGCCATCCAAACAGCAACCTTACTATTCATAAAATTATTAGTGCTCCTGGAGCATACACCAAGTCGAACTCGTTGAGCTCCACCAACCACTTAAGCATCCGCCCTGCAACGTCGAATTTAGAAAAGATTTGTCATAGCAATTAATCGATGATTACCTTGATGGTGTGGGCCTGGAAGTATGACCATAGCTTTTTGGCTGCGATGACTAGGGTGAGCGTGAGCTTCTCAACTGGGGGGTATGGCTCCTCGAGGCCCTTCAAGACATAGCTGGAGTAGTAGATGAGCCGCTGGTTGTTTTTCACGAGCCTGACCAAGACCGAGCTAACGGCCCGCTATCGGTCGAGGGCGAATTTCCTCGGCCTCTGTTACACCAGGCGAGCTCCCGAGGTGGTGCTCAACCAGTGCTGGGCTATTTCTGGATGAATACCCGGCATGTCACTTGGTGACTAGGCGAAGACATCTACGTTAAACTCGAAGAAGTCTATAAGCTAGACACGTCGGTCCTCGGGGAGGGTCGACCCGACCCGGACCATCTTCTCCGGACGGCCTCCTTCCAAGGGCACTTCCAGTATTGGCTTAGTGGGCTCGGGTCGAACGTCTAGCCTGTTGGGCTCCCGAGGGTCAGGAGTCGAAGTTTCCCTCCTACCTTTTCTGGGGATGGTCATCGCTGCCAGGTAGCATCGTCTTGACTCCCGCGGGTCGCTCCTGACCTCCCCGACCCCAGTGCTGATCGGGAACTTCATGCTATAGTGGTATATGGAGACGACTGCCCTTAGTTTATTGAAGGTCGATCGGCTAATGATCACATTGTATACTAAGGGGAGCTCGACCACCATGAAGGAAACCATGAGGGTCTTGGTCCTTGGCTCCTCGCTGAAAGTCATAGGGAGGGTTGCGACACCTACAGGGGCTATCGCATCCCCGGTAAACCCTGTCAAAGTTGAAATCATGGGGGGTAAGGTCCCCGTTAGTCATATGAGCTTCTAAAAGGCATCGAGGTAGAGTATGTCAGCAAAGCTCGCTATATCTATCATGATGCGCTTGATGCGGGAATTTGCAATGTGGTCTGAGATCACCAGGGCATTGTCGTGATCCAAATATTCGCTTTCTGACTTGAAGGTGATTTCAGGATCACACTACACTTTGGGTCTTTTCTGAACTTATGCTTGGGCGTAAGCTTTCCTCGTCGAAGAACTATCTCCACCTGTTGTCAAATCACCCACAATGATGTCTATTTGTCTTTCCATGGGGCCTTTTAGGTGGAGTGATGGCTCTCATGGTTTTCTCATGAATCGGTGGAGGTAACCGTGACGGATAAGGTCCTTGATCTGGTTCTTTAGGTCGTAGCACTCCTTCGTGTCATGACCGTAGTCGTGGTGGAAGTAGTAGTAGCGCCCGCAATCGCGTTCCTCGACCTGAGTCCTTATTAGGTTAGAGGTTTTGAGGAGTCCTTTCTCCTGGATCTGGAGGAAGATCTCAGTCCAGGTAGAGTTGGGTGTAGTGTTGGGGAGCCGGGGAACGACCTGCTCTACTCTTTCTGTCCTCTTCCTTGAGAGCTCAGGTGGCGGGCCCTAAGAGGATTCGGCCCACGGCCACTTCTGATCTTCGCGCTTCTCTGCCACTAGGGCCTCAGCGACGACATATTGGTCGACCCTTTGTAGCATTTTTGACACAATCGTCGGGGGGTCACTCCATGAGCAACCAAAAGAGGCAGGCAGGTCTGATCCCGATCATGAATGCTTGGATGATCAACGACAGATGTTCGCTAGCAATGGCCCTGATCTCTTTCGTGAAATGAGCGAGGTACAGGCTGAGGGGCTCATCTTCCTTCTACCTCACTCCGAGGAGGGACACAGTAGTCGGCTTTAGTCGGGTGCTAGCAAGGAAGTTGGCCTCGAACTCTTTCGCAAGCTGGTCGAAAGAGAGGATTGAGCCGGGTGGCAGACGACTTACCACCCTCGGGTTATCCCGCACAAAGTCGTCAAGAAAGCTAGGCACGTTATGGCGTCTAACATGCCATACAAGGCCATCTGTGCTCTGAATGCGGTAACATGCTCCATTGGGTCAGAGCCTCCATCATGTACTTCTAGCATCGGAAGCCGAAAATATTATGGGATGGGCCTATCTTAGATCTCGGGGATGAAGGAAGAGCCGTCAAGGAGGCATTCTCTATGCTCGTCCTTTGTCTTAATGACTTTCTGAATGTCATATATTCTTTGGTTTACTATGCACAACTGCACCCTCAAGGAGTCAATTGAGTCTGAGGAGAGAGTGTCGGGGTCGAGCACGCTACGGGCCAAGGTGCTGGGTGTGGATGTCGATCACCTCACCACATCTCCTAGGGGAGTGTGGTTAGGATCCGACAGGAGCCGAGGGTGTCCCTCAGGCGGTTGCGTTGCCATGGGTTGGCTTTCTGGTGGCGAAGTTATCCCTGTCAGGACTAGGGAGCTGCCAGGGGCAGCGAGCTCGACAGTTGGGCGAGGTGTGGGATGTAAGGAATGATAGCTTTGAGCATTCCTGCTATGACCTAAACTTGGTTGGTGAGCCCCTGGAAAGCCTCGAGGGTCACCATCGGGCCCCCAGGGTTGAGTGGGGGTGGAGTTAGCCCAGGGTCATTGAAAAGGCGCCAGTATCGTATTGGAGTATGGAGAGGTGGGTTCCCATCTCCGAACGAGGGAAGCGGAGGCGGGGGTTGAGGGGCTACCTAAATAGTCTACTGCATCATGGAAGGGACGTCTTCCCTGAGGCTACTGGGCGCTGAGCGTTCCTATGACATCAGGCCCTCCTTCTAGCGCCAAAATGTTGCTGGTTGACTTGTCATGTCCGAGAAGTCTGATGACATGGTTTGGCCTACATGCGCAAAACCAACCCAGTAGGATGCGGAGCTCGGGGAGGACAAGAGGAGATTGCTCGACTCGGGGTGTTGCGATCATCAAGGGCCTTCTTCCTCGTCCCGTGGTTGGGTTCCTGCAAGGAAAGACCTTCGTTGGATGGGGGGGTGGTGGAGAGCCTCCTAATGATGTCCCTCTGATGGCTAAGTTAACACTATGGATGAGAGTGTCTTCGACACCTTTCTCTGGCATCGGAGCTTTCTTTTCTGTATTGCAAGAGTGGAGTTTGGGGGGAGGGGGGCATACCTTTTACATCAATGCTTGCAGTGCCCTATGCTGGGATATTTGATGTCATAATCGTTGGCCGACGGCTATATATATCACGGATGAGCATGTCGCATGTGATTCTTGCCTTATCGCGACATTATCTCTCCTGGACCCGAGGTCTAATGGCGACTGCACGATGCTCGATGATGTAGTGCATTGGGTTTTTGCCCCTGCTGCGATGCATCACTAGCACATGGTAGGTTGGCCCTTCTCGTGCTAGGTCAGCCGTCCTGGCTCTAGGTCAGCTCTGCCCTGATCACGTCGGTTGGACATGGGGTGATCCATTATTTCCCCTTTCACCTAGGTTTGGACCAATGAGCCCCTCGGAGGGCTTCGTCGGGGCCGATGCACCTGAGCGCCAAGGAGTGGCTGGGGAGCACCCTCATGCTAACGCGTCTGACCATGTCGGACATCTTAGTGACTGGAAAGAGGATGTCAGCAACGGTCAAGGCAGAGGAGGGTAAGGATGGCACCATCCGCCTCAAGATGAGACTTCCGAAGGCTGAAATGGAGAAGCTGATGCGGGAGAGCAAGACTGCAACCGAGGCAGTTGCGAAGATTGCAGAGCTATGTGTGGTGAAGGATGGCGGCACCACCAAGATGCCGCAGCTGTGGACACCGGCTGTGGGAACCGGACGGAAGGAGGGACGTGCTGCCGAATGCTAATCTTTGACTTCTGCCATAAGATCGGTGGAAGTAATAGGCTGTGAATGCATAAGACAAGACCTTCAAAGAGTTCATAGTAAGAGAAACGCATATGAAATCTAATTCATCTCTGTCAGCTGTATTTAAAGAAGATGGAGAATGATGAGGGGAGTAAAAGACATGTCAAATAAATTAGGTCTTTCACGAACTCAAATGCTTTCTGAAATTGTAGTAAGACCTAAAGTTTCATATGATTCTATTTGCTCTTCCAAACTCAGTATCCACACAAATAAGCTTGGAAAGCTGAACTGCTGATGGCAAAACATGGCAGTTGATTCCTTGACTGTTCATGTCACATTTATATTTTTGAAGTCGACTAAAAGCTAGGAAAGTTGACCTGATGATAGCCAAACATTGCAGCTGACTCCCAGGTTGTTACAGAGATGAGTGTGGTAGTTTGGGATAGGAAGTGAAGGTTTTTCTGCTACAAGGAAATGGCTGCAAGATTGAATGCATGTGTCCTATAGTTGTTCAGGTATAATATTCAATGCATTGCAAATAATTGAGTTGAGTCTTTTAATTCTACAGTAAAACCTGTACATGAACATCAACAAAGGAAAGGATTGATCATATCAGGTCACCAACAGCTAACTTTTGCTAATTTCAGCACTTCAGACGGTTTTTTTTTAAGCTTCCAAACAATGTTTATGTTACTAATAAAAAGCAAAATTTACCTGTATATACTTCTGTATACCAGATAATAACTAGAAACACTTTATTATTACCAGACGAAACCTTATTCACGTATAGTTTTAGTCTCTTGAGCCATCATGTCCGAATCCACGTATGAGCATCATGTACGTCATTTAATGTAATGTAAATTGAATTTATGTTTCTTCAATCTAGCATACAGTCATGGAAACTCCATTAAATCCTGCATATTTTCTGTTTAATTTAATCTTCATAAGAGAAGAACAATAAAGGAGCAGTTCATTATCTTATCATGTACTTCAACATACCTTCTTTGTGGAAGGCTCAGTGGTTAGAATGAATCACCAGCGGCTGCTTTATCCATGCCAAAGCCTTGTCAAGTGTGCAGTCCTTCATTTATACCTCATCTTCGCTGCCCATTCGACCTTAAAACATGGGTTTACGTCCACCAATCTATCGAGTCATCATATACTGCAAACTGTTCATGTCCATATAACTTGAAAGAAATGATTTGACATCTTTTCTATCATCATAGTTCAAAATCAAGATCGAAAAAAGAGGTAGAAGGTCAAACACAAGTGAAAGAAGTAAAATAACTTGGAGAATAAAATACTAATTCATAAATAGAATGAACCTGATTACAACCTCAATATTGGTACTGTTTGTCTCTATCGAAACTAACTCTTATTTATAGCATACTCTGAGGACACTTGAATAGATTAGGACACCGTATTGTGAGTGTTATCCTTACTATAGATTACACACCAAACCCCACCTAAAAAAATTCAGCACTAAGTGATCAGGCGCGCTGACTAGAATCTCAAATCACATTTCTTTCATTGTAGTTATGGCGAGTGAGATAGTCGAATCGGCATTGAAATATTACTATGGCTTGCATCTGTAATCTCTAAAACTTTCCTTGTTCGAAGAAAGTCCAATATCTAGTGAACAATCCTGGGTTAAGCTCATCAGCAATAAATTACTTTGTGAGGGCGACATGATGGATGTTGCTACTTCGAGTACCACATGACCTAACAGTTAGGTGCAGCAGTAGTACTACTACTATACGTGAGCAAGCTATATATATATATATATATAGAGAGAGAGAGAGAGAGAGAGAGAGATGGAACGGTTGGTCGTTGGCTTTGGTAAGGGCAGATACAAGAAGAGTAGGGAGTGTGTGGGAGGGATATGAGCCGTGGACAATACTTTTAGTTGACAAAACACTGCCTGGCACCTAACCACACATGAACATGGCACAGCAGAAGAAGATCCATAGGCCTCCCATTTCCATGGGATGATGGCTTAGTAGTAGTGTTAAGAGAGAGAGAGAGCATTCAGAACAGCCATCTACAAAGACGCCATAAAATTCGCAGCCATCTACTTGATGCCTCGCTAACATCTAGAAGAAGAAGAAGAATTAACGAGAGGAGGATAATAACTCCAGAGAGAGGAAATCGATCAGATAGCGTTCAGAACAGCCATCTACAAAAACGCCATTGTTACAAGATTACCAGCTTTCGACACTACCTGTTGCTTACTTCCTTGATGCCTTGTGCATTCATTCATGTTGATATGACCATTAGGCTCATTCTTTTCATCGACCGGTTTATTCCAATTAGCTATTTCTTGATCTCAATTTAGGATATGTAGTCTAGAAAACAAATATCAGACTAAAAGATGGAATGCAAGAAATTACAAAGAATTTGCTATTTCATCGACAAATTTATCATCCACAAACACAATATTGGCTACGGAAATGCTTCTATGTGATTTGCAGTACGATCCTTGTTCTATTCCTCACCTTATCTCCTAAGAGACGAACAATAAAAGAGAAGAGCCCTCCCAACCTCAACTGTAACTTGGTGTTCAAGGTCGAACAGACAACGAACACAAGGTCGATACCACGAGGACTGTTCACTTGACAAATGCATGGCATGGATATCACTCACCCAAACACAGGGAGGGTCTCTTCCTATCTGCAGCTGCTGTCGGTCTTAGCTCCTCTCTCCTTTGGACCTACAAAAAGCTATGCTGCTGCATGAGATCCCACTGCAGAATACGCCTCCACAAGAAGCCCTGATCACCTATCTCAAGGATTCAAGGAAAAGGGCCTACATATATCCATACTGCTACCCGACTCTCATCGGTCAATCCCAACAGGAAAAAGTAAGGCCAATGTGACTTGTGGTTAAGCTTTGCATGTGATCCATGACGATCTGTCTGTCTACTCTAAGAGAAGGTGAAGAGGGTGCAATTAGGTAACCTGTATGAACAGTTTGGGAAGGGCCGCTGATGCGGGGAGTGCAAACCAATGGATATGTGCTCGCAGGGAGTGTTAACCGATGGATGGAAGTTAGAAGCACTGCTCGAATCACACAGACCATACCAGCCTCATCTCGTCTAAAAACTATATGCATATGTGCTGTTAGCTGAACAGATTTCTCTAATAGAACGAGAAGGTCTTGTTCATCAATTGAGAGAAATCTTTTCTCAAACCCTGTATAAATATGTATTGCAGCAATGAATAATGAGTGTCATTTGTTATCTTCACTTTCGTCTTCTATATGGTCTCAGAGCAATTCCTAAGGGACACTGCCCTCTACGAAACCGCAGATGCCCCTGACATTATCGCTGTTATCTACTGCTTCAACAACACTGATCTCTTCTACCTTGAGAAAGCTGACTACTACCTTTCCTCTTTATTATTCTGCCACTACCTTGGAGATTACCAGCGTTTTGTCATGGAAGCATCGATCCCTACGGCCACCCATCGTCGCCAGTCATCCTTGAGAAGGAGATCATCCAGCCCATCCATCCGCGTTGTAATCGGCGGCTCCGACGCCATCTCGTCCCTTGTCGGTTCTCCTTTGCCATCCGGAGATCACATATCACCAAGAACTACTTCTACATCCCTAAGTCCTCTGCGACTTTCCCTCTACAGCAGACAGAGGCATCTCACACAGATCTGCATGGACTACGACCTACTCTACACCATCCAGCAGCAAAGTCCCTCTCTATTTTTGTTAGCCGCCTACTAAACCACCAGTGCCAAGCCTCTCGCCACCAGTCGGGAAGCCCCTATCTTTTTCCAACTTTCTTCGACACTGCAACTTCCCTGTCGAGAGCTCCCCTTCCTCCTTTGCCAAAGCTATAACTCCGTCAAAAATCTGATGTCGTTGTTGTCTTCTCCAACTTTAAGAATTTAGTCATGAACTACTTTCAGACTACTATTAAGACTGTATATTTTGATGGTTGGAGTGAATATCAAACCCTTGCATCTTATCTATCCACTTGCGGTATTCAACATCTTAAGTCCCCTCCATATATTCCTCAACTAGTTGGCTCGAACATAAACATCGACATATTATTGAAACTGGTCTAACAATACTCCATCAAGCTTCCATAACATCTACCTTTTAGTCCGTAGCTTTTCAAACTAATGTGTACCTCATTAATCATATGCCTACTCCTATCCTACAATATCAATCATCATTTGAAAATCTATTTCAAAAACGCCCCAACCTATAAACATTCAAGGTATTTGGCTATTTATGTTATCCGTGGTTACATCCCTACAATTCTCATAAAATGCAGCATACTCTCTTAAACATAATACCTTCCGGTGTTATGACTCTCACACTACTAAAGTCTTTGTTTCCAAACATATCACTTTTGTGGAGTCTGTCTTTCCCTTCGAGATCACAAGCAATCTGTTGTTCCATTGGTTTCATACGACACATCTTCATCCTCCAACGCGTCTCCACCGAATCCACACTCTCTTGTTATTTTTGTTTCACAGTTTTCTTCTCCCTCCTCTCCTCCGGTTCCTCCTCTTCCTATGCAAGTACCTCTAGAACCACAGCCTTTGTCCTCACCTCGCCAAGGTACTTATGTCGCCCTTCCGCCTGACTCAACCAATGATAACCCTCGGCCCTTACCCCCCACCCCTCAATACTATTATAGCCTCCCGACATCCAATGCAAACTCATTCTACGAGTGGTGTCTTTAAACCACATCAAGTTCTTGATTTACATGCTAGCACCAAACCTTCCCTCGATTCTACTGAACCAACATCATTTACTCAGGTCCAAAAATCTCCACATTGGCGCAAAGTCATGTGTGAGGAATATAATGCTCTCTTTCATAATGCTACAAGGACCCTTATCCCTTCTCACTCCACACAAAAAATTATCGGGTGCAAGTGGATCTTCCGAATTAAGAGAAACCTCGATGGTTCAATTGCTCGTTATAAAGCTCGACTTGTGGTCAAAGGATTTCATCAACAACCTGGTGTTGACTACACCAAGACATTTAGTCTTGTTGTCAAACCTACTACAATCCGGCTTATCCTAAGTCTAACAATATCCAAATGCTGGTGTTTACGCCAATTAGATGTTCACAATGTCTTTTTACAAGGGACTTTCACTGAAGATGTCTTCAAGGAGCAACCTCCACGCTTTATACGTCCTCAATATCCATGGTTTGTTTGTAAACTCCAAAAGGCCATTTATGGACTTCGTCAGGCTCCACGAGTCTGATATACTGAACTTGGTCTATACTTGTCTTCAGTTGGCTTCGTCAACTCTAAATCTGACGTCTCCCTATTTTTACACCAGCAGCATAGGTACACTATCTATCTTCTAGTCTATGTGGATGATATTATTGTCATAGGTAATACCTCTATAGAGGTTCAGGCGTTTATTAAGCAATTGGCCGATAGATTCTCTCTTAAAGATCTTGGTAACCTGAATTATTTTCTCAGTGTCGAGGCTACATTTACATACTCTAGCCTCTTTCTTTCACAGCGAAAGTACATTCATGATTTATTTTTAAGGACGAACATGCACGATAGAAAAGAGGTTACCACTCCTTTATCTACCAGTGAATCACTGAAATTATGTGATGGTAGTCCTATTACAGACCTTACTCAGTATCCACAGTGGTTAGCTCCTTACAATATCTAGCTCTTACTCATCCAGATGTCTTCTTTGCAGTTAAAAAATTATCCTAGTTTATACATCGACCGTCTACTTTGCACTGGATTACTGTCAAACGTATTTTGCATTATCAAGGGGACCATCGATCATGGGATTTTTCTTTACAAACACTCCCTCTCAGCTTCATGCTTTTGCTGATGCTGATTAGGCCGAAAATGTTGATGATAGAACCTCTACATCAGGATATATTATTTTTCTTGGTGTTAATCCAATTAGCTGGAATTCTAAGAAACAAAAGACAGTTGTCAGGTTGATAGAACCCTAGAAGGAGCTCTCTAGATTTTGATCTTTGAGGAGGATCAACCTTTAGAACATTATAGAGGTTCATCCCTCCTAAAACTCCGCACAAGGTTGAATAAAAGATTAATCATGCTTGATAAAAGAGAAGGGGCAGCTACATCATTATATAGGGTTCTAAACCCTAGCTCATGGGGTGCTTACCTAAGTAAAATTATCCCTTTACCCTTCTATAGTCGACCTAGCTGAGGGAAGCCCTAGCCGACCAGCCTAGTAAAGGTGGACACGACCATTAAGCCCTTAGGCCCTGATCTAAACTCTAGTCACACTACTTTATAGCATATAAGTGGCTAGGTGAAGTTTTATTATAGTCTCACAAGGTTTTATTGACTACTTCTGGGGCGATTAGGACTCAACTTTGCTGAAGTCCTATCAAGCCTGCCCTCTTTGAATTTGCATTGTCCTCAAGGCTAAGGCTCCATAAACTCTGGGAACCAGGTCTTCAGCTCCTCGTAAGACTCCCACATTGTATATTCGGATGGTAAATTATTTCACTTCATGAGTACTTTAATTGAAGGGCGTCGACGATGCATCATAATCCTCCGATCAAGTATAGCTTTAGGTTGAGCTTGAATCTCGCTATCATTAGTAGCGCTCGATAGCTGAGTCTGAACCAACTCACATTCTTCCAATTTCAGTTTTAGCAAAGATACATGAAAGACGAGATGGATCTTAGCATCATCTGAAAGCTTTAATCTGTATGCCATGACCTCAATACGCTCCAAAATCTGATATGGTTCATAGAATCGTGGAGATAGCTTCCTCGACGCTTTGATGTTGATTGACAGCTGCTTGTATGGTTGTAGGTGAATGTAGATTCAATCTCTTACCAAAAATTCTCGCTAGCTCCGGTGAGTGTCTATTTGTTGCTTTATGCGGGCTTGAGCGACAGTTAGGTTACCTTTCAGCAGCTGCGGAAGCTTGTCCCTGTCAATTAAGTTTTGGTCGACTTGATCCACTTTGGCCGCACTAATTACATATTTAGATGTTACAAGGGGTGGTCGGCCAAACAATACCTCATAGGGGGTGCATTTAGTTGATGAATGATAAGTTGTGTTGTACCACCATTCGACCTAAGGAAGTCATCTTGTCCACTCTTTGGGCCAGTCACTAGTGAAACACCATAAGTCTCGAGGCATATATTCACTACTTCTATTTAGTTGTTCGTTTGTGGATGATAGACTGTGCTCATCTTCAATTGGATGCCTTGTAGTTGGAAGAGCTCGGTCCAAATTTACTTGTAAACATTCTATCATGGTCGCTCACAATGAACCTTGGCATCTGATAGAACCCTAGAGGATTCTAACCTTGGGGGTGATCACTATAGGGAATTGGCCTCCTTGGAACTCTATAGGGGTTTCCTCCTCCAAATTGCTGCTCAAAGGCTAAAGAAAATACTCTTCTATTAATGATAAAAAGCGAAGGATTACATGGCTATTTATAGACCTTCTAACCTCAACTCCTAATAAGACTCCTACTTCAAGACTTCTACTCCTAACCAACTCCTAATGTAACTCTAAGTTCAACCTCCAACCAGCCCATCTAAGGGTGGCTGGTTGCTTTATTATTTCCTAATCCTATTCTAACTTGATCCCCTCCTCAACTAACCCCCTCTTTAACTAGGATAAGGGGTGATTACTTAGGGTAACATGCATCTTACTCTCCCTTCAAATATCTTCCTCAACTAATCCTAACCTAGCCAGCATCATTACTTTCCTTAATCGGGGTCGACTAGATAAGATTTACATGAATGCCATTAGATTTTACATGATTACCCTTTTTAATGAAACAAAATTAGAACTCCCTTAGTTAGAGTCCTAACAAACCCGCCTTCTTCAATTCAGCCTTGTCCTCGAGGCTGATGCTCCATGAATTCTGAAAATTTAATTTTTAAATCATCATAATTTTTCCAAGTGGCCTCTTCTTCTGGAAGGTTCGCCCACTATATTGGCACTTCAATAGTAGGTCGACATCGTCATGTCATGATCCTATGATCAATAATAGCACTCAACTGAGTTTAGAGCTCTCCTTGAATAATTATATTAGGCAGATCTCTTTGAACTATCTCGTTTTGTCCTAATTTGAGCTTCAAGCACGACACATAGAAGACTGGATGGATTCAAGAGTCGGCGGGTAAGTCTAATCCGTATGCTACTGCCCCGTTGTGCTCCACAATCTGGTAGGGTCCATAGAACTAAGGTGAAAGCTTCATGGATGCTTTCAACTGTATCGATATTTGCTTGTATGACTAGAGCCATTGAAATACCTAATCTCCCACGAAAAATTCTCTTTTGCCTCTGTGTTGATTATATTGTTGTTTCATCCTTGCTTGAGCTACAGTGAGATTGTCTTTTAATAGCTTCAGCATTTTGTCCCTGTCCTGTAGTTCCCTGACTAATTGTTCTACTTTAGAGATGCCCAATACATATTTTAGGATTACAAGAGGAGGTCAGCCATACATAGTCTCATAGGGTGTAATTTTGGTGGATGAATGATAAGTTTTATAATACAACCACTCGACCCAAGGGAGATATTTTGTCCACTCTTTTGAGCTCGAACCACGAAATATCAATTGGTACAAGCCATTGCAATCTAGGGTGCACACCATAGTTGAAGAAATTTAAAATTTCTGAAATTCAAAATCTGAATGTAAACAATCGATACCATTAAGAGTCCATGTAATTTATCATAATGAATCAATGACCTCTATAAAAAATTTAAGGGGTAGGAATCAAATGAACATAAGCAGAAAAAACTTGTTAAAGCAATGTTCTAGTACTTAAGAGGTATGTTGCGGGTTCCACATGCAAGAAAATCAAAAAGTAGTGAGTTATGAAAAGATAACCAATGGTTAATAAATACAAGGACATATCCATGGAAATTGTACAATTATTACATATTGTACAATTATAGCATATGCATAATCTGAAATGACAGAAGGTTTGTGGCAAGAGGACAACGCTCAACTAATATCAAACTCCAAACAATCATTTAAGGAAAAAAGATTTTAAGTGACAGATAATACTTCAAAATAGAGACCAAGACACCCAATAAAACATCAAACTCCCATGGATCATTTAAAAAAACCCAAAATCACGTTGAAGGGCAAGAGGATAAGTCAACATTGAACCTAAAGATCAATACAACGTGGATTGCAAAACTGACCGTCTTGGTACATCTTGGACAATTTTTATCTAATCAATGACTGGTAAGTAGACAAACCTAAACTGTACCATCTTATCTGGTTCACTACATATATAATTCTTTTGGCTTTTAACCCTGTGCTAGGTCTTGGCTCAAAATGAGACTCCTTGTAAGGAGTTACAAGCTATCTTCACCTATCATCACCTACACGCTTGTCACTGCCCGCACAATGGATGCCCACTCCAATACACCTCTTCCTCCTCTTCTTCCTTTTTCCTCTTCTTCCTTCTTCCTACTCTTCTTCCCTCTTCCTCTTCTTCTTGCTTCCTCCCTTCCTCACCCTCCCCCAATAGTACCAAGGCACATTCCAACATACCAACATACAGTATACCAGAATAGACCAAACTTGTATCGGTGAATGGATAGACTGGTACAGGTTTATTGCACAACCAAACACTAAGGGGCATGTAAATTGCAGATCAGCATAATTTTTGGGTACTTTAAGACTTTACGTTCTATTTAACAATTTATAATCCCACGATCAGACCTTGTGATCCCACGATCACCTCTATCTTGGAGGCTTGTCAATAATTATAAATCACTTGCATAAATTCTCATCAATGAAGAAGCATGGAAGTTGTTAAATTTATGTTGAACTACAAACAACTCTTGGTAACTCTATCTAATATATGTTGTCTTGTAGATTCGAACCAGTTAAATCATATAAATCTTATGTTTATGAGATAGCAAATACCCATTAAATAGGGTTTCTAGGGGTTCGGAGAACCAAAACCAAAAAGGGTATCATGTCTATGTCGACACAGTCGGCATGCACCGAACCCATACGAGTCCAACCGAGGACCAATGCGAATACCTAACGGTACACCAATGCATTCAGAGTTTGAAAAAAAACTAAAAGAATTATAAAGAAACTGCCTGGTAAGCGACTCCTATACAGACCATGTGGCATTCCACACTAGTAAATAGCAAGTGGATAAACAATGACATGAGCAATATTAGATCTAAGTTAATGAGCAATTCCCTTTCTTTATTCTTTTATACCGAAATGATTATCAATCAAACATATACTAGTATCCATATGTACTGATGAAACCTACACCAAATGGTAAAACAGAACCCGTAATGAGTAATGAAACATATACATAAAATAGAATAGTCAGTCACCAACTCCAATAATAATGCAATCTCTGTAATTACATGGGAATCTCTGGATATACATTTGTAGTGTTTTGGGATTTGTTAGTGTGTCATAGATACAATTGAGGTTCCAGAAGTGATTTAAGACTGAGATGTGAAATAACCTATGCATGATATAAAATAAAAAATAGTGAGATATTTTAAAGAACTATACTGGAAGTATGCTTATATCCCATAATTAACAAAAGTTGAAATGCAATTGCATCCATGAACAGACTAGTTTGTATGACACTTTAATCTTTATATTCCAGATTATGTATAACAAATTCATTGGTCAAAAAGAGATGCAAAATGAAAAATCACCAAATGTTTTAGGGGCTGAATGCTAATCTCCTTTTCTTCCTCCGGAGTGCCCCTAACTGGATAAAATGGAGGTCTCATATAATTTTAGGAATGAACAAATATATAAATTTGACACCAATTTAGGACTTTATGGCTTGAGGGAGCAGGGAAAGGAGGGCATAGAAAAGTATCTATTGTAGCTCCATCTACATAAACGATAACCCTCGACTCCTCATTATTTGCCCTTTCATTATTTGCCTCCTTATTTTTCAGTTTCATGGCAACAAAGATACTTGGAACAAGCAAACCCATAGAAACTTAAGACATCCCCTAAGGAACTCTCACTAATCGAATTGGAACAAGCAAACCCATAGAAACTCAAGACTTCCCCTAAGGAACTCTCACTAGTCGAGGCAGTGTGCCTTGCCTCCAGTCTAGATTCACTCATCTTGTTGTGCAAGTGAACAACTTTTCTACTCTTTAAAAAGGGTAGGTCGTGGTAAGATCAAATATGAACTGATTTGTTCTCATGACTGGACTCCCATCAGAAAGAAATTGCTCAATCAATTCCATACAACCCCAACCAGTCCTTACATGAACTGTTTTTATTGCATGTAGAAAGACTTAAGCTGAAAGCATTTGAAATCAATGGAGCAACATTCTGCTGAGGTATCTCAATGGCATTACTGACTTCATTAAAAAATATAGCCTAACTGAGATATGTTACAATTAATGTTAATCTTTTACACTGGTGTTAACCATTATAAATAAGCTGAGTAAGCCTGTGATTGTGTTAGAAGTCATATTCATTCATAAAAAAATGTGGATATAGCTTTATTACATAATTCATGAACACAATTAATAGAGACTTAAAGCTTCATACCTCCAGTTAAATTATAGAGTAAACAAATTCTAAATTGTTAACTGCATTGGCGATAGGCCATAAGTGAAAATCTAATGATATTAACTTATATTAACAAGTACTTGTTATCCTCCATGAGACTTAACTGCTTAGTCCAATAAGCACCTGTCATTTTGACTGTATTAGCCCTCCTAAAGAACTTCTTATTGCAAATGTTATATTTCTACCAGGCTCTTTTGGACTTCTCATGGCTATTTTCAACAGGTTGCATCTTCAATCACTTCAAGGAAACTAGTCCAGACTCTAGACTCTACGCATCCATGACCGGTTCTGAAATATAACTTGTAATTCAACATAAATTAGAACAAGAAAAATCAAAGAGAGAATGTCTTAATTAGAGATGCACCATGTGTATCTTTCTTAATGTAAGAAAAAATATATATAATTGAATCATGCATCACATCATGCCTTATCTAAGTGAAAGGGCCTACACTTTTGAACACCTTACTAGAATTTTTCATCTTTCAAGAACACAAAAACAAAATAAAAAGTTAACAAAAGTTGGGAGACCATCAGAATAATTTTGGCGGAAGCAGCCTGTGGTTGTAGTCTAGTTAATTGTTTTATCTAAAGCCACAATGGTGATAGCCTAGTAGAATATACAAAATGAGAAGTTAACACAACTCGAGAGGTGACCAAAATAATTTTGGCCAAGGCTTTCGATTGTGGTCTAGCTAATTGTTTTATCTAGTGTTTCTCATTTCAGGTACCGGACCCATCTCAAAGATTTGTCGAGTCGATACGTATTGATTTGTACTAGTGTCCTGACACAGTATGCCAAGGTATGCCAATAGAGACTCGAGCGATTCACATCTCGATCATTAATCGAATCGGCTTGTACCTCCCAAACCATACCGACTCGAGTAGTACAACAAACATTGGTTTTATCTAAAGCTCCAATGGTGGTAGCCAAGTAGCTCGACGTTCACATTAGTCAAGTTTACTTCACAAGCAAAAATAATTCAAATTAATAAATTTAGCCAAGAAAAGAAAAATGAGACCAAGGTTCGTAATTTCGTATCATACAATGCTCAGTATATATGATACACTTTCATATAAATAAATAAATTATATATATATATATACATGTATATATATATATTATATAAAAAATATAAAAACTTAAAAAGAGGCAACGTTATTGAGGAAGATATATATATTTTATATAAAAATATAAAAAATTAAAAAAAGGCGACGTCGTCGAGGACATTGCCTCGGCGATGTCACCCCCCTCTTCTCCTCATCGCCTCAGACAAGGAGAAGAATGTGGTCTTCTCCTCGTCTGAGGCGACAAGGAGAAGAGGAGGCGACGTCTTCTCCTCGTCTGCGGCATCTAGCGAGGGAGGGCAATGACGGATCAGGATCGTCGAGGGAGAGTGGCACCGAATCTCTAGGTTCTCCCTTTTCTTCTCCCTCTTCTTCCTTCTCCCTCACTACAACCAGGTTGATACCGCCCTTCAGCGAGCGGCGAGAATCAAAATCAACCGTTATCGACCTATTTCGGGTACTAACGGGGTAGAAACAACCTCAATCCATGGTACCACCCGGTAGCAAACAGTCCACATATCGATCTGTTGGCGGGCCAATACGTACCGCTCAGTATGAGCGGTACCATTTGGTATTGCAAACCATGAAGGAGACATCTGCATTTATAACAATATATTCTATATGTTGTATGGAACAATCTTCAATTCTTCATAATGATTTCATAATGCTGAGGTAAAACTTATGCAATATATTATTAAAAAAATCAGGTGTCGTACGCCACTTTATGCTATGGTGATGTACAAAACAACAAGTATTGGAAGTATAGACTTATATATCTATAAGTTGACCTTTGTGAGAGAGAAATCTTCTTGCAAGCACTAAAATGTTCATACCTTGGCATCCCTCCTCATCTAACCTTGTCAGAGCCAAGTACTCCACCTCTAAGATGAAAGCCTATGATTCGGGCATCCCTATGTGGATCTTTTTCTAGTAACCCGAATCAGGGAAAACTATGATTATGCCACAACACCCAACACAAGTCAAAGACATGATTACCATTGGTGTTTGATGGCGAGATTGTGGGAATAGATCTACTTATGAGAACTTGCTTTTGTATATTGTTGCTTATTGTGACGAGCAGCATTAGCAACTCAGGATCTTGATATATTTAACTGATGCCTCCTACAAAAAATAAAGATATAGACCAAGGACAACAAGGAGATCTCATAGTATCAAGAAAACAAGAAGGCCAAAGAAAAAGTAATAAACCCAAGAAATCTAATTCAGAAAAAAATCATTACAAGTAAAGGAAGAAAAAGATTCGCTCTTCCTCTAAAGTTATTGTAGGATCATAAATTTCCATTGCAAGTAGTAGACAGATGAATGGTAACAAACCTAATAAAACCATAGAAGAAAAAAGAATTCAATTATTCAGAAGCACGAAAAGTAAAGACTGATAAAAAGAATATAATTGTTTGCCTTTTTTAAGCAAGAGATAGGTTCTTGCCTTCTTTTTCTTGAATTCTCGAAGAAAGACAAGACACTCATGAAGCAGCCACATAATTCTCATAGTGTGATCCTCAATTTTTTTTGTTTTTCTTTGCTTGACTGCTCTAGCAACTTTCAATTCCTTTTGTTGCATTCCATGGCCTGGAATTAAATGACACTATCAATGGTAAGATAAAGCAAAAGTTTCTGTTGCAAATTGTACTCTTTGAAGATTCTAATCCAGATTCTGCATGAATCTAGTTAGTGCAACAACATGCTAGATAATTTTTTGTGTGTAAAGGAAGCTAGATATGTAGCAGAGCAAAGACACTAGAGAAAAAAGAGTCAGCATGCCAATTATCACATAAATGTTACATAAGAACTTTGGCGCTACTACATAAGAAACGTCTACATAAGAAATAACTTTGACACTCATAATTATATAAACATCTATATAAGAACTATGACTTCTGTTGAAGTGTCTTCTGAGAATAATCTTACAGATTTTGCCAATTATTTCTTCCAAATTTCTCTCAAAGAAATCTAATGTGTAACATGGGCTTCCCTTTAGTTAAATGCACGCAACAAATTGCTATAAACTACAAAAGTTGAAGGAAACTGAAATAAACCACATGAACAAGCATATACCTGAAAGTATAGAAGAAAGTGACGGAATCCCATGAAAAAAAAAGATTTGACAGAAGCAAGTAATTGAAATAGCAAAGGGAAGGGAGGACATTTAGAAGACCCTAATGATTCAAGGATAACCCTAATCTCAAGACAAAGAAAGAAGCTACGTGCCATCTTTGTCATTGGCCATCAACAAATGTATCCTCTATTTTAAATCAGTTTTACAACTAAACAGTTAAAAAATGGTAACAAAAAGAATTAAATCAAGCAAGCACAGTGACAAACCAATCACAAGTTTAACTAATATTCTTGATGCCCATATAATCAAATCCTATGATGAAGTTTATAGTTCTAATGGATGAAAAAGAATAAGAAACCTGTAGATGGTATAAGAGATATGAAATACAGAGCCATAAATGTAGTTCCATGTGCCAAAATACTGCCTAAAAATGATAAATTTTCGAACAATGACAACGTTTGAGATGAAGAGATTGTGAGACCCCCATTAGTCCTAAATTGGAAGTGGGCTAGTAAGGATGTTGATGCATATATCATAATACTATAAAGTAACACCTCAAGTAAGTTTTGGCCAACAAAGCCAACATGTTTCTAGTTGACATCATGACAATTTACAACCAGCTTTTAACTTTTTTGATAAACCATCCCACTATCATTAGAAGTCATCTTTGACTTAGTAAAAGTGTTGTTAAAAGTTATCTTTGACTTGGTAAAAGAAGTTGCAACCAATTTCCAACTAAGGGTTGTTAAGGGTTGTTTGCATTAGTGGGTTACATGTGATCTCTCTTTCTTCAGTGTACACAGTTGAGAAGGGTGTGTAGAGCAGAGCCAGAAGTTGCCAATAGGTTGTCTGATGAGGAGGACTAAGTGCTTTTTACACTAATAATTTTTCTCCCTATAGTGAAGATCTGAAGCGTGCTTTGTGGACATTGCTTAGTTTGAGTGAATCACGTAAATCTGTGTCTTTATTTGTGTTTTATTCTTTCTTGCTTCTTTGAACCTGGTATCAGGAGACTTGTTTATCTCCTAACACTATGGCTTAATATCAGCTTCTAGAGGTTGATCAAATTTGTAATCAAGCAATAAACCATGAAAATCTGAAAGGCCACTTTGGCTATAGATGGGTAACTTCATGCAACTAAGAACCAAACCCAACGACCTGAAAATGTAAGAAAAGATAGTATTCATATTAATAGCACAAAAGAGTTAATAAATCAACTAACTAGATGAAATTTAATTCCACAATAACTGCAAAAATATGTGTAAAAGAGCAAATCATGTTTATTCCACTAACAGCAAAGACATTACAGAAGTTGTTCTTGTTAAAATTATGCTTTCGTTGAATGTATTTATCGAGCACACTTGATCATCAAAAGGAAAAAAGGAAAATAAAAGGATCCTTCATGTTAAGAATTAACATGTTACATGTTCAAAGAGAGAATAAGGTTTATTTATGGATACTGTGACTGACTTAAGATGCAACCAAATTAGAGCAAACCATGTAATGCTATTGTTGAAGCTAAGAAGTTCCAAGGTTTTGATATAGAAACAGACTAAAAAACTTTAAATGTAACAAAATGGTTAGAAAAAATCTAGTACACTAACTACACTTGTCCCATCATCAATAAATCCTTTGAAGGATCCAAGCAGCCCTATAATGATTAACAAAACGGGTCAGATTGATGTCAAGCCAAATCATGGTAATGCATGCAAAAATTACTCCATAGAAATCAGACATAAGCATTCAGAATTAGAAGAAATAAATATGGCAACTCTGATACTCCTTGTCTCATATTGTAGGCATTTAATCAAATAGATAGTAGATCTACAATATGGGATGGACATGTAAGCAAACTATCTAATAGTGTCCAAAGAAATAAATAAGCATACCTCTTCATAAGCTAAATGAATAAACCCAATGCAAATTAGAAAAGCAACTAACTAAATAGAACTTCAGTATATAAAACATAAAACCATAGATGCATCGAAAAGAAATACCTAAATATTGTTGCCTTTAAATGACAATGTGGCAAGGACAAAATGCACATACAATCTCAATGAAATGCAAGGATGAGAACATCAGGTAGATGTCAGTAAAACAAAAAATAACATCCAGTATTAAACTATAATATGTTATGACACGAAGTCATCTCAAACTCAAAACAATATAAGCAAACAAATCCCTCAAAGAACCATAACAATATATGCAGATAATTATTATGTGATGTTTAAGCATTCATAAAAAGTTGAAGCTAAAGTCAATGGAAACAAACAAAGGTATTTGTTATACTGTAGATCTCAGAGTGTTTTGCAAATCACAGTAAAGAAGAAACTCTCTCTTGAACATTTTATTTAAGGTCAAATTAGTACAGTTTCTATGAATTACTAAATATTAAATTTGTCAAGCTTTTGGGTTCGATTTGCTCAAATTTTGCTAAGATTCTAGAGGTATTTCTGGATGTTGATAAGTGGAATAACATGAATCAAATATAAGTGAAAATAGTAAAACAACGAAGATTAAAGCAAATAGAGTCATTTATAAGGATGACCAATGGAAACAAATCATCTTCAATCATCTCTAATCATGAACTCTAACAAAGAAAACACATCCATGAATTGCAAGAAAATAACTAAACGCAACAGCATTTTGATGTTTTAGTATAACTAGTTCTACAAAATGCTTGCCAAGACTACGGAACCTCTTAATCACAAACTCTTACCTTTCAATAACATGATAGTAGAATGAAAGAAGGAACTAAATTCATGGTGCGTCGCATATAATTACGGAGAAAAGAAAATCATGCCTTGAACATTAACTCCAAAGTTTAATAGTAGAATTTAAAAGAAAAGTTCAATCCGAACATTGTGGCATAATTTTGGCCCAAAAAAACATTTACTATACTTTGATAGAAAACTTTTAACTATACTTTGATAGAAAACTTTAACTATACCTTGATAGAAAACTTTTAACTATACTTTGATAGAAAACTATTTGACAGATAGTTGACATCCAATAGTGAAAAAATCTACAAAAATAAAAACAAGAAGGGTTATAAATAAATATCTAATGGCGAGGTTTATGCAAATATCAATAGTTTGTGCTGGTTTCCAACTTCAGACAAGTAGACACAATAATTCAACAAGGTATGTAAACAGTTTGAAAGATTCATCTAATGTTATGTGTGTAAATGCAAAGAACTAAGCAATGATGCACTTCATTCTACACCATCTCAAGTTTATGTTGACCATCAGGGATGTTTACTTTTTAATGATTCATTTTAATGCTTCTATCTAAATGCAGATATCACAGCCAACAGAACTTGAAAATTAAGGATAAAACAAATCAACTGTACCTTCCATCTATTATGGTGTCAAGTTATTTTAATGCTTCTATCTAAATGCAGATATCAGAGCAAACTGAAAAGAAAGGGTAAAACAAAACAACTGTACCTACCATATGTTGTGGTGTAGAGTTCCTTTAACTTTGAAGAATCATATTGCATTAGAGGAAGATCATGTCTTTGACTCTTTGTCTTAAGAAACAAGTACTAGATGTTCTTATCATCAGATCCAAGAATTGCTACAAGATACCCAGGTGATAACTATGTCCTAATACATCTAAACTTGCATAGCACCAGTAACAGTAAACAAATAACAAAACTATGTCAGTGTTGCTAAAAAATATGTGGGCACCTGATACACTCAATGGACTCATTTCAACTATTTAAGTGATTGAGTGTGCATGATCATGCTGAACATGCAAAAGACAATCATAAATGAATTTTCCTTTTCTAGATGCACATTCAAGAAGGTTCACTTTTAGATGACTTTGAGGGTGGTGCATGAAATGAGGAGCAGAATTTTATGCATGCCACCTAAGATTCAGATCATGGACCTCGACATGACGATTGTGTACGGGCTTGTACCTCTCGGTAATTGTTGAAATCCGATTGTTACCGACCTATAACAATCGAATATCGACCATTATTGACAAACAACTCAAATATGATCCTTTCCAATGGTCAAATCCATTTTAAAGGATTTTTAAACCCTTTCTTGTGCCTTTTACTATCTCAAACTTTTATACTCTCTCAATCTCCTTATCACTTCTTCTGTATCTTATTTTCACGTTTGTGTTCTTCTAAAACTTCATAAAACTGTGATTTATGGATTTGATCAAGCTTTTGAGACTAATTAGGGAGGATTACAAATATAAAGACAACTTTTCATTCGCTTTTAACAACCCGTTCAGTTCGAAGATATGATAGCAACATAGACAATAGTGCCTCAACCGACGATGGCAACGATGAGACCATCAACTCTCCTGCATCGTCGTCATCATCAATTGAGACACTATTGTCCACGTCGCTGCCATGTCTTTGGACCTCGAGGGTTGTGGAATGCGATTGAAAAATTATTACTTACCTTTTAATTAGAGAATTCTTCTTCATACGTAGGTGTTAGGCTCATCTAATTAGCCTCCCAAACTTATTGCAATCCACAAATCGCAGGCTTGGGAAGTTTTAAGAAAGTGCAAATGTGAGAATGAGATAAAGAAGTGAGTGAGAAAGAAATTAAGAGTTAAGAGTTTGAGAGAGTGAAAGGGGGTGAAAGAGAAGGAAAGGGTTTAAAAGCCCTTTTAAATAGATCTAACCATTGAAACGGGTCAGATCTGAGCCGTCCATAGGTAACGATTGGATTTAGACCGTTACCGAGTGGTACAAGCCCATATCGAGCGATACAAAACCTTTTAGTATATACCACCAGGTACATGATGGTCCGCGTATCGATCTCGTGTTGGGCCGATACTAGCATAACCGTTTAAACAACAGAGTCAAAAATCAAATAGAATCAACCTCCAAGTGAGATGACCCAACAGAAACTAGAAATCTTCAGTCATGAACTATAAAAGTAATAACAAAGAGAGATGACACAACAAAAACTTTCTAACAGTAGTAGGACCATAAGCCATCGTATATTATCCAATTAATAGGTTCTAGAAATAATACAAAACAGAAGAGCAAGATATGATATCTTTGTTAGGCCAGTAAATTCAATTACAAAGAAAATGTCATTAAAAACAAGCAAACATAAAGGATCGTATTTAAGTAACCACTTGAAGAACTTAAAAACAAGTATAGAATCAAGCAAGTACCTTCTTCCCACCCTACACGACCTCTTCCTTACTCTCAAGCTCCTAATTCTCTGGATTTGCTCTTCTTGCCACATAGGTGAACAACATGCCTCTTTAAAAGGTGTCAATAATCTTTTAAAAACTCAAAAAACAAGTCAACTATAAGATTAAGTGCATATCTCATAACTGTCTACGCTCCATTTTCGAGTTTCTCTCGAGGATTTGCTTTTCTTATGAATGAAGGGGACGCTTTACCTCTCTTTTAAAGGCACCAATCCAATTGAAATGCTTCCAATTTTTATGAACTCAAAGAAGTCAATTATGATCGGATGCTTACTTTGTATCCATCCTCCACACCATCACCTTGGCACATTAGTGTTTCTTCTAGACAACAAGTTCTTAGAACTCCCAAATGGGCCATCGAAGATTACTTGCTTTCCTCTTGTTATCACTCGCTACTACATATATTTTCCCTAACCGTTGTGACCATTCTTTACCCTCTTCACCTTCCGCCTTCCAATACCAAAACAACCCATCAACCATTATGAATGAGGTCCAACTTGGGGCTTGACTTTAACAACATTTCATTTGGCAATCACAATAATTTCAATCTTAAGTTCACTAACAATTTTTGCAATCTTCACATATATCTTCACCAACTAATTTATTAAGTACCAAAGTCTCTTATGTGATAGAATATTGTTATTCTAATCTCAGTTTGTTTAATGTGTTGTAGGTATTGTGTAACTACAAATGATTGCTAGTTCAATTTAGAAATAATTTAAAATCCTACCCTAAATCATATTAAAATTAAATCACCTAAATTACTTATATTACATAAAGTCATTCTAAAATAAGCTCAAAACACACTCTCTTGAGTGGTAAATAATTATAGAACCTTAAACAACAAACCTCATTTTCATAATTTCTGAAAGGTTGTTGTCTTGTATATATCAGCATCATTACTAGACTGAAGTTATTTGCCTACTACATATGCCTGAATTTTCAATTCTTTCACCTGCCATGAAAGACTCTAAATCCTTCAAAGTCAACCCCCTAAAATCAATCATTTGATGTTCCTAAGATGTATCACGTCACATGAGTGATAAAAAATAGGGGCATAGAAGATATATGAAATAAGCATTTCTCCTATTTCTCTTCTTTTGTAATGAGATAATTAAAAAATTACTTTATGAATTTTCAATATGCCAATATACTGTTAAAAATTAAAACAAGTAGCAAACTATAATTGTATCATCTAACACAAAATTTGCTTCACAATAGCCCAGACCGAAGTCCTCAGATAGATCCCCAAAACTAAAGAATCATTACAATACATACATTTCATCATAGAATGAGAAACAAAAATTATTCATCGAATTCAAATAATCAAAAACATACCCATTGGAGAAGATAATGATAAATTATTTTGAGCTACTACGAAACAATAGAACACAAGGCAGCAAGAACTAAATTTCCTAATGACACTAAAGCATAATATAAATTTAGCAACTTTTTAGCCTCTAAAGAGTTCACTCCATGGGACAAAATATCACAAGTTTAGCTTCACAAAATAGAGAAAAGAATAAGAAGACAAACTAAATCAAGAAAGATGTTATTATAATGTATAATCTTTCCACAAGAAAGAAAATACTACAAAAATTCTCAGTGACAACTTATCAATTTGCCTATACGTTCAAAAACAACTTTGAGTTCATAAAAATCAGAACCATTTTGGTTTGGTTTTTTGCTATGTAAGTTGAACTTCTATCTCAGAAAACCTCTTCCAATAAAAAAAGGGAAAGAATGAGATAAGCCAAATATAATTGCAATAGGATTCACTAATTAACACTAAATGTTGATTAGCTAGAAGAACAGTACCAAGAGAGTACTGTTGATTATCTAGACGATCAAAAAGGCCATGTACATATAAGATCATAGAATACAATTTCGTCTAGACCGGTGTCCTAACTGGAATTCTAGTCTGGTACGAGCATGAACTAGTATGTGGATTACCCTCATATCGTCAGTCTAGGCAGGTCCATTAAAAAACATAAACAAGTATTATATGTTATAAGCCCTAATCTCTACGGTTCACTGCCTTCCCTTTATGAGCCTTCGACCAACCACCACTATCATCTACTACCTTCCAGCCTCCTTGTCTTCTCCTCCACCTCTTATTCTCCTCTTCCTCCATTGTCTTCTCTTAATCCTTCCTTTTCCTCCTCCCTTCTTCCTCTTCTTCTTCCTCCCCTCATCTCCCTCCCCCAATATCCTCACATCCTCTCCCTTCCCCAGTAGGGTGTTGATACTTACCAAAATACCAACACTCAATCCTGATAGTACATACCGATCTGAGCTGGACTGATATGAGTATACATTCCTTGTTTGTATAAGAAAGACTACAATCAAAAAAATTAATGTCCAACAATACCATTAAAGAAAACAGCATAGATCTATACCTGAGTTATTTGCAATATAGGAAGGAATTAGACTGCCAACCAATATCATGCTTACTGATAGTTCATCAAAGTTGGTACAAGTATTTGCTCACCAAATGTATTTTCTTCACATACAATTGCATAGCTTAAGTCTTGCAAAACTATCTTACTTTGGCTTGTATTTCCCATACAAGATTTTTTTCCAATCCCACATGCTTCACACTATCAATGAAGAATATATGGGAAGACTAATCTGTCGATAAAATAGGAGCTAACAAAAGAGAACTATACGACCAACTAGTTGTACCTTAAGTTTTGTTAGAAATCTTCTTTTCAGACATGTCCTGAAGGCATGATAACTGCCGAGAACATACATGTTGGATAACATAGCCAAAGAACTAAAAAGTTGACCACAAGAGAAATAAAGAGTAAAATATCATCTATTGAACTAAACTAACCATGACATCATTCTAAATAAAGGGCTAGCTGTTCGATGTTCTCCTTTTTGGACACGTCAGGAAGACATTACAATCATACATGTTGGAAAACACAAACAAACTAGTAAAAAATTGAACACTTGAGAAATTAGTAATGCAGCATCTATTGAATTAACCATAACTTCAGTATAGATGATGGGCTAGCTTTTCAATACTCTGTTTTCTACTACTGTAAAATTATCCTGTAATAGAATTATGGTGCATTCCCAATAACATAATAAATGAAAAATGATAATATTTGAATTAAAAAAAAAGACATCAATGATGGGATCAACTAGATAGGTAATCTTCTCTCAAGAATACCAAAATGTAAGATGAATCTCACTATGCTAAGTATTTCACCGAGTAACTCAGTACTGTACTACTAGATAGGTTATCAAATCATATTGATTTAGTATTTAAAGACACTATAGGAATGGCTAAGATAGAAAAGATAGTCAAAAGAAAAAGGAAGAGGAGGAGGAGGAGGAGAGAGGTAGCGGAGCAGAAGGTTGACAACCCATGGTGTGTGGTGTGGAGGTAGGCGATGGTGGATGATACCAATGACCTCTATCAAATAAAACTCTTTGAAGCAATGTTCTAGTACTTAAGAGCAAGGTCATTGGTGTCATCCACCATCGCCTACCTCTTTGAAGCAATATTCTAGTACTTAAGAGCAAGGTCTAACTTACCGATCCGTACCAGTGTACCAACATATTCTCGGTCGGTACCGGACGGTATGCACAGTGCATACCACCTAGTATATTAAAATATAATATAATATTTTATAATATAATATTAATATATTAAATATATTAAAAAAACTCTTTGAAGTAATGTTCTAATACTTAAGAGCAAGGTTTGACCTACCGATCCATACTAGTGTACCGACATATTGTCGGTATTGGTACGGTACCAGTATCGGGTGGTACGCACAGTGCATACCACCCAATATATTAAAATATAATATAATATTAATATATTAAATATATTAAAAAAAAAGAAAAGGGACGACGTCGTCTCGATCTTTCTCCCTGTGCGGGGAGACGTTCTGTCTCCTCATGTGGGAGAAAAAGCGGGCAAGGGCGCTCGCCCGGCGATGGCACGCGGGCGACCCACGGCGACGTGGGTGACTCGCGACGACGGTGCGCGAGCGAGGACGGCACTAGGTTTTCTTCTTTCCTCTTCTTATCCTCTTCTTCTTCTTCTTCCCATTTTCTCCCTCATTCGACCGCTGATGACTGAAATCGACCGTCGATGACCGAAATCGACCACTGACAGTTGATTTTTGATGGTACCACCCAATAGCGGGCAGTCCGCGTGCCTGCAACTTAACGAACTGATATGTATTGCCCGTACTTGGCAGTACAAGTCAAAATTGCAAACCTTGCTTAAGAGGTATGTTGTGGGTTTCACATGCAAGAAAGATCATAAAGTAGCGAGTTATGAAAATATAACCAATTGTAACTAAATACAAGGATATATCCATGGAAGTACAATTATAGCATATGCATAATCTGAAATGACAGAAGGTTTGTGGCAAGAGGATAACACTCAACTAATATCAAACTCTAAACAATCATTTAAGGAAAAAAGATTTGAAGTGACAAATAATATTCCAAAATTGACACCAAGACACCCAATACAACATCAAACTCCCATGGATCATTAAAAAAACCAAAATCAAGTTGAAGGGCAAGAGCATAAGTCAACATTGAATCTAAAGATCAATACAACGTGGATTGCAAAACTGACCGGCTTGGTACATCTTGGACAGTTTTTATCTAATCAATGAATGGTAAGGAGACCAACCCAAACTGTACCATCTTATCTGGTTCACTACATATAAAATTTTTTTGGCTTTTAACCCTGTGCTAGGTCTTGGCTCAAAATGAGACTCCTTGCAAGGGGTCACAAGCTATCTCACCTATCATCACCTACGTGCTTGTCACTGCCAGCACAATGGATGCTCACTCCATTTTCCTCTTCTTCCTTTTTCCTACTCTTCTTCCCTCTTCCGCTTCTTCTTGCTTCCTCCCCTCCTCACCCTCCCCCAATAGTACCAAGGCACATTTCAACATACCAACACACAGTATACCAAAATAGACCAAACTTGTATCGATCAATGGATAGACTGGTACAGGTTTGGTCCCACAACCAAACACTAAGGGGTATGTAAATTGCACATCAGCAAAAATTTTGAGTACTATAAGACTTAACGTTTTATTTTACAACTTAAAATCCCACAATCAGACCTTGTGATCCCATGATCACTTCTATCTTGGAGGCTTGTCAATAATTATAAATCACTTGCATAAATTCCCATCAATGAAGAAGCATGAAAGTTGTTAAATTTATGTTGAACTACATACCACTCTTGGCAACTCTATGTAATATATGTTGTTTTGTAGATTCAAACCAGTTAAATCATATAAATCTTAAGTTTATTAGATAGCAAATACCCATGGAATACGGTTTCTAGGGGTTCGGAGAACCAAAACCAAAAAGGGTATCATGTCTACGTCGACACAGTCGGCATGCACTGAACCCACACGAGTCCAACCGAGGACTAATGAGAGTACCTAACGATACACCAATGCATTCCGAGTTTGAAAAAAGCCTAAAATAATTATAAAGAAACTGCCTGGTAAGCGACTCCTATACATACCATGTGGCATTCCACACTAGTAAATAGCAAGTGGATAAACAATGACATGAGCAATATTAGATCTAAGTTAATGAGCAGTTCCCTTTTTTATTCTTTTATACCGAAATGATTATCAATCAATCATATGCTAGTATCCATATATACTGATGAAACCTACACCAAATGGCAAAACAGAATCTGTAATGAGTAATGAAACATATACATAAAATAGAAAAGTCAGTCAACAACTCCAATAATAATGCAATCTCTGGAATTACATGTGAATCTCTCGCTATACATTTGTTGTGTTTTGGGATCTGTTAGTGTGCTATAGATACAATTGAGGTTCCAAAAGTGATTTAAGACTTTGAGATGTGAAATAACCTATGCAGGATGTAAAATAAAAAATAGTGAGGTATTTTAAAATTTAAAGAACTATACTGGAAGTATGCTTATATCCCATAATTAGCAAAAGTCGAAATGCAATTGCATCTACGAACAGACTAGTTTGTATGACACTTTAATCTTTATATGCCAGATTATGTATAACAAATTCATTGGTCAAAAAGAGATGCAAAATGAAAAATCACCAAATGTTTTAGAGGTTGAATGCTAATCTCCTTTTCTTCCTCCAGAGTTCCCCTAACTGGATAATATGCAGGTCTAATATAATTTTAGGAATGAACAAATATATAAATTTGACACCAATTTAGGACTTTATGGCTTGAGGGAGCAGGGAAACCCATAGGAAAGTATCTACTATAGCTCCAACTCCATAAATGATAATCCTCCGACTCCTCATTATTTGCCCTCCTCATTATTTGCCTCCTTATCCTTTAGTTTCATGGCAACAAAGATAATTGGAACAAGCAAACCCATAGGAAACCCAAGACTTCCCCTAAGGAACTCTCACTAGTCGAGGCAGTGTGCCTTGCCTCCAGTCTAGATTCACTCATCTTGTGGTGCAAGTGAACAACTTTTCTACTCCTTAAAAAGGGTAGGGTGATGGTAAGATCAAATATGAACTGATTTGTTCTCATGATTGGACTCCCATCAGAAGGAAATTGCTCAACCAATTCCACACAACCCCAACCAGTCCTTACATGAACTGTTTTTATTGCATGTAGAAAGACTTAAGCTGAAAGCATTTGAAATCAATGGAGCAAAATTCTGCTGAGGTATCTCAATGGCATCACCGACTTCATTCAAAAATATAACCTAACTGAGAGATGTTACAATTAAAGTTAATCTTTTACACTAGTGTTAACCATTATAAATAAGCTGAGTATGCCTCTGATTGCATTAAAGTCATGTCCATTCGTAAAAAATGTGGATATAGCTTTATTACATTATGCATGAACACAACTAATAGAGCTCTTAAAGCTTCATACCTCCGGTTAAACTATAGAGCAAACAATTTCTAAATTGTTAACTGCACTGGCGATAGGCCATAAGTGAAAATATGATGATATTAACTTATATTAACAAGTACTTGTTCTCCTCCATGAGACTTAACTACTTAGTCCAATAAGCACCTGTCATTTTGACTGTATTAGCCCTCCTAAAGAACTTATTGCAAATGTTATATTTCTTCCAGACTCTGGTGGACTTCTCATGGCTATTTTCAACAAGTTACATCTTCAATCACTGCAAGGAAACTAGTCTAGACTCTACACATCCATGACCAGTTCTGAAATATAACTTGTAAATCAATATAAATTAGAACAAGAAAAAGCAAAGAGAGAATGTCTTAATCAGCAGAATCATATTGCACCATGTGTATCCTTCTTAATGTAAGAAAAAAATATACAATTGAATCACGCATCACATCATGCATTATCTAAGTGAAAGGGCGTACACTTTTGAACACCTTACTAGAATTTTTCATCTTTCAAGAACACAAAAACAAAATAAAAAGTTAACAAAGTTGGGAGACCATCAGAATAATTTTGGTGGAAGCAGCCTATTGTTGTAGTCTAGTCAATTGTTTTATCTAAAGCCCCAATGGTGGTAGCCTAGTAGAATATACAAAATGAGAAGTTAACAAAACTCGGGAGGCTACCAAAAGAATCTTCGCCAAGGCTTTCAATTGTGGTCTCGCTAATTGTTTTATCTAGTGTTTCTCATTTCAGGTACCGGACCCGTCTCAAAGATTTGTCGAGTCGATGCGTATCGATTTGTACTGGTGTCCTGACACACAATATGCTAGGGTATGCCAAGAAAGACTCAAGCAATCCATGTCTCGATCGTTAATCAAATCGGCCTGTACCGCCCAAACCATATCGACTCGAGTAGTACAACAAACATTGGTTTTATCTAAAGCCCCAATAGTGGTAGCCAAGTAGCTCGACGTTCACATTAGTCAAGTTTACTTTATAAGCAAAAATGAAGAAAATAATTTAAATTAATAAATTTATCCAAGAAAAGAAAAATGAGACCACGGTTCGTAATTTCGTATCATATAGAGCTCGATATATGCGATACACTTTCATATATATATATATATATATACAAGGTTTGACTTACTGACATATTGTCGGTACTGGTATGGAAGCGGTATGCACAGTGCATACCGCCCGGTATTAAAATATAATATAATATTTTTATAATATAATATTAAAATATTAAAAAAAAGAAAAGGGGCAACGTCGCCTCGATCTTTCTCCCCACGCGGGGAGACACTCCATCTTCTCGCGCGGGAGAAAAAGCGGCCGCGGGCGCGACGGCGTGCGGGCGAGGTATTCTTTCTTCTCCTTTTCTTTTTTTCTTCTTTTCCTCTTCTTCTTCCCTTTTTCTTCCTCAATCAGCCGCCGACGATCGATTTTTGGCCTGATAGCAAGTGTCTGTACGAACATGAATCACACGGTCGATAGAGTAAATTGCAAACCTTGTATATATATATATATCAAGGTTCGCCTTACCAGTCCGTACCAACATACTGAGTTTATCTCAGTACCCAATACCGAGCGGTATGCACAATATATACAACTCAGTATATAATATTATATTATATTATATTATATAAATATATATTAAAAAAACAAAACGAGGTCACCTCGCGGGAGAATGACGCCACGAGAGAACGAGGGAACGCCTCGTTCTCCCACGCTTCTCCCTCTGGAAGATAAGGCGTCACCTCGTCCCGCGCGAGGAGTCGAGGCGTCACCTCATCCCGCATGGAGAGAGGAGGCGTCGCCTCGTCCCGTGCGGAGAGAGGAGGCGTCGCCTTGTCTCGCGCAAGGATACGAGGCATTGCCTCGTTCCTGTGCGAGGAAGGAGGCGTCGCCTCATTCCTGCAGGGGGAAGGAGGCGTCACCTCTTCCGACATGGGGAGACTCCGGTTTCGACAGTACCGTCGATTAGTGGGCGGTTCGCATACCGATATCCTGTCGGACCGGTACGTATCACCCGTACCAAGCAGTACAGCTCAAAACGAAAAAGCTTGGTGTGTGTGTGTATATATATATAACATAAAAAATTAAAAGAAGTGACATATATATATTAATATATATTTCATATAAAAATATAAAAACTTAAAAAGCGACAACATTATTAAGGAAGATATATATTTTATATAAATATATAAAAAATTTAAAAAGGCGACGTCGTCGAAGACGCTGCCTTGGTGACGCCACCCCCCTCTTCTCCTCATCGCCTCAGACAAGGAGAAGAACACGATCTTCTCATCTGAGGCAACAAGGACAAGAGGAGGCGACATCTTCTCCTCATCTACGACATCTAGCGAGAGAGGGCAATGACGGATCAGAATCATCGAGGGAGAGTGACATCGAATCTCCAGGTTCTCCCTCTTCTTCTCCCTCTTTTCTTCCTTCTCCCTCGCTACAGCCAGGTCGATACCGCCCTTTAATGAGCAGCGATGATCGAAATCGACCGTTATTGACCTGTTTCGAGTACTAACGAGGTGGAAACAACCCCAATCAATAATACCACTCGGTAGCGAACGATCCACATAACGATCTGTTGGTCGGCCAGTACATACCGCTCGGTACGAACAGTACCATTTGGTATTACAGACCTTAAAGGAGACATCTATATTTTTAACAATATATTATATATGTTGTATGGAACAATCTTTAATTCTTCACAATGATTTCATAATACTGAGGTAAAACTTCTGCAATATATTATTAAAAAAATCAGGTGTCATATGGTGACATGCAAAAAAACAAGTATCGGAAGTATAGACTTCTATATCTATAAGTTGACCTTTATGAGATCTTCTTGCAAGCACTCAAATGTAATCTCAATATATACCATATAAAGGTTAAAGTGTCCACATACAAGATGAATAGTAATGTGTGTGAGAAATTATCAATTTAGTACTTCCTTTGAAGTATCAGAAATAAGGGATTCCATCAGTTTGTCACTAATTTACCCATTTTGTAAGTATTAAGTAGATATCTCAGTCTTGTTGAACAGCCTCAAAATCAGAAACTGAAAACACCTGTGACATCACAGACTTACAAAATGGTAAAGAAGTGATATCCACTTTTAACCAAATGCTTTAATCTGATTTGGAAATTCAAATATCAATTTCTATGTTTCTAGAAAATCAGAGACAATTATATTGTCTTAGCTAACCAATTAATAGGATCATATCAATCACTATAAATAGGCAGGCAAGTGCTAGTGATGATTAAAAATGTTAGCATGTAAAAGTGAACACATTCCAAAAATTGAAGAACATGTTCAAACAATCCATTAAGCATTCTAACATGAATTATGAAAAGGATGAACCTATACTCACTGATATATATGGAAATAATTAATGGACCTTATCACATTTAATTACAACAGTAACTTGGTGACAAAGTATTCAGCACATTGAATGTTCTGTAAACTTTACCTATCCATTTGTAACAATCAGATTCATGATAATTCAACCAGTGCTTTTTGCACCATCCTCCTTTGGCCTGTTGTTGAAATCAGAATTTGGGAACCAGATGAGGTAAGTTGTCATAAACATTGTCTGGAAAATTATGTAAATATGTTATGTACATGATGAATTAGAAGATCCATAAATGAGTGTGCATAGTTGAAGAAAAAGGATGACAGAAGTTGAAATTATATAAAAAATAAATCATAATAATTACATGCATTGTGTGCTATATAACAATTAATATATAGAAAGGAAGGGTAAGGACTTATCCAATAAAGTGTTGCCTTGAGGCCCTTGACAATGTGTGCCAATCCAAATTGAATTTACAAAAAATAAGTCATTAGGTTCACGGACACTATATACTAGTTGTGTACCAAGAATGATAAGGATTGAGAATTGAAGTGTTATATTGACCTATTATCTAAATCAAATATTGAAGTCTCACATTTACTGCTCCATAAGTGACACGATGTATCATCCAGCATGGAGTGTGTGGATGGGGTTTCGAAATTACAAAGGAGTGAACCAGCAAGTTTGATTGACTGATATTTCTTTTTAGGTTTCATAGAATAGGAACAGACTAGAAAATACATCAACCTGGAAGAGAGATTATTATAGAACAAGATAAACAACATAGATGACGACGTGGAAAGAACAATTGATATTTCCTTTTGTGATTTCTACTTCTCACTTCTTTTTCATATTATTTTCTATGTTCCTCATATTCTTCAGCTAGCACATCTATGCTGATACCATGATGTAACAAGTCACACCAACAACATGGACAGTGCCAATCACTGACCATGTGGCATGTCATGTAACTGACTTTTCTTTATGTAACACAAATATCAAATTCTTGCCATCAATGCTTCCAATCCACTTGGTTCAATGTTCATTCAATTTATCAATAGAGTTTACTCCTTAAAGCAAACAAATATAGTTCGAACATGACAGATGATAATATAAGGGGATGCTGAACTAAATACTGGACAATAGTTTCAGAAAGCAAAAGATGTAATAAAAAGCATTGGAAACAAGAGCTAAGAATGTAGCAAGAATGCTAAGAAGAAGGTCTAAACTAATTTAAGTATACATCAAAATTCATGTGGCCATACTTGTTCCAGTTATCTAAAATGATGATGTGACCTGTGAGTAAATTCAAAAAAATAACAAAACTCTCTAAGATAACTATTAGGTGACAAAGCCTAAACAAGTACTTATTCCCAGTGTTTCCAATCCACTTTATACAATGTTCATTACTTCATTTAACGTATCATTCATGTTTACTTCTTCAAGCAAACAAACATAGTTGGAACATGCTAGATAGTAATAATATAAGGGGATGATGAATCACATACTGGACAATAGTTTCAGAAAGTAAAAGATATAATAAAGAATACTGGAAAGAAAAGCTAAGAATCTAGCAAGAATGCTAAGAAGAAGGTCTAAAATAATTTAAGCATACATCAAAATTCATGTGGCCATATTTGTACCCAGTTTTATAAATTGATGATACGAGTAAATTTAGAAACATAACAAAACTCTAAGATAACTATTAGGTGACAAAGCCTAAACATTCAACCACTAAGTTTTACAATACAGTTAATTAATATAAACTAAAAATGGCTATGTATCAAGGTTAGAAAAAACCACCTTATAGACTAAACAAACCACACATCAAACTATTCTCCGATCTCACATATACACATATTAAACTATCAAAAACAGACCTTATAATTTGAATTATACCAGAGAAAGAAGAGAAGTAGCAGATATGACCATTACAGAGAAGTATGGGGAAGCAAGTGAAAATGATATGTTTAATGTTCCTCACTTGCAGTTGATTATGCCTGATCCATTATCAGATCTACTTACGACAGAAATTACATGCTAACAAAAGTGGCTGTATTGTATTTTCTTGAGAAATAAAATGCTAAGAGAATCTCGTTGCTGACTTCTCAACATAATTCTACATGGTAAAAACTTTGTATTAGTAAAAAGAACAAACATTTCTAGCTCTGTTTATTGTTGCATGTGTTGTTGTAGTACCTGAAGAAAACCCAGAAAAAGATCTAGAGCAAAAAAACTTTGAATATGTGAAATGAATTAACATTATCTAGATCTATTTCTTGCTGTATATGTACTTTTAGTGCCTGAAGAAAATCTTGCAAAAGATTTAGATACAGGATATCAATACACTTAATTTTTAGGAACAAGATCATGAATTTGGGACACTCTACAAGAAACATGAGCAATTCAAGAAAACAGGAGAGACATAGGCTCTGAGACGTTATTCTCTGAATTATTGGCATCAAGTAATAAAAAAGAAAACCATACAAAAGAAATCACTTCAAGAATTTGAATGGCATCAATAGAACAGGAGATGCGTCGGATTAAGTGCATCATCTAGTCTCAGCATTCAACAAATATGCTCTTTCTGACCGATTCTTTGGGGCTCATTCTCTGATTTCTTGGCAGCACGTGATCGGAATTAAAAACCCATGGAAGAAAGCATTCAGGAAACCCTGAAATCAAGAAGAGAGAGAAAGTATGGGATGAACGCATCACCTCGCCTTGGAGAAACCTGCTGATTGTCTCTGGGGCTCCTCGCAGTGAGAACCTTCAAGAACTCGAAGGGAGTCGAGAAAAGAACCTTCAAGAACTCGAAAGGAGCCAAGAAACAGAGGAGGTATTGGACCTTCAAGAACTCAAAGGGAGTCAAGAAAATAGAGGAAGCATGGGATAGAACGCATCACCTGGGCTCTGCATCGAGAAACCTAGTCCGTACGGTCGATTGTCTCACGGTCCTCGTTGTTTTGTTAAATGCAACACGTAATAGGATCAATAAGCCTAGAAGAAACGATCTCAAGAACTCATGAAGCAAATCAAGTATCGAGGGTTATTACCTTGTCTCCGTCTCAGGCTCGTCGTCCTCCTGGTTCGCGCTTCCTGTGGGGGAAGGGGAGGAAGCAGGGCGCCGGGGGGTGGAGGGCGGGGTGGATTTGGTTGTGGGGGCTGGGCCAAGCCTGGGGGGCCGGGGGAGGGGATGGAAATGCCAAGCCTGAGTTGTTTATGTCGAAGCAATGAGAATTGGGTCAGTAAAAACTGTCGAACGCAGACCAGAGTTGTTTAAATCCCATATTATTAAGTATCCGAAAGTATATAAAAAACTCGATGAATTTATAATCGTACCAATTCTACTGTTAAAGAAGAGAAAATTCGTATTTATATTCCTCTCTAGTCAGTGATTTTGTAATCAACCCTTGCATATATTTATTTTTTTATTTTTTATTTTATATTTTATATTTTATATTTATATTTTATATTTTATATTTTATATTTTATTTTATTTTATTTTATTTATATAATTCCTATACGCATAGTTATCGTATGAATTATAATTTAATAGTACCCTTTACACATATCTTAACGCTAAAAATATCGAGTGTATTTTATATTTTTTATAAATTTAATATATATTTATAAATAAGATAAAGATAATTTTGGTTAAAATTAATCAACTATAAATGCTAACAAAAAGAATATATTCGGAGGAATCTAAGGACATATATGATAGGCTAAAATCTATAATGATAAATATATTATTTTCAAAACTACAATTATAAATATCTAAATCCCAAAAAGAAATCCTCGTTAAACTTCTTTATTTTCTACTTGTTTAAAATCATAAACAATTGAAAAGGAAATAAAGTGAAATTAAGAATAATCTTTTAGAACATGTGATGATGAGTATTAAAATAACTATTAATTGACTTGATTATAATATATAAGAACTAGGTAGAAATCCAAAATATATTTAAATAAATTAACATACATTTCTAACATCTCACCTTGATATATTTGTAAAAGTTATAGATTTCATCACCCTAATATTTGATCGTAAGAGATAGCATAACTAATTAGTTTCTAAAGTAACCAATTAATTTTTTAGAAACCATATTAAATAGTTCATAGCAAACATGCGGCTAAAGCGACAAAAAAAAGTTATAATTTTATTATTCACAATTCGAAGGAGGCTAAGGATCAACAATAATAATTGGTGGTATAACTCATAAATATTATGCTTTTCATTTAAAAATTTAAAAATCAATTTCAGATCTTTATATTTCCTACTTCTTTTAACAAAAGAGTTAATAAACCTTAACTTATTTATTAGTCTCAAGATTTAAAAATAATAATTTTAGGATTTTTTTTTTTTCATCTTGGGATTCTCTATCTTCCCATTAACTAAGACTATTATCAGAATTGTTTCATATATGCTTAAATCATATGCTAATAATATGATTAAACAAAATATAGCACATATGGCTTACAAGAACGAGGCATTATACCATTCGAAGTATATAGGTGATGACTAATTAATTATCAACTAAGATTTTAATAAACTAATTGATGGAATCTAATAGACTTAAATACCTTTAGTTAAAAATCATCAAAAATTAATCAACCCATAGGTAATGAATATCATGCATCAAAAACATATAATTGATCATTATATAATATTAAAATAATATGAACCAAGATAAAAATATATATATGATAATGAAAATAATATAGAGGTTGGAACTCTTCCCTCCCTCCTATGAGTTCTCTTATATTTTACCCGATAGATCTTATTTTTTTTATTTTTTTGTATATGTAATAGTTTTAAATCTAACTATTATCTTCCATTAGCCATTAATTTTATAATTTTAAATTATAATTTATCAACCCACCCAAGTCATCAAATAATCATAAATGGGGTATATCATTCACAAATTTAATTTATTATCCACCTAAAGACTTTTCATTCAATTCATACTAAGTATTAAATTGTGATCTCCAAATGTAGCAAATTATGTTTTAATAACTCTCAACAATGAGGTATTCAACTCTTTTGAAACTTTCTTATCGCATGAAAAATTACTTGTAATTTTTTATGATTTATATAATAAACTCAAAAAAATTGTTAAGAAATACAATTCATAAAAAAAATCATGCATTAGTAAGAATTTGATATATTAAAAATTATACATGACAAATATATATTAATATCTTATTCTTCCTGCACTAAATATAAAAATTTAAAAAAAGAAGTTATTTTAAAAATCACATGGTTTGAAAAATATAAAATAAACTAATTACTATAAATGAAAAACTACAACATTCGTTACAAGAATCAATAATAATAATATAATATAATATCTTTGAAAAAACTAGTTTGTATGATAAATATTAAAAAATAAAAATAAAAAATAAGTCACTTGATATAATTCTCGTCAAGCATTGTTATGTATTTAGGCAAAAATATATTAGTTTCACAAGTATTAACACATATCAAAAGCCAACTAATTTTATAAAATGACACACACTACATATTTTTCATAATATTAAATATAACTTTTGTAAAAGTTTGGTCAAAATATATGTTCTTTTAAGAAATATAATCATCTTAAATTAGTTTATGTTCCTAAATAAATCATAACTAATTTAAATTTAAAAAATAAGAAAAATATATCTAACTACAAACGACTAAAGTTAAATAAGTATCTATGACAAACCTCTTTTTCTTATACGAATGTCTCTAAACAAGAGCTAAGAGCAAAAGATAATATTTTAACAATAGATGCTTAAGGCATATGTCCGAAGATCCTACAAACTTATCAAAGTTCACTTACCAAGATAGAAGATATATTAATTTCGGAGACAAAAATATAAAAAAATTATTGACATTTAAAATATTAGTAACAAGTTAAATTTGTTTGTTAAATATTTATTTTTAATATATAGTTTGAAACATAACTTAATAAGATTAGTCAATTTTGTTATATGAGATATAATGCTAAATTTAAATCTCATGCTTGCATCATAAAAATCAAATAAGAATAAATTTATGATAGTTTTAATAAGTGATAATATTTATATTATTGATCTTAATGATTTTTGTAATGTAATTTATTTTTTTAATTTTGAATTATAATGCATAAATATGAGACTACAATATATTAGTATGCAATTAATTTCATAATTGGAACTAAAACACTTATAAAAAGAATAACTAAAATCAAATTTATTAAAGATAAATTTATAATTATTTTAACTATTTTTACCAAGTTTAATAAATAAGTTTAAAATAAAATTAATTTTATAATTTCTTTTATTCATAGTGATCATCGTGGTAAATTTAAGAATCATATTTTTATGAATTTATGATTTGAATGGGTATGACTATAATTTCTTTACTTCAAAAAATATACAACAAAATAGAGTTATTGAGGTAAAAAATAGGATCTTATAACAGATAACAATGATCATGCTTAGTAAACATAGTCTACCTAAATACTTTTGGACCGAAGCTATTAACATGATATACTATTTCATGAATATGGTTCCTACATATATCTAAATCACTTTATGAATTATAAAATAATAAAAGACCCAATATTTAACATTTCAAAATTTTTAGTTATTAATATTTTATCTTAAATGATAAAGCTATCTTAGGAAAATTTAATATAAAATCTGACAAAAGTTGATCGTGTGATGATTGGATATAAACTATGTGTGTTGTTGAATCACATAATCATTTTATGTTTATAATTTTTACATTTTATCGTCAATTTGATTTTTGGATAGCACCTCTTCGTCTGATTGAAAGGTGATGTAGATTAATGTTTTGTCATCAAAATTCTTATTACAAAACATATTAAGAAGAGCAGCAATTGTTGCTACCTTGCACCAAGGCTGAAGGTTACTTGTAGCCTTGACCGAATGGTCGAGAGCAATAAGCTCTCAACTATGATTGAACATCCCATGTAGTCAAGGAGTACTAACCAAATGGGGAACCCTGGAGGCTAAGGTTTCCTAGTCGCTTGTGATGACCCTACGACTAGGGATTCCTTACCGCAAGGGCAATTAGGCGGCTAGGGTTTCTTGGCCGCCCATGGATAACTTGCAAATATATATATATATATATATATATATATATATATATATATATATATATATATATATATATATATATATATATATATATATATATATATATCTAGTAGTGTATAACACATCACACATGTAAGCCACACTGGATGATTATGTGTCGTCACATAATATGATTAAGCCTGAGCCAATGGGCCTAATCACTCATAATAGGATCTATATGTACATTGGTGCATCTCCATGCCTTGTGATTGTTGATCTCGTCATCATCGGTTCCGTCGGATCATCGCATCACCATGCATCGTGATCTCCCACCATGATATCGTGGGTCCCACTATGGCCATGCCCGGCTGCCCCTTGCAAGGGCTTCCCTCGCTGCGAAAACGCAGTAAGAACGCGTAGGACGATTCTATGCGATTCAATCTCATCACACGTAGTTTAAAACTAATCTTTCATACGAAAACCTTGGCTCTGATACCACTATTGGGAAACCTACAGCGGGTGCATCACATGCGCAGCGGAAATTAAAACAAAAATCAATTTTCCACACAGATCAAATCGTCGTGCAAAAGATTGGGGTCACAAAAAAAATGCAAAAACCAAAAAACCACAATGTGTGAGAGATTGATTTTACCTAAGGAGATCATATATCCCTATATTCCAGATCCGGATGGAGAAGATGAAGGAGGTCAAGCGTCCTCCTCTCTAGCGGTATCCACAAGATGAATCTCTGCAGTGAAACTCCTCCAATCTGATCTTGCAACTCTTGCTCATAGGGAGGGAGGAGAATAGGAGGTGGTGGCTAAAGTTACAACCTATTAACCAAGAGTCTCCCCTCATATTTATAGAGAGCCACGAAAAAACCTTAGGGCTCCTGCCTTAGTGGGTATTGGATCTCCATCCAATTACCCACTAACCTTGCATTATTGGATCTCTATCCAAAATCTCCTTAGGCCTCTAATTAGACCTTAATCAAGGAGCCCATCAGCATAGGGTCTCATTTAATGAGAATAGGGGCTAATTGGATCTCCATCAAATCCTCTATTCGCTGAAGCATCCACCATATATGTGTGACCCTCTAGGCCCGATACCGAGCTGGCCGTGAGTTACTCCCATCAGAACTCCTTCTGATATAGTGAATTATTATCCCATGATAATTCACTTGACTCATCGACTATGGACATACTAGGCCACTATGTCATAGTCCCCAAACGGTACAGAGGAATCGAATCCATCGGACCTGTTTGTCCACAGTTATAATCCCTCATCCAACTAATATCTCAGAGACTGTATATTGGATATGGTACTGTCAGGTCACATACGAAATCAGTTTGTCTTGCTCTAATCGGATTCTACCGGAGAACTCCTTCTCTCTCAATCCAAATGACCCTGGCCAGGGATTTGTCTAAGCAAACACATATGAGATATTCCTCTCATGATATTGAGAGTCGATGATCATCTATTGACACTCAATTGCCTTCATAAGATTGGCTACCAATCCCGGTAATCAATTGTACAAGATCTGGAGCTTTCTAAACCTGTAAGTTTGGCGTTAAAGAAAGGAGTACTCATATAAGACATCCTTGGTGTCTCAAGTCCAAGGACCAGATACACAACTGGGACTATGGAATCGCTGTCTGACATTTGGTATCATTAATCATACAACATTCCATAAGTGGATCAATCAGTAAACTCATTCTCCAATAAGCACCTGTATTATATCCTTAGTGTCTCCACACAAGTGGCTATGAGACCAGTCGCCTCCATCATATGGACGGGTGTATATTACACCAGTCTATTCGGTTATCTCGATGTCCTTCTCAAGTAACCTATGACCGGGATTATTTAGGATCTGTGTTTAAAGATGAATCGATCTCATTATCGTGATCTCATCACGATTTGATTCACATTGCACAGAACAAAGGACATCACAATATATATACTACATATAATGTAATATGAGAATATACTAATATTAGTCATAAGTAAAAAGATTATGCAGTATATCATACGTGTCATCACTTACGTAATTGGCTTGCAGGGCACCTGTAACTAGCATTCCCAAGACGAGGAGCCAACCAACAAGGAATAAATTATAAATTATGCTTTAATGACATTTGGTAATGAGGTATGTAACCTAAACGAGTCTTCTTTATCTTATGATAGATTATTTAATATATTTAATGACTTATTTAATAATATTAAATTAGTTACTAAAAAGTATAAATTGTTAAAAAAAGATCATGCTTCACTTGCTAGTGAGTTTAAAAATTTTAGAAAGGAGTATGATGAATATAGGATAGCTCCTTATACTAAGTGTGAAGAATTAGATGTACTTAAGAAAGAAAATATTTCATTACAATAAATATTAAAAAAATTAAAAATAGATAACAAATCCTTAAACATGATCCTTACTAATAAGGGTCATGTTCATTGAAAGGAAGGAATTGGATTTATGAGTAACACTCAACAAAAGCTAACCATCTTCATTAAATGACCTACATTATATGTTTCACTTAGAAATAAATATAATTTTTGTGAAAAAATTAGATACTATGCTTATAAATATTCATTTAAAAGGCATAGTCCACACAAATTAATTTGAGTTCTTAAAGGAACCATAAACAACTCGATGCCATTAGTAAAATTAGGTAGAATTTTTTATGAGGAACCCAAAGGCAAATGGGTACCCAAACCAAAACACTTTTTCTTGGAAGTATGTCTACAAACAAAGGTTAGAAGTACAAAATGATATCTTAATAATGGATGCTCAGGGTATATGACCAAAGATCCAACTCATTTCTTTAAGCTTACTAGCCTAAATGAAGGATTTGTTACATTCGGAGACAACAAAAAGGGTAAAATCATTAGGAAAAGAACCATAGGTAACAAATCAAACCTCTTGATTAAAAATATGTTATTAATTGATGGTTTGGAACATAATCTACTAAGTATTAACCAATTGTGTGATAAATGATACATTATCAAATTTGAATCTAAAGCTTGTATAATTGAAATATCATACAAAAATAGTTGTACGATTACCTTAAGAAGCAATAATGTATATACTATTGACATTAATAATCTTTGTAATGAAATGTATTTTTTGGCCTTAAATGATGATACATGGATTTGACATTGGAGATTAGGACATGCTAGCATGAAACTATTAAACCAAATCTCAACTAAAAATCTAGTAAGAGGAATGCCTAGCATCAAATTTGTAAAAGATAAAGTTTGTGATGCATGCCAACTAGGAAAACAAATAAAAAATAGTTTCAAATCAAAAAATCAAATAAACACCTCTAGGTCGCTACAATTGATCCATATGGATTTATTTAGACCAATTTATATTACAAGCTTAAGAGGTAGCAAATATGCATTTATTATTGTAGATGATTATAGTAGATACACTTGGACTTATTTCTTGATATACAAAAGTGATTCTTTTAAATATTTTTTAAAATTTTATAAACTTGTTCAAAATGAAAAGATTTTATGATTTCATCTATACATAGTGATCATAGTGGTAAGTTTCAAATCATGATTTTCAAACTTTTTATGAGTCAAATATATATAACCATAATTTCTCTACTCCTAAAATTCACAACAAAATAAAATAGTGAAAAGAAAAAATAGGAGCTTACAATAAATGGCTAGAACCATGTTAAACGAGCATAGCTTACCCAAATATTTTTGGGTTGTAACCATTAACATGACATACTATGTCATGAACAGGGTTCTCATAAGACCATTACTTTCTAAAACTCCTTATGAATTATGAAATAATAAAAAACCTAACATTTCATATTTCAAAGTATTTGATTGTAAATGTTTTATTTTGAATAAAGAAGATGCCTTAGAAAAGTTTGATGCAAAATCTGATGAAGGCGTATTTCTTAGTTATTCCTCAATTTCAAAAGTTTACCGTGTCTTTAATAAAAGAACTCTAATAATTGAGGAATCCATCCATATTGTTTTTAATGAGCTTCTCAAATTAAAAAAATTAATTTTAATGATGATTTTGATTTTGATACTTTAAATTTGAATGATAAATCTCCTCTCTAAAATAACTTGGATGCATATACTTCCAAGGAATATTTACCCAAGGAATAAAAGTATATAGATGCTCATCCTAAGGAGTTAATAATAAGAGATACATCAAAAGGTGTTCAAACTCATTCATCATTTAATAATTCTTGTCCTAACATTGTATTTTTATCTTAAATTGAACCAAAATACAATGAGGAAGCCCTAAAAGATGATTCTTGGGTTATTTTAATGCATGAGGAGTTGAACCAATTTGAGAGAAATGAGATATAAGAGTTTATTCCAAGACCTAATGACCATTTAGTGATTGGTACTAAATGGGTCTTTCAAAATAAGCAAGATGAAAATGTTATCGTGATTAGAAACAAGACTAGATTAGTGACCAAGGGTTTCAACTAAGAAGAATAGATCAATTATGAAGAGACCTTCGCTCTTGTGACTAGAATTAAAGTCATAAGGATGCTCCTTGCCTTTGCCTCTTTTAAGAATTTTAAGTTACTTCAAATGAATATCAAAACTGTTTTTCTTAATGGTTTCATTTCCAAAGAAGTTTATGTCGAACAACCCTCCGGTTTTGAAAATGATCATTTTCAAAATCATGTTTTAAAATTATCTAAGGCTCTTTATGGATTAAAACATGCCTCTAGGGTTTGGTATGAAAGACTTAGCTCTTTCTTTATTTCAAATATTTTTTAAAAAAGCAAGTTTGATACCTCATTATTTTTTATATTTTTTAAAAATATTTTTTTAGTTATTCAAATTTATGTTGATGATATTATTTTTGGTTCAATAAATGAATCCTTATGTGAATCTTTTGCCAAGAGTATGAGCCAAGAATTTGAAATGAGCCTAATGGGTGAATTAATTTTTTTCTGAGGATTACAAATAAAATGATTAAATGATGATATATTTATAAGTCAAACTAAGTATACCTTAGATTTGTTAAAACACCTTAGTATTAACAATGCTAAGACCATAAACACACCCATGAGCACTTCTACAAAATTAGACTTGGATAATAAAGGTGAAAATTTTGATCAGAAAATATATAGAGGAATGATAGGTAGTTTATTGTATTTAACTGCTACCAGACCGGACATAATATTTAGTGTTGGATTATGTGTAAGGTTTCAATCCAACTCTAAATATTCTTATTTTAAGATAATTAAATGAATATTTAAATATTTAAAAGGAACTTCTAATTTAGGATTATAATATCCTAAATATAAAAACTTTGATTTACTTGCTTATGCGGATGCCAATTTTGGAGGTTGTAGAATATATAGAAAGAGTTAGAACATGCTCTTGTTTCTCAGTCTTCCAAGAAACAAATTTGGTTGCATTATCTATAGTTGAAGCTGAGTACTTAGTAGCTGGTGCATGTTGTGCACAAGTCATTTGGATAAAAAACACTTTAGAAGATTATAAAATTCACTTGAAAAATCTTCCTATCAAATGCAATAACACTAGCGCAATATGTTTAACTTAAAATCTAATTCAACACTCAAGAGCTAAATATATTGACATTAGACATCACTTTACTAGAGATCATGCAAATAATCATGATTTATCTTTGGAATTTATTGATACTAACCATAATTGGCTGATATCTTCGCCAAGCTATTAAATGAAGAATGATTTGTCTTTATTATAAGAGAGTTAGGAATGTTAAACCATCCAAATGCATGATTTGCTATTTTTTTAGATTTCTTGAGCTTGTGCTTGAAATTTACATGAGATGATTTTGAATATATGAGTAGCTATTATAGTTTTCTTAGACTTCTCGGCTTTTTGAGCTCTCTTTCAAAATGATTCTATTTTGTAATTGATATTTACAAAGAGGGAGAAAAAAAATTTGATGTGGTATTTGTGATGCATAAAATTCTATCTTTATCTTTCCTTTTATTTTACAAAGAAAAAATAAAGTAAATTCTAACTTTGGTCTTCTTCTTATTTCACTAAGGGGGAGCAATGGACTAACTTCCTCTCTTTATGTGCTAAATGTTGTGATAAATATTTAAAAAGTTATTCAAATATAATTAAGCTTTTCTCCTTTTTGTTGATCATAAAGGGGAGAAATGACATAATCGATCACATAAAAAATATATTTGTTTTGAGATCTTTTAAATGATTGATGTTGTATAATGATTGATGACATTATTATTTTGTGAACATGATGATTGAAATTTTTATGTGATACCAAGAAAATTAATTTTTAAAAATTTTATCATGTATGGTATCATGTATGGTTAAATTATGAAAATTGTCAAAATGTAGGAATTTAAAAGTGGTGGTGCTTTTGAATTCATGTTTATTTTATTTATCCTATGGGCATATATATAGGGAGAGTTACAGTTAACTCCTGTCATCAATTGGTTGTTATCATAAAAAAAAGGGAGATTGTTGATAATGAAATCAATTGATGTATTTTATGATCTAATTTGTGTGTTAAAGAAAGTGATGCAGGATTACAGTAATGGGCATTACAATCAGATGTTGGACCGGAGTCAACTTCGGGCATCTAGTCGAGGTTCGGGCGATGCAATGGGCGCTCGCCAAGAGTTCATCGGAGTCGGCCAAGGTTCGGACGATGTTGTCTGGAGCTTGTTATGAGTTGGTCGGAAGAAATAGGGAGCTCACCGAGGGTTCATCGGAAGGATGTTGGGAGTCCACCGGGAGTTCATCGAGAGATCAGTTGACGGTCAGACAAGGAAGATTATGTTTTAAGTGTCGTAGTTAGTATCATAATAAGAGATAGTTTTACTAACTCAATTAAGAGGTCATTAGGCCTTAATTGGGGTTGATTTGGACTTATTATAAAAGTCATTTCAATAACCCAACATTAGGAAATATACGATCTTTAAAGACATGGTCTCCAAGATGACATAGGCTTCAAAAGTATGTCAGGCAATTGAACCGCCTAGACATAGTATCCCAGATTGTGTCAAGCAGTTGTATCGCCCAAACTGGTGGTACAATTGCCAGAACATAATCTTCGAGACCAACACCTTGGAGACTCTTAAAATTTAAATTTTGGCTCCAATATTGAAGCAATTTAGGACCTATAAATATGCCTTCCCCCTAATCCTTGCTTGAGGTATACAAGCATTCAGAGCAAAAACCTTGTGAAAATGATGTTGTAATTCTTTGAGAGCTTCTCCTCATTTCAGCTTGTGTAGTTTTTTATTTAAAGGAGAGCTTAGAGACTTATAAAAGTTATTTCCTAAACTTGTAAAAGGAGAATAGAGTTGTAAGAGGGTAGTTAATCTTTACCCATTAAAGGAAGATCAATAGTGGAAGCTGGTGATCTCAATGGAGGAGGAATTGAGAGTGGACTTAGGTCATGAGACATAACCACTATAAAATCGATTTGCTTCCTTGCTCTTTATCTTCATTGCTTTCTTATTTAACTATCTACTACCTTTGCTTTCCCTTTTACAAACATCTCTACGCTTAAACACGTTTTTGATATGATTTTTATTGAACAAATATTTAAATCGATGTAGATACTCATTAGAGAATGAGTTTACTGATTGATCTATTTATGGAATGCTGGATGGTTAGTGATACCTAACATTAGACAGTGATTCCGTAGTCTCAATTATGTCTCATCCTCAAACTTGAGACACCAATGATGCCTTATTTGAATACTCCTTTCTTTGACATTAGACTTATAGATCTGAAAGTTTTATATTTGGTACAATTAGTTATCGGGATTGGTAGCCAATCTTACGAAGGTAATTGAGTATTAATAGAGGATTATCAACTCATGATATTATGAGAGGAATATCTCGTGTATTCTTGCTAAGGTAAATCATTGGCCAGGGTTATTCAGATTGAGAGAAAAGTTCTATGAGAGAATCTGACTAGAGCGAGACTCTGATGGATTTTGTCTGAGATTTGATAGTATCATACCCAATATACGATCTGATAGATAAATGAGAGACTACAGATATACAATAATTGAGGACAAATATATTCAATTAGATTAGATCCCCCTGTATCGTCTCGGGACTATAGCATAGTAGCATAGTATGTTCATAATCTATGAGTTGAGTGATTTGGTATATGATAACAATTCACTGAGTCTGAAAGAGTTCTAAGTTAGAAGAAGTTTTGATACTTGTAACTTACGATAGCTCGGTATTAGGCCTAGAGGGTCATATACATATGGTAGATGTTGCAACGAGTAAAGGTTCTGATATAAGATATATTTATTTATTGGATATATAATAAGCCCCTGTATTATTAGATCATATGAATAAAATTCAATAAAAGCTAATAAAAGATTATTGGATAGAGATCTACTAATTTTAGAGGCTGGGTAGTCGGATGGATATCTAGTACCTAATAGGGTGGTATTCATTAGGGTTAAGCTGCATACACCTCTATAGATAGGAGAAACACCAGAGCTCATAGGCTAGAGCTTTGTGTGGCAGCCCTTCCTATTATCTTCTCTCTTTCTCCTCCTCGGCTGATAGCCCTCTTGGTGGTGCAAAAGGATAACAAGAAGGGGCTGGTCTATCTTGATCAATGCTGCAAGGTGGTCCGTGAAGACTGCGAGGATTCATGTTGCAAAGGGAGGAGTATCGTTGCACTGATCTACCATGTGGATCATTGCTAGAGAGAAGGATATCTAACTTTCTTCATCCTCTCCTTTGGATCTAGTTTTTCAGAGATATATGATCTCTCTAGGTAAAACATATAACACATGACATAGATTTTTTTGGTTTTACAATTTTCGCATATCAATCATCACATGATGATTTGATAAATGTAGAAAATTAGTTTTGTTGTTAATTTTTATTGTATATGTGATGGTCCTATAAGGTTTCGTAACAGAGAGATGAGGTAAACAATGTAAACCTATGGCATTGTAAGCTAGGTCACATCAACAAAGAAATAATTTAAAGGTTCCCTGAAGATGGATATTTAGAAACATTCGATTATGAATCATATGTAACATATGAGTCTTGCTTTCAAAGAAAATTGACCAACTCTCCATTTAGTGGAATTAAAGAGAGAGTCACTAAGTTGCTAGAACTTATTCATACATATGTATGTGGTCCAATGTCAACTCAGACCATAGGTGGTTACTCATATTTTATTATATTCACTAATAATTTCTCTAAGTATAGACTATTATGATCAATTTGCATTACGAGGGGGGGGGGGGGGGGGCTAAATTAGTGTAAGTATAAATTTTCAGTTTAAATGAAAACTTTTAGATTAAACCAAGATAGGAAATCTGAAGCTTTTAGTTCTTAGTAAAATGAGTGAGTGACTAAAAGAAAGTTGCTAAGTTAATAAGCAAACCAGAAAGATAAGCAATGTTTGAAGAAAAAGATTTATCGTAAAAACTTTAGTTTCAAAGAGTTAAATCTAAAGCGTTAATACACAAATATGTAAGCAATGAAAGTAATAAAACACTCACAATTTTTATAGTAGTTCAGCGCCAACGACCTACGTCCACTCCCGAGTCCTCATTCTTGAGGCACATCGACGTCCACTACTGATATTCTTTAGGTGAAGACCAAACCCTTACACTTTGCTTACAATAGAGATAAGATTACACTCTTTGATCACTCCCTTATCTCTTTTCCTTTTCTTATAATTCTCACATAATATTTTCTTATAATATAATCTCCAAAAATTATTGTGTAATATAAGAAAACCTGGGGTGTTTATAGGCCCCAAGTAGCTTCAGATTTTTTGAGCCAAAAATCAAACATACCCGAAAAAATCAAGTACGAGCGGTTTGCCCACCGACCTAGGCAGCTCAACCGCTTGAACACCAGGGTACAGGCGATTTACCCATTGGTCCTAGGCGAGTCAACCGCCAAAAGTACCAAGATTCCTGAGTATGGGTGGTTCAACAGCCTAGTCTGAGCGGGTCAGCCGCGTTAGTCGCCCAAAAGCCTGGGCGGTGGTGGTACACCCGTCGCTCACTAGCGGTTTACCCGCCGTAATTTTTGCAAAAGTGGTTCCCTCCACTTTTCAAATTTCGGCTTGAACCATTAGTTGACCATTCTCATGGTCAACTAATTGAGTTCAACCAAACCCTATAGTGGACCCGGTTGCCTTATTGAGTTGATTTGGATTTTATTTAAATCCAACTCAATTAGGACCCAATTCCTAACTACGACTCAATGATTACAACACTCAATGACTGACAAGCTAAACCAAGACCTGACTTCAATCAATCTGGCAGCCTCTGGCATTCTTGGTCTTCTTTCGGTAATCTCCCGGCGTGTTCCCAGCGAGCTTCACAATCCTTTCAGTGAATCTCCTAGTGAACTTCGACGAGATCCCACAACATCGTCCGAACCTAGCCCGATGCCCAAGCTTGATCTTGGCCCATCATCTGGTTATAACTCTATTACTCCTATCATAGTTTGTCCTACACAACGATAATTACGACTTAATTAAATATAATCATAATTGCTAACAACCATTATAAGATAATCCTAACTCCCGACAAGATTTTTAGCTACCCCCGATAATTTCCAGCGAGTCTCGATCTTCTTCTAGTGAACTTCCTTGTGCTATCCAGGCAAGCTCCCGATACCCTTAGTAAGCTTCCGATGCACTCCTGGTGAGTTCCCAACCGCATCATCTAAACCTCGGCCCAATGCATGGACTTGACTCTAGTCAAACCTGATGGTCATATTCTCTCTATCATAGTTAATCTTGCATTAATCAACTTTTAATAATCCATATTAGATCACTAACCCATCAATTGATTTTATCATCAAAATCTAAGTTTCAATAATGATTTCACTAATGATTTCTCTAGGTATGGGCATGTGTATTTAATGAATTATAAATCCGAAGCCTTTGAGAAATTTAAAAAATATAAGAATTAGGTGGAGAACCAAACTATAAGTATCAAGACTCTTTGATCATATTGAGGAGGTGAGTACTTAAGTATATAGTTCATTAAGTTCCTTAAAGCCCATGAGATTCTATTCCAATGGATACCTTATACACTGAAACTCAATGGTATATCAAAAAGGAGGAACCACATATTGTTGGACATGGTGCAGTCCATGATGAGTTTGGTCGACCTATACATCTCTTTTTGGGGATACACCCTAGAGTCCATAACTTATCTTCTGAACACGGTTCCCACTAAGTCAGTAGTGTCTATACCATTTGAGATATGAAAAGGAAAAATGTCTGATCTTAAGGTTATTAAGATTTTAGGCTACCTTGCCCATGTTAGAAGATATAACCCTGACAAGTTGGAATCAAAGACCGAATGATGCAAATTTGTAGAATACCTAAAGGAAATTTGTAAGTATAATTTCTATCACTCCGAGACTAAAAAGTCTTTGTTACTAAGAGGATAGTGTTTCTTGAGAAGGAACACATTCTTAGTTGAAACAATGGGAGTGTGATAGAGTTGAGTGAGATTAGAGAATATAGCTCAAGCACTATTCCATAGGACGAGTTTGTTTAGGTATTTAGCACATAAGTTTTAACTTTACATAGGTCAGACAAAGTGTCTCACCGTCCTAAGAGATATGTGAGATATATGATAGAATCCCAGAGGAATTCTATGTAGTTTAAACAATGGGATGGCTAGAAGTGGATGGTGCTAGAGGTTTATATGATGCTGGTTGTGATGTGGTTCTCATGCTTCGAGCATCTTGATTAAAGCGCCCTTCTTGAAGTTGTGCTAAGAATATCACTGTTGTAAAGGTGTAGGGTTATCGTGCCTTACTTCACTTCTTATCTCGAGTGAGTTCTCTTTGTGATCTGAATTCCCACCATGCTGTGATCTTCTTAGGCTTAATGATCGACCCAATCTAAACTCCCCGAAAAGAGCACTATCACGAACAATAATGTAAATAAGGTATTCGATGAAATGCTCGTGTTTGTCCGTGTCCTTTATTTTAGGTATATATCTTGTACAGCAAGAAGCAGGCTTGTAGTAGGCTTAACAGTCATAGTTTGATTTGCTTTATGGCCAAGTTTGACTTGTAAATACAAGTATGTCTTACAAGCACTTGTGGGGACTTCGGTTTGTAATGGATCATTATCCTTTATATGTAACCTCTCTGAGTTTGTAATGTCCATGGGTGTAATTTGTATTTGGCTTCATAAAGTATTTTCTTGAGCAGTTGCTTGTGGATCCTATGGGAATTACTTCTTCTGGCCCGTTTTCTCTTTTGTAAGTCTAAAGGACTCTAGGAGATCTCGGGGAGGGCTGACCTTTGCGGACGGACACGTATGGGTGCCACACGGCTTAGGCAAAATCAGCTAAGCCCGTGATAGTGTGGTATCAGAGTGGGATAAGCACATGTAGAAACACTTGCCAAACAAACGTGGGAGACCTAGTTGGACTATGTGGAGGACAGCTAGTATGCGCAACCATTTGGGGGAAACGGACATTGAGATGTAGGGAAAGGAGTTACTTAGAGGAGTGGGCATCCAGGTTTGGCATTTAGAGGAATGGCCAACCCCTTTGCACGAGAGGCACCATGAGGACAAGCAAGCAAAGAAGAATGCGTAGTGCACAAAGATTGAGATGGTTGAGTTCGAGCTATAGCTCGACGTTGGCAACCAAACTTGATGGTGTTCAAGGCAAAGTGGGGCACTTGGTGAAAGATAAGATTATACAAAGTGGGAGTTATTGCGTAACGATCGAAAGAGTTGTGCAAAGCTCACAAAGGTGAGCGGAATTGCTAATTTGAAGGATTCAGAACTCATGCAAGGGCTTGTACACGGATGACGGAGAGTTCATGGCCATCCCAAGGCGCAATCGGAACTCGGCGCCATGGAGTATCAAAACTTTCTCTTTGACATGGAAAGGATATGTTTGTAGATGGCTGAAATGTGCAACAAGTTCAGCATATTACTAGACCCTGAAAGTTGCAGTGAAGACTGTATTGGCAAAGAGTCACAATCTAGCAAGTGCATTTGCGGGGGCAGAACAAGACACAAGTTGAGCAAGACGGAGTAGTCCAAAGGGGATGGTGGTCTCCGAAATTTTCAGTGGGAAGTATGTAAAGAGAAAAGTTGCTCCAAGACAGATATCTAGGAGGGATAAGTCCTAGTTCTCTAGTGGGAGAATCATGTGTAACGAATTACACATATTGAGGAAGAGTTGCTCAAGGCTATATCTCCACAAAGCTCAAAGGACTGAGTGAGCGACGAAGAGTCGTCACATAATCTTGAATGAGGTAATGCATTGGTGGATGCATTTCGAGATCAAGTAGGGGAGCAATCCAAGGCAACATCATATGAAGACACACTTAGAGTTGATGCAGAAAGCAAACTCAACAAAGGGCTGACCCGTGGAATGGTGGACGCGAGAGCCACTATCAACTCAATGCAAATCGAGGAGCGGAGCGACTTGGTGGGAACTCAGTGAAGTATCCAAGCCGCATGAAGGGAGTTGATATAGAAGATGGAACATGGAGTGAAGGCACGGAGCTTTCCTTAGATAGAAATCAAGGGCATGAACTCTTGTAGAGGCAAGAGTGGGATCATGTCATTCCATGGGTTCTTGATTCTAATGGGACAGACTTATTTTGTATGGTGCCAAAGATAAAGGGAGCTTCGAGGCATATGCAAGCTACCTCAGAGATGCATTTGACAGAGTCACTAAGGTGATTCAACTTGCGGAGGAAAAGTTGAGATCAGGAGACCTTAGCAAGGGGCAAGAGGACGCAGAGGTGGGTACTCTTGAAGAATATGTCATATTGTTGCCATTCAAGTTGTTAGGAACAAGTGGTGCATAACACAGATTATGCTAGTAGGGGATAAAGGCCCAAGATTCAGACAATGGTGCACCAATTCTAGCGAAGTCATGGGGACTTCATGAGCTACTAGGCAATAGACTGTCCTAGAGCTATGCTTTGTCCAGGTGTGACCCAAGAGTGGGTGGACGAAGGTGAATTGCCAAGGGAGTGAACTAAAAATTAGAGATGGCGGAGGCCCTATGATGTGTTGGCAAAGGCCACACGTGGAGAAGTCGTAGTCCGAATTCATCACACAAGTATAATGGAGATGTCACCAGGAGGCGACATGGTACAGCAGACCGTGGTGGAATAGTTCGTGGCAATGCAATACAGACAATCTTGTCCCATGAGGGACAAAATCATATGGAGGTATGATCAAGAGTTATTGGGAGATCCACTTTGGTGTACGACATAACAAGAAGAAGGGCTATGGATTCAAGGAGTGAATGCCGTAGTACTGTAGAGGCAAGTTTTCATGTGTGCATCGGAGCTTGCATTGGATGAAATCCTTAGTCATCAGTGTATGAGAGCTGTATACCACCGAGGAAGAAGTCCAAGTGTAAGAACCAGTGAGTCCCATGGAGGGGGATGTGATCATGTGGATGATCAGGAGCTACTGGGAGCTCCACTTCGGTGAACAATGCAACGGTAAGAAGGGCTATGGATTCAAGGAGTGAATGCCATAGTACCATAGAGGCGGGTCTTCTGTGTGTATGCATCAAAGCTTACATCAGATGAAAGCCTTAGTCATCAGCATGTGGGAGCTGTGTACCACCGAGGGAGAAGTCAGATTGCAAGTACCAGTGAGTCCCATGGAGGGGACTTGATTATACAAAGGTATGATCATAGCGGCTGGAGAGTTGGATTGCTTTAGTGCTCACATTCGCTTAAGGGAGCCAGACAAGTCAGAGAATAAAGCCGAGTAAGCGAACGTTGCTACTAAGGAAGCTAAGGATAACAAAATCGACGCGAGCCTTGTAACAAGATGGCGGAGGCCATGTATGAGAGTTGCAGTCTGTCTTTCCATCGACTAAGGAGAACTGCTAGGAGGACACAGTGGTGTCGAAATAGGTGGTCGAAAGAGGGGAGGAAGCAACGACGAGTCCAGCAGGGCTCAGCTACCCAAAAGAAAAGCGTCGGTTAGAAAAGAGATGGACTCAGAGGAGCACCACAGTGCTGTAGAGGTAGATCTACCGATTGCGAAGGAAAGGATGAAGATGCAACATAACGGATAGTAGTACTATGGGCTTGGCAGCACCATGGTACCGCAGAGGCGGGACTTCCATGGAGTCATCGATCCCTTGCTCTCATGGAGGGAGAGCATTGGTCATAAAAGGGGCCGAGGAGGTGGAGAATGTAAAGGCAAACTCCAAGTACCAAGACAGGGCAGAAGGATAGAGATCAAGAAACTTCATAAGACCGATGTTGATGAGCTTCTCATCAAGATAGTCAAAATTAGGGGACTTCAGATTGATATAGGAGTGCTCGACCAAGGAACGAAGTAGGCAGTACATGGTATTGTACCTTTCTACTTAGAGGAGTAGGCGGCAAAGGTGATGGAGAAGACGGTACAATCCCAGAGGCGACCAGATCTATCAAAGACTTACTCCAAGTTGGGGGACTCCAAGTTGGGGTAAACATTTTGCTCTTTTCGGGCAAAACTTCTAGCATTCCAGAAGTTCAATGGCAGTGGGAAGGCAAATCACAATAGCTAACTCAATGCAAGGAGTGCAAACACTTCAAGTGCTTCATAAGTATAAGCAAAGAGCGGCGAATGTTAGTAACCAGCTCAATGCATGAAGTACAAACTCGAGGAGGTAGGCGAAATCAAGTAACATTTACCTTCTCAACTCAAGAGAATGGGCGAAACCGAGTACCCCAATTCTCTTAACTCGAGGAGGTGAGCGAAACCAAGTAACCTTACCTTCTCAACTACGAAGAGAATGAGTAAAGTCAAGTATCCTAGTTCTCTTATCTATCCAGCAGGGGAGCTCTGCACAAGTTCAATGACCCTTCAAAGAGAGCTTATGGAAGATAATAGCTGTCAAATTCTCATCATTGGTGATCAGTACTACTTAGAGTAGATTTTTCACTTTATTTTCTAATTGACTAATCGAAAGCGGGAGTGATGCGAACATACTTGAAAGTGACAACTAACAGTGGAAGAAGGTTCAATGAGTAAACATTATGGAGGAAGGACCTTAAAAAACTTCAAAGTCTGCGAGGCGATGCTTGTTAAAGCTCCAACAGGTATCCACCCAGTTCAAGCAATATGAGTATACTGCGATACTGGTGCATAATAATGTAGGTCTTTTCCTTCATCAGAAGGATCTGTGAGAACCAACAAGGATCAACACAACTCAGCCAACCCCACACTAGATTCAGTCATTGGTGAGTTCAGAGTTTGACTACTCAACAATAGCGGCGGAGAGTAGTTGGGAGCCAAAGGGACGCGTTGCAGCCAAAGTAGAAGATTAAAGATTTAGCAAAATGCGAGGAGATGCAGCGTCTACAGTGGCTTCGACGAGGACGTCGAAGGAATAAGTGGGGGAGAATATCACGAACAATAATGTAAATAAGGTGTTTGATGAAATGCTCGTGTTTGTCCATGTCCTTTGGTTTAGGTACATATCTTGTACAGCAAGGAGTGGGCTTACAGTAGGCTTAGCAGCCCTAGTTTAATTTGCTTTATGGCCAAGTTTGGCTTGTAAATATAAGTATATCTTATAAGTACTTGTGGGTATTTCGGTCTGTAATGGACCATTATTCTTTATGTGCAACCTTTCTGAGTTTGTAATGTCTGTGGGTGTAATTTGTATTTGACTTTATAAAATATTTTCTTGAGCAGTTGCTTGTGGATCCCGTGGAAATTGCTTCTTTTGGCCCGTTTTCTCTTTTGTAAGTCTAAGGGACTCTAGGAGATCTCGGGGAGGGTTGACCTTTGCGGATAGACACGCATGAGTGTCGCATGACTTAGGCAAAATCAGCTAAGCTCGTGATAAAACGTATCTCGAAAACCTCCAATTTGGCTTCAATAGATCTATTGATGCCATGACATAGGGATCTCCAATCTGTTAAATAGATGAATTGAAGATGGTGGCTACAATCTTCAGGTTGAAGGCAGTAGTGGCAATAAGAAGATGAGAAATGGTGACTGTGATGATGCTACAAAATCGTCAAGGCTGCGGTGTTGTAGTTTTCCAAGTGGCTGCTATGTTATTGGAGGATGGCAACTAAGAGAATATGGATCTGGAAACAGCAATGACGGTGGAGGAGGAAGAAGGTAGTAGTAATGCCAGCTGCAGGTTCGTGGTGATTTTGCAAGATCATCGAGGCTGCGTTGGTGCAGTTTCCAAGTGGTTGCTATGTTGTTGAAGGATGACAACCGAGGGAATCTGGATCAGGAAGCAACAATGACGGTAGGAAGAAGAGGGTAGTAGCAACGTGACTGCGGATGTGGTGCAACTGCATGGCTGAAGGTAGAGGTGGTGGTTGTTTGTAGGCAGATGTGGTAAAGGTGGTTGCAATAAGGTGCGACTGCGACAGAGGGAAGAAGAGGCAGAGGAGGTTACGGTTGTTGTAGAGGAGGGTAATAGTAGTGTGGCTAATGCTGGAATAGCATGGAAAGAACAACGGTAGTAGGGTCGTGCGGCCATGATAAAAGAGGATGATAGTAGCATGGATTGCTGACGACTGATGGGGGCGGAAAGTAGTGATAGCAGTAGTGGGTAGCAGGTTTGAAGTGAGAGATGCCTGTTGGTAACTTGTGCAGTGAGGGTTGCTGTTGGCTATGAGCAAGTCAGATAGTAGTGAGAGATCACTGTTGGCAACTTGTGAAGCTAGGGATCGCTACTAGCTGTAGCTAAATCACTACTGGCCACAAAAGATCACTGCTGGTTGTGAGAGATCTCTGCTGGCAACACTGTGCAGTGAGAGATTGCTGCTAGTCACGTTGTGTAATGAGGGCACTGTTAGCTACCAACAAGGCAGATGGCAGTGGAAGATCATTATTGGCAACCGTTATGCAGCAAGAGATTACTGCTGGCTGCGACTAAGGAAGATGGTAGTGAGAGATCGCTGTTGGTAGCATTGTGCAGTGAGAGATTGCTGCTGGTTATGATCAAATCGCTATTGTCTGTGATCAAGGTAGATGGTGGCAAGAGATCGCTGCCGGAAGCATTTGTGCAGTAAGAGATCGATGCTGGCTGTGACCAAGGAAGATGACAGTGAGAGATCATTACTGGCAGCATTGTGCAACAACGATACATGCTGTAGTTAAAGGGATAAAGGGAGATTTGGTGGTCGAGAGATTGGTGAACTGAAGGTTGAAGGCTAGGTTTTGGGGCTTCATAGGTTGCTATTCAAGGTACGGTTTGGGCTACGATTTAGTGGTGTTTTGGGACTATGATGATAGTGGATGGGGGTTTGGAAGAGGGTTTTAGATCTATAGTTGATGGCCACAAATGTTTGATAGGAGTCAGTGGAGGTTTGCTGTGAATAGGTGCTGTCTTGGGGAGTAGAATTGTCATCGAAGAAACAACGATTTCTCGATGAAATTTTCAATAGAAGACCAAGAATCTATAGAGTAAATTGATAGCAAGATCTCAGTTTAGATAGCGACAAGGATGACAGAAGAGAATAGAAAATTTTGACAACAAGACAATAAGAAAAATGTTGCAAGTTGCGATAGCAGAATTCTCATAAAAAAATTCATGGTTTGCGATGAAAAATTATAGTAATGTAAGAACATTTTCAGAGATGAATTCAATAATAAATCAAACATAGATGAAAGCCAAAATGATCTATGAAGTGTATAATTATTTTTGTCCAAAAAAATGACAATTAGATTGGCTTAGAGGTAGCAATATATGATTAAAATTTTCTGCAGCGTTCCTTCGTTCGCAAAGATAATAACTTTATGACGAAAATAATTAGTAGCAAGTTGATAGATGAAAACTTCTTTTTAGTGTTTTTTGGACAGAAAATTACAGCAGCTAACGGTATTGGTGGTAGAAAATACTAGATCTCTTATGTAATTGGTGGCATCGACATTATATTGATTTGATTTACGACAAGGAGATAGTGTTAGAGATGGCATCGTTAAAAGTAATTATAGGAATTACTTAGTTGATGGTGGGCGGTAGGGATGGCAGTAAAAGCAGCAAGATCGCTACTTTGGTACCAGATGATAAAACTCCAAAGGAATTCTATACAGATTGATCTTTGAGGGGGATCAACCTTTGGAATGTTATAGGGGTTCCTCCCCCCTATGTAGTCGGCCATAAGGTAGAATGAAGATTGATCTTTGCTTATTCAAAAGTAGTGATAGCTACATGCTTATATAGAGCTCTAAAACCTAACCTTAGGGAGGCTTATCTCCAAAGCTAAATTTCTTTTCTACCCTTCCTCCCTAACCGATTTGCCCAATAAGGTGCTGATAGCTAGGAGGCTGTAATTCCTCAAATGCGCCTCCTTAAAACCCTAACCAGCCTGCCCAGTAAAGAGGGTGATGGCTAAATAGCCATAAAGCTTCAAGACTCCTTCCCCAAAACCCTATCTGACTCCTCAATCAAAGGGGATGATGGCTAGATTAGGGGGGATATTACATGACTCAAGACTTTATTGACTTCTTAACTTATTGAGTTTAGGACCCATCCAAGCTAGGGTCCTAACAATATATCAGGGGAGAGGACATTGAAGATGTTGATCCTCAGACTTTTGAGGACACTATTATGAGTATAGACTCTAAAAAGTGGCAAGAAGCCATGAATTTTGATATGCATTTCATATACTCTAATAAGGTTTAGAACCTAGTTGATGCACCTAAGCGTATTGTACCCATTGGGTGCAAATGGATCTTCAAGAAAAAGATTAGAGTAGATGAAAATGCGAAGACCTACAAAGAAAGTCTAATGGCTAAAGGGTATCATTAAAGATAATATTTTGACTATGACAAAGTCTTCTTGCCCGTAGCTATGCTAAAATCCATCCAATTTTTGTTGGCTATTGCAGCACAATATGATTATAAGATATGATAGTTCAATGTAAAAACTATGTTCCTCAATGACAACCTCAAGGAGGAGGTGTATATAATACAATCTAAGAGATTCATGCCTAAAGAAAGTCTAGATAAGATATATAGATTGCTTTAGTTTATTTTTGAACTAAAGAAGGCTTCCTGAAGTTGAAACAAAAGATTTGATAAGACAATCATATATTATAACTTTATTAAGAACAAAGATGAGCCACGTGTGTATAGGAAGATAAGTAAGTGCACTATCACCTTCTTGGTCCTATATGTGGATGACATCATAATAATTGAGAATGATATAGGAATGCTCTCCACAGTTAAGGTTTGGCTACTTAGAAACTTCTCCATAAAGAATTTAGGGGAAACATCTTACATTTTGGAGATTCAGATCTATAGAGATAGATCCAAGAGGATGCTTTGCTTATCTTAATCCATGTATATAGACTCTATCGTCAAAAGGTTTGGTATAAAAAATTCCAAGAGAGATCTTATACCGATAAGATATAGAATATCACTTTCTAGGAATATATCCTAAAAGATTTATGAAGAAAGAATAGACATGGATAGGATACCCTGTGCCTCAATGATAGGGTCTATCATGTATGCTACCAGGCTTGATATAACATGCTCTAAGTGTCAAGAGCAAGTATTAAGTAGATCAAAGCTTGAAATACTGAAAGACAATAAAGTGTATCTGTAAGTACTTGAGAATAATTAAGGATCTTTTACCAGTATATAGAGGAGGTAGCCTCTAGGTTGAGGGCTATATCTACTGGAGTTTCCAGTCTGAAATCGATGATAGCAAGTCAAACTCAGGATATGTTATCACCCTGAATGGAGGAGCAGTAAGTTGAAAGAGTTCCAAGTAAGACACTATTGCTGACTCGATCACAGAGGCATAATACATTGCTATGGTAGAAGCAGCAAAGAAAGGGGTGTGGATCAAGAAGTTCACTAGGATTTTGGAGTCGTACCAAGTAGCATGGAGTCAATTCCCATATATTATGACAACAATGGGGCGATCGCTCAAGCAAAGGAACCCATGTCTCAATATAAGTCGAAGCATGTTCTGAGGAGGTTTTACCTAATAAGAGCGATCATAGCCTGAAAATATATAGCAATAAAAAGAGTTCCATATGAAGATAATATTGCAGATTCACTGACAAAGCTGCTGGCTCAAACTGTTTTTGAGTATTACAGGTGTTTGATAGGGATCATACATATAGGTGATTGACTTTAGGTTAAGTGTATTATCGCTCGGACAAATCTTTGGCAGAGGTCGTTTGGATTGAGTGAGGAGTTCTTTGAGAGAATCCGATTAGAGCAAGACTCAAACAAACTCCATATGAGGCTTGACAGTACAATGCCCAATATACGGTCTCTAGGATATTTGATGGATGAGGGATTATTGATACACGATAACTGAGGACAGACAAGTCCAATGGATTAGATCCCTTGTATTGTTTGGGGACTATGGCATAGTATCCTAGTACATCCATAGTTGATGAATTGAGTGAATTATTATGAGATAATAATTCACCGAGTCAAAAGAAGTTCTAACAAGTATGACTCATGGCCAGCACGATATTAGGCCTAGAGGGTCATACACATATGGTGGATATTTTATCAAGCAGATAATTATATATGAGTTATCTAATTAGCCCTTGTTCTTATTGGATGAGACTAACATTGATGAATCCCTTGTATGAGGCCCAATTAGAGGCCAATTGAGATTATTGGATAGAGACCAATAATCCTAGGATAGAGGGTATTGGATTAAGATTTAATATCAACTAAGGTAAGATCTACTAGGGATTTTGGTGGTTCTATATAAATAAAAGGCAAGGGTGGCACAACAGTGATATGCTGCACCTTTGGTCGTCCCCTTATATTCTCGTCCCTCCCTCATCTTCTCAGCCGACCAACCCTTCATTACTATGAGAGGGTAACGAAGAAGATAGGTGATCTTCTTCCACGAGTGCTACAATAAGGTGCGTAAGAGTTATAAATTTTACGACTACGATTAGAGAAACATCGTTGCAATGATCCATCATGTAGATACCACTAGAGAGGAGGACATTTGACCTTCCTCATCCTCTCCATCTGGATCTAGGACTTGTCAGACAACATGTGATTCATGCTTTGTAATAATTTGTCTAGATCGAAGTAGTTTAGAGTTTTAATTAAGTTAGTTTTAAATATAATTAGGTTAACTCAATTAGAGGCTCATTAGGCCTTATTTAAGACTGATTTAAGCCCATCAGGAGGCTTATTTCATTGACTTGGGAGGAGGCATCACCGAGTCAAGAAATGATACAACCCAGAGTACGAAAAGTATTAAAATATACTTTTCTGGGGTTCCCGGGCGATGGTATTATCGACTACCAGCAGTAGCGCCATCAATTCCGGGTGATGGTTGTTAGGATCAATTGGCACTAATAGGGGCGGGGGGGGTTGTAGAAACTTTTCTTTCAAATACAATCGAGAAATCAGAAGTGTTTCTTAAAATTAGAATATGTAAGTGAATCAAACTTAAGATCGAAAAATTTGATTTAGCTAATGAATACAGAAATTAAGTATACAGATATACACTCATAGTTTATAGTGGTTCGATAAAAAAACTTGACCTACGTCCACTTCCCAAGTCCTCTTCGTCGAGGTCCACTGGAGTCTACTACCGATCTTCTTTGGGTGAAGACCAAACCCTTACAAGATTTTCAATCTCAACCCATAAGGGAGACATCTTATAAGAAACACAACATTTGACTTACTCTCTTGTCCCTTTTCTTTTTCTTATATACTTTTTAACACAGTTTTTGCCCAATGACTTGTGTGAATGCTTGTGCTAAATGCAAAAAAACATAGAGTATTTATAAAACCCAATTGACTTTAGAAATGGAGCCAAAATTCAAATATATTCAAAAAATCCAGATATGCGCGATATAACCATTGGTGCTAATGGTACAACCACCGAAAGATGCTCGAAATATTGGGCGGTGGCGGTATAACCATCGGCCTAGGTGGCAAACTGTCGTCCACCGAAGTACAACCGCTGGGAATCCCAAAAAAGTGATTCCCTTCATTTTCCAATCGCGACTTATACATATTGACCAATTCTCAGGTCAACAAATTGAGCTCGACATGAGCTCAATCCAACCCCTTAGTGGATTCGGTTGCCTTATATTGAGTTGATTTGGATCCTTTCAAATTAAACTTAATTAGGACTCAATCCCTGACTATGACTCACTGATTACAACCATAAGGACTATCAAGTTAAAGAATGACTTAATTCCTGCTAATCCAGTAGTCTCCGGCATTCTTACGACGAGTTTGGCGAGCTCCCACAACATCGTCTGAACCTTGGCTTGATGCTTAAATTCGATTTTGGCCCATCATCTGGTTATAACTCAATTCTTCCAACATAGTTAGACCTGTATTACTTCTTCTAACACACAAGTTAGGTTAAACACTCATCAATTGATTTTATTATTAAAATCTGAGTTCAATTATGATGATGATCAATTGATGATGGGAGTTAACCTTAACTCTCCCTATTTCTATGCCATAGTTCAAATAAAATAAACTTAAATTCAAGAGAACCAAACACTCTTGAATTCAAGTATCATGATATGATATTTCAACAATTTTTATCAATAAATGCAATATTACACTCATCAATAATATAACATTAATTTTAAACATTTTGCTTTGAGATATTAAATCAACAAAGATTTTTAAAGTATATAACATGAATTTTAAAATTATGCATCAGTCATACATTTGAAAATCTCCCCTTAATTCATTAATCATTTCTTCCCTTTGTTTATCAACAAACAAAGAGAAATACCCATGTTAAAATTTTCTTTCATGTGTCATCAATATCTATTTCTATTCCTTTATCACTAACAAAAATGTGAAATGTAGATCTAATGATTTCAAGACACATGAGTCCTTGCTCTCCCTTAGTAAATTAGGACATGAGCCATAAATTTTTTTTTTCCTCTTGTGAAAAAGAAGGAAAGAAAACAAGGGAGGAGTTGTAAAACATTATTAAGAAGAGTTCTCAATCTTATAAAAGTGAATTTTGAAAAGAATATTTCAAAGATGAGCTCAAATATCCAAAAAATCTAGGTAGATTAAAAAATCTAAGAGCTACTCATGCATTTAAATTCATCTTATGCAAATTTCAAACAAAAGTAGCAATTAAATCCATAAAATAGCAAATCATGTATTTTGATGGTTTAGCATTCCTAGCTCTCTTCTAATGAAGTCAAATTGCTCTTCATTTAATGACTTAGTGAAAATATTTGCTAATTGATGTTTAGTATCAATAAATCCCGAAGATATATCTAGATTATTCATATGATCTCTAATAAAGTAATATATAATATCAATATGTTTAGTTCTTGAGTATTGAACGAGATTTTTAATTAGACATATTACACTTGTGTTGTCACATTTTATAGGAATATTTTTTTAAATAAATTTTATAATATTCTAATGTGTTTTTCATCTAAATAACTTAGGCACAATATGCATTTGCTGTAATATACTCAGCTTTAGTTGTAAATAAGGAAACCAAATTTTGTTTCTTGGAAGACCAAGAAACAAGAGCATGCCTTAAAAATTGACATGTCCCGATAGTACTTTTCTATCTATTATACATCCTAAAAAATCAGCATCTGCATAAGCAAATAAATCAAAGCTTTTAGATTTTGGATACCATAACCCTAAGTTAGAGGTTTCTTTTAAATATCTAAATATTCGTTTAATTGCTTTAAAGTGAGAAAGTTTAGGATTAGATTGAAATCTTACATATAATCTAACACTAAATATTATATCTGGTCTAGTAGCAGTGAAATACAATAAGCTACCTATCATTCCTCTATATGTTCTTTGATTAAAATTTTCTCCCTCATTATCTAAGTCTAATTTTGTAGAAGTGCTTATGGGTGTGTTTATAGCATCAGCATTTTCTATATCAAAACATTTTAACAAGTCTAAGATATATTTAGTTTGACAAATAAAGATACCATCATTCAATTATTTTATTTGTAATCATAAGAAAAAGGTTAGTTTACCCATTAAACTCATCTCAAATTCTTGGCTCATACTCTTGGCAAAAGATTCACATAAGGATTCATTTGTTAAACCGAAAATTATATCATCAACATAAATTTGAATAATAAAAAAATACTTTTCAAAATACTTAAAAAATAATATGGTATTAACCTTATATTTTAAAAAATTATTTGAAATAAGGAAAGAACTAAGTCTTTCATACCAAGCCCGAGGGGCTTGTTTTAATCTATAAAGAGCCTTAAGAAAGTTTGAAAACATGATTCGTAAGAAGACTATTTTCAAAACTAGGGGGTTGCTCAACATACACTTTTTTGAAAATGAAACTATTAAGAAAAATACTTTTAACATCCATTTGAAATAACTTAAAATCTTCAAAAGATGCAAAGGTAAGGAGTATCCTTATAGATTCAAGTCTATCCATAGGAGCAAAGTTTTCTTCATAATCGATTTCTTCTTCTTGGTTGAAACTCTTGGCTACTAATCTATTCTTATTTCTAACTATAATACCATTTTCATCTTATTTATTTCTTGAAAACTCATTTACTACCAATCACTAAACGGTCATTAGGTCTATGAACAAGCTCCCATACCTTATTTCTCCCAAATTGTTTTAACTCTTCATGCATTGTAATAACTTAAGAGTCATCTCTTAGGGCTTCATCAATGCACTTTGGTTCAACTTGAGAAAGAAATGTGGCATTACCATAAAATTTTAAAATAAGAATGAGTTTGAATACCTCATGATGTATCTCCTATTATAAGCTCTTTAGGATGAGCAGTTACATACTTCCATTCCTTGGGTAAGGATTTAAAAGTAGATTCATCCAAGTTGCTTTTAGAAGAGTTATCATTTAAATTCAAAGTACTAAAATCAAATTCATCATTAAAATTAATTTTCTCAAGTTCTCCATTTTGTTGTGGATTTCTTGAAGTAGAGAAGTTGTGGATATGCCCATTTGACTCACAAAAATTTTGAGACTCATTGTTTTGAAATTCACCACCATGATCACTACGTATTGACGAAATCATAAAATCTTTTTTATTTTGAACAATTTTACATAATTTTAAAAAATATTTAAGAATTATTTTTATGTGGTTAGAAATAAGTCCAAGTATATCTACTATAATCATCTACTAAGACAAATGCATATTTGCTACCTCCCAAACTTGTAATATCAATTGGTCCAAATAAATCCATATAGATCAACTGTAGTGGCATAAAGGTACTTATTTGATTTTTTTGATTTGAAGCTACTTTTCATTTGCTTTTATAATTGGTAAGTATCACATATTTTATCTTTAACAAACTTAAGGCTAGACAATCCTCTTACTGAGTCTTTACTTAGATTTGGTTGAGTAGTTTCATGCTTGCATGACTAAGTCTTCTATGCCAAATCTAAGTATCATCATTTAAAGCCGAAAAGCTTGTTTCATCACAAAAATTTTTAATGTCAATAGTTTACACATTTTTGTTTCTTAAGACAATCAAAGATTTATTCTTATATGACATTGCAATTATATAAGTATTAGATTCAAATTTAACAATATATCCTTTATCACATAATTGATTAATACTAAGTAGATTATGTTTCAAGGCATCAACTAATAGCACATCTTCAATCAAACGGTTTGATATGTTACCTATGGTTCCTTTCCCAATAATTTTTCCTTTGTTATTGTCTCCGAAGATGACAACTCCTTTATTTAGGCTAGTGAGCTTAGAAAATTAAGTTGGATCTTTAGTCATGTACCTTGAGCATCTACTATCAAGGTAACATTTGGTGCTCCTAGCTTTAGTTTGGAGATAAACCTACAACAAAGATGATTTTAATTTAGGTACCCATTTTATTTTGGGTCCCTCGTGAAGAGCTTTACCTAATTTACCTAATTTGTGTAGACTATATTTTTAAATAAACATTTGTTGGCTTTATGTCTTGACTTTTCACAAAAATTATATTTGATTTTTATGGTAGATTTAAAGTGGATTCTTTAACAAATATGGTTGACTTTTGTAAAATGTTACCAATATAGCATATACCTTTTCTTCTATTAACATGACCCTTATTAGCAATGATCATATTGAGGATTTATTTCCTATTTCAAAATTTTCTAATGTTGATTGCAATACAATATTTTCCTTTCTAAGATCTTCTAAACTTTCACATTTGATGCATGAACTATGTGATGATGATGCTACATATATTTATTCAAATTTACTAACTAGTAAATCATGATCTTTCTTAAGCAATTTATAAGACTTGATAATTTTTTTAAACTCATCATGAAGCTCATGAAAAATAGTTAACAATTCAGTAAAAGAAATATTAGACGACTCACTTACCTCATCATGGATGGCCATGAGACTATACTTGGCAACTTCTTCCTTGGAGTGGTCTTCTTCATCCGATGAGCTTGAGTCAATCTAAGTTATCGAGAGAGTCTTCTTCTTGTGGGATGCCTTCTTTTTTAATTGAGGACACTCATTTTTGAAATGTCTAGGTTTCTTACACTCAAAGCATATAATGTTATCCCATTTTGGTTCATTTTTATTTTTATAATTTTTATTCATTTTCATAAATTTTTTGATTTTTCTTGTCAATAATATAACATCATTGTTCTTATCTCTCGAGGTTTTACTCAAGGAGTCATCAGCAGTTCTTAGTGCTAAATCCTTCTTGTTCTTTGGAAGGGGTTCTTTAAGTTCATCATGATCTTTACAACTCAGTTCATAAGTCATAAGTGATCCAATAAGTTCTTCAAGAGGAAAATTATTTAGATCTTTAGCCTCTTGAATCATAGTTACTTTCCGATCCCAACTTTTGGAAATAGATCTTAATATTTTACTAACAAGTTTAAAATTAGAAAAATATTTATCAAGAGCTTTAAGACCATTGATGACATTCATGAAACTGGTGTACATGTCTCAAATGGGCTCACTTGGTTTCATTCTAAATAATTCATAATTATGAACTAAAATATTAATTTTAGACTCTTTGACTTAACTAATGTATTCGTGTGTGATTTCAAGTGTATGCCAAATATCATAAGCAGTATCACAAACAGAAACTCGAATAAATTCATTCTTATCAAGTACCCAAAATAAGATATTAATTATTTTTATATTTAAAGAAAAATTCTTCTTTTTCAAATCATTTATTTCGTTCATTGGTTTAGAAGATTTTTCAAAATCATTCTCAACAATGTGCTATAAATCAAAATTCATATAAATGAGAAAAATACGTATACTTGCTTTCCAATACTTGTAATCCGTCCCATTGAACATGGGAGGATGTGCAATAGAATGTCCCTTATTCATACCAAATGAAGCCATTTATTCACTTGATTATTTAGTCCAATGAGTAAAACCTCACTCTGATACTAATTATTAGGATCAATTGACACTAAGAGGGGGGCTGAATTAGTGCAAGTGTAAAAATTTTGGTTTAAGAAAAACTTTTATTTTAAATACAATCGAGAAATTAAAAGCGTTTCTTAAAATTAGAATACGTAAGTGAATCAAAATTAAGATTGAAATTTTGATTTAGCTAATGAATGCATAAATTAAGTAAAGAGAAATACACTTATAGTTTATAGTGGTTCGTAAAAAACTTGACCTATGTCCACTTCCCGAGTCCTCTTTGTCGAGGTCCACCAGAGTCCATTACCGATTTTCTTTGGGTGAAGACTAAATCTTTACAAGCTTTTCAATCTCAACTCATAAGGAAAATCTCTTACAGGAAATACAACACTTGCCTTATTCCCTTTCCCCTTTTCTTTTTCTTGTACACTTTTTAGCATACTTTTTTATAGATTTTTTGCCCAATGACTTGTGTGAATGTTTGTGCAAAATGTAAGAAAACTTGGAGTATTTATAAACCCCAATTGGTTTTAGAAATGGAGATAAAATTTAAACGTATTTAAAAAATCCGAGTATGGGTGGTACAAATGTTGATGGTATAACCGGTGACTTGGGCGATACAACCGCCGCCCACCGGCAGAACAACCACCGCCTATCGACGATACAATCGTCGGAAATCTTGAAAAAGTGATTTCCTTCACTTTTTCAATCCTGACTTATACCTTCTATTGACCAATTCTCACCAATTGAGCTCGACCTGAGCTCAATCCAAATCCTTAGTGGATCTAGTTACCTCACATTGAGTTGATTTGGATTCCTTCTAAATCAAACTCAATTAGGACTCAATCGCTAACTATGACTTATTGATTACAACCATAAGAACCATCAAGCTAAAGAATGACCTAACTCTCACCAATTCGGTAGCCTCCGGTATTCTTGCGATGAGTCTTACGGTCTTCTTCCAGTGATCTCTTGGTATATACCAGTGAGCTTCCTGATCCTTTCGGCGAACTCCTAGTGAACTCTCCTAAAATTGTCAGAACCTTGGCCTGATGCCCAAACTTGATTCTAGCATATCATTTGGTTATAGCTTATTTTTTTTATCGTAGTTAGACTTACATTACTTCATCTAACACATAATTAGATTAAACACTCATCTATTAATTTCATTATCAAAATCCAATATTCAATAATGGTACTTCTAGAGCCTAGATTCCTAACCTCTATTCACGGTGGTACCGCCCGATGCTAGCGATGGTACCGCCAGTACCCAAAAACTCAAGAATTTGAATTTTGGCTCCAAGATTTGAAGCCATTTGGAGTCTATAAATATTCTATATATTCTTGCTTGGAATAACAAGAGCTGAGATCATAAATTTGAGGTTTATAGTGTGAGGAAAAATTGAGTTCCCTTCTCTAAAAGCTTATAGGTTATTCTAAGGAAGAGTGTGAGGGAATACTTGTAAAGGGTTGTAAAGGATCATCCTAAGCTTGAGAAAAGGAGAAAAAGTTATAAGGGGTGATTGATCTTCGCCCATCGGAAAAAGATCAATAGTGGAAGCCGACAATCTCTAGTGAAGAGGAATCGGGAGTGGATGTAGGTCACGTGGGCCGACCAAATCTGGTTTGCATCTCTTTTCATGCTTTTCATTCTTATTACTTATTGATTCACTTGCTAACTACTTTTAAGAATGATATTGTGAGGATCGAGTTGGCATTAATCAAATAGTAATGTCTAAAAGAAATATCCACTTTAAGTAACCACATGATCGAAAATAACAATTCTAAGAATTAAGTATAATATATAGTAAGAATTGCATACCTTTATAACAAAACTTTTCAGATTATCATGCAACCACCCAGTAGAAACCACATGTTCATAACTCTCCATCGATCAAGTTTCAATGTAATAATTTCCTCTTAATCCTCCCAATTAGCCTCCTAAATTTAATTAAGTCCACAAATCATAGCTTTGGTGAGTTTCAGAGAGTGAAAATGTTAAAATAAGAGAGAGATGTGAGTGAAAAAGAATTTAAAAGAGCTCAAAAAATTGAGAGAGATAAATGGTTTTAAAACCCTTTTCTAAGTCTCAAATGATCAAGTTGATCATTTGAAATATGATAATTTCAACCCTTGATCAATGACGGTCAAAATCCAATCATTTTCGATTGGTATAGATTGGTAATGATGATATTTCAATTGATATTGCTAGGTACAAATCGATAATAAACGAAATCTGAGCGGACTGACTAGTATTGATCAGTAACAAACAGATTTTGATCGTTACTACCGGAACAAACCCTATATTGCCCACTACAAGGTCTAGTGATTGATACTGCCTGACAAAGAGTAGTCCATGTATCGACATCCTATTAGACTAGTGTAACACATGTACTAATATAGCAAACCTGATTCTCAAGCATCACTTTAGTACTTAGCAGTCAAAGAAATATAAACAAATAGATATAAAAGAAATGCTTAAAACATAGAAAAAAATATGTTAAAACTAAAAACTATATACATACAATGTGCCTTTGTAAAGGTTAAAAAGGGAAGACTGAATTAATATGCTCAAAATAGTGGATGCTAGATAAAAAATGTTCAATCAAATACCTCAATAATACAATGTCTGCTCGAACTATAATAAATTTTGATGGCCATTTATTTATAATTTATACATTAAACAGATATTTAAATATACACCTTTATAGTAGCATTCATCTTGAGGAGATTCGACAACATATAATGGGTGAGAGCTAAATAGTTAAAGAGTGGTGGCAATTTTTTTATAGTATAACTACTCGTGTCTTAAATATCATAGTATGCATTATTTTTTAAATTATTCAAAAGATTCAAGTTCAAAAACTATAGACTTGCACAGTCATAAGTCAAGTTACAAAGATTTTTTTTAAAGAAAATATACTTTAATTAATAGATAAAATTCTTTAGATAGAGACAAAGATTCTAGTTATAAAAACATCTCTTAGATTTTAAATTTAAAGATAAGATTACGTATATTGATCCTCCCAAACCCCACAATGGTAGGGTCCTCATGCACTAGGTATGTCTTTATTATAGATTTTTTCCTCATAAAACAAGTTTAATTTAATTAAAAGATAAAATTTAGATTTTTAGTTTGAAAAGACTTCTTGTATACTTTAAATACTTTATATAAAAGAAGTGCTTAATAAAAGAAACTATAAACTATCGTGAACTAATAAAAAAATGAAAAACAATTTTACAACCTGCCATGCAAATCATCTCACACCATCATACGCATGTCAATACCTAAAATTATAAATTGAATATACTATTTTTAAAGCATAATATATAACTTAAAATTATAAATTTCTAGAAATAACTAGATGTTAGTATTACTAAAAACTTTAAAATTTTCAAATAAATCAAGTCTTATTATTTGGAGGTAACAATTAACTTTCACATCATACCAATTAATATGGGCAGCACATACTAGTCCACTAGCGGATCGATATGTGGACTGCCTCCTACTAGGTGATACCCTTGACAGAGCCCTGTATCAGATGATAAGAGACTGTTTTTGTCTCGTTACCATCCAAAACAGGTTGATAACGATCGATTTTGACCGTCGCTGGCTGCTACCGGGTGGTATCAACCTTGCTACGCCCTGGCTATGACGAGAAAGAGGGAGAAGAAGAATGATATATCTACGACCGAGGAACCTCGAGATGACGCCGTGGATGAGGAGAACCTCGTGAGGTGATGGATTCTTCGTTGCGGTCTTCTTCTCATCCGCATCGGGAAGAGAAAATGAGGCGACGTCACCTCTTTTATTTAATTTTTTATGTTATACACACACACACACATATATATATATATATATATATATAGAGACTTAAGTATCATTTACAAGTTCAATTCCACATAATCGAATAGGAAATAAGTATCATTTACAAGTTCAATTCCACATAATCGAATAGGAAATTATTCATTGCAAGCCTTTAATTATATCATTTACAAGTTAAATTCCACATAATCGAATAGGAACTTCTAAAAGAAATATCAACTTAATTAACCACATGACCGAAAATAACAATTCTAAGAATTAAGTATAACATATAGTAAGAATTGCAAACCTTTATATCAGATTTTTTAGATTATCATGCAACCACCCGATGGAAACCACATTCATAACTCTCCATCGATCAAGTTTCAATGTAATAATTTCCTCTTAATCCTCTCAATTAGCCTCTTAAATTTGATCAAATCTATAAATCGTAGCTTTGGTGTACTTAGGAGAGTGAAAATATCAAAAAAAGAGAGAAGTGTGAGTGAAAAAAATTTAAAAGAGTACAAAAGATTGAGAGAGTGAAATGAGTTGAAAGAGGAGAAAAGTGTTTAAAAATCCTTTTCTAAGCCTCAAACAATCAAATTGACCTTTTGAAAGCAGGATAATCTCAACCCATGATTAGTAACGATCAAAATTCGACCGTTTTTTATTAGTAGATAAAAACGTTCAATCAAATTCCTCAATAATAGAATGTCCAACCGCTTGAATTATAATAAATTTTGATGATCATTTATTTAAAATTTATACATCAAACAAATATTTAAATATACCCGTTTATAGCAACATACATCTTGAGAAGGTTCGATAGCACATAATGGGGAATTCAGTCAGAACTAAATAGTTAAGAGTGGTGACAATTTTTTATAGTATAACAACTAATGTTTTAAGTATCATAGTAACCATTATTTTTTTTTAAATTATTCAAAAGATTCTAGTTCAAAAACATAGACTTCTAAAGTCATAAGTCGTGAAAGTTGCATAGATTCTTTTTTCTTGTAAAGAAAGTGTAATTTAATTAATAGATAAAATTCTTTAGATAGAGATAAAGTTCGAGTTATAAAAATATCTTTTAGATTTAAATTTAAAGATAAAATTATGTATGTTCATCCTCCTTAGACCTCACATTGATACGATCGTCATGCACTTGGTATGTCTTTATTATAGATTTTTTCTCATAACAAATTTTAATTTAATTAACAGATAAAATTTGGATTGTTAGTTTTAAAAGACTTATCTACTTTAAATACTTTACATAAAAGAATTTCTTAACAGAAGAAACTATAAACTATTACACAAGTGAACCCAAAAAAAGATATAAAATAATTTTGCAACCTACCATGCTAATCATCTCACACCAACGTACCCACGTCAATACCTAGCATTTATCTCGGCAATTGAATATACTATATTTAGAGCATTATATATAACTTAAAATTATAAACTTCTAGAAATAACTACATGTCATTATGTGATGCACCCTAAAATTTCTCTCTTATGACCAATAGTATCACTTTAAATTATTCAAATAAATTTAATATTATTACTTATAGGTGATAATTAACTTTCACATCATAATGGCTAATATGAGTGATATATACTAGGCCTGGCTGCAACGAGAAAGAAGGTGAAGAAGAATAAGACGTTTGCGACCTAAGAACCATGGGACGATGTCACGGATGAGAAGCTCACGAATAGATGACTTCTTCGCTTCGATCTTCTCCTCATTGCAACAAGGAAAGAGAAGGCCTTGATGATGTAGTCAATGCTTCTCCTCATCTATATTGGGAAGAGAAAACGAGGTGATGTCATCTATTTTTTTATAATTTTTATATTATAAATATATATAAATATATATCATAAAAAATAAAAAAAAACATATCGAGTAGTACGCTCATACCACACAGTACCAAGCAAAGCTCAAAATATCAGTACAATACGAAATTATGAGCCTTGATAATTATATCATTTACAAGTTAAACTCCAACATAATCGAATATGAACGTCTAAAAGAAATATCCACTTAAGTAACCACATGACCGGAAATAACAATTCTAAGAATTAAGTATAACATATAGTAAGAATTGCATACCTTTATATTGGTATTTTTCAGATTATCATGCACCCACCCATTGAAACCACATGTTCAGAACTCTCTATCGATCAAGTTTCAATGTAATAATTTCCTCTTAATCCTCCTAATTAGCTTCCTAAATTAGATCTAATCCATAAATCGTAGCTTTGGTAAGTTTAGGAGAGTGAAAATGTCAAAATAAGATAGAGATGTGAGTGAAAAAGAATTTAAAAGAGTTCAAAAGATTGAGAGAGTAAAATGAGCTAAAAGATGAGGAAAGGGTTTAAAAACCTTTTCTAACCCTCAAATGATCAAATTAACTGTTTGAAATAGGATAATCTCAACCCATGATCAGTAACGATCGATAGCCGACCGTCTTTTATTAGTACATACCTAGTAGAAACCATATGTTCATAACTCTCAATCGATCAAGTTTCAACGTAAAACTTTTAATCCTCCCAATTAGCCTCCTAAATGTAATAATTTCCAAGCTATATAAAGAATTTAGAACAACAAAAAAACAAGAACAAGAGAAATAAAAAAAACTAAACTAGAAAGATGATGATATACTTTCTTCTCTTACCTAATATCAAGCAGAACAAAAATAACATGTGGCTAATAAGGAGATAAAGAAGAAACCAAGGTCAGTAATAGCGATAGGTACTATGCGTATCAAGTGATATGTCTGTCAACAGGTCGGTACGTGAACCACTCGCTACCGAGCGGTACCACCAATTAGGGCTGTTTCCACCTTGTTACTACTCGAAATCAACCGATAATGATCGGTTTCGACCATCGTCATCTACTGTCAAGCAATATCAACTGAGGGAAAAGGAAGAAGACAAAGAAGAAAAGAGAGAACCTAGAGATCTGACGATCACTCTCTCTCAATGATCTTAATCCGTCGCCCGCGGGGAGAAAAAGCCTCGACGAGGCTTCATAGGGAGAATAAGCTTCGACGATCATGGAGAGAAGAAAACATCATTTCTTCTCCCCACACAAGGAGAAGAAATGAGGGCACGAAGCCTCATCAACGTCGTTGAGGCTTCGACTGGTGCGTAGGCTTCTCACCGAGGCTTCGCAAGGATGTTTCTTCTCCTCGCGCGCCCTTTTTTATTTTTTTTCAAATTTTATTATTTAAATTTTATTATTATTATTCAAATTTTATTATATATATTTACATATATATATACCGATCGATCCATCATATCGCTCAGTATATCATATCGAGTTGAGCTTGATATGTCGATATGATACAAGATGATGAATCTTAGAAGAAACAATATCTAAAGAACCATATAAGGAGAACAGAAAGTCTCAGAAATGGAAGATATCTAAAGTGGCTTACAAGGATAACGAAACATCACACTCAAAAATGGAAGATAACAATCAAGCACTCAAAACAAAGTATGTCATCTACTACTTAGCAAGAAAACTAAATATTTGATCTTAAAAGCAAAATACAAAAGGAATACAGATAATACGATAGAAGACCAACAATATCACTGGATTGGAGTAAAAGTTCCATGCTTCTAATAAAACTACCCGTGGAGTTAAGCAAACAACTAAATTGACTAAGGAAAGAAAGATCAACCAACAGAGGAAGAGAGGCAAACAAAACAAAGAAAGAAATTTCACCAAAAACGTTCTGATCTTTTCAAACATAGGAAGTAAATCATCAGACAACTCTTAGAATTAAAAATCTTTCAATGCATGAACAGAAGAAACAACAACGAAACAAAAACCAAACAAAAGCTAGAAAACCACACCAAGAAAAGAAAATTTTGTGATAATCCAGAAGAATAAGATGGGAAGGACTAGTCTTGCATTCTTGAATCCTCAAGTAATTAAAAGGATCGAACAACTAGCAGCAAATAAAACCAAATAAATCCTTCAAGAAACAAAAAATGTTCTACAATTTGAAGCATGAGATCAGAAGTACCGATCAAGAATTCTTGACTCTTGAATCCTTGAAGGAGAATGCAGAAATCCGTGAAGGAGAATGCAGAAATTGGATAGATTGATCAAAGATGCACCAAATGCTGCCTTAGAAACATTGAGGTCAAAGCAATGCCAATTAAAACACATCAAGAAAAGAAAATTCAAAGAACCATGAATGCTATCATCAAAACAAAAACAAACAAAATCAGGTAAACCCACTAAGATAAGAAAGTTATGTTCACCTTAGAAATCTTGAATACTTTTAACTACTTCAAGATAGATCAAATACCCACAAATAATTCCTCCAGAACACCGGACAAACAAAACCAAAGAAAAGGACCAGCCCTGCCTTCTCAATCCTTGAATCAAGCCAAAATCGGATGGATTGATCCAAAATCCAAGACTGTAGTTGTCACAGCACAAGAGAGGAACAAACAAACTCAGATAAAAACTTGTCCGAAGAGGAAACTACATCATTATTTCAAAGTGTGAGGGAAGTATCAGTCTAGCCTTCTTGTTCTTAAAAACCAGAAGAAAGACACTCCTTAGAACACGGTCTGACAAGACATCTAGTGAGCAGGTCATGCACAAAGAACAAGAGAGAAAATGGTAGGAGACATTAGTGAGTTAAAACTTGAGATTATGCAAGAAATCACATGTAACCTTGGCAAGAAATCACATATGTAATGAATACACTTGTGTTAGAGATTATGCATACCTTGACATCCCTCCTCATCTAACCTTTTCAGAGCCATGTTATCCACCTCTAAGAGCCTCTGATTTGGACATCCATCGGCATTCCTTTTTCCAAGGCAAACGTTGATCCTCTCTAAGAAAATCCTAAGTGGAGGCTACAGTGGTCGTCCATGAGTTGCAATCGTCAGTTACAAAATAAAGAGAATAGAAAAAGAAAGAAAAGAATAGGAAGAGAGAAGTTTTTGGGAATATCCATCAATGAAACTTATTCATATTTGATCTAAATTTTCTATAAAGAATCTTCACAGTAACCTCTACAATCTTAATGATATTAATGTATAATCTATCCTCTTTATGATAGTTTCCTATAATATCTACTTGGTGAGATTTGATATTTATCTATTATGAGATCTATATATTTTGATAATACTATCTCATTTGTAAACCAAGACATATATTCTTGATGTTATGATGATTCTCTAGTTGTCTAGAGAAGCTTCATTTTAAATCTATTATCATAGTAGTGATAGTGGAAGTTAAGTAGACTATGGTCCCATAATTTTTCTCGCATTGGATTTTCCATGTTAAAATTTAGTGTCTCACTTTGTGGATGATTTATTATCTTGTTCTGGTTAATATTTATCTTTGATAATAAGTTAGTAAGTTTGATGAGAATCCCATTTTGATACACAATGAGGGAAAGATATTATTTTGCATTCAATAGTTTTTTCCCAACAAGTGGTATTAGAGCACAGACTATTTGGTATAATTTTTCTTATGTGATTGAAATGGAAGAATCAAATGGTATGATTAAATTGAACTCATCAAATTATTCTACTTGAGGCGTATGATGGAAGATTTGCTTTATTGCAAAGATCTGTATAAGCCAATCAAAGTTAAAGTAAAACCTTCTACTATGGATGGTGAAGAATGGAAAGTACAACACATAAAGGCTATTGCCTATATTAGAAGATGGATGGATATAAATCTGTGTGAGTATATTTATGATGAAAGCAGAGTTGATGTTGTTTGGCAGAGGTTAGAAAATCTTTTTGCAAAGAAGACAGTGGGAAACAAAATTCCTCTCCTCAGAAGGCTTGTCAATTTAAAGTATAAAGATGATGGTAATATTATTGAGCATATAAGCCTGTTTCAGAGTCTTGCAAACAAGTTGGTTACTATGAAAATGAATATAGATAATGAGATGCAAGGCCTGCTACTCTTCAGTTCTTTACTAGAAAGTTGGGAAACATATATGGTGATAATTTCTAATTCTATGTCAGAGGGGACTCTAACTATAGATATAGTTAAAGACAGTTTGCTAAATGAAGATGCCAGAAGGAAAGAACAAGGAGAATCTTCTTCTGGTACACTTGTTATTGAAAAACAAGAACGACGTGGAAGAAGTCATAGCAGAAATCCATATGGTTATAGAGGAAGATCCAAATCCAAAAGAGATATTAAGTGTTTCCACTATAACAAGCTAGGTCACACGAAGAAAGAGTGTAGGTTCTAAAAGAGAGAACAAAATGAATGAAAGAAAAATGAAAAAGAGACTAATACAGTTGCTACTGAAGGTGATATTGTTATTATTTATGATGATGAATGTGTTAATCTTGCAGCTCAGGACAGTAACTAAGTAATTGACCCTGTGCTTCTTTTCATGTGACTTCTCTTGGTGATTTTTTCAGATCTTACACTGTTAGTGATTTTGACAATGTCAAAATGGGAAATAGTGATACATCTAAGATTGTAGGTATTGGAGATATTTGCTTGGAAATCAATATTGAAGCAAATTGATGCTCAAAGATGTAAGACATGTCCCAGATATTCGTCTAAACTTGATATCTATAGGGAAACTTGATAATGAGGGGTTTATGCATTATTTTGGTGAAAGCAAATGGAAGCTCACTAAAGGTTCTCTAGTTATGGCAAAAGGAAAAAAGCAGAACTCCTTTTATGTTATAGAGGCTAAGCTACACAAAGGAGAGATTAATGCAATCCAAAAGGATGAAAGTATATATCTTTAGTATAAAAGGCTTGGTTATATAAGTGACAAGGGATTTCAAACTCTTGCTAGAAAGCAGTTCTTACCCAAGCTATAAGGTAAATCTCTTAAAACTTGTGATCATTGCTTAGCTGGAAAAACATATAGAGTTGTCTTTCAAACTTATCTATCATCTAGAAGATTAAATGTCATTGATTTGATTCACACTAATGTCTGTACTATACAAACTAGAACTCTTGGAGGTGCTCTTTATTTTATTACTTTTATTGATGACTATTCTAGAAAAGTTTGGGCTTTTGTTTTGAAATCTAAAGACTAGGTACTCGATGTTTTCAAAGAGTTTCATGCCAGTGTTGAAAAAGAAACTGGAAAAAAACTGAAGTATATTCGAACAGATAATAGTGGTGAGTATAGTGGTCATTTTGAAAATTATTTCAGGTTTCATGGTATCAGGCTTTAGAAGACAGTTCCTAAAACTCCTCAGCAAAATGGTATGGCAGAAAGGATGAATAAAACTATTGAAGAAAGGATTAAGTGCATGCTTTCCTATGTCAAGTTACATAAGTCTTTTTTAGGGGGAGGTTATGAGAACTACAGTTGATCTGATAAATCTTTCTCCATCAGTTCTTCTGAATGATGATGTTCCAGAGAGAGTATGGAAAGGGAAAGATGTATCTTATGATCACTTAAGAGTCTTTGGGTGTAAAACATTTGTTCATATTCCTAAAGATGAGAGATCAATGCTTGATAATAAGACAAAAGCATGCATTTTCTTGGGATATGGTCATGAAGAGTTTGGGTACATATTATGAGATCCAGTGAATAAAAAGATTATCAAAAACAGAGATGTCGTATTTCTTGAAGATAAATTATTTAAAGATGGTGATAATGTTGAGAAACAAAATACATCTGTTTATACTCCTTGGAGTTTGAGCCCAGTTCCTCCACTTATTGTTCATGATGATTAAGGGGGAGATGGACAAGAAGATGGTGATAAGAATATTAGTGATGATACTCCTACAGTTGATGAAGCTGATCCAACCAAACAAACTGAGTAAGCACCTCCACCACCAGATGAGATTTCACTGGGAAGATCTACAAGAGAGCGAAGACCATCTACAAGATATCCGCCACATGAGTATGTTATGTTAACTGACAATAGAGAACTAAAAACTTACTAACAAACTATTTTACATGAGCACAAGAATGAGTGGGTTAAAGCCATGCAAGAAGAGATGGAATCCTTGCTTGAGAACTACACCTATGACTTAGTAAAGTTGCTTATAGGGAAGAAAGCTCTTAAGAATAAATGAGTTTATAAATTGAAGACTGAAAATAATAGCTCACAACAAAGATATAAGGCACGGTTAGTTGTGAAAGGATCCAGTCAGAAAAAGGATATTGATTTTGAAGAAATATTTTCTCCTGTGGTAAAAATATCTTATGTCTGAGTTATTTTTGGTTTAGCTGCCCGCTTGAATTTAGAAATAGAACAACTTGATGTGAAAACTACATTTTTACATGGGGACTTAGAACAAAAAGTTTATATGGAGCACCTAGAAGGTTTCAAAGTCAAAGAAAAAGAAAATCTAATATGTAAGCTTAAGAAAAATTTATATGGACTCAAATAGGTACCTAGACAGTGGTACAAGAAGTTTGATTCCTTTATGATGAGCCAAGGGTATAATAAAACCACATTTGATTATTGTATATTTACAAAAAAACTTTTTAGATGATGATTATATTATTCTCCTGCTATATGTTGATGATATGCTGATTATTGACCATGATGTTGGTAAAATTGAGAAGCTTAAGAGGGAACTAAGTAAGTCTTTTACTATGAAAGACTTAGGATCGGTGAGACAAATTCTTGGCATGAAGATTCTTTGTGAGAGAAAGAATATAAAGATTTGGTTATCTCAGGAGACCTACATCGAAAAGGTTCTTGAAAGATTCAACATTAATAAAGCCAAACCAGTTTGTTCTCCACTTGTAGGTCATTTCAAACTAAGTTTAAAATAATGTCCTACAAGTGAGAAAGAAAAAGAAGAAATATCCAAAGTGCCTTATTCATCAACAGTAGGCAGTTTGATGTATATTATGGTTTGCACTAGGCTAGATATAGCTTATGCAGTTGGAGTTGTCGGTCGATTTCTCTTTATTCCTGGTAAGGAACATTGGATATTAGTAAAATGGATCTTAAGATATTTAAGAGGTACTACTAGGTTGTGTTTATGTTTTGGCATTGGTAAACCTGTGCTAGAGGGTTACACAGATGCAGACATGGTTGGTGATATTGATTCTAGAAAATCCACATCAGGGTTCTTGATGACTTTTGCAAGGGGAGCAGTCTCTTGGCAGTCTAAGTTACAGAATTGTGTTGCTCTATCGACCACAGAAGTAGAATATATAGCAATTACTGAAGCTTATAAGGAAGTTTTATGGATAAAAAATTTTCTACAGGAATTGGGTTTAAAACAGGAAGGATACACTGTTTACTGTGACAGTCAGAGTGCCATCCACCTCTCTAAGAATTCAACATGTCATTTTAGATCCAAGCATATTGATGTAAGATATCATTGGATTCGTGATGTGCTTGAGATGAAAGAATTATATTTAGAAAAAGTGCATACCGATGAGAATAGTTCAAATATGTTGATATAGTCATTGCCTAAAGAGAAACTTGAAGCATGTAGACAGAGAGCGAGCTTAGTACACCCCACCATATAAGCTGGAGGGGGAGAATTGTTGGGTCCAACCCATAAGTGGGCTTGGACTGGTTAAACTTACCTTTATGAAAAAAAAAGGTAAAGTGAGAAAACCCTAACTAAGTGGAGGCTGCAGTGGGCATGGGTGAGTTGCTATCGGCAGCTGTAGAAACAGAGAGCATAGTGAGGAGAAAGAGAAAGAAAAGAATAGGGAGAGAGAGAACTTTGGCAAGATCGAATGGTGAAACTTTCTCAGATTTGGTCTAAATTTTATATAGAGAATCCATGCAGTAAGCTCTACAATCCTAATGATATTGATCTATAATCTATCCTCTCTATGATGGTTTCCTGCAATATCTACTTGGTGAGATTTGGTATTTACCTATTGTAAGATCTATATATTTTGATGATGCTATCTCATTTGTAAACCAAAACATATATTCTTGATGTTGTGGTAATCTTTTAGTTGTCTATAGAAGCTTCATTATAAACCTATTATCATAGTGGTGATAGTGGAAGTTAAGTAGACTACGGTCCCGTGGTTTTTTCCGTATTAGGTTTTTCATGTTAAAATTTAGTGTCTCACTTTATGGGTAATTTATTATCTTATTATGATTAATATTTGTCTTTGGTAATAAGTTGGTAAATTTGATAAGAAACCTATTTTAATACATAAAGAGGAAAAAATTATTATTCTGTATTTAATAGTTTTTTCCCAACATGTTTTTCTACTAACCCAAATCAAGAAAAAATATGATTATGCCACGACCCCCAATAGAAGAGTCAAAGACATCCTTACCATTAGTGTTGGATGGTGAGATTATGGCAATAGATCAACTTGTGAGAACTTGCTTTTGTATATTGTTGCTTATTGTGATGAGCAGCATCCCCAACTCAGGATCTTAACATATTTAACTGATGCCTCCTACAAAAACTAAGGATATAGACCAAGAACAACAATGAGATCTCATAGCATCAAGAAAACAAGAAGGTCGAAGAAAAATCAATAAAACCAAGAAATCTAATTCAGAAAAAAATCATTACAAGTAGGGGAAGAAAAAGATTCGCTCTTCCTCTAGAGTTATTGTAGGATCATGAATTTTCATTACAAGTAGTAGACAAATAAATGGCAACAAAACATATAAAACCATAGAAGAAAAAAGAATTCAATTATTCGAAAGCACGAGAAGTAAAGACTAATAAAAAGAATATAATCATTTGCTTTTTTTAAAGCAAGAGATAGGTTCTTCTCTTCTTATTCTTGAATTCTCGAAGGAACACAAGACACTCTCATCAAGCAGCTACATAATTCTCATAGTGTGATCCTCGATTTTTTTTGTTTTTCTTTGTTTGACTACTCTAGCAATTTTCAATTCTTTTTGTTGCATTTCATGACCAGGAATTAAATGACACATTATCAATGGTAAGATAAGGCAAAAGTTTCTGTTGCAAATTGTCCTCTTTGAAGATTCTAATTCAGATTCAGATAGTGCATGAATCTAGTTAGTGCAACAACATGCTAGATAAATTTTTGTATGTAAAGGAAGCTAGATATGTAGTAGAACACAGACACTAGGGAAAAAGGAGTCAGCATGCCAATTATTACATAAACGTCTACATAAGAACTTTTTGACACTGATAATTACATAAACATCTACATTAGAACTATGACTTCTGTTGAAGTGTCTTCTGAGAATAATCTTGCAGATTTTGCCAATTATTTCTTCCAAATTTCTCTCAAAGAAATCTAATGTGCAACATGGGCTTCCCATTAGTTAAATGCACGCAACAAATTGCTATGAACTACAAAAGTTGAAGGAAACTGAAATAAACCACAAGAACAAGCATATACCTGAAAGTATAGAAAAAAGTGACGGAATCCCATGAAAAAAAAGGTTTGACAGAAGCAAGTAATTAAAATAGCAAAGGGAAGGGAGGACATTTAGAAGACCCTAATGATTCAAGGATAACCCTAATCTCAAGACAAAGAAAGAAGCTATGTGCCATCTTTGTCATTGGCCATCAACAAATGTATCCTCTATTTTAAATCAGTTTTACAACTAAACATTTAAAAAATGGTAACAAAAAGAATTAAATCAAGCAAGCACAGTGACAAACCAATCACAAGTTTAACTAATATTCTTGATGCCCATATAATCAAATCCTATGATGAAGTTTATAGTTCTAATGGATGAAAAAGAATAAGAAACCTGTAGATGGTGTAAGAGATATGAAATACAGAGCCATAAATGTAGTTCCATGTGCCAAAATACTGCCTAAAAATGATAAATTTTCGAACAATGACAACGTTTGAGATGAAGAGATTGTGAGACCCCCATTAGTCCTAAATTGGAAGTGGGCTAGTAAGGATGTTGATGCATATATCATAATACTATAAAGTAACACCTCAAGTAAGTTTTGGCCAACAAAGCCAACATGTTTCTAGTTGACATCATGACGATTTACAACCAGCTTTTAACTTTTTTGATAAACCATCCCACTATCATTAGAAGTCATCTTTGACTTAGTAAAAGTGTTGTTAAAAGTTATCTTTGACTTGGTAAAAGAAGTTGCAACCAATTTTCAACTAAGGGTTGTTAAGGGTTGTTTGCATTAGTGGGTTACATGTGATCTCTCTTTCTTCAGTGCACACAGTTGAGAAGGGTGTGTAGAGCGAGCGAAGTTGCCAATAGGTTGTCTGATGAGGACTAAGTGCTTTTTACACTAATAATTTTTCTCCCTATAGTGAAGATCTGAAGCGTGCTTTGTGGACATTGCTTAGTTTGAGTGAATCACGTAAATCTGTGTCTTTATTTGTGTTTTATTCTTTCTTGCTTCTTTGAACCTGGTATCAGGAGACTTGTTTATCTCCTAACACTATGGCTTAATATCAGCTTCTAGAGGTTGATCAAATTTGTAATCAAGCACTAAACCATGAAAATCTGAAAGGCCACTTTGGCTATAGATGGGTAACTTCATGCAACTAAGAACCAAACCCAACGACCTGAAAATGTAAGAAAAGATAGTATTCATATTAATAGCACAAAAGAGTTAATAAATCAACTAACTAGATGAAATTTAATTCCACAATAACTGCAAAAATATGTGTAAAAGAGCAAATCATGTTTATTCCACTAACTGCAAAGACATTACAGAAGTTGTTCTTGTTAAAATTATGCTTTCGTTGAATGTATTTATCAAGCACACTTGATCATCAAAAGGAAAAAAGGAAAATAAAAGGATCCTTCATGTTAAGAATTAACATGTTACATGTTCAAAGAGAGAATAAGGTTTATTTATGGATACTGTGACTGACTTAAGATGCAACCAAATTAGAGCAAACCATGTAATGCTATTGTTGAAGCTCAGAAGTTCCAAGGTTTTGATATAGAAACAGACTAAAAAACTTTAAATGTAACAAAATGGTTAGAAAAAATCTAGTACACTAACTACACTTGTCCCATCATCAATAAATCCTTTGAAGGATCCAAGCAGCCCTATAATGATTAACAAAACGGGTCAGATTGATGTCAAGTCAAATCATGGTAATGCATGCAAAAATTACTCCATAGAAATCAGACATAAGCATTCAGAATTAGAAGAAATAAATATGGCAACTCTGATACTCCTTGTCTCATATTGTAGGCATTTAATCAAATAGATAGTAGATCTACAATATGGGATGGACATGTAAGCAAACTATCTAATAGTGTCCAAAGAAATAAATAAGCATACCTCTTCATAAGCTAAATGAATAAACCCAATGCAAATTAGAAAAGCAACTAACTAAATAGAACTTCAGTATATAAAACATAAAACCATAGATGCATCGAAAAGAAATACCTAAATATTGTTGCCTTTAAATGACAATGTGGCAAGGACAAAATGCACATACAATCTCAATGAAATGCAAGGATGAGAACATCAGGTAGATGTCAGTAAAACAAAAAATAACATCCAGTATTAAACTATAATATGTTATGACACGAAGTCATCTCAAACTCAAAACAATATAAGCAAACAAATCCCTCAAAGAACCATAACAATATATGCAGATAATTATTATGTGATGTTTAAGCATTCATAAAAAGTTGAAGCTAAAGTCAATGGAAACAAACAAAGGTATTTGTTATACTGTAGATCTCAGAGTGTTTTGCAAATCACAGTAAAGAAGAAACTCTCTCTTGAACATTTTATTTAAGGTCAAATTAGTACAGTTTCTATGAATTACTAAATATTAAATTTGTCAAGCTTTTGGGTTCGATTTGCTCAAATTTTGCTAAGATTCTAGAGGTATTTCTGGATGTTGATAAGTGGAATAACCTGAATCAAATATAAGTGAAAATAGTAAAACAACGAAGATTAAAGCAAATAGAGTCATTTATAAGGATGACCAATGGAAACAAATCATCTTCAATCATCTCTAATCATGAACTCTAACAAAGAATACACATCCATGAATTGCAAGAAAAAAACTAAACGCAACAGCATTTCGATGTTTTAGCATAACTAGTTCCACAAAATGCTTGTCAAGACTACGGAACCTCTTAATCACAAACTCTTATCTTTCAATAGCATGATAGTAGAATGAAAGAAGGAACTAAATCAATGGTACGTCGGGAATGTTTACTTTTTAATGGTTCATTTTAATGCTTCTATCTAAATGTAGATATCACAGCCAACTGAACTTGAAAAGAAAGGGTAAAACAAATCAACTGTACCTTCCATCTATTATGGTGTCCAGTTATTTTAATGCTTCTATCTAAATGCAGATATCAGAGCAAACTGAACTTGAAAAGAAAGGGTAAAACAAAACAACTGTAACTTCCATATGTTATGGTGTAGATTTACTTTAACTTTGCATAATCATATTGCATTAGAGGAAGATCATGTCTGTCTAAAAAAAAACTGATACTAGATGTTCTTTTCATCAGATCCAAGAATTGGTACAAGATACTCAGGTGATAACTATGTCCTAATACATCTAAACTTGGATAACACCAGTAACAGTAAACAAATAATAAAACTATGACAGTGTTGCTAAAAAATATGTGGGCACCTGAGACACTGAATGGACTCATTTCAACTATTTAAGTGATTGAGTGCGCATGATCATGCTCAACATGCAAAAGACAATCATAGATGAATCTTTCTTTTCTAGATGCACATATAAGGTTCACTTTTAGATGACTTTGAGAGTGGTGCATGAACTGACAAGCAGAATTTTATGCATGCTACCTAAGATTCAGATCATGGATCTCGACATGATGATTATATATGGGCTTGTACCATATAGTAATAGTTGAAATTCGATTGTTATCGACCTATAATGATTGGTAACGATCGAATATCGACCATTATTGATTGACAACTCAAATATGATCCTTTCTAATGGTCAAATCTATTTTAAAGTATTTTTAAACCCTTTCTTGCCCTTTTACTCTCTCAAACTTTTATACTCTCTCTCAATCTCTTTATCACTTCTTCTTTCTCTCATTTTCACGTTTGCAGTCCTTTAAAACTTTATAAAACTATGATTTATGGATTTGATCAAGCTTTGGGGACTAATTAGGGAGGATTAACACCTAAGAAGAACCCTATAATTAAAATTATATAGACAACTTTTCATTCACTTTTAACAACTCGTTCAGTTTGGAGATATGATAGCAACATGGATAGTAATGCCTCAATCGACAATGGCAGCGACGAGACCATCAACTCTCCTATATCATCATTATCATTGAGACACTATTGTCCATATCACTACCATGTCTTTGGATCTTGAGAGTTGTGGAATGCGATCGAAAAGTTATCACTTATCTTTTAATTAGCTAAATCTTCTTCTTACTTAAGTATTAAGCCCATCTAATTATCCTCCCAAACTTATTGCAATCCACAAATCATAAGCTTATGAAGTTTTAAGAAAGTGCAAAATGAGATAAAGAAGAGATTTAGAAAGAAATTAAGAGTTAAGAGTTTGAGAGAGTAACAGAGGGTGAAAGAGGAGGAAAGGGTTTAAAAGCCCTTTCAAAGAGATCTAACCATTGAAAAGGTCATATCTGAGCCGTCCATAGGTAATAATTGGATTTCGACCATTACCAAGTGGTACAATCCCGTATTGAATAATATAGAGCCTTTTAGTATATACCACCCAGTACACGATGGTCCACGTATCGATCCCGTGTTGGACTGATACTATCATAACCACTTAAACAACAACGTCAAAAATCATTAAGCAACTAGTACTCAACCCATACCATTCCATTCATTTAATACTTTGATAACTGACATGTCTTGAGCCTAATACCAATAAAACAATTTAAACAACAGAGTAAAAAATAAAATAGAATCAACCTCCAAGTGAGATGACCCAATATAAACTAGGAGTCTTCAGTCATGAACTATAAAAGTAATAAAAAAGGGAGATGACATAATAAAAACTTTCTAACCGTAGTAGGATCATGAGGCATCTTATATTATCCAATTAATAGGTTCTAAAAATAATACAAAATAGAAGAGCAAGATATGATATCTTTGTTATGCCAATAAATTCAATTACAAAGAAAATGTCATTAAAAACAAGCAAACGTAAAGAATCGCATTTAAGAACTTAAAAACAAGTATAGAATCGAGCAAGTACCTTCTTCCCACCCTGCACAACCTCTTCCTTCCTCTCAAGCTCTTTATTGTCTGCATTGGCTCTTCTTGCCACATAGGTGAACAACATGCCTCTTTTAAAGGTGTCAATAATCTTTCAAAAACTCAAAAAGCAAGTCAATTGTAAGATTAAGTGCATACCTCATAACTGTCCTACGCTCCATTTCTGAGTTTCTCTCGATTCTATAAATTTGCTTTTCTTATGAATGAAAGGGATGCTTTACCTCTCTTTTAAAGGCACCCATCTAATTGAAATGCTTCTATTTTTTATGAATTCAAAAAAGTCAATTATGATCGGATGCTTACTTTGTATCCATCCTCCACACCATCACCTTGGCATATTAGTATTTCTTCTAGACAACAAGTTCTTAGAACTCCCAAATGGGCCATCGAAGATGACTTGCTTTCCTCTTGTTATCACTCGCTACTACATATACTATCTCTAACCGTTGTGACCATTCTTTACCCTCTTCACCTTCTGCCTTCTAATACCAAAACAACCCATCAACCTTTGTGAATGAGGTCCAACTTGGGGCTTGCCTTTAACAACATTTCATTTGGCAATCACAATAAATGTTTGGCAATCATAATAATTTCAATCTGAAGTTAACTAACAATTTTTGCAATCTTTTCACCAACTAATTTCTTAAGTACCAAAGTCTCTTATGTGATAGAATATTGTTGTTTTGATCTCAGTTTGTTTATTGTGTTGTAGGTATTGTGTAACTACAAATGATTGCTAGTTCAATTTAGAAACAATTTAAAATCCTACCCTAAATCATATAAAAATAAAATCACCTAAATTACTTATATTACATAAAATCACTCTAAAATAAGCTCAAAACACACTCTCTTGAGTGGTAAATAATTATAGAACTTTAAACAACAAACCCTATTTCATAACTTTAAACAATAAACCCTAGTACATATGCCTGAATTCTCAATTTTTTCATGACACTCTAAATCCTTTAAAGTCAACCCCCTAAAATCAATCATTTGATGTTCCTAACGATAAAAATGAGAAAATTATTTTACAGAAGTAAAGTTATTGACTTATTTTTTCATACACATAACTATTTATATACGAAGAAGGAAGATTTGAAAGATTGAAAGTTGAGGATTTTTCTGAATAGTCTAATCATTCAGTTACAACAACTTTATCCTTTAACATGCCCCCGTAAGATCAAGTTCCTGCAAAGGATGCCGATCTTGGATCGATGAATTGAAAATAACTTTTGGGAGAGTAATTTCATGAGGGAGTCTGCCAATTGATTTGCCGTGTGAACATGAGAAACTTGTAATTGATGATTCATCACCTGATCTCGTATAAAGTGAAAGTTGATTGCTATATGTTTCATACGAGAGTGGAATACTGGATTGACACATAAGTAGGTAGTGATGACATTATCACAGTATATTATAGGAGTAACAGAAGAGCGGAAGCCAAGTTCTGTGAGCAGATTCATTACCCAATTAAGTTCGATAATTACAGTTATAATAGAGTGATACTCAGCCTCAATGGTTGACCGAGCAACTGTCTTTTATTTCTTAGAACTCCAACTGATTGGATTAGCTCCTAGAAAAATAATATACCCAGATATTGATATTTTATCATCAAAGTTCATAGCCTAGTTAGCGTCAACATAAGTATAAAGCTGAATTGGAGAGTTTTTGTAGAGAAAGATATCATAATCAAGAGTACCTTTAAGATATCATAATACATATTTAATAGCTGACTAATGCATCACAGATGGTCGATGCATGAATTGTGATAGCTTGTTAATGACAAATAAGATATCTGGGTGGGTGAGAGCTAAATTTTATAAGGAACCAATTACTTACCGATATTGTGTAGGATGTGTAGCAGGACTGACATCAATTAACCGAAATGATTCACTAATAGAGAGAGGAGTCGAAGCAACATTTGCATCCTTCATGTTTTTCTTTACTAATAAGTCTTGAGTGTACTTTTGTTGAAAGAGGAAGAGTCTAGAAGATGTAGATGTTGCTTTCACACCCAGAAAATAATTCAAGGGACCGAGATCCTTAAGGGAAAATTTAGCAGCCAACTTGTTAATGAACATTGTGACCTCCATAGAGTTATTGCCTATCACAATAATATCATCAACATATACTAGAAGATATATTATACTGCCAGGTTGTTGACGGAGAAATAAAGAGATATCAGACTTAGAGTTAGAGAAGCCGACTGACATAAAAAATATGCCAAGTTCTTTGTACCAGGTCCGTGGAGCTTGCAGAAGACCATAAATAGCTTTGTGGAGCTTGCATACATGTTTCAAAAATTGAGGATGAAGAAAACCAGGAGATTGCTCCATAAAGACATCATCAGTTAATGTTCCTTGTAAGAATGCATTGTTCACATCAAGTTGTCATAGGTGCCATCCTTTTGAAATGGCTAAACTCAGAATCAGTTGGATTGTTGTGGACTTAACAACAGGGCTAAAAGTCTTTGTAAAATCAACACTGGGATGTTGATGGAAGTCTTTGGCCACTAAGCGGGCCTTGTACCTAGCAATGGACCCATCAGGGTTCCACTTAACTCGAAATACCCACTTACACCCGATGACATTTTGTGCAGGATGAAATGGAACAAGGGTCCAGGTATAGCTATAAAGTAGGGCGTCATATTCATTAGACATAGCCTGATACCAATGGGGGGATTTTTGGGCCTAAGTGACTGTGGTAGGTTCACAGGTCTCAACAAAGGGAGTCACAACTGTGTTAAGATCGAGAACCTGACGTGGTTTGAAAATACCACTCTTAGAGCGTATTGTCATAGGATGCCCACGCGGTGTGGGAGAAGATGGTGGAATTAGTGTGGGAGAAGTTGTAGAACAGGGTGAGTTAGACTGTGGAACATTAGTGGTAGTAGGCTGGGGTGAGGGAAGTGGTTGAGTGTCCAATGATTTGATGTCTGTGGTAGCAGAAGAGGGAGAAAAAAAAGAGGGAGTGAGATGTTATATTGGAGAAATGTTCTACTCATAGGTTGGAGTAGGTGATTCTTGTGGAGATTTATTGGGGAATGGCATGTGCCACTGATACAAATCCACTAAAGTGGGTGATACAGTAGTAGGTCTGTATTATTGAAATGGAAAGGAAGACTCCACAAAGACAACATGACGAGACACAAAGACATTGTGAGTTGAAGGATCATAGCATCAGTAAGCATTATGAACAAAAGAGTAACCAATGAAGGCACAAGGTTGTGACCGTAGAGCCAGTTTATTTGATGCATAAGGACGTAGCCAAGGATAGTAGACACAACCAAAAACTCTAAGTTTTTAAAGATTTGGGGATTGATGAAATAACTTTTCAAATGGTGATTGATTATGGAGGATAAGAGTAGGCATGCGATTTATTAGATAGGCGATGGTCTGAAAAGTTGCAAACCAGAAAGTAGTTGACATGGAACCATGATAGAGAAGTGTGAGACCAGTTTCAACTATATGCCAATGCTTGCGTTCGGCAGAGCCAACTAGTTAAGGAGTGTATGGAGGAGACTTGAGATGTTGAATACTATATGCTAACAAGTGTGATGTTAGTGTTTGATATTCACCCCTACCATCACAATAAATTATTTTGATAGAGGATTAAAAGATATTTTCTACCATTTTTTTGAAAGTAAGGAAGATAGTGGAGACCTAAGACTTATGTTGAAGAGGATAACACTAAGTATATTTAGTAAAATAATCAGTAAAAATAATATATAATCTATATTTATCAAAAAAATACTTGGTGCAAGACCCCAAACATTAGTATATAGAACTTCAAATGGTTGTATGCAAGAAATAAAAGAATGTGCAAATGACAGTAAATGACTTTTATTACTGAGACATGTATTACAATGAGTAACAATATGACTAGCTTTAAATGACGAAAGAGAATAATGTGAAAGAAACATTTGTAGAGTAGAGGTAGAAGGGTGACCAAGATGATGATGCCACACATCCGTGGAAGCAGCAATAGACGAATAGGCAGTAGGATGAGAGGTGGATGGCCACTGGTAGATGTTATTTTTACTCTAGCCTTGAACTAGCAATGCCCCCCGTGTTCAGATCCTTGACAAAAAAGTAGTCAGGAAAAAAATCAATAGAGGTATTATTTTGTTTACAAAATTGAGAGATAGAGATAAGATTTCGTTTGATGTGAGGAGTGCACAACACATCACCAAGTGTAAAGTTAAGATAATGTGAATTAAGCATTGTGGAAGTAGTATGAGTAATAGAAAGTCGCTTACCATCACCAATGATGATGTCATCAGTACCACCAAAGCTATTGGAAAAGGATAAATTCTGGAGATCCGAAGTGATGTGATGAGAGGCGCCATAGTCCATAAGCCATGAGTGTTGATTAGAAGGTGGAGCAGCAGTGAGATATGCCTGGGGCATGGTAGCTAGAGGTTTAGGATGAGATCGACAAACCTTGGTGGAGTGACCAACCTTATCATGCAGCTGGCAAACTACTTGGTGTTGAGGCATAGGAGTAGAATGCCAAGGCTGTTGATAATTATTGTTGCTACCTTGAGGTATGGGAGCAGGGCCAGGGCTGGTGGTGATGGATCTTGCTACCACCCGACATGGGAGCAGGGCGCCAAGATGGTTGGGTACCATAGTTGCCACTTGGATTGTGATAAGATGATGCCTACTCTGGACCCTTGTTGGCATACTTATAGTATTGATTACTCTTCCGTTTAAATTTTTGACTTGGGCAGTAATAGGTTATACTGTTGCCCTATCTTCACACTTCAGATAAGTCTTGTAGTCAGTCAACTTGTCGTATAGCTCTTCAAATGATAGTGGGGAGTCACGCGCCCAGATTTCTATTGCTAATTCTTTATACTCAGCCCCAAAACCATTGAGGGTGTGGACAATAACATCATCATCACTGAGATAATGTCCTATTAAGACTAAGTCATCGATGATTACCTTAATATTGGAGGTAATCAGTGATGGTACTTCCTTCTTATTTTATGTTCATAAGTCTGGAGAGAAGGCCGAGCATGCGAGTGCACGAGCGATTTGCCAAGGTAGTTTATAGCTTACACCATGCTTCGACAGTAGGAGCACATTAAGATATAAGTGGTGCAACGGAACTTGCAATTGAGGCTTGAATCACTTGAAGAATAAGATGGTCCTGTCGTAGCCACAGTTTATGCTCTGGATTCGGTATTTAACTTATTGTTCCTGGGATATCAATCATTGTTGGTGGACAACTAAAGGATCCATCAACATATCCTAACAAATCATATCCAAAGAGGAGATTAGTGAACTGAACGCGTCATGATGCATAGTTCCCTCTTGATAATTTGAAGAGGATGATGACATCAGCACTGATAGAGATTGATCCCGTATAGTGAGAGGTACTTGTGCTTCCTGTAATAACACTTACAGAAATGAGAGAAGTAGTCAATGAAGACATTGTAGAAGAAAGGAATATCGATTACTTTTGGATCAGACTACATGGATGGTTAGATTGATAAAACCGATAGCTGCTGAAAAGTCGCATACGCATGCAACAGTAAGGGAGGAAAAAGAGGCAGTAGTCAGACTGCCGGTTGGAGGGAGCGGAACTAGAGATTAGATCCAGTGATGGGTGCCAGTGGCTACTCTGCATTGCTTCTATGGTTGAAGGGGACACTCGGCTATGAGGGAGCATCGAGGGTCGTAGTTGGAGAGGAGGCGTTGGGTTCTGCAAAGGCTGAGCAAGGGGTTGCAGAGCCTACCACTGAAGAGAATGGCTCACGTTCTGCACATTGTGAGGAAGGGTAACATGGACGCGATGCAGAGCAGGGACGAGATCAAAACGCTTGAAATAGTTGCAGCGAAGAAGAGCACTACTCTGTTTATACAAGAAATCATGGCCGACAAGGGCTGCGGCTAGGGCCGACGAGGGCTGCAGTAGTGATCGGTGGAGGGCGGAGCCCAAATCAGAGGCTACGGCTTCACTGAACGAGGTTGGCGGTTGGGAAGCAGCATGGCCATTGTTGTGGCCAGCGAGACTCTGCTATCGAATGACTTGAGCGATTCTTTGAGGAGGGTTTGTCGTGGTCGAACATCGGGCAAAGGGTTGCTTCGTGACTTAGGTAATTCCAGCTAAGTCTATAAGCTTGTCGCAGGGTGCCACACGGCTTAGGCAAATTTAGCTAAGTCCGTGATAGCTTGGTTACCGATACACAAACCGCCCGCTATTGGGTATCAAAATCGACCATCGACGATCGATTTCGACCGTCGATAATCAATTTCGATCGTCGATGGTCGATTTAGACCATCAGTGGTCGTTTGAGGGAGAAATTAGTCATCGACGGTCGATTGCGGGAGAAATCAACCGTTAGCCGTCAATTAAGGGAGAAAAAGGGAAGAAGAAGAAGAGGAAAAGAAGAAAGAAGAAGAAGAGGAGAAGAAGAATACATGCGTCATCATCGATTTTTCTCCCATGGGGAGAAAGATCGTTTTATCTTTTTTTAATATATTTTAATATTTAATATTATATCATATAATATTTTAATATATCGGGTGGTATACACTGTGTATATTGTTCGGTACCAACAAAATATCGATACATCGATAAGGACCGCTAAATAAAATCTTGATTTAAATACACTATAGGAATGGCTAAGATAGAAAAGAGAGTCAAAAGAAAAAGAAAGATGAGAAGAAAATAGATAGGCGATGGTGGATGACAACACAATTTCTAGCTCCAAACTTATGGAAAAGGCTCAGAAAAGTAATCCCCAATTAAAGCAAACATATATTTTTTTAAAGTTTATCTTTTATAACTGAACTTCCCAAAATAAGGGCAATAAACATCTCAGTTTGAGCTCGAACCAGCAAATATCGATTGGTACAAACCATTGCAATGTAGGGTTCATACCATAGTTGAAGAAATTTAAAGTTTCTGAAATTCAGAATCTGAATGTAAACAATCGATACCATTAAGAGTCCATGTAATTTAGCATAATGAATCAATGACCCCTATCAAAGATTTAAGGGGTAGGAATCAAATGAACATAAGCAGAAAAAACTCTTTGAAGCAATGTTCTGGTACTTAAGAGGTATGTTGCGAGTTCCACATGCGAGAAAGATAAAAAATTAGAGTTATGAAAAGATAACCAATGGTTAATAAATACAAGGACATATCCAAGGAAATTGTACAATTATAACATATTGGGTAAAGGTTTGGTCACACAACCAAACACTAAGGGGCATGTAAATTGCACATCAGCACAATTTTTGGGTACTTTAAGACTTTACGTTCTATTTAACAACATATAATCTCACAATCAGACCTTGTGATCCCACGATCACCTCTATCCTGGAGGCTTGTCAATAATTATAAATCACTAGCATAAATTTGCATCAATGAAGAAGCATGGAAGTTGTTAAATTTATGTTGAACCACATACCACTCTTGGTAACTCTATCTAATATATGTTGTTTTGTAGATTTAAACCAGTTAAATCATATAAATCTTAAGTTTGTTAGATAGCAAATACCAATTAAATAGGGTTTCTAGGTGAGTTCAGATAACCAAAACCAAAAAGGGTATCATGTCTATGTCGACACAGTCGACATGCACCGAACCCATATGAGTCCAACCGAGGACCAATGCGAGTACCTAATGGTACACCAATGCATTTTGAATTGTTAGTTTGAAAAGACTTCTTGTCTACTTTAAATACTATACATAAACGAAGTGCTTAACAAGAAACTATAAACTATCACACATGTGAAAAAAAAAAATGATGAAAAACAATTTTGCAACCTGCCATGCAAATCATCTCACACCATCGTACCCATGTCAATACCTAGCATTTATCTCTGCAATTGAATATACTATTTTTATAGCATAATATATAACTTAAAATTATAAATTTTTCGAAAAAACTACATGTCAATATGTGATGCACCCTAAAATTTCTCTCTTATGATCAATAGTATTACCTAAAAACTTTAAATTATTAAAATAAAACAAATCTTATTATTTAGAGGTGATAATTAACTTGCGCATCATACTGATCAATATAGGTGACACATACCAATCCGCTAGCAGATCGATATGCGGACCGCCTACTACTAGACAATACCCTTGATAAAGTCTCGTATCAGACGATTAGGGACAGTTTTCGCCTCATTACCATCCAAAATAAGTCGATAATGGATGATTTCGATTGTCGCACCTGTCATGAGTGGCTATGGCTTGGCGAAAGAGGAGAAGAAAATGAGACATCTGCGATCGGGAACCGCGAGACGACACTGCAGATGAGGAGAATCTCATGATGCGATAACTTCTTCGTCGCGGTCTTCGCCTCATCACAACAAGGAAAAGAGGAGGCCTCGACAATGTTGCCAAGACGTCACCTCTTTTATTTATTTTTTATGTTATATATATATACTTATGTATATATACCATAAAAATAAAAAAAGTGTATCGAACTACGATACAAAATTGCAAGCCTTGATAATAATATCATTTACAAGTTAAATTCCAAAAAATCAGATAGGAACATTTAAAAGAAATATCTACTTAAGTAACCACACTCGCGGAAATAATAATTCTAAGAATTAATTATAACATATAGTAAGAATTGAATACCTTTACAACAGGTTTTTTCATATTATCATGCAACCACCCAATAGAAACCACATGTTCATAACTCTTCATCGATCAAGTTTCAATGTAATAATTTCCTCTTAATCCTTCCAATTAGCCTCCTAAATTTGTTCCAGTCCACAAATCATAGTTTTGGTGAGTGAAAATGTCAAAATAAGAGAGAGATATGAGTGAAAAAATTCAAAAGAATGTCAAAATAAAAGAGAGATATGAGTGAAAAAATTCAAAAGAATTTAAAAGATTGAGAGAGTGAAATGAGTTAAAAGAGAAAAGGGTTTAAAAACCTTTTTATAATCCTAAAACGATCAAATTGACTATTTGAAACAGGATAATATCAACCGTTGATAAGTAATGATCAAAATCTGACCATTTTCGATTAGTATAGGTCGGTAAAGATGGGATTTCAACATCTGTTTGGTACAAGTAGATAACAATCAAAATCCAAGTGTACTAACCAAGATCGATCAAGAATAATCGGATTTTGATCGTTCTTTGCTATGCACCCTATATCGATACAAGGTATAGTGATCGATGAGAGAGCAATCCACATATCGACATTCATTAGTGCGTACAACACATACCCAGTATGCACCAATACAGCAAACTCTATTCTCAAGCATCAATGTAGTACTTAGTATTGAAATTAAAGAAATGTGAACAAATAGATACAAAAGAAATGCTTAAAACATATTAAGAATTAGAATTTTAGCTTGCCGACTATGAAAAAACATGTAAAAACTAAAATCTAAATACAATATGCCTTTATAAAGGTTAAAAAGGGAAGACTAATTAATATGCTCAAAATAAAGGATGCTAGGTAAAAAGGTTCAATCAAATTCCTCAATAATAGAATGTCTGACCGCTTGAATTATAATAAATTTTGATCACCATTTATTTACAATTTATACATCAAATAAATATTTAAATATACCCCTTTATAGCAACATGCAACTTGAGAAGGTTCTACAGCACAAAATGGGAATTCAATCAGAGCTAAATAGTTAAGAGTGGTGATAATTTTTTATAGTATAACTACTTATGTTTTAAGTATCATAGTATTTATTATTCTTTAAATTATTCAAAAGATTCTAGTTCAAAAAACATAGACTTGTAAAGTCAAAAGCCAATGCTTGGAAGTTGCATAGATTATTTTTTTCTTGTAAAGAAAGTATAATTTAATTACCACATAAAATTCTTTAGATAGAGACAAAAGTTCGAGTTATAAAAACATCTCTTAGATTTAAATTTAAAGATAAAATTACATATGTTGATCCTCCTGGGGTTCTCATGCACTAGTTATGTTTTTATTGTAAATTTTTCCTCATAAAAAAAAGCTTAATTTAATTAACAGATAAAATTTAGATTGATAGTTTGAAAAGAATTCTTGTCTATTTTAAATACTTTACATAAAATAAGTGCTTAACGAAAGAAACTATAAACTATCACACATGTCAACCATAAAAAAGTGAAAACAATTTCGTAACTTGCCATTCTAGTCATCTCACATCTTCGTACCCATGTCAATACCTAGCATTTATCTTTGCAATTGAATATACTATTTCTAGAGTATAATATATAATATAAAATTATAAAATTTTCAAAATAAATCAAGTCTTATTATTTAAAGGTAATAATTAACTTCCACATCATACCGATCATAATGGGCGGTATATACCAATCAGCCAACAAATTGATACGGGGACTGCCTGCTATTAGGTGTACCCTTGACGTAACCCGTATAAGACAATAAGGGACTATTTCAGCCTCGTTACTATCCAAAATAAGTTGATAACGATCGATTTCGACCATTGCCACTTGCTCCCGGGCGGAATCAGCCTTGCTGCAGCCTGGCTGTGATGAGAAAGAGGGAGAAGAAGAATGAGACACTCGCGACCGGAGAACCTCGAGATAGCACCGTAGATAAGAACCTTGCGATGTGACAACTTCTTCGTTGTAGTCTTCTCCTTATCACGACAAGGAAAAGGGGAGGCCTCAATGATGTCACCAAGGATTCTCATCCGCATCGAGAAGAGAAAACGAGGCGACACCATGTCACGGACAAAAATATAAAGAGGGTGCTTAATGTAATGTTCATATATATTCGTGTCCTTCAAGTTTTGTTCATACTTTGTACAACAAGTAACGGGCTAGTGGTAAGCTTGACAGTCCTAGTTTGGTTAGCTTTCGTGGTCAATTTCAGTTTATAAATGAGAGTTGTGTCATATAGATACTTGTGGGGACTTTGGTCTGTAATGGACCTTGATCCTTTGTGTGTGACCATTCAAAGTTTTCAAAGTCCATTGTTCTAATTTGCATTGGCTATATAAAGTGTTTAATGAAGTGGTTACTTATGAATCATGTGAGAAATGATTTCTTTATCTATTTTCTCTTTTGCAGGTCTTAAGGGACTATAGGAAGTTTCGAGAAGACTGACCTTTATAGGTGGACACATGGTGTCACACGACCTAGGTAAAACCAGCTAAGTTCGTGACATTTGGTATCAGAGTTGGAGAAGCACAAGCAGAAACACTTGGCATAAAAACGTGGGGGACCTAGCTGGGCTGTGTGGAGGGCAGCCAGCACACACGAATGTTTGGGGGAAACAGATATTGAGATATAGGAAAATGAGTTGCTTAGAGGAGCAGGCATCCATGATTAGAGTATTCAAAGGAATGACCACCCCTTCACGCGAAAGGCACCACGAGGATACATAAGCTAGAAAGAATACATAGCACAAAGGTTGAGATGGCTAAGTTCGAGCTATGACTCGACGTTGGCAACCAAACTTGACGATACTTAAGGTAAGCGAGATGCTTGATAAAAGATGAGACCATGCAAAGTGGAATGTGTTGCATAGCAATCGAAAGAGTTGTGCAAAGTTCACAAAGGTGAGGGGAATTACTAACTCGAAGAATCTGGTACTAATGCAAGACCTATACGGATGATGGAGTATTAATGGCCATCCCTAGGCGATCGAAACTCGACGCCATGGAGCATTGAAACTTTTTCTTCAGCATGAGAAGGATACGTCCGTAGGAGACTAAAGTGTGCATCAAATTTAGCATGTTGCTATGCCTTGAAGATTGCAGCGAGGGCTGTATTGGTGAAGAGTCACAATCTAACAAGAGTGTTTATAGGGGCAGAATAATGCACAGGTTGTTCAGCAAGATGGAGTAGTCTAAGAGGATGGTGGTATCCAAAACTTCTAGAGAGAAGACTGCAAAGAGGAAATTTGCTCCAACAGGACAGATATCCAAAAGGGATAGGTCCTGGTTCTCTAGAGGGAGAATCATGTGCAACAGATTGCACATGTTGAGGAAGCTTACCTCAAGACAATATTTCCATAAATTCAACGGATTGAACAAGCGACGAGGAGTCATCGCATAATCTCGAATAAGGTAATGCATTGGTGGATACATTGTGAGATCAAGTGAGGGAGCAATTCCTAGTAACATCATACCAAGGCACACATAGAGTCGATATAGAAATCAGACTCAATAGAGGGCCAATCCATGGAATGGTGGGGCGTGAGGGCTACCATCAACTCAATATAAATCGAGGAGCGAAGCAACTTGGGTGGATCTTAACGAAGTATCCATGCAGCATGAAGGGAGTCGACATAGAAAATGGAACATGTAGCGGAGGCACGGAACTTTCCATAGATAGAGGTCCAGGAGATGAACTTTTGTAGAGGTAACGGTGGGATCATGTCATTTAATAGGTTCTTCATCTAGATGGAGCGAACTTATCTTACATGGTGCCAAAGACGAAGGGAGATTTGAGGCACATGCATCTTATCTCAAAGATGCATTTGATAGAGTTACTAAGGTGATTCAGCTTGTGGAGGTAAAGTTGGGATCAGAAGGCCTTAACATAGGGCAAGAGGACGTAGAGGTGGGTACTTGTTAGGACCCTAGCTAAGTTGGGTCTATCCATTCATGATTAAATCGAGTTAAGTCATGTTAGTCTGTCTAGTTGAAGTCAGTTATGAGTTAGGTGAGTCTAATCGAGTTAGTTATAAGTTGGTTAGAGTTGGTTTTATCTTCGGATAAGATGGAGTCAGTTATTATTTTCAATTAAAAGTTTATCAAGTTAGTTAAGAGTCAGTGGGATTCTTGGCAGAGCCCTATAAATAAGGTTATAAACTCTTTTATGAAATTAATCAATGAGAAGTATTAGTTTTAGCCAAAAGGTAAAACCCTAGGAGGCAAATTCCCTCGAAGTGATTTAGGAGGCTCGATCCCCTCGAAGAGATCGTTTATCCCCCTTTCCACCCTCTTCCTCCATGATAGAACCTAAGGTTCTATTAACTAGTATCAGAGCAGCGATCCTTGACATTCTTACTATGATTCCGTGGTTGCTCCTTTTGTCATTATCGTCGTTATCGCTATCATCATCACCGTCATCATCACCGTCATCATTGTCATATTAGCCACCTTACTGTAATAAAAAATAAAGAGAGAGAGAGAGAGAGAGAGAGAGAGAGAAGAAAAAAGAAGTAGTAGCCAACCCTCCTTTCTCCTTATCTTTCGAAAAAGAAAAGGGAGAAAGAAAATAAAGAGAGGGAAGAAGAAGAAGGGGCCACAATTGCACCTTCCCCCTTCTTCCTCCCCTGCTCCTACTACCAGCTACCATCTCCCTTTCCCCTCCTCTTCTCAACTGCCTCTACCACAGCCAATCGGTTGCCAGTCTCCTTTGTCGCAGCCAAGTGATTGCCAGCCGCCGCTGTCGCACCTGCTCCTGTTGCCGGCTAGCCCTCTTAATCCCCTCTTCTCAGCCGCTGGCCACCATCTCCCTCTCCTCCTCAACCATAGCTGTAGCCACATCCTTCCAACCACACTCTCTGTGATCGTTGCTTCACCCGTGCATAACCACATTCTTCCTCTCCTGCCCTGTCGCTGCCCAGCCGTGTCGTTGCCTTCCTTGTCGCAGCAGCCACCCGCCCCTGCCATCCTTAACCACCAGCTGCTACCTTCTTCCTCCTGCGCCGATGCCCCTACTGCTTCCCTATCGCAGCAGCCACCTGCCCCTACCAACCTTAACCATCAGCTATTGTCTTCTTCTAGTCGTGCCCTCTGCTATAAGTACTCGACAACTGTCTTTTTCTAGTCGTGCCCTCTACTACAAGTACTTGGCTGCTGTCTTCTTCTAATCGCGCCCTCTGCCGCAAGTCCTTGGCCACTGTCCTCTTCCTCTACCAGCCACATCATTGCCTTCCTCAACCTTTGCCCGATGGCCCTGTTGCTTCTGCTCTACCACTACGCGGCCTCTCCCCATCGGCCACCTACCGTTGTCATCACTGCCTTTTTGGTCGTTGCCATCTCCCCCCTTCCTCCTCTGCCATAATGTTATTGCAGTCGCTCCCCACGCTGCTGCTCCAACCTTCCCAGTCGTGCCTTCCTCTGCTGCCTCCCTCAATCCACGCAGCCGCATCTCACCTACACCGGCGTCCGCCACTGCTTCCACCTGTTGCCCGTTCCTCCCTACATCCTCCTCTCATCCTGTCATAGCCCTAGCTGTTACAACCTCGATGACCTCATCATAGCAATATACACTGATGGATACGAGATTTGAAGCCTTCGAGGCCCGTATAGAGAATAGACTACAAGAACTCCTTCATGAATTCAGAAGAAGTCGATCTGAAAAGTATGATTATGGGCAGGACACAAGATACCCATGCAAGGACTCCGAAGGAATCCATGGTGGAGATAGCTTCCACTCAACTCAAAGGTGATGCGATCTAGTGGTATGATTTGTTCGAGACCTATCACGGAGTCGCTTTATGGGGATAGTTCAAGAGAGTTTCTGATTTGTTTCAGACTATTAGAGTACAAGAACACTAATGGATAACTCGCCAAAATCCATTAGACTTCCATAGTACAGGAGTACCATAGCAGATTTAAGTACCTGTCGAACCAAATCCGAGATTGGTCAGAGATACAATTGGTGAGAAAATTTATCGAGGGACTTAATACCAAGATTTGATGCGAAGTTAAAGCTCGCCATCCCTGCACCATGATATCATTCGCCAGCATGCATAAAAGAAAAATCAAAATGAACACTCACCGAAACAAAAACTTCTATAGACAGGAAAAATTAACAAAAGAGGACTTTAAAGTGGTCAACATAGACATTCGTAAACAAGAGCAGCTTCTAACGGTTGAGCCAATTAAAGAGGAAATAGAAACTGACAATATGGAACCCGAATATAAAGACTGTGATAAACTTATGATGATTGAACCAGCTAAGGAGGAATAAAAAATTGATAATGTAGAGTCCAATCATGAAGGTTATGCCAACTTATGATAAAAAGTGCTCAAAGGTAAAATAGCTATTTATCGATTTTTTTTTGATGCCCTAGGAAGACTTCAAAGTGGCGATCCTCAAAGAAGACATGGTACTACTACTAACCATCAGATAAAAATGATTCTCTGGAAGACTACAATGACAACTACACAAGAAGACCAAACCACTGCTTACACCAAGTGCCTTATTTAATCGATCAAAGAGTCATGATACGTGACAAATATTGAAGTGCTCCCGAAATCTGATATTGCTCAACCTTGAGGGTAAGGCTGATTTGAAGTGGGCGAGTTTGTTAAGACCCTAGCTAAGTCGGGTCCATCCATTCATTATTAAATCAAGTTGAGTCATGTTAGTCTATCTAATTGAAGTCAGTTATGAGTCGGGTGAGCCCAATCGAGTTAGTTATGAGTTGATTAGAGTTAGTTTTATCTTCAGATAGGATGGAGTTAGTTATTATTTTCAGTTAGAAGTTTATCAAGTTAGTTAAGAGTCGAAGATTAGCAGGATTCTTGACAGAGCCCTATAAATAAGGTTGTAAACTCTTTCATGAAATTAATCAATGAGAAATATTAGTTTTAGCCAAAAAGCAAAACCTTAGGAGGCACATCCCCACTGATCCCCTCGAAGTGATCGTTTATCCCCCTTTCCACTCTCTTCCTCCATGATAGAACCATAGGGTTCTATCAGTACTCTTGAAGAATATGCCACAGTGCTACCTTTCGAGTTATCATGAAGAAAGCGATGCACAATAGAGATTATGCTGGTGGGGAATAGAGGCCTAGGATCCAGACAATGGTGCACCAATTTTAGCAAAGTCGGTGGACTTCGTGAGCTACTATGCGAGAGACTTTCCTAGAGCGATGCTTCGTCCAGGTGTGACTCGAGAATGGGTGGGCGAAGGTGAATTGCTAAAGGAGCGAACACAATTAGAGGTGATGGAAGCCCTTCTATATGCTGACAGAGGCCACATATTAATAGATTGTAGTTTGAGTTTATTACACAAGAATCTGAATGCAATGGAGATGTCACTAGGAGGCGAGATGGTGCAGCGAATCATGGTAGAATAGTTTGAAGCAATACAACACATATAAGAGAAATCTCATGAGGGACTTGATCACGCGGAGATATGATCGAGCTACTGGGAGTTCCATTTCAGTGAACAACACAATGGTACTGCAGAGGTGAGTCTTTCGTGTGTGCATCGAATCTTGCATTAGATGAAGGCCTTGGTCATCAGCATATGGGGACTGTATACCACTGAGGGAGAATTTCGAGTGCAAGTACCAATGAGTCCCATGGGGAGACTTGATCATACAGAGGTATGATCAGAGCGACTGGAGAGTTGGACTGCTCTAGTGCTTATATTCACTTAAGAGAGTCCGGCAAGTCAGAGGACAATCGAGTAAGCGAATGTTGCTACCAAGGAAGCTAAGGAGAACTAAATTGGTGCAAGCCCTGCAATAGGATGGCAGAGGCCATATATGAGAATTATAGTCTGTCTTTCCATCGACTAAGAGAACCACTCGGAGAATATAGAGGTGTTGAAGAAGGTAGTTGAGAGGGGCGATGAAGTGATGATGAGTCCAGAGAAGCTCAGCTACTCAAAAGCAAGGCGTCGATCAAAAAGGAGGTGCACTTAGAGGAGTGCCACAGTGCCGCAGAGGCAGATCTACTGATTGTGGAGAAAGGGACGTAGATGTAATGTAACGGATAGGAGGGCCATGGGCTTGGTAGCGCTATGGTACCGTAGAGGTGGGACTTCTATGGAGTCATCGATCCCTTGCTCTCACGGAGGGAGAGCCTTGGTTGTGAAAGGGACTGAGGTGGAGAATCCAGAGGTAAACTCCAAGTACCTGGACAAGGCTGAAGGGTAGAGGCCAGAGAACTTTATAAGACAGGTGCCAACAAGCTTCTCATCAAGATAGTCAAAAATGGAGGACTTCGAGTTAGTGCAAGAGTACTCGATCAAGGAATGAAGTAGGCAGCATGTGGTGTTGTACCTTTTCTACTCAGAGGAGTAGGTGGCAAAGATGATGGAGAAGAGATACAATCCCAAAGGCGATCAAAACTATCAAAGACTTGCACCAAGTTGAGGTGAATTTTTACACTTTTAAGGTAAAACTTCTTACATTCTAGAAGTACGATGACAGAGAGAAGACGAATCATAGTAGCTAACTCAACGTAAGGAGTGCAAATACTTCAGGTGCTTCGGAAGTGTGAGCAAAGAGTGGGCGAAGACTAGTAACCATCTCAATGCATAAAGTACAACCTCGAGGAGGCGGGTGAAGTCAAGTAGCCTTTGCCTTTTTAACTCTTAAAAGAATGGGTGAAATTGAGTACCCCAGTTTTTTTATTTATTCAATAGAAGAGCTTTGTACAGACCCTTCAAAGAAACCTAATGCCCTTTCAACTCTTAAGAGAATAGGCGAAATTGAGTACCCTAATTCTTTTATTTATCCAGTACAGAAGCTCTACGCAGAGTCAAAGACCCTTCAAAGAAACCTAATGGAAGACAACAATTGTTAAATCCTCACCAATAGTGATCAGTGCTACTGAGATTAAATTATCTACTTCGTTTCCCAATAAAAGACCAATCGAAAGCGAAAGTGATGAAAACCTACTTGGAAGTGACAACTAAGTTGAAGAAGAATTGATAGGCAAATTTTATGGAGGAGAACCTTAAAAACTTCAAAGTCTACAAGGTGACGCTCGTTAAAGCTCCAACAAGCATCCACCCAATTTAAGCAACATGAGACCATTGCAATACTAGCACATAACAGGAAGATATTTTCCTTCATCAAAAGGATCCACATGAATGAACAAGAATCAACATAACCCAGGCAATCTCACACCAAAGTCAATCATTGATGCGTTGAAGTAGCATGGCGAATCAGAGTTCGACTACTCAATAACAATGGCAGAGAGTAGTTGGGAGCCAAGAGGTGTGTTGCAGCCAAAGCAAAATATCAAAGATTCAGCAAAAGGTAAGGAGATGCAACACATATGGTGGCTTCGATGAGGACATCGAAGGACTAAGTGGGGGAGAATGTCACGAACAAAAGTATAAAGAGGGTGCTCAATATAATACTCATGTATATCTCTGTCCTTTGGGTTTTGTTCATACTTTGTATAACAAGTAGCGGGCTAGTAATAAGCCTGGTAGCCCTAGTTTAGTTAGCTTTTATGACTGATTTTGGCTTGTAAATGAGAGTTGTATCATGTGGACACTTGTGGGGACTTTGGTGTGTAATGGACCTTGATCCTTTGTGTGTGATTGTTCAGAGTTTGTAAAGTCCACGATTCTAATTTGCATTGGCTATATAAAGTAGTTACTTGTGGATCCCATGAGAGATGATTTCTTTAACCCATTTTCTCTTTTATAGGTCCTAAGGGGCCATAGGAGGTTTCAGGGAGGTTGACCTTTGTAGATGGATACACGATGGTGCCGCACGACTTAGGCAAAACTAGTTAAGCTTGTGATAATCGCTTCTTTTCTCTATTTTTTTATGTTATATATATATCACAAAAAATAAAAAAAGCGTATCGAGTAGCATGCGCATATTGTACCATACTAAGCAGAGTTTGATATGTCGATACGGTACAAAATTGCAAGACTTGATAATTATGTCATTTGCAAGTTAAATTCTACATAACCATAAAATAAATATCCACTTGAGTAACCACATGACCGAAAATAACAATTCTAAGAATTAAGTATAACATATAGTAAGAATTTCATAATTGTACATTAGGATTTTTCAAATTATCAAGCAGCCACCTAGTAGAAACCACATGTTCATAACTCTCATCAATCAAGTTTCAATGTAATAATTTCCTCTTAATCCTCCCAATTAGCCTCCTAAATTTTATCCAGTCCATAAATTGTAGCTTTGGTGAGCTTAGGAGAGTGAAAATGTCAAAATAAGAAAGAAGTGTAAGTGAAAAAGAATTCAAAAGATTGAGAGAGTGAAATAAATTGAAAGAGAAAAGGGTTTTAAAACCCTTTTCTAAGCCTCAAACGATTAAATTGACCGTTTGAAATAGGATAATCTCAACCCTTGATCAGTAACGATCTAAATCGAACCATTTTCAATTGGTATAGATCGATAATGATAGGATTTCAACTGTTACTGATAGTTCAAGTCGATAACAATCGAAATCCCAACATACTGACCAGTGCTAATCAGTAATGATCGGATTTTAACCGATATTCCCCGGTACAGACCCTATATCGCCCAATACAGGGTCAAGTGATCGGTACCGCCCGATAGAGAGCAGTCTGCATATCGACATCCTGTTAGACCGATATATACCTGTGACAATTTTTTATAGGATAACTACTTACATTTTAAGTTTCATACTATCCATTATTTTGTAAATTATTCAAAAGATTCTAGTTTAAAAAAACATAGACTTATAAAATCATAAGCCAATTTTTGGAAGTTGCATAGATTCTTTTTTCTTGTCTGGATCTTCTGATACTACTTGTCTCATATTGTAGGCATTTAATCAAAATAGATAGTACATCTACAATATGGGATGGACATGTAAGCAAACTATCTAATAGTGTCCAAAGATATAAATAAGCATACCTCTTCATAAGCTAAATGAATAAAAACCAATGCAAATTAGAAAAGCAAGTAATTAAATAGAACTTCAGTATATAGAACATAAATCCATAGCAACATTGAAAAGGCATACCTAAATGTTGTTGCCTTTAAATGACAATTCATGAGGCAAGGAAAAAATGCACATGCAATTTCAATGAATGCAATGATGAGAACATCAGCTAGATTTCAGTAAAACAAAAAATAACATTCAGCATTAAACTATAAAGTGTTATGACACGAAGTCATCTCAAGCTCAAAACAATATAAGCAAACAAATCTCTCAAAGAACCATAATAACATGCAGATAATTATTATGTGATGTTTAAGCGTTCATAAAAAGTTGAAGGTAAAGTCAATAAAAAGAAACAAAAATATGAGCATTAAGTCTTTATTAGTTTTTTTAACAGGGAAAATTAGCTCGGTATTGTTTATACTGTAGATCTCAGAGTGTTTTGTAAATCATAGTAAAGAAGAAACTCTCTTTGAACATTTTGTTTAAGGTCAAATTGGTACAGTTTCTATGAATTACTAAATATTAAATTTGACAAGCTTTTGGGTCCGATTTGCTCAAATTTTGCTAAGATTCTAGAGGTATTTCTGGATGTTGATAAGCGGAATAATCTGAAATAAATACAAGTGAAAATATTAAAACAATGAATATTAAAGCAAATAGAGTCATTTATAAGGATGACCAATGGAAACAAATCATCTTCAATCATCTCTAATCATGAATTCTAACAAATATTACACATCCATGAATTGCAAGAAAAAACTGAACACAACAATCTTTTTGATGTTTTAGTATAACTAGTTCCACAAAATGCTTGCCAAGACTATAGAACCTCTTAATCACAAACTCTTATCTTTCGGTAGCATGATAGTAGAATGAAAGAAGGAACTAAATGCATGGTGCGTCGCATATATTTATGGAGAAAAGAAAAGCATGCCTTGAACATTAAACTCCAAAAGCTTAACAGTAGAATTTAAAAGAAAAGCTCAATCTGAACATTGTGGCATAATTTTGGGCCAAAAAACCTTTAACTATACTTTGATAAATCTTATAATCTGGATCTTCTTGGAAGCAACTTCAATTACTTGTCCTCCATATTAGCTGGGTTTTTATTTAGATAGAGCAGTGGGAAAAAAAAATGACAAAGAGACATAAGCTAAAAAAATAATAAAGAGAACAAGATAGGTAGGGAAAACAAGACATAATCCAAAAAGAAAAATAGATAAGTTAAATTCTAAAATTGTGTTGACCATTGCATTTTTTGGATGCACCCTTAGTCCTCTTAATTTGTGCCATGGTAGAATTTGTAACCTCATGCAATAAATCTGAAATCAATAGGTTGGAAGCTACTGTTTCTCGGAGGTCAAGGTGCTCCTTGGGATTAGCAGTGACTCCACCACATGAAGAATTCCAATAAATCCCAACAACAAACACAAAATACAAAACGTGACGACAGAGTACACAAGAAGAATAAACGAAAAACGAAAAAAAAAAAGAGCACCTTGGAGATCTTGGAGACTAGGAGACAAAAGGAATATCACTAGTAAGAAGCTAGAGGTTCACCATCTCATCTCACCTCGATCTCAGTTTTTTAGCCCTTTAATTCAAAATATATGTATCCCTACCTCAAGGCAAAGAAAAGAAAATCGTTGAATATGCTAACTTAATTTGACATCAAGTCACAAGACAAACGGAGAGAAGTCCTGCTCTAAAGGAGGACAAAGTAGAACATGCTCAATGCATGCAAATGCTAGTGTTCATGAAAGTGTATATCATATAATAGAGCTGAAACATATAATGCATGTTGTTTCAGTTTATTTGGCTCCTCGCAAGCAATGAGATTTTGTTTGCAAAGCAGACAGAAATATAGCAAGCACTAGCACCAAAGAACCTTTATGGTTTAGCTACATGGCACTGGTAGCAGCACCTCTCAATCAAGCAATTTGCAGTCCAAACTCTGGTATTCCGATGAGATAGACAACAAGTTCAGCAAGCAAAGGGCTACATTATGAGTGGAATTTGTTAAACTTCCTGCCCTCATGGTAACCATCAGCACTGCACAACAAGGAAACAAGGAAGGAAGTATTTGTAGTATCAACAAATAATGAAGCTTTCATGAAAAAGAGATGCAAGGATTCTGTGAAATGGTCATAAAAATGGACGGTTAAGAAGTGATAGACAAATCTAATATTAGGTTTTTCATTTCAAATTTAGAAACCAACTTCTTTCTTCTTTTTATTTTTATCTTCTAAGTGAAATACTTAGGTAGGATCTAACTGCTGGAGTAGGTTTTGATGGCAAGAAGAGTATGAGGCCATGATAGTTTAATTTACCGATTATAATTGATCTGAACCAAGTCATTTTCGATCAAGTTCCTCATATCCAATCCATCAGGAAGAATGCAGCTTAAAAGGGGTAGATTGCCTTATAGTAAAACTAAAATATGCAAAATTATACTTCCACTAAGGTGTAGTTGAAATAAAATCAGAATGAAAAAAGAAAACTAAACTAAGGTTTGCATATCCTTGAGCAACATCTAGTATCACTTTGAAGAGCAGGCAATTCACCAATTAGCCCCAAAACAAGAAGCAATTGACTTCTTCAGAGAAAGTAAAACGAGGAGCAGAGTTGAATATGTGCCTTATGGTAAGAATATAAATTATAGATAAGAATTTGTAACAATTTACTCATGGAAACCATTTAAAATGCAATCAAAACTAAGTTGGGATTTTGTTAAATGCCTTCTTGATAAGATTCACCACAGAACGTTATTTATTTTCCACAAAATCATTCCTGAAATTTCATAGAGCCTTCAGGATTGACAATTTTGTACCAGAGCTATGCACAAATGTTCCTCAAAAACCTTGCAAATCAAAAGGAAATGCATTTACCACGTCAACAATTTAGACATGTAGGCATAAGAATCTGGAATTGACATAGAAAACTATTTGATAGATAGTTGACATCCAAATAAAAACAAGAAGGCTTATAAATAAACATCCAATGGCGAGGTTTATGCAAATATCAATAGTTTGTGCTGGTTTCCAACTTCAGACAAGTCGACACAATAATTCAACAAGGTATTATGTAAACAGTTTGAAAGAGTCATCCAATGTGATGTGTGAAAATGCAAAGAACTAAGCAATGTTACACTTCATTCTACACCATCTCAAGTTTATGTTAACCATCGGGGATTACTTTTTAATGGTTCAATTTAATGCTTCTATTTAAATGCAGATATCACAGCCAACTGAACTTGAAAAGAAAGGGTAAAACAAAATAACTGTATCTTCCATCTATTATGTGTCGAGTAATTTTAATGCTTCTATCTAAATGCAGATATCAGAGCAAACTGAACTTGAAAAGAAAGGGTAAAACAAAACAACTGTACCTTCCATATGTTATGGTGTAGAGTTACTTTAACCTTGCAGAATCATATTGCATTAGAGGAAGATCATGTCTTTGTCTTAAGAAACAAGTACTAGATGTTCTTATCATCAGATCCAAGAATTGGTACACAGATACTCAGGTGATAACTATGTCTTAATACATCTAAACTTGCATAGCACCAGCAGTAAACAAATAACAAAACTATGTCAGTGTTGCTAAAAAATATGTGGGCACCTGATACACTCAATGGACTCATTTCAACTATATAGGTGATTGAGTGTGCATGATCATGCTGAACTTTGAGTGTGATGCATGAACTGAGGAGCAGAATTTTATGCATACCACCTAAGATTTAAATCATGGACATCGATATGACGATTATCTACGGGCTTGTACCACTAGGTAATAGTTGAAATTCTGGTTGTTATCGGCCTGTAATGATCGAATATTGACCATTATTGACATACAACTCAAATCTGATCATTTCCAATGGTCAAATCCATTTTCAAGGATTTTTACTCTCTCTAACTTTTATACTCTCTCAATCTCTTTTTCACATCTTCTTTCTCTCATTTTCATGTTTGCGATCTTTTAAGACTACATGAAACTATGATTTATGGATTTGATCAAGCTTTTGAGGCTAATTAGGGAGAATTAATACCTAAGAAGAACCCTCTAATTAACTATATGTAGACAACTTTTCATTCACTTTTAACAACCCGTTCAGTTTGGAGATATGATAACAACATGCACAGTAGTGCCTCAACTGACGATGGCAATGACGGGACTATTAATTCTCCTACATCGTCGTCATCATCAATTGAGACACTAGTGTCTACGTCGCTACCATGTCTTTGAACCTTGAGGGTTATGGAATGCAATTGAAAAGTTATTACTTACCTTTTAATTAGAGAATTCTTATTCTTACTTAGGTGTTAAGCCCATCTAATTAGCCTCCCAAACTTATTGCAATCCACAAATCATAGGCTTGTGAAGTTTTAAGAAAATGCAAATGTGAGAACGAGAGAAAGAAGTGAATGAGAAAGAAATTAAGAGCTAAGAGTTTGAGAGAGTGAAAGGGGGTGAAAGAGAAGGAAAAGGTTTAAAAGCCCTTTTAAATAGATCTAACCATTGAAAAGGGTCAGATCTGAGCTGTTCGTAGGTAACGATTAGATTTCGATAGTGACCGAGTGGTACAAGCCCGTATCGAGCGATACAAAGCCTTTTAGTATATACCACCAGTACATGAAGGTCTGTGTATCGATCCCATGTTGGACCAATACTAGCATAACCACTTAAACAACAACGTCAAAAATCATGAAGCAACTAGTACTCATCCCATATCATTCCATGTCATTTAATACTTCAAGAACTGACATACCTTGAGCCTAATACCAATAAAATAATTTAAACAACAGAGTAAAAAATCAAATACAATCAGCCTCCAAGAGTGAGATGACCCAACAGAAACTAGAAGTCTTCAGTCATGAACTATAAAAGTAACAAAATAGAAGAGATGACAAAGAGAGATGACACAACAAAAACTTTCTAAGAGTAGTATTGACCATAAGCCATCTTATGTTATCCAATTAATAGGTTCTAGAAATAATACAAAATAGAAGAGCAAGATATGATATCTTTGTTAGGCTAGTAAATTCAATTACAAAGAAAATGTCATTAAAAACAAGCAAACATAAAGGATCGTATTTAAGAAACCACTTGAAGAACTTAAAAACAAGTATGGAATCAAGCAAGTACATTCTTCACACACTGCACAACCTCTTCCTTTCTCTCAAGCTCCTTATTCTCGGCATTGGCTCTTCTTGCCACATAGGTGAACAACATGCCTCTTTTAAAGGTGTCAATAATCTTTCAAAAACTCAAAAAACAAGTCAACTATAAGATTAAGTGCATACCTCATAACTGTCCTACGCTCCATTTCTGAGTTTCTCTCGATTCTGTGGATTTGTTTTTCTTATAAATGAAAGGGATGCTTTACCTCTCTTTTTAGGCACCAATCTAATTAAAATGCTTTCAATTTTTATGAACTCAAAGAAGTCAATTATGATTGAGTGCTTACTTTGTATCCATCCTCTTCACCATCACCTTGGCACATTAGTGTTTCTTCTAGACAACAAGTTCTTAGAACTCTCAAATGGACCATCGAAGATTACTTGCTTTCCTCTTGTTATCACTAGCTACTACATATACTTTTCCTAACCGTTGTGACCATTCTTTACCTTCTTCACCTTCCGCCTTCCAATACCAAAACAGCCCATCAACCTTTGTGAATGAGGTCCAACTTGGGGCTTGCCTTAAATAACATTTCATTTGGCAATCACAATAATTTCAATCTTAAGTTCACTAACAATTTTTGCAATCTTCACATATATCTTCACCAACTAATTTATTAGGTACCAAAGTCTCTTATGTGATAGAATATTTTTATTTTGATATCAATTTGTTTAATGTGTTGTAGGTATTATGTAACTACAAATGATTGCTAGTTCAATTTAGAAACAATTTAAAATCCTACCCTAAATCATATAAAAATGAAATCACGTAAATTACTTCTATTGCATAAAGTCACCCTAAAATAAGCTCAAAACATACTCTCTTGACTAATAAATAATTATAAAACCTTAAACAACAAACCCCATTTTCATAACTTTCTGAAAAGTGGTTGTCTTGTATATATCAGCATCATTCCTAGTCTAAAGTTATATGCCTAGTACATATGTCTGAATTCTCAATTCTTTCACCTGCCATGAAAGACTCTAAATCCTTTGAAGTCAACCTCCTAAAATCAATCATTTGATGTTCCTAAGATGTATCACATCACATGAGTGATAAAAATAGGGGCATAGAAGATACATGAAATAAGCATTTCTCCTATTTCTCTTCTTTTGTAATGAGATAATTAAAAAAATTACTTTATGAATTTTCAATATGCCAATATACTGTTAAAAATTAAAACAAGTAGCAAACGATAATTTATGTCATTTAACACAAAATTTGCTTCACAATAGCCCTGACCGGAGTCCTCAGATAGGTCCCCAAAACTAAAAAATCTTTGTAATACATACATTTCATCATAGAATGAGAAACAAAAATTATTCGTAGAATTTGAATAATCAAAAACATACCCATTGGAGAAGATAATGAAAAATTATTTTGAGCTACCATGAAACAATAGAACATAAAGCAGCAAGAACTATCTTTCCTAATGACACTAAAGCATAATATAAATTTAGCAACTTCTTAACCACCAAAGAGTTCACTCCATGGGACAAAATATCACAAGTTTAGCTTCACAAAATAGAAAAAAAATAAGAAGACAAAATAAATCAAGAAAGATGTTATTATAATGTATAATTTTTCCACTAGAAAGAGAATATTACAAAAATTATCAGTGATAACTTGTCAATTTGTCTATACTCTCAAAAAATGACTTTGAGTTCATAAAAATCAGAACCATTTTTGTTTGGTTTTTTGCTATGTATGTTGAACTTCTACCTCAGAAAACCTCTTCCAATATAAAAAGGGTAAGAATAAGATAAGCCAAATATAATTACAATAGGATTCACTAATTAACACTAAATGTTGATTAGCTAGAAGAACAGTACCAAGAGCACTATCCTTTGTTCCTCATTTAACAGTTCACTAGATGAAAACGAGAAAGTACTGTTGATTATCTAGACAATAAAAAAGGTCATGTACATATAAGATTATAGAATACAATTTAGTTTAGACCAGTGTACTAACTGGAATTCTAGTCTGGTACAAGCATAAACAAGTGTTAAAAAACATGTGGATTACCCTCACACCGGCGGTCTGGGCAGGTCTGTTAAAAAACATAAACAAGTGTTATATGTTATAAGCCCTAATCTCTATGGTTCACTGCCTTCCCTTTACGAGCCCTCGAGCAACTGCCACCTATCATATATTACCTTCCAGTCTCCTTGTCTTCTCTTCCACCTCTTATTCTCCTCTTCCTCCATTATCTTCTCTTAATCCTTCTTCCTTTTCCTCCTCCTCCCTTATTCCTCTTCTTCTTCCTCCCCTCATCTCCCTCCCCCAGTATGGTGTTGATACTGACCAACATACCAACAACTCAATCCTGATAGTACATATCGATCTGAGCTGGACTGATACGAGAATACATTCCTTGTTTATATAAGAAAGCCTATAATCAAAAAAATTAATGTCCTACAATACCACTAAAGAAAACATGCAAAGGGAATATGATGGTGGCTTAGTCTATAAATCATAAGAGATCTATACCATGAGTTATTTTCAATATAGGAAGGAATTAGACTGCCAACCCATATCATGCTTACTGATAGTTCATCAAAGTTGGTACGAGTGTTTGCTCACCAAATAGATTTTCTTCGCATACAGTTACATAGCTCATTGCAAAACTATCTTATCTTTGGCTTGTATTTTTCATATAAGATTTTTTCTAGGAGTTGGGATTTAAAAGTCCTATAAATAATCTTGTATTCTCTTTTCTTTCATCATCAATAGATCAATAAATTTTTAGTCATTGGACAGAAAACAAAGGAGGGAGGAACCTCTATAGAGTTCCAAGAAGGTTGATCCCCTATAGAGATCACCTCAAGCTTAGAATTCACAAGGGTTCTAACACTTGGTATCAAAGCAGTGTTCTTGGTGTCTTGCTGCCCTTCCACAGCCATCCATCAGTCTCCCATAGACGTCCGAAGTAATTCTCACAATTATTTGAAGGTTGTCATCAAATTCCATCGTCGTCTCTGCTACCATAGATCATTCTTTGATCTCCCCGTGAATTGCAACAGGTTATGATTTTCTACCTTATTGCTACTGTAATTTAGTTATCCCTATTCAAAAGATCTAAAAAAATTTATTCCTATTTGTTGCACAAACTTTTTGTCATAAAGTTTCCATCTTTACAATGGAAGTTACGTTGTAGAATTTCAACTGTGCACCCTTGACGATTTGATTTACTGATACATTTTTACTAATCCAATCTCTACAAAATTTTTATGATGGCTTTAGCACATCCTAGCTTTTGATTTCTTTTTAGTTTCGTCAAAAAATTCTTAATATAAACTACTGATCTTTTACATTAAATCTGTTGCACTTTAGACATAAAAATCTACTGTAGTACCTTCCCATGATCTTCGATTTTGCTGAATCTTTTGATGTTGTTTTCTTCTATAAATTTTTTATTAGTATTATTACCTTTACCTTACTAGTAGATTCTCCTTGAGTTACTAGAATCCTTATTTTGAATTGCTGGAAAAGAATCTCGTCTATACTGCTAAAATCTTTCGACGAAAAAAATTCTACTGTAGTACCTTCTCGTATTCCTTGATCTTACCAAAACTTTTGTTCTCGATTTCTTCCATGAATTTTTTGATAGCATTATCTTTCCCTTGTAGTGGATTGCCATTGAGTTTTACTCAATTCCTTATTATGAACTGTTGCATAAATTTCGACTATACTACTAAAATCTTTCCCTAAAAAATTCTATAGTAACATCTTCTTGCATTCTTTGATTTTGCCAAAGCTTTTGTTGTCATTTCTTTCTATGAAATTTTTAACAATATTATGATAGGACTCCAGCAGGGTTGAGTCCCAATCGTTTTAGTTATAGTTAATAAAAACTATGCTAGATTGTAATAAAGCCTCTCGTATCTTATAAAGGAGTATGGCTAGGGTTTGGATTAGTCCTTAGGACTTAGTAGCCACTCCCCCCCTTACTGGGCAAGTTGGCTAGGGTTTTTTCCTGCTTAGGATTTATAGAGCCAACCTAGTCGCCCCTTGTTCCTATTAAGGCAGGATGGCTATAGGAGGGGTAAAAGGGTAATTCTACTTAGGCAAGCGCCCTCTTAGGCTAGGGTTTTGATCCCTATTTAAGATGTAGCCACCCCCCTCTTTTAATCAAGCAATTATCATCTTCAATTCAGCCTTTGTGCCAAGTCTAGGAGGGAGGAACCCCTATAGCATTCCAAGGGTTGATCTCCCTTAGTGATCCAAATCTATAGGGCTCCTTCTGGGGTCTTATCATCTAGTATCAGAGCCACGTTCCTGTTGCCCTATAGCCATCTCAGCCGCCTCCACCTTTCTAAGCAATTCAATTGCTATGACACGCGCCTCCATCTTCCATCCCAGCAACAGATCAAATTAGTCTACTGTTTCCCCTTACGTTTGATATGAAATTCTAGTATATTTTTATAACCCATGCCTCTTCAATATTGCAATATTCTTCATATTATACATAGGAGAAGTTTTCCAAAGTTTCTTTACTGTAAATTTTTACCATCGCAAACGTTATCATCGTTGCGAAGGTGAAATGCTATAGAAATTTTAAGCCAATTGTTGTTACTTGAAACCAAACTTTTGTTCATCGTTTCTGGTCAAAATTTTTACACAATTCTCAAGATCAAGTTGGCTTTCATTTGGATTTAATTTCATAGAAAAACTCCTTCTGGAACCAATTTTCTTGTATGACCTTTCACTATCATGCAGTTCTAGAATTTTATGATGAAGAAATCTGCCTTGCTTCTTTTGCCCTATTTTCATACTGTTATGTTGCCAAATTTTCGTCAAAGTCTCTACTAGTATTGATAGCATCTAAACTAAGGGTTTCTATATAATTTTCTTAAACATTCCTCTAGAATTGACATTGAGAATTCATTTTTTCTCTGACGTAAAAACTGGTTCAGCAGGACAACACATCACAACACTTCTTTTCACTGATTTCTATTAGATTTGAGTGCTATTTTTTATGGGATTTTGGACTCCCTTTTACTTATGTCCAAACCCTACCATCCTCACCAAAAACCCTTCCAAATATTACCCTTAACCGAATCTAAACAACCACCTTCTACTGCCATCCGAGCCCCTGCACCAAAAAAATTGATAAGAGATGAGCTTCATAAACGATCGGCCAAAGGATTGTATTGGCATTGCGATGAACCATGGAGCCATGAACATCGCTACAACAAGGGCCAACTCCTCATGATTGAACCAGTAGAGGATGAGGACAGCAAACCATCTAATGAAGGCCTTGAACCTAAAGAGGAAGCTACAAAGGAAGAGCCCCAACCGACCGACTACGTAGTGCATGCGTTACCTGGCTATTCCAACCCGCAGATGATGGAAGTTGAAGGATTTTTAAAGTAGCAACCCATCACCATTGTCATCAACATAGATAGCACAAATAACTTCCTCAACAGTAAGTTTGTTGCATGTTTAGCACTTCAAATCGAAGGTTGCAACAAGTTTGACATAAAGGTCACTAACGGTCGAATCCTCAATTGCGACCAATGATGCCAGTGGGTGAAGCTACTCCTCCAAGACCAAGAAGTGGTAGTCAATTTCTTCCTCCTACCCATTGATGATTATAAAGCCGTACTTAGGATCGGATGGCTCACAATGCTAGGTGATATCTCCTAGATTTTTTCTAAATTAATTATGAAATTTTATTGCAAAAGGAGACAGGTTACATTGCGAGGCAAGCGCGGGAGTTATATCTCCACTGTTTCGACGCAATAGATGGAGAAAGTTTTGCACAAAGCACATGGGGGATTTTTGATGTATATCTAGCAGCCATCTAAGGGGGAGAATATATAAATTTTAGATCCTAAGCTTGCCCTCTTGCTAGATGAATTCATGGATGTTTTTACAGAGCTATGCGAGCTGCCCCCTAACCGGCCGCATGACCACCGTATTCCTATTTTGCTGGGTAAACCTCTAGTAAATTTGTGTCTGTATCACTACCCTTACTTGTAGAAGGATGAGATCGAGAACATCATCAAAGAGATGCTTGACACTGGGGTGATCCGACCAAGTTGCAACCCTTATTCTTCACTGGTGTTGCTAGTGTACAAGAAGGACGATATATGGTGGATGTGCATTGATTATCGAGCCTTGAATGCTATCACTGTCAAGGACAAATATCCTATACCCATTGTAGATGAGCTCTTGGATGAATTAAAAGGAGCCCGAGTCTTCACTAAACTGGATCTCCATTCCGGTTATCACCAGATTTGGGTATGCACTGAAGATATTTCGAAAACTGCATTATGCATGTATAACGGCCACTGCGAGTTTCCGGTAATGCCTTTCGGACTTATGAATGCTCATTCTACTTTCCAAAGCCTGATGAATGACATCTTCTAGAGTTTTCTATATAAGTTTGTATTGGTGTTCTTTGATGATATCCTCATTTATAGCCCTACGCTTGATATATATTTTCAGCACTTATGAATTGTTCTAACGATTCTTCGGGAGAATACTCTTTATGTTAAATAGAGTCAAAGTGTAGTTTCTTATAGGGTAAAGTGGAGTATCTTGGGCACATTATATCAGAGGATAGAGTAGCAATAGACTAGACAAAGATTGAGGCAATGCAAGGATGACCGAAACCTACAAACGTAAAATTGTTGCGCGGCTTCCTTGAACTCACAGGCTATTACCGAAAATTTGTGAAACATTATGGTAAGATCAGTGCCCCACTTATATCTCTACTAAAGAAAGACTCCTTCTTATGGTCGAAACAAGCTTCTACAACCTTTGAATAACTCAAGGCTGCCATGACGACGATGCCGGTCCTAGCGCTGTCTGATTTCAGCTGCACCTTCCTGATCAAGGTCGACGCGTCCGGAGTTGGGATTAGAGCTATTCTAATGTAAGATAGCCAACCTCTCACTTACATCAGCAAGGCTTTATCTCCCTTACACTTGAAAATATCAGTATATGATAAAGAAATGTTTGCCATTGTATACACCATCACAAAGTGGAGACCCTACCTGATCGGTTGGCGCTTCCAGATTAAGACTGACCATCGAAGTCTTAAGTATTTCCTGGAGCAGAAAATATCTTCACTAGAGCAGCAACATTGGGTAACTAAACTTCTCGGCTTTGATTATGAAATTACTTATCGAAAAGGAAAAGAGAATGTTGTTGCAGATGCTCTATCTTGGCTCCCGGGGCAAGTCGAAATTTCAGCCATCTCCCTTCCCACCACCGACTTCCTCGAACATATTAGGGAGGAGTGGAAGAATGATCCGGAAGTTCGAAGCATCATAGAAAAATTAGAGAAGGATCTGAATTCCGTAGGGCACTACCATGGGACTCGAAGGACTTATGCTATAAAGACCAAATTATTATTGTTCCTTCTTCTCATCACATCAAAGTTATTTTGCATGAAATGCACTCTTCACCTTCGACAGGGCACTTTGGATTTCTGAAGACTTATGAAAGGGTGAAGCAAAACTTTTTCTGGAAGGGCATAAAAAAAATCAATTTATGACTATATATCCAAATGTGATGTATGTCAGTGGCAAAAAGGTGAAATAGTGGGAAGTCCGGTAAATTACAACCGCTACCTATATCAGATTCGACTTAGACGGACATCTCCATGGATTTTATCGAAGGACTGCCACTATCTCAAGGTAAAAGCATGATCTTTGTGGTGGTAGATCGCCTAACTAAATATGCTTATTTTTATATTGTGAGACATCCCTATACTGCTGCCACTATTGCTCAGATTTTTATGAAAAATATTATAAAATTATATGAGATACTAAGGTCGATAGTGAGCGACCATGACAGAGTGTTTATAAGTAAATTTTGGATCAAGCTCTTTCATCTACAGGGCACTCAATTGAAGATGAGCATAGTCTATCATCCACAAACAGACGACTAAACATAAGTGGTGAATAGATGCCTCGAGTTTTACTTACGATGCTTCACCAGCGATCGGCCCAAAAAGTGGACAAGATAGCTTCCCTGGATCGAATGGTGGTACAACACAACTTTTCATTCTTCGACTAAATGTACCCCTTACAAGGCACTATAAGGTCGACCATCCCCTGTAATTCCAGATATATACTTGGTTCGACCAAAGTGGATCAGGTCAACCAAGACCTAATTAACAGGGATAAACTGCTATAGCTACTGAAGGGCAATCTAATTGCCGCTTAAGCCCGCATGAAGTAACAAGCAGATAATCACCAGAGTGAGCAAGAATTTTTAGTAAGGATTGGGTCTATCTTCACCTACAACCATACAAGCAGCTATCCATTAACACAAGAGCATCTATGAAACTATCTCTATGATTTTATGGACCATATAAGATTTTGGAACGTATTGGGGCCATGACATACCGACTTAAACTTCCAGATGATGCCAAAATTCATCCCATCTTCCACATATCCCTACTGAAGCTGAAATTGGGTAAACATGAACTAGCTCAGACTTAGCTGTCGAGCACTATAATTGAAGGTGAAATCCAAACCCAACCTAAAGCTATACTTGATCGAAGAATTGTGATGCACCGATGATGCCCCTCAATTGAAGTACTTGTGAAGTGGAATAACTTACCATCTGAAGATGCAACATGGGAGTCACACGAGGAGCTGAAGACCCGATTTCCAGAGTTTATAGATCCTCAGCTTTGAGGATAAGGCTGATTCTGAGAGGACGAACTTAATAGGACTCCAACAGGGTTAAGTCCTAATCATTTTAGTAGAAGTCAATAAAAACTCTACTAGATTATAATAAAGCCTCTCCTATCTTATAAAGGAGTATAGCTAGGGCTTGGATTAGCCCTTAGGGCTTAGTAGCCGTCGCCCCCCTTACTTAATAGGACTCTAACAGGGTTAAGTCCTAATCATTTCAGTAGAAGTCAATAAAAACTCTGCTAGATTGTAATAAAGCCTCTCATATCTTATAAAGGAGTATAGCTAGGGCTTGGATTAGCCCTTAGGGCTTAGTAGCCATCGCCCCCCTTACTGGGCAAGTCGGCCAGGGTTTCCCCCTACTTAGGTCGGCTATAGGGCTAACCTAGCCTCCCTTTGTTCCTATTAAGGTAGGATGGCTATAGGAGGGGCAAAAGTATAATTCCACTTAGGCAAGCACCCCCTTAGGCTAGGGTTTTGATTCCTATTTAAGATGTAGCCACCCCTCTCTTTTAATCAAGCAATTATCATTTTTAATTCAGCCTTTGTGTCGTGTCTAGGAGGGAGAAACCCCTATAGCGTTTCAAGGGTTGATCCTCTCTCAGTGATCAAAATCTATAGGGCTCATTCTGGTGTCTTATCACATTATCTCTCCCTTACCAGTAGATTCCCCTTAAGTTTCACTTGAAATTTCATTGAAAAGTTCTAGAAAAAATTACATCTTCACTGTTGGAATTTTTTTGATGAAAAATCTGTTACTGCACCTTTGTCTTTCTTCTTCTCTTTAACCCACCAAAACCCAACTATCTTGCTGCCACCACCTAAGACATCTTGAGGGCATTCCTTTAGCCTTTAGATGCAACCATCATAACCTATTTTTATAAAGCCCAAAATAGTGGCCTATGCAGCCTACTGATGTAGAATTCTACAGTACTACATTTCAGTGTTTTTTGTTGCACCCATATCTGATCCTTACCGAAATTGTTGTTGGCACCCATGTCATCTTTAGGGTACCCCTCTAGTCTTAAGATGCAGCCATCATAACCTATTTCCAAAATCCACAACCAACTCAAACCGTAGCCTAAATAATGATCTTTCGCATCCACCAAACCTTCCATTGATCCTTACCCTCCGCAGCCACCAATCCTACAAAACTGGTTGATGCCATCAACAACAATCCTAAGCCATCCCTCTAACCCTATATCTCTATCATTAAACCCTCCTTACAGCCCCTATAGCAGCCCTAAATCATAGCCCCAACAGCATTAAAAAAAATAGCAACTTGTTAGCCCCAAATTGTGGCCATCTACCTATGATCCACTATCCCTTTCGACCACAAAACCACCTAACCGTTCCATGCCACTGATCCAATAGTAGAAGAGGAACATTGGCATCTCAGATCTGGAGGCACACAAAATGGCATCTGAAGGTTCAATCGATGCCAAGTTGGAGGCGTTTGAATCACATATAGAGGATAGATTGTATGCCTTATTTGCTAAATTCGGATTGAGCCGATCTCCAAGCCCAATAAAATTCCAGCAATACCAAAGTTCAGAGAGGCCTCTTAAAAAGAAAGAATGAGCTACTAATATAAGATAGCCATGCATAAGGGTGGACTTCCCTCGATGGGAAGAAGGAGACTTGATAGGATGGATTTCATGCATTGAATACTACTTTCATCATCACCAAACACCAGAGGATTATATGGTGGACACCGCTGTCATTCACCTTGAAGGAGATGCTATATGATGGTACAATTGGCTTGAATACAATTATGGGACTCTGACATGGATATAATTCAAGTATGCGCTACTGAACCGCTTTGGGTCGACCAAGTACGAGAATATCAATGGACAACTTGCCAAGATCTGACAAACCTCCATGATTCAAGAAGGAATTATCTTACTTTGCTCATGATTGGTCTAACAAATAATTATTTGGGATGTTCATCAATGGGCTCAAGCCGAAAATTAAAGGAGAGATTAAAGCACAATAGCCCCCCACCGTGAAGGCTACAATCTCTTTCACCCGAATCCAAGAGGAATAGCTGAACCAAGATGCTTGGAGGATGAGAACCACTCTTAGACCAGCAGCAAATAAATCTCCCTCTGCTCCCAGCCATTCTTCGCTGTCAAAAAAATTGATGAGAGAAGAACTACGCGATAGATCGACAAAGGACCTTTGTTACTATTGCAGCAAACATTGGAGCCACAACCATCGCTGCAAAAAAGGGGAGCTTTCCATAATAAAATCTATTAAAGAATTTAAAAAAGAGGTCCAGGAATCGTAGCTATGGCTTCTGAAGCACTCCCAAATCTCGGGCTACTTCCATGACTTCTCCAAGGAGTGGACCATAATGCCTAAAGTCTTCCCTGGTGATGACCACCGATCCATAGCCCACGATTGCAAGAAGATTGAGTCCCTCTAGCGATAATACCAACATGGAATTTATGACACTAAACTTTATTTGATGGAGATCAAAATTCTAAAGGAACAGGAAGAAGGCATCCACATGTCCACCATCTATAAGATCCTCACAGTCACGATGTCATCTACATCAGTGTTAGCATTACTTGATTGTGGCAATGTGTTTGCAATTAGAGCAGATATATTAGGAATTAGGAATGGCACCACCCTCATGCAAGATCGCCGACTCCCAATATACACTAAGGCTCTCCCTATATTTCATACGATGCTTTTGATCTGTAAAAGGATACTAATTGCTACTGAATTTGAAGTTTGACATAATACAGGTCAACAACACAAAGGAGAGATGAAAATAAGCTCGGTAAAATTGTAGCTCCTACCCTCCTCGGACTCAGAATGGGCCCACACTACCAGGGACCTTATCAAAGGAGATTAATTATTATAAAAGAATGCTCGATTACTATTAAAGAACAACCAAGTGGCAGCTCATGCAAGAAAGAAGCAACCTCCTGACAAATATCGGAGTAGAAGAAAGTTTATTGTTGAATATCGAGTTTCCCTTCATCTTCAACCCTATTAACAGAAAATTTGAGCCTCAAGGAAGTGGTCCTCCTGCTACTTTAGCCCTTATAAAATTGGGGATCATATTATAGCAATAAATTGTGGATCGGACTTGTGCACTAATTCAAAATTGCAACTCATCCTCCAAGAATTTCACTGCAAATGGAAGTTTAGAGAGGATAACTCGGTCCCAACTTATCCACCTGACACCTAAGTTGATAAGGAGGCCCAAATTCAGCTGATGATTGCATGGGATCATAGAATTGTGACATATCATCGTCCAGTCACTACTGCTGATGTTGGACCCTAGGAACAGGATATGCCTACTATAGGGCCACGAGGGACCCTCATAAGGAGTTGTAGATCATGACCCAGAGACATGAGCTCAGCCTTGAGGACAAGACAGATTTGAAGAGGGTGGGTCTGTTAGAATTCTTGTTAGGAGAGTCCTAATTTAGTTTTATTAAGGAGGGTAAATATATAAATCCTAAGGGTATTTATATAAATCTAATCTAATCGACCCCTAATAAAGAAGCAAGGAGGCCGACTAGGTTAGGATTAGATCGGAGGAAGATATCTTGAGGGAAGAATAAGATACATGTCACCCTAATTAACCACCCCTTTGATAGGACTCTAACAGGGTTGAGTCCTAATCATCTTAGTACTAGTTAATAAATTTTTTTATTAGATTATAATAAAGCCACTCCTATCTTATAAAGTAGTATGGCTAGGGTTTAGATTATCCCTTAGGGCTTAGTAGCCGCCACACCCTTTACTGGGTTGGTCAGCTAGGGTTTCCCCCTGCTTAAGTCGGCTATAGAGCAAGTTGGCTATAGGAGGGGCAAAGGAGTAATTCTACTTAGGTAAGTACCCCCCTTAGGCTAGGGTTTTGATCTCTATTTAAAGATATAGTCGCCTCCCCTCTTGAATCAAGCAATTATCAATTTTATTTTCAGTCTTGTGCCGAATTTAGGAGAGAGGAACCCCTATAATGTTCCAAGGGTTGATCCCCACTCAAGGATCAAAATCTATAGAGCTCCTTCTGGGGTTCTATCATCTAGTATCAGAGTAGCATTCCTGCTATCCTGTAGCCATCATCCATGCCTCCATCTTCCAAACAATTCCCATAATTGCTTTTTGATGACGCCTTCATCCACTGTTGCCCACCAAGCCGCAGATCCATCTATCTGCTATGCCCATTGTGAGATCTGGAAATCTGGTATTTTTTTATCACCTAAGCCTCTTCAATACTGCAAGATTCCTTACTTGACACGTTAAAGATTTTTTCTAAATTTTATCCATTGTAAATTTCGTTTGTCACAAATGCTATCGTTGTTATGAAGATGGAACACTGTATAAATTTTCAGTCATGTTTTATCTGGATTTGATTTCTCAAAGAAACTCCTTCTCGAACTGGTTTTCTTATGCAATCTTTGACCATCATGCAGTTTTGGAATTTTATGATGAAGGAATCTACCTTTCGTTTTTTGCCCTATTTTCCTATTGTGATACTGCCAAAATTTCTTCAAACTTTTTACTGGTATTAACAACATCTGAACCAAGGATTTTCGCATAATTTCCTTGATCTTTCCTTTGGAATTTACATCGAGAAGTAATTATTTCGCATAAAACTGGTTTAGTAGGATAGCACATCGCACCACTTTTTTTCACTAAATTCTATTAGATTTGAGTGCTATGTTTTATGAGATTTTGGACTCTCTTTTCCTTATCTCAAAACTCTACCATCTCACCAAAAATCCTTCAAAACCCTACCCTAAACTGAATCCAAATAGTCTCCCAAATCTGCCCTAAACCGCAGCCTACTTCCATCTAAACCGATTCACCTTCCAACCGGCAACCCCTTTCTCCAAAATTCCCATGCCACTAACCCGACAATAGAAAAAAGATCTCAAAATTACCGATCTAGAGGCATATACTATGACATCAGAGGAGGCTATCGATGCAAAGCTTGAAGCCTTTGAAAACCACATTGAAGAGAAGATGCAATCCCTTTTCGCCGAATTCAGCATTGGCCGACCGTCGAGCCCGAGGAAATCATAACACGGAGAAACTTCAGATCGGCGAGACGATCCTCAAGAACATAGCCACATCACCTTTGATCTCACCATGCATGAAGGTTGACTTCCTTAGATGGGAAGGATACTCGATCGGGTGGATCTTCAGATCGGCCACATCACCTCTGATCTCACCATGCTGACTTCAGATCGGCCACATCACCTCTGATCTCACCATGCTGTTTTCAGTTATACCGAACCACCGACGCCACACAGGTGGAGTCTGCTGTCATCCACCTTGAGGGAGATGCTATTCAGTATTTAATTGGTTTGAGCACACTCATGGCGGACTCTCTTGGCAGCGATTCAAGGAAGGACTACTAAACCACTTCGGACCAACCAATTTTAACAACATCGACGGACAATTGGCAAAGATTTGTCAAATCTCTATAATACAAGAATACCAAATAAGATTTGAGCATTTATCCTAACCAAATGGAGAATTGGTCTGAGAAATAACTTTTAGATACTTTTATTGAGGGTCTAAAGTTGGAGATCTAAGGAGAAGTAAAGGCACGATAACCGTATACCCTTATGGTGGCGATTTCCTCCATGTGTATCCAGGAAGAACAATTGAACCATGAGGTATGAAGGACAAGGGTCTCTCCCCGACCAGACATACAAGGCCTACTGCCCCCTCTATTGCTATCTAAGTCCCTGCACTAAAAAAGTTGACAAGAGACAAGCTTCGCGAATGATCGGCTAAGGGATTGTGTTGGCATTGCGATTAACCATGGAGCCATGAACATCGCTGCAAAAAGGGTCAGCTCCTCATGATTGAACTAGCAGAAGATAGGGATAATGAAACACCTGAAGAAGACCTTGAATCTAAAGAAGAAGCCATGGAGGAAGAGTCCCAATTGGCTGACTACGTAGTGCGCGCATTGGCCGGCTACTCTAACCCGTAGATGATGAAAGTTAGAGGATTTCTCAAATAACAAACCATCACCGTTCTCATCAACACGTGCAGCACCAATAACTTCCTCAGTAGTAAGGTTTCTGCACATTTAGCGCTTTAAATCAAAGGTTACAACAAGTTCGATGTAAAGGTCGCCGATGGCCGAATCTTTAATTGCGACCAACAGTGCCCGCGGGTGAAACTACTCCTCCAAGACCAAGAAGTGGTAGCTGATTTCTTCCTCTCACCCATCAATGATTATGAAGACATACTTAGGATTGAATGACTCATAACACTAGGTGATATCTCTTAACGTTTTTCTAAATTAATCATAAAATTTTATTACAAAGGGAGACAGGTTACGTTACGAGGTAAGCATAGTAGCCAAATTTCCACCATTTTGTCACAACGAATGGAGAAAGTTTTGCACAAAGCATATGGTAGATTCTTGATACATATTCAGCAGCCATCAATGAGGGAGAATGTACAAAACTCAGATCCTAAGCTTGCCCTTTGCTTAAATAAATTCGCGGATGTTTTCTTGGAGCCACGCGGGTTGCCCCCTAACCGGCCATATGACTATCGCATTCCTATTTTGTCAGACAAACCTCTAACAAATTTACGATGATACTACTATCCTCACTTATAGAAGGATGAGATTGAGAATATTGTTAAAGAGATGCTTAACACCAGGGTGATTTGAACAAGTTGCAGCCCTTACTCCTCACTAGTGTTGCTAGTGTGCAAGAAAGATGGTATGTGACGGATGTGCATTGGCTATCAGGCTCTAAACACCATCACCGTTAAGGATAAATATCTTATCCCATTCGTAGATGAGCTCTTGGATAAATTAAAAGGAGCCTGAGTCTTCACTAAATTGGATCTCGATCCGAATACCATCATATTCGGGTATGCAGAATATATTAAAACGACATTTCACACGCATAACGATCACTACGAGTTTACGGTAATGCCTTTTGGACTTACGAATGCTCCTTCTACTTTCTAAAGCCTAATGAATGAAATCTTTCAAAGTTTTCTATGTAAGTTCATATTAGTATTCTTTGATGATATTCTCATTTATAGCCCTATGCTTGATATATATTTTCAGCACTTACGAACTATTCTAATGATTCTTTGGGAGAATACTCTTTATGTTAAACATTCAAAGTGTAACTTCCTACAATGTAAAGTGAAGTATCTTGGGCACATTATATCAGAGGATGGAGTGGCGGTGGACCCGACAAAGATCGAGGCAATGCAAGGATGGCCGAGACCTACAAACGTACAATCATTACGCGATTTCCTTGGATTCATAGGTTACTACCAAAATTTTATGAAAGATTATGGCAAGATCATTGCCCCACTCAAGTCCTTACTAAAGAAAGACTCTTTTTTGTGGTCGGATAAGGCCTTTGTAGCCTTCGAATGACTCAAGACAGCCATGACGATGACATTGGTCCTAGCACTACCTGATTTCGGTCATACTTTTATCATTGAGGTCGATGCGTCAGGAGTTAGAATTGGAGCTATTCTTATGCAAGATAGTCGACTCCTAATTTACACTGAGGCTTCCCCCACACTCCATACAAGGTTTTTATAAGAGATACTAATTACTACCAAATTTAAAATATGGTTGGATATAGGTCCATGGCATGAAAGAGGAGTAAAACTAGAAGAATTACAATTCATGCTCATGCCAGATTGTGCTCTCATCATCCTGAATCATACCAGAGGACAATCACCATTCCAGAAGAAAGATTGGCTATCATTAAAGACTAACCATATGACAACACATACAAAGAAGAAACGGTCTCCTAACAAACTTTAGAATGGACGAAAAATTGAAGATTGAGTTTTTCTACACCTCTAGCCTGATCAGTAGAAAACTCAAGCCTTAATGAAGTGGTCTCCCTATTTCTTTAAGCCTTGTAAAATTCACATTGGGCCCCTAACTTGGAGATCAAATTCGCACACCAGATCAAGATTATAGTTGATCCGCTAGGCATCCCACCTCAAATAGAAATTTAAAGAAGACGATTCAACCCAAATCCTTCCAACTAACACCCTAGTTGATGAGGAGGCTAAAGTTTAGTTAATGATAGCATGGGAGTCACATAAGGAGTTGAAGATCCAATTTTTAGAGTTCACAGACCCTCAGCCTTAAGACAAGGCTGATCTGAAGAGGGCGGACTTGATAGGACTCCAGCAGGGTTGAGTCCTAATCATCTTAGTATTAGTCAATAAAAATCCTGTTAGATTATAATAAAGCCACTCCTATCTTATAAAGGAGTATGACTAGGGTCTAGATTAGCCCTTAGGGCTTAGTAGCCGCCACACCCCTTACTAAGTTGGTCGGCTAGGGTTTCCCCTTGCTTAGGTCGGCTATAGAACCACTTACCCGCCTCTTGTTCCTCTTAAGATAGGTTGGCTATAGGAGGGACAAAGGGATAATTCTACTTAGGTAAGCACCCCCTTAGGCTAGGATTTTGATCCCTATTTAAAGATGTAGCTGCCCTCCCCCTCTTGAATCAAGCAATTATCAATTTTATTTTTAGCCTTATGCCAAATCTTAGAGGGAGGAACCCCTACAGTGTTCCAAGGGTTGATCCCCCTAAAGGATCAAAATCTATAGAGCTCCTTTTGGGGTTCTATCACCCTTATCCTTATTAAAGAGGGGTTGGTTGAGGAGGGAGGGGTTAAGTTATAATAAGATTAGGATTGGAGATTACTTATTAGAGTTGGAGTTGGAGTTGTTGGAAGTAGGAGTTGCTTCTTAGAATTGGAGTAGGAGTTGTTAGGAGTAGGAGTCTTAAGTCGAAATCCTATTATGAGTTGGGGTTTAGAAGCCCTATAAATAGCCTTGTATTCTCCCCTCTTTCATCATCAATATATCAATATTATTTTTAGCCATTGGGCAGAAAACCAAAGAGGGAGGAACCTTATAGAGTTCCAAGGAGGCCGATCCCTTATAAAGATCACCCCAAGCTTAGAATCCGTAAGGATTCTAACAATTTGTTATCAAATCTGATGCATTGAAAGTCAGAATTGGTGTTGTCCTCATGCAAGATGGTTGACCCCTAGCGTATATCAATAAAGCTCTCTCTTCATATCACTTGAAGCTATCAATCTGTGATGATAAAATGCTGGCCAATGCTAAATTTGTGACTTGGCATGATATAAGTCAACGACATAAAGGAGAGACAAAAAATAAGCCTTGAAAAATTATAGCTTCTACTCACTCTAAACTCAGCATAGGCTCATATTACCATAGACTCTACCAGAGGGCAACCACCATCTCAAAGGAAAGCCTAGCTACTATTAAAGAACAATCATATGTCAGCCCATGCAAGAAAGAAATAGCCATCCGACAAATGTCAGAGTAGAAGAAAGTTTACTATTGAAGATTGAGTCTTTCTTTATTCTCAGCCCTAACAGTAGGAATCTATAGAGACTCGAGCCTCAAGGAAGTGATATCTTAGTCTCTTTAGATAATACAAAATTAGAGATCACATTGGAGCTACGACTTATGGATCAGATCTATGCACCAATTCAAAAATGAAACCGATCCTCCAAGTATCTCACTACAAATGGAAGTTTAAAGAGGATGACTTAACCAAGATCCATCTACTTAACATCTCGGCTGATGCGGAGGCCCAAGTTCAACTGATGATCGAGATAATACTGTTGATAAAAGATACAAGACAATGCTGGACCGTAGGATCATGATGCACCCATTACAAGGGGCCACAAGAGAGCCTCATGAAGAGTTACAAATCAAGACTCAGAGTGATGAGTCTTTGCCTTGAGGATAAGGTTAATTTGAAGAGGGTGGGTCTGTTAGGACCTTAGCTTAGTTGAGTCCTAATCGATTGAATCGTGTCCTTAGATTGGGCCTTATGTCACGGACAATAATGTAAACAAGGTATTCGATGAAATACTCATGTTTGTCCGTGTCCTTCGGTTTAGGTACACATCTTGTATAGTAAGAAGCGGGCTTGCAGTAGGCTTAGTAGCCCTAGTTTGATTTGCTTTATGGCCAAGTTTGGCTTGTAAATACAAGTGTGTCATAAGCACTTGTGGCGACATCGGTCTGTAATGGATCATTATCCTTTGTGTGCAACCTCTCTGAGTTTATAATATCTATGGGTGTAATTTGTATTTGGCTTTATAAAATATATTCTTGAGCAGTTGCTTGTGGATCTTGTGAGAATTGCTTCTTCTGACCCATTTTCTCTTTTTGTAAGTCTAAGGGACTTTAGGAGATCTCGGGGAGGGCTAACCTTTGCGGATGGACACGTATGGGTGCCGCACGACTTAGGCAAAATCAGCTAAGCCTGTGACACTTGTTAGCCAATCGAGACTTGACATAAGATCCGCTAGGAGGAGATTTAAGTCCATTATAATAAATCAATCCAAATCCTAGTAGGGTTCAAATTCAATTGAACTAGAGTCAGGTTATGAGTCGAAGTTGGATTCAGGTCAGAGTCAACTAAGTCATAATTGTTATCAACCCTAATTGGCAGCTCACTTTGGTTAGGGAAGTTGACTAGGGTTGAGTTCCTTCTAGCGTTGGGACTCTTCCAGAGTTAGGACTCTTCTAATAGAGTTTCACTTAAAGTAAGAATTCGAGTTAGAGTTTGATTTTTAGTAGGACTCTTATTAGAAGTCCTAGTTTAAGGGGTCTATTCATAAGCCCTATAAAAAGCATGTAAACTTCTCATTTCTCATAATGAATAGATCAATATCTTTTTTTAGCCTTTGGCCGAATACCTTGGAAGAGGGAACCCCTATAAAGTTCTAGGAGGTCGATCCCCTATAGAGATTAAATCCCAAACTTAGAATCTGCAAGGGTTCTAACAACATACAACACTGGATGATTATAAACTATCACATAATATGATTAAGCTTGAGTGAGTGAGTCTAATCACTCACAATAGGATCTATGTGTGTATCAATGCATCTTCATGCCCTGTGATTATCCATCTCGTCATCAGCAGTTCCGTTGGACCCTCAGCACATCACCATGCATCGCGATTGCCCATCATGGCATCGTGGATCCCACTGACACCTCCACGCTCCCACCATGCCTCTTTGTGTAACTACAATATAATCACATAAACATAGGGCCGACAATAAATGAGAAAGATGGAAGCTCGCAGGTCCTAATAATAATAATAATCACATATACACACATCACAACACATGACTCATGATCATCCGTCCACATCATACATCACATGTACACATCATCATATAGGACTACTAGATAATTAATAGTTAATTAAACTATTTAATTGATTATTTTTTGGAATTTGGGACATGCTAATAATTTTTGAAATTGTTAAGGGTATTTTTAGAATTCTAGATAGAAGTATACAACCAAGAATTTCTAAAATTTTGAAGGGCAAAAAATCATCCTTTTGCCAAGAAATACACTCAACCTTCTGTGCCTTTCCAATAGGTCGTCGTCATCACCCCTATGCAGGTGGCACCCCATTGCGTCGATAGTGGCTACACCTACATGTAGGCGGCCGCCACTACCCTTTGGAGGCCACCTTTGTGGGTGAGCACCATGCTCGCAGGCAGGGTCTCCACGAGCATCGACCCTAGAGGCGATTGTCTCTACAGGCGATTTGCCCGAGGACATCGCCTCTACGGGCGTTGACCCTAGAGGCGATTATCTCTACAGGCGATTTTCCCTATAGATGGTTGCCCTTACAGGTGGCCCTAGCTGCGCCTAGTCGCCCCTTAAGGCGGCCATGGCCGCTTGTAGTGGCCCATACAAGGGGCTTAATCGTAGGTGGTCACCCCTACAGGTGGCCTACCCACAAATTGCCAATGGGCATTGCCTTCGTGGCCAAGCGCGCATGCCACCTCTTCGTATGCATCTTCATGCACAACAAGAATATGTAGAATAATTCTACTTGATTCAATCTCATCATACGGAGTTTAAAAGCCAAATCATTACACAAGCAACCTGGCTCTGATACCACTATTAGATAACCAAGTAGGAGCATCAGATGCACAGTGGAAGAATAAAACAAAACCAATTTTTCACGTGTATTAAATCATCATGCAAAGATTGGAGTGCAAAAAAGTCATAAAATTAAAAATTATGATGCGTGATAGATTGATTACCTAAGTAGATCATATATCCACGAAATTACATATCCAGATAGAGAGGATAAAGGATGTCAAATATCCTCCTCTCTAGCAGTATCTGCATGATGGATCGCTGTAGTGATGCTACTCCAATCGTAGCCTAAAAAACTCACCACTCTGATAGAACCCCAGATGGAGCTCTATAGATTTTGATCATTGAGGGGGATCAACCCTTGGAACGTTGTAGGGGTTTCTCCCTCCTAAATTCAGCACAAGGCTGAAATAGAATTGATAATTGCTTGATTAATAGAGGAGGAGGGGGGGGGGGGGGGGGTGCAGCAACATCTTAAATAGGGATTAAAGTCCTAGTCTAAGGGGGAAATTATCTAAGTGGAATTACCCTTTTGCCCCTCTTATAGTCATCCTGCCTTAATAGGAACAAGGGGCGACTAGGTTGGCTCTATAGCTGACCTAAGTAGGGGGAAACATTGGCCGACTTGCCCAGTAAGGGGGGCAGCGACTACTAAGCCCTAAGGTCTAATCCAAACCCTGACCATACTCCTTTATAAGATAGGAGAGGCCTTATTACAATCTAGCATAGTTTTTATTGACTTATACTGAAATAATTAGGACTCAACGCTACTGGAGTCCTATCACACTCTTGTACACCTTCTTGTAACACTCATAAAAGAAGATCTATTGTCTTCTTTGCTGCCCTCTTGCAGTAGGGAGGGGCTGGCTTGTGCAGCCACTTAGGCCACCATCCCCTTTATTTATGCATGGTAGCTATAGGAGAGGCAAAAGGGGGAATTCACTTAGGAAGCACCCCCCTAGGGCTAGGGTTTGGAGTCCTATATAAGCATGTAGCCTCCACCTCTTTTCATCACCAAGATCAATCTAGAATTTAGCCATATGACCGACTACTAGGAGGGATGAACTCCTATAGTGTTCCAAGAGTTGATCCCCCTCAAAGATCAAAATCTATATAGCTCCATCTGGGGTTCTATCATCTGGTATCAGAGCCGCGTTCCTATTACCTTGTAGCCATCTATGCCACCTCCATCTTCCAAGCAATTCCCACAATTGCTTTTGACGTTGCCTTCATCGACCGTCACCCACTAAGCTACAGATCCATCAATCTGCTGTCGTCCTCTGCGTTAACATTATAGATCTGGTAAAAACTCCAAAACCCACACTTCTTGCTACTATTATTCCTTTATCTTATAAGTGGGAGAAGTTTTTCCAAAGTTTCTTTGCTGTAAAATTCTACCACTGCAAACGTTATCACTACCATCCTCCTTGATCATAACCAACAGCAATCATTATGACAAGAAGCTACCAGCAATGATCTTTTGCGGCAATCTGTCTACATTGTAGCCTACAGCTATCTTTCACTAATAACTGTCTTGATCACGACCAACATCGAAGTGAACATGACCAATAGTGGTCTCTCGCTCTATACCACCATTGCCCTCCTCCACAATAGTCGTGCACACTGCTGCCCCATCTTTCTCCTATTGCAGTTGCACTCTTGCTGCAACCAACGCCACCTGTAGCCACGAAGCCGCAGCGCAATTATAGTCGACGTCGTTATTGCCCTCTTCTTCCTCACCATCACTGCTGCCTTCTGACTCAGATCTATTGGCTACCATCTTCTAATAGATATCAGTCACCTAAAAAATCGTAGCCTCGAGGACATTACAGCATCACTATAGGACCACAGTTGACATTGCTACTGCCATCTTCTTCCTTTGTCGTTACTGCTACCCTTGGCTGCCATCCTCCACTTGGAGACTTCACCACCATAGCCCAGACAATTTACAGTTAGAGATCCTTACGTCATGACATTGGTTGGCTTATTCGAAGCCAAATTGGAGGCTTTCGAGATGCGCATGGATGCTAGACTATGCACTCTCTTCGAGGAGTTTAGATTAGGCCAATCACTGAGCCCAAGAAGACCACAACATGGAGCAAACTCAGTTTATAAAAAGAATCTATGGGACATAAGAAGTAAAGATAAGACATGATAACCCTACACCTCGACGACATCGATCTCCTTTGCACCACTTCAAGAAGGGCACCTCAATCAAGATGCTTATAGCATAAGAGCCACATCCCAATCAATGGCATACAAACCTCTAGCAGCAATCGAATACGAGAATATTGATGAATAACTAGTGAAGATCTATCAAACCTCTACTATCCATGAGTACTAGATCAGGTTTGAAAGGTTAACTAATCAAACTCATGATTGGTCTGAAAAATAGATATTTAGGACTTTCATTGAGGGCTTAAGGTTGGAGATTCAAGAAGAAGTTAAAGTACGACAATTGTACACACTTAAGGCAGTCATCTCTTTCGCACGACTACACGAAGATAGGATGAACCAAGATGCTCGAAGGACTAAAGCCACTACACGACCAGCAACATAGAGACTCTTGGCCCCATCTACCACCAGCTGATCACCTTAGCCGAAAAAGTTAACAAAAGAAGTGCTTTGGGATAGATCAGCAAAGGGCCTATGTTGGCATTGTAATAAACTTTGGAGCTGAGACCACCATTGTAAAAAAGAGAGACCTCTATTGATTGAGCCCACTGAAGTCGAGTCCAAGGAGAAGGATTTGAAGGAAAAAATCATAGTTAGTAGGAAAAAATCACAGTCAGCTGCCCATACCTTGCATACTTCACCATAAATAATGCACGTTGATGGCTTCATCAAGCATCAGCCCATCACCATCCTTACCGACACCAAGAGCTCCAACGACCCTATGAATGACAAAAGAAAATAGGTGACCTTATATGGGAAAAGAGAGAACGAAGAAAATATAATCTTGACACAGCGCTTAGAGAAGCTCACTGAAATCTCAAGCACCTCCGCCGAACCTACTGGTTATAAGCGCCCTACAAGCCAATCACATGAGTGATGGTATGTATAACATGTTGTGTGATCTTTTTGCTTATGATTAATATTCGCATATTCTTACATTATATTATTTGTAGTATATATACTGTGATGTCGTTGGTTCTGTGTAATGGGAATCAGATCGTGATCTCATCATGATAATGAGATCGATTCACCTTTAAACACAAATCCTAAAGAATCCTGGTCATAGGTTACTCGAGAGGGACATCGATACCACTGAAATAAAATAGATGATTTCTTGATAAAAAGAGGTGGAGGCTACATGCTTATATAGGGCTCCAAACCCTAACCCTAGGGGTTGCTTACCTAATCCTTTTGCCTCTTCTATATCCTACATGTCTTAGAGGGAACAGGTGGTGGCTAGGTTGGCTCTATAGCTGACCTAAGTAGGGGGGAAACCCTGGCCGACTAGCCCAGTAAAGGGGGCAGCGGCTACTAAACCCTAAGGCCCCAATCTAAACCCTAACCATACTTCTTTATAGGATAGAAATGGCTAGGTGGGGTTTTATTACAATCTTACAGGGTTTTATTGACTACTTATAGGGAGATTAGGACTTAACCTTGTTGGAGTCCTATCAATTTCCTTAGATTTTCTAATAAAAATTATGTCGAGAACTTGCTCCTTCTTCGACAAAAATTCTGTCGGTAGAATTGCACGTACGTAGCGATCTTTCATCGAATCATATCAGTTTTTCGCTACTGTTTTTCCATATTTAAAACTCCCTTTTCCTCATCTTTATCCCTTACACCATAGCCCCAAATTTCATAATTTTTGGCTAGAATTTTCATTGAGAAACTGTTGTTTCTTTTATGATAATATTGCTTCTACAAGGCAGTGTACATTACAGAGAACTTCGTTGAATTCTATCAAACCTACGTAGCCATCTCTTCCAGATCTGAAACTATCCTTCCATAACCTTCAGCCTCTACCATTATAGCCCGAAAACCCTACCAAATTGTAGCCAAAACCATACCCAAATCAGCCATAAAATAACCTAAAATTACAGCCTTCTACAACCAACACCTATTGCATCATACTCTTACCGATCCGAACCTTTACTGCCATCTATCCCAGATCCAAAATCCTTTTTCCTAACCTTCATCTATTGCTATCAAAGCCCTAAAATCACACTAATTCATAGCTAAAACTCTATAAAACCGTAGCCCCAAACCGTACTGAAAACAACCACAAACCACACCCGAAAACTGTAGCCTTCCACCTTCGGTCCACCCACCTTTCAACCACCCAATCTCCCTTATCCCTTCAATGCCAACAGTGATCTCTTGTTGCCATCCTCCTTGATAATAGCCAGTAGTGATCCTTACAGCAAAAAGCTACCAGCAGCGATCTTTCGCTGTAATCTATTTACATTGCAGCCTACAATAATCGTTCACTGCAAACTATCTTGATTGTGACCAGCAACAAATTGAACATGACAATATCAGTCTCTCGCTCCATACCACCGCCTCAAAGTGTACATCAACGCCTTGTCTTCCTCCTATTGTAACCACACCCTTGCTGCAACTAACTCCACTTGTAGCTATGAAGTCGCAGTGCAGCCGCAGCCGATGTTGTTGTTGCCCCCTTCTTCCTCTATCATCACTGCTGCCTTCCAACTCAGATCTTTCAGCTGCCATTTTCTGACAGATATCAGTCACCTAAAAAATCACAGCCTTAATGACATTGCAACATTGACATTGCGATATCACCGTAGACACACAGCCAACGTTGTTGCTGCCATCTTCTTCCTCCACCATCGCTGCTACCCTTGGCTACCATTCTCCACTTGGAGACTTCACCGTAGTCCTGACATTGCTGCCATTCATTGTCTTGAAACTGAAAATTGCAGCTACACTCTTCAGTCAGTTGGAGATCATTACGTCATGACATCAGTGGGCTTATTCAAAGCCAAATTGAAGACTTTCGAGATGTGTATGGATGCTAGACTACGTGCTCTCTTCGAGGAGTTTAGATTAGGCCGATCGCCGAGACCACAACATAAAGCAAACTCAGATTATAAAAAGAATCCATTGGATATAAGAAGCAAAGATAAGACATGACAACCCTACACCTCGATGACATCAATCTCCTTTGCACCACTTCAAGATGGGCACCTTAATGAAGATACTCAGAGCATGAGAGTTACATCCCAATCAATGGCATACAAACCTCCAACAATAATCAATTACGAGAATATTGAAGAATAACTAGCGAAGATCCGTCAAATCTCCACCATCCAAAAGTACTAGATCAGGTTTGAAAAGTTAACTAATTAAACTCGTGATTGGTCTGAAAAATAGATATTGAGGACTTTCATTAAGGGCTTAAAGTCGGAGATTCAAGAAGAAGTTAAAGTGTGACAACCGTATACACTTAAGGCAGTCATCTCCTTCGTATGACTACACGAAGATAGGATGAACCAATATGCTCATAGGACTAAAGCCACTGCATGACCAGCGGCATAGAGACTCTCGACCCCGTCTACCACCAGATGATCACCTCAGTCGAAAAAGTTAACAAAAGAAGATCTTCGGGATAGATCGACAAAGGACCTATGTTGGCATTGTAATAAACTATGGAGCCAAGACCACTATTATAAAAAAGAGAGACCTCTGTTGATTGAGCCTATTGAAGAACCTAAACTCGAAGATAAGGCTCTCGAGTCGGAGGAGAAGGATATGAAGGAAAAATCACAGTCAACCACCCGTACCTTGTATAGTTCACCATAGATAATGGACATTGATAGCTTCATCAAGCATCAGCCCATCACCATCCTCGCCAACACTAGGAGCTCCAACGACCCTATGAATGGCAAAAGGAAATAGGTGATCTTATATGGGAAAGGAGAGAATGAAGAAAAGATGATCTCGACACAGAGCTTGGAGAAGCTCGCTGAAATCTCAAGCACCTCCACCGAACCAAGCCAACTCCTTCCTACTAGATTGCATGACCCTCGTATGTTGGTTTTATAAGGGGAACCACTAGCACATATTCGACCATATTGCTATCCACATCTTCAGAGGACCGAAGCTAAAAGGATCATCCAAGTGATGGAGGAGACACAAATCATTCGGCCACGACCTTCCCTTATAATGACACTTTATCTTCAAAAGCTTTGCCTCTTCGTCTGCAAGGATAAGCTCTTCTTGAAGTGCCACATTCAGCTGAACCAACTATGGTTTCTGATGCACCACTCCCACATCTCAAGCTACTTCCATGACTTTACCAAAGAGCAGGCCATGATACTATAAGTCTTCCTTGATGATGACCTCCAATCCACGACCCACAATCGTAAGAAGGAACAAGAGAAAGACATCCACACGACCCCCATAGCCATGATGCCATCTATATTAGTGTTAGTATTACAAAAACGTGGCAATGTGTTCATAATTAGAGCAGACATATCAAGAGTTGAGATCGACACCTTCCTCATACAAGATGGTCAACAGTACGAAGAAGTGAAAATGGGTCCCAAAACATCACCACTCCTATTCACCTCAAACTTAGATCAGGCTCACACCACCGAAAATTTTATCTGAGGGTAGCCCTTATTCTAAAAGAAGGCACGACTACTATTACAGAGTAATCACATGGCAGCCCATGCAAGGAAGAAACTTCCCCTTGACAAACGCTAGAGAAAAATAAATTTTTCTGAGAAAGATCAAATTCTCTTTCATCACCAGCTCCACCAGCATAAAATCCAAGCCTCAAGAAAGTGGTCTCCCTATTTCTTTGGGCCTTGAAAAATTGGGGATTATATTGGGGCCCTAACCTGGAGATCAGATCTTGGAAAATTGGGGATCACATTGGGGCCTTAACCTGGAGATCAGATCCATGCATTAAATCAACATTACAATTGATGCTCCAGATATCCCACCTCAAATAGAAGTTAAAAGGATAACTCAGCCCAGATCCATCCAACCGACACTCAAGCTGATGATGAGGCTCAAGTTCAGCTGATGATCACATGAGATCATAGGATCATGACATATCATAGTCCTACCACCACTACTAATGTTGGATCATAGGAGTTGAAGATCTAGTTCCCTGAGTTCATGGAACCTCAGCCTTGAGGACAAAGATGATTTGAAGAGAGCAGGTTTGATAGGACTTCAGCAGGGTTGAGTCTTAATCACCCTAGGAATAATCAATAAGAACCCTATGAGATCATAATAAAAATCCACCTAGTCACTTCTATCCTATAAAGAAGTATGGTTAGGGTTTACTAGGCTGGTCGGCTAGGGTTTCTCGTATAAGGACATGGCTTGTGCAACCACTTAGGCCACCGCCCCCTTTATGTATGCATGGTAGTTATAGGAGGGGTAAAAGGGGAAATTCATTTAGGAAGCATCCCCCTATGGCTAGGGTTTGTAGCCTCCACCTCTTTTCATCAAGCAAGATCAATCTACAATTCAGCCATATGGCCGACTACTAGGAGGGAGGAATCCTTGTAGCATTCCAAGGGTTGATCCATCTCAAAGATCAAAATCTATAGAGCTCCATCTAAGGTTCTATCAAATTAGGATTAGTTTGGAGGTTGCTTCTTAGAGTTAGAGTTGTTGGAAGTAGGAGTTGCTTCTTAGAGTTTGAGTAGGAGTTGTTAGGAGTATGAGTCTTAAGTAGGAATTCTATTAGGAGTTGGGGTTTAGAAGCCCTATAAATAGCCTTGTATTCTCCCCTCTTTTATCATCAATAGATCAATTATATTTTAGCTCATGTAGTAGAAAACAAAGGAGGGAGGAACCCTTATAGAGTTCCAAGGAGGTCGATCCCCTATAGAGATCACCCCAGCTTAGAATCCGCAAGGGTTCTAACACTTGGTATTAGAGCAGCATTCTTAGCATCTCACTGCCCTTCCATAGCCATCCATCAGCTCCCCATAGCCATCTAAAGTAATTCCTACAATTGCTTGAAGATAGTCACCAAATTTCGTCGTCATCTCCACTACCGCAGATCATCTTTTGATCTCCCCGAGAATTGTAGTAGGTTCTGGTGTCCTACCTTACTACTGCTACAATTTAGTTATCCTTATTTAAAAAATCTAAACAAATTTGTTCCTATTTGCTGCATAAACTTTTCATCATAAAGTTTATATCTTTACGATGAAAGTTACGCTGCAGAATTTTAACTGCATAACCTTGCCTAATTGATCTTACTGCTATGTTTTTACTGATCCAATCTCTACAAAATTTTTACAAAGGATTTAGCACTTCCTATCTTTAGAATTCCTTTTAGTTTCATTGAGAAATTCTTAATATAAACTATTGATCTTTTTCGTCTAAGCTACTACACTTTAGATGTAAAAATCTACTGTAGTACCTTCTTGTGATTTTTGATTTTGTCGAACCTTTTATTGCTATTTTCTTCCATGAGTTTTTTTTCGGTATTACCTTTCCCTTACTAGTAGGTTCTCTTAAGTTTTATATGAATCCTTATTTTGAACTATTAGAAAAAAAAATCATATCTATACTACTGAAATCTTTCGATAAAAAATTCTACCATAGTACCTTCTCGTATACCTTAATCTTGCCAAAACTTTTATTATCGATTATTGGGAAACCTCAGTGGGAGCATCACATGTGTAGTGGAAATAAAAAAAAAACTGGTTTCCCACGTAGATCAAATCATCGTGTAAAAGATTAGAGTGGCGAGAAAATCGTAAAAAAAAAAAAACATCATGTGAGATTATTTTACATAGAGAGATCGTATATCTCTATATTCCAGATTCTGATAGAGAGGATGAAGGAAGTCAAGCGTCTTCCTCTCTAGTAATATCCATATGATAGATCTCTACAGCGAATCTCCTCTAATATGATCTTGCAACTCTTATAGAGGGAGGGAGGAGAATAGGAGGGGGAGGCCAAAGCTGCAACCTATCAACCATGAGTCTCCTCTCTTATTTATAGAGAGCCACCAAAAACTCTAGGGCTCTTGCCTTAGTAGCTAACCTTGTATTTGGATCTCTATTCAATAATCTCATTAGGCCTCTAATTTGGTCTTAAGCAAGGAGCCCATCAGCATAGGGTCTCATCTAATAAAGGGGCTAATTAGATCTCCATCCAATCCTCTATTCGCTGAAGCATCCATAACATGTGTGTGACCCTCTAACCCAATACTGAGCTAGCCATGAGTCGCTCCCATCAGAAGTCCTTTTGATATAGTAAATTATTATCTCCATAATAATTTACACGACTCATCGATTGTGGATGTATTAGGCCATTACGCCATAGTTCCCAAATGGTACAGGGGATCAAATTCATCGGACCTGTCTGTCTACAGTTACTATGTATTTATAATCCCTTAACCAACTAATATCCTAAAGATCATATATTGGACATGGTACTATCAGGTCATATATGGAATTAGTTTGTCTTGCGCTAATCGAATTATACCAGAGAACTCTTTTTTTCTCAATCCGAATGACCTTGGCCAGGGACTTGTCTAAGCAAGCATATACATGATATTCCTCTCACGATACCAAGAGTACATGATCCTTTATTGACACTCAATGAACTTCTTAAGGTTAGCTACCAATCCCGATAACCAACTGTACTAGATCTAAAACTTTCCAAACATAGAAGTTTGGCATCAAAGAAAGGAGTACTCATACAAGACATCCTTGATTTCTTAAGTCAAAGGACCAGATACACGACTAGGACTATGAAATCGTTGTTTGACATAATGTATCATCAACCATACATTATTTTATAAGTGGATCAATTAGTAAACTTATTCTCTAATGAGCACCTGTACTATATCCTTAGTGTCTCCACACAAGTGGCTATGAGACCAGCCACCTCTGTCATATGGACGGGTTATATAGTATACCGATATGTTCAGTTATCTTGATGTCTCTCTCGAGTAACATATGATCATGATTATTTAGGATCTGTGTTTAAAGGTGAATCAATCTCATTATCGTGATCTCATCACAATCCGATTGTGATTGCACAAAACTAAGGACATTAAAATATATATATGCAACTGATAATATAATGTGAGCATATGCCAATAATAATAATAAGGAAAAAGATCACGTAGTGTGTCACACATGTTATCACTCACGTGATTGGTTTGTAGGGCATCTATAACTAGCAATCTCCCACTTGACCTAAAGCCAATCACCTATGTGTATGATCCCCATTAGACTCCTATGACGCTCAAATATAATCTGAGCCAGTGGCTACGTTAGTGGATCTACAATGTTATCTTCGGATGAAACTCTTTCCATTGCTATATCTTTTCGGGCCATGATCACTCTAATCAGATGGAACCTCCTCAGAATAATTCTAATAAGACTGTGTTCCCTTGCTAGAGCTATTGCCTTGTTGCTGTCATGGTATATAGGAATCAGCTCCAGGCTGCTTGGTACGACTCCCAAATCCCTAATGAACTTCTTCATCCACACCCCTCCTTTTGCTACTTCTGCTACAACAATGCATTCCGCCTCTGTGGGCGAGTCAATAGTAGTATATTGCTTTGAACTCTTCCAGCTTACTACTCCTCCATCCAGGGTGAAAATTATCCTAAGTTTGACTTGCTATCATCAATGTTGGACCAGAAACTCGAGTCTGTGTAGCCTTCAGCCTAGAGGCTACCTCCTCCATATATGAGTAAAAGATCCTTGGTCCTTCTCAAGCACTTACAGATACACTTTACTACCTTCCAGTCTTCTAAACCTGGATCCACCTGATACCTGCTCGTGACACTTAGAACATGTGTTATATTAGGCCTAGTATATAACATAGCATACATGATAGACCCTATTGCTGAGGCATAGGCCTTGCTCCTGTAGGATCAGTTTTACCCACGGGCACTTCTAATTACACTTCAGAATTTGGCCGTTAGCTACCTTGACTTCAAACCCGTTGTAATCTTCTTTGTGGAGCATTAAGTAGGCAGCAACCTTACTACTCATGAAGTTGTGTATGCTCTTGGCATCGATGAGGATGATGACAGACTGTTACTCGAGAAACCCTTCGATCTTTAATTTTTATAGGTTGGTGTAGCCGGCTAAGGTAGGGACCATGCGGGTGGCCGGTTATGGTGTATCCTTCTCCTTGGGCTCGAGAGTCGTATCTTCAAGTTTGGGTTCTTCGGTGGGCAGAATCATTAACGGTGTATCCTTTTTATATTTGTGTTCTAGGCTCCACAGTTTATCACAATACCCACATAGGCCCTTTATCGATCTATCATGAAGGTCTTCTCTTATTAATTTCTGTGGCTGAGAGGGTCGACCGATAGTAGGAGGAGGTAAAAGCTTTGGTGCCACTGGTCGGGGAGCAACTCTAGTCTTCCGAGCTTTATAGTTCAATGGCTCCTCTTGATATCATGCAAGCCCTCAATAAAAGTCCTTAGCGAAGATAGCTGCCTTAAGTATATACGGTTATCGCGCTTTAACTTCTTCTTAAATCTCCAGCTTCAAGCTCCTAATAAAAGTCCTTAATATCTATTTTTCAGACCAATCATAAGTTTGATTAGATAACCTTTCAGACCTGGTTTGGTACTCTTGGATAGTGGAGGTTTAACAAATCATCACTAGTTCTTTGCTAAGGTTCTTTTTACAATCCAAATTTGCACCGTGTTGTGATCTTATTAGGCTTGGTGATCAACCCAATCTAAACTCCTCAAAGAGATCATGTAATTTAACATCTATACTTATCTCAAGAGCCTCCAATTTAGCTTTGAATAAGCTCACCGATATCATGATGTAAGGATCTCCAACCTGACAAATCAAATCAATTAAAGAGTGTAGCTGCAATCTTCAGGTTGAAGGCAGCAATGGTAGCGATGTCAGGGTTGCGGTGGTGAAGTCTCTAAGTGGAGGATGGTAGCCAAGGGTTGCAGTAATGGTAGAGGAAGAAAATGGCAGTAATAACATCGGTTGTGGTCCTTCGGTGATGCTATAATGTTGACATTGCAATATCATTGAGGCTGTGATTTTTTAGGTGATTGATATTTGTCAAAAGATGGCAGCCAAGAGATATGAGTCAGAAGGTAGTAGCGATGGTGGAGGAAGAAGAGGGCAGTAGCAACGTCGGCTGCAGCTGTGGCTGCGGTGCGACTTCGTGGCTGCAGGTGGTGTCAGTTGTAGCAAGGGTGCGATTGCAATAGGAGGAAGCTGGGGCAGCTATGTACATGACTATTGTGGAGGGTAGCAATAGTATGGTGCAAGAGACGACTGCTATTGTGTTCAATTTGTTTGATAAGATCCCAGAAGGAGCTCTATAGATTTTGATCACTAAGGGAAATCAACCCTTGGAATGCTATAGGGGTTCCTCACTCCTAGACTTGGCACAAAGGCTGAATTGAAGATGATAATTGCTTGATTAAAAGAGGGGGGCAACTACATCTTAAATAGGGATTAGTCGTAGCCAATGGGGGCACTTTTTTAAGTAAAATTATCCTTTTGCCCCTCCTATAGCCATCCTATCTTAATAGGAACAAGGGGCGACTAGGTTGGCTCTATAGACGACCTAAGCAGGGGAAAACCCTAGCGACTTACCTAGTAAGGGAGGTGGTGACTACTAAGCCCTAACGGCTAATCCAAACCCTGGTCATACTCCTTTATAAGATAGGAGAGGCCTTATTACAATCTAGCAGAGCTTTTATTGACTTCTACTGAAATGATTAGGACTCAACCTTGCTGGAGTCCTATTAAGTCCGCCCTCTCAGAATCTTATCAACCTTGTCCTCAAGTCTGAGGATCCATAAACTCTGGAAACCAGGTCTTCAGCTCTTCGTGTGACTCCTATGTTGCGTATTTAGATGGTAAATTATTCCACTTCACAAGTACTTCGGTGGAGGGGCTTCATCGGTGCATCACAATTCTTCGATCAAGTATAGCTTTAGGTTGGGCTTGGATTTCACCTTCAATTGTAGTGCTCGGCAACTGAGTCTGAGCCAGTTCATGTTTAGTCAATTTCGGCTTCAGTAGGGATACGTGGAAGACGAGATGAATTTTGGCGTCATCTGAAAGTTTAAGTCAGTATGCCATGGTCCCAATGCATTCCAAAATCTGATATGGTCCATAAAATCATGGAGATAGTTTCAACGATGCTTTGGTGTTGATGGATAGCTACTTGTATGGTTGTAGGTGAAGGTAAACCCAATCTCCTACTAAAAATTCTCGCTCACTTCCGTGATTGTCTGCTTGTTGCTTCATGCGGGCTTGAGCCGTAATTAGGTTGTCCTTCAATAATTGAAGCAGTTTATCCCTATTAATTAGGTCTTGGTCGACCTGATCCACTTTAGCCAAACCAAGTACATATCTGCAAATTACAGGGGGCGATCGACCATACAATGCCTCATAAGGGGTACATTTAGTTGACAAATGAAAAGTTGTGTTATACTACCATTCGGCCCAAGAAATCCATCTTGTCCACTCTTTGGGCCGGTCGCTGGTGAAGCATCGTAAGTAAGTCTCGAGGCATCTGTTCACCACTTTTGTTTGGCCATCTATTTATGATGATAGGCTGTGCTTATCTTCAATTGGGTGCCCTGTAGATGGAAGTATTCGGTCCAAAAATTACTTGTAAACACCCTATCATGGTTGCTTACTATCGACTTTGGCATCCCATGCAATTTCATAATATTTTCCATAAAAATCTGAGCAATAGTGGCAGCAGTATAGGGATGTCTCACAGCACAAAAATGAGCATACTTAGTTAGGCAATCTACCATCACAAAGATCATGCTTTTAACTTGAGATAGTGGTAGTCCTTCGACGAAATCCATGGAGATGTCCGTCCAAGTCGAATCTGGTATAGGTAGTGGTTGTAGTTTATCGGGACTTGCCATTGTTTCACCTTTATGCCGCTGACATACATCACATTTAGATACATAGTTATAAATTAATTTTTTTATGCCCTTTCAGAAAAAGTTTTGCTTCACCCTTTTATAAGTCCTCAGAAATCCAGAGTGCCCTGCTGAAGGTGAAGAGTGCATTTCATGCAAAATAACTTGGATGTGAGGAGAAGAAGGAACAACAACAATTCGGTTTTTATACCGTAAGTCCTTCGAGTCTCACGTGTAGTGTGCTACAGAATCCGGATCCTTCTTCAATTTTTCTATGATGCTTCAGATTTTCGGATCATTCTTCCACTCCTCCCTAATGTGTTCGAGGAAGTCAGTGGTGGGAAGGGAGATGACTGAAATTTTAACTTGCCCCAGGAGCCGAGATAGAGCATTTGTAACAATATTCTCTTTTCCTTTTCAATAAGTAATTTCATAATCAAAGCTGAGAAGTTTAGTTACCCAACATTGCTGCTCCAGGGAAGATATTTTTTGCTCCAAGAAATACTTAAGCCTCCGATGGTCAGTCTTAATCTAGAAGCGCTGGCCGATCAGGTAGGGTCTCCACTTTATGACGACGTGTACAATGGCAAACATTTCTTTATAATATACCGACATTTTCAAGTGTGAGGGAGACAATGCCTTGTTGGTGTAGGCAAGAGGTTAGCCATCTTGCATTAGAATAGCTCCAATCCCAACTCCGAATGTGTCGGCCTCGATCACGAAGGTGCGACTGAAATCAGGCAACGCTAGGACCGGCATCGTCATCATGGTGGCCTTGAGTTGTTCAAAGGCTGTAGAAGCTTGTTCTCACCATAAGAAGGAGTCTTTCTTTAGTAGGGATGTGAGCAGGGCACTGATCTTGCTATAATCTTTCACGAATTTCCAATAGTAGCCTGTGAGTCCAAGGAAGCCATGCAGCGATTTTACGTTTGTAGGTTTCGGCCATCCTTGTATTGTCTCGATCTTCGTCGGGTCTACCACCACTCCATCCTCTAATATAATGTGCCCAAGATACTCCATTTTACTCTATAAGAAACTGTACTTTGACTATTTTACATAAAGAGTATTCTCCCATATAATTGTTAGAACAGTTCGTAAGTGCTAAAAATGTATATCAAATGTAGGGCTATAAATGAGGATATCATCAAAGAACACTAATACGAACTTGCATAAAAAACTCTAGAAGATGTCATTCATTAGGCTTTGGAAAGTGGAAGGAGTATTCGTAAGTCCGAAAGGCATTATCAGAAACTCGTAGTGGTCGTTATGCATGCAGAATGTAATTTTCGGAATATCTTCAGTGCATACCCGAATCTGGTGATAATCAGAATAGAGATCCAGTTTAGTAAAGACTCAGGCTCCTTTTAGTTCATCCAAAAGCTTATCTACAATGGGTATAAGATATTTGGCCTTGACGGTGATACCGTTTAAGGCTCGATAATCAATACACATCCGTCATGTACCGTCATTCTTGCGCACTAGCAACACCAGTGAAGAATAAGGGCTACAACTCGGTCAAATTACCCTAGTGTCAAGCATTTCTTTAACGATGTTCTTAATCTCATCTTTTTGCAAGTAAGGGTAATGATATAGATACAAATTTGCTAGAGGTTTGCCTGACAGAATTGGAATACAATGGTCATGCTGTCGGTTAAGGGGCAGCCCACGCGGCTCCATGAAAATATTCATGAATTCATCCAGCAAGAGGGCAAGCTTAGGATCTGAAATTTGTATATTCTTCCCCTTAGATGACTACTGGATATGCATCAAAAATCCCTTATGTGCTTTGTGCAAAAATTTCTCCATCCGTTGTGTCGAAATAGTGGAAATATGGCTCCCACGCTTGCCTCGCAAGGTGACCTATCTCCTTTTGTAATATAATTTTATAATTAATTTAGAAAATTTTTAAGAGATATCACCTAGCGTTGTGAGCCATTCGATCTAAAGCACGGCTTTATAATCATTGATGGGTAGGAGGGAGAAATCAGCTACCACTTCTTGGTCTTGGAGGAGTAGCTTCACCCGTGGGCATTGTTGGTCACAATTGAGGATTTGACCATTGGCGACCTTTATGTCAAACTTCTTATAACCTTCAATTTGAAGTGCTAAACATGTAGCAACCTTACTGTTGAGAAGTTATTAGTGCTGCCCATGTCAATGAGAACGGTGATGAGTTGCTGTTTTATAAGTCCTCCAACTTTCATCATCTATAGGATGGAATAGCCAGCCAATGCGTGCACTGTGTAGTTGGCTGGCTGGGACTCTTCCTCCATGGCTTCTTCTTTAGGTTCAAAGGCTTCTTCAGATGTTTCATTGTCCTCATCCTTCGCTAGTTCAATCACGAGGAGCTGGCACTTGTCCTCAAAGCTGAAGTTCCATGAATTCAGGGAACCGGGTCTTTAGCTCCTAATCAGCTTGGGTGTTAGTTGGAAGAACTTGAGCTGAGTCATTGTCTTTAAATTTTCATTTGAGGATCAACTGTAATTTTGATCTAGTGCATGAATCTGATCTCTAGATTGGGCCCCAATATGATCCCTAATTTTGCAAGGCCTAAAAAAAGAGAGACCACTTTCTTGAGGCTTGAATTTCATGCTGGTGGAACTCAAGATGAAGGGGGACTTAATCTTTTTTAGGAAACTTTCTTCTGCTCCAGCATTTATTAGGGGGAAGTTTCTTCCTTGCATGGGCTGTCACATAGTTAGTCTTTAGTGATAACCAATCTTTCTTCTGAAATATTAATGCCCTCTAGTATGGTTCAAGATGATGAGAGCCTAATCTGGAGTGAGCATGCATTGTAATTCTTCTAGTTTAACTCTTCTTTCATGCCATGGACCTATATCTAACCATATTTTAAATTTGATAGTAATTAGTATCTCCTGTAAAAATCTCGTATGAAGTGTGGGGGAAGCCTCGGTGTAAATTATGAGTCGACCATCTTGCATAAGAATAGCCTAAATTCCAACTCCTAATGCATTGGCCTCAATGACCAAAGTGCGATCGAAATCGGGTAACACTAGGACCGATGTCATCATCATGGCTGTCTTGAGTCATTCAAAGGCTGCGGAGGCTTTATTTGACTACAAGAAGGAGTCTTTCTTCAATAAGGATGTGAGCGGAGCACTGATCTTGCCATAATCTTTCACAAAATTTTGGTAGTAGCCCGTGAGTCCAAGAAAACCGCGTAATGATTGTACTCTCGGCTATCCTTGCATTGCCTCAATCTTTGTCGGGTCCACCGCCACTCCATCCTCTAATATAATGTGCCCAAGATACTCCAATTTATGCTGTAAGAAGCTTCACTTTGACAGCTTAACATAAGAAGTATTCTCCCGAAGAATCATTAGAACAGTTCATAAGTGCTGAAAAAGTATATCAAGCATAGGGCTATAAATGAGAATATCATCAAAGAATACCAATACAAACTTGCATAGAAAACTCCGAAAGATGTCATTCATCAGGCTTTGGAAATTAGAAGGAGCATTCGTAAGCTCGAAAGGCATTACCAGAAACTCATAGTAGTCATATGCGTAAGCATTCGCTTTCATAATATCTTCAGTGCATACCGAATCGATGGTATCTGGATCGGAGATCCAATTTAGTGAGGAACTTGAGCTCTTTTTAATTTATCCAAGAGTTCATCATCTTTCTTACGTACTAGCAACACCGATGAGGAGTAAGGGCTGCATCTCGATCGAATCACCCCAGTATCAAGCATCTCTTTAACAATATTCTCGATCTCATCCTTCTGCAAGTGAGGATAGTGGTACGATCATAAATTTGCTAGAGGTTTGCCTGGCAAATAAGAATGCAATGGTCATGCGGCCGGTTAGGGGACAGCCCGCGCGACTCCAAGAAAATATTCGTGAATTCATTCAGGTAAAGGGCAAGCTTAGGATCTAAGTTTTGTGCGTTCTCTCCCATAGATGGCTACTGAATATACATCAAGAATCCACCATGTGCTTTATGTAAAACTTTCTCCATTTGTTGCGATGAAACGGTGGAAATTTGGCTCCCGTGCTTGCCTCGTAACGTGACCTGTCTCCCTTTGCAATAAAATTTCATGATTAATTTAGAAAAATTCTAGGAGATATCACATAGTGTTGTGAGTTATTCAATCTTGAGTATGGCTTCATAATCATCGATGGGTAGGAGGAAAAAATTATCTATCACTTCTTGGTCTTGGAAGGGTAGTTTCACCCGCGGGCATCGTTGGTCGCAACTAAAGATTCGACCGTCGGTGACCTTTATGTCAAACTTGTTGTAACCTTCGATTTGAAGTGCCAAACATACAGCAACCTTACTATTGAGGAAGTTATTGGTGATGCCCGTATCGATAAGAACAGTGATGAGTTGCTATTTTAGAAGTCCTCCAACTTTCATCATCTGCAGGTTAGAATAACCGGCCAATGTGTGCATCGTGTAGTTGGCCGGTTGGGACTCTTCCTTCATGGCTTTTTCTTTAGATTCAAGGGCTTTTTCAGATGTTTTATTGTCCTCATCCTCTGTTGGCTCAATCACGATGAGTCGGCCCTTTTTGCAGTGATGTTTGCGGCTCCACGGTTCATCGCAATGCCAACACAACTCCTTGGTCGATCATTCATGAAGCTCGTCTTTTGTCAACTTTTTTGGTGCAGGGGCTTGGATGATAGTAGAGGGGGTAGTAGGCCTCGGCATGGCTGGTCGGGGAGTGACCCTTTGCCTTCATACCTCATAGTTTAATTGTTCTTCTTGGATACGCGTGAAGGAAATCACCGCTATAAGAGTGTACGGTTGTCGGGCCTTTACTTCTCCTCGGATCTCCGACTTTAGGCCCTCGATAAAAGTATCTAAAAGTTATTTCTCAGACCAATTCTCAGTTTGGTTAGATAAACACTCAAACCTTGTTTGGTATTCTTGTATTGTAGAGGTTTGATGAATCTTTGCTAATTGTCCATCGATGTTATTGAAATTGGTTGGTCCGAAGTGGTCTAGTAGTCCTTCCTTGAATCGCTGCTAAAAGAGTCCTTCATGGGTGTGCTTAAACCAATTAAACTACTAGATAGCATCTCCCTAGAGGTGGATGCAAGCAATCTCCACCCGTGTGGTGTTGGTGGTTTAGTAGAACTGAAAATAACGCTCCGCGCGCGAGATCCACCCAGTCGAGTCTCCTTCTTCCTATCTAGGGAAGTCAACCTTCATGTATAGATTATTGAGATTAGAAGTGATGTGGTTATGTTCTTGAGGATTATCTTGCTAATCTAAAGTTTCTCCGTGTTGTGATTTCCTCGAGTTCGACAGTTGGCCAATGCTGAATTCGACAAAAAGGGATCGCATCTTCTCTTTCATGTGGTTTCCAAAAGTTTCAAGTTTTGCATCGATAGCCTCCTTTGATGCCATAATATATACCTCTAGAACTGTAATATTGAGATTTTTTTTTCTGTTGTTGGGTTAGTAGCATGGGAATTTTGGAGAATGGGGTGGCCGGTTGGAAGGTGAATCGGTTTGGATGGAAGTAGGCTGCGGTTTAGGACAGATTTGGGGCTGTAGTTTTGTAGAGTTTAGGCTACAAATTGATGTGGTTTTAGGGCTATGATAGCAGTAGATGAAGGATAGAAAAATAGATTTTAGATCTGGGATCGATGACAGCAAAGGTATGTGTCTTAGTAAGGAAAGTTGGCTAAAAAGGTAAGTGGATCGATAAGGAAGTAGGCTGATTTGGGGGGCTAATTTGGGAGCTGTTTGGATTCAATTTAGGGTAATATTTGGAAGAGTTTTTGATGAGGATGGTAGGGTGTGGAGATGAGAAAAGGAGAGTCCGAAATCTCACAAAAAATAGTACTTAAATCTAATAGAATTAGATGAAAAGAAGTGCTGCGATGGGCTGTCCTACTGAATCGATTTTATGTTAGAGAAACAATGACAAATTTTCAGATCAAATGCAGGGGGTAGCGGCAGATTGATTTAATCTACGGCTAGGGTGGAACGTGGAGGCGCGTGTTATAGCAATTATGGGAATTGCTTAGGAAGGTGGAGGCATGGATGACGGCTACAGGGGCAGCAAGGTCGCTGCTCTGATACTAGATGATAAGACCCCAGAAGGAGCCTTATAGATTTTGATCACTGAGGAGGATCAACCCTTGGAATGCTATAGGGGTTTCTCCCTCCTAGACTCAGCATAAAGGCTGAATTGAAGATGATAATTGCTTGATTAAAAGAGGGGGGTCGCTACATCTTAAATATGGATCAAAGTCCTAGCCTAAGGGGGCACTTGTCTAAGTGGAATAACCCTTTTGCCACTCCTATGGCCATCTTACCTTAATAGAAACAAGGGGTGGCTAGGTTGGCTCTATAGCCGACCTAAGCAGGGGGAAAACCTCGCCGACTTGCCCAATAAGGAGGGCGACGACTACTAAGCCCTAAGGGCTAATCCAAACCCTGGCCATACTCCTTTATATGATAGGAGAGGCCTTATTACAATCTAGTAGAGTTTTTATTGACTTCTACTGAAATGATTAGGACTTAACCCCTGTTGGAGTCCTATCATTGTTGCTGGCTGCGATTAAAATAGTTGGCAGCGAATGATTATTGTAGGTTGCGATGTAAATAGATTACAGTGAAAGATCGATGCTAGTTTGCCGCAAGGATCGCTGCTAGCTACGATCAAGGAGGATGGCAGCAAGAGGTCACTGTTGGTAGCATTGTGTCACGAACGGTCGTCGCTCAACCGTAATGCCTTTGCTCCTTGAACCGTTCGTCACTTTTTCTTACTTGTACATATGTTTGGCAGCTTGTTTTGCCTTGAGTTTACATGTTTTTACCTAAGAAATATGAGCGAAAGTAGTGTAGAAGGTCGCGAACGATCGCTCGAGCCAAAACAGCCCAAAACAGCCCCATTTTTGGGTCTTTTCCATGTGCCACGGCAACCTTGTTGAGCGGTGCGAAATGTCAACCATTTCAGCACCTTGGAACCCCCCGGGTGGCACCGGGCTGGATGGGGTTCCGGGTATATGTCGGGCGTAGGCATTCATCAGAAATTGAACTTGTCTTGCGTCCGATACCTTGGGAACCGTCGTTTGTGGACTTGCGACCGTTCCTACAACCCTCCAAAGTCCTGTTTCGCTCTCTTTCTCTCTTTTCTTTGCTGCACTCAAGGTGTTCGATAAATTGCTTGTACTTTCTTTCGCGAGACGTCGGGATGTGTCCGCCGCCGCTCAATTAATCAACTTCTTCTTTGTAGGTCCCACGGGCCTTAAGAGGTTGTAAGAGGGCTGACCCTTTGCAGAAATGCATTGGGCGTTGTATGACTTAGGCAATCCTAGCTAAGTCCGGAATAGTGAGCAAGGTTGCTCTACGACTTAGGCAATTTCAGCTAAGTCTTGAGTGCGCGAGCCGCTTTAGGCAAACTTTAGCTAAGCCCGTGGTGTGGTATCGAGCAGCAAGCAATTCATACGAACAGAAGAAGATTCGCAATCTCGCCATGATGAAACATCGTGGTGAATCGAGCAAGATGGGGCAAGCGGACCCTTGCTCCAAGCGATCAGTGGATGCAAGTGCAAACTCGCCGCAAACTATGGGAGTCACTCATGAGGAGCTCTATAGTGAACAAGACGAGCGTGAAGTTAGGTATTCTCCACGAGGGAGGAGGCGCCATCTGCACCAACCGGAAAAAGGGTCAAGGAGAGAATTATAGCGGCGGAGACCCGCCTTGATGTTCTTGAAGCGGCGTGGAGGAACTCTACCAAGGCCAGCGAGGGCTACTTAGGGTAGAGAGCTCGCTAGAAGAAGCTGAATCTCGGATCGAGAAAGTTGAATCTATGATGGATCAACTGACAGAGGACACCAAAGATTCCGTACGACACCTACATGAAGTTGTGGCGGAACTCACGGCGAAGGTGATGGTGTTAACAAGGACTCTTGATGCGGGAGGGAGCAACACCCGCGCTGCGCCACCACAAAACTTCAGGGCACCAGAGCCGCAGTGCTACGGAGGTGCTAGAGATGCCAAAGAGCTCGAAAATTTCTTGTTCGACATGGAACAGTATTTCCGTGCTACAAGGCTTGATTCTGAAGAAACCAAAGTTGCTATAGCAACAATGTATCTGAATGGGGATGCAAAACTTTGGTGGCGAACCCGTTGGGAAGAGATCCAACAAGGCCGATGTCAAGTGGATACATGGGGAGACTTGAAGCGAGAGTTGAGAACCCAGTTCTTACCGGAGAACACAGAGTTTGTCGCAAGAAGGAAACTGAGACAACTCCGCCAAAGTACAACAATCCGAGACTATGTGAAACAATTTTCAGCACTGATGCTGGATATACGGGACATGTCTGAGAAAGACAAACTATTCAGCTTCCTCGATGGCTTGAAGCCATGGGCACAACAAGAACTACATCGAAGGAATGTCACTGATGTAGTCGGGGCAATTGCAGCCGCGGAAAGGCTAACTGACTTTGTTTCTTCGGAGGATTTGAGAAAGAAGAAACAATCTTCGGGAAATCGCCCATCTAAATACTCTCGGCGAAGGAGTCGGGGCAAAGAAGAAGAATTTCCACAAGGGACCGGGCTCAAGAGGTAGAGTCCCAAAACCTCTGGATGCTTCTTGTGTGGAGGACCGCACATGGTGAGGGAGTGCCCACAAAACAAGCACTCAATGCTTTGACGGCATCGATTCTACCCAGAAGTCGACAAGGGCAAAGCAATCGCCCTTAGTTCGAGTAGTTCGACTGGTAGCGGCGGAGGCGTCGCAAGGACCCAGGATGGGAGCAATGCGTTTGTTGAATGCATTGCGGGGTCAAGTGGGGAGAATACAAAGGTGAAGCCACCGAAGGCGAAGCCGAGTTGATGTATGTGGACATCAAGCTCAATGGCCGAACAACCCGTGCAATGGTGGACACGGGCGCGACCCACAATTTTATTGCCGATCGCGAAGCTAAGCGACTGGGACTGATATTGGAGAAGAGCCCAAGTCGTATGAAGGCGGTGAACTCGGAGGCCAAGCGGATCTCCGGACAAGCAAAGGGGGTCCCCATCAAGATCGGGACATGGAACGGGAGCACAGACTTGATGGCGGTGCCATTGGACGACTTCCAAGTGATTCTCGGAATGGAGTTTATGCACGCAGCAAAGTTGGTGCCAATACCCGAACTTCTTGTGTCTAATGGGAGGCGATGATCCCTGCATGGTTCCAGTTTCTCGAGTAGGAACCAAGGACCTACAACAAATATCGGCTTTACAATTGAAGAAAGGGGTGCGAAAAGGTGAATCAACCTTCTTAGCTGCGATGAAGCTAGAGACACTTGACGGGGAGGCCATTCAGGAACCTGCCATTGTGGTGAACATCCTGAAGGAGTTCTCGGATGTGATGCCAAAAGAGTTGCCGAGAACTCTACCACCACGCAGAGGCGTGGATCATCGATTGAGCCGAGCCGGAGTTAAGCCTCCGTGAGACCACCATACCGCATGGCCCCTCCGTGGCAGAATTGAGGAAGCGGTTAGATGAACTGCTAAGCGGTGGTCTCATCCGTAGTTCCAGCACCTTCGAGCCCAGTCCTTTTCGAAGAAACAAGATGGGAGCCTCCGATTATGCATTGATTATCGAGCCCTCAACAAGATGACGGTGAAGAACAAGTACCCTATCCCACTCATCGCGGACTTGTTCGATCAATTGGGCAAGGCAAGGTACTTCTCCAAACTCGACCTTCGTGGTATTGGCAGCGCATCGCGAAGGTGATGAGGCGAAGACTACTGTGACCGGTATGGAGCATTCGAGTTCTTGGTGATGCCTTTCAACCAACGCTCCCACATTTTGCACTCTCATGAATCAGTTCAAAGAATATCGGATAAGTTTGTGGTCGTCTACTTAGACGACATCGCCTATAGCCAAACACTTGAGGAGCATGTTAGACACCTCAACAATTTTCAAAGTTCTCGGGAGAACACCTTATTCGTGAAGAGGAAAAGTGCTACCGCCCAAACAGAGATTTTATTCTTGGGGCATCGAATTGGGAATGGGTCCATTCGAATGGACAAGGCTAAGGTGCAAGTGGTGGATGGCGAACACCAAAGAAGGTGCTAGAGTTGAGATCCTTCCTTGGGTTTATCAACTATTATCAGCGCTTCATAGCTGGATATTCGAAGCACGCAGCCCCACTGATGGAGTTGCTAAAAAAGGAGCAGTCCTGGAGATGGTCGGACAAATGTGAGGCGGCATTTCAAGACCTGAAGACTACTGTGTTAGAAGAACACACTCAGTTGCGGACTATGGAAAGTCTTTTGAAGTCCATACCGATGCTTGACTTTGCTATTGGAGGAGTTCTTATGCAGGAGGTTCATCCGGTGGCACGAGTCGCAAGCTCAACGAGACCGAGCGATATCCTGTACATGAGAAGGAGATGACGGTAGTCCACGCTCACGAGTGTGGCGACACTACCTTCCGGGAGCACCATTTGTGCTAAGGACCGACAATGTCGCATTGAGTTACTTTCAAACTCAAAAGAAACTCTCCCAAAGCAAGCACGATGGCGGGACTTCTTGGCTGAGTTCGACATGGTGATGGAGTACAAACCGGAAAAGCAAATGTCGTGATGCATTGAGTCGGAAAGTGGAGCTTGTGAATGCTATACTTGGGGGCGAAGGCCAAGCAAGTCAATTGCGCTCCAACTTTCTTTCCAGGATCAGGGTTGGACTGTACCGAGATCCTCAAGCAGTGGCTCTGATTCAACTCATTAAAGAGGGCAAGGCACGATGATTTTGGGTCCAGGAGGGACTCATCTACACCAAGGGGAACAGAGTTTATGTCCCACGAGCGGATAACTTGAGGCGTGAACTCTTGAAAGAGTGTCACGATTCCCTTTGGGCTGGACATCCGGGTATCCACCGAACAATGGCTCTCATGGAGAGGGCCTTCTATTGGCCAAAGATGGGGATAGATGTGGAGGAATATGTTCGAACATGCCTTACTTGTCAACAGGACAAGATAGAGCAGCAGAAGCCAGTGGGACTTTTGGAACCGCTGCCCGTACCAGAAAGGCCATGGGAGAGCATTTCTTTGGACTTCATATCAAGCTTACCCACAGTAGGGGGACTTGGATCGATACTCGTGGTAGTTGACCGATTTTCGAAGTATGCAACATTCATTGCTGCACCCCTACATTGCTCAGCGGAGGAGGCGGCTAAGTTGATGATGAAGAATGTGGTTAAGTATTGGGGAGTCCCACACAACATCATTAGTGATCGGGATTCTCGGTTCTTGGGACGATTCTGGACTGAGTTGTTCAAGTTGTTGGGGTCTAAATTATACTTCTCCACAAGCCTCCACCCTCAAACGGACGGCCAAACAGAGAATTAACTCGCTCTTGGAGCAATATCTTGACTACGTGAGTGCCAACCAACGGATTGGGTGAAGTTGGACATCGCCCGTTCTCCTATAACTTGCAACGGAGCTCTGCATCCAACAAGAGCCCATTTGAGATTATTACGGGACAACCTTCAACTCCTCATACCACAGTTATTGGTTATACAGGAGTAGCCCATCAGCCCTATCACTTCGTAAGGGAATGGCATCGTAATGCGATATTGCGGGCTTACTTGGAGAAGGCGACCAAAAAGATGAAGAAGTGGGCAGACTTGGGAAGGCGACCACAAGAATTTAAAGTTGGTGACATGGTGTTGGTGAAGCTCCAACCAGCATCACTCCAATTCTTTAGACACAAAGTGCATAAAGGATTGGTACGCAAGTATGAAGGGCCTTTCCCAATCATCAGCAGGGTAGGCAATGTCTCATACAAGTTGCAACTGCCAGCATGGTTCAGAATTCACAATGTCTTCCATGCGAGCAACTTGAAAGCCTACCACTCAGATCCACGAGATGATTCCCGAAATGTTCCAACTCGACTACCCCCCACCAGAGCCTCTTACGAGAAACGAGTTGAAACTATTCTAGCGGATCGTATAATAAAGCTACCCAATGGAGCGCAACATATAGAGTACTTGGTGAAGTGGCAAAAGCTTCCTCAAAGAAGCTAGTTGGGAGCCAAGATGCCCTACGACATGAAGAAGCTTGCATCAAAGCCTACCAACAAGCGTCGACGAGGGCATCGGCAGTTTAAGTGGGGAGAATGTCACGAGCCGTCGCTCAACCGTAATGCCTTTGCTCCTTGAACCGTTCGTCACTTTTTCTTGCTTGTACATATGTTTGGCAGCTTGTTTTGCCTTGAGTTTACATGTTTTACCTAAGAAATATGAGCGAAAGTAGTGTAGAAGGCTGCGAGCGATCGCTCTGGAGCCAAAACCCAAAAGCCCCATTTTGGGTCTTTTCCATGTGCCACGGCAACCTTGTTGAGCGGTGCGAAATGTCAGCCATTTCAGCACCTTGGAACCCCGGTGGCACTGGATGGGGTTCGGTATATGTCGCATAGGCATTCATCGAAATTGAACTTGTCTTGCGTCCGATACCTTGGGAACCGTCGTTGTGGACTTGCGACCTACAACCCTCCAAAGTCCTGTTTGCTCTCTTTCTCTTTTCTTTGCTGCACTCAAGGTGTTCGATAAATTGCTTGTACTTTCCGCTGCGAGGCGGGGATGTGTCCGCCGCCTCAATTAATCAACTTCTTCTTTGTAGGTCCCACGGGGCCTTAAGAGGTTGTAAGAGGGCTGACCCTTTGCGGACAGGAAACGCATTGGGCGTTGTATGACTTAGGCAATCCCAGCTAAGTCCGGAATAGTGAGCAAGGTTGCTCTACGACTTAGGCAATTTCAGCTAAGTCTTCGGGAGTGCCGCGAGGGTGCCGCACGGCTTAGGCAAACTTTAGCTAAGCCCGTGACAATTGGGCAGTGAAAGATGCATGCTACGGTTGAAGGGATAAGGGAGATTGGGCGGCTGAAGTTTGGTGGACCGAAGGCTGCAGTTTTTGGGTGCAATTTGTGGCTATTTTGGGTGCGATTTGGGGTAACGGTTTTATGAAGTTTAGGCTAGGAATTGGTGTGGTTTTAGGGATGTGATAGTAGTAGATGAAAGTTAGGAAAATATATTTTAGATTTGGGATAGATGGCAGCAAAGGTAGGTGTATCGGTAAGAAAAATTGGCTGAAAAGGTAAGTGGATCGATAAGGAAGTAGGCTATGGTTAGGACTAATTGGGATGGCTGTTTAGCTATGGTTTTGTTAGGGTTTTTGGGGAGTAATAGTAGAAATTGATGATGAGAGGGGGAATCTCAAATCTAGAAAATATGGTAGCAAGATCCTATAAAATTTTGATGAAGCAGTAGTTTCTTGACATTAATTCCAACAAAGTCCAAGAAATTTATGAAGAATTTCAATATCAGAATCTATGTTCAGATGGTGATAGTAGTAGTTATATGGATCAAGAAAATTTTGACAGCATAATGGTAAAAAAATTATTTCAAACAAGATCATTGAATTCTCATTGTAAAATTTTAGTACTGTATGACAAAGGATTGTAGCACTCTAAGTCCGAATCTAGAAAGATTTTATTATAGATATTAGTCCTAAATGAAAGCTAAGACGATCTATGAATTTGTATAAAAATTTTGGCCAAAAAGGATAAACAAAAGTTTTGTTTCAAGGCAATAGGCGGAGGATAGATTCTTCATCATAAAAATTTTAGTACTGCGGAATGATGAAAGAAGGCACAATAAAATTGGTTCCAAAAGGAATTTTTTATAGAAATCAAACTCTAATGAAAGCTAAGTTGATCTATAGAACTGTGTAAAAATTTCAGCCAATAAGGATAAGAAATAACCTGGTTTCAAAAGGAAAATAAGCGGTTGAAAATTTCTATAGTGTTTTGCCTTAGCAACAACGATAACGTTTATGACGAACAAAATTTTAAGCGGATAAAATTTGAAAAAAAAATTTAAAGTGTAAGGTAAAGGATCTTGTAGTATTAAAGAGGCATGGGTGATAAAAGTATACTAGATCTCTAGATCAAAAGTAGGGGGCAGCGGTAGATTGATTTGATCTACGGCTGGGGTGGAAGGTGGAGGCGCGTGTCATAGTAATTGAGGGAATTGCTTGGGAAGGTGGAATCGGCTGAGATAGCTGCAGGGGTAGCAAGATCGCTACTATGATACCAAATGATAGAACCCTAGAAGGAGCTATATAGATTTTGACCCTTGAGAGGGATCAACCCTTGGAATGTTGTAGGGGTTCCTCTCTCCTAGACTCGGCACAAGGCTGAAATAAAATATATAATTTCTTGATAAAAAGAGGTGAAGGCGATATGCTTATATAGGGCTCCAAAACCTAGCCCTAGGGGCTGCTTGCCTAACTAAAATTATCCTTTTGCCCCTTCTATAGCCTACCTACCTTAGAGGGAATAAGTGGCGGCTAGGTTGGCTCTACAGCCGACCTAAGTAGGAGGAAATCCTGGCCGACCAGCCTAGTAAAGGGAGTAGTGGCTACTAAACCCTAAGGCCTCAATCTAAACCCTAACCACACTTCTTTATAGGATAGAAGTGGCTAGCTGGGGTTTTAATACAATCTCACATGATTTTGTTGACTACTTCTAGGGAGATTAGGACTCAACCCTGTTGGAGTCCTATCAATTTCCTTGGGTTTTCTATTGGAAATTATGTCAAGAACTTGCTACTTCTTCGATGCAAATTCTGTCAGTAGAACTACACGTATGTAGCGATCTTTCATTGAATCTTACCAGGTTTTTGCTACTATTTTTCTATATTTGAAACTCCCTTTTCCTCATCTTCATCCCTTACATCATAGCCCCAAATTTCATAATTTTTGGCTAGAATTTTTGTTGAGAAACTGTTATTTCTTCGACGATAATTCTGCTTCTGCAAGGAAGCATACGTTGTAGAGAACTTTATCGAATTCTATCAAACCTTTACTAATATCTCTTTTAGATCTAAAACCAACTTTCCATAACCTTCACCCTCTACCATCATAGCCCGAAAACCCTACCAAACCACAACCAAAACCATAGCCAAATCAGCCATAAAATAACCTAAAACTATAGCCTTCTAGAACCAACACCTATTGCAGCATACTCTTACCAATCCCAACCTTTGCTGCCATCTATCCCAGATCTAAAACCCTTTTTCCTAACCTTCATCTACTGCTATCACAGCCCTACAATCATACCAATTTGTAGCTAAAACTTGACAAAACTACAGCCCAAAACCACACTAAAAACAGCCACAAACTACACCCAAAAACTGCAGCATTCTACCTTCGGTCCACCCACCTTTCAGCCACCCAATCTCCCTTATCCCTTTACTGCCAATAGCGACCTCTTGCTACCATACTCCTTGATCACAGCCAGTAGTGATCCTTGTAGCAAAAAGTTACCAACAGTGATCTTTCGCTGCAATCTGTTTACTTTGAAGCATGCAATAATCGTTCACTGCCAACTATCTTGATTGTGGCTAGCAACAAATTGAACATGACAACAGCAGTCTCTCGCTCCATACCACTGCTGCCCTCCTTTGCAATAGCCGTATACATCACTGCCCTGTCTTCCTCCTATTGCAACCACACCCTTGCTGCAACTAATCATCCAGTGTGGCTTGCATATATGATGTGTTATGTATGTGTGGGACACAATATATTCGGAGACCGATACAAAATGAAAACCCCTCCTATGATAATATTAAGTCGATAAGCGTGAGGTAATATGATTGACCCTTGTGGCCTTCCATCATTATAGGAAGAAATTGAATCCCGATATAGTTTGAGTTAGTCAAGTCACTTATGGCTCATCTACCTACGTGATTGAGTTCTTGCCTACGATATATAGATGTCACCAGTGACCTAAAGACATGGTATAACTTGGTCGAGCAGTCGAGAGTATATCCATCGAATCAAACTCATCTTGTAACGATGGTAATGACTTAATTGAACTTCATGATTGGTCGAGTAGTCGAGATCATGATGATTCGAAGGTTGAACATGATGGAAATCACAAGGAGTTGTGATTGGTAAGAGTTGTCTACCTTTTAGGCTTAGTGTAATTGGTCGAGTCCCTTAATGTTGCACTAAGATGCCAATTGGATCTCGATCCCCACTAGGACCCTGCCGGAGACTTACATCTAACGTGTCGAGGGTGTCGCGTGATTCATTAGGAAAATAATGGGAGTACATTAAGATAGAAGTCCATATCTTAATTAGTATTTTATGTAAAATATGTATATTATTTATTTTTGCTATATGTTGTTTTGTCCGAAACATGTTGCTCGCAAACCCCATGCATGGCATACTTGATGCCAATCGCCTCACTGGTCTAAACTATATGGATTGGCTCCATAATTTGAGAATTGTTATCACTACGGAGAAAATTGCATACGTCCTTGATACATCTATGCCCACACCAAAAGAAGGGGTAAGCAAGGATGAGATCACTCACCATATGAAGTACATAGATGATTCCACATTGACAAAATATTACATATCAACCTCCATAACTCCTGAGTTACAAAGGCAACATGAGAACATGGATGCAGATTCTATCCTTTTTCATCTCCGTTAGCTATTTGAGAAATAGGGAAGAACTCAAAGATATGAGATATCTAAGAGACTCTTCCAAGCCAGGATGACAAAAGGGACATCGGTTGAGAACCATGTCATAAAAGATGATAGAGTGGATCGAAAAACTCATAGGTCTAGAAATAGTCCTAGAGGATAACCTGTTCGTTGATCTTATACTTCAGTCCCTACCAGATTCTTTTTTTCAGTTCATCATGAATTTTAACATGGGTAAGTTTGAGATGACTCTCCCTGAGCTCCTCAATATGTTGAGGGAAGTTGAGAGTACATCAAGAAGGAGAAGCCAGTTCTCTATATTGGTGAGTCCAAAAGGAAAAGGAAGGCTATTAAGACCCTTAAGAAGGGCAAGGGCAAAGGAAGACCAGGTAAGACAAAGGTTGCCAAGAAAGACCCGGTAAAAGACAAAGGACAGTGCTTCCACTATAGTCAAAATAGGTACTAGAAGAGAAACTGTAAGGACTAGCTTGCAGATAAGGCGAAATTGAAGTTGGAGAAGCTTCAGGTATATTCATGATCAGTCTCTACTTATTAGATTTTCATGATAATAAATGAGTATTGGATACCGAGAGTACTTATTATATCTGCAATTTGTTGCAAGTTCTGGCCAGAGGTGAGATGGACCTCAAGATGGGCAATGAAGCAAGAGTTGTTACAATTGCGGATGGGGAGCTCATCATACATCTGCCTAGTGGAGCTATTGCATTAGATGCATGTTATTTTGTCCCTTCCATTATCAAAAATATTATTTTTATCTCTTATTTGATAATTAATAGATATAAATTAGTTTTTGAGAACAATAGTTATTTAATAATTATGGATGATAAGATCATCACTAGAGGGACCCTTATAAATGGCTTATATGTGTTAGACACTTCTCCACATATCATAAATATAAATATGTCTAAGAGGAAAAGAGATGAGGTGAATAATGCATACCTATGGCATTGTAGGCTAGGTCATATACATGAGGGAAGGATTCAAAAGTTGCTGAAAGATGGATACTTAGATCCATTTGACTATGAGTCATATGCAACTTGTGAACCTTGCCTTCATGGGAAGATGACAAACTCTCCTTTTAGTGGAACTGGAGTGAGAGCCACCGAGTTATTGGAACTTATACATAGTGATGTATGTGGTCCCATGTCGACTCAGGCTATAGGTGGTTACTCATACTTCATTACATTCACTGATGATTTCTCTAGGTATAGACACGTGCACTTAATGAAGTATAAATATAAGGCCTTTGAAAAATTCAGGGAATATAAGAATGAGGTAGAGAATCAAATTGGAAAGAGTTCTTCGATTAGATAGAGGACGAGAGTGCTTGAGTACGGAGTTCACCCATTTCCTCAAGGACAATAGGATTCTATCCCTGTGGACACCTCCTTATATACCTCAGCTTAATGGTGCCTCAGAAAGGAGGAATTGTAAGCTGTTAGACATGGTCCGATCCATGATGAGTTTCATTGACCTCCTCGTCTTATTCTGGGAGTACGCCCTAGAGACCGCAGCTTACCTTCTGAATAGAGTTCCATCAAAGTTGGTAGTGTCTATGTCATATGAGATATAAAAAGAAAAGAAGTCTGATCTTATGATTGTTAAGATTTGGGGCTATCCTGCCTATGTTAGAATACACAACCCCGATAAGTTGGAATTAAAGACAGAACGGTGCACATTCATGAGATACCTAAAGAAAACTTGTAGGTATTATTTCTATCACTCCAAGGATCGAAAGGTCTTTATTGCCAAGAGAGTCATGTTCCTTGAGAAGGAACATATTCTTGGTGGAAACAGTGGGAGCAAGATAGAATTGAGTGAGGTTGGAGAACCCATCTCAGGCACCATTCCAGAGCCTGAATCTGTTCAGGTATCTAACATACAAGTTCCAACTTTGCTTAGGTCTAGTAGAGTATCTCATATTTCTGAAAGATGTGTGGGACATATCAGTGGAGATGACCCTCAGGATGTTAATCCTCAGACCAACGAGGAGGCTATTATGAGTGTAGACTCCGGGAAGTAGCAAGAATCCATGAATTTTGAGATGGATTCCATGTACTCTAATAAGGTTTGAAACCTTGTGGATACACCTGAGGGTATTGTACCCATCGGCTACAAATGGATCTTTAAGAAGAAGATCGGAGTGGATGGAATGGTAGAGATCTATAAAGCAAGACTAGTAGCTATAGGATATCATCAAAGATAAGGAGTTGACTATGATGAAACCTTTTCACCTGTAGTCATGCTTAAGTCCATTATAATTATTTTGGCCATTGCAACACATTATGACTATGAGATCTGGCAGATGGATGTCAAAATGACATTCCTCAATGACAACCTTAAGGAGAAGGTATATATAATACAGCAAGAGGGATTTGTATCCAAAGAAAGTCTAGATAAAGTATGCAGATTACCTAGATTCATTTATGGATTACAGTAAGCTTCCCGAAGTTGGAACATAAGATTTGATGAGGTGATCAGATCTTATGACTTCATTAAGAACGAAGATGAGCCTTGTGTGTACAGGAAGGTAAGTGGGAGCGCTATCATCTTCTTGGTGCTATATGTGGATGACATCCTAATCATTGTGAATAATGTAGGAATCCTCTCCAAAGTAAAGGCTTGGGTATCTATAAACTTTTCTATGAAAGACTTAAAGGAAGCATCCTATATTTTGGGGATCCGGATCTATAGAGATAGATCCAAGAGGATGCTTGGCTTGTCCCAGTTCAGGTACATAGACTCCATTGTCAAAAGGTTTGGCATAGAGAATTCGAAGAGAGGTCTCATATCGATGAGACATGAAATATCACTTTCTAGGAGTATGTCCCCAAAAGACTCCTGAAGAAAGGGCAGACATGGATAAGATACCTTATGCCTCAGTGATAGGGTCTATCATATATATGATGCTATGTACCAGGCCTAATACAGCACATGCTCTGAGTGTCATGAGTAGGTATCAGGCATATCCAAGTTTAGAATACTGGAAGGCAGTAAAGTGTATCCTTAAATACTTGAGAATGACTAAGGATCTTTTATTGGTATATAGAGGAGGTAGTGTTCAAGTTGAGGGCTACACGAACTTGAGTTTTTAGTTCAACATTGATGATAGCAAGTCAAATTCAGGGTATGTTTTCACCCTAAATGGAGAAACAGTAAGCTGGAAGAGTTCTAAGCAAGATACTACTACTGACTCGACCACAGAGGCGGAATATATTACTGTAATAGAAGCAACAAAGGAAAGGGTGTGGATAAAGAAGTTCATCAGAGATTTAAGAGTTGTACCATGTAGCATGGAGCCGATTCTCATATACTACGTCAGCGATAGGGTGATAGCTGTAGCAAGGGAACCCAAGTCTCATTAGAATTGTTCTGAGGAGGTTCCGGTGGATTAGAGTGACCCATAAACATATAGCAATAGAAAGAGTTTCATCTGAAGATAACATTGCAGATCCACTAACAAAGCCATTGTCTTAGATTGTATTTGAGCATCACAGGGGTCTGATGGGGATCAGACACATAGGTGATTGGCTTTTGGTCAAATGGGAGATTGCTAGTTACAAGTGTCTTGCAAGGTAATCATGTAAGTGGTGGCACGTGTGACATGCTATGTGATCTTTTTACTTATGATTAATATTGGCATATTCTCACAATATATTATGTATAACATATATATACTATGATGTCCTTAGTTCTATACAATGGGAATCAGATCGTGATGAGATCACGATAATGAGATCGATTCACCTTTAAACATAGATCCTAAATAATCCCAATCATAGGTTACTCGAGAGGGACATCGAGATAACTAGACAGACTAGTGTATTATATACCCGTCCATATAATGGAGGTGACTGGTCTTATAGCCACTTGTGTGGAGATACTAAGGATACAGTACAAGTGCTCATTGGAGAATGAGTTCACTGATTGATCTGCTTATGGAATATTGTATGGTTAATGATACCTAATGTCAGATAATGATTCCATAACCCCAGTTACGTATCTGGTCCTTAGACTTGAGACACCAAGGGTGTCTTGTATGAGTATTCCTTTCTTTGACGCCAGACTTATAGGTTTGAAAAGTTTCAGATCTGGTACAGATAGTTATCAGGATTGGTAGCCAACCTTGTGAAGGCAATTGAGTGTCAATATAGGATCATACACTCTCAGTATCATGAGAGGAATATCCCATATATGCTTGCTCAGACAAATCCCTGGTTAGGGCCATTCGGATTGAGAGAGAAAGAGTTCTTTGGGAGAATCCGATTAGAGCGAGACTATGACGGATTTCGTACATGACCTGACAGTACCATGTCTAATATACGGTCTCTGGGATATTAGTTGTATGAGGGATTATAGATATATGGTAACTGTGAGCAGATAGGTCCGATGGATTCGATCCCTGATAGAACCCCGGAAGGAGTTGTATAGATTTTGATCCTTAAGGGGGATCAACCCTTGGAACACTATATAGGTTCCTCCCTCCTAGACTTAGGACAAGGCTGAAATAAAATTGATAATTGCTTGATTCAGCAGGGGGGGGGAGATGACTACATCTTTAAATAGGGACCAAAACCCTAGCCTAAGGGGGTGCTTACCTAGATAAAATTATCTATTTACCTCTCCTATAGTCGACCTACCTTAATAGGAAAAGGGGGTGGCTAGGTTGGCTCTCTAGCCAACCTAAGCAGGGGAAAACCCTGGCCGACCAACCCAATAAGGGAGGTGGCGGCTACTAAGCCCTAAGGGCTAATTTAAACCTTAGCCATACTCCTTTATAATATAGGAGTGGCTCTATTACAATTTAGTTGGGTTTTATTGACTAATTCTTAGGGAGATTATGACTCAACCCTGCTAGAGTCCTATCAAACCTACCCTCTTAAAATTAGCCTTGTCCTCAAGGCTAAGGTTCTATGAACTCAAGGAACCAGGTCTTCAGCTTCTCATATGATTCCCATGCTATTATCAACTGAACTTTGGCCTCCTCATCAGTTGGGGTGCTAGTTGGAAGGATTTGGGCTGAGTCATCTTCTTTAAATTTGTATTTGAGGTGGGATATCTGACGGATCAATTGTAATCTTGATCTAATGTGCGGATCTTATCTCCAGGTTAGGGCTCCAATGTGGTCCCCAATTTTACAAAGCCCAAAGAAATAGGGAGACTACTTTCTTAAGGCTCGAGTTTCCTGCTGATCGGGCTAGAGGTGTAAGAAAACTCGATCTTCAATTTTTCGTCCATTCTGAAGTTTGTCGGGAGACTATTTCTTCTTTGCATGTGTTAGTGTGAGCATGGATTGTAATTATTTTGGGCTTATTCCTCTTTCGTGTCATGAACCTATATCCAGACAAATTTTAAATTTGGTAGCAATGAGTATCCCCTTTAAAAATCTTGTGTCAAGTATAAGGGAAGCCTCGGTGTGAATTAGGAGTTGACCATATTGCATAAGGGTGACGCCGATCCTAACTATGGATGTGTCTACTCTAAGTACGAACATATTGCCACGTTCAGGTAATGCTAGCATCGATATAGATGGCATCATGGCTATGGGGGTCATGTGGATGCCTTTCTCCTATTTCTTCTTACGATTATAGGTCGTGGATCCGAGGTCATCATCAGGGAAGACTTTTAGCATTATGGTCCACTCCTTAGTGAAGTCATGGAAGTAGCCTGAGATGAGGGAGTGCTACATCAGAACCCATAGCTAGTTCAGCTGAATATAACACTTCAGGAAGAGCTTATCCCTACAGACAAAGAGAAAATTTTTTTATAGATAAAGTGTCATTGCAAGGGAAGGATGTGTTTGAATGATTCATATCTCTCGCGCCTCCTAGATGATCTTTTTAGCTTCGGTCCTCTGAAAATGTGGATAGCAATATAGCCGAATATGTGCTAGTGGTTCCCCTTGTAAAACCAACATACGAGGGTTGTGTAGTCTGATAGGAAGGAGTCGGCTTGGTTCAGCGGATGTGCCTGAGATTTCAGCGAGCTTCTCTAAGCACTATATCGAGATTATCTTTTCTTCATTCTCTCCTTTCCCACATAAGGTCACCTATTTTCTTTTGTCATTCATAAGGTCATTGGAGCTCCTGGTGTCGACGAGGATGGTGGCAGGTTGATGCTTGATGAAGCCATCAACGTCCAATATCGGTGGTGGAGCATGAAAGGTATGGGCGGTTAATTATGGTTTTTCCTTTATATCCTTCTTCTTAGACTCAAGAGCCATATCTTTGAGTTTGAGTTTTTTAGTGGGCTCAACCAATAGAGGTCTCTCTTTTTCACAATGGTGGCCTCGACTCTATAGTTTATTACAATGCCAATATAGGCCCTTTGTTGATCTATCACGAAACTCTTCTCTTGTTAACTTTTTTGGTTGAGGTGACCAGTTGATGGTAGATGGGCCGAGAGTCTCTGTGCTACTAGTCGTGCGACGACTTTGGTCCTCTGAGCACCTTGGTTCAGCCTGTCTTCATATAGTCGTACGAAGGAGATGGCTGCCTTAAGTGTGTATGGTTGTCGCGCTTTAACTTCTTCTTGAATCTCCGACTTCAAGCTCTCAAAGAAAGTCCTCAATATCTATTTTTTAGACCAATCACGAGTTTAATTAGTTAACATTGCAAACCTGATTTGGTACTCTTGGATGGCAGAGGTTTGACGAATCTTCGTTAGTTCTTCATCAAAGTTCTTGTAATTAATTGGTGCTGAAGGTTTATATGCTTTTGGTTGAGATGTGGCTCTCATGCTCTAAGCATCTTGATTGAGGTGCCCTTCTTGAAGTTGTATAAAGAAGATCGACATTGTCGAGGTGTAGGGCTACCATGTCTTATCCTTGCTTCTTATCTCTGATGGGTTTTTTTTACAATCAGAATTTGCTCTATGTTGTGATCTTCTTGGGCTTGGTGATCGACCCAATCTAAACTCCTCGAAGAGAGCATGTAATTTAGCATTCATACGCGTCTCAAAAGATTCCAATTTGGCTTCGAATAAGCCGAGCGATGTCATGAGGTAAGAATCTCCAACCAGATCTTTGATGTTGACGTAGAGGAATATAGTAGATTGATGGATCTGCGACTTAGTGGGCAACGATAGAGGCAATGCTAAAAGCAATTATGGGAATTACTTGGGAAGGTGGAGGTATGGATGATAGCTATAGGGGCAGCAAGATCGCTGCTCTAATACCCAATGATAGAATCCCAAAAGTAGCTCTATAAATTTTGATCCTTGAGGGGGATCAACCCTTGGAATGCTATATCTTTAAATAAGAATCAAAACCCTAGCCTAAGGGGGTGCTTGCCTAAGTAAAATTATCCTTTTACCCCTCCTATAGTCGACTTGCCGGCTAGTTTGGCTTTGTAGCTGACCTAAGTAGGGGGGAATTCTAGCCGACCAACCTAGTAAGAAAGGTGTGGCCACTAAGCCCTAAGGGCTAATCTAAACCCTAACCATACTTCTTTATAAGATAGGAGTGACTTTATTATAATTTAGCAGGGTTGTATTGACTACTTCTTAGGGAGATTAGGATTCAACCTTGCTGGAGTCCTATCAATCCCCCTGTACCGTCTGGGGACTATGGCGTAGTGGCTGATAGGACTCTAGCAGGGTTGAGTCCTAATCCACCCTGGAAGTAGTCAAATAAAACCTTGTGAGATTGTAATAAAACCCCACCTAGCCACTTCTATCCTATAAAGAAGTATGGTTATGGTTTAGATTGGGGCCTTAGGGTTTAGTAGCCATTGCCCCCTTTACTGGGCTGGTCGACCAGGGTTTTCCCCTGCTTAGGTAGGCTATAGAGCCAACCTAGCTGCCACTATAAAAGGGGCAAAAGGATAATTTTAGTTAGGTAAGAACCCCCTAGGGCTAGGTTTGGAGCCCTATATAAGCATATAGCCTCTACCTCTTTTTATTAAGCAATCATCTATTTTACTTTAGCTTTGTGTTGAATCTAGGAGGGAGGAACCCCTACAGCATTCTAAGGGTTGATCCCTCTCAAGGGTTAAAATCTATAGAGCTTCTTCTGGGATTCTATCATTAGGTATCAGAGCAACGATCTTACTGCCCCTGTAGCCATCTCAGCCACCTCCACCTTCCTAAGCAATTTCTATAATTGCAGCAACACACACCTCCACCTTCCACCCTAGCCTGTCACAGACTTCGTTGACTTTGTCTAAGCCGTGCGGCACCCTAGTGGCACTCTCGAAGATTTAGCTAAAATTACCTAAGTCATGAAGCAACCTTGCCCACTATTTCGGACTTAGTTGGGATTGCCTAAGTCATGAAATACCCAAAGCATTATCTATCTACAAAGGGTCAGCCCTCTTGCAACCTCGTGCGGGCCCATAAGACCAGCAAAGAAGAGGTTGATTAGCTTAGAAACGAGCGATGGATAAGTCTTGACGTCTTACAAAGTGGGAAGCTGTATAAGCAATTTATCGAACACCTTGAGTACAATAGAGAAAAGAGAGAAAGAGAGTGAAACAGGACTTTAGAGGGTTGTAAGAATGGTCGCAAGTCCACAAACGATAGTTCCCAAGGTATCGGGTGTAAGACAAGTTCAATTGTTGATGAAAGCCTACGCCTGACATATACCTGAAACCCCATCCAGCCTCGTGCCACTCGGGGGGTTCCAAGGTGCTGAAATGACTGACATTTCACACCGCTCAGAATGATTGCCGCAGCACACGAAAAATAGCAAAAAATGAGGCTGTTTTGGCTCTACGCAGCGAGTAATCATTCTGCAGCCTTGTACACTACTTTCGCTTATATTTCGTAGGTAAAAACACATAAACTCAAGGTAAAACAAGCTGCCAAACATATATAGAAATAAGAAAAGTGACAAATGGTTCATGGGTCGAAGATGTTGCGGTTGAGCGATGATTATTTGTGACATACTCCCCCACTTAAACTATTGACGCCCTCATCGACGCTTGTTGGTAGGCTTTAAAAAAACACGGGCTTCTTTATGTCGTAGGGCATCTTCTAGCTCCCAACTAGCTTCTATTCGAGGAAGCTTTTGCCACTTCATCAAGTACTCGATTTGCTATGCTCCATTGGGTAGCTTTGTTTTATGATCCGCCATAATAGTTTCAACTCGCTTCTCGTAAGAGGCTCTGGTGGGGGGTAATTGAATTGGTACATTTCAGGAATCATCTTACGGATTTGAGTGGTAGGCTTTCAAATTGCTTGCATGGAAGACATTATGAATTCTGAACCATACTGGCAGTTGTAACTTGTATGAGACATTGCCTACCCTGCTGATGATCGTAAAAGGTCCTTCGTACTTGCATACCAATCCTTTATGCATTTTATGCCTAAAGAACTAGAGTGATGCTAGTTGGAGCTTCACCAACACCATGTCACCAACTTTAAACTCTTGTGATCGCCTTCTCAAGTCTGGCCACTTATTCATCCTTTTAGTCACCTTCTCCAAGTAAGCCTGCACAATATCTGCATTGCGATACTATTCCTTTACGAAGTAATAGGCTAATGGGCTACTCCCTATATAACCAATAACAAGGGTGTGAGGAGTTGATGGTTGTTGTCCTGTAATAATCTCAAAGAGGCTCTTGTTGGATGTAGAGCTCCGCTGTAAGTTGTAGGAGAATTGGGCTATGTCCAACAGCTTCACCCAATCTCGTTGGTTGGCACTCATGTAGTGCCGGAGATATTACTCCAAGAGCGAGTTGATTCTTTTTGTTTAGCTATCCATTTGGGCATGGAGGCTTATGAAGAAGTATAATTTAGATTCCAATAACTTGAACAACTCTGTCCAGAATTATCCCAAGAACCGAGAATCTCAATCACTAATGATGTTGTGTGGGACTCCCCAATAATTCACCATATTCTTTATCATCAACTTACCCGCCTCCTCCGCTGAGTAATGTAGGGGTGCAACAATAAATGTTGCATACTTTGAAAATTGATCAACTACCATGAGTATCGATCCAAGTCCCTTTACTACGGGCAAGCTTGATATGAAGTCCAAGGAAATGGTCTTCCATGGCCTTTCTAGTACGGGTAACGACTCTAAAAGTCCCACTGGCTTCTGTTGCTCTACCTTGTTATGTTGACAAGTAAGGCATGTTCGAATATATTCCTCCATATTTGTCCCCATCTTTGGCCAATAAAATGCTCTCTCCACGAGAGCCGTTGTTCGGTGGATATTTGGATGTCTAGCACAAAGGGAATTGTGACACTCTTTCAAGAGTTCACGCCTCAAGTTATCTACTCATGGAACGTAAACTCTGTTCCCCTTGGTGTAGATGAGTCCCTCCTGGACCCAAAATCATCATGCCTTGCCCTCTTTGATGAGTTGCATCAGAGTTACTACCTGAGGATCCTGATACAGTCTATCCCTGATCCTGGAAAGGAAGTTGGAGTGCAATTGACTTACTTGGCCTCCACCCTCCAATTGTATAGCATTTACTAGCTCCACTTTCCAGCTTAATGCATCGGCCACGACATTTACTTTTCTGGGTTTATACTCCATTAACATGTCGAACTCAGCCAAGAAGTCCTACCATCACGCTTGCTTTGGGGAGATTTTCTTTTGAGTTTAGAAATAAGTCAATGCGACATTGTCTATCCTTAGCACAAATGGTGCTCCCAAAAGGTAGTATTGCCACACTCATAGACAGTGGATCACCGTTGTCATCTCCTTCTTATACACGGATATCGCCGCTCAGTCTTGTTGAGCTTCCGACTCTCGTAGGCCACCGGATGACCCTCTTGTATAAGAACTCCCCCAATAGCAAAGTCAAAAGCATCTGTATGGACTTCAAAAGACTTTCTATAGTTTGGTAATCTGAGTATAAGTTCATCCAACATAACAGTCTTTAGGTCTTGAAATGTTGTCTCACATTTGTCCGACCATCTCCAGGACTGCTCCTTCTTTAGAAACTCCGTTAATGGAGCTGCGTGCTTCGAATATCCAACTATAAAGCGCCGATAATAGTTGATAAACCCAAGGAAGGATCTCAACTCTGGCACCTATTTTGGTGTTCGCTAGTCCACCACAGCTTGCACCTTAGACTTGTCCTTTCGGATGGAATCATTGTTGATTCGATGCCTCAAGAATAAAATCTTCATTTGGGCGAAGTAGCACTATTCCCTCTTCACGAACAAGGTGTTCTCCTTAAGAACTTTGAAAATTATTCGGAAAAGTGGAGTTTCAGAATTAAGTTTTGCCCCACCCCAGCTACAGCTTTCGATCGCAGTGCTTAACATGCTCCTCAAGTGTTTGGCTATAGAAGACGATATCGTCTAAGTAGACGACCACAAACTTATCCAAATACTCCTTGAATAGTTGGTTTATTAGAGTGCAGAATGTGGCTGGAGCGTTGGTTAAGCCGAAAGGCATCACCAAGAACTCGAATGCTTCATACCTAGCCATACAAGTAGTCTTCACCTCATCACCTTCTGCAATGCACACCTGCCAATACCCTGACCGAAGGTCGAGTTTGGAGAAGTACTTTGCCTTACCCAATTGATCAAACAGTCCACGATGATCGGGATGGGGTACTTGTTCTTCACCGTCATCTTGTTGAGGGCTCGATAATCAATGCATAATCAGAGGCTCCCAGCTTGTTTCTTTTAGAAGAGGACTAGAGCTCCGAAAGGTGCTTTTGAACTATGGATGAAACCATCGCTTAGCAGTTTATCTAACTGCTTCCTCAGTTTCGCCAACTCTGGAGGGGCCATGTGGTATGGTGGTCTCGTTGGAGGCTTAACTCCCGACTCCAGCTCAATCCGATGATCCACGCCTCTACGTGGTGGTAGAGTTCTTGGCAACTCCATTGGCATCACATATGAGAACTCCTTTAGGATGTTTGTCATAATAGTAGGTTCTTGAATGGCCTCCCTATTAAGTGTCTTTAGCTTCATAGTAGCTACAAAGGTTGATTCACCTTTTCGTACCCCTTTCTTCAATTATAAGGCCGATATTTATTGTGGGTCCTTGGTTCCTCCTCGAGAAACTAGAACCATGCAGAGATCGTCGCCTCCCATTAGACATAGGAAGTTTAGGAATGATAGTGGCACCAACTTCGTCGTGTGCATAAACTCCATTCCGAGAATCACTTGGAAGTCGTCCAATGGCACCACCATCAAGTTTGTGCTCTCGTTCTATGTTCCGATCTTGATGGGGCCCCCTTTGCTCGTCCGGAGATCCGCTTGGCCTCTGAGTTCATAGCCTTCATACGACTTAGGCTCTCCAATATCAGTCCTAGTTGCTTACCTTCTCAATCGGCAATAAAAATTGTGGGTCACCCCCTTGTCCACCATTGCACGGGTTGTACGACTATTAAGCTTGATGTCCACATACATTAACTCACTACTTCCTATCTTCAGTGGCTTTGCCTTTGTGTTCTCCCCTACTTGACCCTGCAATGCATTCAACAAACGCATTGATCCTATCCTAGGTCCTTGTGATGCCTCACTGTCGCTATTGGATTCAAAACTACTCGAACTAAGGACAACAACTTTGCCCTTGTCTGACTTATGGGGCTGTATCGATGTAGTTAGAGCATTGAGTGTCTACTTTTGTGGGCACTCCCTCACCATGTGTGGTCCTCCACACAAAAAGCATCCACTAGACTTTGAGACTCTACCTTTTGAGCTTGGTCCCTTGTGGGAATTCTTCTTCTTTGGTTCACCCCCAGACTCTTTTGCTCAAGAGAATTTAGCTGGGTAATTTTTCGAAGATTGTTTCTTCTTTCTCAAATCCTCTGATGAAACAAAGTCAATTAGCCTTTCTATGGTTGTGCTTGCCCCGACTATGGCTTTAAGCCATCAAGGAAGCTGAATAGCTTGTCTTTTTCAAACATGTCCTATATATCCAGCATCAGTGCTGAAAATTATTTTACATAGTCTCGGATTGTAGTACTTTGGTGGAGCTATCTTAGTTTCCTTCTTGTGACAAACTCTGTGTTCTCGGGCAAGAACTGAGTTCTCAACTCTCGCTTCAAGTCTCCCCATGTATCCACTTGACATCGGCCTTGTTGAATCTCTTTCCAATGGGTTCGCCACCAAAGTTTTGCATCCTTATTCAAATACATTGTTGCTATAGCAGCTTTGGTCTCTTCAGAATCGAGCCTTGTAGCATGAAAATACTATTCTATGTCGAACAAGAAATTTTTAAGCGCTTTGGCATCTCTAGCACCCCCATAGCAATGCGGCTCCAGTGCCTTGAAGTTTTGTGGTGGCGCAGCATGGGTATTGTTCCCTACCGCATCAAGAGTCCTTGTTAACACTATCACCTTAGCTGTGAGTTCCGCCATAACTTCATGTAGATGTCATACGGAATCTTTGGTGTCCTATGTTAGTTGATCAATCAGGGATTCAACTTTCTCAATCTGAGATTTAGCTTCTTCTAGTGAGCTCTCTACCTCAATGAGCCTTCGTTGGCCTTGGTATAGTTCCTCCAAGTTCACTTCAAGAACATCAAGGTGGGTTTCTACCGTTGTAAGTCTCCTTGTGGTTCTTTTTCCCGGTTGGTGCTCTAGATGGTGCCTCCTCTGCTCATGGAGAATACCCAACTTCATGCTCGTCTTGTTCACTACCACGCTCCTTATGAGCGGCTCCCAAGGTAAGAAGAGAAAGAGAGCAAAACATGACTTTAAAGGGTTGTAAGAATGGTCACAAGTCCACAAATGATGGTTCCCAAGGTACCGGATGTAAGATAAGTTCAATTATTGATGAAAGCCTATGCCCGACATATACCCGAAACTCCATGCAGTCCCATGCCACTCGGGAGGTTCCAAGATGCTAAAATAGCTAACATTTTGCACTGCTCAGAATGGTTGCTGCAGCACACGATAAAGAGCCAAAAATGGGGCTATTTTGGTCTATTTTGCCTTTGCACAATAAGTGATCATTCTGTAGCCTTCTACACTACTTTCACTTACATTTCTTAGGTAAAAACACATACTCTCAAGGCAAAACAAGATGTCAAACATATGTACAAACAAGAAAAGCGACGAATGGTTCATGGGGCGAAGATGTTGTGGTTGAGAGATGACCATTCGTGACAAGCCATAAATCAAATCAATCTACCGCTACCCCCTATGTTTGATCTAGAAATCTGGTATTTTTTTTATCATCCATACCTCTTCAGTACTGTAAGATTCCTTACTTTACATATTAAAGATTTTTTCTAATTTTTATCCACTGTAAATTTCGTTTGTCACAAACATTATCATTGTTGCGAAGGTGGAACGCTGCAGAAATTTTCAATCACTTTTTTGTCTCTTGAAACTAGTCTATTTCTTCTCCTTTCTAGCAAAATTTTTACACAATTCTAGAGATCAACTTGGCTTTCATCTGGATTTAATTTCTAAAAAAAACTCCTTCTCGAACCAGTTTTCTTGTGCAATCTTTCACTATCACATAGTTATGGAATTTTACGACGAAGGATTTGCCTTTTGTCTTTCGCCCTATTTCCCTACTGTTATGCTATCAAAATTTTGTCAAACTTTTTATTGGTATTAATAACATCTGAACCAAGGGTTTCTGTATAATTTTCTTAAACTTTTCTTTGAAATTTATGTCAAGAAGTCATAATTTCTCTAATGTAAAATTGATTCAGCAGGACAACACATCGCAGCACCTTTTATTCCTGAATTCTATCATATTTGAGTACTATTTTTTGTGAGATTTTGGACTCTCTTTTCTTCATCTCAAAACCCTAACATCCTCTCTAAAAACTCTTCCAAACCTTACCCTAAATTGAACCCAAACAACCACCAATATGCCCTAAACCGTAGCCTACTCCCATCCAAACTGATTCACCTTCCAACCGGCCACCCCCTTCTCCAAAATTCCCATGCCACTAACCCGATAATAAAAAAAAGATCTCAATATTATAGATCTAGAGGTGTATACTATGGCATCAGAGGAGGCTATTGATGCTAAGCTTGAAGCCTTTAAAAATCGCATGAAAGAGAAGATACGATCCCTTTTCGCCGAATTCACAATTGGCTGACCGTCAAGCCCGAAGAAATCACAATATAGAGATACTTCAGATCGGTGAGATGATCATCAAGAACATGGCTATATCATCTCTGATATCAAAAATCCATGCATGAAGGTTGACTTCCCTAGATGGGAAGAAGGAGACCCGATTGGGTGGATCTCACGCGCGGAGCTCTATTTTTGGTTCTACCGAACTGCTGACGCCACACGGGTGGAGATTGCTGCCATCCACCTCGAGGAAGATGCTATTTAGTGGTTTAATTGATTTGGGCACACCCATAGAGGACTCTCTTGGTAGTGATTAAAGGAAGGACTACTAAACTGCTTCGGACCAATCGATTTTAATAACATTGATGGATAATTGACAAAGATTTGTCAAACCTCTACCATCCAAGAGTACCAGATCAGGTTTGAAAGGTTAACTAATTAAACTAATGATTAGTCTAAAAAATATATATTAAGGACTTTCATTGAGGGCTTGAGGCTGAAGATTCAAGAAGTTAAAGCATGACAACCGTACACACTTAAGGCAGCCATCTCCTTCGCACGACTACACGAAGATAGGTTGAACCAAGATGCTCAGAGGACCAAAGCCACCGCACAACCAGTAGCACAGAGTCTCTTGGACCTATCTACCACCAGTCGGTCACCTCAGTCAAAAAAGTTAATAAGAGAAGAGCTTTGTGACAGATCGACAAAGGGTCTATGTTGGCATTGTAATAAACTATGGAGCCAAGACCACCATTGTAAAAAAGAGAGACCTCTATTTATTGAGCCCATTGAAGAACCCAAACTCAAAGATACGACTCTCGAGTTCGAGGAGAAGGATATGAAGGAAAAATCACAATCGGTTGCCCGCACCTTTTATGCTCCACCACATATATTGGACATTGATGGCTTTATCAAGCATCAGTCCATCACTATGCTCATCGACACCAGGAGCTCCAACAACCTTATGAATGACAAAAGAAAACAGGTGACCTTATGTAGGAAAGGAGAGAACAAAGAAAAGATGATCTTGATATAGTGCTTAGAGAAGCTCGCTGAAATATTAGGCATGTCTGTTGAACCGAGCTAACTCCTTTCTACCAGACTGCACGACCCCCATATGCTAGTCTTATAAAGGGAACCACCAGCACATATTTGGCTATATTGCTGTCCACATCTTCAAAGGACCGAAGCTAAAAGGACCGACAGAAGACACGGGAGATACGGATCATTCGAACACAACCTTCCTTTGTAATGATATTTTATCTCCAAAAACTTTACCTCTTTGTCTACAGGGATAAGCTCTTCCTGAAGTGCTATATTCAGTTGAACTAGCTATGATTTCTAATATAGTGCTCCCTCATCTTGGGCTACTTCCATGACTTCACTAAGGAGTGGACCATGATGCTAAAATTCTTTCGTGATGATGACCTTGGATCCACGGCCCATGATCGTAAGGAGGAACAGGAGAAAAGCATCCACATAACCCCTACAAACATGATGCCATCTATATCGATGCTAGCATTACCTGAATGTGGCAATGTGTTTGTACTTGGAGCAGACACATCTAGAGCTAGGGTCAGCACCATCCTCATACAAGATGGTCAATAGCACGAAGAAGTGAAAATAGGGCTTGAAAAATCACCATTCCTACCCACCTCAGACTCATATTAGGCTCACACCACTAGAGATTTTATCATATAATAGCCCTCACTCCAAAAAAAGGTACAACTACTATTACAGAGCAACTACGTGATAGCCCATGCAAGGAAGAAACTTCCCCTTAATAAACACCAAAGCAGAAGAAAGTTTCCTGAGAAAGATTAAGTCCCCCTTCATCTCCAGCTCCACCAACATGAAATTTAAGCCTCAAGAAAGTGATCTCCCTATTTCTTTAGACCTTGCAAAATTGGGGATCACAATGAGGCCCTAACATGGAGGTCAGATCCGTGCACCAGATCAAAATTACAGTTGATCCTCCAGGTATCCCACCTCAAATGGAAATTTAAAGATAATAACTCAGCTCAAATTCTTCTAATTGACACCCAAGCTGATGAGGAGCTAAAGACCCGGTTCCCAAAGTTTATAGATCCTTAGTCTTAAGGACAAGGCTGATTTTAAGAGGGCGGGTTTGACAGGACTCCAATAGGGTTGAGTCCTAATCACCATAGAAGCAGTCAAATAAAATCCTATGAGATTATAATAAAATCCTACATGGCCACTTCTATCCTATAAAGAAGTGTGGTTAGGGTTTTGATTGGGGCCTCAGGGTTTAGTAGCCATTGCCCCCTTTACTGGGCTAGTCAGTCAGGGTTTCCCCCTGCTTAGGTCGACTATGAGCCAACCTAGCCGCCACCTATTCCCTCTAAGGCAGGTAGGCTATAGAAGGGGCAAAAGGATAATTTTAGTTAGATAAGCACCCCTAAGGGCTAGGGTTTGGAGCCCTATATAAGCATGTAGCCTCCATCTCTTTTTATCAAGTAATCATCTATTTTATTTCAGCCTTGTGCCGACTCTAGGAGGGAGAAACCCCTACAGCATTCCAAAGGTTGATCTCTATTAAGGTCAAAATCTATAAAGCTCCTTCTGGGGTTCTATCAGTGGCCTAGTACGTTTATAGTCGATGAGTCAAGTGAATTATTATGGGGATAATGATTCACTATATCAAAAGAAGTTTTGATGAGAGTGACTCACGACTAGCTCGATATTGGGCCTAGAGGGTCACTTACATATGGTGAATGATTTAACGAATAGAGGATTGGATAGAGATCCACTTAGCCCCTTTTCTCATTAGATGAGACCCTATGCTGATGATCTCCTTGATTAAGGCTCAATTAGAAGCCTAAAGAGATTATTGGATAGAGATCCAATAATATAAGGTCAGTGGATAATTGGATAGAGATCCAATAATGCAAGGTTAGTGGGTAATTAGATGGAGATCCAATACCTACTAAGGAAGGAGTTAGTGGCTCTCTATAAATAGGAGGGGAAACTCATGGTTGATAGGTTGCAGCTTTAGCCACCACCTCCTATTCTCCTCCCTCCCTCTGTGTAGGAGTTGCGAGATCAGATTGGAGGAGTTTCGCTGTAGAGATCCCTTGTGTGAATACCGCTAGAGAGGAGGACGCTTGACCTCCTTCATCTTCTCTATCCGGATCTGGAATATAGGGACATACGATCTCCCTAGGTAAAATCAATCTCTTGCACATCGTTGTTTTTCGATTTTTGTAGTTTTTCTCACGATCCCAATCTTTTCTACGACGATTTGATCTGCATGGGAAACCAGTTTTTATTTTGATTTCCACATCACTTGTAATACACCCGCTGAGGTTTCCCAAAAAACCAAGCCGACTCCTTCCTACTAGACTGCACAACCCTCGTATGCTGGTCTTACAAAGGGAACCACTAGAACATATTCGGCCATATTGCTATCCACATCTTCAAAGGACTGAAGCTAAAAAGATCATCCAAGAGATGCAGGAGACACGATTCATTCGGTCATGACCTTCCCTTGCAATGACACTTTATCTCCAAAAGCTTTGCCTCTTTGTCTACAGGGATAAGCTCTTCATGAAGTACCACATTCAGCTGAACCAGCTAGGGTTTCTAATGTAGCGCTCTCACATCTTGGGCTACTTCCATGACTTCACCAAGGAGTGGACCATGATGCTAGAAGTCTTTCTTGATGATGACCTCCGATCCACGACCCACGATCGCAAGAAAGAACAAGAGAAAGGCATCCACATGACCCCCGTAGCCATGATGCCATCTACATCGGTGCTAGCATTACCCGAACGTAGCAATGTGTTTATAATTGGAGCAGACATATCAAGAGCTGAGATTGGCACCATCCTCATGCAAGATGGTCAACAGCACGAAGAATTGAAAATGCCTCGAAAAATCACAACTCCTACCCACCTCAAACTCGGATCAGGCTCACACCATCAAAAATTTTATCCGAGGGCAACCCTCATTCCAAAAGAAGGCACAACTACTATTACAGAGTAACCACATGGCAACCCATGCAAGGAAGAAACTTCCCCCTGATAAACGCTAGAACAAAAGAAAGTTTCCTGAGAAAGATCACATTCTCCTTCATCACCAGCTCCACTAGCACAAAATCCAAGCCTTAAGAAAGTGGTCTCCCTATTTCTTTGGGCCTTACAAAATTAGGGATCACATTGGGGCCCTAACCTAGAGATCAGCTCCATACATCAGATCAAGATTACAATTGATCCTCCGGGTATCCCACCTCAAATGGAAATTTAAAGAAGATGACTCAGCCCAAATCCTTCTAATTGACACCTGAGTTGATGAGGAGGTCAAAGTTCAATTGATGAGAGCGTGTGAATCATATGAGAAGCTGAAGACCCGGCTCTCTAAGTTTATGGAACCTCAGCCTTGAGGACAATGCTAATTTAAAGAGGGCGAGCTTGATAGGACTCCATCTGGGCTGAGTCCTAATCATCATAGAAGTAATCAATAAGAACCTTGTGAGATTATAATAAAACCCCACCTAGTCACTTTTATCCTATAAAGAAGTGTGGCTAAAATTTAATTTAAGGCCTTAGGACTTCCTAGCCGCCACCCCTCTTACCGGGTTGGTCAGCTAGGGTTTATAGTAGAGAGGCATAGCTTGTGCAGCCACTTAGGTCACCACCCCCTTTATTTATGCATAGTAGCTATACTAGGGGTAAAAGGGGAAATTCACTTAGGAAGCATCCCCTGGGGCTAGGGTTTAGAGCCCTGTATAAGCATGAAGCCTCCACCTCTTTTAAGAAAGCATGATCAATCTACAATTAAGCCATATGGTCGACTACTAGGAGGGAGGAACCACTATAGCATTCCAAGGGTTGATCCCCCTCAAAAATCAAAATCTATAGGGCTCCTTTTGGGGTTCTATCAATTATCTTTCCATTGCCAGTGGATTCCTATTAAGATTTACTCGATTCTTTGTTATGAACTACTACAAAATTTTTTGACTATACTACTAAAATATTTCGTTGAAAAAATTCTACAATAACACCTTGCAATCTTTAATTTTGCTGAAACTTTTGCTATTGTTTCTTTCCACAAAATTTTTAATGACATTACATCTCCCTTACTAGTAGATTCCACTTAAATTTTACTTAAATTTTCATTAAGAATTTATGGAAAAAATTGTCTTCACTGTTGGAATTTTTTCGATGAAAAATTTACTGTTGCACTTTTGTCTTTCTTCTTCTTCTTAACCTATCAAAACCCAACCATCTTGCTGCCACCACCCAAGACATCTTTAGGGTATCCCTTTAGCCTTAAGATGTAACCATCATAACCTATTTTTATAACCCAAACAACACTCAAAACCATAGCCCAAAATAGCACCTATCGCAGCCTATCAATGCAGAATTCTGCAACACTACCTTTTGGTGTTTTTTGCTACACCCATATCTGATCCTTAACAAAATTGTTGCTACCACCCATGTCATCTTTAGGGTACCCCTCTAGCCTTAAAATGCATCCATCATAATCTATTTTCATAATCCGTAGCCAACGTAAACTGCAGCCAAAATCATAACCTAATAGTGATCTTCCATAGCCATCGAGCCTTCCACTAATTCTTACCCTTCGTAACCACCAATCCTACAAAATCGGTTGCTACCATCAAAAGCAACCCTAAGCCATCCCTCTATCTCTAAACCTTTGTCACCAAACCCTCCTTATAGCCCCTATAGTAGCCCTAAATCATAGCCCCAATAGCACAAAAAAAATAGTAACCTGTCAGCCCCAAACCATAGCCACCTACCCATGATCTACCATCCCTTTCGACCAACAAACCACCCAACTATTCCATACCAATAACTCAATAATAGGAGAAGGATGTTGGCATCTCAGATCTGGAGGCACATGCAATGGCATCTCAAGGTTCAATTGATGTCAAGTTGGAGACATTTGAATCATGCATAGAGGACAGATTGCGTGCCTTATTTGTCGAATTCAGATTGAGCCAATTTTTGAGCCCAATAAAATCCTAGCAAGGTCAATGTTCAAAGAGGCCTCTTAAAATGAAAGAATGAGTCACTAATATGAAGTAGCGATGCATGAGGGTGGACTTCCCTCGATAGGAAGAAGGGGAATTGACGGGATGAATTTTGTGCGCCAAACGTTACTTCCATCATCACCAAACATCTGAGGATTCCATAATGGACACCACTATCATTCACCTTGAAGGAGATGCTATATGATGGTACAATTGGCTTGAATATAACTATAGGACTCCGATGTAGATACAATTCAAGTATGCGCTACTGAACTACTTTGGGCCGACCATGTACAAGAATATCAACGGACAACTTTCTAAGATCTGACAAACCTCCATGATTCAAGAATACCAGACCAGGTTTAAGAAATTATCTTACTTTGCTTGTGATTGGTCTAGCAAATAATTATTAGGGACATTCATCGAATGACTCAAGCCAAAAATTAAAGGAGAGGCTAAAGTACGATAACCCCACACTGTGAAGGCCGTAATCTCTTTCGCCCGAGTCCAAGAAGAATGGCTCAACCAAGATGCTCGAAGGATGAGAACCACTCTTAGACCCATAGCATATGAACCTCCTTCTACTTCTAGCCATCCTTTGCTACCAAAAAATTTGACAAGAGAAGAACTACACGACCGATCAACAAAGGGTCTTTGTTGGCATAGCGACAAACCATGGGGCATCACTGCACAAAGGGCTGCATTCTACTAATTGAACCTCTTGAAGACATGGAGGAGGAGGTCCAAAAGCATGAGAAAGAGTTTGCAAATGAAGAATAGTAGCCAGTTGATTTTATGATGCACACTCTTGTGAGCCATACAAACCCACAAACGATTGAAGTGGGAGCACTTCTGAAGCAACAACCGATCACTATTCTTATTGACACCACAAGCACCAACGACTTTATGAACAACAAGGTTGCTACCCAATTAATGCTCTAAAATGAAGATTGCAACAGGGTAGATGTTGAGGTCACCACCAGCCAAATTTTGAAGTGCGACGAAAGATGTCTATGGGTGAAATTATTACAATAGGATCAAGAGATACTTGCTGATTTTTTCCACCTTCCTCTTGATGATTATGAGGTTGTGCTTAACATCAAATGGTTGACTACACTAGGTGATGTTTCTTGGAATTTTTCTAAGTTTATTATGAAATTTTTTAGCCATGATAAATAGGAGATCCAATGTGGGAAACGTGAGAGCTATGTAACAATGACTTACATGCAGCAAACGGAGAAAGTTTTAAACAAAGAAAACAATAGCTTCCTGATGCAACTTTAATAGCACTCTATAGGGGAGCCAACAAAATTTGAAGACCCAAACATACTCCAATTGTTTGCTGAATTTTTAGATATTTTCGTCAAACCACGCAGCCTACTTTCTAATTGTCAGCATGACCACCAAATTCTGATTCTCTCGGGTAAACTAGTAGCAAACTCTCATATCAGTATCTTCACCTCTAGAAAGCTAAAATAAAGAGGATTGAAGATGAGATGCTTGAAATAGAGGTCATTTAGCCAACTTGCAGGCCCTACTCTTTACTGGTGCTAGCTTTACCTAACATCGACAAAGTGTTTATTATTGATGCATTGGGAGCTAGAAATTATGTTATCCATATGCAAGACGACCGACCCCTAACCTATATTAGCAAAACCCTCACTCCAAATTACCTGGAGCTACTAATCAACGACGAGGGAATGTTAACATTTGCTGAATTTGTGGCTTGGTATGATATAGGAAAACAACATGAATAGGAGATGAAAGTAAGTCTTGAAAAATTACAGTTTCTACTCCCTCCAAACTCAGATTGAGCTCACCTTATCATGGACTTTATTAGAAGGTAGCTACCATCACAAAGGAATGTCTGGCTATCAATAAAGAATAACCACATGTCAGCCCGCATAAGAAAGAAATAGTCACCTAATAAACACCGGAGTAGAAGAAAGTTTATTATTAAATATTGAGTCTTTCACCATATTCATCCCTACAAGTAGGAATTTATGAAGACTCGAGCCTCATGAAAGTGGTCTCCTGGTTACTTTGGACCCTACAAAATTGGAGATCACATTAAAGTTATAGATTGTGGATCGGACTTGCACATTAATTCAAAATTATAATTCATCCTCCAAGAATCTCACCGCAAATGAAAGTTTAGAGAGGGTAACTCAGCCCGAACTTATCCACCCGACACCCAAGTTAATGAGGAGGCCCAAATTCTGCTGATGATTGCATGGGATCATGGGATCGCGACACATCATCGTCTAGTCACTATTATTGATGCTGGACACAAGAAATAGGATGTGCCTACTATAGGGCCACGATGGACCCTCATGAGGAGTTGTAGATCATGACCTAGAGACATGGAGCTCAGCCTTGAGGATAAGGTTGATTTGAAGATGGTAGGTCTGTTATGACTCTAGCTAAGAGAGTCATAATTTAGTTTCATTAAAGAGGATAAATATGTAAATCCTAAGGGCATTCATGTAAATCATATCTAGCTGACCCCTAATAAAGAAGCAAGAAGGCTGGCTAGGTTAGGATTAGATAGGAGGAATAAAATACATATCACCCTAATTAACCACCCACTTATCCTAGTTAAAGAGGGGTTAAGTTAGAATAGGATTAGGATTAGTTTGGAGGTTATTTCTTAGAGTTGGAGTTGGAGTTGTTGGAAGTATGAGTTGATTCTTAGAGTTGGAGTAGGAGTTGTTAAGAGTATGAGTCTTAAGTAGGAATCTTATTGGCAGTTAGGGTTTAGAAGCCCTATAAATAGCCTTGTATTCTATTCTCTTTCATCATCAATAGATCAATTATATTTCAGCTCATATAGTAGAAAACCGAGGGATAAATCCCTATAGAGTTCCAACGAGGCTGATCCCCTATAGAGATCACCCAAAGCTTAGAATCTGCAAGGGTTCTAATAGGTTGGTCGGCTAAGAAGAAGAAGGATGGAACAAAATATGAGGGGGTGGCCATAGGTGCAGCCTATCACTATTGTGCCTCCCCTACCTCCTATTTATAGAGAGCCACCATAAACCCTATTGGATTATACTATAGTGGGTATCAGATCTCTATTCAATTACCCACTCCTCTTGGATTATTGGATCTCTATCTAATAATCTCAATTAGTGTCTAATTAGGCCTCATATAAGGAGCCTATTAATGTTGGGTCTCATCCAATGAGAATATGGGCTAATTCGATAACTCGTATCCAATCCTCTACTCACTGAAATATCTACTATATGTGTGTGACCCTTTAGGCCCAATATTGAGTTGGTCTTGAGTTCCACTCGTCTGAACTCTTTCTGATTTAGTAAATTATTATCCCATAATAATTTACTCAACCTATTGACTATGGAAGTACTAGACCACTACGCTAAAGTCCCCAGATGGTATAGGGGATCAAATCTATTGAATTTATCTGTCTTCAATTACTATGTATCTATAGTCCCTCATCCATTTAATATTATAGAAATCATATATTGGGCATGGTACTATCAAGCCACATAGGGAATCTATCAGAGTGTCACTCTAATTGGATTTCTTCAGGAGTTTCCTTCTCTCTTAATCAAAATGACCCTAGCTAGGAATTTTTCTGAGCAAGAATACATAGGATATTCCTCTCATGATACTGAGAGTACATGATTCTCTATTGATACTCAATCACCTTCGTAAGGTTTGCTACTAATCCCGATAACCAACTATACTAGATTTAGAGCTTGTCTAACCTATAAGTGTAGCATTAAAGAGTACTCAAATAAGACATTCTTGGTATCTCAAGTCTAAGGACTAGACATACAACTAGGATTACAGAGTCACTGTCTAACTTTAGGTATCACTAATCATCCAGCAGTGCATAAGCGGATCAATCAGTGAACTCATTCTCTAATGAGCACCTATATTGTACGCTTAGTGTCCCTACACGAGTGGCTATAAGACCAGCCACTTTCTTTATATGGATGGGTATATAGTACATAGGTCTATTTAATTATCTCGATGTCCCTCTTGATTAACCTATGACGGGATTATTTAGGATCTATGTTTAAAGGTGAATCAATCTCATTATCGTGATCTCATCACGATCTGATTCTCATTGCAAAAAACCAAGGACATCACAATATATATGCAACATATAATATAATATAAGAATATACCAATAATAATCATAAGTAAAGAGATCACATAATATGTCACATGTGTCATCACTCATGTGATTAGCTTGCAAGACACTTGTAACCAATAAAAATAATAATTAAAATATGAACTTCTATCTTAATCTACTCATACTATTTTTTTGGTTAATCACATGACAACTTCAGCACGTGAAACGGAAGTCTCCAACAGACTTCTATTGGGGATCGGGATTCAATTGGCATCCCAATATAACCTCGAGGGACTCAATCAATTATACAAAGCCTAAAAAAGTATGCAACTCTTGTCAATCACAACTCCTTGTGATTCCCGTCTAGTTTGACCTCTGAACCATCATAGTCTCGGAGGACTCGACCAATCATGATGTTTAGTTAAGTCATTACTATCATTACAAGATGAGTCTGATTTGATGATATGCACTCGAGGGACTCGACCAAGCATACAATTTCCCAGGTAGTAGAACCCTTGTGGATTCTAAGCTTGGGTTGATCTATATAGGGGATCGAATTCCTAGGAACTCTATAGGGGTTCCTCCCTCCTTAGTTTTTGATCTATTGATGATGAAAAAGGTTGTAATTACAAGTGTTTATATAGGATCTCAAAACCCTAACTCCTAATATGACTCCTCCTTAAACTAAGACTCCTACTAAACCAAGACTCATCATCCCTCAACTCCTAACCCTAGCCAACTCCTAACCTTGATGTAGCCGATGGCTATAGGGGTCTCCAACTCCTAATTTTATTCTTATTTCACCCTAAAGAGAGTCCAAGTTAAGTGGGACTCTCCCTCTCTTGCCCTAGTCGACCTCTTATAAGAGGAGGAGGCAGCTAGGAGACTCTCATCCCAAAAGGACTCTTCCTTAACCCTAGCCAACCACTGGTTTATTAGGGGTGGTAGCTAATTAGGGTTTATTACATTCATGACTCAATTGAGTCTACCCTGTATCCAACTCTGACTCCTAATCAAACTCTAACTCAGTTGAATCATAACCCTATTAGGATTTGAGCTGATTTATTATAATAGACTCAAATCTCCTCCTAACTGACCTAATGTCAGGTCTAGGTTAGCCAACAAGGCTCAATCTAAGGACTCATCTCAATCGATTAGGACCCAACTCAACTAAGGTCCTAACATACCAGCCCTCTCCAAATTAGCCTTGTCCTCAAGGCTAAGGCTCTATGATCTCTGGGTCTGAGTCTGTAGCTTGTCATGAAGCTTCCTTGTTGCATTTGAGGTAGGCGTATTATGATCCTACAGTTTAGCTTTGTCTTGTATCTGTTCATCAGTGGTCGTATCTTGATGGTGACGTGTCATGATCCTGCAATGCCATGCAATCTCCCATTAGAACTAGGCCTCCTTATCGACTTGGGTATCAAGTAGATAGATCTGGGCTGAGTCATCCTCTCTAAACTTCTATTTGTGGTGAGATTCCTGGAGAATCAATTGTAATTTTGAATTAGTGCACAGATCCGATCCACAAGTTATTGCTCCAATGTGATCTCTAATTTTATAGGGTCCAAAGAAACTGGGAGACAACTTTCGTGAGGCTTGAGTCTTCATAGATTCCTGTTGGTAGGGCTGAAAATGAAGGAATACTCAATCTTCAATAGCAAACATCCTTCTACTCTGACGTTTGTCGGATAGTTGTTTCTTTTGGCATGGGTTGGTGTGTGATTATTCTTTAATGGTAGCTAGGCTTTCCTCTAAGATGGTGGCTGCCCTCTAGTAGAGTCCATGATAATGTGAGGTCGATTTGCATTTGGAAGGAGTAGCTGTAATTTTTCAGGACTTATTTTCATCTCCCCTTTGTGTCATTGTCCTATATCATGCTAAGCCACAAATTTAGCAATAGTCAACATTTCCTCATCGTAGATTATAGCTTCAGGTGACATGGAGAGAGGGGTTTGCTGATGTAGGCTAGGGGCTAGCCATCTTGCATGAGGACAACATAAATTCTCTCTCCTAATGCATCAATCACGAACACTTTGTCAAAGTCGAGTAAACCTAGCATCGGCGAAGAGTAGGGGCTGCAATTTGGCCGAATGACCCTTGTTTCAAGTATCTCTTTTACAATCCTTTCATCTTTATGGAGGTAAGAATAATTAAATGCTGAGTGTTTGCTAGTGGTTCACCCGAAAGAATCAAAATTCGAGGATCACGTCGTCGGGTAGGAGATAGGCTGCACGGCTCGGTGAAGACATCTGAAAATTCAACAAGCAATTGGAGAAGGTTTGGGTCTTTAATTTTTTTTTTGCTCCCTCACATGCTGCTACTAGAGATGTATTAGGAAGTCATTGCTTACTTTGTGCATGACTTTCTCCATTCGCTGTGTTGAAACTATTGTCACGTTGCTCTCGCATTTCCCACGTAGGATCACCTATTTCCCATGGCTAAAAATTTTCAAGATAAATTTAAAAAATTCTAAGAAACATCACCTAATGTAGTCAGCTATTCGATGTCGTGCACGACCATATAATTGTCGAGTGGGAGGAGGAAGAAATCTATAATTATCTGCTAGTCCTGCAGCAATAACTTCACCTGTGGGCACCTGAAGTCGTACTTTAAAATTCATCCATTGGCAATCTTAACGTCAAACCTACTGCAATCTTCAATATGTCAGGCTATCTGAATAGCAAGCTTACTATTCATGAAATTATTAGTGCTTCCAATGTTGATGAGGATGGTGATTGGTTGCTATTTAAGAAGTCCTCCCACTTTCATTGTCCGCAAGTTCGCATAGCTGGCAAGAGCATGCATCGTACAATCGACCGACTGTTGTTCTTCCTCCGTGACCTCCTCCTTATGTTCTTGAATCTCCTCCTCTAAATCTTCAATGGGTTTAATTAGAAGAAGGCATCCTTTTTTGCAACGATGGTCGTGGCTCCACGGTTTGTCATAATGCCCACAAAGGTCCTTCGCTAATCTGTCGCGAAGTTCTTCTCTTGTCAATTTCTTTGGTAGCGAAGGACAGTTGAGAGCAAAGGGTGCTGAAGGTTTATATGTTGGTCTAGGACTGGTTCTCATCCTTCTAGCATCTTGGTTGAGCTGCTCCACTTGGATTCGGGCGAAGGAGATTGCAACTATCAAGGTGCAAGGCTGTCGCGCTTTAACTTCTCCTCTTATTTTTAGCTTGAGTCATTCAATGAATATCCCTAATAATTATTTGTCAAACCAATCATGAGTGAGGTTAGATAATCTCTCAAACCTAGTCTTGTATTCTTGGATTGTGGAGGCTTGTCGGATCTTTGCAAGTTGTTTATTGATGTTCTCATACTTAGTTAATCTAAAGCGGATCAGCAGCCCGCTTTTGAATTGTCTCCATATTGGGACTCCTTGGGTTTATTCAAGCTAATTGTACCATTGAATTGTATCTCCTTCAAGGTGGATGACAGTGATGTCCACCATGGAAGCCTCCGGTGTCCAGTAATAATAGAAGTAGCATTCTACGCACAAAAGTCATCCTATCGAGTCTCCCTCTTTCTATCGAGGGAAGTCCACCCTCATGCACGACTATATCAAATCAATGACTCATTCTTCCTTTTTAGGAGGCCTCTTTGAACTTTTACCTTGCTGCAATTTTGTCAGGCTTAGAGATTTGCCAATTCTAAAATCCACGAAGAGAGCACGTAGTCTATCCTCCAAATGTTTCTCAAAGGCCTCCAACTTGGCACCAATCAGATCTACTAATGCCATGATTTTAGACTCTAGATATGTAATGTCAAGATCCTTCTCTTTCTATTGGGTCAATGGTATGAACCGGTTGGATGGATTGGTGGTCAAAAGAGATGGTGGATCAAGGGCAGATGGTTGTAGTTTAGGATTAAAAGGTTACTATTTTTAGTTATTGTTGGGGCTATGGTTTGGAGGTATTGTAGGGGTTGTATAGGGGGTATGATAGATGAGGGATAAAGTTAGAGGGATGGCTTAGGGATGTTGTTGATGACAGCAATGGATTTACACTCCGTCGTCCGTGTATAAGCCCTTGCATGAGTTTCGAATCCTTCGAGTTAGCAATTCCCCTCACCTCTATGAGCTTTGCATAACTCCTTCGGTCATTACGCAACACCTCCACCTTGCACAGTCTCATCTTTCAACAAGTGCCCCGCTTTGCCTTGAACATCGTCAAGTTTTGATTGCCAACATCGAGCCATAGCTCAAGCTCAACCATCCCAATCTTTATGTGCTACGCATTCTTCTTTGCTTGCTTGTCCTCGTGGTGCCTCTCCTCTAAGCGACTCCTTTCCCTATATCTCAATATCTATTTTCCCCCAAACGGTTGCGCGTGCTGGCTGTCCTCCACATAGCCCAGCTAGGTCCCCTACATTTGTATGACAAGTGTTTCTGTGTGTGCTTATCCCGCTCTGATACCACATTGTCATGGGCTTAGCTGATTTTGCCTAAGCCGTGCGACACCTATGCGTGTCCGTCCGCAAAGGTTAGCCCTCCCCGAGATCTCCTAGAGTCCCTTAGACTTACAAAAGAGAAAATGGGCCAGAAGAAGCAATTCCCATGGGATCCACAAGCAACTGCTCAAGAAAATAGTTTATAAAGCCAAATACAAATTATACCCATGGACATTACAAACTCAGAGAGGTTGCACACAAAGGATAATGGTCCATTACAGACCAAAGTCCCTATAAGTGCTTAGAAGATATACTTATATTAACAAGCCAAAATTGGCTATAAAGCAAATTAAACTAGGGCTGCTAAGCCTACTGCAAGCCCATTTCTTGCTGTACAAGATATGCACATAAACTGAAGGACACAAACAAACACGAGCATTTTATCAAACATCTTGTTTACATTATTGTCCGTAACACTATGTAGCGCTAATCCTCATGATCTTCACTTACCACCTTGCAGCAATGATTAAGAAGAGCTTGCCCTTTCTTGTTGTCCTCGTGCACCACCAAGAGGATTATCAGTTGAGGAGGAGAGGGTGGGAGGAGAATAGAAGGTGGCATCTAAATTAGGTCTAGCCTATGACCCCTTTAGTCCCCTCTTATTTATAGAGGTCCCTATCAATTTAACCCTAACAGATCCTACTTTATTGGGTACTGGATCTCTATCCAATTACCGAAGCATTTTAGATTAGTGGATCTCTATATAATAATATCTTAATAGCCCTTATTAGATCTCATCCATAGGATCCAATAATAAGGAGCTTATTGGATATCCAGTAAAACAAGGGCTCCATGAATATCTCATATCTGAGCCTCTTATCATCACAACATCCATCATATGTGTGTGGCCCTCTAGGCCTAATACCGAGCTAGCCATAAGTTGCACCTATCAAAACTCTTTCTGAATCCGAACTCTTTCTGACTTAGTGAGTGAATTATTATCTCATAACAATTCACTCAACTCATCGACTATGGACATACTAGACTATTATACCATAATCCCTAAATAATACAAGGGGATCTAATCTGCCATACTTGTCTATCCTCAATTATCGTGTATCTGTAGTCCCTCATCTATCTAAAATGCCAGATATCATATGTCGGACATGGTACTGTCTAGCCTTATACAAAATCTATTTAAGTTTTATTCTAATTGGATTCTCTTAGAGAACTCCTCTTTAATCTTAACGACCTTGGCCAGCGATATGCCTAAGTGAGAATACACAAGATATTTCTCTTATGATATCAAGAGTGGATGATCTACTATTGATACTCAATTATCTTCAAAAATTAGCTACCATTCCTAATAACTAGCTATATCGGATATGAAATTTCTAAACCTATAAGTCTAGCATCAAAGAATGGAATACTCAAACAAGACATTCTTAGTATCTCAAGTCTGAGGACCAAACATCCAATTAGGACAACAGTCGTGATGTTAGGTATCATTAACCATCCAACATTCCATAAGCAAATCAATCAGTAAACTCATTCTTCAATGAGCACCTGCATTATATCCCATGTCCCCATATAAGCAACTAAGAGACCTGTTGTCTCCATCATAAGAATGGGCATAAAGCACATCAGTCTGTCTAGTTATCTCAATATCCCTCTAGAGTAACTTATGACCAGGATTATTTGAGATATATATTTAAAAGTGAATTAGTCTTATTGTCATAATCTCATCATAGTCCAGTTCTCATTGCATAGATTCAAGAACATCACAATATATGCAACAGGTAACATAAAGTGAGAAAAATACTAATATTAATAATAAGTAAAAAAGACTATATACCACGTCACATGTGCCATCACTCATGATTGGCTTGCAAGACACCTGTAACTAGTAGACTTTGCCCTTCTTTAGGGACTTATCAGCCTTTCTTTTTCTTTTAGTTTCACAAATATAGAGAATTAACATCTCTTTCTTGATTGTGCTCTCAATCTCATTCAACATATTGAAGAGCTCTAGGGGAGTCACGTTAAGTTTATTCATAGTAAAATTCTATTATGACCCTAGTTGAGTCGGGTCCTAGTCGATTGAGTCGAGTCCTTAGATTGGCTTTGTTGGTAACTCTAGATCTGACATTAGGTGGGCTATGAGAAGATTTAAGTCTAATATAATAAATCAATCCAAATCCTAGTAGGATTAGGATTCGGCTGAACTGGAGTCTGGTTAGGAGTCGGAGTTGGATATGGGTTAGAGTTAACTAAGTCAAGCTTGTAATCAACCCAATTAGCTACCCACTTTAATGAGGGGAAGAGCTCCATTCAGTTAGGACTCTCTTAAGCATTGATTATGAGTTAAATTAGGAGTTCGAGTCTTAGTTTACTTGGAGTAGGAGTTGCTTCTTAGAGTTGGAGTTGGAGTTGTTGGAAGTAGGAGTTGTTTCCTAGAGTTGAAGTTGGAGTTGTTAGAAGCAGTAGTCTTGACCAGGAGTCCTATAGGAGTTGGTTTAGAAGCTCTACAAATAGTTTTGTAATCAGCCACTTTTTATCATCAATAGATTAATTATATTTCAGCCATAGTGCAGAATACCGAGGGAGGAACCCTTATAGAGTTCCAAGGAGGTTGATCCCCTATATTGATCACCCCAAGTTTAGAATCCGCAAGAGTTCTAACACTTGATATCAGAGCAATGTTCTTGGCATCTCGCTACCCTTCCACGGCTATCCACCATCCTTCCACAGCCATCCAAAGCAATTCCCACAATTGCTTAAAGGTCATCATCGAATTCCACCATCATCTCCACTACCGCGTATCATCCTTTGATTTCCTCATAAATTGTAATAGGTTCTAGTTTCCTACCTTACTGCTACTACAATTTAGTTATCCTTATTTAAAAAACCTAAAAAAATTATTCCTATCTTGCTGCACAAACTTTTCATTGTAAAGTTTTCATCGCTACGATGAAAGATACAATGTAGAATTTCAACCGCATAGCACTACTTATTTGATCTTGCTGTTGCATTTTCTCTGTCTAAATCTCTACAAAATTTTTACAATGGCTTTGCACTTCCTAACAGTAGATTTTCTTTTGGTTTCGTAAAAAAATTATCAATATAAACTACTGATCTTTTACATCCAGACTGTTGCACTTTGGATGTAAAATTATATTATAATTTATACTTGTGATTTTTTATTTTGCCAAACTTTTTGTTGTTGTTTTCTTCCACGAATTTTTTGACAGTATTACCTTTCCTTACCAGTATATTCTCCTTAAGTTTTCCTTGAATCCTTGTTTTGAACTATCGAAAAAAAATCTCATCTATACTACATAAATCTTTCGATGAAAAAATTCTACCACAACACTTTCTCATAATCTTTGATCTTGCCAAATCCTTTACTGTCATAATTTTTTATATTTTTTTTATGGTATTATCTCTCCCTTACTAGTGGATTCTCTTTGATTTTTACTTAAATATTTATTTCAAATTACTGGGAAAAATTGCATCTATACTATTGAAATTTTTTTGATGAAAAAATCTACTGCTGTGCCTTTGTCTTTCTTCTTCTCTAAACCCACATAACCTAACCATCTTGCTGCCACTAGGACCTAAAATCACAGCCTAAAACAGTGACCTATCATACCCTATTGACACATAATTCTGCAACACTATCTTTCGGTGTTTTCTACTGTACCTATATATGATCCTTATTGAAATTATTGCTGGCACCCACGTCATCTTTAGGGAACCCCTGTAGCCTTAAGATGCAGCCATTGTAATCTATTTCCATAATCCATAGCCAACCCTAATAGCCCCCAAAAAATCATAACCTAAACAGTACCCTAATACCGCAACCTTGATCCATCACCCTTTTGGCCACCAATCCCTATCAAACCGGTTGCTGCCATCAACAACAACCCTAAGCTAGCCCTCTAGCCTTAAGACACATCCATTATAACCAATTTCTAGAATTCACAACCATCCCAAATAGCAACAGCAATTACAACAAACAACAGCCTACAACAACCTTTCGCCTTAAGCCATCTATCCTTTTCGGACACTAATCCACCTAACCAATCCATACTAGTGATCCAACAGCAAGAGAAGGACCTTATCACAGCCCTAAGATATGATACAGCCACACATAAGGGTGGACTTCGCTCAATGGGAAGAAAGAGACTCGACGGGATGGATTTCATACACCGAACATTACTTCTGCTATTCCTCGAACATCGGAGGATTCCATGGTGGACACCACTATCATCCACCTTGAAAGAGATGCAATTCAATAATATAGTTGGCTTGAGTACACCCATGAGGCTCTGACATGGATACAATTCAAGAATGTGCTGTTGAACCTCTTTGGGCTGACCAAGTACGAGAATATCAACAGACAACTTACCAAGATCTGACAAACCTCGATGATCCAAGAATATGAGACCAAGTTTGAGGAATTATCTTACTTTGCTTATGATTGGTATGACAAATAATTATTAGGGACTTTCATCGAAGGACTCAAGCCAAAAATTAAAGAAGAGGTTAAAGTGCGACAGCACCTCACTGTGAAGGCAGTAATCTTTTTCGCCCAAATCCAAGAGGAATGGCTGAACCAAGATGCTCGGAAGATAAGAACCACTCCTAGACTAGTAGCATATAAACCTTGATCTACTTCCAACCATTCTTCGCTGCCAAAAAATATTGACGAGAGAAGAGCTACGCGATAGATCAGCGAACGGCCTTTATTGGCATTTCAACGAACTTTGGAGCCGCAACCATCACTGCAAAAAAGGGGAGCTTTCCATGGTAAAATCCATTGAAGAATCTAAAGAAGAGGTCCAGGAACCTGAGGAGAACACTAAGGAGGACATGTAGTCGGCTGGGCTGATTGCACGACTCATGTGTTAACCGACCATGTGAACCCGCAAGCAACAAAAGTTGAAGAATCCTTTAAGTAGAACCCGTCACCGTCCTCACCAATAATCGTATAAATGGCAAGGGAGAACAAGTAACCCTATGTAAGAAATACGGGAGTAAATGGCACGTGTGACATGCTATACGATCTTTTTTGCTTATGATTAATATTGACATATTCTCACATTATATTATTTATTACATATATATATTGTGATTTCCCTGGTTCTGTGCAATGGAAATTGGATCATGATGAGATCGATTCACCTTTAAACATAGATCCTAAATAATCCTGGTCATAGGTTACTCAAGAGGGACATTGAGATAACCGAATAGATCGGTGTACTATATACCTGTCCATAAGATGGAGGCAGCTGGTCTCATAGCCACTTGTGTGGAGACACTAAGGATATAGTACAGGTGCTCATTGGAGAATGAGTTTACTGATTGATCCGTTTATTGAATGTTGTATGGTTAATGATACCTAATGTCAGATAGCGATTCCATAGTCCCAGTTGTGTATATAGTCCTTAGACTTGAGATACCAAGGATGCCTTGTGTGAGTACTCCTTTCTCTGATGCTAGACTTATAGGTTTGGAAAGCTCCAAATCTGGTATAACTGGTTATCAGGATTAGTAGCCAACCTTACGAAGGTAATTAAGTGTCAATAGAGGATCATCCACTCTTGGTATCATGAGAGGAATATCTCACATGTGCTTGCTTAGACAAATCCCTAGCCAAGATCATTCGAATTGAGAGAGAATGAGTTCTCCGGTAGAATCCGATTAGAGCAAGACAAATTGATTCCGTTTGTGACCTGAGAGTACTATATCCAATATACGGTCTCTGGGATATTAGTTGGATGAGGGATTATAGATACATGGTAATTGTGGACAGACAGGTCTGATAGATTTGATCCCCCTTGTACCGTGGACTATGGCGTAGTGGCCTAGTACGTCCATAGTCGATGAGTCGAATGAATTATTATGGGGATAATGATTCATTATATCAGAAGGAGTTCTGATGGGAGTGACTCATGGCCAGCTCGGTATCGGGCTTAGAGGGTCACATAAATATGGTGGATGCTTCAGTGAATAGAGGATTGGATGAAGATCCAATTAGCCACTCTTCTTATTAGATGAGACCCTATGTTGATGTGCTCCTTGATTAAGGCCCAATTAGAGGCCTAAGGATATTATTGGATAGAGATCTAATAATACAAGGTTAGTAGGTTATTGGATGGAGATCCAATACCCACTAAGGCAGGAGCCCTAGGGTTTTGGTGGCTCTCTATAAATAGGAGGGGAGACTCTTGGTTGATAGGCTGCAGCTTTAGCCACCACCTCCTATTCTCCTCCCTCCCTCTGAACAAGAGTTGCAAGATCAGATTAGAGGAGTCTCACTGCAGAGATCCATCGTGTGGATACCGCTAGAGAGGAGGGCACTTGACCTCCTTCATCTTCTCCATCTGGATCTAGAATATAGGGATATATGATCTCCCTAAGTAAAATCAATCTCTCACATATCGTGATTTTATCGATTTTTATATTTTTCTCGTGACCCCAATCTTTTACATGATGATTTGATCTGTGTGGGAAATCGGTATTTTGTTTTGATTTCCACTGCATATGTGATACACCCGCTAAGGTTTCCCAACATAAATTAATAACGATCTTGACATAGCACTTGCAGAAGCTTGCTAAAATTTCAGATGCCTCTACTGAACCAAGCTGACTACTTCATACCAGGTTATATGATCTTCATATGCTGATCTTGCAAGAGGAACCACTAGCATATATTCGGCCATATTGTTGTCCAAATCCATAGAGGGCCAAGGCTAAAAGGATCGTCCAGGAAACACAGGAGACATGGTTCATTTGACTATGACCTTGCCATGCAACAATATTTTATCTTGTGTCTTTGTCGGTAGGTATAAACTCTTCCTGAAGTGCCACATCCAACCGAACCAGCTATGGCTTCTGAAGCAGCACTCCTAGATCTCTTGCTACTTCCATGACTTCTCTAAGGAGTGGAACATAATGCTCAAAGTCTTCCTTAATGAAGACCATCAATCCACAACCAATGACCACAAGAAGATTAAGTCCCTCTAATGATAGTACCGGCATGGAATCTGTGACACTAAACCTTATTAGATGGAGATCAAAATTCGAAAAGAATAAGAGGAAGACATCCAGACATTCACCATCTATAGGATCCTCATAGTCACGATGTCATCCACATCAGTGCTAGCATTACCCAATTGTGACAATGTGTTTGCAATTGGAGCAGACATATCAGGAATTGGGATCGACACCACTCTCATGCAAGATGGTCGACTCTTAATATAACTGAGGCTCTCCCTACATTTCATACAATGCTTTTGATCTATAAAGGGATACTAATTGTTACTGAATTAGAAATTTCGCATGATATAGGTCAACAACACAAAGGAGAGATGAAAATAGGCTTGGTAAAATTATAGCTCCTACCCTCCTCGGACTCAGAATGGGCTCACACCACTAGGGACCTTATCAAAGGGGAATAATTATTCTAAAAGAAGACTTGGTTACTATTAAAGAACAACCAAGTGGTAGCCTATGCAAGAAAGAAACAGACCCCCGATAAATACTAGAGTAAAAGAAAGTTTGTTATTGAATATCGAGTTTTCCTTCATCTCCAACCCTAGCAGTAGAAAATTTGAGCCTCAAGGAAGTAGTCCCCCCTGCTACTTTGGTCCTTGCAAAATTGGGGATCATAATAGAGTCATAACTTATGGATCATATTAGTACATCAATTTAAAAAGACAATTGATCCTCTAATTATCTCACCGTAAATTAAATTTTAGAAAGGACAACTCATCCCAAATCCATCCACCTGGCATCCCAACTGATGAGGAAGTTTATGTTCAACTAATGATTGCATGGGATCGCAGGATCGTGATGCACCACCGTCCAGATACTATTACCCCTATTGGAGAGATACAAGACAATGTTGGACTGCCATACCATAGTGCGCCTATCGTAGATACCACAAGGAAGCTTCAAGGAGAGTTATAGATCAAGACCCAAAGTTTATTGAGCTTCAACCTTGAGGACAAGGCTGATTTGAAGAGGGCCGATTTATTAGGATCCTGGCTAAGTCAGGTCTTAGTCGATCGAGTTGAGTCCTTAGATTGGGCCTTGTCAGCCAACCTAGATCTGACATTAGGTTGGCTAAGAGGATATTTGAGTAAATTATAATAAATCAACCTAAACCCTAGTAGGATTCAGATTCAGTTGAACTAGAATTGGGTTAGGAATCAGAGTTGGATACGGGTTGGAGTTAACTAAAGTCAAGCTTGTAATCAACCCAATTTGCTACCCTCTTTGATGAGGGAGAGAGCTCCATTTAGTTAGGACTCTCTCAAGGGTTGATTTGGAGTTAAATTAGGAGTTTGAGTCCTAGTTTACTTGGAGTAGGAGTTACTTCTTAGAGTTGGAGTTAGTTATTGGAAGTAGGAGTTATTTCTTAGAGTTGGAGTTGTTAGAAGTATTAGTCTTGAGTAGGAGTTCTATTAGGAGTTAGGGTTTAGAAGCCCTATAAATAACATTGTAATCAACCACTTTTCATCATCAATAGATCAATTATGTTTCAGCCATAGTGCAGAATACCAAAGAAGGAGGAACCCCTATAAAGTTCCAAGGAGATCAATCACCTATAGAGATCACCCCAAGCTTAGAATCTGTAAGAGTTCTAACACATTCATGATGAATTATAAAAAAGAGTCTGGGAAGGACTGAAGTACGAGGTCCACACACAGGTTATTCTCTAAGATCATTCCAAGACCCGTGAGTTTCTCAATCCACTTAATTATCCTCGGGAAATAGTTCTAAACCGATGTCCCGTATGTTATCCTAACACGAAAGAGACTCTTGGATATCTCATATCTTTGAGTTCTTTCATGTTCCTCAAATAGCTAGCGAAGATGAAGGAGGATGAAATTCGCATCCATGCTTTGGTGCCGCCTCTATAGCTTATGAGTTAAAAAGGCTAATAAATAGCACTTAGCAAGAGTGGAATCATTTATATACTTCATGTGGTGAATGATCCCATCCTTACTTGCCCCTTCCTCTGGCATGGGCAATATTGTGCCAAGGACATATGCAATTTTCTCTGCTATGAAAATGATTCTCAAGTTGTAGAGACAATCCCTGTAGTTTGGACCAATATGGCGATTGACATTATGTCACACCCCGAGAATTATATTATATCATAATTTGAAAGATGTGACCATATCATAAATCAATAATATTATCAATAATATAATCTATCCAAGATCCAAACAATCATTTGAGGATACTAAGAATAATATGCAGAGTCATTCAACCACTTTCAAAGAAACCTGTGCAGATTATAGTCTCTTCATATTCTCTTAATGAATCACAAACCAATCCAAAACCAATGCAGCTAAATATAATCCACATTCATAAAGTCCACTAATGCGATAAAATCCATATGAGTTTGGAAAATAACCATACACCACCACTTCATATATTATACAGCAAGTTTAACATTCAAGATCCCAAACAAGAGGATAGTTTTAAAAACTTTACATAGTTATCCCTCTTAAAACATATGTCTACAACTTTACTTTAGACCCAAGGTGTACACATACAATGATAACATAATGTCAAATGACCATTTAGCCCAAGAACTTCTTGCTTTGCCATTGCATTAGCCCGTATCAAGTATTTTTATAAATGCCGAGCTAACCTGAAGAAGATTAGATAGCAACAGAGTGACCTAAGAAGCCCAACAAGTATCAAATAGGTTTAAAGCAAGGAAAGGTGTTTTCAAATTAAACCTGATATAAGAGTGCAAGGTAGGGAGTACAAAAGTCTTCACATATAGCATCAAGTCAGATTCACAACCACAAGGTCCATCTCGTTTCAGAACATACATGAATCCATAATAATTTGGGAAGGTATTTAATCAAAATTATTTTCGTATATATCAATGACATTTAAAGATTTTAGGGGCATATCAATAATACATGAAATACTTTGGAACATGTCAAAGGAACAAATATGAAACTTAAGCTCGTATATCACATTTGAAGTTGGATAAATATCATAAGCATAAGTATGTCAGGTAGCATATCAATAGCAAATGAAATAATTTGGAACCTATCAATGAGAATACAAAATATTTTGAAGCATATCAAGGAGGTATAGGATATTTTTGAAAGTATATCAATGGTATATGAATATTTTCAAAAGCGTATCAAATGAACAAGTAACGAACATAAGCTCAAATATCATTCAGACATAACATTCATTTTATTCTTATCCAAAGTGCACAAATAACTCAAAAGCAATGCTTTGGATATCATATCAACAACATAGAGGGCGAAGTGGGACCATAAACATAATGTGGAACATCCATCGCTGAATGACTACCAAACATAAGTCTCCTACGTCTAGGAGCTCCATCCACCCACGTCTGAGTGAAGTCATAGGGGGCCAATAGAGCATGCGGGCTCTAAGCATAACTCCCTTTACTATTTCTGGCAAATGTTCATATTGTCCCACAAATACCGAAGTACAAAAGGACATGAGCAATAAATTTAGCATATATCGGAAGCACATGCGGAACAATAAATCATACATGCACCTAAATAGAATAATAAAATATAACATTAATTAATACATAACATATTCTGAAATATAAGAAATTTAAGGACAAGAGCATTAGAGATTTCAGTTTTGAAATGGAAGAAGCAAGTATAGGCAGATTTGATAGAGTCCCTTTTCTGGTTGAATTCTTGGGGCAAAATACAAAGTTATTTGGATAATCAAACATGCTCCAAATTACTCAAGAAAGATGTTGTTGAAAAGATAAATCAATTTAGTTTTGTACGAAATAAGTTTCATATAAATTAAAGGTCTCTACAAGGAGTTATTGATGATTTTGCAACCAAATGTACGGAATCACAGTCTCTATTTTACAGAATTCATATGGTCCATCAAAATGGAGTTTTGATAGTCATTTCGACTCCAAATCATAAGTTCAACAAAAAGGTCTAAAAGCTTAGTTTCTAACAAATTAAATTTTATATAATTCAGGAACTCCAACACGCAGATATAAGCAATATAATGATAAAAGGACTTGAGATACAGATTCTGTTTTACAGATTTCGTATACTCAATTGAAGTAAACGTTTAGGCTAGCAAATGAACTCCAAATTCTTCAAGCTCAAGTTCAAAAGAAAGATATTTAAATATATTTTGGAGAAACTAAGTTTTGTCTAAATCTGAGATCTGTACTAAATATTATAGCAAGAATAATATAGATAGGTCATAATCTTGATAATATTACAGATTCATACTTAGGTAGCCAACAACAGATTTCAGATTAGTTTCAGAATTTTCTTCATAAACTAAGACAAAAACAAAGATACATTTCAGTAGAAGAAAGATAAACACATGCCATTGAATATTTTAGTCCCAAAGGTGTGGATTAGATCACAATATCAAAATCCCCAAATTTCTTCTTCTTCTTTTCTTCTCTTTTTCTTCTTCTTCTTCTTCTTATTCTTCTTCTTCTTCTTCTTCTTCTTCTCAAGTTCACGTTGTAGCCAAAACACCCCATTTTTTCTCTAATTATTAATTATTTAAGCTAATATATGTGTTAATAGGTGGCTAATGTACTTATGTGTCACCCATGCACATGCACATGCACAAGTGGCACTACTTTAAACAAGATAGTGACATGTCCTCATCATGTTTCTTTTTTTTTTAACTTAATATGAGACTTTTATAATTTATTTTATATATATTTTTTTAAGATTCACACTTAGGTCCTTAGAAATTAACTTTCAATATAAAATTATTTAATCAAGAGAATTAATAAATAAATCCTTAAATTTTATAAATGAGTCATCATAAATAATTTAAAATGTATTATTATAAATATTTCAGAAATGAGGGATATTACATTCTCTCCCCCTTAAAATAAAAATTTAGTCCTCTAAATTTATTATACCTTCATCGACGAAAAGATGAGGATAGATTTTCTTCATTTCTTCCTCTAGTTCTCTAAGTTCTTTCATCCATAGAATGATGCCTCCCTATCACTTTCACTAGAGAAATGATTCGATTCCTTAATATCTTTTCTTTCTTATCAATAATCTATATAGGTTCTTCCACATAAGATAAGTTGTGTTCGATTATAATCGGCTTATACTGAATGATGTGAGAAGGGTCATGTATATACTTTCTGAGTATTTAAATATTAAATATGTCATGGATACGATCCAAAGATGGAGGCAAGATAATCCTGTAAGTGATAGAACCAATCCTTTCAAGGACCTCAAACGGTCCAATAAATCTAGGGCTTAACTTTCCTTTCTTCCCAAATCTTATCATACCCTTGGAAGGAGAGACCTTCAAGAATACAAAATCCCCCACTTGAAACTCAATTTCTCATCTTCTATTGTTAGCATAGCTTTTTTGATGACTCTGAGCAGTCTTTAGTCTTTCTCTTATAACTTGAATCTTTATTGTAGTCTCCTGCACTTTATCGGGTGATAACAATTTCGTATCGCCAACTTCCTCCCAGCAAATATGTGTTCTGCACTTTCGCCCGTACAAAATATTCATAAGGGGTCATCTGAATACTAGACTAGTAACTATTATTGTAGGTGAACTCAATAAGAGAAATATCTTTATCCCACTCACATTTCCAATCCATGATATATGCTCTAAGCAAATCCTCAAGTGTTTGAATTGTTCCTTTTGATTGCCCATCAATTTGAGGGTGTTAAGTAGTGCTAAACTTGACTTTAGTGCCCATAGATTCCTATAATCTTCTTTATAACCTAGAAAGGAATCTGGAGTCCCTATCAGAGATGATCTCCTTTAGAACACCATGAAGCCTTACTATTTCACCGATATATAATTCAACAAGTCTATCCATATAATATGTCATATTGATCGGTAGAAAATATGCCGACTTGGTAAATCTATCAATAATCACCCATATAGCATCATGCTTTCTAGAGGTTCTGGGTAGACATGAAACAAAATCCATGGTGATAATTTCCCATTTCTATTTAGGAATATCTAAAGGCTGTAAGAAATCTCTAAGTCTTGTTGTTCAACTTTGATTTGCTGTCAAGTTAAACATTTTGATACATATATTGCTATCTCCTTTTTCATGCCTTCCCACCAGTAATGACGTTTAAGATCTTTATACATTTTTGTGCTACCCGGGTATAAAGTGAATTTAGAATTATGACCTTCCTTCAGGATTTGATCCTTGATATCTGAGTCATCTAGGACACATACTCTATTCCCTATTCTCAATAGGCCATCCTCAGAAACACAAAAACCAGGCTTTGATCCTTTTTCTATTTTTTTCCTCAAGTGCATTAAACGTGGATCTCGTAGTTGTCTCTCTTTAATTTATTGAATGAAATCAGATTGAACCTGGATAGAGGCCATTAATATCATTGAGTTTTGTTCATTCCTAATAGATTTCTCATCACCATTTTCTTCCAATAATTTCCATTGTTTCACAACTAAATTAGCCATAAAATTTACAGATTTTCTACTAAGTGCATCAGCTACAACATTGGCTTTACCCGGATGATATCAAATGGTGCAATCATAATCCTTTAAAAGTTTTATCCATCTTTGTTGCCTCATATTGAACTCCTTTTGAGTGAAGATATACTTTATACTCTTGTGATCGGTAAATATTTCAACTGTTCACCTATACAAATAATGCCTCCAAATCTTCAGTGCAAAAATAATTACTGCTAACTCCAAATCATGGGTTGGATAATTTAGTTCAGAACTCTTCAGTTGTCTAGAAGCATAAGCAATTACTTTCCCTTCTTGCATCAAAATACATCCAAGGCCCTTCCTTGAAGCATCAGTGTAAACTACAAATCCTTCATTACCACTAGGAATTGTGAGAATAGGAGCACTAGTCAATCTTCTTTTTAGCTCTTGAAAACTTTGTTCACATTCATCAACCAATTCAAATCTCACATTTTTTCGAGTTAACTTAGTGAGGGGGTTAGCAATTCGGGAAAATCCCTCAACGAATCTCCTATAATAACCTGCCATGCCCAAGAAACTTCTAACTTCAGTTACATTTGTTGGTGTTTCCCACTTAACTACTGCTTCAACTTTCTTTGGATCAACAGAGATGCCCTTACCTGAAATCACATGGCCTAAGAAGGTAACTTCTTTTAACCAAAACTCACATTTGCTGAACCTTACATACAACTTCTTTTCTCTTAGTATTGACAATACATTTCTCAAGTGCTCCTCATGCTCCAAGTTATTCCTTGAATACACTAATATATCATCAATGAATACGATAATACAGTTATCCAAGAGTGGATGAAATATCCTATTCATTAATTCCATGAAAGCTGCAGAGGCATTAGTCAAACCAAAAGGCATTACTACGAATTCATAGTGACCATACCTAGTTCTGAAAGCAGTTCTAGGGATATCTTCCTTCTTGATATTCAATTGATAATAACCTGACCTTAAGTCAATCTTGGAGAATACTTATGCACCCTGCAATTAATCAAATAAATCATCAATTCTAGGTAGAGGATACTTATTTTTTATTGTCACTTGGTTCAATTGTCTATAATCAATACAAAGCCTCCATGTCCCATCCTTCTTCTTAACTAGTAGTATTGAAGTACCCCATGGTGAAACACTAGGTCGAATAAAACCTTTATCTAATAGTTCTTGTAGTTGCTTTCTCAATTCTTCTAGCTCGAGTGGTGTCATTCTATAGGGAGGCTTGGATATTGGTGTTGTCCTAGGGACAATATCAATAGCAAATTCATTCTCTCTATTTGGAGGTAATCCTAGCAAGTCATCTTGAAAAACATCAGGGAACTCTCTGACTACCAAAATTTCATTTAGATGAGCTGCTTGATTTAAATTCTCCTTTACACATATAATATAGCAAGAACAACCCTTCTGCATAAATTGATGAGCTTGAAACGCCGATATTAGGCAAGGAAGTGAGTCATGCCTAATACCCTTAAAATAGAAGATGGGCTGATCTGGTATGTAAAAAGTGATTATTTTTGTATAGCAATCAATAGTAACATGATAGGAAGATAGTCAATCAATGCTAAGTATAATAGTAAAGCCCTGAATCTCTAGGAGAATTAAATCAGTAAGGAGTTCATATTCTCCGACAAAAATAAAACAAGACGGATAAAGCAAGTTTGATGTCAAAGTATCCCCAACTGCAGTAGTTACATATAACTCATAATCCAATGGTTTAGGTTGAATGCCCAAGTGACAAGCAAATGTTTGTGAAACAAAAGATAGATTGGACCCAAGATCAAAAGAAAGATATTTGAATCTCTTTTTGAAGTAAACATTTGGGCTAGTAAATGAACTCTAAATTCTTCAACCTTAGGTTTAAAAAAAAGATATTTGAATCTATTTTTGAAAAAACTAGGTTTTGTCTAAATCTGAGGTCTGTACTAAATGTTATAGCAAGAATAAGACAGATAAATCATAATCTTGATAATATTATAGATTCATACTTAGGCAGCCAACAAAAGATTTCAGATTAGTTTCAGAATTTTCTTCACAAATCAAGGCAAAAACAAAGATACATTTCAGTAGAAGAAAGATAGAATATATGTCTTTAAATATTTTAGTCCCAAAGGTGTGGATTAGATCACAATCTCAAAATCCCAAAATTTCTTCTTCTTCTTTTCTTTTATTTTTCCTCTTATTCTTCTTCTTCTTCTTCTTCTTCTTCTTCTTCTTCTTCTTCTTCTTCTTCTTCTCAAGTTCATGTTGCAGCCAAAACACCCCCTTTTTTTTCTCTAATTGTTAATTATTTAAACTAACATATGTGTTAATATGTGACAAACATGCATGCAATGTACTTATGTGTCACCCATGCACATGCACAAGTGGCAGTACTTTAAACAAGATAGTGACATATGTCCTCACCATATATTTTTTTTAAACTTAATGTGAGTCTTTTATAATTTATTTCATATATATTTTTTTAAGATTCATACTTAGGTCCTTAGCAATTAACTTTTAATATAAAATTATTTAATGAAGAGAATTAATAAACAAATTCTTAAATTTTATAAATTGAGTCATCATAAATAATTTAAAATATATCATTATAAATATTTCAGAAATGAGGGATATTACACATCAAGTTGTAGGGCATTTGCAAGCGATATATTTTTGACAAATAAAGATGTAGCATAAATAAATAACATGTAAATTTTGAAAAAAATAAACAATCAAAATATAGACATTTATCTTAATGTACTCTCATTATTTTTCTAGTGAAGCATATGACACCTCAATGCGAGAAACAAAAATCACAAGCAGATTTCTAGCCGAGATTGGAATCCAATTGACGTCTTAGTGTTGAGGACCTCGACCAATCACACTAAGCCCAAGAAGGTGGTCAATTCTTGTCGATTGCAAGTCCTTGTGATTCGTGTCTTGTTCGACCTCTGAACTATCATGCTCTCAAAGGATTCGATCAACTATGATGTTCAATTAAGTCATTACCATCATTACAAGATTATTCTATGATAGAACCCCAGAAGGAGCTCTATAGATCTTGATCCTTAAGGGGGATCAACCCTTAGAACACTATAGGGGTTCCTCCCTCCTAGACTTGGCACAAGGCTGAAATAAAATTGATAATTGCTTGATTCAAGAGAGGGTGCAGCTACATCATTATAGAGGGATCAAAACTCTAACCTAAGGGGGGTACTTGCCTAAGTAAAATTATCCTTTAGACCCTCCTATAGTCGATCTGCCTTAATAGGAACAAGGGGCGGCTAGGTTATCTCTATAACTGACCTAAGCAGGAGGAAACCCTAGTCTATCAATCCAATAAGAAGGGCGACAGCCACTAAGCCCTAAGGGCTAATCTAAACCCTAGCCATACTCCTTTATAAGATAGGAGTGACTTTATTATAATCTCATAGGGTTCTTATTGATCACTTCTATGGTGATTAGGACTTAACCCTGCTGGAGTCCTATCAAACCTGCCTTCTTAAAATCAGCCTTGTCCTTAAGGCTGAAGTTCCATGAACTCAGGGAACTGGGTCTTTAGCTCCTCATATGATTCTCATGCTATCATCAACTAAACTTTGGCCTCCTCATCAGCTTGGGTGTTAGTTGGAAGGATTTAGGCTGAGTTGTCTTCTTCAAATTTTTATTTGAGGTGAGACACCTGGAGGATCAATGGTAATCTTGATATAGTGCATGGATCTAATATCCATGTTAGGGCTTGATAGGACTCCAGCAGGGTTGAGTCATAATTATTTCAGTAGAAGTCAATAAAAACTCTACTAGATTATAATAAAGTCTCTCCTATCTTATAAAGGAGTATGGCTTGGGTTTGGATTAGCCCTTAGGGCTTAGTAGTCGTCGCCCCCCTTACTGAGCAATTGTTACTACTTGAAATCAAACTTTTATTCATCCTTTCTGGCCGAAATTTTTATACAATTCTCAAGATCAAGTTGGCTTTCATCTAGATTTTATTTTGTAAAAAAACTCCTCTAGAACTAGTTTTCTTGTACAATATTTCACCATCACGTAGTTTTAGAATTTTATGATAAAGGAATCTACCTTGCATCTTTTGCCATATTTCCCTACTGTTATGCTGCCAAAATTTTATCAAAGTCTATACTTGTATTGACAACATCTAAACCAAGGGTTTCTGCATAATTTCCTTAAACTTTCCTCTGGAATTTATGTTGAGAAGTCATCATTTCTCTGATATAAAAATTGGTTTAGCAGGACAACACATCGCAACGCTTCTTTTCACCGAATTCTATCAGATTTGAGTACTATTTTTTGTGAGATTTTGGACTCTCTTTTCCTCATCTCCAACCCTATCATTCTCATAAAATGTCCTTCCAAATATTACCCTAAACTAAATCCAAATAGCCCCCCAAATCAATCACCCAAATCAGCCTATTACTATCCAAACCAATTCACCTTCCAACCGGCCACCCCCTTTCCCAAAACTCTCATGCCAATAACCCAACAACAAAAGAAAGATCTTAATATTATAGATCTAGAGGCATATACCATAGCATCAGAGGAGGTAATCAATGCAAAGTTTGAAGCCTTTGAAAGCCGCATGTAGGAGAAGTTGCGATCCTTATTCGTCGAATTCAGCATAAGCCGACCATCAAGCCTGAGGAAGTCACACTATAGAGAGACTTCAGATCAGCAAGACAATCCTCAAGAGCATGGACACATCACCTCTGATCCCAACAATCCATGCATGAAGGTTGACTTCCCAAGATGGGAAGAAGGAGACCTGATTGGATGGATCTCACGCGTAGAGCGCTATTTTCGGTTCTATCGAACCATCGATGCCACACGGGTGGAGATCACTGCCATACACCTCGAGGGAGATGCTATTCAGTGGTTCAATTGATTTGAACATACCCATAAAGGACTCTCTTGGTAGCGGTTCAAGGAAGGTCTTCTAAATCGCTTTGGTCCAACCGATTTCGACAACATCAATGGACAATTGGCAAATATTCGTCAAACCTCTACAATACAAGATTACCAAACAAGGTTTGAGTGTTTATTTAAACCAAACTGAAGATTGGTCTGAGAAATAACTTTTAGGTACTTTCATTGAGGACCTAAAGCCGGAAATCTGAGAAGTAAAAGCACGACAACCTTACACTCTTATGGCGGTAATTTCCTTCTTGCGTATCTAGGAAGAACAATTAAACCATGAACATGAAGGAAAAGGATCACTCTCCGAATAGCTATGCCGAGGCCTACTGCCTCCTCTACTGCCATCTGAGCCCCCGCACTAAAAAAATTGACAAAAGATGAGCTTTACGAATGATCGGTCAAAGGATTGTGTTGGCATTGCGACGAACCGTGGAGCCACGAACATTGCTGCAAAAAGGGCTAGCTTCTCATGATTGAACCAGGATGAGGACAGCGAATCATCTGAAGAAGAACTTGAACCCAAAGAGGAAGCCATGGAGTAAGAGCCCCAACCGGTTGATTACGCAGTGCATGTTTTGGTTGGCTATTCCAACCCATAGACGATGAAAGTTGGAGGACTTCTAAAGCAGCAACCCGTCACCGTTCTCATTGACATGGGTAGCACAAATAACTTCCTTAATAGTAAGGCTATTGTATGTTTAGCACTTCAAATCGAAGGTTGCCACAAGTTTGACGTAAAGGTTGCTGACGGTCGAATCCTCAATTGCGACTAATGATGCCCGCGGGTGAAGCTACTCCTCAAAGATCAAGAAGTGGTAGCCGATTTCTTCCTCCTACCCATTGATGATTATGATGTTGTACTTGGGAACGAATGGCTCATAAAGCTAGGTGATATCTCTTAGAATTTTTTTAAATTAATTATAAAATTTTATTGTAAAGGGAGATAGGTCACATTACGAGGCAAGCGCGGGAGCCATATCTCCACCATTTCGACGAAATGGATGGAAAAAATTTTTGCACAAAGTGCATGGGGGATTTTTGATGCATATCCAATAGCCATCTAAGGGGGATAATATACAAATTTCAGATCCTAAGCTTGCCCTCTTGCTAGATGAATTTGTGGATGTTTTCACGGAGCTGCGCGGGCTGCCCCCTAACCGACCGCATGACCATCGTATTCCCATTATGCCGGGCAAACCTCCAGTAAATTTACATATGTATCACTACACTCACTTGTAAAAGGGTGAGATCGAGAACATCATCAAAGAGATGCTTGACACCGGGGTGATCCGACCGAGTTGCAGCCCTTATTCTTCACTGGTGTTGCTTGTACGGAAGAAGGATGGTACATGGTGGATGTACATTGATTATCAGGCCTTGAATGCTATCACCGTCAAGGACAAATATCCTATACCCATCGTAGATGAGCTCTTGGATGAATTAAAAGGAGCCCGAGTCTTCACTAAACTGGATCTCCATTCTGGTTATCACCAGATTCGGGTATGCACTGAAGATATTATGAAAACTATATTCTTCACGTATAATGGCCACTACGAGTTTCTAGTAATGCCTTTCGGACTTACGAATGCTCCTTCTACATTCTAAAGTCTGATGAATGACATCTTCTAAAGTGTTCTATGTAAGTTCGTATTAGTGTTCTCTGATGATATCCTCATTTATAATCCTACACTTAATATATATACATTTTCAGCACTTATGAACTATTCTAACGATTCTTCGAGAGAATACTCTTTATGTTAAATAGTCAAAGTGTAATTTCTTATACCATAAAGTGGAGTATCTAGGGCATATTATTTCAGAGGATGGAGTAGCGATAGATCCGACGAAGATCGAGGCAATGCATGGATGGCGGAAACCTACAAACGTAAAATTGCTGCGTAGCTTCCTTGGACTCTTAGGCTACTACCAAAAATTTATGAAAGATTACGGCAAGATCAGTACCCCGCTCACATCCCTACTGAAGAAAGACTCTTTCTTATTTTTGGAACAAGCTTCTATAGTCTTTGAATGACTCAAGGCTGCCATGATGACGACGCCGATCCTAGCACTATCGGATTTCAGTCGCACCTTTGTAATCGAGGCCAACATGTCCGGAGTTGGGATTGGAGCTGTTCTAATGCAAGATGGCCGATCTCTCATTGACACCAGCATGGCTTTGTCTCCCTCACACTTGAAAATATTGGTATATGATAAAGAAATATTTGTCATTGTACACGCCGTCATAAAGTGGAGACCCTACCTGATCAGCTGGCACTTCCAGATTATGACTGACCACTGAAGTCTTAAGTATTTCTTGGAGCAAAAAATATGTTTCCCGGAGTAGCAACATTGGGTAACTAAACTTCTCGGCTTTGATTATGAAATTACTTATCGAAAAGGAAAAGAAAATATTGTTGCAGATGCTTTATCTCAGCTCCCGGGGCAAGTCGAAATTTCAGCTATCTCCCTTCCCACCACTGACTTTCTAAAACACATTAGGGATGAGTGGAAGAATGATTTGGAAGTCTGAAGCATCATAGAAAATTTGGAGAAGGATCCGGATTCTGTAAGACACTACACGTGGGACTTGAAGGACTTACACTATAAAGACCTAATTGTTATTGTTCCTTCTTCTCCTTATATCCAAGTTATTTTACATGAAATGCACTCTTTACTTTCGGTAGGGCACTCTGGATTTCTTAGGACTTATAAAAGGGTGTAGCAAAATTTCTTCTAGAAAGGCATAAAAAAAATCAATTTATGACTATGTATACAAATGTGATGTATGTCAGCGACAAAAAGGTGAAACAGTGGCAAGTCTCGGTCAACTACAGTCACTACCTATACTGGATTTGACTTGGACAGACATCTCCATGGATTTCGTCGAAAGACTACCACTATCTCACGGTAAAAGCATGATCTTTGTGGTGGTAGATCGCCTAACTAAATATGCTCATTTTTGTGCTGTGAGACATCCCTATACTACTGCCACTATTGCTCAGATTTTTGTGAAAAATATTATGAAATTGCATAGGATGCCAAGGTCGATAGTCAGCGACTATGATAGGGTGTTTACAAGTAAATTTTGGATTGAGCTCTTCCATCTATAGGGCACCCAGTTGAAGATGAGCATAGCCTATCATCCACAGACAAATGGCCAAATAGAAGTGGTGAACAGATGCCTCGAGAGTTATGATGCTTCACCAGTGACCAGCCCAAAGAGTGGACAAGATGGCTTCCCTCAATCGAATGGTGGTATAATATAACTTTTCATTCTTCGACTAAATGTACCCTTTACGAGGCACTGTATGGCTGATCACCCCCTGTAATTCTCAGATATGTACTTGGTTCGGCTAAAGTGGATCAGGTCGACCAAGACTTAATTAACAGGGATAAATTGCTATACTTATTGAAAGACAACCTAACTGTTGCTCATGCTAGCATAAAGCAACAAGCAGACAATCACCAGAGTGAGCGAGAATTTTCAGTAGGGGATTGGGTCTACCTTCGCCTACAACTATACACGCAGCTATCCATCAACACCAAAGCATTGATTAAACTATCTCCATGATTTTATGGACCATATCAAATTTTGGAACGCATTGGGGTCATGGCATACCGATTTAAACTTCCAGATGATGCTAGAATTCATCTCGTCTTCCATGTATCCCTACTGAAGCCAAAATTGGGTGAACATGAACTGGCTCAGACTCAACTGTCGAACACTACAATTGAAGGTGAAATCGAAGCCCAACCTAAAGCTATACTTGGTTGAAGAATTATGATGCATCGATGATGCCCCTCAACTGAAGTACTTGTGAAGTGGAATAACTTACCATATGAAGATGCAACATGGGAGTCACACGAGGAGCTGAAGACCCGGTTCCTAGAGTTTATGGATCCTCAACCTTGAGGACAAGGCTGATTATGAGAGGGTAGACTTGATAGGACTCCAGCAGAGTTGAGCCCTAATCATTTTAGTAGAAGTCAATAAAAACTCTGCTAGATTTTAATAAAGTCTCTCCTATCTTATAAAGGAGTATGGCTAGGGTTTGGATTAGCCCTTAGGGCTTAGTAGCCACCGCCCCCCTACTAGGCAAGTCGGCTAGGGTTTTCCCCTGCTTAGGTCGGCTATAGAGCCAACCTAGTTGCCCCTTGTTCCTATTAAGACAGGAAGGCTATAGGAGGGGCAAAAGGGTAATTTCACTTAGGCAAGCACCCTCTTAGGCTAGGGTTTTGATCCCTATTTAAGATGTAGTCGCCCCCCTCTTTTAATCGAGTAATTATAAATTTTATTTCAGCTTTGTGCCAAGTCTAGGAGGGAGGAACCACTATAACTTGACGGTGATGGCATTTAGAGTTCGGTAGTCAACGCATATCTGTCACGTACTATCTTTCTTGCACACTAACAACACTGGTGAGGAGTAAGGGCTACAACTTGGTCTTATCGCCCCAGTGTCTAGCATCTCTTTAACAATATTCTCGATCTTGTCCTTTTGCAAGTAAGGATAGTGGTACGGTCATAAATTTTGCTAGAGGTTTGCTTGGCAAAATAGGAATGCATTGGTCATGCGGCCGGTTAGGGGGCAGCCTACGTGGCTCCAAGAAAACAATCGCGAATTCGTTCAGGCAAAGGATAAGCTTAGGATATAAGTTTTATACATTCTCTCCCATAGATGGCTGCTGAATATACATCAAGAATCCACCATATTCTTTGTGTAAATCTTTCTCCATTTGTTGCGATGAAATAGTGTAAATTTGGCTCCCGCACTTGTCTCGTAACATGACATGTCTCCCTTTGCAATAAAATTTCATGATTAATTTAGAAAAAGTTCAAGAGATATCACCTAGTGTTGTGAGCCATTTGATCCCATGTATGGCTTCATAATCATTGATGGGTAGGAGGAAGAAATTAGCTACCACTTCTTGGTCTTAAAGGAGTAGTTTCACCTGTGGGCACCGTTGGTCGTAATTAAAGATTCAGCCGTCGGCGACCTTTACGTCAAACTTGTTGCAACCTTCAATTGGAAGTGCCAAATGTGCATCAACCTTACTATTAAGGAAGTTATTGGTGCTGCCCGTGTCATTGAGAATGGTGATGAGTTGCTATTTAAGAAGTCCTCCAACTTTCATCATCTGCGGGTTCGAATAGCCGGACAATGCATGCACTGCGTAGTTGGCTGGTTGGGACTCTTCCTCCATGGCTTCTTCTTTAGGTTCAAGGGCTTGTTCAAATGTTTCATTATCGTCATCCTCCACTTGTTCAATCATAAGGAGCTAACTCTTTTTACAGTGATGTTCATAGCTCCATAGTTCGTCGCAATGCCAACACAACTCCTTGGCCGATCATTCCCGAAGCTCGTCTCTTGTCAACTTTTTTTATGTAGGGGCTTGGATGACAGTAGAGGGGGTAGTAGGCCTTAGCATGGCTGGTCGGGGAGCGACTCCTATCCTTCATACCTCATGGTTCAAATGTTCTTCCTGGATACACGTGAAGGAAATAGCTGCCATAAGAGTATACGGTTATCACGCCTCTACTTCTCCTCAGATCTCCGGCTTTAGGCCCTCAATAAAAGTACTTAAAAATTATTTCTCAGACTAGTTCTCAGTTTCGTTAGATAAATACTCAAACCTTGTTTGGTATTCTTATATTGTAGAGGTTTGATGAATCTTTGCTAATTGTCCATCGATGTTGTTGAAATCGGCTAGTTCAAAGTGGTCTAATAGTCCTTCCTTAAATCACTACCAAGAGAGTCCTCCATAGGTGTACTTAAACCAATTAAACTACTGAATAGCATCTCCCTCGAGGTAGATGGTGGCAATCTCCACCCGTGTGGCATTGACGGTTCAGTAGAACCGAAAATAGTGCTCCGCTCGCGAGATCCACTTGATCGGGTCTCCTTCTTCCCATCTAGGGAAGTCAACCTTCATGCATGGATTATTGAGATTAGAGGTGATGTGGCCATGTTCTTAAGGATCATCTTGCCAATCTAAAGTTTCTCCGTGTTGTGATTTCCTCGGGTTCGACAATCGACCAATGCTGAATTCGGCGAAAAGGGATCACATCTTCACTTCCAAGTGATTTCCAAAGGCTTCAAGCTTTACATTGATAGCCTCTTCTGATGCCATAGTATACTGATAAGACCCCAGAAGGAGCTCTATAGATTTTGATCCTTGAGAGGGATCAACTCTTGGAATGCTATAGGGGTTCCTCCCTCCTAAACTCGGCATAAGGTTGAAATAAAATTGATAATTACTTAACTAAATGAGGGGTGTGACTATATCTTAAATAAGGATCAAAGTCCTAGCCTAAGGGGGCACTTATCTAAGTGGATTTATCCTTTTACCCCTCTAATAGCCATCTTGCCTTAATATGAATAAGGGGCAGCTAGGTTGGCTATACAGCCGACCTAAGCAGGGGGAAACCCTAGCCGACTTGCCTAGTAAGAAGGGCAGCGACTACTAAGCCTTAAGGGTTAATCTAAACCCTAGCATACTCCTTTGTAAGATAGGAGTGACTTTATTACAATCTAGTAGGGTTATATTGACTAATTTTAGGGAGATTAGGACTCAGCCCTACTAGAGTCCTATCAAACCTGCCCTCTTAAAATCAATCTTGTCCTCAAGGCTGAAGTTCCATGAAGTCAGGGAACCAGGTCTTCAACTCCTTATCAGCTTAGCTGTCAGTTGGAAGAACTTGAGCTGAGTCGTCATCTTTAAATTTCCATTTGAGGTGGGATACTTGGAGGAGCAACTATAATTTTGATCTGGTGCACGGATCTGATCTCCAGGTTAGGGCCCCAATATGATCCCTAATTTTGCAAGGCCCAAAGAAATATGGAGACCACTTTCTTGAGGCTTGAATTTCATGCTGGTGGAGCTAGAGATAAAGGGGGACTTAATCTTTCTCAGGAAACCTTCTTTTTCTCCGACATTTGTCAAGGGGAAGTTTCTTCCTTGCATGGGCTGTCACATGGTTACTCTTTAGTGATAGCCAATCTTTCTTCTAGAATGGTGACTGCCCTCTGGTATGGTTCAGGATGATGAGAGCCCAATCTGGTGTGAGCATGGATTGCAATTCTTCTAGTTTAACTCCTTTTTTGTGCCATGGACCTGTATCCAACCATATTTTAAATTTGATAGTAATTAGTATCTCCTATAACAATCTTGTAATGATTGTACGTTTATAGGTCTTGGCCATCCTTGCATTGCCTCGATCTTTGTCGGGTCTACCACCACTCCATCCTCAAATATAATGTGCCCAAGATACTCCAATTTATGTTGTAAGAAGCTGAACTTTAATTGTTTAACATACGGAGTATTCTCCTAAAGAATCGTTAAAATAGTTCGTAAGTGCTGAAAATGTATATCAAGCATAGGGCTATAAATGAGAATATTATCAAAGAATACCAATACGAACTTACATCGAAAACTCCGAAAGATGTCATTCATCAGGCTTTAGAAATTAGAAGGAGCATTTGTAAGTCTGAAAGGTATTACTAGAAACACGTAGTGGCCGTTATGCATACAGAATGTAGTTTTCATAATATCTTCAGTGCATATTCGAATATGATAGTATCTAGATCGGAGATCCAATTCAGTGAGGACTTAGGCTCCTTTTAATTTGTCCAAGAGTTCATCTATGAATGGGATAGGATATTTATCCTTGATAGTGATAGCGTTTACAGCCCCGAAGTCAATGCACATCCATCACGTACCATCTTTCATGTGCACTAGCAACACCGGTGAGGAGTAAGTGCTGCAACTCAATCGAATCACCCCGGTGTCAAGTATCTTTTTAATAATGTTCTCAATCTCATCCTTCTGTAAGTGAGAATAGTGGTACAGTCATAAATTTAATAGAGGTTTGCCTAGTAAAATAGGAATGCAATGGTCATGCGGCTGGTTAGGGGGCAGCCCGCGTGGCTCCAAGAAAACATCCGCGAATTCATTTAGGCAAAGGGCAAGCTTAGGATATGAGTTTTGTACATTCTCCCCCATAGATGGCTACTGAATATGCATCAAGAATCCACCATATGCTTTGTGCAAAACTTTCTCCATTTGTTGCGACGAAACGATGGAAATTTGGCTCCCACGCTTACCTCGTAACATGACCTGTCTCCTTTTGCAATAAAATTTTATGATTAATTTAGAAACATTCCAAGAGTTATCACCTAGTGTTGTGCGTCATTCGATCCTGAGTATGGCTTCATAATCATCAATGGGTAGGAGGAATAAATCAACTACCACTTCTTAGTCCTAGAAGAGTAGTTTCACTCGCGGACATCATTAGTCACAAGTAAAGATTTGGCTGTCGGCGACCTTTATGTCAAACTTTTTACAACCTTTGATTTGAAGTGCCAAACATGTAGCAACCTTACTATTGAGGATATTGGTGGTGCCCGTGTCAATAAGAATGGTGATGAGTTGCTATTTTAGAAGTCCTCCAAGTTTCATCATTTGTGGGTTGGAATAGCCGGCCAATGCATGCACTACATAGTTAGCGAGTTGGGACTCTTCCTCTATGGCTTCTTCTTTAGGTCAAGGGCTTCTTTAGATATTTCATTATCCTCATCTTCCGCTAGTTCAATAATGAGGAGTCAGCCGTTTTTGCTGTGATGTTCGCGGCTCCATGATTCGTCGTAATGCCAACATAACTCCTTGGTCGATCATTCACGAAGCTCATCTCTTGTCAACTTTTTTAGTGTAGGGGCTTGGATGACAGTACATGGGGTAGTAGGCCTTGGCATGGCTGGTCGGGGAGTGACCCTTGTCTTTCATAGCTCATGGTTTAATTGTTCTTCCTGGATACGCGCGAAGGAAATCGTCGCCATAAGATTGTATGGTTACCGCGCCTTTACTTCTCCTCGGATCTCTGACATTAGGCCCTCGATAAAAGTACCTAAAAGTTATTTCTTAGACCAATTCTTAGTTTGGTTAGATAAATGCTCAAACCTTGTTTGATATTCTTGTATTGTAGAGGTTTGACGAATCTTTGCTAATTGTCCGTCGATATTGTTGAAATCGATTGGTCCGAAGCGGTCTAGTAGTCCTTCCTTGAATCGCTACAAAGAGAGTCCTCCATGCGTGTGCTTAAACTAATAAAACCATTGAATAGCATCTCCCTTGAGGTGGATGGCAGCAATCTCCACCCATGTGGCGTCGGCGGTTCGGTAGAATCAAAAATAGCACTCTGCGCGCGAGATCCACCCGATCGGGTCTCCTTCTTCCCATCTATAGAAGTCAACCTTCATGCATAGATTATGAGGATTAGAGGTGATGTGGCCATATTCTTGAGGATCGTCTTGCTGATCTGAAGTTTCTCTGTATTGTGATTTCCTCAGGTTCGACAGTAGGCCAATGCTGAATTCGTCGAAAAGGGATTGCATATTCTCTTCTATGCGGTTTCCAAAGGCTTCAAGCTTTTCATCGGTAGCCTCCTCTGAAGGCATAGTATACGCCTCTAGATCTATAATATTAAGATCTTTTTTCTATTATCAGGTTAGTGTCATGGGAATTTTGGAAAAGGGGGTGGCCGGTTGGAAGGTGAATCAGTTTGGATGGAAGTAGGCTGCAGTTTAGGGTAGATTTGGGGCTACAGTTTTGTGGAATTTAGGCTGCAAATTAGTGTGGTTTTAGAGCTATGATAGTAGTAGATAAAGGCTAGAAAAATAGATTTTAGATCTGGGATAGATGGCAGCAAAGGAAGGTATCTCGGTAAGGAAAGTTGGCTAAAAAGGTAAGTAGATCGATAAGGAAGTAGGCTAATTTGGGGCATATTTTGATTTAGTTTAGGGTAATATTTGGAAGGGTTTTTAGTGAGGATAGTAGGGTTTGGAGATGAGGACAAGAGAGTCTAAAATTTCACAAAAAACAGCATTCAAATCTAATAGAATTCGGTGAAAAGAAGTGCTGTGATGTGCTGTCCTACTGAACCAGTTTTACATCGAAGATACGATGACTTCTCGATGTAAATTCCAGAGGAAAGTTTAAGAAAATTATATAGAAACCCTTGGTTCAGATGTTGTTAATACCATTAAAAAGTTTGACGAGATTTTGACAATATAACAGTAGGGAAATAGGGCAAAAGATGAAAGGTAGATTCCTTCATCATAAAATTCTAGAACTATGTGATGGTCAAAGATTGCATAAAAAAACTGGTTCCAGAAGGAGTTTTTCTAGGAAATAAAATCTAAATGAAAGCTGACTTGATCTTAAGAATTGTATAAAAATTTCAGCCAAAAAGGATGAACAAATGTTTGGTTTCAAGAGGCTAATAAATAGAAGGTAGATTATGCATTGTAAAATTTTAGTACTGTGCAATAAACAATCATAGTGCTATAAGTCCAGATCCATAAGGAGTTTTTTCACAAGATTAGTCTTAGATGAAAGCTAAGATGATCTATGAAATTGTATAAAAGTTTCAACCAAAAAGGATAATTAAAAGTTTAGTTTCAAGAATCAACAATTGGCTAGAAATTTCAGCAGCATTTCACCTTCGCAATGATGATAATGTTTATGACGAACAAAATTTGCAGTAGATAAAATTTGAGAAAAATCTTCAATATGTAAAGTAAGGAATGTTACAATACTGAAGAGGTGTGGATGATAAAAATATATGAGAATTCCATATCAAACATTAGGGGGCAGTGACAAACTGATTTAATCTATTGCTGGGGTAGAAGGTGGAAGCGCATGTCGTAATAATTATGGGAATTGCTTGGGAAGGTGGAGGCAGCTGAGATGGCTACAGGGGCAGCAAGATCGCTACTCTGATACTAGATAATAAGACCCTAGAAGGAGCTCTATTGATTTTGATCCTTGAGGGGGATCAACTCTTAGAACACTATAAGGGTTCCTCCCTCCTAGACTCGGCACAAGGCTGAAATAAAATTGATAATTACTTGATTAAAAGTGGAGGGCAGCTACATCTTAAATAGGGATCAAAGTCCTACCAAAGGGGGCACTTATCTAAGTGAAATTATCCTTTTGCCCCTCCTATAGCTATCCTGCCTTAATAGGAACAAGGGGCGGGTAGGTTAGTTCTATAACCAACCTAAGTAGGGGGAAACCCTGGCCAACTTGCCCAGTAAGGGGGGCGATGACTACTAAGCTCTAAGTGCTAATCTAAACCTTAGTTATACTCCTTTATAAGATAGGAATGACTTTATTACAATCTAGCAGGGTTTTATTGACTACTTCTAGATAGATTAGGACTCAACCCTGCTGGAATCCTATCATATACGCCTCTAAATCTATAATATTGATTTTTTTTTTCTATTGTTAGGCTCGTGGCATGGAATTTTGGAGAAGGGGGTGGCTGGTTGGAAGGTGAATTAGTTTGGATAGAAGTAGGCTGTGGTTTAGGGCAGATTTGGGGCTATGGTTTTGTAGAGTTTAGGTTGCAAATTGGTATGGTTTTAGGGCTATGATAGTAGTAGATAAAGGTTAGGAAAATAGATTTTAGATCTGAGATAGATGGCAGCAAAGGTAGGTGTCTCGGTAAGGAAAGTTGGCTAGAAAGGTAAGTGGATCGATAAGGAAGTAGGCTGATTTGGGTGGCCAATTTGGGGGCTATTTAGATTATGCTTAAGGTAATATTTGGAAGGGTTTTTAGTGAGGATGGTAGGGTTTGGAGATGAGGATAAGAGATTCTAAAATCCTATAAAAAATAGCACTCAAATCTGATAGAATTCGATGAAAAGAAGTGTTGCAATGTGTTGTCTTGCTGAACCGATTTTATGTCAGAGAAACGAGGACTTCTCGATATAAATTCTAGAGGAAAGTTCAAAGAAATTATACAAAAACCCTTGGTTCAGATGTTGTTAATACTAGTAAAAAGTTTAATAAAATTTTGGCAGCGTAACAGTAGGGAAATAGGGCAAAAGATGATAGATAGATTCCTTCATCATAAAATTTTAGAACTATGTGATGATCAAAGATTGAATAAAAAAAACTAGTTTCTAAAGGATTTTCTTCATAAAATTAAATCTAGATGAAAGCCAACTTGATCTTGAGAATTGTATAAAAATTTCAGCTAAAAACGATAAACAAAAGTTCAGTTTCAAGAGGCCAATAGATGGAAGGCAGATTTGTGTTGTAAACTTCTGGATTCAGACGAAATTTTTTAACGAATCAATCTTAGATGAAAGCTAAGGCGATCTACAAAATTGTTCAAAAGTTTCAGCTAAAAAGGATGATAAAAAGTTTAGTTTCAAGAAGCAACAATTGGCTGAAAATTTCTACATTGTTTCACCTTTGCAACGATAATAACGTTTGCGATGAACAAAATTTGCAGCGGATAAAATTTGAAAAAAATCTTCAATGTGTATAGTAAGGAACCTTGTAGTATTGAAGAGGTGTGAATGATAAAAATATATCAGAATTTCAGATCAAACATAGGGGGTAGCGACATACTGATTTGACCTACTACTGGGTGGAAAGTAGAGGTGCGTGTCATAGCAATTGTGAAAATTGCTTGGGAAGGTGGAGGCAGCTGAGATGGCTTCAGGGGTAGTAAGATCGTTGCTCTGATACCAGATGATTGAACCCTAGATGGAGCTCTATAGATTTTAATCCTTGAGGGGGATCAACCCTTGGAACACTATAAGGGTTCCTCCCTCCTAAATTCAGCACAAGACTGAAATAAAATTGATAATTGCTTGATTCAAGAGAGGGGGCAGCTAGATCATTATATATGGATCAAAACCCTAGCCTAAGAGGGTGCTTGCCTAAGTAAAATTACTCCTTTGCCTCTCCTATAGCCAACCTGCTTTAATAGGAAAAGGGATGACTAGGTTGGCTCTATAGCCGACCTAAGCAGAGGGGAACTCTGGCCAACCTAACCAATAAGGGGGCGATGACCACTAAGCCCTAATGGCTAATATAAACCCTAGAAATACTCCTTTATAAGATAGGAGTGGCTTTATTACAATCTAGCAGAGTTTTATTGACTACTTCTAGGGATATTAGGACTCAACCCTACTAGAGTCCTATTATGAAGACTAGGGCTCCTTTTAATTTATCGAAGAGATAATCTATGATGGGTATAGGATATTTATCCTTGACGGTGATAGCATTTAAGGCCTAATAATCAATGCACATCTATCATGTACCGTCCTTCGTGCGCACTAGCAACACCGGTAAAGAATAAGGGCTGCAACTCGGTCGGATCACCCCGGTTTCAAGCATCTCTTTAATGATGTTCTTGATCTCATCCATCTACAAATGAGGTAGTGATACGAACACAAATTTGTTGGAGCATTGCCTGGTAGAATAGGAATACGGTGGTCATGCGGTCGGTTAGGGGGCAGCTTGCGTAGCTCCGTGAAAATGTCCGCGAATTCATCTAGCAAGAGGGCAAGCTTCAGATATGAAATTTGTATATTCTCCCCCTTAGATGGCTATTGGATATACATCAAAAATCCCTCATGTGCTTTGTATAAAACTTTCTCCATCCGTTGCATCGAAATGGTGAAGATATGTCTCCTGTGCTTGCCTCGTAATATGACCTATCTCCATTTGTAATAAAATTTTACAATTAATTTAGAAATATTCTGAGAGATATCACCTAGTATTGTGAGCCATTCAATCCCAAGTATGGCTTCATAATCATTGATAGGTAGGAGAAAGAAATTGGCTAGCACTTCTTGGTCTTGGAGGAGTAGCTTCACCCGCGGGCATCGTTGGTCACAATTGAGGATTCGGCCATCGGCGACCTTTACGTCGAACTTGTTGCAACCTTCAATTTGAAGTGCTAAATGTGCAGCAACCTTACTAGTGATGAAGTTATTTGTGCTACCCATGTTGATGAGAATGGTGATGGGGTGCTACTTTAGAAGTTCTAACTTTCATCGTCTGCGGGTTGGAATAGCCGGCCGACGCATGCATTGCGTAGTCGGCCGGTTGGGGCTCTTCCTCCATAGCTTTCTCTTTGGGTTCAAGGCCTTCTTCAAATGATTCGCTATCCTCATCCTCCACTGGTTCAATTATGAGGAGTCGACCCTTTTTGTAGCTATGTTCGTAGTTCCATGGTTCATCATAATGCCAACAAAATCCTTTAGCCGATCGTTCGCGAAGCTCATCTCTTGTCAATTTTTTTGGTGCGGGGGCTCGGATGGTAGTAGAGGGAGCAGTAGGCCTCGGCATGGCTAGTCAAGGAGTGATCCTTATCATTTGCGCCTCATGGTGTAATCATTCTTCCTAGATACACACGAAGAAAATTACCACTATAAGAGTGTACGGTTATCATACTTTTACTTCTCGGATTTCCATCTTTAGGCCCTCAATGAAAGTATCTAAAAGTTGTTTCTTAGATCAATCTTCAGTTTGGTTAGATAAATGCTCAAACCTTATTTGGTAATTTTGTATTGTAGAGGTTTGACAAATCTTTGCCAATTGTCCATCGATATTATCGAAATCGGTCGGACCAAAGTGGTTTAGAAGCCCTTCCTTGAACCGCTACTAAGAGAGTCCTCCATGGGTGTGTTTAAACCAATTAAACCATTGAATAGCATCTCCCTCGAGGTGTATGGCAGCGATCTCCACCCATGTGGCATCGGCAGTTCGGTAGAATTGAAAATAGCACTCCGGGCTTGAGATCCATCCAATCGGGTCTCCTTCTTCCCATCTTGGGAATCAACCTTCATGCATGGATTGTTGGGATTAGAGGTGATATGTCCATGCTCTTGATGATCATCTCGCCATTCTAAAGTCTCTCCATGGTGTGACTTCCTCGGGCTTGATGGTCGGCCTATGCTGAATTCGACGAATAAGGATCACATCTTCTCCTCCATGTGGCTTTCAAAGGCTTCAAACTTGGCATTGATGATCTCTTCTAATGCCATGGTATATGCCTCTAGATGTGTAATATCAAGATCTTTCTTTTGTTGTTGGGTTAGTGGCATGAGAGTTTTGGAAAAGTGGGTGGCCGGTTAGAAGGTGAATTGCTTTTGATACGAATAGGCTGATTTGGGGGGCTGTTTGGATTCGGTTTAGGGTAATATTTAAAAGCATTTTTGGTGACGATGGTAGGGTTTGGAGACGATGAAAGAGAGTCCAAAATCTCACAAAAAATAGCACTCAAATCTGATAGAATTCGGTGAAAAGAAGTGCTGTGATATGCTGTCTTGCTGAACCGATTTTTCCGTCGGAGAAACGCTAACTTCTCAACATAAATTCCATAGAAAAGTTTAAGAAAATTATGCAGAAACCTTTGGTTTAGATATTGTCAATACCAATAGAGACTTTGATGAAAATTTGGAAGTATAACAGTAGGGAAATAGCACAAAAGATGCAAGGCAGATTCCTTCATTATAAAATTCTATAACTATGCGATGGTGAAAGATCATACAAGAAAATCGGTTCTAGTAAGAGTTCTTTCATGAAATCAAATTCAGATGAAAGTCAACTTTATCTTGGTAATTATGTAAAAATTTTGGCTAGAAAGGATGAACAAAAGTTTAGTTTCAAGTAGTAACAATCAGCTGAAAATTTCTAGAGCATTTCGCCTTTGCAACGATGATAACATTTGCGATGGTCAAAATTTGCAGCAAGGGAACTTTGGAAAACTTCTCCCACATATAATATGAAGGATCTTGTAGTATTGAAGAGGCATGGGTTATAACATTTACGATGAAAAACGTAGGGGGCAGTGGCAGACTAATTTGATCTGCTGCTGGGGTGGAAGTTGGAGGCGCGTGTTATAGCAATTGTAGGAATTTCTTGGGAAGGTGGAGGTGGTTGAGATGGCTACAGGGTAGCCGAAATGCAACTCCAATACTAGATGATAAGACCCCAGAAGGAGCCCTATAGATTTCGATTACTGAGGGGGATCGACCATTGGGACGCTATAGGGGTTCCTCCCTCCTAGACTCGGCACAAAGGCTGAATTGAAGATGATAATTACTTAATTAAAAGAGGGGGCAGCTATATCTTAAATAGGAATCAAAATCCTAGCCTAAGGGGGTGCTTACCTAAGTAGAATTATCCTTTTGCCCCTCCTATTAGGCATCCTGCCTTAATAGAAACAAGGGGCGGCTAGGTTGACTCTATAGCTGACCTAAGCAAGGGGAAACCCTGGCTGACTTGCCCAGTAAGGGAGGAGATGGATACTAAGCCCTAAGGGTTAATACAAACCATAGCCATACTCCTTTATAAGATATGATAGGCTATATTACAATCTAGCAAAGTTTTTGTTGACTTTTACTGAAATGATTATGACTCAACCCTGTTGGTAGCTTTTTGCCGCAAGGATCGCTGTTGGCTACGATCATGGAGGATGGCAGCAAGAGGTCACTATTGGCAATGTTAGGCAGTGAAAGATGCATGCTACGGTTGAAGGGATATGGGAGATTGGACAGCTGAAAGGTTGATGGATTGAAGGCTATGATTTTTGGGTGCAATTTGGGGCATCTTAGTGCAACCTCGAGGGACTCGACCAATTACACTAAGCACAAAAGGTAGGCAACTCTTGCCAATCACAACTCCTTGTGATTCCTGTCACATTTGGCCTCCGAATCATCATGGTCTTGAGGGACTCAACCAACCATGATATTCAGTTAAGTCATCACTATCGTTACAATATGAGTCTGATTTGATGATATGCCCTCGAGGGACTCGACTAAGCATATATGTCCTCAGGTCACTTGTGACATCTCTATGTCATAGGCAAGAACTCGATCACATAGATAGGTGAGCCTCAAGAGACTCGACCAACTCAACCTATGTCATGATTCAATTTCTTCCAATAATGATGAAAGGCCACATGGGTCAATCTTATTGTCTCACACTTACCGACTTAATATTATCGCAGGAGGGGTTTTTGTTCCGTATCGGTCTCCTAATATATAGTGTCACACATATACATATTTAATATATATCTACATCGCATGCAAATATATATACATATATCTAGTAGGTGTATAACATATCATATGTGCAAGCCACACTAGGTGATCATGAGTCGTCACCTAATATGATTAAGCCATAGCCAATGGGCCTAATCACTTATAATAGGATCTATGTGTGCATCAGCACATCTCCATGTCTTGTGATTGTTGATCTCATCATCATCGGTTTCGTCGAATCGTTGCATCATCATGCAGCATGATCTTCCGCCATGGTATCATGGGTCCTACTATCACCTCCACGCTCTCACCACGCCTCTCCATGTAATTATAAATAATCACAGGCATACAGGCCCGATAATAAACAAGAAAAATGGAGGCTCGCAAGCCCCAATAATAATAATTATTATTATTATCATAATTACACACATCACAACACATGGCTCATTATCATCCATCCACATCATATATCACACGTACATCACATCATATGTAGGATTACAAGATATGTAATAATTAACTAAACTATTTAATTAATTATTTTTCTGAAAATCAAGACATGCTTAAAATTTTTAGAATTGTCAAGGCTATTTTTATAATTCTGGATGAGACGATAGTCCTTGAAATTTCTAAAATTATTGAGGGTATTTTAAAAATTATGTAAAGGAGGATAGTCCTTAGAATTTTCCAAATTTAGAGGGGCAAAATAATCCTTTTCTCAAAAGGAATAGCCTAACCCCTCTTGCCCCTCTGTACCATGCCTTGTATGCTACCGGCCCATACCGAGGGCAATCACCTAGCGCCATTGCCCCTACTGCTGGTGGGGCTTGTCGTGGGCGGCAGCCCCTTGTGGGGGCCCTGTAGTCAACCACCCTTACGGGCACCGTTCTACAACCGGTTGCACCCGCTAGCGGATGCCACCCCTCTGGGCTGCTGCCTCTGCGGGCGTCCGCCTCCGGGCTACTACCTCTGCGGGTGGCCACCTACGGGCATCCAAGGGGGCCTTCGTCGCAGCTGACTGCAGGCCATGGTCGGCCACTCTTACAAGTGGTATGGCCATGGCTGGCCACCTCTCCTTACTATGTTCACTGCAAAATGCAGCAAGAATGCATAGAATGATTCTACACGATTCAATCTCATCACACATAGTTTAAAACCAATCTTTCGCACAAAAACCTTGGCTCTGATACCATTGTTGGAAAACCTCAGTGGGTGCATCACATGCACAATGGAAATCAAAACAAAAAACTAGTTTCCCACGTAGATCAAATCATCGTGGAAAAGAATGGGGTCGCGAGAAAAACATAAAAATTGATAAAATCGCGATGTGTGAGAGATTGATTTTATCTAGGGAGATTATATATCCCTGTATTTCCAGATCCAGATTGAGAGGATGAAGAAGGTTAAGCGTCCTCCTCTCTAGCAATATCCACACAATGGATCTCTATAGAGAAACTTTTCCAATCTGATCTCGTAACTCTTGTGCATAGGGAGGGAGGAGAATAGGAGGTGGTGGCTAAAGATGCAGCCTCTCAACCATGAGTCTCCCCTCCTATTTATAGAGAGCCACAAAAAAAACCCTAGGGCTCCTTCCTTAATGGGTATTAGATCTTCATCCAATTATCCACCAACCTTGCATTATTGGATCTCTATCCAATAATCTCCTTAGGCCTCTAATTGGGCCTTAATCAAGGAGCCCATCAGCATAGGGTCTCATCTAATGAGAACAGAGGCTAATTGGATCTCCATCCAATCCTCTATTCGCTGAAGCATCCACCATATGTGTGACCCTCTAGGCCTGATACCAAGCTGGTCGTGAGTCACTCTCATCAGAACTCCTTCTGATATAGTGAATTATTATCCCGATAATAATTCACTCGACTCATCGACTATGGACGTACTAGGCCACTACGCCATAGTTCCCAAATAGTACAAAGGGATCGAATCCATCGGACCTATCTATCCATAGTTACCGTATATCTATAATCCCTCATCTAGCTAATATCCCAGAGACTGTATATTAGATATGTTACTATCATGACACATACAGAATCCGTCATAGTCTCACTCTAATCAGATTCTCCCGGAGAACTATTTCTCTCTTAATCCGAATGACCCTGGCCAGAGATTTATCTGAGCAAGCACATATGGGATATTCCTCTCATAATATGATCCTCTATTGACACTCAATTGCCTTTGTAAGGTTGGCTACCAATGCCGATAACCAATTGTACCAGATCTGAAACTTTCCAACCCTATAAGTCTGGCGTCAAAGAAAGGAGTACTAATATAAGGCATTCTTGGTATCTCAAGTCTAAGGACCAGATACATAACTAGGACTACGGAATCATTGTCTAACATTAGGTACCATTAACTATATAATATTCTATAAGCGGATCAATTAGTAAAATCATTCTCCAATGAGCACCTGTACTATATCCTTAATGTCTCCACACAAGTGGCTATGAGACCAGTCGCTTCCATTATATGGATAGGTATATAGTACATCGGCATGTCTGGTTATCTCGATATCCCTCTTGAGTAACCTATGACCGGGATTATTTAGGATATGTGTTTAAAGATGAATTAATCTCATTATCATGATCTCATCACAATCTGATTCCCATTGCATAGAACCAAGGACATCACAGTATATATCCTACAGATAATATAATGTGAGAATATGCCAATATTAATTATAAGTAAAAAGATCACACAGCATATCACACGTGCCATCATTCACGTGATTGGCTTGCAGGGTACTTGTAACCGGCACCCTATACTCAAGTATTATCTTCCTCGATCTAATCGAAGAGTGTAACCCCTAAGAGTTCTAAGAAGGGTCGATCCCCTATAGAGGTCAACCCAAGCTTAGAATCATATGGGGTTCTAACACTTGGTATTAAAGCAGCGTTCTTGGTGCCTCTACCCTTCCACAGCCATCCACTATCTCTCAAGCAATTCTTACAATTGCTGTGATCATCGCGACTTGATCGTCATCACCACTATTGTAGAAACATCATCTACATCCTCCACCAAAATTGCATCAGGTTCTGGTATCTACCTTACTACTACAATAATTTATTTATCCATAAAACCAAAAAAATAGTTACCTCTATCTTGCTACAAAAAAACACTGCAATGATCTACGTCGTTAACGTAGTTTTCAGCCGCATATCACTTTATTATTGTGTTTCTCATCACAAGTTCGCTACCATTTTTTATTACCATATTTTCTTCAACACTTTGCATTGATCTGGCCTTCATCATCATCAATTCCTTGCTATAATCTTTTGTAATTTCTTTATCACACTGCAAAAACTTATCATCACAAAGTTATCATCTTTAGGATGAAAGTTGTGTTGCAAGGTTTTAACTGTATACTTGCTTCCATATCACCAATCTTTCTGCTAATATTTTGCTGTCAAATTCTTCTCCCTATTTTGCATCGGCTTGGCTTTGTGTATCAACGGTTTCTCTTTGAATTCGCCTTTAAATCTTGGACATAACTGTTAAAACTTTTCATCAAATTGCTTACTTTTGATGAAAAAAATTTCTACTGCTATACTTTTCAGTGTTTCTTGCTGCATACACAACTGATATTGACCCAACTTGTTGCTACTGCTATTCTTAGCTATCTCGCTACTATCCTTATCAGTTTTTTGATGTCATGATCCTCTAAAACATCACTGGAATTTTCGTCATCAAACTCTTGTTCTTCGACATAAAATTCTTCAACAACATCTTTTGGCACTTCTTGTTGTAGCTACACCAAACCGGTTGTTGCCACTCACAACAACCCCAACCATCTTCCAATCCTTAAACTACTACCACCAAATCCCCATTACAGCCTCCACAATAACCCCAGATAGTAGTGCAAATTATAGCCCAAACAGCAGCCTACCATAGCTTTCCACCACTGATCCTTTTCTTCTACGGCTACCAATCTCTCCACCGACCTATGCCCTTAACTTGATAACAAAAGAAAAATTTTAACATTTCATATCTAGAGACATACGCCATGGCCTCGGAGGATATGATCGATGCCAAATTTGAGACCTTTGAGACACATATGGAGGATAAATTATATGCTCTCTTAGCAGAATTCAGATTGGGCCAATCACTGAGCCCGATGAGATCACAACAAGAAGTTAAGGTGCAGTAGCCCTATACATTGGTAGCAGCGATATCCTTCTCATGCCTTCAGGAGGAGCGACTTAGTCAAGAGGTTTGGAGGATAAGACCCACACCATGACCAGCAACATACAAACCTCTAGTCCCATCCACTTCCAGCTGACCCCCTCAGTCAAAAAAACTTATGAGAGAATAGCCATGAAGCCATAATCACCGATGCAAGAGGGGATGACTTCTCCTCATTGAACCCACTAATGAATCTGAACAGGAAGATGAGGACCTTGAGTACGAGGTAGAGAACTTAGAGAGAAAATAACAACTGACCAATTGTATGGTTCATGCTCTTACTAGCTACGCGAATCTGTAAATAATAAAGATTGGAAGTTTCGTCAAGCAGCAGCCCATCAACTTCCTTGTCGATACTAGGAGTACCATTAACGTCATGGACAACAAGGTTCAGATCGAGGAGTGCAGCAAGTTCAACATAAAGGTGGCTGATGGTCGTGTCTTGAAGTGCAACCGAAAGTGCCTGCGAGTTAAATCGGTGCTGCAAGGATAAGAAATTGTTATTGACTTCTTCCTCCTCCCACTCGATGATTATGAGGTAGTGCTAAGCATAGAATGGCTATCCATGCTATGTAACATTTCCTAAATTTTTTAAAATTAATTATGAAATTTTTCAACAAAGAGAAACAAGTGATTTTGCACAGGAAATGTGGAAGCGACGTGACGATGGTTTTGATGCAGCATGTGGAGAAGGTCCTACAGAAAGTGCATAGTAGCTTCCTAATGCAACTTCAACAGCTATGTATAAAGGAGCCAGTGAAGATTGAAGATCTAAACTTTCTCTAATTATTTGCTAAATTTTTAGATCTTCATTGAACTGTGCAGCCTACCTCCTACCCGATTGCATGACCATCGAATACCGATCGTGTCGGGCAAACCACCAGCCAATACTTAGTCATACCACTATCCTTATCTTCGGAAGGTTAAAATTGAGAAGATTATGCAGGAGATGCTCGAGACAGGGCCCACTCGACCAAGTTGTATACCCTACTCTTCACTGATGCTCCTTGTACGTAAGAAAGACAGGTCATAGCGAATGTGCATGGACTATCGCACTCTCAACAACATTTTGGTCAAAGATAATATCCTATTCTAGTGGTGGACAAGCTACTTGAAGAATTGAATGGAGTACAAGTCTTCACGAAGTTAGATCTATGGTCCGGATATCACCAGATTCGAGTATACGACAAAGACATATCGAAGACTGCTTTTCAAACACAACGGCCACTACAAATTTTTGGTAATGCCCTTTAGCATCTCCAATGCTCCCTCCACTTTTCAGAGTCTCATGAATGATATTTTCCAAACTTATCTTCATAAGTTTGTGCTGGTCTTCTTCGATGACATTCTTATCTACAACCCTTCCCTTGAAAGCCACCTTTCTTACTTACAACTTATTTTGACGATTCTTCGAGAGCATACTCTTTTTGTCATATAGTTGAAATATAGTTTTTTACAGAATAAGGTAGAATATCTCGGGTATATAATCTCAGAGGAAGGTATGGAAATAGACCCCTCAAAGATCGATGCAATGCAAGGCTCGCCGACACCCAAAAACATAAAGGTGCTATGGGGATTTTTTGGACTAATCGGCTACTATCGTAAATTTGTGAAAAATTATGTAAAGATCAGTGACCTATTAGGACCCTTGTTCAGTTTGGTCATAGTTAATTGAGTTGAGTTCTTAGATTGGGTATTGTTGGCCAACCTAGATCTGATATTAGGTCAAGTAGGAGGAGATTTAAGTCCATTATAATAAATCAGCTCAAATCCTAGTAGGGTTAGGAATCAGCTGAACTAGAGTCAGATTATGAGTTTGAGTTGGATTATGATTGAAGTCAACTAAGTCATGCATATAATAAACCTTAAACTAGCCAGCACCCCTATTGAAAAAGTGGTCAGCTAGGGTTAAGGGAAGAGTCCTCATGAAGAGGGGTCTTCTAATCGGCTCCCTCCTCTTAGGAGAGGCCAGCTAGGGTTAAGAGAGGAGATATCCATTTAGCTAGGACTCTCTCTAGGGTTAAATAAGAAGCAAATTAGGAGTTAGAGGCCCTTATAGCCATCGGCCACATCATGGTTAGGAGTTGGCTAGGGGTTAGGAGTTGAAAAGGAGAGGGAGTCTTCCAAGATTATGAGTCCTATTAGGAGTTAGGGTTTTGAGTCCCTATATAAACTCATGTAGCCACCCCTTTGTTTACCATGAATAGATCAAATTCCTTTCAGCCATTGTGCAAAAAGCCTTGGAGGAGGGAACCCCTACAGAGTTCTAGGAGGGTCAATCCCCTAGAGAGATCAACCCCAAGCTTAGAATCCGCAAGGGTTCTAACACTTGTTACTAAAGCAGCGTTCCATGGTACTTTACTACCCTTCTATAGTTGCCCATCATCTTCATCCATCTCCCAAGCAATTCCCACAATTACTATGATCATCATCGACTTCACCATCATCACCACTACCATAGATCACCCCCTCATTCTCGCTGTAAATTGCATCATGTATTCTACCTTACTACTGCTGCAATTTAGTTATCTTGAAACCATAAAACCAAAAAAAAAATTCTATTTTGTTGTATAAACTTATCGTTACAAATTTATCATCTTTACGATGAAAGTTAAGCTGTAAAATTTAGCTGCATACTACTACCCTATTTTGATCTTGCTGCCACTATTTTCTTGCCCTATCTACCACAAGTTTTTTACAATGTCTTTAGAACTCCCTATCAGTGGATTTATTTTAGATTTCATGCAAAAATTAATGATACAAACCACTAATCTTTTACATCTAACTGTTGCACTTTATACGTAAAAATCTACCGCAGCACCTTCTCGTATTCCTTAGTTTTGCCAAATTTTTCGCTGTCGTATTCTCCCATTAATTTTTTGATGGCATTATCTTTTCCATACTAGTGGATTTCCCTTGAGTTCTACTTAAATCTTTGTTATGAACTATTGAAAAAAATTACATCTATACTACTAAAATATTTTCGATAAAAAATTATGCCACTATATCTTTGGCTATTCTTCTTCTCATAAACCATCAAATCCTACCGAACTGGCTGCCACCAACCACATTGTATTTAAGGCACCCCTCTAGCCTTAAGATATAACCATCATAATGTATTTTCAGAATCCATAGCCAATGGAAATCGTAGCCCAAACAACTGCCTTCTACAACCGTAATATTCCACCAACCGATCTTTATCTTCCGACCACCAATACCTACCCGCTGCCATCAATAACAACTCTAGGCCACCCCTCTAACCCTAAACCTCTATCATCAAACCTCCCTTATAGCCTCTACAATAGCCCCAAACAGTAGCATCAACAATACCCACTTTGATGAAAAAATTCGGCTGCACTACCTTCGGTACTACTTAATGTATCCACACCCAATCCCCACCAAATACATTATTGTTATCAACAGCAACCCTAAACCATTTTTTTAAATCTTAAACCTTGGCCATCACACCCCTTAAATGACCCTTATGGCAGCTCTAAACCACAGCCCCAATAGTAACAAAAAATAATAACCTTTCAACCTCAAACCACAGCCATCTACCCTTGACCCACCATGTCTTTTGGCCACTAATCCACCTAGCTAGTTCATACTATTGACCCAATAGTAAGAGAATGATCTTGACATTATAGATCTAGGGTCTTATGGCATGGCATCGATAGATCTGATCAGTGACAAGTTGGAGGCCTAAGGGCCCTAGCTAAGTCGGGTCCTAGTCGATTGAGTTGAGTCCTTAGATTAGGCCTTGTTGGTTAACATTGACCCAACATTAGGTCAGCTAGGAGGAGATTTGAGTCGATTGTAATAAATCAGCGCAAATCCTAGTAGGATTATAATTCAGCTAAACTAGAGTCAGATTAGGAGTTAGAGTTGGATTCTAGTTGGAGTCAACCAAGTCATGCATGTAATAAATCCTAAACTAGGGTTTAGGATTAAGGGAAGAGTCCTTATGAAAAGGGGGTCTTCTAGCCACCTCCCTCCTCTTAGGAGAGGCCGACTAGGGTTAGGAGAGGAGAGATCCATTTAGCTAGGACTCTATCTAGGGTCGAATAAGAAGCATATTAGGAGTTGGGGACTCCTATAACCGTCGATCGCATCATGGTTAGGAATTGGCTAGGGATTAGGAGTTGAAGATAAGAGAATGTCTTCTAAGAATAGGAGTTCTATTAGAAGTTAGGGTTTTGAGACCCTATATAAACTCATGCTATCATTAACTAAACTTTGGCCTCCTCATCAGCTGGAGTGTTAGTTGCAAGGATTTGGGCTGAGTCATCTTCTTTAAATTTCCATTTGAGTTGGGATACCTTGTGGATTAACTGTAATCTTGATCTGATGCGGGAATTTGATCTCCAGGTTAGGGCCCCAATGTGATCCTCAATTTTGCAAAGCCCAAAGAAATAGGGAGACTACTTCATTAAGGCTTGAGTTTCCTACTGATTGGGCTGGAGGTGTAGAAAAACTCGATCTTCAATTTTTTTTCCATTCTGAAGTTTGTTGGGAGGTCGTTTCTTCTTTACATGTGCTGCCATATGGTTAGTCTTTAGTGATAGCCAATCTTTCTTCTGAAATAGCGACTGCCCTCTAGTATGGTTAAGGATGATGAGAGCCCAATCTGGCATGAGCATGAATTACAATTCTTCTAGTTTTACTCCTCTTTCAAGCTATAGACCTATATCCAACCATATTTTAAATTTGGTAGTAATTAGTATCTCCTGTAAAAACCTCATATAAAGTGTGGTGGAAGCCTCAGTGTAAATTAGGAGTCAACCATCTTGCATAAGAATAGCCCCAATTCTAACTCCTGACTCATCGGCCTCAATGATAAAAGTGCGATCAAAATCGGGCAGCACTAGGACTGACGTCATCGTTATGGCTGCCTTGAATCGTTTGAAGGCTACGGAGGCTTTATTTGACCACAAGAAGGAGTCTTTCTTCAGTAAGGACATGAGCAGGGCACTGATCTTGCCATAATCCTTTATAAAATTTTGGTAGTAGCCCGTGAGTCCAAGGAAACCGCGTAGTGATTGTACGTTTGTAGGTCTCAGCTATCCTTGCATTGCCTCGATCTTTGTCGGGTCCACCACCACTCTATCCTCTGATATAATATGCCCAAAATACTCCACTTTATATTGTAGGAAGCTGCACTTTGACTGTTTAACATAAAAGATATTCTACCAAAGAATCGTTAGAATAGTTCGTAAGTGCTGAAAATGTATATCAAGGGTAAATGAGAATATCATCAAAGAATATCAATACGAACTAGTGTAAAAAACTCTAGAATATATTATTCATCAGGCTTTGAAAAGTAGAAAGAGCATTCATGAGTTCGAAAGGCATTACCAGAAACTCGTAGTGGCCGTTATGCATGCAAAATGTAATTTTCAGAATATTTTTAGTACATACTCGAATTTGATGGTATTCAGATCGGAGATCCGATTTAGTAAAGACTCAGGCTCCTTTTAATTCATCCAAGAGTTCATCTATGACTGGGATATGATATTTGTCCTTCACAGTGATGGCGTTTAGAGCCTGATAATCAATGCACATCCGTCATGTACCATCTTTCTTATGCACTAGCAACACCGGTGAGGAGTAAGGGCTACAACTCGATCGAATCACCCCGGTGTCAAGCATCTCTTTAATGATCTCATCCTTCTATAAGTGAGTATAGTGGTATGGTCACAAGTTTGCTAGAGGTTTGCTTGGCAGAATAGGAATGCGGTGGTCATGCGACCGGTTAGGGGGCAGCCTACGCAGCTCCGAGAAAACATCCACGAATTCATCCAGCAATAGGGCAAGCTTAGGATCTAAGTTTTATACATTCTCTCCCTTAGATGGCTGTTGGATATGCATCAAGAATCCACCATGTGCTTTGTGCAAAATTTTCTCCATTCGCTGCGATAAAACAATGGAAATATGGCTCCAGTGCTTGCCTCGTAACGTGACCTATCTCCCTTTGCAATAAAATTTTATAATTAATTTAGAAAAAATCCAAGAGATATCACCTAGCATTGTGAGCCATTCGATCCTGATTATAGCTTCATAATCATCGATGGGTAGGAGGAAGAAATCAGCTACCATTTCTTGGTCTTGGAGGAGTACTTTCACCCATGGGCACTATTGGTCGCAATTGAGGATTCGACCGTCGGCAACCTTTACGTCGAACTTATTGCAACCTTCGATTTAAAGTGCCAAACATGAAGCAACCTTACTATTGAGGAAGTTATTTGTGCTGCCCATGTCAATGAGAATGATGATGGGTTGCTGTTTCAGAAGTCCTCCAACTTTCATTGTCTACGAGTTGGAGTAGCTAGCCATTGCATACACTGCGCAATCGGCCGGTTGGGACTCTTCCTCTACGGCTTCTTCTTTAGGTTCAAGGGCTTCTTCAGATGCTTCATTGTCTTCATCCTCCACTAATTCAACCACAAGGTGCCGGCCTTTTTTGCAGCGATGGTCTCGGCCCCACGGTTCATCACAGTGCCAATACAATCCTTTGGCTGATTGTTCACGAAGCTCATCCCTCATCAATTTTTTTGGTGTGGGGCTTGGATGGCAGTAGAGGGAGTTGTAGGCCTCAGCATGGCTATTTAGGGGGTGACCCTTGGCCTTCGTGCTTCTTGGTTCAATCGTTTTTCTTAAATATGCGCAAAGGAAATTGTCGCCATAAGAGTGTACGATTGTCGCGCCTTTACTTCTCCCCAAATCTCCAGCATTAGCCCCTCAATGAAAGTCCTTAAAAGTTATTTTTCAGACCAATCCATAGTTTGATTAGATAAATATTCAAACCTTATTTGATATTCTTGTATTGTGGAGGTTTGATGAATCTTTGCCAATTATTCGTCGATGTTACTGAAATCAGTTGATTCGAAGCGGTTCAGTAGTCCTTCCTTGAATCACTACCAAGAGAGTCCTCCATGGGTGTGCTCAAACTAATTAAACCACTGAATAACATCTCCCTCAAGGTGGATGGCAGCAATCTCCACCTGTGTGGCTTCAGCAATTCGGTAGAACCGAAAATAGCACTCCACGCGCGAGATCCACCTGATCGGGTCTCCTTCTTCCTATCTAGGGAAGTCAACCTTCATGCATGGATTATTGAGATCAGATGTGATGTGATCTGAAGTTTCTCCATGTTGTGATTTCCTCGAGCTCGACGATCAGCGAATACTGAATTCGGTGAAAATGGATCACATCTTCTCTTCCATACGGTTTTCAAAGGCTTCAAGCTTTGTATTGATAGCCTCTTTTGATGCCATAGTATACGCCTCTAGATCTATAATATTAAGATCTATTTTCTATTGTCAGGTTAGTGGCATGAGAATTTTGGAGAAGGGGGAGGCCAGTTGGAAGGTGAATCGGTTTGGATGGAAGTTGGCTACGGTTTAGGGCAGATTTAGGGGGCTATTTGGTTTCAGTTTAAGGTAGAGTTTTAAAGGGTTTTTTATGAGGATGGTAGAGTTTTGGGGGGTTACTTGATTTCTCACAAAAAATAGCACTCAAATCTGATAGAATTCGGCCAGAAAAAGTGCTACGATGTGCTGTCTTGCTGAACCAATTTTACGTCAAAGAAACGATGACTTCTCAATGTAAATTTCAAAGGAAACTTCAGGAAAATTATGCAAAATCCATTGATTAAGATGTTGTTAATACTAGTAAAATGTTTGCTGAAATTTTGGTAGCATAACAGTAGGGAAATAGGGCAAAAGACGAAAGTCAGATTCCTTCATCGTAAAATTCCAAAACTGCATGATGGTTAAATATTGCATAAGAAAATCGGTTCCAGAAGGAGTTTTTTTAGAAATCAAATCCAGATGAAAGCCAACTTGATATTGAGAATTGTGTAAAAATTTGAGCTAGAAAAGAGAAGTTTCAAGAGGCAAAAATATGGCTGAAAATTTCTGTAATGTTTCGCCTTCACAACAATGATAATGTTTGTGACAAACGAAATTTATAGTGGATAAAATTTGGGAAAAATCATCAACATGTCAAGTAAGGAATCTTGTAGTATTGCAAAGGCATAGGTGATAAAAAAAAAACAGATTTTCAGATCTCGTAGGGGGTGACAGCAGATAGATGGATCTACAGCTTGGTGGGCGACGGTTGATGGAGGTGTCGTCAAAAAGCAATTATGCGAATTGCTTAGAAGATAGAAGCGTGGATGATGGCTATAGGATAGCAGGAACACTATTCTAATACCAGATGATAGAACCCCAAAAGAAGCTCTATAGATTTTGACCCTTGAGGGGGATCAACCCTTGGAACACTATAAGGGTTCCTCCCTCTTAGATTCGGCACAAGGCTGAAATAAAATTGATAATTACTTGATTCAAGAGGGGGGGTGGCTACAACTTTAAATATGGATCAAAACCTAGCCTAAGGGGTACTCCCCTCCTATAGCCAACCCACCTTAATAGGAACAGGAGGCAGCTAAGTGGCTATATAGCCGACCTAAGCAGGGGGAATCCCTAGCCAACCAACCTAGTAAGGGGTGTGGCAGCTACTAAGCCTTAAGGGCTAATATAGACCCTAATCATACTCCTTTATAAGATAGAAGTGGCTTTATTATAATCTAACAGGGTTTTTATTTACTAGTACTAAGATGACTAGGACTCAACCTTGCTGGAGTCCTATCATATAATTCCTAAGGTATCGGATGCAAGATAAGATCAATTGTTGATAAAAGCCTACACCTGACATATACCCGAAGCCTAATCTAGCCCGGTGCCACCCAAGGGATTCCAAGCTGCTGAGATGGCTGACATTTCATGCCACTTAGAGCGATCACCACAGCACACAAAAAATGCCCTAAAACGGAGCTATTTTGGGTAGTTTTGGCTCCACGCAATGAGCGATCGTTCTGTAGCATTCTAGACTATTTTTGCTCCCATTTCTTATGCCAAAACATATAAAATCAAGGTAAAATAAGTTGTCAAACATCTGTACAAACAAGAAAAAGCAATGAATGATTCGCTGAGCAAAGATATTGTGGTTGAGTGACGACTGTTCATGACAACACGGTGACAAAGTGGAGACTGTACTTGATCGGCAAGTGCTTTCATATAAAGATTGACCACAAGAGCCCCAAATATTTTTTAGAGCAAAAGATATCATCCCTTGAGTAGTAAAAATAAGTAATAAATCTTCTTGATTATGATTATGAAATAACTTACAAAAAGAGGAAAGAAAATGTGGTTGCAGATGCGCTCTCCCGAATATTTGAATAAGCTGAATTTTCGACCATCTCTCTTCCGATCAGCGAGTTCCTTGAAGATATTAGAAAGAATGGTGAGATGATCTAGAGATTCAAGAGATCATTAAAAAATTAGAAGAAGAACCAGGCTCTATGATGCATTACAATTGGGATTCAAAGGACTTATGGCATAAAGGATGTATAGTGCTAGCGCTGAATTCTTCCTACATAAATACCATTCTACAAGAGATTCATTCCACACTAGCGGCTGGGCACTCCAGATTCCTTCGAACCTACAAGAGGATTAAATAAAATTTCTATTGGAAAGGGATAAAGTACTCCATTGCTGAATTTGTAGCTTGATGTGACATGTGTCAATGACATAAAGGAGAAACAATGGCAAGCCCTAGGAAGCTACAACCTTTATCTATCTCAGTCCCAATGTGGACTGATATCTTAATGGATTTCATTGAAGGGCTGCCCTCATCTCGAAGAAAAAGCACAATCCTCATTGTGGTCAATCGTCTCACCAAATATGCTCACTTTTGTACCGTTCGCAACCCTTAAACTACCACTAGCATTGCTCGGATCTTCTTGGACAATATTATAAAATTGATGAGATGCCAAGATCTATTATGAATGATCATGACAGGGTCTTCATTGGCAAATTTTAGACAAAACTATTCCAATTGTAGGGATCAAATTGAAGATGAGCATGACGTATCATCCATAGACTATTGAATCTTAGATTTTGATTATGAAATAAATTATTGAGTACTTTATCTAACTTGTGTGTTAGAGGAAGTAATGCAGGTCTAACTATGATAGAGGAATTTGTTATGATCAATTAGCACTAAGAGAGAGGGGGGGGGGGGGGTGAATTAGTGCAAGTGTAAATTTTCTTTCTAAATAAAATCTTTCTGATTAAACCAAGATAGGGCAACCGAAACTTTTCATTCTTAGTGAAATGATTGAGTGAACAAAGAAAAGTTGCTAAGTTAATAATTAAACTGGAAAGATAAGCAACATTTGAAAGAAGAAAATTATTGTGAAAAACTTTGCTTTCTAAGAGTTGAGATAAATAAGAAGCTTCAATACAAGAAATATGTAAGCAATGAAAGCAAAGAACCACTCATAATTTTTATAGTTGTTCGACGCCAAAGGCCTACGTCCACTCCTGAGTCCCCCTTCTTGAGGCACACTGGTGTCCACTACCAATCTTCTTTGGGTGAAGATCAAATCCTTACACTTGCTTACAAGGGAGACTTTAGAAAATTTCTAACTCTAAGCTTTCTCCCTTCCCTTTTTTTGTTTTATAAATCACACATAATTTCTTTCTCATAGAATTTAATTGTCCAAAAAGAGTTGTTGTAAATGCAAGAATACTTGGGGTATTTATAGACCCCAAGTGGCTTTAGAAACTGGAGCAAAAAATCAAACATACCCAAAAAATTTAGGTACGGGTAGTTCACCTGCCGACCTGGGCAGTTTACCCATCGAAAGTGCCTAGATTCTTGGGTATAGTCGGCTTAACTGCTAGAAATCCTAGGTACGGTCTGTTGAACTGCCGCCCACTAGTGGTTCAGTCGTCGGGAATCCCAGAAAAGTGATTCCCTTCACTTTTTAATCCCGACTTGGCCCTTATGTTGACCAATCCTCTGGTCAACCAATTAAGCTTAACCTGAGCTCAATTAAATCCTTTTTAGTGGTCCTGGATGCCTCATTGAGTTGATTGGGATCCCTTCTAAATCATACTTAATTCGGACTCAAACTTAACGATGCTAACTATAACTAATTAATTATAATCAATGTCACCATCAAATCCAACGAAGACCCTCCTAACTCCCGACAAGCTTTTCGGCAACCTCCGATGATCTTCCGATGAGTTTCTTGGTCTTTTTCTGGTGAACTCCCAACGTCATCCTAGCAAGCTCCCAACAAACTCCCAACAAGCTTCTGATACCATTGGCAAGCTTCTGGCGAACTCCCAGCAAGCTTCTGATACCTTCGGCAAGCTTCTAGCGAACTCCCGACAAGCCTTCGATTCTTTCGGTGAGTTCCCACTGCATCGTCCAAACCCCGGCCCGATGCCCCGAACTTGACTCTAGCCCAATATCTGATTGTAACTTTCTCTATCGTAGTTAATCCTGCATCAATTCGAGATTCAACAATCTCCCCCTTTTAGATGATGACAATCAATTGATGATAGGAGTTAATCCTAACTCCCCCTAAATCCATGTCATATGAAAGAAGACTCAAATTCAACAGAATCATATACTCTGAAATCAAAGCAATAAGTATTTCAAGCAAATCATCTTTCAAGTATACTCATATCAACAAGAATTTGCTTTTAAACTTTTCAATTCTTTAACTCATTAAGAATTTTCAAAGATTGTCATGAAGTTGAAACATTTAAAATTTTTTCCGTAAGTCATCTAACATAGAAAATTTTTAAGTCATCAAGCATACATTTCTCCCCCTTTGTCATAAACAAAAAGGTGAAAGATGGGAATAATCTTTTTAAAGCAAATACGTTTTTACTCTCACCTTTTATGAGTCATAATAAATTTTATTTCTCTTTAAAACCAAGAAGGAAAGAAAATAAAGGAGTTGAAAAACATTATCAAATGTAGCTTTCAATGTAAATAAGATAATCACCTCATGGAATTTTAAAAGATTCAAAAAATCTGAGAGATAAAAATTTTGGAGCTACTCATGCATTTTAAAAATATCTCATGCAAGTAAACATCATGTAAATTAATCACAAAGACAAATAGCTCAATTTCATGAATTCAAGCAATTTATATATTTTCATTATTTAGCATTTCAAGTTCTCTTCTAAGAAAATCAAATTATTCTTTATTTAAGAGTTTTATAAAAATATCCACTAATTGATGCTTACTGTCAATAAATTCCAACATCAATAAGTTTGTAACATGAACCATTAGAAGATACTTGTAAGTAGCAAGAGTTTATTAATAAGTAAGTTCATGCCACAGGAATGTGTAAATAAAAAAAGGAGTGCATCATAAGTGTGTGACTAGTAAAATATCAAGTTATACTAAATACAATTACTTAGATGGTGGTAATCCAAAATGGCTAGATAAAGTGTAGAGTTATCTTTAGATCTGCTCCATCTTAGTCATTAATTTATCTTGGCATTGCTCAATTCATTCCATTCGGTTCATAATAGTCTCGATAGGAAAAGAAGGTCCTAGCTACATCATGGGCAGTGCCTCAAGAGGACTGGTAGGAGGAAATGGGCTTCTCCTAAGGATAGGTGTCTCATGTTCAGGTTCAGGTTCAGGTTCAAGTTCAGGTTCAGGTGGGGGAGACTCAGTCATTGTAGGCAATCTAATCCATATACTATGTCTTTCAATACACCTAAATCTTCTTAAAAGCTTTCTATTAATTACATTATACCTATCTGTTTTAATGATTTCTTCATCTGGTGGAATGACTATGTCATGAGCATGCAACAACCTAGTGATTAATCCACCATAAGGTAGCATCAAGTCCTTGTTTGTAAGATCAATTATATTATACCTTATGAGATACCCAAAGTAATTATCTTGCTCCTTCATTATCCAATGCATGGTTCCTAGTTCCATTTGATTTAGTTCATCATGATAGAATTGTTTTGGAAGTAAGATACTCATTATTATATGATGAAGCACTTTTACATTAAAGGGTAATAGATGTTCATAACTTTTTGTTACAATAGCTAGATTTGGATTTCCAAAAATAGTTCATAAAGCTTCAGAGTATGTTACACCTATAGAGTCCATATCTCATTATCCCCTAAAATAACAATCATTTCTTTTTTTGAGGATGTATGTTAGGTTGCAAATTAGATTATCAGTAATATCAATGTGGTGTCTCAAAAGATATGTAGAAGCTAGTTTATTTTCATCTACATGCATGCTATTATAGAATAATCTTAGTATTCTTAGGTAGATGGGTTCATTCACTTTAAGAATGGAAAGGGCTCCTAGATTTATAAACCATTAGATTGGTTCTATGTTTACTAGGTCATCTAGATCAACATATTTTCCTTTATGGACACTTCTAAATTCAAGGATTAAAAATTTCATAGCATGCTCATAGGAATAAAAAATATTGGTATCATAAGTTTCTTCTAATCTCCTCTTTCTTGTCCCTTGAGGATCTTTTAAGGACCATTCTATATAGATTATATAAGAAGAATGGTAAAAACAATCTTAATAACGTGAGAGAAGTTTTAGAGAGTTACCTTTAGTTAAATCTTCTAGAGATAGGCAGATATCCTTAGTTTTAAAGAGTAGAAAGCCTTCCTTGAGGTTTTAGAGGAGAAGGAAGGAGTGGAAGAGGTTTTAGAGAGTGCTGAGGGTGCTTAGGGTCAGTTTCATTGTCGGCCCTATGTGGCCTTTAACATTCTAGGTCTCAGTCGGTTGAATTATAGACGGACTGGTTCAGCTGTGCATGGTATGGCGGTTCATCCGCTGAACTGGCGATTCAACCGCTGGTTCATGGTTTGCATTTTTCTTTCCCATTTTAATTTTTAACTAAAATGGTATGTATGTGCAATAAATAGCTCAGATCAATGCATTTAACTTGACTTTAATCATCAAAGTTCCTTTAAAATTTTAGTGATTTTTCATAGGGTTCACTAATGCATCATTAATCAAAGTAATTGTAACAAGATAATGAGAAACTCCTTTTCACATGAAGTCATCACAACAATATATTTTTCAAACAAAAACTAACAATTTTTCTATGTTGAACGATTCTATCAAATTATCAAGAAATTTTCTTTCAAAGAATGATGATTTCATATTGATTTTTAGTTTCGAAAATAACACAACTTATCAACACAAGTCAATACAATCATATAAGCCACTACAATCATCAAAATCTTCCTTTCATACATATGATATTTACTAACCTTTCTTTGTTCTAATTAAAGTATGCAAGGGTCATGTATCATCAAGATTAAACATAATGAAAATTTATTTTATTTTTTTAATAATTTTATTGATATTTAGGCTAGTGAGCTTGAAAGAGTGTTAGATCTCAAATTGTATATCTTGACATCTAAAGCATTATCTGGAGCTCCTAGCTTTAATTTTGAGACAAACCTACAAGAATGATATATTTGATTTGGGCACCTATTTTACATTGGGTCTTTCATAAAGAATTTTATCTTTATTTTCTAATTGGTTTGATTATGTAAAATTTTCTTTGGAACACATACAAGATGATGTGGACTATATTTTCTAAAAAAATATTTGTTTGCCTTATGTCCTAATTTGCCATAAAAGTTACACTTGATTCTAGTGTGTGCCAAATATCAAAAGCTGATTCATAAATCCAAACACGATTAAACTCATTCTTATCAAGTGCACAAAACAAGGGATTCATAGACTTTGCATTTAAAGAAAAATTCTTCCTTTCCAAATCATTTAACTCATTTATTGGTTTGGAATATTTTTTAAATTTATTCTTAACTATATTCCATAAATCAAAGTCCAATAAGATGAGAAAAATGTGCATCCATGTTTTCCAATATATGTAATCCATTCCACTAAACATGGGTGGATGTGAAATAGAATATCTCTCATTCATGCCAAAATAAGCTATTTACTCAAGTAGTTGTTAATCCAAAGAGTAAAAACCTTACTCTGATACCAATTGTTAGGATTAATTAGCATTAAGAGGGGGGGCGGGGCGTGAATTAGTGCAAGTGTAAATTTTCTTTCTAAATAAAATCTTTTCGATTAAACCAAGATAAGGAAACCGAAGCTTTTCGTTCTTAATGAAATGATTGAGTGAACAAAGAAAAGTTGTTAAGTTAATAATCAAACTGGAAAGATAAGCAACATTTTAAGGAAGGAACTTATTGTGAAAAACTTTGCTTTCTAAAACTTGAGATAAATCAGAAGCTTCAATATAAGAAATATGTAAGCAATAAAAGCAAAGAACCACTTATGATTTTTATAGTGGTTCGGCGCCAAATGCCTACATCCACTCCCGAGTCCTTCTTGAGGCACACTGATGTCCACTACCAATCTTCTTTGGGTGAAGATCAAACCCTTACACTTGCTTACAAGGGAGACTTGAGAAAATTTCTAACTCTAAGCTCTCTCTCTTCCCTTTTCTTTTTCTTACAAATCATACATAATTTCTTTCACATAGAATTTAATTGCCTAAAAAGAGTTGTTGTGAATGTAAGAATACTTAAGATATTTATATACCCTAAGTGGCTTCAGAAATTAGAGCCAAAAATCAAACATACCAGGAAAATCTGGGTATGGGTGGTTTATCCATCGACCTGAGTGGTTTACCCATCGAAAGTGCCTAGATTCCTAGGTATGGGTGGTCAAGTCGCCCAATCTGGGCGGTTCAGCCACTAGGAATCCTGGGTATGGTCGATTGAACCGCTACCCACTGGTGATTCAGCCGCCGAGAATCCCAGACATGTGATTCCTTTCACTTTTCAATCTTGACTTGACCCTTATGTTGACTAATCCTCTAGTCAACCAATTGAGCTCAACTTAAGCTCAATCAAATCCTTTTTAGGAGACTCGGTTGCCTTATTGAGTTGATTTAGATCCCTTCCAAATCACACTTAATTCAGACTCAAACTTAACGATGCTAATTATGACTAATTAATTACAATCAATGTCACCATCAAGTCCATTGAAGACCCTCCTAACTCCTGGTAAGCTTTTCAGCAACCTTCGATGATCTTCTGGCGAGTTTCTTGGTCTTCTTCATGCGAACTCCCGATATCATCCTGGCAAACTCCTAGTGAACTCCAACAAACTTCCGATACCTTCGACAAGGTTCTCGCAAACTCCTAACAAGCTTTTGGCAAACTCCTAATAAGCTTTTGATACCTTCGGCAAGCCTTTGATTCTTTTAGCGAGTTCCCACTACATCATCCAAACCCTAGCCCGATGCCCCAGACTTGACTCTGGCCCAACATCTGATTGTAACTTTCTCTATCGTAGTTAATCCTACATCAATCAACTCTAACACAACATGTTAGATCAATAACCCATCAATTGATTTCATCATCAAAATTCGAGATTCAACAGACTTGAGTTACAACCGGATGATAGGCCAAAATCAAATTTGGGCATAGGGCCAAGGTTCAGACGGTGCTGTGGGAGCTCGCTGGGAGTTTGCTGGAGTTCACCAAAGGAATCGGGTAGCTTGCCATGAACACATCGGGAGATCGCAGGAGGAAGATTGTAAGACTTGCTGTAAGAATGTTAAAGGTTATCGGATTAGTGGGAGTTAGGTCATTGTTTAGCTTGATGATCCTTATGATTATAATCAGTGAATCATATTTAAGGATTGAGTCCTAATTGAGTTTAATTGGGAATGAATCAAATCAACTCAATGTAAGGCAATCAGGTCCACTAAGGGGATGGATTGAGCTCAAGTTGAGCTCAATTGGTTGACCTAAAAATTGGTTAATAGGAGGTATAAGTCACAATTGGAAAAGTGAATGGAATCACTGTTCCGAAAATCTTAGCAGTTGTACCACCGGTGAGCAACAGTTGTACTGCCACCACCTAGGATTTCGGGCAACAAGCGATAATTTGACCACCTAGGCCGACGATTATACCGCCTATACCCTATTTTCATGGTAGCTTTCGGTGGTTGTATCACCCATACCTAATTTTTTTGGATGCATTTAAATTTAGACTCTATTCTTCTAAAGCCAAATGGGGTCTATAAATTACCCAAGTTTTCTTGCATTGAGCACAAGTATTCACACAATTAATTGGACAGAAAATTTGTGAAAAAAAAGTATGCTGGAAGTATGCCAGAAAGAAAAAAGGGGAAGGGAGTGAGCTAAGTGTTGTAATTCTTGTAAAGAGTCTCCCTTGTAAGTTAAAAGTTTATAAGGGTGGTCTTCACCCAAAGAAGATCAATAGTGGACACCAGTGGGCCTCGATGAAGAGGACTCGGAAGTGGACGTAAGCCAAGATTGGGGCCAAACCACTATAAAATTATGAGTGTTTTTTATCAAATATAAGAAACACTTCTAATTTCGATTTAATTTAATCAAAAAGTTTTCTTTAAAATATGATTTTATACTTACACTAATTCACACCTCTCCCCGCCAATTGATCCTAACAATTAGTATTAGAGTATGGTTTTACTCATTGGATTAACACCCACTTGAGTAAATAGCTTTGTTTGGTATGAATGAGAGATATTTTATTTCACATCGTCCCATGTTCAATGGGATGAATTACACATATTGGAAAACAAGGATGTGTATTTTTCTCATTTCTATGAATTTTAATTTATGGCACATTGTTGAAAATAGCTTTGAAAATCTTCCAAACCAATGAACGAAATGAATGATTTAAAAATAGAGAATTTTTCATTAAATGCAAAGACTATAAATGCCTTATTTTATGCTCTCGACAAAAACGAATTTAATTGAGTTTCTATTTATGAAACTACTTTTGAGATTTGGTATACATTAAAAATCACATATAAAAACCCTACTAAATCAAGTGAATCAATAAATGAAATGCTTTATAAAAATGAACTTGAAGAACACATTCTAAAGAACAGGAAGGATTAGAATTGAGAATGACAATATGACTCATCGAGTGAAACCTCAAGTGATGAGAATCTTATACATGAACTCTTGATAAATGAACTAGATAAATTAATGACCATGAACCATAAAAATGATCCTAAAATGGACAAAACATCTTGCTATGAACACAATAAGCCAAGGGGCTCTAAAGAAGAATATCAAAACAAGGAAAAAGTAGCCAACTACGCTCTAATAGCCATTCAGGATGAGGTTAGTGAATGTTCAAGTCTTACTTTTTCTGAATTATTGAATATATTTTATGAATTATTTAATAAATTTTAAAAAATAGTAAATCTTATAAGTTGCTTAAAAATGAACATGATTTGTTAGTTAGTAGATTTGATCAAATACATAATACATTATCATCACATAATCTTTGATCAAAATGTGAAATGCTAGATGATGTTAAAGAGGAAAATATCATACTTAAACAAATGTTAAAAAATTTAAAACATGAAATAAATCCCTTAATATGATCCTTGCTAATAAGGGTCATACTAATATAAGAAAGGGTATATGCTTTATTGGTTTATTGGTAACACTCAACAAAAGCCAACCATTTTTGTTAAAGGACCTACCTTAAATTTACCATCAAAAGTTAAATGTATTTTTTTGTGAAAAATTAGGATATAAAACTAACAAATGTTAGTCCTCACAAATTAGTTTAGATTCCTATAGGAACAACAAATAACCAAAAACCGTCAGATAAGAAAGACAAAGTTCTTCATATAGGTCCCAAAGTAAATTTGATGATTTGATAACTTAAATTGTGATCTTGAAATCTTGAAAATTACAACTTAAAATCTTGAAAATTATAACTTGAGATCTTCATATAAATCAAGATCCCTTAAGATTCTATTTTATCATTTAAGAGAAGATTTATTAAATTAAATAGTATATTTCGGTATTCATGAATGTCTTTTGATATTAATAACTTTCTTGATATGATTTATTTTATAACTCATGAATGAAACACCTTATCACCAAAATTAATATTCCTTAAACTTGTGATAAGTTAAAAAAATAAAAGAGATTTATTTTATCATTAATATTTCCTTGATTTCTTGACTTTATTCTTTATGGAATCATGATTAATCTCTAAGATTTTCTTTTTCTAATAAAAGGGAGATTTATGATCTTAACAATTATAATTAAGATTTTTATCAAGATATTTTTTCTATATTATTAAAAAGATTTATCTAAATGAATTGGGTGTCTTAATATTTATCTTAGATAAATCAAGAGTATTTAATCCCTTAAGACTTATTTTCATTATTTATAAAGAAAATGGGGAGAGATTTATTAAATTAAATCATGTCTTTTGGATTTGAATTTTATTTTTAATGATATAATACCCTTATACTTTTGGGTGTAATTAGAACATTGATGTAAAAAGAAAAATTATACTATTGTATTTCTTGACAATGACAAAAAGTGGGAGATAAAATTATGATCGGAAGCAAATTGGATTTGGTAACATTGAATGAGAAATAATTTGCTTATAAAAAAATTTAGAATTTTAAATTTTCTAAATACATGCTAAATGCATAATTCACAATTTGAGGTTGGTGAATTATCATATTTTCTTTTAGATTTCTTGATCTACATAAATTGAGCTTCTTATCAAAATTTACAAGAGATGATCTTGAAAATGTATGACATGCTATATTTCAAATTTCTTGAATAGGTATTTGAAATTCTACATAAGATGAATGCATAAGTGGATCTTGGATTTCTTAAATTTTTTAGCTCATCTATAATCATTATGAAATTTACATCTTTAAAATAATTAGAATATTTATGTAAAAAAAGAAAAATTATACTATTGTATTTCTTTACAATGACAAAAAGTGGGAGATAAAATTATGATTAGAAGCACATTGGATTTGATAACATTGAATGAGAAACAATTTACTTATAAAAAATCTAGAATTTTAAATTTTCTAAATATATGTTCAATGTATAATTCACAATTTGAGCTTGAGGAATTATCATATTTTCTTTTAGATTTCTTGACCTACACAAATTGAGCTTCTTATCAAAATTTACATGAGATGATCTTCAAAATATATGATTTGCTATATTTCAAATTTCTTGATTTGTTATTGTGTTTGAAATTCTACATAAGATGAACGCATAAGTGGATCTTGGATTTCTCGGATTTTTTAGCTCATTGTGAAATTTACATCTATAAGATTGAGGTTGAGAGTGAGGAATGATAAACCATGAGAATGCTTGAATTGCTTGATTTGCTACTCTTATTTGAATTGAAATGAATTAAATTGAATGAGTAGCTCTTAACTTTTGGATTTCAGAATTTATAAGATTAAGTTCTATTTTTGAGATACGATGTTTTTCACTCCCCTCCCTTGTTTCTTCTTTATTATTCAAAGAAATGAAAGTAAAATTTTCATAAAAGAATTATGATTTTATCCTATTTTATTAAGGGGAGCAATATAAAATTTATTTTATAAAAATATAAAAACTTTAACACATGATGACCTTATGTATTGTAAAATTAATTGCTTATTATTTCACTTTTTTATGATGACAAAGGGGGGAAATTAGTAAATTGATGACATAAAAATGATATATACATGTCAAAAAGAAAATAAACCATGAGAAAATCATTGACACATATGCCCTGGAATCATTTACTCTAATATTTCACCTTTTTGTTGATGACAATGGGGAGATGACACATTGATGACATATGTAGAAAAATAAAAAATTCATAATTTATTGAAATTAATGTTATATTATAATGATTTTTGAAAGAAGAAAATTTTATATATTCTTGAAAATGGTGATTCATGATTGGTTGAAGTAAATATCATGTATCATGTACGATTTGATAATTTTGAAATTCATGATTTATCATTTCAAAATTTGATATATGGATATCTTGAATTTAAGTTTTCCTTATTTGAACTATGGCATAGATTTAGGGGGAGTAAGATTTAACTCCCGTCATAAATTGATTGTCATCATAAAAAAGGGGGAGATTGTTGAATCTCAGATTTTGATGATGAATCAATTGATGAGTGTTTAACCTAACTTGTGTATTAGATAAAGTAATACAGGTCCAACTGCAATGGAGGAATTAAGTTACAACCAGATGATGGGCTAGAATCAAGTTTAGGCATCGAGCCAAGGTTCGGACAATACTTTAGAAGCTTACCGAGAGTTCGTTAGGAGTTCGCCAAAGGAATCGAGAAGCTCGCTAGGAATATGCTGGGAGATCATTGGAGGAAGGCCGTAAGACTCCCCGTAATAATGTCGGAGGTTGCTAGATTGGTGGGAATTAGGTCATTTTTAACTTGATGGTCCTTATGGTTGTAATCAGTGAGTCATAGTTAGTGATTGAGTCATAATTATATTTAATTTAGAAGAAATCTAAATAAACTCAATGTAAGATAACTAGGTCCACTAAGGGGCTGGATTGAGCTTAAGTTGAGCTCAATTGGTTGACATAAAAATTGGTCAATATGAGGTATAAGTCGGGATTGGTAAAGTAAAGGGAATCACTTTTCTGAAAATCTTAGCGGTTCTACAACCGGTGAGCAGCAGTTGTAGCACCGCCGCTTAGGATTTCGAGCAACAAGCAGCGATTGGATTGCCCAGGCCGGTGGTTGTATCACCTATATCTTATTTTTAGGGTAGCTTTCGGTGGTTGTACTATCGGTGTCGATGGTTGTACCGTCTTTACCTGATTTTTCTTAGTGCATTTGAATTTTGGCTTCATTCTTCTGAAGTCAAATGGGGTCTTTAAATACCCCAAGTTTTCTTATATTTAGCACAAGTATTCGCACAAGTAATTGGACAAAAATCTGTGGAAAAAAGTGTGTGCTAAAAGTGTGCAAGAAAAAAAAAGAGAAGGGAGTGAGCTAAGTGTTATAATTCTTATAAAGAGTCTCTCTTGTAAGTTGAAAGCTTGTAAGGGTTTGGTCTTCACCCAAAGAAGATCGGTAGTGGACATCTGTGGGCTCGACGAAGAGGACTCGAAAGTAGACATAAGCTAAGATTGGGGTCGAGCCGTTATAAAATTATGAGTGCTCTTAGTGCCAATTGATCATAACATAGATCGACGACTAGACTGAAGTGGTGAATAGGTGCTTGGGGACATATCTCAGATGCTTCACCTGCGATCGACCAAAAGAGTAGATAAAGTGGCTCCCCTGGGCCGAGTGATGGTATAACATGATTTATCATTTCTCTACAAAATATACTCCTTTTGAAGTAGTGTATGGTTGATCACCCCTTGTAATCCCAAAATATTTAATCATAAAGTAGATCAAGTAGATAGGGAACTTCTGAAGAAGGATAAAATTCTGTAATTATTGAAGGATAATCTCTTGGTGGCCCAAGTAAGGATAAAATAATAGCACAACATACACAAAAGTGAAAGAGAGTTTTTGGTGGGAGATTGGGTCTTCCTTCATCTTCAGCCATACAAACAGACATCCATCAACATCAAAGCATCCATGAACTTATCTCCCCACTTTTACAGGCCCTATCAGATTAAGAAGCGCATTAGAGCAGTGGCATACAGGCTAGACCTACCTGCAGACTCAAAGATCCATCCAGTCTTTCATATATCATGCCTCAAGCCCAAACATGGAGAAAACGAGATAGCCCAAAGCCACTTGCCGGACACTACTACCATAGAGAGACCCAGATCCAACCAAAGGTAATTCTTGACTGATGGATTGTGATGCACTGCTAACGTCCAATTACTGAGGTGTTGGTACAATGACAAGTCTACTCGTCGAAGATGCCACATGAGAGCTCTATGAAGACTTAAAGATTAAATTCTCGGAGTTTATAAAATCTCAGCCTTGAGGACAAAGCTGAATTGAAGAGGGTGGATTTATTAGGACCTAGCTAAGTCGGGTCCTAAATTTATTAAGTCATAGGAGTCAATAAAAAATATAAGTCATGTAAACCCTAAGCTAGATGCCACTCCTTTTAATTAAAGAGGTCGGCTAGGGTTAGGGAGAAGTTTTATTAAAGTAAGAGTCTTCTATAGCCGTCGACCACATCATTGGCAGAAGTCGGCTAGGGGTTAGGAGTTGATTAGGAGTTGGAGTCTTAGTAAGAATAAGTCTACTATAAATAGGAGTTCTATTAGGAGTCATGGTATTGTAAACCCTATATAAAGCATGTAATCATCATTATTTTATAAGCAATCAAAACATATATTTCAGCCATTATGACCGACTACTAAGGAGGGAGGAACCCCTATAGAGTTCCAAGAAGGGTCGATCCCCTCCAGAGGTCAACTCAAGCTTAGAATTCTACATGGTTCTAACAGTCACACATATACATATTTAATATATATCTACATCACATGAATATATATATATATATATAGTAAGTGTATAATCACATATCATATATGAATGCCAAACTGGATGCTCATGAACCATCACCTAATGTAACCAAGCCCGAGCCAATGGGCCTAATCACTTATAATAGGATTTATGCATACACTAGTGCATCTCCATGCTCTATGATTGTCCATCTCATCATTATCGATTCTGTCGGATTGTCAGCACATCACTATATTGGGAAACCTCAGTAGAGCATCACATGCGCAGTGGAAGATCAAAACAAAATAGGTTTTCCACGCAGATCAAATCGTCGTGTAAAAGATTGGGTCGCGAGAAAGCTGCAAAAAAAAAAAATCACATCTTGTGAGAGATTATTTTATCTAAGGAGATCATATATCCCTCTTTTTCAGATCTAGATGGAGAGGATGTAGAAGGTCAAGTGTCCTCCTCTCTAGCGATATCACACAATGAATCTCTACAGCAAAACTCCTCCAATCAGATTTCACAACTCTTGCATAGAGGGAGGGAGGAGAATAAGAGTGGTGGACTAAAGCTGTAGCCCATCAACCATGAGCCTCCCCTCTTATTTGGGGAGAGCCACCAAAAACCCTAGGGGTCCTACCATAGTGGGTATTGGATCTTCATCCAATTATCCACTAACCTTGTATTATTGGATCTCTATCCAATAATCTCATTTGACCTCTAATTGGGTCTTATGTAAGGAGCCCATCAGTGTAAGGTCTCATCTAAAGAGAATTGGGGCTAATTGGATCTCTATCCAATCCTATATTCGCTGAAGCATCTACCATATGTTTGTGATGCTCTAGACTCGATACTAAGCTGGCCATGAATCGCTCCCATCAGAACTCCTTCTAATATAATAAATTATTATAATTATGTATGTACTAGGCTACTATGTCATAGTCCTCAAATGATCTAGGGGGAACAAATCCATCAGACCTATCTATCCATAGTTACCGTATATATATAATCCATCATTAAACTAATATCCTAAAGACTGTATATTAGACATAGTATTATGATACCACAAACGAAATCCTACTCTTGCTCTAATCGAATTCTCTCATAGAACTCATTCTCTCTCAATCCGAATGACCCTGGCTAGAGATTTGTCTGAGTAAGCACATATGAGATATTCCTCTCGTAATATCGAGAGTGGATGATCTTTTATTGATACTCAATTGCCTTCGTAAGGTTGGCTACCAGCCAGTTATACTAGATCTGAAACTTTTCAAACCTTTAAGTCTGACATCAAATAAATGAATACTCAAACAAGGCATCTTTGGTGTCTCAAGTCTAAGAACTAGATATACAACTGGGACTATGGAATGACTATCTGACATTAGGTATCATTAACCATACAATATTTCATAAGCGGATCAATCAATGAACTCATTTTCCAATGAGCACCTATACTGTATCCTTAGTGTCTCCACATAATTTGCTATGGGACTAGTCACCTTCATCATATGGATGGGTATACAATACATCGGTCTCTTCGGTTATCTCGATGTCCCTCTCGAGTAACTTATGACTAAGATTATTTAGGACTTGTGTTTAAGGGTGAATCGATCTCATTATCGTGATCTCATCATGATCTGACTCGCATAGCATAGAACCAAGGATATTACAATATATATTTGTAATAGATAATATATTATAAGAATATACCAATAATAATCATAAGCAAACAAGATCGTGCAACATGTCACATGTACTATCACTCATGTGATTGGCTTGCAAGGCACCTATAACCAATAAACCATGTGTCGTGATCGCCCGTCACGATATCGTGAATCCCCTTGACACCTCCACACTCCCACTACGCCTCTTCGTATAATTACAATATAAACACTAGCATACAGCTTGATAATAAACAAGAAAAATGGAGCTTCATAAGTCCAAATAATAATAATAATCATATATATATACATCATAACACATGGTTCATGATCATCCGTCCATATCATATATTAAACTATTTATTTAATTATTTTTCTAGAATTGGGGACATGTTAAGAATTTTTAGAATTGTTAAGGGCATTTTCAAAATTTTGAATAGAAGGATAGATCTTGGAATTTCTCAAATTCCTATGGGTAAAATCATCCTTTTACCATAAAAAAAACCTTAATCCCTTTTTGCCCCCTTTCAGCAGGTCGTCGTCATCACCCCTACGCGGGCGGTAGTGCTGCGTGCTATCGATGATCTCCACTGCCCTTAGGCAGGCGTCGTCGCATTTGAGTTGCACGTCGCCTCACATGACAACTTAGCCCGCAGGTGGCCTCCGCACAAGTGGCCTACCACTGGCAGTCGCTCTTGTCGCAGGCCACGTATTTGTGCACAGCCATTTGGCCCACAATTGGTAGCCCCTACTATCACGGACAACAACGTAAATAAGGTGTTTAACGAAATGCTCATGCTTGTCTGTGTCCTTTGGTTTATGTGCATACCTTGTACAGCAAGTAGCGAGCTTGCAGTAAGCTTAGCAACCCTATTTTGGTTTGCTTTATGGTCAATTTCGGCTTGTAAATACGAGTGTATTTTATAATCACTTGTGGGGACTTCAGTTTGCAATTGACCATTATCCTTTGTGTGCAACCTTTCTGAGTTTGTAATGTCCATGGGTATAATTTGTATCTGTCTTTATAAAGTATTTGCTTGAGCAGTTGCTTGTGGATCCTATGGGAATTGCTTCTTCTAGCCTGTTTTATCTTTTGTAAGTCTGAGGGACTCTAGAAGATCTTGGGGAGGGCTGACCTTTACGGACGGACACGTATGGGTGCCGCACGGCTTAGGCAAGATCAGCTAAGCCCATGATAATGTGGTATCAGAGTGGGCCAAGCATACGCAGAAACACTTGCCATATAAACATGGGGGACCTAGTTGGGCTGTGTGGAGGACAGCCAATACGCGTAATCGTTTGGGGAAAAATAGACATTGAGATGTAGGGAAAGGAGTCGCTAAGAAGAGCGGGCATCCAGGTTTGGCATTCAGAGGAATGACCAACCCCTTTGCGCGAGAAGCACCATGAGGACAAGCAAGCAAAGAAGAATACATAGCGCACAAAGATTGGGATGGTTGAGTTCAAACTATGACTCGACATTGGAAACGAAACTTGATGGTGCTCAAGGCAAGCGGGGTGCTTGGTGAGAGATGAGACCGTGCAAAGTGGGAGGTGTTGCGTAACGACCAAAAGAGTTATGCAAAACTCAAAGAGGTGAGGGGAATTGCTAACTCGAAGGATTCGATACTCATGCAAGGGCTTGTACATGGACGATGGAGTATTCATGGCCATCCCAAGGCGTGATCGGAACTCGGTGCCATGGAGCATCAGGACTTTCTCTTTGACATGGAATGGATACGTCCGTAGGCGACTGAAATGTGCAACAAGTTCAGCACATTGCTAGACCCTGAAGGGTGCAGTGGAGACTGTATTAGCGAAGGGTTGTAATATAGCAAGTGCATTTACAGGGGCAGAATAAGGCACAAGTTATTCAGCAAGACAGACTAGTCCAAAGGGGATGGTGGTCTCCGAAACTTCCAATGGGAAGTATGTAAAGAGGAAAGTTGCTCCAGCATGACAAATATCTAGGGGGGATAAGTCCTAGTTCTCTAGAGGGAGAATCATGTGCAATAGACTATACATATTGAGGAAGAGTTCCTTAAGGTTATATCTTCACAAAGTTCAATGGACCGAACAAGTAACGTGGAATCATCGCATAATCTCGAATGAGGTAATGCATTGGTAGATGCATTTCGAGATCAAGTGGGGAAGCAATCCAAGGCAACATCATATGAAGGCACACTTAGAGTCGATGCATAAATCAAACTCAACGGAGGGCTAACCTATGAAATAGTAGACGCATGGGCCACTATCAACTCAATGCAAATTGAGGAGCAGAGCGACTTGGGTAGAATTGGGTAAAGTATACCAAACCGCATAAAGGAAGTCGACATAGAAGATGGAACATGGAGCGGAGGCACGAAGCTTTCCTTAGATAGAGGTCAAGGGCATGAACTCTTATAGAGGCAAGAGTGGGATTCTATCGTTCAATAGGTTCTTCATTCTGATGAGACAGACTTATCTTGCATAGTGCCAAAGATGAAGGGAGCTTCGAGGCATATGCAAGCTACCTTAGAGATGCATTTGATGGAGTAACCAAGGTGATTCAACTTGCGGAGGCAAAGTTGGGATTAGGAGACCTTAGCATAGAGCAAGAGGACGCAGAGGCGGGTACTCTTAAAGAATATTCTATAGTATTGCCATTCGAGTTGTCAAAAACAAGTGGTTGTGCATAACAGAGATTATGCTGGTAGGGGATAGAGGCCCAGGATCCATATAATAGTGCACTAATTCTAGCAAAGTCAAGGAGACTTCATGAGCTACTAGGCGACGAACTGTCCTAGAGCTATGCTTCATCCAGGTGTAACCTAAGAGTGGGTGGGAAAAGGTGAATTGCCAAGGGAGCGAACTAAAAATTGGAGATGGCGAAGGCCCTATGATGTGTTGGCAGAGGCCACACATAGGGAAGTCGTAGTCCAAGTTCATCACGTAAGAATCTGTATGTAATAGAGATGTCACTAGGAGGTGACATAGTACAGCGGATCATGGTGGAATAGTTCGTGACAATGCAATACATGCAATCCTGTCCCGTGAGGGACTAGATCATGTGGAGGTATGATCAGGAGTTACTGGGAGCTACACTTTGGTGTATGATACAATAAGAAGAAGGGCTATGGATTCAAGGAGTGAATATCATGGTACTACAGAGGTGGGTCTTCGTGTATATCGAAGCTTGCATTGGATGAAAGCCTTAGTTATCAACATATGGGGACTGTGTACCACCGAGGAAGAAGTCCAAGTACAAGTACCAGTGAGTCCCATGGAGGGGGATGTGATCATGTGAATGATCAGGAGCTATTGGGAGCTCCACTTTGGTGAACAATGCAATGGCAAGAAGGGCTGTGGATTCAAGGAGTGAATGTCATGGTACCGCAGAGGCGGGTCTTCCGTGTGTATGCATCGAAGCTTACATCAGATGAAAGCCTTAGTCATCGGCATATGGGGGCTATGTACCACCAAGGGAGATGTCAAATTGTAAGTACCAGTGAGTCTCATGGAGGGGACTTGATTATACAAAAAGTATAATCGAAGCAGCTGGAGAGTTGGACTGCTTAAGTGCTCACATTCGATTAAAGGAGCCCGACAAGTCAGAGGATAAAGCCGAGTAAGTGAACATTACCACCAAGGAAGCTAAGGAGAATAGAATCGGCACGAGCCCTGCAACAAGATGGCGGAGGCCATGTATAAGAGTTGCAGTCTGTCTTTCCATTGACCAAGGAGAATTGCTAGGAGGACACAGTGGTATCAAAGCAGGTGGTCGAAAGGGGCGATGAAGCAATGATGAGTCCAGTGGGGCTCAGCTACCTAAAAGCAAAGTATCAGCTAGAAGGAGGTAGACTCGGAGGAGCACCATAGTGCCGCAGAGGCAGATCTACCGATCGCGAAAGAAGGGATGCATATACAAGGTAACGGATAGTAGGGTTATACCGATCTCTGAGTTTGTAATGTCCATGGGTGTAATTTGTATTTTGGCTTTATAAAGTGTTTTCTTGAGCAGTTGTTTGTGGATCCTGTGGGAATTACTTCTTCTGGCCCGTTTTCTCTTTTTGTAAGTTTGTGGGACTTTAGGAGATCTCGGGGAGGGCTGACCTTTGCGGACGGACACGCATGGGTGCCGCACGGCTTAGGCAAAATCAGCTAAGCCCGTGACCCTAGGATGTTTCAGGAAGGCTAACCTTTTTGGATGGACACACAAAGGTGCCGCAAGGGTTAGGTAAAATCAACTAAGCCCATGATATTTTTGTATCAGAGTGGGACAAGCACACGTAAAAACACTTGCAAGGGACCTAGCTAGGCTACATGGAGGGTAGCCAGCATGCGTGATCATTTGGGAGAAATGAACATGGAGATGTAGGGAAAGGAGTCACTCAGAGGAGCGGACATCCATGATTGGCATTCAGAGGAATAGCCAACCCTTTGCACGAGAGACACCACGAGGATAACCAAGCTAATAAGAATGTGCAGCACACAAAGATTGGGATAGCAAAGTTTGTGCTATGGCTCGAGATTGGCAACCAAACTTTACGATACTCAAGACAAGCGGGGCGCTTGATAAATATGAGATCATGCAAAGTGGGATGTGTTGTGCAAATGACCGACAGAGTTATACAAAGCTCACAGGGGTGAGGGGAATTACTAACTCAAAGAATTCGGTACTCATGTAAGGGCTCATACACGGACAGTGGAGTGTTCATGGCCATCCCAATGTGTGATGGGAAATTGACGCCATAGAGCATAAGAACTTTCTCTTTGGCATGGAAAGGATACATCCGTAGGAGGTTGAAGTGTGCAACAAGTTCAGCATGTTGCTAGACCTTGAACGGTGCAGTAGGGACTATATTGGCTAAGAGTCACAATCTAGCAAGTTCATTTGCGGGAGCAGAACAAGGCACAAATTGTTCAGCAAGATAGCATAGTCCAAAGGGGATGGTGGTCTTTAAAACTTCTAATAGGAAGAATGCAAATAGGAAAGTTGCTTCAACATGACAGATATCCAAGAGGGATAGGTCCTAGTTCTCCAAGGGAGAATCATATGCAACGAATCACATATGTTGAGGGAGAGTACCTCAAGACAGCATTTTCACTAAGCTCAATGGACCGAGCGATCGATGAGGAGTCATCGCATAATCTTGAATGAGGTAATGCATTGGTGGATGCATTTCAAGATCAAGTAGGAGAGCAATCCATGGCAACATCATATGAAGGCACACTTTGAGTCAATGTAGTCATCGGACTCAACAAAGGGCTGACCCATGGAATGGTGGGCGTGAGGACCACCATTAACTTAATGTAAATCGAGGAGCGTAGGTACTTGGGTAGAACTTGGAGAAGTGTCCAAGTCGCACGAGGGGAGTCGACATAGAAAATGGAATATTGAGCAAAGGTACAGAGCTTTACTTTGATAGAAGTCAAGGACATGAACTCTCGTAAAGGCAAGAGTGGGATCATGTTGTTTCATGGGTTCTTCATTTTGATAGAGTGAACTCATCTTGCACGATGCCAAAGACGAAGCGAGTTTTGAGGCATATGCACCTTATCTCATAGATGCATTTGACAGAGGAACTAAGGTGACTTAACTTTTAGAGGCAAAGTTGGGATCAGAAGGCCTTAACACGGGGCAAGAGGATGCAGATGCAGGTACTCTTGAAGAATATGCCATAGTGCTATCATTTGAGTTGTCATTAAGAAAGCGGCGTGCGGTGGAGATTGTGCTGGTGAGGGATAGAGGCCAAGGATCTAGACAATGGTGCACCAATTTTAACGAAGTCGTGAGACTTCAAGAGCTACTAGGCAATGGACTGTCCTAGAGCTATACTTCGTCCGGTGTGACCCAAGAGTGGATTGACAAAGGTAAATTTCCAAGGGAGCGAACACAATTGGAAGTGGCCGAGGCCCTACGATGTGCTAGTAGAGGCCACACATGAAGATATCGTTGTCTAAGTTCATCACATAAGAATCTGAATATAATGGAGATATCACTAGGAGGTGACATGGTGCAGCGAATCGTGGTGAGGTAGTCCGAGGCAATACAAAACATAAAGGAGATGTCCCGTGAGGGATGCAATCATGAAGATATATGATCAGGAGCTATTGGGAGCTCCACTTCAATAAATAATATATCAGAAAGAATGGCTATGGATTCAAGGAGTGAATGCCATGGTATCGTAGTGGTGGCTCTTCATTGTGTGTGTATCGAATCTTGCATCGGATGAAAGCCTTGGTTATCATAATATGGGAGCTATGTACCACCGAGGGAGAATTCTGAGCACAAGTACCAGAGAGTCCCATGGAGGAAATTTGATTATACAGAGGTATGATCGGAGCAACTAGAGAGTTGGACTACTTAAGTGCTTATATTCGCGCAAGAGAGCATTGCAAGTCAAAGGACAAGGCCGAGTAAGCGAACGTTGTTACCAAGGAAGCTAAGGAGAATAGAATTAATGTAAGCCCTGCAACAAGATGGCGGAGGCCATGCATGAGAGTTACAATCTATCTTTCCATCAACCAAGGAGAACTGTAGGAGAACATAGAGGTGTTGAAGCAGGTAGTCGAAAGGGGCAAGGAAGTGACGATGAGTCCAGAGGAGCTTAGCTACCCAAAAGCAAAGCATCGGTTAGAAAGAAGGTGGGCCCGGAGGAGTGCCATAATGCCACAGAAGCAGACCTACCGAGCACGAAGCAAGAGACACAGATGCAAGGCAACGGATAATAGGGCTATAGGCTGGCAGTGTCATGGTACCACAGAGGTAGGACTTATGTTTCGATCTCTTGCTCTCATTGAGGGAGAGCGTTGGTTGTAAAAGGGGCCAAGGAGGTGGAGAATGTAGAGGCAAACTCTAAGTACCAAGACAGGGCAGAAGGGTAGAGGCCAAGGAACTTCATAAGACTGGTGTTGATGGGCTTCTCATCAAGATAGCCGAAAGTGAGGGATTTCGAGTTGATGTAGGAGTGCTCGACCAAGAAGGAAGTAGGCAGTACATATTGTAGTACCTTTTCTACTCAAAGAAGTAGGCAGCAAAGATAATGAAGAAGACGGTACAATCCTAGAGGCGATCAGAACTATCAAAGACTTACTCCAAGTTGGGGTAAATGTTTTTTGCTCTTTTTGGGTAAAATTTCTTGCATTCTAGAAGTTTGATGGCAATGGGAAGGCAAATTATAGTAACTAACTTAATGCAAGGAGTGTAAACACTTCAAGTGCTTCGGAAGTGTGAGCAAAGAGCAGGCAAAATGCTAGTAACCAGCTCAATGTATGAAGTATAATGTTAGAACCCTTACAGATTCTAAGCTTGGGGTGATCTCTATAGGGGATCGACCTCCTTGGAACTCTATAGGGGTTCCTCCCTCCTTGGTACTCAAGTAATTGTCTAAAGAAAGATTGATCTATTCATGACAAAAAGTGGATGATTTATAGGCCTTCAATCCCTAATTCCTAAGAGGACTCCTACTTCAAGACTCCTACCCTCAACCAACTCCTAAAGCAACTTCTAATGCAACTCTAAGTCCAACCACCAACCGATCCATCTAAGGGTGGATGGTTGCTTTATTGTTTCCTAATCCTATTCGAATTTAAACCCTCCTCAACCAACCCCTCTTTAACGAGGATAAGAGGTGGTTAATTAAGGTAACATGCATCTTACTCTCCCCTCAAATATCCTCCTCAACTAATCCTAACCTCGTCGACCTCCTTACTTTCCTTAATAGGGGTTGGTTATATGGGATTTGCATGAATGCCCCTTAGATTTTATATGATTGCCCTCTTCCATGAAACTAAATTAAGACTCCCTTAGCTAAAGTCCTAACAAACCCACCCGCCGTCTTCAAATCAACCTTGTCCTCAAAGTTGGGGCTCCATGAACTTTGGGTCTCGATCTGCAATTCTCCTTGAAGTTTCCTTATGGTATCCAGCATTATCTTGTATCTCTCCATCAAGGGTAGTAGTATTTAGATGGTGGTGCATCACGATCCTACGATCCCATACGATCATCAATTGAACTTAAACATTTTCATCAGTTGGGATGTCAAGTGGATAGATTTGGGTTAAGTCATCCTTTCTAAAGTTTCATTTGCGGTGAGATACTTGGAGGATTAATTATATTTTTAAATTGATGTACTGATCTGATCTATAAGTCACAACTCTATTATGATCTCCAATTTTGCAAGGGCCAAAGTAGCAGGGGGACCACTTCCTTGAGAGTTAAATTTTCTACTGGTAGGGCTAGAGATGAAGGGAAACTCGATATTCAATAGCAAACTTTCTTCTGCTCTGGTGTTTATCGGGTAATTGTTTCTTTCTTGCATGGGCTACCACTTGGTTGTTCTTTAATAGTAACTGAGACTTCTTTTGAAATAATTGTTATCTTTGATAAGGTCCCTAGTGATGTGAGCCCATTCTAAGTCCGAGGAGGTTAGGAGCTATAATTTTACTAAGCTTATTTTCATCTCTCTTTTATGTTATTGACCTGTATCATGCCAAATTTCAAATTTAGTAGTAATTAGTATCCCTTTATAGATCAGAAGCATCGTATGAAATATAAGGAGAGCCTTAGTGCGGATTAGGTGTCATCCAGCTTGCAAGAGGGTGGTGTCGATCTCAACTCCTATTTTGTTTGCTCTAATTTCAAACACCTATTTTGATCTGGTAATGCTAAGACCGATATAGATCGCATTGTGGTTATGAAGGCCCCATAGATGGTGGATATGTAGATGTCTTCCTTATGTTCCTTTAGAATTTTGATCTTTATCCAATCATAGATTTCATGTTGGTACTATTGCTGGAGGGACCTGATCTTCTTACAATCATCAATATGGAAGACTTCGAATAGCATAGTCTGCTCATAGGAGAGGTAGCGGAAGTAACCCGAGATCTGAGAGTACTACATCAAAAGCTAAAGCTGGTTCAGTTGGATGTGGCACTTCAGGAAGAGCTTATCCCTACAGACAAAGAGACAAAGCTTTTAGAGATAAAGTGTCATTACAAGGGAAGGTCGTGGCCAAATGATCTATGTCTCTTACACCTCTTGGATAATCCTTTTAGCTTCGTCTCTCTATGGATAGCAATATAGCCAAATATATGCTAGGGGTTCATTCTGCAAGATCAACATATGAAGATCATATAGCCTAGTAGGAAGTAGTCGGCTAGGTTCGGTTTAACGACTAAATTTTAGTAAGCTTCTGCAAGTGGTGTCAAGATTGTTATTACTTTGCTCCCATGTTTCTTGCATAAGGTCACTTGTTCTCCCTTGCTATTCATAAGATTATTACTGAGGACAGCGACGAGTTGCTGCTTAAAGATTCTTCAACTTTTGCTGCTTGCAGGTTCATATGGCCGGCTAAAGTGTGAATCGTGCAATCGACCGGTTACGGGTCCTCCTTCATGTTTTCCTCCTCAGGTTCCTAAAACTCTTCTTCATATTCTTTAATAGATTTTATCATGGAAAGCTCCTTTTTTTTGCAATGATGGTTGCGGTTCCAAAGTTCGTTGCAATGCCAATAAAGGCCCTTTGCCGATCTGTCGCGTAGCTCTTCTCTCATCAGTTTCTTTGGCAGCGAAGCACGATTGGGAGCAGGGGGTGCTGAAGGTTTATATGTTGCTAGTCTAGGAGTAATTCTCATCCTTCAAGCATCTTGGTTTAGTCATTCCTCTTGGATTCGGGCGAAAGAGATTGCAACCTTCATGGTGGGGGGCTATCGCGCTTTAACCTCTCCTTTAATTTATGGCTTGAGTCCGTCGATGAACATCCCTTGTTGAATCTCAGATTTTGATGATGAAATCAATTGATGGATTATTGATCTAACAGGATTGTTAGAGTTGATTGATGCAAGATTAATTACGATAGAAGGATTATTACAATAAGGATTGGCCAAGGTCAAGTCTGTGCATCGATTCGATGCAGTTGGGAACTCGCCAGGAGTGCATCGGAAGCTCGTCGAGGGTATCGAGAGCTTGCCAGGATGGCGCAAGGGAGTTCACCAGAAGAAGACCGAGACTCATCAAAAGATTATCGGGGGTAGCTGAAAAGCTTGTCGAGAGTTAGGATGGTCTTATAATAGATGTTTGACAATTATGATTATATTTAATTAAGTCATAATTAGCATCATGCATGTCTAACTATGGTAGGATCAATGAAGTTATAACCAAGTGATGGGCCAAGATAAAGTTTAAGCATCGGACTAGGTTCAGACGATGCGGTGGGACCTCGCTGAAAGTTTGTTAAGAGATTCGTCGAAGGAATCTGGAAGCTCGCTGGGAACACGAAAGGAGATTGCCGGGAAGAAGACCGGAGGACTTACCGTAAGATTATCGAAGGTTATTGGATTATGCGAAAGTTAGGTCTTGTTTAAGCTTAGTTGGTCATTAAGTGTTGTAATCATTGAGTCTTAGTTAGAAGTTAAGTCCTAATTGAGTTAGATTTGGAAGAAATATAAATCAACTTAATAAGACAACCGGATCTACTACTAGGTTTGGTTGAGCTCAAGTTGAGCTCAATCAGTTGACCAAGAAGCTGGTCAACATTAAGTCAAAGCTAGAGTTTGAAAAGTGGAGGGAACCATTTTTGTAGAAATTTCAATGGGTAAACTACCGGTGAGTGGCAGTTGGACCGCCCGTACCATAGAATCTGGGCAGCGACCAATAACTTTTGATGGATCAACCACCCAAGTGGTGGTTAAACTGCTCGTACCACAGAATGCAGCAGCGGCCAACAGCTTATGGTGGGTGTACCGCCCAAGTCGATAGGTAAACCACCCATACCCAATTTTTCTTGGTATGTTTGATTTTTGGCTCCAATTTCTGAAGCCACTTGGGGTCTATAAAAACCCCAAGTATTCTTGCATTCTAAGCATAATTGAGAAATACTTTTGGGTAATTAAATTATGATAAAAGAAATTATGAGTGATTTGTAAGAAAAATAAAAGGGAGCTGAGAAAGCTTAGATATAGAAAGTTTATCTTAAATCTCCCTTGTAAGCAAGTGTAATGGTTTAGTCTTCACCCAGAGAAGATTGGTAGTGGAAGCTGGAATGCCTTAAGAAGGACTCGAAAGTGGACGTAAGCCGTTGGCACCGAACCACTATAAAATTGTAAGTGTTTCATACTTGCATTGCTTGAATGTTATTGTATTGATGCTTTCAATTTAACTAAACTCCTTGAAAGCAAGACGATAAGTTTTTTTCCTCAAACGTGATTATCTTTCTTATTTTCTTATCAACTTACTTTTAGTCACTCACTTATTTTATTAAGAAAAGTTTCAGATTTCCCTTTCAGATTTCCCATTCTATCTTATAAGAAAGGCTTTTGCTTTAGAAAGAAAATTTTAAGCTTGCACTAATTCACCCCATCACCCTCCCCCCCTAGTGCCAATTGATCCTAATAATTTATATCAGAGCAATGTTCTTACTCTTTGGATTAACACCCACCTAATAATTTGTATCAGAGCAATGTTCTTACTCTTTGGATTAACACCCACTAGAGTAAATGACTCGTTTTGGTATGAATGAGGGATACTATATATCACGTCCTCCCATGTTCAATGGGATGGATTACACATATTCGAAGACAAGGATGCATATTTTTCTTATTTCTTTGGACCTTAATCTTTGGAATATAGTTGAAAATAGTTTTGAAAAATCTTTCAAACCAATGAATGAGCTAAATAATTTGGAAAGGAAGAATTTTTCTCTAAATGCAAAGCTTTCGATATTTGACATACTTTAAAAATCACACATAAAAGCATAATTAATATAAATGAATTAATTAATAAAATATATTATAAAAATAAACTTGAAGAACATCTTCCAAAGAACAAGAAGGATTATGAACTAAGAATAACATATGACTCCTCGAGTGAAATCTCGAGTGATGAGAACCTTGGACATGAACTTTTGACGAATGAATCAAAAAAATTAATGAACTTGAACCTTATAAAAATTATGGACACAACCTCCTACTATGAACGCAAGAAGCCGAGGAGCTCCAAAGATCAAATATTCAACCAAGAAGTGGAGAACATTGCTTTAATAGCGATAAAAAATGAGGTTAGTGAGTCTTTAAATATTTCTTTTTTAGAATTATTAAATATGTTCAATGACTTGTTTGATGAGTTTAGAAAACTTAGCAAGTCTTTTAAGTTACTTAAAGTTGATTATGATTTGTTAGTTAAAAGACTTGACGAAATGCATGATTCCTTAGCATCACATAAACCATGTTCTAAATGTGAAATGCTAGATAACATTAAAGGTGAAAATATCATGCTTAAAACTACATTAGAAATTTTAAAATATGGAATAATTCTCTAAATATGATCCTTGCCAATAAGGGTCATATTAATAGAAGAAATGGCATAGGCTTTGTTGGTAATGATCAACAAAAGTCAACCATTTTCGTTAAAGGACATACCTTATATTTACCATCAAAAGTTAAATATAACTCTTGTGAAAAATTGGGACATAATGACTACAAATGTTTATTTAAAATTATAGTCCACATAAATTAATTTAGATTCCTAAAGGAACCATAAACAACCTTAAGCCATTAGAGAAAATGGGAAGAACATGTCATGAAGGACCCAATGTTAAATGGGTACCTAAATCAAAACCTCCCATAATATAAAATTATTTCCTAACAAGGCTAGGACCAATAAAAATATTTTGAAAGTAGATGCTCAAGTCATATTACTTGAGATCTAACACTCCTTCAAGCTTACTCCTAGGTGGTAATAAAAAAATTATTGGAATTAAAATTATTGACAATGAATCTTTTAATGATGTATAGCTAGAGTATATAAGTATGAAAATGAATTAGAACCAAGGAACCTTAGTTATTGAAAAATATATTGAAACTTACAAAAATGAGATTTTGAGTGAATGCTAAAATCATTGGCTTGTTTAAATGTAAAGACTATTATTAAAATACTTTAAATATTGATCAAGTTTATGGAATGATTGATTTAAATGTTACATTGATTGAAATGCATTGAATGCTTATGATTAGAGCATAGAAAATATATATGCTTCATTTTTAAGATGAGTTTGTCAACTCATTGCACTATGTGTAAAGAGTTAGACTCATTTAAATATTGAAATTGAGATTGATTAAATTTATGCTTTAAAAATATTTTATGTCTTATAGTAATGACTGTGTTGAAATGAAATTTGGTTTTTCGTCCTAAACGAAAAATCATTGATTTGAAAATTATTCTTGAAAGAAATCACATGAAACAACCAAAAGGAGGATAATTAATCTTAAAATTATTTATATCCTATGAATCCTTCAACAAGAGATAAAATGATACTATTATTGTTGAATCTCTTTAACTACAAAGATAAATTAGAAAAAATTTTAGCTACTTTCTTTTAGAAAATAATCTATGATGACTTTCTTGAAATTTTTTGAAAATCGATTTTTGATGATGATTTTGGATATGTTTTCAAATGATTTTATTTTAAAGAATGGACATGTTTGAATCTTTCCAACTTCATTGATATTTTGCTTTTGATTATTTGATAACTTAAATCATGATCATGAAATCTTGAAAATTATAATTTGAGATCTATTTATTCACTAAGATTTCTATCCTTTATTAAAGAAAAGTTTTCATCTCAATCATGATCTTGACTTCTCAATATTTATAACTTAATATTACTATAGGAGTCAAGGTCCTTCTTACTTTGTCTCCTAAGATTTCAAAAGCTTTAAAATTTCATCTATGAAGAAATGTGTCAAAATAAATTATGTTCTTGTCATTTATGTTTTGATAATAATATTTTTCATGACATGATTACTTATGAGTTTCTTCTTAGTAAAAATTATCACCAAAATTAGCATTTCTTAAGTTTGTGATTAGTTAAAAATTAAAAGAGATTTGTATTATCACGAATATTCTCTTAATTTCTTGACTTGACTTATATATTATGAGAATCATATTATTGATCTCTATAAAAAGGAGATTTATGATCATAATAATTATAATTAAAAATTTTATCAAGATTATTCTTCTATTAAAAAGATTTATCTTGGATAAATTAATATTATCTCCTCAAACTTATTTGTATTATTTAAAAAAATGGGAAAAAACTTATTAAACGAAATCATATCTTTTAGATTTGAATTTTTAATGACATAATATCTCTTATACTTTTTGGCATAAATTGAACATGGATGAAAAGAAATTATGCAATCATATTTCTTTTTTGACAATAACAAAAAGTGGAAGATAAAATGTTTAATATGATTGGAAGCAAAAATTGAATGATGAATAAGTGCTTAGAAGAAAATTAGAACTTTCTAAATGCATACTAAATATTAGGTTTACAATTTGAGCTTAATCTACTATCATATTTTCTTTTGGAATTCATGATGATAATTATCAAAATCTATATAAGATATGATTTGCTTAATTTACTACCTTGCTTGAAATTTGTATAAGATAAATTAAATTGCGTGGGTAGCTCTTGATTTTTTTCTTGGATTTTGGAATCCAAATCTATAAAATTAAATATTTTTGTGATGTTTTTAACTTCTCTACCTTGATGCTACCTTTGTATTCACACAAAGTAGAGAAATGAAATCACTAGCATTTCAAGAGACTAATAAGTCTATTGATTTCATTTTGAATCTCTTGAAAATAATTTTGATGGTTTTGAAATTAAATGATATCATGATTTTGATTTATTAAAATTATAACTTGAAATCCTTTATAAATCAAATCTCTTATGTCTTCTCGTATTATTTAAAAGGAGATTTTTGCATAAATCGTGATCTTGAGAACTTGAGAATTATTATGTATAAATCAAGGTATTTTATGATTTATATCTATCCACAATTTCTTTTCATTAAATTGAATATCTCATCACCATGTTAATAGTTCTTGATATATTTCATGTGATGACTGATATATTGCTTGATATGTTTATTAAAAAATGATATAATGAGAAAAGTTTTGTACAATAGTAACCATCCCCTCTTTTTGATAATGACAAAGGGGGAGCAAAACGTGTTAGCTTGTAAAATTGCAAGCTTGAACAATGCAAAGGAAGTAAAAATTTGCTAGCTTGCACTTCCCAAAAGAGAAGAAAGAATTTACTAGCTTTATTTGCTATGTTTTCTTGAAATTTACATGAGAGAGATTTGTTGAGCTCATATTTGAAGTATTCTTCTAAATTTTTATATCTACAGGATTAAGATTGAAAGTTAAGAATGCTAAATCATGAAAATATATAAGTTGCTAATTTAGATTTCATGAGATTAAGCTTTTTGTAATAATATTTTTGAAAACCTTCTTCATATTTTTTATCTTACAAAAAGGGGGAAAAAAATTGCATGAAGATGTGCTACATTTAAAATTTACAAGAGATAATATTTGGTATCAAGAGATGACTTTTACTACACTTGAAACACATAAGTAGTCTTTAAATCTCTTAGACTTTTGAGCTCATCTTAATATTGCTTTCAAATTTTATTAAGAGCTCTTCTTACGATGAAATGATTCAACAACACCTCCCTTGTTTCTCTCCTTATTAATTATAAAGGGGAAGAAAATTTTATAATGCATATACTAAGGGGGAGTAATGTCATCATGTGTTTTGATATTATTAGCTATACATTTCACCTTTTTGTTACTGACAAAGGGGGATAAATACATATATTGATGACACATGTCATTAAAAAATATTCATTGATAACAGTTGATGATATAACTTGGATATTTTATGATAAAATTTGCACAGAATGTTGATTTCTTGAATTTAAGAGTGTGCGCTTCTCTTAAATTTAAGTGATATGGATTTAGGGGGAGTTAGGATTAACTCCTGTCATCAATTTATTGTCATCATCAAAAAGGGAGAGATTATTGAATCTCATATTTTGATGATGAAATCACTTGATAGATTATTGATCTAACAGAATTATTAGAGTTGATTGATGCAGGATTAATTATGACAAAAGAATTACTACAATCAGGATTGGCCAAGGTCAAGTCCATGCATCGAGTCGATGTGGTTGGGAACTCGCCAGGAGTGCGTCGGAAGCTCGCCGAGGGTATCAGGAGCTTGCCAGAATGGCGCAAAAGAGTTCGTCAGAAGAAGACCGAGACTCACCGAAAGATTGTCGGGGGTGGCCGAAAGGCTTGTCGGGAGTTAGGATAGTCTTGTAATGGATGTTTGGCAATTATAATTATATTTAATTAAGTCATAATTAGCATCGTGCAGGTCTAACTATGGCAGGATCAATGAAGTTACAACCAAATGATAGGCCAAGATAAAGTTTAGGCATCAGGCCATGTTCGAACGATGCGGTGGGATCTCGTCGGAAGCTTTCTAGGAGATTCGCCGTAGGAATCGGGAAGCTCGCTAGGAATACGAAGGGAGATTGCCGGGAAGAAGACCGGAGGACTTGCCGCAAGATTGTTGGAGGTTACTAGATTATACGGAAGTTAGGTCTTATTTAAACTTAATTGGTCATTAAGTGTTGTAATCATTGAGTCTTAGTTAGAAGTTATGTCCTAATTGAGTTAGATTTGGAAGGAATCCAAATCAACTCGATAAGGCAACCAGATCCACTACTGAGTTTGGTTGAGCTCAAGTTAAGCTCAATCAGTTGACCAAGGAGCTAATCAACATTAAGTCAAAGCTGGAGTTCGAAAAGTGGAGGGAACCACTTTTGTAGAAATTCCAATAGGTAAACCGCTGGTGAGTGGCGGTTGGACCGCCTATATCACAGAATCCAGGTGACGGCCAGTAACTTTCGGTGGGTCAATCGCCCAGGTGGCTGTTAAACCACCCATACCATAGAATGCAGTGGCAGCTAACGGCTAACGACGAGTGTACCGCCCAAGTCGATAGGTAAATTGCCCGTACCCGATTTTTTTGGGTATGTTTGATTTTTGGCTCTAATTTTTGAAGCCACTTGGGTCTATAAATACCCCAAGTATTCTTGCATTCTAAGCATAATTGAGAAATACTTTTGGGTAATTAAATTCTGATAACAGAAATTATGAGTGATTTGTAAAGAAAAAGAAAAGGGAGGAGAGAAAGGTTAGAAATAGAAAGTTTGTCTTAAGTTTCCCTTGTAAGCAAGTGTAAGGGTTTAATCTTCACCCAAAGAAGATTGGTAGTAGAAGCCGGAGTACCTCAAGAAGAAGGACTCGGAAGTGGACGTAGGCCATTAGTACCGAACCGCTATAAAATTGTAAGTGTTTCATACTTGCATTGCTTGAATGTTGTTGTATTGATGCTTCCAATTTAACTAAACTCCTTGAAAGCAAGACGATAAGTTCTTTTCCTCAAATGTGATTATCTTTCTAGTTTTCTTAGCAACTTACTTTTAATCACTTACTTATTTTATTAAAAATGAAAAGCTTTGGATTTTCGATTCTATCTTATTCAAAAAGCTTTTGCTTTAGAAAGAAAAATTTAAGCTTATACTAATTCACACACCCCCCCCCCTTTCTTAGTGCCAATTGATCGTAACATCCCTAATAATTGTCTGTAAGACTAATCATGAGTAAAGTAAAATAATTCCTCAAACCTGGTATGATATTCTTGGATCATGGAGGTTTGTCAGATCTTGGCAAGTTGTTCATTGATATTCTCGTTCTTAGTCGACCCAAAGTGGTTCAGTAGTGCATACTTGAATTGTATCCATGTCGAAGCCCCATGGTTGTATTCAAGCCAATTGTATCATCGTATAACATCTCCTTCAAGGTAGATGATAGTGGTGTCCGCCATGGTATCCTCCGGTCTTTGGTGATAATGGAAGTAACGTTCGGCGCGCGAAATCCATCCCGTCGGGTCTCCTTCTTCCCATCAAGAGAAGTCTTCCCTTATATATGGTTACCTTATATCAGTGGCTCATTCTTTCTTTTTGAGAGGCCTCTCTAAACTTGCACTTTGTTGGAATTTTGTTAGGCTGGAAGATCAGCCTAATCTAAATTTGGCGAATAAGGTGCACAATCTGTCCTCCACATGTGATTCAAACACCTCCAACTTGGTATTGATTGAACCTTGAGATGCCATTGTGTATGTCTCCAGATCTGAGACATCAATATCCTTCTCCTATTGTTAGGTTAGTGATATGAAACAGTTGGGTGTATTAATGGCCAAAAGAGGTGGTGGATCAAAGGTAGATGACTACGGTTTGGGGCTGAAAAGTTACTATTTTTTGTTACTACTGGGGCTATGATTTAGGGCTACTATAGGGGTCGTATAGAGGGTATAACGACTAAGGTTTAAGGTTAAAGGAATGGGTTAGGGTTGCTGTTGATGACAGCAACAGATTTGGTAGGAATTGGATGTGGATGCAGCAAGTAGTACCGAAGGTAGTGCAGCAAAAAATTTTTTGGCAAAGAGGGTATTGTTGATGCTACTATTTGGGGATATTGCAGAGGCTATAAGGGGGTTCAATGATAGAGGTTTAGGGTTATAAGGGTGGCTTAGGGTTACTGTTGATGGCAGCAACTGTTTTGGTAGGGATTGGTGGCCAAAAGAGTGATGGATCAAGGTTGCAGTTTAGGATTGATAGCTTGCGGTTTAGGTTACTGTTGGTGCTATAGTTTGAGGGTGTTGTGGAGGCTACAAAGAATTTTTGTGGTAGTGGTTTAAGTTTGGGAAAGAAGGTTTAGGATTGTTGTTGTGGTAGCAACCGGTTTGGCAAGGTTTAGTGGCTGCGAAAGATAAGGAACGGTGGAAGGTTTGGTGGTCATGGAAGACCATTGTTTGGACTGCAGTTTGGGTTAGCTATGAAAATCAAAAAAAGGCTACGATGGTTGTGTCTTAAGGTTCTAGGAGTGCCATAAAGACAACATAGGTTACACCAATAATTTCGATAAGGATCAAATATGGGAGTAGCAAAAAACACCAAAAGGCAGTGCTACAGAATTCTGCATCGATAGGCCGCGATAGTCACTATCTTGGGCTATAGTTTTGGGTCCTGTTAGGGTAAAGAAAATAGGTTATGAGGGTTATATCTTAAGGCTAAAGGAATGCTGTAAAGATGTCTTGGGTGGTGGCAGTAAGTTAGTTGGGTTTTGATGGGTTAAGGAGAAGAAGAAAGACAAAGGTGTAGCAGCAGATTTTTCATCAAAAAAATTCCAATAGTGAAGATATAATTTTTAAAAAAAATTTAATGAAAATTTGAGTGAAAATTAAAAGGAATCTACTAGCAAGGAAGAGATAATATCATCAAAAATTTCATGGAAGGAAACGACACCAAAAGGTTTGGCAAAATCAAAGATTACAAGGTGTTACTGTAGAATTTTTTCAATAAAAGATTTTAGCAGCATAGTTAAAATTTTTTGCAGCACTGCATAATAATAAATCAAGTAAAACTCAATAAAATCCACTTGCAAGTGAAAGATAATGCTGACAAAAAATTTGTGGAATAAATCGGCAGCAAAAGTTTTGGCAAGATCAAGGAATACGAGAATGTGCTGCGGTAGAATTTTTTTATAGAAAAGATTTCAGCAGTTTAGACGAGATTTTTTTCTAGTAGTTCAAAATAAGAATTTGAGTAAAACTTAAAGAGAATCTGTTAGAAGAGAAAGTTAATGCTGATAAAAAATTTATGGAAGAAAATGGCAACAAAAGGTTTAGTAAAATCGAAGATCACGGGAAGGTACTACAACGGATTTTTATGTCTAAATTGTAGCAGTTTGGATATAAAAGATGAGCATGTTATCTTGATGATTTTTTGACAAAAATAAAGGGAGATCCAAGGATAGAAAGTTATAAAGCTATGATAGAAATTTTGTAGAAATTTGATTAGTAAAAATGCAGTAACAAATCAAACAATAAGGGGTGTGCAGTTGGAATTTTGCGACATAACTTTCACCATAAAAATAGAAACTTTACGATGAAAAGTTTATGCAGCAATATGAGAATAATTTTTTTGGATTTTTGGATTAAGGATAACTAAATTGCAGTACAGTAAGCTAGAAAACCAGAACCTGTTGCAATTCATGGGGAGATCAAAGGATAATCTACGATAGTGGAGATGATGGCGGAGTTTCGTGGCGATCTTCTAGCAATTGTGGGAATTGCTTTAGACGACTATGGGGGGCTGATGGATTGATATAGAAGGACAGTGAGATGCCAAGAACGTTGCTATAATACTAAGTGTTAGAACCTTTGTGGATTCTAAGCTTGGGGTGATCTCTATAAAGGATCGGCCTCCTTAGAACTCTATAGGGGTTCCTCCCTCCTTGGTACTCAAGCCATTGGCTAAAGAAAGATTGATCTATTCATGATAAAAAGTAGATGATTATAAGGCTATTTATAGGCCTTCAATCCCTAATTCCTAAGAGAACTACTTCAAAACTCCTACTCTCAACCAACTCCTAAAGTAACTTCTAATGCAACTCTAAGTCCAACCACCAATCGGTCCATCTAGGGGTGGTCGGTTGCTTTATTATTTCCTAATCCTATTCTAATTTAACCCCTTCTCAACCAACCCCTCGTTAACTAGGATAAGGGGTGGTTAATTAAGGTAATATGTATCTTACTCTCCCCTCAAATATCCTCCTTAACTAATCCTAACCTAGTTGACCTCCTTACTTTCCTTAATAGGGGTCGGCTAGATAGGATTTACATGAATGCCTCTTAGATTTTAATAGGGGTCAACTAAATTAGAACTCTCCTAACTAGAGTCCTAACATACAACCTCGAGGAGGCAGGCGAAATCAAGTAACATTTGTCTTCTCAACTCAAGAGAGTAGGCAAAGACAAGTACCCCAATTCTCATACCTCGAGGAGGCAGTCGAAATCAAGTAACATTTGCCTTCTCAATTCAAAAAAGAATGGGTGAGATAGAGTACCCCAATTCTATTATTTATCTAGTAGAGGAGCTCTGCATAAATTCCAAGACCCTTCAAAGAAATCTAATGGAAGATGAGTTGTCAAATCCTCACCAATAGTGATCAGTGCTACTCAAAGTAGATTGTCTACTTTATTTCCTAATAGAATGTCAATCAAAAGTGAAAATAATACGAACCTACTTAAAAGTGACAACTAAGTTAAAGTAGAATTGATCGACAAATTTTGTGAAGGAAGGATCTCAAAAACTTCAAAGTCTGTGAAATCATCACGATACTTGCGCATAATAAGGAATGTGTTTTCCTTCACCTAAAGGATCCATAGAAATCAATAAGGATCAACACAGGTCAGCCAACCCCACACAAGAGTCAGTAATTGGTGAGTTAAAGTAGCATGGTAGATTAGAGTTTGACTACTCAACAATAGCGATAGAGAGCAGTTAGGAGCCAAGAGGCATGTTGCAGCCAAAGCAAAAGATTGAAGATTCAGCAAAAGGCGAGGAGATGCAACGTCTACAGTGGCTTCGACGAGGACGTCAGGAATAAGTGGGGGAGAATGTCACAAACAAAAATATAAACAAGGTGTTCGACGTAATGCTTATGATTGTATGTGTCCTTCGATTTTTATACATTCTATGTACAACAAGTAGTGGGCTTATAGTAGGCTTGGCAGCCCTAGTTTGGTTAGCTTTTGTGGCCAGTTTTGACTTGTAAATGGGAGTTGTGTCATGTAGGCACTTGTGGAGACTTCGATCTGTAATGGACCTTGATCCTTTGTGTGCAACCTTTCTGGACTTATAAAGTTTATAGTTGTAATTTGCATTAGCTATATAAGGTGTTTGTTAAAGTAGTTGCTAGTGTATCCCATGGAAAATGCTTATTCTGATTCGTTTTATCTTTTGTAGGTCCTAAGGGACTCTAGGAGGTTTTGGAGAGGTTGACTTTTGTGGACGGACACATAAGAGTGCTGTACAGCTTAGGCAAAATCAGCTAAGCCCATGACAGCTGGTAGGGGCGGTCGCCTATGAGCATGGTCCCGTGGGTAGGCCCTTGTAGGGGTGGTGCCCGCTCGTTAGTTGGGGCAGCAGTGTCCTCCCGTATGGGTGGCTACTCGTATGCAAGGGCAATCGGCATGGTGTGCAGCATTGCAACATGCGTAGGGGAGGGGTGGTAGCCCGCTGGATTAGGAAAAGGGATTAGGGTTTTTCTATAAAAGGACGATTCTATTCCTCGAAATTTAAAAAATTTCGAGGTTTGTCCTTCTTTTTAGAATTTAAAAAATACCCTCAACAATTCTAGGAATTCATGGTATATCTCGAATTCTAAAACATAATTAATTAAATAGTTTTATTAATTATTATTTATCTAGTAGTCTTATATGATGATGTGTGTACATGTGATGTATGATGTGAACAGATGATCATGGACCATATGATATGATGTGTGTATATGTGATTATTATTATTATTTAAGCCTATGAGTCTCCATTTTTCTTATTTATTATCGACACGGCGTGCCTGTGATTATATTATAATTATGCGAAGAGATACGGCTGGAGCATAAAGGTGTCAGCGAGACCCACGATACTGTGATGAGCGATCGTGAAACATAGAGATGCACCCAAGATCTAATGGAATCGAAGATGACGAGGACGATCACAAGGCATAGAGATACGTCGATACACATATAGATCTTATTGTGAGTGATTGGGTCCACTAGCTCAGGCCTAATCTTATTAGGTGATGGTTCATGATCATCCGGTGTGGCATATGTGATATGTGATTATACACCTACTATATATATATATATATATATATATATATATATATATATATATATATATATATATATATATATATATATATATATATATATATATATATATATATATATATACATATATGCATTATAGATATATATTAAATATGTATATATGTGACACGACATATTAAGAGATCAAAACTAAACAAAAACTCCCTCCTACGATAACATTAAGTCGGTAAGCATGAGGCAATAAGATTGACTCACGTGGCCTTATATCATTATAGGAAGAAATTGAATCATGACATTAGTTGATGTAGACGAGTCCCTCGAAGTTCACCTATCTACGTGGTTCGAGATATTACTAGTGACATAGAGATGTTACTAGTGACCTGAGGACTTGCTATGTTTAGTCGAGTCCCTCGATGACTTATCACAAAATCAGACTCATCTAGTAATGATGGTGATGACTTAACTAAATAACATAGTTAGTCGAGTCCCTCAAGACGATGATGGTTTGGAGGCTGAATAGGATGGGAATCATAAGGAGTTGTGATTGGCAAGAGTTGCCTACCTTTTTAGGCTTAGTGTATTGGTCGAGTCCCACGAGATTACACCAAGATGTCGATTGGATCTTGATCCCCACTAGAAGTCTCTTGGAGACTTATGTTTCATGTGCCGAAAGTATCATGTGATTCGCTAGGAAAATAGTGAGAATAGATTAAGATAAAAGTCTATATCTTAATTTTTTTTATAAAATCTGCATGTTATTAATTTACGCTACATCTTGTTTATCATAAGCATGTAGCTTGCAACCCCCCCCCCCCTACGTGGCATACTTGATACCAACCACCTCACTGATTTAAACACAGTGATTGGCTCTATAATTTAAGAATTATTCTCGTGGTAGGAAAAATCATATATGTCCTTGATAACATTGTGCCCACGCCAGAAGAAGGGGCAACCGAAGATGAGATCGCTCTCGCTATGTGAAGTATATAGATGATTTCACCTTGACAAAGTGCTATATGTTGGCCTCAATGACTCCCGAGTTACAGAGGCAACATAAGAGCATGGATATCAATTTCATCCTTATTCATCTTTGCCAATTGTTTAAGGAATAGGGAAGAACTCAAAGATATGAGATATTTAAGAGTCTCTTTCGGGCCAGGATGACAAAGGCAATGCCCTAAAGATGATAGAGTGGATCGAGAAACTCATAAGTGTAAGAATAGTTCTAGAGGATAACATGTGTGTTGATCTTATACTTTAGTCTCTGCCAGATTTTTTTCATAATTCATTATGAACCTTAATATGAGCAAGTTTGAGGTGACTATACCTGAGCTCCTCAATATGTTGAGGGAAGTTGAGAGTACCATCAAGAAAGAGAAGTTAGTTCTCTATATTGGTGAGACCAATAAGAAAATAAAAGCTAATAAGACCCTTAAGAAGGGGAAGGGCAAGGGCAAACCGGGTAAGTCAAAAGTTGCTAAGAAAGCCCTAGCCTACGATAAAGATGGGCACTAGAAGAGGAACTATAAGAATTACCTTACAAAGAAGGTGAAACAAAAGCTTAGAGAAGCTTCAGGTACATTCATGATTAGTCTTCATTTGTCATATTTTCATGATAACACATAGGTATTAGATACTGAGAGTGCTTATCATATCTGTAATTCGTTATAGGTTTTGGCAAAGCCTAGGATACTAGCAAAAGGTGAGATGGACCTCAAGATGGGCAATAAAGCAAGAGTTATTGCAATTGCTATTAGCGAGGTCACCGTACATCAGCCTAGTGGAGCTATTATTGCATTAGATGCATGCTATTATGTTACCTTTATTATCAAAAAAATTATTTTCATTTCTTATTTGACAGTTAGTAGATATAACTTAGTTTTTTAGAACAATAATTGTTCATTAATTTTGGATGATGAGATCATCATAAGAGGGACCTTGATTAATGGCTTATATATGTTAGATATTTCTCCACACCTCATGAATGTAAATACATCTAAGAGAAAATGAGATGAGGTGAACAACGTATACCTATGGCATTGTAGACTAGATTATATTCATAAAGGATTCAAAAGATGTTAAAAGATTGGTACTTAGATCCATTCAACTATGAGTCGTATGTAACTTACGAACCTTACCTTTCTGGAAAGTTGACCAACTCTCCTTTTAGTGAAACTAGAGAGAGCCATTGAGTTATTGGAACTTATTCATAGTGATTTATGTGGTCCCTATCGACTCAGGCTATAGATGGTTATTCATACTTCATTACATTCACTAACATTTTTTTAGGTATGAACACATATACTTAATGAAGTATAAGTCTGAGGCCTTCGAGAAATTCAGGGAATATAAGAATAAAGTAGAGAACCAGATTAGAAAGAGTATTAAGACTCTTCGATCAAATCGAGGAGAAGAGTATTTGAGTACAGAGTTCGCTTATTTCCTTAGAGACCATAGGATTCTGTCTAAGTGCACATATTCTTATACACCTCAGCTCAATGGTGTATCAGAAAATAGGAATAGTATATTGCTAGACATGGTGTGGTCCATTATGAGTTTCGTCGAACTACTTGTCTCATTCTGGAGATACACCATCTATAGCCTGAGTCGATAGGGACCACATAAATCACTATGTATAAGTTCCAACAACTCAATGACTCTCTCTCTCTAGTTTCACTAAAAGGAGAGTTGGTCTCATTCTGGAGATACACCATCAATGGAGATTGTAGCTTACCTTCTAAACAGAGTTGCATCTAGGTCAGTAGTGTCTAAACTATATGAGATATAGAAAGAGAAAAAGTCTGATCTTAAGTTTGTTAAGATTTGGAGTTGTTCTACCAATGTTCCTTGAGATGGAATACGTTCTTAATGGAAACAGTGAGAATAAGATAGAATTGAGCGATGTTGGAGAACCTAGTTTAAGCACCATTCCAGAGCCCGAGTCTGTTCATGTCCCTAGCACACAAGTTTCAACTTTATGCAAGTCTAGTAGAGTATCTCATCCTCCTAAAAAATATGTGGGATATATCAATAGAGAGGACACTCAAGATGTTGATCCTCAAACCTACAAGGAGGCTATTATAAGTATAGACTTCGAGAAGTGATAAGAATTCATAAATTTTGAGATGGATTTCATGTACTCTAACAAGGTTTAGAACCTTATAGATGCACCTAAGGGTATCATACAAATTGATTGTAAATGGATCTTCAAGAAGATCGGAGAAGATAGAAAGGTGAAGACCTAGGCAAGGCTAGTGGCCAAATGATATCGTAAAAGGAAAGGAGTTGACTATGATGAGACCTTCTCACCTGTAGCCATGCTACAATCCATCAGAATTTATTTAGCCATTATAGCACATTATGACTATGAGATCTAACAAATAGATGTGAAAATCATAATCCTCAATGGCAATCTCGAGGAGGAGGTGTATGCGATACAATCAGAGGGATTCATATCCAGAGAGAGTCCAAATAAAGTGTGTAGGTTGCTCAGGTCCATGTATAGACTAAAGTAAGCTTCTTAAAGTTAAAACATAAGATTTGATGAGGCGATCAGATCTTATAATTTCATTAAGAATGAAGATGAGCCTTGTGTGTATAGGAAGGTAAAACAGAACATTATCACCCTCTTGGTGTTGTATATGGATGGCATCCTAATCATTGGGAATGATGTAAGAATGCTCTTCACAATTAAAACTTAGTTATCGAGAAACTTCTCCATGAAGGATGTAGGGGAAGCATTCTATATTTTGGGTATTTAGATCTATAGAGATAGATTCAAGAGAATGCTTGGCTTGTCCCAGTCCAAGTACATGGACACCATTATCAAAAGGTTTGGCATGGAATATTCTAAGAGAAGTCTCATACCAATGAGACATAGAATATCACTTTCCAGGAATATGTCCCCAAGGACTCCTAAAAAAAGGGTAGACATGGATAGGATACCCTATGCTTCAGTAATAGGGTCTATCATGTATGTTATGCTATGTACCAAGCCTAATATAGTGCATGCACTAAGTGTCATGAGCAGGTATCAGACGAATCCAAGTTTGAAATACTAAAAAGCAGTAAAATGTATCCTTAAGTACTTAAGATGAACTAAGGATCTTTTACTAATATATAGAGGAGGTAACCTCCAGGTTGAGGGGTACATGGACTCAAGTTTCTAATCTGACTTAGGATATGTCTTCACCCTGAATGGAGAAGTAGTAAGCTGGAAGAGTTCTAAGCAAGATATTATTGCTGACTCAACCAAAGAGGTAAAGTACATTGCTGCAGTAGAAGTAGCAAAAGAAATTATGTGGATGAAAAGTTCATTAGGGATTTGGGAGCCATAGCTAATAGCAAGGAATTGATTCTCATATATTATGACAATAACATGGAAATAGCTCTAGTAAGTGAACCCAAGTCTCATCAAAATTATTCTGAGGAGATTCCAACTGATTAAAGAGATCATAGCTCATAAAGATATAGCAATGAAAAGAGGTCTATACAAAGATAACATTGCAGATCTACTAACAAAGCTGCTAGCTCAAACTGTCTTTGAGCATCATAGGGGTTTGATGGGGATCAGACGCATAGGTGATTGGCTTTAGGTTAAGTGGAAGATTGTTGGTTACAAGTGCCCTACAAGCCAATCATTTGAGTGATGGCACGTGTGACACGCTATACGATCTTTTTACATTATTATTATTGATATATTCTCATATTATATTATTCATTACATATATATTGTGGTATCCTTGGTTATGTGTAATGGGAATCGGATCATGATAAGATCATAATAATGAGATTGATTTATCTTTAAACATAAATCCTAAATAATCACAATCACAGGTTACTCGAGAGGGACATCGAGATAATCGGACAAACTAGTGTACTATTTACCCATCCATATAATAGAGGCGGTTGGTCTTATAGCCAATTGTGTGAGGACACTAAGAGTATAGTACAAGTGCTCATTGGAGAATAAGTTTACTATTGATCTGCTTATGAAATAATTAATGGTTAATGATACCTTACATCATATAGTAATTCCATAGTCCTAGTTATATGTCTGGTCCTTAGACATGAGACACTAAGGATGTCTTGTTTGTGTACTCCTTTCTTTAATGCCAGACTTATAGGTCTGGAAAGTTTTTGATCTAGTACAACTGGTTATCAGAATTGGTAGCTAACCTTATGAAAGTAATTGAGTGTCAATAGAGGATCATCTACTCTTAGTATTGCAAGAGGAATATCATGTGTGTTATCACTCGGACAAATCCTTGACCGGGGTCATTCAAATTGAGAGACAATGAGTTTTTCGAGAGAATCCGATTATAGCAAGATTCAGATGGATTCCATATGTGGCTTGACAATACTACACCTAATATACGTTCTTTAGAATATTAAATAAATGAGGGACTATAAATACACGGTAACTGAGGATAAACAAGTCTAATAGATAAGATCCCTTATATCATTTAGGGACTATGGTGTCGTAATGGCCTAGTATATCCATAGTTGATAAGTGGAGTGAATAGTTATAAGATAGCAATTCACTAAGTCAAAAGGAGTTCTGACGGGTAGGACTCACAACCAGCTCAGTGTTGGCTTAGAGGGTCACACACATATGGTGGATATTTCAACTAGTGGAGGATTTTATATGAGTTATCCAATTAGCTCATATTCTCATTGAATGAGACCCAACATTGATAGATCCCTTGCATGAGGCTCAGTTAGATGCCAATTGAGATTATTGGATAGAGATCCAATAATTCTAGGAGTGAGGGTAATTGGATGGATATCCAATACTTACTAAAGTAAGATCCACTAAGGTTTTTGGTGGCTCTCTATAAATATGAGACAGGGATGACACAATAGTGAGAGGCCACACCTTTGGCCTCCCTCTCCTATTCTCCTCCCTCCCTCATCTTCTCAGCCGACCAGCCCTTCCGTATTTCGAAAGGGCAGTGAAGAAGATAGATGATCTTCTTCCATGAGTGTTATAAGAAGATGCGCAAGAGTTATGAGTTTTAGGCTGCGATTAGAGGAACGTCACTACAACGATCTGTCGTATAGATACCGCTAGAGAGGACGTTTGACATTTTTCATCCTCTCTATCTAGATCTAGAATTCTAGAGATATAAGATCTCCCTAGATAATCAATCTCTCACGCATCATAGTTTTTTATTTTGCGGGTTTTTCATGCATCAATCTTTGCACGATGACTTCATATACGTGGGAAACCTATTTTGTTTTTTTTCTTTTACTGCGCATGTGATGCTCCCACTAGGTTTCCCAACAATATCTTACTTATTTTTTTCTTTTTGTTGATGATAAAGGGGGAGAAGTAATGGTAACTTTTTGAATATGGATCTAATGTGATTATTTAATTAAAATTACACATATGATTCTTGCAATGCTTACTATTGAAAGTCACTATGATTTCTGATTAAAATTATTTTGATATACACTCAAAGAGTAGTATTGGAAGGTTATCAACTAGTTTATTTAAACTTTTTTAATTCAAGTTCATTTCAAAGTGGCATATAAACGAGGGGTTTATTTAAAACTCAATCATCAATTAGTTATCATCATAAAAAAAAAAGAAGAGATTGTTGAATCCTGAATTTTAATGATGAAAATAATTAATAAATTTATGGACTAATATACTTTTAAGATAAGTGGTGCAAAAAAAACTTTGAGAACCATTGGAGTGCAAATTGTCAAAGTAAGAAAATCAGACATTGGGCCAAGAAAAGCATCATGTCAGAGATTAGATGTCAGAAGGATTGATAGATGTACCGAAGGATAGACTTCATGTCATGAGTTCGAGCATTGACCAGAATGATCGAGTGTTGCACTAAAAGATCAAATGTTATGAGAAGTCAACATGCTGATAAATTGGGGAAAACACCAAAGGAAAGGACGATGCATCAAAACTTTAGATGAAGTGCCAGATGAACAAATGACATACTAGAATGTTGAACAACATATTGAAGGCTTCTTAATTATAGTTAGTGTGGTTAAGTTTTGATCATGATTATTTCAAGTAAAATTGAGTTGATATTAGGTTGAAACCATGCCAACTTGATTTGGAGCTCATTGGGCCTAACTAGGACCAAATTGGACCTATTAAAAGGCCAATTTAGTGATCTATGTAGGCCTGGGTGGTGGTACCACCCAGAGAATCAAAAAGTACTATTTGCGCTTTGTCAGGACTTTAGATGGTAGTACCGCCTGTGGCCGACAATGGTACTACCAAAACTTAAAATCTTGAGCTCTATTCAATGATAGTACTACCCAATATTAGTGGTGGTACCGTTAGTACCCCAAAAACTCAGGAGATTTGAATTTTTGGCTCTATTTCTGAAGCCTTTGGAGGTCTATGAATACCCCACTCTTAATACAAATGTGAATATGAATGAAAACTTGAGAATGAAAGTATTGTAAACTTTTGAAATAGTGTTTTAGTCTCTTCCTCCTTGAGTTTAGACATTATTCTAAGGAGATGTGAGGTCTTTTATAAAAGAGTTGGTGTAAATGTTCTCTCTTGAGCCTGATCATAACAAGGGTAGTTAATCTTTACCTATTAAAAAGAAGATCAGTAGTAAAAGTCAGTAGCCTCGAGAGAAGAGAAATCGAGAGTAGACGTAAGTCAAGACTACCAAACCACTATAAATTGGTTTACCTTTCTTTCCCTTGCTTTGTCTTGTCATTACTTACTGATTTACTTACTCATTACTCTTGCTGACACTTTTTAGTTAAATGTATTTTTGATACATATTTTTTATTAAATTTTTAAAACTAAAACCTTATTGCGAAAGCACTAATTCACCTTATTACGAATAGCATGACTACTCTCAATTTACAATAGGTAGCCAGGCCGAGAGCCTCTTCTCGGGCTCTCAGCCAAGGCTACAAGCAGCCTTCGGCTGAACCATAGGGCGGCAATAGTTGATGCCCTTTTTCTCCCTCTTTTATGTCAACAATTTTCAAGTCAAAAGGCCTCTCCATAGCACCTCTCAACATTGAGAAAGGGTGCTAAATTAGAGTACTACAACAAAAATTATAGCAACAATGCATAAAACTATACTACGCGACACATCAACACACATAGTTTAAAACCAATATTTACATGACAACCTAACTTCGATACCACTATTGGGAAATCTCATATTAGGTATTATATGTGTAATGGAAAACAAAACTAGATATCAAACTTTCCTATGAAAATATTATCGTGCAAGGATTAGTGCGCGAGAAACCACAAAACTAAAGAAAACCTCAACATGATGTGTATTACAAGTGATACCGAGGGAGATAATATAGTCCTATAAAATCTCATATCAAAAGGAGAGGATGAAGGAGGGCACGTGTCCTCATCTCTAGCAGTGATTCACATAGTGGAAGAGATACTCATCCCTTGTAGGGTAGAAACTTCGCTTTCGTACGCCACCTCACAATAGGTGTGAAAGAAGAACTATTTTCTTCTTTATTGTTCTCACATGCCAAAAGAGGGGTGGTCGGCTGAGAGGAAGAGAGAGGGAGGAGAATGGGAGGGGCAGCAAAAAGTGTAGCTTCTCACCTTTCTTAGTCGCCCCTATCACTATTAGAGAGAACCTCTTGAATCATATCTTAATGGGACTTGGATTTCTATTCAATTATCATAACCTCTTGGATTATTGAATCTCTATCCAATAATCTTAATTTGTCTCTAATTGGGCCTTATCCAAGGAATTTATTAATGGAATAGGTGCTTATTGGATATCTCATATCTAATTCTCTACTCGTTATAATATCCACCATATGTATGTGACCCTTAGGTCCCAATACCAAGATGATCATGAGTTGCACCTGTTAGAATTCCTTCTGACTCTCAGTAAATTGTTATCGCATAACAATTCACTCAACTCATCAACTATAGATGTACTAAGCCACTACACCATAGTTCCTAGACTGTGTAGGGGATCTAATCCATTGGACTTATCTATCCTCAATTATTATGTATCTATAGTCCCTCATCCATTTAATTTCCCGGAGACTATATACTAGGCATGTTATTCTCAACCCGATACGGGATCCTATCCAAGTCTCGATCTAATCAGATTTTTTCGGAGAACTCTTTCTCTCTTAATCTAAACAACTATGGTCAGGGATTTACCTGACAAGGACACATAAGATATTCCTCTCGTAATACTGAGAGTGGATAATCCTCTATTAATAATTACCTTTGTAAGGTTGGTTATCATTCTTAATAACCGACTATACCATATTTTGAACTTCCAGACCCGTAAATCCAACGTTAAAGAATGAAGTGCTCAAATAAGACATCTTTGGTGTCTCAAATCTAAGGACTAGACCAGACATACAACTAGAACTACAGAATCGTTGTCCGATATCAACTATCATTAACCATCTAGCATTTTGGAAGTTGATCAATCAGTGAACTCATTCTTCATTTGGCACCTGCATTGTACTCTTCGTGTCCCCACACAAGTAACTGTGAACCAACCACCTCCATCATATAAATAGTTATACAACACACCAATCTATCCGGTTATCTCGATATCCATCTCTAGTAACCTATAATCGAGATTGTTTGGGGTTTATGTCTAAAGGTGAATCGATCTTATTATCATGATCTCATCACTATCTGATTCTCATTATACAGATCCAAGAACATCATAATATATATGTAGCAGACATTATATAATGTTAGAAAATATCAATATCAATAATATATAAAATGATTATTATAATATGTCACACATGTCATTACTTATATGATTGAATTACAGGACACATGTAACTAGCAGGTTTTTCTACCTTAAGCAAGTATTCTCTCTTTATTTTGTTATTTAGCATTCGAGTAGGTGTTCTGTCTTTCATTTAAGCATATGTATTTAGCATTTGATTTTTTTTACATGAATCATAATTGACACACGTAGAGATTTGATTCCATATGCAATACACAAGCACCAACATCTCTATGTAATTAAATAAGCAAACAAGTGAGCTTTTTTCTTAAGCTAAAGTGCTAATTAGATTTTTTCGGTGCAAGAACCAGTAACAAAATGAAATTATCTAGCATTATAGCAGGTGTTATTTCTTTCATTTAAGCCAAGGTATTTTGCATTTGATTTTCATTTTGTAAATCACAACCGACATGCAGTATGGAGAGGTTGCCCTATAGAGTGTTTCTAGTGTTGTTACTCATTTTGTAAGTTGTGCACTTCATTCAATTCTTATAGTGCTAGGCCCTGGGTAACTCACTAACGCTTAAAGGCTTTCGCCATTACTTATTAGAAACAATGTTCTATTTGTTTCCTTGATTCTATATGAAGTTAGTGTTAGTTCAATTCAATTCTTTTGCCCGACATTGTTAGTTCAATGATTTTCTTTATAAGTGAAATTCTTACTTACTTGAAACTAGTTAGTTATGAAATTTAGAAGATGTGTGCACTACTTGGAACTGGGATTACACTATAACACAAAGAGTGTGACTAAACTAAAGCATCTATAAGATATCACATTAGACGGCCACAACTCGGTTAAGGCTATTTTCTTTTCTTTCTCTAATCTCTAAGTTTATAAGCCATTTGAATGAAACTCAAATTATGGAAGACAAGTAACAAAGCACTCATCACTCATGTTAGCACCCGCTCAAGCAGCAAGTAAGCAACAGAACAAGCAGCGGCTTCACTATTGTGCATTAAGGAGTTCGAACAGCTTCGCCATTGTGCATTGTTTAGGGAGTTTGAACAAGCAAGGGTAGAAAATAGAAGGTATCTTGCAACGTTAAAAGATACAACGCAATGTTATGCTGGTTTACTAATTTATATTAATATTTCTAGTCTATCTTTTTGCACTCAATTCAACAAGCGAGTTTTAATCTTGACTTTGAAGGGGCATAGTGTTTGTAAGGCAGAAAGAGTTAGTAGTGAGTTTCAGTCAGGAGTGAAGTTAGAAGCAAAAGGAACGAAGCTCATAACATATATTTTGGAATAACATTATGTGTTCTTATGTATTATTCAAGAGGGATGAAATGAACCCTCGTACTAACACATATGGGACGTGGTTGTTTAATAATTTTCCATATACGTACACTCAATTACATTGTTGGTGTGGAGAGTTCAATCCTTTTATGATTGTAAACTTGAAATCATACTCTAACCTGTGCAAGAGTAAGCTTTCTAGGCTAAAATGCATTTGAAGGATAATTTTCGAGTTTCAATGTCAATTTTTCCACAGGGTGAGGAAATCCAATGTTAAAGGACTCGATAGAAGTCTTCTTCAGATATTAGTACATTACCCATCCTTCGAGTTGAACAAAAAGTATTTCGATGAGGAAGAAGATTTTACTACACAGTGTGTGATAAAATATGAAGTAATAATAAAAAGCCCAATTAAATTGATTCTTCATCTATTTATATACATAAATAGGAAGATTTTTCTCAATTAATCTACAAGATTTCCTCATTTAGTTGGAGAAATCATATCTAGACTATATCCATTATCATATCTAAATCTTATATGTTATCAGTATGTACTTTCATTGAAGTAGAAGAGTTCACCATCACGGTGAGCTTAGCTAGAGTAGAACCTACAATTCGAAGTCTACTTACTATATCATATGTTCTTCACGAAGATAGTGTTAGTTCTATTCTCTTTTTTTCCCTTGACTTTTGTTAGTAAATGATTTGATTTTTCAGCTCAATTCTATTCTTTTCTTTTGCCGTTGATGAAGTTGAAATTAGTTAGTTATGGAGTTTAGAAGGTTGTTACTACGATTTTAGAAGATGTGTGCACCTTCCTTATAAGCCCAAGCCAACCTCTGCACATAGAAAAGTGAATCAACAAGTAACAACTTGGTTAAAGTCTGATGTGTAACTTGTTTTGAGTTTGCAATTTTGTTTACTATAATTCAATATTGATCGATAACTTAAATATACATATTAATTGTTTGAATTGTAGCAAGTGACATGTGAGTTTGCTGCGTGACATAAGTATATTCTACTATAAGTGTCATTTGTCTTAGCAAGTTGATCTTTGTCAAAATTGATTATAAATTATCAGCTATTTCATAACAGATGTAGAATCATTCAGCAACCTTTCTCCTCATCATTTCAATCATAAAGATAATAAGTAAACCACAAATATCTTTTAGTAATGAATTCATACTTATTTGTTGTTAGCAATGTATAATGGCAACTAGGGAAAAATATAGTAGCTCATATCTCCTCAATTTCATATATCCATATGAAACTCTCTTTATGATTTTTTCTCAACTTTTACATGTATTTGTTAAACTTATACATAATAGGAGCTCTAGCAATAGCCTAAAAGAGCTTTGTAGCATCTCTGTATCGGTTATCATTTAAAAGATTTTTTGACAAATGAACTACGCTCATTATATGCACCTGAAAAAATCACTAAATTTTCGCATTCCATGATACATATTTTTAATTGATGTAAGAACTGCTCCCATGAATCCGTACACTCAATCTCCATCTAAGCAAATACAGTTGATAATAATTTATTACAACTATCAATAGTTTTAGCTATCGTCAAGGCACTAAGATATTGGCTAAATAAATGTGCAATAACAATATCAAAAATAGTTCACATATAGTCTAAAACTTCTAAGGCAAGCTCAGAAAACTCAAAATATTTTTAAAAAAATATTTTTCAATAAAAATATTATATAGAACATGATATTTGTTATGTTGTTTTAACTCCCTTAAAAATAAAATTATATCAGTGTATGACTGGTCAATGTCATCACAAACCTAATTGAGCGCAATCTCCTTTGCAAGATAAGTCTTCTTATATAATACAAGTTCAAATCTTTTTTAATATAAAAATAATCATCTATGGAATATAATCAATATTTTTCATAACTTAATATTTGATTTGATTTGCAATGAAAGAACTACTGTATTCCTTGTGATCCCTATTTAATCTTGACAAATTACATGATCCTAATGAATCTTGGTATTATGAAAATACCAATTCCACCGTGAGTTACCATCATCCATTGACAATTGAAAACTATACATTTTACTTTTATTTTATAATGTCTGGTTGTAACATGTTTGATCTCAAAAGTTTCTTCAAATTACAATCTTTCAAAGCCTTCTAAAATCCATTTATCTCGAAAATACCTATACAAAAATTTTATTTGGTTTACAAAATAGTATATATCAAAATATAAAATAAAATAACTTTAATGCCATTTAAATATTATATCTGAACAACAAAAAGATTATTACATATAATGTTCACAATCTCGTACCATACCTATGTATCGATCAATTGTCAATATAGTTATACCAAATATACCAACACATAGTACACTAACGTATGAAACTACACCAAACATATTGATCCTCTATAAGACTAGTACATACCAAGTGTACTGAGCAATATCTTCAGCATAAGGAACTAATGTATTCAATATACACTTAGCTACAAACAGATTCAACAAGCACTTAGGTAATATTGTCATATATATCCTCACTTACAATAACTCACTCACTAACAATATCTAATGCATTATAAATATTATGAATAATATCACCTTCAACAGTAGAATTCTTTCTTTGATCAATTCATTTTCAAAGACATCACCACTATCATCATCATCATAATAAAATAGATTATTCAAGTCTATGATACGAGTGTCAAAACCTAAGCTACTATTTGACACTTGACTTTCACCCAAACGTAATGTCTCACCTAATGTCTGACTATCAATATCATCAAGGATCAAAAATATTTCATACGGAAGTAAACCGTCCCTATAATGAGATCCTTAGAAAAACTAGCATATAATTTAATAATGCATGAATCAATATAACAATAAATTAGATTAGAATAGCTTGCATATTTCATAAAGGGAGAAAATTAAATAAGGGAAGAGGATTTAAATACCAATTTATTTGTCAAACAAAAATGATTTAAATACCACTCTATTCATGAAAACCCTACGTACATTTTATCCTATCTAAATAATTATTAAATGATCAAACACTAACAAACACAATAATCTACTTACACGACGTTTTTTATCTTCTTGATTCAATATTAATACAGACAAAGAAACGAAGGAGAAAGGAAAGGACCAATAGCAGCAACACCTACGTCTAGAGGTAGAAGAAAAGAGAAGCCAAGGACAAAAAGTACACAGATACAAGAGAAGAAAAATATATAGGTATTCATCAAACTCAGCACAACTCACCTACCAGACAGTGTGTACCAAACTTTGCACGTTTCCTCAAACATATTTAACCACCATTGAATATATCAAAGTGAATCAATATTAAACCCTTTGTGAAACGATGGTCCAAAAGCCACTATTTTGAGCAGAAAAACAAACCTTAGCTATCCAAGGGTAAAAGGATACAATTACCGATCAAGAGATGCTCTGTAAAACTTTTCTAGTGTTCTACACTAATTTCTCAAAACTAGGTTTTTATGAAAATTTACCCTATATATTTCTTTTTAGAGGGCGTGAATGACCTGAATCCCGCATCCTAATGGCATGAATGACCGGAATCGTGTGTCCTGATCAATATTCATTTAAGATAATTACTGCTCCACAAACAATTGCATTGATCTGGCTGGTTAAATTCATACTTCCCTGATGATGCATGAAATTGATGGGTTTCCATCCACCAAATAGGAAATAAAAGAATTATTAAAATAACAAAATACTTGGCCTAATTGCAGAAAGATGCATCCTTTTTACTCCGACAATTTCTCCTTTGCTAAGTAGAAGACTAAAAGCATAGATATACTTTAATAAGAGGAGAAATAATAGGGTTCTAAACTTATGACAGGACACTTGGTCGTTACCAACGATTTCCTTTTACGAACAGAGTCCCTTGAGGCAATAAACTAGATAACCCTTCTTTCTGTTACACTTTTATCATGTTCTCGCATCTTGGGAAGACGAATTGAAGACTTCGCCAACAAGACTAATGAGGAAACGCTTCAATTGGGATTGGGGTTCGCATCAATGGATCAGTTAACCTCATGGACCGGATGAAAAAGGAGGAAAGCTACCCTATTGTCTTATCGGGAGTATTATGAAGAAATGATAAAAAAAGAAAACAGAGTGGGAAATTTAAAAATGAAAGCACCTCCCAAGAAAACCTTCAATGAGAGTTCTCCACAAACTCACGTGCACGGACATATATTTATATCAGAAATAGTAAACGCCATGATAACAAAACATTAAGATTTGATGATTCTAAGAAAAATTAAAAGATCTCAAGCGACATCAACACAAAAATTGGTACTCATTCTGCATCAATCTCCTATTTTGGGATTTCCCACCATATACAGACAACATATAGGTGTCGTTTGACAAACATCACCCACCATCTGCTGCATGAACAAACCCACGTCGTTAGGTTAAATGGCATGCTGCTGCAAGAAGCATCTTTCATCATCAAGGCCTTGAACGTCCCCTTCTTCAAGCAAAAGCATCATTTATTTTTCACACGTGTCACTGTTGCAAATTTTGATCCCACTTAGCATATAACCACCAAAGCAACTCATTTGCATTAGTGGATGAGTACGTGATGGAAGAACCTGTACCACCACAAAAATCAATCAAATCATCTAAGATAGCAGGAACCATAATAGTTACTCTATTATGTGGAGTGGTTAAGATACTAAAGCCACTTCATGTTAATCTATCAAGAATGCATTGCAGTTTCCTGTCTAATTTCTTCCCTCACTGTATAGATGAGAGTCTTCCCTGGTGGCATAACCAGAAGTTGACATGGCATGTTCATAGAGCACTGTTTGTTGGATCAACAAATGTCGGAGTAGCTTTTTGATGCATGGACAACTAGAAGATAAATTGGGGGTGCAATATTCCTTGATCTAGATGGAAGCTTAAATTTGTTGACATATTTTATGGTCTTCTTACCACTAAATTATGTCAAAAGTAACAAATCATATGTTCCTGTATAGCAAACTTTATAAATGAAAAACTAATATAATGTCATATTACCCTAAACTGCAACTTATGCTCTTTTAAATGTAAAAGAAAATATCTTTTCAGTGACACTCCATTATTTATGCAAACTAAGGTACCTGATATTCACGAAGCCAAGGTTCAGAAATCTGAAGATTGATTGCCATTTTTGAATTTTGTAATCTATGCATGGCCGTTGCAAGGGGCTGTAGATGTCACGACCAACAGGTGAACAAATGACAAAAATATTTAGCCTAGCTACTAGTTAGGAATCAGATGAGACTAAGAAAACTAATATCATGCTTTGGGACAACAAGCCATAATGTCCCAACAAATCATGCTTCGTGACAAAAATATTCTCTCCAACAATAAACTTACAAGTAAATTAGTAAAAAACATAAAACACATTAATTATAACCAATTATATTTACTAATTTTGACCACATTTAACAAGAAACTTAGTACACCTTGAACCATCCAACACACCTTTTCACATGTTAATTCTGAAACTTGACCTGCTTTTGTTCAAATTATTTATCTAGAAAAAGTTGAGGCTGGGATCTTCACATAATGTGGCCTTTAAATCATATTAAATAACTTGTAGTCGAGATTGCATCTTCACATAATGCTTTTGCTGACAAAGTGGAGGTTACAGGCTTCTTTCATGAAAATGAAAATAACTTGGTTTTGAGCCCAACAATAATATGGGCAATGTATCTTAACTAATATAAAAAAGTTGACAAGTTCAGGGAATTTTTACTTGTTTAGACTTTATCATCATAAATGGTATTATCCTAATTATTTCTATCAGCAGTGAATACTACTAGAAGAGGATCAGGGTAGTCAAAAGCACTAGGTTCGGTCCCAAAATGCCCAAGGAGTTAGGCACTTGCCCGAGCAAAACGAGATGCTCCCAAATATTATAATTTAAAAATTCTATATCATGATTAATAAACATAGATTAAAACTAAATTAACACATCAAACTTGCTTTCGTTTAAAATACCAAACTACATTATTCACCACAGCAGGCAGCTGCAGTTCACTGATCCACTGCACAAAGATGTGCAACTTTACATGCACAAAGTTGCATCTTATAAATGCACAGAACCTCCTAATGCTGTTGGTACAACATCAGGTGTCCAATGAATTCATACAAACTAATGCACAGAACCACTTCACATAATTCGTAGTTGCTAGTGCACATTCTTACTTTTAGGATCCATTGTTAGCCTCGGTTCCAGTTCTATTCAGTTTGTTAAGTCAGAAGCGAGAACCTGAATCTATGAGTGAGAGAAGGGGATGACAGGGGAGCAACAAAGTCAATAGATTAGTTCAAAACGCACTAGAGCAGTACTGATTTTGTTTGATAGCAAATCTAGATCTTCCCCCATATTCTTATTCTATGTTCGAAAGTCAATAAGCAACTAGAGACTCTAAGGCAAAGAATGGACCAGCGCCCCAACAACGATGAAACACTCCACTAGGATATGATGAGCCTACCCCCATTAGGTTGAAAAACCCAACTACTGCACGAGAGGCTGACTTTCCTGGCTCCCGTTCCCGTACTGCTGACTTGCGTCATGTATTGCTGCTTTTACTCTTCCTATCCTATTCCAACAAACCTACATGATATGATTATTGTATGATGTAACCAAACCTACATTCTTATTTAATTATACTTTTATTTTTATTATACTTTCCTACATTATATATATTTTTATTATACTATATTCTATTTTATTATACTTTCCGGAATTCGAATTTCATTATGTTATAGTATGATTATTATTCTTATGTTATTCTTTTATTTACTATATTCTATTCTTTTTTCACACTCTTTTAGTGCTTACTCGTTCAATCATTGTGCTTACTTGCTCGGCCTATGATCCTGCTCTTGCTTATGATCTTTTTCCGCTCAGATAATATGAAACTCTCACTTGATTCTACTCGCGAACAACATCACTCGTATTCGGAAGCGCTTGCGTTACTTTCTCACTTATTCTTTCTTTTCCTACTATCGATCCCTATCTGGAAACTCGAATGGATACTTACCTTGAGCGAAAGTAATGATACGTTACTTTATACTTGACCGGAGCGAAATAGACTCTCTGAAACTTCTACTTAAACTAACTCTATACTTTCGACTTTATTTCCTTCCGCCCATTTCTTGTCTTTCAACGGTGCACCGCAACACAACATATAGTATGTTATGGCACTATGTTATGATATGTTATGATATGATGGTATATAGTATGATATGGTACATTACGGTACACCATTGCTTTCACTGCTGGCACCTAAGCTGCCTTTGCTTTACTGGAGCCTTCCTCTTCTTTATCTTAAACTAAGGCCGCTGCGAACAAGAATTGCCTCACTCACCGGGAATACAAATTGCTACTATGGGAATGCAGCACTACCCGATGGCCGAACCACAATAAGTAACAAACACTCATTGCATGTATACTAGATTCCTGTAAAACCAAATCTCAAATCGATTACCATTGATCTGGTAGAAACCATAACCTCTAGAAACTGCGTAGAAAAAATTCCAAAACAAGCATAAAAACATCCAAAGAAACCATTTCAGATACTCCAAATTTGACACAAAAAATGGGGGAAGATTGGGGAAGAAGAGGGAAAAGGGAAGAGCGATTGGGGAAGGGGGGAGACGGGGGGCTGCGTAGGAGGGTTGCAGCGATCAACATAGGTCAGCTATGGTGAATGAGGCAAAAGTAGGAGGGAGGAGGGAGGAGGGAGAAGAGAGGAGAGAGAAAGAGAGAAATATACCTAGAGGGAGGGGTAGAAGCCACCACTACCAACGGAGGAAGATGCCGCCGCTACCATCGAAGAAAGACTCACCGTTGTTGCCATCATTCGTCGATGGGATAAACTCCGCCACCATGAGAAACACAGTAGAGAAAGGACTTTTGTGTTAGGGTTTTTACGACAAATACCTGGTTCAATCAAACCAAATGAATGTTATGGTTTTACTCAAGCTTGACCCAGCCTGAGTTGAACTAGGTGCGCACCCGACCCGCCCAACGCCTAGGCCATGCCTAAGTTAAGCCACCCACCCAAGCTCAATAAACAGGCGCTCAATCCTCGCCTCGCCTCATCTAGGTGCGCACCCGACCCGCCCAACGCCTAGGCCATGCCTAAGTTAGTGTCTTTCAGTTTTGCACATGCTTTGCACAGCATGTAGAGGGCTTGTAATAAGCTTAGCAACCCAGTTTGATTGGCTTGTGTGCCCATTTCAAGCTTGTAAATGCAGGTTGTGTGTCGCGTATAGACAACTGCCTAAAAAGAAGCCATCCAGGTAGTCATTTTGAGGGTTTTCTAGCTCCACAGAGTGGTGCGGAGTGTCAACCAGTACAGCACCCAGGAGCTACCTGGGTGGCACATGGCTGGATCAGCCCTTGGGAAAGTGTCTAGGACTAGTTCGCTGCTTTGTTCCACAATAGTATCATATGGGCACTTGTGAGGACTTTTGGTCTATAGCGGAGCACCTTAGACCTTTTGTCGTACCACTGTTCAGAGATTACGAAGTCCATGTTTGTAATTTGGATTGCCTTTCAAGTATTTGTCGAAATGACTGTTTGTGGATCCCGAGTTAAGCACTTTCTCTAACCCGTCTTTTTCTTTGTAAGTAGTTAAGAGACCATAAGAGGTTTTTGGGAGGCTAACCGTTTACGAATGAACACACAAGGGTGTCACACGATTTAGGCAAAACCAGCTAAATCCGTGACAAATGGTATCAGAGCGGGACAAGCACACTTAGAAACATTTGCATGCAAACGTGGGGGATGTAGCAAGGCTGCATTGAGGGCAGCCAACGCATGCGACTGTTTGGGGGAAACGGGCGCTGAGATGTAGGGAAAGAAGTCGCTCAAAGGAGCTGGCATCCGAGATTGATATTCAGAGGAATTGCCAACCCTTCGTGCGAGAGGCACCACAAGAACAAGCGAGCTGGGAAGAACACACAGCGCATAGGTTAGGATGGCTGAGTTCGAGTTACGACTCGACATTGACAACCAAACTTGTATTTGATACTCATGCAAAGGCTTGTATGTAGAAGATGGACTATTCGTGGCCATCTCAAGGCAACCAAAACGAGCCATGGAGCATTAAAACTTTCTCTTTGGCATGGTAAAGATACGTCCGTAGGAGGATGAAGTGTGCAGCAAGTTTAATATATTGCTAGGCCTTGAGGGATACAACAGGGGCTGTATTGGCAAAGAGTCGTAATATAGCAAGTGTGTTTGTGAGGGCGGAACAATGCACAAATTGTTCAGCAAGGTGGAGTAGTCCAAGGGGATGGTGGTCTCCGAAACTACAAGAGGGAAGGATGTAAAGAGAATGGTAGCTCTAACAAGATATCCAGGAGGGCTAAGTCCTGGTTTTCCAAAGGGAGAATCATGTGCATCGAAATACATATGTTGAGGGAAACCTCAAGACAACAACTCCATAAAGCTCAATAGGCCGAGCGAGCAACGAAGAGTCGTCACATGATCTCGAATAAGGTAATGCATTGGTGGGCATATTGCGACATTAAGTGAGGGAGTGACCCAAGGCAACACGAAACAAAGAGGCACTTAGAGTCGATATGAAGATCAAACTCAATGGAGGGCTGACCATAAAATGGTGAGTACAAGGGCCACCATCAACTTAATGCAAACCAAGAAGCTAAGCAACTTGGGTGAAACTTGGTGAAGTACCCAAGCCACATGAAAAGAGTAGACATAGAAGACAGAACATGGAGCGAAAACATAGTTTTTCGTAGATAAAGTCAAGGACATAAACTGTTGTAGAGGCAAGAGCGAGATCATGTCGTTCATGGGTCCCTCATTTTGATGGAGCAAACTCATTCTACATGGTGCCAAATATGAAGGGAGCTTCGAGGCACATACATCTTATCTCGGCGAAATATTTGATGGAGGAACTAAGACAACTTAACTTGCGAAGGTGAAGTTGAGGTTAGAAGGCATTAACATAGGGCAAGAGGACGTGGAGGTAGGTACTCTTGAAGAATATACCGCAATGCTACCATTCGAGTTGCCGCGAAGGAGCAATACACAGCGGAGATTGTGCTTGAGGGTAGAGGCCCAGGATCCAGACAATGGTGCACCAATTCCACTAAAGTTAATGGACTTCGAGAGTTGCTAGGCGACGGACTGTCCTAGAGCTATGCTTCGTCCGAGTGTGACTCGAGAGCGGGTGGACAAAGGTCGATTGTCAAGAAAGCAAACACAATCGGAGGTGGCGAAGGCCCTGGGATATGCTGACGGAGGCTACACATGGAGAGATCACAATCCGAGTTCATCCCACACAAACTAGAATGCAATAGAGATGTTACCAGGAGGCAACATGATGTAGCGAATCATGGTGGAACAATTCAAGGCAATACAACACACACGACAAGTCCCACGACGAACTAGATTATACAGAGGTATGATCAAGAGCTACTGGGAGCTCCACTTCGATAAACAACATGACGACAAAAAAAGACTGTGGATTCAAGGAATGAATGCCATGGTACCACAGTGGCATATCTCCCGTGCATGTGTCGAATTTTATAAATGATGAAAGTCTTGGTCATCAGCATATAGGGTGTGTGTACCCACCAAGGGGAAATTCAAAGTGCAAGTACCAGTGAGTCTCATAGTGTCACGGACTTAGCTGAGTTTGCCTAAGTCGTGCGGCACTCTCGAAAACTTCGCAGATATTGCCTAAGTCGTGAAGCAATCTTGCCCATTGTTCCGAACTTAGCTGGGATTACCTAAGTCATGAAACGCCCAAAGCGTTATCTGCCCACTTGCAACCACGTGCGGGTCCCGTAGGACCTACAAAGAAGAAGTTGATTAGCTTAGAAACGAATGACAGACAAGTCCCGACGTCTCGCAAAGAGGGAAGTTGTACAAGCAATTCGTCGAACACCTTGAGTGCAATAGAGAAAATAGAAAAAGAAAATGAAACAGGACTTTAGAGGGTTGTAAGAATGGTCACAAGTCCACAAACGACCCCAAGATATCGAACGCAAGACAAGTTCAATTGTTGATGAAAGCCTATGCCCGACATATAGCTGAAGCCCCATCCAGCCTGATGCCACCCAGGGGGTTTCAAGGTGCTGAGATGGCTGACATTTTGCGCCACTCAAAGTGATTGCCGCAGCATGCGAAAAATGCCACAAAACGAAGCTATTTTGGGCAGTTTTGGCTCCGCACGGTGAGCGATCATTCTGCAGCATTCTAGTCTATTTTCACTCTCATTTCTTATGCCAAAACACATAAAATCAAGGTAAAACAAGCTACCAAACATCTATACAAACAAGAAAAAGCAATGAATGGTTCGCTGAGCGAAGATGTTACGGTTGAGCGACGACCGTTCGTGGCATTCTCCCCCACTTAAACTGTTGATGCTTGTTGGTAGGCTTTGACGCAGGCTTCTTCATGTCGTAGGGCGTCTTCTGGCTCCCAACTAGCTTATGTTTGAGGAAGCTTTTGCCACTTCACCAAGTACTCGATTTGCTTCGCTCCATTGGGTAGCTTTGTCTTGCGATCCGCTAGAATAGTTTCAACTCGCTTCTCGTAGGAGGCTCTGGTGGGGGGTAGTTGAGTTGGAACATTTCAAGAATTATCTTGCGGATCTGAGTGGTAGGCTTTCATGTTGCTCGCATGGAAGACATTATGAATTCTAAGCCATGCTGGCAGTTGCAACTTGTATGGGACATTGCCTACCCTACTGATTATTAGGAAAGGCTCTTCATACTTGCGTACCAATCTTTTGTGCACTTTGTGCCTAAAGAACTAGAGTGATGCTAGTTAAAGCTTCACCAACACCATGTCACCAACTTTAAACTCTTGTGGTCGCCTTCCCAAGTCGACCCACTTCTTCATCTTTTTGGCCGCCTTCTCCAAGTAAGCCCGCGCAATATCTGCATTGTGATGTCATTCCTTTACGAAGTGATATGCTGATGAGCTACTCCCTATATAACCAATAGCCAAGGTGTAAGAAGTCGATGTCTGTTGTCCCGTAATAATCTCGAAAGGGCTCTTGTTGAATGCAGAGCTACGTTGCAAGTTGTAGGAGAATTGGGCTATGTCCAACAGCTTCACCCAATCTCATTGGTTGGCAATCACGTAGTGCCGGAGATATTGCTCCAAGAGTGAATTGATTCTTTAAGTCTGGCCATCCATCTGAGGGTGGAGGCTTGTGGAGACGTATAATTTAGATCCCAACAACTTGAACAACTCGATCCAGAATCGTCCCAAGAACCGAGAATCTCGATCACTAATGATGTTATATGGGACTCCCCAATACTTCACCACATTCTTCATCATCAACTTAGTTGCCTCCTCTGCTGAGCAATGTAAGGGTGCAGTAATAAATGTTGCCTACTTCGAAAACCGATCGACTACCACTTGTATCGATCCAAGTCTCCCTAATGCAGGCAACCTTGATATGAAGTCCAAGAAAATGCTCTCCCATGGCTTTTCTAGTACGGGCAGCGGCTCCAAAAGTCCCATTAGCTTCTGTTGCTCTACTTGTCCTGTTGACAAGTAGGGCATGTTCGAACATATTCCTCCACATCTGTCCCCATCTTCGGCCAATAGAAGGCCCTCTCCACGAGAGCCATTGTTTGATGGATACCCGGATGTCCAGCCTAAAGGGAATCGTGATACTTTTTCAAGAGTTCACGCCTCAAATTATCTGCTCGCGGAACATAAACTCTATTCCTTTTGGTGTAGATGAGTCCCTCCTGGACTCAAAATCATCGTGCCTTGCCCTCTTTGATGAGTTGCATCAGGGTTACTGCCTGAGGATTGCGATACAATCCATCCTTGATCCTGGAAAGGAAGTTGGAGTGCAATTGACTTGCTTGGCCTCCACCCTCTAACTGTATAGCATTCACCAGTTCCACTTTCTGGCTCAGTGCATTGGCCACGACGTTTGCTTTTCCTGGCTTATACTCTATTACCATGTCAAACTCAGCCAAGAAGTCCTGCCATCGTGCTTGCTTTGAGGAGAGTTTCTTTTGAGTTTGGAAGTAACTCAATGCGACATTGTCTGTCCTTAGCACGAATGGTGCTCCCAAAAAGTAGTGTCGCCACACTAGTAGACAGTGGACCACTGCTTTCATCTCCTTCTCATGCACAGGATATCGCCGCTCGGTCTTGTTGAGCATACGACTCTCGTAGGCCACTGGATGACCCTCTTGCATAAGAACTCCCCCAATAGCAAAGTCAGAAGCATCTATATGGACTTCAAAGACTTCTTATAGTCTGGTAATCTGAGTACAGGTTCCTCCAACACAGCAGTCTTTAGGTCTTGAAATGCCGCTTCACATTTGTCCGACCATCTCCAAGACTGCTCCTTCTTTAGCAACTCCGTCAGCGGAGCTGCGCGCTTCGAATATCTAACTATAAAACGTCGATAATAGTTGACGAACCCAAGAAAGGATCTCAACTCAAGCACCTTCTTTGGTGTTCGACAGTCTACCACAACTTACACCTTAGACTTGTCCATTCGGATGGAATCATTGCCGATTTGATGCCCCAAGAATAAAATTTCCGTCTGGGCTAAGTAGTACTTTTCCCTTTTCACAAACAAGATGTTCTCCCTAAGAACTTTGAAAATTGTTCGGAGGTGCTTAACATGCTCCTCAAGTGTTTCGCTATAGACGACGATATCGTCTAAGTAGACGACCACATACTTGTCCAGATTCTCCTTGAACAGTTGGTTTCATTAAAGTGCAGAATGTGGCCGGAGCATTAGTTAAGCCGAAAGGAATCACATCTGAGAACTCCTTCAGGATGTTCGCCACAACAACAGGTTCTTAAATGGCCTCCCCGTCAAGTGTCTCTAGCTTCATAACAGCTACAAAGGTTGATTCTCCTTTTCGCACCCCTTTCTTCAATTGTAAAGCCGAGATTTGTTGTGGGTGCTTGGTTCTTCCTCGAGAAACTAGCACCACACAGGGATCGCCAGTAGACATAGGAAGTTCAGGAATGGCATTGGCACCAACTTCGCCGCGTGCATGAACTGCATTCCGAGAATCACTTGGAAGTCGTCCAATGGCACCGCCATCAAGTTTGTGCTCTCGCTCCATGTTCCGATCTTGATGGGGACCCCCTTTGCTCGTCCGGAGATCCACTTGGCCTCCGAGTTCACAACCTTCATACGACTTGGGCTCTTCTTCAAGATTAATCCAAGTCGCTTAACTTCACGATCGACAATAAAATTATGGGTAGTGCCCGTGTCCACCATTGCACGGGTTGTTCGGCCATTAAGCTTGATGTCCACATACATCACCTCGCTGCTTCCTGCCTTCGATGGCTTTGCCTTTGTGTTCTCCCCCACTTGACTCCGCAACGCATTCAACAAACGCATTGCTCCCATCCTAGGTCCTTGTGACGCCTCACTGTCGCTATTGGATCCAGAACTACACGAACTAAGGGCAACAGCTTTGCCCTTGTCCGACTTGTGGGGATATATTGATGCAGTTAAAGCATTGAGTGCTTGCTTTTGCGAGCACTCCCTCACCATGTGCGATCCTCCACACAAGAAGCACCAGACTTTGGCCTTTTGAGCTCAGTCCCTTGTGAAAATTCTTCTTCTTTTGTTCGCCCCCAGACTCCTTCGCTCGAGAGTATTTTGTTGGGCGATTTCCTAAAGATTGTTTATTCTTTCTCAAATCCTCTGAAGAAACAAAGTCAGTTAGCCTTTCTGTGGCTGCAATTGCTCCGACTACGTCGGTGACATTCCTCCAATGTAGTTCTTGTTGTGCCCATGGATTCAAGCCATCGAGGAAGTTGAATAACTTGTCCTTCTCGGAGATGTCCTGTATATCTAGCATCAGTGCTGAAAATTGTTACATATAGTCTCCGATTGATGTACTTTGGCGAAGTTGTCTCAGTTTCCTTCTTGCGACAAACTCGGGTTCTCGGGCAAGAACTGAGTTCTCAACTCTCGCTTCAAGTCTTCCCATGTATCCACTCGACATCGACCTTGGATCTCCTACCAACGGGTTTGCCACCGACGTTTTGCATCTCCATTCAGATACATTGTTGCTATAGCAACTTTGGTCTCTTCAGAATTGAGCCTCGTAGCACGAAAATATTGTTCCAAGTTGAACAAAAAAATTTCAAGCTCTTTGGCATCCCTAGCACCCCCGTAGCAATGCGGCACTGGTGCCCTGAAGCTTTGTGATGATGCAGCGCCGATATTGTTCCCTCCTGCATCAAGAGTCATTGTTAACACCATCACCTTATTCGTGAGTTCCGCCACAACTTCGTGTAGATGTCGTCGGAATTTTTGGTGTCCTCTGTCAGTCGATCGACCAGGGATTCAACTTTCTCAATCCGAGATTCAGCTTCTTCTTGCGAGCTCTCTACCCCAAGGAGCCTTCGTTGATCTTGGTAGAGTTCCTCCAAGCTCGCTTCAAGAACATCAAGGCGGGTTTCTGGCGTTGTAAGTCTCTCCTTGTGGCCTTTTTTCCCGATTGGTGCTCCAGATGGCGCCTCCTCCGCTCACGGAGAATACCCAACTTCACGCCCATCTTATTCACTGTCGCGCTCCTCATGAGCGACTCCAACAGTTTGCGAGCGAGTTTGCACTTGTAGCCCACCTACGGCTGCTTGGAGCAAGGGTCCAGCTTGCCCCATCTTACTCGATTGACCACGATGTTTCACCATGGCGAGATTGCGAGTCTCCTTCGCTGTTCGTTTGAATTGCTTGTCTTCTCTGATACCACACTGTCACAGACTTAGTTGAATTTACCTAAGCCGTGCAGCACCCTAGCGGCACTCTTGAAGACTCAACTGAAATTGCCTAAGTCGTGAAGCAACCTTGCCCACTATTCTGAACTTAGCTAGGATTGCCTAAGTCATGAAACGCCCAAAGCGTTATCTGTCCGCAAAGGGTCAGCCCACTTGCAACCTTGTGCGGATCCCGTAGGACCTGCAAAGAAGAAGTTGATTGGCTTAAAAACGAACGACGGACAAGTCCTGATGTCTCGCAAAGAGGGAAGCTATACAAGCAATTCGTCGAACATCTTAAGTGCAACAGAGAAAATAGAGAAAGAGAGCGAAACAGGACTTTAAAGGGTTGTAAGAACGGTCGAAAGTCCACAAACGACGATTCCTAAGATATCATACGCAAGACAAGTTCAATTATTGATGAAAGCCTACGCCCGACATATACCCGAAGCCCCATCCAGCATGGTGCTACCCGGGGTTCAGTGCTGAGATGGCTGACATTTCGCGCCGCTCAGAGCAATCACCGCAGCACACGAAAAATGCCACAAAACGGAACTGTTTTGGGCAATTTTGGCTCCGCGCGATGAGCGATCGTTCTACAACATTCTAGATTGTTTTCGCTCCTATTTCTTATGCCAAAACACATAAAATCAAGGTAAAACAAGCTGTCAAACATCTGTACAAACAAAAAAAGCGATGAACGATTCGCTGAGCGAAGAATTTGGGGTTGAGCGACGACCATTCGTGACAATAAGGGGGGATCGAGGAAACCCAAAAGTTAGAGGACAAAGCCGAGTAAGCAAACGTTGCTACTAAGGAAGCTAAGGCGAACAAAATTGATGCAAGCCCTGCAACATGATGGAGGCCATGCATGAGAGTAAAGTCTGTCTTTTCATCGACCAAGGGAACTGCTCGGAGAACACAGTCGATTTAAAACAGGAAGTCAAAAGGGGCGAGGAAGCGACAACGAGTCAAGAGGGACTCAGCTACCCAAAACCAAGCAGCGGTTAAAATGAAAGTGGACTTAAAGGAGTGTCATAGTGCCTCATAGGCAAATCTACCGATCACGAAAAAAGGGACACAAATGCAACACAACATATTGTAGATCATGGTCATAGTATCGTCATGTTACCACAAAGGGGGGGTTTTCGTGGTGTCATCTATCCCTTACTCTAATAGAGGGAGAGCGCTTGGTCATTAAAGGGGCCGAGAAGGTGGAGAATGTAAAGGCAAACTCTAAGTACCGAGACAAAGCTGAAGGGCAAAGGCTAAGAAACTTCATAAGACCGGTGTCAATGGGCTTCTCATCAAAATAGTCAAAAGTGGGGATTTCAAGTCGATGCAAGTAGTGCTCGACTACGGAATGAAGTAGGCAGTACGCGGTGCTATAACTTTTCTACTTAGTGTAGTTGACAAAGATGATAGAGAAGATGGTACAATCCAAAAGCGACCAAAACTATTGGAGACTTGCTCCAAGTTGAGGTGAAAGTTTGCTTTTTTTAGGCAAAATTTTTTACATTCCCCAAGTTCAATGGCAGTGAGAAGGTAAATCACAGTAGTTAACTCAACGCAAGGAGTGCAAACACTTCGAGTGCTTTAGAAGTGTGAGAAAAAAACAGGTGAAGGCTAGTACCCAACTCAATGCATGGAGTACAATTCTCGAGGAGGTAAACGAAGTCGAGTAACCTTTGTCTTCTTAACCGTTTTGAGAATGAGCAAAAAACGAGTACCCCAATTCTCCTATTTATCCAGCAGAATTCTACACAGGTTCAAAGACCCTTCAAAGAAACTTAATAAAAGACAACGGTTGTCAAATCCTCACCAATGTGATCGGAGCTACTGAGAATAGATTGTCTGCTTTATCTCCCAACAAAATGCTAATTGAAGGCGAAAATAATGTTAACCTACTTGGAGGCAACAACTAAATGAAAGAGGAATCAATGGGCAAATTTTATAGAGGAAAGACCAAAAAATTTCGAAGTCTGTGAGGCGATATTCATTAAAGCTTCAACAGGCATCCACCCAATTCAGGCGGCATGAGACATTTGAGAGACTCACGCATAACAAGGATGGTTTTTTCCTTCATCTAAAGGTTCCACAGGAACCAACAAGGATCAGCACAACTCAACCGACCCCACATCAGAGTTATTCATTGGCAGGTTGAAGCAGCATGACGAATCAAAGGTCGATTACTCAACAATAGTGAAGGAGAGCAATTCTGAGGCAAGAGACGTGTTGCAGTTGTAGCAGAAGATTAAAGATTCAGCAAACGCGAGGAGACGCAACGTCCGCAAAGTCTTCAATGAGGATGTCGAGGGAATAAGTGGAGGAGAATGTCACAAATAAAGTTGTAAATAGGGTGTTCGATGTAATGATCGTGTATGTTTATATCATTCGATTTTGCACATGCTTTGCACAGCATGTAAAGGGCTTGCAGTAGGCTTAGCAAACTAGGTTTAATTGGCTTTTGTGGTCGTTTCAGACTTGTATATGCAAGTTGTGTGTAGTCATCACGCAGAGGCAAAAATGCCAAAAACAAGCCATCCAAACCATTTTAAGGGTTTTTAAGCTCCACAGAATGGTGCAGAAAGTCAACCAGTATAGCACCCAGAAGTTACCCGAGTGGCACATAGCTAGATGGGCCTTTGGGGTAGTGTCTAGGGCAGGTTCGCTGCTTTGTTCCGCAACAATGTCATGTGGGCACTTTATGGGGACTTTTGGTTTGTGGCAAACTACATTGGACGCTTTGTCGCATGACCATTCAAAGCTTGCAAAGTTCATGTTTGTAATTTGCATTACCTATCAAGTGTTTGTTGAAATGGCTGCTTGTGAATCTCAAATTAAACGCTTTCTCTAACCCGTCTTCTCCTCTGTAGGTCCCTAAGGCGCCATAAGAGGTTTCGAACAGGTAGACCCCTTGTTGACAGACACGCAAGGGTGTCACACAACACAGACAAAACCAACTAAGTCTATGACAAGTCGACCCTAGTCGTGCAACCTCAAAGCAACGAGGAGAAGAGAAAGAAGACTTTTGCACCGTTACAACCAACTTCCGACGACAGCCTTCTTCCTCACGTTCTAATAGCCCAAAGCTCCATTAGCTCCATTAAAACTTCATCCGGTTCTCGAAAGTCCTCGATGCCCTCTCGAGCCTTAGGATTTTATAGCAACAACGAAGGAAGGAGAGGCAAACGATTACGCTAAGAGCACCGATGTGTTGTCCAAAAAACAACCTACATTTTCATGCACCCATAAGATTCCTTTCATGCTTCTATTTCCATTGTTTCAAGTATCATAGTTAGGACTTTAACTTTACGAACAATAGAGATTGTTTTCTTTCGATTTTATGTTTGGTTTTTCCGTCATAATTCTCCCCACCAAAACTTTAATCCAATAAGTGATGTTGAGGTCGATAGATTATCAAACTCAAACCCCATACGAATCACCTTTCCTTTAAAAAAGGATGAAGAAGTGGGATGATACGAAAATTCCAATACTAGTCTATACTGTGTTCCAGCAAGCCGATGAAGCAACATCAAATAGTGAAGTTAAGAGGAGTGAAGAACGCAAGCAAATTTATCAGGAGAGAAGAGAAGCACATACCATTTAATTAATTTTTTAACTAAAACGAGGTAAGTCCAAAATGATCAGTGAAGGTGGGGCCATGAGCTAATCATGCATATTCAACACCTCATGATCCTGAGCATTATCATTATAATATGTCAACTTTACAAGTAAATTTTTTTAAAGCAACCTCATTTTGTTTAAACAAAAATAAGTAAAAAAATGCATTTTGCATAAGATGTTAGATTGCTGTACAAAAGTCCAAATAAATAAGAACTATAAAGTGCAACTGTTTATTAAATAAACTATGTTCTCACTATCTGTCTGGTTATGAAGAGAATCTTAATGGACATGCATTCAGAAAATTAAATCACCTGAAGGTATTGATGGTAAATTACGAAGGGTGCAGAATATGATAGAAGTGGCAGCAGTTCTTGAACTATTGTCCCCACATCTGATTCTGGGGCAGCAACTATCAAACTACACAAATGAGAAAGGGAATTCAATGAGAATAATACACCACTAAATTACATTGAAATTACACTTACATTACCTACTAAAGCCATTTGTCTTCCACAAGTCTATGATTTCTGGTGGTGGTCTTCTTCCCTTATTGACAGGTTCATGAGTTATTGAAGCATTATTCTCATGTTTGCAATCAATGGTATCAGTGGAACATGAATTTGAGGAAAGGGGATTAGGTTCACTGTTGGCAGGTAAAGTTAACATCTCTTCATTGCTGACTGGTTGGTCCTCCATAAGATCTAATTCCTGATTCATTGGCTCCGCTGATATGTATATTGAATTTTTGTACGAAGAAGATTCAGTAAGTGTAGAGGATTCTTTAGTATTTAACAGAGTTTTTGAGGACTCCAGGCTCTCATGTGATTTACACAGATCAGAAAAAGGAATTCGAACAATCCTGCATTATGAAGTGCAATGATATTCAAGATCACATACATAAAAATATATTCGATCAGATTGAACCATGTTTAAGAGAAAACTAAAGAAAGGTCCATAAATTACTGAAAATGTGATTCCTATTAGATGTTTCTTCATTTTAAACAGATACATGGAGAAGATGGGAACAAGGAAGCAGAACCTCATAAATTTTAAATGGGTAGCGAGAATCATACTATGAAACAAGAATGTGCTATGATCTTGAACAGATCTGCAAAGTTTTCAGAACTTTCCTCAAAGAACCTCCTCACAGTAACATGCCACTGACCATGACTAGCTCATCTATTGATATTCTTTTATTAAATAAAGAGATCAAATATTTGATCCTCCCATAGTTGATATAGTCTGATTTATGTAGACCCTGCCCATAGCACATGCATGCTTGCTTGCCTTTGTAGAGATTTGTTTGTCTCTGTAGGCTTCACAACCTTTTACGTGGAATGAGTAAAAGATACTGCATGCAGTCTATAGTGACTTGTCAAAGTCCAGATTAGCTTTGATGCACTTACAGCAATTTAGGGCCTCAAATCAAGTGCAAGCTAAAGATTATTTCACTAGATCCTTGTTTCCATTAAAGTACTCAAGATTCATCCTTCACATGCACAAAGGGTGTAATCCTAAGCAACTATAATCAAAGTTTAAAAAGACTGGTCTGATATTGACACTGAAACCCAGTTAGACAACAAGAAAACGAAGACACCATGATGTCTTATATTTAGGGTCAACTCGATGAAACATTCCTCGCTACTAAGCTTTCCAATGGTAATGATTTGTATTTGGTAAATTTACAGTGGCAGTGGCATTCTGGCATACAGTTTGACCAGTGCATACATTGTGGTATGGTCACTATTCTGTAAAATTTCAGACGACAATAACACGGATGCAGGCCATGGCAGCAACTAAGACCTCAACCGTAAGGGTCACTAGAAATTACTATATCAGACCCTTGGTTACATATAACAGAAAGTTCTAATCTTGTAGGCATGATGTGCCATTAAGCAACAACCCCCCCAACCCCACCAATTCCATTCTCTTCCACTTTTGTTTTTCCTTTTTCCTTTTTTTATTTATACACAATCACAGAGTAGTTCAATAAACTGTTACCAGCAGACAACCAACCCCTATAAAACCATGACTCACCCATATATTGTCAAATTGGATTTTAACGCCCTCTGCAACAACTTAAAATATCATCAAATAGGATAAGCATTAGTTACCATTTTAGGTTCCTTATGTAAAATGACTAAGATATTTCTCAATCATATTTAATAGGAGACATGCCAATAATGAAAATTATTGTATTTGGTTGACATTCAGACTAAAAAACTTTTTAACACATATCAAATGTATGTTCTAACACATGTTCTAAGGAGAGAGGAACTTATTCATGAAGATAATCATATCTAATAGGAATAAGTTTTTTATTCCGAATGACCAAGATATTTCTCATTCATATCTAATAGGAGACATGTCAATCATGAAAACTATAACTTATCCTTTGTATTTGGTAGACATTCAGATTAAAAAACTTTAACACATTTCAAATGTACATTCTAACATGTGAGAGAGGAACTTATTCACAAAGATAATCATATACTATTCTTGAAGTCTTTGTTCTAGTGCAAGTGTCCGACATCTTTCCTATGCACAGCCCATATGGAACTATAAACATTTCAAATGTGCAATTGTTAGATTATTCAAAATTTCAAAATTTCAAATCCAAGAAACAAACAAGCATACAAAACAATTTTAGATATTCCAAGGAAAAAAATTAGTACTTAATAAGAACTGATACCCGCTGAGGTTTGTAGATGCCACTGACACCGTTTTAAATAACCAAGAGTTCAAACTAATAATCAAGAGATTTCTATATATAGTATCCACAAGGAAAGTAGTATCAAAATTGGTTTGCAAATTTCATGAAACATCATGCACCTAAAGTGTAGAATTACTCCAGAAGATTACTTTGAGGACTATGCAGATAGCTAGAGATTATTCACCAACTGCTCTCTCTCAAGGTCAAAAGGCCAACCAGCAGTATAGTCCTTTATCCATAGGATGGATTAAGTTAAACACAGGTTCGTTTGATCTTAACAATTGTTGCTGAAATTAATACATTTCAGAAAACTGATAGTTCTCTCTGTTTCCACACCTTCTGTGCCAATGCACACTGCAGCATCCATCATCTATTTTGTGGCCACAGAGTTCTTAGAAGGTGTCAAGAAGTCTAACAACAAAAAGAGGTCTGATGCAGGTGGTATGGGGGTGTGGTGAACAAAAATAATAGGTGAAGGAGTCCAAGAATTCAGGAACAACAAGGGATAGCAATGAGGATGTTAACTCATCCTCTAACCATGACTTGATTAACTTTTTCTATTAGTTTGAATAATGAATTAATAAATCTAGTCAAGCAGACGTGAAAATAACTAAGGAAAATAAGAGGGGTTAAAGGGGATCACTTTCGAAGGACCAAAACGGAGCATGTCAAGAGCTAGTTCTTAGTCCTTAACAAGACAGAACACAAGGGGTTAAATCAATCATATTCTGAAGTTCATTACATCATTTAAGATTCAAGGATATTCCTCCTATAAAGTGACAGGACGATATTCAAAAGTTCTAAAGCTCTTGGCCGGATTGGATAATGGTGGCGACGATGGTGGCTACTACTACATCACCAGTGGCAGTGTGCAACGGTGATGATGGTTGCTGTTCGCTAGCAGTGAATTGTGATGGCTATGATGGTGCTTCACCGGTGGCAATGTGTGGCAGCGGTGATGGCTGCTTCTGCTGCTTGTGTGCGACAGTGATAATGGCTAATGAAGGAGAAGAGAGATGGGGGAAGGACAGAAAGAAAACAAAGGATAGGCCTCTCACCCTAGAGGACTCTCTCCTCACTTACGTATCTCAGGTGAGGATCCCTCACACTTGAGGACTCTCTTCTCACTTAGGCATCTCACATAATTTTATGCTGGTTACAAACTCCCAAATTCTTTTGGAATCGATGCCCTTTAAATGAGTGTCACACCCCCCTTCGAGAAGCAAAATATGTAGGGATTTATAGGATGGAGACGTGTGTCCTACCCTTGAATGAATATTGCATAACCTCTTCTAGAAAATAGAAGGGCAGGGATTCGTAGGATAGAGACATGTATCCTCTCGAAGATCCTCTACTAAGTGCACTTTGAGATGTGTGCATGGCATCCCCTTTGGTGATCCCCATACAAGCTCAAGCACAAAGCTCAATTCAATGTCTCATGCTCAAATCCCACTACAATCTAATAAGAAATAAAAACACATATAGGAGCTTTCCGTCATGCGAGCACGTGTCCAGTCAACTCGAGTCAAGCATGCATCACCCTATCCTTGTTGTTGTAATCATATGGATCAAAGTCTTAAGTTGATCTATCTGTAAGTCTAATACCCCGGCATTGATCGAGTCGTCATATAAGGGTATGTCGGTGCAAGCCTTGACGTGAAAAGGTCGAGTCCTTGCTGCGATGTTTTGTTCGACGTCTTCTTCATGGTTGTGTCTCAAATGGATACTACTCTCTCCCCTTTGATGTGACATTCTTTGCTCGATCATCTTCCGTTGCAGGGTTGTTTGGGGCCTGCATTTAGCCCATCACGATTTCCACCTATCGGGCTAATACTGCCATTCAAACAGTAAGGTCAACCAAGGTTTTTTTTGGTTGTTTGCCATCATCCCATCAGTGCCTCTTCCTCCAAGTGAGTGTGACGTGAACTCCAACTTTTGTAGTTCTTCGCTCGACTCTTCGTAGCAGTGTCTCGTGGTCACCATCCACAAGATAGTTGCTCCAATATCCGTATAAGATTCAGATTCGACAATCCGTCAACTCAATACCACCTTTCGGATGAAAGTTTTGGCGGAAAAAAGACCTATTGCCAGAAGATCAAATGAAAAACCGAAAAAAAAAACCTTAATTGCTTGTAAAGCTAAACTACTAACTACAAGACTTAAAAGCAATGGAATTAAAAGTGCGTAAAGAGATTAATAGGTACGTAGAGCATAGGTTATCTTTGAACAACACTTGGGTGCTCTCTACAAATTGTATATCGCTACCGATTTCGATCTTCTCTCACCATCGGAACCTCCTCTTAAGACGAAAACAATATGTAGCAAGTGTTGGAGGCTTTTCACAACAACTAGGCGGAGCTTGATGCAGAGCTTTGGTTGTAAGAACTCGAGGAAGAAGACTGTAGCTAGGACTGGCTGCACCTTATAGAGTTCCTCCCTTCTCTCTTCTCTCTTCTCTCTTTTCAGACTAAAATAGCTAAAGTCGGTTCGGCATTTGCTTAGGAGTTCTTTGATTGTGTTTAGATACAGGCACACCCCTTTGTTTTATAGAGTGAGGGGCATCCCAAATCCTTAGGGTTTAAGGAATTTCCTAATAAGGCATGCACACCTAGTACTTTCATTATAGGGTTGCTGCACACCCCTTGCTTGGCAGTTGCTCCTATTGGAGCGAGGACTGCTCTAATCTGAGTCCTATCAGAACTTGAATTAAGGTAAATGGACTATTGGGACTTGGGCTTTACTTTGTCAAACAAGGCTTTAAGTCTTCAAGAGGCCCTTAGATAGGATCCACCAAAATGGTTGAATGGTGTTGAGATCATCCCTGATCAATTGGATGTCATGCATTAAAGGTAACTCATTAGGGAGTTCTTTAGGATTTATGTCAAAAGAATCCTCTAAAATTTCTTGGATATTAGGGAGTAGCTTGATCTGGCATTCGGGACGTACTTCTCTAGCTACTAGGGCAAAGCAAAACCTGATCCTCTAAGCTCGACGAGGGAAAGGCCTGATCTCTAAATGTGGAAAGGCTTCGATGTAGGTGCATGTGTTGAGACTATCAACTTAAACGTCTTGGCTCGAATCTCCTTAGGGGGTGAGAGGACCAACTTAATCTTATCCTTATTGTGTTCAAAACAGTAGGTATTGGCTTCGACACAATGTGAGATGTTGTCATTAAACCAAGGCCTACCAAGCAACACAGGAGAAACATCTATTTGAAGCACATTACATTAAACTTGGTCCTTATATACAAGGTTTTCCTTACTGAGTGGTAAGGCCTATACCGCCCGGTACGTACCGGTCCGGCAACAGACCGATACACGCACCAACCGCTACCAGGCGATACCACTAAAATCGACCGTCAACGGTCGATTTCGACAGTCGACGGTCGATTTCCACAGTCGGCGATCGATTTCAATCGTCGGCGGTCGATTAAGGGAGAAATCGACCATCGACGGTCGATTGAGGAAGAAGAAGAAGAAGAAGAAGAAGAAGAAGAGGAAAAGAAGAAAGAAGAAGCGGAGAAGAAAAAATACCTCGCCTGCATGCCCTAGCTGCCCACAGGTCGCCCTTGTCGCCCATGGGTCGCCCAGGAGCCGTCATTGCTCGTAGGTCACCCACACGCCCTCACCACCCGCGGGCAACTTTTCTCCCCGCGCAAGGAGAGAGATCGAGATGACGTGGCCCTTGCACTGTGCATACTGCCCGGTACAGTACCATACCGGTACCAACAAAATGTAGATACACCGGTATGGACCGGTACGTAAAACCTAATATATAACTAAACTGATGGGAACTAGACATCTTTGAATAACAAGTATGTTGGTTTGAGTGTGGTTCAGATTTTGTCCAAATTTGACTAGGACAATTCAGGATACTACATTAAGACTACTTCCACATCTATGATAAATTGCAGTTATGATCGTTATGCTGTGTATGTGTGAACCATGCTCGTGCGATGCCCCTTGTCATTACTTGTGTCCAACAAGATCATGTTTGTGCAAAGGAGCTTCACAGAGTGGTGTAGAATATCCCCTAGGTCATCTAAGTTGAGGTGGATTTGGCAAAGGGCTAAAAATTAAGGTATCCTCGGAGTGCCCTTTGCCTAGGTGGCAACAGGATTGCTTCAAGAGCGATTAAGCGCATTTTGAAGTTCTAACTGTGACCTTGAAAGTAAATGGGTGATACAAGGAATTAAAAGATTGAACAGGTTTGCTTTAATGCCAATCTGATGTGGGGTGGTGGGAGTGTGCCTAGATAGAAAAATATGTAATGAACAGTGAAAGTCAAATAACTTGGGAAAGACAAGGGATAACAATGAGGATGCTAACATTTACCCAATCATGACTTTATTGACTTTTAGATTAGTTTGGGCAATGAATGAATAAATCTAGTCAACCTAGTGCGAAAATAATTAACTAAAGAAAATCAAGAGGGGTTAGAGAGACTCATTTAGGTGGAAGGGCCAAACCGGAGTATGCTAAGAGATAGTCCTTAGCAAGATACAATCGAAGAGGCTGAATCCATTATATTCCCCAAGTTCATACATCGTTTAAAATTCAAGGGCAGGGAACATTCCTCTCATAAAGTGCCTGAACAATATTTAAAACTTCTAAAGCTTTTGATCAGATTGGATGGTGACGACAATGATGGCTCCTACGGCTTCACCGGTGGCAGTGTGTGACAACGATGATGGCTGTTGCTGCTTCACCGGGGGCGATGTTCGGCAACAACGGTAGTTGCTACTGTTGCTTGTGTGCCGGCAATGATGGTGGCTAATGAAGGAGAAGAGAGGTGGGGAGGAGAGAATGAAAACAAAAGATAGGACCTCTCACCCTTGAGTAATCTCTCCTCACTTAGGTTTCTCAGGCTAGGGCCTCTCACCCTTCAAGACTCTCCTCACTTTGATAATCCCTTGGATGAAAACCCCCGGATGAATGCCACATATCCCCTTCTAGAGGAGAGATGGATAAGGGATCATAGGCTGGAGATGTGTCCCCTCTGAGATCTAAGATCCTCTACAATATGCACTTCAAAATGTGTGTATTGTATCCCCTTTGATGAACCCCATACAAGCTCAAGCCCAAAGCATAACACAATGTGTCACATGCCAAAATCCTACTACAATCTAATAAGAAAATAAAAACACATGTAGAATGGACCTTCCATAGGCATTTAAGACCATGCTGCTCTGAGGTAGCGATCGAGAGCTCTTCACATCCTCTTGGACCACCGTAACATGTCATAGTGCTCTGATCCCCATCAAGGTCCAAGAGCCATTTTGGAGACATGCAAATGCATCCTAGAAGCAGGAAGACATCACTTGGCATATTATGAATTTTTCCATAATATGTTCGGCAAATAATTCTTTTAAAGAAATCACATATCATGCATCTATAGCAAGGTTCACCGTACAAGTCTGTATCGATGTACCGAGCTCAGCTCGATATGGTACAATACGCCGATACCGAGCGGTATGCATAGGCATACCGCTTAGTATATATATAATATAATATAATATAACTTAAAAATAAAAAAAGGGCGACGTCGCCTAGTTCCTTCTCCCCATGCGGGGAGACGTTTATTCTCCCTACGCTATCACAGACAAAAATATAAACAAGATGTTCAATGTAATGCTCATGTTTGTCCGTATCTTTCAGTATTTTGTACATGCTTTGTACAGCAACTAGCGAGCTTGCAATAGACTTAGCAACCCTAGTTTGGTTAGCTTTTCTGACCGATTTCGACTTGTAAATGAGAGTTGTGTCACATGGACACTTCTGGGGATTTCGGTCTGTAATAGACCTTGATCCTTTGTGTGCAATCGTTCAAAGCTTGTAAAGTTCATGGTTGTAATTTATATTGGCTATATAAAGTGTATGCTAAAGTGGTTGCTTGTGGATCCCGTGGGAAATGCTTTCTCTGACCCGTTTTCTCTTTTGTAGGTCCTAAGGGACCCTAGGAGGTGTTGGAGAGGCTGACCTTTGCGGACGGGCACGCAAGGGTGCCGCACAACTTAGGCAAAATCAGCTAAGTTCATAACAGATGGTATCAAAGCGAGAGGACAAGCACATGCAGAAACACTTGTCATGCAAACATGTGGGACCTAGCTGAGCTGCGTGGAGGGTAGCCAACACGCGCAATCGTTTGGGAGAACTGGACATAGAGATGTAGGGAAAGGAGTCACTCAGAGGAGCGGGCATCCATAATTGTATTCAGAGGAATGGCCAACCCTTTGCGCGAGAGGCACAATGAGGACAAGCAAGCTAGAAAGAATACGTAGCGCACAAAGTTTGAGATGGCTGAGTTCGTGCTACAGCTCGACGTTGGCAACCAAACTTGGCAATGCTCAAGGCAAGCGGGACACTTGGTAAAAGATGAGACCGTGCAAAGTGGGATGTGTTGTGCAACGACCGAAAGAGTTATGCAAAGCTCACAAAGGTGAGGGGAATTACTAACTCAAAGAATTCGATACTCATGCAACGGCTTGTATGCGGACGATGGAGTGTTTGTGGTCCTCCCAAGACGACCGAAACTCGACGCCATGGAGCATTGAAATTTTCTCTTCGGCATAGAAAGGATACGTCCGTAGGAGACTGAAGTGTGCAACAAGTTCAGCACGTTGCTAAGCCTTAAAGGGTGCAACGGGGGTTGTATTGGCGAAGAGTCGCAATCTAGCAAACGCATTTGTGGGGGTAGAACAACACACAGATTGTTCAGCAAGACGAAGTAGTCCAAGGGGATGGTGGTCTCCGAAACTTTCAGAGGGAAGAATGCAAAGAGGAAAGTTGCTCCAACAGGACAGATATCTAGGAGGAATAGGTTCTGGTTCTCTAGAGGAAGAATCATGTGCAGCGGACCGCACATCTTAAGGAAGAGTACCTTAGCACAATATCTCTACAAAGCTCAATGGATCAAGCGAGTAGCGATGAGTCATTGCATGATCTCGAATGAGGTAATGTATTGGTGGATATATTGCGAGATCAAGTGAGGGAGCAACCATGGCAACATCATACGAAGGCACACTTAGAGTCGATGTGGAAATCAGACTTAACGGAGGGCTGACCCATGGAATGGTGGGCGTGAGAGCCACCATCAACTCAATGCAAATTGAGGAGCGGAGCAACTTGGGTGGAATTTGGTGAAGTATCCAAACCGCATGAAGGGAGTCGACATAGAAGATGGAACATGGAGCGAAGGCACAAAGCTTTCCTTGGACAGAGGTCAAGGACATGAACTCTTGTAAAGGCAAGAGTGGGATGGGTTCTTCATTTTGATGGGGCAGACTCATCTTGCATGGTGCCAAAGACGAAGGGAGCTTTGAGGCACATGCACCTTGTCTCAAAGATGCATTTGACGAAGGAACTAAGGTGATTCAACTTGCGAAGGCGAAGTTGGGATCAAAAGACCGTAGCATGGAGCAAGAGGACACAGAGGCGAGCACTCTTGAAGAATATGCCACAGTGCTATCATTTGAGTGTCATGAAGGAAACAGTGTGCAACGGAGATTATGCTAGTGGGGGATAGAGGCCGGGATCCAGACAATGGTACACCAATTTTAGCGAAGTCTGAAGACTTGAGAGCTAGTAGGCGACGAACTATCCTAGAGCAATGCTTCGTCCGGGTGTGACCCGAGAATGGGTGGGCGAAGGTGAATTGCCAAAGGAGCAAACACAATCGGAGGTGGCGGAGGCCCTACGATGTGTTGGCAGAGGCCACACATAGAAAGATTGTAGTCTGAGTTCATCACACAAGAATCTAACTACAATGGAGATGTCACCAAGAGGCGACATGGTGCAACGGATCGTGGTGGAATAGTTCAAGGCAAGACAACACACGCGACAGAAGTCCCATGAGGGACGTGATCATGCGGAGGTATGATCAGGAGCTACTGAGAGCTCCATTTCGGTGAATACAACGACAAGAAGGGATATGGATTTAAGGAGTGAATGATATGGTACCGTAGTAGTGGGTCTAATCTTGCATCAGATGAAAACCTTGTTCATCAGCATATAGGGGTTGTGTACCACCAAGGGAGAATTCCGAGTGCAAGTACCAGCGAGTCCCATAAGGGGGACTTGATCATACAAAGGTATGATCAGAGCGGCTGGAGAGTTAGACTGCTTCAGTGCTCACATTCGCTTAAGGGAGCCCGACAAGTCAGAGGACAAGGCCGAGTAAGCGAACGTTACTACCAAGGAAGCAATGAAGAACAAAATCGATGTGAGCCTTGCACCAAGGTCGCGGAGGCCATATATGGGAATTGCAATATGTCTTTCCATCGACCAAGTGAAACTGCTTAGAGAACACAGGGGTGTTGAAGCAAGTGGTCGAAAGGGGCGAGGAAGCGACAATGAGTCCAAAGGGGCTCAGTTACCAAAAGCAAAGTGTCGGTCAGAAAAGAAGTGGACTCGGAAGAGTGCCACAGTGCCGCAGAGACGGATCTACCGATCGCGAAGAAAGGGACGCAGATGCAAGGCTACGGATAGTAGGGCCATGGGCCTGGCAACGCCATTGTACCGTAAAGGTGGGATTTCCCCCATCGACCAAGGGAAACTTCTTCTAGAACACAGGGATGTTGAAGCAGGTGGTCGAAAGGAGCGAGGAAGCGACGATGAGTCCAGAGGGGCTCAGTTACCCAAAAGTAAAGTGTCGGTCAGAAGGGAAGTGGACTCGGAGGAGTGCCACAGTGCCGCAGAGACGGATCTACCGATCGCGAAAAAAGGGACGCAAATGCAATGTAATGGATAGTAGGGCCATGGGCTTGGCAACACCATTGTACCGCAGAGGCGGGACTTCCGTGGAGTCATTGATCCTTTGCTCTCATGGAGGGAGAGCGTTGGTCGTGAAAGGGGCCGAGGAGGTGGAGAATGCAGAGGCAAACTCCAAGTACCAGGACAAGGCAAAAGGGCAGAGGCCAAGAAACTTCATAAGACCGATGTCAACGGGCTTCTCATCAAGATAGCCGAAAGTGGGGGACTTCGGGTTGATGTAGAAGTGCTCGACCAAGGAACGAAGTAAGCAGTAAGTGGTGTTGTACCTTTTCTACTCAGAGGAGTAAGCAGCAAAGATGATGAAGAAGATAGTACAATCCCAAAGGCGACCAAAACTATCGAAGACTTGCTATAAGTTAGGGTGAAATTTTGCTCTTTTCAAGCAAAACTTCTTGCATTCCGAAAGTTTAATGGTAGAGAAAAGGTGAATAGTAGCTAACTCAACGCAAGGAGTGCAAACACTCTGAATGCTTCAGAAGTGTAAGCAAAGAGCAGGCGAAGACTAGTAACCAGCTCGATACATGAAATACAACCTCCAGGAGGCAGGCAAAGTCAAGTAACTTTGCCTTCTAAACTCCTAAGAGAATGGGCGAAACCAAGTACCCCAGTTCTCTTATTTATCTTGCAGAGGAGCTCTGCACAAGTTCAAAGACCCTTCGAAGAAACTTAATGAAAGATAATAGTTCTCAAATCCTCAACATTGGTGATCGGTGCTACTAAGAGTAGATTGTCCGCATCATTTCCCAACAGAATATCAATCGAAAGCGGAAGTAATGCGAACCTACTTGAAAGCGACAACTAAGTTGAAGAAAATCGATGGGCCAATTTTATGAAGGAAGAACCTCAAAAACTTCAAAGTCTGCGATGTGATGTTCGTTAAAGATCCAATAAGCATCCACCCAATTTAAGCGACATAAGACGTTTGAGATACTAGCACAAAACAAGGAAGGTCTTTTTCCTTTATCAAAAGGATCCGCAAGAATCAACAAGGATCAACACAACTCAGTCGACCCCACAACTAAGTCATTCATTGGCGAGTTGAAGCAGCATGGCGGATCAAAGTTTGACTACTCAACAACAGTAACGAAGAGCAATTGGGAGCCAAGAGGCTAGTTGTAGCCAGAGTAGAAGATTGAAGATTCAACGAAAGGCGAGGAGATACAGCGGCTTTGATGAGGATGTCGAAGGAATAAGTGGGGGAGAATGTCACAGGCAAAAATATAAACAAGGTGTTCGATGTAATGCTCATGTTTGTCCGTGTCTTTCGGTATTTTATACATGCTTTGTACAGCAAGTAACGGGCTTGCAATAGGCTTGGTAGCCCTAGTTTGGTTAGCTTTTATGGTCGATTTCAGCTTGTAAATGAGAGTTGTGTCATGTGGACGCTTTTGGGGACTTCGGTCTGTAATGGATCTTGATCCTTTGTGTGCAACCGTTCAGAGCTTATATAGTCCATGGTTTTAATTCGTATTGGTTATATAAAGTGTTTGCTAAAGTGGTTGCTTGCAGATCCCGGCGAATAGTAGCGCCGGACTCCAATTTTTTTTTCCCTCTTCTCCCTCTACTTCTTCTCCCTCTTCTTTCACCCTCCCTTGGCTGATACCGCCCAAAATCGACCGCCCACGGTTGAAATTGATCTTTACTACCCGACAACAGCCAGCAACGGTCGAAATCGACCTTTACCGATCGATTTCGGGTGGTAATGGGCCAAAAACAGCCCCAATATACGGGATCGCCCGTTATAGTGACAGTGCAGGGAGAAGAAATAGCTCGCGGGCGACAGATCACGCAGGCGAATAGCAGCGCCAGACTCCAGGTTTTTCTTTTCCCTCTTTTTCTCCCTCTACTTCTTCTCCCTCTTCTTTCTCCCTCCCTTGGCTAATACCGCCCTAAATCGACCGCCCACGATTGAAATCAATCTTTACTACTCGACAACAGCCAGCGACGATCGAAATCGACCGTTACCGATCGATTTCGGGTGGTAATGGGGCAAAAACAGCCCCAATATACGGGACCGCCCGTTATAGTGGGAGAAGAAATAGCTCAGATGATCACGCGAATAGCCGGACTTGAGTTTTCTTTTCCTCTTCTTCTCCCTCTACTTCTTCTCCCTCTTCTTTCTCCCTCCCTTGGCTAATACCGTCCAAAATCGACCGCCCACGGTTGAAATCAATCTTTACTGCCCGACAACAGCCGGCGATGATCGAAATCGACCGTTACCAATCAATTTCGGGTGGTAATGGGCAAAAACAGCCCCAATAGGCAGGACCGCCCGATAACGCAATCCGCGTATCGATCAATCCGAACCGATGTCAAAGATAGGCAATATCGATCGGTATTGCATTTCTTGATCTATAGTGACAAAAATGTGCTAGCAAATCCCTTGGCTATGTTAGCTATTATTCCTCATAGGTCATAGGCTCTTTATGCCTCTATTGGTTTCCCTAATACCTTAGCATTAGCCTTTATGAGATTGATAGTTCAAAATGTTACATGCATGTGCATCTCTGCAAGGAAAAATCAGCTATAGTCGACTGAAGTATTAGATGCAAATATTATCATATATTTATTTGTGTCTATCAATAAATATATTCTCGTATGCCCCAAAAATATATATACATATATAAGCAAAATCACTTATATATCATCTATGGTCAGACGAACAACTCCAGATTGTCAAACCTAACCAAATAGCTCTCGTATTCAAGCTGACTTCTACTTTTTGCTGCATTGCCTTTTTACCCTTTGACCTTAGTTTAATTATCCATACGAAACCAACACCTTATGCAGAAACTAAGTTCAAAATAGAGGTAATAATTTAGAGATCCCTGAGCTCATGCCCCAGTAGGAGAGGTGTACATTTCCTGATCTTAAATTTAATTATCATTCTTCCCTATTTTCTGATTTGCCAAGTATTTAATAGTTTTCAACAACTAACCATCCTAAAACCCAGAATAATATTGCTCTTTAACCCAAAATAAATGTATAAACTGAACAAGATGAGACAATTGAAGAATTATAAGAGAATTATCAGTTAGAGCTGCTTTGAAAATTATTCTTCCAAACATTGGGTGAGCCACTTAGCAAGGAAGAAGTATTAACTCTTTCCTGAGAAAAAGAACTCTACCTGCTGCATACTTCATTACTAAAATTGAACATTCTCACTATATCTGATGGGTAAGGTGTCGCTCCAAAATAAATGCTACAAACATAGCCTGTGCCTGTCATACCAAAGAAAATAATACAAGTAAAACTTAAATTGGAATGCAAAATTCTAACTCCATATCGGATGGAAAAAGTAGCTAAATTCAAAAACTAGAACCTCTGTAATTACATTTTATTTCAGTTCATATGAGACAATCAAGTCTAAGAGAACGCAATTTAAATAGATTAACATTAAAAAATTATAACAATAAACTAATCAAAAAAAAGTAAAAAATGATCTTGCCATTGTTAAGGTAGTCTTCTTTCTAATTTCTTTAGCAACCATATAAATGCTATTTGCTTGTCAAAAATTAAAAAACAAAAATTACTACCTGGATCATTAATTCACATCACTTACTAATTGATTAAACCAAAATGACACTAATATTAATATCAAAAATCAAGTGCTAAGATTGTCATATAAGTATGTATTTAGCAAGATTGTCAAACACATAACTTAAAACATGTCGATATGTTCCATAGGAATAAATTTATGACTTAGAATTTAATCTTACGGCTGCATAAAAGTTCTTGATTAGGAATCTTTGATTAGGTGAAGCATTACCATTATTTTCGTTGTTGACAAGTGATAGGGAAAATATTCACCTCCAATTAGAACCCGACATGTAGCATCCAAATCAGTAGAAGATGAAAGTCCACAACAACCAATCGACCACGTCAGCATCCGTCGAACACAAAATATTCGAAGAATATTCCCCCACTCCGTGGAACATTCCTCTTGACCACTAACAGGTAAGGGGGACTACAAAAGGTGAACCGAGCTACATCTCAACTTAAGCATCGAGGGGTCACATCTGTCGATTGACTCCACATCTAACTCTTGTAGGCATGCCAAGCAATTTTGATGGCTCCTAGCGCAAGTCGGACCAGGACCAAGTCAGGTTGGTTAAGCATTCTACTTGACACTAGATCCAAGGAATAGAATTAGGTTTTAAGGGGTCCATCTTAGGGTTTAGGGTTTGGCATTCAGAAAAATGATATAAATTAAATGGTAAAATCCTATAAGAACATCAAAATATAATTTACAAAAAATACCTATAGAAAACCTTATACAAAAGTTTTCAGAGAACCTACACAAACAACAAGAGAAGACAAATAGAGTAATAACAGAATTTTTAGAACCATCTAAGCCACCTAATCAAAGTGGATTTCAAACTCTACTAGGAAATAAATAGAGATCAAATAAAGTAGTAGGAAAAAAAGTCCTCATAAGAAAGAATTAGAGAAGTAGAAACACTAAAAGCCTCTGATCTAAACTATCTAGCTAGAAACTAATCAACTGTTAATTGAGTTAAAACAAAAGTTGAAAATATAAAAGAAATAATAAAAATATATAAATAAAATTTTGCATGAGAAAGGAAAACAAAACTCTACAAATAAGTTAAAGGCTAAAAATATACCAACAGACATTGACACAACTAAATACAAGAAAAACAGTAATCAAAACTAAACAACAAGCTCTCATACAGTAGTCTACACCAAATCAGAACTCACAGAAAGGCTAGGCAGAATTGAGCAATTACAAGCACCAAAACAAAAAGGACCAATTGGAAAAGAAAGCATAACTAGAAACAAAAGCTTATATTATACAAATATAGAATTTAAATAGCAAAAAGGTCTAATAAAGAGTTTGTAGTGGGACATCCACCCTAATATGACTTTATGGTCTGCTAAATACAAGGTTAGGTATAAAAACACAAAAGATATAATAAAGAGTTAAAAGGGAAATTTGAATCTGTGAGGTGCTTCTACCAAATATAAAGGAATAATTTACAATTATGTGTATGTTAGAGATAAGAGAAATATTCATCTCTACCTTGAGCTTAACATATGGATCTAGGTATACGATTTAGGTTTTAGATGGTTCGACTTTGGATTTAGAGGATGGTATCAAAGTACCAAAAAATATAAAAATAATCATTAGATCGTTTAGCACACTTAGATCTAGAAATTATAAAATAAATAAAAATTAAATATAATTAAAAAGATATAAATCAAATTGTAGAATCCCATAAGAACATCAAAAACATAAATTACAAGGATCACCAGTAGAGAACCTCATACTTAGCATTTTAGAGAACCTATACGAACAACAAGAGAATACAAATCGAAAAACATGGATATCAAATTTTACTAGCAAATATAGACTACATAAGAGATCAAATCAAGGATGCAGCATAAATAGTTAAAGTAAGTTTACAAAGCAGAATAAACAATAAACACCTGATCTTAAAGATAGACCTAAACAATTATTAATTGTGTATGCATAACTAAGGAAGACAAAATTTTAGAAAAAAATATAAAAAAGTTAAGGCTACAAATATGCCAACAATGGACTTTGATACAACCAAATACAAGAAAAACAGAAACCAAAACCAAGAATTAGAATACTTGATCTAGACTAAATCAACACTCACAAACAGGCTAGACAGAATTAAGCAATTACAAGGATAGAAGCAAAAAGGACCAATTGGAAAAGAAAGAATACCCAGAAATAGAAGGTTAGATTATTAAGTAACTGAATTTAAATAGCAAAGGTTTAATAGAGAGTTTGTAATGGAACATGCCCAAATATGATTTTATGTTTTGATAAATACAAGATTAGGAATATAAACAGAAAATATCTAATAAAGAGGTCACAGGAAATTTGATTTAAGAGGTCTTACTACCTACTGAAAGGAATATTTTACAGTTGTGTATGTTAGGGGAAAAATTAGCCAATACCCCAAGCTTGACACTTGGATCCAGGGTTTAGGATCTATGTTTTAAAGGGTTTGTGTTTAGGATTTGGTATCAAAGCAAAAAATATAAAAATAATCATCGATAATTTAACATACTATGATCTTGATATCAAAAAATGAATACAAATTAAATATAATTAAAAAAGGATAATTAGAATGTAGAATCCTTCAAGAACGTCTAAAAGATAATTTACAAGGATCGCCTATAGAGAACCTTGTAGTAAACTTACCGGAGATCATCAGCGAACAACTTTTCCGAAGAGAGAAGAAAGTGGAAATCAAAGTCTACTAGGAAATAAACAGAGATCAAATCAAGGAAGCAATAGTAGAATTAGTTAAACAAAGTCCACAAAAAATAATTAAATATAGCAGTAAATACCATCCTAAATTATTGAGCTAGAAACTAAACGATTATTGATCAAGTTACAAAAAGAAATTGAAATTTTAAAAAGAAATAATAGAAATTTATAAATGCAAATAAAACATATAAATAAAACTGTGCACAAGGTTTAAAAAACTTAAGACAAAAATAATAAAGAATTAAAGCCTACAAAAATACCAACAATACACTTTGAACAAGAAAAATAATAACAACAATCAAGTAGCAAGTTCTAATACAAAATTAGAATACTTTATCTAGACTAAATAAGAACTCATAAAAAGCCTAGACAAAATTGAGCAATTACAAGATTGGGAACAAGATAAGGAAAAATGACTAATTGGAAATTTGAATTCAAGAGGTCTTACTACCAATAGACAGGAATATTTTACGGTGGTGTATGTTAATGATAGGGGAATAATTGCCAATATGCAGAGTGGCACATGGATCTAGGCTTAGGGTTTGGGGTTTAGTTTCTAAAGGGTACATTATAGGTAATTAGGCTTGGTATCATGGTATAAAATATAAAAATGATCATAGATAATTGTCATCATTTAGCATACTTAGCTCAAATTAAAAAATAAATAAAAACCAAATATAATGAAAAAAGATATAATTTAAATGTTAGAATCCAAGAAGAACATCAAAAACATAATTTACAAGAATCACCCATAGAGAACCATATAGTAAAGGTTTCAAAGAACCTACGCGAACAACAAGAGAGGACATGACCTAATCTAAGTGGAAATAGAACTCTACAAGGAAAATATAGACTAGAGATAAATCAAGTAAAGCAGTAGTAGAAATAGTTAAACAAATTCCTAATAAGAAGGAACTAAAGAGAGCAGTATAGACAGTAAACACCCCTCGTCATAAAACTATCGAGTTAGAAATTAAATAGTTGTTGCTTGTGTTAAAAAAGAATTTGGAAATATAAACGAATCATAAAAAATAATAAATATAAATAAAATATATAAAAATTATGTTAAAGTAAGGTCGATAAAACTTTAGAAAAAACTACAAAAAAAAGTTAAAAGGAAAAAAGTATAGAGATATCAAATCAAGGAAGTCATATTAGAAATAGTCAAAAAAAATCCTAATAAGAAAGAATTAAAAAAGTAGTAGAAATAATAGAAATAAATCACATCTGATCTTATAGCTATTGAGCTAGAAACTAAACCGTTATTGATTGAGTTACAAAAATAATTTGAAAATATAAAAGAAATAATAAATAATTTAAAATACGAGTAAGATATATAAATAAATTGTGCATGAGTAAGGAAGATAAACATGTGACAAAAAGTTAGAGGCTAAAAATATACTAGCAATACATTTTTACACAACTACATAGAGAAAAATAATAACTAAAATAAAACCAAGTAGTAAGTTCAATATTAGAATACTTGTTCTACACTACACCAAATCAGAACTCATGAAAAAGCTAGACAGAATTGAGCAATTACAAGGCTAAATAGAAAATTAAGGATATAAACAGAAAAACATAAAATAGAGAGTTCATAAGGAAATTTGGATTTAAGATGTCTTTCCCCTTATAGTAAGGAATCTTTTACGATTATGTGTATATTAGTGATAGGGGAAATATTCGTCTCTAGGAGCTTGACATGTGGACCTAGGGCATAGGGTTTAAGTTTTAAAGTATTCGTCTTAGAGTTCAAGGTTTGGTATTAGAGAAAAACATATAAAAATATTCATATATCATTTAGCACACTCAGATCTAGAAATTTAAAAATAAATAAAAACCAAATATAATTTAGAAAAAGGATACAATTAAATGGTAGAATCCTAGAAAAACATCATATACATAACTGACAAGAATTACCATACCTCTATAAAACATTAGATTAAACTTTTTACAGAACCTTGGCGAACAATAAGAGAAGTTGAATAGACTGATAACATAACTTTTAGAACTATCTAAACCAAGGTTTTCAATTTCGATATACCGGGCGGTACATACCGGTCCGCCAGCTTGCTGGTACGAAGACTGCCTGCTACCGGGCGATTCCGCCAAAAATCGACCATCGGCGATCGATTTCGACCGTCAGCGGTCGATTGAAGGTAGAAATTGATCGCCAACGGTCAATTGAGGGAGAAATCGGCTGTCGGCGATCGATTGAGTGAGAAAAAGGGAGGAAGAAGAAGAAGAAGAAGAGGAAAAAGAAGGGAAAAAAAAGAAAAGAGGAGAAAAAAGACCTATCGCCTACGCGCGGTCCTCGCCCGTGCGCCGTCGTCGCCCGCGGGCGCTCTTTCTCCAGCGCTGGGAGAAAGATCTAGGCGACGTCGCCCCTTTTTCTCTTTTTTTATATTTTAATAATTATATTATATAATATTATATTATAAAATATTTTATTTTATTTTAATATACTAGATGGTATGCACTATACATATCGCCCAGTACCAGTACCGTACCGGTACCAAGATGAACTCGGTATGCCGGTACGGACCGGTAAGTCAAACCTTGATCTAGACGACCTAATGATAATGAAAGTGGAAATTGAACTCTACTAGGAAATAAAAAGAGATCAAATCAAGGAAGAAGTAGAAAAACACAAAGTCTTAATAAGAAAGAATTAAAGAAAGTAGTAGAAACAATAAAATCTTTGACCCTAAAACTATTGAGCTAGAAACTAATCAATTGTTGATTGAGTTAAAAAAAGTTAAAGATATAAAAGAAATAATACAAAATTATATAAATAAAATTGTGCATGTGTAAGGAAGATAAACATTACAAATAATTATAAAAAATCAAAGGCTAGAAACATACTAGCAATAGACATTGACACAACTAAATACAAGATTAACAGTAATAAAAACCAAACCAGTAAGTTCTAATATAATATTAGTTCTTATACAAATTGGAGTGGCTGATCTTCACCAAATCAGAACCGCATAGAAAGGCTAGACAGAATTGAGCAATTATAAGGATGGAAGCAAAAAGAACCAATTGGCAAAGAAAGAATAACTAGAAATAAAAGGTTAAAGTATTCAGATTTAGAATTTAAAAATCAAAGAAGACCCAATAGAGAGTGTGGAGGGGAACATGCCCTAATATGATTTATGGTCTGCTAAATCAAGGTTTGCCATGCCGCCCTGTAGGCGATACGTACCGGTCTGACAGGGTACTGGTACACAGACCACCCCATACCGAGCGGTACAGATTTAATATATAATATTATATAATATAAATATATGTTAAAAATTAGTAGAAAAAAACGAGGCGGCGTCTCGTCTTCCTGCACGGGAGGGTGAGGCGTCGCCTCATTTTCCCGCGCGGGGACAAGGGCGAGGCGCCTCCTCATCTTCCGACGCGGGGACGAGGAAATGCCTCGTTCGCTCGCTAGAAGATGAGGCGTCGCCTCCTCTTCCGGCTCGGGGATGAGGCACCGCCTAGTCTTCCCGCAAGGACAAGGCGCCGCCTCGTTTCTCCCACGAGGCGAGGCTATGCCTCGTGTTTCTCCCACGAGGCGAGGAACATGCCAAGAGTTCATATTGGAACATGCCCTAATATGATTTTATGGTCTACTAAATACAAGATTAGGGATATAAACAGAAAAGATATAATAAAGAGTTCATAGGAATATTTGAATTTAATAGGTCTTTCTGTCTACAGAAAGGAATATTTTATGATTGTGTATGCTAGTGATAGGGGAAATATTTGTCTCTACCCATAGCTTAACATGTGGATCCAAGGTATAGGATTTAGGTTTTAAATGGTGTTTCTTAGGGTTTAGGGTTTGGCATCAGCTAAAAAAAATATTCATATGTTGTTTAGCATAATAGAAACTAGAAAATAATTAAAAACCAAATATAATTTAGAAAAAGATATAAATCAATGAGATCCTATAAGAACATCAAAAACATAATTTACAATAATTACCTCTAGAAATCCTTATATTAAACTTTTCACAAAAACCTACATAAACAACAAGATAAGACAAATAAAGTAATAACTTCTAGAATTATCTAGAGAACCTAAGCAGAGTGGAAATCGACATCCTCATTTTGTGCAATTGAATACTCTCCAAATCTTAGTATCAAACAAAGCCCTTGTTATATCATGTTTCTTCATATTCAACCATTAATGTTATATAATTTTGTACTTAATATTGTCAATAAGTTCTGACTGACTCCTTCAAAAAGATTTCTGTTTATAACCTCCCTGAATCCCGGATTAATGGAAGACTAGTAAACTGGATACACGCTTTTAAGTAACTTAATTAGTTTCAGACTTCCAGTAATAGAGTACTTCCAAAAACTAACAAAGCCTACCTCCTACTCGTTCTGCAACAGCACCAGTAAGTATGCCTCCAATCATATCTACCACGAGGACATCGGAGTGTGCTCCAACATTAGACATGCAAAGGAGGAGAGATAGTGTGTCCACTCTCAAAAACCTATCAGTAACAGAAAAGAGTTCCAAAATGATGCATACTCATTAAGCAAACATACCAGTATTTAGCTACAGATGAAGTTATGATGTAGAAGCATTGGGCTGTGCCAAAGAATGATGTGTTACAAACATGGATATATAGGACTCGAGCCAAAAATTGACTGGTCATAACAAAATGAGACTTGGTATATGACCATCAGAATTAATCTCAAACAGTGATCAATATAGCAAAAGAAGTTTAGAAGTCAATTGTAGTGTGCAAAAGCAACTAAAGCATTACGGTTAGTAGCAAATGCCCATTTATATAAATATTTATGGATCTGCTATCAGCATAAGTTCTGTGAACGTGTATTATTTGTGCATGTTCCTAGAAGCCCACTTCATCTCTACCAAAAGTTTATTTATTTCTATTTTTTGCAAATAAAAAGAATCAAGCATATGGAACTTTATGTGTGAAAATTAGCGTTGGGATATATATCTTGAGAAATTAAAAATTCATGAGGATTTTATGACTTGCAAAACATCAAATAAGTTCAAGTTATTCCACATGTGCAAGTATGAAATCAGCTTTATTTCTCTCTTCATATTTGAAAACTGTGTCATTAGTATTGCATGTCTGACTCAATATACCTTGGTGTTATATGGTTGAGAAACTCATAAACATGTGTGAACCTCTTTTTAATATTTGCCAAAGCATGAGTTATATCTCCACCAGTAAAAGTAAATGTTGTCCTTGTCAACATGATTTTGATTGTGTGCTCATAAACTAGTTTCATAACATTGCTGTTGTTGTAATAAGTGCAGTAAATATATATCACAAGGCTAAATGTGTATATGTAGTTAATCTTGCTATTAGCAGTTATTTGGTTATATGCTACGTCGATTCTTCAGACATGACAATTAGCCAGCAATAAGTGGTGATTTGGTTTTGCAGACATTACAGTTGGACATTGAGGCAGTCATTTGTTTTTATAGCTTTTGTCATTGGACAATCATGAAAATCAGGATTAACACAGTCATACATCATGAAAACAATTTAGGAGATTAAGATAGAACAAATTGTTGCCATTAGAGTCATAAAGCAAATAGCAAATAGTGTAAACAACTTAATGTCTAAGGTTGATACTCTATTGCATCCGACAAAATATGCCCAACACTTTGACAAAAGCTACAAATACAAAGCATATAATATATAGCCAACACAATTTAGAATGAAAGGTATATCAGAACATCAACATTTCTTCGCACAGAAACATAATCCTTCATACAAGTGAACAACTAAAATACTGGATTAGTTGAATCTTGCTAATTACAAGGTTTTAAATACAGGTCAGACTGATACATATCAGTATTTACCAGTCCAAGCACTAGTTTCAAAACATGTACCTCAATACCAGTACATATACAATTCATTTTATATTATTTTATTCAGAAATACTGGGTAGTACAAATTGGTATACGGCCTTATATAGTAGCACTGTATGGGTCCAATATATTATAGATACAGATATTAGATCAATTTAAACATTGGTTAACTACAACTTTCTAAAGACCTAACTTATAAAGAAAGGGAATTCAGCATAAATGAAAATCTAGATAAGATTCTCTATGTGGATGCAAAAGATGCATGTAAACATAATGTTGTATACTTCCACAAATCAGGTTATGTTACTAAAAGAATAATGTGATATGATTGTCGATGTCAATGGCAAAAGAATGCATATGTATTTAATGTTGTAAACTTCCATAGCTCAGTTTGTGATAAGAAGAATAATGGCAAGCTGAAGATCCCAAAGTATCATACATCCATTTTTCAGGCTGTCGTATTATAATCCTTAAGCAGCAAACTAAAAAAACCACAGATGTGACAATGCAAAAGGTGAAAATAATTACCCTGTTCGAGCTGGAAATTTCTTGAAGTATGTCTCACAGATACTTCATAGCAAGAAAAGGAGAACAAGTCAGAATACAAAACAAATGAAGACCAGACTTAAGTTGCAATGAAGACCAATGTATCACCTTCGAGCAGAAGGGCGCCTTAAAAGTACTTTAGGCACATATTTCTTCTGTTTCTTGCGCTTGTATTTCTCCTGCAGACAAATTCATTCATCAGTTCATTTTTCAAAATTCAAATTACAAATAACAAAAATGAGAACATTATCATTCACTTACTTGTGAATACACTGTCTTTTTCTCAAATGTTGAACTATTAGCAATTAGAGCTTCAATAATTTCATCACCAGTAGCACCTTCTCTGCATTAGCAGAAATAATAGGAATAGCCAAACAACATTCATTTCCTCAAAGCCCAAATATGTGGACCACAGAAGTAATGGGAAAACTACATTATCAAATTACAAGAGGGAAAGCACTGGGTCTTAAATGCTAATCATTGACTCAAGGTTCGCCAAACCGTACCATACCATCATACAATACGATGTGTACCGCTCAGTACGTATATATATATATATATATATATATATATATATATATATAATAAAAAATAAAGTTAAAAAACCAAAAAAAAGCACGACATCGCCTTGTTCCTTCTCCCCGCGCGAGCAGAAGAAATCGCCTGCAGGCGACGAATCGCGCAAGCGATGGATCGGGACAGCAGCGCCAAACTCTAGATTCTCCCTTTTCTTCTCCTCTTCTTCTCCCTCTTCTTCTTTCTCCCTCCCTCAACTGATACTGCCCAAAATCGACTACCAATGATCAAAATCGACCATTACCGCCCGATAGCGACCGACGACGATCAAAATCGATCGTTACCAGTCGATTTCGGATGGTAACGAGGCAAAAACAATCTCAATCGGTGGTATCACCCGATAGCATGTGGTCCGCATATCGATCAGCAGGCGGACCAGTACGTACTGCCCATACCGAGCGATATGATTCAAAATTGCCGACCTTGCACTAACTAACACTAACATGCCAAAAGAGGCCATATGATACTCGTGCAAGCAAGTGCCATCAAACCAAAAATCCAATGGCTGATGAAAACAAAACTTAGTATGTACATCACATGTCCAAGTATCATTAATATATATTGGTATACAAGTCATGGACTAAGTTTGGGCAATAGAAATGATGTGAAAGGAGATAAGGAACTCTCCTACACAAGAAATCATTGGAGTTGAGGCCAAAAGATAGTCAGGCACAAAGATAAATGATTCCACAACTTGTTTCATCTGCTTCTCTCTCTCTAACACCCACCCACCCCCCCGTGTTTGCTTTCTAAGCCCATATTCCACTGGCAACATACATTGAAGTATCTAAGATTCAATTGTGCAACAATATTCCTCAATTTGAGCTTAACCATGACAAAAAAAGGAATCATGTCTTGTGCAAATATTAGTTTTTTTTTTGCAGTTTTTTTACCAAGGATTTACTTATTACAGAACGCTGGTGCGTATCCAATATTAGCAAGGTACACTTCATACTAGATATATGGTGAATGGCCATGCTGATCATGTTTGCTGCTGATAATATGTTAAGTGCAATCACATCAGAATGTCCAATTATCCTTGATTTTTTTGTGAAGAAAGTGAAAAGAATTCAAGTGGCCAACAAAGAATAGTAAACAATTATAGTTTGTCACCAACTCAAGTTTTCTGCCTTAAAATATATTAATTCAAAAAAATTCCTGTTAATTTTTTTAAGTTTTAGTTTGAGTCCTAAGATATTCCTGAGCTTGCATCCAAAAAATAATTTTCCAATATTCTTAAAAGAAATAACAAGTTAGACAGATAACTGCTAGGATGATAATAATAAATCAATATCAGAGAGGGTAAGAGAAATTGTTCGGAATCCTTAAAGGCTACGAAAAGATTACTTTATTATAAGGTTGTTAAAACACAATACATTGGTAATTTGATTGTATTGAGAAAACTTAAATATCTGGTAACATATGCATCATATGGATGTGGTCAAGTGGCTACCTTGTACATATTATATAAGTCTTATTCAACGTCACTGTAGAAACATTTACCTACTGCAGTCACTTATTTGAACATTAATCACATGCACTAAAGACCCTGAACACACAGCATGCCTATATCACATCCTACAGTACTTCCTTGCATGAAACGACAGCATTGACATTATTTATCCAAATTGTATTTTAAGCACACACATCAAAACGCTACACACTATCATCTAAGTAATGACTAGCCCATAGAATGACATTCACATGAACATCATGTAATAATAGTAAGCAAAGAGCCAGAGGCTATATATTTCACGTTGCATTAGAGGTGACAAAATAAGCATTTCCATTGACAACATATAACCATTCAACAAAGGTAAAGCATCAGCAAATGTATACATCAAATACAATATATGACAAACATGATCTTATGACTAACTTTTGCATCGCGTCGATATCATTGCTAGATAGATTTTGAGCCATGTTATTGTCAATTAATAATCGGTTGTCTCTGTTGTTTTCTGTTGTGTTCCCCTTCTCACTTTCTTGAATAGAGTTATCTGTAAAACAATGTTGATTATAATCAAAAACACTCTATACAAAAACTAAAAAAGCAATCAAAAAAACTATAAGAGAAAAGAACCATGGAGAGCTATATGTTATGCTTGCAAGAGTTTCTTGGTTTCTACATATTATTAATATCACTACTATTTTCAGGACAGCATACTACAATTTTCTATTCTAGAATAGTCTTTACTATAACTTTATAACAAGAAAAAAATACTGCCAATCAAAGAAAAACATCAAACTGAATCTCTATCTATTGCATTCTTTTGTTTCTAAAACTGCACTAAAAGTGTAGAAGTAATATTTGATTCTTAAGAACTAGAAATGTCATAAAGTGTAATCTTTCTGGAGTATGCATATGAAATACACTTTCCATAACCTCAAAGAGGAGTGGATAGTTGCACATAGTAGAAGCTTAAAAAGAGGTGTAGGGTTGCACTGAATAGTTGTCGATGCACCAAAACGCGACTTCCTTGGAACCCTTCAGATCTGGCATAATCAAATCATGCAACAACATGCGACAAGGGAAACCACAAAAAAGAAGCGAGGCCAAGAAAACCTATGATCCCAGGACCCAACAAAAGAACATTACTTCCTCGGAACCCTTGGGGCCTGGCAAAATCAAATCATGCAACACAACACGCAAAACAAAAAAGGAAGCTACGAAGAAGAAGCGACGCCAAGACAGCATATGACCCAGAATCCAACCAAGAGCACTATGTCCTCGGAACCCCTACGAACCAGCTTGATCATGTGATGCAACAGAACACAAGACAAGCAAGCCACAAAAGAAAAGGGCAAGGCCAAGAAAGCGTACTGGAAGCCGCAGAAGTGGATGGAGAGCAACGCGCCAGATATGGTCCACCCGGGCCGTTCTCGACCCGAAACAAAGAACCGAATGGGCAGCCCATCAACGGACCTAGAGAACACTTCTTGTTCCCGATCTTCAGAGTCCTGCAGAGTCAAAAGCCAGAGGAAGGAAATGCTATATGACGTTGTCGAAACCCTAAGAGAGAGAGAGGGGAGAGAAGCGCCGGGGTTAAAGAGACGGACGCGGCAGGCGAAAGGCGGGCGAAGACGAGGCGGTCGCCGTCGTTGATGTCGAGAAGAACGCTGCAGCCCTCCCACGTCTCTCTCGGAATTGGCGAAGGGGGCGCAGCCGCGAGCGTGGGCGCCTGGTGGCCGGCGCCGCTGCATTCTTCTTCGGCCATGGGAACTTCCCTTCCGCGACGGGGGAGGCAAAACCCTTGCGAGCAAAACAACGGAGTTGAATGTGAGGCGCACAGACCCGCTCTAGGGGATGTAATGACGTAATCCCGAGTTGGGTTTATGCATCTGGTTGCAGGTTCAAACGGCAGGACCAGGATCTGCCAGCGAAACAAGAGATGGTAAATATTATTAATTAAACGGCAATTTACCAATTATAGTCTTTCTTTTTTTTATCATATGGCCGCTCATAATCGTTATTTTTCAAGATTTTTCTAAATATCAATTTTATTCTTAGATTAGCAACCCGAAGTGTCTAATTTTTAACTCATGTAAATTTTATTGATCATATAATATTTTTATAGTTAAAAATACTTGTCTTTAATTCAAACCTGGCTCATGAGTGTTTTTCTTAAAGAAAATTAAATTTGATTTATTAATAAATGAGCTGATAGGTAGAAAATTAAAATTATTTTAAGATATTTATCTTTGTGATCAGGGAATGTATTAAAGGGGTTAATTACTAACTGGAAAATACTAACTTCATAGTTTCATATCCTATTTATTTTAATTATTTTAGAGTTAGAAATGAGTATTTAGAATATGATTATGTTGGTAGAAGCTCTTTCGAGTTCTTTTTTAAACTTTATATTTCTTGGACACTTCCTTGGATAGTGAGTTTTTTATCACAAATACAAATCACAGTTTGATATCCCGAAGTTCAAAGATAAAATCGATATTGATGACTTTATTGATTAACTTAATATAACGAAAAAAATATTTAATTTTCATGAATCATTAGAATGAAAAAAAGATAAAAACTTGTGACACTCAAACTTAAAATAAATACATCTTTTTAGTGGAAAAACTTGAAGAAGCAAAGAGAACATTAGGGTAAGAGCAAGATTATGACATGGGAAAAAATTAAAAGGGAGTTGAAGAGAAAATACTTACCCGATAATTATATGCAACAGATCTTTCTCAAATTTCATAAATCTTTCTCAAATTCCATCATTCCAAGCAAAAAGACTTTAGTGTGGAGGAGTACATAGCACAGTTCCATAATCTTATGTTAAAAAGAGAGTTTGTGGAACCAGAAGAATAAACAAGTGCAAGATATCTAGGAGGTCTGAAATATAAGATTGTGAAAGTGGTTCAACTCCAATCATATTGGTCTTTGAATAATATGAGCAAGTTGTTTGAAAATTTCAAATTAAGCATCATATGTGCTAAAACAAAATTAGGAATTAATTTTTTAAAAAAAAATTTCAAGTCATCGTATGAGGGCTGGTGCGCCAGAAACCGCAAAACAAAAAACATTCAACACGACATGTGTTATATGTGATACTTGAGGAGATTGTATATCCTCGTAAAATTTCAAATCCAAAGGAGATGATGAAGGAGGGAACGTGTTTTCTTCTGTAACAGTAATCTACATGGTGGAAAAAGTGGTGATGCTTATCTCTCACAAGACAAAAATATCATAGCTTTTGGGTAGCTTCTTCGTAGTTTTCGTGCATAACCTTATAGCAAACATAGAGAAGAACTCTTTTCTTCTTTGCGATTCTCATGCACCAAGAAGAGGGGTGATCAGCTGAGGGGAAAAAGGAGAGAGGAGAATAGAAAAGGGCAACCAAAAGTACAGTCTATCATCATTTTTGGCCACCCCTATCACCAATTTATAGAGAGTCTCTTAAACCCTAATAGATTCTGCCTTAGTGAAAATTGAATCTTTATATAATAATCTTAATTTGTCTCTAATTGAGCCTCATCCAAAGAATCCATTAATGCTATGTCTCATACAATAAAATAGGGGCTTATTTGATATCTCATATTCAATCCTCTACTTGTTGCAACATTCATTATATGTATGTGACCATTTAAGCCCAACACCGAGCTAGTCATGAGTTACACCTGTCATAACTCCTTTGAACATAGGATCCTTTCTGACTCATTGAATTGTTATTATATAACAATTCACTCAACTTATCGACTATGAATGTATTAGACCACTATTCCATAATTCTCATATAGGATAAGGGATATAATCCATTAAATATGTTTATTCTCAATTACCATGTATCTATAGTTTATTATCTATCTAATATCTTAGTATCTCGAGCATGATATTATTAGGCCTGATATAAAATTTAAAATAAACTCATATAATAATACTTTATTACTTGATGTGGCAGCCCTCAAGCTAATTCAAGTTTCTCTTTAGTTTGTAACTCAGTGCTATTATCTGATCACTATTTTTGATTTGCTAAAAAACAAGGAATAATATCAAAATCAGAAAAGCAAGAAACAACATGAAATTGAATTCTTATTTTGAATGAATGAACAGTGTGGCTATGACAAGAGCTGGTCACCCAGTCTTAACAATGTAACGGTGGTGAACTGACCGGGGTAACTGATAGCCAATTTAGGTCTCATCAAATGTTCTTAAGGCTGTCCTCATGTCTCTCCGTGATTGGTCATTAAAGCCTGATTGCCCACTCATTATGTCTAGTGTAAAGTAGAGGGGCTTAAACTCTAAATCAAACTGGTTCAACGGGTTCAAAGGGCTTAATTCTATCTTTTGCTATATTTGGTGATTCTGACTTCCCACCCTTTTGTGCAATCAGAGACTCTCGAACTTGAGTAAGCACTCATATTGGTGTTGAAGTATGTAGTGCCGAAAGATTAGAAAACTCAACAAGTAAATGCCAACTCGCCTCTTTCCTCCTTGTGCTATTCGCGCTATCATAGTCCTCGTACCAACTAGTGATGAAAGCAAGCGGGTCGACCTATTGAGATACTCTATTTTCTTTTCCCGACTATGCTGCTCATTTCACACAAACAGTTCAGGAAGTGAATAAAGTAGAAATATAAGTTCAAGAAGTGAATAAAATAGAAATACACGAATAAAATAGAAACATACATATAAAAGTAAGTATTGGAGTTCTCCTCGTAGGAATAAGTTTCTTTTAACCATACTACTAGGACAGGAAGGGGGTCTATCAACTGTAACCATACTTCTAGGACAGGAAGGGTCTATCAACTGTAACCATACTACTAGGACAGGAACGGTGTATCAACTGCCTCATTTGCTTGGCAATGATCCACAAAGCACTGCTTGGGCTAGGGAAAGGGCGGACGAGTATGACATCTTAGAGCAGCTTAGGTAAATACCGGTTCTATTTGCGAACTGCTCAAGACATCCCAGAAGCACACAGACATCTTCTTTAGTGTGCTGAAGTCAGTCCACAATACCATAGTTTCCAGGTATTTAGGCAATGATTGGACAAATCACCGCACCTCAACCCATCGAAAAGGATGCAGCACATACAGGCCATCTGCACATGTTGCTTCTCTCTACATAACATAGATTCTTTCAAGGTTCACAAAGTGCTTATAGACAAGGGTGCAGGATTGAATATTTGTCCCCTAAAGCAGAGACTTGTGGGTAGGAAGGACCAGTGCAACAACCTCTTCCACTTATTGTCATTGACATACATGCCGTCCTCGTTTAATCAGCTCTTAGGAAAGACCTTGGCTGCATTAAAACATGACTTACTCAATGTAGGCCAATCACGGCCTTTTCAATCCCGGAATAAGATAGTTGATTAAATAGCACCGAGGAGCTTCCTGCCTGCCCATCCAAGAATAATGACAGATCCTCCAGAAAACGACTAAATTCTGCTAATCATCTAAGACTAAGAAGTTGCCAGGTCTCTTTCCCTTTATCCTAAAAGTAATAAACCGGACAAGAATGAGCACAGTCCTTCAGCATTCTACTGGAGCGGGGAGGAAGAAGAGACTTTCTAGAGGAATAAGACCAAAGCTTGTGTGGAAACTTACCCTTACTTTTTCTATTATACGCCCAGATGGGAAAGAAAGTCATGTTCAACTTCTCAAATCTTTATTTATATTTATATAGGAAACTAGGAAGAATGAAAGACCCAATCAATGATTTGATTGACTCCGGACAAAAATGATAAGAGAAATGAAAGGATGATGAACAAGATGCACTGCAGCAGTAGCAAGTCACTTTGGAACCGACATCTGGGTCTCGCTGAGCCTTCTCTATAGTACTCCCCAATTGCACCGATCGGAAAGAAGACTTGATCGAATTAACAAATCTCGTGCTCATCTCATTGAATATGGACACAAAGAGACATTTCATATTCTTACTTCGAGAAAGCATCAACAATAGTCCTTGTAGAAACATCAACGGGAAAAAAAAATAGTTCAACAATACGATGGAAGTAAAATAATCATCCTAGACTTTGAAAATAAGGAATTGACTATGGTTACCGACCGGGGAAGCCTACCTACTAAAGCCAAGTATGACCTAAAGCTAAGATAGAAAATTGATTGCTGCTCCTAGTCTTGATTGAGGGAGGGCTCTGAATGTCTAGAGAAGTAATTTAAATAATATAATATGGATAGAGGCTATAGCAACCAAGGGTTATAGAAGAGGTAAGACAAAGTGGATACGTTGTTGGTCTAGATTGATGCCTTTGTTTCTTTCCTGATTAAGGATCCTTATAAAAAAATGACCTCAGGAACAATTAATGGGAAATCCCGCCATTGAGGAGGAAATATGACCATCCATAACATATGTTGCGCAAAAAGGGAACTCTATATAGTGACTCAGTGTATCCACCAGTTTCAGGTGAGGCTATACTCCAATCCAAGACTAGTCTATCTCGATTCTACGTATGAGAGGGGCTTTCGCTTTATGTGGTTGAAGGGACGAAAAGAAATGATAGGCTTGACATGAGTCTTCGGTGTAGTCGTTCTTTATTTTGTCACTCGAACAAAGAGCATTTTGGTCTATCCTAGTATACAATGCACTTATCTTCATTTTCGAGCAAAGATCATTTTCTTAAAAGAATATGGATGAATAATTGAAGCCCAATATGAGTGTGACTTAGAATAAAACTATAGATAATTGAAGCCCAATATGAGTGAGTGTGACCTAGAATATGGATATGAATAATGTTTTGGAAACCTAAATATTGATATGGATAATTGAAGGCCATACGAGTATGACTCATCATCTGCCATCTTCTTCATACTAATCTTTTGATTCTTGCTCTACTTTCTTGTCTAGAGCCTAGTGTGAAAACTCCTAAGGCATTCTAGTTATGATATCCTTTGTATTGGATGTAGCGTTAGTTTATGCCGAGTTAAATTTGCTCTATTTAATCACTAAGTAACTCCTTTAGTTGGCTAAGGCAGCTAAGGAGAGCGTCTGCTAGGAAAGAATAGGAAAATTATGGCAACAGCTTCTCGTCAAATGTGACAAAATTGATGCCTTACTTGATATCAGAGTGGGACCTATGATTGCTTACTGGAATAAAAAGGTATAGATTCTAGTTTTTGGACCGACAAGAAGGTTCTGAAGATAGGGTATGGTAAGAGGTGAATAGTAACAAGTATCGTTGAAAAGTAATTTAACAGTGCCAAACCATAGTGAAAGGAGTCCTTATCTCAATTAGCCGTGTGGGAAGGAAAAGGAATGTAGATCAATCGATTCCAAATTCCATTCTATTAATTCCTTTCATTTGTGACAAACAAACCATTGTAGCTAGGAAGGATTCTTGGGAAGTAAAGAAAGTTTAATGGAATTTGTTCAATTAAAACTCGTTATCCTCGCACCATGATAATAGCCATATCATTCGTCAGTAAGCATTGAGGAAAAATCAATATAGACATTTGTCATAATAGAAACTTTAATAAACAAGAAAAATTAATAAAGAATGACTTCAAAGTGGTCAATATAGAAGATCAGCTTTTGACGGTCGAACCAATAAAAGAGAAATAAAAAATTGATAATATGGAGTCTGATAATGAAGGATATGACAAATTACTGACAATTGAACCATCTAAGGAGGAACCAAAAATTAATAATGTGGAGTCTGATAATGAAAGCAATAATAAATTTGAAGACAAGATTTCTAATAGACAAATCCTAATTTGTGATAAAAGGTGCTCAAAGGTAAAACAACTATTAGTCAATTTCTTTTTAATGCCTTAAGAAAACTTAAAAGTGGTGATCCTCAAAAGAAGACATAGTACTACCACTAGCCATCAGATGAAAGGGTTTTCTAGAAGACTACAATGACAATTGTACGAGAAGACCAAACCATTACTTACACTAAGTGGAGACCCTACTTAATTAATTAAAAAGTCGTGATACATGACAAATATTGAAATGCTCCCAAAACCTAATACTACTCAGCCTTGAGGGCAAGACTGATTTGAAGTAGGCGGTCTTATTAGGACCTTAGCTAAGTCGGGTCAATCCATTTATGATTAAATTGAGTTGAGTCATGTTAGTTAGGGTCAGTTATGAGTCGAGTGAACCTCATCAAGTCAGTTATGAGTGGTTAGAGTTAGTTTTTATCTTCGGTTAGGATGGAGTCAGTTATTATTTTTAGTTAGGAGTTTATTAGTTAGTTAAGAGTCAAAGTTTAGCAGGACTCTTGGTAGAGCCCTATAAAAAGGCTGTAAAATCTTTATGAAAATCAATAAATCAACGAAGCAGGCAGAAACCCTAGGAGGTATATCCCCTCAAAGTGATCTAGGAGGCCTGATCCTCTCGAAGAGATCGATTATCCCTCTTTTATACCCTCTTCCTCCATGATAAAACCCTCGGGTTCTATTAGAGACTTGGATGAATTTCGTATGTGGCCTAGCAGTATTATGCCTAATATACAGTCTCTATATTGGAGATATCAAGAAGAAAAAGAAGGCTAATAAGTCCCTTAAGAATGGTAAGGGCAAGCATAGACAAGACAAGACAAAGGTTTCCAAGAAAAATTCGATAAAGGACAAAGGCCAGTACTTCTACTATGGCAAAGACAAGCACTAGAAGAGGAACTGTCAAGAGTACCCTACAGAAAAGGTGAAACAAAAACTTGGAGAAGCTTCGGGTGCATTTACGATCAGTCTTCATTTGTCATATTTTTATGATAATATATGAGTATTTGATACCGAGAGTGCTTATCATATATATAATTCATTGCAGGTTCTGACAAGGTATAGAAGACTGGCAAAAGACGAGATGAACCTCAAGATAGGAATTGAGCAAGAGTCGTTGTAGTTGCTATTAGTGAGGTCACCCTACATTTGCCTAGTGGAGCTACTATTGCATTAGATACATGTTATTATGTTCCTTCTATCATCAAATACATTATCTTCATTTCATGTTTGACAGTTGTGAGATATAAATTAACTTTTGAGAACAATAGTTATTCATTAATTTTGGATGATAAAATCATTACTTGAGGAACTTTGCATAATTATTTGTTTGTGCTAGATATAGCTCCACAGATCATGAATAAAAGTACGTCTAGGAGGAAATGAGATAAGGTAAATAAGGAGAGTACTTAAGTACAAAGCTCACTAATTTCCTCAAAGATCATGTGATTATATCTCAATGGATACCTCGATATACACCTCAGCATAATGATATATCAGAAAGGAGGAATCACATGTTGTTAGACATAGTGCGGTCTATATAAGTTTCACTGACCCACTTGTCTCATTTTAGGGATATGCCATAGAGACTTACTTTCTGAACAGAGTTCCATCTAGGTCGGTAGTGTCTACACCATATTGTTAGAATCAATTGACACTAAGAGGGGGTGTGAATTTGTGCAAGAATGAAAGTGATTAATTGATAAATCTTTGCTTACGAAAAGTAAAGAAAGAAAATTGGAAGTGTCTTTTGTATTTCTTTAGAAACAATTTAGAATCTGATTTAAGAGAAGTCGTAAGAATAATACTTGTATCTTCCTATGACTAATTAAGAGTAATGTAAAGTAGTAAATAAGATAATTAAAGAGCACTCACAATTTATAGTGGCTCGACTGCAATCTTGGCCTACATCCACTTCCCGAGTCCTCTTCGTCGAGGCTCACCGATGTCTGCTATCGATTTTCTTTGGGTGAAGGCCAAGCCCTTACAAGCTTTTCAATCTCAACTAACAAGGGAGACATCTTACAAGAAATATGAAACTTGACTCACTCCCTTGCCCTTTTTCTTATTCTTGCACACTTTTAGCATACTTTTTTATTTTTTTTGTCTAATGACTTGTGTGAATCCTTATGCTAAATGCAAGAAAACTTGGGGTATTTATATACCCCAATTAGTCTTAAAATTTAGAGCCAAAATTTCAAACGCATCCAAAAAAACTAGGTACAAGTAGTACCACCATTAGCACCAGCGACGTTGCTGCCAAAAGTAGCCCGGAATACTGCACGGTGGTGGTACAACTACCGATATAGGTGGTACAACCATCATTCAATCATCGGGAATCCCGGAAAAGTGATTCCTTTCACTTTCGAATCCTGACTTATACCTTCTTTTGATAAATTCTCAGGTCAACCAATTGAGCTCAACCTAAGCTCAATCCAATCTCAAATGTAGACCCGGTTGCCTCACATTAAGTTAATTTAGATTCATTCCAAATCAAAATCAATTAGGACTCAAACTTAACTATGACTCACTAATTACAACCATATAGGACCATCAAGCTTAATAAACGACCTAACCCCCGATAATTTGGAACCTCCGACATTCGTGCAGTGAGTCTTACGGTCTTCCTCTGGTGATCTCCCCGTTGTTCCCATCGAGCTTTTCGATTCTTTCGGCCAACTCCTAGCGAACTCCCGGCAAACTCCCACTGTATCGTCCGAACCTTGGCCCGATGCCCAAACTTAATCTTGGCCTATCATCTAATTGTAACTCAGTTCCTCCATCGTAGTCAGACCTACATTACTTCCTCTAATACACAAGTTAGATTAAATACTCATCAATTGATTTCATCATTAAAATCCGAGATTCAACAATATCCCCCTTTTGATGATGATAATCAATTAATGATGGGAGTTAGCTTTAACTCCCCCTATTTTCATGTCATAGTTCAAGTAAAATAAACTTAAATTCAAGAGACCCAAACACTATTGAATTCAAGTATTATGATATCATATTTCAATAATTTTTATCTATAGATGCAACATCAATGTCAAGTATCAACTCATGAAAAATTTTAAAAATATATAACAACAATTTCAAATATCATATCATCAATTCATAAAAATTTCAACTCATGAAAAATTTTCAAAGCATATAACATCCAATTCAAATATTATACATTAGTCATATATTTGAAAATCTCCTCTTAAGTCATTAATCATTTCTCCCTTTTGTTTATCAACAAACAAAGAGAAATGCCTATTTTGATTTTTTATTACATGTGTCATCAATATACATTTCTCTCTCTTTGTCATCAACAAAAAAGTGAAATGTAGTACTAATAATTTCAAGGCACATGTGTCATTGCTCCCACTTAGTAAAATAGGATATGAGTCATAAAATTTTATCTTCTTTGTGAATAAGAAGAAAAGAAACAAGGGAGGAGTGTGAAAATATTACATCATTAAGAAGAGCTCTCAATCATATATAAGTAAATTTGAAAGGAATATTTTGAAGATAAGCTCAAAAATTAAGAAATCTAGGAAGATTAAAAAATTTAAGCACTACTCATGCATTTAAAATCATCTCATGTAAATTTCAAGCAAACGTAACAAATAAATCTAAAAAATAGCAAATCATCATCTTCATGTAAATTTTTTTTCTCCTTTTTTTTTTGTAAACAAGAAAGTAGAATCAAAGAAGGGGATTTGAAAAATATCATCACAAAAATAGATCTTAATCTAGTAAATTTTGAAGTCCAAAGTTAGTAAAATTTCAAACAAATGTATAAATCAACCATTCATACAATTTAATTTAAACTAATAAATCAAACAGATCATGTATTCTTATGGTTTAGCATTCCTAGCTCTCTTCTAATAAAATCAAATTGCTCTTCATTTAATGGTTTTGCAAAAATATACACTAATTGATATTTAGTATCAATAAATTCCATTGAAATGTTTTGACCATTCAAATGATCCCTAATAAAATGATGTCTAATGTCAATGTGCTTAGTTTTTGAGTGTTGAATGAGATTTTTGGTCAAGCATATAGTACTTGTGTTGTCACATTTAATAAAAATATTTTTCAATTGAATTCCATAATCTTCTAAGGTGTTTTTCATCTAAATAATTTGGGCACAACATACACTAGCTATAATATATTCATCTTCAGTAGTAGATAAAGTAATCTAATTTTGTTTCTTGGAAGACCAAGAAACAAGTGCATGGCCTAAAAATTGACATGTCCCAATAGTACTTTTTTTATAAATCCTACATCCTCCAAAATTGACATCCACATAAGCAAGTAAATCAAAGTTTTTATATTTTGGATACTATAATCCTAAGTTAGAAGTTTTTTTTTAAATATCTAAATATTCTTTTAACCACTTTAAGGTGAGAAAACTTCGAATTGGATTGAAATCTGACACATAATCCAACACTAAATATGATATCTAGTCTAATAGCAGTTAAGTATTATAAAAATTCCTCTAAGTTTTTTGATCAAAATTTTCTCATTCATTATCTAAGTCTAACTTTATAAATGTACTCATGGGAGTGTTTATAGTTTTAGCATTTTTCACACCAAAATATTTTAACAAGTCTAAAGTGTATTTAGTTTGACTAATAAATATATCATTATTTAATTATTTAATTTGTAATGCTAAGAAATAGGTTAACTCACCCATTAGACTCATTTTAAATTCTTGGCTCATACTTTTGAGAAATAATTCACATAAGGATTCATTTATTGAACAAAAAATGATATCATCAACATAAATTAGAATAACAAGAAAATTAGCTTTAAAATACTTAAAACATAATATGGTATCAATATTATCTTTCAAAAAATTATTTAAAATAAGAAAAGAACTTAGTCTTTCATACCAAGCCCGAGTAACTTATTTTAGTCCATAAAGAGCTTTAGAAAGTTTGAAAACATGATTAGTAAGATGACTATTTTCAAAACCGATGGGTTGTTCAATATATACTTTTTCAGAAATAAAACCATTAAGAAAAATAATTTTAACATTAATTTGAAATAACTTAAAATCTTTAGAAGATGCAAAGGCAACGAACATGCTGGTTACAGGTGCCCTGCAAGCCAATCACGTGAGTGATGGCAAGTATGACATGTTGTGCATTTTTTTTCTTATGATTAATATTGACATATTCTTATATTATATTATCTGTTGCATATATATTGTGATGTCTTTGGTTTTGTGCAATGGGAATTGGATCATGATGAGATCATGATAATAAGATCGATTCAGCTTTAAATATAGATCTTAAATAATCTTAGTCATATATTAATCGAGAGTGATGTCGAGATAATCGGACAGATCAGTGTACTATATACCTGTCTATATGATGGAGGCGGCTGGTCTCATAAAGACACTAAGGATATAGTACAAGTGCTCATTGAAGAATGAGTTCACTGATCGATTCGCTTATGAAATGATGTATGATTAATGATACCTAATGTCAGATAGCGATTCTATAGTCCCAGTTGTGTATCTGATTATTTGACTTGAGACACCAAGAATGCTTGTATGTACTCCTTTCTTTGACGCCAGACTTACAGGTTTGGAAAGTTCCAGATCTGGTATAGATGATTATCGGAATTGGTAGCCAATCTTACGAAGACAATTGAGTGTTAATAGAGAATCATCCACTCTTGGTATCACGAGAGGAATATCTCATATGTGCTTGCTCAGACAAATCCCTAGCCAGGGTCATTCGGATTGAGAGATAACAAGTTCTCTGGTTGAATCCGATTAGAGCAAGATAGACTGATTTTGTATATGACATAATAGTAGCATATTCAATATATTGTCTCTCGGATATTAGTTGGATGAAAGATTATAAATACACGATAATTGTGAGCCGACAGGTCTGATGGATTTGATGCCCCTATACCGTCTGGGGACTATAGCATAATGGCTTAATACGTCCATAGTCGATGATTCGAGTGAATTATTATGAAGATAATAATTCACTATATCAGAAGGAGTTCTGATGGGAACGACTTACGACCAACTCGGTATCAGGCCTAAAGGGTCATACACATATGGTGGATGCTTAAGTGAATAGAGGATTGGATGGAGATTTGATTAGCTCCTATTCTCATTAGATGAGACCCTATGCTGATGGGCTCCTTGATTAAGGCCCAATTAGAAGCCTAAGGAGATTATTGGATAGAGATCTAATAATGCAAGGTTACTGGGTAATTGAATGAAGATCCAATACCCATTAAGACATGAGCCTTAGGGTTTTGATGACTCTATATAAATAGGAGGGGATACTTATAGTTGATAGGTTGTAGCCTTGGCCTCCCCCTCTTATTCTCCTCCCTCCCTCTACAAGAGTTGCAAGACCAGATTGGAGGAGATTTGCTGCAGAGATCCATCATGTGGATACCATTAAAGAAGAAGATGCTTGACTTCTTTCATCCTCTCCATTCGGATCTGGAACACAAGGAAAATATGATTTCCCTAGGTAAAATAATCTCTTACATGATGTAATTTTTTTCGATTTTTACGGATTTCTCACGACCCCAATCTTTTGCACAACGACTTGATCTACGTGAGAAGTCGATTTTTGTTTTGATTTCTGCTGCATGTGTGATGCTCCTACTGAGGTTTCCCAATAGTGGTATTAGAGCCAAGGTTTTTGTGCCAAAGATTGGTTTTAAACTACATGTAATGAGATTGAATCGTATAGAATCATTCTATGCGTTCTTGCTACGATTTTGTAGTGAACACAGCGAGGAGGGGCGACCAACCACGGCCATGCCACTGCAGTATGCCACAACCGGACCCCTGGGGGGTGGCTATGGCTAGGCCTCAGGGCACCCACCACAGTCGCCGGGTAGTCGTTCGCCATGGCCCCTTGCAAGGGGCGACTAGATGCTGCCAGGATAGCCCATAAGCGGTCGCCCGCAGAGGCAACAGCCCGTTGGAAATTTCGAGGACTGTCCTCTCATCTAGAATTTCAAAAATACCCTTAATAATTCTAAAAATTCTAAGCATATCCTAATTTTTAAAAAAATAATTAATTAAATAGTTTAATGAATTATTATATATATCAAGTAATCCTACATATGATGTGATGTACATGTGATGTATGATATGGATGGATGATCATGAGCCATGTGTTGTGATGTGTGTAATTGTGATTATTATTATTATTATTATTGGGGCTTGCGAGCCTTCATTTTTCTCGTTTATTATTGGGCTTGCGTGTTTGCGATTATTTGTAGTTACATGGAGTGGCGTTATGGGAGAATAGAGGTGACAGCGGGACCCACGATGTCATGGTGAGAGATCACGATGCATGGTGATGTGACAATCCGACGAAACCAGTGATGACGAGATCAACGATCATAGAGCATGGAGATACACCGATGCATACATAGATCCTATTGTGAGTGATTAAGCCCATTGGCTCGGGCTTAATCATATTAGGTGATGGCTTATGATCATCCCGTATGGCTTGCATATGGGATGTGTTATACACCTACTAAATATGTATATATATATATGCATACAATATATATATATATTAAATATGTATGTATGTGACACGATATATTAGGAGATCAATACGAAACAAAAACCTCTCTTACGATAATATTAAATCGATAAGTGTGAGATAATAAGATTGACCCACGTGGCTTTTCATCGTTATAGGAAAAAATTGAATCATGACAAAGGTTGAGTAAGTCGAGTCCCTCGAGGCTTACCTATCTACGTGATCGAGTTCTTGCCTATGATATAGAGATATCACTGGTGACTTGAGGACATTGTATGCTTGGTTGAGTCCCTCGAGGGTATATCATGAAATTAGACTTATCTTATAACAATGGTGATGACTTAACTGAATATCATGGTTAGTTGATTCCCTCGAGATCATGATGATTCAGAGGTCGAACATGACGAAAATCACAAGGAGTTGTGATTGACAAGAGTTGCCTACCTTTTGGGCTTAGTGTTATTGGTCGAGTCACTCGAGATTGCACTAAGATGCCAATTGGATCTCGATCCCCACTAGGAGTCTACCAAAGACTTCAGTCTCAATGTCATGGGTGTCACGTGATTTGCTAGGAAAATAGTGGGAGTACATTAAGATAGCAGTTCATATCTTAATTAGTATTTTTTTATAAAATTTTACATGTTATTTATTTATGTTATATTTTATTTATCATAAATATGTCGCTTACAAACCCCCTGCGTGACATACTTGATGCCAACCACCTCACTGGTCCAAACTATACAAATTAGCTCCGTAATTTGAGAATTATTCTCACAGTGGAGAAAATCGCATACGTTCTTGATATAGTTGTGTCCACATCGGAAGAGATCACTCACTTTATGAAGTATATAAATGATTCCATATTAACAAAATATTATATGCTGGTCTCCATGACTCTTGAGTTACAGAGGCAACATGAGAGCATAGATGCAGATTCTATCATTCTTCATCTCCGCTAGATGTTTGAGAAACAAGGAGGAACTCAAAGATATGAGATATCTAATAGACTCTTTCAAGCCCGGATGACAGACGGGACATCAGTTGAGAGCCATGTCCTAAAGATGATAGAGTAGATCGAGAAACTCACAGTCTAGGAATAGTCCTGGAGGATAACTTGTGTGTTGATCTTATACTTAAGTCCTTACCAGATTTCTTTTCTCACTTCATCATGAATTTTAACATGAGCAAGTTTAAAGTGACTCTCCCTGAGCTCCTCAATATATTGAGGGAAGCTGAAAGTGCTATCAAGAAGGAGAAGCCAATTCTCTATATTGGTCAGACCAAAAAGAAAAATAAGGCCAACAAGATCCATACGAAGGGTAAGGGCAAAGGAAGACCGGGTAAGGTAAATGTTGCAAAGAAAGACCTGATAAAGGATAAAGTACAATGCTTCCACTACGGTTAAGATGGGCATTGGAAAAGGAACTGTAAGGACTACCTTGCAGAGAAGGCGAAATAGAAGCTTGAAGAAGCTTTAGGTATATTTATGATTAGTCTTCCATTGTCAGATTTTCATGATAACACATAAATATTGGATACTAGGAGTGCTTATCGTATCTATAATTTGTTACAGGTTCTGGCAAGACCTAAGAGATTGGCTAGAGGTGAGATGAACCTTAAGATGGTCAATGGAGCAATAGTTGCTGCAATTACTGTTGGAGCAATAGCATGCATTAGATGTATGCTATTTTGTCCCTTCCATTATCAAAAATATTATTTCCATCTCTTGTTTGACAATTAGTGGATATAAATTAGTTTTTAAGAATAATAATTATTCAATAATTATGGATGATAAGATCATCATAGAGGGACCCTTATAAATGGCTTATATATGTTAGACACTTCTCCACACATCATGAATATAAGTACATCTAAGATGAAAAAAGATGAGGTGAAAAATGCATACATATGATAATATAGGCTAGGTCATATACATGAGGGAAAGATTTAAAAGTTACTGAAAGATGGATACTTAGATCCATTTGACTATGAGTTATATACAACTTGTGAACCTTGCTTTCATGGGAAGATGACCAACTCTACTTTAAGTGGAACTGGAGAGAGCTACTGAGTTATTGGAACTTATACATAGTGATGTATGTGGTTCTATGTCGACTCAGGCTATAGATGGTTACTTATACTTTATTACATTCACTGATGATTTCTCTAGTATAGACATATGTACTTGATGAAGTACAAATATGATGCCTTTGAGAAATTCGAGGAATATAAGAATGAGGTGGAGAACTAAATTAGAAAGAGTATTAAGACTCTTCAATCAGATTGAGGAGGAGAGTACTTGAGTACGGAGTTCACCTATTTCCTCAAGGACAATGAGATTCTATCCCAGTAGACACCTCCTGATACACCTCAGCTTAATGGTGTATCAGAAAGGAGGAATCACACACTGTTAAACATGGTGTGGTCCATAATTAGTTTCGTTGACCTACCCATCTCATTTTGGGAGAATGCCCTAGAGACCGCAGCTTACCCTCTGAACAGAATTCCATCAAAATTGGTAGTGTCTACACCATATGAGATATGGAAAGGAAAGAAGCCCGATCTTAAGGTGGTTAAGATTTGGGGCTGTCCTGTCCATGTTAGAAGACATAACCCCGATAAGTTAAAATTAAGGACAAAATAGTGCACATTTATGGGATACCCCAAGGGAACTTGTGAATATTATTTCTATCATCCTGAGGACCAAAAAGTCTTTTTTGCTAAGCTATGTTCCTTGAGAAGGAACACATTCCTGGTGGAAATAGTGGGACTGATATAGAGTTGAGTAAGTTGGAGAACCTAGCTCAAGCACCATTCCGGAGTCCGAGACTGTTCAGGTACCTAACACATAAGTTCCAACTTTGCTTAGGTCTAGCAGAGTATCTTACCTTCTTGAAAGATATATGAGATATATCGATAGAGAAGACTCTCAAGATATTGATCCTCAGACCTACGAAGAGGCTATTATGAGTATCGACTCTGGGAAGTAGCAATAAGCCATGAATTCTGAGATGGATTCCATGTACTCTAACAAAGTTTGGAACCTTGTGGATGCACTTGAGGATATAACACCCATCAAGTGCAAGTGGATCTTCAAAAAGAAGATCGGAGTAGATAGAAATGTGGAGACCTATAAGGCAAGGCTAGTAGCTAAAGGATATCATCAAAGATAAGGAGTTGATTATGACGAAACCCTTTCACCTATAGCCATGCTTAAATCTATTAAAATTTTTTTGGCAATTGCAGCACACTATGACTATGAGATCTAATAGATGGATATGAAAATGATATTCCTCAATAGCAATCTCGTAGAGGAGGTGTATATGATATAGCTAGAGGGATTCATATCCAGAGACAGTCTAGATAAAGTGTGCAGGTTGCTCAAGTCCATTTATGGACTAAAGCAAGCTTCTCGAAGTTAGAACATTCATTGAGTCATAGCTAGGAATTGAGTTGGATTTGGATGAAATTAAAATCAACTCAATAAGGCAACTGGGCCCACTATAGGGTTTGGTTGAGGTCAGGTTGAGCTTAATTAGTTGACCAAGGGAATGATCAACTGATGGTTCAAGCCGGAATTCGAAAAGTGGAGGGAACCACTTTTGCGAAAATTCTGACTGGTAAACCACTAGTGAACGACATGTCACGGGCTTAGCTGATTTTGCCTAAGCCGTGCAGCACCCATGCGTGTCCGTCCGCAAAGGTCAGCCCTCCCCGAGATTTCCTAAAATCCCACAGACTTACAAAAAGAGAAAAGAAGCAACTCCCACGGGATCCACAAGCAACCGCTCAAGAGAAACACTTTATAAAGCCAAAATACAAATTACACCCATGGACATTACAAACTCCGAGAGGTTGCACACAAAGGATAATGGTCCACTATAGACCGAAGCCCCCACAAGTGCTTATAAGACACACTTGTATTTACAAGCCAAACTTGGCCATAAAGCAAATCAAACTAGGGCTTCCAAGCCTACTGCAAGCCCGCTTCTTGTTGTACAAGATATGTACCTAAACCGAAGGACACGAACTAACACAAGCATTTCATCGAACACCTTGTTTATATTGTTGTCTGTGACAGACAGGTATACCATCATCGCCTAGGCTTTCGGGCAGTTGACGGTGGCTGATCCGCTAAGACTAGGCGGTTAAACCACTCGTATCCAGGAATCTGGGTACTTTCGACGGTTGACCCACCCAGGATCGGGGGGCTAAACCACCCATACCCTGGTGTTCGAGCGGCTAAGCCACCAAAGTCGATGGGTAAACCGCTCGTACCTAGTTTTTTTGGGTATGTTTGATTTTTGGCTCCAAAAATCTGAAGCCACTTAGAGTCTATAAATACCCCAAGTTTTTTTGCATTATATACAATAATTTTTAGGGATTATATTCTAAGAAAATATTATGTGAGAATTGTAAGAAAAAAAAAATGGAGTAAGGGAGTGATCAAAGAGTGTAATTTTGTCTCCCTTGTAAGCAAAGTGTAAGGGTTTGGGCTTCACTCAAAGAAAATCGATAGTGGACGCTGGTGTTCCTCAAGAAGGAGGACTCAGGAGTGGACGTAGGCCGTTGGTGCTGAACCACTATAAAAACTGTAAGTTTATCTTTTGCTTTGCTTATTAATTACTTACAATCTTATTTACTCTTTGAAAGCAAATATTTCACTTATGATGTTTCTTATCGAATTTTTTACTCTTTCTTAAGTAATTAGTAAGCAAGTAACTTAGCAATCTTCTTATCATTCATTTACTTTATTTGTACAACAAGCTTTGAATCCTCCTATTTTTTTTAAAGCCAAAATGTTTTTGCTTAAAATGAAAAACTTATACTTGCGAGGTAGTTACTCATTGGATTAACACCCACTTAAGTAAATGGCTTGTTTTAGCATGCATGAGACATATTTCATCTCATGTCCTCCCATGTTCAATGGGATGGATTACACATATCAAAAAATTCAGATGCGAATTTTTTTATCTCTTTAGACCTTGATTTATGGACTATGGTTAAAAATGAATTTGAAAGGTCTTCACTTCCAATGAACAATTGGAATGATTTGGAAAAGAATACTTCCTCTTTAAATGCCAAGGCTATAAATGCTTTGAATAAGAAGAACACTTTCCTAAGATCCGAAAGGAATGTGAACTGAGAAGAACACATAACTCCTCGAATAAAATCTCAAGTGATGAGGATATTGAACTTTTGACAAATAAACCAAAAAAATTGATGAAATTGAACCTTAAAAAATAATCTAAAGATGGACAAAACCTCTTGCGATGAACGCAAGAAGCCAAGGAGCTCTAAAGATTAAAGGCACAACTCAGAAGTAGAGAACCTCGCTCTTATGGCGATCGAAGATGAGGTTAGTGAATCTTCAAATATTTCTTCTTTAGAGTTATTAAATATATTTCATGATTTATTCAATGAGTTTAGAAAACTTAGCAAGTCTTTTAAGTTGCTTAAAATTGATCATGATTTGTTAGTTAAAAAACTTGACAAAATGTATTATTCATTAGTTTTACATAAACCTAGTTCTAAATGTGAAATGCTAGACAATATTAAAGAAAAAATATCTTACTTAAGATAACGTTAGAAAATTTTAAAATTGGTAGTAAATCCTGGAATATGATCCTTGCCAATAAGGGTCATATTAATATAAAAAAGGATATAGGGTTTGTTGGTAATACTCAACAAAAGCCAATCATTTTTGTTAAATGGCCTATCTTACATTTACCATCAAAAGTCAAGTGTAATTTTTATAAAATATTAGAAAATATGGCTTATAAATATCCATTTAAAAATTATAGTCCTCACAAGTTAGTTTAGGTTCCTAAAGGATTCGTAAACAATCTTATGCCATTAGAGAAAATGAGAAGAACATATTATGAAGGACCCAAACTCAAGTGAGTACCTAAATCAAAATCTCCTATAATATAAAGTTGCCTCATAACAAGGCTAAGAGCACTAAGTATTGTTTTAAAAGTAGATGCTCAAGACTTGAGATCTAATACTCTTTCAAAGCTCACTAGCCTATGTAACAATAACAAAAAAAAAAATTGAATTAAGATGTTTGAAGCTTAATGATTATTGTTTCTATTATAACAAATCATTTGATTAAAATAGCTCATCATTATATAATTAATCTTGATGATGTATAGCCAGAGCATGCTAGAATTAGAAAGAAGAAAGTATAGTTAACTTAAATAAAAGTCATATGTATGAAAGAAAGATTTTGATGATGATTATTGTATTGATGTGTATTAACTTATGTTGATGATTTATATTGTTTTTGAACCTAAAAATCATATATAAAATTATCTTTTTTTAAAAGAAAAACTTTTTAATAACATGATATAATCTTCTAATATGCAAAACATCATTGGATTTAAAATAAATCGAAGCTTTTGTTTGAAAATATTTTTGCAATGATCATAATGAAATTTCGTTTTTGACTTTAAATGCCAATGTATTCTTGAAATAAATTTCAAAAGAAGGATAATTCTTCTTGAAAGAATATTTATCCCATGAATTCTTCAACAAAGATAAAATGATACATTTATTGTTAAATCTCTTTAACTACAAAAATAAATAGAAAACTTTAGCTATTTTCTTTTGGAAAATAATATATGATAACTTTATTGAAATTTTTTGAAAAGTAATTTTTGATGATGATTTTGGATAAGTTTTCAAATGACTTTATTTTAAAAAGAGATTAATGAATTGATTATGTTATTTTTATGATTCTCTTGAACTATGAAAGTGATTTTGATAGTTTGATGATATGAACTTGAATAAATTATTATCATAATTTTGGCAAGTTTAGAAAATAAAACTTTAAAATCTTATTTTAAACCATATTCTTGAAAACTTTAAGTTTCATATACATAAATAAAGACCCTTCTTTGTTCTCTTATGGTTCTATTTTATTATCTGAGAAGAGATTTATTAAATTAAATCATATCTTTAATATTTATGAATATCTTTTAATATCAATATTTATCTTGACATGATTTATTTTAAAACTCATGAATGATATAACTTATCACTAAAATTAGTATTTCTTAAATTTGTGATAAGTTGAAAATTGAAAGAGATTTGTATTATCATGAATATTCCCTTAATTTCTTGAATTGACTTTTACGCTATGGGAATCACGTTATTAATCTCTATAATTTTCTATTTTTAATAAAAAGGAGATTTATGATCTTAACAATAATAATTAAAATTTTGTATCAAAATTATTCTTTTTTATTAAAAAAATTATCTTGGAAAAATTGAGATTATCCCCTATGACTCATTTTTATTATTCATAAAAAAGGGAGAAAAACTTATTAAATAAAATTATATCTTTTGATATTCAAAATTTTGATTTTATCTTTAATGACATGATATCCTTGTACTTTTTGGCGTAATTTGAATATGAATGCTAAGAAGAAATTATGCCATCATATTTCTTTATTGATACAAAAAAAGGGGAGAGATAAAATTATTAATATGATTAGAAGTAAATTTGGATATGATAACATTAAATGAGGAATAATTGCTTAGAAGAAAATTAGGACTTTCTAATTGCATGCAAAATACTTAATTTACAATTTGAGCTTGATCTACTATCATGCCTTCTTATGAAATTTTTGATGTTTTTTATCAAAATTTACAATAAATAATTTTTTTGCTATACTTGAAATTGAATGAGATGATTTTAAATGCATGAATAGCTCTTAAACTTTTGAATCTCCTTGAATATCTTAAAATTTTAAGCTTAATTTCAAAATTCACATCTATGAAATTTATATCTTTAAAATTGAGCATTCTTGTGATATGATATTTTTCATTTCTCTATCTTAATTCTACCTTCTTGCTCACACAAAATAGAAAAAGGAAATCACTAGCATTTCAAGAAACTAATAAGTCTATTAATTACATTTTGAATATCTTGAAAGTGATTTTGATGATTTTGAAATTGAATGAGTGATTTACCTATATTGTGGTTTTGATTTCTTGGAATTACAACTTAAAGTCTTTTATGAATCAAAATCTTTTGTTATGTGTTCTCATATTATTTAAAAAAAATTATATAAATCATGAACTTGATAACTCAATATTTCTTATAAATGAATCAAGAGATTTTATTTTATTTGTTTCTCCTATAATTTGTCTCTTGATAGTCACAATTTGTCTTCATGAATTATATATCTCATCACTATGTTAATTTTTCTTGATATATTTCATATGATGACTTAAAAAATGATGTAATGGAAAAAATTTTGCACTATCTCTTCTTTTTGACAATAACAAAGGGGGAGCAAAACTTGTTTGCTTGCATGATGTAAATTGCTAGCTTGAATATTGCAAAAGAAGTAAAAATTTGCTTGCTTGCACTTCTTAAAAGAGAAGAAAGAACTTACTAGTTTGCATATTCTAAAGTGATGAAAAATTTACTAAATTGCTAAGCTCTAATATATCAAAAACTTGCTAATTGTGCTTCTCCTTTTTATTGATGACAAAGGGGGAGAAGGTATGATGATGTGAAATCATGTATGATGATAATACATGTTGATTTTTAAAAATATACATGATGATTTAGAATAATAATTATAATTTTATAATATGATGTATTGCATATGATGTGGTTAAAATAGTTTAAACTTGGACTTTGAGCTCATCTTAATATTTTTTTAAAATTTATTAAGAGCTCTTCTTAATGATGTTTTACAATTCCTCCCTTATTTTCTTTCCTTCTTCTTTACAAGAGGAAGAAAATTATTTAGACTCATATCGTATTTTATAAAGGGTGGAGCAAAGACTAATGTGCCTTAAAATCCTTAGCATTATATTTCACCTTTTTGTTGATGAAAAAGGGAGAGAAATATACATTGATGACACATGATATTGATGACTCATGATATTGATGATATACACTGATAACACATGATATGGATACAGATATGAATACGGATTGAACATTTGGGATATGAATATGAGTGCATAATTCTTATTATGATTTGATGACTTAATGAAATTCACGATTTGATGACTTGATACAAATTTGTGTTGAAATTTATATAAAATATTAATTACTTGAATTTAAAAGTGTGTGATTCTCTTAAATTTAAGTGGCATGGATTTAGGAGGAGTTAGGAATAACTCCTATCATCAATTGATTGCGATCATCAAAAAGGGGGAGATTATTGAATCTCGGATTTTGATGATGAAATCAATTGATGGATTATTGATCTAACAAGATTATTATAATTGATTAATGAAGGATTAATTACGATAGAATGATTATTACAATCAGGATTGGCCAAGGTCAAGTCTATGCATCGGGTCAATGCAGTTGGGAACTCGCTAGGAGTGCGTCGGGAGCTCACTGAGGGTATCGGGAGTTCATCATGATCGCACAAGGGAGTTCGCCAGAAGAAGATTAAGACTCACTAGAAGATTGTAAGGGTAGCCGAAAAGCTTGTCGAGAGTTAGGATGGTCTTGTAATGGATGTTTGACAATTATGATTATATTTAATTAAGTCATAATTAGCATCGTGCAGGATTAACTATGACAGGAGCAATGGAGTTACAACCAGATGATGGACTAAGATCAAGCTTAATCATCGGGCCGAGGTTTGGACGATGTAGTGGGATCTCACCGAAGTTCACTAGGAGATTCGTCGAAGGGATCGGGAAGCTCACTCGGAACATGCCGGGAGAAAGCCAGGAGAAGACCCGAAGACCCATCGCAGGAATATCGGAGGCTGTCAGATTAGCGGGAGTTAGGTCTTGGTTTAGCTTGTTGGTCAATAAGTGTTATAATCATCGAGTCATTGTTAAAAATTGAGTCCTAATTGAATTAGGTTTGGATAGAATCCAAATCAACTCAATAAGGCAATCGGGTCCACTATAGGGTTTGGTCGAGCTCAATTAGTTGACCAAGGGAATGGTCAACTGATGGTTCAAGTCGGAATTCGAAAAGTGAAGGGAACCACTTTTGTGGAAATTTCGACAGGTAAACTGTTGGTGAACGGCGGGTGTATCGCTGCCGCCCAGGCTTTCGGGTGGCTGACGATGGCTGACCCGCTTAGACTGGGCGGTTGAACCGCTTATACCCAAGAAACTGGGTACTTTCTGTGGTTAACCTGCCTAGGACCTGTGGGTAAATAGCTCGTACCTAGGTATTCAAGCGGCTGAGCCTCCCAGGTCAGTGGGTAAACCACCCATACTCAGTTTTTCCAGGTATGTTTGATTTTTGGCTCCAAAAATCTAAAGTCACTTAGGGCCTATAAAACCCCAAGTTTTCTTGCATTCTATATAATAATTTTTGGAGATTATATTCTACAAAAATATTGTCTGAGAATTGCAAGAAAAAAAAGGGGTAAGAGAGTGATCAAAGAGTATAATCTTGTCTCCCTTGTAAGCAAAGTGTAAGGGTTTGGTCTTCACCCAAAGAAGATTGGTAGTGGACGTCGGTGTGCCTTAAGAAGGAGGACTCAGGAGTTGATGTAGGCTGTTGGTGCCGAACCACTATAAAAACTGTGAGTTTATCTTTTGCTTTGCTTATTAACGCTTCCAATCTTGTTTACTCTTTAAAAGTAAACATTTCACTTATGAAATTTCTTATCAGATTTCCTTGCTCTTTCTTAAGTAATTAATAAACAAGTAACTTAGTAATCTTCTTATCATTCACTTACTTTATTTAAATAACAAGCTTTGAATCTTCCTATTTTTCTTAAAGCCGAAATATTTTTTTTAAAAAAATGAAAAACTTGCACTTGCACTAATTCGTTTAAGTTATATTTAAGCAAGAAGCTTAGTACTTCTCTATAAGATTCACTTGCTTAACTTAAACGAAATGCTTTGGATTTTCTATCTTGCTTAAACATATTACAGTAGTATTATCATATTTAATAGAAATATTTTTCAAGTGAATTCTATAATCTTCTAGGGTGTTTTTCATCCAAAGGACTTGTGCACAACATGCATCAACTACTATATACTCAGCTTCGGCTACAGATAATGAAATCAAATTTTATTTCTTGGAAGACCAAGAAACAAGAGTATGTCCTAAGCATTGGCATGATCCGGTTGTACTCTTTTGATAAAATTTTACAGAATTCTATCGCTGGATTGATCACTAAAGGGGATCGACCTCCTTGGAACATTATAAAGGTTCCTCCCTCCTAGATAGTCAACTACAAAGGTTGAAGAAAAGATATATATTACTTGATGAAAAAAGGGGGGTGGCTATATGCTTTATATAAGACTACAAAACCTTAACCCTAGAGAGACTCCTCTCTTAAGTAAAATTTCCTTTTACCCCCTAACCCTAGCCGACTTGCCCAATAAGGGGGTAACGACTAGGAGACTCCAACTCCTCTAAGGCTTCTCCCTTAAACCCTAGCTGACTAGCCCAATAAGGTGGGCGCTGGCTAGGAGGCTCTAATGGCTCCAACACTCTTTTCCCAAAACCTAGCTGACTTATTTGATAAGATGAGAGGCGGTTAGGTGGGTTTTTATTACATCCCTCAAGGTTTTATTATTGCCATGACTTGGTTGAATATGATCAAACCCTGCTAGGGTCCTATCAGACCCACCCTCTTTAGATAAGCCTTGTCCTTAAAGCTGGGCTCTATAAACTTCAGAAAGCTAGTCTTCAAGTCTTCATAGGATTCCCACATGGCATCTTTGACAAGTAGAAGGGTGATAGTGACACATCACGATCCTGTGGTCGAGTATCGCTTGAGGCTGGACTTGGATATCTCCATCAGTAGTAGTGTTCGACAGTTGGCTTTGGGCTGATTCACTCTCTCCTAGCTTGTGTTTTAGGCAAGACACATGGAAGACAGGATGGATCTTAACATCAACAAGCAAGTCCAATATGTACGCCACAGCTCTAATACGCTCCGTAATCTGATAAGGCCCATAAAAGCAAGGAAATCATTGAAATAGGAAGTAGTAATGAAATGCTTGATTGAGTTCATTAATTCATCATCAATTTATACAAGAGAAGATATGAGGATTCCCTCAACTAACCTACAAGATTTCTTCATTCAGTTAAGAAAATCATATCTAAATCCTAGCTAATTCTTATCTTTTATCATGCCCCCGCAAGATCGAGCTCCTATCAAGGATGCCGATTTTGAATCGATGTCAATGAATTTGAAGGAAGGAGGCCACTATGTTGTCAATCGCGATGAAGATCTAATGGCGGTTGACTTCAGCGACAATGTCAACCTGGCTAATAAGGAGGCCACTATGTTGTCAACCGCGATAAAGATCTGACGGCGATTAACTTTGATGACGATGTCAACCTGGTTGAGATGGAGTAGACAATTCTGTTGGAGCCAAGTTCGACAGTCTGATTAGATTAAACTATCATGCCCCCATAAGATCAAACTCCTGTAAAGGAAGCAGATCTTGAACCAATGTCAAGAAATCTGAAGGAAGGAGACCGCTATGTTATCAACCACGGTATGATCTGACGGTAGTTGACTTCGATAGTCATGTAAGCCTAGCTGAGAAGGAGGGTGCAAGCATGGTAGGAAGAGAAGGTCTGACACGAGGCAGGCATAGCAGATTTTGTGGAGCAGAAGCTATTATTGGACAGTGAAAGCAAGTATGGAGGCATCAAACTTGGAGTTCAGGACTAGGAGATCTCGTAAATAATGGAAGAGGGTGCTGATAATAAGGGGACCTCGATGACAGGAAGAAGAGGTCCGACGACTGTAGTAGAAGAAGCAAAGGTTGCTCTATTTCTGTTGGATCAAAGGGTCAAGAGCGGGTAAGGGAAGAGGCCGCCATGATGGTGGCAGCAGTGACAACACAACTATGTGGCCACGATAGCGAAGGTGGAACTCAAGCATATTGATCTTGAGATCGGACTGCTCTTTGAGAAATCAAAGTTGCTCAGGGCAGTAGGTGTGATCTACTGTAGCTAGATGCAAATTATCGGAAAAGGGAGGTCTTAACGCATTAGAGCTGCAAGGTAGCAAGGGAAAGGAAGGCAGTGGTAGAGCTGACGAGTGGCAGAGCTGACAACTGGAGCATCGAAGGTAGTAGTTGGAAGGGGTTTCCTATCACTGGCAGCATCACCGACTAGATTGTGGAGGCGACAATAGTGAGGGAAAGGAGTGGTAGACGCTCGGTTGGGAGCGACAGAAGTAGGTGAGGAAGGCGCTAGCAGCAAGGGGAGGACACGGCTGTTGTGGCTTAGGCGATCAACAACGGTGGATGTGGTAAAATGAAAGGCGCAACTTGTGGCTACGTAGGTTGTAGTGGTGATAGAGGCAATGACAAGATGGGCGCAGCTGGAAGTAGCTAGCATAGATGAATGTTGCGATAGGGGACTACGACGCAACTGTGGTAGAGGGAATGGGTTGCAGTGATTGATAGGGGAGGACACCTCTTTCCGATTGGTAGAGGCGGGGGCAACATGAAGTAGGAGATCGGTAGCTGAGGTAGAGGAGGAAAGCAACGGCGAGCACCAACAGCAGCGGTGCCCTTCTTCATCTGTGGCAGTGACGATCTTCTTCCCAGAGGATGTCCATTCACGATATAGCACATGGGTGGGGCTCGCTACCTCTGCTGCTCAAGTGCTGTGATCGGTGACACAAGTTTGCTGTGAGTGAAGGAGGGCAACGCTGAGGTTGAGGATGGGGATGGCTGATGCACCCCACCCCCCACCGCGCCCCCCCCCCCCCCGCTCGTGAAGTTAGCTGGTGGATCTGAAGGGTAGCAAGAGGAGCATCGGCTGCAAGGCACTCTGCGACCTTCGGATGGCAAGAGGAGAACTAATGAGGGTTGGGACAACAGAACAACAGAGAAATTGATGTTGCTGAAGTAGTAGGTAAACATCGATAATGTTAGGGGTATCTGTGGTTTCACAGAGGAGTTAGGAGGAAGCCAATGGGGAAGAAAAGCTCTAATACCATGTTAAATTAGAAGAAAGACAATCGCGGACAAGCAATGATAGAAGCTATCGTTGGACAAGGAATAAAGAAAGATAATCTCTCTTACAGAGAGAGGGGCTATGATACCATGCTAAAATAGGAAGTAGTAATAAAATGCCTGATTGAGTTTATTGATTCATCATCAATTTATACAGATGAAGATAAGAGGATTTTCCTCAATTAACCTACGAGATTTCCTCATTCAGTTAGAGAAATCATATCTAAATCCTAGCTAGATCCTATCTTCTATCAAAGATAACCTAATGGATGCCCATGTGTTGATTGATGTTTGCTTGTATGGCTGGAGATGAAGAAAGACCCAATTTCCCACAGAAAACTCCCTTTCAATTCGATTTGTGTCAGTTTGCTATTTCTTCCTAGCTTGGGTGGTTGAGAGGTTATTCTTCAGTAATTATAAGATTTTTTCATTGTCAATTAACTCTCGATCGACCTGATCTACTTTGGCTAAGTTGATTATATATTTTGGGATACATGGAGTAGTCGACCATACACTCCTTCATAAGGAGTACATTTAGTAGAAGAGTGATAGATTGTATTATACCACCACTTGATCCAAGGGAGCCATTTCGTCTATTCCTTTAGACAGTCACTAGTGATACATCTGAGGTATGTCTCCAAGCACCTATTCACCACTTCAGTCCGACCATCGGTTTGTGGATGGTATGCTGAGCTCATCTTTGATTTGGTGCCCTGAAACCAAAAAAAGCTTGATCCAAACTATACTGGTGAAGACTCTGTCATGATCGCTCACAATAGATTTGGGCATCCCTGTTGGGAAACCTCAGTAGGTGCATTATATGCGTAGCAGAAATCAAAACAAAAAAACTGGTTTCCCACGTATATTAAATCGTCATGCAAAATATTGGTGTCATGAGAAAAATATAAAAATAGATAAAATCGCGATGTGTGAGAGATTGATTTTACCTAGGGAGATTGTATATCCACGTATTCCAGATCTGGATGAGGAGGTCAAGCGTCCTCCTCTCTAGCAGTATCCACATTATTGATCTCTGTAGCAAAACTCCTATAATCTGATCTCGCAACTCTTGCGTAGAGGGAGGGAGGAGAATATGAGGTGGTGGCTAAAGCTGCAACCTATCAACTATGGGTCTCCCCTCCTATTTATAGAGAGCCACCAAAAACATTAGGGCTCCTGCCTTAGTAGGTATTGGATCTCCATCAATTACACACTAACCTTGCATTATTGGATCTCTATCCAATAATCTCGTTAGGCCTCTAATTGCGCCTTAATCAAGGAGCCCATCATCATAGAGTCTCGTCTAATGAGAATAGGGGCTAATTAGATCTCCACCAAATTCTCTATTCGCTAAAGCATCCACCATATGTGTGTGACCCCCTAGGCCCAATACTGAGTTGGCCATGAGTCACAACCATCAGAACTCCTTCTGATATAGTGAATTATTATCCCCATAATAATTCACTCGACTTATCGACTATGCCACTACGCTATAGTTTCCAGACAGTATTGGGGGGATCAAATCCATCGGACTTGTCTGTCCACAGTTACCGTGTATCTATAATCCCTCATCTAACTAATATCCTAGAGACCATATATTGGACATGGTACTGTCAGGCCGCATACAGAATCTGTCATAGTCTCGCTATAATAGGATTCTCTTAAAGAATTATTTCTCTCTCAATCCAAATGACCTTGGCTAGGGATTTGTCTGAGCAATCACATATGACATATTCCTCTCATGATACTGAGAGTGGATAATCCTCTATTGACACTCAATTACCTTCGTAAGGTTGGCTGCCAATCCCGATAACCAACTGTACTAGATCTGAAACTTTCTAAACCAGTATGTCTGGTGTAAAAAAAAAAGAATACTTATACAAGGCATCCTTGGTGTCTCAAGTCTAAGAACCAGATACACAACTGGGACTATGGAATTGCTGTCTGATATTAGGTTTCATTAACCATACAACATTCCATAAGTGGATCAATCAATGAACTCATTCTTGAACGAGCATCTGTACTATATTCTTAGTATCTCCATACAAGTGACTATGAGACTAGCCGCCTCCATCATATGGACGGGTATATAGTACACCGATCTGTCTGATTATCTCAATATCCCTCTCGTGTAACCTATGACTGGGATTATTTAGGATTTGTGTTTAAAGGTGAATCGATCTCATTATTATGATCTTATCACGATCTAATTCCCATAGCATAGAACCAAGGACATCACAATATATATATAATAAATAATATAATATGAGAATATGCCAATATTAATTATAAGTAAAAAGATTATATAGTGTATCACACGTGCCATCACTCATGTGATTGGCTTGTAGGGCACTTGTAACTAGCAATCTTCTAATTGACCTAAAGCCAATCACCTATGTGTCTGATCCCCATCAGACCTCTGTGATGCTAAAATATAGTCTGAGCCAGTGACTTCGTTAGTGGATCTACAATGTTATCTTCGGATGGAACTCTTTCCATTACTATATCTTTATGGGCTATGATCTCTCTTATCAGATGGAACCTCCTCAGAACATGCTTAGACTTCTGATGAGACCTGGGTTCCTTTGCTTGAGTGATCACCCTGTTGTTGTCATAGTATATGAGAATTGGTTCTATGCTGGTTGGTATGACTCCCAATCTTTGATGAACTTCTTCATCCATACCCCTTCCTTTGCTGCTTCTATTGCAGTAATGTATTCCACCTCTATGGTCGAGTCAGTAGTAGTATCTTACTTGGAACTCTACCAGCTTACTGCTCCTCCATTCATGGTGAAAATACTTTTGACTTGTTATCATTAATGTTAGACTGAAACTTGAGTCCGTGTAGCCCTCAACCTAGAGGCTACCCCCTTCATATACCAGTAAAAGATCCTTAGTCCTTAAGTACTTAAGGATACACTTTACTGCCTTCCAGTGTTCTAAACCTGGATCTGCCTGATACCTACTCATGACACTCAAAGCATGTGCTATATCAGGCTTGGTACATAGTATCACATATATGATAGATATTATTGCTGTGGCATAAGGTATCTTATCCATGTCTGCCCTTTCTTCAAGAGTATTTGGGGACATACTCCTAGAAAGTGATATTCTAGGTCTTATCAGTATGAAACATCTCTCGGAATTCTCTATGCCAAACCTTTTCACAATGGAGTCTATGTACCTAGACTGAGACAAGCCAAAAATCCTTTTGGATCTATCTCTATGGATTCGGATCCCCAAAATATAGGATGCTTCCCCTAAGTCTTTCATGGAGAAGTTTCTAGATAGCCAAACCTTTACTGTGGAGAGCATTCCTACATCATTCCCAATGATTAGGATGTCATCCACATATCATACCAAGAAGGTGATAGCGCTTTCACTTACCTTCCTGTATACACAAGGCTCATCTTCGCTCTTAACAAAGTCATAAGATCTGATCACCTCATCAAATATTATATTCCAACTTCGAGAAGCTTGCTTCAATCCATAAATGGATCTAAGCAACCTACATACTTTATCTGGACTCTCTTTGGATACGAATCCCTCTAGTTATATCAAATACACCTCTTCCTCGAGGTTGCCATTAAGTAATGCCATTTTAAAATCCATTTACTAGATCTCATAGTCATAGTGTGCTGCAATGGCCATAGTCATAGTCAACTCCTTATCTTTGATGATATCCTTTAGCTACTAGCCTTGCTTTATAGGTCTCTACCTTTTCATCCACTCCAATCTTCTTCTTAAAGATCCATTTGCAGTCGATTAGTATAATACCCTCAGGTGCATCCACAATGTTCCAAACCTTGTTAGAGTACATGGAATCTATCTCAGAATTCATGGCTTCTTGCCACTTTCCGGAGTCTATACTCATAATAGTCTCCTCGCAGGTCTAAGGATCAACATCTTGAGAGTCATCTCCACTAATATGTCCCACATATCTTTCAGGAGGGTGAGATACTCTACTAGACCCATGTAAAATTGGAATTTATGTGTTAGGTACCTAAACAAACTCGAGCTATGGAATGGTGCTTGAGCTAGGTTCTCCAGCCTCGTTCAATTCTATCTCACTCCAATTGTTTTCACTAAGAATGTGTTTCTTCTCAAAGAACATAGCTCTTTTAGGAACAAAGACCTTTCGGTCCTTGGGATGATAGAAATAATACCTGCAAGTTTTCTTTGGGTATCCTATGAATATGTACTATTATATCCTTGATTCGAACTTATCGGGATTGTGTCTTTTAACGTGGGCAGGACAGCCTTAAATCTTGATAATCTTAAGATCGAGCTTCTTTCCTTTCTATATCTCATATGGTGTAGACACTACCAACTTTGATGGAACTCTATTCAAAAGGTAAACTACAGTCTCTAGGGCGTACCCCTATAATGAGATGGGTAGGTCAGCGAAACTTATCATGGAACACACCATGTCTAACAGCATATAATTCCTCCTTTTTGATACACCATTAAGCTAAGGTGTATAAGGAGGTATCCACTGGGATATAATCCTATTGTCCCTGAGGAAATGGGTGAACTCTGAACTCAAGTACTCTCCTCCTCGATCTGATCGAAGAGTCTTAATATCCTTTCCAATTTGGTTCTTTACCTCATTCTTATATTCCCTAAATTTCTCGAAGGCCATAGATTTGTACTTCATTAAGTACACATGTCCATACCTAGAGAAATCATTAGTGAATGTAATGAAGTATGAGTAACCACCTATAACTTGAGTTGACATGGGACCACATGCATCACTATGTATGAGTTTCAATAACTTAGTGGTTCTCTCCAATTCCACTAAAATGAGAGTTGGTCATCTTCCCATGAAGGTAAGGTTCATAAGTTGCATATGTCTTATAGTCAAATGGATCTAAGTATCCATCTTTCAGCAACTTTTGAATCCTTCCCTCATATATATGACATAGCCTACAATGCCATATGCATACATTATTCACCTCATCTCTTTTCCTCTTAGACATGTTTATATTCATGATATATGAAGAAGTGTCTAATACATATAAGCCATTTATAAGAATCCCTCTAGTGATGATCTCATTATCCATAATTATTGAACAACTATTGTTCTAAAAAACTAATTTATATTCACTAATTATCAAGTAAGAGATAAAAATAATATTTTTGATAATAGAGGAAACAAAATAGCATGCATCTAATACAATAATAGCTCCACCCGGTAGATGTAGGGTGACCTCTCCAACAGCAAGTGCAACAACTCTTGCTCCATTGGCCATCTTAAGGTCCATCTCGCCTCTAGCCAATCTCTTAGGTCTTACCAGAACCTGCAACGAATTACAAATATAATGAACACTCCCGATATCCAATACCCATATGTTATCATGAAAATCTGACAAGTGGAGACTGATCATGAATATATTTGAAGCTTCTCCAAGCTTCTGTCTCGCCTTCTCTACAAGGTTGTCCTTACAATTCCTCTTCCAATGCTTGTCTTGGCCATAGTGGAAGTACTGTCTTTTGTCCTTTCCCGGGTATTTCTTGACAACCTTTTCCTTATCTGGTCTTTTTTTGCCCATGCCCTTCTTAAGGGCCTTGCTAGCCTTCCTTGCTCTTTTGGTCTCACACAGATTAAATTATCGTGCAAAATATTAGGGTCATGAGAAAAATATAAAAATTGATAAAATTGTAATATGTGAGAGATTGATTTTACCTAGGGAGATCATATATCCCTATATTCCAGATCCAAATGGAGAGGATGAAGAAGGTCAAGCGTCCTTTTCTATAGCGGTATCTACATGATGTATCACTGCAGCAAAACTCGTAAAATCTGATCTCACAACTCTTGCACAGAGGGAGAGAGGAGAATAAGAGGTGGCGGTTAAAGCTACAACCTATCAACTATGAGTCTCCCCTCCTATTTATAGAGGGCCACCAAAAACCCTAGGGCTCCTACCTTAGTGGGGTATTGGATCTCCATCCAATTACCCACTAACCTTGCATTATTGGATCTCTATCCAATAATCTCCTTAGACCTCTAATTGGGCCTTAATCAAGGAGCCCATCATCATAGAGTCTCATCTAACGAGAATAGAGGCTAATTGGATCTCCATCCAATCCTCTATTCACTAAAACATCCACCATATGTGTGTGACCCTCTAAGCCTGATACCGAGCTGGCCATGAGTCACTCCCATTAGAACTTATTCTGATATAGTGAATATTATCCCCATAATAATTCACTCGACTTATTGACTATGGACGTACTACACCACTACGCTATAGTCCCCAAATGGTACAGGGGGGATTAAATCCATCGGACCTGTCTATCCACAGTTATCATGTATCTATAATCCCTTATCCAACTAATATTCCATAGACCGTATATTAGATATGGTACTGTCAGGTCACATACAGAATCCGTCATAGTCTCACTCTAATCGGATTCTCCCAGAGAACTCTTTCTCTCTCAATCTGAATGACCCTAGCCAAGGATTTGTCTGAGCAAGCACATATGAGATATTCCTCTCATGATATCAAGAGTGGATGATCCTTTATTGACACTCAATTGCCCTCGTAAGATTGGCTACCAATCTTGATAACCAGTTGTACCAGATCTGGAACTTTCCAAACCTATAAGTTTGGCATCAAAGAAAGGAGTACTCATACAAGACATCCTTGGTGTCTTAAGTCTAAGGACCAGATATACTACTGGGACTATGAAATCACTGTCTGACATTAGGTATCATTAACCATATAGCATTCCATAAGCTGATCAATCAGTAAACTCATTATTTAATGAGCACCTGTACTATATCCTTAGTGTCTCCACACAAGTGGCTATGAGACCAGCTGCCTCCATCATATGGACGGATATATAATACATCGATCTGTCCGGTTATCTCAATATCCCTCTCAAGTAACCTATGACTGGGATTATTTAGGATCTGTATGTAAAGGTTAATCGATCTCATTATTGTGATCTCATCTCTTGTAGGAGGGTCTTTAAGTAAGTAGAATTTAGCACCAGAACTATGCATCCTTTATAGTATAAGTCTTTCAATCCCAATTGAAGTGTGCCACGGAGTCGGGTTCCTCTTCTAATTTTTTGATGATGTCCTTTATTTTAGGATCCTCTCGCCATTCCTTCCTGATGTCTTTGAGGAAGTCGCTGATTGAAAGGGAGATGACTGAATTTTAACTTACTTGGATAATCAAAAGAGCATATCTGGAACTATATTCACTTTCCTTTTTTTGTAAGTGATTTCATAATCATAATCGAGAAGCTTTATTACCCATCTTTGCTGCTCGGGGGAGGATATCTTTTGCTCCAAAAAGTATTTGATAGTTTTGTGGTTAGTCTTTATTTGAAAGCATCGGCTGATCATGTAAGGTATATACTTTATCACCTCGTGCACAATCACGAGCATCTCTTTATCATAGATAGATATTTTTAGGTGGGAGGGAGATAATGCCTTGCTGGTGTAGATGAGGGATCAACTTTCTTACACGAGGATGGCACCGATCCTAAGGTCTTCGATAATAAACATTTTGCCAAAGTCAGGTAGTGCTAGTATGGGTGTAGACGTCATGGCTGCCTTGAGAGCGTCGAAGGCGGTGGAGGCTTTGTCCAACCACTGAAAGATATCCTTTTTTAGCAAGGATGTGAGGGGAGCACTAATCTTCCATAATCCTTCATGAACTTACGGTAGTAGCCTATTAGTCCAAGAAAATCATGTAACACATTTATGATCTTAAGTGTCAGCCAACTTTGCATTAACTCAATCTTTGAAGGGTTCCCTGCTATGCCTTCCTCGATTATTTAACAAAAAGAATATGCTCTCGAAGACTCATCACAATAGGTCGTACGTGGCAGAGGTGACTTTCAAGTAAAGGGTTGTAAATAAGGATGTCATCGAAGAAAACCAATATGAACTTACGAAGATAACTTCAGAACTATCGTTCATGAGGCTCTAAAAGGTAGAGGGAGCATTGGTGAGACCAAAAGGCATTACCAAAAATTCAAAGTGGCCATTATGCATCCGAAAGGTGGTCCTTGGTATGTCTTCTTCATGCACACAAATTTTATGATATTCGATTCACAAATCTAGCTTTGTGAAGACTTATGCCCCCTTTATTTCATTAAGTAATTCATCCACCATGGAAATAAGGTACTTGTCCTTGACCGTTATGCCATTGAGTGCTCGGTAATCTATGCACAATCACCACGTTTCGTCTTTCTTGCGTACAAGGAGTATCGGCAAAGAATAGGGGTTGTAACTCGACCGAACGATCCCTATTTCAAGCATCTCCTACATAATCTTCTCTATTTCAGTCTTCTGAGGTAAGGGTAGTAGTGATATGGTCGAGTATTTGCTGGTGGCTTGCCCGTTAGGATCAGAACTGGTGGTTGTGCAGCCGGGTAGGAGGTAGATTACGCGGTTTCGCCAAGACGTCTAAAAATTTAGTAAGTATTTGGATAAGGTTTGAGTCTTCAATTTATGTAAACTCCCTCATATGTTGCTACTGGAGTTGCATCAGGAAGCTGTTGTTCACTTTTTGTAAAACTTTCTTCATTCGTTGTGTTGAAATTATCGTCACGTTGCTTTTGCGTTTCCTGCGTAGGATCACCTGTTTCCCTTTGCTAAAGAAATTTATAATTAATTTCAAAAAATTTCAAGGAATATCACCTAGCGTAGTTAGCCATTCGATATTAAGCACCACCTCATAATCATCAAGTGAGAGGAGGAAGAAATCAATAACTATTTGTTGGTCCTGTAATATCAATTTTATGTGTAGGCATCTTCGATCACACTTCAAAATATGATCATCAACTACCTTAACATCAAACCTGCTATAATCTTCAATATGAAGTGCCATCCGTGTAGCAACCTTACTATCCATGAAGTTATTGGTGCTCCCAATATTGCTGAGGATGGTGATTGGCTGTTGTTTGAGTAGTCCTCCCACTTTCAGCATCTGTTGGTTCGCATAGCCTGTAAGAGCATGCATCATGCAATCGGTTGGTTGTGGCTCCTCCTCCGTATTCTCCTCTTTATGCTCAAGGTCCTCCTCTTCATGCTCAGATTCTTGAACAGGTTCAATCATGAGGAGCCTCCCTTTCTTGCGACGATGTTTGCAGCTCTAGGGCTCATTGTAGTGCCAACACAAACCTTGAGTAGATCTATCATAAAGTTCTTCTCTCGTTAATTTTTTTGGCTGAGAGGGTTAGCTGGTAGTAGGAGGGGCTGAAAGCCTCTGTGCTGTTGGTTGTGTGATGACCCTAGTCCTCTAAACATCTTGGCTCAATTGCTCCTCTTGGAGTCGCGCAAAGGAGATAGCTGCCATTAGTGTGTATGGTTATCGTGCCTTGAATTCTCCCCGAATCTCTGATTTTAATCATTCGATGAAAGTTCCTAGCAATTATTTATCAGACCAATCTCTTGTTTGGGCAAATAATCTTCTAAACCTGGTTTGGTATTCTTGAGTGATAGAAGTTTAACGGAGTTTTGTAAGTTAGCCATCGATGTTTTCATACTCGGTTGCTCTGAAGTAGATTAGCAGTCCACTTTTAAATTACCTCAACGTAGGGACTTCATGGGTGTGTTCGAACTAATCATACCATTGGATCACATCTCCTTTAAGATGTATAGCAGTAATATCCACCATGGATGCATCTGGGTTCTTATGGTAGTGAAAATAACATTCCATGCGCGAAATCTAGCCAGTCGGGTCTCCTTCTTCCTATCTAGGGAAGTCCACCCTCATGCATGGGTATGAAGAGTCTGTCATAGGTCCTCCTTTCTCCTAGGAGTTCTCTCTATGATTTGAACTTTCCCCTTGTCGAGATCTCCTTGGGCTCGACGGTCATCCCAAACTGAATTCAGCGAGAAGGGCGTGTAGTTTGTCATTCATATGCATCTCAAAGGCCTCCAACTTGGCATCAATTAGTTCTTTTGATGCCATGACATATGACTCTAGATCTATAATTTGAAGGTTCTTCTTTTGCTACTAGGTTAAGGGCATGTATTAGTTGAGAGATTTGGTGGCTGGAAGGATTGTGGACTGACGGTTGAAGGCTGTAGTTTGGGCTTAGTAGGCTGCTATTTGAATTGCAGTTTGTGCTGCTATTTGGAGGTGTTATAGAGGCTGCAAGTAGGTTATGATGGCAGCCACTTAAGGCTAGAGAGATGGTCTAAAATTATTGTTGATGATAACAACAAGTTTGACAAGGATCGGTTGAATATGCAGCGAATATATGTTGAAATATGGTGGCAGAATTTTTCATCAAAGAGATAGTAATTTCTCGACGAAAATTCCAGTAGTAAGCCGATGTTTTATGGAGAGAATTGAAAGCAAGAAATAGGTGTTGATGACAACAAACTTAACTAAAATATAGATAGAAATTTGATAGCAATGCAGCAAGAAACACTGATGAATGTTCTGGCAATAGAATTCTTATAAAAAAAATCAACAGTTTTACAGTGAAAAGTTACACCAATATATGGATGTTTTTCTAGATAATTTTGACAAGGAACTAATGTAGATGAAAGCCAAATCAATGTAAAAATACATAGAAGTTTTTGTAAAAAAAATGGTAGCAAGATTGATAATTGGCATCAAGTATGTGGCTGAAAACTTTACAGTATACTTTCATTCATAAAGATAGTAACTTTACGATAATGAGCATCTTGCACCGAGGGAATAGATGAAACTATTTTTAGGGTTTAGGATATAAAATTGCAACAGTAGTAAGGATCTTGCGATAGAAGCAATATCATATTCTGATGCAATTTAGAGTAGCGGTAGTAGATGATGAATCTGTGGCAAAAGGTGATGACGGTGGAGTCAACAACAGAGTTAGTAATTAAAGGAATTACTTGGATGATGGTAGGTAGCTGAAAGGGTGGCGAGACACCAAGTTTGATACTCTGATACCAAATGATAGAACTCCATAGAATTCTATCACTGGATTGATCACTAAAGGGGATTGACCTCCTTGGAACATTATAGGGGTTCCTCCCTCGTAGGTATTCGACCACAAAGGCTAAAGAAAAGAGATCTATTGCTTGATGAAAAAAGGGGGGGTGGTTACATGCTTTATATAAGACTCCAAAACCCTAACCCTATAGAGACTCATCCCTTAAGTAAAATTCTCATTCACCCCCTAACCCTAGCCGACTTTCCTAGTAAGGGGGCGACGACTAGGAGACTCTAACTTCTCTAAGGCTCCTCCCTCAATGAGTGATGGCTAGGAGGCTCCAATGGCTCAAGACTCTTTCCCCAAACCCTAGTCGGCCTACTTAATAAGATGAGACGTGGCTAGGTGAGTCTTTATTACATCCCTCAGGATTTTATTATTGCTACGACTTAGTTGAATATGACTTAACCCTGCTAGGGTCTTATCATCTTCCTATCTATTCTACAATATCCAAAATCAATATCCGTATATGCAATTAAATCAAAGTGCTTGGACTTAGGATATCATAATCATAAATTATAAGTTCCTTTTAAATATCTAAATATTCGTTTACCTATCTTAAAATGGGAATATTCTGGATTGGATTGAAACATTGTACATAATCTAACACTAAATATTATATCCAATCTAATAACAATTAAATACAACAAACTACTTATCATTCCTCTATATGATTTTTGATCAAAATTTTTATCTTTATTATCCAAGTCTAACTTTGTAGAAGTAATCATGGGTGTATTTATAGTCCATACCAAAACAATTTAATTAATCTAAGGTATACTTAGTTTGACTTATAAAGATACCATCATTTAATTATTTTATTTGTAACCCTAAGAAAAAAGTTAGTTCACCCATTATGCTGATTTTAAACTTTTGGCTCATATTCTTGGTAAAAGATTCCCAAAAGAATTTATTAGTAGAACCAAAAATAATATCATCCATATAAATTTATATAATAAGAAAATTATTTTTAAAATGCTTAATAAATAATGTGGTATCTAACAACTTTGCCTTTTAAAAAATTATTTTGAATAAGAAAAGAGCTAAGTCTCTCATGCCAAGCCCTAGGGTTTTGATTCAATCCATAAAGAGTCTTAGATAATTTGTAAACGTGATTTGGAAAAAATACCTTTTCAAATTCAAGTGGTTGTTCAATATAAACTTCTTCAGAAATGAACCCATTAAGAAAAACACTTACATCCATTTGGAATATTTGAAAATTTTAAAGGAAGCATAGGCAATGAGCATCCTTATGGTTTCAAGTCTAACCACAGAAGTGAAGGTTTCTTCATAATCAATACCTTCTTCTTGGTTGAAACTTTTGGTCACTAATCTAGCCTTATTTTGAACAATGATACTAAGTTCGTCTTGCTTATTTCTAAAGATCTACTTAGTATCAATTACTAAATGGTCACTAGGTATAGAAATAAGCTTACATACCTTATTTCTCTCAAATTAGTTCAACTCTTCATTCATTGCAATAACTCAAGAATCATCTTTTAGGGTTTCCTCAATGCATTTTGGTTCAGTTTGAGATAAAAATACGACGTTAGTACAAAACTTTTTAAATGATGAACAAGTTTGAACACCTTTTCATGTATCTCCTATTATTAGCTCCATAGAATGAGCATCTACATACTTTCATCCCTTGGGTTAGGATTTCTTAGAAGTAGATACATCCAAGTTGTTTTAGTAAGAAGACTTATCATTCAAATTTAAAGTACTAAAATCAAAATCATTATCAAAATCAATTTTCTTCAATTCGAGAACCTCATTAAAAATAATATAGATGGATTGAGGGATTCCTCAATTACTAGAGTTCTTTTATTAAAGACATGTTAAGCTTTTGAAATTGAGGGATAACTATAGAAGGATGTTGGGAGTTCTTTGAGTGTTCACCGAATGAGACCGGGAGCTCATCGGGGGTTCACTGGATGGATGCTAGGAGTTCACTAAGAGTTCGCCGAGAGATCAATTGACGATTGGACAACATCATAATGAGAGTTAGTTTGCCTTAAGTGTTGTAGTTAGCATCATAATAAGGGTTAGTTTTTCTAACTCAATTAAGAGGTTATTATGCGTTAATTAGGGCTGATTTTAACTTGTTATAAAGCTCATTTCAATAACCCAAGGATAGGTTCTTCAATTATTTCTTAAGACAATCATAGATTTATTTTCCTGTGGTATTTCAATTATACAAGCATTAGATTCAAATTTAATAATATATCTTTTAACATACAATTGACTAATGTTTAGTAAATTATGTTTCAAATAATTAACTAATAGCACATCTTCAATCAAAAGGTTTGATTTGTTACCTATGGTTCCTTTCCCAATGATTTTTTTCTTGTTGTCTCTAAAGGTGATAACTCCTTCGTTTAGGGTAGTGAGCTTAGAAAAATAAGTTGGATCTTCAGTCATGTGCCTTGAGCATTCACTATCCATGTACCATGTTGTGCTCCTAACCTTTGTTTGGAGACAAACCAACAAGAAATGTTGCTTTGATTTAGGTATACATTTGATTTTGTGTCCCTTATGAAAAACTCTGCCTAATTTAACTAAGGGCATTGTGTTATTTATGGTTCCTTTAGGAACCCAAATCAACTTATGTGGACTATATTTTCTAAATGAATACTTGTAGGCAAAATGTCTTAATCTATCATAAAAATTACATTTAAGTTTAGATGAGAAGTTTAATGTAATGCATCTAATAAAGATAGTTGGCTTTTGTTGAGTGTTACCTATAAAGCTAATACCTTCTTTCTTATGAACATGACCCTTATTAGCAAAGATTATATCTAGAGATTTATTCCCTATTTTAATTTTTCTAAAGTTTATTGAAGTATGACATTTTCCTTTCTAACTTCCTCTAGTGTTTCATATTTAGTGCAAGAATTATATAATGTTAATGCTACATGCATATTTATAAATTTACTGGGAGTAATGTATGTTCCTTCTTAAGTAATTTATATGTTTTGCTAAGCTTCTTAAATTTATTAACTAATTTATGAAATATATTTAATAATTCATCAAAAGCAAAGGAGTCTTGTAAGATTTACTTACCTCGACATGGATGGCCATGAGAGCGTACTTAGCTACCTTTTTTTAGATGTTGTCTTCTTCTTGTGATGAGCTTGAATCATACTATTTTGCTGAGAAGACCTTCTTATTCGGCACCTTTTTCTTCAACTTTGGGCATTCACTTTGGAAATGCCCTAGCTTCTTATATTCAAAATATATTGTATTATCCTTCTTTAGTTCATTTTTTATTTTCATGATTTTTATTCTTTTTTATAATTTTTTTGAGTTTTCATGTTAATAGTGTAAGGTCATTGTCCTCGTCACTCGAGATTTCACTCGAGGAGTTATATGCTATTCTCAGTGTCAAATCTTTCCTATTCTTTAGAAGGTGTTCATCTTTAGTTCTCAAGGCAACATTATTCTTATTCTTTGGAAGGTATTCTTCAAGTTCATCATAACCTTTATAGCTCATTTCATAAGTCATCATTCAAGTGGAAAATTATTTAGGTATTTTGCTTATAGAATTGATGTTATTTTGGGATCCTAACTTTTCGAAGGGATCTTAATATCTTGTTAATAAGTTTAAAGTTAGACAAACTTTTATTAAGTGCTTTTAGACCGTTGACGGCATTCGTATATGTCTCCAATAGTCTCACTTGGTTTCATACAAAACAACTCATGGCTATGCACTAAGAGATTTATTTTAGACTCTTTGACTCAACTAGTGCCTTCATGTGTGATTTTGAGTATGTGCCAAATTTCGTGTGCAGTTTCGTATATAGAAACCCGATTAAACTCATTTTTATTAAGAGCACAAAATAAAGTATTCATCGCTTTAGCATTAAAAAAAAGTCTTCTTTTCCAAATCATTTCATTTGTTCATTGGTTTGGAAGACTTTTTAAAATTATTTTCAATGATGTGTCATAAATTGAAATCATATAAATAAAAAAGATACACATTCTATGTTGGGAAACCTATAGCGGGTGCATCATATGCACAGCGAAAATCAAAATAAAAACTGGTTTCCCACGCAGATCAAATCGTCGTGCAAAAGATTGGGGTCGCGAGAAAAATGCAAAAATCGAAAAACCACGATGTATGAGAGATTGATTTTACCTAGGTAGATCATATATCCCTATATTCCAGATCCGGATGGAGAAGATGAAGGAGGTCAAGCGTTCTCCTCTCTAGTGGTATCCATACGATGAGTCTCTACAGCGAAACTCCTCCAATCTGATCTTACAACTCTTGCTCAGAGGGAGGAAGGAGAATAGGAGGTGGTGGCTAAAGTTGCAGCCTATCAACTAAGAGTCTCCCCTCCTATTTATAGAGAACCACCAAAAAACTCTAGGGTCCTGCCTTAGTGGGTATTGGATCTCCATCCAATTACCCACTAAGCTTGCATTATTGGATCTCTATCCAATAATCTCCTTAGGCCTCTAATTGGGCCTTAATCAAGGAGGCCATCAGCATAGGATCTCATCTAATGAGAATAGGGGCTAATTTGATCTCCATCCAATCCTCTATTCGCTGAAGCATCCACCATATGTGTGTGACCCTCTAGGCCCGATACCGAGCTGATAGTGAGTTACTCCCATCAGAACTCCTTTTGATATAGTGAATTATTATCTCCATGATAATTCACTCGACTCATCGACTATGGATGTATTAGGCCACTATGCCATAGTCCCCAGATGGTATAGCAGGACCAAATCCATCGGATCTGTTTGTCCACAATTACCATGTATCTATAATCTCTCATCCAACTAATATCCCAGAGACCATATATTGGATATTATACTATCAGGTCACATACGAAATCAGTTTATCTTGTTCTAATCGGATTCTATCGGAGAACTCCTTTTCTCTCAATCTAAGTGACCTTGGCCAGAGATTTATCTAAGCAAACACATATGGGATATTCCTCTCATGATACTGAGAGTGGATAATCCTCTATTAACACTTAATTGCCTTTGTAAGGTTGGCTACCATTCCCGATAACCAATTGTACAAGATCTGGAGCTTTCCAGACCTGTAAGTCTGGCGTCAAAGAAAGGAGTACTCATACAAGACATCCTTGGTGTCTCAAGTCTAAAGACCAGATACACAACTGGGACTATAGAATCACTGTCTGACATTAGGTACCATTAGCCATATAGCATTCCATAAGCGTATCAATCACTGAACTCATTCTCCAATGAGCACTTGTACTATATCCTTAATGTCTCTAGATAAGTGGCTATGAGACCAGCCACCTCCATCATATGGATGAGTATATAGTACACCGGTTTGTCCGGTTATCTCGATGTCCCTCTCAAGTAACCTATGACCGGGATTATTTAGGATTTACGTTTAAAAATAAATTAATCTTATTATCATAATCTCATCACGATCTGATTCCCATCATACAGAACCAAGGAAATCACAATATATATGCTAAGCAAAAAGATTACATAGTGTGTCACACGTGCCATCACTCGCGTGATTGGCTTGCAGGGCACCTGTAACTAGCAATCTCCCGCTTGACCTAAAGCCAATCACCTATGTGTCTGATCCCCATCAGATCCCTATGATGCTCAAATACAATATGAGCCAACGACTTCGTTAGTGGATCTGCAATGTTATCTTCGGATGAAACTCTTTCTATTGCTATATCTTTACGGGCTATGATCTCTCTTATCAGATGGAACCTCCTCAGAATATGCTTAGACTTCTGATGAGACCTAGGTTCCTTGCTTGAGCTATCGCCCCATTATTGTCGTAGTATATGGGAATTAGTTCTACAGTGCTTGGTACGACTCCCAAATCTTTGATGAACTTCTTCATCAATACCCGTTCCTTTGCTACTTCTACTGCAGCAATGTATTCCGCCTCTGTGGTCGAGTCGGTAGTAGTATCTTGCTTGGAACTCTTCTAGCTTATTGCTCCTCTATTCATGGTGAAAACATATCTTGAATTTGACTTGCTATCATCAATGTCAGACTAAAAACTTGAGTCTGTGTAACCCTCAACCTGGAGGCTACCTCCTCCATATACTAGTAAAGATCCTTAGTTCTTCTCAAGTACTTAAGGATATATTTTACTGCCTTCCAATGTTCTAAACCTGGATATGCCTGACACCTACTCGTGACACTAAGATCTTGTGCTATATCAGGCCTAGTACATAGCTTCACATACATGATAGATCCTATCGCTGAGGCATAAGGTATCTTATCCATGTTTGTCCTTTCTTCAGGAGTCTTTGGGAACATACTCCTAGAAAGTGATATTCCATGTCTCATCGGTATGAGACCTCTCTTGAAAATTTTCATGCCAAACCTTTTGACAATGAAGTCTATGTACCTAGATTAGGACAAACCAAGCATCCTTTTAGATCTATCTCTATAGATCCTGATCCCTAAAATATAGGATGCTTCCCCTAAGTCTTTCATGTAGAAGTTTCTAGATAGCTAAGCCTTTACTGTGGAGAGCATTCCTACATCATTCCCAATAATTAAGATGTCATCCACATATAGCACAAAGAAGGTGATAGTGCTTCTACTTACCTTCCTATACATACAAGGCTTATCTTCGTTCTTAACAAAGTCATAAGATCTGATCACTTTATCAAATCTTATGTTCCAACTTCGGGAATCTTGCTTCAATCCATAAATGGATCTAAGCAACCTACACACTTTATATGGACTCTCTTTGGATACAAATCTCTCTGGTTATATTATATACACCTCTTCCTCAAGGTTGCTATTGAGGAATACTATTTTGACATCCATCTACTAGATCTCATAGTTATAGTGTGTTGCAATGACCAAAATAATTCTAATAGACTTAAGCATGGCTACAAGTGAAAAGGTTTCGTCATAGTTAACTCCTTGTCTTTGATGATATCCTTTAGCCACCAGCCTTGCTTTATAGGTCTCTACCTTTCCATCCACTCCGATCCTCTTCTTGAAGATCCATTTACAGCCGATGGGTACAATACCCTTAGGTACATCTACAAGGTTCCAAACCTTGTTAGAGTACATAGAATCCATCTTAGAATTCATAGCTTCTTGCCATTTCCCAGAGTCTATACTCATAATAGCCTCCTCGTAGGTTTGAGGATCAACATCCTGAGAGTCATCTCCATTAATATGTCTCACATATCTTTCAGGAGGGTGAGATACTCTACTAGACCTATGTAAATTTGGAATTTGTGTGTTAGGTACCTGAACAAACTCGGGCTCTGGAATGGTGCTTGAGCTAGGTTCTCCAACCTCGCTCAATTCTATCTCACTCCCACTATTTCCACCAAGAATATGTTCTTTCTCAAGGAACACAGCTCTCTTGGCAACAAAGACCTTTCAGTCCTCGGGATGATAGAAATAATACCCACAAGTTTTCTTTGGGTATCCCACGAATGTGCACCATTCTATCCTTGATTCTAACTTATCAGAGTTGTGTCTTGTAATATGGGCAGGACAGTCCCAAATCTTAATAATTTTAAGATCGGACTTCTTTCCTTTTCATATCTTATATAGTGTAGACACTACCGACTTTGATGGAACTTTGTTTAGAAGGTAAGCTGTAGTCTCTAGGGCGTACCCCAAGAATGAGATGGGTAGGTCAGCGAAACTCATCATGGATCACACTATTCTAATAGCGTATGATTCCTCCTTTTTGATACACCATTGAGCTGATATGTATAAGGAGGTGTCCACTGGGATAGAATCCCATTGTCCTTGAGGAAATGGGTAAACTCCATACTCAAGTACTCACCTCCTCAATCTGATCGAAGAGTCTTAATACTCTTTCCAATTTGGTTCTCTACCTCATTCTTGTACTCCCTGAATTTCTCAAAGGCCTCAGATTTATACTTCATTAAATACACATGTCCATACCTAGAGAAATCATAAGTGAATATAATAAAGTATGAGTAACCACCTATAACTTTAGTCGACATAGGACCACATACATCACTATGTATGAGTTTGAATAACTCGGTGGCTCTCTCTCCAGTTCCATTAAAAGGAGAGTTGGTCATATTCCCACGAAGGCAAGGTTCGCAAGTTGCACATGTCTCATAGTCAAATGGATCTAAGTATCCATCTTTCAGTAACTTTTAAATCCTTCCCTCATGTATATGACCTAGCCTATAATGTCATAGGTATACATTATTCACCTCATCTCTTTTCCTTTTAGATATATTTATATTTATGATATGTGGAGAAGTGTCTAACACATATAAGCCATTTATAAGGGTCCCTCTAGTGATGATCTTATCATCCATAATTATTGAACAACTATTATTCTCAAAAACTAATTTATATCTATTAATTGTTAAACAAGAGATAGAAATAATATTTTTGATAATAGAGGGAACAAAATAGCATGCATCTAATACAATAATAGCTCAACCCGGTAGACGTAGGGTGACATCTTCAACAGCAAGTGCAGCAACTCTTGCTCCATTGACCATCTTAAGGTCCATCTCGCCTCTAGCCAATCTCGTAGGTCTTGTCAGAACCTGCAACGAATTGTAAATATGATAAATACTCCCGGTATCCAATACCCATGTGTTATCATGAAAATTTGACAAGTGGAGACTAATTATGAATATATCTGAAGCTTCTCCAAGCTCCTGCCTCACCTTCTCTGCAAGGTAGTCCTTATAGTTCCTCTTCCAACGTCCGTCTTGGCCATAGTGGAAGCATTGTCCTTTATCCTTTGCTGGATATTTCTTAGCAACCTTTGCCTTACCTGGTCATTCTTTGCCCTTGCCCTTCTTAAAGATCTTGTTGGCCTTCCTTTTCTTTTTGGTCTCACCAATATAGAGAACTGACTTCTCCTTCTTAATGGCACTCTTTGCTTCCCTCAACATATTGAGGAGCTCATGGAGAGTCACCTCAAACTTGCTAATATTAAAATTCATGATGAAGTGAGAAAAGGAATCTGGTAGGGACTGAAGTATAAGATCAACGCATAGATTATCCTCTAGGACTATTTCTAGACCTGTGAGTTTCTCGATCCACTGTATCATCTTTAGGACATGATTCTCAACCGATGTCCCTTCTGTCATCCTAGCTTGGAAGAGTTCTTTAGATATCTCATATCTTTGAGTTCTTCCATGTTTCTAAACAGTTGGCGGAGATGAAGAAGGATAGAATTTGCATCCATACTCTTATGTTGCCTTTGTAACTCAGGAGTCATAGAGGCCAACATGTAACATTTTGCTAACATAGAATCATCTATGTACTTATATAGTGAGTGATCTCATCCTCGCTTGCCCCTTCTTCCGGTGTGGGCATGATTGTATCAAGGACGTATATGATTTTCTCCTCCGTGAGAACAATTCCTAAATTGTGGAGCCAATTTGTATAGTTTGGACTAGTGAGATGGTTGGTATCAAGTATGCCATGTAGGGGGTTTGTGAGTGATATGTTTCTGATAAAACAAGATATAACAAAAATAAATAACATGCAGATTTTTCAGAAAATACTAATTAAGATATGGACTTCTATCTTAATGTGCTCCCACTATTTTCTTAGCGAATCACGCGACACCCTTGACACGTGAGACGAAAGTCTTCGGCAGACTCCTAGTGGGGATCGGGATCCAATTGGCGTCTTAGTGCAATCTCGAGGGACTCAATCAATTGCACTAAGCCCAAAAGGTAGGCAACTCTTACCAATCACAACTCCTTGTGATTCCCATCACGTTCGGCCTCCGAATCATCATGGTCTCGGGGGACTCGACCAACCATAATATTCAGTTAAGTCATCACTATCGTTACAAGATGAGTCTAATTTAATAATATGCCCTCGAGGGACTCGACCAAGCATACCAGGTCCTCAGGTCACCAGTGACATCTCTATGTCATAGGCAAGAACTCGATCACGTAGATAGGTGAGCCTCGAGGGACTCGACCAACTCAGCCTATGTTGTGATTCAATTTCTTCCTATAACGATGGAAGGCCATGTGGGTCAATTTTATTACCTTATGCTTACTAACTTAATATTATCTTAGGAGGAGTTTTTGTTTTCTATCAGTCTCCTAATATGAAGTATCACACACATACATATTTAATATATATCTACATCGTATGCAAATATATATATACATATATATATATATATATATATATATATATATATATATATATATATATATATATATATATATACACACACATATATATAGTAGGTGTATAACACATCACATATGCATGCCACACCGGATGATCATGAGCCGTCACCTAATATGATTAAGCCTGAGTCAATGGGCCTAATCACTCACAATAGGATCTATGTGTGCATCGGCGCATCTCTATGCCTTGTGATTGTTGATCTCGTCTTTATCGGTTTTGTCGGATCGTCGCATCACCATGCATCGTAATCTCTCGCCACAGCATCGTGGGTCCCATTGTCATCTCCACGCTCCCGACGCGCCTCTCCATGTAATTACAAAACAAGAACCCAGACTCGACAAAAAATGAGAAAAACAAAGGCACGCAGGCCCCAATAAGAATAATAATCACAATTACACACATCATAACACATGGCTCATGATCATCCATCCACATCATACATCACATGTACATCACATCATATGTAGGATTAATAAATATATATAATAATTAATTAAACTATTTAATTAATTATTTTTTTGGAAATCAGAACATCCTCAGAATTTTCAGAATTGTCAAGGGTATTTTCATAATTCTGGATGAGAGGACAATCCTCGAAATTTTTAGAATTGTTGAGGGCATTCTCAAAATTCTGCATATGAGGACAGTCCTCGAAATTTTTGAAAATCAGAGGGGCAGGATCATCCTTTTTCTTAAAAGGATGCCCTAGCCCTCACCTTGCCCCCATTTGCGCCACCGCCGCCGCCACCGCTGCCTGCAGTGGCGGCCTGCCATCGTGGTAGCCGCCCGCGGCACTCGCCTTGGTGGCACCTCACGGTGGCACCCAGCATCGCCCTTGTTGGCGACAACCCTAGTCGTGGGGTTGCCCTTGTGGCCATGCACGTGGTAGCCGCCACTTGCGGCCTAGCCACGGTGGCGCCTTATGGTCGCACTGGCGTGAGCCCTTTGGGGCCACAACCGGTCATGCCGTGGGGCTACTAGCCTGGGTGGCTACCTTGGCAGCACGCCCGACCGCCCTTTGCGGGGCCTTGGCCGGCCACCCTGCAGGGGTTGGCGGCCATGCCCTAGTCCTTTGCAATGGTTTCCTTCGCTGTGAAAACACAGCAAGAACACATATAATGATTCTACGTGATTCAATCTCATCACATGCAGTTTAAAACTAATCTTTCACACGAAAACCTTAGCTTTGATATCACTGTTGGGAAACCTACAGTGGGTGCATTACATGCACAGCGAAAATTAAAACAAAAATTGATTTTCCATGCAGATCAAATCGTCGTGCAAAATATTGGGATCGCAAGAAAAATGTAAAAATAAAAAAACCACGATGTGTGAGAGATTGATTTTATCTAGGAAGATCGTATATCCCTGTATTTTAGATCCGGATAGAGAAGACAAAGGAGGTCAAGCATCCTCCTCTCTAGCAGTATCCACACGATAGATCTCTGTAGCGAAACTCCTCTAATTTGATCTTGCAACTCTTGCTCAGAGGGAGGGAGAAGAATAGAAGGTGGTGGTCAAAGTTGTAGCCTATCAACCAAGAGTCTCCCCTCCTATTTATAGAGAGTTGCCAAAACACCCTAGGGCTCCTACCTTAGTAGATATTAGATCTCCATCCAATTACCCACTAATCTTGCATTATTGGATCTCTATCCAATAATCTCCTTAGGCCTCTAATTGGGCCTTAATCAAGGAGCCCATCAGCATAGGGTCTCATCTAATAAAAATAAGGGCTAATTGGATCTCCATCCAATCCTCTATTCGCTAAAGCATCCACCATATATGTGTGACCCTCTAGGCCCGATACCGAGCTGGTCGTGAGTTACTTCCATCAGAACTCCTTCTGATATAGTAAATTATTATCTCTATAATAATTCACTTGACTCATCAACTGTTGACGTACTAAGCCACTACGTCATAGTCCCCAGATGGTACAGGAGAATCGAATCCATCGGACCTATTTGTCTATAGTTTCCATATATCTATAATCCCTCATCTAACTAATATCCCAGAGACCGTATATTGGATATTATACTATCAGGTCACATATGGAATCAGTTTGTCTTACTCTAATTAGATTCTACCAGAGAACTCCTCTCTCAATCCAAATGACCCTAGCCAAGGATTTATTTAAGCAAGAACATATGAGATATTCCTCTCGTGATACCGAGAGTGGATGATCCTCTATTGACACTCAATTGCCTTCGTAAGGTTGGCTACCATTCCGGATAACCAATTGTACCAGATCTGGAGCTTTTTAAATCTGTAAGTCTGGCGTCAAAGAAAGGAGTACTCATACAAGGCATCCTTGGTGTCTCAAGTCCAAGGACACACAACCGGGATTATGAAATCATCGACATTATCATTAACCATACAACATTCTATAAGCGGATCAATTAGTGAACTCATTCTCTAATGAGCACCTGTACTATATCCTTAGTGTCTCCACACAAGTGGCTATAAGACCAACTACCTCTATCATATGGATGGGTATATAGTACACCGGTCTGTCTGATTATCTCGATGTTTCTCTCGAGTAACCTATGACCGGGATTATTTAGGATCTATATTTAAAGATGAATCGATCTCATTATCGTGATCTCATCACGATCCGATTCTCATTGCATAGAACCAAGAACATTACAATATATATGCTACATATAATATAATATAAGAATATACTAATATTAATTATAAGCAAAAAGATTATGTAGTGTATCACACGTGCCATCATTCGCGTGATTGGCTTGCAGGGCATTTGTAACTAGCATTTTAGTTTTCCAATAAAAGTAATACGTCCCATTGAATATGCGAGGACGTGTGATAGAATGTCTCTCGTTGGGTGGGGGGGGAGGGGTGTGAATTAGTGCTAAGTAAAAAATTTTGATTTAAAAAACATTTTATTCAAAAAAATTGATATTAAATGTGCTTTAACTTAGAACTAGTTAATAATAAGCAATTAAATGAAAGGCAAGAAATAAATACACATCATATTTTGATAGTGGTTCGATCTCCTTGACTAATGTCCACTCTTAATTCCTCTTCACTCGAGGCCACCGACTTTCACTTCTGATTTTTTTAATGAAAAAATATCAAATACTCCTCTTACAACTCTATTATCCTTTTACAAGTTTAGGAGATAATCTTTATAATTCTCTCAGCTCTCCCTTAAACAACTATATAAGAAGAAATGAGGGGGAGCTCTCTAAGAATTATAATAGAATTTTCACAAGTTTTTTGCTCTTAATTCTTATATCCTTAAGTAAGAATGGGTGGGGTATTTATAGGCCCCAAATTACCTCAAAAGTAGAGCCAAAATTTAATTTTTTGGGGATTTCTAAGGTGTTAACAACCTCTATCCCCTGGAGACTATGTTTTGGTGGTAGTACTACCCAAGCTGGTTGTAATACCGCTAGCCTGGGCGATACCACTACCTAACACAATTAGGGAGACTATGTCTGGGTAGTACTACTACCTAGTTTGGGCAGTACCACCACCTGACAAAGTTTCGAAGACTGTCTCTTCAGAGATTGCTTTCGAAGACCGTGTCTTACCTATCCTTGGGTTATTGAAATGAGCTTTATAACAAGTTAAAATCAGCCCTAATTAAGGCATAATAACCTCTTAATTGAGTTAGAAAAACTAACCCTTATTATGATGCTAACTACGACACTTAAGGCAAACTAACTCTCATTATGATGTTGTCCAATCGTCAATTGATCTCTCGGCGAACTCTTAGTGAACTCCTAGCATCCATCCAATGAACCCCCGATGAGCTCCCGGTCTCATTCGGTGAACACTCAAAGAACTCCCAACATCCTTCTATATTTTTATGATAAGTAATGCAAGATTAACTATGACTGGGAAAAGGTAAAACAATCATGAAAGAATCTATCATTGGGTCGGAGTCAAGGTCGAGAGCTCATCGAGTGTCGGTCGGGGTTCAGACGATGTGGTCGAGAGCTTGCGAGAGGCGGTCGGGGTTCTGACAATGTGGTCAGGAACTCATCAAGAGTTTGCTAGAGGTTAGTCGGGGTTTGAACAATATGGTCAGGAGTCACCAAAACTTGGCCGAGGTTTAGACAATATCATCAGGAGCACGCCGAGAGTTCCTTATAGATTTGTCAGGAAGTTCATCGAGAGTTCGCCAACAGGTTGTTGAGAGTTCGCTCGAAGTTCACTAGAAGGATGTTGGGAGTTCTTTGAGTGTTCACCGAATGAGACTGGGAGCTCATCGGGGGTTCACTGGATGGATGCTAGGAGTTCACTAAGAGTTCGCCGAGAGATCAATTGACGATTGGACAACATCATAATGAGAGTTAGTTTGCCTTAAGTGTCGTAGTTAGCATCATAATAAGGGTTAGTTTTTCTAACTCAATTAAGAGGTTATTATGCCTTAATTAGGGCTGATTTTAACTTGTTATAAAGCTCATTTCAATAACCCAAGGATAGGTAAGACACGGTCTTCGAAAGCAATCTCTGAAGAGACAGTCTTCGAAACTTTGTCAGGTGGTGGTACTGCCCAAACTAGGTAGTAGTACTACCCAGACATAGTCTCTCTAATTGTGTTAGGTAGTGGTATCGCCCAGGCTAGCGGTATTACAACCAGCTTGGGTAGTACTACCACCAAAACATAGTCTCCAGGGGGTAGAGGTTGTTAACACCTTAGAAATCCCCAAAAAATTAAATTTTGGCTCTACTTTTGAGGTAATTTGGGGCCTATAAATACCCCACCCATTCTTACTTGAGGATATAAGAATTAAGAGCAAAAAACTTGTGAAAATTCTATTATAATTCTTAGAGAGCTCCCCCTCATTTCTTCTTATATAGTTGTTTAAGGGAGAGCTGAGAGAATTATAAAGATTATCTCCTAAACTTGTAAAAGGATAATAGAGTTGTAAGAGGAGTATTTGATATTTTTTCATTAAAAAAATCAGAAGTGGAAGTCGGTGGCCTCGAGTGAAGAGGAATTAGGAGTGGACATTAGTCAAGGAGATCGAACCACTATCAAAATATGATGTGTATCTATTTCTTGCCTTTCATTTAATTGCTTATTATTAACTAGTTCTAAGTTAAAGCACATTTAATATCAATTTTTTTGAATGTTTTTTAAATCAAAATTTTTTACTTAGCACTAATTCACACCCCTCCCCCCCCACCCAACGAGAGACATTCTATCACACGTCCTCGCATATTCAATGGGACGTATTACTTTTATTGAAAAACTAAAATGCTAGTTACAGATGCCCTGCAAGCCAATCACGCGAATGATGGCACGTGTGATACACTACATAATTTTTTTGCTTATAATTAATATTAGTATATTCTTATATTATATTATATGTAGCATATATATTGTAATGTCCTTGGTTCTATGCAATGAGAATCGGATCGTGATGAGATCACGATAATGAGATCGATTCATCTTTAAATACAGATCCTAAATAATCCCGGTCATAGGTTACTCGAGAGAAACATCGAGATAATCAGACAGACCGGTGTACTATATACCCATCCATATGATAGAGGTAGTTGGTCTTATAGCCACTTGTGTGGAGACACTAAGGATATAGTACAGGTGCTCATTAGAGAATGAGTTCACTAATTGATCCGCTTATAGAATGTTGTATGGTTAATGATAACTAATGTCAGACAGTGATTTCATAATCCCAGTTGTGTATCTGGTCCTTGGACTTGAGACACCAAGGATGCCTTGTATGAGTACTCCTTTCTTTGACGCCAGACTTACAGATTTAAAAAGCTCCAGATCTGGTACAATTGGTTATCCGGAATGGTAGCCAACCTTACGAAGGCAATTGAGTGTCAATAGAGGATCATCCACTCTCGGTATCACGAGAGGAATATCTCATATGTTCTTGCTTAAATAAATCCTTGGCTAGGGTCATTTGGATTGAGAGAGGAGTTCTCTGGTAGAATCTAATTAGAGTAAGACAAACTGATTCCATATGTGACCTGATAGTATAATATCCAATATACGGTCTCTGGGATATTAGTTAGATGAGGGATTATAGATATATGGAAACTATAGACAAATAGGTCCGATGGATTCGATTCTCCTGTACCATCTGGGGACTATGGCGTAGTGGCTTAGTACGTCCACAGTTGATGAGTCGAGTGAATTATTATAGAGATAATAATTTACTATATCAGAAGGAGTTCTGATGGAAGTAACTCACGACCATGATCGGGCCCAGAGGGTCACACATATATGGTGGATGCTTTAGCGAATAGAGGATTGGATGGAGATCCAATTAGCCCTTATTCTTATTAGATGAGACCCTATGCTGATGGGCTCCTTGATTAAGGCCCAATTAGAGGCCTAAGGAGATTATTGGATAGAGATCCAATAATGCAAGATTAGTGGGTAATTGGATGGAGATCTAATATCTACTAAGGTAGGAGCCCTAGGGTGTTTTGGCGACTCTCTATAAATAGGAGGGGAGACTCTTGGTTGATAGGCTGCAATTTTGATTGGTTTCATCATCAAAATCTGAGATTAATACTACATCTTTGGTCACCCCCTCCTATTCTCCTCCCTCCCTCATCTTCTACACAAGAGTTATGAGTTCCTAGCTGTGATTGGAGGAGCATTGCTGTAGTGATCTGTTGTGTATATGATAATTTATTGACACTCAACTACCTTCATAAAGTTAGCGACCCATCCAGATCTGGTACAATCGGTTATCAGGATTGGTAGCCAATCTTACGATGGATATTGAGTGTCAATAGAGGGCCATCCACTCTCAGTATCATGAGAGAAATATCTTGTATGCTCTCACTCAGGTAAATCCCTGATCAGGTTGGTCAAATGAGAGAGAATGAGTTCTTCAAAAGAATCTGATTAGAGTGATCCTTAGACGGATTCCGTATGTAGCCTTACAATACCATGCTCGACATATAGTCTTTGGGATATTAGATGGATGAGAGATTATAGATACATGGTAACAGAGGACAAACAGGTCCAATGGATTAGATCCACTATACCATCTATAGACTATGGCACAGTAGCCTAGTACGTCTATAGTCGATGAGTCGAGTGAATTATTATAAAGTAATAGTTCACTAAGTTAGAAAAAGTTCTAACAGGTAGAACTCATGGCCATCTCGATATTGGGCCTAGAGGGTCACACACATATGGTAGATGCTTCAGCGAAGAGGATTGGATATGAGTTATCCAATTAGTCCTGTTCTCATTAGATAAGACCCTACATTGATGGGCTCCTTACATCGGGCCCAATTAAAGGCCAAAGGAGATTATTGGATAGAGATCAAATAATCCAAGGTTAGTGGGTAATTGGATGAAGATTCAATACCCACTAAGGCAGGATCCCCGGGGTTTTTGGTGGCTCTATGTAAATATGAGGGTAGGGGCAATTCTTATGTGGTAGGCTACACATTTAGCCACCCCTTCCTATTCTCCTCCCTCCCTCTGCGTAAGAGTTGAGAGATTTATAGCTGCGATTGGAGGAGCATCACTATAGTGATCCATTGTGTAGATATCGTTAGAGAGTAGGACGATTTGACCTCCATCATCTTCATCTGGATCTTGAAATTTAGGGATATACTATCTCCCTAGGTAAACAATCTCTCACATGATGTAGTTTTTGATTTTGTGATTTTTCTGTGCACCAATCTTTACACGACGACTTTGATCTATATGGGAAACAGATTTTATTTTGATCTACATAGGAAACCAATTTTGTTTTGATCTTCTGCTATGCATATGATGCTCCCACTAAGGTTTCCAATAGTGGTATCAAAGCTAAGGTTGTTCGTATAAAGGATTGGTTTTAAACTATGTGTAATGAGATAAAATTACGTAGAACTATTATACGTATTCTTGCAATAAACATAATGCCTGTAGGTAAGCTGCCTGCGAGCAAAGGGGGTGGCCACATGTAGGTAGGTCACTTGCAAGGATGGCCACATGTCCTAATTTTTAAAAAATAATTAATTAAATAGTTTAATTGATTATTTATTATCTAGCAATCTTACATAGTAATGTGTACATATGATATATGATGTGGATGGTATGATGTGATGTATATATATGTGATTATTATTATTAATAAGACCTGTTAGCCTCTGTTTTTCTCATTTATCATTAGGTCTGCTTGCTTCTGATTATTCAATAATTATACGAAAAGGCATGGTAGGAATATGGAAGTGACAGTGGGATCCATGATGTCATGGTGGGAGATCATAATGTATAGTGGTGCGAAGAGGATTAGACGGAACTAATGATGATGAGATCAATGATCACAAGGTATGGAGATGTACCAATACACATATAGATTCTATTGTGAGTGATTAGGCCCATTGGCTCGGGCTTAATCATATTAGGTGACGACTCATGATCATCCGGTATGGCTTGTATATATATATATATATATTTGTATATGATGTAAATATATATTAAATATGTATGTGTAATACGATATATTAGGAGATCAATACAAAACATAAAGCCCCTCCTATGATAATATTAAGTTGGTGAGTGTGAGACAATAAGATTGACCCACATGACCTTCCATCATTATAGGAAAAAATTGAATCATGATATAGGTTGAGTTGGATAAGTCATTTGAGGCTTACCTATCTATGTAATCGAGATCTACATAGAGATGACACTAGTGACCGAAGGACATGGTATACCTGCTCGAGTCACTCGAGAGTATATCATCGAATCAGACTCATAATAATGGTGATGACTTAACTGAACTTCATGGTTGGTCAGGCAGTTAACCATGATGATTTGGAGGTCGAACATGATGGGAATCACAATGAGTTGTGATTGACAAGAGTTGCCTACCATTTGGGCTTAGTATAATTGGCCGAGTCACTTGAGGTTGCACAAATACATTGATTAGATCATGATCCCCATTAGAAGTCTGCTAGAGACTTCTGTTTCACGTGCCGAGGGTATCGCGTGATTCGCCAAGAAAATAGTGAGAGTACATTAAGATAGAAGTCCATATCTTAATTAATTTTTTCATAAAATCTGCATGTTATTTATTTATGTTATATCTTGTTTATCAGAAACATGTCGCTCACAAACCCCCTATGTGGCATATTTATTGCTAATCGCTTAACTGGTACAAGCTTCATGGATTAGCTCCGTAATTTGAGAATAGTTCTCATGGTGAAGAAAATTGTATATGTCTTTGATATAATTATGCCCACGCCAAAAGAAGGGGCAAGTGAGGATGAGATCGCTCACTCTTTGAAGTATCTAATTGATTCCACATTGGCAAAATACCACATATTGGCCTCCATGACTCATGAGTTACAAAGGCAACATGAAAGCATGGATGTCAATTCTATCATTCTTCATCTCTACCAGTTGTTTGAGTAACATGGAAGAACTCAAAGATATGTGATTTCCAAGAGTCTCTTCCAAGCCAAGATGACAAAAGGGATATCAGTTTAGAACTATGTCCTGAAGATGATAGAGTGGATCAAGAAACTCAAAAGTCTAAGAATAGTCATAGAGAATAACTTATGCATTGATCTTATACTTCGGTCCCTGCCATATTCCTTTTCTCACTTCATCATGAATTTTAGCATGAGGAAGTTTGAGGTGACTCTTTCCGAGCTCCTCAATATGTTGAGGGAAACTGAGAGTACCATCAAGAAAGAGAAGCCAGTTCTCTATATCGGTGAGACCAAAAAGAAAAGGAAGGTCAGTAAGACCCTTAAGAAGGGCAAGAGTAAAGAAAGACTGGATAAGACAAATGTTGCTAAGAAAAATCTGACAAAGTATAAAGAACAGTGCTTCCATTACGATAAAGTTAGGCACTGGAAGAGGAACTATAAGAATTACCTTATAGAAAAGGTGAAACAAAAGCTTGAGGAAACTTTCAGTATATTCATGATCAGTCTCCACTTATTAGATTTTCATGATAACACATGGGTATTAGATATCGGGAGAACTTATCATATCTACAATACGTTGTAAGTTTTAACAAAACCTTAGAGTTTGACTAGAGGCAAGATGGACCTCAAGATGGGCAATGGAGTAAGAGTTGTTGTAGATGCTATTGGGGAGGTCACCCTGCATCTGCTTGGTGGAGCTATCATTGCATTGGATGCATGCTATTTTATTTCCTCTATTATCAAAAATATTATTTCTATTTCTTGTTTGATAATTAGTCGATATAAATTAGTTTTTGAGAATAATAGTTGTTCAATAATTCAAGATGATGAGATCATCACTAGAGGGACCTTGATAAATGGCTTATATGTGTTAGACACTTCAACACACATCATGAATGTAAATATATCCAAAAAGAAACAAGATGAGGTAAACAATGCATAAGTAGTCTAGGTCATATCCATGAGGGAAGGATTCAAATGTTGCAAAAAGATGGATACCTAGATCCATTCGACTATTAGTTGTATGCAAATTTTGAACCATGCCTTCATGGAAAGATGACCAACTCTCCTTTTAGTGAAACTGGAAAGAGAATCACTAAGCTACTAGAACTCATACATATTGATGTATGTGGTCCCATGTTGACCCACACTATAGGCGATTACTCATTCTTCATTACATTCACTGATGATTTCTCTATGTATGGATATGTGTACTTGATAAAGTACTTGAGTATTAAGACTCTTCGATCAGATCGAGAAGGAGAGTACTTGAGTACAGAGTTCACTTATTTCCTCAAGGACCATTGGATTCTATCCCAGTGGATACCTCCTTAAATACCTCAGATCAATAGTGTATTAGAAAGGAGGAAATACATGCTGTTAGATAAGATATAGTTTATGATGAGTTTCACTGACCTACTCGTCTCATTCTAGGGATATACCATAGAGACCGTAGCTTACCTTCTAAATAGAGTTATATTAAAATTGGTAGTGTCTACACCATATGAGATATGCAAAGGAAAGAAGTGTGATATTAAGGTGATTAAGATTTGGGGCTATCCTACCCATGTTAGAAAATATAATCTCGATAAGTAAGAATCAAGGATGGAAAGATGCACCTTCGTGGGATACCCTAAGGAGACTTTGGGATATTATTTCTATTATCTCGAGGACCAGAAGGTCTTTGTTGCTAAGAGGGTTGTGTTCCTTGAGAAGAAACATATTCTTGGTGGAAACAGTGAGATGAAGATAGAGTTGAGCGATGTTGAAGAACCTAGCTCAAGTACCATTCTAGAGTCTAAGTTTATTCAAGTACCTAACACACAAGTTTCAATTTTGCGTAGGTCTAGTAGAGTATCTCATCCTCCTGAAAGATATGTAGGACATATTAGTGGAGAGGACTCTTAGGATGTTGATCCTTAGATATATGAGGAGGCTGTTATGAGCCTAGACTCCGGGAAGTGACAAGAAGCCATGACCTTTGAGATGGATCTCATGTACTCCAATAAGGTCTAGAACCTTGTAGATGCACTAGAGGGTATTGTACCCATCAACTGCAAATGGATCTTCAAAAAGAAGATCGGAGCAAATAAAAATATAGAGACGTATAAAGTAAGGCTGGTGGCTGAAGGATATTGTCAAAGATAAAGTGTTGACTATGATGAAGTTTCTCACCTGTAGCTATGCTTAAATCCATCAGAATTCTTCTAGCTATTGCAACACACTTTGACTATGAGTTCTGGTAGATGGATGTGAAAACTATATTCCTTAATGACAACCTTGAGGAGGTGTATATAATATAGCCACAGGGATTCATATCCAGAGAGAGTATAGATAAAGTGTGCAGTTACTTAGGTCCATTTATAGACTGAAGTAAGCTTTCCAAAGTTAGAACATAAGATTTAATGTCGAGATCAAATTTTATAATTTTGTTAAGAATGAAGATAAGTCTTGTGTGTATAGGAAGGTAAGTGGGAGCACTATCATCTTCTTGGTGTTGTATGTGGATAACATCATAATCATTGGGAATGATGCAGGAATTCTTTCTACAATAATGACTTAGCTATCCAGAAACTTCTCCATGAAAGACTTAGGTAAAGTATTCTATATTTTAGAGATTTGGATCTATAGAGATAGATCCAAAAAGATACTTGGCTTGTCTCAGTCTAGGTACATAGACTCTATTGTCAAAAGATTTGACATCGAGAATTTTAAGAGATGTCCATACTAATGTGATATGAAATATTACTTTCTAGGAGTATGTCCCTAAAGACTCCTAAAGAAAGGGCATATATAGATAGGATATCCTATGCCTCAGTGATAGGGTCTATCATGTATGCTATGCTATGTACCAAGCTTAATATAGCGCATGCTAGGTATCAGACAAATCTAGGTTTAGAACACTGGAAGATAGTAAAGTGTATCCTTAAGTACTTGAAGGACTGAGGATCTTTTACTGGTATATGGAAAAAGGTAGCCTCCAGGTTGAGGGCTACACGGACTCAAGTTTCCAGTTTGATATTGATGATAGTAAGTCGAACTCAAAGTATGTTTACAACCTGAATAGAGGAGCAGTAAGCTGGAAAAGTTTTAAGCAAGATACTACTACTGACTCGACCATAGAGGCAGAATACATTGTTACAACAGAGGCAACAAATGAATGGGTGTGGATGAAGAAGTTTATCCAGGATTTGGGAGTCGTACTAAGCAGCATGCACCTGATTCCCATATACTACGATAATAACTAGGCGGTCGCTCAAGCATGGGAACCCATGTCTCATCATAATTGTTCTAAGGAGGTTCCAACTGATTATAGAGATCATAGCCTATAAAAATATAGCAATGGAAAGAGTTCCATTCAAAGATAATATTGTAAATCTACTGAAAAAACTATTGGCTCAAATTGTATTTGAGCATCACAAGGGTCTGATGGGGTCAAACATATAGGTGATTGGCTTTAGGTCAAATGAGAGATTGCTAGTCACAAGTACTTTGTACGCTAATCACACAAGTGATGACATATGTGACATGCTGCACAGTCTCTTTACATTATTATTATTATTGGCATATTCTTATATTATATTCTGTATTGAAAATATATATTGTGATATCCTTAGTTCTATACACTGGGAATTAGATCATGATGAGATCACGATAATGAGACCGATTTACCTTTAAACACAGATCCTAAATAATCTCAATCATAGGTTGTTCGAGAAGGATATCGAGATAATCAAACAAATCAATGTGTTGTATACTTGCTTATATGATAGAGGTGGTTGGTCTGATAGCCACTTGTGTGGAGACACTAAGGATATAATACTAGTGCTCATTAGAGAATGAGTTTACTAATTAATCCGCTTATTTAACGCTATATGGTTAATAATACCTGATATTAGACAATGATTCCGTAGTTCCAGTTGTATATCTGGTCCTTAAACTTGAGACACCAAGGATGCGTTATTTGAGTACTTCTTTCTTTGATGTACAACATATAAGTTTAGAAAGTTCCAAATCTGGTAGAACCGGTTAACGGGAATGGTAGTGAACCTTACAAAGGCTATTGAGTATCAATAGAAGATAATCCACTCTCGGTATCATGTGAGGAATATCTAGTATACTCTCACTTAGGTAAATCTTAGTTCAGATTGGTTGGATTGAGAGAACAATTCTATGAAAGAATCCGATTAAAGCGAGACATAAACGAATTTTGCATGTGACTTGACAGCCATACCCGATATACGGTCTCTAAGATATTAGATAGATGAGGGACTATAGATACATAATAATTAAGGATAGATAGGACTAATGGATAAGATCCCCTATACCGTTTGGGGATTATGGCATATTGGCGTAGTGGTCCATAGTCAATGAATCGAGTGAATTATTATAAGACAATAATTCACTGAGTTAGAAGGAGTTCTAATAGGTATGACTCATGGCCAGCTCGGTATTGGGGTTAGAGGGTCACACATATATGGTAGATACTTCAGCGAATAAAGGATTGGATATGAGTTATCCAACTATCTCCTGTTCTCATTAGATGAGACCCTACATTGATGAGCTCTTTGCATCAAACCCAGTTAGAGGCCAAAGGAGATTATTGGATAGATATTCAATAATTCAAGGTTAGTGGGTAATTGGATAAAGATCCAATACCCACTAAAGTAGGATCCTTTGGGTTTTTGGTGGCTCTCTATAAATCAGAGGTAAGAGCGATCTTATATGATAGGCTAGACATTTGGCTGCCCCCTCCTATTCTCCTCTCTTCCTCTGTGCAATAGTTACGAGATTTGTGCCTGTGGTTAGATGAGCATTGCTACAACAATCCATCATGTTGATATTGCTAGAGAAGAGGACGATTGACCTCCTTCATCATCTCTATCCAGATCTGAAAATTTTGGGATATATAATCTCCCTAGGTAAATAATCTCTTACATGAATAATATTCAATTTTATGATTTTATGGTTTTTTCACACCAATCTTTGCATGACAATTTTGATCTACATGGGAAATCAATTTTGTTTTGATCTTCCACTGTGCATATGAGACTCTCGCTGAGGTTTCCTAGCACAATCGACACTGAATTACTTTCGTAAGGTTGGCTACCAATCCCGATAATTGATTGTGCTAGATTTCGAACTCTTTAGAACTGATGAATATGAGGCAATAAGATTGACCCATATGGCCTTCCATCATTATAGAAAGAAATTGAATCCCAATATAGGTTGAGTTGGTCGAGTCCCTCGAGGCTTACTTATTTACATGATTAAGATCTTGCTTACAATATAGAGGTTTCACCGATATCCTAAGGATGTGGTATGCTTGGTCGAGTCATTTGAGGGAATATTATCAAATCAAATTCATCTTATAACGATGATAATGAATTAACTAAACTTTATGGTTACTCAAGCAATCGAGACTATGATGATTCGGAGGCCGAACATGACGGGAATCACAAGGAGTAGTGATTGGCAAGAGTTGCCTATCTTTCTGGGCTTAGTGTAATTTACTTAATATTATCATAGGAGGGGTTATGCTTGTTTTGTATCTGTTTCCTAATATATCGTGTTACACACATACATATTTATTATATATTCATATCATATATATATATATACACATATATATATATATATATGGATATGTATATATGGATACATATGTATATATATATATATACACATATATATACACATATGTATACATATATATATACATATATATATATATATGTATGTATATATATGTATATATATATATGTATGTATATGTATATATATATATATATAAATATATATGTGTATATATATATATATATATATGTATATATATATGTAGGTGTATAACCACATATCACATATGCATGCCATAGAATGATCATGAACCGTCATCTAATATAACTAGTGTTAGGATTAATTAGCATTGTGTGTGGTGGTGGGGGGGGGGTGGATTAGTGCAAGTGTAAAAAATTTGGTTTAAGGAAAACTTATCATTTGGAGTAAAATGAAAAATTGGAAGCATTTTGTTGAGTAAGTGAGCAATAAGCTTATTGAACGAAGCTAAATTATGATCATGCTAAAGGAAAGCACTGTATAAGAACATGCATAATAAAAAAGGCAAAGTAAAAAGATGCTCATAGATTTATAGTGGTTCGGCCACAATCTGGCCTACGTCCACTTCCCGAGTCCTCTTCGTCGAGGTCCACCAGAGTCCACTATCAATCTTCTTTGGGTGAAGACCAAACTCTTACACTTCCCACTCTCTCCTTTTCACAGGTTCAGGAGAGGAACTTTTACAAGAGTTTCTCACTTCCCTTAGACTCGATTTATAATTTGAAGCACTAAAAGGAAGCTCTCAATCTTTACAACTCTTTAATAGAATTTTAACCCACTATTTCGTTCACCACCCTTGCATCTCCAAGTAAAAAAACTAGGGATATTTATAGACCCCAATTGGCTTCAAAAATAGAGCCAAAAATTTATCCTTTCCGCAATTTCTGCGTATAGGTGGTACTACCACCAGCACCGACGGTACTACCACTAAAAGTGCATTGAAAATAGGGCTATGGCAGTACTACTATCGCCTAGGTGGTACCACTACTGCCCACTAGTAGTTCTACTGTCGAGAATCTCTCAAAAGCCACTTTTTCCATACTTTTGTGTACTCAACTTGTACCTTTAGTTGATCCCTTCATAAGTCAACCAAATTAGCTCAACCTGAGCTTAAATCCAACTTAAAGTGGACCTGATTTGCCTCACTTGAGTTAATTTGGATTCCTTCCAAATCTAACTCAGGTTGGACTTCAATCTAAACTAATTCTAACTACGACTTAATCAATTACAATCATATGACTATCAAGTCCAACAAGATGCTCTTGACTCCTGGTAAACTTTTCGACAACCCCTGATGATCTTCCAGCGAGTCTCTTAATCTTCTTCCAGTAAACTCCCAATGCCATCCTAGCAAGCTATCGATTACCTCCAATAAGCTCTCGGTTGTTGAATATCATATTTTGATGATGAAATTAATTGATGAGTGTTTAATCTAACCTGTATGTTAGAGGAAGTAATGCAGGTCTAACTACGATGGAGAAATTGAGTTACAACCAAATGATGGACTAGAATCAAATTTTGGGCATTGGGCTAAGGTTCGGATGATGTTGTGGGAGCTCACCGGGAGTTTGCTAGGAGTTCACTGAAGGAATCGGGAAGACCATAAGACTCACAGCAAGAATGTCAGAGGCTGTCGAATTGGTGGGAGTTAGGTCATTATTTAGCTTGATGGTCCTTATGGTTGTAATTAGTAAGTCACAATTAGGGATTGCGTCCTAATTGAGTTTGATTTAGAAGGAATCTAAATCAATTCAATGTAAGGTAATTGAGTCCACTAAAGGGATGGATTAAGCTCAAGTTAAGCTCAATTAGTTGACCTAAAAATTAATTAACATGAGGTACAAGTCGAGATTGAAAAAGTGAAGGGAATCACTTTTCCAAAAATCCTAGCGGTTGTACCATTATCGCCAAGGAATCTAGGTAGTAGGTGATGGTTATACCGCCCAAGCCAGTAGTTATATTATCGCCGCCCAGGATTTTAGGCAGCAAGTGGCAGTTGGACTACGTACGTTGATGGTTGTACTGCCTGTACCCTATTTTAAAGGTAGCTTTCGCCGGTGGTATCACCCATACCCGATTTTTTCGGGTGTGTTTGAATTTTAGCTTCATTCTTCTAAAGCTAATTGGGGTCTATAAATATCCCAAGTTTTCTTACATTTAGCACAAGCATTCACACAAGTCATTAGGCAAAAATCTATGGAAAAAAAATATAGCACAAGCATTCACACAAGTCATTAGGCAAAAATCTATGAAAAAAAGTATGTGATAGAAGTGTGAAAGAAAAAGAAAAGGGAAAGGAAGTGAGCTAAGTGTTTTCATTTTTGTAAAGAGTCTCCCTTGTAAAATGAAAGTTTGTAAGGGTTTGGCCTTTACCCAAAGAAGATCAGTAGTAGACACTAGTGAGCCTTGGAGAAGAGGACTCAAGAGTATACATAGGCTACGTTAAGACCGAACCACTATAACTGTGAGTGTATTTATTTGCTTTCCTTTTTATACTCTATTGCTCTCAATTTGCTTATAGTTACAACCGAGCTTCAATCTCTCTATTTCTTTCAAATCGGCTTTAAATAGGTTCTGTCGAAATATAAAAGGAAGCTTCCCCTTTTCCTTCTTCACTTTCCGAAAGCAAAGGTTTTTAAACGAGCATAATTAATCTTGCACTAATTAATGCCCCCACCCTCTCAGTGTCAATTGATCCTAACAAATTATATTAGATAATTCATTTAGTAGATAATTATAGTAGATATACTTGGACTTATTTGTTGGCACACAAAAGTGATACATTTAAATGTTCTGTAAAATTTTATAAAATTATTCAGAATAAAAAAGGATATATGATTTCATCAATATGTAGTGATCATGGTGGTGAATTTCAAAACAATGACTTTCAAAATTTTTGTGACTCAAATAGGTACATCTATAATTTCTCTACTCTAAGAAATCCATAATAAAATGGAGTAGTAGAAAAAAAAAAGGAGTTTACAAGAAATGACTAGAACCATGTTAAATGAACATAGCCTACCCAAATATTTTTTGGGCCAAAGCCATTAATATAACATGCTATGTTTTAAATAGGATTTTTGTAAGACCATTACTCACTAAAACTCCTTATGAATTATAGAATGATAAAAAACATAATGTTTCTTATTTTAAAATATTTGGTTACAAATATTTTATTTTGAATGAAAAGGATGCCTTAAGAAAATTTGATGTAAAATCAGATGAAGACATTTTTCTAGGTTACTCTTCTATTTCAAAAGCTTATTCTATATTTAATAAAAGAACTTTAGTAATCGAAGAATCTATTCATATTATTTTCAATGAGATTTCTGAACCTAAGAAAATTGATTTTGATGATGAATTTGATTTTGACACTTTAAATTTAAATGATAACTCTCCTAAAAGCCACTTGGATGAATCTACTTCTAAATCCTTAATCAAAGAATGAAAGTATGTAAATGATCATCCTATGAAGCTTATAATAGTAGATACATCAAGAGGTGTTCAAACCCATTCTTCTTTTAATAATTTTTATGCTAATGCGTATTTCTTTCTAAAGTTGAATCAAAATACATTTATGAAGAACTAAGAGATGACTCTTGGGTTATAGCAATGTATGAAGAGTTAAATCGATTTGAGAGAAATGAGGTATGAGAGATTGTTCCTAGACCTAATTACCGTTTAGTGATTGATACTAAATGGGTCTTTAGAAATAAGCAAGAGGAATATGGTGTTATGGTTAGAAAAAGGCTAGATTAGTGGCCAAAGCTTTCAACCAAAAATAAGGAATTGATTATGAAGAAACATTCACTCCTGTGGCTAGACTTGAAGCTATAAAGATGCTCATTGCCTTTCTTTTAAAGATTTTAAATTATTTCAAATGGATGTTTAAAGTGATTTTTTTAATGGTTTTATTTTCGAAGAAGTATATGTTAACAATCCCCTGGTTTTGAAAATAGTCATCTTCGTAATCATGTTTTCAAACTTTCTAAAGCTCTTTATGGATTAAAACAAGCCTCTCGAACTTGGTATGAAAGACATAGTTCTTTCCTTATTTCAAATAATTTTTTGAAAGGCAAGGTTGATACCACATTATTTTTTAAGTATTTTAAAAATAATTTTCTTGTTATTCAAATTTATGTTTATGATATCATTTTTGGTTTAACAAATGAATCATTATATGAATCCTTTGCCAAAAGTATGAGCCAAGAATTTGAAATGAGTCTAATAGGTGAGTTAACTTATTTCTCTGGATTATAAATAAAATAATTAAATGATGGTATATTTATTAGTCAAACTAAATACACCTTAGACTTATTGAAACATTTTAGTATAAAAAATGCTAAAGCTATAAATACTCTCATGAGCACATCTACAAAGTTAGACTTAGATAATGAAAGAGAAAATTTTGATCAAAAAACTTATGGAGGAAGTTTATTATACTTAACTACTACAAGACCATATATCATATTGAATGTTGGAATATGTATAAGATTTTAATCTAATCATAAGTTTTCTCACCTTAAAGTAGTAAAAAAAATTTAGATATTTAAAAGAAACTTCTAACTTAGGATTATGATATCCAAAATATAAAAACTTTGATTTACTTACTTATGCAGATGTCGATTTTGGAGGATGTAGGTTAGATATAAAAAGTACTACTATGATATGTCAATTTTTAGGCTATGTACTTGTTTCTTAGCCATCTAAGAAATAAAATTTGGTTGCTTTATATACTACTGAAGCCGAATATATTTCAGCTAGTGCATGTTGTGCCTAAGTTATTTGGATAAAAAACACCTTATAAGATTATGTAATTCAATTAAAAAATATTCCTATTAAATGTTACAATATAAGTGTCATATGCTTGACCAAAAATCTCACTCAACACTCAAGAACTAAGCACATTAACAAAAGACATCATTTTATTAGGGATCATATGAATAGTCAAGACATTTCATTGGAATTTATTGATACTAAACATCAACTAGCAGATATTTTTATAAAACCATTAAATGAAAAGTAATTTGATTTTATTAGAAGAGATCTAGGAATGCGAAACCATGAAAATACATGATTTATTTGATTGACTATTTTGAAATCTATAAATTTGCATGAAGATGATATTCAAAATCATGATTTGTTATTTTTCAGATTTACTTACTACTTTTACTTGAAATTTACATGAGATGATTTTAAATGCATGAGTGACTCTTAAATTTTTGAATCTTCTTAGATTTTTATATTTTTTAACTCATTTTTGAAATACTCTTTTCGAAATTTACTTCTATAAGATTGAGAATGATGTTTTATAACTTCTCCCTTGTTTTCTTTTCTTGTTGTTTACAAGAGGAAGAAAACTTTATGGCTCATAACCTATTTTACAAAAGAGGAGTAAAGACTTATCTGCCTTGAAATTTTTAGCCCTACATTTCACCTTTTTATTGATGACAAAGAGGAAGAAATAGATATTAATGATTTATATAAAATTTTTACATAGGCATTTCTCCTTGTTTGTTGATAAAAAATGGAAATAAATGATTAATGACTTAAGGGGAGATTTTCAAATGTATGACTGATGCATAATTTTTAAAAATCATGAAAATCTTTGATTAGTTAATGACTTGATAATTTAAAGTAAATTGTCTTTCATGTATGAGTGTCTCATTGCATCCTTGAAATATTATTTGCTTGAAATATTAATTGCTTCATGATATTTGAATTCAAGAGTGTGTGATTCTCTTGAATTTAAGTTTTCCCTATTATCGCATGGATTTAGTGGGAGTAAGGTTTAACTCCTGTCATGAATTGATTGTCATCATCAAAAAGGGGATATTGTTGAATCTCGAATTTTTATACATTCTGCAAGCTTCTGATACCTTTAACAAGCTTATGGCAAACTCTCGGCAAACCTCGCATCACTTCGGTGAGGTCTCGACGAACTCCCGGCAAGCCTCCGATCACTTCGGCAAACTCCCGACAAGCCTCCGATTACTTCGGCAAGCTTCCGACAAGTCTCTAGGTGAGATCTCAATGCATCATCGGAACTCCAGCCCGATGCCCAGACTTGACTTTGGCCCAACAATTGATTGTAACATTCTCTCTCTATTGTAGTTAATCCTATATCAATCATCTCTAACACACATGTTAGATCAATTGATTTGATTATTAAAATCTGAGATTTAACAATCTCCCCCTTTTGATGATGACAACCAATTGATGACAGGAGTTAAACCTTACTCCCCCTAAATCCATGTCGTAATCCAAATAATACAAACATAAATTCAAGAGAACCATACACTCTTGAATTCAAGTATCATGAAATGATTTTTCAAGTAATTTTCAATGAGACACTCATACATCAATTTCAGAAATGATATAACATCAATTTCAACTAACAATAAATCATCAAAATTTTAAAATATATAACCTGAATTTTAAAATTATGCATCAATCATACATTAAGTTGAAATTCTCTTCCTTCAGTCATCAATTATTTAACCCCTTTTGTTTATTAGTAAAATAGGAGAAATATCCATTTTTTATTTTTCTACGTTTGTCATCAATATATCATTTCTCCCCTTTTGCCATCAATAAAAATGTGAAATATTAGAGCAAATGATTTGAAAGCACATGGATCATTGCTCTCCCTTAGTAAAATAGGATATGAACCATAATTTTCTAATAAAAAATTTTCTTCCCCTTTGTCATGTATCATTTTTGATATATGTGTCATCAATATACTATTTCTCCCTCTTTGTCATTAATAAAAGGAGATGAAATAATGAGCAAATAATTTCATGATACATAAACTCATCATGTGTCAAGATTTTTAGATTTTTACAAAATATATATTGATTGAATATTTAATACTTCATTGCTCCCCCTTAGTAAAACATAATTTTCTCATAAAAAATTATCTTCCATTTTTATAAATAAGAAAGTAATAGAAATAAGAGAGAGAAGTGAAGAACATCATATCACAAAAATAGGGCTCAAAACCTCAATCTTATAGATATAAATTTTAAAAAGATTATTTTAAAGGTGAGCTAAAAAATCCAAGATCCAGATATGCATTCATCTTATATAAAATTTCAAACATAATACCAAATCAGGAAATTTGAAATATAGCAAATCATGCATTTTGAATATTATTTCATATAAATTTTGATAAGAAGCATAATTTGTAAAAGTCATAAATTGTAAATCATATATTTCATAAGCATTTAGAAAATTTAAAATTCTAAATTTTCTTCTAAGCAAATTGTTTCTCATTCAATATTATAAGATTCATTATATTTAATTTGTTTCTAATTATATTGATAGTTTTATTACCCTCTTTGGTCATTGTTAAAAAAATATAATACTATAATTTTTCTTTATATTCATATTTAAATTATGTCCAAAAGTACAAGGGGATCATGTCATTAAAGATAAAATCAAAATTTTAAATACCAAAAGATATTATTTAAATTAATAAATTTACCCCTCATTTTTATTTATGAATTTCAACATAAGTAATCAAGAAATATTATGAATTTAAAATTCTAAGTAAAATAGAAATCAAATCATTCAAATCTCATAAATTTAAAATTTAAAATTTTCTTTTAAGCAAATCGCTCTTCATCTTAGAAGATTTTGTATATCCAAATTTTCAAGTAACCAAATTAATAATGTTGACTCCTCTTCATTTTTTTATTACAAAAAAATATAATGATTTAATTTTTCTTTTACATCCATGTTCTAAATATAATTATGACTACAAAAGAATCATGTCATTTAAGGATAAAAGATCAAATTGTAATTGCCAAAGACATGATTTCTTTTAAAAAATCTCTCCCCACTTTTCTTTTTTAAACAATAAAAATAAGTCTAGGTGATCAAAAAATTCTAATTTATCCAAGATAATAAAACATACAATTCATTTAGATAAATCGTTTTAATAAAATAAAAGAATGATCTTGATAAAAATCTAAATTATAATTGTTAAGATCATAAATATCCTTTTAATAAGATAAAATCATAGAGATTTAAATGTGATTCCTATAAAGAATAAGTCATGTCAAGAGATCAATGGAATATTCATGATAAAATAAATTTTTTAATTTACAACTCATCATAATTTTGAGACATATTAATTTGGTGTTAAGGTGTACTAAGAAGAAAGTAATAAATAATCATATCATGAAAGATATTAACATCAAAAGATTTTATTTAATTTAATAAATCTCATCTTAGATGATAAAATAAAATCCTAGGAAATGAAATAAGAAGGATTTTGATTCATATAGAAATATCAAGTTATTAATATTGATAAGTCAAGATCAAAACTTTTTTTTAGTAAGTTGAAAAAGAGACATAGGATCATAGTTCATTTCCATAATTTTCTAAAATATAAGAATTATGGTAAACGATCTTAATTTATATGAAGATCTCAAGTTACAATTTTCAAGATTCCAATATCACAATTTGGACAATAACTTTATCAAGTTTAAATCAATAAATCAATTTTATAGTTTAAGAGATTCAATAATAATGATGTCACTTTATCTCCTATTGAACCTTAATAGTATAAAGATATTTTCAAGAAGAAATATCCTCATTTTTAGTTGTTTCATATAATTTATTTCAAGAATACCTTTATGCATTATCATCAAAAACTAAGTTTTATTTATAAAAAACATCAATATCATAATAAATATTTTCAACCAATTAAAATATTTTTAAACATTTCAAAACTGAAAAACCAAGATTATTTCTAAAAGAAATAATTAAAATCATTACAATAAAATATTTTCAAACAAGAGCTTTAATTTATTTTAATTCCAATGATTTTTCTATCTTAAATGAGTCTAATTCTTTAGACTTAGTGAAATGAGTTACCATGCCCATTTCATTTTCATTTCTAAAATATTTTAATTTTTCAAAAATACTAGAAAATTAAGCATGATTTTTCTCTCCCTTTTATATACCATTCTATGCTTAAATTCTATCATTCAACAATAATTATTTAATCATACAACCCATGCAACTATCATAGCACTTATATCACGTCACATTTAAATCAATTATTCCACAAACTTAGTCAATAATAATATAATATTTAGATCATTTAACAATAGTCTTAATATTTAAACCAACATCCAAGCTAATGATTTTGAACCAATGATATCATCAAAAATAAAATTATAACTTCCCATTGAAAATAGTCCCTTTTTTATTATTCATTTTTGTACTTACATGCTCTAGTTGTACATCATCAAGATTAGTTGTTAATCATGGACTATTTTTAATAAAAATATTTATTATAATAGATATAATAGAAACAAAGATCATTAAGTTTCAATCATCTTGATTCAAATAATTTTTTATTGTTGTCATTTTGGCTAAAGAGCTTGATAAGCAAGTTAGATCTTAAGTCATATAGTTTGAGTATCTACCATCAAGATATCATTCATTTTTGCTCCTAACCTTATTAGGAGACAACTCTACAAAATGGGGGGTTTTAGTATAGGTACCCATTTGAGTTTTGATCCCTCATGATAGGTTCTTCCCATTTTCTCTAATTGCTTGAGATTGTTTATGGTTTCTTCAGGAACCCAAATTAGTTTCTATGAACTATATTTTCTAAATTAACATTTGTAGGCTTTATCTCCTAATTTACTATAAATTACATTTAATTTTTTGGGGGTAAATTTAGAGTGGGTCCTTTGATGAAAACAGTTGGCTTTTGTTGAATGTTGCCAACAAAGCATATACCTTTTTTCCAATTAACATGACCATTATTTGCAAGGATCATGTTTAGGGATTTATTTTTTATTTTAAAATTTTCTAAAATATATTTTAACATGATATTTTCCCTTTTAGCTTTTCTTAACATATCACATTTAGAGAAAGAATTGTGTGATGGTGATGTATCATGCATTTATTCAGATTTACTAACTAAATAATCATGCTCTTTTTTAAGTAATTTATAAGATTTGCTAATCTTTCTAAAATCATCATAAAGCTCATGAAAAGAAAGTAATAATTCATTGGTAAAAGAGCTTTCAGGTGGGTTACTTACCTCATCATGGTTAGCCACAAGCGTGAAATTCTTCACTTCTTGGTTGTGCACTTCATCTTCAGAGCACCTCGGATTCTTGCATTCATAGCAAGAGTATTTATCCAATTTATGTTTATTGTTTATATTCATTAAATTTTTTAATTCTTTTGTCAAGAGTTCAAGTTCAAGGTTCTCATCACTCGAGGTTTAACTCGAGGAGTCTTATGCCATTCTCAGTTCATAATCCTTCCTATTCTTTAGAAGGTTTTGTTTTTGTGTTTCCAAAGTCATTTCATTCCTGTTCTTTGGAAGGTATTATTCAAGTTCATTTTTACAAATATTTTATTTAATGATTCATTTGATTTAGTTGTGCTTTCATATATAATTTTTAATTTATACTATATATCAAAAGCCGAATCACAAGAAGAAACCTACTCAATCTTGTTTTTGTTTAAAGCACAAAACAAAGCATTCATAGTTTTTACATTTGAAGCAAACATATATTTTTCATTATGATTCCAATCATTTATTTGATTAGATAACTTCTGAAAATCATTTTTGACAATACGCCATAAATCAAAGTCTATAGAAATTAAGAAAATACATATTCAAATTTTTTAAGTGGTATGGTCTATCTCATTGAACATAGGACTCGTGATGCATTAACCCTCGTTATTGCCATATAAAGCCATTTACTCAAATAGGTGTTAGTCCAATGAGTAAGACCTTGCTCTGATACCAATTGTTATGATCAATTGCTGAGGGGGGGGTTTAATTAGTGCAAGTGTAAAAAATATGATTTAAGGAAAACTTTTCGTTTGGAGTAAAACTAGAAACTGGAAGTGTTTCCTTAAGTAAGTGAGCAATAAGCTTATTGAACAAAACTAAGTTATGATCATACCAAAGGAAAGCTTCGTATAAAAATATGCATAATCAAAAAGGCAAAGTAAAAAGATGCCATAGATTTATAGTGTTTCAACAACAATCTTGGCCTACGTCCAATCCCCGAGTCCTCTTCGTCGAGGTCCATTGAAGTCCACTACCGATCTTCTTTTAGTGAAGAACAAACTCTTACACTTCCCACTCTCTCCTTTTACAGGTTCAGGAGAGGAAACTTTACAAGAGTTTCTCATGACTTGATTTATAATTTGAAGCACTCAAGGGAAGCTCTCAATTTTTATAACTCTTTAATAAAATTTTAACCCACTATTTTGTTTACCACCCTTGCTTCTCTAAGTAAGAAAACTTGGGGTATTTATAGACCCTAATTGCCTTAAAAAATGGAGACAAACATTCAGCCTTTCCATAATTCCTATGTACGGGTGGTACTATAGCCAACACCAGTGGTACTACCATTGAAAGTTCCTTGAAAATAGGGCTATGGTGGTACTACTACCGCCTAGGTAGTACCACCGCTTGCTTGGGTGGTACCACCACTGCCCACTGGTGGTACTACTATCGAAAATCCTACAAAAGATATTTTTTTCATACTTTTGCATACCCGACTTGTATCTTCAGTTGACCCCTTCCCAAGTCAACCAAATAAGCTCAACATGAGCTTAAATCCAACCCAAAATAGATCTGGTTTAGCTTACTTAAGTTAATTTAGATTCCTTCTAAATCTAACTCAAGTTGGACTCAAACCCAAATCGATGCTAACTATGACTTAATCAATTATAATTATATGACCATCAAGACCAACAACGCCCTCCTAACTCCCGACATGCATTTTGGTAACCCCCGACAATCATCCGTCGAGTCTCTTGGTCTTCTTCCCATGAACTCCCGATGCCATCATGGCAAGCTCCCAGCAAACTTTAAGCAAGCTTCCGATACCTTTGGCAAGCTTTCGGTAAACTCCCGGTAAGCCTCTGATCCCTTTGGCGAGCTCCCGGCAAACTCCCGACAAACTTTTGATTCCTTTAGCAAGCTTTTAGTGAGTCTCTCGGTGAGTTCCCACTACATCATTCGAACCCCGACCCGATGCCCAGACTTGACTCTGGCCCAATAACTGATTGTAACATTCTCTCTCTATCGTAGTTAATCATGCATCAATAATCTCTAACACATATGTTAGATCAATAACCCATCAATTAATTTTCACATCAAGATATGATATTCAATAATTAGGTCCGAGCTAGTGGGTCCAATCACTCAATCCTATGTGTGTATTGATGCATCTCCATGCCCTATGATTATTGTTCTTGTCATCATCGATTCCGTCGGATTCTTTGCGCATCACCATACGTCGTGATCGTCTGCTATGGCATCGTGTGTCCCGTTGTTACCTCCACGCTCCTGCCATGCCTTTTCATGTAATTACAACATAATCATAGTTATGCAGGCCCGACAATAAACGAGAAAAATGAAGGTTTGCAAGCCTCTAAAAATAATAATAATAATAATAATAATAATAATAATAATAATAATAATAATAATAATAATAATTATTATTATTATTATATTTATACACATCACAACATATGGCTCATGATCATTTGTCCAAATCATTATACATCACATGTACATATCATCATATAGGACTATTAGATAAATAATAATTAATTAAACTATTTAATTAATTATTTTTCTAGAATAAGGATATGCTAGTAATTTTTAGAATTGTAAGGATGCTTTTATAATTCTCGATAAAAGGACAGATATTGGAATTTTTCAAATACTGAGGGGCAGAATCATCCTTTTATAAAAAAGAAACCCGAACTCTCTTTCTACCCTCTACTTGCAACGGTTGTTGTTGCCCCTATGCAAGCGGTGGTGCTACGTGCCACTGGCAGCCACCCTTGCAGTGAGTGCCACTACACTCAGGCGATCCCCCCAGTGGGCGGGCGGGTGCCGTTGCCCTCGCACAATCCCACCCAGCGAGCAGGCACCACTGGCCCTAGGCTGACCCCACCCCAACAGGCGGGTGGGCAAGCACCTTTACCCTCGTGCGAGCACCATGCCCGCAAGCTACACCTCCATGGGTGCCTCTGTGAGCATCACCCCTATGGGTGCTGCCTATGCCCACAAATGCCGCCCCTATAGGTGACATGCTTATAGGTGGTCTCCCCCTTCGCCCATGGGCAGCTTGCCTACCGTCGTTGTGTTCGTTACAAGAATATATAGAACTATTTTATACAAATCAATCTCATCACACACAATTAAGAACCAATCTTTTGCATGAGCAACCTGGCTCTAATACCAATGTTGGGAACCATAAAAGCATCACATGCACAGTGGAAGAAATAAAACAAAAATAGTTTTCTATGTATATCAAATTATCATATAAAGATTAGTGCGTAAAAAACTCGTAAAATCGAAAATCGTAATATATGAGAGATTGATTACCTAGGGAGATCGTATATCCCTGAAGATCTAGATCCATATAGAGAGGATGAAGGAGGTCAAACGTCCTCTTCTCTTACAGTATCTATATGATGGATCATTGTAGTGATGCTCCTCCAATTACAGCTCAAAACTCATCTCCTCGTAGCACCCATGGAATAAGATCACCTATCTTCTTCATTGCCCTCTCGTAGTAGGGAAGGGCTAGACTACTGAGAAGATGAGGGAGGGAGTAGAATAGAAGGGGGTGGCTAACGGTGTAGCTTATCACTATTATACTACCCCTACCTCCTATTTATAGAGAGCCACCCAAAAACCCTAATGGATCATGCCTTAGTGGGTATTGGATCTTCATCCAATTACCTATTTCTCTTGGATTATTGGATCTCTATCTAATAATTTTAATTAGTCTCTAATTAAGTCTTATGCAAGGAACCCGTCAATGTTAGGTCTCATCCAATGAGAACAGAGGTTAATTGGATAACTCATATCTATTCCTCTATTCAGTTAAACATCCACCATATGTTTGTTACCCTCTAGGCCCAATGCCAAGGTGGCCATGAGTTCTCCCTGTTAGAATTTCTTCTAACTCAGTGAATTATTATCCTATAATAATTCACTTGACTCATCGACTATGGACGTACTAGGCCATTGTGCCATAGTCCCCAGAGGGTACATGGGATCTAATTCATTAGACATGTTTATCCTCAGTTATCATGTATCTATAGTCCCTCATCCATCTAATATCTTAGAAATCATATGTTAGGTATGGTACTATCAGGCCTCACATGAAATCCGTCTATGTATCACTCCTCTTTTAATCTGAATGACCATAGCTAGGGATTTGTCCAAGCAAGAACACACGAGATATTCCTCTCACAATATCGAGAGTGGATGATCTTCTATTGACACTCAATGTCCTCATAAGGTTGGCTATCTCGATAACCAATTGTACTATATTTGGAACTTTCCAAACCTATAAGTCTAATATCAAACAAAGGAGTACTAAAACAAGACATCCTTGATATCTCAAGTCTAAGGACCAAACACACAATTGAGACTATGAAATCTCTTTCTGACGTTAGGTATCATTAACCATATAGTGTTCTATAAATAGATTAATAAGTGAACTTATTCTCTAATAAGCACTTGCATTGTATCCTTAGTGTCCCCACACAAGTGGCTCTGAGACCAATCGCCTCCATCATATAGATGGGTATGTTGATGTCAAAACTATTGTGGAGAGACTTTTTGATGTCAAAATTATTGATACAAAAAGGGGAGAAAAGAGTAGCAATCATTTCTGCATTAGCGTTCGGAAGACTCCCCATGCGACTAAGAAGTCCTGGCTATATGGGAACCCTTAGTGACTAGGGTTCCTAGCCATATTTGGTAACCCTGTGTTTAGGGACTTTTGGCCATGAGGGTTAGCATGGTGGCCAAGGCTTTGTTGGCCACCCATGGTAGCTTGCAGCCAAGGATGTTGGGGGCTAGGGTTTCTTCACCGCCCAAGGCTACCCTATGACTAGGACTCTTGGCCGTAAGGGTGTTCCTAACGGCTAGGGTTTCCTCATCGCATAAGGATTATTTTCTGCCATATGGGGCATCCTGTGGTAGGGTATCCCAAAATCCAGTAAAAGAATTAATAAAATAGTTTAATTAATTATAACTATCTGGTAGTCCTATATGATGATGTGTACATATGATATATAACGTGGATGGATGATCATGAATCATGTGATGTGATATGTGTATGTGTGATTATCATTATTACTAGGACCTGCGAGCCTTTGATTTTTCTCATTTATTGTTGGGCTTGCATGCCTATGATTATGTTATAATTCTACGAGAAGGTATACATGGGAGTGTGGAGGTGCCAGTAGGACCCATGAGGTCGAGATGGATGATCGTGACGCATGGTGATGCACCGAGATGCCGATGGAACTAATGATGATGAGATGGATGATCACAAGGCATGAAGATGCACTTATGCACATATAGATTGTGATATGAGTGATTAAACCCACTAACTAGGGCTCGATCGCATTAGAATATGATCCATGATCATCTAGTGTAATTATTCATATGTGATATGTGGATGATTATACACCTACTAGATACTTATATATATTTGTATATGATGTAGATATATATATTAAATATGTATATATGTGATACGTCATATTAGGAGACTGAATCAAAACCCCCTCCTACGATAAGCATGAGGAAATTATATTGACCCACATGACCTTCTATCGTTATATGGAGAAATCAAATTTTGATATATATTGAGTTGGTTAAGTCACTTGAGGTTGTCCTATTTCATGATTCGAGATCTTGCCTATAATATAGAGATGTCACCAGTGACCTGAGGATATAGTATACTTGGTTGAGTCCCTTGATAGCATATCATCAAATTAGACTCATCTTGTAATGATGGTGATGACCTAATCGAACATCATGGTTGGTCGAGTCCCTCGAGGCTATGATGGTTTAGAGGCCGAAAAGAATGGGAATCATAGGAATTTGTGATTGGCAAAAGTTACATATATTTTTGGGCTTAGTATGATTGGTTGAGTCCCTTAAGGTTACATTAAGATGCCGATTAAATCCCGATCTCCATTAGAAGTTTGTTAGATACTTTCATTTCACATGTCGAAGGGGTCGCATGACTTGCCAAAAAAATAATAGTAGATTAAGATAGAAGCCCATAACTTAATAGTTTATTTCTGTAAAATTTACATATTATTTATTTATGTTATATATCTTGTTTATCAAAAACATATTGCTTGTAAATCTCTTACGTGACATACTTGATGCCAACCACCTCATTGGTTCAAACTACATGAATTGACTCTGCAACTTAAGAATTATTCTTATGATAGAGAAAATTGCATATGTCTTTGACACAATATTACTGACACTAGAGGAAGGGCAAAGAAGGATAAGATCGCTAGCTATATGAGGTATATAGATAATTCCACTCTAGCTAAGTGTTATATGTTGGCCTCTATGAGTCTTGAGCTACAGAGGCAACATGAGAACATAGATGCTAATTTCATCCTCCATCTTGGTCAGCTATTTGAGGAATAGGAAAGAACTCAAAGATATAAGATATCTAAGAGTTTCTTCTACACTATAATGATAGAGGGGACATTAGTTCAGAACCATATTATGAGGATGATTGAGTGGATCAAGAAACTCTCAAGTCTAAGAATGGTCCTAGAGGATAACCTCAAGTCTAAGAATGGTCCTAGAGGATAACCTATGCATAGACCCTATATTTTAGCCCCTCTGAGACCCCTTTTTATAATTTATCATTAATTTTAGCATGAATAAACTTAAGTTGACTCTCCTTGAGCTTCTCAATATGTTGAGAGAGGTAAAGTATGATCAAGAAAGAGAAATCGGCTCTCTATATTGGTGAAACCAAAAGAATAAAGAAAGTTTCCAAGAAAGACCCAACAAAGGACAAAGGCTTGTACTTCTAATGCGGCAAAGATAGACATTAGAAGAGGAACTACAAAGAGTACCTTGCAATGAAGGCAAAACAGAAGCTTGAAGAAGCTTTAGGTACATTTATGATCAGTCTCCATTTGTCATATTCTTATAATAGTACATGGGTATTGGATATCAGGAGTGGATATCATATCTGTAATTTTTTGTAAATTCTAATAAGGCTTAGTAGATTAGCGAGAGGCAAGATAGATCTTAAGGTGGGCAATGAAGCAAGAGTTACTATAGTTGTTGGTAAGGTCACCCTACATTTGTTTAGTAAAGCTACTATTACATTAAATGCATGTTATTATGTTCATTCTATTATTAAAATTATATTTCCATTTCATGTTTGATAGTTAGTGAATATAAATTAGTTTTTAAGAATAATTATTATTAATTAATGTTGGATGATAAGATTATCACTAGAGGAATGTTGCATAATAGTTTATTCGTGTTAGACATTGCTCTACAAATCATGAATGTAAGTACATCTAAAAGGAAATGAGATAAGGTGAATAGTATATGACACTATAGGCTAGGTCATATCCATGAAGGAAGAATCCAAAATTTGTTGAAGGATAGATACTTAGATCCATCCGGCTATAAGTCATATGCAACTTATGAACCTTGCCTTGTGGAAGTTGACCAACTCTCTATTTAGTGGAACTAAAGAGAGAGCCACTGAGTTATTGGAGCTTATACATAGCAATGTGTATGGGACATATCAATGTAAGGATACTTAAGATGTTAATCCTCAGGCTTATGATGAGGCTATTATGAGTATATGCTCTGGGAAGTAGCAAGAAGTCATGAATTCTAAGATGGTTTCTATGTGCTCTAGCAAGGTTTGGAACCTTATTGATGTACCTAAGGGTATCATACCGATCGGTTATAAATGGATCTTGAAGAAGAATATCAAAGTAGATGGACAAGTGAAGACCTATAGAGCAAGACTGGTGGCTAAATGGTATCGTCAAAAGCAAGGAATTGACATAATGAAACTTTTTCAACCCATAGCCATGCTAAAATTCAATAGAATTCTTTTAGCCATTGCAACACACTATGACTATGAGATCTAGTAGATGGATATGAAAATTGTGTTCCTCGACGGTAACCTTGAGGAGGAGGTGTATATGATATAGTCTGAGGGATTCGTGTATAAGGATAGTCTAGATAAGGTGTGCAGGTTGCTCAGGTCTATCTACGGGCTAAAACAAACTTTGTGAAGTTGAAACATAAGATTTGATGAGGTGGTTAGATCTTATGACTTTGTTAAGAATGAAGATGGGCTTTGTGTGTATATGAAGGTAAGTGAGAGCATTATCACCTTCTTGGTGTTATATGTAGATGATATCCTAATTATTAGGAATGATCTCTATTATTAAGGCTTAGCTATCTAGAAGCTTCTCTATAAAGAACAAGAGGATGCTTGGCTTGTCATAGTCTAAGTACATAGACTCCATTATTAAAAGGTTCGACATGAAAAATTCCAAGAGATGTCTCATACCGATGAGACAAGGAATATCACTTTCTTAGAATATATCCGTAAAGACTGTTGAAGAAACAGTAGACATGGATATGGTACCCTATGCCTCTGTGATGGAGTTTATCATGTATTATGCTATGCACTAGGCCTGATATAGCACATGCTCTGAGTGTCATGATGATTACCGGTGCCTAACAAGCCAATAATGTGAGTGTTAGCATGCGTGACACGCTACACAGTCTTTTTGTATTATTATTATTGGTATATTCTCATATTATATTATCTACTGAATATATATATTATGATGTCCTTGGTTTTGTGCAATGAGAATCAAATTATGATGAGATAACAATAATGAGACTGATTCACCTTTAAACACAAACCCTAAATAATCCAGGTTATAGATTACTTAAGAGGGATATCGAGATAACTAGACAAATCGATGTACTGTATACCTATTTATATGATGGAGGCGGCTATTCTCGTAGCCACTTGTATGGGGACACTAAGGGTATAGTACATGTGCTTATTAGAGAATGAGTTCGCTGATTGATCCGCTTACAAAATGCTAGATGGTTAATAATATCTAACGTCATATAGGGATTTTATAGTCCAAGTTGTGTATCTAGTCTTTAGACTTAAACAATAAGAATGTCTTGTTTGAGTACTCCTTTCTTTAACATTGGACTTATAGGTTGGAAAGTTTTAGATCTGGTATAATCGATTATTGGGATTAGTAGCCAACCTTACGAAGGTAATTAAGTATCAATAGAGGATCATCCACTCTCAGTATTATGAGAGGAATATCCTATACGTTATCACTTGGGCAAATCCTCGGTCAGGATCATTTAGATTGAGAGAGGAGTTCTCCAAGAGAATCTGATTAGGATGCATTCTGTATGTGGCCTGATAGTACCATGTCCAATATATGATCTTTGGGATATTAGATGGATGAGGGACTATGGATATACGATAATTGATGATAGATAGGTCAAATAGATAAGATCCCTTATACCATCTGGGACTACAGTACAGTGGCCTAGTACGTCCATAATCGATGAGTCAAGTGAATTGTTATGTGATAATAATTCACTGAGTTAGAAGGAGTTCTGATATGAAGGACACATGGTCTGCTTGATGTTGGGCCTAGAGGGTCACACACATTTGGTGGATGTTTTAGTAAGTAGAGGATTGGATATGAGTTATCCAATTAGCCTTGTTCTTATTGGATAAGACCTAATGTTGATGGATCCCTTACATAAGGCCCAACTATAGGTCAATTGAGATTATTGGATAGAGATCCAATAATCCTAGGAATGAGGGTAATTGAATAAAGATCTACTAAGATAGGATCCATTAGGGTTTTTGGGTGGCTCTCTATTAATTAGAGGTAGGGAAGTCACAATAGTGATAGGCTGCACCTTTGGCTGTCTCCTCCTATTCTCCTCTCTCGCTCTGTGTAAGAATTATGAGCTTTTGGGTTGTGATTATAGGAGTATCACTACAATGATCCATCATGTGGATATCACTAGAAAGGAGGACATCTGACCTTCTTTATCCTCTCTGTATGAATCTAGATTTTCAAGTATATACAATCTCCCTAGGTAATCAATCTCTCACATATTGTAGTTTTTGTTTTTGTAGGTTTTTCATGCACTAAACTTTGCACGATGATTTGATATATGTAGGAAACATGTTTTATTTTCTTTCTTCCACTATGCATGTGATGCTCCCGCCAGGTTTCCCAATAGTGATTTCAGAGCCAGGTTGCTTGTGAAAGGGATTGGCTTTTAAGCTGCGTGTGATAAGATTGAATCACATAGAAATGTTTTATGTGTTCTTGTATCGAACACAGCACCGCGGGCAAGCAGCCTATAAGCAAAGGAGGCAGCCACCTAGAGACAGGCCGCTTACAAGGGTGGCCACCACCACCCATGGCTAGGCCATTTAAAGAGGCGACCAGGCCATAATGGGTAGTCGCTTGTGACTAGGGCAGTCGCCAACAGGCATAATTGCTCGCGGTCAAGGCTACCTCCAATAGGGGCGGTCGCTTGAAGGGCCAACCACCTACTGCTAGGCCGCTTATAGAGGCAACCGCCCATTGTTAGGCTGCCTCTAACGATGATGCCTGCGAGCCAGTGGTTGCACATGGTAAGTGACAACCGCCCAAGGATAGGGGCTGCTATCAGCGATGCGCAACGCTACCGCCTGTAAAAGGGTGATGACGACAGTCGCGAGAATAGGGTAGTAAGGGAATTAGGATTTTTTTTTATAAAAGGATGATTCTACCCCTCGAAATTTGAGAAATTTCAAGGTATGTCCTTTTATCCAGAATTTTAAAAATGCACTTAACAATTCTAAAAATTCTTGACATATCCTAATTTCTTAAAAAATAATTAATTAAATAGTTTAATTAATTATTAATTATTTAGTAGTCTTACATGATGAAGTTGTTAGAACCCTAGCAGATTCTAAGCTTGGGTGTAATTAGTATAGGGGATCATCATCCTTGGAACTCTATAAGGGTTCCCTCCACCAAATTGCTGCTCAAAGGCTGTAGAAAATACTCCTCTGTTGATGATAGAAAGTGGAGGATTATAAGGCTATTTATAGGCCTTCTAACCCTAATTCCTAAGAGGACTCCTACTTTAAGACTCCTACTCTCAATCAACTCCTAATGCATCTCTAAGTCTAACTTCCAACTAGCCCATCTAGGGGTGGCCAGTTGCTTACTGTTTCCTATTTTTACTCTAACTTTACCCCTCCTCAACTAACCCCTCTTTAACTTGGATAAGGGGTGGTTAATTAGGGTAACATATATCTTACTCTTTCCTTAAAATATCTTCCTCCTATCTAATCCTAACCTAACCAGCCTCCTTACTTCTTTATTAGGGGTTAGCTAGATAGGATTTATATAAATACCCATAGGATTTACATATTTACGCTATTCAAATCAGCCCTATCCTCGAGGCTGGTGCTCCATGAATTTTAAAAATTTGATTTTTAAATCATCATAGTTCTCCCAAGTATCCTCTTCTTTTAGAAGGTTCGTCTATTGTATTAGCACTTCAGTAGTGGGTTGCCATCATTGTGTCACGATCCTTCGGTCAATAATGGCATTCGGTTGAGTCTGGAGCTCTCCTTGGATAGTCATATTAATTAAATGTCTTTGAATTATCTGGTTCTATCCTAATTTGAGCTTTAAACATGACACATGGAAGACTGGATGGATTCGGGAGTCAACGGGTAAGTCTAATTTGTATGCTACTACCCCGATGCACTCTATAATATGGTAGGTTCAATAGAACTAAGGTGAAAGCTTCATGGATGCTCTAGTTTAGATCGATGTTTGCTTGTATAGTTGGAGTCATAGAAATACCCAATCTCCCACTGTAAATTCTCTTTCACCTTTGTGTTGATCATATTATTATTTCATCCTTACTTGAGCTACAGTGAGATTGTCTTTTAATAGCTTTAGCATTGTCTTTGTCCTATAGTTCCCTGTCTACTTATTCTTCTTTAGAGGTACCCAACACATATTTTGGGATTACACGAGGTCGGCCATACATAGCCGCATAGGGTATAATTTTCGTGGAAGAATGTTGTATTATACCACCATTCGGCCCAAGAGAGCCAATTTGTCCACTTTTTTGGCTGATCACTGGTGAAGCATCTGAGGTATATCTTTAAACACTTGTTCACTACTTTAGTTTGACTATCGGTTTGTGGGTGATATGTTGTGCTCATCTTTAATTTAGTGCCCTGATCTAGAATAATTCTGTCCAAAATTTGCTCGTAAATGCCCTATTACGATCACTTATAATAGATCTCAACATCCTATGTGATTTTATAATAATTTTTATAAAGATTTAGGCAATGCTAGAACCAGTGTAGGATTGTAAACTATACAAAAGTGAGCATACTTTATAAAGGCAAACAACAACAATAAGAATTATACCTTTTCCTTGTGATAAGGGTAGCCTTTCGATGAAGTTCATTGATCTATCGATCCATATTGAGTCCGGGATGGGTAAAGGTTGTATAGCTTTTCGGAGCTTGCCACTGTTTCGCCTTTATATAATTGGCACACATCACATTGTGCTACGAATTTAGCAATAATATTTTTCATCCCTTCCCAATAAAATTTTTGCTTAATTCTCTTATAGGTTCTAAGGAACCATAATGCTCGTTCGTGGGTATGGAATATATCTCTTGAAGGATGGTCTTTATGCAACTAGAATTTGGCACAAGCATAATGAGTCCTTTATAGCATAGGTCTTTTGAGTCCCAACTTTAATGAACCACATAACTTTGTTCTTCCTCCAATTTCTTTATGATCTTGCTGGTTCCTGGATCATCTTACCATTTTCTCCTAATGTCCTCCAGGAAGTTGCTGGTTGGACGGTCGAAAATTCAACTTGCTCGAGTAGTCGTGAAAGCATATCTGCAACAATATTTTCTTTCCCCTTTTATAAATTATTTCACAATCATATCCAAGAAGCTTTGTTACCCATTTTTACTACTCGGGGGAAGATGTCTTCTGGTCTAAGAAATATTTTAGGCTCTTATGGTTGGTTTTGATTTGGAAGCGTCACCCAATTAAGTACGGTCTCCATTTAGCCATCGCATGCACAATCGCGAGTATCTCCTTGTCATAAATAGTAATCTTAATGTGGGAAAGAGATAATTGCATATGCTAGGGGGCGGCCATCTTGCATTAACACAACACCTATTCCCACTCTGGAGGCATCAGCTTCAATAACAAAACTCTTGTTGAAGTCGGGTAGCTCTAGCATGGGCGTTGTCATCATTGTAGTCTTAAGTTCGTCGAAGATAGTGGAGGCTCTATCTGACCATTGAAAAGCATCTTTTTTTAACAAGGAAGAGAGAGGTGTACTGATCTTCCCATAGTCTTTCACGAACTTGTGGTAGTAGCCTATTAAGCCGAGAAAGCCGTATAGTGATTTTATGTTCCTTGGGGTCGGTCAGTTCTGTATTGCTTCAATTTTGGAAGGGTCCACCACTACTCATTCCTCTGATATAATATGCCCGCGATACTCTATCTTATATTGAAGAAAGCTACACTTCAATTTTTTGACAAAAAGAATATGCTCCCGAAGAATCGTCAAAACAAGTCATAAATGCTCAAAATGACTTTAAGTAGAAGGGTTGTAAATAAGGATGTTATCAAAGAAAACCAACACAAACTTATGAAGATAATTCTGGAAGATATCATTCATAAGGCTCTAGAAGCTAGAGGGAGCATTGGTGAGACTAAAGGGCATTACCAAAAATTCATAATGGTTGTTATGTGTCCGAAAGATAGTTTTTGGTATGTCTTTGTGAAGATTCATGCTCCCTTTAATTCATTTACTACTAGAATAGGGTACTTATCCTTGATAGTTATACTATTGAGAGCTCTGTAGTCAATGCACATTCGTCATGTTCTGTCCTTCTTTCATACAAGTAGTATCGATGAAGAGTATGGCCTGTAACTCGATCGAATGACTCCTATTTGAGCATCTCCTTCACAATCCTTTCTATTTTGTCCTTTTTTAGATTAGAGTATTGATATTGCCAAGTGTTTGTTGGAGGTTTGCCTGAAAGAATCAGTATCCGATGATCATGCTGGCAGCTAGGAGGTACGCTGCACAGTTCATCAAATACATATGAAAACTCAGCAAGTAAGGGAAGTAAATTTAGGTCTTCAACTTCGATTGCCTCCTCCTTGTATAGCTATTCAAGTTGTACTAAGAAGCCGTTGCATGTTTTGTGCAAGACTTTCTCCATTTGTCATGTGCAAATCATTGATATGTCGCTCATCCATTTGCCATGCAGTACCACCTATTTTTCTTGGCTACAAAAAATCATGATTAATTTCCAAAAATTCCAAGAAACATTACATAATGTTCTTAACCATTCGATACCAAGCACGGGTTCATAATCATCAAGCGGGAGGAGGAAAAATTTTGTAGTTATTTCTTGATCCTATAGCAAAAGCTTCACCCGCGGGCACCGGCGATCACACTTTAAAATTCATCTGTCGGTGACTTTAACATCAAACTTGCTGCAATCTCCAATAGGCAAGGTCATCCAAACATCAACCTTATTGTTCATAAAATTATTAGTGCTTCTAGTGTCAATGAGAATAGTAATCGATTGTTGCTTCAGAAATCCTCCCACTTTCATCGTTTGCGGGTTCGCCTAGTCGGCAAGAGCATGCATTGTAATATCAACTGGCTGCTCTTCTTCATCCATGACCTCTTCCTCATGCTCTTGGATCTCCTCCTCCACATCTTCAAGAGGTTCAACCAATAGTAGGTGGCACTTTTTGCAGTGATGATCACGACTCCATGGTTCATCGCAATGCCAACAAAGCCCCTTTGCTGATCGGTCATATAGTTCTTCTCTTGTCAATTTTTTTAGCAGTGAAGGATGGCTGGGAATAGAAGTAGGCTTGTATGTCATGGGCCTAGGAATGGTTCTAGTCCTCCAGGCATCTTAGTTGAGTTGCTCTTCTTGTATTCAAGCGAAGGAAATTGCAGTAGCTATGGTATGAGACTGCCACACCTTAACCTCCCCTTTTATCTCCGGCTTGAGTCCCTCGATGAAGGTATATAGCAATTGTTAGTTAGTCCAATCACAAACAAGGTAGGATAGCTTCTCAAACTTGGTTTGGTACTCTTGAATTGTAGAGGTTTGCCAAATTTTTGTGAGTCAGCCGTCGATATTTTCATACTCAGTAGGTCCGAAGCGATTCAGTAGTGCGTTTTTAAATTGATTCCACGTCAGAGCCCCATGATTATATTCCAGCTGATTGTACCATTGGATTACATCACCTTCAAGGTGGATGATAGTGATTTCTACCATAGCATCATCTGATGTTTGGTAGTAGCAAAAGTAATGTTTGACATGCGAAATCCACCCCACTGGGTCTCCTTCTTCCCAATAAGGGAAGTCCACCCTCATACGTGGCTGAAGCATGTCTGAAGTTTGTCCCTCCTACCCTGGAGGCCTCTTTGAACACTCTCCTTACTAAGATTTGGCTGGACTTAGTGGTTGTCCAATTTTGAACTATGCGAACAAAGCGTGCAGTTTATCCTCCAAGCATGATTCAAGACCAGATTCCAATGCTTCAAACTTGGCATCAATTGGATCTTGGGAAGCCATGGTGTATGCCTGTAGATTAGATATTTCTTTGTCTTTTTTCTATTGATGGGTCAATGGCATGGTTGGTGGAAGATTTGGACAATCGGTTGGTGATAGAAGGGTTCAGCTATAATGGGTTTCTATTTTGAGCTATGGTTTTTGGGGGTGTTAAGGTTATTAAAATTAGTTACGATGGCTACATCTTAAGGCTAGAGGGATGCCCTAAAGATGTCTTAGGTGGTGGCAACAAGATGGTTGGGTTTCAGTGGGTTAAGAAGAAGAAGAAAGACAAATGTGCAGCAACAGATTTTTTGTCAAAAAAATTCTAGCAGTGAAAGCAAAATTTTTTCCAGAAATTTCCAATGAAAATTCAAGTGAAACTCAAGGGGGATCTACTGGTAAGGAAGAGGTAATACCAACAAAAATTTCCTAGAAAAAATTAATAGCAATTCGTTTAGTAAAATTAAAGATCACAAAGAAGTACGATAGTAAATTTTTATGTCTAAAGTACAACAGTATAGATGTAAAAAGACAACAAGTTATCTTGATAATTTTTTGATAAAACTAAAGGGAGATCCGAGGATAGGAAGTTCTAAAGCCATATTAAAAATTTTATAGAGATTTGATCAGTAAAAACATAGCAGCAAATCAGACAGTTAAGGGTGTGTAATTGGAATTTTGCGGCATAACTTTCGTAGTAAAGATGAAAACTTTATGACGAAAAGTTTCTGCAGCAAATAGGAATAATTTTTTTTGTATTTCTTGAATAGAGATAACTAAATTACAGTAGCAATAAAGTAGGATACTAGAACTTATTATAATTCATGGGGAGATCAAAGGATGATCTGTGGTAGTGGAGATGACAACGAAATTTGATGATTTCAAGCAATTGTGGGAATTGCTTTGGACAACTATGGGGGGCTGGTGGATGGCTATAGAAGGGCAGCGAGATACCAAGAATACTGCTCTGATACTAAATGTTAGAACCCTAACAGATTCTACGCTTGGGGGTGATCACTATAGGGGATCAACCTCCCTAAAACTTTATAGGGGTTCCCTCCTCCAAATTGCTACTCAAAGGCTGTATAAAATATTTTTCTATTGATGATAAAAAAGTGAAGAATTATAAGGCTATTTATAGGTCTTCTAACCCTAATTCCTAAGAGGACACCTACTCTCAATCAATTCCTAATGCATCTCTAAGTCTAACTTCTAACCGATCTATCTAAGGTGGTCGGTTGCTTATTGTTTCCTATTTCTACTCTAACTTAACCCCTTCTCAACCAACCCCTCTTTAACTAAGATAAGAGATGGTTAATTAAGATAACATGCATCCTACTCTTTTCTTAAAATATCTTCCTCCCATCTAATCCTAACCTAGCCTACCTCCTTACTTCTTTATTAGGGGTCAGCTAGAGGAAGGGGTAAGCGAGGATGAGATTGCTCGCTATGTAAAGTATATAGACGATTTAACCTTAGCAATGTGCTATATGTTGGTCTCCATGACTCCCGAGTTATGAAGGCAACATGAGAGCATGGATGCCAATTTCATCATTTTTCATCTTCGCCAATTGTTTTAGAAACAGGGAAAAACTTAAAGATATGAGATATCCAAGAGTCTCTTCCGACCTAGGATGATAGAAGGGGCATCAATTTAGAATCATGTTCTAAAGATGATAGAATGGATTGAGAAACTAGTAGGTCTAGGAATAGTCCTAGAGGACTTGTGTGCTGATCTTATACTTCAGTCCCTGCTAGATTCCTTTTGACAGTTCATATCGAACTTCAATATGAGCAAGTTTGAGATGACTCTACTTGAGCTCCTTAATACGTTGAGAGAAGTTGAGAGCATTATAAAAAAGGAGAAGCCAATTCTCTATATTGGTGAGACTAATAAGAAAAGAAAGGCTAATAAGACTCATAAGAAAGGCATGGGCAAGGGCAAACTAGGTAAGGTAAAGGATGCTAAGAAAAACCCTGCCAAGGGCAAAGGTAGTATTTATATTATGGCAAAGACCTATGCTGGAAGAGGAACTACAAAGATTATCTTAGAGAAAAGGTGAAACAGAAGCTCAGAGAAGCTTTAGGTACATTCATGATTAGTCTCCATTTGTAAGATTTTCATGATAACACATAGGTATTAGATACCAGGAATCTTATTATATTTGTAATTCATTATAGGTTCTGGCAAGGCTTAGGAGACTAGCTAGAGGTGAGATGAAACTTAAGATGGCCAATGGAGTAGGAGTTGTTGTAGTTGCCATTAGGGAGGTCACCCTACATCTGCTTGATGGAGCTACTATTCATTGGATGTATGCTATTATGTTCCCGCAATTATCAAAAGTATTATTTCCATTTCTTGTTTGATAGTTAGTGGATATAAATTAATTTTTATAATAATAATTATTCAATAATTTTGGATAATGAGATCATCACAAGAGGGATGTTGATTAATTGCTTATATGTGTTAGACAATTCACCACACATCATGAATTTAAATACCTCCAAGAGGAAACGAGACGAGGGGAATGAGACATACCTATGGCATTGTATGCTAGGTCATATCCATGAGGGGAGGATTCAAAAGTTATTAAAAGATGGATATTTGGATCCATTCAACTATGAGTTATATATAACTTGTGAACCTTATCTTCGTGAAAAGTTGATAAACTCTCCTTTCAATAGAACTGGAGAGAGAGTCACTGAGTTATTGGAACTCATACTTATTGATGTATATGGTCCTATATCGACTCAGGCTATAGGTGGTTACTCCTATTTCATTACATTCAATGACGATTTCGCTAGGTATGGACATATGTACTTGATGAAGTATAAGTCTAAGACCTTTAAGAAATTCAGGGTATAAGAATAAATTGGAGAACCAGATTGGAAAGTGTACTAAGACTCTTCGATCAGATCGAGGAGGAGAGTACTTGAGTACAGAGTTTACCCATTTCTTCAAGGACCATGAGATTTTGTCCTAATAGACACTTCCTTATATGCCTTAGCTCAATGGTGTATCAGTAAGGAGGAATCATACATTGTTAGACATGGTACAGTCCATGATAAGTTTCACTAACATACTCATCTTATTATGGGGATACGCCATAGAGACTGCAGCTTAACTTTTGAATAGAGTTCCATCTAGGTCGGTAGTGTCTACACCATATAAGATATAGAAAGGGAAGAAACCCGATCTTAAGGTTGTTAAGATTTGGGGTTGCCCTGCCCATGTTAGGAGACACAACCCTGGCAAGTTAGAATCAAGGATAGAAAAATGCAAGTTCGTAAGATACCCCATAGAAATTTATGGGTATTATTTCTATCATCTTGAGAACCAAAAGGTCTTTGCTACCAAGAGAGCTACGTTCCTTGAGAAGGAGTACATTCTTAATGGAAATAGTGGGAGTGAGATAGAGTTGAGCAAGGTTAGAGAACCTAGCTAAGCACCATTCCAAAATCTGAGTCTGTATAGGAACCTAGCATACAAGTTCCAACTTTGCACAGGTCTAGCAGAGTATCTTACCCTCCTGAAAGATATGTTAGATATATTATTGGGAAACCAAAATGGGAGCATCACATATGTAGTGGAAGATCAAAACAAAATTGATTTCCCATATAAATCAAAATTGTCATGCAAAGAATAGTGTGCAAAAAACTACAAATTCAAAAATTGTATCATGTGAGAGATCATATACCCCTGGTTTTCTAAATCCTGATAGAGAGGATGAAGGAGGCCAAATATTCTCCTCTCTAGTGGTATCCATACGATAGATCATTATAGTGATACTCCTCAAATCGCAGCTACAAATCTCATAACTCTTGTGCAGAGGGCGGGAGTGTTAAGAGATGAAGTTGGTGTAACAATATTAGGATATTGGCTAGACTATTGAGGGAAATCCTCAACAGTCTAATCTTTTCAACCTTCTCTTCTCTTATATAAATAGGTATAAGTGAAGAATAGATGAGGTACTTCATTTTCGTTCCAATACCTTTTCTCGTTTCTATCATAGTATCAGAGCAGCTTGCCTAGAGCAAGCTTTCTTCTCACTGTCAAATAGTAGCAAATCCCCTCCTCAACCACAGCCGTGACCCTCTTCTTCAACCTCAGTCGTGGCCCTCTATTGCTGCTATGCAACCGTCTGCTTCCTCTGACAACGACCTATATTTCCCGATGATCGAAGGCTATAACCAGCCATCGGTAGACTTCTCAAGCTATGACCTCTGTTTCCTGACAAAACAGAGCATTGCTGCCGCACCTATCGCCACCATGTCCGATTGCATTCCATAGCCCCTTCTTTGTCGTTGAAGGGCTAACACTTTGACTGCCTGCCCTTCTTTTCTTTTTTCCTTTTTCTTCTTCATAGAAGCCCCTTTTCTTTGAAGCCACAGCTGTCGGACAACTTCTCAAGTGACAGCCACCGATGGCCCATTGCAATCTCTTTACTATCAAATGATAGCGTTATCATCCCTATCTACAGTACATCCCTCGGTAGTGCATAGCGAGTGCCGCCATCTTCCTCTTCCTCATTGGAATCGATATCCCGAAACCCATATCCTCTGCTTCTTGCGTCATCGTCCCGCTGCTTCTCGCTGCCCGACCATGTCTATGGCATTCGCTACCACCAGCAACCACTATCAAGCACACTTCCTCCTCTCCTCCCTTGCTGCCGCTACTATCTGCTGTTGTAGTCACTGTCCCCTGCTACAGCCTTCACCACTGCTACCTGTTACCATAGTTGCTGTCCCCTACTATAGCCTTTGCCATCGCTTGTTATCGCTGCTACCCACTACTGATGTCGCTGTCACTTTCTCCAGCCTTCGCCACTTGCCGCCGCCATGCCATGCCTCTTCTTCCAGAGGTGCTCACCGATCGCCCACCGCCAGTAGCCGCTAGTAGTACACTTCCTCTTATTCTCTCCTGCTCCTCCTGTGGCTGCTTATCCTCTTCAATCGTGTCGTAGCTACTACATACCAGCGTCCACACTTTTCAATTTTTTATAGCAATCGTCTGTAAAAAAAAAGAAAAAAATTGGAGAAAAGAGTAAAAGAGAAGAGTACGAAGAGCACCCATTAGCTGCTGCCTTGATAGGACCCTAGGGTTCTATTGTGGAGGAAAAGGGTGGAAAAGGGAGTAATCGATCTCTTCGAAGGGATCGGGCCTCCTAGATCACTTCGAGGGGATCTGCCTCCTAAGGTTTTGCCTTTTGGCTAAAACTAATACTTCTCATTGATTGATTGTGGAAAAGGGTTTACAACCTTATTTATAAGGCTTTACTAAGAGTCTCACTAATCTTTGACTCTTGATAGACTCCTAACTGAAAATAATAACAGACTCTATCCTAATTGAAGATAAAAATCACTTAATCTACTCATAACCGACTCGATAAGATTCACCCGACCCATAACTGACTCTGGCTAACATGACTCAACCTGGATAAATGGACCCAACTTAGCTAGGGTCCTAACATGCCTTTTGCTCCCAGCCACCGACCACCACTGCTCTCAACCTCTTCATCGATGGTCGGCACAAGTCCTTCCCAGTATTTATTTACTACCATCACCGATCACTAGGTAAAGGGAACCCCAGTAACAGCAACCATCTCTCAGCTCTCTATTGCCTACTGTAGTAGCCCATCCACATGGCCTTGCTGCAGCTTTCATTCTGGCACACAGCTGATCAATAAGTTGTTCAGCAATGCATATCTTTTGGACCTAGAAGTAATAGTGATTGGTATCTTCTCTCCTAATATCTTTATCATCCACCTCTTAAGTGTAGTTACTATCCCCATAGGGAGCAATAGTGCTTTTCAACATACAGTGCTTGTCTCTATCAATGCTGTAGCTCTCATCCCTGTCAAATTATCCAAAAGAGGAAACTATGCATCCTGGCGTGCTCAATTTTTCTAATCTCCTCTTTGGCTATGATTTACTAGGTTATGTTGATGGATCTTTCAATCGTCCACTAGAAATGATCAACTTCCTAGGGGCAACAAGTCAAGTACCAAATCCAGAGCATAAGTTATGGTTATGCCAAGATCGTCTCATTCTCTAGGCGATTCAAGCCTCTATCGCTGGTTTCGTCGCACAACTTATATCTTCTTGTACCACTGCTACTTAAGCCTAGTGTAAGTTATAAACTATATTGTCTAATCATTCGCGCACTCATATGCTCGGCCTCCTCTCAAGTCTCATGAACACTAAATAAGAGGGAAGTACGATCGGTGATTATCTCCAACATATAAAGATTATCATCGATGATTTAGCTTTAATAGGGCACAACCTCAATGATGATGAAATCGTTGTCCACACTCTTAATGGTCTTAGGGCTGAGTATAAAGAATTGGCAGCAGTAATATGAGCACGTGACTCATCGCTATCATTTAAGGAGCTATACGACAAGTTGACTGACTACGAGACATATCTAAAGTATGAAGATAGGGCTCCAAGACCACCTATTACTGCTCAAGTAAGTCACAAATCTAAAAGAAAAAGCAATCAGTATTCTAAACCTATCAACAAGGGACTCAGACAGGTATTGCCTCAAGGGAGTAACATCAATTACCAATAGCCTTGGCATCTTGCTTCCATACCTTAAGGGAGCAACATCAATTACTAACAGACTTGGCATCCTACTCCTATGTCTCTAGGTAGCAACATCAATTATCAACAACCTTGGCGACCTGCTCCTATGCCTCAACAACGAATAGTCTATCAACTGTGTGATAAGATTGGTCACATCGCTAAGGTCTATTGGTCTCATCTTCGACCTTCTACTACCATTCCCCAAGTGCATCTCACTACTACCTCGACTTTTAATTGACATTCCTAGGTTATGGACTCTAGCGCTCCCATCACATCACTCGGACCTCTAGAACTTGTCCCTTCATAATAGCTATAGTGGTAACGATGATATCATCATCGGTGATGGTAAGCGACTTTTCATTACTTATATTGGTTCCATAATGCTTAATTTGTATTCTTGTAACTTTACACTCGATGATGTGTTGTGCGCTCCTCATATCAAACGGAATCTTATTTCTGTCTCTCAATTCTATAAATAAAATAATACATTCATTGATTTTTTTTGACTACTTTCTCTGAGTATGGGGGCATCGTTAGTTCAAGGCAAGAGTAAAGATAACATCTACCAGTGGCCATCAATCTCTCAGCCCACTGCCTACTCTTCTGTTATTATTCCAATGGATATGTGGCATTATCGTCTTGGTCACCCTTCTTCCTCAATTCTATACAAAATTTTCTCTCGTTATTCTCTTCTATCTTTTAAAGCAAGTTCTATTGTTACTCATTGTGATGCATGTTTTAGTAATAAAAGTCATACACTGCTTTTTGAAAATTCTTCTATTTCTTGTCACAACCATTTGAAATTTTGTATATTGATGTTTGGGGTCCTACACCAAGTATTTAATTTGACAAATACATATTTTATGTTATCTTTGTTGATTATTTTACCAAATATACTTAGTTTTATCCTCTTCAACATAAGTCTAAGGTTTCTAAAACCTTCCTTACCTTCAAAAAAAGGGTGGAAAATATTTTTCAGTCCACTATTAAAATAGTTTATTCTGACACTGGAGATGAATACTAAACACTAACACCATACTTGTTAGCCTGTAGTATTCAACATCTCAAGTCTCCTCCGTAAACTCCTCAACTAGTTGGATCAGCCGAACGTAAATATCAACATATAGTTGAAACTGATCTTACACTTCTCCATCATGCTTATATGCCAACTACTTTTTAGTCTGCAGCCTTCCAGACTGTAGTCTGTCTGATTAATCGCATGCCTGCTCCAGTCCTTAATAATCAATCACCATTTAAAAAATTATTTCATAAATATGTAAATCTTCATAAACTTAGGATTTTTGGTTGTGTCTGCTATCCTTGGCTACGTCTTTATGCATTACATAAACTAGCCTCATGGTCGAAGCCTTGTACCTTCATTGATTACTCTCTTGAGCATAAGGCTTACCGATGCTACGATCCTTTGACTCACAAGGTCTTTGTATCTCATTATGTTGTCTTTGTGGAGTCTTCCTTTCTATTTTACCAGTCCAAATGTTCTACTGTACCAACTACTCGGGTGAATATGCATCAGTGGTACAGGCCATTATCCAATGAGCCTCCACAAAAATCACTAATTCTAGCACACATACATGAGTAAAGCACTTCTCCAAGACAATATCTCGCTCCCTCTTTTTCTTCTCATTCTACATACATACCCCCTACTACAAACATCCAATCTTCGGACACTCAATTGCTAGCATTTTCCTCACCCTTGCCTACTACCACTAATATTCCTCACTCCAACTCACCCTATTCTATTACTTCCCTAGCACTCATTCCACCATCATCTTCTAAACCACTTGGACATCCCATGACAACACGCTCTAAAAGTAGTATTTTCAAACCACGTCAGGTTCTTGACCTCATACGATTGTGACTCCCTCTGTTGAGACCTATGAACCTACCACGGTCATTCAAGCCCAAAAGTCTTCTCATTGATGTTAAGTTATGTCTGATGAATATGACTCCCTCCTTCATAACTCTACCTAGACAGTTGTTCTATTTCTTCTCGCACAAAATATCATTGGGTGTAAGTGGGTTTTTCGAGTTAAGCAGAACCATGATAGGTCCATTGCCAGGTATAAGGTTCATTTAGTAGCCAAAGGCTTTCATCAACATCCTAGCATTGACTTTACATAGACATTCAGTCTTGTTGTTAACTATATAACAATCTGACTGATTCTGAGTTTAACCGTTTCAAAAGGTTGGCACTTGCGACAGCTTGATGTGAACAATGTCTTCTTACAAGGAACATTAACTGATGATATCTTTATGGACCAACCTCCTAGTTTTCTTCATCCTCAATATCCAAAATATGTCTATAAACTCTACAAGGCTATTTATGGTCTTCGACAAGCTCCACGAGCCTAGTACAAAGAACTTGGCTCATTTTTTATGTCAATCGGCTTCTTTAACTCTAAGTCAAATACCTTCTTATTTCTCCATCAACAACCTAACAGTATAATATATCTTTTAGTATATTTGGATGATATCATTATGACAGGTAATAACTCTATGGAGGTCATAATGTTCATTAAGAAGTTGGCCGCCATATTCTCCCTCAAAGATCTCGGTCCCTTGAATTATTTTTTGGGAGTGGAAACAATGTCTACATCTTCCAGACTCTTCCTCTCTCAACGGAAGTATACTCAAGATTTATTAGTCCAGACAAACATGAAGGATGCAATGTTGTTTCCACTCCTCTCTCCACTAGTGAATAGCTTCGATTAAATGACGGAAGTCCTACTATAGATCCTACATAATATCGACAAGTAATTAGCTCTTTACAATATTTGGCTATCATTCGCTTAGATATCTCATTTGCAATTAACAAGCTGTCCTAATTCATGCCTACCACACATTGGTTAACATTTAAACAAATATTATGATATTTTAATGGTACTCTTGACTACGATATATTTCTCTAAAAAACTTTTTACTCCAACTTCATGCTTACGTTGACACTGATTGGGCTAGAAACTTTGATGATAGAATATCGATATCTAGGTATATCATTTTCCTAGAAGCCAATCCAATTAGCTGGAGTTCCAAGAAATAAAAGACAGTTGCTCGGTCAACCACTAAAGCTGAGTATCGCTCTATTGCAACTGCAGCTGCAAAACTTAATTGGGTCATGAATCTACTAAAAAAACTTAACATCCGCTCTTATGTTATTCCTACCGTATACTATGATAATGTCGGAGCTACTTACATATATGTAAATCTAGTATATTTCACTCTCATATGAAATATATAGCAATTGACTTTCACTTTGTACGAGATCAAGTGATCAATCATCAACTACATGTTTCTTATGTTCACACAGCAGATCAGCTGGTGGACTCCCTCATGAAGCCACTTACCGCAAGTTATTTTTACTTCATAGGTGCAAGATCGGCATCCTTGACAGGAGCACGATCTTACGGGGGCATGTTAAGATATCAAGTTGTTGTAATAATATTAGCATATTGGCTAGACTGTTAAGGGAAATCCTTAACAATCTAATCTTTTCAACCTTCTCTTCACTTGTATAAATATGTATAAGTGAAGAATAGATGAGATACTTTATTTTCGTTCCAATACCTTTTCTCGTTTATATCAAGGAGGAGAATAGGAGGGGGCCGCCAAAGGTGTAGCTTATCATCTATGTGCCACCCCTACCTTCTATTTATAGAGAGCCAGAAAAATCCTAGGGATCCTACCTTAGTGGGTATTGGATCTTCATTATATTACCCACTAACCTTAGATTATCAAATTTTTATCCAATAATCTTCTTTGGTCTCTAATTGAGCCTCATGTAAGGAGCCCATCATATGATCTCATCTAATGAGAATAGAAACTAATTGGATAACTCATATCCAATCTTCTATTCACTAAAACATCCACCATTTATATCCTCTATTAAATGAAATGATCCGTAAAAATGAACTTGAAGAACACATTCCAAAGGACAAGAAGGAAAGTATTTTGAGAACACAAAAAGAAAACCTTCCAAAGAACAAGAAGGATTGTAAACTGAGAACATAGGAACTATGCCATCTAAAGAACATGAAGAAAATAGAACTTAGGACAACAAATGACTCCTTGAGTAAAACCTCGAGTAAAGAGAACTTTGAACTTGTAATAAATGAATCAAAAAATATTAAATAGGAACTATAAAAATGATCTTAAAATGGATAAAACCCTCTTGGTATGAATATAAGAAGTCGATATACTTCAAAGATGAAGAGCACAACCGAGAAGTGGATAATTTCATGCTTGTGTCTAACCATAATGAGGCAAGTAACTCACCTAATGTCTCATTTACTTTCGATAAATTATTAAATATTATTTATAAGCTTTATGATAAATTTAGAAATATTAGTAAATCTTATAAATTACTTAAGGAAAAGCATGCATCACTAGTTTGTAAATTTGAAAACATGCATAGAGCATCAACATCATATATTTCTTGCTCTAAATGTGAGTCATTATAGGTAGTTAAAAAGGAAATTATCATGTTAAAACAAACTTTAAAAAAATTTAAAATAAGAAATAAATCCCTAAACATGATCCTTGCAAATAAAGGTCATGATCATAAGAAAGAAGGTATAGGCTTTGTGAGCATTCATTAACAAAATCCAACAATCTTGGTTAAAGGACCAACTTTAAACTCTTCATCTAAAATTAGATGTAACTTTTGTGGTAGATTATGACATTTAGCTTATAAGTGTGTATTTAGAAATTATAGTCCACATAAATTAATTTAGGTTCCTTAAGGAACCATAAACAATCTCAAGCCAATAGAGAAAATGGGAAAAACGTTTCATGAGGGACCCAAACTCAAATGGGTATTTAAACTAAAACCCTCCATCGTGAAGAGTTGTTCATAAAAAGGCTAGGAGCAAAAAGGAATGGTATCTTGATAGTGGATACTCAAGCTACATGACTTAAGATCTAACACTCCTTTAAACCTCACTAGCCTAATTAACAATAATAAGAAAAATTATTGAAATTAAGTTTATTGACAAGAAATCTCTTGATGGTTCATGTTAGTTATCTTTCGATTGTGAATGACTTATGCATACCAATGTATGCTAATACAAAAATGAACTAAAACAAAGAAACTTTAGTTATTTTTAATGCAAAATTATCTAAGTAGAAATTTATGAAAAAAGAGATTTTGATGAAAGGTTCAAAATCATTAGCTTAGATATTTGTTTATTTAAATGTAAAAGCTATTGTTGAATGATTTAAATATTATGGTGATTTTGACTAGGTTAGCTCATAAATATTGAATGATTAACTGTTTATTATTGAATGTTAGATTATTCTTGAATTTGAGCTTAGAATAAAATAAAAAGGGGAGAGAAAAATCATGCTTTATTTTCTAGTATTTTATTAACAAAATAAAAATATACTTGAAATAAGAATAAAATGAGAATGGTAACACATTTCACTAAATCTAAAGAGTTAGACTCACTTAAGAAAGAAAAATCATTGAAATTAAGATAAATCGAAGCACTTTTCAGTTGTTGAGTGGTTTAACCATTGTCAGCCACCCGAAAATCTCGGTGGTGGCAGTACATCCGCCGCTCACCGGTAGTTCAACTATTGGGAATCCCAAAAAAGTGATTCTCTTTACTTTTTCAATCCCAACTTGAACTATATATTGACCAATTCTTTGATCAATCAATTGAGCTCAACCTAAGCTTAATCAAAGTGGACCCAATTACCTCATTTAGGTGATTTGGATTCCGTCCAAATCATACTCATTTCAGACTTAACCTTAACCTATGACTTAAAGATTATAATTAAACATGACCACCATGCTTACGACCTCACTCCCTCAATCTGACAATCTCCGGCATTCCCTACGACGAGTCTCACGATCTTCATCTGATGATCTACCGGCGTGTTTCTAGCAGTCTTCTGATACCTTCAGCGAAGTCCTAGCGAACTTCCGGCGAGCTCCCACCGTATTATCCAATCCTTGACCCGATGCCTAAGCTTGATCCTGGGTCCATGTTTGATCTATAATTTCTATTTACCGTCGTGGTTAACCTGCACTATACTAACTATGACTTAATTAATTACCAACACATCCACTTCAAGACCTTCCCAACTCCTGGTAAGCATTTCAGTTACCCCCGACAATCTTTCGGCGAGTCTCAGTCTTCATCTGATGAACTCCCTTGGACTATTCTGGCAAGCTCTCGACTTACTCTAGGTGAGTTCCCAATTATATTGTATGAACCCTGGCTCGAAGTTTGGACTTAAGTCTGGTCATACCTCTAATTGTAATAATCTCTCTATCGCAGTTAATCTTACATCAATCAACTCTAACAACCTTGTTATATCAAACAATCATCAATTGATTTTATCATTAAAATTCGAGATTCAACACCATGATCTTGATAACTTGAAATTTTTTACCTAAGAAGTAAGATCTTTTATCTTTTCTCCCTTGTAACTTGCAAAGAAAAGTTTTCATTCTATTCATAATTTTGATTTTCTGATGTTTGTAACTTGATTATTTTACATGAATCAAGATCTTTCTTATTACTTGATCTCCTAAAATTCTTTTTTATTATAGATTTGTCAAATTGAATCACGACCTTTGGTATTCACGATTTGATATCCTTCATGTCATAATTTATCCTTAACTTATATTCATAAATGATATACCTTATCACTAAATTAGTGTTTCTTAAAATTATGATAAGATAAAAAATAAATATTTTTATGAACTTTCCCCTAACCTCTTGATTTGTCTTAATTCTTTATGGAATCAATTTTTAATCTCTATAATTTCTTCCCTTTAATAAAAATGAGATTTACGATCTTAACAATTATTAGTTGAAACTTTTTATTAAGATCGTTCTCTATTAAGAAGTTTTTTCTAAATAAATTAGATGTCTTAAAATTTATCTTAGATGAATCAAGTTTATTTAATCCTCTAAGGCTGATTTTCATTATTTACAAAGAAAAGAAAAGAAAAGGGGATAAATTTCTTAAAAAAAATCATGTCTTTTGGTACTTATAATTTGATCTTTAATGATATGATCCCTTTGTACTTGTGATCGTAATTAGGATATGGATGTAAAAAGAAAAATTATATTATCATATTCCTTTTTAACAATCACAAAGGGAGAGAAAATTGATATATTAATAACCAAGCCATTGAATAAACAATAATTTGACTTTTTTAGAATAGAGCTTCTAGGAATATTAACCCATTCAAATGTGTGATCTACTATTTTTAAGATTTTTTGAATTGCTTGAAATTTACATAAGATGAATGCATAAGTGGATCTTGGATTTCTGGGATTTTTTAGCTTATTTTTGAAATAATCTTTTCAGAACTTACATTTGTAAGATTGAGATTAAAAGCTTTTCATTGTGATGTGATCTTTGTTTTCACAACCCCCCTATCGTTTCTTCTTCTATTTTATTTACAAGGGGGTAGAAAATTTTTTGACTAGAAAATTCTACCTTTAATCCTATTTTCCTAAGGGGAGCAACAAAATAAAATTTTCATGTATCAAATGTTTAGATATATAATTAATACTTCTCATTTTGTTGGTAACAAATGGGGAGAAACTTGAAATATGATGAACATTTGCCTTGAAATTATTTGCTCAACATATCACCTTTTATTTGATGACAAAGGGGGAGAAATGATATATTCATGATAAATGTAAAATTAATAAAAATGATAAAATAGGTATTTCTCCTTTCTGTTGACAACAAAGGGGAAGAAATGATTGATGACTTAATGGAGAGAATTAATGATTGATTGATGTATGAATTTGAAATTAATATTATTTCACGATGAATGGATATATGTTTTGAAAATCTATGATATATTGATGGTTGATGACTTAAAAGGAAAATTTATTTAAAATTAATATTGTTTCATAATGTATGAATATTTGTCTTGAAACATCTTTGATATATTGATGGTTGCTGAATTAAGGGGGAAAATTATTCTACCGATGTATATTTTAAAAATTTTGAAATATTTATGAATGATATCATGCTTGAATTTAAAAGTGTTGGGTTCTTTTGAATTCAAGTTTGTTTTATCCTATTGAGTTTATATAGGGGGACTTAAGGTTAACTCCCGTCATCAATTGGTTATCATTATCAAAAAGAGAAAGATTATTGAATCTCAAATTTTGATGATAAAATCAATTAATGAGTTTTATTATCTAACCTGTGTATTAGAGATGAATGATGCAGGATTTACTACGACAAGGCAATACAATAAGATGTTGGGCCGGAGTCAAGTTCGTCGGGAGCTCACCGAAGGTGATTGGGAGCTTGCCGGGAATGCTCCGGGGGTTCGCTAGAAGATGACCGAGACTCATCGGGAGTTCACCATAGGTTACGGGGAAGATCGCTGGGAGTTAGGAAGGTCACTTAACACGTTGGTCAAATTAATTGTACTTGTATGCCTTAATATATCATAGTTAGTATTGGTTTGGTTTAGAGTCTAAATTTAATTAGATTTAGAAGGAATCCAAATTAACTCAATATGAGTCAACTGGATCCACTTTGGGTTGGATTTGAGCTCAGGTTGAGCTCATTTCGTTGACTTGGAAAGGGGTCAACTAGAGGTACAAGTCGAGTATGCAAAAGTATAGAAAAAGTAGCTTTTGTAGGATTCCTAGTAGTAGTACCATTGGTGGGCGATGGTTGGACCATCGTCGCCCTATTTTTAAGGTGCTTTCGGTGGTATTACCATCGGTACCCAGTTTTGTGAAAAGCTTTAAATTTTGGCTCCAATCTGAAGCCAATTAGGGTCTATAAAAATCTCAAGTTTTCTGATAGGACTCAAGCAGGGTTGAGTCCTAATCTCCCTAGAAGTAGTTAATAAAACCCTGCTAGATTATAATAAAGCCACTCATATCTTATAAAGGAGTATGGCTAGGGTTTAGATTAGCCCTTAGGGCTTAGTGGCCATCGCTCCCTTACTTTGTTGGTTGGCCAGGGTTCCCCCTATTTAGGTCGGCTATAGAGCCAATCTAGTCACCCCCTGTTCCTATAAGGCAGGTTGGCTATAAGAGGGGCAAAGGGATAATTTTACTTAGGCAAGTACCCCTTTAGGCTAGGGTTTTAATTCGTATATAATGATGTAGCCGCCCCCACTCTTGAATCAAGTAATTATCAATTTTATTTCAGCCTTGTGTCAAATCTAGGAGGGAGGAACCCCTACAGCGTTCCAAGGGTTGATCCCCCTCAAGGATCAAAATCTATAGAGCTCCATCTAGGGTACTATTATTTTCTTGCTTGGAGAAGTAAGGATGGTGAATGAAAAAGTAGAATAAACTTCTGTTAAAGAGTTGTAAAATTTAAAAGCTTCCTTTGAGTGTATCAAATGGTAAATTGAGTCGAAGAGAAGTGATACAAACTTCAAAGGTTCCTCTCCTGAACCCATGAAAAGAAGAGAATAGGAAGTGTAAGGATTTGGTCTTCACCTAAAGAAAATCGTTCGTGGACATCGACGAGCCTCGATAAAGAGGACTTGGTAGGTGGATGTAGGTTAAGTTATAGCCAAATAACTATAAACTGTGAGCATCTCTTAACTTTCCTTTTTGAATTTAGATATTCTTATTCGAGCTTTCTTTAAGCAAGATCATAACTTAGAATCGTTCAATAGTTTAATTGCTTATTTACTCAACTCGAACAAAACGCTTTTGATCTTGATTTTACTTTGAGCAAAAGTTTTCTTAAACCAAAGTTTTCAATACTTGCACTAATTCAACACCCCCCGCCCCCCCTATTAGTGCCAATTGATCCTAACATTATTATTACATAATAATTCACTCAACTCATCGATTATAGACGTACTAGGCCAGTGTACCATAGTCCCCAGATGGTACTTAGGATATTATTCATTGGGTCTGTCTATCCTCAGTTACCATGTATCTATAATCTCTTATCCATCTAATATCCCAGAGATCATGTACCAGGCATAGTACTGTCAAGCCACATATAGAATCTATCTAAGTCTTGCTCTAATCAGATTCTCCCAGAGAACTCCTTCTCTCTCAATTCCTCTCATGATACCGAGAGTGGATGATCCTTTATTGATACTTAATAATTTTCGCTAGGTTGGCTATCAATCCCGATAACCAACTTTAACAAATCTGGAACTTTCCAAACCTATAAGTTCAGTGTTAAAGAGAGGAGTACTCAAACAAGACAACTTTGGTGTCTCAAGTCTAAGGACCATATACATAACTAGGACTACGGAATCACTATCTGACATTTGGTATCATTAACCATATAACATTCTATAAGCAGATCAATCATTAAACTCATTTTCCAATGAGCACCTGTACCATATGTTATGATTAATTAGCACTAAGAGAGGGGGGGGGGGGGTTGGGTGGTGTGGGATGACTTAATGCATGAGAAATAGTGCTCGATTTAAAAACCTTTCTTTCGTAATGGAAAGAGTGAACAATGAAAGCTTCTCTTTATATTTCAATAAAACTGATTAGAAACCAATTTAAAGAAGTTGAGAGTGTGAAGCTTGTATCAACTATCAAGTGTTTAAGAGCAATCAAAAGTAAAATGAACGCAATTGAAGCACACTCACAGTTATAGTGGTCAGCCTCAACCTGGCTTACATCCACTCTCAAGTCCTCTTTCCCGAGGCCCACTGGCGTCCACTATCAACCTTCTTTGGGTGAAGATCAAACCCTTATAACTTCCTCTCTCTTTTTACCAGGCTTATGAGATGAACCTTACAACCTTACATGGGAGAACTATAAGTTTTACAAGATTTTTCTCTCTCTTACCCCTTTTCTTTTCCTTATAATTTTTGCACACAATTTATCACTTCTAGCCTAAAATTATTATATAAAATGAAAGAAAACTTGGGGTATTTATAGGCCCCAATTTGCTTCAAAATTTGGAGCTAGCAGTGCCACCACCGAAAGCAGCTTGGCAAATAGGGTGGTGGTGGTATAATCACCGATTTGGGTAGTACAACTACCGCCCACCGACGGTACAACCGCTAGGAATCTAGAAAAGTGATTCTCTCCACTTTTTTAATCTTGACTTGTACCTTCTGTTGACCACTTCTTAGGTCAACCAATTGAGCTCGGCCTGAGCTTAATCCATTCTCTATAGTGGACCCAGTTAGCATCACTTGAGTTAATTTGGATCATTCCAAATCTAACTCAAGTAGGACTCAATCTTAATGATGCTAACTATGACTTAATTAATTGGAATCAACATGGCTAACAAATCTAATCAAGACCTTCCTAACTCTCGACAAGCATTTCAGCTACCCCCGATAATTTTGTGGTGAGTCTCGATCTTCTTCCGATGAACTCACTTGCGCCATCCTAGCAAGCTCTCGATACCCTCGACGAGCTCCTGACGCACTCCAGGTGAGTTCCTAACCACATCATCCTCACTCTGACCTGATGCTTAAACTTGACTTTGGCTAAAGTTCTGATTGTAATTTCCTCTTTGTCATATTTAATGCTGCATCAATCAACTCTAACAATCTTATTAGATCAATAACCCATCAATTGATTTCATCATCAAAATTCTAAGATTCAACACTATATCCTTAGTACGACTGAAAACTATATCGTGTGAAAGATTATTTACTTAGGGAGAACATATATCCCTGATATTTCGGATCTGGATGGAGAGAATGAAGGAGATCAAATGTCCTCCTCTCTAGCGGTATCCACATGATGGATCACTACTGTGATATTCCTCTAATAAGAGAGGGTAGCCAAAGGTACAGCCTATCATCTATTTATAGAGAGCCACCAAAAACTCTAGGTATCTTGCCTTAGTGGGTATTGGATCTCCATCCAATTTACCCACTAATCTTAGATTATTGAATCTCTTTCTAATAATCTCCTTTGACTTCTATTTGGGCCTTATGTAAGGAGCCCATCAATGTAGGGTCTCATCTATTGAGAACATGAGCTAATTAAATAACTTATATCCAATCCTCTATTTGCTAAAGAATTCACTATATGTGTGACACCCTCTAGGCCCAATACGAAGCTGGTCATGAGTCCTACATGTTAGAACTCATTTTGACTCAAACTCATCAACTATAGACGTACTAGACCACTACGTCATAGTCCCCAGATGGTATAGGGGATCTTATCCGTTGGACATGTTTGTCCTTAGTTACCATGTATCTATAATCCCTCATCAATCTAATATCTGAGAGACCATATACCAGGTATGGTACTATCAGGTCACATACGAAATCCGTCGAAGGCTCGCACTAATTAGATTCTTCTGGAGAACTCCTCTCTCAATTTGGCTAACCTGATCAGGGATTTACTTGAGTAAGAGCATACGAGATATTCATCTCATAATACCAAGAGTAGATAGTCATCTATTGACACTCAATTGCCTTTGCTAGATTAGCTACCAATCCCGATAACTGATTATACCATATTTGGAACTTTTCAAACCTGTATGTCTGGCGTCAAAAAGAGTAGTACTTAAAAATGAGATCTTTAGTATCTCAAGTCTAAGGATCGAATACATAACTAAGACTAAAAAATTATTGTCTGATGTCAGGTATAATTAACAATACAACATTCTGTAAGTGGATCAATCAGTGAACTCATTCTTCAATGAGCACATATACTGTATCCTTAGTGTCTCCACACAAGTGATTATGTGACTAGCTGCCTCCATTATATGGATGGGCATACAACATACCAGTCTATCTAGTTGTCTAAATATCCCTCTCGAGCAACCAAAGATTAGGATTATTTATGATTTATGTTTAAAGGTGAATCAGTCTCATTATTGTGATATCATCACGATCCGATTCCGATTGCACAGGACTAATGGACATCATAATATATATATAATAAATAATATAATGGGAGAATATGTCAATAAATAATAATGCAAAAAAACTGTGTAGCATGTCACAAGTACCATCACTCAAGTGATTGGCTTGTTGGGCACTTATAATTAACACATATCAGTGGAAAGGATACTCATGATATTGATCCTATAACCTATGATGAGGCTATTATGAGTATAGACTTTCGGAAGTGATAAGAAGCCATGAATTTTGAGATGGATTACATGTACTCAAATAAGATTTTGAACCTTATAGATGCACCTGAGGGTATCATATCCATCAGCTACAAGTGGATCTTCAAGAGGAAGATTATAGTAGATGGAAAGGTCAAGGCCTATAAAGCAAGGCTAATGGCTAAAGGATATCGTCAAAGGTAAGAAGTTGACTATGACGAATCTTTCTCACCTGTAGCCTTGTTAAAATCTATTAAAATTCTTTTAGCCATTGCAACACACTATGTCTATAAGATCTGGCAGATGGATGTGAAAATAGTATTCCTCAATAGCAATCTCAAGATAGAGGTGTATATGATACAGCCAAAGATACTCGTATCTAGAAAAAGTCCAGATAAGGTGTATCGATTGCTTAAGTCTATCTATAAACTAAAGCAAACTTTCTAAAGTTAGAACATACATTTTGATGAGGCGATAAGATCTTATGACTTCGTTAAGAACAAAGATCAGCCTTGTTTATATAGAAAGGTAAGAGAGACCGCTATAACCTTCTTTGTATATGGTATTAGGATCAATTAGCACTAAGAGTTGGGGGGGGGGGGGTGGTAGGTGGGGGGTATGTTGAATTAGTACAAGAGATGAAATTTTAGTTTAAAGAAAACTTTATTAAAATTGATATCAGAAGCATTTCATTTAAGTAGAGTAAGTGAGCAATTTAACTTATAGAATAATGCTAAGATTCTTACTTAATGAAAGCTCAAGTATGAACATGAAAATCCAAATCATATTTAAGATAATAAACACCCATAGATTTATAGTGATTCCTAGCCTACGTCCACTCCTAAGTCTTTTTCTTCAAGTTATACCGGTGTCTACTATCAATCTTTTTTGGGTGAAGATATCAATCTTACACTTCTCACTCTCCTTTTCATAGGCATAGGAGAGTAACCTTACAAACTCACAAGTGAGATTTACAAGTTTTACAATCCTTTCCTCTCTCCCTTACCTATTTTCTTTTTCTTACAATTTTCACACATAATTTATCACAGAATTTCTAGCTCAAAATTATTATGTGAAATACAACAAAAATCAGGGTAGTTATAGGTCCCAATTGGCTTCAAGATTTGGAGCAAAAATTTAAACACACTAGGAAAAATGGGTATGGGCAGTACAATAGTCAGTGTCTGCGATACCACCACTGAAAGTACTATGAAAATAGGGTACAAGCAGTACAACCGTCGGCCCGGGTGATACAACCACTAGGAAGTATGAAAAAGTGATTCTCTTCATTTTTAAAATCCTAACTTGTACCTCTTATTGACCAATCCTTTGGTCAACTAATTAAGCTCGATCAGAGCTCAATCAACTTCTCATAGGGGACCCAGTGAGCCTCACTTGAGTTAATTTAAATCCCTTCTAAATCTAACTTAAACAGGACTCAACCTTAATGATGCTAACTATGACTTAATTAATTACAATCAATATGGTTAACAAATCCACTTCAAGACCTTCCCAACTCCTGACCAGCTTTTCGATTACCCCCGATAATCTTTCGATAATTCTTGATCTTCTTCCAGCGAACTCCCTTATGTCATTCTGGTAAGCTCCTGATACCCTCGGCGAGCTCCCAACGGAATCCATGTGAGTTCCCAACTGCATCATCCTCACTCCGGCCCGATGCCTAGACTTGACTTTGGCCAAATATTTGATTATAACTTTCTCTCTATCGTAGTTAATCCTGCATCAATCAACTCTAACATATATGTTAGATCAATAATCGATCAATTGATTTTATCATCAAAATTTGAGATTCAATAATCTCTCCTTTTTGATGATGATAATCAATTGATGATGAAAATTAGGAAAACTTAAATTTAGGAGAACCAACTACACTTGAATTCAAGTATCATAACATCCATTTATCAAATTTTAAAATGATATAAATTTCAAAATCAAATCATCAATGATATAACATTAATTTCAACCAATAATGAATTGTCAAATTTTAAAATATATAACATAAATTTCAAAATTATGCATCAAAATTTTACATCAATCATACATTAAGTTGAAATTATCTTCCTTAAGTCATTAATTATTTCTCCCCATTTGTTAATTAGTAAAAATAGGAAAAATATCTATTTTTCATTTTTATACATATGTCATCAATTGCCATTTCTCTCACTTTGTTATCAATAAAAAGGTGAAATGTTAGAGCAAATGTTTTCAAGGCACATATGTTAATAATTTTCTCATGAATTTCTTTTTTTTGAGATGTATGTATCATTTTTGTATCATCAATTCACTATTTCTCCCCCTTTGTCATCATTAAAAAGAGGTGAAATAATTTTCTCAGTAATTTTATTAGACATAAGGTCATCATGTGTCAAAGTTTTCATATTTTTATAAAATAAATTTTGTGTTGCTCCCCCTTAATAAAATGAGATAAAAACCTATTGTTCTCATGAAAACTTACTTCCCCCCCTTTTTTTGTAAATAACAAAGTATAAATAAAATGAAGATTTGAAAAATATCATCACAAAATAAATCTTAATCTAGTAGACTTTGGATCTTAAGATAGTTAGGAACTATCCTTATAATTTCAAAATTCATAAATCAAGTAATTCATGCATTCTTATCGTTTAACATTCCTAGCTCTCAACCTGAATCTTATAGATATAAATTTCAAAATAATTATTTTAAAGATGAGCTCAAGGATCCAAGAAATCTAGGAAGATTAAAACATTTAAGAGCTACTTATGCATTTAAAATCATCTTAAATAAATTTCAAGCAAACGTAATAAATAAATCCGTAAAATAGCAAATCATCATCTTCATGTAATTTTTCTTTCCTTTTGTAAATGGAAAAGTAGAAATAAGGAAGGGAAGTGAAAAATATTATGTTACAAAAATACTCAATTTTATAGATGTAAATTTCAAAATTAAGAGTTACCCATGTAATTTAATTCATCTTATTTCAAATGGGAGTAGCAAATCAAGCAAATCATGCATTTTGAAGATCATCTCATGTAAATTTTGATAATAAGCATTAAAAAATTCAAAAGAAAATATGATAGTAAATAAGGCTCAAATTGTAAATCAAGTATTTTGTATGCATTTAGAATGTTCTAATTTTCTTCTAAGCAATTGTTCCACATTCAATGTTAGAAGATTTTTTATATCCAAATTTTCTTCAAGCCAAATTAATAATTTTGACTCTTCCCCCTTTTTTATTATTAAAAAGAAACACAATAATTTGATTTTTCCTTTGCATCCATATTTTAAATATAACCATGAGTACAAAGGAATCATGTCATAAAAAATCAAATCATAAGTATCAAAAGATATTATTTTTTAATAAATCTCTTCCTAGATAAGATTCAAAGCTTTTGAAATATTAGGAGATCAAAGAAAAGTCTTCATTTATAAAAATATCAAGATCATGAATAAATTACAAAGAAGAAAAGATAGAAGATCTTGATTTATATATATGAAACTTCAAGTTGTCAAAAATATGGTTCATAGGAAGATTTTCAAATCATAGGTATAAAGAGACAAATTATGATTTATAATCCTTTTTTAACAAACTTGATTTGTATAAGGATTTTAAGTTACAGTTTCAAGATGTCAATATCATGATAATAACTTATTCAAGTTCAAATCATTAAAATCGATATTTTTAAAAAAATATCATGAATAGATTTATCAATCTCTTATTGAAATCTTAATAAAACAGAGATTGAGAAATTCTTAAAAGAAATCATTACAAATATTACAATAAGATATTTTCAAACATGATCTTTGGTTTATCATATCCAATAATATTTCTTTATTAAATGTGTCTAACTCTTTAGACTTTAGTGAAAAGAGTTATGCGCTTGTCATGCGTATTTCAAATATATATATTTTTAAAAATACTAAAAAAATATATTATAATTTTTATTTAAATTTTTAATTCAAGAACCATCATCCAATCATAACCCATTTTAACATGCAACTATCATCGTAACATTTAAATCATTCCACAAACTTAGTTAATAATAATATAATATTTGAATCATCAAATTATTTTTGTAGTTTAGTAGATTCAACAATAATGGTATCATTTTATCTTGTTGAAGGGTTTATAAGAGAAAAATATTTTCAAGAATAGTTATCCTTCTCTTGAGTTGTTTTCAACTTATGAAATTTATTTCAAGAATGCAATGTCATTTAAAGTCAAAAATAAAGTCTCATCAAGATCATTGTAATAAAATATTTTCAAACAAAAGCTTTGATTTATTTTAATTATATAATTTTTAGACTTAGTGAAATGAGTTACCATGCTCATTTCATTCTCATTAAATATATTTTTAATTTTTTAAAAATACTAGACAATGAAGCATGATTTTTTTCTTTTTTATTTTATTTTTAATTGATTTCATATATAATTTTTAAGTTCAAATTCAATATTTAGTTATTTAATCTCAAGACAATGTACACCAATATAAGTCAACACAAGCATATAAGTCAGTACAATAATCATCATCAAAATCTCCCATGTATATAATTTTTCATTAAAAAAATAACTAAACTTTTTTCATTCTAATTTTAGCATTCTATGCAAATGTCATGCATCATTGAGGGCAATCAAGATTAATGAATCATCCGAAGATTCATTAATAATTTTATTTTCAATAATTTTTCTTATCATTACTTAGGCTAGTGAGCTTGAAGGAGTATTAGATCTCAAATTATATGCCTTGAGTAGCTACTTTCCAAATATTATCAATTGCTTCTAGCCTTGTTAGCGGATAAACCTACAAGAGAAATATTTTTAATTTAGGTACCCATTTTACATTGTGTCATGTAAAACTTTATCTTTTCTTTTTAATGGTTTTTGGTTGTTTGTTGTTCTCTTAGGAATCCAAACTAATTGGTATACACTATATTTCCTAAATAGACATTTGTTGACTTTATGTGCTAATTTACTACAAAAATTATAATTTATTTTTGTTGACAAGTTTAGAGTGGGTCCTTTAATAAAGGTAGTTGGCTTTTATTGGATTTTACCCACATAGCCTATACCTTCTCTCCTATGAATATGACCTCTATTAGCAAGGATCATATTTAGGGATTTATCCTTATTTTAAAATTTTCTAATGTTTGTTTAACATTATCTAGTATTTTACATTTAGAACAAGGATTATGTGATACTAATGAATCATGCATTTCATCAAATCTACTAACTAACAAATCATATTCATTTTTAAGTAACTTATAAGATTCATTAATTTTTCTAAATTCATCAAACAATTCATAAAACATATTTGATAACTCGATAAAGGAAATGCTTAAAGAATTAGTAACCTCATCTTGGATCACCATTAGAGCATAGTTAGCAACTTTTTCTTTGGAGTGGCCTTCTTCATCCGAAGAGCTTGAGTCATCCCAAGTTGTCAAAAGAGCTTTCTTCTTGTAGGATGCCTTCTTCTTCAATTGCGGACATTCTTTTTTGAAATGTCCTATTTTTTTATATTCAAAGCATATGACATTATCCTTTTTTGATTCATTTTTATTTTTCATAAACTTTTTAAACTTTCTAGATAATAGTGTAATATCATGGTCCTCATCACTCGAGGTTTCACTCGAGGAGTCATTTGCAGTTCTTAATGCTACATCCTTCCTGTTCTTTGGAAGGGATTAATCAAGCTCGTCATGAGCTTTACAGTTCAGTTTATATGACATGAGTGAGCCAATAAGATTTTTAAGAGGTAAGTTATTTAAATCTTTGGCTTCTTATATAGTAGTTATTGTAGGATCCCAATTTTTAGGTAGAGATCTTAAAATTTTACTCATAAGTTTGAAATTCAAAAAATATTTTTAAAGTTCTTTAAGGCCATTGACAACATATGTGAAATGGGTGTACATGTCTCCAATGGACTCACTTGGTTTCATTTTAGACAATTCATAACTATAGACTAAAATGTTAATATTAGATTCTTTAACTTCACTAGTGCCTTCATGTGTGATTTCTAGTGTATGTCAAATATCATAAGCAGATTCACAAATGGAAACACAATTAAATTCGTTTTTGTCAAAAGCACAAAATAAGGCATTCATAGCCTTTGTATTTAAAGAAAAATTCTTCCTTTCCAAATCATTCCTTTCATTCATTGGTTTGGAAGATTTTTCAAATCCATTCTCTATATTGTCTCATAAATCCAAATCTATAGAAATGAGAAAAATATGTATCCTTGTTTTCCAATACATGTAATTCATTCTATTGAACATGGGAGGATGTGAAATATAATGTCCTTCATTCATACCAAATAAAGTCATTTACTCAAGTGGGTGTTAATCTAATGAGTAAGTACATTACTCTAATACCAATTGTTAGGATCAATTGGCACTAAGAGGGGGGGGGAGGAGAGGGTGAATTAGTGCAAGTGATGAAAACTTGATTTAAAGGAAACTTCATTCGAAATAAAATCAATATCGGAAGCATTTCGTTTAAGTAAAGCAAGTGAGCAATTTAACTTATAGAACAATACTAAGATTCTTATTTAATGAAAGCTCAAGTATGAATATGCAAATCTAAATGATATTCAAGATAAGAAACACTCATATATTTATAGAGGTTCAGCCTTAATCTGACGTACATCCACTCTCGAGTCCTCTTCTCCGAGGTCTACCAGTGTCCACTATCAATCTTCTTTGGATGAAGATCAAACCCTTACACTTCCCACTCTCCTTTTCAAAGGCCTAGGAGAGAAACCTTATAAAATCACAAGAGAGACTTACAAGTTTTACAATCCTTTCTTCTCTCCCTTACCCCTTTTCTTTTTTTATAATTTTTACATATAATTTATCATTAAATTTCTAGCCCGAAATTATTGTGTGAAATACAATAAAACTTAAGGTACTTGTAAGCCCTAATTGGCTTCAGGATTTGGAGCTAAAGTTCAAACATACATAAAAAAATTGGGTACCTACAATCGCCAATGCCGGCAGCGCCACCTCCGAAAGCACCTGAAAATAGGGTACGAGTGGTACAACCATCGGCCTAGGCGGTACAATCATCGCTTGTTGCTTGGATTCCTAGTTTACGATGGTACAACTACTAGCTTGGGTGGTACAACCGCTAAGATTTTTTGAAAAGTGATTCCCTTTACTTTTCCAATCCTAAATTGTATCTCATGTTGACCAATTATTGGGTCAATCAATTGAGCTCGACCTGAACTCAATCCACTATTTATAGTGGACCCGGTTAGTCTCACTTGAGTTAATTTAGATCCCTACCAAATCTAACTCAAACAGGACTCAACCTTATGATGTAAATATGATTTAATTAATTATAATCAACATAGCCAACAAATCCATTTGAAGACCTTCCCAACTCCCGATAAGCTTTTCGGCTACCCCGGATAATCTTTCGATAAGTCTTGATCTTCTTCCGGCGAACTCTATTACGTTATCCTGGAAAGCCCTGATACCCTCGGCGAGCTCCCGATACACTCCAGGCGAGTTTCCAACTGTATCTTCCTTACTCCATCTGATACCTGGACTTGACTTTGGCCAAACCTTTAACTGTAACTTTCTCTCTATTGTAGTTAATCTTATATCAATCAACTCTAATATACATATTAGATCAATAACCCATCAATTGATTTTATCATCAAAATTCAAGATTCAACATGTGTATGACATCCTAATAATTAGGAATGATGTAAGAATGCTCTCTATAGTTAATGCTTGGCTATCTAGAAACTTCTCCATAAAGGACTTAGGGGAAGCATCCTACATTTTAGGGATTCAGATTTTTAGAGATAGATCCAGAAAGATACTTGACTTATCCCAGTCTAGATATATAGACTTCATTGTTAAAAGGGTTGGCATGAAAATTTTCAAGAGATGTCTTATATCAATGAGACATGAATTATCACTTTCTTAGAGTATGTCTCCAAAGATTCCTGAAGAAAGGATAGACACTGATATGATACCCTATGCCTCAGCGATAGTGTTTGTCATGTATGCTATGCTATGTATCAGGCCTGATATAGCACATGCTCTGAATGTCACGTGCCAGTATCAAGCGGATCTAGGTCTGGAACATTGAAAGGTAGTAAAGTATATCCTTAAGTATTTAAGGACTAAGGATCTTTTAATATTATATTGATAGAAACCCTAAGGTTTCTATTGAAGAGAAGAGGGGATAAACAATAGCTATAGGGGATCAAGCCTCCTTGATCACTATAAGGGATCGACCCTCTTAGGGTTTCTGCCAATGGCTAAAATCAAATAGTTCTTCTTGATGAAAAATAAGATGGTTACATGCTTATTTATAGGGTTCCACCAAGAGCCCTTATAACCCTGGACTCCTACCAAGAGTCCTACTAAACTGGGACTCTTTATTAATGGACTTCTAGCAGACTCAACTATCTCCTAACTGGTCTGATTAAACTGACCAATATGATTCGACAAGAGATATGACTCGGTGAAATAGGACCCGACCCTATTGGGATCGTATCAAGCTTACCCTCTTCAAATCAGCCTTGTCCTTAAGGTTAAACGTCTATGAATTTTGGGAATTTCATCTTTAATTCTTTATAGGACTCCCAAGTAGCATCTTCAGAAGGTAGATTAGTCCATTGCACTAGCACTTCAATTAAAGGGCATCTACGGTGCATCACAATCCTAAGATCCAATATAGCTTCCGATCGAACCTATACTTCTCTATCAATAGAGATGTTGGGTAGGTGATTCTGTGTTAATTCAGCTTCTCCTATCTTTAACTTGAGGCAAAAAATATGGAAATCTAGATGTATCTTTGAGTCAGCTAGCAGATCCAATTGGTAGAAAATGGCTCCAATACGCTCTAATATTTTATAAGGTTTGAAAAATCAAGGAGACAGCTTGATAGATGCTCGGGTCTTTAGGGATTTTTGTGTTGGAAAACCTCAGCGGGAGTATCACATGCGCAACGGAAATCAAAACAAAATAAGTTTTCCATGTAGATCAAATCGTTGTGCAAATATTGGGTCATGAGAAAATTGTAAAATCCTAAAAAACCATGTCATGTGAGAGATTGTTTTACCTAGGGAGATCGTATATCCCCTGTATTCCAAATCTAGATGGAGAGGATGAAGGAAGTCAAGCATCTTCCTCTCTAGCGATATCTACATGATGGATCTCTATAGCAAAGGAACCTATCAACCATGAGTCTACCCTCCTATTTATAGAGTGCCACCAAAACCCTAGGGGTCCTACTTTAGTTGGTATTAGATCCCCATCCAATAACCCACTAACATTGCTTTATTAGATCTCTATCTAATATTTTTCTTAGGCCTTTAATTGGGCCTTAAGCAAGGAGCCCATCAGCATAGAGTCTCATCTAATCAAAATAGGGGCTAATTGGATCTCCATCCAATCCTCTATTCGCTGAAGCATCCACCATATGTGTGTGACCTTCTAGGCCCGATACTGAGCTGGCCATGAGTCGCTCCCATCAAAACTCCTTCTGATATAGTGATTTATTATCTCCATAATAATTCACTCGACTCATCGACTATAGATGTACTATGCCACTATGCCATAATCCCCAAACGGTACAAGAGGATCAAATCCATCAGACTTGTCTATCTATAATTACCATGTATCTATAATTTTTTATCTAACTAATATTCTAAAGATCATATATTGGACATGGTATTGTCAGGTCATATACGGAATCTATCATAGTCTCTCTCTAATCGGATTCTCTTGGAGAACTTCTTCTCTCTCAATCCGAATGACCCTGGTGAGGGATTTGTTTGAACAAGCACATATGAGATATTCCTCTCATGATACTAAGAGTGGATGATCCTTTATTGATACTAAATTAATTACCAATCCCGATAATTAGCTATACCAGATTTGAAACTTTCCAAACCTGTAAGTCTAGCGTCAAAGAAAGGAGTACTCATACAAGGCATCCTTATTATTTCAAGTCGAATAACCCAATACACAATCGAGACTATGAAATTGCTATCTAACATTATGTATCATAACCATACAATATTCTATAAGTGGATCAATCAATGAACTCATTCTCTAATAGGCACATGTATTATATCCTTAGTGTCTCTACACAAGTGGCTATGAGACCTGCCACCTCCATCATATGGATGGGTATATAGTACACTAATCTGTCCGATTATCTCGATGTCCCTCTCGAGTAACCTTTGATCATATTATTTAGGACCTATTTTTAAAGATGAATCGATCTTATTATCGTGATCTCATAATGATTTGATTCCCATTGCATAAAACCAAGGACATCATAATATATATATATATACAATAGATAATATAATGTGAGAATATGCCAATAATAATAATAAGAAAAAAGATCGCTAAGTGTGTCACATGTGCCATCACTCACGTGATTAACTTGCAGGGTACATGTAATTGACAATCTCCTACTTGATCTAGAGCCCATCACCTATGTGTCTAATCTCCATCAGACCTATGTGATGCTCAAATATAATCTAAGCTAATGACTTCATCAATGGATCTGTAATGTTATCTTCGGATGAAACTCTTTCCATTGCTATATATTTATGGGCTATGATCTATCTAATTAAGTGGAACCTCCTCAGAACAATTTTGATGAAACTTGGGTTCTCTTGCTAGAGCTATCACCCTATCACTGTTACTGTATATGGGAATCAGCTTTATGCAGCTTGGAACGATTCCCAAATCCTTGATAAACTCCTTCATCCATACCCCTTCCTTTGTTGTTTTTGTCATAGCAATGTATTTCTTCTCTGAGGTCGAGTCAACAATAGTATCTTGCTTGAGACTCTTCCAGCTTACTGCTCCTCCATTCAAGGTGAAAACATACCCTGAATTCGACTTGCTATCATTAATGTCAAACTGAAAACTTAAGTCTGTGTAGCCCTCAATCTGGAGGCTACCTCCTCGATATACCAATAAAAGATCTTTAATCCTTCTCAAGTACTTAAGGATATACTTTACTATCTTCTAGTATTCTAAACCTAGATTTGCCTGATACCTGCTCGTGACACTCAGATCATGTGCTATATCAGGCCTGGTATATAGCATAGTATACATGATAGACCCTATCACTGAGGCAAAAAGTATCTTATCCATGTCTACCCTTTCTTCAGGAGTCTTTGGGAACATACACTTAGAAAGTAATATTTCATGTCTCATCGGTGTGAGACCTCTCTTGGAATTCTCTATGCCAAATCTTTTGACAATGGAGTCTATGTACCTAGATTGGGACAAGCCAAGCATCCTCTTAGATCTATTTCTATAGATCTAGATCCTCAAAATATAGGATGTTTCCCCTAAGTCTTTCATTGAGAAGTTTCTAGATAGCCAAGTCTTTACTATGGAGAGCATTCCTACATAATTCCTAATTATTAGGATGTCATCCACATATAATACCAAGAAAGTGATAGCACTCCCACTTACCTTCTTATACACAAGGCTCATCTTCATTCTTAATGAAGTCATAAGATCTGATCATCTCATCAAATATTATGTTCCAATTTTGAAAAGCTTGCTTTAGTCGATAAATGGAGTTGAGCAACCTATACACTTTATCTATACTCTCTCGGGATACAAATCCCTCTGGCTATATCATATACACCTCCTCCTCGAGGTTGCCATTGAGGAATACCGTTTCGACATTCATTTGTCAGATCTCATCATCATAGTTTGTTGTAATGGCCAAAAGAATTATAATGAACTTAAGCATAGCTACAAGTGAAAAGGTTTTGTCATAGTCAACTCCTTGTCTTTGACGATATCCTTTAGCGACTAGCCTTGCCTTATAGGTCTCGACCTTTTCATCTACTCCAATCTTCTTTTTGAAGATCCACTTGCACTTGATGGGTATTATATCCTCAAGTGCATCCACAAGGTTTCAAACGTTGTTAGAGTATATAAAATCTATCTCAGAATTCATGGCTTCTTACCACTTCCCGGAATCTATACTCATAATAGCCTCCTCAAAGGTCTGAACCTAAGGGTCCTCTTCACTGATATGTCCTATATATCTTTCAGGAGGGTGAGATACTCTGCTAGACCTGCGCAAAGTTAGAACTTGTGTGCTAAGCTAAACTTGGGCTCTGGAATGGTGCTTGAGATAGGTTCTCTAACCTCACTCTATCTCACTCCCACTATTTCTATCAAGAATGTGTTCCTTCTCAAGAAATATAGCTCTCTTGGCAATAAAGACCTTTCGATTCTCGGGATGATAAAAATAATATCCACAAGTTTCCTTGGGTTATCCCATGAATATGCACCATTCTGTCCTTGATTCTAACTTATCAGGGTTGTGTCTTCTAACATGGGCAAGACAGCCCCAAATCTTAACCATCTTAAGATCATGCTTCTTTTCTTTCCATATCTCATATGGTGTAGACACTATCGACTTTGATATAACTTTGTTCAAAAGCTAAGCTAGCTGAACCAGAATGAGATGGGTAGGTCAGTAAAACTCATCATGGACTGTACCATGTCTAATAGTGTGCAATTTCTCCTTTCTGATACACCATTGAGCTATCCATTGGGATAGAATCTCATTATTTTTGAGGAAATGGGTGAACTCCGTACTTAAGTACTCTCCTCGATCAGATCAAAGAGTCTTAATACTCTTTCCAATCTAATACATTCTTATATTCAATGAATTTCTTAAATGTCTTGGACTTGTATTTCATCAAGTACACATGTCTATACTTAGAGAAATCATTAGTGAATATAATGAAGTATGGGTAACCACCTATAGTTTGAGTCGATATAGGACTATATACATCATTATGTATGAGTTCCAATAACTCAGTGGCTCTCTCTCTAGTTCCACTAAAAGGAGAGTTGGACATCTTCCCATGATGGCAAGGTTCACAAGTTACATATAACTCATACTCAAATGAATCTAAATATCTATCTTTTAGCAACTTTTGAATTATTCCCTCATATATATAACCTAGCTTATAATGTCATAGGTATACATTATTTACCTTATCTCTTTTCCTTTTAGACATATTTATATTCATGATGTGTGGAGAAGTGTCTAACATATATAAGTTATTTATAAGGGTCCTTCTAGTGCTGATCTTATCATCCATAATTATTAAACAACTATTATTCTAAAAAATTAATTTATATTTACTAATTGTCAAACAATAGATGAAAATAATGTTTTTGATAATGGAAGGGACAAAATAGCATGCATCTAATGCAATAATAGCTCCACCATGCAGATGTAGGATGACCTCTCCAATAGCAATTGCAGCAACTCTTACTTCATTGTCCATTTTGAGGTCCATTTCACCTCTAGCCAATCTCCTAGGTTTTGTTAGAACCTGCAACAAATTGCAGATATGATAAGTACTCTCGATATCCAATACCTATATGTTATCATGAAAATTTGACAAGTGAAGACTGATTATGAATATATTTGAAGCTTCTCGAAGCTTATGTTTTGCCTTCTCTACAAGGTAGTCCTTACAGTTCTTCTTCCAATGCCCATTTAGCCATAGTGGAAGCACTATCCTTTGTCCTTTGCTGGGTTTTTCTTGGCAACCTTTGCATTAACCAGTCTTCCTTTGCCCTTGCCTTTCTTAAGGATCTTGTTGGCCTTCCTTTTCTTTTTGGTCTCACTAATATAGATAACTAGCTTCTCTTTCTTGATGGCACTCTCAACTTCTCTCAATATATTGAGGAGCTCAGGGAGAGTCACCTCAAACTTGCTTATGTTAAAATTCATGATGAAGTGAGAAAAGGAATCTAGTAGGGACTGAAGTATAAGATCAATGCATAGTTTATCCTCTAGGACTATTCCTAGACCTGTGAGTTTCTCGACCTACTCTATCATCTTTAGGACATGGTTCTCAATCGATATCCCTTCTATCATCCTGGCTTGGAAGAGTTTCTTAGATATCTCATATCTTTTAGTTCTTCCCTAATTCTCAAACAGTTGGCGGAGATGAAGAAGAATGCTCTCATGTTGCCTCTGTAACTCAGGAATCATGGAGGCTAGCATATAACCTTTTGCTAATGTGGAATCATCTATATATTTCATAAAGTGAGCGATCTTATCCTCGCTGGCCCCTTTTTCTGATATGGGCACAATTATATTAAGGACGTATACGATTTTCTCCACCATGAGAACAATTATCAAATTATGGAGCCAATCCATGTAGTTTGGACCAATGAGGCGATTGGCATCAAGTATACCACACAGGGGGTTTGTAAGCGATATATTTCTGACAAACAAGATATAGCATAAATAAATAATATATAAATTTTACAAAAAATACTAATTAAAATATGGACTTTTATCTTAATACACGCCCATTATTTTCCTAACGAATCATGTGACACCCTCATCACGTGAGACGAAAGTCTCTGATAGACTCCTTGTGGGGATCGGGATCCAATTGGCATCTTAATACAACCTTGAGGGACTCGACTAATTACACTAAGCCCAAAAGGTAGTCAACTCTTGCTAATCATAACTCTTTGTGATTCCCATCATGTTCGGCCTCAGAATCATCATGACCTCGAGGGACTCGACTAACCATGATATTCAGTTAAGTCATCACCATCATTACAAGATGAGTCTAATTTGATGATATGCTCTTGAGGGACTCAACCAAGCATATCATGTCCTCCGTCACCAGTGACATCTCTTTGTTGTAGGCAAGAACTCGATCATGTAGATAGGTGAGCCTCGAGGGACTCGACCAACTCAACCTATTTTGTAATTTAATTCCTTCCTATAACAATGGAAGGCCACGTGGGTCAATCTTATTGCCTCACACTTACCGATTTAATATTATTGTAGGACGGGGTTTTTGTTTCGTATCGGTCTCCTAATATGTCGTGTCACATACATACATATTTAATATATATATATCTAGTAGGTGTATAACACATCACATATACAAGCCACATCGGATGATCATAAGCCATCACCGAATATAATTAATCCCAAGCCAATGGTTCTAATCACTTACAATAGGATCTTTGTGTGCATCGGTATATCTCAATGCCCTGTGATCATTGATCTTGTCATCATTGGTTCCGACGGATCATTGCATCACCATGTGTCGTGATATCCCGTCATGGTATTATGGGTCCTATTGTCACCTCTACGCTCCTGCCGTGCCTCTCCATACAATTAAAAATAATCACAAGCACGTAGGCCCGACAATAAATGAGAAAAATGAAGGCTCGCGGGTCTCAATAATAATAATAATAATAATCACAATCACAATTATACACATCACAACGCATGACTCATAATCGTCCATCCACATCATACATCATATGTACATCATATCATATGTAGGATTACTATATATATAATAATTAATTAAATTATTTAATTAATTATTTTTCTAGAAATCAGGATATGCTCGAAATTTTCAGAATTATCAAGTGTATTTTCAGAATTCTGGATGAGAGGACAATCCTTAGATTTTTTTCAAAATTATTAAGGGCATTTAAGGAATTTTATAAAATGGGACAAAGTTAAAATTTCTCAAATTTTGAGGGTATAATCATCTTTTTCTCAAAAAGATGCCTTAGCTCTCCTTAACGCTCACTGCGTTGCCATTGCCGCCGCTGCCCTTGTGCAAGTGGTGGCTACCCTTGCCCGTCGGTAGTCACCCTGCTAAGGCGCGATCGGAACTCGATGCCATGGAGCATCAGAACTCTTTCCCTTCAACATGGAAAGGATATGTCCATAGGTGGCTGAAATGTGCAACAAGTCAGCATATTGCTAGACCTTGAAAGGTGCAGTGGGGACTATATTGGCAAGGAGTCGCAATCTAGCAAGTACATTTGCGAGGGCAAAACAAAGCATAAGTTGTTCAGCAAGACGGAGTACTCCAAAGGGGATGGTGGTCTCCAAAATTTCTAGTGGGGAGAATGCAAAGAGGAAAGTTTCTCCAATAGGACAGATATCCAAGAGAGATAAGTCCTATTTCTCTAGAGAGAGAATCATGTGCAATGTATTGTACATATTCAGGAAGAGTTCTTCAAGGCAATATTTCCACAAAGCTCAATGGACCGAGCGAGTGATGAGGAGTCATCTCATGATCTTGAATGAGGTAATGCATTGGTGGATGCATTTCGAGATCAAGTGAGGGAGCAATCCAAGGCAACATCTTATGAAGGCACACTTAGAGTCGATGTGGAAATTGAACTCCACGAAGGGATGACCCGTGGAATGGTGGACGCGAGGGCCACTATCAACTCAATGCAGATCGAGGAGTGGAGCAACTTGGGTGGAACTTGGTGAAGTATCCAAGCCATATAAAGGGAATTGATAAAGAAGATCGAATATGGAGCGGAGGCACGGAGCTTTCCTTGGACATGAACTCTTGTAGAGGCAAGAGTGGGATCATATCGTTCCATGGGTTCTTCATTCTGATGGGGCAGACTTATCTTGCAAGGTGCCAAAGGTAAAGGGAGCTTCGAGGCTGCAAGTTACCTTAGAGATGTATTTGACGGAGTAACTAAGGTGATTCAACTTATGGAGGCAAAGTTGGGATCATGAGACCTTAGCATGGGGCAAGAGGATGTAGAGGCGGGTACTCTTAAAGAATATATCACAGTGTTACCATTTGAGTTATTAGAAACAAGTAGTGTATAGCAGAGATTATGCTAGTAGGGGATAGAGGCCCAGGATCCAGACAATGGTATACCAACTCTAGGGAAGTGAGGGGACTTAAAGAGCTACAAAACGACAAACTATTCTAGAGCTATGCTTCATCCAGGTGTGACCTAAGAGTGGAGGGGGACGAATGTGAATTGCTAAGGGAGCAAACCATAAATCGGAGATGGCAGAGGCCCTACAAGGTGTTGGCAAAGGCCACACATGGAAAAGTCATAGTCCAAGTTCATCACACAAGAATCTGTATACAATGAAGATGTCACCAGGAGGCGATATGGTGCAGCGGATCATGGTGGAATAGTTCATGGCAATGCAACACATACGGTCGTATCCCGTGAGGGACACGATCATGCGGAGGTATGATCAAGAGTTACTAGGAGCTCCACTTTGGTGTATGACACAATAAGAAGAAGGGTTATGGATTCAAGGAGTGAATGTCGTGGTACCGTAGAGTCGAGTCTTTATGTGTGCATCAGAGCTTGCATTGGATGAAAGCCTTAGTCATCAGTATATAAGTGGTTTATACCACCGAGGAAGAAGTCCAAGTGCAAGTACTAGTGAGTCCCATGGAGCGGGATATGATCATGTGAATGATCAGGAACTATTGGGAGCTTCACTTTGGTGAACAATGAAACGACAAGAAGGGCTGTGGATTCAAGACATGAATGCCATGGTACTGCAGAGGCGTGTCTTCTATGTGTGCACATCAAAACTTGCATCAGATGAAAGTCTTGGTCATCAGCATATAGGGGTTGTGTACCACCGAGGGAGAAGTCAGATTGCAAGTACTAGTGAGTCCCATAGAGGGGACTTGATTATACAAAGGTATGATCGGAGTGGTTAGAGAGTTAGACTGCTTTAGTGCTCATATTTTCTTAAGGGAGCCCAACAAGTAAGAGGACAAAGCCGAGTAAGCGAACGTTGCTACCAAAGAAGCTAAGGAGAACAGAATCGGTGCAAGCCCTACAACCAGATGACGGAGGTCATGTATGAGAGTTGCAGTCTATCTTTCCATCGACCAAGGAGAACTGCTAGGAGGACACAGTGGTGTTGAAGCAGGTGGTCGAAAGGGGCAAGGAAGCGACGACGAGTCTAGTAGGACTCAGCTACTCAAAAGCAAAGCATTAGTTAGAAAGGAGGTGGACTTGGAGGAGCACCATAGTGTCGTAGAGGCGGATCTACCGATCGTGAAGGAAGGGATGTAGATGTAAGGCAACAGATAGTAGCGCTATAGGCTTGGTAGCACCATGGTACATAGAGATAGAACTTCTATGGAGTCATCGATCTCTTGCTCTCAGGGCTGGAGAGCATTGGTCGAAAAGGGGCCAAGGAAGTGGAGAATGCAGAGGCAAACTCCAAGTACCAAGACAGGGCAGAAGGGCAGAGGCCAAGGAACTTCATAAGACTGGTGTCGATGGACTTCTCATCAAGATAGCCAAAAGTGAAGGACTTCGGGTTGATGTAGGAGTGCTCGACCAAGGAATGAAGTAGGTAGTATGTGGTACTGTACCTTTTTTACTCAGAGGAGTAGGCAGCAAAGGTGATGGAGAAGACGATATAATCCCAAAGGTGACTAGAACTATCAAAGACTTACTCCAAGTTAGGGGACTCCAAGTTGAGGTAAACTTTTCTGCTCTTTTCGAGTGAAACTTCTTGTATTCCAAAAGTTCAATAGCAGTGGGAAGGCAAATCATAGTAGCTAACTCAATACAAGGAGTGCAAACACTTCAAGTGCTTCAGAAGTATTAACAAAGAGTGGGCGAATGTTAGTAATCAGCTCAATGCATGAAGTACAAACTCGAGGAGGCAGGCGAAATCAAGTAACCTTTACCTTCTTAACTCAGGAGAATGGGTGAAACTGAGTACCTCAATTCTCTTAACTCGAGGAGGTGAGCAAAGCCAAGTAGCCTTGTCGTCTCAACTACTAAGAGAATAGGTGAAGTTGAGTATCCTAGTTCTCTTACTTATCCAGCAGATGAGCTCTGCATAAGTTTAGTGACCCTTCAAAGAAAGCTTATGAAAGATAATAGTTATTAAATTCTTACCATTGGTGATCAGTACTACTGAGAGTAGATTGTTCGCTTCATTTCCCAATTGAATACCAATCGAAAGCGGGAGTGATACGAACCTACTTGGAAGTGATAACTAAACATGGAAGAAGGATCAATGGGTAAACATTATGGAGGAAAGACCTCAAAAACCTTAAAGTCTACAAGACGATGCTCGTCAAAGTTCCAACAAACATCCATCCAATTCAAGCAACATGAGTATACTGTGATACTAGTGCATAATAAGATAGGTCTTTTTCTTTATTAGAAGGATATGTGAGAACCAATAAGGATCAGCACAACTCAGCCAACCCCACACCAGATTCAGTCATTGGTGTGTTGAGGCAGCATAGTGGATCAAAGTCCGACTACTCAACAATAGTGGTGGAGAGCGGCTGGGAACCAAAGGGGCATGTTGTAGCCAAAGCAGAAGATTGAAGATTCAGCAAAATACGAGGAGATGTAGTGTCTACAATGGCTTTGATAAGGACATTGAAGGAATAAGTGGGGGATAATATCACAGACAATAATATAAACAAGATGTTCGATAAAATGCTCATATTTGTACGTATCCTTCGGTTTGTGTACATACATTGTATAACAAGTAGCGGACTTGCATTAGACTTAGCAGTCTTAGTTTAGTTTACTTTGTGGTCGATTTTGGCTTGTAAATACAAGTGTGTCTTGCAGGCATTTGTGGGGACTTCGGTCTGTAATAGACCATCATCCTTTGTGTGTAACCTTTTTGAGTTTATAATGTCTATGGGTGTAATTTGTATTTGACTTTATAAAGTGTTTGTTTAAGAAATTGCTTGTGGATCCCATTGGAATTGCTTCTTTTGGCCCATTTTCTCTCTTGTAAATCCTAAGGGACCCTAGGAGATCTTGGGGAAGGGCTGACCTTTATGGACGGACATGCATAGGTGTCATACGGCTTAGGCAAAATCAGTTAAGTCTGTGATAAAGGGACGGCCACCCCTACGGCTGGCGCCGCCACCTCTGCTGGCAGCAGGGCTAGCCGCGGGCACCAATATGGTAACTCCAAGCTTGAGCATTTTGGTCAGTGGTTGGGCTAAACAGAAGCTATCAGGATAGTTAGCTCATCAACCCAAGTCACGATATTTGGTATTAGATGGCACCAATACCTGCTCCAGAAGCATCAGATTCAATCATGAACAATTTGTTAAAGTCAGGTAGGGCTAGCACCGGTGTCGTGATCATCGCAGCCTTTAGAAAGTTGAAAGCTTTCATTACTTCATCTGACCACTTGAATGCATCCTTCTTTAGGAGTGCTTTGAGTAGGGCACTGATCTTGTCATAGTCCTTCATGAATTTTTTGTAGTAGCCGATTAGGCCCAGAAATCTCCATAAAGCTTTGATTGTGGTCGGTGGCGGCCAATCTTTCATCACTTACATTTTTGAGGGTTCAACCACCACTTCTTCCCTTGAGATTTTATGTCCAAGGTTGTCAACCTCATTTTGCATAAAGCTGCACTTCGGCTTTTTGACAAAAAGATAATGCTCTTGTAGTGTGGTTTGAATAGTCCGCAAATGTGATAAGTGGATTTTGAAAGAAAGGTTATAAATCAGAATATCATAAAAGAAGACTAAAACAAGCTTATGAAGATAAGCACAAAATATATCATTAATTAGACTTTGAAAAGTAGGGGGAGCATTGGTCAGACTGAAATGCATTACCAGGAATTCAGAGTGCCCATTGTGCGTTCTGAGGGTATCTTTCTGAATGTCATCTTCATGTACTCGTATTTGATATAGCTTGACTAGAGGTCCAGTTTGGTGAAAATCTAGGCTTCCTTTAATTCATCTAGGAACTCATACAACTAGTCAAATAATTGTCTTTGATAGTGATGGTATTGAGTGCTCAATAATCTACGTACATCCACCACAATCTGTCCTTTTGTACTAAAAGGATCAGTGTAGAATACGGGCCAACACTTGGCCTGATATTCCCTATCTCTAGCATCTCACTGACACTTATTTATATTTCCACCTTCTGGAAGTGAGGATATCGGTATGGCTGAATAATGGTTCGGGCTTTTGCCGACAAGATGGGGATTCGATGATCATGAAGCCAAATAGGCGGGAGCCCTTGTGGTTTTGTGAATACATCTACAAATTCAAAGAGTAAAGAAAGGAGAGCAAGGTTTTGATCTTGCACCTTCGGTTCTTCATGTTGTAGACCCTGTAGTTGGATTCAAAAATTAGTATGTATCTTTTGAAACACTCTCTCTATTTGTTGACTGGTAATGGTAGTAATCTTGCCTCGATGCTTACCTCTTAGGGTCACCTGCCTTCCATTAACGAAAAACTTCATAATCAGCTTAGAGAAGTTTCAAGAAACATCACTTAGGGTTGTTAACCATTTAATGTCGAGCACCACTTCATAATCTTCTAATGGCAGTAAAAAGAACTACATAATTATTTCCTGGCCTTGCATGATCAGTTTCACCCTTGGACACTTGCTGTTGCAAGTTAATATTCGGTTATTTGCTACCATTACCTCGAATTCATCTCATTCTTCAATTCGGTAGGCCAATCGGGTAGCAACCTTGTTATCCATAAAATTGTTAGTGCTATCTATATCGATCATGATTGTTACTAGATGATACTTGAGAAATCCTCCAATCTTTATTGTCTACGGGCTGGCATAGCTGGCTAGGGCATGTACAGTGCTATTGATCGATTCTTCTTCTTCTTCTATATCTTCCTCCTTGAGTTTTGGATCCCTGTCCTTAACTTCTTATTCTTCAATCAGCTCAATCATCAAGAGTTTCCCCTACACTAATATTCATCCAAGTGCCAACATAGTCACTTGGTTGACCTTTCCCAGAGTTCTTCTTGGGTAAGCTTCTTTGACGTAGGATTTTGGTTGGCAAAAGGTGGAGTTAGCAACTTTGTTGCTACTGGTTTGTTCATGCTTTTGGCCTTGCAGTTGTCCATGTTGAGCCTTTTCTCATGTATGTAGGCAAAAAATATGGCAGCTATCAAGGTGCGTGGTTGATGGACTTTAACTTTACACTGAATCCTTGGGTTGAGTCCTTCGATGAATGTACCTAACAATTATTTTTTAAACCAATCTCAGGTTTGATTTAAAAGCCCAAAATGGATCAGCAACCCACTTTTGTATCACTCCCACGTGGGTACTCCATGTGTATGTTTATACTAATCGTACCATTGAATTGCGTCTCCTTCAAGTTATATAGAAGCTATGTCTACCTTAGACTTTTTTAGGGTTCTGTGGAAATAAAAAAACTTTTCAGTACGAGAAATCCAACCAGTTGGTCTCCATCCTCTCATCAAGGAAACTCCACCCTTATGCGTAGATGTCTGGTGTCTAGCCCTTGTTCAGTCTCCCCAAATTGGCTTTCTTTGGTGTTAAAGCTTTCACCAGGCTAAGATTTGATAAGGCTTCCTGCTAGACTCCTTCTAAATTCATTAAGGAATTCTTTCTACTTCTCCATGCTAGTCTTGAAGGCTTCAAACTTTACGTCTCTTGCATTGTCAGTGGCCATCGCATAAGATTACAGATCGGTGATATTTAATTTCTTCTTCTGTTGTCAAGTAAGGGACATGAGATTTGGAGCAGAGCAAGGTTGTGAGAGGGGAAGTTGTAGCTTGGGATACATGGTAGCGACGGTAGCAGCAAGAGATGAAGGAAGTAGCTACATCAATAATCCAAGGTTAGATATTAGGACTCTAGCTAGAAGAGTCATAATATAGTTTCACTAAAGAGTGCAAATATATAAATCTTAAGGGTATTCATGTAAATCCTATCTAGTCGTCCCCTAATAAAGAAGCAAGAAGGCTAGCTAGGTTAGGATTAGATGAGAGGAAGATATTTTGAGCGAAGAATAAGATACATGTCAACCTAATTAACCACCCATTATCCTAGTTAAAGAGGGGCTGGTTAAGGAGGGGTTAAGTTAGAATAGGATTAGGATTAGTTTAGAGGTTGCTTCTTAGAGTTGGAGTTGGAGTTGTTGGAAGTATGAGTTGCTTCTTAGAGTTGGAGTTAGAGTTGTTAGGAGTAGGAGTTTTAAGTAGGAATCCTATTAAGAGTTGAGGTTTAGAAGCCCTATAAATAGCCTTATATTCTCCCCTCTTTCATCAACAGTAGATCAATTATCTTTCAGTTCATGTAACAGAAAACCAAGCAGGGAGGAACCCTTATAGAATTTTAAGGAGGTCGATCCCCTATAGAGATCACCCCAAGCTTAGAATCCAAAGGGTTCTAACACTTGGTATCAGAGCAGCATTCTTGGTGTCTTGCTGCCCTTCTACAGCCATCTATCAGCCCTCCAAAGCTGTCCAAAGCAATTCCCACAATTGCTTGAAGATCATCATCAAATTTCATCGTCATCTCCACTACCGTATATCATCCTATGATCTTCCCGTGAATTGAATAGGCTGTGGTTTCCTACCTTACTACTACTGCAATTTAGTTATCCCTATTCAAAAAAAAAAAAAATGATCCTATTTGCTGCACAAACTTTTCATCGCAAAGTTTTCATCTTTACGATGAAAGTTTTATGCCATAGAATTCCAACCGTACACCCCGATAAGACTTCAGAATGAGCCCTATAGATTTTGATCCTTTAGGAAAATCAACCCTTGGAATGCTATAGGGGTTCCTCCTCCTAGACTCGGCACAAAGGTTCAATTGAAGATGATAATTGCTTGATTAAAAGAGGAGGGGTGGCTACATCTTAAATAGGGATCAACGTCCTAACCTAAGGGGGCACTTATCTAAGTATAATTACCCTTTTGCCCCTCCTATAGCCATCCCGCCTTAATAGGAACAAGGGGTGGCTAGGTTGGCTCTATAGTTGACCTAAGCAGGGGGAAACCCTAGCCTACCAACCCAGTAAGAGATGTGGTGGCTACTAAGCCCTAAGGGCTAATCTAAACTGTAGCCATACTCCTTTATAAGATAGAAGTAGCTTTATTACAATCTAATAGAGCTTTTATTAACTAGTACTAAGATGATTAGGACTCAACCCTGCTGAAGTCTATCAAGTCTGCCCTCTTCAAATCAGCCTTGTCCTCAAGGCTAAGGGTCGATAAACTCTGGAAACTGGATCTTCAACTCCTCATATGACTCCCATGCTATCATTAACTGAACTTTGGCCTCCTCATCAACTGGGGTGTTAGTTGGAAGGATTTCGGCTGAGTCATCTTCTTTAAATTTTCATTTGAGGTGGGATACCTAGCAGATCAACTGTAACCTTGATTTGGTGCGTGAATTTGATCTCCAGGTTAGGGCCCCAATGTGATCTTCAATTTTAGAAGGCCTAAAGAAATAAGGAGACCGCTTCATTAAGGCTCGAGTTTCTTGCTGATCGGGCTGGAGGAGTAGAAAAACTCGATCTTCAATTTTTCGTCCATTCTGAAGTTTGTCGGGAGGTCGTTTCTTGTTTGCATGTGCTATCATATGGTTAGGCTTTAGTGATAGCCAATCTTTCTTTTGGAATATTGACTACCCTCTGGTATGGTTCAAGATGATGAGAGCCCAATCTGGCGTGAACATAGATTGCAATTCTTCTAGTTTAACTTCTCTTTCGTGTCATGGACCTGTATCCAACCATATTTTAAATTTGGTAGTAATTAGTATCCCCTGTAAAAACCTCGTATGAAGTGTGGGGAAAGCCTCGGTGTAAATTAGGAGTCCACCATCTTGCATAAAAATAGCCCCAATTCCAACTCCAGATGCATCAACCTCAAATGACCAAAGTGCGACCAAAATCGAGCAATGCTAGGACCGACGTCATCATCATGGCTGCCTTGAGTCGTTCGAAGGCTGTGGAGGCTTTATCCGACCATAAGAAGGAGTCTTTCTTCAGTAAGGACATGAGCGAGGCACTGATCTTGGCATAATCTTTCATAAAATTTTGGTAGTAGCCCATGAGTCTAAGGAAACCGCGTAATGATTGTACGTTTGTAGGTCTCGGCCATCCTTACATTGCCTCGATCATTGTCAAGTCCACCGTCACTCCATTCTCTAATATAATGTGCCCAAGATACTCCAATTTATACTATAAAAAGCTGTACTTTGACTTTTTAACATAAGAAGTATTCTCCCGAAGAACCGTTAGAATAGTTCGTAAGTGTTGAAAATATATATCAAGTGTAGGGCTATAAATGGGAACATCATCTAAGAATACCAATACAAACTTACGTAGAAAACTCCAGAAGATGTCATTCATCAGGCTTTGGAAATTAGAAGGAGCATTCGTAAGTCCAAAAGGCATTACCAGAAACTCAAAATGGTCATTATGTGTGCGGAATATAGTTTTCAGAATATCTTCAGTGCATACCCGAATCAGGAATACAGTGGTCATGCGACTGGTTAGGGGGTAGCTCATGCGGCTCCGTGAAAACATCCGTGAATTCATCTAGCAAGAGGGCAAGCTTAGGATCTGAAATTTATATATTCTCCCCCTTAGATGGCTACTGGATATGCGTCAAAAATCTACCATATACTTTATGCAAAACTTTCTCCATTTATTGTGATGAAACGGTAGAAATTTGGCTCCCGCGCTTGCCTTATAACATGATCTATCAACCTTTGTAATAAAATTTCATGATTAATATAGAAAAATCTCAGGAGATATCACCTAGTGTTGTGAGTCATTCGATCCTGAGTATAGCTTCATAATCATCGATAGGTAGGAGGAAGAAATCAGCTACCACTTTTTGGTTTTAGAGGAGTAGTTTCACCCGTAGGCACCATTGGTCGGGATTAAAGTTTCGGTCGTCAACGACCTTTACGTTAAACTTGTTGCAACCTTTGATTTGAAGTGCTAAATGTGCAGTAACCTTATTATTGAGGAAATTATTGGTGCTGCCCGTGTCGATGAGAATGGTGATGGGTTGTTGTTTTAGAAGTCCTCCAACTTTCATCATCTGCGGGTTGGAATAGCCGGCCAATGCGTGCACTATGTAGTTGGTTAGTTGGGACTCTTCCTCCATGACTTATTCTTTAGGTTTAAGGGCTTCTTCAGATGTTTCATTGTCCTCATCCTCTGCTGGTTCAATCATGAGGAGCCAGCCATTTTTTGCAGTGATGTTGGCTGCTCCATGGTTCATCGCAATGCCAACACAACTCCTTGGTCGATCGTTCACGAAGCTCGTCTCTTGTCAACTTTTTTGGTGCAGGGGCTTGCATGGCAGTAGGCCTTGGCATGGCTGGTTGGGGAGTGACCCTTGTCCTTTGTACCTTGTGGTTCAATTGTTCTTCTTGGATACGCGCGAAGGAAATCGCCGCCATAAGAGTGTACGATTGTCGCGCTTTTACTTCTCCTCGGATCTCTAGATTTAGGCCCTCGATAAAAGTACATAAAAGTTGTTTCTCAGACTGATTCTTAGTTTGGTTAGATAAATGCTCAAACCTTATTTAGTATTCTTGTATTATAGAGATTTGACGAATCTTTGCCAATTGTCCATCGATGTTGTTGAAATCAGTTGGTCCGAAGCGGTCTAGTCGTCCTCCCTTGAATCGTTGTCAAGAGAGTCCTCATTGGGTATGCTTAAACTAATTAAACCACTGAATATCATCTCCCTTAAGGTGTATGGCAGTGATCTCCACTCGTGTGGCATCAGCGGTTTGGTAGAACCGAAAATAGCGCTCCGCGTATGAGATCCAACCGATCGGGTTGCCTTCTTCCCATCTTGGGAAGTCAACCTTCATGCATGGATTGTTGAGATTAGAGGTGATGTAGTTATGTTCTTGAGGATCATCTCGCTGATCTGAAGTTTCTCCATGTTGTGATTTTCTCGGGTTCAACAATCGGCCAATGCTGAATTCGGTGAAAAGGGATCGCATCTTCTCTTCCATGCAGTTTCCAAAGGCTTCAAGCTTTGCATCGATAGCCTTCTCTGATGCCATAGTATATTCCTTAAGATCTGTAATATTGAGATCTTTTTTCTATTGTCAGGTTAGTGGGATAGGAATTTTGGAGAAGGGGTGGCCGGTTGGAAGGTGGATCTATTTTGGTAGAAGTAGACTATGATTTATGGCATATTTGGGGCTACGATTTTGTAGAGTTTAGGCTACAAATAGGTGTGGTTTTAGAGCTATGATGACAGTCGATGAAGGTTAAAAAAATAGATTTTAGATCTGGGATAGATAGTAGCAAAGGTAGGTGTCTCGGTAAGGAAAGTTTTCTAAAAAGGTAAGTGGATCAATAAGGAAGTAGGCTGATTTGGGTGGCTGATTTGGGGGCTGTTTAGATTTAGTTTAGGATAATATCTAAAAGGGTTTTTCATGAGGATGATAGAGTTTGGTGATGAGAAAAAGAGAGTCTGAAATTCCATAAAAAATAGCACTCAAATATGATAGAATTCGGTGAAAAGAAGTGCTGCAATGTGCTATCCTGCTGAACCAATTTTTGCATCGGAGAAACGATGATTTCTCAAAGTAAATTCCAAGGAAAAGTTTAAGAAAATTATACAAAAATCCTTGGTTTAGATGTCATCAATACCAGTAAAAATTTTGATAAAATTTTGGCAGCATAACGGTAGGAAAATAGAGCAAAAGATGCAAGGTCGATTCCTTTATCATAAAATTCTAGAACTGCATAATGGTGAAAGATCATACAAGAAAATCGGTTCTAGAAGGAGTTTTTTTGTAAAATCAAATCCAAACGAAAGCCAACTTGATCTTGAGAATTTTATAAAGATTTTAGCCAAAAAGGATGAATAAAAGTTCAGTTTCAAGAGGCCAATCAACAGAAGGCAGATTCTGCATTGTAAAATTTTAGTACTATACAATGAAGAATCACAGTACTATAAGTCTAGATCTAAAAGGAGTTTTTTTATGAGATTAGTCTTAGATGAAAGCTAAGACAATTTATAAAATTATATAAAAGTTTCAGCCAAAAAGGATGATTAAAAGTTTAGTTTCAAGAAGCAATAATCGGCTGAAAATTTCTACAGCATTTCACCTTCACAACGATGATAACGTTTGTAACGGTAAAAAATTACAGCAAGAAAACTTTGGAAAACTTCTCCCACATATAATATAAACGATATTGTAGTATTGAAGAGGCATGGGTTATAAAAACATACCAAAATTCCAAATCAAACGCAGGAGGCAGCGATAGATTGATTTGATCTGCAACTGGGGTGGAAGGTGGAGGTGCGTGTCGTAGCAATTGTGGGAATTGCTTGGGAAGGTGGAGGCATCAATAATGGCTATAGGGGCATCAAGATCACTGCTCTAATACCATATGATAAGACCCCAGAAGGAGCCCAATAGATTTTGATCCTTGAGGGGATCAACCCTTAGAACGCTATAGGGGTTCCTCCCTCCTAGACTTGGCACAAAGGCTAAATTGAAGATGATAATTGCTTGATTAAAAGAGAGGGGGTGACTACATCTTAAATATGGATCAAAGTTCTAGCCTAAGGGGGCACTTATCAAAGTAAAATTATCCTTTTGCCCCTCCTATAGCCATCCTGCCTTAATAGGAACAAGGGGTGGCTAGGTTGGCTCTATAGTCGACCTAAGCAGGGAGAAACCCTAGCCTACCAACCCAGTAAGGGTTGTGGCTACTACTAAACCCTAAGAGCTAATCTAAACCCTAGTCATACTCTTGTATAAGGTAGGAGTGACTTTATTATAATCTAACAGGGTTTTTATTGACTAGTACTAAGATGATTAGGACTTAACCCTACTGGAGTCCTATCACACCCCTTACTGTTTGATTTGCTATAGTGTTTTTACTGATCAAATTTATAGAAATTTCTACCATAGCTTTATAACTTCCTATCCTTAGATCTCCCTTTGGTTTTGTTAAAAAATCATTAAGATAACCTGCTCATCTTTTACGTCCAAACTGCTCTAGTTTAGACGTAAAAATCTACTACCATACTTCTTCATGATCTTTGATTTTGTCGAACCTATTACTGTTATTTCTTTCCATGAAATTTTTTACGACATTACCTATTAGGACTCTAGCTAGGGGAGTCCTAATTTAGTTTCATTAAAGAGAGTAATTATATAATCCTAAGGATATTCATGTAAATCCTATCTAGTTGACCCCTAATAACGAAGCAAGGAGGCTAGCTAGGTTAGGATTTGATGGGAGGAAGATATTTTAAGGAAAGAGTAGGATGCATATCACCCTAATTAACCATTCCTTATCCTAGTTACAGAGGGGTTGGTTGAGGAGAGGTTAAGTTAGAATAGGATTAGGATTAGTTTAGAGGCTGCTTCCTAGAGTTGGAGTTGGAGTTGTTGGAAGTAGGAGTTGCTTCTTAGAGTTGGAGTAGGAGTTGTTAGGAGTAGGAGTCTTAAGTAGGAATCCTTTTAGGAGTTGGGGTTTAGAAGCCCTATAAATAGCTTTGTATTCTCCCCTCTTTCATCATGAATAGATCAATCTTTCTTAACCAATGACTTGAGTACCAAGGAGGGAGGAACCCCTATAAAGTTTCAAGGAGGTCGATCCCTTATAGAGATCACCCCAAGCTTAGAATCTACAAGGTTCTCTTACCAGAAGATCCCCTTATGTTTCACTCAAATTTTTGTTGAAATTTTTGGAAAAAATTATATCTTCACTACTGGAATTTTTTCGATGAAAAATCTGTTGTTGTATCTTTATCTTTCTTCTTCTCCTGAACCCACCGAAACCCAACTATCTTGCTACCACCACCTAAGACATATTTAGGACATCCCTTTAGTGTTAACACACAACCATCATAACATATTTTCATAACCCAAACAACACCCAAAACTGTAGCCCCAAAATAGTGACCTATTGTAGCCTAAAAACGTAGAATTCTGCAGCACTATATTTTGATGCTTTTTGTTGCACCCATGTATGATCTTTACTGAAATTATTGCTGCCACCCACATCATTTTTAGGGCACCCCTCTAGCAATAAGATGCAGCTATCATAATCTATTTCTAAAATCCGTAACCAACTCAAATCGTAGCCTAAACAGCGATCTTCCGCAGCCACCGAACCTTCCATTGATCCTTACCCTCCACAGCCATCAATCCTACAAAACCGATTACTGCCATCAACAGCAATCCTAAGCCATCCTCTAACCCTAAACCTCAATCATCAAACCCTTCTTATGGCCCCTATAGCAGCCCTAAATCATAGCCTTATCAGCACCCAAAAAATAGTAACCTATCAGCCCTAAACCATAGCCATTTACCCATGATCCACTATCACTTTCGGCCACCAAACCACCCAACCGTTTCATGCCACTGACCCAATAGTAGGAGAGGGACATTGGCATCTCAGATCTAGAGGCACATGTAATGGCATCTCAAGGTTTAATCGATGCTAAGTTGAAGGTGTTTGAATCACGTATATAGGACAGATTGTACACCTTATTCGTCGAATTCGGATTGAGCCGATCTCCGAGCCCAATAAAATTTCAGCAAAGTCAAAGTTCAAAAAGGCCTCTCAAAATGAAGGAACAAGCCATTGATATGAGACATCCATGCATGAGGATGGATTTCCCTCGATGGGAAGGAGACCCGATTGGATGGATTTCGCGCGTCGAATGTTACTTCCGCCATCACTAAACACCGGAGGATTCCATGGTGGACACCGCTGTCATCCACCTTAAAAGAGATCTTATACGATAATATAATTTGCTTGAATACAACTATAGGACTCCGACATAGATACAATTCAAGTATGTGTTGCTGAACCACTTTGGGCCGACCAAATACAAAAATATCAATTGACAACTTGCCAAGAACCGACAAACCTCCACGATCTAAGAATACCAAACCAGGTTTGAGGAATTTGCTCATGATTAGTCTGGTAGACAATTATGAGGGACGTTCATCGAAGGACTCAAGCCAAAAATTAAAGGAGAGGTTAAAGCGCGGCAGCCCCCATTGTGAAGGCCACAATCTCTTTCGCCCGAATATAGATGGAACGGCTGAACCAAGATGCTCAAAGGATGAGAACCACTCTTAAACTAACAGCATATAAACCTTCCTCCACTCCCAACCATTCTTCATTGCTAAAAAAATTGATGAGAGAAGGGCTACACGATAGATCGACGAAGAGCCTTCATTAGCATTGTAACAAACTTTGGAGCCGCAACCAGCGCTACAAAAAGGGGAGCTTTCCATGATAAAATCTATGAAAGAATCTAAAGAAGAGGTCCAGAAACCTGAGGAGGAGAACACAAAGGAGGACTCGCAACCGACTAATTACATGACTCACGCTTTAGTCGGCCATGCGAACCTCCAAGTAGTAGAAGTTAAAGAATCCTTTAAGCAACAACCCGTCACTGTCTTCACTAACAATTTTATGAATGGCAAGGGAGAATAAGTGATCTTATGTGAGAAACATGGGAGTGAAGTCATGACAATCTTGAAATAATGCTTGTAGAAGCTTACTGAAATTTTAGGTGCCTTCGTCGAACCGAGCCGACTACTTCCTACTAGGCTATACGATCTTCATATGCTGATCTTGCAGAAGGAACAACTAGCACATATTCAGCTATATTGCTATCTATATCCTCAAAGGGCCGAAGCTAAAAGGATCATCTAGGAGACACAGGAGACATAGATCATTCAGCCACGACCTTCCCTTGTAATGACACTTTATCTCTGAAAGCTTTACCTCTTTGTTGACAAGTATAAACTCTTCCTGAAGTTCCACATCCGACTGAACCAGCTATGACTTCTGAAGCAGCACTCCCAGATCTTGGGTTACTTCCATGACTTCTCTAAGGAGCAAACCATAATGCTGAAAGTTTTCCCTGATGATAACCACCAATCCATGGCCCACGACCACAAGAAGATTGAGTCCCTCCAGTAACAGTACCAGCATGGAATCTGTGACACCAAACCTTACTAGATGGAGATTAAAATTCTAAAGAAAATAGAGGAAGGCATCCATATGTCCACCATCTATAGGATCCTTATAGTCATGATGCTATCTACATCAGTGCTAGCTTTACCCGACTTCGACAAAGTATTTATTATTGATGCATTGCGGGCTAGAAATTATGTTATCCACATGCAAGATAGCCAACCCCTAGCCTACATCAACAAAGCTCTCACTCTAAATCACCTAAAGCTACTAATTAATAATGAGGGAATGCTAACTTTTGTTGAATTTGTGGCTTGGTATGATATAGGACAATATCACGAAGAAGAGATAAAAGTAAGTCCTGAAAAATTATAGCTTCTACTTTCTTCAAACTTAGATCGAGCTCACCCTACCATGGACTTTACTAGAAGGCAGCTACCATCACAGAGGAGGCCTAACTATCATCAAAAAATAACTACACGCCAGCTCGCACAAGAAAGAAACAACCGCCCGACAAACACTAGAGTTGAAGGAAGTTTATTATTAAAGATCGAGTCTTTCTCTATATCTATCCCTATCAATACGAATTTATGAAGACTCGAGCCTTACAGAAGTGGTCTCCCATTTTCTTTGGTCCCTACAAAATTGGAGATCACATTAAAGTCGTAACTTGTGGATCAAATTAGTACACTAATTTAAAATTACAATTGATCCTCTAGGAATCTCACTGTAAATGGAAGTTTAGAGAGGATGAGTTAGCCCAGATCTATCCACCTAACACCCAAGTTCATAAGGAGGCCTAAATTTAGCTAATGATTACATGGGAGCATAGGATCGTGATACATCATCGTCCAGTCACTACTACTGATGCTGGACCCCAAGAACAAGATGTGTCTATTATAGAACCATGAGGGACCCTCATAAGGAGTTGCAAATCATGACTCAGAGACATAGAGCTCAACTTTGAGGACAAGGCTAATTTGAAGAGGGCGGGTCTGTTAGGACTCGAGCTAGGAGAGTCCCAATATAGTTTCATTAAAGAGGGTAAATATATAAATCTTAAGGGTATTCATGTAAATCCTATCTAGTTGACCCCTAATAAAGAAGTAAGGAGGCCGGCTAGGTTGGGATTAGATAGGAGAAAGATATTTTGAGGGAAGAATAAGATACATGTCACTCTAATTAACTATCCCTTATCCTAGTTAAAGAGGGGTTGGTTGAGGAGAGGTTAAGTTAGAATAGGATTAAGATTAGTTTGGAGGTTGCTTCTTAGAGTTGGAGTTGGTGTTGTTGGAAGTAGGAGTTGCTTCTTAGAGTTGGAGTAGGAATTGTTAGGAGTAGGAGTCTTAAGTATGAATCCTATTAGGAGTTCGAGTTTAGAAGCCCTATAAATAGTCTTGTATTCTCCCCTCGTTCATCATCAATAGATCAATTATCTTTTAGCTCATATTACAGAAAACCAAGGAGGGAGGAACCCCTATAGTGTTCCAAGGAAGCCGATCCCCTATAGAGATCACCATAAGCTTAGAATCCACAAGGGTTTCAAAATTAGATGGGAGCAGTAAGGTATGGAGGTCGATGGCTGCAATCTAGGGTTGCAGGTGGCAACAACAGTTGAAGGTGATAGAGGCGACGACGAAGATGTTGGATGGTAGTAGATGAAGGTAGTAGGAGCAGAGGTGGGATTAATGAACAACAACAGCGTAAATGCCAATTAACGCCACTCTGATACCAGATGCTAGGAACCCTAAGGTTTCTATTAGAGAGAAGAGAGGATAAATGATCGCTATATAGGATCGAGCCACCTTGATCATTATAGGGGATCAGCCCTCCTAGGGTTTTGGCCAATGTCTAAAATCAAATAGTTCTTCTTGATGAAAACTAAGATGGTTATATGCTTATTTATACGGTTCCACTAAGAGCCCTTATAACCCTGGACCTCCTACAAAGAGTCTTTCTGAACTAGGACTTCTTATTAATGGACTTCTAACTAACTCAACTATTTCCTAACTGGTTTAACTGGACCGACCAATATGACTTGACAAGAGACATGACTCAATGTAATAGGACCCGACCCTATTGGGCTCCTATAATATATGAGGAGGTAGCCTTGAGGGCTACACGGACTCGAGATTCCAATCTGACATCGATGATAGTAAGCTAAACTCAAGATATGTCTTTACCTTGAATGAAGAAGCAATAAGCTAGAAGAGTTTCATGCAAGATACTATTGCTGACTTGACCATAGAGGTGGAGTACATTGCTATAGTAGAATCAACAAAGAAAGGAGTGTAGATGAAGAAGTTTATTAGGGATTTGAGAGTCATATTGAGTAGCGTAGAACTGATTCCCATATACTATAATAATAATAGGGTGATCGCTCAAGCAAAAGAACTCAGGTCTCTTCAGAAATAGAGGTTCCATCTGATAAGAGAGCTCAAAAATATATAAAAATGAAAAGAGTTCCATCAAAAGATAATATTGCAAATCCACTAACTCAAGCTGTCTTTGAGCATCACAGGGGTCTGATGGAGATCCGACACAGGTGATTGGCTTTAGGTCAAATAGGAGGTTGCTGGTTATAGGTGCCCTACAAGCCAATCACGTGATTGATGGCACATGTGACACGTTGTAGAGTCTTTTTACATTATTATTATTGACATATTTTTACATTATATTATATGTTGAATATATATATTGTGATGTCCTTAGTTCTATGTAATCAGAATTGGATCATGATGAGATCAGGATAATGAGGCTGATTCACATTTAAATACAGACCCTAAATAATCTCAGTTATAAATTACTCAAGAGGGACATCGAGATAACCAAATAGACTGGTGAACTGTATACCTGTCCATATGATAGAAGTGGCTGATCTTATAGCCACTTATGTAGGGACACTAAGGATAAAGTACAGGTGCTCATCGGAGAATGAGTTCACTAATTGATCTGCTTACAAAATGCTGAATGGTTAATGATACCTAATGTCATACAGTGATTTCGTAGTTCCAGTTGTGTGCCTGGTCTTTAAACTTAATACACAAAGGATGCCTTATTTGAGTACTCATTTCTATGATGCCGGACATATAAGTCTGAAAAGTTTTAGATCTCGTACAACTGATTATTAGGATTAATAACCAACTTTATGAAAGCAATTAAGTGTCAATAAAGGATCATCCACTCTCGATATCATGAGGGGTATATCTCGTGTGTCATTGCTCGAACAAATCCTCGATCGGGGTCGCTCGGATTGAGAGAGGAGTTCTCCAAGAGAATTCGATTAGAGTAAGACTCGGATAGATTTCATTTGTGGCTTGACAGTACCATGCCTAATAAGCGATCTCAGGGATATTAGATGGATGAGCAACTAAGATACATGGTAAGTGAGGATAGACAAGTCTAATGAATAAGATCTCCTATACCATATGGGGACTATGGCATAGTGGCCTAGTACGTCCATAGTCGATGAGTCGAGTGAATTATTATGAGATAATAATTCACTGAGTCAGAAAGAGTTTTGATATGAATGACTTATTATCAACTCAGTGTTGGGCTTAGAGGGTCACACACTTTTGGTGGATATTTCAACAAGTAGAGAATTAAATATGAGTTATCTAATTAGCCTCTATTCTCATTGGATAAGACCCAAAATTGATGGATCTCTTGTATGAGGCCTAAATGAAGCCAATTGAGATTATTGGATATAGATCCAATAATCCTAGGAGTGAGCGTAATTGGATGGAGATCCAGTACTCACCAAGGTACTATCCATTAAGGTTTTTAGGTGGCTTTTTATAAATAGGAGATAGGGGAGGCACAATAGTGATAGGTTGTACCTTTGACCATCCCCTTATATTCTCCTCTCTCCCTTTATGCAAGAGTTGCTAGCTTTTAGGTTGGGATTGTAGGAGCATCGCTGTAACTATTCATCGTGTGGATATCGCTAAAGTGGAGGATATTTGACCTTCTTCATCCTCTTCATTTGGATTTAGATTTTCATATATATACAATCTCCCTAGGTAATCAATTTCTCACATATCACAATTTTCATTTTTGTAGATTTTTTCGCACTAATCTTTTCACGATAATTTGATAGATATGGGAAACCTATTTTATTTTTTTCTTCCGCTGCTCATATGATGCTCCCACTAGATTTTTCAATAATTAGTCTATAAAATCATCAATTGATTGTTAGGATCAATTGACACTAGGAAGAGGGGGTGTTGGGGGGGGGGGGGGATAAATTAGTCCAAGTGTAAATTCTCGTTTTAATAAAAACTTTTCACTTGAAGTAAGAAAGGAAATCTGAAGCTTTTTATAACAAGTGAATGATTCAAATAAAATGCTAAATTTCTTGCTTCAAAATGACTTTAGAAGGAACAAACAAATCCTAATAAAAAGATAAGCAACGTCAAAGGAAAATGCTTGACTTAAAATTTCTCTTTCAAAAAGTATATAAAAATCAAAAGTTTCTATTGGTATTTAGTTCAAAACGATTAAGAACTCATCAATTGTAAGTAGTAAATGTAACGAGTAAAAACACTCATAATTATAGTAATTCGACACCAAACGGCCTATGTCTACTCCCGATTCCTCCTCTTCGAGACACACCGACGTCCACTACCGATCTTCTTTGGGTAAAGACCAAACCCTTACACTTGAGCTTACAAGGGAGACTTCAAGAATTTTTCTAACTCTAAGTTGTCTCCCTTCTTCCTTTTCTTTTTCTTACAATTCATATATTTTTTTCACAGAATGTAATCCCAAAAGTATTGTACGAAATGCAAGAAAACTTGGATATTTATAGGCCTCAAATAGCTTTAGAAATTGGAGCCAAAATTCCAACATACCCGAAAAATTCGGATATGAGTGGTTTAGCTATAGGCCTAGGCGGGTCAACCGCCAAAAGTACCCAGAACCCAAGATATGAGCGGTTTAGCCACCCAGCATGGATTGTTCAATTGCTGACAGTTGCTCGAAGTCTTAGTATGAGCAGTTTACCCACCCATCCTGGGCAGTTTAGCTGCCTGAAAACCTGGCGACGCTGGTTAAACTACTGCTCATAGGCAATTCATCCATTAGGAATACCAAAAAAGTGATTCGCTTTATTTTTTTAATCATGATTTAAACCATCAGTTGACCAATCCCTTGGTCAACTAATTGAGCTCGACCTGAGCTCAATCACACCCCATAATGGACCTGATTGCCTCATTGAGTTGATTTGAATTCCTTCCAAATCAAACTCAATTAGGACTTAATCCCTAACTATGACTCAATGATTATAACTCTTAATGACCAACAAGCTAAACCAAGACCTAACTCCCTTTAATCCGATAGCCTCCGATATTCTTGCGGTGAGTCTTACGGTCCTTTTGGTGATCTCCCGATGAGCTTCCTGATCCCTTCGGCGAATCCCCTAACGAACTCCTGACGAGGTCCCACTGCATTACTCGAACCCCGGCCTGATGCCCAAGCTTGATCTTAGCCCATCATCTAGCTATAACTCAGTTGCTCTGTCATAGTTAGACCTGCAATACTTCCTCTAATACATATGTTAGATTAAATACTCATCAATTGATTTCATCATCAAAATATGAGATTTAATAATCTGCCTCTTTTTTATGATGATAATCAATTGATGATAGGATTTAAACCTTACTCCCCCTAAATCCATGCCATAATAAAGAAAAATTAAATTCAAAAAAATTACACACTCTTGAATTCAAGTGAATCAAGACAATCAATATTTCAATTAAATCATATTTCAGGGATTTTCATAAACCATCAAGTCATCAAGGATTTTCATAAATTTTAAAAAGAATTATGCATCCTTATCCAAGATATCTATTGCATGATGATTTGATCTATGTGGAAAACTGGTTTTTATTTTGATTTCTACTACGTATGTGATGCACCCGCTTAGGTTTCACAACAGTGATCTCAGAACCAAGGTTTTCATGCGAAAGATTGGTTTTAAACTATGTGTGATGAGATTGAATCACATAGAATCATTCTATGTGTTCTTACTATGTTTTTACAGTGAAGACAGGGAGGAGGAGGGGCGGCCAGCCACAGCCAGCCCCCATGCAGGGTCGGCCACCCACGGCCAGGCCATGACCAAGGCCCTCTACAAGGGGGCCAGCCCACAAGGGAGGCTGATGCTGCTCATGAGGGCAACAGCCCATAGGGGCTGCAAGGCGCTGTGGGTGGCCGCCCCTTGGCAGGGTGGCTACCGATAGGCAAGGGTAGCCACCACCGGCGGCGACGCAGATGGAGCAAGAGGGGTTAGGGCATCCTTTTGAGAAAAGGATGATCCTACCCCTTTAAATTTCAAAAATTCAAAGGACTATCCTCGTGTATAGAATTCTAAAAATATCATCAATAATTTTAGAAATTTTGAGGACTGTCCTCTCATCCAGATTTATAAAAATACCCTTGACAATTCTAAAAATTTTAAGAATATCCTAATTTATAGAAAAATAATTAATTAAATAGTTTAATTAATTATTATATATATAGTAATCTTATATATGATGTGGTGTACATGTGATGTATGATGTGGATGGATGATCATGAGCCAAGTGTTGTGATGTGTGTAATTATGATTATTTTTATTATTGGGGCCTGCCAGCCTGCATTTTTCTCGTTTATTGTTGGGCCTGTGTGCCTATGATTATTTATAATTATATGGAGAGGCATAGTGGGAGTGCGAAGGTTACAGCGGGACCCACGATACCGTAGCGGGAGATCACAATGTATGGTAATGCAATGATCTGACGAAACCGATGATGACAAGATCAACAATCATAGGGTATGGAGATGCACCAATACATACCTAGATCCTATTGTGAGTGATTAGGCCCATTGTCTTGGGCTTAATCATATTATGTGATGGCTCATGATCATCCGGTGTGACTTGCATATGTGATGTGTTATACGCTTACTAGATATATGTATATATATATTTGCATGCGATGTAAATATATATTAAATATGTATGTGTGTGACACGACATATCAGGAGATCGATACAAAAACCCCTCCTAATATTAAGTCGGTAAGCGTGAGATAATAAGATTGACCAACGTGGCCTTCCATCATTATAGAAAGAAATTGAATCATGACATAGGTTGAGTTGGTCGATTCCCTCGAGGCTCACCTATCTACGTGATCGAGATCTTGCCTACGACATAGAGATGTCACCAGTGACCTGAGGACATGGTATGCTTAGTCGAGTCCCTCGAGGGCATATCATTGAATCAGACTCAGCTTGTAACGATGGTGATAACTTAACTGAATATCATGGTTGGTTGAGTCCCTCAAGACTATGATGATTCAGAGGCCGAACATGACGAGAATCATGAGTTGTGATTGATAAGAGTTGCCTACCCTTTGGGCTTAGTGTAATCGGTTGAGTCCCTTGAGGTTGCACTAAGACGCCAATTGGATCCCGATCTCCACTAGGAGTCTGCCAGAGACTTCCATCTCACGTGTTGAGGGTGTCGCGTGATTCGCTAAGAAAATAGTGGGAGTACATTAAGATAGAAGTCTATATCTTAATTAGTATTTTTTATAAAATCTACATGTTATTTAATTAATGCTATATCTTGCTTCTCACTTGTAAAACCCCTACGTGGCATACTTGATGCCAACCGCCTCATTGGTCCAAAAGCTCTGTAATTTAAGAATTATTCTCGCGAAAGAGAAAATCGTATATGTCCTTAATACGATTGTGCCTACACCAGATGAAATAACAAGTAAATATGAGATCACTCGCTTTGTGAAGCATAAAGATAGTCCTCAAGGATAACTTGTATGTTGATCTTATACTTCAGTCCATACCAGATTCCTTTTCATGGTTTATTATTAACTTTAATATGAACAAGTTTGAGGTGACTCTACCTGAGCTCCTCAATATGTTGAGGGAAGCTAAGAGTACCATCAAGAATGAGAAGTTAGTTCTCTATATTAGTGAGATTAATTGGAAAAGGAAGGCTAGCAAGACCCTTAAGAAGGGTAAGGGCAAAGAAAGACTGGGTAAGGCAAAGGTTGCCTAGAAAAATCCGACAAAGGATAAAGAATAGTACTTATACTATGGCCAAGATGGGTATTAGAAGAGGAACTGTTAAGGACTACCTTGCAGCGAAGGCGAAACAAAAGCTTAGAGAAGCTTCAGGTATATTCATGATTAGTCTTCACTTGTCAGGTTTTCATAATAACACATGAGTATTGGATATCGGGAGTGTTTATCATATCTGTAATTTGTTATATTTTTTGGCAAGACCTAAAAGATTGACTAGAGGTGATATGGACCTTAAGATGGGTAATGGAGCAAGAGTTGCTGCAGTTGCTATTGGGGAGGTCACCCTACATCTGCCTAGTGGAGTTATTATTGCATTGGATGCATGCTATTTTGTTTCCTCTATTATCAAAAATATTATTTCCATCTTTTGTTTGATAATTAGTAGTTATAAGTTAGTTTTTGAGAACAATAGTTATTCAATAATTATGGATGATGAGATCATCACCAGAGGGACCCTTATAAATGGCTTATATGCGTTAGATACTTCTCCACATATCATGAATATAAATATATCTAAGAGGAAAAGAGATAAGGTGAATAATACATACCTTTGACATTGTAGGCTAAGTCATATACATGAAGGAAGGATTCAAAAATTACTGAAAGATGGATACTTAAATCCATTTTACTATGAGACATATGAAACTTACGAACATTGCCTTCATGGGAAGATGACCAACTCTCATTTTAGTAGAACTGGAGGGAGAGCCATTGAGTTATTGGAACTCATATATAGTGATGTATGTAGTCCCTTGTCGACTCAAGCTATAGGTGGTTACTCATACTTCATTACATTCACTGATGATTTCTATCAGTATAGACATGTGTACTTAATGAAGTACAAATTTAAGGTCTTTGAGAAATTCACAGAATATAAGAATGAGGTAGAAAACCAAATTGAAAAGAGTATTAAGACTCTTCGATCAGATCGAGAAGGAGAGTACTTGAGTATGAAGTTCACCCATTTCCTCAAGGACAATGGGATTCTATCCTAGTGGACACCTCCTTATATACCTCAACTCAATGGTGTATCAGAAAAGATGAATCGTAAGCTGTTAGACATGGTGTGATCCATGATGAGTTTCGCTGACCTACCCATCTTATTCTGAGGGTATGTCCTAGAGACTGCAACTTACCTTCTCTATCAAAGTCGGTAGTGTCTACACCATATGAGATATGGAAAGGAAAAAGCCTAATCTTAAGATTGTTAAGATTTGGGGTTGTTCTGTCCACGGTAGAAGACACAACTCTAATAAATTAGAATCAAGTACAGAATAGTGCATATTCGTGGGATACCCAAAGGAAACTTGTAGGTATTATTTTTATCATCTTGAGGATTGCAAGGTCTTTATTGCTAAGAGAGTTGTGTTCCTTGAGAAGGAACACATTTTTGGTGGAAACAGTGGGAGTGGGATAAAATTGAGTGAGATTGGAGAACCTAGCTCAAGCACCATTCTAGAGCCCGAGTATGTTTAAGTACCTAACACACAAATTTAAATTTTACGTAGGTCTAGTAGAGTATCTCACCCTCTTGAAAGATATGTGGGACATATCAGTGGGGATGACTCTCAGGATATTGATCCTCAAACCTATGAGAAGGCTATTATGAGTATAGACTCAAAGAAGTGGCAAGAAGCCATGAATTATGAGATGAATTCTATATACTCTAACAAGGTTTTAAACCTTGTGAATGCACCTGAGGGTATTGTACCCATCGGCTGTAAATGAATCTTTAAGAAGAAGATCGGAGTGGATGGAAAGGTAGAGACCTACAAAGTAAGGCTAGTAGCTAAAGAATATCGTCAAAGACAAGGAGTTGACTATGACGAAACCTTTTCACATGTAGCCATGCTTAAGTCCATTAGAATTATTTTGGCCATTGCAGCACACTATGACTTTAAGATCTAGCAGATGGATGTCAAAATAGTATTCTTCAATGCCAACCTCGAGGAGATGGTGTATATGATATAGCTAGAGGGATTCACATCTAAAGAAAGTCCAGATAATGTATGCAGGTTGCTTAGATCCATTTATGAATTTAAGCAAGCTTCCCAAAGTTAGAACATAAGATTTAATGAGGTGATTAGATCTTATGACTTCGTTAAGAATAAAAATGAGCCTTGTGTGTACACAGTAAGGTAAGTGGAAGCGCTATCACCTTCTTGGTGCTATAAGTGGATGACATCCTAATCATTAAGAATAATATAGGGATGCTCTCCATAGTAAAGACTTAGCTATCCAGAAACTTCTCCATGAAAGACTTAGGGGAAGCATCCTATATTTTGGGGATCTAGATCTATAGAGATAGATTCAAAAGGATGCTTGACTTGTCCTAGTCAAGGTACATAGACTCCATTGTCAAAAAGTTTGGTATGGAGAATTCCAAGAGAGGCCTCATACCGATGAGACATGGAATATTACTTTCTAGGAGTATGTCTCTAAAGACTCCTGAAGAAAGGGCAAACATAGATAAGATACCTTATGCCTCAGTGATAGGGTCTATCATATATGTGATGCTATGTACCAAGCCTGATATACCATATGCTCTGAGTATCACGAGCAGGTATCAGATAGATCCAAGTTTAGAACATTGGAAGATAGTAAAGTATATCCTTAAGTACTTGAGAATGACTAAGGATCTTTTACTGGTATATGGAGGAGGTAGCCTCCAGGTTAAGGGCTACACGGACTCGAGTTTTCAGTTTGACATTAATGATAGTAAGTTAAATTCTGGGTATGTTTTCACCCTAAATGGAGGAGCAGTAAGTTGGAAGAGTTCCAAGCAAGATGCTACTGCTGACTCGACGACAGAGGCGGAATACATTGTTATAATAGAAGCAGCAAAGGGAGGGGTGTGGATGAAGAAGTTCATCAAGGATTCAGGAGTTATACCAAGCAGCATGGAGCTGAATCCCATATATTATGACAGCAACAGGGCGATAACTCTAATAAGGGAACCCAGGTCTCATCAGAATTGTTTTGAGGAGGTTCTATATGATTAGAGCGATCATAACCTGTAAAGATATAGCAATAGAAAGAGTTTCATTCGAAGATAACATTGTAGATCCACTGACGAAGTCATTGGCTCAGATTGTATTTGAGCGTCACAAGGGTTTGATGGGGATTAGACACATAGGTGATTGACTTTATATCAAGTGGGAGATTGCTAGTTATAGGTGTCTTACAAGCCAATCACGTAAGTGATGGCACGCATAACACACAGCATAATCTTTTTGCTTATGATTAATATTGGTATATTCTCACATTATATTATTTGTTGTATATATATTGTGATGTCCTTGGTTCTGTGCAATGGGAATCGGATCGTGATGAGAACACGATAATGAGATTGATTTACCTTTAAATATAGATTCTAAATAATCATGGTCATAGGTTACTCGAGAGGGAAATTGAGATAACCAAATAGATTGGTGTACTATATACCCGTCCATATGATGGAGGTGGCTTGTCTGACAGCCACTTGTGTTGAGACACTAAGGATATAGTACATGTGCTTATTGGAGAATGAGTTCACTGATTGATTCGCTTATAGAATACTATATAGTTAATGATACCTAATGTCAGATAGTGATTCCATAGTCTAAGTTGTGTATCTGGTCCTTAGACTTGAAACACTAAGGATGCCTTGTATGAGTACTTTTTTCTTTGACGCCAAACTTACAGGTTTGGAAAGTTTCAGATCTAGTACAGTTGGTTATCGAGATTGGTAGCCAACCTTACAAAGACAATTAAGTATCAGTAGAGGATCATCTACTCTCGGTATCATGATAGAAATATCTCATATATGCCTTCTTAGACAAATCCCTAGCTAGGGTCATTCGAATTGAGAGAGAAAGAGTTCTTCGGGAGAATCTGATTAAAGCGAGACTATGATGGATTTTCATATCTGACCTGACAGTACAATGTCCAATATGTAGTCTCTGGGATATTAGTTAGATGAGGGATTATAGATACATGGTAACTATGGATAGAAAGGTCTCATGGATTTGATCCCCTCTGTACCATATAGGGACTATGGCGTAGTGGCATATTACATCCACAGTCGATGAGTCGAGTGAATTATTGTGGGGATAATAATTCACTATATCAGAAGGAGTTCTGATATGAATGACTCACGGCTAGCTCGATAACGGGCCTAGAGGGTCACACACATATGGTGGATGCTTCAGCGAATAAAGGATTGGATGGAGATCCAATTAGCCTTTATTCTCATTAGATGAGACTCTATGCTGATAGGCTCATTGATTAAGGCCCAATTAGAGGCCTAAGGAGATTACTAGATAGAGATCCAATAATGCAAGTTTAGTGGGTAATTGGATGAAGATCCAATACCCACTAAGGCAGGAGCCCTTGGGTTTTTTGGTGGCTCTCTATAAATACAAGGGGAGATTCATGATTGATAGGCTGTAGCTTTAGCCACTACCTCCTATTTGCCTCCCTCCCTCTATTTAAGAGTTATGAGATCAGATTGGAGGAGTTTCACTGCAGAGATCCATCATGTGGATACTGCTAGAGAGGAGGACATTTGATGTTTTGGGGAGAGAATTGACGGTAGAAATAGGTGTTGATGATAGCAAAGTTGACAAGATTATAAATAGAAATTAGGAAGAAATGAAGCAAGAAATGATGACGAATATTTTGATAATAAAATTTTTATTGAAAAATTAGCAGTTTTACGATTAAAAGAGAAAAATATGTAGAAGTTTCATTTATAAAGATATGGACATTTTTAATGATAATTTTAACAAGGAACTGATGTGGATGAAAGTCGAATCGATGTAAAAATATGTAGAAGTTTTTGTCAAAGAAAACATGGTAGCAAGATCGGTAATTGGTAGCAAGTATGCGGTTAAAAACTTTACAGTGTACTTTCATTTATAAAGATAGCAACTTTACGATGATCATTATCTTGTAGCGAGGGAATAGATAAAACTATTTTTGTGGTTTTTGGATATAAATTGTAGTAACAGTAAGGTTCTTGTGATAGAAGTAATACCAAATCCTTATGCAATTTGGAGTAACAAAAGCAGATGATAGATCTGCGACAAAGGGTGATGACAGTGGAGTCGGTGATGGAGTTAGCAATTGTGGGAACTATTTAGATGGTGGTCGTCTGGAAGGGCAGCGATGCACCATGATCGCTGCTCTGATACCAAATAATAGAACTCTACAGAATTCTATCACTAAAGGGGATCGACCTCCTTAGAACTCTATAGGGATTCCTCCCTCGTTGGTAGTTAGCACAAAGGCTAAAAGAAAGAGATATATTGCTTGATGAAAAATGGGGGGTGACAACATGCTTTATATATGACTCCAAAACCCTAACCCTAGAGAGACTCCTCCCTTAAGTAAAATTCTCTTTCACCCTCTAACCCTAGCCGACTTGCCAAATAAGAGGGTGGTGGCTAGGAGACTCCAACTCCTCAAAGGCTCCTCCCTCAAACCTAGCCGACCTGCCCAATAAGGTGGGTGGCAACTAGGAGGCTCCAATGGTTCCAAGACTCTTTCCCCAAACACTAACCGACTTGCTTAATAAGATGAGAGGCGGCTAGGTAGGTTTTTATGACATCCCTTAGGGTTTTATTATTGTCATGACTTGGTTGAATAGGACCTAACCCTGCTAGGGTCCTATCAATGCTATGCACAAATAATCTAGATGAAGAGTACTTTGGAAGATTATGGATTTTACCTGAAAAATATTTCTATAAAATGTGATAATATAAGTGTAATTTATTTAACAAATAACCCTATTCAACACTCTATGACTAAACACATTGATATTAGACATCATTTTATTAGGGATCATATTCATAATCATGATATATCTTTAGATTTTATTGACACAAAACATTAATTGGCAAAATTTTTAACTAAACCACTAAATGAGGAATAATTCGATTTTATTAGAAGAGAATTAGGCAAGTTAAATCTTTCAAATATATGAATCATAATTCTTCTAATTTTTCCTCATTCAATCATTATCTTGATTTCAAATATAAGAATGATGTGAGATTTATGTCATATAACTTTTTTGTATTAATATCCTTCATTGACACATTGATATAAATAAAGAGAAGTAGTATTATGACAAAATGACATCATTCTCTATTTTTTATAATGATAAAGGGGGATAGAAAAGTAGTTACTCATTTCTTCTTTCTCTTTTCATTGATGACAAAGGGGGAGAAATAATGAAAATTTTTGATGTAGCATGCATACGCATGTTGTATTTGATTACATCAACTTATGATATTTTTTTGAGATGTATGGATATAATGTGAAATTATGCATATGATTCTTACAATAATCACTATCGAAGTTACTATGATTTATGATTAAAGTTGTTTTGACTTGAATTCAAAGAGTTAAAAGTTTATCATATTTCTTTATAAATTTAAGTTCATTATGACATATAAACAGAGAAAGTTTAGTTAAAACTCCATCATCAGTTGGTTGTCATCATAAAAAAGACGGAGATTATTGAATCCCAGATTTTAATTATGAAATTAATTGATGAATTTACAAGAAAAACTTCAATCCTGAACTTGCACTATTGGGGGCAAATTATCGAAGATATTAGAACAAAAATGTCATGTCAAAGATTAAACATCGGGCCCTAAGATTATATGACATGTGGTAGGATGAACTTTGTGCTCGGGCATCGAGTCATAAGATGCATTGGAAGATCAGACGACATGCTGGATAATCAGATGATATGCTAGAATGCTGGACAACATGTTGAAAGCTTTATAATTATAATTAAAGTGGTTAGGTCTTGATCGTGGTCATTTAGAGTCAAATTAAGTTGGTATTGGATCAAAACTATACCAACTTGATTTGGAGCTCACTGCAATTGAACTAGAGCTGAATTGGATCTGATGAAAGGCAAATTTAGTGACCTCGATGATGGTACCACTAGGTCCAAGTGGTGGTACTGCTAAGTCCAAACGGTGATATTGCTAGGTCTAAGCGGTGGTACCGCCCAAACTGTTAGAAAGCATTATACTTTTTTAAGCATTCTAATGGTGGTATCACCAGCTGTCGATGGTGGTATCGCCCAGCGATTGTGGTACCACATAGACCGATGGCAGTGTTAGGACCATATTAGCACTAAGAGAGGGGGGGGGGGGGAGGGGATGAATTAGTGCTTTCGTAAAATACATCAATTTAAAAAATTATTCGATGAAATTATTGGGAAACCAAGCGAGAGCATCACATGCACAATGGAAGATCAAAACAAAATAGGTTTCTCACGATAATCAAATCATCATGCAAAAGATTAGATCATGAGAAAAATATAAATTTGAAAACCACATAGTATAAGAGATTATTTACCTATAAAGATCGTATATCCATGTTTTTCTAGAGCCAGATGGAGAGGATGAAGGAGATCAAACGTCCTCCTCACTAGCGGTATCCACACGATGGATTGCTATAGTGATACGCCTCCAATCAAAGCCACAAATCTCGTAACTCTAACATAGAGGGAGGGAGGAGAATAAGAGGGGACGGTCAAAGGTGCAGTCTCTCATCTATGTGTTGCCTCTGCCTCTTATTTATAAAGAGCCACAAAAAAATCCTAGGGGTCTTGCCTTAGTGGGTATTAGATCTTTATCCACTTACCCACTAATCTTAAATTATCGGATCTCTATTAAATAATCTCCTTTGACCTCTAATAGAGCCTCATGCAAGGAGTCCATCAGTGTAGGATCTCATCTAATGAGAATAGGAGCTAATCGGATCTCTATCCAATCCTCTATTTGCTAAAGTATCCACCATATGTGTGAGACCCTCAAGACCCTATTCTAATATAATGAATTATTATCTCCATAATAATTTACTTGACTCATCGACTATAAATGTACTAGGCCATTGCACTATAGTCCCCAGACGATATAGGGAGATCGAATCCTTCGGACCTATCTATCCACAGTTATTGTGTATCTATAGTCTCTTATCCAACTAATATCCTAGAGATTGTATATTGAACATGGTACTGTTAGGCCACATACGAAATACATCCGAGTCTCGCTCTAATCAAATTTTCTCGGAGAACTCCTCTCTCAATCTGAATGACCTTAGTTAGGGATTTGTCTAAGCAAACACATATGAGATATTTCTCTCATAATACCGAGCATGGATGATCCTTTATTGACCCTCAATTACTTTCGTAAGTTTGGCTACCAATCCCGATAACCAACTGTACTAGATTTAAAACTTTCTAAATCTATAAGTCCAACATCAAAAAATGAATACTTAAACAAGACATCCTTGGTGTCTCAAGTCTAAGGACCAGATACACAACTAGCACTACGAAATTACTATCTGACATTAGGTATCAATAACCTTATAGCATTCCATAAGTGGATCAATCAGTAAAATCATTCTTCAATAAGCACCTATACTCTTTCCTTAGTGTCTCAATATAAATTACTATGCGACCAGCCACCTCCATCATATGGATGGGTATACTGCACACCAGCTTGTCTGGTTATCTCGATGTCCTTCTTGAGTAACCTATGACCGGGATTATTTGGGATTTGTGTTTAAAAGTGAATCGATCTCATTATAGTGATCTCATCATGATCTGATTACTATTGTACAGAACTAATGATATATAATATATATACAATATATAATATAATGTAAGAATATGTTAATAATAATCATAAGCAAAAAGATCGTGCGACGTGTCATATGTGTCATCACTCATATGATTAGCTTGTGGGACACCTATAACTAGCAATCTCCCAAATGACCTAAAGCCTATCACCTAAGTGTCTGATCCCCATTAGACCCCTGTGATGCTCAAATATAATATGAGTCAGTGGCTTCGTCAATGGGTCTGCAATGCTATCTTCAGATGGAATTATTTTCATTGTTATATCTTTACGGGCTATGATCTCTCTAATCATATAGAACCTCCTCAAAATATGCTTATATATCGGATGAGACCTGGGTTCCTTCACTTGAGCGGTCACCCCATTGTTTCGTAGTACATGAGAATTGGCTCCACACTACTCAGTATGACTCCCAAATCTCTAATAAACTTCTTCATCCACACCCCTTCCTTTGTTGCTTCTGTTGTAGCAATATACTCCACCTTTGTGGTCGAGTCAATAGTAGTATTTACTTGAAACTCTTCTAGCTTACTACTTCTTTATTCAGGGTGAAAATATACCCTGAGTTTAACTTGTTATCATCAATATCAGACTAGAAAATCGAGTTTGTGTAGCTCTCAACTTGAGGTTACCTCATCCATATACTAGTAAAAGATCCTTAATCCTTCTCAAGTACTTCAGGATACACTTTACTACCTTCTAGTGTACCAAACCTGGATCCGCCTGATACCTGCTCGTGACAGAGCATGCACTATATCAAACCTGGTAGATAACATAACATATATGATATACCTTATCGCTAAGACATAGGGTATCCTATCCTTGTCTACCATTTTTTAAGAGTCTTTGGGGATATACTCCTAGAAAGTGATATTTCATATCCTATTAGGATGAGGCATCTCTCGGAATTCTCCATGCCAAAACTTTTGATAATGGAGTCTATGTACCTGAACTAGGATAAGCCAAGTATCATCTTTAATCTATCTCTATAGATCTAGATCCCCAAAATATAGGATGCTCCCATGAGTCCTTCATGGAGAAGTTTTTAGATAGCCAAGTCTTTACTATGGAGAGCATTCCTACATCATTCCTAATGATTAGGATGTCATCCACATATAGCGCCAAGAAGGTGAAAGCACTCCCATTTACCTTACTGTATATACAGGGCTCATTTTCATTCTTAACGAAGTCATAAGATCTGATCAACTCATCAAATCTTATGTTTCAACTTCATGAAGCTTGCTTCAATCCATAAATGGACCTGAGAAATATGTACACTTTATCTGGACTCTCTCTAGATATGAATCCTTCTAGTTGTATCATATATACCTCCTCCTTGATGTTGCTATTATAGAATGTTGTTTTCACATCCATCTGCTAGATCTCATAGTCAAGTGTGATATAATAGAAAAAAGAATTCTGATGGATTTAAGTATAGCTATGGGTGAAAAGGTTTATTCATAGTCAACTCCTTGCCTTTGATGATATCCTTTAGCTACCAGCCATACCTTATAGGTCTTGACCTTTCTATCCACTCTGATCTTCTTCTTGAAGATCCATTTGCAGTGATAGGTATGATACCCTCAGGTGCACCTATAAGGTTCCAAACCTTGTTGGAGTACTTGAAATTCATCTCAAAATTCATAACTTCTTGCTACTTCCTGGAGTTTATACTTATAATAGCCTCCTCATAGGTTTGAGGATCAATATCATGAGAATCCTCTCTACTAATATATCTCACATATCTTTCAGGAGGGTGAGATACTCTGTTAGACCTGCGCAAAGTTGGAGCTTGTGTACTAGGTGCCTGAATAAACTCGGACCCTGGAATGGTGCTTGAGCTAGGTTCTCCAACTTCACTCAGCTCTATCTCACTTCCACTATTTCCACCAAGAATGTGTTCCTTCTCAAGGAACATAGCTCTCTTGGCAATAGAAACCTTTTGGTCCTTTGGATGATAGAAATAATACCCTAGAATCTACTTAGGATATTCATGAACTTGGACCGTTCTATCCTTAGTTCCAACTTATCAGGGTTATATCTTCTTTTATGGGCAGAACAATCCCAAATCTTAACCACCTTAAGATCGAGCTTCTTTTCTTTTTATATCTCATATGGTATAAACACTAACGAGTTTGATAGAATTTTATTCAGAAGGTAAGCTATGGTCTCCAAGGTGTATCCCTAGAATGAGACAAGTAGGTCAGTGATACTCATCATGGATCACATCATGTCTAATAGCATATAATCTGATACACCATTAAGCTAAGGTGTATAAGTGTTTGCTGGTTATAGGTGCCCTGTAAGTCAATCACGTGAGTGATGACATGTGTGACACATTGTGCGATCTTTTTGCTTAAGATTATTATTAGCATATTCTCACATTATATTATCTGTAGCATATATATTGTGATATCCTTGGTTTTATGCAATGGGAATCAGATCATGGTGAGATCACGATAATGAGTTTGATTCACCTTTAAACACAAATCCTAAATAATCCTAGTCATAAGTTACTCGAGAGGGACATCGAAATAATTGGATAGACCGGTGTACTATATACCTACCTATCTATATGATGGAGGCGGTTGGTCTCATAACCACTTGTGTGGAGACACTAAGGATATAATACAGGTGCTCATTGTATAATGAGTTCACTGATTGATCCGCTGATGGAATGTTGTATGGTTGAAGATACCTAATGTCAGACAGTGATTTCATAGTCCTAGTTGTATATCTGGTCCTTTAACTTGAGACACTAATGATGCCTTGTATGAGTACTCCTTTGATGCCAGACTTATAAGTTTAAAAAATTCCAGATCTGGTATAGCTAATTATAGGGATTGATAGCCAACCTTACGAAGCAATTGAGTGTTAATAGAGGATCATTCACTCTCGGTATCATGAAAGAAATATCCCATATGTGTTACTCAGATAAATCCCTAGTCAGGATCATTCGGATTAAGAGAGAAAGAGTTCTCCGGTAAAATCTGATTAGAGGAACACAAACTGATTCTGTATGTGATCTAACAGTACCATGTCCAATATACGATCTTTGGGATATTAGTTGGATGAGGGATTATAGATACGCAATGATTGTGGACAAATAGGTTCGATGGATTTGATCCCCCTATACCGTTTGGGGACTACGGCGTAGTGGCCTAGTATGTCCATAGTCGATAAGTCGAGTGAATTATTATGGAGATAATAATTCACTATATCAGAAGGAGTTCTGATGGGAGCGACTCATAGCCAGCTCGATATCGAGCCTAGAGTGTAACACACTGGATGCTTCAACGAATAGAGAATTTGATGGAGATCCAATTAGCCACTATTCGCATTAGATAAGACCCTATACTGATAGGCTCCTTGCTTATGGCTCAATTAGAGGCCTAAGGAGATTATTGGATAGAGATCCAATAATGTAAGGTGAGTGGGTAATTGGATGAAGATCTAATACTCACTAAGGCAGGAACCCTACGATTTTTGGTGCCTCTCTATAGATAGGAGGAGAGACTCTTGGTTGATAGTTGATAGAACCCCAGAAGGAGCACTATAGATTTTGAACCTTGAAGGGGATCAACCCTTGAAATGCTGTAGGAGTTTCTCTCTCCTAGATTCGGCACAAGGTTGAAATAAAATTGATAATTGCTTGATTTAAGGGGGGCAACTATATCTTTAAATAGGAATCAAAATCCTAGCCTAAGGGGGTGCTTGCTTAAGTAGAATCCCTTTGCCCCTCCTATAGCCAACTTGCCTTAATAGGAACAGGAGGCTACTAAGTGGCTCTATAGCCGACCTAAGCAGGGGGAAACCCTAGCCGACCAAACCAGTAAGGCTGTGGCGGCTACTAAGCCCTTAGGGCTAATCTAGACCCTAGCCATACTCGCTTATAAGATAGAAGTGGTTTTATTATAATCTAATAGGATTTTTATTAACTAGTACTAAGTTGATTAGGACTCAACCCTACTGAAGTCCTATCAAGTCCGCCCTCTTCAGATCAGTCTTATCCTCAAGGCTGAGGGTCCATAAACTTTAGAAACTAGATCTTCAACTCCTCATATGACTCTCAAGTCATCATTAATTGAACTTTGGCCTCCTCATCGGCTGCGGTGTTAGTTGAAAGGATTTGGGCTGACTTGTCTTCTTTAAATTTTCATTTGAGGTGAGATACCTAGCAGATCAACTGTAATCTTGATCTAGTGCGTAAATTTGATCACCAGGTTAGGGCCCCAATGTGATCCTCTATTTTGCAAGGCCCAAAGAAATAGGGAGACCACTTTATTAAGGCTCGAGTTTCCTACTGATCGGGCTGGAGGTGTAAAAGAACTTGATCTTTAATTTTCATCCATTTTGAAGTTTGTCAGGAGGTCGTTTCTTCTTTGTATGTTTTGCCATATGGGTAGTCTTTAATGATAGTCAATCTTTCTTTTGGAATGGTGACTGCCCTCTAGTATGGTTCAGGATGATGAGAGCCCAATCTAGCGTGAGCATGAATTACAATTCTTCTAGTTTTACTCCTCTTTCGTGCAATGGACTTGTATCCAACCATATTTTAAATTTAGCAGTAATTAGTATCTCCTACAAAAACCTCATATAAAATATGGGGGAAGCCTCGGTGTAAATCAGGAGTTGACCATCTTGCATAAGAATAGCCCCAATTCCAACTCTTGACGCATCAGCCTCAGTAAGAAAAGTGCGGCCGAAATCGGGCAACGCTAGGACCAACATCATCGTCAAGGCTGCCTTGAGTTGGTCGAAGGCTGCGGAGGCTTTATTCAACCACAAGGAGTATTTCTTCATTAAGGATGTGAGCGGGGCACTGATCTTACCATAATCTTTCACGTAGTATCCCATAAGTCCAAGGAAACCACGTAGTGATTGTACGTTTGTAGGTCTCGACCATCCTTGCATTGCCTTGATCTTTGTTGGATCCACTACCACTCCATCCTTTGATATAATGTGCCCAAGATACTCTATACTGTAAAAAGTCGCACTTTAACTGTTTAACATAAAGAGTATTCTCCCAAAGAATCGTTAGAATAGTTCGTAAGTGCTGAAAATGTATATCAAGTATAGGGCTATAAATGAGAATATTATCAAAGAATACTAATACGAACTTACATAGAAAACTCCAGAAGATGTCATTCATTAGGCTTTGTAAAGTAGAAGGGGCATTCATAAGTCTAAAAGGCATTACAAGAAACTCGTAGTGGCCGTTATGCGTGTGGAATGTAATTTTCAGTATCTTCAGTGCATACCCGAATCTGATGGTATTTGGATCGGAGATTCAATTTAGTGAAGACTCGGGCTCCTTTTAATTCGTCCAAGAGTTTATCATCTTTCTTGCACACTAGCAACGCCGGTGAGGAGTAAGGGCTGCAACTTGGTCGAATCACCCCAGTGTCAAGCATCTCTTTAATAATGTCCTCGATTTCATCCTTCTGCAAGTGAGGATAGTGGTATAGTCACAAGTTTGCTGGAGGTTTGCCTGGCAAAATAGGAATGTGATGGTCATGCGGCCGGTTAGGGGGCAGCTCACGCGGCTCAGAAAAAATATCTGTAAATTTATCCAGCAATAGGGCAAGCTTAAGATCTGAGTTTTGTGTGTTCTCCCCCTTAGATGGCCACTAGATATACATCAAGAATCCACCACGTGCTTTGTGCAAAACTATCTTCATTCGTTACGACAAAACAGTGAAAATATGGCTCTCGCGCTTGCTTCGTAACGTGACCTGTCTCCCATTGCAGTAAAATTTCATAATTAATTTAGAAAAATTCTAGGAGATATCACCTAGCATTGTGAGCTATTCGATCCCGAGTACGGCTTCATAATCATCGATGGGTAGGAGGAAGAAATCAGCTATCACTTCTTGGTCTTAGAGGAGTAGTTTCACCTGCGAGCACCGTTGGTCGCAATTGAGGATTCGACCATCGACAACCTTTACGTAAAACTTGTTGCAACCTTCAATTTGAAGCACCAAACATGCAACAACCTTACTGTTGAGGAAGTTATTTGTGCTACCCGTGTCGATGAGAATGGTGATGGGTTATTGTTTCAGAAGTCCTCCAACTTTCATCGTCTATGAGTTGGAGTAGCCAGCCAATGCGTGCACTATGTATTCAGCCGGTTGAGACTCTTCCTCTATGGATTTTTCTTCAGGTTCAAGGGCTTCTTCAGATGGTTCATTGTCCTCATCCTCCACTAGTTCAATCATAAGGAGCTGACCCTTTTTGCAGTGATATTCTCGGCTCCGTGGTTCATCACAATGCCAACACAATCCTATGGCCGATCATTCACGAAGCTCATCCCTCATCAATTTTTTTGGTGTGGGAGCTCGGATGGTAGTATGAGAGGACTCCAGTCAGGTTGAGTCCTAATCTCCCTAGAAGTAGTCAATAAAAACCCTGCTAGATTATAATAAAGCCACTCCTATCTTAGAAAGGAGTATAGCTATGATTTAGATTAGCCCTTAGGGCTTAGTAGTCATCGCACCTCTTACTGGGCAAGTCGGCTGGGGTTCCCCTACTAAGGTCGGCTATAGAGCCAATCTAGCCGTCCCTTGTTCCTATTAAGGCAGGATGGCTATAGGAGGGGTAAAAGGGTAATTCTACTTAGATAAGTGCCCCCTTAGGCTAGGACTTTGATCCCTATTTAAGATGTATCCACCCTCCCCCCCCTCTTTTAAACAAGCAATTATCATCTTTAATTCAGCCTTTGTGCCGAGTCTAGGAGGGAGGAACCCCTATAGTGTTCTAAGGGTTGATCCCCCTCAAGAATCAAAATCTATAGGGCTCCTTCTGGGGTTCTATCATCTGGTATCAGAGTAGCGATCTTGTTGCCCCTGTAGCCATCATTAATGCCTCCACCTTCCCAAGTAATTTCCACAATTGCTGCGACACACGCCTCCACCTTCCACCCCAACCGCAGATCAAATCAATCTGCCACTGCCCCCTGCATTTGATTTGGAATTTTGGTATATTTTTATAATACATACCTCTTTAATACTGCAAAACCCTTCATATTATATATGAGAGAAGTTTTTTAAAGCTTTCTTGCTATAATTTTTTACCATCGCAAATGTTATCATCGTTGAGAAGGTGAAACACTGTAGAAATTTTCAGCCGATATTTGCTTCTTGAAACTAAACTTTTAATTATCCTTTTTGGTTGAAACTTTTATACAATTTTATAGATCATCTTAGCTATCATCTAAGACTAATCTCATGAAAAAACTCCTTCTGAATCTAGACTTATAACACTGTAATTCTTTATTGCATAGTACTAAAATTTTATAATGCAGAATCTACCTTCCGTCGATTGGCCCCTTGAAACTAAACTTTTTTCGTCCTTTTTGGCTAAAATCTTTATACAATTCTCAAGATCAAGTTGGCTTTCATCTGGCTTTAATTTCATGAAAAAATAACTTCTGAAACTGGTTTCCTTGTATGATCTTTCACCATCATACAGTTTTGGAATTTTACGATGAAGGAATTGACCTTGCATCTTTTGCCTTATTTTCCTACTGTTATGCTGCCAAAATTTCATCAAAATTTCTACTGGTATTGACAATATATAAACAAGGGTTTTTGAATAATTTTCTTAAACTTTCCCTTGGAATTTACATCGAGAAATTATCGTTTCTCCGATGCAAAAATCGATTCAGCAGGACAACACATCGCAACACTTCTTTTCACTGAATTTTATCAGATTTGAGTATTATTTTTTGTGGGATTTTGGACTCTCCTTTCCTCATCACCAAACCCTACCATCCTCACCAAAAACTCTTTCAAATATTATCCTAAACTGAATCCAAACAGCCCCTAAATCAGCCATCTAAATCAGCTTACTTCCTTATCGATCCACTTAACTTTCTAGAAAACTTTCCATACCGAGACACCTACCTTTGCTGCCATCTATCCCAGATCTAAAATCTATTTTCCTAACCTTTATCTACTACCATCACAGCCCTAAAACCACACCAATTTATAGCCTAAACTCCATAAAATTGTAGCTCAAAATCTGCCCTAAAAATCGTAGTCTACTTCCACCAAAATAGATCCACCTTCCAACCAGCCACCCCTTCTCCAAAATTCCCATGCCACTAACTTGACAATAGAAAAAGATCTTAATATTACATATTTTGAGACATATACTATGGCATCTGAGAAGGCTATCGATGCAAAGCGTGAAGCCTTTGGAAACCATATGGAAGAGAAGATACGATCCCTTTTTGCCGAATTCAGCATTGGCCGACTATCGAACCTGACAAAATCACAACATAGAGAAACTTCAGATTGGTGAGATGATCTTCAAGAATACGGCTACATCACCTCCGATCTCAATAATCCACACATGAAGGTTGACTTCCCTAGATGAGAAGAAGGAGACCCGATCGGGTGGATCTCGTGCGCGGAGCGCTATTTTCGGTTCTACTGAACCGCCGACGCCACACGGGTGGAGATTGCTGCCATCCACCTCAAGGGAGATACTATTCAGTGGTTTAATCAGTTTAAGCATACCCATGGAGGACTCTCTTGGCAGTGATTCAAGGAAGGACTACTAGATCGCTTCGGACCAACCAATTTTAATAACATCGACGGACAATTGGCAAACATTCGTCAAACCTCTACAATATAAGAATACCAAACAAGATTTATATGTTTATCTAACCAAACTGAGAATTAGTTTGAGAAATAACTTTTAGGTACTTTTATCAAGGGCCTAAAGCTAAAGATCTGAGGAGAAGTAAAGGAGCGACAACCATACACTCCTATGGCAGTAATTTCCTTCGTGCGTATCCAGGAAGAACAATTAAACCATGAGGTACGAAGGACAAGGGTCACTCCTTAACCAGCCATGCTGAGACCTACTGCCATCCAAGCCCCTGCACCAAAAAAGTTGACAAGAGACGAGCTTCGCGAATGATCGACCAAGGAGTTGTGTTGGCATTGTGATGAACCGTGGAGCCGTAAACATTACTGGAAAAAGGGTCGGCTCCTCATGATTGAACCAACAAAGGATGAGGATATTGAAACATCTGAAGAAGCCCTTGAACCTAAAGAAGAAGCCATGGAGGAAGAGTCTCAACCAGCCAACTACGCTGTGCATGCATTGGCCGGTTATTCCAACCCACAAATGATGAAAGTTGGAGGACTTCTAAAACAACAACTCATCACCGTTCTCATTGACACGGGCAGCACTAATAACTTTCTCAATAGTAAGGTTACTGCACGTTTGGTGCTTCAAATTGAAGGTTGTAATGAGTTTATCATAAAGGTCACCGATGACCAAATCTTTAATTGTGACCAACGGTGCCCGCAGGTGAAACTACTCCTCCAAGACCAAAAAGTGGTAGCTGATATCTTCCTCCTACCCATCGATGATTATGAAGTCATACTTAGGACTGAATGGCTCACAACACTAAGTGTTATCTCCTGAAATTTTTCTAAATTAATCATGAAATTTTATTACAAAGTGAGACAGGTCACGTTATGAGACAAGCATGGGAGCCAAATTTCCATCGTTTCGCCGTAATAAATGGAGAAAGTTTTACATAAAGTACATGAGGATTTTTTATGCATATTTAGCAGCCATCTATGGGGGAGAACACAGAAAACTCAGATCCTAAGCTTGCCCTTTGCTTGAATGAATTCGCGGATGTTTTCTTGGAGCCACGTGGGTTGCCCCTTAACCGGCCGCATGACCACTGCATTCCTATTTTACCTGGCAAACCTCTAGCAAATTTATGACTATACCACTATTATTACTTGTAGAAGGACAAGATTGAGAACATTGTTAAAGAGATACTTGACACCGGGGTGATTCGATTGAGCTGCAGCCCTTACTCCTCACCGATGTTGCTAGTGCACAAAAAAGATGGTACATTGTCACGGGCTTAGCGGATTTTGCCTAAGCCGTGCGGCACCCATGCGTGTCCGTCCGCAAAGATCAGCCCTCCCCGAGATCTCCTAAAGTCCCACAAACTTACAAAAAGAGAAAACGGGCCAGAAGAAGCAATTCTCACGGGATCCACAAGCAACTGCTCAAGAAAACACTTTATAAAGTCAAAATATAAATTACACCCATGGACATTACAAACTCAGAGAGGTTGCACACAAATGATAATGGTCCACTACAGACCAAAGTCCCCACAAGTGCTTATAAGACACACTTGTATTTACAAGCCAAACTTGGCCATAAAGCAAATCAAACTAGGGCTACTAAGCCTACTGTAAGCCTGCTTCTTGTTGTACAAGATATGTACCTAAACCGAAGGACACAGACTAACACAAGCATTTCATCGAACACCTTGTTTATATTGTTGTCCGTGATATTCTCCCCCACTTATTCCTTCGACGTCCTCGTCGAAGCCCCGAGACTGCATCTCCTCGCATTCTGCTGAATCTTTAATCTTCTGCTTTGGCTGCAACATGCCCCTTTGGCTCCTAGCCGCTCTCCGCCGCTGTTGTTGAGTAGTCGAACTCTAATCCGCCATGCTGCTTCAACTCGCCAATAACTGAATCTGGTGTGGGGTTGGCTGAGTTGTGCTGATCCTTGTTGGTTCTCGCGGATCCCTCTGATGAAGGAAAAGACCTGCCTTATTATGTGTCAGTATCGCAGTATACTCATATTGCTTGAACTGGGTAGATGCTTGTTGGAGCTTTAACGAGAATCGCCTCACAGACTTTAAAGTTTTTAAGGTCCTTTCTCCATAATGTTTGCCTATTGAACCTTCTTCCGCTGTTAGTTGTCACTTCCAAGTATGTCCGCATCACTCCCTCTTAGTCAATTGGAAAATGAAGTGGAAAAACTACTCTCAATAGCATTGATTACCAACGGTGAGGATTTGACAACCATTGTCTTCCATAAGCTTTCTTTGAAGGGTCACTGAACTTGTGCACCCCTGCTTGGATAAGTAAGAAAACTCGGTGAAGTATCCAAGCCGCATGAAGGGAGTCGACATAGAAGATGAAACATGGAACGGAGGCACGGAGTTTTCCTTAGATAGAGGTCAACGGCATGAACTCTTGTAGAGGCAAGAGTGGGATCATGTCATTCCATGGGTTCTTCATTCTGATGGGACAGACTTATTTTGCATGGTGCTAAAGATGAAGGGAGTTTTAAGGCACATGCAAGCTACGTAAGAGATGCATTTGATGGAGTAACTAAGGTGATTCAACTTACGGAGGCAAAGTTAGGATCATGAGACCTTAGTACGGGGTAAGAGGATGAAGAGGCAAGTACTCTTGAAGAATATGCCACAGTGTTGCCATTTGAGTTGTCAAGAACAGGAGGTGCATAGCAAGATTGTGTTGGTAGGGGATAGAGGCCCAAGATCCAGACAATGGTGCACCAACTCTAGCGAAGTCAGAGGACTTCAGGAGCTACTAGGCGACGGACTGTCCTAGAGCTATGCTTCGTCCAAGTGTAACCCAGGAATGGGGGGGACAAAGGGGAATTGCCAAGGGAGCGAACTAAAAATCGGAGATGGTGGAGGCCCTATGATGTGTTGGCAGAGGCCACACGTGGAGAAGTCGTAGTCTGAGTTCATCACACGAGAATCTGTATGCAATGGAGATGTCACCAGGAGGCGACATAGTGCAGCGGATCGTAGTGGAATAGTTCGTGGCAATACAATACAGGCAATCTTGTCCCGTGAGGGACAAAATCATGCGGAGGTATGATCAGGAGTTACTGGGACCTCCACTTTGGTGTACGACACAACAAGAAGAAGGGCTATGGATTCAAGGAGTGAATGTCGTAGTACCGCAGAGGCGGGTCTTCGTGTGTGCATCAAAGCTTGCATTGGATGAAAGCCTTAGTCATCAGCATATGGGAGCTGTATACCACCGAGGAAGAAGTCCAAGTGCACGTACCAGTGAGTCCCATGGAGGGGACATGATCATGTGAATGATCAGGAGCTGTTGGGAGCTTCACTTCGGTGAACCATGCAACGACAAGAAGGGCTGTGGATTCAAGGAGTGAATGCCATAGTACCGCAGAGGCGGGTCTTCCGTGTGTATGCATCGAAGCTTGCATCAGATGAAAGCCTTGGTCGAAGATATGGGTGTGTACCACCGAGAGAATAGTCAGATTGCAAGTACCAGTGAGTCCCATGGAGGGGACTTGATTAACCGGAGCAGTTGGAGAGTTGGCCTGCTTCAGTGCTCACATTCGCTTAAGGGAGCCCGGCAAGTCAGAGGACAAGACCGAGTAAGCGAACATTGCTACCAAGGAAGCTAAGGAGAACAGAATCGGCGCGAGCCCTGCAACAAGATGGCAGAGGCCATGCATGAGAATTACAGTTTGTCTCTCCATCGACCAAGGAGAACTGCTAGGAGGACACAATAGTGTCGAAGCAGGTGGTCGAAAGGAGCGAGGAAGCGACGACGAGTCCAACGGGGCTCAGCTACCCAAAAGAAAAGTGTCGGTTAAAGAGGAGGTGGACTCGGAGGAGCTCCACAGTGCCATAGAAGCAAATCTACCGATCGCGAAGGAAGGGATGAAGATGCAAGTTAACAGATAGTAGTGCTATGGGCTTGGCAGTGCCATGGTACCGCAGATGCGGGACTTCCGTGAAGTCATCAATCCCTTGCTCTCATGAAGGAACATCATTGGTCGTAAAAGGGGCCAAGGAGGTGGAGAATGCAGAGGCAAACTCCAAGTACCAAGACGAGGCAGAAGGGCAGAGGCCAAGAAACTTCATAAGACCAATGTCGATGGGCTTCTCATCTAGATAGTTGAAATTAAGGGACTTCGGGTTGATGCAGGAGTGCTCGACCAAGGAACGAAGTAGGCAGTACATGGTACTGTACCTTTCTACTCAAGAGGAGTAGGCGGCAAAGGTGATGGAGAAGACGGAACAATCCCAAAGGCGACCAGACCTATCAAAGACTTACTCCAAGTTGGGGGACTCCAAGTTGGAGTAAACTTTTTAATATATCACGTCACACACATGCATATTTAATATATATTTACATCACATGTATATATATATATATATAGTAGGTATATAACACATATCAAATATACAAGCCACACCAAATGATCATGAGCCATCACCTAATATGATAAAGTCTGAGCCAATGGGCCTAATCACTCACAATAGGATCTATGTGTGCATCAGCACATCTCCATGCCCTATGATCATTGATCTCGTCATCATCGGTTCTGTCAGATCCTCGCCGTATCATCATGTATCGTGATCTCCCACCATAACATCGTGTTTCTCACTATCACCTCCACGCTCTCATTGGGCCTCTCCGTGTAGTTACAAAATAATCACAAGCACGCAGGCCCGATAATAAAGGAGAAAAACTGATGGCTCACAGGCCCTAATAATAATAATAATCACATGTACACACATCACATCACATGGTTCATAATCACTCATCCACATCATACATCATATGTGATAGAAGATAGGATTACGTTAAGATTTAGATATGATTTAAATAATATTAAATTAGGATTTAGATATGATTTCCCTAACTGAATGAGAAAATCACATAGGTTAGTTGAGGAAAATCCTCCTATCTTCACATATATAAATTGATGATAGATCAGTGAATCAATTAGGCTTTTTATTTCTACTTCCTATTTCAACATGGTATCAGAGCCCCTCTCTATATAAGAGAGATTATCTTTCTTTTATTCATTGTCCAACCACAGTTTTTATCTCTTCTTGCTGTCAAACGATAGCCTCTCGTCAACGTCAAAGCTCGAGACTTCTAGTGCGTCAGCTTTCTCTTCCCCCGCAGGACCCCGTCAGCTTTCTCATTCCTCTACCCAAGCATCCTTTTGCATGAGGCCATCTTTCTTATGCACCACCACGAGCAGCGACACCTTCCCTACCCCATCTGCAGCAGACGATAGCTTCTACACCTGCTTGCCAGCGCCGTCCCTCCTGCAGCCTCTGTTACTCTGTTCTCTCTACCAAGAGTACCTGTACGGGCCACCGCTCATCGTCTCTTAGTGCTCTGTAGAGAGGGCATAGCAAGTTCTTTCTTACTGTCAAGTGACAGCAAATCTACGATCACATCGCTTCTCTCACTGCCCTTCAAATCTATTGATCGCCCCAGCCATAGCAGCATCTCCTCCACTAAAGTCAACCGCCGCCCGACCTTACCACGTTTTACAATACAGCAGTCTCCTTGACATCGGGTCAAGATCTGCATCCTTCGTAGGAGCTTGATCTTATGGGGACATGATAGTTCGATCTAATCAGATTGTCGAATTTGGCTCCAATAAAATCATCTGCTCCTTCCTTCAGATTCATTGTCATCGGTTCAAGATCAGTGTCCTTAGTTCAAGATCGATATCCTTACAGGAGCTCGATCTTACGAGGGCATGATAGAAGATAGGATAAGTTAGGATTTAGATATGATTTAAATAAGATTAAATTAGGATTTAGATATGATTTTCCTAACTAAATGAGGAAATCACGTAGGTTAGTTGAGGGAAATCCTCCTATCTTCACATATATAAATTGACGATGGATCAGTGAATCAATTGGGCTTTTCATTTCTACTTCCTATTTCAACAATATGTACACATTATAATGTAGGATTACTAGATAATAATTAATTAATTAAACTATTTAATTAATTATTTTTTAAAAATCGAGACATGCTAGAATTTCTCGAATTGTCAAAGGTATATTAGGAATTATGGACAAGAGAATAAACCTCAAAATTTTTAGAAAAGTCAAGGGTATTTTTAAAATTCTGTTGAAAAGGATAGACCTCATAATTCTCAAATTTTGAAGGGCAGTATCATCCTTTTACTGAAAGGAAAACCCTAACCCTTTGCCTCTATTATTGTGATCGCCATTGTTACCCGTGCACAAGCGACGAGGCTGTGCATTGTTGGTTGCCCCCTCGCGGTAATTGTTTGTAGAAACCAAGCAGGAGCATCACATATGTAGTGGAAGATCAAATCAAAACATGTTTCCCAATGTAGATCAAATCGTCTTGCAAATGATTGGCTCATGAGAAAGATAGATTATTTAATTTGGGAGATCATATATCCCTACTTTTCTAGATTTGAATGTAGAGGATGAGGGAAGTTAAACATTCTCCTCTCTAGCAGTATCCATATGATGGATTGTTGCAGTGATACTCCTTCAATCAAAGCCACAAATCTTGTAACTCTTACACAAAGGGAGGGAGGATAATAGGATGTGGTGGCCAAAGTTGTAGCCTCCCTGCCTCCTATTTATAGAGAGTCACAAAAAACCACTAGGGGTCCTACCTTAGTAGGTATTAGATCTTCATCCACTTATCAACTAATCTTGTAATATTGGATCTCTATCTAATAATCTCCTTTGGCCTATAATTGGGCCTTATACAAGAAGCCCATCAGTGTACGATCTCATCTAATGAGAATAAGGTTAATTGGATCTCTATCCATTCTCTATTCCTCGAAGTATCCACCATATATGTGTGACTCTCTAGGCCCGATACTGAGTCGGTCATGAATCACTCCCATCATAAGTCCTTCTAATATAGTGAATTATTATCCCAATAATAATTCACTCGACTCATTGACTATAGATATACAAGGCTACTATGTTGTAGTCCTCAAATGGTACAGGGTGATCGAATCCATCGACCTTATCTATCCACAATTATCTTGTATCTATAGTCCCTCATCCAACTAATATCTCATATATTATATATTGGACATGGTACTGTCAGGCCATATATTGAATTCTTCCAAGTCTCGCTCTAATTGAATTCTACCAGAGAACTCCTCTCTCAATCCGAATGACCTTAGCTAGAGATTTTTCTGAGCATTCACACATGGGATATTCCTCTCGTGATACCCAGAGTAGATGATCCTTTATTGACACTCATTGCCTACGTAAGGTTAGCTACTAATCCCGATAACCGACTAGATCTATAACTTTTCAAACCTATAAGTCCAGTGTTAAAGAAATGAGTACTCAAACAAGGCATCATTGGTGTCTCAAGTCTAAAGACCAAATTGATAGGACTCCAGCAGAGTTGAGTCCTAATCTCCCTAGAAGTAGTTAATAAAATCCTATTAAAATGTAATAAAGTCACTCTTATCTTATAAAGGAGTATGGCTAGAGTTTAGATTAACCCTTAGGGCTTAGTGGCCACCGCCCCCCTTACTGGGTTGGTAGGCTAGAGTTTCTCCCTACTTAGGTCGATTATAGAGCCAACCTAGCCGCCACCTATTTCCTCTAACGCAGATAGGCTATAGAAGGGGCAAAAAAGTAATTTTACTTAGGCAAGCATTAGTTTTGATCCCTATTTAAGGATGTAGCTACCCTCCCTCTTGAATCAAACAATTATCAATTTTATTTTAGCCTTGTGCTGAGTCTAGGAGGGAGGAACCCCTATAGCGTTCCAAGGGTTGATCCCCCTCAATGATCAAAATCTATAGAGCTCCTTCTAGTGTTATATCATATGGTATGAGAGTAGCGATCTTGTTGCCCTTATAGCCATCTCGGCCGCCTCCACCTTCCTAAGCAATTCTCACAATTGCTGCAACACGTGCCTCCACCTTCCACCCCAACCGTAGATCAAATTAATCTGCAGCTACCCCCTATGTTTAATCTAAAAATCTGGTATATTTTTATCATCCACGCCTCTTCAATACTGTAAGATTCCTTACTTTGCTTATTGAAGATTTTTTTCAAATTTTATCCGTTGTAAATTTTGTTTGTCGTAAACATTATCATCATTGCAAAGGCGAAACACTATAGAAATTTTCAACCGATTGTTGCTTCTTGAAACTGAACTTTTAATCATCTTTTTTGGTTGAAACTTTTATACAATTTTATAGATCATCTTAGCTTTCATCTAAGACTAATCTCGTAAAAATACTCCTTCTGGATCTAGACTTATAGTGCTGTGATTCTTTGTTGCATAGTACTAAAATTTTATAATATAGAATTTGCCTTCCTTATATTGCCCTCTTGAAACCAAACTTTTGTTCATCCTTTTTGGCCAAAACTTTTATACAATTCTAAAAATCAACTTAGCTTTTATCTGAGATCGATTTTTGGAAAAAATTCCTTCTAAAACTAGTTTTCTTGTGTAATCTTTCACCATCACATAGTTCTGAAATTTTTACAATGAAGGATCTACCTTTTGTCTTTTGCCCTATTTCCCTACTATTATGCTGCCAAAATTTCACCAAATATTTTATTGGTATTACCAACATCTAAACCAAGGATTTTTGTATAAATTCCTTGAACTTTCCTCTAGAATTTATGTTAAGAAGTCATCATTTGTCTGACGTAAAATTTGTTTGGCAGGATAGCACATTACGGTACCTTTTTTCACCAAATTCTATTAGATTTAAGTGATATTTTTTATGAGATTTTGGACTTTCTTTTCCTCATCTCTAAACCCTACCATCCTTATCAAAAAACTTCTCTAAGTCTTACCCTAAACCACACCTAAACAGCTACCCAAATCAGCCCTAACCGCAGCATACTTCGTTATCGATCCACTTACCTTTTCAGCCAACTTTCCTTACCGATACACCTACCTTTATTGCCATCTATCCCAAATCTAAAATTTATTTTCTTAACCTTCATCTACTACTATCATAGCCCTAAAACCACATCAATTCGTCGCCTAAACTCCACAAAACCATAGCCCCAAATCATACCTAAAACAGCCACAAACCACACCCAAAAATCGCAGCATTTGGTCCACCAACATTTTAGCCACCTAATCTCCGTTATCTCTTCAACTACAGCATGCATCTTTCACTACCCAATACTGCCAACAGTGACCTCTTGTTGTTATCCTCCTTGATCGCAGCCAACAGTGATCCTTGCAGCAAAAAGCTACCAATAGCGATCTTTCGTTGTAATCTGTTCACATCGCAGCCCGTAATAATCGTTCGCTGCTAACTATCTTGATCATGGCTAGCAACAAATTGAACACAACAACAATCGTCTCTCGCTCTATACCACTGCTGCCCTCCTCCACAATAGCCATGTACATCGCTGCCCTATCTTCCTCCTATTGTAGCCACACCCATGCTGCAACCGACGCCACCTGCAGCCACGAAGTCGCACTGCAGTTGCAGCCAATGTTGTTGTTGCCCTCTTCTTTCTCCATCATCACTACTGCCTTCCGACTTAGATCTCGTAGCTGCCATCTTCCGACAAATATTAGCTACTAAAAAAATCATATCCTCGAAGATATTGCAGCATTAACATTGCAGCATCACCGAAGAACTGCAACCAATGTTACTATTGTCATTTTCTTCCTCCATCGTTGCTGCTACCCTTGGCTACCATCCTCCACTTGGAGACTTCACCACCACAATCCTGACATCGCTGCTATTGCTGCCTTCAACCTGAAGATTGCAGCTACACTCTTTAATCGGTTTGATTTAATAGGTTGGAGATCCTTACATTATAACATCGGTGGGCTTATTTGAAGCCAAATTGGAGGCTCTTGAGATGCATATGGATGTTAATTATGTGCTTTCTTTGAGGAGTTTAGATTGGACTGATCACCAAGTCCAATGAGATCACAATACGGTGTAAATTTGGATTGTAAAAAGAATCTTAGCGAAGAACTAGCAATGATCCGTCAAGCCTCCACCATCCAAGAGTACCAAAACAGGTTTGAAAGGTTATCTAATTAAACTTATGATTAGTCTAAAAAATAGATATTGAGGACTTTTATTGAGTGCTTGAAGCTGGAGATTTAGGAAGAAGTTAAAGCACGATAGTCATACACACTTAAGGTAGCCATCTCCTTTTCACGACATCAAGATGAGCGATTGAACTATAAAGCTCGGAAGACTAGAGTTGCTCCCCGACCAGCGGCACCAAAGCTTTCACCTCCTCCTATAATCAGTCGACCCCCTCAGCCATAGAAATTAACAAGAGAAGACCTTCATGACGAATTGACAAAGGGGCTATGTGGGTGTTATGATAAACTGTGGAGCCTAGAACACAAATGTAAAAATGAGACACTGCTGATGGTTGTACCCACTGAAGAACCCAAACTTGAAGATATGACTCTTGAGCCTAAGGAGAAGGATACACCACACGATCCCTACCTTAGCCGACTACACCAACCTATAAAAATTAAAGATCGAAGGGTTTCTCAAGTAGCAGTCTGTCATCGTCCTCGTCGACACCGGGAGCACACACAACTTTATGAGCAGTATAGTTGTTGCCTACTTAATACTCCAAAAAGAAGATTACAATGGGTTCGAAGTCAATGTAGTTAACGGCCAAATTCTAAAGTGAAACTAGAAGTGCCCGCAGGTTAAACTAAGCCTACAGGAGCAAGATATAGTTGCTAATTTTTTTCTCCTCCCTTTGATGGTTTCTATATAGTGTTTGGCATTGATTGGTTGTCCACGATTGGAGATATTTTCTAGAATTTGTTGATGTTAACCATGAAAGTTTTTAAAAGAGGAAAGCAAGTGATTCTATGAGGGAGCCTAGCGACTACAACCACAACACAACACTTGGAAGAGGTACCAAAAGAAGAATCCAGTGGTTTCTCAATTCAAATTCAAGAGTTTCATGAGATTGAAGATAAAAAATCCCTCCCACAGCTTACTGAATTTTTGGGCATCTCCACCCAACCGAGCCGACTACCTCCTCTAAAGCTGGCTAACTCCCATATGATGAATAGGCCAAAACTTCTACCAGTTATTGCTCGACCAGATTGTTTCATATAACCTCAGAAGGTCGAAGATAAAAGGATCATCCAAGAGATGACAAAGACACAGATTGTTCAGCCATGCTTATTTCCTGCTACGACACGTCCCTACATCCTTTTCCTCAGAGATAAGCTACTTTTAAAGTGTTACATTCTATCGAACTCACCATGGTTGCTGATGCATCACTTCTAAATCTCAGGTGACTTCCACGACTTTCCCTAGGATCGGACCATGATGCTTAAAGACTTCCTAAATGATGACCTCCGATCTATGGCCCAAGACCGTGAGAAAATTGAGCCCCTCCAGTGGTGAAATCAAAAAAGGGGAAGGATCATTCGTAGGACTCAACGAAGAGTAAACATCATCCCTCTTATTATAAAAAAAGATGCACCACCTTGGCCAAGTGGAATTATAGCCCTCATGACCATGATATCGTCCACACCAAATCATATCCAAATGTTTATCATTGGAGCAAACACATCTAAAGTGGGGGTCAGCACCATCCTCATGCAAGATAGTCAACAACAAGAAGAATTGAAAATAGGTCCTGAAAAATCACCACTCCTACCCACCTCAGACTTAGATCGGGCTCACACCACTAGAGATTTTATTATATGATAGCCCTCACTCCAAAAGAAGGCCATGCAAGGAAAAAACTTTCCCTAACAAACGCCAGAGCAGAAAGTTTCTTGAGAAAGATCAAGTTCCCCTTCATCTCCAGCTCCACCAGTATGAAATTTAAGCCTCAAGAAAGTGGTCTCCTTATTTCTTTAGGCCTTAAAAAATTGGGGATCATATTGGAGCCCTAACCTGGAGATCAGATCCGTGCACTAGATCAAAATTATAGTTCATCCTCCAAGTATCCCACTTTAAATGAAAATTTAAAGACAACGACTCAGCTCAAGTTCTTCTAATTGACACCCAAGCTGATAAGGAGCTGAAGACCCAGTTCACTGAGTTCGTGGAACTTCAGCCTTGAGGATAAGGCTGATTTTAAGAGGGCGGGTTTGATAAGACTCCAGTAGGGTTGAGTCCTAATCTCCCTAGAAGTAGTCAATAAAATACTACTAGATTATAATAAAGCTACTCCTATCTTATAACGGAGCATGGCTAGGGTTTAGATTAGCCCTTAGGGCTTAGTAGCTGTCGCCCCCCGTACTGTGTTGTTAGGCTAGGGTTTCCCCCTCCTTAGGTCTGCTATAGAGCCAACCTAGCTGCCACCTGTTCCCTCTAAGGCAAGTAGGCTATAGAAGGGGCAAAAGAGTAATTTTACTTAGGCACGCACCCCCTTAGGCTAGGGTTTTGATCCTTATTTAAAGATGTAGTCGTCCCCCCTCTTGAATCAAGTAATTATCAATTTTATTTTAGCCGTGTGTTGAGTCTAGGAGGGAGGAACCCCTATAGCGTTCCAAGGGTTGATCCCCCTCAAGGATCAAAATCTATAGAGCTCCTTCTAGTGTTATATCATATATGCATAATTGGCACTATGAAATCACTGTTTGACATTAGGTATCATTAACTATACAATATTCCATAAGTGGACCAATCAGTGAACTCATTCTTCAATGAGTAAATGTATCATATCCTTAATATCTCTGCACAAGTGGTTATAAGACCAACGCCTCCATTATATGGACAGGTATATACTAATCAGTCTGTTCGGTTATCACGATATCCCTCTCAAATAACCTATGACAGGTATTATTTAGGATCTATGTTTAAAGGTGAATCGATCTCATTATCTAATTCTCATCATAAAAACTTTCAATGTCAATAGTATTCACTTTTTTATTTCTTAAAGTAATCAAAGATTTAGTCTTGTATGGTATTTCAATAATATAAGCATTAGATTCAAATTTAATAATATATCATATATCACATAATTAGCTAATACTATGTAAATTATATTTCAAGCCATTAATTAATAATACATCTTCAATCAAAAGGTTTGATGTGTTACCTACGGTTCTTTTTCCAATGATTTTTACTTTGTTGTTCTCTCCAAAGGTGACAACTCCTTCATTTAGGCTAGTGAGCTTAGAAAAGTAAGTTGGATCTTCGATCATGTGCCTTGAGCATCCACTATCAAGGCACCATTTGGTGCTCCTAGCCTTCGTTTGGAGATAAACTGACAAGAAAGATTGTTTTAATTTTGGTTCCCATTTTGCTTTAGGTCCCTCATAAAGAGCTTTACCTAATTTATGTAAAGGTCTTTAGTTGTTTATGGTTTCTTTAGGAACCCAAATTAATTTATGTGAAAAATAATTCTTAAATAAATATTTGTAAGCCATATGTCATAATCTACCATAAAAGTTATATTTTATTTTCGATGGTAAGTTTAAAGTAAGTCATTTAACGAAGGTAGTTGGCTTTTGTTGGGTATTGCCTACAAAGCCTATTCATTCTCTCCTATGAACATGACCCTTATTAGCAAGGATCATGTTTAGGGATTTATTCCTTATTTTAATTTTTTAATATTAATTCTAATGTAATATTTTCTATTCTAAGTTCTTCTAGACTTTTACATTTGATGCATGAACTATGTGATAATAATGCTACATGTATTTGTTTAAATACACTAACTAATAAATCATGATCTTTCTTAAGTAGTTTATAAGACTTGCTAATTTTTCTAAACTTGTCATAAAGCTCATGAAAAGTATTTAACAATTCAGCAAAAGAAATATTAGATGACTCACTTACCTCGTCATGGATGGTCATGAGAGCAGAGTTGGCAACTTATTCCTTGGAATGATCTTCTTAATCTAATGAGCTTGAGTCATCCCAAGTTTCTAAGAGTGTCTTCTTCTTATGGGATGACTTCTTCTTTAATTGAGGACATTCATTTTTGAAATATCCAGGCTTTTTGCACTCAAAGCATATAATGTTGTCCCATTTTAGTTCATTTTTATTTTTATAATTTTTGTTCCTTTTATAATTTTTTATTTTTCTTGTCAATAGTGCAATGACATTATTCTCATCACTCGAGGTTTCACTCAAGGAGTCATCAGTAATTCATAATACTAAATCCTTCATGTTCTTAGGAAGGGGTTCTTTAAATTCATCATGAGTTTTATAGCTCAGTTCATAAGTCATAAGTGATCTAATAAGTTCTTCAAGAGAAATTTTTTTTAGATCTTTAACCTCTTGAATTGTAGTTACTTTAGGATCCCAACTTTTGAGAAGAGATCTTAATATTTTACTAACAAGATCAAAATTAAAAAAATAGTTATCAAGAGCTTTAAGACCTTTGATGACATCCGTAAAATGGGTGTATCTATCTCTAATGGACTCACTTAGTTTCATTCTAAACAATTCATAATTATGAACTAAAATAATAAATTTAGACTCCTTGACTCTACTAGTGCCTTCTTATGTGATTTTCAAGCGTATGCCAAATATTACAAGTAATATCACAAACAGAAACTCAATTAAATTCATTCTTATCAAGTGCACAAAATAAGGCATTCATTGCCTTTGCATTTAAAGAAAAATACTTTCTTTCCAAATCATTCATTTCATTCATTGGTTTGAAAGATTTTTTAAAACCATTCTCAATAATCTGTCATAAATCAAAATCCATAGAAATGAGAAAAATACTCATCATTATTTTTCAATATGTGTAATATATCTCATTAAATATGAGAGGACATGAAATAGAATATCCCTCGTTCATGCCAAACGAAGCCATTTACTCACTTGGTTATTTAGTACAATTAGTAGAACCTTGCTCTGATACCAATTGTTAGGATCAATTGACATTAAGAGTAGGGAGTGAATTAGTGCAAGTGTAAAAATTTCGGTTTAAGGAAAACTTTTCTTTCAAATATAATTGAGAAACCGGAAGTGTTTCTCTAAGTGAATCAAACTTAAGATCAAAAGTTTTGATTTACAGAAATTAAGTAAAGAGAAATACACTCACAGTTTATAGTGGTCCGACTAAAAACTTGGCCTACATCCACTTACCAAGTCCTCTTCGTCGAGATTTACTAGAGTCCACTACCGATCTTCTTTGGTTGAAGACTAAACTTTTACAAGCTTTTCAATCTCAACTCACAAAGGAGATCTCTTACAATAAATATAACACTTGACTTACTCCCTTGCCTTTTTCTTTCATGCACACTTTTTTATAGATTTTTTGTCTAATAACTTGTGTGAATGCCTGTGCTTAATGCAAGAAAACTTGGAGTACTTATAGATCCCAATTGACTTCAAAAGAATGGAGCCAAAATTCAAACGTATTAGAAAAATTAGAGTACGAGCGATACAACTGCCAACATCGATGGTATAATCACTGAAAGTTGCTAGGAAAACTATATAGTTGTAGTACAACTGCTAACCTGGGTGGTACAACTATCACCCACCGGTGGTTCAATCGTTAAGAATCTCAAAAAAGTGATTTCCTTCACTTTTCTAATCCTGATTTATACCTTCTGTTGACCAATTCTCAGGTTAACCAATTGAGCTCAACCTGAGCTCATTCCAATCTCAAATGTGGACCTGGTTGCCTAATATTGAGTTGATTTGGATTTCTTTCAAATTAAACTCAATTAGGACTCGATCCTAACTATGACTCATTGATTACAATAATACAGGACCATCAAGCTAAATGTGTCACGCCCCCACATTTGAGAGGCATGAACACATCATAAATCGGAAACCATTGTAAATTAGAAATACATTTAAATTTATCAATAGTCTGAACTCAGGATCCAAACTAATATTTGAGGGTACTGATTAAACATTTTCAAAGATTATTTACATCCATTCATAAAACCTGTGCAATTTATAAATCTTATATCACATCACTCGATAATCCACAAAACTCAAAGTTAACTTAACCAAAAATATTAACCACACTTACAAAACTTAACATTAAAAGATTCCACACAGAGAGATATTCTAACCTTTTTACAAGATACATCAGTTTATATTTATCTATAATATTTTATTACATGTAAAATATTCTTATACAATATCTCCCAATAAGACTTACCGAAAATCTGCATAGCATTCCACTCTCTCAACCCAGTTCTAACTTTTTCTGTAAGTGACAAGCTAACCTGTAAAATTTAAATAGCAACAGAGTAAGCATATATGACTCAGCAAGTGACTAATAGATCCAAGACAAAGAAAGGATAGTTTTCAAAACAAACTTGATATTAGATAGCAAGGCAAAGGTATAAGAATCCATAGGTAGCATCTCATAAGATACATAATCACAAATCATTTCATTTGAAATATACTTTGATCATAATAGTAGAGGAAGAGTAGTTGGAGCATATCATTAGTATGAAATATCTCGAAATTTATCAACGTCGTATGAAACAACTCAGAGCATATCTGCGGAATGTGAAATAATTTAGAGCATATCAAATGCATAAGAATGTCAAGCAGCATATCAATAACAAATTAAATATTTTGGAGCATATCATTGAGAATATGAAATATTCGGGGCATATCGAAGATGTATAAAGTGTTTCAGAAATATATCAAAGGCATAAGAAATATTTCAAAGTATATCAAAGATGCATAGGATATTTCGGAACATATCAATGGCATGTGAAATGTTTCGGAATATATTAATAGCAAATGAAACATTTTGGAATATAACAATAGCATTCGAATCATGTCAAAGACATATGAATTATTTTTGGAATATATATAAATGACAAATATTTCGGAGCTTATCAAAGATGCATAGGTTATATTTCAAAGCATATTAATGGTGTATAAATAATCTCAAAACTTATCAAATGAATAATTAAGGAATAAAAGCTCAAATATCATATCAGACATAATATTCATTTCATTCTTATCCAAAGCGTATAAACAAACTTATAAGCAATGCTTTGGATATTATATCAAAGACATAGAGGGTGAAGTAGGATCACAAACATAATATGGATCATCCATCGCTAAATAACCACCAAACATAAGTCTACCACATCTGGGAGCTCCATCCACCTACATCTGAGTGAAGTCAATGGGGCTAGCAAGAATATGGCTAGCTCTAAGCATAATACCCTTTACCATTTCTAGCAAAGGTTTAGAATATCCCACAAATAATAGAGTACAAAAGGACATAAGCAATAAAATTGGCATATATCGAAAGCACATGCAGAATAATAAATTATGTATATGCCTAAACAAAATAATATGGTATAACATTAATTAATACATAACATATTTAGATATATAAGGAAATCAAAGGCAAGAGCATTAGAGAATTCAGTTTTGAAATGAATGAAGCAAGAATGGGCAAAACTGATATAATCACTATTCTAGCAGAATTTAAAAGGCACATCTCAAAGTTATTTTGAACAATCAAATATACTCCAAAGTACTCAAAAATAATATCTTTGGAAAGTAAATCAATCTAAGTTTAGGTAAAATAAGTTTCATATAAATTGAAGGTCTCTATCAAGAGTTATTGATGATTTGGCAACCAAAGGTCTGAAATCACAATCCTCGTTTTATAGAATCCATAAGGTCTAACAAAATAGAAATTTTAACAATCATTTGAGATCTAAATCTTTCAAACCTAGTATCAAATGAAAGATCTATGAGCTTAGTTTCTAATGAATTAAGTTTTACATGAATCAGAGACTTCAACAGGGAGATATAAGTAATCCAATGATGAAAAGTCAGAAGCTATAGATTCTGTTTTATAGATTACATATGCTCATTAGAAGTAAATGTTTGGGCTAGCAAATGAACTCCAAATTCTTCAAACTTGGTTTCAAAAGAAAGATCTATGAATCAATTTTTTAAAGAACTATGTTTTGTTTGAAACCAAGGTTTTTACTGAAAGTTACAACTTGAACAAGGCAGATAGGTCATAGTCTCTAAAATATCATAGATTCACACTTTAGTAGCCAAGCAAAAGAGATTTTGGATTTGTTCCAAAATTTTCTTATAATCAAAGTAAGAAGAAAGATAAATTTTAGTAGAGAAAGGATAAAAGATATTATGTAGGATGGGGTTAGAACACTTGTCTTTGCAAATTTTGATCCCAAATGTGGATTTGATTCAAAATCTGAAAACCCCTAATTCTTCTTGTTCTTCTTCTTCTTCTTCTTCTTCTTCTTCTTCTTCTTCTTCTTCTTCTTCTTCTTCTCAAGTTTATGTTGCAGCCAAATCCCTTTCTTCTCTAATTGTTAATTGTCTAAGCTAGCATATGAGTTGTTAGGTGGCAAGCATGCATGCAAGGTGCTTATGTGTCACCTATGCAACATGCATAAGTGGCACCACTTTAAACTACATAATGACACAATGTCATCACCTTTTTTTTATAACTTAATGTGAATCTTACATAATTCATATCAAATTTTTAAGTTTTACATTTAGGTCCCTAGCAATAAGCTTTTAAACAAATTATCATATTTACAAATAAGTCCTTGCAAATAATCTATTATTAAATAAATCCTTATTAATAATTTAAAATTGATTATTACAAATATTTTAAAAATGAGGGATATTGCACTCTCCCCCTTTAAAGAAAAATTTAGTCCTCTAAATTTATCATAATCTATCGATCACTATGTAATTAAGAAAGTCTTAATATACTTTGCACATCAAACATACCAAATATCATTAGTGATCCTCAACTCATGCTATGATACCATCTCTGTCATGCCCCCACATTCGAGAGGTGTGAACCCATCATAAATCAAAAACTATCATAAATTAGAAATATATTTAAATTTATCAACAATTTGAACCCAACATCCAAACTAAAATTTGAGGACACTGATTAAACATTTTCAAAGATCATTTACATCCATTTAGAAAACCTGTACAATTTATAAATCTTATACCATATCACTCGATAATCCGCAAAACTTAAAGTTATCTTAACCAAAAATATTAACCATACTTATAAAACCATCAGTCTCAAAAATCTATATAAATGCAAAACCAACTATTTTTCACCACTTCATATAATTGTAAAACTTAACATTCAAAAATTCCACACAGAGAGGTATTCTAACCTTTTTACAAGATAAATCAGTTCATATTTATCTAGAATATTTCATTACATACAAAATATTCTTATACAACATATCTCAACAAGACTTGCCCAAAATTTACATAGCTTTCCACTGTCTCAGCCCAGTTCTAACTTTTTCTATAAGTGACAATCTCACTTATAAAATTTATATAGCAACAAATTGAGCATATAGAGCTCAACAAGTGACTAATAGATCCAAGACAAAGAAAGGATAGTTTTCAAAATAAACTTAATATCAAATAGCAAGGCAAAGGTATAAGAATCCATAAGTAGCATCTCGTAAGATACATAATCATAAATCATTTCTTTCAAAACATCCTTTGATCATAACAATAGAAGAAGAGTAGTTGGAGTATATCATTTGTGTGAAATATCTCAGAACTTATCAATGTCGTAGGAAACAACTTAGAGCATATCTACGGATTGTGAAATGATTCAGAGCATATCAATGACAAACGAAATATTTTGGATTACATCAATGAAAATATGAAACATTTTGATGCATATCAAAGATATATAAAGTATTTTGAAAACATATCAAAGGCATACGAAATATTTTGGAGCATATAAAAGATGCATAGGCCATTTCCGAATATATCAATGGCGTAGGAAATGTTTCGGAATATATCAATAGTAAATGAAACACTTTGGAATATAAAAATGACATCAAAACATTTAGGAGCATGTGAAAGATATATGAATTATTTTCAGAACATATAAATGACAAAAGAAACATTTTGCAGCTTATCAAAGATGTATAGGTTATATTTCATAGCATATCAATGGTGTATAAATAATCTCAAAGCTTATCAAATAAGTAATTAAGTAACAAAAGTTTAAATATAATATCAAATATAATAGTCATTTATTCTTATCTAATGTGCACAAATAAACTCATAAGCAATACTTTGGATATCATATCAAAGATATAGAGGGTAAAGTGAGAACATAAACATAATTTGGATCATCCATCGTTGACTGACCACCAAATATAAGTCTCCCATGTCTGGGAGCTCCATCTACTCATGTCTGAGTGAAGTCAATGGGGCTGACAAGAGTATAGCTGGCTCTAAGCATAATACCCTTTACCATTTCTGGCAAAGGTCTAGAATATCCCACAAACACCAAAGTACAAAAGGACATGAGCAATAAAATTGACATATATCGGAAGCACATGCGGAATAATAAATTATACATACACCTAAACAAAATAATATAGTGTAACATTAATTAATATATAATATATTTATATATATAAGAAAATCAAAGGCAAGAGTATATGAGTATTCAGTTTTGAAATGGATGAAGCAAGAATGGGCAAAATGGATACAATTACTATTCCAGCATAATTTAGAAGGTACATCTCAAAGTTATTTTGAATAATCAAATATGCTCCAAATTACTCAAAAATGATATCTTTGGAAAGATAAATCAATCTAATTTCAGGTAAAATAAGTTTCATACAAATTGAAAGTGTCTATGAAGAGTTATTGATGATTTGGCAACCAAAGGTCCGAAATCACAGTCCCTATTTTACAAAATACATAAGGTCTAACAAAATAGAAATTTTGATAGTCATTTGAGATATAAATCTTTCAATCATAGTATCAAATAAAAGATCTATGAGTCTTTTTCTAATGAATTAAGTTTTACATGAATCAGAGACTCCAGCAAAGAGATATAAGTAATCCAATGATGAAATGTCAAAAGCTACAAATTCAATTTCATAGATTATATATGCTCATTAGAAGTAATCGTTTGGGCTAACAAATGAACTCCAAATTCCTCAAACTTAGTTTCAAAAGAAATATCTATGAATTATTTCTAAAAGATCTAGGTTTTGTCTGAAACTGAGATTTGTACCAAAAGTTACAACTTCAACAAAGTAGATAGGTCATAGTCTCTAAAATATTATAGATTCACACTTTAGCAGCCAACCAAAAGAGATTTCAGATTTGTTCCAATTTTTTTCATAATTAAAATAAGAATAAGAATAAATTTTAGTAGAAAAAGAATAGAAGATATTATGTAGAATGAGGTTAGAATACTTGACTTAGCAAATTTTGATCCCAAATGTGGATTTGATTCAAAATCTCAAAACCCCCAAATCTTTTCTTCTGCTCTCCCTTCTCTTCTTATTCTTCTTCTACTTCTTCTTCTTCTTATTCTTCTTCTTCTTCTTCTTCTCAAGTTTACATTGTAGCCAAATCCCTTTCTTCTCTAATTGTTAATTATTTAAGCTAACATATAGATTGTTATGTGGCAAGCATGCATGCAAGGTGCTTATATGTCACCTATGCAACAAGCATAAGTAGCACCACTTTAATCTAGGTAATTACTCATATCATCACCCTTTTTTTTATAACTTAATTTGAATCTTACGTAACTCATATTAAATTTTTAAGTTACATTTAGGTCCCTAGAAATAAGCTTTTAAATAAATTCTCATATTTTGAAAATGAGGGATATTACAAAATGACCTAACCCTTGGCAATCTGATAACCTCTGGCATTCTTACGGTAAGTCTTACGGTCTTCCTCCAGTGATCTCCCGGTGTGTTCCTAGCAAGCTTCCTGATTCCTTTGGGAAACTCCTAGCGAACTCCCATGAGCTCTACTATATCGTCTAAACCTTGGCCCGATGCCCAAACTTGATCCTGGCTCATCATCTAGTCGTAACTTAATTCTTCCGTCATGGTTAGACTTGCATTACTTTCTCTAACACATAAATTAGATTAAACAATCATCAATTGATTTCACTATCAAAATCTAAGATTCAACACAAACCACCCTCAATTAAGGCCCAATGAACCCTTAATTGAGTTAGCATGGTTATACCCAAACTAACACAATCAAGACCTAAACTACGATGATCATGACATAAACAATTATAGAACATAAATCTTATGTTATCCGGTATATTAATGGTTCATCTGAACTCTCGATGCATCATGTTTTCCTTCGGTGTATTGGTCGATCCATCAGCATGTTGACTCTTGCATTATTCGGTCTTGACACAATGTTTGGTTCTTCTGGCCCGGTGCTCAATCTCTAACTCTAGCCCCACGTCTGATTTTTTTGCTTCAATTGTTTTGTCTTTTCATGATCGAAGATAGTCTTGCATCAATTTTCTTGAACATAGATTAGATTATAATTTCATCAACAAAATCTAAGATTCAATAATCTCCCCCTTTTTATAATGATAACTAATTAATAATATAGTTTAAACTAAACTTCCCCTATCTATAATGGCATATTAAAATAAAACAAACTTGAATTTAAATTTCGAATCATCATCACAACTTCTCCCCCTTTATTATCAACAAAAAGGAGAAAAATACAACTAGCAAGTTTTTTTAAACAAGCAAGTTCTTGAAACATACAAGCTAGTAATTCTTTTGAGATATGCTAGTTAGTAATTTTTTCTTCTCTTTTCAGATGTGTAAGATTGCATTTCTTTTTCTCCCCTTTGTCATTATCAAAATAAGAAAGAGAAGGGAAGGATTCAATAGTACAAAAATTTACATAAATATCATCACATGAAAAATAAAAGATCAAGTTGTAAATAACAAAAATCATGAATCATTTTGATAAATCTCTTCTTCTGTAAATAGCAAGAAGAAGGAATCATAGGAAATAATCTCGATTAAAAAGAAAAAGTGAAGTGTTGAAAACTATGAAATCAAGATAATGATCCAAAAAATATATATGAAAAGAGTTCATGCATTTGGTAGATTTAACATGTCTATCTCTTCTAATGAAATCAAATTTTTCCTCACTTAATGGTTTAGTGAATATATCTATTAGTTGATATTTTGTATCGATAAATTCTTCGGATATATCTTGATTGCTTATATAGTCATCAATAAAATGATGTCTAATTTCAATATACTTAGTTTGTAAATGTTGAATAGGATTTTTTGACAAGCATATTGATAACACACTTCATTATTAGAATTGTGTTGGTACTAAGAGGGGGGGCAGGTGTTTGTTGAATTAATGCTTTCAAAAAAAAATTACATCTATTGAAAAAATTGTTCAATCAAAACTTATATCATAAATATATTAGACTTGGAATGCACATGAGAGTAGTGAGCTAAAAAGCAAGCAATAAGAATAAGGCATAAGGAAAGGAACATATCAGATTTATACTGGTTTGATCGTTGTGACCTACGTCCACTCCTGATTCCTCCTTCGTTGAGGCCACCAGCATTCACTAACGATCTTCCTTCAATAGGCGAAGGACCCTTTTACAACCTTTTATTATTTTCACAAGTTTAGGAGACAACTTTTACAAATCTCACACCTCCCTTAGAATGACCTTTAGACTATTAAGAGGAGGGGAACTCTCAAGAGATTACAACAATGTTTGCACACTTAGAATCACAAATTCTTAATCTTAGTTCTTAGTTCCTCATGCAAGAATGAGTGAGATATTTATAGGTCCTAAATGATTTCAAAAGTTGGAGCCACAAATTTAAGATTTTAAATTCTCAGTATATAGGTGGTTCCACCACTATTAATGGGCGGTACCACCGTTGTCTAACAGTCTCTGAGATTATGTTCTGGCAGTAGTACCGCCAGCTTGGGCAGTCCATCACTTGACATAGTCTAGGAGACTGTGTTTGGGCAGTATCACTATCTGACACGATTTAGGGGGTACCACCACCTTACACAATCTGGAAGACTATGTCTGGGCAGTACCACCACTTAGTCTGGGCAGTACCACCGCTTAGCACCAACCAAACCTAACTTCGGGACACTGAAATGGGCCTTCTAATAGGCTCAAATCAGTCTCAAAAGGTCTAATGACCCCTTAATTGAGTTAGTATAGTTATACCCAAAACTAACTCAATTAAGATTTAAACTATGATGATCATAACATAAACATTTACAAAGCATAAATCTTATGTTGCCCGATATGTCATTAGTTCATCCAAACCCTTGGTGCATTTTGCTCTCCTTCAGTATATTACTCGATCCATCAATGTATTGACTCCCACAATATCTGATCTTGACACAATATTTGATTTTTATGCCTGATCTCTAACTCCGGCCCAATGTATGATTTTACTGCTTCAATCATTTTGCCTTTTCATGATTGAAGATAGTCCTGCATCACTTTTCTTGAACATAGATTATATCATAACTTCTTCAATTGATTTTATTATTAAATCTGAGATTTAATAATCTTCTACTTTTTGATGATGACCACCAATTGATAATAGAGTTTTAACTAAACTCTCCCTATCTATGTACAATATTGAAATAAACTTGAATTCATGATAACCTTCTAATCATAATTTTTTTGTATTAAAGTCATAATAATTTTAATGAAGGTGACTTTCATACTTTATATGTATATAAATAAGCATCATTATAATAAAATCATGAGTACTATATGCATAATATCAAATCATCAAGTTTGTTATAGCATGCATAATTCCAAATCATCAATACATCAAATTGTGCATCATAATGAAGGTGACTTTCATACTTTATATGTATATAAATAAGCATCATTATAATAAAATCATGAGTACTATATGCATAATATCAAATCATCAAGTTTGTTATAGCATGCATAATTCCAAATCATCAATACATCAAATTGTGCATCATAATTTTAGATCATATTGAAGTATTGCATGAATTAATTTTACATCAACATTACTTCTCCCTCTTTGTCATCAACTAAAAGGAAAAGAGTGCAACTAGCAAAATTTTGAAACATATAGGCTAGCAAGCTAGTGATTTTGCTTCTCTTTTGAGATGCGCAAGCTAGCACTTTTTGCTTTTCTAGAGATGAGCAAGATCGCACTTATTTCTCTCCCCTTTGTAATTATCAAAACAAGAAAGAGAAGGGAAGGATTCAATGGTGCATAAATTTACATCACATGAAAAATGAAAGATCAAGTCTTGAGTACTGAAAAACCATAAATCATTTTAACAAATCTTTTCTTTTGGAAATAGCAAGAAGAAGGAATTGTAGGAAATGACCTTGATTCAAATGAAAAATTCAAGTCATGAAAATCGCGAAATCAAGATAATGATCCAAAAAATATACATGAAAAGAGTTCATACATTTGGTAGATTTAACATGCCTATCTCTCTTATAATGAAATCAAAATTTTCCTCACTTAATAGTTTAGTGAATATATATGCTAACTGATATTTTGTATCAACAAATTTCAAGGATATATCATGATTATTAACATGATCTCAAATAAAATAATGTCTAATATCAATGTGTTTACTTTTAGAGTGTTGAATGTGATTCTTTGTTAAATAAATAGAACTAGTATTATCGTATTTTATAGGGATGTTTTTCAAGTAAAATACATAATCTTCTAAAGTGTTTTTCATCTAAATAACTTGTACACAATATGCAATGCTGCTACATATTCAGCCTCGATTATAGATAATGCAATAGAATTTTGTTTCTTAGAAGACCAAGAAATAAGTGCATGACCTAGGAATTGATCGATTCCAGATGTACTTTTTCTATCTATTCTATATCTTCTAAAGTCGACATCAATATAAGCAATCAAATAAAAATTTTTAGATTTTGGATACTATAATCCTAGATTTGGAGTTTTTTTAACCTAAATATTCTTTTAACTGCTTTATAATAAGATCGTTTAAGCTTGGATTAAAATCTTGCACACAGGCCTATACTAAACATAATATCTAGTCAAGTTGCAGTAAGATATAGCAAACTACATATCATTCTCCTATAAGTCTTTTGATCAAAACATTCTCCATCTTGGTCTATATTTGATTTTGTGGAAGTGCTTATTGGTGTGTTAATAGCTTTAGCACTATCCATATTAAATTATTTTAATAGACCTAAAGTATACTTAGTTTGACTAATAAAAGTTTCATTACTAAGTTGCTTAATTTGTAATCCTAAGAAGAATGTTAATTCTCCCATTAAACTTATTTCAAATTCTTGGCACATACTTTTGACAAATGACTCAGATAAATATTTGGTTGTAAAACCAAAAATAATATCATCAATATAAATTTGAATAAAAAAATTATTTTTAAAATTTTTAATAAATAATATGGTATCAACTTGTCTTTTGAGAAATTATTTTGAATGAGGAAAGAACTAAGCCTTTCATACCAAGCCTTAGGGGCTTGCTTTAATCTATGGAGAGCCTTATATAACTTATAAATATAGTTCAGAAAAAAAATATTCTCAAATCCGAGTGGTTGTTTAATATAAACTTCTTCGAAAATAAAACCATCAAGAAGTGCACTTTTAACATCCTTTTGAAATAATTTAAAATTTTAAAAGAAGCATAGGCAAGGTACATCCTTATGAGTTCAAGTCTTGCCAAAGGATTCAAGGTTTCTTTATAATCAATACATTCTTCCTGGTTAAAGCCTTTAGCCACTAATTTAGCCTTGTTTTAAATCACGATACCATATTTATCTTGCTTATTTCTGAAGACCCATTTAGTGTCAATTACAAGATGGTCACTAGGTTTAGGAACAAGCATCTATATCTTATTTCTCTCAAATTGATTCAACTCCTCATGCATTGCAAAAACCCAAGAATCATCTTTTAGGGCATCGTCAATGTATTTTGGTTCAATTTGAGATAGAAATGCAGCATTAGCACAAAAATTTTTAAATGATGAACGAGTTTGAATACCTTTTGATGTATCTTCAATTATTAGCTCCTTAGGATGAGTATCTACATACTTTCATTCCTTAGATAAGGATTTCTTGGAAGTAGATGCATCTAAGTTGCTTTGGAGAGAAGAATTTTTATTCAAATTTAAAGTACCAAAATTAATTTTATTCAATATGGGAATCTCATTAAAAACAATATAAATGTTTTCCTTAATAACTAAAGTTCTTTTTATTAAAGACACGATAAGCTTTTGAACTTGAGGAATAACTAAGAAATATGCCTTAATCAGATTGTACATCAAACTTTCCTAAGGCATCTTTTTCATTTAAAATAAAATATTTATAATTAAAAATTTTAAAATATAAAATATTGGGTATTTTAGTATCCCACAAGTCACAAGGAGTTATAGAAAGTAGTGGTCTTAGGAGAATCATATTCATGATATAACATGTCATATTAATGACTTCGGCCCAAAAATATTTGAGTAGGTTATATTTATCTAACATGGTTCTTGCTATCTCTTGTAAACTCCTATTTTTTCTCTCAATAACTCTATTTTGTTATAGATTCTTGGAGTGGAGAAATCATGGTCATACCCATTTAACTCATAAAAATCTTAAAAATCATGGTTTTTAAATTCACCACAATGATCACTTCGAATATACGAAATTATAAAACCCCTTTTGTTTTGAACTAGTTTACAAAATTTTAAAAAATATTTAAAGTAATCACTTTTGTATGCTAAAAAATATGTCCAAGTAAATCGACTATAGTCATCTACGATTATAAAAGTATATTTATTACCTCCTAGACTTGTGGTATCTATTGGTCCAAATAAATCTGTATGTATTAATTGTAGTAGTCTAGATGTGCTTAATTGATTCTTAGATTTGAAACAACTTTTCATTTGTTTACCTATTTGGCATGTGTCACAAACTTTATCTTTTATATACTTAATTTTATGCACACCTCGTACAAGTTCTTTAGTTGTTATTTCTGTAATTAGTTTCATGCTTGCATGACCTAATCTTCTATACCAAAGCCGTGTATTATCATTTAAAGCCAAAAAATAAGTTACATCATAGAAGTCATCAAGATCAATAATATATACATTATTGGTTCTTAAGGTAATAATTAATTTATTTTTGTGAGATATCTCTATAATACAAGCATTAGATTCAAATTTTATGATATAAATCTTATCACAAAATTGACTAATGCTTAGTAGGTTGTGTTTTAAGTTGTCTACTAGTAAGACATCTTCAATCAAAAGGTTAGACTCGTTACCTATATTTTCTTTATCAATAATTTTTCTTTTATTGCTATCTCTGATTGTGACATACCCTCTGTCTCAACTAGTGAGCCTTAAAAATTATGATGGATCCCTAGTCATATGACTTGAGCATCCACTATCAAGATACCATTTTTTGCTCCTAGCTTTTGTTTGGGAACATACCTATATAAGAAAAGGTTTTACTTTAGATACCCATTTAACTTTGGGTCTTTCATGGTTGGATCTATGACTTTTGACCTTTGGCATTAAGTCATTAATTGTTCCTTTAGAAACCAAAACTAATTTTGTTAAGATCAATTAGCACTAAGAGAGAGGAAGGGTGAATTAGCGCAAGTGTTAAAAACCTTAGTTTTAGAAATACTTGCTCGAAATAAAATTAAAAATCAGAGGTGTTTCGTTTAAGTTGAATATATGACTAATTCAACTATGAACAATGCCAAGTTACTATCTTGCTTAAAGAAAACTCGAACAAGAACATGTAAATTCAAAAATGAAAGTTAAGGAAGGTTCACAATTTATAGTAGTTCGACCAAAACTTAGCCTATGTTCACTTTTCGGTGTCCTCCTTCTTGAGGCCCACCGGTGTCCACTAATGACCTTCTTCGAGTGAAGATCACTCTTACACTTCTCTCTTTCCTGTTCATATATTCATAAGAGGAACTTTCTTATCAGAATCTTTCTTCCCTTACTCTCTCTTTTCACTTGTAGCTCACAAGGGAAGCTCTCAAGATTTTTACAATACTTTTCACAAGAATTTTCTTCCTTTTTCGTTCCCCACAACTTTTTCTCTAAGCAAAAAAAATTGGGATATTTATAGACCCTAATTGGCTTCAGAAATCAAGCCAAACTCCAACCAATCTCGAAAAATCTAGGTACTAGTAGTACTACCATTAAAAGCACCCCTAAAACAGTGGCAGCGGAGGTACTACCATCGCTTGGGTAGTACTATCGTCACCCACCAGTGGTACTACCATCAGGAATCCTACAAAGCCACTTTTTCAATACTTTTATGTACCTGAATCATACCTCCTATTGACCCCTTCCCTGGTCAACGAAATGAGCTCAACCTGAGCTCAAATCTAACCCAAAGTGGACCCAGTTACCTCACATTGAGTTAATTTGGATTCCTTCAAAATCTAACTTAAGTAAGACTTAAAACCAATCGATGCTAATAATGACATACTAATACAAATATAATCAATATGGCCAATGTATCAAGTGACCTTCCTAACTCCCAATGGTCTCCCGGTAACCTTTGGTGAACTCCCAACAAGTCTCTTGGTCATCTTGTTACGAACCCCCGACATATTCCCGGCAAGCTCTATATCACCTTCTGCGAGCACCCGACGAACTCCTGGCAAACTCCCAATCACTTTCGGTGAGCTCCCGATGAACTCTCGGCAAGCCCCCGATCACCCTCGATGAGCTCCCAGCAAACTCCCGATAAGCCCTTGATACCTACTCTAGCGAGTTCCCACTGCATCGTTCGGACCCCATCTCGATACTTGAACTTGACTCCAGCCTAATATCTAATTGTATTGCTTTGTCATAGGTAATCTTGTATCACTCATATCTAACACACAGATTAATTAATAAAACTCATTAATTGATTTTATTATGATAATCAATTGATGATGAGTTAACCTTAACTCCTCCTATATAAATGACACAGGACAAAAAACAAACTTGAATTCAAAAGAACATAACACTTTTGAATTCAAGCATGATACCATTCATGACAAATTTTCAAATATTCATCTTCCAGCTCAAAAATTTAGCATAAATCATACATTCATAATACAACATCAATTTTCGATGTTTTAAAGATTTTAAAATAATAAATCATTTCGCCCCCTTAAATTATCAATCATTTCTCCCAATTTGTCATCTACAAAAAAGGAGAAATACTCATTTTAACATTTCTCATTCATGTTCAATATTTCTCATCAATTTACCATTTCTCCCTCTTTGTCATCAAGAAAAAGGTGAAATATTTAGTATACCATTTCTAAACAAATGTTCAAGATAAATATTCATCACATTACAAATAAAATATTATGTAATGTCATTTCTCCCCCTTTTGTTATCAACAAAAAGGTGAAATGCTTAGCATATAATTTTTAAACAAACATTCAAGACAAATGTTCATCATAGTTCAAATTTCTCCCCATTTGTTATCAACAAGAAAAAGATAAATATTGATCACATTTTTAAACAGTAAATATTTAACACAAACATTCAGTACATGAAAATTTTATTTCATTGCTCCGCCTTAGTAAAATAAGATGAAGGATATAATTTTCTCATCAAAATTTCTTTCTTCCCCTTTGTAAATAAAATAAAAGAAGAAGAAGAAGAAGAAGAAGAAGAAAAGGAGAGTGTGAAATCAAAGATCCAAGCATTTAGTGTCCCAAAGATAGTAAGTGGAGGAGAAATACTCAAAGTATTTATAAAGGATCATAAAAATCTCATTATAAAGAAGAGTTTTGAATCTCAATCTTATAAATATCAATTCTGAAGAGAATTATTTCAAAGGTGAGCTCAAAAATATGAGAAATCCAAGAGCTACTCATGCATTCATCTTATGTAAATTTTAAGCAATTCAAAAAATCTGAAAAATAGTAAATCATGCATTTGAATGGGTTAACATTCCTAGCTCTCTTCTAATAAAGTTAAATTATTCTTCATTTAATAGCTTGATTGTTAAGATATCAATTTTCTCCCCTTTGTGATTGTTAAAAATGAATATGATGATATAATTTTTCTTTTTACATCCAATCCTAATTACGACTAAAAGTACAAAGGGATCATGTCATTAAGGATGAATGATCAAATTGTAAGTACAAAAAAAAATGATTTCTTTTAAGAAATCTCTCCCTTTTTTTCTTTGTAAATAATGAAAATGAGTCTTAGGGTATTAAATAATCTTGATTCGTCAAAGATAAATCTTAAGACACCTAATTCATTTAGATAAATTTTTTAAATAAAATAGAAGAATGTTCTTAAAAAAATCTAAATTATAATTGTGAAGAACATAAATATCTTTTTTTATTAAAAAGAGGAAATCAGAGAGATTAAAAAAATAATTTTCATAAAGGATAAGTTAAGTCAAGAAGTCAAGAAAATCTCATTCAATTTTTAACTTATCACAAATTTAAGAAATATTAATTTGGTATGAAGTTTACCATTCATGAAAGGAAGTCATAAACAAATCATGTCATGAAATATATTAATATTATATCATGAATACCAAAAGACATGATTTAATTTTGACAAATCTACTCTTAGATGACAAAAAGAAATTTTAGGATATCAAATAATAAAGAGAACTTGACTCATATCAACTTATAAATATCGAGAAAACAATATCATGATTGGAACACTTCTATGATAAGTTGCACAGGAGAAAAGATAAAAGATCTTGATTCGTATATAGGAAACTTCAATAATATAATTCATAAGAAGAATATCTAGTTATAAGATTTTTAATTTCCTAAATAGTAACTAATAAGAAAGATCATAGAAGTTGGCATTTTGATTCCCATAAGAGATTTCCCAAGTCAGTAAATCATGGGAAGGTTCAAGATTTAGTTAAGAAAATTCTCACTCAAATTTCAATCATAAAAATCATATTTGTAGTTTAGGAGATTCAAATGGTATCACTTTATCTTTTATTGGAGGCTTGATAGGCTATAATAATTTCAAAAAGATTATTCCTCCTTTTTAGTTGTTTCGTGTTATTACTTTTAAAAATGACTTCCAAATCTATCTATGGTCTTTTAAAATTAAAAAAATAAATTTTATTTAAGAAAGAAATCATCAAGATTATTACAATATAAAATTTCTAAACGAGTAAAACATTTTTCAAACAAAATCCTTATGATTATTACAACAAGATATTTTAAACAAAATCTTTTTATTTATTTTCAATCCAATGATTTTTCTTTATTAAATGAGTCTAATATGTTACCAAGAAATTTTCCTTCTCATTTTTTTAAAAAATTAATTTTTCGACCATATTAGAAAATAAAGCATGATTTCATATATATTTTTTTATTTTAAATTCAAATTCAGCATTTAATTTTTGAACCCCTTTTTTTATATTATTAGTCTAATTTATTTTTATACTAATATGTTAAAGTTAAGGCAATCAAGATTAATTATATCAATGAATCATCTAATTATTTATTACTAATAATTTTATTTTAAATAATTTTTCTTATTATTAACTTAGGCTAGTGAGGTTAAAAAAGTGTTAGATCTCATGTGCCTTGAGCATCCACTTTCAAAACATTATTTAGTGCTCTAGTCTCTTTAGGAGGCAACTTTATAGTATGAGAGGTTTTGATTTAGTTACTCTTTTGAGTTTAAGTTTGGGTCCAATTAATTTATGTGGTCTATATTTCCTAAATGAATACTTATAAGCAATGTGTCCATATCTATCACAAAAATTACACCTTTTTTCTATGAAGGATCTAATGTGGGTCTTCTAACAAGAGTAGTTGACTTTTGTTGAATGTTACTCATAAAGCCAATACCTTTCCTATGAATATGATCCTTATTAGCAAGGATCATATTTAGAGATTTAATGTCTATCTTTAAATTTTCCAAGGTTTGTTGCAATATGATATTTTCTTTTCTATGTTCTTGTAATGTTTTATATTTAATGCATGAGTTGTGTGATTGTGCTCCTTCAAGCATTTCTTCAAGTTTACTAACTAGTGATGCATGCTCTTTTTTAAGTAGTTTATAAGATTAGTTAATCTTTTTAAAATCATCATAAAACTCATGAAAATAATATAATAATTCATTAAAAGTAAAAGAACTTTTAGATGGGTTACTTACCTCATTGTGGTTGGTCATGAGCATAAGATTTTTCACTTCTTGGTTGCACTCCTCATATTTGAAGTGTCTTGGCTTCTTGTATTCATAACAAGAGGTTTTATCCATTATTTTTATGATTTTTGTTTATTAATTTTTCTGATTTATTTATCAAAAGATTAAATTTCTTATCACTCGAGGTTTTACTTAAGGAGTCGTCTGTTGTTCTCAGTTCTAGTTCCTTCCTATCCTTTGGAAGGTGATGTTCTTATGTTCTAGTTCAATAATCTTTCAGTTATTTAAAAGGCCTTGTTCTTGTGTTTTGAAAGTAATTTCCTTCATGTTCTTTGGAAGGTGTTCTTCAAATTCATTTTTGCAAGTCTTTTCATTTAATGATTCATTCAGTTTAATCATGCTTTTATGTATCATTTCTAATTTATGTCAAATCTCAAAAGCCGAATCACATGTAGAAAGCCGATCAAACTTGGTTTTATTTAAAGCAGAAAAAAAACATTTATAGCTTTGGCATTTAAAGAAAACATATGTTTTTCATGATCATTCCAATCATTTATTTGATTGGATAACTTCTGAAAAATATTTTTGATAATACACCATAAATCAAAATCTAGCGAAATTAAGAAAATATGAATTTAAATTTTTCAAGAGGTGTAGTCCGTTCCATTGAACATAGTTGGACTTGTGATGTATTGAACCTTGTTAATGTCATAATAAGTCATTTACTCACTTGAATTTAAATTTTTTAAGAGGTGTAGTCCGTTCCATTGAACATAGTTGGACTTGTGATGTATTAAACCTTGTTAATGTCATAATAAGTCATTTACTCACTTGAGTGTTAATCCAATGAGTACAACGTGGCTCTGATACCAACTGTAATATCTCTTATTTTAAAATTATAAATTTATTTGTAAAGTAAGAAATATGTTTTTAAGTATTATAAGACCTAGTTATTAAATTTGAGGTCCTATTTGTAAAAACTAAAGGACCTAATCATAAATATTAAAAATACAAGGATTAAAGTATAAAATACTCCTTGAGACTCATTCTATAGGCTACCTTGTTAGGTAGGATAGCCCCCGGAATAATATCATTATGATGGTGGATGCCTCTTAATGGTGGAAGACCATGTGGAATCTATTCTAGTATAATATCTTGAAACTCTTGAGGATTGGTTTCATGTTTGTCGGTGGCTCCTTAAAATGTTTATTCTCTTTTATGACTACTAGAGCTAAGATATGACTACCCTTTCCAATTCACTCTTACACAGGACATAAAAACACAAACTTCCTTCTTTGGAGCATTGATTTTAGAAGGTTATAATGAAGTTAAAATAATTTTCTTTTCATTCACCTTAAGAGAGTATGTAGCCATCATACAATACCCTCCTATCATAATACCAAGGTTTGCCCATCACATTCTCTTTGCTTCTTCAGATTTTTCCACCAAAAAATGCATTCCTTCTAAGTTTGAGTGTCACATGCTTTACTTTCTTTTGTTCTAGTAGTTTATGAAAATCAAATATTCTTTCCATCATATTAAGCCAATCAATAAAATTGTCAATATTAATTTTACCTTCAAACTCTGAAATATCCAACCTTGGGTTGTATTCATTATATCAGTCATCTTGGTCTCTATGCCTTACCTAAAATCTTCGAAACTCTCTTGGGTAAGTCATATCATTATCAAAATCATACATTTAGGAAACATTTTCATGCTGATTATTTTTGTTCCGAAGTTCTTTAATAATTTTATTTTTTCCTGTAGACTGAGTATCAAACTTTGTAGCTGCAATCTCAAGGATTCAATGTCATCTACATAGCCACTACCTTCACCAACTGTATCTTTTCTATTCCACCTTGACATGATCTCTAGCCTTAGGCTCTGATATCAAACTGATACTAGGAAGGGAGAAAAAAGAATGTAATTCAGAAAAGAAAGAAAAAAGCAATAGTCAAATTGTAGAAAAGAAACAAACTTAGGTTCGAACTTACATAAAACAGATATAAATAGCTCACCACCAAATTTAAAGTCACAAGAGTATACAAAAAATTCACCACCTTAAGGAAATTAAACAAGGATACAGAATTGAATCAAAAGACTCACCATTCAAGGAAGCATCTAAGAGATATATAATTTAGAGAGACTCCAAAAAGCTTCTTCCAATATAAATCATGTATTAAACTTCTTTCTAGCCCTAGAATATCAAAATAAGTACTATTGCATGAAAGAACCCTTCTTGCATAGGAAACTATGATATTAAGTACTTTACATCTACTAATTAACCCCTTTAATACATACCTTGGTCATGAAGAAAAGTATCTTGAAATAATTTTAACTTTATCTAAGAAATATTCTCATGAGCTGTCATATTTGAGTGTTTACATCTACAATCAACACTCTCATGTCACCCCATTTTGTTATCAACAAAAAGGTGAAATGTTTAGCATACAATTTCTAAGCAAATATTCAAGATAAATGTTCATCATATTTCAAATTTCTCCCCCTTTGTTATCAACAAAAAAAGGAAATATTGATAATATTTCTAAATCTAAATATTTAACACAAATACAATACATAAAGAATTTATTTCATTGCTCTCCCTTAGTAAAAAATATTTCTTTCTTCTCCTTTGTAAATAGAATAGAAGAAGAAGAATAAGAAGAAGAAGAAGAAAGAGAAGGGGGTGTGAAATCAAAAATCCAAACATTTTGTGGGGGGGGGGGGGGGAGGGATACTCAAAGTATTTATAAAGGATCATAAAAATCTCATCATAAAGAAGAGCTTTGAATCTCAATCTTATAAATGTCAATTTCGAAGAGAATTATTTCGAATATGAGCTCAAAAATTCGAGAAATCCAAGAGCTACTCATGCATTCATTAAATTTCAAGCAATTCAAAAAATCTAAAAAATAATAAATCATGCATTTGAATAGGTTAACATTCGTAGCTCTCTTCTAATAAAGTCAAATTATTCTTTATTTAATAGCTTGGTTATTAAGATATTAATTTTCTCTCCCTTTGTGATTGTTAAAAAGAAATATGGTAATATAATTTTTTATTTTACATTTATATCCTAATTATGACTATAAGTATAAAGGGATCATGTCATTATGGATGAAAGATCAAATTGTAAGAACCAAAAGACATTATTTCTTTTAAGAAATATCTCCCCTTTTTTCTTTGTAAATAATGAAAATGAGTCTTAGGTGATTAAATAATTTTGATTCATTCAAGATAAATCTTACGACACCTAATTCATTTAGATAAATCTTTTTAATAAAATCAAAGAATGATCTTGATAAAAAAAAATCTCAATTAAAATTATTAAGATCATAAATCCCCTTTTATCAAAAATAGGAAATCATAGTGATTAAAAAAATTATTTCCATAAAGGATAAGTCAGGTAAAGAAGTCAAGAAAATCTTATTCAATTTTCAACTCATCACAAATTTAAGAAATATTAATTTGGTGATGATGTATACCATTTATAAAAGGAAGTCATAAACAAATCATGTCATACAAGATATTAATATCAAAGCATGAATGCCAAAAGACATGATTTAATTTTGACAAATCTCCTCTTAGATGACATAAAGGAATTTTAGAAGATCAAATAATAAAGAGAACTTAACTCATATCAAGTTATAAATATCAATATCATGATTGGAACTCTTCTATGATAAGTTGCATAGGAGAAAAGATAAAAGATCTTGATTCGTGTATAGGAAACTTCAATAATATAGTTCATAAGAAGAATCTCTAGTTATAATATCTTAAATCTCCTAAATAGTAACTAATAACAAAGATCATATAAGTTAGCATTTTGATTCTCATAAGAGATTTCTCAAGTCAATAAATCATAGGAAGGTTCAATATTTAGTAGAAAATTTTCATTTAAATTTCAATCATAAAAATCATATTTGTAGTTTAAGAGATTCAAATAGTATCATTTTACCTTTTCTTGAAGGTTTGATAGGATATAGATAATTTCAAAAAGAGTTTTCCTCCTTTTTAGTTGTTTTATGTGATTTCTTTTAAGAATGACTTCCAAATCTATCCATGGTCATTTAAAATAAAAAATAAATTTTATTTAATAAAAATATTAAGATTATTACAATATAAAATTTCTAAACAAGTAAAACATTTTCAAATGAAATCATTATGATTATTACAACAAGATATTTTCAAACAAAATCTTTTGTTTTATTTTCAATCAAATGATTTTTCTTTATTAAATGAGTCTAATATGTTACCAAGAAATGTTCCTACTCATTTTAAGAAAAAATAATTTTTCGACCACATTATAAAATAAAACATGATTTCATATATATTTTTTATTTTAAATTTAAATTTAACATTTAATCATTCCATTCAATTTTATCTCAAGACAACGTATACTTATTTAACTATTACAAGTCAATACAAACATACAAGCATAATCATAATCAAAATATCTCTTTCATAAATTTGAATGTATATATTTTTTTATTAAAAATAGTTAAAGTGTCCTCTTTTTTTTATATTATTAGTCTAATTCATTTTTATACTAGCATGCTAAAGTTAAAGCAATCAAGATTAATTATAACAATGAATCATCTAAAGATTCATTACCAATAATTTTATTTTCAATAATTTTTCATGTTATTACTTAGGCTTGTGAGCTTGAAAGAGTGTAAGATCTTAAGTCATATGCCTTGAGCATCCAATTTCAAGACATCATTTAGTGCTCCTAGCCTTGTTAGGAGGTAACTTTATAATATAGGAGGTTTTGATTTAGATACCCATTTGAGTTTGGGTCTCTCATAAAACATTCTTCTCATTTTTCTCTAATGGATTTAGGTCGTTTATGGTTCCTTTAGGAACCTAAATTAATTTTATGTGGACTATATTTCCTAAATGAACACTTATAAGTAAAGTGTCCACATCTAGCACAAAAATTACATATTTTTTTCTAGTGAAGAATGTAATGTGAGTCTTCTAACAAAGATAGTTGACTTTTATTGAGGGTTACTCACAAAGACAATACCTTTCGTATGAATAAGACACTTATTTGCATGGATTATGTTTAGGGATTTATTTCCTATATTAAAATTTTCTAATGTTTTTTGTAATATAATATTTTCCTTTCTAAGTTTTTCTAATGTTTCATATTTAGTGCATGAATTGTGTGATGGTACTACTTCATACTTTTCATTAAGTTTACTAACTAGTGATGCATGCTCCTCTTTATGTAGTTTATAGGATTTGCTAATCTTTGTAAAATCATCATAAAGATCTTGAAAAGAACTTAATAACTCATAAAAAGTAAAAGAACTTTTAGGTGGGTTACTTACATCATTGTGGTTGGTTACGAGCGTGAGATTTTTCACTTCTTGGTTGTGCTCCTCCTCTTTGAAGGGTCTTGGCTTCTTGCGTTCATAGCAAAAGGTTTTATCCAATTTAAGTTTATTTTTATGGTTTCTATTTATTAATTTTTCTGATTCATTTGTCAAAAGTTAAAAGTTCTCATCACTTGAGGTTTTACTTGATGAGTCATCTGTTGTTCTTAGTTTTAGTTCCTTCCTATCCTTTGGAAGATGATGTTATTCTATTCTTAGTTTCAAATCCTTCCTGTTCTTTAGAAGGTCTTGTTCTTGTGCTCTCAAAGCAATTTTATTCTTATCCTTTGGAAGGTGTTCTTCAAATTCATTATTGCAAGTCTTTTAATTTAATAATTCATTTAGTTTAATCATTCTTTTATGTGACATTTCTAATTTATACCAAATCTTAAAAGCTGAATCATATGTAGAAACTATTGAATCTCATATTTTGATAATGAAATAAATTGATGAGTGTTTAATCTAACATGTATTGTTAGATGAAGTGATGCAGGTTTAACCATGATGGTGAAAAAGAGTTAGAGACCAAACATGGACCTAGGATCAAGCTTAAGCATCGGGTCAAGGGTGGATGATGCGGTGGGAGCTCGTCGGGAGTTTGCTATGACTTCATCGAAGGTATCGGGAAGATCGCTAGGAACATGTCGGGAGATCGTTGGAGGAGGACCATGAGACTCGTCGCAAGGAATATCATAAGTTATCAGATTACGTGAGTGAGGTCATTAAGCTTGGTCGTCATATATGATTGTAATCCTTAATCTATAGGTTAAAGTTGAGTCTGAAATGAGTGTGATTTAAAAGGAATTCAAATCAACTCAATAAGGCAACCGGGTCCACTAAAAGGGTTTGATTGAGCTTAGGTTGAGTTTAATTGATTGACCAGAGAATTAGTCAACATGTGGTTCAAGTCAAGATTAGAAAAGTGAAGGGAATCATTTTTCTAGGATTCCCAACTGTTCAACCATCAGTAAGCGATGGGTATACCATTGTCGCCCAGGTTCTGACGGCAACTGTATCGCCTAGGACCGACGAGTAAACTACTTGCACCGGGTTTTTGGGCGGTTACATCGTCAACACCGATAGGTGGGTACCTAGATTTTTTGGATACGTTTAAAATTTTGGCTCTAAATTCTGAAGTCATTTAGGGTCTATAAATATTTCAAGTTTTCTTGCATTCTGTACAATAATTTTGAGGATTCTATTTTATAAAAATATTGTGTGTGTGAATTATAAGAAAAAGAAAAAGGGAAGGGAGTGAGCTTGGAGTTAGAAAAATTCTCAAATTCTCCCTTATAAGCTCAAGTTCTAAGGGTTTGGTCTTTACCCAAAGAAGATCAGTAGTGGATGCTGGTGTGCCTCAAGGAGGACAACTTGGGAGTGAATGTAGGCCAGTTGGTACCGAACCACTATAATTGTGAGTGTTCTTACTTGTTTCATTTACTATTTACAATTATCTAGTTCTTAATTGCTTTCAATAAAATACCAATAAACACTTATGATTCTATTTACTCTTTGAAAAGAAAGGTTTTAAGTCAAGCACTTCACTTACGACATTGCTTATCTTTTTATTCGGATTTGCTTATTCCTTATTGAGTCATTTTTAAGCAAGAAACTTAGCATTCTCTTTAAATCATTCATTTGCTTTACTTGAATGAGAAGCTTTAGATTTTTCTATCTTACTTCAAGTAAAAAAATTTTCGTTAAAATGAGAATTTACTCTTGCACTAATTCACACCCCACCCCCCACGCCCCCCTCTTAGTATCAATTGATCCTAATAATTGGTATCAAAGTAAAGTACTTACTCATTGGATTAACACTCACTTATGTAAATGACTTGTTTTGGCATGAATGTGAGACATTCCATTTCACATCCTCCCATGTTTAATGGGATGGATTACATGTATTGGAATATAAGGATGTGTATTTTTCTCATTTCTTTAGACCTTGATTTATGGAACATTGTAGAAAAAAATGGATTTAGAAAATCTTCCAATCCAATGAATGAGTGGAATGATTTAGAAAGAAAGAGTTTTTCTTTAAATGCAAAGGCTATGGATGACTTGTTTTATGCTCTTGATAATCATGTTTTCGTTTGTGAATCTACTTTTGATATTTGGCACATACTATAAATCACACACAAGAGGACTAATAAAGTAAAAGAATCGAAGATTAACATTTTAGTTCATAATTATGAGTTGTTTTGAATGAAACCAAGTGAGTATATTTGAGACATGTACACCCATTTCATGGATGTTGTTAATGGCCTTAAAGCACTTGAAAAATATTTTTTAAATTTTAAACTAGTTAGTAAAATTTTAAGATCTTTACCTAAAAATTGGAATCTTAAAGTAACCGTTATACAAGAGGCTAAAGATTTAAATAACTTACCTCTTGAAGAACTTATTGGCTCACTCGTGATATATGAACTGAACCATAAAGCTCATGATGAGCTTGATAAACCCCTTCCAAAGAACAGGAAAGATGTAGCACTTCGAATGACAAATGATATCTCAAGTGAAACCTCGAGTGATGAGGACCATGATATTGCACTATTATTAAGAAAGTTTTAAAAATTTATGAAAAAGAACAAGAACTATAAAAATAAAATTGAACTGAAGAAGAACAATGTCATATGCTTTGAATGCAAAAAAAGGGGACATTTCAAAAATGAATGTTCTCATTTAAAGACGAAGGCACTTTCAGCCACTTGGGTCTTTGGATGAAGAGGATCACTCCAAAGAAAAAGTTGCTAACTATGCTCTAATGGCGATCCAAGACGAGGTTAGCGAGTCTTTAATTTTTTTTGGAGTTATTAAATATGTTCCATGATTTATTTGACGAGTTTAGAAAAATTAGCAAATCTTGTAAGTTGCTTAAGAATGATCATGATTTGTTAGTTAGTAGACTTGATGAAATACATGATTCATTAGTATCATATAACCCATGTTCTAAATGTGATATGCTAGATAATGTTAAAGAAGAGAATATCATGCTTAAGACAAAACTAAAAAATTTTGAAATTAGGAACAAATCCCTAAATTGGATCCTTGCCAATAAGGTCATATTAATAGAAGAAATTGTATAGGCTTTGTTAGTAACTTTCAACAAAAGCTAACCATGTTTGTTAAAGGACCTACCTTAAATGTGCCACCAAGAATCTAAGTGTAATTTTTGTGAAAAATTAGGACATTAGGCAAAAAAATGTCTATTTAGAAAATCTAATCCACACCAAATAGTTTGGGTTCTCAAGGGAACTTCATACAATAAAAAATGATTAGAAAAGAAAGATAAAGTTTTTTATGAAGGACCCAATGTAAAATGTGTACCTAAATCAAAAATATCTTTCTTGTAGGTTTGTCTTCAAACTAAAGCTAGGAACACCAAATAGTATCTTGATAGTGGATGCTTAAGGCATATGACCAAAGATCCAACTTATTTTTCTAAGCTCACTAGCTTAAATGAAGGAGTTGTTACCTTCGGAGACAATAACAAGAGTAAAATCATTGGAAAATGAACTATAGGTAACACATCAAACCTCTTGATTGAAGATATATTATTAGTTGATGACTTAAAATATAATTTGCTTAGCATTAATCAATTATGTGATAAAGGTTATGTAGTCAAATTTTAACTTAATACTTGTATAATTGAATTACCACACAAAAATAAATCTTTGACTGCCTTAAGAAACAACAATGTGTATACTATAGATATTGAAAAATTTTGTGATGAAACTTATTTTTTGGTTTTGAATAATGATGCTTGGATTTGACATAAGAGACTAGGTCATGCTGGCAGGAAACTTTAAACCAAATCTCTAACAAAGATCTAGCAAGAGACTTATCTAATCTTGCCCGCGTAAGCTATCTAGTTAAGCACGAGAAGAAGCAACGGAATCCCCAGTTGCAAGTTGAAGCATCATTGACATTGGTTACAGCCTTAAGTCCGCCGTGGACCAATTAGTTGAGTTCCCGGTTTCCTTTTGCAATCTGATTAGCAGTAGCTCAATGTAATCGACCCGTGATGTCAGTCTTGTCAACAGCTTAGTAGTTCAGTCCTTGCCAGTAGTGGTTACATTCTTGTTGTCGATGGTGCATTTATAAAAGACAAAGTATGTAATACTTGTTAATTAGGAAAACAAATAAAGAGTAGTTTTAAGTTGAAAAATTAAATAAGCACATCTAAACCACTTCAATTGATTCATATGGATCTATTTAGACCAATTGGCATTACAAGTATAAGTGGTAGAAAATATACATTTGTTATAGTGTACTTGGACCTATTTTTTAGCACATAATAGTGATATATTTAAATATTTTATAAAATTTTATAAAATTGTTCAAAATGAAAAAAGATGTATGATTTCTTCAATACTTAGTGATCATGGTGGAGAATTCCAAATAATGATTTTCAAAATTTTTGTGAATCAAATGGGTATATTCATAATTTTTCTACTCCATGAAATCCATAACAAAATGGAATAGTAGAAAGAAAAAATAGGAGCTTATAAGAAATAGCTAGAACAATGTTGAACGAACATAGTCTACCTAAATACTTTTGGGCCGTAATCGTTAATGCGGCATGCTATGTTTTAAATAGGATTCTTGTAAGACCATTACTCACTAAAACTCTTAATAAATTGTGGAAAGGTAAAAAACCTAATATTTCTTATTTTAAAATATTTAATTATAAATATTTTATTTTAAATGAAAAGGATGCTTTAGAAAAATATGATGTAAAATCCGATGAAGGTATTTTTCTAGGTTATTCTTCTATTCAAAAGCTTATCATGTTTTTAATAAAAGAGCATTAGTAATAGAAGAATCCATTCATATTGTTTTTAATGAGTTTTTTAAATTTAATAAGATTGATTTTGATGATGAAATTGATCTTATTACTTTGAATTTAAATGATAATACTCCTAAAAGTAACTTAGATGAATTTACTTTCAAAACTTTACCTAAGGAATAAAAGTATATGAATGATCCTTTTAAGGAGCTTATAATATGAGAAACATCAAAAGGAGTTCAAACTCAATCTTCTTTTCGAAATTTTTGTGCAAATGTCATATTTCTTTCTCAAATCGAGCCAAAGTGCATTAATGAGTCCCTAAGAGATGATTCTTGAGTTAATGCAATCATAAAGAGCTTAATTAATTTGAGAGAAATATCGTATGGGAGCTTATTCCTATACCTAATGACTATTTAGTGATTAGTACTAAATGGGTATTTAGAAACAAGCAAGATGAAAATGATATTGTGGTTAAAAATAAGACTAGATTAGTGGTCAAAGGTTTCAACCAAGAAGAAATTAATTACGATGAAACCTTCGCTCTCGTGGCTAGACTTGTGATAAGACCCCAGAAGGAGCACTATAGATTTTGATCACTGAGGGGGATCAACTCTTGGAATGCTATAGGGGTTCCTCCCTCCTGGTTGGGGCCCCAATATAGGGATTAAAACCCTAACCTAAGGGGGTACTTGCCTAAGTAAAATTATCCCTTTGCCCCTCCTATAATAAACCTACCTTAATAGGAATAAGGGACGACTAGGTTGGCTCTATAGCCGACCTAAGTAGGGGGAAACTCTGGCCAACCCAGTAAGAGGGCGACGGCCACTAAGCCCTAAGGGCTAATCTAGGCCCTAGCCATACTCCTTTATAAGATAGGAGTGGCTTTATTATAATCTAGCAGGATTTTATTGACTACTTCTAGGAGATTAGGACTCAACCCTGCTAGATCTCTATTAAACCTGCCCTCTTAAAATCAGTCTTGTCCTCAAGGCTAAAGTTCCATGAACTCAAGGAATCGAGTCTTCAACTCCTCATCAGCTTGGGTGTCAGTTGGAAGAACTTGAGCTGAGTCATCGTCTTTAAATTTCCATTTGAGATAGGATACTTGGAGGATCAATTATAATTTTAATTTGGTGCACGGATCTGATCTCCAGGTTGGGGCCCCAATATGATCCCCAATTTTGCAAGGCCCAAAGAAATAGGGAGACCACTTTCTTAAGGCTTGAATTTCATGCTGGTGGAGCTGGAGATGAAGGGGGACTTGATCTTTCTCATGAAACTTTCTTCTACTCCGGTGTTTGTCAGGTGGAAGTTTCTTCCTTGCATGGGCTGCCATATGATTAGTCTTTAGTGATAGCCAATCTTTCTTCTGAAATAGTGACTGCCCTCTAGTATGGTTTAGGATGATGAGAGTTCAATCTGGCATGAGCATGGATTGTAATTCTTCTAGTTTAACTCCTCTTTCGTGCCATGGACCATCTTGCATAAGAATAGCCCAAATTTCAACTCCTGACATATCGGCCTCAATGACCAAAGTGCGGACGAAATTAGGCAAAGCTAGGACTGACGTTATCGTTATGGCTGCCTTGAGTCATTCAAAGGTTACGGAGGCTTTATCCGACCACAAGAAGGAGTCTTTCTTTAATAAGGATATAAGCGGGGCACTGATCTTGCTATAATCTTTCACAAAATTTTGGTAGTAGCCCATGAGTCCAAGAAAACCGCGCAATGATTGTAGTTTGTAGGTCTCAGTCATCCTTGCATTGCCTCGATATTTGTTAGGTTCACCACCACTTCATCCTCTAATATAATGTGCCTTAGATACTCCAATTTATGCTATAAGAAGTTATACTTCGACTGTTTAACATAAGGAGTATTCTCCCAAAGAATCATTAGAACAGTTCGTAAGTGCTGAAAATATATATCAAGCGTAGGGCTATAAATAAGAATATCATCAAAGAATACTAATACGAACTTGTGTAGAAAACTCTGGAACATGTCATTCATCAGGCTTTGAAAATTAGAAGGAGCATTCATAAGTCTGAAAGGTATTACCAGAAACTTGTAGTGGTCGTTATGCGTGCAGAATGCAGTTTTCAGAATATCTTCAATGCATACCTGAATCTGATGGTATCTGGATCGGAGATCCAATTTAGTGAGGACTCGGGCTCCTTTTAATTTATCCAAGAGTTCATCTACGAATGGATAGGATATGTATCCTTGATGGTGATGGCATTTAGAGCCCGATAGTCAATGCACATCCACCACATACCATCTTTCTTACGCACTAGCAACATCAGTGAGGAGTAAGGGCTGTAGCTCGGTCGAATCACCCTGGTGTCAAGCATCTCATTAACAATATTCTCGATCTCATCCTTCTACAAGTGAGGATAGTGGTACGATCATAAATTTGCTAGAGGTTTGCCTAACAAAATAGGAATGCAGTGGTCATGAGGTCGGTTAGGGGGCAGCCCACGCGTCTCCAAGAAAACATCCGCGAATTTGTTCAGGTAAAGGACAAGCTTAGGATCTAAGTTTTGTATGTTCTCCCCTATATATGGCTATTAAATATACATCAAGAATCCACCATATGCTTTGTGTAAAACTTTCTCCATTTATTACGAGAAAACGGTGGAAATTTGGCTCCCACGCTTGCCTTGTAACGTGACCTGTCTCCCTTTACAATAAAATTTCATGATTAATTTAGAAAAATTCTAGGAGATATCACCTAATGTTGTGAGCAATTCGATCCCATGTACGACTTTATAATCATCAATGGGTAGGACGAAGAAATCAGTGAATCACTTCTTGGTCTTGGAGGAGTAGTTTCACCTGCGGGCACCGTTGGTCGCAATTAAAGATTTTACCGTCGGTGTCCTTTACGACAAACTTGTTGCAACCTTCGATTTAAAGTGCCAAATGTGTAGCAACCTTATTGTTAAGGAAGTTATTGGTGCTGCCCGTGTCGATGAGAATGGTGATGAGTTGTTATTTTAGAAGTCCTCCAACTTTCATCATCTGCGGGTTGGAATAGGTTAATAATGCATGCACTACATAGTTGGCCGATTAGGACTCTTCCTATATGACTTCTTCTTTAGGTTCAAGGGCTTCTTCAGATGTTTCATTATCCTGATCCTTCGCTGGTTCAATCATGAGGAGCCAGCCCTTTTTGCAGTGATATTCACAACTCCATGGTTCATCACAATGCCAGCATAACTCCTTGGCCGATCATTCGCGAAGCTCATCTCTTGTCAACTTTTTTAGTGCAGGGGCTTGGATGGCCGTAGAGGGGGCAGTAGGCCTTGGCATGGCTGGTCGGGGAGCAACCCTTGTCCTTCGTACCTCATGGTTTAATTGTTCTTCTTGGATATGCACGAAGGAAATCACCGCCATAAGAGTGTATGGTTGTCGCGTCTTTGCTTCTCCTCAGATCTCCGACTTTAGGCCCTCGATAAAAGTACCTAAAAGTTATTTCTCAGACTAATTCTCAGTTTGGTTAGATAAACACTCAAACCTTGTTTGGTATTCTTGTATTATAGAGGTTTGGTGAATCTTTACCAATTATCTGTTGATGTTGTTGAAATCGGTTGGTTTGAAGCGGTCTAGTAGTCCTTCCTTGAATCATTGCTAAGAGAGTCCTCCATGGGTATGCTTAAACTAATTAAACTACTGAATAGTATCTCCCTTGAGGTGGATGGTAGCAATCTCTACCCATGTGGCGTTGGCGGTTCGGTAGAACCAAAAATAGCACTCCGCGTATAAGATCCACCCGATCGGATTTCCTTCTTCCCATTTAGGGAAGTTAACCTTCATGCATGGATTATTAAGATTAGAGGTGATGTGGCCATATTCTTGAGGATCATCTCGCCGATCTGAAGTTTCTCCATGTTATGATTTCCTCGGGTTCGACAGTCATCCGATGCTGAATTTGGCAAAAAGGGATCGTATCTTCTCTTACATGCGGTTTCCAAAGGCTTCAAGCTTTGCATCGATAGCCTCCTCTGGTGTCATAGTATACGCCTCTAGATCTGTAATATTGATATCTTTTTTCTATTATTAGGTTAGTGGCATGGGAATTTTGGAGAAGGGGGTAGCCGGTTGGAAGGTGAATTGGTTTAGATGGAAGTAAGCTACGATTTAGGGCAGATTTTGGGCTACGATTTTATGGAGTTTAGGCTACAAATTGGTATGGTTTTAGGACTGCAATAGTAGTAGAAGAAGGTTAGGAAAATAGATTTTAGATCTGGGATAGATGGCAGCAAAGGTACGTGTCTCGGTAAGGAAAGTTGGCTAAAAAGGTAAGTGGATCGATAAGGAAGTAGGCTGATTTGGGGGGCTGTTTGGATTCAGTTTAGGATAATATTTGGAAGGGTTTTTAGTAAGGATGGCAGAGTTTGAAGATGAGGAAAAGAGAGTCTAAAATCTCACAAAAAATAGCACTCAAATCTGATAGAATTCGGTGAAAAAAAGTGCTATGATGTGCTATCCTGTTGAACCATATTTTATGTCAGAGAAATGATGACTTCTTAATATAAATTCTAGAGGAAAGTTTAAGAAAATTAGGCAAAAACCCTTGGTTTAGATGTTGTCAATACTAGTAGAAACTTTGACAAAATTTTAGCAACATAATAGTAGAGAAATAGGGCAAAAGATGCAAGGTAGATTCCTTCGTCATAAAATTTCAAAACTGCGTGATGGTGAAAGATCATACAAGAAAACCGGTTCTAGAAAGAGTCTTTTCATGAAATTAAATCCAAATGAAAGCTAACTTGATCTTGAAAAAATTGGGTCAGAAACGATGAACAAAAGTTTAGTTTCAAGTAGTAAAAATCGGCACACTTTTGTAGTGTTTCACCTTTGCAATGATGATAACGTTTGCGACAGTAAAAAATTACAATAAGGAAACTTTAGAAAACTTCTTCCATATATAATATGAAGGATCTTGTAGTATTGAAGAGGCATTGGTTATAAAAATATACCATAATTTCAGATCAAATGTAGGGGGCAGCGACAGACTAATTTGATCTATTGTTGGGATAGAAGGTGGAGGTGCGTATCATAACAATTATGAGAATTGCTTGGGAAGGTGGAGGCGGCTGAGATGGCTATAGGGTAGCAGGAACGTGGCTCTAATACTAAATGATAAGACTCCAGAAGGAGCCCTATAGATTTTGATCATTGAGGGGATCAACCCTTGGAATGCTATAGGGGTTCATCCCTCCTAGACTCGACAAAAAGGCTGAATTGAAGATAATAATTGCTTGATTCAAGAGAGGGGGTGGTTACATCATTATATAGGGATCAAAACCCTAGCCTAAGGGGGTGCTTGCCTAAGTAAGATTATCCCTTTGCCTCTCCTATGCCCAACCTGCCTTAATAGGAACGGGGGTGACTAGGTTGGCTCTATAGCCGACCTAAGCAGAGGGAACTCTGGCCAACCAACCTAGTAAGGGGGCGACAGCCACTAAGCCCTAAGGGCTAATCTAAACCATAGCCATACTCCTTTATAATATAGGAGTGGCTTTATTACAATCTAGTAGAGTTTTATTGACTGCTTCTAGGGAGATTGGGACTCAACCCTGCTAGAGTCCTATCAACTTGAAGCCATAAGGATGCTCATTGCCTTTGCATCTTTTAAAAATTTTAAGTTATTTCAAATGGATGTTAAAAATACTTTTCTAAATGGTTTTATTTCGAAAAAAGTGTATGATGAATAATCCCTCGGTTTTGAAAATAATCTTCTTCCTAATCATGTTTTCAAACTTATAAAAGCTCTTTATAAATTAAAAGAAGCCTATCGGGCTTGGTATGAAAGACTTAGTTCTTTTCTTATTTCAAAGAAATTTTCTAAAGGCAAGGTTGATACCATATTATTGTTTAAGAATTTTGAAAATAATTTTTTGTTATTTAAATTTATGTTGATGATATTATTTTTGGATCTACAATGAATCTTTATGTGAATCTTTTGCTAAAGAAATGAGCCAAGAATTTAAAATGAGTCTAATGGGTGAGTAACATTCTTCTTAGGATTACAAATAAAACAACTAGATGATGGTATCTTCATTAGTCAAACTAAATACACCTTAAACTTACTAAAATATTTTGGGATGGAAAATGCTAAAGCATTAAACACTCCTATGAGCACATCTATAAAGTTAGACTTAGACAATGAAAGAGAAAACTTTAATAAAAAAACTTATAGAGGAACGATATAAAGTTTATTATATTTAAATACTACTAGTCCAGATATCATGTTTAGTATTAGATTGTGTGCAAGGTTTCAATCTAATCCTCAACTCTCTTATTTGAAAGCAGTTAAACAAATCTTTAGATACTTAAAAGGAACCTTAAAACTAGGATTATGGTATCCAAAATCAAAGAATTTTGACTTGATTGCTTATTCAAATGTCGATTTTGGTGGATGTAGAATAGATAGAAAGAGTACTACCAGGTCATGTTAATTTTTAGGGCATGACTTATTTCTTGAACTTCCAAGAAATAAAATTCATTAGCTTTATCTACTATGGAAACATAATACATTACAGCTAATGCAAGTTGTGCCCAAGTCATTTCGATGAAAAATACACTAGAAGATTACTGAATGAAATTGAAAAATATTCCTATAAAATGTGATAACACAAGTGCTATATGTTTAACCAAAAATCCTATTCAACATTCAAGAACCAAACATATTGTATTAGACATCATTTTATAAGGGATCATGTAAATTATCAAGATATCTCATTAAAATTTATTAACACTAAGCATCAATTAGCAGATATTTTTACAAAACCTTTAAATAAAGAATAATTTGATTTTGTTAGAAGAGAACTTGGAATGTTAAATCATGAAAATATATGAATTGCTTGAGATTAAGTTTGTTTTTATGATATTGTCTTGAAGACTCTCTCCATTTTTTATTATTCACAAAAAGGGGAGAAAATTTACATAAAATGATATTTTATTATTTTATGAATTTATTTGCTATGCTTGAAATTATATGAGATTATTTTAAATACATGAGTAGCTCCTAAATTTTTTAATTTCTTAGATTTTTGAGCTTATATTCAAAATTTTATTTTTGAAATTCGCATCTGCAAAATTGAGAGCTCCTCTTAATGATGTTTTATAACTCTTCATTTGTTTTATTTTCTTCACAAGAGGAAGAAAATTCTTTATAGCTCATATTGTATTGTACAAAGGGGGAGCACAAACTCATATGTCTTAAAATCCTTAGCCCTATATTTCACCTTTTTATTGATGACAAAGGGGGAGAAATAGATGTTGATGACTTATATAACATGGATATTTCTCTTTGTTTGCTAATAAATAAAAGGGAAAAATGGTTAATAACTTAAAGGAAAATTTTTAATTATTGAATTTCATTGAAATCCTTGATGAGCTGATGACTTGATAATTTTAAAATAAATTTTTGTTGATATATGAGTGTCTCATAACAATCCTTAAAATATTATTTGCTTGAAATATTAATTACTTCATGATACTTGAATTTAAGAGTGTGTGATTCTTTTGAATTGAAGTTTTCTTTATTGTGGCATAGATTTAGGGAGAGTTAGGATTAACTCCTGTCATCATAAAAAAGGGGAGATTGTTGAATCTCGAATTTTGATGATGAAATCAATTGATGAGTATTTAATCTAACATGTGTTGTTAGAGAAAGTGATGCTGGTTTAACCACGATGGTTAAATGGAGTTACAAACCAAACATGGACCCAGGATCAAGCTTAGGCATCAAGCCAAGGCTTGGATGATGCGATGGGAGCTCACCGGGAGTTCTCTAGGACTTGGCCAAAGGTATTGGGAAGATCGCTAGGAATACATCGGAAGATCACCGAAGGAGGACTATGAGACTCACCACAAGGAATGCCGGAGGTTGCTGGATTGCAGGAGTGAGGTCATTATGTTTGGTGATCATGTATGATTCTAATCCTTAATTTATAGGTTAAGGTTGAGTCTGAAATGAGTATGATTTGGAATGAATTCAAATCAACTCGATGAGGCAACCGGATCCACTAAAATAGTTTGATTGAGCTTAGGTTGAGCTTAATTTGTTGACCTAAGAATTAGTCAACATATGGTTCAAGTCTGGATTGAAAAAGTGAAGAAAATCACTTTTTTGGGATTCCTGATAATTGAACCGTTGGTGAGCGATGGGTGTACCACCGTCGCTAGGTTTTCAAGCGGCTAACGGTGGCTAAACTGCCCAGTGACTGCACTGTCGATGCTGATAGGTGAACCGTCCGCACCTAAATTTTTTGGATAAGTTTAAAATTTTAGCTTCAAATTCTGAAACCATTTGGGGCCTATAAATACCCCAAGTTTTCTTGCATTCGATATAATAATTTTGGGTATATTCTGTGAAAAAATTATATGTGAATTGTAAAAAAAGAAAAGAGGAAAGGAGTGAGCTTGGAGTTTGAAAAATTCTCGAAGTCTTCCTTATAAGCTCAAGTTGTAAGGGTTTAGTCTTCACAAAAAAAAAATCAGTAGTGGAAGCTGGTGTGTCTCAAGGAGGACTCGAGAGTGAACATAGGTTGGTTGGTACCGAACCACAATAATTATAAGTGTTCTTACTTGTTTCATTTACTACTTATAATTATTGGGTTCTTAATTGCTTTCAACAAAATATCAATAGACTTTTGATTCTATTTACTCTTTGAAAAGTAATGTTTCAAGTCAAGTAATTCACTTACAACATTGCTTATCATTTTATTCAGATTTGGTCATTCCTTCTTAAGTCATTTTGAAGCAATAAACTTAGCATTCTCTTCAAATCATTCACTTGTTTTACTTAAATGAAAAGCTTCAGATTTTTCTATCTTGCTTCAAGAGAAAGGTTTTTCGTTAAAACGAGAATTTACTCTTGTACTAATTCACCCCACATCCTCCCCTCCTCTGCCCCGCCACTCTCCTCCCCCACCCCGAAACCCGCCCCACCCTCCCACCCACCCCCCCGGCCTTTTAGTGGCAATTGATAATAGAAACTCTATCAAACTCATCTTTATTTAAAGTAGGAAATAAAGCATTCATAGCTTTCGCACTTAAAGAAAATATATGTTTTTAATGATCATTCCAATTATTTATTTGATTGGATGATTTTTAAAAATCATTTTCGATAATATACTATAAATCTAACTTAATTTGGGCTATAAAGCAAACTGATGCTAACTACGATAAACTAAGATATATAAATACAATCAATTTGGCCAACGTATCATGTGACCCCCTTACTCCCAGCGATCTTCCCGGTAATATCTAGCAAACTCTTAGCAAATCTCTTAGTCATCTTCTAGCGAACCCCTGGCGCATTCCCGATAAGCTCCCAATCAACTTCGACGAGCTCCCAGCGAACTCCCAACAAACTCCCGATCACCTTCAGCAAGCTCCCGACGAACTCCCAACAAGCCCCTGATCACCCTCGGCGAGCTCCTGGTAAGCTCCCCATACCTTCGGTGAGCTTCTGGCGATCTCCCGACGAGTTTTCACTACATCGTTCGAACCTCAGTCCGATGCCCGAACTTGACTCCGACTCAACATCTGATTGTATTGCCTTATCGTAGTTAATCCTATATCGCTCATCACTAACACATAGGTTAGATAATAAAACACATCGATTGATTTTATGATCAAAATCTGAGATTCAACAAGTCATGCATCACTTAGACGCTCATTAGATTTTAACTTAATCAATTAATTTTATTATTAAAATATGAGATTCAACATGTTACACTTTTTTTAATAGGATCCAAAAATAATATAGCTTTATCAAAAAACAATTCCAGCAAAGCTTTAAAAAAATTCTTTGACAAAATTCAAGTAACTTTTTTTTGTTTGCCTAGCAAATTCAACTTAAATAGGGCAAAATTAAAGAAAATAACATAATTTTAAAACTTTTAGTTGCTGAAATAAATAAAAACATCTACTATACAGATTTTAAAATATAAAAAGTGATAATTTAGGCCTTTGTAGATCATTTCTCAGATATTCTCAAAATTTTTAAGTTATTAGAACGAGTAAGAGCTGAGCTATACTATTTTCGAATAGGTTATAATATATTTAAATAGGACCTAAAAATATTTAAACCTCATTTTTAACAATTAACTTAGGTCTTTATTTTTCTTTCTTAAAACTTAAAAGACCTAATCTAATAATATTCAATTGATTTATCCCAAAACAATTATAAATTCACCTTACATTGGATAAAATATTCTAATAAGGGCTGAAATAACATAATTTTAAATTGGTAAAATGATTATAATGCAATTTTAAAATTTTAAAGGCTAAAATAAAAAATTATTATATAATTAAAAATAGAAAATATGGCATTTAGGTATGTTTTTGTTAGAATCATAATAGCACTAAGTGAGGGGGGTGAATTAGTGCTATTGTAAAAAGATTTAATTTAAAAATATTCAAACGAGACTACGAATCAGAAATGCGTTCAACTTAAATGTGTAAGTAGAAGTAGTAAGTCAAGTAAATTAATAATCAAAAACAAGGAAAAGCAAGAAAGGAAATAAAAATCGATTTATAGTAGTTCGGTCATCCCGACCTACCTCCACTCCTGATTCCTCTTCTCTCGAGGCCATCGATTTTCATTATCGATCTTCTTTCCAATAGACGAAGATCAACTACCTTGTTACAACCCTTCTCCTTTTACCAAACTTAACAGAGAACCTTTATACTCTTTCACATAAGACCTCATACCTCCTAGAATAACCGCTAAACTCAAGGAGGAAAAGACTCATATTTTCAAGAGTTTATAACACTTTAACCTCAATAATTATTTCTCTTTTCTACCCTTTTTTCACACTTATTTATGCTTCATCAAGCAAGCAAGAATGAGTGGGGTATTTATAGACCCCCAATGCCTTTAAAGTTGAAACCAAAATTTTAAATCCCTGATATTTTGGGATACTAGAGATATCATTACTAGCACTAGGTGGTAGTACCATGGAACAAAGCATGAAAATCTAGACTTTGGTAGTACTACCATTGGTCTGGATGGTACCATCGCTATTAGGTGGTACCACCATCAGCAGGTGATGGTAGCACTGTCAGAATGCCTAGAAAAGCATAAATTATATTTTTTGATTGTCTCGATAATACCATCACCTAGATCTAGTGGTACCACTGCCTAGGCCAATTCTAAGTCACTGAATTGGCCTTTTATTAGGCCTAATTTAACCTTGATTCAGACCTAATAAGCTTTAAATCAAGTTGACATGGTTTCAACCCAATACCAATTTAATTTGACTATAAATAACTATGATTAAGACCTAAACATTTTAATTACAATCAAAAGCATGTGGTTTAGTATTTCGGTATGTCATCTGATCATCCAACACTTCGTTCGAACCTCCAGCACATCTTCTAACCCAATGCTCGAACTCATGGCACAAAATCTATCCTACCCTATGTCGACCAATCCTCTAGCCCGACGTCTAATCTTTGACATGATGCTTTTTGGCCTAACGTCTATTTCGATAATTTATCCTCTAATGGTTTAAGTCCATGATCAAAGTTATTCATATATTACTTATCTTGAAAGTATATTAGTTCATAAATTCATCAATTGATTTCATCATCAAAATATGAGATTCAACAATCTCTCATTTTTTTATGATGACAACCAATTGCTGACGGAGTTTTAAGTAAACTGAAACTTTAAAGAAAACTAATAGCCTTTCAACTTTGAATTCAAGTCAAAATAATTTTAATCATAATTCATTATGATTTTTAATGAAGATTATTACAAGAATTATATGCACAATTCACATCATATCTAAAGTTTGAAATAGTTACATATCTCAAATACATATCAAAATTAATGTCATCAAATACAACATGTATATAAGTGCTACATTATCAAAAAAAATTACCATTACTTCTCCCCCTTTGTCATGAACATAAAAAGGAAAAAGAAATGAGTAAGTCATTACTTTTCTCTCCTCCTACATTTTGAAAAAAATAGAGAAGGATATCATTTTATTATGGTGTTACTTCTCATCGTTTACATCAATGTGTTAATGAAGGATATTAATACAAATGAGTCATATGACATAAATCTCTTATCATTTATATATTTAAAATCAAGATAATAATCCAATGATGAAAAAATAAAAAGAATCATGATTCATGTATTTGAAAGATTCAACATGCCTAATTATCTTCTAATGAAATCGAATTGTTCCTCATTCAATGGTTTAGTAAAAATATCTGCCAATTGATGTTTTGTGTCAATGAAATCTAAAGATATATTAAGATTGCTAACATGATTCCTAATAAAATGATGCTTAATATCAATGTGTTTAGTCCTAGAGTGTGAAATAGGGTTCTTTGTTAAACAAATTACACTTATATTATCACATTTTATAGGAATATTTTTTAGGTAAATTCCATAATCTTCCTAAGTACTCTTCATCCAGATTACTTTTACACATCATGCACTTACTGCTATATAATTAGCCTTGGTCATGAATAATGTGATAGAGTCTTGCTTCTTAGAAGACTAAGAAACAAGTTCATAACCTAGGAATTGACATGTTACAGAGGTTTTTTTTTTATCTATTATGAATCGTGCAAAATTGGCATCAGCGTATGCAATCAATTCAAAATTTTCATATTTTAAATACCAAAATCCTAGATTTAGAGTTCTTTTTAAGTATTAAATTTTTGTTAACTATTTTATAATGAGATTATTTAGGATTTAACTAAAATCTTGCACAAAGTCTAATACTAAATATTATATCAGATGTAGTTGTAGTGAGATATAATAAGCTTCATGTCATATCTCTATAAGTCTTTTGATAAAAGCATTCTCTTTCATTATCTATATCTAATTTTGTAGACATGCTCATTGGTGTATTAATGGCCTTAGCACTATCCGTGTGAAATTGTTTTAATAGATCTAAAGCATACTTAGATTGACTCATAAAAGTTTCATCATTTAGTTACTTAATTTATAATTCTAAGAAAAACATCAATTCATCGATCAAACTTATTTCAAACTCTTGGCTCATACTATTGGCAAATGATTCAAATAAAGATTCATTAGTAGAACCAAAAATAATATCATCAACATAAATTTTTGAATGATAAAAAATTATTTTTAAAATATTTAATAAATAATATGGTATTGACCTTATTTTTAAAAATTATTTATATTAAGAAAAGAGCTAAGTCTCTCATACCAAGCCCTATGGGCTTAGTTCAACCCATAGAGAGCCTTAGATAATTTGGAGATGAGAATTCAAATTCAAATTCAAAATATCAAACTCAAATTCATCATCAAAATTATTTTTTTAACTTTGAAAAACTCATTAAAAATAACATAGTTAGATTCCTCAATAGCTAAAATTTTTATATTAAAAACTCAAAAATCTTTAGAAATCGAGGAATATCTAAGAAAAATACTTTCATCGGGTTTTGCATCAAATTATCCTAAGATGTCCTTTTTATTTAAAATAAAACATAACTAAAAATTTTAAAATATAAAATATTGGGTCTTTTATTGTTCCATAATTCAAAGGGGTTTTAGATACTAAAGCTCATATGAGAACCCTATTCATGACATAACATATTGTGTTAATGACTTCAACCCAAAGTATTTGGGTAGGCTATGTTCAGTAAGTATGGTTCTTGTCATCTTTTGTAAACTTTTATTCTTTATCTCAATAACTTTATTTTGCTGTGAATTTCTTAAAGTAGAGAAAATTATGGTCATACCCATTGGAAATCACAAAATTTATAAAAATCATGATTTTTAAATGCCACCATGATCACTATGAATAGAAGAAATTATAAAACTTTTTTCATTTTGAACTTATTTGCAAAACTTCGTAAAACATTTAAAATAATCACTTTTATGTGCTAAGAAGTATATCCACGTAAATCTACTATAATATTTAACAATCACAAAAGCATATTTAATACTCCCTAGAATTGTCATATCAACTGGTCCAAATAAATCCATATGAATTAATTGTAATGGGCTAGAGGGTTACTTGATTTTTAGGTTTAAAGCTACTCTTTATTTGTTTTCCTAATTGATATATATCACAAAAATTATCTTTTACAAATTTAATTCTAGGCATTCCTCTTACAAGTTCTTTAGTTCCAATTTACATGACCTAATCTCCTATATACCAAAGCCATGCATCATTGTTTAAAATCAAAAAATAAGTTTTATTATAAAAATCATCAAGATCAATAATATACATGTTATTATACCTTAGGCAATCATAGATTTATTCTTATATGGTATGTCTATAATGTAAGCATTAGATTCAAATTTGATATTATATCCCTTTATCACATAATTGACAAATGCATAGTAAGTTATGTTTTAAACCATCTAATGACAAAACATCTTTGATCAGCAGATTTGATTTGTTACTAATAATTTCAATGCTAATAATATTTTCTTTGTTGTAATCTCTGAATGTAACATATCCTCTATTTCGGCTAGTGAGCTTTAAGAATTGTTTTACATCTTTAGTCATGTGTCTTGAGCATCCACTATCAATATACTATCTTTTGTTCAAGCTCTTGTTTGGAGACATACCTAAAGGAAATAGGGGTTTACTTTATCTACCCATTTAACTTTCGGTCATTTATGGTTAGATCAATCTCTCTTGACTTTTGGTATCAAATAATTAGTTGTTCCTTTAAGAACCCGAACTATTTTCTAAGAGCTATATTTTTTGAATATGTAGTGTGGATCCTTTTACAAATCTTTATTGGCTTTTGTTTAGTGTTACTACTTACAAATCTGATTCCTTACTTTCTATAGAACAACTTGGTTAGTAAGAATTATGTTTAATGATTTATTTTTAATTTTAAACTTTTTTTTAAGTTTGTTGTAATAACAAATTTTCTTTTTTAATTTAATCTAACTCTTCACATTTAGTACAAGATGTTAATACAATTGTTATGTTTATTTTTCAATTTATCAAATTCATCAAAGAGAGATATATGATCATTTTTTAGCAATTTATATTTCTTAGTACTTTTTTAGTTCATTAAACAAATTATGAAATGCATTAAGTAATTCATCATAAGAAAAAGATGTCTCAAGTGAGTCACATACCTCATTGTTAAAAGCCATCAATGCGTACTTTACCATTTTATCTTTATTGATTTGCTCTTTGTCCTCTGATGCACTTGATTTATCTCATTGAATGCTTTCTTCTTCTTTTGGGTCGGTAACTTTTTTTGCAATTGTGGACACTCCTTTTTGAAGCGCCCTAGCTTATTGCATTTATAACATATTATAGTATCTTTTTTATGTTCATTTTTATACTTATGAGTTTTGTTCCTTTTCATTAATTTTTCAAGTCTTCTTATAAGAAGTACAATATCATCATCATTACTTGAATTTTCGCTCGAGGAATCCTCTTTAGTTCTCAGTGCAATATCTTTCCTGTTCCTTGAAATGTTTTCCTCTTGTTCATCATATGCTTTACAAGTCATTTCATAGGTCATTAAAGATCTTATGAGTTCTTCAAAAGGAAAATTATTCAAGTTTTTTGCTTCTCGGATAGCCTTTACATTTGGATCCCAATATTTTGGAAGAGATCTTAAAATTTTATTTACTAGTTAAAGGTTAGTATAGCATTTACCAAGAGCTTTTAAACCATTGACAATATCTGTAAAATAGGTGTATATATTACTAATGGTTTCGCTTGGCTTCATTTTAAAGAGTTCATAACTATATTTTAAAATATTAATTTTTAATTTTTTTACTCTACTTGTGACCTCTGAGTAACTTCAAGTGTATGCTAGATGTCATGTGTAGTGTCATAAATAAAAACATGATTAGATTCATTTTTATCTAAAGCACAAAATAAAGCTTTCATAGCTTTAATATTTAAGGAAAATATTTTCTTTTCAAAATCATTTCATTAATTCATTAGATTAGAAGATTTTTAAAAATTAATTTCAACAATGTTTCACAAATCAAAATCCATAGAAATTAAGAAAATTCTCATTCATCTTTTCTAATAAGTGTAGTCCATCCCATTTAATATAGGAGGACGAGTGATAGAGTGACCCCCGTAATTATCAGAAAAAACCATTAAAACTCACTTAGGTGTTAATCCAACTAAGAGAACTTAACTTTGATACCAACTATTAGGATCGTAATGGTACTAAATGGGAGGTGAATTAATGCTATCACAAAAATATTCGATTTAAAATGTTCGAACGAGAATATGAATCAGAAATGCATTCAATTTGAAAGTGTAAGTAGAAGTAGTGAGTCAAGAATATCAGTAAGCAATAACAAGGATATGCAAACTGATTTATAATGGGTCAATCATCCTGACCTACGTTCACTATCGATCATCTTTCCAATCGGCGAAGATCAATTACCATTATTATAACCCTTCTTCTTTTACCAAGCTCAGGATATGACCTTTACAAACTCTTTTAAATAAGACCTCACACCTCCTTAGAATAATCGCTAAACTCAAGGAGGAAGAGACTTAAATACTTTCAAGAGTTTATAACACTTTAACCTCAAGGATTATTTCTCTTTTTTTATCCTTTTTTCACACTTATTTGTGCATCATTAAGCAAGAATGAGTGGGGTGTTTATAGACCCCCAATAGCTTCAGCATTAAAGCCAAAATTTTAAATCTCTAATTTTTTAGGATACTAGCAGTACCACCGCTGGCACCGGGCAGTACTACCATCGAATAGAGCCCAGGAATCTAAGCTTTGACTATACTACCGGTCTAGGCTATACCACTACCGACAGATGGTGGTATGATCGTCGGAATGCCCATAAAAGCATAAATTATACTTTCTGATTGTCTTGGTGATACCATCGCTTGGACCTGATGGTACCACTCTCTAAGCAAATTTGACGTCACTAAATTGACCTTTCATTAGGCCCAATTTAGCCCTAGTTCAGGCTCAATGAGCTCCAAATCTTGTTGGCATGATTTCAACTTAATACTAGCTTAATTTGACTTTAAACGACCATGATCACAAAGCACATTGTCTAGTATTCTGGTATGTTATATAATCATCCAACACTTTGTCCAAGCCTCTGGTGTATCTTCTGACCCAATGACCGAACTTATGGCATGAAGTTCATCATACCGCACATCTACCAATCCTCCACCCTGGCGTCTAATCTTTGACATGATGCCCTCCGATGGTTCAAGTCCATGATCGAAATTATTTCTGTGCTACTTATCTTGAAAGCATATTAATTCATAAATTCATCAATTGATTTTATCACCAAAATCTAGAATTTAATATTTTTATATTATTTCTATAGTTTTATAAAATTTTCAAAAGTGAGAGGTCAGTTATATTGGATGAGGTTATATTGTTTTTAAATAAAATCTAAACATATTTAAACCACATTTAATAATAGTTAACTTGGGTCTTTAAATTTATTTTCCTCAAAACTTTAAAAAATTTGTTTGATAATATTCAAATGGTTTTTGGCTCAAAATGATTGTAAATTCACCTTAAGTTGGGTAAAATAGAAAAAACATAAATTTAAGCTTTGGAGTTTGAAATAAATAAAAAAACCTATTTTATATGATTAAAAATAGAAGAAATAGTTATTTTTGCCTTTATAAGTCATTTTTAAGATTTTGTAAAATTTCAGATTTTCAAGAAAGGTGGACGTGAGTCCTTTTTTTCTAATGAGATTACATTGTTTTTGAATAAGACCTAGAAAAGTATAATTCCATTTAAAAACAGTGTAATGCTGATCACTAAATCTTCTTTTTCATTAAAGCTTCAAGAAACTTCTCTAATAATATTCGAGTAATTTTTGACCCAATGTGGTTATAAATTCACCTTAAATTGGGTAAAATTAAAAAGTAAAATAACTTCACACTTTTAATGGTTAAAACAAATAAAAATACTTATTTTATATGCTTAAAAATAGAAAAAAATCATTTAGGCTTTTTATAAGTTATTTATAAGGTTTCTTGAAAATTTGATAATTTTTGAAAATAAGTGTCGGATGAGTTGTACTATTTTTTAATATGATCCAAGAATAGTGTAACTTAGGTCTCCAAAGATTATTTTTTTATCAAAGCATCATAAAGAGTTCTCTAACAATATTCAAGTGGTTTATGACAACATATTGCCATAAATTCATCTTATCTTAGGTAAAATTTTGAAAAATTAGTTTATTTTTAACTTTTAAGGGCTGAAAATAAAAATATCTACATTATAGGGTTGAAAATAGAAAAGTGGTCATTTAGAGCTTTGTAAGTCACTTATAAGGTTTTTAGAAAATTTAAATTTTTGTTCGAAGAAGTGAGAGGTAAGTCACAATATTATTTTAATGAGGTTATATTATTTTTAAATAAGACATCTAAAATATTTTAACCCTATTTAAAAATACATAACTCACATATAAAAAAAGAATCCTTAAAATATCGATAATTCTTCTCTTACAATATTCAAGTGAAGTGGTTGTAAATTCACGCTATATCGGATAAGATTAAGGAAGTGACATAATTTCAAGCTTTTAAGATTGAAATAAATAAAAATACATTATAAGCTTAAAAATATAAAATTGCTCATTTAGATTTTTCTAATCATATATAAGTTTTCATAAAAAAATATTAAAATTTTCAAACGAAGGAATATGAGTTATAACATTTCTAAATGGGACTACACTATTTTTTAATATGACTAAAGATAATATAACTTAGGTCTTAAAAAATATTTTTGCTCGAAATTTTAGAAAATCTTCTTTTATAATATTCAAGTAGTTATTGGCCCAATCTTCTTATATAATATTCATTGTAGTTTCAAGCTTTTAAGGATTGAAATAATTGAAAAAACATTTAAAGCTTAAAATAAAAAAATCTTTATGCTTGCTCAAAGTGATTTTCAGTTCACCTCAAATTGGACAAAATTCAAATGGTTTTTAAATAATTTTATTCTTAAATGTTTCAAAAAAACCTTCTTTGATAATATTCAGATGGTTTTTGGCTCAAAGTGATTTTTATTTCAACTTAAATTAGATAAAATTCAAACAGTTTCTTAAGAACTTTTTCTTAAGATTTAAAAATGCCTTCTTTGATAATATTCAAATGGTTTATGGCTCAAAGTGATTTTTAGTTCACCTTAAATTGGACAATATATTATTTTATATTTTACTTTGTATTACTTAATATGATTTTTATTTTCATTGTAAATATGTCGTTTATAATACTTTAATTTTAATCAAAGATTAATTTTATAATTATTTTACATTTGTCTTATAAATAAACATATATTAATATTGTTTTATTATTATTATTATTATTTATTTAGGACCCATCTCATGTTGAGCTAAACTATTTGGGTCAAAATAAACATGTGGAAATAGTTAATTAACTAAGGACATATTGTCCAGAGCTCTTTGCAAGAAAAAGCCAAAGATGCTCTGGAAGAAAAATATAAAATATAAGATTATTTTCTAGAGAATTTGCTTGAAAAATATTTGAGTTGGATTTGAGTTCAAAAAAAATTGTAAAACAAGAAAAGATAAAATTCACCCTTACCTTCCATTTTATTTTTTCCTATTCAATTCCAGCATGACAAATTAAATAACATGGTGATAATATCGTACATTAATTGGATAGAATTTTGATGAGTGTCTGCCATGTTTCACCTACAGATTGTCTATATTTCCAACCAATATATCCATGCACATCCCTACCTTTACAAAAGAAATTGTTAGGCAGACTGTTTTATGAGTGTTCTATCCATGTCCACAGGGTTACACATGATGTGCTCGTAAAATCATCTGGGAAATAATCCATTTCCTTTCACCATGATGAATATGGTCTACTATGTAGACACAAATGTAATTCACCTAGTTTTAGGGTCCGTCTACCCTCTTTGTGGTAGCTGATTTGTACAGGCTCATGAACTTGGCTATAAATTCTGTCAAGAAACAACAAAATTGATTAGGTCATGCAAAATATTTTAAAATTGGTAAGCACTAGGGCAAAAACCATGCATACCTTCCATTATTTAATATACTAACAAAATAAAAGAAAATTTGTACCTTCAATCCTCATAAAATAGCGTACGTTCCTTTTCAAGTCACTTGGTTTAGGATGTTCTGATGATGCATGCTTCATGGCATCCAAGCACATGTTATCCCACTAAATAACAGCAAAAAGACTTGAAATCATATTATGCATTCCGAGAAAAGGCAAACACAAGAATCATCTTGGTTCCCAAAGCAAGTATCTACGCTTACATTTTTATATTCCCGATACAAGTCGTCCATCTTGGCTTGGAGCTGGTCATCCAAACGCTTCTTGAGTTCAACTATAAGTGTCTGCAACAACAATGAAACCGATAGTACTTAGATAATTGAATTGTCAGTTTTGTCAGATAAGAAAATATTGCTGTTGATTACTGAAGCATCCAAACAAACCATGTTGAGGAAAAAGAAAAATCATACAGTAAATATAAAATCTGGCGATACATCATACTCAATAAGATTCTTAAGCTTTCCACGGATTATATACAATCTGTCCAACAAAATGCACCATCAATTTCCTCTGCATACTCCAAGGGCAAAATTCTCAACAAGCATCAGTTATCAGAGTTCTAAAATGAAAGAACATGGATGCTCCGACAAACAAGTGCTTACTGTTTAGGGCTTTGCTCGTCAACAATACTTCTGGCTATGCTAGCAATATCATCTTCCCATCCAGTTAGGATATCTTGGTTTTCTTTGAGAGAATAACTGTGATTAAACAGACAGATTAAAATATATAAATGATTAATTTATAATAACTAGAAAAGAGTGCTTATTTTACAAGGAAAAACAACTCCAATAAAGACAATTTAATTTGCTAGTGATATAGAACTAAATGAATATCAGGTAGCTTAGTACTTTCAGAGGTGATGAAGCCACAAATATGCATGAATGTCAATAGTTTTATTCATTATCTCCTTAAGAAAGAAGAAAAAAAGATTTACTATACCTATACAATTGCACGAGAAGCAAAAAGTTCCATTGCTATATGAGTAGACGGTGAACAACTAAACAACTCACCTTCCATAATGAATCCCAAATATTGTTTTAACTTTTCTATTCAATTTTCTGTCACAAGTCTCAATTAGACCAAAATGATCCTTAATCTATTTCATTGAAATTCTCATGTTCTATTTTGTCTTCTTCATGTCGCATTTAGAAATCAGCTACTTAACTGCAATATCGCATAAGGTTCAGTTGCAAATATCTTACAACTCCATCATGCTAAGAGGCTTAAGAATTATGAAACAAGTATGATCTTAAACTCGATGAATATAGAATTATACTATAAAGAGGCTGCAACTGCCTATATACAATCCGAAAATGCAAACAAACAGCTACTTGTATACTTTGAGTTCCAGGATGCTTCAAAAGAACGTATTGCTTGTCGAAGATTATGCCTTGAATTCTCAGCAAATCTCTTGGCCATGTGGTGTGGCAAATCTATGGATTCTTGCCTTGCAATAAACTCAAGAACCTCAATAATCTGAAAAGAGGTCATTAATTTCATTGTCTTTGGCATTTATAATTAAACAAATATCACCTCTTCTAATGAGAAGATAGATGCAACAGGTAACCTCATTGTCTGATGGTGGTTGAAGCTTTATGATCTTGCAAATAGGTTTGATGATCTGAAGCTTTGAGGTATCTGAACAGCAGAAAAAAATCTTATTGCAACCCTTGTACTTTTCCATGAGCCAACAGACATAATGTTGAGCATCTGTTGAAAGCTTGTCAGCCTCATGGAGAACCACCACTGCAGGACTAGAGAAATCTTAGAGAATAGGCATCACATGGAAACCAAAAAAAATGGCTAATATCACCTGTAAGAAAATACTATCACTTTACTTTTAAATACAGAATGTCGATCCCAGTTCAAACCTAATAAGTGATTATACATCAGATATTCAGGATTTAGAGATGATATGTACCTCTGACATTTGTATGATCACAGTTCTCGTATATATCTGTTGGTATATATGATTCATGTATCAAAGACATTATGACATGTTTCTCGTACCCATGCAAATCAGATAGGTTGACCTCAACATGTTGGGAAGATCTCCTCATGATAACTTCAATATTTGTAATGAATTCTCCCTAGAGATGAAATCCACAATTACTTCTCATACCAAACTCTGCCTCTGACTCTTAAACATGAATCTCTCCAATATGGTCTTTGAATTTATCACAATTAGTGAATATGCTTTGGTCATGAAAAAAGCAACAGGGTAATGTAAAGAAAAAAAAAGATACCTTCAGCTCAAACTTTTTCAGCTTGGTTTTCATCTGCAAAAAGGAATTGTCCAATTTTATACAGAAGATAAAAAAAATGACATGATTGCTGCTGAGGAAATGATCTTTACCTTTAAATTCTCAGGTCCAAAGGCATCTCTCAATGTTGCTAAAACCATAGTTTTCTTCCCGACCCCTGGAGGGCCTTCAAATATTAAATGGTTGAATTGGTGTGCATTAACCTACAAAATAAAACAAAACATAAAAGAAATTTTTATATCTAATTGAAGTTATGTTAAAAGTTAAAACAAAATAAAGAAGTATAAACATGGCTTGATATGCACCTAGAGCTTCGGAACTTGAGGATCAGTTTAGGTTACACTTTAGCTTAGCACAAGTGTGCAACCCTGCTAAAGTGCAAAGGTATAAAACAAACTGGTTTGCACCAGCATGAAAACCGAACGACATTGCTTCAGCTACTTTAGGGTATCACTAGGGTCCTATTGTGAGTATTAGGGAAGGTATTTTGAGAGTTATAGTGTCCTCTTTTAGTAAGATTCTATTGGGTAATATGATTAGCTCATCTTTCATAACTCATAAAGACAGATTCATGTAAGACTCAGACTTTTGTTACCTTCATTATTACTTGGTACAAGTAAAATGATTAGATAATCTTCTTTCTTTTATGTTGGGATACCTATTGTGCTCAAATTGGAGAATACCATAATAGAAACATCATATTTTATCATTTGGTATCACAGAGCAACAGTCTCCCACAATTATTTCACATTCTTCTACAATGATGACTCAACGGCCAAAGCAATCAGATTTTTATGTCATCTTTTGACAAGATGTAGCCATGATCCTTAGATACAATCAACAGCATGTTTCAACTTTGTCTAGTAATGTAATAGCTTCCAACATCTTGGACACCTATTCATTTTTTGTAAGTTCGCTCTTAAATGCCTTTGGAGGACTAAACAACCTCAGATAAGCTCAGAAAACCTAAATAGCCTGCTGAAAATCTTAGCCTGATAGAATTCCCTGCGCAGATTAAGACCAGCATATACATAACCCTACTCGTACGTTACTAGTAGCTATTTAGCAACAGCAAACAGTACTGTCAGATGAGGCATGCAACGAGACAGTAGACCCTGAAATTTTAGAACAATAAGAGTTGATTTTGACCACTATCTAGACAGTTTTAGCTCTAGCTTTTCATGATCAAAGGCAGAAAACAGAAATATTATGCAACAAGATTATAAGACTCATTCCATGGGGATCGATCAATTTCTATCTTGTCTCTGTTTATAAACTGAGGTTGAAAATGACGGTATAACCTACTACAATGACATTGACATCTTTCCTTGGTTTTGATCCCACCTCTCTGTCTCAGGAACAAGGTGGATTCAGATGATGAAGAATTGTTAGAGTAGCTGGACCTTCTCCTGTTATTATAAGTTTGTTATAGGATACAACAACAAGAGAACAAATCTTACCATCTGGCGGAGCTCCATAGCCTGGTCTCTGTTACAGATGAACTCGTTTAGAGCACTGGGTCGGTACTTGTTTGCCCAAACATATGCCTTCTCCTCAATAACCCCAGTGCTCACCGCAGCCTTCGAAATGGTGGTGCTGCCCTTCTTCTCAACGGTGGTGATGATTGCATCAGCAGCAGCCGGCGCCGGAACAGCGACAGGTGATAGGTGGACCGGAACCGGTTCGCTCTCCCTCGAGGGCTTCCTCGTCGGAGAGGGACAGGTAATCTCCCCCCTCGATCCACCCTCCTCACCACGAGTCGAGGACTGGGAAATCTGAGACCCACCAGGATGACCCGCGGGAGGGGACGCGAGTGACGACGTGGCGGCGCCGTCAGGAAGGGTCTTGCGGCGGCCAGGGCTGAAACCGAGGCTCGGGAGGAAGGAACGGAAAAGGCCCTGCTTATGGTGGAGGCGCTCCTCGGCAAGGAAGGAGGAGTGGGCGGCGGAGGAATCGGGTGCCTCAGATCCTGCGTCGTCAGAGGTAGAGACAGCGGGTTCGGAGGAGGAACGGCGGAAGGAAGCGAAAGGGCCCTTCATAGTGGCGATGGCGTTGAAGAGAAGAGAAGAGGACGAGGTAAAGGGCATCGTTGTTGGGTCGGGGGAGGCGGGAGCGAGCCGTTGAAGGCGAGGGGTTTTGCTTCTGCCTCGAGAAACTACCACATTTTCTACCTGCCTTTGACCACCCGCCTAATTTGCCGTTGGTGACCGGAGAAGAAATGTGGAATCTTCATGGAGCCCACCTACTTTCCGGAGGTAAACATGGGTAGTCGTAGGTAAGAGTGTCTCCTTTTATTTTGGCGTGATGCCAGATGATCAAGAGGTGGTGGCGAAGCCCACGATGTTGGCTTGACGCGAGATGCGAGATGCGAGATGCGAGATGCGAGATGCGAGATGAACCACGTGGATGATTCGCTAGGGCGTCTTGAACTGGTATCCTCCAATTGTAGCGGCCCAACCGTCTGATTTGTCGGCCCCGCCGAACTTCGGAGCCTTTATTCAACTTGATACATGAACGGTTGAGATTAGCATTGGAAGTTTCAAGTATTGAACAGGACCTGCTTATAAGAGATGTTTCCGTACATGAACGGACCTCCTTAGAACTGGAAGACTGTTTCCGTAGAGGATACTACGACATTTGCAGTTTCCGCGTAGTATATATACACATATATTTCTCCCAAGTTAGAAATTATTATATTTATCTTTTTTAAATCGATCTCCTAAATTTGTTATTATTTAATCATTTAAATCGAGATTATTTAAACTCTAACGTCACAAATAAATTAAATGTTCATTTGAAAATATAATATCTCTAAATTATTCTAATATATTATATATTTTCTATTCAAACTGACATTGATAATCACAATTAATATTGATTAATATAGACATACATAGTATATTATATTTTTTCACTGTTTCAACGATCTTTTTTAAATATCCACTTGCAATCTAAGTGTTTGTTACCGAGACGTTGATCAATGAACATCTAAATATTGTTATTTAAAATAGACCAATCTCACTTTTTATATCCTCCTTCCACAAAAGAGCTCCAAAGAGAACTACGACAACTTGAAAGAAACTTAGTGAATCTTCCTGTATGTAAGTAATAAAATTATTACTAAGGTATTTCATAATTCTTACCCTTGTATTCCTTCGAGATTTAGAAGAAAAATAATATTTGAGGTTGAGAAAAATGAACTACATGAAGATGCATAATTAGATGTTAATCTAGATTAAAAAGGAAAGATATTCTTAAAAAAAACATCTCTAGACTTATGAAAGTAAAAAATGTAACCAACAAATGTGACATCTATAGTTTTAGGATATGGTGTCTTCCTTTTAGGTTTAAGGATCTAATTTTACTAGACATCTAAACGTACAAGAATAATTTAGCCTTAATATATAGCCTTAATATATATAATTTAGCCTTAATATATGTCTCTTATATATTATTATAAGATTAACAATATAATAAGATGAAAGAAGAGATCCTTAGAAGATACTCTAAATTGTATAGTCATAAATATTAGAAAATCAAGAGAGTATCACATGTATAACGAAAAAATAAAATAAAATTAGTTGTTGACTTTTATCATGTTATCATGCAACAATTGATGTGTAAAAATCTACAATATTAAAAAATTACGATAAGTGAGAAATTTATTATCTAGGGAGATCATATAATCCTGAAACTTTCAGATCTTATTGAAGAGGATTAAGGAGGTCAAATATACTCCTTTTGACAGTATTTGATGGTTATATGTGTCGTGCAAACCAATTATATTAGTGATGATACGTGTGACACGTTGTGAGATCTTTTTACTTATGATTATTATTGATATACTCTCACATTATATTATATATTAATTATATATATTATAATATCCTTAGTTCTATACAATAGGAATCAGATCATAATTAGATCATGATAATAAGATCAATTCATCTTTAAATACAGATCTTAAATTATCTCGATCATAGGTTACTCGAGAGGGACATCGAGATAACCGGACAAACGAGTGTACTATATACTTGTCCATATGATAGAGGTGACTAGTCTTATAGCCACTTATGTAGAAACCCTAAGGGTATAATACAGGTGCTCATTGGAGAATGAGTTCAGTAATTGATCTGCTTATCAGCTCATGAAATGTTGGATGGTTAATGATACCTATCATCATATAGCAATTTCATAGTCCCAGTTGTATGTTTGGTCCTTAGACTTGAAATACCAAGGATGCCTTGTTTGAGTAATCATTTCTTTGATACTGGACTTACAGGTTTGAAAAGTTCTAAATATGGTATAATCGGTTATAAGAATTAGTAGCCAAACTTACTAAGGCAATTAAGTGTCAATAGAGGATCATCCACTCTCGGTATCACGAGAGGAATATCCCATGTGTTATCGCTAGGATAAATTCTCATTCGGGGTTATTCAGATTGAGAGAGATGACGTTCTCCAGGAGAATCTAATTAGAGCGAGACTTTGATGAATTTCATATGTGGCTAGACAGTACCATGCCCAATATATGATCTCTAGGATATTAGATAAATAAGAGACTATAGATACATGGTAACTGAGGATAGACCGGTCCAATAGATAAGATCCCCTATACTGTTTGGGGACTATAGCGAAGTGGCACAATCCATAATCGATGAATTGAGTGAATTATTATATGATAATGATTCACTTAATCAAAAGGAGTTATAACAGGAAGGATAGCTAGCTTAATGTTGAGCCTAGAGGGTCACATATATATGGTGGATATTTTAGTGAGTAGAGAATTAGATATGAGTTATCCAATTAGCTCATGTTCTCATAAGATGAGACCCAACATTGATGGATCCTTGCATTAGGCTCAATTAGAGGCTAATTGAGATTATTGGATAGAAATATAATAATTCTATATTAATGAGTAATTGGATGGAGATCCAATACCCATTAAGACAGGCTCCATTAAGGTTTTTGGGTGTCTCTTTCTAAATAGGAGGCAAGGGCGACACATTAGTGATAGGTAGTACTTTTGACCACCCCCTCCTATTCTCCTCTTTCACTCCACACAAGAATTGTAAGTTTTGGGCTGTGATTGGAGGAGCATCACTATAACGATCCATCATGTGGATACCGCTAAAGAGGAGGTTGTTTGACCTTCTTTATCCTCTTCATTTAGATTTAGATTTTTAGGGATATACGATCTCTGTAGGTAATCAATCTCTCGTGTATTGCAATTTTCATTTTTACAGGTTTTTTGCACATCAATCTTTGAACGACGATTTGATATACATGAAAAATTTATTTTATTTGCTTTCTTCTACTGCATATATGAAACACTTACTAGATTTCCAAAGTGGTGTCAGAGCCAAGTTACTTATATAAAAGATTGGATTTTTTAACTACTTGTGATAAGATTAAATCGTATAGAGCTATTTTACATGTTCTTGCAGCGATTGGCAATGAAGGCAATGCCCATAGGCAAACTACCTACTAGTGAGGGGTGGCCACTTGTGGGTTGGCTGCCTACAGGGGTGGCCATGTTAGGATCAATTGACACTAAAGGGAGGCATGGGGGTGAATTAGTACAAATGATGAAAAGTCAGTTTAAAGAAAACTTTGTTTAAGATAAAATCGATATTGGAAGCATTTCATTTAAGTAGAGTAAGTGAGTAAGTTAACTTATAGAATAATACTAAGATTCTTGTAAATGAAAGCTCAAGTATGAACATACAAATCCAAATAATATTTAAGATCAGAAACACTCACAAATTTATAGTGGTTCGACCTCAACCTAGCCTACGTCCACTCCCGAGTCCTCTTCTCTGAAGTCTACCAGTGTCCACTATCAATCTTCTTTGGGTGAAGATCAAACCCTTACATTGCCTACTCTCCTTTTCACAAGCTTAGGAGAGTAACCTTACAAACTCATAAGTGAGATTTATAAGTTTTATAATCATTTCCTCTCCCTTATCCCTTTTCTTTTTCTTACAATTTTTGTACATCATTTATCATAAAATTTCTAGCCTAGAATTATTATATAAAATATAAGAAAACTTAGGGTATTTATAACCCTAATTAGCTTTAGGATTTGGAGCCAAAATTCAAACACACCTAGAAAAATCGAGTATGGGCGGTACAATTGCCAGTACCAACAGCGCTATTGTCAAAAGCGCCCTAAAAATAGGGTACGGGTGGTACAACCGTTAACCTGCTACTCGGATTCCTGGTCGACGATGGTACAACCACAAGCTTGGGTAGTACAACTGTCAAGATTTTCAAAAAAGTGATTCCCTTCACTTTTCCAATCATGACTTGTATCTCTTGTTGACTAATTCACATGTCAACTAATTGAGCTCGACCTGAACTTAATCCACTCTCCATAGTGGACTCGGTTTGTCTCACTTGAGTTAATTTGGATTCCTTCCAAACTTAACTCAAGTTGGACTCAAACCTAATGATGCTAACTATGACTAATTAATTATAATCAATATGACTATCAAGTCCAACAAGACCCTCCTAACTCTTAGCAAGCTTTCTAACAACCCTTGATGATCTTCCGACGAGTCTCTTGGTCTTCTTCTGGCATACTCCCGAAGCCATCCTGGCAAGCTCCCAATCACCTTCGACTAGCTCCCGGTGAACTCCCAGCAAGCTTTCGATATCTTCAACAAGCTTCCGACAAACACTCGACAAGCCTCTGATCCCTTCGACAAGCTCCCGACGAACTCCCTGCAAGCTTCCGATAAGTCTCTCGCAAGTTCCCACCATTGGGAAATGTTAGTGGGTGCATCAAATGTTAGTGGGTGCATCACATGCATAACGGAAATCAAAACAAAATACTAGTTTCACACGCAAATCAAATCGTCATGCAAAGATTGGGGTCACAAAAAAAACATAAAAATTGATAAAATCGTGATGTGTGAGAGATTGATTTTACCTAGAAAAATCGTAAATCCTTGTATTACAGATCCAGATGGAGAAGACGAAGGAGGTCATGCGTCCTCCTCTCTAGCGGCATCCACACAATGGATCTCTACAGCGGAACTCCTCCAATCTGATCTCACAACTCTTGCACAAAGGGAGGGAGGAGAATAGGAGGTGGTGGCTAAAGCTACAACTTATCAACCACGAGTCTCCCCTCCTATTTATAGAGAGCCACCAAAACCCTAGGTCTCCTTCCTTAGTGGGTATTGGATCTCCATCCAATGACCTACTAACCTTGCATTATTGGATCTCTATCCAATAATCTCTTTAGACCTCTAATTAGGCCTTAATTAAGGAACCCATCAGTACAGGGTCTCATCTAATGAGAATAGGGGCTAATTGGATCTTCATTCAATCCTCTATTCGCTGAAGTATCCACCATATGTGTGTGACCCTCTAGGCCCGAAACTGAGCTGGCCGTGAGTCACTCCCATCAGAACTCCTTCTGATATAGTGAATTATTATCCCCATAATAATTCACCCGACTCATCGATTATGAACATACTAGGCCACTATGCCATAGTTCCTAAATGGTAGGGGGATCGAATCCGTCAAACTTGTCTGTCCACAGTTACCGTGTATCTATAATCCCTCATCCAACTAATATCTCAGAGACCGTATATTGGACATGGTACTATCAGGTCACATATAGAATCCGTCATAGTCTCGCTCTAATCAGATTCTCTCAGAGAACTCTTTCTCTCTCAATCTGAATGACTCTGGCCAGGGATTTGTTTGAGCAAGCACATATGAGATATTCCTCCTGTGATATTGAGAGTGGATGATCCTCTATTGACACTCAATTACGTTCGTAAGGTTAGCTACCAATCTCGATAACCAACTGTACCAGATCTGAAACTTTCAATATCTATAAGTCTAGTGTCAAAGAAAGGAGTACTCATACAAGGCATCCTTGGTATCTCAAGTCAAAGGACCAGATACATAACTGAGACTATGAAATCACTGTCTAACATTATGTATCATCAACTATACATAATTCCATAAGTGGATCAATCAGTAAACCCATTCTCCAATGAGCGCATGTACTATATCCTTAATGTCTCCACATAAGTGGCTATGAGATCAATTGCCTCCATTATATGGATGGATATATAGTACATCGGTTTGTATGGTTATCTCAATGTCCCTCTCGAGTAACCTATGACCGAGATTATTTAGGATCTGTGTTTAAAGTTGAATCAATCTTATTATCATGATCTCATCACGATCCGATTCCCATTGGACATAACTAAGGACATCACAATATATATGCAATAGATAATATAATATGAGAATATGCCAATATTAATCATAAGTAAAGAGATCGCATAGCATGTCACATGTGCCATCACTCACGTGATTGGCTTGTAGGGCATTTGTAACTAACAATCTCTCACTTGACCAAAAGCCAATCACCTGTGTGTCGAATCCCCATCAGACCCCTGTGACACTCAAATACAAACTGAGCCAGTGGCTCGTCAGTGGATCTACAATGTTATCTTCTGATGAAAATCTTTTTATTGCTATATCATTTTGGGTTATGATCGCTCTAATCAGATGAAACCTTCTTAGAATAATTCTGATGAGATCTAGGTTCCTTTGCTAGAGTTATCGCTCTGTCATTGTCACAATATATGGGAGTCAGCTCCATGCTGCTTGGTATGACTCCCAAATCATTGATGAACTTCTTCATCCACACTCCTTCCTTTGCTGCTTCTGTTACAGCAATATATTCTGCCTCTATGGTCGAGTCAGTAGTAGTATCTTACTTGGAAATTTTTCAGCTTACTGCTCCTCCATTTAGGGTGAAAACATATCCTAAATTTGACTTGCTATCATCAATATCAAACTGAAAACTCGAGTGCGTGTAGCCCTCAACCTGGAGGCTACCTCCTCTATATACCAGTAAAAGATCCTTAATCCTTCTCAAGTACTTAAGGATACACTTTACTGCATTCCAGTGTTCTAAACCTAGATATGCCTGATACCTACTTGTGACACTCAAAGCATGTGTTATATCAAGCTTGGTACATAGCATCGCATACATGATAGGCCCTCTCAATGAGGCATAAGGTATCTTATCCATGTCTGCCCTTTCTTCATGAGTCTTTGGGGACATGCTCCTAGAAAGTGATATTCCATGTCTTATCGGTATAAGATCTCTCTTGGAATTCTCCATACCAAATCTTTTGACAATGGAGTCTATGTACTTGGATTGGCACAAGCCAAACATCCTCTTGAGTCTATCTATATAGATTCGGATCCCCAAAATATAGGATACTTCCCCTAAGTCTTTCATGGAGAAGTTTCTAGATAGCCAAGCCTTTATTGTGGATAGCATTCCTACATCATTTCCAATGATTAGGATGTCATCCACATATAGCACCAAGAAGGTGATAACGCTCCCACTTTCCTTCCTATACAATAAGGCTCATCTTCGTTCTTAACAAAGTCATAAGATCTGATCACCTCATTAAATTTTATGTTCCAACTTTGGGAAGCTTGCTTCAATCCATAAATGGATCTAAGCAACCTGCACTCTTTATCTGGACTCTCTTTGGATACGAATCCCTCTGGTTGTATCATATACACCTCCTCCTCGATGTTGCCATTGAGGAATGCTGCTTTAACATCCATCTGCCAGATCTCATAGTCATAGTGTGCTGCAATGGCCAAAATAATTCTAATAGACTTAAGTATGGCTACAGGTGAAAATGTTTCGTCATAGTCAACTCCTTGTCTTTAACGATATCCTTTAGCTACCAACATTACTTTATAGGTCTCTACCTTTCCATATACTCCGTTCTTCTTCTTGAAGATCCATTTGCAGTCGATGGGTACAATACCCTCAAGTGCATCCACAAGGTTCTAAACCTTGTTAGAGTACATAGAATCCATCTTAGAATTCATGGCTTCTTGCTACTTCCCAGAGTCTATACTCATAATAGCCTCCTCATAGGTCTGAGGATCAACATCCTAATAGTCATCTCCATTGATATATCCCACATATCTTTGAAGAGGGTGAGATATTCTACTAGACCTACGCAAAGTTAGAACTTATGTGTTAGGTACCTGAATAGACTCGGGCTTTGGAATGGTACTTGAGCTAGGTTCTCCAATCTCGCTCAATTCTATCTTGCTCCAACTATTTCCATCAAGAATGTGTTCCTTCTCAAGGAACACGACTCTCTTGGCAACAAAGATCTTTTGGTCCTTAGGGTGATAAAAATAATACCCACAAGTTTTCTTTGGGTATCCCATGAATGTGCACCATTCTATCTATGATTCTAACTTATTGGGGTTGTGTCTTATAACGTGGGCAGGATAGCTCCAAATCTTAACAATCTTAAGATCGGGCTTTTTCCTTTTCATATCTCATATGTTGTAGTGTCACGGGCTAAGCTGATTTTGCCTAAGTCATGCGGCACCTATGCGTGTCCATCCGTAAAGGTCAGCCTTCCCTGAGATCTCCTAAGGTCCCTTAGACTTACAAAAGAGAAAACGAGCTAGAAGAAGTAATTCCAATAGGATCCACAAGCAACTACTCAAGCAAACACTTTAGAAAGCCAGATACAAATTATACCCATGGATATTACAAACTCAGAGATGCTGCACACAAAAGATAATGGTCTATTACAGACTGAAGTCCTCACAAGTGCTACAAGACACACTCATATTTACAAGCTAAAATTAGTCAAAAAGCAAACCAAAATAAGGCTACTAAGTCTACTGTAAGTCCACTACTTGTTGTATAAGGTATGTACACAAATCGAAGGACACAGACAAATATAAGCATTTCATTGAACAACTTGTTTACATTATTGTCCATGATATTCTCCCACACTTATTCTTTTAACGTCCTCGTCGAAGCCACTGAAGACACTACATCTTATTACATTTTATTGAATCTTTAATCTTCTGCTTTAGCTGCAACACACTCTTTTGGCTCCCAGCCGCTCTTTGTTGCTGTTGTTGAGTAGTCAAAATCTGATCTGCCATGCTGCTTCAACTCACTAATGATTGAATCTGGTATGGGGTTGGCTGAGTTGTGCTGATCCTTGTTGGTTCTCGTAGATCCTTCTGATGAAGGAAAAGACCTACCTTATTATGTACCAGTGTCGCAGTATACTCATGTTGCTTGAACTGGGTGGATGCTGGTTGGAACTTTGATGAGCATCACCTTGCAGACTTTAAGGTTTATGAGGTCCTTCCTCCACAATGTTTGTCCATTGATCCTTTATCCATATTTAGTTGTCACTTCCAAGTAGGTTCGCATCACTCTCGCTTTCGATTGACATTCAATTGGAAAATGAAGCGGATAATCTACTCTTAGTAGTACTGATCACCAATAGTGAGGATTTGACAACTATTATCTTTCATAAGCTTTCTTTAAAGGGTCACTGAACCTATGCAGAGCTTCTCTGCTGGATAAGTAAGAGAACTGGGATACTTGACTTTACCCATTCTCTTAGTAGTTGAGAAGGCAAGGTTACTTGGCTTCGCTCACCTCCTCGAGTTAAGAGAATTGGGGTACTCAGTTTCACCCATTCTCTTGAGTTGAGAAGGCAAAGGTTACTTGATTTCGCCTGCCTCCTCGAGTTTGTACTTCATGCATTGAGCTGGTTACTAACATTCGCCTACTCTTTGCTCACACTTCTAAAGTACAAAAAGTGTTTGCAATCCTTGCGTTGAGTTAGCTATTGTGATTCACCTTCCCGCTGCCATTGAACTTCTGGAATGCAAGAAGTTTTGCCCAAAAAGAGCAAAAAGTTTACCCCAACTTGGAGTAAGTCTTTGATAGATCTAGCCTTTGGGATTATACTGTCTTCTCCATCACCTTTGCCACCTACTCTTCTAAGTAGAAAAGGTATAGTACCGCATACTACCTACTTTGTTCCTTGGTCGAGCATTCCTGCATTAACCCAAAGTCCCTCAATTTTGGTTATCTTGATGAGAAGCCCATCGACACTAGTCTTATGAAGTTCCTTGGCCTCTGCCCTTCCACCCTGTCTTGGTACTTGGAGTTTGCCTTTGCATTCTCCACCTCCTTGGTCCCTTTTACGACCAATGCTCTCCCTCCATAAGAGCAAGGGATCGATGACTCCACGGAAGTCGTACCTCTGTAGTACCATGTTGCTGCCAAGCCCGTAGCCTTACTATCCATTACCTTGCATCTGCATCCCTTCCTTCGCGATCAGTAGATCCACCTCTATGACACTGTGGTGCTCCTCCGAGTCCACCTCCTTTTTAACCGATGCTTTGCTTTTGGGTAACTAAGCCCCATTGGACTCATCGTCGCTTCCTCGCCCCTTTCGACCACTTACTTCAACACCACTGTGTCCTCCTAGCAGTCCTCCTTGGTCGATGGAAAGATATACTGCAACTCTCAGGTATGGCCTCTGCTATCTTCTTACAGGGCTCGTGCCAATTGTATTCTCCTTAGATTCCTTGGTAACAACATTCACTTACTTGGTTTTGTCCTTTAACTTGCCAGGCTCCCTTAAGCGAATGTGAGCATTGAAGCAGTCCAACTCTCTAGCTGCTCCGATTATACCTTTGTATAATCAAGTCCTCTCCATGGGACTCACTAGTACTTGCAATCTGACTTCTCCCTCGATGGTACACAGCCCCCATATGCTGATGACTAAGGTTTTCATCTGATGCAAGATTTGATGCGCACACATGGAAGACATGCCTCTGCGGTACCATGACATTCACACCTTGAATCCATAGCCCTTCTTGTCGTTGCATTGTTCACCAAAGTGGAGCTCCCAGTAGCTCCTGATCATACCTTCATATGATCCTGTCCCTCACGAGACATGATCGCCTACGTTTTATTGCCACGAACTATTCCACCATGATTTGCTGCACCATGTCGCCTCCTGGTGACATCTCCATTGCATATAGATTCTCATGTGATGAACTCGGACTACGACTTCTCCATATGTGGCCTCTGCCAACACATCGTAGGGCCTTCACCATTTCTGATTTTTGGTTTGCTCCCTTGGCAATTCACCTCGTATAATTGGTGCACCATTGTCTAGATCCTGAACCTCTATCCCCTACCAGCACAATCTCTACTATGCACCACTTGTTCTTGACAACTCGAATGACAACACTATGATATATTCTTCAAGAGTAACCCACTTTTGCGTCCTCTTGCCTCGTGCTAAGGTCTCTTGATCCCAACTTTACCTCCGCAAGTTGAATCACCTTAGTTACTCTGTCAAATGCATCTCTGAGATAACTTATATGTGCTTTGAAGCTCCCTTTATCTTTGGCACCCTACAAGATAAGTCCGTCCCATCAGAATGAAGAACCCGACATGATACCACTCTTGCCTCTATAAGAGTTTATGCCCTTGACCTCTGTCCAAGAAAAGCTCCATGCCTCCACTCTATGTTTCATCTTCTATATTGACTCCCTTCATGTGGCTTGGATACTTCACCAAGTTCCACCCAAGTCGCTCTGCTCCTCGATTTGTATTGAGTTGATAGTGGCCCTCATGTCCACCATTCCACGGTCAACCCTTCATTGAGTTTAATTTTTGCATCGACTCTAAGTGTGTCTTCATATGATGTTGCCTTGGATTGCTCCCCTACTTGATCTCGAAATGCATCCACCAATGTATTACATCATTCGAGATCATGTGACAACTCTTCGTCACTCGCTAAGTCCGTTGAGCTTTATGGAGATATTACCTTGAGAAACTCTTCCTCAATATGTGCAGTCTATTGCATATGATTCTCTCTTTAGAGAACTAGGATTTATCCCTCCTAGATATCTTTCCTGTTGGAGCAACTTTCCTCTTTACATATTTCCCACTGGAAGTTTCAGAGACCACCATCCCCTTTGGACTACTCCATCTTGCTGAACAACTTGTGTCTTATTCTGCCCCCGTAAATGCACTTACTAGATTGTGACCCTTCGCCAATACAGTCCCCAGTGTACCCTTCAAGGTCTAGCAATGTGTTGAACTTATTGTATATTTCAGCTGCCTACTGACGTATCCTTTCTATGTCGAAAAGAAAGTTCTGATGCTCCATGGCGTCGAGTTCCGATCTGTCACGGGCTTAGCTAAAGTTTGCCTAAGCCGTGCGGCACCCTCGCGGAACTCCCGAAGACTTAGCTGAAATTGCCTAAGTCGTAGAGCAACCTTGCTCACTATTCCGGACTTAGCTGGGATTGCCTAAGTCATACAACGCCCAATGCGTTTCCTGTCCGCAAAGGGTCAGCCCTCTTACAACCTCTTAAGGCCCCGTAGGACCTACAAAGAAGAAGTTGATTAATTGAGCGGCGGCGGACACATCCGGCGTCTCGCGAAAGTACAAGCAATTTATCGAACACCTTGAGTGCAGCAAAGAAAAGAAAGAAGCAAACAGGACTTTGGAGGGTTGTAGGAACGGTCGAGTCCACAGTTCCCAAGGTATCGGACGCAAGACAAGTTCAATTCGATGAATGCCTCACGACATATACGGAACCCCATCCACTGGTGCCACCGGTTCCAAGGTGCTGAAATGGCTGACATTTCGCACCGCTAAAAAGGTTGTCGTGGCACATGAAAAGACCCAAAAATGGGGCTGTTTGGCTTTTTGGCTCAGCGATGAGCGATCGTTCGGACCTTCTACACTACTTTCGCTCATATTTCTTAGGTAAAACATGTAAACTCAAGGCAAAACAAGCTGCCAAACATATGTACAAGCAAGAAAAAGTGACGAACGGTTCAAGGAGCAAAGGCATTACGGTTGAGCGACGGCTCGTGACATTCTCCCCACTTAAAGCCGACGCCTCGTCGGCGCTTGTTGAGCTTTGATGCGAGCTTCTTCATGTCGTAGGGCATCTTCGGCTCCCAACTAGCTTCGTTTGAGGAAGCTTTTGCCACTTCACCAAGTACTCTATATGTTGCGCTCCATTGGGTAGCTTTATTATACGATCCGCTAGAATGGTTTCAACTCGTTTCTCGTAAGAGGCTCGTGGGGGTAGTCGAGTTGGAACATTTCGAATCATCTCGCGGATCGAGTGGTAGGCTTTCAAGTTGCTCGCATGGAAGACATTGTGAATTCGAACCATCTTGGCGGTTGCAACTTGTATGAGACATTGCCTACCTGCGATGATTGGGAAAGGCCCTTCATACTTGCGTACCAATCCTTTATGCACTTTGTGTCTAAAGAATTGGAGTGATGCTGGTTGGAGCTTCACCAACACCATGTCACCAACTTTAAATTCTTGTGGTCGCCTTCCCAAGTCTGCCCATTTCTTCATCTTTTTGGCCGCCTTCTCCAAGTAAGCCCGCAATATCGCATTACGATGCCATTCCCTTACAGTGATAGGTGATGGGCTACTCCTGTATAACCAATAACCGGTATGAGGAGTTGATGGTGTTGTCCCGTAATAATCTCAAATGGGCTTTTGTTGGATGCAGAGCTCAGCAAGTTATAGGAGAACGGGCGATGTCCAACTTCACCCAATCCGTTGGTTGGCACTCACGTAGTCAAGATATTGCTCCAAGAGCGAGTTAATTCTCTCTGTTTGGTCCGTTTGAGGGTGGAGGCTTGTGGAGAAGTATAATTTCGACCCCAACAACTTGAACAACTCGGTCGAAATCGTCCCAAGAACCGAGAATCCCGATCACTAATGATGTTGTGTGGGACTCCCAATACTTAACCACATTCTTCATCATCAACTTAGCCTCCTCCATTGAGCAATGTAGGGTGCAGCAATGAATGTTGCGTACTTAATCGGTCAACTACCACGAGTACCGATCCAAGTCCCCTCTGCAAGCTTGATATGAAGTCCAAAGAAATGCTCTCCCATGGCCTTTCTGCAGGCGGTTCCAAAAGTCCCACATTGCTCTATCTTGTCCTGACAAGTAAGGCATGTTCGAACATATTCCTCCACATCCGTCCCCATCTTTGGCCAATAGAAGGCCCTCTCCACGAGAGCCATTGTTCGGTGGATACCCGGATGTCCACCAAAGGGAATCGTGACACTCTTTCAAGAGTTCACGCCTCAAGTTATCCGCTCGTGGGACATAAACTCTGTTCCCCTTGGTGTAGATGAGTCCCTCCTGGACCCAAAATCGTCGTGCCTTGCCCTCTTTAATGAGTTGAATCGAGCCACCGCTTGAGGATCTCGATGCAGTCCAACCACGATCCGGAAAGAAAGTTGGGCGCAATTGACTTGCTTGGCCTCCACCCGCCAACCGTATAGCATTCACTAGCTCCACTTTCCGACTCAATGCATCGGCCACGACATTTGCTTTTCGGGTTTGTACTCCATCACCATGTCGAACTCAGCCAAGAAGTCCCGCCATCGTGCTTGCTTTGGGAGAGTTTCTTTTGAGTTTGAAAGTAACTCAATGCGACATTGTCGGTCCTTAGCACAAATGGTGCTCCCAAGGTAGTGTCGCCACACTCGTGAGCGGTGGACTACCGTCATCTCCTTCTCATGTACAGGATATCGTCGCTCGGTCTCGTTGAGCTTGCGACTCGTGGCCACCGGATGACCCTCCGCATAAGAACTCCTCCAATAGCAAAGTCAAGCATCGGTATGGACTTCAAAAGACTTTCCATAGTCCGCAATTTGAGTCTGAGTTCTTCTAACATGAGTCTTGGTCTTGAAATGCCTCACATTTGTCCGACCATCTCAGGTCGCTCCTTTTTAGCAGCTCGTGGGTGCGAATATCCAGCTATGAAGCGCCGATAATAGTTGACAAACCCAAGGAAGGATCTCAACTCGCACCTTCTTTGGTGTTCGCCATCCACCACCTTGCACCTTAGCCTTGTCCATTCGAATGGACCCATTCCCAATTCGATGCCCCAAGAATAAAATCTCTGTTTGGGCGGTAGCACTTTTCCTCTTCACGAATAAGGTGTTCTCCACGAGAACTTTGAAAATTGTTGAGGTGTCTAACATGCTCCTCAAGTGTTTGGCTATAGACACGATGTCGTCTAAGTAGACGACCACAAACTTATCCGATATTCTTTGAACAAATTGATTCATGAGAGTGCAAAATGTGGCGGCGTTGGTTGCGAAGGCATCACCAAAAACTCGAATGCTCCATACCGGTCACAGTAGTCTTCGCCTCATCACCTTCGCGATGCGCACGCCAATACCAGAAGGTCGAGTTTGGAGAAGTACTTTGCCTTGCCCAATTGATCGAACAAGTCCGCGATGAGTGGGATAGGGTACTTGTTCTTCACCGTCATCTTGTTGAGGGCTCGATAATCAATGCATAATCGGAGGCTCCCATCTTGTTTCTTCCGAAGAGGACTGGAGCTCGAAGGTGCTTTGGCTGCGGATGAGACCACCGCAGTTCATCTAACCGCTTCCTCAATTCGCCAACTCGAGGGGCCATGCGGTATGGTGGTCTCAGGAGGCTTAACTCCGCTCGGCTCAATCGATGATCCACGCCTGCGTGGTGGTAGAGTTCTCGGCAACTCTTTTGGCATCACATCCGAGAACTCCTTCGGGATGTTCGCCACAATGGCAGTTAAATGGCCTCCCGTCAAGTGTCTCTAGCTTCATCGCAGCTAAGAAGGTTAATTCACCTTTTCGCACCCTTTCTTCAATTGTAAAGCCGATATTTGTTGTAGGTCCTTGGTTCCTACCGAGCTGGAACCATGCAGGATCATCGCCTCCCATTAGACACAAGAAGTTCAGAACAGTATTGGCACCAACTTTGCGTGCATAAACTCCATTCCGAGAATCACTTGAAGTCGTCCAATGGCACCGCCATCAAGTCTGCTCCCATTCCATGTCCCGATCTTGATGGGGACCCCTTTGCTTGTCCGGAGATCCGCTTGGCCTCCGAGTTCACCGCCTTCATACGACTTGGGCTCTTCTCCAAGATTAGTCGATCGCTTAGCTTCGCGATCGGCAATAAAATTGTGGGTCGCGTGTCCACCATTGCACGGGTTGTTCGCCATTGAGCTTGATGTCCACATACATCAACTCGCTTCGCCTTCGGTGGCTTCGCCTTTGTATTCTCCCCACTTGACCCGCAATGCATTCAACAAACGCATTGCTCCCATCCTGGTTCTTGCGACGCCTCCGCCGCTGAGTCGAACTACTCGAACTAAGGGCGATTGCTTTGCCCTTGTCGACTTACGTGGTAGAATCGATGCCGTCAACGCATTGAGTGCCTGTTTTTGTGGGCACTCCCTCACCATGTGCGGTCCTCCACACAAGAAGCATCCAGTAGGTTTTGGGACTCTACCTCTTGAGCCCGGTCCCTTGTGGAAGTTCTTCTTCTTTTGCTCGCCCCCAGACTCCTTCGCTCGAGAGTATTTAGATGGGCGATTCCCCGAAGATTGTTTCTTCTTTCTCAAATCCTCTGAAGAAACAAAGTCAGTTAGCCTTTCCATGGCTGTAATTGCCCCGACTACATCGGTGACATTCCTTCGATGTAGTTCTTGTTGTGCCCATGGCTTCAAGCCATCGAGGAAGCTGAATAGTTTGTCTTTCTCAGACATGTCCCGTATATCCAGCATCAGTGCTGAAAATTGTTTCACATAGTCTCGGATTGTTGTACTTTGGCGGAGTTGTCTCAGTTTCCTTCTTGCGACAAACTCTGTGTTCTCCGGTAAGAACTGGGTTCTCAACTCTCGCTTCAAGTCTCCCCATGTATCCACTTGACATCGGCCTTGCTGGATCTCTTCCCAACGGGTTCGCCACCAAAGTTTTGCATCCCCATTCAGATACATTGTTGCTATAGCAACTTTGGTTTCTTCAGAATCAAGCCTTGTAGCACGGAAATATTGTTCCATGTCGAACAAGAAGTTTTCGAGCTCTTTGGCATCTCTAGCACCTCCGTAGCACTGCGCTCGGTGCCCTGAAGTTTTGTGGTGGCGTGTGTGTTGCTCCCTCCCGCATCAAGAGTCCTTGTTAACACCATCACCTTCGCCGTGAGTTCCGCCACAACTTCATGTAGGTGTCGTCGGAATCTTTGGTGTCCTCTGTTGATCCATCATAGATTCAACTTTCTCGATCCGAGATTCAGCTTCTTCTAGCGAGCTCTCTACCCTAAGTAGCCCTCGGCCTTGATAGAGTTCCTCCACACTCGCTTCAAGAACATCAAGGCGGGTCTCCGCTATAATTCTCTCCTTGACCCTTTTTCGGTTGGCTGCAGATGGCGCCTCCTCCCTCGTGGAGAATACCCAACTTCACGCTCGTCTTGTTCACTATAGAGCTCCTCATGAGTGACTCCCATAGTTTGCGGCGAGTTTGCACTTGATCCACTGCGGCTTGGAGCAAGGGTCCGGCTTGCCCCATCTTGCTCGATTCACCACGATGTTTCACCATGGCGAGATTGCGAATCTTCTTGTTATGAATTGCTTGCTGCTCGATACCACCTCACGGGCTTAGCTAAAGTTTGCCTGCGGCACCCTCGTGAACTCCAAGACTTAGCTGAAATTGCCTAAGTCGTGAGCAACCTTGCTCACTATTCCGGACTTAGCTGGGATTGCCTAAGTCATACAACGCCCAATGCGTTTCCTGTCCGCAAAGGTCAGCCCTCTTACAACCTCTTAAGGCCCGTGGGACCTACAAAGAAGAAGTTGATTAATTGAGGCGGACACATCCCGGCGTCTCGCGGCGGCTACAAGCAATTTATCGAACACCTTGAGTGCAGCAAAGAGAGAAAGAGAGCGGACTTTGGAGGGTTGTAGGAACGGTCGAAGTCCACAACGGTTCCCAAGGTATCGGACGCAAGACAAGTTCAATTCGATGAATGCGCCATATACCCGAACCCCATCCAGCCGGTGCCACCGGGGTTCCAAGGTGCTGAAATGGCTGACATTTCGCACCGCTCAAAAAGGTTGTCGTGGCACATGAAAAAGACCCAAAAATGGGGTTTTTGGTTTTTGGCTCAGTGAGCGATCGCTCAGCCTTCTACACTACTTTCGCTCATATTTCTTAGGTAAAAACATGTAAACTCAAGGCAAAACAAGCTGCCAAACATATGTACAAGCAAGAAAAAGTGACGAACGGTTCAAGGAGCAAAGGCATTACGGTTGAGCGACGACCGTTCGTGACAGATCGCACCTTGGGATGACCATGAACACTCCATCGTCCGTGTCTAAGTCCTTGCATGAGTACCAAATCCTTTGAGTTAGCAATTCCCCTCACCTCTATAAGCTTTGCATAACTCTTTCGGTCGTTACACAATACCTACCACTTTGCATAGTCCTATCTTTCACCAAGTGCCCTGCTTTGCCTTAAGCACCATCAAGTTTAGTTGCCAATGTCGAGCTATAGCTTGAACTCAACCATCCCAATCTTTATACACTACACATTCTTCTTCGCTTGCTTGTCCTCGTGGTGCCTTCCGCGCAAAGGTTTGGTCATTTCTCTGAATACCAAACCAGGATGCCCGCACCTCTGAGCGACTCCTTTCCCTACATCTCAATATCCATTTCCCCCAAACGGTTGCGCATGCTGGCTGTCCTCCACACAGCCCAGCTAGGTCCCCCACATTTGTATGGCAAGTGTTTCTACGTGTGCTTATCCCGCTCTGATACCACGCTGTCACGGGCTAAGCCGATTTTGCCTAAGCCGTGCGACACCTATGCATATCCGTCCGTAAAGGTTAGCCTTCCTTGAGATCTCCTAAGGTCCCTTAGACTTACAAAAGAGAAAACGAGCTAGAAGAAGCAATTCCAACGGGATCCACAAGCAACTGCTCAAGCAAATACTTTAGAAAGTCAAATATAAATTACACCCATGGACATTACAAACTCAATGAGGTTGCACATAAAGGATAATGGTCCATTACAGATCGAAGTGCCCACAAGTGCTACAAGACACACTCGTATTTATAAGTGAAAATCGGCCATAAAGTAAACCAAAATAGGACTGCTAAGCCTACTATAAGCATTTCATCAAACACCTTGTTTATACTATTATCCATGACAGTAGACACTACCAACTTTGATGGAACTCTATTTAGAAGGTAAGCTGTAGTCTCTAGGGCGTACCCCAGAATGAGACGGGTTGTCCCTAAGGAAATAGGTGAACTTGGTACTCAAGTATTCTCCTTCTCGATCTGATCGAAGAGTCTTAATACTCTTTCTAATTTGGTTTTCTACCTCATTCTTATATTCCCTGAATTTTTTAAAGGCATCAGATTTGTACTTCATTAAGTACGCATGTCCATACGTAGAGAAATTATCAGTGAATGTAATGAAGTATGAGTAACCACCTATAGCCTAAGTCGATATGGGACCATATACATCACTATATATGAGTTCCAATAACTCGGTGGCTCTCTCTCCAATTCCACTAAAAAGAGAGTTGGTCATCTTCCCACGAAGGTAAGGTTCACAAGTTGCATATGACTCATAGTCAAATGGATCTAAGTATCCATCTTTCAGCAACTTTTGAATCCTTTATGTATATGACATAGCCTATAATGCTATAGATATGTATTATTTACCTCATCTCTTTTCCTCTTAGATATATTTATATTCATGATATTTAGAGAAATGTCTAACATATATAAGCCATTTATAAGGGTCCCTCTAGTGATGATCTCATCATTCATAATTATTGAACAACTATTATTCTCAAAAACTAATTTATATCCACTAATTATCAAACAAGAGATAAAAATAATATTTTTGATAATAGAGGGAATAAAATAGCATGCATCTAATATACTGATAGCTCCACCAGGCAGATGTAGAGTGACCTCCCCAACAGCAACTGCAACAACTCTTACTCCATTGCCCATCTTGAGGTTCATCTTGCCTCTAGACAATCTCCTAGGTCTTACCAAAACTTGCAACAAATTGCGGATATGATAAGCACTCCCAGTATCTAATACTCATATGTTATCATAAAAATCTGATAAGTAGAGACTGATCATAAATATACTTGAAGCTTCTCCAAGCTTCTGTCTCGCCTTCTCTGCAAGGTAGTCCTTACACTTCCTCTTCTAATACCCGTCTTGGTCATAGTGGAAGCACTATCCTTTGTCCTTTATTAGGTCTCTCTTGGCAACCTTTGCCTTACCTAGTCTTTCTTTGCCCTTGCCCTTCTTAAAGATCTTTATTACCCTTTCTTTTCTTATTGATCTCACCAATATAGAGAACTGATTTCTCTTTCTTGATGGTATTCTCAGCTCCCCTCAACATATTGAGGAGCTCAGGTAGAGTCACCTCAAACTTGTTCATATTAAAGTTAATAATGAACATTGAAAAGGAATCTAGTAGGGACTAAAGTATAAGATCAACATACAGGTTATCCTTTACGATGATCTTTATATTGCATAAAGCGAGCAATCTCATCCTCGCTTGTCCTTTCCTCCAGCGTAGGTACAATCGTGTTAAGGACATATATAATTTTCTCTTTTGTGAGAATAATTTTTAAATTGCAGAGCATTTGGACTAATGAGGCAGTTGGCATTAAGTATGCCACATAGGGATTTTGTAAGTGACGAACAAGATATAACATAAATAAATAATATACAGACTTTATAGAAAATACTAATTAAGATATGGACTGTTATCTTAATGTACTCCCGCTATTTTCCTAATGAATCACATGACACCCTTGACACGTGAGACGAAAGTCTCCGACAGACTCCTAGTAGGGATCGGGATCTAATTGGCATCTTAGTGCAACCTCGAGGGACTCGACCAATTACACTAAGCCCAAAAGGTAGACAACTCTTGTCAATCACAACTCATTGTGATTCCCGTCATGTTCGGCTTTCGAATCATCATGGTCTTGACTGCTCGACTAACCACAAAGTTCAATTAAGTCATCACCATCATTACAAAATAAGTCTGATTCGATGGATATGCTCTCGATTGCTTGACCAAGTCATACCATGTCCTTAGGTCACCGGTGACATATATATGTCGTAGGCAAGAACTTGATCATGTAGATAGGTGAGCCTCGAGTGACTCGACCAACTCAACCTATGTCGGGATTCAATTTCTTCCTATAACGATGGAAGGCCATGTGGGTCAATCTTATTACCTCACGCTTATCGACTTAATATTATCATAGGAGTTTTTGTTTTCTATCGGTCTCATAATATGTCATGTCATACACAAACATATTTAATATATATCTACATCGCATGCAAATATATATACATATATCTAGTAGGTGTATAACACATCACACATGTAAGCCACACCGGATGATCATGAGCCGTCACCTAATATGATTAAGCCCGAGCCAATGGGCCTAATTACTCATAATAGGATCTATGTGTGCATCGGCGTATCTCCATGCCCTGTGAATGTTGATCTCGTCATCATCGGTTCCATTGGATCATTGCATCACCATGCATTGTAATCTCCTACCATAGTATCGTAGGTCCCGGTGTCACCTCTATGCTCCCACCACGCCTCTTCATATAATTACAAATAATCACAAGCACGCAAGCCCGACAATAAACGAGAAAAATAGAGGCTCGTAGGTCCCAATAATAATAATAATCATAATTACACATATCACACACATGACTCATGATCATCTATCCACATTATACATCACATGTACATCATATCATATGTAGGATTACTAGATATATTTAATAATTAATTAAACTATTTAATTAATTATTTTTTAGAAATCAGGATATGTTAGAAATTTCTAGAATTATCAAGGGTATTTTTATAATTCTGGATGAGAGTACGATCCTCGAAATTTTTAAAATTATTGAGGGTATTTTTAAAATTTTTACACAAGGACAATTTTAAAAATTTCTAAATTTAAAAGGGCAAAATAGTCTTTTTAATAAAAGAAAACCCTAGCTTTCCCCTTGCCCTCTTTGCGCTGGCGTTGCGCCCTGCGTAGGTGGCGGTTGCCCTTGTCCGCCAACTGCCGCTCGACCAGGGGGCGGCCACCCCTAAGGTTGACGCTGTCCGTGGGGTGGGCGACCCCTGCAGTGTCTTGTAGTCTTGCGGGCGTCGCATTGCCAGCGGTTGCCACCCTTGCAGGTTGCTGCCCCTTGCGGGCTGGCCCTGGCCGCAGCCGACCGTCCTCTTGCAGGAAGCCTTGGCCGTGGCTTGGTTGTGGGTGGCCGGCTTTGCATGGGGGCTAGCCATGGCTGGCCAGTCCTCCTCCTCACTGTTGTCGCTGTGAAAACATAGCAAGAATGCGTAGAACGATTATACGTGATTCAATCTCATCACACGCAGTTTAAAACCAATCTTTCATACAAAAACCTTGGCTCTGATATCATTATTGGGAAACCTCAGTAGGTGCATCACATGCGCAGCAGAAATCAAAACAAAATACCGGATTCCCATGTAGATCAAATCATCGTGCAAAAGATTGGGGTCGCGAAAAAAATACAAAAATCAATAAAATCACAATGTGTGAGAGATTAATTTTACCTAGAGAAATCATATATCCTTGTATTCTAGATCCGGATGGAGAAGACAAAGGAGGTCAAGTGTCCTCCTCTCTAGCGATAACCACACTATGGATCTCTATAGCAAAACTCCTCCAATCTGACATCGTAACTCTTGCATAGAGGGAGGGAGGAGAATAGGTGGTGGTGGCTAAAACTTCATCCAATAACCCACTAACCTTACATTATTGTATCTCTATCCAATAATCTTCTTAGGCCTCTAATTGGGTCTTAATCAAAGAGCTTATTAGCATAGGGTCTCATCTAATGAGAATAGAGGCTAATTGAATCTTCATCCGATCCTCTATTTGTTGAAGCATCCACCATATGTGTGTGACCCTCTAGGCCCGATACTGAGCTGGTCGTAAGACACTCCCATCAGAACTTCTTCTGATATATTATTATCCCTATAATAATTCACTCGACTCATCGACTATGGACGTACTAGGCCACTACGCCATAGTCTCTAGATGGTATAAGGGGATCGAATCCGTGGACCTGTTTGTCTACAATTACTGTTTATCTATAATCCTTTATCCAACTAATATTTCAAAGACCATATATTGGATATGGTACTGTCAGGTCACATACAGAATCCGTCATAGTCTCACTATAATCAGATTCTATCGAAAAACTCTTTATCTCTCAATCCACCTTGGCTAGGGATTTATCTGAGCAAGCACATATGAGATATTTCTCCCATGATATCGAGAGTGGATGATCCTCTATTGACACTCAATTACCTTCATAAGGTTGGCTATCAATCATGATAACCAACTGTACTAGATCTGAAACTTTTCAAACCTGTAAGTCTGGCATCAAATAAAGGAGTACTCATACAATGCATCCTTGGTGTCTCAAATTAAAGGATCATATACACAACTAAGACTATGGAATCACTGTCTAACATTAGGTATCATCAACCATACAACATTCTATAAGCAAATCAATCAGTGAACTCATTCTCCAATGAGCACCTATACTATATCCTTAGTGTCTCCATACAAGTAGTTATGAGACTGGCCGCCTCTATCATATGGATGGGTATATAATACACTGATTTGTTTGGTTATCTCGATGTCCCTCTCGAATAACCTATGACTGAGATTATATATGATCTATGTTTAAAGATGAATCGATCTCGTTATCATGATCTCATCACGATTCGATTCCCATTACACAGAACCAAAGACAACATAATATATATGCAACAGAAAATATAATGTGAGAATATGCCAATATAATCATAAGCATAAAGATCACACAGTATGTCACATGTGCCATCACTCACGTGATTGGCTTGCAGGGCACCTATAACCAGCACCTACTACATCGTCCGAACCCCGGCCTGATGCCCCGGGCTTGACTCTGGCCTAACATATGATAGTAACTTTCTTTCTGTCATAGTTAATCTTGCATCAATCAACTCTAACACATATGTTAGATCAATAACCCATCAATTGATTTCATTATCAAAACCTGAGATTTGATAATCTTACCCTTTTTATGATAACAATCAATTGATGACAAGAGTTAAACCTTACTTCCCCTACATCCATGCCATGATTCAAATGAGAAAAAACTTAAATTCAAGAGAACTAACCACTCTTGAATTCAAGTATCATAATATCATTATCAAATTTTGAAATGATATATCATGAATTTCAAAATCATCAAATCATACATGATACATGATATTTATCTTAACCAATCATGAATCATTAAATTTTCAAAGTATATGGCATGAATTATGCATCAATCATACATTAAGTTGAAATTCTCTTCCTTAAGATATTAATTATTTCTTTTTCTTTGTTTATTAATAAAAATAGGAGAAATATCCTTTTTTTTATATGTGTCATCAGTATGTTATTTCTCCCCCTTTGTCATCAACAAAAAAGTGAAATGTTAGAGCAAATGATTTCAAGGCACATGTGTCAATAATTTTCTCATGAAATTATTTTTTTTAACATGTATGTATCATTCTTGTATCATCAATTTGTTATTTCTCCCCTTTTGTCATCATAAAAAAAGAGTTGAAATAACAAGCATGTAATTTCTTGATACATAAACTCATCACGTATCAAAATTTTCATATTTTTACAAATAAAATTTTGCATTGCTCCCCCTTAATAAAATAGGATAAAATCATAATTTTCTTATAAAAATTTTTCTTCACTTTCTTTGAATAACAAAGAAGAAACAAGGGAGGAGATTTGAAAAACATCATCACAAGATAGATCTTAATCTCATAAATTTTGAAATCCAAAGTAAGGAATTAATCAAGTAATTTTATACATTTCAAACATGAATAATTTATACATTCTCGTGGTTTAACATTTCTAGCTCTTAACCTCAATCTTATAGATGTAAATTTTGAAATGATAATTTTAAAGATGAGGTAAAAAATTTGAGAAATCCAAGATCCAAATTTGCACTTATCTTATGTAATCTTTAATAGCAAATCAAAATAGCTAATCATATTTTTTTTAGATCATTTTCATGTAAATTTTCTTCCCTTTTTAAACAAGATAGTACAAACAAGGAAGGGAAGTGAAAAAGATCATATTACAAAAATACTCAATTTTATAGATGTAAATTTTGAAATCTAAAAATTAAGAACTACCCATTTCAATTTAATTCATTTCATTTCAAACAAGAGTTGCAAATCAATCAATTCAAGCAAACGTAGCAAATAAAATAAATCATGCATTTTGCATATAAATTTTGACAAGAAGTGCAATTTATAAAGTTCAAGAAATCCAAAGAAAAATATGATAGTAAATCAGGCTCAAATTTTGAATTATATATTTTACATCTATTTAGAAAATTTAAAATTCTAAATTTTCTTCTAAGCAAATTGTTTCTCATTTAATGTTATAATATCCAATTTGTATATAGTTATATTGATAATTTTATCTCTTACTTTTTGTCATTGTTAAGAAAGAAATATGATTGCATAATTTCTTCTTAACATCCAAATTTAAATTATGCCCATAAGTACAAAGAGATCATGTCATTAAAAAATATCAAATCTTTAAGTATCAAAAGATATAATTTTTTTAATAAATCTCTCCTCTTTTTTTTATAAAAATGAAATTGAGTCTTAGGGGATAATCTTGATTCATCCAATATAAATCTTAAGACCCCAATTCATTTAGATAATTCTTCTTAATATAATGAAAGAACGATTTTGATAAAAAGTTTCAACTTATATTTGTCAAGATTATAGATCTTCTTTTTATTTAAAGAAGAAATAATAGAGATTTAAACATGATTCTAATCAAGAAAATATTTATGATAAAATAAAATTCTTTTAATTTTTAACTTATCACAATTTTAAGAAATATCAATTTTGGTGATAAGTTATACCATTCATGAGTTATAAAAAGTCATAAATAAATCATGTCAAGAAATATATTAACATCAAAAGACATGATTTAATAAATCTCCTCTTAGATGACAAAATAGGATCTTAGTAGATTAAATAATAAGTAGGATCTTGATTCGTATAGAAATATCAAGTTATAAATGTTGAGAAGTCAAGTCCATGATTTAAGTTATCAAATCATCAAAATTAAAATATCAATAAAGTTGAATAGATTCATTAATCTCTTTTAAAGAAAATAATTTGAAAATATATCCAAAATCATCATCAAAAATTGCTTTTAAAAAAATTTCAATGAAGGCAACATAGATTGTTTTTCAAAAGAAAATAGTTCAAGTTCTTTAATTCATTTTGTATGAGATTCAATAATAATAATATCATTTTATCTCTTATTGAAGATTGATAGGATAAAAATATTTTCAAGAATAATTATCTTCTTTTTTAGTTATTTTAACTTATGAAATTTATTTCAAGCATGCAATGTCATTTAATGTCAAAAACTAAGTTTCATCAATATCATTGTAATAAAATATATTTAAATAAAAGTTTTAATTTATTTTAATTCTAATGATTTTTAAAATTAGTGAAATAAGTTACCAAGCACATTTCATTCTCATTAAATATATTATTAGTTTTTTAAAAATACTAGGCAATGAAACATAATTTTTTTCTCCCTTTTCTATATTGTTCTATGCTCAAATTCTATCATTCAACAATAATCATCATCAAAATCTTTCTTTCATAAATTTAAATTTAGATAAAATCTCTAATTCATTTTGGTATTAGCATGCCAAAGTTAGAGCAATCAAGATTAATGAGTTATCCAAAAATTCATTACCAATAATTTTATTTCAATATTTTTTGTTATTACTTAGGTTAGTGAGCTTTGAAAGAGTATTAAATCTCATGTGCTTTGAGCATCTACTTTCAAAACATTACTTAGTGCTCTTAGCTTTGTTATGAGGTAACTATATATTATGCGAGATTTTGATTTAGGTACCCATTTGAGTTTGACCTTTCATGATATGTCCTTTGTATTTTCTCTAATGGCCTAAGGTTATTTATAGTTCCTTTAGGAACCCAAATTAATTTATATAAACTATAATTTTTAAATAAATACTTATAAACAAAATAATCACATTTACCACAAAAATTATATCTATTTTTGGGCAAATAGTGTAATATAGGTCTTCTAATGAGGATAATTAGCTTTTGATGAGTCTTACTCACAATGTCAATACCTTCCTTATGAACATTACCCTTATCAACATAGATCATGTTTAGAGACTCATTGTGTATCTTAAGCTTTTTTGAGTCGTAGTATGTCATTTTCTTATTTAATTACCTCTAGTGACTCATACTTAGAACAAGAAAAACATAATGTTGATGCATCATTCAAGGTTTCATATTTAGTGTATGAATTGTGTGATGGTGATGTATCATGCGTTTATTCAAATTTACTAACTAAAGAATCATGCTCTTTCTTAAGTAATTTATAAGATTTGTTAATTATTCTAAATTTATTATAAAGCTCATGAAAAGTATTTGATAATTCATCAAAATTAAATGAGATTTTGGAGGAATCATTTACCTCATTATTGATGGCCATAAGCGCGAGATTCTTCATTTTCTTTTGATTATACTCTTCATCTTCGAAGCATCTCGGCTTCCTAAATTCATAGTAAGAGGTTTTGTCTATCTTAAGATCATTTTTATGGTTCATGTTCATTAATTTTTCTAATTCATTTGTCAAATATTCAAAATTCTCATCACTTAAGATTTCACTCGAGGAGTCATATGTTCTCAGTTTTATTTCCTTCTCATTCTTTAAAAGGTATTTTTAAAGTTCATTTTTATTGATAATTCCATTTAATGATTCACTCGATTTAGTTGTACTTTTATATGTGATTTTTAATTTATGTAATATATCAAAAGCTGAATCAAAATAAGAAACCCGATCAAATTCATTTTTATCAAGTCCACAATATAAGGTATTTATAGCCTTTACATTCAACAAAAATATTTGTTTTCCATAATCATTCTAATCATTTATTATATTGGATGACTTCTGAAAACCTTTTTCAATAATGCACCACAAATCAAGATCTATTGAAGTAAAAAAGATACACATTTGAATTTTCCAAGATGTGTAGTCCGTTCCATTGAATATAGGAGGACTTGTGATGCATTGACCCTCATTCATGCTAAACAAAGTCCTTCACTCAAGTGGGGGGGAATTAGTACAAGTGATGAAAACTCAGTTTAAAGAAAACTTCATTCAAAATAAAATTGATATAAGAAGCATTTCATTTAAGTAGAGTAAGTGAGCAATTTAACTTATAGAATAATATTAAGATTTTTTTATTAATGAAAGCTTAAGTATGAACATGTAAATTTAAATAATATGCAAGATAAGAAACACTCATAGATTTATAGTGGTTCGGCCTCAACCTGGCCTACGTCCACTCTCGAGTCCTCTTCTTTGAGGTTTACTAGTGTCTACTATCAATCTTCTTTGAGTGGTGACCAAACCCTTATACTTCCCACTCTCCTTTTCACAGGCTTAGGAGAGACCTTACAAATTCAAGGGAGATTTACAAGTTTCACAATTCTTTTCTCTCTCCCTTACCCCTTTTCTTTTTTTTATAATTTTTACACATAATTTATTAAAGAATTTCTAGCCCAAAATTATTGTGTGAAATGCAAGAAAACTTGAGATACTTATAGGCCTCAATTGGCTTTAGGATTTCAAGCTAAAATTCAAATACACCCGAAAAAATCGGGTATGGGCGGTATAACCATCGACGCCAACACCGAAAGCACCATAAAAATATGGTATAAGCGGTACAATCACTACTTGCTACATGGATTCATGGGCGGTGCCAGTACAACTATCGGCCTGGGTGGTACAACCGCCAGAATTTTTGGAAAAGTGATTCTCTTCACTTTTCTAATCTTGACTTGTACCTCCTACAGATCAATTCTCAAGTCAACTGATTGAGCTCGACCTGAGCTCAATCCACTCTCCATAGTGGACTTGATTTACCTCACTTGAGTCCATTTGGATTCCTTCCAAACTAAACTCAAGTTGGACCCAAATCTAATGATGTTAACTATGACTAATTGATTATAATCAATATGACCATCAAGTCCAACAAGACCCTCCTAACTCTCAGCAAGTTTTTCGGGAACCCTTGATAATCTTCCAATGAGTCTTTTAGTCTTCTTCCCGTGAACTCCCAACGCCATCCTGGCAAGCTCTTAGTGAACTCCCAGCAAGCTTCTGATACCTTCGGCAAGCTTCCGGTGAACTCCTAGCAAGCATCCGATCCCTTCGACAAACTCCCAATGAACTCTCAACAAGCTTCGATACCTTTGAAAAGCTTCTGGCGAGTGTCTCGATGAGTTCCCACTACATCATCCGAACCCCGGTCTGATGCCCCGGACTTGACTCTAGCTCAATATCTGATTGTAACTTTCTCTATATCATAGTTAATCATACATCAACCAACTCTAACACACATGTTAGATAACCTATCAATTGAATTTATCATTAAAATATGAGATTCAACAATCTCATCTTTTTTTATGATAACAATCAATTGATGATGGGAGTTAAACCTTACTCCCCCTACATCCATGCCATGATTCAAATGAGAAAAACTTAAATTCAAGAGAACCAACCACTCTTAAATTCAGGTATCATAACATTCATTTACCAAATTTTGAAATGATATATCATGCATTTCAAAATCATCAAATCATATATAATACATGATATTTATCTTAACCAATCATGAATCATTAAATTTTCAAAGTATATGGCATGAATTATGTATGCATCAACCATACATTATGTTGAAGTTCTCTTCCTTAAGTTATCAATTATTTCTCCCCCTTTGTTTATCAACAAAAATAAGAGAAATATCTATGTTTACATGTGTCATCAATATATCATTTCTCTCCTTTTGTCATCAACAAAAACATAAAATATTAGAGCAAATAATTTCAAGACATGTGTTAATAATTTTCTCATGAATTTTTTTTTGACATGTTTGTATCATTCTTGTGTCATCAATTTGTTATTTCTCCCCTTTTGTCATCATAAAAAAAGAAGTGAAATAACAAGCAAGAAATTTCATGATACATAAACTCATCACGTATCAAAATTTTTATATTTTTATAAAATAAATATTGCATTGCTCCTCCTTAATAAAATATGATAAAACCATAATTTTCTTATGAAAAATTTTCTTCCCTTTCTTTGAATAATAAAGAAGAAACAAAGGAGGGGATTTAAAAAACATTATCATAAAATAGATCTTAATCTCATAAATTTTGAAATCCAAAGTAAGGAATTAATCAAGTAATTTTATACATTTTAAATAAGAATAATTCATATATTCTCATGGTTTAGCATTCCTAGCTCTCAACCTTAATCTTATAGATGTAAATTTTGAAATAATCATTTTAAAGATGAGGTCAAAAATTTAAGAAATCCAAGATTCACTTACAATCCTTAATAGCAAATCAAAGTAGCAAATCATATATTTTTTTAGATCATTTTCATGTAAATTTTCTTCTCTTTTTGTAAACAAGATAGTACAAACAAGGAAGGAAAATAAAAAATATCATATTATAAAACTACTCAATTTTATATATGTAAATTTTGAAATCCAAAAGTTAAGAACTACTCATATATATAAGAAAATGGATTAGAGAAAACATTTCCCATATGACTCACAAGTAAACATTTCAGAAAATACTTTATATAGCCAATGCAAATTACAACCATAGACTTTACAAACTTTGAACAGTCACACACAAAGGATCAAGGTCCATTATAGACCGAAGTCCTCATAAGTATCCACATGATACAACTCTCATTTACATATCAAAATCGATCACGAATGCTAACTAACCTAGGGTTGCCAAGCTTACTACTAGCCCCTGCTTGTTGTACAAAGAATAAACAAAGCTTGAAAGACACAGACATACATGTACATTACATTGAGCACTCTCTTTATATTTTTGTTCGTGACATTCTCCCCCACTTATTCGTTTAACGTCCTCATTGAAGCTAGTGTAGACGTTGCATCTCCTCACCTTTTACTAAATCTTTAATCTTTTGCTCTGGCCGCAACATGCCTCTTGGCTACCAACTGCTCTCCATTGTTGTTGTTGAGTAGTCAAACTTTGATCCGTCGTGTTGCTTTAACTTACAAATGACTGACTCTGGTATGGGGTCGGCTGAGTTATGCTAATCCTTGATGATTCTTGTGGATCCTTTTGATAAAGGAAATGACATTACTTATGTTGCACTAGTATCTTAAATGTATCATACTGCTTAAATTAGGTGGATGCTTGTTGAAGTTTTAATAAGCATCACCTCGCAGACTTTGAAGTTTTTGAGGTCCTTCCTTCATAAAATTTGTCCCTTGAATCTTCTTTAATGAAGTTGTCACTTCCAAGTAGGTTTACATCACTTCCGCTTTCAATTGGCATTATATTGGAAAATAAAATAGATAATTTACTTTCAATAACACTAATCACCATTGGTGATGATTTGTTGTTATCTTCTATTAGGTTTCTTTGAAGGGTCTTTGACTCTGTGCAGAGTTCCCCTACTAGATAAATAAAAGAACTGGGGTACTCTGTTTCACCCATTCTCTTAAGAATTGAGAAGGCAAATGTTACTTGACTTTACTAGCCTCCTCGAGGTTGTACTTCATGCATCGAGTTGGTTACTAGTCTTCTCCCACTCTTTGCTCACACTTTTAAAGCACCTAAAATGTTTGCATCCTTGTGTTGAGTTAGATACTATGATTTGCCTTCTCTCTACTATCAAACTTTCGTAATATAAGAAATTTTTGATAGTTTTGGTTGCCTTTGGGATTGTATCATCTTCTCCATCATCTTTATCGTCTACTCCTCTGAATAGAAAAAGTATAACACCATGTACTTCCTACTTCATTCCTTGGTCGAGCACTCCTGCATCAACTTGAAGTCCCCTACTTTTAGCTACCTTGATGAGAAGCCCGCTGACACTGCTCTTATGAAGTTCCTTGATCTCCACCCTTTAGTCTTGCCCTAGTATTTGGAGTTTACCTTTGCATTCTTCACCTCCTCGGCTCCTTTAATGACCAATATTCTCTCTCCACGAGAGTAAGAGATCAATGATTCCATGAAACTCCCACCTCTATGGTACCATTGCACTACCACGCCCATAGCCCTACTATTTATTGCCTTATATCTACGTCTCTTTCTTCATGATCGGTAGATCTGCCTCTGTGGTACTATGATACTCCTTTGAGTCCACCTCTTTTATGATCGATGCTTTACTTTTGGGTAGTTAAGCCTCTCGGATTCATCATCTCTTTCTCGCCCCTTTCGACCACTTACTTTAACACCCTTGTGTTTCTAAGTAGTTTTCCTTGGTTGATAGAAAGACAGACTACACATCTCATACATGGCTTTTGTCATATTATTGTAGAGCTCACACCGATTCTATTCTCCTTAGATTCCTTATTAGCAACATTCACTTACTTGACCTTGTCTTCTGATTTGCCGGGATCCCTTAAGCGAATATAAGCACTGATGCAGTCCAACTCTCCAGCTGCTCCCATCATACCTCTATATAATCAAGTCCCCCTATGGGACTCGCTAGTACTTGCACTCGGAATTCTCCTTCGGTGGTACACAACCCCCATATATTGATAACCAAGGCTTTCATCCGATGTAAAATCTGATACATGCATAGAAGACTCGCTTCTACGATACCATGACATTCACTCCTTGAATCCATAGCCTTTCTTACCATCAGATTGTTCACCGAAATGGAGGTCCTAGTAGCTCTTAATCATACCTCCGTATGATCATGTTCCTCACGAGACTTCTCCCGTTTGTGTTGTCTTGCCTCGAACTATTCCACCATGATCCGCTACACCATGTCGCCTCCCGGTGACATTTTCATTGCATTCAAATTCTTATATGATGAACTCAGACTACGATCTGTCTATGTGTGGCCTATGACAGTACATTATAGAGCCTTCGCCACCTCCGATTATATTCACTCCTTTGGTAATTGACCTTCGTCCACCTATTCTCGGGTCACAACCAGACGAAGAATTGCTCTAGGACAGTCTGTCGCTTAGTAGCTCTCGAAGTCCTCAAACTTCACTAAAATTGGTGCACCATTATCTGGATCTTGGGCCTCTATCCCCCACTAGCACAATCTTCGCTACGCACCGCTTTCTTTATGACAAATCGAATGGCAACACTGTGATAAATTCTTCAAGAGTACCAACCTCTATGTCCTCTTGCCTCGTGCTAATGTCTTCTGATCCCAACTTCGTCTCTGTAAGTTGAATTACTTTAGTTCCTCCATCAAATGTATCTTTGAGATAAGGTGTATGTGCCTTGAAGATCCCTTTGTCTTTGGCACCATGTAAGATAAGTCTGTCCCATCAGAATTAAGAACCCATGGAATGACACGATCCCACTCTTGTCTCTATAAGTGTCACGCCACCTATATATATATATATATATATACATTCAAAAGGCTTGAACCCATCATAAATCGAAAATACATTAAAATTCATCGATGATCTGAACCTAGGATCCAAAGTAAATTTGAGGATACTGATTAAATATTTTCAAAGATCATTCACATCCATTCATAAAACCTGTACAATTTTTATAAATCTTACACATCACTCGATAATCTATAAAATCTAAAGTTAACTTAACAAAAAATATTAACCACACTTATAAAACCACCAATCTTAGAAATCTATACGAATGCAAAACCAACCATTTTCCACCACTTTATATGATTGTAAAACTTAACATTCAAAGATTCTACACTGAGAGATATCCTAACCTTTTTACAAGTTACATCAGTTTATATTTATCTATAATATTTCATTACATGCAAAATATTCTTATACAACATCTCCTAACAAGACTTGCCGAAATCTATATAGCTTTCCACTATCTCAGCTCAGTTCTAACTTTTTCTATAAGTAACAAACTAACTTGTAAAATTTATATAGCAACAGAGTGAGCATATAGAACTCAATAAGTGACTAACATACCAAGACAAAGAAGGATATCTTTTAAAACAAACTTGCAAGGCAAGGGTATAAAAATCCATAGATAGTATCTTGTTAGATACATAATCATAAATCATTTCATTCGAAATATACTTTGATCATAACAGTAGATGAAGAATAGTTGGAGCATATCATTAACGTAAGAGGTATCTCAGAGCATATCAAAGGCACATAGGACATTTCGGAACATATTATTGGCAATGAAATATTTCAAAACTTATCAAGATGCATAGGTCATATTTCGAAGCATATCAATGGTGTATGGATAATCTCAAAGCTTATCAAATGAACAATCAAGGAACAAAAGCTCAAATATCATATCAGACATAACACTAATTTCATTCTTATCCAAAACACAAAAATAAACTCATAAGCAATGCTTTGGATCTCATATAAAAGACATAGAGGGTGAAGTGAGACCATAAGCATAATGTGAAACATCCATCGTTGAATGACCACCAACCATAAGTCTCCCATATCTGGGAGCTCTATCCACCCATGTTTGAGTGAAGTCAGTGGGGCCGATAAGAGCATAGCTGGCTCTGAACACAATACCCTTTACCATTTATGGCAAAGGTCCAAAATATTCCACAAACACTAAAGTACAAAAGGACATGAGTAATAAAAATGGTATTTATCGGAAGCATATGCAGAACAATGAAATATGCATGTGCTAATATGAAGTAATACAATGTCAACATAAACATTCATAATTTGTATTAAGATAGTCAAAGAATTTGTTCTCTTCATATTCACTACATAGCAAGTGCATCTCCACTTCTGAGGCACTAAACTGCTGCATGTCCTCTACCCTTAGTTTACAAATGCAAGGTATTTATTACAATTTTTATTTGGTAGATATTTTTCATCATTTCTTTTGGATTATTTACTAATTTTATTTTTTCTTTAGGCCTTCACAAAATTGCTTGATACAGTAATATAGCTAAGATTTTTGTGATTAGAGTAAGAGATTTTTTTATTTGACTTTGTTTAAATAATATAGTCAAAAGCATTAGGAATTAAGAAGCCTCATGATTTCAAAATGCCTAAGGTGTGAGGTGCTAGGTGCTCACCCAAGAAGATGCTTCTGAACACTATAATTTAAAAATTATACATCATAATTAATATAAATAAATTAAAATTAATATAATTTTGATGAGATGGTAGCAATAATGGATGAGGATAGATGCAGCAATATTATGACAAAGATGAAGATGGATGTGCTAGGAAACCTCAGCGGGAGCATCACATGCGCAGTGGAAGATAAAAACAAAACTACTTTCCCAAGTAAATCAAAATCGTTGTGTAAAGATTGGTGCGAGAAAAAGTCACAAAATCAGAAACTTTCGAATCATGTGAGAGATTATTTACCTAGAAAGATCATATATCCCTATTTTTCTAGATCCGGATTGAGAGGATGAAGGAGGTTAAGTATCCTCCTCTTTAACGGTATCCACATGATTGATCGTTATAGTGATACTCCTTTTATCGCAGCCCTAAGTTTCACAACTCTTGCGTAGGGGGAGGGAGGAGAATAAAAGGGGCGGCTAAAGGTGCAACCTATCATCTATGTGTAGCCCCTGCCTCCTATTTATCGAGAGCCACCAAAAACCCTAGTGCATCCTACCTTAGTGGGTATTGGATCTCCATCCAATTACCCACTAACATTGGTATATTGGATCTCTATCCAATAATTTCCTTTGGCCTCTAATTGGGTCTCATGCAAGGAGCCCATCAGTGTAGGATCTCATTTAATGAAAATAGGGCCTAATTGGATCTTTATCCAATCTTGTATTCGCTGAAACATCCACCATATGTGTGTGACTCTCTAGCTTCGATACCGAGTTGGTCGTGAATCACTCCTATCAGAACTCTTTCTGATATAGTGAATTATTATCCCCATAATAATTAACTCAACTCATCGACTATGGATGTACTAGGCCACTGCACCAAGTCTTAGAAAATACAAGGGGATTGAATCCATCGGACCTGTTTGTTCATAATTACCATATATCTATTAGGACCCTAGCTAGGTTGGGTCTTAGGTTCATTGAGTCATGTTGTCAATAGAACCCTAAGACATGTAATAAACCCTAAACACCTTAATTAAAAAGGTCGACTAGGGTTAGGAGTCATCTAGCCACCGCCCCCCTTACTATTTGGGAAAGAGGCTAAGGTTGTTGGAGTAAGAGTTGGAGTCTTCATTAGGGTTAGGATGTTTTAAACCTATATAAGCACTTGTAGGCCCCCTTTTCTTAACAAGCAATACAACTTTTCTTTAAGCCATTATGTTGATTTCCAATGAGGGAGGAACCCTTTTAGAGTTCCAAGAAGGCTAATCCCTTATAGAGATTATTCTAAAGATAGAATCCTATGGGATTCTATCACTTGGTATCAGAGTCGTGATCTTGGCGCTTCGCTGCTCTTCCACCTTTGCCGCTGCTATCCAACCGCTCACCACCTCCCAAGCAATTCTCACAATTGTTGTAATCATCGTTGACTCCACTGTCATCATCCTCTATCGCAGATACAACATCTGCTGCCGCTACACCAATTACAACAGGATCTGCTATTGCTCTTCTTGCAAGAACCTTATTGCTATTACAATTTTTATTAAAAAAAAAGTTACATCTATTCCTTACTACAAATGGCCCGTAAACCATTCACACACTACAAAAACTTATTGTTGCAAAGTTGCTATCTTTACGATTAAAGTTTCATTGCAAAGTTTTAGTTGCATACTTGTTGTTATTTGTTGATCTTGCTGTCATCTTTTTCTGACAAAATCTTCTATGTATTTTACATCGGCTTGGCTTTCATCATCATCAGTTCTTTGCTAAAATCATCTCTAAAACATTGGTATACTGTTAAAACTTTTCTTTGCAAAATTATTGATTTTTTTGACAAGAATTCTGTTGCCAAAAGAATTGTTGATGCTTCTTGCTGCATCTCTGCCAAATGCCAAGTTGCTATCGACTCTTGATGTCAACATCATCCATTCCTTATTGCCAAAATCATACCAAAATTATTGGTATGCTACTGGAAATTTCATCGTAAAACTATTGTCCCTTCAACAAAAATTCTAGTGCCATACTTTTCAACGTTATTTGCTTCATAAGTACCAGATCTTTGTTGACTCAATTATTGTTAATATTTCTGCCTACTTGCTACCATTAGCAGATACTTTTTGCTAGAAAAAAACTTCATCAAACTGATAAAACCCTAGAAGGAGCTATATAGATTTTGATCCTTAAGGGGGATCAACCCTTGGAACGCTATAGGGGTTCCTCCCTCCTAGACTCGACATAAGGCTGAAACAAAATTGATAATTGCTTGATTCAAGAGGGGGGGGGGGTGGCTACATCTTTAAATAGGGATCAAAACCCTAGCCTAAGGCGGTGGTTGCCTAAGTATAATTACCCATTTACCCCTCCTATAGCCAACCTGCCTTAATAGGATCAAGAGGCGGCTAAGTGGCTCTATAGCCGACCTAAGCAAGGGAAAACCCTAGCCGACCAACCCAATAAGGGGTGTGGCGGCTACTAAGCCCTAAGAGCTAATCTAGACCCCAGCCATACTCCTTTATAAGATAGGAGTGACTTTATTATAATCTAATAGGGCTTTTATTGACTAGTACTAAGATGATTAGCACTCAACCCTGTTGGAGTCTTATCAAGTCTGCCCTCTTCAGATCAGCCTTGTCCTTAAGGCTGAGGGTCCATAAACTCTGGAAACTAAATCTTTAACTCCTCATGTGACTCCCATGCTATTATTAGCTGAACTTTGGCCTCCTCATCAGCTGGGGTATTAGTTGGAAGGATTTAGGCTGAGTTGTCTTCTTTAAATTCTCATTTGAGGTGGGATACCTGGCGGATCAATTGTAATCTTGATATGGTGCACGAATTTGATCTTCAGGTTAGGGCCCCAATGTGATCCTTAATTTTGCAAGGCCTAAAGAAATAGGGAGACCACTTCATTAAGGCTCGAGTTTCCTGCCGATCAGGTTGGAGGTGTAGAAAAACTCGATCTTCAATTTTTCGTCCATTCTAAAGTTTGTCGGGAGGCCGTTTCTTCTTTGCATATGCTGCAATATGGTTAGTTTTTAGTGATAGCTAATTTTTCTTCTAGAATGGTGACTGCCCTTTGGTATGATTCAGGATGATGAGAGCCCAATTTGGCATGAGCATGGATTACAATTCTTCTAATTTTACTCCTTTTTCGTGTCATGGACCTATATCCAATCATATTTTAAATTTAGTAGTAATTAGTATCTCTTGTAAAAACCCTGTATGGAGTGTGGGGGAAGCCTCAGTGTAAATTAGGAGTCGACCATCTTGCATAATAATAGCCCCAATTCCAACTCCTGATGCATCAGCCTCAATGACAAAAGTACGACCGAAATCGGGCAGCGCTAGGATCGATGTCATTGTCATGACTGTCTTGAGTCGTTCGAAGGCTACGGAGGCTTTATCCGACCATAAGAAGGAGTCTTTCTTCAGTACGGACATAAGTGGGGCACTGATCTTGTCATAATCTTTCACAAAATTTTGGTAGTAGCCCATGAGTCTAAGGAAACCACGTAGTGATTGTACGTTTGTAGGTCTCGACCATCCTTGCATTGCCTCAATCTTTGTCGGGTCCACCACCACTCCATCCTTTGATATAATGTGCCCAAGATACTCTATTTTATGTTATAAGAATCCACACTTTGACTATTTAACATAAAGAGTATTCTCTAGAAGAATCGTTAGAATAGTTCATAAGTGCTGAAAATATATATCAAGCGTAGGGCTATAAATGAGAATATTATCAAAGAATACCAACACGAACTTATGTAGAAAACTCTGAAAGATATCATTCATCAATCTTTGGAAAGTAGAAGGAGCATTCATAAGTTCGAAAGACGTTACTAGAAACTCGTAGTGGCCGTTATGCATATGAAATGTAGTTTTAAGAATATCTTCAGTGCATACCTGAATCTGATGGTATCCGGATCGGAGATCTAATTTAATGAAGACTCGGGCTCCTTTTAATTCATCCAAGAGTTCATCTATGAATGGGATAGGATATTTATCCTTGACGGTGATAGCATTTAGAGCTCAGTAGTCAATGCACATCCGCCACGTACTATCTTTCTTGCGCACTAGCAACATGGGTAGGGAGTAAGGGTTGCAACTCGGTTGAATCACCCCGGTGTTAACCATCTCTTTAACAATATTCTCGATCTCATCCTTCTACAAGTGAGGATAGTGGTACAATTATAAATTTGCTAGAGGTTTATCTGGTAAAATAGGAATGCGATGGTCATGCGGTCGGTTAGGGGGCAGCCCGCGCGGCTCCAAGAAAATATCCACGAATTCATTCAAGCAAAGGGCAAGCTTAGGATCTGATTTTTGTATGTTCTCCCCTATAGATGGCTGCTAAATATGCATTAAGAATCCACCATGTGCTTTGTGTAAAACTTTCTCCATTCGTTGCGACGAAACGGTGGAAATTTGGCTCCCGCACTTGTCTTGTAACATGACCTGTCTCCCTTTGCAATAAACTTTAGTGATTAATTTAGAAAAGATTCAGGAGATATCATCTAGTATTGTGAGTCATTCGATCCCGAGTACGACTTCATAATTATCGATGGGTAGGAGGAAGGAATCAGCTATCACTTCTTGGTCTTAGAGGAGTAGTTTCACTCGCAAGCACCGTTGGTTGCAATTAAAGATTCGGTTGTCGTCGACCTTTACGTCGAACTTGTTGCAACCTTCAATTTGAAGTGCCAAACATGCAAAAACCTTATGGTTGAGGAAGTTATTAGTGCTGCCTGTGTTGATAAGAACGCTGATGCGTTGTTGTTTTAGAAGTCCTCCAACTTTCATAATCTGCGGATTGGAGTAGCCTCCCAATGTGTGCACTGCGTAGTCAACTGGTTGAGACTCTTCCTCCATGTCTTTTTCTTTAGGTTCAAGGGCTTCTTTAAATATTTCATTATCCTCATCCTCCGCTAGTTTAATCATGAGGACCTGGCCCTTTTTGCAGTGATGTTCGCGGCTCCACGGTTCGTCATAATGCCAACATAACCCCTTGGCCGATCATTCATGAAGCTCGTCTCTTGTTAACTTTTTTAGTGCAGGAACTTGGATGGCAGTAGAGGGGGCAGTAGGCCTCGGCATGGCTGGTTGAGGAGTGACCCTTGTCCTTCATGCCTCGTGGTTTAATTGTCCTTCATAAGAGTGTACGGTTGTCGCGCCTTTACTTCTCCTCGGATCTCTGGCTTTAGGCCCTCGATAAAAGTACCTAAAAGTTGTTTCTTAGACCAATTCTCAGTTTGGTTAGATAAATGCTCAAACCTTGTTTGGTATTCTTATATTGTAGAGGTTTGACGAATCTTTGCTAATTGTCCGTTGATGTTATCGAATCAATTAGTCCGAAGCGATTTAGTAGGTCTTCCTAAATCGCTACCAAGAGAGTCCTCTATGGGTGTGCTCAAACCAATTAAACCATTGAATAACATCTCCTTCGAGGTGGATGACAGCAATCTCCACCCGTATGGCATCGTTGGTTTGGTGGAATCAAAAATAGTGCTCCGCGTGCGAGATCCACCCAATCGGGTCTCCTTCTTCCCATCTAGGGAAGTCAACCTTCATACATGGATTATTGAGATCAGAGGTGATGTGGCTATGTTCTTGAGGATCATCTCGCTGATTTGAAGTTTCTCTATGTTGTGATTTCCTCAGGCTCGACGGTTGGCCAATGCTTAATTCAGCGAAAAGGGATCGCATCTTCTCTTTCATACGGTTTTCAAAAGCTTCAAGCTTTATATCAATAGCCTCCTCTGATGCTATAGTATACGCCTCTAGATCTATAATATTGAGATCTTTTTTCTATTGTCAGGTTAGTGGTATGGGAATTTTGGAGAAGGGGGTAGCCGGTTGGAAGGTGAATCAATTTGAATGGAAGTAGGCTGTGGTTCAGGGCAGATTTGGGGAGCTATTTGGTTTTGGTTTAGGATAGAGTTTTGAGATGAGGAAAAGAGAGTCCAAAATCTCACAAAAAACAACACTCAAATCTGATAGAATTTGACAAAGAAAGTGCTGCGATGTGCTGTCCTGTTGAACTAGTTTTATGTCGGAGAAACAACAACTTCTCGACATAAATTCCGAAGGAAAGTTCAAGGAAATTATACAAAAAACCTTGGTTCAGATGTTGTTAATAATAATAAAAACTTTGATGAAATTTTGGCAGCATAACAGTAAGAAAATAGGGCAAAAGATGAAAGGTATATTCCTTCATCGTAAAATTTCAGAGCTACATAATGGTCAAAGATTACACAAGAAAACTAGTTCTAGAATGAGTTTTTTCAAGAAATCAACTTGATCTTGAGAATTGTGTAAAAACTTCAGCCAGAAAGGAGAAGGAATAAACTAGTTTCAAGAGGCAAAAACACAACTGAAAATTTCTACAGCATTCCATCTTTGTAACAATGATAATATTTGTGACAAACGAAATTTACAGTAGATAAAATTTGAGAAAAATCTTCAATGTGTAAAGTAAGGAATCTTGTAGTATTAATGAGGCGTGAATGATAAAAAACTATCAGATTTCCAGATCAAACGCAGGGGGCAGTAGCAAACTGATTTGATCTATGGCTGGGGTGAAAGGTGGAGGCGCATGTTACCGCAATTGTGAGAATTGCTTGGGAAGATAGAGGCATGGATGATGGCTATAGGGGTAGCAAGAACGCTATTCTGATACTAGATGATAGAACCCTAGAAGGAGCTCAATATATTTTGATCCTTGAGGGGGATCGACCCTTGAAACGCTATAGGGGTTCCTCCCTCCTGGACTCAGCATAAGGTTGAAATAAAATTAATAATTGCTTGATTCAAGAGGGGGGGCAGCTATATCTTTAAATAGGGATTAAAACTCTAGCCTAAGGGGGTGTTTGACTAAGTAAAATTACCCCTTTACCCCTCCTATAGCCAATTGCCTTAATAGGAATAGGAGGCGGCTAAGTGCTCTATAGCCGACCTAAGCAGGGGGAAACCCTAGCCGACCAACCTAGTAAGGGATGTGGCAGCTGCTAAGCCCTAAGGGCTAATATAAACCCTAGCCATACTCCTTTATAAGATAGGAGTGACTTTATTACAATCTAATATGGCTTTTATCGACTAGTACTAAGATAATTAGGACTTAACCCTGTTGGAGTCCTATCACAAACTCTCAGCATACTGTTGGAATCTTTCATCATAAAACTACTATTTTCGATAAGGAAATCTGTAGCAACATCTCTTGACTCTTTTTGCTATAGCAACACCAAACTGGTTGCTGCAAAATAGCAACTCTAAACCCTACTTCAAAACCCCAAATCATAGCCACCAAATCCCATTTTACATCTTCCACAACACCTTCAAACAGCAGCCCCAAATAGCCACACCTACACCCAAACCATAGCCCACTTCAGCCCCTCTTCCCTAATCCTTGTCGATTTCCACTATTAATCCATGCCCTTAACCCGACTATAAAAGAAAGACCTTAATATTACAGATCTAAAGACATACGCCATGGCATTGCAAGAATTGATTGATACAAAATTGCAAGCTTTTAAGACACATATGGAAGATACACTACATGCTCTCCTTGTAGAATTTGGTTTGGGTCGACCATCGAGCCTAAGAAGATCCCAGCACAGTGTGGATTTCAAGTGCGGAATGATATTTTCGCTACCATAGGACCCCGAACACTTCTATGGTGGACATCACTGCCATCCACCTCGAAGGAGACACTATACAATAGTACAATTGGTTTGAACACACCCAAGGAGTCCTGACATGGAGATAATTCAAAAGCGGGCTGCTAGTTCACTTTGGGCCATTCGAATATGAGAACATCGATGGTCAACTTGCGAAGATCTGATAGACCTCCATTATTCAAGAATACCAAATCATGTTTGAAAGGTTATCTAACCATGCACATGATTGGTTTGAGAAATAATTGCTAGGGACCTTTATCGAAGGATTGAAACCTGAGATAAGAGAAGTTAAGCGTGACAGCCCTACACATTAACGACATGGATCTCCTTTACACAACTTCAAGAGGAGTGGGTCAATCAAGATATTCGAAGGACGAGAACCACACTACAACCAGTGACATATAAATATCCACCCTCATTCACTTCTAGTCGTTCCCTTAAGCTAAGGAAATTAACAAGAGAAGAGCTTCATGACAGGTTAGCAAAGGGCCTATGTTGGCATTGTGATGAGCCGTGGAGCTATGACCATCGCTACAAGAAAGGATGACTTGTCCTAATCAAACCCATTAATGATTCTAAATATGAAGAAGAAGACCATGAACATAAGGAGAACATGGAGGAAGATCCACAACCAACTGATTATGTGGTGCATGCTCTTGCGGGCTACGCGAACACACAAACAATGAAAATTGGAGGTTTCCTTAAGCAACAACCCATCACCATCCTCATCGATACCAGGAGTACTAGTAATTTCATGAACAATAAGGTTGCTGCCTGGATGACACTTCCTATCAAGAATTGTAGCAAGTTCGACGTCAAGGTGGCCGACGGTCGAATTTTGACATGCGACCAATAGTGCTCACCAGTGAGATTAATGCTGTAAAATTGGAAAATCATTTTTGACTTCTTTCTCCTCCCTCTTAATGATTATAAGATAGTACTCGACAACAAATGGTTAACCACACTAGGTAATATTTCTTAGAATATTTTAAAATTAATTATAAATTTTTTTAATAACGGAAAACAGGTGATCCTGTGCGGGAAACGTGGGAGCAATGTGACGACGGTTTCGATGCAGTGTGTGGAGAAAGTCCTACATAAAGTGCACAGTGGCTTCCTAATGTAGCTTCAGTAGTTACAAATAAAGGAATGGATGAAGATTGAAGATCCAGACCTTCTCTAATTATTTGCTGAATTTTCAGATATCTTCACCGAGCCGTGTAGCATACCTCCAACCTGACTGCATGAACACCGTATATTGATCCTGCTAGGTAAGCCACCAGCCAATACTCAGTCATACCACTATCTCCATCTCTAGAAGACTAAAATTGAGAATATTGTGTAGGAGATTCTTGAGACAGGGACAATTCGACCAAGCTATAGCCTCTACTCTTCGCCGATGCTCCTCTTATGAATGAAGGACGAAACATGGCATATATACGTGGACTACTGTGCCCTCAATGGCATCATGGTCAAGGATAAATATCCTATTCTGGTGATAGACAAGCAACTAGATGAATTAAATAGAGCTTAAGTCTTGACAAACTTAGATCTACGATCTGGATATCATCAAATTCAAGTGCACGAGGAAGACATACCGAAGATTGCTTTTCGGATGCACAATGACCACTACGAATTTTTGGTAATGCCCTTCGGCCTCACTAATGCTCCCTCCACTTTTCAGAGCATCATGAATGATATTTTCCAAAGTTATGTTTATAAGTTCGTGCTGGTTTTTTTCTACAACATTCTTATTTTTAGTCCCTTGCTTGAAAGCCGCTTTTATCACTTATGACTTGTTCTGATGGTTCTTTAAGAGCATACACTTTTTTGTCAAATAGTTGAAATATAATTTTTTATTAAAAAAGTGGAGTATCTTGAGCATATAATTTCGGAGGAAGGCATAGCCATGGACCCTTCAAAAATCAAAGCAATGCAAGACCGGCTACTACCATAAGTTTGTAAAAGATTATGAGAAGATCAGCACCCCCCTCACATCCTTGTTGAAGAAGGACACCTTCCTATGGTCGGATAAAGCCTCCATAGCCTTCGATGCTCTTAAGGCTGCAATGTCATCTACACTTGTGCCGTCGCTAATCGACTTCGACAAAACGTTCATAATTGAAGCTGACACATCGGGAGTTGGGATCGGTGCCATCCTCATGCAAGAAGACCGACCCCTCGTCTACACCAATAAAGCCTTATCTCCTTCACACCTGAAGATGTCCATCTGTGACAAGGAGATGCTTGCGATCGTACACGTGGTGACAAAGCGGAGACCCTACTTGATCGATCGACACTTTCAAATAAAGACCGAACATAAGAGCCTTAAATATTTTTTGGAGTAGAAGATATCGACCCCCGAGCAGCAAAAATGGGTAACAAAACTCCTTGGATATGATTATAAAATAACTTACAAGGAAGGAAAAGAGAATATGGTGGCAGATGCGCTCTCTTGACTTCCTAAGCAAGTTGGACTTTTGACCATCTCTATTCCAATTAGTGATTTCCTTGAAGACATCATAAAGGAATGACAAGATGACCAAGAAATTCGAGAGACCATCAAAAAATTGGAGAAAGAACCACGCTCCGTGATGTATTATAGTTGGGATTTGAAGGACTTATGATATAAATGACATATAGAACTAGTGCCAAATTTCCCTTGCATAAATACCATCTTACAGGAGATGCATTCCTCACCATCGGCTAGGCACTCCGGATTCTTTCGAACCTACAAGAGGATCAAACATAATTTTTTCGAAGAGGGATAAAGAACTCCATTGCTGAATTTGTAGCACAGTGCGACATGTGTCAATGACATAAAGATGAAACAATATCAAGCCATGGAAGATATAACCTCTACCCATTCCAGACTCAGTTTGGACCAATATCTCGATGGAGTTCATTGAAAGGCTACCCACATCCTAAGTAAAAGGTATAATCCTCATTGTGGTTGATTGGCTCACCAAACATAGTCATTTTTGCACTATATGCAACCCTTACACTACCACTAGCATTGCTCGGATTGTCATGGATAATATTGTAAAACTACATGGGATGCCTAGATCTATTATAAGTGATAATGACAAGATCTTCACCAACAAATTTTGGATAGAACTTTTCTAGTTATTGGGCACCAAATTAAAGATGAGCATATCATACCACCCACAGACTGACGACCAAACTAAAGTGGTAAATAGGTGCTTGGAGACTTACCACAGATGCTTCACTAGTGACCGACCAAAAGAATGGGTGAAGTGGCTTCCTTGGGCCGAGTGGTGGTATAACATGATTTATCACTCTTCTACTAAATGTACTCCTTTTGAAGCTGTGTATGGTCGACCACCCCCTGTAATCCTAAAGTATGTAATCGACTCATCCAAGGTAGACTAGGTAGATAGGGAACTCATAAACATGGACAAAATAATGAAATTGCTGAAGGATAATCTCTCAATAGCACAAGCTAGGATGAAGCAACAAAACGACATGCACAAAAGCGAAAGAAAGTTCTCGGTGGGAGATTGGGTCTTCCTTAAGCTCCAGGCTTATAAATAGATATCCATCCACATTAAAGCATCAATGAAGCTATCACCTCGCTATTATAGGCCCTGCTAGATTACACAGCACATCGGAGTGGTCGCATATAGGCTAAACCTACCTATAGATTACAAGATCAACCCAATTTTTCATGTATCATGCCTGAAGCCCAATGTTGGTGAGAATGATACACCACTCATGGAGAGGTCCAAATCTAGCTGGAGGCGATTCTTGATTGATGGATCATGATGTATCACCAACGTCCTACTACTGAAGTGCTAGTATGATGCATGAGTCTACCTACTGAAGATGCCATGTGGGAGCCCTATGAAGAGTTGAAGATTAAATTCTCAGAGTTCATATAAACTCAACCTCGAGGATAAGGCTGATTTGAAGAGGGCAGGTTTTTTAGGACCCTAGCTAGGTTGGGTCCTAGGTTCACTGAGTTATAATGTCAATGAAACCCTAAGGCATGTAATAAACCCTAATCACCTTAATTAAAAAGGTTAGCTAGGGTTAGAGTCATATAGCCATCGCCCCTCCTACTATTTGGGAAAGACGACTAAGGTTGTTGGAGTAAGAGTTAGAGTCTCCATTAGGGTTATGGTTTTTGAGCCCTATATAAGCACTTGTTGCCCCCTTTTTTCTAACAAGCGATACAACTTTTCTTCAAGCCATTGTGCTAATTGCCAAGGAAGGAGGAACCCTTTTAGAGTTCCAAGGAGGTTGATCCCCTACAGAGATCATTCCAGAGATAGGATCTTGCGGGGTTCTATTAGTATCGATAGTCCCTCATCCAACTAATATCTCAAAGGCCGTATAGTGGACATAGTACTATCAGGCCACATATGGAATCTATCTCTAATTATATTCTCCCAAAAAACTCATTCTCTCTCAATCTGAATGACCCTAGTTAGAGATTTATTTGAGTAAGCACACATGTGATATTCTTCTCATGATATCGAGAGTGGATAATCCTATATTGATATTCAATTGCCTTCCTTAAGTTGGCTACCAATCCCAATAACTAGTTGTACCAGATATGAAACTTTTCAAGCATGTAAGTCTGATGTCAAAGAAATGAGTACTCAAAGAAGACATCCTTGGTGTTTCAAGTCTAAGAACCAGATACGCAACTAGGACTACAGAGTCGTTATTTGACATTAGGTATTATTAACCATACAATATTTCATAAACGGATCAATCAGTGAACTCATTCTCCAACAAGCACCGATAATGTATCCTTAGTGTCTCTACACAATTGGCTATGAGACCAGCTGCCTCCATCATATGGATGTGTATACATTATGCTGGTTACTGGTGCCCTGTAAGCCAACACGTGAGTGATGGCATGTGTGACACGCTGCGTAATCATTTTGCTTATGATTAATATTGGCATATTCTCACATTATATTATTTGTTGCATATATATTATGATATCCTTGGTTCTATGCAATAGGAATCGGATTGTGATGAGATCACGATAATGAGATCGATTCATCTTTAAACACAGATCCTAAATACTCCTAGTCATAGGTTACTCAAGAGGGACATTAAGATAACTGGATAGATTGGTGTACTATATACCCATCCATATGATGGAGGTGGCTGGTCTCATAATCACTTGTGTGGAGACACTAAGGATATAGTACAAATGCTCATTGGATGAGTTCACTGATTGATCTGTTTATGGAATGCTGTATGGTTAATGATATATAATGTCAGATAGCGATTCTATAGTCTCTGTTGTGTATTTGGTCCTTAGACTTGAGACACCATAGATGCTTTGTATGAGTATTCCTTTCTTTGACACCAGACTTACAGGTTTGGAAAGTTCTAGATCTGGTATAGCTAGTTATCAGGATTGGTAGCCAACCATACGAAGGCAATTGAGTGTCAATAGAGGATCATCCACTCTCGGCATCACGAGAGGAATATTTCATATGTGCTTGCTCAGACAAATCCCTAGCTAGGGTCATTTGAATTGAGAGAGAAAGAGTTCTCCGGGAGAATTCGATTAAAGCGAGACTATGATGGATTCCGTATATGCCCTGAAAGTACCATGTCCAATATACGGTTTCTGGGATATTAGTTGGATGAGGGATTATAGATACATAGTAACTGTGGACAAACAGGTTTGATGGATTTGATCCCTCCAGTACCGTCTAGGACTATGGCGTAGTAGCCTAGTACATCCATAGTCAATGAGTTAAGTGAATTATTATGGGGATAATAATTCATTATATCAGAAGGAGTTCTGATGAGAGTGATTCACAACAAGCTCGGTATCGGGCCTAGAGGGTCACACACATATGGTGGATGTTTTAGCGAATAGAGGATTGGATGAAGATCCAATTAGCCCCTATTCTCATTAGATGAGACTGTATGCTGATGGGCTCCTTGCTTAAGGCCCAATTAGAGGCCTAAGGAGATTATTGGATAGAGATCCAAATACAAGGTTAGTGGGTTATTGGATGGAGATCCAATACCCACTAAGGTAGGAGCCCTAGGGTCTTTTGTGGCTCTCTATAAATAGGAGAGGAGACTGATGGTTGATAGGCTACAGCTTTAGCCATCATCTCCTATTCTCCTTTCTCCCTCTGACTAAGAGTTGCGAGATCAGATTGGAGGAGTTTCGCTGCATAGGACCATCGTGTGGAGACCACTAGAGAGGAGGACGCTTGACCTCCTTCATCTTCTCCATCTGGATCTGGCATACAGGGATATACAATGTCCTTAGGTAAAATCAATCTCTCACATTATGATTTTATCGATTTTTATATTTTTCTCGTGACCCCAATCTTTTGCACGATGATTTAATATGCGTGGGAAATTGATTTTTGTTTTCATTTCCGTTGCACATGTGATGCACCCGCTGAGGTTTCCCAACAGTGGTATCGGAGCCAAGGTTTTCATATGAAAGATTGGTTTTAAACTGCATGTGATGAGACTGTATTGCGTAGAATCATTCTATGTATTCTTGCTGCGTTTTCACAGCGAAGGTAGCGAGGAGGGGCGGCCAGCCCATCGGTGCCACCCATAGCCCAGTAGGCCCTAGGGGCGGTTACGGCTAGGCCACCAAAGGGAGGCCGATGCAAGTGGCCTGTGGGCCGCCCGGGCAGCACCGCGTACTGCGTGGCTAGCCGTGGTGGCGGTGTCCGCTGTGCGCTAGTTGGCAAGGGCAACCGCTCGGCCGCCGCCACGTGGGGCGACTACGGCGACGTAGAGGGGGGAAAGAGGGGTTAGTGCATCCTTTGAAGAGAAGGATGATCCTACCCTTATGAATTTGGAAAATTTTGAAGATTATCCTCGTGTACATAATTTCCATAATACCCTCAATAATTATGAAAATTTCAAGGACTGTCCTCTCATCCAGAATTATGAAAATGCCCTTGACAATTCTGAAAATTTTGCATATGTCCTGATTTCTATAAAAATAATTAATTAAATTATTTAATAAATTATTATAGATCTAGTAATCCTATATATGATGTGATGTATATGTGATGTATAATATGGATGGATGATCATGAGACATATGTTGTGATGTGTGTAATTATGATTATTATTATTATTATTATTATTATCATTATTATTGGGGCTTGCATGCCTTTGTTTTTGTCGTTTATTGTTGGGCCTGTGTGCCTGTGATTATTTGTAATTACATGGAGAGGAGCATCGAGAGCATGGAGATGACAGCGGGACCCACGATGCTGTGGAGGGAGATTGCGACGCATGGTGATGCGACAATCCGACAGAACCAATGATGACGAGATCAACAATCATAGGGCATAAAGATACGCCGATGCACACATAGATCCTATTGTGAATGATTAGGCCCATTGGCTCAGGCTTAATTATATTAGGTGACGGCTCATGATCATCCAGTGTGGCTTGCATGTGTGATGTGTTATACACCTACTAAATATATGTATATATATATATATTTGCACGCAATGTAAATATATATTAAATATGTATGTGTGTGACACGACATATTAGGAGACCGATAGAAAATAAAAACCCTCATATGATAATATTAAGTCTATAAGCGTGAGGCAATAAGATTGACCCACGTGGCCTTCCATCGTATAGGAAGAAATTGAATCACAACATAGGTTGAGTTAGTCGAGTCCCTCGAGGCTCACCTATCTATATGATTGAGATCTTGCATACGATATAGAGATGCCACCGGTGACCTGAGGACATGGTATGCTTGGTCGAGTCCCTCGAGGGCATATCATCAATAATAAGCGAGGATGAGATCGCTTGCTTTGTGAAGTATATAGATAGTCCTAGAGGATAACTTGTGCATTGATCGTATACTTCAGTCCTTACTAGATTCCTTTTCTCACTTCATCATAAATTCAAACATGAGTAAGTTTAAGGTGACTCTCTCTGAGCTCCTTAATATATTGAAGGAAGCTAAGAGTGCCATAAAAAAGGAGAAGCTAATTCTCTATATTGGTGAGACCAAAAGGAAAAGAAAGACCAACAAGACCCTTAAGAAGGGCAAGGGCAAAGAAAGACCAGGTAAGACAAAAGGTTGCTAAGAAAGACCTAGCAAAGGATAAAGGACAGTGCTTCCACTACGGCCAAGATTAGAATTGGAAGAGTAACTATAAGGACTACCTTATAGATAAGGCGAAACACAAGATTGGAGAAGCTTTAGGTATATTCATGATTAGTCTTCACTTGTCAGATTTTCATAATAACACATGAGTATTGGATACCGGGAGTCCTTATCATATCTGTAATTCGTTATAAATTCTGACAAGACCTAGGAGACTGGCTAGAGGCGAGATGGACCTGAAAATGGGCAATGGAGCAAGAGTTGAAATAATACTATTGTTGCATTAGATGCATGCGATTTTGTCCCTTCTATTATCTAAAACATTATTTCTATTTCTTATTTAACAATTAATGGATATAAATTAATTTTTAAGAATAATAGTTGTTTAATAATTATGGATGATGAGATCATCACTAGAGGGACCCTTATAAATGGCTTATATATGTTAGACACTTTTCCACATATCATGAATATAAATATGTCTAAGAGGAAAAGAGATGAGGTGAAAAATACATACCGATGGCATTATAGGCTAGGTCATATACATGAGGGAAGGATTTGAAAGTTGCTAAAAGATGAATACTTAGATCCATTTGACTATGAGTCATATGTAACTTGCAAACCTTACCTTCGTGGGAAAAATGACCAACTCTTCTTTTAGTGGAACTGGAGAGAGAGCCACTGAGTTATTGGAACTCATACATAGTGATGTATGTGGTCCCATGTTGACTCAGGCTATATGTGGTTACTCATACTTCATGACATTCACTGATGATTTCTCTAGGTATGGACACATGTACTTGATGAAGTACAAATCTGAGGCCTTTAAGAAATTCGAGAAATTTTAAAATGAGGTGGAGAACCAGATTAGAAAGAGTATTAAAACTCTTCGATCAGATCAAGGAGGAGAGTACTTGAGTATAGAGTTCACCCATTTTCTCAGGGACAATGAGATTCTATCTCAATGGATACCTCCTTATACACCTCAGCTTAATGGTGTATTAGAAAGGAGGAATCATACACTGTTAGACATGGTACAGTCCATGATGAGTTTTGCTAACCTACCCATCTCATTCTGGGGGTACTCCCTAGAGACCACCACAGCTTACCTTCTGAACAGAGTTCCATCAAAGTCGGTAGTGTCTACACCATATGAGATATGGAAAGGAAACAAACTCAATCTTAAGGTGGTTAAGATTTGGGGTTGTCCTGCCCACGTTATAAGATACAACCTCGACAAATTAGAATTAAGGACAGAACGGTATATATTCGTGGGATACCCTAAGGAGACTTTGGGGTATTATTTCTATCATCCCGATGACCAAAAGGTCTTTGTTGCCAAGAGAGCTATGTTCCTTGAGAAAGAACACATTCTTGATAGAAATAGTAGGAGCAAGATAGAATTGAGCGAGGTTAGAGAACCTAGCACCATTCCAGAGGCTGAGTCTGTTCAGGTACCTAACACACAAGTTCCGACTTTGTATAGGACTAGTAGAGTATCTCACCCTCTTGAAAGATACGTGAGACATATCAGTGGAGATGACTCTCAGGATGTTGATCCTCATAACTACGAGGAGGCTATTATGAGTGTAGACTTCGGGAAGTGGCAAGAAGTCATGAATTATGAGATGGATTCCATGTACTCTAATAAGGTTTGGAACCTTGTGGATATACTTGAGGGTATTGTACCCATCAGTTGCAAATGGATCTTTAAGAAGAAGATCGAAGTGGATGGAAAAGTAGAGACCTATAAAGCAAGGTTGGTAGCTAAAGGATATCGTCAAAGATAAGGACTTGACTATAATGAAACTTTTTCACCTGTAGCCATGCTTAAGTCCATTAGAATTATTTTAGCTATTGCAGCACACTATGACTATGAGATCTAGCAGATGTATATCAAAATGACATTCCTCAATGGCAACATTGAGGAGGAGGTATATATGATACGGCTAGAGGGATTCGTATCTAAAGAGAGTCTAGATAAATTATGTAGGTTACTTAGATCCATTTATGGATTGAAGCAAGCTTCTTGAAGTTGGAACATAAGATTTAATGAGGTGATTAGATCGAATGACTTTGTTAAGAACGAAGATGAGCCTTATGTGTATAGGAAGGTAAATGGGAGCGCTATCACCTTGTTGGTGCTATATGTAGATGATATCCTAATCATTGGTAATGATATAAGAATGCTCTCCACAATAATGGCTTGGCTATCCAGAAACTTCTCCATGAAAGATATAGGGGAAGCATCCTATATTTTTGGGATCCAGATCTTTAGAGATAGATCTAAAAGGATGCTTGGATTGTCCCAATCTAGGTACATAGACTCCATTATCAAAAGGTTTGGCATGGAGAATTTCAAGAGAAGTTTTATACCGATAAGACATAGAATATCACTTTCTAGGAGTATGTCCCCAAAGACTCCTAAAGAAAGGGCAAACATGGATAAGATACCTTATGCCTCAGCGATAGGGTCTATCATGTATGTGATGATATGTACCAAGCCCGATATAGCACATGCTCTAACCGTCACGAGCAGGTATTAAGCAGATTCAGATTTAGAACACTGGAATGTAGTAAAGTATATCCTTAAGTACTTGAGAAGGACTAATGATCTTTTTCTGGTATATGAAGGAGGTAGCCTCCAGGTTGAGGGCTATATTGACTCAAGTTTTTAGTCCGACATTAATGATAGCAAGTCAAATTCAGAGTATATTTTCACCTTAAATGGAGGAGTAGTAAGCTGGAAGAGTTCCAAGCAAGATACTACTACTGAGTCAACCATAGAGGCGAAATACATTGCTGCAATAGAAGCATCGAAGGAAGGGGTGTGGATGAAGAAGTTCATCAAAGATTTGAGGGTCATACAAAGTAGCGTGGAGCTGACTCCCATATATTGTGACAGCGATAGGGTGATAACTCTATCAAAGGAACCCAAGTCTCATTAGAATTATTTTAAAGAGGTTCCATCTGGTTAAAGCGATCATGACCCATAAAGATATAACAATGTAAAGAGTTTCATCTGAAGATAACATTGCAGATCCACTGATGAAGCCGTTGACTCAGATTATATTTGAGCATCACAAGGGTCTGATAGGGATCAGACACAGGTGATTGGCTTTTGGTCAAGTGGGAGATTGCTGTTTACAAGTGCCCTGCAAGCCAATCACGTGAGTGATGGCACGTGTGACACGTTATGTAATCATTTTGCCTATGATTAATATTGGTATATTCTCATATTATATTATTTGTTGTATTTATATTGTGATGTTCTTGGTTCTGTGCAATGAGAATCAGATCATGATGAGATCACGATAATGAGATCGATTCACCTTTAAATACAGATCCTAAATAATCTCGATCATAGGTTACTTAAGAAGGACATTGAGATAATCAGACAGATCAGTGTACTATATACCCGTCTATATGATGGAGGCGGCTGGTCTCATACTCACTTGTGTGGAGACACTAAGGATATAGTATAGGTGCTCATTGGAGAATGAGTTTACTGATTGATCCACTTATGGAATACTATATGATTAATAATACCTAATGTCAGACAGCGATTTTATAGTCCTAGTTGTATATTTGGTCCTTAGACTTGAGACACCAAGGATATCTTGTATGAGTATTCCTTTCTTTCACGCCAGACTTACAGGTTTCGAAAGTTTCAAATCTGTTACAACTGGTTATCACGATTGGTAGCCAACCTTATGAAGTCAATTGAGTATCAATAGAAGATCATCCACTCTCGGTATCACAAGAGGAATATCCCATATGTGCTTGCTCAATCAAATCCCTTGCCAGGGTCATTCGGATTGAGAGAGAAAGAGTTCTCTGAGAGAATCCGATTTGAGCAAGACTATGACGGATTCCGTATGTGACCTGATAGTACTATGTCCAATATACGGTCTCTGGGATATTAGTTGGATGAGGGATTATAGATACACGGTAACTGTGGATAGACAAGTCTGATAGATTTGATCTCCCCCTCTATCATCTAGGGACTATGGCGTAGTGACTTAGTACATCCATAGTCGATGAGTTGAGTGAATTATTATGAGGATAATAATTCACTATATCAGAAGGAGTTCTGATGGGAGTGACTCGTGGCCAGCTCGGTATCAGGCCTAGAAGGTCACACACATATGGTGGATGCTTCAGCGAATAGAGGATTGGATGGAGATCCAATTAGCCCCTATTCTCATTAGATAAGATCTTATGCTGATGGGCTCCTTCCTTAAGGCCCAATTAGAAGCCTTAGGAGATCATTGGATAGAGATCCAATAATGGAAGGTTAGTGGGTTATTAGATAAAAATCCAATAACCACTAAGGTAGGAGCCTTAGGGTTTTTGGTGGCTCTCTATAAATAGGAGGGGAGACTCATGGTTGATAGGCTGCAACTTTAGCCACCACCTCCTATTCTCCTCCCTCCCTCTTAGTAAGAGTTGCGAGATTAGATTGGAGGAGTTTCGCTGTAGAGATGCATCGTGTGGATACCGTTGTAGAGGAGGACGCTTGACCTCCTTCATCTTCTCCATCAAAATCTGGAATATAGGGATATGCGATCTCCCTAGGTAAAATCAATCTCTCTCACATCATGGTTTTATCGATTTTTATATTTTTCTCTCGACCCCAATCTTTTGCATGACGATTTGATCTGCGTGGAAAACCAGTTTTTATTTTGATTTTTGCTACACATGTGATACACTTGCTGAGGTTTCCCAACACTATACACCGATCTATCCAATTATCTCGATATCTCTCTCGAGTAACCTATGACCAGGATTATTTAGGATCTATATTTAAAGGTGAATAAATCATATTATCATGATCTCATCATGAGATGATTCCCATTATATAGAACCTAGGACATTATAATATATATATATATATATATATATATATATATATATATATATATATGCAATATATAATATAATGTGAGAATATGCCATTAATAATCATAAGCAAAAATATCGCATAGCGTGTCACACGTGCTATAACTCATGTGATTGGATTGCAGGGCCTTGGAACTAGCAGGATGCAGTAAGTAATGACACAGAATATGACAACAAATTTTCATGAAAGGTTGTAGTAGTATTCTGACAAAGATCATAGCAATATGTCTGAGTAGTTCGATAAAAATATCTAAAAATTCAGCAAGCGATTAGAGAAGGTTTGGGTCTTTAATTTTTGTTGGCTTCTCTATAGAATGTTGCTAAAGTTGTATCACAAAGCTGATGTTCACTTTGTTCAAAAATTTCTCCATTTTTTGTGTGTAAATCGTCATTACATTGCTCCTACGTTTCTCGCGTAGAATATCTTGTTTCTCATGGCTAAAAATTTTCATGACAAATTTGAAAAAAATTCAAGGAAGGAGGAAGGAATCATCAAGTATCTCTTGGTCTTGCCATAATAATTTGATAGTACTAGTTACAGGTTCCCTGCATGCCAATCACGTGAGTGATGACACATGCGACACATTATGTGATCTTTTTGCTTATGATTAATATTGGCATATTCTCATATTATATTATTTGTTACATATATATTATGATGTCCTTGGTTCTGTGCAATGGGAATCGGATCGTGATGAGATCACGATAATGAGATCGATTCACCTTTAAACACAGATCCTAAATATTCCTGGATAGGTTACTCAAGAGGGACATTGAGATAACCGGATAGATCAGTGTACTATATACTCATCCATATGATGGAGGCAGCTGGTCTCGTAGCCAATTATGTGGAGACACTACGACCATAGTACAAGTGCTTATTAGAGAATGAGTTCACTGATTGATCCACTTATAGAATGTTGTATGGTTAATGATACCTAATGTCAGACAGCGATTCCATAGTCCCAGTTGTGTATCTGGTCCTTAGACTTGAGACACCAAGGATGCCTTGTATGAGTACTCATTTCTTTGACGCCAGACTTACAGGTTTGGAAAGTTCTAGATTTAGTATAGCTAGTTATCGGGATTGGTAGCCATTATGAAGTCAATTGAGTGTCAATAGAGGATCATCCACTCTCGGTATCACGAGAGAATATCTTATATGTGTTTGCTCAAACAAATCCCTAGCCAGGGTCATTCAGATTGAGAGAGAAGGAGTTCGCTAGTAGAATCCGATTAGAGTAAGACAAACTGATTCCGTATGTGACCTGACAGTACCATGTCCAATATATGCTCTCTGAGATATAAGTTGGATGAGGGATTATAGATAGATGGTAACTTAGGATAAACAGATCCGATAGATTTGATCCCCCCTATACCGTCTGGAGACTATGGCATAGTGGCCTAGTACGTCTATAGTCGATGAGTCGAGTGAATTATTATGGGGATAATAATTCAATATATCAGAAGGAGTTTTGATGAGAGTGACTTATGGCCAGCTCAGTATCGGGCCTAGAAGGTTACACACATATGGTAGATGCTTCAGCGAATAGTGGATTGGATAGAGATCCAATTAGCACCTATTCTCATTAGATGAGACCCTAAGCTAATGGGCTCCTTGATTAAGGCCTAGTTAAAGGCCTAAGGAGATTATTAGATAGAGATCCAATAATGCAAGGTTAGTGGGTAATTGGATGGAGATTCAATACCCACTAAGGATGAAGCCTTAGGATTTTTGGTGGCTTTCTATAAATAAGAGGGGAGACTCATGATTGATAGGCTGTAGCTTTAGACACCACCTCCTATTCTCCTCCCTCCCTTTGAGTAAGAGTTACAAGGTCAGATTGGTGGAGTTTCACTATAGAGGTCCATCGTGCGGATACCGCTAGAGAGGAGGACGCTTGACCTCCTTCGTCTTCTCTATCTGGATCTGGAATATAGGGATATATGATCTCCTTAGGTAAAATCAATCTCTCACACATAGTGATTTTTCAGTTTTTATGGTTTTTCTCGTGACCCTAATCTTTTGCACGACGATTTGATCTACGTGAAAAATCAATTTTTGATTTGATTTCTGCTATACATGTGATGCACTCGCTGAGTGCGAAAAATTGGTTTTAAACTGCGTGTGATGAGATTGAATCACGTAGAACTGTTTTACACGCTTGTTGTAGTGATTAGCAGCAAAATTTGGCACTGCCCGCGGGGGAGGGGTGGCCATATACATGCTGTCTATATATAGAGGTGGCTAGCCACGGCCATGCCCCCTACAGGGGTGGCCGGCCATGGCTGTACAGCAGGCCGCGTGGCCAAGGCCCCGCAAGGGCGACCAGGCGACCACCGCAGGCGATCGGCTCGACCGACTGCAGGTTGCCACCACTAGGGGTGGCGACGCCGGTCGCAGGGGTGGCCGCCCCTTGGCAGGGTGGCTGTCGGCAACAAATGACAACCGCCACTTGCGCAAGGGCAACAGTGACAGTGCAGTAAGGGTGAAGGAGGGCTAGGGCATCTTTTTGAGAAAAAGATGGTTATACCCCTCAGAAATTGAGAAATTCTAGCTCTGTGCCCTTTATACAGAATTTCTTAAATGCCCTCAACATTTCTAAAAAATTTGAGACTGTCCTCTTATCTAGAATACTAAAAACACTCTCAATAATTCTAGAAATTTTGAGGATTATCCGCTCGTCCAGAATTATAAAAATGCCCTTGACAATTTTAGAAATTTTGAGCATGTCCTGATTTCTAAAAAATAATTAATTAAATAGTTTAATTAATTATTATATATATATCTAGTAATCCTACATATGATATGATGTACATGTGATGTATGTTGTGGATGGATGATCATGAGCCATGTGTTGTGATGTGCGTAATTGTGATTATTATTATTATTGGGGCTTGCGAGCTTACGTTTTTCTCGTTTATTGTTAGGCCTGTGTGCCTGTGATTATTTGTAATTACATGAAAAAGCGTAGTGGGTACATGAAGGTTATAGCGGGACCTATGATACCATGGCGTAAGATCACGATACATAGTGATGCAACAATCCGACAGAACCGATGATGACGAGATCAATAATCACAGGACATGAAGATGCGCCAATGCACACATAGATTCTATTATGAGTGATTAGGCCTATTAGCTCAGGCTGAATCATATTAAGTGACAGCTCATGATTATCTGGTGTGGCTTGCATATATGATGTGTTATACACCTACTAGATATATGCATATATATTTACATGTGATGTAGATATATATTAAATATATATATGTGTGACACAATATATTAGGAGACCGATACGAAACAAAAACCCCTCCTATGATAATATTAAGTCAGTAAGTATGAGGCAATAAGATTGACCCACATGGCCTTCCATCATATAGGAAGAAATTGAATCACGACATAGGTTGAGTTGGTCGAGTCCCTCGAGGTTACCAAACTACATGATCGAGTTCTTACCTATGACATAGAGATATCATCGGTGACCTGAGGACGTGGTATGCTTGGTCGAGTCCCTCGAGGGCATATCATTAAATCAGACTCATCTTATAACAATGGTGATGACTTAACTGAATATCATGGTTAGTCAAGTCCCTTGAGACCATGATGATTCGGAGGCCGAACGTGACGAGAATTACAAAGAGCAAGAGTTGTCTACCTTTTGGGCTTAGTGTAATTGGTCGAGTCCCTCGAGGTTGCACTAAGATGGCAATTAGATCCCGATCCCCACTAGGAGTTTGTCAGAGACTTCTGTCTCACGTGTCGAGGGTGTCGCATGATTCGCTAAGAAAATAGTGGGAGTACATTAAGATAGAAGTCCATATCTTAATTAGTATTTTCTATAAGATCTGAATGTTATTTAATTTATGCTATATCTTGCTTGTCGCTTACAAAACCCCTATGTGACATACTTGATGCCAACCGCCTTATTGGTCCAAAAGCTCCATAATTTGAGAATTATTCTCATAAAAGAGAAAATTATATATATCCTTAAATGAGTGTGCCCACTGGAGGAAAGCATAAGCGAGGATGAGATCGCTCGCTTTGTGAAGTATATAGATAATCCTAGAGGATAACCTGTGTATTGATCTATACTTCAGTCCCTACTGGAGTCCTTTTCATAGTTTATTATTAACTTTAATATGAACAAGTTTGAGGTGACTCTCCCTAAGCTCCTCAATATGTTGAGGGAGGCTGAGAGTGTCATCAAGAAGGAAAGTTAGTTCTCTATATTTGTGAGACCAAAAAGAAAATGAAGGCCAACAAGATCCTTAAGAAGGGCAAGGGCAAAGAAAGACCAGGTAAGGCAAAAGTTGCTAAGAGAGACCCAGCAAAGGACAAAGGACAGTGCTTCCACTACGGCTAAGATGGGCATTGGAAGAGGAAATGTAAGGACTACCTTGTAGATAAGGTGAAACATAAGCTTAGAGAAGCTTCAAGTATATTTATGATCAGTCTCCACTTGTCAGATTTTCATGATAACATATTAGTATTTGATACCGAGAGTGTTTATCATATCTGTAATTCATTGCAGGTTCTGGCAAGACCTAGGAGATTAGCTATAGGCAAGATGGACCTCAAGATGGGCAATAGAGCAAGAGTTACTATAGTTGCCATTGGAAAGGTCACCCTACATCCGCCTGGTGGAGCTATTATTGCATTAGATGCATGCTATTTTATTTTCTCTATTATCAAAAATATTATTTATATCTCTTGTTTGATAATTATTGGATATAAATTAGTTTTTAAGAATAATAGTTGTTCAATAATTACAGATGATGAGATCATCACTAAAGGGACCCTTATAAATGGCTTATATGTGTTAGACACTTCTCCACATATCATGAATATAAATATGTCTAAGAGATAAAGAGATGAAGTGAATAATGCATACCTATGGCATTATAGGCTAGGTCATATACATGAGGGAAGGATTCGAAAGTTGCTAAAAGATGGATACTTAGATCCATTTGACTATGAGTCATATATAACTTGTAAACCTTGCCTTCGTAGGAAAATGACCAACTCTCCTTTTAGTGGAACTAGAGAGAGAACCACTGAGTTATTGAAACTCATACATAGTGATGTATGTGGTCCCATATCGAGTGGGCCAAGTTATAGGTGGTTACTCATACTTCATTACATTCACTGATGATTTCTCTAGGTATGGACACATGTGCTTAATGAAGTATAAATCTGAGGCTTTTGAGAAATTCAGGGAATATAAGAATGAGGTAGAGAACCAAATTGGAAATAATATTAAGAATCTTCGATCAGATTGAGGAGTAGAGTACTTGAGTACGGAGTTCACCCATTTCCTCAAGGATAATAAGATTCTATTCCAGTGGACACCTCCTTGTACCTTAGCTTAATTATGTATCAGGAAGGAGTAATTACACACTATTAGACATAGTGCGGTCCATGATGAGTTTCGCTGATCTACCCATCTCATTCTAGGAGTACGCCCTAGAGATTACAGCTTACCTTCTGAATAGAGTTCCATCAAAGTCGGCAGTGTCTACACCATATGAGATATGGAAAGGAAAGAAGTCCGATCTTAAGATTGTTAAGATTTGGGACTGTCCTGTCTATGTTAGAAGACACAACAGTCTCCAATTGTCAGATTTTCATGGTAACACATGGGTATTGGATATTGGGAGTGTTTATTATATTTATAATTTATTACATGTGTGACATGCTACTTGATATTTTTGCTTATAATTAATATTATTATATTCTCACAATATATTATCTATTGCATATACATTATAATGTTCTTGGTTCTGTGCAATTAGAATCTGATCATGAGGAGATCACAATAATGAGATCGATTCACCTTTAAACACAGGTCCTAAATAATCCCGATCATTTGTTACTTGAGAGGGACATCGAGATAATCAGACAAATCAATATACTATATACCCATCCATATGATGGAGGAGATTGGTCTCATAGCCACTTGTGTGGAGACACTAAGGCTTAGTATAAGTGCTCATTGGAGAATGAGTTTATTGATTGATCCACTTATAAAGTGTTGTATAGTTAATGATACCTAATGTCAGACAGCGATTCCATATTCATAATTATGTATTTGGTCCTTAGAATTGATATATTAATGATGCCTTATTTGAGTACTCATTTCTTTGATGTTAGAGTTACAGGTTTGGAAAGTCTCAGATCAGTAGTTACAATTGGTTATCGGGATTGATAGCCAACCTTACGAAGGTAATTTAGTGTCAATAAAGGATCATCCACTCTCGGTATCACGAGAGAAATATCCCATGTATACTTGCTCAAACAAATCCCTAGCTAGGGTCATTTGGATTGAGAGAGGAGTTCTCCGGGAGAATCCAATTAGAGCAAGTCTGAAATATATTTCGTATATTACCTGACATTATCGTGTCTAATATACAGTCTCTAGGATATTAGTCGGATGAGGGTTTATAGATATACGGTAATTATGGATAAATATATTTGATGGATTCGATCACCCTATACCGTTTGGGGATCATGGCGTAGTGGCCTAGTATGTTCATAATCAATAAGTTGAGTGAATTATTATGGGAATAATAATTCACTATATCAGAAGGAGTTCTGATTGGAGCAACTCACGACCAGATCGGTATTGGGCCTAGAGGGTGTCACACATATGGTGGATGCTTCAACGAATAGAGGAATGGATGAAGATCTAATTAGTTCCTATTCTCATTAGATGAGGCCCTATGCTGATGGGCTCCTCGTATGAGGCCCAATTAGAGGCCTAAAGAGATTATTAGATAAAGATCTAATAATATAAGGTTAGTGGGTAATTGGATAGAGATCCAATACCCATTAAGGCAGGAACTCTAAGGTTTTTTGGTGGCTCTCGATAAATAGGAGGGAGGTTCATGGTGGATAGGTCACAGCTTCGGCTACCCCCTCCTATTCTCCTCCCTTCCTCTATGCAAGAGTTACGAGATTAGATTAGAGGAGTATTGCTATAGAGATCTATCGTGTGGATACCGCAAGAGAGGAAGACGCTTGACTTTCTTCATCCTCTCCATCCAGATCTAGAATACAGGGATATACGATCTCCTTAGGTAAAACAATCTCCCACATGATGCAGATTTTCAATTTTTATGTGTTTCTCGTAACCCAATCTTTTGTTTGACGATTTGATCTACATGAGAAACCTATTTTTATTTTGATTTTCGTTGCGCATGTGATGCTCCCACTAAGGTTTCCCAACACCTCACTCTTGGGAACCATTTCATAACAAAATGATGAAATACAGGGCTAAGGATTTTAAGACACATAAGTTTTTGCTTCCTCTTTTTAAAATATGATATAATCCATAAAGAATTTTATTTATCTTGTGAAAAAGAAGGAAATAAAATAAGAGAGGTGATATGACTCCAGCAGAGTTGAGTCCTAATCTCCCGAGAAGTAGTCAATAAAACCCTACTATATTGTAATAAAGCCACTCCTATCTTATAAAGGAGTATAGCTAGGGTTAAATTAGCCCTTAGGGCTTAGTGGCTACCGCCCCCCTTACTGGGTTGGTAGGCTAGGGCTTCCCCCTACATAGGTCGACTATAGAGCCAACATATCCGCCACTTGTTCCTTCTAAGGCAGGTAGGCTATAGAAAGGGTAAAAGAGTAATTTTAGGTAGGCAAGCACCCCTTACGGCTAGGGTTTGGAGTCCTATATAAGCATGTAGCCTTCACCTCTTTTTATTAAGCAATCTACAAGTTTAATTTAACCTTGTGCCAAGTCTAGGAGGGAGGAACCCTTACAGTGTTCCAAGGGTTGATCTCCCTTAAGGATCAAAATCTATAGAGCTCCTTTTAGGGTTCTATCATATGGTATTATAATAGCAATCTTGCTGCCCCTATAGCCATCTCAGCCACCTCCACCTTCCCAAGCAATTCCCATAATTGTTGCGACACGCACCACCACCTTCCACCTCAGCTATAGATCAAATCAATCTGTCGCTGCCCCCTATGTTTGATATGAAAATCTGGTATATTTTTATCATCTACACCTCTTCAATACTGCAAGATTCCTTACTTTACATGTTGAATATTTTTCTCAAATTTTATCCGTTGCAAATTTCATTCGTCATAAACATTATCATTGTTACAAATGTGAAACGCTGCAAAAATTTTTAGCCGATTGTTGCTTATTGAAACTAAACTTTTAATCATCCTTTTTGGCAAAAACTTTTATACAATTTCATAGATCATCTTAGCTTTCATTAAGACTGATCTCATGAAAAAATTTCTTCTGGATCTGGACTTATAGCACTGTGATTCTTTGTTGTATAGTACTAAAATTTTATAATGTAGAATCTGCCTTCCGTCTATTGGCCTCTTGAAACCAAACTTTTGTTCATCATTTTTGGTCGAATTTTTTATACAATTCCAAAGATCAACTTAGCTTTCATTTGAGATTAGTTTCTGGAAAAAAATCCTTCTAGAACTGGTTTTCTTGTGTAATCTTTCACTATCACTCAGTTTTAGAATTTTTACGATGAAGAATCTACCTTTCGTCTTTTGCCTTATTTCCCTACTGTTATGTAGCCAAAATTTCTCCAAACTTTTTACTGGTGTCAAGCAACATCTAAACCAAGGATTTCTACTTAAATTTCTTGAACTTTCCTCTAGAATTTATGTCAAGAAGTCATCATTTCTCTAACATAAAATCTGTTTAGTAGGACAGCACATTGCAACACATTTTTTTGCCGAATTCTATCAAATTTAAGTGCTATTTTTTATGGGATTTTGGACTCTCTTTTCCTCATCTCTAAACCCTACCATTGTCACCAAAAACTTCTCCAAATCTTACCCTAAACCAAACCTAACTAGCCACCCAAATCAGCCCTAACCGTAGCCATCTATCCTAGATCTAAAATCTATTTCCTTAACCTTCATCTACTACTATCACAGCCCTAAAACCACATCAATCTGCAGCCTAAACTCCACAAAATCGTAGCCCCAAATCGCACCCAAAATAGCCACAAACCGTACCCAAAAATCATAGTCTTCAATCCACCAACTTTTTAGCCACCCAATCTCCCTTATCCCTTCAACCGTAGCATGCATCTTTCACTACCCAACACTGCCAATAGCGACCTCTTGCTGCCATCCTCCTTGATCGCAACCAGTAGTGATCCTTGCAGTTAAAATCTACCGGTAGTAATCTTTCACTGCAATCGGTTTACATCGCAGCCCGCAACAATCGTTCACTGCCAACTATCTTGATCGTGGCCAGCAAAAAATTGAACACAACAGCAGCTGTCTCTCACTCTATACCACTGATGTCCTCCTCGACAATAGTCGTGTACATCGCTGCCCCATCTTTCTCCTATTACAGCTGCACCCTTACTGCAACCGACGCCACCTGCAGCCACGAAGTCGCACCACAACCGCAGCCAATGTTGTTGATGCCCTCTTCTTCCTCCATCGTTTCTACTGCCTTCTAACTTAGATCTCTTAGTTATCATCTTCCGACAAATAACAGCCACCAAAAAAATCACAGCCTCGACGACATTGCAGCGTCAACATTGCAGCATCATCGAATGACCGCAGCCGATGTTACTGCTGTCATTTTCTTCCTCCACTGTTGTTGCTACCCTTGGCTGCCATCCTCCACTTGGAGACTTCACCACTGCAGCGCCGACATCACTGCCATTGCTTCCTTCAACCTAAAGATTGCAGCTACACTCTTTAATTGATTTGATTTGATAGGTTGGAGATCCTTACGTCATGACATCGGTGTGCTTATTCGAAGCCAAATTGTAGGCCCTTGAGATACGTATGGATGTTAAATTACACGCTTTCTTTGAGGAGTTTAGATTAGGCTGATCACCAAGTCCAATAAGATCACAATGTGGTGCAAATTTGGATTGTAAAATGAACCTTAGCGAAGAACTAGCAATGATCCGTCAAACCTCCACCATCCAAGAGTACCAAATTAAGTTTGAAAGGTTATCTAATCAGACTTATAATTGGTCTGAAAAATACATATTGATGACTTTTATTGAGGGCTTGAAGTCGAAGATTCAGGAAGAAGTTAAAGTGCGACAGCCATACACACTTAAGACAGCCATCTCCTTTGTGCAACATTAAGAGGAACAATTGAACTATGAAGCTTGGAAGACTAGAGTTGCTCCCCGACCAACGGCACCAAAGCTTTCACCTCCTCCTATTGTTAGTCGACCCCTTTAGCCATAGAAATTAATAAGAGAAGACCTTCATGATGGATTGACAAAAGACCTATGTGGGTGTTGTGATAAACTGTGGAGCCTAGAACACAAATGTAAAAAGGAAACACCACTGATGATTGTGCCCACTGAAGAACCCAAACTTGAAGATATGACTCTCAAGCCTAAGGAGAAGGATACACCACAACCGGCCACCCGCACGGTCCCTGCCTTAGCCGACTACACCAATCTACAAAAATTAAAGATCGAAGGGTTTCTCGAGCAGTAGTCCGTCATCGTCCTCATCGATGTCGGGAGCACACACAACTTCATGAGTAGTAAGGTTGTTGCCCACTTAATGCTCCAAAAAGAAGATTACAATAGGTTCGAAGTCAAGGTAGCTAATGGCCAAATTCTGAAGTGCAACCAGAAGTGCCCATGGGTTAAAATGAGCTTACAGGAGCAAGACATAGTTGCTGATTTTTTCCTCCTCCCTCTTGATGGTTTTGATATAGTGCTTGGTATTGATTGGTTGTCCATGATTGGAGTTATTTTCTAAAATTTTTTGAAGCTAACTATGAAATTTTTTAGAAAAGGGAAGCAAGTGATTCTATGAGAGAGCCTAGCGACTACAACCACAACACAACACTTGGAGGGGATACCAGAAGAAGAATCCAGTGGTTTCCAATTCAAATTCAAGAGTTTCATGGGATTGAAGATAAAAAACCCTCCCACAACTTGCTAAATTTGTAAGCATCTCCACCCAACCGAGCCGACTACCTCATTTGAAGCTGGCTGACCCCTATATACTGAACAAGCGGAAACTTCTACCAGTTGTTGATTGACCAGATTGCTTCATACAACCTCAAAAGGTTGAAGATAAAAGGATCGTCCAAGAGATGATAGAGACACAGATTGTTCAGCCATGTTTATTTCCCGCTACAACACGTCCCTACATCATTTTCCCCGGAGATAAGCTACTTCTAAAGTGTTACATCCTGTTGAACTCACCATGGTTATTAATGCAGTACTTCTAGATCTCAGGTGACTTCCTCGACTTTTCCCAGGATCAAACCATGATGCTTAAAGACTTCTTTGATGATGACCTCCGATTTATGGCCCAAGACCGTGAGAAAATTGAGCCCCTCCTGTGGCAAAATCAGAAAAGGGGAAGGATTATTCGTAGGACTCAATGAAGCATGAACATCATCCCTCTCATTATAAAGAAAGATGCACCACCTTGGCTGAGTGGAACTATAGCCCTCACAACCATGATATCGTCTATACTAAATCATGTCCAGATGTTCATTATTGGAGCAGACACATCCAGAGTAGGGGTCAGCATCATCCTCATGCAAGATAGTCAACAACACGAAGAAGTGAAAATACATCTAAAAAATTCACCACTCCTACCCACCTCAGACTTAGATCGGGCTCACACCAACATATATTTTATCAGAGGATAACCCTCACTCAAAAAGAAGGCATGACTACTATTATAGAGCAACCACATGGTAGCCCATGCAAGGAAGACACTTCCCCCTAATAAACGTCGGAGCAGAAGAAAGTTTCTTGAGAAAGATCAAGTCCCCCTTCATCTCCAACTCCACCAGCACGAAATTCAAGCCTCAAGAAAGTGGTCTCCCTATTTCTTTGGGCCTTGCAAAATTGGGGATCATATTGAGGCCCTAACCTGGAGATCAGATCCGTGCACCAGATCAAAATTATAGTTGATCCTCCAAGTATCTCACCTCAAATGAAAATTTAAAGACGATGGTTCAACTCAAGTTCTTCCAACTGACACCTAAGCTGATGAGGTGCTGAAGACCCGGTTCCTTAAGTTCATGGAACTTCAACCTTGAGGACAAGACTGATTTTAAGAGGGTGGGGTTAATAAGACTCCAGTCTTAATCTCTCTAGAAATAGTCAATAAAAACCTTCTAGATTGTAATAAAGCTACTCCTATCTTATAAAGGAGTATGACTAGGGTTTAGATTAGTCCTTAGAGCTTAGTGGCTACCACCCCCCTTACTGGGTTGGTAGGCTAGGGTTTCCCCCTGCTCAGGTCGGCTATAGAGCCAACCTAGCTGCCACTTGTTCCCTCTAAGGCAGGTAGGCTATAGAAGGGGCAAGAGAGAAATTTTAGTTAGGCAAGCACCCCCTAGGGCTAGGGTTTGGAGCCCTATATAAGCATGTAGCATCCACCTCTTTTTATTAAGCAATCTATAATTTTAATTCAGCCTTGTGATGAATCTAGGAGAGAGGAACCCTTATAGTGTTCCGAGGGTTGATCTCCCTTAAAGATCAAAATCTATAGAGCTCCTTCTGGAGTTCTATTAGGAGGAGTTGTAAAACATTATTAAGAAGAGCTTCTCAATTTTGTAGATGCGAATTTTGAAAAGAAAATTTTGAAGATAAGCTCAAAAATCCAAGAAGATTAAAAAATTTAGGAGCTACTAATGTATTTAAAATTATTCTCACGTAATTTCAAGTAAGCACAGCAAATAAATCCGTAAAATAGCAAAACATCATTTTTATGTAAATTTTCTCTCCTTTTTGTGAACAATAAGATGAAAAACATGGAGATAGTTTTTAAGTCATTATCACAAAAAGAATGGAACTTAATCTCAAGTAATTCATATATTTTCATGATTTAGCATTCCAAGTTATCTTCTAAGAAAATCAAAATATTATTTATTTAAATATTTTATAAAAATATCTGCTAATTAATTCTTGTCAAAAATTTTAAGGTGTTCTCTTGATAATTTACATGATCCCTTATAAAATGATATCTAATGTCAATATGTTTGGTTCTTGAATATTGAATAAGATTTTTGGTTAAACATATAGCACTTGTGTTATAATATTTTATAGGAATATTTTTTAATTTCATTCCATAATCTTCTAGTGTGTTTTTCATCCAAATGACTTGGGCACAATATGCACTAGCTGTAATGTATTTTGCTTCTGCAATAGATAAAGCTACTGAATTTTGTTTCTTGGAAGTCCAAGAAAAAAGTGCATTCCCTAGAAATTGACATACATCGGTAGTACTCTTTCTATCTATTCTATATCCACCGAAATCAACATCTGAATAAACAATCAAGTCAAAGTTCTTTGATTTTGGATACCATAATCCTAATTTTGAGGTTCCTTTTAAATATCTAAAGATTCATTTAATTGCTTTTAAATGAGAGAGTGTAGGATTAGATTGAAATCTTACATATAATCTAACACTAAACATGATATCTGGTCTAGTAGCAGTTAAATATAATAAACTTCCTATCATTCCTTTATAAGTTTTTTGGTTAAAGTTTTCTCCTTTCATTATCTAGGTCCAACTTTGTAGATGTGCTCATGGGAGTGTTTAATACTTTAGTATTTTCTATCCCAAAATGTTTTATCAAGTTCAAGGTGTATTTAGTTTGACTAATGAAGATACCATCATCTAGTTATTTTATTTATAATTCTAAGAAGAATTTTAACTCAGCCATTAGGCTCATTTTAAACTTTAGTAAAAGACTCACATAAAAATTCATTTGTAGATCCAAATCAACATAAATTTAAATAACCAAAATATTATTTTTCAAATACTTAAAAAATAATGTGGTATTAACCTTGCCTTTAGAAAATTTCTTTGAAATAAGAAAAGAACTAAGTCTTTTATACCAAGCCTGAGGGGCTTGTTTTAATTCATAAAGAGCTTTTGTAAGTTTGAAAATATGATTAGGAAGAAGATTATTTTTAAAACTGGAGGGTTGTTCAACATACACTTCTTCGAAAATGAAACCAATTAGAAAATCACTTTTAACATCTATTTGAAGCAACTTAAAATTTTTAAAAGATGCAAAGGTAAAAAGCATCCTTATGGCTTCAAGTCTAGCCACGGGAGCGAAGGTTTCATCATAATTGATTCTTTCTTCTTGGTTGAAATCTTTGGCTACTAATCTAGCCTTATTTCTAACCACGATACTATTTTCATCTTGCTTGTTTCTAAATACCCATTTAGTACTAATCACTAAATGGTCATTAGGTCTAGGAACAAGCTCCTATACCTCATTTCTCTCTAATTGATTAAGCTCTTTATGCATTGCATTAACCCAAGAATTATCTCTTAGGCCCTCATCAATGCACTTTAGCTCAATTTGAGAAAGAAATACAATATTTGCACAAAAATTTCTAAAAGAAAACCAAGTTTGAACTCCTTTTGATGTTTCTCCTATTATAAGTTCACATACTTTTATTCCTTGGATAAAGATTTAGACGTAGATTCATCCAAGTTATTTTTAGAAGTATTATTATTTAAATTCAAAGTACCAAGATCAAATTCATTATCAAAATTAATTTTCTTAAATTTAAAAAACTCATTAAAAACAACATGAATAGATTATTCAATTACTAAAGTTATTTTATTAAAAATATGATAGGCTTTTAAAATCAAAGAATAACCAAGAAAAATGTCTTCATTGGATTTTACATCAATTTTTCCTAAAGCATCCATCTAATTTAACATAAAACATTTACAACCAAATGTTTTAAAATAAGAAATATTAGGTATTTTACCATTCTATAATTTATAAGGAGTTTTATTGAGTAATGATCTTACAAGAACCCTATTTAAAATATAGCATGCCATATGAACAGCTTTAACCCAAAAATATCTAGGTAGACTATGTTTGTTCGACATTGTTCTTATTATTTCTTGCAAGCTTCTATTTTTTCTTTATACTACTCCATTTTGTTGTGTATTTCGTGGAATAGAAAAATTATGAATATACCCATTTGATTCATAAAAATTTTAAAAATCATTATTTTAGAATTCTCCACCATAATCACTACGTATTGAAGAAATCATACATCCTTTTTCATTTTGAACAATTTTACAAAATTTTATAAAATATTTAAATGTATCACTTTTATGTGTGATCGAACTCCAGTAGGGTTGAGTCCTAATCATCTTAGAACTAGTTAATAAAAACCTTGTTAGATTGTAATAAAGCCACTCCTATCTTATAAAGGAGTATGGCTAGTGTTTAGATTATCCCTTAGGGCTTAGTAGTTGCCGTCCCCCCTTACTGGGCAAGTTGGCCAGGGTTTCCCCTTACTTAGGTTGGCTATAGAGCCAACCTAGCCACCCTTGTTCCTATTAAGATAGGATGGCTATAGGAGGGGCAAAAGGGTAATTCTACCTAGATAAGTGCCCCCTTAGGCTAGGACTTTGATCCCTATTTAAGATGTAACTACCCCCCTCTTTTAATCAAGCAATCTACAATTTTAATTTAGCCTTTTGCCGAGTCTAGGAGGGAGGAACCCCTATAGCGTTCTAAGGGTTGATCCCTTTCAAGGATCAAAATCTATAGGGCTCCTTCTAGGGTCTTATTATCTGGTATCAAAGCAGTGATTTTGCTACCCTGTAGCCATCCCAGTCGTCTCCACCTTCCTAAGCAATTCCCACAATTGCTATGACATGCGCCTCCACCTTCCACTCCAGCAATAGATCAAATCAATCGACCGCTGCCCCCTGCGTTTGATCTAGAATTTTGGTATATTTTTATCATCTGCATCTCTTTATTACTATAAGATTTCTTACCTTACATGTTGAAGATTTTTTCCAAATTTTATCCGCTACAAATTTTGTTCGTCGCAAACGTTATCATCGTTGCAAAGGCAAAGTGCTCTAGAAATTTTCAACCGATTGTTGCTTATTGAAACTAAATTTTTAAACATCCTTTTTGGCTAAAACTTTTGTACAATTTCATAAATCATATTAGCTTTCATATAAAACTAATTTCGTGAAAAAACTCATTCTAGATTTGGACTTATACCACTGTGATTCTTTATTGCACAGTACTAACATTTTATAATGCAGAATCTGCCTTCCGTTTATTGGCCTCTTGAAACCAAACTTTTGTTCATTCTTTTTGGCCAAAATTTTATACAATTCTCAAGATCAAGTTAAATTTCATATGGATTTGATTTCATAAGAGAACTCCTTCTAGAACTGATTTTTTGTGTAATCTTTGGCCATCATATACTTCTAGAATTTTATAATGAAGGAATCTACCTTTCGTCTTTTGCCCTATTTCCCTACTGTTATATTGCAAAAATTTCATCAAACTTTTTACTAGTATTAACAACATCTGAACTAAGGGTTTTTGCATAATTTTTTTAAACTTTCTTCTGGAATTAACATTGATAAATTAGCATTTCTCCGATGCAAAAATCGGTTCAGCAGGACAGCACATCGCAGCACTTCTTTTTGTCGAATTCTATCATATTTGAGTGCTGTTTTTTGTGGGATTTTGGACTCTCCTTCCTCATCACCAAACCCTACCATACTTACTAAAAACTCTTCAAACCCTACCCTAAACTGAATCCAAATAGCCCCCAATTCAGCCACCTAAATCAGCCTACTTCCTTATCGATCCACTTACATTTGTAGAAAACTTTTATTACCGAGACACCTACCTTTGCTGACATCTATCCCAGATCTAGTATCTATTTTCCTAACCTTCATCTATTGCTATCACAGCCCTAAAACCGCAATAATTTGTAACCTAAACTCCACAAAACTGCAGCCCCAAATCTGCCCTAAATCGTAGCCTACTTCCACCCAAACCGATCCACCTTCCAACCGGCTACCACTTTCTCCAAAATTCCCATGTCACTAACCCGACAATAGAAAAAAGATCTCAATATTATAGATCTTGAAGCATATACTATGGCATTAGAGAAGGTATCGATGCAAAGCTTGAAACCTTTGGAAACCGCATGGAAGAGAAGATGCGATCCCTTTTTGCTGAATTCAGCATTGGCCGACCATCGAGCCCGAGGAAATCACAACATAGAGAAAATTCCGATTGGTGAGACGATCCTCAACAACATGGCCACATCACCTCTGATATCAATAATCCATGCATGAAGGTTAACTTTCCTAGATGGGAAGAAGGAGACCCGATCGGGTGGATCTCGCGCGCGGAGTGCTATTTTTGGTTCTACCAAACCGTCGATGCCACACGAGTGGAGATTGCGTCCATCCACCTGAGGGAGATGCTATTCAATGGTTTAATTAGTTTAAGCACATCCATGGAGGACTCTCTTGGCAGTGATTCAAGGAAGGACTACTAAACCATTTCGGACCAACCGATTTCAACAACATCGATAGACAATTGGCAAAGATTCATCAAACCTCTATAATACAAGAATACCAAACAAGGTTTGAGTATTTATATAACCAAACTGAGAATTGGTATGAGGAACAAATTTTAGGTACTTTTATCGAGGGCCGAAAGCCAGAGATCCGAGGAGAAGTAAAGGTGCAGCAACCGTACACACTTAGGGCGACGATTTCCTTCGTACATATCCAGGAAGAACAATTGAACCACGAGGTATGAAGGACAAGGGTCGCTCCTCGACCAGCCATGCCAAGGCCTACTACCCCCTCTACTACCATCCAAGCCCCTGCACTAAAAAAGTTGACAAGAGATGAGCTTTGCAAACGATCGGCCAAGGGGTTGTGTTGGCATTGCGATGAACTATGGAGCCATGAACATCACTGCAAAATAGGCCGACTCCTCGTGATTGAACCAGCAGAGGATGAGGATAATAAAACATCTGAAGAAGCCCTTGAACCTAAAGAAGAAACCATGGAGGAAGAGTCCCAACCGGCCGACTACGCAGTGCACGCATTGGCCGGTTATTCCAACCCACAGTTGATGAAAGTTGGAGGACTTCTAAAATAGCAACCCATCACGGTTCTCATTGACATGGGCAGCACCAATAACTTCCTCAATAGTAAGGTTGCTGCATGTTTGGTGCTTCAAATTAAAGGTTGCAACAAGTTTGACATAAAGGTCGCCGACGGCCGAATCTTTAATTGCGACCAACGGTGCCTGCGGGTGAAACTACTCCTCGAAGACCAAGAAGTGGTAGCTGATTTCTTCCTCCTACCTATGGATGATTATGAAGCCATACTTGGGATCAAATGGCTCACAACACTAGGTGATATCTCCTGAAATTTTTCTAAATTAATCATAAAATTTTATTACAAAGGGAGACAAGTTTACGAGGCAAGCGCGGGAGCCAAATTTCCATCGTTTCGTCGCGACAAATAGAGAAAGTTTTGCACAAAGCACATGATAAATTCTTGATGCATATTCAGCAACCATCTATATGGGAGAACATACAAAACTTAGATCCTAAGCCTGCCCTTTACCCAAATGAATTCATGGATGTTTTCTTGGAGCCGCGCGAGTTATCCCCTAACCGACTGCATGACCACCGTATTCCTATTTTGCCAGGTAAACCTCCAACAAATTTGTGTCCATATCACTACCATCACTTGCAGAAGGATGAGATCAAGAATATCATCAAAGAGATGCTTGACACTAGGGTAATTCGACCGAGTTACAGCCCTTATTCTTCACCAGTGTTGCTAGTGCGCAAGAAGGACGGTACATGGCAGATGTGTATTGATTATCAGGCCTTGAATGCTATCACCATCAAGGATAAATATCCTATACCCGTCGTAGATGAGCTTTTGGATGAACTAAAAGGAGTTCGAGTCTTCACTAAATTGGATCTCCATTCTAGTTATCACCAGATTCGGGTATGCACTAAAGATATTCTGAAAACCACATTCTGCACGCATAACGACCACCACGAGTTTCTGGTAATGCCTTTCGAACTTATGAATGCTCCTTCTACTTTCCAAAGCCTGATGAATGACATCTTCTAGAGTTTTCTATGTAAGTTCATATTGGTATTCTTTGATGATATTCTCATTTATAGCTCTATGCTTGATATATATTTTTAGCACTTATGAACTATTTTAATGATTCTTCAGGAGAATACTCCTTACGTTAAACAATTAAAGTATAGCTTATTATAGTGTAAAGTGGAGTATCTTAGGCATATTATATTAGAGGATGGAGTGGCGATGGACCTGACAAAGATCGAGGCAATGCAAGGATGGTCGAGACCTACAAACATACAATTATTACGCGGTTTCCTTGGACTCACAGGCTACTACCAAAATTTTTGAAAAGATTATGACAAGATCAGTGCCCCGCTCACATCCTTACTGAAGAAAGACTCCTTATGGTGGGATAAAGCCTCCACATCCTTTGAACGATTTAAGGCATTTATGATGATGACATCGGTCCTAGCCCTGCTCGATTTCGGCCGCACTTTAGTCATTGAGGCTGATGCGTCAAGAGTTGGAATTGGGGTTATTCTTATATAAGATGGCCGACTCCTAATTTACACTGAGGCTTCCCCCACACTTCATACGAGATTTTTACAAGAGATACTAATTAGTATCAAATTTAAAATGCGGTTAGAGATAAGTCTATGGCATGAAAGATGAGTAAAACTAGAAAAATTACAATCCATGCTCACGCCAGATTGGGCTCTCATCATCCTAAATCATACTAGAGGGCAGTCACCATTCCAAAAGAAGGATTGGATATCACTAAAGACTAACCATATGGCAATATATGTCAAAAAGAAACAACCTCTCGACAAACTTCAAAATGGATAAAAATTTAAAGATCAAGTTTTTTTACACCTCCAGCCCGATCAACAGGAAACTCGAGCCTTAATAAAGTGGTCTCCCTATTTCTTTGAGCCTTGTAAAATTGAGGATCACATTGGGGCCCTAACTTGGAGATCAAATTCGTGCACCAAATTAAGATTACAATTGATCCGCCAGGTATCCCACCTCAAATAGAAATTTAAAGAAGACCACTCAGCCTAAATCCTTCCAGCTAACAACCCAGCTAATGAGGAGGCCAAAGTTCAGTTAATGATAGCATGAGAATCATATGAGGAGTTGAAGATCCAGTTTCCAGAGTTTATGGATCCTCAGCCTTTAGGACAAGGCTGATCTGAAGAGGGCGGACATGATAGGACTCCAATAGGGTCGAGTCCTAATCATCTTATAACTAGTCAATAAAAACTCTGTTATATTGTAATAAAGTCACTCCTATCTTATAAAGGAGTATGGCTAGGGTTTAGATTATCCCTTAGGGCTTAGTAGTTGCCCCCATCCCCCTCTCCTTACTGGGTAAGTCGGCTAGGGTTTCCCCCTACTTAGGTCGGCTATAGAGCCAACCTACCCGCCCCTTGTTCCTATTAAGGTAGGATGGCTATAGGAGGGGCAAAAGGATAATTCTACCTAGATTAGTGCCCCCTTAAACTAGGACTTTGATCCATATTTAAGATGTAGCTGCCCCCCTCTTTTAATCAAGCAATCTATAATTTTAATTTAGTCTTGTGCTAAGTCTAGGAGGGAGATACCCCTACAGCATTCCAAGGGTTGATCCCCCTCAAGGATCAAAATCTATAGGGCTCCTTCTGGGGTTTTATCAATGTGCCAAGAAATAGGTCTAAGTGTATCTACTAAAATCATCCACTAGAACAAATACATATTTGCTACTACTTAAACTTGTAATGTTAATTGGTGCAAATAGAATCATATGAATTAATTGAAATAGTCTAGAGGTGTTTTTTGATTTTTCAACTTAAAGTTACTCTTTATTTATTTTCCTAAGTGACAAGTGTCATATATTTTGTCTTTGATAAACTTAACATTAGGTAAGCCTCTTACTAAATCCTTGGTAGAAATTTGGTTTACAAGTTTCATGCTAGCGTGACCTAGTCTCTTATGCCAAATCCAAGCATCATCATTCAAAGCCGAAAAATAGTTTCATCAAAAAAATTTAATATCTATGGTATACACATTGTTGTTTCTTAAGGCAATCAAAGATTTATTTTTGTGTGGCAATTGAATTATGCAAGCATTAGGTTAAAATTTAACCATATATCCTTTATTACATAATTCGCTAATACTAAGCAAATTGTGTTTCAAGCCATCAATTAACAACATATATTCAATTAAGAGGTTTGATGTGTTACCTATAGTTTATTTTCCAATAATTTTACCTTTATTGTTGTCTCCGAAAGTGACAACTCCTTCACTTAAGCTAGTGAGCTTAGAAAAATAGTTGGATCTCTAATCATATGCCTTGAGCATCCACTATTAAGATACCATTTTGTGCTCCTAGCTCTAGTTTGGAGACAAACTTACAAGAAAGATATTTTTGATTTACGTACCCATTTTATATTGGGTCCTTCATAAAGAACTTTATCTTTCTTTTCTAATCATTTTTTGTTATATGAAGTTTCCTTGGGAACCTAAACTAGCTGGTGTGAACTACATTTTCTAAATAGGCATTTGTTTATCTTATGTCCCAATTTTTCATAAAAGTTACACTTAATTCTTGTTGGCACATTTAAGGCTGGTCATTTAATAAATATGATTGGCTTTTGTTCAAAGTTATCAATAAAACATATATCATTTCTTCTATTAATATGACCTTTATTGGCAAGGATCCTATTTAGGGATTTGTTCCCAATTTTAAATTTTTTAATATTATCTTAAGCATGATATTCTCTTCATTAACATTATCTAGCATATCACATTTAGAACATGGGTTATGTGATATTTATGAATCATGCATTTTATCAAGTCTACTAACTAATAAATCATAATCATTCTTAAGCAACTTGAAAGATTTACAAAGTTTTCTAAATCCATTAAACAAATCATGGAATATATTTAATAACTCCAAAAAAGAAATACTTAAAGACTCACTAACCTCATCTTGGATCACCATTAGAGTATAGTTAGCAACTTCTTTGAAGTGGCCTTCTTCATCCGAAGAGCTTGAATTATCCCAAGTAGCCAAAAATGATTTCTTCTTGTGTGGTGCCTTCTTCTTCAATTTAGGACATTCATTTTTAAAATGTCCCAGTTTTTTATATTCATGCCATATAACATTGTCCTTCTTTGGTTCATTTTTAATTTTATAGTTCTTGTTCATTTTCATAAATTTTTTATACTTTCTTGATAATAGTGCAATATCATGGTCCTCATCACTCGAGGTTTCACTCGAAGAGTTATTTATTGTTCGAAGTGCTACATCCTTTCTGTTCTTTGGAAGGGATTCATCAAGCTCATTATAAGCTTTATAGTTTAGTTCATATGTTATGAGTGAGCCAATAAGTTCTTCAAGAGGTAAGTTATTTAAATATTTGGCCTCTTGAATAACAGTTACTTTTGGATTCTAATTTTTAGGTAAAGATCTTAAAATTTTACTAACAAGTTTAAATTTTAAAAAATATTTTTTAAGTACTTTTTAAGGCTATTGATAACATCTGTGAAACGGGTGTATATGTCTCTAATGGACTCACTTGGTTTCATTCAAAACAACTTATAATTATAAACTAAAATATTAATATTAGATTCTTTTACTTTACTAGTCCCCTTGTGTGTAATTTCTAGTGTGTGCCAAATATCAAAAGTCGATTCATAACGAAAACATGATTAAACTCATGTTCCATAAATCAAGGTGTAAAGAAATGAGAAAATTATGTATTCTTATCTTCCAATTCATGTAATTTGTCCCATTTGCTAAGTTACTTTTAGTGAATTAATGCAAGAGTAAAATTTTATTTTAACAAAAAACTTTTCACTTGAAGCACAATAGAAAATTTCGAAGCTTTTCATTCAAGTAAAGCAAGTGAAATATTCAAAAAAATTGCTAAGTTTCTTGCTTAAAAATGACTAAAGAAGAGTTGAGAAACCTCAGCGGCAACATCACATGCGTAGCAAAAATCAAAACTAAAACAAGTTTCCCACGCAGATCAAATCATCGTGCAAAATATTGGGGTCACGAGAAAACTGTAAAAACAAAAAAAACCACGATGTGTGAGAGATTGATTTTACCTAGGGAGATCGTATATCCCTGTATTCCATATCCGGATGGAGAAGATGAAGGAGGTCAAGCATCCTCCTCTCTAGCGATATCCATACAATGGATCTCTACAGCGAAACTCCTCTAATCTGATCTTGCAACTCTTGCTCAGAGGAAAGGAGGAAAATAGGAGGTGGTGGCTAAAGTTACAACCTATCAACCAAGAGTCTCCCCTCCTATTTATAGAGAGCCACCAACAAAACCTAGGGCTCCTGCCTTAGTGGGTATTAGATCTCCATCCAATTACCCACTAATCTTGCATTATTGGATCTCTATCCAATAATCTCCTTAGGCCTATAATTGGGCCTTAAGCAAGGAGCCCATCAACATAGGGTCTCATCTAATGAGAATAGGGTCTAATTAGATCTTCATCCACCATACGTGTGTGACCCTCTAGGCCTGATACCAAGTTGGCCGTGAGTCACTCCCATTAAAATTCCTTCTAATATAGTGAATTATTATCTCTATAATAAATCACTCGACTCATCGACTATGGACGTACTAGGCCACTACGCTATAGTCCCCAAACAGTACAGGGGTATCAAATCTATCGGACTTATCTGCCCACAGTTACCGTGTATCTATAATCTTTCATTCAACTAATATTCCAAAGATCGTATATTAGATATAGTACTATTAGGTCACATAAGAAATTAGTTTGTCTTGCTATAATGGGATTCTACTGGAGAAATTTTTCTCACTCAATCCAAATGACCTTGGCTACGGATTTGTTTAAGTATATATGGGATATTTCTCTCATGATACTGAGAGTGTAAGATCCTCTATTAATACTCAATTGCCTTCGTAAGGTTGGTTACCAATCCCGATAACTAATTGTACCAGATTTGAAACTTTTCAAACTTGTAAGTCTGGCATTAAGAAAGGAGTACTCATACAAGACAACCTTAGTGTCTCAAGTCAAAGGACCAGATACACAATTGAGACTATGGAATCACTGTCTAATATTAGGTATCATCAACCATATAATATTTCATAAGCGGATCAATTAGTAAACTCATTCTCCAATGAGCACTTGTACTATATCCTTAGTGTCTCCACACAAGTGACTATAAGACCAACCTCCTCTATCATATGGACGAGTATATGGTACATTGGTTTGTCCAGTTATCTTGATGTCCCTCTCGAGTAACCTATGACCGGGATTATTTAGGATCTATATTTAAAGGTGAATTGATCTCATTATTATGATCTCATCATGATCTAATTTCCATTATACAAAACTAAGAACATCACAATATATATGCAACAGATAATATAATGTGAAAATATGTCAATATTAATCATAAGAAAAAGGATCACACAGCGTGTCACACATGCCATCACTCATGTGATTAGCTTATAGGGCACCTGTAACCAACAATCTCCCCCTTGACCTAAATCCAATCACCTATATGTTTGATCCATATCAGACCCCTATGACGCTTAAATATAATATGAGCTAGTGGCTTCGTTAGTGGATCTACAATATTATTTTTGGATGGAACTCTTTCCATTGATTTATCTTTTTGGGTCATTATCGCTCTAATCAGATGGAACCTCCTTAGAAAATTTTTGATTTGACCTGGGTTCCCTTGCTAGAGCTATCACCCTGTCATTGTCATAATATACGAGAATCAGCTCCACGCTGCTGGGCACGACTCCCATATCATGATGAACTTCTTCATCCATACCCCTTCTTTTGCTGCTTCTACTGCAACAATATATTCTGCCTCTGTGGTCAAGTCAGCAGTAGTATCTTGCTTGGAACTCTTCCAGCTTACTACTCTATTCAGGGTGAAAAATACTTTGAGTTCGACTTACTATCATCAATATCAAACTAAAAACTTGAGTCTGTGTAGCCCTCAATTTGGAGGCTACCTTCTCCATATACCAGTAACAGTTTTTAGTCCTTCTTAAGTACTTAAGGATATACTTTATTGTCCTCCAATGTTCTAAACATGGATCTACCTGATACCTGCTTGTGACACTCAGGGCATGTGCTATACAGGCCTGGTATATAGCATAACATATATGATAGACCATATCGCTGAAGCATAAGGTATCTTATTCATGTCTGCCCTTTCTTTAGGAGTCGTTGGGGATATACTCCTGGAAAGTGATACTCCATGTCTCATCGGTATGATACATCTCTTGAAATTCTTTATGCTAAATTTTTTGACAATGGAGTCTACGTACCTAGATTGGGACAAGCCAAGTATCCTCTTAGATCTATCTTTATAAATCCAATCTCCAAAATATAAGATACTTCCCCTAAGTTTTTTCTAGAGAAGTTTCCAGATAACTAAGTCTTTACTGTGGAGAGCATTCCTACATCATTCCCAATTATTAGGATGTCATCCACATATAGCACCAAGAAGATGATAGCACTCCCACCTACCTTCCTATACACACAAGACTTATCTTTATTCTTAATGAGTCATAAGATATAATCGTCTCATCAAATCTTATATTCCAACTTTGGGAAGCTTCCTTTAGTCCATAAATAGACTTGAGCAGCTTGCGCACTTTATCTGGACTCTCTCTGGATATGAATCCCTCTAGCTGTATGATATACATCTCATCCTTGAGGTTGCCATTGAGGAATATTATTTTCATATCCATCTACCAGATCTCATAGTCATAGTGTGCTGCAATGGCCAAAAGAATTCTAATGGACTTAAGCATGGCTATAGGTGAAAAGGTTTCGTCATAATCAACTCCTTATCTTTGACGATATCCTTTAGCTACTTGCCTTACCTTATAGGTCTCCACCTTTCCATCTGCTCTAATCTTCTTTTTGAAGATCCACTTGTAGTCGATGGGTATGATACCCTCAGGTGCATCCATAAGGTTCTAAACCTTGTTAGAGTACATGGAATCTATCTCAAAATTCATGGCTTCTTACAACTTCCTAGAGTCTATACTCATAACAGCCTCCTCATCGGTCTGAGGATTAACATTCTGAGAGTCCTCTCTACTGCTATGTCCCACATATCTTTCAGGAGGGTGAGATACTCTACTAGACCTATACAAAGTTGAAACTTGTGTGTTAAGTACCTGAATAGACTCGGACTCAGAAATGATATTTGAGCTATGTTCTCCAACCTCGTTCAACTCTATCTCACTCCCACTGTTTCTTTCCACTAAGAATATGTCCTTCTCAAGGAACATAGCTCTCTTGACAACAAAGACCTTTTGGTCCTCAGGATGATAAAAGTAATACCCCAAAGTCTCCTTAGGGTATCCCACGACGTGCAACGTTCCTCCTTTATTCCAACTTGTCGGTGTTGTGTCTTCTACTATGGGCAGGACAGTCCCAAATCTTAACCACCTTAAGATCAGACTTCTTTCCTTTCCATATCTCATATAGTGTAGATACTATTAACTTTAATGGAACTCTGTCAGAAGGTAAGCTGCGATCTCTAGGCGTATCCCCAGAATGAGATGGGTAGGTCAGCGAAACTCATAATGGACCACACCATTTCTTTTCCTCTTAGATGTATTTATATTCATAATGTGTGGGGAAGTGTCTAACACATATAAGCCATTTATAAGGGTCCCTATAGTGATGATCTCATCATCCATAATTATTGAATAAGTATTATTCTTAAAAAAAATTATATCTACTAATTGTTAAACAAAAGATGGAAATAATATTTTTGATAATAGAGGAAACAATTGCTGACCTCTTTGATAGCAATTGTAACAACTCTTGCTCTATTGCCTATCACGAGGTCAATCTCGTGTCTAGCCAATCTCCTAAGTCTTGTTAGAACCTGCAACGAATTGCAGATATGATAAGCACTCCCGGTATCCAATACCCATGTGTTATCATGAAAATCTGACAAGTGAAGACTGATTATGAATATACCTGAAGCTTCTCAAAGCTTCTGTTTCGCATTCTCTATAAGGTAGTCCTTACAGTTCCTCTTCTAATACCCATATTGGCCATAGTGGAAGCACTGTCCTTTATCCTTTATTGGGTCTTTCTTAGAAACCTTTGGTCTCACTAATATAGAAAACTGACTTCTCCTTCTTGATGACACTCTTAACTTCCCTCAACATATTAAGGAGCTTAGGGAGAGTTACTTCAAACTTGCTCATGTTAAAATTCATTATGAAGTGAGAAAAGGAAGCTGATAGGGACTAAGTATAAGATCAACGCACATGTTATCATCTAGGACTATTCCTAGACCTGTGAGTTTCTTGATCTACTCTATCATCTTTAGGACATGGTTTTCAATGATTTCCCTTTTGTTATCTTGGCTTGGAAGAGTCTTTTAGATATCTCATATCTTTGAGTTGTTCCCTGTTTCTTAAACAATTAGTAGAGATGAAGATGGATAGAATCTGCATCCATGCTCTCATATTACCTTTGTAACTTAGGAGTCATTGAGGCCAACATATAATATTTTGCTAATGTGGAATCATCTATATGCTTCACAAAGCGAGCGATCTCATCCTCACTTGCCCCTTCTTCCGATGTAGGCACAATTGTATCAAAGATGTATGTGATTTTCTCCGTCATGAGAACGATTCTCAAATTATAAAGCCAATCCATATAGTTTGGACCAATGAGGTGGTTGGCATCAAGTATGCCACACAGGGGGTTTGTAAGTGAATGTTTTTGACAAACAAGATATAGCATAAATAAATAACATACAGACTTTATAGAAAATACTAATTAAGATATTGACTTCTATCTTAATGTACTCTCACTATTTTCCTAACGAATCATGCGACACCCTTGACACATGAGATGAAAGTCTTCGGCAGACTCCTAGTGGGGATCGGGATCCAATCCGTATCTTAGTGCAACCTCGAGGGACTCAACTAATTATATTAAGCCCAAAAGATAGGCAACTCTTGCCAATCACAACTCCTAATTCCCGTCATGTTTGGCCTCTGAAACATCATGGTCTCGACTGCTCGATCAATCATGAAATTTAATTAAGTCATCACCATTGTTATAGGATAAGTTTGATTTGATGGATATACTCTCGATTACTCAACCAAGTCATACCATGTCCTCAGGTCACCAGTGATATCTATATGTCATAGGGAAGAACTCGATCACGTAGATAGGTGAGCCTTGAGTGACTCGACCAACTCAACCTATGTCGTGATTTAATTTCTTCCTATAATGGTGGAAGGCCACGTGGGTCAATCTTATTGCCTCACACTTATCAACTTAATATTATCATAGGAGGGCTTTTTGTTTTATATCAGTCTCCTAATATGTCGTGTTACACATATATATATTTAATATATATCTACATTGTATGCAAATATATATATATACATATATCTAGTAAGTGTATAACACATCACATATGCAAGCCACATCGGATGATCATGAGCTGTCACCTAATATGATTAAGCCCGAGCCAATGGGCTTAATCACTCATAATATGATCTATGTGTGCATCGACACATCTCCATGACCAGTGATTGTTGATCTCGTCATCATCGGTTCTGTTAGATCATCACATCACCATGCGTCATGATCTCCCACCATGACATTGTGGGTCATGCTGTCACCTTCATGCTCTCCCCACGCCTCTCCATGTAATTACACATAATCACAGACACGCAAGCCCGATAACAAATGAGAAAAATAGAGGCTCGTAGGCCCTAATAATAATAATCATAATTATAATTATGTTGGTTACAGGTGCCCTGCAAGCCAATCACATGAGTGATGACACGTGTGACACACTGTGTGATCTTTTTACTTATGATAATATTGGTATATTCTCATATTATATTATCTATTACATATATATTATGATGTCCTTAATTCTGTGCAATGAGAATCAGATCGTGATGAGATCACGATAATGAGATCAATTCATCTTTAAACATAGATCCTAAATAATCCTTGTTATAGGTTACTCGAGAGGGACATCAAGATAACCAGACAGACTGGTGTACTATATACCCGTTTATATGATGAAGGTGATTGGTCTCATAGCCACTTGTGTGGAGACACTAAGGATATATATAGTACAAGTGCTCATTGGAGAATGAGTTCACTGACTGATGCGCTTATGGAATGCTATATGGTTGATGATACCTAATGTCAGACAATGATTCCATAGTCTCAGTTGTGTCTCTGGTCTTTTGACTTGAGACACCAAGGATGCCTTATATGAGTACTTCTTTCTTTGATGCTAGACTTGCAGGTTTGGAAAGTTTAATATCTAGTACAATTGGTTATCGAGATTAGTAGCCAATCTTACGAAGGTAATTGAGTGTTAATAGAGGATCATCCACTCTCGGTATCATGGGAGAAATATCTTATATGTGCTTGCTAAGACAAATCCCTAGCCAGGGTCATTCGGATTGAGAGAGAAAAAGTTCTCCAGGAGAATCCGATTAAAGTGATACTATGATGAATTCCATATTGTCACGGGCTTAGCTAAAGTTTGCCTAAGCCGTGCGGCACCCTCGCGGAACTCCCGAAGACTTAGCTGAAATTGCCTAAGTCGTAGAGCAACCTTGCTCACTATTCCGGACTTAGCTGGGATTGCCTAAGTCGCCTGGCCTGTCGTTTCGCAAAGGGTCAGCCCTCTTACAACCTCTTAAGGCCCGTGGGACCTACAAAGAAGAAGTTGATTAATTCGGCGGCGGACACATCCGGCGTCTCGCGAAAGCTATACAAGCAATTTATCGAACACCTTGAGTGCAGCAAAGAAAAGAAGAGAGAAACAGGACTTTGGAGGGTTGTAGGAACGGTCAAGTCCACAAACGGTTCCCAAGGTATCGGACGCAAGACAAGTTCAATTGATGAAAGCCTCGACATATACGGAACCCCATCCAGCCGGTGCCACCGGGGTTCCAAGGTGCTGAAATGGCTGACATTTCGCACCGCTCAAAAGGTTGTCGTGGCACATGAAAAGACCCAAAATGATTTTGTTTTGGTTTTGGCTCATACGTGATCGATTCGCAGCCTTCTACACTACTTTCGCTCATATTTCTTAGGTAAAACATGTAAACTCAAGGCAAAACAAGCTGCCAAACATATGTACAAGCAAGAAAAAGTGACGAACGGTTCAAGGAGCAAAGGCATTACGGTTGGCGATGGCGTTGACATTCTCCCCACTTAAGCTGCCGACGCCCTCGTCGGCGCTTGTTGAGGCTTTGATGCGAGCTTCTTCATGTCGTAGGGCATCTTCGGCTCCCAACTAGCTTCTTTGAGGAAGCTTTTGCCACTTCACCAAGTACTCTATATGTTGCGCTCCATTGGGTAGCTTTATTATACGATCCGCTAGAATGGTTTCAACTCGTTTCGTAAGAGGCTCGGTGGGGGTAGTCGAGTTGGAACATTTCGAATCATCTCGCGGATCGAGTGGTAGGCTTTCAAGTTGCTCGCATGGAAGACATTGTGAATTCTGAACCATGCTGGCGGTTGCAACTTGTATGAGACATTGCCTACCCTGCTGATGATTGGGAAAGGCCCTTCATACTTGCGTACCAATCCTTTATGCACTTTGTGTCTAAAGAATTGGAGTGATCTTTGGTTGAGCTTCACCAACACCATGTCACCAACTTTAAATTCTTGTGGTCGCCTTCCCAAGTCGCCCATTTCTTCATCTTTTGGCCTTCTCCAAGTAAGCCCGAATATCGATGCCATTCCCTTATGAAGTGATAGGTGATGGGCTACTCCTGTATAACCAATAACGGTATGAGGAGTTGATGGTCATTGTCCGTAATAATCTCAAATGGGCTTTTGTTGGATGCAGAGCTCCGCAAGTTATAGGAGAACTGGCGATGTCCAACTTCACCCAATCCGTTGGTTGGCACTCACGTAGTCAAGATATTGCTCCAAGAGCGAGTTAATTCTCTCTGTTTGGCCGTCCGTTTGAGGGTGGAGGCTTGTGGAGAAGTATAATTTCGACCCCAACAACTTGAACAACTCGGTCGAATCGTCCCAAGAACCGAGAATCCCGATCACTAATGATGTTGTGTGGGACTCCCAATACTTAACCACATTCTTCATCATCAACTTAGCGCCTCCTCGTTGAGCAATGTAGGGTGCAGCAATGAATGTTGCGTGCTTAATCGGTCAACTACCACGAGTACCGATCCAAGTCCCCTCTGCGGGCAAGCTTGATATGAAGTCCAAAGAAATGCTCTCCCATGGCCTTTACGGTATGGGCAGCGGTTCCAAAAGTCCCACTGGCTTCTGCTGCTCTATCTTGTCCTGTTGACAAGTAAGGCATGTTCGAACATATTCCTCCACATCTGTCCCCATCTTTGGCCAATAGAAGGCCCTCTCCACGAGAGCCATTGTTCGGTGGATACCCGGATGTCCAGCCAAAGGGAATCGTGAGACTCTTTCAAGAGTTCACGCCTCAAGTTATCCGCTCGTGGGACATAAACTCTGTTCCCCTTGGTGTAGATGAGTCCCTCCTGGACCCAAAATCGTCGTGCCTTGCCCTCTTTAATGAGTTGAATCAGAGCCACCGCTTGAGGATCTCGATGCAGTCCAACTCGATCACGGAAAGAAAGTTGGAGCGCAATTGACTTGCTTGGCCTCCACCCGCGTATAGCATTCACTAGCTCCACTTTCCGACTCAATGCATCGGCCACGACATTTGCTTTTCGGGTTGGTACTCCATCACCATGTCGAACTCAGCCAAGAAGTCCCGCCATCGTGCTTGCTTTGGGAGAGTTTCTTTTGAGTTTGAAAGTAACTCAATGCGACATTGTCGGTCCTTAGCACAAATGGTGCTCCCGAAGGTAGTGTCGCCACACTCGTGAGCGTGGACTACCTGTCATCTCCTTCTCATGTACAGGATATCGCCGCTCGGTCTCGTTGAGCTTGCGACTCGTGAGCCCGGATGACCCTCCTGCATAAGAACTCCTCCAATAGCAAAGTCAAGCATCGGTATGGACTTCAAAAGGCTTTCCATAGTCCGCAATCGAGTACAGTTCTTCTAACACAGTCTTGGTCTTGAAATGCCGCCTCACATTTGTCCGACCATCTCCGGGTGCTCCTTTTTAGCAACTCCGTCGGTGGGCGCGAATATCCAGCTATGAAGCGCCGATAATAGTTGACAAACCCAAGGAAGGATCTCAACTCGCACTTTCTTTGGTGTTCGCCATCCACCACCTTAGCCTTGTCCATTCGAATGGACCCATTCCCAATTCGATGCCCCAAGAATAAAATCTCTGTTTGAGTAGCACTTTTCCTCTTCACGAATAAGGTGTTCTCCCGAGAACTTTGAAAATTGTTGGAGGTGTCTAACATGCTCCTCAAGTGTTTGGCTATAGCGGCGATGTCGTCTAAGTAGACGACCACAAACTTATCCAGATATTCCTTGAGCATGATTCATGAGAGTGCAAAATGTGGAGGCGTTGGTTAAGCGAAAGGCATCACCAAAAACTCGAATGCTCCATACCTGGTCACAGGTAGTCTTCGCCTCATCACCTTCTGCGATGCGACCCAATACCACGAAGGTCGAGTTTGGAGAAGTACTTTGCCTTGCCCAATTGATCGAACAAGTCCGCGATGAGTGGGATAGGGTACTTGTTCTTCACCGTCATCTTATTGAGGGCTCGATAATCAATGCATAATCGAGGCTCCCATCTTGTTTCTTGAAAAAGGTGGAGCTCGAAGGTGCTGGGCTGCGGATGAGACCACCGCTTAGCGGTTCATCTAACGCTTCCTCAATTCGCCAACTCGGAGGGGCCATGCGGTATGGTGGTCTCTGGAGGCTTAACTCGGCTCGGCTCAATCGATGATCCACGCCTCTGCGTGGTGGTAGAGTTCTCGGTAACTCTTTTGGCATCACATCCGAGAACTCCTTCGGGATGTTCGCCACAATGGCGAGTTCTGAATGGCCTCCCGTCAAGTGTCTCTAGCTTCATCGCAGCTAAGAAGGTTAATTCACCTTTTCGCACCTTTCTTCAATTGTAAAGCCGATATTTGTTGTAGGTCCTTGGTTCCTACTAGAAAGCTGGAACCATGCAGGATCATCGCCTCCCATTAGACACAAGAAGTTCGAGGCATTGGCACCAACTTTGCTGCGTGCATAAACTCCATTCCGAGAATCACTTGGAAGTCGTCCAATGGCACCGCCATCAAGTCTGCTCCCATTCCATGTCCCGATCTTGATGGGGACCCCTTTGCTTGTCCGGAGATCCGCTTGGCCTCAGTTCACCTTCATACGACTTGGGCTCTTCTCCAAGATTAGTCCCAGTCGCTTAGCTTCGCGATCGGCAATAAAATTGTGGGTCGCGCCCGTGTCCACCATTGCACGGGTTGTTCGGCCATTAAGCTTGATGTCCACATACATCAACTCGCTGCTTCCTGCCTTCGGTGGCTTCACCTTTGTATTCTCCCCCACTTGACCCCGCAATGCATTCAACAAACGCATTGCTCCCATCCTGGGTCCTTGCGACGTCTCACGCTCTCGAGTCGAACTACTCGAACTAAGGGCGATTGCTTTGCCCTTGTCGACTTACGGGTAGAATCGATGCCGTCAACGCATTGAGTGCCTGTTTTGTGGGCACTCCCTCACCATGTCGGTCCTCCACAAGAAGCATCCAGTAGGTTTTGGGACTCTACCTCTTGAGCCCGGTCCCTTGTGGAAATTCTTCTTCTTTTGCTCGCCCCCAGACTCCTTCGCTCGAGAGTATTTAGATGGGCGATTTCCCGAAGATTGTTTCTTCTTTCTCAAATCCTCCGAAGAAACAAAGTCAGTTAGCCTTTCCGCGGCTGCAATTGCCCCGACTACATCAGTGACATTCCTTCGATGTAGTTCTTGTTGTGCCCATGGCTTCAAGCCATCGAGGAAGCTGAATAGTTTGTCTTTCTCAGACATGTCCCGTATATCCAGCATCAGTGCTGAAAATTGTTTCACATAGTCTCGGATTGTTGTACTTTGGCGGAGTTGTCTCAGTTTCCTTCTTGCGACAAACTCTGTGTTCTCCGGTAAGAACTGGGTTCTCAACTCTCGCTTCAAGTCTCCCCATGTATCCACTTGACATCGGCCTTGTTGGATCTCTTCCTTCGCCACCAAAGTTTTGCATCCCCATTCAGATACATTGTTGCTATAGCAACTTTGGTTTCTTCAGAATCAAGCCTTGTAGCACGGAAATACTGTTCCATGTCGAACAAGAAGTTTTCGAGCTCTTTGGCATCTCTAGCACCTCCGTAGCACTGCGGCTCTGGTGCCCTGAAGTTTTGTGGTGGCGCAGCGCGGGTGTTGCTCCCTCCCGCATCAAGAGTCCTTGTTAACACCATCACCTTCGCCGTGAGTTCCGCCACAACTTCATGTAGGTGTCGTACGGAATCTTTGGTGTCCTCTGTCAGTTGATCCATCATAGATTCAACTTTCTCGATCCGAGATTCAGCTTCTTCTAGCGAGCTCTCTACCCTAAGTAGCCCTCGCTGGCCTTGGTAGAGTTCCTCCACGCTCGCTTCAAGAACATCAAGGTGGGTCTCCGCTATAATTCTCTCCTTGACCCTTTTTCCGGTTGGCTGCAGATGGCGCCTCCTCCCCTCGTGGAGAATACCCAACTTCACGCTCGTCTTGTTCACTATAGAGCTCCTCATGAGTGACTCCCATAGTTTGCGAGCGAGTTTGCACTTGCAGCCCACCTGCGACTGCTTGGAGCAAGGGTCCAGCTTGCCCCATCTTGCTCGATTCACCACGATGTTTCACCATGGCGAGATTGCGAATCTTCTTGTTTCGTATGAATTGCTTGCTGCTCGATACCACCGTCACGGGCTTAGCTAAAGTTTACCTAAGCCGTGCGGCACCCTCGGAACTCCGAAGACTTAGCTGAAATTGCCTAAGTCGTAGAGCAACCTGCTCACTATTCCGGACTTAGGGATTGCCTAAGTCGCCCAATGCGTTCGTCCGCAAAGGGTCAGCCCTCTTACAACCTCTTAAGGCCCGTGGGACCTACAAAGAAGAAGTTGATTAATTGAGCGGCGGACACATCCGCGCCTCGCGAAAGCTATACAAGCAATTTATCGAACACCTTGAGTGCAGCAAAGAAAAGAGAGAAAGAGCGAAACAGGACTTTGGAGGGTTGTAGGAGCGGTCAAGTCCACAAACGACGGTTCCCAAGGTATCGGACGCAAGACAAGTTCAATTCGATGAAAGCCTCGACATATACCCGGAACCCCATCCAGCCGGTGCCACCGGGGTTCCAAGGTGCTGAAATGGCTGACATTTCGCACCGCTCAAAAGGTTGTCGTGGCACATGAAAAAGACCCAAAAATGTCATTTTTTGGCTCCGATGAGCGATCGCTCGACCTTCTACACTACTTTCGCTCATATTTCTTAGGTAAAAACATGTAAACTCAAGGCAAAACAAGCTGCCAAACATATGTACAAGCAAGAAAAAGTGACGAACGGTTCAAGGAGCAAAGGCATTACGGTTGAGCGACGACCGTTCGTGACAATATGTCACCTAACAGTACCATGTCCAATATACGGTCTTTGGGATATTAGTTGGATGAGGGATTATAGATACATGGTAACTGTGGGCAGACAGGTCTGATGGATTTAATCCCCCCTATACCGTCTGGGGACTATAGCGTAATGGCCTAGTACGCTAATAGTCGATGAGTCGAGTGAATTATTATGGGGATAATAATTCACTATATTAGAGGGAGTTCTAATGAGAGTGACTCACGGCCAGCTCGGTATCGAGCCTAGAGAGTCACACACATATGGTGGATGCTTTAACGAATAGAGGATTGGATGAAGATCAAGTTAGCCCCTATTCTCAATATATGAGACCTATACTGATGGGCTCCTTGATTAAGGCCCAATTAGAGGCCTAAGGAGATTATTGGATAGAGATCCAATAATGCAAGGTTAGCGGGTAATTGGATGAAGATCCAATACCCACTAAGGAAGGAACCCTAAGGCTTTTTTGGTGGCTCTCTAAAAATAAGAGGAGAGACTCATAGTTGATAGGCTGCAGCTTTAGCCACCATCTCCTATTCTCCTCCCTCCCTCTGTACAAGAGTTGTGAGATCAGATTGGGGGAGTTTCACTATAGAGATCCATCATATGGATAACACTAGAGTGGAGGACGCTTGACCTCCTTCATCTTTTCCATCCGGATCTGGATTATAGGGATATACGATCTCCCTAGGTAAAATCAATCTCTCACACATCAGGATTTTACGATTTTTATATTTTTCTCACAACCCCAATATTTTGCACGATGATTTGATCTGCGTGGGAAACTGATTTTTTGTTTTTGATTTTCGCTGTGCATGTGATGCTCCCGCTGAAGTTTCCCAACAGATTATATGTTGGAAACATATTACATGTTGGCCTCCATGACTCCTGAGTTACAGAGGCAATATGAGAGTATGGACACAGATTCTATCATTCTTCATCTCCGTTAGCTGTTTGAGAAACAGGGAAGAACTTAAAGATATAAGATATCTAAGAGACTCTTCCAAGCCAGGATGATAGAAGGGACATCAGTTGAGAACCATGTCTTAAAGATGATAGAGTGGATCGAGAAACTTAGAAGTCTAGGAATAGTCCTAGAGGATAACCTCTGTGTTGATCTTATACTTTAGTCCCTACCAGATTCCTTTTCTCACTTCATTATGAATTTTAACATGAGTAAGTTTGAGGTGACTCTCCCTGAGCTCCTCAATATATTGAGGGAAGCTAAGAGTGCCATCAAGACGGGCATTGAAAGTGAAACTGTATGGACTACCTTGCCGAGAAGGCTAGATAGAAGCTTACAGAAGCTTTAGGTATATTAATGGTCAGTCTTCACTTATTATATTTCCATTATAACACATGGCTATTGGATATCAGGAGTATTTTATCATATCTGTAATTCATTGCAGGTTCTGGCAAGACCTAAGAGATTGGTTAGAGGTGAGATAGACCTCAAGATGAGCAATGAAGCAAGAGTTACTGCAGTTGCTATTAGGGAGGTCACCCTACATCTCCTTGGTGGAGCTATTATTATATTAGATGCATGCTATTTTATTCTCCTCCCTCCCTCTGTACATGAGTTGCGAGATCAAATTAGAGGAGTTTTGCTACAGAGATCCATCATGTGGATACCGCTATAGAGGAGGACGCTTGACCTCCTTGATCTTCTCCATTCAGATCTAGATTATAGGGATATACGATCTCCCTAGGTAAAATTAATCTCTCACACATCAGGATTTTATCGGTTTTTATGTTTTTCTCGTAACCCCAATAATTTATACGATGATTTGATCTGCGTGGGAAACCGATTTTTTATTTTTGATTTTCGCTGTGCATTTGATGCTCCTATTGAGGTTTTACAACAGATTCCACATTGGCAAAATGTTACATGTTGACCTCCATGACTCCTGAGTTACAGAGGCAACATAAGAGCATGGATGCAGATTCTATCGATCTTCATCTCCGCTAGCTATTTGAGAAATAGGAAAAAACTTAAATATATGAGATATTTAAGAGACTCTTCCAAACCAAGATGACAGAAGGGACATCGGTTAAGAACTATGTCTTAAAGATGAGAGAGTGGATTGAGAAACTCACAAGTCTAGGAATAGTCTTAGAGGATAACATGTGTGTTGATCTTATACTTTAGTTCCTACCAGATTCCTTTTCTCACTTCATCATGAATTTTAACATGAGCAAGTTTGAGGTTACTCTCCTTGAGATTCTCAATATGTTGAGGGAAGTTGTAAGTGCTATCAAGAAGGAGAAGCTAGTTCTCTATATTGGTGAGACCAAAAAAGAAAAGAAAGGCCAGCAAGACCTTTAAGAAGGGCAAGGGCAAAGAAAGACCAGGTAAGACAAAGTTGTCAAGAAATACTAGGGAAAGGATAAAGGATAATACTTCCACTATGGCCAAGATGGGCATTGGAAGAGAAACTGTAAGGACTATTCATGATCAGTCTCCACTTGTCAGATTTTCATGATAATACATGGGTATTGGATACCAGGAGTATTTTATCATATCTGTAATTCATTGTAGGTTCTGGCAAGACCTAGGAGATTGGCTAGAGGTCAGATGGACCTTAAGATGAGCAATGGAGCAATAGTTGCTGCAGTTGCTATTAGGTAGGTCACCCTACATCTGCTTGGTGGAGCTATTATTACATTAGATGCATGCTATTTTGTTCTCCTCCATTCCTCCATGCATGAGTTGCGAGATCAGATTGGAGGAGTTCCGCTGCAAAGATCCATCGTGTGGATACTACTAGAGAGGAAAACGCTTGACCTCCTTCATCTTCTCCATCCGGATCTGAAATATAGGGATATACGATCTCCCTAAGTAAAATCAATCTCTCACACATTATGGTTTTATCGATTTTCACATTTTTCTCGTGACCCTAATCTTTTGCACGATGAATGGATCTGCATGGGAAACCAGTTGTTATTTTGATTTTCGTAGTGCATGTGATGCTCCTGCTGAGGTTTCCTAACAAATTACATACATCACGACACATGGCTCATGATCATCCATCCACATCATATATCATATGTATATCATATTATATGTATGATTACTAGATATATATAATAATTAATTAAACTATTTAATTAATTATTTTTAGAAATTAGGACATGCTCAAAATTTTCAGAATTGTCAAGGGCATTTTCAGAATTATGAATGAGAGGACAGTCCTTGGTATTTCTACAATTATTGAGGGCATTAAGGAATTATGTAAAATGGGACAAAGTTAAAATTTCTCAAATTTTGAGGGGTATAATCATTCTTTTCTCAAAAGGATGCCCTAGCCCTCCCCTTCTGCCCTCATCCAGCGGCCGTCGCCATCACCGCACAGGCGATGGTGCTCGTCGCTAGCGATAACCTTGCCCACGGGCGACGCCCTTTGCGGCAGGCATCGCTGCCCCTTTGGGCGGACGGGCACTGCTACCCTTAGGGTGATAGTTCCTGCAAGCGCTGTGCTCGTAGTCGCCTCCATTGCAGGCTATGCCTGTAGGCACCGCCCCTATAGGCGCCAACCATGCATGTGGGCGATCATCATGGATGGGCATATGCCTCGGTGATTACCCCTTGTGGGCTGGCCGCGGGTGGCTGCCCTAGCCATAGCCGGCCGCCTATACAGGGGCCCTAGCAGTGGCCGACCACCCCTATAGGGGCCTGGTCGTGGGTGGCCACCCCTATAGGGGGCCTGACTATGGCCAGCCACCCCTGCTGGTGGCCTGGCTGTGGTTAGTCATCCCTCGCTATGTTGGTTGCAAAAATGTAGCAAGAACACATAGAATAATTCTACTTGATTTAATCTTATCACACATAGTTTAAAACTAATTTTTCGCACAAAAACCTTGGCTCTGATATCACTATTGGGAAACCTCAATGGGAGCATCACATCCGCAGTGAAAGTCAAAACAAAAATTAGTTTCCCACGTAGATGAAATTGTCATGTAAAAGATTGGGATCGCAAGAAAGCCGAAAAAATCAAAAAACACATCATGTGAGAGATTGTTTTACCTAGGCAGATTATATATCCTTGTATTCAATTTGGCCTAATCTAAACTCCTCAGAAGAGCATATAATTTAACATCTATACACGTCTCAAAAGCCTCCAATTTGGCTTCAAATAAGTCCATCGATGTAATGACGTAAGGATCTCCAACCTGTCAAATCAAACCAATTAAAGAGTGTAGTTGCAATCTTTAGGTTGAAGGAAGTAATGGCAGTGATGTTGGGGCTACAGTGGTGAAGTCTCTAAGTGGAGGATGGTAGCCAAGGGTAGTAGCAAGGGTGGAGAAAGAAAATGGCAGCAGTAACGTTGGCTGTGGTCCTTTAGTGATGCTGCATGTTGATGCTATAATGTCATCGAGGTTGTGATTTTTTAGGTGGCTGATATTTGTCGGAAGATGGCAGCCAAGAGATCTAATTTGGAAGGCAGTAGCGATGGCGAAGGAAGAAGAGAGCAGCAGCAACGTTGGCTACGACTGCGATGCGACCTCGTGGCTGTAGGTGGCATCGGTTGCAAGGCTGTAGCTAATATACAAGGAAGACGAGGCAGCGATGTACACGACTGTTGCGGAGGAGGGCAGTAGTGGTATGGAGTGAGAGATGGTTGTTGTTGTGTTTAATTTATTGCCGACCGCGATCAAGATAGTTGGCAGTGAACTATTGTTGCGGGCTACGATGTAAATAGATTACAGTGAAAGATGGCTGCTAGTAGCTTTTTGCCACAAGGATCACTGCTGGCTGCGATCAAGGAGGATGGTAGTAAGAGGTCGCTATTGGCAGCATTGGGTAGTGAAAGATGCTCGCTATGGTTGAAGGGATAAGGGAGATTGGGCCACTGAAAAGTTGGTGGACCGAAGGCTGCAGTTTTTGGGAGCGATTTATAACTGTTTTGGGTGCGATTTGGGGCTACAGTTTTATGGAGTTTAGGCTACAAATTGGTATAGTTTTAGGGTTGTGATAGTAGTAGATGAAAGTTAGTGAAATAGATTTTAGATCTGGGATAAATGATAGCAAAGATAAAGGTATCGGTAAGGAAAGTTGGTTGAAAAGGTAAGTGGATCGATAAGGAAGTAGGCTACGGTTAGGGCTGATTTGGATGGCTATTTGTCTATGGTTTTGTTAGGGTTTTTTGGGGATTAATAGTAGCAATTGAAGATGAGAGGGGGAATCTCAAATATGAAAAATATGGCAGCGAGATCTGATAAAATTTCGATGAAAATCGCTACGGTATACACTATACTGCCAAATAGAATTCTCATCCAAGAAGCAGTAGTTTCTCGATGTTAATTCCAGTAAAAATCCAAGAAATTTATGAAGAATTTCAATATCAGAATCTCAGTTTAGATGGTAATAGTAGTAGTAATATAGATCAATAAAATTTTGGCAGTGTAATGGTAGAAAAATTGTTTCAAACAAGATCACAGAATTCTCATTATAAAACTTTAGCACTGCGTGATGAAGGATTGTAGTGCTATAAGTCCATATCCAAAAGGTGTTTTTTCTAGAGATTAGACATAGATGAAAGCTAAGATGATCTATGAACTTGTGTAAAAATTTTGGCTAAAATGGATAAACAAAAGTTTAGTTTTAAGATGCCAATATGTGGAGAGCAAATTCTTTGTCATAAAAATTCCAGCACTGCATGATGGTGAAAGATTGCACAAGAAAACTAGTTCCAAAATGAGTTTTTTCCAGAAATCAATCCCAGATAAAAGCCAAGTATATCTTTAGAATTGTGTACAAATTTTAGCTAGAAAGGAGAAGAAATAAATCGATTTTAAGAGAAAAATAGGACTAAAAATTTTTGCAGCATTTTGCCTTCGCAACAATGATAACACATTTGCGATAAACTAAATTTACAGTGGATAAAATTTGGAAAAAATCTTTAACATGTAAAGTAAGAAATCTTACAGAATTGAAGAGGCGTGGATAATAAAAAAGTACCAGATTTCTAGATCTTGCAGGGGACGGTAGCAGATAGATGGATCTGCGGCTTGGTGGGCGACGGTGGATGGAGGCGATGTCAGAAGCAATTGTGGGAATTGCTTGGAAGATGAAGACATAGATGATGACTATATGGTAGTAGGAATGTGGCTCTAATACTAGATTATAGAACCCCATAAGGATCTCTATAGATTTTGATCTTTGAGGGGGATCAACACTTAGAACGCTGTAGGGGTTCCTCCCTCCTAGACTCGGCACAAGGCTAAAATAAAATAGATGATTGCTTGATAAAAAGTGGAGGCTACATGCTTATATAGGGCTCTAAACCCTAATCCTAGGGGGTGCTTATGTAACTAAAATTATCCTTTTACCCCTTCAATAACCTACCTGCCTTAGAGGGAATAGGTGGCAATTAGGTTGGCTCTATAGTCAACCTAAGCAAGGGGAAACCCTGGCTGACTAGCCCAGTAAAGGAGGCGACGGCTACTAAACCCTAAGGCCCCAATCTAAACTATAACTACACTTCTTTATAGGATTGAAGTGGCTAGGTAGGGTTTTATTACAATCTCATAGGGTTTTATTGACTACTTCTAGAGAGATTAGGACTCAACCCTACTAGAGTCCTATTACGCTGATAGTGTAGCCACCAAAAGCGGTGGCTACTAAACCCTAAGGCTCCAATCTAAACTATAACTACACTTCTTTATAGGATAGAAGTGGCTAGGTGGGGTTTTATTACAATCTTATAGGGTTTTATTGACTACTACTAGGGAGATTAGGACTCAAACCCACTGGAGTCCTATTACGCTGATAGTGTAGCCACCAAAAGCACCCTAAAAATAGGATACAGGTGATTCAACCACTGACGTAAGTGGTTCAATCGCCTGAAAACCTAGGCAGTGGTGGTTCACCCACTGCTCACCGGTGGTTCAGCGGCTGGGAATCCCGAAAAGGTGATTCCCTTCACTTGTCTAATCTCGATTTGACCCTTATGTTGATCAATCCTCTAGTCAACCAATTGACCTCAACTTGAGCTCAATCAACCCCTTAGTGGAGCCGGTTGCCTCTTTGAGTCGATTTGGATTTCTTCCAAATTAAAGTCAAGTAGGACTCAATCCCTAACTATGACTCAATGATTACAACCATAATAACCATCAAGTTAAATAATGACTTAACTCCTGCTAATCCGACAACCTCCGACATTCTTACGGTGAGTGTTATGGTCTTCTTCCAATGATCTCCCAGCGTATTCCCAGTGAGCTTCCCGATCTCTTCGGCGAACTCCTAGCGAACTTCTGGCGAGGTCCAACTACATCGTCCCAACCTTGGCCAGTTGCCCAAGCTTGATCCTAGCCTAACATATGGCTATATCTCAATTCCTCCATTGTAGTTAGACCTATAATACTTCCTTTAACACACACATGTTAGATTAAACACTCATCAATTGATCTCATCATCAAAATTTGAGATTCAACACTGCCTAAGTGAAATTACCCCTTGCCCCTCCTATAGTTGCCCTGCCTTAATAGGGAATGGCGATGGCTATCACCAAGGCCTCCTATGCCTACTAGAAACCCTGGTTGACCAACCTAGTAAAGGGGGCGATGACCAGTGAACCCTAGGGCCCTAAATAAACCATTGCCACCCTTCTTTATAGGGTAGAAGTGACTAGTTGGGATTTTATTACAATCTTATAGGGTTCTTATTGATTACTTCTAGGGTGATTAGGACTCAATTCTATTAGAGTCCTATCATAATTTTACCCACGGGTATATTTGGTCACACTTCAAAATTTGGCCGTGGGCGATCTTAATGTCAAACTTGCTGCAATCCTTGATATATAGGGCCATCCGAGCAGTAACCTTGCTGTTCATAAAATTATTAGTGCTCCCGATATCAATGAGGATGGTGATTGGTTATTGCTTAAGTAGTCCTCCTACTTTCATCGTCTGTGGGTACATGTAGCTGGCAAGAGCATGCATCATACAATCGGTCGGTTGCTATTCTTTATCTGTGACATCTTTCTCATGCTCTTGGACCTTATCCTCCATATCATTAGTGGGTTCAATTAGTAGGAGGTACCCCTTTTTGCAGCGATGATCGCGGCTCCACGGTTTTGTTGCAATGATAAAAAAGGTCCTTCGCCGATCTGTCGCATAGTTCTTCTCTCTTTAATTTCTTTGGCAGCAAAGGATGGCTAGGGATAGAGGGTACTAGCAGTTTATATGTTGCTAGTCTAAGAATAGTTCTCATCCTCTGAGCATCTTAGTTAAGCCATTCCTCTTAGATTTGGGCGAAAGAGATTGTGGCCATCAAGGTGCAGGGCTATCATGCTTTAACCTCTCCTTTAATTTATGGCTCGAGTCCTTTGATAAATGTCCCTAATAATTATCTATCAGACTAATCACGAGCAAGGTAAGATAATTTCTTAAACCTAGTATGGTATTGATAAGACCCTAGAAGGAGCCCTATAGATTTTGATCACTAAGGGGGATTAACTCTTGAAACACTATAGGGGTTCCTCCCTCCTAAACTCGGCATAAAGGCTAAATTAAAGATGATAATTTCTTGATTAAAAGAGGGGGGTGGCTACATCTTAAATAGGGATCAAACTAGCCTAAGGGGGTGCTTGCCTAATTGGATTTATCTTTTTGCCCCTTCTATAGCCATACTGCCTTAATAGGAACAAGAGGTGACTAGGTTGGCTCTATAGCCGACCTAAGCAGGGGGAAACCTTGGCCAACTTGCCCAGTAAGGGGGGCGACGGCTACTAAGCCCTAAGGGCTAATCCAGATGCTAGTCATACTTCTTTATAAGATAGGAGAGGCTTTATTACAATCTAGTAGAGTTTTTATTGACTTCTACTAAAATGATTAGGACTCAACCCTACTGGAGTCCTATCAAGTCCACCCTCTCAGAATCAACCTTGTCCTTAAGGCTGAGGATCCATAAATTCTAGGAACCGGGTCTTCAGCTCCTCGTGTGACTCCCATATTACATCTTCAGATGGTAAGTTATTCCACTTCACAAGTACTTCAGTCGAGGGGCATCGTTGGTGCATCACAATTCTTCGATCAAGTATAGCTTCCGATTGGGCTTGGATTTCACCTTCAATTATAGTGCTCGGTAGCTAAGTCTAAGCCAGTTCATGTTCACCCACTTTTGGCTTCAGTAGGGATACGTGGAAGACGGAGTGAATTTTAGCATCATTTGGAAGTTTAAGTCGGTATGCCACAGCCCCAATGCATGTCCAAATCTGATATGGTCCATAAAATCATGGAGATAGTTTCATCAATGCTTTGGAGTTGATGAATAGCTACTTGTATGGTTGTAGGCGAAGGTAGACCCAATCTCCTACTAAAAATTCTCGCTCACTCTGGTGATTGTCTGGTTGTTGCTTCGTGTGGGCTTAAGCGGCAGTTAGGTTGTCCTTCAATAGCTGTAGTAGTTTATCATTGTTAATTAGGTCTTGGTTGACCTGATCCACTTTGGCCAAACCAAGTACATATCTGAAAATTACAAGGGGCGGTCGGCCATACAGTGCCTCATAAAGGGTACATTTAGTCGAAGAATGAAAAGTTGTGTTGTACCACCATTCGGCCTAGGGAAGCCATCTTGTCCACCCTTTGGGCCGGTCGCTGGTGAAGCATCATAAGTCTCGAGGTTTCTGTTCACCAATTCTGTTTGGTCGTCTATCTATGGATGATAGGCTATGCTCATCTTCAATTTGGTGACTTGTAGATGGAAGAGCTCGGTCCAAAATTTACTTGTAAATGCACTGTCATGGTCATTCACTATTGACCTTGACATCCCATGCAATTTTATAATATTTTTCATAAAAATCTGAGCAATATTGGTAGAAGTATAGGGATGTCTCATAGCACAAAAATGAGTATATTTAGTTAGGCGATCTACCACCACAAAGATCATGCTTTTACCTTGAGATAGTGGCAGTCCGTTAGCGAAATCCATAGAGATGTCCATGCAAGTCGAATTTGGTATAGGTAGCGACTGTAGTTAATTGGGACTTGGCACTGTTTCACCTTTTTGCCACTGACATACATCACATTTGGATACATAGTCATAAATTATTTTTTTTATGCCCTTCCAGAAGAAGTTTTGCTTCATCCTTTTATAAGTCCTCAGAAATCCAAAGTGCCCTATCAAAGGTGAAGAGTGCATTTCATGCAAAATAACTTGGATGTGATGAGAAGAAGGAACAACAACAATTCGATCTTTATAGCGTAAGTCCTTCGAGTCCCACATGTAGTGTCCTACAGAATCCGAATCCTTCTCCAATTTTTCTATGATACTTTAGACTTCTAGATCATTCTTCCACCCCTCCTTAATGTCTTCGAGGAAATCGGTGGTGGGAAGGGAGATGGCTGAAATTTTGGGTTGCCCCAGGAGCCGAGATAAAGCATCTGCAATAATATTTTTTTTTCCTTTTCGATAAGTAATTTCATAATCAAAGCTGAAAAGTTTAATTACCCAATGTTGCTACTCGAGGAAAGATATTTTCTGCTCCAAGAAATACTTAAGACTTTGATGGTCAGTCTTAATCTGGAAGCGCCGATCGATTAGGTAGGGTCTCTACTTTGTGATGAAGTGTACAATGACAAACATTTCTTTATCATATACCAATATTTTTAAGTGTGAGGGAGACAAAGCCTTGCTAGTGCAAGTGAGAGGTCAGCCATCTTGTATTAGAATAGCTCCAATCCCAACTTAAGACGCATTGACCTCGATCACGATGGTGCAATTAAAATCGGGCAACGCTAGGACCAGCGTCATCATCATGGTGGTCTTGAGTCGTTCAAAGGCTGTAGAAGCTTATTTCGACCATAAGGAGTCTTTCTTTAGTAGGGATGTGAGTGGGGCATTGATCTTATCATAATCTTTCACAAATTTCCGGTAGTAGCCTGTGAGTCCAAGGAAGCCGCGTAACAATTTTATGTTTGTAGGTTACGACCATCCTTGCATTGCCTCAATCTTCGTCGGGTCTACCGCTACTCCATCCTCCGATATAATGTAACCCAGATACTCCACTTTATACTATAAGAAACTTCACTTTGACTATTTAAAATAAAGAGTATTCTCCCGAAGAATTGTTAGAACAGTTCATAAGTGCTGAAAATGTATATCAAGCGTAGGGCTATAAATGAGGATATCATTAAAGAACACTAATACAAACTTACATGGAAAACTCTGGAAGATGTCATTCATCAGGCTTTGAAAAGTAGAAGGAGCATTCGTAAGTCTGAAAGGCATTACCAGAAACTCGTAATGGCCGTTATGCGTGCGAAATGCAGTTTTCAGAATATCTTCAGTGCATACCTGAATCTGGTGGTAACTGGAATGGAGATCCAATTTAGTGAAGACTTGGTCTCCTTTTAATTCATTCAAGAGCTCATCTATGATAGGTATAGGATATTTATTCTTGATGGTGCTAGCGTTCAAGGCCCGATAATCAACGCACATCCGTCATGTACCATCCTTCTTGCGCACTAGCAACACTAGTGAAGAATAAGGGCTACAACGCGGTCGGATCACCCCGGTGTCAAGTATCTCTTTGACGATATTCTCAATTTCATCCTTTTGCATGTGTGGGTAGCGATATAGATGCAAATTTGCTGGAGGTTTGCTCGGTAGAATAGGAATAGGTGGTCATGCGGCTGGTTAGGGGGCAACCCACGTGGCTCCGTGAAAATGTCCGTGAATTCGTCCAGCAACAGGGCAAACTTAGGATCTAAAATTTGTATATTCTCCCCCTTAGATAGATGGCTGCTAGATATGCATCAAAAATCTCCCATGAACTTTGTGTAAAACTTTCTCCATCTGTTGCATCGAAACAATGGAGATATGGTTCCCGCGCTTGCCTTGCAATGTGACCTGTCTCCCTTTGTAATAAAATTTCATAACTAATTTAGAAAAATTCCAAGAGATATCACCTAGCATTATGAGCCATTCGATCCCAAGTACGGCATCATAATCATCGATGAGTATGAGGAAGAAATCGGCTATCACTTCTTGGTCTTAAAGGAGTAGCTTCACTCGTGGGCATCGTTTGTCGTAATTAAGGATTCGATCGTCGATGACCTTTATGTCAAACTTATTGCAACCTTTGATTTGAAGTGCTAAACATATAGCAACCTTACTATTGAGGAAGTTATTTGTGCCACCTGTGTCGATGAGAATGGTGATGGGTTGTTGCTTTAGAAGTCCTCCAACTTTCATCGTCTACGGGTTGGAATAACTGGCCAACACATGTATTGCGTAGTCAGTCGGTTGGGGCTCTTCCTCTGTGACTTTCTCTTTGGGTTCAAGGCCTTCTTCAAATGGTTCATTGTCCTCATCCTCCACTAGTTCAGTTATGAAGAGCTGGCCCTTATTTCAGTGATGTTCGTGACTCCACGGTTCGTTGCAGTGCCAATATAATCCTTTGCCGATCATTTGCAAAGCTCGTCTCTTGTCAAATTTTTTAGTGTAGGGGCTCGGATGGTAGTAGAGGGGGTAGTAGGCCTCAGCATGGCTGGTCGGCAAGTGACCCTTGTCCTTTGTGCCTCATGGTTCAATCATTCTTTTAGGATATATGTGAAGGAAATTGCCGCCATAAGAGTGCACGGTTGTCGTGCTTTTACTTCTCCTCAGATTTTCAGCTTTAGGCCCTCAATGAAAGTACCTAAAAGTTGTTTCTTAGACCAATTTTCAGTTTGGTTAGATAAATGCTTAAACCTTATTTGGTAATCTTGTATTGTAGAGGTTTGACGAATCTTTACCAATTGTCCGTCGATGTTGTTGAAATCAGTCGGACCGAAGCAGTTAGAAGCCCTTCCTTGAACCGTTGCCAAGAGAATCCTCTATGGGTGTGTTCAAACTAATTGAACCACTGAATACAATCTCCCTTGAGGTGTATGGCAGCGATCTCCACCCGTGTGACATCAGCGATTCGGTAGAACCGAAAATAAAGCTCTGCGCGTGAGATCCATCCGATTGGGTCTCCTTCTTCCCATCTTGGGAAGTCAACCTTCATGCATAGATTATTGGGATCAGAGGAGATGTGTCCATGCTCTTGAGGATTATCTCATTGATCTGAAGTCTCTCCATGGTGTGACTTCCTCGGGCTTGATGGTCGACCTATGCTGAATTCGGCGAATAAGGATCATCTTCTCCTCCATGCGACTTTCAAAGGCTTCAAAGTTGGCATTGTTGGCCTCTTCTGATGCTATGGTGTAAGCCTCTAGATCTATAATATTAAGATATTTATTTTATTATCTGGTTAGTGGCATGAGAGTTTTGGGAAAGGGGGTGGCCGGGTGGAAGGTGAATTGGTTTGGATAGGAATAGGCTGATTTGGGTGGCTGATTTAGGGGGCTTTTTGGATTCAGTTTAGGGTAATATTTGGAAGAGATTTTGGTGAGGATGATAGGGTTTGGAGATGAGAAAAAGAGAGTCTAAAATCTCATAAAAAATAGTACTCAAATCTGATAGAATTCGGTGAAAAGAAGTGCTGCGATGTGCTGTCCTACTGAATTGGTTTTTACATCATAGAAATGATGACTTCTCAATATAAATTCCAAAGGAAAGTTTAAGAAAATTATATAGAATTTCTCATTCAAGGTTATCATATCCAATTTAATTCTAATCATGTTAATAATTTTATCTCTCCTTTTTTGTGTTATTGTCAAGAAAGAAATATGATGACATAATTTTTTCTTAGTATTTATATTCAAATTATGCCAAAAAGTACAAGGAGATCATGTCATTAAAGATAAAATCAAAATTTTAAATATCTAAAGACATGATTTCATTTAATAAGTTTATTTCCTTCTTTTTTTGTAAATAATAAAATGAGTCTTAGGGGATAATTTTAATTCATCCAAGATAAATCTTTTTAATAAAAAAGAATGATCTTGATAATAATTTCAATTAATATTGTTAAGATTATAAATCATATTTTTATTTAAAAGAGACAATTATAGAGATCAATATCATGATTCTCATAATATATAAGTCAAGTCAAGAAATTAAGGAAATATTCATGATAATACAAATCTCTTTCAATTTTTAACTTATCACAAATCTAAGAAATATTAATTTTGGTGATAAATTATGTCATTCATGAGTTTTAAAATAAATTATGTCAAGATAAATATTGTAATCAAAAATATATTCATGAATATTAAAGACATGATTTAATTTAATAAAACTCTTCTTAGATGATAAAATAGAAGATTTTCAAGTTTTATTTTCTAAACTTGCCAAAATCATGATAATAATTTATTCAAGTTCAAATCATCAAATTATCAAAATCACTTTCATAGTTCAAGATAGTCATAAAAATAACATAATCGATTCATTAATCTCTTTTTAAAATAAAATCATTTGAAAACTTATCCAAAATCATCATCAAAATTCATTTTTCAAAAAATTCAATGAAAGCAACATAGATTATTTTTCAATAACTAAAATTCTCTAATCCATTTTTATAGTTTAAGAGATTTAATAATAATAGTATTATTTTGTCTCTTGTTGAAAGATTAATAGAATAAAAATTATTTCAAGGATAATTGTCCTTCTTTTGAAATTTATTTTAAGAATGCAATGTCATTTAAAGTCAAAAACATAATTTCATTAACATCATTGTAATAAAATTTTTCAAATGAAAACTTTAATTTATTTCAATTCTAATAATTTTTGGACTTAGTGTAGTGAGTTAACATGCTCATTTCATTCTCATTAAATATATTTTTAATTTACAAAAATAGTAGACAATGAAGCATGATTTTTCTCTCCCTTTTCTATATTGTTCTATGCTAAAATCATATCATTCAACACAATCATTCAATCATAGCATTACAATCATTTAAATCAATAATTCATAGACTTTGCCGATATTTGAATCATTTAACAATAATCTTTATATTTAAACAAGCCAATGATTTTAGCATTCACTCAAATATGTTCTTCAATAACTAAAATTATTTGGTTTTAATTTATTTTCATACTTGTATACTCTAGCTATGCATCATCAATATTAATTGTATAATAATGAATCATTAAAAGATTCATTGTCAATAATTTTAATTCTAATAATTTTCTTATTACTACTTAGGCTAGTAAGCTTGAAGGAGTGTCAGACCTCAAGTAATATGACCTGAGCATCTACTTTCAAAATATTTTTATTACTCCTAACCTTGTCATGAAATAACTTTTTATTATGGAAGGTTTTGATTTAGGTACCCATTTAACATTGGTCCTTCATGACATATTCTTCCCATTTTCTGATAGAACTCCAGCAGGGTTGAGTCCTAATCTATCTAAGAATTAGTCAATAAAATCCTACTAGATTATAATAAAGTCACTCCTATCTTATAAAGGAGTATGACTAGGGTTTAGATTAGTTCTTAGGGCTTAGTGGCTACCACCTCCCTTACTTGGCTAGTCGGCCAGGGTTTCCCCCTGTATAGGTTGGCTATAGAGCCAACCTAGCCGCCCCCCTTTTCCTATTAAGGCAGGTCGGTTATAAGAGGGGCAAAGGGATAATTTTATTTAGACAAGCACCCCTTTAAGCTAGGGTTTTGATCCATATTTAAAGATGTAGCCACCCCTGCTCTTCAATTAAGTAATTATCAATTTTATTTCAGCCTTGTGCTGAATCTATGAGGGAGGAACCCCTACAGCATTCCAAGGGTTGATTCCCCTCAAGGGTCAAAATTTATATAGCTCTTTCTGTGGTTCTATCATCTAGTATCAGAGCAGGAGTCTTACTACCCCTATAGCCATCTCAATTGCCTCCACCTTCCCAAGCAATTCCCACAATTGCTGTGACACGTGCCTCCACCTTCCACCCCAGTCGCAGATTAAATCAATCTGTCGCTGTCCCCTATGTTTGATCTAGAGATATGGTATATTTTTATCACTCATACCTCTTCAATGCTGCAAAATTCTTTGTCTTATATGTTGAAGTAGTTATTTCAAAATTTTCTTGCTGTAAAATTTTACCGTCGCAATATTATCATCGTTGCGAAAGCGAAACACTACAGAAATTTTCAATTGATTGTTGCTTCTTGGAACTGAACTTTTAATTATCCTTTTTGGTTGAAACTTTTATATAATTTTTTAGATCATTTTAGCTTTTATCTAAGACTAATCTCATAAAATGACTCCTTCTGGATTCGGATTTATAGCACTGTAATTCTTTATCGCGCAGTGCTAAAATTTTACGATGGAGAATCTGCCTTCTGTATATTGGCCTCTTGAAAATAAACTTTTGTTCATCTTTTTTGGCCAAAATTTTTATACAATTCCAAATATCGACTTGGCTTTCATCTGGGATTGATTTCTTAAAAAAATTCTTTCTAGAACTGGTTTTCTTGTGTAATCTTTCACCAACACATAGTTTTAGAATTTTTACGATGAAGGATCTACCTTTCATCTTTTGCCCTATTTCCCTACTGTTACACTACCAAAATTTTGCCAAACTTTTTACTGGTATTCCCAACATCTAAACCAAGGTTTTCTATATTATTTCCTTAAACTTTACTTTGGAAATTTTGTTGAAAAGTCATCGTTTCTCTAACATAAAATCTGTTTGGTAGGACTGCACAATGTAGCACTTTTTTTCATTGAATTCTATTGGATTTGAGTGCTATTTTTTATGGGATTTTAGACTCTTTTTTCCTCATCTCTAAACCTTACCATCCTCATTAAAAACTCCTCCAAATCTTACCCTAAATTGAAGCCAAACTGTCACCCAAATCAACCCTAACTGCGGCCTACTTCCTTACTGATCCACTTACTTTTTTAGCCAACTTTCCTTACCGATACACCTACCTTTGTTGCCATCTATTCTAGATCTAAAATATATTTCTCTAACCTTCATCTACTGCTATCATAGCCCGAAAGCCACACCAATTTGTAGCCTAAACTCTACAAAACCATAGCCCCGCAGCATGCATCTTTCACTGCGCAACACTATCAATAGTGAGCTCTTGCTGCAATTCTCCTTGATCATAGCTAGCAGTGATTCTTGCAGCAAAAAACTACCAGCAGCGATCTTTCGGTGCAATCTGTTTACATCGCAGCCTGCAACAATTGTTCGCCAACTATCTTGATCGCGGCCAGTAATAAATTAAACACAATAGTAGCCATCTCTCACTCCATCTGCCTCCTCATCCGCAATAGCATCTTCCTCCTATTGTTGCAACTTGTTGCAACCGCGGCAGTCGCATCGTAGCCATAGCCAACGTTGTTGCTGCCCTCTTCTTCCTCCATCATTGCTGCTACTTTCTGACTCAGATCTGTTGGCTGCCATCTTTCGATAAATATCAATCATAAAAAATAATGCAGCCTCGACAAGATTGCAGCGTCAATATTGCAGCGTCACCGAAGGACCATAGCCAATGTTACTACTGCCATTTTCTGCATCTACCATTGCTGCTACCCTTGGCTGCCATCCTCCACTTGGAGACTTCACCACTATAGCCCCGAGATCACTGCCAATGCTACCTTCAACCTGAAGATTGCAAGTACACTCTTTAATTGGTTTGATTTGATAGGTTGGAGATCCTTACGTCATGACATCAGTGGGCTTATTCGAAGCCAAATTGGGGGCTCTTGAGATGCATATGGATGTTAAATTATGTGCTCTCTTTGAGGAGTTTAGATTGGGCTGATCACCAAGCCCAATAAGATTATAATGCGGTGTAAATTTGGATTGTAAAAAGAACGTTAGCGAAGAACTAGCGATGATCGGTCAAACATCCACCATCCAAGAGTACCAATCCAGGTTTGAAAGGTTATTTAATCAAACTTATGATTGGTTTGAAAAACAGATATTGAGGACTTTCATTGAGGGCTTAAAGCCGGAGATTCAAGAAGAAATTAAAGTGCGATATCCATACACACTTAAGGCAGCCATCTCCTTCACACGACTACATGAAGACAAGTTGAACCAAGATGCTCGGAGGACCAAATCTGCCACATGACCTGCAACACAGAGACTCTCAGCCCCATCTACCACCAGTCGATCACCTCAGCCGAAAAAGTTAATAATAGAAGAGTTTTGTGACAGATCGGCAAGGGGCCTATGTTGGCATTGTAATAAACTGTGGAGCCGAGACCACCATTGTAAAAAAGAGAGACCTCTATTGGTTGAGCCCACTGAAGAACCCAAACTCAAAAATATAGCTCTCGAGTTAGAGGAGAAGGATATGAAGGAAAAACCACAATCAACCGCCTGCACCTTTCATGCTCTACCACAGATATTGGACATTGATGGCTTCATCAAGCCTCAGCCATCACCATCCTAGCTGACACCAAGAGCTCCAACAATCTTATGAATGACAAAAGAAAATATGTGATCTTATATAGGAAAGGAGAGAATGAAAAAAATATGATCTCGACACAATGCTTAGAGAAACTCATTGAAATCTCAAGCACGTCCGCTTAATTAAGCTGACTCCTTACTTACTACTAGACTACATGACCCCTGTATGTTGGTCTTACAAGGGGAACCACTAGCACATATTCAGCCATATTGTTGTCCACATTTTCAGAGGACTGAAGCTAAAAGGATCGTCAAGGAGATTCGAGAGATACAGATCATTCGACCACAACCTTCCTTTACAGTGACACTTTATCTCCAAAAATTTTGCCTCTTTATCTGTAGGGATAAGCTCTTCCTGAAGTGTAATATTCAACTGAACCAGCTATCGGTTCTGATGCAATGCTCCCTCATCTTGGGCTACTTCCATGACTTCACTTAGGAGCGGACCATGATGCTAAAAATCTTCTTTGATGATGACCTCGGATCCACGGCCCACGATCGCAATAAGGAATAGGAGAAAGGCATCCACATGACCCCCAAAGCCATGATGCCATCTATATCAATACTAGCATTACTTGAACGTGGCAATGTATTCATACATGGAGAAAACGCATCCAGAGTTGGGATCGGTGTCACCCTTATGCAAGATGGTCGACTCCTAATTCACACTAAGGCTTCCCCCACACTTCAAACGAGATTTTTAAAGGGGATACTCATTGCTACCAAATTTAAAATTTGGTTGGATATAGGTCCATGGCACGAAAGAGGAGTAAGCCCAAAAGAATTACAATCCATGCTCACGCCAGCACATGCAAAAAAGAAATGGCCTCCCAACAGACTTCAGAATGGACGAAAAATTGAAGATCGTGTTTTCTTGCACCTCTAGTCTGATTAGTAGGAAACTCGAGCCTTAAGGAAGTAGTCTCCCTATTTCTCTAAACCTTATGAAATTGAGGACCACATTGGAGCCTTAACCTAGAGATCAGACCTACACACCAAATCAAGATTATAGTTGATCCGCTGGGTATCCAACCTCAAATGAAAACTTAAAGAACATGTCTCAGCCCAAATCCTTCCAACAAACATCCCAACTGATGAGGAAGCCAAAGTTTAGTTGATAATAGCATGAGAATTATATGAGGAGCTGAAGACCCGATTCCCCGAGTTCATGGAACCTCAGCCTTAAGGACAAGGCTGATTTTAAGAGGGTGGGTTTGATAGGACTCAAGCAGGGTTGAATCCTAATCTCCCTAAGAAATAGTCAATAAAACCCTACTATATTGTAATAAAGTCACTTCTATCGTATAAAGGAGTATGACTAGGGTTTAGATTAGCTCTTAAGGCTTAGTGGCCGCCACCTCCCTTATTGGGTTGGTTGGCCAGGGTTTCCCCTAGCTTAGGTCAGCTATAGAGTCAACATAGCCGCCTTAAGGCAAGTTGGATATAGGAGGGGCAAAGGAGTAATTTTACTTAGGCAAGCACCCCCTTAGGCTAGGGTTTTGATCCCTATTTAAAGATGTAGCCCCCCCTTTTGAATCAAGCAATTATAAATTTTATTTTGGCCTTGTGCCGAATCTAGGATGGAGGAACCCCTATAATGTTCCAAGGGTTGATCCCCCTCAAGGGTCAAAATCTATATAGCTCCTTTTGAGGTTCTATCATTTTCTCTAATGACTTAAGATTGTTTATGATTTCTTTAGGAATCCAAACTAACTTGTGAGGACTATAATTTTTAAATGGATATTTGTAAGCCATATATCCTAATCTTCCAGAAAAATTACATTTAATTTTTGGTGGCACATTTAATTTAGGTCCTTTTGTAAAGATGGTTGGCTTTTGTTGAACATTACCAACAAAGCCTATGTCATTTCTACTATTAATATGACCCTTATTGGAAAGGATCATATTTAGGGATTTGTTCCCTATTTGAAATTGTTCTAATGTTGATTTAAGCATGATGTTGTCTTCTTTAACACTATCTAGTATCTTATATTTAGAGCATGTGTTGTTGTGTGATACTAATGAGTCATGCATTTCGTTAAGTCTACTAACTAGCAATTCATGATCATTCTTAAATAGTTTAAATGATTTACTAAGTTTTCTAAACTTATTAAATGGATCATGAAACATGCTTAATAATTCAGAAAAAGAAATATGTAAAGACTCACTAACCTTATCTTCAATTGCCATTAAGGTATAGTTACCCACCTCTTCTTTGGAGTTGTCTTCCTTATCCAAAGAGCTCGAATCATCCCAAGTGGTCGAGAGTACTTTCTTTTTTAGTGTCGACTTCTTCCTCAGTTGGGGACATTCATTTTTAAATATCCTGATTTTTTGCATTCATAGCATATGATGTTATCCTTCTTCGGTTCCTTTTTGTTTTTATAGTTTTTATTCCTTTTTATAAATTTTTTAAATTTTCTTGATAAAACTGCAATATCATGATCCTCATCACTTGAGGAGTCATTTGTTGTTTAAAGTGCTACATCCGTCCTGTTCTTTGGAAGGGGTTCATCAAGCTCATCATGAGCTTTATAGTTTAGTTCATATGTCATAAGACAGCCCATCAGTTCTTCAAGAGGTAGGTTATTTAAATCTTTGTCCTCTTGAATAATGATTACTTTAGGATCCTAATTTTTAGGTAAAGATCGTAAAATCTTTCTCACAAGTTCAAAATCGAAAAATATTTTCCAATTGCTTTAAGTCCATTGATGACATCCATGAAACGAGTGTACATGTCTCCAATAGACTCACTTGGTTTCATTCGAAATAACTCATAATTATGAACTAAAATATTTATCTTTGATTCTTTTACTCTACTAGTCCCCTCGTGTGTGATTTCTAATGTGTACCAAATATCGAAAGCTGATTCACAAACGAAAACACGATTAAACTCATTCTTATCAAGTGCACAAAACAAAGCATTCATAGCCTTTGCATTTAAAGAAAAATTCTTCCTTTCCAAATCATTTAAATCATTCGTTAGTTTGGAAGATTTTTTAAATCTATTCTCAACTATATTCCATAAATCAAAGTCCAATGAAATGAGAAAATACTCATCCGTGTTTTCCAATATGTGCAATCCGTCCCATTGAGTATAGGTGGATGTGAAATGAAATGTCCCTCATTTATGTCAAAACAAGCCATATACTCAAGTAGGTGTTAATCCAAAGAGTACAAACCTTGCTCTGATACTAATTATTAGGATCAATTGACACTAAAAGGGGTAGGGGTGAATTAGTGCAAATGTAAATTTTAGGTTTAAATGAAAACTTTTCGATTAAACCAAGATAGGAAATCCGAAGCTTTTCATTCTTAGTGAAATGAGTGAGTGATTAAAAGAAAATTACTAGGTTAATGAGCAAACTGAAAAGATAAGCAATGTTTGAAGGAAAGAACCTATCATGAAAACTCTACTTTCAAGGAGTTGAGTTAAATCGGAAGCATTAATATAAGAATATATAAATAATTGAAAGCAAGAAGCACTCATAATTTTTATAGTAGTTCAGTGTCAAAGGCCTACGTCCACTCCCGAGTCCTCCTTCTTGAGACACACCGGCGTCTACTACCAATCTTCTTTGGGTGAAGATCAAACCCTTACACTTTGCTTACAAGGGTGACTTGAGAAAATTTCTAACTCTAAGATCACTCTCTTTCCTTTTCTTTTCCTTACAAATCAGACACAATTTCTTTCTCACAGAATTTAATTACCTAAATAGAGTTGTTGTGAATGCATGAATACTTGAGATATTTATGTACCCCAAGTGGCTTTAGAAATTAGAGCAAAAAATCAAACATACCTAGAAAAATTGGGTACGGGCGGTTTACTCAGTAGCGTTGGGCAGATTAACTACCCAAAGTACCCAGATTCCTAGGTACAAGTGGTTCAATTGCCCAGCCTGGGTGAGTCAGCTACCATCAACCACCCAAAAACCTGGGCCACGATGGTACACTTGTCAAAATTTTCACAAAAGTGGTTCCCTCAACTTTTCAAATTCCGGCTTGAACCTAATATTGACTAACCCTCTGGTCAACCAATTGAGCTTAACCTGAGCTCAATTAAACCCCAATAGTGGACCTGATTGTCTTATTGAGTTGATTTGGATTCCTTCCAAATCTAATTCAATTTGGACTTAAACCCTAACTATGACTCAATGATTACAACACTTAATGACTAATCAAGATAATCAAGACCTAACTCTCACCAATTCGGAAGCCTCCAACATTCTTGCGACAAGTCTTCCGATCTTCTTTTGGCGATCTCCCGGTGTGTTCCCAGCGAGCTTCTCGATCCCTTCAGCGAATCTCCTAATAAACATTGGTGAGATCCCACTACATCGTCCGAACCTGGCCCGATGCCCAAGCTTGATTTTGGCCCATCATCTAGTTGTAACTTCATTGCTCCTACCATAGTTAGTCCTACACGGTGCTAATTACAACTTAATTAAATACAATCATAATTATCAAACATCCATTATAAGACCATCCTAACTTCCGGTTAGCTTTTTGGCTACCCTTGACAATCTTTCGATAAGTCTCGATCTTCTTCCGGTGAACTCCCTTGCGCCATCATGGCAAACTCCCGATACCCTCGGCTAGCTCCCGATGCACTCCTAGTGAGTTCCCAACTGCATCGACCTGATACATGGATTTGACCTTGGCTAATCTTGATTGTAATAATCATTCTATCATAATTAATCCTATATCAATCAATTCTAACAATCCTGTTAGATTAATAACCCATCAATTGATTTCATCATCAAAATCTGAGATTTAATAGTAGCAACTAGTTTAGTAAAGTTCAGGTGTTGGTGCAGCAAGATATGCCGAAGTGTAATACTATAGGATTCTTCGTCAAGGATAGTTTCACGACGAAAAAATTCCAGTAGTATGCTAAGGGTTTTGGGATGGTTTTGATAGCAAGAAATAGATTATGATTAAGGCTAGATCATGCAAAGTATTGAAGAGAGTAAAATAATAAAATATGGCATCGAGTTTTAGGTAAAAACGTGGCTACGTCTTAAGGCTAGAGGGGTGCCCTAAAGATGACATGGTTCGTGGTAGCAAAATTGGTAGGGTTTTGGTGGGTTGCAAGAAGAAAAATGATAAAAGGCAAAGTAGCAAAATTTTTCATTGAAAAATTTCAGTAAGGTAGATGCAATTTTTTATAGTAGTTCTTGACAAGGATTTGAGCAAAACTCAATGGGAATCCATTGTTAAGAGAAAGATAATGCTATCAAAAATTTTGTGGAAGATTACGACAGTAAAAGATTTGGCAAGATCAAAGATTATAAGAAGATGTGTGGTAGATTTTTATGTCTAAATATCAATAGTTTGGCATAAAAGATCAATGGTTTGTATCAAAAATTTTTCGATGAAACCAATAGAAAATCTACTATTAAAGAGTGTCAAATTCGTTGTTTTAGGACCCTAGCTGAATTGGATTCTAGTTGATTGAGTCAAATCCTTAAATGAGGCCTTATTGGCCAACCTAGACCTGACATTAGGTCGATTAGGAAAAGATTTGAGTTCATTGTAATAAATCAGCTCAAATCCTAATTGGTTACAATTTGATTGAACTGGAGTCAGGTTAGGAGTTGGAGTTAGTTACAGGTTAAAATCTATGGCGTTATGAATGTAATAAACCCTAATCTAACCATCACCCCCTAATAAAGAAGTGGTCGGCGAGGGTTTGGGAGGAGTCCTTATTGGATGGGAGTCTCCTAGCCCCTCCTCCTCTTAAGAGAGGTCGACTAGGAGGTTGCTTCTTAGAGTTAAAGTTGGAGTTGTTAGGAGTAGGAGTCTTGAGTGTGAATCCTATTAGGAGTTACAGTTTAGAAGCCCTATAAATAGCTTGTATTCTCCCCTCTTTTCATTATCAATAGATCAATTATTTTTCAGCCTTTGTGCAAAAAAACTAAGGAGGGAGGAACCCCTATAGAGTTCTGAGGAGGCTAATCCCCTATAAAGATCACCCCAAGCTTAGAATCTACAAGGGTTCTAACACTTGGTATTAGAGCAAATGTTCTTGGCATCTCGCTGCCCTTCCACAGCTACCCATCACCCTTTCACGGTTGCCCAAAGCGATTCCCACAATTACTTAGATCATCATCGAATTCCACCGTCATCTCCACCACCGCAAATCATCCTTTAATCTCCCCATGAATTGCAATAGGTTTTAGTTTCCTACCTTACTACTACTACAATTTAGTTATCCTTATTCAGAAAACCCAAAAAAATCATTCCTATCTTGCTGCACAAACGTTTTGTCATAAAGTTTCTATCTCTATGATGAAAGTTGCACTTCAGAATTTTAGTCGCATAACACTGCTTATTTGATTTTGCTACTATGATTTTTTATCCAAATCTCTACAAACTTTTCATGATGGTTTTAGCACTTCCTAATAGTAGATCTCCTTTTCATTTCATCAAAAAATTATAATATAAACTACTAATCTTTTATGTCTAAGCTACTACACTTTGGATGCAAAATTCTACCGCAGTTCATACCCGTGATCTTTGATTTTGCTAAACATTTTGCTGCCATTTTCTTCCAAGAATCTTTTGTCAGCATTACCTTTCCCTTACTAGTAGACTCTCCTTGAGTTTTACTTAAATCCTTATTTCAAACTATTGGAAAAAGAATCTCGTCTATACTGTTGAAATCTTTCGACGAAAACATTCTACCACAACACATTCTTGTATTCTTTGATCTTGCCAAATCTTTTACTACTATAATTTTCCATAAATTTTTTTATGGCATTACTCTCCCTTACCAATGGATTCCCCTTAAGTTTTACTTGAATCCTTATTTTAAATTGCTAGAAAAAATTACATCTATACTGCTAAAATTTTTTTAACGAAAAAATCTATTATTGTGCCTTTGTCTTTCTTCTTCTCTAAACCCACCAAGCTCTAACCATCTTGCTGCCACCAACTATAATGTCTTTAGGGTATCCTTCTAGCCTTATGATGCTACTATCATAACATATTTCTAGAACCCAAACAACACCCAAAGCCATAGCCCAAAATAGTGACCTAACATAGCCTATCGATGTAGAATTCTATAGCACACTCTTTCAGTGTTTTTTGCTACACCCATATTTGATCCTTACTGAAATTGTTGGTGCCACCCATGTTATCTTTAGGACACCCATCTAGCCTTAAGATATAGCTATCATAGCCTATTTCCATAATCCATAACCAACCCTAACAACCCAAAAAAAAAAAATCATAGCACAACCGACACCCTAAAATCGTAACCTTGATCCATCACCCTTTTAGCCACCAATCCCTACCAAACTAGTTACTGCCATCAACAACAACCCTAAGCCACCCCTCTATCCTTAAGACGCAGCCATCATAACCTATTTCTAAAATTCATAACCATCCCAAATAGCAGTAGTAACTACAGTAAACAGTAGCCTATCGTAGTCTTTTGCCTTAAGCCATCTACCCTTTTTGGACACCAATCTACCCAACCAATCCATACCAATGATCAAACATCAAGAGAAGGACCTTATGTTAGAATCTTTATGGATTCTAAGCTTGGGATGATCTCTGTAGGGGATCGGCCTCCTTGGAACTCTATAGGGGTTCCTCCCTCCTTGGTACTCAAGACAATGGCTAAAGAAAGATTGATCTATTCATGATAAAAAGTGATTGATTATAAGGCTATTTATAGGCCTTCAATCCCTAATTCCTAAGAGGACTCCTAGTTCAAGACTCCTACCTTTAAGCAACTCCTAATGCACCTCTAATTCTAACTTCCAACCGGCCTAACTAGGGGTGGCCGGTTGCTTATTGTTTTCCTAACCCTTTCCTAACTTAATTCACTTCTTAAGCAACCCCTCTTTAACTAGGATAAGGGGTGATTAATTAAGGTAACTTGCATCTTACTCTCCCCTCAAATATCTTCCTTCACTAATCCTAACCTAGCCAGCCTCCTTACTTTCCTTAATGGGGGTCAGTTATATAGGATTTACATGAATACCACTTAGATCTTATATGTTTGCCCTCTTGCATGAAACTACATTAGGACTCCCCTGGCTAGAGGCCTAACCCGCCCTTTTCAAATCAGCCTTGTCCTCAAGGCTGAGGCTCTATGAACTTTGGGTCTTGATCTACAATTCTTCTTGAAACTTCCTTGTGGTATCTTCGATAGGCGCACTCTGGTCCGATGGTCCAGCATTATCTTGTATCTCTCCATTAGAGGTAGTAGTATTCAGACGGTGGTGCATCACGATCCTTCAATCCTATGTGAGATCATCAACTGAACTTAAATCTCCTCATCAGTTGGGATGTTAGGTGGATGGATCTGGGTTAAGTCATCATTTCTAAACTTTCATTTACAGTGAGATACTTGGAGGATCAATTGTATTTTTAAATTTATGTAATGATTTGATCTACGAGTCACGACTCTATTATGATCCCCAATTTTGCAAGGGCCAAAGTAGCAAGGGGACCACTTCCTTGAGGCTTGAATTTTTGCTGGTAGGGCTGGAGATGAAGGGAAACTCGATATTCAACAGCAAACTTTCTTCTACTCCGGTATTTATCATGTGGCTGTTTCTTTCTTGCATGGGCTGCCACTTGGTTGTTCTTAATAGTAATTGAGCCTTCTTTTGGAATAATTGATGCCCTTTGATAAGGTCCCTAGTGGTGTGAGCCCATTCTGAGTCCGAGGAGATTAGAAGCTGTAATTTTACTGAGCCTATTTTCATATCTTTTTTGTGCTGTTAACCTGTATCATGCTAGATTTCAAATTTAGTGGTAATTAGTAACCCTTTATATATCAAAAGCATTATGTGAAATGTAGGGAGAGGCCTAGTGCGGATTAGGTGTCGGCTAACTTACAAGAGGGTGGTTCTAATCTCAACTCCTATTTTGTTTGCTCCAATTTCAAACACCTCATTTCGATTTGGTAATGCTAAGATCGATATAGATGATATCGTAGCTATAAAGGCCCCATAGATAGTGGACGTGTGGATGCCTTCCTCCTATTCCTTTAGAATTTTGATCTCCATCCAATCATAGATTCCATGCTGGTAATGTTGCTGGAGGGACCTGATCTTCTTACGATCGTCAATAGGGAAGACTTCAAACAACATAATCTACTCTTGGGAGAGGTAGTGGAAGTAGCCCAAGATCTGGGAGTGTTGCATCAAAAGCTATAGTTGGTTCAACTAGATTTGGCACTTCAAGAAGATCTTATCCCTACAGACAAAGAGGAAAAGCTTTTTGAAATAAAGTGTCATTAGAAGGGAAGGTCATGCCTGAATAATCTGCATCTCCTATATCTCCTGGATAATCCTTTTAGCTTTAGCCCTTTAAGGATGTGGACATCAATAGAGCCGAATAGGTGCTGGTGGTTCCTTCTGTAAGATCAACATACGGAGGTCATGCGGTCTAGTAGGATGAAATCAGCTCGATTCGATGGAGGTTGCAATCTTCTCCAAGCGTTGTCTTTTCTTCACTCTAATGTTTCTCGTGTATAATCACCTACTTTACTGTGCTATTCATAGGGTCATTGGGGCTCCTGGTCTTGATGAGGATGGTGACCGACTGCTGCTTAAGGGATTCTTCATCATTCATTGCTTGCGGGTTTACATTGCCGGCTAGAGTGTGAGTCATGCAATTGGCTAGCTGCGGGTCCTCCTTCATGTTCTCTTCCTCAAGTTCAAGGTCGTCTTCTTTAGATTCTTCTATAGGTTCTATCATGGAAAGCTTCTCTTTTTTCCAATGATGGTTGTGACTCCAAAGTTCATTGTAGTGCTGACAAAGGCCTTTTGCAGATCTATCAGGAAGTTCTTCTCTCGTCAATTTCTTTGGCAGTGAATCACGATTGGGTGCAAGTGGTGCTGAAGGTTTATATGTTGCTGGTCTAGGAGTAGTTCTCATCGTTCGAGCATCTTGGTTTAGTCGTTCCTCTTTGATTTGGGCGAAAGAGATTACAACCTTCACAGTGGGGGGTTGTCACGCTTTAACCTCTCCTTTGATTTCTAGCTTTAGTCCTTCAATGAACATCCCTAATAATTGTCTATCAAACCAATCACGAGTAAAGTAAGATAATTCCTCAAATCTAGTTTGGTATTCTTGGATCGTGGAGATTTTTCAGATCTTGGCAAATATTCTCGTACTTGGTCGGCCTAAAGTGGTTTAATAGTACATACTTGAACTGTATCCACGTCGGAGTCCCATGGTTGTATCAAGCCAATTATACCATTGTATAGCACCCCTTCAAGGTGGATGATAGTGATGTCCACCATGGAATCCTCCGGTATTTAGTGATGACGGAAGTAACATTCGGCATGCGAAATCCATCACGTCGGGTCTCCTTCTTCCCATCATGGGAAGTCCACCCTTATGTGTGACTGCCTTATATTAGTAGCTCATACTTCATTTTTGAGAGACCTCTCTGAACTTGCACCTTGCTAGAATTTTGTTAGGCTCAGAGATTGGCGCAGTTCGAATTTGGTGAATAAGTCACATAATTTGTCCTCCACACGTGATTCAAACAGCTCAAACTTATCATCAACTGAACCTTGAGATGCCATTGTGTGTGCCTTTAGATCTGAGATGTCAAGGTCCATCTCTTGCTATTGGGTCAGTAGTATTAACTGGTTCGGTGGATTGATGGCTAAAAGAGGTGGTGGATCAAGGGTAGATAATTGTAGTTTGGGACTGAAAGGTTGTTGTTTTTAGTTACTACTAGGGTTGTGATTTAGGGCTACTGCATGGGTCGTATAGGGTATAATGGCTGAGGTTTAATATTAAAGGAATGGGTTAGGATTGCTATTGATGATAGCAATAGATATGGTAGGAATTGGGTGTGGATGCAGCAAGTAGTACCGAAGTTAGTGCAGCAAAATTTTTTGGCAAAGAGGATGCTATTGATACTGCTATTTGGGGTTGTTGTAGAGGCTGTGAAGGGGGTTTGATGATAGTGGTTTAGGGTTAGAAGGTTGGCTTAGGGTTGCTATTGATGACAACAATCGGTTTGGTAGGGATTGGTGGCCAAAAGGGTGACGGATCAAGGTTGTGGTTTAGGGTTGATAGCTTGCAGTTTAGGTTACTATTGGTGCTATGGTTTGAGAGTGCTATGGAGGCTGCAAAAGATTTTTGTGGTAGTGGTTTAATATTGGGAAGAAAGGTTTAGGATTGTTATTAGGGCAGCAACTGGTTTGACAAGGTTCAATGGTTGCGAAGATAAGGATTAGTTGAAGGTTCGGTGGTTATGGAAGACCGCTGCTTGGGCTGCAATTTGGGTTGGCCATGGAAATTAGAAAAAAGGCTATGATGACTGCACCTTAAGGCTAGAGGGGTTCTCTAAAGATGATGTGGGTGGCAGCAATAATTTTGGTAAGGATCAAATATCGGTGCAGCGAAAAACATTGAACGGTAGTGCTATAGAATTCTGCATCAATAGGTTGTGATAGGTCACTATTTTGGGCTACAGTTTTGGGTGCTATTAGGGTAAGGAAAATAGGTTATGATAGTTGTGTCTTAAGGCTAAATGAATGCCCTAAAGACATCTTGGTTATGGCAGCAAGTTAGTTGGGTTTCGATGGGTTAAGGAGAAGAAGAAAGACAAAGGTGCAACAGTAGATTTTTTTTGTCAAAAAATTCTAGCAATAGAGATATAATTTTTTCTAGCAATTTATAACAAAGAATCAAGTGAAACTCAAATGGAATCTACTAGTAAAGAAGAGATAATATTGTCAAAAATTTTATAGAAGGAAACGATAGCAAAAGGTTGGGAAAAATCAAATATTATGAGGTATTGCTATCGAATTTTTTTAGCGAAAGATTTCAGTAGAAAATTTGAAATTTTTTATAGTAGTGCATAATAAGAAATCAATTAAAACTCAATGGGAATCCACTGGCAAGGAAAGGATAATGCTGTCAAAAAATTTATGGAAGAAATCAACAGTAAAAGTTTTAGCAAGATCATGGAATACGAGAAGGTAGTAAAAGTTTTAGTAAAAGTTTTGGCTTCTTGCTGCCCTATAGTAGCAAATCAAATAGTAAGAGGTGTCCGGCTGGAATTCTACGACACAACTTTCATCGTAAAGATGGAAACTTTACGACAAAAAGTTTATGCAGCAATATGGGAATAATTTTTTTGGGTTTTTGGATTAAGGATAATTAAATTGCAGTAGTAGTAAGGTAGAAAACTAAAACCTATTGCAATTCATTGGGAGATCAAAGGATAATCTACGATAGTGGAGATGATAGCAGAGTTTGGTGATGATCTTCTAGCAATTGTGGGAATTGCTTTGGATGGCTGTAGGGGGCTGATGGATGGCTATGAAAGGGCAACAAGAAGCCAAAAACATTGCTATGATACTAATTGTTAGAACCCTTGTGGATTCTAAGTTTGGGGTGATCTCTATAGGGAATCAGCCTCCTTAGAACTCGATAGGGTTTCCTCCCTCCTTGGTACTCAAGCCATTGGCTAAAGAAAGATTGATCTATTCAGGATAAAAAGTGGATGATTACAAGGCTATTTATAGGCCTTCATCCCCTAATTCCTAAGAGGACTCCTAGTTCAAGACTCCTACCTTTAAGCAACTCCTAATGCACCTCTAATTCTAACTTCCAACCGGCTTAACTAGGGGTAGCCCGTTGCTTATTATTTTCCTAACCCTTTCCTATCTTAATCCACTTCTTAACCAACCCTTCTTTAACTAAGATAAGGGATGGTTAATTAAGGTAACTTGCATCTTACTCTCCCCTCAAATATCTTCCTCAACTAATCCTAACCTAGCCGGCCTCCTTACTTTCCTTAATAGGAGTCGGCTAGATAGGATTTATATGAATGCTCGTTAGATTTTACATGATTGCCCTCTTCCATGAAACTAAATTAGGACTCCCCTAGCTAGAGTCCTAACACCTTATCACAAGAAATTTGGAGTTTTAGATCATGTCATTAGGAGATATATTCGGAGCCAAGTTGGAGGCACTTGAATCATGGTTTGAATCACGCGTGGAGGATAGATTGCGTGCCTTATTTGTCAAATTCGGATTGGACCGATCTTTATGCCCAACAAAATTCTAGTAAAGAGAAAGTTTAGAGAGACCTTCAGAGAAGGAGGGATAGCTCATGGACATGATACAACCATGCATGAGGGTAGACTTCCCTCGATAGGAAGAAGGAGAACCGACAGGATTGATTTCGTGTACCGAACATTACTTCTACTATTATCGAACATCAGAGGATTTCATGGTAGACGCCACTATCATCCACCTCGTAGGAGATGCAATTCAGTAGAACAATCGGCTTGAATACACCCATGGGGCTCCGACGTGGATATAATTCAAGAAAGCACTATTGAACCGCTTTGGGCCAACCAAATACGAGAATATCAACAAACAACATGCTAAGATCTGACAAATCTCTTCGATCCGAGAATACCTAATAGGACTCCACTAGGGTTGAGTCCTAATCATTTCAGTAGAAGTCAATAAAAACTTTACTAAATTCTAATAAAGCCTCTCCTATCTTATGAAGGAGTATGGCCAGGGCTTGGATTAGCCCTTAGGGCTTAATAGCCATCGCGCCCCTTACTAGGCAAGTCGGCCAAGGTTTTCCCCTACTTAGGTCGGCTATAGAGCCAACCTAGCCATCCCTTATTCCTATTAATACAGGATGGCTATAGGAGGGGCAAAAGGATAAATCCACTTAGACAAGTGCCCCCTTGAGTCCTAATCATTTTAGTAGAAGTCAATAAAAACTCTACTAGATTATAATAAAGCCTCTCCTATCTTATAAAGGAGTATGGCTAGAGTTTGGATTAGCCCTTAGGGCTTAGTAGCCGCCGCGCCCCTTACTGGGCAAGTCGGCCAGTGCTTTCCCCTGCTTAGGTCGGCTATAGAGCTAACCTAGCCGCCCCTTGTTCCTATTAATGTAGGATGGCTATAGGAGGGGCAAAAGGATAAATCCACTTAGACAAGTGCCCCCCTTAGGCTAGGGTTTTGATCCCTATTTAAGTTGTAGCTAGCCCCCTCTTTTAATCAAGCAATTAGCATCTTCATTTAGCCTTTGTGTCGAATCTAGGAGGGAGGAACCCCTATAACATCCCAAGGGTTGATCCCCCCAGTGATCAAAATCTATAGGGCTCCTTCTGGGGTCTTATCATCTGATATCAGAGCCATGTTCCTGCTACCCTATAGTCATCTCAACTGCCTCCATCTTCCTAAGCAATTCTCACAATTGCTACAACACGCGCCTCCACCTTCCACTCCAGCAACAGATCAAATCAGTCTGCTGTTGCCCCTTGCATTTGATCCAGAATTCTGGTATACTTTTATAACCCATGCCACTTCAATACTACAAGATCCTTCATATTATATGTGGGAGAAGTTTTTCAAAGTTTCCTTGCTGCAAATTTTTACCGTCGCAAACGTTATCATCATTGTGAAGGCAAACACTGTAGAAATTTTCAACCAATTGTTGCTACTTGAAATTGAACTTTTGTTCATCCTTTCTGGCTGAAATTTTTACACAATTATCAAAATTAAGTTGGCTTTCATTTGGATTTGATTTCACAAAAAATCCTCTTGGAAACAGTTTTCTTGTATGATCTTTCACCATCATATAGTTTTGGAATTTTACGATGAAGGAATCTGCCTTGCATCTTTTACCCTATTTCTCTACTGTTATGCTACCAAAATTTTGTCAAAGTCTCTACTGGTATTGACTGAGCTTGATCTACTATCATGCCTTCTTATGAAATTCTTGATGTTTTTTGTAAAAATTTACAATAGATGATCTTTTTGCTATATTTAAAATTACATAAGATGATTTTAAATGCTTGAGTAGCTCTTAAACTTTTAAATCTCATTGAATATCTTAAACTTTTGAGCTTAATTTCTAAATTCACATCTATAAAATTTACATCTTCAAAATTGAGTATTTTTGTGATATGATATTTTTTATTTCTCTACCTTGATTCTACCTTCTTGCTCACACATATGGAGAAAGGAAATCACTAGCATTTAAAGAGACTAATAAGTCTATTAATTATGTTTTGAATCTTTTGAAAGTGATTTTGATGATTTGAAATTGAATGAGTGATTTATCTATATCATGGTTTTAATTTCTTGGAATTATAACTTGAAATCTTTTATGAATTAAAATCTTTTGTTATGTGTCTTCGTATTATTTAAAAGAAGATTTTTATACAAATCATGAACTTGACAATTTAAGATTTCTTATAGATAAATCAAGAGATTTTATTTGTTTCTCCTATGACTCTTCTCTTAATATTCATAATTTATTTTCATAAATTAAATATCTCATCACCATATTAATTTTTCTTAATGTATTTCATGTGATGATTAGTATATTTCTTGATTTATTTCTTGAAAAACGATGTAATGGGAAAAGTTTGCACTATTCTAACCATCCCTTCTTTTTTATAATGACAAATGGGGAGTAAAACTTGTTAGCTTATAAAATTGCTAGCTTAAATAATGCAAAGGAATCAAATATTCGCTAGCTTGCACTTCTTAAAAGAGAAGAATAAATTCACTAGCTTGCATGTTCTAAAGTAATGAAAAATTTATTAAATTGCTAAGCTTTTCATATATATCAAAAACTTGCGAATTGTACTTCTCCTTGTGTTGATGACGAAGAGGGAGAATGTATAATGATGTAAAATCATGTATGATGATCATGCATGCAACGATGATTTTGAAAATCTACATAAAGATAATGATTTGTTATTGTTCATATTTATTTGCTATATTTTCTTGAAATTTACATGAGAAAAACTTGTTGAGCTAATATTCAAACTTTTATATATACAAGATTGAGGTTGAGACCTAGAAATGTTAAATCATGAAAATATATAAATTGCTAATATAGATTTTATGAAATGAAGCCTTTTTGTGATAATATTTTTTTTGTGAAGACTTTCTTTATGATTTTATCTTATTGTTTTCACAAAAAAAAAATTGCATGAAGATGTGTCATATTTAAAATTTACAAGAGATAATTTTTGATATCAAAAGATGACTTTTGCTACATTTGAAATACATAAGTAATCTTTAAATCTTTTGAACTTTTGAGCTCATCTTAGTGTTGCTTGTAAAATTTATTAAGATCTCTTCTCTATGATGAAATGATTCAACAACACCTCCCTTACTTCTCTCCTTATTAATGGGGAAGAAACTTTTATAATGCATATACTAAGGGGGAGTAATGTCATCCTCTGCTTTATATTTATTAGCTATATGTTACCTATTTGTTAATGACAAATGGGAAGAAATATATATTGATGACACATGATGAATACATTGATGACACATGATCTTCTTAAAATATATGAATATCCTAGATAAGGATATAAATTAAACATCTTAGATATAGATGCTTAATTCATTTTTACTTATGATTTGATAACTTGTTTCATGAGTTCATGACTTGATGCTAATTTATGCTGAAATTTGCATAGAATGTTGATTGCTTGAATTTGAAAGTGTGTGCTTCTCTTAAATTTAAGTGGCATGGATTTAGGAGGAGTTAGGATTAACTCATGTCATCAATTGATTGCCATCATTAAAAAAGGAGAGATTGTTGAATCTTAGATTTTAATGATAAAATTAATTGATGGGTTATTAATCTAACAGGATAGTTGAATTGATTGATGTAGAATTAATTACGATAGAATGATTATTACAATCAGGATTGGCCAAGGTGAAGTCGAAGCATCGGGTCGATGCGGTTGGGAACTCGCCAGGAGTGCGTCGGGAGCTAGCCGAGGGTATCGGGAGTTTGCTAGGATGGCGCAAGGGAGTTTGCCAGAAGAAGACTGAGACTCGCTAGAAGATTGTCGAGGGTAACCGAAAAGCTTGTTGGGAGTTAGGATAGTCTTGTAATGAATGTTTGGCAATTATGATCATATTTAATCAAGTCATAATTAGCATCATGCAGGACTAATTATGATAGGAGCAATGAAGTTATAACTAGATGATAGGCCAAGATCAAGCTTGGGCATCGGGCCGGTTTCGGATGATGCAATAGGATCTCGCCGACATCACTAGGAGATTTGCCGAAGAGATCGAGAAGCTCGCTGGGAACATGTCGAGAGATCGTCGGAAGAAGACCGAAAGACTCATCGCAAGAATGCCGGAGACTATCAGATTAGCAGGAGTTAGGTCTTGATTATCTTGATTAGTCATTAAGTATTGTAATCATTGAGTCATAGTTAGGGTTTGAGTCCAAATTGAGTTGGATTTGGAAGGAATCCAAATAAAGTTAATAAGGCAATCTGTCATGAACGGTCATCGCAACCACAACATCTTCACTTAGTGAACCGTTCATCACTTTTTCTTGTTTATACAAATATTTAGCAACTTGTTTTGCCTTGAGTTTATGTGTTTTTACCTAAGAAATTTGAGCAAAAGTATTGTAGAAGGCTATAGAACGATTGCTCGCTGTGTGGAGCCAAAATAGTTCCATTTTTGGGCTTTTCCATGTGCTATGGCGACCACGCTGAGTAGTGCGAAATGTCAACCATTTCAACACCTTGGAACACCCCGGGTGGCTCCGGGTTGGATGAGGTTTCGAGTATATTTCGGGTATAAGCTTTCATCGACAATTGAACTTTTCTTGAGTCTGATACCTTAGGAACCATCGTTTGTGGACTTACGACCATTCTTACTACCCTCTAAAGTCCTATTTCGCTCTCTTTTGCTCTTTTCTCTACTGCACTCAAGGTGTTTGATGAATTGCTTGTATAGCTTCCTGCTTTTGGAGATGTCGGGACTTGTCCATTGCTCGTTACTAAGCTAATCAACTTCTTCTTTGCAGGTCCTACAAGACCGCATGAGGTTGCAAGTGGGCTGACCCTTTGCGGATAGATAACGCTTTGGGCATTTCATGACCTAGGCAATCCCAGCTAAGTCTGGAATACTGGACAAGGTTGCTCCACGACTTAGGCAATTTCAGCTAAGTCTTTGAGAGTGTCGTTAGGGTGCCACATGGCTTACGCAAATTCAGCAAAGTTTGTGACAGTGTGGTATCAGAGCAAGCAAGCAATTTAAATGAATAGCAAAGAAAATTCACAATCTCGCTATAGTGAAACATCATGGTGAATCGAGTAAGATGGGGCAAGCTGGACCCTTGCTCCAAGCAACCACAGGTGGGCTGCAAGTGCAAACTGATTCGTAAACTATTGGAGCCACTCATGAGGAGCACAGTAGTGAACAAGATGAGTGTAAAGTTGGGTATCCTCCATAAGTGGAGGAGGCACCATCTAGAGTGTCAATCAGGAAAAAGAGCCACAAGGAGAGACTTACAATGGTCAAAACCCGCCTTGATGTTCTTGAAGAAAGCTTGGAGGAACTCTACCAAGGCCAACGAAGGCTACTTAGGGTAGAGAGCTCGTAAGAAGAAGCTGAATCTCAAATTGAGAGAGTTGAGTCTCTAGTCGACTAACTAATGGAGAACACCAAAGACTCCGTACGACATCTGCACAAAGTTGTGGTAGAACTCACGGCTAAAGTGACATTGCCCACAAGGACTCTTAATGCGGGAGAGAACAATACATACGCGACGCAGCTACAAAGCTTCAGGGCACCCGAGCCGCATTGCTGTAAGGGTGCCAGGGATGCTAAAGAGCTTAAAGTAATTTCATGCTACGAGGTCCAAACCTGAAGAAACCAAAGTTGCTATAGCAATAATGTATATGAATGGGGATGCAAAACTTTAGTGGCAAACCCGTTGGGAAGATATCCAACAAGGCCGATGTCGAGTGGATACATGGGGCAACTTGAAGTGAGAGTTGAGAACTCAGTTCTTGCCTGAGAACACAGAGTTTGTCGCAAGAAGGAAACTGAGACAACTTCGCCAGAGCATATCCATTCGAGACTATGTGAAGTAATTTTTGGCACTGATGTTGGATATATAGGATATGTCCGAGAAAGATAAGCTATTCAGCTTTCTCGATGGTTTAAAGCCATGGACATAATAAGAACTGCATTGGAGGAATGTCACCGATATGGCCGGGGTAATTGCAGCCGCAGAAAGGCTAACTGATTTCGTATCTTTGGAGGACTTGGGAAAGAAGAAACAACCCTCAAGAAATCACCTAGCAAAATACTCTTATGCAAAGGGGTCTAGGGGCAAATAGAAGAAGAAGAGCTTCCACAAGGGACCAAGCTCGAAAGGCGAAGCCCCAAAATCTGGTGGATGCTTCTTGTATGGAAGACCACATATGGTAAGGGAGTGCCACAAAAGCAGACACTCAATGTTTTAACTATATTGATACAGCCCCGTAAGTTAGACAAGGGCAAAGTTGTTGCCCTTAGTTTCGACAGTTTTGAATCCAGTAACAATAATGAGGAGTCGCAAGGACCCCGAATGGGAGCAATGCATCTATTGAATGTGTTGCAGGGTCAAGTGGCGGAGAACGTAAAGGCAAAGCCATCAAAGGCAATGAGTAGTAAATTGATGTATATAGACATCAAGTTAAATGGCTGAACAACCCAGACAATAGTAGACATGGGCGCAACCCATAATTTTATTGTTGATCGAGAAGATAAGCTATTGGGACTGATCTTGGAGAAGAGCCCAAGTTGGATGAAGGCGGTGAAGTCGGAGGCCAAGCAGATCTCCGGATGAGTAAAGAGAGTCCCCATCAAGATCGGGACATAGAGCGGGAGCACAAATTTGATGGCGGTGCCATTGGATGACTTCCAAGTAATCCTTGAAATGGAGTTCATACATATAGCAAAGTTGGTGCCAATGCTGTTCTTGAACTCCCTATATCTAATAGGAGGAGATGATCCCTGTGTGGTTCTAGTTTCTCGAGAAGGAACTAAGGCCCACAACAAATATCAGTATTTTAATTGAAGAAAGGGGTGAGAAAAGGTGAATCAACCTTTGTAGCTACTGTGAAGATAGAGCAACTTGATGGGGAGGCTATTCACGAACCTGTTATAGTGGCAAACATTCTGAAGGAGTTCATAGATGTCATGCCACCTGAGTTGCTAAAGACTCTGCCACCACATAGAGGCATGGATTATAATATTGAGTTAAACCCAAGAGTTAAGCCTCCAGCGAGATCGTCATACCATATGGCCCCTCTAATGTTGACAGAACTGAGGAAGCAGTTAGATGAACTACTAAGTAATGGTCTCATCCGTAGTTCAAAAGCACCTTTTGGAGCTCCAGTCCTCTTCTAAAAGAAACAAGATAGGAGCCTTCGATTATGTATTGATTATCGAGTCATTAACAAGGTGACGGTGAAGAACAAGTACCCAATCCCGCTCATCGCGGACTTGTTCGATCAATTGGGCAAGACAAAGTACTTCTCTAAACTCGATCTTCGATCGGGGTATTGGCAGGTGTGCATTGCAGAAGGTGATGAGGCGAAGACTACCTGTGTGACCAGGTATGAAGCATTTGAGTTCTTGGTGACGCCTTTCTGCACTCTAATGAACCAAGTATTCAAGGAGTATCTAGATAAGTTTGTGGTCATCTACTTAGACGATATCATCGTCTATAGCCAAACACTAGAGGAGCATATTAAGCACCTCCAAACAATTTTCAAAGTTTTCAGGGAGAACACCTTGTTCGTGAACAGGAAAAAGTGCTACTTCACCTAAACAGAAATTTTATTCTTGGGGCATTGAATCAGTAATGGTTCCATCTGAATGGACAAGATTAAAGTGCAAGCTGTGGTGGACTGGCGAACACCAAAGAATGTGCCATAGTTGAGATCCTTCCTTGGGTTCATCAACTATTATCAGTGCTTCATAACTGGATATTTGAAGCGCGTAGCTCTATTGACAGAGTTGCTAAAGAAGGAGTAGTCTTGGATTGGAGATGGTCGGACAAATGTGAGGTGGCATTTTGCTAGGACTCCAGCAGGGTTGAGTCCTAATCTCCCTAGAAGTAGTTAATAAAAACCCTACTAGATTGTAATAAAGCCACTCCTATCTTATAAAGGAGTATGGCTAGGGTTTAGATTAGCCCTTACGGCTTAGTAGTCGCCGCCCCCCTTACTGGGCAAGTCAGCCAGGGTTTCCCCCTGCTTAGGTCAGCTATAGGGCCAACTTAAACGCCCCTTGTTCCTATTAAGGCAAGATGACTATAGGAGGGGCAAAAGGGTAATTCTACTTAGATAAGTACCCCTTTAGGCTAGGACTTTGATCCCTATTTAAGATGTAGTGCCCCCCCCTCCTCCTCTTTTAATCTAACAATTATCATCTTCAATTCAACCTTTGTCCTGAGTTTAGGAGGGAGGAACCCCTATAGCGTTCTAAGGATTGATCCCCCCCTCAAGGAACAAAATCTATAGGGTTATTTCTAGGGTCTTATCATCTAGTATCAGAGTCGCGTTCCTGCTATCTTGTAGCCATTTCAGCCGCCTACACCTTCCCAAGCAATTCCCATAATTGCTACGACACGCGCCTCCACCTTCCACCCTAGCAGCAAATCAAATCAGTATGCGCTGCCCCCTGCGTTTGATCTGGAATTCTAGTATATTTTTATAACTTGCACCTCTTCAATACTACAAGATCCTTCATATTATACGTGGGAGAAGTTTTTTAAAGTTTTCTTGCTTCAATTTTTTACCGTCGTAAACATTGTCATCGTTGTGAAGGCGAAACGCTGCAAAAATTTTCAACCGATTGTTGCTTTTGAAGCTAAACTTTTAATCGTCATTTTTGGTTGAAACTTTTATCAATTTTATAGATCATCTTAGCTTTCATCTAAGACTGATCTCGTGAAAAAACTCCTTCTGGATCTAGATTTATAGCACTGTGATTCTTCATTGCACAGTATTGAAATTTTACAACGTAGAATCTGCCTTCCGTAGATTGGCCTCTTGAAACCAAACTTTTATTCATTCTTTTTGGTTGAAATCTTTACACAATTCTCAAGATCAAGTTGTCTTTCATCTGGATTTAATTTCATGAAAAAACTCCTTATGGAACTAGCTTTCTTGTATAATCTTTCATTATCACGCAGTTCTAAAATTTTCTTGCATCTTTTGTCCTATTTTTCGACCATTATACTGCCAAAATTTTGCCAAAATTCCTACTGGTATTTATAACAACTAATGCAGTAGGACAGCGCATCGCAGCACTTCTTTTCACTGAATTCTATCAGATTTGAGTGCTATTTTTTGTGAGATTTTGGACTCTCCTTTCCTCATCACCAAACCTTACCATCCTCACCAAAAACCCTTCCAAATATTACCCTAAACCGAATCTAAATAGCCCCCAAATCAGCCTACTTCCTTATTGATCCACTTACCTTTTTAGAAATCTTTTCTTACTGAGACACCTACCTTTGCTGCCATCTATCCCAGATCTAAAATCTATTTCCCTAACCTTCATCTACTGTCATTAAAGTCCTAAAACTACACCAATTCATAACTTAAACTCCATAAAACCGTAGCCCTAAATCTACCCTAAACCGTAGTCTACTTCCACCAAAATAGATCCACCTTCCAACCGGCCACCCCTTCTCCAAAATTCCAATGCCACTAACCCAATAATAGAAAAAAAGATCTTAATATTACAGATCTTGAGGTATATACTATGGCATTAAAGAAGGTTATCGATGCAAAGCTTGAAGCCTTTGGAAACCACATAGAAGAGAAGATGTGATCCCTTTTCGCTGAATTCAGCATTGGTCGACTATCGAACCTAAGGAAATCACAACATAAAGAAACTTCAGATCAGCGAGATGATCCTCAAGAACATGGACACATCACCTCTGATCTCAATAATCCATGCATAAAGGTTGGCTTCCCTAGATGGGAAGAGGGAGACCCGATCGGGTGGATCTCGCGCGCGGAGTGCTATTTTCGGTTCTACCGAACCGCCAACGCCACACGGGTGGAGATTGCTATCATCCATCTTGAGGGAGATGCTATTCAGTGGTTTAATTAGTTTATGCACACCCATAGAGGACTCTCTTGATAGCAATTCAAAGAAGGACTACTAGACCACTTCGGACTAACCGATTTTAATAACATCGACAGACAATTGGCAAAGATTCGTCAAACCTCTACAATACAAGAATACTAAACAAAGTTTGTGCATTTATCTAACCAAACTGAGAATTGATCTAAGAAATAACTTTTAGGTACTTTTATTGGGGGACTAAAGCTGGAGATCTGAGGAGAAGTAAGGGTGCAGTAACCGTACACTCTTATGGCGGCGATTTCCTTCGCGTGTATCTAGGAAGAACAATTGAACCACTAGGTACGAAGGACAAGGGTCGCTTCCTGACCAGCCATGCTAAGGCCTACTACCCCCTCTACTATCATCCAAGCCCCTGCACCAAAAAAGTTGACAAGAGACGAGCTTCATGAATGATCGACCAAGGAGTTATGTTGGCATTGCGACGAATTATGAAGCCACGAACATCGCTACAAAAAGGGTTGGCTCCTCGTGATTGAACTAGTGAAGGATGATGATAATGAAACATCTGAAGAATCCCTTGAACCTAAAGAAGAAGCCATGGAGGAAGAGTCCCAACCGGCTGACTACGCAGTGCATGTATTGGCTGGCTATTCTAACATGCAGATGATGAAAGTTGGAGGACTTCTAAAACAACAACTCATTAGTGTTCTCACACGGGTAGCACCAATAACTTCCTTAACAGTAAGGTTGCTATACGTTTGGTGCTTAAAATCGAAGGTTGTAATAAGTTTGACGTAAAGGTCGCCGATGGTCAACGGTGCCCATGGGTGAAACTACTCCTCAAAGACCAAGAAGTGGTAGCTGATTTCTTCCTCATACCCATCGATAATTATGAAACCATACTCGGGATCTAATGGCTCACAACACCAGGTGATATCTCTTGAAATTTTTTAAATTAATTATGATTATTACAAAGGGAGACAAGTCACGTTAGGAGGGAAGCGCGGGAGCCAAATTTTCACCCTTTCGTTGCAACAAATGGAGAAAGTTTTGCATAAAGCACATAGTGGATTCGTGATGTATACTCAACAGGCATCTATGGGGGAGAACGTACAAAACTCAGATCCTAAGCTTGCCCTTTGCCTGAATGAATTCGCGGATATTTTCTTGGAGCCGCGTGGGCTACCCCCTAACCGGCCACATGACCACTACATTCATATTTTGCCAAGCAAACGTCTAGCAAATTTGTAATCGTACCACTATCCTCCCTTGTAGAAGGATGAGATCAAGAATATTGTTAAAGAGATGCTTGACACCGGGGTGATTCGATCGAGCTGCAACCCTTACTCCTCATCGGTGTTGCTAGTACGCAAGAAAGATGGTACATGACGGATATATGTTAACTACCAGGCTCTAAACGCCATCACCATCAAGGATAAATATCTTATCCCATTCATAGATGAATTATTGGATGAATTAAAAGGAGCCCGAGTCCTCACTAAATTGGATCTCCGATCCGGATACCATCAGATTCAGGTATCAACTGAAGATATTCTAAAAATTGCATTCCACACGCATAACGACCACTACGAGTTTCTACTAATGCCTTTTGGACTTACGAATGCTCATTCTAATTTTTAAAGCCTGACGAAGGACATCTTTCAGAGTTTTCTATGTAAGTTCGTATTTGTATTCTTTGATGATATTCTTAGTCCTACGCTTGATATACATTTTCAGCACTTACGAACTGTTCTAATGATTCTTCGGGAGAATACTCTTTATATTAAATAGTCAAAGTGCAGCTTCTTATAGCATAAATTGGAGTATCTTGGGCACATTATATTAGAGGATGGAGTGGCGGTGGGCCTAACAAAGATCGAGGCAATGCAAGGATGGCCGAGACCTACAAACGTACAATTATTACACGGTTTACTTGGACTCACAGGTTACTATCAAAATTTTGTGAAAGATTATGACAAGATCAGTGCCCCACTCATGTCCTTACTAATGAAAGACTCCTTCTTATGGTCAGATAAAGCCTCTGCAGCCTTCGAATGACTCAAGGCAACCATGAAGATAACGTCGGTCCTAGCACCCGATTTCGGCCGCACTTTGGTCATTGAGGCCGATGCGTCAGGAGTTGGAATTTGGGCTATTCCTATGCAAGATGGTCGACTCCTAATTTACACTGAGGCTCCCCCCACACTTCATACGAGGTTTTTATAGGTGATACTAATTACTACAAAATTGAAAATATGGTTGGATACAAGCCTATAGCACGAAAGAGGAGTTAAAATAGAAGAATTCCAATCCATGCTCATGCTAGATTGGGCTCTCATCATCCTGAACCATACCAGAGGGAAGTCACCATTCCAAAAGAAAGATTGGCTATCACTAAAGACTAACCATATGGTAGCCCATGCAGGGAAGAAACTTCCCCCTAACAAACACCGGAGCAAAAGAAAGTTTCCTAAGAAAGATCTAGTCCCCCTTCATCTCCAACTCCACCAGCATGAAATTCAAGCCTCAAGAAAGTGGTCTCCCTATTTTTTTAGGCCTTTACAAAATTGGGGATTATATTGGGGCCCTAACTTGGAGATCAGGTCCATGCACCAGATCAAAATTACAGTTGATCCTCTAAGTATCCCACCTCAAATGGAAATTTAAAGATGACGACTCAGCTTAAGTTCTTATAACTGACACCCAAGTTGATGAGGAGCTGAAGACCCAGTTCTTTGAGTTCATGGAACTTCAGCCTTGAGGACAAGGCTGATTTTAGGAGGGCGGGTTTGATAGGACTCCAATAGGGTTGAGTCCTAATCTCCCTAGAAATAATCAATAAAAACCCTGCTAGATTGTAATAAAGTCACTCCTTTCTTATAAAGGAGTGTGGCTAAGGTTTAGATTAGCCTTTAGGGCTTAGTAGTCACCGGCCCCCTTACTGAGCAAGTCGGCCAGGGTTTTCCTCTGCTTAGGTCGCCTATAGGGCCAACCTAGCCACCCCTTATTCCTATTAAGGTAGGATGGCTATAGAAGGGGCAAAAGGATAATTCCACTTAGACAAGTGCCCTCTTAGGCTAGGACTTTGATCCATATTTAAGATATAGGCACCACCACCACCACCCTCGTCCCCCTCTTAATCAAGCAATTATCATCTTCAATTCAGCCTTTGTGCCAAGTCTACGAGGGAGGAACCCCTATAGCATTCCAAGGGTTAATCCCCCTCAAGAATCAAAATCTATAGGGCTCCTTCTGGGGTCTTATCACATTTTAAGACCTAAAGACTACTGTGTTGGAGGAACCTATACTCAGATTACCAGACTATGGAAAGTCTTTTAAAGTCCATATAGATGCTTCTGACTTTGCTATTGGGGGAGTTCTTATGCAAGAGGGTCATCCAGTGGCCTACGAGAGTCGCAAGCTCAGCGAGACCGAGCGACAATATCCTATGCATGAGAAGGAGATGATAGCAGTGGTCCACTGTCTACGAGTGTGGTGACACTACCTTCTGAGAGCACCATTCATGCTAAGGACAGATAATATCGCATTGAGTTACTTCCAAACTCAAAAGAATCTCCCCCCAAAGAAAGCACGATGACATGATTTCTTGGCAGAGTTTGACATGGTAATGGAGTATAAACCTGAAAAAGCAAATGTCGTAGCCGATGCATTAAGCCGAAAAGTGGAACTAGTGAATGATGTACAGTTGGAGAGCAGAGGCAAAGCAGGTTAATTACGCTCTAACTTCCTTTTCAGGATCAGGGATGGACTATACCGTGATCCTTAGGCAATAACCCTAATACAACTTATCAAAGAGGGCATGACATGACCATTTTGGGTCTAGGAGGGACTTATCTACACCAAAGGGAACAGAGTTTATGTTTCATGAGTGGATAATTTGAGGCATGAACTCTTGAAAGAGTGTCACGATTCCCTTTGGGCTGGACATCTAGGTATCCACAGAATAATGGCTCTCGTAGAGAGGGCCTTCTATTGGTCGAAGATGGGGATAGATGTGGAGGAATATATTCGAACATGCCTTGTCAACAGGACAAGGTAGAGCAACAGAAGCCAGTGGGACTTTTGAGGCCGCTGCTCATACCAGAAAATCCTTGGGAGAGCATTCTCTTAGACTTTATATCAAGCTTACCCACAGTAGGGGGACTTGGATTGATACTCATGGTAGTCGATCAGTTTTCGAAATATACAACATTCATTGCTGCACCCCTACATTGCTCAGTAGATGAGGTAGCTAAGTTGATGATGAAGAATGTGGTGAAGTATTGGGGAGTCCTACGCAACATCATTAGTGATCGAGATTCTTAGTTCTTGGGGTGATTCTAGACCGAGTTGTTCAAGCTGTTGGGATCTAAACTATACTTCTTCACAAGCCTCCACCCTCAGACGAATGGCTAGAATGAAAGAATCAATTCACTCTTGGAGCAATATCTCTGGCACTAAATGAGTGCTAACTAACAAGATTTGATGAAGCTATTTGATAGAACCCCAAAAGGAGCCCTATAGATTTTGATCCTTGAGGGGGATCAACCCTTGGAACGCTGTAGGGGTTCCTCCCTCCTCGATTCGGCATAAGGCTAAAATAAAATTGATAATTGCTTGATTCAAGAGAGGAGGCTGCTACATCATTATATAGGGTTCCAAATCCTCGCCTAAGGGGGTGCTTGCCTAAGTAAAATTATCCCTTTGCCCCTCCTATAGCCAACCTACCTTAATAGGAATAGGGGGGCGACTAGGTTAGCTCTATAGCTGACCTAAGCAGGGGGAAACCCTGGCCAACCAACCTAGTAAGAGGGCGACGGCCACTAAGCCCTAAGGGCTAATCTAAACCCTAGCCATACTCTTTTATAAGATAGGAATGTCGTTATTATAATCTAGCAGGATTTTATTGACTACTTCTAGGGAGATTAGGACTCAATCCTGTTGGAGTCCTATAAAACCCGCTCTCTTAAAATCAACCTTGTCCTCAATGCTAAAGTTCCATGAACTCAAGGAACTGAGTCTTTAGCTCCTCATCAGCTTGGGTGTCAGTTGAAAGAACTTGAGGTAGGTCGTCATCTTTAAATTTCTATTTAAGGAGGGATACTTGGAGGATCAATTGTAATTTTGATCTGGTGCACAAACCTAATCTCCAGGTTAGGGGCCCAATGTGATCCCCAATTTTGCAAGGCCCAAAGAAACAAAGAGACCACTTTCTTGAGGCTTGAATTCATGCTGGTGGAGCTGGAGATGATGGGGGACTTGATTTTTCTCAGAAAACTTTCTTCTGCTCTGACGTTTATTAGGGGGAAGTTTCTTTCTTGCATAGGCTGGCACGAGGTTGCTCTACAATAGTAGTCATTCCTTCTTTTGGAGTGAGGGCTATCCTCTGATAAAATCTCTAGTAGTGTGAGCCTGATCTGAGTCTGAGGTGGGTAGGAGTGGTGATATTTTAGGGCCCATTTTTACTTCTTTGTGCTGATGACTATCTTGCATGAGGATAGTGTTGACCCCCACTCTGGATGTGTCTACTCCAGTAATAAACACCTAGCCATGATTTGGTATGGACGAAATCATGGTCGTAAGGGCTATAGTTCCACTCAGCCAAGGTGGTGTATCTTTCTGATTTCGCCACTAGAGGGGCTCAATTTTCTTACAGTCTTGGGTTGTAGATCAGAGGTCATTATCAAGGAAGTCTTTAAGCATCATGGTCCAATCCTGGGGAAAGTCATGGAAGTCACTTGAGATTAGCAACCATGGTGAGTTCGATGGGATGTAACACTTTAGAAATAGCTTATCTCTAGACAAAAGGATGTAGAGATGTGTCTTAGTGGGAAATAAGCATAGCCGAATAATCTGTATCTCTATCATCTCTTGGACAACCCTTTTATTTTTAACCTCTGAGGTTGTAGGAAGCAATCGGGCCGAGCAACAACTGGTAAAAGTTTTGGCCTGTTCAGCATAGGGTGGTTAGACAACTTTAGAGGAGGTAATCGGCTCAGTTTGGTGGGGATGCCCAAAATTTTAGCAAGCTATAGGAGAGGGTTCTTATCTTTAATCTCATGAAACCTTTTAATTTGAATCGGGAAACCACTAGATTTTTCTTTTGGTACCCCCTCCAAGTGTTGTGTTATGGTTGTAGTCACTGGGCTCCCTCGTAGAATCACCTCCTTTCCTTTTTTAAAAAAATTCATGGTTAGCTTCAAAAAATTCTAGAAAACATCTCCAATCATGGACAACCAATCAATGCTAAGCACTATATCAAAACCATCAAGAGGAAGGAGGAAAAAATCAGCAACTATGTATTGCTCCTGTAGGATCAGTTTTACCTACAGGCACTTCTGGTTGCACTTCAAAATTTGGTCGTTAACTACATTGACTTCAAACCCATTGTAATCTTCTTTTTGGAGCATTAAGTGGGTAGCAACCTTATTGCTCATGAAGTTGTGTGTGCTCCCAGCATCGATGAGGATGATGACAAACTGCTGCTCGAGAAACCCTTTAATCTTTAATGTTTGCAGGTTGGTGTAGCCGGCTAAGGTAGGGATTGTGCAGGTGGCCAGTTATGGTGTATCCTTCTCCTTGGGCTCGAGAGTCATATCATCAAGTTTGGGTTCTTTAGTGCACGTAATCTTCAGCAGTGTCTCCTTTTTACATTTGTGTTCTAGGCTCCACAGTTTATCACAATACCCATATAGACCCTTTATCGATCTATAATGAAGGTCTTCTCTTGTTAATTTTTGTGGTTGAAGGGGTTGACTGATAGTAGGAGGAGGTGAAAGCTTCGGTGCCACTGGTCGGGGAGCAACTCTAGTCTTCCGAGCTTCATAGTTCAATCACTCCTCTTGATGTTGCGCAAAGGAGATGGCTGCCTTAAGTGTGTATGGCTGTCGCGCTTTAACTTCTTCCTAAATCTCTAGCTTCAAGCCCTCAATAAAAGTCCTTAATATCTATTTTTAAGACCAATCATAAGTTTGATTAGATAACCTTTGAAACCTGATCTGGTACTCTTGGAAGGTGGAGGTTTGATGGATCATCGCTAGTTCTTTGCTAAGGTTCTTTTTACAATACAAATTTGCACCGCGTTGTGATCTTATTGGGCTTAATGATCAGCCCAATCTAAACTCCTCAAAGAGAGTGTTGTAATTTAACATCCACACTTATCTCAAGAGACTCTAATTTGGCTTCAAATAAGCCCACTGATGTCATGACGTAAAGATCTCTAACCTATCAAATCAAACTGATTAAATAGTGTAGCTGCAATCTTTAGGCTGAAGGCAACAATGGCAACGATGTCAAGGTTATAGTGGTGAAGTCTCCAAGTGGAGGATGGCAGCCAAGGGTGGTAGCACTGGTGGAGGAAGAAAATGGCAGTAGTAACATTGGTTGTGGTCCTTCGGTGATGCTGCGATATTGACGCTGCAATGTCGTCGAAGTTATGAATTTTTAGATGATTGATATTTGTCCGAAGATGACAGCCAAGAGATCTGAGTTAGAAGGCAGTAGCGATGGTGCAGGAAGAAGAGGGCAACAGTAACGTCGGCTGCAGCTGCGGTGCGACTTCATGGCTGCAGGTGGCGTCGGTTGCAGCAAGGGTACGACTGCAATAGGAGGAAGATAGGGCAGTGATGTACACGGCTATTTTGGAGGAGGGCAGCAATGGTATGGAGCAAGAGATGGCTGCTGTTGTGTTTATTTTGTTGCTAGCTGTGATAAAGATAGTTGGCAGTGAATGATTGTTGCGGGCTGCGATGTAAACAGATTGCAGCGAAAGATCACTACTGGTAGCTTTTTGCCGCAAGGATCATTGTTGGCTGCAATCAAGGAGGATGGCAGCAAAAGGTCACTATTGGTAGCATTGGGTAATGAAAGATGTGTGCTACGATTGGAGGGACAAGGGAGATTGGGTGGCTGAAAGGTTGGTGGACTGAAGGCTTCAGTTTTTCAGTGCGGTTTATAGCTGTTTTGGGTGCGATTTGGGGCTATGGTTTTATAGAGTTTAGGCTATGAATTGGTGTGGTTTTAGGGCTATGATAGTAGTAGATGAAGGTTAGGAAAATAGATTTTAGATCTGGGATAGATGACAGCAAAGGTAGGTGTCTCGGTAAGAAAAGTTAGATAAAAAGGTAAGTGGATCAATAAGGAAATAGGTTGATTTGGGTGGCTGATTTGGGGTGCTGTTTGGATTCAGTTTAGGATAATATTTGGAAGAGTTTTTGGTGAGGATGGTAGGGTTTGGAGATGAGAAAAAGAGAGTCTAAAATCGCATAAAAAATAGCACTCAAATCTGATAGAATTTGGTGAAAAGAAGTGCTACGATGTGCTGTCCTACTGAACCAATTTTTATGTCGAAGAAACGATGACTTCTCAATGTAAATTTTAGAAGAAAGTTTAAGTAAATTATACAGAAACCATATCAGTAGAAACTTTGATAAAATTTTGGTAGCATAACAGTAGGGAAGTAGGGCAAAAGATACAAGGCAAATTCCTTCATCGTAAGATTCCAGAACTGCGTGATGGTGAAATATCATACAAGAAAACCAGTTCCAGAAGGAGTTTTTTTATGAAATCAAATCTAGATGAAACCAACTTGATCTTGAGAATTGTAGAAAAGTTTCAACTAGAAAGGAGAAGGAATAAGTTAGTTTCAAGAGGCAAATCATGGCTGAAAATTTCTGCATTGTTTCACCTTCGTAACAACGATAATGTTTATGACAAACGAAATTTGTAGTGGATAAAATTTGGAAAAGATCTTCAATGTGTAAAGTAAGGAACCTTATAGTATTGAAGAGGTGTGGATGATAAGAAAAACTAGATTTCTAGATCAAACGCAGGGGGCAGTGGCAGATTGATTTGATCTACGGCTGGGGTGGAAGGTGGAGGCACGTGTCACAGCAATTATGGGAATTGCTTGGGAAGGTGGAGGCATGGATGATGGCTACAAGGGCAGCAAGATTGCTACTCTAATACAAGATGATAGAACCCCAGAAAAAGCCCTATAGATTTTGATCCTCGAGGGGGATCAATCCTTGGAACGCCGTAGAGGTTCCTCCCTCCTAGATTCGACACAAGACTGAAATAAAATTGATAATTGCTTGATTCAAGAGAGGGGGCAACTACATCATTATATAGAGATCAAAACCTTAGCCTAAGGGGGTCCTTACCTAAATAAAATTATCCCTTTACCCCTCCTATAGCCAACCTGTCTTAATAGGAACAAGGGGCAACTAGGTTAGCTCTATAAGTAGGGGGAAATCCTAGGCAACCAACCCAAAAGGGGGTGATAGCCACTAAGCCCTAAGGGCTAATCTAAACCCTAGCCATACTCCTTTATAAGATAGGAGTGGCTTTATTACAATCTAATAGCGTTTTATTGACTACTTCTAGGGAGATTAGGACTCAACCCTGCTTGAGTCCTATCACTATTGGACATAGCCCAATTCTCCTACAACTTGCAGCGAAGCTCTGCATCCAACAAGAGCCCCTTCTAGATTATTATGGACAACAATCATTGACTCCTCACACCTTGGTTATTGGTTATAAAGGGAGTAACCTATCAACATATCACTTCGCAAAGGAATGACATCACAATGTAGATATTACACAAGCTTACTTGGAGAAGGCGGCCAAAAAGATGAAGAAGTGGGTTGACTTGGGAAGGTGACCACAAGAGTTCAAAGTTGGTGACGTAGTGTTGGTGAAGCTCCAACTAGCATCACTCCAGTTCTTTAGGCATAAAGTACACAAAGGATTGGTACACAAGTATAAAGGGCCTTTCCCAATCATTAGCAGGGTAATCAATTTCTCATACAAGTTGCAATTGCCAGCATGGTTCATAATTCATAACATTTTCCATGCGAGCAACTTGAAAGCCTACCACTCAGATCTATAAGACGATTCTCGAAATGTTTCAACTCGGCTACCCATACCAAAGCTTCCTATGAGAAGCGAGTTGAAACTATTCTGGCGGATTACAAGATAAAACTACCCAATGGAGCGGAGCAAATCGAGTACTTAGTGAAGTGGTAAAAGCTTTCTCAAACAGAAGCCAGTTAGGAGCCAGAAGATACCCTACGACATCAAGAAGCACGCGTCAAAGCCTACCAACAAGCATTGACGAGGGCATCGACAGTTTAAATAGGGGAGAATGTCATGAATGGCCATTGCTCAACCGTAACATCTTCACTCAGCGAACCATTCATCGCTTTTTCTTATTTGTACAGATGTTTGATAGCTTGTTTTGCCTTAAGTTTGTATTTTTACCTAAGAAATGTGAGCGAAAGTAGTGTAGAAGGTTATAGAACGATCGCTCGTTGTGCGAAGCTAAAATAGCCCCATTTTGGGTCTTTTCTATGTGTTGCGGTGACCACATTGAGCAATGCAAAATGTCAACTATTGTAGCATGTTGGAACCCCCCGGGTGGCACCGGGCTAGATGGGGTTTCGCATATATGTCAGGCATAGGCTTTCATCAATCATTGAACTTGTCTTGCATCCGATATTTTGGGAACTATTGTTTGTGGACTTGCAACCATTCTTATAATTCTCTAAAGTCCTATTTCGCTCTCTTTCTCTATTTTCTCTTCTGCACTCAAGGTGTTCGACGAATTACTTATATAGCTTCCTGCTTTGCAAGACGTTAGGACTTGTCTATCGCTCATTTCTATGCTAATCAACTTCTTCTTTGCAGGTCCTACGGGACCGCACAAGGTTGCAAGTAGGCTGACCCTTTGCAGACAAATAACACTTTGGGCGTTTCATAACTTAGGCAATCCCAGCTAAGTCTGGAACAGTGGGCAAGATTGCTCTACGACTTAGGCAATTTCAGCTAAGTCTTCGAGAGTTCCGTTAGGGTGCCCCACGGCTTAGGCAAATTTAGCTAAGTCCATTACAAATCAAGTCCACTATTATGGTTTGATTAAGCTCAGGTTAAGCTCAATTAGTTGACTAGAGGGTTAGTCAATATCAAGTTCAAGTGGGAATTCGATAAGTGGAGGGAACCACTTTTGCAAAAATTTCGGCGAGTAAACCGCCAATGAACGATGGGTGTATAGTTTCCACCTAGTTTTTCGGGCGACTGATGACGACTGACACACCCAAGCTGGGCGATTAAACCACCCGTACCTAGGAATCTGGATACTTTAGGCAATTGACCCACCTAGGGTCGGTGGGTAAACTGCTCGTACCCAGGTGTTTGGGCGGTTGAGCCACCCAGGTCGGTGGGTAAACCGCTCGTAGCCGATTTTTCCAAGTATGTTTGATTTTTGGCTCTAATTTCTGAAGCCACTTAGGGTATATAAATATCCCTAGTATTATTATACTTATAACAACTCTTTTTGGGCAATTAAATTCTGTGAAAAAGAAATTATGTGTGATTTGTAAGAAAAAGAAAAGGAAAGGGAGTGATCTTAGAGTTAGATATTTTCTCAAGTCTCTCTTGTAAGCAAAGTGTAAGGGTTTGATCTTCACCCAAAGAAGATTGGTAGTGGACACCAGTGTACCTCAATAAAGAGGACTCGATAGTGGATGTAGGCCTTTGACGCTAAACCACTATAAAAATTGTGAGTGCTTCTTTGCTTTTAATTGCTTACATATTCTTATATTAATGCTTCCGATTTAACTCAACTCCTTGAAAGCAAAGTTTTCATGATAAGTTATTTCCTTCAAACATTGCTTATCTTTCTAGTTTGCTCATTAACTTAGCAACTTTCTTTTAATCACTCACTCGTTTTACTAAGAATGAAAGCTTCGGATTTCCTATCTTGGTTTAATTGAAAAGTTTTCATCTAAACCTAAAATTTACATTTTCACTAATTCACAAACCAACCCCCCCCCCCCCCCCTCTCCCTCTTAGTGCCAATTGATCCTAACAGCAGCCCTAACAACAACCCTAAACCTTCCTTCCTAGCCTCAAACCACTACCACTGAAATCCTTTCCAGCCTCCACAACACCCTCAAACCGTTGCACCAACAACAACCTAAACCATAAGCTATCAACCCTAAACTGCAACCTTAATCTATCACCCTTTCGGCCACCCATCCCTACCAAACCGGTTGTTGCTATTAATCGTAACCCTACATTATCCCTCCAGCCTTAAGTTGCAACCATCATAACCTATTTCTATAACCCTAACAACACCCAAAACTATAGCCCAAAATAATAACCTATTACAGCCAAAACCCTCTACCATTGATCTTATTTTCCGCTGTTACCAAACCTTCCACCACCCTATGCCCTTGACTAGTCAATAGAAAAAAGACAGAGGCATCTTAGATCTGGAGGCATATGCAATGGTATCTTAAAATTTAATTGATACCAAGTTAGAGACGTTTGAATCATGGCTAAATCTTGTATGGAGGGCACATTGCGTTCTTTATTCGCAGAATTTAGAATTGGACAATCTTCGAGTCCAACTCCAACAAGGAGAAAGATCAGAGAGGCCTTCAGGGAAGGAGGAATAGCCCTCGAACATGATACAATCACGCATGTGGGTGGACTTCCCTCGATGGGAAGAAGGAGACCCGACGAGATGGATTTCGTGTGTCGAATGTTACTTCCACTATTATCAAATGCCGAAGGATTCCGTGGTGGACACTGCTATCAACCACCTCAAAGGAGATTGTTAGAACCCTAGTGGATTCTGAGCTTGGGGGTGATCACCATAGGGGATCGGCCTCCTTGGAAATCTATAGGGGTTCCCTCCTCCAAGTTACTGCTGAAATGTTACATAAAATACTCTTCTAACCCCAACTCCTAATAGGACTCCTACTTCAAGACTTCTACTCCTAACCAACTCCTAAAGCAACTCCTAATGTAACTCTAAGTCCAACCTCCAACCGGCCCATCAAGGGGTGGCCGGTTGCTTTATTATTTCCAAATCCTATTCTAACTTAATCCCCTCCTCAACCAATCCCCATTTTAACTAGGATAAGAGGTGATTAATTAGGGTAACATGCATCTTACTCTCTCCTTAAATATCTTTCTCAATTAATCCTAACCTGGCCACCTCCTTACTTTCCTTAAAATGGGTCAGCTAGATAGGATTTACATGAATACCCTTAGATTTTACATGATTGCCCTCTTCTATGAAACTAAATTAGGACTCCTATAGCTAGAGTCATAATAGACCCGTCATCTTCAAATCAGTCTTGTCCTAGAGGCTGATGCTCCATGAAGTCTGAAAATTTGAATTTTAAATTATTATAATTTTCTCACGTGGCCTCTTCTTCTAGAAGGTTTGCCCACTGTATTAGCACTTCAGTAGTGGGTCACCATCGTCGTGTCACGATCCTACAGTCAATAATGGCACTCGACTGAGTCTCGAGCTCTCCTTGGACAGTCATATTAGGTCGATGTCTTTGAACTAACTCGTTCTGTCCTAATTTCAGCTTCAAGCATGACACATGGAAGACTGGATAGATTTGGGAGTCAGGGGGTAGGTCCAATCTGTATGCTACTACCCCAATATGCTCTACAATCTGGTACAGTTCATAGAACTAAGGTGAATGCTTTATAGATGCTCTGGTCTGGACCGATATTTGCTTATATGGCTGGAGCCATAGAAATACCCAATCTTCCACGAAAAATTTTCTTTCTCCTTTGTGTTGATCATATTGCTATTTCATCCTTGCTTGAGCTGCAGTGAGATTATCTTTTAATAGCATTAGCATTTTGTCTTTGTCCTATAGTTTCCTGTCTACTTGTTCTACTTTAGAGATGCCCAATATATATTTTAGGATTACAGGAGGAGGTCAACCATACATACCTTTATAGAATATGTGATTTTCGTCGATGAATGATAATGTCACTATTAGGAAACCTTAGCGGGTGCATCACATACGCAGCGGAAATCAAAACAAAAACTGGTTTTCCACGCAGATCAAATCATCGTGCAAAATATCGGGATCGCGAGAAAAACATAAAAACCGATAAAATCGTGATGTGTAATAGATTGATTTTACCTAGGAAGATCATATATCCCTGTATTCCAGATCCAAATGGGGAAGATGAAGGAGGTCAAGCATCCTCCTCTCTAGCGGTATCCACACGATAAATCTCTATAGCGAAACTCCTTCAATCTGATCTCGCAACTCTTGCATAGAGGGAGGGAAAGAGGAGAATAGGAGGTGGTGGCTAAAGCTACAGCCTATTAACCATGAGTCTTCCCTCCTAACCCTAAGGCTCCTTGGTGGGTATTAGATCTCCATCAAATTACACACTAACCTTGCATTATTGGATCTCTATCTAATAATCTCCTTAGGCCTTTAATTGGGACTTAATCAAGGAGCTCATGAACATAGAGTCTTATCTAATTAGAATAGGGGCTAATTGGATCTTTATTCAATCCTCTATTCACTGAAGCATCCACCATATGTGTGACCCTCTAGGCCCGATACCGAGCTAGCCATGAGTCACTCCCATTAGAACTCCTTCTAATATAGCAAATTATTATCCCCATAATAATTTACTCGACTCATCAACTATGGACGTACTAGGCCACTATGCCATAGTCCCCAGATGGTACAGGGGGGATCAAATCCATCGGACCTGTCTGTCCATAGTTACCATGTATCTAAAATCCCTTATCCAACTAATATCCTAGAGATCATATATTGGATATAGTACTGCCATGTTACATACGGAATCCGTCATAGTCTTGCTCTAATCAGATTCTCCGGGAGAACTCTTTCTCTCTCAATCTGAATAACCCTGGCCAGGGATTTCTCTGAGCAAGCACATATGAGATATTCCTCTCGGGATACCGAGAGTGGATGATCCTCTATTGACACTCAATTACCTTCGTAAGGTTAGCTATTGATCCCGATAACCAGCTGCACCAGATCTGGAACTTTCCAAACCTATAAGTCTGGCGTCAAAGAAAGGAGTACTCATACAAGACATCCTTGGTGTCTCAAGTCTACGGACCAGATACATAAGTGGGACTATAAAATCGCTATCTAACATTAGATATCATTAACAATATAGCATTCCATAAGCAGATCAATCAGTAAACTCATTCTCCAATGAGCTCTATAGATTTTGATCCTTGAGGGGGATCAACCCTTAGAATATTATAGCGGTTCCTCCCTCCTAGATTCAACACAAGGCTGAAATAAAATTGATAATTGCCTTCCTCAAGAGAGGAGGCGGCTACATCATTATATAGGGATCAAACCCCTAGCCTAAGGGGGTGCTGGCCTAAGTAAAACTATCCCTTTGCCCCTTCTATAGCCAATCTGCCTTAGTAGGAATAGGGGGTGACTAGGTTGGCTCTATAGCCAACCTAAGTAGGGGAAACTCTAGCCAACCAACCCAGTAAGGTGGCAACGGCCACTAAGCCTTAAGGACTAATCAAAACCCTAGCTATGCTCCTTTATAAGATAGGAGTGGCTTTATTATAATCTAGCAGAGTTTTTTTGACTACTTCTAGGGAGACTAGGACTCAACCCTGCTGGAGTCCTATCAAGATCCTTAGTGTCTCCACACAAGTGGCTATGAGACCAGCCGCCTCCATCATATAGATGGGTATATAGTACACTGATCTATCCGGTTATCTCAATGTCCCTCTCGAGTAATCTATGACCGAAATTATTTAGGATCTGTGTTTAAAGGTAAATCGATCTCATTATTGTGATCTAATCACGATCCGATTCTCATTACATAGAACCAAGGATATCATAATATATATGCAACAAATAATATAATGTGAGAATATGTCAATATTAATCATAAGCAAAAGGATTACGTAGCGTGTCACACATGCCATCACTCATTTGATTGGCTGGTAGGGCACCTATAACCAATAATCTCCCACTTGACCAAAAGCCGACCTATATGTCTAATCCCCATTAGACCCTTGTGACACTCAAATACAATCTAAGCTTAAGTCAGCTTTTATGATTAAGTCAGCAGTAGTATCTTGCATGAAACTCTTCCAGCTTACTACTCCTTCATTCAGGGTGAAAACAAACCCTGAATTCGACTTGCTATCATAAATGTCAGATTAAAAACTCGAGTCCGTGTAGCCCTCAAGCTGGTGGCTACCTTCGTCATATATCAGTAAAAGATCCTTAGTGCTTATCAAGTACTTAAAGATACACATTACTACCTTCCAGTGTTCTAAACCTAGTTTTGCTTGATACCTGTTCGTGACACTTAGAGAATGTGCTATATCAGGCTTGGTACATAGCATCATATACATGATAGACCCTATCACTGAGGCATAAGGTATCTTATCCATGTCTATCCTTTCTTCAGGAGTCTTTGGAGATATACTCCTAGAAAGTGATATTCCATGTCTTATTGTTATGAGAACTCTCTTGGAATTTTTCATGCCAAACCTTTTAACAATGGAGTCTATGTACCTAGACTGGGATAAGCTAAGCATTCTTTTGGATCTATCTCTATAGATCCGGATTCCCAAAATATAGGATGCTTCCCCTAAGTCTTTCATAGAGAAGTTTCTGGATACCCAAGCCTTTACTATGGAGAGTATTTCTATATCATTCCCAATGATTAGGATGTCATCCACATATAGCACCAAGAAGGTGATAGCACTTCCACTTACCTTCCAGTACACACAAGGCTTATCTTCATTCTTAACGAAATCATAAAATCTGATCACCTCATCAAATCTTATGTTCCAACTTTGGGAAGCTTGCTTCAATCCATAAATAGATCTAAGCAACCTGTATACTTAATCTAGACTCTTTTTAGATATGAATCTCTCTAGCTATAACATATACCCCTCCTCATCGAGGTTGCCATTGAGGAATGTCATTTTAACCTCCATCTACCAGATCTCACAATCATAGTGTATTGCAATGGCCAAAATAATTCTAATGGACTTAAGCATAGCTACAGTTGAAAGGGTTTTGTCATAGTCAACTCCTTGTCTTTGACGATATCCATTAGCTATCAGTTTTGCTTTATAGGTCTCTACCTTTTCATCCACTCCGATCTTCTTCTTGAAGATCCATTTACAACCGATGGGTATAATACTCTCAGGTGCATCCACAAGGTTTCAAACCTTGTTAGAGTACATGGTATCTATCTCAGAATTCATAGCTTCTTGCCACTTCCCGGAGTCCATACTCATAATAGCCTCCTCGTAAGTCTCAGGATCAACATCCTGAGAGTTATCTCCACTGATATGTCCCACATATCTTTCAGGAGGGTGAGATACTCTACTAGACCTATGTAAAATTAGAATTTGTGTATTAGGTATCTGAATATACTCGGGCTCTGGAATGGTGCTTAAGCTAGGCTCTCCAACCTCGCTCAATTCTATCTCACTTCTACTGTTTCCACCAAGAATGTGTTCCTTCTCAAGGAACACAACTCTCTTAGCAGCAAAGACCTTTCGGTCCTCGAGATGATAGAAAAAATACCCATAAGTTTCCTTTGGGTATCCCACCAATGTGCATGATTATGTTCTTGATTCTAACTTATCGGGGTTGTGTCTTCTAACGTGGGTAAGACAGCCCCAAATCTTAACAATCTTAAGATCGGGCTTCCTTCCTTTCTATATCTCATATGGTGTAGACACTACTGACTTTGATGGAACTCTGTTTAGAAGGTAAGATGCAATCTCTAGAGCATACCCCCAGAATGAGACGGGTAGGTCAGTGAAACTCATCATGGACCGCACCATGTATAACAACATAAGGAGGTGTCCACCGGGATAGAATCTCATTATCCTTGAGGAAATATGTGAACTTCATACTCAAGTACTCTCCTCCTCGATCTGATCGAAGAGTCTTAATACTCTTTCCAATTTGGTTCTCTACCTCATTCTTATATTTCCTGAATTTCTCGAAGGCCTCGGATTTGTACTTCATTAAGTATACGTGTCCATACCTAGAGAAATCATCAGTGAATATAATAAAGTACGAGTAACCACCTATAGCCTAAGTTGATATGGGACCACATACATCACTATATATGAGTTCCAATAACTCAGTGGCTCTCTCAATAGTTCCACTAAAAGGAGAGTTGGTCATCTTCCCACGAAGGTAAGGTTCTCAAGTTGCATATGTCTCATAGTGAAATGGATCTAAGTATCCATCTTTCGGTAATTTTTAAATTTTTTCCTCATGTATATGACTTAGCCTACAATGTCATAGGTATGCATTATTCATCTCATCTCTTTTCCTCTTAGACATATTTATATTCATGATATGTGGAGAAGTATCTAATATATATAACCCATTTAGAAGGGTCCCTCTAGAGATGATCTCATCATCCATAATTATTAAATAACTATTATTCTCAAAAACTAATTTATATCCATTAATTATCAAACAAAAGATAGAAATAATATTTTTGATAATCGAGGAAACAAAATAGCATAAATCTAATACAATAATAGCTCCACCAAGCAGATATAAGGTGACCTCTCTAATAGCAACCGCAGTAACTCTTGCTCCATTGCCTATCTTGAGGTCCATCTCGCCTCTAACCAATCTCCTAGGTCTTGCCAGAACCTACAATAAATTGTAGATATGATAAACACTCCTAATATCCAATACCCATATGTTATCATGAAAATCTAATAAGTGGAGATTGATCATGAATATACCTGAAGTTTCTCTAAGCTTTTGTCTCGCCTCCTCTGCAATGTAGTCCTTATAGTTCCTCTTCCAATGCTTGTTTTGGCCATAGTGGAAGCACTATCCTTTGTCCTTTGTTGGGTCTCTCTTGGCAACTAGTGTCTTACCCGGTCTTTCTTTTCTCTTGCCCTTCTTAAGGGTCTTATTGGCCTTCCTTTTCTTTTTGGTCTCACCAATATAGAGAACTAGCTTCTCCTTCTTGATGGCACTCTTAGCTTCCCTCAACATATTAAAGAGCTCAGGTATAGTCACCTTAAACTTATTCATATTAAAGTTAATAATGAACTGTACAAAGGAATCCAGTAGGGATTGAAGTATAAGATCAACGTACAGGTTATCTATCCTCTAGGACTATTCCTAGAAATGTGAGTTTCTCGATCCACTCTATTATCATTAGGACATGGTTCTCAACTAATGTCCCTTCTGTCATCCTAGCTTGGAAGAGTCTCTTAGATATCTCATATCTTTGAGTTCTTCCCTGTTTCTCAAACAACTGGCAGAGATGAAGAAGGATAGAATCTGCATCCATGCTCTCATGTTGCCTCTGTAACTCAAGAGTCATGAAGGCCAACATGTAATATTTTGCAAACGTGGAATCATCTATGTACTTCACATAGCGAGCGATCTCATCCTCGCTTGTCTCTTCTTCCGATGTGGGCACAATTGTATTAAGGACGTATGCGTTATTCTCCACCGTAAAAATAATTCTCAAATTGTGGAGCCAATCTGTATAGTTTGGACCAATAAGGCAGTTGGCATCAAGTATATCATATAGGGGGGTTGTGAGTGCCATATTTCTGACAAAATATGATATAGCAAAAAATAAATAACATGCAGATTTTACAGAAAATACTAATTAAGATATGGACTTTTGTCCTAATGTACTCCCATTATTTTCTTAGTGAATCACACGACACCCTCGACATATAAGACAGAAGTCTCCGGTAGACTTCTAGTGGGAATCGGGATCCAAATGTCATCTTAATACAATCTTGAGGGAATCGACCAATTACGCAAAAGCCCAAAAGGTAGGTAATTCTTGCCAATCATAACTCCTTATGATTCCCGTCATGTTTGGCCTCTGAATCATCATAGTCTCAAGGGACTCAACCAACTATGACGTTCAGTTAAGTCATCACTATCGTTACAAGATAAGTCTGATTCGATGATATGCCCTCGAGGGATTTGACCAAATATACCATATCCTTAGGTTACCAGTGACATCTCTATATTGTAGGCAAGATCTCGATCACGTAGATAAGTGAGCTTCGAGGGACTCGACCAACTCAACCTATGTCGTGATTCAATTTCTTCCTATAATGATGGAACGCCACATGGGTCAATCTTATTACCTCATGCTTATCGACTTAATTTTATCTTAGGAGGGGTTTTTGTATCGGTCTCCTAATATGTCGTGTCACACACATACATATTTAATATATATCTACATTGCATGCAAATATATATATACATATATCTAGTAGGTGTATAACACATCACATATGCAAGCCACACCGAATGATCATGAGCCATCACCTAATATGATTAAGCCCAAGCCAATGGGCCTAATCACTTACAATAGGATCTATGTGTGCATTGGCACATCTCCATGCCTTGTGATTGTTGATCTCGTCATCATTGGTTCTGTCGGATTGTCGCATCACCATACGTCGTAATCTCCTGCCACAGCATCGTGGGACCCGTTGTAACCTACACGCTCCCACTGTACCTCTTCATGTAATTACAAATAATCACAAGCACGTATGCCCAACAATAAACGAGAACAACGCAAGCCCCAATAATAATAATAATCACAATTACACACATCACAACACTTAGCTCATGATCATCTATCTATATCATACATCACATCATATGTAGGATTACTAGATATATATAATAATTAATTAAATTATTTAATTAATTATTTTTCTAGAAATGAAGACATGCTCGGAATTTTTAAAATTTTCAAGGGTATTTTTATAATTCTGGATGAGAGGATAGTCCTTAGAATTTTTACAATTGTTAAGGGCTTTTTCAGAATTCAGGGCATAGTACAGCCCTTGGAATATCTAAAATACAAAGGGAAGTATCATCCTTTTCTAAAAAAAATGCCCTAGCCCTTCCCTCTCTGGTCGTCGTCGACGCCGCCGGTGCCCTGTGCAGGCGACGACGCTGCATACTGTTGGCGTGGGCAGCCACCCTTCCGGCAGGCACTATTGCCCTTAGGCGGCACCTTGCGGGCGGGCGACATCGCCTTGCGCAGGCACTGCCCCTGCTAGTGACCACTCCTACCACAGCTTGCGGCTGCGCCTTGTGGCCTCGTGGCGGCAGCCACCCCTATGGCTCGGTCGAGGCGGTTGCCTGCGGCCTAGCCACGGGCGGTTGCCCCTTGTGGCTGGCCGTGGGTGCTGCCTATGCCCGCAACCATGCCCGTGGGCGACCACGCCTACTCGCGGCTACCCCTGCAAGGTGCTTTGGCCATGGTCGGCCACCCTTGTAGGGGGCCTAGCCGTGGCTAGCCACGCCTTTCCTCAATGCGTTTGCTGCAAAAATGCAGCAAGAATGCGTACAATGATTCTACGCGATTCAATCTCATTACACACAGTTTAAAACCAATCTTTCGCACAAAAACCTTAGCTCTGATACCACTATTATGAAATCTCAGCGGGTGCATCACATGCGTAGTGGAAATCAAAATAAAAACTAGTTTCCCACATAGATCAAATCGTCATGCAAAATATTAGGGTCGCGAGATAAATGTAAAAATCGATAAAACCACGATGTGTGAGAGATTGATTTTACTTAGGGAGATCGTATATCCTTGTATTCCAGATACGGATGGAGAAGATGAAGGAGGTCAAGCATCCTCCTCTCTAGCGGTATCCACACGATGGATATCTATAATGAAACTCCTCCAATCTGATCTCACAACTCTTGCATAAAGGGAGGGAGGAGAATAGGAGGAGGTGGTTAAAGCTACAACCTACCGACCATGAGTCTCCCCTCCTATTTATAGAGAGCCACAAAAAAATCCTAAGGCTCCTTCATTAGTAGGTATTGGATCTGCATCCAATTACCCACTAACATTATATTATTGGATCTCTATCCAATAATCTCCTTAATTGGGCCTTAATCAAGGAGCCTATTAGCATAGAATCTCATCTAATGAGAATAAGGGCTAATTGGATCTTCATCCAATCCTCTATTTGCTGAAGTATCCACCATACGTGCGTGACCCTCTAGGCCCGATACCAAGCTGGTCGTGAGTCACTCCTATCAGAACTCCTTCTGATATAGAAAATTATTATCCCCATAATAATTCACTCGACTTATCGACTATGGATAAACCAGGCCACTACAGCATAGTCCCTAGACGGTACAGGGGTGATCAAATCAATTGGCCTGTTTGTCCACAATTACTGTGTATATATAATCCCTTATCCAACTAATATCTCAGAGACCATATATTGGACATGGTACTATTAGGTCACATACAGAATCCGTCAAAGTCTCGCTCTAATCTGATTGTCCTAGAGAACTCTTTCTCTCTCATTCTGAATGACCTTGGCCAGGGATTTGTCTGAGCAAGCATATATGAGATATTCTTCTCATGATACTGAGAGTGGATGACTCTCTATTGACACTCAATTGCCTTCGTAAGGTTGGCTACCGATCCTGATAACCAGTTGTACCAGATCTAAAACTTTCTAAACCTATAATTCTAGCATCAAAAAAAGGAGTACTCATACAAGGTATCCTTGGTGTCTCAGGTCTAAGGACTAGATACATAATTGGGACTATGAAATTGTTGTCTGACATTAGGTATCATTAATCATATAGCATTCCATAAACGGATCGATTAGTGAACTCATTCTCCAATGAGCACCTGTACTATATCCTTAGTGTCTCCACACAAGTGGCTATGAGACCAGCCGTCTCCATCATATGGATGCGTATATAGTACACCGATCTGTCCGGTTATCTCAATATCCCTCTCGAGTAATATATGACTAGGATTATTTAGGATCTGTATTTAAAGGTGAATCGATCTTATTATCGTGTTCTCATCACGATTCGATTCCCATTATATTCAATAAATAATATAATGTAAGAATATGCCAATATTAATCATAAGCCAAAAGATTACGTAGCGTGTCACATATGCCATCACTCACCTGATTTGCTTACAGGGCACTTGTAACTAGTAGTCACGCCCCCCGAATTTAATCACATTCGAGAGGTGTGACTCAAATCTAAAAAGATTGATAATATTATCAACAACATAATCTATACAGGATCCAAATAATTATTTGAGGATACTAAGAATAACATGCAGTTATTCAATTACTTTCATAGAAACCTATGCAGATTATAATCTTTTCACATTCTCTGAATGAATCACAAAACTGATCCAAAACTAATGCAGTTAAATAGAATCCATATTCATAAGGTCCACTAATGCGATAAAATCCATATGACTGAAAAATAACCATACACCACCACTTCATATATTATACAGCATGTTTAACATTCAAGATCCCAAACAAAAGGGTAATTTTAAAACCATTCCATAGTTATCCCTCTTCAAAATATGTCTACAACTTTACTTTAGACCCAATGTGTACACATACAATGATAATATATTGTCAAATGAACATTTAGCCCAAGAACTTCTTGCTTTCCTATTGTTTTAGCCCTGTACAAGAATTTTAATAAATGCTAAGCTAACGTGAAGAAGAATAGATAGCAACAGAGTGAGCTAAGAAGCCCAATAAGTATCAAACAGGTTCAGAGCAAGGAAAGGTGTTTTCAAATTGAACCTGATATATGAGTGTAAGGTAGGGAATACAAAAGTTTTCACATATAGCATCAAATCAGATTCACAACCACAAGGTTCATCTCGTTCGAAGCATACTTAAATCTATAACAATTTGGGAAGGTAATTAGAGCATATATGATAATCAGAAGCATTTTGGTATATATCAATGACATTTGAAGTTTTAGGAGCATATCAATAATACATGAAATACTTTGAAACATGTCAAAGGAGCAAATATCAAACTTAAGCTCGTATGTCCAATTTGAAGTTGGATGAATATTATAGGCATAAGTATGTCAAGCAGCATATTAATGGCAAATAAAATATTTTGGAGCCTATCAATGAGAATATAAAACATTTCAGAGCATATCAAGGAGGTATAGGACATGTCGGAACATATCAATGACGTGTGAAAAGTTTCAACATTTATTAATAGCAAATGAAACATTTTGAAACATATAAAAATGTATAGGACATTTCAAAAGTATATCAATGGTGTATGAACAATCTCAAAAGCTTATCAAATGAACAAGTAACGAACATAGGTTCAAATTTCATTCAGACATAACATTTATTTTACTCTTATCCAAAGCACATGAACAAACTCATAAGTAATGCTTTGGATATCATATCAAGACATAGAGGATGAAGTGGGATCATAAGCATAATGTGGAACATTCGTTGCTGAATGGCCACCAAACATAAGTCTCATACATCTAGGAGCTCCATCCACCCACGTCTAAGTGAAGTCATAGGGGAACGATAGAGCATACGGGCTCTAAGCATAACTCCCTTTATTATTTCTAATAAAGGTTCACATTGTCCCATAAACACCGAAGTACAAAATGACATAAGCAATAAATTTGACATATATCAAAAGCACATGCGGAATAATAAATCATACATTCTCCTAAATAAAATAATAAAATATAACATCAATTAATATATAACATATTTTGATATGTAAGAAAGTTAAGGATAAGAGTATTAGAGATTTCAGCTTTGAAATGGAAGAAGCAAGTATTGGCAGAATTGATACAATCCCTATTCTAGCTAAATTCTGAAGGCAAACTACAAAGTTATTTAGATGATAAACAAATACTCCAAATTACTCAAGTAAGGTATCGTTGGAAAGCTAAGTCAATCTAGTTTTGTACAAAGTAAGTTTCATATACATTGAAGGTCTCCACAAAGAGTTATTGATGGTTTTACAACCAAAGGTCCGGAATCATAGTCCCTACTTTGCAAAATTCATATGGTCCAATAAAATGGTGGTTTTGATAGTTATTTTGACTCCAAACCATTCAATCTTAGGTTCAACAGAAAGATCTAAGAGTCTATTTTCTAGCAAATTAAGTTTTACATAAATCAAGAATTCAACAGGAATATATAAGCAATATAGTGATGAAAGGTCATGAACTACATATTCTATTTTTCAGATTTTGTATACTCAATTGAAGTAAACGTTTGGGCTAACAAATGAACTCCAAATTCTTCAAACTTAGATTCAAAAGAAAGATATTTGAATTTATTTTTAATAAAACTAAGTTTTGTCTAAATAAGAGATCTATACTAAAAGTTACAATAAGAACAATACAGATAGATCATAATCTTGACAATATTATAGATTCATACTTAGGTAGCCAACAAAAGATTTTGGATTAGTTCAGAATTTTTTTAAAAAATCAAGGCAAAAATAAAGATACATTTCAGTAGGAGAAAGATAGAATACTTGCCTTTGAATATTTTAGTCCCTAAGGTGTGGATTATATCACAATCTCAAAATCCTCAAATTTCTTCTTCTTGTTTTCTTCTCTTCTTGTTCTTGTTCTTCTTTCTTCTTCTTCTTCTCCTCAAGTTCATATTGCAGCCAAAACATCCCCTTTTTTTCTCTAATTATTAATTTTTCAAGCTAACATATGTATTGATTGGTGGCAAACATGTATGCAATGTGCTTATGTGTCACCCATGCATATGCACAAGTGACACTACTTTAAATAAGATAGACACATGTCCTCATCATATATATTTTTTTTAACTTAATGTGAATCTTTTATAATTTATTTCATATTTTTTTTAAGATTCACAATTAGATCCCTAGCAATCAACTTTTAATATAAAATTATTTAATCAAGAAAATTAATAAATGAATCCTTTAATTTTACAAATGCGTTCTCATAAATAATTTAAAATATTTTATTATAAATATTTCATTATAAATATTTTATTATAAATATTTCATAAATGAGGGATATTACACTCTTCCCTCCTTAAAATAAAAATTTAGTCATCTAAATTTATCATACCTTCATTGACGAAAAGATGAGGATATATTTTCTTCATTTTTTCCTCTAGTTCCCAAGTTGTTTCATCCATAGAATGATGCCTCCATATCAATTTTACTAGAGATCTTTTTTTTCTTATCAATAATCTGTATAGATTCTTCCACATAAGATAAGTTATGATCGATTACAATCGGCTCATATTGAATGATGTGAGAAGGGTCATGTATATACTTTCTAAGCATTGAAATATGCAATATGTCATGGATATGTCCCAAGGATAGTGGCAAGATAATCCTGTAAGAGACATAACCAATCCTCTCAAGGATCTCAAATGGTCCAATAAATTTAGGGCTTAACTTTCCTTTCTTCCCAAATATTACCATGCCCTTAGAAGGAGAGACTTTCAAGAATACAAAATCCCCCACTTGAAACTCAATTTTTCTATTGTTAGCATTGGTCTTTTGACGACTCTGAGCAGTCTTTAGTCTTTCTCTTATAACTTGAATCTTTTCGATAGTCTCCTGCACTTTATCGGGTGCTAACAATTTCCTATTGCCAACTTTCTCCCAACAAATAGGCGTTCTGCACTTTTGCTCATACAAAGCTTCATAAGGGGCCATCTGAATACTAGACTGGTAACTATTGTTGTAGGTAAACTCAACAAGAGAAATATCTTTATCCCACTAACCTTTCCACTCCATGATATATGCTCTAAGCAAATCATCAAGTGTTTGAATTGTTCTTTCTGATTGCCCATTGGTTTGAGGGTGATAACCAATGCTAAACTTGACTTTAGTGCCCATAAATTCCTGTAATCTTCTTCATAATCTAGAAAGGAATCTGGAGTCCTTATCAGAGATGATCTCCTTTGGAGCACCATGAAGCCTTATTATTTCACCGATATATAATTCAATAAGTCTATCTATAGAATATGTCATATTGAATGGTAGGAAATGTGTCGATTTGGTAAATCTATCAATAATCACCCATATAGCATCATACTTTCTAGAGGTTCTGGGTAGACCTGAAATAAAATCCATGGTGATACTTTCCCATTTCCATTCAGCAATATCTAAAGGTTATAACAAACCTCTAGGTCTTTGGTGTTCAACTTTGATTTTCTGGCAAGTTAAACATTTTGAGATATATATTGCAATCTCCTTTTTCATGCCTTCCCACCAATAATGACTTTTATGATCTTTATATATTTTTGTGCTACCCGAGTGCAAGGTGAATTTGGAACTATGACCTTTCTTCAGGATTTGATCCCTGATATCTGGATCATCTGGAACACATACTCTATTCCCTATTCTCAATAAGCCATCCTCAGAAACATGAAAACCAGGCTTTGATCCTTTTTCTACTTCTTTTCTCAAGTGGATTAAACGTGGATCTCATAGCTGTCTCTCTTTAATTTGTAGAATGAAATCGTATTGAACCTGGATAGAGGCCATCAATATCATTAAGTTTTGCTCATTCCTAATAGATTTCTTATCACCATTTCCTTCTAATAATTCCCATTGTTTCACAACCAAACTAGCCATAAAATTTATAAATTTTCTACTAAGTGCATCAGCTACAACATTGGCTTTACCCGGATGATATGGAATGGTGCAATCATAATCCTTTAAAAGCTCTATCTATCTTCATTATCTCATATTTAACTCCTTTTGAGTGAACATATACTTTAGACTCTTGTGACCAGTAAATATTTCAGACGTCTGCCCATATAAATAATGTCTCCAAATCTTCAGTGCAAAAATAATTGCAGTCCGTTGCACATGATTCTCCCTCTGGAGAACTAGGACTTATCCCTCCTAGATATTTATCCTGTTGGAGCAACTTTCCTCTTTACATTCTTCCCACTAGAAGTTTCGAAGACCACCATCCCTTTTGGACTACTCCGTCTTACTGAACAACTTGTGCCTTGTTCTGCTCCCGCAAATGCACTTACTAGATTGTGACCCTTTGCCAATACAGTCCCCACTGCCCCCTTCAAGGTCTAGCAACGTGCATATTTTTGCCACCTATGAACATATCCTTTCTATATCGAAGAGAAAGTCCTGATGCTCAATGGCATTAAGTTCCAATTGCACCTTGGGATGGGCATGAACACTCTATCATCCATGTACAAGCCCTTGCATGAGTACTAAAGCCTTTGAGTTAGCAATTCCCCTCACCTTTGTAACCTTTGCACAACTCTTTCAGTTATTGTGCAATACTTCTTAATTTGCATAGTCTCATCTTTCACTAAGCACCCCGCTTTGCCTTGAGCACCATCAAGTTTGGTTGCCAACGTTGAGCCATAGCTCGAACTCAGCTATCCCAATCTTTATGCGTTACGTATTCTTCTTTGCTTGCTTGTCCTCATGGTGCCTCTAGCGCAAAGCGTTGGCCATTCCTCTGAATGCCAATCCTAGATGCCCGCTCCTCTAAGTGACTCCTTTCCCTATATCTTAATGTCTGTTTCCCTCAAATAGTTACACGTGTTGGCTGTCCTCTATATAGCCCCACTAGGTCCCCCACATTTATATGGTGAGTGTTTCTACGTATGCTTGTCCCGCTCTGATACCATAATGTCATGGGCTTAGCTAATTTTTCCTAAGTCATGCAGCACCTATGTATATCCGTCCACAAAGGTCAGCATTCCCTGAGATCTCCTGGGGTCCCTTAGACTTACAAAAGAGAAAACAGGCCAGAAGAAGTAATTCCAATGGGATCCATAAGTAACTGCTTAAATAAACACTTTATAAAACTAATACAAATTACACCCATGGACATTACAACTCTGAAAGGTTGCACACAAAGGATAATAATTCATTACAGACTGAAGTCCCCACAAGTGTTTATAAGACACACTTATATTTATAAGCTAAAATCGACCATAAAGCAAACCAAACTAGGGCTGCTAAGCCTATTGCAAGCCCACTAATTGTTGTACAAGGTATGTACACAAACCGAAGGACACGGACAAATATGAGCATTTCATCGAATACCTTATTTACATTATTGTCTATGATATATGGGTAGCCACCCTTGCACCAACCTGGCCACCCCTACAAGTGACCGCCCCTTGCCCGCAGGCAGCATTGCCTCCGTTGCCAATTACTACAACGAATGCATAGAATAATTATATACGATTCAATCTCATCACATGTAGTTTAAAAGCTAATCTTCTGCATAAGCAACTTGGCTCTGATATCTCTATTAGGAAACCTAGTAGGAGCATCACATGCATAGCAGAAGAGTAAAACAAAATTGGTTTCCCATGTATCTCAAATTGTTATGCAAAGATTGTTATGCGAAAAACCCATAAAATTGAAAACTGCGATATATGAGAGATTGATTACTTAGGGATATCATATATCTCTAAAAATCCAGATCCAGATGGAGAGGATAAAGAAGGTTAAATGTCCTTATCTCTAGTAGTATCTATATAGTGGATCTTTGCGGCAATGCTCCAATCTGTCACGGACAACAATGTAAACAAGGTGTTCGATGAAATGCTTGTGTTAGTCCGTGTCCTTCGGTTTATGTACATATCTTGTACAACAAGAAGCGGGCTTGCAGTAGGCTTGGAAGCCCTAGTTTGATTTGCTTTATGGCCAAGTTTGGCTTGTAAATACAAGTGTGTCTTATAAGCACTTGTGGGGACTTCGGTCTGTAGTGGACCATTATCCTTTGTGTGCAACCTCTCTGAGCTTGTAATGTCCATGGGTGTAATTTGTATTTTGGCTTTATAAAGTATTTTTCTTGAGCAGTTGCTTGTGGATCCCGTGGGAGTTGCTTCTTCCGGCCCGCTTTTTGTAAGTCCGTGGATTTTAGGAGATCTCGGGAGGGCTGACTATGACGGACACGCATGGGTGCCGCGCTTAGGCAAAATCAGCTAAGCCCGTGACAATGTGGTATCGAGGTGACAAGCACACGCAAACACTTGCCATACAAATGTGGGGACCTAGCTAGGTGGAGGACACACGCAACCGCTTAGGGAAACGGACATTGAGATGTAGGGAAAGGAGTCGGAGGAGCGGCATCGTTTGGCATTCGAGGAATAGCCAACCCTCGCGAGTGGCACCACGAGGACAAACAAGCGAAGAAGAATGCGAGCACACAAAGATTGGGATGGTTGAGTTTGAGCTATAGCTCGACGTTGGCAACTAAACTTGACGGTGCTTAAGGCAAAAGCGGTGCTTAGTGAAAGATGAGACCATGCAAAGTGGGATGTGTTGTGTAACGACCAAAGAGTTAGGCAAAGCTCACAGAGGTGAGGGAATTGCTAACTCAAGGATTCGGAACTCATGCAAGGGCTTGTACACGGATGATGAGTGTTCGTGGCCATCCCAAGGCGTGATTAGAACTCGACGCCATGGAGCATCGAACTTTCTTCAACATGGAAAGGATATGTCCGTAGGTGGCTGAAATGTGCAATAAATTCAGCATGTTGCTAGACCTTGAAGGGTGGAGACCGATTGGAGAAGGGTCGCAATCTAGCGTACATTTGTGGGGCGTAACAAAGCACAAGTTCAAGAAGACGGAGTAGTCCAAAGGGATGATGGTCTCAAACTTCCAATGGGAAGTATATAAAGAGAAAAGTTGCTCCAAAGATGATGATATCCGTGAGGGATAAGTCCTAGTTCTCTAGTTGGAGAATCATGTGCAACGGATACATATTGAGGAAGAGTTTCTCAGGGTTATATCTTTATAAAGCTCAACGGACCGAGTGAGCGACGAAGAGTTGTCGCATGATCTCGAAGGAGGTAATGCATTGGGGGATGCATTTCGAGATCAAGTGGGGGAGCAATCCAAGACAACATCATATGAAGGCACACTTAGAGTCGAGGCAGAAATCGAACTCAACAGAGGGCTGACCCGTGGAATGGTGGACGTGAGGGCCACTATCAACTCAGTGCAAATCGAGGAGCAGAGTGACTTGGGTGGAACTCGGTGAAGTATCCAAGTCGTATGAAGGGAGTCGACATAGAAGATGGAACATGGAGTGGAGGCATGGAGCTTTCCTTTGACAGAGGTCAAGGGCATGAACTCTTGTAGAGGCAAGAGTGGGATCATGTCGCTCCATGGGTTCTTCATTCTGATGGGACAGACTTATTTTGCATGGTGCCAAAGATGAAGGGAGCTTCAAGGCACATGCAAGCTACCTCAGAGATGCATTTGATGGAGTAACTAAGGTGATTCAACTTGCGGAGGCAAAGTTAGGATCATGAGACCTTAGTACGGGGCAAGAGGACGCAGAGGCGAGTACTCTTGAAGAATATGCCACAGTGTTGCCATTCAAGTTGTCAGGAAAAAAGAGGTGCATAGCAAGATTGTGCTGGTAGAGGATAGAGGCCCAAGATCCAGACAATGGTGCACCCACTCTAGCGAAGTCAGGGGACTTCAGGAGCTACTAGGTGACGGACTGTCCTAGAGCTATGCTTCATCCAGGAGTAACCCAGGAGTGAGGGGGACGAAGGGGAATTGCCAAGGGAGCGAACTAAAAGTCGGAGATGGCAGAGGCCCTACGATGTGTTGGCAGAGGCCACACGTGGAGAAATCGTAGTCCGAGTTCATCACACGAGAATCTGTATGCAATGGAGATGTCACCAGGAGGCGACATGGTGCGCGGATCGTGGTGGAATAGTTCGTGGCAATGCAATAGCAATCTTGTCCCGTGAGGGACAAAATCATCGAGGTATGATCGGAGTTACCGAGCTCCACTTTGGTGTACGACACAACAAGAAGAAGGGCTATGGATTCAAGGAGTGAATGCCGAGTACAGAGGCGGTCTTCGTGTGTGCATCAAAGCTTGCATTGGATGAAAGCCTTAGTCATCGATATGGGAGCTGACACCACCGAGGAAGAAGTCCAAGTGCACGTATGTGAGTCCCATGGAGGGGACATGATCATGTGAATGATCAGGAGCTGCTGGGAGCTCCACTTCGGTGAACAATGCAACGGCAAGAAGGGCTGTGGATTCAAGGAGTGAATGTCACAGTACCGCAGAGGCGGGTCTTCCGTGTATATACATCGAAGCTTGCATCAGATGAAAGCCTTGGTCGTCAGCATATGGGGGCTGTGTACCACCGAGGGAGTAGTCGATTGCAGTACCGTGAGTCCCATGGAGGGACTTGATTGACCGGAGCTTGGAGAGTTGGCTACTTGGCTCATATTCGCTAAGGGAGCCCGCAAGTCGAGGACAAGGCCGAGTAACGTTGCTACCAAGGAAGCTAAGGAGAACAGAATCGGACTAGCCCGCAACAAGATAGCGGAGGCCATGCATGAGAGTTGCGCCTGCCTCCATCGACCAAGGAGAATCGCTAGGAGGACACGGTGGTGTGGTCGAAAGGCGAGGAAGCGACGACGAGTCCAACGGGCTCAGCTATCCAAAAGAAAAGCGTCGGTTAGAGAGGAGGTGGACTGAGGAGCTCCACGGGCAGGCAGATCTACCGATCGCGGGAAGGGATGAAGATGCAAGGTAGCGGATAGTAGTGCTATGGGCTTGGCGCCATGGTACCGCAGATGTGGGACTTCCGTGAAGTTATCGATCCCTTGCTCTCATGAAGGGACAACATTGGTCGTAAAGGGGCCAAGGAGGTGGAGAGTGCAGAGGCAAACCCAAGTACCAAGACGAGGCAAGAGTCCAAGAAACTTCATAAGACCGATGTCGATGTGCTTCTCATCCAGATAGCAAATTAAGGGACTTGGTTGATGCAGAGTGCTCGACCAAGGAACAAGTAGGCAAGACATGGTACTGCCTTTCTACTCGGGAGGAGTAGGCGGCAAAGGTGATGAAGAACACGATAACCCCAAAGGTGACCAGATCTATCACAGACTTACTCCAAGTTGGGGACTCCAAGTTGGAGTAAACCTTTTGCTCTTTTCGGGCAAAACTTCTTGCATTCCAGAAGTTCAATGGCAGTGGGAAGGTGAATCACCGTAGCTATCCCAAAGCAAGGAGTGCAACCACTTCAAGTGCTTCAGAAGTGTGAGCAAAGAGCAGGCGAATGTTAGTAACCAGCTCAATGCATGAAGTATAAACTCGAGGAGGCAGGAGAAATCAAGTAACCTTTGCTAGGCGAGATTGAGTAACCTTTGCCTTCTCAACTCGAGAGAATGGGCGAAACCGAGTACCCCAGTTCTCTTAACTCGAGGAAGTGAGCGAAGCGAAGCAAACTTTTTGCTCTTTTCGGGCAAAACTTCTTGCATTCCAGAAGTTCAATGGCAGTGGGAAGGTGAATCACAGTAGCTAACCCAACGCAAGGAGTGCAACCACTTCAAGTGCTTCAGAAGTGTGAGCAGAGAGCAGGCGAATGTTAGTAACCAGCTCAATGCATGAAGTACAAACTCGAGGAGGCCGGAGAAATTGAGTAACCTTTGCCAGGCGAAATTGAGTAACCTTTGCCTTCTCAACTGGAGAGAATGGGCGAAACCGAGTACCCCAGTTCTCTTAACTCGAGGAGGTGAGAGAAGCCACCTTACCTCCTCAACTATGAAGAGAATGGGTGAAGTCGAGTATCCCAGTTCTCTTACTTATCCAAGGGAGCTCTGCAAAGTTCAGTGACCCTTCAAAGAAAGCTTATGGAAGACAATGGTTGTCAAATCCTCACCGTTGGTGATTAGTACTATTGAGAGTAGTTTTTTCCACTTCATTTCCCAATTGACTAAGAGGGAGTGATGCGAACATACTTGGAAGTGACAACTAACAGCGGAAGAAGGTTCAATGGGCAAATATTATGGAGAAAGGACCTTAAAAACTTCAAAGTCTGTGAGGTGATGCTCGTTAAAGCTCCAACAAGCATCTACCCGTTCAAGCAATATGAGTATACCGCGACATCGCACATCATAAGGCGTGTCTTTTCCTTCATCGAGGGATCCGCGAGAACCAACAAGGATCAAGACAACTCAGCCAACCCCACACCGATTCAATCATTGGTGAGTTGAAGCAAGATGGCGGATTGGAGTTCGACTACTCAACAACAGTGGAGAGCGGCTAGGAGCCAAAGGCGTGTTGCAGCCAAAGAAGAAGATTAAAGATTCAGAACGCGAGGAGATGCAGCTTTATAGCTTCGACGAGGACGTCGAAGGAATAAGTGGGGGAGAATGTCACGGACAACAATGTAAACAAGGTGTTCGATGAAATGCTTGTGTTAGTCCATGTCCTTCGGTTTATGTACATATCTTGTACAATAAGAAGCGGGCTTGCTGTAGGCTTGGAAGCCCTAGTTTGATTTGCTTTATGGCCAAGTTTGGCTTGTAAATACAAGTGTGTCTTATAAGCACTTGTGGGGACTTCGGTCTGTAGTGGACCATTATCCTTTGTGTGCAACCTCTGAGCTTGTAATGTCCATGGGTGTAATTTGTATTTTGGCTTTATAAAGTGTTTTTCTTGAGCAGTTGCTTGTGGATCCCGTGGGAGTTGCTTCTTCTGGCCCGTTTTCTCTTTTTGTAAGTCTGTGGGATTTTAGGAGATCTCGGGGAGGGCTGACCTTTGCGGACGGACACGCATGGGTGCCGCACGGCTTAGGCAAAATCAGCTAAGCCCGTGACAAATCGTAGCCCAAAACTCGCAACTCTTGTGTACCTTCTCGTAGCACTCGTAGAAGAAGATATGCTATCTTCTTCGCTGCCCTCTTGTAGTAGGGAAGGGCTGATTGACTGAGAAGATAAGAGAGGGAGGAGAATTAGAGGGGACGATCAAAGGTACAACCTATCACTAATGTGTCACCCTTGCCTTCTATTTATAGAGAGTTGCTCAAAAACCCTAATAGAGCCTACCTTAATGGGTATTGGATCTCCATCCAATTCCCACTCCTCTTGGATTATTGGATCTCTATCTAATAATCCCAATTAGCCTCTAATTGGGTCTCATGCAAGGAGTCCATCAATGTTAGGTCACATCCAATGAGAACATGGGCTAATTGGATGGCTCATATCTAATCCTCTACTCGTTGAAACATCCACCATATATGTATGGCCCTTTAGGCCTAATACCGAGCTGGCCATGTGTCCTACCTATCAGAACTCCTTCTAAATCAGTAAATTATTATCCCATAATAATTCACTCAACTCATCGACTATGGAAGTACTAGGCCACTACGCCATAGTCCCCAAACAATATAGGAGATTAAATCCATTGGACCTATCTATCCTTAGTTACCATGTATCTATATTCTCTCATCCACCTAATATCATATATTGGGTATGGTACTGTTATGCCATATATGAAATCCTTTCGGGTCTCGCTCTAGTTAGATTCTTATTGGAAACTCCTTTACTCAATCTGAATTACCCTAGCTAGGGATTTATCTGAGCAAGAACACACGAGATATTCCTTTTGTGATACTAAGAGTGAATGATCCTCTATTGATAATTAATTGCCTTCATAAGGTTGACTACCAATCTCGATATTTAGTTGTACTAGATTTAAAACTTTATAAACCTGTAAGTTCGACGTCAATGAAAGAAGTACTCAAAGAAAACATCTTTGGTATCTCCAGTCTAAGGACTAGACACACAATTCGGACTACGAAATTGCTATTTGACGTTAGGTATCATTAACTATATAATATTTCATAAGTGGATCAGTCAGTGAACTCATTCTCCAATAAGGACTTATACTGTATCCTTAGTGTCCCCACACAAATGGCTATAAGACTACCTACCTCCATTATATGGACGAGTATATAGTACACCAGTTTGTTTGATTATCTCGTTGTCCCTCTTGAGTAACCTATGAACAAGATTATTTTGGATCTGTGTTTAAGGGTAAATCGATCTTATTATCATGATATCATCATAATTCAATTCTCATTGCATAGAACCAAGGACATCATAATATATATATAATAATTAATATAATATGAGAATATACTAATAATAATCATGAGCAAAAAGATTGTGTAGTGTGTCACACGTGTCATCACTCACATGATTGGCTTGCAGGACACCTATAACCAGCAATGTGGTTGATCTTTGTCCATTAGAAAAAGATCAGTATTGGAAACCGGTAGCCTCAAGTAAATAGGAATCGAGAGTGGAGTATGTTACGTGGACCAAACCACTATAAATCTGGTGTGCATTTATTTTCTTCTCTTCATTACTATTGCTTTCGAGTTTAACTGCTTATTACACTTACTCTAAGATAAGCATACTTTCAATATTGGTTTTCATCGAATGAAAATTTTCAAATCAAAATTTTTACAAAAGCACTAATTCACCCCCCTCCCCTCTTAATGTCGATTCGATCCTAACAGTTGGTATTAGAGCTAAGTTTTTTCAAATTAGTTTAATACACAAAAGATACTAAAAGACTTTTTTCAGCTATCAAGAGGGTTACTCTATCACTCGTCCTCCTATATTCAATAGGATGTACTACACATATTGGAAAACTTGAATTAGAGTTTTCTTACTTTCTATGGATTTCAATTTATGAAACATCATTGAAAATGACTTTCAAAAGTCTTTCAATCCAATACATGATTGTAATGATTTTGAAAGAAAATTATTTTATTTGTTTTGTACCTTGGACAAAAATGAATTTAACTATATTTCTATATATGAAACTACTCACGATATTTGGTACATACTTGAAATCACATATGAAGGCACTAGTAGAGTCAAAGAATCTAAGATAAATCTTTTGATGCATAGTTTTGAATTATTTCGAATGAAACAAAGTGAAACCATTGGAGATATGTACACCTAGTTTACGAATGTCATAAATGATTTAAAAGCATTTGGTAAAAGTTTTTCTAATCATGAAATTGTAAACAAGATTCTTAGATCCCTTCCAAAGAACTAGGATCCTAAAGTAACTGCAACACAAGAGGCAAAAGGACTTAAATTATTTTCCACTGAAAGAAGAACTCAGCAATTCATTGATGAGATATAAAATGACTTATTTGACATAATGAACATAAGAACAACTTTCAAAGATTAGGAATGATTTGACACTTAGAACAAAAAAGACCACTTGGGAGAAAACTCAAGTGATAATGATGATGACCTTGAACTCTTCATAAAAAGTTTTAAAAACTTCATAAAACATGAATGTAAGATTAAAAATGAACTAAAAAATAACACAATAACTTGGTATGAATGTAATCGGCTAGGGAACTTCAAAAATAAATGTTCCAAATTAAAGAAGTTGCAAAAGAAGAAAAATACACTCAAGGTGACCTCAGACGAATTAAGTGCATTCGAAGATGAGAAGCAAACAAGTGAAGATGAGGCTCACAACAACGAGGTAAGTAAGTCAAGCAAATCTTTTTTACTTTACAATGAATTACTTGATTCTTTTCATAAATTATTTGATGAAAAATGTTAGTAAGAAATGTAATTTTTTAAAAATATATATATAATTAAAATTTGATGATTTTTTTGTTTTAATAAATCTTTTGATTAAAGATGATTTATGCCTCAATGTTTAAGATTTTCATGTGAAAGCTTATTTTTTGGTTTTAAACAATGATGCATGTTTTTAAAAGACTTGGGCATGCTTGTATAAAATCAATGACAACTAAAAAGAGAATGGATTTTTGTTAAAAAAATTTGCTATCTCTAAAAGCTTTTCAATTTTTTAATAAGAGATTCTTAGTCATTGTTGAATCTATTTTTTATAATACTGAATCTCTTGAACTAAGAAGGTTATTTTGATAATTTGATGCTTTGAATTTGAATGAGTTTCTTCCAAGTCTTACACTTGATACTTGAAATTTTACATAAATCAAGATTTTCTCCTAAGATTTTTTTGTTATTTATGAGGAGATTTGTCAAAATGAATCATGTCTTTTGGTATTCACGAATTGATCTTTCTTGATCTTTCATATTAATATCTTTCATGTCATGATTTTTATATGACTCTTCTATATTTATAGTTGTATATATTATGTTATGATTAGAATTTTGATGTAAAAGAAAGCAAAAGTGCTAGCTTGAATGTTAAACTTACGCATGTTAAAACTCCCTAAGCATAAGTTATTCTTATATTTTTTTTTGGATCATTATCTTGATCACTCAGTTTTTGTGACTTGAGTTCTCTTTTTAAATCAATAACGTTTCCTATCATTTCTTCTATTTACAAAAGAAGAAATTTGTCAAAAATAACTCATGGTCTTTTGGCATTCATGGGATGATCTTTCAATATTGATGATTGAAATATTGGTATAAATTTATCTTTGTCATGATTTGAAAATTGATGTAAAGGGAAAAGAATTACAACATTGTATTATTCTCTTCTTTTTGATAATGATAAAGGGGGATAAAGTATTACTAGCTTGTACATTTCAATGAGAGAAAACTTGCTAGCGTGCATATTATAAAGAGAAGCAAAAAGGTTGCTATCAAAAGAGAAGCAAAATTTTGCTTAACTTCATATTCTGAAGAACTTGCTAGCTTGTATATCGTAAAGGAAGCAAAGAATTTGCTAGCTTGTAGATTTCAAGAAGAAGCAAAATTGCTAGCTTGTACTTCTCACAAAAGAAGAAAGAATTTGTTACTTGCACATATCAAGAATAGCAAAAATTTGCTAAACTTGCACATCTTAAAAATTGCTAGCTTAAATGTCTCAATAACTTGCGTGTTGTACTTTTCTCCTTTTTGTTGATGACAAAGGGAGAGAAGTTATGATGATGATTTAATCATGCATGATATGATGTACTTTAAGGGGGAGAAGTTATGATGATAACTTGAAATTTGTCATGCATGGTATAATATACTTTGATATTTTAAAATGATTTAAAATTCTGCATGCAATACATATAATTTTATAATACATGCAATGATACAATACTCGTGATTTTCTAAATTTAAAGTTTATTTTGATATGTTATATTAATAGGGAGAGTTTAGTTGAAATTTCATCATCAACTAATTATCATCATTCAAAAAGGAGAGATTGTTGAATTTCAGATTTTGATGATGAAATCAATTGATGAAGTTTTAATCTAATCTGTATTTTGAGTGACATAGGACTAGCTTTGATCCAGGATAGGCAAATTGATTAAAGTAGGAAGAATCAATTGGTGGGCCATAGTGGAACATGTTAGAAGATTAGTCGACGTGTCAACAGAAGGCTCTGTGTCATGAGTTCGAGCATCGGACATTGCACCAAGGAGATCCGATATTGTAGAGGTCAACATATTGAATGGGTAATATGCCACAAGAGAGAACAATACACCGAAGGGTCGGACGAAATGTCAGATTAACCAATGACATGCTAAATAACATATGATTTATGCTTTGTAATAATTTATCTAGATTGAAATAGTTTAGAGTTCTAATTGAGTTGGTTTTGAATGTAATTAGGTCATCTCAATTATGGGCCCATTAGGGCAACATTAAGCCTTAATTCGGGTTAGTTTGAGCCCATCAGGAGGCTCATTTCGTTAACTTAGAAGAAGGTACAACTAGGTCAAGAGATGGTATAGCTTAGAGTATGAGAAGTACTCAAACATACTTTTCTGGGATACTGAGCAATGGTACTGCTAGCTGTCGATGGTAGTACCGCCAGTCAATAATAGTATAGCTTATTCCAAGCAGTGGTACTTATTGAATCTCAGATTTTGATAATGAAATCAATTGATGAGTTTGTTGATCTAACATATGTGTTAGAGATGAATGATATAGGATTAACTATAATAATGTAATACAATCAGATGCAGGGCCGGAGTCAAGCTCGAGCATCGGGCTGGGGTTTAGATGATATAGTGAGAACTCGCCAAAAGCTCGTCGAAGATATTAGGGGCTTGCCAGGAGTTCACCGGAAGCTCGCCGAAGGTATTGGGGGCTTACTAGGATTTCATTGAGAACTTGCCAAAGGTGATCGGGAGCTTGTCAAGGATGTGCTAGGGGTTCGCTAGAAGATGATCGAGACTCATTGGGAGTTAGGAAGGTCACTTGACACGTTGGCCAAATTGATTGTATTTGTATGTCTTAGTATGTCATAGTTAACATTGGTTTGGCGTCGAGTTCTAATTGAGTTTAGTTTAGAAGAAATCTAAATTAATTTAAGTGACAAATCATGTCCACATTTGGATTTGGATTCAGCTTAGGTTGAGCTCATTTGGTTGACCTGGAAAGGGGTCAATTGAAGGTACAAGTTGGGAATAGAAAATTATATCTTTTTGTGCTTAAAGATTTTATTTTTCATAACATGATTCCCTTGTGCTTTTGGGTGTAACTAGAACATGGATGTAAAAGAAAAATTATACCATCATATTCATTTTTTTAACAATCACAAATGAAGAGAAAATTGATATCTTAGAAACCAAGTCATTAAATGAAAAGCAAATTAACTTTATTAAAAGTGAATTAGGAATGCTAAACCATCTAAATGCATGATTAGCTCTTAATTCTTCTTGGATGAATTTAAATAAGATGAATTTAATTGTATGGGTAGCTTTTAATTCTTCTTGGATTTCTTGGTTCTTTTTTAGCTATCTTCCGAAATGATTCTCCTTGAAATTGACATTACAAGAATGAGATTGGAAGTTCTTTTTGTGATGATATTTTTATCCTTTCTCAAAAGATTATTTCAATTCATGAATCTTGATGAATATTTACAAAAGAAAACTATGTGACATGAACTTTTATGATGCTTGATATGAGATCTATTTTGTATCCTCTCTCAAAAATTATTTTAATTCATGGATCTTTTATATCCTTTATGAATGCTTTTGAATGTATCACTCCATAATTATTATTATTTTTTTGGATACTAAATTTTTGGATCTTTGACATCCCCTCCGTCATTTCTTCTTATTTACAAATGGGAAGAAAAATTTTAATGAGAAAATTATGTCTCTTATCCTATTTTACTCAAGGGGAGCAATGATGCACTAAACTTTTAGATATATAATTAATATTTTACAAATACGAAGAAATTTGACACATGATAAGATTATGTGCCTTGAAATTATTTGCTCAATATTTTATATTTTTATTGTTGACAAAGGGGGAGAAATGACATATTGATGACACATATAGAAAAATGGTAAAATGGGCATTTCTCTTTTTATTGATAAAGGGAAAAATGATTGATGATTTAAGAGGAAAAATTTTTAATAAACAAAGGGAGAGAAATTATTGATGACTTAAGAGGAAAAATTTTACATTTTTGTATGACTATGCATGAAATATTGCATATATTGCAATTGATGTTACATCATTTCTAAAGTTGATAAATGAATGTGATATTATATCTATCATGATACTTGAATTCAAAAGTATTTGGTTCTCTTGAATTTAAGTTTACTTTATTTGGATTGTGGTATAGAGATAGGGGGAGTTAAGGTTAACTCCCGTCATTAATTGATTATCATCATCAAAAGGGGAAGATTGTTGAATCTCGGATTTTGATGATGAAATCAGTAGATGAGTTTGTTAATCTAATATATGTGTTAGAGAAAAATGATACAGGATTAACTATGACAAGCTAATACATCATGTGTTGGGCCAGAGTCCAGTTTGGGCATCGGGCCGGGGTTCGGAAGATGTAGCGGGAACTCATCGGGAGATCACTGAAAGCTCGCCGAATGTATCGACGGCTCACCAGGGGTTCAACGGAAGCTCGCTGAAGGTATCAGGGGCTTGCTGGGAGTTCACCGGGAGCTCGCCAAAGGTGATCGGGAGCTTGTTAGGGATGTGCCAGGGATTCGCTAGATGATGACCGAGACTCGCCAAGAGTTCACCGGAGGTTACTGGGAAGATCGTCGAGAGTTGGGAAGGTCACTTGATACATTAGTTAAATTATTGTATTTGTATACCTTAGTATGTCATAGTTAGCATCAGTTTACTATCGAGTCCTAATTAAGGTAAATTTATAAAGAATCTAAATTAACTCAAGTGAGGCAAACTGGGTCCAGGTTTGGTTTGGATTGAGCTCAGGTTAGCTCATTTGGCTGACTTGGAAAGGGATCAATTGAAGGTATAAGTCAGGAATAGAAAAGTGAATGAATCACCTTTTATGGTATTCCCAGCAATTGTACCTACTGGTTACAAGTGCCCTACAAGCCAATCAGATGAGTGACGACACATATGACACGCTGCATGATCTTTTTGCTTAAGATTATTACTGGTATATTCTCACATTATATTATCTGTTGCATATATATATTGTGATGTCCTTGGTTCTGTGCAATAGGAATCAGATCGTGATGAGATCACGATCATAAGATCGATTCACTTTTAAACTCATATCCTAAATAATTTTAGTCATAGGTTACTCGAGAGGGACATTGAGATAACTAGACAGACTGATGTACTATATACCCATCCATATGATAGAGGCGGCTGGTCTTATAGCTACTTATGCGGAGACACTAAGGATACGGTACAAGTGCTCATTGGAGAATGAGTTCACTGATTGATCTACTTATGGAATGTTGTATGGCTGATGATACCTAATGTTAGAGAGTGATTCCATAATCTTAGTTGTGTATCTGGTCCTTTGACTTAAGACATCAAGGATATCTTGTATGAGTACTCCTTTCTTAGATGTTAAACTTTTATGTTTGGAAAGTTTCAGATCTGATACAATTGGTTATCAGGATTGGCAGCCAACCTTATGAAGGTAATTGAGTGTCAATAGAGGATCATCCACTCTTGGTATCATGAGAAGAATATCCCCTATGTGCTTGCTCAGACAAATCCCTAGCTAGGGTCATTCGGATTACGAGAGAAAGAGTTCTCCGATAGAATCTGATTAGAATAGGATAAACATATTTCATATATGATCAGACATTACCATGTCTAATATACGGTCTCTGGGATATTAGATGGATGAGGGATTAAAGATATACAGTAATTATGGATAAACAGGTCCGATGGATTTGATCTCCCTATATCATCTGGGGTCTCTGGCATAGTGGCCTAGTACATCCATAGTCGATGAGTCGAGTGAATTATTATAGAGATAATAATTTACTAGATCAGAAGGAGTTCTAATGGGAGTGACTCACGGCCAGCTCGATATCAGGCCTAGAGGGTTAGACGCATATGGTGGATGCTTTAGCGAATAAAGGATTGGATGGAGATCCAATTAGCCCCTATTCTTATTAGATGAGATCCTAAGCTGACAGGCTCCTTGTTAAGACCCAATTAAAGGCCTAAGGATATTATTAGATAGAGATCCAATAATGCAAGATTAGTGGATAATTGAATGAAGATCCAATACCCACTAAGGCAGGAGCCCGAGGGTTTTTTGTGGCTCTCTATAAATAGGAGAGGAGACTTATGGTTGATAAGTTGTGGCTCTGGCCTCTCCCTCCTATTCTCCTCCCTCCCTCTATACAAGAGTTGTGAGAAGTTTCGTTGTAGAAATATATCATGTGGATACTACTAGAAAGGAGGATGCTTGACCTCCTTCATCCTCTCCATCTGGATCTAGAAATACAAGGATATATGATCTCCCTAGGTAAAATAATCTCTTACATGATACAATTTTTTGGTTTTTATGGCTTTCTCGTGCCCCAATCTTTTGCACAACAATTTGATCTACGTGGTAAATTGATTTTTTGTTTTGATTTCTACTCCACATGTGATGCTCCCGCTGAGGTTTCCCAATAATGGTATCCAAGCCAAGGTTTTCATACAAAAGATTGATTTTAAACTACATGTGATGAGATTGAATAGCGTAAAATCGTTCTACGCATTCTTGCTGCATTTTTGCGACAAACACAAAGAGGAAAGGGGGTTGCTGACCGTAGCTAGGTCCTCTACAAGGGCGGTCGGCCAAGGCCAAGCCCTCTGTAGGGGCAACTGCAAGTGGCCAAGGCTGCCAACAAGGGTGGCAGTCCACGGCCAGCCTGCAAGGGGCGGCGCTTGTCCATGGCCTGCCCACAAAGGGTGATGCTTGTCGGTGGCCAGGCCGCATGGGCAGCATCCGCGGCCAGCCCGTAGAGGAGCGATGTCCACAGAGATGCGACTTGTGGGCACTACAGTCGCCTGCCCATGAGGTGCCTCATGAGGGCAGCGGCTCCTGCTGTAGGGGCAATCACCCATGTACAATTCAGCCGCCAATGGCACGCAGCCCTATCGCCCGCGTAGGGGCGGTGACGACGACATAGAGGGGGCAAGAGGGGTTAGGGTAATCCTTTTGATAAAAGGATGATCCTACCACTCTGAATTTAAAAAATTTTGAGGACTGTCCTCGTGTACAGAATTCCCAAAATACCCTTAATAATTCTAAAAATTTCAAGGGCTGTCCTCTCATCCAAAATTATGAAAATACCCTTGATAATTCTTGAAAGTTCGAACATATCCTGATTTCTAAAAAAATAATTAATTAACTAATTTAATTAATTATTATAGATCTAGTAATTCTACATATGATGTAATATATATGTGATGTATGATGTTGATGGATTATCATGAGTCATGTGTTGTGATGTATGTAATTATGATGATTATTATTATTATTGGGGCCTATGAGCCTCTATTTTTCTCATTAATTATCGGGCCTGCATGCTTGTGATTATTTGTAGTTACATGGATATGCATAGTGAAAGCGTGGAGGTGACAATAGGACCCACGATGCCATGGCAGGAGATCATGACGCATGGTGATGCAATGATCCGACGGAACCGATGATGAGGAGATCAACAATCACAGGGCATGGAGATGCACCAATACACACATAGATCTTATTATGAGTGATTAGGCTTATTGTCTTGGGCTTAATCATATTAGGTGACGGCTCATGATTATCCGATGTAACTTGTATATGTAATGTGTTATACACATACTAGATATACGTATATATATTTGCATGTGATATAGATAAATATATTAAATATATATGTGTGTGACACGACATATTAGGAGTTTGATACAAAATAAAAACCCCTCCTATGATAATATTAAGTCGGTAAGTATGAGGTAATAAGATTGATCTACGTGGCCTTCCATCATTATATGAAGAAATTAAATCATGACATAGGTTGAGTTGGTCAAGTCCTTCGAGGCTCACCTATCTATGTGATCGAGTTCTTGCCTACAACATAGAGATGTCACTGATGACCTGAGGACATGGTATGCTTGGTCGAGGGTATATCATTAAATTAGACTCATCTTGTAATGATGGTGATGACTTAATTGAATATCATGGTTGGTTGAGTCCCTCAAGTCTATGATGATTTAGAGGTCGAACTTGATGATAATCACAAGGAGTTATGATTGGCAATAGTTGTCTATCTTTTTATCACGGACTTAGCTGATTTGCCTAAGCCATGCGGCACCCTAGCGACACTCTCAAGGACTTAACTGAATTTGCCTAAGTCGTGGAGCAACCTTGCCTACTATTTTGGACTTAGCTAGGATTGCCTAAGTCCAAAATAGTTGATTAGCTTAGAAACACCCAAAGCGTTATCTGTCCATAAAGGGTCAGCCCACTTGCAACCTCGTGTGGTCCCGTAAGACCTGCAAAGAAGAAGTTGATTAGCTTAGAAACGAGCGACGGACAAGTCCCGACGTCTCGTAAAGCAGGAAGCTATACAAGCAATTCATCGAACACCTTGAGTGCAGCAGAGAAAAGAGAGAAAGAGAGCGAAACAGGACTTTAGAGGGTTGTAAGAATAGTCGCAAGTCCATAAATGATAGTTCCCAAGGTATCAGAAACAAGACATGTCCAATTGTTGATTAAAGCTTACGCCCGACATATACCCGAAATCCCATCCAGGTCGGTGCCACCCAGGGGGTTACAAGGCATTGAAATGACTGATATTTTACACCACTCAGAGTGGTCACAGTAGCATATGAAAAAGACCCAAAAATGGGGCTATTTTGGGCTGTTTTGGCTCCACACAACGAACGATCATTCTGTAGCCTTCTACACTACTTTCGCTCATATTTCTTAGGTTAAAACACATAAACTCAAGGCCAAACAAGCTACCAAACATCTGTACAAACAAGAAAAAAGCCATGAATGATTCACTGAGAGAAGATGTTACGGTTGAATGATAATCGTTCATGACATTCTCCCCCACTTAAACTATCGATGCCCTCGTCGACACTTTGTCACGGGCTTAGCTGATTTTACCTAAGCTGTACGGCACCCATGCATATCCGTCTATAAAGATCAGCTCTCCCTGAGATCTCCTAAAGTCCCATAGACTTACAAAAAGAGAAAACGGGCCAGAAGAAGCAATTCCCATGGGATCCACAAGCAACTGCTCAAGAAAACACTTTATAAAGCCAAAATACAAATTACACCCATGGACATTACAAACTCAGAGAGGTTGCACACAAAGGATAATGGTCCATTATAGACCGAAGTCCCTACAATTGCTTATAAGACACACTTGTACTTACAAGCCAAATTTGGCCATAAAGTAAATCAAACTAGGGCTGCTAAGCCTACTGCAAGCCCGCTTCTTGTTGTACAAGATATGTACCTAAACCGAAGGACACAGACAAATACGAGCATTTCCTCGAACATCTTGTTTACATTATTGTCCATGACAACTTGGTAGTAGGCTTTGACGTGGGCTTTTTCATGTCATAGGGTGTCTTCTGGCTCCCAACTGACTTATGTTCGAGGAAGCTTTTGCTACTTCACTAAATACTCAATTTGTTGTGCTCCATTGAGTAGCTTTGTCTTACGATCCACCAGAATAGTTTCAACTCACTTCTTGTAAAAGGCTCTGGTGGGGGGTAGTCGAGTTGAAACATTTCAAGAATCATCTTGCGGATCTGAGTGGTAGACTTTCAAGTTGCTCTCATGGAAGACGTTATGAATTCTGAACCATGCTAGCAGTTGTAACTTGTATGAGACATTGCCTACCCTGCTGACGATTGGGAAAGGCCCTTCTCCAAGGTTGTTCCTTCTTTACCAACTCCATTAATGGAGATGTGCGCTTCGAATATCCAGTTATGAAGCACTGATAATAGTTGATTTACCCAAGGAAGAATCTCAACTCTAGAACCTTCTTTGATTTTCGCCAGTCCGCCACAGCTTGCACCTTAGACTTATCTATTCAGATGGAACCATTGCCAATTTGATGCCCTAAGAATAAAATTTTCGTTTGGGTGAAGTAGCACTTTTCCCTCTTCATGAATAAGGTGTTCTCCCTGAGAACTTTAAAAATTGTTCGGAGGTACTTAACATGCTCCTCAAGTGTTTGGCTATAGACGACGATATCATCTAAGTAGATGACCACAAACTTGTCTAAATACTTCTTGAACAGTTGGTTTATTAGAGTGCAGAATGTGGCCGGAGCATTAGTTAAGCCAAAAGACATCACTAAGAACTCAAATGCTCCATACCTGATCATACAGGTAGTCTTTATCTCATCACCTTCTGCAATGCACACTTGCCAATACCTCGACCGAAGATTGAGTTTGGAGAAGTACTTTGCCTTGCCCAATTGATCGAACAAGTTCGCGATGAGCGGGATGGGGTACTTATTCTTCACCGTTATCTTGTTATGGGCTCGATAATCAATACATAATCGAAAGCTCCTATCTTGTTTCTTCTAGAAGAGGATTAGAGCTCCGAAAGGTACTTTTGAACTATGGATAAGACCACCACTTAGCAGTTCATATAACTGCTTCCTCAGTTTTGCCAACTCGAGAGGGGTCATGCGGTATGGTGGTCTCGCTAGAGGCTTAGCTCCTAGCTCCAGCTCAATCCAATAATCCACACCTCTACGTGATAGTAGAGTTCTTGGTAACTCCATTGGCATCACATCTAAGAACTCCTTCAGGATGTTTGCCACAATAGCAGGTTCTTGAATGACCTCCCCGTCAAGTGTCTCTAGCTTCATATCAGCTATAAGGTTAATTCACCTTTTTATACCCATTTGTTCAATTATAAAGCTGATATTTGTTGTGGATCATTGGTTCCTCCTCGTGAAATTAGAACCATGCAGGGATCGTCCCCTCCCATTAGATATAGGAAGTTCAGGAATGACATTGGCACCAACTTCACCGTGTGCATGAACTCCATTCCGAGAATCACTTGGAAGTCGTCCAATAGCACCGCCATCAAGTTTATGCTCCTGCTCCATGTTCCGATCTTGATGGGGACCTCCTTTGCTCATTCGAAGATCCGTTTGGCCTTCGAGTTCACAGCCTTTATACGACTGAGGCTCTTCTCCAAGATTAATCACAATCGCTTAGCTTTTCGATCGGTAATAAAATTGTGGGTAGTACCCGTGTCCACCATTGCATGGGTTGTACGGCCATTAAGCTTGAAGCACATATATCAACTTGCTGCTTCCTGCCTTCGGTGGCCTTGCCTTTGTGTTCTCCCCCACTTGACCCTGCAACGTATTCAACAAATGTATTGCTCCTATCCTAGGACCTTGCAATACCTCATTATCGTTATTGGATTCAGAACTGCTCGAACTAAGGGTAATAGCTTTGCCCTTATCTAACTTACGGGGCTATATTGGTGTAGTTAAAGCATTAAATGCATGCTTTTGTGGGCACTCCCTAACCATGTGTGGTCCTCCACACAAGAAGCATCCACCAGACTTTGGGACTTTACCTTTTGAGCTCAGTCTCTTATGAAAATTCTTTCTTCTTTTGTTCGCCCCCAGACTCCTTCACTCGAGAGTATTTAGTTGGGTAATTTTCCGAAGATTATTTTTTCTTTCTCAAATCCTCTGAAGAAACAAAGTTAGTTAGTCTTTTTGTGACTACAATTGCCCCGACTACATCAGTGGCATTCCTCCGATGCAGTTCTTGTTGTGCCCATGGCATCAAGCCATCAAGGAAGCTGAATAGCTTATTTTTTTATGACATGTCCTATATATTTAGCATCAGTGCTGAAAATTGTTGCACATAGGCTCGGATTGTTGTACTTTAGTGGAATTGTCTTAGTTTCCTTCTTACAACAAACACTATATTCTCAGGCAAGAACTGAGTTATCAACTCTCGCTTCAAATCTCCCCATATATCCACTCGACATCGGCCTTGTTGGATCTCTTCCCAACAGCTTCGCCACCAAAGTTTTGCATCCCCATTCAAATACATTATTGCTATAGCAACTTTGGTCTCTTCAGAATCGAGCCTTGTAGTACGAAAATATTGTTTCATGTCGAATAGAAAATTTTTAAGCTCTTTGGCATCCCTAGCACCCCTGTAGCAATGTAGCTCCGGTGCCCTAAAGTTTTATGGTGACGCAGCACAGGTATTGTTCCCTCCCACATCAAGAGTCGTTGTTAACACCATCACCTTAGCCGTGAGTTCCGCCACAACTTCGTGTAGATGTTGTATGGAATCTTTAGTGTCCTCTGTCTGTTGATCGATCAGGGATTCAGCTTTCTTGATCCGAGATTCAGCTTCTTCTTGTGAGCTCTCTACCCCAAGGAGCCTTCTTTGGCCTTGGTAGAGTTCCTCTAAGGTCACTTCAAGAACATCAAGGCGGGTTTCCGCTGTTGTAAGTCTCTCCTTATGGCTCTTTTTTCCGGTTGGTGCTCTAGATGGTGCCCCCTCCACTTATGGAGAACACCCAACTTCACGCTCGTCTTGTTCACTATCGCGCTCCTCATGAGCGGCTCTAACAGTTTGTGAGCGAGTTTGCACTTGCAGCCCACCTGCGGTTGCTTGGAGCAAGGATCCAACTTGCCCCATTTTGCTTGATGCACCACGATGTTTCACTATGGGAGATTGCGAATCATCTCCGCTATTCATTTAAATTGCTTGCTTGCTCTGATATTGCACTGTCACGAACTTAGCTGAATTTTCCTAAGCTGTGCGACACCCTAGTGGCACTCTCGAGGACTTAGCTAAAATTGCCTAAGTCGTGGAGCAACCTTGTCCACTGTTTCGGACTTAGCTGGAATTGCCTAAGTCATAAAATGCCTAAAGCGTTATCTATCTGCAAACGGTCAGCCCACTTGTAACCTCGTGTGGTCCCGTAGGATGTGTAAAGAAGAAGTTGATTAGCTTAGAAACGAGCAACGGACAAGTCCCGATATCTCGCAAAGCGGGAAGCTATAAAAGCAATTCATCGAACACCTTGAGTGCAGTAGAGAAAAGAGAGCAAGAGAGTTTAACAGGACTTTAGAGGGTTGTAAGAACGATCGCAAATCCACGAACGACGGTTCCCAAGATATCGGACGTAAGACGAGTTTAATTATTGATGAAAGCCTACGCCCGATATATACCTGAAACCCCATCCAACCCTGTGCCACCCGAGGGGTTCCAAGGTGTTGAAATGGTTGACATTTCGCACCACTCATAGTGGTCATCGCAGCACACAGAAGACCCAAAAATGGGGCTATTTTGGGCTATTTTGGCTCTATGCAACGAGCGATCGTTCTTCTACAACCTTCCACACTAGTAAAAACACATAAACTCAAGACAAAACAAGCTGTCAAACATCTATACAAATAAGAAAAAAGCCATAAATGGTTCATTGAGCGAAGATGTTATGGTTGAGCGATAACCGTTCGTGACATTTTTGACTTAGTGTAATTGGTCGAGCCCCTCGAGGTTGCACTAAGACGCCAATTAGATCTCGATCCCCACTATGAGTCTACCAGATACTTTCATCTCACTTGTCGAGGGTATCATATGATTTGCTTGAAAAATAGTTAGACTATATTAAGATAGAAGTTCATATCTTAATTAGTATTTTCTGTAAAATTTACATGTTATTTATTTATATTATATCTCGTTTATCAGAAACATATCGCTTACAAACCCCCTGCATAGCATACTTGAAGCCAATCACTTCACTGATCAAAATTACATGGATTGGCTCTGTAATTTAAGAATTATTCTCATTATGAAGAAAATTGTATATGTCCTTAATACGATTGTGCCCACTGTCACGGGCTTAGCTAAAGTTTGCCTAAGCCGTGCGGCACCCTCGCGGCCCCCCCCCCGAAGACTTAGCTGAAATTGCCTAAGTCGTAGAGCAACCTTGCTCACCATTCCGGACTTAGCTGGGATTGCCTAAGTCATGAAACGCCCAATGCGTTTCCTGTCCGCAAAGGGTCAGCCCTCTTACAACCTCTTAAGGTCCCGTAGGACATACAAAGAAGAAGTTGATTAATTCAGAAGCGAGCGACGGACATGTCCCGACGTCTCGCAAAGCGGAAAGCTGTACAAGCAATTTATCGAACGCCTTGAGAGCAGCAAAGAAAAGAGAGAAAGAGAGCGAAATAGGACTTTGGAGGGTTGTAGGAACGGTCGCAAGTCCACAAACGACGGCTCCCAAGGTATCGGACGCAAGACAAGTTCAATTGCGATGAATGCCTACGCTCGACATATACCCGAACCCCATCCAGGTGCCACCGGGGTTCCAAGGTGCTGAAATGGCTGACATTTCGCACCGCTCAAAAAGGTTGTCGTGGCACATGAAAAGACCCAAAATGGGGCTGTTTTTGCTTGGCTCCAGTGAGCGATCGTTCTGCAGCCTTCTACACTACTTTCGCTCATATTTCTTAGGTAAAAACATGTAAACTCAAGGCAAAACAAGCTGCCAAACATATGTACAGGCAAAACAAGCTGCCAAACATATGTACAAGCAAGAAAAAGTGACGAACGGTTCAAGGAGCAAAGGCATTACGGTTGAGCGACGACCGTTTGTGACACCACGTTAGAGGAAAGGACAAGCAAGGATGAGATCACTTGCTTTGTGAAGTATAAAGACAGTCCTAAAGGATAACCTATATGTTGATCTTATACTTCAGTCCCTATCAGATTCCTTTTTATAGTTCATTATTAACTTTAATATAAGTATGTTTGAGGTGTCCCTAGGCTCCTCAATATGTTGAGGGAAGCTGAGAGTGCCATCAAGAAGGAGAAAAGAGAGTTCTCTATATTGGTAAGACCAATAAGAAAAGGAAGGCTAGCAAGACCCTTAAGAAGGACAAGGGCAAAAGAAGGCTGGGTAAGACAAAGGTTGCCAAGAAAGACTTGACAAAGGACAAAGGACAGTGCTTCCACTGCGGCCAAGACAGGCATTGGAAGAGGAACTATAAGGACTATCTTGCAGATAAGGCGAAACTGAAGCTTGGAGAAGCTTTAGGTATATTCATGATTAGTCTGCACTTGTCAGATTTTCATGATAACATATGGGTATGGGATACTGGAAGTGTTTATCATATCTGCAACTCGTTGCAGGTTCTGGCAAGACCTAGGAGATTGGCCAGAGGCAAGATGGGCCTCAAGATAGGCAATGGAGCAAGAGTTGATGTAGTTGCTATTGGGGAGGTCACCTATAGCTACTTGGTGGAGCTATTATTGCATTGGATGCATGCTCTCTCTATTATCAAAAATATTATTTTCATCTCTTATTTGACAATTAGTGGATATAAATTAGTTTTTGAGAAAAATAGTTGTTCAATAATTATAGATGATGAGATCATTACTAGAGGGACCCTGATAAATGGCTTATATGTTTTAGATACTTCTTTGCACATCATGAATATAAATATGTTTAAAAGGAAAAGAGATAAGGTGAATAATATATACCTACGACATTATAGGCTAGGTTATATACATGAGGGAATGATTCAAAAGTTGCTGAAAGATGGATACTTAGATCCATGATGAGTTTCACTGACCTACTCATCTCATTCTAGGGGTACACCCAAGAGACCACATCTTACCTTTGCTAGTTACAGGTGCCCTACAAGCCAATCACGTAAGTGATGGCACGTATAACACATTGTGTAATCTTTTTGCTTATGATTAATATTGACAGATTCTCACATTATATTATCTATAGCATATATACTGTAATATCCTTGATTCTGTTCAATGAGAATCAGATTGTGATGATATTACGATAATGAGATTGATTCACCTTTAAAAATAGATTCTAAATAATCTTGGTCATAGTTTACTCAAGAGGGACATCGAGATAACTAGATAAACTAGTGTACTATATACCCGTCTATATGATGGAGGCGGCTGGTCTTATCGCCACTTGTATGGAGACACTAAGGATATAGTACAGGTGCTCATTGGAGAATGAGTTCACTGATTGATCCGCTTATGGAATGTTGCATGGTTAATGGTACTTAATGTCAGATAGTGATTCCATAGTCCTCGTTGTGTATATGGTCCTTAGACTTGAGACACAAAGGATGACTTGTACGAGTACTCCTTTCTTTGATGCCAAACTTACAAGTTTGAAAAGTTTAATATCTGGTACAGTTGGTTATCGGGATTGGTAGCCAACCTTACAAAGGCAATTGAGTGTCAATAGAGAATCATCTACTCTCGGTATCATGAGAGGAATATCCCATATATACTTACTCAGACAAATCCCTGGCCAAGGTCATTTGGATTGAGAGAGAAAGAGTTCTCAAGAGAATCCAATTAGAGTGAGACTATGATAGATTCTGTATGTGACCTGACAGTACCATATCCAATATACGGTCTTTGGGATATTAGTTAGATGAGGGATTATAGATACACGGTAATTGTGGACAGATAGGTCTGATGGATTCGATCCCCCTATACTGTCTGGGGACTATGACGTAGTACCCTAGTACATCTATAATCGATGAGTCGAGTGAATTATTATAAGGATAATAATTCACTATATCAGAAGGAGTTCTGATGGGAGTGACTCACGGCCAACTCGTTATCGGGCCTAGAGGGTCACACACATATAGTGGATGCTTCAGCAAATAGAGAATTGGATGGAGATATAATTAGCCCCTATTCTCATTAAATGAGACCCTTTGCTGATTGGCTCATTGATTAAGGCCCAATTAGATGCCTAAGGATATTAGTGGATAGAGATCTAATAATGCAAGGTTAGTGGGTAATTGGATAGAGTTCCAATACCCACTAACGAAGGAGCCCTAGGGCTTTTTTTATGGCTCTCTATAAATAGGAAGGAGACTCATGGTTGATGGGCCACAGCTTTAGCCACCACCTCCTATTCTCCTCTCTCCCTCTGTTCAAGAGTTGCAAGATCAGATTGGAGGAGTTTTGATGTAGAGATCCATCGTATGGATACCATTAAAGAGGAGGACGCTTGACCTCTTTCATCTTCTCCATCCGGATCTTGAATACAAGGATATACGATCTCCCTATGTAAAATCAATCTCTCAAACATCATGTGTTTTTTATTTTTGCAGTTTTTCTCATGACCCCATTCTTTTGCATGACGATTTGATCTATGTGGGAAATCAATTTTTATTTTAATTTTTGTGGCGCATGTGATGCTCTTACTGAGGTTTCCCAATAGTGGTATCAGAGCCAAGGTTTTCGTGCGAAAGATTAGTTTTAAACTGTGTGTGATGAGATTGAATCATATAGAATTGTTTTACGCATTCTTGTTGCGTATTCACAGCAAACGCAGTGAGAAGGAGGATGGGCAGCCAGCCATGGCCAAGCCTCTTGCAGGGGCAGCTAGCTATGGCCTTGCCACTTGCAAGGGAGCGGTCAGGACAAGGCCCTCGACAGGCACCGCGCACGGTCTTAACGCGACGTAGGGGCGGTTATAGGCCCCAAGGGTTGGCTACCAGTGGTCAACCCGCAAGGGGCTGGTCGCCCGTGGTGAGGCCGTAGGGGCAACGCCCACCCACGACCAGGCCACAAGGGTCGACTGCCAGCGACGAGGCCACAAGGGTAGTGCCCACTCGCGGCCAGCCCATAGAAGGGCAGCGGCGGCGGCGACAACGCAGAGAGGGAAGAGGAAGACCTATGGCATTCCATTTGAAAAAAGAACTATTTTGCCCCTCTGAATTTGGAAAATTTTGAGGATTGTCCTCGTGTACAGAATTCTCAAAATACCCTCAATAATTCTGAAAATTTCGTGGACTGTCCTCTCATCTAGAATTATAGAAATGCCCTTGATAATTCTGAAAATTTTGAGTATTATTATTATTGGGCCTACGAGCCTCCATTTTTCTCATTTATTGTCGGGCCTGCGTGCCTGTGATTATTTATAATTAGATGGAGAGGCACGACGGGAGCGTGGAGGTGACAGCGGGACCCACAATGTCGTGGCAAGAGATCACGCCACATGGTGATGCGATGATCCGATAGAATCAATGATGACGAGATCAACAATCATGGGGCGTGGAGATGCGCCGATGCACACATATATCCTATTGTGAGTGATTAGGCCCATTGGTTCAAGCTTAATTATATTAAGTGACGGCTCATAATCATCTAATGTGGCTTACATATGTGAGGAGGAGAGTACCTGAGTATGGAGTTCACCCATTTCCTCAAGGACAATGAGATTCTATCGCAGTGGACACCTCATATATACCTCAGCACAATGGTATATCAGAAAGGAGGAATCGCATGCTGTTAAACATTATATAGTCTATGATGAGTTTCGCTGACCTACCTGTCTCATTCTAAGGGTACGCCCTAGGGACCATAGCTTACCTTCTGAACAGAGTTCCATCAAAATCGGTAGCGACTACGCCATATGAGATATAAAAAGAAAAGAAATCTGATCTTAAGATTATTAAGATTTGGGACTATCATGCCTATGTTAGAAGACACAACCCCGATAAATTAGAATTAAGGATAAAATGGTGCATATTCGTGAGATACCCAAACTTATGGGTATTATTTCTATCACCCCAAAGACCGAAAGGTCTTTATTGCTAAGAGAGTAATGTTCCTTGAGAAGGAAAACATTCTTGATGGAAACAGTGGGAGCAAGATAGAATTGAGCGAGGCTAGAGAACTTAGCTCAAGTACCATTCCAGAGCCCAAGTTTGTTCAGGTATCTAACACACAAGTTCCAACTTTGCGTAGGTCTAATAGAGTATCCCACCCTCCTGAAAGATATGTGGGACATCTCAGTGGAGATGACTCTTAGGATGTTGATCTTCAGACTGACGAGGAGGCTATTATGAGTATAGACTCCGGGAAGTGGCAAGAAGCCATGAGTTATGAGATGAATTTTGTGTACTCTAACAAGGCTTGGAACCTTGTGGATGCACCTGAGGGTATTGTACCTATTGGTTGCAAATTGATCTTCAAGAAGAAGATCATAGTGGATGAAAAGGAAGAGACCTATAAAGCAATACTGGTAACTAAAGGATATTGTCAAAGACAAGGAGTTGACTGTGACGAAACCTTTTCACCTATAGCCATGCTCAAGCCCATTACAATTATTTTGAAAATTATAGCACACTATGACTCAGGTTGCTTAGATCTATTTATGGATTAAAGCAAACTTCTAGAAGTTGGAACATAAGATTTGATGATGTGATCATATCTTATGACTTTGTTAAGAACGAAGATGAGTCTTGTGTGTACAAGAAGGTAAGTGGGAGCACTATCACCTTCTTGGTGCTATATATGGATGACATCCTAATCATTGGGAATTATATAAGAATGTTCTCCACAGTAAATGCTTGGCTATCTATAAACATCTCCATGAAAGACTTAGGAGAAGCATCCTATATTTTGGGGATCCGAATCTATATAGATAGATCCAAGATGATGCTTGGCTTGTCCCAATCTAAGTATATAGACTCCATTATCAAAAGGTTTGGCATGGAGAATTCCAAGAGAGGTCTCATACCAATGAGATATAGAATATCACTTTCTAGGAGTATGTCTCAAAGACTCTTAAAGAAAGGACAGACATGGATAAGATACCCTTTACCTCAGCGATAGGGTCTATCATGTATGTGATGCTATGTACCAGGTCTGATATAGCACATGCTCTGAGTGTCACGAGCAGGTATCAGGTAGATCTAGGTTTAGAATATTGGAAGGCAGTAAAGTATATCCTTAAGTTCTTGAGAATAACTAAGGATCTATTACTGGTATATGGAGGAGGTAGCTTCCAGGTTGAGGGCTACATGGACTCGAGTTTTCAGTCCGACATTAATGATAGTAAGTCAAATTCAAGGTATATTTTCACCCTAAATGAAGGAGTAGTAAGCTTGAAGAGTTCTAAGCAAGATACTACTGTTGACTCGACCATAGAGGCGGAATACATTGCTGAAGTAGAAGTAGCAAAGGAAGGGGTGTGGATGAAAAAGTTCATCAGATATTTTGGAGTTATACCATGCAGCTTGGAGCCGATTCTCATATACTACAACAGTGACAAGGCAATAGCTCTAGCAAGGGAACCCAGGTCTCATCAAAATTATTTTGAGGAGGTTCCAGTATATTAGAGTGATTATAACCCATAAAGATATAACAATGGAAAGAGTTCCATCAGAAGATAACATTGCAGATCCATTGTCGAAGCCACTAGCTCATATTGTATTTGAGCGTCATAGGAGTCTGATAGGGATCAAACACATAGGTGATTGGCTTTAGGTCAAGTGGCAGTATTGCTAGTTACAGGTGCCCTGCAAGCCAATCACGTGAGTGATGGCAAGTACGACATACAATGTAATCTTTTTGCTTATGATTAATATTGGCATATTCTCAAATTATATTATCTGTAGCATATATATTGTGATGTCCTTGGTTCTATGTAATGGGAATCAGATCGTGATGAGATTATGATAATGAGATCAATTCACTTTTAAACACAGATCCTAACTAATCCTGGTCATAGATTACTTGAGAGAGACATCGAGATAATCGGATAGACCGATGTACTATATACCCGTCCATATGATGGAGGCGGCTGGTCTCATAACCACTTGTGTGGAGACACTAAGGATATAATACAGGTGCTCATTGGAGAATGAGTTCACTGATTGATCTGCTTATGGAATGTTATATGGTTAATGATACTTAATGTTAGACAGTAATTCCATAGTCTCAGTTGTGTATCTGATCCTTAGACTTGAGACACTAAGTATGCCTTGTATGAGTATTCCTTTCTTTGATGCTAGACTTACGAGTTTGGAAAGTTTTAGATTTGGTATAGCTGGTTATTGGGATTGGTAGCCAACCTTACGAAGGCAATTGAGTATCATTAGAGGATCATCCACTCTCAATATCATGATAGGAATATCCCATATGTGCTTGCTCAAATAAATCCCTGGCCAAGGTCATCCAGATTGAGAGAGAAAGAGTTCTCTAGGAGAATCTAATTAGAGCGAGACTATGACAGATTTCGTATGTGACATGATAGTACCATGTCCAATATATGGTCTCTGGGGTATTAGTTGGATGAGGGATTATAGATACACGGTAACTATGGACAGATAGGTCCAATGGATTCGATCCCCCTGTACCGTCTGGGGATTATGGCATAGTGGCTTAGTATATCCATGGTTGATGAGTCGAGTGAATTATTATGAGGATAATAATTCACTATATCAGAAGGAGTTCTAATGGGAGTGACTCACAGCCAGCTTGGTATCCGGCCTAGAGGGTCACACACATATGGTGGATGCTTCAAGGATTAGAGGATTGGATAGAGATCCAATTAGCCCCTATTCTCATTAAATGAGACCTTATGCTGATGGGCTCATTGATTAAGGCCTAATTAAAGGCCCAAGGAGATTATTGGATAGAGATCTAATAATGCAAAGTTAGTGGGTAATTGGATGGAGATCCAATACCTATTAAGGAGCCCTAGGGTTTTTTTAGTGGCTCTCTATAAATAAGAGGGAGATTCATGGTTGATAGGTCGCAGCTTTAGCCACCACCTCCTATTCTCCTCTCTCCCTCTGCGCAAGAGTTGCGAGATCAGATTGGAGGAGTTTCGCTGCAGAGATTCTTCGTGTGGATACTACTAGAGAGGAGGATGCTTGACCTCCTTCATCTTCTTCATCGAGATCATGAATATAGGGATATATGATCTTCCTAGGTAAAATCAATCTCTCACACATCGTGATTTTTTGGTTTTTATGATTTTTCTCACGACCCAATCTTTTTCACGATGATTTGATCTGCGTGGGAAACTAGTTTTTGTTTTGATTTTCACTACGCATTTGATGCTCCCACTGAGGTTTCCCAATAACCTTCTGAACAGAGTTTCATCAAAGTCAGTAGTGTCTACACTAAATGAGATATGGAAAGGAAAGAAGCAAAATCTTAAGGTGGTTAAGATTTGGGGGTATCCTGCCCACGTTAGAAGACACAACCGTGAGAAGTTGGAATCAAGGATGGAATGATGTACATTCGTGGGATGCCCTAAGGAGACTTTGGGGTATTACTTCTATCATCCCGAGTATCGAAAAGTCTTTGTTGCCAAGAGAGCTATGTTCCTTGAGAAGGAACATATTCTTGGTGGAAACAGTGGGAATGAGATAGAATTGAGCGATATTAGAGAACATAGCTCAAGCACCATTCTAGAGCCTGAGTTTGTTCAGGTATATAACACATAAGTTTCAACTTTGCGTAGGTCTAGCAGACTATCTCACCCTCTTGAAAGACATGTGGGATATATTAGTAGAGAGGACTCTCAGGATATTGATCCTCAGACCTACGAGGAGGCTATTATGAGTATCGACTCTGAGAAGTGACAAGAAGCCATAAATTCTAAGATGGATTTTATGTACTCTAACAAGATTTAGAACCTTATGGATGCATCTGAGGGTATCGTACCCATCGGCTATAAGTGGATCTTCAAAAAGAATATCAGAATAGATGAAAAGGTGGAGACCTATATGGCAAAGCTAGTAGCTAAAGGATATCGTCAAAAAAAAGGAGTTGACTATGACAAAACCTTTTCACCTATAGCCATGCTTAAATCGATTAGAATTTTTTGGCCATTGTAGCATATTATAACTATGAGATCTGGCAGATGGATGTGAAAATAACATTCCTTAATGGCATCCTCGAGAAGGAGGTGTATATGATACAGCCAAAGGTATTTATATCCCTCTAGAGAGAGTCTAGATAAAATGTGTATATTGCTCAAGTCTATTTATGGACTAAAGCTAGCTTCCCGAAGTTGGAACATAAGATTTGATGAGATGATCAGATCTTATAACTTTGTTAAGAACGAAGATTAGCCTTGTATGTACAAGAAAGTAAGTAGGAGTGCTATCCAGGAATTTCTTCATAAAAGACTTAGGGGAAGCATTATATATTTTAAGGATCTGGATCTATAAAGATCGATCTAAGAGGATACTTGGCTTGTCCCAATCTAGCTACATTGACTCCATTATCAAAAAGTTTAGCATGAAGAATTCCAAGAGAGGTCTCATACCGATGAGACATGGAATATCACTTTCTAAGAGTATGTCCCCAAGGACTCCTGAAGAAAAGGCAGACATAGATAAGATATCTTATGCCTCAGCGATGGGGTCTATCATATATGCTATGCTATGTACCAGACCTGATATAGTGCATGCCTTGAGTGTCACGAGCAGGTATCAGGCAGATCCAAGTTTAGAATACTAGGAGATTGTAAAGTGTATTCTTAAGTACTTGAGAAGGACTAAGGATATTTTACTGGTATATGGAGGAGGTGGCCTCTAGGCTAAGAGCTACACGGACTCGAGTTTCCAGTCTGACATTGATTATAACAAGTCAAACTCAGGATATGTTTTCACCCTAAATGGAGGAGCAATAAACTGGAAGAGTTCCAAGCAAGATACTACTATTGACTCAACCACAGGGGCAGAATATATTGTTGCTGCAGAAATAGCAAAAGAAGGGGTATGGATGAAGAAGTTCATTATGATATGGTAGTCATACCAAGCAGTGTGGAGCTTATTTCCTTATATTGCAACAACGATAGGGCAATAGCTCTAGCAAGAGAACCTAGGTCTCATCATAATTAGTTTGAGGAGGTTTCATCTGATTAGAGCGATCATGACCCGAAAAGATATAGCAACGAAACTAGTTCCATTCGAAGATAATATTACAAATCCACTATTAAAGCTGTTGGCTCAAATTGTATTTGAGTGTTATAGGGATCTGATAGGGATTAGACAAGTAGGTGATTGGCTTTCGGTCAAGTCAGAGATTATTGGTTACAGGTTCTCTGCAAGCCAATCACGTGAGTAATGACACATGTGACACGCTGCGCGATCTTTTTGCTTAAGATTATTACTATCATATTCTCATATTATATAATATGTTGCATATATATATAGTGATATTAATGGAAATCAGACCATAATGAGATCACGATAATGAGATCGATTCACCTTTAAACAAATATCCTAAATAATCCTGGTCATAAGTTACTCGAGAGGGATATCAAGATAATCAAACAGACTGGTGTACTATATACCCATTCTCATAGCCACTTGTGTGGAGATACTAAGGATATATTATAGGTGCTCATTGGAGAATGAGTTCACTAATTGATCTGCTTATGGAATATTGTATGGTTGATGATAGCTAGTGTCAAACAGCGAATCCATAGTCTTAGTTATGTATCTGGTCCTTTGACTTGAGACACTAAGGATGCCTTCTATGAGTACTAATTTCTTTGACGCCAAACTTATAGGTCTGAAAAGTTTAAAATCTGGTGTAACTGGTTATCAGGATTGGTAGCCAACATTACGAAGGCAATTAAGTATCAATATAGGATCATCCACTCTTAGTATCACATGAAGAATATCACATATGTGCTTGCTCAGACAAATCCCTGGCCAGGGTCATTCAGGTTGAGAGAGAAAGAGTTCTCTAGTAGAATCCGATTAGAGCAGGACAAACTAATTTTGTGTGTAACCTAACAGTATAATGTCCAATATATGGTCTCTGGGATATTAGTTAGATAAGGGATTATAGATACACAGTAACTATGGACAAATAAGTTTGATAAATTTGATCTCTTGTACCATGTGGGGACTATGGCATGGTGGCCTAGTATGCCTATAGTCGATGAGTCGAGTGAATTATTATAGAGATAATAATTTACTATATTAGAATGAGTTCTCATGGGAACAACTCACGACTAGCTCAGTATTGAGCCTAGAGGGTCACACACATATGGTGGATGCTTCAGCGAATAAAGGATTGGATGAAGATCCAATTAGCCCCTATTCTTATGAGATGAGATCTTAAGATGATGGTCTCCTTGCTTAAGGCCCAATTAGAGGCCTAAGGAGATTATTAGATAGAGATCTGATAATACAAGATTAGTGGGTAATTATATGAAGATCCAATACCCACTAAGGCTAGAGCCCTAGGGTTTTTGATGGCTCTCTATAAATAGGAGGGGAGACTCACGGTTGATAGGCTGCAAGAGTTGCGAGATCAGATTGGAGGAGTTTTGCTACAAAGATCCATCGTGTGGATACCGCTAGAGAGGAGGATGCTTGACCTCCTTCATCCTCTCCATCTGGATCTGGAAATATAGGGATATACGATCTCCCTGATAAAACAATCTCTCACATGATGCAGGTTTTTTTGTTTTTGTGGCTTTCTCATAACCCAATCTTTGCACGACGATTTGATCTACATGAGAAACCTATTTTATTTTGATTTCCACTACGCATGTGATGCTCCCGCTGAGATTTCCTAATAGTACTGTCAGTGGACGATGATTGTACCATCGTTGCCTAGTTTTCAAGTTAGCTTTCAGCGGTAGTACCGTCGATGGTAGCATCACCCATACATAAATTTTTTGAATAATTTTAGAGCCAATTAGGGTCTATAAATACCCCAAGTCTTATTGCATTGAGCACAGGTAATTGAGCTAGAATTCTGAGAAAAATAGTATACTAAAAGTGTGTAAGAAAAAGAAAAGAGGGCAAGGAAGTGAGCAAAAGTGTTATAGTCTTTGTAAAGGTCTCCATTTTGAGTTATAAGTATAAAGCTTGTAAGGTTACACTCCTGAACTTGTGAAAAGGAGAGTGGGAAGTGTAAGGGTTTGGTCTTCACCTGAAGAAGATCGATAGTAGACATCAGTGGACCTTGATGAAGAGGACTTGGGAAGTTGATGTACGCCAAGTTGTGGCCGAACCACTATAAATCTATGAGCTTCTCTACTCTTGTCTTTTCTATTGCATTTAATTTTTCTTAATTAGTTTGAAGAAAGGAGAAAACATCATCCTTTGACTTTATTTTAAATCGTTTACTTATTCGCTTTCAACAAAGTCCAAAAAACGCTTTCAATTTCTTCTTTGCTTCAAACAAAAGTTTTCTTTAAATCAAATATTTTTACACTTACACTAATTTAAGCCCCCTCCACCCTCCACCACCCCCCCCCAGTGCCAATTAATCCTAATGGTACCACCAAAGCCCAAATTCCCGGGCTCTGTTCGGTGATTGTACCACTCATACACTGAAATCTCAGAGATTTAACTTTTTGCCTCCAAATTTTGAAGTCATTTTGGGTCTATAAATACTTTAAGTATTCATGCTTGGAATAGTAAAAGCTTAGATTATAAACTTGAGGTTTATAATAAGAAAACCCTGTTAGAATGTTAAGTTCCTTTCTTTAAAAGCTATTCTAAGGGAGAGTGTGAGGGAATACTTGTAAAGGGTTGTAAAAGTTCTCTCCTGAGCCTGAGAAAAAGAGAAAGAGTTGTACGAGGTACTTGATCTTTGCACGTTGGAAAAAGATCAATAGTAAAATGATAGAACCCTAGAAGGAGCTCTATAGATTTTGACCCTTGGAACACTGTAGGGGTTTTTCCCTCCTAGATTCGGCACAAGGCTGAAATAAAATTGATAATTACTTGATTCAAGAGAGGGGACAGCTACATCATTATATAGGGATCAAAATCCCAGCCTAAGGGAGTGCTTGCCTAAGTATAATTATCCCTTTGCCCCTCCTATAGCCAACCTACCTTAATAGGAAGAGGGGGCGACTAGGTTGGCTCTATAGCCGACCTTAACAAGGGAAAACCCTGGCCAACCAACCCAATAAGGGGGCGACACGCACTAAGCCGTAAGGGCTAATATAAACTCTAGCCATAGTCCTTTATAATGTAGGAGTGACTTTATTACAATCTAACAGGGTTTTATTGACTACTTCTAGGGAGATTAGGACTCAACCCTATTGGAGTCTTATCAAACCTGCCCTCTTAAAATCAGTCTTGTCCTCAAGACTGAAGTTCTATGAACTCAGGGAACCGGGTCTTCAGCTCCTTATCAGCTTGGGTGTCAGTTAGAAGAACTTGAGTTGAGTCGTCATCTTTAAATTTCCATTTGAGGTGGGATACTTGGAGGATCAACTGTAATTTTGATCTGGTGCATGGATTTGATCTCCAAGTTAAGGCCCCAATATGATCCCCAATTTTACAAGACCTAAAAAAATATAGAGACCACTTTCTTGAGGCTTGAATTTCATACTGGTAGAGCTGGAGATGAAGGGGGACTTAATCTTTCTCAGGAAACTTTCTTCTGCTCTGGCGTTTGCTAGGGGGAAGTTTCTTCCTTACATGGGCTACCACGTGGTTGCTCTGTAATAGTAGTCGTGCCTTCTTTAAGAGTGAGGGGTATCCTTTGATAAAATCTCTAGTGGTCTGAGCCCGATCTGAGTCCGAGGTGGGTAAGAGTGGTGATTTTTCGGGGCCTATTTTCACTTCTTCATGTTGTTGACCATCTTGCATGTGGATGATGCTGACCCCCACTCTGAGTGTGTCTATTGTAATAATAAATATATGGCCACGATTTAGTGTGGATGACATCGTGGCTGTAAGGGCTATAGTTCCACTTGGCCAAGGTAGTGCATCTTTCTTTATAATAAGAGGGATGATGTTCATGCTTCGTTAAGTCCTACAAATGATCCTCCCCCTTTTCTGATTTCGCCATTAGAGGAGCTCAATTTTTTTACGATCTTAGGCTATAGATCAGACTTATCATCAAGGAAGTCTTTAAGCATCATGGTTCGATCCTGAGGAAAGTCATGGAAGTCACTTGAGATCTGAAAGTGCTGCATCAGCAACCATGGAGAGTTCAATAGGATGTAACACTTTAAAAGTAGCTTATCTCCAGGAAAAAGGATGTAGGGACGTGATGTAGCGGGAAATAAGCATGGCCAAATAATCCATGTCTCTGTCATCTCTTGGATAACCCTTTTATCTTCGACCTTCTGAGGTTGTATGAAGCAATCTGGTCGAGTAACAACTGGTAGAAGTTTCGACCTGTTTAGCATGGGGTGGTTGGCCAACTTCAGAGGAAGTAGTCAACTCGGTTGGGTGGAGACGCCCAAAAATTCAACAAGCTGTGGGAGGGGTTTTTTATCTTCAATCTCATAAAACTCTTGAATTTGAATTAGGAAACCACTGGATTCTTCTTTTGGTACCCACTCCAAGTATAGTGTTGTGGTTGTAGTCGTTGGGCTCCCTCGTAGAGCCACTTGCTTTCCTTTTCTGAAAAATTTCATAGTTAGCTTTAAAAAATTTTAAAAAACATCTCCAATCGTGCACAACCAATCAATGCCAGACACTATATCAAAACCGTCAAGAGGGAGGAGGAAAAAATCAGCAACTACCTCTTGCTCCTGTAGGATCAGTTTTACCCGTGGGCACTTTTAATTGTACTTCAGAATTTAGCTGTTAGCTACATTGACTTCGAACCCATTGTAATCTTCTTTTTAGAGCATTAAGTGGATAGCAACCTTACTGCTCATAAAGTTGCGTGTGCTCCCAGCATCGATGATGATGATGAAAGACTATTGCCCGAGAAACCCTTCGATCTTCAATTTTTATAGGTTGGTGTAGCCAACTAAGGTAGGGACCATGCAGGTGGTCAGTTGTGGTGTATCCTTCTCCTTAGGCTCGAGATTCGTATCTTCAAGTTTAGATTCTTCAGTGGGTGCAATCATCAGCGATGTCTCTTTTTACATTTGTGTTCTAGGCTCCATAGTTTATCATAACACCCACATAGGCCCTTTGTCGATCCATCATGAAGATCTTCTCTTATTAATTTATGTGGATAAGGGGGTCGACTGATAGTAAGAGAAGGTGAAAGCTTTGATGCCACTAGTCGAGGAGCAACTCTAGTCCTACAAGCTTCATAGTTCAATCTCTCCTATTGATATTGTGCAAAGGAGATGGCTGCCTTAAGTGTGTACGACTGTCATGCTTTAACTTCTTCTTGAATCTCCAGCTTCAAGCCCTCAATAAAGTCCTTAATATCTATTTTTCAGACCAATCATATGTTTGATTAGATAACCTTTTAAACCTGGTTTAGTACTCTTGGATGGTGGAGGTTTGACGGATCATCGCTAGTTCCTTGCTAAGATTCTTTTTATAATCCAAAATTACATCACGTTGTAATCTTATTAGGCTCAGTGATTGGCCTAATCTAAACTCCTTAAAGAGAGTGCATAATTTAACATCCATATGTGTCTCAAGAGCCTCCAATTTGGCTTCAAATAAGCCCATCGATCTCATGATGTAAGGATCTCTAACCTATTAAATCAAATCGATTAAAGAGTGTAGCTACAATCTTCAGGTTGAAGGCAGTAATGGTAGTGATGTCGGGGCTGCAATGGTCAAGTCTCCAAGTGGAGGATGGCAACCAAGGGTAGCAGCAATGGTAGAGGAAGAAAATGACAACAGTAATGTCGGTTGCAATCCTTCGGTGATGCTGCAATGTTGATGTTGCAATGTCATCAAGGCTGCGATTTTTTAGGTACTAATATTTGTTGGAAGATGGCAGCCAAGAGATCTAAGTTGGAAGGCAACAGCAATGGCGGAGGAAGAAGAGGGAAGCAGCAACGTCGGCTGCGGCTACGGTGTGACTTCGTGGCTGTAGGTAGCGTCGGTTGCAGCAAGGGTGCGGCTGCAATAGGAGGAAGACAGGGCAGCGATATACACAGCTATTGTAGAGGAGGGCAGTAGTGGTATGGAGTGAGAGACGACTGCTATTGTATTCAATTTATTGCTAGTTGTGATCAAGATAGTTGGCAGCGAATGATTGTTGTGGGCTGTGATGTAAATAGATTGCAGCGAAAAATCGTTAATGGTAGCTTTTTGCCACAAGGATCATTATTGGCTATGATCAAGGAGGATGGCAGCAAGAGGTCACTATTGGCAGTGTTGGACAATGAAAGATACGAGCTACAGTTGAAGGGATAAGGTAGATTGGATGGCTGAAAGGTTGGTGGACTGAAGGCTTCGATTTTTTGGTATGGTTTGTGGCTGTTTTAGATACGATTTGGGGCTATGGTTTTATGGAGTTTAGACTATGAATTGATATGGTTTTAGGGCTATGATAGTAGTAGATAAAGGTTAGAGAAATAGATATTAGATCTGGGATAGATGACAGCAAGTTAGGTGTCTCGATAAGGAAAGTTGACTAAAAAGGTAAGTGGATCGATAAGGAAGTAGGCTGATTTAGATGACTAATTTGGGAAGCTGTTTGGATTTGGTTTAAGGTAATATTTGGAAAGGTTTTTGGTGAGGATAGTAAGGTTTGGAGATGAGGAAAAGAGAGTACAAAATCTCACAAAAAACTAGCACTCAAATCTGATAGAATTTGGTGAATAGAAGTATTGTGATGTGTTGTCCTGCTGAATCGATTTTTGTGTCAAAGAAATGATGACTTCTCAACATAAATTTCAGAGGAAAGTTTAAAGAAATTATGAAAAACACTTGGTTTAGATGTTGTCAATACCAGTAAAAATTTTGATGAAATTTTGGCAAAATAACAGTAGGGAAATAGGGCAAAAGATATAAGGCAGTTTTTTTATTGTAAAATTCTAGAACTATATGATGGTAAAAGATCATATAAGAAAACTAGTTCTAGAAAGAGTTTTTTTCATGAAATCAATTCCAGATGAAAGCTAACTTGATCTTGAGAATTGTGTAAAAATTTTGGTCAAAAAAGATGAACAAAAGTTCAATTTCAAAGAGCAACAATCAGCTAAATATTTCTACAATTTCAAAGAAATAAATTGTTTCACCACTCCATCCAAAGAGGTAGTAGCATCTAAACGTGCAAATGTCATGACAGGAGTAGGGTCGATCAAATCATTCGTAGGTACATAAACGGCTTGGATCGAAGTTATAGGGTAGAAGTAATTCTTTCTTGAAAAGAACCCATTTATGTACTAAGGGTAGGATGATAACCCACCGCAATACTGTAGTACTTAGTGCTCAATGAGGGTCTTTAGTTTATATCTTTCTATAACATGTGCATATTACTATATAGAGTGGGTTCGTTATCTAGTTAATCTCCACTCGTAGACATTATTGCACTTAGCAAGTTATTATGCGTTAGTGAGTGTGGTGTGTCGGATGACTCTAAAGATACTCTAATTGTGAGCTTTTCAAATCATATGCACCTTCTAGAATCTATAAGAATATCAATTTTACTAAAACAATTCATTTAATATGAGAGGATACTCTCCTTTCTCTCGTTCACATCGCTCAAAAACTAATAATTTATGCTTGTTGTCTTATAGAACTCTACCACATGTTTTGCTTGCTCAAAAACTTATGCTTGCTTGTTGACTTGCTCTTAAAGCTGCCTAATGCATAAGGGCTTGTTCCGGCAACCCTAACCTAAGCATAATGTGTGGCGAACTCAAATCTAAACTCACTGTTTCTTTTGACTCTAATATAACTATAAGAACGGCTTTTGCCCTAGCTTTCAATTACTGGACGGACTTATTGCCTTGCTTCTTTCATTTCTTCTTCTTCACAGTAGACGACCAATACTTTATTTCAAATCAAATCTCACTCACAATTGATATGCTATACGTAAAGTAAGCAACACTGCAACAAGCAAAGGAACTAGTACTCAATCAACACTCATTCATTTCAACGAGAACTAAGCGAACACTAAGGCTTTCAAACAAGAATCACATATAGCGTAGGCGCACCCAATAAAGACTAAGTGCTAATGGGAGTTCTTTATTTACTTTTTAGTGAAATATTACAGGCATCGTATAGAATCAAGTAAAGACATAGCTTCCCTTTTGCTTGTAAACTCACAGCTTGCCTTTTTATTTCACAGCTTGCCTTTTTATTTCACAGTTCTGGAATCGTTATTTTGGGAAGTAAGGAAGGGAGGGATTAAAGAGCAATAATCTCTCAACTGCCATCTGTTTGGCCATGCTTTTTCCTTTTCTAACGAAGTGTGCACGTTTGAGATTGACATTTTATGAGCACGCCTAAATATAATTGATTGATTATTTCCCTTCTGCCTTGTGAGTCGGGTAACATTCCTGCTTTTGACTATCGTCGAAACTGATTTCATAATTAGAATATGTTATTTATGTAATATTCTAGTGTATGAGTTCCATCCTTTAGTTAAGGGAAGTGAAAATAGTTTGTCTTTGTCAGGTCGATGTGGTGACGTATTAGACTGCACGGGTTACAAAAGCAAGAGAAGGGTCGATTTATTTCTCAACGTATTACACAACTTACATTACGATAATAAATATGATTTAAATATAATAACCGATATGATTATATATTATTTTTTCAATTGAATGAGAAAATCTCGTAGATTAATTGAGGGAAATCCTTCTCTTTACATGTATAAATAGATGAAGAATCAATAAACTTAATTGGGACTCGTTACTACTTCCTACTTTATCATAGTATCAGAGCCCCTCTATCTCTAAGAGAGATTACATCTTCCTTCTTCATTGTCCAATGATAGCTTCTCATAGACGCGCCCGGAGGACGATCCTATGTGACCCCCGGAGGACGATCCTCTGTAGTCACAGCCCATATCTTCCTCTGTTGCCTCCACCGTGGCGACCGCTGCCCTCAATAGCTAGTGACTGTTCGGCGTCGCCATCATCTTCTTCCATAGTGTAACAGAAACATAGCAACCTCTGTTTCTTATGCTATAGTTGTCCGACCTCCTCTTTCTACCACTGAGGTCCCCTCGTTGCCAATAGCCTCTCCTAGTCGTTGCATCCATCGAAACTTCCTAGTCCTGTTCTCCAACTCCGGTGCCTCCATACTTGTTTTCGCTATCCAACGATAGCTTCTACTCCACTCACTGCAAACTCTTTTCATTACATCGGTCTAAGATCAACTCCTTGATAAGAGCTCGATCTTACGGGAGCATGATATCATATAGGATTTAGATATGATAACAGATATGATCTAGATATGAGTTAGATATAATTTTTCCAACCGAATGAGAAAATCTCGTAGATTGATTGAGCAAAATCTGTTAGGACTCTAGCTAGGGGAGTCCTAATTTAGTTTCATTAAAGAGAGCAATTATGTAAAATCTAAGAGCATTCATGTAAATCCTATCTAGTCGACTCCTATTAAGGAAAGTAAAGAGGTTGGCTAGGTTAGGATTAGTTGAGGAAGATATTTGAAGGGAGAGTAATATGCATGTTACCTTAATTAACTACCCCTTATCTTAGCTAAAGAGAGGGTTAGTTAAGGAGGGGATTAAGTTAGAATAGGATTAGGAAATAATAAAACAACTGGCCACCCCTAGATGGGCCAGTTGGATATTGGACTTAGAGTTGCAATAAGAGTTGCTTTAGGAGTTGGTTACGAGTATAAGTCTTGAAGTAGGAGTCGTCTTAGGAATTAGGGTTAGAAAGACTATAAATAACCTTATAATCCTTCACTTTTTATCATCAATAGAAGAGTATTTTTTGCAGCCTTTGAGAAGCAAGTTGGAGGAGGGAATCCCTATAGAGTTCCAAAGAGACCGATCCCTTATGGTGGTCACCCCAAGCTTATAATCCATTATAGTTCTAATACTTAGTATTAGAGCAACGTTCTTACCGTCTCACTATCCTTCCACAGCCATCCATCAGCCCTCTATAGCCGTCCAAAGCAATTCCCATAATTACTCGAAGATCGTCACTAAATTCCGCCATCATCTCTACTACCACAGATCATCCTTTGATCTCCCTGTGAATTGTAATAGGTTCTAGTGTTTTACCTTACTGCTGCTGCAATTTAGTTATCCCTATTATAAAAAAATACAAAAAAAAATGTGTTCCTATTTGCTGTATAAAATTTTTGTCACAAAGTTTCTATCTTTACGATGAAAGTTACGTCACAGAATTTCAACTGCACACCCTTTACTGTTTGATTTGCAGTTGTATTTTTTACTAATCAATTTTTTATAAAATTTCTACCATGGCTTTATAACTTCCTATCCTCAGATCTTCCTTTAGTTTTATCAAAAAATCATCAAGATAACCTACTCATCTTTTACGTCCAAGCTGCTGTAGTTTAGATGTAAAAATCTACTATCGTACTTCTTCGTGATCTTTGATTTTGCCGAACCAATTGCTGTTAATTTTTTTCACAAAATTTTTGTCAACACTACCTCTTCCTTACCAAAAGATTTCCCTTAAGTTTTATCTAATTTTTTGTTGAAAATTTTTGCAAAACAAATTATGTCTTCACTGTTGGAATTTTTTGATGAAAAATCTACTGCAACACGTTTGTCCTTCTTCTTCTTCTTCTTCTTAACCCATCGAAACTTAACCATCTCACTGCCACCACCTAAGAAGTCTTTAGGGCAGCCCTTTAGCCTTAAGAAACAGCCATCATAACCTATTTTCATAACCCTAACACCCCCAAAAATTGTAGCAATAAAACAGAAAACCATTGTAGTTGAACCCTTCTATCACCAACCGATTATTTGAATCTTCCACCACCTATGCCATTGACCTATCAACATAAAAAAGATAAGGACATATCTGATCTACAGGCATATGCCATAGCTTCCCAAGATCCAATTGATGCAATGTTTGAAGTATTGGAATCTCAGCTTGAATCGCGGCTCAAATCGTGCTTGGAGGACAAACTACACATGTTGTTCACGGAGTTCATAATTGGACAACCACCGAGTCCAGAAAAATCTCAATGAGGAGAGAGTTTAGAGTGGCTCCCAGAGAAGGAGGAACAACCTTTAGACATGCTTCAACCATGCATAAGGGTAGACTTGCCATGATAGGAAGAAGGAGACCTGGCAGGGTGGATTTCATGCGTCGAACGTTGCTTCCGCTGCTACCAAACGTTGAATGATGCTATGGTGGAAATTGGTGTCATCCACCTTGAAGGAGATGTTATTCAATAATACAATTGACTGGAATATAATCATGGAGCTCCTACATGGAATCAATTTAAAAATGTACTACTGAACCGTTTCGGACCTATGAAGTACGAAAATATCGATGGTCAACTCACAAAAATCCGACAAATCTCTATAATTCAAGAGTACCAAACTAGGTTTGAGAAGCTATCCTACCTTGGTCATGATTAGACTGACTGACAATACTAGGTACCTTCACTGAGGGACTCAAGCCGGAGATAAAAGGGGAGATTAAGGCACAGCAGCCCCGTACAGTAGCTGCTGCAATTTCCTTCACCCGAATACAAGAAGAGCGGCTCAACCAAGATACCCAGAGGTTGAGAACCACTCCTAGACTCATGGCACACAAGCCTCCTTCTATTCCCAGCCATCCATCGCTGTCAAAAAAATTGACAAGAGAAGAACTACGTGACCGATCAACAAAGAGGCTTTATTGGTATTACGATGAACCATGGAGTCATGATCATCACTGCAAAAAGGGCCACCTCCTATTGATTGAACCTCTTGAAGATATGGAGGAGGTCCAAGAGCATGAGGAAGAGGTCACGGATGAAGAAGAATAGCCGATTGATATTACAATGCATGATCTTGCCGGCTACACGAACCCGCAAATGATGAAAGTGGAAGGATTTCTGAAGCAACAACCGATTACCGTTCTCATTGACACCTGGAGTACTAATAATTTTATGAGTAACTAGGTTGCTATTCGGATGGCCTTACCTATTGAAGATTATGGCATGTTTGATGTTAAAGTCACCGACAGATGAATTCTGAAGTGTGATCACCGGTGCCCGCAGGTGAACCTTTTGTTACAGGATCAAGAAATAATCACAAATTTTTTCCTCCTCCCTCTTGATGATTATGAAGTCATGCTTGGTATCGAATGTCTGACGACATCAGGTGATGTTTCCTAGAATTTTTTGAAATTAATCATGAAGTTTTGTAGTCAGGGAAAACAAGTGGTACTGCACGACAAATAGGGGAGCAACATATCAATGATTTATACACAGCGAATAGAGAAAGTCTTATACAAAACATGCAACGGCTTCTTAGTACAACTTGAGCAGCAATCCAGGGTGGGGGGGGGGGGGGAGACCTAAGTTGAAGACCCAAATCTACTTCCCTTGCTTGCTGAATTTTCAGATGTATTTGACAAACCGTGCAGCCCACCTCCTAGCAAACACTCGACCATATCGATACCCTCATCTACAAAAGAATGAAATAGAAAGGATTATGAAGGAGATGCTCAAAATAGGAGTCATTCGGCCGAGTTACAGCCCCTACTCATCACCGGTACTTCTTGTACGAAAGAAGGATGGAATATGATGAATGTGCATTAACTATAGAGCTCTCAACAGTATAATTGTCAAGGACAAGTACCATATTCCAGTAGTAGATGAATTACTTGATGAATTAAAGTGAGCATGAATCTTCACAAAGCTGGACATTTGATCTGGATATCATCAAATACGAGTATGTGAAGAAGACATATCGAAAATCGCCTTTCAGATACATAATGGCCACTACAAATTTTTGGTAATGCCCTTCGGTCTCAGCAATGCTCTCTCCACCTTCCAGAGCCTTATGAATAATATCTTCCAAAATTATCCTCATAAGTTTGTGTTGGTTTTCTTCGATGGCATCCTTATCTACAGCCCTTCTATTGAAAATTATTTTGAGCACTTACGACTTGTTTTGACGATTCTTTGAGAGCATGTCCTTTTTATCAAAAAATCAAAGTGTAGCTTTCTTTAACTGAAAGTATAGTATCTTGAGCATATTATATCAGAAGAAGGAGTGGTGGTGAACCCTTCCAAAATTGAAGCAATGTAGAATTGGCTGACCCCAAGAAACATAAAATCGCTACGCAGCTTTCTCGGCTTAATAGGCTACTACCGTAAGTTCGTGAAAGACTATGAGAAGATCAGTGTATCTCTCACTTTCTTGCTAAAAAAAGATATTTTCTAATGGTTGGATGGAGCCTCCATCGGCTTCGATGAACTTAAGACCACAATGATGCCAACGTCCATGCTAGCATTACCTGACCTTGACAAGACTTTTATTATTTAAGCTGATGCCTCCGGAGTGGGAATATGTGATATGTTAATGCAAGATGGCCACCCCCTAGCATATACAACCAAGGCTTTATCTCCTTTCCACCTCAAGATGACTATTTATGATAAGGAGATGCTCGCAATTGTGCATATGGTGGCTAAGTGGAGACTGTACTTAATCGGGCGATGCTTCCAAATCAAGACCGACATAAGAGCCAAAAATATTTCTTAGAGCAGAAGATATCTTCTCTCGAGGAGCAAAAATGGGTAACAAAGTTTCTTGGATATGATTATGAAATAATTTATAAAAAGGGGAAAGAGAATGTTATTGCAGATGCGCTTTTACGACTACCCGAGCAAGCTAAATTTTCGGCTGCTTCACTTTCGACCAGCAACTTCCTTGAGGACATTAGGAAAGAATGATAAGATGATCCAAGAACTAGCAAGATCATAAAAAAATTGAAGGAAGAACCAAGTTCTGTGGCTCATTACAGTTGGGACTCAAAAGACCTATGTTATAAGGGATGAATTATGTTTGCGTCAAATTCTAGTTACATAAAGACCATCCTTCGAGAGATGCATTCCACACCCACGACCAGGCATTCCAGGTTCCTTAGAACCTATAAGAGAATTAAGCAGAATTTTTATTGGGAATGGATGAAAAATATTATTACTAAATTTGTAGCACAATGTGATGTGTGTCAATGACATAAAGGCGAAACAGTGGCAAGCCCCAGAAAGCTACAACCTCTACCTATCCCAGACTTAATATGGATCGATATATTAATGGACTTCATTGAAGGGCTACCCTCATCACAAGGAAAAGATATGATTATTGTTGTTGTTGATCGCCTTATAAAGTATGCTTACTTCTATGCAATTCGCAATCCCTATATTGTTTCCAATATTGCCCGAATCTTTATAGAAAATATTATACAATTGCATGGGATGCCGAGATCTATTATAAGTGATCGTGATAGGGTCTTCATAAACAAATTCTGGACAGAATTATTCTAAATGCAGGGCATTAAATTGAAGATGAGCACAACATATCACCCATAAACCAATGGTCGGACTGAAGTGGTGAACAAGTGTTTAGAGATATAATTCAGATATTTCGCTAGTGATCGACCAAAAGAGTGGACAAAGTGGCTCCCTTGGACCGAGTGGTGGTATAACATAACTTATCATTCATCTAGAAAAACTACACCCTATGAGGCTATGTATGTCCGACTTCCTCCTGTAATCCCAAAATATGTATTGGGCACCTCTAAAGTAGAATAAGTAGACACGGAACTACAGGACAGAGACAGAATATTGAAGCTATTAAAAGATAACCTTTCTATAGCTCAAGCAAGGATGAAACAATATGATCAACATAAGGGTGAAAGAGAATTTACAGTGGGAGATTGGGTATTTCTATGACTCCAGCCATACAAGCAAACATCAATCCAGACCAGAGCATCCATGAGGCTTTCACCTTGGTTCTATGGACCCTACCATATTTTGGAGCGCATCGGGGCAGTAGCATACAGATTAGACTTACCCACCAACTCTCAAATCTATATAGCCTTTCATGTCATGCTTGAAGCTCAAATTAGGATAGGACGAGACAGTTCAAAGGCACCAAATATAACTATCTAAGAGAGCTCCAGACTCAACCAAGTGCCATTATTGACTGACGGATTATGAAACGATGACAGTGACCCACTTTTGAAGTGCTAATACAGTGGGCGAACCTTCTAGAAGAAGAGGCCACTTGGGAGAACTATGACAATTTAAAAATTAAATTTTTAAAATTCATAGAGCACCAACCTCTAGGACAAGGCTGATTTGAAGAGAGCGGGTCTGTTAGGACTCTAGCTAGGGGAGTCCTAATTTAGTTTCATTAAAGAAGATAATCATGTAAAATCTAAGAACATTTATGTAAATCCTATCTAGCCGACCCTTATTAAGGAAAGTAAGGAGGCCGACTAGGTTACGATTAGTTGAGGAAGATATTTGAAGGGAGAGTACGATGCATATTACCCTAATTAACCACCCCTTATCCTAGTTAAAGAGGGGGTTGGTTGAAGAGGGGACTAAATTAGAATAGGATTAGGAAATAATAAAGCAACCGACCACCCCTAGATGGGCTGGTTGGAGGTTGGACTCAGAGTTGCATTAGGAGTTGGTTAAGAGTAAAAGTCTTGAAGTATGAATCCTCCTAGGAATTAGGGTTAGAAGGCCTATAAATAGCTTTGTAATCCTCCACTTTTTATCATCAATAGAAGAGTATTTTCTGCAACCTTTGAGAAGCAAATTGGAGGGAACCCCTATAGAGTTCCAAGGAGGTCGGTCCCTTACAGTGATTTCCCCTGAGCTTAGAATCCACTAGAGTTCTAACAAAATCATTCTCTTTACTTGTATAAATAGATGAAGAATCAACAAATTTAATTGGGACTACTTATTACTACTTCCTACTTTATCATATAGCACTTCCTCATTAACTGCCTTTTTTTTTAATTTATCTATATGATCTATATGTCTTTTAAGGATATTCTCTTTTTCTTATAGAAGATATCTTAAAGACCGATCCGAGGTTTAGTTGAGCCTGCACCTCTTCTATTGACATAAGCAAGAGTAGCAAGAGAATTCACTCGATGAGTCTGGTGCAATAATCCATTAGTTCCTTTATCGATTAGGAATACCGACTTAGGATCCAATAGAGACATGGGGTAGGGCCTGTGAAAAGCAATAATATGTCGGGAGGCAATGAAATATGGGACGGAAGGACTAATAAGAAAGAGATCTCTATATAGATCGATCCGATAAAAGAAAAAGACTAATGATTGGCTTGAGAAGGCACACTCGAGAAAGGAAACTGAGTCTTGAAAGAGTTTATTGGTATCTTATGTGTATGTTATAGAGGATTTTCCCATTTTAGGAGACCTTAGGCCTTTACCTCATTTCAAACGTGCATTAGCAAGAAGAAGGTTCAAACTCTTGGAACCGGAGAGCTCACATTGCAACAAGCGAACAAGTAACGGAACAAGCAACGTTTCTAAGTACTAAACTAAACTAAAGGAGTTCTGTGAACAAGCAAATCAAGTAGTAGAGAACAAGAAGCAACAAGGCAGTAATTAGGTTCTTTCATCAAGTAAGTCTGGTAGGGATACAGTGGTGCCTCATTCTTAAAGGAAGCTGTAAGCAGTGGAGTTATTTTTGTTATATTATGGGTCTTCTCAATTCAAAGTGAACAAGAAGCAAGCACTTTATCTGTGTAAGTCTCTAATTACGAAGCAGGTGCGCCTAGCCTATGATATGAGTACGGAAGAGCATAAGGATGCGAGTAATGAAGCAAAAGGGGCGTAGCACAAGTGAAGAAGAATATCACTCAATGTTGGAAGCAGTTTTGTAAGAAAGGAAAGCAATGCTCTGTTAGGTTACTGTGCTTCTAGTAGTTGATGTGCCTACTCCTTTCTTAAGTAGAGTTCCAGAAGTCCTATAGCCACTGTGAGCTTAGGAAGGAGTCACGAGAACAAATAAGGGCGGGTTCACTAACACGAGCAGACTAATACAATACGTTACTGTACTTCTATTAGTTGATGTGCCTACTCCTTTCTTAAGTAGAGTTCCAGAAGTCCTATAGCCACTGTGAGCTTAGGAAGGAGTCAGGAGAACAAATAAGGGTGGGTTTACTAACAGAGCAGATTAATACAATACGATGCAATTCAATTCTTAAAGTGCCACAGAACAAATAAATAATTATGCAACACTACTCGAAGGAACTCTACTACAAGGAGCGGCCCACTCACGTAAGCGTTATTTTCTATTTTTCGTTACTTGTTCGGGACAATCAAAGCAATCTGCGCCAATATAAGTTTTCAAAACAAGCAATGCAATAAGCGCCATGCCAAATATGTCCAAAAGAGAGGAGCAAAGGTACACAATAGAATGATAGCAGTCAGCAGTCTGATTACTGAATTATAGAAGATGGGAGGTAGATGCTAAATTCAATTGTTGAGTTTTAAACAGTAAAGAGTTATGTTAGGTGTAGCGCTTAAGCAAGGGAAGTGAACAAGTTACAGAACGCAATAACAAATAAGATCAATATAAGGAATAGTCCAAAGCAAAGATTCCACTAGTACTCTATGATTGAGGTTTGGGGTTTCAGTATTCAGTTTGGAGCCTTAAATCCATTATCATATAATTCAATTAAAGATTTACTAAGCACTCGCCTGTCCTTTAAGTATAAGGTTCGGTTAGGCAGAGTAGAGCCAGCAGTGTTCGTCAACGAAGCAAGACAGTGTTAATAATGAAAATTAGGAATATGTGTGAGAGAGAGATGGCTTTAGAAAGCCAAAGTGCAAGCGTAAGTAGAACAGCCGTTTCACAAAATCCATTAGTTTCCGGTGTTCTGTGATGAAGTGACTTTTGATTCTATCTATAAGTGGTGCATGAAATTCCATTACTGGCCTGTCCTACAGCGTAAACAAACTGCTTCCTTAAAGCAATGTTCTGTTAAGTTACTTGTTTCTATACTATATAGGTAGTCATCAATTATAGGTTTATTTACTGGGGCACAGGCCCAAACACCAATGTGAAGATAAGTAGATAGGGGAAACAATGGAAGATAAGTAGAAAGTTCAAAGTATCAAGTAACGTTGAAAGAAGCATTTTGTTCAAAGAGGAGCCATAGCCATCTCCCTAATATTCTTAGAGTAGGGCCGAAGTAATGGTAATAAACAAGCAATCCAGTGAGTGAGTTCAGCAGTCAAAGGTAATAAACAACCTTTCTTTTGCCATTGAGTTAACTACTATTGTCTAGCATTCAGATGTCAATATTCAATGGTTGCAGGTGCTTTGGTGAGCTTTTGGGACTTAGTAGGACTTACAAGTAAGTAAGATATTTTCTTATTCTTTTCTATCATATGTGCACCGTCTTCTAGCTCTCCTGGATCAAGCCCTTGAGCTAACGCCTACTTTCCTTTCTAGTGAACAAGCAAAGCATAATTGCGCTGTTAGTGAGTTGCCTTAATTCTCTTATTTTGCTACTATATTCCTATTGATCAGATAAGCATCCAGCAGCGCACGGCAGGCCAGTAGAAACTCTGAGGCTACTAAGCTAGGGACCTTCTAAAGCTCCAAGTAAAACATAAGTCTCCTATCAAGTGTAACGTTAAAAGAAGCTCCTTAAGTATATTTTATAGTAATGTTCATAAATCGACATTAGATATTACAATATATATAATAAATAATATAATATAAAAATATATTAATATTAATTATAAGTAAAAAGATTACATAGTGTGTCACACGTGTCATCACTCACGTGATTGGATTGCAGGGCACCTGTAACTAGCAATCCCCCACTTGACCTAAAGCTAATCACCTATGTGTCTGATCCCCATCAGACCCCTGTGACGCTCAAATACAATCTGAGCCAGCGGCTTTATCAGTGGATCTGCAATGTTATCTTCGGATGGTACTCTTTCTATTACTATATTTTTATGGGTTATGATCGCTCTAATCAGATGGAACCTCCTTAGAACAATTTTGTTAAAACCTGAGTTCCTTTGTTAGAGTTATCACCCTATCGTTGTTATAATATATGAGAGTCAACTCCATACTGCATGGTATTACTCACAAATCATTGATAAACTTCTTCATTCAAATCGTTTCTTTTGCTACTTCCGCTGCAGTAATGTATTCCGCCGCTGTGGTCGAGTTAGTAGTAGTATCTTGCTTAAAACTCTTTCAGCTTACTGCTCCTTCATTCAGGGTGAAAACATACCCTGAATTTGACTTGTATCATTAATATCGGACTGAAAACTCGAGTCCATGTAGCCCTCAACCTAGAGGCTACCTCCTCTATATACTAGTAAAAGATCCTAGTCCTTCTCAAGTACTTAAGGATACACTTTACTGCCTTCCAGTGTTCTAAACCTGGATTTGCCTAATACCTGCTCATGACACTCAGATCTTGTGATATATCAGGCCTGGTATATAGTAACACATACATGATAGACCCTATCACTGAGGTATAAGGTATCTTATCCATGTTTATCATTTCTTCAAGAGTCTTTGAGGACATACTCCTAGAAAGTGATATTCCATGTCTCATCAGTATAAGACCTCTCTTAGAATTCTCCATGCCAAACCTTTTGACAATAGAGTCTATATACCTAGATTGGGACAAGCCAAGCATCCTTTTGGATCTATCTCTATAGATCCGGATCCCTAAAATATAGGATGTTTCCCCTAAGTCTTTCATGGAGAAGTTTCTAGATAGCCAAGTTTTTATTATAGAGAGCATTCCTATATCATTCCCAATGATTAGGATGTCATCCACATATATCACCAAGAAGGTGATAGCACTTCCACTTATCTTTATGTACATACAAGGCTCACCTTCATTCTTAATAAAGTTATAAGATCTGATCACCTCACCAAATCTTATGTTCTAACTTCAAGAAGCTTGCTTTAATCCATAAATGAATTTATGCAACCTGTACACTTTATCTGGACTCTCTTTGGATACGAATCCCTCTGGTTGTATCATATACACCTCTTGCTCGAGGTTGCTATTGAGGAATGTCGTTTCGATATCCATCTGCCAGATCTCATAATCATAGTGTGCTGCAATGGCCAAAATAATTATAATAGACTTAAGCATGGGTACAGGTGAAAAAGTTTCGTCATAGTCAAATTCTTGTCTTTGATGATATCCTTTAGCTACTAGCCTTGCTTTATAGGTCTCTACCTATCTATCCACTTCGATCTTCTTCTTAAAGTTCTATTTGCAGCCGATGGGTATAATATCTCAGGTGCATCTATAAGGTTCCAAACCTTGTTAGAGTACATATAATCCATCTTAGAATTCATGGCTTCTAGCCACTTCCCGGAGTCTACACTCATAATAGCCTCATCGTAGGTCTAAGGATCAATATCCTGAGATTCATCTCCACTAATATGTTCCACATATCTTTCAGGAGGGTAAGATACTCTATTAGACCTATGTAAAATTGGAACTTGTGTGTTAGGTACCTGAACAGACTCAGACTCTGGAATGGTACTTGACCTAGGTTCTCTAACCTTACTCAATTTTATCTCACTCCCACTGTTTCCACCAAGAATGTGTTCCTTCTCAAGGAACATAGCTCTCTTGGCAACAAAGACCTTTCAGTCCTCTGGATGATAGAAATAATACCCACAAGTTTCCTTTGGGTATCCCACGAATGTGTACCATTCTATCCTTGATTCTAACTTGTCGGGGTTGCATCTTCTAACATGGGCAGGACAGTCTCAAATCTTAACAATCTTAAGATCGGGCTTCTTTCCTTTCTATATCTCATATGGTGTAGACACTACCGACTTTGATGGAATCCTGTTCAGAAGGTAAGCTGAAGTCTCTAGGGCGTACCCCCAGAATGAAACAGGTAGGATAGCGAAACTCATCATTGATCGTACCATGTCTAACATCGTACAATTTCTCCTTTCTGATACACTATTGAGCTGAGGTGTATAAGGAGGTGTCTATTGGGATAGAATCTCATTGCCCCTGAGGAAATGGGTAAACTCTGTACTCAAGTACTCTCCTCCTTAATCTGATCGAAGAGTCTTAATAACTCTTTCCAATTTGGTTCTCTACCTTATTCTTATATTCTCTGAATTTCTCAAAGGCCTCAGATTTATACTTTATTAAGTACACGTGTCCATACTTAGAGAAATCATTAGTGAATATAATGAAGTATGAGTAACCACCTATAGCTTGAGTCGACATGGGACCATATATATCACTATGTATGAGTTTCAATAACTTAGTGGCTCTCTCTCTAGTTCCACTAAAAGAAGAGTTGGTCATTTTTCCCACGAAGGCAAGGTTCACAGTTGCATATGACTCATAGTCAAATGGATCTAAGTATCCATCTTTCAGCAACTTTTAAATCCTTCCCTCATGTATATGACCTAGCCTATAATGCCATAGGTATGTATTATTCGCATCATCACTTTTTCTCTTAGATATATTTATATTCATGATATATGGAGAAGTGTCTAACACATATAAGCCATTTATAAGGGTCCCTCTAGTGATGATCTCATCATCCATAATTATTGAACAACTATTATTCTCAAAAACTAATTTATATCTACTAATTGTTAAACAAGAGATAGAAGTAATGTTTTTGATAATAGAGGGAACAAAATAGCATGCATCTAATACAATAATAGCTCCACCAGGCAGATGTAGGGTGACCTCTCGTATAACAACTATTGTAACTCTTGCTCCATTACCCATCTTGAGGTCCATCTCACCTCTAGCCAATCTCCTAGGTCTTGTTAGAACCTACATCGAATTGCAGATATGATAAACACTCCCGGTATCTAATACCCATGTGTTATCATAAAAATCTGATAAGTGGAGACTGATCATGAATATACCTGAAGCTTCTCTAAGCTTCTGTCTCGCCTTCTCTGCAAGGTAGTCCTTGCAGTTCCTCTTCTAATGTCCGTCTTGGCCATAGTGGAAGCATTATCCTTTGTCCTTTCCTAAGTATTTCTTGGCAACATTTTCCTTACCTGATCTTTCTTTGCCCTTGCCCTTCTTAAGGGTCTTGCTGGCCTTCCTTTTTCTTTTGGTCTTACCAATATAGAGAACTGGCTTCTCCTTCTTGATGGCACTATTAGCTTCCCTCAACGTATTAAGGAGCTCAGGGAGAGTCACCTCAAACTTGCTTATGTTAAAATTAATGATGAAGTGAGAAAAGGAATCTGGTAGGGACTGAAAAAATAGAAGATCAACACAAGTTATCCTATAGGACTATTCCTAGACCTATGAGTTTCTCGATCCACTTTATCATATTTAGGACATGGTTCTCAACCGTTGTCCCTTCTGTCATCCTGGCTTGGAAGAGTTTCTTAGATATCTCATATCTTTGAGTTCTTCTATGAGAACAATTCTCAAATGTAGAGCTTTTGGACCAATGAGGCGGTTGGCATCAAGTATGCCACGTAGGGGTTTTGCAAGTGACAAATAAGATATAACGTAAATTAAATAACATGCAGATTTGACAAAATATACTAATTAAGATATGGACTTCTATCTTAATGTACTCCCACTATTTTTTTAGCGAATCACACGACACTCTCGACACGTGAGACGGAAGTCTCCGGCAGACTCATAGTGGGGATCGGGATCCAATTGGCATCTTAGTGCAACCTCGAGGGACTCGACCAATTATACTAAGCCCAAAAGGTATGAAACTCTTGCCAATCACAACTCCTTGTGATTCCCATCATGTTCGGCCTTTGAATCATCATGGTCTCGAGGGACTTGACCAACCATGATATTCAGTTAAGTCATCACCATTGTCACAAAATGAGTATGACTTGATGATATGCCCTCGAGAGATTCGACCAAGCATACCATGTCCTCAGGTCACCGGTGACATCTTTATGTCGTAGGCAAGAACTCGATCACGTAGATAGGTGAGCCTTGAGGGACTCGACCAACTCAACCTATGTTGTGATTCAATTTCTTCCTATAACGATGGAAGGCCACATGGGTCAATCTTATTGTCTCACACTCACCGACTTAATATTTCGTAGGAGGGGTTTTTATTTTATATCGATCTCCTAATATGTCATGTCACATACATACATATTTAATATATATCTACATCACATGCATATATATATATATATATATATATATATATATATATATATATATATATATATATATATATATATATATATACATATATCTAGTAGGCATATAACACATCACATATGTAAGCCACACTAGATGATCATGAGTCATCACCTAATATGATTAAGCCCGAGCCAATGGGCCTAATCACTCACAATAGGATCTATGTGTGCATTGGCGCATTCCATGCCCTATGATTGTTGATCTCGTCATCATCGGTTCCGTCGGATTGTTGCATCACCATGCGTCGTGATCTCAAGCTACGACATCGTGGGTCTGGCTGTAACCTCCATGCTCCCACTGTGCCTCTCCATGTAATTACAAATAATCACAAGCACGTAGGCCCAACAATAAACGAGAAAAACGCAGGCTCGCAGGCCCCAATAATAATAATAATCACAATTACACACATCATAACACATGGCTCATGATCATCCATCCACATCATGCATCACATGTAGATCATCATATGCAGGATTACTAGATATATATAATAATTAATTAAACTATTTAATTAATTATTTTTTGGAAATCAGGATATGCTCAAAATTTTTAGAATTATTAAGAGCATTTTCATAATTCTGGATAAGAGGACAGTCCTCAGAATTTCTAAAATTATCAAGGGTATTTTCAGAATTCTGTACATGAGACAGTCCTTAGAATTTCTAGAATTATTGAAGGTGTTTTCGGTATTCTGGATGAGAGGACAGTCCTCAGAATTTTTAAAAATATCGAGGGTATTTAAGAAATTTTGTATAAAGGGGACAAAATTAAAATTTCTCAAATTCTGAGGGGCATAACTATCTTTTTCATAAAAAGATGCCCTAGCCCTCCTTCACCCTCATCTGCCGCCTTTGCCCCCAGTGGCGTCCTTCTTGACAACCGCCGCCAAGGCGACCACCCTTGCGACTAGCGTCGTCGCCCCTACTAGCGAGGGCTGGCGGTGGAAACCCTTTGGGCATCGCGGCTACCTGGTTGGTCTCAGCCGGCCATGCCCGCGGGTGGCCACCTGCAGGGGGCCTGGCCGTAGCCGGCTGCCCCTTGCAGGTAGCTAGGCCATGGCCAGCCACCCCTGCATGAGGCTTGGCCATAGCCAGCCACCTCTACATGCAGACATCATGTATGTGGCTACCCCTCCCCTACAGGCAGCGCCTACTTTCACTACCAATCGCTGCAACAAGTACATAGAATAGTTCTACACGATTCAATATAATCATATGTAGTTTAAAACTAATTTTTCATATGACAACCTTGGCTCTAATACCACTATTAGAAAATCTCAGCGGGTGCATCACATGCGCAGCGGAAATCAAAACAAAAATCGATTTCCCACGCATATCAAATCATTGTGCAAAAGATTGGGGTCATGAGAAAAATACAAAAATTGATAAATTTGTGATGTGTGAGAGATTGATTTTATCTAGGGAGATCATATATCCCTGTATTCCAGATCCAGATGGAGAAGATAAATGAGGTCAAGCGTCCTCCTCTCTAGCGGTATCCACATGATGGATCTCTGTAGTGAAACTCCTCTAATCTGATCTTACAACTCTTGCTCAGAGGGAGGGAGGAGAATAGGAGGTGGTGGCTAAGGCTACATACAGCCTATCAACCATGAGTCACCCCTCCTATTTATAAAGAGACACCTAAACCCTAGGGCTCCTTCCTTAGTGGGTATTAGATCTCCATCCAATAACCTACTAACCTTGTATTATTGGATCTCTATCCAATAATCTCCTTAGGCCTATAATTGGGCCTTAATCAAGGAGCCCATCAATATAGGGTCTCATCTAATGAGAATATGGGCTAATTGGATCTTTATCTAATCCTCTATTCGCTGAAGCATCCACCATATATGTGTGACCCTCTAGGCTCGATACCGAGCTAGCCGTGAGTCACTCTCATCAGAACTCCTTCTGATATACTGAATCATTATCCCCATAATAATTCACTCGACTCATCGACTATGGATGTACTAGGCCACTATGCCATAGTCCCCAGATGGTACAAGGGGGATTAAATCCATCAGACTTATCTATCCATAGTTATCATGTATCTATAATCTCTCATCCAAATAATATCCCAGAGACTGTATATTAGACATAGTACTGTCAGGTCACATACATAATCAGTTTATCTTGCTCTATTTGGATTCTACTAGAGAACTCCTTCTCTCTGGATCCGAATGACCCTGGCTAAGGATTTGTCTGAGCAAGCACATATGGGATATTCCTCTTGTGATACCGAGAGTGGATGATCCTCTATTGACACTCAATTGCCTTCGTAAAGTTAGCTATCAATCCCGATAACCATCTATACCAGATCTAGAACTTTCCAAACCTGTAAGTCTGACGTTAAAGAAAGGAGTACTCATACAAGGCATCCTTGGTGTCTCAAGTCTAAGGACCAGATACACAATGAGGACTATAGAATCACTGTCTGATATTAGGTATTATTAACCATATAACATTCCATAAGCGGATCAATCAGTGAACTCATTCTCTAATGAGCACCTATATCCTTAGTGTCTCCACATAAGTGGCTATGAGACCAGTGGCCACCATCATATGGATGGGTATATAGTATATCAATCTATCCGGTTATCTCAATGTCACTCTTGAGTAGCCTATGACCGGGATTATTTAGGATTTGTGTTTAAAGGTGAATCGATCTCATTATCGTGATCCCATCACGATCCGATTCATATTGCACAGAACCAGGGATATCACAATATATATAACAAATAATATAATATGAGAATATGTCCATATTAATCATAAGTAAAAAAATTACGTAGTGTGTCACACGTGTCATCACTCACATGATTGGCTTACAGGACACTTGTAACAAGCAATGGTATGCTTGGTCGAGTCCCTTGAGGGCATATCATCGAATCAGACTCATCTTGTAACGATGGTGATGACTTAACATCATGGTTGGTCGAGTCCCTCAAGACTATGATGATTCAGAGGCCAAACATGATGAGAATCACAAGGAGTTGTGATTGACAGGAGTTGCCTACCTTTTGGGCTTAGTGTAATTAGTCAAGTCCCTCGAGGTTGCACTAAGACATTAATTGGATCCCGATCCCCACTAGGAGTCTGTTAGAGACTTCCATTTCACGTATCGAGGGTGTCATGTGATTCGCTAAGAAAATAGTTGGAGTACATTAAAATAGAAGTCCATATCTTAATTACTATTTTTTGTAAAATCTGCATATTATTTATTTTTTGCTATATCTTGTTTTGTCAGAAACATGTCGCTCACAAACCCCCTATGTGGTATACTTGATGCTAACCGCCGCACTGGTCCAAACTATACAGATTGGCTCCACAATTTGAGAATTATTCTTACGACGGAGAAAATCACATACGTCCTTGATACAATTGTGCCCATGCCGAAAGAAGTTATAAGTAAGGATGAGATCATTCGCTATGTGAAGTACATAGATTATCCCACATTGGCAAAATGTTACATGTTGGCCTCCATGACTCCCGAGTTATAGAGGCAACATGAGCGCATAGATGCAGATTCTATCTTTCTTCATCTCCACCAGCTGTTTGAGAAATAGGGAAGAACTCAAAGATATGAGATATCTAAGAGACTCTTCCAAGCCAGGATGACAGAAGAGACATCAGTTGAAAACAATGTTCTAAAGATGATAGAGTGGATCGAGAAACTCATAGGTCTAGGAATAGTCCTAGAGGATAACCTGTTCTTGATCTTATACTTCAGTCCCTACCATATTTCTTTTCTCACTTCATCATGAATTTTAACATGAGCAATTTTGAGGTGACTCTCCCTGAGCTCCTCTGTATGTTGAGGGAAGCTGAGAATACTATCAAGAAGGAGAAGCCAGTTCTCTATATTGGTGAGACCAAAAAGAAAAGGAAGGCCAACAAGACCCTTAAGAAGGGCAAGGGCAAAGAAAGATCAGGTAAGATAAATATTGCTAGGAAATACCCAGGAAAGGACAAAGGACAATGCTTCCACTATGGCCACGATGGACATTGGAAGAAGAATTGTAAGGACTACCTTGTAGAGAAGGCGAGACAGAAGCTTGGAGAAGCTTCAAGTATATTCATGATCAGTCTCAACTTGTCAGATTTTCATGATAGCACATGAGTATTGGATACCGGGAGTGTTTATCATATCTACAATTCGTTGCAGGTTCTGGCAATACCTAGGAGATTAGCTAGAGGCGAGATGGACCTCAAGATGGATAATGGAGCAAGAGTTGCTGTAGTTGCTGTTGAAGAGGTCATCCTACATTTGCCTGGTTGAGCTATTATTACATTAGATACATGCTATTTTGTTCCCTCTATTATCAAAAACATTATTTCTATCTCTTATTTGATAATTGGTGGATATAAATTAGTCTTTGAGAATAATAGTTGTTTAATAATTATGGATGATGAGATCATAACTAGAGGGACCATTATAAATGACTTATATGTGTTAGACACTTCTCCACACATCATAAATATAAATATGTCTAAGAGAAAAAGAGATAAGGTGAATAATGCAAACCTATGGCGTTATAGGTTAGGTCATATACATGAGGGAAGGATTCAAAAGTTGCTGAAAGATGGATACTTAGATCCATTTGACTATGAGTCATATGCAACTTGTGAACCTTACCTTCGTGGGAAGATGACCAACTCTCATTTTAGTGGAACTGGAGAGAGATAATATATGAGGTCCCATGTCGACTCAAGCTATAGGTGGTTACTCATACTTCCTTTCATTCACTAATGATTTCTCTAGGTATGGACATGTGTACTTAATGAAGTATAAATCTGAGGCCTTCGAGAAATTCAGAAAATATAAGAATAAGGTAAAGAACCAAATTAGAAAAAGTATTAAGACTCTTTGATCAGATCGAGGAGGAGAGGACTTGAGTATGGAGTTCACCCATTTCCTTAGGGATAATGGGATTCTATCTTAATGGACACTTCCTTATACACCTCAGCTCAATGGTGTATCAGAAAGAAGGAATCGCACGCTATTAGACATGGTGCGGTCCATGATGAGTTTCACTGACTTACCTGTCTTATTCTGGGGATACGCCATAGAGATTGTAGCTTACTTTTTGAACAAAGTTTCTTCAAAGTCGATATTGTCTACACCAAATGAGATATAAAAAGGAAAGAAGTCTGATCTTAAGATTGTTAAGATTTGGGGCTGTCCTGCCTACGTTAGAAGACACAACCCCGATAAGTTGGAATCAAGGACAGAATGGTGCACATTCATGGGATTCCCAAAGGAAACTTGTGGGTATTATTTTTATCACCCTAAGGACCGAGAGATATTTGTTACCAAGAGAGCCATGTTCCTTGAGAAGGAACATATTCTTGATGGAAACAGTGGGAGCAAGATAGAATTGAGCAAGGTTGGAGAACCTAGCTAAAGCACCATTCCAGAGCCTAAGTCTCTTTAGGTACCTGACACACAAGTTCCAACTTTACGTAGGTCTAGTAGAGTATCTCATCCTCCTGAAAGATATGTGGGACATATCAGTGGAGAAGACTCTCAGGATGTTGATTCTCAGACCTACAAGGAGGCTATTATGAGTATAGACTCTGGGAAGTGACAAGAAGCCATAAATTCTGAGATGGATTCCACGTACTCTAATAAGGTTTGGAACCTTGTAGATGCACCTGAGGGCATTGTATCCATTGGCTAGAAATAGATCTTCAAGAAGAAGATCGGAGTGGATGGAAAGGTAGAGACCTATAAAGCAAGGCTGGTAGCTAAAGGAAATCGTCAAAGACAAGGAGTTGACTATAATGAAATCTTTTCACCTGTAGCCATGCTTAAGTTTATTAGAATTATTTTGGCTATTGCAACATACTATGACTATGAGATCTGGCAGATGGATGTCAAAATAACATTCCTCAATGGCAACCTTGAGGAAGAGGTGCATATGATACAACTAGAGGGATTTGTATCTAAAGAGAGTCTTGATAAAGTGTGCAGGTAGCTTAAATCCATTTATGGATTGAAGTAAGCTTCCCAAAGTTGGAACATAAGATTTAATGAGGTGATCAAATCTTATGACTTCATTAAGAATGAAGATGAGCCTTGTGTGTACAGGAAGGTAAGTGGAAGTGCTATTACTTTCTTGGTGCTATATGTGGATGACATCGTAATCATTGAGAATAATGTAGGAATGCTCTCCACAGTAAAGGCTGGGCTGCCTAAAAACTTTATCATGAAAGACTTAGGGGAAGCATCCTATATTTTGGGGATCCGGATCTATAGAGATAGATCTAAAAGGATGCTTGGCTGGTCCTAGTCTAGGTACATATACTCCATTATCAAAAGATTTGGCATGAAAATTTTTAAGAGAAGTCTCATACCGATGAGACATGAAATATCACTTTCTAAGAGTATGTCCCCAAAGACTCCTGAAGAAAGGGCAAACATAGATAAGATACATTATGCCTCAGCGATAGGGTCTATCATGTATGCTATGCTATGTATTGGGCCTGATATAGCATATGCTTTGAGTGTCACAAGTAGGTATTAAGCAGATCTAGGTTTAGAATACCGAAAGGTAATAAAGTGTATCCTTAAGTACTTGAGAAGGACTAAGGATCTTTTACTAGTATATGGAGGAGGTAGCCTCTAGGTTGAGAGCTACACAGACTCGAGTTTTCAATCGGACATTAATGATAGCAAGTCAAATTCAAAGTATATTTTCACCATGAATGGAGGAGTAGTAAGCTGGAAGAGGTTTAAGCAAGATATTACTTCTAACTTTACCACAGATGCAGAATACATTGCTGCAGCAGAAGCAGCAAAGGAAAGGGTATGGATGGAGAAGTCTATCAAAGATTTGGTAGTCGTACCAAGTAGCGCGGAACCAATTTCCATATACTGCGATAACAATTGGGTGATAGCTGAAGTGAAGGAACCCAAGTCTCATCATAAGTCTAAGTATATTCTGAGGAGGTTCTATCTGATAAGAGAGATCATAGCCCGTAAAGATATAATAATAGAAAGAGTTACATCCGAAGAAAACATTGTAGATCCACTAACGAAGCCACTAGCTCAGATTGTATTTGAGCATCACAGGGGTCCGATAGAGATTAGACACATAGGTGATTGGCTTTAGGTCAAGTGGGAGATTACTAGTTACAAGTGCATAGCCAGCCAATCACATGAGTGATAACACATGTTACACACTGCGTAATCTTTTTGCTTATGATTAATATTAGTATATTCTCACATTATATTATTTGTTGCATATATATTGTGATGTCCTTGGTTCTATGCAATGAAAATCAAATCGTGATGAGATTACGATAGTAAGATTAATTCACTTTTAAACATATATCGTAAATAATCCCGGTCATAGGTTACTCGAGAGATATATTGAGATAACCGGACATATTAGTATACTATATACCCATCCATATGATGGAGGCGGCTGGTCTTATAGCCACTTATATGAAGATACTAAGGATATAGTATCGGTGCTTATTAGAGAATGAGTTCACTAATTGATCCACTTATGAAATGATGTATAGTTAATGATACCTAATGTCAAACAGTGATTTTATAGTCCCAGTTGTGTATCTGGTCCTTAGACTTGAGGCACCAAGGATGTCTTATATGAGTACTCCTTTCTTTGATGCCAGACTTACAGGTTTGGAAAGTTCTAGATCTGATACAACTGGTGATCGAGATTGGTAGCCAAACTTACGAAGGTAATTGAGTGTCAATAGAGGATCATCCACTTTCGGTATCACGAGAGGAATATCCTATATATGCTTGCTCAGACAAATCCCTTGCCAGGGTCATTCGGATTGAGAGAGAAAGAGTTCTCCGAGAGATTCCTATTAGAGCGAGACTATGATGAATTCTGTATTTGACCTGATAGTACCAGGTCCAATATACGGCCTTTGGATATTAGTTGGATAAGAGATTATAGATAAATGGTAACTGTGGATAAACAGGTTCGATAGATTTGATCCCCCCTGTACCGTCTAGGGAGTATGGCATAGTAGCCTAGTATACCCATAGTCGATGAGTCAAGTGAATTATTATGGGGATAATTATTCACTATATCAGAAGAAGTTCTAATGAGGGCTACTCACGACTAGCTTGGTATTAGGCCTAGAGGGTCACACATATATGGTGGATGCTTCAGCGAATAGAGGATTGGATGAAGATCCAATTAGCCTATATTCTTATGAGATGAGATCCTAAGATGATGGGCTCTTTGCTTAAGGCCCAATTAGAGGCCTAAGGAGATTATTAGATAGAGATATGATAATACAAGGTTAGTGGGTAATTGTATAAAGATCCAATACCCACTAAGGCTAGAGCCCTAGGGTTTTTGGTGGTTCTCTATAAATAGGAGGGGAGACTCATGGTTGATAGGCTGTAGCTTTAGCCACCACCTCCTGTTCTCCTCCCTCCCTCTGTACAAGAGTTGCGAAATCAGATTGGAGGAGTTCCGCTACAGAGATCCATCGTATGGATACTGCTAGAGAGAAGGACCCATCGTTGCAAAATCAGATTGGAGGAGTTCCGCTATAGAGATCTATTTTCTCCATCCGGATCTAGAATATAGGGATATACGATCTCCCTAGGTAAAATCAATTTCTCACACATAGTAATTTTATCGATTTTTACATTTTTCTCATGACTCAAATATTTTACACGATGATTTGATCTGCATGGGAAATCAATTTTTGTTTTGATTTTCGCTACACTTATGATGTACTGAGGTTTCGCAACACAAATAACTCAAAAGCAATGGTTTGGATATCATTTCAAAAACATAGAGGGCGAAGTGGGACCATAATCATAATATAGAACATCCATCGCTGAATGACCACCAAACATAATTCTCTCATGTTTAGGAGTTCCATCCACCAATGTTTGAGTGAAGTTATAGGGTTCGGCAGAGCACGCGGGCTCTAATCATAACCCCCTTTACCATTTCTGGCAAAGGTTCACATTATCCCACAAACACTGGAGTACAAAAGGACATGAGCATTAAAAGTGACATATATCGGAAGCACATGTGGAATAATGAAATATACATGTGCCAATATGAAGCAATACGATATCAACATAAACATTCACAATTTGCATTCAGATAAGCAAAAAATAAAGGACAAGAGTGCATAAGAATTCAAAGCAATAATGTAAGGCTCAATTGAAGAAAGGGCTTTATTGGATCATAGATAAAATATGATCCGATAACATAACAAAAACATAGATGGTGAAGTGGGATCACAAACATAATGTGGTCCATCTAACCACCAAACATAATAGAGCATCATAGGCTCCAAGCATAACATACCCTTTACCATTTATGGCAAAGGTCCATAATATCCCACAAACACCAGAGTATAAAAGGACATGAGCAATAAAATGGGCATATATCGAAAGCACATGCGGGACAATGAAAAATACATGTGCTAATATGAAACAATACAATGAATACATAAGCATTCATAATATGCATTCATATAGGCAAGAAAATAAAAGTTCAAAGTTCAAAGCTCAATTGAAGAAGAATTTATTTCCAAGAGATAAACAAGAATATGAAAAGATCAACAAATACATGATTCTAATAGAATTTAAGAGGCATATAGTATGAAATATTTAGACAATCGATTATGCTCTAAATTACTCAGGATGGGTAAGAACAGAAAGATATGCAAGTTAGTTTATTATGACATAGACTTTGCATAATTGGGAATTCTAACATGAAGTTATAAGCAATTCAATGGACAGAAGTTAGAATCTTGAAACTAGATAAAAGGCAAGGTTGTAACAATCAATTGATTATATTAAGATAAATACAAAGATTGGAATGGCAATCGAAAAAGATTGAAACACTAGCAAATTTATAATAATTCAATTGATCAATAACAAGATAAAAGCAAGACTAGGATACTAGCAACGTTATAATAGTCCAATTGATCATATCAAGATAAAAGAAAGGATTGGAATACTTTCAAGCTTATAACAATTCAGTTGATCACTAATAAGATAAAAGCAAGACTAGGACACTTGCAATATTATAAATGTATAATTTATCATAACAAGATGAAAGCAAAGGTTGAGATGGCAATAAAAAGGATTGGAAACTTACCTTTCAATGATTTTGATCCGAAGTCTTTAAGCCCAAATTCTTCTCTTTCTTTTGTTTCTTGGTTTTCTTTCATTATCTTCTCTTTGTTTTCTTATATTCTTTTTCATTCATGATGGTAGCTCATGTAGAATATATGAGGAGCACAATCATCTACTAAACCTCTCATCCTTCTCTACTTTTCTTTCTCCTATTGTTGCAATCAAAGCCCTCTTTCTTTTTGTTCCTTCCTTTTCTTCTTCTTCTTCTTTCTTCTTCTTTTCCAGCCGTAGCTGCCACAGCTGCAACCCCTTCTTTCCTTTCTATTCTTTCTCTTCTTCTCCTTTCCCCATTTCTCTTCTTTCTCTTCTCCTCTTCTTCCCTTCTATTTCCCATCGCACAACACCTCCTCTATTTCCTTTGCAGAAAACAAAGATGCAACAACAATAGCTGCATCCTCTTCTTCTTCTTCCCTCTCTTTTCCTTTTTCTTCTTCTCTTCTAGCTACCACCCCTACTTCCTCCCCTATTCTTCTCCTTTGTCTTTTTTCCTCACAGCCACAGCCTTAGCAGTAGCCCCTTCTCTTCTTCTTCTCTTCCTCCTCTTCTTATTGATAGAAACTAAGGAAAGATGTATTAAAAATAAAGAAAAGAAGTACATCGTCTATTCTTTATTTGTACCTATTTATATAAGAGAATAAAATATTGGAAGGATAAGACTGTTGAGGATTTCCCTCAACAGCTTAGCTAAAAGTTGTTACAGTAATCTTATCGCTTAACATACCCCCATAAGATTATGCTCCTATCAAGGATGCCGATCTCAGACCTATGAAGTGAAAATAGCTTGCGGGCAAGTGGCTTCGTGAGAGAGTCTGCTAGTTGATCTGTCGTATAAACATGAGAAACACGTAGTTGTCGGTTGATCACTTGATCTCATACAAAATGAAAGTCAATCGCTATATGTTTCATACGAGAGTGAAATACTGGATTTGCACATACGTAGGTAGCTCCGATATTATCACAATATATGGTAGAGTGACAGAAGAGTGGATGTCAAGTTCTGTGAGCAGATTCATTACCCAACTAAGTTCTGCAGCTACAGTTTCAATAGAGCGATACTCAGCTTCAATGGTTGATCGAGCAATAGTCTTTTGTTTCTTGGAACTCTAGCTGATTAGATTAGCGCCTAGGAAAATAATATACCTAGATGTCGATGTTCTATCATCAACATTTCCAGCCCAATCAGCGTCAGCATAAACATGAAGTTGGAGTGGAGAGTTTTTGTAGAGAAATATGCCATAGTCAAGAGTACCATTAAGATAATGTAATACTCGTTTAACTACTGACCAATGTGTAGTAGACGGTCTATGCATGAATTGGGACAGCTTGTTGACTGTAAATAAAATATCTGGGCGGGTGATAGCCAAATATTGTAAAGAGCCAATTACTTATCGATATTGTGTAGGATCCATAGCAGGACTTCCATCATTTAATCAAAGCGATTCACTAGTGGAAAGGGGAGTGGAAACAACATTTGCATCCTTCATGTTTGTCTTGACTAATAAGTCTTGAGTATACTTCCGTTGAGAAAGGAAGAGTCCAAAAGATGTAGACATTGATTCCACTCCCAAAAAATAATTCAAGGGACCGAGATCTGTGAGGGAGAATCTTGTGGCCAACTTCTTAATAAACATTGTAACCTCCATAGAGTTATTATCGGTCACAATGATATCATCCACATAGACTAAGAGATATATTGTACTGTTCGATTATTGACGGAGAAATAAGGAGGTATCGGACTTAGAGTTAGAGAAGTTGACTAACATCAGAAATGAGCCGAGTTCTTTGTACCAGGCTTGTGGAGCTTACTGAAGACCATAGGTAGCCTTGTGGAGTTTACATACATGTTTCAGATACTGAGGATAAAGAAAACCAGAAGGTTATTCCATAAAGACATCGTTAATTAATGTTTCTTGTAAAAAGGCATTGTTGACATCAAGTTGTCGCAGTTGCCAACCATTTGAAACGGCTAAACTTAAAATCAGTCGAATTATTGTGGATTTAATAACCGGACTGAATGTCTCTATAAAATCAACGTCAGGACATTGATAAAAGCCTTTAGCCACTAAACGGGCCTTATACATAGCAATGGACCTATCAGGGTTTTGCTTAACTCGAAAAACCCGCTTATACCCGATGACATTTTATGTAGGATGAAATGAAACAAGTGTCCAGGTAGAGTTATGAAGGAGGGCGTTATACTCATCAGACATAGCTTGATGCCAGTAAGAAGATTTTTGGGCTTGAATAATCGTGGTAAGTTCACAGATCTCAACAGAGAGAGTCACAACTGTATTGAGGTCAAGAACCTGACATGGTTTGAAAATACCACTTTTAGAGCGTGTTGTCATGAGATGTCTAAGTGGTTTAGGAGATAATGGCAGAATGGGTGCTGGAGAAGTAATAGAACAGGGTGAGTCATACTGAGGAATAGTAATGGAAGTAGGCAAGGGTGAGGGAAATACTGGTGATTGAGTGTTTGAAGATTGGATGTATGAGGCAGAAGGTATGTATACAGAAGAAGGAGAGGAAAAAGAGGGAGCGAGATGTTGTATTGGAAAAGCTCTCCATTTATATATGTGAGTTGGAGTAGGTGATTCTTGTGGAGGCTTATTAGATAAAGGCATGTGCCAATGATGTACAGTCAACGGAGTAGTTGGCACAGTAAGAGATATGGACTAGTGAAATAGAAAGAAGGACTGTACAAAGACCATATGACGAGACACAAAGACTTTGTGAGTCAAAGGATCATAGTATCGGTAAGCATTATGTTTAAGAGAGTAACCAATGAAGGTGCAAGGTTTTAACCGTGGGGCTAGTTTGTGTAATACATAAGGACGTAACCAAGGATAGTAGACACAACCAAAGACTCTAAGTTTTTGAAGGTTTGTGGGTTTATGAAACAGTTTTTCAAAAGGTGATTGATCTTAGAGGACTGAAGTAGGCATGCGATTAATCAGATAGACTACAGTCTGGAAGGCAGTAGACAAAAAAATAGTTGGCATGGAAGCATGATGGAGAAGTGTAAGACCAGTTTCAACTATATGCCGATGTTTGCGTTTGGCTAAGCCAACTAGCTGAGGAGTGTACGAAGGAGACTTGAGGTGTTGAATATCACATATATTCAAGTATGGTGTTAGAGATTGGTATTCACCTCTACTGTCAGAGTAAACTATTTTAATAGTGGATTGAAAGATATTTTCCACCATTTTTTTGAAGGTAATGAAGGTTTTAGAGACATCAGACTTATGTTGAAGACGATACAACCAAGTATATTTGGTAAAATAATCAATAAAGATAACATAAAATTTAAATTTATCAAATGAAATACTTGGTGCAGGACCCCAAACATCAGTATATAAAATTTCAAACAGTTGTGAGCAAGAGATAGAAGAATGTTCAAAAGGTAATCTATGACTTTTATTACTCAAACATGTATCACAATGAGTAGCACTAGAACTTGCTTTAACAAACGGAAGAGAATAACATAAAATTTTTTTTTGGAGAGTTGAGGAAGAAGGGTGACCCAGACGATGATGCCACACATCCATTGGAACAGCAATAGAAGAGTAGGCAGTGAGCTGAGAGATCGATGGCCACTAGTAAATGTTATCTTTACTCTTACCTTGAACTAACGATACCCCCGTGCTCAGATCCTTGACAAGAAAGGAGTCAGAAAATAATTCAATGACTGTATTATTTTGTTTACAGAACTGAGAAATAGAAATAAGATTCTGTTTGATATGAGAAGCACACAACACATCACCGAGTGTAAAAGTACGAAAATGTAAATGAAGCATTGTGGAACCAATATAAGTGATGGGAAGTCGCTTACTATCATCGATGATGATGTCATCGGTACCACCATAGCTGTTATGAAGGGATAAGTTCTGAAGGTCCGAGGTGATGTGATGGGAGGCGCCAAAGTCCATAACCCAGGAATGTTGATCAGAAGTCGAGGCAGCAGCAAGATGTGCTTGGGGCATGGTAGCAGAAGGTCGAGGACGAGATCGACAGACCTTAGTGGAGTACCCAACCTTATCACACAGCTAACAAACTATACGTTGTTGAGGCATAAGAGTAGGTCGCCAAGGTTGTTAATAGTTGATGTTGCTACTTGGAGGCATAGGAGTAGGACGCCAAGGATGTTGGTGATGGATGTTGCTTCCTTGGGGCAGAGCTTGTCCAAGTCCTTTGTTAATAGGTTTCGAATGCTGATTGTTCTTCTTTTTTTATTTGTGACTCACCTGAGCAGTAATAGGTGGGCTTGGAACCTTATCTTCACGCTTTAGATATGACTCGTAGTCATTCAACTTGTCAGACAGCTCCTCAAATGATAGCGACGAGTCCTGTGCCCGTATTGCTGCTGCCAATTCTTTGTACTCAACTCCAAGACCATTAAGAGTGTGAACAATAATTTTATCATCAGTTAGGTGGTGCCCTATTAATGCTAAATCATCGATGATAAGTTTTATATATTGGAGATAATCACTGATAGTACTTCCCTCTTGTTTAATGTTCATAAGTCGTGAGAGGAGGCCGAGCATACGAGTGCACGAACGATTAGCTAATGTAGTTTACAACTTGCACCAGGCTTCAGCAGCAATAGCACATTAAGATATAAGTGGTGCGACGAAACCAGTAACAGAGGCTTGAATTACTTAGAGAATAAGATGATCTTGATGTAACCATAACTTATGCTCTGGATTTGATGCTGGACTTAGTGCCCCCAGGATGGTGATCATTTCTGGTGGACAACTGAAAGATCCATTAACATAGCCTAGTAAATCATAGCCAAAGAGGAGATTAGAAAACTGAGCACGCCAGGATACGTAGTTTCCTCCTCTGGATAATTTAATGGGGATGAGGGCTGTAGTATTAATAGATACAAGCCTTGTATTTTGAGAAGCACTATTGTTTCCTACGGGAACAATAACAGGAACTTGAGAGGTAGAAGATGAAGACATTAGGGGAGAGGATACCAAGCACTATCGTTTTTGAGTCCGAAAGATATATGGTGGTGAACGACTTGTAGATCCAGTGTGTGCTAGAAAGAAGGCTACAGGCTATGCAAATAGGCCACTACAGGAGGCAGTAGAGATATAAGAGAAGGCTATTGTTACCGGGTAGGTGGCTAGGAGTAAATGTAGCAGCTTCCTACTCTTCTCTTTAACTCTTTAACCTCGATTGGGAGCAAAGGCAGATAGCGAAGGGAGGAGTTAATCAGCCGTCGAAGAAGGGAATGAGTAGCCGATGACTGCCGGCATTGGGAGATCGACTAGGCACTGTCCACCGAAGGAAGAGGCCGTAGTTGTGTGGAAACTAGAGCAAGGTACAGTAGCTTCGGCAGTAGGTAGCAGGACAGCGATGCAAGAAGATGACAGTACTCGCTAGGCACTACCGAAGATGACCTCAGCGGACAATCGTCCTCTCCTCCACAAGAGAGGTGGAGGAGGAGGCTGGGAGACTAAGAGCCGCGGTTGTGGCATTGGCGAGGCCGCACAAGCGATTAACGCCGTCCGACTAGGCAGAACCGGTGCGGTGCCAAGCTTGATGGGGCGACGAGAGTGCACTGACGATCGGGGACCTTGGCCAGCTTCACGAGCAGTGGAAGAAGAGACAATGCTGGGATGTCGGTGCCAATCTTGTAGGTTCCATCGATAGAGGAAAGGCGCAGTTGGACAGCATCATCGGCAAGGTCGTCGCTGGAGGAAGTAGAAAGGCCTATGGTTTGCTGCTATTTGCATGTAGAAGAAGCAATCAGAAGACGTGACAAGGTGTTGTCCAATAGAGGAAGAGGGTTGTGGCTACGTGGTAGCGGTGGTGGCAACGGTAGGCTGCCGGCTAGAAGGAGCCGTTGTAGCTATTGATCACGGCTGAAGATTTGCCAGAGGAATACATCTCCAACTTCCATAGATGTGATTTTGCAGAAAAGGGACAGATGATGCCAAGAGATCAATGTCGATCTCATTGGTTCCTGTCGATAGAGGAGGCAGATATGCCGCGACGGTAGATGGGTAGGAGTCGACAGCAGCTTCTGCACGCAGTTGGAAATGGTGGAAACTTACTACCATTTGATAGTGAGAAGAGAGCTTGCTCAAGGCAAGCGGCTCTGATACCATGATAGAAACTAAAGAAAGATGTATTGAAAATAAAGAAAAGAAGTACATCATCTATTCTTTATTTGTACCTATTTATATAGGAGAATAAAATATTGGAAGGATAAGACTGTTGAGGATTTCCCTCAATAGCTTAGCTAAAAGTTGTTACAATAATCTTATCGCTTAACACTTATTTCCCTGCCGCAGCTACCACCGCTGCAACCCCTTCTTTCTCACTTTCTTTTTCTCTTCTTCTCCTCTATTTCCCTTCTTCTTCTTCTTGCCTAGCCATAGCTACCACTGCTGCAGCCCCTTCTCTTCTTCCTTTCCTTCTTCTCTTTTCCTCTTCTTCTTCTTTCCCTACCGCAGCCTCTTCTTCTTTTTCCCCCTTTGATTCTTTCTTTTCTTCCTCTCCTTCCCTTTTCTTCCAACCGTAGCTACCTCAGTTACAGCCCCTTCTTCCCTTTCTCTTCTTTCTCTTACCCTTTGTTTCCCCTAAAATAGATTCTTGTATAATTTTCAAGAAGGGAATTACAACAATGACAAAGGGAAGAGTGGCAACAACAGAGGAAGGCAACAAAGTGGGGAGGAACATGGTGGTTGGTCAGCGAGGGGAGAAAGGTGAGGACAAAGAGTGAAAGGCAGAGGAGGGTGCGGTTGCAATTAAGGAGGAGGGTAAGAGTGAAAGGTAGCCACATGGAGATTTCAGTGGTAGAGAGGAAGATTCGACTGGGCTGCGGTTGCTATTGAAGAAGTCATGGCGAGGCACGGTGGCGGCAGGAGAAGAAGCGTGCTCTTGTAGGGAAGAAGGAATGGGTGGTAGTAGCGAGTAGCAGCGACGGTAGCGAAGGGCAACAGACAATAAAGGAGGCAATGATGGTGGATTGGCTGCAGGTAGCAGAGGGTTGGAAACGATGACAGCAATGACTGATGTGGGAGAGGGTAAGAAGAAGAGGAAGAGGGCCCAGCAAGGGGACCTTTAGTGTTAGAGGAGGGCAAGGCTAGTTGTGGCGGGTTGCTAATGGGATGGAACCATAGGAAGTAGAGGATGCAGTAGCAAGGAATGGCAAGCATTTTGGTAGGGGATAGCAATAGAGGGCATGGCTATAAGTGACGGAAGAAGGTGAGGAAGGCACGGCGGGTGGTAGCAACGAGGGGCGACCGGTGTTGCAAGAGGGTAGCGCCAGTGGTAGAGGCGACTGGGCAGTAGTAGAGGGCATGACTGGAAGTGACAGAAGAAGGTGACGAGGGCGCTAGCAGCAAGGGGAGGAGGCAGCGACATCATGAGGAGTGCCCAGTGGGTGTGGAGCAGCAAGGTGGCATCGCTGCTGTAGTGCTTCATAGGGAGAGGGCTAACAGTAATGGAGGAAGAGGAAGGCAGTAGGGGAAGGCACAGTTGGAAGCAAAGGGCAACAAATGGCAATCAAGGCTGTGCATAGGTGGGCTACAACAGCAGGAAGTAGTGGTAGCTGAGTAGAGAAGGAAGAGGAGGGGAGGAACATAGGTGGCCGGCGGCAGTCCTTTGGGTAGGATGATGCTGCCGACTTGAATCACTTCCTTTATTCTTTCTTTTTCACTGATGATGGCTGTAGTGAAGATGGTGAGACTACAGCAAGGTGGCAGCACGGAGAAGAGAAGTGAGGAAGATGAGTTGGCAGTGTAGATGGCAAGGGAAGCAGTAATGGTGTGGATGATGAACGATAGTGAAAGTGCATAGGAACGCTACTCTAATACCTGGTGATAGAACCCTAGCATTCCATTATAGGGGAAGAGGGGATAAATGATCTCGTCGAGGGGATTGGACCTCCTAGATCACTTCGAGGGGATCTGCCTCTTAGAGTTTTTGCCTATTGGCCAAAACAATTCTTCTTCATTCCTATCCTTATAAAAGAGTTTATAACATTATTTATAAGGCTCTACCAAGAGTCCCTCTAGACGTGGACTCACAGTCCCACTAAACTTAGACTATTAACTAAGTGATAGACTCTTAACTAAAAATAATAACTTACTCCATCCTAATTGAAGATAAAAACAAATAGATGGACCTGACTTGGCTAGGGTCCTAACAGAAGAGATCTTAAAATCTTATTTATCAATTTAAAATAATTATAACTTTTACCAAGAGCTTTTAAACTGTTGACAACATTCGTAAAATAGGTGTACATCTCACCAATGGTTTTACTTGGCTTCATTTTAAATAATTTATAATTATATACATCAAAAGATTAATTTTAGATTCTTTTACTCTATTTATGCCTTCATAAGTAACTTCAAGTATGTACTAAATATCATATATGATGTCACAAATAGAATCTCGATGAAACTCAATTTTGTCTAAAGCATAAAATAGAGCATTTATAGTTCTAGCATTTAAGAAAAATATTTTTTTAATTATTCCATTCATTTATCAGTTTAGAGGATTTTTAAAAACCAAACTCAATGACATTTTATATATTAAAATTTATAGAAAGTAAGAAAATTTATATTCATATTTTTCAATAGGTGTCGTCCATCCCATTGAATATAGGAGGACTCGATTGATAGAGTGGTCCTCTTGGGTATTAATCCAACTAAGAGAACCAAGCTTTGATACTAATTGTTAGGATCGTAATGGTACTTAGGGGGTGAACATGTGATATGGCAAATTTTATCCGATTTTAAAAGCTCAATTGATAAATCCGTATCGAGAATACAATTAAAAGTACGAGTAAGATTTGCAAGTAAGTAAATCAGTATACAAGAACAAATCAATGCAAGAGAAGGAATGTAAACCGATTTATAGTGATTCAGTCATCCCTATTAGGATCAAATTAGCACTAATAGAGGGGGGATGAATTAGTGCTTTCGTAAAAACACATTGATTCAATAAACATGTTGATCAAACCCATCTCTATGTTAAACTTAAAAATATTCATAAGGGTAGTGAGCAAGTGAATCATTGAATGATAAGAATGAAAAGCATGAAAGAGATATACAAACCAGATTTATAGTGATTCAGTCCACGTGACCTATGTCCACTCTTGATATCTCTTAACTCGAGGCCACCAACTTCCACTACTGATCTTTTTTCAATGGTGAAGATCAACTACCCCCTTTACAACTCTTTCTCTTTTTCTTAGGCTCAGGAGAGAACCTTTACAACCATCTTTTACAAGTACTTCTCACACTCTCCCTTAGAACAACCTCTAAATTTGTGAGGAGTTCAAAGTCATCATCGTTACTTGAGCTTTTGCTCAAGTGATCTTCTTTTGTTCTAAGTGTCAAGTCCTTCTTATTCTTTGGAAGATTGTTCTCATGTTCATGTGTCATACATGTCATTTCATAGGTCATCGATGACCCGATAAGTTCTTCAAGTGGAAAATAGTTTAAGTCCTTAGCTTCTTGAATGGCGGTTACTTTTGGATCCCAATTTTTAGGAAGAGATCTTAGGATTTTATTAATGAGTTCAAGGTTAGAAACAATTTTACAAGTGCTTTCAAACCATTGGTGACATCCATAAAATGGGTGTATATATCTCCAATGGTTTATCTTAGTTTCATTCGAAATAATTCAAAACTGTACATCAAAAGATTTATCTTCGATTCTTGGACTCTACTAGTACCTTCATGTGTAACTTCAAAGGTGTGCTAAATATCGTGTATAGTTTCATAAGTCAAAATATGATTAAATTTATTTTTGTTCAAAGCACAAAATAAAGCATAGCTTTTTATTTTAAAAAATAATTTTTTCTCAAAATTTTTCCATTTATTCATAGGTTTAGGGGTGCTTCAAATCCAATCCAACAATATTCCATAAATTGAAATATATGGAAAGCAAGAAAATTCTCATTCAAGTTTTCCAATATGTGTAGTCCATCCTATTGAACATGGGAGCATGAATGGTAGAAAAACCTTCTTGATTACCGATAAAAGCCATCTAATCTCTTTTGAGTGTTAAACCAATTGAGAAAATTTTGACTCTAATACCAACTATTATAACGGAATTGACACTAGGGGCAGGGGGGTGGGGGTTAGTTAGTGCTTTCATAAAAACACGTTGATTCAGAAAACCCATTCGATCAAACCCATCAGAAAAATATGTTAAACTTTAGAACGTTCATAAGAGTAGTGAACAAGTGTATTATTGAATGATAAGAATGAAAAGCATGAAAGAGATAACTAAACTAGATTTATAGTGGTTCGGTCCATGTGACCTATGTCCACTCTCGATTCCTCTTCACTCAAGGCCAAGGGCTTCATCCGGGAACCCAAAAAAAGTATAACTTAATATTTTTCGTACATTGAGCTATGGCCTAGTGGTACCTCCTCCTAGGTCAATGGAATGAGCTTCCTAATGGGCTCAAATCAATCTCAATTAAGGCCCAATGGGCCCTTAATTGAGTTAGCATGGTTACACCCAAAACTAACTTAATTAAGACCTAAACTACTTCGATCAAGACACAATCAATTACAAAGCATGAATCCTATATTGTCCGACATGTCATTGGTTCATCCGGTGCTACGTCTGACCCTCTGATGTTTCATCCGACCCTTCGATGCATCATCCTCTCCTTTGACGTATTGCCCAATCCATCGGTATGTTGACCTCCACAATATCCAATCTTCTTGGTGTAATGTCCAAACCATTTGGCGTGATACCCAAACTCATGGCATGCAGTCCCTCCAGCACATCGACTAGTCCTCCAGCCTAACGTCCAATCATCTGATATGTTCCATTCTAGCCCAACATCTGATTCTTCCTACTTTAATTGATTTATTTTCCATGATTGAAGTTAGTCCTGCATCACTTAAATGCTGATAGATTAAAATTTTATCAATTGATTCCATCATCAAAATTTGAGATTCAAGAGTCCCGACCTATATCCACTCTCGATTTCTCTTCCCTCGAGATCACTAGTTTTCACTACTGAGCTTCTTTCCAATGGATAAAGATCAACTATTATTGTTATAGCTTTTCTCCTTTTAATAGGCCTAAGAGAGAACCTTTACTCTCTTTTACAAGAGACCTTACACCTCCTACAACTTAGAATCACTTCTAAACTTAAGGAGGAAGAGACTCAAACACTCTCAAACACTACTCAAAAAGAGTTTATAACACTTTAGTCTTAGAAATTCATTGCTTTATCAAACAAGCATGAGTTGAATATTTAGAAACCCCAAAAGGCTTTAAGAATAGAGCCAAAAATTTAAATCTCTGAAATTTTGGAGTACTAGTGGTAGTACCATTAGCATCGGGTGATCTTATCACCATAACTAGGCCAGGAATCTAAGCTCTGGCAGTACCACCATCAGCCTAGAGGGTGGTACCATCACATTGGGTGATACTACCATTGAAATGGGTGGTACCACCATCGACATTGCCAAAAAAGCATAAACAATAGTTTTTGGCTCTCAAGCGGTACTACCACGTAGGCATGGCGATGTTAGAAAAACTCAGTAGGTGCATCACATACGCAGCGGAAATAAAAAATAAAAACTAGTTTCCTACGCAGATCAAATCATCGTGCAAAAACTTGAGGTCGCGAGAAAAACCATAAAAATTGGAAACTACGATGTGTGAGAGATTAATTTTACCTAGGGAGATCATATATCCCTGTATTCTAGATCCAGATGGAGAAGATGAAGGAGGTCAAGAATCCTCCTCTCTAGCGGTATCCACATGATGAATCTCTATAGCAAAACTCCTCCAATCTGATCTTGCAACTCTTGCGCAGAGGGAGGGAGGAGAATAGGAGGTGGTGGCTAACGCTGTAGTCTATCAACCATGAGTCTCCCCTCCTATTTATAAAGAGCCACAAAAAACCCTAGGGCTCCTATCTTAGTGGGTATTGGATCTCTATCCAATAACCCACTAACCTTGCATTATTGGATCTTTATCTAATAATCTCCTTAGGCCTCTAATTGGGCCTTAAGCAAGGAGCCCATCAGCATGGGGTCTCATCTAATGAGAATAAGGGCTAATTGGATCTCCATCCAATCCTCTATTTATTGAAGCATCCACCATATGTGTGTGACCCTCTAGGCCCAATACCGAGCTGGTTGTGAGTCGCTCCCATCAGAACTCCTTTTGATATAGTGAATTATTATCCCTAATAATTCACTCGACTCATCGACTATGAACGTACTAGGCCACTACGCCATAGTCCCCAAACGATACAGGGGAGATCAAATCCATCAGACCTGTCTGTCCATAGTTACCGTGTATCTATAATCTCTCATCCAACTAATATCCCAGAGACCGTATATTAGACATGGTACTGTTAGGTCACATATGGAATCCGTCATAGTCTCACTCTAATAGGATTCTCTCGGAGAACTCTTTCTCTCTCAATCCGAGTGACCATAGCTAGGGATTTGTCTGAGCAAGCACATATGAGATTTTCCTCTTATGATATCGAGAGTGGATGATTCTCTATTGACACTCAATTGCCTTCGTAAGGTTGGCTACCAATCCCGATAATCAATTGTACTAGATTTGAAACTTTCCAAACCTCTAGGTCTTGCGTCAAAGAAAGGAGTACTTACACAAAATATCCTTAGTATCTTAAGTCTGAGGACCAGATGTACAACTGGGACTATGGAATTGCTGTCTGATATTAGGTATCATTAACCGTACAACATGCCATAAGTGGATCAATTAGTGAACTCATTCTTTAATGAGCACCTATACTATTTCATTAGTGTTTCCACTCAAGTGACTATAAGATCAGCCACCTCCATCATATGGACATGTATATAGTACATCGGTCTATTTGGTTATCGCGATGTCTCTCTCGAGTAGCTTATGACCGGGATTATTTAGGATTTATGTTTAAAGGTGAATCGATCTCATTATCGTGATCTCATCATGATCCGATTTCCATTACACAGAACCAAGGATATCATAATATACATATATATGTAATAGATAATATAATGTGAGAATATGCCAATATTAATTATAAGCAAAAAAGATCACACAACGTGTTATACGTGCCATCACTCACGTGATTAGTTTAAAGGGCACCTGTAACCAGTAGGCGATACCACTACCTAAGACTACTTTAGGTTAATGATTTAGCCTTCTAATAGGCCCAATTGAGTCCTAGTTTAATTCCAATGTGTTTCTTGATAAGTTGGCATGGTTTCAGCACAATACCAACTCAATTTCACCTAAGAAGACCTTAATCAAGACTTTACAAATCTAACTATATATCTGACACAATTAGGAAGCTTTCAATACATTGTCTAGCATTTCAGCATGTCATCCAATCATCCGACACTTAATCCAAACCTCTAACATATTGTCCTTTCCTTTGATATATCGCATGATCTATCAGCATATTAATTTTCCTACAATATCTGATCTTTTGGTGTAATACTTGTTGAATCTCATATTTTGATGATTAAATCAATTGATGAATTATTGACTAATATCTTGTTAAGACAAGTGATATAGGAAAGAGTTTAGTCATGGACACAAACCATCACATGACAAATTATCGAAGTAACATAATCATACATTGGGCTGGAGGAGTATCATGTTCGAGATTGGACGTCAGGCTAGAGGATTGGTCAATATGCCAAATGATGAACTTCATATCATGAGTTCAGGTATCGGGTCGCAAGGATCGGGTATTACACCAAAAGATCAGAGGTTATAGGAAGTCAACATGTCGATAGATAAAGCAAGACACCGAAGGAAATTGATAATGTGTCGAAGGTTCGAGCGAAGTGTTGGATGATCAGATAACATGTTGAAATACTGGACAATGTGCTTATTACTTGTGATTATGCTGGACATATGATTGAGTGGTTAGGTCTTGATCATGATCGTTTAAAGTCAAATTAAACTTGTATTAGGCCATAACCATGGCAAATTAGTTTAAGACCCATTGGGCATAAACCAGGGTTGAATTAAGCCTAATGAAAGGAAAATTTACTGACCTAGAAATGATCTAGATGGTGGTACCATTAGGTCCAAGCAATGGTATTGCCCAGGCTACCAAAAGTACAATTTTGTGCTTTTTTGGGGTTTTCGACAATGGTACCACCACCTGTCAATGATGGTACCACTAGGTGGTGGTGGTACTACCTAATTTGACTATAGTACCACCAAAGCCCATTATTCTGGGCTTTGTTTGATGGTAGTATCTCTCGGTGCCAATAGTGGTACCGCTAGTACCTCGAAAAATCAGGTTAAAATTTTCGCTCTAATTTTGAAGCCATTGGAGGTCTACAAATACCCCACTATTCTTACTTGATGAAGCATGAATAAGGGGTGAGAAAGAGAAAGAATCCTTGAGGATAAAATGTTGTAAACTCTTAAGTCTATTCCTCCTCGAGTTTAGTGGTTAATTTAAAGAGGTATGAGGTCTTATATAAAAGAGTTTATAAAGGTTCTCTCATGAGCTTAGTAAAAAGAGAAAGGGTTGTAAGGGTAGTTTATCTTTTCCCATTGGAAAGAAGATCAATAGTGAAAGCCGATGGCCCCAAGAGAAGAGGAATCAGGAGTGGACGTAGGTCGGGGTGATCGAACTACTATAAATCAGTTTGTATTTCCTTATTGCTTTTCCTTATCATTTGCTTACTGATTTACTTTACTCACTAATTCTACTCACACTTTCAAGTTAAATAGATTTTTTATTTATATTCTCATTTGAATGATTTTAAATCAAATCTTTTTTCGATAAGCACTAATTTACCCCTCCTCTTAGTGCTATTATGATTCTAACAATTTGTATCATAGTCAAGTTCTCTCAGTTAGATTAACACCTAAGTCACTCTATCACTTGTTCTTCTATGTTCAATGGGATGGACTATACTTACTGAAAAACATGAATGAGAATTTTTTTAATTTTTTATGGATTTTGATTTATGGAACATCGTTGAAAATGATTTTTAGAAATCTTCCAATCCAATGAACGAATGGAATGATTTTGAAAAGAAAATATTTTCTTTAAATGCTAAAGCAATGAACACTTTGTTTTGTATTTTGAATAAAATTGAGTTTAATCGTGTTTTTACATGTAACACTACACATTGATATTTGATACATACTAGAGATTACTCATGAAGGCACAAGTAGAGTAAAAGAGTCAAAAATAAATCTCTTGATACATAGTTATGAACTATTTAAAATAAAGTCAAACGATACCATTGGTAACATATACACTTGTTTTATGGATGTTGTCAATGATTTTAAAGCTCTTGGTAAATGCTATACTAACCTTAAATTAGTAAATAAAATTTTAAGATCTCTTATGAAATGTTGGGATCCAAAACTAACTACTATCCAAGAGGTAAAAGACTTGAACAATTTTTCTCTTGAAAAACTCATTGGGTCTTTAATGACCTATGAAATACTTGTAAAGCACATGACGTACAAAAGAAAAATATTTCAAAGAACAAGAAGGATATTGCATTGAGAACCAAAGAAGATTTCTTAAGTGAAAGCTCAAGTGATGATGATAATGACATTGCATTTCTAACGAGAAGACTTAAAAAATTCATGAAAAAGAATAAAACTCAAAATGAATAAAAAATACTATAATATGTTATGAATATAAGAAGTTAGGACACTTAAAAAATGAGTGTCCACAACTAAAGAAGAAATTACCGACATAAAAGAAGAAGAAAGCATTCTTGGTAACGTGGGATGAATCAAATGTATTTGAAGATGAAGAGCAAATCAATGAAGAGGACATAGTGAACTATGCATTGATGACCTTTAATGATGAGGTATGTAATTCACCCAAAAAAATCTTTTTCTTATGATGAATGAATTACTTATTGCATTTCATGATTTGTTTGATAAAAAGGTTAGTAAGAAATATAAATTGTTAAAAAAAAGATAATATATCTCTCTTTAATTAATTTGATAAATTAAAAATAAGCATGACAATTGTGTATTAACATCTTGCATTAAATGTGAAAGTTAGATTCACTTAAAAGAAAAGAAAATATATTATTACAATAAACTTAAAAAAATTAAAATTGGTAATAAATCAAATCTTATGAATAAAGATGTTCATTTAGTAGATGATTTGAAACTTAACTCATTAAGCATTAATCAATTGTATGACAATGAATATAATATTAAATTTGATTGTACTGATATATCACATAAGAATAAATCTATGATTGTCTTAAGGAGTAATAATGTTTATGCTACTGATCTTGATGATTTTCATGATAAAACTTATTTGTCAATTTTAAATGATGATATATGATATTTTAGCATAAGAGATTAAAACATACAAGTCAAAATTAATCTCACAAATTGGAACTAAAAAAGTTTAGTTATATTCTATCCATATTGTTTTCAATAAATTTCCTAAAGGTAAGAAAAACAATTTTGATGATAATTTTGAATAGATATTTTTTATAGAATAATCATGATCTTTCACTTGACTTCTTGATAATCCTGATTTAATATCTATCTCATATGAATCATGATCTTTTGCTAATTATTCTCTATAATTCATTTTGCTATTTAAGGAGGAGATTTATTCAACAAATCATGATCTTGACTTCCAATATTTAACTTGAGATTTATTTAATGTGAATCAAGATCTTTTACTATTTGTTCTGATAGGAACTCTTTTTTTATATTTAAATAGGAGATTTATTCAAACAAATCATGATCTTGACTTCTTGACATTTAACTTGAGATTTACTTTATATGAATCATGATCTTTTACTATTTGTTCTCATATAATTCTCTTTACTGTTTAAGAAGGAGATTTATTCAAACAAATCGTGATCTTGATTTCTCGATGTTTATAACTTGAGATTTATATATATGAATGAAGATCTGGTTTCTCCTATAATTCTTTTGCTATTTCCTAAAGAGGAGATTTATCCAATAAATCATGATCTTGACTTCTTGATATTTATAACTTGAGATTTATTTTATATGAATCAAGATCTTTTACTATTTATTATCTTATAATTTTTTCTTTTCTTTTACTAAAGATTCAATCATTATCTTGATTTCAAATACATGAATGTTGTGAGATTTATGTCATATGACTTCTTTGTATTAATATCCTTCATTGGTTGGCATCTTAATATAAATAAAGAAGTAGCTCATGATAAAATTATATCATAAGTTAGCACGTGTGACACGTTACATAGTCTTTTTGTATTATTATTATTAGCATATTTTCATATTATATTATCGATTGAATATATATATTGTGATGTCCTTGGTTCTATGTAATAAGAATCAGATCGTGATTAGATCATGATAATGAGACCGATTCGCCTTTAAACATAAATTTTCAATAATCTCGGTCATAGGTTACTCGAGAGGGATATCGTGATAACCAAACAGACTGATGTGTTATATACTTATCCAAATGATAGAGGTGGCTGGTCTTATAGCCACTTGTGTGGAGACATTAATGATACAATATAGGTGTTCATTGGAGAATGAGTTCATTGATTGGTCAGCTTATTGAATGTTGTATGCTTATGATACTTGATGTCAGACAGTGATCCCACAAGTTATGTGTTTGGTCCTTAGACTTAAGATACCAAGGATGCATGTTTAAGTGTTCTTTTCTTTAACGTTGGATTGACAGATTTGAAAAGTTTCAGATATGGTACAATCGGTTATCGGGATTAGTAGCTGTTAGGACTGTAGCTAGGGGCATCCTAATTTAATTTCATTGAAGAGGACAAACATGTAAATCCTAAGGGCATTCATGTAAATCTTATCTAGCTGACCCCTATTAAAGAGGTGAGGAGGTTGGCTAGGTTAAGATTAGTTTGGAGGAAGCTATTTTGAGGGAAGAATAAGATACATGTCACCCTAATTAACCACCCTTTGTCCTAGTTAAATAGGGGTTGGTTAAGGAGGGGTTCAGTTAGAACAGGGTTAGGAAATAAATAAGCAACCAGCCACACCTAGATGGGTCGGTTGGAGGTTGCTACTTAGAGTTGCATTAGTAGTTCTTAGGAGTAGGAGTCTTAGAGTGGGAGTCCTATTAGGACTTAAGGTCTAGAAGGCCTATAAATAGCCTTGTAATCATCCAATTTTCATCATAAATAGATTAATTATTTTTCATCCTATGTGCAGAAAACCAAGGAGGGAGGAACTCCTATAGAATTCCAAGGAGGTCGATCCCCTATAGAGGTTAACCCAAGTTTAGAATCAGTAAGGGTTCTAACACTTGGTATCAGGGTAGCATTCTTGGCATCTCGCTACCCTTTTATAGCCATCCATCAACCCCCCATAGCCATCCAAAGCAATTCCCACAATTGCTTGAAAATCATCAACAAATTTCGCCGTAATCTCTACTACCACAAATCATCCTTCGATCTCCTCATGAATTATAATAGGTTCTGATTTTCTACCTTACTACTACTACAATTTAGTTATCTCTATTCAAAAATTCAAAAAATTTTGTTCCTTTTTGTTGCACAAACTTTTCATCACAAAATTTCTATTTTTATGATAAAAGTTACGCTATAGAATTTTAGTCGCATAACCTTGCCTAATTGATCTTACTGTTATGTTTTTACTGACCAAATCTCTACAAAATTTTTATGATGGCTTTTGCACTTCTTGACAGTGGATTTTCTTTTAGTTTCATAAAAAAAGTTTTGAATATAAACTACTGATCTTTTATATCCAAACTGCTGCACTTTAGACGTAGAAATCTACTACAGTACCCTTTTCGTGATATTTAATTTTGCCAAACATTTTGTTATCATTTTCTTCCATAAATTTTTTATTGGCATTACCTTTCCCTTAATGGTAGATTCTCTTTGAGTTATACTTAAATATTTATTTCAAACTGCTGGAAAAAAATCTCATTTATACTGTTGAAACCTTTCGGTGAAAAAAATTCTACCATAGCACCTTCTCGTAATCTTTAATCTTGCTGAATCTTTTGCTGCTATAATTTTTCGCAAATGTTTTAACAATATTATCTCTCCTTACTAGTGGATTCTCTTTGAGTTTTACTTAAATCCTTATTTCAAATTGCTAGGAAAAACTACATCTTTACTGTTGGAATTTTTTGATGAAAAATCTACTACTGTATTTTTGTCTTTCTTCTTCTCCTTAACCTACCGAAACCTAACCATCTTGTTGCCACCAACTAAGACATCTTTAGAGCATCCCTCTAGCCTTAAGATGCACCTAAAATCATAACCCAAAATAGTAAACCCTTGCAGCCACAATCTTCTACCACCGATCTTTCATCTAAACCTTCCACGACCGCATGCCATTGACCTATCAACAGAAAAAAGATAAATATATCACTGATCTACAGGCATATTCCATGACATCTCAAGATCTAATTGATGCCAAATTTGAGACGTTAGAACCTTGGCTCGGATCACGGCTTGAATCGCGCTTGGAGGACAAACTTCGCTCTTTGTTTATGGAGTTAAAGATTAGATAGCCACCAAGTCCAACCAAATTTCAGTGAGGAGAGAGTTTAGAGAGGCCTCTAGAGAAGGAGGGATAGTTCTCAGACATGCTTCAACCATGCATGAGGGTGGACTTCCTACGATGGAAAGAACGAGACCCGGCGAGGTGGATTTTGCGCGTCAAACGTTACTTCCGCTGCCATCGAACGTTGGATGATGCTATGGTGGAAGCCACTGTCATTCACCTTGAATGAGATGCAATTCAATGATACAATTGGTTGGAATATAATCATGGGGCTCTGACATGGAATCAATTTAAGAACGCACTGCTGAATCGCTATAGACCAATGAAGTATGAAAATATCGATAGCCAACTCACAAACATCCGACAAACCTTTATGATTCAAGAGTACCAAACCAGGTTTGAGAGGTTATCCTACCTTGCTCATGATTGAACTAACCGACAATTGTTAGGGACTTTCATCAAAGGACTTAAGTCGGAGATTAAAGGGGAAGTTAAGGTGCGATAGCCCCGTATCATGATGACTGCAATTTCTTTCACCTAAATACAAGAAGAACATCTCAACCAAGATGCTCAGAGGATGAGAACCACTCTTAGGGCCATGGCATATAAACCTTCTTCTACTCTCAGCCATCCTTCACTGCCAAAAAAATTGACGAAAGAAGAAATATGCAATCAATCGACAAAGGGTCTTTGTTGGCATTGCAACGAACTGTGGAGCCGCGATCATCGCTGCAAAAAGGGCTACCTCTTACTGATTGAACCTTTTGAACATGTGGAGGAGGAGGTCTTAGAGCATGAGGAAGAGGTTGCAGATGAAGAACAACAGCCGATTGATATTACGATGCATGCTCTTGCCGGCTCTGCAAACCCACAAATAATGACAGTGGGAGGACTTCTGAAGTTACAATCTATCACCATCCTTATTGACATCGAAAGCACTAATAATTTTATAAACAACAAGGTTGCTATCTGGATGACCTTACCTATGGAGGATTGCAGTAGGTTTGATGTTAAGTTCATCGATAGATGAATTATAAGGTGTGATTATGATAGGACCCCAGAAGGAGCTCTATAGATTTGATCTTTGAGGGGGATCAACCCTTGGAATGCTATATGGGTTCCTCCCTCATAGTAGTCGGCCATATAGCTAAATTATAGATTAATCTTACTTTTTTAAAAGAGGTGGAGGCTACATGCTTATTTAGGACTCCAAACCCTAGCCCTAGGGGGGTGCTTCTTAAGTGAATTCCCCGTTTTACCTCTCTTATAGCTACCATATATAAATAAAGGGGACAGCGGCCTAAGTAGCTTCACAAGTCACGCTCCTCTGCTAGAAACCCTAGCCGACCAACCCAGTAAAGGGGGTGGCGGCTAGGAAGCCCTAAGGCCCCAAATTAAATCTTAGCCACACTTTTTTATAAGATAGAAGTGACTAAGTGGGGTTTTATTAAAATCTCATAGGGTTCTTATTTATTACTTCTAGAGTGATTAGGACTTAATCCTGCTTGAGTCCTATCAGGTCCACCCTCTTTGAATCAACCTTATCCTCAAGGCTGAGGGTCCATGAACTCTGGGAACCGGGTCTTCAACTCCTCTGATGCGATCATTAATTGAACTTTGGCCTCCTCATCAGCTTAGGTGTTAGTTGGATGGATTTGGGTTGAGTCGTCTTATTTAAATTTTAATTTGAGGTGGGATACCTAGAGGATCAACTGTAATCTTGATCTGGTGTGCAGATTTGATCTCCAGGTTAGGGCCCCAATGTGATCCCAAATTTTACAAGGCCCAAAGAAATAGGAAGACCACTTTCTTGAGGCTTGAATTTCGTGCTGGTGGAGCTAGAGATGAAGGGGGACTTGATCTTTCTCAGGAAACTTTCTTTTACTCTGGCATTTGTCAAGGGGAAGTTTCTTCCTTGCATGGGCTGTCACGTTGTTGCTCTATAATAGTAGTTGTGCCTTCTTTTGGAGTGAGGGCTATCCTCTGATAAAATCTCTAATGGTGCGAGCCTGATTTGAGTCTAAGGTGGGTAAGAGTAGTGATTTTTCGGGGCCCATTTTCACTTCTTCATGTTATTGACCATCTTGCATGAGGATGGTGCTGACCCCACTTTGGATATATTTGCTCCAATAATAAACATTTGGCCACGATTTAATGTGGACGTGAGGGTTATAGTTCTACTCGGCCAAGGTGGTGCATCTTTCTTTATAATAAGAGGGATGATGTTCATGCTTCATTGAGTCCTACGAATGATCCTTCCCCTTTTTTGATTTCACCACTGGAGGGGCTCAATTTTCTCACGGTCTTGGGCCGTAGAAATGAGATCATCATCAAGGAAGTCTTTAAGCATCATGGTCTGATCCTGTGAAAAGTCGAGGAAGTCATCTGAGATTAGCAACCATGGTGAGTTCGACAGGATATAACACTTTAGAAGTAGCTTATTTCTGGGGAAAAGGATGTAGAGATGTGTCATAGCGGGAAATAAGCATGGCCAAACAATCCATGTCTCTATCATCTCTTGGGCGACCCTTTATCTTTGACCTTCTGAGGTTGTAGGAAGCAATCTGGATGAGTAACAACTGGTAGAAGTTTTAGCCTGTTCAGCATATTGTCACGGACAACAATGTAAATAAGGTGTTCGATGAAATGCTTGTGTTAGTCCGTGTCCTTCGGTTTATGTACATATCTTGTACAACAAGAAGCGGGCTTGCAGTAGGCTTGGAAGCCCTAGTTTGATTTGCTTTATGGCCAAGTTTGGCTTGTAAATACAAGTGTGTCTTATAAGCACTTGTGGGGACATCGGTCTGTAGTGGACCATTATCATTTATGTGCAACCTCTCTGAGTTTGTAATGTCCATGGGTGTAATTTGTATTTTGGCTTTATAAAGTGTTTTTCTTGAGCAGTTGCTTGTGGATCCCGTGGGAGTTGCTTCTTCTGGCCCGTTTTCTCTTTTTGTAAGTCTGTGGGATTTTAGGAGATCTCGGGAGGGCTGACCTTTGACGGACACGCATGGGTGCCGCAGCCTTAGGCGAGAATCAGCTAAGCCCGTGACAAATGTGGTATCGAGCGGGACAAGCACACGACACTTGCCATACAAATGTGGGGACCTAGCTAGGTGGAGGACATAGCACGCAACCGCTTAGGGGAAACGGACATTGAGATGTAGGGAAAGGAGTCGCTCAGAGGAGCGGGCATCCTGGTTTGGCATTCAAGGAATAGCCAACCCCTTTGCACGAGTGGCACCACGAGGACAAGCAAGCGAAGAAGAATGTGTAGCACACAAAGATTGGGATGGTTGAGTTCGAGCTATAGCTCGACGTTGGCAACCAAACTTGACGGTGCTAAAGGCAAAGTAGGGCGCTTGGTGAAAGATGAGACCGTGCAAGGTGCGAGGTGTTGTGTAACGACCGAAAGAGTTGTGCAAAGTTCACAGAGGTGAGGGGAATTGCTAACTCGAAGGATTAGAAACTCATGCAAGGGCTTGTACACGGATGATAGAGTGTTCGTGGCCATCCCAAGGCGCGATTAGAACTCGACGCCATGGAGCATCGAACTTTCTCTTCAACATGGAAAGGATATGTCCGTAGGTGGCTGAAATGTGCAATAAATTCAGCATGTTGCTAGACCTTGAAGGGTGCGAGGCGTATTGGAGAAGGGTCGCAATCTAGCAAGTACATTTATGGGGGCAGAAAAAAGCACAAGTTCAGTAAGACGGAGTAGTCCAAAGGGGATGATGGTCTCCGAAACTTCCAATGGGAAGTATATACAGAGAAAAGTTGCTCCAGCAGGATAGATATCCAGGAGGGATAAGTCCTAGTTCTCTAGTTGGAGAATCATGTGCAACGGACTGCACATATTGAGGAAGAGTTTCTCAGGGTTATATCTTCATAAAGCTCAACGGACCGAGTGAGTGACGAAGAGTTGTCGCATGATCTCGAAGGAGGTAATGCATTGGTGGATGCATTTCGAGATCAAGTGAGGGAGCAATCCAAGGCAACATCATATGAAGGCACACTTAGAGTCGAGGCAGAAATCGAACTCAACAGAGGGCTGACCCGTGGAATGGTGGACGTGAGGGCCACTATCAACTCAGTGCAAATCGAGGAGCAGAGTGACTTGGGTGGAACTCGGTGAAGTATCCAAGTCGTATGAAGGGAGTCGACATAGAAGATGGAACATGGAGCGGAGGCACGGAGCTTTCCTTTGACAGAGGTCAAGGGCATGAACTCTTGTAGAGGCAAGAGTGGGATCATGTCGTTCCATGGGTTCTTCATTCTGATGGGACAGACTTATTTTGCATGGTGCCAAAGATGAAGGGAGCTTCAAGGCACATGCAAGCTACCTAAGAGATGCATTTGATGGAGTAACTAAGGTGATTCAACTTGCGGAGGTAAAGTTAGGATCATGAGACCTTAGTACGGGGCAAGAGGACGCAGAGGCGGGTACTCTTGAAGAATATGCCACAGTGTTGCCGTTCAAGTTGTCAGGAACAAGAGGTGCATAGCAAGATTATGCTGGTAGGGGATAGAGGCCCAAGATCCAGACAATGGTGCACCCACTCTAGCGAAGTCAGGGGACTTCAGGAGCTACTAGGCGACGGACTGTCCTAGAGCTATGCTTCGTCCAGGAGTAACCCAGGAGTGGGGGGACGAAGGGGAAATGCCAAGGGAGCGAACTAAAAGTCGGAGATGGCAGAGGCCCTACGATGTGTTGGCAGAGGCCACACGTGGAGAAGTCGTAGTCCGAGTTAATCACACGAGAATCTGTATGCAATGGAGATGTCACCAGGAGGCGACATGGTGCAGCGGATCGTGGTGGAATAGTTCGTGGCAATGCAATACAGGCAATCTTGTCCCGTGAGGGATAAAATCATGCGGAGGTATGATCAGGAGTTACTGGGAGCTCCACTTTGGTGTACGACACAACAAGAAGAAGGGCTATGGATTTAAGGAGTGAATGCCGTGTAAGCAGAGGCGGGTCTTCGTGTGTGCATCAAAGCTTGCATTGGATGAAAGCCTTAGTCATCGATATGGCATACACCACCGAGGAAGAAGTCCAAGTGCACGTGCAGTGAGTCCCATGGAGGGGACATGATCATGTGAATGATCGGGAGGCTGGAGCTCCACTTCGGTGAACAATGCAACGACAAGAAGGGCTATGGATTCAAGGAGTGAATGCCACAGTATCACAGAGGCGGGTCTTCCGTGTATATACATCGAAGCTTGCATCATATGAAAGCCTTGGTCGTCGACATATGGGGCTGTACCGAGGAGTAGTCGATTGCAAGTACCGGTGAGTCCCATGGAGGGACTTGATTAACCGAGGCTTGGAGAGTTGGGTGCGGTGCTCACATTCGCAGAGAGCCCGGCAAGTCGAGGACAAGGCCGAGTAAGCAACGTTGCTACCAAGGAAGCTAAGGAGAACCCAGACGAGCCACGCAACAAGATGGCGGAGGCCATGCATGAGAGTTGCGATCTCTCCATCGACCAAGGAGAACTGCTAGGAGGACACAGTGGTGTCGAAGCAGGTGGTCGAAAGGGGCGAGGAAGCGACGACGAGTCCAACGGGGCTCAGCTACCCAAAAGAAAAGCGTCGGTTAGAGAGGAGGTGGACTCGGAGGAGCTCCACAGTGCCACAGAGGCAGATCTACTGATCGCGGAGGAAGGGATAAAGATGCAAGGTAACGAATAGTAGTGCTATGGGCTTGGCAGCGCCATGGTACCGCAGATGCGGGACTTCCGTGAAGTCATCGATCCCTTGTTCTCATGAAGGGACAACATTGGTCGTAAAAGGGGGCCAAGGAGGTGGAGAGTGCAGAGGCAAACTCCAAGTACCAAGACGAGGCAGAAGGGCAGAGTCCAAGAAACTTCATAAGACCGATGTCGATGTGCTTCTCATCCAGATAGCCGAAATTAAGGGACTTCGGGTTGATGCAGGAGTGCTCGACCAAGGAGCAGTAGGCGACATGGTGCTGCCTTTCTACTCAGGAGGAGTAGGCGGCAAAGGTGATGGAGAACACGGTATAACCCCAAAGGCGACCAGATCTATCACAGACTTACTCCAAGTTGGGGGACTCCAAGTTGGAGTAAACCTTTTGCTCTTTTCGGGCAAAACTTCTTGCATTCCAGAAGTTCAATGGCAGTGGGAAGGTGAATCACGAGCTAACCCAACGCAAGAGTGCAACCACTTCAAGTGCTTGAGTGTGAGCAAAGAGCGAATGTTAGTAACCACTCAATGCATGAAGTACAAACTCGAGGAGGCGGAGAAATCAAGTAACCTTTGCGGCGAAATTGAGTAACCTTTGCCTTCTCAACTCGAGAGAATGGGCCAGTAACCCAGTTCTCTTAACTCGAGGAAGTGAGCGAAGCCAAGCAAACTTTTTACACTTTTCGGGCAAAACTTCTTGCATTCCAGAAGTTCAATGGCAGTGGGAAGGTGAATCACCGTAGCTATCCCAACGCAAGGAGTGCAACCACTTCAAGTGCTTCAGAAGTGTGAGCAAAGAGCAGGCGAATGTTAGTACCCAGCTTAATGCATGAAGTACAAACTCGAGGAGGCAGGCGAAATCAAGTAACCTTTGCCAGGTGAAATTGAGTAACCTTTGCCTTCTCAACTCGAGAGAATGGGCGAAACCGAGTACCCCAGTTCTCTTAACTCGAGGAGGTGAGAGAAGCCACCTTACCTCCTCAACTATGAAGAGAATGGGTGAAGTCGAGTATCCCAGTTCTCTTACTTATCCAAGCAGGGGAGCTCTGCACAAGTTCAGTGACCCTTCAAAGAAAGCTTATGGAAGACAATGGTTGTCAACTCCTCACCGTTGGTGATTAATACTATTGAGAGTAGTTTTTCCACTTCATTTCCCAATTGACTAAGAGGGAGTGATGCGAACATACTTGGAAGTGACAACTAACGAAGAAGGTTCAATGGGCAAATATTATGGAGAAAGGACCTTAAAAACTTCAAAGTGAGGCGATGCTCGTTAAAGCTCCAACAAGCATCTACCCGTTCAAGCAATATGAGTATCGCGATCGGCACATCATAAGCGGTCTTTTCCTTCATCAGAGGGATCCGCGAGAACCAACAAGGATCAGCCAACCCCACACTAGATTCAATCATTGGTGAGTTGAAGCAGCATGGCGGATTGGAGTTCGACTACTCAACAACAGCAGTGGAGAGCGGCTAGGAGCCAAAGGGGCGTGTTGCAGCCAAAGAAGAAGATTAAAGATTCAGCAGAACGCGAGGAGATGCAGCGTCTGGTGGCTTCGGCGAGGACGTCGAAGGAATAAGTGGGGGAGAATGTCACGGACAACAATGTAAACAAGGTGTTCGATGAAATGCTTGTGTTAGTCCGTGTCCTTCGGTTTATGTACATATCTTGTACAATAAGAAGCGGGCTTGCAGTAGGCTTGGAAGCCCTAGTTTGATTTGCTTTATGGCCAAGTTTCGCTTGTAAATACAAGTGTGTCTTATAAGCACTTGTGGGGACATCGGTCTGTAGTGGACCATTATCCTTTATGTGCAACCTCTCTGAGTTTGTAATGTCCATGGGTGTAATTTGTATTTTGGCTTTATAAAGTGTTTTTTTGAGCAGTTGCTTGTGGATCCCGTGGGAGTTGCTTCTTCTGGCCCGTTTTCTCTTTTTGTAAGTCTGTGGGATTTTAGGAGATCTCGGGGAGGGCTGACCTTTGCGGACGGACACGCATGGGTGCCGCACGGCTTAGGCAGAATCAGCTAAGCCCGTGACAATATGGGGGTCAGACAACGTCAGAGGAGGTAATCGGCTTAGTTTGGTAGAGATGCCCAAAATTTTAGCAAGTTGTGGGAGAGGGTTCTTATCTTTAATCTCATGAAACCCTTGAATTTGAATTAGGAAACCACTGGATTTTTCTTTTGGTACCTCCTCTAAGTGTTGTGTTGTGGTTATAATCGCTGAGCTCCCTCATAGAATCACTTGCTTTCCTTTTTTAAAAAATTTCAAGGTTTGCTTTGGAAAATTCTAGAAAACATCTTCAATCGTGGACAACTAATCAATGCCAAGCACTATATCAAAACCATCAAAAGGGAGGAGGAAAAAATCAACAACTATATCTTACTCCTGTAGGATCAGTTTAACTCGAGGGCACTTTTAGTTGCACTTCAGAATTTAGTCGTTAGTTATCTTGACTTCAAACTCGTTGTAATATTCTTTTTGGAGCATTAATTGTGTAACAACTTTACTACTCATGAAGTTATGTGTGCTCCCATTGTCGATGAGGACGAGGACGAACTGCTGCTTGAGAAACCCTTCGATCTTCAATTTTTGCAGGTTGGTGTAGCCGACTAAGGTAGGGACCGTGTAGGTGGCCGGTTATAGCATATCCTTCTCCTTGGGCTCTAGAGTCATATCTTCAAATTTGGGTTCTTCAATGGGCACAATTATTAGCAGTGTCCCCTTTTTCCATTGGTGTTCTAGGCTCCACAGTTTATCACAACACTCACATAGGCCTTTTGTTGATCCATCATAAAGGGCTTCTCTTGTTAATTTCTATGGCTGAGGGGGTCGGCTAATAGTAGGAGGAGGTGAAAGCTTTGGTGCCACTAGTCGAGGAGTAACTCTAGTCTTTCGAGCTTTATAGTTCAATCGCTCCTCTTGATGTCGCACAAAGGAGATGGCTGCCTTAAGTGTGTACGATTGTCATGTTTTAACTTCTTCCTGAATCTTCGGCTTCAAGCCCTCAATAAAATTCCTCAATATATATTTTTTAGACTAATCATAAGTTTGATTAGATAATTTTTCAAACCTAGTTTGGTACTCTTGGATGGTGGAGGTTTGATAGATCATCGCTAGTTCTTCGCTAAGGTTCTTTTTACAATCTAAATTTACATCATGTTGTGATCTTATCAGGTTCGGTGATCAGCCCAATCTAAACTCCTCAAAAAGAGCATGTAATTTAATATCCATATGCATCTTAAGAGCCTCCAATTTGGCTTCGAATAAGCCCACTGATGTCATGACGTAAGGATCTCCAATCTATCAAATCAAATCGATTAAAGAGTGTAGCTGCAATCTTTAGGTTGAAGGTAGCAATGACAGTGATGTCAAGGCTATGATGGTGAAGTCTCCAAGTGGAGGATAGTAGCCAAGGGTAGCAGCAACGGTGAAGGAAGAAAATGATAGCAATAATGTCGGCTGCGGTCCTTTGGTGATGCTGCAATGTTGACGCTATAATGTCGTCAAGGTCACGATTTTTTAGGTGGTTGCTATTTGTCGGAAGATAGCAGCTAAGAGATTTGAGTCAGAAGGTAGCAGCGTTGGTGGAGGAAGAAGAGGGCAGCAGCAACGTCGGCTATAACTGCGGTATGACATCATGTCTACAGGTGGCATCGGTTGTAGCAAGGGTGCAAATGCAATAGGAGGAAGACGGGGTAGCGATATACATGGCTATTGCAGAGGAGGGCAGTAGTGGTATGGAGCGAGAGATGGTTGCTATTGTGTTAAATTTGTTGCTAGCCATGATCAAGAGAGTTGGTAGCGAATGATTGTTGTGGGCTGCGATGTAAACAGATTGTAGTGAAAGATCATTGCTGGTAGCTTTTTAGGGCAAGGATCACTGCTGGCCGCAATCAAGGAGGATGGCAGCAAGAGGTCGTTGTTGGCAGCGTTGGGCAACAAAAGATGCATGCTACGGTTGAAGAGATATGAGAGATTGTGCGGTTGAAAGATTGGTGGACCGAAGGCTATGATTTTTGGGTACAGTTTATGGCTATTTTGGGTGTGATTTAGGGCTGTGATTTAGTGGAGTTTAGGCTGCAAATTCGTATGGTTTTAGGGCTGTGATAGTAGTAGATGAAGATTAGAGAAATAGATTTTAGATCTGGGATAGATGACAGCAAAGGTAGGTGTATCGGTAAGGAAAGTTGGATGAAAAGATTAGTGGATCGATAAGGAAGTAAGCTGCGGTTACGGCTGATTGGGATGGCTATTTGGCTGCGGTTAGGGCTGATTGGGATGACTGTTTAGCTATAATTTTGTTAGGGTTTTTTAGGGAGTAATAGTAGGAATAGAAGATGAGACAGGGAGTCTCAAATCTGGAAAAGATGGCAGCAAGATCCGATAAAGTTTTGACGAAAGATCGCTATGGTATACACTGTATTATCGAACAGAATTCCCGTCGAAGAAGCAAAAGTTTCATGATGTTAATTCTAGCAAAAATCTAAGAAATTTATGAAAAATTTCAATATCAGAATCTTAGTTCAGATGGTGATAGTAGTAGTAATGTAGATCAAGAAAATTTCAAAAGCATAATGGTAGAAAAATTGTTATAGACAAGATCACATAATTCTTATTATAAAATTTCAGCACTATATGACAAAGGATTACAGCACTATAAGTCCAGATCCAGAAGGGGTTTTTCTAGAGATTAGTCTTAGATGAAAGCTAAGATAATCTATGAATTTGTATAAAAATTTTGGCCAAAATGGATGAACAAAAGTTTGGTTTCAAGATGCCAATAAACGGAGGGCAGATTCTTTATCGTAAAAATTTCAGCACTGCATGATGATGAAAGAAGGCACAATAAAATCAGTTTCAGAAGGAATTATTTCTAGAGACTAATCTTAGATGAAAGCTAAGTTGATCTACAAAATTATATAAACATTTTGGCCAAAAAGGATGAATAAAAGTTCAGTTTCAAGAGGCCAAAATGTATAAGGCAGATTCTTCATTGTAAAATTCCAGTACCACATAATGGTGAAAGATAGCACAAAAAAATGGATTCTAGAAGGAGTTTTTTTCAGAAATCAATTCCAGATGAAAGCCAAGTTGATCTTTAGAATTGTATAAAAATTTCAGCCAAAAAAGAGAAGAAATAAACTGATTTCAAGTAGCAAATATGCGATTGAAAATTTTTACAGTGTTTCACCTTTGTAACAACGATAAAGTTTACGATGAACAAAATTTGCAATGGATAAAAATTGGAAAAAATCTTCAATGTATCTGTTAGGATCAATTGGAACGGGGGTGGCGGGGTGGGGGGGTGGGTGAATTAGTGTAAGTGTAAATTTTATTTCTAAATGAAATCTTTCAGATTAAACTAAGATATGGAAACCGAATCTTTTCATTTTTAGTGAAATGATTGAGTGAACAAAGAAAAGTTGCTAAGTTAATAATTAAACCAGAAAGATAAGTAATATTTAAAAGAAGGAACTTATCATGAAAAACTTTGCTTGCTAAGAGTTGAGATAAATCGAAAGCTTCAATACAAGAAATATGTAAGCAATGAAAGCAAATAACTACTCACAATTTTTATAGTGGTTCGGTGCCAAAGGCCTACATCCACTCCCGAGTCCTCCTTCTTGAGGCACACCTATGTCCACTACCAATCTTCTTTGGGTGAAGATCAAACCCTTACACTTGCAAGGGAGACTTAGAAAATTTTTAACTCTAAGCTCTCTCCCTTCCCTTTTCTTTTTCTTACAAATCACACACAATTTCTTTCTCATAGAATTTAATTACCCAAAAAGAGTTATTATGAATGCAAGAATATTTGGGGTATTTATAGACCCTAAGTGGCTTGAGAAATTGGAGTTAAAAATTAAACATACTTGAAAAAATCGGGTATGGTTTACCCGCCGACCCTGGGCGGGTCGACTGCCCAAAGTATCCAGATTCCTGGGTATGGGTAGTTCAACCATCCAGCATGGGTGGGTCAGTCATTGTCAGCTGCCCGAAAGCCTAGGTAGTGGTGGTACATACGCCGCTCACCGACGATTTACTCGTCGAAATTTTCGTAAAAGTGGTTCCTTCCACTTTTCAAATTTCGGCTTAAACCTGATGTTGACCAACCCTTTGATCAGCTATTTGAGCTCAACCTAAGTTCAATCAAACCCTAATAGTGGACCCGATTGCCTTATTGAGTTGATTTGGATTCCTTCTAAATCCAACTCAATTTGGACTCACTTCTAACTATGACTTGATGATTACAACTCTTAATGATCATAAGTTAAATTAAAACGTAACTTCCGCCGATCCGGTAGCCTCCGACATACTTACGACAAGTCTTCTGGTCTTCTCCTTAATGATCTCTCGGTATATTCCAAGCGAGCTCCCGTTCCCTTCGGCGAATCTCCTAGCAAACTCCCGGTGAAATCCCACTGCATTGTCCGAGCCTGGCCCGATGCCTAAGCTTGATCTTAGCCTATCATCTGGTTGTAACTCCAATGATCCTGTCATAGTTAGACCACTAAATCTTTCTCTAACACATATGTTAGATAAACACTTATCAATTGATCTCATCATCAAAATCTGAGATTCAATAGTGTAAAGGAATCTTGCAGTATTGAAGAGGTGTAGATGATAAAATTTTACCATATTTCCAGATCATGTAGGGGGGCGACAACAGATAGATGGATCTGCGGCCTAGTGGGCGACGGTGGATGGAGGCAACGTCAAAAGCAATTGTGGGAATTGCTTGGGAAGGTGGAAGCAGTTGAGATGGCTATAGGGCAGTAGGAACATCGCTCTGATACCAGATGATAGAACCCCAGAAGTCTATATATTTGATCTTTGAGGGGGATCAACCCTTAGAATGCAATAGGGGCTCCTCCCTTCTAGTAGTCAGCCATATGGCTGAATTATAGATTGATCTTGCTTTTTAAAAGAGGTGGAGACTACATGCTTATATAGGCTTCTAAAGCCTAGCCCTAGGGGGTGCTTCCTAAGTGAATTCCCCCCTTTGCCCCTCCTATAGCTATCATGCATAAATAAAAGAGACGACGGTCTAAGTGGTTGCAGAAGCCATGCCCGTCTACTATAAACCCTAGCCAACTGACCTAGTAAAGAGGGTGGTGACTAGGAAGCCCTAAGGCCCCAAATTAAACCCTAGCCACACTTCTTTATAGGATATAAGTGACTAGGTAGGGTTTTATTACAATCTCACAAGGTTTTTATTAATTACTTCCAGGGTGATTAGAACACAACCCTTTTGGAGTCCTATTAGATTGCAGTGCCCGCGGGTGAAACTACTACTGTAGGATCAAGAAATAATTATAGATTTTTTTTCTCCTCCCTCTTGATGATTATGAGGTCGTGCTTAGTATCAAATGGTTGACGACATTAGGTGATGTTTCCTAAAATTTTTTGAAATAAATTATGAAATTTTACAATAAAGGGAAACAGGTGATACTGCGCAGGAAATGGGGGAGCGACATGGAGAAAGTTTTGCATATGACGAGTGGAGAAAGTTTTGCACAAGACATGCAGCGGCTTCTTAATACAACTTAAGCAGCAATCTATGAAGGAGCCTAACAAATTTGAAGACCCAAAACTACTTCCCTTGCTTACTGAATTTTCAGGAATATTTAACGAACCATCTGGCCTACCTCCTACCCGTCGGCATGATCATTGTATCCCAATTCTTCGGGGCAAACCTCCATGAAACACTTGGCCATATCAGTATCCTCATCTCCAAAAAGATGAAACATAAAGGATTGTAAAAGAGATACTTGAAATAGGAGTTATTTGGTCAAGTTTCAGCCCCTACTTTTCACCAGTGCTCCTCGTATGAAAGAAGAATGGAACGTGATGAATGTTCATTGACCACAAGTCTAAAATATTTATTGGAGCAGAAGATATCCTTCTCTGAATAGCAAAAATGGGTAACAAAGTTTTTTGGATATGATTGTGAAATAACTTACAGCTACCGAGCAAGCTGAATTTTCGATCGTTTCACTTCTAACTAGTGACTTCCTTGAGCATATTAGGAGGGAATGGCAAGATGATCCAGAGACCAGTAAGATCATAAAAAAATTAGAGGAAGAACCAAGCTCCATGGCTCATTACAGTTGAGACTCAAAAGACTTACTCTATAAAGGACGTATTGTGCTTGTGCCGTATTCTACTTGCATAAATACCATTTTCCAAGAGATGCATTTCACACCCGCGATTGGGCACTCTGGGTTCTTTAGAACCTATAAGAGAAATAAGTAAAATTTTTATTAGGTAGGGATGAAAAATATTATTACTAAGTTTGTAGCACAATGTAATGTATGTAAACGACATAAAGGTAAAACAGTGGCAAGTCCCGAGAAGATGCAACCTCTACCCATCTTGGACTCAATATGGACTTATATATCAATGGACTTCATTAAATAGCTGCCCTCATCACAAGAAAAACGTATAATTCTTATTGTGGTTGATCACCTTACAAAGTATGCTCACTTCTGAGTTGTTAGCAATCCCTACACTACTTCTAGCATTACTCGAATATTTATGGAGAATATTATCAAATTACGTGGGATGCCGAGATCTATTGTAAGTGACCGTGATAGGGTCTTCATGAGTAAATTTTGGACAGAATTATTTTAGATGCAGGGCACTAAATTGAAGATGAGTACGACATATCACCCACAAACCGATACCTACATTGAAGTGGTGAACAGGTACTTCGAGACATACCTTAGATGCTTCACCAGTGACCAGCCAAAAGAGTAGAGAAAGTAGCTTCCTTAGGCCGAGTGGTGGTATAATACAACTTATTATTCATCCACAAAATGTACTTCCTATGAGGCTATGTATGGCTGACCTCCCCCTGTAATCCCAAAATATGTATTGGGCACCTCTAAAGTGGAACAAGTAGACAGGAAACTACAAAATAGAGACAAAATTTTGAAAATTGCTAAAAGATAATCTCACTACAACTCAAGCGAGAATGAAACAATAATATGATCAAAACAAAGGCGAAAGAGGATTTTCAGTGGGAGATTGGGTCTTTCTACGGCTCTAGCCATACAAGAAAATATTGATCCAAACCAAAGCATCCATGAAGCTTTTACCTCGGTTCTATAGACTCTACCAGATTTTAGAGCGCATCAGATCAGTAGCATATAGATTAGATTTACTCGCTAGCTCCCGAATCTATCCAGTCCTCCATGTGTCATATTTGAGACACAAGTTAGGACAAAATGAGATAGCCTCAAGCCACATGCCAAATATGACTACCCAATGAGAGCTCGAGACCTAGCCGAGTGTCATTATTGATCGATGGATTGTGACTCGATGACAAAGACCCACCACTGAAGTGCTAATATAGTGGGCGAACATACTAGCAAAAGATGCCATTTAAGAAAACTATGACGACTTGAAAATCAAATTCCTAGAATTCATGGAGTGTCAGCCTCGAGGATAAGGATGATTTGAAGAGGGCGGGTCTATTAGGACTCTAGCTAGAGACGTCCTAATTTCGTTTCATTGAAGAGGACAAACATATAAATTCTAAGGGTATTTATGTAAATCTTATCTAACTAACCCCTATTAAAGAGGTGAGGAGGCTGGCTAGGTTAGGATTAGTTTGGAGGAAGATATTTTGAGGGATAAATAAGATACATATGACCATAATTAACCAACCCTTATCCTAATTAAAGGGGGGTTAGTTGTGGAGGGGTTAAGTTAGAATAGGATTAGGAAACAAATAAGCAACCGGCCACCCCTAGATGGGCCGATCAGAGGTTGCTACTTAGAGTTACATTAGGAATTGTTAGGAGTAGGAGTCTTGGAGTGGGAGTCCTATTAGGAGTTAAGGTTTAGAAGGCCTATAAATAGCTTTATAATCATCCACTTTTCGTTATGAATAGATCAATTATTTTTTAGCCTATGTGTAGAAAACCAAGGAGGAGGAACCCCTATAGAGTTCCAAGAAGGCCGATACCATACAGAGATTAACCCAAGCTTAGAATCAGCAAGGGTTCTAATAGTAGCCAAACTTATGAAGGTAATTTTATGTTAATAAAATATCATCCACTCTTAGTATCATGAGAGGAATATCTCATATCCTCTTGCTCAAGCAAATCTCTGATCATGTTGTTCGAATTGAGAGAGAAGGAGTTCTCCGAGAGAATCTAATTAGAGTGAGACTCGGACAAATTCTGTATATGGCCTGATAGTACCATACCCAATATATGGTCTTTAAGATATTAGATGGATGAAGGACTATAGATACATGGTAATTGAGGACAGACAGGTCCAATGGATTAGATCTCCTATATTGTCTAGGGACTATGGCATAGTGGCCTAGTACATCTATAGTCGATGAGTTAAGAGAACTGTTATAAGAGAACAATTCACTACGTTGGAAGGAGTTTTGATAGGGAGGACTCACGACCAGCATAATGTTGAGCCTAGAGGGTCACACATATATGGTGGATGTTTCAGCAAGTAGAGGATTAGATATGAGTTATTCAATTAGCCCCTGTTCTAATTAGATGAGACCCAACATTGATAGATCCCTTGTATAAGACCCAATTAGAGGCCAATTGAGAATATTGGATAGAGATCCAATAATCCAAGGAGTCAAGGTAATTGGATAGAGATCCAATACCTAGGTAGGATCCATTAGAGTTTATGGTGGCTCTCTATAAATATGAGGCAAGGTGGCACATACGGAGATAGGTTGCACCTTTGGCCGCCCCCTTCTATTCTCCTCTCTCTCTCATCTTCTCAGTCGATCAGACCTTCCCTACCGTGAGAGGGCAATGAAGAAGATAGGTGATCTTCTTCCATGAGTGCTACGAGAAGGTGTACAAGAGTTGTGAGTTTTGGACCGCGATTGGAGGAGCATCACTTCAATGATCCATCACTTGGATACTACTAGAGAGGAAGACATTTGACATTCTTCATTCTCTCCATCTGGATCTGAAATTTTAGGAATATATGATCTTCCTTGGTAATTAATCTCTCACGTATCGCAGTTTTCGATTTTGTAAATTTTTCACGCACCAATCTTTACTCGATGACTTGATACATGTGGGAAACCTATTTTATTTTCTTTCTTATACTATGCATATGATGCTCTGATGGTTTCCTAATAGTGGTATCATGGCCAGGTTGCTCGTGCAGATAATCGACTTTTAAACTGTGTGTGATGATATTAAAATGCGTAAAATATTTTCTACGTACCATGCTATGATTTATCAAAGTTTTTTAGATCTGGATAGTACCTTTTTCCACTGTGAAGAGGGTATAGAGGTGTTTTAAGCTCCTTTGATATCAAATTTGTTGGCATAAAAAGAAGGGAAAAGGGTAGCAACTATTGCTACCCTATAACGTGGCTAAAGGCTACTTGCAGCCTTGGCCGAGAGTAAGGAAGTTTCTCTCAGCATGGCCAATGGCTGCAAGGCTGAGAGCAGCAAGCTCTCAGTCATGGCAACAGCCTCCCCATGCGGCCAAGAGTCTTAACCACATGGGGGACCCTAGCGGATAAGGTTCCAGAGGTAACCCTACGGCCAAGGATTCCTGGCCACAAGGGGTCTTTGCAACCAATAGTTGGCTGTAAAGGAATTCCTTGGGGGCCAAGGTTTCATAACCACCTAAGGTTCACCTGTGGTCAAGGACTCTTGGTCGTAGGGGGCTTCTTGCGGCTAGCGTTTCCTAGCCGCGGAAGGAGTGCCTCTTCTTGCCATAATAGGAATCCTACAGTAGGGTATCCTAAAAATTTTATAAATAATTAATTAAATAATTAAATTAATTTATAATTATCTAGTAATCCTATATGGTGATGTGTACATGTGATGTATGATGTGGATGGATGATCATGAGCCATGTGATATGATGTGTGTATGTATAATTATTATTATTATTGGGGCCTACAAGTCTTTGTTTTTCTCATTTATTATCAGGCCTACATGCCTGTGATTATATTATAATTACATGAAGAGACACGGTGGGAGCGTGGAGGTGACTGTGAGATCCACGATGTCGTGATGGGAGATTATGATGCATAATGATGTGTCGAGGATTTGATAGAGCCGATGATGACGAGATGAACGATCACATAGCATAAGATGTGCTGATACACACAGAGATCCTATTGTGAGCGATTAGGCCCATTGGCTTGGGCATAATCATATTAGGTGATGGTTCATGATCATCCAATGTGACATGCATATGTGATATATGATTATACACCTAATATATATATATATATATATATATATATATATATATATATATATATGATTAGATATATATTAAAATGCATGTATATGACATGACATATTAGGAGACCAAAACAAAAGTCGGTGAGCGTGAGGCAATAAGATTGACCCACGTGGCCTTATATCATTACAAGAAGAAGTTAAATTACGATATAGGTTGAGTTAGTCGAGCCCCTCGAGGCTCACATATCTATGTGATTCGAGATCTTGCCTATGATATAGGGATGTCACCGATGACCTGAGGACGTGGTATACTTGGTCGAGTCCCTTGAGGGCATATCATCAAATCAGACTCATCTTGTAATGATGGTGATGACTTAACTGAACATCATGGTTGGTCAAGAGGTCGAGACCATGATGATTCGAAGATCAAACATTATGAGAATCATAAGGAGTTATGATTGGCAAGAGTTGCCTACCTTTTTGGGATTAATGTAATTGGTCGAGTCCCTCGAGGTTGCACTAAGACGTCGATTAGATCTTGATCCCCACTAGAAGTATGTCAGAGACTTTCGTTTTACATGCTAAGGGTGTCGTGTGATTCGCTAGAAAATTAGTGGAAGTAAATTAAGATAGAAGTCAGTACCTTAATGATTTCTCTATAAAATCTGCATGTTATTAATTGATGCTACATCTTGTTTGTCAAAAATATGTCGCTCACAAACTCCCTACGTGGCATACTTGACGTCAACTATCTCACTGGTCCAAACTATACTGATTGGCTCCATAATTTGAGAATTATTCTCATGACGGAGAAAATCGTATATATCCTTGATATGATTGTGCCCACTTCGGAGGAAGGGGCAAGCGAGGATGAGATCACTCACTATGTGAAGTATATATATAATTCCACCTTGGAAAAATGCTATATGTTGGCCTCTACGACTCTAAGTTATAAAGGCAATATGAGAGCATGGACCCCAATTTCATCATTCTTCATCTTCGCTAGTTGTTTGAGGAATAGGGAAGAACCCAAAGATATAAGATATCCAAGAGTCTCTTCCAAGCCAGGATGATAGAAGGGGCATTGATTTAGAACCATGGCCTAAAGATGATAGAGCAGATCAAAAACTCGTAGGTCTAAGAATAGTCCTAGAGGATAACTTGTATGTTGATCTTAACTTCAGCCCTTGCCAGATTCAGTTTCTCACTTCATCATGAACTTCAACATGAGTAAGTTTGAGGTGACACTTCTTGAGCTCCTCAATATATTGAGGGAAGTTGAGAGTGCCATCAAGAAAGAGAAGTCAGTTCACAATATTGGTGAAACTAAGAAGAATGGGAAGGTTAATAAGACCCTTAAGAAGGGCAAGGGCAAAGATAGACCAAGTAAGGCAAAGGGTTGTCGATAAAGACCTAACAAAGGACAAAGGCTAGTGCTTCCTATTATGATCGAGCTGGCACTAAGAGGGGCGGGAGGATGAATTAGTACTTTTATAAAAAACCTCAGTTTGAAATTTTCATTTGATAAAAATGATATTGAAAGTGTGCTTTGACTTGGAAAGAGTTAAAAATAGTTAAATTATAAAGCAATAATAATGAAGAGCATAAAAGGAAATGCACATTGAGTTTAGAGTGGTTAGGTCAACGTGACCTACGTCCACTTCTGATTCTTCCTCCGTCGAGGTCACCGGCTTTCATTATTGATTTTATTTCAATGGGTGAAGATCAGTCACCCTCTTATAGCTCTATTCTCCTTTTCACAGGTCTAGGAGATAACCTTTACAATTTTTTCAACCATTTCTTAGACAGAAATCACACTTAGAGAAGAGGAGTGAAACTCTCAAGAAATTAAAGTAGTGTTTTTATAAGTTTTCATTCAACTTTCTTTCTATCTCAAGCAAGAATACTTGAGGTATTTATAAACATCAATTGGCTTAAAAAATTAAAGCAAAAAATTCAAATACCCCGAGATTTCGGGGTACGGACGGTATCACCATCGACATCGACGGTACCACCGCTAAATAAAGCCCCAAATTATGGGCTTTAGTGGTATCACTACTCGAGAAAGGCAATACTATACCATCGCCAAGGAATCCTGAAATTTTTTTTTAGTACTTTTCATAACCTAAGTTATTCCATCTCATGACCTTGCTATACCTCCTTCCAAGTCAACAAAATGAGCCTCCTAATTAGCCTCAATTAAGACCTAATGGGCCCTTAATTGAGTTAGAAAGATTTCTCCCTTAACTAACTCAAATCGAAACCGAATTATGATAATTAAGGTTAAACCAATTATAATACAAGCAATCCTAATTATCTAACATGTCAATTTAGTGAACTTCCGACGAACTCCTAATAAACTTCCGGCAAACTCCCAGTGATCTTCTAGTAAACTCCCAACAAACTTCCACCGCATCATCCGAACCTTCGGCATATCTCTTGATTTTTTCAGCTCGATCCTGATCTGTGACTCCAATCCAACATCCGATTCTTCTTTAATTATTTTTATCTTTTCAGATTGTACTTAGTCTTGCATCACTTTTCTCAATACATGGGTTAGATTATAAATTCATCAATTTATTTCCTCATTAAAAATCCGAGATTCAATAATCTTCCCATTTTCGTAGTTGGTTTAACCTTAATTATCTATGTGCCATATCGAGATAAGGCAAACTTGAATTCTAAATGAATAATAACCTATGAATTTAAGTGAAGCAATTTTGATCATAGCGATCATATACAATATGTTATATCAAAATTCTATACATTGTGCATCATCATAGTTTCAAATCATCAAAGTATAACATGCACAATTTTAAAACATTACAACTCGTCATCACTTCATGCATGATACCAAAAAAAAATCAACATCACTTTGGGCATAGCATACATGATACTAAAAATTAAAATTTTTAACCATTCATCACTTCATGCATGATACCAAGCATTCATCATTTCTTCCCCTTTCTCATTAACAAAAAGGAGAAATGTTCAACAAAAAATATATAAGCTAGTATTTTAGCAAGTTTTACATCACCTTTAGAACATGAAGCTCGCAAGTTTTATAGATGTGAAGTTAATCAAAATGTTTGCTTCTTAAAATGGGCAAACTAGCACTTCTCTTTCTATGTGCAAGCACATTTGGTTCTCTTGAGATGTGCAAGCTAGTATTTTAACTTTTCTTGAGATGCTAACAAGTTTCTTTCTTCCCTCTATAAAAAAACAAGAAGAATAAGAAGAAAGGAGGAATTCATTCATCACATTAAGAAAAGAATTATGTCATAAGTACCGAAAGTTCATGAATCAAAGCTCTATTTTTATAAATAAAAAGATGAAGGATTCATATGAAATAATCATCATATAAAAGATTAAGTATACCAAAAGTCCATGAATCAAAATTTTATTTTGTAAATTGCAAGGAGAAGGAATCATAGGAAATAATCATCACCTAAGTATATCAAAAATCTATTAATCAAATTTCTTCTTTTACAAACTGTAAGGAGAAGGAATGATAGGAAAATATCTTGAAAGAAAACTCAATTTACAAAAATTAAAAAATCTGAAAAAAATGTATAAGAGGAACTTATGCATTTGGAAGATTTAGCATAACTAATATTCTTCTAATAAAATTAAATTGTTCCTTATTCAATGGCTTTGTAAAACTATCAGCTAATTGATATTTTGTACCAATAAATTCTAAAGATATATCATGTTTATTGATGTGGTCTCTAATAAAATGATGTCTAATATCAATATGTTTAGTTCTAGAGTGTTGAATGAGATTTATTGTTAAACATATTGTACTAGCATTATCACATTTCATAGGAATGTTAGGCAAAAGAAAAAAGATTCTTGGCTTATACTTTTGGTAAAAGATTCACACGAGATTCACACAAGGATTCATTATAGTTTACACATGATTCACACAAGATTCACACAAGGATTCATTAGAAGAACTAAAAATAGTTATCGCATTAGTTCATTTTGAATTCTTGGCTCATACTTTTGGCAAAAGATTCACACAAGGATTCATTAGAAGAACTAAAAACAATATCATTAATATAAATTTAAAAAATAAGAAAATTATTTTTAAAATACTTAACAAACAATGTGGTATTGACCTTACCTTTCAAAATATTATTTTTAATAAGAAAATAGCTAAGTCTCTCATACCAAGCCCTAAAGGCTTACATCAATCCATAAAGAGCCTTAGATAATTTTAAAATGTAATTTGGAAAAAGATTATTTTCAAATATGGGTGGTTGTTCATGTAAACTTCTTTGAAAATGAAACCATTAAGAAATGTACTTTTAACATCCATTTAAAATAGTTTGAAATTTTTAAAAGAAGCATAGGCAATAAGCATCTTTATGGCTTCAAGTTTAGCAACAGGAGCGAATGTTTCTTCATAATTAATACCTTCTTCTTGGTTGAAACCTTTGGTTACTAGTCTTACCTTATTTCTATTAGGATTGAGTTGGCACTAAGAGGGGGAGGCGGGAGGGGGGAGGTTTGGGTGGGGGTGGGGTGAATTAGTGCAAATGCAAAAATAACTCAGTTTGAAAAATATGCTTAAGGTAAAAACTAAAACTAAAAGTGTTTTTTGTCAAAATCAAGTTAGAGAGCGATTAAACTTAAGATTGAATGAAGAATCTTGATTTAGCTATGGAATGCTAAAATAAAAGGCAAGTAAAGAAAGACTCTAAGTTTATAGTGCTTTAATCACTAACTTGTCCTATGTCCACTTCTCGAGTCCTCCTTTGTTGGGCCCGTCGGTGTCCACTAATGATCTTCTTCCACGGGTGAAGATCAAAACCCTTTACACCTTTCTCCTTTTTCCAAGCTCAGGAGAAGAACCTTTACACTCTCCTTTTCATAGGTTTAGAGAGAAACCTTTACAATCTTCCACTCTTCCCTTAATCTCACATTACACTTGAAGCACATAAGGGAAGTCCTCAAATTTTATAAAATTTTAACTAAGATTACAATCAATTTTCTTGCACTTTCTTATCACTTTCTTGCTCTTCAATGCAAGAATACTTAGGGTATTTATAGACCCCAATTAACTTTAAAAACTAAAGCCAAAATACAATCTTTTTCAAAAAATCAGGTACGAGTGGTACCACTATCAGTACCGACGGTAATGGCTCAAAAATAGGGACGGTGATGGTACTACCATTACTTGGGGGTACCACTGTCACCTGGGTAGTTCCATCATTGCTTGTGCTATGCCACCCATCGATGGTACTACCACAAAAAATCTCAAAAACTATACTTCTGTACATTTTCATATATAACTTGTGCCTCTAGTTGACCCCTTTCCTGGTCAATAAAATGAGCTCAACCTGAGCTCAAATTTAACCCAAAGTAGACCTGGTTGCCTCTCATTGAGTTAATTTAGATTTCTCCAAATCTAACTCAATTATGACTCAAAGCACACGATGCTAACTACAACATAATAAGATAATTACAATCGTCCTTGTTGTTTGGCACGTCAATTGATCTTCTGAACTCCCGATGAACTTCCCGGCATCCTTTGGTGAACTCCCAGCAACTCTCTTGATCATCTTCCGATAAACTCCCAGCACACTCTTGGTCATCTTCTGGTGAACTCCCAGCACACTCCTGATCACCTTCAGCAAGCTCCCAATGAACTCCCGACGAGTTCCCACTATATTGTCTGAACCCCGGCCCAATGCCTAAACTTGACTCTGGCTCAGCATTAGATTGTATTGCCTTTTAATCATCATAGTTAATCCTGTATCATACATCTCTAACACATAGGTTAGATAAAAAAAATTCATCAATTGATTTCATCATTAAAATTTGAGATTCAACAATCTCCCTCCTTTTAATGATGACAACAAATTGATGACGGAGTTAACCTTAACTCCTCCTATATATATATGCTATAGGATAAATAGAGTAAACTTGAATTCAAAAGAACCCATCACTTTTGAATTTAAGTATAGCATTTTGACAATATTAAAATTTTCATAATTTAACCATTCATGATACCATATATGATAAAAATTTTAAAGCATTCATCTTCTTGGTATCATATAATAAATAATTTTAACTAAATATTATGTTTTACATGATAAACATGTCATCCATCATAATACAAGATCCATCTTTTTGGTATCACATAAAAATTTCAAATATTTCAAAGATCTCAAAACATTTCTTTTGTGTATTAGAACCCTTATGGATTCTAAGCTTAGGGTGATCTCTATAGGGGATCAACCTCCTTGGAACTCTATAAGAGTTCCTCCCTTCTTGGTTTTCTGTATAAAGACTGAAAAATAATTAATCTATTGATGATGAAAAGAGAGGAGAATACAAGCTATTTATAGGGTTTCTAAACTATAACTCCTAATATGACTCCTACTCTAACAAACTCTAACTTTTAATCAACTCCTAATCGGTCTCAACTTAGAGTGGCCGGCTGCTAGCAACTCCTAACCCTAGTTGGATTCTAACCCTAACTCAAGCCAGCCCCTTTAGCCATAGTAGGGGGTGGCTAGCTAGGGTTTACATGTGTGCCTCCTTTATTAAATTTAGGACTTACTAGAGTCCTAACATCCCAACCTTAACTCCTAATCAAACTCTAGTTTAGCCAAATCCTAATCCTACTAGGATTTGAGCTGATTTATTATAATGGAACCAACTCTTCTCCTAGCAGACCTAATGTCAGGTCTAGGTTGGCCAACAGGGCCCAATCTAAGGACTCAAGACCCGACTCAGCTAGGGTCCTACCCACCCTCTTCAAATCAACATTGGCCGCGAGGCTGAGGCTCCATAATCTTCAGGTTCGAGTTTGTGACTTGTTGCATTTGAGGTAGGTGCATCACGATCCCACGGTTTAGCCTTATCTTGTATTTGTTCATTGGTGGTCGTATTTGGATAGTGATGCGTCATGATTATATGATCCATGTAATCTCTAGGTGGAACTGGGCCTCCTCATCGTCTTGGGTGTCGAGTGGATTGATCTACACTGAGTCATCCTCTCTAAACTTCCATTTACGGTGAGATTCCTGGAGGATCCATTGTAATTTTAAATTAGTGCGTAGATCCAATCCATAAGTTATGGTTCCAATATGATCTCTAATTTTACAAGGGTGAAAGTAGCAGGGGAGCACTTCCATGAGATTCGAGTCTTCATAAATTCTTGCTGGTAGGGCTAAAGATAAAGGAAGAGTTGATCTTTAATAGCATACTTCATTCTACTCTAGTGTTTGTTAGGTGGCTGTTTTTCTCTTGTGCGGGCTGAGGTGTAATTATTCTTTAATGGTAGCCAGACTTTCCTTTAAAATGGTGGCTACCCTCTGGTAGTGTTTATGGTAATGTGAGCTCGATCTAGTTTTGGAGCGAGTAAAGACCGTAATTTTTCAGGACTTATTTTCATCTCTCCTTTATGCTATTGTCCTGTATCGTACCAAGCCACAAATTCAGCAAATGTTAGCATTCCCTCATTATTAATTGATAGCTTCAGGTGATATGAAGAGAGGGCTTTGTTGATGCAGGCTAGGGGTTGGTCATCCTGCATAAGGACAACACAAATTCTAGCTCTTGATGCACTAATCACAAACACTTTGTCGAAGTTAGGTAAAGCTAGTACCGACGAAGAGTAGGGGCTGCAACATGGTCGTATGACCCATATTTCAAGCATCTCATTTTTAACCTTCTATATTTTAGCTTTCTTGAGGTTATTGGGAAACCTCAGTAGGAGCATCACATGTATAACGAAAGATCAAAACAAAATAGATTTTTCATGTAAATCAAATCGTCATGCAAAAGATTAGGTCGTGAAAAAGTCACAAAATCGAAAACTACTTCATGTGTGAGAGATTGGTAATCTAGGGAGATCGTATATCCCTGTTTCTCATATCATATACTGTGATTCAATTTTTTTCCTATAACCCTAGCCCTTGCCCTCAGTGCGTCACCATTGTCACTGCCCCTACGTAGGCAACGCCCCATGGGTGGGCACTCCTCGTGATAGCCCCTGGGCGGTGTCGCCTGCGCGCCCCTACTATCGCTCTTCTTGCGGTCATGGCCCTTGCGGCCATGAGCGACCTAATCACCCTTACAGGCAGCTGCCCATATGGGCATTGCCCCTACAGGCGGCTGCCCTTGTGAGCATTGCCCCTATAGGTGGCCCAACTGCCCTTTGTGGGTTGGCCACGGCGGTTGGGCCGTGGGCGACTGCCCCTACGACCTGGCCGTAGGCTGCCGCCCTTGTTGGCCACCATAGCCATGTGCGGCCACCCTTGCATGGGCCCTGGCCACAGCTAGCTAGCCACCCTTGTAGAGGGCCTGGCCATGGTTGGCCACTCCCTTTCCTCACAACCTTCACTACGAAAATGTAGCAAGAATGCATAGAATAGTTCTACGCGATTTAATCTTATCACATGCAATTTAAAACTAATCTTTTGCATGAACAACCTTGGCTCTGATACCACTATTGGGAAATCTTAGCAAGAGCATCACATGCGCAATAAAAGATCAAAACAAAATAGGTTTCCTGTGCAGATCAAATCATCGTGTGAAATATTGGGTCGCAAAAAAGTCATAAAACTTATAACCGCATAATGTGTGAGAGATTGGTTACCTAGGGAGATTGTATATCCCTGTTTTTCATATTCAGATGGAGAGGATGAAAGAGGTCAAGCGACTCCTCTCTAGCAATATCTACATGATGGTTCTCTACAATGATACTCCTCCAATCATAATCTTAAGTCTCGTAACTCTTGCGCAGAGGGAGGGATAAGAATAGGAGGGGATGGCCAATGTTGTAGCCTATCAACCATGAGGCTACCCTCCTATTTATAGAGAGCCACCAAAAACCCTAGGAGTCCTACCTTAGTGGGTGTTAGATCTCCATCCAATTATCCACTAATCTTACATTATTAGATCTCTATCCAATAATCTCCTTTGACCTCTAGTGAAGCATCATGCAAGGAGCTCACCAATGCAGGTTCTCACTATGGACGTACTAGGCTACTACGCTATAGTCCATAGATGATACAAGGGGATCAAATCTATCGGACCTATCTGTTCACAGTTACCGTGTATCTATAATCCCACATCCAACTAATATTCAAAAGATTATAGATTAGACATAGTACTGTCATGTCAAATACGGAATCCATCTGAGTCTTGATCTAATCAGATTCTCCCGAAGAACTCCTTCTCTCTTAACCCGAATGACCTTGGCCAAGGATTTGTCTGAGCAAGTATATATGGGATATTCCTCTCATGATACCAAGAGTGGATGATCCTTTATTGACACTCAATTGCCTTTGTAAGATTGGCTACCAAACCCAATAACCAGTTATACTAGATCTAGAACTTTCCAAATCTATAAATCCAGCGTCAAAGAAAGGAGTACTCAAATAAGGGATCCTTGATGTCTCAAGTCTAAGGACTAGATACACAATTAGGACTATGGAATCGCTGTCTAACATTAGGTATCATTAACGATATTCCATAAGTGGATCAATCAGCAAACTCATTCTCCAATGAGCACATACTATATCCTTAGTATCTCTACACAAGTAGCTATGAGACTAGTTGCCTTCATCATATGGATGGGTATATAGTATACTAGTATGTCTAGTTATCTCGATGTCCATCTCGAATAACCTATGATCGGGATTATTTATGATATGTGTTTAAATATGAATCGATCTCATTATCGTGATCTAATCACGATCCGATTCCAATTGCATAGAATCAAGGACATCACAATATATATATGTAACATATATATAATGTGAGAATATGCCAATAATAATCATAAGTAAAAAGATCAAGCAGCGTGTCACACATGTCTACAATTATGCGATTGGTTTGCAGTGTACCTGTAACTAGCAAAGGTGATGATAATGAAATTGCCAAGTGTTTGCTACTGATTTACCTAGTAGAATCAGAATTTGGTGGTCATGTTGACGGGTAGGAGGAAGACTGTGTGGTTCGGCAAAGACATCTGAAAATTCAGCAAGCAAGGGGAGTAGGTTTGGGTCTCTAATTTTTATTAGCTCCCCCATAGATTATTGCTAGAGTTGCATCAGGAATCCATTGTTTACTTTGTGCAAAACTTCCTCCATTCGCTGCATGCAAATCATCGAAACGTCACTCCTACATTTCCCGTGAAAAATTTTATAATAAATTTTAAACAATTCCAGTGAACATTATATAACATAGTCAGCCACTTGATGTCGAGTATGACCTTATAATCATCAAGCTAGAGGAGAAAAAAAAATCAGTAATGATCCTTTGGCCCTATAGAAATAATTTCACCAACGAGGACTATTGGGAAACCTCAACAGGTGAAGGAGGTCAAGCGTCCTCCTCTCTAGCGATATCTGCATGATGGATCTCTATAACGGAACTCCTCCAATCTGATCTCGTAACTCTTACACACAGGGAGGGAGGAGAATAAGAGGTGGTGGCTAAAGCTGCAGCCTATCAACTATGAATCTCCCCTCCTATTTATAGAGAGCCACCAAAAACCCTAAGGCTCCTACCTTAATGGATATTGGATCTCCATCCAATAACCCACTAACCTTGCATTATTAGATCTCTATCAAATAATCTCCGTATGCCTCTAATTGGGCCTTAAATAAGGAGCCCATCAGCATAGGGTCTCATCTAATGAGAATAGGGGCTAAATGGATCTCAATCCAATCCTCTATTCGCTGAAGCATCTACCATATGTATGTGACCCTCTAGGCCCGATACCAAGTTGGCCGTGAGTTGCTCCCACCAGAACTCCTTCTGATATGATGAATTATGAGCCCCATAATAATTCACTCAACTCATCGACTATAGATGTACTAGGCACTACGCCATAGTCCCCAAACGGTACAAGAGGGATCAAATCCATCGGACTTGTCTGTCCACAGTTATCATATATCTATAATCCCTCATCCATCTAATATCCTAGAGATTGTATATTGGATATGGTACTGTCAAGCCACATATAGAATCTGTCATAGTCTCACTCTAATTGGATTCTCTCGGAGAACTCTTTCTCTCTCAATCCGAATGACCCTAGCTAGAGATTTGTGTGAGTAAGCACATATGAGATATTCCTCTCATGATACCGAGAGTGGATGATCCTCTATTGACACTCAATTGCCTTCATAAGATTGGCTACCAATCTCGATAACCAGTTGTACCAGATCTGAAACTTTCTAAACTTATAAGTCTAGCGTCAAAGAAAGGAGTACTCATACAAGACATCCTTTATGTCTCAAGTCTAAGGACCAGATACACAACTAGGACTATGGAATCGCTGTCTGACATTAGGTACATTAACCATATAACATCCATAAGCGGATCAATCAGTAAACTCATTCTCCAATGAGCACCTGTACTATATCCTTAGTGTCTCCACATAAGTGACTATTAGACCAGCCACTTCCACCATATAAATGGGTATATAGTACACCGATCTGTTCGATTATCTCGATGTCCCTCTCAAGTAACCTATGACCGAGATTATTTAGGATCTGTGTTTAAGGGTAAATCGATCTCATTATCATAATCTCATTATGATCTGATTCTCACTGCATAGAACCAAAGACATCACAATATATGTGCAACAACTAATATAATGTGAGAATATGCTAATATTAATTATAAACAAAAAAAGATTATGCAGTATGTCACACATGTCATCACTCACGTGATTGACTTGTAGGGCACCTGTAACTAGCAATCTCCCACTTGATCAAAGGGCAATCACCTATATGTAATCCCCATCAGACCCTTGTGATGCTCAAATACAATCTGAGCCAGCGACTTCATCAATGGATCGACAATGTTATCTTCGGATGGAACTCTTTCCATTGCTATATCTTTTCGAGTTATGATCGCTCTAATCAGATGAAACCTCCTCAGAATAATTCTGATGAGACCTAGGTTCCCTTGTTAGAGTTATCACCCTGTCACTGTCATAATATATGGGAGTCAGCTCCATGCTGCTTGGTATGACTCCCAAATTCTTGATGAACTTCTTCATCCACACCCCTTCCTTTGCAGCTTTTGCTGCAGCAATGTATTCTGCCTCTGTGGTCAAGTCAGCAGTATTATCTTACTTGAAACTCTTTCAGCTTACTACTCCTCCATTCATGGTAAAAACATACCCTGAATTTGACTTGCTATCATCAATGTCAGACTAAACACTCAAGTCCGTATAGCCCTCAACCTAAAGGCTACCTCCTCCATATACCAGTAAAAGATCCTTAGTCCTTCTTAAGTACTTAAGGATATACTTTACTGCCTTTTAGTATTCTAAACCTGGATTTGCCTGATACTTGCTCGTGACACTCAAAGCATATGCTATATTAGGCATGTTAAATAATATCACATACATGATAGACCTTATCACTGAGGCATAAGATATCTTATCCATGTCTGTCCTTTCTTCAGGAGTCTTTGGGGACATACTCTTAGAAAGTGATATTTCATGTCTCATCAGTATGAGACTTCTCTTGGAATTCTCCATACCAAACCTTTTGACAATGGAGTCTATGTACCTAGACTGGGACAAGCCAAGTATCCTTTTGGATCTATCTCTATAGATTTGGATCCCTAAAATATAAGATGCTTCCTTTAAGTCTTTCATGGAGAAATTTCTGGATAGCCAAGCCTTTACTATGGAGAGCATTCGTACATTATTTTTAATGATTAGAATGTCATCCATATATAGCACCAAAAAGGTGATAGTGCTCCCACTTACCTTCATGTACACACAAGGCTCATCTTCATTCTTAACGAAGTCATAAGATCTGATCACCTCATCAAATATTATGTTCCAACTTTAGGAAGCTTGCTTCAATCCATAAATGGATCTAAGCAACCTGAACACTTTATCTGGACTCTCTTTATATACGAATCCCTCTAGTTATATCATATACACCTCCTTCTCGAGGTTGCCATTGAGGAATGCCGCTTTGACATTAATTTGTGAAATCTCATAGTCATAGTGTGCTGCAATAGCCAAAATAATTCTAATGGACTTAAACATAAGTACATGTGAAAAGGTTTCATCATAGTCAACTCCTTGTCTTTAATAATATCCTTTAGCTACCAGCCTTGCTTTATAGGTCTCTAACTTTCCATTCACTCCAATCTTCTTCTTGAAGATCCATTTGCAATCGATGGGTATAATACCCTCATATGCATCCACAATGTTCTAAACCTTATTAGAGTACATGGAATCCATCTCAGAATTCATGGCTTCTTGCTACTTCCTGGAGTCTATACTCATAATAGCCTCCTCGTAGGTTTGAAGATCAACATCCTGAGAGTCATCTCCACTGATATGTCCCACATATCTTTTAGGAATGTGAGATACTCTACTAGATTTATGCAAAGTTGGAGCTTATATGTTAGGTACCTGAACAGACTCGGGCTCTGGAATGGTGCTTAAGCTAGGTTCTCTAACCTTGCTTAGTTCTATTTTGCTCCCACTATTTCCACTAAGAATGTGTTCCTACTCAAGGAACACGACTCTCTTAGCAACAAAGACCTTTCGATCCTTAGGGTGATATAAATAACACCCACAAGTTTCCTTTGGATACCCCACGAATATGCACCGTTCTGTCCTTAATTCTAAATTATTGGGGTTGTGTCTTCTAACATGGGTAGGACAGTCATAAATCTTAACAACTTTAAGATCAGACTTCTTTCCTTTCCATATCTCATATGGTGTAGACACTACCGACTTTGATGGAACTTTGTTCAGAAGGTAAGCTACAGTCTCTAGGGTGTACCGTAGAATGAGATGACACCATGTCTATAACGTGTGATTCCTCCTTTTTGATACACCATTGAGCTGAGGTGTATATGGAAGTGTCCATTGGGATAGAATCTCGTTGTCTCTAAGGAAATGGGTAAACTCCGTACTCAAGTATTCTCCACATCGATCTGATCGAAGAGTCTTAATACTCTTTCTAATTTGGTTCTCTACCTTATTCTTATATTATCTAAATTTCTCGAAGGCCTAAGATTTGTACTTTATTAGGTACACGTATCCATACCTAAAGAAATCATCAGTGAATATAATGAAATATAAGTAACTACCTATAGCCTGAGTCGACATGGGACCACATATATTACTATATATGAGTTCTAATAACTCGATGTCTCTCTCTCCAGTTCCACTAAAAGGAGAGTTGGTCATCTTCCCATGAAGGCAAGCTTCATAAGTTGCATATGACTCATAGTCAAATAGATTTAAGTATCTATCTTTTAGCAACTTTTGAATCCTTCCCTCATGTATATGACCTAGCTTATAATGCCATAGGTTTGCATTATTCACCTCATCTTTTTTCCTCTTAGACATATTTATATTTATGATGTGTCGAGAAGTGTTTAACACATATAAGCCATTTACAAGGTTCCCTTTAGTGATGATCTCATCATCCATAATTATTGAACAACTATTGTTCTCAAAAACTAATTTATATCCACTAATTGTCAAATAAGAGATGGATATAATGTTTTTGATAATAGAAAGAACAAAATCGCATGCATCCAATGCAATGATAGCTCCACCGGGCAGATGTAGGGTAACCTCCCCAATGGCAATTATAGTAACTCTTGCTCCATTGCCCATCTTGAGGTCTATCTTGCCTCTGGCCAGTCTCCTAGGTCTTTCCAAAATATACAACGAATTACAGATATGATAAGCACTCTTGGTATCTAATACCCATATGTTATGATAAAAATTTGACAAGTGGAGACTGATCATGAATATACCTGAAGCTTCTCGAAGCTTCTGTCTTGCCTTCTCTATAAGGTAGTCCTTACAGTTCCTCGTCCAATGCTCATCTTGGCCATAGTGGAAGCACTGTCCTTTGTCCTTTCCTAGGTATTTCTTGGCAACCTTTACCTTACCCAACCTGTCTTTGCTCTTGCCCTTCTTAAAAGTCTTGCTGGCCTTCCTTTTCTTATTGGTCTCACCAATATAAAGAACTGACTTCTCCTTCTTGATGGCACTCTCAGCTTCCCTCAATATATTGAGGAGCTCAGGGAGAGTCACCTCAAATATGCTCATGTTAAAATTCATGATATAGTGAGAAAAGAAATCTGGTAGGGACTGAAGTATAAGATCAACGCATAGGTTATCCTCTAGGACTATTCCTAGACCTATGAGTTTCTCGATCCACTCTATCATCTTTAGGATATGGTTCTCAACCGATGTCCCTTCTATCATCCTGGCTTAGAAGAGTCTCTTAGATATCTCATATCTTTGAGTTCTTCCTTGTTTCTCAAATAGCTAGCAAAGATGAGGAAGGATAGAATCTGCATCCATGCTCTTATGTTGCCTTTATAATTCAGGAGTCATAGAGGCCAAAATGTAACATTTTACCAATATAAAATCATTTATGTACTTCACATAGTGAGTGATCTCATCCTCGTTTGCCCCTTCTTTCGGCATGGGCATAATTATATTAAGGACGTATACAATTCTCTCTATCATGAGAATAATTCTCAAATTGCAGAGTCAATCTATATAGTTTGGACCAGTGAGGTAGTTGGCATCAAGTATGCCACGTAGGAGGGTTTGTGAGCGATATGTTTCTGACAAAACAAGATATTACAAAAAATAAATAACATGCAGATTCTACAGAAAATACTAATTAAGATATAGACTTCTATCTTAATATACTCTCACTACTTTCTTAACAAATCACATGGCACCCTCGACACATGAGACGAAAGTCTCCGACAGACTCCTAGTGGGGATTGGGATCCAATTGGCATCTTAGTGCAACCTCGAAGGACTCAACCAATTACACTAAGCCTAAAAGATAGGCAACTCTTGCCAATCACAACTCCTTATGATTCCCGTCATGTTTAGCCTCTGAATTATTATAGTCTTGAGGGACTCGACCAACCATGACATTCAGTTAAGTCATCACCATCGTTACAAGGTGAGTCTAATTTGATGATATGCCCTCAAGGGACTCGACCAAGCATACCATGTCCTTAGGTCACCGGTGACATCTCTATGTCGTAGGCAAGATCTCGATCACGTAGATAGGTGAGCCTCGAGGGACTCGACCAACTCAACCTATGTCGTGATTCAATTTCTTCCTATAACAATGGAAGGCCACGTGGGTCAATCTTATTGCCTCATACTTACCAACTTAATATTATCTTAGAAGGAGTTTTTTGTATCGGTCTCCTAATATGTCATATCACACACATACATATTTAATATATATCTACATCGCATACAAATATATATATATACATATATCTAGTAGGTGTATAACACATCACATATGCAAGCCACACCGGATGATCATGAGCTGTCACCTAATATGATTAAGCCCGAGCCAATGGGCCTAATCACTCACAATAGGATCTATGTGTGCATTGGTGCATGTTCATGCCTTGTGATTGTTGATCTCGTCATTATCGGTTCCGTCGGATCGTCACATCACCATGTGTCATGATCTTCCGTCATGACATCGTGGGTCCCATTGTAACCTCCACGCTCCTGTTACGTTTATCCATGTAATTATAAATAATCACAAGCACACAGGCCCAACAATAAACTAGAAAAAAATGCAGGCTCGCAAGCGCCAATAATAATAATAATCATAATTATACACATCACAACACATGGCTCATGATCATCCATCCACATCATACATCACATATACATCATATCATATATAGGATTACTAGATATATATAATAATTAATTAAACTATTTAATTAATTATTTTTTGAAAATCAGGGCATGCTCAGAATTTTCAAAATTATCAAGGGCATTTTCATAATTCTGGATCAAAGGATACTCCTTAGAATTTTCAAAATTGTTAAGGGTATTTCGAGAATTCTGTACATGAGGACAATGCTTAGAATTTTCCTAATTCATAAGAGTATGATCATCTTTTTCTCAAAAGGATGCCATAGCTCACTTCCCTTACCGTCACTGCGCCGCCACCGCTGCTGCCCTGCGCAGGCGACGGCGCTACACACCGTCGATGTGGGAAGTCGCCCCTACGGTAGGCACTGCTGCCCTTGGGCGGAACCTCGCGGGCGGGCGGTGCCACGTTGTGTGGGCGCCTGCAGAGCGGTGTCGTTGCAAGCACCGGTCATGAGTCACCACTTGTGGCCTCAGACAGCCGCCTCTGACTGGCGCCACCAGCGCCACCCTGCAGCACCACCATGCCCGGTGGCACATGTGGCGCCTTGCAAGGGGCTTTGGCTATGGTTGACCGCCCCCTTACAGGGGGCCTTGGCTGCAGCCGGCTTGGCCGTGGGTGGCCGGCCACCCTCTTTCCTTGTTCCCTTTACTAAGAAAATACAACAATAACGGGTAGAACAGTTCTACGCGATTTAATATCATCACACGCAGTTTTAAACCAATCTTTCGCATGAAAACCTTGGCTCTGATACCACTATTGGGAAACCTCATAGGGTGCATCACATGCGCAGTGGAAATCAAAACAAAAAAACTGGTTTCCCACGCAGATAAAATTATCGTGTAAAATATTGGGTTCACGAGAAAAATGTAAAAATTGATAAAACTATGATATATGAGAGATTGATTTTACTTAAAGAGATCATATATCCCTGTATTCCAGATCCGGATGGAGAAGATGAAAGAGGTCAAGCACTCTCCTCTCTAGCGGTATCTACACGATGGATCTATGCAGCAAAACTCCTCCAATTTGATCTCGCAACTCTTGTACACAGGGAGGGATAAGAATAGGAGGTGGTGGCTAAGGCTACAGCCTATCAACCATGAGTCACCCCTCCTATTTATAGAGAGCCACCAAAAACCCCAAGGCTCCTGCCTTAGTGGGTATTAGATCTTCATCCAATAACCCACTAACCTTGCATTATTAGATCTCTATCCAATAATCTCCTTAGGCCTATAATTGGGCCTTAAGCAAGAAGCTCATCAGTATAGGGTCTCATCTAATGAGAATAGGGGGTAATTGGATCTCTATCCAATCCTCTATTTGCTAAAGCATCCACCATATGTATATGACTCTCTAGGCCCGATACCGAGCTGGCCGTGAGTTGCTCCCATCAAAACTCCTTCTGATATAGTGAATTATTATCCCCATAATAATTCACTTGACTCATCGACTATGGACATACTAGGCCACTATGCCTTAATCCCCAAATGGCATGGGGGGATCAAATCTATCGGACCTGTCTGTCTATAGTTACCGTGTATCTATAATCTCTCATCCAACTAATATTCCAGATACTGTATATTGGACATGGTACTGTCTTTCACTTACGAAATCCCTCATAGTCTCGCTCTAATCGGATTCTTTAGGATAACTCTTTCTTTCTTAATCCGAATGACCCTGGCAAGATTTATCTAAGCAAGCACATATGGGATATTCCTCTCGTGATACCAAGAGTGGATGATCCTCTATTGATACTCAATTGCCTTCGTAAGGTTGGCTACCAATCCTAATAACCAGTTGTACCAGATCTAGAACTTTCCAAACCTATAAGTCTGGCGTCAAGAAAGGAGTACTCATACAAGGCATCCTTGGTGTCTCAAGTCTAAGGACCAAATACATAACTGAGACTATGGAATCGCTGTCTGACATTAGGTATCATTAACCATACAACATTTCATAAGTGGATCAATCAGTGAACTCATTCCCCAATGAGCACCTATACTATATTCTTAGTGTCTCCACACAAGTGGCTGTGAGACCAACCGCCTCCATCATATGGATGGGTATATAGTACACCGATCTGTTCGGTTATCTCGATGTCCCTCTCGAGTAACCTATGACCGGGATTATTTAGGATCTATGTTTAAAGGTAAATCAATCTTATTATCGTAATCTCATCATAATATGATTCCCATTGCACAAAACTAAGGACATCACAATATATATGCAACAACTAATATCATATGAGAATATGCCAATATTAATCATAAGAAAAAATATTATGCAGTGTGTCACACGTGCCATCACTCACGTGATTGGCCTGCATGGCACCTATAACCAGCAAGGACTTCAAAATTCAATCGTTGGCAATCTTAATATCAAACCTAATGCAATCCTTGATATGTGAGGCCATCTGAACAGCAACCTTACTTTTCATGAAAGTATTAGTACTCCCGGTGTTAATGAGAATGGTGATTGGTTGTTGTTTTAGGAGTCCTCCCACTTTTATCATCTGCGGATTCGTGTAGCTGGTAAGTGCATGCATCGTAAAATCTGTTGAATCTCAGATTTTGATAATGAAATTAATTGATATATTATTGATCTAACATGGTTTGTTAAAAATTGATTGATGCAGGATTAATTATGACATAAAGATTATTACAATCATAATTGGCCAAAGTCAAGTCCATGCATCGAGTTGATGTAATTAGAAACTCGCTAGGAGTGCGTCGGGAGCTCGTTGAGGGTATCGGGAGTTTGCTAGGATGGCGTAAGGGAGTTCGCTAGAAGAAGACCGAGACCCACCAGAAGATTATCAAGGAGTAGCCAAAAATGTTATTGGGAGATAGGATGGTTTATAATGGATATTTGGTAATTATGATTATATTTAATTAAGTAATAATTAGCATTATGTAGGACTAACTATGACAAGAGCAATAAAGTTACAACTGGATAATGGGACAAAATCAAGCTTAGGCACCGAACTGAGTTTAGACGATGAAGTGGGATCTCGCTGGGAGTTCGCTAGGAGATTCCTGAAGGGATCAAGAAGCTCGCTGGGAGCATGCCAGGAGATTGCTGGACAAAGATCAGAATACTTACCACAAGAATTCCCGAGGCTATTGGATTATTGGGAGTTAGGTCATGGTTTAGCTTGTTGGTCATTGTGTTATAATCATTGAGTCATAGTTAGGAATTGAATCCTAATTGAGTTGGATTTGGATAAAATCCAAATCGACTCAATAAGGCAACTAAGTCCACTATTAGGGTTTGAATGAGCTTAGGTTGAGCTTAATTGGTTGACCAAAGGGTTGATCAACATCAAGTTCAAGCCGGAATTCAAAAAGTGGAGGGAACCACTTTTGTGGACATTCTGACGGGTAAATCGCCGGTAAGCGATGGGTGTACCACCACCACCTAAGCTTTCGGGTGGCTGACTTGCCCAGGCTGGGTGGTTGAACCACCCATATCTAGATTTTTTGGATATGGTTGGATTTTGGCTTCTGTTTTGAAGCCAATTTGGGGCTTATAAATACCCCAAGTTTTCTTACATTCTACACAATAATTTTTAGAGATTATATTCTAATAAAATATTATGTAAGAATTATAAGAAAAAGCAAATGAGCTAGGGAGTGATCAAAAAGTGTAATCTTATCTCCCTTATAAGCAAAGTGTAAGGGTTTGGTCTTCACCCAAAGATGATCGGTAATGGACGCCGGTGTGCCTCAAGAAGGAGGACTCAAGAGTAAACGTAGGCCATTGGTGTTGAATCACTATAAAAATTGTGTATTCATCTTTTGCTTTCCTTATTAACGCTTCCAATCTTGTTTAATCTTTGAAAGTAAACATTTCACTTACAACGTTTCTTATCTTTCAGATTTCCTTGCTCTTTCTTAAGTAATTAGTATGCAAGTAACTTAGCAATCTTCTTATTATTCACTTACTTTATTTGAACAGCAAGCTTTGGATCTTCTTATTGTACTTTAATAAAAAAGTTTTCATCTACACTAAAAATTTACACTTGCACTAATTCATCCCCTCCCCCCCAGTGCCAATTGATCCTAACAATTAATATCAGAGCCTCGATTTTTTCTCATTTGGTTTAATACCCAAGAGAAATGGCTCTTATTGGCTTTCAATAGAGCTTTTATATCATTCGTCCTCCCATATTCAATAGGATGGACTACACTTATTAGAAAACTCGAATGAGAGTTTTCTTGCTTTCTTTAGACTTTGATTTATGGACTATTTCTGAAAATATATTTGAAAAGTCTTATCTTATAATGAACAATTGGAATGATTTGGAGAAGAAAACTTTCTCTTAAATGCAAAGGCTATGAATGTCTTACTTTGTGCTCTTGATAAAAATGAATTTGATTGGGTTTCTTGTTTTGATTTGGCTCTTGATATATGACATGCATTAGAAATAACATATAAAAGCACACTTAATATAAATGAATCATTAAATAAAATACTTCTAAAAATGAACAAGAGTAACACCTTCCTAAGAACCAGAAGGTATGTGAACCGAGAAGAACACATGACTCCTCGAGTGAAATCTTGAGTGATAAGGACCTTGAACTTTTGACAAATGAACTGAAAAAATTAACGAACTTGAACCTTAAAAATAATGTAAATATAGACAAAACCTCTTACTATGAATACAATAAGTCGAGGAACTACGAAGATCAAATGCACAACTAAGGAGTGGAGAACCTTGCTCTTATGGCCATCGACAATGAGGTTAGTGATTCATTAAGCAATTATTTTTTAGAATTATTAAATATGCTTCATGATTTATTTGATGAATTTAAAAAACTTAGTAAATATTTTAAGTTGCTTAAACATGAACATGATTTGTTAGTTAGTAAAGCTGATGAAATGCATGAGTTATTAGTATCACACAATCCTAGTTCTAAATGTGAAATGCTAGACAACATTAAAAAAGAAAACATCATGCTCAAATCAACACTAGAAAAATTTTAAATATGAAACAAATCCCTAAATATGATACTTTCCAATAATGATCATATTAATATTTGAAATGACACAAGCTTTGTTAGTAATGTTCGACAAAAGCCAACCATCTTTACAAAAGGACCTACATTAAATGTGCCACCAAAAATCAAATATAATTTTTGTAGAAGATTAAGACATATAGCTTATAAATATCTATTTAAAAATTATAGTCCTCCCAAGTTAGTTTGGATTCCTAAAAGAACCATAAACAATCTTATGTTATTAAAGAAAATTGGAAGAATATGTCATGAAGGGCCTAATGTTAAATGAGTACCTAAATCAAAACCTCCCAGAATATAAAGTTTTTTCCTAATAAGGCTAGGAGCAATAAAAATATTTGGAAATAGATGCTCAAATCATATTACTTGAGATCTAACACTCCTTCAAGCTTACTAGCCTTGGTAGTAATAAGAAAATATTAGAATTAAAATTATTGACAATGAATATTTTAATGGTTCATCATTATACAATTAATATTGATGATACATAGTTAGAGTATACAAGTATGAAAATGAATTAGAACCAAAGAACTTTAGTTATTGAAGAACATATTTTGAGTGAATACTAAAATTATTGGCTTGTTTAAATGCAAACACTATTGTTAAATGGTTCAAATATTGACAAACTCTATGGAATGATTGATTTAAATTATTGAAATGCTATGATTAAATAATTATGTTGAATGATATAATTTTAGCATAGAACAATATAAAAAAGGGAGAAAGAAATCATACTTCATTGTCTAGTATTTTTGTAAATTAATATATTTAATGAGAATAAAATGAGCATGGTAACTCACTACACTAAGTCCAAAAATCATTGGAATTAAAATAAATCAAAATTTTCATTTGAAAATATTATATTACAATGATGTTAATGAAATTATGTTTTTGACTTTAAATGACATTGTATTCTTGAAATAAATATTAAAAGAAGGACAATTATTCTTGAAATAATGTTTATTCTATTAATCTTTTAACAAGAGACAAAATAATACTATTATTGTTGAATCTCTTAAACTATAAAAAGGATTAGAGAATTTTAGCTATTGAAAAATAATCTATGATGCTTTCATTCAATTTTTTAAAAGTGAATTTTGATTATGATCTTGCATAAGATTTCAAATGATTTTATTTTAAAAAGAGATTAATGAATCAATTATGTTATTTTTATGACTCTCTTGAACTATGAAAATTATTTTGACGATTTCATGATTTGAACTTGAATGAATTATTATTATGATTTTGGCAAGTTTAGAAAATAAAACTTGAAAATCTTCTATTTTATCATCTAAGAAGAGATTTATTAAATTAAATCATATCTTTAATATTCATGGATATCTTTTTGATATCAATATTTATCTTGACATGATGTATTTTAAAACTCATGAATGACATAACTTATCACCAAAATTAGTATTTCTTAAATTTGTGATAAGTTAAAAATTAAAAGAGATTTGTATTATCATGAATATTCCCTTAATTTCTTGACTTGACTTATATGTTATGAGAATCATGTTATTGATCTCAATAATTGTCTCTTTTAAATAAAAAATATAATTTATGATCTTAACAATGTTAATTAAAATTATTATCAAGATCATTCTTCTCTATTAAAAAGATTTATCTTGAATGAATTGAGATTATCCCCTAAGGCTCATTTTATTATTCACAAAAAAAGGGGAAGAAAACTTATTAAATGAAATCATGTATTTTTATATTCAAAAATTTAATTTTATCTTTAATGACATAATCTCCTTATACTTTTTGGCATAATTTGAATATGAATGCTAAGAAGAAATTATGCCATTATATTTCTTTCTTGACAATAATAAAAAAAGAAGAGATAAAATTATTAATATGATTAGAAGTAAATTAGATACGATAACCTTGAACGAGAAATAATTTGCTTAGAAGAAAATTTAGAATTTTCTAAATTCATGCAAAATACTTGATTTACAATTTGAGCTTGATCTACTATCATTCCTTCTTATAAAATTCTTGATGCTTTTTATCGAAATTTACAATAGATGATCTTTTGTTATGCTTGAAATTACATGAGATGATTTTAAATGCATGAGTAGCTCTTAAACTTTTGAATCTCCATGAATATCTTGAAGTTTTGAGCTTAATTTTGAAATTCACATTTATAAAATTTATATCTTTAAAATTGAGTATTTGTGTGGTATCATATTTTTTATTTCTCTCCCTTGATTCTACCTTTTTGCTCACACATATGGAGAAAGAAAATTACTAGTATTTCAATAGACTAATAAGTCTATTAAATATATTTTGAATCTCTTGAAAGTGATTTTGATGATTTTAAAATTGAATGAGTGATTTATCTATATCGTGGTTTTGATTTCTTGGAATTATAACTTGAAATCTTTTATTAATCAAATCTTTTGTTATGTGTTTTCATATTATTTAAAAGGAGATTTTTATACAAATCATGAACTTGACAACTTAAGATTTCTTATGGATAAATCAAGAGATTTTATTTATTTTTCCTATGACTTGTCTCTTGATATTCATAATTTATTTTCATAAATTGAATATTTCATCACCATATTAATTTTTCTTGATATATTTCATGTGATGATTGGTATATTTCTTTATTTATTTCTTGAAAAATGATAGGACAAGTTTTGCACTATTATAACCATCTTTTTTTACAATGACAAAAGGTGAGCAAAACTTGTTAGTTTATAAAATTACTAGCTTGAAAAATACAAATAAAGTAAATATTTGCTAGCTTGTACTTCTCAAAAGAGAAGAATGAATTCACTAGCTTGCATGTTCTTTTGAAAATCTACATAAAGATAATGATTTATTATTTTTTAAATTTATTTACTATATTATTCTAAAATTTATATGTAAAAAATTTGTTGAGCTCAGATTCAAAATTTTATATATGCAAGATTGAGGTTGAGACCTAGAAATGTCAAATCATGAAAATATAAATTACGAATATAGATTTCATGAAATGAAGCCTTTTTGTGATAACATTTTTTTTAAACTTTCTCCATGATTTTATCTTATTATTTTCAAGAAAAGGGAGAAAAAAGAATTACATGAATATGTGCCACATTTACAAGAGATAATTTTTGATATCAAGAGATGACTTTTACTACATTTGAAATATATAAATAATCTTTAAATCTCTTGAACTTTTGAGCACATCTTGGTATTGCTTTTAAAATTTATTAAAAGCTCCTCTACGGTGAAATGATTCAACAACACCTCCCTTATTTCTCTCCTTATTAAAGGAGAAGAAAATTTTATAATGCATATACTAAGTGAGAGTAATAGCATCCTGTGCTTTGAAATTATTAGCTACATTTTATCTTTTTATTGATGACAAAGGGGGAGAAATATATATTGATGACACATGATGAATACATTGATAACACATGATCTTATTGAAATAAATGGATATCTTAGATAAGGATATGATTTGGACATCTTGAATATAGATGCTTAATTTGTTTTTACTCATGCTTTGATGACTTAATGTAAATTTGTGTTGAAAATTATATAAAATATTGATTGCTTACATTTAAAGGTGTGTGATTCTCTTAAATTTAAGTGGCATAGATTTAGGGGTAGTTAGGATTAACTCCTATTATCAATTGATTGTCATCATCAAAAAGTGAGAGATTGTTGAATCTTAGATTTTGATGATGAAATCAATTGATAGGTTATTGATCTAACATGAATTATTAGAAATTGATTGATATAGGATTAATTATGATAAAAAGATTATTACAATTACGATTGGCCAATATCAAGTCTATGCATTGAGTTGATGCAGTTGGGAACTCGCTAGGAGTGCGTTGGGAGCTCGCCGAGGGTATCGGGAGTTTGCTAGGATGGCGCAAGAGAGTTTGCCAGAAGAAGACTGAGACTCGCTGGAAGATTATCGAGGGGTAGCTGAAAAGCTTGCTGGGAGTTGGGATAGTCTTGTAATAGATGTTTGACAATTATAATTATATTTAATTAAATCATACTTAATATCATGCAGGACTAACTATGATAGTAGCAATGAAGTTACAATCAGATAATGGGCCAAGATCAAGCTTAGGCATCACGCCTGATTTGGATTATGCAATGGGACCTTACCAGGAGTTCGCTAGGAGATTCACTGAAGGGATCGGGAAGCTCACTGGGAGCATGCCAAGAGATCATCGGAAGAAGACCGGAAGACTTACAACAAAAATGTCGGAGGTTGCCGGATTGACGGGAGTTAGGTCTTGGTTTGGCTTGTTGGTCATTAAGTATTGTAATCATTGAGTCATGTTTAGGAATTAAATCCTAATTAAGTTGGATTTGGATAAAATCTAAATCAACTCAATAAGGCAACTAGGTCCACTATTAGGGTTTAATTGAGCTCTGGTTGAGCTCAATTGGTTGAACAGAGAGTTGGTCAATATCAGGTTCAATTGGGGTGGTTGACTCGCCCAGGTTGGGCGGTTGAACCACTCGTACCCGGATTTTTCGGATACTGTTGGATTTTGGCTCTGGTTTTGAAGCTAATTTGGGGCCTATAAATACCCTATATTTTTTTACATTCTATACAACAATTTTTGGGGATTATATTATGAGAAAATATTATGTGAGAATTATAAGAAAAAGAAAATGGGTAAGGGAGTGATCAAAGAGTGTAATCTTGTCTCCCTTGTAAGCAAAGCATAAGAGTTTAGTCTTCATCCAAAGATGATCAGTAGTGGACATCGGTGTGTCTTAAGAAGGAGGACTCGAGAGTAGACATAGGCCGTTGGTGCCGAACCACTATAAAAATTATGAGTTCATCTTTTTCTTTCCTTATTAATGCTTCTAATCTTGTTTACTATTTGAAAGCAAATATTTCACTTATGATGTTTCTTATCTTTCAAATTTCCATGCTTTTTCTTAAGTAATTAGTAAGCAAGTAACTTAGCAATCTTCTTATCATTCCCTTGCTTTATTTGAACAACAACCTTTGGATCTTCCTATTATGCTTTAATCGAAAAGTTTTTATCCAAACTAAAAATTTTACACTTGCACTAATTCACCCCCACCACCGACCACCGGTTGTTGTTCTTCCACTTGTTAAATCTCAGATTTTGATAATGAAATCAATTGATGGGTTATTGATGTAATAAGTGCGTTAGAGTTGATTGATGCAGGATTAACTACGATAAAGAAATAATTACAATCAAAGGTTTGACCATAGTCAAGTCCAGGTATCAAGCCGAAGTGCGGACGATGCAGTTGGGAACTCGCTTGGAGTGCGTTGGGAGCTTGCTGAGGGTATCAGGAGCTTGCTAGGATAGTACAAGGGAGTTCACCGAAAAAAGACATAGACTCATCGAAAGATTGTTGGGGGTAGCCAAAAATCTTGTCATGAGTTGGAAAGGTCACGAAGTGGATTTGTTGGTCATGTTGATTATAATTAATTAGTCATGGTTAGCATTATTAGGTTTGAGTCCAACTTGAGTTAAGTGTGGAAGGAATCTAAATTAACTTAAGTGAGGGAAACCGGGTCCACTATAGAGAGTGGATTGAGCTCAAGTTGAGCTCAATTGGTTGACTTGAGAATTAGTCAACATGAGGTACAAGTCAAGATTAGAAAAGCGAAGGGAATCACTTTTTCAAAAATTCTAGTAGTTGTACCATCGGTAAGCGATAGTTGTACCATCGATGAGCGGCGATTGTACCACTACCGCTAAGAAATTCGGGAAGTAGGTGGCAATTATACCACCCTTGCCTAGGTTTTTGGGTATTTGGGTGGTTGGACCACCCAGGCCGATAGTTGAATTGCCTATACCCTGCTTTTAGGGTAGTTTTCGACGATTATAACGTCGACGTCGATGGTCGTACCACTTGTACTTGGATTTTTTGGATATATTAAAATTTTAGCTTCATTGTTTTGAAGTCAATTGGAGTTTATAAATATCTCGTGTTTTCTTGCATTTAACATAAGTTTTTGCATAATAATTGGGCTAGAAATTTTGTGAAAAATTGGGTGCTAAAAGTGTGCAAGAAAAAAAAAGGGAAGGGAGTGAGCCAAGTGTTGTATTTCCTATAAGAAGTCTCCCTTGAGTTGAAAGCATATAAGGGTGTAGTCTTCATCAAAAGAAGATCGGTAATGGATACCGATAGACCTCGGAAAAAAGGACTAGGGAGTAGACGTAGGCCAGGTTGAGGCCGAAGCACTATAAATCTGTGAGTATCTCTCTACTTTATTATTTTTTATTATGCATATTCTTATATGGAGCTTTCTTTTGATTCACATGAAAAGTTTTCTTTAAAACATGAATTTACACTTGCACTAATACACCCTCCAGCCCCCACCCCCCCACCCTCCTCCTCCTCCTCCTCCTCTTCCTGTTAGTGCCAATAATTGATCCTAACAATTCGTATCAGAGTCAAGTGCTACTCATTGGACTAAAAACCTAAGCGAGTAAATGACTTCTTTCGGTATAAATGAGGGACATTCTATTTCACATCCTCATATGTTCAATGGGTTGGATTACACATATTGAAAAATATGAATGTGTATTTTCTTGATTTCTCTAGATTTTGATTTATTGTATATTATAGAAAACGGTTTTGAGAAATTTTCTAAGCCCATGAATGAATTGAACGAATTTGAAAAGAAGGCTTTTTCATTTAATACAAAGGCTATGAATGTCTTATATTATGCTCTCGACAAAAATGAATTTGATTGAATTTCTTCTTGTGATTCAGCTTTTTGAGATTTAGCATACATTAGAATTGATACATGAAAGCATACTTAATCTAAATAAATTATTAAATTAAATATCTTACAAAAATAAACAAGAAGAATACCTTCGAAAGAACAGGAAGAATTTGATATTGAGATCTAAGAACACCTTCCAAAGAACAAGAAGGAATTTAGACTAAAGAGAACATATGACTCATCGAGTGAAATCTCAAGTCATGAGGACTTTGAACCTTTGACAAATAAATAAGATAAATTAATGAACATAAACCATAAAAATGATCTTAAAATGGATAAAACCTCTTGTTATGAATGCAAAAAGCCAAGACACTTCAAAGATGAAGAGCACAATCAAGAAGAAGTGGAGAATCTCAAGCTTATGACCATCCACAGTGAGGTAAGTGAGTCTTTAAGTATTTCTTTTAGCGAATTATTAAATATATTTCATGAATTATTTGAAAATTTTAGAAAAATTAGTAAATCTGATAAGTTACTTAAAAATGAACATGATTTGTTAGTTAGTAGATTTAATCAAATGCATAATACATTATCATCACATAATCTTTGCTCTAAATGTGAAATGCTAGATGATGTTAAAGTGGAAAATATCATGCTTAAACAAATGTTAAAAAAATGTAAAATAAGAAATACATCTCTTAATACGATCCATGCTAATAAGGGTCATGCTAATAGAAGAAAGGGTATAAGCTTTATTGGTAACACTCAACAAAAGCCAACAATTTTTGTTAAAGGATCTACCTTAAATTTACCATCAAAAGTTAAATATAATTTTTATGAAAAATTAGGACATAAAACCTATAAATATTTATTTACAAATTATAGTCCTCACAAATTAATTTGGGTTCCTAAATGAATCATAAACAACCTCAAGCCAATAGAGAAAATGGGAAGAACATTTCATGAAGGACCCAAACTCAAATGGGTACCTAAACTAAAACCCCTCATACTATAAATTTATCTTCTAATAAGACTAGGAGCACTAAATAGTATCTTGAAAGTAGATACTCAAGTTACATGACTTGAGATCTAACATTCCTTTCAAATTCACTAGCCTAAGCAACAATAATAAGAAAAATTATTAAAATTAAGTTTATTCATAAGAAATCTCATGATAATTCATGATTATAAAATTAATCTTAATTGTGATGATGCATAGCTAGAGCATACTAAGACTTGGACTAAAAGAACTAAAGTTATTGTTATAAAAAAAATTATTCATATTGAAATTTATGAAAATAAGATCTTAATGATGATTGAATAATAGGTTTAAAATCATTAGCTTGAATGTTAGTTTAAATGCAAAGAGTATTATTGAATGACTTAAATGTTATGGTGTTTTTGACTAAGTTAGCTTATAAATATTATTATTGAATGATTGATTTAAATGTTTGAATAATTGTATGTTAAGATTGAATGTGTGTTGATAGATTAATTTTGAATTTGAACATGAAACAAATAAATATTTGGAAATGAGTTTGTCAAATCCTTGCACCATGTGTAAAGAGTTAGGCTCATTTAAAAGATAAAATTGAGATAGGTTGAATTTTTGCTTTGATGATTCCTTTTGAAATGATATATTTGGCTTTCGATCTTAATCTAAAATTCATTGACCTGAAAATTATTTTTGAAACAAACAACTAAAAAGGAGTATACTTCTTGAAAACATTTTTATCCTATCAAGCCTTCAATAAGAGATAAAATGATACCTTTATCTTTGAATCTCTTAAACTACAAAATTGATTTACTGATTTAAACTTGAAAAATATTCATCCTAATCATGATCTTGACTTCTCAATGTTTATAGCTTAATATTTATATATGAATCAAGATCCTTCTTATGTTATCTCTTAAGATTCCATTTTATCATCTAAGAGGAGATTTATTAAATCATGTCTTTTGGTATTCATGAATGTCTTTTGTTAATAATATCCTTCTTGATATGATTTATTTTATAACTCATGAATGGCATAACTTATCATCAAAATGAATATTTCTTTAATTTGTGATAAGTTCAAAATTAAATAAGATTTGTTATATCATGAATATTCTCTTAGTTTCTGGACTTGTCATATCCTCAATGGAAATTAATTTTAACATATATGATTTTTAATAAAAAGGAGATCTATGATTTTAATAATTATAATCTAAGATCAAGATTATTTAGATCTCATAAGATTTCCAATCAAGGTTGTTAAGAGAATTATTCGATCATGTCTTTTGATACTTAAAGATTTGATTTTTTTTATTTTTAATGACATGATTCTCCTTCTACTTTTAGGTGTAATTTGAACATGGATGTAAAGAAAAATCATACTATTATATTTTTCTTTTACAATGACCAAAGAGGAAGATAAAATTATCAATATGATTAGAAGCAAATTAGATATGATATAATTGAATAAGAAATGATTTGCTTAGAAGAAAATTTAGAATTTTAAAATATATAAGAAATGCTTAAGATTGATTTACCATCATATTTTCCTTTAGATTTCTTGGACTTTTTTATCAAAATTTACATGCAAAATACATAATTTGTTTTATTTGTTATGTTTGCTTGAAATTTACATGAGATGATTTTAAATACATGAGTAGCTCTTAAATTTTTTAATCTTTCTAGATTTCTTGGATCTTTGAGCTCATCCTTAAAATAATCATTTCAAAATTTATATCTATAAGATTGAGGTTGAGAGCTAGAAATACTAAACCTTAGAATGCTTGAATTGTTTGATTTGCAACTCTTGTTTGAAATGAAATAAATTAAATTGAATGGATAGTTTCTAACTTTTGGATTTTAGAATTTACAAGATTAAGTTATATTTTTATGATATGATGTTTTTCACTCCTCTCCATTGTTTCTTCTTTATTATTCAAAGAAAGGGAAGAGAAGAAAATTATGATTTTATCATATTTTATTAAGGGAGAGCAATGCAAAATTTATTTTGTAAAAATATGAAAACTTTGACACATGATGACCTTATATATCATAAAATTACTTGTTTATTATTTTACCTTTTTTTATGATGACAAAAGGGGAGAAATGGCAAATTAATGACACAAAAATGATATATATATGTTAAAAAAATTCAAGAGAAAATTATTACTCATATCCTATTTTAATAAGGGGGAGCAATGACATATATGCTTTAAAATCATTAGCTCTACATTTCACCTTTTTGTTGATGACAAAGGGGGAGAAATGGATATTGATTACACATGTAAGAAAATTTTAACATGCGATTTTCTCTTTGTTTGTTGATAAATAAAGGGATATTTTCAAATGTATGACTAATGCATAATTTTGAAATTCATGTTATATACCTTGAAAATCTTTGATGAGTTGATGACTTAAATTTTGATCAGTAGTTAGTTCTCTTGAATTTAAGTTTTCCTTATTTGGATTATGGCATGAATTTAGGAGGAGTAAGGTTTAACTCACGTCATCAATTGATTGTTATCATTAAAAAGGGGGAGATTATTGAATCTCGGATTTTGATGATGAAATCAATTGATAGATTATTGATCTAACAAGTGTGCTAGAGTTGATTGATGCAGGCTTAACTATGACAGAGAGATAATTACAATCAGAGATTTGGTCAATGTCAAGACCAAACATCGAGCCGGAGTGAGGATGATGCGGTTGGGAACTCGCCTGGAGTGCATCAGGAGCTTACTAAGGGTATCAGGAGCTTGCCAGAATGATGCAAGGGAGTTTGTCGGAAGAAACCGAGACCCGTCTAAAGATTGTCGGGGGTAGCTGAAAAGCTTGTCAGGAGTTTAGAAGGTCTTGAAGTAGATTTTTTAGCCATGTTGATTGTAATTAATTAGTTGTAGTTAACATCATCATTAAGTTTGAGTCCAACTTGAGTTAAGTTTGGAAGGAACCCAAATTAACTCAAGTAAGGCAAACCGAGTCCACTATGGAGAGTGTTGAGAAACCTCAGCGGGTGCATCACATGCACAATAGAAATCAAAATAAAAAACTGGTTTCCCATGCAGATCAAAATGTCGTGCAAAAGATTGGGGTCATGAAAAAAACATAAAAACCAATAAAATCACGATGTGAGAGAGATTGATTTTACCTAGAGAGATCGTATATCCCTGTATTCCATATCTAAATAGAGAAGATGAAGGAGGTCAAGCGTCCTCCTCTCTAGCGGTATCCACACGATGGATCTCTACAACGAAACTCCTACAATCTGATCTTGCAACTCTTGCTCAGAGAGAGGGAGGAGAATAGGAGGTGGTGGCTAAAGCTGCAGTCTATCAATTATGAGTCTCCCCACCTATTTATAGAGAGCCACCAAAAACCCTAGGGCTCCTGCCTTAGTGGGTATTAGATCTCCATCCAATAACCCACTAACCTTCCATTATTGGATCTCTATCCAATAATCTCCTTAGGCCTCTAATTGGGCCTTAAGCAAGGAATACATCAGTATAGGGTATCATCTAATGAGAATAAGGACTAATTAAATCTCCATCTAATCCTCTATTCGCTGAAGCATCCACCATATGTGTATGACCCTCTAGGCCCGATACTGAGCTGGCCATGAGTCACTCCTATCAGAACTCCTTCTATTATAGTAAATTATTATCCCCATAATAATTCACTCGACTCATCGACTATAGACGTACTAGGCCACTATGCCATAGTCCTAGACGGTACAGGGGAGACCAAATTCATCGGACCTGTTTGTCTACCGTTATCATAAATCTATAATCCCTCATCCAACTAATATCCCAAAGACTATATATTGGATATGATACTGTCAGGTCACATACGAAATCCGTCATAGTCTCGCTCTAATTGGATTCTCCCGGAAAACTCTTTCTCTCTCAGTTTGAATGACCTTGGTTAGGGATTTATCTAAGCAAGCACATATGGGATATTCTTCTCATGATATCGAGAGTGAATGATCTTCTATTGACACTCGGTTACCTTCGTAAGGTTGGCTACCAATTTCGATAACCAACTATACTAAATCTGGAACTTGCCAAACCTGTAAGTCTGGCGTCAAAGAAAGGAGTACTCATACAAGGTATCCTTGGTGTCTTAAGTCTAAGGACCAGATACACAACTGGGACTATGAAATCACTATCTGACATTAGGTATCATTAACCATGCAACATTTCATAATTGGATCAATCAGTAAACTCATTCTCAAATGAGCACCTGTACTATATCCTTAATGTCTCAACACAAGTGACTATGAGACCAGCCGCCTTCCTCAAATAGACGGGTATATAGTACATCGGTTTGTCCGGTTATCTCGATGTCTCTCTTGAGTAATTATGACCAGGATTATTTAGGATCTGTGTTTAAAGGTGAATCAATCTCATTATCATGATCTCATCACGATCCGATTCTCATTACACAGAACCAAGTACATCACAATATATATATGCAACAAATAATAAAATATGAGAATATGCCAATATTAATCATAAGCAAAAAAGATCACATAGTGTGTCATACGTGCCATCAGTTATGTAATTGGCTTGCAGGGCACTTGTAACTAGTAATCTCCCACTTGACCTAAAGCTAATCACTTATGTGTCTGATCTCTATCAGACCCTTGTAATGCTCAAATACAATCTGAGCCAGTGACTTCGTCAATAGATCTGCAATGTTATCTTCGGATGGAACTTTTTCCATTGTTATATCTTTACGGGTCATGATCACTCTAATCAGATGGAACCTCTTCAGAACAATTCTGATGAGACCTGGGTTCCCTTGCTAGAGTTATCACCATGTCGTTGTCACAATATATGGGAGTTAGCTCTATGCTGCTTGGTATGACTCCCAAATCTTTGACGAACTTCTTCATCTATAACCCTTCCTTTGCTATTTCTGCTATAGTAATGTATTCCGCCTTTGTGGTCGAGTCAAGAGTAGTATCTTGGTTAGAACTCTTCCAGCTTACTGCTCCTCTATTTAAGGTGAAAACATATCCTGAATTTGACTTGCTATCATCAATATCAGACTGAAAACTCTAGTCCATGTAGCCCTCAACCTAGAGGCTACCTCCTTCATATACCAGTAAAAGATCCTTAGTCCTTCTCAAGTATTTAAGGATACACTTTACTGCCTTCCAGTGTTATAAACCTAGATCTGCCTGATACCTGCTTGTAACACTCAGAGTATGTTCTATATCAGGCCTAGTACATAGCATCGCATACATGATATACCCTATCACTGAGGCATAAGGTATCTTATTCATGTCTGCCCTTTCTTTAGGAATCTTTAGGGATATACTCCTGGAAAGTGATATTTCATGTCTCATTGGTATAATACCTCTCTTGGAACTCTCCATGCCAAACCTTTTGATAATGGGGTCTATGTAACTAGACTGGGACAAGCCAAGTATCCTTTTGAATCTATCTCTATAGATTCAGATCCCCAGAATATAGGATGCTTCCCCTAAGTCTTTCATGGAGAAGTTTTTGAATAGCCAAGCCTTTATTATGGAGAGAATACTTACATCATTCCCAATGATTAGGATGTCGTCTACATATAGCACCAAGATGGTGATAGCGCTTCCACTTACCTTCCTATACACACAAGGCTCATCTTCGTTCTTAACGAAGTCATAAGATCTAATCACCTCATCAAATCTTATGTTCCAACTTCGGGAAGCTTGCTTCAATCCATAAATAGATCTAAGCAACCTGCACACTTTATCTAGACTCTCTTTGGATAGAAATCCTCTAGCTATATCATATACGCCTCCTCCTCGAGGTTGCAATTAAGGAATACCATTTTGACATCCATCTGCCAGATCTCATAGTTATAGTGTGCTGCAATGGCCAAAATAATTCTAATGGACTTAAGCATGGCTACAGGTGAAAAGGTTTTGTCATAGTCAACTCCTTGTCTTTGATAATATCATTTAGCTACTAGCCTTGCTTTATAGGTCTCTACCTTTCCATCCACTCCGATCTTCTTTTTGAAGATCTATTTGTAGCCGATGGGTACAATACCCTCTGGTGCATCCATAAGGATTGAAACCTTGTTAGAGTATATGGAATCTATCTTAGAATTCATGGTTCCTTGCCACTTCCCAGAGTCTATACTCATAATCGCCTCTTTGTAAGTCTGAGGATCAACATCTTGAGAGTCATCACCACTGATATGTCCCACATATCTTTCAGGAGGTTGAGATACTCTACTAGTCCTATGCAAAGTTGGAATAATGTGTGTTAGGTGCCTGAACAGACTCGAGCTTTGGAATGGTGCTAGGTTCTCCAACCTCACTCAATTTTATTTACTCCCACTGTTTCCACCAAGAATGTGTTCCTTCTCAAAGAACATAGCTCTCTTAGCAATAAAGATCTTTCGGTCCTCGGGATAATAGAAATAATACCTCAAAGTCTCCTTAGGGTATCCCACGAATGTGCGCCGTTTCATCCTCAATTCCAACTTGTCGGGGTTGTATCTTCTAACGTGGGTAGGACAGCCCCAAATCTTAACCACCTTAAGATCGAGCTTTTTTTCTTTCCATATCTTATATAGTGGAGACACTATCGACTTTGATGGAACTCTGTTCAAAAGGTAAGCTGCAGTCTCTAGGGCATACCCCTAGAACATGACGGGTAGATCAGTAAAACTCATCATGGACTGTACCACGTCTAACAGCTTGTGATTCTTCCTTTCTGATATACCATTGAGCTGAGGTGTATAAGGACGTGTCCACTGGGATAGAATCTTATTGTCCCTGAGGAAATAGGTAAACTATGTACTCAAGTACTCTTCTTCTCGATCTGATCGAAGAGTTTTAATACTTTTTTCAATCTGGTTCTCCATCTCACTCTTATATTCTCTGAATTTCTCAAAGGCCTCAGATTTGTACTTCATCAAGTATATATGTCCATACCTAGAGAAATAATTAGTGAATGTAATGAATTATGAGTAACGATCTATAGCCTGAGCCAGCATGGGACCACATGCATCTCTATGTATGAGTTCTAATAACTCAGTGGCTCTCTCTCCAGTTCCACTAAAAGAAGAGTTAATCATTTTCCTATGAAAGAAAGGTTCACAAGTTACATACGACTCATAGTCAAATGGATCTAAGTATCCATCTTTTAGTAACTTTTGAATTCTTTTCTCATGTATATGACCTAGCCTATAATGCCATAGGTATGCATTTTTCACCTCATCTCTTTTCCTCTTAGGCATATTTATATTCATGATATGTGGAGAAGTGTCTAACACATATATGCCATTTATAAGGGTCTCTCTAGTGATGATCTTATCATCCATAATTATTGAATAACTATTATTCTCAAAAACTAATTTATATCCACTAATTGTCAAACAAGAAATGGAAATAATGTTTTTGATAATAGAAGGGACAAAATAGCATGCATTTAAAACAATAATAGCTCCACTAAGCTGATTTAGGGTGACCTCTCCAACAGCAACTACAGCAACTCTTGCTCTATTGCCCATTTTGAGGTACATCTCACCTCTAGCCAGTCTCCTAGGTCTTGTCAGAACTTACAATGAATTATGGATATAATAAGCACTCCCGGTATCTAATACCCATGTATTATCATGAAAATCTAATAAGTGAAAATTGATCATGAATATACTTGAAGCTTCTCCAAGCTTCTATTTCGCTTTATCTGTAAGGTAGTCCTTACAGTTCCTTTTCTAATTCTCGTCTTGGCCGTAGTGGAAGTACTGTCCTTTATCCTTTGCTAGGTATTTCTTGGCAACCTTTACCTTATCTAGTCATTTTTTGCCCTTGCCCTTCTTAAGGGTCTTACTAACATTCCTTTTCCTATTAGTCTCACCAATATAGAGAACTTACTTCTCTTTCTTGATGGTACTCTCAGCTTCCCTCAACATATTGAGAAGCTTAGGTAGAGTCACCTCAAACTTGTTAATATTAAAGTTAATAATGAACTATGAAGAAAAATCTAGTAGGGACTGAAGTATAAGATCAACAAACAGGTTATCCTTTAGGACTATCTTTATACTTCACAAAGTGAGTGTTCTCATCCTCACTTGTCCTTTCCTCCAGCGTGGGGACAATCATATTAAGGACATATATGATTTTCTCTTTCGTGAGAACAATTCTCAAATTACAGAACCTTTAGACCAATGAGGCGATTGACATTAAATATGTCATATAGGGGTTTTGCAAGCGACAAACAAGATATAGTGAAAATAAATAACATGTAGATTTTGTAGAAAATATTAACTAAGATAAGGACTTTGATCTTAATATACTCCCACTATTTTTCTAGCGAATCATGGGACACCCTCAACGCGTGAGACGAAAGTCTTCGGCAGATTCCTAGTGGGGATCGGGATCCAATTGGCGTCTTAGTGCAATATTGAGGGACTCGACCAACTACACTAAGCCCAAAAGGTAGACAACTCTTGTAAATCACAACTCCTTGTGATTCCTGTCATGTTTGGCCTCCGAATCATCATGGTCTCGACTACTTGAATAAACATGAAGTTCAATTAAGTCATCACTATCGTTACAAGATGAGTTTGATCCGATGGATATGCTCTCGACTGCTTGACCAAGTCATACCATGTTCTTAGGTCACCGATGACATATATATATCGTAGGCAAGAACTCGATCACGTAGATAGGTAAGCCTCGAGTGACTCGACCAACTCAACCTATGTTGGGATTCAATTTCTTCCTATAATGATGGAAGACCATGTGGGTCAATCTTATTGCCTCACGCTTACCGATTTAATATTATCGTAGGAGGGGTTTTTTGTTTTCTATCGGTCTCCTAATATGTCGTGTCACACACATATATATTTAATATATATCTACATCACATGCATATATATATACATATATCTAGTAGGTGTATAACACATCACACATGCAAGCCACACCGGATAATCATAAGCCATCACCTAATATGATTAAGCTCGAGTAACTAGGCTTAATCACTCATAATAGGATCTATGTGTACATCGACACATCTCTCTGCCCTATGATTATTGATCTCGTCATCATCGGTTCCGTCGAATCATCACATCACCATGCATTGTAATCCCCCGCCATGGCATCATGGGTCCCGCTGTCATCTCCACGCTCCCGACGTGCCTCTCCATATAATTACAAATAATCACAGGCATGTAAGCCCGATAATAAATGAGAAAAACAGAGGCACGTAGGCCCCAATAATAATAATAATAATAATAATAATAATAATCATCATCATCATAATCATAATTATAATAATAATCATAATTACACACATCATAACACATGGCTCATGATCATCCATCCACATTATACATTACATGTACATCACATCATATGTAAGATTACTAGATATATATAATAATTAATTAAACTATTTAATTAATTATTTTTCTAGAAATCAGGACATGCTCGAAATTTATAAAATTATCAAGGGCATTTTTATAATTCTGAATGAGAGGACATTCCTCAAATTTTTTAGAACTATTGAGGGTATTATGGGAATTATACACGAGGACAGACCTCAAAATTTCTCAAATTCATATGGGCAAGATCGTTCGTTTCTCCAAAGGATACCCTAACTGCTGGTTATAAGTGCAATACAAGTCAATCAAGTGAGTGATGGCACGTGTGACATGTTGTGTGATCTTTTTGCTTATAATTAATATTGACATATTCTCATATTATATTATTTGTTACATATATATTGTGATGTCCTTGGTTCTGTGTAATGAGAATTGGATAATGATGAGATCATGATAATGAGATCGATTCACTTTTAAACACAGATCCTAGACACTAAAGATATAGTACAGGTGCTCATTAGGGAATGAGTTCACTGATTGATCCACTTATGGAATGCTGTATGGTTAATGATACCTAATGTCAGACAACGATTCCATAGTCCCAGTTGTATATCTGGTCCTTAGACTTGAGACACCAAGGATGTCTTGTATGAGTACTCCTTTGATGCCAGACTTATAGGTTTCGAAAGTTCCATATCTGGTACAGATGATTATCGGGATTGGTAGCCAACCTTACAAAGGCAATTGAATGTCAATAGAGGATCATCCACTCTCGGTATCATGAGAGAAATATCTCATATGTGCTTGCTCAGACAAATCCCTAGCCAGGGTCATTCGGATTGAGAGAGAAGGTGTTCTCCAGTAGAATCTGAATAGAGCAAGATAAACTGATTCCGTATATGACCTGACAGTACCATGTCCAATATACAGTCTTTGGGATATTATTTGGATGAGGAATTATAGATACATGGTAACTGTGGACAGACAGGTCCGACGAATTTGATCCCTCCTGTATTGTCTGGGGACTATGGCGTAGTGACCTAGTACATCCATAGTCGATGAGTCGAGTGAATTATTATGGGGATAATAATTTACTATATCAGAAGGAGTTCTAATGGGAGTGACTCACGGCCAGCTCGGTATCGGGCCTAGAGGGTCACACACATATGGTGGATGCTTCAACAAATAGAGGATTAGATGAAGATCCAATTAGCCCCTATTCTCATTAGATGAGACCCTGTGTTGATGGACTCCTTGATTAAGGCTCAATTATAGGTTACGGAGATTATTAGATAGAGATCCAATAATATAAGGTTAGTGGGTTATTGGATGGAGATCCAATACCCACTATGGAGCCATAGGGTTTTGGTAGCTCTCTATAAATAGGAGGGGAGACTCATGGTTGATAGGCTATAGCTTTAGCCATCACCTCATATTCTCTTCCCTCCCTCTGCATAAGAGTTACGAGATCATATTAGAGGAGTTTTGCTACAGAGATCCATCGTGTGGATACCGCTAGAGAGGAGGACGCTTGACCTCCTTCATCTTCTCTATTAAGATCTGGAATATAGGGATATATGATCTCCCTAGGTAAAATTAATCTCTCACACATCGTGGTTTTCTGATTTTGTGTTTTTTCTCGCGACCTCAATCTTTTGCATGATGATTTAATCTGCATAGAAAATCAATTTTTGTTTTGATTTTCACTAAGCATGTAATGCACTCGCTGAGGTTTCCCAATAATGGTATTAAAGCCTAGGTTTTCATGCAAAAAATTAGTTTTAAATTACGTGTAATGAGATTGAATCACATAGAATTGTTTTACGCACTTGTTGCAGTGACTGGCAGCGAAATTAGGCACTACCTGCAGGGGAGGGGCGGCCACCCACGGGCACGGCAAGTTGCGGCTAGCCAGGCGGACGGCCGACCCACAAGGGGTTGCCCGCCACCGCCGCTAGTAGGGGCGGCGGTGCTGGTCGCAGGTGTGGCCGCCCCTTGGCAAGGCGACTGCCAACCACAAAGGGCAACCGCCGCCTACGCAGGGGCAGCGGCGACGATGACACAGTGAGGGTGAAGGAGGGCTAGGGCATCTTTTTTGAGAAAAAGATAGTTATGCCCCTCAAAATTTGAGAAATTCTAACTTTGTCCCTTTTATACAAAATTCCTTAAATACCCTCAATATTTTTGAAAATTTTAAGGACTGTCCTCTCATCTAGAATACCGAAAACACCTTCAATAATTTTGAAAAATTCGAGGACTTTCCTCATGTATAAAATTCTAAAAATACCCTTGATAATTCTAAAAATTATAAGAATATCCTAATTTTTAGAAAAATAATTAATTAAATAGTTTAGTTAATTATTATATATATCTAGTAATCCTATATATGATGTGATGTACATGTGATGTATGATATGGATGGATGATCATGAACCATGTGTTGTGATGTGTGTAATTGTGATTATTATTATTATTATTGGGGCCTGCGAGCCTGCTTTTTTTTCTAGTTTATTGTTAGGCCTACGTGCCTGTGATTATTTGTAGTTACATAGATAGGCATAGTGGTAGCATGGAGGTTACAGCGGGACCCACGATGCCGTGGTGGGAGATCATGACACATGGTGATGCGACGATTCAATGGAACCGATAATGACGAGATCAACAATCACAATACATGGAGATGCGCCAATGCACATATAGATCCTATTGTGAGTGAGTAGGCTTATTGGCTCGAGCTTAATCATATTAAGTGACTGCTCATGATCATCTAATGTGACTTGCATATGTGATGTGTTATACACCTACTAGATATATGTATATATATATATATATATATTTGCATGCAATGTAGATATATATTAAATATGTATATGTGTGACATAATATATTAGGAGATCGATATGAAACAAAAACCTCTCATCCGATAATATTAAGTCAGTAAGCATGAGGCAATAAGATTGACCCATGTGGCCTTCCATCGTTATAGGAAGAAATTGAATCACGACATAGGTTGAGTTGGTCGAGTCCCTCGAGGCTCACTTATCTATGTGATTGAGTTCTTGTCTACGACATAGAGATGTCACCGGTGACCTGAGGACATGGTATGCTTGGTCGAGTCCCTCGAGGGTATATCATCAAATCAGACTCATCTTGTAACGATGGTGATGACTTAACTGAATATCATGGTTGGACGAGTCCCTCGAGACCATGATGATTCGAAGGCCAAACTTGATGGGAATCACAAGGAGTTGTGATTAGCAAGAGTTGCCTACCTTTTGGGCTTAGTATAATTGGTCAAGTACCTCGAGGTTGCACTAAGATGCTAACTGGATCCCGATCCTCACTAGGAGTCTGTCGGAGACTTCTGTCTTATGTGTCGAGTGTGTCACGTGATTCACTAAGAAAATAATGAGAGTACATTAAGATATAAGTCTATATCTTAATTAGTATTTTCTGTAAAATCTACATGTTATTTATTTTTGCTATATCTTGTTTTGTCAGAAACATGTCACTCACAAACCCCCTACGTGGTATACTTGAGGCCAATCGCCTCACTAGTCCAAACTATACATATTCGCTCCATAATTTGAGAATTGTTCTCATGGCAGAGAAAATCGCATATGTCCTTCAAACAATTCTGCCTACGCCGGATGAAGGGGCAAGCAAGAATGAGATCTCTCGCTATATAAAGTATATAGATGATTCCACATTAGCAAAATGTTATATGTTGGCCTCTATGACTCCTGAGTTACAAAGGCAACATGAGAGCATAGATGTAGATTCTATCCTTCTTCATCTCCGCTAGCTGTTTGAGAAATAGGGAAGAACTCAAAGATATGAGATATCTAAGAAACTCTTCTAAACCAGGATGACAGAAGGGACATCGGTTGAGAACCATGTCCTAAAGATAATAGAGTGGATCGAGAAACTCACAGGTCTATGAATAGTCCTAGAGAATAACCTGTGCATTGATCTTATACTTCAATCCCTACAAAATTCCTTTTCTTACTTCATCATGAATTTTAACATGAGCAAGTTTGAGGTGACTCTCCCTGAGCTCCTCAATATATTGAGGGAAGCTAGAGTGCCATCAAGAAGGAGAAGCCAATTCTCTATATTGGTGAGACCAAAAAGAAAAGGAAGGCCAGCAAGACCCTTAAGAAGGGGAAGGGTAAAGAAAGATCAGGTAAGGCAAAGGTTGCCAAGAAATACCCAGGAAAGGACAAAGGACAATACTTCCACTGTGGCTAAGACAAACATTGAAAGAGGAACTACAAGGACTACCTTGCATAGAAGGCAAGACAGAAGCTTGGACAAGCTTCAGGTATATTCATCATGATCAGTCTCCACTTATTAGATTTTCATGATAACACATGGGTATTGGATACTGGGAGTGTTTATCATAACTCTAATTCATTATAGGTTCTAGCAAGGCCTAGGAGATTGGTTAGAGGCGAGATGGACCTCAAAATGGGCAATGGAGCAAGAGTTGTTGTAGTTGCTGCTAGAGAGGTCACCCTATATCTGCTTGGTGGAGCTATTATTACATTAGATGCATGCCATTTGGTTCCCTCTATTATCAAAAATATTATTTCTATCTCTTGTTTGACAATTAGTGGATATAAATTAGTTTTTAAAAATAATAGTTGTTCAATAATTATGGAGGATGAGATCATCACTAGAGGGACCCTTATAAATGGTTTATATGTGCTAGACACTTCTCCACATATCATAAATATAAATATATCTAAGAGGAAAAGAGATGAGGTGAATAATGCATACCTATGACATTATAGGCTAGGTCATATACATGAGGGAAGGATTCAAAATTTGTTGAAAGATGGATACTTAGATCTATTTGACTATTAGTTATATGCAACTTATGAACCTTGCCTTCGTGGAAAAATGACCAACTCTCCTTTTTAGTGGAACTAGAGAGAGAGACACTAAGTTATTGAAACTCATACATAGTGATGTATATGGTCCCATGTCGACTCAAGCTATAGGTGGCTGCTCATGATTTCTCTAGGTATAGACATGTGTACTTAATGAAGTACAAATCTGAGGCCTTTGAGAAATTCAGGGAATATAAGAATGAGGTAGAGAACCAAATTGGAAAGAGTATTAAGACTCGTCGATCAGATCGATGAGGAGAGTACTTGAGTACGGAGTTCACCCATTTCCTCAAGGACAATAGGATTCTATCTTAGTGGACACCTCCTTATACACCTTAGCTCAATGGTGTATCAGAAAGGAGGAATCACACACTGTTAGACATAGTGCAGTCTATGATGAGTTTCGCTGACCTACCCATTTCATTTTAGGGTTATGCCCTAGAGACTACAGCTTACCTTCTGAATAGAGTTCCATCAAAGTCGATAGTGTCTATACCATAAGAGATATGGAGAGGAAAGAAGCCTGATCTTAAGATTGTTAAAATTTGGGACTGTCCTACCCACGTTAGAAGACACAACCCCGATAAGTTGGAATCAAGTATAGAATGATGCACATTCGTGGGATACCCAAAGGAAACTTATGGGTATTATTTCTATCATCCCGAGGATCGAAAGGTCTTTATTGCCAAGAGAGCTGTGTTCCTTGAGAAGGAATACATTTTTGGTAAAATAATGGGAGTGAGATAGAATTGAGCAAGGTTGAAGAACCTAGCTCAAGCACCATTCTAGAGCTCGAGTCTGTTCAGGTACATAAAACACAAGTTCCAAATTTACGTAGGTCTAATAGAGTATCTTACCCTCCTGAAAGATATGTGGGATATATCAGTGGAGATGATTCTCAGGATGTTGATCCTCAGACCTACGAGGAGGCTATTATGAGTATAGACTCTAGGAAGTGGCAAGAAGCCATGAATTCTGAGATGGATTCCATGTACTTTAATAAGGTTTAGAACATTATGGATGCACCTGAGGGTATTGGACCCATCGGTTGCAAATGGATCTTCAAGAAGAAGATCGGAGTGGATGGAAAAATAGAGACCTATAAAGCAAGGCTGGTAGCTAAAGGATATCGTTAAAGATAAGGAGTTGACTATGATGAAACCTTTTCACCTGTAGCCATGCTTAAGTCCATTAGAATTATTTTGACCATTGCAACACACTATATGTATGAGATCTGACAGATGGATGTTAAAACGATATTCAAGAAGAAGATCGGAGTGGATGGAAAAATAGAGACCTATAAAGCAAGGCTGGTAGCTAAAGGATATCGTTAAAGATAAGGAGTTGACTATGATGAAACCTTTTCACCTGTAGCCATGCTTAAGTCCATTAGAATTATTTTGACCATTGCAACACACTATATGTATGAGATCTGACAGATGGATGTTAAAACGATATTCCTCAATGGTAACCTCGAGGGAGAGGTGTATATGATACAATCAGAGGGATTCATATCGAAAGAGAGTCCAGATAAAGTGTGCAGGTTGCTTAGATCCATTTATGGATTGAAGCAAGCTACCCAAAGTTAGAACATAAGACTTGATGAGGTGATCAGATCTTATGACTTCGTTAAGAATGAAGATGAGCCTTGTGTGTATAGGAAGATAAGTGGAAGCGCTATCACCTTCTTGGTGTTAAAAATAAGAAGAAGTAATGAAAATGCCCAATTGATTCATTGATTCATCGTTTATTTATACATAATGAAAAGGAGGATTTCCTTCAACTAACATATGAGATTTCCTCATTCAGTTGGGGAAATCATATCTAAATCCTAACTAAATCATATCTTTTATCATGCCCCCACAAGATCGAGCTCCTGTAAGGACGCCAATCTTGAACTAAGGATATCGATCTTGAATCAATGTCAATGAAACTGAAGGAAGGAAGCTGCTGTGTTGTCAACCGCGGTGAAGACCTGACGGTGGTTGACGTTAACGATAGTTAACTTTGACGGTGATGTCAGCGGCAAAGAGCAAGGGTTGTAGCAAAAGACAGCGAACGCGGTTGTGTGGCAGCAGTGGTGGCAGCGAGAGAAGCGCTACGATCATAGATTTATTGTCGTTTGACAGCGAGAAAGAACTTGTTGTGCCCTCTCTGTAGAGCACTGAGAGATGATGAGCGACGGCCCGTATAGGTACTCTCAACAAAGGGAACAGAGCAACAGAGGCTGCATGAGGGATGGCACCAGCGAGCAGGTGTATAAGCCATCGTCTACTGCAGATGGGGTAGGCAAGGTGCTACTGCTTGTTGGAGCTGATGCGATAGTGGTGGTGCACAAGGAAGATGACCTCGTGCAGAAGAATGCTTCGGTAGAGGAATTGAGAAAGCCAACAAGGTCGAACGGAGGAAGAGAAAGCCGATGCACTAGAAATCTCCAGCTTCGACATCGGCAAGAGACTGCCATTTGATAGTAAGAAGAGATAGATCTGATGAGGAGAGAGTTACCTTCGGAGCAAAGGAAGTAAAGGATGTCCGAGATGGTGGCGGTAGATGACCCATGAGTATCTGTGGTTTCACAGCGGAGTTGTCCACGAACAAATAATGATAAAAATTGTCGTTTGACAGTGAATAAAAAAAAGAAAGGTAATCTCTCTTATAGAGAGAGGGGCTCTGATACCATGTTGAAAATAAGAAGAAGTAATGAAAATGCCCAATTGATTCATTGATTCATCATTTATTTATACATAATGAAAAGGAGGATTTCCCTCAACTAACATACGAGATTTCCTCATTCAGTTGGGGAAATCATATCTAAATCCTAACTAAATCATATCTTTTATCACTTGGTGCTATATGTGGATGACATCTTAATCATTAGGAATGATGTAGAAATGCTTCCACAATAAAGGCTTGGCTATCTAGAAACTTCTATGAAATTAGGGGAAGCATCATATATTTTGGGGATCCGGATCTATAGAGATAGATCCAAAAAGATGTTTGGCTTGTCCCTGTCTAGGTATATAGACTCCATTGTCAAAAGGTTTGGCATGAAAAATTCCAAGAGAGGTCTCATACCGATAAGACATAGAATATCACTTTCTAGGAGTATGTCCCCAAAGACTCATAAAGAAAGGGCATACATGAATAAGATACCTTATGCCTCAGCGATAGGGTTGATCATGTATGCGATGCTATGTACTAGGCATAATATAGCACATGCTCTGAGTGTATATCGGGCAGATCCAGGTTTAGAACACTGGAAGGTAGTAAAGTGTATCCTTAAGTACTTAAGAATGACTAGGGATCTTTTACTGGTATATGGAGGAGGTAGCCTCCAAGTTGAGGGCTACACGGACTTGAGTTTTCAATCCAACATTGATGATAGTAAGACAAATTCAAGTTATGTTTTCACCCTGAATGGAGGAGTAGTAAGCCGGAAGAGTTCCAAGCAAGATACTACTGTTGACTCAACCACAGAAGTGGAATACATTATTGTAGTAGAAGCAGCAAGACGAAGGGGTATAGATAAAGAAGTTCATCAAGGATTTGGGAGTCATACCAAGCAGCATGGAGCTGACTCCCATATATTATGATAGTGACAGGGCAATAACTCTAACAAAGGAACTCAGGTCTCAACATAATTATTTTGAGGAGGTTCCATCTGATTAGAGCGATCATGACCTAAAAATATATAGCAATGGAAATAGTTCCATCTGAAAGATAACATTGCAGATCCACTGATGAAGCCACTAGCTCAGATTATATTTGAGCGTCACAAGGGTCTGATGGGGATCAGACATATAGGTGATTAGCTTTTGGTCAAGTGGGAGATTGCTGGTTACAAGTGCCTTGCAAGCCAATCACGTGAGTGATGGCACGTGTGACATACTGTGATTAATATTAGCATATTCTCATATTATATTATTTGTTAAATATATATTGTGATGTCATTGGTTTTATGTAATGGGAATCAGATCGTGATGACATCACGATATTGAGATCGATTCACCTTTAAACACAGATCCTAAATAATCCCGATCATAGGTTACTCAAGAGGGATATTGAGATAACCGAATAAATTGGTGTACTATATACCCATCCATATGATGGAGGCGGCTGGTCTCACAGCCACTTGTGTGGAGACACTAAGGATATAGTACAGGTGCTCATTAGATAATGAGTTTACTGATTGATCCGCTTATGGAATACTGTATGGTTAACAATACCTAATGTCAGACACGATTCCATAGTCCCAGTTATGTATCTAGTCCTTAGACTTGAGACACCAAGGATGCCTTGCATGAGTACTCATTTCTTTGACGCTAGACTTACAAGCTTAAAAAGTTTCAAATCTGGTATAACTGGTTATTGGGATTGGTAACCAACCTTACGAAGGCAATTGAGTGTCAATAGAGGATCATCCACTCTTGGTATCACGAGAGAAATATTTCATATATGCTTGCTCAGACAAATCCCTAGCTAGGGTCATTCGGATTAAGAGAGAATAAGTTCTCCGATAGAATTTAAATAGAGCAAGACAAATTGATTTCGTATGAGACCTGATAGTACCATGTCCAATATACGGTCTCTGAGATATTATTTGGATGAGGAATTATAGATACATGGTAACTCTAGATAGACAAGTTCGATGAATTTGATCCCCCATGTACCGTATAGGGACTACGGTATAGTGGCCTAGTACGGTCATAGTCGATGAGTCGAGTGAATTATTATGGGGATAATAATTTACTATATCAGCAGGAGTTCTAATGCGAGTGACTCACGGCCAGCTCGATATCGGGCCTAGAGGGTCACACACATATGGTGGATGTTTTAGTGAATAGAGGATTGGACGAAGATCCAATTAGCCCCTATTCTCATTAGATGAGACCCTATATTGATGGACTCTTTGATTAAGGCCCAATTATAGGCCTAAGGAGATTATTGGATAGAGATCTAATACCCACTAAGGAAGGAGCCCTAGGGTTTTAGTAGCTCTCTATAAATAAGAGGGGAGACTCATGGTTGATAGGTTGTAGCTTTAGCCACCACCTCCTATTCTCTTCCCTCCCTCTGTGCAAGAGTTGTGAGATCAGATTGGAAGAGTTTCTCTGTAGAGATCCATCGTGTGGATACCGCTAGAGAGGAAGATGCTTGACCTCCTTCATCTTCTCTATCCAAATTTGGAATACAGGGATATACAATCTCCCTAGGTAAAATAAATCTCTCTCATGGTTTTCTTGTTTTACATTTTTTCTCGTGACCCCAACCTTTTGCATGACGATTTGATCTACGTGGGAAATCGGTTTTTGTTTTGATTTTTCTTTCGTATGTGATGCACCCGCTGAGGTTTCCCAATAGTGGTATCAGAGCTATGGTTTTCAGGCGAAAGATTGGTTATAAACTACGTGTGATAAGATTGTATCACATAGAATCGTTCTACATATTCTTGCTATGTTTTCACAGCGAAGGCACCGAGGACGAGGGGCGGCCAGCCACGGCCAGCCCCCATGCAGGGTCGGCCATACAACATGCCACACGTGCCATCACTCACATGATTGGGTTGCAGGGTACTTGTAACCAACAGAGAGTGGCTTGAGCTCAATTGGTTAACCTAATAATTAATCGATATGAGGTACAAGGCAAGATTAGAAAAGTAAAGGGAATCACTTCTTCGAAAATCCTAACGGTTGTACTATCAGTGAGCAGTAGTTGTACCGCCGGTGAGCGATAGTTGTACCCCATCACCTAGGAATTCGAGCAGCAGGTGGCGATTGTATAGTCACTACTTAGGTTTTTGGGCAACTCGGTGGTTGGACCGCTAAGATCGACGATTAAATCGCCCGTGCCCTGTTTTTAAGGTAGCTTCCGGTAGTTGTATTGCCCATACCTGGATTTTTCAGATATGTTTTAATTTTAGCTCAATTCTTCTGAAGCCAATTAGAGTCTATAAATACCCTAAGTTTCATTGCACTTAGCATAGGATTTGCATAATAATTAGACTAGAAGTTGTGTGAAAAATTGGGTCGTAAAAGTGTGCAAGAAAAAGAAAAGGGGGAAGGGAGTGAGTCAAGTGCTGTATTTATTATGAGAAGTCTCCCTTGAGGTGAAAGCCTATAAGGGTTGGTCTTTACCCAAAGAAGATCAGTAGTGGATATTGGTGGACCTCGGAGAAGAGGACTTTGGAGTGGACAGAGACTAGAAATTGTTTGAAAAATTGGATCCGAAAAGTGTGCAAGAAAAAGAAAAGGGGGAAGGGAGTGAGTCAAGTGTTGTATTTATTGTGAGAAGTCTCCCTAGAGTTGAAAGCCTATAAGGGTTTGATCTTGACCCAAAGAAGATCGGTAGTGGACATCGGTGGACCTCGGAGAAGAGGACTCTGAAGAGGACTCTCTTAGTGTCAATTGATCTTAACACCTATGTGACCTCCTCCTCATGCTCTTGGACCTCCTCCTCCATATCTTCAAGGGGTTCAATTAGTAGGAGGCACCCTTTTTTACAGCGATGATTGTAGCTCCACAGTTCGTTACAATGCCAACAAAGGCCCTTTGTCGATCTATCACGTAGTTCTTCTCTCATCAATTTTTTTGGCAGCAAAGGATGACAGGGGTTAGAGACGTTTATATGCTACTGGTCTAGGAGTGATTCTCATCCTCTAAGCATCTTGGTTGAGCCACCCCTCTTGGAATTGGGTGAAAATGATTGCGGCTGTTATGATGTGGGGCTATCGCACCTTAACCTCTGCTTTAATCTCCGGCTTGAGTCCTTTGATGAACTTCCCTAATAATTATCTGTCAGTCCAATCACGAGCGAGGTAGGATAACTTTCCAAACCTGGCTTAGTATTCTAGGATCATGGAGGTTTGTGGGATCTTTGTAAGTTGGCCGTTAATATTTTGATACTCTGTCAATCTAAAGTAGTTTAGCAGCATGTTCTTGAATTGTATCCATGTCGGGGCCCCATAGTTATATTCAAGCCAATTGAACCACCCAATTACATCTCCTTCGAGGTGGTTGATAGCAGTGTCCACCATGGAATCCTCCGATACTCGGTAATAGTGGAAGTAGCATTCGACACATGAAATCTATCCCGTCAAGTCTCCTTCTTCCCATTGAGGTAAGTCCACCATAATGCATGGTTATATCATGTTCAAGAGTTGTCCTCCTTCTCTGAAGGCCTCTCTGAACTTTCTCCTTACTAGAATTTTATTGGGCTTGGAGATCAGCCTAATCCATATTCGGTGAATAAGGCATGCAATTTGTCCTCCATGCATGATTCAAGTTGTGATTCAAGTCGTGATCCAAGCGCCTCAAACTTGGCACCAATCAGATCTACTAATGCCATGGCTTAAGACCCTAAATCTGCAATGTCAAGCTCCTTCTCTTGCTATTGGGTTAGTGGTATGAACTGGTTGGGTGGATTGAAGGCCGAAAGAGATGGTGGATCAAGGGTAAATGGCTGCAGTTTGGGGCTAAAAGGTTACTACTGGGGCTGTGGTTGGGAACTACTATAAGGGTCATATAGGGGGTATGATGGCTGAGGTTTAAGGTTAGAGGAATGATTTAGGGTTGTTGTTGATGGCAGCAATTCCATAGGGATCAGGTGTGGATATAGCAAGTAGTACCGAAGGTAGTACAACAAAAAATTTCATCAAAGAGGGTGTTATTGACGCTATTGTTTGGGGCTATTGTAGAAGCTATAAGGGGGGAGTTTGATGATAGAGGTTTAGGGTTAGAAGAGTGGCTTAGAGTTGCTATTAATGACAACAACCATTTTGGTAGGGATTGGTGGCCAAAAGGGTGATGGATCAAGGTTGTAGTTTAGGGTTGATAGCTTGCGGTTTAGGTTGTTGTTGGTACTATGGTTTGAGGATATTGTGGAGGCTACAAAGGATTTTTGTGGTAGTGGTTTGAGGTTGGGAAGAAAGGTTCGGTGGTTACAGAAGACCACTGTTTTGGTTGCAGTTTTACACTATAGTTTGGGCCGACTGTAAAAATAAAAAAAAGGACTACGATAACTGCATCTTAAGGCTCGAGGGGTGCCCTATAGACAACATGATTGGTGGTAGTAAAATCAGTAAGGTTTTGGTGGTTTGAGAGAATAAGAATAACAAAGGTATGGTAGTAGGATTTTTCATCAAAAAAATTTAGTAGTATAGATGCAATTTTTTCCAGTGGTTTAAAACGAGGATTTGAGTAAAACTCAATAAGAATCCACTAGTAAGGGAAAGGTAATATTGACAAAAAATTCATGGAAGAATATGATGATAAAAGATTTGGCAAGATTAAAGATTATGAGAAGGTACTACTACATATTTTTACGTCCAAAAATCAGTAATTTGGACATAAAAGATCAGCGGTTTGTATCAACATTTTTTTATGAAACCAAAAGAAAATCTACTATCAAAGAGTGTCAAAGCCATTATAAAAGAACTCATAGAAGATTGGACAGAAAAGTTACACAACAAGATCAAAACAAGCGGTGGTATGCGGTTGAATTCTGCAACACAACTTTCATCGTGAAGATGGAAACATTGCGATAAAGTGTTTATGTAGCCAGATAGGAACACTTTTTTTAGTTTTTTGGGTTAAGGATAACTAATTTACAATAGAAGTAAGGTAGAAAATCATAACTATTGCAATTCATGGGGAGATCAGAAGATGATCTACGGTAGTGGAGATGACGATGAAATTCGATGACGATCTAAGCAATTGTAGGAATTGCTTGGGCGGCTGTGGAAGGATGATGGATGGTTGTGGAAGGGTAGTGAGATGCCAAGAACACTGCTCTGATACCAAGTATTAGAACCCTTGCAGATTCTAAGCTTGGGGTGATCCATATAGGGGATTGGCCTCCTTGGAACTCTATAGGGGTTCCTCCCTCCTTGGTTCTATGCTCAAAGGCTGAAAAATAATTGATCTATTGATGATAAAAAGAGGAGAGAATACAAGCAATTTATAGGGCTTCTAAACCTTAACTCATAATAGGACTCATACTTTAATAAACTCCAACTTTTAATCAACTTCTAGCTGGCCTCAATTAGGAGTGGTCGGCTACTAGCAACTCCTAACCCTAGTTGGATTCTAACCTTAACCCTAGTTGGCCCCTTTAGCTATAGTAGGGGGTGGTTAGCTAGGGTTTACATGTGTGCCTCCTTTATTAAATTTAGGAGTTAATTTACTAGAGTCCTAACTTCCCAACCTTGACTCCTAATCATACTCCAGTTCAGTCGAATCCTAATTCTATTAGGATTTGGGCTGATTTATTACAGTGGACTCAAATCTTCTCCTAGCTGACCTAATGTCAAGTCTACGTTAGCTAATAAGACCCAATCTAATGACTTAACTCAATTAATTAGGATCCGACTTAGCTAGGGTCCTAACAATATCATTAATTATGTCATTTCTCCCCTTTTATCATCAATAAAAAGGAGAAATGTGTAACTTATATTTAAACATTCTTAAATATTTATCACAAATTTAGTATATAAAGAAAGAAATCTAGTCCATTTCTCCCTCTTAGTAAAATAAGAAGAAGAATAAGAATAGAGTTTAATCCATTTCTCATCAAATTGCTCTCTCCTCCTTTGTAAATAAAATAGAAGAAGAGGAAGAGGGGTGTCAAAGATCCAAAAATCAAGTATAAAAAAAATCAAATATTAAGAGGGGGATACATTTGAAAATATTTCATCAAGTATTTAAAAAATCCATGAATTGAAATAATTTTTGAGAGAGATGATGAAAATGAATCTTATCACTAAAAGAAATTCGAATCATATTTTCTCTTTTGTAAATATCAATTTCAAAAGGAAAGAATCATTTCGAAAGAGAGCTCAAAAAGTTGAGAAATCTGAGAGGAATATAAGAGGTACTCGTTAAATTTTAAAATCATCTCATGTAAATTTTTAGAAAAGGAAAAATAGCAAATCATGCAATTGAATGGTTTAACATTCCTAACTCTCTTATAATAAAGTCAAATTATTCTTCATTTAATGGCTTGGTTTGAAGTAATTTTATCATATCTAATTCTCTTCTTTGTTTATCATATCTAATTTAATTGTTCCTCATTCAATGTTAGAAGATTTATTATATTCGATTCTCTTCTTTGTTGCAAGATAGCAATTTTATCTCTCCCTTGGTCATTGTCAAAAAGAAGAAAGAATACCTACAAAGGTACAAAATATTTTCTTTTATATCAATTTTCAAATCATGATAAATTTAAGAAATATCAATTTGATGATAAGGTATACCATTCATGAATATAAGGAATAAATAAATCATGTCATGAAGGATATTAGTATTAAATCATGAATACCAAAAGACATGATTTAATTTGATAAATCTCCTTTTAATTCAAAAAGAAATCTTATGAGATCAAATAAGAATGATATTGATTCATATAGATAATTTTCTTTAATAAAATGAAAGAATCCTAATAAATTATCATGATTAATATAAAGCTCTCAAATTACAATTTTCATGATGTCAAACTTTTCTATAGTAAGTTGCATAGGTTAAAAGATAAAAAATCTTGATTCATGTATAAAAACTTTCAAGTTATCAAGATCATGGTTTTTAATGAAAATCTCAAGTTATAAGATCATAAGTCTCTTCGTTGGTAAAAAGAAAATTATAGAAGTAAAAAAGTTGATTCCCAAAAAAAATACCTCTAGTCAAAAAATCATTGAAAAGTTCATGATTTGGTTGGGAAAAAATCTCATTCAAATTTCAATTATTAAAATCATTTTTGTGGTTCAAGAGATCCAATCAATAATGGTATCACTTTATCTCTCATTGAAAACTTTATTGAGAAATTTCAATCTTTTTAGTTATTTCAATTCATATTATTTGTTTTATACAAAAATTCCTTCAACTTTTATGCCAAATCTATACATCGACTATCATTTAAAACCCAGTTTGATTTTTAAAAATCATTAAGATCATTACAATAAAATATTTTTAAACAAGTAAAATATTTTCAAACTTTTTAAAACTGAAAACTAAGTATCATTTCCAAAAGAGATCATTAAGATCATTAAAATAAAATATTTTCAAATAAAAGTTTTTGTTTATTTTAATTTCAATGTTTTTCTTTTTTAAGTAAGTCTAACTCTTTAGACTTAGTGAAATGAGTTATCATGCAGTTTCATTCTCATTTCAAAAATATTTTTAATTTTTAAAAATACTTAGAAATGAAGCATGATTTTTCTCTCCCTTTTTTATTTTATTTTAAACTCAAATTCAAGAATAATCTAACATTCAATAACAAACAACCTATTAAAATCAATTATTATTTAACCCTGTTCCATAAATTTCAATGTTAGATAATTTTTCCTTAAAAATAGCTAATATTTTTTTGTTCAAAATCATTTTTGTACTAGTATCCTCTAGCTATGCATCATCGAAAAACAACTAAGATTAATTATATAATAATGGATCATCAAATGATTCATTGCTAATACTTTTAAAATTTTAGGCTAGTGAGCTTAAAAAATATTTTAGATCTCAACTCATGTGCCTTGAGCATCCAATTTCAAAACACTATTTAGGTCTCCTAGTCTTTGTTAGGAGACAAACTTATAAGAGAGAGGGTTTTGGTTTAGGTACTCATTTGATTTTGGATCTCTTATAAAAAGCTCTACCTAATTTAAATAAGGCATTTAGTTGTTAATGGTTCCTTTAGGAACCCAAATCAACTTATATAGACTATACTTTATAAATAGGTATTTATAGGTAAAGTGTCATAAAAATTATATTTTTTCTTGGGTGAAGAATATAATACGGGTTCTCTAACAAAGATAGTTGGCTTTTGTTGATTGTTACTCACAAAGCTAATACCTTCTTTCCTATGAACATGACCCTTATTAGCAAGGATCATGTTCAGAAATTTATTATCTATTTTAAACTTTTCTAAAGTTTATTGTAGTATAATATTTTCCTTTTAATTACCTCTAATAACTCACATTTAAAACAAGAAATGCATGATGTTAATGCTTCATGAATGTTTTCAATTTTACTAGTAAGTAATGCATGTTCCTTCTTAAGTAATTTACAAGTTTCGGTAGGCTTCTTAGATTCATCAAATAGTTCATGAAAGACATTTAACAATTCATCAAAAGTAAATGAAGCTTCAGATGAATTTCTTACCTCATCGTTGATGGCCATAAGCACATAGTCATCTACTTCTTCTTGGTTATGCTTTTCATCTTTAGAGTACCTCCGCTTATTGCATTCATAGTATATGTCCATTTTAAGTTTATTTTTATGTTTTTATTTATTTTATTAATTTATTTGGTTCTTTTGTCGTGAGTTCAAAATCATAATTCTCATCACTCGAGAAGTCATATATTGTTCTAAGTTCAATTTTGTTTCTATTATTTAGAAGGTGTTCTTTTGTTCTTAGTATTAATTCCTTCTTGTTCTTTAGAAGGTTGTTTTCATGTCATCTTTGCAAGTCATTTCATCTATTTTTTATTTTTTATTTTACTTGTGCTTTCATGTGTGATTTCTAATATATGTCATATATCTAAAGCTGAATCATAAGCAGTAACTCGATTAAACTTGTTTTTATCAAAAGTGTAAATAAAATATTCATAGCTTTGATATTTAAGGAAAACATTTATCTTTCATGATCATTCCAATTATTTATATAATTAGATGACTTCTGAAATCCATATTTGATGATGTTCCACAAATCAAAATCAAACGAAATAAAAAAATTTGCTTTCTAGTTTTTCAAAAGGTGTAGTCCATCCCATTGAACATAGGAGGACACGTAATGCATTGACCCACGTTAATGCCAAAATAAGTCATTAACTCACTTGGGTGTTAATCCAATTGAGTGTAACCGGCTCTGATACCAACTATTATGATCAAGTTGGCACTAAAAGGAGGAGAGGGGGGGGGGGTGAATTAGTGTAAGTGCAAAAATAACTCGGTTTGAAAAATATACTTGACGTAAAAATCGAAACTAAAAGCATTTTTTTGTCAAGATCAAGTTAGAGAGCAATTAAACTTAAGATCGAATGAAGAATCTTAATTAGCTATAGAATGCTAAAATAAAAAATAAGTAAAGAAAGGCTCACAAGTTTATAGTGGTTAGATCACCAACTTGATCTATGTCTACTTCCGAAGTCCTCCTTCATCGAGATCCGTCGTTGTCCACTAATGATCTTCTTCCACGGGTGAAGATCAAAACCCTTTACACCTTTCTCCTTTTCTCAACCTTAGGAAAAGAACATTTACACTCTCTTTTTCATAGGTTCAGGAGATAAACCTTTATAATCTTCCACTCTTCCCTTAACCTCACTTTACATTTGAAACACATAATCAAATTTTACATAATTTGAACCAAGACTATGATCACTTTTCTTGTACTTTCTTACTCTCCAATACAAAAATATTTGGGGTATTTATAAACCCCAATTGACTTCAAAAAATGGAGCTAAAATTTAACCTTTTTCAAAAAAATCGAGTATTGGTGGTACCACTGACAGTACTACCATCAAAAGTGCCATATAAACAAGGGCGGTGGCGGTACTACCATCGCCCACTGGCTGTACTACTATCGAGAATCCCGAAAACTATACTTTTGTATAGTTTCATAGAGGAATTGTACCTCCTATTGACCCCTTTTTAGGTCAACGAAATAAGCTCAACCTAAGCTCAAATCCTAACCTAAAGTGGACCTAATTACATCTAATTGAGTTAATTTAGATTTTTATAAATCTAACTTAATTAGAATTCAGAACACATGATACTAACTATGATATACTAAGACATAATTACAATCGTCCTTGTTGTTTGGCACGTCAATCGATCTTCCAAACTCTCGATGAACTTCTGGGTATCCTTCGATGAACTTTCAACGAGTATCTTCATCACCTTCAGTGAGCTCCCAGCAAGCTCTTGATTACCTTCGGTGAGCTCCCGATGAACTCCTGGCAATCCCCCGATCACCTTTGGTGAGCTTTTGATGATGTCCTAGCGAGTTCCCACTATATCATCTGAACCCTAGCCAGATGCCCGAACTTGCTTTCGGCCTAACATTAGATTGTATTATTTTTTCACTATCATAGTTAATCTTGCATCACCCATCTCTAAAACACACGTTAGATCATAAATCCCATCAATTGATTTTATTATCAAAATCCGATATTCAACCGTTTCGAACCACAAAACCAAATTCATCTTGCTTGTTTCTAAAGACCCATTTAGTGACAATTACAAGGTAGTCACTAGGTCTAGGAATAAGTGTCCATATCTTATTTTTCTCAAATTGATTTAACTCATCATGCATTGTAAGAACCCATGATGCATCTTTTAGAGCATCGTTAATGCATTTTGGTTCAATTTAGATATAAAGGTTAATGCAAAAATTTTAAATGATGAATGAGTTTGAACACCTTTTGATATATCTCCAATTATTAACTCCTTAGAATGAGCATCCACATCCTTCCATTTCTTGGATAAGGATTCCTTGGAAGTAGATGCATCCAAGTTGTTTTGGATAAGAGAATTTTTATTCAAATTTAAAGTACCGAAATTAAAATCATTATCAAAATCAATTTTCTTTAATTCGGGAACCTCATTAAAAATAATATGGATAGATTCCTCAATAACTAAAGTTCTTTTATTAAAGACATGATAAGCTTTTGAACTTGAGGAATAACAAAAAAATATATCTTCAACGGATTTTGTATCAAAATTTCGTAAGTCATCTTTTTTATTTAAAATAAAACATTTACAACGAAAAACTTTAAAATACAAAATATTGGGTTTTTTATTGTTCCATAATTCATAAGGAGTTTTAAAAATTATAGTCTTACAAGAATCCTATTCATGACATAATATGTCGTGTTAACGGCTTCGGCCCAAAAATATTTGAGTAGGTTATATTCATTTAACATAGTTCTTGCCATCTCTTATAAACTCTTATTTTTTTCTCTCAACAACTCCATTTTGTTATGAATTTCTTGGAATTGAGAAATTATGGTCATACCTATTTAACTCACAAAAATCTTGAAAATCATAGCTTTTAAATTCACCACCATTATCACTTCAAATAGATCATAAAACCCTTTTAATTTTGAACTAGTTTACAAAATTTTAAAAAACTTCTAAAGTAATCACTTTTGTGTGCCAAAGAATATGTCCAAGTAAATTGACTATAGTCATCTATGATTGCAAGAGCATATTTGCTACCTCCTAGACTTGTGGTGTTTATTGATCAAAATAAGTCCATATATATTAATTGTAGTGGTCTAGAGGTACTTACTTTATTCTTAGATTTAAAACTAATTTTCATTTGTTTACCTAGTTGGCATGCATCACAAACTTTGTCTTTTACAAACTTAATTCTAGGCATGCCTCTTACAAGTCCTTTAGTTATTATTTGTGTAATCAATTTCATGCTTGCATGGCCTAATCTTCTATGTCAAAGCTATGCATCATCGTTTAAAGCCGAAAAATAAGTTTCATTACAGAAATCATCAAGATCAATAGTGTACACATTATTGGTTCTTGAGGCAATCATTGATTTATTTTTATGAGGTATTTCTATAACACAAGCATTAGATTCAAATTTTCTGATATAACCCTTATCACATAATTGATTAATGCTTAGTAGTTTGTGTTTTAAGTCATCTACTAGTAAGACATCTTCAACCAAAAGGTTGGATTTGTTACTTATATTTTCTTTTCCAATAATTTTTCCTTTATTATTATCTTCAAAGGTGACAAACCCTCCATCTTGACTAGTGAGTTTTCATTTGTGATGGATCTATGGTAATGTGCCTCCGGCATCCACTATTAATATACCACTTCTTCTCCTAGCTTTTGTTTGGGACATAGCTACATAAGAAAAGATTTTACGTTAGGTACCTATTTAACTTCAAGCCTTCATGGTTGGATCTATCTCTTTTGATTTTTGGTATTAAGTCGTTGATTATTCCTTTAGAACCCAAACTAGTTTATGAGATTTATAATTTTTGTAAGAACATGTATAAGCATAATGACTAAATCTTCCACAAAATTTACATTTATCTTTGTGACAAATATATAGTGTGGAGCTTTTTATAAATTTTGTTGGCTTTGGTTGAGTATTACTACCTACATAACCGATTCCTTCCTTTTTTATAGACACTACCATAGTTGGCAAGAATCATGTTTAAGGATTTATTTCTAATTTTAAATTTTTCTGAGGTTTGTTGTAATAACATATCTTCCCATTTTGTTACATCTAATATTTCACATTTAGAGCAAAGAATACATGATATTGATGCTTCATGCAAAGTTTCAAATTTACTAGTAAGTAATGTGTGATCCTTTTAAGTGATTTATAACTTTGGCTAATCTTTTTAAAATCATTAAATAATTCATGAAAAATATTAAGTAATTCATCAAAAGTAAAAGAAGCTTCGGGTGAATCATATACCTCATCATTAAGAGCCATTAGCACATAGTTTGCCACTTCGTCTTTATTGTGCTCTTCATCTTCTAATGGGCTCAAATCATCCCAAGTTACCTTAAATGCCTTCTTCTTCTTTTGATTTGGTAACTTTTTCTTCAATTGTGGGCACTCGTATTTGAAGTGCCCTGATTTCTTGCATTCGTAATAATTTAGTGTCCTTTTTTTATTTTTATTCTTATGATTTTTATCCTTTTTCATGAATTTCTTAAGTTTTCTTGTTAGAAGTGCAATGTAATTGTCCTCATCATTTGAGCTTCCATTCGAGGAGTCTTCTTTTGTTCTCAGTGCAATATACTTCCTATTTTTTGGAAGGTTTTCCTCTTGTTCATCATGCTTTACAAGTCATTTCATAGTTTTTCCAATCTTTTACCTCTTGTATAGCAGTTACTTTTGGATCCTAGTATTCAGGTAAAGATCTTAAAATTTTATTTACAAGTTCAAGGTTAGTATAAGATTTACCAAGAGATTTCAAAACATTGATGATATCCGTAAATCGAGTGTACATGTCATCAATACTTTCACTTTGCTTCATTTTAAACAATTCATAATTATATACTAAGAGATTAATTTTGAACTCTTTTATTCTATTTGTGCCTTCATGTATGACCTCTAGTTCATGCAGAATTATACGTAGAAATACAATTAAATTCATTTTGGTCCAAGGCACAAAACAAAGCATTCATACCTTTGGCATTCAAAGAAAATATTTTTCTTTCAAAATCATTCATTGGATTGAAGGATTTTTTAAAGTCATTTTCAATAGTGTTCTATAACTCAAAATCCATAAAAATAAAAAAAATCTTATTTTTGTTTTTTAATAAGTTTAGTCTATCCCATTGAATATAGGAGAGGATGAATAATAGAGTGAGACTTGTTAATGTGAGAAAAAACTATTAAAACTCATTTGGTTGTTAATATAATTAAGTGAATATGGTTCTGATACCAACTGTTAGGATCGAGTTGGCACTGGGGAGGTGGTTTGAAAATTTTATTAAGTGAAGAAAGTGTGCTTTGATTTGGAAATAGTTAAAAGCAGTTAATCAGAAAGCAATAGTAATAAAGAGCATTAAAGGAAATGCACACCAAGTTTAGAGTGGTTCAATCGATGTGACTTATGTTCACTTTCGATTCCTCCTCCATCCAATATTGATTTTCTTTCAACGGGTGAAAATCAACCACCGTCTTATAGCTCTATTCACCTTTTTATAGGTTTAGGAGATAACCTTTATAATTTTTCAGCCCTCCCTTAAATAGAAATCACACTTAGAGAAGAGGAGGGAAGCTCTTAAGGAATTACAACAGAGTTTTCAGAAGTTTTCATTAAACTTTCTTACTATTTCAAGTAAAAGCACCTGGGGTATTTATAGAACCTAATTGGCTTTAAAAATTTAAGCTAAAAATTCAAACACTCGAAGATTTTGGCATATGGATAATCAAACAGAGCCTGGTATTCTAGGCTCTAGCAGTACCACCACCCGAAAAAGGTGGTACCATTGCCCGAGAAAGGTGGTACTATCACCGACTAGTGGTACTACCACCGACAACCAACGATACCACCACCCAAGAATCTCAAAATAGTACTTTTTAGTATTTTTCATACCTTAAGTTATACCATCAATTGACTTAGTTGTACCTCCTTCCAGATCAATGAAATAAGCCTCATAATCAATCTCAATTAAAACATAATGGGCCTTAATTGAGTTAGCAGGATTTCTCCCAAAACTAACTCAAATTGAAACCCTACCTATGATAATTAAGGTTAAAACAATTACAATGCAAGCAATACCAATTGTTTGACACGTCAGTTATTCATATAAACTTTCGATGAACTTCCGACAAACTCCCGATAAACTTCCGGCAAACTCCCAGTGATATTTTAGTGAACTCCCGGTGAACTTCTGCAACCTTCAGCATATCCCCCAATTTTTCTGCCCCGATGCCAGATCTTTGACTTTGGTCTAACGTCTAATTCTTCTTTAAATATTTTTACTTTTTCACGATTGTAGTTAGTCCTGCATCACTTTTCTAAACATATGAGTTAGATCATAAATTTATCAATTGATTTCATTATCAAAATCCAAGATTCAACACTTCCACTACAGCAAAGATGGGCATTGAAAGAGGAACTACAAAGATTACCTTGTAGAGAAGGCAAAATAGAAGCTTGGGGAAGCTTCAAGTACATTCATGATTAGTTATCATTTGTTAGATTTTCATGATAACACATGTGTATTGGATACCGGGAGTGCTTATCATATCTGCAATTCATTGGAGGTTCTGGCAAGACCGAGGAGATTGGCCAAAGGTGAGATTAATTTCAAGATAAGCAATGGAGCAAGAGTTGCCACAATTATTGTTGATGAGGTCAACCTACATCTGCTTGGTGGAGTTATATTCTCTCTATTATCAATAACATTATTTCCATCTTGTGTTTGAAAGTTAGTGGATATAAACAAGTTTCTAAGAACAATAGTTATTTAATAATTTTGGATGATGAGATCATCACGAGAGGGACCTTGATTAATGGCTTATATGTGTTAGATATTTCTCCACATATGATGAATATAAGTACATTTAAGAGGAAATGTGAAGAGGTGAACAATACATACATATCGCATTGTAGGCTAGGTCATATCTGTGAGATAATGATTAAAAGTTGTTGAAAGATAGATACTTAGATCCATTCGATTATGGGTCGTATGCAACTTGCAAACCTTGCCTTCATGGAAAGTTGACCAACGCTCCTTTTAATAGAACTGGAGAGAGAGCCATTGAGTTATTAGAACCCATACATAGTGATGTATGTGGTCCTATGTTGACTCAGGTTCTAGGTGGTTACTCATACTTCATTACATTCCTTAATGATTTCTCTAGGTATGGACATATATATTTGATGAAGTATAAGTCTGAGGCCTTTAAGAAATTTAAAAAATATAAGAATGAAGTAGAGAACCATATTGGAAAGAGTCTTTTCAATCAGATCAAGGAATACAGTACTTAGTACATTATTCACCCAGTTCCTCAAGGACGATGGGATTCTATCCCAATGGACACCTCTTTATATACTTCAGCTTAATGGTATCAAAAATAAGGAATCATACGCTGTTAGACATGGTGCGATCCATGATAAGTTTTGCTGACCTACCCGTCTTATTTTGATAATATGCCCTAGAGACCACAACTTACCTTCTAAATAGAGTTTCATCAAAATTAGTGGTGTCTACACTATATGAGATATAAAAAGAGAAGAAGCTCAATCTTAAGGTGGTTAAGATTTGGGGCAGCCCTATGATAAAATCCCAGAAGGAGCTCTATAGATTTTGACCTTTAAGGGGGATCAACACTTGGAATGTTGTAGGGGTTCCTCCCTCCTAAATTCGGCACAAGGCTGAAATAAAATTGATAATTGCTTGATTCAAGAGGGGGGGCAGCTACATCTTTAAATAGGGATCAAAACCCTAGCCTAAGGGGGTGCTTGCCTAAGTAGAATTATCCCTTTGTCTCTCCTACAGCCAACCTACCTTAATAGGAATAGGAGGCGGCTAAGTGGCTCTATAATCAACCTAAGTAGGGGGAAACCCTAGTCAACCAACTTAGAAAGGGGTGTGATAGCTACTAAGGCTTAAGGGCTAATCTAGACCCTAGTTATACTCCTTTATAAGATAGGAGTGGCTTTATTACAATATAACAGTACTATGATGATTAGGACTCAACCCTACTGGAGTCCTATTAAGTTCGCCCTCTTTAGATCAGCTTTGTCCTCAAGGCTGAGGATCCATAAACTTTGAAAACTAGGTTTTCAACTCCTCGTGTGACTCCCATATTGTATCTTCGAATGGTAAGTTGCTGGTTACAGGTGCCCTGTAAGCCAATCACGTGAGTGATGGCACGTGTGACACGCTATGTGATCTTTTTGCTTATGATTAATATTGACATATTCTCACATTCTATTACATATATATTGTGATGTCCTTGGTTTTGTGCAACAGGAGTCGGATCGTGATGAGATCATGATAATGAGATCGATTCACCTTTAAACACAGATCCTAAATAATCCTGGTCATAGGTTACTCAAGAGGGACATTGAGATAACCGGATAGATCAACGTACTATATACCCGTTCATATGATGGAGGCGGTTGGTCTCATAGTCACTTGTGTGGAGACACTAAGAATATAGTATAGGTGCTCATTGGAGAATGAGTTCACTGATTGATCTGCTTATAGAATGTTGTATGATTAATGATACCTAATGTTAGACAGCAATTCCATAGTCCCTATTATGTATCTGATCCTTAGACTTGAGACACCAAGAATGCCTTGTATGAGTACTTCTTTCTTCGACACGAGACTTACAAGTTTGGAAAGTTCCAGATCTAGTATAGCTAGTTATCAGGATTGGTAGTCAACCTTACGAAGGCAATTGAGTGTCAATAGAGGATCATCCACTCTCAGTATCAGGAGGGGAATATCCCATATGTGCTTCTCAGACAAATCCCTAACCAGGGTTATTCAGATTGAGAGAGAAAGAGTTCTCTGGGAGAATCCAATTAGAGCGAGACTATGATAGATTCTGTATGTGACCTGACAGTATAATGTCCAATATATAGTCTCTGGGATATTAGTTGGATAAAGGATTATAGATACACGGTAATTGTGAACAGATAGGCTCGATGGATTTGATCCCCCAGTACCGTTTGGGGACTATGGCATAGTGGACTAGTACGTCCATAGTCGATAAGTCGAGTGAATTATTATAGGGATAATAATTCATTATATCAGAAGGAGTTCTGATGGGAGTGACTCACGACCAGCTCGGTATCGGGCTTAGAGGGTCACACACATATGTGGATACTTCAGCGAATAGAGGATTGGATGGAGATCTAATTAGCCCCTATTCTCATTAAATAAGACCCTAAGCTGATGGGCTCCTTGATTAAGGCCCAGTTAGAGGCCTAAGGAGATTGTTGGATAGAGATCCAATAATGCAAGATTAGCGAGTTATTGGATGGAGATCCAATACCCACTAAGGCAAGAGCCCTAGGGTTTTGGTGGCTCTCTATAAATAGGAGGGGAGACTCATGGTTGATAGGCTGCAACTTTAGTCACTACCTCCTATTCTCCTCCCTCCCTCTACGCAAAAGTTGCGAGATCGGATTGGAGGAGTTTCGCTGCAGAGATCCATCGTGTGGATACTGCTAGAGATGAGGATGCTTGACCTCCTTCATCTTCTCCATCCGGATCTGGAATACCGAGATATACGATCTCCCTAGGTAAAATTAATCTCTCACATATCATGATTTTTTTAATTGTATGATTTTTCTCGTGACCTCAATCTTTTGCACGATGATTTGATCTACGTGAAAAATCAGTTTTTATTTTGATTTCTACTGCGCATGTGATGCACACGCTGAGGTGGTATCAGAGCCAAGGTTTTGATGTGAAAAAATCGATTTTATTTTAATTTTCACTGCGCATATGATGCACTCGCTAAGATTTCCCAACTGTAGTATCAAAGCCAAGGTATTCGTGCGAAAGATTGGTTTTAAACTATATGTGATGAGATTGGATTACATAGAATCATGCTACATGTTCTTGCTGGGTTTTCGTAGCGAGGAGGCGGCTAGACGACCGGCCTACGGCAGCCACCAAGGTCCCCTAAGGGGTACTGACCATCAATCGGGAGGCCAGCGCTCGGAAGAAGCGCAGGCGGAAGTGTCACCAGGAGGCGATCGCCCGTGGGCACGGCTGCGTCGGCCGTAGGACGGCGGTCGCCCGACTGGCTGCACAGCTCTGCTAGAGCTCCGACGGCAGGTGGCGGCTAGCCTTGCCTCCAACAAGGGCGGCAACGCCAGCCATAGGGGTGGCTACCCCTTGGGAAGGCGGTTGCCAATGAGCAAGGGCAACCACCGCCTGCGTAGGGGCAGCGATGACGGTGGTAGCGTAGAGGGGGAAAGAGGTGTTAGTGCATCCTTTAGAGAAAAGGATGATCCTACCCCTATAAATTCAAGAAATTCTAAGGACTATCCTCATGTAAATAATTCCCATAATACCCTCAATAATTCTAGAAATTTCGAGGACTATCCTATCATCCAAAATTCCAAGCATATCCTGATTTTTAAAAAAATAATTAATTAAATAGTCTAATTAATTATTATATATATAGTAATCCTACATATGATGTGATGTACATGTGATATATAATATAGATGGATGATCATGAGCCATGTGTTGTGATGTGTCTAATTATGATTATGATTATTATTATTATTATTTGGACCTGCGAGCCTTTGTTTTTTTCGTTTATTATCAGACCTACGTACCTGTGATTATTTGTAATTACATAAAGAGGCACAGTGGGAGCGTGGAGGTGACAACGAGTCCCACGATGCCATGGTGGGAGATTACGATGCATGGTGATGCAATGATCCGACGGAACCGATGATGACGAGATTAACAATCATAAGGCATGGAGATGCGTCGATGCACACATAGATCCTATTGTGAGTGATTAGGCCCATTGGCTTGGGTTAATCATATTATGTGACGGCTCATGATCATCCGATGTGACTTACATATGTGATGTATGATACACCTACTATATATATATATATATATATATATATATATATATATATATATATATATATATATATTTGTATGCGATGTAAATATATATTAAATATGTATGTGTGTGACACGAAATATTAGGAGATCAATACGAAACAAAAATCCCTCCTATGATAATATTAAGTCGGTAAGCGCGAGGCAATAAGATTGACCCATGTGGCCTTCCATCGTTATAAAAAGAAATTGAATCATGACATAGGTTGAGTTGGTCAAGTCTCTCGAGGCTCACCTATCTATATGATTGAGTTCTTGCCTATGACATAGAGATGTCACCAGTGACCTGAGGACATGGTATACTTGGTCAAGTCTCTCGATAACATATTATCAAATCAGACTCATCTAGTAACGATGGTGATGACTTAACTAAATATCATACTTGGTTGAGTCCCTCGAGACCATGATGATTCGGTGGCTAAACGTGACGGGAATCATAAGGAGTTGTGATTGGCAAGAGTTGCCTATCTTTTGGGCTTAGTGTAATTGGTCGAGTTCCTCGAGGTCGCACTAAGACGCCAATTGGATCCCGATCCCCACTTGGAGATTGCCGAAGACTTTCATCTCACATATCAAGGGTGTCGCATGATTTGCTAGGAAAATAATGAGAGTACATTCAGATAAAAGTCCATATCTTAATTAGTATATTCTACAAAGTCTGCATATTATTTATTTACGCTATATCTTGTTTGTCACTTGCAAAACCGCTATGTGGCATACTTGATGCCAACCGCCTCATTAGTCCAAATGCTCCATAATTTGAGAATTGCTCTCACAAAAGAGAGAATTATATATGTCCTTAATATGATTGTGCCCACGTTGAAGGAAAGGACAAGCGAGGATGAGATTGCTCGCTTTGTGAAGTATAAAGATAGTCCTAAAGGATAATGTGTATGTTGATCTTATACTTCAGTCCCTACCATATTCCATTTCACTGTTCATTATTAACTTTAATATGAACAAATTTGAGGTGACTCTACTTGAGCTCCTCAATATATTGAGGGAAGTTAAGAGTATTATCAAGAAAGAGAAGTCAGTTCTCTATATTGGTGAGACCAATAGGAAAAGGAAGGCTAGTAACCCTTAATAAGCGCAAGGGCAAAGAAAGACTAGGTAAGGCAAAGATTGCCAAGAGAGACCTAACAAAGGACAAAGGACAATGGATAAGTCGAGTGAATTATTATGGGGATGATCCCCCCTGTACCGTATGGGGACTATGGCATAGTGGCCTAGTATGTCCATAGTCGATGAGTTAAGTGAATTATTATGGGGATAATAATTCACTATATCAGAAGGAGTTCTGATGGGAGTGACTCACGGTCAGCTCGGTATCGGGCCTAGAGGGTCACACATATATGGTGGATGCTTCAGTGAATAGAGGATTGAATGGAGATCCAATTAGCCCCTATTCTCATTAGATGAGACCCTAAGTTGATAGGCTCCTTGATTAAGGCCCAGTTAGAGGCCTAACGAGATTATTGGATAGAGATCCAATAATGCAAGGTTAGTGGATTATTGGATGGAGATCTAATACCCACTAAGGCAAGAGCCCTAGGGTTTTGGTGGCTCTCTATAAATAGGAGGGGAGACCCATGGTGGGAGATTACGATGCATGGTGATGCAATGATCCGACGGAACCGATGATGACGAGATTAACAATCATAAGGCATGGAGATGCGTCGATGCACACATCGATCCTATTGTGAGTGATTAGGCCCATTGGCTTGGGTTAATCATATTGTGTGACGGCTCATGATCATCCGATGTGACTTACATATGTGATGTATGATACACCTACTATATATATATATATATATATATATATATATATATATTTGTATGCGATGTAGATATATATTAAATATGTATGTGTGTGACACGAAATATTAGGAGACCAATACGAAACAAAAATCCCTCCTATGATAATATTAAGTCGGTAAGCGCGAGGCAATAAGATTGACCCATGTGGCCTTCCATCGTTATAAAAAGAAATTGAATTATGACATAGGTTGAGTTGGTCAAGTCTCTCGAGGCTCACCTATCTATATGATTGAGTTCTTGCCTATGACATAGAGATGTCACCAGTGACCTGAGGACATGGTATACTTGGTCAAGTCTCTCGATAACATATTATCAAATCAGACTCATCTAGTAACGATGGTGATGACTTAACTAAATATCATACTTGGTTGAGTCCCTCGAGACCATGATGATTCGTTGGCTAAACGTGACGGGAATCATAAGGAGTTGTGATTGGGAAGAGTTGCCTATCTTTTGGGCTTAGTGTAATTGGTCGAGTTCCTCGAGGTCGCACTAAGATGCCAATTGGATCCCGATCCCCACTTGGAGACTGTCGAAGACTTTCATCTCACATATCAAGGGTGTCGCATGATTTGCTAGGAAAATAATGAGAGTACATTAAGATAAAAGTCCATATCTTAATTAGTATATTCTACAAAGTCTGCATATTATTTATTTACGCTATATCTTGTTTGTCACTTGCAAAACCGCTATGTGGCATACTTGATGCCAACCGCCTCATTAGTCCAAATGCTCCATAATTTGAGAATTGTTCTCACAAAAGAGAGAATTATATATGTCCTTAATATGATTGTGCCCACGTTGAAGGAAAGGACAAGCGAGGATGAGATTGCTCGCTTTGTGAAGTATAAAGATAGTCCTAAAGGATAATGTGTATGTTGATCTTATACTTCAGTCCCTACCATATTTCATTTCACTGTTCATTATTAACTTTAATATGAACAAATTTGAGGTGACTCTACTTGAGCTCCTCAATATGTTGAGGGAAGTTAAGAGTATTATCAAGAAAGAGAAGTCAGTTCTCTATATTGGTGAGACCAATAGGAAAAGGAAGGCTAGTAACCCTTAATAAGCGCAAGGGCAAAGAAAGACTAGGTAAGGCAAAGATTGCCAAGAGAGACCTAACAAAGGACAAAGGACAATGGATAAGTCGAGTGAATTATTATGGGGATGATCCCCCCTGTACCGTCTGGGGACTATGGCATAGTGGCCTAGTATGTCCATAGTCGATGAGTTAAGTGAATTATTATGGGGATAATAATTCACTATATCAGAAGGAGTTCTGATGGGAGTGACTCACGGTCAGCTCGATATCGGGCCTAGAGGGTCACACATATATGGTAGATGCTTCAGTGAATAGAGGATTGGATGGAGATCCAATTAGCCCCTATTCTCATTAGATGAGACCCTAAGTTGATAGGCTCCTTGATTAAGGCCCAGTTAGAGGCCTAACGAGATTATTGGATAGAGATCCAATAATGCAAGGTTAGTGGATTATTGGATGGAGATCTAATACCCACTAAGGCAAGAGCCCTAGGGTTTTGGTGGCTCTCTATAAATAGGAGGGGAGACCCATGGTTGATAGGCTACAACTTTAGCCACCACCTCTTATTCTCCTCCCTCCCTTTGCACAAGAGTTGCGAGATCAAATTAGAGGAGTTTCGCTATAGAGATCCATCATATGGATACCGCTAGAGAGGAAGACACTTGACCTCCTTCATCTTCTCTATCCAGATCTGGAATATAGGGATATACGATCTCCCTAGGTAAAATTAATCTCTCACACATCATGATTTTTTGGTTTTTACGGTTTTTCTCGTAACCCCAATTTTTTACATGATGATTTGATCTGTATGGGAAATCGATTTTTATTTTGATTTTCAGTGCGCATGTGATGCACCCATTGAAGTTTCCCAACATAAGTTATTCCACTTCACAAGTACTTTGGTTGAAGGGCGTCGTCGGTGCATCACAATCCTCCAATCAAGTATAGCTTCTGGTTGGGCTTTGATTTCGCCATCATTAGTGGTGCTCGACAGCTAAGTCTAGGCCTTCTCATGTTCTCCCAACTTTAGCTTTAATAAGGACACATGGAAGACGGGATGTATCTTAGCGTCATCCGGAAGCTTTAATTTGTATGCCACAGCCCCAATTCGCTCTAAGATCTGGTATGGTTCATAAAATCATCGAAACAGCTTCATTGATGCTCTTGCGTCGATTGATAGTTGCTTATATGGTTGGAGCCAAAGGTAGACCCCATCTCCCACTGTAAATTCCCACTCACTCCGGTGGTTGTATGCTTGTTGCTTCATGCGAGCTTGAGCGGCATTCAAGTTGTCTTTTAGTAGTTGTAGTAGTTTGTCTCTGTTAATCAAATTTTGATCGACTTGATCTACTTTTGCCGAACCAAGCACATATCTAGGTATTACAGGGGCCGATCGGCCATACAATATCTCAAAATGGGTACATTTAGTTGATGAATGAAATATCATGTTGTGCCACCATTTAGCCCAAGGAAGCCACCTTGTCCACTCTTTGTGTCGATCATTAGTGAAGCACCATAGGATTGTCTCAGGGCATCTATTCACTACTTCTGTTTGGCCATTTGTCTGAGGATGATAGGCTATGCTCATCTTCAACTGGGTGCCCTGTAGATGAAAGAGCTCTGTCCAAAATTTACTTGTGAATACCCTGTCATGGTTGCTCATAATCGACCTTGGTATCCTATACAGTTTCACTATATATTCCATAAAAAGTTGAGCAATACTAGTAGCAGTATAGGGATGTTTCACAGCACAAAAGTGAGCATACTTGGTTAGGCGATCTACTACCATAAAGATCATACTTTTATCTTGGGATAGTGGCAATCCCTCGATAAAATCCATAGAAATATCGGTCCATGCTGAGTCTAGTATGGGTAGTGGTTGTAGTTTTCCTGGTCTTGCCACTATTTCTCCTTTCTGCTGTTGACATACATCACATTTGGATACATAATCATAAATTAATTTTTTTATACTCTTCCAAAAGAAGTTTTGCTTCACCCTTTTGTAAGTCCTCAGAAATCCGGAGTGCCCTACTGAGGTGAAGAATGCATCTTGTGTAAAATAATTTGAATGCAAGGGGAAGAAGGAACAATAACAATTCGATCTTTATAGCGCAAGACCTTTAAATCCCACGAGTAGTGACTCATAGACCCCGGGTCTTTCTCCAACTTTTCTATGATAGCTAGATCATTTTTCTATTCCTCCCTATATTGTCGAAGAAGTCAGTGGAGGGAAGGAAGATGGCTGAAATTTTGGCTTGTCCCAGTAGCTAAGATAAGGCATATGCAACAACATTCTATTTTCCTTTTCTGTAAGTAATTTCATAATCAAAGCCAAGGAGTTTAGTTACCCATCGTTGCTGCTCCAGGGAGGATATTTTCTGCTCCAAGAAATATTTAAGGCTTCAGTGGTCGGTCTTAATTTGGAAGTGTCGGCCGATCAGGTAGGGTCTCCACTTTGTAACTGCGTATACAATAGCAAACATTTCTTTGTCATACACAGATATTTTAAGATATGAGGGAGATAAATCTTTGATGGTATAGGCAAGGGTCAGTCATCTTGCATTAAAACAGTCCCAATTCCAACTCCGGACGTGTCAGCCTCAATCATGAAAGTTCGACTGAAATCAGGTAGCGCTAGGACCGACGTTATCGTCATAGCGGCCTTGAGTCTTTCAAAAGCTACGGGGGCTTGATCTGACCACGAAAAGGAGTCCTTCTTGAGTATGGATATGAGTAGGGCACTAATCTTTCCATAATCTTTCATAAACTTTTGGTAGTAGCATGTGAGTCCAAGGAAGCTGCATAGTAATTTTACATTTGTAGGTCTCGGCCATCCTTGCATTCCCTTATCTTTGTCAGGTCTATCGCCACTTCATCCTCTGATATAATGTGTCATAAATACTCCACTTTAGGCTATAAGAAGTTACACTTTGACTGTTTAACATAAAGAGTATTCTCTCGATGAACGGTTAGAACAGTTCGTAAGTGCTCAAAATGTATATCAAGCGTAGGGCTATAAATGAGAATATCATCAAAGAATACTAATACAAATTTGCATAGAAACCTTTCGAAGATGCCACTAATCAAGTTTTGAAGGGTAGAATGAGCATTTGTAAGTCCAAAAGGCATTACTAAAAACTTATGATGGCCATTATGCATGCGGAATGCAGTTTTCGGAATGTCCTCGGTGCATACCCGATTCTAATGGTATCCGGATCGGAGATCTAATTTAATGAAGACTCAGGCTCCTTTTAATTCATCCAAAAGTTCATCTATAACTGAGATAGGATATTTGTCCTTGATAGTGATGGTGTTTAGAGCCTGGTAGTCAACACACATCCGCCACGTACCATCTTTCTTGCGCACTAGCAACACTAGTAAGGAGTAAGGGCTACAACTCGGTTAAATCACCATGGTATCAAGCATCTCTTTAATAATGTTCTCGATCTCGTCCTTCTAAAAGTGAGGAGAGCAGTATGGTTGCAAATTTGTTGGAGGTTTGTCTGGCAAAATAGGAATGCGGTGGTCATGCGATCGGTTAGGGGGCAGCCCATGCGGCTCCAAGAAAACATCCACGAATTCGTCTAGCAACAGGGTAAGAATTCGTCTAGCAACAGGGTAAGCTTAGGATCTAAATTTTATATGTTCTCCCCTTTAGATGGTTGCTGGATATGTATTAAGAATCCACCATGTGCTTTGTGCAAAACTTTCTCCATTCATTGCGATGAAACGGTGGAAATATGGCTCCCACGCCTGCCTCATAATATGACCTATCTCCCTTTGCAATAAAATTCCATAATTAATTTAGAAAAATTTCAGGAGATATCACCTAGCATTGTGAGCCATTCAATCCTAAGTACAGCTTCATAATCATCGATGGATAGGAGGAAGAAGTCAGCTACCACTTCTTAGTCTTAGAGGAGTAGTTTCACCCGCGGGCACCATTGGTCGCAATTGAGGATTCGACCGTCGACGACCTTTACATCAAACTTGTTGTAACCTTCCATTCAAAGCACTAAACATGCAGCAACCTTGCTGTTGAGGAAGTTATTTGTGCTACCCGTGTTGATGAGAACGGTGATGGGTTGCTATTTCAGAAGTCCTCCAACTTTCATCGTCTGTGGGTTGGAGTAGCCGGCCAATGCGTGCACTGCGTAGTCGACCGGTAGGGACTCTTTCTTTACGGCTTCTTCTTCAGGTTCAAGGGCTTCTTTAGATGGTTCATTATCCTTATCCTCCATTAGTTCAATAATAAGGAGCTGACCCTTTTTGCAGTGATGTTCCCGGCTCCACGGTTCATCATAGTGCCAACACAATCCTTTGGCCGATCATTCACAAAGCTCATCCCTCATCAATTTTTTTTGGTTTGGGGGCTCGGATGGTAGTAGAGGGGGTATAGGCCTCGGCATGGCTAGTCGGGGAGTGACCCTTGTCCTTCGTGCTTCTTGGTTTAATCATTCTTCTTGAATACGTGTAAAGGAACTATAAGAGTGTACCATTATCGCACCTTCTCCCCGAATCTCTGGCTTTAGGCCCTCGATGAAAGTCCCTAAAAATTATTTTTCAAATCAGTCAATAGTTTGATTAGATAAACATTCAAACCTTGTTTGGTATTATTGTATTGTGGAGGTTTGACGAATCTTTTCCAATTGTCCGTCGATGTTGTCGAAATCGATTGGTCTGAAGCGGTTCAGTAGTCCTTCCTTGAATCACTGCCAAGAGAGTCCTGCATGGGTGTACTAAAACTAATTAAACCACTAAATATCATCTCCCTTGAGGTGGATGGCAACAATCTCCATCGATGTGGTGTCGACGGTTCGGTAGAATCGAAAATAGTGCTCCACGCGCGAGATCCACCCGATCAGGTCTCCTTCTTCCCAACTAGGAAAGTCAACCTTCATGCATGGATTATTGAGATCAGAGATGATGTGGTCATATTCCTGAGGATCTCTCACCGATCTGAAGTTTCTCTGTGTTGTGATTTCCTCGGGCTCAACGGTCAGCCAATGTTGAATTCGACGAAAAGGGATCGCATCTTCTCTTCTATATGGTTTTCTAAGGCTTCAAGCTTTGCATCGATAGTCTCCTTTGATGCTATAGTATACACCTTTAGATTTATAATATTGAGATCTTTTTTCTATTGTCGAGTTACTGGCATGGGAAATTTAGAGAAGGGTGTGGCCAGTTGGAAGGTGAATCGGTTTAGATGGAAGTAGGCTGTGGTTTCGGGCAGATTTAGGGGGCTGTTTAGTTTCAGTTTAGGATAGGGTTTTGAAGAGTTTTTAGTGATGTTGGTAGGGTTTCGAGATGAGAAAAAGAAAGTCCAAAATCTCATAAAAACAACACTCAAATCTAATAGAATTCGGTGAAAAAAAGTATTGCGATGTGCTGTAAAAAAAATTATGCAAAAACCCTTGGTTCAGATGTTGTTAATACCAGTAAAAAGTTTGATGAAATTTTGACAGCATAACAGTAGGGAAATAGGGCAAAAGCCGAAAGATAGATTCCTTCATTGTAAAATTCCATAACTACGTGATGGTCAAATATTACACAAGAAAACCAGTTTTAAAAGGATTTTTTTGAGAAATTAAATCTAGATGAAAGTCAACTTGATCTTGAGAATTATGTAACAATTTTAGCCAAAAAGGAGAAGAAATAAACTAGTTTCAAGAGGCAAAAACACAGCTAAAAATTTCTATAGCATTCCGCTTTTGCAACAATAATAACATATGCGACAAACAAAATTTGCAGCAGATAAAATTTGGAAAAACTCTTCAGTATATCAAATAAGGAATCTTACAATATTAAAGAGGCTTATGTGATAAAAAATACCAGATTTCTAGATCTCGCAGGGGGTAATAACAGATAGATGGATCTGCGGCTTGGTGGGCGACGGTGGATGGAGGCGTCATCAAAAAGTACTTATGAGAATTGCTTGGAAGATGGAGGTGTGGATGATGGCTACAGGGCAGCAGGAATGCTACTCTGATACTAGATGATAGAATCCTAGAAGGAGCTCTATAGATGTTGACCCTTGAGGGAGATCAACCATTAGAACGCTGTAGGGGTTCCTCCCTCCTAGATTTGGCACAAGGCTAAAATAAAATTAATAATTGCTTGGTTCAAGAGGAGGAGTGGCTACATCTTTAAATATGGATCAAAACCCTAGCCTAAGGGGGTGCTTGCCTAAGTATAATTACCCCTTTGCCCATCCTATAGCCAACCTGCCTTAATAGGAATATAAGGCGGCTAAGTGGCTCTATAGCCGACCTAAGCAGGGGGAAACCCTAGTCGACCAACCCAGTAAGGGGTGTGGCAGCTACTAAGCCCTAAGGGCTAATATAGACCTTAGTTATACTCTTTTATAAGATAGGAGTGACTTTATTACAATCTAACAGGGTTTTTATTGACTAGTAATAAGATGATTAGGACTCAACCCTGCTAGAGTCCTATCACCCTACCCATGTTAGAAGATATAACCCTGACATATTGGAATCAAGAACAAAATAGTGCAAGTTTGTGGAATACCCCAAGGAAACTTAGGGGTATTATTTCTATCATCCCAATGACCAGAAGGTCTTTGTTGCTAAGAGGGTTATGTTTCTTGAGAATGAATACATTCTTGATAGAAACTATGGGAGTATGATAGAGTTGAGTGAGATTGGAGAACCTAGCTCAAGTACCATTCTAGAGTCCGAGTCTGTTCAAATACCTAGCACACAAGTTCTAACTTTACATTAGTCTAGTAGAGTTCTCAACCTCCTAAAAGATGTGTGGGACATATCAATGTAGAAGACACTAAGTATATTGATCCTCATACCTACAAGAGGCTATTATGAGTATAAACTTTAAAAATTGACAAGAAGCAATGAATCTTGAGATTCTATGTACTCCAATAAGGTTTGGAACCTTGTAGATACACCCAAGGGTATCATACCCATCGACTACAACTGGGTCTTCAAGAATAAGATCAGTGTAGATAGAAAGGTGGAGACATATAAGGCAATGCTAGTGGCTAAAGGATGCCATCAAAGATAAGGAGTTACTATGATGAAATCTTCTCACCCGTAGCCATCCTAAAGTCCATTAGAATTTTTTTGGCTATTGCAGCACACATGACTATGAGATCTGATAGATGAATGTAAAAACTATATTCCTAAAAGGCACCTTAAGAAAGGTATATATGATACAACTAGAAGGAGTCATATCTAGGGAGAGTCCAGATAAAGTGTGTAGGTTGCTCGGGTCCATTTATGGATTGAAGTAAGCCTCCAAAGTTAGAACATAAGATTTATTGAGGTAATCAAATCTTATGACTTCATTAAGAATGAAGATGAGCCTTATGTGTACAGGAAAGTGGGAGCTCTATCACATTCTCAGTGCTATATATAGATGACATCCTAATCATTGGGAATGATATAGGAATACTCTCCATAATTAAGGCTTGACAATCTAGAAACTTCTCTATAAAGCACTTAGAGAAAACATCCTATATTTTGGTGATTTCGATTTATAGAGATAGATCCAAGAGGATGCTTAGCATGTCCTAATCTAGATAAGATATGGAATATCACTTTCTAGGAGTATGTCCCCAAAGACTCCTGAAGAAAGGACAGACATGGATAGGATACCCTATGCCTCAGCGATAGGGTCTATCATGTATGATATACTATGTACTAGGCCTAATATAGTGCATGCTATGAGTGTCACTAGTAGGTATCAAGTGGATCTAGTACTTGAGATGGACTAAGAATCTTTTAATGGTATATGGAAGAGGTAGCCTCTAGGTTGAAGGCTATATGGACTCAAGTTTCCAGTTTAACATCGATGTAAGTAAGTCAAACTCAGGGTATGCCTTCACCCTGAATGGTGGAGTAGTAAATTGGAAGAGTTCCAAGAAAGATACTACTGTTGACTGAGTCATAGGGGTAGAGTACATTGCTACAGCAAAAGTAGCATAGATTCTAAGTAGTGTGGAGTTAATTCTTATATACTATGATAATGATGGGGTGATTGCTCAAGCAAAGGAACCAAGGTCTCATCAGAATTCCAAGCATTTTCTGAGGAGGTTCCACCTAATTAGAGAGATCATAGCCAGTAAAAATCTAGCAACGGAAAGAGTTTCATTTGAAGATAACATTGCAGAACCAATGACAAAGCCACTAGCTCAGATTGCCTTTGAACATCACAGAGGTCTGATGAGGGATTAGACATATAGGTGATTGGCTTTAGGTCAAGTGAAAGATTACTGGTTACAGGTGCCCTATAAGCCAATCACATAAGTAATGGCATATGTGACATATTGTACAATCTTTTAGATTTATTATTATTGACATATTCTTACATTATATTATCTATTGCATATATATTTTGTGATATTCTTGTTTCTTTGCAATGGGAATCGGATCATAATGAGATCACGATAATAAGATTGATTCACCTTTAAATACAAATCCAAAATAATCTCGATCATAGGTTACTTGAGAGGGATATTGAGATAACCAAATAGACCATTGTATTGTATACCCATCCATATGATGAAGGCAACTAGTTTCATAGCCACTTGTGTGAAGACACTTAGAATACAGTACAGGTGCTTATTGGAGAATGAGTTCACTGATTGATCCGCTTACGGAATGTTGTATGGTTAATGATACCTAATATCAAACAGTGATTTCGTAGTCCCAATTATGTATTTGGTCCTTAGACTTGAGATACAAAGGATGTTTTGTTTGTGTACTCTTTTTTTTACATTAGACTTTCAGATCTAGAAAGTTTAAGATCTGGTAAAATCATTTATCGAGATTAGTAGCCAACATTACGAAAGCAATTGAGTGTCAATAAAGGATCATCCACTCTCGATATTATGAGAGAAATATCTTTACGCTCTAACTCAGGCAAATCCATGATATTGTTATTTAAATTGAGAGAGTAGTTCTCTAGGAAAATCCGATTAGAGCGAGACTCAAACGGATTCCATATGTAGCCTAACAATACCATACCCAATATACGGTCTCTAGAATTTAGATGGATGTGGGACTATATATATATAATAACTGAGGACAAACAAGTCCAATAGATTAGATTCCCTATTTTGTATGAGAACTATGGCGTAGTGACCTAGTATGTCCATAATCCAATAGTCAAGAGAATTGTTATAATATAACAATTTACTAAGTAATAAGGAGTTATGATAGGGAGGACTTACAGCCAGCTTGGTGTCAGGCCTAAAGGGTCACACACATATGGTGGATGTTTTTGTAAGTAGAGAAGGCTGTCAAAGGTGTAGCCTATCATCTATATAACACCCCTGTCTCCTATTTATAGAGAGCCATCAAAAACCCTAGGGGTCCTACTTTGGTGGGTATTGGATCTCCATCTAATTACCCACTAATCTTGGATTATTAGATCTCTATCCAATAATCTCCTTTGGCCTCTAATTGGGTCTCATGCAATGAGCCCATCAATGTAGTGTCTCATCCGATGAGAACAAGGGTTAATTGGATAACTCATATCCAATCCTCTATTCGTTGAAGCATCCACCATATATGTGTGACCCTCTAGGCCCAATACCAAATTAGTCATGAGTCGCTCCCATCAGAATTCCTGATATTATGAATTATTATCTCCATAATAATTCACTTGACTCATCTCCTATGGACTACTAGACCACTACACCTTAGTCCCAAGATGGTATAGGGAGATAAAATCCATTGGACTTATCTGTCCATAGTTACCATGTATCTATAGTCCCTCATCTAACTAATATCCCAAAGACCATAAAGTGCATATGGTATTGTCAAGCCACATACAGAATCCATCCAAGTCTTACTCTAATCGGATTCTCCTGGAGAATATCTTCTCTCTCAATCCAAATGACCCTGGCTAGGGATTTGTCTAAGCAAGCATAGAAGGGATATTTTCTCATGATAATGAGAGTAGATGATCCTTTATTGTCACTCAATTACGTTTGTAAGATTGGCTACTAAACCCGATAATCGATTATAACAGATCTGGAACTTTTTAAATGGTAAATCTGACATCAAAGAAAGGAGTACTCAAATATGGCATCCTTAATATCTAAATTATAAGGACCATATACATAATTGGGACTATGAACTCGATGTTTGACATTAGGTATAATTAATAATACAACATTCTATAAGTCAAATCAATCAATGAACTCATTCTCCAATGATCAATGCACAGGCTATCCTTTAGGACTATTCTTAGACCTATGAGTTTCTTGATCTACTTGATCATCTTTAAGATATGGTTTTGAACTGATATCCCTTCTGTCATCCTAGCTTAGAAGAAACTCTTGGATATCTCATATCTTTGAGTTTTTCCTTGTATTTCAAACAGCTAACGGAGATGAAGAATGATAGAATTGGCATCTATGCTCTTATATTGCCTCTGTAACTCAGGAGTCATGGAGGCCAACATGTAACATCTTACCAACGTGGAATCATCTATATAATTCACATAGCGAGCAATCTCATCCTCGCTTGCCCCTTCTTCCAATGTGAGCATAATTGTATCAAGGACATATATAATTTTCTCCGTCGTGAGAACAATTCTCAAATTACAGAGTCAATCTGTGTCGTTAGGACTAGTAAGGCAGTTGGCATCAATATGCCACGCAAGTGTTTTATGAGTGACATTTTTCTGAGAAATAAGAAGCACAAATAAATAACATACATATTTTACGCAAAAAACTAATTAACATATAGACTTTTATTTTAATGTACTCCCATTATTTTCCTAATTAAACACGTGACACCCTCGACACGTGAAATAGAAGTCTCTGGTAGATTTCTAGTGGGGATCGGGATCCATTCGGTGTCTTAGTACAACCTTGAGTAACTCGACCAATTACACTAAGCCCCAAAGATAGACAATTCTTACCAATCACAACTTGTGATTCCCATCATGTTCGGCCTATGAATCATCATGGTCTCGATTGTTCGACCAACTATGAGGTTCAGTCATCACCATCGTTACAAGATGAGTCTGATTCGATGATATACTCTCGAGTAACTTGACCAAGCATACTATGTCCTCAGGTTACCGTGACATCTTTATGTCGTAGGCAAGATCTCGATCATGTAGATAGGTGAGCCTCAAGTGACTCGACCAACTCAACCTATGTCATGATTCAATATCTTCCTATAATGATGGAAGGTCACGTTGGTCAATCTTATTGTCTCACGCTCACCTACTTAATATTATCATAGGAGGGATTTTAGTTTTCTAATGGTTTCTTAATATGTCATGTCACACACATACATATTTAATATGTATCTATATCACATGCAAATATATATATTTATCTAGTAGGTGTATAACATATATCACATATGCAAACCACATCGGATTATCAGGAGCCGTCACCTAATATAATTAAACTCGAGCCAGTGGACCTAATCACTCCTAATATGATTTATGTGTGCATCGGCGTATCTCTAGGCCCTGTGATCGTTCATCTCATCATCATCGATTCCATCAAATCCTCATTACATCACCATGCATCGTGATCTCCCATCATGGTATCATGGGTCCCGTTGTCACTTCTACATTCCCGTCGCGCCTCTCTGTGTAATTACAAAATAATCACAAGCACGCAGGCCTGATAATAAATAAGAAAAACTGATGGCTCGCAGGCCCCAATAATAATAATAATCACAAATACACTCATCACATCACATAGCTTATGATCATCCATACACATTATACATTATATGTACACATCACCATGTAGGATTACTACATAATAATAATTAATTAAAATATTTAATTAATATTTTTCTAAAAATAAGAATATGTTAGGAATTTCTAGAATTGTTAAGGGCATTTATGAAATTCTAGATAAAATAATATATCATAAAATTTCTCAAATTTCGAGAGGCATATTTATCCTTTTGCCAAAAAGGAAGCCCTAGCCCCCTTGCCCCCTTCCAGCTAGCCATCGTCTTCACCCTTGCACAGCAGCGATGCTACGTGTCGTTGGCAACCACCTCTACCCGTGGGTGATGGCCACTGCCCTTGGGCAACTATCGCTGTGGGCGGGCGCTACCCCAGTGAATGAGCGTCGTCGCATCAGCATGCATGGCCCCTGTGGGCGAGCGCTGCTTGCAGGTGGCCTGCCCGTGGGTGTTGTGCCCGCAGACGCCGCCCCTGTTAGTGGGCACCAATCTGCCTGTAGGTAGCCCGTCCGTGGTTGCTATGCCTGTAAGCGCTACCCTTGCGGGCGATGCCAATCTACCTATTGGCAGTCTGCGAGCACTCTTGGTCGCAGGTGCCCGCTCCTATAAGTGGCTTTATGATAGAACCCCAGAAGGAGCCCTATAGATTTCGATCTCTGAGGCGGATCAACCCTTGGAATGCTATAGGGGTTCCTCCCTCCTAGAACTCGGTACAAGGCTGATTAAAAGATTAATCTTACTTAATAAAAGAGAGGGGGCCGCTACATCATTATATAAGGTTCTAAACCCTAGCCTATGAGGTGCCTGTCTAAGTAAAATTATTCCTTTTCCCTCCTATAGTCGACCTGCCTTAGTAGGAATAAGGGGTGGCTAAGTTGGCTCTATAGCTGACCTAAGTAGGGGAAAACCCTGGCCGACTAGCCCAGTAAAGGGGGCGGCAACCACTAAGCCCTAAGACCCTAATCTAAACCCTAGCCACACTTCTTTATAAGATAGAAGTGGCTAGGTGGGGTTTTATTATAATCTCACAGGGTTTTATTGATTACATCTAGGGTGATTAGGACTCAACACTACTTGAGTCCTATCAAGCTCGTTCTCTTAGAATCAGCCTTGTCCTCAAGGCTGAGGGTCCATAAACTCTTGGAACTGGGTCTTTAGCTCCTTGTATGACTCCCATGTTGTGTTTTCGGATGGTAAATTATATCACTGTATGAGTACTTCAGTTGAGGAGTGTCGACGGTGCATCACAATCCTCCGATCAAGTATAGCTTTGGGTTGAACTTAAATCTCACCATTATTAGTAGTGCTTAGCATCTGAGTCTGAGCCAACTCACGTTCTCCCAATTTCAGCTTTACCAAAGATACGTGGAAGATGGGATGGATCTTAGCATCATCTGGGAGTTTTAATCTGTACACCATGACCCTAATACATTCCAAAATATAATATAGTCCATAAAATTATGGAGATAGCTTCATCAATTGATTGATAGTTGATTATATGGTTGTAGATGAAGGTAGCAATCTCTTACCAAAAATTCTTGCTTGCTCTGATGAGTGTCTACTTATTGCTTCATATGAGCTTGGGTGGCAGTTAGGTTATCTTTCAGCAGTTGCAAAAGCTTATCGTTATCAATTAAGTTTTGGTCAACCTGATCCACTTTGATCACACCAATTACATACTTAGGTATTACAGGGGGGGGTCGGCCATACAATGCCTCATAAGGGATACATTTAGTTGATGAATGATAAGTTGTGTTATACCACCATTCAGCCCAAGGAAGCCACCTTGTCCACTCTTTGGGTCGGTCACTGGTGAAGCATCATAAGTAAATCTCAAGACATCTATTCACCACTTTTGTTTGGTTGTTTGTATGTGGATGATAGGTTATGCTCATCTTCAATTGGGTGCCTTATAGTTGGAAGAGCTCCATCCAAAATTTACTTCTAAATACCTTGTCATAGTCGCTCACAATTGACCTTGGCATCCGATGTAGTTTTATAATATTTTTCATAAAAAGTTAAGCAATATTGGTAGTGATATAAGGATGTCTCACAGCACAAAAATAAGTATATTTGGTTAAATGATCTACTACCACAAAGATCTTGCTTTTACCTTGAGATGGTGGTAACCTTCGATAAAATCCATGGAGATATCGGTCTATGCTGAGTCCGGTATTGGTAATAGTTGTAGTTTTCTCATATTTACCACTGTTTCACCTTTTTACTACTGACATACATCACATTTAGATACATAATCATAAATTGATCTTTTCATGTCTTTCCAAAAGAAGTTTTGCTTCACCCTTTTGTATGTTCTTAGAAAATTAGAGTGCTCTACTAAAGGTGAGGAGTGTATTTCATGCAAAATAATTTTGATGCAAGGGGAAGAAGGAACAATCACAATTCAGTCTCTATAGTGCAGGTCCTTTGAATCCCAAGTGTAGTGGCCCATGGAACCCAGATTCTTCTCTAACTTTTCTATGATGTCTCAGGTCTCTGGATCACTCTTCCATTCCTTCCTAATGTCTTTAAGGAAGTCGGTAGAGGAAAGGGAGATGACTAAAATTTTAGCTGTTCCCAATAGCCATGATAGAGCATCTGCAACAACATTCTCTTTCCCCTTTCGATAAATAATTTCATAATCAAAGCCAAGAAGTTTAGTTACCCATCGTTGCTGCTCCAGGGAAGATATTTTTTATTTCAAAAAATACTTGAGGCTTCTGTGGTCGGTCTTAATCTGGAAGCGTCAACCGATCAAGTAGGGTCTCCACTTTGTGACAGCATATACGATGGCAAGTATTTTTTTATCATACATGGATATTTTAAGATGGGATAAGACAAAGCCTTGCTAGTGTAAGCAATAGGTCAGCCATCTTGTGTTAGAACATCCTAAATCCTAACTCCAAATGTGTTGGCCTCAATCACGAAGGTATGATTGAAATCGAGCAGTGCTAGGATCAGCATTATCATTATGGCTATCTCGAGTCATCCAAAAGTTGCGAAGGCTTTATCTGACAATAAGGAGTCTTTCTTTCGTATGGATATGAGTAGGGTACTACTGATCTTGCTATAATCTTTCATGAATTTTCGATAGTAGCCCGTGAGTCCAAGGAAGTCATGTAGCGATTTTATGTTCGTAGGTCTTGGCCATCCTTGCATTACTTTAATCTTCGTCAGGTCTATTGCTACTCCATCCTCTAATATAATGTGCCCTAGATACTTCACTTTACACTATAAAAAGCTATAGTTGAATTATTTTACATAAAGGGTATTCTGCCAATGAATTGTTAGAACAATCCGTAAGTGCTGAAAATATATATCAAGTATAGGGCTATAAATGAGGATACCATCAAAAAAATACCAATATGAACTTGCATAGAAACCTCCAAAAAATGTTGTTCATCAAACTTTAAAAAGTAGAAGAAACATTCGTAAGTCCGAAGTGCATTACCAAAAACTCGTAGTGGCCGTTATGTGTGCAGAATGCAATTTTCGGAACATCTTCTGTGCATACACGAATCTGATGGTACCTAGAACGGAGATCCAATTTAGTGAAGACTCATGCTCCTTTTAGTTCATCAAAGAGCTCATCTACTACTGGTATAGGGTATTTGTCATTGATTGTGATAGCATTCAAAGCCTGGTAATCAATGCATTTCCACCACGTACCATCCTTCTTGCACACTAGCAACACGAGTGAGTAAGGGCTACAGCTTGGTCGAATTACTCCGGTGTCAAGCATCTCCTCGATGATATTTTCAATCTTGTCCTTCTGCAAGCAAGGATAGTAGTATGGTCTCAAATTTATTGGAGATTTGCCAAGCAAAATAGGAATGCGGTAGTCATACGGTTGGTTAGGGGGAAGCCCATGTGGCTCCATGAAAACATCTATGAATTCGTCTAGCAAGAGGGCAAGCTTAGGATCTGAATTTTATACTTTTTCCTCCTTTGATGGCTATTGGATATGCATAAAAAATCCACCATTTGTTTTGTGTAGCGTCTTCTCCATTCGCTGCGTCTAAATGGTGGAAATATGGCTTTCGCGCTTACCTCGCAATGTGACCTATCTCCCTTTACAATAAAACTTCATGATTAGTTTAGAGAAATTTCAAGAGATGCCACTTAATGTTGTGAGTCATTCAATCCTAAGCATGGCTTCAAAGTCAACGATGGATAGGGGGAAGAAATCGGCTACCACTTCTTAGTCTTGTAGGAGCAATTTTACCCGCGGAAACTATTAGTCACAATTGAGGATTCGGCCGTCGACGTCCTTTACATCGAACTTGTTGCAACCTTATTTTTGAAGTGTCATACATGCAACAATCTTGCTATTGAGGAAGTTATTTATGTTGCCCATATCAATGAGAACGGTGATGGATTACTATTTCAGAATTCCTCTAACTTTCATTATTTGCGGGTTGGAGTAGCCGGCTAGCACGAGCACTGCATAGTCGGCCAGTTAGGGCACTTCCTCTATGGCTTTATCTTCCGGTTCGAGGCTTTCTTCATATGGTTCACTGTCCTCATCCTCTACTAGTTCAATCATGAGGAGCTGGCCCTTTTTGCAGTGATGTTCTCGGCTCCATGGTTCATCATAGTGACAACATAACCCCTTAGTCGATCGTTCATGAAGCTCATCTCTTGTTAACTTTTTTAGTTTAAGGGCTCGTATGGCAGCAGAAGGGGCTAAAGGTTTCAACATGGTTGGTCGGGGAGCGACCCTTGTCCTTCGTACTTTGTGGTTCAATCGTTCTTCCTAGATTCTTGCGAAGGAAATAGCCGTCATAAGAGTGTACAGTTGCCGCACCTTTACTTCTCTTTGAATCTCTAACTTTAGGCCTTCGATACAATGATAGAACCCCAGAAGAAGCCATATAGATTTTGATCCTTGAGGGGGATCAACCCTTGGAATGCTATAGGGGTTCCTCCCTCCTAGACTCGGCACAAAGGCTGAATTAAAGATGATAATTGCTTCATTAAAAGAGGGGGGGGAGTAGCTACATCTTAAATAGGGATCAGAGTCCTAGCCTAATGGGGCACTTATCTAAGTGGAATTACCCTTTTGCTGCTCCTATAGTCATCCTACCTTAATATGAATAAGGGACTGCTAGGTTAGCTCTATAGTGAACCTAAGCAGAGGGAAACCCTGGCCGACTTGCCCAGTAAGGGAGCGGCGACTACTAAGCCCTAAGAGATAATTCAAACCCTAGCCATACTCCTTTATAAGATAGGAGAGGCCTTATTACAATCTAGCAGGGTTTTATTGACTACTTCTAGGGAGATTAGGACTCAATCTTGCTGGAGTCCTATCAAACCTGCCCTCTTAAAATCAGCTATGTCCTCAAGGCTGAAGTTCCATGAACTCAGGGAACCGGGTCTTCAGCTCCTTATCAGCTTAGGTGTCAGTTGAAAGAACTTGAGCTGAGTCATCATCTTTAAATTTCTATTTGAGGTGGAATACTTGGAGGATCAACTATAATTTTGATATGGTGCACGGATTTGATCTTCAGGTTGGGGCCCCAATATGATCTCCAATTTTGTAAGGCCCAAAGAAATAGGGAGACCACTTTCTTGAGGCTTAAATTTCATGCTAGTGGAGCTGGAGATAACGGGGGACTTGATCTTTCTCAGAAAACTTTCTTCTACTCCAGTGTTTATCAGGAGGAAGTTTCTTCTTTGCATGGGCTGCCACATAGTTACTCTTTAGTGATAGCTAATCTTTCTTCTGGAATGGTGACTGTCCTCTGGTATGGTTTAGGATGATGAGAGCCCAATCTAGCATGAGTATAGATTATAATTCTTCTAGTTTAACTCATCATTCATACCATGGACTAACTTACATAAGAATAGCCCAAATACCAACTCCTGATGCATCGGCCTCAATGACCAAAGTGCAGTCGAAATTGGGCAGTGCTAGGACCGACGTCATCATCATGGCTGCCTTGAGTCGTTCGAAGGCTGCAAAGGCTTTATCTGACCATAAGAAGGAGTCTTTCTTTAGTAAGGACGTGAGTGGGGCACTGATCTTGCTATAATCTTTCAAAAAATTTTGGTAGTAGCCCGTGAGCCCAAGGAAACCGCGTAATGATTGTAGGTTTGTAGGTCTCGGTCATCCTTGCATTGCCTCGATCTTTGTTGGGTCTACCGCCACTCCATCCTCTAATATAATGTGCCCAAGATACTCCAATTTACACTGTAAGAAGCTACACTTTAACTGTTTAACATAAGGAGTATTCTCCCGAAGAATCATTAGAATAATTCGTAAGTGCTAAAAATATATATCAAGCGTAGGGCTATAAATGAGAATATCATCAAAGAATACCAATACGAACTTGCATAGAAAACTCTAAAAGATATCATTCATCAGGTTTTGGAAATTAGAAGGAGCATTCGTAAGTCCGAAAGGCATTGCCAGAAACTCATAGTGACCATTATACGTGTAGAATGCAGTTTTTAGAATATCTTCAATGCATACCCGAATCTGATGTTATCCGAATCGGAGATCCAATTTAGTGAGGACTTGGGCTCCTTTTAATTCATCCAAGAGTTCATCTACGAATGGGATAGGATATTTATCCTTGATGGTGATGGCGTTTAAAGCCCGGTAGTCAATGCACATCTACCATATTCCATCTTTCTTGCGCACTAGTAACACCAATGAGGAGTAAGGGCTGCAGCTCGGTCAAATCACCCAGGTGTCAAACATCTCTTTAGTAATGTTCTCAATCTCATCCTTCTGCAAGTGAGGATAGTGGTACGGTCATAAATTTGCTAGAGATTTGCCTGACAAAATAGGAATGCAGTGGTCATACGGTCGGTTAGGGGGCAGCCCACGCAGCTCCAAGAAAACATCTATGAATTCATTCAGGCAAAGTACAAGCTTAGGATCTGAGTTTTGTATGTTCTCCCCCATAGATGGCTACTGAATGTGTATCAAGAATCCACCATGTGCTTTGTGCAAAACTTTCTTCATTTGTTGCGACGAAATGGTGGAAATTTGACTCCTGCGCTTGCCTCGTAACGTGACCTGTCTCCCTTTGCAATAAAATTTCATGATTAATTTAGAAAAATTTTAGGAGATATCATCTAGTGTTGTGAGTCATTCGATCTCGAGTATGGCTTCATAATCATCAATGGGTAGGAGGAAGAAATCAACTATCACTTCTTGGTCTTGGAGGAGTAGTTTCACCTGCAGGCACCGTTGGTCGCAATTAAAGATTCGATCGTCGGTGACCTTTACGTCAAACTTATTACAACCTTCAATTTGAAGCACCAAACATACAGCAATCTTACTATTGACAAAGTTATTGGTGCTACCCGTGTCGGTGAGAATGGTGATGAGTTGTTGTTTTAGAAGTTCTCTAACTTTCATCATTTGCAGGTTGGAATAGTCAGCCAATGCGTGCACTGCGTAGTTAGTCGGTTGGGACTCTTCCTCCATGGTTTCTTCTTTAAGTTCAAGGGCTTCTTCAGATGTTTTATTATCCTCATCCTCCACTGGTTCAATCACAAGGAGTCGGCCCTTTTTGCAGTGACGTTTGCGGCTCCACGATTCGTCGCAATGCCAACACAACTCCTTGGTCGATCATTCGCAAAGCTCGTCTCTTGTCAACTTTTTTTGTGCAGGGGCCTGGATAACAATAGAGGGGGCAGTAGGCCTCGGCATGGCTAGTCAGGGAGTGACCCTTGTCCTTCATACCTCGTAGTTCAATTGTTCTTCCTAGATACGCATAAAGGAAATCGTCGCCATAAGAGTGTATGGTTGCCGCGTCTTTACTGCTCAGATCTCCGACTTTAGGCCCTTAATAAAAGTACCTAAAAGTTGTTTCTCAGACCAATTCTCAGTTTGTTAGATAAATGCTCAAACCTTATTTGGTATTCTTGTATTGTAGAGGTTTGACGAATCTTTGTTAATTGTCCGTCGATGTTGTTGAAATCGGTTGGTCCGAAGCGGTCTAATAGTCCTTCCTTAAATCGCTGCTAAGAGAGTCCTCCATGGGTGTGCTTAAACCAATTAAACCACTGAATAGCATCTCCGTCGAGGTGGATGGCAGTAATCTCCACTTGTGTGGCGTCAGCGGTCTTAATTAGTATTTTCTACAAAATCTGTATGTTATTTATTTACGCTATATCTTGTTTGTCGTTTGTAAAACCCCTATGTGGCATACTTAATGCCAACCACCTCATTGGTCTAAACTATACAGATTGGCTCAGCAATTTGAGATGGGCACTGGAAGAGGAACTGTAAGGACTACCTTGCAGATAAAGCGAAACAAAAGCTTAAAGAAGCTTCAGGTATATTCATGATCAGTCTCCACTTGTTAGATTTTCATGATAACACATGGGTATTGGATACTATGAGTGTTTATCATATCTGTAATTCATTGCAGGTTCTGGCAAGACCTAGGAGATTGGCTAGAGGTGAGATGGACCTCAAGATGGGCAATGGAGCAAGAATTACTGCAGTTGCTATTGGAGAGGTCACCCTACATCTGCCTACTGGAGCTATTACTGCATTAGATGCATGTTATTTTGTTCCCTCTATTATCAAAAATATTATTTCAATCTCTTGTTTGATAATTAGTGGATATAAATTAGTTTTTGAGAATAATAGTTGTTCAATAATTATGGATGATAAGATCATCACTAGAGGGATCCTAATAAATGGCTTATATATGTTAAACACTTCTCCACATATCATGAATATAAATATGTCTAAGAGGAAAAGAGATGAGGTGACTAATGCATACCTATAGCATTATAGGGTAGGTCATATACATGATGGAAGGATTCAAAAGTTGCTGAAAGATGGATACTTAGATCCATTTAACTATGAGACATATGCAACTTGTGAACCTTGCCATCGTGGGAAGATGACCAACTCTCTTTTTAGTGGAATTAGAGAGAGAGCCACCGAGTTATTGGAACTAATATATAGTGATATATGTGGTCCCATGTCAACTCAAGCTATAGGTGATTACTCATACTTCATTACATTCACTGATGATTTCTCTAGGTATGGACACATGTACTTAATGAAGTATAAATCTGAGGCCTTCAAGAAATTCAGGGAATATAAAAATGAGGTAGAGAACTAAATTGGAAAGAGTATTAAGACTCTTCGATCAGATCGAGGAAGAGAGTACCTGAGTACGGAGTTCGCCCATTTCCTCAGGGATGATGGGATTCTATCCCAGTGGACACCTCATTATACACCTCAGCTCAATGATATATCAGAAAGGAGGAATCGCATGCTATTAGATATGGTATGATCCATGATGAGTTTCACTGACCTACCCATCTCATTCTGGGGGTACGCCCTAGAGACTACAACTTACCTTCTAAACAGAGTTCCATCAAAGTTGGTAGTATCTACACCATATGAGATATGAAAAGGAAAGAAGTCTGATCTTAAAATTGTTAAGATTTGGGGCTATCCTGCCCACGTTTGAAGACACAACCCCGATAAGTTAGAATCAAGAACAGAATGGTGCACATTCGTGGGATACCCAAAGAAAACTTGTGGGTATTATTTCTATCATCCCAAGGACCGAAAGGTCTTTGTTGCCAAGAGAGCTATGTTCCTTGAGAAGGAACATATTCTCAGTGAACACATTAGGAGTGAGATAGAGCAAGGTTGAAGAACCTAGCTCAAGCACCATTCTAGAGCCTGAGTCTGTTCAGGCACCTAACACATAAATTCCAAATTTATGAAGGTCTAGTAGAGTATCTCACCCTCCTGAAAGATATGTGGGATATATCAGTGGAGATGACTCTTAGGATGTTGATCCTCAAACCTACGAGGAGGCTATTATGAGTATAGACTCCGAGAAGTGGCAAGAAGCCATGAATTCTGAGATGGATTCCATGTACTCTAATAAGGTTTGGAACCTTGTAGATACACCTGAGGGTATTGTACCCATCGGCTGCAAATAGATCTTCAAGAAGAAGATCGGAGACCTATAAAGCAAGGCTGGTAGCTAAAAGATATCGTCAAAGACAAGGAGTTGACTATGATGAAACATTTTCATCTGTAGCCATGCTTAAGTCCATTATAATTATTTTGGTCATTGCAGCACACTATGACTATGAGATCTGGTAGATGGATGTCAAAACAACATTCCTCAATGGCAACCTCGAGGAAAAGGTGCATATGATACAACCAAAGGGATTCGTATCCAAAGAGAGTCTAGATAAAGTGTGCAGGTTGCTTAGATCCATTTATGGATTGAAGCAAGCTTCTCGAAGTTGGAACATAAGATTTGATAAGGTGATCAGATCTTATGACTTCGTTAAGAACGAAGATGAGCCTTGTGTGTATAGGAAGATAAGTGGAAGTGTTATCATCTTCTTGGTACTATATGTGGATGACATCTTAATCATTAGGAATGATGTAGGAATGCTCTCCACAGTAAAGGCTTGGCTATCTAGAAACTTCTCCATGAAAGACTTAGGGGAAGCATCCTATATTTTGGGGAACTGGATCTATAGAGATAGATCCAAAAGGATGCTTGGCTTGTTCCAATCTAGGTACATAGACTCCATTATCAAAAGGTTTGGCATGAAAAATTTCAAGAGATGTCTCATACCGATGAGATATGGAATATCACTTTTTAGGAGTATGTCCCCAAAGACTCCTGAAGAAAGGGCGAACATGGATAAGATACCTTATATCTCAGCGATAGGAACTATCATGTATGTGATGTTATGTACTAGGCCTGATATAGCCCATGCTCTGAGTGTCATGAGCAGATATTAGGCAGATCCAGGTTTAGAATACCGGAAGGTACTAAAATGTATCCTTAAGTACTTAAGTAGGACTAAGGATCTTTTACTGGTATATAGAGGAGGTAGCCTCCAGGTTGAGGGCTATACAGACTCAAGTTTTCAGTCCGACATTTATGATAGCAAGTCAAATTTAGGGTATGTTCTCACCCTGAATGGAGGAGCAGTAAGCTGGAAGAGTTCCAAGCAAGATACTACTGCTGACTCAATCATAGAGGCGGAATACATTGCTGCAGCAGAAGCAGCAGAGGAACGGGTGTAGATGAAGAAGTTTATTAAGGATTTGGGAGTCATACTAAGCAATGTGGAGCTGACTCCCATATATTGTGATAGCGATAGGATGATAACTCTAATAAGGGAACCCAGGTCTCATCAGAATTATTCTGAAGAGATTCCATATGATTAGAGTGATCATAACCCGTAAAGATATAGCAATAGAAAGAGTTCCATCTGAAGATAACATTGTAGATCCGCTGACGAAACCGTTAGCTCAGATTCTATTTGAGCATCATAGGGGTCTAATGGGGATTAGACACATAGGTGATTGGCTTTAGGTCAAGTGGGAGATTGTTAGTTATAGGTGCCTTGCAAGCCAATCACGCGAATGATGGCATGTGTGATACAATACATAATATTTTTACTTATTATTAATATTAGCATATTCTTATATTATATTATATGTAGCATATATATTGTGATGTCCTTGATTTTGTGCAATAGGAATCGGATCGTGATAAGATCACGATAATGAGATTGATTCATCTTTAAACACAGATCCTAAATAATCCTAGTAGTAGGTTACTCGAGTGGGACATCGAGATAACTGGACAGACTGGTGTACTATATACTCATCTATATGATGAAAGTGGTTGGTCTCATAGCCACTTATGTGGAGACACTGAGGATATAGTACAGGTGCTCATTGGAGAATGAGTTCAATGATTGATCCACTTATGGAATGTTGTATGGTTAATGATACCTAATATCACACAGCGATTCCATAGTCGCACTGGTCCTTGGACTTGAGACACCAAGGATGCCTTGTATGAGTACTCATTTCTTTGATGCCAGACTTACAGGTTTGAAAAGCACCAGATCTGGTACAATTGGTTATCGGGATTCGTAGTCAACCTTACAAAGGCAATTGAGTGTCAATATAGGATCATCCACTCTCGGTATCATAAGAGGAATATCTCATATGTGCTTGCTTAGACAAATCCCTGGCCAGGGTCATTCGGGTTGAGAGAGAAGGAGTTCTTCACTAGAATCCGATTAGAGCAAGACAAACTGATTCCGTATGTGACCTGACAGTATCATATCCAATATACGGTCTCTGGGATATTAGTTGGATGAGGAACTATAGATACACGGTAATTGAGGACAGACAGATCCGATGGATTTGATCCCCCTATACGATCTAAGGACTATGGTGTAGTGGCCTAGTACGTCCATAGTCGATGAGTTAAGTGAATTATTATGAAGATAATAATTCACTGTATATAAAGGAGTTCTTATGGGAGTGACTCACGGCCAGCTCGGTATCGGGCCTAGAGGGTCACACACATATGGTGAATGATTCAACGAATAAAGGATTTGATAGAGATCTAATTAGCCCCTATTCTCATTAGATGAGACATTATGCTGATGGGCTCCTTGATTAAGGCTCAATTAGAGGCCTAAGGAGATTATTGGATAAAGATCTAATAATACAAGATCAGTGGGTTATTGGATGGAGATCCAATAATCACTAAGGCAAGAGCCCTAGGGTTTTTGGTGGCTCTCTATAAATAGGAGGGGAGACCCTTGATTGATAGGCTGTAACTTTAGCCACCACCTCCTATTCTCCTCCCTCCCTCTGAGCAAGAGTTGCAAGATCAGATTGGAGGAGTTTCGCTGTAGAGATCCATCGTGTGGATACCGCTAGAGAGGAGGACGCTTTACCCCCTTCATCTTCTCCATCCAGATCTAGAATACAGGGATATACGATCTCCCTAGGTAAAATCAATCTCTCCTATCGCGATTTTATTAGTTTTTGTGATTTTTCTCGTGACCCCAATCTTTTGCACGACAATTTGATCTGCATGGAAAACTAGTTTTTGTTTTGATTTTCGCTGCGCATGTGATGCACCTGCTGTAGGTTTCCCAACAAATACCCTTTTATCATTTCTAGTAAAGGTCCATAAATATCCCACAAACACTGGAGTACAAAAGGACATGAGCAATAAAAGTGGCATATCTCGGAAATATATACGGAATAAGGAAATATACATGTGCCAACATGAAGCAAGTACGGTGTCAACATAAATATTTATAATTTATATTTAGATAAGCAAAGAATAAAGAACAGGAATGCATAAGAATTTAGAACAATAATGTAAGGCTCAACTGAAGAAAAGGTTTTAATTGGATCATAGACAGAATATGATTCGATGGCATGTCAGAAATATAGACGGTGATGTGGGATCACAAACATAATGTAGTCCATCTGACCACCAAACATAATAGAGCGTCACAGGCTCTAAGCATAACATACTCTTTACCATTTCTCACAAAGATCCATAATATCCCATAAACAACGAAGTACAAAAGGACAAGTGCAATAAAAATGGGCATATATCAGAAACACATGCGGAACAATAAAAAATATATGTGCCAATATGAAACAGTAAGACTTAAACATAAACTTTCACATAGAGCATTTGGATAGGTAAGGAATAAGAGTTAAGAGTTCAAAGCTCAATTAAAGAAGAATGTATTTTCAAAAGATAAACAAGAATAGGCAAAGATTAATAAACACATGATTCTAATAGAATTTAAGAGGCATATAGCATAAAATATTTGGATAATCAATTATGCTCCAAATTACTCAAGATGGTATGGACAAAAGGGTATACGAGTTTAATTTCTCATGAAATAGATTTTGCATAAATTGAAGTTTCCAACATGAAGTTATGAGTAATTAAGCGAACAAAAGTCATAATATCGAAACTAGTCTCAAGCCTTTACATCCAAGCAGAAAAGATTTCAATTGCAAGGTTGTAACAATCAATTGAATCATATGAAAATAAATACAAAGATTGAGATGCCAATACAAAAGGATTAAGACATTTACAAAATTATAATAGCACAATTAATCATAACAAGATAGAAACAAGGCTAGAATAATTACAAGATCATAATAATTCAATCGATTATAACAAGATAGAAAGGCTAGGACACTTAGAAGGTTATATTAATTTAGTTGATCATATCAAGATAAAAGCAGGATAGTAATATGAAAGGGTTGGAACACTTGTCTTTTAATGATTTTGATCAGAAGTCATAAGTCCCAAATTCTTCTTTCTTTTATTTCTTCTCTTTTTTTCATTCTCTTTTCTCTATTTTTCTTATCTTCTTTCTTCCTTTACAATTGTAACTCCTGGAGAACTTATGAGGTTACAATCACCTACTCAATCTATCTTATTTCTCTCCTTTTCTTTCTCCCACAATTACAATTTCTTTTTCTTCTTCCATCATTTCCCTTCTTTTTTTTCTTCTTCTTCTTATTTCCCTCAGCATCAGCCTTCTCTTCTTTTCGCCTTTACTTTTCCCTTTCTATTCTTACTTTCTTCTCTCCCAGCCGCAGCACTAGCTGCAGCCTTCTCCCCTTTTTCCTCTTTCCTCTCTTTTCCCTCTTTTCCTTCCTCTATTCTTCTTCTCTTCTTTTTATTTTCTTTTCTTCTCTCCCTCCTTGCTGCCCGCTTCTTCTTTTTCTCTTCTCTTCTTCTCTCTTCTTCTTCTTCTTTCCCCCTTTCTCTTCTCCTCTTCTTCCTTCTCTTCCCCATCGCACAGCACCTCCTCTGTTTTCTCTGCAGGAAACAGAGGTGCTGCCCCCTTTCTTCCTTCTTTCCTTTCTCTTCCTCATCCTTCCTCTTCTTCTCCCCCTGCCGCAGTTGATACTGCTGCAGCCACAGCCACAGCCACAGCCACCTCTTTCTCTTCTTTCTTTTGTCCTCTTCCTTCCTCTTCTTCTTTCCTCTTCTTTTCCTGCCGCAGTTGATACTGCTGCAGCCACAGCCACAGCCACAGGCACAGCCACCTCTTTCTCTTCTTTCTTTTGTCCTCTTCCTTCCTCTTCTTCTTTCCTCTTCTTTTCCTGCCGCAGCTGCCACAGCTCTTCTTTCTCTTCTTCCTCTTCCTTCCTCTTCTTCTCTTCTTTCCTTCTCTTCCCCAACTCACCGCACTTCCTCTGTTTCCTCTGCAGGAAACAGAGGTGCAGCATCACACGCCACAGCCTCCTTCCTCTCTTCTTTTTCTTCCCTCTATTTTCCCTCTTGTCTTCTTTTCTCTTCTAGCTGCAACCCCCTTCTTTTCTTCATCTCCTTCTCTTCTGCTTCCCTTTCTTCTTCTCCTTTTCTTCCCTCCTCTTCCGCGATGCACTGCACCTCCTCTGTTTCCTCTGCCGGAAACAGAGGTGCTGCAACAAATCTCTAAATTCTATAACTAAGTATTACACCACATAAAAACATATTTATTATCCTTTAAATAAATTATTAATTCATATATGAGAGATATTATAATTATCGACCTGTTTTAGTAGTAACAAGAGGTGTGTAGGTTAGTTCTATGCCCAACCTAAGTAGGGAAAAACCCTAGCCAACTAGCCCAGTTAAAAAGAGCGATGGCCACTAAGCCCTAAGGCTCTAATTTAAGCCCTAGCCAAACTTCTTTATAAGATAAAAGTTACTAGGCAAGATTTTATTATAATCTCACAGGGTTTTATTGATTACTTCTAGGGTGATTAGGACTGAATCCTATTTGAGTTCTATCACCTAGCCGTATGTGATCGCTCCTACAAGCTATCACTCTTGCAAGTGGTCGCCCCTATAAGAGCCTTCGCTAGAGCCAGCCACCACTGCAAGTAGCCGACCACCGCAAGGGCCTTAATCGAGAGCGTCCACGATGACAGCCACGTGGTTGCCCCCCTCCTTGTTGCCTTCACGGTGAATCATAGCAAGAACGCGTAGAATAGTTCTATGTGATTTAATCTCATCACACGTAGTTGAAAACTAATCTTTTACATGAACAACCTAACTCTGATACCACTATTGGGAAAACTCAACGGGAGTATCACATGTGCAATAGAAGATTAAAATAAAAATGATTTTTCATGTAGATCAAAATCGTCATGTAAAGTTTGGTGCGAGAAAAATTGTATCATGTGTGAGAATATTTACCTAGGGAGATTGTATATCCCTGTTTTTTCATATATATATGGAGAAGATGAAGAAGGTCAAGTGTCATTCTCTCTAACAGTACCCACACAACAGATCACTACAACTATACTCCTCCAATCATAGCCACAAATCTCATAACTCTTGTATAGAGGGAGGAAGGAGAAGAGTGTTCGGATCAAAGCGGCACTAAGAGGGGGGGTTGAATTAGTTCTGATGAGAAATCTTCATCGATTTAAAATTTTACTTAATGAAAACCATATCGAAAATGTGTTTAAGTGTAGAGATATTTATAATAGTACAATAAAAAATAATAGATAGTTAAATAATAGAGCAATGAAGTTAAAGAGCAAAGAAGAGGGAGCAAACTGATTTTATAGTAGTATATTCTCGTGACCTATGTTCACTTCTTGATTTCTCCTCGGTTGAGGCCACCAGCTTCCACTATTGATCTTACTTCAATATGTGAAGATCGAGTACCCTCTTACAACTCTATTCTTCTTTTACAGGTTTAGAAGATAACTTTTACAAGACTCAAAGCTCTCCCTTAAATAAAAACTACACAAGATGAAATGAAGAAAAGCTCTCAATTACAACAGCATTTTCACTAGATTTTTGCTCTTAATTGCTTACATACCTCAGGCAAGAAAGGGTGGGGTATTTATAGGCTCCAAATAGCTTCAAAAGTGGAGCCAAAAATTAATTTTTAAGTGATCCCGAGGTGTTAGTCTCGAAGACTGCATTCTGAGTGGTTCAACCACTTGACATAGTCTAGGAGACTGTGTTCTGGGTGGTTCAACCGCCTGACACACTTTCGAAGACTATGTCATCTTGGATACCATGTCTTTGAAGATTGTGCCTTATCTTATATTAGGTTACTGAAATGACTTTATAATGAGTCCAAATCAACCCCAATTAAGGCCTAATGGCCTCTTAATTGAGTTAGTAAAACTAACTCTCATTACCATACTAACTATGACACTCAACGTATAATATTCATTATCCGATCATCTCTTTGACGAACTCCCAGTATCTTTCCAATGAACCCCCGGTAAGCTCCCTATTTCCTTTGGCGAACTCCCAACAAACTTCTAGCATTCTTCCAACGAACACCCAACGAGCTCCTGACAACCGGCCAGCAAACTCCCGACGAACTTCTCGGTAAACTTCTGGTGAGTTCTCGACGAGCTACCGACAATAACATCTGAACTTCGGCAGACCTCCGACGAACTCTTGGTGAGCTTCCATTGCATCGTCCGAACCTCGGCCCAATGCTCGAACTTAACTCTGACCCAACATCCGATTCTATTGCCTTTTACTGTCATAGTTAACCCTGCATCATTTTCTTTAATATATGAGTTAGATCATAAAACTCATTAATTGATTTATCATCAAAATTTGAGATTCAATAATCTCTCCCTTTTTTATGATGGCAACCAATTGGTGACGGAGGTAACCTTAACTCCCCCTATGTATATGTCATACGATAAATACAACAAACTTAAATTTAAAAAAACCTATCACTTTTGAATTCAAGTATAGTATTTTCATAATTTAACCATTCATGATACTATACATAATAAAATTTTTAAAGCATTCTTCTTCTTGGTATCACATGATCAATAATTTTAATTGATATGTTTCACATAATAAATATTTTAAACGTTCACTTTATGTCAAAAATCATGATACAATAGATGATAAAATTTTTAGAGTAATCCTCTTTTCTTAGTATCATATAAATATTTTAAAGATTTCAAAATACACATTTCTCTTACGTCATCAATTATATCATTTCTCCCCATTTGTCATCAATAAAAAGGAGAAATATTCAATTTATATATGAGCATTTATCATAAATATTTATTATTTGAATGTTTATCATTCTTTAATATTTATCAATAAGGAGAAATATTTAGCATACCTTTTCGAAATAATTGTTTAAAATAAATGTTCATTCTATGATAAAATTTCAAACACAACATTTATTATATGTCATGAATCATGTTGTTTCTCCCCCTTTATTATCAAACAGAAGAAACATACATCATTGAATCAAATATGATGTGTATTTCAAATATATATATTTTTGAAATACACATCATAAGTGTTGTTTCTAATTCATTTAGCATACCAATGTTAGAGCGATCAAGATTAATAAGTTATCCAAAGATTCATTAACAATGATTTTATTTCAATATTTTTTTTATTATTACTTAGGCTAGTGAGCTTTAAAGGAGTATCAGATCTCAAATCGTTTGCCTTAGCACCTACTTTCAAAACATTACTTAGTGCTCCTAGCCTTGTTATGAGACATTTATAATATGGGAGGTTTTAGTTTAGGTACCCATTTTACATTGGGTCCCTCATGAAACGCTCTACCTAATTTTACTATTGGCATTGAGTTATTTATGGTTTACTTAGGAACCCAAATTAATTTATGTATACTATACCTTTTAAATGAATATTTATTAGTATAGTGTTCAATTCTTTCATAAAAATTATATTTATTTATTTATTATATTAATATTTATTTATGTATGCTATTCTATTAATGGCATTGAGTTGGCTTTTGTTGAGTGTTACCAACAAAGTCTATACCATTTCTTCTATTAATATGACTCTTATTCGCTAGGATCATATTAAAGGATTTATTTCCTATTTTAAAATTTTTTAACGTTTGTTTAAGCATGATATTTTCATTTTTAGCATCATCTAGCATTTCACGTTGAGAGCAAAAATTGTGTAATAGTAAAGCATCATGCAAGTGTGATGGTGCTACTTCATGCATTTCATCAAGTTTACTAACTAATGATGCATGCTCTTCCTTAAGTAATTTATAGGATTTGCTAATCTTTCTAAATTTATCATAAAGCTTATGGAAAGAAAGTAATAACTCATTAAAAGTAAAAGAGCTTTCGGGTGTGTTACTTAACTCATCGTGGTTGGCCACGAACGCGAGATCTTCCACTTCTTCTTGATTGTGCTTTTCATCTTCGGTGCACCATAGCTTCTTGCATTCATCGTAGCAACTTTTGTTCATTTTAAGGTTTTTGTTCATATTCATTAAATTTTTTAGTTTTTTTGTCAAGATTTTATATCTAAGGTTCTCATCACTCAAGATTTCACTTGATGAGTCATATGTTCTCTTTAGTTCCAATTCCTTCATGTTCTTTGGAAGGTGTTCTTGGGTTCTCAATGTTATTTTTCTTGCTCTTAGGAATGTATTTTTCTTGTTCATTTTTGTAAGATATTTCATTTAATGATTCATTTAGATTTAGTGTGCTTTCATGTGTTAATTCTATATATTCCAAATTTCAAAAGTCGAATCACAAGAGGAAATCCGATCAAATTAATTTTTGTTAAGAGCACAATATAAGACATTCAAAGCCTTGGCATTTAAAGATTGGATGACTTTTGAAAATCTTTTTCAACAATACACTATAAATCAAAATCTATCAAAATAAAAAAGATACCCATTTAAATTTTTCAAGATGTGTAGTCCATCCCATTGAACATAGGAGGACTTGTCAAAGAAAATCCATCTTGATTGCCAGTAAAAGCTATCTTATTTTGATCTTAAGCTAAATAGAGAGAAACGTGGCTCTGATACCAATTGTTAGGATCAAATCGGCACTAAGAGGGGGGGTGAATTAGTGCTGATGAGAAATTTTTGTCGATTTAAAAAATTTGCTCAATGAAAACCATATCGAAAATGCATTTAAGTGTAGAGATGTTTATAATAGTACAAGCAAAAATAATAGATAGTTAAGTAACAAAGCAATAAAGTTAAAGAGCAAAGAAGAGAAAGCAAATCGATTTTATAGTGGTTCGATCTCATGACCTATGTCCACTTCCCGATTCCCCCTCCGTTAAGGCCACCGGCTTCCACTATTAATCTTCCCTTAATGGGTAAAGATCAACTACCCTCTTACAGCTCTATTCTTCTTTTATAGGTTTAGGAGATAACCTTTACAAGACTTAAACCTCTACCTTAAACAAAAACTACATAAGACAAAATGAGGAGAAGCTCTCAATTATAATAGTATTTCCATAAGATTTTTGCTCTTAATTACTTGTATATCTTGGGAAAGAGAGGGTGAGGTATTCATAGGCCCCAAATAGCTTCAAAAGTGGAGCCAAAAATTAATTTTTAAAGTGATCCTGAGGTGCTAGTCTCGAAGACTATGTTCTGGGCAGTTCAATCGCCTGACACAGTTTGGGAGACTGTGTTATGGGCGGTTCAATCGCCCAGTCTAGGCGGTTCAATAGCCTGACACACCTTCGAAGATTGTGTCACCTTGGAGACCGTATCTTCAAAGATCGTGCATTATCTGACCTTGGGTTACTGAAATGACTTTTATAATGAGTCTAAATCAGCCCCAATTAAGGCCTAATGGCCTCTTAATTGAGTTAGTAAAACTAACTCTCATTACGATGCTAACTATGACACTCAACATATAATGTTTATTATCCGATCGTCTCTTCGGTGAACTCCTGATATCTTTCCGATGAACCCTCGGCAAGCTCTCGATTTCGTTTAGCGAACTTCCAATAAACTTCCAGCATTCTTCCGGCGAGCTCCCGATAACATATCAGCGAACTCCTGATGAACTTCCCGATAAACTTCTGGTGAGTTCTTGACGAGCTCTTGATAATATTGTTTGAACCTCGGTCGACCTCCGGCGAACTCTTGGTGAGCTCCCATTGTGTCATCCAAACCTTGGCCCGGTGCTCGAACTTGACTCTGACCTAACATCTGATTATACTGCCCTTTACTATCATAATTAATCTTGCATTATTTTTTTTAACACACGAGTTAGATCATAAAACTCATCAATTGATTCATCATAAAAATCTGAGATTCAACAAAGAGGAGGGGGCGGTCAAAGGTGCAACCTATCATATATGTACCGCCCCTACCTCCTATATATAAAGTGCCACAAAAAACATTAGGGGTTCTACTTTAGTGGATATTGGATCTTCACTCAATTATCCACTAACCTTGAATTATTAGATCTCTATCCAATAATATCATTTGGCCTCTAATTAGGCCTCAGGCAAGGAACCCATTAATGTAGGGTCTCGTTCAATGAGAACATGGGCTAATTGGATAACTTATATGTTGAGAAACCTCAATGAGAGCATCATATATGTAGTGGAAGATCAAAACAAAATAGGTTTCCCACGTAGATCAAATCATCGTGTAAAAGATTGAGTTATGAAAAAGTTATAAAATCAAAAATTGCATCATATGTGAGAGATTAGTTACCTAGGGAAATCATATATCCCTATTTTTTCAGATCCAGATAGAAAGAATGAAGAAAGTCAAGCGTTCTCCTCTCTAGCAGTATCTATATGATTGATCACTATAGCGAAACTCTTCCAATCAGATATCGCAACTCTTGCATAGAGGGAGGGAGAAAAATAAGAGGGGGTGGCCAAAGCTACAGCCTATCAACTATGAACCTCCCTCTTATTTATATAGCACCACCAAAAACCCTAGGGGTCTTACCTTAGTAGATATTGGATCTTCATCCAATTACTCACTAACCTTGCATTATTGGATCTATATCTAATAATCTTCTTTGGTCTCTAATTGGGTCTTATGCAATGAGCCCATCAGTGCAGGGTCTCATCTAATGAGAATAGAGGCTAATTGGATCTCCATCCAATCCTCTATTCGTTGAAGCATCCACCATATGTGTGTGACCCTTTAGGCCTGATGCCGAGCTAGCAGTAAGTCGCTCCCATCATAACTCCTGATATAGTGAATTATTATCTCAATAGTAATTTACTTGATTCATCGACTATGGATATACTATGCCACTATGCCGTAGTCCCCAAATGATACATAGAGATCAAATCTATTAGACCTGTCTGTCCACAGTTACCTTAAATCTATAATCTCTTATCCAAATAATATCTCAGAGATCATATATTGGATATGCAGATCACATACGGAATCCGTCTAAGACTCGCTCTAATTGGATTCTCCTGGAGAACTTCTCTCTCAATCTGAATGACCATGGCTAGGGATTTGTCTAACCAAGCACATATGGGATATTCGTCTCTTGATATCGATAGTGGATGATCCTTTATTGACACTCAATTACCTTTATAAGGTTCGCTACTAATTCCGATAATCGGTTGCACCAGATCTGAAACTTTCCAAACTTACAAGTCTGGCATAAAAGAAAGGAGTACTCAAACAAGGCATCTTTGGTGCTTCAAGTCTAAGGACCAGATACATAATTTGGACTATAGAATCGTTGTTTGACATTAGGTATCATTAACTATACAATATTTCATAAGCGGATCAATCAGTGAACTTATTCTCCAATGAGCACCTATACTATATCCTAAGTGTCTCCACACAAGTGGCTATGAGACCAGCTGCCTCCATCATATGGACGGGTGTATAGTACACCGATCTGTCCTATTATCTCGATGTATATTTATATGTATATATATGTATATATGTATATATATATATATATGTATACATATATATATATATATATATGTATACATATATATATGTATACATATATATATATATATATATATATATATACATATATATATTTATACATATATATGTATATATATATGTATACATATATATATTTATACATATATATGTATATATATACACACATATATATATATATATATATGTATATATATATATATATATATATATATATATATATATATATATATATATATATATGTATATACATATATATATATATATATACATATGTATATATACATACATATATATATATACATACATATATATATATATATATAATATAATGTGAGAATATGTCAATAATAATAATAAGTAAAAAGATCACGTAGCGTGTCTCATGTGCCATCACTCACGTGATTGACTTGTAGAGCACTTGTAACCAGCATCATATTCAATCCTCCATTTGTTGAAGCATCCACCATATATGTATGGCTCTTTAGGCTTGATACCGAGCTAGCTGTGAGTCGCTCCCATTAAAATACCTTCTGATTTATTGAATTATTATCAGAAGGTGTTTTAATGGGAGTGACCATGGCTAGCTCGATAATAATTCACTCGGCTCATTGACTATAGATGTACTAGGCCACTGCGTCTTACTCGCCAGATAGTACAGGTGGATAAAATCCTATTAGGACCTTGGCTGGGTCAGGTCCTAAATTCACTGAGTCATGGAATCAATAAAAACTTGAGTTATGTAATAAACCCTAAATCAGTCGCCACCCCCCTTGATTAAACTTGAGTCGTGTAATAACCTTCCTTGGAATTAGGGTTTGGTAACCCTATATAAACACTTGTAGCCACCCCTTTTCAGCAAGTAATCAATATATCTTTTTCAGCCATTGTTGTTGACAACCAAGGAGGGAGGAACCTCTATAGAGTTCCAAGGAGGGTTGATCCCCTACAAAGGTCAATGTAAGCTTAGAATCCTGTAGGGTTCTAACACTTAGTATTAGAGTAGCATTCTTGCACCTTGCTGTCCTTCCACAGTCGTCGTTACCTTCATCTATCCATCCACCACCTCCTAAGTAATTTATGTAATTGTTGTGATCATCGTCGACTCCATCATCATTACCACTACCGTAGAAGCATCATCTACAGCCTCCACCAAAATTATATCAGGTTTTAGTATCTACCTTACTACTGTTGTAATTTACTTATCTAAAAATGGAGAAAATAATACATCTATCTCGCTACAAAAACTTATCTTTATAAAGTTATCATCTTTACGACGAAAGTTACACTGCAAAATTACAGCCACGTATTTGCTATCATATCTCTAATCTTTCTGCCGATATCTTGTTATCATATTCATCTTTGTATTTTGCGTTAGCTTGGCTTTCCTTACTAGCGGATTCTCATCAAATTCTTCTTTAAATCTTTGATGTAACTGCTGAAAACTTTTTGTCAAACTACTGTTCTTCGATGTAAAATTCTACCACTGCATCTCTTCAATATTCCCCACCGCATACACTACCAAATCTTACCGAATTTGTTGCTGCCACCCACATCATCCTTAAGGCACCCTTCTAGCCTTAAGACATAGCCATCGTAGCATACTTTCAATTTTTATAGTTAGCCTAAATAGCAACAATCCATTACCATCGATCCTTATCTTCCATAGCCACCAATCTCTCCACCGACCTATGCCCTTAACCCATCAATAGAAGAAGGATCATAATATCTTAGATCTAAAGACATATGCTATGACATTAGATGATTTGATCGATGCCAAGTTGGAAGCTTTTGAGATGTGCATGGATAACAAACTACATGATCTCTTCGCATAATTCAAATTAGGGCGATCACCGAGCCCAATGAGATCGCCGCAAGGCGAGAGTCTAGATCTCAAAGAGAACCCTCCAGAAAAAGAAGAACACATGACGAATCCAGCATCTACATGCATGAGAGTGGACTTCCCTCGATAGGAAGATGGAGACCCGACGGGATGGCTTTCACATGCATAGCGCTACTTCCATTATCACTGAACCCCGAATGCTTACATGGTGGACATCGCAACCATCCACCTTGAAGGAGATGTCATACAGTGGTATAATTGGTTTGAACACACTCAAGGAGTCCCAATGTGGAGGCAATTCAAAAGTGGTATGCTGATCCACTTTGGATTGTCTGAGTATGAGAAAATCGACCGGCAACTCGTGAAGATCCAACAAACCTCTACGATCCAAGAATACCATATCAAATTTGAAAGATTATCTAACCAAGCCCGTGATTGGTCTGAAAAATAATTGTTATGGACCTTTATCGAAGGATTAAAGCCGGAGATACAAGGAGAAGTTAAGGCGTAGTAGCCCTATACATTGATGGCAGTGATATCCTTCGCATGACTTCAAGAGGAGCGACTTAATCAAGATGTTCATAGGATGAGACCCACACCATGACCAGCAGCATATAAACCTCTAGCTCCATTCATTCCAACCAACCCCCTCAACCGAAGAAATTTATGAGAGAAGAACTTCACGACAAATCCGCAAAGGGGTTGTGTTGGCATTGCGACAAGACATGGAGCTGCGACCACCGATGCAAGAAGGGATGACTTCTTCTGATTGAACCCATTGATGAATTTGAACAGAAAGAGGATGATCTCAAGCATAAGGAGGAGAACATGAAGGAAGATCTACAGCCAGCCAATTGTATGGTTCATACTCTTGTCGGTATTAGAACCCTTGTAGATTCTAAGCTTGGGGTGATCTCTATAGGGGATCGGCCTCCTTGGAACTCTATAGGAGTTCCTCCCTCCTTAGTTTTCTACACAATGGTTAAAAGAATATTGATCTTATTGATGATGAAAAGAGGCTAATTACAAGGCTATTTATAAGGCTTTAAACCCTAGCTCATAATAGGACTTCTACTCAAGACTCCTATTTTTAACAACTCCAACTCCAACTCTAAGAAGCAACTTCGAGCCGGCCTATCTGGGGGTGACTGATTACTTACTAACTCCTAATCTACTTCCAACTTAACCTTACCTTAACCGACCCTCTTTAACTAAAGTAAGGGGTGGCTAACTATGGTTTACACGTGCCTAATGCCTCATCCAAATACCCTAACCTAGTCGGCCCCTTTATCTACTAATAGGGGGTGGTTAGATAGGATTTACATGTGTGCTCTCTTAATAAATTATAAAATTAGGACCTTATTAGCTAGAGTCCTAACAGACCCACCCTCTTTAAATCAGTCTTGTCCTCGAGGCTGACTCTCCATGAACTATAGGAATTTGATCATCAAGTCATTATAATCCTTCAAGGCTGACTCTCCATGAACTCTAGGAATTTGATCATCAAGTCATTATAATCCTCCTAGGTGGCATCTTTTGCAGATAGATTTGCCCACTATACTAGCACCTCAGTAGCGAGTTATTATTATTAAGTTATAATTCATCGATCAATGATGGCCTTCGACTAGATTTGGAGCTCTCCTTGGGTTGTAATATTCGGCAAGTGATTATGGGCCTTCTCATTTTGCCTCAACTTGGGTTTCAAACATGACACATGGAAAACTAGGTGAATCTGAGAACTAGCGAGTAATTTTAATTTGTATGCCACTGCTCTAATGCACTCCATGATCAGGTAGTGTCCATAGAACCGAGGTGAAAGCTTCATAGATGCACTGGTCTGGACCAATGTTTGCTTATATGGTTGGAGCTGAAGGAAAACCCAATCTCTCACTGAATATTCTCTCTCGCTTTTGTGTTGATTATACTGTTGTTTCATCCTTGCCTAGGCTGTAGAGAGGTTATCTTTTCACAACTTCATAATTTTATCCGTCTTTGAGCTCCCTGTCTACCTGTTCTACTTTAGATGTGCCCAATACATATTTTGGGATTATAGGGGGTAGTTGGCCATATAAAGCCTCATAAGGAATACATTTTGTCGACAAATGATAAGTCATATTATATTACCACTTGGCCTAGGGAAATTACTTTGTCCACTCTTTTAGTTGGTCACTGATGACGCATCTAAGGTATGTCTCCATGCACTTGTTCACCACTTCAGTTTAGCTGTCACTTTGTGGACGGTACGTTGTGCTCATCTTTAATTTAGTACCCTGTAACTAGAATAATTCCATCTAAAATTTACTAGTGAAGACCTTATCATGATTACTTACAATAGATCTTGGCATCCTATAAAATTTTATAATATTCTCCATAAAGATTCGAGCAATGCTAGAAGCGGTATCCTTTGTAAGGCGATCAACCACAACAAGAATTGTACCTCTTCCTTGTGATGAGGGTAGCCTTTCGATGAAATCCATTGATATATCAATTTATATTTAGTCTGGGATGGGTAGAGGTTGTAGCTTTTCGGGGCTTGCCGCTATCTCACATTTATGTTGTTGGCATACATCACATTGCGCTACAAATTCAATAATAATTTTTTCATCCCTACACAATAAAATTTTTGCTTAGTTCTCTTATAGGTTCTAAGGAACCTAGAGTGCACTGCCACTGGTGCAAAGTGTATCTCTTAAAGGATAGTTTTTATGCAAGTAGAATTCGGCACGAACACAATGTATCCCTTATAATGTAAGTCTTTTGAATCCCAACTGTAATGAGCCACGGAGCTTAATTCTTCCTCCAATTTTTTTATAATCTTACTAGTCTCTGAATCATCTCTCCATTCCTTCCTAATGTCCTCGAGAAAATTGTTGGTTGGAAGGGAGATGGCCAAAAATTTAGCTTGTTCATGTAATCGTGAAAGTGCATCTGCAACAACATTTTCTTTCGTTTTTTTGTAAGTTATTTTGTAATCATACCCAAGAAGCTTTGTTACCTATTTTTGCTATTTATAGGAGGATATCTTCTACTCTATAAAATATTTGAAGCTCTAATTGTCAATTTTGATTTGGAAGGGTCGTCCAATCAAGTACGATCTATATTTTGCCACCACATGCATAATTACGAGCATCTCCTTATCGTAAATAGTCATCTTAGATGGAAAGAAGATAACTCCTTATTGGTGTAAGCGAGAGGGCGGCCATCTTGCATAAGAACAACACCAATCCCAACTCCGGAGGCATCAGCTTCAATGACAAAAGTTTTATCAAAGTCGGGTAGTGCTAGTACGGGTGTTATTGTCATGGCTGCCTTAAGTTCATCAAAGGTAGCATAGGCTTTGTCTGATTACTAGAAAGTATCTTTTTTCAGCAAGAATGTGAAAGGTGTACTGATATTTTTATAGTCTTTGACGAATTTATGGTGGTAGCCCATCAAGCCGAGGAAACCGCACAGCAATTTTATATTTTTTGGGGTCAGGTAGCTTTACATTGCCTCGATTTTGGAATGGTCCACTGCCACACCTTCCTCTAATATGATGTGTCTAAGATACTCCACCCTATATTGAAGAAAGCTGCACTTCAATTTTTTGACAAAAAGAACCTGCTCTCGAAGAATCGTCAAAACAAGTCATAAGTGTTGAAAATGACCCTCAAGAGAAGGACCGTAAATGAGGATGTCATCAAAGAAAATCAATACAAACTTATGAAGATAATTCTAGAAAATATCATTCATAAGACCCTGGAAGGTGGAGGGAGTATTAGTGAGACCGAAGGGCATTACCAAAAATTCACTGTCTGAAAGGTGGTTTTCGATATGTCTTCTTCGCACACTCGTATTTGATGATATCCGGATCAAAAGTCCAACTTGGTGAAGACTCGTGCTCCCCTTAAATCATCAAGCAATTTATCTACTACTAGAATAGGGTACTTGTCCTTGACAATTGTACTATTGAGAGCTCAGTAGTTAATGCACATTCTCCATTTTTCGTCCTTCTTTCGTACGAGGAGCACCGATAAAGAGTAGGGGCTGTAACTTGGCGAAATGACTCCTATTTCGAGCATCTCCTTTACAATCCTTTCTATTTCATCTTTCTAGAGATAAAGATACTAATATGGTTGATTGTTTGCTGGAGGTTTGCCTGGAAGAATCAGGATACGATGATCATGCCAATGGGTAGGAGGTAGGCTACGCGATTCATCAAATATATCTGAAAATTCAGCAAGCAAGGGAAGTAGGTTTGGGCCTTCAAATTTGGTTGACTCCCCCATAGATTGTTGCTTAAGTTATATAAAAAATCCATTATATATATACCTTGTGCAAAACTTTATCCATTCATTGTGTGTAAATCGTTGTTATATCGCTCCCTATTTGTCATGCAGTGTCACTTGTTTCCCTTTGTTGTAAAATTTCATGATTAATTTTAAAAAATTTCAAGAAACATCATATAATGTTGTCAACCATTCAATGTTGAGCACAGCCTCATAATCATCAAGAGGAAGAAGGAAGAAATTTGCAATTATCTCTTGGTCCTGCAGCAATAGTTTCACCCGCGGGCACCTGCGATCACACTTCAAAATTCGTCCGTCGACGACCTTAACATCAAACCCATTACAATCCTTAATAGGTAAGGCTATCCAAACAACAACCTTACTATTTATAAATTATTAGTGCTCCTAGTGTCAATAAGAATGGTGATCAGTTGTTGCTTGAAGTCCTCCTACTTTCATTATTTGTGGGTTCATGTAGCCGATAAGAGTATGCATCGTAAAATCAACCAGCTATTGTCCTTCATCTGTGACCTCTTTTAAATGCTCTTGGACCTCCTCCTCCATGTCTTCAAGGGGTTTAATTAGTATGAGGCACTCCTTTTTATAGCGATTATTGTGACTCCATGGTTTGTCATAATGCCAACAAAGTCCCTTTGTCGATCTATCACGTAGTTATTCTCTCATCAATTTTTTTGGCAATGAAGGATGGCTGAGAGTAGGAGGAGGTTTATACACCATGGGTCTAGGAGTGTCTCTCATCCTCTGAGCATCTTGGTTGAACTACTCCTCTTAGATTCTAGTGAAAGAAATTGTGGCCAATACGATGCGGGGTTATCGCTCCTTGTCTCTCACCACTGATGGTCTTGTAGAGCAATCATAAATGGCAGCTTTAAGAAGATTGTTGGGGAACCTCAGCAGATGCATCACATCCACAGTGAAAATCAAAATAAAAAACTAGTTTTTCACGTAGATCAAATCATCATATAAAATATTGGGGTCGCAAGAAAAACCATAAAAATCAAAAACCACGATATGTGAGAGATTGATTTTACCTAAGGAGATCATATATCCCTGTATTATAAATCTGGATAGAGAAGATGAAGGAGATCAAGCATCCTCCTCTTTAGCGATATCCACATGATAGATCTCTACAATGAAACCCCTCCAATATGATCTCGCAACTCTTGCACAAAGGGAGGGAGGAGAATAGGAGGTGGTGGCTAAAGCTACAGCCTACAAACCATGAGTCTCCCCTCCTATTTATAGAGAGCCACCAAAAATCCTAGGGCTCCTGCCTTAGTAGATATTGGATCTTCATTTAATTATCGACTAACCTTACATTATTGGATCTCTATCCAATAATCTCCTTAGGCCTCTAATTGGGCCTTAATCAAGAAGCCCATCAGCATATAGTCTCATATAATAAGAATAGGGGCTAATTTGATCTTCATTCAATCATCTATTCAATGAAGCATCCCCCATGTGTGTGTGGCCCTCTAGGCCCGATACCGAGCTGCCCATGAGTCACTCCCATCAAAACTCCTTCTGATATAGTGAATTATTATCCCCAAAATAATTCACTTGTACTAGGCCACTACGCCATAATCCCTAGACAGTAGTACATAAGGATCGAATCCATCGGACATGTCTGTCCACAGTTACCGTGTATCTATAATCCCTCATCCAACTAATATCCTAGAGACCATATATTGGACATAGTACTGTCAGGTCACATACGAAATCCGTCAAAGTCTTGTTCTAATCAGATTCTCTTGGAGAACTCTTTCTCTCTCAATCTGAATGACCCTGTCCAGGGATTTGTTTGATAAGCACATATGGGATATTCCTCTCGTGATATGAGAGTGGATGATCCTCTATTAACACTCAATTGCCTTCATAAGGTTGGCTATCAATTCCCGATAACCAACTATACCAGATCTGGAACTTTCTAAACCTATAAGTCTGGCATAAAAGAAAGGAGTACTCATACAAGACATCATTGGTATCTCAAGTCTAAGAACCAGATACACAACTAGGACTATGGCATCGCTGTCTGACATTAGGTATCATCAACCATATAGTATTCCATAAGTGGATCAATCAGTGAACTTATTCTCTAATGAACACATGTACTATATCCTTAGTGTCTCCACACAAGTGGCTGTGAGACTTATCGCCTCTATTATATGGATAGGTATATAATACACCCGTCTGTCCGATTATCTCGATATCCCTCTCGAGTAATTTATGACTAGGATTATTCAGAATCTGTGTTTAAAGGTGAATCAATCTCATTCTCGTGATCTCATCACGATCTGATTTCCATTGTACAAAACCAAGGACATCACAATATATGTGTTACAGATAATATAATGTGACAATATGTCAATATTAATCATAAGCAAAAAGATCACACAGTGTGTCACACATGCCATCACTCACATGATTGGCTTGCAAGGCACCTATAACCAGCAATCTCTCACTTCACTAAGAGTCAGTCGCCTATGTGTCTGATCTCTATCAGACCCCTATGATGCTCAAATACAATCTGAGTCAATGGCTTCGTTAGTAGATCTGTAATATTATCTTCAGATGAAACTCTTTCCATTGCTATATCTTTATGGGCTATAATCTCTCTTATTAGATGGAACCTCCTCAGAACATGCTTAGACTTCTAATGAGACCTAGGTTCCTTCGCTTGAGCGATCGCCCCGTTATTGTCGCAGTATATGGGAATTGGTTCTATGCTGCTTGGTACGACTCCCAAATTGTTTATGAACTTCTTCATCCAAAGTCCTTCCTTTGTTGCTTCTACTGCAGCAATATATTTCGTCTCTATGGTCGAGTTAGTAGTAGTATCTTGCTTGAAACTCTTCTAGCTTACTACTCCTCCATTCATGGTGAAAATATACCCTAAATTTGACTTGCTATCATCAATGTCAGACTAAAAACTCGAGTCCGTATGGCCCTCAACCTGGAGGCTACCACCTCCATATATAAGTAAAAGATCCTTAGTCCTTCTCAAGTACTTAAGGATACACTTTACTGCCTTCCAGTGTTCTAAACCTGGATCTACTTGATACCTGCTCGTGACACTCAGAGCATGTGCTATATTAAGCTTGGTACAGAGCATCACATACATTATAGACCCTATCGCTGAAGCATAAGGTATCTTATCCATGTTTGCCCTTTCTTCAAGAGTCTTTGGGGACATACTCCTAGAAAGTGATATTCCATGTCTCATCGATATGAGACTTCTCTTGAAATTTTTCATGCCAAACCTTTTGACAATGGAGTCTATGTACCTAGACTGAGACAAACCAAGCATCCTTTTGAATCTATCTCTATAGATCTAGATGCCCAAAATATAGGATACTTCCCCTAAGTTTTTCATGGAGAAGTTTCTAGATAGCCAAGCCTTTACAGTGGAGCATTCCTACATCATTCCTAATGATTAGGATATCATCCACATATAGCATCAAGAAGATAACAGCGCCTCCACTTACCTTCCTATACACACAAGGCTTAACGAAGTCATAAGATCTAATCACCTTATCAAATCTTATGTTCAAACTTCAAGAAGCTTCCTTCAATCCATAAATGGATCTAAGCAACCTACATATTTTATCTGGACTCTCTTTGAATAAGAATCCCTCTGGCTATATCATATACACCTCCTCCTCGAGGTTGCCATTGAGGAATGCCATTTTGACATCCATCTGCCATATCTCATAGTCATAGCATGCTACAATGACCAAAATAATTCTAATGGACTTAAGCATGGCTACAGGTGAAAAGGTTTCGTCATAGTTAACTTCTTATCTTTGATGATATCCTTTAGCTATCAACCTTGCTTTATAGGTCTCTACCTTTCCATCTACTCCGATCTTCTTCTTGAAGATCCATTTGCAGCCGATAGGTACAATACCCTCATGTGCATCCACAATGTTCTAAACCTTGTTAGAGTACATGGAATCCATCTCAGAATTCATGGCTTCTTGCCACTTCCCAGAGTCTATACTCATAATAGCCTTATCATAGGCCTGAGGATTAACATCCTGAGAGTCATCTCCATTGATATGTCCCACATATCTTTCAGGAGGGGAAGATACTCTAGTAGACCTACGTAAAAGTAAAATTTATGTGTTAGGTACCTGAATATACTCGGGCTTTAGAATCGTCCTTGGGCTAGGTTTTCCAACCTTGCTCAATTTTGTCTCACTCCCACTATTTTCACTAAGAATGTGTTCCTTCTAAGGAACACAGTTCTCTTGGTAACAAAAATCTTTCGGTCTTTGGGATGATAGAAATAATACCCACAAGTTTTCTTTGGGTATCCCACGAATGTGCATCATTCTATCCTTGATTCTAACTTATCGAGGTTGTGTCTTCTAACGTGGACAGGACAGCCTCAAATCTTAACAATCTTAAGATCAGACTTCTTTCCTATCCATATCACATATAGTGTATATATTACCGACTTTGATGGAACTCTGTTCAGAAGGTAAGCTGCAGTTTCTAGGGCATACCCCTAGAATGAGATGGGTAGGTTAGCGAAACTCATCATGGATCGCACCATGTCTAATAGCGTGTGATTTATCCTTTCTGATTCACCATTGAGCTGAGGTGTATAACACTGGGATAGAATCCCATTGTCCTTAAGGAAATGGGTGAACTCCGTACTCAAGTACTCTCCTCCACGATCTGATCGAAGAGTCTTAATACTCTTTCCAATTGGTTCTCTACCTCATTCTTATATTCCTTGAATTTCTCGAGTGCCTCAGATTTGTACTTCATTAACTACACGTGTCCATATCTAGAGAAATCATCAGTTAATGTAAGGAAGTATAAGTAACCACCTATAGCCTGAGTCGACATGGGACCATAAATATCACTATGTATGAGTTCCAATAACTAGATGACTCTCTTTCCAGTTCCACTAAAAGGAGAGTTGGTCATCTTTCCACGAAGTCAAGATTCGCAAGTTGCATATGTCTTATAGTTAAATGGATTTAAGTATCCATCTTTTAGTAATTTTTGAATCCTTCCCTCATGTATATGACCTAGCATATAGTGCCATAGGTATGCATTATTCACCTTATCTTTTTTCCTCTTAGATATATTTATATCTATAATATGTGGAGAAGTGTCTAACATATATAAGCCATTTATAATGGTTCCTCTAGCGATGATCTCATCATCCATAATTATTGAACAACTATTGTTCTCAAAAACTAATTTATATCTACTAATTATCAAACAAGAGATAGAAATAATATTTTTGATAATAGAGGGAACAAAATAGTATGCATCTAATACAATAATAGGCAGATGTAGGGTGACCTCTCCAACAGCAACTGTAACAACTCTTGCTTCATTGCCCATCTTGAGGTCCATCTCACCTCTAGCCAATCTCCTAGGTCTTGCCAGAACTTGCAATGAATTACAGATATGATAAACACTCCCGGTATCCAATACTCATGTGTTATTATGAAAATCTGATAAGTGGAGATTGATCATGAATATACCTGAAGCTTCTCCAAACTTCTGCCTTGCCTTCTCTATAGGGTAGTCCTTACAGTTCCTCTTCCAATGCTCATCTTGGCCATAGTGGAAGCACTGTCCTTTATCCTTTCCTAGGTATTTATTAGCAATATTTTCATTTCCTGGTCTTTCTTTGCCCTTGCCCTTCTTAAGGGTCTTGCTAGCTTTCCTTTTCTTTTTTGTCTCACCAATATAGAGAACTGGCTTCTCCTTCTTGATGGTAATCTCAACTTCTCTCAACTTATTGAAGAGCTCAGGGAGAGTCACCTCAAACTTGCTCATGTTAAAATTCATGATGAAGTGAGAAAATAAATCTGGTATGGAGTGAAGTATAAGATCAATGCACAAGATATCCTCTAGGACTATTCCTAGACTTGTGAGTTTCTTGATCCACTCTAGGCTTAGAAGATTCTCTTAGATATCTCAAATCTTTGAGTTATTCCCTGTTTCTCAAACAACTGGCAGAGATGAATGATAGAATTTGTATCCATGCCTGATGTTACCTCTATAACTCAAAAGTCATGGAAGCTAACATATAATATTTTGCCAACGTAAAATCATCTATGTACTTCACATAGCGAGCGATCTCATCCTCACTTGCCCCTTCATCTGACGTAGGCATAATTGTATCAAGGACGTATACGATTTTTTTCACTATAAGAATAATTCTCAAATTACGGAGCCAATCTGTATAGTTTGGACCAGTGAGGCGGTTGGCATCAATTATGCCACGTAGGAGGTTTGTGAGCAACATGTTTCTGACAAAACAAGATATAGAAAATCATAAATAACATACAGATTTTATAGAAAATACTAATTAAGATATGGACTTCTATCTTAATGTACTCCCACTATTTTCTTAGCGAATCACGTGACACCCTCGACACATGAGATGAAAGTCTCCGGTAGACTCCTAGTGGGGATCGAGATCCATTTGGCATCTTAGTACAATCTCGAGGGACTCGACCAATTACACTAAGCTCAAAAGGTAGGCAACTCTTGCCAATCACAACTTCTTCTGATTCCTATCATGTTCGGCCTCTGAATCATCATAGTCTCGAGAGATTCAACCAACCATGACGTTTAATTAAGTCATCACTATCATTACAAAATGAGTCTAATTTGATGATATGCTGATATGACTCTAGTAGGGTAGAGTCCTAATCATCTTAGTACTAGTAAATTAAAACCTTGTTAGATTATAATAAAGCTACTCCTATCTTATAAAGGAGTATGGCTAGAGTTTAGATTAGCCCTTAGGGCTTAGTAGCTGCCACACCTCTTATTGGGTTGGTCAGCTAGGGTTTTCCCCTGCTTAGGTCGGCTATAGAGCCACTTAGTCACCTCATGTTCCTATTAAGGCAGGTTGGCTATAGGAGGGATAAAGTGATAATTTTACTTAGGTAAGTACCCCCTTAGGCTAGGGTTTTGATTCCTATATAATGGTGCAGCCATCCTCTCTCTTGAATTAAGTGATTATTAATTTTATTTCAGCCTTGTGCCGAATCTAGGAGGGAGGAACCCCTACAACGTTCCAAGGGTTGATCCCCCTCAAGGATCAAAATCTATAGATCTCCATCCGGGGTTCCATCATATAGTATCAAAGCAGTGATCTTGCTGCCCCTGTAGCCATCATCCACGTCTCCACCTTCCCAAGCAATTCCCATAATTGCTGTGACACGCGCCTCCACCTTCCACCCCAGCCGAAGATTAAATCAGTCTGTCGTTTCCCCCTATGTTTGATCTGAAAATCTGATATTGTTTTTATTATCCATACCTCTTCAATACTTCAAGATTCTTTACTTTATACGTTAAATATTTTTTTCAAATTTTATCCACTATAAATTTCATTTGTTGTAAACGTTATCATTGTTACGAAGGCGGAACACTGCATAAATTTTCAGCCATGTTTTTGCCTCTTGAAACTTGCTTATTCCTTCTCCTTTCTGGCTAAAATTTTTATACAATTCTCAAGATCAAGTTGGGTTTCATCTGGATTTGATTTCATAAAAAAACTCCTTCTAGAACTGATTTTCTTATACAATCTTTCACCATCATGCATTTCTGAAATTTTACAACGAAGGAATCTGTCTTGCATCTTTTGCCCCTATTTCCCTACTGTTATGCTGCCAAAATTTCATCAAAGTTTCTACTAGTATTGACAACATCTAAACCAAGGGTTTCTGTATAATTTTCTTAAATATTCCTCTGGAATTTATGTTAAGAAGTCATCATTTCTCCAATGTAAAAACTAGTTCAGTAGGATAGCACATCGCAACACTTATTTTCACCAAATTCTATTAGATTTGAGTGCTATTTTTATGAGATTTTGGACTCTCTTTTCCTCATCTCCAAACCCTACCATCCTCACTAAAAACCCTTCCAAATGTTACCCTAAACTAAATCCAAATAGCCCCCCAAATCAGCTTACAAAATCACAGCCCAAATCAGCTACCCAAATCAGCTCCACAAAACCACAACCCCAAATCGCACCCAAAACAGCCACAAACCGCACCCAAAAACTGAAGCCTTCGGTCCACCAACCTTTCAGCCATCCAATCTCCCTTGTCCCTTCAATCGCAGCATGCATCTTTTGCTGCCCAACACTGCCAATAGGAACTTCTTGCTGCCATCCTCCTTGATCATAGCCAATAGCGATTCTTACGGCAAAAAGCTACCAGTGGTGATCTTTCGCTACAATCTGTTTACATCGTAGCCTGCAACAAATTAAACACAATAGCATCCGTCTCTCACTCCATATCGCTGCTGCCCTCCTTTGCAACAGTCGTGTACATCACTGCCTCATCTTCCTCCTATTGCAACTGCACCCTTGCTGCAACCAACACCACTTGCAGCCACGAAGTCACACCGCAGTTGCTTCAATGTTCCTGTTGCCCTTTTCTTCCTCTGTCATCACTGCTACCTTCTAACTCAGATCTCTTGGCTACCATCTTTCAATAAATATCAGCCATCTAAAAAATCAAAGCCTCGACGATATTGCAGCATCAACATTACAGCATCACCGAAGGACCGTAGCCGACGTTACTACTACTATTTTCTTCCTCCACCATTGTTGCTACCCTTGTCTGCCATCCTCCACTTGGAGACTTCACCATTGTAGCCCTGACATTGCTACCATTGTTGCCTTTAGCCTAAAGATTGTAGCTACACTCTTTAATTGGGATTTGACAGGTTGGAGATCCTTACATCATGACATTAGTGGGCTTATTCGAAGCCAAATTAGAGGCTCTTGAGATACGTATGGATGTTAAATTACGTACCCTCTTTAAGGAGTTTAGATTGGGTTGATCACTAAGCCCAATAAGATCACAACGCGGTGTAAATTTGGATTGTAAAAAGAACCTTAGCGAAGAACTAGAGATCATCTATCAAACCTCCACCATCCAAGAGTACTAAACCAGGTTTGAAAGGTTATATAATCAAACTTATGATTGGTCTAAAAAATAGATATTAAGGACTTTTATTAAGGGCTTGAAGCCGGAGATTTAGGAAGAAGTTAAAGCGTGATAGCCGTACACACTTAAGGCATCCATCTCCTTTGCGCGACATCAAGAGGAGCGATTGAACTATGAAGCTCAGAAGACTAGAGTTGCTCCCCGAGCAGCGGCACCAAAGCTTTCACCTCCTCCTACTATCAGTCGACCCCCTCAGCCATAAAAATTAACAAGAGAAGACCTTCATGATGGATCGATAAAGGGCCTATGTGGGTATTGTGATAAACTGTGGAACCTAAAACATAAATATAAAAAGGAGACACCGCTGATGATTACATCTACTGAAGAACCCAAACTTGAAGATACGATTCTCGAGCCCAAGGAGAAGGATACACCACAATTGGCCACCCGCATGGTCCCTACCTTAGCCAACTACACCAACCTGCAAACATTGAAGATCGAAGGATTTCTTGAGCAGCAGTCCATCATCATCCTCATCGATGTCGGGAGCACACATAACTTCATGAGCAATAAGGTTGCTGCCCACTTAATGCTTCAAAAAGAATATTACAATGGTTTCAAAGTCAAGGTAGCTAACGGCCAAATTCTGAAGTGTAACCAGAAGTGGCCGTGGGTAAAACTGATCCTACAGGAGCAAGACATAGTTACTGATTTTTTCCTCCTCCCTCTTGATGGTTTTGATATAGTACTTACCATTGATTGGTTGTCCACAATTAGAGATATTTTCTGAAATTTTTTTAAGCTAATCATGAAATTTTTCAAAAAAGAAAAGTATGTGATTCTACAAGGGAGCCTAGTGACTACAACCATAACACAACACTTGGAAGGGCTACCAAAAGAAAAATCCATTGGTTTCCCAATTAAAATTCAAGGATTTTATGAGATTAAAGATAAGAACCCTCTCCCACAGCTTACTGAAATTTTGGGCATCTCCACCAAATCGAGCCGATTACCTCCTCTAAAGTTGTCTGACCCCCTTATGCTGAACAAGCCGAAACTTCTACTAGTCATTCCTCGGTCAAATTGTTGTATACGACCTCAGAAGGTGGAAGATAAAAGGGGTTTCCAAGAGATGATAGAGACATGGATTATTCGGCCATGCTTATTCTTAGTTACAGGTGCCCTGTAAGCCAATCGCGTGAGTGATGGCACGTGTGACACGTCGTGTGATTTTTTTACTTATGATTAATATTAGCATATTCTCATATTATATTATTTGTTACATATATATTGTGATTTCCTTGGTTCTCTGCAATGGGAATCGGATCATGATGAGATCACGATAATGAGATCGATTCACCTTTAAACACAGATCATAAATAATCTTGGTCATAGGTTACTCGAGAGGGATATTAAGATAATCGGACAGATTGGTGTACTATATACCCATCCATATAATGGGGCTACGGCCACCTGTAGGAAGGGCCACGGGCGAGGCGAGTCGCACGGCACGACTAGGCGGCCCACAAGGGCAATTGCAGCTCCATAAGGGGTGGCTGCCGCGCGCAAGGAGGTTGCCAATAGACCACCCACGCTCTCACGCAGGGCTGGTAATGCGAGAGAGAGAGGCTAGGACATCCTTTTGAGAAAAGGACAATCCTACCCCTCTAAATTTTAAAAATTCCAAGGACTATCCTCATGTACAAAATTCCAAAAATACCCTTGATAATTTTAAAATTTTTGAGCATGTCCTGATTTTTAGAAAAATAATTAATTAAATATTTTAATTAATTATTATATATATCTAGTAATCCTACATATGATGTGATGTATGATGTGGATGGATGATCATAAGTCATGTGTTATGATGTGTGTAATTGTGATTATTATTATTATTAGGGCTTGTGAGCCTATATTTTTCTCATTTATTATTGAGCCTGCGTACCTGTGATTATTTGTAATTACATGAAGAGGCACAGTGGGAGCATGGAGGTGCCAGCGGGACCTACAATGCCATGGCGGAAGATTATGACGTATAGTGATGTGACGATCCGACGGAACCAATGATGACGAGATCAACAATCACAGGCCATGGAGATGCGCCAATGCACACATAGATCCTATTGTGAGTGATTAGGCCCATTGGCTCGGGGTTAATCATATTATGTGATGGCTCATGATCCTCTGGTGTGGCTTGTATATGTGATGTGTTATACACCTGCTAGATATATGTATATATTAAATATGTATATGTGTAACACGACATATTAGGAGACTGATACGAAACAAAAATCCCTCTTACGATAATATTAAGTCGGTAAGCGTGAGGAAATAAGATTGACCCACGTGGCCTTATATCGTTATAAGAAAAAATTAAATCATGACATAGGTTGAGTTGGTCAAGTCTCTCGAGGCACACCTATCTACGTGATCGAGTTCTTACTTACGACATAGAGATGTCACCGGTGACCTAAGGACATGGTAAGCTTGGTCGAGTCCCTCGAGGGCATATCACCAAATCATACTCATCTTGTAATAATGGTGATGACTTAACTGAATATCATGATTGGTCGAGTCCCTCAAGACCATGATGATTCAAAGATCGAATGTGACGGGAATCATAAGGAGTTGTGATTAGCAAGAGTTGCCTACCTTTTGGGTTTAGTGTAATTAGTCGAGTCCCTTGAGGTTGCACTAAGATGCCAATTAGATCCCGATCCCACTAGGAGTCTGCCGGAGACTTCCGTCTCACGTGTCGAGGGTGTCGCGTGATTCGCTAAGAAAATAGTATGAGTACATTAAGATAGAAGTCCATATATTAATTAGTATTTTCTATAAAATCTGTATGTTATTTATTTTTGTTATATCTTGTTTTGTCAGAAACGTGTCACTCACAAACCTCCTACGTGGCATACTTGATGTCAACCGCCTCACTGGTCCAAACTATACAAAAGAGAATTATTCTCACGGTGGAGAAAATCGTATATGTCCTTGATATAATTCTTCCCACACCGGAAGAAGGGGCAAGCGAGGATAAGATCGTTCGCTATATAAAGTATATAGATGATTCCATGTTGATAAAATGTTACATGTTAGCCTCTATAACTCTTGAGTTACAAAGACAATATGAGAGCATAGATGTAGATTCTATCCTTCTTCATCTCCACCAGCTATTTGAGAAACAAGGAAGAACTCAAAGATATAAGATATCTAAGAAACTCTTTCAAGCCAGAATGACAGAAGGGACATCGGTTGAGAACCATGTCCTAAAGATGATAGAGTGGATCGAGAAACTCACAGGTCTAGGAATAGCCCTAGAGGATAACCTGTGTGTTGATCTTATACTTCAGTCCCTACCAGATTCCTTTTCTCACTTCATCATGAATTTTAACATAAGCAAGTTTTAGGTCACTCTCCCTGAGCTCCTCAATATGTTGAGGGAAGCTGAAAGTGCTATCAAGAAGGAGAAGCCAGTTCTCTATATTTGTGAGACCAAAAAGAAAAGGAAGGCCAACAAGACCCTTAAGAAGGACAAGGGTAAAGAAAGACTAGGTAAGGCAAAGGTTGCTAAGAAATACTTGGGAAAGGACAAAGGACAATACTTCCATTATGGCCAAAATGGATATTGGAAGAGGAACAAGGACTACCTTGTAGAGAAGGTGAGATAGAAGCTTGGAGAAGCTTCAGATATATTCATGATCAGTCTCCACTTGTTACATTTTCATGATAACACATGGGTATTTCATACCGGGAGTGTTTATCATATCTATAATTCATTGCAGGTTCTGGTAAGACCTAGGAGATTGGCTAGAGGTGAGATGAACCTCAAGATGGGTAATGGAGCAAGAGTTGCTATAGTTGTTGTTAGAGAGGTCACCCTACATCTGCCTGGTGGAGCTATTATTGTATTAGATGTATGCTACTTTGTTCCCTCTATTATCAAAAATATTATTTCTATCTATTGTTTGACAATTAGTGGATATAAATTAGTTTTGAGAATAATAATTATTCAATAATTATGGATGATGAGATCATCACTAAAGAGACCCTTATAAATGACTTATATGTGTCAGACATTTCTCCACATATCATGAATATAAATTTGTCTAAGAGGAACAGAGATGAGGTGAATAATGCATACCTATGGCATTATAGGCTAGGTCATATTCATAAAGGAATGATTCAAAAGAGGCTGAAAGATGAATACTTAGATCCATTTGACTATGAGACATATGCAACTTACGAACCTTGCCTTCATGGGAAGATGACCAACTCTCGTTTTAGTGGAACTGGAGAGAGCCATCGAGTTATTGGAACTCATACATAGTGATGTATGTGGTCCCATGTCGATTTAGGCAATAGGTGGTTACTCATACTTCACTACATTCACTGATGATTTCTCTATGTATGGATATATGTACTTAATAAAGTACAAATCTGAGGCCTTCGAGAAAATAGGGGAATATAAGAATGAGGTAGAGAATCAAATTGGAAAGAGTATTAAGACTCTTCAATCAGATCGGGAAGGAGAGTACTTGAGTATAGAGTTCACCTATTTCCTCAAGAACAATGGGAGTCTATCCCAGTGGACACCTCCTTATACACCTCAACTCAATAGTGTATCAGAAAAGAGGAATCGTATGCTGTTAAAGATGGTACGGTCCATGATGAGTTTCACCGACCTACCCATTTCATTTTGGGGGTACATCCTAGAGACTATAGTTTACCTTCTGAAGAGAGTTCCATCAAAGTTGATAGTGTCTATACCATATGAGATATAGAAATGAAAGAAGCTCGATCTTAAGATTGTTAAGATTTGGGGCTGTCTTGCCCACGTTAGAAGACACAACCCCGATAAGTTGGAATCAAGGATAAAATTGTGTACATTTATGGGATACCCAAAGGAAATGTGTAGATATTATTTTTATCATCCCAAAGACTGAAAGGTCTTTGTTTCCAAGAGAGCTGTGTTCCTTGAGAAGGAACATATTCTTAGTGGAAACGATGGGAGTGAGATAGAATTGAGCGAGGTTGGAGAACCTAGCTTAAGCACTATTCAAGAGACCGAGTCTCTTCAGGTACCTAACATACAAGTTCTAACTTTACATAGGTCTAATAGAGTATATCACCCTCCTGAAAGATATGTGGGACATATCAATAGAGATGACTCTCAGAATATTGATCCTCAGACCTCCGAGGAGGCTATTATGAGTATAGACTCCGGGAAGTGACAAGAAGCTATGAATTCTGAGATAGATTCTATGTACTCTAACAAGGTTTAGAACTTGTGGATGCACCTGAGGGTATTGTACCCATTGACTGCAAATGGATCTTCAAAAAGAAGATCAGAGTGGATGGAAAGGTAGAGACCTATAAAGCAAGATTGGTAGCTAAATGATATCGTTAAAGACAAGGAGTTGACTATGACCAAACCTTTTCACCTATAGCCATGCTTAAGTCTGATAGAATTATTTTGGCCATTACAACACACTATGACTATGAGATCTAGTAGATGAATGTCAAAACAATATTCCTCAATAGCAACCTCGAGGAAGAGGTGTATATGATACAACTAGAGGGATTCGTATCCAAAGAAAGTCCAGATAAAGTGTGCAGGTTGTTTAGATCCATTTATGGATTCAAGCAAGCTTCCCAAAGTTGGAACATAAGATTTAATGAGGTGATCAGATCTTATGACTTCGTTAAGAACGAAGATGAGCCTTGTGTGTATAGGAAGGTAAGTGGAAGCGCTATCACCTTCTTGGTGCTATATGCAAATGACATCCTAATCATTGGGAATGATGTAGGAATGCTCTCTATAATAAAGGTTTGGCTATCTAGAAACTTACCCATAAAAGACTTAGGGGAAGTATCCTATATTTTGGGAATCCGGATCTATAGAGATAGATCCAAAAGGATGCTTGGCTTGTCCCAGTCTAGGTACGTAAACTCCATTATCAAAAGGTTTAGCATAAAAAATTCTAAGAGAGGTCTCATACCGATGAGACATAGAATCACTTCTAGGAGTATGTCCCCAAAGACTCCTAAAGAAAGGGCAGACATAGATAAGATACCTTATACGTCAGTGATAGGGTCTATCATGTATACGATGTTATATACTAGGCCTGATATAGCATATGCTCTGAGTGTCACGAGCAGGTATCATGCAGATCCAGGTTTAAAACACTAAAAGGCAGTAAAGTGTATCCTTAAGTACTTGAGAAGGACTAAGGATCTTTTACTGGTATATGGAGGAGGTAGCCTCCAGGTTGAGGGCTACACAAACTCAAGTTTTCAGTCTGACATTGATAATAGCAAATCAAATTCAGGGTATATTTTTACCATGAATAGAGGAGCAGTAAGCTTGAAGAGTTCCAAGTAAGATACTACTGCTGACAAACCATAGAGGTAGAATATATTGCTACAGCAGAAGCAACAAAGGAAGGGGTATGGATAAAGATATTCATCAAAGATTTGGGGCTCGTACCAAGCAACGTAGAACTAATTCCCATATACTGCGACAATAATGGGGCGATAGCTCAAGCGAAGGAACCCAAGTCTCATCAGAAGTCTAAGCATGTTCTGAGGAGGTTCCATCTGATAAGAGAGATCATAGCCCGTAAATATATAGCAATAGAAAGAGTTTCATCCAAAGATAACATTGTAGATCCACTAACGAAGCCATTGGCTCAGATTGTATTTGAGCGTCACAGCGGTCTAATGGGGATCGGACACAGAGGTGATTGGCTTTAGGTCAAGTGGGAGATTGCTAGTTACAGGTGCCCTGCAAGCCAATCACGTGAGTGATGGTACATGTGACACACTGCGTAATCTTTTTTTTTATAATTAATATTGTCATATTCTCATATTATATTATTTGTTGCATATATATTGTGATGTTCTTGATTCTTTGTTATGAGAATCGGATCGTGATTAGATCATGATAATGATATCAATTCACCTTTAAACACAGATCTTAAATAATCCCGATCATAGGTTACTCGAGAGGGATATTGAGATAACCTGACAGATCGGTGTACTATATACCTATCTATATGATGGAGGCGGCTAGTCTCATAGCCACTTGTGTGGAGACACTAAGGATATAGTACAGGTGCTCATTAAAGAATGAGTTCATTGATTGATCTGCTTATGGAATGTTGTATGGTTAATGATACCTAATGTCAGATAGCGATTTCATAGTTCCACTTATGTATCTGGTCCTTAGACTTGAGACACCAAGGATGCCTTGTATGAATACTCCTTTCTTTGACGCCAGACTTACAAGTTTCGAAAGTTCTAGATCTAGTACAGTTGGTTATCGGGATTAGTACCAACCTTATGAAGGCAATTGAGTGTCAATAAAGGATTATCCACTCTCGGTATCATGAGAAAAATATCCCATATGTGCTCACTTAGACAAATCCCTGGCCAGGGTCATTTAGATTGAGAGAGAAGAAGTTCTCTGGTAGAATACGAATAGAGCAAGACAAACTGATTCTGTATGTGACCTAATAGTACCATATCCAATATACAGTCTTTGGGATATTATTTGGATGAGGGATTATAGATATATGGTAACTGTGGATAGATAAGTCCGACGGATTCGATCCCCTTGTACCGTTTGGGGACTATGGCGTAGTGGCCTAGTACGTCCATAGTCGATGAGTCGAGTAAATTATTATGAGGATAATAATTCACTATATCAGAAGAAGTTCTGATGGGAGTGACTCATAGCCAGCTCGGTATTAGGCCTAGAGGGTCACACACATATGGTGAATGCTTCAGCGAATAAAGGATTGGATGAAGATCTAATTAGCCCCTATTCTCATTAAATGAGACCCTATACTAATAGACTTCTTGCTTAAGACCCAATTAGAGGCCTACGAAGATTATTGGATAGAGATCCAATAATACAAGGTTAGTGGGTTATTGGATGGAGATTCAACACCCACTAAGGCAAGAGCCCTAGGGTTTTTGGTGGCTCTCTATAAATATGAGGGGAGACTCATGGTTAATAGGCTGCAGCTTTAGCCACCACCACCTATTCTCCTCCCTTTGAGCAAGAGTTGCAAGATCAGATTAGAGGAGTTTCGCTGCAAAGATCCATCATATGGATACTGCTAGAGAGGATGACGCTTGACCTCCTTCATCTTCTCCATCCGGATCTGGAATATAAGGATATACGATCTCCCTAAGTAAAATCAATCTCTCACACATTGTGGTTTTATCAGTTTTATCAATTTTTGCATTTTTCTCGCGACCCCAATCTTTTGCATAATGATTTGATCTGTATGGAAAACTGGTTTTTGTTTTGATTTTCACTGCGCATGTGATGCACCAGTTGAGGTTTCCCAATACTTATTTCCTGCAACGACACGTCTCTATATCCTTTTCCCCAGAGATAAGCTACTTCTAAAGTATTATATCCTGTCGAACTCACTATGGTTGCTGATGCAGCACTTCCAGATCTCAGGTGACTTCCACGACTTTCCCTAGGATCGGACCATAATGCTTAAAGACTTCCTTGATGATGACCTTCGATCTATAGCCCAAGACTGTGAGAAAATTGAGCCCCTCCAGTGGCAAAATAAGAAAAGGAGAAGGATCATTTGTAGGACTCAATGAAGCATAAACATCATCCCTCTCATTATAAAGAAAGATACACCACCTTGGCCGAGTGGAACTATAGCCCTCACGACCATGATGTCATCAACACCAAATCATAGCTAGATGTTTATTATTCGAGTAGACACATCCAGAGTGGGGGTTAGCACTATCCTCATGCAAGATGGTTAACAATACAAAGAAGTAAAAATGAGCCCTAAAAAATCACCACTCCTACCCACCTCAGACTCAGATCGGGCTCACACCACTAGAGATTTTATCATAAGACAACCCTCACTCCAAAAGAAGGCATAACTACTATTACAGAGCAACCACGTGATAACCCATGTAAGGAAGAAACTTCCCCCTGACAAATGCCAGAGCAGAAGAAAGTTTCCTGAGAAAGATCAAGTCTTCCTTCATCTCTAACTCCACCAGCATGAAATTCAAGTCTCAAGAAAATGGTCTCCTCATTTCTTTAGGCCTTGCAAAATTAGGGATCACATTGGGGCCCTAACCTGAAGATCAAATTCATGCACCAGATCAAGATTACAGTTGATACACCAGGTATCCCACCTCAAATAGAAATTTAAAGAAGATGACTCGGCCGAAATCCTTCCAACTAACATCACATCTGATGAGGAGACCAAAGTTCAGTTAATGATAGCATGGGAGTCACAAAAGGAGTTAAAGATCCAGTTTTCAGAGTTTATGGACCCTCAGCCTTGAGGACATGGCCGATCTGAAGAGGGCGAACTTGATAGGACTCCAGCAGGGTTTAGTCCTAATCATCTTAGTCCTATTAGATTATAATAAAGCTATTCTTATGTTATAAAGGAGTATGGCTAGGGTTTAGATTAGCCCTTAGGGCTTAGTAGCCTCCACACCTCTTACTGGGTTGGTCAGCTAGGGTTTTCCCCTACTTAGGTCGGCCATACAGCCACTTAACCACCTCCTATTCCTATTAAGGCAGGTTGGCTATAGGAGGGGTAAAAGGATAATTTTACTTAGGCAAGCACCCCCTTCGGCTAGGATTTTGATCCATATATAATAATGTATCTGTCCCCTCTCTTGAATCAAGCAACTATCAATTTTATTTCAGCCTTGTGTCGAATCTCGGAGGGAGGAACCCCTACGGCGTTCAAAGGTTGATCCCCCTCAAGGATCAAAATCTATAGAGCTCCATCTACGGTTCTATCATATGCCCTCGAGGGACTCGACCAAGTATACCATGTCCTAAGGCCACCGGTGACATCTCTATGTCATAGGCAAGATCTCGATCACATAAAAAGGTGAACCTCGAGGGACTCGACCAACTCAATATATGTCGTGATTCAATTTCTTCCTATAACGATGGAAGGCCACGTTGGTCAATCTTATTGTCTCACGCTTACCGACTTAATATTATCTTAGGAGGGGTTTTTGTATTGGTCTCCTAATATGTCGTGTCACATACATACATATTTAATATATATCTAAATCGCATGTAAATATATATATACATATATCTAGTAGGTGTATAACACATCACATATGCAAGCCACACCGGATGATCATGAGCCGTCACCTAATATGATTAAGCACGAGCCAATGGGCCTAATTACTCATAATAGGATCTATGTGTGCATTGGTGTATCTCCATACCCTGTGATTGTTGATCTTGTCATTATCGGTTCCATCGAATCGTCGTATCACCATGCACCGTGATCTTCTACCACGGCATCATGGGTCCCGCTGTAACCTCCACACTCCCGCTATGCCTTTTCATGTAATTATAAATAATCACAGGCACACAAGCCCAATAATAAACGAGAAAAACGTAGGCTCGCAGGCCCTAATAATAATTATTATCATAATTACACACATCATAACACTTGGCTCATGATCATCTATCAACATCATACATCACATGTACTAGATATATATAATAATTAATTAAATTATTTAATTAATTATTTTTCTAGAAATTAGGACATACACAAAATTTTAAAATTGTCAAGGGTATTTTCATAATTCTGGATGAGAGGACAGTCCTCAAAATTTTTAGAATTATTAAGGGTATTTTTGGAATTTTGTATACAATGATAGTCCTCAAAATTTTTAAATTTTAAAGGGGCAGGATCATCCTTTTCTTAAAAGAATGCCCTAACCCCTCTTGCCCCATCTGCGCCGCTGTCGTCGTCGTTGTTGCCCTTGTGCAGGCGCGACTGCCTTGCCCACCGATAGCGACCCTTGCGGTCAGCGCTGCGCCCCTACTAGCGGTAGGGTTGGCCGTGGGCGGTAGCCTCTTGCGAGCGCCCTGTAGTCGGCCCCCTTTATGGGTGTCACACTGCAAGCGGGTGTGCCCGCGAGCAATTGTCGCCCCTATAGGTTGGCTGCAGTCGATCGTGCCTACAGGCGCCGCCCTTGCGGGCTGCTACCCCTGCGACCGGCACCAACCTCCCTTGCAGGTTGGCCTTGGCCACAGCCTGGCCATGGGTGGCCGACCATCCATGGGGACTATCCGTGGCTAGCTGCCCCTCCTCCTCGCTGCCTTAGCTGCGAAAACGCAACAAGTGCTAGTTATAGGTGCCCTGCACGCCAATCACGCGAGTGATGGCACATGTGACACACTGCGTAATCTTTTTGTTTATGATTAATATTGGTATATTCTCATATTATATTATATGTAGCATATATATTGTGATGTCCTTGGTTCTATGCAATGGGAATCGGATCGTGATGAGATCACGATAATGAGATCGATTCATCTTTAAACACAGATCCTAAATAATCTCGATCATAGGTTACTCGAGAGGGACATCAAGATAATCGGACAGACCGGTGTACTATATACATGTCCATATAATAGAGGCGACTGGTCTCACAGCCACTTGTATGGAGACACTAAGGATATAGTACAGGTGCTCATTGGAGAATGAGTTCACTGATTGATCCACCTATGGAATGTTGTATGGTTAATGATACATAATGTTAGATAGTGATTTCATAGTCTCAGTTGTGTATCTGATGCTTAGACCTGAGACACCAAGAATGCCTTGTATGAGTACTCCTTTCTTTGATGCCAGACTTATAGGTTTGGAAAGCTCCAGATCTAGTACAGCTGGTTATCGGGATTGCTAGTCAACCTCACGAAGGTAATTGAGTGTCAATAGAGGATCATCCACTCTCGGTATCATAAGAGAAATATCTCATATATGCTTGCTTAGATAAATCCCTGGTTAGGGTCATTTTGATTGAAAGAAAAGGAGTTCTCCAATAGAATCCGATTAGAGCAAGACAAATTAATTCTGTATGTAACCTGACAGTACCATATCCAATATACGGTCTTTGGGATATTAGTTGGATGAGGGATTATAGATATATGTTAACTGTGGACAGACAGATCCAATGGATTCGATCCCCTTGTACCATCTAGGGACTATAGCGTAGTGGCCTAGTACATCCATAGTCGATAAGTCGAGTGAATTATTATGGCGATAATAATTCACTATATCATAAGGAGTTCTAATGGGAGTAACTCACGGTCAGCTCGGTATCGGGCCTAGAGGGTCACACGCATATGGTGGATGCTTCAACGAATAGAGGATTAGATGGAGATCTAATTAGCCCCTATTCTCATTAGATGAGACTCTATGCTGATGGGCTCCTTGATTAAGGCCCAATTAGAGGCCTAAGGATATTATTGGATAGAGATCCAATAATACAAGGTTAGTGGGCAATTGGATAGAGATCCAATACTCACTAAGGCAGGAGCCCTAGGGTTTTTTGGTGGCACTCTATAACTAGGAGGGGAGACTCTTGGTTGATAGGCTGCAGCCTTAGCCACCACCTCCTATTCTCCTCCCTCCCTCTGAGCAAGAGTTGCAAGATAAGATTAGAGGAGTTTCGCTACAGAGATCCATCGTGTTGATACCACTAGAGAGAGGACGCTTGACCTCCTTCATCTTCTCTATCCAGATCTGGAATACAGTGATATACGATCTCCCTAGGTAAAATCAATCTCTCATATATCGTGATTTTTTGATTTTTGTATTTTTATCGTGACCCCAATCTTTTGCACGATAATTTGATCTACGTGGAAAACTGGTTTTTATTTTGATTTTTGCTGCGCATGTGATGCACCCGCTGTAGGTTTCCTAACAACAAGAACGTGTATAATGATTTTATCCAATTCAATCTCATCACACGTAGTTTAAAACCAATCTTTCGCACGAAAACCTTGGCTTTGATACCACTATTGGGAAACCTCAGTGAGAGCATCACATTCGTAGTGGAAATCAAAAACAAAAAATTGGTTTCCCACATAGATCGAATCATCGTGCAAAAGAATGGGGTCATGAGAAAAACGTAAAAACCAATAAAATCGCGATATGTGAGACATTGATTTTAACTAGGGAGATTGTATATCCCTATATTTCCATATCCGGATAGAGAGGATGAAGGAGGTCAAGCATCCTCCTCTCTAGCAGTATCTACACGATGGATCTCTGTAGTAAAACTCCTCCAATCTGATCTCGTAACTCTTACGCAAAGAATGGGAGGAGAATAGGAGGTGGTGGCCAAAGTTGCAGCCTATCAACCATGAGTCTCCCCTCCTATTTATAGAGAGCCACCAAAAATCCTAGGTCTCCTGCCTTAGTGGGTATTGGATCTTCATCCAATTACCCACTAACCTTATATTATTAGATCTCTATCTAATAATCTCCTTAGTCCTCTAATTGGGCCTTAATCAAGGAGCCCATCAGCATGGAGTCTCATCTAATGAGAATAAGGGCTAATTGGATCTCCATCCAAAGCATCCACCATATACCTCTAAGTCCGATCAGCTGGCGTGAGTCACTCCCATCGAACTTTCGATATAGTGAATTATTATCCTCATAATAATTCACTCGACTCATCGACTATGGACGTACTAGGCCACTATGCCATAGTCCTCAGACGGTACAAAGGGATCAAATCCATGAAACATGTCTGTCCATAATTACTATGTATCTACAATCCCTCATCCAATTAATATCCCAGAGATAATATTTTGGACATGGTACTATTAGGTCATATACGGAATCCGTCATAGTCTCGTTCTAATTGGATTCTCCTAGAGAACTCTTTCTCTCTCAATCCGAATAATCCTGGCCAGAGATTTGTCTGAGTAATCATATGTGGGATAATCCTCTATTAAAACTCAATTGCCTTCGTAAGGTTGGCTACCAATCCCGATAACCAGCTATATCAGATCTGGAACTTTCCAAACCTGTAAGTCTAGTATCAAAGAAAGGAGTACTCATATAAGGCATCCTTGGTGTCTCAAATCTAAGGACCAGATACACAACTAGACTATGAAATCGTTATTTGACATTAGGTATCATTAACTATACAATATTCCATAAACGGATCAATTAGTGAACTCATTCTCCAATGAGCACCTGTACTATATCCTTAGTGTCTCCATATAAGTAGATATGAGAACAGCCGCCTCCATCATATGGATGGGTATATAGTATTCTGGTCTATCTGGTTATCTTGATATCCCTCTCGAGTAACCTATGACCGAGATTATTCAGGATTTGTATTTAAAGGTGAATCGATCTCATTATCATGATCTCATCATGATCTGATTCCCATTACACAGAACCAAGGACATTACAGTATATATACTATATATAACATAATATGAGAATATGCCAATATTAATTATAAGCAAAAAGATCACAATGTGTCATACGTGCCATCACTCACGTGATTAGTTTGCAGGGCACTTGTAACAAGCAAGGACCAGATGCACAACTAGGACTATGGAATCACTATTTAACATTAGGTACCATTAACCATACAGCATTCCATAGGCGGATCAATCAGTGAACTCATTCTCCAATGAGCACCTGTACTATATCCTTAGTGTCTCCACACAAGTGGTTATGAGACTAGCAAACTCCATCATATGGATGGGTATATAGTACATCGGTCTGTCCGGTTATCTCGATATCCCTCTCGAGTAATCTATGACCGGGATTATTTAGGATCTATGTTTAAAGTTGAATCGATCTCATTATTGTGATCTCAATACGATCTGATTCCCATTGTACAAAACCAAGGACATCATAATATATGCTATAGATAATATAATATGAGAATATGTCAATATTAATTATAAGTAAAAAAGATCACACAGCATGTCACACGTGTCATCACTCACGTGATTGGCTTAAACGACACTTATAACCAGTAGACCGTTAACAATGCATTGTACGTATGGGATTAGTTATGTTATTTTAGCATCGACGAGCATTATGTCCTTATTGTCTACATTACCCATACTTGTTTGGGTGCCCCTGTTTTGTTCTCATTTATGATGGTTGTCCCTCACCATCAATCTGTTTTCTCACCTTTTTGGGTTGACCAATCCTTTTATTGAAATGTTATGGCTCGATAGTGAACCCACCAACGGAAGGCCAATCATCAATATCTGTAAGTGATAATCTTTAGTTAAGATCCATATTGGATTATAATATTAAAATAAAACCTATGATAAATAAAAAGGTTATCTAACCAGGCACTATATGAACTTTCCCGCTATAGCATTTCTCTCATATATTCTTATGGTAATAAGGATCTATATAATCTTCTGGGGCTTACTTTTAGAAATATATGATGGCTATGGCATGCTGACAAGGAATACCTATGAACCCTCATTTATTGCAATTGTAGAATCGTTCCCAACGATGTGTCTTTTTCCAGCAAAATGATACATCTCAAATACGTCATCATTAGTATGAATCATAATCCAATCTTTGCATCGCCTCTTATCTTCATCCATCTTCTTCAAGACTCTAGGGCATATACCATGGCAATGACCCTCCAATTTGGCTCTTTGGGTCTTAATTCTCTTTATCACCATTCTCCTAATCATCTCGCACATGATAATAATCGGTTGGTCCCGTACTTTTAATATCCAAGAATTGAATGTCTCTGCAATGCTACTAACCAATATGTCAGATTTTGGGTGCCTAAAATTGGAGAAAAAGGTCATAGTAAGTAGTGATATATTTTTTTGCATAACAACAACAAACAAAATATATGAAAGGCAATATACATGTAAAGTCGCTCCTTGACCACTAACGACTATCCTTTGCTACTAACTAATAATATGTATCCTCATTAAGCTTCTTGATTTGGTTCATTTAGTAACCAAATTCCCTTTCAGTCGTCGAGGAGGCTACTTGACACATGAGATCCTTCAAGACCCCACCCTTGAATTGCTTCTTGAAGTTCTCATACATGTGGTGAACACAAATCTTATAGTTCACACATGGAACAACCTTTGAAAATGCTTCAATGAGCTCCTAAATTAACAATATACATAATATTCCAAGTAAAGTTAGTAAACAATTATAACTTATATCACCTAAAACATGATATAGGAATTAGTTTAAAATAAATTCTATTGATCACTCATGAATTACCAACCGTGCGCCTCAACTAATTCGATTTCGAATAATAGCTCTTCAAAAAACCACTTCCAATTTTCTTTATTTTCTATGCTACCTACCACTCATGCTGTTGGGAACATCCCATCATTGGCATCTATTCCAAGAGCTACTAATAATATCCTCTTGTAACGAGTCTTCAAATAACAACCATTAACTATAATTATAGGCCTACACCCCTCAATGAATCATTGCTTGCATGCAGCTAAATAGTAATAAAACCAATTGAACCTATTCCCATCATATGGATCGGTTCCAACCTTATATGTTGACCCTGGGTTAGTCTCTAGGATTATAAATGCATAATCCCTTAGCCTGAAAAAGTGAAATCTATCCTCACCTTGAAGGATCTTTAGAGCCTTCCTCTTTACATGATAGCATTTTTGCTCTGTTATCTCCATATTAAACTTTCGCCTTACATTATTCTTAAATGCATTATTAGGCCACCATATGTCATCCTTCAATGTGGCAAGATACTTCTTGACTAAGAAAGAACTAGTCATCATCTTCACTTGAAAATAATTAAGCATAAGATTGAAGCTGGCTCTAATCCTCCACCCACACCCAGCTATCATACAAATTACAACTACTCTAATACTTTTATTCTTCAAATACTTGAAGTCAAAACCCTCTTATATAATGTACTCAGATAACTCTGAAACCTCTTAACATCACTGAAGTAGTCACCAATATTTGTTATAAGATTCTCTCCAAAATCATGATTAGAGTTAAACTCTCTGAATGCAAGTTCACAATAATCATGACTCCCAAATCCTCAAGAGGACATAATAGCATTTTTGCTCACCTTGAAGGATCTTTAGAGCCTTCCTCTTTACATGATAGCATTTTTGCTCTGTTACCTCCACATTAAACTTTCGCCTTACATTATTCTTAAATGCATTATTAGGCCACCATATGTCATCCTTCAATGTGGCAAGATACTTCTTGACTAAGAAAGAACTAGTCATCGTCTTCACTTGAAAACAATTAAGCATAGGATTGAAGCTGGCTCTAATCCTCCACCCACACCCAGCTATCATACAAACTACAACTACCCTAATACTTTCATTCTTCAAATACTTGAAGTCAAAACCCTCTTATATAGTGTACTCATGCAGATAACTCTGAAATCTCTTAACATCACTAAAGTAGTCACCAATATTTGTTATAAGATTCTCTCCAAAATCATGATTAGAGTTAACTCTCTGAATGCAAGTTCACAATAATCATGACTCCCAAATCCTCAGGAGGACATAAACTCTCTGTATAATTCTCATATTCAGACTCCATCATATCAATATTTGGAATGTTAATTTTTCAAACACATTCAAAAATATCGATATCCTTACTCGACGAGTTATCACAGTTCCTGTATCTTTTTCATCTAGGTCACCGTCTGACGAAGCTGGAGCGTCTCTTTCTTCGTGAGGCATTACTCTATCGAATGAAATATTTTTGTGTATAGCTTGCAACTTTTGTTGGGGTCCTGCATACAACAAAGTTTCGAGCTATTCCACGCCAATCACCTTTTCCCAATTTCTGGAGATGCTTATCTTCGGTCCAATGGACACCTGCTAAACGATGCACTATTAGCATATTGATTATCTAAATTTATTGCAAGACTTCAATAACAAAATTTAAACCTAAATTTTAAACATAAGAAATGTTTCGTAGTTTATCACAATTTAAAAGTACCACAAAATAGATAACACATATAACCTGGACCTTCACACAAATATATAGGGAAAATTTAAAAATTTACATAGTACGTCGATGGCTAAAAATTGAAGTTCATTTACATTGTTTGTATTTTATATATTTTGGAGACACAAATTAAATTCTAAGCATATAATGGTTGAATGCTACTTAGTAAAAGGGATCTGGGTAACTAGTAACAAGTTTAAAAGGTCTAAAGTTCCTATTGAAAAAATGGACCATCATGTTAAACAAAAAAAAAAATTATGGTCATTGATGAATCAAGGACTATTGTACTATTTCAACAGTAAGAAACATGTGGTATGTATTGGTCCTAGCGTAGTAGTATATTAACCATCGCTATTTCAAGCAGCCCAGTCTAATTAAGTAAAGAATTAATAAAAACATTAACCCCCTTGAGGGGGAGGCAACTGGAGGCGATGGTGGGGAGGGCGAGGAGCGAGCTCCTTTCTCTGGATGGGAGCGGTTTTCCTACATAAACGTCGAATGAGGTTGGAGAATGGATTAGGGCTTTGGGAATATTTAGTTATAATTTTTAAATAAAAATAATTTTTTAAATTATTCTATCTAATGGTGTAATCTTATTTCTAACAGAGGAGGCCAATTTTATATAAAATCTTAATACAGGGGGTCACTTAGACAAGTTTTAAAGTATGAGGGGTGACTTTGATTTTGAGACATAGTATAGGGGGTTACTTAGATGAGTTTTAAAGTACAAGGGGTGACTTTGATTTTTAGGCAAAGTATAAAGGATCACTTAGACGAGTTTTAAAGTAAAAGGGGTGACTTTGATGTGAAATCGTAGTACGGGAGGGTCACTTAGACGAGTTTTAAAATACGGGGGGTGACTTTAATTTTAAAGCATAGTATGGGGGGTTAATAATAATTTTGGTCTTCATTATTCTCCTACTATATATTGATGATATGTTAATTGTTAGCCATGATTCTAGTAAAATTGAGAAGCTTAAGAGAGAATTAAGTAAGTTTTTTGTTATAAAAGACTTAGGATCAGTATAACAAATACTTGGCATGAAGATTCTTTATGATAGAAATGATGGAAAGATTTGGTTATCTCAGGAGGTTTATATTGAAAAGGTTCTTGAAAGATTCAATAAAAATAAGGTCAAAGCAGTTTATTCTCCACTTGCAGGTCATTTTAAGCTAGGTTCGAAACAATGTCCCATAAGTGAGAAAAAAAAAAATTCCAGAGTGCCTTATTCATCTGTAGTAGGCAGTTTGATGTATGTTATATGTTGCACTAGGCCAGATATAGCTCATGCAGTTGGAGTTGTCAATTGATTTCTCTCTAATCCTAGTAAGGAATATTAGGTAGCAGTAAAATGAATATTAAAATATCTGAGAGGTACTACCAGGTTGTGTTTATGTTTTAGCATTGGTAAACCTGTGCTAGAGGGTTATATAGATGCAGACATACTAGGTGATACTGATTCCAAGAAATCCACTTCAGGGTGCTTGATGACTTTTACAGGGGAACAGTCTCTTGGCAGTCTAAGTTATAGAATTATATTGCTTTGTTGACTACAGAAGCAGCAGAATATATAGCAATTATTGAAGCTTTATGGATGAAAAGATTTCTACATGAATTCGGTTTGAAACAGGAAGGATACACTATTTACTATGATAGTCAGAGTATTATTCACCTCTCCAAGAATTCAATATACTATTCTAAATCAAAGCACATTAATGTAAGGTATCACTGGATTCGTGATTTGTTTGAGATGAAACAATTATTTTTAGAAAAAGTATATACTGATGAAAATGGATCAAATATGTTGACGAAGTTTTTCCTAAAGAGAAGTTTGAAATATGTAGGCAGAGAGCGAGCTTAGTACAGCCCACCATATGGCTGGAGGGGGAGAATTATTGGGTCTAAACCATAGGTAGAGTTAGACGGGATATTTGGACATTTAACCCAAATCTGATTTATTGAAAAAAAAAGAGAAAAGAGGATAACCTAATCTAAGAAGTGGCAACATGGCTTTTGGCACAGCAGTGAAAACGTGCAAAGAAACTACACAATAACGAAGAGAGAAAGAGAAATAAAGTTTTACAAGAGGATGAATAGTTTTGACTCAAATTTTATATGAAAAATTCATGAAATAAGCTTTTTAATCCTAATGGTATTGATATATGATTTACCCTCTCTATGATGATTTTTTTATTTATCCATTAAGTGAGTTTTGATCTTTCCTATTATGAGATCTATCAATATTGATGATGCTATATTATTAGTAAACTGAGATATATGTTCTTGATGCCATTATGATCCTTTAGTTATTCTAGAGAAGTTTTACCATAAACCTATTATCTTATCTGGTGATAGTGGAAATTTGAGTTGACTATGGTCTCGTGATTTTTTTTGCATTGAGTTTTTTACATTAAAAATCTAGTATTTTACTTTATAGTTGATCTATTATTTTACTGTTTATCTTGTTATGGTTAATATTTATTTTCGACAACAAATTAGAAATGTAATTATAAATCTATTTTGATACATAAAGAGAGAAATGTATTATTTTGTATTCAATAGTTTTTTTCAATAAGATGAGATCTAAAAATATATATCGTAAATTAATCTAATATTATTTTATTTCAATCATGACATAAAAATTTTTTAGCTAACAGTTAGCTAAGTTAATTTCAATGATAGTTGGACAAGAAGGGAGATTAAGCCCTCTTGAAAAAGAAAGAGCCACGAGATGTGAGCTCATGCAGCTTTTAATTAAGGAAGTGCGTGCGCTTATAAAGTTGATTGAGAAGTCTATTCCCGGTGAATCCGTGAGGCATTTAATCAAGAGAGACTTGCTCATAAAGTGGGGTGAGCGATTCATTCTATGGATCGAAGGCTGCCCGTCTTAGTAATGAACTAAGAGATTCGTTCATCTTCTCAAGGCCACATAGATAGATATGTGAAATATAGGCTCTACCAACACTCTCTTTTGAATAGGCTATGCGATATGCGATACCGGGTTGGATAGAATGGATCTGGGACTATGGTAATCACTTGTCGAAGAAGTCAAAAACTAGCAGGCCCCATGATTTCCAAATGATATTTACAATCATTCTCTTCCCAAGTATGGCCTTCTCGCAGCACAACCTATATGATCCCTAGAAAGTTTTACACAACGATTATTCCATCTACCACTATAATTAATGAATCGCTCATCGAGGTTCTGATTAGAAGCTTCGGTGGCGAGTGAGGAAATCAATAAAAAGCTATCAGTGCTAGCCCTACTTTTTTAAGCTAGGAAATATAATGTATCTTTTCCCCGAATCTACTCTACATTCTTCTGCTTTGGTCACTCAACTAATTCAATTTCAGAAGTCATGGAGTACTACGAAAGAGCCTTTTGATTATGTGGAAACTCAATAGGGCTAATGTTTAGTTAACACCAACTTTAATAAGCAATCCTTATCACTACCGAGGGTTCTCTCAAAAGTTGTTCACTTACTACTCGTACAGAAAGTATTTTCTTTTTATCTTCTGTCATTCTCAATCAAGAAAAATAAGCTCAACCTATTTGTTCGGTGTCGCGATGGGATCCAGGAAGGATTAGGTCAAAAGATAAGTAAGGCTAAAAACGTCTTACTAATTAGATTCTCAAAAAATTAAAAAGAGGGATAGTCTAATATAAATGCAAGCTCTTAGCCACTGTATGATAATTGTATGAACAACCATGACCAGAGCGAGATCTAGCGAGTGACACCTCGCTTGCTAACAATTTGATCCAGGATTTGAAATGCTAACAATCTGATATGAAACCTTGTAAATTATATTTTATGAAAAAATTTAGAGAACAGTTTTGTTTAAATTACATAAGATGATGATAATGTATGGAGTAGTATAATGAAAATGCATAGAATATTTCTTGTGGTGCAAGATAAAATCCACTTGGCCTGTAATAATTATACAAAAATAGGAACCAACATGGGAGTACCTAAGTTACTATAATTTGCTTGTATGAAAATTATTAATCATATGATTCTCTATAGTCCACAATATTACCTCACAACATTTAATCCAGATTACTCATATATTACAGCTCATTGGCATATTTCTTAGCTAAAATAAAATCTCTTTTAAGATGTTTTCCTTCGTGACCAAGTAATGCACTAAAGGAGTTAGTTGGTAGATGTAAAACATTTAATTATATAGTTTCCTATGCATGAAGGGTTGTTTTATGCACTAATACTTATTTTGGTGTTTTACGATTAGAGAACAAAGTTTAACACCTAATTTGTATTTGAAGAAGCTCTTTGGAGTCTCTCTAAAACTCTATATCTCTTGGATATGTTCTTGAGTAGTGAGTCTTTTGATTTAGTTCTATATCCTTATTTAATTTCCTTAAGGTGATGAATTTTATATATCCTCTTATGATATTAAACTTGATGGTGAACTTTTTATCCATTTTATACAAGTTCAATTTTGAGTTTGTTTCTTTTCTACAAATCGACTTTCGATTTCTTGTTTCTCAAATTTCATTCATTTTTCTCCTTTCCCGATATCAGTTTGGTATCAGAGCTAACAGCTAGAGATCATGACAAGGTGGAATGAAAAAGTAGTAGGCGAAAGTAGCGACAATGAAGATGATGTTGAATCCTTGAGGTTGCAGCTACAAAGAGTACTACACAATATACATGAGAAAAACGAAATCATTGAAGAACTTTAGAGTAAAACCAAACAGCATGAAAATAATTCCCCAGTTATATTGATGATACACCTTATTGCCTAATAAAGTTGAAAAGATTTCAGTCAAAGCATAGAAACCAAGAAGAGTGACAGAGCAAATATAACTCAAAGTTACATATTTTGGAGTTTGAATATAGAATTAATGTTGATGACTTTATCGATTGGCTTAATATAATAGAAAGAATATTCGACTTTCATGAAATACTAGAACAAAAGAAGGTAAAACTTGTGACAGTGAAACTCAAAAGGAATGCATTCTTTTGGTGTAAAAATCTGAAGAATCAAAGAGAATATGCTAGGAAGAGCAAGATTATACATGCGAGAAAATAAAAAAAAATTAAAAAGAAAATACTTACCTGACAACTATATGCAAGAAATCTTTCTGAAAAATTCTGATTTTAAACAAAGAGATCTTAGTGTGAAGAGGCAGCAAAAGTTTGAAATGAGTTCTTAATACGGTGTAAAAAATTATTATATGAGAAGAGAAAATTCCAAGTCTACTCTCCAAAGCAAAGTAATATTAAAGGTATATGACAAGGGTGAGGGATCATATAGTTTTGGGCATATCACTTCAAATAGTCCAAATATGAGGATCATTATATTTGTTGAAGAACATAGTAATGGAGAAGGAAATGAGGCCAGTGACAAACCAAAATTTGATGATTATAATGAAGATGTTACTTATGCTGATCATGGTTTATCTTTTATTTCCTATAATAAATGCAAGGATAAATTAGAAATAGATGATCATGTTTTAGCTCTGGTAGCCATAGAGGAGAACGAATAATATAAAGAGCCACCAACAATCATAAAACTAATCATGGAGGAGTTACAAGATGTTGTACTAAAAGAGTTCCAACATAACCTCCCACCATTGAAAGACATCCAACATCACAATGATCTTATTCCTAAGATAAATCCAATATATCGTTTGACTTTAGTTACTCATTCTGTAACTATACAAATTAGTAGAGTTGTTAATGAGGGGGGCAAAATAAATAAAGAATTTGCATGAGAAATTTAAAATAATTATTGAAAATCAAAATAAGAGGTACATGCAAGCTGCCACAAATATAGAAAACATATAGAGTTGAACAGAGCTGATTTAATATGGATTTATCTATAGAAGAAGAGGTTACCCTTAGAGAAATCTGAAAAATTGAAACCAAATACTAAAGGCCCGATTAATACACTTCAATAAATTGACGAGAATGATTATGTGGTGTCATCATCATTCAAAATGGTTGATTTAATTAAATCCTTATCATGGTGATGGAATAAATGAAGATTTGAGGACAAGTCTTTTTTAACCAGGGGAGATTGATATGGGAGTGCCTAAGTTATCAAAATATGCTTGTATGAAAATTAGTAATCTTATGATTCCCTATAGTTCACAATGTTACCTCACAACATTTAACCCATATCACTCATATATGATAGCTCATAGACATATTTCTTGAACAAAGTAAAACCTCTTTTAAGGTGTTTTCTTTCATGACTAAGGAATATATTTAATGGGTTAATTGGTAGATATAAAATACTTAATTTCTAGTTTTTTATGCATAAAGGGTTGTTTTATGCATTAGTACTTATTTTGATATTTTAAGATTAGAGAAAAAGTTTAGCACATAATTTATATTTGTAAAATCTCTTTGGAGTCTCTCTAAAACTCTATATCTCTTGGATGTGTCCCTGAGTGATGAGTATTTTGATTTAATTTTGTATAATTATTTAATTTTTTTGAGGTGGTGAATTAATAATACTCTATTATGACATTAAAATTCGTGGTGAACTTTTTATCCGTTTTACGTAAGTTATGTTCTGAGTTTATTTTTTTTATATAAATTGATTATTAGTTTATCTTGTTTCTTAAATTTCATTCATCTTTTTTCTTTTCTAGTATCAAAGTTATTCTTAAGTCAATATAATTGTTAAATTTGTCTTAGAAGGTAAGATAAATTGACACTTATGAGTTAGAGATTGATGCATGTATTCTCCGCTTCGAGACCACATACATACCATATCTTTTGAGTACATTAGGATTGAAGCATGAAACTTTTTTTTTTCTCAAATGAAGTATACTAGTACATGAAAGAATGAAAAAATGTTTTTACAACAAACTTTCATACCTTAATACATGTATTTAATTCATTAAGTATTACAGTTGATTTATTTTTTAGAATATAAATAAAAAATAAGAACAAGGGAAAATGAAACATCTTTCATAATATATTAATATATTCATAATATAAATAAAAAATAAATAAAAAATAAATAAAAAATTATGAACATCTTTCATAATATATTAATTTGATCGTTGAAAATGAAACATTTTCCTTATTAACTCATTATTTGCTATAACCACCCACTTATATTTACTTTTACATTTTCTTTTTCACATAATATAAAATCACAATAATTCTGTCATCTATCAAGGGAAAAAAACAAATATACGAGAGCACGTGCCCAGCACGATTTAAGCCTGGGATATATCGGCAGTTTGGTGGATGAGAGGCCAACACATCTTGACCTTTCCGTGCCGCGAATCCGACCCGTTCTCTTCGTCACACGTGGTCGGACATGCCTTGCACGTGTGAATGCTGCTTGCGCAGAGAACGAACAACGCAACAACAACGCCTCTCCCCGCCGCGAATCCGACCCGTTCTATTAAGGTTGGACACAGTTGGCCTCGGTCGCACAGGGATCGAATAACGCAACAGCAACTCCTCTAATTGCCGCTTACAGAACCCTTACTCCGCCGATCCCTCGCACTTCCAACTATGGCGGCGGTGCCTGACTACACCGCTGGAAACGAAACCCCAGCCGACGCCGAGCCCATGGCCGAGGCCCCTTTCTCACCCACTGCCGAGGTCGAGACCGAGCAGAACGACGCCGACGCCGGCGCCGAGGAGGCAGCGGAAGCCGCCGCTGAGGAGATGGCAGCGCGAGACGAGGCTCCTCCTGAGGCGGGCGCTTCGGTCCAAGGAGGCGGCGGTCCGGAGGTCAAGAAGTGGCCGGGGTGGCCAGGCGACAACGTGTTCCGCCTCATCGTGCCCGTGCCGAAGGTGGGGAGCATCATTGGCCGCAAGGGGGAGCTTATCAAAAAGCTCTGTGAGGAGACCAAGGCTCGCGTTCGGATTCTTGAAGGGCCTATCGGCGTTAATGATCGCATTGTTAGTTCTTGTTCCCCCTTCAATTTAGGGTTTCTTTAGGCGATGTTTTCTTTCTTTTGATCTATGGTTTTGTTATTCTAGTCTTTTAACTCCTTAGATTTTGTCAAGAAAAGGGTTGTTGGAGGTACGAACCTGAAGTTAGATTTGATGGTTCAGTGTCTTGCAACCAGTTAAGATAGATGGTCCTGGTTATTTGCTTACGATGCAGGGGTAAACAAGATGCAATATCATGCTTCTTGCTTCTTGTCTTGAACTATTTTAAGTAGCCATAATTTTAGAATGCAGCCCTTGGTGGCCTGGAGGCAGTCATACATGGAGGTCAAGAACTTCCAAGTCTGCCTCCTCTGTCCTCTACAGACATAATGTATTTGCGTGCACATCATTGGTATTATAGTTGCATTTCTGTATAAAATATAATTATTAACATCCGATAGGGGAAATAATGGACCACCCCGTTGTCACGAACGGTCGTCGCTCAACCGTAATGCCTTTGCTCCTTGAACCGTTCGTCACCTTTTTCTTGCTTGTACATATGTTTGGCAGCTTGTTTTGCCTTGAGTTTACATGTTTTTACCTAAGAAATATGAGCGAAAGTAGTGTAGAAGGCTGCGACGATCGCCATCGCTGAGCCAAAATACCAAAACATTTTTTTGGGTCTTTTCATGTGCCACGACAACCTTTTTGAGCGGTGCGAAATGTCAGCCATTTCAGCACCTTGGAACCCCGTGGCACCGGATGGGGTTCCGGTATATGTCGCGAGGTGTCATCAAGAATTGAACTTGTCTTGCGTCCGATACCTTGGGAACCGTTTGTGGACTTGCACTGCTCCTACAACCCTCCAAAGTCCTGTTTCGCTCTCTTTCTCTCTCGCACTCAAGGTGTTCGATAAATTGCTTGTCTGACGCCCGCGAGACGCCGGGATGTGTCCGCCGCCTCAATTAATCAACTTCTTCAGAGGTCCCACGGGCCTTAAGAGGTTGTAAGAGGGGACCCTTTGTGAAACGATTGGGCGTTGTATGACTTAGGCAATCCCATAAGTCCCAATAGTGAGCAAGGTTGCTCTACGACTTAGGCAATTTCGGTTAAGTCTTGGAGTTCCGCATGGCCAGGCAAACTTTAGCTAAGCCCGTGAGGTGGTATCGAGCGGGCAAGCAATTCATACAACAAGAAGAAGATTCGCAATCTCGCCATGGTGAAACATCGTGGTGAATCGAGCAAGATGGGGCAAGCCGACCCTTGCTCCAAGCGAGCAGTGGATAAGTGCAAACTCGTCACAAACTATGGGAGTCACTCATGAGGAGCTCTATAGTGAACAAGACGAGCGTGAAGTTGGGTATTCTCCACGAGGGAGGAGGCGCCATCTGCAGCCAACCGGAAAAAGGGTCAAGGAGAGAATTATAGCGGAGACCCGCCTTGATGTTCTTGAAGCGAGTGTGGAGGAACTCTACCAAGGCCGAGGGCTACTTAGGGTAGAGAGCTCGCTAGAAGAAGCTGAATCTCGGATCGAGAAAGTTGAATCTATGATGGATCAATGAGAGGACACCAAAGATTCCGACGACACCTACATGAAGTTGTGGCGGAACTCACGGAAGGTGATGGTGTTAACAAGGACTCTTGATGCGGAGGGAGCAACACCAACAAGGCCACCACAAAACTTGAGTGGCACCAGAGCCAGGCTACGGAGGTGCTAGAGATGCCAAAGAGCTCGAAAACTTCTTGTTCGACATGGAACAGATTTGCTACAAGGCTTGATTACGAAGAAACCAAAGTTGCTATAGCAACAATGTATCCGAATGGGGATGCAAAACTTTGGTGGCGAACCCGTTGGGAAGAGATCCAACAAGGCCGATGTCAAGTGGATACATGGGAGACTTGAGCGAGAGTTGAGAACCCGCCTTCGGGAGAACACGAGTTTGTCGCAAGAAGGAAACCGAGACAACTCCGCCAAAGTACAACAATCCGAGACTATGTGAAACAATTTCGATGTCGGATATACGGACATGTCCGAGAAAGACAAACTATTCACTTCCTCGATGGCTTGAAGCCATGGGCACAACAAGAACTACATCGAAGGAATGTCACCGATGTAGTCGGGCAATTGCAGCGGAAGGCTAACGACTTTGTTTCTTGAGGATTTGAGAAAGAAGAAACAATCTTGAAATCGCCCATCTAAATACTCTCGAGCGAAGGAGTCTGGGGCGAGCAAAGAAGAAGAACTTCCACAAGGGACCGCTCAAGAGGTAGAGTCCCAAAACCTCTGGATGCTTCTTGTGTGGAGGACCGACGGTGAGGGAGTGCCCACAAAACAGCACTCAATGCGTTGACGATCGATTCCCCGTAAGTCGACAAGGGCAAAGCAATCGCCTTAGTTCGAGTAGTTCGACTAGCGGCGGAGGAGGACCCAGGATGGGAGCAATGCGTTTGTTGAATGCATCGGGGTCAAGTGGGGAGAATACAAAGGCGAAGGGCGCGAGTTGATGTATGTGGACATCAAGCTCGATGGCGAACAACCCGCAATGGTGGACACGCGCGACCCACAATTTTATTGCCGATCGCGAAGCTAAGCGATCGACTAATCTTGGAGAAGAGCCCAAGTCGTATGAAGGTGAACTGAGGCCAAGCGGATCTCCGGACAAGCAAAGGGGTCCCCATCAAGATCGGGACATGGAATGGGAGCAGACTTGATGGCGGTGCCATTGGACGACTTCCAAGTGATTCTCGGAATGGAGTTTATGCACAGAAAGTTGGTGCCAATCTGCTTCGAACTTCTTGTGTCTAATGGGAGGCGATGATCCTGCATGGTTCCAGCTTCGAGTAGGAACCAAGGACCTACAACAAATATCGGCTTTACAATGAAGAAAGGTGCGAAAAGGTGAATTAACCTTCTTAGCGATGAAGCTAGAGACACTTGACGGGAGGCCATTCAACTGCCATTGTGGCGAACATCCCGAAGGAGTTCTCGGATGTGATGCCAAAAGAGTTGCCGAGAACTCTACCACCACGCAGGCGTGGATCATCGATCGAGCCGAGCCGGAGTTAAGCCTCCAGAGACCACCATACCGCATGGCCCCTCCGAGTTGGCGAATGAGGAAGCGTTAGATGAACCGCTAAGCGGTGGTCTCATCCAGCCCAGCACCTTCGAGCTCCATCCTCTTCGGAAGAAACAAGATGGGAGCCTCGATTATGCATCGATTATCGAGCCCTCAACAAGATGGCGGTGAAGAACAAGTACCCTATCCCACTCATCGCGGACTTGTTCGATCAATTGGGCAAGGCAAAGTACTTCAAACTCGACCTTCGGGGTATTGGCGCATCGCAGAAGGTGATGAGGCGAAGACTACTGTGACTGTGTATGGAGCATTCGAGTTTTGGTGATGCCTTTCGCAACCAACGCCCTACCACATTTGCACTCTCGAATCACCGCTCAAAGAATATCGATAAGTTTGTGGTCGTCTACTTAGGCGACATCGCCTATAGCCAAACACTTGAGGAGCATGTTAGACACCTCAACAATTTTCAAAGTTCTCGTGGAGAACACCTTATTCGTGAAGAGGGAAAAGTGCTACCGCCCAAACAGAGATTTTATTCTTGGGGCATCGACTGGGAATGGGTCCATTCGAATGGACAAGGCTAAGGTGTGGTGGATGGCGAACACCAAAGAAGGTGCGAGTTGAGATCCTTCCTTGGGTTTGTCAACTATCGGCGCTCATACCTGGATATTGGCCTTCCAACGAGTGCTAAAAAGGAGCCCGGAGATGGTCGGACAAATGTGAGGCGGCATTTCAAGACCAAGACCGTGTTAGAAGAACTCAGACTCAAATCACGGACTATGGAAAGTCTTTTGAAGTCCATACCGATGCTTGACTTTGCTATTGGAGGAGTTCTTATGCGAGGGTCATCCGGTGGCTACAGAGTCGCAAGCTCAACGAGACCGAGCGGCGATATCCTGTACATGAGAAGGAGATGACGGTAGTCCACCGCTCACGAGTGTGGCGACACTACCTTCCGGGAGCACCATTTGTGCTAAGGACCGACAATGTCGCATTGAGTTACTTTCAAACTCAAAAGAAACTCTCCCAAAGCAAGCACGATGGCGGGACTTCTTGGTGAGTTCGACATGGTGATGGAGTACAAACCCGAAAAGCAAATGTCGTGGCCGATGCATTGAGTCGGAAAGTGGAGCTAGTGAATGCTATACGGTTGGCGGGTGGAGGCCAAGCAAGTCAATCGCTCAACTTTCTTTCCAGGATCGTGGTTGGGTGTCGAGATCCTCAGCGGTGGCTCGATTCAACTCATTAAAGAGGGCAAGGCACGATTTTGGGTCCGGAGGGACTCATCTACACCAAGGGGAACAGAGTTTATGTCCCACGAGCGGATAACTCGAGGCGTGAACTCTTGAAAGAGTGTCACGATTCCCTTTGGACATCCGGTATCCACCGAACAATGGCTCGTGGAGAGGGCCTTCTATTGGCCAAAGATGGGACGATGTGGAGGAATATGTCGAACATGCCTTACTTGTCAGCAGGACAAGATAGAGCGGCAGCTGGGACTTTTGGAACCGCCTGCAGAAAGGCCATGGAGAGCATTTCTTTGGACTTCATATCAAGCTTGCCCGAGGGGACTTGGATCGGTACTCGTGGTAGTTGACCGATTTTAAGCACGCAACATTCATTCTTCCTACATTGCGTGGGGCTAAGTTGATGATGAAGAATGTGGTTAAGTATCGGGGAGTCCCACACAACATCATTAGTGATCGGATTCTCGGTTCTTGGGACGATTCGACCGAGTTGTTCAAGTTGTTGGGGTCGAAATTATACTTCTCCACAAGCCTCCACCCTCAAACCGACTGACAGAGAGAATTAACTCGCTCTTGGAGCAATATCTTGACTACGTGAGTGCCAACCAACGGATTGGGTGAAGGCTGGACATCGCCCAGTTCTCCTATAACTTGCGGAGCTCGCATCCAACAAAAGCCCATTTGAGATTATTACGGACAATGACCATCAACTCCTCATACCACAGTTATTGGTTATACAGGAGTAGCCCATCACCTATCACTGTAAGGGAATGGCATCGTAATGCGATATTGCGGGCTTACTTGGAGAAGGCGGCCAAAAGATGAAGAAATGGGCGACTTGGGAAGGCGACCACAAGAATTTAAAGTTGGTGACATGGTGTTGGTGAAGCTCAACATCACTCCATTCTTTAGACACAAAGTGCATAAAGGATTGGTGCGCAAGTATGAAGGGCCTTTCCCAATCATCGCCAGGTAGGCAATGTCTCATACAAGTTGCAACCGCATGGTTCGTAATTCACAATGTCTTCCATGCGAGCAACGAAAGCCTACCACTCGATCCGCGAGATGATTCGAAATGTTCCAACTCGACTACCCCCACCGAGCCTCTTACGAGAAACGAGTTGAAACCATTCTAGCGGATCGTATAATAAAGCTACCCAATGGAGCGCAACATATAGAGTACTTGGTGAAGTGGCAAAAGCTTCCTCAAACAGAAGCCAGTGGGAAGCCAGAAGATGCCCTACGACATGAAGAAGCTCACGTCAAAGCCTACCAACAAGCGTCGACGAGGGCGTCGACAGTTTAAGTGGGGGAGAATGTCACGAACGGTCGTCACTCAACCGCAATGCCTTCACTCCGCGAACCGTTCGTCGCTTTTTCTTGCTTGTACATATGTTTGGCCTTGTTTTGCCTTGAGTTTACATGTTTTACCTAAGAAATATGGCGAAAGTAGTGTAGAAGGTCAGAACGATCGCTCATGTGAGCCAAAGCATTAAAACATTTTTGGGTCTTTTCATGTGCCACGACAACCTTTTGAGCGGTCGAAATTCAGCCTTGGAACCCCGTGGCACCGTGGATGGGGTTCGGGTATATGTGTCGTCATGAATTGAACTTGTCTTCGTCCGATACCTTGGGAACCGTTTGTGGACTTGCGGTGTTCCTACAACCCTCCAAAGTCTGTTTCTCTCTTTCTCTTTCTTTGCACTCAAGGTGTTCGATAAATTGCTTGTCAGACTTTCCGCGAGACGCGCGGGATGTGTCCGCTCTCAATTAATCAACTTCTTCAGAGGTCCCGGGGCCTTAAGAGGTCAGAGGGTCGACCCTTGCGGACGAAACGATTGGGCGTTGTATGACTTAGGCAATCCCTAAGTCCGGAATAGTGAGCAGGTTGCTACGACTTAGGCAATTTCTAAGTCTTGAGTTCCGGTGCCGCAGGCAAACTTTAGCTAAGCCCGTGACAGTGGTCGGAGGCGTGGGACCGAGCCGGGCGAGGATGGTGACTTGGCGCGGGGATGGCCGACCTATCACGCATGGGTGACACGCGACAGCAAGGGCAAAAACCCAATGCACAACATCATCGGGCGCCGTGCAGTCTCCATTAGGTCTTGGGGACTAGGAGAGGTCGTACAGTGATAAGGCAAGGATCGCATGCGACCTGCCCATCCGTGGTACGACAACCACCGACGAACGATCGCAACATAAATATCCCAGCAGAGGATAGTGCAAACATTGATGGTAAAGGTATGATCGATCGTTGGCGAACAAGTATAAAAGCCATCTCGGGGGAAAGTCTTGGAGGGCGAGAAAAAAGGGAGAATTCTAACTCCACTCTGGTAATACAAAGAAAAAATCTCCGACCCAAGAAAAAAGCATCGGAGATGCTCTTATTCACTGCGCTAACTTAACCATCGGAGGGACCTCGTTGGAAGGCTCCCCCCTCGACGAAGGTCTTTTCTTGTAGGAGCCCGACCATGGACCGAGGAAGAAGGCCCTTGACCACCATGACGTCCCAAGCCGAACAATCTTCTCCGGCCTTCCTCGAGCTTCGCATCTTGTTGAGTTGGTTCTACACATGCAGTCCGAACCACGTCGTGCCGACTCCTCGAGCCTTGATGAATCATCCAGCATAATTTTGGCGCTAGAAGGAGGGCCTAATGTCGCAGGAACGCTCAGCACCCAACAACCTCGGGAAAGACGTCCCTTTCGTGACAACAGACTCCGGGGATAGCCCCTCAACCCCGCCTCGGGAATGGCGGTGACCCTCGAGGCTTTCCAGGGGCTCACCAACCAAGTTCAGCTATAGCAGGAATGCTTCAAGCAATCATTCCTTACATCCCGCTCGAACTCACTCCTCTCCCTCGGCCCGGAAAGTCAACCTTTGCCACACAACCTCCTGAAGAACCCCTTGGCTCCAAACAGAACCTAACCACACTACCCAGGAGATGTGGTGAGGCGATCGACATCCACACCCAGTGCCTTGGCTCGTGTGCTTGACCGACGACTCTCCTCGAGGACTCGAGTTGCATATGGTAAACCGGAGAATAGATGACGTTAAGAAAGTCATCAAGATGAAGGATGAGCATGGAGAGAGCCCCCCCCAGCAGCTCTTGCTTTATCCCCGAGATCCAAGATAGGCCCATCCTGCAGCACTTCTGGCTCTCGATGCTGGAAGCATATGATAGAGGCTCCGACCCAATGGAGCATGTTGCCGCATTCAGAGCATAGATGGTCTTGTACGACACGTCGGATGCCATAATGTGCCGAGCCTTCCCAACGACTTTGCGCGGGATCGCTTGAGGGTGGTATAGCCGTCTACCGCCTGCCTCAATCCATTCTTTTGACTAGCTCGCGAGAGAGTTTGAGGCCAACTTCCTTGCTAGCACCCAGCCAAAGCCAACCGTCATGTCTCTCCTTGGGATGAGGCAGAAGGAAGACGAGCCTCTCGGCCCATACCTCGCCTGTTTTACAAAAGAAATTATGGCCATTCCTGATACACACTCGTCACTGGTGATCTAAGCATTGATGACCAGGATCAGACATTCTCGCCTCTTTTGGTCGCTCGTGGAGTGACCCTCGATAACTGTGCCAAAAATGCTGCAAAGGGCCAACTAGTATGTCGCCATCGAGGCTCTGGTGGCAGAGAAGCAGGAAGACCAGAAGTGACCACGGGCCGAATCTTCCCGGGGCCCACTGCCCGAGCTCCCAAGGAAGAGGACGGAAAGAGCCGAGGCCATCCCGGCTCCCCAACACTCCACTCAACTCCACCCGGACTGAGATCTTCCTCCGGATCCGGAGAAAGAACTCCTCAAAGCCCCAACGAGAGGACTCGAGCCGAGGAATACGGGCGTCGGCCTTCCACCACGACTACGGCCACACTAAGGAGTGCTACGACACAAAGAACCATCGCGGTCACCTCCACCGATTCGTGAGAAAACCACGCGAATCGTCACTCCGTCCAAAAGGTCCCGTGGAGAGACAAATAGACGTCATTGTGGGTAGTCTGGCCGCAGGTGGAGATAGCTCTTCGGCAAGGAAAGCTTATGCCCGAGTAGAAGTTCAGAAGAGACCCAGAGCGTAGCGCGACCCTGAGATCACCTTTAGATCCGAGAACGAATATCCGGATCACGACAGGCCCTGGTGATCTTATCTCTAATTGTAAACGTGCACGTCAGCGTATCATGATAGATACAACAAGCTCTGCTGACATACTCTACTTCGACGCCTTTCAGAAGCTCGGTATGATTAACAGGGATCTTACCCTTATGACTTCAACTTTGACAGGATTCACCGGGGATGCGATAACCCTTTTAGGCATCGCGACCCTCATGACTTTCGGCGAGGAGCCAAGAACCAAGATCCTTATGGTTCCTTTCATGGTGGTCGAGCTCCCCTCAGTCTACAACGTGATCATCGATTGATCGACCCTCAACAAGCTAAGAGCGGTCATCTTTACGTACCATTGTAGCATGAAGTTCTCGACTAGTGCTGGAGTCGGGGAGGTCAGGAGCGACCCGCGAGAGTCAAGACGGTGCTACATGGCGTAACGACCATTCCCAAAAAAGGTAGGAGGGAAACTCCGGTTCCTGACCCTCGAGAGCCCAGCAGGCCAGACGTTTGACCCGAGCCCACTGAGCCGATACTGGAAGTGCCCTTGGAAAGAGACCGTCTGGAGAAGACGGTCCGGGTCGGGTCGGCCCTCCCAGGGACCTGGCGACTTATAGACTTCCTCGAGTGCGAATGTCTTCGCCTGGTCACCAAGCGACATGCCAGGCACCCGTCCGGAATAGCCTAGCACCGGCTGAGCACCACTCGAGAGCTCGCTCGGTACAACAGAGGTCGAGGAAGACTGATGAAGGCCATTGAAGAGAAAGTAGACCGGTTGTTAGAGGCTGGGTTCGGAAGTTAGATACCCGACTTGGTTATCCAATGTAGTTCTCATGAAAAAGCTAATGGAAGTTGGCGCATGGGTGTCGACGACACCGATCTTAAGGCTTGCAGGATCGCTACCTCCTGCCAAGAATTGATCAGCTGGTGGACTCCACCTCAGGGTACAACCTGATCCGAATGACCCCTCAAGATCGAAGGCAACATTCATCACGCATCGGGGCACCTACTACTATAAAGTAATGCCGTTCAGACTAAAGAATGCTGGTGCTACCTATTAGAGAATGGTCAACCAGCTATTCAAGGATCAGCTCAGTCGAAACATGGAGGTCTACGTGGATGACCTGATCGTTAAAAGCAAGCGGTAGCAGGCACACTTCACGGATCTCGTCGAGACGTTCCGAACCCTCAGGAAGTTCGGGACGAAGCTCAACCCTGCCAAGTGCGTCTTCAGCATGGCATCGGGGAAATTCCTCGGCTTCATCATTCACTAGCAAGGGATAGACGTAAACCCTGAGAAGATAAGAGCCATCATCGATATGAAATCGCCCCAGACCATCAAGGAGGTTCAGCGCCTCGTCGGAAGGTTGGCTGCAATCAGATGGTTCATATCTCGAGTTGGTGACAGAAGTTACCCCATCCTACAAGCGTTGAAGCAGAACAATGACTTCAGCTGGGGCCCCGAGTGCGAGCAAGCCTTCCATGAGCTGAAGACCCACCTCGCGGTCCTACCTCGGATGTCCTCGGTCAGCCCGAGCGACCATCTCAAACTATACCTTGCCACTTGAGCGAGCCGTCAGCTCGGTCCTGGTCAAGCTCGACGGAAACAACCAACTGCCTACTCCTCCCATGTCCCACAGGCCACGAGGAGTAACCCCTCGATTGAGAAGCTTGCACTCGATCCTCGTAGCCAGAAAGCTACGGTCGTACTTCCAGGCCTACACCATCAAGGTAATCATCGATCGGTTGCTACGTCAAATCTTTTCTAAATTCGACGTTGTAGGGCGAATGCTCAAGTGGTCGGTGGAGCTCAGTGAGTTCAACTTGGTGTATGCTCCGAGGAGGGCGATCATGGCTCAAGTAATTGTCGACTTTGCCTTGGAACTAACGGTCCTCGAGTCTGTCCAAAAGCAACCAACTTGGACCCTCAAATGCCTTTAGGGAGGGGCCGGGGTAGTCTTGAGGGACTGTTTCGACTGCGTTTGGCAATCAAACTACAAGCTAATAAGACCCCAGAAGGAGCCCTATAGATTTTGATCCTTGAGGGGGATCAACCCTTGGAATGCTATAGGGTTCCTCCCTCTTAGACTCGGCACAAAGGCTGAATTGAAGATGATAATTGCTTGATTAAAAGGGGGGGCGACTACATCTTAAATAGGGATCAAAGTCCTAGCCTAAGGGGGCACTTGTCTAAGTGGAATTACCCTTTTGCCCCTCCTGTAGCCATCCTGCCTTAATAAGAACAAGGGGCGGCTAGGTTGGCTTTATAGCCGACCTAAGCAGGGGGAAACCCTGGCCGACTTGCCCAGTAAGGGGGGCGGCGACTACTAAGCTCTAAGGGATAATCCAAACCTTGGCCATACTCCTTTATAAGATAGGAGAGGCCTTATTACAATCTAGCAGAGTTTTTATTGACTTCTATTGAAATGATTAGAACTCAACCCTACTGGAGTCCTATCAAGTCCGCCCTCTCAGAATCAGTCATGTCCTCAAGGCTGAGGATCTATTAACTTTGGGAACCGGGTCTTCAACTCTTCGTGTGACTCCCATGTTGCATCTTCAGATGGTAAGTTATTCCACTCCACAAGTACTTCGGTGGAGGGGCTTCGTCGGTGCATCACAATTCTTCGATCAAGTATAACTTCAGGTTGGGCTTGGATTTCACCTTCAATTGTAGTGCTCGGTAGTTGAGTCTGAGCCAGTTCATGTTCACCCAATTTCGGCTTTAGTAGGGATACGTGGAAGACGGGATGAATTTTGGCATAATCTGGAAGTTTAAGTCGGTATGCCACGGCCCCAATGCGTTACGAAATCTGATATGGTCCATAAAATCGTGGAGATAGTTTCATTGATGCTTTGGTGTTGATGGATAATTGCTTGTATGGTTGTAGGCGGAGTAAACCCAATCTCCTACTGAAAATTCTCGCTCACTCCGGTGATTGTCTGCTTGTTGTTTCATGCGGGCTTGAGTGGCAGTTATGTTGTCCTTCAGCAGCTGTAGCAGTTTATCCCTATTAATTAGGTCTTGGTCGACCTGATCCACTTTGGCCGAACCAAGTACATATTTGGGAATTATAGGGGGCGATTGACCATACAATGCCTCGTAAGGGGTACATTTAGTCGACGAATGAAAATTGTGTTGTACCACCATTCGGCCCAGGGAAGCCACCTTGTCCACTCTTTGGGCCGGTCGCTGGTGAAGCATCATAAGTCTCGAGGCATCTGTTCACCACTTCTGTTTGGCCGTCTGTTTGTGGATGATAGGCTGTGCTCATCTTCAATTGGGTGCCCTGTGGATGGAAGAGCTCGGTCTAAAATTTACTTGTAAACACCCTGTCACGGTCACTTACTATTGACCTTGGCATCCCATGCAATTTCATAATATTTTCCACAAAAATCTGGGCAATAGTGGCAGCAGTATAGGGATGTCTCACAGCACAAAAATGAGCATACTTCGTTAGGCGATCTACCACCACAAAGATCGTGTTTTACCTTGAGATAGTGGTAGTCCTTCGACGAAATCCATGGAGATGTCCGTCCAAGTCGAATATGGTATAGGTAGAGGCTGTAGTTTACCGGGACTTGCCATTGTTTCCCCTTTATGCCGCTGACATACATCACATTTGAATACATAGTCATAAATTGATTTTTTTATGCCTGTCCAGAAGAAGTTTTGCTTCACCCTTTTATAAGTCCTCAGAAATCCAGAGTGCCCTGCCGAAGGTGAAGAGTGCATTTCATGCAAAATAACTTGAATGTGAGGAGAAGAAGGAACAACAACAATTCGGTCTTTATAGCGTAAGTCCTTCGAGTCCCACGTGTAGTGCCCTACGGAATCCGGATCCTTCTCCAATTTTTCTATGATGCTTTGAATTTCCGGATCATTCTTCCACTCCTCCCTAATGTGTTCGAGGAAGTCGGTGGTGGGAAGGGAGATGGCTGAAATTTCTGCTTGCCCCGGGAGTCGAGATAGAGCATCTGCAACAACATTCTCTTTTCTTTTTCAATAAGTAATTTCATAATCAAAGCCGAGAAGTTTAGTTACCCAACGTTGCTGCTCCGGGGAAGATATTTTCTGCTCTAAGAAATACTTAAGACTTCGGTGGTCAGTCTTAATCTGGAAGCGTTGGCCGATCAGGTAGGGTCTCCACTTTGTGACGACGTGTACAATGGCAAACATTTATTTATTATATACCGACATTTTCAAGTGTGAGGGAGACAAAGCCTTGTATTATAATAGCTCCAATCCCAACTCCGGACGCGTCGGCCTCGATCACGAAAGTGCGGCTGAAATCAGGCAATGCTAGGACCATCATCGTTGTCATGGCAGCCTTGAGTCGTTCAAAGGCTGTAGAAGCTTGTTCCGACCATAAGGAGTCTTTCTTTAGTAGGGATGTGAGCGGGGCACTGATCTTGCTGTAATCTTTCACGAATTTTCGGTAGTAGCTCGTGAGTCCAAGGAAGCCACGCAGCGGTTTTACGTTTGTAGGTTTCGGCCATCCTTGCATTGCCTCGATCTTCGTCGAGTCTACCACCACTCCGTCCTCTGATATAATGTGCCCAAGATACTCCACTTTACGCTGTAAGAAACTGCACTTTGACTGTTTCATATAAAGAGTATTCTTCCGGAGAATTGTTAGAATAGTTCGTAAGTGCTGAAAATGTATATCAAGCGTAGGGCTATAAATGAGGATATCATCAAAGAACACTAATACAAACTTGCGTAGAAAACTCCGGAAGATGTCATTCATCAGGCTTTGGAAAGTAGGAGCATTCGTAAGTCCTAAAGGCATTACCAGAAACTCGTAGTGATCATTATGCGTGCGGAATACAGTTTTCGGAATATCTTCAGTGCATACCCGAATCTGGTGATAACCGGAACGGAGATCCAGTTTAGTGAAGACTCGAGCTCCTTTTAATTCATCCAAGAGCTCATCTACGATGGGTATAGGATATTTATCCTTGACGGTGATAGCGTTCAAGGCTCGATAATCAATGCACATTCGTCATGTACCATCCTTCTTGCGCACTAGCAACACCGGTGAAGAATAAGGGCTGCAACTCGATCGAATTACCCCGGTGTCAAGCATCTCTTTGACGATGTTCTCGATGTCATACTTCTGCAAGTGAGGGTAGTGATACAGACGTAAATTTGCTGGAGGTTTGCCCGGCAGAATAGGAATACGGTGGTCATGCTGCCGGTTAGGGGGCAGTGAAAATGTCCGCGAATTCATCCAGTAAGAGGGCAAGCTTAGGATCTGAAATTTGTATATTCTCCCCCTTAAATGGTTGCTAGATATGCATAAAAAAAACCCTCATGCGCTTTGTGCAAAACTTTCTCCATTCGTTGCGTCGAAACGGTGGAGATATGGCTCCCGCGCTTGCCTCGCAATGTGACCTGTCTCCCTTTGCAATAGAATTTCATAGTTAATTTAGAAAAATTCCAGCAGATATCACCTAGCGTTGTGAGCCATTCGATCCCAAGAACGGCTTCATAATCATTAATGGGTAGGAGGAAGAAATCGGCTACCACTTCTTAGTCTTGGAGGAGTAGCTTCACCCACGAGCATCGTTGGTCGCAATTGAGGATTCGGCTGTCAGCGACCTTTACGTCGAACTTCTTGCAACCTTCGATTTGAAGTGCTAAACGTGCAACAACCTTACTGTTGAGGAAGTTATTTGTGCTATCTGTGTCGATGAGAACGGTGATGGGTTACTGCTTTAGAAGTCCTCCAACTTTCATCGTCTGTGGAGTGGAGTAGCCGGCCAACGCATGCACTGCATAGTCGGCCGGTTGGGGCTCTTCCTCTTCGAGTTCAAGGCCTTCTTCAGATGGTTCGTTGTCCTCATCCTCCACTGGTTCAATCATGAGGAGCCGACCCTTCTTGCAGCGATGTTTGCGGCTCCACGATTCGTCGTAATGCCAATACAATTCTTTGGCCGATCGTTCCGAAGCTTGTCTCTTGTTAATTTTTTTTGGTGTGGGGGGCCCGAATGGCAGTAGAGGGGGCAGTAGGCCACGGCATGGCTGGTCGGGGAGCGACTCTTGTCCTTCGTGCCTCATGGTTCAATCGTTCTTCCTGGATACGCGCGAAGGAAATTGCCGCCATAAGGGTGTACGGTTACTGTGCTTTGACTTCTCCTCGGATTTCCAGCTTTAGGCCCTCAATGAAAGTACCTAAAAGTTGTTTCTCAGATCAATCTTCAGTTTGGTTAGATAAACGCTCAAACCTCGTTTGGTAATCTTGTATTGTAGAAGTTTGATGAATCTTTGCCAATTGTCCGTCGATGTTGTCGAAATCGGTCGGACCGAAGCGGTTTAAAAGCCCTTCCTTGAACCGCTGCCAAGAGAGTCCTCCATAGGTGTGTTCAATCCAATTGAACCACTGAATAGCATCTCCCTCGAGGTGTATGGCAGTGATCTCCACCCGTGTGGCATCGACGGTTCGGTAGAACCGAAAATAGCGCTTCGCGCGTGAGATCCATCCGATCGGGTCTCCTTCTTCCCATCTTGGGAAGTCAACCTTCATGCGTGGATTGTTGGGATCAGAGGTGATGTGTCCATGCTCTTGAGGATCGTCTCGCCGTTCTGAAGTCTCTCCATGGTGTGACTTCCTCGGGCTTGATGGTCGGCCTATGCTGAATTCGGCGAATAAGGATTGCATCTTCTCTTCTATGTGGTTTTCAAAGGCTTCAAGCTTTGCATCGATAGCCTCCTCCGATGCCATAGTATACGCCTCAAGATCTGTAATATTGAGATCTTTTTTCTGTTGTTGGGTTAGTGGCATGAGAATTTTGGAGAAAGGGGTGGCCGGTTGGAAGGTGGATTGGTTTGGGTAAAAGTAGGCTGCGGTTTAGGGCAGATTTGGGGCTGCGGTTTTGTGGAGTTGTGGCTGCGAATTGGTGTGGTTTTAGGGCTGCGATAGCAGTAGATGAAGGTTAGGAAAATAGGTTTTAGATCTGGGATAGAGGGCAGCAAAGGTAGGTGTCTCGGTAAGTAAAGTTTTCTAAAAAGGTAAGTGGATCGATAAGGAAGTAGGCTGATTTGGGTGGCTCATTTGGGGGCTGTTTGGATTCGGTTTAGGGTAATATTTGGAAGGGTTTTTGGTGAGGATGGTAGGGTTTGGTGATGAGGAAAGGAGAGTCCGAAATCCCACAAAAAACAGCACTCAAATCTGATAGAATTCGGTGAAAAGAAGTGCTGCGATGTGCTGTCCTGCTGAACCAGTTTTTGCGTTGGAGAAACGCTGATTTCTCAACTTAAATTCCAGGGGAAAGTTTAAGAAAATTATACAGAAACCCTTGGTTTAGATGTTGTCAATACCAGTAGGAATTTTGACGAAATTTTGGCAGCATAACGGTAGGAAAATAGGGCAAAAGACGCAAGGCCGATTCCTTCGTCGTAAAATTCCAGAACTGCGTGATGATGAAAGATCATACAAGAAAATCGGTTCCAGAAGGAATTTTTTCGTGAAATCAATTTCAGATGAAAGCCAACTTGATCTTGACAATTGTGTAAAAATTTCGGTCAGAAACGATGAACAAAAGTTCGGTTTCAAGTAGCAACAATCGGTTGAAAATTTTCTGCAGCGTTTCACCTTCGCAACGATGATAACGTTTGCGATGGTAAAAAATTGCAGCAAGAAAACTTTGAAAAACTTCTCCCACGTATAATATGAAGGATCTTGCAGTATTGAAGAGGCGTGAGTTATAAAAATATACCAGAATTCCAGATCAAACGCAGGGGGCAACGATAGACTGATTTGATCTGCTGCTGGGGTGGAAGGTGGAGGCGCGTGTCGTAGCAATTGTGGGAATTGCTTGGGAAGGTGGCGGCGGGTGAGATGGCTACAGAGCAGTAGGAATGCGACTCTAATTCCAGATGATAAGACCCGAGAAGGAGCCCTATAGATTTTGATCCTTGAGGGGGATCAACCCTTGGAATGCTAGAGGGGTTCCTCCCTCCTAGACTCGGCACAAAGGCTGAATTGAAGATGATAATTGCTTGATTAAAAGGGGGGGGGCAGCTACATCTTAAATAGGGATCAAAATCCTAGCCTAAAGGGGCACTTGTCTAAGTGGAATTACCCTTTTGCCCCTCCTATAGCCATCCTACCTTAATAGGAACAAGGGGCGGCTAGGTTGGCTCTATAGCCGACCTAAGCAGGGGCAAACCTTGGCCGACTTGCCCAGTAAGGGGGGGGGCGACTACTAAGCCCTAAGGGCTAATCTAAACCTTGGCCATACTCCTTTATAAGATAGGAGAGGCCTTATTACAATCTAACAAAGTTTTTATTGACTTCTATTGAAATGATTAGGACTCAACCCTGCTGGAGTCCTATCACAAGCAGAGCACCTGGAGGTGTTCATCTACTCCCAGCTGGTCGCCGGCCAAGTCAACGAAAGTTTCGAGGCTCGAGAACCGAACATGGCTTGGTACCTCACCGAGGCTCGTCAACTGATCGGTTGACCAAGTATTTCAATATCTCTCAAATCCCTTGCTTCGAGAACTCCAGGGTTGGCAAAGTCAGCCTCCGTCGATATCCCCAATGGCGAGCCGTCAGCTATTGCCAGCGTTCATCGACCAACGGTCGCCACAATCGAGGAGGCAACAATGGTCACTCACCTGGACTGGAGGGAGGAAATACTATAAGAAAGATGCGACCCTCTCAATCGACAAAGAGGTCGTCCGTCGGGTCAAGAGGGATGAAGCATGGTATGACATCATTAATGGGCGCCTCTATAGAAGAGCTTTCAATCAGCCTTTAGCCTCAACCACTGAAAAATAGGTCGAGGTTTCGTTTGGAGGAACATCATTGCAAGGTTCGACATTCTGAGGGCCATAGTCATAGATAATGGGACGTAGTTTAACAACCTTAAGTTCAAGGCCTTATGCCAAAAGTTACCAGATACAACTGAAGTTTAGCTCGGTGGCTCACCCACATGCTAATGGACTGCCCGAGGTAACCAACAAGAGCATACTCGAAGGACTGAAGAGGAGAGTGACCGGCTCCCCGACCGCTTGGGTAGACGAACTCCCAAGTGTCTTATGGGCCCTGCTAACGACTCCAAAGACCCCGACGGGAGTCACCCTGATCAGCCTTGCACGCCGCCCTGCTTCGAGGTGGTCTTGACCGAGGATTGAATACTTCCCCGCCGGGCCTCAGGGAGAACCTCGATCTGTTAGAAGAGCGTAGGGCCGAAGCACACTTAAAGACTCTGCACTACCAAAGGGCAGTGGCCCGACTCTACAATTGGAGGGTTCGGCCCCGACCTATCGGTATGGGCGATTTGGTCCTCAAGAAAGCCGAGGTCAATGATCCCGGGTACTCCCGTGGAAACTTGCCCCAAGATGATGGGAGGGGCCTTACCGCGCCGTTTGAGTTATCCGAGATGGGGCTTAAACCATAGTGGCGATGGACGGGGAAGTCCTCCCTCGGACCTGGCATGTAACGAACTTGAGAAAATTCTATGTCTAGGTGACAAACTGAAGACTCGAAGTGCCTTAGGGCAATTCAGACAATGAAGCAAGATATCCAAAAAACAGTTTTATTGATGAGCAAAAAACTACATAGACGGTCGGGCGACCAATACAAAATAAGGCTTCGACGCTCAACATACAAAAGGAAAATCCCTACAGGATTAGCTACTTCTCTAAGGGAGTGCTATCGACGAAAGGCTGACAGAGATCCATCTTCACATTGCCATCCTCAGGACACTTGGCGAACGGGTCTTGCTCGACCTCGGCCTCTGGGTACTTAGCCCTCAGCCGTTCAAGCGCCACCCGGTACCCTAACTCGTAGCTGATTCTCGCCATCTTCTCAAGGCCCGATTCAAACCCTTAAGTCACCTTATAGGTGGCCACCGCTTCGGCCCGTTGGCCTTCAGCTCAGCCTCAAGGAAGACCATCGCCTCGGTCAACGATAGCACATCTCCCTCTAAGCGGGCCCGATTGTCCCGGGCCCCGTCAATGCTGGAGCGCAGGATGCCGGCCTCCTGCTCGAGGCCCTTTCGCTGATTCCTAAGGGACCCCAGCTCGGCCCGTAACTTTTCCACAGTCTCCTCCAACTCCTTTGCCCGACGCTCGGCGATCGCGACCAACTCTTGGCTGGCCCTGAGCTTAAGTTCCTTATTGGCGGCTCGGAGTGTCAAGATCCTCTCGTGCTGGTGTTGAACCAGTCGACCCGCATCATGGACCCGATCGATAAGGGTGCTCGCGAAATGAAGCCCCCTGTAAGGAAAGGGGACAAAGCTAAAAAAAAAGAAAAAAAAAGGAAAAAGAAAAAGGGGGGGAGAGGGGGGGGGGGAGAGAGAGAGAGAGAAGGAAGATAAGGGTTGCTTACCCAGACGACCGACTTGGCGGCCTTGTTCATAAGCTCCTCAGAGGAGCACTCGTATAGTTGCTTCACCAGAGCGGGGTGGGAGCCCCCCGCAGATACTCCCTGGCCAACAGACCTTCGGTTCACACCCGGGTCGACTCGGAGATCGACGACCACCTCGGTGTTAATGGGTCTTCGCCTTCCCCAGTTTTCAATCGCGTTATGACAGAGGCGAAGTATCCGTCCGCCCTCGCCCGGTCCTCCACCTCACACAGATCTCTAATTGAGTATCCCCACTTAGGGACTTCCTCGACCTCCGCCGGCTCCTTCCCCTTACCAACCGGCTCCCTTCCCTTCTTAGCAGGAGCCTCGGTGGTGCTCCTGGAGGCGTTCGCAGGTTGCTTGGGAGCCGCCCTCTTGCTATGTTTCCTCAGGCTGGCCCTCACGTCGGTGCCAGGATGCTTCTCGGCCGTGGTGACGGCGACCCTTACAGCGGCGGACGCGTTGGTCGTTGATCGAATCGTTGACCCACCGCCCGCCCCACCACCGGACTTCATCTTTCCAAGGTTGAACATCTCTGCACGACAAAACACGATAAAAGGTACGATAAAAAAAACTCGGTACGTTGAATAAAAAGGAGGAACATACCCCAAGGGGCCGGGCTGAGGATCGCCTCGGCCAGCCATGCCTCGTTCATATCCTTCACCCCCTTGGAAGTAGAAAGGATCCCCCGGAGGACCTCGACCAGTTCGGCCTCGTCGGTCGAAAGTGCGGGGACTGAGTTGTTCACCGTCTCAGATGTCCACTCGGTTAGGAAGCTCTAGCCTCGACGACAAGAAATAAAGAAAAATCTCGACTTTCAGCCTTTGTTGCTGGAGGGCGCACCCCCCACTTGAAACCCGCTATGGGCGATCAGGTAATACCCGACGTGTCCCCGACTTAAGCGGAAATAGGCCATGAACAAGTCTCGGGTCGCCATTATGCTCGACCCGTAACATTCCCACAAAACGGCCACCAGATAGCGCCACGAGTTGGGCGCCATCTGGGAAGGTGATCTCTGCCACCCTTCGAGGCACGCCTCAATCACAAGATGCAGCGGGAACCTCAGGCCCGCTTTGAGGGCATCGGTCGATAGACTGAAACCACTCGAAAAGGTGTTGTAAGGACGTTGGCCCGGTATAGGAACATGGAATTCGTACTCCGGAGGAATATAATAATGTTTCCTAACCTTGACCAACCGACGGGTCGTCACGGCAGAATCAACATTAAAACACGATCGCATCGTCGCCAAGGCTTCCACGGCCCAGGAGTCAGCAGGGACCGCGTCCTCGGACGATGAAAGGATGACAGTCAACCTAGAGTCCTTGGAGGGATGACCTAAAACCCTAGACCTACGAGCCGAAACCTCGATCGAATGAGGCTCGGAGTGTGAGGAGGCGAAAGTCATCCGACCTGCTCGAGATCCGGGGGAGAAGAAAGTGGTTGAAGACAAGAAGCGTCGGCGTAGCCGGTGCCGGAGGTGACGATGATCTCTAGCCACGTAGAGACGGAAGCCACGGAAAGAGTAGCGGGAGACTGCGAAGGAACTAGAGAGGATTAATACCCAACCCTAGCACCGGTTGGCGCTTCACCGGCCCAAAAGGCGGGACAACTCATCATGATGCTTCAGGTTTCGTGCTCGATGAAAGTGGCGCATGCCACACATCGCCCTCTGAAGGGTCCTGATCGGAAAACGAATCGTCATCGATTCTGAAGAGAAATCTCCTCGCTAGAAAGCACATCAGATAGCATCCCCAATCACCTGATGTGATAAAACGTGTCATAAACCATAACGCAGTCGAGCGCCATGCGAGCGAGCTCTCAACCGTGCCCAAGGGCTTTCAGTCCTGACCACTCGCCAGCGAGCTCTCAACCTCGCCTAAGGGCTTTCAGTCTCGACCACTCTCCAGCGAGCTCTTAGCCTCGCACAAGGGCTTTCAGTCTCGACCATTCTCCAGCGAGCTCTCAGCCTCGCCTAAGGACTTTCAGTCCCGACCATTCTCCAATGAGCTCTTAGCCTCGCCCAAGGGCTTTCAGTCACGACCACTCGCCAGGGAGCTCTCAGCCTTGCCCAAGGGCTTTCAGTCCCGATCATTCGCCAGCGAGCTCTCAACCTCGCCCAAGGGCTTTTAGTCCTGACCACTCTCTAGCGAGCTCTCAGCCTCGCACAAGGGCTTTCATTCCCGACCATTCTCTAGCGAGCTCTCAACCTTACCCAAGGGCTTTCAGTCTCGACCATTCTCCAGCGAGCTCTCAACCTCGCCCATGGGCTTTCAGTCCTGACTATTCTCTAACGAGCTCTCAGCCTTGCCTGAGGGCTTCCAGTCCCGACTATTTTCCCAGCAAGCTCTCGGCCTCGCTTGAGGGCGTTCAACTTCAGCCCACTAGTTACAGGGCACCTGTGTCGACATTGGATCGAGCGACGGTTGGATGGCGAAACTCCACATGTTTCCATCAACCACCCTCGCACCAATGCCCCGAGCCAGAAGGGCCCTTCCCCATGCTTTCAACAAACCTCGGGAATGCGGGGGGTGGTTTGTGGGGTTGGCGGGCGAATGATAGGGGAACTAATAGACCACCCCGTGGTCGGGTCGGAGCCAACCTAGAGTAGGGACGGCTGACCTAGGCGGGGATGGCCGACCTACCGCGGGCGGGTGACGCATCGTAGTAGGGGTAGAGACCCAACGCATGACATCATTGGGCGTTGTGCAGTCTTCATTAGGTCTTGGGGACCAGGAGAGGTCATATAGCGACAAGGCAAGGATCGCACGTGACCTGCCTGTCCGTGGTACGGACAACCATCGGTGAATGATCGCGACATTAAATATCCTAGCAGAGGACACTGCAAACATTGATGATAAAGGTACGGTCGGCCGCTGGCGAACAAGTATAAAAGCCACATCAGGGGGTAGTCCTAGAGGGCGGGAAAAAAGGGAGAATTCTAATTCCACTCTGGTAATACAGAGAAAAAAAGCTCCGATGTCGGCAAAAGGCGTCGGAGACACTCTCATTCACAGCGCTAACTTTTTGCCGACGTCGGAGACGCTCTCATTCATAGTGCTAACTTAGCCATCGGAGCGACCTCGTTGGGAGGCTCCATATACCCCCCCCCCCCCCTCCTCTCTACGACGAAGATCTTTTCTTGCAGGAGCCAGACCATGGACTGAGGAAGAAGGCCCTTGACCACCACGACGACCCGAGCCGAACAATCTGCTCCGGCCTTTCCCGAGCTCTGCATCTCGCTGAGTTGGTTTTGCGCATGCAGTCCGAACCACATCGTGCTGACTCCTCGAGCCCGACGAATCATCTAGCAACAACATCAAACCTATCCTGAGAAATAGCTTAAATTTGAGCTATTATGATAAGATTGCTAACAAAATGCAAGATTCCATGTCATCACATTGTTAGTGGATTGACCATATGAGGCAGGGCTTTGTATAGGGCATGGAATTTAAATTGCTACACTGGGCAGTATAGGCATATTACAACTATTTGTCTCAGACCTATACAGTCCGTCTAAAGAAAGAGACTTCATATATTGATGTTTATCTGTCAGTACATTGTTGAGGAATCATGGAGCTCCTTCCATTTTCATTAGAAATGATACATCTCAATACCTATAGGATGTTGTTCTTAAATCTGATACTTTGTTTGTATCAAGTATTTCATCTGCCTGAAAAATGTTCATTTCTCACAAACTCCATGAAGCACTGCAGAAGTAGTTTGAGTGTTGCGAAAGCCAAGTCTCTTCAAAAAATGGAGAACAGCAGCTGTGAAGTTTGATAGAGTTTTGGACTTCATTTTAGTTTTAAAATGTTTATTGCTTAATATCCATTTTTTTTCTAGGTTATATACTTGTATTGGTTATTTGGTCGTTATTTTTCATGTTTCCATTGATTGCTGGAAAATAAGTGGCCTGTTTTTATTTCTCATGTTCAGGTTCTGATATCTGCAAAAGAAGAGCCAGAAGCTGAGATATCTCCTGCCATGGATGCTGTGGTGAGAATATTCAAACGTGTTAATGGTCTTTCAGATATTGCAGCTGATGGCAAAAATTTGGGATCTGCTGCACCTGGTACATGTTCAGTTCGATTGTTGGTGGCTGCAGCACAAGCTGTGAATTTGATTGGAAAGAAAGGTGAAGCGATCAGGACAATTCAGGAGAGTAGCAATGCCACTGTACGGGTGCTAACAGGAAGTATGTGCTTCTATGAATCATCTTTGGTTCCAATATTTTACTTGATGTGTCAACTAGGAGTTTTTGCCACTTAGAATACATAGTAAATAATCTCTTTGGAAGAATAAGATTTGTCATGTCACATTGATGTGCTTGAATGACATCACACTTTTAGGCATGTGGTGGAAATCTAGTAGTACAGAAAATGTTCAAAATGTCACAATCCATCTGGACTACACCTTAAGGACTGATCAATCCAAATAATATTATATGGAATTTTGACCTGAAGCTTTAGTTGCTCCAGGTCTCTAATCCTACCTAGGTCAAACTTCCATTTTATACTTTTATCTCTTTTTCCTACATTTTCTTCTTGCCTTGACTTCCACAAGGTCAACATCACTTACCAAAAATTAAGTCACTGTAATGGGCCCCGTCTCTTTTTTTAAGTTCTTTTGGCTAATTGTTTGTAATTGTCCTAAGCGAACCAGTAACTTATCATGAAGGATGTCATGGCATGGCTTTAACAGTTTGAACTGTTATGACATCTTAGGCTAGTTTTTTTTGAGATAAACAGCATATATCATACATAATCATAATCTTTATTCGACTCCTATTTTATTTGGATTATGAAGTTCAATAGTTGTATCTGTATGATGATCTTATCGTCAGCTCTAAATGACTTGTGATCATTTTTCTGTAGTTAAAAATGTTACATCAAATATCAAGATTTAATAATGTTGTGGTCAGATTTAGTTGTCCTATTTGCTTTGTTCCAGGATCTGACGACGAACTTCATCTGCAAACTATGCGTTGGTGTTGTTAAAGGTGCTAGGCTCCGAGGTTCCATAAAGGTTGAGGTGCTAGGCGCTTGCTAATGAAATGAGGTGCTTGCCAATATTAAAATTATAAAACATATAATTAAGGAGAAAGATAATACATAAGTTTCATATATTCATATTAAAAAATATCATCACTATAACATTGAATTACATTCATTTAAATAATTGATAAATTAGTGATAACAATGGCAATGACAAATTCAATCTTTTAAACAATACAACTGCTATTATTAACAATAATTAATATTGCCATGAAGTTTGGGTGGAGACCTAATGGGTACCGTCGAAGAGAGAAAGAAGCGGAGATTGTTGGAGAAAGAGGGGGGGTTGTCAGAGAAAGAAGCAAAGAGATAAGGAGTGAAGAGGAGGAGAAAGAGGAAAGGGGTGGTTTTTTTTTTCTTTTTTTTGTTTTCTTTTGTTTTTGGTTTTTTGTGGGGGAGGAGGTGAGAGGGTGGGGCTGTCAGGGAGGCTTAGAAGGGGGCAGAGGAGGAGAAAAAGCAAGAACAATAGAAGGAAGAAAGGAAAAGAGCGAGGGGGGGTGGGGGGGGGTGAGGGGATGGAGCATGATGATGGGAGGGAAGGGGGCTGACAGGAAAACCCAGTCTGGGGGTGGCGTTGGGGGAGTAAAGATGGAGTGTGACAATGGGAGGGAAGGAGAGAGAGGAGGGGGGAGAAGCATGAAAGAGGAGGGAGGGAGGTGAGGGGGTCTATGGGAGGCTTGTTTGAGGGTGGTTGCAGAGGGTTCCAGAGTTGTGTGGGGGAAAGCGTGCTGTGAGAGGTGGGGGCATGGTTATTGGACGGAACCCAAATAAGAAGTTTGGGTTCAGATTAGACTAATATGTGGTTCATTTTGGGTTCAGATCTGACTGATCTAGTTTAGGAGCTCATCTGAGCAGCTAACTTTTGGGCTCAGGTGTGCACCTGAACCCTGCCAAGTTGAAGATGCCTACCCAAACCCAAATCGAGGCACTCTGGTCCTCGTCATGCCTCGCTTGGGCGCCTAGGTTTGTGCAAAGTGCCTATTGGTCATGCTTGCTATTTTTCCTCCAGGATTGATATAAAAGAAAGGGGTTATATGGGGAGAAGGATTGATATCCAGTAGGACTTCTTTAATGCTTATGTTTGATGTATGAAATTATAAAATATGAATAGTGAGAAATTAATTGGAGAGAGATGAAATTATTATGTATCTGGTTATCTTTTTTATGAATGTTCTTGCCTCGGAGGGTGAGTTTTCCATGGGGCCATATGTCATGTTGTGCTAAAACACAAGTTATGACAGAAAAACCGCTGGGTGACAGCGTGACCTGGGAAGAAGATGCCTCCTTTAATGGTGAAGTTGGGCTCCATCAACTATGATTGAAGGATATCTCAGATCGAATCTACTGTATTAGTCTCTCTGCTATCCTTGTAATAGTAGGATAATAACCTGTTTGTTTTTATATTTCTTTGTCATGATAGAACTGCATAATTACATTTGTACAAGGATACAAACATTATGTTAATGCATACATGCTTCGTCTCTATCTATAAGCATACCATAAAGAATATACAGAGGAAGCTAATGTCATTTTTTCCATGGATAAGTGCAAGTCATTTCCACATTAAGCAGTTTTATAGGTAATTTATTATTATTTTACTTTATTGTTCATAGATTTACAAAAGAGAGCTACTTATGTTCATGCAGATCTTTGAAATCATATAACTACACAAGTGCAAGTAGTAAATGCATCTTTTGTTAACACAACATTTTTATCTGAAGTTGAACTTGTAATAACATAACAAGTAACTTGCATATTTGTCTAGAACTAGAGCTGACTAATAAAACACATTTAAGCCCCATGTTCAATTGTCAGCTTCTCTTTTGTATTTAGCTTAGATTGCTACATTGACATTCCTTTTTTTTCTTATGATTTTTTTGTAAGAGACATGCTATAATAATTTTATGTAGGTCATGCCCCAATTTGAACTGATTATGCTTTTTCACCCATTTAGCAAGCTATTAAGTAGCTTCTAGTTCATGAATGACTTAAACATATGCATTTTAACTGATTATGCTCTTTCACCCATTTAGCAAACTCTTAAGTAGCTTCTGGTTCATGGATAACTTAAGCATATGCATTAAACTTGCAACTTTACATGTAGCGATCTTTTTTCATTCATCTTTGACATTTTGGGTTTCGTGCATTGACCAGATCACATTTTTTTTCCCATTAGAGTGCAATGTTCTTAAACCACATGGCAGCTAACTCTTCTGTTTCCTAGGTGAGTTGCCACTCTATGCTGCTCCTGATGAAAGAATTGTAGAAATACAGGGTGAATCAATTAAAGTCCTCAAAGCCCTTGAAGCAGTTATTCAACATCTCCGGAAGTTTTTGGTAGATCACAGTGTACTTCCTTTGTTTGAGAAGAGTGTAAGACCTTCTTTAAATGCTTGAATCCAACTTAATTACATTGTGGGCTATGCCAAGTAGATTTTGGTAATATCAATTTTGATTGTTGTCTTTGTTCTTTCAGTATAATGCACCTGTTATGCAAGATCAATCAGTAGATGCATGGGGTGAGAACACAGGGTCCTTGAGCCACTCTGTGCAACAATCTTCAATATGCAACGATTATGGGCTTCCTCTGAAGCACGACTCTTTTTTTTATGACCATGAACCTCAATTAGAGTCACAAATACCACGTAGTGGACTGGCATTATATGGACAGGATCCTGCTGTCCCTGGTTTACGTTCTTCAGCACCAGGGCACTCTGGCAGTGCTTTAGAGGTACTTAATCCTGCACAGGTTCTTTGCAATCTATATGAGGTTCTAAAATTATTTCCATTTTCTTGCATGCTTTGGAAATGATTGTTTCTTTTTTTATATTCATGATACTTGATAGTTGCAAAACATGACCAAGGATATATCAAGCATGCCTCACGTTCTTTAAATAAATCTTTGATAACACATGGTGTTTGCACCTTAATTTTCTGTAGGCATGATAGATAAGTTGTAATTATACTAGGCTAAATAACATGTTGATTTAAAGGCTCTGTTGAGATATATTAACGGTAAATCTTTTGCCTTATAAGGAGTAACCTATTGATTTCATAGTTGATAGTAATGAGATCATCAAAGCTTGTGGATTGTGAATTTTCCTTTCTCTTACCCTACTTGTAGCTAAAATTTCATTTAAAGAAGCTAGCCTTCTGGTTTTTATGATATATTTTTTAGTTTTCCTTTTTACTCATGCAAAAGTTTTTTGTGCTTTACAGCTATAGAAGTTATCTGATTGGAGCCATTTTGTATTTGTTATATACTCAACTATGGTACTGCCTTGAGCTGATTCATTGAGTGAGCTGCTTTGTGGTTCAGGTCACACACAAAATGCAGATTCCACTTATGCATGCAGAGGATATTATTGGGCTAGGAGGGGGTAATATAGCATACATTCGGCACAGTAGCAGAGCATTTATTACTGTTCAGGAGACCAGAGGTTTGCCTGATGAGATAACTGTTGAAATTAAGGGCACGACCTCGCAGGTTCATCTTGCTCAACAGCTCATTCAGGTAGCTTGGGTGACAACTCCCGTCCCTTTCTCTAGCAAGACAGCTACTAACTACCAACCTTAGTCTACTTTGCTTTTCTTGATCACAACCTCATTACCTATATGTACTATTGTGTGCAGGAATTTATTGCCGGGTGCAGAGAACCTCTGTCGAGCAGCTACGAGGGGCTTGATACAGGCTTGAGGTCAAGTTACTCGCAGTTGGCCAGCCCAGCTTATCGGTCCTTATCTCATGCATCACAATCCTATGGTGGATATCGTTCTTCTGGATTGGGAGGGGGATATGGCGGTTATAGGCTTTAAGAAGAGGCATTCCATGGTTGATATCCTGCTTTTGGAGAATCAGAGCAGCATGCCAACCACCTGAACAAAGACCCTTATGTTACTGGAAGTCAGTTGAAGGAGCGAATTTGTTGGACCTTCTGTTTCTTTAACCAATTAAAGTAATATCCTCCCTTCTGGTCTGTGTTAAGGCTCTGGGATAAGAATACTGTTTTGGCAACATTAGTTTCAACGAACTGCTAACTATGTGGTCCCATTCTGATGTTAGTAATTTTACTTGTGACATTCCATCCAGGCCATCCTTTTATCCGCTTAGCTTCGACGGTGTGGGATGGCGTTAGAGCGACACTGGTGAGGACTGTGGGATCAAATTGCCGAATGCTGTCGGGATATGGTTGCTGGCAAACAGTGAGTCGTCGGATCGTGCCAACAAAATATTTTGTCGATGCTACTAGAAGCCGACTATATTGAATCCATCGGTGTGAATAGTTTTCACGGTACTGGCATAAACTGCAGCCAAATATTTTGTCGATGCTACTAGAAGCCGATTATATTGAATCCATCGGTGTGAATAGTTTTCACGGTACTGGCATAAACTGCAGCCTGGAGAAATCAGAGTGCATGGGGAGCAGAGTATGTGCATCAAGTTTTATTAATAAAACGAAACAAAGACATGAGATGACAGGTAATTGACGTCACTCAAGTACAAGATGGTGCTGGATATAGGACCAGCAGGACTCTTTCGAGAGATACGGTGCATAACCAGTGGCCACTAAAATCAGATTTAGATCGAGCATAGAGCAGAGAGGTTGCCATGAGTATATGGCAGTCTTTTAATTAGTATCTGAGAACTGGTTATAACAGCAACATTCTGCGTCTCTAAAAATATTGGAATGGCCGAAACATATGCAAAAATATTCGACGACTAGTTAGCACCAAATACTCATTACGTAGCTCTTTCTTAAAACCGGTTCCCACAGATGCTCAACTGTCACTCAAATCCTATGCTTCCTTTTTCAAGAAAATATTGAGCAAATGTACCATAATTTTCTTTTTCGGTTTTGGTTCTATAGCCGGTACCAATTCAAGCATATATGTCTCTATTCATCAGGTTTTAGCACATCATAAGACGCCTACTTGGCATTGGTGCAATTTAAGATGATTATATATTGATCTACTTATATCATAAGAAACGGAAACTGTAGTGCATTCTCATATCAAAAACAAAAAGTTCCAAATCAGCCAACCTTGTGCGAGCAATGAGAACTAAACACAACAATCATCCGTGTGTCAACTAGTGAGACCACATGTTTAATCAAAAAAATATTTTCAAATATAAAAATAATTTAAAATTATATATAGTAAATATCTAAAATATCAGAAGAATTTTCATAAAAAATGTCCCCTAAAGATCACTTTTTTTTTTTTTTTTGTAGAGAATAGAACCTTTTTTTCCTCACTTTATCATTTACTCCTATACTAGTATATTTTATTTCCGGCTCAAACCAATGACTCTATGACCACCAACTCAAATGAGTTTGGTTTGATTTGGTTTAGTATGGGTCTTCTAGCTTCGGTCTAAAATTGGTTCATAGTTGATTTTGTTTGAGTTGGTGATTGACACATTAATAAATACGAAGACAATACTTTTTAGTGAGATATGGCTTTTGTCCTTTCGTTTGAGCTAAAAAAAAATGACGTCCTTATTTTCTCTAAGCCCTTCTCCTCCTTAGATTTCTCCTTCTCCTCTTACCCTTTCCTTCTCATTCTACCTTCTTGTCCTTCTCTACCTTCATCTTGTCCTTCTCTATGGGAAACATCAACATAAGCATATTAAAAGTTTTAGTTATATATACCTCCTGAGTTTGTTGCATTCATGTGTTACTTTAGAAGATTCAAAAATAATAAAGATAATGAAGTTAAAAAAATTATAAGGAATGATAGGAAATTTATTATATTTAACTACTATCAACTGGATATCATATTTAGTATTGGATTGTATGCAAGGTTTCAATCTAATCATAAACTCTCTTGAAATCAGTTAAATGAATCTTTACATATTTAAAAAGAACATTAAAACTAGAATTATGATGTCGAAAATCAAAGAATTTTGACTTTATTGCTTATTCAGATATCGATTTTGGTGGATCTAGAATAGATAGAAAGAGTACCACCTGGACATGTCAATTTTTGGGACATGCATTTGTTTCTTCGACTTTCAAGAAACAAAATTCAGTAGCTTTATCTACCGTGGAAGCAGAATATATTGCACCTAGTGCATATTGTGTCCAAGTCATTTAGATAAAAAAATACTCTAGACGATTACGAAATGAAATTAAAAAATATTCCTATAAAATGTGATAACACAAGTGTTGTATGTTTAACCAAAAATCTTATTCAACATTCAAGAATCAAATATATTGACATAAGACATCATTTTATAAGAGATCATATAAATTGTCATGATATCTTCTTAAAATTTATTGACACTAAGCATCGATTAGCATATATTTTTATAAAACCCTTAAGTGAAGAAAAATTTAATTTTCTTAGAAAAGAACTTGGAATGCTAAATCTTGAAAATATATGAATTGCTAATTTTGATTTCATGATATTAAATTTTTGTGATAATGTTTTTGAAAAATTATCTTATTGTTTACATGAAATTATCGTATTATTCACATGAAATGTTTATCTTATTATTCACAAAAGGAGAGAAAATTTGCATGATGTTTTGCTATTATATGGACTTATTTGCAAGGCTTGCTTGAAATTACATGAGATGATTTTAAATGTCTAAGTAGCTCTTAAACTTTTAATCTCCTTGAATATCTTAGAGTTTTTGAGCTTATTTTCGAAATCACCTCTACAAAATTGAGAACTATGTTTAATGATATTTTACAACTCCTCCCTTATTTTCTTTTATTCTTTTTTACAAGAGGAAGAAAATTCTTTATTACTCATATCGTATTTTAAAAAAGAGGAGCAAAAACTTATGTGTCTTAAAATCCTTGGCCCGATATTTCATCTTTTTGTTGATGACAAAAGGGGAGAAATATACATTGATGACACATGATATTAATAATATATATTGATGACACATGATATTGATGATATACATGGATATCTTAGATATTGATGCATAATTTTTTTTTAAATTTATGAAAATCCTTGATGAGTTATTGACTTGATAGTTTAAGAGCAAATTTTTATTGAGGTATGAGTATCTCATTGCAATCCTTAAAATATGATTTGCTTGAAATATTGATTGCCTTGATTCACTTGAATTTAAGAGTGTGTGATTCTCTTGAATTTAAGTTTTCTTTATTATAGTTTGGATTTAGTGGGACTAAAGTTTAACTTCTATCATCAATTGATTGTCATCATAAAAAAGAGGAAGATTGTTAAATCTAAAATTTTGATGATGAAATCAATTGATGAGTGTTTAATCTAATATGTGTATTAGAGAAAGTATTGTAGGTCTAACTATGATAGAGCAATTGAGTTACAGCCAGATGATGGGCCAAGATCAAGCTTAGGCATTGGGCCAGGGTTTCGACAATGTAGTGGGACCTTGTCGAAAGTTCATTAGGAGATTCACCGAAGGGATTAGAAAGCTCATTGGGAACACGCTAGGGGATCACTGGAAGAAGACCATAAGACTTGCTACAAGAATGCCGGAGGCTGCCGACTTGAAGAGAGTTAGGTCTTGGTTTAGCTTATTTGTCACTAAGAGTGATAATCATTGAGTCGTAGTTAGGGATTTAGTCCTAATTGAGTTTGATTTAAAAAAAATCCAAATCAACTCAATGAGGCAACCAGGTCCACTATAAGGTATCATTGAGCTCAATTAGTTGACCAGGGGATTGGTCAACTGATGGTTTAAATTGAGATTGAAAAAGTAAATGAAATCACTTTTTCGGGATTCCCGGTGGATGAACTACCCATGAGCGACATTTCAACCAGCACCGCCTAGGTTTTTAGGGAGCTGAACCGCTTAGAACGGGTGGGTAAACCGCCCATACCAAGATTTCAAGTAGCTATCAATGGCTAAACCACCTGTACCCTGGATTCTGAGTACTTTCGACGGTTGACTCACCTAGGCTTGTGGCTAAACTGCTCGTATTTAGATTTTTCGGGTATGTTTGAATTTAGACTCTAATTTTTGAAGTCATTTGGGACCTATAAATACTCTTAGTCTTTTTGCATTATGTACAACACTTTTAGAATTATATTCTATAAAAAAATTATGTGTGAATTGTAAAAAAAAGAAAAAGGGAAGGGAGAGAGCTTAGAGTTAGAAAAATTCTTGAAGCCTCCATTGTAAGCTCAAGTGTAAGGGTTTGGTCTTCACCCAGAGAAGATCGGTAGTAGAAGCCGGTGTGCCTCAAGGAGGACTTGAGAGTGGACATAGGCTAGTTGGTGCCGAACCACTATAATTGTGAGTGTTTTTTCTTATTGCATTTACTACTTACAATTGTTGAGTTCTTAATCATTTTGAACTAACTAATAGAAGCTTCTGATTTTTACTTACTCTTTGAAAGAAAAGTTTAAAGTTAAGCACTTCCTTTTGACATTACTTATCTTTTTATTAGGATTTACTTGTTCCTTCTAAAGTCATTTTTAAGCAAGAACTTTGTATTTTCTTTGAATCATTCACTTGTTACGAAAAGCTTCAGATTTCCTTTCTTGCTTCAAGAGAAAAGTTTTTTTGCTAAAACAAAAATTTACACTTCTACTAATTCACACCCCCCAGTGCCAATTAATCCTAATAGAATTCTAGTCTTTGAGCATGGATTCCGATTAATCTTGGTTTGGTTTGATCAATATCATTACATAAAAAATAAAAGATCAAGTCATGAAAACCATGAATTATTTCGACAAATCTCTTTTTCTGCAAATAGTAGAAGAAAAATCATAGGTAACGATCTTGATTCAAAAGAAAAACTTAAGTCATAAAAACTAAGAAATTAAGATGATGATCAAAAAATATATTTGAAATGAGTTCATGCATTTGGTAAATTCAACATGCCTAATTCCCTTCTAATAAAATCATATTGTTCCTCACTTAATGGTTTAGTGAATATATCTGCTAGCTGATGTTTTGTATCAATAAATTCTAAAGATATATCATGATTGCTTATATGGTCCCTAATAAAATGATATTTAATATCAATATGCTTGGTTCATGAATGTTGAATAGAATTTTTTGATAAGCATATTGCACTCGTGTTGTCACACTTTATAGGGATGGCTTTAGAGCAAAGTCCATAATCTTCTAAAGTATTTTTCATCTATATTACCTATGCACAACATGCACCTACCACAACATATTCAACCTCAGTTGTGGATAATGTGATAGAGTTTTGCTTCTTGAAAGACCAAGAAATAAGTATATGACCTATAAACTGACAGGTTCCAGAGGTACTTTTTCTATCTATTCTACAACCTCCATAGTCGGCATCAACATAAGTAATCAAAACAAATTTTTTTGATTTTCAATACCATAATCTTAGATTTGAAGTTCCTTTTAAATATTTAAATATTCTTTTAATTATCTTGTAATGAGATTATTTAGGATTGGACTGAAATCTTACTCATAGACTAACGCTAAACATAATATCTGGTATAATTGCAGTTACATATTACAAACTACCTATCATTTATAGGTAGTTTCGTCTCAAATTTTGATGATGAAATAAATTAATGGGTGTTTTATCTAACCTATGTATTAGAGATGAATGATGCAGAATTAATTATAACAAGGCAATATAATCAGATATTGGGCCAAAGTCAAGTTCAGGCATCGGGTCAGGGTTCAGACGATATAGTGGGAACTCGTCGGGAGATCACCGGAAGCTCATCGAAGGTATCTAGGGCTTCCTGAAAGTTTGCTGGAAGCTCACCGAAGGTATCGGGGGCTTGCCGGGTGTTCACCAGGAGCTCGCCGAAGGTGATTGGGAGCTTCTTACCGAGAATGCACTAGGGGTTCACTAGAAGATGATTAAGACTCGCTGAGAGTTCGCCGGAGGTTACCAGGAAGATTGCCGGGAGTTGGGAAGGTCACTTGACACGTTGGTCAAATTAATATGGTTTAGAGTCCAAATTGATTTTGTATGTCTTAGTATGACGTCGTTAGCATTGATTTGATTTAGAGTCCAAATTGAGTTAGATTTGGAAGGAATCATAGTTAACTTAATATGAGACAACTGGGTCTACTTTGGGTTAGACTTGAGCTCAGGTTGAGCTCATTTCATTAACCTGAAAAGGGGCCAATAGGAGGTATGAATTGGGTATATAAAAGTATAGAAAAAGTAGCTTTTGCAGGATTCGCAATGGTAATACCACTAGTGGGTGATAGTAGTACCACCCATGCGACGGTTGTACCACCTAGGTTGATAGTTGTACCATCGTTGACCTATTTTTAGGGTGTTTTCTACGATAGTACCGTCGGCGTTGATGGTAATACTGGCCATACCCCGCTTTTACAAAAAGCTTTGAATTTTGGCTCCAATCTGAAGCTAATTAGGGTCTAAAAATACCTCAAGTTTTCTTGCTTTGAGAAGCAAGGGTAGTGAATGAAAAAGTGAGATAAAATTCTATTAAAGAGTTGTAAAATTTGAAAGCTTCTCTTGAGTGCTTCAAATTATAAATTGAGTCTAAGGGAAATGAGAAAAACTTGTAAAGGTTCCTCTCATAAACCTGTGAAAAGGAGAGAGTGAGTAGTGTAAGAGTTTGGTTTTCACTCGAAGAAGATCAGTAGTGGACATCGACGGGCCTCGACGAATAGAACTCGGGAAGTGGACATAGGCCAAGTTGTGGCTGAACCATTATAAATTGTGAGCATTTCTTAACTTTCCTTTTTGAATTTCTTACTTGAGATTTCTTTAAGGAAGATCGTAACTTAGCATCATTTAATAGGTTAATTGCTCACTTACTCAACTTCGACGAAATGCTTCTGATTTCTGGTTTTACTTTGAGTGAAAGTTTTGTTAAACCAAAGTTTTCAACTCTTGCACTAATTTTCCTCTCTCTTAGTGCCAATTAATCCTAACAGTTGGTATCAGAGACACGTTGTACTAATTGGATTAACATCCAAGTGACTAAATGGCTTATTATGACATTAACGAGGGTTAATGTATCACAAGTCATCATATGTTCAATGGGACGGACTACACCTCTTGAAAAATTAGAATATGCATTTTCTTGATTTCGCTAGATTTTGATTTATAGTGTATTGTTGAAAATGATTTTCAGAAGTCATCCAATCAAATAAATGATTAGAATGATCATGAAAAACATATATTTTCTTTAAATGCCAAATCTTTAAATGCTTTATTTTTTGCTTTAAATAAAGACGAGTTTGATCGGGTTTCTATATGTGATTCAGCTTTTGAGATTTGGCATAAATTAGAAATGACACATAAAAGCACAATTAAACTAAATGAATCATTAAATGAAAAAACTTACAAAAATAAATTTGAAAAAGATTTTCCATAGAATAGGAAGGATATTGAACTAAGAACAGAAGAACGTCACCTTTGAAGGATAGGAAAGAACTAGAACTGAGAACGACATATGACTACTCGGGTGAAACCTCGATGATAAGAACTATGAACTTGAACTCTTAGTAAAAGAACCAAAAATTTAATAAAAATAAATAAAAATCATAAAAATAAACTTAACTTAGACAAAACCTCTTGTTATGGACACAAGAAGTCATGACACTTCAAAGATGAGGAGCACAACCAAGAAGTAGAAAATATCACAGTCATGGCCAACCATGATGAGGTAAGTAACCCACCTGAAAGTTCTTTTACTTTTAATGAGTTATTAAGTTCCTTTCATGAGCTTTATAATGATTTTAGAAAGATTAACAAATCCTATAAAATACTTAAAGAGGAGCATGCATCTCTAGTTAGTAAACTTAAAAAAATGCATGAAGTAGTACTATCACACAATTCATGTGTTAGATATGAAACATTAGTAGAACTTAGAAAGGAAAATATTATCTTGTAACAAATATTAAAAAAATTTAAAATAGGAAATAAATTCTCAAACATGATCCATGCAAATAAGGGTCATATTCATAGGAAAGGTATTTATTAGCTTTGTGAGACACTAACAAAAGTCAACTACCCTTATTAGATGTAATTTTTGTGGTAGATGTGGACACTTTGCTTATAAATGTTCATTTAGGAAATATAGTTTACATAAATTAATTTGAGTTTCTAAATGAACCATAAACAATCAAATACCTTTAGTGAAAATGGGTAGAACTTTTCGTGAGAGACATAAAGTCAAATTGGTACCTAAATTAAACCCCCCATACTATAAATTTATCTCCTAACAAGGCTACGAGCACTAAATGGTATCTTGAAAGTGGATGCTCAAGCCACATGACTTGAGATCTAATACTCCTTTCAAGCTTACTAGCCTAAGCAACAATAATAAGAAAATTATTGGAATTAAGTTTATTTATAAGAAATCTCATGATGGTTCATGATTATAAAATTAATCTTAATTGTATTTCGATTATGAATGACTTATGCATAGATTGCTAATACAAAAATGAATTAGGACAAAGAAACTTTAGTTATTTTTATGATAGGTTCAAAATCATGAAAAATGGGATTTGATTGTTTTAGGTTCCTGTAGAAATTTATGAAAAATGGGATTTTGATGATAGGTTCAAAATCATTGGCTTGGATATTTGTTGATTTAAATTCTAAGGCTATTATTGAATGACTTAAATATTATGGTGATTTTGACTAGGTTAGCTTATAAATATCAATATTGAATGATTGACTTGAAATGTGATTGAATATTTATTGTTGAATATTAGATTATTCTTACATTTGAGCTTAGAATAAAATAAAAAGGGGGAGAGAAAAATCATGCTTTATTTTCTAGTATTTTATTTAAAAAATAAAAATATTTTTGAAATAAAAATGAAATGAGCATGGTAACTCATTTCACTAAGTCTAAAGAGTTAGACTCACTTAAGAAAGTAAAATTATTGAAATTAAAATAAATCAAAGCACTTGTATGAAAATTTTTGTTGCAATGATCTAGATGTTTTCTTTTTCAAATGAAACTTAGTTTTTGACTTTAAATGACATTGCATCAATGCATTCTTGAAATAAATTACATAAATTGAAACAACTAAAAAAGAGAAAGTATTTTTGAAAATTTCTCAATCTCTATTTTATTGAGTTTTAAATAAGAGATGATGAATCTATTCATGATATTTTTAAATCTTGATTTTGATGATTTGATAATTTAAACTTGAATAAGTTATTATCTAAATCATGTTCTCGATATCTTGAAAATTGTAACTTGAGATCTTTATATAAATCAAGATGGTTTACTGTGATTCTTATATTTTATTAAAGTAAATTATCCAAATGAATCATTATTTATCTTTTTGATCTTTTTAAATTATAACATGGTAATTTTTCATTATGAACTATGATCTTGATAATTTGAAATATCCTATATAAGAATTAAGATCTTTTATATTTTCTCCCTTGTAACTTGCAAAGAAAAGTTTTCATTTTATTCATGATTTTGAATTCTCAATGCTTGTAACTTGATTATTTTTACATGAATTAAGATATTTCTTATTATTTGATCTCCTAAAATTCTTTTTTGTTATCTAAGAGGAGATTTGTCAAATTGAATCATGCATGACCTTTGGTATTCATGATTTGTTATCCTTCATGTCATGATTTACCTTTGACTTTATTCATGAATGGTATACCTTATCACCAAATTAGTGCTTCTTAAAATTGTGATAAAAATTAAATATTTTTTATAAACTTTCCTTTGACCTATTGACTTGTCTTAATTCTTTATGGGAATCAATTTTTAATATCTATAATTTCTTTTAATAAAAAAAAGATTTATGATCTTTACAATTATAAGTTAAAACTTTTTATCAAGATCATTCTTCTATTAAAAAGATTTATCTAAATAAATTAGATATCTTAAAATTTATCATGGATGAATGAAGTTTATTTAATACCCTAAAATTCATTTTCATTATTTACCAAGAAAAAAGAGAAGAGATTTGTTAAAAGAAATCATGTATTTTGGTATTTGCCATTTTGATATTTCATCTTTAATGACATAATTCCTTTATACTCATGTTTATAATTAGAACATGGATGTAAAAGAAAAATTAAACCATTATTTTTTTGAGAATAATAAATGGAGAGACAAATTTATTAATTTGGTTAAAAGAAATTTAGATATGAAAAATCTTCTAACATTGGATGACGAATAATTTAATTACAAGAAAATTTGAAATGATTGTAAATCTTCCAAATGTATGGTTTGCTACTATATAATTTGAATTTCTTGATTTTAAAACTTATCATATTATTTATTATCATATCTTTGGAATTTATTGATGCTAAGCATCAATCAACTGATATCTTCACCAAATCATTAAATGAAGAACAATTTGGCTTTATTAGAAGAAAGTTAGGAATGTTAAACCATCCATATGTATGATTTGTTATATTTCTGATTTCTTGATTTGCTATTGTGTTTGAAATTTTAGATAAGATAAATGCATAAGTGGATCTTGGATTTCTTAGATTTTTGAGCTCATCTTTGAAATAATCTTTACGGAATTTACGTTTATAAGATTGAGACTAAAAGTTTTTCATTGTGATGTGAACTTTGTTTTCACATCCCATTGCCCCTCCCACATCGTTTCTCATTTTGTTGATAACAAATGGAGAGAAACTTGAAATATGATGAACATTTGTCTTAAAATTATTTGCTCAACAATTCACTTTTTTGTTGATGACAAAGGGGGAGAAATGGTATATTGATGACAAATGTAGAATATTAATAGAAAATATAAAATGGGTATTTCTTATTTTGTTGATAATAAAGGGGGAGAAATAATTGATGACTTAATAAGAAGAATTAATGATTGACTTAAGGGGGAGAATTTAAATTGATGTATGAATTTGAAATTAATGTTGTTTCATGATGAATGGATATATGTTTTAAAAATATTTGATATATTGATGGTTGATGACTTAAAAGAAAAAATGTTTGAAATTAATGTTGTTTCATAATGTATGAATGTATATCTTAAAAATATTTGATATATTGATGGTTGATGAATTAAGAAGGAAAATTGTTGTATGGATGTATGTTTTGAAAATTTTAAAATATTTATGAATGGATCTTTGAATTCAAGTTTGTTTTATCCTATGGAGTTTACATAGGTAGACTTAAAGTTAACTCTCATCATCAATTGGTTGTCATCATCAAAAAGGGAGAGATTGTTGAATCTCGGATCTTGATGATGAAATCAATTGATGAGTGTTTTATCTAATCTGTGTATTAGAGATGAATGATGTAGGATTAACTATGATAAGATAATATAATCAGATGTTAGGTCGGAGTCAAGTTTGGGTATCAGGCTGGGGTTCAGATGATGTAGTGGGAACTCGTCGGAAGCTCGTCGAAGGTATCGGGGGCCTGTTGGGAGTTCGTCAGAAGCTCATCGAAGGGATCGGGGGCTTACCGGGAGTTCGTCGGGAGCTTGCTGAAGGTGAACGGGAGCTTACCGTGAATGCACCGGTGGTTTGCCAGAAGATGACCGAGACTCGTCGGGAGTTCGCTGGAGGTTATCGGGAAGATCGTCTGGAGTTGGGAATATCACTTGACACGGTCAAATTGATTGTATTTGTATGCCTTAGTATAGTTAGTACCGGTTTAGTATATTAGAGTCCAAATTGAGCTAGATTTAGAAGGAATCTAAATTGACTAAATGTGAGGCAACTAGGTCGACTTTGGGTTGGACTTGAGACAGGTTGAGCTCAATTCGTTGATTTGGATAGAGGTTAATAGGAGGTACGAGTCGGGTACATATAAGTATTAAAAAAGTAGCTTTTATAGGATTTCTGATGGTAGTACCACTAGTGGGGTCTATAAATATCCCAGTTTTGTGGAAAGCTTTAAATTTTGGCTCTAATCTAAAGCCAATTACGGTCTATAAATTCTCCAAGTTTTCTTGCTTAGAGAAGCAAGGGTGGTGAACGAAAAAATGGGATAAAATTATATAAAAGAGTTGTAAAATTTGAGAGCTTCCCTTGAGTGCTTCAAATTATAAATCGAGTCTAAAGGAAGTGAGAAAAATCTGTAAAGGTTCCTCTCCTGAACCTGTGAAAAGGAGAGAGTAAGAAGTGTAAGAGTTTGGTCTTTACCCGAAGAAGATCAGTAGTGGACACCGGCGAGCCTCGACGAAGAGGATTCGGGAAGTGGACATAGCCCAAGTTATGGTCGAACCACCATAAATTGTGAGCATCTCTTAACTTTCCTTTTTTAATTTACATGTTTTTACTAGAGATCTCTTTAAGGAAGATCGTAACTTAGCATCGTTCAATAGTTTAATTGCTTACTTAACTTAGATGAAATGCTTTCGATTTCCAATTTTACTTTGCGTGAAAGTTTTCTTAAACCAAAATTTTCAACTCTTGCACTAATTCACCCACCCCGTCCGCCCTCCCCCCTCTTAGTGACAATTATGTTAGGATTAATGGCACTAAGAGAGGGGTGGCTAGGGGTGGGGTGGGTTTGGTGGGAATGTCTGGGGTGTGAATTAATACAAGTGTGAATTCTCATTTTAACAAAAAAACTTTAACTTTTTGCTTGAAGCAAGATAGGAAAATTCGAAGATTTTCATTCAAGTAAAGCAATTCAATCTTATAGAGAAATACTAAGCTTCTTGCTTAAAGATGACTCAAGAAAGAATAAGCAAATCTGAATAATGAGATAAGCAATGTCGTAAGTAAAATGCTTAATTTCAAAGCCTTGTTTTTAAAACATAAGTAAAATCGAAAGCATCAATAGAAAAGTAGTGAGTAAGATAAGCAAAGAGAACTCATAGTTTTATAATAGTTCGACACCAACCGGTCTACGTCCACTCCTGAGTCATCCTCCTTGAGGCACACCGATATCTACTGATCTTCTTTATGTGAAAATCAAACCCTTACAATCTTACAAGGGAGATAAGATTACAACTCTTTGATCACTCCCTTACCCTATTTTCTTTTCTTACAATTTACACAAATTTTCATAGAATTTATCCCCCAAAAGTGTTGTATGTGCTTGTTACAGGTGCCCTGCAAGCCAATCACGTGAGTGATGGCACTTGTGACACGTCATGTGATCTTTTTGCTTATGGTTAATATTAGCATATTCTCACATTATATTATTTGTTACATATATATTGTGATGTCCTTAGTTCTGTGCAATAAGAATCGGATCGTGATGAGATCACGATAATGAGGTCGATTCACTTTTAAACATAGATCCTAAATAATCCCGAACATAGGTTATTCAAGAGGGACATTGAAATAACCGATAGATCGATGATATACCCGTCCATATGATGGAGGTGGTTGATCTCATAACCACTTGTGTGGAGACACTAAGGATATAATACAAGTGCTCAATAGAAAATGGGTTTACTTATTGATCCACTTATGGAATGCTGTATGATTAATGATACCTAATGTCAAATAGCGATTTTATAAGCCCAGTTGTGTATCTAGTCCTTAGACTTAAGACATCAAGGATGCCTTGTATGAGTACTCCTTTCTTTGACACCAGACTAACAGGTTTGGAAAGTTCCAGATCTAGTATAGTTGGTTATCGGGATTGGTAGCCAACCTTATGAAGGTAATTGAGTGTTAATAGAGGATCATCCACTCTTGGTATCACGAGAAGAATATCCTGTATATTTTTACTCAGATAAATCCCTGGCCAAGGTCATTCGGATTAAGAGAGGAGTTCTCCGGTAGAATCTGAATAGAGCAAGACAAATTGATTTCGTATGTGACCTGACAGTATCATGTCCAATATACGATCTCTAGAATATTATTTAGATGAGGGATTATAGATATATGGTAACTATGGACAGACGGGTCCGATAGATTTGATCTCTCCTATACCGTTTGGGGACTATAGCGTAGTGGCCTAGTACGTCCATAGTCGATAAGTCAAGTGAATTATTATGGGGATAATAATTCACTATATTAGAAGGAGTTCTGATGGGAGTGACTCACGGCTAGCTCGGTATCGAGCCTAGAGGGTCACACACATATGGTGGATGCTTCAATGAATAGATAATTGGATGAAGATCCAATTAGCCGCTATTCTCATTAGATGAGACCCTATGTTGATGGGCGCCTTGATTAAGGCACAATTATAGGCTTAAGGAGATTATTGGATAGAGATCCAATAATGTAATTTTAGTGGGTTATTGGATGGAGATCCAATATCCACTAAGGAAGGAGCCCTAGGGTTTTGGTGGCTATCTATAAATAGGAGGGGAGATTCATGGTTGATAGGCTGCAACTTTAGCCACCACCTCCTATTCTCCTCCCTCCCTCTGACCAAGAGTTGCAAGATCAAATTGGAGGAGTTTCGCTGTAGAGATCTATCATGTGGACGCTTGATCTCCTTCATCTTCTCAATCCAGATCTGGAATATAGGGATATATGATCTCCCTAGGTAAAATCAATCTCTCACACATCGTTGTTTTTTCATTTTTTTGATTTTTCTCGCGATCCCAATCTTTTGAATGACGATTTGATCTACGTGGGAATCCGATTTTTATTTTGATTTCCACTGCGCATGTGATGCACCCGCTGAGGTTTCCCAACAGTGGTAACAGAGCCAAGGTTTTCGTACGAAAAATTAATTTTAAACTGCGTGTGATGAGATTAAATCGCGTAGAACTGTTCTACACGCTTGTTGCAACGATCGATAGCTAAAGTAGGTGTTGCCTATGGGGGAGGGGCGGCCACATGCATACTGTCTGCATGCAGAGGTGGCTGGCCATGACTAGGCCCCCTACAGGGGTGGTTGGCCATGGCCTGGCTACCTGCAAGGGGCAGCCGACTGTGGCCAGGCCTCCTACAAGAGCCAGCCGGCAGCGGCCAGCCTACAGGGGGTTGCCACCCACGACCAGCCCTACTGCCAGCAGGGGCGACGACGCTAATCACAGGGGTGGTCGCCCCTTGGCAGGGCGGCTGCCGGCCACAAAGGGCAACGGCGGCGGCGATGCAGTGAGGGTGAAGGAGGGCTAGGGCATATTTTTGAAAAAAGATGGTTATGCCTCTCGGAATTTAAGAAATTTCAACTCTATCCCCTTTATATAGAATTTCTTAAATGCCCTCAATATTTTTGAAATTTCGAGGACTGTCCTCTCATCCAGAATACCGAAAACACCCTCAATAATTCTAGAAATTTCGAGGACTATCTTGATGTATAGAATTTTAAAAATACCCTTGATAATTCTAAAAATTTCAAGGACTATCCTCTCATCCAAAATTATAAAAATGCCCTTGACAATTTCAAAAATTCTGAGCATGCCCTGATTTCTAAAAAATAATTAATTAAATAGTTTAATTAATTATTATATATATCTAGTAATCCTACATATGATGTGATGTACATATGATGTATGATGTTAATGGATGATCATGAGACATGTGTTGTGATGTGTGTAATTATTATTATTATTATTGTGGCCTGCAAACCTACGTTTTTCTCATTTATTGTTGGGCCTGCGTGCTTGTGATTATTTGTAATTACATAGAGAGGTGCAACGGGAGCGTAGAGGTTACAGCGGGACCCACGATGTCGTGGCGGGAGATCACGACGCATGGTGATGCAATGATCCGATGGAACCAATAATGACAAGATCAACAATCACAGGGTATGGAGATGTGCCAATGCACACATAGATCCTATTGTGAGTGATTAGGCCGATTGGCTCGAGCTTAATCATATTAGGTGACGGCTCATGATCATCTGGTGTGGCTTGCATATGTGATGTGTTATACACCTACTAGATATATGTATATATATATTTGCATGCGATGTAGATATATATTAAATATGTATGTATATGACATGACATTTTAGAAGATCGATACAAAAAACCCCTCCTAAGGTAATATTAAGTCAGTAAGCGTGAGACAATAAGATTGACTCATGTGGCCTTCCATCGTTATAGGAAAAAATTGAATCACGACATAGGCTGAGTTGGTCGAGTCCCTCGAGTCTTACCTATCTGTGTGATCGAGATCTTGCCTATGATATAGAGATGTCACCGGTGACCTGAGGACATGGTATGCTTGGTCGAGTCCCTCGAGGGCATATCATCGAATCAGACTCATCTTGTAACGATGGTGATAACTTAACTGAACATCATGGTTAGTCGAGTATCTCGAGACTATGATGATTTAGAGACTAAACATGAAGGGAATCATAAGGAGCTATGATTGGCAAGAGTTACCTACCTTTTGGGCTTAGTGTAATTGGTCGAGTCCCTTGAGGTTGCACTAAGACACCAATTGGACCCCAATCCCCACTAGGAGTTTGTCGGAGACTTTCATCTCACGTGTCGAGGGTGTCACATGATTCGCCAAGAAAATAGTAGAAGTACATTAAGATAGAAGTCCATATCTTAATTAGTATTTTCTGTAAAGTTTACATGTTATTTATTTACGCTATATCTTATTTGTCGCTTGCAAAACCCTTTTGTGGCATACTTGATGCCAACCACCTCATTAGTCTAAATGCTCCACAATTTGAGAATTGTTCTCACAAAAGAGAAAATGTATATGTCCTTAACACGATTATGCCTACGCTAGAGGAAAGGATAAGCGAGGATAAGATTGCTCGCTTTGTGAAGTATAAAGATAGTCCTAAAGGATAACCTGTATATTGATCTTATATTTCAGTCCCTACCATATTCCTTTTCACTATTCATTATTAACTCTACCTGAGCTCCTTAATATATTGAGGGGAGCTAAGAGTACCATCAAGAAAGAGAAGTCAGTTCTATATATTGGTGAGACGAATAGGAAAAGGAAGGCTAGTAAAGACCCTTAAGAAGTGCAAGCTATAGGTGGTTACTCATACTTCATTACATTCACTGATGATTTCTCTAGGTATGGACACGTGTACTTAATGAAGTATAAATCCGAGGCCTTGGAGAAATTGGAAAGAGTATTAAGTCTCTTCGATCAGATCGTGGAGGAGAGTACTTAAGTACGGAGTTCACCCATTTCATCAGGGACAATGTGATTCTATCCCAGTGGACACCTCCTTATACACCTCAGCTCAATGGTGTATCAGAAAGGAGGAATCACATACTGTTAGACATGGTGCGCCCTAGAGACTATAGCTTATCTTCTGAATAGAGTTCCATCAAAGTTGGTAGTGTCTACACCATATGAGATATGGTAAGAAAAGAAGCCCAATCTTAAGATTGTTAAGATTTAGGACTGTCCTGCCCATGTTAGAAGACACAACTCCGATAAGTTGGAATCAAGGACAGAATGGTGCATATTCATGGGATACCCAAAGAAAACTTGTGGGTATTATTTCTATCATCCCGAGGATCAAAAGATCTTTATTGCCAAGAGAGCTGTGTTCCTTAAGAAGGAACACATTCTTGGTCGAAACAGTGGGAGTGAGATAGAATTAAGCGAGGTTGGAGAACCAAGCTCAGGCACCATTCCAGAGCTTGAGTCTGTTCAGGTACCTAACACACAAGTTCCAACTTTATATACGTCTAATAGAGTATCTAACCCTCCTGAAAGATATGTGGGACATATCAGTGGAGATGACTCTTAGGATGTTGATCCTTAGACCTACGAGGAGGCTATTATGAGTATAGACTCCAGGAAGTGGCAAGAAACCATGAATTTTGAGATGGATTCCATGTACTATAATAAGGTTTGGAACCTTGTGGATGCACCTGAAGGTATTCTACCCATTGGCTGTAAATGGATCTTTAAGAAGAAGATCGGAGTGGATGGAAAGATAGAGACCTATAAAGCAAGGCTGGTAGCTAAAGGATATCATCAAAGACAAGGAGTTGACTATGATGAAACCTTTTCACCTGTAGCCATGCTTAAGTTCACTAGAATTATTTTGGCCATTGCAGCACACTATGACTATGAGATCTGACAGATGGATGTCAAAACAACATTCCTCATTGGCAACCTCGAGGAAGAGGTATATATGATATAACCAGAGGGATTCATATCCAAAGAGAGTCCAGATAAAGTTTGCAGGTTGCTTAGATCCATTTATGGATTGAAGCAAGCTTCCCGAAGTTGGAACATAAGATTTGATGAGGTGATCAAATTTTATGACTTCGTTAAGAACCAAGATGAGCCTTGTGTGTACAGGAAGATAACTGGAAGCACTATCACCTTCTTGGTGCTATATGTGAATGACATCCTAATAATTGGGAATGATGTAGGAATACTCTTTATAATAAAGACTTGGCTATCTAGAAACAAATCCATGAAAGGCTTAGGGGAAGCATCCTATATTTTAGGGATCTGGATCTATAGAGATAGATCCAAAAAGATGCTTAGCTTGTCCTAGTGTAGGTACATAAACTCTATTGTCAAAAGGTTTGGTATGAAAAATTTTAAGAGAGGTCTCATACCGATGAGATATGGAATATCACTTTCTAGGAGTATGTCTCCAAAGACTCCTGAAGAAAGGGCATACATGAATAAGGTACCTTATACCTCAGCGATAGGGTCTATCATGTATGCGATGCTATGTACTAGGCCTGATATAGCATATGCTCTGAGTGTCACGAGCAGGTATCAGGCAGATCCAGGTTTAGAACACTGGAAGGCAGTAAAGTGTATCCTTAAATACTTGAGAATGACTAAGGATCTTTTACTAGTATATGGAGGAGGTAGCCTCTAGGTTGAGGGCTACACGGGCTCGAGTTTTTCAGTCTAACATTAATGATAGCAAGTTAAATTCAGGATATGTTTTTACCTTGAATGAAGGAGTAGTAAGCTGGAAGAGTTTCAAGCAAGATACTACTGCTGACTTGACCACAGAGGCGGAATACATTACTGTAGTAGAAACAGCAAGACGAAAGGGTGTGGATGAAGAAGTTCATCAAGGATTTAGTAGTCATACCAAGCAACGTGGAGCTAACTCCCATATATTGTGACAACGACAGGGCGATAACTCTAGCAAGGGAACCTAGGTCTCATTAGAATTGTTCTAAGGAGGTTCCATCTAATTAGAGCGATCATGATCCGTAAAGATATAGCAATGAAAAGAGTTCCATCTGAAGATAACATTGCAGATCCACTGACGAAGCTGCTAGCTCAGATTGTATTTGAGCGTTACATGGGTTTGATGGGGATCATACACATAAGTGATTGGCTTTAGGTCAAGTGGGAGATTGCTGGTTACAGGTGCCCTACAAGCTAATCACGTAAGTGATGGCACATGTGACACATTGTATGATCTTTTTGCTTATGATTAATATTGGCATATTCTCATATTATATTACTTGTTACATATATATTGTGATGCCCTTGGTTCTGTGCAATAGGAATCGGATCGTGATGAGATCACGATAATGAGATCGATTCACCTTTAAACATAGATCCTAAATAATCCCGGACATAGGTTACTCAAGAGGAAAATTAAGATAACCGGATAGATCGATGTACTATATACCCATCCATATGATGGAGGCGACTGGTCTCATAGTCACTTGTGTGGAGACACTAAGGATATAGTACAGGTGCTCATTAGAGAATGAGTTTACTAATTGATCCGCTTATGGAATGCTGTATGGTTAATGATACTAATGTCAAACAGTGATTCTATAGTCCTAGTTGTGTATCTGGTCCTTAGACTTAAGATACCAAGGATGCCTTGTATGAGTACTCTCTTCTTTAATACTAGACTTATAGGTTTGAAAAGTTTCAGATATGGTACAATTGGTTATTAGGGATTGGTAGCCAACATTATGAAGGCAATTGAGTGTCAATAGAGGATCATCTACTCTCGATATCACGAGAGGAATATCCCATATGTGCTTGTTAAGATAAATCCTTGGCTAGAGTCATTCGGATTGAGAGAGTAGTAGTTCTCAAGTAGAATCTGAATAAAATAAGATAAACTGATTCCATATGTGACCTGACAGTATTATATCCAATATACGGTCTCTAGGATATTATTTGGATGAGGGATTATATATACATGGTAATTGTGAATAGACAGATCCGATGGATTTGATCCCCCCTATACTGTCTAGGACTATGACATAGTGGCCTAGTACGTCTATAGTCGATGAGTCGAGTGATAATAATTCACTATATCAGAAGGAGTTCTGATGGGAGTGACTCACGGCCAGCTCGGTATTGGGCCTAGAGGGTCACACATATATAGTGAATACTTCAACGAATAGAGAATTGGATGAATATCCAATTAGCCCCTATTCTCATTAGATAAGACCCTATATTGATGGACTCCTCGATTAAGGCCTAATTATAGGCCTAAGGAGATTATTGGATAGAGATCCAATAATATAATGTTAGTGGGTTATTGGATGAAGATCCAATACCCACTAAGGAAGGAGGCCTAGGATTTTGGTGGCTCTCTATAAATGGGGGGGAGACTCATGATTGATAGGCTGCAGCTTTAGCCACCACCTCTTATTCTCCTCCCTCCCTTTGAGCAGGAGTTGTAAGATCAGATTGGAGGAATTTCGCTGCAGAGATCCATCATGTGGATACCGCTAAAGAGGAAGACGCTTGACCTCCTTCATCTTCTCAATCCAGATCTGGAATACAGGGATATATGATCTCCCTAGGTAAAATCAATCTCTCACACATCATGGTTTTTTTTATTTTTGTGATTTTTCTCGTGACCCTAATCTTTTGCATGACGATTTGATCTATGTGGGAATCCAGTTTTTGTTTTGATTTTTGCTGTGCATATGATGCAGTCGCTGAGGTTTCCCAATAGTATGGAATGCAAGAAACTTAGGGTATTTATAGGCCCCAAATGGCTTCAGAAATTGAAGCTAAAATTTAAACATACCTAAAAAATCTAGGTATGTGCAGTTCAGCCACCAGCCTAGGCGGGTCAACCAACGAAAGTACCCAAAATCCATGGTATGGGTGGTTCAACCGCCAAGCCTGGGCATTTCAGCCACTGGCAGCCGTCCGAAATCCTAGGCGATGGCAGTACATCCACTGCTCACCGACGGTTCAAACACCAGAAATCTCAAAAAATTGACTCCCTTTACTTTTCCAATCCCGACATGAACCATATGTTGACCAATTCTCTGGTCAACCAATTGAGTTCAACCTTAACTAAATCAAACCCTTTTAGTGGACTCAATTGCCTCTTTGAGTTGATATGGATTCCTTCCAAATCACACTCATTTAGGACTCAATCTTAACCTATGACTTAAAGATTACAATCAAACATGACAACTAAACTTACAATCTCACTCTCACAATCCGGCAACCTCCGGCATTCCCTATGATGAGTCTCACGGTCTTCCTCCGGTAATCTCCCGGCGTGTTCCTAGCGATCTTCTTAATACCTTCGGTAAAGTCCTATCGAACTCCTAGTGAGCTATCACCACAACATCCAAACCTTGGCCCGATGCCTAAGCTTGATCCTGAGTCCATGTCTAATCTATAACTCTTTTTCACTATCATGGTTAAACCTGCATGATGCTAACTACAACTTAATTAATTACAATTAATATGGCTGTAAATCCACTTCAAGACATTCCCAACTCCCGGCAAGATTTTCGGCTACCCCCGATAATCTTTCGGCGAGTCTTGGTCTTCTTCTAACGAACTCCTTTGCGCCATCCTGACAAGCTCCCAATACCCTTGGCGAGCTCCCGATGCACTCCAGGAGAGTTCCCAACCACATCGTCCGAATCCCAGCCTGATGCTTAGACTTGACTTTGGCCAAACCTCTGATTGTAATCTTCTCACTGGCATAGTTACTCTTGCATCAATCAACTCTAACAATCTTGTTATATCAAACACTCATCAATTGATTTCTTTATTAAAATTCAAGATTCAACAATCTCCCCCTTTTTAATGATGACGATAAATTGATGACAGGAGTTAATCCTAACCCCCCTAAATCCATGCCTTAAGAAAAAAGCTTAATTTAATAGAACCACACCCTCTTGAATTCAGTATCATAAAACAAATCATATTCCAAATAAATTTCAACAAGAACTTGCATCAAGTCGTCAAATCATAAATTTTAGAAAGAATTATGCATCCATATCTAAGATATCCAAGTATATCATCAATGTCATGTATCATCAATATCCATTTCTTTCCCTTTTTTTATAAACAAAAAGGTAAAATATATAGCTAATAATTTCAAAGCACATGATAACATTACTCCCCTTGGTAAAATAGAATATGCATTATAAAATTTTCTTTCCCTTCGTGATTAATAAGGATAGAAACAAGGAAGGAGTTGTGACAACATCATTAAGAAGAGCTCTTAATAAATTTTAAAAGGAATATTAAGATAAGCTCAAAAGTTCAAGAGATTTAAAGACTACTTATGTATTTCAAATATAGCAAAAATTATCTCTTGATACAAAAATTATCTTTTCTAAATTTCAAACGCAGCAATTCATCATCTTCATGCAATTTTTCTCTCCTTTTTTTATAAACAATACAAACATGGAGAAAGTTTTCAAAAATATTATCACAAAAAGCTTAATCTCTTGAAATCTAGATTAGCAATTTATATAGTTTCATGATTTAGTATTCTTAACTCTTAACTTCAATCTTGTAGATATAAAATTTTAAAAGAAAATTTTGAATATGAGCTTAACAAATCATTCTCATATAAATTTTAAGAAAATGTAGCAAATAAATATGAAAAATAATAAATAATTATCTTTATAGATTTTCTCCTTTATGTAAATAAGAAGATAAAATCAAGGAGGGGTTTAGAAAAGTATCATATGCAACATATCATATCATCATAATAAAATCACAAGTATTATTTCAAATCATCATGTATATTTTTAAAATCAACATTGTATGCATGATCATCATACATGATTTCACATCATTATACCTTTTCCCTTTTGTCATCAAGAAAAAGAGAAGTACAATTAGCAAGTTTTTGAGATATGAAAGCTTAGCAATTTGACAAATTTTTCATCACTTTAGAACATGCAAGCTAGCGAGTTATTTCTTCTCTTTTGAGAAGGGATGATTACAATAGTACAAAACTTTTCTCATTACATCATTTTTCAAATCATCACATTAAATATATCAAGAAAAAATTAACATGATGATGAGATATACAATTTATGAAGATAAATTAAGAATAATAAGAGACAAATCATAAGAGAAACAAATAAAATATCTTGATTCATGCATAAGAAATCTCAAGTTGGCAAGATTATGATTTATATAAAATTTCCTTTTAAATAATACTTAATAAGAGATTTTGATTCATAAAAGAATTCATGTTATAATTCTAAGGAATCAAAATCATGATATAGGTAAAAACTCATTCAATTTTAAATAATCAAATCATCAAAATCACTTTCAAAGTTTAAGAGATTCATAAAAAGTAACATAATTGGTTCATTAATCTCTTTTGAAAGATTTATAAGATAGAGAAATTAAAAAAATTCATTTTATTTCATACAAGCATGTTTTTGTCTTTTAAGCTAAATAAAAACATGTATTTTCATTTAAAATTGAGAAAATATTATGATAAAGATCAATAAGTCATAAATCATAAAGGTCATTATGCATAATTTTGAAATATAAATTCATCACTATGCATCATTAAATCATCAAGAATGGTTTCATTGAACATAAAACATCTTCAATCAAAATTCAACCTATCTCAATTTCAACTTTTAAATGAGTCTAACTCTTTACACATAGTGCAAGGAGTTGACAAACTCATTTCAAATTTTTATTTATTTCATATTTAAATTCAAAAGTAATCTATCATTTAAAATACACGTTCAATCTTAACATATAATTTTTTAACTATTTAAATCAATCATTCAACAATGATATTTAAGTTAGCCAAAAACACCATAATATTTAAATCATTCAACAATAGCCTTTGCATTTAAATCAACAAATATTCAAGCCAATGATTTTGAATCTATCAATCAATCATAATCAACATTAAAATCTTTCTTTCATAAATTTAAATTTAGATAAAGTCTCTAATTCAATTTTGTATTAGCATACCAAAGTTAGAGCAATCAAGATTAATGAGTTATCCAAAGATTCATTACCAAAGATTTTATTTCAATATTTTTTTGTTATTACTTAGGTTAGTGAGCTTTAAAAGAGTATTAGATCTCAAGTTATGTGCCTTGAGTATATACTTTCAAAACATTACTTAGTGCTCCTAGCCTTGTTAGGAGGTAGCTTTATATTATGGGAAGTTTTGATTTAGGTATCCATTTGAGTTTGGGTCCTTCATGATATGTTCTTTCCATTTTATCTAATGGTTTTAGGTTATTTATGAATTCTTTAGGAACCTAAAATTAATTTATGTGGACTAATTTCTAAATAAATACTTATAAGCAAAGTGTTCATATTTACCACAAAAATTACATCTATTTTTGGGCAAAGATTGTAATATGCGTATTCTAATGAGGATAGTTAGCTTTTGATGAGTCTCACTCACAATGCCAATACTTTCCTTATGAACATGACCCTTATCAATATGGATCATGTTTAGAGACTCATTATGTGTATTAAGCCCTTTATGAGTTTGTTGTAGTATGTCATTTCTTGTTTAATTACCTCTAGTGACTTATACTTAGAACAAGAAAAACATGATGTTGATGCATAATTCAAGGTTTCATATTTAGTGCATGAATTGTGTGATGGTGATGTATCATACATTTGTTCAAATTTACTAACTAAAAAATTATGCTCTTTCTTAAGTAATTTATAAGAGTTGCTAATCATTCTAAATTCATCATAGATCTCATAAAAATTATTTAATAATTCATAAAAAGTAAATGAGACTTTAGAGGAATGACTTACCTCATTATTGATAGCCATAAGCGCGAGATTCTCCACTTCCTTTTGATTGTGCTCTTCATCTTCAGAGTATCTTGGCTTTTTATGTTCATAGCAAGAGTTCTTGTCCATGATTTTAGGATTATTTTTATAGTTTATGTTTATTAATTTATTTGGTTCATTTGTCAAAGGTTCAAAGTCCTCATCACTTGAGGTTTCACTCGAGGAGTCATTTGTTGTTCAAAATGCTATATCCTTCCTATTCTTTGGAAGGGATTCATCAAGCTCATCATAAGCTTTACAGTTCAGTTCATATATCATGAGTGAGCCAATAAGTTCTTCAAGAGGTAAATTATTTAAGTCTTTGGCCTCTTGAATAGCGGTTACTTTAGTATCCTAATTTTTAGTTAAAGATTTTAAAATTTTATTAACAAGTTCAAGTGCTTTAATGCCATTGGTGACATCCGTGAAACACGTGTACATGTCTCCAATGGACTCACTTGGTTTCATTCGAAACAACACATAATTATGAACTAAAAATATTAATCTTAGATTCTTTTACTCTACTAGTCCCCTCGTGTGTGATTTCTACTGTGTGCTAAATATCAAAAGCCAATTCACAAACGAAAATATGATTAAACTCATTCTTGTCAAGAGCACAAACAAGACATTCATAGCCTTTGCATTTACAGAAAAACTCTTCCTTTTTAATGCCATTGGGTAACCTAAAAGCTTGCCAGGAGTTAAGATGGTCTTGTAATGGAAGTTTGGTAATTACAATTGTATTTAATTAAGTCATAATTAGCATCATGTAAGACTAACTATGACATGAGCAATGGAGTTACAACCAGATGATGAGCCAAGATCAAGCTTGAGCATCGGGCCAGGGTTCGAACAATATAGTGGGATCTCACCGAAGGGATCAGGAAGCTTGTTGGGAACATGTCGGAAGATTGCTGGAAGAAGACCATAGGACTCGCCGCAAGAATACCGGAGGTTGCCAGATTGGCGGGAGTTAGGTCTTGATTTAGCTTGTTGGTCATTGAGTATTGTAATCATTGGGTCATAATTAGAAATTGAGTCCTAATTGAGTTGGATTTGGATAAAATCCAAATCAACTTAATAAGGCAACCGGATCCACTATAGGGTTTGGTTGAGCTCAGATTAAGCTCAATTAGTTGACTAAGGAATGGTCAACTGATGGTTCAAGCCAATTAGTTGACTAAGGAATGGTCAACTAATGGTTCAACCCGAAATTTGAAAAGTGGAGGCAACCACTTTTGCGAAAATTTCGGCGGATAAACCACCAGTGAGCGACGGGTGTACCACAGCCGCCCAGGCTTTCGGGTGGTTGATGGCGGCTAACCCACTCAGACTGGGCAATTGAACCACCCGTACCTAAGAATCTAGGTGCTTTCATGGTTGACCCACCCAGGACCGACGAGTAAACAACCCGTACCCTATTGTTCGGGCGGTTGAGTTACCCGTACTTGATTTTCTCAGGTATGTTTGATTTTTGGCTCCAAAAATCTAAAGCCACTTAGGGCTTATAAATATTCAAGTTTTCTTACATTATAAATAATAATTTTTGAAGATTATATTCCAAAAAAATATTATGTAAGAATTATAAGAAAAATAAAAGGGGTAAGGGAGTGATCAAAGAGTATAATCCTGTCTCCCTTGTAAGCAAGGTGTCAGGGTTTGGTCTTCACCCAAAGAAGATTGGTAGTGGATATCAGTGTATCTTAAGAAGGAGAACTCGGGAGTGGACGTAAGCCATTGGCACCAAACAACTATAAAAATTGTGACTGTTTCCTTGCTTTTATTGCTTACATATTTTTGTATTGACGCTTCTGATTTAACTCAACTCTTTGAAAGCAAAGATTTAACTCAACTCTTTGAAAGCAAAGATTTTACGATAAGTTCTTTCCTTCAAATGTTGCTTATCTTTCTGGTTTGCTTATTAACTTAGCAACTTTCTTTTAATCACTCATTATTTCACTAAGAACGAAAAGTTTCAAATTTCCTATCTTGGTTTAATCGAAAAGTTCTCATCTAAACTAAAAATTTACACTTGCACTAATTAAAACCACTCCCCCCCCCCCCTTTCTCTCTCCCTTCTTAGTGCCAATTGATCTTAACAAATCCTAACAGCCATTGCCCGTACTAGAAAGGCCATGGGAGAGTATTTTTTTAGACTTCATATTAAGCTTGCCAATGTTAGGATCGTAATGGTACTGGGGGGAGGGGTGAATTAGTGCTTATTGAAAAAAGATTTGATTTGAAATCATTTGAATGAGAATATAAATCAAAAATCTATTTAACTTGAAAGTGTGAGTGGAAGTAGCGAGTAAAGTCCATCGGTAAACAAATGACAAGGAAAAAAACGAAGGAAATGCAAATCAATTTATAGTGGTTCGGTCATCTAGACCTACGTCCACTCCTAATTCCTCTTCTCTCGAGGCCACTGACTTTCACTATCGATCTTCTTTTCAATAGGCAAAGATCAACTATCCCTGTTACAACATTTTTCTTTTACCAAGCTCAGGAGAGAACCTTTATAAACTCTTTCTCATAAGACCTCACACGTCTTTAGAATAACCGTGAAACTCAAGGAGGAAGAAACTCAAATACTAAGAGTTTACAACAATTTTACCTAAGGATTCTATCCCTTTTCCACCCTTTTTTTACATTTATTTGTGCTCTTTCGTGTTTATGAAGCAAGAATGAGTGTAGTATTTATAGATCCCCAATGGCTTCAAAATTGGAGCCAAAATTTTAAATCCCTAATTTTTCAGAATATTAGCGGTACCATCACAGTCACTGGGTAGTACTATCATCGAACAAAGCACGAGAATCTAAAATCTAGTAGTACTACCATCAAACTAGATGGTATATCCTTGCCTGGTGGTACCACCACCTAAAACCCTGAAAAAACACAAAAAGGTACTTTTCTTAGTTTGGACGGTACCACCATCTGAACCTGGCTATACCATCACCCAACTCAAACTCGGGTTGCTGATTTGGCCTTTCATAAAGCCCAACTCAACCCTAGTTCAAGCCCAATGAGCCCCAAATTATGTTGGCATAGTTATGACCCAATACCAGTTTAATTTGACTCTAAACGATCACGATTATGACCTAATCAACTTAATTGCAATCACGAAGCCTTCAGCACATTGTCCATCATTTCGACATATCATCTGATCATCCAGCACTTTGTCCAAACCTTTGGCACATCTTCAGACTCGACGCTCGAACTCCACACAAAGTCTATCATACCGCATGCCGACCAATCCTCTGGCCTGATATCCAATCTTTGGCATAATGTTTTTTGGCCTAAAGTCTTGCTTCGATAGATTGTCGTTCGATGGTTCAAGTTCATGATTGAAGCTATTCCTACATTACTTATCTTGAAAGCATATTTAGTTAATAAATTCATCAATTAATTTTATCATCAAAATCTATGATTTAACAATCTCCTTTTTTTTATGACGGAGTTTTAATTAAACTCCCCCTATCTATATGTCATAATAATTTAAAGAAATATGATAACCTTTTAACTCTTTGAATTCAAGTCAAAGCAACTTAAATTATAAGTCATAGCGCAAGAATCATATGTATAATTTCATATCATATCCATACATCTCAAATATCATAAGTTAATGTCATCAAATATAACATGCTAATTAAGGATATTATCAAAAAGTTACCATTACTTCTTCCATTTTGTGATCAACAAAAGATGAAAAAGAAATGAGTAAGCCATTACTTTTCTTCTTCCCCTTTGTAAAGGAGTTTAAAAATCCAATAAATCCGAGAGTAATATAAGGTATACCATTCATGAATATAAGGAAGTCATAAATAAATCATGTCATGAAGGATACTAATATCAATTCATGAATACCAAAAGATATGATTTAACTTGACAAATTTCCTCTTAGATGACAAAACAAGAAAGGAATCTTAGGAGATCAATTAATAAGAAGGATCTTGATTTATGTAAAAATAATCAAGTTATCAACATCGAGAAGTCAAGATCATGATTAGAATGAAAAAAAAAAACTTCTCTATAGTAAATTACAAAAAGATAAATAAAATATCAAGATTGTGGTTCGTAATGAAAATCTCAAGTTATAAGATCATAAATCTCCTCTTTGGTAAAAAAAAATTATAGAAGTAAAAATGTTAATTCCCATAAAAGATACCTTAAAAAAAATCATGGGAAAGTTCATAATTTGGTTGGGAAAAAATTTTATTCAAATTTCAATCATCAAGATCATCTTTATAGTTTAACAGATTCAACAATAATGATATTACTTTATCTCTTTTTAAAAGCTTGATAGGATAGAGGTATTTTCAACAAGATTTTTTTTATTTCAATTTATATGATTTGTTTTATACAAAAATTCCTTTATCTTTTATGCCAAATTCAAGCATTATCATTTAAAACCAAAAATTGAGTTTAAAAAATTCATCAAGATCATTACAATAAAAACCAAGTAAAATATTTTCATATATTTTAAACCTAAAAACTAAGTAACATTATCAAGGAAATCATCAATATTATTATAATAAAATATTTTCAAACAATAGCTTCAATTTAATTTAATTCTAATGATTTTTCTTTCTTAAGTGGGTCTAACTCTTTAGACTTAGTGAAATAAGTTACCATGCTAATTTCAAAGTGTTCTTTTTTACTTATTTCAAGTGCTAATTCAAGAATGATCTAACATTTAATCATGCAACATTCAATCGTAAAATATACATGCCAATAATATTCAATCACCATCAAAATCCATTTTTTATAGCTAAGCATTTTTTTTTGTTCTAATTCATTTTTCTACTAGTATGCTTTAGCTATGCATCATCAAAAAATAATCAAGATTAATTGTATAACAATAATCCATCAAAAGATTTATTACTAATAATTTTAATTTTAATATTTTTTCTTATTATTGTTGTTTAGGCTAGTGAGCTTAGAAGTCATGTGTCTTGAGCATCCACTTTCAGGACACCATTTAGCGCTCCTAGTCTTTGTTAGGATTACAAGAGAGGAGATTTTTGTTTAGGTACCCATTTGATTTTGGGTCTCTTATGAAAAGTTCTACCTAATTTAACTAAAGGTATTTGGTTGTTTATGGTTCCTTTAGGAACCCAAATTAACTTATATGGACTATACTTTCTAAATAGTCATCTATAAGTAAAGTATCCACATCTACCATAAAATTTACATTTGTTCTCATGTAAAGAATGTAATATGGGTCCTCTAAAGAAGATAGTTGGCTTTTGTTGATTGTTACCAATAAAGCCATGTTTAGAGATGTATTGCCTATTTTAAACATTTCTAAAGTTTGTTGTAGTATAATAATTTTATTTTTAATTACCTCTAATGACTCACATTTAGAACAAGAAATGCATTATGTTGATGCTTCATGCATATTTTCAATTTTACTAGCAAGTAATACATGTTCCTTCTTAAGTAATTTATAAGTTTTGCTAAGCTTATTAAATATATTAAATAGTTCATGAAAGGCATTTAATAATTCATCAAAAGTAAAGGAAACTTCAAGTGAGTTTCTTACCTCATTATTGATGTCATAAGCGCGTAGTCATCTACTTGTTAGTTGTGCTCTTTATCTTTGGAGTATTGTGCTTTTCATCTTTGGAGTGTCTTGGCTTCTTGCATTCATAGCAAGAAGTTGTATCCATTTTAAGTTTATTTTTATATTTTTATATTTTTTTTTTATTTTTTTATTTATTTTTATTAATTTATTTAATTCTTTTGTCATAAGTTTAAATTCATAGTCCTCATCACTCAAGGTTTTACTCGATAAGTCATCTGTTATTCTTAGTACCAAGTCCTTCTTGTTCTTTGGAAGGTATTCATCTTTGGTTCTCAAGGCAATGTCCTTCCTGTTCCTTGGAATGTGTTCAAGTTTATCATTGCAAGAAGACTCACAAATTTGTAGTGGTTCAGTCACCAACTTTACCTACGTCCACTTCCCGAGTCCTCCTTCATTGAGGCCCGTCGGTGTTCTCTAATGGGTGAAAATCAAAACTTTTTACACATTTCTCCTTTTCTTAGGCTCTGGAGAAGAACCTTTACAAAAAATTTTTCTTTCTTCCCCTATACGCACTTTACACTTGAAGCACTCAAGGAAGCTCTTATATTTTATAAAATTTTAACCAAGATTATGACCACTTTTCATGCACTTTCTTGCTCTCTAATGCAAGAATACTTAGGGTATTTTATAGACCCCAATTTAGCTTCAAATTGGAGCTAAAATTAAAACCATCTCCGAAAAAAGGGGAACTTCATACAACAAAAAATGATTAGAAAATAAAGATAAAGTTCTTTATGAAGGACCCAATGTAAAATATGTACTTAAATAAAAAATATCTTTCTTGTAGGTTTGTCTCCAAACTAAAGCTAGGAGCACCAAATGATATCTTAATAGTGGATACTTAAGGCACATGACCGGTAATCCAACTTATTTTTCTAAACTTACTAGCTTAAGTGAATGAGTTGTCACATTCAGAGACAACAACAAGGGTACAATTATTAGAAAATGAACTATAGGTAACACATCAAACCTCTTGATTGAATATGTGTCATTAGTTGATGGCTTGAAACACAATTTGCTTAGTATTAGCCAATTATGTGATAAAGGATATGTGGTTAAATTTCAATCTAATGCTTGCATAATTGAATTGCCACACATAAATAAATCTTTGATTGCCTTAAGAAACAACAATATATACACAATAGATATTAAACAAAATTTTGATGAAACTTATTTTTTGGTTTTGAATGGTGATACTTGGATTTAGCATAAGAGACTTGGTCATGCTAGTATGAAACTTTTAAACCAAATTTCTACCAACGATTTAGTGAGAGGCTTACCTAATCTTAAGTTTATCAAAGGCAAAGTATGTGACACTTGTTAATTAGGAAAACAAATAAAGAGTAGCTTTAAGTTGAAAATTCAAATAAGCACCTCTATACTATTTTAATTAATTCATTTGGATCTATTTGGACCAATTGACATTATAAGTTTATGTAGTAGCAAATATGTAATTGTTTTAGTGGATAATTTTAGTAGATATACTTGGACTTATTTCTTGGCACATAAAAATGATATATTTAAATATTTTATAAAATTTTATAAAATTATTGAAAATAAAAAGGATGTATGATTTTTTCAATATATAGCAAAATTTTTGTGAATCAAATGGGTATATTTATAATTTTTTTACTCCACAAAATCCACAACAAAATATAGTAGTAGAATGAAAAAAATGAGCTTAAAAGAAATAGCTAGAACAATGTTGAATGAACATAATCTACCCAAATATTTTTGGGCCGAAATCGTTAATACGATATGCTATGTTTTAAATTGGGTTCTTGTAAAACCATTACTCACTAAAACTATTTATGAATTATGAAATTATAAAAAACCTAATATTTCTTATTTTAAAATATTTGGTTGCAAATGTTTTATTTTAAATGAGAAGGATGCTTTAGGAAAATTTGATGCAAAATCTGATAAAGGTATTTTTCTTGGTTATTCCTTGATTTTAAAAGTCTATCATGTTTTTAATAAAAGAACTTTAGTAATTGAAGAATCTATTCATATTATTTTTAATGAGTTTTCAAATTTAAGAAAATTAATTTTGATGATAAATTTGATCTTGATATTTTGAATTTAAATGATAATACTCCTAAAAGTAACTTGAATAAATCTACTTCCAAACCTTTATCCAAGGAATGGAAGTATGTGAATAATCATCCTAAAGAGCTTATAATAGGAGAACATCAAAATGAGTTCAAACTCGATCTTCTTTTAGGAATTTTTGTGTAAATATTGTATTTCTTTCTCAAATCGAGCCAAAGTGCATTGATGAGACCCTAAGAGATGATTCTTGGGTTAATGCAATACATGAAGAGCTTAATCAATTTGAGAGAAATAAGGTATAGGAGCTTATTCCTAGATCTAATGACCATTTAGTAATTAGTACTAAATGTGTCTTTAGAAATAAGCAAGATGAAAATGATATCGTGGTTAGAAACAAGGCTAGATTAATGGCCAAAGGTTTCAACCAAGAATAAGGAATCGATTAGGATGAAACCTTTGCTCTCATGGCTAGACTTGAAGCCATAAGGATGCTCCTTGCCTTTGCATCTTTTAAAAATTTTAATTTGTTTCAAATGGATGTTAAAAGTGCTTTTCTAAATGGTTTCATTTCCGAAGAAGTGTATGTTGAACAACCCTCCATTTTTAAAAATAATCTTCTTCCTAATCATATTTTCAAACTTATAAAAGCTCTTTATGGATTAAAATAAACCCCTCGGGCTTGGTTTGAAAGACTTAGTTCTTTTCTTATTTCAAATAAATTTTCTAAATGCAAGATTGATACTACATCATTTTTTAAGCATTTTGAAAATGATCTTTGGTTTATTCAAATTTATGTTGATGATATTATTTTTGGATCTACAAATAAATCTTTATGTGAGTCTTTTGCTAAATAAATGAGCCAAAAATTTGGAAGCCTAATGGGTGAGTTAACATTCTTCTTAGAATTATAAATAAAATAACTAGATGATGGTATCTTTATTAGTCAAATTAAATACACCTTAAACTTGATAAAACATTTTGGGATGAAAAATGCTAACGCATTAAATACTCTCAAGAGCACATCTATAAACTTGGACTTAGACAATGAAGGAGAAAACTTGATCAAAAAAACTTATAGAGGAATGATAGGATGTTTATTATATTTAACTACTACTAGACCATATATCATGTTTAGTATTGGATTGTGTGCAAGGTTTCAATCTAATCCTAAACTCTCTCATTTGAAAGTAATTAAGCTAATCTTTAGATAATTAAAAGGAACCTCAAAACTAGGCTTATGGTATACAAAATCAAAAACTTTGACTTGATTGCTTATTCAGATATTGATTTTTGTGGATGTAGAATAGATATAAAGAGTACTACTAAGACGTCAATTTTTAGGGCATGCACTTGTTTCTTGGACTTCTAAGAAATAAAATTCAGTAGCTTTATCTACTGTGGAAGCAGAATACATTGCAACTAGTGTATGTTGTGCCCAAGTCATTTGGATGAAAAACACACTAGAAGATTATGGAATGAAATTAAAAATATTCATATAAAATGTGATAACATAAGTTCTATATGTTTAATCAGAAATCCTATTCAATATTCAAGAACCAAACATATTGACATTAGATAACATTTTATAAGAGATAATGTAATTGTCAAGACATCTCATTGGAATTTGTTGACACTAAGCATCAATTAGCAAATATGTTTATAAAACCTTTAAATGAAGAACAATTTGATTTTCTTATAAGAGAACTTGGAATGCTAAATCATAAAAATATATGAATTGCTTGAGATTAAGTTCCTTTTTTTTTGTGATAATGTCTTGAAAACTCTCTCCATGTTTTTTTATCTTATTGTTAACAAAAAGAAGAGAAAATGTACATAAAAATGATGTTTTATTATTTTACAAATTTATTTGCTATGCTTACTTGAAATTATATGAGATTATTTTAAAGACATTAGTAGCTCATAAATTTTTTAATCTTCTTAAATATTTGAGCTTATCTTTAAAATTTACTTTTTGAAATTCATATCTACAAAATTGAGAGCTCTTCTTAATGATGTTTTACAACTCCTCCCTTATTTTTCATAAGAGGAAGAAAATTCTTTATAGCTAATATCATATTTTATAAAAGGGGAGCAAAGACTCATGTTGATGACAAAAGGGGAGAAATAGATGTTGATGACTTATGTAATAACTTATGTAATAAGGGCATTTCTCTTTGTTTGTTAATAAACAAAAGAAAAAAATAGTAAGGGGAGATTTTTAAATTTTTAAAATTCATAAAAATCCTTGATGAGTGAATTACTTAATAATTTAAAATCAATTTTTTTTTGATGTATGAGTGTCTCATTGCAATCCTTAAAATATTATTTGCCTGAAATATTAATTGATTCATGATATTTGAATTCAAGAGTATGTGGCTCTCTTAAATTTAAGTTGTTCTTATTACAGCATAGATTTAGGGGTAGTAAAGTTTAACTCCTATCATCAATTGATTGTCATAATCAAGAAGGGGGAGATTGTTACGGATTTTGATGATGAAATTAATTGATGAGTATTTAATCTAACATATGTGTGTTAGAGGAAGTATTGTTGGTCTAACTATGATGAAGGAATTAAGTTACAGCCAAATGTTGGGCTAGAATCAAGCTTGGGCACCGGGCTAAGGTTCAGATAATATAATAGGACCTCGCCGGGAGTTCGCTAAGAGTTCATCGAAGGGATCGGGAAGCTCGTTAGAAACACACCACGAGATCACCGGAAGAAGACAATAAGACTCACGGTAAGAATGTCGAAAGCTGCTGGATTAGTAGGAGTTAGGTCATTGTTTAGTTTGATGGTCATTATGATTGTAATCATTGAGTCATAGTTAGGGATTGAGTCATAATTGAGTTTGATTTGAAGAAATCCAAATCAACTCAAAGAGGCAACCGGGTCCACTAAAGGGTTTGATTGAACTCAGGTTGAACTCAATTAGTTGACTATAGAATTGGTTAACATAAGGTTCAAGTCAAAATTTGAAAAGTAGAGGAAACCACTTTTCCAAAAATTTTTGCGACTAAACCACCGATGAGCGATGAGTGTACCACCACCGCCCAGGTTTTTGGGCAGCTGACAATGGCTGAACTGTCTATACCCTATTTTCAGGGTGCTTTCGATGACTACACCACCAGCACCAGCGAGTGAACCGCCCATAACCGGGTTTTCTTTTATATGTTTGAATTTTGGCTTCAAATTCTTAAGTCATTTAGGGCCTATAAATACTTCAAGTTTTCTTACATTCCATTCAATAATTTTGGGGATTATATTCTATAAAAAATTATGTGTGAATTGTAAGAAAAAGAAAAGGGAAAGGGAGTAAGCTTAGAGTTAGAAAAATTATTGAAGTCTCCCTTATAAGCTCAAGTTGTAAGAGTTTTATTTTCACCCAAAGAAGATCGATAGTGGACGTCAGTGTGTCTCAACGAGAAGGACTCGGGAGTGGACGTAGGTCGGTTGGTGCCGAACCACTATAATTGTGAGTGTTCTTACTTGTTTCATTTACTTCTTACAATTGTTGGATTCTTAATTATTTTCAACAAAATACTAATAGACGCTTCTAATTCTATTTACTCTTTGAAAGTAAGGCTTCAAGTCAAGTACTTCATTTACGACGTTGCTTATCTTTTTATTCGGATTTGCTTGTTCCTTCTAGAGTCATTTTTAAGCAAGAAAATTAGTATTTTCATTTAATCATTCACTTGCTTTACTTGAATGAAAAGCTTCTAATTTTTCTATCTTACTTTAAGCGAAAATTTTTTCAAATTTACTCTTGTACTAATTCGATAAAACGAGAATTACTCTTACACTAATTTGATAAAACTAATTTGAATCTAGTCTTTTAGCTTATATTTCAGCTTCATCTTAATTTAGTTCGATCAAGATCGAATTAGAGCCTGATTTGAACTCTAGTTGGATCAAAATGGAGTTTGGCTCTAAGTCTACTTAATCATCCCTAATCATTTATTAAGTTTTAAAAGAAAATTTTTTTGGACCCAATTACATTATTTTTGGGGGCTATTAAAAAATATTATAACTTATTTGAAAATAGTGTAATTGACATGAAATGTGTTAAATATGTCCATTTTCTAGAATAGACCTTATTTTTATTGAATTCAATGTTTAATAGGTCCAAATTTTATAAATTTTGTATTTTTGTTCATACTTTGAGGATTTCAAATGATATTTTGTTATATAATCTTTTCAAAATGATCAATCATATATACATTTGTAAAAAAAATTTAAAAAATTAGGCCTCAATTACATTATTTTAGAATGGGTTACACTATTTTTTAGGATCCTATTGAAAAATATTGTAATTGACCTAAAATATATTCTTAATAGCTCAAATTTTTAGAAAAAATGTTAATAATTTGTAAAAGCCTAAATAACTTTTCTTATTTTTGAAATAATAAAAGACCTTTTTCACTAATTTTTGCTTTCAATAGGTTGAAATTTCTCAAATTTTCTAATTTTGACCATATTTTGTAGATTCCAGGATGATATTTTATTATAGAACCTTTTCAATGTGATTAGAGACGCTTGAGTAAAGTGTTTAGAAGAAAATTTTGGACCCACTTATACTAATTTTTCATAGGGTTACATAATATTAATGGTCATATTCAGCAAACATTATTATTTTGTTCAAAGCATTATAACTGACCTAAAATGTGCCAAAAATAGCTCATTTTTTCTCAAGACTATGAGAGTTATAAAAGCCTATATGATTCTTTGTGTTTTTTTGGGAATAATAAAAGACCTTTTTTACAATGAATTCGGCATTTAATAGGTTGAATTTTTTTTCTTAATTTTGGCCATATTTTGAAGATTTCATATGATATTTTATCATAGATCCTATTTAATATGATCAAAGATGCAATTGTAAGGTTCCAAGAAAAAATAGATTTGGACCCAAAATGTAATGTTTTTTAATAGATCACATTATTTTTTGGAAACATATTCAAAAACAGTATAACTCTGTTAAAAAATAGTACAACTGACTTGAAATGTGTCAAAGATAGTTCATTTTTCGAAAAAAAGTTATTATGAGTTGCAAAGTCATAAATGACCCTTTTTAAATTTTTGAAAAAATAAAAGACATTTTTCACTGAATTCAGCCTTTAATGGGTTGAAATTTCTCAATTTTTTTTAATTTGGCATGAAATGCATCAAAAATAGCCCAAATGTTCAAGAAATCTTGCTTATGTGTGTGACACCTTGTTTTAGTTTTCCAAACAATGAAAGACCTTTTTGCACTGAATTCAGCCTTTAATGGGTTGAAATTTCTCAATTTTTTTTAATTTGGCCATATTTCGAGGTTTCCATATGATAGATAGTTTATCAATATGGTCAAAGGTGCATTTATGAAGTGTTTAGAAAAAATAATTAGACCTCAATTATATTATTTTTTAACAGGATTATATTATTTTTGGGATTATATGAAAAAATAATATAACCCTATTTAAAAATTATGTAACTAACCTGAAATATGTCAAAAATAATTCATTTTTCAAAAAACCTTGATAATGAGTTGTGGAGGCCTAAATATTTTTTTAAAATATTTTTAAAAATAAAATACCCTTTTCACTGAATTAACCAATAATATGTCGAAGTTTTCTAAATTTTCTAATTTTGGCCGTATTTCGAGGATTTCAGACTATATTTTGCTATAGAAACTTTTCAGTTGATCAGATATGCATTTGTGAAGTTTTTAGAAAAAAATAATTTTGGACCCTAGTTATACTACTTTTTATTGAGGTTATACTGTTTTCACCATCTTATTCAAAAACTATATAATATATTCAATAACATTATAACTGATCTAAAATTTATCAAAAATAGTTCAAAATTTTAGCAAACCTTGGCAATGGATTGTCAAAATCTAAATATTTTGTTTATTTTTTAGAACAATAAAAGATCTTTTTTATTGAATTCAAACTTTAATAGGTTGACCCCAACTATATTATTTTTTAATGAAGTTATACTATATTTTTTATTACACTTATCTTTTCTGCAATAGGTAAGTAAAAAAGATGAAATTCAAGATCAGTTCTTGTGATAAACTATTAATGTTCTTACCTGCTATGTTAGTTGACACCTTCCGTTATACTATTTTTCATCATTTACACTTTTTAATATGATCATATATGTATTTGTGAAGTTCTCATAAAAAGTTTTTAGACCCCAATGAGATTGTTCTTGGATGGAGTTACACTATTTTTGGGATTCTATTAAAAAACAATATAACCTTATTAAATAACATTATAATTGACTTAATTTATCAAAGATAACTCAAATTATCAACAAACCTTGTTATTGAGTTGTGAAGGTCTAAATAACTTTTTTTAGTTTTTTTAAAAAAGATTTTTTTCATTAAATTCAGCCTTTAAGAGGCTACATTCTTTCCGAATGGAGTTATACAACTTTCTAGTACTATTCAAAAATATTATAACATATTTAAAAATAGTGTAACTAAACTAAAATGTGTCAAAAATATCTGGAATCTTTAAGAAACGTTGATAATGAGTTGTGAAGTCTAAATGACTCTTTTTTTTAATATTTTTGGAACAATCAAAGACCATTTTTCATTGAATTAAGCCTTTAATAGTCAAAATTTTATAAATTATCTAATTCTACCCATATCTTGACGATTTCATATGATACTTTGTCATAGAACATTTTCAATATGATTAGAGATTCATTTGTGAAGTTTTCACCAAAAAAAAAAAAACCCTGATTATACTTTTTTCAAGTGGCATCATATTATTTTTGGGTTGGAAAGGATAGCGATTAAGTTTGAGCAAGTTCCTTCCAGTTTTCTTATAAAGGTTCGGATTCGAGGAAGAGTTGTGTCGGTTCAGAAAGCTCAATTCTCAAGTGATCCGTTAAGTCTAAAGTTTGAGAATGTGCCAACTTATATATTAATGAGAAATGACAGTTAATAGATGATAGGGTTGATAGAGCAGCAGTCACCGCCATAAGTCTTCAGGAAAGCGGTTTATGGCTTGAGTAGAGAGTGTCTGAATACGTGATAATTTGAGCAAAGATCAGTTTCTAGCGCAACAAACCAAAGCAACGTTGATTCTCAAAAAGGAATGTAACTCTATTCAATAACATTGTAACTAACCTAAAATGTGTAGAAAATAGCCCAATTTTTTGAAGGAACCTTGATAATGAATGTAAAGGCCTAAATGACTCTTTTTTTTTAATTTTTGGAACAATATAAGACCATTTCTTATATAATTCAATCTTTAATAGTTTGAAATTATTTTATTTTTTAAATTTTGTCTATATTTCAAGGATACCATATGGTTTTTGCCGTAGAACCTATTAAATATGATCAAAGATATATTTATGAAGTTTTTTATAAAAAGTTTTTGGACCCTAGTTATACTGTTTTTGAATGTGGTGCTGTTTTTTTGTGTCCTATTCAAAAACAATGTCATCCCATTCAAATATAATATAACTGGCCAAAACAATATCTCAAATTTTCAGAAACCTTGGTAATCAGTTGCGAAAGCTTAAATGATCCTTTCTTTTCATTTTTTTGGAATAATCAAAGACCATTTTTTGTTCAATTTAACCTTTCATAGGCTGAAATTTCACAAATTTTCTTATTTTACTATATTTCAAAGATTCTAGATGATATTTTATCATGGAACCTTTTCACAGAGATGCATATGTGAAGTTTTTAGGAAACAATTGAACCTAGTTACCCTATTGTTGAATAGGGTTACACTGTTTTTTGGGAATCCTATTCAAAAAATAGTATAACTATATTTAAGAACATTGTAGCTGACCTAAAATATAACAAAAATAGCTCAAACTTTTGGAAAGCTTGGAATGGGTTAGTAAAGGCCTAAATGATTTTTTTTTCTGAAACAATAAGAGGCCTAAATTCTATAATTTAAATTCTCTAGTTTTTGAGGATTCCAAATGATATTTTGTCATAGTCTATATGATGAGAGATACATTTGTGAAGTATTTAGGAAAAAAAAAATTTGGACCACAGTTACACTATTTTTTAGGTCATATTCAAAAAACAGGGTATCTTTTTTTTGTGTAATCCTATTAAAAAACAGTACAACTGACTTAAAATGTCAAATATAACTCAAAATTTTCAAGAAACCTTGATGACGGCCAATTTTTTTTTATTTTTCGGAACAATTGAAGAGTTTTTATCACTGAATTAAGCATGTAATAGGCTGAAATTTTTAAAAATTTTCTATGTATAGCCATATTTTGGGGATTTCAAATGATATTTTGTCATATAACCTATTATTCAATATGATGAGAGGTACATTTGTGAATTTTTCAGTCAAAAAACTTGGACCCTAGTTACGTTATTTTTGAATGGGAATTTACTAATTTTTTGGGTCTTATTAAAAAAATGTGTAATCCTATTTAAAATTAATATAATTAACCTGAAATGTACCAAACATAGCTCTTTTTTTTAAGAAAACTTGGTAATGAGTGTGAAGGCCTAAATGACACCTTTTTTTATTTTTTAGAATAATGAAAGACCCTTTTAATGATTCAGCCTTTAATTTGCTAAAATTTTCTAAATTTGCCTGTAGTTCGAGGATTCTATATGATATTTTGTCATAGAACCTTACAACTTAATGTAAAATGCTTGCAAATGCATAGATCAATTTTTATACCAACCTGGTATTTGGAACTCCTCTTGGGGAGAGGGAGATGGAAGACGAAACTCCTATTCGACGGGGAACTCCTCGTCAACAAGGATTAGGGCTTTCCTCCTCAGTAGGGATAAGGCTTCAAAGAGAGCCGAGGAAGGTTACAAAGAGAACCAAGGAAGGGTTCAAAGTGCCTCATGGGGAAGTCTTCATACAGAGCTCGGGGGCAGTGGTCGCGTCGGTCGAAGAGTGAGAAAGGAGCGGTAGAGCTCATGTCGGCGACTGAGAGAGGCTTGAGGGTTCGAAACTGCTTGCATGACTGTTTTCGTAAAACAAAGGGAAGAGGGAAGAGACCTGATCGATGTAGAGGGAATTGGTTTAGTTAACCTTGAACTGATTGTTTTCGATTCAAAAATATATATAATTGAACCATTCGCCAAACTGAACGAGGTCAATCACCTTTTAGAAGAAAACCGGCTTTCAGAGAAAATAATAAGGGGCGCTCTGATTATTTTAAAATAAAACAGGCTTTGCAAACCAAAACAAAGATCTTTACAGATTTTTTTAAAATCTATAATATTCTGTTTAATTTTTATAAAATTATATAAAAATGATAACGTCCACCAATATTATAAACATAAACTAATTTTAATTTTTTTCTCACATCAATACTGATTGAGGTAAGTATTCTCTTAAACAAATAATTAAAAAATTCAACTAAAGGTATTTGAATAATCTTTTGTTATATTATAAAACCAGATTGATTTAATGGAAAGTGATCAGTTCATGCAAGTTTTTCAAAAATCGAACAAGTCAATCAATTCACTTTTATTTTTTTAAGACATCGAATCTAATAACGGGTATAAGGATCAGATTCTCGATCCGATCTGGTTCTGATAACTGATACGACTAACCTCCACGTCATCCAAAACCTTGGACTGCCAAAAAGCAATGCATCGCACAAATGATATATGTAGCAAGCAATAAAGGATTCAAGAATCTGAAATGCTTAACTCGTATTCAGAGGAACGTACAGCATAGTATGCCCTCAAATTAAAAACAAAATAACTCCAAATCAACCAAGCTCGACTCAGCAATGGCGATTACCCGATCAGAGTGCCGCGTTCTTGATAACATTTGCCTAGTCCACATACCACACGGTTGACCAAAGGATTCAAGAATCTGATCCACCTTATTCACGTTAAAAGAGAGAGTGCAGTGCATCCCTCATATCAGATAAATAAATTCCAAATCACAAAAATGGGCATCAAACAACCAATGGGTTCTTCGCCTTCCAATTTGGTCAAATTTGTGGGAGCTCAGCAATAAAACCTTGTCATGCATGCGTCAGTCTTACAGGCTTGTAACAGCTTTGTAATGCAAAGGCTAACTCACGTCAAACATCCGAACATGTATCACTCACTATAACGATAATCCATGTCACTAAGATCACTATAATGAAGTCTATAATGTATAATTTTAAACATTACAACATCATTCACTGAGTATATACCACAAGATTATATAGCCTTATACATAAGTACATATAGTACAGTTTGGCATGGTACAAAAGTTGCAGCTTCATTTAAATCGAGAAAGTCATTTCATAAACATTATGATAGTTTTTGTGTTTGTTGTCGGGTATATTCCCACAGCGCTATGGCACCACTGACGTGAACATTGAGTGACCTGATAATCCCCAGTTGAGGTATCTCAACACAACCATCTAAGACATGGATAATGTCAACAGGAATACCTTCCTTCTCTCTGCCCAAGACCAGAACCTGCAAACAAGTGAAGCATGGGATTTCTCACATTCATTCTTTGGCTAAATTACAGTCGGATTATTAGCAGGGTATTTATTACATACTGTTTTGGTTGGAAAGGAATACTGATCTAGACGTGTGCTATTTGCTGTCTGCTCGAGACCCAATATGGAAAAGCCCTCTTGCCTTTTGTTCTCCAAGAAAACTTTTATACTGCAAACTGGAACCTCAATAATTGGCACCCATTTCTCAGCTGTCACACTAAAATAGAAGGTTTGCTAAGGCAATAATCTAAATGAAATGCACTATTTCATGAATGCCCGAAACATCTAAATCATGAGGAATTAGCAGAAAACGGGACTTGAAGTTTCCATCATAGAGTTCGGTAAAGGTTTCATCTTATGGCTGTACAGAAAGATATTGAAACTTTTGGTGGTTTTAGGTAAGTTAAGCATTTATTAATTTTCTCCATACTAAAAAGACAAGAATTTGAGTAAAACTAAGGAAAAGGAAAATTTTCATCCACTGTCAGTCACAATAATAAGATTGTAAAAGGATAAATGAATGCAGAAGATATGAAGCGATTAAGAACTTAATTTCCTTGTATAAGCACACAGTCAATCTTTACTCTTGTAGAATCATAAAAAACTGAAACATGTAGTTATGACTTTCAGCCTTGTTCTCTTTCTTATGGGTTTGGCCTCAACTGAAATCAGACATCAAACAGCTGGTTTCAGCCATTTTGAGTTCATCTAAAAAAAGCATAAATAAGCACCAAATATTGTTACACAAGTTTCCCCAAAAAAAAGACATTTTTAATGTAGCAGACAAAATAATGGTCGATTTGTTAAATTTCCAAATTCCAAATGCACATATGTTTTTCAAAAAAAAAAAAAAGGAATTTGACATTAAACAATATCATAGTCATAATAACTATTAAGCCAATTCTAATTATGAATTTAAATTGAGTTAAAATTAATACAAGGACTGAGGATTGGTCCTACTGACTTCCTAAACCTAAAATACTTGTAAAACCTACTCTTAAAACTGTAACTTGTGGGTGGCAGCATGTCTTCAGAAATGAACAAAAGAATGTTTCTCCTTGTTATTTAACATATGAAAGAAAAAAACAAGCATGACAGCAAAGACAGCCACAACATTCATGACATCTAGAATAACAAGTTATCATTGTTGAACTCTGTTATGTTGAAACGAAGCCTAAAACTTTAAATATTCAGTTCCAATGTTGTCTGTTGAAAATATTTTGCTGAATGGAAAGCATAGCATAAAGTATCAAACCTGAAAATGAGGTTTATGCTAGTTACAGGTGTCTAGCAAGTCAATCACATGAGTGATGCAAGCCAATCACGTGGGTGATAACACGTGTGACATGCTGTACAATCTTTTTTGCATTGATTATTATTGACATTTTTTCACATTATATATATTGTTTGTTGCATATATATTGTGATGTCCTTGAATCTGTGCAATGGGAATCGGATCGTGATGAGATCACGATACTGAGATTGATTCATTTTTAAACACGAATCTCAAATAATTCCAATCATAGGTTACTTGAGAGGGACATCGTACTAACCGGACAGATCGGTATACTGTATACTCATCCATGTGATGGAGATGGCTAGTCTCATAGCCGCTCGTGTGGGGACACTAAGGGTACAGTACAGGTGCGCATTGGAGAATGAGTTTACTGATTGATCCACTTACAGATTGTTGGATGGTTAATGATACCTAACGTCAGACAGCTATTTTGTAGTCTTAGTTGTGTCTGAAACTTACGCTTAAGACACTAAGGATGCCTTCTTTGAATACTCTTTTCTTTGACGCGGATTTACAGGTCTGAAAGTTCCAGATCTAGTACAACCAGTTATCGAGATTGGTAGCCAATCTTACAAAGGCAACTTAGTGTCAGTAGAGGATCATCCACTCTCGATATCACGAGAGGAATATCTTGTGTGCTCTCACTCAAGCAAATCCCTAGCCAAGGTCATTCGAATTGAGAAAGAGTTCTCTAAGAGAATCATATTAGAGCGTGACTCAGATGGATTTCGTATGAGGCTTGACAGTACCATGCCCAATATACGATCTCTCGGATATTAAATAGATGAGAGACTATAGACACACGATAACTAAAATAGACAGGTCCAATGGATTAGATCCCTCTATATAGTTTGGGGACTATAGTGTAATGGCTTAGTACATGCATAGTCGATGAGTTGAATGAATTGTTATGGGATAATAATTCACTGAGTGAGGAGTTCTGAGTCACTTACAATTACAACTCGCAACCAACTCAGTATTGGGCCTACAAGGTCACACACATATGGTGGATGTTGCGGCAAGTAAAAGATTGGATATGAGCTATCTAACAAGACTTTGTTTCATTGGATGAGACCCAGCATTAATGGATTCCTTGCATGAGGTCCAATTAGAGGCAAGTTGAGATTATTGGATAGAGGCAGTTTGATCTATTGAAACCACCACATAAGACAAAATGGATTTCTATAAGTGGCTAATAGTCCTATTGTTAATCAACATGTTTAAGTTGATGCAACTATTGAGCAACCTTTTTCAAGTATTCTTAGACTTCTGAAGAAAATAGATTGAGGAATCATGAAAAGTCACTAAGCTGATTCATTCATCGTAATATCAAAAGTGAATATGACGATCCCATGCTTAGCTACATCTTAATAGACAAACTTCTATCCAAAATCCTAAATCTGTGTAGAAGATTAGGGCATATTATCCTGGAATTTCTGCAAAAGATAACTGACAAATAGTGTCGGATCTACATATAGTGCCAGAGCTTGACAGCCTTCTACAAACTACAAAAGATAACTGACAAATGGTGTCGGATCTACGTATAGTGCCAGAGCTTGACAGCCTTCTACAATCTACACAACTTTTGACTACTGCAACTACTGTTGAAATACAAAAGGAAACCAACCTGATAAGCTGGAACTGCTTGTCCTGCAAAATGCTGGCATCAGCAATGGCCAAACCAGCTGCTTTGAAAACCTAGAATACATCAGTCATTGAGGATTAGTTCAAGAGAACACACGTGTAGTAAACAAATTCATAAGGAATTAACTTTTGTCTATTTTTCTGGTTTACCTCACATGTTCTTACTAATCCAGCAAGATTAGGTATACGGTCAATCAATGACGCTACAAGAATAAATTGTTGTTGCTTTTGCCTTATTGTGTCCAAAGCTCGATTCCTTGCTTGCAACACTGAGCCAAAAAGCTGGTCTTCCTTTTCAAGATCTAAATTACACAACATTGAGAGTCAAAAATGAGCACATATTCAAGTTGAACAAATTTGTTATGTTGGTCAATACTGATTCCACGTTTGGATGTACATACGTACAAATACCAAAAAAAAAAGAACATTCAATATATGAAGTGACTGAATAATTAGGTTTACTTTAAAAAATGACAGCATTGCAAAGATCTATTATGTCTAATCAGCTTGACAAGTTTCTTTACCACCACTAACTTGGTAATACAACATTTATAAGTAGCACCTTTTAGATGACCTCCACTTCCAAAAGTCTCAATCAAATAATCAGATAAGTTCAGGATATCCTCCACTTACGAAAGATCAACCAATCCCAACCCAGGTTGTAGATCACAGTTTCCTGATATGACTGATCAGAGAAATCGACCATGTAAAACTGATTAGATGAAGCACACAAAAATTTTAATTGCTTTGAACTCAACCAAACACACCAGAAGTCCAATTTCTAACTAAAATCCAACCTGAATAATTTAAAGTGTCAGGTTGAACCACATCAAATGGTTCAATTCAGCTTTTGAAAAATAAGAAAATTTCTCAGCAACTTCTTACCTATCAAACCTCACCTAATACAGCAGATCCTGAGCTGTTGTCTTCATGAACGCAACAGCTTGGCATTGTCATTTGTCATTAGTTTTTTCATAATATCCTTGTGCAATACTGATCAGCAATAAAAAAAATTAAATCCAACAAGATAATTACTAGTATCAGAAAAAGGCTGACCCCAGAAGGAGCATGGATTCTAAGACTAAACTGGCCAGAAGGCAATTGAAGAATTCTCAAGTCCCCTGAACCATCATCGGACTCGAGTCCTCGCCGATCCAAGGACTCAAAGAAGTGTTCTCAATGAAGGCACTTCCTCATTGAGGTCTTCTCGATGTAGCTTCCTCGGTGAAGCCTATGAACCCTTCTCAGCTTTCACAGAATCTGATTTCTATTTGATTCCTTGGCATAGCTTCTATCTTTTGAACTATGATTGATTGTCACTTAATTCAATTTAGAGTATAACTGGGTAAATTTAAACCAAATTTACTGAAACTTCGGTGAAATTATTTGGTCATGGTGCTAAGACAATTCCTACAACGCTTAAAATTTTTGGAAGATTTTCTGAAATTTAATTATCAAAATTTCAATTTTTTTGGATAAAAATTGTAATCGAGTGTAATTGGATAACTTCAATTAAATCAATCTAAACTTCCAGAAAACTATCTGGCCATGATGCTAATATGATTAGTACTATTTTTCTTATTTCTAGAGAATTTTATGAAACTTAGTTATCAAAAATTAATTTTTTTTGTATAGGTAATGTCATTGAGTGTAATTAGGTCAACCTTAACCAAAGGAAGTCAAACTTCCATGAAACTTCCTAATCATGATGCTAATATAATTAGTACTATTTTTTCTATTTTTCAAAGATTTTACGAAATTTAATTATCAAATTAAAATCTTCTTGGAAAGATTCTATGATCAAGCATAACTTAATCAATTTAGAATCTGACTTCGTCAACTTCCACTAAACTAACCCAAACTTTAACAAAACTAGAGCATGATTCTAAGATGATCAATACCATTTTTATTTTTTAAAATTTATAATAATTAATTATCAAATTTTAAAATTTTTTGAACCAGTACTGAGTGTTACACTTAGTTCAATCTCCGAGTTTAACTTGGTCACTAAATCAATCCAAACTTCCATTGAACCACTAGGACATGATTCTTGGATGATTAATATTATTTTTTCTATTTTGAGGATTTTATAATAATTAACTCTTCAAATTGAAGTTTTTTTAGATATGGTTCAATTTGAAGTGTAACTTAGTCAATTCAAACTTTCACTAAACCGCTTGGTCAGGATTCTAAGATACTTAATACCATTTTTTAATTTTGTAAAATTTTATGATAATTATCGAAATTGAGGGTTGTTAGGTCCTAGTTGAGAACACCACCAATGACGGTTCTAAGCCCAAATAAATATATTTGCTTATAAGATACTAAGGTGGTAGGGGAAAATTCTATAAATATTGATAGTCCTAAATTTAAAATTTGATATACTAGGAAAGTTAAACAAAAAAAATGGTATAGGAATTATTGTTGATAAAGATATTAAGAACAATGTTGTAGATGTAAAAACATTTGAACATAGAATTATGATTCTATAATTTGTGAAAGGACAAAATGTTTTGAATGTCATTAGTGCTTATAATTAAATAATCAAACCAAAAGAGAATTTTAATAAAGCTTAGTTAATAATATTTAAGGAATATCTATAATCGAAAAACTTATAATTGGAAGATATTTAAATGGTTATGTAGGGAAAACATATGGTAATTATAAAGAAGTGCATGGGGTTTTTGGTTATGAGGAGAGAAACAAAGATGGTAGTATGATTTTGGATTTTACAACTTCGTATGATCTTATAATTGTAAGCAGAGATATGAACATTTGATTATTTATAAGAATAGTCATAACTATAGTTAAATCAAATTTTTTTCTTACTAGAAAGATAAACAAAGTTATTTGTAAAATTATAAAGTTATACTAGCGAAGTTCGACAAACCAACATAGGTTGATCGTATTAAATATTTAATGCAGCAAATGTAACAAGAAAAAGATAGTAACAAAATATACCAAGACTAGATGGTGAAATTCTAAATATGATAGTGTAAATATTTTTAATAATAGGATGGAAAGTGAGATGACTTGGAACTTAGATAAGGATAATATCAGTATTATTTGGACTACAATGACTAACAAGATTAAAAGCTTAACAAAGAAGATTTGTGGCCAAACTAAAGGTAGAAGTATAATCTTCAGAAAGACATGGAGGTGGTGCAAGGAAATCAAAAAATATTTTTTACTAAACGATAATGTTTTAAAGATTGTCAAAATAGTAAAAATTATGAGAAATTTAAAAGATAATAAAGTATCTAAAACAGTGGCTAAATAATATTAGTATGGCAAGATATAAAGCTTACAGAAATTTTTATAATAAAATAGGTACTAAAGATGGTGAATAAAATATATATCGAATTGATAAAGCTAGGGAAAGAATGTGCAAGGACCTAGGTAATATCAGATGCATTAAAGACGAAGATCAAAGAATACTTGTTAATAATAACGAAATTAAGAAAAGATAGAGAAATTATTTTTATAAATTATTTATTGAATATTTCACACAGGATTTAGGTTTGTCAATAAATAATAGTGATAGATTTAATAATCATAGATTTATTCATAAAATTAGAGCTACCAAAGTAAAAGACACGTTAAAGAAGATAAAAATAACTAAGAGTGTGAGATATGATGGTATCCCTATTGAAGTGTGAAAAAATTCTGGGGACTAAGGAGTAGCTTGGTTAACTAGCTTATTTAAGAAAATTATGAGATTTAGAAATATGTCTGAGGGATGGAGAAAGAGTTTTTTAGTGTCAATTTACAAAAACAAGGGTGACATATAAAAATTGTTCAAATTATAGAGGAATTAAAATCATGAGACATACTATGAAACTTTGGAAAAGAGCTATCAAAATTAGGATAAGGCTTCAAACAAATATCTCTAAAAATCAATTTGATTTTATGCTTGGAAGATCAACCAAATAAGCTATGTATTTATTGAGACAATTACTGAAAAAGTTGTTATTGTTGAGATAATGTTGTTGTTGTTGTTGTTGCTGTTGTTGTTGTAATTATCAAAATTGAAGATCTTTTGAATAGGTTCTATGATCAAGTATAACTTAATACAATTTCAAGTATAACTTCATCGACTTTGATTAAACCAATTAAAACTTCAACAAAACCACAAGGATATGATTCTAAGATTGTTAGTACCATTTTTTTCTTTTTTTGAGGATTTTATGATAATTAATTATTGAAATTAAGAATTTTTTGAATATGATATGTAATCGAGTGTAACTTTATTCAATTTCAAGTGTAACTTGGTTAAGGTTTTGTTGAAACAAACCAAATAGGTTCATCCGAAAATACATCAAAAACAAACCGGTTCATACATTCTAATTGGGCCAAAAGTCATTTAACCAAAAGTCTGAGGACATTTTCATCCAAGTGGAAAAAAGGGCACCCTCAGGTTAAAGACAAATGAGAGTTCCCATCCGATTAAAAGCTAATGGTTGAGGCTTTTTTTAGGTTAAATTCCTAGCATATTTACAGTTTGATAAAACTAAATAATAAAGATACATAACTTTTAAAAGAGGAAAAAAACTATAAGTATGTTAAGATACAAGATTTACGATACTTTTTATCAAGGATTCACGTACCAGTCCATATCGGTGTACCGACATTTTGTCGGTACCGGTATGGTGCCAGTACCGGATGGTACACACAATGCATACCGTTCGGTATATTATAATATATTTATAATATTATATAATATAATATTAGTATAGTAAATATATTATGAAAAGAAAAGAAAAAGGGACGACGTCGCCTCGATCTTTTCTCCCCGCGCGGGGAGAAAAATCGCCCACGGGTGACCCGCGGCCGGCGATAGCGGCGACGGCGCACGGGCGATGAGGTCGACGGCGCGCGGGCAAGGACAACTCAAGGTACCTTTTCTCTTTCACTTCTTCTTTCTTCTTTTCCTCTTCTTCTTCTTCCCTTCTCGATTTCTTCTCAATCGACCATCGACGATCGATTTTTCCCTCAATCGATCAATCGCCTTTGGCGACTCCCGAGTAATCGATCCGCGCATCGACGGACCGACATACCGGCAGACGGCCTTACCGCTCAAAGGAAAATCTTGTTTTTTATAATAAGCTAGGTACTTGTGATAAGAAAATTATATTTTTAGACTACTAAAACCCAAGAAAGATAGATCAAGTATTTAGGAAATATTATGTGTATAAAGCATAAAGACCAAAAGATATTGTTTATTATGAAAATCATTTTTATAATTTACTGAATGAACATTCTGCAAATAATTTAATAATAGAGATACACAATAAGCTTAGATCATAGATTTGTTCGTAAATACAGAGATGCTTTACAAAAGATGAAAATAAACTAGAGTATCAAATATGATGATGTTTTTGTTATAAGAGTTTAAAAGATCAATAAATAGTTTGATTAGATAATTTATTTAACAAAATATTGAGAACTTAAAAAGCTATCTAATGTATGCAGAAATTTTTAGTAACAATATATAAAGATGAAAATAAACTAGAGTATCAAATATGATGATGTTTTTGTTATAAGAGTTTAAAAGATCAATAAATAGTTTGATTAGATAATTTATTTAACAAAATATTGAGAACTTAAAAAGCTATCTAATGTATGCAGAAATTTTTAGTAACAATATATAAAGAAAAGGAAATATCCAAACATGTTCTAATTAGAGATTTAAGATAATATCACACTATGAAACTTTGGAAAAGAATGTTTAAAGATAAAACAAAATGTGTGGAGTATTTTCGAAAATTTATATGGTCTTAGATTGGAAGATCTTAGATTGGAAGATCAACAACACAATGTATTTATTTATTGAGATAAGTAATTAAAAATATATAAATAAAAGAGAAGTTTGCATATGCCATTTACTTTAACAAAATTTATGGTAAAGTCCTTAAAGATTTACCATGACGGGTTTACAAAACAAAGATGTTTCCACTATTTATATCAATGTCACAGAAGATGTCTAGTGAGGTTCCTATTAGTTTTGAATTACATCAAAATCAACTTTACATTCTTATCTTTTACATTTGTGATGGACTAACTTACTAATTATATATAGCAAGGTCTGCAATACCGATGGTTATCACCTGTACCGGGAGGTATGTACCGGTCAACTCGTTGATTGAAATGCAGACCGACCGCTACCGAGTGGTATAGTCGATTGGGGTTGTTTTCGCCCTATTACCAACCAAAATCAACCAATAAGATTTCGACAGTCGCCGACCGCTGTCAAACGATAACGATCGATTTTGACCGTCGCCAGCCGCTATCAAGCGGTAACGGTCGATTTCGACCGTCAGCGGTCGATTTTGGGCAGTATCAACCAAGGGAGAAAGAAGAAGAGGGAGAACCTGGAGTCCGACAATGCTCTCCCGATCCCGATCCATCGCCTGTGGGATATTTCTTCCCCGCGCAAGGAGAAGAAACATCTCCCCACATGGGGAGAAGGAACGAGGCGACGTCGCATTTTTTTATTTTTTAACTTTATTATATATATATATATATATACACACACACATACGTATCGCTCGGTACCAACGTTATCATACCATACGAGCTGAGCTCGGTATGTCGATAAGATACGGTTTGGTGAACCTTGATATATAGGATGAACCACCATGGTGTATGCTATTTGTCGATTATATTGTTCTTATTGATGAGAATTTAAACTAATTAGTTCTAAGCTTAAATTATCAAGATTAGTCTTTTCAATATTGATTGGACTGACTCATAAAGATTAAAATGTTTTTGATTTAATTAGGATAAAGATCATCAATGACGAAAACAATCAACATAGTGGACCTCAAATATTTGGAATGTTGACTTGTTATTGTTATCATTACTACCAAAGAACTCATTTTTGCTGAAATCGACACATATCGATTAGCATTTACCAATCCAAGCGCGAACTAGTTTACGAACATTATCTATTTTGGGAGGTCCACAACCTCCTTCCTCCTTCTCCTTCCTCCTTCCTCCACTAACTTATCTTCTTGCTTCCTATTCCACCTTCGCCTCCTCTTCCTCCATTGCCACCTCTTCTTCGATTCTCCTTTGTTTCTGGTGTGTACTCGTGTACATGTGTTGGAACACTGGTATCAATATTAATATTCAAATCTCCAACATCAAGAACAAAAAGAAAAATAAGGATATCAAACAAATAAATACCTATCTATTGTCAAAAGATATTTGTAATGAGGACGTGATATGCATTTGAGTGATGATTAGGTACCACAAGTTCCAACCAAGGTTCGTCATCTCATATCATACTGGTGTACCAAGCTCAGCTCAGTACGATATAGTGTACCGAGTGGTATGCTAAAGTGTATGGGTCAGTATATATATATATATATATAATAAAAATTAAAAAATAAAGTAAAAAAGGGTGACATCGTCGAGGCGACGTCGCCTCGTTTCTTCTCTGCAAAGCCTCAACAATGTTACCGAGGCTTCTTCTCTCCGCGCGAATGAGGAGAAATCACCACCTCATCGCCTTAGACGCTCCAGGTTCTCCCTCGTCTTCTATCTTTTCTGGTCCCTCGTCTTCCTCGACTGATACCGCCCTGTAACAATAGAAATCAATCATTACCGATTGATTTCGGGCAATAACGTGACGAAAACAGCCCAAGTCGATTCGACGGTGCCGCCAGTAGCGGGTAGTCCATATACCGGTCTACTAGCGATGACATACCGCCTGTCGGCAAGATCGTCAACGCAAACCTTGCTTCCAACAAGGTCTTAAATGCCCATCTGATACTAGTTCAGTAATCGATATGCCAGTTTATACCTACAGGTACTAATGAAAAAAATTAATATTAAAAATAAAGTATCAACTTATATATTCATATCCTAGTACTTGTTCAGACTGGTTATAAATAACATTTATCAGTGAAAGCATGACACATAACCCTACATGCCATAATGCCAATAGCTGTACTTGGCATTTTCAATATGACTAAAGAAGCATTAAGGTATAAATGACATGAGATAGCCTGCTTGTCCACAATGTTAAAGAGTCCCAGCAAAACAATATGTGGTTGAACTTACATGGAACTGTCAAGAAAACCTCATATGTGAATTTCATATTGGGGCTAAAGTTGTCTAGGGACTCCATATGCAAGTCAAAACTTCTGAAAGGATAAACCGCCATTATATGATTAGAAACAAAATCAACCTAGTCAAAGAGTGCAGCTCATATTGTGTGTGTTTAAAAGAGTAGACATCCTTGACTGCATAAGATTACTCAGTACTTTTGAGGACAGAGGAGCAACTTATCCAAGTAACACATTCAACTATTTCAATTTTAGCTCAATTTCCATATTTCATTTCTGAAAACTGTGATTCATAATTCAATATATATCTTGTTACAAAATATAGTTAGATTAGCTGGTAAAGCTTTGAATTTTAGGTTTGCATTTTCAGTGTTCATTATTTCATAATTTATAGTTTTGTTTAGCACTTATTTCTAGGACAAGACAACCCTAAAAATCAGTTTCACTGTGAATAGTTAAAACTTAAAAAGGCCAGCAGAAGTTAGTGGAATAAGTAATTTGATCATATCAATCTACTTAAGGGGAAAATGCCATCATCTTGCAGAAACTTACCAGCGATTAGTCTTGGAAACTCAACATCACTTGTAGCAATTTCATTATTAGCATCAATGAGTGATCTCACTTCTTTGTGCAGTGAAATTTTCTTCTGAAAATCCAAATTGATGTCCTTCATAGTTGCATGGGGTTCCTCAGCATTGCCATCAGGTCTTTTTGCCATGCCCTTACCATTATTTGTCAAGCTCTCATTCTTAATGATCATGGAATCCTTTGCGATGGAGTACCTTAGATCCTCCCTCACACCCTGTATGTAGGGTTTTGAGCTCAAGCCTCAACTACATTATAATAAAACAAGAGATAAATGTTGGTAGTGCTTACATTTAAAAAGTCCATGACTTGTTCCATCAGTGAAACAGGCACGCATTCAAATTCAGATCCCTACACCAAAAACCCAAGACTTCAAGTCTTCCAAAAGAATGCAGCTTCTCCAAAGAAAATATTTTTTGAAACAATAAAAGTTGTGACATATGACATGTAGCTAACTGCAAAAACTAGAGATGACAAGTGCAAGGCTTTATAAGAGAAAAAAGGGAACTGTCTAGGCAGTTTAATATATTTAACCTCTTTCAGAACATCAAAAACACCCGTTGGAGTTGCAGATGACCTAGGATCAAAAGCATTAAACAAGCCTTCCATTGATGCCCTTAGCCTGAAAGATAGATACAACAAATCATGAATGGAAAATTAACAGAAATGACCATACGCCCATGGACAAATATGTTAAAAGAAAAAATGAGCTTCACAATGTTGTTATAATTGGTCTCCCCATGTACCACAATAGCTACTTGCAATTCAAGTATGGTAAAATCTAAACATAGAAACACAAACCTTGACAACACTGGTATCTGAACACTCCAAAATTGACAAATCAGTAACTAAATAAAGTTCTACAAGAGATATTAAGTTGCCAAATATATTAGCAATCTCAACGTTGAAATACCATTGTGAACACCTTGGCAAATAGGTCATGCCACAATCTTACTTTGGAGTGGAAGATAATGACTACTGTTGTTATTCACCAAGGAGGTGAAACCAAGTGCATGGTTTCTACCTAATAGAGAAGAAAGAATGTCGAGAGGACAACATAAATGGGTTACACAAATTATAAAATTTCGCACCCATTGCTGCACTACCACCTGCTGTCTTGGAAGTATCTCCAGGGTTGAGTAAACAGGTGGCAAGAAAATGGACAAAAAATTAGGAACACCAATGCCTCAAGTTGAGTGACCCAAGAATCTAGCAACTCTTTTGAGATGAACTTGGCCAAGTTGTCAAAAGGAAGGTGTGTATAGCAGTGATACAGAGAGAATCTGGTTGAGAATATTTGTGGTAGTAAGGATACATTAACAGGTACAAGAGTCAAGGAACATTTAGAAGTTGGTTTGTCCTTATCATCATTTTCAATCTACCATTCTACTTCAGCTATAAAACCAATTTTCAACAAGCATGAGTACAAGTTCTTGGGATCTTATAGCAGATTTTACACTGAATGACTGAAGTGAATACTATTTCTGTCCAAGGGATAGAAGTATCATTACTATGGTTGCAACAGTAGCATGGTTCCAGCTGATGTGTGTGTGTGTGTGTGTGTGAGAGAGAGAGAGAGAGAGAGTGAGAGAGATTCTATGGATTTGAACAAACTTAAATTTTCAATTCATACAAGGGTGTTAGAGCAAGGTTCTCGGTTTCGTTCTGTACTGCCTGATATGAGCGTACATACCGGTCCGACATGATACCGATACGCGGACCGCCCGCTATCTGGCAGTACCGCCGAAATCCGCCGTCGACGGTCGATTTTGGCCGTTGGCAATCGATTTCAACCGTCGGTGATCGATTGAGGGAGAAAGAAGAAGAGGGGGAAGAAGAAATGGGAGAAAAGAGGGAGATACCTAATCTTCCCCGGTTCCCCATGCGATTCTTCGCCCATGGACGATTCTTCGCCAACGGGCTTCCTTCTCCTCGCTCGGAGAGACGTGGCGAGAAAGGAGAAGGGAACGACGTCACCTCGTCTCCCCACACGGGGAGAAGGGAGAACAAGGCGATGCCTCGTCTCCCCATTTTTAATTTTCTGATTTATATTATATTATAGTATATTATACCAAGTGGTACGCACTGTGTACCACTTGGCATTAGGTACCATAACGTACCGAGATAAACATGGTATGCCGATATGGATCGGTACGACGAACCTTGTGTTAGAGAACAACAAAAATTAGGCAAAAACGTGAAAGGTTACCTAGCACAGTCGGTATTTTCTGCTAAATATGATTTCAAATCCTCAAAGCACTTCTTCTCCAAGGATGAAACATCTGAATCATTAATAATCATAGTAGGCCACAGTTTGCAGAGTACATGGAAAACTAGTAGCTGAAAAAGCAGATGAACGCCCATGAAGATTAACACGACTAAAAACCATAATACTTGAATGTTTGGAAAAAGAACACAATTACACCTGAGTAAAACCACGCAAACTGTGATGATGAGATGTTAATAATGGAATTATTGGAGGAAGTAATTCATTTAAATGTTTTCTTTGAACAGCCAACTCGCTTTCATGAAGGATCACATTAGCTGCTATGAATACATATGAAGAAAGTGCCTGCATGAAAAAGGCACTCTTAGTAATAGCAAGACAGAATTTTACATCATATAGTGATAACATTTACCTGTGACCGCATATTATAATTGCGAAAAATAGGAACTAATTGCTCTTCAGCCTGCAAGAATTATTGAAAGGACACAAGTTCCTAAAGGTCAATCATTTTTGTTTTATATGATAAAAAAATATATAACACATATTTTTCCCCTCAAACGTATACATTCTGGAACTTGCAAACCATGTGGATGGAAAAAGAGCATATCAGAAAGAGAAAAGAACTTTTTTGGAATAATAAGAGAAAACCAGATATCTTTGGCAATTAATAGCTGTATTTCTCTTGCAAACCATGTGGATGGAAAAACTGCATTTCTCTTTTGCACAAACATGTAATTAGTGTCAAGATAATTAGACCTGATAAAAATACAGCGGAAGTGCCTGTAGATCACAAGCAAAACTGCTAAGTTGTATGAATACAGTTCTAGTCTATAGAAGGGTTCATAAGTAGGCATTTAAGAAAATTTGACCAAGGGTTTTATTAGAAAAAGAAGAAGAAAACAAAGAAGAGAGACTTTAAAGGGTATAGTACAATCACAGACATGATAAATGGCAGGTAACATAGATGATATATGGTTAATTGAGACCAAGATACCTACTGGATGAGTCTTGTTGGAAAGAAAGGCTAATGTAGTAGTCACCACAGTTATTTGGAACAAAGCAAAACATTAAGAGAAGATGTACAGGTTATCTTACTACAAACAAGAACTACAAACAAGAGTATTCAATCATCAAATTCCATCAAAGTAACTTACTACTACAGCTTGAAACACAGAATCAATCAACCAGATAGAAGAGAAGGCAGAAAAATTGTAGAAAAATTAAAAAAGAAAAGATAGTCACACCAAGGCAAAGATATTTTCACTCAATCAGAAAATTATATAAAATGTTTGTTGGGATAGCCAAAAGTCCGTGAATAAACCTAAACGAACTGCCAACCTATTGAATTTGTAGAAATAAAATCTTCTTGAAAGAGGAGACAAAACAACAATAAAGAAAACTGCAAATGAACCAAAAGGTCACAGTTGTAGAATAAGATACATGAAGTACCAACTTGTATAAGATGCATAAAGAGGTCAAAGATTCTAATGACAGCACTTAAGAACAATGAAACTGAAAACTGTGTCATACCATCATAAAATATTACAATAGCATTGTACTTCAGTTGTGTTGATCACATGCCAGTCTATCAACAGTATACAGCCATAACCCACATCCCAAAACAAAAATGACCTAAAACTTATTATATGCAGAAAAATAAACAAAATAATTTAAAACTTATTATACGCATAGCAGAGTAGAGTTACCAATACATATGTTTTTTCTTTATATGATAATCATAATTTTCACTTCGAAGGCATTAGTTGAAACACATGCAAGATTCATACCAGAGATGGAAATTTTAAATAAATTTGTATTGCAAAAGTTTCCAAATACTGTCTCACGGCAGGTAGGTTGTTTCTCTGCAAGAAAAAAAAGTCTTGTTAGGCGCTGATTAAGAGAATTATAGTTCTTATTGAGAAGAAATGAGTAGAAACATGCATTCACATAGATTCACATTCTCTTGCTACCAGTATATGAGATAGGGCCCAAATCAAATAGACGTCAGCATTAACAATTTAAAACATATACATGAATTGGTCAACCCAACCAAACCATGTGATTAAAACGGGCCTATGTCAGAAATTATAGATTTAGAAGGTTGAACCATCTGCAGTCCAATGCGTTCATTTGGTTCAATTACTACCCATGTCTTCCCACAGCCCATGATTACACTCTTCTCCACCTATGCTATTACCTTTTCTCATCATAACAAACATGACAACCGCCAGCACAGAACACTCTGAATCTCTTGTGAAAATCAGCACTTCAATAAATGAATTTGAGTGTTGAGAGAAAGGTCATAGGATTTGAACCCAACTTCACTGCTTATCCTTCGCAAAAGAAAGAAAAAATGAGCACTTCAGTCCAACCCACTTTTCATTATGGCCCTTTTTGCTCATCTCTATCGTTTGACTCATCCAAAATGCAAATCAACAATCATCCTCCCCACCACCTATTCTGCCCTTACCGACAAGAAGCAAGGACATTTTGAGCATTTAAATTGAGCTCAAATGTGTGACAACTGAAACAAGGAAACCCAAGTTGCTCAGCTTTTGGGCTGGACCATAAAATTTTCATTACATGCCTTGGCAACATGGTCATAAATCATTAGATCCAGCCAATTACTTAGAACAGGAAAACTACAATCAGTGGGAGGATGTAAGGATGTCAATGGAGTTCACATGATGACCACTTTCACCCAATACAAAATATGAAAATACATAAATTTCCTTCTTGGAATGCAAATCATCAATTCCAAGCTGCCTTTCATAGATTTGTATAGCACATATGTATCTAAGCTTGTACCTTAATGTTATAATTACTACTCATCAATGTTACTCCATCTACACCCATTGTCTTCATGTAATCATCTCCATTGCCAGCCTTCAAGGTGGCATCCTGTATCAATGCTTAACTCTTGTCATCAGATACCATGTCTACCATTGATTGCACTTCATTGCTTGATTGTGACATAGAACAATCTCTAGAACTAGGGTGGGGAAGTCTGAAATTAATTAGAGTTCAGAATAAAAACTACTCAGATATATTTTTGAAGGAATTATAGATATCTAAAATAGATATCAAGGTATTGAATTGCTGTCTGATATTGGTTTGAACAATTTATGAAACCAGTATTGCCTATTGCACAAAAATAATAATAGAAAATTAATACTAATTGGCGACAAACCATGTGGTCCAAATTCAATGCTTGGTTGGACCAATATATATTAATTGAGATATAAATATATATATATATATATATATATATATATATATATATATATATATATATATACACACACACACATATGTATATCATTTAGTACAGATAAAAGCACGGTAAGCCAAATCAGGTACCGGACCCGACTCGGTAAGCCAATACATACTGATATGTAGCAGTGTACAAACAGACGATACACCGGTAAGTACCGGTGTTTCAAAGTGGAAAAAAATGAGAAAGAAAAAGGGATGGTGGAGGAAGGAGGAAGAAAGAGGGAAAAAGAGGAAGCGACGAAGGAGGAAGTAGGAAGGAGGAAGAGAAGAAAGACTTATCTAAGACATGGCGATGTGTAGTGAGGTCGCAATTGTACCCCAGTCCAACAACCACCTGCGGGAGAAACATCGATCGCAACATTGGAGGCGACACGCACGAGCCCTTCGAAGGCGGAGGAGATGCTAGTAGGCCTTGTAGAGGAGGAGGCGACACTTGCAAGCTACAAGTCTCACGTGAGAAGTGGGAATTAGGGTTTTCGACTTCTCTTATGTGGCAGATCTAACTAGGGTGGTCCACATACCGATCAATGCTCAAATCCATACATGCCACCATTTAGTACAAGTTCGAGCGAAACAACGATCCATGGATAAAAGCAAGGTTTTACATACCGGTCCGTACCTATATACCGACATTTTCTCGGTACCGGTACTAGATGGTACGCATAATGCATATTGCCCGATATATTATAATATTATAAATATAATATTAAATATAATATCAAATATTAATATATTAAAAAAGGTGACGTTGCCTCGATCTTTCTCCCCGCGCGGGAGAAAAATCGCTCGCGTGCGGGCGAGGACAGTGTGAGGTAGTTCTTTCTTCTTCCCCTCTTCTTCTTCTTTCTTCTTTTCCTCTTCTTCTTCTTCTTCTTCCCTTTTTCTCCCTCAATCGATCGCAGACAATCGATTTCTCCCTCAATCGACCACCAACGACCGAAATGGTCCAAGGAGTACAAAGAACTTAGGGTTCAATTCGGGTAAAACTACATAGAACTTAGCGCTCAAATCTGGAAACAAATAGATTGGATCAATTAGATTAGAATGGCTTTTATTTGGGCCAAGGAGTCAAACTTGGATCAAAAATCCAAGTCAAATCTTTAGATTGTATAGAGTGAAATTGAGTTATAGATAAACCTTTTGATACATACCAATAAACAAAACAATCCTAGCCATAATAGTCCTAACAAAAATTTGACACGAGATTAAGTTACAAAATACATAAAGGGTCTCAAGTTCAATTTATGATTGAAGAGAAATTAAGGATATGCTTATCATGTATCTTTATCACTTATGGACCTTCATTAGACGGTACCTAATATGATTCCATGCAATGTTTGACTTACCGGTCCATACCAGTGTATAGAGTTTATCTCGGTACCGGGCGGTATGCACAATGCGTACCACCTGGTATATTATAATATAATATTAAATATATTAAAATATTAATAAAAAAAGCTCGGCGACGTCGCCTTGACCTTTCTCCCTACGCGAGGAGACGGACGTCGCCTCGACCTTTCTCACCACGCGGGAGACATTCCGTCTCCTCGCACGGAGAAAAAGTGCTCGCGACCCGCGAGCGGCAAGCCGCGAAACCGTGACCCGCAGTAGCCGCGCGTGCCAGCGAGGATGGCACGAGGAAATAGGTACTCCTCTTTTCGTTTTTTTCTTCTTTTCCTCTTCTTCTTCTTCCTTTTTTCTCCCTCAATTGACCGCCAACGGCCGAAATCGACAAACGATGGTCGATTTTTAGCGGAACCGCCCGGTAGCAAGCGATCCGCGTACCGACAACCTGACGGACTGGTATGTACCGCGGTCGAAATTACAAACCTTGATTCCATGAATATCTAAGTAATTCACATGTCATTAATCATATAACATGATATAAAGATAATATAACAATCATGAAAGTTAATGTGCATAACATGAATACAAGAATGAAAAATAATTCATAAGAAATAATATGAAAAACTCATAACACTTGTTTAGCTTGTGAGGAAAGATGTGATGAATAATGATAGCCAATGACAAGTAAATACATGAGAACACCCCAAAATTATCAAGAAAAGGTTAAAAAGCATAATCTGAAAAATATAAAAATAACACCAACTTTTAATGCAAGAAGAGGATATCACCATTTTATTGTCATTACTTATATTTAATGCTTTAAAGAAAAAACATCAAACATCAAACCTATAATGAAATATCCAATTGGCTCATCAGCAAAGATCAAAATTCAAGAACATCATGAATTTAATGAAATAAATCAACATTCTTTCGGCTTTTGACTCAAAAAGGAAATAAAAGCATTCAAGAGAAATAGAACTACTAAAGAAGATCCCACAAAGTATATTTCCACTTATCTCACATATATTTATTTGTTTCACATCAACATTAGACACCTTAAAAGAATGTATTAAGATGATGAACACAAAACTTAATCACTCAATTAGTCTATACCAACTAGTATTTATCAATCTGGGCATTAATCATGATGAATACTGCCTCTTTTTGAGTGGTTTAGTGTGTTATTTTATATAACCTACAGAGTGCAGCTTAGGGTTAAATAACAGGATGCGAGTCACAAGTGTCCGTGACACACACCAGTTTCCCTCTGCGCTGCTGATCTGCCCACCTCCTGTTGCCATACCATATTCCTCCTCCTCCTCCTCCTCCTCCTCCTCTATGCATTCCAGCATACCATGTATTGATACACTGGCATGGACTGAACCGACACCAGTCAAGCATGGATGGTCAGTCTGGCACCCAAAATCGTAGTCCACGGTGATGGGTATCAATATCCAAAATGTATCTAGAATGTATGCAACAAGTACTATCAAGTATTACATATTCACAATTCACGAAGTCAGATTTTGCTTATATCTTATGCTAGCTTTCAATGAAAGCTTGAATTAAATAATTGAAAGACTAGATCAGCATATTATCATTAACAAATGAGTCAGAAAATCACGAACAAAAAAGCCTAGAGTATTGGGGGATTTATTATATCTGTTATACATAAGAGAAAGACCATCTTACATAGAGGCAAATGTGAAGGTTGGCTGTAACTTTCCCAACAATATCATCCTCAACAAAATGTGAAAGTATACAAATCATTTGCCAAGCACGGACTTTTTGCCTATGGACCTGATAAAATAATAGATTTATGCCAAAAAGTTGTGAGATATAATGCAAACTACCTACCAAGGTACAAAAGGTTAAACAAACCAAAAGAAGACGAAAACAAATACGCACACCACTATACTTCTTGTAAAGTTCTTTTGCAAGATCTTTCTCATTAGCCTGTAAAGAAAGAAAGGCCATCGACATGTCATGCCAAGTTTGCTAGAAGTATGAACTTGCACAAGCTAAAATTAGTTTGATGGACTAAAAGAATAATTATCACTTTCCTCAACATGAATAAGAAATAAGAAAATAATAACTACATATGATTGTATGATAGTTCAAACGAGAAAGTCTGGTCAATTTAGAGATATTTTGTTTTCCAATCTAACAAGAAAGCAACAAAATCTAGACCATGCATGCAACAATAATAGCACCATGTGTGTATGCATCTACCACAGTTAGCCAGACAACCAAGAAAGTTGGATAATCACATTAAGTAGAACTCCAGAATGGTGGCTTCTGTTGTAGAAACCTATGATCTATCATGATGAGTCATCTACGGACAGTTTGAAATATACATTTACACCATGGCATCCTCAAAAAATTAATGATAAATTATGTTTATGAAGCTTTTTTTACTTCAGAATTCAAAGTAATTAAATCAAAATAAATTCTTGAACATCACAAAAAAATTACAATTTTAAAAAATATATATTTAGAAAATGTTATTGAAGTTTGTCTTATTCAAGTTTGGTGAACAATTCTTTTCTATAGAAAAATGTAATGCATAACATAATATCTGGGAACCATGGCAAGGTTGAGCATGCTATGGAGTGGCTTAATGTTTTAAGCAAACGTTCTTGTCTCTAGACATGGGCGCATGTTGTTACCCTTTAGGCATAACACAATTGCACGTCGCTTCTACCAAAATATTACTTATCAAAATGTAGGTGTTGTATGACATATGACACATGCCTATGCTCTCCAGCATCATGCATATCAACCTGTACAAAATGATACAGGCCACTCAGCATGACAATTGTTGAGTTACTTAGACCAACTGAGACTTGCTAAGTTCATGAGGTGAAAGCTAGAGAAATTGTTCAAGTCTTTACAATTTATTTGTTACTTCAATAAAATCTTCCTTCACATGGAACTAATCAATTTAATTCAAAATAAAAGATAGTGTACCTATCTCCTATTATTACTAAAAAGAGGTATAGAAAAGTTGAACAATGATAATCTGATACCAGACAACAAAAGAATATAACTTAGAAGCTCAACAAACAAGATGTCCTGACTTATGAAAGATTAAAATTTTCACTCAAAATAAATGATTAACAAGTTTAAGAAATCATTCACTATGGCAAGAAGCCCACATCTATGCAGATCTGAGGAATCAATTTCCACAGTAAAACCCACCATCTAGACAAATTAAGCAAACTCCTAAGTTCTAACAAATTATTGCACCTAAGTATACTAATTATAGGAGTACAATAACACTAAGGAAAAGAATGATTATGAACATGATATTACTTATCAAGTATGTGCACAGAAAATGAAGATTATATCAAGATACAACTCATTTAAATTCCAACAACCTCTATTCTATGCTAGTCTCATATTCCATACCACAGAATCAAGCAGTTCCAGTAAAAACATTTTGCCACTTAAAACAGCATCTTTTTGTTCCCTTTCTCCTCTCATAGAATAAAAATTAGCAAGTTTGTAAAAGAGAGCAGCAACAGAAGCACGAGCATACATCTCTGTATTGATAAACACCTGTAGAGTGTCGCACAATCAAATACAACATGTCGATATATGTAAGCTGACATATTAAATAAGCTTACGAAAACTATGAAATAAGAGAGACATAATATGAAATTGAGGCCTGTTAAAGAAACAGTAAGAAAGCAACATGAAGCTATAAAAAAGCAACATAAAGGTGAATAAAGCTGGAACTTTTACACATTCTCGATGTCATCCCTTTAAGTTATCATAAAAAATTAAAAAATGGTGTATGCTAGTCATTGAAGGAATTACCAAGATGAATAGTGGAGGCTAATTTGGTTACATTTTCAGAAGTGGCCTAGAAGGTAAAAATGATGAACTCTGAAGGTAGGAGCACATCACCATAATGTGATCTATAATAAAAACGATGTAAACCAAGAAGTTAGTGAGGCAATATGAAGTGTTCTAGAGATTTTTGCTAAACACTAGATGATTGGTTACCAACAACGGTGCTGCATGTCCACAGTGGAAGTTCAAGACAACAGAATCTGTTTCTTGTTTATGGTCAGTTGGAATTCAGTGCTGGTTGGCTGAAAAACCTAAGAAGACGTTAAGAAAGATTTGAAGAAAATGTAATTAAACTTTAGAGGGAATTTAAAAGGAATAGAAATAAAAAAGAAATAGGAAAATAAAAATAACAAAATCATAAAAAGAATAAGAATAGAATGTCAAATGGACCGCTCCACAAGGATCTTGCACCTTTTTCAGAAGAAAAAGAAGACATTTTACATTCATTTTCTACACAAATTCAATGTCAAACTATGTTGATCTATTACATCAAGAAGGTCAGCATATAATATAGACACAAAAAAGCAAGGAATCAAATAACTTGCAGTATATAGAATGTCAATGTCAATTTCCATTTTATCCATATTACATCAAGAAGGCTAGCCTTCATCCAGACTTAAAAGCAAGGCATCAAAAACCAGTCAAACCGGTATGTAATGGCCCATATTTTACCAGTCCAATGGATAGTACTGGATTGTACAAGTTGGTAACTGTCTAATAGATTGGTGTATTGTCCAATGCATAGATAATGCACTGGTCTAACTGATTGTCATAACTGATACCGATCAACTTTTAAAAGCTTGCTTAAAAGAGTTCTGAACTAACAAGACAAGGCCAAGGTTTCAAGTTTTTGTCTGACACCACCAATTTATACCTCCGATTTAGGGTTTTGATGATATGGAGGACAAAAGAAAAGAGAAGGAGAAGAGGAGGAAGAAAGGGAAAAGAGAAGCTTTTAGAACTGTAAACAACATTTAGAAAGTAGTCAAAACAGTCAACAGCCTTCTTGTAATTCAACAGCCAACCTGCTTATGAGGAAAAAAAACAAAAGACTAGCACGCTTGTGTATACCAGTAATGTTCTGACTAGTACACACAAAATAGGGAGTGTACCAATTAGCACACTGTTACAAATCAGATGATGCAATTTCGTGTGATCTGCATGTTGACTCCTTGTCAAACCAGTAAATACCAGATCGTACCGGATGCTATGTTGGGTATTTAAAACGTTAAACAAGACTTTCACAAACATCTAGAATTTTGGGTAACTTGAGAACTTATGACGAGTATTTAGCATTGGCTCATACTGTGACAAACTATTGGACTAATGTAATGCAGGTTCTGAAATTGTTATAGATAATAGATAACATATCAAATGCATAAAATATGACAAGTTTAAGGGGATCTTGTACTCAATGAACCAAAGAAACACTATACTACATCCCAAGGCTTGCAATTTTGACCTGTACCGCCTAGTATAGGCGGTACATACTGGTCCGCCAGGTTACCGGTATGCAGACCGCCCGCTACCGGGCGGTTCCATCAAAAATCGACTGTCGGCGATCGATATCGGCCGTCGGCGATCGATTTCGGCCGTCGGCGGTCGATTTCGGCCGTTGGCGGTCGATTACGGTCGTCGGCGGCCGATTGAAGAAGAAATCGACCGTCGGCGGTCGATTGAGAAAGAAATCGACCGTCGGCGATCGATTAAGAGAGAAATCGACCATCGACGGTCGATTGAGGAAGAAAAAGGGAAGAAGAAGAGGAAAAGAAAAAAAAAAGAAGAGGGGAAGAAAGAATACCTCGCCCGACCGCCCCGCCATCGCCATCATGGTCCCATACCGTACGATAATATGTCGATACACCGGTACAAACTGATAAGTCAAACCTTACTACATCCAACATTTAAAGTTTTGGTCTAAAACTGATACTGATCGTTAAAGGAGATTGGGGAGGAGGAAGAAGACAGAGAGGAGGCAACAGGTACCAGTAAACGGAGGATGAGGTGGCAGGGAAGAATAGACAGCGACAATGCAATCATAATGAAGTGATGATGACATAAGGAAAAGAGAGATAGAACTAGAGAGAGGCTCAGATAGAGAGATAGAGAGAGAGAGGATAAGCAAGGAGTGCAGTTTCTCCTCCTCCACTTACTCTTTCCCCTTCTTCCTTTTCTACCTCCACCGCCGCCTCATCTTTCTTCCTCTTTCCCCACCAGCAGCACCTCTTCCTTCCTCCTCTTCTACTTCTTCCTCTTTGAGTCCTGGGCATTTTTTACTGTGTCAAGTGCAACCAAAGCAGTTGGCACATAAGGGTAAGAAGAAAAGTGTCCGAGAGATGTAACAGATATCATAAACTAAAAAACAACCAATTTTAACACCCATTACTATTTGGTATCGATCTCTTTACCAACGAAACTTATCCCGTATCAGATTGGATGAAATCACCGGCTTTGTAAGCAAATTCCTAACAGACTGGTGAAAACCAGATTATACAAAGTGATATAGCTGGTTTGTGAAACCTTGAATATATCACAAATTTAATACGACAAACAAAGGATAATCAGACAGTTACATATATCAATAAAAAGGCTAGCTAGCTAAGAACCATATAGCTAGCTAGCTCGAGAAAGATTGTAACATACATTTGAGCCCCGCATCTGAAGTTGGAGATTGACTGTGCTGGTTTATAGGATAGATGAGCTTACTGTCATTAGTTAGGCTTAAGCATTGAGTCATGTCATTTCAAACTTATCAAGTTAAAGGGTTAATGAACTAAAAGGTCTAGTCATGATATTTGGATATTTGTCTAGGGCCTTGAAAAGGGATTTTTGCAAGCAAGGAAACCCAAACCATACTGTACCAGTATACCGAGCTCAGCTCGGTATGGTACGGTACATTGGTACCAAACGGAATGCCTAAGCATACCGCTCAATACGTGTATATATAAAATATATATAATATAAAATTAAAAAATAAAAAAGGGCGACGTCGCCTTGTTCCTTATCCCCACACGGGAAGACGTTTCTTCTCCCCGCACTGTCAAGGACAACAATGTAAACAAGGTGTTCGATGAAATGCTCAAGTTTGTCCATGTCCTTCGGTTTCTGTACATACCTTGTACAGCAAGTAGCGGGCTTGCAGTAGGCTTAGCAGCCTTATTTTGGTTTGCTTTGTAACCGATTTTGGCTTGTAAATACAAGTGTGTCTTGTAAGCACTTGTGGGGACTTCGGTCTGTAATGGACCATTTTCCTTTGTGTGCAACTTTTCTGAATTGTAATGTCCATGGGTGTAATTTGTATATGGCTTTATAAAGTGTTTGCTTGAGCAGTTGCTTGTGGATCCCATTGGAATTGCTTCCTCTAGCCCATTTTCTCTTTTGTAAGTCTAAGGGACTCTAGGAGATCTCGAGGAAGGCTGACATTTGCGGACGAACACTCAGTGTAGTATCAGAGCGGGACAAGCATATGCAGAAACACTCGTCATACAAATGTGAGGGACCTACCTGAGCTGTGTGGAGGACAGCCAGCACGCGCAACCGTTTGAGGGAAAACGAACATTGAGATGTAGGGAAAGGAGTCACTCAGAGGAACGGGCATCCAGGTTTGGCAATCAGAGGAATGACCAACCCCTTTGCGTGAGAGGCACCATGAGGACAAGCAAGCGAAGAAGAATGCATAACACACAAAGATTGAGATAGTTGAGTTCACGCTACGGCTCGACGTTGGCAACCAAACTTGATGGTGCTCAAGGCAAGCATGGTGCTTGGTGAGAGATGAGACCGTGTAAAGTGGGAGGTGTTACGTAACAACCGAAAGAGTTGTGCAAAACTCACAGAGGTGAGGGGAATTGCTAACTCGAAGGATTCAGTACTCATGCAAGGGCTTGTACACGGATGACAGAGTGTTCGTGGCTATCCCAAGGCGCGATCGGAACTCGACGCCATGGAGCATCAGAACTCTCTCTTCGACATGGAAAGCATACGTCCGTAGGCGGCTGAAATGTGCAATAAGTTCAGTACATTGCTAGACCTTGAAGGGTGCAGTGGAGACTGTATTGGCGAAGGGTCGCAATCTAGCAAGTGCATTTGCGGAGGCAGAACAAGGCACACGTTGTTCAGCAAGACGGAGTAGTCCAAAGGCGATGGTGGTCTCCGAAACTTCCAGTGAGAAGTATGTAAAGAGGAAAGTTGCTCCAACATAACAGATATCCAGGAGGGATAAGTCCTAGTTCTCTAGAGGGAGAATCATGTACAACGAATCGCACATATTGAGGAAGAGTTTCTCAAGGTAATATCTTCATAAAGCTCAACGGAGCGAGCAAGTGACGTGGAATCATCGCATGATCTCGAATGAGGTAATGCATTGGTGGATGCATTTCAAGATCAAGTGGGGGAGTAATCCAAGGCAACATCATATGAAGGCACACTTAGAGTCGATGCAGAAATCGAACTCAATAGGGGGTTGACCCGTGGAATGGTGGACACGAAGGCCACTATCAACTCAATGTAAATCGAGGAGCGGAGCGACTTGGGTGAAACTTGGTGAAGTATCCAAGCCACATGAAGGGAGTCGATATAGAAGATGAAACATGGAGCGAAGGCATGGAGCGAAGGCATGGAGCTTTCCTTGGACAGAGGTCAAGAGCATGAACTCTTGTAGAGGTAAGAGTGGGATCATGTCATTTCATGGGTTCTTCATTCTGATGGCGCAGACCTATCTTGCATGGTGCCAAAGATAAAGGGAACTTCGAGACACATGCAAGTTACCTCAGAGATGCATTTGACGAAGTAACTAAGGTGATTCAACTTGCAGAGGCAAAGTTGGGATCAGGAGAACTTAGCACAGGGCAAGAGGACACTGAGGCGGGTACTCTTGAAGAATATGTCACAGTGTTGCCATTCGAGTTGTCAGGAACAAGTGGTACATAGTAGAGATTGTGCTGGTAGGGGATAGAGGCTCAGGATCCAAACAATGGTGCACCAATTCTAGCGAAGTCAGGGGACTTCAGGAGCTACTAGGCGACGAACTGTCCTAGAGCTATGCTTCGTTCGGGTGTGACCCAAGAGTGGGTGAGCGAAGGTGAATTGCCAAGGGAGCGAACCAAAAATTGGAGACGGCGGAGGCCCTACGATGTGTTGGCAGAGGCCACACAAGGAGAAGTCGTAGTCATAGTTCATCACACAAGAATCTGTATGCAATGGAGATGTCACTAGGAGGCGACATGGTGCAAGGGCGACGTCGCCTTGTTCCTTATCCTCACACGGGAAGACGTTTTGTCTCCCCGCACTGTCACGGACAACAATGTAAACAAGGTGTTCGATGAAATGCTCATGTTTGTCCAAGTCCTTCGGTTTGTATACATACCTTATACAGCAAGTAGCGAGCTTGCAGTCGGCTTAGCAACCCTATTTTGGTTTGCTTTGTGACCGATTTTGGCTTGTAAATACGAGTGTCTTGTAAGCACTTGTGGGGACTTCGGTCTATAATGGATCATTTCCTTTGTGTGCAACCTTTCTGAGTTGTAATGTCCATGGCTGTAATTTGTATCTGGCTTTTTAAAGTGTTTGCTTGAGCAGTTGCTTGTGGATCCCGTTAGAATTGCTTCCTCTAGCCCGTTTTCTCTTTTGTAACTCTAAGGGACTCTAGAAGATCTCAGGGAAGGCTGACCTTTGCGGACAGACACACATGGGTGCCGCACGGCTTAGGCAAAATCAGCTAAGCCCGTGACAGCACGGGGAGAAGAAATCGCCTGCGAGCGACGGATCACGCGCGCAAAGAGCAACGCCAGACTCCAAGTTTCCCTTTTCTTCTCCCTCTTCTTTCTCCTACCCGAAATCGATCGTCGACGATCGAAATCAACTGTTACCGCCCGACAGTGATCGGCGACTGTCGAAATCGACCATTACCAACCGATTTCGGGTGATAACAGGGCAGAAACAGCCCCAATTGGCGGTATAATTCGGTAGCAGGCACTTGCATATATGATGGCCATGTCAAATGTATCTCATATGTCATTTTCCATCACCATAATATAATCTAAATAAATAAATATACATATATATATATATAAGTGAAACAGATGGTTCTGAAGTCTTGATGCTTCACAATTGAACATATTTTCCTTTTCATTTTTTTTACTTAGCCCATATTCTAAAACTCTCTTTCTTCCAAGTTTATTAGAACAAACTTGATGAAACATTAGAAATAGAATAGCATCACATCAAGAAAAAAAAATCAAGTTCTAGTAAAAGGTTACAAAGGCACATACAGTGTAAAAATATCTTGCTAGTAATCAAAGTTCAAAGGACTTTTAACTTTCACATCATATTAAACCTAAAAGATGAGCATAAGAACCTCAAGTTGGCACCTATCCACAAGTAAAATATTGTTTAAACTTTAAGGACCTACATAATTATGACAATGCAAACAATATCCAGATTATGCCTTTTGGAATACCTCTGTGAATTCATGATCAGGACTTTGAGCAAGCAATGAAACCTCAATTTGAGCTTCATAATTCTCTGATAGCTCTGCTTCAAAATCTTCATCAAAAGCCACTGAAGAAACGAAAGGGATTTAGAAGGTCAAGAAGGAGATTTGCTTAACTTGTAGCATAGGACAAATCAGATAATTATTGATAGCTGGAAATTTTGAAAAAAGAAAGTGCACCGGAGCCATATAATGTCAGTGACTTCAACTCTTTTATGTAATATTTAATTGTTGCAGGATACAAGAGCCACAACCCCGTTAAGTGTAAAGCTGCAAGTCGAATAGTCCGAGGACTTCTTTTGCCATCATCAAGAAGTTTCTCAATGAACTATAAGAAGTCATAACATAGGATTAACTGCATCAGTTTTGTTGTAACATAAGTCTCATAAGTCATAACAACACAGATGATGAGGAGAAACATGAAACCTGGAGACAAGGTCAAGGAGAGAACTTTCCTACTTATAGACTAATGCATATACTAGAACCATAAATTGGTACTTGACCTCATATAAGCAAATAGAGGAACAGTAACTAAACCACTTATTGTATGCCCAAAATTAGTTTTTGATGTCATCAAGACACTAACAATAACCATTGCCAAACTTCTTGTATTACAATTTTCAGATCAAGAAATGTAACTACAGGGAAAAACAATTATGCCTGCCTGCTATTCAGGTGTCATCTATTCATTCTGATAAGAAATATATATACCAATTCTTACATAGTGATACTTAAACTAAAAGTTTAATAGATGGTAAACATTGCTAGGTTGTAAACCTTCCTTACATGTATCTAAAGCATGTTTCAGGCATCATGCCATGTTGCACCATCAGAATTTGAGATTTCAAACCCATGAATTGCAGAAAAGCATGAAGGAAGAAGGTAGAGATATGATTGTTAAGAAATATTTAAAAAACACTATGATAAGTAACATATTCATGGTGCTTCTGGACATCCTGTCTATAGGTATCTTCGTCGTTTTGACGTCTCATGTTTTATTGTGTGTGTATATATATGATTTCTATCTGTAAGCATGTGTAGGCTCACCTACTAGGAATCTTCATCTCTTTTATTTTATGGATACTGGAAGAGACAAGAATATGTTACATATGTAACAAAACTTATATGTAAATTGTGAAATGTTGAGGTCTTGAATTTGACACTACCAGCCAAATTAACTAATGCAATTAAGTCAATAAAAAAAGGACTGTGTTCAGAAACCAGAGTTATAGCAGTGCCCACAAAGATACGGCAAACTCAGGATAAGACAAAGGGGACAAAACATTGGATTTATTTAACATGATCTAGTAGTGATTTAAAGGAAAATGGAAACCACTTCACGACACGACAAGCTTATTAAGTCATTCCAATAAAAAAAGGAAAAGATAAAGATGAGCATCAAGGAAAGAACTAAGAAGAAGAACGAAGACTAAGTTTATAGTATCTGGATGATGACATTGTCCTGCTATAGCATTAACTGCAGCAGTTGTCACAAAGAAACACTCAATCAAAAGATTCAGGACAATAGTGAAAAGACAGGAAAGTCCATAAAAATTATAGAGGTGGAAATGAAAATTATTTTTAGACAATTGACAGACTGACAGAACCAAGGGATGAAAGAAAATCATGAGGTAGGACAACGGTTACAATACACAACCACAACATGTGAAGTTAAATTTTGCTGCACAAAAACAAATAGCCTTTAAAAGCATAGCCATCATATCAGAAAATCTATAAAATAAATCCAACCACAGAAGTCAAATCATTTATGAAATTTCAAAAAGGATCACTTGGAAATTCCAGAGAACATTATAAGACGTGATCATAATGTTTTTTACCATATTCATGCCATGATATATGGTAAAATTGAATTTCTAAGTTCAATTGTAAATATAATCCAAAAGCACCATTTGAAATGGATCAGGTTCTCAATAAATTTAACACATGTCAAATCAGTTAAGAAATTTCAAAATAGACCACTTAGAAATTCCTGAGAACATTATAAAGCATGATCATAAAGTTTTTTTATCAATGTCACGTTATGAAGCGGATGAAGTTCAAGTTTAATCATAAATATAATTCAAAAGCATCATTTGAATTATATGTTATCAGCATCTCAATAAATTCAACACATTTTCATCAAAAAGATAAATAATTCAACATTGTATATACTGTTAATGAATCAGATCCCTGCGAAAAACACCAGAAAAAATGACAACAGAAACATAGTTCAAAGAATAGTGCAACACTCACTGGTCATATCATCACCATGAATTAATCTTTTCTTCTAACCCAAATCAGCAAAAGATTGCTTTAGAATTGAAGTTCATTACATGAAAGTTCTTTTGACCAAGAAATTGTCCCAGTCAAAGAAACTAGTAACTATCATATCTTACTTTGATTAGTTCTTTTCATTCTTATCATAAGAAGAAAGTTAAAATAAATAGATAGGCGATGCTCGACAGAGGAGCAATCTGAGATGAAAAGAGAGGAATAGTTTGGACTATCATAAGCAGGAAAGTAGTGACATCTGAATATAAGCAAGCAAGATTTCTAGATAAATACTTTAGACAAAAGTGCATAAAGTAGCAAAATAATTCCAAACGCAAATTGAAAATCATGATCCCTACCAGCAATATGATCAGATGATCATCTAGATTAACAAATAGAGACCCTTGAAATCCAAATTACCATGAATTGTCTCTTTTGGAATTCTAGTAGGCATAGTGAGCTAATACAAAATTAATTTCTCCACAAAAAGGGTTCTGCTTCATTGACAAGTGGAGGTGGTCAAGGCTCGTTGGTCATGTAGTTGAAACTTACTGAATAATTAATAAAAATTAAGAGCCTGAAATTAGTTTGAGTATGCATTCTATATCAATGTTCAATATTTACACAAACTTCATATTTCCAGTATCAATTTCTTCAGAGCTAATAGAAACAATACAGAAAACTTGCAGATACAGCACAACAACAAAAGAAGCCAACTGCCGACATGTTCTATGATGTTATCAGTAAAAGTAACATTGTATTCATGGAATTTTAATATGCATGACCCATAATAATTTATGGAAGATATGGTTCTTCAACGAATTCTTATTATAGGTAGAAACTCAAGAATATATTAATTAAAAAATAAATATTTTAAAAGTGCCCATAAATTTTCAGAACAAAATAACACTAACCCACTTTAAAGGACCAGGCTTATTGTCATCCATCTCATGCATGCTCAAGTCACTGAACAATGACTCATGCAAGACAGCAGATATAAGGGCAGCAATAGGTGCAACCCTACGCTTGTTGCAATTGATGTGTAATATCCAGGAAGAGTGAGCCAACTGCAGCATCATCTGCACAAAGAAGCAAGTGGTGATTAGTAAACCTTGCGGTTCCCTATCACGTTCCTCATAGATCATCTACTAATCTAAAATTACTGTCAATCAAACTAGCAGCAGTACTTGACAAAGAAATAATACCAATTCAATTGGTCCATTGTATTTTCTACAAGATTACAGTTATGGAAATGCAAGCAGTTTTCAAATAGTTTAAACCTCAGATGCAAGGTCCCTGACTTCAAACTCAAGAAGCTAGCCAACTCAACGAGAGAAACTAGAACATTAAAAACAAGATAGAGAGAAGTATGAGACAGCCTTTCAGAGGGGCTTTGGGAAGCTGTGATATCCGGTGCACCCGTGGTTCAGATGATGTGGGCCTAGATCCAAGGATTAAGACTTGGAGAGGAACCCCAAGACAAACAACATTAAGGTGATGATTGCACCGTACTGCCATTTGTAGCATAGGATCAAGTATTTGCCAACCCTTAAAAACCAACCAAAAAAAGGAGATAACAAAACTGCTAGCTCTAGCAGGGAAGGAGGAAAGGAAATTATTGTATACCTTGAATGGATTGGCCCAGCCTATTAATGATTCCCTATTTCCTTCCCTTGTTAATATGTGACCACAAATACATTACCATCATGCCTATTTACGATGTTTGATTGGAATCCAAGGGGGTTCTGCTCACCATTCTAAACAAAATAAAAAACACATTCCTCTTTAAATCCTATATATATATATATATATGCATTTTCTTTATCTTCTTTTCGCAAGAGCATTACACTTTGGTGGAATATTCTATTCGAAGTTTATGTAACATAAACAGCCTCTAGCATGAAATTCTTTAACATGCAATTTCACATTAGATGTATAGAAGGCATATGAATAGTCTAATTCAATGAAAAAAACTTCTGCAGAATTAAATAGTTGAAAAAAATACCTCAGTAGTGACTCCACAGTGGGTGATAATTGGAGGCATCATATTTGAACATAGAAGTCCCAAAACCAACCTCACAGATTTCAACATAGGTAACACAGAACTTTCACCAGCATTCTCAAGGCTGCATACAGAAAAAGACAACAGAGAAGAACTGAATTTATTCTAGCACATCCAAGACATTTGAGATTGTTGAACAACATACAATTTGCTTAGGGAGTATCATTGCATTCAATATATTATGAAGCATGGATAAGGATACAAGATGTCAATGGAGCAGATCTTCTAAAATAAAATCAAATAAGAAAAGGATACAACAATTAAAAAAATTAATTCCATTATATTTCAATGTATTTACACATTAAAGATTGGTGTACATGTACAGTGATAACATATGTGGTTACTTATGATATTTATAAAGTAAGATTATTATTTTAATATTACTATTTTGATATTGAAATATGAACAATAAAAAATAACTATATTATCATATATCCATCTCATCCATAATAAAAAGTAATAACATTGAATAACAACAAAGTTCTTTCGCGAAGAAACCCCTTATGATCTTGTCTTCAAAATAAGTTTTTAAAGATAAAATATTCAACATTTATCCAAAAGTATACTAGAAATATCATATCAACACATCTATGCTAAGGGTACAAGTAATTCAAAGCAATGTTTGTTGTACTACCTGATACATTATAAAATAAACGGTATGTACTGTCTGTTCGACAACTAGCATATAAACCAAACCATGTCAAGTGGTGCATAGCAAGTGATCTGTATGGGGTTTGGGTTCGATAATCCGTCGATCCAATACCACCTCTCGAATGAAAAGTTTTGGATGAGAAAGATATTGCTTGAGAACAAGGTTTGCAGTTTCGAATCATACCGCTCAGTAGGGAACATATCGGTCCGCCAACAGACCGATACACGGACCGCCCGCTACCAGGCGATACCCTTGACCTTGCCCCATATCGAACAAAACAGGGTTGTTTCTACCATGTTATCGCCCGAAACAAGTCGGTAACATTCGATTTCAACCGTCGCTGCTCGCTATCGGGTGGTGTAAGCATGGCTATGGCAAGGGAAGAAGAAGCAAAGAAGAAGAAAGAGAAAGAGGGAGAACCTCGAACGGTGCCTCCCTCTAACAGCGAAGCGGCAGCTCGGCTTCTTAGCCATGTTCTTCGTCGAAGGTCAAAGACGCCTGTAGCTAGAGAACCTCAGGACGACGTCACGGATGAGGATAACCTCACGAGGCGTCGACTTCTTCGCCATGGTCTTCTTCTCGTCTTAGGCAACGAGGAAAAGAGGAGGCCTCGGTGACATCGCTAAGGCTTCTCCTCATCCACGGTTGGAGAAGAAAACGAGGTGGCCACCTTTTTCTTTTAACTTTTTTATGTTATATATATATATATATATAAGCATACTATACCAAGCTAAGCTCGGTACGTCGTATGGTTCAAAATTACGAACCTTGCTTGAGAACAAGCGTAAAACCGAAAGGAGACAATCTCTATTGATTGTAAATTAAAGTGTCACCAACAAGGGGCTAGGCAATGGAAATAAGAGCGCTAAAAGACTTGAACAATAGCATTAAAATGTAGGTTGCCTTTGGATAGCAACCTAGTACTCCCATCGAAAGAGACTTACTGCCAATTTTGATCTCCTCCTCCTTGTTGTTGGAACCTCCTCCTAAGGTTTAGACAACGAATAGCAGGGCTTTTGGACTTCTCACAACAGTTGGACGAAGCTTCACTGTTGGAACTTGAGGAAGAAGGGGCTGTGGCTGGAAGAAATTGACAACACCTCTTGTTCTACTCTTGGCCTAGCTGGTTTTGGGATTATTAAAGAGTATTGGTTCCTTTGGTTTTAGAGGTAGAGGGGGGTGCCCAAGAGTCCTCCTTTTAGGACTTGGAGATTTCTAATACTTTTAGGACTTGAAGAGTCCTTATGCCTTTAGGACATGCTATGGTCGGTGCCTGATTCCGGGAAAGGGAGAAAGAGAAATGGAATTCGAAAAACAAGAAAGAGACCGAAAGTCGAGTTGCAAAAAAGAAACAAACTCAGAACAAAACTTGCATAAAATAAATAAAAATAGCTCACCACCAAGTTCAATGTCACAAGAGGATACAAAAAATTCAACACCTCAAGAAAATTAAATAAGGATACAGAACTGAATCAAAAGACTCACCCATTGAAGGAAGCATCTAAGACATTCAGAGTTTTAGAGAGACTCCAAAGAGCTTTTTCCAATACAAATCAGGTGCTAAACTTCTTTCTAGCCCTAGAATATCAAAATATGTACTAGTGTATGAAACAACCCTTCATGCATAAGGAACTATGACATTAAATGCTTTACATCTACTAACTAATCCCTTTAATGCATTCCTTGGTCATGAAGAAAAGCACGTTGAAAGAGCTTTTACTTTGTCCAAGGAATATGCTCATGAGTTGTCATATTTGAGTGAGTTGGGTTAAAAGTTATGTGGCAATAATGTGGACTGTAAGGAATCATAGGATCAGCAATTTCCATACGAGCTGATTTTAGCAACTTAGGCACTCCCGTGTCAATCTCTCCTGATTGAAAAAGACTTGTCCTCAAGTCTTCATTTGTTCCGTCACCAAGATAAAGACTTAAATCAGACATTTCAAATGTTGATAACACCACATAATCATTCTCGCCAATTCTTTTAAGTGTATTGATCGGACCTCCAGTCTTTGGTTTCAATTTTCCAAGTTTATCTGACGATAACCTCTCCTTTCTTAGATAAATCCATATCAAATCACACGTATTAAACTCCATATGCTTTCTGTGTTTGTTGGCAGCTTGTGTGCATCTCTCATTTTGCTTTTCAATGGTTGTTTTAACTTTCTCATGCAACTTCTTTATCTGTTTAGCTCCCTCATCAACATCTCCACTAATTTACATAGTTACAGAATGAGTAACTAAAGCCAAATGATTTGTTGGATCTGCCTTAGGAATAAGATCATCGTGATGCCGGATGTCTCTCAAAGGTGGAAGGTTATGTCGGATCTCCTTTGGTACAACATCTTGTAACTCCTTCATGATTGCCGGTAGCTCCCTGTGTTGTTCGTTCTCCTCTATGGCTACCAGAGCCAAAACATGACAATCCCTTTTTAATTCACCCTTATATTCACTATAGGAAATAAAAAAACAAACCATGATCAACATAAGTAACATCTTCCTCATAATCATTATATTTTGCTTCGTCACTAGCTTCATTTCCTTCTTCATCACTATGTTCTTCAATAAATGTAACGATCCTCTTATTTGAAATATCTGAAGCAATATGCCCAAAACCATATGATCCCTCATCCTTGTCTTGTACCTTCACCACTAATTTGCTTTGGAAAGTAGACTTGAAATTTTCTCTTCTCGTATAACAATATTTCGCACCATATTGAGAATCCCTTTCAAACTTTTGCTGCCTCTTCATACTAAGATCTCTTTGTTTAAAATCAGAGCTTTTCAGAAAGATTTCTTACCTATAATTGTCAGGTAAGTATTTTCTTTTTAACTATCTTTTCATGTTCTCCTATGTCACGATCTTACTTTTCCCCTCACGTTCTCTTTGCTTCTTCATATTTTCCCACCAAGAATATACACTCCTTCTAGGTTTTAGTACCACAAGATTTACCTTCTTTTGTTTTGTTGGTTCATGAAAATCGAATATCCTTTCTAATGTATTGAGTCAATTAATAAAATCGTCAATATTGATTTTACTTTCAAACTTTGGAATATCCAACTTTGGGTTGTATTTGTTCTGCCGCTCATCTTGGTCTCTACGCCTTGCCTTATCTTCCAAACCCCCTTGGGTAAGAAGGCGTATCATCATCAGAACCAAACATTTGGGCATTATTTTCATGCTGATTGTTTTTACTCCGAAGTTCTTTAATAATTTTATTTTTTTCATGTAGACTGTGTAGCTCTTTATAGTTGCAACCTCAAGGATTCAACATCATCTTCTTGTCCACTACCTTCACCAATTGTATCTTTTCCATTCCACCTTGCCATGATCTCTAGTCTTCAGCTTTGATATCAAACTGATACCGGGAAAGGGAGAAAGAGGAATGGAATTTAAAAAATAAGAAAGAGCCAGAAAGTCGAGTTGTAAAAAAGAAACAAACTCATAACAAAACTTGCATTAAATAGATAAAAATAGCTCACCACCAAGTTTAATGTCACAAGAGGATACAGAAAATTCACCACCTCAACGAAATTAAATAAGAATAAAGAACTGAATCACTCACCACTCAAGGAAGCATCCAAGAGATACAAAGTTCTAGAGAGACTCCAAAGAGCTTCTGCTAATACAAATCAGCCCTAGAATATAAAAATAAGTACTAGTGTATAAAACAACCCTTCATGCATAGGGAACTATGACATTAAGTACTTTACATCTATTAACTAACCCCTTTATTGCATTCCTTAATCATGAAGAAAAGCTCCTTGAAAGAGCTTTTACTTTATCTAAGGAATATGTTCATGAGTTGTCATATTTGAGTGAGCTGGGTTAAAAGTTGTGTGACAACATTATGGACTATAGGGAATCATAGGATCAGCAATGTGGACTTTAGGGAATCTTAGGCACTCCCATGTTAGTGCCCCTAGCTATGCCTTCTCAATTGGTCACATGCTGCTCTAATTTGAGTCCAACATCGACTAGTCAAATTAGACTTTGAAGCTTGAGTGATGACGCGACATGAGTTCAACCAAGTTGGGTGAGCTTTGGTGCTTGTTTGAGACTCCAATTGAGTGTCATTGAGATGAGACATGAGTTCAACCAAGTCGACAAATGTTCACCATCATCTTTGTCGAGTCGGTAAATGTCAAGACTCCACCGAACTAATCAAATCTTGAGTGAAGAGGAACTTCCTTCCATCCTTTTGGAGTGATACCATTGGGCTTGACGAAAGTAAACATCTTGATCCCATAAGTAGGGGCTCCCAAGGATGACCTGGCATATGTCAAGCAGAACCACTTTGTACGTCACCTCATCAATGAATTCCTATTCTAATGTGTATCATTGTTGATCAACCTGCATCTCCACATCATCATGAAGCCATCCAAGAGGGTATGGAAGCGGATGCAATATCGTCTCTAGGCCGAGCTTCTTGACTAAACTCGTTGAGATGAGGTTCTTCTGGCAAGATGTTGAAAATTGTACCAACAACTTCTTACTTCACTTGAATCTTTATGGTGAAGAAATCTTCTCGAACCTTGAGACCGAAGGTTGGATTTGAGTCATAACCTTCGGTCTAGCTGTTAACAAGAGACGGATCCATGTAAAAATCCAATGATAGTTCGATGAAGTCGTCACCTACGATCGTGGTCGCGATTACGGCCCGCCGACTCTAATCGTTCTTCAGCCGCGTCTTTGGGAAGAGTTTCAGTAAACCTTTCAACACGAGTGACTTGCAATTTTGTAATGTTGACAAAAAAGATCACTTCATTTTGAGGATGAAGTCTTACTATCCTCAAAATTCCCTTGGACCTTCGGGTGGCTCCCTTTGGCCTATTCCACAACTTCTCGCTACATGTGTGATTCTTCTTCTCGATGGTCACTACCATCATGCTTGTTGTCGTGATATCATAGGTTTTAAAGAGAGTCGGTTCTGTATTAATTCGGGCATGGAGGCCGATGGTGTATTTTATCACCATCGAGTGATCGTCGAGGGATAATACGAACGCCCTACTTATGGTCGAAACTCGATGGTGTGTACTCTTACATAATTTGGTCCCATAGTGCAAGTAATGTTACTTCCTCCATCTTTGTTCGAGATATGCTATAGGATAGAATTATTCTCGTATGAGCCTTTTCAATTGTATCCATACACGTCATCATCGTCATTAGTTCGAAGATAGGCTTTCAACCATTCGAGCACATGTCTCATCAACTTTAGTCATGCAAGCACAACTTTATTCTCACTGTTGTAATCATATAGATCAAATAAGTGTCAAGTTGATCTCTTTATGTGCCTAATACCTCAGCTTTGATCAAGCCGCCATAGGAGGATATGTCGATGCAAGCCTTAAGTTGAAAAGTTCAAGTTCTTGTTGTAATATTCTATGTGGCAGCAACCTCTTCGTTGTTGTGTATTGCTTTTTTAATACCACGCTCTTTGCTTAATTGTTGGTCGTCGAAGGGTTAGCTTAGACTTGCATCTAACCTATCATGATCTCCAACTACTGGGTTAATACCACCATCTAAATAATAAGGTCGACCAAGGTTGTCAGGGTGTTGGTGCCATCCCATCGATGGCTTTTCCTCCAGATGAGCGCGGCTCAAACTCCAACTCTTATAGCTCTTCACCCGACTCTTTGTATCCTTGTCTCGCGGGCACCTTGTCTCGCGGGCACCAACCATAACATCATTGCTCTGATACCACCTAATATGTATGGAGTTTGGGTTCGACAATCCATTGATCCATACCACCTCACAGATGGAAAGTTTTGGCAAAGGAGAAAGATATCACTAGGGAACAAGTATAAAATCAAAAGAAACCTCTATTGCTTGTACCAGGATCATTGCTCTGATACCACCTAATCTGTATGGGGTTCAAGTTCGACGATTCGTCAATCCAATACCACCTCTCGGATGGAAAGTTCTGGCAAAGCAGAACGATATAGCTAAGGAACAAGCATAAAATCAAAAGAAACCTCTATTACTTGTAAATTGAAGTGCCAACTACAAGGGGCTAAGCAACGAAATTAGAGCAATAAAAGACTTCTTACAACTGGACGAAGCTTCGATGAAAAACTTCATATATTGAAATTCAAGGAAAAAGGGTTACGACCGGAAGAACTTGGCAACACCTCCTTTGTTTTTTTATACTTCTGCTCTCGGTTAGAAGACTTCATTAGGTCGGCTGGTTTTGGGATTGTTGAAAAGTGCTACACCCCCTTGGTTTTATAGGTAGAGGGTTAACCAAGAATCTTGGTTTTATAGGTAGAGGGTTAACCAAGAATCTTACTTCTTTTAGGACTTGGAGAGTCTTAATATGCCTTTAAGAGTTAGAGTATTAATGCCTTTAGAACTTGCTTGGGTTCGCACTCCTAGTTGTCTTCCCAATTGGCCGCATGCTACTCTAATTCAACCCAAGACTTCAATTATTTTGACAGCATGATTAAATGAAAGCTTGAATATCAATTCAAGATTGTTGAATCAAAAACTTCAAAAATATATTCAGTAATGAAGAGTATAATAAACTTGAAAAGATCCTAAAAGTTGGTACAATCTACTAAATAACCACATTCAGTACGTAAAAGAATTGTGGGACCTCATACTTAAAAACATAGTAAGTGTTCTCCCTAGACATGGTACAGAGGCATACATTCCTGAAACCTGGTTATAAAATCTCATTCAAGGGAACCAATGAGATGAAGCTAAAAACATATGATGTTGAACTGCTACTAGAAATGCTAATGCTAATATATATAGTCATCAGTATCATTGATCAGCTCCATGAACTGATATAACTAATCTATTGTTGAAATTTTCAAAATACATGCTCCAAGTTTTCTGCTTAGTTGATGTTCTTAAATTATCTTCATAGTACTTTGGATCAAGGTTTGCAATATCGTATCGTACTGCTTGGTACATATACCGGTTCGATAGACGACCGATATGCTTGGTACAGCTCAGTACCTTACTGTACTATGTGTTGGTACGCTTGGTACAGCTAGGTACATAACATACCGATAGCTGATCGATATGCTGGTACAGTACGAGATTGTGAACCTTGCTTTAGATAAATCGAGTCATCACCTCCAACGATGTTGTTAAGGAGACATGTCCAACAAGATTAAGATATATGTACCAGATACTAGACTAATTTGATTAAGAAAAAATAATGCAAACAAGAAAAGAAAGCAAGAATAATCTAGTTTAGATGATCAAGCAGACCACTTAAGAAGTCTGCATTAACTTTTGCAAATGTGTTCACAAAGAATGACAATTTCAAGCAAACATCACATGTACAAGTAAGCTGAAGCATTACCTTTCCACAATATCAACAAATACACTTCTGAGAGTTGAATCAGAAAATAAGGAGTCTGCAGACTTTAAGTAACCCTTTGATATGACATTAAGAGGAATTGACAGCAGAGAGTCTAGGCAAACCCACTAAATCAAAGAATCAGTAAGATCCCACTCAGAATGCCCAATATGTCATAAGAAACTATAAATGTTTGCATAAAATATAAAAAAAGATAAAATATCATAAAGTTGTATACAAATAAAAGAAGACACAGACCAATAATACCTTCCAATTCATTAAAACTGCTCGTCGGCTTCTTGTCAATTGACCATTAGCAAGCAGATTGTTAGTACTGTGGAGGAAGGTACGAACCAAAGGATCTAACAAATGTGTCACTTCCCCATTTGGCGACTGTGTCTTGTTATATTCCATCACAAAATCCAAATGGAAATTAGTGAAAGTGGTAGAAAAGGCTTTGAAAACACTTGTCAATGCTTCATACATAGCTAAACAAATTTCTGCTCCAGCCTACATTTGGAGAAGAATTTCAATGGTAATGTTCGTAATCAGTCAGCACCACCTTCCAGAAATGTAAGTGGGTAAAATTCAATTAATATTTTTAAATGTCAAACAAATATTCTGCATGAAAGTGAACATGCCTCTGAGTCATATGTAGAAGACTGGATAGCTTTCCAAGAAAAGTTCCATAAAAAAATAAATGAAGAATCGGAAATTTTGCCTCTTGCCATATCATTACACCATGTTGAAATAGAAGCAACACTCCTGATAGAGAAAATCTGTTCATACAGAAACAACAAGATCAAAAGCAACTAAAAAGAATTATACAAGTATAATATGAAATTATGTTATTTGAGACAATATAAAAACACATGCAGGATACAAGTACAGGCACCAATAGAAAGGCAGATAAAAAAAATTAATTGACACCAGAACTACATATACTCATCATCAGCTATAATCCCTTAAATAGTAAAACTGTAAAAAGGCTCACACAATAAGATGTTCTAGAAAATCATCCATGTCACATATTCCTTCAATCCAAGAAAATATAAATTTCACAGAGTGCATAACCTTGATAGCCTAGGGCAAAAGTTTGAAGTAGCCTATGAAAGAACAGCATGAGTCCATACAGATTTTTAATAAGAAGCTGCTGTGGTGTTTCTCAGTATGCCTTTCTTGACTACAGCAATGGTCTATGAACTAAGATGCCTTCACTAACTAAATGTAGGGGTGACAATGCTTTACTTAGACTTAGGTACAAAAGATCATGTGCGACACACACATCATGGGTCCAAAGAGGTCATCTCTTAAAAATAAGGATGAGGTCTTATAAATTAAGAATCCAAATCAAATATATAGGTATGGAAATAAAGTTTAGTATAACAAAAATACATAGATAAAAATAATCATATATATTTTTTATCTTTTAGCTAATATATATTTTAAGAATTAGTTTACAATTCATTTGAAAACTTATTTTATTTTAAGACTAACAAGATTTATTGAATAAATTTAATCTATTTAGATATCTCTTGTCTTTCTTCCTGTTTCTTTATCTTCTATTCTGTTCTTGTTATTTTACAATCAAAATGTATCCATCCAGGAATGCTTTACAGCAGATCTCTCCGACAGAAAAAGATCTTGCAGCTCACTCTATTTATATGTCACACAATACTCTCCATTTCTTTGGACGGTGAAAGTTCAAAGTGTACATGGAAAACCCCCACCACCTATAACCTCAGGTTCATCAATTGTCAAAACTGACTTCCAAACATGAACAAAACTCTTAAGCACAAATTATTAGTAATAGGTAACCAAACAAATTATATGGATTTTTTTTTAAATTTCCCCATCATCACAATCTTCCCTTGCTAAATCCTACCATCTTCATGATGGTGCTATGTTTAGCATAAAATACTACTTGAAAAATCTCAATGTAAATGTATATAAACCGCAAAGACTGCAATCTCAATATGCATAAGTAAATATGTCTTGAAAAATCTTATCTCTCTTAAGAGCCTAAAGATATCATTTTTTTATACCATTATAATGATCCAAACATAATCTCTTCAATAAATGACTTGTACATGGAGACTTACTGATGATTCAAAATATGGAAATCCAAGTTCTCAATGATAAACAACTAAATTCATATACAATAGTTCATCTTTACTTAGTATCTTATTGCCTAAAATAACAAGTCATAGTAGCTCAAAGTACTAGATAAGTCAGACCTGTCCGCGGCGCAATGGCAAGGACACTATCACTTGAAAATGGTGTGACCTTGATGCCCCAGTAATTTCCATGCTAGAAATTAGGAAGCAATGGACTAGCATAAGTGTTGGTAATGGTATCTTCATCTTAAGCATCAACGGAAGCCACTCTGTACAAGTTATTCAGCTAGTAGGAATCATTACTTATGCCTAAGCCTAGAAGGGATAAAGGTTCTTTTCTCCTAGGCAATCCCCTAGTTGCTATTAGTATTACCTTACATTGAATGCATCGAGTTAAATTGAATAAATAGATAGTGTCATATATATTATAATCAGTGATTTAAAAAGGTGCTCGGGCACTCACCTAAACGCTCGGGCAAGGCGAGGTGAGGCCCAAGCACCTCATATAAGGACTAGGCAGTGCGCTTCAATGAGGCGCTCGCCTGAGCCTAGGCGTCGCAAGCGCCCAGTTGATATAGCAACTGAACCAGACTTTTAAGTCTGGTTCGGTTAAATGTCTGTTAGTTGGTTCGATTGAACTAACTAATGTACGCAATTACCTCAAAAGGTGCATGCAACACCAACTCCCAACCCTAGTGTGCACTTTCTCCCTCTGCCTCCGCCGTAGACACAGTGAACCGAGTCTTCCTCTATCACCGACGGAATCTCCTCAGCTTTTGCTGTTGTCCGTTGTCACTACTGTTGTCTGCTACTACCTACTACCGCTACTATTCACAGCTTCGTCGTTGTCGCTTGCAACGCTGCCGCGATCATAGACTAATCCTCTGTCGTTGTTGCCAAGGTTTGCAAGTTCGACATGTACCGGGAGGTACATACCGGTCCGCCAGGTTGCCGGTATGCGGACCGCCCACTACCCGGTGGTTCTGTCAAAAATTGACGGTCAACGATCGATTGAGGGAGAAATCGACCGTCGACGGCCGATTGAGAGACAAAAAGGGAAGAAGAAGAAGAAGAAGAGGAAAAGACGAAAAAAAGAAAAGAGGAGAAGAAAGAATAACCTAGCGTCCGTGCGTCATAACCGCTCGCGGGTCGCGAGCACTTTTTCTCCCACGCGGGGAGAAAGATCGAGGCGACATCGCCGAGTTTCTCTTTTTTATTTTTAATATTTTTATATATTAATATTATATTATATAATGTTATAGTATAAAATATTTATATTATATTTTAATATACTGAGCAGTACACACTATGCGTATCGCCCGATACTGGTACCGAGATGAACTCAATACACCAGTACGGACCGGTAAGTCAAACATTGGCTGTTGCTGCCAACTTTTCACTATTGCTTCTTTTCCCACTTTCCATTGTCAATGACTTTTTATCCCTTTACTATTAACAGTTATATTCTCCCCTTTTAACTATTGTTACAATAAATAATATATTGTTAACAGTAGATTTTCTCCCCTTGTCTCCCCACCTAACTAATGTTAACAGTAGATAATATACTATTAACGATAGATTATTAATTTAATATCATATTTTTTATTTAAATAATTATTATTTTATATTTTAATATTTCATACGTCTCGCTTCGCTCGGCCCTAATGCCTTTTAGCGCTTAACACTTTTTAAATCACTAATTCTAATATGTTTTCAGTTGCTATGCCATACTTCTAGAAATATGAAAATACTACACTTGTACGCTAAACCATAAACACAATCAGAGAACTATCTTAGCACATGCTAGGGTTTGTTTCGATGAGATTCTAAATTTATCTGCTCCTCTAGACAACTTACATTCTACATGAGAAAAGACCAATTATGTCAATATTGATAGTTGCCCTCAAGTTCCCTCATGTACATTTCAAGCTCTTACAATGTCATTACTAATGGCATATTGTATCATTTTATGTACTCATATGAACTGATCCAAAGATAATACCTCTTGTATAGTATTATGTGATATCATTATAAACAAAAATTTATCATAATATTAGTATGTCATTAGGTATAAATATCACTTTGTACTAGCTTAGCTGCATAAGCATTCTACCTAGGAATATAGGCTGATCGGTCTCCACCAAGGATCATGTAGCCATTTCCATTATTCAACAGACGTCAATGTCTAAGTATATCATAGTACAAGGATTGCAATCAAATGTATCCAAAAACACTTACAGCTTGCAGAACCCTAGAAATCGTTAGAGATGGTAATCGCCTTTGACTTGGACCTCCAAGCTTCCCTTTGACAGAGAAAGGTAATTGCATGCCTTTGACTACAGGATGTGACCAGAATGTTGGTGATACTAACTTAGCATAAGAGACAAGTTCTTCCTACAAAACAATTTACAAATCACCTACCATTAGAATCCAAGGATAAGATAAGAAAACTACTGACTGGAGGCTTGGCAACTTTACCAACAAAGGAATAAATGTTTCAGTGGACTTGTCATATATGGAAATCACCAATGAAGAGAAATGATCCAATATTCCAGAATCTATTTCAAATATAGCTGTGGAGTAATACCCAGTGTCCCTACGTGCAACTTGAAGCTCTTCAACCAGGGCAAAAATGAGAATAAGAAACTTGATAGGAACCCATTCCTTACATGAGACCTGTTTGCAGAGACACCTGCTGCACTTTTGTAGGAACTGCAAGAATCAAAGGTAAGCACCTCACAGACTATCAATCTACCGATGTTCCTATGTTTGTTGTCAGATGACAACAGAAATCAAACAGCATATACCGAAATCATAGTGACAAATTGCATGTAGTAGGAGAATAGTTGTAGCTCAAGTTCAGGAGCAGGATCCAAATGGGGGATCTCAACAAAGTTTCTAGAAGTTAAGATGTAATGGGAGCAATGAACTATGAAACTATTTCTGATTGCAGGGGATAATAGATTAATGTCTTGTGAACACAAGTTGATGCTTCTTGTAACAATAAACAAATAGAAATCCATAGCTTTCAGCATCAAACAAGAAAAAACCAAAAGTATAATATATAAACCTATATTTTTGAAGTTCTTATGCAAGAAAAGAAAATGAAAGAATCTATAATAATTGATAGTTATACACATATGCTATCAACCTTTTACTAGTAAAGGTTCAGAAATATAAATTATATTGCCATAAATAAAACCAGCATCAGACCCAGCATGAAGTTAGAAAGCTCAACAAGAAAATTGAAAATGAAAAATTAAGCTGAACAAGTAAAATAAATGGGAAACGATTGCAAGAACTTCTTGCTAAGTTGGCACCATGGGATCATTGAATGAACTCACAACGTAGAAAACAATAAATATCACCCAACCCACTATCAATCAAATATTTATGTTCTTCTCACATTGAATATGGACATGAGTGTAGCTCATACAGCACATGAAGAAAGCAAAAAAAAAATCATAACCCTATATGTCAATTTTTCATTTATATGAAAAGTATTATCCTGATCAGTGATTAAAAAAGCGCTAGGTGTCAAAAGGCGCCAAGGTCCCGAAACGCTCGAGGCGCCAGGCGCTCGCCCGAGCTTAGGCGCCAAAATATTAAAAATATATAATATAATTAATAAATATAATTATTAAAATAAGAATATGATATTTAATTAAACAAATCTGAAGTATAAACTACAAGTCACAATGTCACATTAACAGTATACTGTTAACAGTCCATTAACAAGTATACTGTTAATATTTAATATACATTATACAGTATACTGCTAATATATTGTGAAGTGTTAACAGCATGTTAACAGTATACTGTTATACTGTTAACAGTATACTGTTATACTGTTAACAGTATACTGTTTACTGTTAACAGTATATTAACAGTATACTGTTTACTGTTAACAGTATATTAACAGTAGTACTGTTCACTGTTAACAGTCCATTAACAGTATACTGATATATCTATGGACAATATACTGTAATATTAACAGTATATTGTTAACAGTCCATTAACAGTATACTGTAATATTAACAGTATATTGTTAACAGTCCATTAACAGTATACTGTAATATCTATGGACAATATACTGTATATTTAATAAGTATTAACAAGTATACTGTTAATATTTAATATACATTATACTGTTAACAGTCCATTAACAGTATAATGTTAATATTTAATATATATTATACAGTATACTGTATACAATACACTATTAATATATTGTTAAGTGTTAACAGTATATTAACAATATACTGTTATACTGTTAACAGTATAGTATATTGTTAATAATTAGTCAACTTAATAGTATTCATTATGTTAATATCTTAAATGAGAATCGAGGTGACGTGACGACGAGAGGAGCGAACAACGACGGCGGCGGCGATGGCGGCGTGATGGCGACGAGTAGTAGCGAACAACGAGTAGTAGCGAACGACGACGAAGATAAACGACAGTAGTGATGGTGTCTACAACGTAATCCAAGCGACTGAAGCAGGCTCTCAAGCACTCGGGCAAGAGCAGTGACGACGGTGAAGACAGCAACAGCAACAGCAAATAAGGCAGCAACGAGATGCTAATCCAGATCCGAGATGAGGATTAGGGTTGAATAATGAGAGATAGATAGCTGTGTTAGTTGGTTCGATTGAACCAACTAACGCACCAACTGAACCAGAGCTAAAGGCCTGGTTCGGTCGCTTAGGCGAGCGCCCGAGCACCTATTTAAATCGCTGATGCTGATTAAAATTTCAGAGAAGAAAATAACATTTCCTAAAGGCAATCTAGTCATAAACAGTCTCATGCTTCATTAAAATTTCAAAGAGAGGAAAATAACATTTCCTAAAGGCAATCTAGTCATAAACAGTCTCATGCTTCTAACAATTGACAACCGATATAATATAGACAGCAGAAAACACCCACTTCTTACTAAATTGGATTCTCATATACAATTGGCAAGATTGAGTTCCTGTTATCCATCAACTTCCTCCACTTTATTATAGATAATGAATGTGTGCATTAAATTGCTCTTCAAATTTCTTGGGTTTCCCTAATATGCTTGCAGTGATCTCAGATTTTAGCAACTAAAATGAAATGTTCGAGATGATTTAGGATTAAAAAAATTATAAAATTCCAATATCATACCCTAAACTAGGGACTAGGACTGATAAGGATGCAATCCCATGATCATTTGGTGAAACCTAAGAGAAAAGGAGATCTTGGTAACAGCACGGACCTCGTGCAGGTACAAAAGAAGTGCCAACAGAGCAACTGCACCAAACGAACATACCACTCCAACATGAAATTAAACTGTATTTCAAGCATTTTGCAATCACAACCAACACTACTGGTAACCTAAAAGTGCTCCAATTGTGGTCATTACAAATGCCAAACCATCAGTATGCTGTCAAGACCAATATCATAGCCTAAGTGGCTCTCACATCCAACACTCGTGATAGTTGATGCAACAAGTTATACCTTCGAAAAGTTCATGTCATAGACAATCAAAATTAAGGTTTCAAATCTCAATATGGTACCAATATGGTTCTTGGGTAGACCAGTGCAGTAATGATAATGCCCCCATGCCAACTGCCAACCACCAACTGCTAGGAGTCTAGCTATGGGCAGTAGGAATCTGCTTAAAAGGTTCACACATCAAACACTCTTGATAGTTGATTCAACAAATTATACCTTCAAAAAAGGTCATGTTATAGACAATTAAAACTAAGGTTCCAAATCTCAATCTGATACCATATGGTCCTTGTGTAGACCATGCAGTTAGGGTAATGCCCCTGTGCCAACTGCCAACTGGTAGGAATCTAGCTATGGACGGAGAGTAGAATTGAACAAAAGAGAAAGAGAAGAGGGGGAAAGAAGGAGAAAGAAAAAGAAGAGGAAGAGGAGGATGCAGTGGTGACACAGCAAGGAGGCAAAGGAGAAGAAAGAGCTAAAGACAGAAAAAGAGGCAAAGAGACAGAAAGAGGGAGGAGAAAAAAGAATTGACATCTATGATATTTATCACAAAATATAAAAGAGAAAGATAATAGTAGCGGAGCTAACTACTTGATACCTTCAGTTTTGATTTTACCACCAAGTAAGCCAGGTATGATAAACTTATCAGGCAATACAGCCTATAAAAGATCGAACCAGGTGAACCATGTCCCGGTTGATTGTTAACATAAATACCAACTAGTACTGATTGGTATGGACAGTTTTTTTAACCATGGTCAAAATTAAGAAGCTGGTTGCTCTAATAAGCAAGTTCTTCAAGACAATAAAGACTACAATTCATAGCTGAATATCTAATACAAAAAATAAAATAAAAATATTATATGTTCTTAAGCAAAGTTTAAAATTTTGGTGTAATGTTCTACTGATAAATAACTAGACCAGTATGAAACTAGTATGACCAACATATTGATACACAGCATGGATGGGTACCTTCCAAACAAAGAGAATAAGTGAGAGACGAGGTAGGAGGAAGAAGAGAACTGATGACGAGCGAGGAAAAGATGAAGCAAAAGCGGCTGAGGAAGAGGAGTTGACATGGATAAGGATGCAAAAGAGGCGTAACAAAGGATGGAGGCAAAGGAGTCCACGATGACCTGGCAACATAGAGAGCAACGCATGTGAGGTGACAGAGTGCTGAGGTGATGGCTGTAACAAAGTGAGATAACGAAGCAAAACTAGTGAAGCAACAAGAAAGCGGAGTGGTGATAGCAACAAGAATGTGGAGCTGAGGTAGCGACACAGTAGAATGATGACGAGGCAACAAAGTAATGGTGATGAGGCAATGGGAAGGATGCGAGAGAGATAAAGAGTGAAAGAAAGGAATAGAAAGGTGCATACGAAGAAAGCTAAAAAATAAAATACAAAGATAACTATCAAAACCTATCAAAAAATTTTAAAAAACTAATATGGAAACTGTGGTAAGCTTATCACTTGGGTCACATACCAAGCAACAACCCAATTCGATAGAGTTACTGGCTTTCTAGTCAATATGGATTCATCAGACTGGACTTTTTATTCTTGCTCTCAAGTAACAAAGATTGTATCCAGTGCTTTATCTTGGCTGCGGACTAGAAAATGATCAAATTTCCTATGCTTTTGAAAGATAGATAAGAATAAGAACTATGATCATAAAACCAAGGTTTGCAATTTCGACCTATACCGCCTGGTATGGGCGGTACATACCAGTCCGTCAGGTTACCGGTACGCAGACAGCCCGCTACCAGGCGGTTCGCCAAAATCAACCGTCGGCGGTCGATTTCGGCCGTTGGCGGCCGATTGAAGAATAAATCGACCATCGGTGGTCGATTGAGGAAAAAAAGGGAAGAAGAAGAGGAAAAGAAGAAAAAAAGAAGAGGAGAAGAAAGAATACCTCACGACGCTGCCGTCATGGTCGCCATGCGCTTTTTCTCCCACGGAGGAGAGAGGCGTCTCCCCGCGCGGGGAGAAAGATCGAGGTGACGTCGCCCCTTTTCTTTTTTTAAATATTTTAATATTATATTATATTATATTATATTTTAGTACCGGGCGGTATGCACTGTGCATACAGGCCGGTACCGGTACGGACCGGTAAGTCAAACCTTGCATAAAACTAATGATATTGAAAATTCGTTTGAGAATTGTTACCAGCATAGTTGTAACAAATTCCTTATGGTAAAACAGAAACAAAAGTAACTGCAATATGCTAAGACATGTTATCTTCCTTACAAAATATGAAACTGAATAATTACAGACGAAGCAAGGAACAAAGTAGATAATTGAAACTTCCAATATGTTTATTAATGAAAGAAGTATTTAGATGCACAATAGAAACTAGAATAATTATGCAATAGTCATAAATGTCGAGAAAGAAAGCAAACCATGAATACAGCTTCTATATGTTTCTCCTCTGTGATTACAAGGAAAAGCACCCTTGCCCACCTTTGTGCCTCTCTTCCCCATAAATCTACATCTTCATCGTCAAAAGCATCTGACGCAGATGTCTGTGTCTGCATGATGAAGCTTGAAGGAAAGTTGATAAGATTCTTCAGAACATGTAAATGGGAATCACTAGATTGTAAGTTGGTACCACCATATTGCATAAGCCATTGCCGCACCATCACTCTAAGGGATCCTACATGAAAGAAAAAACTTAAGTACCCTGTAAAAGTGCCCAGCAACCTAGATATGATCTCTATGAATGGATGCAAAGAGAACAATGAACCAACCACAACAACAAAGTGCACCATGTAACTGATAACCACCATGAACAAGAACAGTAAATAGGTATGAGCTTATAAAGAAAATGCATCTAAGATTCAAGTAACCAAAAAGAGGACACCAAAGGATCAAAGTAAAATGCTTGGAAAAACAAGGGTTTACATAAAGCACCAACATGGTCTTCTCTTAATGGCTGTATAATGTCTGTCCCAAGGAATGTCGTTTCAACGTGTACCGATGGCACGGGCGATAGCTGACCGGTACGTAGATCGCCCCCACTACCAGGCGATACCGTCGATTGTCATTTCCACCGTTCGACCAAATCGGCCGATTTCGACCGTCATACCGATCGATTGGCCGGCAATCGATTTCGGGTGGTATCAGTAGAGGGATGGAGAAAGAAGAAGAGGGAGAAGAAAAACTTGGAGTCGCACTGCTCTTCCCCCGCACTATTTGTCGCCCACGGGCGATTCCTTCTCCCCGCGCAGGCGACATAGCTAACTTATTTTTTTATATTATATTATATTATATTATATACTGAGTGGTACACCTTATGTGTACCGGATCAAAATTACATCTTGTATCGGTGAGCTCGACGGGTATGGACCGATACAACAAACCTTGGTTTGTCCCAAGAAATGGTCTTTAAAAAATGATATGAACAACATTATTGAACAAAGAATCAAAAATGGTAAATATAACCAAATTTTAGGAACAAGAAATTGAATTTGGGACATGTTAACAAACACAAAACTAAATAAACCACAAATATGAATTTGAAAACTTAATTTAATGACCTTAAAGAAGAACTAGACAACTAGTTACAGCATAAATATACAACTTCAAGTTGATGAAAAATTGTACCAGCATGATCAGTGAACTCTCGAGGTACTGTTGATATAAAATGCAGCAGTAAATCAAGTTGTACCTCCACAATGTTTATCAGCGATGATGCAGCTTTTAGAACATGTGCACAAACTGAACAACAAAGCAAGAGAGATATATAAATATTCTGGCTCTAAAAATATTCTCTTAAATCTATAACATCTCATTCAACACTGACATTAAGCTATGTAGGATCGCAGACCTTTAAGACGATAGTTTGGATTGAAATGTTGTTTACTTCTCTCAATAATAACTCCCAGAGAATCCAACAAATCAGCAGAACTGCAGGGCAAAAACCTACTTTGAGTAGATTTTAGTTCTGCATCCGAACATACTTGACTACCATTGTGTGCATCAGAATGACAAGCAGCTGAAGCAATACACAAGGCAAGAGCCATTAGCCCAGCTCGTCCAAATGAATCAGATAACAAAACAGATGCCAAACTCCGAACAAATGCAGCACGGTCACTGTAATAAAATAAAAGAAATATCAGTAGTCAGATCTGCAAGTAATTTCATAAGAACAAAAGAGCACAGAAAATATTAAAATGATTAACTTAAAGCATAAGGCAAATAACAGCATTCACAAATGCACACTGAAAAAGAAAACTGGCATGGCCAAAACCCTTATCACCGTCCTCGACTGAGCAATCAAAGGTGACATAATTTGTATCTCATTGTGAAATTGATCTTAGTTGTAAGACAATAATTGATGACCAAGTTCTAACTTCATTCCTTTTTTTTTCGTAGGAGCAACCCACATCGCAAAAAGGACTCTCAACCAATAAAAGAGTCATGAAAGTTGCTCTTAGTTTTGGCCAACCAAAGAACCTGAGTAAGAAACAACCACAGGGCAATGACAGGCAACTGATGCATCTCAACGCACAAGTGGAACAACATGGAGGCCTGCTGCACATTCAAGCATCGACAATGTTTATGTCAACATGCATTTTCTTTCAAACTTGCACTCATTCTCGTCGTAGAGCAGTTATGTTGCCTACCTACATAGTTGTGATGGTCCCAACAACATCAACAAACACATCCGCCATAGTAGAAAGGGATGCCCAGGTCAACTAATAACAACCTCAAATGCATGTGCATATTTGACATGGTTCACAGAGGCATATTTACAATGCGAGTCCTATACTAAAGCCCTCAGCTTCTAGAAGATGCAGGATTCATCTATGACTGAAACAAAGCAGAATGTGCTCATATCCAACTAGTCCATCGATTCTATACCAGTTCCAAACAAGTGAAGTAGACTGGTTAATTGTAGGCCACTTCTGAGTAGGCCACTTTTGACTAGTTCCCAACTAATCTCAACCATGACTAGTTAGGTCCTGACCTGGTTCAGATCAAGCACAAGTCGTTGCAGTCAGCACTAATCAATCTTACACTAATTCTGAGCTTTGCCAATTACTATACCACATTTATGACTGGTTTTTAACTCTCAATCATTGATACTGCCAATACAAGTATGCTTTAAAAAAAATGAGTTTCTAAGATTGGATCCTAAGTGTAAACATAACTTCAGTAGTGTTGCAACTAGTGGTTGTTGTAGTTGGTTTGCAAAAGAAGCAAATTCCATATGGAGCAGATACTCAAGGCACGAAGCCTATTAATCCTTGGGTGGTTTAGTACATACCTGAATTTAATTTTTTCAACACTCACAATCAAAAGGAAATTTTGATGTGCATAAACCATTAAAGACTATAACTCGAGCAACAATAGCAAGGACAACGAGCAATCCACGCACTCGGAACTAACAAACAGCCCAGTTGGCAAGGCAATATCATAAGCATCAAATGCACCTTTATCCATAGATATATCTTCAACAAGAAAACAAATAGTCACCTTAATGTCCACCGACGTGAAAATTCATGGTAGAATTTCATACCATGTTCTATTGTCTTTGAAGTGTACACACCCTTTATACCTGCAATAAAATAAACAAAAGTTTAAAAATTCAAGTTATATGTAAGCAGAAAAAACTGTTAAGAATATAGCAGAAGTACCATCATTATTTGTAATGGTGGATGTCATAGCTATTGTTATAATCATTAGCAAGGTATACAATCACAATGGTACCGATGCACTGGTTAATGGGCTGATCAGTACAGTACCGGTCCATACCGGTGTACAAGTGTCTGTACACTGGAACTTAATTTCGGTAAATATAATAAATAATCCAAAATTCTTAAAAAAACTTATTTGAGTCTAATTTCTTCCCCTTTATGGTTGTATACAATCAAATCAAGATCTTTTGGGAAAATGAGAGATTATTGAAAATCCCTCATCTAGAGAGGCAATACAAACTGAGACTTTCTTTGATAGAGAGTTGAGACTTGCTCTTGCATTGTCAATCGATTTAACTTTGATGTCACTGAAGCTTTCGTGTCTAGCTTACAGGAGACCTTCCCTGATGAATCAAATTAGATGATTATAAAATGAATTAGGTCTACAAAATACCAAATGAGCTGTAAAACAATGACAAATGCATGCTCAGGCTAGGACCGGTACAAGTCCACTATCGAGTTTCGAGATCGTTGTAGTGCTCCTTCCACCAAGATGAACGATATGACTCGACAACCAATGGTGAAAGAGGAGAAATGAGTGAGGAGGTGTTTAAATATACTCCCAACTTTCCCGCAGCCAAGGACCAACTGTTGAATTGGGTGATTTAGCCCAAATCCAACCATTATTGATTGGTATCGATACCGGTCAGTAATAGACAAATTCCTATTGATAAGATCAGTATACCAGGTATACTGAGTGGTCCACCTACACAAGGTATGAATTGATCCAAATTGGCTTGGCCTGTGTCTTGGTGGCCGGTCAAACTAGTAACCAAAATTACCAATAACTAAAACTACCACTAAGTTCATACAGCATCGATCGAAATTGAAATCATTGATCATTAAAATGATCTTTTTATAAAATTTGTTGCTTTGGATGCAGAAATAACGAGGACATAATCAACAATGCTATAACCTAGCTTTTTTTGTTTTGCAATCCAATGAAGTTAATGAGTCCTCGAGCTACACTAGGCACAAGAGTTGGGGCAAGGCAAGGTTGACAACTTGTTATCAGTAGCCCGTCCCCCACTTTCTTCCACCTCATGCTTCGCCACTGAACTGCAAACTCTCCACCTGATGGTTGACATCAATCAGCCCCCATTGCACTCACCCCTCTCCGATTGCCCACCTCTTCACGATAGCATCTTCCTCTACTCCCTCTCTGCTTTTGGATTTTGTTGCCTTTGAATTCAAAGGGGCTCCAGTGCTCTTCTTCGCTACTGCACCTCTCCTCTTCGTTAGCTTTACTTTACACCACCAATATATCTCACTCTTGATTTTTATCTCACCACTAATTCTTGCTAATAATAGTTAACTCTTGTCAATAAGAGTAATGTTAGATCTTGTTAATAATAGTTTATGAACTGTCATGATTACTAGATTTTCGTTGCAGTTTTAGAATCTTGAATTATGACAACCGTAGGTAATATCTCACGTTTTTTTATTATTATCTTTAACCTTAATGATTGTGACTATATTAATTTTTATTTTAATGGCTTTATTTTCTAATTATATTTTTTATAATTTTATATTGACTATCAGCTAACTTCCTTCAGGTGAAACACCTAGCACCTCAGGCATTTTGGCCCAACACCTTTGACAATACAATGCAGCCACTACATAATATGAATAATAATTGTTGCAAAATTTTATCATCATGCATTAAATTAAATAAGTTCATAGATTGTTAATGCTGATAACACATTTATTACTAACTGGTTTAGCGGTTCTTTCAACTAAAGGAGTTATACTGATTCAGTGATAAATATCACAAATTACAAAGACTTGATTGGAAGGTCCTCATTTGGTCATTATTGTAACTTATACTTTTATTTTATGATACTAATAATAACAGCATATGAAATGAAACCAAAAGCGACTGACTTCAATAATTATTAAATCAACTTAGCAATTATGAGCACCACAAATTATGGTAATATCAAGAAATTCACAAGCAGCACAGTATTTTTCACAATGTAATAAAAAATTATCCATGCTAGTCACCATTTTGTTTCGGCCCAGGTATGGAACATCAGGTATTGACCAAATCTTACCATCACATGGCCATTGCTCTAATTACAGATATGATACAACATAAAATAAAGTATATGGACATGGGGATATGAATTTGAAGTAATGTATTTAAGTTATATATGGTTGACTACTCAAAATGTCATCTCAAAATATTATCATTATGTATCTAGTGTTTTCAAAATTCTAAGACTTAAAACTATCTTCTATTTTTGTAAGAATTTAATTATCTATAGAACTAATGTTTAAGATAATGATTTCATTACTATATAAACAAATAATATATTAAAATTTTCAGTTTGTTAAATTCTTGCCTATTTCTTTTCTTTTTTTTCCCTAATTATTTTCTTTATTTTTCCTCTTCTCCTATCTCGCCTCTGATCTAGTCACAAGTGAACAACCAAGATCAGAGCAATTACAACGTAAAACATTTAGCAAGCTCATTGTAGGAAATTATACCAATTCTTTAACTAGGATTTCCAATCTGGGATTCACATACAATCTTGGGCTCATGGACGGAAATACCCATTCGTTAACTAGGATTTCAAATCTAGGATGCAAATACAATCTTTGTATCCCACATGCAGGTGCACATGAGACCAAGGTTGGGTGATGGAGCGGCGTGGCCAAGACGAAGCAGCAATGGTGATGACATGCCATGACAACAGCATAGAAGCAGATGCTAATAAGAGAACAACAGCATGGAAACAGAGGCATTTTTCTCTCTTTCTGCATCTTCCTTTTGTCTTCTTCTCTAACTGGAGCTCTCTTTTTTTCCTTCGTATCGGTTGGTTAGGAATCAGTTCAAATCAACCCAAATCAGCCAAATTTAACAAAGTATCGGTCAATTTCCAATGATCTAGTCGCTTTGATCAAGTTGGGCACCTTCCATTCCAGTAACCATGGCATGTCTTGTCAATATGGGTGTGGTGGGTGGAGCAAACAAGTTTGAGCATCAGAGCCAGTGTTGTCAAAGGCACTAGGGATGGAGAAGGAAGACGAGGAGAAGGATGGGAAGGGAGGGCTAGGTTGTTGCATAGAGGAGGAGAGGAGAGGGAAGGGGCCAAGGGATGGTCGCGGCCAGGGAAGCGAGAAGAGGGGTGGGGGCAATAGCAGCTGTGACTTGGGAAGGGAGACAGCTGGGGAAGGGAGAAGGCAGGCGGCAGGTGCTGCCTGAGAGGCCGGTTAAAGAAGAGAGATAGGAGGCATCGGGTGCTGCCTACGACAGCAATCATTGGGAAAGGAAGAAGAGGAGATGAGGGAGAGAGAGAGAGAGAAAGAGAGATACTGTCAGCCCTCAAGGGCCGTTGATTGTTGGTTGTTGACAGGGAGGAGAGGCACTCACTGATCATCAGTCATGACATGGGTTTTGATGCAAGGGGGAAGCGGGTTGTCATGCGAGTGGTAACAGGGGCATTTAGATTTAGGTTTTCTGGACTTGATCAAATCAGACCAAATGGATCGAACCTAAGTCGAGCCAGAATTTGATCCAATCCTAAGAATTGATCAGTTTCGCTTAGGCAACCTAGGCAAGCAAGTGCCTTGCTTGGGTCATCTTTAGGCGCTTGGGACATGTCTCGCATTGCTCAAGTGCCTTCATTTTTGCTCAATGACTTCACTGATTATAGCTTAACTATTTATGCACAATAAATAAAATACTAAATATAATTATCGTGGTATAACCAATTAAAGTACCATGCAAAGAATGAGCGATGAAAACAATGAAACAACAATGAATAACAAAAGAGCAATGAGTTTAAGATAATGTATTATAAACAACAATCTATATAGATAACAACCATAACTTACAAGTGGATAATACAATTATCTATTATATTCAGCTAATCCAACCATAAGACTAACCAAAGTCTTTGTGGTGCACAACATCATTCAAAGCTCGTGTAAGGGGTCCAAGTACAAAGCTTCTAGGAATTTTTTGTGCGTAGGTTCCAAGATTCTCCCAGTCGATGCACAAGAATGAGTCCATAATTAGACTTCGGACTGAAAAACAAAAGAAGAAAATGAAAAGTGTAAAGTTCAGTTGGGCAGCAATAATGGCTAGATTTCAGGGAACAGGTTATCCATTATAGAGTTCAAGAAAATGTAGCAGTAACCTTGAGGGTTTTCATGACAAAAACCACGCTCCCAGAGTACTGCTAACCAACTGAAAATTGCTTCTAGATTTTCCATTTGGGATTCATAGACTTCACAAGAAAACAATTTTGAAGATGAACTAATAAGTAGTCTAGACTGAAACAACAAAGACACCTGAAAGGGACAAGCAATTCTTAAAACCACCTGAAATAACAATGTGCTTATGCACGTACAACCAAGAGAAGCTAAGAATTTTAATTGCTATATATAGACTATAATGCTGATACAAATTTCATAAGTCAGTGGAAGAAATAACTTCAAGCAATATCCTTCTTTTACTTTCAAATGCAAATAAATGAATAAATCATAAAAGTGTAATAACCAGTTCCCAGCCCTATCTACATTGATATCTGTATTTTTTTTTTGTATACAATAAATTGTTACCTTGTATCAAACCAAATGCAGCAAGTGTTTTACTAATTAACAATAGAGATAACTTGCCTAAAGCAAATTCTAAAGCATGCTAGATTATTGAGTAAATGTCTTGAGATATATTGACTATTAAAATATTCAATGTGCATTCATTTGTCATGACTGCATTTTATAATTCATAAGCACAGGAAAGATCAACTACGCCTAATAATTTGCTGAAGCCGGTAGTACAGATAGTTGATGTCCCTAACATGGAGAGAAAGGTCAAATGCAAATAAAAAATGCAAGTATACCTGGTGACTCCAAGCTGCCTCAACTAAGTGTGTTCCATACTCTTCAAGCATTTCATAAAGGAGTATAAAGACCTTCCACCTGCCATGACTATCTAAATCCTGATACCCCAAATGGCACACTTCTCCCACACCTAAGGATCTAGCCTCCGTATCAGCCCATTTCTCTCGTTTTGTCACACTAACACTAGAGGGAGTTGCACTACTCAAACTTATCTTGCTATTCTCTACTACCATTACTGAATTACCAGAGCAACATCCACCATATTGGCTTTCAAGAAAGGAATAGTGTCTTAACATTATTTTCAGAATATAAAGTGCCTGTTTTCTTACAAAAGCATCCTTATCCACCTGCCAAGAATCAAGAAAATGTAAGGACAGTTCAAAGAATATGAATGCTTGCAACAAGACAAAAATAGCACAAAATGTTACCAATCCCTTGCGAATTTCCTCCCAAAATTCCTTTTTGGCTATTATATTTAATGCATAAGTGGTTTTATCAACTGATAGCTCATCGAATTCTTCTATCTCGTAAAATCTAGAGAAATATAGAGAAAGTATGCTAAATGCATCCTGCCGCTCTAGATGTCCAAGAGTAAACAAAGATGAGCAGCAGTTCCATAGTTCTTCTGAAAAACAAGCCCTGGAAACTCAATCTAATTGTGTCAATGGCCTAATACATCTTAGCATGCCAGTAAAAGGTTAAAACTATGTTATGCACCTAAAATGTAACTACAGCACGGAAAGAAAAGGTTGGCCTCATACCTTGAAACGCAATATTGTGACCCTTGCACCTGAATTGTAACCAGAGACAGCTTACTGAGCGAGCTAAAAACAACCGGAAGGAGCAAGTGCATAGCACAAGAGCGATATTCTGAACCCTGCATAAGCACTCCAAGTGCTAATCTGGACAAGTCCCATGTTAGTTTATTGATAAAACATTCCAAAGAGTCACCCCCATTAATCAAGGTTTGTCCAACACTTTGGATCTTCTCCCTGCATGTCATTGCAGACTCTAATAGTGACGTCAAGATATGTGATATAATTCGCAAGGGTAAAACTCCTAAATCCATGTCGTCTGAACCTTGTTCAACGACATCACTCGTTCTCCAGTTATAAGCTGTCAAATCTTCATTTTGAGGCATGCCAATGATAAGTCCCAAAGATCTCAGACAAAATGGCACCAACGTGGCTCCCAAAAGATCCCATGACTGAATCTCGGACACAAGGTCACAGAACAAACCATTAACCTGCCGTAAAAAACATATTATAGGAACTAGCAGGAAAAGAGAAAATAAATTCATTGGCATCTAATAAGCAGCATCCTGAATACCTGGTTGAACAACTCGGAGTCATCTGAATTGATAGATTTTAGCAGAGGTAAGAAAACTCTCCATATAAGCTGTCGCATTAAACCATCTTGAAACCCTGGAAAGGGAATAACGATTTCAAGTAACGATCGGAGAACAACAAAAGCAGCACCCTGAGAAGCCTTGAACTTACGGCTTTTCTTGATCAGATGGCAAAGAGAATTCGTGTACGACAAGATGTAATTTGATTGAAACGGCTGAGATAACAAAAGATCAGCACAGCAGCTTTCGACGAAAAGAAGTAATTGATAGATTGATTTGGATTATGTCACCTCCGCGGCGCCTGGGAATGCTTCGAGGAGTAAGGAGAAGAGGGCCGAACGGGAAAAAGAGGAGGAGACGAGGACGCAATCGATAACCGCGGGAGCGGCGGCGGAGGGGACGACGGCAAGGCTCTTGAGGAGCGAAGCGACGTGGGCGTAGACCGCGGGCGACGAAACTTGCCGGATCTCTTGCTCCTCCATAGGTTTCTCGGTGGACCCTAATTCTTCTTCCGCTTTTCTTGGGGAAAGATCGTAAAACCCTAGCGCAGACGAGACCGTGAGGGCCGGACAGGAATCGATTCAAGTGAATTTTATAACTTTAAAAATTATTTGAAACAATTCCCTTTTTTTAATTTTATAACTTTAAAAATTATTTGAAACAATTCCCTTTTTTTAATTTTATAACTTTAAAAATTATTTTAGAAAGAACTTAATAAATAAACTTCAAATTTTAGTATAAAAAGTTACTATTTTTAAAATAATACAGAATACATATCAACATCCATTTTTATATTTTTAAAACTATTTTAGTGCATTTATGTACAAAGTTTGATTATATGATTTTAGAATATAATATTAGATAAAGCTACTTTAATTCTTGATTTTTTTTTTACCGTATTATGTGTAAATAAGCCGTCGGTTATAACATAAACTTATTTAATTCTTGATTATTTTAATGGTTTTTAATATATTTATTTAATCTTTTAATCTTAAAATGGTCATAGTAAAAATTCAAAAAAATTAACACTATTTGTAAATATTTTAACATCAACACATTAATTTTGACGCCCTGATGGGTTTCTAAAAGGTCATTTATGCGATTTTCTAAAAATAACATTGTCGCGTCAATCATAAGTCTTTATCGCTCAAAATTTTTACATCTACAAAAGGGTATTTATGATAAGAAGATTCTTTTAACTAATTTTGCACAAAAAAATTCAAGAACTAAGCAGTGATATTATTTCCAAAAAGAAATTGTGATTCACAAAGATTTTATTAGCTTAAATTTATATTTGTTCAAGTTCTACATGACGATTCTTCGTGATAAGGAGACGCTTCGTGATAAGGAGGGGATAACGGATGAACATTTTCTTTTGATGTTTCACAAAATCTAAGAACCCGGTTTGCTGAAGTATCAAATAGTTTCATGAGTTCAAAAATAAAAAACAAAAGTTTTGTTAGAAACTTAATATAAGTACTAAGTTGTGCTTTCTTTTCTTGCCTCCGATTATTCTCTTTTAGAATAATTTCCAGTAATTGAAAACAGAAAATCGTTGCCAGTATTTTTTATTATAGTTCTTAGACCCCTAGTGTTCTCAATTTTGTCACGAGTCACGGAACATTTTCAATAATTTAGTAAAGAAAAACTTATTCACCGAATAAATCGGTTTTAGTTCTTAAAGTATTTTATAACAATATATCCAAATATAACATTAGTTTTTTTATTCCTTTCATCAAATAAAAAAGTAATACTTGAATAATTTCTTTGACAACATATACCTTTCATTGTTTTTTTTAAGAGGCAATTAATATACAACTATTATACTAAGTGATAAGAATATGCAGGAATAATAGATATATTTTACTCTTTCATTTCGTACTCTCTTAGAGACCTCTTTGATTATTTGTCGGACAACATGGGATGATGTTTATACTTAATGCCTTTAATGTGTCGATTAGAATCGTTATGGAAAAGGTCTTGGGTCTGTCACATAATTAAACGTTTTCATGCTCTAGTGAAGGCTTTCATGGTCCAAGAACTCAACGGTAGAGATTTAAAGGATCACATGATCATCTCACTTCCGCGAGACGGTATAGTGTGTCCAGTCTTCTTGACACTTCCACGGAAAAGCACCACATTATCTATATTTTATTATAGAGTAGTCCCTAATTGAATGGTAAAAACACAGATTTGACCTCTGGTGCAGCGCGATAAGAGTCCATTGGTAAAAGTGAAAAATAAAAAGGATGACTTACCTAAAAGAAGCCCCCAATAAGGGGGGGTTTATCAAATGATATTTTCATATTTATTTTTTGGTGAAATGGCTTTTTATATTAGATCAAAATATCTATTATAAAATTAAAGAATAACCAACGTTCGTTAACCTTAGTTGACTCTATTTTTTTTTGTTAAATTGATTTGCTTAACATGAACATAATAATATTGATTTAATAAAAATCTAAATGTTTGATTTATTTATTTTAGATCTTATATTATCATTTTTTTTAAATTATCTACGCTATCTCCATTCAACCAATGCAACAATAATACTGAAGAAGATCATCATTGCCAATGTTCTTATTAGTGGTGGTCATCACTTTTGCGGTCTTCGTTGTCATTGTTAATAGGAACTCTATCCTAACTTAACCTAACACGGGTATTAATTCTTACAAAATTGACAAAAGGTTGTCATTGCTAAAGAGAAGGGGAAAGTGTCATGTTGAGCCTCAATGGTGGTGCCATTGTCATCGACCTCCTATCCTATCATCATGGTGGTCATGATCATCGTTGAAAATGAGATAAGAGTTAGTTTGTCACCTTATTGCCAATAATATATCAACCTTTATATTGGTCATCATCTTCATGGCCATTGGTTGAGCATTGAGCCTTGGTGATCAGTGGTGCAATCGAGCCATTACCAACTTGTCATTGTCATTGTTCATCTTCTTATTAGTCATCATGGTGATGACTATCATTGAACCTCGATGATAAGCAATTGCTAATGCTTACGTTCTCTTTCTTGTTATTATCTTTTGTATTCATTTTCGATAAAACCATTTGTTGAGCTTTGACGACTAATGGGACAACAAAGCCATAACATAGGAGGTGACCATCCCCAACATCCTCATTCCCATTGGTTATTATCACCTTTAACAAAGCCTTTTATATATATATATATATATATATATATATATATATATATATATATATATATATATATATATATATATATATATAAGTCTCTTAGAGAATAAAGTCATGGAAGATGATGACCTCAGCTAAGTAGATAAAAGTGGAAGAAGATATAGATCATAATACATTTGATGACCAGAATATTATCAATGAGTTTATCAAATTCAATCTAAATATATATAAAAGTCTCTTAGAGAATAAGGTCATAGAAGAATATGACATCAGCCTTAATACTTGCTCAGTATCTAGATGAATATAAACTTGTGATCAATGACCAATAAATACATTGGACAAGTGATGATTTGAGATTGTTCATATTATAATGTTTAATATAATAATTTATTTATAATATGACATATAAGTCGTTCATGTTTTGTAAGTATTTATAGATATTTCAGAGTCTAAAAGAGCTTTACACGATATGTCATAAGGAGAAATTTAAAATAAAAATTCAAATATGTAGAAGTTATAAGCTTAAAGCACGATGTAAGGTGATATATGTTGCTCGTATATGTTGGATTACAAAGTTCATCAATGAGCATCAAGATAATATGCATAAAGAAAATTGAGATTATCCATCTCGCACTGACAAGTTTATAGTTGAAAAAATAAAAAAACAAGTTCTTGCAAATGAACAATATACTCCAAAGATCATCATTGTAGACATTTAAAAAAGATTTAGAATGATGGTTTCATATATAATAGCATATATAATATGTGTAATCGCATTGAATGGAGTTTGTGGAACCTTTGATGGATCTTATTGATGAGTTACTACCTTTTTTATAAGAGTTGAAAGTTCATAACTATGAAACGAATGTTTGTTTAATGACTAAGGAGAAAGGATGTTTTTATTAGGGTTTTTGGGCATTCAGTGCATGTTTGCATAGTTTTATTTCACACATTTGTCCAGTTATTAGCATAAATATAACACATTTACCTAGAAAGTATCCAAGTGTTTGCTAATGGTGATTGTTGTTAATATATCCGATGTTATTTTTTGTCATATTTGGAGTAATAGAGATTGAGGGGATAGTTGTGAGAATGATTTTTTTTTTTTAGTTGAGAAAATGCTTTGGTATGCACTATGATTGTTGTTGATATATCCGATGTTATTTTTTGTCATATTTGGAGTAATAGAGATTGAGGGGATAATTGTGAGAATGATTTTTTTTTTTTAGTTGAGAAAATGCTTTGGTATGCACTATGATTCTTCAAGTATCGTTAGCAACAAAAATATAGGAATTCTTCTAGTAGTGAAAGAAATATCTTAAGATTACTATATGGTCCATCTTTCCTAGAATTTAATAAGTGGCATACAAGATAGAGGAGTGGCTAAAGTTTTTTGGGTTATTGCAAGAGCACCATAGAGTTCACATTTTAATGATACGACATAGAAGCAATTCACAAAAAAGAAACTCATTTAAATTTTAAATTAGATAAATAATATGATATTATATTGCCAAACAATTTGTACAAGAACATAGGCCATCATGCAAGATAATAATAATAATAATATTTATAATGTTTCTCAAAATCAAATCTCGCATTGCCTTACCACACAATAACAATCATCCAATATAGTATTAGCAATTTGGAGCCGATACAACAGTCTGCTCCTTGGCTAAATTTTATTTCTTTATCCATTGATCCATGTACTTTATCATAAGTATCGTGCAATCATTATTGTAAAATAAAAAAATTAATCAGTACAATAGTCACTAAAATTGAGTGATGTGAATGGCATGATTAACTTATAATCCGTTTTATTGAGAATATTTCACCATTTTTGTGTTTCATCCTTTTTTGATGAAATGTGAGTCTTTTGGGAGAGAATTGTAATGGAAATACATCTTTTCAAGATCTATCAGCATCAAATTATAACATCTTAGTATAACTACTAAAATTAAAACACATACCATTAATCTAAATATATTAAAATGTGATTTTTTTGTGAGAATTGTAATGAAAATAAATCTTTTCCTAAAGATCTATCACTATTAAATGTCAATAGTGTTGAATCCTATATTTTGATTATGAAATCAATTAATAAATTTATTGAACTAATATAATTTTGAGATAAGTAATACAGAAAATACTTCGATCATAGACTTGAATCATCGAAGGTCCAACAGTCAAAGCAAAAGAGTCGAACGTTGTATTAAGAAAATTATCATATTGAAAATTGAACATCGAGCCAAATGATTGATTGACATGTCGAAGGTCGAACTCCATATTATAGGTTCATGTATCGTGAGGATCAGATATTGTGTTAGAAGTGTTATGATTGAGGTGGCAATAAGAGGGGGGGTGAATTATTGCTAAGTGAAAAATTTTAATTTGAAAAAAAAATTTGTTCAAAGAAAATCGATATTGAAAGTGATTGTACTTGGAACTAATTAATAAATAACTAAATCTAACAGTAATATTAATTAAAGACAAGAAAGAGATACACATTATATTTTTATAGTGGTTCGGTCCCTTTGACCTACATCCACTCCCGATTCCTCTTCACTCGATACCACCGACTTCCACTCCTAATCTTCTTCAATGAGCGAAGATCACATACCCCTCTTATAGCTCTATTCTCCTTTTATAGGTTTAAGAGATAACCTTTACAATCCTCTAAACTCTTCCTTAAACACAAACTACACAAAAAGAAATGAGGGGGAGTTCTTAAAGAATTACAAAAATGTTTTCATAAGTTTTTTTCCATTCTTAATTCTTGTATTTTCAAACAAAAATGAGTGGGTACTTATAGGTCCTAAATAACTTTAAAAATGGAGACAAAATTTAAATTTTTAAGGATCTTTGTGTTGACAACCTCTACTCCTTGGAGACTGTGTTCTATTGGTAGTACTGTCAGCTTAAGCGATATCATTGCTTGACACAATCTGAGAGACATGTCTGGATAGTACCATCAACTGAATCTTTCTACCATGTAGCTGACTTTCACACTAAAAGAGACGATACTAATCTCTAATATGAAGTTGTCAAGTTATCCACTTCCTTTACGCGTAGATCCATCCTATTTATGTCTAATTACTAAATTCAATTCTATAAGATAATACAAGAACATAAAATTGAGTCGATATGATTAAAGTTGAATGAATAAAAAGAAAATCAAGAGAACACTCGGATGTCACTTTATTAAACCACACAATTAACCTAATTCAGACCCTCTCATGATTAACCTCATTCAGCCCCACTTGTCGCTAAACAACTTAGATTGATTTTTGTGTCATTGTTGCTTTTACTTTCTTTATATGCTGAGGCTTTAGTTCTCTCCTCCAGTCTTCCGGTCATTAAAAAACTTTAGTTCTCTCTTCCAATCATCAATGAATTATATCTATTATTATATCTGTGGTTGTTTTCTACACATGCCAAGTAATGCAGGTTATTCATTTATTCTCTTTCTTGATTTCTGATTGATATTACCATGGCTTCGACTGTGAGGCTTGGCTATTTGACTTGATAGGATAGGAGATCAAAGGTGATGAAAGCTTATAACCTAACAATGCTTGCTTTGATAATGTCTTACTCATAATAGAAATATAATTTAGATAATAAATATGATTTAGATATGATTTTAAGTTGAGAGAAATTCTCATATCTTCATATATTAAATTGCTGATGAATCAATGAACTCAATTGGACTTTTCATTATTTCTTCCTACTCTAATATGGTATCAGAGCTTTTTTCTCTATAAGAGAGATTATCTTTCTTTATTCGATGTCCAATGATAGCTTATATCACCGCTTGTCCGTGATAACCCATTCTTCCTCGTTGGCTTCCTTTTGCCTCGTCAGACCCATTATCATCGGCTTCCTCCTCCTCGCTCAGACCCACTGCCAGACCCTCCTCCTATCTGGCTTCCTCTAGCAGTTGTCTACCTTGGCTACTTCCCATGAAGTCGCAGTTGTCGGCCGACTTCTCTTCTGCAAAGTCGTCGACCTAATCCCGCCTCGATGAGAACGGATAACAACTCCTTCCCCTTGCTGATGTAACCTCCGAATTTTGCAATTCATTGCGTCCCCTCTGTTAAGCGATAAGATTATTGTAACAACTTTTAGCATATTAGCTAAGTTGTTGAGGAAAATCCTCAACAGTTTAATCCTTCCAATATTTTCTTCTTCTGTATAAATAGGTACAAATAAAGAATAAATGAAGTACTTTTTTTCTTTATTCCATTATATCTTTCCTTAGTTTTTATCATGGTATCAAATTCGGAGCATAAGTTATGGTTACGTCAAGATCATCTCATTCTCCAAGCAATTCAAGTCTCTGTTGCTGGTTCCGTCGCATCACTTATATCTTCATGTGCTACTACCGCTGAAGCCTGGTGTAAGTTGTAAACTATATTGGCTAATCATTCGCGCACTCGTATGCTCGGCCTCCTCTCACGACTCATGAACACCAAATAAGAGGGAAATACCGTCAATGATTATCTCCAACATATCAAACTTATCATCGATGATTTAGCATTAATAAGGCACCACCTTAGTGATGATAAAATTATTGTTCACACTCTTAATGGTCTTAGAGTTGAGTATAAAGAATTGGCAGCAGCAATATGGGCACGTGACTCGTCGCTATCATTTGAGGAGTTGTCTAACAAGTTGAATGACTATGAGTCATATCTAAAATATGAAGATAAGGTTCCATACCCACCTATTACAGGTGAGTCACAAATTAGAAAAGAAGAACAATCAGCATTCTAAACCTATCAACAAAGGACTTGGACAAGCTCTGCCTCAAGGAAGTAACATCCATCACCAACAGCCTTGGCGTCCTACTCCTATGCCTCCAGGTAGCAACATCAACTATCAACAACCTTGGCGATCTGCTCCTATGCCTCAACAACGCATAGTCTGTTAGCTGTGTGATAAGATTGGTCACTCCGCTAAGGTCTGTCGGTCTCATCCTCGACCTTCCACTACCATGCCCCAAGCACATTTTGCTGCTGCCCCGACTTCTGATCAACATTCCTGGGTTATGGACTCTGGTGCCTCCCATCACATCACCTTGGACCTCCAAAACTTATCCCTTTATAACAGCTATGGTGGTACCGATGATGTCATCATCGTGATGGTAAGCGATTTCCCATCACTCACATTGGTGCTTAATTCACATTCTCGTATTTTACACTCGGTGATGTGTTGTGCGCTCCCCATATCAAACAAAATCTTATTTCTATCTCTCAATTCTGTAAAAAAAATAATACATCCATTGAATTCTTTCATAACTCCTTTCTTGTCAAGGATCTGAGCACGGGGGCATCGATAGTTCAAGACAAGAGTAAAGATAACATCTACCAGTGGCCATCGATCTCTCAGCCCATTGCCTACTCTTCTATTGCTGTTCTAATGGATGTGTGGCATCATCGTATGGGTCCCCCTTCTTCCTCAACTCTCCAAAAATTTATTTTATGTTATTCTCTTCCATTTGTTAAAGCAAGTTCTAGTGTTACTCATTGTGATGCATGTTTTAGTAATAAAAGTCATAGATTACCCTTTGAACATTCTTCTATCTCTTGTTCACAACTATTTGAAATTTTATATACTGATGTTTGGGGTCCTGCACTAAGTATTTCATTTGACAAATTTAAATTTTATGTTATCTTTATTGATTATTTTACTAAATATACTTGGTTGTATCCACTTTAACATAAGTATGAGGTCTTTAAAACCTTCATTACCTTCAAAAAAAATGGTGAAAAATATCTTTCAGTCCACCATTAAAATAGTTTACTATAATGGTAGAGGTGAATACCAATCTCTAACACCATACTTGAATACCTGTAGTATTTAACATCTCAAGTCTCCTCCATACACTCCTCAGCTAGTTGGCTCAGTTGAATGCAAACATCGGCATATAGTTGAAAATGGTCTTACACTTCTCTATTATGCTTCCATGCCAACTATTTTTTGGTCTACAGCCTTCCAGACCGCAGTCTATCTGATTAATCGCATGCCTACTCCAATCCTCCAAGATCAATCACCTTTTGAAAAGCTGTTTCATAAACTCGCAAACCTTCAAAAACTTAAAGTCTTTGGTTGTGTATGCTATCCTTGGTTATGTCTTTATGCATCACATAAATTAGCCCCACGATCAAAACCTTGCACCTTCATTGGTTACCCTCTTGAACATAATGCTTACTGATGCTATGATCCTTTGACTCACAAGGTCTTTGTGTCTCGTCACGTGGTCTTTGTGGAGTCCTCCTTTCCATTTCACTAGTCTAAATCTCTTACCGTGCCAACTACTCTATTGACTGTACATCATTGGCACATGCCATTATCCAATGAGCCTCACAAGAATCACCCACTCTAACTCACATATATGAATGGAGTGCTTCTCTAATATAACATCTCGCTCCCTCTTTTTCCTCTCCTTCTTTTGCATATATATCTCTTGCCTCAGACATCCAGTCTTCGGACACTCAATCACCAGTATTTTCCTCACCCATGCCTACTTCCACTACTGTTCCTCAGTCTGACTCACCCTGTTCTATTACTTCTCCAGCATACATTCCGTTATTATCTCCTAAACCACTTAGACATTCCATGACAACACGCTCTAAAAATGGTATTTTCAAACCTCGTCAGGTTCTTGACCTCAATACAGTTGTGACTCCCTCTGTTGAGATCTGTGAACCTACCACGATTATTCAAGCACAAAAGTCTCCTCACTGGTGTCAAGCTATATCTGATGAGTATGACGCCCTCCTTCATAACTCTATCTTGACACTTATTCTGTTTCATCCCACACAAAATGTCATCGGGTATAAGTGGATTTTTCGAGTTAAGCGGAACCCTGATGGGTCTATTGCTAGGTATAAGGTCCGTTTAGTGGCCAACGACTTTCATCAACGTTCTGGCATTGATTTTACAAAGAGATTCAGTCCGGTTGTTAAATCCACAACAATCCGACTGATTCTAAGTTTAGCTGTTTTAAAAGATTGACAATTGTTACAACTTGATGTCAACAATGCCTTCTTATAAGGAACATTAACTGACGATGTCTTTATAGAACAACCTCCTGGTTTTCTTCATCCTCAGTATCTGAAACATGTTTGTAAACTCCACAAGGCTATCTATGGTATTCGGCAAGCTCCACGAGCCTAGTACAAAGAACTCGGCTCGTTTTTTACGTCAGTCGGCTTCTCTAACTCTAAGTCTGATACTTTCTTATTTCTTTGTCAACAACTTTTAGCATATTAGCTAAGCTGTTGAGGGAAATCCTCAATAGTCTAATCCTTTCAATATTTTCTTCTTCTGTATAAATAGGTACAAATGAAGAATAGATATACTTCTTTTCTTTGTTTCAATACATCTTTCCTTAGTTTATATCACCCTCCTAACAGTGCCCTCCTGCTGCTGCCCAATCGCCTCTGCCACCGACGTTGTCTTCTTGCAACACTGCAAGCGCCACCCCACTAGCCCTTCTTCTTCTCTGCATCGCCACTAATTCCGTAGAGTCCTCCGGGCTGCACTCTCTTGCATGACGCCGAAGTGTTTCACTTTGGAAGTAGCCACCGGCTGTCGCTCCTGCATTTGATCTCCATATCCTGTTGTTGCCGCCGCTCTCATCTGCCCTTGTAGCCCAAGCAACTGTAGCAGTCGTTGTCCTCCTTTTTCCTTTGCAACACCTGATCTGCACTATACAACTCATGGTTTCTACCTCCACAAACAATTGCATCCATTTATTCTGCCGAGGACTCCCCTTCCTTGCCGAGAACAGAAGACATTTCTTGCATGTACAACCACAACTGCTCCCTCAGGCCGCCGTGGACCAGCTCGACTTCCGGCTCCTGGCCGCGGTCTATCCTCGGCCATGGCATATATATTCTCCTGCAAGGACTGCTGCCACTCCTTCTCCTGCGGGGCACCCTTGTTGCGCACCCGAGTCCTACATGCGACCCATGGCCCTACCTCGGCAACTAAGGCCTCTACGCCCGCAGCCTCTTTCGGTCGCTGAGTCTGTTGAGACCTCCTCTACTGCGCCTACCTATTGATAGCTTTTGCTCCATCCATTCTGCTGCACTTGCCCCGTGCCAGACCTTCTTTTCCTGCCATGCCTGCACCTTACTTCTCAGCCAGGCTTACATCGCCGCCGAAGTTAATATAGGGAAACCTCAACAGGTGTATCACAAGTGCAGCAAAAATCAAAACAAAAACTGGTTTCCCATGAAGATTAAATCATTATGTAAAATATTGGGGTTGCGAGAAAAATATAAAAACTGATAAAACCGTGATGTGTGAGAGATTGATTTGACCTAGGAAGATCGTATATCACTATATTCCAGATCCGGATGGAGAAGATGAAGGAGGTCAGGCGTCCTCCTCTCTAACGGTATCCACACGATGGATCTCTACAGCGAAACTCCTCCAATTTGATCTTGTAACTCTTGCACAGAGAGAGAGAGAGAGAGAGGAGAATAGGAGGTGATGGCTAAAGCTACAGCCTATTAACCATAAGTCTCCCCTCCTATTTATAGAGAGCCACCAAAAACCCTAGGGCTCTTGCCTAAGTGGGTATTGGATCTCCATCTAAATTACCCACTAATCTTGTATTATTGGATCTCTATCCAATAATCTCCTTAGGTCTCTAATTGAGCCTTAATCAAGGAGCCCATCAGCATAGAGTCTCATCTAATGAGAATAGTGGCTAATTGGATCTCCATCCAATCCTCTATTCGTTGAAGCATCCATCATATATGTGTGACCCTCTAGGTCCGATACCGAGCTGGCTGTGAGTCACTCCCATCAGAACTCCTTCTGATATAATGAGTTATTATTCTCATAATAATTCACTCGACTCATCGACTATGAACGTATTATACCACTACGTCATAGTCCCCAGACGGTACAGGAGGAATCAAATCCATTTGACTTGTTTGTCCACAGTTACCGTATATCTATAATCCCTCATCTAACTAATATCCTAGAAATCATATATTGGATATGGTACTATCAGACCACATACAAAATCCATCATAGTCTTCCTATAATCGGATTCTCTCAGAGAACTCGTTCTCTCTCAATCCAAATGACCCTGGCCAGGGATTTATCTGAGCAAGCACATATGAGATATTTCTCTCATGATACTGAGAGTGGATGATACTCTATTGACACTCAATTGCCTTCATAAGGTTGACTACCAATCTCGATAACTAGTTGTACCATATATGAAACTTTCGAAACTTGTAAGTCTGGCGTTAAAGAAAGGAGTACTCATATAAGACATCCTTGCTGTCTCAAGTTTTAGGACCATATATACAACTGAGACCATAGAATCACTGTCTGATATTAAGTATCATTAACCATATAATATTCCATAAGTGGACCAATCAGTGAACTCATTCTCCAATGAGCACCTGTACCATATCCTTAGTATCTCCACACAAGTGGCTATGAGACCAGTCGCCTCCATCATATGGATGGGTATATAGTACACCAATCTGTCTAGTTATCTCAATATCCATCTCGAGTAACTGATGACCAAGATTATTTAGGATTTGTGTTGAAAGGTGAATCGATCTCATTATCATGATCTTATCACGATCTGATTCCCATTGCACAAAACCAAGGACATCACAATATATATGTAATAAATAATATAATATGAGAATATACCAATATTAATCATAAGTAAAAAAGATTACGCAGTGTGTCACATGTGCTATCACTCACATGATTGGCTTGCAGGGCACCTGTAACTAGCAATCTCCCACTTGACCTAAAGCCAATCACCTATGTGTCTGATCCCCATAAGACGTCTGTGACGCTCAAATACAATCTGAGTCAACGGCTTCGTCAATGGACCTGCAATGTTATCTTCAGATGAAACTCTTTTGATTACTGTATCTTTATTGGCTATGATCTCTTTTATCAGATGGAACCTCTTCAAAACATGCTTAGAATTCTGATAAGACCTGAGTTCCTTCGCTTGAGCGATGGCTCCGTTGTTGTCGCAGTATATGGGAATTGGTTCCATGCTGCTTGGTACGACTTTCAAATCTTTGATAAACTTCTTTATCCATACCCCTTCCTTTGTTGCTTCTACTGCAGCAATGTATTTCGCCTCTGTGGTCGAATCAGCAATAGTATCTTGTTTGGAACTCTTCCATCTTACTCCTCCTCTATTCAGGGTGAGAACATATCCTGAATTTGACTTGTTATCATCAATATTAGACTAAAAACTCAAGTTTGTGTAGCCCTCAACCTGGAGGCTACCTCCTTCACATACTAGTAAAAGATCCTTAGTCCTTCTCAAGTACTTAAGGATATACTTTACCGTCTTTCAGTGTTCTAAACTTGGATCTGCCTGATAGGTGCTCGTGATACTTAGAGTATATGCTATATCAGGCCTGGTACATAGCATCGTATACATGATAGACTCTATCGCTGAGACATAAGGTATCTTATCCATGTTTGCCCTTTCTTCAGGAGTCTTTGGAGATATACTCATAGAAAGTGATATTCCATATCTCATTGGTATAAGAATTCTCTTGAAATTCTCCATGCTAAATCTTTTGACAATAGAGTCTATGTACCTAAACTAGGATAAGCAATTTGGATCTATCTATATAGATCTGGATCCCCAAAATATATGCTTGGTACTCTTGGATGGTAGAGGTTTGACAGATCTTCATTAGTTCTTTGTCAAGATTCTTGTAATTAATTGGTGCTAAAAGTTTATATGCTTTTGGTTGGGATGTGGCTCTCATGCTCCGAGCATCTTGATTAAGTTGCCCTTCTTGAAGTTGTACAAAGGAGATTGACGTCATCGAGGTGTAGGGCTGTCATGTCTTATCCTCGCGTCTTATCTCTGATGGGTTCTTTTTGTACTCAGAATTTACTCTATGTTGTGATTTTCTTAGGCTTGGTGATCGGCCCAATCTAAGCTCCCCGAAGAGAGCGCGTAATTTAGTCTTCATACACATCTTGAAAGCCTCCAATTTGACTTCGAATAAGCCCAGTGATGTCATGACGTAAGGATCTCTAACCTGTCAAACAAACTGATTGAAAAGTATAGCTATAATTTTCAGGTTGAATGTAATGAATGATAGCAATGTCGGGACTATGGGGGTGAAGTCTCCAAATGGAGGATGGCAGCCAAGGGTAGCAACGATGATGGAGGAAGAAGAGGACAGCAGCAACATTGGCTGCGACTGCAGTAAGGGTGCGGCTGCAGTGGTATAGAGTGAGAGATGACTATTGTTGTTTAATTTGTTGCTGGTCGTGGTCATGTTAGTTGGAAATGAATGATTATTGCGGGCTACCATGTAAATAAATTATAGCGAAAGATCGCTGCTGGCTACGATCAAGGAGGATGGCAGTAAGAGGTCACTGTTAGCAGCATTGGGCAGTGAAAGATGCGTGCTGCAGCTGAAGAGATAAAGGAGATTGGGCGACTGAAAGATTGGTGGACCGAAGGCTTCGATTTTTTGGTGCAATTTGGGGCTATGGTTTTGTAGAGTTTAGGCTATGAATTAATATAGTTTTAGGGCTATGATAGCAGTAGATGAAAATTAGAGAAATAGATTTTAGATTTGGGATAGATGACAGTAAAGGTAGGTGTCTCGGTAAGGAAAGTTGGCTAAAAATGCAAGTAGATTAATAAGGAAGTAGGCTACCATTAGGGCTAATTTGGGTGGCTGTTTGGTTTCAGTTTAGGGTAGAGTTCTGAAAGGTTTTTAGTAAGGATAGTAGGGTTTATGATGAGGAAAAGAGAGTCTAAAATCTTACAAAAAATAGCACTCAAATATGATAGAATTCGATGAAAAAAAGTGCGACATGGTGCAGTCTTATCGAACAAATTTTACGTCGGAGAAATGATAATTTCTTGACATGATTTCCAAAGAAAATTCAAGAAAATTATGCAAAAATCCTTGATTTAGATGTTGGAAAGACCACTAAAAAGTTTGACAAAATTTTAGTAGCATAACAATAGGGAAATAAGGTAAAAGACGAAAGGTAGATCCTTCATCATAAAAATTCTAAAACTACGTGCTGGTGAAAGGTTGCACAACAAAACTAGTTCCAGAAGGAATTTTTTCAAGAAATCAATTCCAGATAAAAGCCAAGTTGATCTTTGGAATTGTATAAAAATTTACCAAAAAGGATGAACAAAAGTTCAGTTTCAAGAGGCCAATAGATGGAAGACATATTCTCTATAGTAAAATTTCAGCACTGCGCAATGAAGAATCGCAGCACTATAAGTCTAGATCCATAAGGAGTTTTTGTATAAGATCAATCTTAGATGAAAGCTAAGATGATCTATAAAATTATATAAAAGTTTTAGCCAAAAAGGACAACTAAAAGTTTAGTTCCAAGAAGCAACAATCAGTTAAAAATTTTTATAGTGTTTCACCTTTGTAACGATAATAACATTTACAATGGTAAAATTTTGTAGCAATGAAATTTTGGAAAAACTTGTTCCATATATAAGATAGAGAAATAGTACTGGTAAGAGGCGTGGGCTTTGGAGTTTTTACCAAATCTTTGATATTGACAGAGTGGAAGGTAGCAAATTGATGGATCTACGGCTTGGTGGGCGACGTCAAAAGCAATTGTGGGAGTTGCTTGAGAAGGTGGAGGCATGGATGACGACTACAGGGATAGTAAGATCGCTGCTCTAGTACCAAATGATAGAACACTAGTATGAGCTCTATAGATTTTGATCCTTGAGGGGGATCAATCCTTATAATGCTGTAGGGGTTCCTTCCTCCTAAACTCAACACAAGGCTGAATTAAAATAGTATATTGCTTGATTCAAGGGAGGGATAGCTACATCTTTAAATAGGGATCAAAATCCTAGCCTAAGGGGGTGCTTACCTAAGTAAAATTATCCTTTTGCCCGTCCTATAGCTAACCTACCTTAATAGGAATAAGGGGGCGACAAGGTTGGCTCTATAGCCGACCTAAGTAGGGAGAAACCCTAGCCGACCAACCCAGTAAGGGAGATGGCGGCCACTAAGCTCTAAGGGCTAATCTAAATCTTAGCCATACTCCTTTATAAGATAGGAGTGACTTTATTACAATCAAACAGAGTTTTATTGACTACTTCATAGGGAGATTAGGACTCAACCCTATTGGAGTCCTATCATATACTTCCCCTAGGTCTTTCATGGAGAAGTTTCGGATAGCCAAGTCTTTACTGTAGAGAATATTTCTACATCATTCCCAATGATTAGAATGTCATTCACATATAGCACCAAGAAGGTGATAGCGCTTCCACTTATCTTCCTGTATATACAAGGCTCATCTTCATTCTTAACGAAGTCATAAGATCTAATCACCTTATCAAATCTTATGTTCCAATTTTGGGAAGCTTGCTTCAATCCATAAACGAATCTAATCAACCTGTATACTTTATCTGGACTCTCTTTGTCACGCCCCCCAAAATCACATTCGAGAGGTATGACATTTCAGAATTTATCAGATGAACAGACAAGGAACAAAAGATCATAAATCGAATCAAACATAACATACATTCCATTTTTATCCAAAGCACATATATGAACTCAAAAGCAATACATTGGATATAGAGGGTGAAGTGGGATACAGAGAGAATATGATTCATCCATTTCTGAATGACCATCAAACAAAAGTCTCCCACGTTTGGGAGCTCCATCCACCCACATTTGGGTGAAGTCAGAAGGGGCCGACAGAGCATCGTGGGCTCAAAGCATAACTCCCTTTACCATTTCTGGTAAAGGTTCATATTATCCCACAAACACCAGAATACAAAAGGACACGAGCAATAAAAGTGACATATATCGGTAGCACATGCAAAATAATGAAATATACATATACCAATATGAAGCAATACAATGTCAACATAAACATTCATAATTTACATTCTGATATGCAAAGAAGAAAAGATAAGAGTGCATAAGAATTCAAAGTAATAATGTAAGGCTCAATTGAAGAAAGGATTTTAATTGGATCATAGATAGAATATGATCCGATGGCATATCGAAAACATAGATAGTGAAGTGGGATCATAAACATAATATGGTCCATCTGACCACCAAACATAATATAGCATCATCCATACCATCTTGAGTAATTTGGAGCATAATTGATTGTCAAAATATTTTATACTATATGCTTCTTAAATTCTATTGGAATCATGTGTTTGTTGATATTTGCTTATTCTTGTTTACCTTTTGGAAATTGATTCTTCTTCACTTGAACTTTGAACTCTTAACTCTTCTTCCTTACCCATTCCGATTGCTCTATGTGAAAGTTTATGTTTACATCTTATTATTTCAAATTTGCACATGTATTTTTCATTGTTCCGTACGTACTTCCAATATATACCCATTTTATTGCACTTGTACTTTTGTACTCCGGTGTTTGTGGGATACTTTCTGGACCTTTGCCAGAAATGGTAAAGAGTATGTTAAGTTCGGAGCCTATGATGCTCTATTATGTTTGGTGGTCAGATGAATCACATTATGTTTATGATCCCACTTCACCATCTATGTTTTTGATATGCCATCGGATCATATTCTATCGATGATTCAATTAAAGTCATTTCTTCAATTGAGCCTTACATTATTGCTTTAAATTCTTATGCATTCTTGTCCTTTATTCTTTGCATATCAGAATGTAAATTGTGAATATTTATGTTGACATCATATTGCTTCATATTGGTACATATATATTTCATTGTTTCGCATGTGCTTCTAATATATGTCACTTTTATTGCTCATGTCTTTTTGTATTCTGGTGTTTGTGGGATAATGTGAACCTTTGCCAGAAATGGTAAAGGAGTTATGCTTTGAGCCCACGATGTTCTGCCAGCCCCTTCTTAGTTCACCCAAATGTGGGTGGATGGAGCTCCCAGACGTGGGAGGCTTCTGTTTGATGGTCATTCAGAAATAGATGAATCATATTTTGTCTGTATCCCACTTTGCCCTCTATATTTTTGATATGATATCCAATGTATTGCTTTTTAGTTCATATATGTGCTTTGGATAAAAATGGAATGTATATTATGTTTGATTCGATTTATGATCTTCTGTTCCTTGTCTGTTCATCTGATAAATTCTGAAATTATTCATTCACCATTGATATGCTTAGCAATATGTTTACATCCTCGACATGCTTCGAAATGTTCTATATGTCATTGTTATATTCCAAAATATTTCAATTGCTATTGATATGTTCTGAAACATTTCATACTCCCTTGATATGTTCTGAAATGTTCCATTTGCCATTAATATGTTCCGAGAATATCTTATGTGCCTTGATATGCTTCAAAATATGTTTATGTCATTGATATGCTTCAAATACTCTGTATTCTATTTGTTATGAACCAAATATGTTTTGAATGAACTGACATTTGAACTCCTATATCTAATAAGTTGATATCCATGAATTTTGTATCTCTACTTTGTATCTTGATACCAACTTGTTTGTACGCCATTTGCTCTTATCTTGGATTTGTTAAACGCTTGTTGAGCTTTCTAGCTCACTCCTTTATTAATCAAAAATTTCAAGTCAGCTTAACACTCATTGAATGTTAAGATTGTGCTGAGGCAGTGGAGAGCTATACAGATTGTTGGCAAGTATTATCGGATGATCGATTGTAGTTTTTGTATAAGTATATTTTGTATGTTATGAAATGTTATCGATAAATTTGATTGATGTATCATGTAAAAGTTTTAAATGATCTCTTATGTTTGGAGTTATTTTGGAATACTAAGTTTTTCTATGATGAAGTGAATCTGAGGTAAATGGTTAGTTTGGTGATTATATACATTCTTTCATTGATGAATCATAAGTGTAGTTAATATCTGTTAAGTTGGTTTTGAGTTTCATAAATGTCTGAGTGATGCGATGTATGATTATAAATTACACAGATTTTATATATATGAATTTTGAAGTATGAATGTTTTCTCGATGTCCTCAAAGGTTTGATTGGATCCTGGATGGATTGTGATGAGTATAATATTTATATGACAGAGTCATACCTCTCGAATGTGATTTCGGGGGGCATGACAGAGGTGGTATCAGAGCATGATTTGAGGATTACCGAGATTTGATATGTTGATATACAGAATATATTGAGGTTAAGTAAATTATATGATGATAGTTGAAATTTTTGTTGATGTCTTTTAGGAATCTAAGATGACGAGGCCATATAGTTCTCTTGTTTCATCTTCTTCTGAATGATTGTGTGGGATAAAAGGATTGATCAAGGATATCAAGTCAGAATAGATTGAGAATTGAATAATTTAGGGTGCTTAATCTTTCCTTATTTCTGTGGTAAACATTATATAATGGTGGTAGAATAATGGATGATGTGAATGGAGAAAAGAAATGTTGTCTTAAATTAGCCTGATGTATAAAAGATTTCTTTTGCATCCTTTATATTGGAAGGAAAAGCTGAGCACTAATGGAAAATAATATAGAGAATTTTTGAAGATCAAGAACAAGAATAAGAAAGACAAATTTACCAACAAGGATACGAGAGGAAATGGATCAGAAAGTGATGACAAGAAAGTCAATGCATCTAGATTTATAAAAGGAAAGTTACTATTGAGAACTAAGTCATGCAATATGTGGATTAATTTCTGAAACAAGTAAGTGTGTTTGGATGACTAGAAGTGATTTTGTTTGTGACAAAAAAACGATCATAAAGAAAAAGATTGCCCATTAAATATGACGAAAGTGCTACTGCCTCCTAGATCATCGACGCATACAGAATGTAAGCTATTAATGAATATGATTTTAAAGCTTGTGAAATCAGTGGTCAAAGTTATCATTCATGTTACTAATTGAAATGTAAGAGTTTTATTTAACTCTAGTAATAATTGATTTTCTATTGATAATATTTTGATTATCATTTGTGCATTTGACCCTGACCACTGGTTTATAAGCTATGTATGACTATGCCTATTTGGGATTATTTGATGACAAACTTGATTTGGTCATCTTATCTGATTTCTATCAGAATATCAATTTCTTATTGATTTGATTCTCTTTGAGATCTGAGGTTTTGATATTATACGTGGCATGGATTGATTACCTTTCCTATCATGCAAGTATAGATTGTTATACAAAAATGATCACTTTGTGTACCAGATCAGCTACCTTTTATTTTAAGAGTATTTGACATGATTCACCTCCATGATTAATATCAGCACTCCAAACTGATTGCCTTATGTAGGAGGATTAGCTTTGCTATCTTGTATATGTAAAGGAGCACTCAGATAAAGAAACTAATTTAAATGAAATTTTTGTGCTCGGAGAGTTCCTTGATCTGTTCCTTGATGATTTGCTCAGATCAACTCCATACAGAAAGGGTGACATTGTTATTGATTTGGTATTGGAGATAACCTAGATAGTTGAGCTTCCCAATCTAATGATACTACTCAAGTTAGTGGAATTAAAGAAGCAAGTATAAGAACTATTTAATAAGTTTTTCATTCAACCCATAATCTCACAAAGGGATATTAAACAGAGATGGAATATTGAGACTTTGTATTAATTGTGTATAGTTGAATCAGGCGATAAACAGGGAAAAAATATACTTTATCATGAATTGATGATTTGTTTGAATTCCCAGATACACATGCATTATCTAAGATTGATCTAAGGTTGGGCTATATCAATTAAAGATCACGAAGGAAGGATAATGATGAGATCTATATTTAGTTTACTTGAGGATTGAAGTCAAATTTCAAAGGGTCTATTGAGATTTTGGGGCATCCTTCTATGGATAAGATAACTCGAGGAACTTTAAGTGATTTGAAAACATCGTTATAGATAAAATAACCTGTGAGATATAGGAGAAAAAATGAAAAAGCTTATATGCTCATTCATTGATATATCATAAATTTAGAGGACTAAATTTTCTTTTGAAAAAAATATAATATCCCTTAAAATTATATAAAGATATAATTATAAATTCTCAAAATTTAATTGTGAATATAAATCTTTGAACTAAAATATAAAGTAATAAAAAAAAAAGTAAAAGTACTATTCTGATCCGTCTTCCACCACCGCCTTCTACATACCTTTTACCGAGGGAAACAGAGGAGAGGAGAGAAGAGGCGGTGGTGACAAGGAAGGGAATGAGAAGAGAAGAAGGGAAAGGGAAGAAGGAAAGGGGAGGATTAGGGAAGAAGAGAGGAGGAAGAAGAAGAGGAGGAGAGGAAGAAGATAAAGGGCTGCAGCTGCGGTTGGGAAAGAAGAAGAGGAAGGAATAAGGAGGAAGAAGAAGGGGAGAAGAGAAGAAGAAGAGAAGGGGAAGAAGGAAGAGATGCGTCGGCGGTGGAGAAGGGAAAGAGAAGAAGAAGAAGAAGAGGATGCAGCTAGTGTTGCTGCTGCACCTCTGTTTCCTGCAGATGAAACAGAGGAGCAGCAGTAAGTTGGGAAAGAAGAAGGGAATAGAGGAAGAAGAAAAGGGAAAGAGAGGAGAAGAGAAGGGGCTGCGCCCCTCTGCTTCCGTAAGAGGAGGCTGCGTTAGGGCGGCCGCTTATTGCAGCACCTCTGTTTCCTGCAGAGGAAACAGAGGAGGTGCAGTGAATTGGGGAAGAGAAGGGAAGAAGAGTAGAAGAAGAAGAGAACAAGAAAGAGAGGAAGGAGCTGCAGCGGGCTGTGGCAGCTGCGGCTGGGAAAAGAAGAGGAAAGAAAGTGAAGAAGGGGCTGCAGGTAGAAGAAAAGAAGAAGGGAAGAGAGGAGGAGAAAAAAAGAGGGAAAGAGAGGAGAAGAGATGGGGCTGCGCTTCTCTGCCTTTTGCAGAGGAGTTGCGTCGGTGGAGAAAGGAAAGAGGAGAAGAAAGAAAAAGGAAGAGAAAAGAAAATGGAAGCTGCCGCAAGGGCTGTAGCTAAAAGAGAAGATGAAGGGAAGCAGGGGAGAAGAAGAGGGAAAAGAGAGGGAAGAACAGGAAGAGAAGGAGGTTGCCGTTATTTACATCAAGCAGGAAATATATTAATTATATGATTATAACAATCAATTAAATTATATCAAGATGAATATAAAGATTAAGATGATAATATAAAAGAATTAATATATTTATAATATTATAATAGTTCAATTAATTATAACAAGATAGAACAAAAGTTTCGACATTTACAATGTTATATTATTTAAGTCGATCATATCAAGGTAAAAATAGGATGGTAATACAAAAGAGTTGGAACAATTGTCTTTCAATGATCTTGATCCAAAGTACTTAAACTCAAATTCTTCTTATTTTCTTTCTTCCTTCATAATTACAACTTATGTAGAATATATGAGGGACACAATCACCATTTTAATCCCTTTTTCTTCTCTCCTTTCTTCGACTGCTACAATCGCAATATCTTTCCCTTCTTCTCTTCTCCTTCCCTTCCTTATCACCATCGCCTCTTCTCTCCTCTCCTCTATTTCCCTCGGTAAAAGGCATATAGAAGGTGGTGGAAGGCATATCAGAATAGTAATTTTCCTTTTTTTTGTGACTTTACATTTTAGTCCATGAAAAATTTATATTTATGATTAAGTCCTCAGAATTTATAATTATATCCTTATATAATTTTTAGGGGTATTACACTCTTTGGATACAAATCCCTCTGGTTGTATTATATACGCCTCCTCCTCGAGATTGCCATTGATGAATACCATTTTGACATCCATCTACCAGATCTCATATTCATAGTGTGCTGCAATGGCCAAAATAATTCTAATGGACTTAAGTATGACTACAAGTAAAAATGTTTCGTCATAGTCAACTCCTTGTCTTTGACGATATCCTTTAGCTACCAGCTTTGCTTTATAGGTATCTACCTTTCCATCCACTCCGATCTTCTTCTTGAAGATCTATTTACAACCGATGGGTACAATACCCTCAGGTGCATCCACAAGGTTCTAAACCTTGTTAGAGTACATGAAATCCATCTCAAAATTTATAGCTTCTTGCCACTTCCCAGAGTCTATACTCATAATAGCCTCCTCGTAGGTCTGAGGATCAACATCTTGAGAGTCATCTCCACTGATATATCCTACATATTTTTCAGAAGGGTGAGATACTCTACTAGACCTACGTAAAATTAGAATTTGTTGTGTTAGATACCTGAACAAACTCGGGCTCTGGAATGGTGCTTGAGCTATGTTATCTAACCTCGCTCAATTTTATCTCACTCTCACTGTTTCCACCAAGAATATATTCCGTCTCAAGGAACACAGCTCTCTTGGCAACAAAGACCTTTTAGTCCTCGGGATGATAGAAATAATACCCACAAGTTTCCTTTGGGTATCCCACGAATGTGCACCATTATGTCATTGATTCCAACTTATGGGGGTTGTGTCTTCTAACATGGGCAGAACAACCCCAAATCTTAACAATCTTAAGATCGAGCTTCTTTCCTTTCCATATCTCATATGGTGTAGATACTACGGACTTTGACGGAACTCTGTTCAAAGGTTAGTGAAACTCATAATAGACTACACCATGTCTAACAGAGTGAACTCTGTACTCAAGAACTCTCCTCCTCGATCTGATTGAAAAATCTTAATACTTTTTCCAATTTGGTTATCTACATTATTCTTATATTCCTTGAATTTCTCGAAGGCCTCATATTTGTACTTCATTAAGTACACGTGTCCATATCTAGAGAAATCATTAGTAAATGTAATGAAGTATAAATAACCACCTATAGCCTGAGTCGATATGGGACTACATACATTACTATGTATAAGTTCCAATAACTCGATGGCTCTCTCTCTCCAGTTTCGCTAAAAGGAGAGTTGGTCATCTTCCCACGAAGGCAAGGTTCGCAAGTTGCTTATGTCTCATAGTCAAATGGATCTAAATATCTATCTTTCAGCAACTTTTGAATCATTTCCTTATGTATATAACCTAGCCTACAATGCCATAGGTATGTATTATTCACCTTATCTCTTTTCCTCTTAGACATATTTATATTCACGATATGTTGAGAAGTGCCTAACACATGTAAGCTATTCATAAGGGTCCCTCTAGTGATGATCTCATCATCCATAATTATTGAACAACTATTATTCTTAAAAATTAATTTATATCCACTAATTGTCAAACAAAAGATAGAAATAATATTTTTGATAATAGAGAGAACAAAATAGCATGCATCTAATGTAATAATAGCTCTATTAGGCAGATGTAGGGTAACCTCTCCAGCAGCAACTATAGCAACTCTTGTTCTATTGCCCATCTTGAGGTCTATCTCACCTCTAGTCAATCTTTTAGGTCTTGTCAGAAAATGCAACGAATTGCATATATGATAAACACTCTCGGTATTCAATACCTATGTGTTATCATGAAAATCTGATAAGTGGAGACTGATCATGAATATACCTGAAGCTTCTCCAAGCTTCTATCTCGTTTTCTCTGCAAGGTAGTCCTTACAATTCCTCTTTCAATGCCCGTTTTGGCCACAGTTGAGGCATTGTCCTTTGTCCTTTGCCGGGTCTCTCTTGGCAACCTTTGCCTTACCTGGTCTTTCTTTGCCCTTGCCCTTCTTAAGGATCTTTGCTAGCCTTCCTTTTCTTTTTGGTCTTACCAATGTAGTAAACTTGCTTCTCCTTCTTGATGGCACTCTCAGCTTCCCTCAACATATTGAGGAGCTTAGGGAGAGTCACCTCAAACTTATTCATATTAAAGAATAATGAATCATGAAAAGAAATCTGGTAGGGACTGAAGTATAAGATCAACACACAGGTTATCCTTTAGGACTATCTATATACTTCACAAAACGAGTGATCTCATCCTCGCTTATACTTTCCTTCGGCGTGGGCACAATCATGTTAAGGACATATACAATTTTATCTTCCGTGAGAACAATTCTTAAATTACGGAGCTTTTAGACCAATGAGGTGGTTGGCATCAAGTATGCCACGTAGGATTTTTATAAGTGACAAGTAAGATATAACATAAATTAAATAACATGCAGATTCTTGTAAAAAATACTAATTAAGATATAGACTTCTATCTTAATGTATTCCTACTATTTTCTTAGTGAATCACGTGACACCCTCGACACGTGAGACGGAAGTCTCCGGCGGACTCCTAGTGGGGATCAGGATCCAATCGGTATCTTAGTGCAATCTCGAGGGACTCGACCAATTACACTAAGCCCAAAAGGTAGGCAACTCTTGCCAATTATAACTCCTTGTAATTCCGGTCATGTTCAGCCTCTAAATCATCATGGTCTCGAGGAACTCAACCAACCATAATGTTCAGTTAAGTCATCACCATCGTTATAAGATGAGTCTGATTCGATGATATGCCCTCGAGGGACTCGACCAAGCATACCATGTCCTCAGGTCACCGGTGACATCTCTATATTGTAGGCAATATCTCGATCATGTAGATAGGTGAGCCTCGAGGGACTCGACCAACTCAACCTATGTCATGATTTAATTTCTTCCTATAATGATGGAAGGCCACATGGGTCAATCTTATTGTCTCATGCTTATTGACTTAATATTATCATAGGAGGGGTTTTTGTTTCGTATTAGTTTCCTAATATGTCGTGTCACATATATATATATATTTAATATATATCTACATTACATGCAAATATATATATACATATATCTAGTAGGTATATAACACATCACATATGTAAGCCACACCGGATGATCAAGAGTCATCACCTAATATGATTAAGCCCGAGCCAATGAGTCTAATCGCTTATAATAGGATCTATGTGTGCATCGGTGTATCTCCATGCCCTGTGATTGTTGATCTCGTCATCATCGATTTCGTCGGATCGTCGTATCACCATGCGTTGTGATCTCCTGCCACGACATCGTGGTTCCCGCTGTCACCTCCACGCTCCTGCTGTGCCTCTTCATTTAATTACAAATAATCACAGGCACGTAGGCCCAACAATAGACGAGAAAAACGTAGGCTCGTAGGCCCCAATAATAATAATAGTCACAATTACACACATCATAGTACTTGGCTCATGATCATCCATCCACATCGTACATCACATGTACATCACATCATATGTAGGATTACTATATATATAATAATTAATTAATTTTTTTAGAAATCAGGATATGCTTAAAATTTTGAGAATTGTCAAGGGTATTTTCATAATTCTAGATGAGAGGACAGTCCTCGAAATTTCCAAAATTATTGAGGGTATTTGTGAAATTCTAAATACGAGGACAGTCCTCAAAATTTTCAAAATTTAAAGGGGCAGGATCATCTTTTTGTTAAAAAGATGCCTAACCCCTCTTGCCCCATTTCACATGTTTCGCGGCGGCTACCCTTGCCGTCGGCACCACCACCGCCAAGGCCTGTGGTGGTGCCGCCCGGGCGTCTATAGTCACCCTGGCGTCGATGTGGCGGTGTGCGCAAATGCCAGTTCGCAGCGGGCCGCCTGTGCGCGGCCACCTCTTGTGGCCTCGACCACGGCCACACGCCATGGGTGGTCGCCGCAAGGGCCGCCTCTCTGCCGCTCCTTCATGTGAAAACACGAAGAATCAGAGAACAATTCTACGCTATTCAATCTCATCACATGCAGTTTAAAAATAATCTTTCATACGAAAACCTTAGCTTTGATACCACTACTGGGAAATCTCAGTGAGTGTATCACATGAGTAACGAAAATCAAAACAAAAACTAGTTTCCCACGCAGATCAAATCATCGTACAAAATATTGGGGTTATGAGAAAAACACAAAAACCGATAAAATCATGATATGTGAAATATTGAATGATGCCAAGTTACAATCTTGCTTAAAGAAAGCTCGAGTAAGAACATGTAAATTCAAAGGAAAAGTTAAGAGACACTCATAGTTTATCGTAGTTCAGCCACAACTTAGCTTACGTTTACTTCCCAAGTCCTCTTCATTGAGGCCCGCTTGTGTCCACCACTGATATTCTTCAAGTGAAGTCCAAACCCTTACACTTCTCACTCTTTTCTTTTCATAGGTTCAAGAGAGTAACCTTTACAAGATGTTCTCACTTTCCTTAGACTCGATTTACAATTTAGAGCACTCAAGGGAAGCTCTCAAATTTTACAACTCTTTAATCAAAGTTTATCCCTATTTTTCGTTCACGACCCTTGCTTCTCTAAGCAAGAAAACTTGGGGTATTTATAGACCCTAATTGTATTGGGAAACCTCAGCGGAAGCATCACATATGCAGTGACAATCAAAGTAAACATTGATTTTCCATATAGATTAAATCATCGTGTAAAAGATTGGGGTCACGAGTAAAATCATAAAAACTGAAAAAACCACGATGTATGAGAGATTAATTTTACCTAGGGAGATCGTATATCCCTGTATTCCAGATTCGAATGGAGAAGATGATGGAGATCAAGCGTCCTCCTCTCTAGTGGTATATACATGATGAATCTTTACAGTGAAACTCCTCCAATCTGATCTCGTAACTCTTGCTCAGAGGGAGGGAGGAGAATAGGAGGTGATGGCTAAAGCTGCAGCCTATCAACTATGAGTCTCCCCTCCTATTTATAGAGAACCACCAAAAACCCTAAGGTTCCTTCCTTAGTGGATATTGGATCATCATCCAACAACCCACTAACATTGTATTATTGGATCTCTATCCAATAATCTCCTTAGGCCTCTAATCGAGCCTTAATCAAAAAGCCCATCAACATAGGGGCTTATATAATGAGAATAGGGGCTAATTGGATCTTCATCCAACCCACTATTCAATAAAGTATCCACCATATGTGTGTGACCCTATAAGCCCGATATCGAGTTGGCCATTAGTCGCTCCCATCAGAACTCCTTCTAATATAGTGAATTATTATCCCCATAATAATTCACTCGATTCATTGACTATGGACGTACTACGCCACTACACCATAGTCCCCAGACGGTACAGGGAGATTAAATCCATCGGACCTATCTTTCCATAGTTATCGTGTATCTATAATCCCCCAACCAACTAATATCCCAGAGGCCATATATTGGACATTGTACTATCAGGTCACATACGAAATCTGTCATAGTCTCGCTTTAATCAGATTCTCCCGGAGAACTCTTTCTCTCTCAATCCGAATGACTATGGCCAGGGATTTGTTTGAGCAAGCATATATGAGATATTTCCCTCATGATACTGAGAGTGGATGATCCTCTATTGACACTCAATTACCTTCGTAAGGTTGACTACTAATCCCAATAACTAATTATACCAGATCTGAAACTTTTCAAACCTGTAAGTCTGGCGTCAAAGAAAGGAGTACTTATACAAGGCGTCCTGAGTGTCTTAAGGCTAAGGACCAGATACACAACTGGGACTATGGAATCGTTGTATGAAATTATGTATCATTAACTATACAACATTCCATAAGTGAATTAATCAGCGAACTAATTCTTCAATAAGCACATGTATTATATCCTTAGTGTCTCCACACAAGTGGCTATGAGACTAACCTCCTCCATTATATTAATGGATATATAGTACACTGGTCTGTTCGGTTATCTCGATGCCCCTTTCGAGTAACCTATGACCAGGATTATTTAGGATCTATGTTTAAGGGTGAATCAATCTCATTATCGTAATCTCATCACGATCCGATTCCCATTGCACAGAACCAAAAACATCACAATATATATATATATATATATATATATATATATATAACAGATAATATAATGTGAGAATATGCTAATATTAATCATAAGCAAAAAGATCACACAGCGTGTCACACATGCCATCACTCACGTGATTGGCTTATAAGGCACCATGTGAATTGGAGAGAGAGCCACTGAGTTATTGGAAAAATGACAAAGTCTCTTTTTAGTGGAACTGGAGAGAGAGCCACTAAGTTATTGGAACTCATATATAGTGATGTTTGTGGTCCCATATCGACTCAAGCTATAGGTGGTTAGTCATATTTCATTACATTCACTAATGATTTCTCTAGGTATGGACATGTGTACTTAATGAAGTACAAATCTGATGCCTTTGAGAAATTCAGGGAATATAAGAATGAGGTAGAGAACCAAATTGAAAAGAGTATTAAAACTCTTTGATCAGATCGAGGAGGAGAGTACTTGAGTATAGAGATCACCTATTTCCTCAGGGACAATGACATTTTATCCCAATGACACCTCCTTATACAACTCATCTTAATGGTGTATCAGAAAGGAGGAATCATACGCTGTTAGATATGGTGCGGTCCATGATGAGTTTCACTGATCTACCCGTCTCATTCCGAGGGTACGCCCTAGAGACCGTAGCTTGTCTTCTAAACAGAGTTCTATTAAAGTCAATAGTGTCTACGCCATATGAGATATGGAAAGGAAAGAAGCCCGATCTTAAGATTGTTAAGATTTGGGGCTGTCTTGCTCACATTAGAAGACACAATACTGATAAGTTGGAATCAAGGACAGAATGGTGCATGTTCGTGGGATACCTAAAGGAAACTTATGGGTATTATTTCTATCACCTCGAAGTCCAAAAGGTCTATATTGCCAAGAGAGCCATATTCCTTGAGAATGAACATATTCTTGGTAGAAACAATAGGAGCAAGATAGAATTGAGGAAGGTTGGAGAACTTAGCTCAAGTACCATTCTAGAGCTTGAGTCTGTTCAGGTACATAACACATAAGTTTCAACCTTACATAGGTCTAGTAGAGTATCTCACCCTCTTAAAAGATATGTAGGATATATAAGTAAAAATAACTCTCCAGATGTTGATCCTCAAACCTATGAGGAGACTATTATGAGTATAGACTCCAGGAAGTGGCAAGAAGCCATGAATTCTGAAATGGATTCTATATACTCTAACAAGGTTTGGAACCTTGTAGATGCACCTGAGGGTATTGTACCCATCGGCTGCAAATAGATCTTCAAGAAGAAGATCAGAGTGGATGGAAAGGTAGAGACCTATAAAGCAAGGCTGGTAGCTAAAGGATATCGTCAAAGACAAGGAGTTGAATATTACAAAACCTTTTCACTTATAGCTATACTTAAGTCCATTAGAATTATTTTGGCCATTGTAGCACACTATGACTATGAGATCTGACAGATGGATGTTAAAATGGTATTCCATAATGGCAACCTCGAGGAGGAGGTATATATAATACAACCAGAGGGATTCGTATCCAAAGAGAGTCCAGATAAAGTATGTAGGTTGCTTAGATTTATTTATAGATTGAAGCAAGCTTCCCGAAGTTGGAACATAAGATTTGATGAGGTGATCAGATTTTATGACTTTGTTAAGAATGACGATGAGCCTCATGTGTACATGAAGGTAAGTTGAAGCACTATCACCTTCTTGGTGCTATATGTGGATTACATCCTAATCATTGGGAATGATATAGGAATGCTCTCCATAGTAAAGACTTGGCTATCCAAAAACTTCTCCACGGAAGACTTAGGGGAAGCATCCTATATTTTAGGGATCCGGATCTATAGAGATAGATCTAGAAAGATGCTCGGCTTGTCCCAGTCTAGGTACATAGACTCCATTGTCAAAAGGTTTGGCATGAAGAATTCCAAAATCAGTCTTATACCGATGAGATATGAAATATCACTTTCTAAGAGTATGTCCCCAAAGACTTCTGAAGAAAGGGCAGACATGGATAAGATACCTTATGCCTCAGCGATAGGGTCTATCATGTATGCGATGCTATGTACCAGGCCTGATATAGCACATGCTCTGAGTGTCACGAGCAAGTATCATGCAGATCTAGGTTTAGAACACTGAAAGGCAGTAAAGTATATCCTTAAGTACTTGAGAAGGACTAAGGATCTTTTATTAGTATATGGAGGAGGTAGCCTCTAGGTTGAGGGCTATACAGACTTGAGTTTTCAGTCCGATATTGATGATAGCAAGTCAAATTCAGGGTATATTTTTACCCTGAATGGAGGAGCAATAAGTTGGAAGAGTTCCAAGCAAGATACTACTACTGACTTGATCACAGAGGCGAAATACATTACTGCAGTAGAAGCAGTAAAGAAAGGGATGTGGATAAAGAAGTTCATCAAGAATTTGGGAGTTATACCAAGTAACATGAAGCTGACTCTTATATATTGTGATAGCGATAGGGCGGTAACTCCAGCAAGGGAACTCAGGTCTCATCAGAATTGTTCTGAGGAGATTCCATTTGATTATAGCGATCATGACCTAAAAAGATATAACAATGAAAATAGTTTCATCCGAAGATAACATTGTAGATTTATTGACGAAGCTACAGGCTCAAATTATATTTGAGCGTCACAGGGGTCCGATAGGGATCAGACACACATGTGAGTGCCTTTAGGTCAAGTGGGAGATTGCTAGTTATAGGTGCCCTACAAGCCAATCACGTAAGTGATGGCATGTGTGACACACTATGTGATCTTTTTACTTATGATTAATATTGGCATATTCTTACATTATATTATCTGTTGTATATATATATATATATATATATATATATATATATATATATATATATATATATATATATATATATATATATATATATATATACATATTGTGATGTCCTTGGTTCTGTGCAATGAGAATAAGATCATAATGAGATCATGATAATAAGATGGATTCACCCTTAAACATAGATCCTAAATAATCTTGGTCATTGGTTACTCGAGAGGGACATCGAGATAACCGAACAGACCTGTGTACTATATACCCATCCATATGATAGAGGCGGCTGGTGTCATTACCACTTGTGTGGAGACACTAAGGATATAGTACATATGCTCATTAGAGAATGAGTTCACTGATTGATCCGCTTATGGAATACTGTATGGTTAATGATACTTAATATCAGATAGCGATTTCATAGTCCCAGTTGTGTATTTGGTCCTTAGACTTGAGACACCAATGATGTCTTATATGAGTAATCCTTTCTTTGACGCCAGACTTACAGGTTTGGAAAGTTCCAGATCTAGTACAACTGGTTATTGGGATTGGTAGCCAACCTTATGAAGGTAATTGAGTGTCAATAGAGGATCATCCACTCTCGATATCACGAGAGGAATATCCCATATGTGCTTGCTCAGACAAATCCCTAACCAGGGTCATTCTGATTGAGAGAGAAAGAGTTCTTTGGGAGAATCCGATTAGAGCGAGACGATGACAGATTCTATATGTGACCTGACTGTACCTTATCTAATATATGGTCTTTGGCATATTAGTTGGATGAGGGATTATAGATACACGATAACTGAGGACAGACATGTCCGATAAATTTGATCCCTCCTGTATCGTCCGGGGACTATGACGTAGTGGCCTAGTACATCCATAATCGATGAGTCGAGTGAATTAGTATGAGGATAATAATTTACTATATCAGAATGAGTTTTGAGGGGAGCGACTCACAACCAGCTCGGTATCGGGCCTAGAGGGTCACACACATATGGTGGATTTTTCAGCGAATAGATGATTGGATGAAGATCCAGTTAGCCCCTATTCTCATTAGATGAGACTCTATGTTGATGAGATCCTTATTTAAGGCCCAATTAGAGGCCTAATGAGATTATTGGATAGAGATCCAATAATACAATGTTAGTGGGTTATTGGATGATAATCCAATACCCACTAAGGAAGGAGCCATAGGGTTTTTGGTGGCTTTCTATAAATAGGAGAGGAGACTCATGGTTGATAGGGTGCAGCTTTAGCCACCACCTATTCTCCTCCCTCCCTCTGAGCAAGAGTTGCAAGATTAGATTGGAGGAGTTTCGTTGTAGAGATACATCGTGTGGATACCGCTGGAGAGGATGCTTGACCTCCTTTATCTTCTCTATCCGGATCTGGAAAACAAGGATATACGATCTCCCTAGGTAAAATCAATCTCTCTCACATCACAGTTTTATCAGTTTTTACATTTTTTTCTCGTGACCCCAATCTTTTGTACGACGATTTGATCTGCGTGGGAAATTGGTTTTTGTTTTGATTTCCGTTGCGCATATGATGCACCCGCTGAGGTTTCCTAACATAAAGAAATAGGGAGACTGCTTTCTTAAGGCTTGAATTTCGTGTTGGTGGAGCGGGAGATGGCAGGGGACTTGATTTTTCTCAAGAAACTTTCTTCTACTCTAGTGTTTGTCAGGGGAGAGTTTATTTCTTGTATGAGCGACCACGTGGTTGCTCTGTAATAGTAGTCGTGCCTTCTTTTGGAGTGAGGGCTATCATTTGATAAAATCTCTAGTGTTGTGAGCCTGATCTGAGTCTGAGGTGGGTAGGAGGGGTGATTTTTCGGGGTCCATTTTTACTTCTTTGTGCTATTGACCATCTTGCATGAGGATGTTGCTGAACCCCACTCTGGATGAGTCTGCTCCAATAATAAACATATGGCCACGATTTGGTGTGGACGACATCGTGGTCGTGAGGGCTATAGTTCCACTCGGCCAAGGTGGTGCATCTTTCTTTATAATGAGCGGGATGATGTTCATGCTTCGTTGAGTCCTGTGAATGATCCTTCCCTTTTTCTGATTTTACAACTGGAGGGGCTTAATTTTCTTATGGTCTTGAGCCATAGATTAGAGGTCATCATCAAGGAAGTCTTTAAGCATCATGGTCCGATCCTGGGGAAAGTCATGGAAATCACCTGAGATCTAGAAGTGCTACATCAGCAACCATGGTGAGTTCAGCGAGATGTAATACTTTGGAAGTAGTTTATCTCTAAGGAAATGGATATAAGGATGTGTTGTAGCGGGAAATAAACATGGCTGAACAATCTATGTCTCTTGGACAACCCTTTTATCTTCGATCTTCTGAGGTTGTAGGAAGCAATCTGGCTGAGCAACAACTGGTAGAAGTTTCGGCATATTTAGCATGGGGGGCTAGATAGCTTTAAAGGAGGTAATCGACTCGGTTTGGTGGAGATGCCCAAAATTTTAGCAAGCTATGGGAGAGGGTTCTTATCTTTAATCTCATGAAACCCTTCAATTTGAATTGGGAAACCACTGAAATTTTCTTTTGGTACCCCCCTCCAAGTGTTGTGTTGTAGTTGTAGTCGTTGGGCTCCCTCATAGAATCACCCGCTTTCCTTTTCTGAAAAATTTTATGGTTAGCTTCGAAAAATTTCAGAAAACATCTCCAATCATGGACAACCAATCAATGCTAAGAACTATATCAAAACCATCAAGTGGGAGGAGAAAAAAATCAACAACTACGTCTTGCTCTTATATGATCAGTTTTACCTGTGGGCACTTCCGGTTGCACTTCAGAGTTTGGCCATTATCTAACTTGACTTCAGACCCGCTGTAATCTTCTTTTTGGAGCATTAAGTAGGTAGCAATCTTATTGCTCATAAAGTTGTGTGTGATCCCGACGTCGATGAGGATGATGATGGATTGCTGCTCAATAAACCCTTCGATCTTCAATTTTTGTAGGTTGGTGTAGTCGGCTAAGGTAGGAACTGTGCAGGTGGTTGATTGTGGTGTATCCTTCTCCTTGAGCTCAAGAGTCGTGTCTTCAAGTTTGGGTTCTTCAGTAGGCACAATCATCAATGGTGTCTCCTTTTTACATTTGTGTTCTAGGCTTATTTTTGTCGATTCGTCATGAATGTCATCTCTTGTTGATTTCTGTGGCTGAGGGGGTCGACTGACAGTAGGAGGAGGTGAAAGCTTTGGTGCCGCTAGTCGGGGGGCAACTCTAGTCTTCTAAGCTTTATAGTTCAATCGATCCTCTTGATGTCACGCAAAGGAGATGGCTGCCTTAAGTGTGTATGGCTGTTGCATTTTAACTTCTTCCTGAATTTTTGACTTCAAGCCCTCAATAAAAGTCCTCTATCTATTTTTCAAAATAATCATAAGTTTGATTAGATAACCTTTCAAACATGGTTTGGTACTCTTGGATGATAGAGATTTGACGGATCATTGTTAGTTCTTCATCATGGTTCTTGCAATCAATTGGTATTGAAGATTTATATGCTATTGGTTAGGATGTGGCTCTCATACTCTGAGTATCTTGATAGAGGTGTCTTTCTTGAAGTTGTGCAAAGGAGGTTAATGTCATCGAGGTGTAGAGCTGTCATGTCTTAACTTCATTTTTTATCTCTGGTGGGTTCTTTTATAATTTGAATTTGCATCATGTTATGATCTTCTTGGGCTCAATGATCAGCCCAATCTAAACTCCTTGAAGGGAGTACGTAGTCTAGCATCCATACACATCTCGAAAGCCTCCAATTTAGCTTCGAATAAGCCTAGCAATGTCATGATGTAAGGATATCCAACCTATCAAATCAAACCGATTAAAGAGTGTAGCTACAATCTTCAGGTTAAAGGCAGCAATGGTAGCAATGTCAGGGCTACGGTGGTGAAGTCTCCAAGTAGATAATGGTAGCCAAGGGTAGCAGCAATAGTGGAGGAAGAAAATGGTAGCAGTAACATCAGCTGCAGTCCTTTGATGATGCTGCAATGCTGGCGTTGCAATGTCATTGAGGCTATAATTTTTTAGGTGATTGATATTTGTCAAAAGATGGTAGCCAAAATATTTGAGTCAGAAGGTAGCAGTGATGATGGAGGAAGAAGAGGGCAATAACAACAATGGTTGCGGTTGCGATGTGACTTCGTGGCTGCAGGTGGTGTCGATTGCAGCAAGGGTGTAGTATAATAGGAGGAAGATGGGGCAGCGATGTACACGACTGTTGCAGAGGAGGGCAATAGTGATATGGAGTGAGACAGCTACTGTTGTGTTCAATTTGTTGCTGGCCGCGATTAAGATAGTTGGCAGCGAACGATTGTTGCGGGCTACGATGTAAACAGATTACAGCGAAAGATCATTGCTGGTAGCTTTTTGCTGCAAGGATCACTGCTGGTTGCAATCAAGGAAGATGGTAGCAAGAGGTTGCTTTTGGCAGTGTTAGGCAGTGAAAGATGCATGCTGCGATTGAAGGGATAAGGGAGATTGGGCAGTTAAAAGGTTGGTGGACCGAAGGCTTCAATTTTTGGGTGTAGTTTATGGCTATTTTGGGTATGATTTGGGGCTATAATTTTATGGAGTTTAGGCTATAAATTGGTGTGGTTTTAGGGCTATGATAGTAGTAGATGAAGGTTAGGAAAATAGGTTTTAGATCTGGGATAGATGACAGCAAAGGAAGGTGTATCGGTAAGGAAAGTTGGCTGAAAAGGTAAGTGGATCGATAAGAAAATAGGCTACGATTAGGGCTGATTGGGATGACTATTTGATTGTGGTTTTGTTAGGGTTTTTTGGGGAGTAATAGTAGGAATTGAAGATAAGAGGGAGAGTCTCAAATCTCAAAAGATAATAGTGAGATCCGATAAAATTTTGATAAAAGATCCCTACGGTATACGCTTATGTCCACTACTGATCTTCTTCAAGTGAAGACTAAACCCTTATACTTCTCACTCTTTCCTTCTCACAGGGTCAGGAGAGAAATCTTTATATGATTTTCTTACTTCCCTTCGACTCAATTTACAATTTAGAGCACTCAAGGGAAGCTCTCAAATTTTACAACCCTTTAATTGAAGTTTATCCCTATTTTTCATTCACGACCCTTGCTTCTCCAAGCAAGAAAACTTGGGATATTTATAGACCCTAATTGTATTGAAAAATCTCAGCGAAAGCATCACATATACAGTGAAAATCAAAGTAAACATCGGTTTTCCATATAAATCAAATTGTCGTGCAAAAGATTGGGGTCACGAGAAAAATTGTAAAAACTGAAAAAACCACGATGTATGAGAGATTAATTTTACCTAGGGAGATCGTATATCCCTGTATTCTAGATCCGGATGGAGAAGATGATGGAGATCAAGCGTCCTCCTCTCTAGTGGTATATATATGATGGATCTTTACAGTGAAACTCCTCCAATCTGATCTCGCAACTCTTGTTCAGAGGGAGGGAGGAGAATAGGAGGTGCTAACTAAAGCTGCAGCCTATCAACCATGATTCTCTCCTCTTATTTATAGAGAGCCACCAAAAACCCTAAGGTTCCTTCCTTAGTGGGTATTGGATCACCATCCAATAACCCACTAATATTATATTATTGGATCTTTATCCAATAATCTTCTTAGACCTCTAATTAGGCCTGAATCAAGGAACTTATCAACATAGGGTCTCATCTTATGACAATTTGGGCTAATTGGATCTTCATCCAATCCACTATTTGCTAAAGTATCCACCATATGTGTGTGACCCTCTAAGCCCGATACCGAGTTGGCCGTGAGTCGCTCCCATCAGAACTCCTTCTGATATAGTGAATTATTATCCCCATAATAATTCACTTGATTCATTGACTATGGACGTACTATGCCACTATGCCATAGTCCCCAGACAATATAGGGGGATTAAATCTATCGGACCTATCGGTCTATAGTTACCGTGTATCTATAATCCCCCATCCAACTAATATCCCAGAGGCTGTATATTGGACATAGTACTATCAGGTTACAAACAAAATCCATCATAGTCTCGCTCTAATCAGATTCTCCCGGAGAACTCTTTCTCTCTCAATCCGAATGACCCTGGCCAGAGATTTGTCTATGCAAGCACATATGAGATTTCTCTCGTGATACTGAGAGTGGATGATCTTCTATTGATACTCAATTGCCTTCGTAATGTTGGCTACTAATCCCGAGAACCAATTATACCAGATCTGAAACTTTCTAAACCTGTAAGTCTAGTTTCAAAGAAAGGAGTACTTATACAAGACATCCTGAGTATCTTAAGTCTAAGGACCAGATACACAACTAGGACTATGGAATCGCTGTCTGACATTATGTATCATTAACTATACAACATTCCATAAGTGGATCAATCAGTGAACTAATTCTTCAATGAGCACTTGTATTATATCCTTAGTGTCTCCACACAAGTGACAATGAGACCAACCTCCTCCATCATATTGACGGATATATAGTATACTGGTCTGTTCGGTTATCTCGATGTCTTTTTCGAGTAACCTATGACTAGGATTATTTAGGATCTATGTTTAAGGGTGAATCAATCTCATTATCATAATCTCATCACGATCCTATTCCCATTGCAGAACCAAAAACATCACAATATATATATATATATATATATAGAATATAATATTGGAAAAATGATAAAGTCTCCTTTTAGTGGAACTGGAGAGAGAGCCACTGAGTTATTGGAAATCATACATAGTGATGTATATGGTCCCATATCGACTCAAGCTATAGGTGGTTACTCATATTTTATTACATTCACTAATGATTTCTCTAGGTATGGACACGTGTGCTTAATGAAGTATAAATCGATGCCTTTGAGAAATTCAGGGAATATAAGAATGAGATAGAGAACCAAATTGAAAAGAGTATTAAAACTCTTCGATCAGATCGAGGAGGAGAGTACTTGAGTGCAGAGTTCACCCATTTCCTCGGGGACAATGATATTCTATCCCAATGGACACCTCCTTATACACCTCAGCTCAATAGTGTATTAGAAAGGAGAAATCATATGTTGTTAGACATGGTGCAGTCCATGATGAGTTTTACTGATCTACCCATCTCGTTCAGTATGCGATATGAGATATGGAAAAGAAAGAAGCTCGATCTTAAGATTGTTAAGATTTGGGGCTGTCTTGCCCACATTAGAAGACACAACCCTGATAAGTTGGAATCAAGGACAGAATGATACACGTTCGTGGGATACCCAAAGAAAACTTATGGGTATTATTTCTATCACCTCGAAGACCAAAATGTCTATGTTTTCAAGAGAGCCGTGTTCCTTGAGAAGGAACACATTCTTGGTGGAAACAGTGGGAGCAAGATAGAATTGAGGAAGGTTGAAGAACCTAGCTCAAGCACCATTCAAGAGCCCGAGTCTGTTTAGATACCTAACACACAAGTTTCAACTTTACGTAGGTCTAGTAGAGATGTAATACTTTAGAAGTAGCTTATCTCCAAGAAAATGGATGTAAGAATGTGTTGTAGCGGGAAATAAACATGGCTGAACAATCTGTGTCTCTTGGACAACCCTTTTATCTTCGACCTTCTGAGGTTGTAGGAAGCAATCTGGCTGAGCCTCAACTGGTAGAAGTTTCGGCCTATTTAGCATAGGAGGGCTGGACAGCTTCAAAGGAGGTAATGGGCTCGGTTTGGTGGAGATGCCCAAAATTTTAGCAAGCTATGAGAGAGGGTTCTTATCTTTAATCTAATGAAACACTTGAATTTGAATTGGGAAACCACTAAAATTTTCTTTTGGTACCCTCTCGTTGTGTTATGGTTGTAGTCGCTGGGCTCCCTCATAGAATCACCCGCTTTCCTTTTTTGAAAAATTTTATGGTTAGATTCAAAAAATTTCAGAAAACATCTCCAATCATGAACAACCAATCAATGCTAAGCACTATTTCAAAACCATCAAGAGGGAGGAGGAAAAAATCAGCAACTACGTCTTGTTCTTGTAGGATCAGTTTTACCTGTGGGCACTTCCGGTTGCACTTCCAAGTAGAGAATGGCAGCCAAGGGTAGCAGCATGGTGGAGGAAGAAAATGACAGTAGTAACATCGGCTTCGGTCCTTCGATGATGCTACAATGTTGACGCCATAATATTGTCGAGGCTATAATTTTTTAGGTGATTGATATTTGTCAGAAGGTAGCAGCAATGATGGAGGAAGAGGAGGGCAACAGCAACGTCGGTTGCGATTGCGGTGTGATTTCATGGCTGCAGGTGGTGTCGGTTACAGCAAGGGTGTAGTATAATAGGAGGAAGACGGGGCAGCGATGTACATGGCTATTGCAGAGGAGGGCGGCAGCGATATAGAGTGAGAGATAGCTACTATTATGTTCAATTTATTGCTGGCCATGATTAAGATAGTTAGCAGCGAACGATTGTTGCGGGCTACGATGTAAATAGATTACAGTGAAAGATTGCTGCTGGTAGCTTTTTGCCGCGAGGATCGCTGCTGGTTGCAATCAAGGAAGATGGTAGCAAGAGGTTGTTTTTGGTAGTGTTGGGCAGTGAAAGATGCATGCTGTGGTTGAAGGGATAAGGGAGATTGGGCAGTTGAAAGATTGGTGGACCGAAGGCTTCGATTTTTGGGTGCGATTTGTAGCTATTTTAGGTACGATTTGGGGCTACAATTTTATAAAGTTTAGGCTGCAAATTGGTGTGGTTTTAAGGCTGTGATAATAGTAGATGAAGGTTAGGGAAATAGGTTTTAGATCTAGGATAGATGACAGCAAAGGTAGGTGTATCGGTAGGGAACGTTAGCTGAAAAGGTAAGTGGATCGATAAGGAAGTAGGCTACGATTAGAGCTGATTGGGATAGTTGTTTGACTGTGATTTTGTTAGGGTTTTTTGGGGAGTAATAGTAGTAATTAAAGATGAGAGGGAGAGTCTCAAATCTCGAAAAGATAATAGCGAGATCCGATAAAATTTTGATGAAAGATCACTGCGGTATACACTGTACTACTGAATAGAATTCCTATCGAAGAAGCAGCATTTTCTCGATGTTAATTCTAGCAAAAATTTGAGAAATTTATGGAGAATTTTAATATCAAAATCTTAGTTCAGATGGTGACAGTAGTAGTAATATGGATCAAGAAAATTTTGGCAGCATAATGGTAGAAAACTTATTGCAAACAAGATCATAAGATTCTCATCGTAAAATTTTAGCACTATGTAACGAAGGATTGCAGTGCTATAAGTCTGGATCTAGAAAGAGTTTTTTTCAAAGATCAGTCTTAGATGAAAGCTACAATGATCTATGAATTTGTATAAAAATTTTGGTAAAAAAGAATTAACAAAAGTTTAGTTTCAAGATGCCAATACACGAAGGGTAGATTCTTTGTCATAAAAATTCCAACACTGCGTGATGGTAAAAGATTACATAAGAAAACCAATTCGATAAGGATTTTTTTTTATGAAATCACTTCCAGATGAAACCTAAGTTGATCCTTAGAATTGTATAAAAATTTCGACCAAAAAGAAGAAGAAATAAACTGGTTTCAAGAGGTGAAAATGCGACTAAAAATTTTTACAACGTTTCGCCTTTGCAACAATGATTTACGATAAACAAAATTTACAGCGGATAAAATTTAAGAAAAATCTTTGGTACATAAAACAAGGAATCTTGTAGTATTAAAGAGGTGTGAATAATAAAAATATACCAGATTTCTAGATCAAATGTAGGGGGCAGCGACAGATTGATTTGATCTACGATTGGGGTGAAAGGTGGAGCCACATGTAGTAGCAATTATGGGAATTGCTTGGGAAGGTGGAGACAACTGAGATGACTATAGGGGCAACAAGATCATTGCTCTGATACTAAATGATAGAACCCTAAATGGAGCTCTATAGATTTTAATCTTTAAGGAAGATCAGCCCTTGAAATGCTATAAGAGTTCCTCCCTCTTAGTAGTCGGCTATATGGCTAAATTATAGATTGATCTTGCTTGATGGAAAGAGGTGGAGGCTATATGCTTATATAGAGCTCTAAACCCTAGCCCTAGGGGGTGCTTTCTAAGTGAATTCTCCCTTTTGCCCCTCCTATAGCTACCAATGCATAAATAAAGGAGGTGGCGGCCTAAGTGGCTACACAAGCCATGCCCCTTTGTTATAAACCCTAGCTGACCAACCCAGTGAAGGGGGAGACGGCCAAGAAGCCCTAAGGCCCCAAAATAAACCATAGCTACACTTCTTTATATGATAGAAGTGATTAGGTGGAGTTTTATTACAATCTCACATGATTCTTATTAATTACTTCTAGGGCGATTAGAACTCAACTTTGTTGGAGTCCTATCAATAGTACACTGGTCTGTCCAGTTATCTCGATATCTCTATCGAGTAACCTATGACCAAGATTATTCAGGATCTATGTTTAAAGGTGAATCAATCTTATTATCATAATCTCATCATGATCTGATTCGCATTGCATAGAACCAAGCACATCACTATATATATATATATATATATATATATATATATATATATATATATATATATATATATATATATATATATATATATATGTATGTAATATATAATATAATATGAGAATATGTTAGTAATAATCATAAACAAAAAGATCACACAACGTGTCACACGTGTCATGACTCATGTGATTAGCTTGCAGGGCACCTGTAACTAGCAATCTCCTACTTGACGAAAAGCCAATCACCTATATGTCTGATCCCCATTAGACCCCTATGACGCTCAAATACAATCCGAGTCAGCGGTAGTAGATCTGCAATGTTATCTTCGGATGGAACTTTTACCATTGCTATATCTTTTCGGGTCATGATCGCTCTAATAAGATCGAACCTCCTATGAACAATTCTTATGAGACCTAGGTTCCCTTGCTAGAGTTATCGCCCTATCGCTGTCGCAATATATGAGAATCAACTCCACGTTGATTGGTACAACTCCATATCATGATGAACTTCTTTATCCATACCCCTTCTTTTGCTACTTCTCTTGTAGTAATACATTCTGCCTCTATGGTCAAGTCAGTAGTAGTATCTTGCTTAGAACTCTTTTAGCTTACTGCTCCTCTATTTAGGGTAAAAATATATCCTGAGTTTAACATGTTATTATCAATGTTAGATTGGAAATTTGAGTCCGTGTAGCCCTTAGCCTGAAAGCTACCTCCTCCATATACCAGTAAAAGATCCTTAGTCCTTCTCAAGTACTTAAGGATATACTTTACTACCTTCCAGTGTTCTAAACCTGGATCTCTGTCTGATACTTGCTCATGACACTCAGAGCATATGCTATATCAGGCTTGGTACATAGCATATCATACATGAGGCATAATGTATCTTATCCATATCTATCCTTTCTTCATGAGTCTTTGGGGATATACTCCTATTAAGTGATATTCCATTTCTCGTTGGTATGAGACCTCTCTTGGAATTCTCCATGTCAAACCTTTTGATAATAGAGTCTATGTACATAGAGTGGGACAAGCCAAGCATCCTCTTAGATCTATATCTATAGATCTGGATCTCCAAAATATATGATGCTTCCCCTAAATCTTTCATGAAGAAGTTTCTGGATAGCCAAGTTTTTACTATAAAGAGCATTCCTATATCATTCCCAATGATTAGGATGTCATCCACATATAATACCAAGAAGGTGATAACACTCCCACTTACCTTCCTGTATACACAAGGTTCATCTTCGTTCTTAATGAAGTCATAAAATCTGATCGTCTCATCAAATCTTATGTTCTAACTTCGGGAAGCTTGCTTTAGTCCATAATTGAACTTGAGCAACCTGCATACTTTATTTGGACTCTCTCTAGATATAAATCCCTCTAGCTATATCATATACACCTCCTCATCGAGGTTGCCATTTATGAATGTTGTTTTGACATCCATCGACCAGATCTCATAGTCATAGTGTACTGCAATGGTCAAAAGAATTCTAATGGACTTAAGCATGACTACAAGTGAAAAGGTTTCGTCATAGTCAACTCATTATCTTTGACGATATCCTTTAGCTACTAGCCTTGTATTATAGGTCTCTACCTTTTCATCTACTCCGATCTTCTTTTTGAAGATCCACTTGCAGACGATGGATATGGTACTCTCAGGTGCATCCACAAGGTATTAGAGTATATGGAATCCATCTTAAAATTCATAGCTTCTTGCTACTTCCCAGAGTCTATACTCATAATAGCCTCCTCGTAGGTCTGAGGATCAATATCCAGAGAGTCTTCTCTACTGATATGTCCCACATATCTTTCAGGAGGATGAGATACTCTGCTAGACCTATGCAAAGTTGGAATTTGTGTGTTAGGTACCTGAACATACCCGGGCTCTAGAATGGTGCTTGAGCTAGGTTCTCCAACCTCGCTTAATTCTATCTCACTCCCACTGTTTCCATGAAGAATGTGTTCCATCTTAGGGAACATAGGTCTCTTAGCAACAAAGACCTTTCGGTCCTCGGGATGAATACCCCAAAGTCTCCTTAGGGTATCCCACGAATGTGCACCGATTTCATCCTTGATTCCAACTTGTCAGGGTTGTATCTTCTAACGTGGGCAGGACAACTCCAAATCTTAACTACCTTAAGATCATGTTTCTTTCATTTTCATATCTCATATGGTATAGACACTACTGATTTTGATGTAACTCTATTATGAAGGTAAGTTGTGGTCTCTAGGGCATATCCTCAGAATGAGATGGGTAGGTTAGCGAAACTCATCATGGATTATACCATGTCTAATAGTGTGTGATTCCTCCTTTCTGATACACCATTGAGCTGAGGTGTATAAGGAAGTGTCCACTGGGATAGAATCACATTGTTCTTAAGGAAATAGGTAAACTCCGTACTTAAGTACTCTCCTCCTCGATCTGATCGAAGAGTCTTAATACTCTTTCCAATTTGGTTCTCCACCTCATTCTTATATTCCATGAATTTCTCAAAAGCCTCGGACTTATACTTCATCAAGTACATGTGTCCATACCTAGAGACATCATCAGTAAATGTAATGAAGTATGAGTAACCACCTATAGCCTAAGTCAATATGGGACCACATACATCACTATGTATGAGTTCTAATAACTCAGTGTCTCTCTCTCCAATTCCACTAAAAGGAGAGTCGGTCATCTTCCCACGAAGACAAGGTTCGCAAGTTACATATGACTCATAGTCAAATGGATCTATAGATGAAGAAGTTCATCAAAGATTTGAGAGTCGTACCAAGTAGCATGAAACCAATTTCTATATACTATGACAACAATGGGGTAATCGCTTAAGCGAAGGAACCCAGGTCTCATCAGAAGTCTAAGCATGTTCTGAGGAAGTTCCATCTGATAAGAGAGATCATAGCCCATAAAGATATAGCAATGGAAAGAGTTCCATCCAAACATAATATTGCAGATCCATTAACGAAGCCACTGGCTCAGATTGTATTTAAGCATCATAGGGGTCTGATGAGGATTAGACACATAGGTGATTGGCTTTAGGTCAAGTGGGATATTGCTAGTTACAGGTGCCCTGCAAGCCAATCATGTGAGTGATGACACGTGTGACATATTGCATAATCTTTTGGCTTATGATTAATATTGATATATTCTCATATTATATTATTTACTACATATATATTATGATATCCTTAGTTCTATGTAATGGGAATCAGATCATAATGAGATCACGATAATAAGATCGATTCACTTTTAAACATAAATCCTAAATAATCCCAGTCATAGTTTACTCGAGAGGGACAATGAGATAACCGGATAGATCGATGGAGGCGGCTAGTCTAATAGCCACTTATGTGAAGACAATAAGGATCTAGTACAGGTGCTCATTGGAGAGTGAGTTCATTGATTGATCCACTTATGAAATGCTATATGGTTAATGATACATAATGTCATACAACGATTCTATAGTCTGAGTTATGTATCTGGTCCTTAGACTTAAGACATCAATAATGTCTTGTATAAGTACTCCTTTCTTTGACACCATATTTATAGGTTTAGAAAGTTCCAGATCTGGTACAATTGGTTATTTGGATTGGTAGCCAACCTTATGAAAGCAATAGAAGATCATCCAATCTCGATATCATAAGAGGAATATCCCATATATGCTTATTCAGCCAAATCCTTGGCCAGGGTCATTCGAATTGAGAGAGAAAGAATTCTCTAGAAGAATCTGATTAGAGCAAGATTATGAAGGATTCCATATGTGACTTGACAGTACCATGTCCAATATACGATCTCTGGGATATTAGTTGGATGAGGGATTATAGATACACAGTAATTATGGATAGACATGTTCGATGGATTTGATCCCTTATACTGTCTAGGGACTATGGCGTAGTGGCCTAGTACATCTATAGTCGATGAGTCAAGTGAATTATTATGGGGATAATAATTCACTATTTCATAAGGAGTTCTGATGAGAGCGACTCATAGCCAGCTCGGTATCGGGCCTAAAGGGTCACACACATATGGTAGATGCTTCAGTGAATAGAGGATTGGATGGAGATCTAATTAGCCTATTTTCTCATTAGATGAGACCCTATGTAGATGAGCTCTTTGATCGAGATCCAATTAGAGGTCTTAGGAGATTATTAGATAGAGATCCAATAATATAATGTTAGTGGGTAATTGGATGGAGATCCAATACCCACTAAGGTAGGAGCCCTAGGATATTTTGGTGGCTCTCTATAAATAGGAGGGGAGACTCATGGTTGATAGGTTGTAGTTTTAGCCACCACCTCCTATTCTCCTCTCTCCCTCTGCACAAGAGTTGTGAGATTAGATTGGAGGAGTTTCGCTAAAAAGATCCATTGTGTGTATACCGCTAGAGAGGAGGACGCTTGACCTCCTTCATCTTCTCCATCCGGATCTAAAATACAGAGAGATATGATCTCCCTAGATAAAATCAATCTCTCACACATGATTTTTTTGGTTTTTACGATTTTTTTGTGACCCCAATCTTTTGCATGATGATTTGATTTGCATGGAAAACTGATTTTTGTTTTAATTTCTGTTGCACATGTGATGCACCTACTGAGGTTTCCTAACATATAGTACACTGGTCTGTCTGGTTATCTCGATGTCCCTCTCGAGTAACTTATAACCGAGATTATTCAGGATCTATGTTTAAATATGAATCGATCTCATTATCATGATCTAATTATGATCCGATTCCCATTGCACAGAACCAAAGACATCACAATATATATATATATATATATATATATATATATATATATATATATATATATATATATATATATATATATATATATATATGCAACATATAATATAATATGAGAATATGCTAGTAATAATCATACGCAAAAAGATCGCATAGCGTATCACATGTGCCATCACTCATATGATTGGCTTGCAAGGCACCTGTAATTAGCATGATTGACTGAGAAGGAGGGGGAGAGGAGGAGAATAAGAGGGTGCGACCTAAGGTGCAACCTGTCACAAAAGAGCTACCGGTGCCTCTTATTTATAGAGAGCTACCAAGAATCCTAGGGAATCCTGCCTTAGTGGGTATTGGATCACCATCCACTTACCCACTAAACTTGAATTATTGGATCTCTATCCAATAATCTCCTTTGGCCTCTAATTGGGCCTCATGTAGGGAGTCCATTAATGTTGTGTCTTATTTAGTGAGAATATGGGCTAATTGGATCTTTATCCAGTGCTTTATCCGTTGAAGCATTTACCATATATGCGTGACTCTCTAGGCCCAATACCACGCTAGCAATGAGTCTTTCCTGTTAGAATTCCTTCTGACAGAGTGAATTATTATCGAATAATAATTCACTTGACTCGTCGGCTATGGATGTACTAGGCCATTTGCCATAGTCCCTAAATGGTACAGGAGATCTTATCCATTGGACCTATTTATCCTCAATTACCATATATCTATAGTCCCTCATCCATCTAGTATCCTAGAGATCGTATATAGGCATGGTACTATCAAGCTATATACAGAATTCGTCTAAGTCTCGCTCTAATCAGATTCTCTTGGAGAACTCCTTCTCGCTCAATCCAACTAACATGATAAGAGATTTACCTGAGTGAGAGCATACGAGATGTTCCTCTCATGATATCAAAAGTAGATGATACTCTATTGATGTTCAATAGCCTTTGTAAGGTTGGCTACCAATCCGGATAACCGGTTGTACCAAATCTAAAACTTTTCGGATCTATAAATCCGGCATTAAAAAAAGGAGTACTCAAACAAGACATTCTTGGTGTCTTAAGTTTAAGGACTAGGTATACAATTAGGACTATAAAACTATTGTCTGACATCTGGTATTATTAACAATACAACATTCCGTAAGCGGATTAATCAGTAAACTCATTCTCCAATGAGCACCTGCACTGTATCCTTAGTATCTCCACACAAGTGGCTATAAGACCAGTCGCCTTCATCATATGGACGGGTATATAGTACATCGATCTGTCTAGTTGTTTCAATGTCCCTCTTGAGTAACCTATGACTAGGATTATTTATGATATGTGTTTAAAGGTAAATTGATCTTATTATCATGATCTCATCACAATCTGATTCTCATTGTACAGAATCAAGGATAATATATATATTCAATATATAATATAATGTGAGAATATGACAATAATAATAATAATGCAAAGAGACTGTGTAGCATGTCACACGTGCCATCACTCACGTGATTGGCTTGTAGGGCACCTGTAACTAGCAGATAGTACTATCTAAAATTTAAATTTTACAATGGTAGTACTATTAGAGTCTAGATTTATGATGTCAAAAGTTATAGCAGTGGTGCTGCTCAATGTTAGTGGTAGTGTTAGGATCAATTGGTTCTAAGAGAAGTTAGGGGAGGGGGGAGAGGAGGGGCACAAAGTGAATTAGTGCAAGTGCTGAAATCTCAATTTAAATAAAACTTCTGTTTGAAGCAAAATTAAAAATTAGAAGCATTTCATTCAAGTTGAGTAAGTGAGTAATAAAACTATTTAACAAAGCTAAGTTATGATCTTGCTAAAGGAAAGCATGAATAATAACATGTATAATCAAAAAGTAAAGTTAAGAGACGCTCACAATTTATAGTGGTTCGGCTACAACTTGGCTTATATCCACTTCTGAGTCCCCTTCATTGAGGCTCATCGGTATGTACTTCTGATCTTCTTCGGGTGAAGATCAACCCTTATAAGTATTTCACTTACAACTCACAAAGGAAACTTTTATAAGGATTTCAAACTTTCTTGCTCACTCCTTTACCCAATTTCTTTTTCTTGCACACTTTTAGCACATTTTTTTTTTAAATTTCTTATGCTTAAATAAGAAGACTTGGGGCATTTATAGACCCCAATTGGCTTCAGAAAATGGAGTCAAAAATTTAAATATATTTGAAAAATCTGTGTACGAGTAGTATAACCATCGACGTTGATGGTACTGCCATCGAAAGTTACCTTGAAAATAGGACAATAGTGGTACAACCACCGACTTGGGTGGTACGGTCGCCGACTTGGGTGGTACGATTGTCACCCACCGATGGTACTATTACCAAAAATCCCGAAAAAGTGTTTCCTATACTTTTATGTTCCTAACTTGTACCTTCAATTAATCCTTTTTCAGGTCAACCAAATGAGCTCAACCTGAGCTTAATCCAAATCCAAATATGGACCCGGTTTACCTTACTTAAATTAATTTAGATTTCTTCTAAACTTAACTCAATTAAGACTCGAACTTAACTATGACTCATTGATTATAACCATACATAACATTAAGTTCAACAATCGACCTAATCCTTGACAATCTGACAATCTCCAGCATTCTTTTAGTGAGTCTTGCAGTCTTCTTTTGGTAATCTTCTAATGTGTTCCAACGAGCTTCCCGATTCCTTTGGTGAACTCCTAGTGAACTCTCAACGAGCTCCCACTGCATCATCTGAACCTTGGCCCGATACCCAAATTTGATTCTGGCCAAATATCTGGTTGTAACTCATTTTCTCCTTTGTAGTTAAACCTGTATTATTTTCATTAATACACATGTTAGATCAATAATCAATTAATTTTATCATCAAAATTTGAGATTCAACAATCTCCCCCTTTTTAATAATGATAACTAATTGATGATAGGAGTTAACCTTAACTCCCCTTATGTATATGCCATCATTCAAATAGAATAAACTTAAATTTAGGGGAACCAACCACTCTTAAATTCAAGTATCATGATAGTACATTTCATCAAATAATACACCATTACATTCATTTATCAACTTCAGAAATGTTGTAACATCAATTTCAAGCATTTTGCCTTAAGTCATCAAATCATCAAATTGTTCCTCAAGTCATCAATCATTTAAATTATATTTAAATTGATGCATCAGTCATACATTAATTTGAAAAATTATTCCTTTCAAGTCATCAATCATTTCTCTCCTTTGTTTATCAATAAAAAGAGATATGCCCATTTTACTATTTTTCTTACATGTGTCATATGTACCATTTCTTCCCTTTTGTCATCCATAAGAAGATAAAATGTTGAGCATCATTGCTCCCCTTTAAAAAAATAGGATAAGAGACATAATTTTCTCATAAAAATTTTTCTTTCCTTTCATGAATAATAAAGAAGAAATGAAGGGGAGGGGGTGTCAAAGATCTAAAATTTTAGTATAAAAAAATAAATAGGGAGTGATACATTCGAAAGTATTTATTAAGGATATAAAAAATTCATGAATCAAAATAAATTTTGAGAGATGATACAAAATGAGCTCATATCAAGCATCATAAAAGTTCATGTCACATAGTTTTCTTTTATAAATATTCATCATGAATTGAAATAATCATTGAAAAAGGATAAAAATATCATTACAAAAATAACTTCGAATCTCATTCTTATAATATTAATTTCAAGGAGAATCATTTCAGAAAATAGCTCATAAAGAACCAAGAAATCTAAGAAAAATTATGAGCTACTCATGCAATTAAATTCATGTTATATAAATTTCAAACAAATTATGAAATATAAAATATAGCAAATTATTCTTTTTGATGGTTTAGCATTCCTAATTCTCTTCTAATAAAGACAAATGGTTCTTCACTTAATGGCTTAGTGAAAATATCTGCTAATTGATGCTTAGTATCAATAATTCCAAAGATATGTCAAGATTATTCACATGATATCTAATAAAGTGTTACATGCATAAAAAATTACTTCTTAGTATTAAAAAATACATGTCATAACAGAATATATCATAAGAGTGCAAGAAGTACAACATATTTATTACCACCAACTTCTTCCATACAGTTTTAACTATATAAACTATTTACGTGGTGGTAATCCAAAATGTCTAATCAGAGTATTAAGCTATTAATAGATTTGCTACATCTTGGTTATCATTTGGTCTTGACGGGTTACTATGGAGTCATCCGATAATGAGAGTGTTGAATCTTGGATTTTGATGATGAAATCAATTGATGAGTATTTAATCTAATATGTGTGTTAGAGGAAGTAATGTAGGTTTAACTACGACGGAGAAAATGAGTTACAACTAGATGATTGAGCCAAGATCAAGTTTAGGCATCAGGCCAAGGTTCAGATGATGCAGTGGGAGCTCATTGGGAGTTTGCTAGGAGTTTACCGAAGGAATCGGGAAGCTCCCTGGGCACATGTCGGGAGATCGCCGAAGGAAGACCGTAAGACTCACCACAAGAATGCTGGAGGCTGCCGGATTGGTGGGAGTTAGGTCATTGCTTAGCTTGATGGTCCTTATGGTTGTAGTTAGTGAGTCGCAGTTATGGATCGAGTCATAATTAAGTTTGATTTGAAAGAAATCCAAATCAACTCAATGTATGGCAACTAGGTCCATAAAAGGATTGGATTGAGCTCAGGTAGAGCTCAATTAGTTAACCTAAAAATTGGTCAATAGGAGATACAAGTCGGGATTAAAAAATTAAGAGAATCACTTTTTTAGAAATCTTGGTGGTTGTATCACCGGTGAACGATGGTTTGATAGGACTCCAACAGAATTGAGTCCTAATCTCCCTAAGAAGTAGTCAATAAAACCCTGCTAGATTATAATAAAGTCACTCCTATCTTATAAAGGAGTATGACTAGAGTTTAGATTAGCCCTTAGGGCTCAGTGGCTGCCACCTCCCTTACTGGGTTGGTCAGCCAGGGTTTCCCCCTGCTTAGGTCGGCTATAGAGCCAACATAGTCGCCCCTTGTTCCTATTAAGGCAGGTCGACTACAGGAGGGGCAAATGGATAATTTTACTTAGCCAAGTACCCCATTGGGTTTTGATCCCTATTTAAAGATGTAGCCAACCCCCCCTCTTGAATCAAGCAATTATTAATTTTATTTCAGCCTTATGCCGAGTCTAAGAGGGAGAAACCCCTATAACATTCTAAGGGTTGATCCTCCTCAAGGATTAAAATCTATAGAGCTCCTTCTAGGGTTCTATCATCCGGTATCAGAGCAGCGATCTTGTTACCCCTGTAGCCGTCATCCACGCCTCTACCTTCCCAAGCAATTCTCACAATTGCTTTTGACGTTGCCTCTATCGTCGCCCACCAAGCTACAGATTTATCAATCTGCTGCCTTCCTCTGCATCAACATCAAAGATTTGGTTGGAGATCCTTACATCATGACATCGCTAGGCTTATTCGAAGCTAAATTGGAGGCTTTCAAGATGCGTATGGATGCTAAATTATGCACTCTCTTTGAGGAGTTTAGATTGGGCCGATCACCAAGTCCAAGAAGATCATAATATGGAGTAAATTCTGATTGCAAAAAGAACCCATCAGAGCTAAGAAATGAGGATAAGACATGACAACCCTATACCTCGATGACATCGATCTCTTTTATACAACTTCAAGAAGGGCACCTCAATCAAGATGCTCAGAGCATGAGAGCCACATCCTAACCAAAAGCATATAAACCTTCAACACCAATCAATTACAAGAACCTTGACAAAGAATTAACGAAGATCCGTCAAACCTCTACCATCCAAGAGTACCAAATAAGGTTTGAAAGGTTAACTAATCAAACTCATGATTGGTCTGAAAAATAAATATTGAGGACCTTCATTAAGGGCTTGAAGTCGGAGATTCAAGAAAAAATTAAAGCGCGATAACCGTACACACTTAAGGCAGCCATCTCCTTCATATGACTACACGAAGACAGGCTGAACCAAGATGCTCGAAGGACCAAAGCCACCGCACGACCAGTAGCACAGAGACTCTCAAACCCATCTACCACCAACCAGTCACCTCAGCTGAAAAGTTAATAAGAGAAGAGTTTCATGACAGAACGACAAAGGGCCTATGTTGGCATTATAATAAACTGTGGAGTCGAGACCACCATTGTAAAAAAGAGAGACCTCTATTAGTTGAGCCCACCGAAGAACCCAAACTCAAAGATATGGCTCTCGAGTCCGAGGAGAAGGATATGAAGGAAAAACCATAATCAGCCGCCCGCACCTTTCATGCTCCACCACAGATATTGGACATTGATTACTTCATCAAGCATCAGCCCGTCACAATCCTCGCCAACACCAGGAGCTCCAACGACTTTATGAATGACAAAAGAAAATAGGTGACCTTATGTGAGAAAGGAGAGAACGAAGAAAAGATGATCTCGACACAGTGCTTGGAGAAGCTCGCTGAAATCTCAGGCACGTCCGCTGAATCGAGCTGACTCCTTCCTACCATACTATATAACCCTCATATGTTGGTCTTGCAAGGGAAACCACCAGTATATATTCAACTATATTGCTATCCATATTTTTAAAGGACCGAAGCTAAAAAGATCATCCAGGAGACATGAGAGATACGGATCATTCGACCACAACCCTCCTTTATAATGACACTTTATCTCCAAAAACTTTGCCTCTTTGTTTACAGGGATAAGCTCTTCCTAAAGTGTCATATTTAGCTGAACCAACTATGGGTTCTAATGCAATGCTCCCTCATCTCTGGCTACTTCTACGACTTCACCGAGGAGCGGACCATGATGCTAAAAGTCTTTCCTAATGATGACCTCGAATCCGCGGCCCATGATCGCTAAAAGGAACAGGAGAAAGGCATCCACATGACCCCTACAGCCATGATGCCATCTATATCGATGCTAGCATTACCTGAACATGGTAATGTGTTCGTACTTTGAGTAGACACATCCAGAGTTGGGATCGACATCACCCTTATGCAAGATGGTCGACTCCTAATTCACATCGAGGATTCCCCCATACTTCACACAAGATTTTTAAAGGGAATACTCATTGTTACCAAATTTAAAATTTGGCTGGATACAGGTCCATGGCACGAAATAAGAGTAAGCTCAAAAGAATTACAATCCATGCTCACGCCAGCACATGCAAAGAAGAAATGGCCTCCCGACAAACTTCAGAATGGACGAAAAATTGAAGATCGAGTTTTCTTACACCTCCAGCCCGATCAATAGGAAACTCGAGCCTTAAGGAAGTGGTCTCCCTATTTCTTTAGGCCTTCAAAATTGGGGACCATATTGGAGCCCTAACCTGGAGATCAGATCCGCGCACCAGATCACGATTATAGTTGATCCGCCAGGTATCCCACCTCAAATGAAAATTTAAAGAAGATAACTCAGCCCAAATCCTTCCAACTAACACCCTCGCTGATGAGGAGGCCAACGTTCAGTTGATAATAGCATGAGAATCATATGAGGAGCTGAAGGCTCAATTACCTGAGTTCATGGAACCTCAGCCTTGAGGACAAGGCTGATTTTAAGAGGGCATATTTGATAGGACTCCAGTAGGGTTGAGTCTTAATTTCCTTAAGAAGTAGTTCAATAAAACCTTACTAGATTATAATAAAGCCACTCCTATCTTATACCCTTAGGGCTTAGTGGCTACCACCTCCCTTACTGGGTTGGTGAGCCAGGGTTTCCCCCTGCTTAGGTTGGCTATAGAGCCAACCTAGCCGCCCCCTGTTCCTATTAAGGCAGGTCGGCTATAAGAGGGGCAAAGGAGTAATTTAAGTTAGGCAAGCACCCCCTTGGGTTTTGATCCCTATTTAAAGATATAGCCGCCCTCCCTCTTGAATCAAGCAATTATCAATTTTATTTCAGCCTTGTGCCAAGTCTAGGAGGGAGGAACCTCTATAGTGTTCCAAGGGTTGATCCTCCTCAAGGATCAAAATCTATAGAGCTTATTTTGGGTTTCTATCATGGTTGTACCACCATCGCCTAGGAATCCGGGCTGTAGGCGATAGTTGGATCGCTCAGGCTAGTAATTGTACCACTCATACCCTATTTAAGGTGGCTTTCAACGATTGTATTATCGGCACGGGCGAATGTATCGCTTGTACCTGGTTTTTTCGGGTGTGTTTGAATTATGGCTCCATTCTTTTAAAGCCAAATGGGGTCTATAGATACCCAAAGTTTTCTTGCATTTAGTATAAGTATTCACACAAGTTATTGGGTAAAAATCTATGAAAACAAGTATGTGCTAAAAGTGTGTAAGAAAAAGAAAAGAGGGAAGGGAGTGAGCTAAGTGTTATATTATTGTAAAGAGTCTCCCTTGTAAGTTGAAAGTTTGTAAGGATTTGTTCTTCGCCCAAAAAAGATCGATAGTGGACACTAGTGGGCCTCGACGAAGAGGACTCGAAAGTGGACATTAGCCAAGATTGGGGCCGAACCACTATAAATTGTGAGTGTTCTTTACTTATCTTGTTTATTGCCTATTGCTCTTAATTAGTTCATAGAAATATACAATCATTATTCTCATGACTTTTTCTCTTAAATCGGGTTCTTAATAGTTTTCAAACAAAATATAAAAGATGCTTCTGATTTTATTTCTTTACTTCTTGAAAGCAATGTTTTCAAATCGAGCACTTCCACTTTTGCATTAATTCAAACCACACCCCCCCCCCACCCACTCTTAGTGTCAATTGATCTTAACAATTGGTATAAGAGCAAAGTACTTACTTATTGGACTAACACCCATTTGAGTAAACGACTTTGTTTAACATAAATGAGGGATATTCCATTTCACATCTTCCTATGTTCAATGGGACAGATTATACATATTAGAAAACAAGGATGTATATGTTTCTCATTTCTATAGATCTTGTTTTATGGGACATTGTAGAGAATATATTTTAAAAATCTTCTAAACCAATAAACGAATGCAATGATTTGAAAAGAAAATTTTTTTCTTTGAATACAAAGGCTATGAATACCTTATTTTGTGCTCTTGATAAAAACAAATTTAATCGTATTTTCATTTATGAATCTGCTAGTGATATTTGGCATGCACTAGAAATCATACACGAAGGCACTAGTAGAGTTAAAGAATCTAAGATTAACATTTTAGTTCGTAGTTATGAATTATTTAAAATAAAATCAAGTAAGTCTATTAGAGACATGTACACCCATTTCACGGATGTCGTCAATGGCCTTAAAGCACTTGGAAAATTTTTTTGAATTTTAAACTTGTGAGTAAAATTTTAAGATCACTACCTAAAAATTGGGATCCTAAAGTAACTACTATACAAGAAGCCAAAGATTTAAATAATCTGCCTCTTGAAGAAATTATTTGCTCACTTATGACATATGAACTGAACTGTAAATCTAATGATGAACTTGATGAATCCCTTCCAAAGAACAAGAAGGATGTAGCACTAAGAACTACAAATGACTCCTTCAGTGAAACCTCGAGTGATGAGGACCATGATATTGCACTATTATAAAAAAAGTTTAAAAAATTTATGAAAAAATAAAACTATAAAAATAAAAATAAATCAAAAAAGGATAATGTCATATGCTTCGAATGTAAAAAACCAAGACATTTCAAAATTGAATGTCCATAATTGAAGAAGAAGACATCCCACAAGAAGAAAGTTCTTTCGGAAACCTAGGATGACTCAAGCTCTTCGGATGAAGAAGATCACTCCAAGGAAGAAGTTGCCAACTATGCTTTATTGGCGATCCAAGATGAGGTTTGATTTTTTAAGAATTTTCTTTACTGAGTTATTAAATATGTTTTATGAATTATTTGATGAATTTAAAAAAATTAGTAAATCTTATAAGTTGCTTAAGAATGAACATGATTTGTTAGTTAGTAGACTTGATGAAATGCATGATTCATTAGTATCTCATAATCCTTGTTCTAAATGTGAAATAATATATATGTTAAAGATGAAAACATCATGCTAAAGCAAACCTTATAAAAATTTGAAATAGGAAATATATTCCTTAATATGATTAATGCTAGTAAGGGTCATATTAATAGAAGAAATGATATAGTCTTTGTGGATAATACCCAACAAAATCCACAAAGACTATATCATTGTGGTAGGTTAGTGCATATAGCTTACAAATATTTATTTAAGAAGTATAATCTACATAAATTAATTTGGATTCCTAAAGGAATCATAAATAACTAAAAATCATTAGAAAAGAAAGATAAAGTTTTTTATGAAGGATCCAATATAAAATAGGTACATAACTTAAGACTATCTTTCTTGTAGGTTTGTCTCCAAACTAAAGCTAGGAGCACCAAATGGTACATTGATGATGGATGCTCAAGGCACTAGCTTAAGTGAAGGAGTTGTCATATTCGGAGACAACAACAAGGGTAAAATCATTAGAAAATGAATTATAGGTAATACATCAAACATTAGAAAATGAATTATAGGTAACACATCAAACCTTTTGATTGAAGATGTGTTGTTAGTTGATGGCTTGAAACATAATTTGCTTAGCATTAGCCAATTATGTGATTAAGGTTATGTAGTTAAATTTCAACCTAATGCATGCATAATTGAATTGCCATGCCAAAACAAATCTTTGATTGCCTTAATAAACAACAATGTGTATACAATAGATATTGAAAAATTTTATGATGAAACTTGCTTTTCGGCTTTGAATGATGATGCTTGGATTTGGTATAGAAGACTAGGTCATGCTAGCATGAAAATTCTAAACTAAATTTCAACTAAAGATTTAGTAAAAGGATTACCTAGCCTAAAATTTATCAAAGATAAAGTATGTGATAATTATCAATTAAGAAAACAAATAAAGAGTAATTTCAAGCTAAAAAAAATCAAATAAGCACCTCTAGACCACTTCAGTTGATCTAAATGGATTTATTTGAACTAATTGACATTACAAATTTAGATGGAAGGAAACAAGCATTCATTATAGTAGATGATTATAGTATATATACTTGGACTTATTTCTTGACACACAAAAGTGATACATTTAAATATTTTATAAAATTTTATAAAATTATTTAAAATAAAAAAGATTTATGATTTCAACAATACGTAGTGATCATGGTGGTGAATTTCAAAACAATGACTTTCAAAATTTTTGTGAATTAAATTGGTATATCTATAACTTCTCTACTCCAAGAAATCTACAACAAAATGAAGTAGTAGAAATAAAAAATATGAGTTTACAAGAAATGGCTAGCACCATGTTATATAAATATAGTCTATCCAAGTATTTTTAGGCAAAACCTATTGAGATGACATGTTATGCTTCAAATAGGGTTCTTGTAAGACTATTACTCTCTAAAACTTCATATGAATTATGAAATAGTAAGAAACCGAATATTTTGTATTTTAAAATTTTTGTTGTAAATGTTTTATTTTAAATGAAAAAGATGCCTTAGGAAAATTTGATGCAAAATCCTATGAGGGTATTTTTCTTAGTTATTCCTTGATTTCAAAAGCCTATTATATTTTTAATAAAAGAACTTCAGTAATTGAAGAATCTATTCATGTTGTTTTTAATGAGTTTCTTGATGTTAATAAAATTAATTTTGATGATGAATTTGATCTTGACACTTTGATTTTAAATGATAACTCTCCTAAAAGCAACTTGGATGAATCTACTTTTGAATCCCTACCCAAGGAATGGAAGTATGCAAATGCTCATTCTAAAGAGCTTATAATAGGAGATACATCAAGAGGTGTTCAAACTTGTTATTTTTTTTAAAAAAATTATGCTAATATCATATTTCTTTCTTAAGTTGATCCAAAATGCATTGACAAAGCCCTAAGAGATGAATCTTGGGTTCTTGTAATATATGAAGAGTTAAATCAATTTGCGAGAAATGAGGTATAAGAGCTTGTTCCTAGACCTAATGACCATTTAGTGATTGGTATTAAATGGGTCTTTAGAAACAAGCAAGATGAGAATGGTATCATGGTTAGAAACAAAGCTAGTGGCCAAAGGTTTCAACCAAGAAGAAGGAATCGATTGTGAAGAAACATTTGCTCCTGTGGCTAGACTTGAAGCCATAAGGATGCTCCTTGCCTTTGCATCTTTTAAAGATTTTAATTTTGTTTCAAATGGATGTTAAAAGTACTTTTCTTAACGGTTTCATTTTCAAAGAATTATATGTTGAATAATCCCCTGGTTTTGAAAATAATTATCTTCCTAATTATATTTTTAAACTTTCTAAAGCTCTTTATGGATTAGAGAGACCCCTCGGGCTTGGTATGAAATACTTAGTTCTTTTCTTATTTTAAATATTTTTTTGAAAGACAAGGTTAATACACATTATTTTTTAAGCATTTTGAAATAATATTTTTGTTATTCAAATTTATGTTGATGATATCATTTTTGGTTTTACAAATGAATTATTGTATGAATTTTTTGTCAAGTGTGTGAGCTAAGAATTTGAAATAAGTTTACTAGGTGAGTTAACATTTTTCTTAGGATTACAAATAAAATAACTAGATGATGATATCTTTATCAATCAAACTAAATACACCTTAGATTTGCTAAACATTTTAGTATGAAAAATGCTAAGGTCATAAACACTCCCATGAGCACATATATAAAGTTAGACTTAGATAAAGAAGGAGAAAATTTTGATCAAAAAACTTATAGAGGAATGATAGGTAGTTTATTATACTTAACTGCTACTAGACCATATATTATATTTAGTGTTAGATTGTGTGTAAGATTTCAATCTAATCTTAAGCTTTCTCACCTTAAAGCAGTTATATTTAAAATGAACTTCTAACTTAGAATTATGGTATCTGAAATCTAAAAACTCTGATTTACTTGCTTATGCTAATATCGATTTTGGTGGTTGTAGAATAGATATAAAAAGTACTACCAGGACATGTCAATTTTTAGGATATGCACTTATTTCGTGGTCTTCCAAGAAACAAAATTTAGTTGCTTTATCTATGGCTAAAGCTAAATATATTATAGCTAGTGTTTGTTGTGCTCAAGTTATTGAGATGAAAAACATATTAGAAGATTACTGAATTTATCTAAAAAATATCCCTATAAAATGTGACAATATAAGTGTCATATGTTTAACTAAAAATCTCATTCAACACTCAAGAACTAAACATATTGATATTAGACATCACTACATTAGGGATCATGTAAATAATCAAGATATTTTCTTGGAATTTATTGACACTAAGTATCAATTAGCGGATATTTTTATAAAACTATTATATGAAGAGTAATTTGATTTTATTAGGAGAGAGCTAGGAATGCTAAACCATGAGAATACATAATTTACTATTTTGCATGTTTGATTTATACACTTGCTTGAAATTTTACTAACTTTGGATTTCAGAATTTACTAAGATAAAGATCTATTTTTGTGATGATATTTTTCACTCCCTTCCATTATTTCCACCTTCTTGTTTACAAAAAGGGAAGAAAATTTACATAAAGATGATGATTTGCTATTTTTTAGATTTATTTACTATGTTTCTTTGAAATTTACATGAGATGATTTTAAATACATTAGTAGCTTTTAAATTGTTGAATTTTGCTAGATTTCTTGAATTTTTTAGTTCATCTTCGAAATATTCTTTTTAAAATTTACTTATATAAGATTGAGAGCTCTTGTTAATGATGTAATGTTTTCGCACTCCTCCCTTATTTCTTTTTCTTCTTTACTTACAAAGAAGAGAATCTTTTATGGCTCATATTCTATTCTACTAAGGGGGAGCAATGATATATGTGGCTTGAAATTATTAATTCTAGATTTTTACTATTTTGTTGATGACAAAAGGGGAGAAATAGATATTGTGACACATGTACATAAGAATTTCTCGTTCTTTGTTGATAAACAAAGGAAAGAAATGATTAATGACTTAATATGAGATTTTTAAATATATGAATGATGCATAATTTTTGAAATTTATGAAAATCCTTTAACTAATAACTTGATAATTTAAAGCAAATTTTTGTGTTGAAATTGATGTATGAGTGTTTCGTTGCATCATTGAAATATTAATTACTTGATAAGTCATGATACTTGAATTCAAGAGTGTGTAGATTTCTTGAATTTAAGTTTTCCTTATAATGACATGGATTAAGGGGAAGTAAGGTTAACTCCTGCCATCAATTAATTGTCATCATAAAAAAAGAGGAAGATTATTGAATTTCAGATTTTGATGATGAAATCAATTGATGAGTATTTAATCTAACATGTATGTTAGAGGAAGTAATATCCAATATCAAGTTTGGGCATCGAGCCAAGGTTCGGACGATGCAATTGGAGCTCGCTGAGAGTTCGCTAGGAGTTCACCGAAGGAATCAGGAAGCTTACTAGGAACACATCGGGAGATTGTCAGAGAAAGACCATAGGACTCACTGCAAGAATACTAAAGGCTATCAAATTGGCGGGAGTTAGGTCATTATTTAGCTTGATGGTCCTTATAGTTGTAATAAGTGAGTCGTAGTTAGGGATTAAGTCCTAATTTAGTTTAATTTGTAAAGAATCTAATTTAACTCAATATAAGGCAATCGGGTCTACAAAGGAATTGGATTAAGCTTAGGTAGAGCTCAATTAGTTGACCTGAGAATTAGTCAACAGGAGATATAAGTGGGGATTGGAAAAGTGAAGAGAATCACTTTTCCGAAAACCCTGGCGGTTATATCACTAGCGAGCGACGGTTTTATCATTGCCACCTAGGAATCCGATCAGCAAGCAATAGTTGGACCACTTAGGCTAGTGATTGTACCACTCGTACCCTATTTTTAAGGTGGCTTTTAACAGCTGTACCATCGGAGCCAATGGTTATACCGCCCATACCCGATTTTTTTGGGTATGTTTGAATTTTGGTTCCATTCTTCCAAAGCCAAATGGGATATATAAATACCCTAAGTTTTTTTTGCATTTAGCACAAGTATTCATATAAGTCATTAGGCAAAAATATATAGAAACAAGTGTGTGCTAAAAGTGTCTAAGAAAAAGAAAAGGGGGATAAGAGTGAGCTAAGTGTTGTATTATTGTAAAGAGTTTCTCTTGTAAGTTGAAAGTTTGTAAGGGTTTGGTCTTTACCTAAAGAAAATCAGTAGTGAACACCAATAGGCTTCGACGAAGAGAACTTGGAAGTGAACATAGGCCAAGATTGGGACTGAACATCTATAGATTGTGAGTACTCTTTACTTATCTTGTTTACTACCTTCTATTGCTCTTAATTAGTTCATAGAAAGATACAATCATTATTCTCATGACTTTTGCTCTTAAATCAGGTTCTTACTTTTGAAAGCAATGTTTTTGAATCGAGCACTTCCACTTTTACATTAATTTACCCCATCCTAGTGTCAACTGATCCTAATAGAAGGTGCTGGCTGCATCACTGGTGCTACCTCAATAGGACTAATAGGAGTAGATAGACTTCCCCTAAGTATAGGTGTTTTAGGTTCTGGATCAGGTGGGGGAGGATCAGTTCTTCTAGGTAATCTAGTCTATATATCATTGCTTACAATGTATCTTAATCTTCTTAATATATTTCTATCAATGACATTGTATGAATCTAACTTTATTATTTCTTCATTTAATGGAATAACTATATCATGTGCATGTATCAATCTAGTTATTAAGCCACAATATAGGAGCATCATATCCTTAGTCGAGAGCTCAATCTTGTTTTACCTCAATAGATATCCAAAACAATAGTCACATCTTGTCATAATCCAATATATAGTACCTAGTTCTATTTGGTTAATTTCATCATAATGAAATTATTTAGGAAGTAGAATACTAATTAGTATGTGATGAAGTAGTTTTGTGTTGAAGGGTAGCTATGTGCTCACAGCTTTTAGGAATAATAGATAGATTTAAGTTACTAAAGATGGTACATAAGGCTTCAGAATAAGTAACCCCTATTGATTCAATGTCGCATTGTCCTCTAAAGTAGCAACCACTTCTTTTTTTCAGGGATGCTTAAGATCTTGAAAATTAAACTATTTGTAATAGCTATATAATGCCCCAAGAGATATGTATATTTTGATTATCTACATGTAAATTGTTATAGAATAATCTAACAAGTCTAAGATAAATGAGTTCATTCATTTGAAGGATAGGTAGGATATTTAAGTTAGCAAACCATTGGATTGGTTCCAAATCTCTTAAATCTTCTAGTTCTGCATATTTGCCCTTATGAACATTTTTAAATTCAAAGATAGAGAATGTTAGGACATATTCATGGGTATCAAAGAGTATAGGATTAAATGTTTCATCTAATCTCCTCTTTCTTTTATCCCTTGAGGATCGTTTAGGGGCCATTTGAACATGTATTGCAAGTAAAAAAGTAAGATCAAAGAATAGATTGAGAGCAAGGTTTTGAGAGTTATCTTTGTTGTGATCTCCTAGAGATATAGATTCTTCCTTAGATTTAAAGAATAAAGGGATTTTTCTTGAGTTCTAAAGGAAAGACAAGGGGAAAGAGAGATGAAGAAAGTTTTAGAGGAGTGTGGAAGGGGTTTGGGCCGATTCTAACCTTGACCCTAATTGTTATTTATATGGTCAAGGTTTGAGCAGTGGAACCACCAACTGAGCGGTTCTACCTCTTATACACAATGTGTTTTAGTGGTGCTACCACTAGTCCAATGGTTCTACCGTTGGTGCACTATTTTTCAAATTTTTTTTTTTATGTACATTATTTCAAGCCTCAATCATACAACCTTCATTAATAAACAACCTATCATACATTTATCATAGCACTGAAATCAATGTAACATCTAAGCTAATGATTTTTGAAATTAATATTCAATTATCATCAAAATCCCCCTTTTTTTGTAAATTTCAATACAAATATTTTTTTATTAAAAATAACAAAAGTTCTTTAGTTCTAATTTATTTGTGTACTAATATGCTCTAGTTATACATTATCAAAAAACATTCAAGATTAATCAATCATCAAAAGATTTGTTGTTAATATTTTCAAAATATATAAATATAATTATTTTTTGTTGTTTATGAGGCAATCCTACAAGAAAGATGATTTTAATTTAGGTACGAATTTTACTTTAAGTCCCTCGTGGAAAACTCTACCTGATTTAACTATAAGTTTTTGATTGTTTATGATTCCTTTAGGAACCTAAATTAATTTATATGGAATATACTTTCTAAATGAACATTTGTAAGCTATATGTCCTAATCTATCATAAAAGTTACATTTAATTTTAGGTCGCAAGTTTAGAGTGGGCCCTTTAACGAAGATAATTAACTTTTGTTAAGTATTGCCCATAAAGTCTATACCTTCTTTCCTATGAATATGACCTTATTTGTAAGGATCATGGTTAGGGATTTATTCCCTATTTCAAAATTTTCTCTTGTTTGTTGTAATACAATATTTTTCTCTCTAAGTTCATCTAAAGTTTCACATTTGATACATAAACTAAGTGATGGTGATGCTTCATGTATTTGATAAAATATACTAACTAGTGAATCATGCTATTTCTTAAGTAGTTTACAAGACTTGTTGGATTTTCTAAATTCATCATAAAGCTCATGAAAAATATTTAGTAATTTAGTAAAAGAGATATCATAAGACTCACTTACCTCCTCATGGATGGCTATGAGAGCATAGTTGACAACCTCTTCCTTGATATGATCTTCTTCATCCGATGAGCTTGAGTCATCCCAAGTTGCTGAGAGAGCCTTATTTTTGTATGATGTCTTCTTTTTCAATAGTGGACACTCACTTTTGAAATGTCTTAATTTCTTGCATTCAAAATATATTATGTTGTCCCTTTTTGATTCATTTTTATTTTTATGATTTTTTATCAATTTTTTTAATTTTTCTTATTAATAATGTAATATCATTGTCCTCATCACTCGAGGAATCATCTATAGTTCTCAGTACCAAGTCCTTCATATTCTTTGGAAGGTGTTTATATTTAGTTCTCAGTGTCAAGTCCTTACTATTCTTTGGAAGGGGTTCTTCAAGTTCTTTATGAGCTTTACAGCTCAATTCTTAAGTCATAAGTGATCTAATAAATTCTTCAAGAGGAAAATTATTTAGATCTTTAGATTCTTGAATTGCAATTACTTTGGGATCCCAAATTTTTGGGAGAGATCTTAATATCTTACTAACAAGTTTAAAATTAGAAAAACTTTTACTAAGAGCTTTTAAACCATTGACGACATCCGTGAACCGGGTGTACATGTCTCGTGTGTGATTTCAAGTATGTGCTAAATCTTGTAAGCAGTTTCATAAACAAAAACCTGATTAAACTCATTCTTATCAAGAGCACAAAATAAAGTATTTATTGTTTTCGTATTTAAAGAAAAAGTCTTCTTTTCTAAACCATTCCATTAGTTTATTGGTTTGGAAGATTTTTTAAAACCATTCTCAATGATGTGCTATAAATCAAAATCCGTAGAGATCAGAAAAATACGCATCCTTGTTTTTTAATATGTGTAATTCGTCTTATTGAGCATGGGAGGACGTGTAATAGAATATACTTTATTCATATCAAATGAAGTCATTTACTCACTTGGGTGTTAGTCCAATGGGTAGAACCTTGCTCTGATATCAATTATTAGGATCGATTGGCACTAAGAGGGTGGGGGATGTGAATTAGTGCAAGTGCTAAAATCTCGGTTTGACTTTACGGGCACTTGTAACTAGCAGATAATACAATCCAAAATTTAAATTTTATAATGATAGTACTATCAAAGTCTAGATTTGTGATGTCAAAAGTTACAACACTGGTACTACTCAACGTCAATGGTAGTGCCACTTATATATATCCCAAAATTTTTGAAGAGTTAAAATTTTGCCTTCATTCTTGAAGTCTTTTGGAGCTTATAAATACCATAGTTAGGCTTGGTTGATTGGGCATCCATTCCTAAACTAGTGAAATATTGTAAGCTCTTATTTTGAGTATAGTTTAAGTCTCATTCTCTTGAGTTTGGTTGATATTCTAAATTATCAAAAGTGAGAGATCTCTTGTAAAAAGGAGAGTGTAAATGTTATCTCCTAGGCTTAAAAAGGAGAAAGTTGTAATAATAATAGTTGATCTTCGTCTATTAGAAAGAAGATCAATAGGGAAAGCGGATAGCCTTGAGAGAAGAAGAATCAAAAGTGGACATGAACCACTATAAATTGATTTGCCTCTCTTTACATGCCCTTTATACGACTTATTCTTTTTTCTCTTTATTTGTAATTTTAACTTGATCAATCGAGTTTCTGAAACATGTTGAATTATTGATAAGTTTTAAAATCAATTAAAAATACTATTACATTGATTCACCCTATAGTCACTTTAAGAGCCTAACAATTAGTATCCAAGCAAGGTTCTCTTATTTGGATTAAGAGACACTTTATCACACACCCTCTCATATTTAATTGGACAAATTATATTTATTGAAAAACACGAATGAGCATTTTATTACTTTACATTAATTTTAGAATATTATCGAGTTTAATTTTTAAAATCTTCTAAACCAATAAATTAATATGATGATTTTAAAAAGAAAATATTTTCTGTAAGTGCTAAGGTTATGAATATTTTATGTTGAGCTTTAGACAAAAATAAGTTTAAATGAGTTTCTATTTATGACACTATATATGATATATGACAAACGCTTGAAATCATAAACGAAGGCACAAGTAGAATAAAATTATCCAAAATTAATCTTTTTATTTAAAATTATGAATTATTTAAAATGAAGCCAAGCGAATCTATTGGTGACGTATACACCTATGTTATAAATATTTCACTAGATTAAAAGCTCTTGGTAAATACTATACTAATCTTGAATTAGTTAGTAAAATTTTAATGTCTATTCTTAAAAGCTAGGATCTAAAGGTAATGATAATCCAAGAAGCTAAAAGGTTGAATAATCTTCCTTATAGAATCTTTAATGACCTATGAAATGATATGCAAAGTATATAATAAAGAAGTGAAAAGAAAACTCCCCAAGAAAATGGAGGATATTGCTCTTAAATCCAAAGAAGATTACTTAAGTGAAAGCTCAAGTGATAATAATGATGATATGATAATTCTTACAAAAAGATTCAAAAGGTTCATGAGAAAAAACAAGATAAATCTAGAAAAAAGAGAAAGTAAGAATAGAAGTAAACTCAAGAAAGATACAATCATATGCTATAAGTGCAAAAATCTGAGACATTTCAAAAATTAGTGTCCATAATTGAAAAAGAAGTCCTCAATCCAAAAGAGGAAGAAGACACTTAAAGCAACATGGGATGAATCAAGTGAGTCGAAAGTGGAAGCACAAATCAATGAAGAAATGATAAATTACACCTTAATAACTTTCAATGATAAGGTATTTGACTCTCCCAAAACTTCCTTATTATATGAAGAACTACTTGAAGTATTACATGATTTATATGATAAATTCAAAAAGATTTCTAAGAAATGTAATTTACTAAAATGGGATTTTGCAATGCTTACTAATGAATTTGATATATTAAAAATTATGCATGATAAATATACATCGACTTCTTGTACTCATTGTACTAAATATGAAAATTTAGAATAATCTAATCGTAAGATTCAAGAGGAGTTACTTAAAAAATCATATGCCTTAGAAAATATAAAAAAAGACTTAATTGTCATGATTGAGAAACTTAAACATTGCTTAGAAGAATCAATGAATAGTCGTGAATGGATACCTAAAAGAAACCCATCTTTTTTTATAGGTTTGTCTCCAAACAAGACTTAGGAGTAAAAGATGGTATCTCGATAGTAGTTGCTAAAGAGACATGACCAAAAATCCTGTAAACTTTTTAAAACTCACTAGTCGAGATAGAGGATATGTCTTATAAACCTTCGGAGATAATAATAAAAGAAAAATAATTAGCATTGAAAATATTGATAATAATCAAATCCGTTGATTGAAGATATACTTTTGGTAGATAGTTTGGAACATTACTTAATAGGCATCAATCAATTTTATGATAAGGGATATAATATTAAATTTAAATCTAATGCTTATATCATAGATATATCAAGTAAGAATAAATCTATGATACCTTTAAGATGTGACAATGTTTATATTATTGATCTTGATGATTTTCATAATATAACTTATTTTTCAATATTGAATAATGATATATGACTTTCGCGAAGGCTAGGACATACTAATATGAAATTAATTTCATAAGTTGAAATTGTTAAAGATAAAATTTATGATGCATATCAATTAGGAAAAAATTTAACAAGTAGCTTAAAACCTAAAAATCAAGTAAGTGCCTCTATACTCACAAGGATTTATTTGAACCTATTAGTATCACAAGTCTAGGAGATAGTAAATATGTTTTTATAATTGATGACTATAGTAGATTTACTTGGACATATTTTTGGGCATATAAAAATAATTAGTTTAAATATTTACTAAGTTTTATAAATAAGACTAAAATAAAAAAAATCATAAATTATGGTAAATTTAAGAATTATGATTTTTGAGAATTTTATGATTTGAATGAGTATAACTATAATTTCTTTACTTCAAAAATCTGTAATAAAATAAAGTTATTTAGAGAAAGAATATGAGCTTACAAGAGATGGTAAGAATCATGCTTAATGAATACATCCTACCCAAATACTTTTAGACTGAAACCATTAACATGACATACTATGTTATGCATAAGGTTTTTATAAAATCTCATGTATCTAAAACTCTTTAAAAATTATAAAATAATAAAAGATTCAACATCTTGTACCTTAAAGTGTTTGGTTAAAAATGTTTTATCTTAAATTATAACGTTAAAGAAATTTGATGCAAAATCTGATAAAGTTTTATTTTTCTTATATATTTCTCTATCCCTAAAGAAATATATATTCATATTCTTAATGAATATCTCAAAGCTAGAAAAATAATCTTGATGATAATTTTAAATTTGATAAATTAAATTTGAATGAGAATTCTACCCCGTAAAGTAACTTAGATATGTCTACTTTCAAGGAAACCTTATCAAGGAATGAAGTATATAGATGCATATCTTAAGGAGCTAATTATTTGTGATACATCAAAAGCGATTCAAATTCGTTCTTCATTAAAATAATATTTATACAAATGCTATCTTTTTATCAATTTGAGTATGAATGCATTGATGATACTCTTAAATATAACTCATGAGTCTCGATAATGCATTAATAGCTTAATTAATTTAAAAAAATAAATTTTGGATGCTTGTTCCTAGACCAAGTGATCATCTTGTGATTGATACTAAATGAATCTTTAAGAAAAAGGAAGATGAACAAGATGTCATATTTCAAAACAAGAGTAGATTAGTGGCCAAAGGGTTCAACCAAAAAGAGAGATCTTATAACATAGACAAAGCAACCCCAAATCTTAATAACCTTAATATTAGGCATCGTCCATTTTCATATATCATATAGTATAGGCATTACTGACTTAGATGGAAAAGATAAGCTGCGGTCTCTATGACATATCCCCAGAATGAGATAGGTAGGTTGGTGAAACTCATCATGTACCACACCATGTATAATAATGTGTGATTCCTACTTTATAATATACTATTGAGTTGAGGTGTATAATGAGGTCCCATTGGGATAGAATCCCATGGTCCCTATGGAAATGGGTGAACTTTATACTCAAGAACTCTCCACTTTGATCTGATCGAAGAGTCATAATACTCTGATAAGAACCCTAGGGTTCTATCATAGAAAAGAGGAAGAAAGTGATAAATATCACTTCGAGGAGATCGGCCTCCATAATCACTTCGAGGGGATCGACCTCCTTAAGCACTTCAAAGGGATCAGCCTCTTAGGGTTTACCTAAGGCTAGAATAATATTTCCTTAATAATAAAAAGAAGTAAATACATTCATATTTATAGAGTTCAACTTTAGAGTCCCTTAGGACTTAGACTTCTAATTAAAATAATAAATTTTAAATAAACCCCTAACTAACTCCTACTAGACTAATAACTCAAGAGAACATTACTCTAAAGCTTAGAAAATTAACAGGTTCCTAATAATTCCTCCCTCCTTCAAATCAGTCTTGTCCTTAAGGCTGAGTAGCGTCAAACTTTAGGAGCTTCTCTTTCAGCACTTTAGTCATAGGATATCTGTTTTGGTCTCCTAATGAGCCCAACTCGCTCCTAGTTCAAGCCCAATAAGTTCTCGATAAGTTGGCATGGTTTCAGCTCAATACCAACTCAATTTAACCCCAAAAGACCTCGATTAAGACATAAATAATCCAACTACATTTTCGACACAATCATGAAGCTTTCAACATGTTGTCCAGCATTCTATTATGTTATTTAATTATCTGGCACTTTGTTTGAACCTCCGATATATTATCCTTTTCTTTGATATTTGCCCGATCTATCAGAATGTTGAGACTCCCACAACATCCGACCTTTTGGCACAATACCCAGTCCTTCCGGTACGATGCTCGAACTCATGGTATGAAGTCCAATATTTGGCATGTTAATCAATCCTCTGGCTCAATGTCCAATTTCTGACATGATACTTATCCGGCCCAATATTTGATTCTCTTGTTTCGATAATTTGCTCTTCGATGATTTGCATCTATGATCAAAAATTTTTCTACGCCATTTTTCTTAAGAACATATTAGTCCATAAACTCATCAATTGATTTTATCATCAAAATTTAGGATTTAACAATCTCTCTTTTTAGTGATAACAATAATTGATGATGAAGCTTTAACTAGGCTCCCCCTATCTATATGCTTAAACTCAAATTCAAAAATATAATTACCTTTCAATGCTAGCCTTTGAATTCAAGTCAAAACAATATTAATCATAAATCTTAGTAACTTTCAATAGTAATCATTGCAAAAATTATATACATAATTTTTATTAAAATATCAAAATAATTATGGCACATATCATATGCATAGTTAAAATATCAAAATAATTATTATACAAATCATATGCATAATTTCAATTAAATTCTCAATCATCATCATAAACATCATAAGTTAAAACATCATCATAATACTTCTTCGTCATCAAAGAGTATAGTCTACTTTTCTTTGTTTAACATACATAGTTACCACATTATTAAAACGTTACCATTACTTCTCTCCCTTTGTCAGTAACAAAAAGAAAAAGTATGTAAGATTTTATTTCTCTCTCCCCCTTGGTTATTATAAAAAAAGAGAAGAATATCATGATATAGTGGTGCTTCTCTTCGTTTACATCCATGTGTCAATTGTACAACTGCTTTAATATCATATGAAGAATATTAATATCGAAGATAAGTTTAAGTCATGAGAGGTTAATTAATGATGAGGTATATATGTCATAAATATAAATGATTTATATGAAATAGATCTCACATCTAAACATCAAGAAATCAAAATAATGATTCATTAGGGTGAATCTCCTCTTTAGTAAAAAGAAAGAATTATAAGAGAACAAATAGTAAAAGATCATGATTCATATAAAATAAATCTCAAGTTATAAATATCGAGAAGTCAAGTAAAAGATTATGATTCATTTGGATAATCTCTTTCTTGGTCATTGTCCAAATGAAAGAATTATAGGAGAACAAATATAAAATAAATCTTAAATCTAGAATATTTTGAAGTCAAGTGAAAGGTCATGATTCGTTTGAAAAATCTCCTCTTTAGTAAAAGGAGGAATTATATGAGAAGAATTAGTATTACTATGATTCATGTATTTGAAAGATTAAACATGCATAATTCTCTCATAATAAAATTAAATTATTTTTCATTCAATGGTTTAGTAAAAATATATACTAATTGATATATTATGTCAATGAAATCCAAAGATATAACATGATTGCTTATATGGTCTCTAATAAAATGATACATAATATCTGTGTGTTTAGTTCTAGAGTGTTGAATAGAGTTCTTTGACAAACATATTGCACTAGTGTTATCACACTGTATAAGGATGTTTTTCAAGCAAAGTCCATAATCTTCTAAAGTATTTTTCATCTATATTACTTGTGCACAATATACACCTTAGGCAATATATTCAGCCTCGGTTATAAATAAAGTAATAGAATTTTGCTTCTTGGAAGACTAAGAAACAAATGCATGACATAGGAACTAACAAGTTCTAGAGGTACTTTTTTTATCTATTATACATCATGTAAAGTCAATATCAGTATAGGTAGTCAAATCAAAATTTTTAGACTTTGGATACCATAATCCTAGATTGAGAGTTTCTTTTAAGTTTCTAAAATTTTTTTTAACTACTTTATAATGAGATTATTTAGGATTGAATTGAAATATTACACAAAACACAATACTAAATATTATAACAAGTCTAGTTGTAGTAAGATATAATAAACCACTTATCATACTTCTATAAATCTTTTGATCAAGCCATTCTACTTCATTGTCCATATCTAATTTTATGGAGATGCTTATTAGTATGTTAATAGCCTTAGTATTATCTATGTGAAACAATCTTAATATATCCATAGTATACTTAGTTTGACTAATAAAAATTTCATCATGTAGTTGCTTGATTTATAATCGTAAGAAAAATATCAATTCACCCATTAAACTCATTTCAAATTCTTGGTGCATACCCTTAGCGATTCACACAAAGAATCATTTGTAGAACTAAAAATCATATTATCAACATAAATTTGAATAATAAAAATATATTTTTAAAATATTTAATAAATATTATAGTGTCAATCTTGCCTTTTAAAAAATTATTTTGACTAAAAAAGAAACCAAGTCTCTCATACCAAGTCCTAGGGGTTTGCTTCAATTCATAGAGAGTCTTAGATAATTTATAAACATGATTTAGAAAAAGATTATTTTTAAATCTGAGTGATTGCTCAACAAAAACTTATTCGAAAATAAAATCATTGAGACAAGCACTTTTGACATCTATTTAAAATAAATTTATAATTTTTAAAATATACATATGTAAGGAGTATCCTTATAGCTTCAAGTCTAGCTACAAGCGCAAAGATTTCTTCGTAATCTATACATTCTTCTTGATTGAAACATTTGGCCACTAATCTAGCTTTATTTCAAACCACGACATCTTGTTCATCTTGTTTATTCCTAAAAATTCATTTAGTGCCAATCAAGAGATGATCACTCGGTCTAAGAACAAGCATCCAAACTTCATTTCTTGCAAATTGATTTAATTATTCATGCATTATCGATACCTACCAGTTATCTTGGAGAGCACCATCAATACATTTAGGTTTAATTTGGGATAAAAAGGTAATATTTATATTTAACAAAAAATGAGTTTGAATATCTTTTGATGTATCTCTAGTAATTAGCTCCTTAGGGTATACATCTACATATTTCTATTCCTTGGGTAGGGTTTATTTGAAAGAAGATGTATTAAAGTTGCTTTGGTGAGGAGAATTCTCATTCAAATTTAATTTATCAAATTCAAAATCATCATCAAAATAATTTTCTTAACTTTGGGAGATTCATTAAAAATAACGTGGATAGATTCCTAAATAACTAAAGTTCTCTTAGTGAAAACTTGATAAGCTTTAAAAATAGAGGAACATACAAGAAAAATATCTTCATCGGATTTTGCATCAAATTTTCCTAAGACATTATTTTCATTTAAAATAAAATATTTATAACTAAAAATTTTAAAATATAAAATGTTGGGTCTTTTATTGTTTTATATTTCATAAGGAGTTTTAGATAGTAGAGATCTTATGAGAACCATGTTCATGACATATCATATCATGTTAACGGTTTCAACCCAAAAGTATTTGGGTATGCTATATTCATTAAGCATGGTTCTTATCATATCTTGTAAACTCTTATTCTTTTTCTTAATAATTCTATTTTATTATAGATTTCTTGAAGTAGAGAAATTATGGTTATAAATATTTGAATCACAAAATTCTTAAAAATCATAATTTTTAAATTTACCACCATGATCACTACGAATTAAAGAAATAATAAAATCTTTTTTATTTTAAAATTATTTATAAAACTTTATAAAATATTTAAAATAATTATTTTTATGTGCCAAGAAGTATGTCCAAGTATATCTACTCTAATCATCAATAATCACAAAAGTATATTTACTACCTCATAGACTTGTGATATCAATTGATCCAAATAAATCCATATGAATTAATTGTAATGGTCTAGAGGTGCTCACTTAATTTTGGGTTTAAGCTACTCTTTATTTGTTTTCCTAATTGATATGCATAATAAATTTTATCTTTGATAAATTTAATTCTAGGCATTCCTCTTATAAGTTCTTTAATTCCATTTTATGAGATCAATTTCATACTTACATGACCTAATCTCCTATATCAAAGCTATGTATCATCGGTTAAAACTAAAAAAACAAGTTTTATCATGAACATCATCAAGATCAATAGTAAAAATGTTATTGTTCCTTAAGATAGTCATAGATTTATTCTTATTTGGTATGTCTATAATACAAGCATTAGATTCAAATTTAATATTATATCCTTTATCACACAATTGACTAATGCTTAGTAAGTTATGTTTTAAACCATTTATTAACAAAATATTTTTAATTAATAGATTTGATTTGTTACCAATATTTATATTATCAATAATCATTCCTTTATTATTGTTTCTAAAGGTGACATATTCTCCGTCTCGGTTAGTGAGCTTTAAGAATTAAGTTAGATCTCTAGTCATGTGCCTTGAGTATGCATTATCAAGATACAATCTTTTGCGCCGAGCTTCTAATATCCCTTATTTCTGAAATATTTATAGTGATAAATTTTAAATTATTTATGAGGACCTATATATGAATTTGAGGATTTATTTAATAATTATTTTGATTAAATAATTTTATATTAAAAGTTCATTACTAGAGACTTAAATGTAAATCTTAAAAATCTGAAATGAATTGTGGTAGATTAACATTAAGTTTAAAAGAAAAAGGAGGACATGTGTCATTACTTAGTTTAAAGTCATGCCACGTATGCATTTGCATAGGTGACAGATAAGTACTTTACATGTATACTTACCATCTATCAACCCATATGTTAGCTAAAACAAATAGCAACTAGGGAAGAAAGGGATTGCTACAACATAAACTTGAGAAGGAGAAGAAGAAGATGAGAAGGAAGAGGAGAAGAAAAGATTTAGGGGTTTTGAGATTTTGATCAAATCCATATATTTGGGATTAAAATCTTTAAAGACAAGTGTTCTATCTTTCTTCTACTAAAATTTATCTCTATTTTTGCTTTGATCATGAGAAAAATTTGGAACAAATCTGAAATCTTTTTTGTTGGTTGCCAAAGTGTGAATCTGTAATATTTTTTAGACTATGACCTGCCTATATTGTTCAAGTTGTAACTTTTAGTACATACCTCTGATTTAGATGAAACCTAGTTTTTTCAAAAATAGATTCATAAGCTTTTCTTTTGAAACTAAGTTTGAAGAATTTAGAGTTCATTTGCTAGACTAAATATTTATTTCAATTGAGCATATAAAATCTATAAAACAGAGTTTGTAACTCCTGACCTTTCATCACTAAATTGTCTATATCTCCCTGTTGGAGTCTCTGATTTATGTAAAACTAAATTAATTAGAAATTAGACTCATAGATCTTTTTGTTAAAGCTAAGATTGAAAGATTTTGAATCTAAATGACTATCAAAACCTCTATTTTGATAGACCATATGATTTTTACAAAATAGGGACTGTAAATTTAGACCTTTTGTTGTCAAATCATCAATAACTCTTTATAGAGACCTTCAATTTGTATGAAACTTATTTTTCTTGAAACTACATAGATTTAGCTTTTCAAAGATACCATTTTAAAGTAACTTGGAGTATATTTTATTTTTCAAATAACTTTGTAAGTTGCCTTTTAAATTCTACCAGAATAGGGATCGTATCAATTCTACCTATACTTACTTCATCCATTTCAAAACTAAAATCTTTGATGCTCTTGCCTTTGATTTCTATATATATCTAAATATGTTATGTATTAATCAATGTTACATCATATTATTTTATTTAGGCACATGTATGATTTATTGTTTCGCATGTGCTTCCGATATATGCCAAATTTATTGCTCATGTCCTTTTATACATTGGTCTTTGTGGGATAATGTGAACCTTTGCCTGGAATGGTAAAAAGAGTTCTACTTAGAGCCTATGATGCTCTGTCCACCCCTATAATTTCACTCATACGTGGGTGGATGAAGCTCCTTGACGTGGGAGACTTATGCATAGTGGTCATTCAGTAATGGTTGAACCACATTATGTTTATGATCTCACTTCACCCTCTATGTTTTATTTAATATATTATCCAAAGTATTGCTTATGTTTTCCTATTATGCTTTGGATAGAAATGTTATGCATCCAACTTCAAATGTGACATACGAGTTTAAGTTTGTTATTTATTCACTTGATATTTTCAGAAGTGTTTCGTATGTTATTAATATGCTCCTAAAACTTCATATATCAATGATACATACCAAAATGCTTCTGATTGCCATATATGCTCTAATTACCTTTTCCAAATTATTATGAATTAGGTAGGCTTCGAACGAGATGAACCTTGTGGTTTTGAATCTAATTTGATGCTATATGTGAATCTTTTATATTCCATGCCTTGTATTCTAATATCAAGTTCAATTTATAAACACCTTTCCTTACCTTGAACCTATTTAACACTTGCTGAGCTTCATAGCTCACTCTGTTGCTATCTAATTTTCTTTAGGTTAGCTTGGCATTTATTAAAATACTGGATACGGGGCTAAATTAGTGGAAAGCAAGAAGTTCTTGAGCTAAATCTTTATTAGATAATATGTTATCATTATATGTGTATACCTTGTGTCTAATGGTTGTAGACAAATTTTGAGGCAGGGTAACTATGTAATGGTTTTAAAAGTATCCTCTTGTTTTGGGATCTCAAATATTAAACTTACTGTGGTATATGGTGGTTTTCAAAATCATATAGATTTTATCATATTGGTGGACTTTATGGATGTGAATTATATTTAGTTATGTTAGTTTTGGATTGGTTATGTGATTCATTAGGATAATATGAAGTGTAATTATAATTTGCATAGGTTTTTATGAAAGTGACTGAATGGCCCTACATGTTTTTCTTAGTATCCTCAAATATTTGTTTCGATTCTGGAGTTGGATAGTTGATGAAATTTATAATCTTATTAATATTAAGGTTGGGTCACACCCTTCTTGAATTAGATATTTCGAGGGAGGCATGACAGAGATGGTCTCAGAGTATGATTTGAGATCACTAAGACATACTTGTAGATATGCCATATTTATCATATACGTTGAGGTTTAGTAACTTTTATAGAGTGATTGATGAATAAAGAATTTTTTCTTTTGATGTTTTTTTAGAAAGCAAGGATGACGAGGCTATCAGGTTTTCCTGTGGCATTGACTTCTGATCAGTTGAGCGGGATTATGAAAACCCTTGAAGCTATGACACATGTGATGCAACAAGTCCAACATGGAGGAAATGATAAAGCTAGAATATCAACTCGGGCTGGATTGAGAATAGAATGGTCTAAAAAGCTTAGTCCTCTAAGTTTTAGTGGTGAACCAGATCTAATGGTGGCTAAACATTAGATGATGTGAATAGAGAAGTTATTCGATGTCTTAAATTATCCTGAAGATTCGAAGGTTCCTTTTGTCACTTTCATGTTAGAAGGGGAAGTTAAACATTGGTGGAGAACAATGAAGAGAATCAGTGAAATCATGCATGAGCTCATTACCTAGAAAGTGTTCACAGAAAAGTTTAATGATAAATATTTTTCAGATTGTATCAGGGAGTATAAGGAATTAGAGTTCTTAAATCTCATACAGGGAAAATTGACAGTAACAAAATATGAAGCTAAATTCATTGAGCTCTCAAGATTTGCCACTCACATGATCGATGTTGAAATTAGGAAGGTAAAAAGATTTGAGAGAGGTCTAAGACCGACGATAAGGAGTTGGATATCGGTCTTAAAACTTCTTTCATATGCTGATGTGGTAGAAATGACCTTAATAATTGAAAGAGACTTGGAGGAGATATAGGAAATTAGGGGTAAGAACTATAAGGACAAGTTTATAAGCAAAAGAGAGGAAATGAATATGAAAATAGTAATAAGAGGGTTAAGATATCTGGATTAGGGAAAGGAAAGCCACCTCAGAGAACTCAACCATGTGCAAAATGTAGATATAATCATGAAACAAGTAAGTGTTTTTGGGTGACTAGAGCCTGTTTTGCTTGTGGGAAACTAGATCATAAAGTAAAGAATTGCCCATTGAATAAGAAGGAGCTACTACCACCTAGAACAATGGCCCATACTAGAGCTTATACCATCACTGAACAGGATTCCTGAGCTTCTAAATTAGTAGCCGAATGTATTATTTGTATTTTTTTATATAAGAATACAAAGGTTTTGTTTGATCCCGGGTCCAATCTATCTTTTGTTTCATAAACTTTTGCTTGTCACTTGGGCATTCAACCTAAACCATTGGATTATGAGTTGTATGTAGCTATTACAGTTAGGGATACTTTGACAATAAACTTTCTTTATCCATCTTATTTGATTTTTATCGGAGAATATGAAATCCTTACTGATTTAATTCTTCTAGAGATTCAGAGCTTTGATATTATAATTGGCATGGATTGGCTATCTTCCTATCATACTAGTATTGATTACTATACAAAAATAATCACTTTTTGTATACCATATCAGCCCATATTTTATTTTGAGATTATTAGTCATGACTTATTTCCTTGCCTAATATTAGCATTACAAGCTGATCGATTTATGCAGAAGGGTTGTTCTTGCTATATTATATGCGTAAAAAAAATTTAAATCAAGTAGCTCATTTAAATAAAATTATGATAGTTAGAGAGTTCCCTGATGTATTTCTAGATAACTTGCCTGGATTATCTCCAGATAGAGAAGTGAATTTGCTATTGATTTGGTTCTTGGAACAACACCAATATCCAAGCCTCCCTATAGAATGGCATCACTCGAGCTAAAAGAATTGAAGAAGCAACTATATGAACTTTAGATAAAGGTTTTATTTGACCCAGCGTTTCATCATGGGATGCTCTAGTATTGTTAATTAAGAAGAATGATGGAACATGGAGGGTTTGTATTGATTATAGACAGTTGAACTAGGTGATGATAAAAAATAAGTATCCTCTACCTAGAATTAATGATTTATTTGATCAATTACAAAGTACACAAGTATTCTCCAAGATTGATTTTAGGTTAGGTTATTATCAATTGAATATCAAGAAAGAAGATATCTCTAAAATAGCTTTCAGAACTTGGTATTGTCACTATGAATTTGTGCTAATGCCTTTTGATTTGACTAATGCCCCTACAACTTTCATAGAATTAATGAATAGGATATTTCATCCACTCTTAGATAACTGTGTTATCATATTCATTATTGATATATTGGTGTATTCAAGGAATAATCTAGAGCATGAGGAGCACTTGATAAATATATTGTCCATACTAAGAGAAAAGAAGTTATATGCAAAGTTTAGTAAATGTGAGTTTTGGTTAAATGAAGTTGATTTCTTACACCATGTGATTTCAGCAAGGGCATATTTGTTGATCCAAAAAAAGTTGAAGTAATAGTTAAGTGGGAATCATACCAACAAATATAACATAAGTTAGAAGTTTCTTGGGCATGGAAGGTTATTATAGGAGATTTGTGGAGGGGTTTTCTCAAATTGCTAACCCCCTCACTAAGCTAACTCAAAAGAATATGAGATTTAAATAGGGTGATGAGTATGAATAAAGTTTTCAAGAGTTAAAAGAAGATTGACTAGTGCTCATATTCTTATAATTCCCAGTGGTAACGAAGGATTTATAGTTTACACCGATGTTTCAAGGAAGGGCCTTGGATGTGTTTTGATGCAAGAAAGGAAAGTAATTGCTTATACTTCTAGACAATTAAAGAGTTATGAACTAAATTATCCAACCCATGATTTGGAGTTAGCAGCAATTATTTTTGCACTAAAGATTTGGAGATATTATTTATATGTACGTACATTTGAAATATTTACCGACCACAAGAGTTTAAAGTATATATTTACTCAAAAGGAGTTAAATATGAGGCAACGAAGATGGATGAAACTTTTAAAGGATTATGATTGTACCATCCGATATCATGCGGGTAAAGCCAATGTTGTAGCTGATGCACTTAGTGGGAAATTTATAAACTTTATGGCTAGTTTGGTTGTGAAGCAATGGGGATTATTGGTAGAAAATGGTGATGTGAATGCTATCAAGAATGAGCAAGACTGAATGATATTAATGACATCTATCCAGGTTCAATCTGATCTCATTCAGCAAATTAAAGAAGGACATCTATGAGATCCACATTTAATCTACTTCAAGAAAGAAGTAAAAAAAGGATCAAAGCCTAGTTTTCATATTTTAAAGGATGACCTATTGAAAATGGGGAATAGAGCATGTGTCCCAGATGACCCAGATATCAAGGATCAAATCCTAAAGGAAGGTCATAGCTCCAAATTCACCTTATATCCAGATAGCACAAAAATGTATAAAGATCTTAAAGGCCATTACTGGTGGGAAGGAATAAAAAAGGAGATTGCAATATATTTTTTAAAGTATTTATCTGGCCAACAAATCAAAATTGAACACCAAGGACCTGGAGAGTTGTTGCAACCTTTAGATATTCCTGAATAGAAATGGGAAAGTATCACCATAGACTTTGTTTCAGGTTTTCCCAAAACATCCATAAAGTATGATGTTATATGGGTGATTATTGATAGGTTAACTAAATCAACACATTTCCTACTGATTAATATGATATATTATATAGATAGGCTTGTTGACTTATATATTGGTGAAATAGTAAGGCTTCATGATGTTCCAAAGGAGATCATCTCTGATAGAGACTCCAAATTCCTTTCTAGATTATGAAAAAAATTACAGAAATTTATGGGCACTAAAGTCAAGTTTATCACTGCATATCACCCTTAAGCCGATGGATAATCAGAAAGAACAATTCAAACACTTGAGAATTTGCTTTAAAGTATATATCATGTATTAGAAAGGTGAGTAGGATAAAGATATTTATCTTGTTGAGTTTACCTACAATATTAATTACCAATCTAGTATTCAAATGGCTCCTTATAAAGCTTTGTATGGGCGAAAGTCTAGAATGTCTATTTATTGGGAGGAAGCTGGCAATAGGAAATTGTTAGCAACCGATAAAGTGCAGGAGACTACCGAAAAGATTCAAATTATAAGAGAAAGACTAAAGACTACTTAGAATTATCAAAAGAGCTACACTGACAATAGAAGACGAGAAATTGTGTTTCAAGTAGGGGATTTTGTATTCTTGAAGGTCTCTCCTTCCAAAGGCGTGATAAGATTTAGGTAGAAAGGAAAGCTAAGCCCTAGATTTATTGGGCCATTTGAGGTCCTTGAGAGGATTGGTTATGTCGTTTACATGATTGCCTTGCCACCATCCTTGTGTCGTATCCATGATATATTTCATATTTCAATGCTCAGCAAGTATATTCATGACCCTTCTTATATCATTCAGTATGAGCCGATTGTAATCGATGCCAACTTATCTTATGTGGAAGAATCTATACAGATTATTGATAAGAAAGAGAAAATCCTAAGGAATCAGGTCATTTCTCTAGTTAAAGTGATTTAGAGGTATCATTCTATGGATGAAACGACTTGGGAGCTAGAGGAAGAAATAAAAAAAATCTATCATCATCTTTTCATCGATAGAAGTATGATAAATTTAGAGGACTAAATTTTTATTTTAAGGTGGGGAGAGTGTAATATCCTTTATTTCTAATTTCTAATGATATATTTTAAATTATTTATGAGGACTTTGTGAATTTGAGGATTTGTTTAGTTATTCTTTTGATTAAATAATTTTATATAAAAAATTTATTGCTAGGGACCTAAATATGAATCTTAAAAATCTGAAATAAAGTGTGGAAGATTCATATTAAGTTTAAAAAAAAAAAAGCGAGGATATATATCACTACCTAGTTTAAAATAGTGCTACTTATGCATGTGCATAGGTGACACATAAGCATCTTATATGCATGCTTACCACCTAGCATCCCATATGTTAGTTAAAACAAATAACAATTAGAGAAGCAAGGGATTGTTGCAACGTAAACTTGAGAAGGAGAAGAAGAAGAAGAGATAATGTGAACCATAGCTAGAAATTATAAAGAGAGTTATGCTTAGAGCTTGCAATATTCTATTGGCCCCCTATGACTTCACTCAAAAGTGGGTGAATGGAGCTCCCAGACCTAGGAGACTTATGTATGGTGGTCATTCAATAATGGATGAACTACATTATATTTGTGATCTCACTTCACCCTCTATATTTTATTTGATATGTTATCCAAAGTATTGATTATGTGTTTTCTATTATGCTTTGAATAGGAATGATATATATCCAACTTAAAATGTAACATACGAGCTCAATTTTATTATTTATTCACTTGACATTTCCAGAAGTGTTTCATGTGTTATTGATATGCTCCTAAAACTTCATATGTCATTGATACATACTAAAATGCTTCCGATTGCCATGTATGCTCCAATTACCTTTCTCAAATTATTACGGATTAAGTATGCTTCGAACTAGATGTACCTTGTTATTTTGAATCTAATTTGATGCTATATGTGAAAACTTTTATATTTCCTACCTTGCATTATGATATCAAGTTCAATTTGTAAACACCTTTCTTGCCTTGAACCTATTTGACACTTGTTGAGCTTCATAGCTCACTCTGTTACTATCTATTCTTCTTCAGGTTAGTTTGGCATTTATTGAAATACTCGATATAGGGCTAAATTAGTGGAAAGTAAGAAGTTCTTGAGCTAAATCTTTATTAGATAATATATTATCATTGTATATATATACCTTGTGTCTAATGTAAAGTTGTAGATAAAGTTTGAAGTGGGATAACTATGTAATGGTTTTAAAAGTACCCTCTTGTTTAGGATCTCGAATATTAAACTTACTATATAATATATGATGTGGTGGTATATGATGGTTTTCAAAGTCATATAGATTTTATCGTATTGGTGGACTTTATGAATGTGAATTATATTTAGTTACGTTGGTTTTGGATTGATTGTGTAATTCACTAGGAAAATATGAAGTGTAATTATAATCTGCATAAGTTTTTATGAAAGTGATTGAATAGCTCTACATGTTTTTCTTAGTATCCTCAAATGTTTGTTTCGATTCTAGAGTTGGATAGTTGATGGAATTTATAATCTTATCAATGTTAAAGGCAGGGTCACGCCTTTCTCAAATTAGATATTTCAGGGGGATGAGGGGCGTGACATAGCTCTTGTTTGGAGACACACTTACAAGAAAGAGGGGTTTACTTTAGGTACTCATTTAACTTTGTGTCCTTTAATGTTAAATCTACCTCTCTTGATTTTTGACATCAAATCATTGATTGTTCTTTTAGGAACCCAAACTAATTTATGGGAGTTATACTCTTTGAAAAAGCAAGTATAAGCATAATGACTAAATCTTCCACAAAAATTATATTTATCTTTAGAGGAAATATGTAGTGTGAAACCTTTTACAAATCTTGTTGGCTTTTGTTAAGTGTTACTATTTATGAAGTCGGTTCCTTCTTTTATATATACACAACTTTGGTTAGCAAGAATCATATTTAATGATTTATTTTTAATTTTATGCTTTTTTAAAATTTGTTGTAATAACATATTTTGTTTTTTAATTGAATCTAACTCTTCACATTTAGAGCAAGGAGTATAAGATGTTGATTTTTCATGCACAATTTCAAATTTATTAATAAGTAATGCTTGATTCCTTTTAGTGACATATAATCATGAAATACATCAAATAATTCATCATTGAAGGCCATCAATGCGTAGTTTGCTACTTTATCTTTATTGATTTGCTCTTCATTCTCTAATGTAGTTGATTCATTCCAAGTTACCTTGAATGCTTTCTTCTTCTTTTGGGTTGGCAACTTCTTCTGTTGTGGACATTCATTTTTTAAGTGCCCTAGTTTATTGCATTTATATATATATTATAGTATCCTTTTTAGGTTTACTTTTATTTTTATAACTTTTGTTCCTTTTTATGATTTTATTAAGTCTTCTTGTGAGGAGTGCAATGTTATTATCATCATCACTTGAGCTTTCACTCTAGTAGTCCTCTTTGGTTCTAAATGCAATATCCTTCCTGTTTGAAATATTTTACTCTTATTCCTCATGCACTTGAGCTTGCAAGTCATTTCATAAGTCATTAAAAATCCTATGGGTTCTTTATAAGAAAAATTGTTCAAGTTATTTGCTTCTTGGATAGCCATTACTTTTAGATCCCAACTTTTAAAAAGAGATCTTAAAATTTTATGCATTAATTCAATGTTTGTATAGTATTTACCAAGAGCTTTTAAACCATTGATAACATCCGTAAAACGAGTGTACATATCACCATTAGTTTTCCTTGTCTTCATTTTAAACAATTCATAACCATGTATCAAACGATTAATTTTGATTCTTTTACTCTACTTGTGCCTTCATAAGTAACTTCAAGTGTCATAGGTAGAAACATGATTAAACTCATTATTATCTAAAATACAAAATAAAGTATTCATAACTTTAATAATTAAAAAAATATTTTATTTCAAAATTATTTCATTTATTTATCAATTTAGAAGATTTTTGAAAATCAACTTCAATAATGTTTCACAAATCAAAATCTACATAAATTAAGAAAATTCTCATTTTTATTTTCTAGTAAGTGTAGTCCATCCCATTGAACATAGGAGGACAAATGATGGAATGACGCTCTTAGTTTCTCAAAAAAGCTATTAGATCTCTCTTAGGTGTTAATCCAATCGAGAAAACCAAGCCTTAATACCAATTATTAGGATTGTAATGGCACTAAAAGGGAAAGGGTGGGGGTGAATTAATGCTATAGAAAATTTAACCGATTTTAAAAGTTCAACGATAAGTCTATATCAAAAATACAATTAGCAAAAAGAGTGAATAATGGTTGCGAGTAAGTAAATCAAAATGCAACAATAAATCAAGGCAAGAGAAAGAATGCAAATCGATTTATAATGGTTCAGTTGTCCCGATCTATGTCTACTCTCGATTCCTCTTCCCTCGAGGCCACCGACTTTCACTATCGATCTTCTTTCCAATGGATAAAGATCAACTACTCTTATTACAACTCTTTTTCTTTTAATAGGCTCAAGAGAGAACCTCCCCGCTTAGTCTTTTACAAAGGATCTCACACCTCCAACAATTGAGAATCACTTCTAAACTCGAGTAGGAAGAGAGTCAACCAATACTCAAAGATAGAGCTAGAACTATTATAAACTTCACCACTTGTTTCTTGCTTTAATCCAATCCTTGGTCGTGATATTAAATATTCCCAAATGGCTTCAAAATGGAGCTAAGAATAAATCATCAAAAATTTTAAGATTTAGATGATCCTGTAGTCGTAACTTTTGACACAACTATTTCAGACTTTTGGGTAGTACTCCTACTATAAAATTTGAATTCTGGGTGATACTACTGCCACTGCAGGTGGTACCATCATCAGCTACACTGATGGCACAAAATACCCGTCGGTTGTTTGGGGGCTACCACTGCCTAGGCTTGGTAGTACCACCACCCAGGCCTGCTCAAGGTCACTATTTTGGCCTCCTAACGAGCCCAACTCGGTCCCAGTTTAAGCCCAATAGGTTTTTCGATAAGTTAGCATAGTTTTGGTCTAATATCAACTTAATTTAACCTTAAAAGACTTTGATCAACACATAAATAACCCAATCATATTTTTAACATAATCACGAAACTTTTAACACATTGTCCAACATTCCATCATATCATCCAATCATCTGACACTTCTTTCGAACTTCCAACACATCGTCCTTTCCTTTAATATATTGTCCGATCTATTGGTATGTTGACACTCTCACAATATCCGATCTTTTGGTGTAATACTCGATCCTTCTAGAATAATGCTCGTATTGGAAAATATCAATCGGAGCATTATATGCACAGCGAAAATCAAAATAAAATAGGTTTTCCATACAGATCAAAATATCGTGCAAAGATTGGGTCGCAAGAAAGCCATAAAAATTAAAAAAACTACATCATGTGAGAGATTGTTTTACTTAAGGAGATCGTATATCCCTGTATTTTTATATTCGGATGGAGAAGATGAAGGAGGTCAAGCGTTCTCTCCTCTAGCGGTATCCACATGATGGATCTCTGCAGTGAAACTTCTTCAATCTGATCTCATAACTCTTGCATAGAGGGAGGGAAGAGAATAGGAGGAGAAGGCTAGAGTTGCAGCCTATCAACCTTGAGTCTCCCCTCTTATTTATAGAAAGCCACCAAAACCTTAGGGCTCCTACCTTAGTATGTATTGGATATTTATCAAATCACCCACTAATCTTGCATTAGATCTCTATCCAATAATCTCCTTAGGCCTCTAATTGGATCTTAAGCAAGGAGTCCATCAGCATATGGTCTCATCTAATGAGAATAGGGGCTAATTGGATCTTCATTCAATCCTCTATTCAATGAAGTATCCAACATATATGTATGACCCTCTAGGCTCGATATCGAGCTGGCCATGAGTCGCTCTTATCAAAACTCTTTTTGATATAGTGAATTATTATCTCCATAATAATTCACTCGACTCATCGACTATAGACATACTATGCCACTACGTTATAGTCCCCAGACAATACAGGGGGATCAAATCTATTGGACTTGTCTATCCATAGTTACCGTGTATCTATAATCTCTCATCCAACTAATATCCCAAATACCATATATTGGACATGGTACTGTTAGATCATATATGAAATCAGTTTGTATTGCTCTAATCGGATTCTACTAGAAAACTCTTTCTCTCTCAATCTGAATGACCCTGGCCAATGATTTGTTTGAACAAGCACATATGGGATATTCTTCTCGTGATACCAAGAGTGGATGATCCTCTATTGACACTTAATTGCCTCTATAAAGTTGGCTACAAATCCTGATAACCAATTGTACTAGATCTGAAACTTTCAAACCTGTAACTCTAGCATCAAAGAAAGGAGTACTCATATAAGACATCCTTGGTGTCTCAATTCAAAGGACCAGATACATAATTGAGACTATGAAATTATTGTTTGACATTATGTATCATCAACCATAGAACATTCCATAAGCGGATCAATCAGTGAACTCATTCTCTAATGAGCACCTATACTATATCCTTAGTATCTCCATACAAGTGACTATGAGACCAATTGCCTCCATTATATCGATAGATATATAGTACACCGATCTGTCTGGTTATCTCGATATCCCTCTCAAGTAACTTATGACGGATTATTTAGGATCTGAGTTTAAAGGTGAATCGATCTCATTATCGTGATCTCATCACGATCCAATTCTCATTGCAACAAACTAAGGACATCATAATATATATATATAATAGATAATATACTATGAGAATATACTAATATTAATTATAAACAAAAAGATCGTACAATGTGTCACACGTGCCATCACTCACGTGATTGGCTTGTAGGGTACCTGTAACTAGCAATCTCCCACTTGACCTAAAGCGAATCATCTATGTGTCTGATCCCCATCAAACCCCTATGATGCTCAAATACAATATAAGTCAGTGGCTTCATCAGTGGATATACAATGTTATCTTCTGATGGAACTCTTTCCATTGCTATATCTTTTTGGGTCATGATCGCTCTAATCAAATGGACCTCCTCAGAAAAATTTTAATGAGACATGGGTTCCCTTGCTAGAGCTATTGCCCTATCGCTGTCGCAATATATGGGAATTAGCTCCACGCTGCTTAGTATGACTCCCACATCATGATAAACTTCTTCATCCATACCCCTTCTTTTGTTGCTTCTGCTGTAACAAGGTATTCCGCCTCTATGGTTGAGTCAGTAGTAGTATCTTGCTTGGAACTCTTCCAGCTTACTACTCCTCTATTCAAGGTGAAAAATACCCTGAGTTCAACTTGCTATCAACAATGTTGAACTAAAAAGTCGAGTTCATGTACCAACCTAGAGGCTACCTCATTCATATACTAGTAAAAGATCCTTAGACCTTCTCAAGAACTTAAGGATACACTTTACTACCTTCCAGTGTTCTAAACCTGGATCCACCTAATACTTGTTTATGATACTCAGAGCATGTGCTATATCAGGCCTGATACTTAGCATAGTATACATGATAGACTCTATAACTAAAGCATAAGGTATTTTTTCCATATCTACCATTTCTTTAGGAGCTTTCGGGATATACTCCTAGAAATTGATATTTCATGCCTCATCGGTACAAGACCTCTATTAGAATTCTCTATGCCAAACCTATTGACAATGCAGTCTATACACCTAGACTAGGACAAGCCAAACATCCTCTTAGATCTATCTCTATAGTTTCGGATCCCTAAAATATAGGATTCTTCCCCTAAGTCTTTCATGGAGAAGTTTTTGGATAGCCAAATCTTTACTGTGGAGAGCATTCCTCCATCATTCCCAATAATTAGGATATTATCCACATACAATACCAAGAAGATAATAACACTCTCACTTGCCTTCCTATACACACAAGGCTCATCTTCATTCTTAATAAAGTCATAAGATTTTATCGTCTTATCAAATCTTATGTTCCAACTTCGGAAAGCTTGTTTTAGTCCATAAATAGGCTTGAGTAGCTTACACACTTTATTTAGACTCTCTCTAGATAGGAACCCTTCTAGTTGTATCAGATATACCTCCTCCTCAAGGTTACTATTGAGGAATATCATTTTCATATCGATCTGTCAAATCTAATAGTCATAGGATGCTAAAATGGCCAAAAGAATTCTAATTAATTTAAGCATGACTACAGGTGAAAAGGTTTTGTCATAGTCAAACTCCTTATTTTTGACAATATCCTTTAGCTACCAGTCTTACCTTATAGGTCTCTACCTTTCCATCTACTCTGATTTTCTTTTTGAAGATTCATTTGCTGCTGATGGGTACGATACCCTTAGGTACATCCACAAGGTTCCAAACCTTATTATAGTATATGGAATCCATCTCAGAATTCATGGCTTCTTGCCACTTCTTGGAGTCTATACTCATAATAGACTCCTTGTAGGTTTGAGAATCAATATCATGAGAGTCCTCTCCACTGATATGTCACACATATTTTTCAGGAGGGTGAGATACTATGCTAAATCTATGAAAAGTTGGAACTTGTATGTTAGGTACCTAAACAGACTCAGACTCTGCAATGGTGCTTGAGTTAGGTTCTCCAACTATGCTCAACTCTATCTCACTCCCATTGTTTCTACTAAGAATATGTTCCTTCTTAAGGAACACAGCTCTCCTGGTAACAAAGACCTTTTGGTCCTTGGGATGATAGAAGTAATACCCCAAAGTCTCCTTAGGATATCCCAGCATCGTTTCATCCTTGATTCCAACTTGTCAGAGTTGTATCTCCTAATGTGGGCAGGACAGCCACAAATCTTAACCACCTTAAGATTGAACTTCTTTCCTTTCCATATCTCATATGGTGTAGACACTATCGACTTTGATGAAACTCTGTTTAGAAGCTAAGTTGTGGTCTCTGAGACATACCCCAAAATGAGATGGATAGGTCAGTGAAACTCATAGACCACATCATGTTTAACAGCGTGTGATTCTTCCTTTCTGATACACCATTGAGCTAAGGTGTATAAGGAGGTGTTCACTGGAATATAATCTCATTATCCCCGAGGACATGGGTGAACTCCATACTCAAGTACTCTCCTCCTCGATCTGATCAAAGAGTCTTAATACTCTTTCTAATTTGGTTCTTCACCTCATTCTTATATTCCTTGAATTTCTCAAAGGCTTCAGATTTGTACTTCATCAAGCAAACGTGTTCATACCTAGAGAAATCATTAGTGAATGTAATGAAGTATGAGTAACCACCTATAGCTTGAGTCGACATGGGACCACATATATCACTATATATGAGTTCCAATAACTTAGTGGCTCTCTCTCCAGTTTCACTAAAAGGAGAGTTAGTCATCTTCCCACAAAAGCAAGGTTCATAAGTTGCATATTACTCATAGTCAAATGGATCTAAGTATTTATCTTTCAACAACTTTTGAATCCTTTCCTCATATGTATGACCTAGCCTATAATGTCATATGTATGCATTATTCACCTTATCTCTTTTCTTCTTAGACATATTTATATTTATGATGTGTAGAGAAGTGTCTAACACATATAAGTTATTTATAAGGGTCCCTCTAGTGATGATCTCATCTTCCATAATTATTAAATAACTATTATTCTTAAAAACTAATTTATATATACTAATTGTCAAATAAGAGATAGAAATAATATTTTTAATAAAAGAGGAAACAAAATAGCATACATCCAATACAATAATAGCTCCATCAGGCATATGTAGGATAACCTTCCCAGCAGCAATTGCAGCAACTCTTGCTCTATTCCCTATCTCAGGGTTCATCTCGCCTCTAGTCAATCTCCTAGGTCTTGCCAAAACCTACAATGAATTACAGATATGATAAGCACTTATGGTATCCAAACCTATATATTATCATGAAAATCTGACAAGTAGAGACTGATCATGAATATATATGAAGCTTCTCCAAGCTTTTGTTTCGCCTTATTTGCAAGGTAATCCCTAAAGTTCCTCTTTCAATGCCCATCTTGGCCACAGTGGAAGCACTATCATTTGTCCTTTACTGGGTATTTCTTAGCAACCTTTGCCTTACCCGATCTTTGTTTGTCCTTGCCCTTCTTAAGGGTCTTACTAGCCTTCCTTTTCCTATTGGTCTCACTAATATAGAGAACTAACTCCTCTTTCTCGATGGTCTTCTCAGCTTCTCTCAACATATTGAGGAGCTCAGATAGAGTCATCTCAAACTTGTTCATGTTAAAGTTAATAATAACTATGAAAAGAAATTTGGTAGGAACTGAAGTATAAGATCAACATACAGGTTATCTTTTAGGACTATTTTTATACTTCACAAAGCGAGCGATCTCATCCTCGCTTGTTCTTTCCTCTGGTGTGGGCACAATCGTATTAAGGACATATACGATTTTCTCCTTTATGAGACTAATTCTCAAATTACGAATTTGACCAATGAGGTGGTTGGCATCAATATGCCACATAAGGGTTTTGCAAGCGACAAATAAGATATAGCGTAAATAAATAACATGCAGACTTTACAAAAAATACTAGTTAAGATATAGGCTTCTATCTTAATGTGCTCTCACTATTTTCATAGCAAATCGTGTGACACCCTCGACACATGAGACGAAAGTCTTCGGCAAACTCCTAGTGGGGATCGGGATCCAATTAGCATCTTAGTGTAATCTCGAGGGACTTGACCAATTACACTAAGCCCAAAAGGTAGGCAACTCTTGCCAGTCATAAATCCTTATGATTCCCGTCACATTCAGCCTCCAAATCAGTATGATCTTAAGGGACTTGACTAACCATGATATTCAGTTAAGTCATCACCGTCGTTACAAGATAAGTTAGGATGGGGTGAATTAGTGCTTTCGTAAAAACGTCGGTTTGTAAAACTTTATTTAATGAAAATCGATATCGAAAGTGATCTTAACTTAGAGTAAATATAAAATAAAGTGAGTAGTTAAGTAAGCATTAAAACTAAATACTAAAGAAGAGAAGGCACACCAATTTTATAGTGGTTCGGTCCACATGACATACTCCACTCCGGATTCCTCTTCACTCGAGGCCAACGACTTCCACTATTGATCTTTTTCAATGGATGAAGATCAATCATCCCTTATAACTCTATTTCCTTTTCTCAGGCTTGGGAGAAAACCTTTACAACCCTTTATAAGTATTCCCTAATACTCTCCTTAGAACAACATCTAAGCTTCTAGAGAAGGAAACTCAACTTTCTAACAGGTTTTTCTCACTATAAACATTAAGTTTAGGATCTTAGTTCTTGTTATTCAAAGTAAGAAAACTTAGGGTATTTATAGACCTCCAATGGCTTCAAAAGTTAGAGCAAAAAATTTAAATCCTATTTTAGGGTGCGGGCTGTCACAAACTTATGTGGTTTTGCCTAAGTCATGCGGCACCATCACGTATTCATCCACAAAGGTCAACAGCCCTGAAATCTCCTATGGTCCCTTAGGACCTATAATAGAGAAAATGGGTTAGAAAAAGTATTTCTCACGGGATCCATAAGCAATCACTTCAACAAATACTTTATATAGCCAGTGCAAATTATAACTATGGACTTTACAAACTTTAAACAGTCACACACAAAGGATCATGGTCCATTATAGACTAAAGTCTTCACAAGTGTCCACATGACATAACTCTCATTTACAAGTCGAAACCGACCATGAAAGCTAACCAAACTAGGGCTGTCAGGCTTACTACTAGCCTACTACTTGTTGTACATGACATGAATAAAACCTGAAAGACATGGACATACATAAGCATTGCATTGAGTGCCATCTTTATATTTTTGTCTGTGACATTCTCCCCCACTTATTCCTTCGATATCCTTGTCGAAGCCACTGTAGACACTGCATCTCCTTGTTGTTTGTTGAATCTTCAATCTTCTGCTCTAGCTGCAATATGCCTCTTGGCTCTCAGTTGTTCTCTGCCACTATTGTTGTGTAGTTGAACTTTGATCTGTCATACTACTTCAACTCGCCAATGATTGATTCTAATGTCGGGTCCGTTGAGTTGTGCTGATCCTTGTTGATTCTTGCATATCCTTTTGATAATGGAAAAAACCTTCCTTTTTTGTGCTAGTATCTCAAAAATCTCATACCACTTAACATGGGTGGATGCTTGTCGAAGCTTTAACGAGCATCACCTCACAGACTTTAAATTTTTCTTTTTTGATGTCCTTCCTTCATAAAATTTGCTTATCAATTCTTCTTCGACTTAGTTATCACTTTCAAGTAAGTTCGCATCACTTTCACTTTCGATTAATATTCTGTTAGAAAATGAAGTGGACAATTTAATCTCAGTAGCCCCGATCACCAATAGTGATGATTTGATAATTATTGTCTTTAATTAGGTTTCTTTGAAGGGTCTTTGAACTTATGCAGAGATCCTCTATTGGCTAAATAAAAGAATTGGGATAAGTAAGAGAGTTGAGAGGTAAAGTTACTTGACTTTGCTTGCCTCCTCGAGGTTGTACTTTATACATCGAAATGGTTACTGGTCTTTGCGCACTCTTTACTCACATTTCAGAAGCACCCAAAGTATTTGCACTCCTTATATTGAGTTAGCTATTATGATTCACCTTCTCTCTGCCATTGAACTTCCAGAATGCAAGAAGTTTTGCCAAAAAGAGTAAAATTTCATCACAACTTAGAGCAAGTCTTTGATAGTTTTGGTCGCATTTAGGATTGTACCGTTTTCTTCATTATCTTTGCTTTCTACTCCTCTAAGTAGAAAAAATGTACAATACCACGCACTGCCTACTTCATTCCTTAGTCGAGCACTCCTGCATCAACCCGAAGTCCACCCACTTTTGACTATCTTGATGAGAAGCCCGTTAACACTGGTCTTATGAAGTTCTTTGGCCTTTATCCTTTAGTCTTGTCTTAGTACTTGGAGTTTGCCTTTGCATTCACCACCTCCTCAGCCCTTTTCATGACCAATGCTCTCCCTCCATAAGAGCAAAGGATTGATGACTCCACAGAAGTCCCACCTCTACAGTACCATAACACTGTCAAGCCCATGGCATTATTGTCTGTTACCTTGTATCTTCATCTCTTTCTTCATCATCAGTAGATTCACCTCTATAGTAGAGTGGCACTCCTCTGAGTCTACCTCTATTCTGATCGACGCTTTACTTTTAGGTAGTTGAGCCCCTCCAGACTTGTCATCGCTTCCTCGCCCTTTTCGACTATCTATTTTAACACCTCTATGTTCACCGAGCAGTTATCCTTGGTAGGTCGAAGGACATATTGTAACTCTTATGCATGGCCTTTACCATCCTATTGTAGGGCTTGCATCAGTTCTATTCTCCTTAGCATCCTTGGTAGCAATATTCACTTGGCCTTGTCTCTGACTTGTCGAGCTCCCTTAAGAAAATGTGAGGCCTAGAGTAGTCCAACTCATCAATTGCTCCGATCATACCTTTGTATGATTAAGTCCCCACATAGGACTCACTAGTATGTGCACTCAAAATTCTCCCTTGATGGTACATAGTCCCCATATGCTAATTACAAAAGCTTTCATCCAATGCATAATTCGATGCATGTACGGAAGACCCACCTTTGTAGTACCATAGATTCACCCCTTGAATCCATAGTCCTTCTTGCCATTATGTTGTTCACCGAAGTGGAGCTCCTACTAGCTCCTGATCATACCTCTAGTCACGTCCCTCATGGGACTTATCCTACATTTGTTGTATTGTCTCGAATTATTCCACCACGATTCGCTACACCATGTCACCTCTTGGTAACATCTCTGTTGCATTTAAATTCTTATGGGATGAACTCAGACTATGATCTCTCCATGTGTACCCTCTGCTAGCACATCGTATCGTAGGGCCTATACCACCTCCAATTGTATTTGTTCCTTTGGTAATTCACTTTCGCCCACCTGTTCTCGGGTCATACCCGGATGAAGCGTCACTCTAGGATAGTCCGTCACCTACTAGCTCTCGAAGTCCTCGGACTTAATTAAAATTAATGTACTATTGTCAGGATCTTAGGCCTCTATCCCCCACCAACACAATCTTCGCTGGTCACTTCTTTCTTCACGATAACTCGAATGGCAACACTGTGATATATTCTTCAAGAGTACTCACCTCTTCATCCTCTTGCCCCATGTTAAGGCCTTCTAATCCTAACTTTGTCTCTGCAAGTTGAATCACCTTAGTGCCTCTACTAAATACATTTCTGAGACAAGGTACATGTGTCTCGAAGCTCCTTTTGCCTTTGGCACTATGCAAGATGAGTCCACCCCATCAAAATAAAGAACTCATGGAATGACATGATCTCACTCTTGCCTCTACAAGAGTTCATATCCTTGACCTCTATCCAAGGAAAGCTTCGTGCCTCCGCTCCATGTTCCATATTCTATGTCGGCTCCCTTCATACGGCTTGGATACTTCAGTAGGTTCTACCCAAGTTACTTTGCTCCTCGATTTGCATTGAGTTTATGGTGGCTCTTATGCCCACCAATCCATGGGTGAGCACTCCATTGAGTCTAATTTCCATATCGACTCTGAGTGTGCATTCATATGATATTGTCATTGGTTTTTTTTCCCTCACTTGATCTTACAATGCATCTACCACTACATTACCTCATGCGAGATCATGTGATGACTCATTGTCACTTGCTCGGTCCACTACATATGATTCTCCCTCTAGAGAACCAAGATTTATCTATCCTGGATATCTGGCCTGTTGGAATAACTTTTCTCTTTACATCCTTCCCTCTAGATGTTTCAGAGACTACCGTTCCCTTAGACTACTTCATCTTGCTGAATAGACTGTGCATTGTTCTACTCTTACAAATGCAAGCTAGATTACGACTCTTTGCCAATATAGTTCCCGCTACATCCTTTAAGGCCTAGCAACATGTTGAATTTATGACACACTTTAGCCTCCGATGTATATATCCTTCCCATGCTGTAGAGAAATTTTTAATGCTTAATGATAATGAGTTTTGGTCACCTTGGGATGGCCATGGACACTCCATCCTCTATATACAAGCCCTTGCATGAGTACCAAATTATTTGAGTTAGTCATTCCCCTCACCTCTATGAGCTTTGCACAACTCTTATGGTCATTGTGCAGCAAAGGGTTGGTCATTCCTCTAAATGCCAATCATGGAGACTTAATCAGCCTTGATTAAGGCTTAATTATGACCCAATGAGCCATTAATTAAGTTGGCCTAATTACATTCAGAACCAACTCAATTAGAACTCTAAACTACTTCAATCTAGATAAATTATTACAAAGTATGAATCACATGTTATCCGACATGTCATTGGTTCATTCGGCGCTTCGTTCAACCCTTCGGTGCATCATCCTCTCTTACAACATATTGTCCAATCGGCATATTGACCTCCACAAGATCTGATCTCCTTGGCGCAATATTCGATCCTTTTGGCCTAATGCCCAAACTTATGTCATGAAATCTTCTGCCAACACATCGACCACTCTTCTGACATATTCCACTATGGCCAACTATTGATTATTCTTGCTTTAATCAATCTGCCTCTCCTTGATTGAAACTAGTCTATGTCACTCAAATGCTGATTATATCAAAACTTTATCAATTGATTTCATCATCAAAATCCAAGATTCAATATCATCGATATTGGACTAAAAACTCGAATCTGTGTAGCCCTCAACTTGGAGGCTATATCCTCCGTATACCAATAAAAGATCTTTAGTCTTTCACAAGTACTTAAAGATGTCGTTTACTACCTTCCAATGTTTCAAACCCGGATCCGCTTGATACCTGCTCATGACACTCAAAGCATATGCTATATCAACCTGGTACATAGCATAACATATATGATAGACCCTATCGCAAAGGAATAAGGTATCTTATCCATGTCTACTTTTTCTTCATGAGTCTTTGGGGATATACTCCTAGAAAGTAATATTTCATGTCTCATTAGTATGAGACATCTCTTAAAATTTTTAATGTCAAACCTTTTGCCAATGGTATCTATGTACCTCGACTGAAACAAGCGAAGCATCCTCTTGGATATATCTTTAAAGATCTAAATCTCCAAAATATAGTATGCTTCCCCCAAGTCTTTCATCAAGAAGTGTCTAGATAACTAAGATTTAACCATGGAAAACATTCCTATATCATTTACAATAATCAGGATGTCATTCATATATATCACCAAGAAGGTGATAGCGCACCTACTTACCTTCTTATATTTACAGTTGAATCTCAAATTTTGATTATGAAACCAATTAGTGTGTTTATGATTTATATTAGGAAACCTCAATGAGAGCATCACATGTGTAACCAAAATCAAAAGAAAAACTGGTTTTCCATGTAGATCAAATCATCATATAACAGATTAGGGTCGCGAGAAAAATGTAAAAACAAAAAAATCATGATATTTGATAAATTGATTTTTCTTAGAGATATTGTACATCCTTGTATTTCAGATCCGGATGGAGAGGATGAAGGAGGTCAAGCATCCTCCTCTCTAGTGGTATCCATACGATGGATCTCTGCAACAAAACTCTTCCAATCTGAACTCGCAACTATTTCGCAAAGGGGGGGAGGAGAATAGAAGGGGGAGGCCAAAGCTGCAGCCTATCAACCATGAGTCTCCCCTCCTATTTATAGAGAGCCACTAAAACCCTATGGCTCTTACATTAGTAGGTATTAGATCTCCATCCAATAACTCATTAATCTTATATTGGATCTTTATCTAATAATCTCCTTGGGCCTCTAATTATACCTCAATCAAGGAGCCCATCAGCATAGGGTCTCATCTAATGAGAATAGGGGCTAATTGGATCTTCATCTAATCCTCTATTTGCTGAAGCATCCACCATATATATGTGACCCTCTGTGCTTGATACCGAGCTGGTCGTGAGTCACTCCAATCAGAACTCCTTCTGATATAGTAAATTATTATCTCTATAATAATTTACTCGACTGATCGACTATGGACGTACTAGGCCACTATGCCATAGTCCCCAGACGATACAAGGGGGAACGAATCAATCAGACCTATTTGTCCACAGTTATCATATATCTATAATCCCTCATCCAACTAATATCTCAAAGACCATATATTGGACATGGTACTATCAGGTCACATATAGAATCAGTTTGTCTTGTTCTAATCCGATTCTACTGGAGAACTCTTTCTCTCTCAATCTGAATGACCCTGGCTAGGGATTTGTTTGAGCAAGCATATATGAGATATTTCTCTCATGATACCAAGAGTGAATGATCCTCTATTGACACTCAATTGCCTTTGTAAGGTTGGCTATCAATCCCAATAACCAATTGTACCAGATCTAGAGCTTTCCAAATCTATAAGTCTGACGTCAAAGAAAGGAGTACTCATAAAAGGCATCCTTGGAGTCTCAAGTCAAAGGACTAGATACACAAATGGGACTATGGAATCGCTATCTAACATTAGGTATCTTTAACCATACAGCATTCTATAAGCGGATCAATCAGTGAACTCATTCTCCAATAAGCACATGTACTATATCCTTAGTGTCTCCACACAAGTGGCTATAAGACTAACCGCCTCCATCATATGGACGGGTATATAGTACACCAATCTATCTGATTATCTCAATGTCTCTCTCGAGTAACCTATGATCGGGATTATTTAGGATCTGTGTTTAAAGGTGAATCGATCTCATTATCATGATCTCATCACGATCCAATTCTCATTACACAAAGCCAAAGACATTATAATATATATGCTACAGATAATATAATGTGAGAATATGTCAATATTAATCATAAGTAAAAAGATTACACAGTGTATCACACATGTCATCACTCACGTGATTGACTTGCAGGGCACCTGTAACTAGCAAGACACATATGACGAGAATCACAAGGTAGACAACTCTTGTCAATCATCATGGTCTCAACTACTCGACCAACTATGAAGTTTAACTAAGTCATTACCATCGTTACAAGATGAGTCTGATTCGATAGATATGCTCTCGACTACTCGACCAAGTCATACCATGTCCTCAGGTCACCGATGGGTGAGCCTCAAGTGACTCGACCAACTCAACCTATGTCGTAATTCAATTTCTTCCTATAACGATGGAAGAACACGTGGGTCAGTCTTATTGCTTCACGCTTACCAACTTAATATTGGCATAGGAGGGGTTTTCATTTTGTATCGATCTCCTAATATATCGTGTCACACACATATATATTTAATATATATATATATATATATATATATATATATATATTTAGTAGGTGTATAACACATCACATATGCAAGCCATACCAGATGATCATAAGCCGTCACCTAATATGATTAAGTCCAAGCCAATGGGCCTAATCATTCACAATAGAATCTATGTGTGCATCGGCGCATCTCCATGCATTGTGATTGTTGATCTTGTCATCATCGGTTTCGTTGGATCGTCGCATCACCATGCGGCGTGATCTCTTGCCATGATATTGTGGGTCCCGCTATCACCTCTATGCTCCTGTTGTGCCTCTCCATGTAATTACAAATAATCACAAGCACACAGGCCCAACAATAAACGAGAAAAATAGAGGCTCGCAGGCCTCAATAATAATAATAATCATATTACACATATCATAACATATGACTCATGATCATCCATCCACATCATACATCATATCATATGTAGGATTACTATATATATATAATAATTAATTAAACTATTTAATTAATTATTTTTTAAAAATCAAGATATGCTCAGAATTTTCAGAATTGTCAAGGGTATTTTTATAATTCTGGCTGAGATGACAGTCCTCAGAATTTCCAGAATTATTAAGGGTATTTTCAGAATTCTGTACATAGGGCAAGCATTAGAATTTCTCAAATTCTAAGGGGCAGGATCATCCTTTTCTTAAAAGGATTGTCCTAACTCCTCTTGCCCCTCTACGTTACCACAGTCGCCACCCCTGCGCGGGCGAAGGAGCGGCTAGCTCCCGCTCGCACCACCACCGCCGCCCCTCTGAACCGGCCAGGGTGGGCGCCCTGGCGGCAGGTGGCAACCCTTGCGGGCGGCGCTTCTACCCGCAAGTGCCACCCCTGTGGGCTGCTGCCCTTGTGGGCGATCGCTTACAGGCCACTAGCGTCTGCCACCCCTTGCGGGCGTCGTCAGCCTCCCTTGCATGTTGATCCTGGCCGCAGCTGACCGCCTCCTTGCGGGTGGCTAGGCCGTGGTTAGCCACCCCTACAGGGGGCATGGCTGTAGCTAGCCACCCTTGCAGAGGACCTAGCTATGGTTGGCCCCCCCTCTTTCCTCATTGCCTTTGCTATGAAACTGTAGCAATAACGCGTAGAATGATTCTACGCAATTCAATCTCATCACACGCAGTTTAAAACTAATCTTTCGCATGAAAACCTTGGCTCTCATACCACTATTAGGAAACATCAGCGGGAGCATCACATGTGCAGTGGAAATCAAAATAAAAACTGATTTCTCACGCAGATCAAATTATCATGCAAAAGATTGGGGTCGCGAGAAAAAAAATCTGAAAAACCACGATGTGTGAGAGATTGATTTTACCTAGGGAGATCGTATATCCCTGTATTCCAGATCCATATTGAGAGGATGAAGGAGGTCCAGCGTCCTCCTCCCTAGCAGTATCCACACAATGGATCTCTGCAGCAAAACTCTTCAAATCTGAACTCACAACTCTTGCGTAGAGGGGGGGAGGAGAATAGGAGGGGGAGGCCAAAGCTGTAATTTATCAACCATGAGTCTCCCCTCCTATTTATAGAGAGCCACCAAAACCCTAGGGCTCCTACCTTAGTGGGTATTAGATCTTCATCTAATTACCCATTAACCTTGGATTATTGGATCTCTATCCAATAATCTCTTTAGGCCTCTAATTGGGTCTCAATCAAGGAGCCCATCAGCATAGAGTCTCATTTAATGAGAATAGGGGCTAATTGGATCTTCATTCAATCCTCTATTGGCTGAAACATCCACCATATATGTGTGACCCTCTAGGCCCGACACCGAGCTGGCCATGAGTCACACTCATCAAAACTCCTTCTGATATAGTGAATTATTATCTCTATAATAATTCACTCGACTATTCAACTATGGATATAGCATGCCACTACGCCATAGTTCTCATATGGTACAGGGGAGATCTAATCCATCGGACTTGTCTGTCTATAGTTACCATGTATCTATAACCCCTCATCAAACTAATATCCCAAAGATTATATATTGGACATAGTACTATCAGGTTACATACGGAATCAGTTTGTCTTGCTCTAATCGGATTCTACTCGAGAACTTTTCTCTCTCAATCTAAATGACCCTAGCCAGGGATTTGTCTGAGCAAGCACATATGAGATATTCCTCTCATGATACCGAGAGTGAATGACTCTCTATTGACACTCAATTGCCTTCATAAGATTGGCTACTAATCCTGATAACTAGTTGTACCAAATCTGGAGCTTTCCAAACCTGTAAGTCTAGCGTCAAAAAAAGTACTCATACAAGGCATCTTTGGTGTCTCAAATCAAAGGACTAGATACACAACTGGGACTATGGGATCGATGTCTGACATTAGGTATTATTAACTATACAGCATTTCATAAGCGGATCAATTAGTGAACTCATTCTCCAATAAGCACCTGTACTATATCCTTAATGTCTCGATATAAGTGGTTATGAGACTAGCTGTCTCCATCATATGGATAGATATATAATACATCGGTCTATTCGGTTATCTCGATGTCCCTATCGAGTAACCTATGATCGAGATTATTCAGGATATGTATTTAAAGGTGAATCGATCTCATTATCGTGATCTCATCACGATCCAACTCCCATTGCACAGAACTAAGGACATTACAATATATATGTTACAGATAATGTAAGAATATGCCAATATTAATCATAAGCAAAACGATTGCATAACGTATCACATGTGTCATCACTCATGTGATTGACTTGCAGGACACCTGTAACTAGCAATATAGTTGGCATCTGGTGCCACCGAACAAAGCCTGAGAATCTAGGATTTAGCAGTACCACCATCCGGAATAAGCAGTACTATTATCGTCGGCCAGCAGTACCATCGCCCAGGAACCTATAAAAGTATGTTTCAATACTTTTCGTACCATGGGCTATACCATCTTTTGACCTAGTTATTCCCCCTCCTAGGTCAATGAAATGAGCCTCCTAATAGACTCAAATCAATCTTAATTAAGGCTTAATTATGACCCAATAGGCCCTTAATTAAGTTGGCCTAATTACATTCAGAACCAACTCAATTAGAACTATAAACCACTTCAATCTAGATAAATTATTGTAAAGTATTAATCATATATTGTCTGACATGTCATTGGTTCATTCTACGCTTTGTCCAACCATTCGACGCATCATCCTCTCTTATAGCATATTGTCCAATAGGCATGTTGACCTCCACAAGATCTGATTTCCTTGGCGCAATATTTGATCCTTTTGGCCTGATGCCCAAACTTATAGCATAAGGTCTTCTGCCAACACGTCGACTAATCTTCTGACATATTCCACTATGGCCCAACAATTGATTATTCATGCTTTAATCAATCTGCCTCTCCTTGATTGAAGTTAGTCCCGTGTCACTCAAATGTTGATTATATTAAAACTTTATCAATTGATTTCATCATCAAATTTTAAGATTTAATATCATCGATATTGGACTAAAAACTTGAATCTGTGTAACCCTCAACTTGGAGGATGCATCCTCCGTATACCAATAAAAGATCTTTAGTCTTTCTCAAGTACTTAAGGATGTACTTTACTACCTTTCAGTATTTTAAACATGGGTTCGCTTGATACCTTCTCATGACACTCAAAGTATATGTTATATCAAGCCTGGTATATAGCATAGCATATATGATAGACCCTACCGTAAAAAAATAAAGTATCTTATCCATCTCTACCCTTTCTTTAGGAGTCTTTGGGGACATACTCCTAGAAAGTGATATTTCATGCCTCATCAGTATGAGACATCTCTTGAAATTTTCAATGCCAAACCTTTTGCCAATGGTATCTATGTACCTAGACTGAAACAAGTGAATCATCCTCTTAGATATATCTTTATAGATCCGAATCTCCAAAATATAGTATATTTTCCCTAAGTCCTTAATGGAGAAGTGTCTAGATAACTAAGTCTTAACTATAGAAAGCATTCCTACATGATTTCCAATGATCAGGATGTCATCTATATATATCACCAAGAAGGTGATAGTGGACCTACTTACCTTCTTGTATATACTATTGAATCTCGGATTTTGATTATGAAACCAATTAGTGTATTTGTGATCTAAGTGTTAGAGATAAGTGATACAGGATTACCTATGGTTAGGAAAAGCCAAAGTAATAAGGAAGAATCTATCGAAGATGGGGTCAAGATCAGGCATCGAGTCGAGGTTCAGACAATGCTGCGCGAGCTCATCGAGGATTCGCTAAAGTTTATCAGGAGTTCATCAACAGGTTGTTGGGAGGTCTTTAGGAGTTCATCAGAACGATACCAGGAGTTCGCCGAAAGATCAATTGACGTGCTATACAATGAAGATTATGGTTGTAATTATTTGTCTTAAGTATCATAGTTAGAATCATGATTAGAGTTATCTTACTAACTCAATTAGGGGCCAACTGAGTTTAATTTGGGTTTGATTTGAGCTCATGATAGAGCTTATTTCGTTGACGTAGAAAGGAGACAACATAAGGTATACTTAAGTATAAAACAATACTTAAAAGGTACTATTTCGAATATTCTGATAGTAGTATCAGCGGTTGGTGATAGTAGTACCACCCAAGCGACGATGGTATCGCCCTAGGTAGTGGTGGTATCGTCGTCACCCAGTATTTCAGGGCACCAGCAGTAGTATTTCCCGTACCCAGATTTTTTGGAGAATGTTGAATTTCAGCTCTAATTTTTGAAGCCAATTGGGGTCTATAAATACCCAAGTATTATTGCATGGTAAAGCAAGAAGATGAAAGAAAATTTAGTAAAATTCTATTGAATTGGGTTGAGAGCTTCCCGTTTTCTTTCAAGAGTGAATTGTGTAAGTGAAGGGCTGAAATAGAGTTGAAAATATTGATCTCCTAACCCTAAGAAAAGGAGAGTGTAAAGGTTGTTCTCCTGAGCATGTGAAAAGGAGAAAGGTGTACGGGGTATTTAATCTTCGCCCGTGAAAGAAAATCGATAGTGGACACCGGTTGGCCTTATGTGAAGAGGGATTGGGAGTGGCCATAGGTCAAAGTTTTAACTAAACAACTATAAAATCTATGAGCATCACTACCCTTGCCTCTCTTTACTATTGCATTCGAATTTGATTGTTCTTAGCTTATTCTAAAAAAAGCACGAGCATCTTCTTCTGGTTTTCTCTTTACTATTGTTCTCGAACTTTGTCGCTCTCAACTACTTCCAAGAAAAGAACTTATGATTTCAGTTTTACTTAAAGCAATATTTTTCAAATCAAATTTTTTAGCACTAGCACTAATTTACCCCCTCCCTCTTAGTGCCAACTCGATTCTAAAAGTTGGTATCAGAGTGAGTTTACACTTATTTGGACTAATACCTAAACGAGTTAATGACTTCTTTTGGTATTAATAAAGGACACTTTATCACACGTCCTCTTATATTTAATGTGGCAGACTACACATATTACAAAACTATAATGCATACTTTCTTGATTTTGATAGATTTTAAATTATAAAATATTATCAAAAATTGGATTTTAGAAGTTATCCAATCTTATAAATGATTAGAATGATTATGAAAAAAAAGATATTTTACTTAAATGCTAAAGCTATGAATGCTTTATTTTGTGGTATAAACAAAAATGAATTTAATCGAACTTGTGATTCGACTTTTGATATATGGCCCACATTAAAAGTCAGACACGAAAGCACAAGTAAATTAAAGGAATAAAAAATACATGAAATAACTTGCAAAGAAGAACATAATAATAACCTTCCAAAGAATAGAAAGGATTTGACGTTGAGAACATAAGAAGAACACATTCCAAAGAATAGGAATGATATTGAACTGAGAACAACATATGACTCCTCGAGTGAAACCTCGAGTGATGACGACTATTACTTTATACTTATGATACAAGAACCTAGAAAATTCATGAAAAAAAATAAAAAACATAAAAATGAACTTTAAAATGATACAACCTCTTGCTATGAACGCAAGAAGCCAGGGCACTCCGATGATTAAGAGGATAACTAAGAAGAAGTGGCAAACTACACACTCATGGCCATCCATGATGAGGTAAGTAACTCTTCCGAAGCCTCCTTTACTTTTGAAGAGTTGTTAAATGCCCTTCATGAATTATTCGATGAGTATAAAAAGATTAGCAAAACTTATAATCACTCAAAAAGGATTATGCTTTACTTCCTAATAAACTTAAAACTTTGTATGATACATCAATACCATGTACTTCTTGCTCAAAATGTGAAATGCTAGATGAAATTAAAAAGAAAAATGTCATATTAGAATAAACCTTAGAAAAGTTTAAGATAGGCAACAAATCTCTAAATATAATCATTGTTGATGAGGGTCATGTTCATAAGGATGATATTAGCTTTGTGGGTAATACTCATCAAAAGCTAACTATCTTTATCAAATGACCCACATTATATTTCTTTACCCAAAAACAAATGTAATTTTTGTGGTAAACTTGGATATTTTGCCTATAGATGCTCATTTAGAACATATAGTCCATACAAGTTGATTTGGGTTCCTAAAAGAATCATAAACAACTAAATGCAATTAGTAAAATTAGGAAAAACCTTTCACGAGGGACCTAAAATCAAATAAGTACCTAAACCAAAACCTCCTTCATTATAGTTTTGTTTGCTAATAAAGGCTAAGAGCACAAAATGATAGTTGATGTTCAAGGGACATGACTTGAGATCTAAAATACTTTTTAAGCTCACTAGAATAAATAACAATAATAAGAAATTTTAATAGAATTAAAATTATTGGTAATAAATCTTTTGATGATTCATGGTTAAACAATTAATCTTGATTACGTTTCGATGATGCATGGCTTATGCATAGCTAAAGCATACTAGTACAAAAATGAATTAGACTAAATAACCTTAGCTATTTTTAATAAAAAAATTATCTACGTTGAAATTTTTTTGAAAAGCAATTTAAAATGATTTTTTAAGAGATGATTGACTCATTAATGTACAAGGACAAACAAACAATAAAAAATTATTGTCTTCATCTCAAAATATAAGTTTTCACTTTCATTAGAAGTGTGACTTTTAGATAGGATTGATAGTTTGAATATTATGTTGAAAAAATTATTGGCTTATATGTTGGTTGATTTAAATGTAAATGTTATCGTTGAATGGTTGATTTAAAGGTTAGGATAATTGAATGTTATATGATTATGTATTGACCTAAAATAGGTTGTATGTTGTATGATTGAATGATAGATTGTTCTTGAATTGGGGCTTGTAATAAAGCAAAATAAATAAAAAAATTTGAAATGAGCATCGTAACTCACTGCACTAAGTATAAAGAATTAGACTCACTTAAGAAAGAAAAATCATTATAATTAAAATAAATTGAAGCTCTAGTTTGAAAATAGCTTATTGTTGATCTTGATAATTTCTTTTGAAATGATACTTGGGATTCGGTTTTAAATGACAATGCATGAATTTGGCATAAAAGATACAGGCATTCTTGCATAAAATAAATTACATAAATTGAAACACAAAACGAAATGTGTTTTTTTTTTATCTTTATCCTATCAAGTTTTTAATAAGAGATAAAAGTAATGAATCTATGTATCTCATTATTTATGAATCTCTTAAACTATGAAAGAGATTTTGATGACTTGATGAACTTGAATAAGTTATTATCCAAATCATGATCTTGATATTTTGAAAATTATAACTTGAGATCTTTATATAAATCAAAATTATTCACTATAATTCTTTCATTTTTATTAAAAAATTATCTAAATGAATCAAGATTATTTTTTATTTGATCTCCTAAGACTCATTTTAGTTATTTACAAAAAAAAGAGATTTGTTAAAATAAATCATGTCTTTTGGTACTTACGAATTGATCTATCATATTATATCCTTAATGATATGCTTTTTACCATATAATCCCTTTGTACTTATGATTGTAATTAGAATCATTATTTTTCTTTTTGATAATAACTAAGAGAGAGAAAATTAGGAATGTTAAACCTTCCAAATGCATGATTTACTATCATATTATTTTTTTTTTAGTTTTGAGCCTCTTCTTGAAATCTACATGAAATGATATTAATCTTCTAAATGCATAATATCGGATTTCTCGGCCTTTGTAAATTGAACTCTCTTTTGAAATGATTTCATATCATTCTTTCCTCTTAAAATTTATAAAAGAAAAAAATGTGATTCAAGATTTTTGTGATGCTCAATATATGATTCATGAAATCTCTTCTGAAGCCTCTCTCTTAAAAAATATATTTTGATTCTTGGATTCATGAATATTTAATGCAATGCTTTCAAATGTATCCCCCCCCTTGATATTTGATTTTTTTTATATTTAATCTTTGATTCTTAGACTTTTTGATATATTTGACACCCTTTTTTCTTCTTCTTCTTCTTCCTCTTATTCTTCTTTTTTTTCTTATATTTTATTTATAAAGGGGGAGAAAAAAATTTGATATAGCATTTGTGATGAATAAAATCCTCTCTTTATTCTTCTTCTTATTTTACAAAGAGGGAGAAATCGAATAAATTCCTCTCTTTATATGATGAAATATGTGTTGAACACTTAGTGTTCAAATATGTGGTGAATATTTCTCACTTTTATTGATAACTAAGAGGGAAAAATGATATGATTGATGACATAAGTGAAATATTATTTTAAAAATTTTGAAATGTTTAAAATATATTCTTATTTCAAATTATAATCTTTGAAATATTTTAAACATATTCCTGTTTGAAATTTTTATCATGAGATAAACATTTATTTAGAAATGGTATGTTGAACATTTCTTTTTTTGTTAATGATAAAGGGGGAGAAATAATATATTGATGATAAATGATATATTTGAATATTTATGATAAATATTTAAATATGATAAATGTTCAAATATGATGAACATTTATGATAAATGTTTAAATATAAGTTAAACATTTCTCTTTTTTGTTGATGACTAAGGGGGAGAAATGTTATATTGATGATGCTTGTTTTGAAATATTTATCATGTGAAATATATGTTATTTGACATTTTTACCACGTGACTAAAAAAGGATGAATGTTTGTTATTAAAAATTTTATCATGTATATGGTTAAATTGTTAAAGTTTCAATGTTTAGTCAAAACGATCAAATTACTACATTGAATTTAAAGGTAATTGTTTCTTTTGAATTCAAAATTGTTCAAATTTAAATATGACATATGGATAGGGGGAGTTAAGGTTAACTCCGTTATCAATTAGTTGTCATCATCAAAAAGGGGGAGATTGTTGAATCTCGAATTTTGATGATGAAATCAATTGGTGTGTTTATGAACTAACCTATCTATTGGAAAAAAGTGATATATGATTAACTACGACTGGGAAAAGGTAAAGCAATTAAGGAAAAATCTGTCATTGGGTCGGAGTCAAGATCGGGCATTGGACCGGAGTTCGGATGATGTGATGGGAGCTCGCTGGGGGTTCGCCGGAGATTGCCAGGAGTTTGCCAACATGTTGTCAGGAGCTCGCCAAGAGTTTGTCAAAAGGATGCAAGGAGTTCGCCGGTATGAGATCAGGAGCTCGCCAGGGGTTCGCCGGAAGGATCCCAAGAAGATGGATTGACATGCCGGACAACGAAGATTATGGTTGTAATTTTTTGTCTTAACTATCATAGTTAGTATCATGATTAGAGTTAGTTTTACTAACTTAACTAAGGGCCAACTAGGTCTAATTGGGCATAATTTGAGCTTATGATAGAGCTCATTTCGTTGACCTAGAAAGGGATCAATAAAAAGTACACTCAGTATGAAATAGTACTTAAAAGGTACTATTTCATGTATCCCGATAGTAGTATCGCCGTCGATAGGCGATAGTGGTACCACCCTAGGCGATGGTAATACCATCGTCGCCCAGTTTTTTAGGGCACCAATGGTAATACCACTCGTACCCAGATTTTTTGGAGAATGTTGAATTTTGGCTCCAAATTTCGAAGCCAATTGGAGTTTGTAAATACCCCAAATATTCTTACATAGAAAAATAAGAAAGTGAAAGAAAATTTGGTATAATTATGTTGAATTGTGTTGAGAGCTTCTCTTTTTCTTTTAAGAGTGAATTGTGTAGGAGAAGGGCTGAAATTGAGTTGTAAAGGTTAATCTCCTAACCCTAAGAAAAGGAGAGTGTAAAGGTTATTTTCCTAAGCTTATGAAAAGGAGAAAGGTATAATGAGTATTTGATTTTCAACTCTGAAAGAAGATCGATAGTGGACATCGGTTAGCCTCATATGAAGAGGGATCGAGAGTAGACATAGGTCAACATTTTGACCGAACCACTATAAAATCTTAGAGCATCTCTACCCTTGCCTCTCTTTACTATTGTATTCAAATTTGATTATTCTTAATTAGCTATGAGAAAAGCATGAGCATCTTCTTTCGATTTTATCTTTACTATTGTTTTTGAACTTTGTCGCTCTCAACTACTTCCAAGAAAAGAACTTATAATTTTGATTTTACTTTAAGCAATATTTTTTAAACTGCCAACTCGATCCTCACATATATAAGGCTTATCTTCATTCTTACTGAAGTCATAAGATTTGATTGTCTCATCAAATCTTATGTTTTAATTTTAAGAAGCTTGCTTCAGTCCATAGATAGACTCGAGCAACTTGCATACCTTATTTGGACATTCCTTGGACACGAATCCCTTAAGGTATATCAAATATACCTCCTCCTCAATGTTGTCATTAAGGAATTCAATTTTCATATCCATCCGCTAGATCTCATAGTCATAGTGTGCTGCAATAGTCAACAGAATTTTGATGGATTTCGATAGGGCTATGGGTGAGAATGTTTCATCATATTCAACACCTTGCCTTTGACGATACCTCTTAGCCACTAACTTTGCATTATAGGTCTCCATATTTCCATATGCTATGATTTTCTTCTTGAAGATCCATTTGCAACCGATGGATATGACACCCTCAGGTGCATCAACAAAGTTCCAAACATCATTGGAGTATATAGAATTCATATTAGAATTCATGACTTCTTGCCTCTTCCCAGAGTTTATGCCCATAATAGTCTCCTCGTAATGTGAGGATCAATATCTTGAGTGTCATTTTAATAATATATCTCACATATCTATTAGGAGGGTGGGACACTTTTTCTGGCCTATACAAAGTTGGAATTTGTGTGCTAGGTACTTGAACAGACTTTGCCTCCAGAATTGTGCTTGAGCTAGGTTCTCAAACCTCACTTAATTCTATCATGCTCCCACTGTTTCCACGAATAATATGCTCCTTTTTAAGGAACACGTTCCTCTTGATAATAAGGACCTTTTAGTCCTCGGAATAATATAAATAAGACTCATAAGTTTTCTTGGAATATCCCACAAAATTATACTACTCCGTTCTTGATTCCAACTTATTGATATTATGTCTTCTAATGTGAGCAGGGCAGGCCCAAATTTTAATATTTTAAGATCAAATTTTTTTCATTTGCATATCTCATATGGTGTAAGCACTACCAACTTAGTTGAAGAATGTAAGCTATAATCTACAGGGTATATCCCTATAATAAGATAGGTAGGTTGACAAAATTCATCATGGGCTGTACCATATTTAATAGCATGTGATTCCTTCTTTATGATACACCATTGAACTGATGTATATAAAAAGGTGTCTATTAAGATAGAATCTCATGGTTCCTGAGGAAACGGGTGAACTTTGTACTCAAGTACTCTCCACTTCAATCTGATCGAAAAGTTTTAATATTTTTTTTAGTTTAGTTCTCTACTTTAGTCTATTAAATATCAAAGATGATTCGATATTTTATGTTTAGGAAACTAGATTTTATTTTTATTTTTTTGCTATGTATGTGATGATTTTTAAGATTTTATAACAGTAACCTCTTCTTTGTTGTTGCCCATCTTCTAATAAATATGTAAGATGAAAAATGTCAGCAAAAGTTATCATAATAATATTATAAATATAATTAGTATGGTTACATTTGTAAAATTTGATCTTTCCACCTTTAGAAGGGTTAGACGATCATCGGCCTTGTAGATTTTCATTGTTTACCTCTAATGTCTTAAAATCCTTTATGTAACTTTCTCTTTCTAAAGTAATATGTATTACATTTTAAGACTTGATATACTTTAAACCTATATAGCATATGGAATACCAGCATAGTAGTCCTTGATTGATCCTTTCGGATATTATGTGTAATAAAATGTTACGGAAGGATCATTGTGGTAGATGTTGTCTTTCTTTAGACAGAGGAGCACAAGATGCACAGTCAATAATCTTTGAGTATCTTATATATTTGTTTATAATTTTATCTTTCTTCTTTTTACACTTAGCGAATTCTTCTCAAGATGCCATATGTGTGTCATACAAATAAATTAATATATTAAATTAGAAAAATATTTTAAATAGATAAATGAGAAACCTTATATTATTGTACCTTAATTATATTATCAACTAGTAGTAGATTGGACTCAATAGGAATCCTATTGAAATAAACATTTGACATACCTATATAATAAGTATGAATAAATTTAACAAACACATTAATATCTCTAAATGAAAAATTATTTATAAATAAATACCTACCTTATCCTCAATTATCAACTTCAACCTTATGTCGATAACCATTGCTAACACTTATCCGACCCTATTTTCATTATCGAGGATGATCCATATCCACATGATCTTATAGTTATATCTTAAAAATTTAATAAAATTAAGAATCAAAATTAATCTATAGTGGACTTTTCATATGCATGTAAAAAAAAGTGATTTAGCTTACCATCAATATATATACACACCCTCTTAGATATTCAATCATCTCCGTACTATCCTCAAATTTGAACTTCTTTCTCTAAACACCGATAGTTGGATGGCGATATAAGAATGAATAACCATTGTCCAATTATAGTTAGTCAATGAATCCAAATCATCCATGTAAAATAGTAATGCTAGGGTGAAGTATAATTGGTTTGAGATAAAATATAAATAAATATATATATAATATGTAATCAATAAAATTCGACAATGTTAACATCATCACCACTTGAAATCAACCTGTATATTAAATTTTCTATATTTTGTCTACTAGATAGTTGTTCTCTAAATAATTTCTCAAGCATGTAATCGATAAGTCATTGTTTTAGCATCTATGACTTGTTTATGATTAGGAACCTCTAAAATCAAAGCAACATCATTTACTCTAAACTTAATTGTGACACCACCAAACATAAAAATGAATCTCTCGATCTAATATACATAACATATTGTAGGAATGTTAGGAATATTTACTATATAACAAAAAGTATTCTGAACATGTAGATGAGACATAATAGGGGAGATGAATATTATGTGGCCTCGATTCAAACACTCAATTTATAAAAAAAAAAATCTAAAATGGTTGATGTGACTATGATCATTGGCTGTGTATTGTAAACAGAGTGACATGATAGTTGAGGACGCACAAGGTAGTGAAGGAGAGGGCGACGAAGGAGGAATTTGATTTTACCTCCCAAAAAATATTTAATTAGTTATCTAACATAATAATGATTAAAATAAATCAGTAAGTGATGAAATATATTTTCTGTTGTAGGTAACTTCATGTACTAACAAGAACTAAAGATTAATATAAAATTAAATATAAATCTACCTCAAGTTTCATATATTGATGATCATCATGTGTGGTCACATATTCTTTAATATAATCTAATGCTGGCTGAATTAGCTTATGATCTATCACTAATTTCTCGCACACTTGCTCGGCAAATAATACAAAGTCATGATCTATCACTAATATTCAAAGACATTCTTGTGTACTAAACCATCATTTTGGTGGTGTTATAGTATTGAAACGCAAGTGCCGCAACAAATGAATCAAATAGGATGGTTCCAAAATCATATTAATTATTTACTAAGAATTTCTTAATTCTATCAACTCAATCATCCATAATTATTGGATTTTACCAAAATAAATTACAAGCACTAATAACATTGATAAATATATAGAGACTACTGGAGAGGAAGTAAATGTGATATGGAAGAGAACTCGACAAGTGAAGTCATATGATGCTAATAGCTTAGTGCTTGATGATGCTGTTGACGAAGGCATTGCCACATCCAACATATTGGAGATGAGAGGAGCGACTTGATGCTTGGTAATATCACCGACGAAGTCGTTATCGAGTTGAACACTCCATAGAGCAGAGGAGGTCAATGTCACTTGGTGATGTTGTCGACGAAGTCACTATTGAGTTCGACATGCCAAAGAGGAGATGAGGTCGTCGCTTGGTGATGTCGCCTATGAAGTCATTGTGAAGAAGTCGATGTTGAAGAGGGGGGGATGTTGTTATCATTCGTCATTGGAGAGGAGACAAGTTTGTGACATATAATCAGTGCCGACAAATCATCATTAGAGAGGAGCTGAGTACTTTGTTGCTCATCGTTTGTCATCAGAGAGGAGCATAGGAGAGTTCTTCGTTGAAGAGCAGAGCACTGGTTGCTGTTGCCTCCATTATGTTTGGTGTAATCCTCCTTTGCAATTTACCTCAAAGTCGACCCAACTCAAAACCCAACCTGATCTAGTTTGTAGGATCCAACCCGAATTGATTGGACTCAAATCGAGATTTCGATCGGAATGAACTAATAGGTTTGAATCAAGCTAATAGGTTTAATAAAAATCAAGCAATCAGTTTAATAAAAATGATCATCCTAAGTTTAAGGATGTTTTTGATATTTTAATAAAAATAATATCCTCGGTAGAGATAAACTATGTGGTGTCCTCCTATAAAACTTAATTATTATTATTTTTTGATAAATTATCAAAGATATTGGTAAAACAGATAATAATCGTGAAAGAGTTCATTTTCAAAGGATCGAATGCTCATAACTCGAACAGGGTTTGGTGCCATGGCCACGCTCCAGAACACCCGTAAGACCTTGGGAGTGGTGCACTCGTATCTTTAGCCAGCGCGCCGCCCACTTCAGGATGGTGCGCCGAGTCACTACCAAACAAAACACCATTGTTCCCCTCCGCCGACCAGCACCCCTCCTTTCTGGTGACCACCACCTCCGCCACTTCCTCGTCTGTGATGGCCTTCTCCGCCGACGCTTCATCCCCTAAGAAGGACTCTCCCTTCCCCGCAGTGCTCGCCGCCTTCGCTGCGGCAGAGGCGGCGGTGTCCCGCTGTCAGTCACCTTCCCCCTCGCCGGAAAGATCCGCTTCCCTGCTTTCCCTACCGGGGTCTCTCCCGCCACCGCTGCCCTCCTCCTCCGCCTCCCGCCGACTGGCGGCCCCCATATGGACCCACGAGGAGACCCTTGCCCTCATCGGCGCCTACCGTGACAAGTGGTACGCCTTGCGTCGCGGCAACCTCCGCGCCTCCCACTGGCACGACGTCGCCGACGACGTCGCCGATCGCTGCCCCTCCGGCCCCTCTCCGCCCAAGACCTCCGTACAGTGCCGCCACAAGGTCGAGAAGCTCCGCTAGCGCTACCGCAGCGAGCGCCACAAGTCCCTCCAGCTCGACACCTCCCTACCTCCCTCCTCCTGGGTCTACTTCCCAAGATGGACGCCATGGAGCACGGTGGCAGCGTAGAAGTAGGCGAACCCCACCGACCGTCTGCCTGCCAATCCCCAGCCCCGCACCACCCGCCCTCCTCCGATGACGAAGAGAATGACGACTACGAGCACCGCGGCGCTGGCGGCGGGAGCAACACCCGTAGTCTATACCATCTCATGACCAACGGCGGCGGCGCGATCGGTGAGCTCGGATTCACGATCCCCAAGTCAGTGCGGTCCAAGGTCTATAGAGCTGACGCAAGGGTCGCGCCGAACCCTAGCATGAACCCTAACGCCACCACCCGCTTCTTTAAGGGTTTCAGCGGCGTGCGGGCCGTGATGGAGGAGATGCGGCGCAAGATGGAGAAGAAGAGGAGGAGGAGGAGGAGGAGGATGGAGATGGAGTCGAGTGCGGTCAGGGAAATAGCGTCGGCGCTGAGAAAGCTGGGTGATGGGTGCCTGAGGATGGAACAAAGGAAGATGGAGATGGCGCGGGAGATAGAGAAGGAGAGGATGGAGATTGAGCTAAAGCGCACGGAGCTTATTCTCGACTCAGCGCCGCATCTTCGATGCGTTCTTGAGGGGCCCCTCCGGGAAGAAGCGGGCGAAGGTGTCGCCCGAGGATTGACAAGGTCCTCACCTTGGAACAGTGTGACTTGCGGGCTGCTCTTCGATTGCTGTTATTTGCTTTTGGGTCATTGAACGACATTTTAAACTATGGCATTTGATAAAGGTAAAACTAGTGTTAGTTTTCCTCTTTTCTACTTTTCCTTCTTCTGTAGAGATAGTAAAGGTAGAACTAGTTTTAGTTTGGTTCGTTATGAATTGGCATTTGATAAACTTCTCTATTTTGGCTTTGGAAGCTTCTACAAGAAGTTCCTGAGCCTCTCCCTTTTCTCTTGTGCATTTCAGAAGTGAATCACTGTTAACAGCATGTGATGGTCTTCTTGCTATTCTATCATTTGGTTCATCATGGCATCACAAAAATTTATCTTGACTCAAAGAATACATTCTCATCTGGCTGATGGGAGTCATGTTCCAAACAAAATTATCCTGAATTAAAGAATAATTTCTGAGCTGAATGATTGAAGCCAGATTGATGTTGAATATATAAATGTAGGAATGTTACACCTTCTTTATCATGCTCCTATTGTTTAGTTGAATGAGAGTGCCAGTGTTACCTTACTGTCCTTTTTCTTTTATCTATTTTCTCTTGCAGAAATTTAGTTGAGTGAGTCGCAAGTAAATTCTCCTCACATGTCCAGACTCTTATACAGATGAAATGTATTAATAAGGCAAATATCTTGGCTACAATTTCTGCTTTATAGCAGCAACTAAGTTGTCTTCACATTTCCAGAACTTCTAACCATGGAGATGTATTAAGAAGGAAATTATCTTGGCATTTCAGAAGCTGATGCTTCTTATGAACTTTAGCAGCTGCACTTTCTGCTTTATTTGATTTGCCCACCCTTGTGTTTTCACTTTCATCAACTATATTAAGATTTATGCATGCAAGGGAACACCTCAATTATAACTTCTAAATGCTGCATCCTCTTTATCATCATTTCTTTCTGAATTAAGAATTACTCAAACTTCAATGAATGGTTTTACTCTATTCTGCATGCCGTTCACATGGAACCTTTCCCCTCTTCGGCCTTCAAAGTTCCCATTTGAATATTTGCTACTACCACCAAGATGCAACGGCCGCTCATGGGGCTCGCGCCCTAGGTTTTGCGGCGACCGTCGCGCCCTCCTACTCATCGAGGCTTGGCGCTCGCCCCGATGGCCGGGTGTGGGTCACGCGCTTCAGCGCCATCCATTTTCGGGGATGACCTAGTTGATGTCTGTTACTCATATTTTCTATTTTAGGATCTTGCTTTACCATAAAACATGTGTATTTCCTTCGGTAATTCTTTCTTTTGTTGATGGCCTCGCCTCTTCAATCTGTCTGAAATTTGGACTTTTCTTGTGATATCTTATTTGAGGCAAATTTTCTTTATGATATTTATGAAATATATTATAACGTGTATAAGATTTCGAAGCAATGTTGTAAGAAGCATGGAATACATATGTGGCCTCAGAATGCCCAAAAGTGATCTATTTACTTTATGGAAAGGACAACTTTAACCAATGGGTTAATGCAGAGATATATGTCTGCTTCTTTTGTTGGTTTTTGGTTAGTGCTTAAATGATCTTTTACTTGAAAATGCAAGGTTCGTAATTTCATACCGTACTACCACAAACTTAGTTGGTTTTGCTTAAGTCGTGTGGCATCATCGTGTGTCTATACGCAAAGGTCAGCCTTCCCGAAATCTCCTATGGTCTCTTAGGACCTACAAAAGAGAAAACGGGTTAGAGAGAGCGTTTCGCACAGGATCCACAAACAATCATTTCAGTAAACACTTTATATAGCCAATACAAATTACACCATGAACTTTACAAACTCTAAACGGTCGCACATAAAGGATCACGATCCATTATAGACCAAAGTCTTCATAAGTGTTCACATGACAACTCTCATTTACAAGTCGAAACCGGCCACAAAAGCTAACCAAACTAGGGCTGCCAAGCTTATTGCTAGCCCGCTACTTATTGTACAAAGTATGAACAAAACCCGAAAGACACATACATGAGAATTACATTGAGCACTCTCTTTATGTTTTTGCTCGTGACATTCTCCCCCACTTATTCCTTTGACGTCCTCGTCGAAGTTGTTGAAGACGCTGTATCTTCTTGTCTTTTGCTGAATCTTTAATCTTTTGCTCTGGTTGCAACACACCTCTTGGCTCTCCACCGCTGTTGTTGAGTAGTCGAACTTTGATCCGATATGTTGCTTCAATTCGCCAATGACTGACTCAGGTGTGGGGTCGGCTGAGTTTTGTTGATCCTTGTTGATTCTTATAGATTCTTGTAGATCCTTTTGATAAAGGAAAAGACCTTCTTTGTTTTCCGCCGCTTAAACTGAGTGGATGCTTGTTGGAGCTTTAACGAGCATCATCTCACAGGCTTTGAAGTTTTGAGGTCCTTTCTTTACAAAATTCGTCTATTGATTCTTCTTCAACTTAGTTGTCGCTTCCAAGTAGGTTCGCATCACTTTCGCTTTCGATTGACATTCTGTTGGGAAATGAAGCGGACAATCTACTCTCAGTAGCACCAATCACCAATGGTGAGGATTTGATAACTTTTGTCTTTCATTAGGTTTCTTCAAAGGGTCTTTGAACTTGTGTAGAGCTTCTCTGCTAGATAAATAAGAGAACTGGGGTACTCGGTTTCGCCTTAAGAGCTGAGAAGATAAAGTTACTTGACTTCACCCGTGTCCTTGAGGTTGTACTTCATGCATCAAGCTGGTTACTAGTATTCACCCACTCTTTTCTCACACTTTAAGTATCCGAAGTGTTTGCACTCCTTGTATTGAGTTAGCTACTGTGATTCACCTTCTCTCTACTATTGAACTTCCGAAATGCAAGAAGTTCTGCTCGAAATGAGCAAAATTTCACCCCAACTTGGAGCAAGTCTTTGATATTTTTGGTCGCCTTTAGGATTATACCGTCTTCTCCATCATCTTTGTCACCTACTCCTCTGAGTAGAAAAGGGATAACACCACGTACTGCCTACTTTGTTCCTTGGTCGAGCATTCCTGTATCAACCCGAAATCCCTCACTTTCGGCTATCTTGATAAGAAGCCCGTTGACACCGATCTTATAAAGTTCCTTGGCCTCTACCCTTCAGCCTTGTCCTGGTACTTGGAGTTTACCTTTGCATTCTCCACTTCCTCGGTCCCTTTCACGACTAACGCTCTCCCTACATGAGAGCAAAGAATCGATGACTCCACGGAAGTCTCGCCTCTGCGAGTACCATGGCGTTGCCTAGCCTATTCACTACTATCCGTTGCCTTGCATCTGCGTCCCATTCTTCGTAATCGGTAGATCCGCCTCTGTGGCACTATGACACTCCTCTAAGTCCACCTCTGTTATGAACGATGCTTAGCTTTTTGGGTAGCTGAGCCCCTTTGGACTCGTCGTTTCTTTCTCGCCCCTGTCGACCACCTGCTTCAATACCTATGTGTTCTTTGAGCAATTCTCCTTGGTCGATGGAAAGACAGACAACAACTCCTATGCATGGCCTCCGTAATCGTTAGCTTCCTTGGTAGCAATGTTCGCTTACTCGACCTTGTCCTCTGACTTGCTGGGCTCCCTTAAGCGAATATAAGCACTAGAGCAGTCTAACTCTCCAGCTGTTTCGATTATACCTCTGTATGATCAAGTCATCCCATGAGACTTATTGGTACTTACACTCAGAATTCTCTCTCGATGGTACACAATCCCCAAATGCTGATGACCAAGGCTTTCATCTGATATAAGATTCGATGCACACTCGGAGACCTGCCTCTGTGGTACCATGACATTTATTCATTGAATCCATAGCCCTTCTTGTCGTTGTATTGTTCATCAAAGTGGAGCTTCTAATAGATCCTGATCATACCTTGACATGCTCACGTCCCTCATGGGACTTATCCCGCGTGCGTTGTATTGCCTCGAACTATTCCACCATGATCCGTTGCACCATGTCGCCTCTTGGTGACATCTTTATTGCATTTAGATTCTTGTGGGATGAACTCGGATTACAATCTCTCCATGTGTGGCCTCTGCCGGCACATCATAGGGCCTCCGCAACCTCCGATTGTGTTCGCTTCTTTGGCAATTAACTTTCGCCCACCCATTCTCGGGTCACACCCGGACGAAGCATCGCTCAAGGATAATCCGTCGCTTAGTAGCTCTCGAAATCCACAGATTTCGTTGAAAATGGTGCACTATTGTTTGGATCCTGGGCCTCTATCCCCCACTAGCACAATCTCCATTGTGCACCGCTTTCTTCATGACAACTAATGGTAGCACTGTGACATATTCTTCAAAAGTACCTGCCTCTATGTCTTTTTGCCCCATGCTAAGACCTTTTGATCCCAACTTCACTTTCGCAAGTTGAATCACCTTAGTTCCTCTGTCAAATGCATCTCTTCGTCTTTGGCACCATGCAGGATGAGTCCGCCCCATCATAATGAAGAACCCATGGAACGACATGATCCTACTCTTGCCTCTACAAGAATTCATGTCCTTGACCTCTGTCCAATGAAAGCTTCGTGCCTCTACTCCATGTTCCATCTTCTTATGCCCAGGGAGTTGTTCTTATATGCTAAAGAAGAAGATCAGACTTTAGGTGCGCCTGTCGACTCTGACGTGAGAGTTGTTTTCTTACTTTTCTTAGATTAGTGGTTGCTTGGCCCTAGGGGAGTTTCTTATTGTCTAGTGGTTACTTGGCGCATTCCTACTTCTGTTTGTCATTCTTATCTGCATAATATAAATGTAATATCAAAACCTTCTACATGTCCCTTCATGCGGCTTGGATACTTTAGCAAGTTCTACTCAAGTTGTTTTGCTCCTCGATTTGCATTGAGTTGATGGTGGCCTTCACGCCCACCATTCCACAGGTCAGCCATCTGTTGAGTCCAATTTTCACATCGGTTCTAAGTGTGTCTTTATTTGATGTTGCTATGGTCGCTCTCCCACTTGATCTTGAAATGCATCCACTAATGAATTACCTCATACGAGATCATGCGCGACTCCTCGCTGCTTGTTTGGTCTGTTGAGCTTTGTGGAGTTGTTGTCTTGAGATACTCCTTAACATGTGCGGTCCACTGCACATGATTCTCCCTTTGGAGAACCAGGACTTATCCCTCCTGGATATCTGTCATGTTGGAGCAACTTTCCTCTTCACATTCTTTCCTTTGAAAGTTTCGGATACCACCATCCCCTTGGACTACTCCGCCTTGCTGAACAAACTGTGCATTGTTCTGTTACCGCAAATTCACTTGCTAGATTGCGACTCTTCGCTAATACAATCCCCACTGCACCCTCCAACGCCTAGCAACATGTTGAACTTATTACACACTTCAACCTCCTACGGATATTTCCTTCCCATGCCGAAGAGAAAGTTCTAATACTCCATGGCATCGAGTTTCGGTCACCTTGGGATGGCCACGAACACGCTATCGTTCGCATATAAGCTCTTGTATGAGTACTAAATTCTTGAGTTAGCAATTCCCCTCGCCTCTGTGAGCTTTGCACAACTTTTTTGGTCGTCGTGCAATGCATCCCACTTTGCATGGTCTCATCTTTTATCAAGCGCCCTGCTTGCCTTGAGTATCGTCAAGTTTGGTTGCTAACATCAAGCCGTAGCTCTAACTCAGTCATCCCAACCTTTGTGCATATGCGTTCTTCCTAGCTTGCTTGTCCTTGTGGTGCCTCTCACGCAAAGGGTTAGCCATTCCTCTGAATGCCAATCTTGGATGTCTGCTCCTCTGAGCAACTCCTTTCTCTACATCTTCATGTCTGTTTCCTCCAAACGGTCGTGCCTGTTGGCTTCCCTCCAGCCTAGCTAGGTCCCCCATGTTTGCATGACAAGTGTTTCTACGTGTGCTTGTCCCGCTCTGATACCAAACGTCATGAACTTAGCTGGTTTTGCCTAAGTCGTGCGGCACCATCGCGTGTCCATCCGCAAAGGTTAGCCTCCTCGAAACCTCCTATGGTCCCTTAGGACTTATAAAAGAGAATATGGGCTTGAGAGAGCGTTTCCTATAGGATTCACAAGCAACCATTTCAGCAAACACTTTATATAGCTAATGCAAATTACAATCATGGACTTTGGAAACTCTGAACGGTCGCACACAAAGGATCATGGTTTATTACAGACCAAAGCCCCCATAAGTGTCCACATGACACAACTCTCATTTACAAGTTGAAACTGGCTACAAAAGCTAACCAAACTAGGGCTGCCAAGCTTACTGCTAGCCCGTTACTGGCTATACAAAGTATGAACAAAACCAAAAAGACACGGACATACATAAATATTACATCGAGCACCATCTTTATATTTTTGTCTGTGACAGTATGTGTCGACGCTTCGAGTTTAGCTTGGTATGGTATGGTACGCTAGTACCGATCGGTATGCCCAAGTATATCACTCTGTATATATATATAATAATAATAATAATAATAATAATAATAATAATAATAAAGTTAAAAAATAAAAAAAGGGCTATGTGAACGTTTTCTCCTCAAAAAGCCTGCGAGGGGAGAAGAAATCTTCTCCTCGAGAAGCCCGTAAGGGGAGAAGAAATCTTCCCGTGAAGCCTCGGCGAGAAGTGGTGATTTAAAAAGGTGCTCGGACGCTTACCTAAACGCTCGGGCGAGGCGAGGTGAGGCCTGAGCACCTCGCTCAATCTCGCGTGCGCTGCACAGGCGCTGCGAGCCCGGTCGAGCACTTGAGCGCTGAGTTAAACCAGCGATTGTTCGCTAGTTGGTTCAATCGAACCAACTAATGCGATAATATATATTTTGTGAGTCAATCCTAATATTTTCATCTCAAATTGGGATTGCGTTGCCGACATCTCACCGCTACCGCTGCCTCATTCGCTACTGTTGCTGCTGTCTTAGCCGTCGTTGCTCTTCGCCACCATCGCTGATGTCGCTTCTCTTTGTCGTCATCACTGCAGTCGCTGGTCTTCACCGCCATCGCTACTCTTTGCTGCTGCTCGCTGCCGTTGTTGTCGCTGTCGCTCCTCTCGCTGCCACTCCTATCGCTCTCGGTCAGGTCAGCTCGTTGCCTCGTTTCTACTGCTCTCCACTGTCGCTACCGTTGTCGTTGCCGCTGCTCTCAGCAAGTAGCTTTCGCTCTCAGTCAGCGCCTCGCCCTGTCTCTACTATTAACAATATACTGTTAACTTATTGTTAATAGTATACTATATATTTTTATATTTTTATATATTTATTAATTATAATATATATATTTTTATTTTAGTGCCTCGCTTCGCTCGGGCGAGCGCCTAGCACCTCAGGCGTTTTGGGACCTTGGCGCCTAGCGCTTTTTAAATAATTGGCGAGAAGCCTGCGCGTCGTTTTCTTCTCTGCATGTTCGCCGAAGATTCTCCCTATGAAGCGTCGAGAAGCCTGCGGGCGATAGATCGGGATTGGGAGAGCAGCGTTGGATCTCTAGGTTCTCCCTTTTCTTCTCCCCTTTATTCTGTCTCCCTCGATTGATATCGCTCGAAATCGGTTCGCGATAGTCGAAATCGACCATCATCGCCTGACAGCTGCCGACGGCGGTCGAAATCGATCGTTATCGCTCGACAACGGCCGATGACAATCGAAATCGGTCGTTACCAACCAATTTCGGGTGGTAACGAGGCAGAAACAACCACAATTGATGGTCTTCTGTGGCGGTCCATGTACTAGTCGGGCGGATCGATGCGTCTGCATCGGTGGTATGATTCGTAAACGCCGACCTTGTGAAAATGTCAAACTAGGAGTAAAAAGTTCTTTTTTTCCTTGGAAGCCCAACCTAGCTTTTGCTTTATCATTTTCTACATAGATGTTGAGCTGAATATGATAAATAACAAAAGAAAAGGAGAGATTTGGAAAAATATAGAAAGAAAATTGAGGGAGATATTAGTAGTTGATGAATAATCTTCCCGTAACTGACTAATAAATAGGCGATTACATGCAGGTGGGGGAATATGTAAGGATACTAGTGCTTTCCATTAATGAAAAATAAGCTTTATCTTCAATTGTTTCAGTTCCTTCTTCGAACTCATGAACAATTTAAGTTTGCATTTCATGTTCATAAGCAAATTCACACTTCTACAAACTTCTTGAGTTGGAATTTTTGAGAGGAATAATTCGAGGTGATTTACTATTCAAAACTGTTATCTTTGCTATAGAAAAAATTGGTACACAATTGTACTATATTTTGGCTTTTCCTTATCTCGAAAGCTACATGTAGATTTTCAAAAATGTAATGAATGTCTATTGTTTGCTTTTCTTTATTTTGAAAGTTATATGTAGATTTAGGAGGTAATGAATGCATACACTGGATATCTTAGAGTATGTCTGACAGTTGGTTCCATTATCAAGGACAAAGTGCATTATGATTAATAATCTCATTATGAAAACCAGGTTCAATTCATATCAGAAATGGGCATCCACATCCATGATTGAGATATGTTGATGGAGTCTGCCAGCTGAGCTGTTGTTTCTTTATTTATTTAGAAGTGTAAGGAAATCACATGTTCTTTGGATGCAAGTTCATAGTTATGATATATCAAATTAGATTCCCTACTACAGTAGTAAACATGTTAATGATGTTGAATCTCATTAAAGGTTTGATGACATGATTTCTGTCATTGAAAATCTGGAGATGCTTTTAATACAGTTGATTCTTGTACACCAACGTTGGAAGAGATGTGGACACAATATTTCATCTGTTGCTAATCTGCTGTTTTCTATATGAATGTCTCTCTTCCAAGAAGACTTCTGTTTGATTCTTGAGATGAAACTTCATTCGATGTTTTAACATACATGTTCAAGTGCCAATCTTTATATATAGTTATGTAAATTGTGAATGACTCTAATATATAAAAGAATGCTATATGCTGGATGTGTTCCTCTTGCTTTTCTTTCATCTGATCTTGATCCTCTCGTTGATTATAACACACCTTAAATCTTGTTAGAGAAAGAAACTCTAAAACTTTTACCTGCATGTCATGCAATATTATGCAAGTACATTGCACCTATAGCAACACTGGTGTCACTCAGATATTTTGCAGATCAAGTTATTATACTAGCCATATGCAACCTTCTCACTGAGGAAAAGCTATTGTTGTTAAAGCTCCTTCTCACTGAGCATGTTGCAAGGTAATCGAGCTATATATTTAACTATATATGACTTATTTTCTGGAGTACTCTGTCTCCCTTGCATGGTTATGTTTGTTGGTACATTGGCATATATACAAATTTATTCATATGAATTGTTAAAAGTGCACATCCATCTCCGGAGAAATTGACACCTTTATCCTCAAAGTGAAATCTTATAAAGGTCATGACACGCAGGTATGCATATATGTCCATTTCCAAACTTCTCAATGATCAATGTGCAACAGAAGTTTACAGAGCATTTATTCTATTCACCTCTGTATGTTGTTTCTATCTTTGTTATTGGCTCTTGTATAAATATAAATTTATGCATTAATTACTTGTTGGAATGTCTAAGATCTTAAAATTCTGATGTTACATAATGTCTTGGTGCAACTGAAGGAGTCCAGTTGAGTGAGTACAATTTGTCTTGGAAGAATTAAAATTTGTTATTTGGATCTTGGACCAACAAAATGGATTAAATCCTAGTAATATGTTGTGCAGTGCAATCATCATGAACCATAATTGTGGATCATATAATTTTGGTTTGTGAACAAACTGCCACTAAGGCTTAAAGGTTCCGACATGTTAACTGCTTTATCAGCAAAATAGAAGAAGTTCTAGTTACATGGTGCATTGCATATCAGGGCAAGGCACCAAAACTTTATGTTGTTCTCTAGGGCCTTAGATAACTCATTAAGCATTCTAGAATCAAATGACTGGTTTGGATGAAAATATTCAACATCATTTTTGGTAGGCAGTGGATTGATAGTGATAACATGACTGCTAAAGATGAGTCTATTTAATTGAATTAATTTAATTATTGAAGATAGTCTTATGATTGCTAACACATGATAGAAGCCTACTACTGCATGCAGAATATCTGAGGTGAATTTGTTTCTCAACTTAATGTTTGTGCAAGAAAAGTTAGTCAATGATGTTTGAGCATATGCTTCTTTCTAATGTCTATTAATTTTCTATTGGCTCTATGGATTGATTACAGGTTATACATAATTGGAGCACTTATGTGTCTTGATCTTATACTAAATTCGGTCAATACAGATCTCATAACATTTTCTTAAATATTTATTAGTTGTCAATGAAAATGAAACATTTTATTCTTATGAAGATGGACCAGATTGATGCTATTATAATTAAAGGCTGGTAAGCAAGGCCCACGTTTTGTTGTGAAAACTAATTTCATTTGTTCCGATTAGTCTTGCGAAGACCAACAGATAGATAAGTCGATTAATTTAAGTAAGCTTCACTCTTAGAAATGAACTTATGACCTATTGTTGGAACATTCATTCCTTGTGGCTGGTCGTGTTGTTGTTAGTGAAGGCTTATGGTATACTTAAGAAGATTTCACCAACTAGGTTCTTCTTACAGCTTTTAGTTATATACTATAAAGTAATAGCATTCATGCATCACTAGCGGAGAAAGGAACACCTTGGGTTGTAAGGGACTACAAAGGATGATGTCTATATTATGTAAAAGAGTTTGCCATTAAGGATATCTCCAAATACTACATTGTTGGATAATGCAGTTTCAAGTAATTTGTAAGTGATGGTAATGTTCTTCTATTACTACTTGGGCTTCATGGCTGTCAATTAGAAAGTTTCTGATTCAAGATTGCCTATTTTTGTTTTGTTCCTTACAAACATGGCTGTGCCAAGAAACTTGTGTATGGCTGTCTGAAATGAAAAGTATAGAAGTGTACTTAAAGTAAAAGGGAGATCAGTGCATAATAAGAAAGCTGAAAATATGGGTACTTTATCTGGAGAGGATTCTGTAGCTTCTTTTTGGGGTATATGCATGATTATTTCAAGATTCTTATTTTGAATATATCAACTCTTATTGACATGAGACACCAACTGCCAATTTGTCTGAGGGCCCTCATCTCAGCTTTGCCAGAGGTTATCTCATTTGTCAATATTTGGTTTTATCTCATTTGTTAGTATTTGTTGCTAGATGAGTCACATTGCCCCTTTTGGGCTCAGGAAATATACTGGACTTAGATGCACACTATGGTGGTTGTTACTTTGATTTTCATGAGAAGGTGGTTTCATTCTTAAGCCAGCCAACAGATACCAGTTTGAGTACCTAATACAACTTTCTGTATGTCTTGTTTGGCTTCGTTAGCTGTAGTAGTCACGGCCATCAATTTGCTCACTTGAACCAAATTATGAGTTACCGATTCATTGTTTATTTGTTTCTATAGATCTGAGATTGCTGTAGCAGTGATCATTATGTTCTGCTGTTAGTCTTGGGAAACCTACATCTTTTTGTTTTTGAAAATACTCCATCTCTTTATGTCTGGGAAGTCAAGATACCCCAGATGTTCTTTCTGGCTTATACAAAAGCTGGATTGCTCTTGTTTCAGGGTGTTGCTTTAACAGAGACTTAGGAAGTGGATGTTAGGTCGAGGTGGATCCAAGTGCTTTTAGCTGCTAAGAAGAATCTTGTTGGCATTCTGAATTTAGATGATGATTTGTTCCCTTCATGTTCTTAATGATTATCTTCTCTGGATCTTGCTTTTCTGTTGTATTTCTATTCAGATCCTGCCACAGAACTAGAGCAAGTGATGATGGGTTCCATGACGGCGAACATTCATTCGACTTGGTTGCCAATTCAGAATCTGGACATCCAATGGGAAGTCCGCATGGAAACTTGATGAGTTTTACTTTGAGCACAGCCATTTGGTTATTCTGTTTGATATTTCTTGCCTTGAGGACCACCTGCTGAGGCAGTCAGTGGTCCAGGCATTAGATTCATTGATTTCTATAGTTGGATCATCACCTGTGATTACAGATACTGAAATCATGGCTTCTCATAGACTTACTCTGTTGCAAGTGGAAATATCCTCCTTGATGCTTGGCTTTTGTTTTTTTTTGTTCTTTCGTGGCCAATGCACAGTGGTCCTTGTCAATTTACAATGATTCCATGGTCCTGGAGGAAAATTGGGACAGTCGTTCAATTGCTGTAGCATGAGAGTGATTTAGTTGTTTTTGCTCGTTCAATCGCTTGAAAACTTTAGTGCAGATTTACATGCTTTATCTTCCATCTATTCAAGCAATGATGCAGATTTTTTTCTGAAGACATGTTTGAGAGTATTCCCAACATGAAAAACAGGCGTACAATCCAACAAAAATGCTTGAGTTTGGTCATGCTTTCTGCATGAGAATTAGCAGTACAATCTTATTTCATGCTTCTATTCTGATGTTTGGGGGAGTATTGTGTTCTTTCATGGTTTATCCTTGGTGTGGTAATAACGTGTGTGAGTATTGATGGCTATTAACTCTCATAAGATGAATAGAAGTCAAACAAAGACAATGATGATTAATGGATTACTGTGGAAACAATGTGGAGATGGTTTTTAGAAAGCATGCATTTTTTTTTTTGTGTTATTGTCCTCCTCATTGACCTTTTAAAAATGGATGTCTTTTCCTATAAAGGTTGCTTGGCATGGCATTTGAGCCACCCCAAAAGGGCAACAGAGGTCAACAACACCGGCGCGCTACGGCCCCTGTACCTCTAGCTTGGCCTGCTGCGGCGGAGATGGTTCGCCATGGTCGCCCTCAGAAGCCCCCCTTTCCATCTCCATCTCCATCTCCTCCGCGTGGAACGTGGAGTGAACGCCATACAGCGCATAGAACAAGGTGATGAAGCAACTCCACAAGACAAACCTCAGGAAGGACCTCTTCTTGAGGCTAGCCATGAGGAACACGCTGAGGAAGATGGAGGAAGCTGCCGGCCACGGCATCAGCGGTACCGACCACTCCGCCGTGCTGCGGTTGCATGGGACTTTGCGGTGGAAGATCCCGGTGATGGCGATGGCGGCTATGCCAAACATTGCCAGTCCCCACCAGTACCCGCCGTTGAGCTTCCATGAAAGGGAAAAGCCAATCGAAGTCGACGTGAGCAGCAGAAGGAAAAGGAGAGTGGGGAGGGGACTGCTGATGCCGCCGCCGCCGCCGAGCTTCACGTAGCGCCGGTAGATGAGTGCGCCGGCCACCAGGTAGAACACTAGCAGCGTTCCGATCGATATCATCTCTATTACTATTTCGAGGTCCGTGAAGAGTGCGATGGACGCTGTACATATCCCTGCAATAAGAAAGAGAAATCTTCTTTTATATATATATATATATATATATATATATATTGACATGACATGCATGAGAGAGAGAATGAATGGAATTAATAGTTTCTTATGTCCTCGGTGTTCATGACACTGTTTTTTGGGAGAGAGGAAGCCATGAAGTGAGTCTTTAGGTAGGTAAAATGAGTAGGAAATATATGGCGCTACGTACCCAAGAAGATGGTGGCGTTGATGGGAGTTCCAGTGGAAGGATGGACTTTGGCCAACCAAAATGGCACTAGACGAGCCCTGCCGACGACGCACAAGTACCTTGCCTGGCCCAGCATGGCAACGAGTAGCGACGCCACGATGCCCAAGCTTGCCCCCACTCCGACAACGTTGCCCATCCATCTCCAACCTACCATGTTCTTGAAGGCCGAAGAGAAGGAAGCGTCGTCCAATATCTACGTTAAGCAGAAGAACAAGTTTGGCGTCATATATATATATATCTATATATATCTATATCTATATATCTATATATATATATATATATATATATCTATATATATATATATATATATATATATATATATATATATATATATATATATATATATATATATCGATAGAGAGAGAGAGAGAGAGAGAAACACCCGTACCTCATCAAATGGAATCATGGAGCACAAAGCCAGGGCCATCAAGCAGTAAAGCGCGGAGACGATGAGCACGGAGCCGGCAATACCTATGGGAAGGCTCTTCGAAGGGTTTCTGATCTCTTCTGCCATGGTCGACACGGAATCATAGCCGATATAGCTGACGTATACTATGGCAGCCCCATCAAGAACACCACGAGCACCGAAAGGAGCCAAGCCTTTGGGCTTAATCAGGTTCTTGGGATTGCCGTTTGCGAAACATGCGACGATGACGACCCCGAAAAAGATCACGTGAAACACCGTCATTACAACATTCACAATGGAGCTCTCCTTTGTACTGTAACACTCCAACAGCAGAAGAAACAGCGATATCAGAACGATAACAGTACATAGTATGACAAGAACTATAGACCTTCACATACACACATAAACAGGATAATGTTAATCTGTATAAGGAAACAAAACCTCATGAGTGAACTCCCACTATCTCATAAGCAAACAGAAGACCCAAGTGCTGGAGCCACCGAGAGAAAGGATAAGAAGAGAAAAGTTGAAGAAGAACCAAAGCAGGAAAAGAACAGCGGCCATATATGCCAAAACGAAACGATACATACCTGTGGCACAAGCATAGGGTGATGAGAAGAATAAGAGCAACAGCAGGGAAATCTAGTGCATTGTAGCCTTTCGCCAAGCCATCCACTTCTACCCTCCACGACTTGGGATCATCCACGCCGAATGCGTGACTCAAGTACTCCGTAAAGGTTCTGGCCACTGCCGCGTTCGACAGCACATACTCCATCAGTATGTTTGCTCCTCCGAAGTAGCCCACGAATTCTCCTGGATATATATCACTCAGCAAAAGCACGCACAAATCTAAAAGCAACTCAGTGCTAATTGAAAACAGATGTTTCGTATTGTACCAAATGTCACTCTTAGATAACTAAAAGCGCCGCCAGCGACCGGCATCTCGACGGAGAACTCGGTGTAACACATGGAAGAGAGAAGGGCCGATACGCCGGCGACGATGTAGGAGATGAAGACGGCTGGTCCCGAGACCTTGTGGGCCACGCGCCCGGTGGTCACAAAGACTCCGGCGCCAAGCATTCCTGCCACGCCCAGTGCCACGAGATCGTACCACTCCAGCTTCCTCTTCATGTCGGCTCCAGATCTTTGCCTCACCTGGTTCAGCTCCTGGTCCGGGCTCCATGTGACGAACATTCTCCTTCGGAGTCTGTGAGGTGTTTGGGAGAGGGAGTGGAGGATGGTGGAGAAGGAGAGGTGGGGGCGTGCAAGAGGGGTGGTGGCCATGCTTGCGATGGAGGCTTTCTCTGCAGCGCTTTATACATGAGCGTGGGAGGATATCTGAAATAAAACAACTCGTTATGAACTCAGATTTACCTTAGCGATGATGGAATCTTGAGTGTCCTCGAGATTTCCCTAAGATTTCTCGTGGAACGACTACAAATTGTTGTCCTTTGGCTTTAAGGCAATCGCAAGCGTCCCTACCTCGGGTTCCTTTCCTTTCCTATATTGTTTTATTCTTGTTATTTTCTCCTCCTCCTCCTCCTCCTCCTCCTTTTTTTGCTTGAATCTTCCAAGTTATCCTCCCGTTGTCCATATCCTTAGTCGTTACTCTTGGTTCATATCTGAAATACATATCGACCCAATTCCTATCCATTATTGTTGGCACAGCCAGTCTTAGGTTTTACTTAACCTGCCTTGCCTGTTTTCAGGTATTGCTAAGAATTAACTTCTTTTACTCTTCTCTTTGAACTCACCACTGTTGATTGTTTAGAAATAAAAAGGAAGCATGCTAAGAATATCCATTGGACCGGGTCAGCTACAGTAAACTACTGGTGGAGAGCTGATGCTGCATGATGCAAGAGGTTATAAAGAAAGCCTAATCAAACAAGTGGAGTTAAAAAAGGAATTTGGCACAGGCAACTCCTTCCTAGGTGCTTTTCTCTCGCAATGTTTCTCTCAAAAAGAAAGACAAAGAGAAAAGTGAGATCTAGTTACCAATAAGAATAAGAATATATACTAACATCTAGTTACTTCCAATATAGGCAGTCCCTTAGAATGAAAGTAGTCATCCAGGTTAGTGAAAAGATCAAGCTGGACTGGGGATATTGTGCATAGCAGGAAGATAAATGCAGAGATGAAAGTAACCTTCCTTCAGATACAGCAAAGCCAGTCATCTAATATCACCAACATAAACAATGAGTTTAGATAGATCTCCACATGATCTCTCAGTTGTCATTCGCTTATCAATATACGCAATCTTACTTCTGCAGATCCAGAGAGAAAATTTTCCCAATACTAATTTACCTTAAGACGAAAACAGATAAAGCGGTTAATCAAGGAGGGAAAGGTGTGTAAAATAATGTGTATTTGGAAGAATAAAGCATGGCTGTTCTCAGGAACAGCCTCTGTAACCTGTTATGAGAATCAAGGTGGAAGCCAATTAATGGTGCGTCGTCACTTATCAGCAAGATCTTTCCTAGATAATGTGACAAGCTAGCGGTCGGTTCTAAGCTTTTGTTCTTCCAAATTAACACTTTAAGAGGCCATCTTACTTACTTAGACCATTTGTTTAACCATGTATTACGGAAAGAGATACCTAGTCAAATGTCAAACATTGGTCTGCCGGACAGTGGTCAATACATATTATACTAATCCACATAGTTGATGGCACCTTTATGATTTATGATCATTATCTTTTTACCTTCACCCAACTCTCAAGCATCATCTAGATAAGCAAACCACTATCTTCTGACAGCATCGTATCTCAATGTTTTAGCACCCTAATACCATGGCTTTGCCTTTTTTCTGTGTGCATGTCATGGACCATATCAGGCCACAGGTTATGCTCTCGAAACCTCCACGTCATGTGCTAAAGTGCAGGCAATCATGAGTTTGTTTGGATCAGTGAACTGTCAATTATGTTCTGGCTAGCTAGATAAGCTAATTTAATCTCATTCACTTGCAAACTAATGTGTAGTTCAATATGCAACGCCTTGTTTTAACCACACCAGCTTTCAAGAAGGAATATGGAACATATCAGCATGAAGGTATCATTGGATGGAACAAAGCAAGTGCAAGAGTGGATTCTCCTGGATATGATTGGTGAATTACATGTTAGAGTGGGACATTTGATGGCCAAAAAGTGGATTCTACTTGAAGCTATCCCATCCCAGTCTTTCCAAGGAATACTGCAACAGTATCCATGGCATTGTGTGCCCCTCTTTTTAGTCATGGGTTGCTTTATGAGAAGACAAGCCAAAGAGAGGCTCAAGAGACACTGCAGCACCTCAATGCTGTGGCAAGAACAAAGGTACTAACTACACTTCTACGAATTTTAGGGAGGCATATAAACTGATTTACCTAAACCTTTTCAGTGACGGTGATCATTCTCGAAAAAGAATGTCGAATGCATGAGACTTCTGTCGATGTGAGGTCCGAAGAGGATCAACTTAGGACGACCGTTCTTTCTTTCCGACAAACTTCACAATAGTAGGTAAAGACACATGATAGGGATTTGCGTTCTTTCTCTCTTACTGCACATGGAATAAAGCCAATACAAAAGCTTTTTCTACCGGTGCATGGCCTTTGTTAATCTGAAACCAAAACGAAAATGGCATATTTACTCAAGCTGAACAAGAACTCCAAGAAAAAAGTTTGATACAATATATATATATATATATAGTTAGCTGTGTTGATTTTTCTTTGTCATTGAGATTTATTAAGGTCATAAAATTAATTAAGCTTATAGTATTTAAATTTTTATTAAGATCTTTTTAGAATTTTTTATCTTTTCTCATACCACTAATATTAATCATTTTACCACTTCTAATAAGTCTCATAAGTACATTAATACTATTTTGAATAATTCTATCTTATTTTAACTTATCTACTATATAAGTGATGAATAGTTGTTCATGAATAAAATATATTTTTTATTTTTCAAATAACTCCAAACATTCATCTCAATAATATAAAGTTTTTACGTATATTATTTCTTAACGAGCACTCAGATCTATAAAGCATTATTAATCTGATAATTATCTTATAATTTTTTAATTTAAAAGATATTTGATGATCACATAAGACTCTTGATATCCTTCGTTATTTTAATTATCTTTTTTTACTCTATGAATAAATATCTTTATCGATCTTGATGTTGTTGAATAATTGATCATGATACATTAAATTTCTACTTAAAAGAATTTCTTGCCCATCCAACTTAGCTATATTATCGTATCCATTCCTAAGATTATTAAAATTATATCTTATATATTCACTCTTAGTTATACTTAATATGAAATATTTAGTTTCTATGGATTACCTACATAAACTAAGTTTATAATTAATTCAACTTAGACTCTCATCAACTAAGATAATATTATCAATAAATAATATGTACCACATATATTTATCTTGTAAATGACTAATAAATTTATCCATTATCAATTTGGAAAGATAGAAACTTAATACAAATCCTTGATATAATCTTATACTTATAGAAAACTCACTCAACACACTTCTTATAATTAGCGAATATATATATTTTTAAAATTCATCATAATAAATTTTTAAAAACTTTATTATAGTATAAAAATCATATGCAAACTATATATATTTTGTAAGTTATTCACGATCATGATCATGGTGATCATCATAAACATATGAAACAGAGAGCTAAAAGCCTCTCGAAATCATTGCAACTTTGCTAGACCGTTTGGGTGGCTCATCTTGGCCATCTGCATTCTTTCTAGTTTATTGGTGATAAAATGGGTTGACTTTAAGACTTGCAAATCTCTAAAGAAGCTTTGATTGATATGCTTTCTCTTATATAATTCTTTATTTCTGTATCATGGATAAAGGAGACTTTGTTAGTTCCTTTTTCCAAGGAAGAGCAGATGCATTGTATATTAATACTCAAAAATCTTATCATGATCGTCATGATAGGCTATTTTCTTGGTATCACATGGTAAAAGAACCAGCATTATTCCCTCCTTTGATTAAGAAGGGTGGCTTAGTCCTCAGGCCCTCTCATGCAGTTAGAAAGAACAGTCAATCCTCATCCTAATCTTTCTGTGTTCTGCTTATTTGTTCTTAACATATGCGAAGTTCTACAGTACCTTGCTATGTTAAATATTTAACTCTTGGTTATCTATCTAAAAGCTCAAGCCAAAAGATGAGATAGGATGTATTTGTATATATTTCTGATAATATCCACTTTCACCTGGTAAATATACACATAATATAAATGTATGGATTTCTGGTTTCTATTACGTCTCATCACCTATAGTTTCTATTGGTGGCAGAATCAGTTCCTGTGGTGCTTCAGTGTTGGTATAGTATGACTGATACGCAAGCAATTTTCCACTATATGGAGACATGATAACCCCTACCAACCTCTCTAGCATCATCGCTACCTTAACTATCTCACAACTTGCAGAAGTTTAGGTCAAGGATTCCACTAGGGCAAGACCTCCCCCATCGGCAACAACATCTACTCTATTTTGGCAACCTATCTCGTGTGATTGTAACAAAAGGTCCTTCAAGTGATACTTTATATTCGAATGAAACATGAAATGGAAGACCCAGGAAGATCACTTGTCTTTGTTTGGTTGTGGGCAATAGAGTTTTTTTTAGATAGTCTGGATCATGTTGAGAATTGATTAACAATAATTATATATTTAGTTAACATATTTTAATAAAAATGATGTTTAGGAGTTGAGAGGTAATTTAAGAGTTAGTGGGATAGTTATTAATCATGGATGAGATAGTTAGTGAGATGAAGAAAATTATGTGAGGAAGTTATTATTATGTCCTATAAATATGACCTTAATTTATGAAGCAAGAGTGCAGAGAGTGTGTATATTTAGAGATTATCTTGTAAGTGTTCTATTAACTCCTGTTTAATACTGCATTGTTTTCTTGATTAAAAATGTTTTTCGTTATTCGTATCATAATATTCTATTTTTTATTAATTTCTTACTCCTTATTCCCCAACATTTGTGGTATCAGAGTCTTATTTCAATCTAAATTAGGTATTATGATTTTTAATGGTCATTCTATGTTTTAACCCCTTATTCATATCTTCTTAGGCAAATCCTATGAATTTTGGAGTATCAAGATGAAGACTCTATTCAAGGATCTTTGGGACTTGATTGAGAATAGATATGCAAATCCAGATGAAAAAACCAAGTAAAGGGAGAATAGAGACTTAAAGTCATTGTTCTTCATTCAACAAGTTGTACATGAGATAATATTATCAAGAATTGCAGCAGTGACAACCTTAAGACAAGCTTGGTTGATACTTCAAAATGAATTTCAAAGCTCATCTCGGGTGATTACAATAAAACTTCAAATCCTTTGTCGTGAGTTTAAAATTATATTTATGAAAAATAATGAATCAGTGTAAGATTTTTTTTCTCGAGTGACTGAAATTGTTAGTCAAATGAAATCCTATGGTGAACATCTTCATGATCACATAATTGTTATAAAAGTTTTGAGAAGTTTAACTCCAAAATTTGATCATGTTGTTACAACAATTGAAGGGTCAAAGGACTTATCTACTTATTCATTTGATGAACTAATGTGTTCCTTACAAGCACATAAGTTAAGGTTGAACATGTTCCTTGAAAAAAGTGAGAAAAAAATATTTCAGGTTAAGGAGGAGTATTCTACTTCAAAAGAAGACAAAAAGTCAACAAGAAGAGGACGTGGCAGAGGAGGATTTTGTGGTAGAGGAAATGAAAAAGGAAGAGGACATTTTGATGGGCATAATGAACTAAAGCAATCAAACTATGATCAGAAAAACTACAGGAGTAGAATTCAGTGTCACTATTGTAAAAAGTTTGGTCATATGAATGCAAATTGCTGGAAAAGAGAAAAGCAAGCAACTTATGTGGAGGAAAATGAAGACAATAGTAAGTTATTTATGACCCATTCATAAATTAATGATATATCAAATGACATTTAGTCTTTGGATAATAGTGGTTCTAATCATATGTTAGGCGTAAGATCAATATTCAGAGATATTGATGAGACTCACAAGTTGAAAGTTAACTTGGAGATAACAAGTAAATCCAAGTAGAAAGAAAATGAACAATTGAGATGAAGACAAATCAAGGAAAGATAAAACACATTGATAATATTTTCTATGTTCCTAGCTTATCACATAACTTGTTGAGTATTGGACAATTGATATATATTGGATATTCAGTTATATTTGATGATGGTTCATGCACTAATAAAGATAAAAAATCTGGTTTGATTATAGCAAATGTTTGCATGATGCAAAATAAGATGTTTCCAATTGATGTTTTAATTATTGAGAAACATACTCTTACTGCAAATCAAAAGAATAAGATAAATTTATGACATTTGAGATATAGACGCCTTAACATTAAGGGTTTAAGGTTGTTAATAAAAAAGAAATGGTTTATGGATTACCTAAAATTAATACACTTGATGTATGTAAATGATGTATTTATAGCAAACAGAGTAAGAAACCATTTTCTGTTGGAAAAGCATGGAGAGCATCTAATTATCTTGAATTAATTCATGCTAACTTATGTGGACCTATGAATATAAAATTATTTATGGGAAGTCTATATTTTTTGTTATTTACTAATGATTATAGTTACATGAATTGGGTATATTTTTTGAAATTGAAATCTGAAACATTCCATAACTTTCAAAAATTCAAGACACTTGTAGAAAGACAAAGTGGTAGATGCATAAAGACACATCAGACAGATAAAGGTGATGAATTTATGTCTAATGAGTTTAATTCCTTTTGTAAATAAAATGGTATTCGTAGGGAATTGACAGCACTATATACACTAGAGCAAAATGATGTAGCTGAACGTAAGAATCAAACTATTATCAAAATAGCAAGAAGATTACTTAAAGGAAAGTATCTTCCAAATCAGTTTTGGTAGAAGTAGTTGCAACAACAGTTTACTTATTAAATATTTCATCGACAAAGTCTATTATGAATCAAACTCATTTTGAAGCTTGGTATGGTATAAAGCTAAGTGTAACCGATCTAAGAATTTTTAGTTGTATTGCTTATGCTTTTGTAAATTTACAAAATCACTTGATGAAACATTAGAAAAATACATCTTAATTAGATATTCTTTGCAACCCAAAGCATATCGATTATATAATCCTGTAAGTGACAAGGTTGTTATTAACCCAAATGTTGTGTTTGATGAAAGGGCAAGCTAGAATTGGGAGATCAATTAAGGTAATACACAAATTCATATTCCAACAGAACTAGTCACTCCACCGAATTAAGTGATAGATCCTGCTCCAACAAGTTCATCATCAACCTCACATAGTAGTAGTTCAAATTCAACAAACAATTCCTCAGATGAAACCCCTCTAGGAAGGTTTAGATCACTAACAGAGATTTATGGTTCAATATTTGCTTTGTTTATTTCAGATCTTATAAGTTTTGAGGAAACAATTGAAAAAGAGGAATTATGAAAAACAATGAAGGAGAAAATCAAGTCAATTGAGAAGAATGAAATCTAGGAGCTAATAGATCAACCAAAATAAAAGAAAGCTATTGGATTGAAAATAATGTTCAAAATAAAATATAATGTAGATAGAAGTATCCAAAAGCGTAAGACTCGATTTGTAGCAAGTGGAGCCATAATATGAAGTATTTGTGGCAAAGATAAACAAGTTGTAGATATTCTCACCAAGTCACTTCCAGTTCAGAAGCATATTTATTTTATGTCTCAAATGTATGTATTTAACTGTGAATCAAGGGGAAGTGTTGAGAATTGATTCATAGCAGTTATATATTTAGTTAACATATTTTAGGAATAGTGGCTTATGTTTAGGAGTTGTGAAGATAGTTATTAATTATGGGTAAGATAATAAGATAGTGAGATGAAGAAAGTAGTGCGAGATAGTTATTATTATATCCTATAAATAGGACCATAATTTATGAAACAATAGTACAAAGAGGATATGCATTTAAAGATTCTTTTATAATTATTCTATTACCTCCTATTTAATATTACCTCATTTTCTTGATTTAAAATATTTTTTATTATTTACATCATAATATTATGTGATTTTATTATTTTCTTACTCCTCTTTCCTTAACAGATTGAACATAGGCACAAAGTTACCTGTCACATGATAAAAAGGATTATATCTAACAATATTGTAGTATGGTCATTCACTTTTGTTACTTCGTTATTGTATAAAATCCCCGTAGTTAGGAGCAAAACTTTGCTGATGTGGTGCACATTTCAGGCCTACTGAAGATAGAAGACAAAAAGACAAAGACAGAATTGATCTGAACAAAATCATGGGTAAACAATATTGATGGCTACCATTGATAAATGTGAGATGGTCTGCCATCACAAAAGCAAACCTTGCCATGTGTTCAACCAATGCCAAGCACCTCAATAAAAGCAGCAGCTCAATTAGCGTGTACTATAGATTAGCAGCTCCAAAAAGCAGCAACCCCAACCAGCATGTGCTACGGATCACAGCCAATCTTTATGACGGTGAAATGGGGGCCTAAGAACCCTAGCTAGTTCACATGACTGGTGGTTTGCATACCATGACCAAGCATTGCAAGGCATGCATGCATACCAACAGTTTTGTGAATCTAAGTGAGTATGTTAATTCTTTAGACAGATGGATTAGATCTACCAAAAAGTAGAACATCTTAATATCACGCTACTAATTAAAATGGACTCTAACTAAGCACACCAATTTCCTCAGTTTCTCAACCTCTTTTGATTTGTATTGTTACTGTCACTACATTGTTCTCTTGCTTTTGATTTCTTTAAGTGCATGGCATTATTTTTCTTCGCAGACAGAACAAAAGACTTTTACGTTGGCCGCCATTGACGCAATTTGTCACAGGAGGGGAATTGAAATAGAGGCTGAGAGAGGTTTTCTTGGTCAAAGACTTGAAAGGCATCAACTTAGTTATAAGCACAACGGAGAATAAAGATCTTCCTAGCTCAACACAACTTCCTTGAGAAGGATCATAAAGACGGTAGGAATATTTTTCTTGGATGCTAGGTAGGAAAGATGCACCATAGGGGGTGCAAGTTTAAAGCATGAGCCACAGGGTCTGTAATTGAAAATAATGCAGCAGCAACTCTTTGGAGCCAGCGGAAAACCTGATGCACATTTTTAAGTGTGAAAACTCGACAAGATTTTACATGGTTTGCGGGTGAAAGAGAGAACGTTGAGGGCATAAGGGCTTGATTGACTGAGAGAGAGAGATAGAGAATACTCTGTGTTGACTTTCGTAATAACTACATTTAAAAGGTGAAAAAGATAATAAAAATAAGAGTATTTTACAGTATTTTAGATTCATCAAAAGATATTTATTTTTATTAATTAAAAGATAAAATATAAATTATTTTAAATAATAAAAAATATATCACATCCCAAAAACACCAATTTATATTAGACAAAAGATAAAATATAAATATCTATTTATTATAATCTAAATTTTTATATTTTACTTCATAAAATCTTAATTATTTGAATTAATCTTATCATATCTCATTAATTCAAAATATTTATAACTTGAAGTTGACTTTGAAATTTCTGTGTTTTTTCATGAAAGTCTTTGTAAAGATGTGAGTAAGCTGATCTTTTTGACTATAATAGTCCATTTTAATTTTTTTCTTTATTAATCAGTTCATTAATAAAATGATATTAAACTTCGATGTGTTTGGTGTACTTGTAGAAGATAAGATTTTTCGTCATTGCAATAGTAGATTTGTTATCGTAGTATATTTTAGTAGGTAGATCTTAATTTTCTTAGAGATTTACTAGAATTCTCTTAATCCTAATTATTTGATATGCTGTACTTGAGAGTTCTCTTAATATATCTAAGAACTCTTTTAACTACTCCAAAAAGATAATTGCATTTGGATAAAAAATTAATTACAAACATCATACCTGACCTTGAATGTGTAAGACAAATTAACCTTTAAATTAAACTTCTATACTGTTGCTTATCTATTTTTTCAGCTCCATCATCTAGCATAAGTTTACCATTTATATGTATTGAAGTATTCACTAGCTTATAAGATGTCATATGAAATTTTTTTTAATAAATCTTTAGTATATTTTTCTTTGCACAAAGTAATTCCATGTGCATCTCAGACAAATTTCATTCCCAAAAAATAATATAAAAGCCCTAGATTAGTCCTTTCAAATTCTCATACTTATTCTTTAAATTCAACAAATATAGTAATGGATTATCCACATATAAATAAATAATAAGAATATCATACATTGGGATTTTATATATAAAGTTGGCTCACTTAAACTTTTTTAAAAATTATGTTAAAGAAAATACTTATCAATTCTACTATACCATACTCTCGATGCTTATTCAAGCCATATAATGCTTTGTCCAATTTGTATATTTTATCTTCTAGCCCTTTATTTCAAATCCTTCATACTGCTTTACATAAATCATCTCTTGTAACTTTCTATTCAAGAAGATTGATTTAACATCAAATCAATAAATCTATCATATTTTCTAGGCTGCTAATGCTAATATTGAATAAATTATATCACTTCTAGTAACTAAAGAAAAAGTTTTCAAAAAATTGATGCTTAAAATTTTAGCATATCCTTTGGCGACTAAATTGGTTTTTTATTTTTATAGTGAACCATTAGTATTAAATTTTGACTTCTACACCTATTGGAGTCTAATTGCTTTTTTTCCTAGGGCAAATTTACTAATTTTCAAGTATTATTTTTTTCAATAGCTTGTCGTTCATCATTCATTGCCTGCACCCATTCTTCTTTCTAAACTATAACTTCAAAATAAATAGGTTTCAAACCTAAGCATGCAAAATCACTAGATTGATATATATGTGAAAGACTATGAAATTTTCTTGAAAATGTTTCAGTTCACTAGAATCAATTGAATTAGAATCATTAAAAATATGAGAAGATTAGGGTGAGATATTAATAATAGGCAATATATCATGTGCCTTATCGATTTTTTTCCCTACAACTATTGGAATTTTAACTAATTTAGAGTTTCAAACTTCTTCAATAAAAATAATATCAAGACTTATAATTCATTTTTTAGTTATAAGATTATAAACTCTAAAATCTTTTGTCTTATTACTATACCCACAAATATGTATTTAACAATTTTATCATCAAGTTTGGTTCTTTTTTCAGTAGGAGCATAAAAGTAAGCAACACAACCATATACCTTTAAATGACTTATATCTGATTTTTTATTTAACTATGGTGTTTTTCCTAGTATTACTTTAGTAGGAAAGCCATTTAGCAAATATACTATTGTACGAGCATATATCTATCAATCTCAACCACTACTTAGTTCTTCCACTCTACTACACTATTTTGCTAGGAGACTTACCTTGTAGTCAGTTATTCCATATGAATATCTGTATTCTAATAAAAAATAAAAAATATTTAGAAGTGAATTCACTTCCTCTAGTAATACACAAAATCTTAATAAAACAATCACTTTGTTTTTCTATATATTTTTAAACTTTTTGAAAACAAAGAAGGCTTCACCTTTTTCTTTTAGAATATATACCCACACCATTCTTGTGCAATCATCTATAAATAACATAAATAATAGAAAATATTTACCACCATGTGAGATAGTCAACATCAGCCCACAAATATCTGCATATACAAGTTTGAATCATTTTTTGGCTCTCCAAGAATGATATGTCTTAAATGAATTTCTATGCTATTTTTTAAAAATATAAATGTCACAAATAATATCTTTATTTTTAATCTTAGGCAAACAAAGTATCATATTTTTCTAATTTAATGATTAAAATCCATCATAATTTAGATGTTCATATCTTTTATATCATAATGTTGATTCATCAACAACAACAATAGTGATTGCATACAAGGAAAAATCCAAAAATAATAAGAGAAATATTTTATTTTTTTATCGTCATCATAGTTGCTATCAATTTTTTATTTTTTTTCATAAATTAAATATTTTTTATATAAAAATATCATAATATCCTTTTCTCATCGATTGCTTTATATTAATGCGATTTTATTTTAAACCAGAAATAACCAACACATCATCAATTTTTTACTAGATTTAGTGTTTACTACAATTATTCTTTTTTCTTGCACTTGAATTTTACTATCATTTCCCATCTGCACTGTAGATCTGATTGAATCATCAAATATTTGAAACAAATTTTTATCCCTTGTCATATGATTATTGTATCTACTATCTAAAAGCTAAATATATATAGAATATTCTTCATCAAATGCTATAAAAAAATAATTTCTCATCTTTTTTACTATTATATTCTTCATGACAAATTACATGATTTTTATTCCAACAATATTTTTTAAGATGGTCATATTTTTTATAATAAGATTAGAGAGAAACATTTAGAGTTTTATTTTTGTACAAATAATTTTTTTCAATATGTCTAATTTTTTTTTGTAAGAAAAACATTGACGTGTTTCTTTATTACATTCATTAGAGTTCCTTTGACCCTTGTTTGATCGATCTCGTCTCTTGCCTTGAGCGCCAGATCATCCATGACCTTTACCATTTTGATCTTTATATCTGGTTTTTGAATTTTTCTTTTGGTCCTTCTTCTGATTTATCTTTATTTAAAGAGTCTATTTTGAAGTTTCATCTACATACCTATTCACTTTTTGTTCATGAACTAAAAATGAACATATTAATTAATCAACAGACAATATACTTGAATTCTTAGCATCTTCTATAAGAGTAAAAATCATATTAAATTTTGGAGATAAACTTCATAAAATTTTTTCTACTATAGTTTAATCTTTTATGTTTTTACTATAAGATCTCATTGCTTCACGATAAAAGAGACTTTGAGAAAAAACCAATGATAGATTCAGAATCTTTTATCATAAGAGTTTTGAATTCACATTAGAAAATTTGAAGCCTTGAAGTTTTTACCTTGTTTGTACCTCTAAATACACTTTTTAATGTTTTTCAAGCTTATGTTGATGTTGATGCCAATTGCTACTTATAGGTATCCTACAAGCCAATCACGTGAGTAGTGGCATATGTGATACACAACACAATCTCTTTTGGTTAATATTAATAATGACATTTTCTTACTTTATATGATGATTATATGTTGTGATGTCATTATATTTGTACAATGAGAATTAGATCATGGCGAGATCATAATAATAAGATTAATTCATCTTTAAACATAAATCTTAAATATTGATGGTCATATGTTACATAAGAAGGACATTGAGGTAACTAGACAGATTGGTCTACTATATACCCATATATATGATGGAGATAGTTGGTCTCGTAACTACTTATATGAGGACACTAGAGAGATAGTATAAGTGCTCATTGGAGAATAAGTTCACTAAATGATCCACTTAAGGAATGTTAGATAGTTAATGATACCTCATCATTAGACAATGATTCCATAGTCCCAGTTATGTATATGGTATTTAGACATGAGACACCAAGGATACCTTATTTGAGTACTCCATTCTTTGATTCCAGACTTACAGGTCCGAAAATTTCAGATATAGTACAAATGGTTATTGAGAATGACAACCAACCTTACGAAGAAAATTATATATCAATAAATGATCATCCACTCTTGGTATCATGAGAGGAATATCTCGTGTACTCTCACTCAAGCAAATCCCTAGCCAGGGTCAATCAAACTGAGAGAATCCATGAGAGTGAGATTCAGATTGAGAGTTCTTTAGAAGAATCTAATAAGAGTAAGACTCGAATGAATCCCATATAAGCTTGACAATACCATGCTTAGTATATAATCTCTGAGATATTAGATGGGTAATGGACTATAGATATACCGTAACTGAGGGCATAAGTTACTCGAGAGATTATGATAATAAGATCAATTTGGCTTTAAACATAGACCCTAAATAATCTTTGTTATAAGTTTACTAAAGAGGGATATCGAGATAACCAAATAGACTAGTGTACAGTATACCTATCCATATGATAGAGACGGCTACTCTCATAGCCACTTATGTGGAGATACTAGGGGTACAATATAGCTGCTCATTGGAGAATGAGTTTACCGATTTATCTATTTATGAAATGCTGTATGGTTAAGGATACATAATATTAAATAATAATTTTATTATCCTAATTTTGTATTTGGTTCTTAGACTTAAGACACCAAGGATGCTTGTTTTAGTACTCCTTTCTTTGATGTCAGACTTAAATGTCTGAAAAATTTCATATTTGGTATAGCTGGCTATCAGGATTAGTAGCGAATCTTATGAAGGTAATTGAGTATTAATAGAGGATCATCTACTCTTGGTATCATGAGAGAAATATCTTATATGTTATTGCTTGGACAAATCCTTAGCCAGGGTTGTTCGGATTGAGATAGTTCTTCGGGAAATCCGATTAGAGTGAGACTTGAACGGATTCCATATGTGGCCTGACAGTACCATGCCCAATATACTATCTTTAGGATATCAAATGGATGAGGGACTATAGATACACAGTAACTGAGGACAGATATATCTAATGGATTAGATCCCTTATATCATTTAGGAACTATGGTATAGTAGCCTATTATGTCCATAGTTGATGAGTGAAGTGAATTGTTATAGGATAATAATTCATTGAGTTAGAAGGAGTTTTGACATATGAAACTCATGGTCAGCTCGGTATTGGGCCTAGAGTGTCACACACATATGATAGATCATTACAGTGAGTAGAGCATTGAATATGAGTTATTCAATTAGTGCCTATTCTCATTAGATGAGACCCAATATTGATGTTGTATGAGGCCCAATTAGAGGCTAATTGAAGTTATTAGATAGAAATCCAAATATATAAGAAGTGTGGGTAATTGGATGGAGATCCAATACACACCAAGGCAAGATTCATTAAGGTTTTTGGTGGTTCTCTATAAATAGGAGATAAGGGCGACACAATAGTGATAAGTTGCACCTTTGGCTACCCCCTCCTATTCTCCTTCCTCCCTCATCTTCTCAGCCAATCAGCCCCTCCCTAATGCGAGAGGACAATGAAGAAGATAACATATCTTCTTCCATGAGTATTATAAGAAGGTGCGCAAGAGTTGTGGATTTTTGGACTGCAATTGGAGGAGCATTGTTGCGACAATCTATCGTGAGATTTGAGCTCCTTCATCTCTCTATCTAGATCTAAAATTTCAGGGATATATCATATATCTAGGTAATCAATCTCTCACATATCACAGTTTTTGATTTTATATTTTTTTGCGCACCAATTATTGCACGACGATGGATAACTATAGGAAACCAGTTTTGTTTTGTTCGTCCACTACGCATGTGATGCTCTTTCGTAAGTTCCCAATAATTAGATTCTCCTATACCAACTGAGGACTATGACATAGTAACATAGTACGTTTATAGTCGATGAGTTGAGTGAATTATTATGGGCATAATAATTCACTAAGTCAGAAAGAGTTCTAAGTCAGAAAACTCATGGCCAACTCGATATTAGGCATAAAGGGTCATACACATATGGTGGATGATGCGACAAATAGAAGATTAGATATAAGATATTCGATAAGTCCTTATTTTAATGGATTTATTGGGTGAGACTCAATAGAGCTTAGAGTGATTATTGGATGGGGGTCCAATACCTACTAAGAAGGATCCATTATGGTTTAGTAAAAGGGGCTCTCTATAAATAGGAGAGGGCACCAAGGGTTATAGGTTGGACTCATATAGTCGTCGGCCTCCTATCTCCTCCTCCTCATCTTCCTCCTATCATGAGCCTCCCTGGTGTGAGAGGATAGCAGAGGGCTGACCCCTCTTTTAATTATTATTATGTGGTGGTGTGCGATCATAATGAGAGAACTCACTGTGCGAGGAGGTGTGTCATTGCTATGTCCACTATGTGGATTACTATTAGAGAGGAGTTTGTGAGAGTTCCTTCATTCCATTAACCAGGATCTATATTTTATGGAGTATATGATCTCCCCTAGGTGAGAACATCTCACTCTCTTGACGTGGTTTTGTCTATTTGTGTTGTACACTCTTGTTTATCACACAACAATTCGATAATATCTATTTTTGGGAAATGATTTTTGTTTTTATTTTTTGTTGTACATATGATGCTCCCTAATATTTTTTAACAGTGGTATTAGAGCTAGACTGCTCGTGAAATGATTCATTTTTAATTACATGCCATATAGAATTTGTTTCTTCGTAAACTAGTTACATTTTTCACTGATCTTAAATTAGGTCACTGCATATTCTGGTGGTTGAAACATTTAGATGACCATTGATTTTGTTGTCAAAAGGTTATTGGGAAACATGGGAAATGATCAAAAGAGTTGTGGCATCAGATCTGGCCGAGAGCCTCCATGGCCAAGGGCTGCTTGCAACACCTTGTCTGAGACTCTCCATGGCCGATGGTTGCTTGCAGCACCTTTGTCGAGACCCTCCATGGCCGAGGGTTGCTTGTAGCAACTTGGCTGAGACCCTCCATAGATGAGGGCTTCTTGTAGTGTTAGGAATGTTAGGATCAAATCGATATTAAGAGGAGGGGGAGGGGGTGGTGAATTAGTGCTTTTGAAAATCTTTGTCAATTTGAGAATTCATTTGATAAAACTTATATCAAAAAATTATTTAATCTTGAAAGCATTCATAGGACGGTAATGAATAAATAAAGCAATAAGCAAAGCAATTAAACATTAGAGAAGAGAGAAGGCACACCATTTTAATAGTGGTTTGTTTGTCGTGACCTATATCCACTCCCGATTCCTCCTCCATTGAGATCATCGGCTTCCACTATTGATCTTCTTTCAATTAATGTAGATCAACTACCCTCTTATAGCATGATTATATTTTTTTATAGGTTTAGGAGACAACATTTATAATTCTCTCGGCTCCCCCTTAAACAGAAACTACACTTAGAAAAAAGAAGGGAAGCTCTCAAGGAATTACAATAATATTTTGATAAGTTTTTTTTCTTTCAGATCTTGCTTACTCAAGCAAGAATGGGTAGGGTATTTATAGGCCCTAAATGACCTCTAAAATGGAGCTAAAGTTTAAATTATCAAAGTTCCCGAGGTGCTGGTAGTACCATCGCCATTAAATATGGGCAGTACTATCGCCCCTTGACAGCCTCGAGCATTAATCACTTGCAGTAGTATAGCCAGCCTGGACGGTACCACTGCCTGACCCAGTCTTGGAGACTATGTTTGGGCAGTACCATTGCCTGACATAGTCTCAAAGATCATGTTTTCTCGGAGATTGTGTTTTCTTGGAGATCGTGTCTTCTCGGAGATCGTGTCTTCCTGGAGACTATCTTTTGGGTGATACCACCACTTGGCCTGACTTTGGATTACTAAAATAGGCCTTCTAATAAGACCAAATCAGCCCCAATTAAGGCTGAATGGCTCCTTAATTGAGTTAGCATGGTTACACCCAAAGCTAACGCTATTAAGATCTAAACTATGATGATCATGACATAAACATTTAAAAAGCAAAGTTCGTCTTGTCCGACATGTCATTTGTTCATCCAAACCCTTGGTTTATTATGCTCTCCTTTGGCGTGTTGCTCAATCCATCAATATGTTAATTGTCGCAACATCCGATCTTGAAGCAATGTTTCATTTTTCGGCTCGATGTCCGTTCTTTGATTCTAGCGTAACGTCTGATTTTTCTACTTCAATCATTTTGCCTTTTCATGATCGAAGATAGTCCTGTATCACTTTTCTTGAGCACATATTAGATCATAACTTTATTAATTAATTTCATCATCAAAATTTAAGATTCAATAATCTCCTTTTTTATGATGACAACCAATTGATGATGGAGTATTAATTAAACTCTCCCTATCTATATGTCATATTGAAATAAAGAAAACTCAAAGTCAAAAATAGTGATAACCTTTGAATTCAAGTCAAAACAATCTGAATCATAGTTGAAATATCATTGCATGTATTATAAAATCATAAGTATTTCATGCATAATTTCAAATCATCAAATTCCATTGTATCGTGTATGATTCAAGTTTTAAATTATTATTATAACTTTTCTCCCTTAAAGTATATCATACATGCATAATTAAATCATTATAACTTCTCCCCCTTTGTCATAAACAAAAAAGAAGAAAATTGTAACATATAAATTTTGTCTTCTCCTTTAGGATGTGCAAGTTTATAACTTTTTCTCTCCCTTTGTCATTGTCAAAAAGAAAGACAAGGGAAGGATTCAATAGTGTGAAAATTTATCATCACATTAAAGATCAAATTGTGAAAAAAAAAAGACATGAATCATTTCAACAAATTCTCCTTTTGTAATGAACCAATAGCAAGAAGAGGAATCATAGAAAATGATCTTGATTCAAAACAAAAACTAAAGTAATGAAAAATGAGAAACTAAGATAATGATCAAAGCATATATGTAAAAAATTCATGCATTTGGTAGATTCAACATGCATATCTTTCTCCTAATAAAATCAAATTGTTCCTCGCTTAACGGTTTGTATTAATAAAATATAAAGATATATCATAATTACTAACATAATCTCTAATAAAATATCAATGTGCTTAGTCCTATAATGTTGAATGAGATTCTTTGTTAAACAAAAAGTATTTGTATTATAACATTTTATAGGAATATTTTTTAAGTAAATTCCATAATCCTCTAAAGTATTCTTCATCTAGATTACTTGTACTAGTTTCAAGTGCCCTACAAATTAATCATGTGAGTGATGGCACATGTGATACATGTATAGTCTATTTATATTATTATTATTATTAGCATATTCTCATATTATAGTATCTATTGAATATATATATATATATATATATATATATATATATATATATATATATATATATATATATATATATTATGACGTCCTTGGTTCTATGTAATGAGATTCAGATCATAATGAGATCAATTTATATTTAAACACAAATCCAAAATAATCCCAATCATAGGCGCTCGAGAGGGATATCGAGACAACCTGACATATCGATGTATTATACACCCATCTATATGATGGAGGTGGTTGGTCTCATAGCCGCTTGTGTGGAGATACTAAGGATACAGTACAGATGCTCATTGAAGAATGAGTTCACTGATTGATCCACTTACATAATATTATATAGTTAATGATATCTAACATTATATAGCGATTCTGTAATCTCAATTGTGTATTTGGTCCTTAGACTTGAGACACCAAAATGCCTTGTTTGAGTACTCCTTTATTTGACGTTGGACTTACAGGTTTGGAAAGTTCCAAGTCTAGTACAGTAGGTTATCAGGATTGGTAGCCAACCTTACAAAGGCTATTAAGTGTCAATATAAGATTATTCACTCTTGATATCATGAAAGGAATATCTCGTATGCTCTCACTTAGGTAAATTCTGGATCAGATTGGCCGAATTGAGAGAAGAGTTCTCAGGGAGAATCCGATTAAAGCGAGACTTAGATAGATTTCATATGTGGCCTGATAGTACTATAATCAATATATGGTTTCTGAGATATTAGATGGATGAGGGACTATAGGTACATGGTAACTGAGATAGATAGGTCCAATAGATAAAATCCCCTGTACCGTTTGGGGACTATGGCATAGTGGCATAGTACGTCTATAGTCGATGCGTCAAGTGAATTATTATAAGATAATAATTCGCTAAGTTAGAAAGAGCTTTGATAAGGACTCACGGCTAGCTCAATATTGGGCCTAGAGAGTCACATATATATAGTGGATGCATCAGCGGATAGAGGATTGGATATGAGTTATCTAGTTATCCCTTATTCTCATTATATGAAACCCGACATTGATGGGTTCCTTGCATTAGGCTCAATTAGAGGCTAAAGGAGATTATTGGATAGAGATCTAATAATCCAAGGTTAATAGGTAAGTGGATGGAGATCTAATACCCACTAAGACTAGATTCCCTAGGGTTTTTGGTGGCTCTCTATAAATAGGAGGCATGGGCGGCTCTTATGTGATAGGCTGCATATTTAGTTGTCCCCTTCTATTCTCCTTCCTCCCTCTATACAAGAGTTACGAGATTTTAGCTGCGATTAGAGGAGTATTATTGCATTAATCCATCGTATGGATACTGTTGGCATAAGAATTATAATTATGCAATCTATTATGCGGAAAAAACTATTATGCCAGGATTGAAATCAAATGATACTATATCTATTTACGATGTGTACCTTTAGATGCCATCTGTGTGAGATCCAATTAGATCTTCAAGAGCACCGCCAATCGAATCTGAATAACATCGAGTAACGATCTGCAAGAGGAACTAGAATAGATCTAGACCCCTTCTCCTCTCTTCCTATCCTTTCACAGGACCACCTTAATTGATGGTTTTGGGAGATCAAAAGGATAACCATAATCTCCTGATCTAGATCAAGAGGATAACTGTAATCTCTTGATCTATTCACCCCTGTACCATGGCTTTTTGTGTGCTCAGGGTTTAGAGTAGGTCCTGTCTATTTATAGGCGAGAGTAGAGGGTCTAGGGTAAGTTATTAGGAGAGTTCCTTCCATCAAGGGCATCCCCTAAAATATCCTAATATAATATAGACTTTATTTAATATTGGCTAATATCTTTTATCAAAATCCAAATAATCTATAATATATCTTATTCAATTAATAAGGGCCACATAATCTTACATTCTCTCACTTGGCCCATTAATTGATAAGATATAAAAGATATCCAAAATTAAAATAAACAAAACAAAATTTATTTGAAAATAATTTTATATAATTAGATTCTGAAAATTTTGAAAAAGCATTTTATACATGGTCATGATTTTAAAAATAAGCCAATAAGTCCAATAAGCATAATTATACTATAAGCCAATAAGTCCAATAAGCATAATTATACTATATTCAGTCCAACTATCAATATGAGTCATAGCAGTTGTATGTCATCAATGTCACACTTCCTTCTATGTACTACAACATTGTTAGTCTTTCCTTATATAGTCTATAATGACCATTATAATTTGTCTTGTCAAAACAATCCTATTTCTTGCATTTAACCATAATATACATAAATATAAACACAAACAGGATAGTAGAAACAAATAACTTTAATTATATAAAAAAAATATTAATAATAACATCCACTTAAACATGTATCACCATATCCTTTATGGCTTGCTCACAAGCCCCATTCTAAGAACATGTTTTTTAAATGTTTTACACTGCAAAGCTTTAGTAAATGGATCAACAATCATCATAGTGGTGCTTAACTTTTCAATTGACACTTGTTGTTTCTAGACTCTTTCTCTAACCACCAAGTACTTTATCTCAATGTGCTTGGAACCACTAGACTACTTGCCATTCTTAGAGAAGAAAACTGCTGCAGTATTATCACAAAATATCTTCAGTGACTTGGCAATTGAGTCGACTACACCAAGTCCTGAGATAAAATTCCACAGCCATAAAGCTTGATTTGTGGCCTCAAAGTATGTCACAAATTCAGCTTCCATCATAGATGGTGCAATAAGTGATTGTTTTATACTTTTTCAAGAAATTGCCCCACCAGCCAGCATGAACACAAATCCTAAAGTGGATTTCCTGCTATCAAGGCAATTTGCAAAATCAGCATCTGAATATCCCGTTACTTCAAGCTGATCTGACTTCCTATATGTGAGCATATAATCTTTTGTCCCTTGCAGATATCTCATTACTTTCTTTGCAGCTTTCCAATGTTCCATCCCTGGGTTACTCTGGTATCTACCCAGCATTGCTACTACAAAACTGATATCTAGTCTTGTACACGTTTGAGCATATAATAGACTTCCAATTGCGCACCCATAAGGAATATTCTTCATTTGATCCATTTCTAGGTTATTCTTCAAGCACTGGTTTTGGCTGAATTTTTTACCTCTAGTAATAGGTGTATCATTGGCTTTAGAAAGTTGCATATTAAACCTTTCCAAGATACAATTAATATAACCTTTCTGAGAAAATCCTAATAAATCTTGAGATCTGTCCCTAAATATCTCAATGCCAATGACATAGGATGCCTCATTCATATCAACCATTTTAAAGTTCTTGTTAAGAAATATCTTGGTTTCATGTAACAAACCAAGATCACTACTGGCAAGCAATATATCATCCACATATAAGACCAATATAATAAACTTACTCCCACTAACCTTCAGATATATACACTAATCAACAGTATTTTTCTTAAATCCGAAGGAAGTAATGGTATCATGAAACTTTATATATCATTGTCTGGAAGCTTGTTTAAGGCCATAAATGGATTTCTTAAGTTTGCAAGCCCAACTTTCCTTTCCCTTTTCTATGAATCCTTCAGGTTGTTCCATATATATTTCCTCATCTAAATCCCCATTTAGAAATATTATTTTCACATCCATCTGATGTAGCTCAAGATCATAATGAGCTACTAATGCTATGATGATTCTCAATGAGTCCTTTCGAGAAACTGGAGAGAAAGTCTCATGATAGTCAATGCCTTCTTTCTGAGAAAAACCTTTGGCCACAAGTTTGGCTTTATATCGTTCGATATTACCCACCGAGTCACGTTTAGTCTTAAAGACCCATTTACAATCGACTCCTTTACAATTCTTGGGTAATTCAACGAGTTCTCAAACACCATTCTGGTCCATTGATTTTAACTCATCTTTCATTGTATCATACCATTTTTCAGAATCATTATTTTCTATGGCTTGTGAAAACGATAAGGGGTCTCTTTTTATTCATATATCAAAATCTGATTCTTGTAGATATACCACATAATCATCAGAAATGGTATATATTTTTTTTCTTTGAGATCTTCTCAAATCTACCAATTGTGATTATTCTACAAGACTATCAGCAGTGACATCAATATCATGTGAGAATTCATCAATGTTATCTTGTTGTTCACCCTCATCAATTCTATCATTGATTTGAGGAACAACAATTTCTCGAATAGGGGATAATATAGGAGAAGAAGCCTGAATCTCCTCAATATCAAAATTAATCCCTTGAGATTTTTGACTCCCACTGATTTCACCATTTTCTAGGAAATTTGTATTACCAGATTCTACTATCCTCATATTATGATTAGGGTAATAAAATTTGTATCCCTTGGATCTTTCTGGGTAACCAATAAAACATCCAGAAATTATTCTTGGATCCAATTTCTTTTTATGTGGATTTAATACTCTTATCTCTGCAGGACACCCCTAAATATATAAATGTCTCAAACTGGGTTTCCTACCAGTCCATAACTCAAATGGAGTTGATGGAACTAATTTGCTAGTAACCCTGTTTAGGATATACATAGCTGTCTTAAGAGCATCACCCCACATTGACTCAGGTAGAGGAATAACTCATCATGCTCCTAACCATATCCATAAAAGTATGATTTCACCTTTCAGCAACACCGTTCTACTGTGGTACACCTGGTAATGCATACTGAGCATAAATACCCCGCTGTTCTAGGAATCTAGCAAAAGGACCAATATTCTGACCGGATTCATCATATCTGCCATAAAATTCACCACCCCTGTAAGATCTAACAATTTTAACTTTTCTATCTAATTATCTCTCGACCTTATTTATGTACACTTCAAGAATGTCAACAGCTTGAGACTTTTCATGTATCAGATAAACATAGCCATATCTAGACAGGTCATCTATAAATGTGATGAAATACCTTTCTCCACTAAAACAAGGAATATGGAGTAGTCCGCAGATATCAGTATGAATAATTTTAAGAAATTATTTACTTCTTGTGGCATTTTTCTTTGTATGCTTAGTTTGCTTTCCTTTAATGCAATCTATGCAAACATCAAAATTAGTGAAGTCTAAATTTTCTAAAATATTATCCTTCACTAATTTTTTAATTCTTTCCTTGGAGATATGCCCTAAACGTCTATACCACAATATAGAAGATCTTTCATTATTCGAATTACGTTTCATTCCAATACTTGATTGCAGGGTCAATAATGTATTCGCAAACTCAAGATTCAAATTAATTATGTACAAACCATCATACAGAATTCCAGAACCAACTTTTATTGAATCATAAAATATGCTAAGTTTACAATTACAAAAAAAAACACAGTATCCTAACTCATCAATTCTAGATAGAGAAATTAAGTTTCTAGAAATTGTAGGAACAAAACATGTGTCTTCCAGATCAATCAGATGACCCGTCTCTAGGCGTAAGCGATAAGTCCCTACTGATACCACTTTTGCTTTGAGACGATTTCCCATAATTATGAATCTTTCATGTTCTTTTGATTTCTAGATTGAAAGAAATCCCTGCATATTATTAGTAACATGAGTTGAAGCGCTAGAATCAATCCACCATGTATTAGAAGGAACTACTGTAATGTTTGATTCTGAACATACAAAGGTTGAGTTTATACCTTTCTTTTCGAACCAAGTCCTACGTTTAATGCAATCCTTCTTTACATGTCATTTCTTACCACAAAAGAATCACTTTATTGTAATAACTTTCTTTTCAATAGTTTGTCTAACACTTCCAGACCCGGCAAATTTCTTCGATGAATGACGCTTTGATTTTCTTTTCTTGTTACCAACTCCTTGAGTAGTTGTCAGTACATTATATGAACTTTCCTGCTTTAATCTTAATTCTTCCTGAACACACATACTAGTTAACTCATTCAAGTTCCACTTATCTTTATTTGTATTGTAGTGAATCTTGAATGGGCCAAACTGAGAAGGAAGAGAATTAAGAATGAATTGCATAAGGAAAGATTCATCAACATTTATTCCCAACGTCTTAAGTTTTGCAGCTTTGTCAGCCATATTGAGGATGTGATCCTGAATTCCTCGAGTACCATCATACTGAGCTGTAGTAAGTTCTTTCATTAATGTGCTAGCCAATGACTTATCAGCAGATTTAAATCTGTCTTCAATAACTTTTAAATATTCATGTGCACTAGATGCAACCGGTAATGAAGTCTTTATATTATTTACAATTGTCATCCTTATGAACATTAAACTAAGCCTATCAGATCTTTCCTAAGCCTTCATTTCATTGACTTGTTCCACAATACTTTTATCAGTTAATTCTACGGGCTTTTTAACAATCAATGCCAAATGAAGATCCAATACGCCCAATGTAAATTGCACGTGCTCTAACCATTCTGAATAATTTGATCCAGAGAGTACAGGGACATTAGAAGCATGAGAATGTGTGGACGGGAATACCACTACATAATATAAAATAACATTAATGCTTTGAGTTTTACCAAAATATGATGAACTATTGATATCATCAATATTTAACCTTTGGGTAAAAATATTAACATATCTAGTGTTCATACAAGATCATTTATGGAGGACTGATACCATCCTTGTGGAATAGTTTTGCTACCTTTGGATATACAATTCTAAACTGCAATGATATCCAAAATAGTATCATCCTACCCCATCACATAATTATTTGAAATAGATAATCCTTTGGGATTATCTAAATCTCCTAATTATGCATGTAATTTTGAATATTATTTCTTTAATATCATTGAGGACTTGTTCCTTAATATAATTTTATAAATCATTGATCTAGGCCACTTTGGTGACTATAAGACCAATGCAGTAATATAAAATACAAATTAAATTATCCTATGAATGACAAGACTTTAATTGTATTTCATATCCTATAAGCCTACCATCGCAGGCAACTTTGGCAGCTACCGGTCAGGTATAACTTAAGGAGATGGACTATAAATAATATTCATCAAGTTCATTTAAACTAATTTATGCTGAGATAGTTCAATAACAAGATAACAACCATAATAATTATTGAACACTTAATCAGTAAGGAAAAAACTCATATGATAACTATAATCATGATAATACATAAATCATGTATTTATGTGAAAAATAAATATTATTTCATAATTACTAATATTTACATGTAAATAATTGAATAAATATCCAAAAATCAATAATTAGATTTAACACATGCAATTAATAATTCATATGAGAAAACTACAAAGAAACAATAATTTATAATTTTTTACTGATTAATTTTATTTAATTGGAGAAGCCCATAAGTCCAATTAAATAAATTGCTCAAAAATAAAATATAATCATTGAATAATAAAATATAATCATAATTAAATTTTATTAAATTATATATTGGTCCATTTTATAATTGAGAAAATAACCAAAATTTCTCATTTGATAATGACAAAACTGTAATTCTAAAAAATATATATATAAGAATTACAGATTTTTTTAAGATTATAAGATTAATAAATCATAAGGGTAAAAATATAAATAATCCTATTCAGCCGAAGGGTAAATTGTAATTTTGATGAATGACAAAACTATAATTTGAGCATAATGGTAAAACTGTAATATTTCTGATTTAATGCTAAAACTGTAATTTTGTTAAGGAAAAACCCTAGTCTCCTCTTCTGCCTATGCAGCCGCCGGTGAGGCCGTTGGCCGCCTATCTGCGCCGGCCGGCCACGCCGGCGGCGGCCCAGTGGTTGCGTCCGTCACGGACATGCTGCCGCCGGCGTCGGGCGCCTGCCTGTGCGCGACTACCGCGGCCCCCTCAGCGGTGGCGTGGGCGGTCGACCCTATGTGCACACGTGCAGTGAGATCCGGCCAAAATGCGACAATATTGTTATGTTTTTAACACACAACGACAATCAAGAATCGTTCGCAAGAAAACGATTAAAATTAACAAATAGAAAAATATATCAATAAAATATTCAGATCAATGCATCGTAAACAAAAATAATAGATATAATATTTTTTATCTCAAACCTAGGCTCTGATATCAATTATTGGCATCAAAACTATAATTATGCAATCTATTATGTGGAAAAAACTATTATGCCAGGATTGAAATCAAATAATACTAGATCTGTTTACGATGCGTACCTTTAGATGTCATCTGCGTGAGATCTAATTAGATCTTTAAGAGCACCGCCAATCGGATCTGAATAACGTCGAGTATCGATCTGCAAGAGGAACTAGAATAGATCTAGACCCCTTCTCCTCTCTTCCTATCCTTTCACAGGAACACCTTAATTGATGGTTTTGGGAGATCAAAAGGATAACCGTAATCTCTTGATCTAGATCAAGAGGATAACTATAATCTCTTGATCTATTCACCCCTTTGCCGTGGCCTTTTTTGTGCTCAGGGTTTATAGTAGGTCCTGTCTATTTATAGGCGAGAGCAGAGGGTCTAGGGTAAGTTATTAGGAGAGTTCCTTCCATCAAGGGCATCCCTTAAAATATCCCAATATAATATAGACTTTATTTAATATTGGCTAATATCTTTTATAAGAATCCAAATAATCCATAATATATCTTATTCAATTAATAAAGGCCACATAATCTTACAGATACAACTAGAGAGGAGGATGTTTAACCTCTTTTATCCTCTTCATTTGGATATAAAAATACAGGGATGGATATACGATCTTCCTAGGTAAATAATCTTTGACGAATATAGTTTTTGATTTTACGATTTTCTATGCACCAATCTTTTACATGATGATTTGATCTACGTAGGAAACTAATTTTATTTTGATCTTTCACTATGCATGTGATGCTCTTATTGAGGTTTCCCAATAGTAGTGTTAGAGCCAAGGTTATTCGAGTAAAAATTAGCTTTTAATCTACATGTGATGAGATTGAATCGCGTAGAACTGTTCTATGTGTTCTTACGGTGATGCACAGTGAATGTAGCAAGGAAGGGGGCAACCACCTACGAGCAAGCCGCCCATGGCTAAGGCCCATGTAGGGGTGATCGGATGTAGCCAAGGCTGTCTAGGTGGTCTCGCGCATCTGCAGTGGTGCCCGCTAGTAGCTATGCCACTTGCGGGTAGAGGCAGTGCATGCAGGGGTGGCGCTTGTGAAGCCGTCGCCTATAGGCATGATGCTCCCCCATAGGGGCGATTGCTCATGGGCAAGAGCAGTTGTCACCTACATAGGGGCGACGACGACCCATTGGAGGCAAGAAGGGCTAGAGCTTCTTTTTTTTATATAAAAGTATAATTCGGCCCCTTGGAATTTAAGAAATTCCTATATCTATCTTTTTGTCCAAAATTTTAAAAATACCATTTATAATTTAAATTTTTTTTGACATATCCTGATTTTTAGAAAAATAATTAATTAAATAATTTAATTAATTATTTATTATCTAGTAATCCTACATGATGATGTGTACATATGATGTATGATGTGGATGGATGATCATGAGCCAAGTGATGTGTTGTTTGTACTTGTGATTATTATTATTTAGATCTGCGAGCCTAATTTTTTCTCATTTATTATCGGGCCTTCATACTTGTGATTATTTTGTAATTACACGGAGAAGCGTAGTGAGAGCATGAAGGTGACAGTGGGACCTATGATGCCGTGGTGGGAGATCATGACACATGGTGATGCGACAAGGATTCGACGGAACCAATGATGACGAGATCAACGATCATAATCATTTGGTGGTTAGGTCCATTGGTTTATGCTTAATCATATTAGGTGATGACTCATGATTATCTAGTGTGGTTTTCATATGTGATATGTGTTATACACCTACCAGATATATATGTATATTTATATGTAATATAGATATATATTAAATATATATGTGTGTGATACGACATATTAGGAGACTGATGTAAAACAAAAACCCCTCCTAACATAATATTAAGTTAATGAGCATGAGGCAATAAGATTGACCCAGTGGCCTTCCATCACTATAGGAAGAAATTGAGTCATGACATAAGTTAAGTTCATCGAGTCACTCGAGGCTCACCTATCTACATGATCGAGATCTTGTCTACGATATAGAGATGTCATCGATGATATGAAGACATAGTATGCTTGATTGAGTCACTCAAGAGTATATTATAGAATCAGATTCATCTTATAACGATGGTGATGACTTAATTGAACTTCATGGTTGGTCGAGTAGTCGAGACCATGATTATTCAGAGGCTGAACATGATGAGAATTATAAGAAGTTATGATTGGCAAGAATTACCTAATTGGGCTTAATGTAATTGGTCGAGTCACTCGAGGTTGCACTAAGATGTCGATTAGATCCCGATCCCCACTAGAAGTCTGCCAAAGACTTCCATTTCACGTGCCGAGGGTGTTGTGTATTCGCTAGCAAAATAGTGGGAGTATATTAAGATAGAAGTCTATATCTTAATTAGTTTTTATGTAAAATCTATATGTTATTTATTTATGCTATATCTTATTTGTTAGAAATATGTCTATTGAAAAGCCCCTACGTGGCATATTTGATGCCAACCGCCTCACTGGTCTAAACTACATGGATTGGCTCCGTAATTTGAGAATAATTATCATGATGGAGAAAATAGTGTATGCCCTTAATACCATTATGCCAATGCCAGAAGAAGGGGGGCAAGCGAGGATGAGATTGCTCACTATGTGAAGTATATAGATGATTCCACGTTGGTAAAATACTACATGTTGGCCTCCATGACTCTTGAGTTACAGAGGCAATATGAGAGCATGGATACCAATTCTATTCTTCTTTATCTTCACCAATTATTTGAGAAACATGGAAGAAATCAAAGATATAAAATATCCAAGAATCTCTTCCGAGCTAGGATTATAGAAGGGGAATCAATTCATAACCATATCCTGAAGATGATAGAGTAGATCGAGAAACTCAGGTCTAGGAATAGTCCTAGAGGATAACATATGTGTTGATCTTATACTTCAGTCCCTTGTTAGAACTCTAGCGGATTCTAAGCTTGGGGGTGATCACTATAGGTGATCAGCCTCCTTGGAACTCTATAGGGGTTCCCTCCTCCAAATTGCTGCTCAAAGGCTGCATAAAATACTCTTCTATTCATGATTAAAATTGGAGGCTTACATAACTATTTATAGACCTTCTAACCTCAACTCCTAATAGGACTACTACTCACCAACTCTTAAAGCAATCCCTAATGCAAATCTAAGTCTAACCTCCAACCGACCCATCTAGGGGTGGTTGGTTGCTTTATTATTTCCTAATCATGTTCTAACTTAATCTCCTTCTCAATCAACCCCCTCTTAAACTAGGATAAGGAGTGGTTAATTAGGGTAACATACATCTTACTCTCCCTTCAAATATCTTCCTCAACTAATCCTAACCTAGTCGGCCTCCTTATTTTCCTTAATAGGGGTCAACTAGATAGGATTTACATGAATACCCTTAGATTTTACATGAGTCCCCTCTTTAATGAAACTAAACTAGGACTTCCCTAGCTAGAGTCCTAACAGACCTGCCTTCTTCTATTCAGTCTTATCCTTGAGGCTGATGCTCCATGAATTCTGAAAATTTGATTTTTAAATTATTATAGTTTTCCCAAGTGGCCTCTTCTTCTGGAAGGTTCGCCCATTATATTAGCACTTTAGTAGTAGGCCGCCGTCATCGTGTCATGATCCTATGGTCAAGAAGTTAGGATCAATTGGCACTAAGAGGGGGGGGGGAATGAATTAGTGCAAGCTTAAAATTTTCTTTCTAAAGCAAAAGCTTTCTGAATAAGATATAATAGGAAATCCGAAGCTTTTCATTTTTAATAAAACAAGTGAGTGATTAAAAGTAAGTTGCTAAGAAAATAAAAAAGATAATCATGTTTGAGGAAAAGAACTTATCATCTTCCTTTCAAGAAGTTTAGTTAAATTGGAAGCATCAATACAACAATATTCAAACAATGCAAGTATGAAACACTTATAATTTTATAGTGGTTCGGCGCTAACGACCTAAGTCCACTTTCGAGTCCTCCTTCTTGAGGCACTCCGGCTTCCACTACTAATCTTCTTTGGGTGAAGATTAAACCCTTACACTTGCTTACAAGGTCTTCTCACCAGTGATCTCCTAACGTGTTCCCAGTGAGTTTCCTGATCCCTTCGGTGAATCTCCTAGCGAACTCCCGGTGAAACCCACCACATCGTCCGAACCCCGGCCTGATGCTCAAGCTTGAACTTTGCCCATCATTTGGTTGTAACTTTATTGATCTTGCCATAGTTAGACCTACACGATGCTAATTATGACTTAATTAAATATAATCATAATTGCCAAACATCCATTACAAGACCATCTTAACTCCCGACAAGCTTTTTGGCTATCCCCGATAATCTTCCGGTGAGTCTCGGTCTTCTTCTAGCAGACTCCCTTGCGCCATCCTAACAAGCTCCCAATACCCTCGGTGAGCTTCCAACACACTTCTGGGGAGTTCCTAACCGCATCGGCTCGATGCATGGACTTGACCTTGGCCAATCCTAATTGTAATAATCATTCTATCGTAATAATCATGCATCAATCAACTCTAACAATCATGTTAGATCAATAATACATCAATTGATTTCATCATCAAAATATGAGATTCAACATAATAATGACACTTGACTGAGTCTAGAGCTCTCCTTGGATTGTCATATTAGGTAGATGTCTTTGAACTATCTTGTTTTATCCTAATTTGAGCTTCAAGCATGACACATAGAAGACTTGATGGATTCGAGAGTTGGCAGGTAAGTCTAATTTGTATGTTACTGCCCCGATGCGCTCCATTATCTAGTAGGGTCCATAGAACTGAGGTGAAAGCCTCGTGGATGCTCTAGCCTGGATCGATATTTGCTTGTATGGCCGGAGATATAGAAATACCCAATCTCCAATGGAAAATTCTCTTTCGCCTCTATGTTGATCATATCATTGTTTTATCTTTGCTTGAGCTGTAGTGAGATTGTCTTTTAATAGTTTCACCATTTTGTCTCTGTCCTGTAGTTTCCTATCTACTTGTTCTAGTTTAGAGGTGCCCAATACATATTTTGGGATTACAGGAGGAGGTCGGCCATACATAGCCTCATAGGGTGTAATTTCATGGATGAATGATAAGTTATGCTATACCATCACTCGGCCTAAGGGAGCCACTTTGTCCACTCTTTTGGCCTGTCACTGGTGAAGCATCTAAGGTATGTCTCTAAACATCTGTTCACCACTTTAGTCTGATTATCGATTTGTGGGTGATATGCTGTGCTCATCTTCAATTTAATGCCATATATATGGAATAATTCTATCCAGAATTTGCTTATGAAAACCCTATCACGATCACTTACAATAGATCTTGGCATCCCATGTAATTTTACAATATTTTCTATAAAAATTCGGGCAATATTAGAAGTAGTATAGGGATTACAAACTGCACAGAAGTGAGCATACTTTGTAAGATGATCAACAACAATAAGAATCATACCTTTAGGTTGCAGCTTTCCAGGGCTTGCCACTATTTTGCCTTTATGTTATTGGCATACATCATATTGTGTCATAAATTTAGCAATAATATTTTCTATCCCTTCCCAATAAAAATTCTGCTTAATTCTCTTATAGGTTCTAAGGAACTCGGAATGCTCGACCGTGGGTGTGGAATGCATCTCTTGAAGGATGGTCTTTATGTAACTAGAATTTGGCATAAGTACAATGTGTCCCTTATAGCGTAGGTCTTTTGAATGCCAACTGTAATGAGCCATGGAACTTGGTTCTTCCTCTAATTTCTTTATGATCTTGTTGGTTCCTAGATCATCTTGCCATTCTCTCTTAATGTCCTCAAGGAAATTGCTGGTCGGAGGTGAAACGATTAAAAATTCAGCTTACTCGTAGTTGCGGAAGCGCATCTACAACAACATTCTCTTCTCCTTTTTACAATTATACTTAAGAAGCTTTGTTACCCATTTTTCTTGGATTGTTGCTATAGTTGTACCAATAAGCCACTGCATGTTTTGTGCAATACTTTCTCCATTCGTCATATGCAAATCGTTGATATGTCACTCCCCATTTGCCGCACAGTACCACCTATTTTCCCTGGTTGTAAAACTTCATGATTAATTTTAAAAAATTTAGGAAACATCACTTAATGTCATCAATCATTTAATTCCAAGCACAGCTCAAAATCATTAAATGGAGGAGGAAAAAAAAATGTAATTATCTCTTAATCCTGTAGCAGTAGTTTCACCTGTGGGCACTTGCGATCACACTTCAAAATTCGTCCGTCGGTGAACTTAACATCAAACCTACTGTAATCCTTAATAGGTAAGGCCATCTGGACAACAACCTTGCTGCTTATAGAATTATTAGTGCTCTCGGTGTCAATAAGAATGGTAATCGGTTGTTGCTTTAGAAGTCCTCCCACTTTCATAGTCTGTGGGTTTGCGTAGCTGGTAAGAGCAATACCATAGTCCTTATGCTCCTAGACCTCCTCCTCTATATCTTCAACGGGTTCAATTAGTAAGAGGCGCCCCTTTTTGCAGCGATGGTCGCGACTCCATGGTTCATCGTAATACCAACAAAGACCCTTTGCCAATCTGTCGGGTAGTTCTTTTTTTGTCAATTTTTTTAGTAGTGAAGGGTGGCTGGGAACAAAAGGAGGTTTATAAGCCATAGACCTAGGAGTGGTCCTCATTCTCGGAGCATCTTGGTTGAGCTATTTCTCTTGTATTTGGGTGAAAAAAATTACCATAGTTACGGTACGAGGCTGCCATGCCTTAACCTCCCCTTTTATCTCCAGCTTGAGTCCCTTGATGAAGGTACCTAGCAATTATTGGTTAGTCTAATCATGAGCAAGATAGGATAGCTTCTTAAACCTGGTTTGGTACTCTTGAATTGTAGAGGTTTGCCTGATTTTTGTGAGTTAGCTGGCAATATTTTTGTACTCTGTAGCTTCGAAGTGGTTCAACAATGCGTTCTTAAATTTATTCCATGTTGGAGCCCCATGGTCCTATTCTAGCCAATTATACCATTGGATTGCATCACCTTTAAGGTGGATGATAACGATTTCCACCTTAGCATCGTCCGACATTCGGTAGTAGCGGAAGTAATGTTCAGCATGTGAAATCCACCCCGTCGGGTCTCCTTCTTTCCAATGTGGTAAATCCACCCTCATGTGTGGCTGAAGCATGTCCGAAGGTTGTTCCTCTTCTCTGAGGGCCTCTATGAACTCTCTCCTCTCTGAGATTTTATTGGACTCGGTGGTTGTCCAATTTTGAACTCCGTGAATGAAGTGTACAGTTTGTCCTCCAAGCGCGATTTGAGTCGTGATTCAAGCCGAGCTTCCAATACTTCAAACTTGGCATCAATTAGATCTTGGGAAGTCATAGCATATGCTTATAGATCAGATATGTCTTTTCTTTTTTTTGTTGATGGGTCAATGGCATGGGTGGTGGAAGATTCGGAGAATCAGTTGGTGATAGAAGGGTTTCGTTATAATGGTTTTCTATTTTAGGCTACGATTTTTAGGGTATTAGGGTTATGAAAATAGGTTATGATGACTGTATCTTAAGGCTAGAGGGATGACCTAAAGATGCCTTGGGTGGTGGCAGTGAGATGGTTAGGTTTCGGTGGGTTAAGAAGAAGAAGAAGGACAAAGGTGGTGTAGCAGATTTTTCATTGAAAAAAATTCCAACAGTGAAGACGTAATTTTTTTCTAGAAATTTTCAACAAAAAATTGAGTAAAACTTAAGGGGGATTTTCTGGTAAGGAAGAGATAGTGTCTACAAAATTTTTTTGAAAAGAAATAACAACAATAGATTCGACAAAATCAAAGATTACAAAGAAGTATGATAGTAGATTTTTATGTCTAAACTGCAACAGATTGGACATAAAAGATGAGTAGGTTATATTGATGATTTTTTAATGATACCAAAGGGATATCTAAAAATAGGAAGTTATAAAGCCATGGTAGAAATTTTCATAGAATTTTGATTAGTAAAAATGTAGCAACAAATCAAATAATAAAGGGTTTGTGACTGGAATTTTGTGATGTAACTTACGTCTTAACGATGGAATTTTGTGATGCAGCAAATATTAACAATTTTTTTGTATTTTTTCAAATAGGGATAACTAAATTATAGTAGCAGTAAGGTAGGAACCCAGAACCTGTTGCAATTCATGGGGAGATCAAAGGATGATCTACGGTAGTAGAGATGACGATGGAATTTGGTGACGATCTTCAAGCAATTGTGGGAATTGCTTTAGACAGCTTTAGGGGGCTGATAGATGGCTGTGGAAGGGTAACGAGATGCCAAGAATACTAATTTGATACCAAGTGTTAGAACCCTAGTAGATTCTAAGCTTGAGGGTGATCACTATAGGGGATCAGCCTCCTTGGAATTCTATAGGAGTTCCCTCCTCCAAATTGCTGCTCAAAGGCTGTAGAAAATACTCTTCTATTTATGATAAAAAGTAGAGGACTACATAGCTATTTATAGACCTTCTAACCCCAACTCCTAATAGGACTCATACTTCAAGACTTCTATTCTTAACCAACTCCTAAAACAACTCCTAATGCAACTCTAAGTCCAACCTCCAATCGGCCCATCTAGGGGTGGTCGGTTGTTTTATTATTTCCTAATCATATTCTAACTTAATCCCCTCCTCAGCCAACCCCCTCTTTAACTAGGATAAGGGGTGGTTAATTAGGGTAACATGTATCGTACTCTCCCTTCAAGTATCTTCCTTAACTAATCCTAACTTAGCTGGCCTCCTTACTTTCCTTAATAGGGATCTGCTAGATAGGATTTACATGAATTTTCTTAGATTTTACATGATTGCCCTCTTTAATAAAATTAAATTAGGACTCCCCTAGCTAGAGCCCTAACATCCCTACCATATTCCTTTTCTCACATCATCATGAATTTTAATATAAGCAAGTTTGAGGTAACTCTCCCTAAGCTCCTCAATATGCTGAGGGAAGCTGAGAGTGCCATCAAGAAAGAGAAGCCAGTTCTCCATATTGGTGAGACCAAAAAGAAAAGGCAGGCTAGTATGACCCTTAGGAAGGGCAAGGGCAAAAAAAGACTGGGTAAGGCAAAGGTTGCCAAGAAAGACCCATTAAAGGACAAAGGATAGTACTTTCGCTATGACAAAGATGACACTCGAAGAGGAACTATAAGGATTACCTTGCAGACAAGGCTAAACAGAAGATTGGAGAAGCTTAAGGTATATTCGTAATCAGTCTTTACTTGTCAGATTTTCATGATAACACTTGGGTATTGGATACTACGAGTGCTTATCATATCTGTAATACGTTGCAGGTTTTGACAAGACCTAGGAGACTAGTCCAAGGCAAGATGGATTTCAAGATAGGTAATGGAGCAAGAGTTGCTACAGTTGTCATTAGGGAGGTCACTCTACATTTGCTTAGTGGAGCTATTATTACATTGGATGCATCCTATTTTGTTCTCTCTATTATCAAAAATATTATTTTTATTTATTATTTGATAATTAGTGGATATAAATTAGTTTTTTAAGAATAATAATTATTTAATATTTTTGGATGATGAAATCATCATTAGAGGGACCCTGATAAATGGCTTATATGTCTTAGACATTTCTCCATACATCATGAATATAAATACATCCAAGAGGAAATGAGATGAGGTGAATAATACATACTTATTATTATGAACTTATCTAGTTTTGCCTAAGTCGTGTGGCACCATTGCGTGTCCATCCACAAATGTCAGCCTCCCCGAAACCTCCTATGGTCCCTTAGGACATACAAAAGAGAAAATGGGTTAGAAAAAATATTTTTCACGAGATTCATAAGCAATCACTTTAGCAAACACTTTATATAGCTAGTGCAAATTATAACTATGGACTTTACAAACTCTGAATGATCGCATACAAAGGATTAAGGTCCATTATAGAGTGAAGTCCCCACAAGTGTCTACATGACACAACTCTTATTTATAAGCCGAAACTGGCCACGAAAGTTATCCAAACTAGGGCTACTAAGCTTACTGCTAGTCTGCTACTTCATGTATAAAATATGAATAAAACCTAAAGACACGAATATACATGAACATTACATTGAGCACATTCTTTATATTTTTATCAGTAATATTCTCCCCTACTTATTCCTTCGACGTCCTCGTCGAAGCCGTTGCAGACACTGCATCTCATCACATTTTGCTAAATCTTTGATCTTATGCTTTGGCTACAACACGCCTCTTGGCTCCCAATTGCTCTCTACCACTGTTATTGAGTAGTCGAAACTGATCTGCCATGTTGCTTTAACTCACCAATAATTGACTCTGGTGTAGGGTTGGCTGAGCTATATTGATTCTTGTTGATTCCTGTGAATCCTTTTAATAAAGGAAAAGACCTTCATTATTATGCGCTAGTATTGCAATAGTCTCATGTTGCTTAAACTAGCTGGATGCTTGTTGGAGCTTTAATGAGTATTGTCTCACAGACTTTAAAGTTTTTGAGGTCCTTCATCTATAAAATTTGTCCATTAATTCTTCTTCAATTTAGTTGTCACTTCCAAGTAGGTTTGCATTACTTCCACTTTCGATTGGCCTTCTATTGTGAAATGAAGCGAACAATCTACTCTAAGTAGCATTGATCACCATTGGCGAGGATTTGACAACTTGTCTTCCATTAAATTTCTTCAAAGGGTCTTTGAACTTGTCCAAGACTCTTCTATTGGATAAATAAGAGAACTGGGATACTTAGTTTCATCGTTTCTCTTGAGTTGAGAAGGCAAAGGTTACTTGATTTTGCTTGTCTCATCGAGATTGTACTTCATATTGAATCTCAGATTTTGATCATAAAATCAATTGATGGGTTTTATTATCTAACATGTTTCTTGAAGATGCAGGATTAACTACTATGACAATGTAATACAATCAAATGTTGAGCCAAAGTCAAGTTCAGGCATCGGGTTGGCATTTGGATGATGCAGTGGGAACTCATCGGTAGCTCGCCGAACTTGTCAAGAGTTTGCTGGGAGCTCATCGAAGGTGACTAGGAGCTTGCTGAGAATACGCTGGGGGTTCGCTAGAAAATGATCGAGACTCATCGAAAGTTCATCGGAGGTTGTCTAAAGTTAGGAAGGTCACTTGATATGTTAGTTAAATTGATTGTATTTGTATACCTTAGTATGCTGTAGTTAGCATCGGTTTGGTATAGAATCCAAATTAAGTTAGATTTAGAGGAAATCTAAATTAACTCAATGTGAGACAATCCGACCCACTTTGGGTTGGATTTGAGCTCAGGTCGAGCTCATTTTATTGACTAGAGGTACGAGTCGGGTATGCAAAAATATAGAAAAAATGGCTTTTGCAGGATTCCCGATAGTAGTACTAATGGTGGGCGGTGGTAGTATCGCTCAGGTGGCGGTAGTACCACCGTCGTCCCTATTTTAGGTGCTTTCATTGGTAGCATCACTGACACTGATAGTAGTACCTCCAGTACCCAGATTTTCTGAGATAGGTTGGATTTTAGCTCGATTTCTAAAGCCAATTGAGGTCTATAAATAATTCAAGTTTTCTCGCTTGGAGAACCAACATTGGGGAATGAAAAAAGAAAAAAATTCTTGTGAAAAGTGTTATAACAATCTTGAGAGCTTCCCTTGTGAGCTACAAGTGAAAAGAGAGACTAAGTGAAGAAAGATTTTTATAAGAAGGTTCCTCTCCTGTACTTGTGAAAAGGAGAGAGAGAAATGTAAAGGTTTGATCTTCACCCAAAGAAGATTATTAATGGATACCGTGAGCCTCAAGGAGGACTCCTAAAAGTGGATGTAGGATAAGTTTTGGCTGAACTACTATGAACTGTGAGCTTTCCTTAACTTTCAATTTTGAATTTACTTGTTCTTGCTCGAGCTTTCTTTAAGCAAGATGGTAACTTAGTATTATTCATAGTTTAATTGCTCACATATTCAACTTAAATGAAATGCTTTCAATTTTTGATTTTATTTTGAGTAAGTATTTCTAACGGTTGGTGTTAGAACCATGTTGTACTCATTGGATTAACACCCAAGTGAATAAATGACTTATTATGACATTAACAAGAGTCAATGCATCACAAGTCCTCCTATGTTCAATAGGATGGACTACACCTCTTGAAAAATTCGAATATGTATTTTATTGATTTCGCTAGATTTTGATTTATGGTGTATTATCAAAAATAATTTTCAGAAGTCATCCAATCAAATAAATGATTGGAATGATCATGAAAAACATATATTTTCTTTAAATACCAAAGCTATGAATACTTTATTTTCTACTCTAAATAAAAATGAGTTTGATTGAGTTTCTATTGATCTTGATAATTTTTATGTTGAAGCTTGCTTTTCGATTTTAAATGATAATGCAAGGCTTGGCATATGAGATTTGGACATGCAAGAATAAAATTAATCTCATAAATTGGAACTAAAGAAATTAGAAGGGGAATACCAAAAATTAAATTTGTCAAAGATGAAATTTATGATGTATGCCAACTAGGAATACACATGAAGAGTAGATTTAAATCTAAAAACCAAGTTAGTACCTCTAGACTATTACAATTAAGTCATTTAGATTTATTTGGACCTATTGATATTAGAAGTCTGGGAGGTAGTAAATATGCCTTTATGAGTATTGATAATTATAGTAGAGATACAGAGACATACTTCTTAGTACATAAAAGTGAGTTTTTTAATATTTTATCAAGTTTTGTAAATAAGTTTAAAATGAAAAAGATTTATTATTTCTTATATTCATAGTGATCATAGTAGTGAATTTAAAAATCATGATTTTTAAAAAAATTATGATTTGAATGTAGATGATCATAATTTTCCTACTCTAAGAAATCTACAATAAAATGAAGTTGTTGAGAGAGAAAATGGAGTTTACAAGAGATAACAAGAACCATGCTTAATAAACATAGTTTACCCAAATACTTTTGAGCCAAAACCGTTAACACAACATGCTATGTCAAGAACAAGGTTCTCATAACATCTCAACTATTTAAAACTTCTTATAAATTAGCGAATAATAAAGGTCCCTTTACATTTTAAAGTTTTTGGATGCAAATATTTTATTTTGAATGAAAAGGATGCTTTTGAAAAATTTGATACAAAATCTGATAAAGGTATTTTTCTTGGATATTCTTATATTTCTAAATCGCATAAAGATTTTAAAAGAGAATCTTAGTTATTGAGGAACATATACATGTTGTTTTTAATGAATCTTCAAAATTTAAGAAAAATAATTTTGATGATAATATTGAATTTAATAAATTGAAATGAATGAGAATTCTCCTCTCCAAAGTAACTTGGATAGATCTATTTCTAAAGAAGCCATATCCAAGGAATGAAGTATGTAGATGCACATCCTAAAGAGCTAATTATTGGAGATATATCAAAAGGTATTCAAACTCACTCTTCGTTAAAATAATATTTATGCAAATGGTGTATTTTTATCTTAAATTCAACCTAAATGCATTGACGATACTCTCAAAGATGACTCATGGGTCTCAGTAATGCATAAAGAATTAAATTAGTTTGAAAGAAATAAAGTGTGGATGCTTATTTTTAGACCTACTGGTCATTTTGTGATTGACATTAAATAAGTCTCTAGGAATAAGTAAGATAAACAAGGTATTATGGTTCGAAACAAGACTAGATTAGTGGCCAAAAGTTATAACTAAGAAGAATATATAAATTATGAAGAAACCTTCACTCCTATAACTAGACTTGAAGCTATAAGGATACTCCTTGACTATGTATATTTTAAAAATTTTAAATTATTTCAAATGGATGTCAAAAGTGCTTTTCTTAATAGATTTATTTTAGAAGAAGTTTTTGTTGAGCAACCACTCAGATTTGAAAATAATCTTTTTCCAAACCATGTTCATAATTTATCTAAGACTCTCTATAGGTTGAAGCAAGCCCCTAGGGCCTGATATGAGAGACTTAGCACCTTTCTTATTCAGAATAATTTTTTAAAAGATAAGGTTGACTTTAGATATTTTATTAAATATTTTAAAAATATTTTTTTATTATTCAAATTTATGTTGATAATACTATTTTTGGTTCTACAAATGAATCTTTGTGTGAATCATTTACTAAAAGTATGAACCAAGAATTTGAAATGTGTTTAATGGATGAATTGATATTTTCTTAGGATTACAAATTAAGCAACTAAATGATTAAATTTTTATTAATCAAACTAAGCATACTTTGGATTTATTAAAATAGTTTCACATGGACAGTGCTAAGGCCATTAACACACCAATGAGCATCTCTACCAGATTAAATATGATTGGTCAAAAGACTTATAGAGGTATGATAGGTAGTTTATTATATCTTACTGCAACTAGACCTGATATAATGCTTAGTGTTGAGCTTTGTGTAAGATTTCAATCGAATCCTAATCAATCTCATTATAAAGCAGTTAACAAAATACCTAGAAGGAACTCCTAATTTAGGATTATGGTGTCATAAATATAAAATTTTTAATTTAATTGCTTATGCTGATATTGATTTTGTAGGATGTAGAATATATAGAAAAAGTATATCTGGAACCTATTGGTTCTTAGGTCATACTCTTGTTTCTTGGTTTTCTAGGAAGTAAAACTCTTCGCTTTATCCACGACCGAAGCTGAATATGTTGCGATAGATGCATATTGTGCGCAATTAATTTAGATGAAAAATACATTAGAAGATTATGAACTTTGCTTTAAAAACATCCTTATAAAGTGTGACAACACTAGTAAAATTTGATTATCAAAGAATCCTATTCAACATTTACAAACCAAGGATATTGACATTAGACATCATTTTATTAGGGATCATATAAGATTCATGACATATCATTGGATTTTGTTAATACAAAATATTTGATAGTAGATATTTTTACTAAACCACCGGGGGGGGTTTGTTTGAATTAGTGCTATGGCAAAAAGAAAGTGTAAGTAAGGGTAGTGAGTAAGCAAATCAATATGTAATAATAAGACAAACGTAAGAGAAAGTAAACTAATTTATAGTGGTTCGGTCTTCCTAATTTTTGTCTACTTTTGATTCCTCTTCCAAGCCATCGACTTTTACTACTGATCTTATTTTCAATATGTGAAGATCAACTACCCTTATTACAATCCTTCTCCTTTTACCAAGCTTAGGAGAACACCAACTCTTTTATAAAGGACCTCACACCTCCTTAGATTAACCTCTAAACTCAAGGAGGGAGAGACTCAACCACTTTTAAAAGAGTACCACCATCGATGTCAGGCAGTACTATCACCGAACCACTTTTAAAAGAGTACCACCATCGACGTCGGGCAGTACTATCACCGAACAAAGCCTAGGAATCTAGGCTATAATGATACGACCATTGGCTTAGGCAATACCAATGCCGCTGGGTGGTACCACCATTGATAGGGGGTGGTACCACAACCAGAATACCCAGAAAAGTATAAATAGTGCTTTTCGACTATCTAGGCGGTACCAATCATGTCCCTCGAATATATATACATTCGAAAGGCGTAAACCAATCATAAATAAAAAATACATTATAATTCATCAACAATCTGAACCCAGGATCTAAACTAAATTTGAGGACACTGAAAAACATTTAAAGATCATTCACATCCATTCATAAAACCTATGTAGTTCATAAATCTTATACTACATCACTCGATAATCCACAAAACTTAAAGTTAACTTAACCAACCACTAACCACACTTATAAAACCATTAGTCTCAGAAATATATATGAATGCAAAACCAACCATTTTTCACCACTTTATATGAATATAAAACTTAATATTCAAAGATTCCACACTGAGAGGTATTCTAACTTTTTTACAAGATATATCAGTTCATATTTATCTATAATATTTAATTATATGTAAAATATTCTTATACAATATCTCTCAATAAGACTTGCCCAAAATCTATATATCTTTCCACTATCTCAACTCAGTTCTAACTTTTTATGTAAGTGACAAGCTAAGTTGTAAAATTTATATAGCAACATAATATGCATATGGAGTTCAACAAGTGACTAACATATCCAAGACAAAGAAGGATAGTTTTCAAAATAAACTTGATATCGAATAGCAAGGCAAGGGAATAAGAATCCATAGATAGTAGCATCTCATTAGATACATAATCATAAATCATTTTATTCGAATATACTTTAATCATAATAGTAGAGTAAGAGTAGTTGGAGCATATCATTGGTATAAAATATCTTAGAAAATATCAATATCGTATGAAACAACTTGGAGCATATCAATGGAATGTGAAATGATTCGGAGCATATCAAAGGCATAAGAATGCCAAGCAACATATCAATGGCAAACAAAATATATCATAGCATCTCAATAAGAATACAAAACATTTTGGAGCATATCAAAGATGTATAAAGTGTTTTAAAATATATCAAAGGCTTATGAAATATTTTGGAGTATATGAAAGATGCATAGGACATTTCGGAATATATCAATGGCATGTGAAATGTTTCAAAATATATCAATAGCAAATGAAATATTTTGGAACATAACAATGGAATTCGAAACATTTAGGAGCATGTCAAAAACATATGAAATGTTTCGAAATATATTAATAGCAAATAAAATATTTCGAAGCATATCAAATATATAAACATTTCGATTACATATCAAAGGTGTATTTACTTCAGAGTTTATCAAATGAATAAATAAGGAGCAGAGGCTCAAATATCATATTAGACATAACATTCATCTCATTCTTATCCAGAGCATATAAATAAACTGATAAGCAATGCTTTGTATATCATATCAAAGACATAGAGGGTGAAGTGGAGAGCTCCATCCACCCATGTTTGAGTGAAGTCATAGGGGACCAGTAGAGCATCGTGGGCTCTAAACATAACTCCCTTTACTATTTCTAACAAAGGTTCACATTATCTCACAAACACCAAAGTACAAAAGGACATGAGTAATAAAATGACATATATCAGAAGCACATGTTAAACAACGAAATATACATGCTAAGCATGTGAGGCTTAGTCTAATGGTGGCTCCATACTGTGTTGAGTTCAAAGCACTCCTTCCATAGGTTGCCCTTTTTGACTAAGGTCCCCTCATCATACCTGAATACTAGCTCAATTTATCATAACAAGATATAAACGAGATTATGATTGTAACAAGAAAGGATTAGAATACATGTAAGGTTATATTAATTCAATTGATCATATCAAGATAAAAGCAAAGATAGAACACTTGTAAGGTTATAATAGCTCAATTAAAGAAAGAACTCTAGAATAAATTTAATTTTTAAATGAATAAAGCCAAAATAGGTAAAATTGACATGATCCATATTCTAGTAGAATTTAGGAGACACATTGCATAAATTATTTGAATAATCAAATATGCTCCAAATTACTCAAAAAAGGTATCATTGGAAATCTAAATCCATCTAGTTTCAGATAAAATATGTTTCATACAAATTGAAGTTTCTAACAATGAGTTACAAATAATTTGATAATCAAAGGTCATAGAATAAAAGCTCTATTTTATAGAATTTATAGGATCTAATTCAACAGGAGATTGGGTAAGTATTTATATTCCAAATATTTCTATCTTGGTATCAAAAGAATGATCTAGGTGTATAGTTTCCAACAAAATATGTTTGCATAAATCATAGTTCCCAACAGGAATATATAAGTAGTTTAGTATCAAAAGGTTAGAAATTATATCCATGTTTTACAGAATCCATAGGGTCCAAACAGAGATATGAGTAGTCATTTAGACTCTAAATCTTTTAATCAAGGTATTAATAGAAAGACATAAAATCTAGTTTCTAATAAAATAGGTTTTACCATAATTTGATTTTTTAATAGGAAATTTAGTATCAAAAGGTCCGAGAATACAAAGTGTGTTTTATAGATTCTTTAGGGTTAATTAAAACAAGAGTTCAGATAAGCATATGAACTTTAAAATTCTCAATTTTATTATCAAACAAAAGATTTATAAATCTAGTTTCAGATAACAAAGGTTTTACCTTAATTAGAGTTTGATACAGAAAGTTATGATAAAAATAAGATAGAAAGATTAGAATTCTTAAATTCCATAGATTCATACATTTATAACTGAATGAGAGATATATCATGTTTTAAGCCACAAATCTTTCAGAATTATATCAAATGAGATGTAATCAAAGATGAAAACATTATATAGGATGGGGTTATAACATTTACCTTTACAGATTTTGATCATAATTATGGATTTGATTAAAATATCAAAACCCCCAAATCTTTTCTTCTCCTCTTCTCTTCTTCTTCTTATTCTTCTTCTTCTTCTCAAGTTTACGTTATAGCAATCCCTTTCTTCTCTAATTGCTATTTGTTTTAGCTAATATTTTGGTTACTAGGTTGCAAACATGCATGCAAAGGTGCTTATGTGTCACCTATGCAACATGCATAAGTGGCACCACTTTAACTAGTTAATAACACATGTTTTCCTCCTTTTCTCTTTTTTTTTTAACTTAATATGAATCTTTCATAATTCATATCAAACTTCTAAGTGTCACATTTAGGTTCCTAATAATAATATTTCAATATAAATTATTTAATTAAAAAATAAAGAAATCCTTAAATTTATAAATAGGTCCTTATAAATAATATAAAATAGATTATTACAAATATTTTGAAAATGGGGGTTATTATACTATCCCCCCGTTAAAAGAAAAAATTTAGTCCTCTAAATTTATCATATATCCATCAATCACTATATAATTAATAAAGCCTCAATATACTTTACACATTAAACATATCAAATATTAGTAATCCTCAAATCATGCCCTGATACCATCTCTATCATACCCTTGAATATATATGCATTTGAAAGGTGTAAATCCATCATAAATCATAAATACATTATAGTTCATCAATAATCCAAACCCAAGATCCAAACTAAATTTGAGGACACTGAAAAACATTCAAAGATCATTCACATCCATTCATAAACCTATGTAGTTTATAAATCTTACACCATATCGCTCAATAATCCATAAAACTCAAAGTTAACTTAGGCAAAAATATTAACCACACTTATAAAACCATCAGCCTCAAAAATCTCTATGAATGCAAAACCAATCATTTTCCACCACTTCATATGATTATAAAACTTAATATTCAAAGATTCCACACTAAGAGGTATTCTAATCTTTTTACAAGATACATTAGTTCATATTTATCTATAATATTTCATTACATGCAAAATATTCTTATACAATATCTCCCAACAAGACTTGCCTAAAATCTATATAACTTTCCATTGTCTTAGCTCAGTTCTAGCTTTTTCTATAAGTGACAAGCTAACTTGTAAAATTTATATGACAATAGAGTGAGCATATGGAGCTCAACAAGTGACTAACATATCCAAGATAAAGAAGGATAGTTTCAAAACAAATTTGATATCAAATAGCAAGGCAAGGGTATAAGAATCCATAGATAGTAGCATCTCATTAGATATATAATCATAAATTATTTCATTCGAACATACTTTAATCATAATAGTAGAGGAAGAGTAGTTGGAGCATATAATTGGTATGGAATATCTTGGAACATATCAATGTCGTATGAAACAAGTCGGAGTATATTAACAGAATGTGAAATGATTCAGAGCATATCAAAGGTGTAAGAATGACAAGCAACATATCAATGGCAAACAAAATATTTCGAAGTATATCATTGAGAATACGAAACATTTTAGAGCATATCAAAGATGTATAAAATGTTCTAGAATATATCAAAGGCATATGAAACATTTCAAAGTATATCAAAGATGCATAGGACATTTCAGAACATATCAATGGCATGTGAAATGTTTTAAAATATATCAATAGCAACTAAAATATTTTGGAACATAATAATGGCATTCAAAACATTTAGGAGTATGTCAAAAATATATGAAATGTTTCGAAACATATCAATGGTAAATGAAATATTTCAGAGCATATCAAAGATGTAAAATATTTCGATTCTATATCAAAGGTGTGTGAGTTATTTCAGAGTTTATCAAATGAACAAATAAGGAACAAAGGCTCAAATATCATATCAGACATAATATTTATTTATTCTTATCTAAAGCGCACAAACAAACTCATAAGTAATGTTTTGGATATCATATCAAAGATATAGAGGGTGAAGTGGGATCATAAACATAATATGGTTCATCTATTGCTGAATGACTACCAAATATAAGTCTCGGGCTCTAAGCATAAACTCCCTTTACCATTTTTGGCAAAGGTTCACATTATTCAACAAACACTAGAGTAAAAAAGAACATGAGCAATAAAATAACATATATCGAAAGCATATGTAAAACAACAAAATATACATATGCCAATATGAAGTAATATGATTTACTAGTATGGTGCATGTGAGGCTTAGTCCAGTGGTGTCTCCACGCTATGTTGAGTTCAAAGCACTCCTTCTATATATAGCCCTTTCTGACTAGGGTTCCCTCACAATGCTCGAATACTAGCTAAATTTATTATAATAATATAGAAGCAAAGATTAGGATTGCAATAAGAAATGATTGAAATACTTATAAGGTTATAACAATTCAATTGATTATATTAAGATAAAGAGAAGATAGAACACTTGTAATGTTATAATAGCTCAATTAAATAAAGAACTCTAGAATGAATATAATTTTCAAATGGATGAAGCAAAAATAGGCACAATTGACACGATCCCTATTTTAGCAGAATTCAGGAGGCACATTGCATAAAGTATCTGAATAATCAAATATGCTCCAAATTACTCAAAAATAGTATCATTGGAAAGCTAAATAAATCTTATTTTAGATAAAATATGTTTCGTATAAATTGAAGTTTCTACTAAGGAGTTACAAATAATTTGGTAATTAAAGGTCATAGAACAAAAGCTTTATTTTGTAGAATTTATAGGATCGAAGTCAATAGGAGATTAGGTATGTATTTGTATTTCAAATAATTCAATCTAGGTATCAAAGAAAGATCTAGGTGTCTAGTTTCCAACAAAATATATTTTGCTTAAATCAAATATCCGAACAGGAATATATAAGTAGTTTAGTATCAAAAGGTCAAAAATTATGGTCCTTGTTTTGCAGAATCTATAGGGTTAATCAAAATAGAGATATGGGTAATCATTTGGACTCCAAATTATTCAATCAATATATTAATAGAAAGTCATGTAAATCTAGTTTCTAATAAAATAGGTTTTTACTATAATTTAATTTTTTTATAGAAAGTTACAATTAATTTAGTATCAAAAGGTCCGAGAATATAAAGTCTATTTTATAGATTCTTTAGGGTCACTTGAAACAAGAGTTTAGATAAGCATATAAACTTCAAAATTCTCAATTTTGTATCAAATGATAGATCTATGAATCTAATTTCAAATAACAAAGGTTTTGCCTTAATCAAAGTTTAATACAAAATTATGATAAAAAATAAGACAAACAAGTCAGAATTCCTAAATTTTAGATTCATAAATTTATAAGTGAATGAGCGAGATATCATATTTTAAGCTACAAATCTTTCAAAATTATATCAAATGAGATATAATCAAGGATGAAGACATTATGTAGGATAAGGTTAGAACACTTGCCTTTGTAAATTTTGATCCCAAATGTGGATTTGATCAAAATCTTGAAACCCCCAAATCTTTTCTTCTCCTCTTCCTTCTCTTCTCTTTCTCAAGTTTATACGTAGCAATCCTTTTCTTCTATAATACTATTTGTTTTAGCTAACATATGGGCTGCTAAGTGACAAGCATGCACGTAAGGTGCTTATGTGTCACCTATGCAACATGCACTTTAACTAGGTAATGACCCATGTCTTCCCCTCTTTTTTCATTTTTTTAAAAACTTAATGTGAATCTTCCATAATTCATATCAAACTTCTAAGTTTCACATTTAAGTTCCTAGTAATAAACTTTCAATATAAAATTATTTAATAAAAAATATATAAATCCTTAAATTTACAAATAGGTCCTTCCAAATAATTTAAAATAGATCATTAAAAATATTTTAAAAATAAGAGATATTATAGTACCACTGCTTGGGCCTGGTGGTACCATTGCCCAAGCCAATTTAAGATCACTGATTTGGCATTCCATCAAGCCTAACTCAGCCCTGATTCAAGCTCAATAGGCTTCTAATCGAGTTGGCATGATTTTGGCCCAATATATGCTTAATTTGACTCCAAACAAACTCGATCAAGAATTAACAACTCAATCATATATCTAGCACAATCATGAAGAAATCGGTATGTTGTCCAACATTCTGGCATGTCATATGATCATCCGACACTTTGTCCAAACCTTTGGTGCATCATCATTTCCTTTGATGTATCGCCCGATCTATCGGCATGTTGACTTTCCATAACATCTGATCTTTTAGCACAATACTTGATCCTTCTGGTTCGATGCCCAAACTTATGGTATGAAGTCCATCCTATGGCATGTCAATCAATCCTCTAGCCCGATGTCCAAGTTTTGACATGATGCTTTTAAGCTCAACGTTTGGTTTTCCTACTTCGATAATTTGTCATTCGATGGTTGGAGTCCATGATCCAAGTTTTTCTTGCATCACTTATCTTAAAACTATATTAGTGAATAATCTCATCAATTGATTTCATTATCAAAATCTAGGATTTAATTATCTCCTTTTGATGATGACAATCAATTGATAATGAAGTTTTAACTAAACTCCCCCTATCAATATGACATATTATAATGATCTCGAATTCAAAAAATGATAACCCTTTGATGCTACTCTTTGAATTCAAGTCAAAATAATTTTAATAAAAAATTATAGTGATTCTTAGTGGTAATAATTATAAGAATCGTATGCATAATTTTAGTTAAATAATCACATCATATCCATAGCTAGAAATCAAAATAGTTACACATCTCAAACAAATGTCATAAGTTAATGCCATCAAATACTACATGTATAAGAGTGCAACATAGTTGCTATGTCATAAAAAATTTATCATTACTTCTCTTTCCTTGTCATTAATAAAAAGAAAAATTGTACAAGCTACTACTTTTCTCTCTCCCTATTTATATGCCATAATGAACTTAAATTTTTAAAGAAAAATAATAACATTTCAACTTTTTGAATTCAAAGTCAAAATAATTTTAATCATAAATTATAATGACTTTCAATAGTGATTATTGTAAGAATATATGCATAAAATCACATCATATCCATAGTTTGAGATAGTTATACATCTCAAATAAATATCATAAGTTAATGTCATTAAATACAACATGTATATGAGTTCTACATCATCCAAAAGTTACTTCTCCCCTTTGTCATCAACAAAAAAGAGGAAAAAGAAATGAGTAAGGTACCACTTTTCTCTCCCCCTTTGTCATTGTCAAAAAGAAGAGAAGAATATCATTTTATCATGATGCTACTTCTCTTTGTTTATATCAATATGCCATTGAAGGATATTAATACAAAGGAGTCATATGACATAAATCTCAGATCATTCATGTATTTAAAATCAAGATAATGATCCAATGATAAAAAAAATAAGAAGAATCATGATTCATGTATTTGAAAGATTCAACATGCCTAATTCTCTTCTAATAAAATTGAATTATTCTTCATTCAATGGCTTAGTAAATATATATGCTAATTGATATTTTGTGTTAGTGAAATCTAAAGATATATTATGATTGCTAATATGATCCCTAATAAAATGATGTCTAATATCAATATGTTTAGTTCTAGAGTGTTGAATAAGGTTCTTTATTAAATAAATTACACTTGTATTATCACATTTTATAGGGATATTTTCTAGGTAAACTCTATAATATTTCAAAGTACTCTTTATCTAGATTACTTGTGCACAACATGCACTAGACGCTATATATTTAGCCTCGGTTATGGATAATATGATAGAGTTTTGTTTCTTGGAAGACTAAGAAACCAGTGCATGACCTAGGAGTTGATATATTCCAGAGTTGACATCCTGCAAAGTTGACATCAACGTATGTAATCAAATCAAGATTTTTAGATTTTGAATCCCATAATCCTAGATTTCGGGTTCCTTTCAAGTATCTAAAAAATTCTTTTAACTGCTTTATAATGAGTTTATTTGGGATTTAATTAAAATCTTGAATAAAGTCCAACACTATACATTGTCAGGTCAAGTTACAGTAAGATATAATAAGCTTTCTATCATATATCTATAAGTCTTTTGATGAAATTATTCTTCTTCATTATCCATATCTAATTTTGTAGACATGCTCATGAGTGTATTAATGGCCTTAGCATTATCCATGTCAAATCTTTTTAATAGATCCAAAGCATATTTAGTTTGACTAATAAAAGTTTTATCATTTAGTTGCTTAATTTGTAATCCTAAGAAAATATCAATTCACTCATAACACATTTTACACTCTTGACTCATACTTTTGGTAAATGATTCACATAAAGATTCATAAGTAGAACCGAAAATAATATTATTATCAAAAATTTATTTAATAAAAAACTTATTTTTAAAAAATTTAATAAATAATATAATATTGACCTTACCTTTTAAAAAATTATTTTGAATAAGAAAAAGCTAAGTGTCTTATACCAAGGCCTAGGGGCTTACTTCAACTCATAGAGAGCTTTAGATAATTTATAATATGGTTCGGAAAACGATCATTTTTAAATCCATGTTGTAGCTCAACATAAACTTCTTAAAAAATAAAACTTTTAAAAAAGATACTTTTGACATCCATTTGAAATAATTTAAAATTTTTAAAATAAGCATAGGTAATGAGCATCCTTATGACTTTAAGTCTAGCCATATAAGCGAAGGTTTCTTTATAGTATATACATTTTTCTTAGTTAAGACCTTTGGCCCCTATTATAGTATTGTTTCGAACCATGATACTTTGCTCATTTTGCTTATTACTAAAGATCCATTTAGTGTCAATCATGATATGATCACTAGGTCTAAGAACAAGCATCCAAACAATATTAGTTCAAACTGATTTAATTCTTCACACATTGTCTAAGACCCATGAGTCATCTTTAAGAGCATTATTAATACATTTAGATTCAATTTGAGATAAAAAGGCAGCATTTGCACAAATATTTTTAAGTGAAGAATGAGTTTGAATACCATTTGATGTATCTCCAATGATAGCTCCTTAGGATAAGCATATACATACTTTTATTCCTTAAGTAAGGCATCTTTCGAAGTAGATGTATATAAGTTTCTTTTGAGAGGAGAATTCTCATTTAAATTCAAAATATCAAACTCAAAATAATCATCAAAATTATTTTTCTTAACTTCGAGAAACTTATTAAAAATAACATGAATAGATTCCTTAATAACTAAAGTTATTTTACTAAAACTTAAAAAACTTTAGAAATAGAGGAATATCCAAGAAAAAATGCATTCATCGGATTTTACATCAAATTTTTCTAAAGCATCCTTTGCATTTAAGATAAAACACTTACAACAAAAAACTTTAAAACACAAAATGTTGGGTCTTTTATTATTTCATAATTTATAAAGAGTTTTAGATAGTAGAGGTCTTATGAGAACCCTATTCATGACTTAGCAAACCCTGTTAACGGCTTTAGCCTAAAAGTATTTGGGTAGGATATGTTTATTAAGCATAGTTCTTTTCATCTCTTGTAAACTCCTATTCTTTCTCTTAATAACTTCATTTTTTTGTTGTGGATTTCTTGAGATAAAGAAATTATAGTCATACATATTGGAATTATAAAATTCTTAAAAATCATGATTTTTAAATTCACTACCATGATCACTACAAATAAAAGAAATCATAAAATCTTTTTCATTTTAAACTTATTAGTAAAACTACATAAAAATTTAAAACAATCACTTTTAGGTGCCAATAAGTATGTCTAAGTAAATCTACTATAATCATCAATAATCACAAAAGCATATTTGCTACCTCCTAAACTTGTGATATCAATTAGTCCAAATAAATCCATATGAATTAATTATACTGGTCTAGAGGTACTCACTTGATTTTTGGGTTTAAAGCTACTCTTTATTTGTTTTCCTAATTGACATGCATCCCAAATCTTATCTTTGACAAATTTAATTCTAGGCATTCGTCTTACAAGTTCTTTAGTTTTGATTTGTGAGATCAATTTCATACATGAATGACCTAATCTCCTATGCTAAAGCCATGCATCATCATTTAAAATTAAAAAATAATTTCATCATGAAAATTATCAAGATTAATAGTATTAACATTATTATTCTTTATAGCAATCATAGACTTATTCTTATGTGGTATGTCTATAATGTAAGCATTAGATTCAAATTTAATATTATATCTCTTATCACATAATTGACTAATGCTTATTAGTTATGTTTTAAACCATCTACTAACAAAACATCTTCAATCAACAAATTTGATTTGTAACCAATATTTTCAATACCAATAATCTTTCCTTTGTTATTGTCTCCGAAGGTGACATGCTCTGTCTTTGCGAGTGAGCTTTAAGAATTATATTGGATCTTCGGATATGTGCCCTGAGCATCCATCATCAAGATACCATCTTTTGCTCCTAGCTCTTATGAAGATATATATACAAAAAAGAGAGGTTTACTTTAGGTACCAATTTAACTTTAAGTCATTCATGGTTAGATCTACCTCTCTTGACTTTTAATATCAAATCATTTAGGAACCCAAACTAACACTCAACAAAAGCCAATAAAATTTGTAAAAGGATCCACATTATGTATTCTCCCTAAGGATATATATAATTTTGTCATTATGCTTATGTTGGTTTTTGTTGAGTGTTACTATTTACAAAGTTAATTCTTTTCTTTCTATATATACAATTTTATTTATCAAGAATCATGTTTAATGATTTGTTTCTAATTTTAAACTTTTCTAAAGTTTGTTGTAATAATATATATTTTTTTAAGTAAATCTAACTCTTCACATTTAGAGCAAGGTGTACAAGATATTGATATTTCATGTAAAGAAATTTACTAGTAAGTAATGCATGATTCCTTTTTAGTGACTTCTAATTCTTAGTAATGTTTTTGAGTTTGTTAGATAAATCATAAAATATAATAAATAATTCACCATAAGATAGAGATGTTTCAGAAGAGTCACATACCTAATCATTTGATTTGCTCTTCATCTTTGTTGATTTGCTCTTCGTCCTCCGATGCACTCGATTCATCCCAAGTTGTCTTGAATGCTTTTTTCATTTGGGTTGACAACTTTTTCTTTAATTGTGGACACTCATTTTTGAAGTGCCCTGGCTTCTTACATTTATAACATATTATAGAATCCTTTTTAGGTTCACTTTTATTCTTATGAGTTTTGTTCCTCTTCATATATTTTTAAAGTCTCATTGTTAGAAGTGCAATGCCATTATCATCATCACTTGAGCTTTCGCTCGAGAAATTTTCTTTAGTTCTATAATATCCCTCATTTCTGAATTATTTATAAAAAATATTTGTATTATAAGAAATCTATTTTGAGTTGTTTATAATACCTAGTTATAAAAATTTGAGGACTTGTTTGTAAAACCAAGTGACCAAATTGTCAATATTAATAATACGAGGACTAAAATATAAAATACACAAAACAACAAATTCTACCACCTCTACATCTCTTTCTTCTCCTTTAAGGAACCTGAGTTGGTGAATAAGAGAGGAAGAAAGAAAGAAAGAAAAATAAATAAAAAAAGCAAACAGAAGTAAGAGGAGAAGAATTGAGTCGGGGCTTAGGGATTTTGATCAAATCCACACATTTGGGATCAAAATCTTTAAAGACAAGTCATCTAATCTTTTTCTATTACAATTCTACCTCTGATTTTACCTTGAATATAAAATTTTTTGAATAATTCAAACCTTGCAATCTAATATCTCTCTTATTTAGATGTAAAGTTTGAATCTGGAAAATTATTGAGATTCTGACCCTTCTACCTTGTTTTAGTTATAAATCCCTGTAATTTAGATAAAAATATTTGATATAAATATAGACTTATAGATCTTTCTTTTGATTACTTATTTGAAGGATTTGGAGTAAATTTGGCTACCCAAATATCTAATTGAATAGACACTATAAATTTGGTAAAATAGAAACCAAAATTTTTGACCTTTCATTACTAAATTGCTTATAACTCCTTACTGGAGTCTTTGATTTTTAAAAAACTTGATTTATTAGAATTTAGACTCATAAATATTTTTTTTACCTAGATTGAAAGATTTGAAATCTAAATGACAAACTATATTTCTATTTTGATTGACCTTATGGATTCTACAAAATAGGGACCAAAATTTTTGACCTTTTAATACTAAACTACTAATAACTCCATGTTGGGAACTCTGATCTAAGCAAAATATATTTTATTGGAAACTAGACACCTAGATATCTTTGGATATTAGGATTAAAAGATTTAGAATACAAATACTTACCTTGTCATCTAGTGAATTCGGTCATAAAGATTTACTAAAATAGAGATTTTATTCCCTAACCTTTGGTTACTAAATCATTTGTAACTCATTGTTAGAAACTTCAATTTGTATAAAACATATTTTATCTAAAATTAGATTGATTTACCATTCAAATAATATCTTTCATGAGTAATTTGGAGTATAATTGGTTGACCAAATAATTGATGTAATTTACATCTTAGAATTTGCCTGAATAGGGAGGGCCTTTGCCCATTTTGCAGATCATTGTTCATCGCTTTGTAAATTAAATTCATCTAGAATTCTTTTTTCAATTGAACTTTATGTAATTGCCTTAAATTCTTGTATACTCATATCCTTTATTCCTTGCCTATCTGAATGCATTATATGAAAGTTTATGTTTGTATCATATTATTTTATATAGGCACATATATATATTGTTGTTCTGCATGTGCTTCCGATGTATGCTTATTTTATTGTTCAAAATATCATTTTGTACTATGATGTTTAAAGGATAATATAAACCTTTACTAGAAATGTTAAAGGGAGTTATGCTCAGAGCTTGCGATGCTCTGCCAACCCCCTCTGACTTCACCTAAATGTGGGTGGATGGAGCTCCTAGATATGGGACACTTATGTTTGGTGATCACCCAAAAATAAACCATATTCTATCTAAGATCCCACTTTACATTTGATATTTTTGATATGATATCCTAAGCATTACTTTTGAGTTTATATGTGCACTATGGATAAGAATGAAATGAATGTGATATCAAATATGATATTTGAGCTTTTGTTCCTTATTTGTTCATTTAATAAGCTCGAAAATAATTCATACATCTTTGATATGCTTTGAAATATTTCATATACTATTATTATGCTCCGAAACATTACATATACCATTGATATGTTGATATGCTTCAAAATATTTTATATGATATTTGATAAGCTTTGAGCCATCCTATGCATAATTGATAAGCTCCGAAATACTTCTTACATTATTGATATGTTCCAATTTACTCTTTATTCCATTCGTTATAAACCAAATATATTTTGGATAAAATGACAATTATAATTCTGTATCTAATAAGCTGATATCCATGAATTCTTGTATCTTTGCCTCATATTTTGATATCAAGTTTGTTTGAAACCATCATCTCTTGGGGGGGAGGGGTGAATTAGTGCAAGTGTAAATTTTAGTTTTAATGAAAAACTTTTCATTTTAAACAAGATAGACAAATCGAAGCTTTTCATAGCAAGTAAATAATTTAAAGAAAATTTCTAAGTTACTTGCTAAAAATGACTTAAGAGGAAACAAGCAAATCCCAATAAAGATTATCAATGTTGAAGGGGAGTGCTTGACTTAGTACTTTGCTTTCAAAAAGTAAGTAAAAAATTGGAAGCATTTATTCAGTTCAAAACGATTAAGAACTCAACAATTGCAAGTGAGTGATAAATGCAAGAATTAAGAAACACTCATAATTATAGTGATTAGGCACCAACGAGTCTACGTCCACTCCTGATTTCTCCTTCTTGAGACACACCGACATCCACTACCGATCTTCTTTAGGTGAAGATCAAATCCTTACACTTTGCTTATAAGGGAGACTTCAAGAATTTTCTAACTCTAAGCTCTCTCCCTTCCCCCCCCCCCCTTATAATTCACACATAAATTTTTTTATAGAATATAATCCCCAAAATTGTTGTATGGAATGTAAGAAAACTTGAGATATTTATAAGCCCAAAATGGCTTTAGAAATTAGAGTGAAAAATCAAACGTATCCGAAAAATCTGGGTACGGGCGGTTCAGCCACCATCCTGGGCAGTTTACCCACCGTCAACCACTCAAAATCCAGGTATGGGCGATTTACCCGTTGGTCCTGGGCAGTTCAGCCGCTAGCAGTCACCCTATTTCTAAGGTACGGGCGGTCCAACCATTACTCACCGATGGTTTACTTGTCGAAATCTCTAGAAAAGTGGTTTCCTCCACTTTTTAAATTCTGACTTGAACCTAATGTTGACCAATTATTTGGTCAACTAATTAAGCTCAACATAGGCTCAACTAAACCCCATAGTGGACCTGGTTACCTTATTGAGTTGATATGGATTTCATCCAAATCAAACTCAATTAGGACTCAATCCCTAACTATGTACAACTTTTAATGACCAATAAGCTAAACCAAGACCTAACTCCCGCCAATCTAGTAGCCTCCGACATTCTTGTGGCAAGTCTTCTGGTCTTCTTCTGGTGATCTCCAGGTGTGTTCATAGCGAGCTTCCCGATCCCTTTGGCGAATCTCCTAACAAATTCCAGGTAAGGTCCTACTGTATCACTCAAACCCAGCCCGATGCCCAAGCTTGATCTTGGCTCATCATCTTATTGTAACTCAATTGCTCCTGTCGTAGTTAGACCTGTAATTCTTCCTCTAATACATATGTTAGATTTAAACAATCATTAATTGATTTTATCATTAAAATCTGAGATTCAATAATCTCCCCTTTTTATGATGATAACCAATTGATGATGAGAGTTACTTTTAACTCCCTCTAAATTCAAGCCATAATAAAGAAGACTTGAATTCAATAAAATTACACACTCTTGAATTCAAGTGAATTAAGACAATCAATTTCCAAAGAAATCATATTTCAGTGATTACTCATATATCAACAAAAATTTGATTTTAAATTATCAAGTCATCAACTCATCAAGGATTTTAATGAATTTTAAATATTTAAAAATTTCAACTCATCAAGGATTTTCATGAATTCAAACATTTGAAAATTTTAATTCATCAAGGATTTTCATGAACTTCAATATTTGAAAATTTCAACTCATCAAGGATATCCATGAATTTTAAACATTTGAAAATTTCAACTGATCAAGGGTTTTCATGAACTTTAAAACATTTAAAAATTTCTCCAAAAGTCATCAACATCCATTTCTCCCCCTTTGTCATCAACAAAAAGGTGAAATGTGGGGCTAAGTATCTAAGGCATATGAGTTTTTACTCTCCCTTTTAAAATACGATATGAGTCATAAAGAATTTTCTTCCTCTTGTGAACAAGAAGGAAAGAAAATAAGGGAGGAGTTATAAAACATCATTAAACATAGCTCTCAATTTTGTAAAGGTGAATTAAGGAGATTCAAAAGTTTAAAAGCTACTGATGCATTTAAAATTATCTCATGTAATTCCTAGCAAATAAGTCCATAAACTAGCAAAACATCATGTAAATTTTCTCCCTTTTTGTGAATAATAAGAAAATTATCTCATGGGAATAATAAGATAATTTTAAAAATATTATCACAAAGAAAAATAACTCATTCTAATGAGATCAAGCAATTAATATATTTTCATGATTTAGCATTCCAAGTTCTCTTCTAAGAAAATCAAAATTTTCTTCATTTAAGGGTTTTATAAAAATATCTGCTAATTGATGCTTAGTGTCAATAAATTCCAAAGAGATATTTTGATAATTTATATGATACCTTATAAAATGATGTCTAACATCAATATGTTTGGTTCTTAAATGTTGAATAGGATTTTTGGTTAAACATATAGCACTTGTATTATCACTCTATAGGAATATTTTTCAATTTTATTCCATAATCTTCTAGTGTGTTTTTCATCCAAATGACTTGGGTACAATATGCACTAGCTGCAATGTATTCTGCTTTCGCAGTAGAGTAAGCTACTGAATTTTGTTTCTTGAAAGTCCAAGAAACAAGTGCATGTCATAAAAATTGACATGTTCCGGTTGTGCTTTTTCTATCTATTCTACATCCACCAAAATCGACATCATAATAGAAAATCAAGTCAAAGTTTTTTTTTATTTTAGATACTATAATCCTAGTTTTGAGGTTCCTTTAAGCATCTAATAATTCATTTAACTACTTTCAAATGAGAGAGTTTTGGATTAGATTAATACCTTGCACATAATCCAATACTAAACATGATATCCGGTCTATTAGCAGTTAAGTATAATAAATTTACTATCATTCATCTATAAGTTTTTTAATCAAAGTTTTCTACTTTATTATCTAAGTTCAACTTTGTAAATGTGCTCATTGGAGTGTTTAATACTTTAGCATTTTCCATCTCAAATTATTTTATCAAGTTCAAGGTATATTTAGTTTGACTAATAAAAATATCATCATCTAGTTATTTTATTTGTAATCCTAAGAAAAATGTTAACTCACCATTAGGCTCATTTCAAATTCTTGGCTCATTGTTTTAACAAAAGACTCACATAAAGATTCATTTGTAAATCTAAAAATGATATCATCAACATAAATTTGAATAACAAGTAAATCATTTTTAAAATACTTAAAAAATAATATTATATCAACCTTATCTTTTAAAAATTTATTTGAAATAAGAAAAGAACTAAGTCTTTCATACCAAGCCCGAGGGACTTGTTTTAATCAATAAGGAGCCTTTGTAAGTTTGAAAATATTAGAAAGAAGATTATTTTCAAAACTATTTAGAAAATAGTTTTAAAAATAAAATCATTTAGAAATGCACTTTTAACATCCATTTGAAACAACTTAAAGTTTTTAAAAGAAGCAAAGGCAAGGAAATCTAGCCACGGTAGCAAAGGTTTCATCATAATCGATTCCTTCTTCTTAGTTAAAATCTTTGGCCACTAATCTAGCCTTGTTTATAACCATGATACCATTTTTATCTTGCTTGTTTCTAAAGACCCATTTAGTACCAATCACTAAATGATCATTAGGTTTAGGAGCAAGCTCTCATACCTCATTTCTCTCAAATTGATTAAGCTCTTCATGCATTGCATTAACCCAAGAATCATCTCTTAGGGCCTCATCAATGCACTTTGGCTCGATTTGAGAAAGAAATGAGACATTCACATAAAAGCTTTTAAAAGAAGACTGAGTTTGAACTCCTTTTTATGTTTCTCCTTTTATAAGCTCCTTAGGATGATTATTCGTATACTTCCATTCTATGGGTAAGGATTTGGAAATAGATTCATCCAAGTTACTTTTAAGAGTATTATCATTTAAATTGAAGTTACCAATATTAACTTCACCATCAAAATCAATCTTCTTAAATTCGAAAAACTCATTAAAAACAACATGAATAGGTTCTTCTATTACTAATATTCTTTTATTAAAAATACGATAAGCTTTTAAAATAGAAGAATAACCTAGAAAAATGACTTCATTGAATTTTACATCAAATTTACATAAAGCATCATTTTCATTTAAAATAAAATATTTACAATTATATATTTTAAAATAAGAGATATTAGGTTTTTTATCATTCCATAATTCATAAGGAGTTTAAGTGAGTAATGGTCTTATAAGAATCCTATTTAAAACATAGTATGCCATATTAACGACTTTGGCCAAAAAATATTTGGGTAGACTATGTTCATTCAACATTGTTATAACTATTTCTTGTAATCTCCTCTTTTTTTTCTTCTAATACTCCATTTTGTTGTGGATTCTGTGGAGTATAGAAATTATATATATATATACCTATTTGAATCACAAAAATTTTAAAAATTATTATTTTAGAATTCTCCATAATGATCACTTCGTATTGAAGAAACCATATATCCTTTTTCATTTTGAACAAATTTATAAAATTTATAAAATATTTAAATATATCACTTTTATATGCCAAGAAATAGGTCCAAGTATATCTACTAAAATTATCAACTATAACAAATGTATATTTACTATCACCTAAACTTGTAATGTTAATTGGTCCAAATAAATTCATATGGATCAATTGAAGTGGCCTAGTGTTTATTTGATTTATCAACTTAAAGCTACTCTTTATTCATTTTCCTAATTGCCAAGTATCACATATTTTGTTTTTGATAAACTTCAGATTAGGTAAGCCTCATACTGGTTCATTGGTAGAAATTTGGTTTAAAAGTTTTATGCTAGCATGACCTAATTTTTTATGCCAAATCCAAGCATCATCATTTAAAGCTAAAAAAATAAGTTCATTACAAAATTTTTTAATATCTATGGCGTATACATTTTATTTCTTAAGACAACTAAGGATTTATTTTTATATAGTAGTTCGACACCAATGGGCCTACATCCATTCTCGAGTCCTCCTTCTTGAGGCATATCGACGTCCACTACCGATCTTCTTTGGGTGAAGACCAAACCCTTACATTTTGCTTACAAGGGAGACTTCAAGAATTTTCTAACTCTAAGCTCTCTCCCTTTCCCTTTTCTTTTTCTTATAATTCACACATAATTTTTTTCATAGAATGTAATCCCTAAATTTGTTGTATGGAATATAAGAAAACTTAAGATATTTATAAGCCCCAAATGGCTTCAGAAATAGGAGCAAAAAATTAGATGTTTCTGAAAAATTTAGGTACGAGCGGTTCAGTCATCATCTTGGGTGGTTTACCCATTGGTCTTAGGTGGTTCAACCACTGATAACCATTGGCAATCACCCTGTTTCTAAGGTATGGGCGGTCCAACCATCGCTCACCAATGATTTACCTATCAGAATCTCCGGAAAAGTGGTTCCCTCAACTTTTCAAATTTCGGCTTGAACTTGATGTTGACCAATTCTCTGGTCAACTAATTAAGCTCAACCGCACCTCATAATAGACTTGGTTGCCTTATTAAGTTAATTTAGATTTCATCCAAATTCAACTCAATTAGGACTCAATCCCTAACAATGACTCAATGATTACAACTCTTAATGACCAACAAGCTAAACCAAGACCTAACTCCTACCAATCCGATAGCATCTGGCATTCTTATGATGAGTCTTCCGGTGTTCTTCTGGCGATCTCCTAGCGTGTTCCCAGCGAGCTTCCCAATCCCTTCTGCGAATCTCCTAACGAACTCCCGATGAGGTCCCACTACATTGTCCAAACCCGGCCCGATGCCCAAGCTTAATCTTGACCCATCATCTAGTTGTAACTTAATTGTTTCTATTGTAGTTAGACGTGCAATTCTTCCTCTAACACATATGTTATATTTAAACACTCATCAATTGATTTTATCATCAAAATCCAAGATTCAACATGTAGCTCACTTATTATATAAATTTTTTAGGTTAGCTTGTCAACTAATGAAGTGTTAAAATTAGGCAGAGGCAATGAAAAGCTATATAGATTTTAGGCAAGTCTTGTTGGGTGATAAATTATGATTGTTGTATAAGTATGTTTTATATGTAATAAAATTTTATCGATGAATTTGAATTGATGTATCTTATAAAAGCTTTAAATGATCTCACATGTTTGAAATTTTGGAATGTTAAGTTTAGTCTATGATGACATGAAATTATGGTAAATGGTTAGTTTTACAATTGTAAATATTCTCACACTAGTGAATTTATAAGCATGGTTAATATTTATTAAGTTGGCTTTGGGTTTCATAAATGTTTCAGTGATGCGAGGGATGATTATAAACTGCACATGGTTTATGGATGTGAATTTTAAAGTTTAAATGTTTCTTAGTGTCCTCGAATGTTAGTTTAGATCAAGGATTTGGATTGTGATGAATTATAATGTTATCGATTTTAAGACTATGTCACACCTCCTAAATATGATAGGGCATGATAAAGGTGGTATCAGAGCATGATTTGAGGATTATTGAGATATTTGATATGTTGATATATAAAATATATTGAGGTTTAGTAGATTATATAGTGATTGGTAAAAATTTTCTTGATATCTTTTAGGAATCTAGGATGATGAGGACATATGTTCTTCTTGCTTCATCTTCTTTTTAGTAATTGAGTGAGATACTGATCGAGGATATCAAGTCAAAATGGATTAGGAATTAAATAATTTAATAAGATTAGTCTTTCTTGTTTATATGGTGAACCTGATATAATGGTTGCAGAATAATGAATGATGTGAATAGAGAAAATATTTGATATCATAAATTGCCCTATTGTTCAAAAGATTTCTTTTGCCACCTTTATGTTGGAAGGTGAAGCTGAGCACCAGTGGAAAATAATAAAAAGAATCTTTGGAGAACAGGGTATTAGGTATAATTTATCTCCTTGCTTTATATCGACACCTCAAACTTATCGTCTTATGCATAAGGGTTGTTCACGTTATATTGCAAGTGTAAAGGAGCATAGATGAAGAAACTCATGATTTGGAATTAGCAGCTATTTGTTTTGCTCTAAAGATTTGGAGACATTACTTATATGAGTGGACATTTACAATCCTTACTGTGGTACTTCCTTTATTATATTCTTATAATGTCCTTATATCTTATCTGAAATAAATGGCTTGAGCATATACAATTTGTATTGAGTGAGTTAGATCTTGATCAGATTAATTGAAAAGGAACACAGACTTAATTATTGAAAGCTCTGATATAATCGATTGGGAAATGTCTGAAAGACTCAATATTATGATAATTGCTAATAACATTTAGACTTCAATACAGTTTACAACTAGTGCATAAGAATATTTATAGATCAATTTGAATTTAATGATAAGTCATTAGTTGACACCTTAATAGAAGAACTAACTAAAAATGATAGTATTTGAGGAATTTAAGATTATGTCCTCAATATAGCTCATAAAGCTATAAGCTTAAGAACATTGAGCATGATTGTAATTGAGTCATTTCTTATAATTTATTTTTCTTTTTAGTTTGATTCATTTAAAATTTAATTAAAAATAAATAAAACTTAAATGAGTCAACTAGTATATATGTACAGGAAGAATAAAAAAAAATTAAGATAGCAAATACTCATAATATTTTGAGTACTTCTTAAGGAGTTGGTAATAATAAAAGAAAATTGAGGCATAAGCCACCTAAGTTTATAAATACTATATAAACTCATAAAAGAAAAATTATTCACAATAAAGTGCTACTTCTGTAACAAGAAAAGTTATGTGAAGAACTATATGATTTGGTTTGAAAGAAAATGTATAAGTCTAATCTTTGTATGGTTCAAATCAAATATTATAGAAATCATTTTCTAATACTTGGTCAATTGATTTTGATGCTTCAACAAACATTACCAAATAATAGAAATTTATTTTAATATAAAAAATCTAAAAGAGAATAAAATATTCATCATTATAGGGAATTATCTTAAAGTGAAAGCGATAATAGTTTGTATTTGTCGCCTATGTCTAGAGATGATTCATTTGATGGATATGGAGGATATACTTACAATTCTGGGAATTTGAGTTCTTTACTTAGAATTGTTAGAATATTATTTCTCTTTTGGTGATTGTAAACCTAGTATGATTCAATAAAAGTTAAATTTTAAATTCTGTATGATAGTTTATATAGAATTAATATGAATCTTGAGTTTACAATGATCTCATATTAAAATGAAATAGAGTAAACTCCTTGAGATTATGTTTATGTTTGTGTCATTTTATATTCTCTTATTAAAGAGAGATATTTTATCACCTTAAAGATAACATGTGGAGATATGATTATATATATATCTAATTTATGTAAATTCTAAGACCATTGACACTCTTGAAGTGTACATAAATGAGGTCAAGAGTTGATTAGATAAAAAAGTCAAGATTATCATATCTAACAGGGGTGATAAATTTGAAGGTATTTATAATGAACCCAATTATAATTCTAGTTCATTTACTAGATGCTTGGAAAAGTAAGGTATATGTATTAAGTATGATTTACCAGATATATCACAACAGAATAGGATTGCTGAAATATACTCGTATTCTTATAGATATGATTAGGAGCATGATGGATTATTCTTTGTATCCAAATCAATGTAGAAGAAGTTCTAAGGACAATTATGTATATCTTAAATATGGTTCCTAGTAAGTAAATTCCATTAACTTCTTTTGAGTTATGAATTGATAAGAAACTCAACTTAAGATATTTTGGGATTGTCCTGTAGAGATAAGGATCTTCAATTCACATAAAAAAAAATTAAAATTAATAATCATTTTGGATATTTTATAGTTTATCCAAAAAGTTCAAATGGGTATATTTGTTATTGCCCTAATCATAGTACAAAGATAATTAAATATGGTAATGTAAAGATTCCTATAAAATAGCGAATCAGTGGGAGTGAAAATCTCAAAATTTAATTTTTGATATAGAGGATATATAATTTCTTTATTATTTGAGAAATTATTGTTATTCAAATCATTAAATTATTTGATAATGGAGAACAACAAAATAATATTACTAAACTCTCACATTATATTGATATCGTTTTTAATGGTCTTATAGAATAACCATAATTGACAATTTTGAGAATATCTCAAAGGGAAAGTAATTCTATCATTTATGGTTATCATATGGTATATCTACAAGAATTATATTATAATATAGGAATCAAATGAATCCCTCATCCCTTATTATTTTCATAAGTCATGAATGGTAACGATTCTGAAAAGGAAAATATAATGCAATGAAAGAAGAGTTAAAATCAATAACTAGGATGGTGTTTGGTGAATTCATCGAATTGTCCAATAACTATAAAAGATTGTTACATAAATGTAACTTAAGGATAATGCCGAATGATATAATGATCACACTTGTGGTTAAAGGTTTTACTCATAAAGAATGCATTGACTATAATGAGATATTTAGTTTTTAAATACTCATTAAGAATCATTATGACATTGATGACTCATTATGAGTATGAGTTACACCATAAGGATGTGAAAATAAGTTTTCTGATTAAAGATATAGCTTTATATGAGTTACTCTAAATGATTCGTAGAAGAAATATAAAATTTGGTATGCAAATTCAAGAATATATTTATGACCTTAAACAAGCTTCTAACAATGATATATAAAGTTTCATTTGATATCATTGATTTCTTCAGATTTAAGAAAAATATTGTTGATCGGTATTTATATCTAAGGATTAGTGGGAGCAAGTTTGTTATTTGTATTACCAATAATATTCTTGATTTATTATACTAAATCATGAAATTTATCATCAAGAATTTAAGATGGTTGATATGAATGAGACATCTTATGTTATTAGCATTGAGATATTCAGTTATAGATCTTAATGATTGTTAAGACTATCTAAAAAATGATATATTAACCAAGTCTTAGAAAAGTTTAATATACAACCTTGTTCAGCAAATCACAAAAAAAAAAACTTTTAGTCAAAAATAGGTGCTTTAAAATGACTTGAAAAGAATCAGATAAATGAAATATTCTTTATATATGCACAGTTGGAAGTCTATGCTCAACCAATGACAGTACAGATATTAGTTTTGCAGTTAATATATTGGGTAGATATTCAAGTTACCTAGAAATAAAAATATTAAAGAACTGCAAAAGAAAGGTAATAAGATATTTGGAAGGGACAATTCTCTACTCACATGTATGAAATTATATTAGCTTGAAAGTATGGTAATTTTCAAGTGTTGATTTTATAAATTGCCTCAATAAAACGAAGTACACCTTATAGTTTATACCTATATCAATCAGAGGGGTAATTTATTATTATATTATTAATAATAAAATTTGATTTTATAGCATGCTTTGAGACTACTAATCAAATTTATGATTGCGAAATCTTATCTCAGAACTTGGTATGGTCAGACTAAATTGCCAGGTTGCTGAGGATATTTTATAATATATCATAGTAATTTTTTTCTCTAAGAATGGCAAGTACTATAGTATCTCTATGCATTATGGTATAAAGTACTTGATGGTTAGAGAAAAAGAGTCCAGAAACATCTAATGTCAATTAATTACCAGAGTTCCACTGTATTGATTGCTGATCCATTCACTTTGGACTTTTAACCTGAAGTGTTTTTAAAAGAACATGTTCTTGTGATTGGGTTTGTGAGCAACCCATAAAGGATATGGTGATACATGTTTGAGTGGACACTATAATTGACATTTTGTTTACGTACTTAAAGTTATTTGTTTCTACTATCCTGTTCACAATTATGTATGTACATATTATGGTTGAATATGATAATAGGATTGTCTTGACAAGATAAATTACATGGGTCATTTTAGACTGCATTAGGAAAGGCTAATTATGTTGTGGTACATAGAAGGAAGTATGATATTTATGTTATACAACCGCTATGACTCGCATTATTAGTCAGACTTAATGTAGTATTATTATATTTATTGGACTTATTGGTCTATTTTAAAATTTACGCTCATATAAATAATTTTTAAATTTTTAGAATCCAATTATGTAAATTTATTTTTAAATAAATATTATTTATTTATTTTGATTTTCAATACTTTTTGTATCTTACCAAATTAATGGGCCAAGTGGGAGACTGTTAGATTATGTGGCCCTATTTAATTAAGTAAGATATAGTATGGAGATGATTGGATTCTAATTATGGTTATTAGCAAATAGAAAGGAACTTCAATTAAAGTAGGATTCCTTAGGAGATGCCCTTGATGGGAGGAACTCTCCTAATTACTTATCCTAGACCCTCTGCTCTCGCCTATAAATAGATAAGACCTCCTAAGGATACAAAATGGAGGAAAAGAAAAGGATGATGAGTGATTATGAGAATCACAGAACACCTAACATAGTTGAGAGATTATAGATCTTCTTTCTATCTCCCTATCATATGTCTCAGTCAATTGAGATATTACAGTTCCTCTCTCATATTCCATTCTCATATTATTATTTCCTTAATCCATCAATCATAGTGGTCTTGTGAAAGGATAGGAAGAGAGAAGAAGGCGAGTCTAGTTCTCCTTGTAGATTGATATTGCAGATCTTGGATCCGATGATAATGCGCTGGCAGATAAGGTGAAAGTTTTCCTGAATAGTAGCATTAAAAGGTATGCATCGTAATAATCCTTTTAGATCCATTTTTATTTGATTTTATATTCTGGTATTAAAGTTTTCCGCATTACAGATAGCATATTATGGATTTTATGCTAACAATGAGCTTATATCCATGAATTCTTATATCTCTACCTCGTATTTTGATTTCAAGTTTGTTTGAAACCATTATCTCTTGCCATCGGTATGTTTATTACTTGCTAAGCTTTGTAGCTCACTTCTTTGCTATATAAATTTTTTGGGTTAGTTTGTCACTCACTAAAGTGTTAAAATTGTGTTGAGGCAATGAAAAGCTATATGGATTTTGGGCAAGTCTTGTTGGGTGATAAATTGTGCTTGTTATATAAGTATATTTTCTATGTAAGAAAATATTGTCGATGAATTTGAATTGATATATCATGTAAAAGCTTTAAATGATCTCTCACATTTAGAATTTTAGAATATTAAGTTTAGTCTATGATGATATAAAATTATGCTAAAAGGCTAGTTTTGCGATTGTAAAGATTCTCACATTGGTGAATTTTTAACTGTGGTTAATATTTGTTAAGTTGACTTTGAGTTTCATAAATGTTTGAGTGATCCTATGGATGATTATAAACTATATAAGTTTTATGGACGTCAATTTTGAAGTTTGAATGTTTCATAATGTCCTCGAATGTTAGTTTCAATCCTGTATTTGGATTATGATGAATTATAATGTTATCGATTTTAAGATAGGGTCACACCTCCTGAATGTGATAATTTTATGGGCATGACAAAGGTGGTATTAGAGTATGATTTCAGGATTATTGACATATTTGATATGTTGATATCTAAATATATTGAGGTTTAGTAAATTATGTAGTGATTGGTAAAAGTTTTCTTGATGTCTTTTACCAATCTAGGATGATGATGACATATGGTTCACTTGCTTCATCTTATTATAAGTAATTGAGTGGGGTAAAAGGGTTGATCGAGGATACCAAGTCAAAATGGACTGGGAATTGAATAATTTAAGGAGCTTAGTCTTTGTTGTTTTTGTGGTAAACCTGATATAATGGTGGCAGAACAATAGATGATGTGAATGGAGAAAATATTTGATGTCATGAATTGCCCTAATGTTCAAAAGATTTCTTTTGCCATCTTTATGTTGGAAGGTGAAGCTGAGCACTAGTAGAAAACAATAAAAAGAATCTCTTGAGATCAAGGGTAGGAATAACAAAGACAAGTTTACCAATAAAAATAAGAGAGGAAATGAATTAGAAAGTGACAATAAGAGAGTCAATACATCTGGATTTAGGAAAGGAAAGTCACCACTGAGAACTTAATCATGTAATATATGGATTAAATTATGAAACAAGTAAGTGTTTTAAGGTGACTAGAGCCTATTTTGCTTGTGAGAAATTAGATCATATAGAAAAAGATTACGCGTTAAATAAGAAGAAAGAACCACTACCTCCTAGATTATCATTTCATGCTAGAGTGTATGCTATCACTGAACATGATTCTATACCTTCTAAATTAGTGGTCGAAGGTATTATTCATATTTATGATAAAATATAAAAAAATTATTTGCCCTTGGTTCCATTATATGTTTTGTTTTATAATATTTTACTTATTACTTCAGCATTCAACCGAGACCACTAGATTATATACTATATGTAACTATGACTATTAAGGATTCTTCAATAACAAACTTGATCTGGTCATCATGTCTGATTTCTATTAGAGAAAAATGATCACTTATTGCATACTACTCCAGGCCATCTTTTATTTTGAGGTATTAGATATGATTTACCTCCTTGCCTGATATCAGCACCTCAAGCTTATCGCCTTATACATAAGGGTTGTTCATGCTATATTGTAAGTGTAAAGGAGCATAGGTCAAGAAACTCATGATTTGGAATTAGCAGTTATTAGTTTTGCTCTAAAGATTTGGAGACATTACTTATATAAGCAGACATTTACAATCCTTACCGATCACAAAAGTTTAAAGTATATACCCCGACCCCTCTAATATCATTAAGTGTGAGCCGATTGTGATCGATAAAAAATTATCTTATGTGGAAGAGCCACTCAGAATATTTATAGGGAAGAAAGATCCTAAGGAAATAGGATCATTCCTCTGGTTAAAATAATTTGGAAGCATCATTTTTATTAATGAAACAACCTGGGTGCTCGATGAGGAAATAAAGAAAACCTATTCTCATATTTTTGTCGATAGTAGTATGATAAATTTAGAGGACTACATTTTTATTTTAAGGGGGGTAGAGTGTAATATCCCCCATTTTTAAATTTTTTATAAAAATTATTTGTAATATAAGAATCTATTTTAAGTTGTTTATAAGACTTAGTTATAAAAATTTGAGAACCTTTTGTAAAACCAAAGGACCAAATCATAAATATTAATAATATGAGGACTAAAGCGTAAAAGACATAAAATAACAAATTCCACCACCTTTATATCTCTTCCTTCTCTCTTAAGGAACTTGAGTCAGTGGATAAGAGAGGATGAAAGAATGAAAAATAAAAATACAAAAGAGAAGTAAGAGGAGAAGAAGACTTAGGGATTTTGATCAAATCTACGTATTAGGGATCAAAATCTTTAAAGGTAATTAATATAATATTTTTCTTTTCGAATTCTGTCTTTGCTTTTGCCTTGAATATGAAAAACTTCAAATAATTGAAGCATTGTAATATGATATCTCTGTTGTTTGGATGTAAAGGTTTGAATCTGGAAAATTATCAAGATTCTGACCCTTCTAACTTGTTTTAGCTATAAATCCCTGCACTGATTTCCAATTTAGGTAAACCTTATTTGATCTGAATATAGACCTGTAGATATCTCCTTTGATTACTTATTTGAATGATTTGGAGTGAATTTGAGCCCCCAAATATCTAGTTAAATAGACCTTATAGATTTGGTAAAACAAAGACCAAAATTTCTTATCTTTTGTTACTAAATTACTTATAACCCCTAGTAGAGCTTTTAATTATACAAAACTTGATTTATTAGAATTTATACTCATAGATATTTCTTTCGATACCTAGATTGTAGGATTTGGAGTCCAAATGATGGCCTAGATTTATGTTTTGATTGACATTATGTATTCGAGAAAAAAGGGATCATAATTTCTGACCTTGTAATACTAAACTGCTTATAACTCCCTTTTGAGAACTCTAATTTTTACAAAACATATCTTTTGGAAACTAGACACCAAGAGCTGTCTTTGGATATTAGGATTGAAAGATTTGAATACAAATACTTACCTAGTCATGTATTGAATTTGTTCCTAAAGATTCTCCAAAAATAGAGATTTTGTTCCTAGTTTTGAGTAATTTATGAAATGTGCATCTCAGAATCTGCCTGAATAGGGCCATTGCTTATTTTGCCAATCCTTGTTCATCGCTTTGTAAATTGAATTCTTCTAGAATTCTTTCTTTAATTTAACTTTATGTACTTACTTTAAATTATTATATACTCATATCCTTTATTCCTTGCCTATCTTAATGCATTATATGAAAGTTTATGTTTACATTGTATTTTTTATATAGGCACATGAATATTTCATTATTCCGCATATGCTTTTGATATATGCCCATTTTATTATTCAGAATGACCTTCTGTACTTTGGTGTTTGTGAGATAATGTGAACCTTTGCTAGAAATGGTAAAGAAAGTTATACTTAGAGCCCGTGATGCTCTGCCAGCACTATCTGACTTCACCCACACATTGGTGGATGAAGCTCCCACACATGAGAGACTTCTGTCTAGTGGCCATCTAGAAATGGATGGACCATATTCTATCTGTGATCCCACTTCAACCTCTATGTTTTTGATACGATATCAAAAGCATTGATTTTGAGTTTATATCTGTGCTTTAGATAAGAATAAAATGAATGTGATATCAAATATGATATTTGAGTTTCTATTCCTTGTTTGTTAAGTTGATAAACTCTGAAATAATTTATACACCTTTAACATGCTCCGAAATATGTTTATGCCTTTGATATACACTGAAATATTTTATATACTGTTGATATGCTTTGAAATATTTTATACACTATTGATATGTTCCGAATATTTTATTTGCCTTTGATATGCTTCAAAACATTTTATACACTATTGATATGCTCTAAAATATCCTATGTGCCATTGATATGATCTGAAATACTTCTTACGTCATTGATATGCTACAATTTACTCTTTATTCTATTTGTTATGAACCAAATATGTTTTGAATGAAATGATAATTACAATTATGTATCTAATGAGTTGATATCCATGAATTCTTATATTTCTGCCTCATATTTTGGTATCAAGTTTGTTTGAAATCATCCTATCTTGGTATGGATATCTTTGTTACTTGCTAAGCTTTGTAGCTCAATTCCTTACTATATAAACTATTCAGGTTAGCTTGTTACTCACTGAAGTGTTAAAATTAGGCTAAGGTAGTAAAAAACTATACAGATTTTGGGCAAGTCTTGTTGAGTGATAAATTGTGGTTGTTATACAGGTATATTTTATATGTAATGAAATATTATCGATGAATTTGAATTGATGTATGATGTAAAAGCTTTAAATGATCTCTCACATTTGAAATTTTGGAATATTAATTTTAGTCTACGATGATATGAAATTATGGTAAATGGTTGCTTTTATGATTGTATAGATTCTCACACTAGTGAATTTATAAGCGTGGTTAATATTTGTTCAGTTGGCTTTGGGTTTCATAATTTGTTGAGTGATGTGATGGATGATTATAAACTGCATAGGTTTTATGGATTTGAATTTTAAAGTTTGAATGATTCTCAATATCCTCCAATGTTAGTTTAGATCCTAGATTTGAATTATGATGAGTTATAATGTTATCAATTTTAAGACAAGGTCACACCACCTAAATGGGATAATTTGGGGGGCATGATATAGGTGGTATCAGAGCATGATTTAAAAATTATTAAGATATTTGGTATAATGATATATAAAGTATATTAAGGTTTAGTAAATTACATAGTGATTTCTGATTTTTGTTTATGTTTTTTAGGAATCTAGGATGATAAGGGCATATGGTCCTCTTGCTTAATCTTCTTCTGAGTAATTTAGTGGGATAAAAGGGTTGATCGATGATATCAAGTCAAAATGGACTAAGAATTAAATAATTTAAGGAGATTAGTCTTTCTTGTTTCTCTTGTGAACCTAATATAATGGTGGCAGAACAATGGATAATGTCAATGGAGAAAATATTTGATGTCATAAATTGCCCTGATGTTCAAAAGATATCTTTTGCTACCTTTATATTGGAAGGTGAAACTTAGCACCAGTGGAAAATAATAAAAAGAATATCTGGAGATTAGGGGCAGGAATAGCAGAGGCAAGTTTACCAACAAAAATAAGAGATGAAATGAATCAAAAAGTGGTAATAAGAGAGTCAATCCATTTAGATTTAGGAAAGGAAAGTCACCACTGAGGACTCAGTCATGCAATATATGGATTAAATTATGAAATAAGTAAGTGTTTTAAGGTGATTGGAGCCTATTTTCCTTGTGGGGAATTATATTATAAAAAAAGATTGCCTATTAAATAAGAAGAAAGAACTACTGCGTCCTAGATCATCAGCCCATGCTAGAGTGTATGCTATCACTAAATATGATTCTAGAATGCATAAATTTTTGTATGCCCATGGTTCCAATCTATGTTTTGTTTTATAATATTTTACTTATCATTTGGGCATTCAACCTAGACCACTGGATTATATGATATATGTAACTATAACTGTTAAGGATTCTTTTATAACAAACTTGATCCGGTCATCTCGTCTTATTTCTATTGGAAAAAATGATCACTTCTTGCATACTAGATTAGGTCATCTTTTATTTTAAGGTATTAGGCATGATTTACCTCCTTGCTTGATATCGGCACCTACAGCTTATCACCTTATGTATAAGGGTTGTTCATGCTATATTATAAGTGTAAAGGAGCATAGGTCAAGAAACTCATAATTTGGAATTAGCAGCTATTAGTTTTGCTCTAAAGATTTAGAGACATTACTTAAATGAGTGGACATTTACAATCCTTACTAATCACATAAGTTTATAGTATATACCCGACCCCTCTCATATTATTAAGTTTAAGCCGATTGTGACTGATAAATATGTCTTATGTGGAAGAGTCACTTAGAATAAAAGATCCTAAGGAAATAGGATAGTTCCCTCGGTTAAAATGATTTAGAAGTATCATTTTATTGATGAAATAATCTGGAAGCTAGATGAGGAAATAAAGAAAACCTATCATCATCTTTTCATCGATTGAGGTATGATAAATTTAGAGTTGTTTATAAGACCTAGTTATAAAAATTTTAGAACCAATTTGTAAAACCAAAGGACCTAATCATAAATATTAATAATAGACTAAAGTACAAAATACATAAAACAACAAATTCCACCACTTCTACATCTCTTCCTTCTTCCTTAAGGAACTTGAGTTGGTGGATAAGAGAGGATGAAAGAGAAAAAAAAAAGAGAAGAGGAGAAGAATTGTGTTGGGGCTTAGGGATTTTGATTAAATCCATTCATTTAGGATCAAAATCTTCACAGACAAGTAATCTTATTTTTTTCTATTATAATTCTATCTTTGCTTCTGCCTTGAATATGAAAATTTTTATATAATTTAAGTTAGGACCCTTGCTGGGTCGAGTCCAAGGTTCACTGAGTCATGATATTAATAAAACCATAAGGCATGTAATAAGCCATAAATTGGCCTTTACCCACCTTGTTTGAAGAGGTCGACTAGGGTTAAAAAGGAGTCCTCATGCAGTGGGGGTCTCTTAGCCACCGACCCCACCTATTATGGAGGCCGGATAGGCTTAGAGAGGGAGAGTTTCATTTAGTTAGGACTCTCTCTTTGGCTAATTAAGAGTTAGATTAGGATTTGGAGTTTTAGTTTACTTTGAGTAGGAGTTTCACTAGGAGTTGGAGTCTTCCATTAGAGAGAAGTCTTTATAGAATAGGAGTCCTATTAGGATTAGGGTTTTGACCCTGTATAAACACTTGTAGCCACCACCTTTTTTATCATGAATAGATCAATCTTTTTCAGCCATTGTGGCCAACTACCAAGGAGGGAGAAACCCTTATAGAGTCCCAAGGTGGGCTGATCCTCTACAGAGGTCAACCCAGCTTAGAATCTTATGGGGTTCTAACACTTAGTATTATAGTAGCGTTCCTTGGTGCATCACTGCCCTTCCACAACTGTCCATCATCTTCATCTAGTCGCCCAAGCAATTTCCATAATTACTAAGATCATTGCCAACTCCGTCGTTATCAGCACTATCGTAGATCATCCATGTAGTCCCCATAAGAATTTCATTAGGTATGGTAATCTACCTTACTCTTGCTACAATTTAATTATCCTAAGTCTAAAACCCAAAAAAGTGTTACTCTATTACGCTTCACAATCTGGTTCTCGCAAAGTTATCATCTTTATACTTAAAGTTACTCTGCAAATTTCAACCACATACTACTGCCCTATCTTTGATCTTGCTGCCACTATTTTTCTGCCATATCTTCTATGTATTTTTACATCGGCTTTGGTGTATTTGTCATCAGTGGGTTTTGTTTGGGTTCTGCATAAAAAATTTTGATACAAGCTGTTAAAACTTTTATATCAAACTGCTGAACTTTAGATACAAAAATCTATCATTACATCTTTCTGATGTTTCTTGCTGCTATGCAACCGCCTCTTTAGTTTTCTATTGTCGTAATACTATAAAACATCATTAAGATTTCCATCGCCAAACTACTGAAATTTTTGATGTAAAATTCTATTGCTATACCTTTTGCCGTCCTTTATTGCATACACTACCAAATCCTACCAAACCTGTTACTGCCACCCACATCACCCTTAAGGCACCCTTCTAACCCTAAGATGTAGCTATCATAAGCTTACTTTCAATCCTTATAGCCGATCCAAATAGCAACATAAATCGTAGCCTAAACAATGATCTACCACAGCCACAATCCTCCGCCACCGATCTTTAGCTTATGCAGCCACCTAACCCTCCACCGACCTATGCCCTTGACTCATCAATAAAAGAAAAATTGTAACATCTTAGATCTAGAGATGTACATAATGGCATCAGAGGATCTGATGGATGCCAAGTTGGAGGTGTTCGAATCACACATAGAGGACAAATTGTGCACCATATTTGTAGAATTCAGAATTGGATGATCTCCAAGTCCAATGAAATCATAGCGAGGCAAGAGTTTAGGTCACAAGGAGAGGCCTCCATAGAAGGAAGAACAAGCCATGGATTCAGAGCAACCACGCATGAGGGTGGACTTCCCTCGAAGGGAAGAGGGAGACTCGACGGGATGGCTTTCGCATGCGGAATGCTACTTCCGATATCACCAGACACTGGAGGCTTCCATGGTAGACATCATTGTCATCCACCTCGAGGGAGATGTAATACAATGATATAATTGTCTTGAGCAAACTCAAGGAGTCCGTGGAGACAATTCAAGAGTGGGCTGTTGATTCGCTTTGGACCGTCTGAATATGAGAACATCGATGGTCAACTCACGAAGATCTGACATACCTCCATAATCCAAGAATACCAGACCAGGTTTAAGAGATTATCTAACTAAGCATATGATTGGTCTGAGAAGTAATTATTAGGGACATTCATCGAAGGACTCAAGAAGGAGATAAGAGGAGAAGTAAAAGTGTGGCAGTTATCTCCTTGATGACCATTATATCCTTCGCTCGAATCCAAGAGGAGAGCGACTCAACTAAGATGTTTGAAGGATGAGAACTATACCTTGACTAATAGTGTACAAACCTCCAACAACATCCACTTCTGGCCGTCCCTCGCAATTGAAGAAATCGTGATAAATCAGGAAAGGGCCTATGCTGGCATTGCGATGAATCGTGGAGCCGCGACCATTGCTGCAAGAGGGGATGACTTCTTTTGATTGAACCCATTGATGATTCAAAACATGAAGAGGAGGACCACGAGCACAAGGAGGAGGTCACAGAGGTGTTAGGAACAATTGACACTAAGAAAAGGGGTGGGTGGGGGAGGGTGGTGTGAGGGTGGGGGAAAGTAAATTAGTGAAAGAGTTGAAAAGTATAGTTTAAGACAATTTTCACTCAAGGTAAAATAAAAAATCGGAAGTGTTTCTTAGAATTTGAATATATGAGCGAATCAAACTTAAGATCAAAAAATTTTAATTTGGCTAATAAATGCTGAAATTAAACAAAGAGAGAAACTTACAATTTATAGTGGTTCGACCATAACTTGGCCTATGTCCGCTTCCCAAGTCTTCTTCATCGAGGCTCGTCAGTATCTGCTTCTGATCTTCTTCGGGTGAAGACCAAACCCTTATACTTCTCACTCTCTCTTTTCATAGGTTTAGGAGAGAAACCTTTAATTATTTCACTTATAACTCACAAGGGAGACCTTTACAAGGATTACAACACTTTCTTACTCACTCTCTTGCCCCCTTTCTTTTTTATGCACACTTTTTTTCTTAGTTTTCTTATCCAATTTCTTGTGCTTAATGCAAGAAGACTTGGGGTATTTATAGACCCTAATTGACTTCAGAAAATGGAGCCAAAAATTTAAACATATCCAAAAAATCTGGGTACGAGTGGGATAACCGTCAGCTTAAGTGGTACTACCACCAAAGGCTACCCTAAAAACTGGGTGGTGGTGGTACAATCACCGACCTGGGTGATATGACCGCCAACTTGGATGGTATAACTACCACCCACCGATGGTACTACCATCGAGATTCCCAAAAAAGTGTTTTCTATACTTTTTTTATTTCTGACTTATACCTTAGTTGACCCCTTTCTAGGTCAACCAAATGAGCTCAATGCTCAACCTAAACCCAAATGTGGACTCGGTTTGCCTCACTTAAGTTAATTTAGATTTCTTTCAAAATTAACTCAATTAGGACTCAAACCTAACTATGACTCATTTGATTACAACCATACAAGACCATCAAGTTCAATAATCGACCTAACCCTTGATAATCCAACAACCTCTAGCAATCTTCCAGTGAGTCTTAAGTCTTCTTCCGATGATCTCCCAATGTTATTCTCAGTGAGCTTTCTGATCCTTTTGGTGAACTCTTAGCGAACTCCCGACGACCTCCCACTGCATCATCTGAACCTTGGCCTAATACCCGAACTTGATTCTAGCTCGACATCAGGTTGTAATTCCTTTTCTCCATCGTAGTTAATCATATATTACTTTATCTAACCCATATGTTAGATGAACAAACCATTAATTAATATCATTATCAAAATTCAAGATTCAACAATCTCCTCCTTTTTTATAATGACAACCAATTGATGAGTGGAGTTAACCTTAACTGCCCCTATGTTCATGCTATAATCCAAATAGAATAAGCTTAAATTAAAGAGAACCAACTACTCTTGAATTCAAATATTATGGTATAACATTTCAAACAATTTTCATCAAAAGAGGCAACATCACATCATTTATCAATTTCAGAGATAACATTAATTTTAAAAAAATTCCTTAAGACATCAATCATCAAATCATCAAAGATATTCCAAGTATACAACATTACATTTAAATTCATGCATTAGTTATACAATAATTTAAAAGAAAATATCCCTCTTACATCAATCATTTCTCCCTCTTTGTCATCAATGAAAAGGTGAAATATTGAATAAATAATTTCAAGGCACATAATCTCATCATGTGTCAAATTTCTTTGCATTTATAAAATATTGATTATATATTAGAAAGTTAGTGCATCATTGCTCCCCCTTAGTAAAATAGGATAATAAACATCATAATTTTCTCATGAAAATTCTTCTTCCCCCTTGTGTATAAGAAAAAAGAAGAAAAGAAGGGGGGAGGGGTTGTTAAGGATCCAAAAATTTAATATCTAAAAAATAAATATTAAGCAGATAAGGATAAAAAAAATTCATGAATCAAAATAATTTTTGAAAGAGGATACAAAAGAGAGCTCATATCAAGCATCATAAAAGTTCATGTTATATAATTTTCTTTTATAAATATTCATCAAGATTTATAAATCTGATTGAACCCTAGAAGGAGTTCTATAGAGTTTGATCTCTAAGGGGATCAACCCTTGGAACACTGTAGGAGTTCCTCCCTCCTAGAACTCAGCACAAGGCCAAATAAAAGATTGATCTTGCTTGATAAAAGAGAGGGGGAAGTTACATCATTAAATATGACTCAAACCCTAGCCCTAGGGGGTACTTGCCTGAGTAGAATTATCCTTTTGCCCCTCCTCTAGCCAACATACCTTAGTAGGTGTAGGCGACGGCTAGGTTAGCTCTATAGCTGGCCTAAGCAGGTGGAAAAACCCTAGCCGACTAGCCTAGTAAAGGGAGCGGTGGCCACTAAGCCCTAAGACCCAATCTAAACCCTAGTCATCCTTTTTTATAGGATATAAGTGGCTAGGTGGGGTTTTATTATAATCTCACAGAGTTATTATTGACAACTTCAAGGGTGATTAGGACTCCACATTGCTAGAGTCCTATCAAGCCCGCCCTCTTAAAATCAGCCTTGTCCTCAAGGTTGAGGGTACATAAACTCTAGGAACCGGGTCTTTAGCTCCTTGTAAGACTCCCACATTGCATCTTTGGATGGTAAATTATTTCACTTCATGAGTACTTCAGTTGAAGGGCATCGACAATGTATCATAATCCTCCGATCAAGTATAGCTTCAAGTTCAGTTTCAATCTCGCTATCATTTGTAGTGTTCGGTAGCTGAGTCCATGCCAACTTGCATTCTCCCAATTTTGGCTTTAGCAATGATATGTGAAAGACAGGATGTATCTTAGTGTCATCTGGAAGCTTTAATTTGTATACCATAGCACCAATACGCTCCAAAATCTAATATGGTCCATATAATTATAGAGATATCTTCATCAACATTCTAGTGTTGATTGACAGCTGCTTGTATGGTTATAGGTGAAGGTAGACCCAATCTCTTACTAAAAATTCTTGCTCACTCCGGTGAGTGTCTACTTGTTGCTTCATGCAAGCTCAAGCGATAGTTAGGTTGTCTTTCAGTAGCTGTAGAAGCTTGTTCCTATCAATTATGTTTTGATCGATTTAATCTACTTTGGTCGTACTAATTATATATTTCGATATTATAGGGGGGGTGATCAGCCATAAATGCCTCATAAGGGGTACATTTAGTTAATGAATGATAAGTTGTGTTGTACCACCATTCGACCCAAGGAAGCCACCTTGTCCACTCTTTGGGCTGATCACTGGTGAAGCATCATAAGTAAGTCTCGAGGCATCTGTTCACCACTTCTATTTGACCATCTTTCTGTAGATGATAGGTTGTGCTCATCTTTAATTGGGTACCTTGCAGTTGGAAGAACTCGATCCAAAATTTACTTATAAAAATCATGTCACGGTTGCTCACAATCGACCTTGGCATCCCATGCAGTTTTATAATATTTTTCATAAAAAGTTGAGTAATACGGGCAGTGGTATAGGGATGTCTCACAATGCAAAAATGAGCATATTTGGTTAAATGATCTACTACCACAAAGATCGTGCTTTTACCTTGAGATCCTTTGATGAAATCCATGGCGATGTCTGTTCATGCTGAGTCCGGTATAGGTAGTGGTTGTAGTTTTCCCAGATTTGCCACTGTTTCACCCTTCTACTATTGGCATACATCACATTTGGATATATAATCATAAATCAATTTTTTCATGCCCTTCCAAAAGAAGTTTTGCTTTACCCTTTTGTATGTTCTTAGAAATCCAGAGTGCCCTGCTGAAGGTGAAGAGTGCATCTCATGCAAAATAATATAGATGCAAGGGGAAGAAGGAATAATCACAATTCAGCTTTTGTAGCGCAAGTCCTTCAAATCCCAAGTGTAGTGGCCCATGAAACCTGGATCCTTCTCCAATTTTTTTATGATGACTCGGGTCTCTAGGTCATTCTTTCATTCCTCCCTAATGTTTTTGAGGAAGTCAGTGGAGGGAAGGGAGATGGCTAAAATTTTGGCTTATCTCGGTGGCCATGATAGAGCATCTACAATAGCATTCTCTTTCCCTTTCGATAAATAATTTTATAATCAAAGCCAAGAAGTTTAGTTAACCATCGTTTACTACTTCGAGGATGATATTTTATACTCCAAAAAAATATTTAAGACCTTAGTGGTTGGTCTTAATCTGGAAGCGTTAGCCAATCAGGTAGGGTCTCCACTTCATGATGGCATGTAAAATGGCAAGTATTTCCTTATCATACATGGATATTGTAAGATGTGAGGGAGACAAAGCTTTACTAGTGTAAGCAAGTGGTAGGCCATCTTGCATTAGAATAGTCCCAATTCCAACTCTGGATGCGCCAACCTCAATCACGAAGGTGCGACTGAAATCGAGTAGTGCTAGGACCGGCATCATCGTCATAGCTGCCTTAAGTCATTCAAAGGCTGCGAAGGATTTATCAGACCACAAGAAGAAGTTTTTCTTTAGTAGAGACATGAGTGAGGCACTGATCTTGCCATAGTCTTTCACGAACTTTTGGTAGTAGCCCGTGGGTCTAAGGAAGCCACACAACGATTTTATGTTCGTAGATCTTAGCCATCTTTACATTGCTTCGATCTTCGTCGGGTCTACTACCACTCCATCCTTTAATATAATGTGTCCTAGATACTCCACTTTACATTATAAAAAGCTACACTTTACTATTTAACATAAAGAGTGTTCTCCCAAAGAATCGTTAGAATAATTTGTAAGTGTTGAAAATGCATATCAAATATAAGGCTATAAATAAAGATATCATCAAAAAATATCAATTCAAACTTATATAGAAATCTTTAAAAAATATCATTCATGAAGCTTTGAAAAGTAGAAGGAGCATTCATAAGTTCGAAAGGCATTACCAAACATTCGTAGCAGTTATGTGTGAGGAATGCAGTTTTCGGAACATCTTCAGTGCATACATGAATCTGATAATATTCGGAACAGAGATCTAATTTAGTGAAGACTCGAGCTCCCTTTAGTTCATCCAAGAGCTCATCTACGACTGGTATAGGATATTTGTCTTTGACGATGATGACATTCCAAACCCGGTAATCAGCACACATCTGTCATGTACCATCGTTCTTACGCACTAGCAACACTAGCAAGGAGTAAGGGCTATAGCTTGGTCGAATTACCCCAGTGTTAAGCATCTCTTTAATGATATTCTTAATTTCATCCTTCGACAAGTGAGGACAGTGATACAGTCTCAAATTTGCTGGAAGTTTGCTCGGCAAAATAGGTATATGGTGGTCATGCGACTGGTTAAGGGGAAGCTCTTGCAGCTCCATGAAAACATCCACGAATTTGTCCAATAAAAGGGCAAGCTTAGGATTTAAATTTTACATTTATTTCCTCCCTTGATGGCTATTGGATATGCATCAAAAATCTACCATTTGTTTTCTATAGCACCTTCTCCATTCGCTGCGTTAAAATGGTGGAAATATGACTCCCGCACTTGCCTCACAATCTAACTTGTCTCCCTTTACAATAAAACATCATGATTAGTTTAGAGAAATTCAAGAGATTTCACCTAATGTTGTGAGCCATTCAATCCTAAGCATAGCTTCATAATCATCGATGGGTGGGAGGAAGAAATTGACTACCACTTCTTGGTCTTGTAGGAGCAATTTTACTCGTGGGCACCATTGGTCGCAATTGAGAATTCGACCGTCGGTGACTTTTACGTCAAACTTGCTGAAACCTTTGATATGAAGTGTCATACATGTAGCAACCTTGCTGTTGAGGAAGTTATTTATACTGCCTATATCGATAAGAACGGTGATGGGTTGCTGTTTAAGAAGTCCTCCAACTTTCATTGTTTGTGGGTTGGAGTAGCTGGCCAATGCGTGTACTGCATAGTCAGCTGGTTAGGGCTCTTCCTCCATGGCTTCATCTTTGGGTTCGAGGCTTTCTTCAGATGGTTCATTGTCCTCATCCTCTACTACTTCAATCATGAGAAGTCAGCCCTTTTTACAGCAATGTTCTCGACTCCACATTCATCACAATGCTAACATAACCCCTTGGCCGATCATTCACGAAGCTCGTCTCTTGTTAATTTTTTTAGTGTAGGACTTAGATCGTAGTAGAGGGGACTAAAGGCTTTGGCATGGCTAGTTGGGGAGTGACCCTTGTCCTTCATACTTCGTGGTTCAAATGTTCTTCTTGGAATCTCGCGAAGGAAATCGCTCCCGTGAGAGTGTACAGTTGTCGTGCCTTTACTTCTCGAATCTCTGGCTTTAGGCCCTCGATTAAAGTCTGTAAAAATTGCTTTTTAGACTAATTCATAGTTTGGTTAGAAAAACATTTAAACCTTGTTTGGTATTCATGTATTATCGAGGTTTGCCGAATCTTTGCCAATTGTCCATTGATGTTGTTGAAATCAATTGGTCCAAAGTGATTTAGTAGTCCTTCCTCGAATCGCTATCAAGAGAGACCTTAATGAGTGTGTTCATACCAATTAAACCACTGAATAGCATCTCCCTCAAGGTGGATGGCAGCAATCTCCACTATTGTAGCATCAACGGTTTAGTAGAACCAAAAATAGTGTTCCGCACGCACGATCTATCCAATTGTGTCTCCTTCTTCCCATCTAGGGAAGTCAACCTTCATGTGTGATGTGTTTGGATCAGGGATGATACGGCCATGCTCTTGAAGATTGTCTCATTGATTTGAAGTTTTTCCTTGTGTTTTCTTCGGGCTAGGTGGTCAGCCCATGCTGAATTCGACGAAAAGGGATCACATCTTCTCCTCCATGCGACTTTCAAAATGCTTCAAACTTAACGTTGATGGCTTCCTCTGATGCCATGGCGTATACCTCTAGATCTGTAATATTAAGATATTTTTTCTATTATCAGGTTAGTGGCATGAGAATTTTTAGAGAGGGGATGGCCTGTTTGATGGGTGGATTGGTGTAGATAGGGGAAGTTACATTATAGGTCTGATTTGGGTGGCTGTTCGAGATCAGTTTAGAGTGCAATTTAGAAAGGTTTTTAGTAAATATATTAGGGTTTGTAGATGAGAGAAAAAAATCTAAAAACCCACAAAAGATAGTACTCAAATCCAATGGAATTTGACAAAGAAAGGTGCTACGATGTGCTGTCCTGCCGAGCAGATTTTACATCATAGAAACGATGAATTCTTGATGTAAATTCTAAAGAAAAATTTGAGGAAATTATATAAAAAACCTCGATTCAGATGTGGTCAATATCAGTAAAATGTTTGACAAAATTTTAGTATAATAATGGTAGGAAAATAAGGTAAAAGATGGAAGGTACATCCTTCATCATAAAATTTCAGCACTGCATGATGACGAACTAAGGCACAATAAAATTGATTCTAGAAGGAATTTTTTCTAGAGATCAATCTTAAATGGAAGCTAAGATGATCTATGAAATTGTATAAAAATTTTGGCTAAAAAGGAGAAGCAATACACTAGTTTCAAGATGTAAGTAGCGATTGAAAATTTCTGCAGCATTTTACCTTCGCAACAACAATAACGTTTACGACGGTCAAAATTTACAGTGGATAAAATACAGAAAATCTCTTTAATGTGTAAGATAAAGGATTTTATAGTATTGAAGAGGCATGAGTAATGAAAATATACTAGATCAAATGTAGGGGGCAACGGTAGACTGATTTGATCTGCATCTGGGGTAGTAGGTGGAGGTACGTGTCGTAGCAATTATAGAAATTACTTGGGAAGGTGAGGGCAGCTGAGATGGCTACAGGGGCAATAGGAACACTGCTATAGTACTAGATGATAGAACCCTAGAAGGAGCTCTATAGATTTTGATCTCTGAGGGGGATCAACCCTTGGAACGTTGTAGGGGTTCCTCCCTCCTATAACTCGGCACAAGGCTGAATAAAAGATTGATCTTGCTGGATAAAAGAGAGGGGGTAGCTACATCATTAGATAGGACTCAAACCCTAGCCCTAGGGGGTGTTTGCCTAAGTAGAATTATCCTTTTGCCCCTCCTTTAGCCAACCTGCCTTAGTAGGTGTAGGCAACTACTAGGTTGGCTCTATAGCCAACTTAAGTAGGTGGAAACCTTGACCGACCAGCCTAGTAAAGGGGGCGATGACTGCTAAGCCCTAAGGCCCCAATCTAAACCCTAACCACACTTCTTTATAGAATATAAGTGGCTAAGTGAAGTTTTATTACAATCTCATAGAGTTTTTATTGACTACTTCTAGGGTAATTAGGATTCAACCCTGCTAGAGTCTTATCAGAATCAAAATAATTCTTGGGAAAAAAATAATCTCATCATAAAAAAAACTTCAAATTTTATTCTTATAATGTCAATTTCAAGGAGAATCATTTCAGAAGAGAGTTAAACAAAGAACCACGAAATCTAAGAAGAATAAAGAGCTGCTTATGCAATTAAATTCATCTTATGTAAATTTCAAACAAATATAACAAATCAAGAAATCTGAAAAATTACAAATCATGCATTTGGATGGTTTAGCATTCCTAACTCTCTTCTAATAAAGTCAAATTACTCTTCATTTAATGGTTTAGTGAAAATATCTACTAATTGATGCTTAGTATCAATAAATTCTAAAGATATATCATGATTATTCACATAATCTCTAATAAAGTGATATCTAATTTCATAAAGTGTTACATGCATCACAAAAATATCAAAAGATACTTCTTAGTTTTAAAATATACAACATAAGACAATACATCATAAGAGTGTAAGAAGCACAACACATTAAGTACCACCGACTTCTTCCTTTTAGTTCTAAACATATAAACTATTCAGTTGGTGGTAATCCAAAGTGTTTAATTAGATTATTAAGTTGTTGATGGATTTGCTGCATCTTGGTTAATATTTGGTCTTGACGTAGTTCAATTTGATCTAATTGGGTCACTATAGAGTCATCAAATGATGAGGGTGTTGGCTACATCACGGGTGCTACCTCAAAGGGACTAGTAGGAGGAGATAGACTTTCCCTTAGTATAGGTGTTTGGGGTTCTAGCTTAGGTGAGGGAGGATCAGTTCTCCTAAGTAATCTGGTCCATACATCATTTGTTACAATGCATCTTAATCTTCTTAATAGATTTCTATTAATGACATTGTATCTATCTAACTTCATTTTTCCTTCATTTGGTGGAATAATTATATGGTGTGTATGTATCAATCTAGTTATTAAGCCACTATATGGAAGCATCATATCCTTAGTTGAAAGTTCAATCATGTTTTGCCTCAAAATATATCCAAAACAATAATCACATCCTGTCATGATCCGATACATAGTACCTAGTTCCATTTGGCTAATTTCATCATGAGATAATTGTTTAGGGAGTATAATACTAATTATTATGTGACGAAGTAGTTTTGTGTTGAAGGGTAGATGAGCTCGTAACTTTTAGGAACAATAGATAGATTTGGGTTACCAAAGATAGCACCTAAGGCTTCAGAGTAAGTAACCCCTATTGATTCAATGTTCCACTGTCCTCTAAAGTAGCAACCACTTCTTTTTATAGGGAGTCCTATGAGATTGTAAATTAAACTATCTGTAACAGCTATATGATGCCTCAAGAGATATGTAGATACCCGATCTTGATCATCTACATACAAGTTGTTGTAGAACAATATAACAAGTCTAGGAAAATGGGTTCATTCATTTGACGGATAGGTAGGGCATCTAAGTTAGCAAACCATTAGATTAGTTCCAAATCTCTTAAATCTTCTAGATCTACATATTTGTCCTTATGAACATTTCTAAATTCAAAGATTGAGAATTTTAGGGTATGTTCATGTGTATCAAAGAGTATAGGGTCAAAGGTTTCATCTAATCTCCTCTTTCCTTTGTCTCTTGCGGTTCTACTAGGTGCCATTTGTTGAATCTCATATTTTGATGATAAAATCAATTGGGTTTTATTGTCTAACCTATATGTTAGAGATAAATGATGTATAATTAACTATGACAAAGTAATACAATCAGATGTTGGGCTGGAGTCAAGTTCGGGCATCGGGCCGGGGTTCAGACGATGTAGTGGGAACTCATCGGGAGATCGTCGGAAACTCACCAAAGGTATTGACGGCTTGCCGGAAGTTCATCAGACACTCACCCAAGGTATCGGGGGTTTATCAAGAGTTCACCGAAGGTGATCGGAAGCTTGTCGGAATGCACCAGGGGTTCACCAGAAGATGATCGAGACTCATCAGGAGTTAGCTGGAGGTTACCGGGAAGATCGTCGGGAGTTGGGAAGGTCACTTAATATGTTGGTCAAATTGATTATATTTGTATGCCTCAGTGTATATAGTTAGCATTGGTTTTGTTTAGAGTCCAAATTGAGTTAGATTTAGAAAGAATTCAAATTAACTTAATGCGAAGCAACTAGGTCCACTTTGGGCTAGATTTGAGCTCAGGTTGAGCTCATTTTGTTGACCTAGAAAGGGGTCAACATGAGGTATGAGTCGGGTATGCAAAAGTATAAAAAAAAGTAGCTTTTATGGGATTTTTGGTGGTAATACCGCCCAGGTCGATGGTTATACCACTGCCACTCTATTTTCAGGGTGCTTTCGGCAGTAGTACCATCGGCGCTGATGGCTCATACCTCAGTTTTACAAAAAAACTTTAAATTTTGGCTCTAATCTGAAGCCAATTAGGGTATATAAGTATCCTAAGTTTTCTGGCTTAGAAGCAAGGTGGTGAACAAAAAAGTGAGATAAAATTCTGTTAAAGAGTTGTAAAATTTGAGAGCTTCCCTTGAGTGCTTCAAAATGTAAAGTGAGTCTAAGGGAAGTGAGAAACTCTTGTAAAAGATTCCCCTCCTGAACCTGTGAAAAGGAGAGAAGTGTAAGAGCTTTGGTTTTCACCTGTGCAAGAAGATCGTTTAGTGGACTTCGGTAGGCCTTGATGAATGAGGAATTCAAAAATAAGATGTAGGTTAAGTTCTAGTCAAACCACTATAAAATCTTTGAGCATCTCTTGCAATTCTATTTGCATTTGAATTTAATTATTCTTAATTATTTTGAAGAAATACACGAGCATCACTTTTCAACTTTATTTGAAATTACTCACTTATTCGCTTTCAACGAAGTGTAATAAACACTTTCGATTTCGGTTTTATTTAAAATAAAAGTTTTCTTTAAACTAAATTTTTTAACTCTTGCACTAATTCACTCCCCCCCCCCCCCTTCTTAGTGCCAATTAATCATAACAGTTAGTATCACAGCCACATTGTACTTATTGAATTAACACCCAAGTGAGTAAATGGCTTATTATGACATTAACGAGGGTCAATACATCACAAGTCCTCCTATGTTCAATGGGATAGACTATACCTCTTGAAAAATTTAAGTGCGTATTTTCTTAATTTCGATAGATTTTGATTTATGGTGTATTATCGAAAATGGTTTTTAGAAGTCATCCAATCTATTAAATGATTGGAATGATTATGAAAAATAAATATTTTCTTTAAATGCTAAAGAAATAAATACTTTATTTTGTGCTTTAAATAAAAATAAGTTTGATCGGATTTCTTCTTGTGATTCGGCTTTTGATATATAGCATACATTAAAAATCACATGAAAGCACAACTAAATTAAATGAATCATTAAATGAAATGAGTCGTAAAAATGAACTTGAAAAACACCTTCTAGAGAACAGGAAGAAAAGTACTTTGAGAACACAAGAACAAAACTTTCCAAAGAATAGGAAGTATTGTGAATTGAGAAGAAAAGAATTATACCTTCCAAAGAATAGGAAGGAAATAGAACTAAGAACAACAGATGACTCCTCGAGTAAAACCTCTAATGATGAGAATTATGAACCTTTGACAAATGAATCGGATAAATTAATGAATAAAAACTATAAAAATAAACTTAAATTAGATAAAACCTCTTGCTATGAAGGCAAGAAATGGAAGCGCTTCATAGATAAAAAGCACAATCAAGAAGAAGCAGAGAATCTCATGCTTATGACTATCAACAATGAGGTAAGTGATTCCTCCAATGTCTTATTTGCTTTTGATTAATTATCAAATTTTTTCATGACCTTTATGATGCATTTCAAATGATTAGCAAATCCTATAAACTACTTAAGAAAGAGCATACATCATTAGTTAGTAAACTTGAAAAAATGTATGATATATCACCATGACACAATTTTTGCTCTAAATGTGAAACATTAGAAGAACTCAAAAAGGAAAATATTATATTGAAACAAACGGTATAAATATTTAAAATAGGGAATAAATACCTAAACATAATCCTTGCAAACAAGGGTCATTTTCACAGGAAAGGTATTGGCTTTGTAACACTCAACAAAAGTCAACTACAATTATTAGAAGACCCATATTATACTTTATATATATATATATATAATTTTTATGGTAGAGTAGACTATTTGTTTATAAGTGTTTATTTAGGAAATATAGTCCACATAAATTAATTTAGCTTCTTAAATGAACCATAAACAACCTTAAGTCATCAGAGATAATGGGAAGAACCTTTTATGAGAAACCCAAACTCAAATGCATACCTAAACCAAAACTATAACACCCCTCATTTCCGAATTTTCGTATAAATTTTTGGTGATAATGTAAGCATTCATTTTAAATTGACAAAGGAAATAGAGTATGAATCAGAAGTAACTTATTTGTAAGATTTGGGTAATCTGTTAAAAAAAAAAAAAGAAAAAAGAAAGAACCTGAGGACCTATATGTAAACCCTAAGGACCTAATCCTAAATGTACTAAATACAAGGACTAAATTACAAAATATAAAAAATGACAAATTCCACCGTTTAAGCCTCTTTGCCTTCATTCTTAAGGAAGTAGAGAAGGCAGCTGCGTGGGTGATCTGTTCAAAAAAAAAAAGAAAGAAAGAAAGAAGAAGAAGAAGAAGAAGAAGAAGAAGAAGAAGAAGATTTGGGGCTTTAAGGGTTCTTGCTCAAATCTTTTCACTTAGGGTCAAAATTATCAAAGGCAAGTGTTCTATCCTACTTTTTTTGCCTTCTGATACTTTATCTTTGCTGTTTTGCCTTGCTTTCCAAAATTAATTGCTTAATTCAAGACCTGCAAAGCTGAAATCTCTCTTGTTGGTTATAAGATTTGAATCTGGAAAATTATCAAAGTCCTGACCCTTCTGCCTTGTTCCGGCTGTAGATTATTGTATTGATTTTGGATTTAGGTTAAACTTATTTTATTGAATCTAGACTGATAGATCTTTCTTTTGACACTAAAATTGAAAACTTTGAAGTTCAATAACATGTCCAAACATTTGTTTTAATTGATACTATGTAATATGTAAAACATAGTTTGCAGTTTCTAACCTTGTGTTACTAAATTATGTATAACTCTCCGTTGGAGTCTCTGATTTAGACAAAACTTAATTCTTTATAAACTAGACTTGAAAATCTTTCTTTTGACATATAGGTTGAAAATTTTGGAATTCAATTGCCTACCCTATTATCTGTTGAATCCGACCCTATAAATTCTGCAAAACAGTGATTGTGTTTTTGCCCTTGGGTTACCAAATCAAAAGTAACTCCGTGTTGGGAACCCTGTTTCATACGAAATTTATTCCATCAAAATATAGATTGATATAGGGTTCAACTATAACTTTCTTTTGGGTATTGGAGCATAATTGATATTCTGAAATATTTATTTGCTGTGCCACTAGAAATCTGTCCGAAATCGAGCTTTGGTCGATTTTGCGTATTTTGTTCTATTCCTTTGGATATTTGAATTCGTCTAACCTTCTTATTGGAATTGAGCTAAATATGATTGCTTAGAATCCCTGTACATTCTTGTTTTCATTTCATTCCAAATCTGAATATATTTGTGAGAGATTTGTTCTTTGTTTCGTATTATCTCGAAAAGACACATGCACGTCTTGTTGTTCCGCGTGTGTTTCCGACATATGCTACTTATTGTTAAAACTGCCCTCTTGTACTCTGGTGTGTGGGATTGTCTGGACCTTTACCAGAAATGGTAAAGGGTATGCACTTATTACCCGCTATGTGGGGTCCCGCTCTGTGGGATATTCTGGACCTTTGCCAGAAATGGTAAAGGGTATGTGCTTAGAGCCTGCGATGCTCTGTCGGCCCTTTCTGACTTCACCTAGACGTGGGTGGATGGAGCTCCCAGACGTGGGAGACATTTGTCGGTGGTCATTCGAAATGGATGGATCACATTCTGACTGAGATTTCACTACACCTTCTATATGTTTGATATGACATCCAGAGTTTTGGTGAGTTGTTTCTGTTCATGCTCTGGATAAGAATGATATGATTGCGACGTCAAGGACGACGTTTGAGCTTCTGTACGATATTCATCTTTGATATGCTCTGAAATGCTTCATTCACTGATGATTTTGCTTCGAAATATTCCATATGCCGTTGATATGCTTCGTAACGTTTCGTATGCCACTGATAAGCTCCGATATGTTTCCTTTGTTACTGAGATGCTCCAATTACTCTATGCCCCATCTGTCAGGAACCAAATATGTAAGATTGAAAAAAAAACAATTATGTTTCTGCTCCTAACAATATTATGTCTACGAAATCGTATATTATGCCTTGTACTTTGCAACTGTATCCCCTTTGGAAATTGTATTATTTTGATATGGATATGTTAGTCACTTGCTGAGATCCTTATGCTCACCCCGTTTGTTGATAAATTTTTCAGGATAGCGTATCGCTTGCTTAATTGTTAAGATTGGGCTGAGGCGGTGGAAAGTTTAGAAGATTTTGGGCAGATCTTTGTTAGCATATATGTTTTTGTTGTATAAGCTACTTTGCATCTTATGAAATGTGACGATGAATCTAAACCTATGGATTTTGTGTAAGATAAAGGATCCCTCATGTATAGGATTTTGGGAATGTTAAGTTAATATTATGTAATGATATGAATTTATGGTAATCGTTGATTTGGTGATTGCATAGACTTCCCCACTTATGAGTTTATGTGTGGTTATTATTTTGAAGAGTTGAGTTCAGATTATATGAATTATCGAGTGATGCGTGGTATGTTTATGAACTGCACAGGGCGATGAATTTGTAGACTATAGAGGTAAAAATTTGATCTGAATGTTTTCTTAGTGACCTCAAAATGTGTGTTTGGATCCTGGATTAGTTGTAAGGAAAATTTTAAATATTGTCGATATTTTGGAGGGGCGTGACAGAGGTGGTATCAGAGCATGATTTGAGAATCACTAAGAATATTCTCTTTTTGAGGTTTATTGACTATCATTTAGAGATTAATCAAAGAAAATGTTTTTTTTATGTTTTAGGAAGTGAGGATGACGAGATCATCTGGTTCTCCTGTTGCATCTACTGCTGATCAATTGAGTGGTATCATGCGGACTTTGGAGACTATGGCACAAGTGATGCAACAACAACAACAACCTGTCCATCAAGGAAGTAATGATGGAACAGAGACATCAAACCAGACGGGGTTGGGAATTGGACAGTTTAAGAAGCTTAGTCCTCCCAGTTTTAATGGTGAGTCGATCCAATGGTGGCGAGCGATGGATGATGCGAGATAGAAAATATTTGATGCTTTAAATTACCCGATGATCGAAAGGTTTTCTTGCCACCTTTATCTTTGGAAGGAAGCTGAACACTGGTGGAGAATGATTAAGAGGATGTCTGAAATCAAACATGAGCCAATGACATGGAAGTTATTCCAAGAAAAGTTTAACGATAAATATTTTTTAGATTGTATGAGAGAGCAAAAAGAATTGGAGTTCTTGAATCTTATCCAGGAAGTATGACGTTACAGATGAATCTAAATTCACCGAGCTCTCGGGTTTGCCACACATATAATGATGAATCTAGAAAAGCAAGAAGGTTTGAAAGGGGATTACGGCCAGCAATAAGAAGCCGAATGTCAGCTTTAAAATTACGAACATATGTTGATACGGTAGAAAGAGCTTTGAAAATTGAAAGAGACATGGAGGAAATTCAAGAAATCATTGGCAAGAACAAAAGGGACAAATTTACTGGCAAAAGCAGGAGAGAAAATGAATATGAAGCTAGTAACAAGAGGTTTAAGACATCTGGATTTGAGAAAAGGAAACCATTGGGGAGGACTTAGTTATGTGCAAAATGTGGATTAAATCATGAAACAAGTCAGTGTTTTCGGGTGACTGGAGCATGTTTTGGTTGTGGAAAGCTAGATCATCAATTAAGAGATTGCCCACTGAAAAGGAAGAAAGAGCCACTGCCTCCTAGACCATCAGCTCATGCTAGAGTGTACGCTATCACTGAACAAGATTCTAAGGCTTCCAAATCAGTGGTGGAAGGTATTCTTTATGTTTCTAAAAGAAATGCAAAAGTTTTGTTTGATCCCGGCTCCAACTTATCGTTTGTTTCACAATACTTTGCTTGTCACTTGGATATTCTACCTAAACCCCTGGATTATATGTTATATGTAACAACTGCTGTTGGAGATTCATTGGCAACAAACTTGGTCTACCCATCTTGTTTGATCTCTATTGGAGACCGCGAACTCCTTGCTGATTTGATTCTCCTAGAGATCCAGGGCTTTGATATTATACTTGGCATGGATTGGTTATCTTCTCATCATGCTAGTATTGATTGTTACAAAAAAATAATTACTTTCTGCATACCAGATCAGCCTATATTTTTCTTTGAGGGCATTAGGCATGATTTGCCTCCTTGCTTGATATCAGCACTTCAAGTTTATCGTCTTATGCAGAAAGGTTATTTTTGTTATATGGTGTGTGTAAAGGAGCATTCAGATCAGGAAACCCACCTAGATGAAATTGTAGTGGTCAAAGAATTTCCTGATGTATTCCCAGATGACTTGCCTGGTTTACCTCTAGATAGAGAGGGTGAATTTGCTATTGATCTAGTCCCCAGTACAACCCCAATATCTAAGCCTCCCTACAGAATGGCACCACTCGAGCTAGAGGAGTTAAAGAAGCAAATACAAGAATTATTAGATAAGGGTTTCATACGACCCAGTGTATCCCCATGGGGTGCTCCGGTACTATTAGTGAAGAAGAAGGATGGAACATTAAGGCTTTGTATTGATTATAGACAATTGAATCAGGTGACCATCAAAATAAGTATCCCATACCTAGAATTGATGATTTGTTTGATCAATTGCAGGGTGCACAAATATTCTCTAAGATTGACCTGAGGTCAGGTCACTATCAATTGAAGATCAAGGAGGAGGATATTTCAAAAACAGCTTTCAGAACTCGATATGGTCATTATGAATTCTTGGTGATGCCTTTTGGTTTGACAAATGCCCCTACAGCTTTTATGGAACTAATGAATAGGATATTTCAACCACTCTTGGATATCTGTGTAATTGTATTTATTGATGACATATTGGTGTATTCAAAGAGTAATCAGGAGCATGAGGAACACTTGAGAGATGTGTTGTCCATACTAAGAGAAAAGAAGTTGTATGCGAAGTTCAGCAAATGTGAATTTTGGTTGAATGAAGTTGCTTTCTTAGGCCATGTGATTTAAGGGAAGGGTATATCTGTTGATCCAAGGAAAATAGAAGCTATAGTTGAATGGGAAGTACCAACAAATGTAACAGAAGTTAGAAGCTTCTTGGGCATGGCAGGTTATTACAGGAGATTTGTGGAGGGATTCTCTCGAATTGCACAACCTCTCACCAAACTCACTAAAAAGAACATGAAATTTATATGGGGTGATGATTGTGAGCAAAGTTTTCAAGAGTTAAAAAGAAGGTTGACGAGTGCCCCTATTCTCACTATTCCAAGTGGTAGTGAGGGATTTGTAGTTTATACTGATGCTTCAAGAAAAGGCCTAGGATGTGTTTTGATGCAGGAAGGGAGAGTAATTGCTTATGCTTCTAGGCAACTTAAAGGTTATGAATTGAATTATCTGACTCATGATTTGGAGTTAGCAGCAATTATTTTTGCTCTAAAGATTTGGAGATATTATTTGTATGGTCGACAGTTTGAAATCTTCACTGATCACAAGAGTTTAAAATATATTTTCACTCAGAAAGAGTTAAACATGAGGCAACGAAGATGGATAGAACTTCTGAAGGATTATGATTGTGCCATCCATTATCACCCGGGCAAAGCCAATGTTGTAGCTGATGCACTTAGTAGGAAATCTACAAGTTTTATGGCTAGTCTGGTCGTGAAGCAATGGAAGTTATTAAAAGAAAATTTTGATTTGAAAGCTTTGAGGAAAGAGCAAGACTCGATGATATTGATGGCCTCCATTCAAGTGCAATCTGATCTTATTCAACAAATTAAGGAAGCACAATTACGAGATCCACATTTAATCTACTTGAGGAATGAAGTAGAAAAGGAATTGAAGCCACAATTTCAAGTTTCAAAGGATGGCCTATTGAGATTTGGGGAGAGAGTATGTGTACCAAATGAACCAGATATCAAGAATCAAATCCTAAAGGAAAGTCATACTTCAAAGTACACCATACATCCTGGGAGCACTAAGATGTATAGAGATCTTCAAAGTCATTATTGGTGGGAAGGCATGAAGAAGGAAATTGCAATGTATGTTTCAAAATGTTTGACTTGTCGAAATCAAAGTAGAACACCAAAGACACGGAGGGTTGTTGCAACCTTTAGATATCCCTGAATGGAAATGGGAATGTATTACTATGGATTTTGTTTCAGGATTACCCCGAACCTCTAGGAAGCATGATGCTATTTGGGTTATCATTGATAGGTTAACAAAATCTGCACACTTCCTACCAATTAATATGACTTATTCGCTTGATAAACTTGCATTTATATGTCAATGAAATAGTAAGACTTCATGGTATTCCAATGGAGATCATCTCGATAGAGACTCCATTCTCTCTAGATTCGGAGAAGATTGCGAGTCGACGGGCACTAAAGTTAAGTTTAGTCGCATATCATCCTCGGTGATGGTCACAAAGAACAATTCAAACACTTGAGGATTTGCTTAGAGCCTATGTTATGGATTGGAATGGTGAATGGGATAAGGATATTTCACTTGTTGAGTTCACGTATAATAATAGTTATCATTCAAGTATTCAGATGGCTCCTTATGAAGCTTTATATGGGCGAAAGTGCATAACACCTATATGTTGGGAGGAAGTTGGTGATGTTAGCACCAGACAAGATACAAGAAACTACCGAGAAAATTCAAGTTATAAAGAAAAGGTTAAAGACTGCTCAGAGTCGTCAAAAGAGTTATACCGACAATAGAAGACGAGATATTGAGTTTGAAATCGGAGATTTTGTATTCTTAAAAGTCTCCCCTTCCAAAGGCATTATAAGGTTTGGGAAGAAAGGAAAATTAAGCCCAAGATTTATTGGACCTTTTGAGGTTCTTGAGAGGGTTGGTTCTATCGCTACAGGATTGCCTTGCCACCAGCATTGTGCCATGTCCATGATATATTTCATGTCTCGATGATTAGAAAGTATATATATGACCCTTCTCACATCATTAAGTATGAGCTGGTGGAGATCGATAAAGATTTATCTTATGTGGAAGAGCCTATTCAGATTGTCGATAAGAAAGAAAAGTCCTAAGGAATCGGGTCATCCTTGGTTCAAGTAAATTGGAGACATCATTCTGGAGAGGAGACAACTTGGGAGCTAGAGGAGGAAATGAAAAAGGTGTATCCCAGTCTTTTCATCGATAGAGGTACGATAAATTTAGAGGACTAAATTTTTGTTTTAAGGGGGGGAGAGTGTAACACCCCTCATTTCCGAATTTTCGTATAAATTTCTGGTGATAATGTAAGCATTCATTTTAAATTGACAAAGGAAATAGAGTATAAATCAGAAGTAACTTATTTGTAAGATTTGGGTAATCTGTTCAAAAAAAAAAAAAAAAAGAATCTGAGGACCTATATGTAAACCCTAAGGACCTAATCCTAAATGTACTAAATACAAGGACTAAATTACAAAATATAAAAAATGACAAATTCCGCCATTTAAGCCTCTCTGCCTTCATTCTTAAGGAAGCAGAGAAGGCAGCTGCGTGGGTGATCTGTTCAAAAAAAAAAAAGAAAGAAAGAAAGAAAGAAGAAGAAGAAGAAGAAGAAGATTTGGGGCTTTAAGGGTTCTTGCTCAAATCTTTTCACTTAGGGTCAAAATTATCGAAGGCAAGTGTTCTATCCTTTTTTTTTTGCCTTTTGATACTTTATGTTTGCTGTTTTTCCTTGCTTTCCAAAATTAATTGCTGAATTCAAGACCTGCAAAGCTGAAATCTCTCTTGTTGGTTATAAGATTTGAATCTGAAAAATTATCAAAGTCCTGACCCTTCTGCCTTGTTCCGGCTGTAGATTATTGTACTGATTTTGGATTTAGGTTAAACTTATTTTATATGAATCTAGACTGATAGATCTTTCTTTTGACACTAAAATTGAAAACTTTGAAATTCAATAACATGTCCAAACATTTGTTTTAATTGATACTATGTAATATGTAAAATAGAGTTTGTAGTTTTTAACCTTATGTCACTAAATTATGTATAACTCCCTGTTATAGTCTCTGATTTAGACAAAACTTAATTCTTTATAAACTAGACTTGAAAATCTATCTTTTGACATATAGTTTGAAAATTTTGGAATTCAATTGCCTACCCTATTATCTGTTGAATCCGACCCTATAAATTCTGCAAAACAGTGATTGTGTTTTTGCCCTTGGGTTACCAAATCAAAAGTAACTCCGTGTTGGGAACCCTGTTTCATGAAATTTATTCCATCAAAATATAGATTGATATAGGGTTCGACTATAACTTTCTTATGGGTATTGGAGCATAATTGATATTCTGAAATATTTATTTGCTGTGCCACTAGAAATCTGTCCGAAATCGAGCTTTGGTCGATTTCGCGTATTTTGTTCTATTCCTTTGGATATTTGAATTCGTCTAACCTTCTTATTGGAATTGAGCTAAATATGATTGCTTGGAATCCCTGTACATTCTTATTTTCATTTCATTCCAAATCTGAATATATTTGTGAGAGATTTGTTCTTTGTTTCGTATTATCTCGAAAAGACACATGCACGTCTTGTTGTTCCGCGTGTGTTTCCGACATATGCTACTTATTGTTAAAACTGCCCTCTTGTACTCTGGTGTGTGGGATTGTCTGGACCTTTACCAGAAATGGTAAAGGTTATGCGCTTATTACCCGCTATGTGGGGTCCCGCTCTGTAGGATATTCTGGACCTTTACCAGAAATGGTAAAGGGTATGTGCTTAGAGCCTGCGATGCTCTGCCGGCCCCTTCTGACTTCACTTAGACGTGGGTGGATGGAGCTCCCAGACGTGGGAGACATTTGTCAGGTGGTCATTCAGAAATGGATGGATCACATTCTGACTGAGATTCCACTACACCTTCTATATGTTTGATGTGACATCCAGAGTTTTGGTGAGTTGTTTCTGTTCACGCTCTAGATAAGAATGAGATGATTGCGACGTCAAGGACGACGTTTGAGCTTCTGTACGATATTCGTCTTTGATATGCTCTGAAATGCTTCATTCACTGATGATTTTGCTTCGAAATATTCCATATACCGTTGATATGCTTCGTAACGTTTCGTATGCCACTGATAAGCTCCGATATGTTTCCTTTGTTACTGAGATGCTCCAATTACTCTATGCCCCATCTGTCAGGAACCAAATATGTAAGATTGAAAAAAAAACAATTATGTTTCTGCTCCTAACAATATTATGTCTACGAAATCGTATATTATGCCTTGTACTTTGCAACTGTATCCCCTTTGAAAATTGTATTATTTTGATATGGATATGTTAGTCACTTGCTGAGCTCCTTATGCTCACCCCGTTTGTTGATAAATTTTTTAGGATAGCGGATCGCTTGCTTAATTGTTAAGATTGGGCTGAGGCGGTGGAAAGTTTAGAAGATTTTGGGCAGATCTTTGTTAGCATATATGTTTTTGTTGTATAAGCTACTCTGCATCTTATGAAATGTGACGATGAATCTAAACCTATGGATTTTGTGTAAGATAAAGGATCCCTCATGTATAGGATTTTGGGAATGTTAAGTTAATATTATGTAATGATATGAATTTATGGTAATCGTTGATTTGGTGATTGCATAGACTTCCCCACTTATGAGTTTATGTGTGGTTATTATTTTGAAGAGTTGAGTTCAGATTATATGAATTATCGAGTGATGTGTGGTATGTTTATGAACTGCACAGGGTGATGAATTTGTAGACTATAGAGGTAAAAATTTGATCTGAATGTTTTCTTAGTGACCTCAAAATGTGTGTTTGGATCCTGGATTAGTTGTAAGGAAAATTTTAAATATTGTCGATATTTTGGAGGGGCGTGACAGAGGTGGTATCAGAGCATGATTTGAGAATCACTAAGAATATTCTCTTTTTGAGGTTTATTAACTATCATTTAGAGATTGATCAAAGAAAATATTTTTTTTGATGTTTTAGGAAGCGAGGATGACGAGATCATCTGGTTCTCCTGTTGCATCTACTGCTGATCAATTGAGTGGTATCATGTGGACTTTGGAGACTATGGCACAAGTGATGCAACAACAACAACAACCTGTCCATCAAGGAAGTAATGATGGAACAGAGACATCAAACCAGACGGGGTTGGGAAGTGGACAGTTTAAGAAGCTTAGTCCTCCCAGTTTTAATGGTGAGTCTGATCCAATGGTGGCGAGCGATGGATGATGCGATAGAGAAAATATTTGATGCTTTAAATTACCCGATGATCGAAAGGTTTTTCTTGCCACCTTTATCTTTGGAAGGAGAAGTCAACACCGTGGAGAATGATTAAGAGGATGTCTGAAATCAAACATGAGCCAATGACATGGAAGTTATTCCAAGAAAAGTTTAACGATAAATATTTTCCAGATTGTATGAGAGAGCAAAAAGAATTGGAGTTCTTGAATCTTATCCAGGAAGTATGAGCTTACAGATGAATCTAAATTCACCGAGCTCTCGGGTTTGCCACACATATGACTGATGATGAATCTAGAAAAGCAAGAAGGTTTGAAAGGGGATTACGGCCAGCAATAAGAAGCCGAATGTCAGCTTTAAAATTACGAACATATGTTGATACGGTAGAAAGAGCTTTGAAAATTGAAAGAGACATGGAGGAAATTCAAGAAATCATTAGCAAGAACAAAAGGGACAAATTTATTGGCAAAAGCAGGAGAGAAAATGAATATGAAGCTAGTAACAAGAGGTTTAAGACATCTGGATTTGAGAAAAGGAAACCATTGGGGAGGACTCAGTTATGTGCAAAATGTGGATTAAATCATGAAACAAGTCGGTGTTTTCGGTGATGGAGCATGTTTTGGTTGTGGAAAGCTAGATCATCAATTAAGAGATTGCCCGAAAAGGAAGAAAGAGCCATCGCCTCCTAGACCCTCATGCTAGAGTGTACGCTATCCGAACAAGATTCTAAGGCTTCCAAATCAGTGGTGGAAGGTATTCTTTATGTTTCTAAAAGAAATGCAAAAGTTTTGTTTGATCCCGGCTCCAACTTATCGTTTGTTTCACAATACTTTGCTTATCACTTAGATATTCTAACTAAACCCCTGGATTATATGTTATATGTAACAACTGCTATTGGAGATTCATTGGCAACAAACTTGGTCTACCCATCTTGTTTGATCTCTATTGGAGACCGCGAACTCCTTGCTGATTTGATTCTCCTAGAGATCCAGGGCTTTGATATTATACTTGGCATGGATTGGTTATCTTCTCATCATGCTAGTATTGATTGTTACAAAAAAATAATTACTTTCTTCATACCAGATCAGCCTATATTTTTCTTTGAGGGCATTAGGCATGATTTGCCTCCTTGCTTGATATCAGCACTTCAAGTTTATCGTCTTATGCGAAGGTTATTTTTGTTATATGGTGTGTGTAAAGGAGCATTCAGATCGGAAACCCACCTAGATGAAATTGTAGTGGTCAAAGAATTTCCGATGTATTCCCGGATGACTTGCTGGTTTACCTCTAGATAGAGAGGGTGAATTTGCTATTGATCTAGTCCCCAAGACAACCCCAATATCTAAGCCTCCCTACAGAATGGCACCACTCGAGCTAGAGGAGTTAAAGAAGCAAATACAAGAATTATTAGATAAGGGTTTCATACGACCCAGTGTATCCCCATGGGGTGCTCCGGTACTATTAGTGAAGAAGAAGGATGGAACATTGAGGCTTTGTATTGATTATAGACAGTTGAATCAGGTGACCATCAAAAATAAGTATCCCATACCTAGAATTGATGATTTGTTTGATCAATTGCAGGGTGCACAAATATTCTCTAAGATTGACCTGAGGTCAGGTTACTATCAGTTGAAGATCAAGGAGGAGGATATTTCAAAAACAGCTTTCAGAACTCGATATGGTCATTATGAATTCTTGGGGATGCCTTTTGGTTTGACAAATGCCCCTACAGCTTTTATGGAACTAATGAATAGGATATTTCAACCACTCTTGGATATCTGTGTAATTATATTTATTGATGACATATTGGTGTATTCAAAGAGTAATCAGGAGCATGAGGAACACTTGAGAGATGTGTTGTCCATACTAAGAGAAAAGAAGTTGTATGCGAAGTTCAGCAAATGTGAATTTTGGTTGAATGAAGTTGCTTTCTTAGGCCATGTGATTTCAGGGAAGGGTATATCTGTTGATCCAAGGAAAATAGAAGCTGTAGTTGAATGGGAAGTACCAACAAATGTAACAGAAGTTAGAAGCTTCTTGGGCATGGCAGGTTATTACAGGAGATTTGTGGAGGGATTCTCTCGAATTGCACAACCTCTCATCAAACTCACTAAAAAGAACATGAAATTTGTATGGGGTGATGATTGTGAACAAAGTTTTCAAGAGTTAAAAAGAAGGTTGACTAGTGCCCCTATTCTCACTATTCCAAGTGGTAGTGAGGGATTTGTAGTTTATACTGATGCTTCAAGAAAAGGCCTAGGATGTGTTTTGATGCAGGAAGGGAGAGTAATTGCTTATGCTTCTAGGTAACTTAAAGGTTATGAATTGAATTATCCGACTCATGATTTGGAGTTAGCAGCAATTATTTTTGCTCTAAAGATTTGGAGACATTATTTGTATGGTCGACAGTTTGAAATCTTCACTGATCACAAGAGTTTAAAATATATTTTCACTCAGAAAGAGTTAAACATGAGGCAGCGAAGATGGATAGAACTTCTGAAGGATTATGATTGTGCCATCCGTTATCACCCGGGCAAAGCCAATGTTGTAGCTGATGCACTTAGTAGGAAATCTACAAGTTTTATGGCTAGTCTGGTCGTGAAGCAATGAAAGTTATTAAAAGAAAATTTTGATTTGAAAGCTTTGAGGAAAGAGCAAGACTCGATGATATTGATGGCCTCCATTCAAGTGCAATCTGATCTTATTCAACAAATTAAGGAAGTACAATTACGAGATCCACATTTAATCTACTTGAGGAATGAAGTAGAAAAGGAATTGAAGCCACAATTTCAAGTTTCAAAGGATGGCCTATTGAGATTTGGGGAGAGAGTATGTGTACCAAATGAACCAGATATCAAGAATCAAATCCTAAAGGAAAGTCATACTTCAAAGTACACCATACATCCTGGGAGCACTAAGATGTATAAAGATCTTCAAAGTCATTATTGGTGGGAAGGCATGAAGAAGGAAATTGCAATGTATGTTTCAAAATGTTTGACTTGTCAGCAACTCAAAGTAGAACACCAAAGACCTGGAGGGTTGTTGCAACCTTTAGATATCCCTGAATGGAAATGGGAATGTATTACTATGGATTTTGTTTCAGGATTACCCAGAACCTCTAGGAAGCATGATGCTATTTGGGTTATCATTGATAGGTTAACAAAATCTGCACACTTCCTACCGATTAATATGACTTATTCGCTTGATAAACTTGCAGATTTATATGTCAATGAAATAGTAAGACTTCATGGTATTCCAATGGAGATCATCTCTGATAGAGACTCCAGATTTCTCTCTAGATTCTGGAGAAGATTGCAGGAGTCGATGGGCACTAAAGTTAAGTTTAGTACTGCATATCATCCTCAGACTGATGGTCAGTCAGAAAGAACAATTCAAACACTTGAGGATTTGCTTAGAGCCTATGTTATGGATTGGAATGGTGAATGGGATAAGGATATTTCACTTGTTGAGTTCACGTATAATAATAGTTATCATTCAAGTATTCAGATGGCTCCTTATGAAGCTTTATATGGGCGAAAGTGCATAACAACTATATGTTGGGAGGAAGTTGGTGACAGAAAGCTGTTAGCACCGGACAAGGTACAAGAAACTACCGAGAAAATTCAAGTTATAAGGAAAAGATTAAAGACTACTCAGAGTCGTCAAAAGAGTTATGCCGACAATAGAAGACGAGATATTGAGTTTGAAATCAGAGATTTTGTATTCTTAAAAGTCTCCCCTTCCAAAGGCATTATAAGGTTTGGGAAGAAAGAAAAATTAAGCCCAAGATTTATTGGACCTTTTGAGGTTCTTGAGAGGGTTGGTTACATGCCTGATTGCCTTGCCACCAGCATTGTGCCATGTCCATGATATATTTCATGTCTCGATGATTACAAAGTATATATATGACTCTTCTCACATCATTAAGTATGAGCTGGTGAAGATCGATAAAGATTTATCTTATGTGGAAGAGCCTATTCAGATTGTTGATAAGAAAGAAAAAGTCCTAAGGAATCGGGTCATCCCACTGGTTCAAGTAAATTGGAGACATCATTCTGGAGAGGAGACAACTTGGGAGCTAGAGGAGGAAATGAAAAAGGTGTATCCCAGTCTTTTCATCGATAGAGGTACGATAAATTTAGAGGACTAAATTTTTCTTTTAAGGGGGGGAGAGTGTAACACCCCTCATTTCCGAATTTTCGTATAAATTTCTGGTGATAATGTAAGCATTCATTTTAAATTGACAAAGGAAATAGAGTATGAATCAGAAGTAACTTATTTGTAAGATTTGGGTAATCTGTTCAAAAAAAAAAAAAAAAAAAGAATCTGAGGACCTATATGTAAACCCTAAGGACCTAATCCTAAATGTACTAAATACAAGGACTAAATTGCAAAATATAAAAAATGACAAATTCCGCCATTTAAGCCCCTCTGCCTTCGTTCTTAAGGAAGCAGAGAAGGTAGCTGCGTGGGTGATCGGTTCAAAAAAAAAAAGAAAGAAAGAAAGAAAGAAGAAGAAGAAGAAGAAGAAGATTTGGGGCTTTAAGGGTTCTTGCTCAAATCTTTTCACTTAGGGTCAAAATTATCAAAGACAAGTGTTCTATCCTTTTTTTTTTGCCTTCTGATACTTTATCTTTGCTGTTTTGCCTTACTTTCTAAAATTAATTGCTGAATTCAAGACCTGCAAAGCTGAAATCTCTCTTGTTGGTTATAAGATTTGAATCTGGAAAATTATCAAAGTCCTGAACCTTCTGCCTTGTTCCGGCTGTAGATTATTATACTGATTTTGGATTTAGTTTAAACTTATTTTATATGAATCTAAACTGATATATCTTTCTTTTGACACTAAAATTGAAAACTTTGAAGTTCAATAACATGTCCAAACATTTGTTTTAATTGATACTATGTAATATGTAAAACAGAGTTTGTAGTTTCTAACCTTGTGTCACTAAATTATGTATAACTCCCTGTTGGAGTCTCTGATTTAGACAAAACTTAATTTTTTATAAACTAGACTTGAAAATCTTTCTTTTTACATATAGTTTGAAAATTTTGGAATTCAATTGCCTACCCTATTATCTGTTGAATCCGACCCTATAAATTCTGCAAAACAGTGATTGTGTTTTTGCCCTTGGGTTACCAAATCAAAAGTAACTCCGTGTTGGGAACCCTGTTTCATACGAAATTTGTTCCATCAAAATATAGATTGATATAGGGTTCGACTATAACTTTCTTATGGGTATTGGAGCATAATTGATATTCTGAAATATTTGTTTGCTGTGCCACTGGAAATCTGTCCGAAATCGAGCTTTGGTCGATTTCGCGTATTTTGTTCTATTCCTTTGGATATTTGAATTCGTCTAACCTTCTTATTGGAATTGAGCTAAATATGATTGCTTGGAATCCCTGTACATTCTTGTTTTCATTTCATTCCAAATCTGAATATATTTGTGAGAGATTTGTTCTTTGTTTCGTATTATCTCGAAAAGACACATGCACGTTTTGTTGTTCCGCGTGTGTTTCCGACATATGCTACTTATTGTTAAAACTGCCCTCTTGTACTCTGGTGTGTGGGATTGTCTGGACCTTTGCCAGAAATGGTAAAGGGTATGCGCTTATTACCCGCTATGTGGGGTCCCGCTCTGTGGGATATTCTGGACCTTTGCCAGAAATGGTAAAGGGTATGTGCTTAGAGCCTGCGATGCTCTGCCGGCCCCTTCTGACTTCACCTAGACGTGGGTGGATGGAGCTCCCAGACGTGGGAGACATTTGTCAGGTGGTCATTCAGAAATGGATGGATCACATTCTGACTGAGATTCCACTACACCTTCTATATGTTTGATATGACATCCAGAGTTTTGGTGAGTTGTTTCTGTTCATGCTCTGGATAAGAATGGTATGATTGCGACGTCAAGGACGACGTTTGAGCTTCTGTACGATATTCGTCTTTGATATGCTCTGAAATGCTTCATTCACTGATGATTTTGCTTCGAAATATTCCATATGCCGTTGATATGCTTTATGCCGATAAGCTCCGATATGTTTCCTTTCTTGAGATGCTCCAATTACTCTATGCCCCATCTGTCAGGAACCAAATATGTAAGATTGAAAAAAAAACAATTATGTTTCTGCTCCTAACAATATTATGTCTACGAAATCGTATATTCTGCCTTGTACTTTGCAACTGTATCCCCTTTGGAAATTGTATTATTTTGATATGGATATGTTAGTCACTTCGAGCTCCTTATGCTCACCCCGTTTGTTGATAAATTTTTCAGGATAGCATATCGCTTGCTTAATTGTTAAGATTGGGCTGAGGCGGTGGAAAGTTTAGAAGATTTTGGGCAGATCTTTGTTAGCATATATGTTTTTGTTGTATAAGCTACTCTGCATCTTATGAAATGTGACGATGAATCTAAACCTGTGGATTTTGTGTAAGATAAAGGATCCCTCATGTATAGGATTTTGGGAATGTTAAGTTAATATTATGTAATGATATGAATTTATGGTAATCGTTGATTTGGTGATTGCATAGACTTCCCCACTTATGAGTTTATGTGTGGTTATTATTTTGAAGAGTTGAGTTCAGATTATATGAATTATCGAGTGATGCGTGGTATGTTTATGAACTGCACAGGGTGATGAATTTGTAGACTATAAAGGTAAAAATTTGATCTGAATGTTTTCTTAGTGACCTCAAAATGTGTGTTTGGATCATGGATTAGTTGTAAGGAAAATTTTAAATATTGTCGATATTTTGGAGGGGCGTGACAAAAACCCCCCATACTATAAATATATCTCATAATAAGGCTAGGAGCACTAAATAATATCTTGGAAGAGGATGCTCTATTAGGATCAATTGGCACCGGGGCGGGGGTGGTTGGGGTGTGGGGTGTGAATTAGTGCAAGAGTAAATTTACGTTTTAAATAAAAATATTTTGCTTGAAGCAAGATAGAAAATCTTAAGCTTTACGTTTAAGTTAACCAACTGAATCTTATAGAGAAGTGCTAAGCTTCTTGCTTAAAGACGTCTTAAAAGAATAAGCAAATTCTAATAAGGAGATAGACAATGTCGTAAGTGAACTACTTGATTTCAGAGCCTTAATTTCAAAACATAAATAAAAATCGAAAGCATCTATTTATATTTTAAAATCAATTAATAACTCGATAATTATAAGCATTAAATCAAAGAAATAAGAACACTTACAATTATAGTTGTTTGGCACTAACTAGCTTACGTCTACTTTCGACTCCTCTTCTTTGAGGTACACTAGCATCCACTATTGATCTTCTTTGGGTGAAGGCTAAACTCTTACACTTAAGCTTATAAGGGAGACAAGATGATAACTCTTTGATCACTCCCTTACCCCTTTTCCTTTTCTTATAAATCACACAAGTTTTTCACATAATTTTATCCCCAAATTATTATCTAGAATGCAAGAAAACTTAAGGTATTTATAGCCCTAAATGACTTCAGAATTTTGGAGCCAAAATTTAAACATACCCAAAAAAACTAGGTACAGGTGGTTTACCCACCGACCTGGGTGGCTCGATCACCCGAAACCCTGGGTATGGGCTATTTACCCACCGACCCTAGGCAATTCAATTGTCGTCAGCCACTCGAAAACCTGGGCGGCGGTGATTTACTTGTCGCTTACTAGTGGTTTACTTGTTGAGATCTCCAAAAAAGTGGTTCCCTCCACTTTTTAAATTTCAGCTTGGACCATCAGTTGACCAATCTTCTAGTCAACTAATTAAATTCAACCTAAGCTCAATCATACCCCAATAGTGGACCAGATTGCCTCTTTTAGTTGATTTCTAAATCACACTCAAATCTAACTCACTCTTAACCTACGACTTAAATATTATAATCAGACATGACCACCAAGTTTTTGACCTCACTCTTGCAATCCGATAACCTCCAGATTCTATAGCGGTGAGTCTCACAGTCTTCCTCCAGCAATCTCCCGATGTGTTCCTAACGAGCTTCCTAATCCCTTCAGCGAATCTTCTAGCGAACTCCCAGCGAGCTCCTACCGTATCGTCCAATCCTTAGCCCAACGGCTAAGTTTGATCTTGTGTCCATGTCTAATTTGTAACACATTTCTCCGTCATGGTTAAACTTGCATGATACTAACCATGACTTAATTAATACAATCATAATTACCAAACACATTCACTTCAAGACCTTCCCAACTCTCGATAAGCTTTTCGGCTACCCTTGATAATCTTCTAATAAGTCTCGGTCTTCTTTAGGTAAACTCTCTTGCGCCTTCCTGGCAAGCTCCTGATACCCTCGGTAAGCTCTCGACGTACTCCAACTGAGTTTCCAACTGCATCGTTTGAACCTAGCCCTATGCACGGACTTGACTTTGGCTAATCCTAATTATTATATTATCTCTGTCATAGTTAATCCTGTATCAATCAACTTGTAACAATCCATGTTAGATCAATAACCCATCAATTGATTTCTTCATCAAAATCTGAGATTCAACAATCTCCCTCTTTTTGATGATGACAATTAATTGATGACAGGAGTTAATCCTAACTCCCTCTAAATCCATACCGCTTAAATTTAAGAGAATCACACACTTTTAAATTCAAGTAATCAACATTCTATGCAAATTTTAACATAAATTTGTATCATATTATTGAATGAGTTTCAAAAAGATATCAAAGATATCCAAGATTAGTATCATATGTCATCAATATATATTTCTCAATGTCATGTGTCATCAATGTATATTTTTCCCCTTTTGTCATAGGGCTAGGATTTTAAGGCACATGAGTTTTTACTCCCTCTTTGTAAAATACGACATAAGTCATAAAGAATTTTATTCCTCTTATGAAAAAGGAGGAAAGAAAATAAGGGAGGAGTTGTAAAACATCATTAAGAATAGCTCTTAATAAATTTCAAAAATAATTTTAAGATGAGCTCAAAAGTCCAAGAGATTTAAAGACTACTTATGAATTTCAAATGTAGAAATTTATCATCATCATGCAATTCTCTCCTTTTTTTATAAACAATAAAAACATAGAAATTTTTTTAAAAAATATTATCACAAAAAGCTTTAATCTCATGAAATTTAGATTAGCAACTTATATATATTTTCATGATTTAGCATTCTTAACTCTCAACCTCAATCGCGTAGTTATAAAATTTAAAAGAATATTTTGAGTATGAGCTTAATAAATCATTATGTATATTCTCAAAATCATTATTATATGCATGGTCATCATACATGATTTCACATCATCATAACTTCTCCCTCTTTATCATTAAGAAAGGAAGAAGTACAATTAGCAAGTTTTTGATATATTGAAGCTTAGTAATTAAATAAATCTTTTATTGCTTTAGAATGTGTAAGCTAGTGAATCCTTTCTTCTCTTTGAGAAGTGCAAGCTAGCAAATTTTTTGCTTCCTTTACAATATTCAAGCTAAAAATTTACATCATGTAAGCAAACAAGTTTTGCTCCCCCTTAATAGGATAAAAACATAATTTTCTTATGAAAAATTTTATTCCCTTTCTTTGAATAATAAAGAAGAAACAAGGAAGGGGGGTGAGAGACATTGTATCACAAAAATAGGACTCAACCTTTTAGATATAAATTTTAAAATCTAATAATTAAAAGCCACTCATGCATTTAAATTATGTAATTTTTTAACACAAATAACAAATCATGTATTTTTGTAGATCATCGTTCATATAAATTTTGATAATAAGTATCAAGAATTCTAGAAGAAAATATGATAGCTCAAATTGTTAATCAAGTATTTTGTATGCATATTTTGATAAAAAGTATAATTTATAAAGTCTAAGAAATCCAAAGGAAAATATGATAATACATCAAGCTCAAATTGTGAATTATGCATTTTGCATATATTTAGAAAATTCTAAATTTTCTTATAAGCAAATTATTTCTCATTCAAGATTATCGTATCCAATTTGCTTCTAATAATATTAATAATTTTATCTCTAATTTTTTTATCACTGTCAAGAAAGAAATATAATGGCATAATTTCTCTTAACCATATTCAATTTATGCCCAAAAGTATAAGAGGTATCATGTCATTAAAAATAAAAATTCAAATCTAAAAGACATGATTTATTTAATTTGCTTTACCTTTTGTTTGTGAATACAAGTAATCAAGACATCTTATGTATTTCCAAGTAAAATTATCAAATCATGCATATTTCATTTAATTTTCAACTTATGACATTCATGAGTTATAAAATAAATTATGTCAAGAAAGACACTCATGAATGCCAAAAGATATAATTTAATTTAATAAATCTCCTCTTAAATAATAAAAAAATTTAGGAGATCAATTTTGTAAGAAAAATCTTAATTCATGAAAATTGTCAAGTTACAAGTATGATTTTGCAAAATGAGATATGGAAATATAGGATAATAACTTATTTTTGTGATTTCAAATCATCAAGATCATTGTTTAGATTCATGTTGTAGTTCCAAATAGATAAACTTATGATTCATTTATAAACTTATTCAAACGAATTTGATTTATATAAAGATTTCACATTACAATTTTTCAACTTGTCAAGATAATTATAAAATCATCAAAAATATCAATAAAATTAGATAAATTCATCAATCTCTTTTTAAAATAAAATTATTTAAAAACTTATCCATAATCATTTTTAAAAAAATTTCAATAAAGTCAATATAGATTGTTTTTTAAATGAAGATAGCTAAAGTTCTCTAATTCATTTTTGTAGTTAAAGAGATTCAACAATAAATGTATCATTTTAACTTGCTGAATGATTCAAAGGATAAATATATTTTCAAGAATAACTAACCCTTTTTAATTTATTTTAAGAATACAATGACATTTAAAGTCAAAAATAAAAGTTCATCAAAATCATTATAATAAAATATTTTCAAACAAAAACTTTGATTTATTTTAATTCCAATAAATTTTAGACTTAGTGTAGTGAGTTACCATGCTCATTTCATTCTTATTAAATATATTTTTAATTTACAAAAATACTATATAATGAAGCATGATTTTTCTCTCCCTTTTCTATATTGTTCTATGCTAAAGTTTTATCATTCAACATAATCATTCAATTATAGCATTTCAATTAATGTAACATTTAAATCAATCATTCCATAGACTTTATCAATATTTGAACCATTTAGCAATCATCATTAAAATCTCATTTTTATAAATTTGATTGTATATATTTTTCATTAAAAATAGCTAAACTTTCTTAGTTCTAATTCTAGTATGCTAACACAAAAATTATACATTATTGAGATCAATCAAGATTAATTATAACAACAAATCATCCTTAAGATTTATTATCAATAATTTTTTATTTACTTAGGCTAGTGAGCTTGAAAGATTGTTAGATCTTAAGTCATGCATCTTGAGTATCTAATTTCAAAACACATTACTTAGTGATCCTAGCCTTGTTAGGAGGCAACTTTATATTATGGAAGGTTTTGATTTGGGTACCCCTTTAAGTTTGGGTCATTCATAATATGTTATTCCCATTTTCTCTAATAGCTTAAGGTTGTTTATGGTTCCTTTAGGAACCCAAATTAATTAATGTGGACTATAATTTAAATAGATATTTGTTTGCCTTATGTCCTAATTTTTTACGAAAAATACATTTGATTCTTGGTGGTGGATTTAAGGTTGATCCTCTAACAAAAGTAATTGGCTTTTGTTGGACATTGCTCACAAAACCTATTCCATTTCTTCTATTAATATGACTCTTATTAGCAATAATCATATTAAGAGATTTATTTCCGATTTCAAATTTCTCTAAGGTTTGTTTTAGCATGATGTTTTCTTCTTTAACACTATCCAGCATATCACATTTAGAACAAGCATTGTATAATGGTAAAGTATTATGCAAGGTTTCATATTTGGTGCATGTATTGTGTGGTGGTGCTACTTCATGCATTGCATCAAGTTTACTAACTAATGATGTATGCTCTACCTTAAGTGATATATAGGATTTGCTAATCTTTCTAAATTTATCATAAAGCTCATGAAAAGAAAAAAATAACTCATTAAAAGTAAAAGAGATTTTGGGTGGGTTACTTACCTCATCGTGGTTGGCCACAAGCGCATGATCATCCGCTTCTTATTAATTATGTTCTTCATCTTTGGAGCGCCTCAGCTTCTTACATTCATAGAAAAAAGTTTTGTCCATCTTTAAACTATTTTTATGATTTATGTTGATTAAATTTTTTGGTTCATTTGTCAAATTTTTAAAGTCCTTATTACTCGAGATTTCACTCGACTCATATGTTCTTCTCAGTTCACATTCCTTTCGGTTCTTATGAAGGTGTTTTTCTTATTCATTTTTAGAAATATTTTTATTTAATGATTTATTTAGATTAAGTGTGCTTTCATATGTTATTTTTAATAAATGCCATATATCAAAAGCCGAATCAAAATAGGAAACTCAATCAAATTCATTTTTATCAAGTGCACAATATAAGACATTTATAGCCTTTGCATTTAATGAAGATATTTGTTTTTCATAATCATTCCAATCATTTATTGGATTGGATAAATTTAAAAAAATTTCAATAATACACCATAAATCAAAATTTATTGAAATAAAAAAGATTTGCATTCAAAATTTTCAAGATATGTAGTCCATCCTATTAAATTTAGGAAGAGATGTGATGCATTGACTATCGTTAATGTTGAAAGGAGCCATTTCTCTTGGGTGTCAAACCAAATGAGATAAATATGACTCTAATACCAATTGTTAGTATCAATTAGCACTAAAGGGAGGGTGAATTAGTGCAAGAATAAATTAACATTTTAAACAAAAACTTTTCGCTTGAAGCAAGATATAAAATTCAAAGTTTTTCATTTAAGTTAAGCAAGAGAATCTTATAGAAAAATGCTAAGCTTCTTACTTAAAGATGACTTAAAAGAATAAGCAAATCCAAATAAGAAGATAGACAATGTCGTAAGTAAAGTGCTTGATTTTGAAGCCTTAATTTTAAAACATAAATAAAAATTGGAAGTGTCTATTTGTGTTTTGAAATCAATTAAGAACCCGACAATTGTACATATAAATCAAAGAAGTAAGAACACTTACAATTATAGTGGTTCGACATTAACTGGCCTACGTCTACTTTTGAGTCCTCCTCCTTGAGGCAAACCAATGTCCACTACTGATCTTTTTTAGGTAAAGACCAAACCCTTACACTTGAGCTTATAAAGGGAGATAAGATGACAACTCTTTGATCACTCTCTTACCCTATTTCTTTTTCTTACAATCAATATAAGTTTTTCACAGAATTTTATCTCCAAAATTATTATCTAGAATACAAGAAAAATTAGGGTATTTATAGTCCCAAATAGCTTCAGAATTTTGGAGCCACAATTCAAACATACCTAAAAAATCCGGATATGAGCAGTTTACTCGTCGACCTAGGCGGCTTAGCTGCTCAAAACCCTGGGTATAGGCAGTTTACCCACTAGCCCTGGGTGGTTTAACTGCTATCAGTTGCCAGAAAACCTGAGTAGCAGTGGTTTACCTGGCTTACTAGCGGTTTACTTGTCGGAATCTTAGGAAAGGTGGTCCCCTCTACTTTTTGAATTTCGGCTTGAACCATCAATTGACCAATGCTCTGGTCAACTAATTGAGCTCAACCTGAGCTCAATCAAACCCCAATAGTGGACCTGGTTGCCTCTTTAAATTGATTTATAAATAACACTCAAATTAGACTCACTCTTAACCTACGACTTAAAGATTATAATCAAACATGACCACCAAGCTTATGACCTCACTCCCGCAATCCGACAACCTCCGGATTCTACAGCGATAAGTCTCATGGTCTTCCTCCGGCGGTCTCTCGACATGTTTCTAGCGAGCTTCCCAATCCCTTCGGCAAATCTCCTAGCGAATTCCCAGTGAGCTCCTACTGTAAATCATCTAATCCTTGGCCCGATGCCTAAACTTAATCCTAGGTCCACATATGATCTGTAATACCTTTTCTCCATCATGGTTAAACTTATACGATGCTAACTATAACTTAATTAGTTACAATTATAATTGTCAAACACATCCACTTCAAGATCTTTTCGACTCCTGACAAGCTTTTCGACTACCCTTGATAATCTTCCGACAAGTCTCGGTCTTCTTCTCACGAACTCCCTTGCGCCATCCTGGCAAACTCTCGATACCCTTGGCGAGCTCCCGATGCACTCTTGGTGAGTTCTCAACTGCATCGTCTGAACCCCGGCTTGATGCATGGATTTGACTTTAGCCAATCATGATTGTCATATTCTCTCTATCGTAGTTAATCCTACATCAATTAACTTCTAACAACCCATGTTAGATCTATTACCAATCAATTGATTTCATCATCAAAATTCTAGATTCAATATGCTCAAGGCAAATGATTTGAAATCTAACACTCTTTCAAGCTCACTAGCCTAAGTAATAACAAAAAAAATTATTGAAAACCAACCTTTGGATGATTTGTTGCTGTAATTAATCTTGATTGCTTTAACTTTAGCATGCTAGTATAAAAATGAATTAGAATAATAAAATATAAAAAAAGGAGGGGGATACTTTAGCTAATTTTAATGGAAAATCATATACATTCAAATTTATGAAAGAGAAATTTTGATGATGATTATGCTTGTATGCTTGTATTGATTTGAAATGGTTAAATGAGTGTACGTTGTCTTGATATAAAATTGAATAGAATGATTAAATGCTGAATTTGAACATAAAAAATTATATATATGAAATCATACTTTATTTTCTAATGTGGTTGAAAATTTAAAATTTCTTTTAAAATAAGAAGGAAAATTTCATGGTAACATATAATAGACTCTTTTAACAAAGAAAAAAATCATTGGATTGAAAATAAATCAAAAGATTTTATTTAAAAATATTTTACTCGTATGGAAATTATATATTTAATTGAGCTTGATAACGTTATGTTAATGTTAATATTGAATAAGTGACTTAAAATATGATTGAATGGTTATTGTTGAATATTAGAATTTAAGAATAGAATAAAATAAGAAGGGAGAGAAATCATACTTCATTTTTTAGTATTTGTAAAAAATTAAAAATTTTTGAAATGAGAATAAAATGAGTATAGTAACTCATTTCACTAAGTCTAAAGAGATAGACTCACTTAAGAAATAAAAATCTTTAAAATTAAAATAAATCAATGTTCTTGTTTGAAAATTTTTATTACAATGATCTTGATGTTTTTTCTTGTAAATAAAACTCATTTTTTGACTTTAAATGACATTACATAAAGTTATTCTTGAAATAAATTACATAAATTGAAACAACGAAAATGAGAAAAGTATTTTTCTTGAAAATTTCTCAATCTCTATTTTATTGAGTTTTCAATAAGAAATTAATGAATCTATTCATGATATTTTTAAATCTTGATTTTGATGATTTAAATTTGAAGAAGTTATTATCCAAATCATGATCTTGATATCTTAAAAATTGTAATTTGAGATCTTCATATAAGTCAAGATAGTTGACTATGATTCTTACGTTTTATTAAAATAAATTATCCAAATGAATCATTATTTATCTTTTTGATCTTTTGAAATTATAACATAAGATTTTTTTATTATAAACCATGATCTTGATAACTTGAAATTTCCTACATCAGAATCAAGATCTTTTATCTTTTCTCCCTTGTAACTTGCAAAGAAAAGTTTTCATTCTATTCATGATTTTGACTTCTTGATATTTGTAACTTGATTATTTTACATGAATCAAGATCTTTTTTATTACTTGATCTCCTAAAATTCTTTTTTATTATCTAAGAGAAGATTTGACAAATTCAATCATGACCTTTGGTATTCACTATTTGATATCTTTCATGCCATGATTTATCCTTGACTTGTATTCTTGAATGCTTATCACCAAATTAGTGTTTCTTAAAATTGTGATAAGATGAAAATTGAATATTTTTATGAACTTTCGCTTGATCTCTTGATTTGTCTTAATTTTTTATGGGAATCAATTTTTAATCTCTTTGATTTCTTCTTCTTAATAAAAAGGAGATTTACGATCTTAACAATTATAAGTTGAGACTTTTTATCAAGATCGTTCTTTTATTAAGAATATTTATCTAAATAAATTAGATGTCTTCAAATTTATCTTAGATGAATCAAGTTTATTTAATCCTCTAAGACTCATTTTCATTATTTACAAAGAAAAAATTGGGAGAGATTTCTTAAAGTAAATCATATCTTTTGGTATTTACCATTTGATATTTTATCTTTAATAACATGATTCCTTTGTACTCATGGTCATAATTAGAACATGGATATAAAAGAAAAACTAAACTATTATATTTCTTTTTGACAATAACAAATGGAGATAGAAAATTGTTAATTTAGTTAAAAGAAATTTGGATATGAAAAATCTTCTAACATTAGATGATGAATAATTTAATTAGAAAAAATTTTGAAACAATTTTAAATCTTCCAAATGCATGATTTGCTACCATATTATTTGAATTTCTTAGTTTTTTATTTTAAGAATTTTACATAAGATGAATGCATAAGTGAATCTTGGATTTCTTGGATTTTTGAACTTATCTTTGAAATAATCTTTTCAAAATTTATGTTTATAGAATTAAGATTAAAAGTTTTTCATTGTGATGTGATCTTTGTTTTTACACCCCCTATAGTTTCTTCTTCTATTTTATTCACAAAGGGGTAGAAAAATTTTTTATAATAAAATTTCTATCTTTCATCCTATTATACTAAGTGGGAGCAACGAAATAAATTTTTCATATATTGAATGTTTAGATATGTAATCAATACTTCTCGTTTTGTTAATAGCAAATGGGGAGAAACTTGAAATATAATGAACATTTGTCTTAAAATTGTTTGCTCAACATTTCATCTTTTTGTTGATGATAAAGGGGGAGAAATGGTATTTTGATGACAAATATAGAATATGAATGAAAAATTATAAAATGGGCATTTCTCCATTTTGTTGATAATAAAGAGGGAGAAAAGATTAATGACTTAATGCGGAGAATTGATGATTGATGATTTAAAAGGAAAAATTATTAGAAATTAATGATACTTCATAATGTATGAATGTATATCTTGAAAATCTTTTAAGTATTGATGGTTGATGAATTAAGGGTGAAAATTATTGTATGGACATATGTTTTGAAAATTTTAAAATATTTATGAATAATATCATGCTTGAATTAAAAAATGTTGGGTTCTTTTGAATTCAAGTTTGTTTTATCCTATGGAGTTTACATAATGGGAGTTAAGGTTAACTCCCATCATCAATTGGTTGTCATCATAAAAAATGAGAAAATTATTGAATCTCAGATTTTGATGATAAAATCAATTGATCAGTTTTATTATCTAACTTATATGTCAGAGATGAATGATGTAGGATTAACAACAATAAGGCAATACAATCAGATGTTGTGACGAAGTCAAGTTCGGGCATCGGGCTAGGGTTTGGACAATGCAGTGGAAACTTGTTAGGAGATCGCTAGAGGTATCAGGGGCTAGTCGGGAGTTCGCTAGAAACTTATCAGAAGCTCGCCATAGGTATCGGGAGCTTGTTAGGATTTTGCTAGGAGCTCGTTGAAGGTGATCAGGAGCTTATTAGAATCCACAAGGGTTTCACCAGAAGATGATCGAGACTCATTGGGAGTTCGCTGGAGGTTACCGGGAAGATCACCGGGAGTTGGGAAAGTCACTTGACATTTTGGTCAAATTGAGTAATATTTATATGCCTTAGTATCTTGTAGTTAGCATCGATTTAGTTTAGAGTCCAAATTAAGTTAGATTGGGAAGGAATCTAAATTAACTTAATATGTGGTAACCGGGCCCACTTTGGGTTGGATTTGAGCTTAAGTTAAGCTTATTTCGTTGACGTGGAAAGGGATTAATGGGAAGTACGATTGGGTATGTAAAAGTATGGAAAAAGTAGCTTTTGTAGGATTCATGGTAGTAGTGCCGCTGGCGAGCGGCAATAGTACTGCCCAACCGACAATTGTACCGCCCAAGTTGACAGTTATACCATTGCTACCCTATTTTAGGGTGCTTTCAGTGGTAGTACCGACAACACCGATGGTAGTACTACTCGTACCTCAATTTTGTAGAAAGTTTTGAATTTTGGCCCTAATTTGAAGTCAATTGGGATCTATAAATATCTCAAGTTTTCTTGCTTGGAGAAGTAAGGATGGTGAATAAAAAAGTGAAATAAAATTATGTTAACAAGTTGTAAAATTTGATAGCTTCCCTTGAGTGCTTCAAAGTGTAAAGTGAATCTAAGGAAAGTGAGAAACTCTTGTAAAAGGTTCCTCTCCTGAACCTATGAAAAGGAGAGAAGTATAAGAGGTTTGGTCTTCACCTGTGCAAGAAGATCGTTTAGTAGACTCTAGTGGGCCTCAACGAAGGGTGACTCCGAAAAATGGATGGAGGTTAAGTCTTGGCCGAACCACCATAAAGTCTGTGAGCACCTCTACTCTTGCCCTTCTATTTGATTTAAATTTATTTTTTCTTAATTATTTTGAAGAAAGGCACAAGTATCACTTTTCGGCTTTGTTTGAAGTCGCTCACTTATTCGTTTTCAACACTATCCAAGAAACACTTCCGATTTCGGATTTACTTTAAACCAAAGTTTTTAACTTTTGCACCCATTTCAGCAAACATTTATCAAAATCCCTTTTTCATAAATTTTAATACAAATAATTTTTCATTAAAAACAACAAAGGTTTTTTAGTTTTAGTTTATTTTTATACTAATATGCTCTAGTTATGCATCATCAAAAAACATTCAAGATTAATCAACCATAAAAAGATTTGATGTCAATAATTTTAATATATATAATTATTTTTTATTATTGTTTAGGAGGCAATCCTATAAGAAAGATGGTTTTAATTTAGATACTCATTTTACTTTGGGTCCCTCGTAAAGAGCTTTACCTAATTTGACTAGTGGTTTTTGGTTGTTTATGGTTCCTTTAGGAACCCAAAGTAATTTATATAGACCACACTTTCTAAATGAATATTTATAAGCTATATGTCCTAATTTACCACAAAAGTTATATTTAGTTTTCGGTGGTAAGTTTATAATAGGTCCTTTAACGAAGATAGTTTGCTTTTGTCGAGTATTGCTCACAAAGCCTATACCTCCTTTCCTATGAACATGACCCTTATTTGTAAGGATCATGTTTAGGGATTTATTCCTTATTTTAAAATTTTCTAATATTTGTTGAAAATAATATTTTCCTTTCTATTTTTCTCTAAAGTTTCACATTTTGTGCATGAACTAAGTAATGGTGATGCTTAATGTATTTCTTCAAATCTACTAACTAATGAATCATGTTCTTTCTTAAGTAGTTTATAAGACTTGCCAATTTTTCTAAATTCATCATAAAGCTCATGAAAAATATTTAGTAATTTAGTAAAAGAGATATCGGAACATTCACTTACCTCCTCATGGATGGCCATGAGAACATAGTTGGCAACTTCTTTCTTGATGTGGTCTTCTTTATCCGATATGGTCTTCTTTATCCGATGGTCTTCTTCTTGTATAGTGCCTTATTTTTTAATTTTGGATACTCATTTTTGAAATTTCCTAGATTCTTGTATTCTTAATATATTATGCTATCCTTTTTTTGTTCATTTTTATAAATTATTTAATTTTTTATCAATAGTGTAATATCATTGTCCTCATCACTCGAGGTTTCACTCAATGAGTTATTTATAGTTCTCAATGCCAGGTTTTTCCTATTCTGTGGAAGGTGTTCATCTTTAGTTCTCATTGCAAAGTCCTTCCTATTCATTGGAAGGGGTTCTTCAAGTTCATCATAAGCTTTACAGCTCAGTTAATAAGTTATAAGTGATCCAATAAGTGTTGAGAAACCTTAGTGTGTGCATCACATGCGCAGCAGAAATCAAAACAAAAATTGGTTTTCCACGCAGATCAAATCATCATGCAAAATATTGGGGTCATGAGACAAACATAAAAACAAATAAAACCACAATGTGTAAGAGATTGATTTTACCTAGGGAGATCGTATATCCTTGTATTCCAGATCCAGATGGAGAAGATGAAGGAGATTAAGCGTCATCCTCTCTAGTGGTATCCACATGATGGATCTCTGTAGCAAAACTCATCCAATCTGATCTTGCAACTCTTGCACAGAGGGAGGGAGGAGAGTAGGAGGTGGTGGCTAAAGCTGTAGTCTATCATTCATGAGTCTCCCCTCCTATTTATAGAGAGCCACCAAAAATCCTAGGGCTCCTACCTTAGTGGGTATTAAATCTCCATCCAATTATCCACTAACCTTATATTATTTGATCTCTATCCAATAATCTCCTTAGGCCTCTAATTGGGTCTTAATCAAGGAGCCCATCAGCATAGAGTCTCATATAATGAGAATAGGAGCTAATTGGATATCCATCTAATCTTTTATTCACTAAAGCATCCACCATATGTATCTGACCCTCTTGTCCCGATACCAAGCTGGCCGTGAGTCACTCCCATCAGAACTCCTTCTGATATAGTGAATTATTATCCCCATAATAATTTACTCGACTCATCGACTATGGGCGTACTCCCTCATCCAACTAATATCCCAGAGACCGTATATTGGACATGGTACTATCAGGCCACATACAGAATCTGTCATATTCTCGCTCTAAATGGATTCTCTTGGAGAACTTTTTCTCTCTCAATCCGAATGACCCTAGCTAGGGATTTGTTTGAGCAAACACATATGAGATATTTCTCTCATAATACCAAGAGTAGATGATCCTCTATTGACACTTAATTACCTTCATAAGGTTAGCTACCAATCCTAATAACCAACTATACGAGATTTGAAACTTTCCAAACCTATAAGTCTGGCGTCAAAGAAAGGAGTACTCATACAAGGCATCCTTGGTGTCTCAAGTCTAAAGATCAGATACACAATTGAGACTACGGAATTGTCGTCTGACATTAGGTATTATTGATCCATAAATGGATCAATCAGTGAACTCATTCTCCAATGAGCACTTGTACTATATCCTTAGTGTCTCTACACAAATGGCTATAAGACTAGATACCTCCATCATATGGATAGGTATATAGTGCACCGATCTATTCGGTTATCTCAATATCCCTCTCGAGTAACCTATTATCGAGATTATTTAAGATGTGTTTAAAGGTGAATCGATCTCATTATTATGATCTCATCACGATCTGATTCCCATTGCACAGAACCAAGGACATCACAGTATATATGCTACATATAATATAATATGAGAATATGTCAATATTAATCATAAGCAAAAAGATCACACAGCGTGTCACATGTGCCATCGCTCACGCGATTGGCTTGTAGGGCACTTGTAACCAGCAATAAGCTCTTCAAGAGAAAAATTATTTAGATCTTTAGCCTCTTGAATTGTAGTTACTTTAGGATCCCAACTTTTTGGAAGAGATCTTAAAATCTTGTTAACAAGCTCAAAATTAAAAAAAATTACTAAGGGCTTTTAGACCATTGACGACATCTATGAACTGTATATTTTTCAAATGGTCTCACTTGGTTTCATTCGAAATAATTTATAACTATACAATAAAAGGTTAATTTTAGAATCTTTAACTTGACTAGTGCCTTTGTGTGTGATTTTAAGTGTGTGCCTAATATCGTGAGCAATTTCATAAAAAGAAACCTGATTAAACTCATTCTTATCAAGAGCACAAAATAAAGTATTTATTGCTTTTATATTTAAAGAAAAAGCCCTCTTTTCTAAATCATTCCATTCGTTTATTGGTTTATAAGACTTTTTCAAAATCATTATCAATAATGTATCATAAATGAAAGTCCATAGAAATAAAAAAAATGTATTCTTGTTTTCCAATACGTGTAATTCGTCCTAATGAACATAGGAGGATGTGCAATGAAATATCCGTTGTTCATGCCAAATGAAGCCATATGCTCACTTGGGTATTAGTCCAATGAGTAGAACCTCGCTTTGATTCCTCTCCGTCGAGGCCCGCTGGTTTGGCCACAACTTGGCCTACGTCCACTTCCCGAGTCCTCTTCGTCGAGGCCTGCTGGTGTCTACTACTGATCTTCTTCAGGCAAAGACCAAACCCTTACACTACTCACTATCTTTTTCATAGATTCAGGAGAGGAACCTTACAAGTATTTCACTTATAATTCACAAGGGAGATATTTACAAGGAGTATAACACATTCTTGCTCACTCTCTTGCCCCCTTTCTTTTTCTTGCACACTTTTAGCACACTTCTTTTTATGTAATGCAAGAAGACTTAGGGTATTTATAGACACCAATTAGCTTAAGAAAATAGAGTAAAAAATTCAAATACATATATGGAAAATCTAAGTATAAGCGGTATAATTATTGGTGCCAATGATACTACCACCGAAAGCTACCCTGAAAATAGGGTGGCGATAGTACAACCATCGATCTGGGCAATATGATCGTTGACCTGGGCAGTACAACCATTACCCACCGACGATACTACTATCGGGAATCCTGGAAAAGTGTTTTCTACACTTTTCTATTCCTGACTTATACCTTCAGTGACCCCTTTCTAGGTCAACCTGAGCTCAACCAAAATCCAAACGTGGAGTTGGTTTATCTCACTTGAGTTAAGTTGGATTCCTTCTAAAATTAATTTAATTCAGACTCAAACCTAACTATGACTCACTTGATTATAGCCATACAAGACCATCAGGTTTAACAATCGACCTAACACCCGGTAATTCGACAACCTCCGGTAATCTTCTAACGAGTCTTACGGTCTTCTTCTGGCGATCTCCTGGCATATTCCCAGCGAGCTTTCCAATCCCTTCGGCAAACTCCTAGCGAACTCCCGGTGAGCTCCCAATGCATCATCCGAACCCCGATGCCCAAACTTGATTCTAGCCCAACATCAGGTTGTTATTTTTCGTCATCGTAGTTTAATCCAACATTACTTTCTCTAACACACATGTTAGATTAATAAACCATCAATTGATTTGATCATCAAAATATGAGATTTAATAGGAATTACACTCAATCGATTGTATAGTGCATGGTCTTGCTGGCTACATAAACCCACAGATGATGAAAGTTGGAGGATTTCAAACAACAGCCAATCACCATTCTCATCGATATCAAAAGCACCAATAATTTCATGAATAATAATGTTACTATCTAGATGGTGCTTCATAATAAAGATTGTAGCAGGTTCAATGTCAAGATAGCTGATGGTTGAATCCTTAAGTGCAACCAAAATTGCTCGCTAGTGAAATTGTTTCTATAGGTTCGAAAAATCATTGTTGATTTTTTATCGTCCCACTCAGCAATTATGAAGTAGTGCTCGGTTATCCATGATAGGATATATTTCTTGGAACTTTTCAGAGCTAACAATAAAATTTTTCAAAAAACAAAACATGTGATCCTACATGGGAAATAAGGGAGCGAAGCGACTATGGTTGCAACACAACACTTAGAGAAGGTACCACAAAAAGACAATGGCTTCTCAATTTAAATTCAAGAACTTTAGGAGATGAAGTGGAAGGATATTGAAGACATGAACCCTCTCTCATAACTTGCTAAAATTTTAGGCACCTCCACCAAACCGAGCTGACTACTCCCTACCAAGATGCATGACCTCCATGTGCTAATCTTGCAAGAGGAACCACTAGCCCTTATTCAGCCATACTGCTATCCACATCTCCTAAAGGTTAAAGCTAAGAGGATCACCCAGGAGACGCTAGAGACATAGGTCAATCGACCGTAACTCTTCCCCTTAGTGACCTCCAAAAGCTCTACATCTTTGCTACAGGGACAAGCTTCTTCTTGAATACCACTCCCAATCGAGCCGAACCCTAATCTATATCAGTGCTCCTTCTCCATTTCGATCGAGGCTTCCAATCTACAATAAAAAGATACTAACCATTGCTGAATTTGAGGCTTGACATGATACAGGTCAATGACACAAAGGAAAGACGAAAATAAGCCCTAGAAAATTATAGCTTCTACTCACTTCAAACTCAGATCGAGTTCATATCACCATAGGCTCTACCAGAGGGCAGCCACCATCTCAGAGGAAAGCCTAACTGTCATTAAAGAACAATCACATACCAGCCCACACAAGAAAGAAATAATTACCCGACAAACACCGAAATAGAAGAAAGTTTACTATTAAAGATTAAGTCTTCCTTCGTCTTTAGCCCTACCAGCAATAATTCTTGGCGACTTGAGCCTCAAGGAAGTAGTCTCCCTATTTTTTTGGATCCTACAAAATTAGAGATCACATTAGAGCTGACTTATGGATCGGATCTGTGTACCAATTTAGAAATACAACTGATCCTCTAAGTATCCCACCTTAAATAGAAGTTTAGAGAGGATAACTCAACCTAGATCCAACCACCTAACATCCCGACTAATAAGGAGGCCCAGTTCTAGTTGGAGATTGCATGGGATCGTAAGATCATGATGCATCACCATCCAGATACTACCACCGATGAAGAGATACAAGATAAAGCTGAACTGTGGGATCGTGATGCACCTACCACAGATGCAACAAGGAAGCCTCGTGAAAAGCTACAGACTCGGACCCAGAGATCATGGAGCCTCAACCTCGAGGACAAGGCTGATTTGAGGAGGACGGGTCTGTTAGGACCCTATCTGGGTCGAGTCCTAAGCTCACTGAGTCATGATATCAATAAAACCCTGAGTCATGTAATAAGCCCTAAATTAGCTGCCACCCACCTTGTTTAAAGAGGTCGGCTAGGGTTAGAAAGAAGTCATCATGGAGTGGGGTTCTCCTAGCTGCTACCCCCATCTATTGGGAGCTTAGCTAGGGTTAGAGAGGGAGAGTTCCATTTAGTTAAGACTCTCTCTTGGGCTGATTAGGAGTTAAATTAGGAGTTAAAGTCTTAGTTTACTTTGAGTAAGAGTTTCACTATGAGTTAGAGTCTTCCATCAGGGAGGAGTCTTCATAGAGTTGGAGTCCTATTAGGATTAGAAATTTGAGACCCTATATAAATACTAATAGCCACCACCTTTTTTTATCATAAATAAATCAATCTTTTTTTGGCCATTATGGCCAACTACCAAAGAGTGAGGAACCCCTATAGAGTTCCAAGAAGGGCAAATCCCTTACAGAAGATAACCCAAGCTTAGAATCCTATGGGGTTCTAACACCTTGCAATCTGATATCTCTCTTGTTTGGATGTAAAGGTTTGAATTTGGAACATTATCGAGATTATGACCCTTCTACTTTGTTTTAGCTATAAATCACTACACTGATTTCCAATTTAGGCAAAACTTATTTGATCTGAATATAGACTTGTAGATATTTTTTTTAATTACTTATTTGAAGGATTTGGAGTGAATTTGGTCACCTAAACATCTAATTGAATAGACCCCATAGATTCGGTAAAATAGAGACCAAAATTTTTTAACCTTTTGTTACTAAATTACTTATAACTCCTAGTTAGAGTCTTTGATTTATACAAAAATTTATTTATTAGAATTTACACTCATAGATCTTTCTTTTGATACCTATATTAAAGGATTTAGATTCTAAATGATTGCCAAGATTTCTATTTCAATTGACCCTATGGATTCAACAAAATAGGAACCATAATTTCTAACCTTTTGATACTTATAATTCCTTGTTGGGAACTTTGATTTTAAAACATATTTTATTGGAAACTAGACACCTAGATATTTTTTTGGATACCATGATTGGAAGATTTGGAATTCAAATACCTACCCAATCATTTGTTGAATTTGATCCTAAAGATTTAGTAAAATAAAGATTTTGTTCCCTAACTTTTGGTTACTAAATCATTTAAAACTCCATATTAGAAATTTTGATTTCTATAATTTTATCTGAAAGTAGATTGATTTATCTTTCCAAATCACACCTTTCTTAAGTAACTTAGAGCATAAAAAAAGGGGAGAATAAAAGCTATATATAGTGCTTCTAAACCCTAACTCCTAATATAACTCATACTCTAATAAACTCCAACTTCTAAGCAACTTCTACTCCAAGTAAACTAAGACTCCTCTTACCCTCAACTCCTAACCCCTAGCCAACTCCTAACTATGATGTGGCTAATAGCTGTAAGGGTCTTCAACTCCTAATTTTATTCTTATTCCACCCCAGAAAGAGTCCAAGCGAAGTGGGATTCTCCCTCTCTTGCCCTAGCCAACCTCTCTTTAAGAGGAGGAGGCAGCTAGGAGACTCCCATCCCATAAGGACTCCTCTCTAACCCTAGCCAACCACTTCTTTACTAGTGGGTGGTGGTTAGATTAAGGTTTATTATATTCATGACTCAATTGACTCTGACCTGTATCCAACTCCGACTCCTAATCAGACTCTAGTTTAGCAAAATCTTAACCTTACTAGGATTTAAGCTGATTTATTATAATAAACTCAAATCTTCTCCCAACTGACCTAATGTCAGGTCTAGGTTAGCCGATAAGGCCCAATCTAAGGACTCAACTCAATCGACTAGGACCCGACTCACCTAGAATCCTAACAGACCCTGGCCAAATCCTAACCCTACTAGGATTTAGGCTGATTTATTACAATAAACTTAAATCTTCTCCTAGTTGACTTAATGTCAGGTCTAGGTTGGCCAATAAGGTCCATTATAAGGACTCAACTCAATCGACTAGGACCCGACTCAGCTAGGATCCTAACAGACCTGCCCTCTTCAAATCAACATTAATGTCAAGGTTAAGCTCCATGTCTCCAGGTCTTGATTTGCAACTCCTTACGAGGCTCTCCCGTGGCCCCTATAGTGGGCACATCCTGCTCCTGTGGTCAAACATTAGTAGTAGTGATTGGACGATGATGTGTTAGCATAGGTTCGCATTCCCTTATCATTGATTGATAGCTTCAGGTGAAATGGAGAGAGGGCTCCTCTCTAGCTCTTGATGCGCTAATCACAAACACATTTTCAAAGTCGAGTAAAGCTAGCACCGGTGAAGAGTAGGGTTGCAACTTGGTCGTATGGCCCATGTTTCAAGCATCTCATTTTTAACCTTCTTTATTTCAGCTTTGTTGAGGTGAGGATAATGATATTGCCAAGTGTTTACTACTGATTTGCTTGATAGAATTAGAATTTAGTGGTCATGCCGGCAGGTAGGAGGAAGGCTGTGTGGTTCAATGAAGATATATGAAAATTCAACAGCAAGTGGAGTAAGTTTGGGTCTTCAATTTTTGCTGTCTCCCCCATAGATTACTGCCGAAGTTGATTAAGAAGTCATTGTTCACTTTGTGTAAATCTTCCTCTATTTGCTGCGTGCAAATCGTCGAAATGTGGCTCCTGTCTTTCCCACGCAAAATCACATATTTCCCATGGCTGAAAAATTTTATAATAAATTTAAAAAATCTCAGGGAAAATCACCTAACATAGTTAGCCATTTAATGTTGAGCAGCCTTATAATCATTAAGAGGGAGGAGGAAAAAATCAGCAATGAGCCTTTGGCCTTGTAGAAACAATTTCACCTGTGAGTACTTCAAAATTTGACCATCGGTGATCTCAATATCAATCATGCTATAATTTGTCATATGTAAGGCCATCTGAATAGCAACCTTATTATTCATGAAGTTATTAGTACTTCCAATGTTAATGAGAATGCTGATTGGTTGTTATTTAAGAAGTCCTCCCACTTTCATCGTCTGCGGGTTCGCATGGTCGGCTAAAGTGTGAGTCGTGCAATCGATCAGCTGCAGGTCCTCCTTCATGTTCTCCTCCTTAGGTTCAAAGTCCTCTTCTTTTGATTCTTCAATTATGAGCGAGGAAGGATAACTTCTCATACCTAGTTTGGTACTCTTGGATCATTGAGGTTTGTCAGATCTTCACAAGTTGGCCGTCAATATTTTCATACTCCATCGGTCTAAAGCGGTTCAATACCACTTTCTTGAATTGTATCCACGTTAGGGCCCCATGGGTATATTCAAGCCAATTGTTCCACCAAATTGCATATCCTTGAGGTGGTTGATAGCAGTGTCCACCATGAAATCCTCCGATATTCGGTAATAGTGGAAGTAGCATTTGGCACATGAAATTTATCCTATCGGGTCTCCTTCTTCCCATCGAGGGAAGTCCACCCTCATGCGTGGTTGTCTCATGTCCAAGGGATGTCCCTCCTTCTATGAAGGCCTCTTAAATTTCTCCTTGCTAGAACTTTGTTGGGCTTGGAGATTGGCCCAATCCGAATTCGATGAATAAGGCATGCAATTTATCCTCCATGTGTGATTCAAGTCGTGATCCAAGCACCTCTAACTTGGCACTAATCAGATCTACCGATGCCATGGCTTAAGACCATAGATTTGTAATGTCAAGGTACTTCTCTTGCTATTGAGATAGTGGTATGGGGTAGATAATTGAGATTTGAGGCTGAAAGATTGCTATTTTTCGTTGTTGTTGGGGCTATGATTTAGAGCTACTGTAGGGGTCATATAGGGTGTATGATGACTACGGATTAAGGTTAGAGGAATTGTTTAGGATTTCTATTGATGACAGCAATGGATTTGGTAGGGATCAGGTGTGGATGCAACAAGTAGTACCAAAGGTAGTGTAACAAAATTTTTCGTCAAAGAGGGTGATGTTGTTCCTATTGTGTAGGGCTGTTGTAGAGGCAATAAGGGGTTTTTGATGATAGAGGTTTAGGGTTAGAAGGGTGGCTTAGGGTTTGCTGTTGATGGCAGCAATCATTTTGGTAGGGATTGGTGGCCAAAAGGGTGATGGATTAAGGTTACGGTTTTGGGTGTTGTTTGGGCTATGATTTTTTGGGGCCTATTAGAGTTGCCTATGGATTATAGAAATAGGCTATGATAACTGCATCTTAAGTCTAGAGGGGTGCCCTAAAGATGATTGGGGTATCAACAATAATTTTGATAAAGATCAGATATTGGTGTGGCAAAAAACATCGAAAGGTAGTGCAGCAGAATTCTGCTTCGATAGGCTGTGATAGGTCATTGTTTTGGACTGCAATTTTGGGTGTTGTTTGGGTTCTGGAAATAGGTTTTGACAGCAGCATATTAAGGCTAAAGGGATGTCCTAAAAATGATGTGATTGGTGACAGTAAGATTGATAGGGTTTTGGAGGTTTGAGAAAAGAAGAACACCCTCACAAAGGTGGTGGTAACTACACCGCCTCACTGAGGCGGTGGTAGCCGCCGCCCATAAGGCCAATGTCGCGTGGACACATTGTAGCCACCACCCACATAGCTATGAGGCGGTGGCAGCACCGCCCACATAACTGTGAGGTGGTGGCAGCATCGCCTTATGTGGGAAATGTTGTGACACCACACGGCACAGCCACGGGCACCATGCAACAGCACTGCCTCAGGTGGCAAATGCTGTGATGCCATGTGGCACAGCCACAGATGCCATACGACAGTGCCGGATGCCACGTGGCACACCCACAGGTGCCACACAAAACCACATGCCATGTGGCTCTAATGGATGACTACAAGGGTTGCAGTCACCGCACGGGAAGGGATTTTGGCAAAATGATGATTTTGCCCCTCATAATTTTTAAAATTCTAATTATGTCCTCGGAGAGAATCATAAAAATACCCCTTTAAAAAATTCCCTTCATATCCTAAGGCTTTGAAAATTAGTTAATTAAATTATTTAACTAACTATTAATGTTTATTTTATATCATAATACATGTGATGTATGATATAAATAAGATGTTTATGGACCTTAATATTGTGTAAATGATTATCATTCTTGTTTATCGAATCTGGCAGTTTGAAAGTGTTAGTAACATACTTAAGGCTGATCACAATGCATGGAGATGCATCGGGGTTGATCACGACGCATGGAGATGCGTTGAGGCACCGAAGATATGATGAAAAATGAGATAGATAATCACAGTACATGGAGATGTACTGATACACATAAATCTGGTATAAATAGTAAGAAGTATGGTCCATAATCATCTGATATGTTTACATAAGATGCAAATACATATATATGACACATATGAGACCAAATATCAAAATCTCCTCCTATGTAATATTAAGTTGATAAGTGTGAGGCAATAAGATTGACCCACCTGGCCTTCCATCGTTATAGGAAGAGATCGAGTCATGGCGGAAGGTTGAGTTGGTCGAGTCCCTCGAGGCTCACCTATCCTCATGATTTGAGATCTTGCCTACGATATGAGATGTCACCAATGACCTGAGGACATAATATCGCTTGGTTGAGTCCCTTGGGAGTATATCATCAAATCAGACTCATATTGTAATGATGGTGTTGACTTAATTAGATATTATAGTCAATCGAGTCCCTCAAGACCATGATAACCTAAAGGCCAAAAAGGATGAGAATCACAAGGAGTTGTGATTGGCAAGAGTTGCCCACCTTTTGGGCTTAGTGTGATTGATCGAGTCCCTCGAGGTTATACTAAAATGCTAATTGGATCCCGATCCCCACTAGAAGTTTGTCAGGGACTTTCATTTCACATGTTGAGGGTATCATGTAATTCGATGAAAATAGTGGGAGCATGTCAAGATAAAAATCCATATCTTGATTACCTTTTGGGCTTAGTGTGATTGGTCTAGTCTCTCGAGGTCATACTAAGATGCCAATTGGATCTCGATCCCCACTAGAAGTTTATCGGGGACTTCCATTTCACGTATTGAGGGTATCGTGTAATTCAATGAAAAAAGTGGGAGCATGTCAAGATAAAAATCCATATCTTGATTATTTTCTTTTTGTAAAGTATGCATGTTATTTATTTATGCTACATCTCTTGTTTGTCATAAATATGTTGCATATAGACTCCCTATGTGGCATATTTGGTGCCAATAGCCTTAGTGGTCCAAACTTTCCTGATTGGCTCCGTAATTTGAGAATAGTTTGCTAGTTACATGTGCCCTGCAAGCTAATCACATGAGTGATGACACGTGTGACACGCTGCGTAATCTTTTTACTTATGATTAATATTGGCATATTCTCACATTATATTATTTGTTGCATATATATTGTAATGTCCTTGGTTCTGTGCAATGGGAATCAGATCGTGATGAGATCACGATAATGAGATCGATTCACCTTTAAACACAGATCCTAAATAATCTCGATCATAGGTTACTCCAGAGAGACATTGAGATAACCGGATAGATCGATGTACTATATACTCGTCCATACGATAGAGGTGACTGGTCTCATAGCCACTTGTGTGGAGACACTAAGGATATAGTACAGGTGCTCATTAGAGAATGAGTTCACTGATTGATCAGCTTATGGAATACTATATGGTTAATGATACCTAACGTCAGATAGCGATTCCATAGTCACAGTTGTATATCTGGTCCTTAGACTTGAGACACTAAGGATGTCTTATATGAGTACTCCTTTGTTTGACGCCAGACTTGTAGGTTTGGAAAGTTTCAGATCTGGTACAACTGATTATCGGGATTAGTAGCCAACCTTACGAAGGCAATTGAGTGTCAATAGAGGATCATCCACTCTTGATATCACGAGAGGAATATCTCATATATGCTTGCTCAGACAAATCCCTAGCCAGGGTCATTCGGATTGAGAGAGGAGTTCTCGAGTAGAATCTGAATAGAGCAAAACAAACTGATTCTGTGTGTGACTTGACAGTACCATGTCCAATATACAGTCTCTAGGATATTATTTGGATGAGGGATTATAGATACATGGTAACTATGGATAGACAGGTCCGATGTATTTGATCCCCCCTGTACCATCTGGTGACTATAGCGTAGTGGCCTAGTACATCCATAGTCGATGAGTCGAGTGAATTATTATGGAGATAATAATTCACTATATTAGAAAGAGTTCTGATGGGAGTGACTCACGGCCAGCTCGGTATCGGGCCTAGAGGGTCACACACATATGGTGGATGCTTCAGCGAATAAAGGATTGGATGAAGATCCAATTAGCCCCTATTCTCATTAGATGAGACCCTATGTTGATGGGCTCGTTGATTAGGGCCCAATTATAGGCATAGGGAGATTATTGGATAGAGATCCAATAATACAAGATTAGTGGGTTATTGGATGGAGATCCAATACCCGCTAAGGAAGGAGCCCTAGGGTTTCGGTGGCTCTTTATAAATAGGAGGGGAGACTCATAGTTGATAGGCTACAGCTCTAGCCACCACCTCCTATTCTCCTCCCTCCCTCTGAGCAAGAGTTGCACGATCAGATTGGAGTTTTGCTGCAGAGATCCATTATGTGGATACTATTATAGAGAAGGACGCTTGACCTCCTTCATCTTCTCCATCCAGATCTAGAATATAGGGATATACGATCTCCCTAGGTAAAATCAATCTCTCACACATCATGGTTTTTTTATTTTTACAGTTTTTCTCGCGACCCCAATCTTTTGCACGATGATTTGATCTACATGGGAAATCAATTTTTTGTTTTGATTTTTGCTGCGCATCTGATGCACCCACTGAGGTTTCCTCGTAGTGGTATCAGAGCCAAGGTTTTCATGTGAAAAATTGGTTTTCAACTGCGTGTGATAAGATTGAATCGCGTAGAACTATTCTACGCACTTGTTGTAGCGATTAGCTGGGAAAGTAGGCACTACCTGTGAGGGAGGGGCTGTCACATGCATGTTGTCTGCATGCAGAGTTGGCCGGCCATGGCCAGGCCCCCTGAATGGGCGGCCAACCATAACCTAGCTACCTGCAAGGGACGGTTGGATGCGGCCAGGCCCCCTACAAGGGGTGGCCGCCCGTAGGGGCAGCAGCCCGCAAGGGGCGGCCAACTGTGGCTAGCCCTGCCACCAATAGGGGCGGCGACGTCGGTTGTAGGGTGGACGCCCCTTGGTAGGGCTGGCGCAGGGCGCCCCTTGTCAGGGCGGTGGCGGCGCAGTGAGGGTGAAGGAGGGCTAGGGCATCTTTTTGAGAAAAAGATTGTTATGCCCCTTAGAATTTGAGAAACTCTAAGTCTATCCCCTTTATACAAAATTTCGTAAATGCCCTCAATATTTTTAGAAATTATGAGGACTATGCTCTCATCCAGAATACCGAAAACACCCTCAATAATTTTAGAAATTTTGAGGACTATCCTCATGTACATAATTCTAAAAATACCCTTGATAATTCTGAAAATTTTGAAGACTGTCCTCTCATCCAGAATTATGAAAATGCCCTTGACAATTCTCGAAATTCTGAGTATGTCCTGATTTTTAGAAAATTAATTAATTAAATAGTTTAATTAATTATTACATATATCTATTAATCCGACATATGATGTGATGTACATGTGATGTATGATGTGGATGGATGATCATGAGCCATGTGTTGTGATGTATGTAATTGTGACTATTATTATTATTAAGGCTTGCAAGCCTACATTTTTTTCGTTCATTGTTGGGCCTACGTGCCTGTGATTATTTATAATTACATAGAGAGGCGTAGCGGGAGCGTGGAGGTTACAACGAGACCCACGATGTCGTGGCGGGAGATCACGACACATAGTGATGCAACGATCCAATGGGCGCCAATGCACACATAGACCCTATTGTGAGTGATTAGGCCCATTAGCTCAGGCTTAATTATATTAGGTAATAACTCATGATCATCTGGTGTGGCTTACATATGATGTGTTATACACCTACTAGATATATGTATATATATATGCATGAGATGTAGATATATATTAAATATGTATATGTGTGACACGACATATTAGGAGACCGATACGAAACAAAAACCCCTCCTACGATAATATTAAGTCAGTAAGCGTAAGGTAATAAGATTGACCCACATGGCCTTCCATCGTTATAGGAAAAAATTGAATCACGAGATATGTTGAGTTGGTCAAGTCCCTCGAGGCTCACCTATCTGCGTGATCGAGTTCTTGTCTACAACATAGAGATAGCACCGATGACCTGAGGACATGGTATGCTTGGTCGAGTTCCTCGAGGGCATATCATCAAATCAGACTCATCTTGTAATGATGGTGATGACTTAACTGAATATCATGGTTGCTCGAGTCCCTTGAGACCATGATGATTTGAAGGTCGAACGTGACGGGAATCATAAGGAGTTGTGATTAGCAAGAGTTGCCTACCTTTTGGGCTTAGTATAATTAGTCGAGTCCCTCGAGGTTGCACTAAGATGCCAATTGGATCTCGATCCCCACTAGGAGTCTGCTAGAGACTTCCATCTCACGTGTCGAGGGTGTCGCGTGATTCGCTAAGAAAATAGTGGGAGTACATTAAAATAGAAGTTCATATCTTAATTAGTATTTTTTGTAAAATCTGCATGTTATTTATTTTTGCTTTATCTTGTTTTGTTAGAAACATATCACTCAACAACCCCCTACATGACATACTTGATGTCAACTACCTCACTAGTCTAAAAATTGTTCTCATGGTGGAGAAAATCACATATGTCCTTGATATAATTCTGCCCATGCCGGAAGAAGGGGCAAGCGAGGATGAGATCACTCACTATATGAAGTATATAGATGATTCCACGTTGGTAAAATGTTACATGTTGGCCTCCATGACTCTAGAGTTATAAAGGCAACATGATAGCATGGATGCAGATTTCATCCTTCTTCATCTTCGCCAACTGTTTGAGAAATAGGGAAGAACTCAAAGATATGAGATATCTAAGAAACTCTTCAAAGCCAGGATGACAGAAGAGACATTGATTGAGAACCATGTCCTAAAGATGATAGAGTGATTCGAGAAACTCACAAGTCCACGAATAGTCCTAGAGGATAACTTGTGCATTGATCTTATACTTCAGTCCCTACTAGATTACTTTTTTCACTTTATCATGAATTTTAACATGAGCAAGTTTGAGGTGACTCTTCCTAAGCTCTTCAATATGTTGAGGGAAGTTGAGAGTGCTATCAAGAAGGAGAAGCCAGTTCTCTATATTGGTGAGACCAAAAAGAAAAGAAAAGCCAGCAAGACTCTTAAGAATGGCAAGGGCAAAGAAAGACCAGGTAAGGCAAAGGTTGCTAATAAATACTTGGGAAAAGATAAAGGACAATACTTCCACTATAGCCAAGATGAACATTGGAAGAGGAATTACAAAGACTACCTTGCAGAGAAGGCGAGATAGAAACTTAGAGAAGCTTCAGGTATGTTCATGATCAATCTCTAATTGTTAGATTTTCATAATAACACATGGGTATTAGATACCGGGAGTTTTTATCATATCTGTAATTCGTTGCAGGTTCTAGCAAGACCTAGGAGATTGGATAGAGTCGAGATGAACCTCAAGATGGGCAATAGAGCAAGAGTTACTAAAGTTACTATTAGAGAGGTCACCCTACATCTACCCGGTGGAGCTATTATTACATTAGATGCATGTTATTTTGTTCCCTCTATTATCAAAAATATTATTTGTATCTCTTATTTGACAATTGGTGGATATAAATTAGTTTTTTAGAATAATAGTTGTTCAATAATTATGGATGATGAGATCATCACTAGAGGAACCCTTATAAATGGCTTATATATGTTAGACACTTTCCACATATCATGAATATAAATATGTCTAAGAGGAAAAGAGATGAGGTAAATAATGCATGCCTATGACATTATAGGCTAGGTCATATACATGAGGGAAGCATTCAAAAGTTGTTGAAATTTGGATACTTAGATCTATTAGACTATGAGTCATATACAACTTACGAACCTTGCCTTTGTGGGAAAATGACCAACTCTCCTTTTAGTGGAACTGGAGAGAGAGAGCCACTGAGTTATTAAAACTCATACAAAGTGATGTATATGGTCTCATGTCGACTCAAGCTATAGGTGGTTACTCATACTTCATTATATTCACTAATAATTTATCTAGGTATGGACACGTGTACTTAATGAAGTACAAATATGAGGCCTTTGAGAAATTCAGGAAATATAAGAATGAGGTAAAGAACCAAATTGGAAAGAGTATTAAGACTCTTCGATCAGATCGAGGAGGAGAGTACTTGAGTACGGAGTTCACCCATTTCCTCAGGGACAATGAGATTTTATCCCAGTGGACACCTCTTTATACACCTCAGCTCAATGGTGTATCAGAAAGGAGAAATCACACATTGTTAGACATGGTGCGGTCCATGATGAGTTTCACTGACCTATCATTTTCATTCTGGTGGTACGTCCTAGAGACTACAGTTTACCTTCTGAACAGAGTTCCATCAAAGTTGGTAGTGTGTATATCATGTGAGATATGGAAAGGAAAGAAGCCCAATCTTAAGATTATTAAGATTTGGGGTTGTCCTGCCCACGTTAGAAGATATAACCCCGATAAGTTGAAATCAAGGACAGAATGGTGCACATTTGTGGGATACCCAAAGGAAACTTGTAGGTATTATTTCTATTATCCCAAGAATCGAAAGGTCTTTGTTGCCAATAGAGCTGTGTTCCTTGAGAAGAAACATATTATTCGTGGATGGGAGTGAAATAGAATTATGCGAGGTTGGAGAACCTAGCTCAAGTACTATTCCAGAGCCCATTCTGTTCAGGTACCTAACACACAAGTTCCAACTTTACATAGGTCTAATAAAGTATCTCACCCTTCTGAAAGATATATGGGACATATCAGTGGAGATGACATAGGATATTCATCCTCAGATCTACGAGGAGGCTATTATGAGTATAGACTCCGGGAAGTGGCAAGAATCCATAAATTCTGAGATGGATTCCATATACTCTAACAAAGTTTGGAACCTTGTGGATGCACATAAGGGTATTGTATTCATCGGCTGCAAATAGATCTACAAGAAGAAGATCGGAGTAGAAGGTAGGTAGAGACCTATAAAACAAGGCTGGTAGCTAAAGGATATTGTCAAAGACAAGGAGTTGACTATGATAAAACCTTTTCAACTTTAACCATTCTTAGGCCCGTTAGAATTATTTTAGCCATTGCAGTACACTATGACTATGAGATCTAGAAGATGGATGTCAAAACAGCATTCCTCAATAGCAATCTCGAAGAAGAGGTGTATATGATAAAACCAAAGGGATTCGTATCTAAAAAAAGTCCAGATAAAGTATGCAGGTTGCTTAGATCTATTTATGGATTGAAGCAAACTTCCCGAAGTTGGAACATAAGATTTAATGAGGTGATCATATCTTATAACTTCGTTAAGAACGAAGATGAGCCTTGTGTGTACAGGAAGATAAGTGGAAGTGCTATCACCTTCTTGGTGCTATATATGGATGACATCCTAATCATCGGGAATGATGTAGGAATGCTCTACACAATAAAGGTTTGGCTATCTAGAAACTTTTCCATGAAAGACTTAGGGAAAGCATCCTATATTTTGGGGATCCGGATCTATAGAGATAGATCTAAAAAGATGCTTGGCTTGTTCCAATATAGGTACATAGACTCCATTATCAAACGGTTTGACATGAAAAATTCTAAGAGAGGTCTCATACCGATGAGACATGGAATATCACTTTCTAGGAGTATGTCCCCAAAGACTCCTGAAGAAATGACATCCATGAATAAGATACTTTATGCCTCAACGATAAGGTTAATCATATATGTGATGCTATGTACTAGGACTGATATAGCACATGCTCTGGGTGTTACAAGCAGGTATTAGGTAGATCCAGGTTTAAAACACTGGAAGGCAATAAAGTGTATCCTTAAGTACTTTAGAATGACTAAGGATCTTTTATTGGTATATGGAGGAGATAGCCTCCAGGTTGAGGGCTGCAAGTCAAATTTAGGATATATTTTCACCCTGAATACATTGTTGTAGTAGAAGCAACAAGACGAAGGGGTGTGGATGAAGAAGTTTATTAAGGATTTGAGAGTCATACTAAGCAGCGTGGAGTTGACTCCCATATATTATGACAGCGATAGAGCGATAAGTCTAGCAAAGGGAACCCAGGTCTCATCAGAATTGTTCTGAGGAGGTTTCGTCTGATTAGAGCGATCATGACTCGAAAAGATATAACAATGGAAAGAGTTCCACCCAAAGATAACGTTGCAGATCCACTGACAAAGCTGCTGACTTAGATTGTATTTGAGCATCACCGGGGTCTAATAGAGATCAGACACATAGGTGATTGGCTTTTGGTCAAGTGAGAGATTGCTGGTTACAGGTGCCCTGCAAGCCAATCATGTGAGTGATAACACGTGTGACACGCTACGTAATCTTTTTGTTTATGATTAATATTGGTATATTCTCACATTATATTATTTGTTGTATATATATTGTGATATCCTTGGTTCTGTGCAATGGGAATCGGATCGTGATGAGATCATAATAATGAGATCGATTCACCTTTAAACACAGATCCTAAATAATTTCGGTCATAGGTTACTTAAGAGGGACATTGAGATAACCGGATAGATCGGTGTACTATATACCTGTCTATACGATAGAGGTGACTGGTCTCATAGCCACTTGTGTGGAGACACTAAGGATATAGTGCAGGTGCTCATTAGAGAATGAGTTCACTGATTGATCTGCTTATGGAATACTGTATGGTTAATGATACCTAACATCAGATAGCGATTCCATAGTCATAGTTGTATATCTGGTCCTTAGACTTGAAACACTAAGGATGCCTTATATGAGTACTCCTTTCTTTGACGCCAGACTTATAGGTTTGGAAAGTTCCAGATCTGGTACAATTGGTTATCCGGATTGGTAGCCAACCTTACGAAGGCAATTGAGTGTCAATAGAGGATCATCCACTCTCGATATCATGAGAGGAATATCTCATATATGCTTGCTCAGACAAATCCCTGGCCAGGGTCATTCGGATTGAGAGAGGAGTTCTCGAGTAGAATCCGAATAGAGCAAAACAAACTGATTTCGTGTGTGACCTGATAGTACCATGTCCAATATACGGTCTCTGGGATATTATTTGGATGAGAGATTATAGATACATGGTAACTATGGATAGACAGGTTCGATGGATTTGATCCCCCCTGTACCGTTTGGGGACTATGGCGTAGTGGCTTAGTATATCTATAGTCGATGAGTCGAGTGAATTATTATGGGCATAATAATTTACTATATCAGAAGGAGTTCTGATGGGAGTGACTCACGACCAGCTCGGTATCGGGACCAGGGTCACACATATATGGTGGATGCTTCAGCGAATAGAGGATTGGATGAAGATCCAATTAGCCCCTATTCTCATTAGATGAGACCCTATGTTGATGGGCTCCTTAATTAAGGCCAAATTATAGGCCTAAGTAGATTATTGGATAGAGATCCAATAATGCAAAGTTAGTGGGTTATTGGATGGAGATCCAATACCCACTAAGAAAGGAGCCCCAGGGTTTTGGTGGCTCTCTATAAATAGGAGGGGAGACTCATGGTTGATATGTTGTAGCTTTAGCCACCACCTCCTATTCTCCTCCCTCCCTCTGAGCAAGAGTTGCAAGATCAGATTGGAGGAGTTTCACTATAGAGATCTATCGTGTGGATATCGCTAGAGAGGAGGATGCTTGACCTCCTTCATTTTCTCCATCCGGATCTAGAATACAGGGATATACGATCTCCCTAGGTAAAATCAATCTCTGACATATCGCGGTTTTTTCAGTTTTTATGATTTTTCATGTGACCCCAATCTTTTGTACGATGATTTAATCTGCGTGGGAAATCAGTTTTTGTTTTGATTTCCACTGCGCATGTGATGCACCCGCTAAGGTTTCCCAACATAGTTCTCACAGTAGAGAAAAACACATATATCTTAGAGGGTAATGCCCTAGAGACCGCATCTTACCTTTTGAATAGGGTTCCAACTAAATCGGTAGTGTCTACGCCATATGAGATATGGAAAGGGAAGAAACCTGATCTTAAGATTGTTAAGATTTAGGGCTGCCTTGCCCACGTTAAAAGATACAATCCCGATAAGTTAGAATCAAGAACAAAATGGTGCAAATTCGTGGGCTATCCCAAGGAGACTTGTGAATATTATTTCTATCATCCCGAAGACCAAAAGGTCTTTGTTGCCAAGAGAGTAGTGTTCCTATTGAAGGAATATATACTTGGCAGGGATAGTAGGAGGATGATAGAGTTGAGCGAGGTTAAAGAACCAAGCTCAAGCACCGTTCTGGAGTTCGAATTTATTCAGGCACCTGATACATAAGTTCCGACTTTGCGTAGGTCTAGCAGAGTGTCACATCCTCCTAAGAGATATGTAGGACATATCAATAGAGAGGATACTCAAGATACTGATCATCTGACCTACAAGGAGGTTATTACGAGCATAGACTCAGGGAAGTGTTAAGAGGCTATGAATTCTAAGATTGATTCTATGTACTCAAATATGGTTTGGAACCTTGTGGATGCACCTGAGGGTATTGTACTCATAAGTTGCAAATGGATCTTTAAGAAGAAGATCGGAGAAAATGAAAATATAGAGACCTATAAAGTAAGGCTAGTGGCTAAGGGATATCGTCAAAGACAAAGTGTTGACTATGACGAAACCTTTATGCCTGTAGCCATGCTAAAATGCATTAGAATTCTATTAGCTATTGCAGCATACTATAATTATGAAATCTGGTAGATGGACGTGAAAACTATATTTCTCAATGGCAACCTCATAGAGGAAGTGTATATAACATAGCCTGAGGGATTTGTGTCCAAGGAAAGTCCAAATAAATTATGCAGATTACTTAAGTCTATTTATGGATTAAAGTAAGCTTCCTAAAGCTGGAACTTAAGATTTGATGAAACTATCAGATCTTTTGACTTCGTTAAGAATGAAGATGATCCATGTATATACAGTAAGGTAAGTGGGAGTGCTATTACCTTTTTGGTATTATATATGGATGACATCCTAATAATAAGGAATGATGTAGGAATGCTCTCCACAGTTAAGGCTTAGCTATCTCGACACTTCTCCATGAAGGACTTTGGGGAAACATCATATATTTTGGGGATCCAGATCTATAGACAGAAATCCAATATGATGCTTAGCTTGTCCCAGTCCAGGTATATAGATTCCATTGTTAAAAAATTTAGCATGAAAAATTCTAATAGAGGTCTCATACTGATGAGACATAGAATATCACTTTCCAAGAGTATGTTCCCAAAAACTCCTAAAGAAAAGACAAACATGGATAGGATACCCTATGCTTCGGCCATAGGTTCTATCATGTATGCCATGCCATGTGCCAGGCCTGATATAGTGCATGCTCTGAGTGTCATGAGCAGGTATCAGATGGATCCAGGCTTAGAGCACTGGAAAGCAGTAAAATGTATCCCTAAGTACTTGAGAAGGACTAAGGATCTTTTACTGGTATATGGAGGTGGTAGCCTCTAGGTTGAAGACTATATAGACTCGAGTTTCTAATCTGATATTGATGATAGCAAGTCTAATTCAAGATATGTGTTTACCTTGAATATAGCAGTAGTAAGCTAGAAGAGTTCCAAGCAAGATACTATAGCTGACTCAACTACTAAGGCAGAATATATTGTTGCAACAAAAGCAATAAAAGAGGGATTATGGATGAAGAAGTTCATCACAGATCTGGGAGTCATTCTGAGCGGCGTAGAACTGATCCCTATATATTGCAACAATAATGGGGTGATCGTTGAGGCAAAGGAACCCATGTCTCATCAGAAGTCTAAGCACGTTCCGAGGAGGTTCTATCTGATTAGAGAGATCATGGCCCGTGAAGATGTACTAATGGAAAGGTTCCATCTGAAGATAGCATTGCAGATCCACTGACTGAGCCATTACCTCAGACTGTATTTGTTAGAAAACCTCAGCAGGTGCATCACATGTACAGTGGAAATCAAAACAAAAACTGCTTTCCCATGCTGATAAAATCATCATGTAAAAGATTGGGGTCGCGAGAAAAATTACAAAAACTGATAAAACTGTGATGTGTGAGAGATTGATTTTACCAAGGGAGATCAAATCTTTGGTGTCTCAAGTTTAAGGACCAAATACACAACTGGAACTATAGAATTGCTGTTTGACATTAGGTATCATTAACCATACAACATTCTACAAATGGATCAATCAGTGAACTCATTCTCTAATGAGCACCTGTACTATATCCTTAGTGTCTCCACACAAGTGGCTATGAGAACAGCTACCTCCATCATATGGAAGGGTATATAGTGCACCGATCTATTCGGTTATCTCAATGTCCCTCTCGATTAACCTATGACCAAGATTATTTAGGATCTGTGTTTAAAGGTGATTCGATCTCATTATCATGATCTCATCACGATCCGATTCCCATTGCATAAAACTAAAGATATCATAATATATATATAATAAATAATATAATATAAGAATATACTAATATTAATCATAAGTAAAAAGATTACGCAGTATGTTACACGTGCCATTACTCATGTGATTGGCTTGCAGGGCACCTGTAACTAGCAATCTCCCACTTGACCTAAAGCCAATAACCTATGTGTCTGATCCCCATCAGACCCTTATGATCTTCAAATACAATCTGAGCTAATGGCTTCGTTAGTGGATATACAATGTTATCTTCGGATGGAACTATTTACATTGCTATATCTTTTTGGGTCATGATCGCTCTAATCAGATGGAACCTCCTCAGAACAATTCTGTTAAGACCTGAGTTCCTTTGTTAGAGTTATCACCCTGTCGCTGTCATAATATATGGGAGTCAGCTCCATGCTGCTTGGTATGACTCCCAAATTCTTGATGAACTTCTTCATCCACACCCCTTCGTTTTGCTACTTCTACTACAATAATGTATTCTGCCTCTATGGTTGAGTCAGTAGTAGTATCTTGCTTGGAACTCTTCCAGTTTGCTACTCCTCCATTCAAGGTGAAAACATACCCTGAATTTGACTTATGGTCAAGTCAACAGTAGTATATGGAGGAGGTAGCCCTCAACTTGGAGGCTACCTCCTCCATATACTAGTAAAAGATACTTAGTCATTCTCAAGTACTTAAGGATACACTTTACTACCTTCCAATGTTCTAAACCTGGATCTACTTGATACTTACTCATGACACCCAGAACATGTGTTATATCAACCCTAGTACATAGCATCGCATACATGATAGACCTTATCGCTGAGGCATAAGGTATTTTATCTATGTCTGCCCTTTTTTTAGGAGTCTTTGGGGACATACTCCTAGAAATTGATATTCCATGTCTCATCAGTATGGGATCTCTCTTGGAATTTTTCATGCCAAACCTTTCGACAATGGAGTCTATGCACCTAGACTAGAACAAGCTAAGTATTCTTTTGGATCTATCTCTATAGATTCGGATCCCCAAAATATAGGATGCTTCTCTTAAGTCTTTCATGGAGAAGTTTCTAGATAGCCAAGCCTTTATTGTGGAGAGCATTCCTACATCATTCCCAATAATTAGGATGTCATCTATATATAGCACCAAGAAAGTGATAGTGCTTCCACTTAACTTCTTATATACATAAGACTCATCTTCATTCTTAGCGAAGTCATAAGATATGATCACCTCATCAAATCTTATATTCTAACTTCAGAAAGCTTGCTTCAATCTATAAATAGATCTAAGCAACCTACATACTCTATCTGGACTCTCTTTGGTTATGAATCCCTCTGGTTATATCATATAAACCTCTTCCTCGAGGTTGTCATTGAGGAATGTCGTTTTGACATCCATCTGTCAGATCTCATAGTCATAGTGTGCTACAATGACCAAAATAAGTCTAATGGACTTAAGCATGATTATAGGTGAAAAGGTTTTGTCATAGTCAACTCCTTGTCTTTGATGATATCCTTTAGCTACCAACCTTGCTTTTAGGTCTCTACCTTTCTATCTACTTTGATCTTCTTCTTGAAGATACATTTATAGCCGATGGGTACAATACCCTCAAGTGCATCCATAAGGTTCCAAACCTTATTAGAGTACATAGAATCCATCTCAGAATTTATAGCTTATTGCCACTTCCTGGAATCTATACTTATAATAGCCTCATCATAGGTCTGAGGATCAACATCTTGAGAGTCATCTCCACTAATATGTCCTACATATCTTTTAGGAGGGTGAGATACTCTATGAGACCTATGTAAAATTAGAACTTATGTGTTAGGTACCTGAATAGACTCGGGCTCTGGAATGGTGCTTGAGCTAGGTTCTCCAACATCGCTCAATTCTATCTCACTCCCACTGTTTCCACCACGAATGTGTTCCTTCTCAAGGAACACAACTCTCTTGGAAACAAAGACCTTTTGATCTTCGGGATGATAAAAATAATACCCACAAGTTTTCTTTCTGTATCCCATGAATGTGCACCATTCTGTCCTTGATTCCAACTTATCAGGGTTGTGTCTTCTAACGTGGGCATGACAGCCCCAAATCTTAACAATCTTAAGATCGGGCTTTTTTTCTTTTCATATCTCATATGGTGTATACACTATCGACTTTGATGAAACTTTATTCAGAAGGTAAGCTATAGTCTCTAGGGCGTATCCCCAGAATGAAACGGGTAGGTTAGCAAAACTTATCATGGACCGGACCATGTCTAACAACATACGATTCCTCCTTTCTGATACACCATTGAGCTGAGGTGTATAAGGAGGTGTCTACTGGAATTGAATCTCATTGTCCCTAAGGAAATGGGTGAACTCCATACTCAAGTACTCTCCTCCTCGATCTGATCGAAGAGTCTTAATATTCTTTCCAATTTGGTTCTCTACCTCATTCTAGTATTCCCTAAATTTCTCTACGTGTCCATACCTAGAGAAATTATCAGTGAATATAATGAAGTATAAGTAACTACCTATAGCTTGAGTCGATATGGGACCACATACATCACTATGTATGAGTTTGAATAACTTAGCGGCTCTCTCTCTCCAGTTCCACTAAAAGGAGACTTGATCATTTTCCCATGAAGGCAATGTTCATAAGTTGTATATGACTCATAGTCTAATGGATCTAAGTATCCATCTTTCAACAATATTTGAATCATTCCCTCATGTATATGACCTAGCCTATAATGTCATAGGTATGTATTATTCACCTCATCTCTTTTCCTCTTAGACATATTTATATTCATGATATGTGGAGAAGTGTCTAACATATATAAGCCATTTATAAGGGTTCCTCTAGTGATGATCTCATCATCCATAATTATTGAACAACTATTATTCTAAAAAACTAATTTATATCCACTAATTGTCAAACAAGAGATAGAAATAATATTTTTGATAATAGAGGGAACAAAATAGCATGCATCTAATGCAATAATAGCTCCACCAGGTAGATGTAGGGTGACCTCTCCAATAGTAACTTCAGCAACTCTTGCTCTATTGCCCATCTTGAGGTTCATCTCGACTTTATCCAATCTCTTAGGTCTTGCCAGAACTTACAAAGAATTATAGATATGATAAACACTCCCGGTATCCAATACCCATGTGTTATCATAAAAATCTGACAAGTGGAGACTGATCATGAATATACCTAAAGCTTCTCTAAACTTTTATCTTTTCTTCTCTGCAAGGTAGTCCTTGTAGTTCCTCTTCCAATGTCCATCTTGGCCATAATGGAGGCATTATCCTTTGTCATTTCTCGGGAATTTTTTGGCAACCTTTGGCTTACTTGGTATTTCTTTGTCCTTGCCCTTCTTAAGGGTCTTGCTGGTCTTCCTTTTCTTTCTGGACTCACCAATATAGAGAACTGGCTTCTCCTTCTTGATGACACTCTCAGATTCCCTCAATATATTGAAGAGCTCTGGGAGAGTCACCTCAAACTTGCTCATGTTAAAATTCATGATGAAGTTAGAAAAGAAATATGCTAGGGACTAAAGTATAAGATCAATGCACAAGTTATCCTCTAGGACTATTCCTAGACCTATGAGTTTCTCGATCCACTCTATTATCTTTAGGACATGGTTCTCAACCGATGTCCCTTCTATCATCTTGGCGTAGAAGAGTTTTTTAGATATCTCATATCTTTGAGTTCTTCCCTGTTTCTCAAGCAGCTAGCAGAGATGAAGAAGGATAGAGTCATGGAGGTAGGCGATCTCATCCTTGCTTGCCCCTTCTTCTAGTGTGGGCAGAATTGTATCAAGGACATGTGTGATTTTCTCTGCTGTGAGAACAATTCTCAAATTATGGAGCCAATCTGTATAGTTTGGACCAGTGAGGTGGTTGGCATCAAGTATGTCACGTAGGGGGTTTGTGAGCGACATGTTTCTAACAAAACAAGATATATCAAAAAATAAATAACATACAGATTTTATAAAAAATACTAATTAACACGTGAGACGGAAGTCTCCGATAGACTCATAGTGGGGATCGGGATCCAATTAGCATCTTATTGCAACCTCGAGGGACTCGACCAATTACACTAAGCCCAAAAGGTAGGTAACTCTTGCCAATCATAACTCCTTGTGATTCCCATCATGTTCGGCCTCCGAATCATCATGGTCTTGAGGGACTCGACTAACCATGATATTTAGTTAAGTCATCACCATCGTTATAAGATGAGTCTAATTTGATGATAAGCCCTCGAGAGAGTCGACCAAGTATACCATGTCCTCAGGTGACTAGTGACATCTCTATATTGTAGGCAAGAACTCAATCAGATAGATAGGTGAGCCTCAAGGGACTCGACCAACTCAACCTATGTTGTGATTCAATTTCTTCCTATAATGATGGAAGGCTACGTAGGTCAATCTTATTGCCTCACGCTTACTGACTTAATATTATCATAGCAGGGGTTTTTGTTTTGTATCGGTCTCCTAATATGTCGTGTCATACACATATATATTTAATATATATCTATATCTCATGCAAATATATATATACATATATCTAGTAGGTGTATAACACATCACATATGCAAGCCACACCAGATGATCATAAACCATCACCTAATATGATTAAGCCTGAGCCAATGGGCCTAATCACTCACAATAGGATCTATGTGTGCATTGGCGCATCTCTATGCCCTATGATTGTTAATCTCATCATTATCGGTTCCATCAGATCGTTACATCACCATGCGTCATGATCTCCTGCCACTACATCGTGGGTCTTACTGTAACCTCCACGCTCCCACTACGCCTCTCCATGTAATTACAAATAATCACAGGCATGCAGACCCAATAATAAACGAGAAAAACGCAAGCTCATAGGCCCCAATAATAATAATAATCACAATTACACACATCACAACACATGGCTCAGGATCATCCATCCACATCATCCATTATATATACATCACATCATATATAGGATTACTAAATATATAATAATTAATTAAATTATTTAATTAATTATTTTTTGGAAATCAGAACATGTTTAAAATTTTCAGAATTGTCAAGGGCATTTTCATAATTCTGGATGAGAGGATAATCCTCGAAATTTCCAGAATTATCAAGGGTATTTTTGAAATTCTATATATAAGGACAGTTCTCAAAATTTTGAAAAATATTGAGGGCATTTAAGAAACTCTGTATAAAGGAGATAGAGCTGAAATTTCTTAAATTATGAGGGGCATAACCATCTTTTTCTCAAAAAGATGCCCTAACCCTCCTTCACCCTCACTGCATTGTCGTTGCTGCCCCTACGCAGGCGGCAGTTGCCCTTTGCGAGCCAGCAGCCGCCTTGCCAAGGGACGGCCACCCTTGCGACCGACGTCGCCCACCCTGCTGGTGACAGGGCTAGCCATAGGCGGCAACCCCTTGGGGGTTGGCTGTAGCCGACCATGCCCGCTCGTGGCTACCCCTTACGGGTTGTTGCCCCTACAGGCGGCCGCCCCTTACAGGGGGCCTAACCGCAGCCGACCGCCCCTTATAGGTACCCAGGCCATGACCGGCCGCCTCTACAGGGGCCTGGCAGTGGCCAGCCACCTCTGCATGTAGATAACATGCATGTGGCCGCCCCTCCCCCGCAGGCAGCGCCTACTTTCGCAGCTAATCATTACAACAAACACGTAGAATAGTTCTATGTGATTCAATTTCATCACATGCAGTTTAAAACTAGTTTTTCGCATGAAAACCTAGCTCTGATACCACTGTTGGGAAACCTTAGTGGGTGTATCACATACGCAGTGGAAACCAAAACAAAAACTAGTTTCCCACGCAGATCAAATCATCGTGCAAACTATTAGGGTCGCTAGAAAAACCACAAAAATAAAAAAAATCACGATGTGTGAGAGATTGATTTTACCTAGGGAGATCGTATATCCCTGTATTCCAGATCCGGATGGAGAAGATGAAGGAGGTCAAGCATCCTCCTCTCTAATAGTATCCACACGATAGATCTCTGTAGGAAACTCGTCCAATTTGATCTTGCAACTCTAGCTCAGAGGGAGAGAGGAGAATAGGAGGTGGTGGCTAAAGCTACTACCTATCAACTATGAGTCTCCCCTCCTATTTATAGAGAGCCACCAAAACCTTAGGGCTCCTTCCTTAGTGGGTATTGGATCTCCATCCAATAATTCATTAACCTTGCATTATTGGATCTCTATCCAATAATCTCCTTAGGCCTATAATTGGGCCTTAATCAAGGAGCCTATCAACATAGGATCTTATCTAATGAGAATAGGGGCTAATTGGATCTTTATCCAATCCTCTATTCACAGAAATATCCACCATATGTGTGTGACTCCCTAGGCCTGATACCGAGATGGCCCGTGAGTCACTCCCATTAGAACTCCTTTTGATATAGTGAATTATTATCCTCACAATAATTCACTCGACTCATCCACTATGGACATACTAGGCCACTATGCTATAGTCCCCAAATGGTACAGGGAGAATCAAATCCATCGGACCTGTCTATCTATAGTTACTATGTATATATAATCCCCCATCCAAATAATATCCTAGAGATCGTATATTGGATATGGTACTGTCAGATCACATACGGAATCAGTTTGTCTTGCTCTATTCGGGTTCTACTAGAGAACTCCTTCTCTCTTAATCTGAATGACCCTAGCTAGGGATTTGTCTGAGCAAGTATATATGGGATATTCCTCTCGTGATGCCGAGAGTGGATGATCCTCTATTGACACTCAATTACCTTCATAAGGTTGGCTACCAATCCCGATAACCAATTGTACCAAATCTGAAACTTTCCAAACCTGTAAGTTTGGCATCAAAGGAGTACTCATAAAAAGAATCCTTGGTGTCTCAAGTCTTAGGACCAGATACACAACTGGGACTATGGAATCGTTGTCTGACATTAGGCATCATTAACCATATAATATTCCATAAGTAGATCAATCAGTGAACTCATTCTCTAATGAGCACCTGTATTATATCCTTAGTGTCTCCACGCAAGTGGCTATGAGACCAGTCGTCTCCATCATATGAACGGGTATATAGTACACTGATCTGTCCAATTATCTCAATGTCCCTCTCGATTAATCTATGACCAGGATTATTTAGGATTTATATTTAAAGATGAATAGATCTTATTATTGTGATCTTATCACGATCCAATTCCCATTGCACAGAACCAAGGACGTCACAATATATATTCAATAAATAATATAATATGAGAATATGCCATTATTAATCATAAGTAAAAAGATTATGCAGTATGTCACACGTGTTATCACTCACGTGATTGGCTTATAAGGCACTTGTAACTAGCAGTATTTGAGTATTATAGATGTCTGATGGGGATCAGACATGTAGGTGATTAGGTCAAGTAGGAGATTGCTAGTTATAGATGCCCTATAAGCCAATCACATGAGTGATGGTACCTGTTACGCTGCAGCAATCTCTTTATATATTATTGGCATATTCTCATATATATATATATGTATTTTTATATATTGTGATGTCTCTAGATTTGTGCAATGAGAACCAGATCATGATGAGATCATGATGATGAGACTGATTCATTTTTAGACACAAATCCTAAATTGTCCTAGTCATAGGTTACTCGAGAGAGACATCTAAATAACCAGATAGACTAGTGTGTTGTATACTCGTCCATATGATAGAGGCAGCTGGTCTTATAGTCGCTTGTGTGGAGACACTAGAGATATAGTGTAAGTGCTCATTGGAGAATGAGTTCACTGACTGATCTGCTTATGGAATGCTGTATGAATGATGATATCTAATGTTAGATAGTGATTCCGCAGTCCCAATTGTGTACTTGGTCCTTTGACTTGAGACACTAAAGATATCTTGTATAAGTACTCCTTTTTTTATGCCAGTCTTACATGTTTGGAAAGGATCCAGATCTGGTATAACTAGTTATCAGGATTGGTAGCCAATCATACGAATGCAATTGTGTGTCAACAAAGGATCATCCACTCTCTAGTATCATGGGAGGAATATCCCATGTGCTCACTCAAACAAAATCCCTAGCCAGGGTCGTTTGGATTAAGAGAGGAGTTCTCTATGAGAATCTGATTAGAGCGAGATATAAAAGGATTATGTATGAGGCCTGATAGTATCTATGCCCAATATACGGTCTCTGGGATATTAGTTGGATGAAGGACTATAAGTACATGATAATTGTGGACAGAGAGGTTTGATGGATATGATCCCCCTATACCATATGGGGATTGTAGCGTAGTGGCATAGTACGACCATAGTCGTTGAGTCAAGTGAATTATTATGAGATAATAATTCACTAGATCAGAAGGAGTTCTGATGGGTACGACTCACGACCAGCTCGGTATCGAACCTAAAGGGTCACACATATATAGTAGACATGACGATAGGTAGAGATGTGAATATGAGATATTCTTAGTGATCCTGATATTGATAAGATTGGATGAGATCCAATCTAGATAAGATCCAATGGTATAAGGAATATTCTATGAATATTTTATCTGGATAAGATCCAAGAATATTCTAAAAATATTCTAAGAATATACTATGAATATTCTATCTGATAAGATCCAAGAATATTTTAGGAATATGCCATTTGGATAAGCACATTTAGATAAATATCTAATGTAAACGGTAACAAATCGGCATCAGGAATATACTTTTCATCTCTATAAATAAGGGGTGCCCTTGAGTTTATAGGCTATGAACTTTTGGGTTCAGCTTTTCCTATTTCTCCTCAGTGCTTTCTCTTCCTCCTTGTTGAGAGTGTGGAGAGGTTGATCCTACCACTGAGGTGCCATCACAGTGTCTATTGTGTGGATATTGCTAGAGATGATCACGCGAGTATTCCTTCGACATCTTCATCGGATCTAGAAGATTCAAAGACACGATCTCTTCAAGTAACACATCATTTTATTTTATGCAAATTTTAGGAGGGTTTTTGGATTCTTCGAACACCAATCATCGTATAATGATAAAAATAATCGATTTTAAGAATCTGGGATTTGAATTTGCTTCAGCTGTGCATCCTAGAATACCCGACAAGAGGCGCTAGGAGACTCCCATCCCATAAGGATTCCTCCCTAACCCCCCCTAACCCTAGCCAACCATTTCTTTACTAGGGGTGGCGGCTAGATTAGGGTTTATTACATTAATGACTTAATTGACTCTAATCCGTATCCAACTCTGACTCCTAATCAGACTCATGTTCAGCCGAATCCTAACCCTACTAGGATTTGGGTTGATTTATTACAATAGACTAAAATCTTCTCCTAGCTGACCTAATGTCTGGTTTAGGTTAGCCACTAAGGCCCAATTTAAGGACTCGACTCAATCGACTAAGACCCAACTCAGCTAGGGTCCTAACACTTCTATTCCTTATTTGTTCTTTTGATAAGCTCTGAAATAATTCATACACCTTTGATATGCTTCAAAATATGTTTATGCTTTGGATATGCTACAAAATATTTTATATACCATTGATATGCTTTGAAACGTTTCATACACTATTGATTTGTTCCAAAATATTTTATTTTCTTTTGATATGCTTCAAGACATTTTATACAGTATTGATATGCTCTAAAATATCCTATGTGCTATTGATATGCTCCGAAATACTTCTTACATGATTAATATGCTCCAATTTACTCTTTATTCCATTTGTCACGAATCAAATATGTTTTGAATGAAATGACAACTGTAATTCTATATATAATGAGCCGATATCCATGAATTCTTGTATATCTGCCTCATATTATGATATCAAGTTTGTTTGAAATCATCATCTCTTGTCATATATATGTTTGTTACTTACTGAGCTTTGTAGCTCACTTCCTTACTATATAAACTTTAGGTTACCTTATCACTCACTAGAGTGTTAAAATTGTCCTGAGGTACTAAAAAGCTATATAAATTTTGGGCAAGACTTGTTGGGTAATAAATTATGGTTGTTATATAAGTATATTTTGTTTGTAATAAAATGTTGTCGATGAATTTGAACTGATGTATCATGTAAAAGCTTTAAATGATCTCTCACATTTGAAATTTTATAATGTTAAGTTTAGTCTACGATGACATGAAATTGTGATAATTGTTGGTTTTATGATTGTAAAGATTCTCACAGTTGTGAATTTATAAGCATGGTTAATATTTATTAAGTTGGCTTTAGATTTCATAAATGTTTGATTAATGCAATAGATGTCAATTTTGAAGTTTGAATGTTTCTCAATATCCTTGAATGTTAGTTTGGATCCTAGATTTGGATTGTGATGAATTATAAAATTATCGATTTTGAGATAGGGTCACACATTTGAATGTGATAATTCAGGGGGCGTGACAGGTTTCAATGTAATATCCTTATTATTCTTTAAAAGGTTTTCCTCTTATTCATCATGTGCTTTACAAGTTATTTCATAGGTCATTAAAGATTCTATGAGTTCATCTATAGGAATATTGCCCTTAGCTTCTTGAATTGTTATTACTTTTGGATTGTAACATTTTGGAAGAGATCTTAAAATTTTATTTATCAATTCAAGGTTAGTATAATTCAAGATTAGTATAGAATTTACCAAGAGCTTTCAAACCATTTATAACATTCCTAAAATTGGTGTATATATCACCAATGGTTTTGCCTGGCTTCATTTTAAATAGTTCATAACTATGTACCAAAAGATTAATTTTTTATTCTTCATAATTAAACTCATTTTTATCTGATGCACAAAAGAAGACATTTATAGCTTTAGCATTTAAAGAAAATATTTTCTTTTCAAAATCATTCTATTCATTCATTCGATTAGAAGATTTTTTAAAATCACATTCAACGATATTCTATAAATCAAAATTTATAGAAATCAAGAAAATTCTCATTCATTTTTTCCAATTAGTGTAGTCCGTTCCATTAAATATAGGAGGATGAGTGATAGAGTCACCCTCATGATTGCTAGAAAAAGTCATCAAAATTCACTTGAGTATTAATCTAACTAAGAAAACTTGGTTCTAAAACCAACTGTTAGAATCATAATGTCACTAAGAGGGAGGAGGACCACTAAGAGGGAGGAGGAGGAGGAGGAGGAGGAGGTGGGGGGATGGGGTGGGTGGGTTGGATGGTTGGAGGGTGGCGGGTGGATTAATGTTATCATAAAAAGGTTCCGATTCAAAAAAAGTTTGAATGAAAATATAAATCAAAAATACGTTTAACAAAGAGTGCAAGTGAGGATAGTGAGTGAAGTAAATTAGTAAGCAATAATGAAGCAAATCAAGAAAGAAAATGTAAATCAATTTATAGTGGTTCGGTCATTTCGACCTACGTCCACTCTTGATTTCTCTTCTCTTGAGGCCACTAGTTTTCACTATACAAACTTCACAAACTCTTTCACACAAAACCTCACACCTCCGTAGAATAACTACTAAACTTGAGGAAGAGACTCAAACAATTTCAAGAGTTTATAACACTTTAACCTCAAGGATTCTTTCTCTTTTCACCTTTTTCTTTTGCACTTACTCATGTTCTATTAAGAAAGAATGAGTGGGGTATTTATAGACCCCCAAAAGCTTTAGAATTAGAGCCAAAATTTTAAATCCTCGAATTTTTAGGGTACTAGCAATACCACCACTGGCACCGAGCGGTACTACCACCGAGCATAGCCTCGGAATCTGGGCTCTGATGGTACTACCATTGGACTAGGCGATACCATAGCCCCAGTCCCACGTCTGCTTCAATAATTTGCCATCCAATGGTTTAAGTCCATGATCAAAGTTTTTCCTGCATTACTTATCTTGAAAGTATATTATTTCATAAATTCTTTAATTGATTAATCTCAAAATCTGGGATTCAACAATATTATCATTGCAAGCCCAAATATTCAACCAAGCTTCAAATTTTAAAATAAATAATAACTAATAAAAGTTAGGCATGAGTCACTACTAATAAAAGGTTATAAGTCTCTTCATTCAACACATAAGCTAGGCATGAATTGCTATTTCTCTTGTTTTGTCATCGACACAGATACTAATTACTTCTTCTCCTTTCTAAAATATAATGCACACAACATGAATACAAAAAATTCATAAATCTCAAATCATAAACATTGAGAAGTTAAGTGAAAGATCATGATTTATTGGATAAATCTCCTCTTTAGTAAATAGCAAAAAGAATAATAGGAGAACAAACAATAATAAATCTTAAGTTATAAACATCGATAAGTGAAATCATGATTTGTTTGAATAAATCTCCTTCTTAGTTATTAGCTAAAAGAAAGAATAATAGAAAAATGAATAGCAAAAGTTCCAGATTCATACAAGATAAATCTCAAGTTATAAATATCAAAAAGTCAAATGAAAGATCATGATTCATTTGAATAAATCTCCCTTTTTTATTCATTAGTGAAAAGTAAGAATCATAGGAGAATGAATACAAAATAAATCTCAAATCATGAACATCGAGAAGTTAAGTGAAGGATTATGATTTAATTAGATAATTTCCTCTTTAGCAAAGAGAAAAAATCATACAAGAACAAATAGTAAAAGGTCCTGATTCATATATTTGAATAAATATTTTTTAATCAAGAGTGAGTTTGAATACCTTTTGATATATATACAATAATTAGCTCCTTCAAATGTGCATCTATATACTTATATTCCTAAGGTAAAGTTTCTTTGGAAGTAGATCTATCCAAGTTATTTTAGAGAGGAGAATTCTCATGCAAATAAAATTCAAAAATCATCACCAAAATCAATTTTCTTATCTTTAAAAAATTTATTGAAAATAATGTAGATAGATTCCTATAAAATTAAAATTGTTAGGATAGAAATCTACACTAAAAAAGAAGGGGGGGGGGGTGGTTCAAATAGTGCTTTTGATAAAATGATGTCAATTTAAAATTTTATTCGATAAACCTTGTATTAGAAATGTGTTTAAACATAGAGACATTTGGAAGTGTACAAGTAAATGTAGTAGATAGTTAATAAGAAAGCAATAATAATGAAGAGTATAAAAGGAAATGCATATAGAGTATAGAGTGGTTTGGTCCATGTGACCTATGTCCACTTCTGATTCCTCCTCCGTCAAGGTCATCAGCTTCCACTATTGCTCTTCTTTCAATGGGTGAAGATCAACCACCCTCTTATAGTTTTATTCTCCTTTTCGTAGGTTTAGAAGATAACATTTACAATTTTTTCAGCCCTCCCTTACACAGAAATCGCACTTAAAAGAAGAGAAGAGGAACTCTCAAGGAATTACAACAGAGTTTTTACAAGTTTTCATTCAACGTTCTTGCTATCCCAACAAGAATACCTAAGATATTTATAGACCACAATTGACTTCACAAATTAGAGTAAAAGAATCAAACACGCTGAGAAACATAGCCCAAGTTTCTAGCTTTAGCCCAAATTAAAGCACAAAATAAGACATTCATAGCTTTAGCATTTAAATAAAATATTTTCTTTTCAAAATCATTCTATTCATTCATTCGATTAGAAGATTTTTGAAAATCACATTCAACGACATTCCATAAATCAAAATTTATAAAAATAAAAAAAATTCTCATTCGTATTTTCCAATTAGTGTAGTCCGTCCCACTAAACATAAGAGGACAAGTGATAGAGTCACCCTCGTGATTGCTAGAAAAAGCCATTAAAACTCACTTGAGTGTTAATCCAACTAAGAGAACTTGGTTCTGATACCAACTATTAGGATCATAATGTCACTAAGAGGGGGGAAGGGGGGAGGGTGGGGGGTGGATTAGTGCTATCGCAAAAAGGTTCTGATTCAAAAAAATTTTGAATGAAAATATGAATAAAAAATATGTTTAACAAAGAGTGCAAGTGAGGATAGTGAGTGAAGTAAATTAGTAAGCAATAATAAGGCAAAGCAAGAAAGAAAATGTAAATCAATTTATAGTGGTTCAGTCATTCCGATCTACGTCAACTCCTGATTCCTCTTCTCTCGAGGCCACTAGCTTTCACTGCCGATCTGTGTTTTAACTAGTGAAAATCAACTATCTTTATTACAACCCTTTTCCTTTTACTAGGCTTAGGAGAGAACCTCTACACAAACTCTTTCACACAAGACCTCACACCTCGGTAGAATAATAGTTAAACTCGAGGAAGAGACTAAAACAGTTTCAAGAGTTTACAACACTTTAACCTCAAGGATTCTTTCTTTTTTTACCTTTCTCGTTTGCACTTACTCATGTTCTATCAAAAAAGAATGAGTGGAGTATTTATGGACCCCCAAAGGCTTTACAATTGGAGCTAAGATTTTAAATTCCTAAATTTTTGAGGTACTAATAGTACCACTACTAGCGTCGAGTGGTACTACCATTCAACATAGCCCTAGAATCTGGGCTCTGATGGTACTACCAATGGACTAGGCGGTACCACAGCCCTAGTCCAATGTCTGCTTCGATAATTTGCCATCCAATGGTTCAAGTCCATGATCAAAATTTTTCCTGCATTACTTATCTTCAAAGTATATTATTTTATAAATTCATTAATTGATTTAATCTCAAAATCCGGGATTCAACAATCTTATTATTGCAAACCCAAATATTCAGCCAAGCTTAAAATTTCAAAAATAATAATAACTAATAAAAGTTAGGCATGAGTCACTACTAATAAAAAGTTATAAGTCTCTTCATTCAACACATAAGATAGGCATGAATCGCTATTTCTCTTGTTTTGTCATCGACACAAATATGAATTACTTCTTCTCCTTTCCAAAATAGAATGCACACAACATAAATACAAGAAAGTCATAAATCTCATATCATAAACATTGAGAAGTTAAGTGAAAGATCATGATTCATTGGATAAATCTCCTCTTTAGTAAATAGCAAAAAGAATAATAGGAGAACAAATAGTAATAAATCTCAAGTTATAAACATCGATAAGTGAAAGTCATGATTTGTTTGAATAAATCTCCTTCTTAGTCATTAGCGAAAAGAAAGAATCATAAGAGAATGAATAGCAAAAGTTCCAGATTCATACAAGATAAATCTCAAGTTATAAATATCAAAAAGTCAAATGAAAGATCATGATTCATTTGGATAAATCTCCCTTTTTACTCATTAGCAAAAAGTAAGAATCATAGGAGAATGGAATATAAAATAAATATCAAATCATGAACATCGGGAAGTTAAGTGAAGGATCATATTCGATTGGATAATTTCCTCTTCAGCAAGGAGAAAGAAGCATACGAGAATAAATAATAAAAGACCATGATTCATATATTTGAATAAATATTTTTTAATCAAGAGCGAGTTTGAATAACTTTTGATATATGTCCAATAATTAGTTCCTTCAAATATGCATCTATATACTTATATTCCTAAGGTTAGGAGATCAACTATCCTCTTATAGTTTTATTCTCCTTTTCATAGGTTTAGGAGATAACCTTTACAATCTTTTTAGCCCTCCCTTACACAGAAATCACATTTAAAGAAAAGGAGAGAAATTCTCAAGGAATTATAATAGAGTTTTCACATATTTTCATTCAACTTTCTTACTATCCAATAAGAATACCTAAGATATTTATAGACCACAATTGGTTGCATAAATTAGAATAAAAAAATCAAACACTATGAGATTTTGGTGTACGGGTGGTATCACCACTAGCATCGATGGTACCACCATCAAACATAGCCCAAGTTACTAGGCACGGGCAATACCACTACCCGAAATAGGCGGTACTGCCACAAGCTGGTGGTCCTACCACCGGTAGCCAATGGTACCACCACCCAGGATTCTTGGAAAAGTGTTTTTTAGTAATTTTTTGTATTTATGTTATACCATCTCTTGGCCTGGTTGTACCTCCTTTTAGGTCAACAAAATGAGCCTCCTAAGAGGCTAAAATTAGCCTTAATTAAGGTTTAATCAAGGCCCAATGGGCTCTTAATTGAGTTAGTAGGATTTCTCCCAAAACTAACTTAAATTGAAACTCTAATTATGATAGTTAAGGCTAAAACAATTATAACGCAAACTATTGATGATCTTTCTGTGAACTTCCAATGAACCCCTGACAAACTTTCGGCAAACTATTGATGATCTTCTAGCAAACTTCTATCGCATCTGTCTAAACCTTCGGCATATCCCCCGATTCTTCTGACCTAATGCTTGATCTTTGATTCTAGTCCAACGTCTGATTCTTCTTTAATTGTTTTTGTCTTTTCAATATCATAATTAATCTTGTATCATTTTTCTCAACATATAGGTTAGATCATAGATTCATTAATTGATTTCATCATCAAATCTAAGATTCAATAATCTTCTCCTTTTTATGATGACAATCAATTGATGACAAAGTTAACCTTAACTCCCCCTATCTATATGTCATATCGAGATAAGGCAAACTTGAATTCAAAATGAATTGTAACCTTCGAATTCAAGTGAAACAATTTTGATCATAGTGATCATATGCAATATGTCATATCAAAATTTCATACATTATGCATCATCATAGTTTTAAATCATCAAAGTATAACATGCATAATTATTTGATGTATGATACCAGAAACAAATCAACATCACTTTGGGCATAACATAAATGATACTAAAACATTAAAATTTTTAACCATTTTAGGCATAATACCATTTATTACTTCATGATACCAAACGTTCATAATTTCTCCCCCTTTGTTGTCAACAAAAAGGAGAAACGTTCAACAAATATTTAAACCACGTAAATAAGTATTTTAGCAAGTTTTACATCACTTTTAGAATATGCAAGCTAGCTTGTTTTTAAGATGTGAAGTTAATCAAAATTTTGGCTTCATGAGATGTCAAGATACCAACTTTTGCTTCTTGAAATGGGCAAACTAGCACTTCTCTTTAGATGTGCATGCACTTTTGATTCTCTTGAGATGTGCAAGCTAGTATTTTAGCTTTTTTTGAGTTGCTAGCAAGTTTCTTTCTTCCCTTTATTAAAAAGTAAGAAGACGAAGAAGAAAGGAGGAATTCATTCATCACATTAATCACATCATAATTATTGAAAGTCCATGAATCAAAGCTCTACCTTTGTAAATAGAAAGAGGGAGGATTCATAAAAAATAGTCATCACATAAAGATCAAGTATAGCAAAAGTCCAAGAATCAAATTTCTTCTTATATAAATTGCAAGGGGAAGGAATCATAGGAAATAATCATCACATAAAAGATCAAGTATACCAAAAGTCCATGAATCAAATTTGTTCCTTCGCAAATTGCAAAAAGAAGGTATGATAGGAAATGATCTCGAAAGAAAACTCCATTTACAAAAATGAGAAATCTAAAGAAAAAAAATATATAAGAGGAACTTATGCATTCAGAAGATTTAACATGCTTAATTCTCTTCTAATAAAACCAAATTATTTCTCATTTAATGGCTTTGTAAAAATATCAACTAATTGATATTTTATATCAATAAATTATAAAGATATATTATGGTTATTGATATGATCTATAATAAAATGATGCCTAATTTCAATATATTTAGTTCTAAAGTGCTGAATGAGATTTTTTATTAAACATATTGTACTAGCATTATCGCATTTCATAGGAATATTTTTCAAATGAATTGCATAATCTTTGAAAGTGTTTTTCATCCAAATAACATGTGCACAAGATTCACTACTAGTTACAGGTGCCCTGCAAGCCAATCACGTGAGTTGTTATGTAATTTTTTTTCTTATGATTATTATTGGCATATTATCATATTATATTATTTATTACATATATATATTGTGATGTCCTTAATTATGTACAATGGGAATCAAATCGTTATGAGATCACGAAAAGGAGATAGATTCATCTTTAAACATAAATCTCAAATAATCCCGGTCATAGGTTACTCAAGAGGGACATCGAGATAACCAGACAGACTAGTGTACTGTATACCCATCCATATGATAAAGTGGCTCGTCTCAAGGCTACTTATGTGGACACACTAAGGATACAGTACATGTGCTCATTGGAGAATAAGTTCACTAATTGATCTGCTTATGGAATGTTATATGATTAATGATATCTAATATCAGACAATGATGTCATAGCTCTACTTGTGCATTTCGTCCTTAGACTTGAGACACCAATAATGTATTATTTGAGTACTCATTTGATGTCGAACTTACAGGTTTAAAAATTTTCAGATCTGGTAAAATCGGTTATCAAGATTGGTAGCCAATCTTACAAAGGTAATATTGGAGTATAGAGTTTACCTAGTTCATTATATTGGTAGCCAATCTTACGAAGGTAATACTTGGTAACAACTTCGTACTCATACTTCATTACATCCTATATTCGGGGAATATAAGAATGAGGTAGAGAATAATATTAGAAAGAGTATTAAGACTCGTTGATTAGATCAAGGAGAAGAATACTTTAGTATGGAGTTCACCCAATTCCTCAGGGACCATGGGATTCTACCCTTGTGGATACCTCCTCATACATCTTAGCTCAATGGTGTATTAGAAAGGAGGAATCACACATTGTTAGACATGGTGTGGTCTATAATGAGTTTCGCTGACCTACTAGTCTACTTCTGGGGATACGCCCTATAGGTCGTAGCTTACTTTTTAAATATAGTTTCATTAAGAGTCGATAGTATCTATACCATATGAGATATGGAAAGGAAAGATGCCCGATCTTAAGGTGGATAAGATTTGGGGCTATCCTGTCCACGTTAAAAGACATAACTCTGAAAGTTGGAACCAAGGATGGAACGATGTATGTTCGTGGGATACCCTAAGGAGACTTTGGGGTATTACTTTTATTATCTTGAGGATCGAAAAATCTTTGTTGCTACGAGAGTTGTGTTTCTTAAGAAGGAACACATTCTTAGTAGAAACAATTGGAACGAGAACTTAACTTAAGTACCATTTGAGAGTCTGAGTCTGTTTAGGTACCTAGCACACAAGTTCAAACTTTATGCAGGTCTAGTAGAGTATCTCACCCTCCTAAAAGGTATGTGGGACATCAGTAGAGAGGACTCTCAGGATATTGATCCTTAAACCTATAAAGAGTCTATTTTGAGTATAGACTTCTGGAAGTGGCAAGAAGTCATGAATTCTGAGATAGATTTTATATACTCCAATAAGGTTTGAAATCTTGTGGATGTTTATGAGGGAATCGTACACATCGACTGCAAATATATCTTCAAGAAGAAGATCGAAGGTGATTGAAAGGTAGACCTATAAGCCAAGGTTGGTAGCTAAAGGATATCATCAAAGGCAAGGAGTTAACTATGACAAAACCTTTTCACTCGTAGCCATACTTAAATTTATTAGAATTCTTTTGGCTATTGTAGTACACTATGACTGAGATCTGGTAGATGGATGTAAAAATGATATTCCTTAATGGCAACCTTGAGGAGGAGGTGTATATGATATAGCTATAGGGATTCGTATCTGCAGAGAGTCTAGATAAAGTGTGCATGTTGCTTAGCTCCATTTATAAATTGAAACAAGCTTCCCGAAGTTGGAACATAAGATTTGATGAGGCAATAAGATCTTATGACTTCGTTAAGGATGAAGATGAGCCTTGTGTATACAGGAAGGTAAGTGGGAGTGCTATCACATCTTGATGCTATATGTGGATGACATCCTAATCATTATGAATGATGTAAGAATGCTCTCCACAGTTAAGGCTTGATTATTTGAAAATTTCTCTATAGAGGACTTAGGGGAAGCATTCTATATTTTGGGGATCTGGATCTATAGAGATAAATCCAAGATGATTCTTGGCTTATCCCAGTCCAAGTACATAGACTCCATTGTCAAAAGATTTGGCATAGAAAATTCTAAGCGATGTCTTATACCAATAAGACATGGAATATTACTTTCTAGTAGTATATTACCAAAGACTCCTAAAAAAAGGGCAAATATGAATATAATACCCTATGCCTTAGCGATAAAGTCTATTATGTATTCTATGCTATGTAGTAGGCCTTATATAATGTATACTTTGAGTGTCATAAGTAAGTATTAGGCAGATCCAGCTTTAGAATACTGGAAGGCAATAAAGTATATTTTTAAATACTTGAGAAGGACTAAGGATTTTTACTAGTATATGGAGGAGGTAACCTCTTGGTTGAGGGCTACATAGATTCAAGTTTCTAATTTGACATTGATGATAGCAAGTCAAACTCAGGGTATATTTTCACCTTGAATGGAGGAGCAGTAAGCTTGAAGAGTTCAAAGTAAGATACTATTGTTGAATTAACCACAAAGGCAGAGGATAATATTGTAGCAGAAGCAACAAAGGAAGGGGTGTGGATAAAGATGTTCATCTAAGATTTGGGAGTCATACCGAACAACGTGAAGCTGATTTCAAACAAAAACCCAAGTCTCATCAGAAGTCTAAACACATTTTGAGGAGGTTTTATCTAATCAAAGAGATCATAACCCATAAAGATATAGCAACGAGAAGAGTTCTATTCAAAGATAACATTGCAGACCCAAGCCACTGGCTCAGATAGTATTTGAGCATCACAAGGATCTGATGGGTATCAGACATATAGGTGATTGGTTTTAAGTCAAGTGGGAGATTACTGGTTACAAGTGCCCTGCAAGCCAATCATATGACTAATGACATGTAACATGCTGCACAATCTTTTTTACTTATGATTATTATTAGTATATTCTCATATTATATTATCTATTGTATATATATATATATATTATTATGTCCTTGGTTTTGTGCAATGGAAATTAAATCGTGATAAGATCAATTCACTTTTAGACATAGATTCCAAATAATCCTGGTCATAAGTTACTCGAGAGGGGCATCAAGATAATCGAACAAATCAATGTATTATATACCCATCTATATGATAGAGATAATTGGTCTCATAGCCACTTATCTGAAGACACTAAGGATACAGTATAGGTGTTTATTGGAGAATGAGTTCACTGATTGATCCACTTATGGAATGTTGTATAGTTAATGATACCTAATGTCAGACAACGATTCCATAGTCCTAGTTGTGCATCTAATCCATAGACTTGAGATACCAAGGATGCCTTGTTTAAGTACTCTGACACTGAATTTACAAGTTTGAAAAGTTTTAGATCTGATACAATCAGATATCGAGATTGGTAACCAACCGTACGAAGGCAATTGAGTGTCAATAAAAAATCATCCACTCTCAATATCATGAGTGAAATATCCCTTATGTGCTTGGTTAAACAAATCCGAAAGAATCCAATTAGAGCGAGACTTAGATGGATTCTATATATGGTCTGACAATACCATATCCAATATATGATCTTTAAGTTATCAGTTGGATGAGAGACTTTAGATACACGGTAACGTTGATCGATGGGTTCGATGGATTCGATCCCTTTGTACCATTTGTGGACTATGGCATAGTGACTTAGTACATCTATAGTGCATAAATCGAGTGAATTATTATGAGGATAATAATTCACTATATCAAAAGGAGTTCTGATAGGAGTAACTCATGACCAGCTCAGTATTGGGCCTAGAGGGTCACATACATATGGTGGATGCTTCAACAAATAGAGGATTAGATATGAGTTATCTAATTAGTCTCTGTTCTCAACAGATGAGACCCTATATTGATTGGCTCCTTGCATGAGGCCCAATTAGAGTCCAAAGAAGATTCTTGGATAAAGATCTCATATTTCAATGTCAGTGGATAATTTGATGGAGATTCAATACCCACTGAGGCAGAATCCCTTAGTTTTTTTTTTGTGGCTCTCTATAAATAGGAAGGGTAGCGTACAGAGGTGATAGGCTACACCCTTAGCCGCCCCTCCTATTCTCCTTCTCTCTCTCACCTTCTCAGCTGACTAGCCCCTCTCAGGCATAAGAGATAGCGAAGAAGATAGAGTATCTTCTTCTAAGTTTGTTGCGAGAAGCTACGTAAGAGTTGCGAGACTTAGGGCTACGATTTGAGGAGTATCACTGTGATCCATCGTGTGGATACTGCTAGAGAGGAGGACACTTGATCTACTTTATCCTCTCTATCAGGATCTGAAAAAATAAGGATATATGATCTCTATAAGTAAATAGTCTTAAACATGATATAGTTTTTTGGTTTTACGATTTTTCTTGCACTAATCTTAGTACGATGATTTTGATCTACCTAGGAACTCGATTTTGTTTTAATCTTCCACTGTGCATGTGATGCTCCCACTTGGCTTCCTAGCATGCACCTACTGCTATATACTTTGCTTCGGCTATAGATAATGCAACCGAATTTTTTTTCTTGGAAGACTAGGAGACAAGTGCATGGCCTAGGAGTTGGCATGTTCCTGATGTGTTTTTTTTATATATATATTCTAGATCCAGCAAAGTCTACATTGGCATAGGTAATTAATTCAAAATTTTAGATTTTAAATACCATAATCCTAGATTAAAAGTTTCTTATTTAAATCCTTTTAACAGCTTTAAAGTGAGATTGCTTGGGATTAGATTAAAATCTAGTACAAAGTCTAACACTAAACATAATATCAGGTCTAGCGATAGTAAGGTACACTAAACTGCCTATCATACCTCTATAAGTCTTTTGATCAAAACCTTCACTTTCATTGTCCAAATCTAACTTTGTAGAGGTGCTCATAAGTGTGTTTGTAGCCTTAGAACTATCCATAATAAATCATTTCAACAAATCCAAAGTATATTTATATAAAAATACCATCCTTCAATTACTTGATTTATAATCTAAAGAAAAAAGTTAATTTGCCCATTAAGCTCATTTCGAATTCTTAGCTCGTAGTTTTGGTGAAAGATTCACACAAGGATTCATTAGAAGAACCAAAGATAATATCATTAATATAAATTTGAATAATAAAAAAATTATTTTTAAAATAATTAATAAATAATAGGGTATCGACCTTACTTTTTAAAAAATTATTTTGAATAAGAAAAGAGCTAAGTCTCTCATACCAAGCCCTAAGGCTTGCTTTAATCCATAACGAGCCTTAGATAATTTGAAAATATGATTTGGAAAAAGATCATTTTCAAATCCAGGTGGTTGTTTAGCATAAACTTCTTTAGTAATGAAACTATTAAGAAATACACTTTTAACATCCATTTGAAATGGTTTAAAATTTTTAAGACAAGTATAGGTAAGGACATTCTTATGGCTTCAAGTCTAGCTACAGGAGTAAAGGTTTCTTAATGATCAATACCTTCTTCTTGGTTGAAACCTTTAGCCACTAATCTAGCCTTGTTCCAAACCATGATACCAAATTCATCTTACTTATTTTTAAAGACCCATTTATTACCAATTACAAGATGGTCACTAGGTCTAGAAACAAACATCCATACCTTATTTCTATCAAATTGATTTAACTCCTCATGCATTACAAGAACCCATGATTCATCTTATAGAACATCGTCAATGTATTTTGATTTAATCTGAGATAGAAAGACGGTATTAGCACATAAATTCTTAAATGATGAATGAGTTTGAATATCTTTTGATGTGTTTCCAATTATTAACTCCTTAGGATGAGTATTTACATACTTCCATTCCTTGGGTAAAGATTCCTTGGAAGTAGATACATCCACATTGTTTTGGAGAGGAAAATTTTTATTTAAATTTAAAGTACCAAAATCAAAATCATCATCAAAATTAATTTTCTTCAATTCGGAAACCTTATTAAAAATAATATGGATGGATTCCTCAATAACTAAAGTTCTTTTATTAAAGACACAATAAGCTTTTGAACTTGAGAAATAACCAAGAAATGTGCCTTCATCAGATTTTGCATCAAACTTTCCTAAGGCATATTTTTCATTCAAAATAAAATATTTACAATCAAAAACTTTAAAATATAAAATATTAGATTTTTTCTTATTCTACAATTCATAGGAAGTTTTAGAAAGTAGTGGTCTTACAAGATCCTTATTCATGATATAGCCGTGTTAATGGCTTCGACCCAAAAATATTTGGGTAGGTTATGTTCATTTAACGTGGTTCTTGTCGTCTCTTGTAAACTATTATTTTTTTTCTCTCAACAACTCCATTTTGTTGTAGATTTATTGGAGTGAAGAAGTTGTGGTTATACCTATTTAACTCACAAAAATATTAAAAATTATGGTTTTTAAATTCACCACCATTATCACTTTGAATATATGAAATCATAAAACCCTTTTTATTTTGAATCAATTTACAAAATTTTAAAAAGCTTTTAAAGCAATCACTTTTATATTCCAAAAAATACGTCCAAGTAAATCTACAATAGTCATCTACGATTAAAAAAATATATTTACTACCTCTTAGACTTGTGATGTTTATTGGTCCAAATAAGTCCATATGTATTAATTGTAGTAGTCTAGAGGTGCTTACTTGATTCTTAGATTTAAAACTACTTTTCGTTTATTTACCTAGTTAACATGTGTCACAAATTTTATCTTTTACAAACTTAATTCTAGGCATGTCTCTTACAAGTACTTTTATTGTTATTTGGGTAATCAGTTTCATGCTTACATGACCTAATCTTCTATGCCAAAGCCATGCATCATCGTTTTAAAGCCGAAATCAAGTTTCATTATATAAGTCATCAAGATTAATAGTGTACATGTTATTGGTTCTTAAGGCAATCATTAATTTATTTTTATGAGGTATTTCTATAACACAAGCATTAGATTCAAATTTTATGGTATAACCATTATCACATAATTGACTAATGCTTACTAGATTGTGTTTTATGCCATCATACTAGTAAGACAACTTCAATCAAAAGGTTAGATTTGTTATATTTCCTTTCCAAATAATTTTTCCTTTGTTGTTATCTCCAAAGGTAACAGACCCTCCGTTTCGGCTTGTGAGATTTAAAAATTATGATGGATCTTCGATCATGTTTCTTGAGCATCCACTATCAAGATATAATTTTTTACTCCTAACTTTTGTTTCGGAACATACCTATAGAATGAAAGGTTTTACGTTAAATGGGTCCTTCATTGTTGGATCTGTCATTTTTGATCTTTTGCATTAAGTCATTGATTGTTCCTTCAGGAACCCAAACTAATTTATGTGATTTATAATTTTTGTAAAAACATGTATAGGCATAATGACAAAATCTTTCATAAAAGTTACATTTATCTTTGTGAGGAATATGTAGTGTGGAGAATTTTACAAATTTTATTGGCTTTGGTTGAGTATTACTACCTATATAACATATTCCTTCCTTTTTATAGACACTACCTTGGTTGGCGAGAATCATGTTTACAGATCTATTTCTAATTTTAAACATATCTAAGGTTTGTTGTAATGACATATTTTCCCTTTTTATTTATCTAAACTTTCACATTTAGAGCAGGGAGTATTATGATATTGATGTTTTATGCAAAGTTTCAAATTTACTAGTAAGTAATACATTATCCATTTCAAGTGATTAATAATTTTTACTAATCTTTTTAAACTCATCAAACAATTCATGAAAAGCATTAAGTAATTCATCAAAAATAAAAGAAGCTTCGGGTGAGTCATATACCTCATTATTAAGAGCCATTAATGTGTAGTTTGCCACTTCATCTTTTTTGTGCTCTTCATCTTCTAATGAGCTCGAATCATCCTAAGTTACCTTGAATGCCTTCTTCTTCTTTTGAGTTGATAACTTTTTCTTCAATTGTGAGCATTCATTTTTGAAGTGCTTTGGCTTCTTACATTCGTAACAAATTATAATATTTTTTATTTATTTTATTCTTATAATTTATATTTTTTTATAAATTTCATAAGTCTTGTTGTTAGAAGTGCAATGTTATTATCCTCATCACTCGATGAGTCTTCGGTGTAATATCCTTCCTGTTCTTTAGAAGGTTTTTCTCTTATTTGTCATGAGCTTTACAAGTCATTTCGTAGGTTATCAATGTCCCTATAAGAAAATTATTCAAATCTTTTGCCTTTTGTATGGTAGTTACTTTTGGATCCTAGCATTTAAGTAAAGATCTTAAAATTTTATTTATAAATTCAAGGTTGTATAAGATTTACCAAGAGATTTCAAACTATTGATGACATCCGTAAATCAGGTGTACATATCACTAATGGTTTTACTTAGCTTAATTTTAATAAGTTCATAATTATGTACTAAGAGATTAATTTTTTATTCTTTTACTCTATTTGTGCTATCGTGTGTAACCTCTAGTGTGTGTCATATATCATATGCAGAATCACATGTAGAAACATGGTTAAATTCATTTTTTTCCAAGGCACAAAATAAAGCATTCATAGCTTTGGCATTCAAAGAAACTATTTTCCTTTCAAAATTATTTCAATTATTCATTGGATTGGAAGATTTTGTAAAGTTATTTTTAATAATATTTTATAACTTAAAATCCATAGAAATTAAAAAAAATATTATTTTTATTTTCAGTAAATGTAGTCTGTCCCATTAAACATAGAAGGATGAGTGATAAAGTGCATTGTTAATACTAAAAAAAGCCATTAAAACTCATTTATATGTTAATCAAGATGGCTTTGATACCAACTATTAGGATCAAGTTGGCACTAAGTGGGTGGGGGAGGGGCATGCTAAATTAGTGCTTTCATGAAAAACCTCAGTTTAAAAATTCTTATTTGATAAAAATATTAAAAGTATTCTTTGCTTGGAAAGTGTTAAAAGTAATTAAATCAGGCAGCAATAATAATGAAGAGCATAAAAGTAAATGCAAATCAAGTTTAGAGTTATTCGATCGATATGACCTATGTCCACTTTTGATTCCTCCTTTATCGAGGTCACCAGCTTCTATTATTGATCTTCTTTCAATGGGTGAAGATAAACCACATTCTTATAGCTCTATTATCTTTTTCACAGGTTTAGGAGATAACCTTTATAATTTTTTCCAGCCCTCCCTTAAACAAAAATTATACTTAGAAAAGAGGAGGGAACTCTCAAGGAATTACAAAGTTTTCACAAGTTTTCATTCAACTTTCTTGCTATCCTAAGAAAGATTACCTGGGGTATTTATAGACCACAATTGGCTTCATAAATTAGAACAAAAAAACTAGACACTCTAAAATTTTAAGGTGGTACTACCATCGAATAGAGCCCATGTTTTTGGGTATATGCAGTACCATCACCCAGAATAGGTGGTACTACCATCGACAGATGGTGGTACCACCGACCGATCAGGATTCATAAAGAAGTACTTTTCAGTATTTTTTGTACCTAAGCTATACATCTCTTGACCTGGTTGTACCTCCTTCCAGGTTAACGAAATGAGCCTCCTAATGTGCTCAAATTAGCCTTAATTATAGCTTAATTAAGGCCCAATAGGCCCTTATTTAGTTAATAGGATTTCTCCTAAAACTATCTTAAATTGAAACTCTAACTATGATAGTTAAGGCAAAAACAATTACAATGCAAGCAATCCCAGTTGTCTGGCATGTCAATTGTTCATTTGAACTTTCGATGAACTTTTGGCAAACTCCCGACAAACTTCTAGCAACCTCAGTATCTTATAGCAAACTCTTGGAGAACTCTCGATGAACTTTTGCCATATCGTCTTTGGCATATCCCTCGATTCTTTCGGCCCGATGCCTGATCTTTCACTTCGGTCCAACATTTGTTTTTCTTAATTATTTTTGCTTTTTCACGATTATAGTTAATCCTGCATCACTTTTTTCAATACATGTATTAGATCATAAATTTATCAATTGATTTCATTATCAAAATTCGAGATTCAACACTTCCACTATGGCAAAGAAATGCATTAGAAGACGAACTACAAAGAGTACCTTATAGAGAAGGTGAAACAAAAGCTTGGAGAAGCTTCAAGGACATTCATGATCAATCTTTATTTATCATATTATTATGATAATAAAAGGAATTGAGAGTGCTTATCATATCTACAATTCTTTGTAGGTTCTAGTAAGACCTAGGTGAAAGACGAGGTGGACCTCAAGATGGGCAATGGAGCAAGAGTTGCTGTTAGTGAGGTTATTCTACATCTGCTTAGTGGAGCTACTATTACATTAGATACATGTTATTATATTTCTTCTATTATCAAAAATATTATTTCTTTTTCATGTTTGATAGTTAGTGGATATAAATCAGCTTTTGAGAATAATAGTTGTTCATTAATTTTGGATGATAAAATCATCACTAGTAGAATAATGACTAATGGTTTGTTTATGCTAGGCATTGCTCCACAAATTAGGAATGTAAGTGCGTCCAAAAGAAAATGAGATGAGGTAAATGATGCATACTTGTGACATTGTATGCTCGATCACATCAACGCGAGAAGGATTCAAAAGTTGATGATGGATGGATACTTAAATCCAATCGACTATAGGTCATGTGCAACTTATAACCTTGCCTACATGGAAAATTGACCCTCCATTTCATGTTTGATAGTTAGTGGATATAAACCACTGGGTTGTTGGAACTCATACACAGCGATGTATGTGGTTCCATATTGACTTAGGCCATAAGTGGTTACTCCTACTTCATTACTTTCATTGATAAGTTCTCTAGGCTTGAATATGTGTACTTGATAAAGTACAAGTTCAAAGCCTTCTAGAAATTCAGGGAATACAAAAATAAAGTAGAGAATCAGACTAGAAAGAGTATTAAGACTCTTCGATCATATTGAGGAGAATACTTGAGTACCAAGTTTACCCATTTCCTTAGGGACCATGAGATTCTATCACAAAGCACACCTCATTATACACCTCAGCCCAATGGTGTATCAAAAAGGAGGAATCACACATTGTTAGACATTGTGTGGTCCATGATGAGTTCACTGACCTACCCCATCTCATTCTAGGGATATGCCCTAGAGACCATAGTTTACCTTTTGAACATAGTTCTATCTGGGCTGGTTTTGTCTACACCATATAAGTTATAGAAAGGGAAGAAGTCCGATCTTTGTTGAATCTTATATTTTGATAATAAAATTAATTTATGAGTTTTATGTAAGATTAACTACGATAGTAAAAGGGCAATATAATCTAATGTCGGGCCGGAGTCAAGTTTGGGCATCGGGCGGAGTCAAGTTCAAGCATCGGGCCGGGGTTTAGACGATGCAGTAGGAACTCATCGGTAGATCATCAGAAGCTTGCTGAAGGTGATCGAGGGCTTACTAGGAGTTTGTTGGGAGCTCACTGAAGGTGATCAAGAACATGCCATGATCTCCCCGAGAGCTCACCAAAGGTGATTAGGAGTGCGTCGAGAGTTCATTAAAAGATGATCAAGAGACTCACCAGGAGTTTGCTGGAGGATGTCAGGAAGTTCACCTAGAGTTTGGAAGATTGATTTATGTGCCAGATAATAAGAATGATTGTAATGTGCCTTAGTATATTATAGTTAACAACATATGTTTTGAGTCCTAATTGAGTTTGATTTAGAGAAATCCAAATTAACTCATTGAGAGACAATCAAGTCCACTTTGGGTTTTGATTTGAGCTTAGATTAAGCTCATTTCGTTGACCTATAAAGGGGTCAGCATGAGGTACAAGTAAGGTATAAAATAGTATAAAAAAAGTATTATTTTAGGATCCTCGATCGTAGTATAGCCAGTGAGCCATGGTGGTACCGCCCAAGCGATGGTAATATCATCGTCACCCTTGTTTTCTTGGTGCTTTCAGTATTAGTATCGTCGATGCCAGTGGTAGTACCGCTCGTACCTCAATTTTGGGGAAAGTTTTGAATTTTGGCTCCAATTTGAGGCCAAAATTGGGGTATATAAATACCCTAAATTTTCTTGCTTGGAAGAGCAAGAAAAAAAGAAAGAAAGAAAGTGGGTAAAACTTTTATAAAAATTATAAGCTTCCCTTGAGTGCTTCGAAGTGTAAAGTGAGTCTTAAGGGAAGAGAGAAAATTTTGTAAACGTTCCTTTCCTGAACCTGAGAAAAGGAGAGAAATGTAAGTGGTCTGATCTTCATCCATGGAAGAAAATCATTAATCGACACTGGCAGGCCTTGATGAAGGAGGACTACGAAAGTGAATGTAGGTCAAGCTTTTGGTCGAACCACTATAAATTATGAGACTTCTTTCCTTGTCTTTTACTTTAGCATTTCTCAGCTAGATCATGTTTTTTTCGATCTTAAGTTTAAATCGCTCATGTATTTGATTTCAAGAAATTCCAAAAGAAATGCTTTCAAATTTGATTTTTTACTTCGAGCAATAGTTTGTCAAATCAAGTTTATTTTTTCACTTGCACTAATTTATCCCACTTCACCAACCTCCCCCCCCTCCCCTTTCTCTCCCCTCTTAGTGCCAACTTGATTCTAACAATCTTAAAGTTATTAAGATTTGGAGCTGCCTTACCCATGTTAGAAGATAAAATCCTGATAAGTTGGAATCGAGGATGGAGTGGTGTAAGTTCGTTGGATATCCTAAAGAATCTTACGGGTAATATTTCTATCATGTAGAGGACCAAAAGGTCTTTATTGCTAAGAGGGCTATATTCTTTAAGAAGGAACACATTATTCATGGAAATAGTGTGAGCGTGATAGAGTTGAGCGAGGTTGGAGTACCTAGCTCAAGCATCATTCTAAAGGCCGAGCTTGTACAGGTACCTAATGTTGGTTACAAGTACCATATAAGCCAATCACATGAGTGATGACACATATGACACACTGTATAATATTTTTATATTATTATTATTGATATATTCTTACATTATATTGTTTGTTGCATAAATATTATGATATCTTTGGTTTTGTGTAATGGGAATTAGATCAGGATGCGATCACAATAATGAGACTGATTCACCTTTAAACATAGACTCTAAATAATCCTAATCATACGTTACTCGAGAGGGACATCAATATAACCGGACAGACTGGTGATAGAACTCCAGCAGAGTTGAGTCCTAATCACTTAAAATTAATCAATAAGAACCTTGTGAAATTGTAATCAAACCCCGCCTGGTCACTTCTATCCTATAAAGAAGTGTGACTAGGGTTTATTTTAGGGCCTTAGGGCTTAGTGGCTGTCGCCCCTTTACTGGGCTAGTCGACTAGGATTTCCCCCTGCTTAGGTTGGCTCTATAGCCAACCTAGCCGTCACTTGTTCCCTCTAAGGCAGGTAGGCTATAGAAGGGGTAAAAGGGTAATTTTAGTTAGGCAAGCACCCTATGGGCTAGGGTTTGCAAACCCTATATAATGATATAGCCGCCCTCTCTCTTTTATCAAGCAATTATCAATTTTATTTCAGTCTTGTACTGAGTCTAGAAGGGAGGAACCCCTATAGCGTTCCAAGGGTTGATCCCCCTCAAGGATCAAAATCTATAGAGCTCCTTCTGAGATTCTATCATCTGGTATCAGAGCCGTAATACTACTGCCATATAGCCATCTCAGCTGTCTCCACCTTCCCAAGTAATTCTCATAATTACTTTTGACGTCGCCTCCACCGTCTCCCACTAAGTCGCAGATCCATCAATATGCTGCTGTCCCTTGCATCAATAACATAAATCTAGTAAAAACTCCCAAGCCCACGCCTTTACTACTACTATTCCTTTATCTTATACATAGATGAAGATTTTCCAAAAGTTTTCTCGCTGCAAAATTTTTCCATCGCAAACGTTATCGTCGTTGCGAAGGCAAAATGCTGCAGAAATTTTTAGCTGATTATTGCCTCTTGAAACTGAACTTTTATTCATCATGTTTGGTTGAAATTTTTATACAATCCCAAGGATCAACTTGGCTTTCATATGGGATTGATTTCTCAAAAAAATTCTTTCTAGAACTAGTTTTTTTATGCAATCTTTCACCAGCACGTAATTTGGGAATTTTTACGATGAAGGATCTACCTTTCATCTTTTGCCCTATTTCCCTACTGTTATGCTGCCAAAATTTCACCAAACTTTTTACTGGTACTTCCAACATCTAAACCAAGGGTTTTTGCATAATTTCTTTGAACTTTCCTCTAGAAATTATGTTAAGAAGTCATCATTTCTCTGGCATAAAATCTGCTCAGTAGGACTGCACATTGCAACACTTTTTTTTATTGAATTCTATCGGATTTGAGTGTTTTTTTTATGGGATTTCAGACTCTCTTTTCCTAATCACCAAACCCTACCAACCTCACCAAAAACCCTTAAAAACTCTATCATAAACTGAAACTAAATAGCCACCCAAAAAAGCTCTAAACCGTAGCCTACTCCCATCCAAACCGATTCACCTTCCAACCGGCCACCCCTTCTCTAAAATTCTCAGGCCACTAATCCAACAATAAAAGAAAGATTTCCATATTACAGATCTAGAGGCATAACCATGGCATCAGAGGAGGCCGTCAATGCCAAATTTGAAGCCTTTGAATTCAGCATGGAGGAGAAGATGCGATCCTTATTCGTCAAATTCAGCATTTGCCGACCATCAAGCCCGAGGAAGTCATACCATGGAGAGACTTCAAATCAATGAGATGATCTTTAAGAGCATGGACACATCACCTCTAATCCCAATAATCCATGCATGAAGGTTGATTTCCCAAAATGGGAAGGAGACCCAATCGGATGGATCTCACGTGTGGAATGCTATTTTTGGTTCTATCGAACCGCCGATGCTTCATGGGTGGAGATCACCGCTATACACCTCAAGGAGATGTCATTCAGTGGTTCAATTAGTTTGAACACACTCATGAAGGATTCTCTTGGTAGTGGTTCAAGGAAGGACTTCTAAACTGCTTTGGTCCGACCGATTTTGACAACATCGACGGACAATTGACAAAGATTTATCAAACCTCTATAATACAAGAATACCAAACAAGGTTTAAGTATTTATATAACTAAACTGAGAATTAGTCTGAGAAACAAATTTTAGTTACTTTTATTGAGGGCCTAAAGCTGGAGATCCGAGGAGAAGTAAAGGCATGACAACCGTACACACTTATGGCAGCGATTTCTTTTGTGCGTATCCAAGAAGAGCGATTGAACCATGAGATATGAAGGACAAGGGTTGCTCCTCGACCAGCCATGCTAAGGCCTACTACTCCCTCTACTACCATCCAAGCCCCTACACTAAAAAAATTGTTAAGAGACAAGCTTCACGAACAATCGGCCAAGGGGTTGTGTTGGCATTGTAACAAACCATGAAGCCACGAACATCACTGCAAAAAGGGCCGGCTCCTCGTGATTGAATCAATGGAGGATAGGAACAATGAAACATATAAAGAAGCCCTTGAACCTGAAGAAGAAGTCATGGAAGAAGAGTCCCAATTGGCCGACTATGTAGTGCACACATTGGTCGGCTACTCCAACCCATAGATGATGAAAGTTGGAGGACTTCTAAAATAACAACCCATCACCGTTCTCATCAACATAGGCAGCACAAATAACTTTCTCAATAGTAAGGTTGCTGCATGTTTGGCACTTTAAATAAAAAATTACAATAAGTTCAATGTAAAGGTCGCCGACGGTCGAATCTTCAATTACGACCAACGGTGCCCGCGGGGGAAACTACTCCTCCAAGACCAAGAAGTGACAGCTGATTTCTTCCTTCTACCTATCAATAATTATGAAGTCGTACTCAGGATCGAATAGCTCACAACACTAGGTGATATCTCCTGGAATGTTTCTAAATTAATCATAAAATTTTATTGCAAAGGGAGATAGGTCACATTACAAGGCAAGCGCAAGAGCCAAATTTCCACCATTTCATCGCAACAAAGGGAGAAAGTTTTGCACAAAGCACATGGATTTTTTATACATATACAACAGTCATCTAAGGGGGAGCATATACAAAATTTAGATCCTAAGCTTGCCCTCTTGCTGGACGAATTCGCAGACGTTTTCATGGAGCCACGCGAGCTACCCCTAACCGATCGCATAACCACCGTATTCCTATTCTACTGAGAAAATCTCTGACAAATTTATATCTATACCACTACCCTCACTTGCAGAAGGATGAGATCAAGAACATCGTCAAGGAGATGCTTGACACCGGGGTGATTCGACAGAGTTGCAGCCCTTATTCTTCACAGGTGTTGCTAGTGCGCAAGAAGGATAATACACGGCGAATGTGCATTGATTGTCGAGCCTTGAACGCTATCACCATCAAGGATAAATATTCTATACCAGTTGTAGATGAGCTATTGGATGAATTAAAAGAAGCCTGAGTCTTCACTAAATTGGATCTCCATTCTGGTTATCATTAGATTCGTGTATGCACTGAAGATGTTGCGAAAACTGTATTTCACACACATAACAGCCACAAGTTTCTGGTAGCCTTTCGGACTTATGAATGCTCCTTCTACTTTCCCAAGCCTGATGAATGACATCTTCCGGAGTTTTCTACGTAAGTTTGTATTGGTGTTCTTTGATGATATTCTCATTTATAGCCCTACGCTTGATATACATTTTCAGCACTTACAAACAATTCTAACGATTCTTCAGAAGAATACTCTTTATATTAAATAGTCAAAGTGTAACTTCTTACAGCATCAAGTGGAGTATCTTGGGTACATTATATCAGAGGATGGAGTCATAGTAGACCCGACGAAGATCGAGGCAATGCAAGGATAGTCGAAACCTATAAACATAAAATCGCTGCGCGACTTCCTTAGAGTCATGGGCTTCTACCATAAATTTATGAAAGATTATAGAAAGATTAGTACCCTGCTCATGTCTCTACTGAAGAAAGACTTCTTCTTGTGTTCGGAATAAGCTTCTACATCCTTCAAACGATTCAAGGCCACCATGACGATGACGTTGGTCCTAGTCATTGAGGCTAACGCGTCAAGAGTTAGAATTGGGGCTATTCTTATGCAAGATGGTCGACTCCTAATTTACATCGAGGATTCCCTCACACTCCACGTGAGGTTTTTATAGGAGATACTAATTACTACATAATTTAAAATATAGTTGGATATAAGTCCATGGCATGAAAGAGGAGTAAAACTAGAAGGATTACAATTCATGCTCACACCAGATTAGGCTCTCATCATCCTGAACCATACTAGAGAATGATAGAACTCAAGAAGGAGCTCTATAGATTTTAACCCTCGAGGGGGATCAACCCTTGGAACGCTGTAGGGGTTCCTCCCTCCTAGACTCGACACAAAGCTAAAATAAAATTATAGATTACTTGATTCAAGAGGGGGGACGACTATATCTTTAAATATGGATCAAAACCCTAGCCTAAGAGGGTGATTGCCTAAGTAGAATTACCCCTTTGCCCCTCCTTTAGCTAACCTACCTTAATAGGAACAAGAGGTGGCTAAGTGGCTCTATAGCCAACCTAGGCAGGGGAAAACCCTAATCGACCAATCCAGTAAGGGGTGTGGCGACTACTAAGCCCAAAGGACTAATCTAAACCTCAGCCATACTCCTTTATAAAATAGGAGTGACTTTATTACAATCTAATATGGTTTTTATTAACTAGTACTAAGATGATTAGGACTCAACCCTGTTGGAGTCCTATCAAGTCCGCCCTCTTTAGATCAGTCTTTTCCTCAAGGCTGAGGGTCCATAAACTCTGAAAATTAGATCTTCAACTCCTCATGTGACTCCCATGCTATCATTAACTGAACTTTGGCCTCCTTATCAGCTGGGGTGTTAGTTGGAAGGATTTTGGCTGAGTCGTCTTCTTTAAATTTTCATTTGAAGTGGGATACTTGGTGGATCAACTGTAATCTTGATCTAGTGCACGAATTTGATCTCCAGGTTATGGCCCAAATGTGATCCTTGCTAGTTACAAGTGTCCTGCAAGCCAATCACGCGAGTGATGGCACGTGAGACACATTGCGTAATCTTTTTGCTTATGATTAATATTAGTATATTCTTATATTATATTATATGTAGCATATATATTGTGATGTCCTTGGTTCGGTGCAATGAGAATTGGATCGTGATGAGATCATGATAATGAAATCGATTCATCTTTAAATATGGATCCTAAATAGTCCCGATTATAGGTTACTCAAGAGGGACATCGAGATAATCGGACAGACTGGTGTACTATATACCCATCCATATGATGGAGGCGGTTGGTCTCATAGCCACTTATGTGGAGACACGAAGGATATAGTACAGGTGCTCATTGAAGAATGAGTTCACTGATTGATCCGCTTATGGAATGATGTGTGGTTAATGATATATAATGTAAGACAGCGATTCCATAGTCCTAGTTATGCATCTGATCCTTGGACTTGAGACACCAAGGATGCCTTGTATGAGTACTCTTTTCTTTGACACCAGACATATAGGTTTGGAAAGCTCCAGTTCTGGTACAACTAGTTATCGGGATTAGTAGCTAACCTTACGAAAGCAATTGAGTGTCAATAGAGGATCATCCACTCTCGGTATCACGAGAGGAATATCCCATATGCGCTTACTTAGATAAATCCCTGGCCAGGGTTATTTGGATTGAGAGAGGAGTTCTCTGGTAGAATCCGATTAGAGCAAGACAAACTGATTTCGTATGTGACCTGACAGTACCATATCCAATATATGGTCTCTGGAATATTAGTTGGATGAGGGATAATAGATACATGGTAACTGTGGATAGATAGGTCCGATGGATTCGATCCCCCTGTACCGTCTGGGGATTATGGCATAATGGCTTAGTACGTCCATAGTTGATGAGTTGAGTGAATTATTATGAAGATAATAATTCACTATATCAGAAAGAGTTCTGATGTGAGTAACTCACGGCTAGCTCGGTATCGGGCCTAGAGGGTCACACACATGTGGTGGATGCTTCAATGAATAGAAGATTAGATTGAGATCCAATTAGCACCTATTCTCATCAGATGAGATCCTATGTTGATGAGCTCCTTGATTGAGGCCCAATTAGAGGCCTAAGGAGATTATTGGATAGAGATCCGATAATGCAAGGTTAGTGGGTAATTATATGGAGATCCAATACCCACTAAGGCAAGAGCCCTAGGGTTTTTTGGTGGCTCTCTATAAATAGGAGAGGAGACTCTTGGTTGATAGGCTGCAACTTTAGCTACCACCTCCTATTCTCCTCCCTCCCTCTGAGCAAGAGTTGCAAGATCAGATTAGAGGAGTTTCGCTGCAGAGATCTATCGTGTGGGTACCGCTAGAGAAGAGGATGCTTGACCTCCTTCATCTTCTCCATCCGGATCTGAAATATAAGGATATACGATCTCCCTAGGTAAAGTCAATCTCTCACATATCATGGTTTTTTTGTTTTTATATTTTTCTCGTGACCCCAATCTTTTGCATGACGATTTGATCTGCGTGGAAAATCAGTTTTTGTTTTGATTTCTACTGCGCATGTGATGCACCCGCTGTAGGTTTCCCAATAAGCCTCAATTTTGCAAGGCCTAAAGAAATAGAGAGGTAACTTCATTAAGGCTCAAGTTTCCCGCTGATTGGGTTGGAGGTGTAGAACAACTCAATCTTTAATTTTTTATCCATTTTGAAGCTTGTTGGGAGGTCATTTCTTCTTTGCATGTGATGCCAAATGGTTAGTTTTTAGTGATAGCCAATCTTCCTTCTGGAATAGTAACTGCCCTCTGGTATGGTTTAGGATAATGAGAGCCCAATTTGGCGTGAGCATGGATTGCAATTCTTCTAGTTTTACTCCTCTTTCGTGCTATGGATCTATATCCAACCATATTTTAAATTTGATAGTAATTAGTATCTCCTATAAAAACCTCATGTGGAGTGTGGGGGAAGCCACGGTGTAAATTATGAGTTAATCATCTTGTATAAGAATAGCTCCAATTCCAACTCCGGATATGTCGGCCTCAATTACGAAAATTTGGCTGAAATCGGGTAGCGCTAGGTCCGGCGTTATGGTCATGGCGGCCTTGAGTCTTTCAAAGACTACAGAGGCCTGATCCGACCACGAAAAGGAGTCCTTCTTGAGCAGGGATATGAGTGAAGCATTGATCTTGTCATAATCTCTCACGAACTTTCGGTAGTAGCCCATGAGTCCAAGGAAGTTGCGTAGTGATTTTACGTTTTGTCACGGACAATAATATAAACAAGGTGTTCGATAAAATGCTCGTGTTTGTCCGTGTCCTTCGATTTAGGTACATATCTTGTACAGCAAGAGGCAGGCTTATAGTAGGCTTAACAGCCCTAGTTTGATTTGCTTTATGGCCAAGTTTGGCTTGTAAATACAAGTGTGTCTTATAAGCACATGTGGGGACTTCGGTCTGTAATGGACCAATATCCTTTATGTGCAATCTCTCCGAGTTTGTAATGTCCATGGGTGTAATTAGTCTTTAGCTTTATAAAGTATTTTCTTGAGTAGTTGCTTGTAGATCCCGTGGGAATTGCTTCTTCTGGCCCGTTTTCTCTTTTGTATGTCTAAGGGACTCTAGGAGATCTCGGGGAGGGCTGACCTTTGCGGACGGACACACATGGGTGTCGCACGGCTTAGGTAAAATCAGCTAAGCCCATGACAATATCATATCAGAGTGGGACAAGCATATGCAAAAACACTTGCCATGCAAATATGGGGGACCTAGCTGGACTGTGTGGAGGACAGCCAGCACACGCAACCATTTAGGGAAAACGGACATTGAGATGTAGGGAAAGGAGTCGCTTAGAGGAGCGGGCATCCAGGTTTGGCATTCAAGGAATGGCCAACCCCTTTGCGTGAGAGGCACCATGAGGACAAGCAAGCGAAGAAAAATACGTAGTGCACAAAGATTGGGATTGTTGGGTTCGAGCTATAGATCGATGTTGGTAACCAATACTTGATGGTGCTCAAGGCAAAGCGGGGCTCTTGGTGAAAGATGAGACCATGCAAGGTGGGAGGTGTTGCATAACAACCGAAAGAGTTGTGCAAAGCTTACAGAGGTAAGGGGAATTGCTAACTCGAATGATTTGGAAATTATGCAAGGGCTTATACACGGACGACGGAGTGTTCGTGGCCATCCCAAGGTTCGATTGAAACTCGGTGCCATGGAGCATCAGAACTTTCTCTTCGATATGGAAATGATATGTCCGTAGGCGACTAAAATGTGCAACAAGTTCAGCATGTTGCTAGACCTTGAAGGGTGTAGTGGAGACTATATTGGAGAAAAGTCACAATCAAGCAAGTGCATTTGCGGGGGCAGAACAAGGCACAAGTTGTTTAGCAAGATGGAGTAGTCCAAAGGGGATGGTAGTCTCCGAAACTTCCAGTGGGAAGTATGTAAAGAGAAAAGTTACTCTAGTAGGACAGATATCCACTAGCATGATAGATATCCAGGAGGGATAAGTCTTAGTTCTCTAGTAGAAGAATCATATGCAATAGACTGTATATATTGAGGAAGAGTTCCTCAAGGCTATATCTCCACAAAGCTCAACGGACCGAGTGAGCGACGAAGAGTCATCGCATGATCTCGAATGATGTAATGTATTGGTGGATGCATTTCGAGATCAAGTGGGGGAGCAATCCAAGGCAACATCATATGAAGGCACACTTGGAGTCGATGTAGAAATCAAACTCAACAGAGGGCTGACCCGTGGAATGGTAGACGTGAGGGCCACTATTAAATCAATGCAAATCGAGGAGCGGAGCAACTTGGGTGGAACTTGGGTGGAACTTGGTGAAGTATCCAAGCCACATAAAAGGAGTCGACATAGAAGATGAAACATGGAGCTGAGGCACAAAGCTTTCCTTGGATAGAGGTCAAGGGCATGAACTCTTGTAGAGGCAAGAGTGGGATCATGTCGTTACATGGGTTCTTCATTCTGATAAGACAGACTTATTTTGCATGGTGCCAAATATGAAGTGAGCTTCGAGGCACATGCAAGCTACGTCAGAGATACATTTGATGGAGTAACTAAGGTGATTCAACTTGCAGAGGTAAAGTTGGGATCAGGAGACCTTAGTACAGGGCAAGAGGATGCAGAGGCGGGTACTCTTGAAGAATATGCCACAGTGTTGCCATTCAAGTTGTCAGGAACAAGTGGTGCATAATAAGATTGTGCTGGTAGGGGATAGAGGCCCAAGATTAGACAATGGTGCACCAACTCTAGCAAAGTCAAGGGACTTCATGAGCTATTAGGCGACGGACTATCCTAAAGCTATGCTTCGTCCAGATGTGACCCAAGAGTAGGTGGATGAAGGTGAATTGCCAAGGGAGCGAACTACAAATCGGAGATGGCGGAAGCCCCTACGATGTGTTGGCAGAGGCCACACGTGGAGAAGTTGTAGTTCGAGTTCATCACACGATAATTTGTATGCAATGGAGATGTCATCAGGAGGCGACATGGTGCAGTAGATCATGGTGGAATAGTTTGTGGCAATGCAATCCAGGCAATCTTGTCCTGTGAGGGATAAGATCATGCGGAGGTATGATCAGGAGTTACTGGGAGCTCCACTTTGGTGTACGACACAACAAGAAAAAGGGCTATGGATTCAAGGAGTGAATGTCGTAGTACCATAGAGGTGGGTCTTCGTGTGTGCATCGAAGATTGCATTGGATGAAAGCCTTAGTCATCAGCGTATGGGAGCTGTATACCACCAAGGAAAAAGTCCAAGTGCAAGTACCACAGAGTCCCATGGAGGGGGATGTGATCACATGGATGATCAGGAGTTACTAGGAGCTCCACTTCGGTGAACAATGCAATGGCAAGAAGGGCTGTGGATTTAAGGAGTAAATGCCATAGTACTACAGAGGCGGGTCTTCCGTGTGTATGCATCGAAGCTTATATCAGATGAAAGCCTCGGTCGTCAGCATATGGGGGCTATGTACCACTGAGGGAGTAGTCAAATTGCAAGTACTAGTGAGTCCCATGGAGGGGACTTGATTATACTAAGGTATAATCAGAGCAGCTAGAGAGTTAGACTGCTTCAGTGCTCACATTCGCTTAAGAGAGCCCGACAAGTTAGAGGACAAAGCCGAGTAAGCAAACGTTACTACTAAGGAAGCTAAGGAGAACAGAATGGGCACGAGCCCTGCAACAAGATGGCGGAGGCCATGTATGAGAGTTGTAGTCTGTCTTTCCATCGATCAAGGAGAACTGCTAGGAGGACATAGTGGTGTTGAAGCAGGTGGTCGAAAGGTGCAAGGAAGTGATGACGAGTCCAGTAGATCTCAGCTACCCAAAAGTAAAGCATCGGTTAGAAAGGAGGTAGACTCATAGGAGCGCCACAATACCGTAGAGGTATATCTACCGATCGTGAAGGACGGGATGAAGATGTAAGGTAATGGATGGTAGTGCTATAGGCTTGGCAGCACCATGGTACCGTAGAGGCGGGACTTTCATGAAGTCATCGATCCCTTGCTCTCATGGAGGGAGAGCATTTGTCGTAAAAGGGGTCGAGGAGGTAGAGAATGCAAAGGCAAACTCCAACTACCAAGACAGGGTGGAAGAGCAGAGGCCAAGAAACTTCTTAAGACCGATGTCGATGGGCTTCTCATCATGATAGCCGAAATTGAGGGACTTCAGGTTGATGCAGGAGTGCTCGACTAAGGAGCGAAGTAGGCAGTACCTTTCTACTCAGAGGAGTAGGCGGCAAAGGTGATTGAGAAGACAGTACAATCCCAGAGGTGACCAGATCTATCAAAGACTTACTCCAAGTTGGGGCTCTCCAAATTGGGGTAAATTTTTTTGCTTTTTTCAGGCAAAACTTCTTGCATTCCGGAAGTTCAATGGTAGTGAGAAGGCAAATCACAGTAGCTAACTCAACACAAGGAGTGCAAACACTTCAAGTGCTTCAGAAGTATGAGCAAAGAGCGGGCAAATGTTAGTAACCAGCTCAATGCATGAAGTACAAACTCAAGGAGGCAGACGAAATTGAGTAACCTTTGCCTTCTTAACTCGAGAGAATGGGCAAAATGGAGTACCCCAATTCTCTTAACTCGAGGAGGTGAGTGAAGCCAAGTAACCTTACCTTCTCAACTACGAAGAGAATGGGTTAAATCAAGTATCCTAGTTCTCTTACTTATCCAGACAGGGGAGCTCTGCACAATTTCAGTGACCCTTCAAAGAAAGTTTATGGAAGACAATAGTTATCAAATCCTCACCATTGGTGCTCAGTACTACTGAGAGTAGATTTTTCACTTCATTTCCTAATTGACTAATCGAAAGTGGGAGTGATGTAAACATACTTGGAAGTGACAACTAATAGTGAAAGAAGGCTCAATGGGCAAACATTATGAAGGAAGGAACTTAAAAACTTCAAAGTCTACGAGGCGATGCTCGTTAAAGCTCCAGCAAACATCTACCCAATTCAAACAATATGAGTATACTGTGATACTGGCGCATAATAAGGCAGGTCTTTTCCTTCATCAGAGGGATCCATGAGAACCAACAAGGATCAGCATAACTCAGCCAACCCCACAGTAGATTCAGTCATTGGTGTGTTGAAGCAGTATGGCGGATCAGAGTTCGACTACTCAACAACAGCGGCGGAGAGCGGCTAGGTGCTAGAGGGGCATGTTGCAGCCGAAGCAGAAGATTAAAGATTCAGTAGAATGCGAGGAGATGCAGCGTCTACAGTGGCTTCGACGAGGACGTCAAAGGAATAAGTGGAGGAGAATATCACAGACAATAATGTAAATAAGGTGTTCATTGAAATGCTTGTGTTAGTCTATGTCCTTCGGTTTAGGCACATATCTTATACAACAAGAAGCAAGCTTGCAGTAGGCTTAGCAGCCCTAGTTTGATTTACTTTATGGCTAAGTTTGGCTTGTAAATACAAGTGTCTTATAAGCACTCGTGGGGACTTCGGTCTGTAATGGACCATTATCCTTTGTGTGCAACCTCTTTGACTTTGTAATGTCCATGGGTGTAATTTGTATTTGGCTTTATAAAGTATTTTCTTGAGCAGTTGCTTGTGGATCCTGTGGGAATTGCTTCTGGCCCGTTTTCTCTTTTGTAAGTCTAAGGGACTCTAGGAGATCTCGGGGAGGGCTGACCTTTGCGGACGGACACGCATGGGTGCCGCACGGCTTAGGCAAAATCAGCTAAGCCCATGACAGTTTGTCGGTCTCGGCCATCCTTGCATTGCCTCAATCTTTATCGGGTCATCCTCTGACATAATGTGCCCTAGATACTCCACTTTAGGCTATAAGAAGTTGCACTTTAACTATTTAACATAAAGAGTATTTTCTTGAAGAACGATTAGAACAGTTCGTAAGTGCTCAAAATGTATATCAAGCATAGGGCTATAAATGAGAATATCATTAAAGAATACCAATACGAACTTGCATGGAAACCTTCAGAAGATGTCATTCATCAAAATTTAAAAGGTAGAAGGAGCATTTGTAAGTCTGAAAGGTATTACAAAAACTCGTAGTGGCCATTATGCGTGCAAAATGTAGTTTTCAACATATCTTCAGTGTATACCCGAATCTAATATTATCTGAATCGGAGATCTAATTTAGTAAAGACTCGGGCTCCCTTTAATTCATCCAAGAGTTTATCTACGACTGGGATAGGATATTTGTCCTTGATGGTGATGGCGTTTAGAGCCAAGTAGTCAACGCACATCCCCCACATACTATCTTTCTTGCGTACTAGCAACATTAGTGAAGAATAAGGGTTGCAACTCTGTCGAATCACCCCGATGTCAAGCATCTCTTTGACGATGTTCTCAATCTCATTCTTCTTCAAGTGAGGATAGTGGTATGGATATAAATTTACTAGAAATTTACTTGGCAGAATATGAATACAGTGGTGATGCGGTCGGTTAGGGGGCAGCCCGCGCATCTCCAAGAAAATATCCGCGAATTCATTCAGGCAAAGGGCAAGCTTAGGATTTGAGTTTTGTATGTTCTCCCCCATAGATGGCTAATGAATATGCATTAAGAATCCACCATGTGCTTTGTGCAAAACTTTCTCCATTCGTTGCGATGAAATGATGGAAATTTGGCTCCCGCACTTGCCTCGTAACGTGACCTGTCTCCCTTTGCAATAAAATTTCATGATTAATTTAGAAAACTTTCAGGACATATCACCTAGTGTTGTGAGCCATTTGATCCTGAGTACAGTTTTATAATTATCGATGGATAGGAGAAAGAAATCAGCTACCACTTCTTGGTCTTGGAGGAGTAGTTTCACCCGCAGGCACCGTTGGTCGCAATTAAAGATTCGACCGTCAGCAACCTTTACGTTGAACTTATTACAACCTTCAATTTGAAATGCCAAACATGCAACAACCTTATTGTTGAGGAAGTTATTGGTGCTGCCCGTGTCGGTGAGAATGGTGATGAGTTGTTGTTTTAGAAGTCCTTTAACTTTCATCATCTGTGGGTTGGAGTAGCTAGCCAATGCATGCACTGGGTAGTCGATCGGTTGGGACTCTTCCTCCTTAGCTTTTTCTTTTGGTTCAAGGTCTTCTTTAGATGTTTCATTATCCTCATCCTCCACTAGTTTAATCACAAGGAGCTGACCCTTTTTGCAGTGATGTTGGCGGCTCCACGGTTCGTCGTAATGCTAACACAACCCCTTGGCTGATCATTCACGAAGCTTGTCTCTTGTCAACTTTTTTGGTGCAGGGGCTTGGATGGTAGTAGAGGGGGCAGTAGGCCTTAGCATGTCTGGTCAAGGAGCGACCCTTGTCCTTCATACCTCGTGGTTCAATTGTTCTTCCTGGATATGTGCGAAGGAAATCGTCGCCATAAGAGTGTACGGTTGCCGCGCCTTTACTTCTCCTCGGATCTTTGGCTTTAGGAAGGCCCTCGATAAAAGTACCTAAAAGTTATTTCTCAGACTAATTCTCAGTGTGGTTAGATAAATGCTCAAACCTTATTTGGTATTCTTATATTGTAGAGGTTTGACGAATCTTTGCCAATTGTCCGTCGATGTTGTCGAAATTGGTTGGTCCGAAGCGGTTTAGTAGTCCTTCCTTGAATCACTACCAAGTGAGTCCTCCATGGGTATGCTCAAACTAATTAAACCACTGAATAGCATCTCTCTCGAGGTGGATGACAATAATCTCCACCTGTGTGGCGTCAGCAGTTCGATAGAATCGGAAATAGCGCTCCACGTGTGAGATCCACTCGATCGGGTCTCCTTCCTATCTAGGGAAGTCAACCTTCATGCATGGATTATTGAGATTAGAGGTGATGTGACCATATTCTTGAGGATTGTCTCACCAATCTGAAGTTTCTCTGTGTTGTGATTTCCTCGGGCTCAATGGTTGGCCAATGTTGAATTCAGTGAAAAGGGATCGCATCTTCTCTTCCATGCGATTTTTAAAGGCTTCAAGTTTTACATCGATAGCCTCCTCTAATGCCATAGTATACGCCTTTAGATCTATAATATTAATATCTTTTTTCTATTGTCGGGTTAGTGGCATAGAAATTTTGGAGAAGGGGGTAGTCAGTCGGAAGGTGAATCAGTTTGGATGGAAGTAGGCTATGGTTTAGGGCAGATTTAGGGGGTGATTTGGTTTCAATTTAGGGTATGGTTTTGAAGAGATTTTGGTGAGGATGGTAGGGTTCTGAGATGAGGAAAAGAGAGTCCAAAATTTCACAAAAAATAGCACTCAAATATGATAGAATTCGATGAAAAAGTGCTGCGATGTGTTATCCTGCTGAAACGATTTTACGTCAGAGAAACAATGACTTCTTGACATAAATTCCAGAGGAAAATTTAAGGAAATTATATAGAAACTCTTGGTTCAGATGTTGTCAATACCAGTAAAAAGTTTGACAAAATTTTGGTAGCTTAACTGTGGGGAAATAGGGCAAAAGATGAAAAGTTGATTCCTTCATCGTAAAATTTCATAACTGCATAATGGTCAAAAATTGCACAAGAAAACTAGTTCCAGAAGTATTTTTTTTAAGAAATCAAATCCAGATCAAAGCCAACTTGATTTTGAGAATTATATAAAAATTTTGGCCAAAAAGGAGAAGGAATAAGCTAGTTTCAAGAGGCAAAAACACGACTGAAAATTTCTACAGCATTTTGCCTTCATAATAATGATAACATTTGCAACAAACAAAATTTACAGCTGATAAAATTTAGAAAAAATCTTTAACGTGTAAGGTAAGGAATCTTGTAACTTTGAAGAGGTGTGGGCTAGATTTCTACATCAAATGCAGGGGCAGCGGTAGATTGATTTGATATATGGTTGGGGTAGAAGGTAGAGGCGCGTGTCACAGCAATTGTGGGAATTGCTAAGGAAGGTGGAGGCAGCTAAGATGGCTACAGGGGTAGCAAGATCGTTGCTCTGATACCAAATGATAGATCCCCATAAGGAGCTCTATAGATTTTGACCCTTGAGGGGGATCAACCCTTGGAAGGCTATAGGGGTTCCTCCCTCCTTGACTCGGCACAAGGCTGAAATAAAATTGTAGATTGCTTGATTCAAGAGGGGGGGCAACTACATCTTTAAATAGGGATCCAAACTCTAGCCTAAGGAGGTGCTTACCTAAGTAGAATTATCCCTTTACCCCTCCTATAGCCAACCTACCTTAATAGGAATAGGAGGTGGCTAAGTGACTCTATAGCCAACCTAAGCAGGGGGAAACCCTAGCCGACCAACCCATTAAGGGGTATGGCGGCTACTAAGCCCTAAGGGCTAATCTAAACCCTAGCCATACTCCTTTATAATATAGAAGTGACTTTATTACAATCTAACATGGTTTTTATTGACTAGTACTAAGATGATTAGGACTCAACCCTGCTAGAGTCCTATCAGAGGGCAATCACCATTTCAGAAGAAAGATTGGCTATCACTAAAGACTAAACATATGACAGCACATGCAAAGAAGAAATGACCTCCCGACAAACTTCAGAATGAACAAAAAATTGAAGATCGAGTTTTTTTTCACCTCTAGCCCGATCAATAGGAAACTCGAGCCTTAATGAAGTGGTCTCATTATTTCTTTGGGCCTTGCAAAACTGGGGATCACATTGGGGCCCTAACCTAGAGATCAGATTCGTGCACCATATCAAGATTATAGTTGATCCGCCAAGTATCCCACTGCAAATGAAAATTTAAAGAAGATGTCTCAGTACAAATCCTTCCAACTAACACCCCAACTAATGAGGAGACTAAAGTTTAGTTGATGATAGCATGAGAATCATATGAGGAGCTCATGGAACCTCAACCATGAGGACAAGACTGATTTGAAGAGGGCAGGTTTGATAGGACTCCAGTAGGGTTAAGTCCTAATCACTTAGAAGTAATCAACAAGAACCTTGTGAAATTGTAATAAAACCCCACCTAGTCACTTCTATCCTATAAAGAAGTATGGCTAGGGTTTATTTCGGGGCCTTAGGGCTTAGTGGCCGCCACCCCTTTATTGGGCTAGTCGGCTAGGGTTTCCCCCTACTTATGTTGGCTACAGAGCCAACCTAGCCACCACCTATTCCCTCTAAGGTAGGTAGGCTATAAAAGGTGTAAAAGGATAATTTTAGTTAGGCAAATACCCTATGGGTTAGGGTTTACAACCCTATATAATGATGTAGCCACCCCCTATCTTTTATCAAGCAATCATCATCTTTTATTCAGCCTTTGTGCCAAGTCTAGGAGGGAGGAACCCCTAAAGCATTCCAAGGGTTCATCCCCCTTAAGGATCAAAATCTATATAGCTCCTTCTAGGGTTCTATCAACTAGTATATTATATAATTGTTGTGCATATGATGGAGGTGACTGATCGTATAGCCACTTATGTGGGAACACTTAGGGTATAATACAAATACTCATTAGAGAATGAGTTCACTAATTGATTCATTTATAGAATGTTGAATGGTTAATGATACCTATTGTTAGATAGTGAGAGAGAAGTTCTTCGAGAGAATTCATTTAGAGCAAGACTCAGACGGATTTTGTATGTGGCTTGATAGTGCCATGCCCAATATATGATCTCTAGGATATTAGATAGATGACAAACTATAGATACATGATAATTGAGGATAAATAGATCCAATGGATACGATCCCCTATACAATCTAGGACTATGATGCAATGGCCTAATACGTCCATAGTTGATGAGTTGAGTGAATTATTATGAGATAACAATTTACTAAGTCAAAAAGGAGTTCAAACATGTAGCACTCATGGCCCGCTTGGCATTGGGCCTAAAGCGTCATATACATATTTTGGATGTTTTAACAAATAGAGGATTAGATATACACTATCCAATTAACCCCTGTTCTCATTGGATGAGACCTAACATTGATGGGCTCCTTGTATGAGGCCTAGTCAGAGGCTAGTTGAGATTATTGGATAGAGATCTAATAATCCAAGATCAGTGGTAGTTGGATGGAGATCTAATACCCACTAAAGTAGGATCTATTAGGGTTTTATAGTGACTCCCTATAAATAAGAGACAGGGGTGGTACAATAGTGATAGGTTGTACCTTTGGCCACCACTTCCTAGCCTTCTCCCTCCCTCATCTTATTAGTTGACTAGCCCTTCCCTACTATGAGAGGACAACAAAGAAGATAGATGATCTTCTTCCACTAGTGTTACGAGAAGGTGCTCAATAGTTGTGAGCTATGGGTTATGATTTCAGGAGCATCACTGTAATGATCCATTATATGGAGACTACTAGAAAGGAGGACATTTGACCTTCTTCATCATCTCTATCTAGATCTAGAATTTCAAGTATATACGATCTCCCTAGGTAATCAATCTCTCACAAATCATAATTTTTGGTTCTGCATGTTTTTCATGCACCAATCTTTGCACGATGACTTGATATATGTGGGAAACCTATTTTGTTTTTGTTCTTTCACTATGTATGTGATGCTCTTATACTAGGTTTCCCAACAATAGTATCAGAGCCAGGTTGCTCATGCAAAAGATTGGCTTTTAAACTGCATGTAATGAGATTGAATTGTGTATAACTATTCTACACATCCTTACAGCGATTAGCTGCAAAGGCAGCTTCTGAAGGCAAGCTACCTGCGGGCGAGGGGTAGCAACTTGCGGGCTAGTTGCTTGCAGGGGCAGTCGTCCATAGCTAGGCCCCTTATAAGGGTGGTGCTAACGAATGTGGTGCTTGTGGGCATAGCACACGTGGGAGGCCGCCCACCCATAAGGGTGGCTGCTCGAGGGCAGTAGTAGTTGCCCGCTAGTAGGGGCAATCATCGTCGGTACATTGGGGTATCGCTTGCACAGGGACGACGGTGTAGCCTGCTGGATTGGGTAAAGAGATTAGTGTTTTTCTGTAAAAGGATGATTCTGCCCTTGGAATTTGAGAAATTTTGAGATTTGTCATTCTTTTTAGAATTCTAAAAATACCATTAATGATTTGAGAAATTTCTAACATGTCCTATTTTTAAACATAATTAATTAAATAGTTTAATTAATTATTATTTATCTTGTAGCCCTTAATGATGATGTGAGTACATGTGATGTATGATGTGGATAGATGATCATAAGCCATGTGTTGTGATGTGTGTATGTGACTATTATTTTTATTGGGGCCTATGAGCCCTCATGTGTCTCATTTATTGTCAGGCCTACGTGTTTGTGATGATATTGTAATTATATGAAGAGGCATAGTGGGAGTGTAGAGGTATCAACGGGACACACGATGTCGTGATGGACAATCGCGATATATGCAGATGCACCAAGGATCCGATGGAACTAATGATGACAAGAAGAACGATCACATGGCATGGAGATGTGTCGATATACACATAGATCCTATTGTGAGTGATTGGACTCATTGGCCTAGGCCTAATTACATTAGGTGACAGTTCATGATCATCCAGTTTGACATGCATATGTGATGTTTGACTATACACTTACTCGATATATATATATGCATGCGATGTAGATATATATTAAATATATATCTGTATGATATGATATATTAGGAGATCGAAATAAAAATAAAATAAAAACCCATCATATGATAATATTAAGTTGGTGAGAGTGAGGCAATAAGATTGACCCATGTGTCCTTCCATCATTATAGGAAGAAATTGAATCATGACATAGATTAAGTTAGTCGAGTCTCTCGAGGCTCACCTATCTATATGTTTCGAGATTTTGCTTACGACATAGAGATGTCACCCATGACCTTAGGACATGGTATGTTTGATCAGTCCCTCAAGGGTATATCATCAAATAGATTAAGTTAGTCGAGTCTCTCGAGGCTCACCTATCTATATGTTTCGAGATTTTGCTTACGACATAGAGATGTCACCCATGACCTTAGGACATGGTATGTTTGATCAGTCCCTCAAGGGTATATCATAGAGATTTTGCTTACGACATAGAGATATCACCCATGACCTTAGGACATGGTATGTTTGATCAGTCCCTCAAGGGTATGTTTGACCCATGTGTCCTTCCATCATTATAGAAAGAAATTAAATCATGACATAGATTAAGTTAGTCGAGTCTCTCGAGGCTCACCTATTTATATGTTTCGAGATTTTGCTTACGACATAGAGATGTCACCCATGACCTTAGGACATGGTATGTTTGATCAGTCCCTCAAGGGTATATCATCAAATCAGACTCATGTAGTAACGATGGTGATGACTTAACTGAACATCATGATTGGTCGAGTCCCTCGAGACCATGATGGTTCAGAGGCTGAATAGGATGGGAATCATAAAGAGTTATGATTAGCAAGAGTTGTCTACCTTTTTAGACTTAGTGTGATTGGTCGAATCCCTCGAGGTTACACTAAGATGCCAATTAAATCCCAATTTTCATTAGAAGTCTACCATAGACTTTTGTTTCACGTGCCGAGGGTGTCACGTGATTCACCAAGAAAATAGTGGGAGCAGATTAAGATAGGAGTATGTATCTTAATTAATTTTTTATAAAATCTACATATTATTAAATCACACTACATCTTGTTTATTAGAAATATGTCGTTTGCAGACTCCCTACATGGTATACTTGATGCTAACTATCTTAATGGTCTAAACTATTTGGATTGGCTCTATAATTTGAGAATTATTCTTAGGATGAAGAAAATCGTGTATGTCTTTAACATGATTGTGCCAAAAAAAAAGAAGCCAATTCTTCATATTGATGAGACTAAGAAGAAAAAGAAAGGCTAATAAGTCCCTTAAGAAGGGCAAGGGCCAGGGCAGATCGAGCAAGGCAAGGGTTACAAGTGCCTCTACAAGCCAATCACATGAGTGATGACACGTGTGACACGTTGCACAGTCTCTTTACATTATTATTATTGGCATATTCTCATATTATATTATCTATTGAATATATATATTATAATGTCTTTGGTTCTGTGCAATTAGAATCAGATTATGATGAGATCATAATAATGACATCGATTCACCTTTAAACACAAATCCTAATCCCAATCATAGGTTGCTCAAGAGGGATATCGAGATAACCGGATAAACTAGTGCACTGTACACCCGTCTATTTGATAGAGGCGGATAGTCTCATAGCCACTTATGTCGAGATATTAAGGATATAGTACAAGTGCTCATTGGAGAATGAGTTCACTAATTGATATGCTTACAAAGTGCGGTATTGTTAATGATACTTAATGTCAGACAGCGATTCTGTAATCTTAGTTGTGTATCTGGTCCTTAGACTTGAGACATCAAGGATGCCTTATTTGAGTGCTCCTTTCTTTAACGTCAGAATTAGAGGTTTGGAAAGTTTTATATCTGGTACAATTGGTTATCAGGATTGGTAGCTAACCTTACGAAGGCTATTGACTGTTAATAAAAGATCATCAACTCTCGGTGTTATAAGAGGAATATCTCGAATACTCTCACTCAAATAAATCCCTGATTAGGTTAGTAGGATTGTGAGAGGAGTTCTTTGGGAGAATCCGATTAGAGCGAGATTTAGATGAATTCCTTATATGGCTTGATAGTTTCATGCCCGTTATACGGTCTCTAGGATATTAGATGGATGAGGGACTATAGATACATGATAATTGAGGATAGATAAGTCTAATGGATAAGATCTCCTATATCGTTTGGAGACTATGGCATAGTGGCCTAGTATATCTATAATCGATGAGTCGAGTGAATTATTATAAGATAATAATTCATTGAGACAAAAGGAGTTCTAGTAAGGAGGACTTACGATCAACTTGGTATAGGGCCTAGAGGGTCCCACATATATGGTGGATGCTTCAACGGATAGAGGATTAGATAGAGATCTAATTAGTACCTATTCTCATTAGATGAGGCCTGATATTGATAGGCTCCTTGCATAAGGCACAATTAGAAGTCAAACAAGATTAATGAATAAAGATCCAATAATCCAAGGTTAGTGGGTAAGTGAATGGAGATCCAATACCCATTATGGCAGGATCCATAGGGTTTTTGGTGGCTCTTTATAAATATGAGGCAAGGGCAGCACTTATGTGATAGGTTGTATGTTTGTTTGACCCCTCATATTCTCCTCCCTCCTTTTATGCAAGAGTTATGAAATTTATGACTATAATTGGATGAATATCGTTGTAGAGGATACTCTACATCTAGATCTAGAAAAATAAGGATATACGATCTCCCTAGGTAAATAATCTCTTACACAATACGATTTTTAGTTTTGTAGCTTTCTGAACACCAATCTTTACATGATGATTTTGATCTACATAGGAAACCAGTTTTGTTTTAATCTTCTATTGTACATGTGATGCTTTCGTTGAGGTTTCCCAATACTATAGCCATGCTAAAATCTATAAAAATTCTTTTGACCATTGCAGTACACTATGACTATAAGATCCGAGTAGCATAGAGCCAATTCCCATATATTGTGACAACAAGGGGTGATAGCTCTATAAGGAAACTTAGGTCTCATAAGAAGTGTTCTGAGGAGGTTCCAACTGATTAGAGAGATAGTGGCCTATAAAGATCCACGAATAATATAAAGAGTTTCCTCCGACAATAATATAGCAGATCCACGAATAAAATCATTGGCTCAAACTATCATTGAGCATTACAAAGGTCTATGGGGATCAGGCATAGGTGATTAGCTTTAATTCAAGTAGGAGATTGCTGATTACAAGTATCTTGCAAACCAATCATGTGAGTGATGGCACATGTGACATACTGCACAAACTGTTTACATTATTATTATTAATATATTCTCACATTATATTATGTATTGCATATATATTGTGATGTCATTAGTTTTGTAATGGGAATCAGATCATGATGAGATCATGATAATAAGATCGATTCACCTTTAAACACATACTTTAAATAATCCCAGTCATAGGTAACTCGAGAGGGACGTCGAGATAACTGGACAGATCGATGTACTGTATACCTATCCATACGATGGAGGTGATTGGTCTCACAGCTACTTGTGTGGGGATATTAAGAGTACAATATAAGTGCTCATTGGAGAATGAGTTTACTGATTGATCTGCTTACAGAATACTAGATGGTTAATGATACCCATCATTAGATGGTGATTCCCTAGTCATAATTGTGTGTCTGGTCCCGAGACTTGAGATACCAAGGATGTCTTATTTAAGCACTCCTTTCTTCAACACTAAACTTATAAGTTCAGAAAATTTTAGATATGGTACAACCGACTATCAGGATTAGTAGCCAACCTTACGAATGTAATTGAGGGTCAACATAGGATCATCCACTCTCGATATCATGAGAGGAATATCTTGTGTGTTATTGTTCGGACAAATCCTCAGCTAGGATCATTCAGATTGAGAGGGAAGGAGTTCTCCGGTATAATCCATTTAGAGCGAGACTCGGACGGATTTCGTATATGGCCTGATAGTATCATGTCCAATATATGGTCTTTGGGATATTAGATGGATGAGGGTCTCTATATAAATGATAATTGAGGATAGGCAAGTATAATGGATAAGATCCTCTGTACCATCTAAGCACTATGGCACAGTGGCCTAGTACATCTATAGTCGATGAGTTGAGTGAATTATTGATAGAAATCTAACAAGGTTGAGTCAATTATCTTAGTACTAGTCAATAAAAATCTTGTTAGATTGTAATAAAGTCACTCTTATCTTATAAAAGAGTATGACTAGGGTCTAGATTAGCCCTTAGGGCTTAGTAGCCGCCACACCCCTTACTGGGTTGGTTAGCTAGGGTTTCCCCTTGCTTAGGTCGGCTATCGGGCCACTTAGTCGCTTCTTGTTCCTATTAAGGTAGGTTGGCTATAGGAGGGGCAAAGGAATAATTCTACTTAGGCAAGCACCCCTTTAGGCTAGGGTTTTGATCCCTATCTATTTAAAGATGTAGCTGCTCCCCCTCTTGAATCAAGCAATTATCAATTTTATTTTAGCCTTTTGCTGAATCTAGGAGGAAGGAACCCCTACAGTGTTCCAAGGGTTTATCACCCTCAAGGGTCAAAATCTATAGTGCTCCTTCTGGGGTTCTATCATCTGGTATTAGAGTAGCATTACTGCTACCTTGTAGCCATCATCCATGCCTCTATATTCTAAGCAATTCCCACAGTTGCTTTTTTACGACGCCTCCATCCACCATCACCCACCAAGCCGCAGATCCATTTATCTACTGTCGCCCCCTACAAGATCTAGAAATCTGGTATTTTTTTTATCACCTAAACCTCTTCAATACTGAAAGATTCCTTACTTGACATGTTGAAGACTTTTTTCAAATTTTATCCACTACAAATTTTGTTTGTCATAAACGTTATCATTGTTGCGAAGGCGGAATGCTATAGAAATTTTCAGCCATGTTTTTACCTCTTGAAACTGGTTTATTTCTTCTTCTTTCTAGCCAAAATTTTTACACAATTCTAAAGATCAAGTTGGCTTTCATATGGATTTGATTTCTTAAACAAACTCCTTCTGGAACCGGTTTTCTTGTGCAATCTTTGACAATTACGTAGTTCTAGAATTTTACGACGAAGGAATCTACCTTTCGTCTTTTGCCCTATTTCCCTACTGTTATGCTGCCAAAATTTTGTCAAAATTTTTATTAGTATTAACAACATCTGAACCAAGGGTTTCTGTATAATTTCCTTAAACTTTCCTTTGGAATTTACATCAAGAAGTCTTTGTTTTTCCAACATAAAACTGATTTAGCAGGACAACACATCGTAACACTTTTTTTGTCAAATTTTTTATCAAATTTTTTGTGAGATTTTGGACTCTCTTTTCCTCATCTCAAAACCTTACTATCCTCACCAAAAACCCTTCAAAACCTTACCCTAAACTGAAACCAAATAGCCTCCGAAATCTGCCCTAAATCACAGCCTACTTTTATCCAAACCGATTCACCTTCCAACCGGCCACCCCCTTCTCCAAAATTCCCATGCCACTAACTTGACAACAGAAAAAATATCTTAATATTATAGATCTAGAGGTGTATACTATAGTATCAGAGGAGGCTATCAATGCAAATCTTGAAGCCTTTGAAAACCACATGGAAGAGAAATGCAATCCCTTTTCACCGAATTCAGCATTGGCCGACCGTCGAGCCTGAGAAAATCACAACATGGAGAAACTTCAGATCGGCGAGATGATCCTCAAAAACATGACCACATCACCTCTAATCTCAATAATCCATGCATGAAGGTTGACTTCCCTAGATGGGAAGAAGGAGACCCGATCGGGTGGATCTCACGCGTGGAGCACTATTTTCGGTTCTACTGAACCGCTGATGCCACACGGGTGGAGATTGCTACCATCCACCTCAAGAGAGATACTATTCAGTGGTTTAATTAGTTTGATCATACCCACGGAGGACTCTCTTGGCAGCGATTCAAGGAAGGACTACTGAATCGCTTCAAACCAACCAATTTCGACAACATGATGGATAATTGACAAAGATTTGTCAAACCTCCACAATACAAGAATATCAAACAAGGTTTGATCATTTATCTAATCAAACTATGGATTGGTCTAAAAAATAACTTTTAGGGACTTTCATCGAGAGCCTAAAGCCAAAGATTCGGGGAGTAGTAAAGGCACGACAACCGTACACTCTTATGGTGGCGATTTCCTTTGCGGGTATTCAAGAAGAACGATTGAACCAAGAGGCATGAAGGATAAGAGTCACTCCCCGACTAGCCATGCTAAGGCCTATAGCTCCCTCTACTACTATTCGAGCCCCCACACCGAAAAAATTGACGAAGGATGAGCTTCGTGAACGATCGATCAAAGGATTGTGTTGGCACTATGATGAACCATGGAGCTGAGAACATAGATACAAAAAGGGCCGGCTCCTAGTGATTGAATTAGTGGAGGATGAGGACAATGAACCATCTGAAGAAGCCCTTGAATCTGAAGAAGAAGCCATAGAGGAAGAGTCCCAACCAACTGACTACGCAGTGCATGCATTGGCCGGCTATTCCAACCCGTAAACAATGAAAGTTAGAGTACTTCTGAAATAGCAACCCATCACCATTCGCATCGACACAGGTAGCACAAATAACTTCCTCAATAGTAAGGTTGCTGCATATTTGGCACTTTAAATCGAAGGTTGCAACAAGTTTGATGTAAAGGTCATCGACGGCCGAATCCTCAATTGCAACCAATGGTGCCCTCGGGTGAAACTACTCCTCCAAGACCAAGAAGTGGTAGCTGATTTCTTCCTCCTACCCATTGATAATTATGAAGCTGTAATCAGGATCGAATGGCTCACAATGCTAGGTGATATCTCCTGGATTTTTTCTAAATTAATTATAAAATTTTATTGTAATGGGAGACAGGTCACGTTATAAGAATATTTTCGTCGCAATGAATGGAGAAAGTTTTGTACAAAGCACGTCATGGATTCTTGATGCATATCTAGTAGCCATATAAGGGAAAGAATGTATAAAACTCAAATCCTAAGCTTGCCCTGTTGCTAGACGAATTCGTAAATATTTTCTTAGAGCCACGTGGGCTGCCCCCTAGCCGACCGCATGACCACCATATTCCTATTTTGCTAGGCAAACCTCTAGCAAACTTGTGACCATACCACTATCCACATTTGTAGAAGGATGAGATCGAGAATATTGTTAAAGAGATGCTTGATACTGGGGTGATTCGACCGAGTTGCAGCCCTTACTCCTCACCGGTGTTACTAGTACGCAAGAAAGATGGTACATGGTGGTTGTGTGTTGACTACCGGGCTCTAAACGCCATCACTATCAAAGTCAAATATCCTATCCTAGTCATAGATGAAATTTTGAATGAATTAAAAGGAGCTTGAGTCTTCACTAAATTAGATCTCCGATCCGGATACCATCAGATTCGGGTATGCACTGAGGACATTCCGATAAATGCATTTCGCACGCGCAACGGCCACTACGAGTTTTTGGTAATGCCTTTCAGACTTACAAATGTTCCTTCTACCTTTTAAAGCTTGATGAGTGACATCTTTCGAAGGTTTCTATATAAATTTGTATTTGTATTCTTTGAGAATATTCTCATTTATAGCCCTATGCTTGATATACATTTTGAGCACTTACGAACTGTTCTAACTGTTCTTCGTGAGAATACTCTTTATGTTAAACAGTCAAAGTGTGACCTCTTACAGCCTAACATGGAGTATCTAGGGCATATTATATCAGAGGATAGAGTAACGATAGACACGACAAAGATTGAGGCAATGCAAGGATGGCCAAGACCTACAAATGTAAAATCACTATGCGGCTTCCTTGGACTCACGGGCTACTACCGAAAGTTTGTGAAAGATTATGGCAAGATCAGTGCCCCACTCATGCCCCTACTTAAGAAGGACTCTTTGTCGTGGTTGGATCAAGCCTCCATAGCCTTTGAAAGACTCAAGACCGCCATGACGACGACACTGATCCTAGCGCTACCCAATTTCAGCCGAACTTTTGTGATTAAGGTCGACGCATCTGGAGTTGGAATTGGAGCTTTTCTAATGTAAGATGGCCGACCCCTTGCCTACACCAACAAAGCTTTATCTCCCTCACATCTTAAAATTTCTATGTATGACAAAGAAATGCTTACTATCATACACGTAGTTACAAAGTGGAGACCCTACCTAATCGGCCAGCGCTTCCAGATTAAGACTGACCTCTGAAGCCTTAAATATTTTTTGGAGCAAAAAATATTCTCCCCGAAGCAGCAACGATGGGTAACTAAACTCCTTGGCTTTGATTATGAAATTACTTACCGAAAAGAAAAAGAGAATGTTGTTGCAGATGCCCTATCTCGGCTACCGGGATAAGCCAAAATTTCAGCCATCTCCCTTCCCTCCACCGACTTCCTCAACAATATTAGGGAGGAATGAAAGAATGATCTAGAAGCCTGAGCCATCATAGAAAAGTTGGAGAAAGACCCGAGGTCCATGAGTCACTACTCATGGGATTCAAAGGACTTGCACTACAAAGATCGAATTGTTATTGTTCCTTCTTCCCCTTACATTCAAATTATTTTATATAAGATGCATTCTTCACCCTTAGCAGGGCACTTCGGATTTCTAAGGACTTACAAAAGGGTGAAGCAAAACTTCTTTCAGAAGGGTATAAAAAAAGCAATTTATGATTATGTATCAAAATATGATGTATGTCAGCAGTAAAAAGGTGAAACAGTGGCAAGACCGGGGAAACTATAGCCACTACCTATACCAAACTCAGCATGGACCAATATTTCTATGGATTTCATCAAGGGGCTACCACTATCCCAAGTTAAAAGCATGATCTTTGTGTTGGTAGATTGCCTAACCAAGTATGCTCACTTCTGTGCTGTGAAACATCCCTATACTACTACTAGTATTGCTAAACTTTTTATGGAATATATAGTAAAGCTGCATGGGATGCCAAGGTCAATTGTGAGCGATCGTGATAGGGTATTCACAAGTAAATTTTGGACAGAGTTCTTTTATCTATAGGGCACCCAATTGAAGATGAGTACAACCTATCATCCCCAGATAGACGACCAAACAGAAGTGGTGAACAGATGCCTCGAGACATACCTACGGTGCTTCATCAGTGACCGCCCAAAGAGTAAACAAGGTGGATTCCTTGGGGTAAATGGTGGTACAACATGACATTTCATTCATTAACTAAATATACCCCTTATGAGGCATTGTATGGCCGACCGGTCCCTGTAATACCCATATATGTGTTTGGTTCGGCCAAAGTAGATTAGGTTGACCAAAATTTGATTAACAGGGACAAACTGCTGCAACTTAAATGTTGCTCAAGCTCGCATGAAGCAATAAGCAGATAACCACCGGAGTGAGCATTCACAGTGAGAGATTGGGTCTACCTTTGGCTCCAACCATACAAGCAACTATCAATCAACACAAGAGCATCAATGAAACTATCCCCATGATTTTATGGACTATACCAAATCTTAGAGTGAGTTGGGGCTGTGGCATACAAGTTAAAGCTTCCAAATGATGCTAAGATATATCTTGTTTGCCACATTGTCATGGACTTAGTTGAATTTGCCAAAGCCGTGCGGCACCCTAGCGGCACTTCCGAAGACTTAGCTAAAATTGCCTAAGTCGTGAAGCAACCTTGCCCACTGTTTCGGACTTAGCTGGGATTGCCTAAGTCATGAAACGCCCAAAGCGTTATTAGTCCACAAAGGGTCAGCCCTCTTACAACCTCTTAAGGTCCCGTAGGACCTACAAAGAAGTAGTTGATTAGCTTAGATGAGAGCGACAGACACATCCCAATGTCTCATAAATCGAAAAGCTATATAAGCAATTTGTCGAACACCTTGAGTGCAGCAAAGAAAAGAGAGAGAGAATGTGAAATATGATTTTGGAGAGTTGTAGGAACGATCGCAAGTCCGCAAATGATGGTTCCCAAGGTATCAGACGCAAGACAAGTTCAATTGCTGATGAACACCTATGCTTGACATATACCCGGAACCTCATCCAACCCAGTGCCACCCGGGGGGTTCCAAGGTGCTGAAATGGTTGACATTTTGTACTGCTCAAAAAGGTTACCGCAGCACATGAAAAATACCTAAAAATAGGGTTGTTTTGGCTCTACGCAGCGAGCGATCATTCTGCAGCCTTCTACACTACTTTCGCTCACATTTCTTAGGTAAAAACACATAAACTCAAGGCAAAATAAGCTACCAAACATATGTATAGGCAAAAAAAAGTGACGAATGGTTCGCGGAGCGAAGGTGTTGCCATTGAGCGACGACCATTCGTGACATTCTCCCCCACTTAAACTATCAGTGCCCTCGTCGACGCTTGTTAGTAGGCTTTGACACGAGCTTCTTCATGTCGTAGGGCATCTTCTGGTTCCCAACTAGCTTCTTTTTGAGGAAGCTTTTGCCACTTCACCAAGTACTCTATTTGTTGCGCTCCATTGGGTAGCTTTATCTTGCGATCCGCTAGAATAGTTTCAACTCGCTTCTCGTAAGAGGCTCTGGTGGGGGGTAGTCGAGTTGGAACATTTCGAGAATCATCTCGTGGATCTGAGTGATAGGCTTTCAAGTTGCTCGCATGGAAGATGTTATGAATTCTGAACCATGCTGGCAGTTGCAACTTGTATGAGACATTGCCTACTCTGCTGATGATTGGGAAAGACCCTTCATACTTGCGTACCAATCCTTTATGCACTTTGTCTAAAGAACTAGAGTGATCCTGGTTGGAGCTTCACCAACACCATGTCACCAACTTTAAATTCCTGTGGTCGCCTCCCCAAGTCTATCCACTTCTTCATCTTTTTGGCCGCCTTCTCCAAGTAAGCCTACGTAATATCTGTGTTGCGATGCCATTCCTTTGTGAAGTGATAGCTGATGGGCTACTCCCTGTATAACCAATAACCAGGGTGTGAGGAGTTGATGGCTGTTGTCCCGTAATAATCTTAAATGGGCTCTTGTTGGATACAGAGCTCCACTGCACGTTATAGGAGAATTGGGCTATGTCCAACAGCTTCACCTAATCACTTGGTTGGCACTCACGTAGTGCCAGAGATATTGCTCTAAGAGCGAGTTAATTCTTTCTGTTTGGCCATCCGTTTGAGGGTGGAGGCTTATGGAGAAATATAATTTAGACCTCAACAACTTGAACAACTCGGTCCAGCATTGTTCCAAGAACCGAGAATCTTGATCACTAATGATGTTGTGTGGGACTCCCCAATGCTTAACCACATTCTTCATCATCAACGTAGCCGTCTCCTTTGCTGAGCAATGTAGGGGTGCAGCAATGAATGTTGCATACTTCGAAAATCGATCAACTACCATGAGTATCGATCCAAGTTCCCCTACTGCGGGCAAGCTTGATATGAACTCCAAGAAAATGCTCTCCCATGGCCTTTCTGATATGAGCAGTGGCTACAAAAGTCCCACTAGCTTCTACTACTCTATCTTGTCCTGTTGACAAGTAAGGCATGTTCGAACATATTCCTCCACATCTATCCCCATCTTTTGCCAATAGAAGGCCCTCTCCATGAGAGCCATTATAAAATGGATACCCGAATGTCCAGCCCAAAGGGAATCATGACACTCTTTCAAGAGTTCATGCCTCAAGTTATCCGCTCACGGGACATAAACTCTGTTCCCCTTGGTATAGATGAGTCCCTCCTGGACCCAAAATCGTCATGTCTTGCCCTCTTCAATGAGTTAAATCAGAGTTACTGCTTGAGGATCTCGGTACAGTCCATCCCTAATCCTGGAAAGGAAGTTGGAGTGTAATTGACTTGTTTGGCCTCTGCCCTCCAATTGTATAGTATTCACTAGCTCCACTTTCTAACTCAATACATCGGCCATGACATTTGCTTTTTTGGGCTTGTACTCCATCACCATGTCAAACTCAGCCAAGAAGTCCTGCCATCGTGCTTACTTTGGGGAGAGTTTCTTTTGAGTTTGGAAGTAACTCAATACGATATTATCTGTCCTCAGCACAAATGGTGCTCCCAAAAGGTAGTGTCGCTAGACTCGTAGACAGTGGACCACCGCTGTCATCTCCTTCTCATGCACATGATATTGCAGCTCGGTCTCGTTGAGCTTACGACTCTCGTAGGCCACTGGATGACCCTCCTGCATAAGAACTCCTCCAATAGCAAAGTCAGAAACATCTGTATGGACTTCAAAAGACTTTCCATAGTCTGGTAATCTAAGTACATGTTCTTCTAACACAACAGTCTTCAGGTCTTGAAATGCCACCTCACATTTGTCTGACTATCTCTAGGACTGCTCCTTCTTTAGTAACTCCGTCAACGGAGCTACGCTCTTCAAATATCCAGCTATGAAGCGCTGATAATAGTTGACGAACCCAAGGAAGGATCTCAACTCTGGCACCTTCTTTGGTGTTCGCCAGTCCGCCATAGCTTGCACCTTAGCCTTGTCCATTCGAATAGAACCATTCCCAATTCTCCGTTTGGGTGAAATAGCACTTTTCCCTCTTCACGAACAAGGTGTTCTCCCTGAGAACTTTAAAAATTATTCGGAGCTGTCCAACATGCTCCTCGAGTGTTTGGCTATAGACGACGATATCGTCTAAGTAGACGACCACAAACAGCTGGTTCATAAGAGTGCAAAATGTGGTCAGAGCATTGGTTAAGCCAAAAGGCATCACCAAGAACTCGAATGCTCCATACCTGGTCACACAGGTAGTCTTCCCCTTATCACCTTTTGCAATATGCCAATACCCTGATTGAAGGTCGAGTTTGGAGAAGTACTTTGTCTTACCCAATTAATCGAACAAGTCCGCGATGAGCAGGATAGGGTACTTGTTCTTCACCGTCATCCTGTTGAGGGCTCGATAATCAATGCATAATCGGAGGCTCCCATCTTGTTTCTTCTGAAAGAGGATTAGAGCTCCGAAAGGTGCTTTGGAATTACGGATGAGACCACTGCTTAGCAGTTCATCTAACTACTTCCTTAGTTTTGCCAACTCTTGAGGGGCCATGCGGTATAGTGGTCTCGCTGGAGGCTTAACTCCTGGCTCCAGCTCAATCCGATGATCCACACCTCTGCGTGGTGGTAGAGTTCTCGACAACTCTGTTGACATCACATCTAAGAACTCCTTCAGGATGTTCGCCACAATAACAGGTTCCTGAATGGCCTCCCCGTCAAGTGTCTCTAGCTTCATAGCAGCTACAAAGGTTGATTCACCTTTTCGCACCCCTTTCTTTAATTGTAACGCTGATATTTGTTGTAGGTCCTTGGTTCCTCCTCGAGAAACTGGAACCATGCAGGGATCATCACCTCCCATTAGACACAAGAAGTTCAGGAATGGTACTGGCACCAACTTTGTTGCGTGCATAAACTCCATTCCGAGAATCACTTGGAAGTTGTCCAATGGCATCGCCATCAAGTCTGTGCTCCTGCTCCATATCCCAATCTTAATGGGGACCCCCTTTGCTTGTCCAGAGATCCACTTGGCCTCCGAGTTCACCGCCTTCATACGACTTGAGTTCTTCTCCAAGATTAATCCCAGTCGCATAGCTTCGCGATCGGCAATAAAATTGTGGGTCACGCCCGTGTCCACCATTGCACGGGTTGTTCGGCCATTAAGCTTGATGTCCACATACATCAACTCACTGCTTCCAGCCTTCGGTGGCTTTGCCTTTGTGTTCTCCCCCACTTAACCCCGCAACACATTCAACAAATGCATTGCTCCCATCCTGGGTCCTTGTGACGCCTCACTGTCGCTACTAGAGTCAGAACTGCCCAAACTAAGGGCGATGGCTTTGCCCTTGTCTAACTTACAAGGTTGAATCGATGCCGTTAAAGCATTGAGTGCCTGTTTTTGTGGGCACTCCCTCACCATATGTGATCCTCCACATAAGAAGCATCCAATAGACTTTGGGACTCTACCTTTTGAGCATGGTCCCTTATAGAAATTCTTCTTCTTTTGCTCGCCCCTAGACTCCTTCGCTCGAGAGTATTTAGATGGGTGATTTTTTGAAGATTGTTTCTTTTTTCTCGAATCCTCTGAAGAAACAAAGTCGGTTGGCCTTTCTACGCTGTAATTGCCCTGACTACGTCGGTGACATTCCTCCGATGTAGTTCTTGTTGTGCCCATTGCTTCAAGCCATCGAGAAAGCTGAATATCTTATCTTTCTCAGACATGTCCCGTATATCTAGCATCAGTGCTGAAAATTATTTCACATAGTCTCAGATTGTTGTACTTTAGCGGAGTTGTCTCAGTTTCCTTCTTATGACAAACTCTATGTTTTCAAGTAAGAACTGAGTTTCCAGCTCTCGCTTCAAGTCTCCCCATGTATCCACTCGACATCGGCCTTGCTGGATCTCTTCCCAATGGGTTCGCCACTAAAGTTTTGCATCCCCATTCAGATACATTATTGCTATAGCAACTTTGGTTTCTTCAGAATCGAGCCTTGTAGCATAAAAATACTGTTCCATGTCGAACAAGAAATTTTCAAGCTCTTTGGCATCCCCAGCACCTCCGTAGCACTGCGGCTCTGGTGCCCTGAAGTTTTGTGGTGGCACAGTGTGGGTGTTATTTCCTCCCATATCAAGAGTCCTTGTTAGCACCATCACCTTAGCCATGAGTTCCGCCACAACTTCATGTAGATGTCGTACGGAATCTTTGGTATCCTCTATTAGTTGATCAATCAGGGATTCAACTTTCTCAATCCAAGATTCAACTTCTTCTTGCGAGCTCTCTACCCCAAGTAGCCTTTGCTGGCCTTGGTAGAGTTCCTCCACGCTCACTTCAAGAACATCAAGGCGGGTCTCCACCATTATAATTCTCTCCTTATGGCTCTTTTTTCCCGGTTGGCGCTCCAGATGACGCCTCCTCCCATCATGGAGAATACCCCACTTCGCACTCATCTTGTTCACTATAGTGCTCCTCATGAGCAGCTCCCACAGTTTGTGAGCGAGTTTGCACTTGCAGCCCACTTGCAGCCCAACTTCATGTAGATGCCGTACGGAATCTTTGGTATCCTCTATCAGTTGATCAATCAGGGATTCAACTTTCTCAATCCAAGATTCAACTTCTTCTTGCGAGCTCTCTACCCCAAGTAGCCTTTGCTGGCCTTGGTAGAGTTCCTCCACGCTCACTTCAAGAACATCAAGGCGGGTCTCCACCATTATAATTCTCTCCTTATGGCTCTTTTTTCCCGGTTGGCGCTCCAGATGACGCCTCCTCCCATCGTGGAGAATACCCCACTTCGCACTCATCTTGTTCACTATAGTGCTCCTCATGAGCAGCTCCCACAGTTTGTGAGCGAGTTTGCACTTGCAGCCCACCTGTAGCTGCTTGGAGTAAGGGTCCGGCTTGCCCCATCTTGCTCAATTCACCATGATGTTTCACCATGGTGAGATTACGAATCTTCTTCGTTGTTCATATGAATTGCTTGCCTGCTCTGCTACCACACTGTCATAGACTTATCTGAATTTACCTAAGCCGTGCGGCACCCTAGCGGTACCCCCAAAGACTTCGCTGAAATTGCCTAAGTTGTGAAGCAACCTTGCCCACTGTTCTGGACTTAGCTGGGATTGTCTAAGTCATGAAACGCCCAAAGTGTTATCTATCTGTAAAGGTTCAGCCCTCTTACAACCTCTTAAGGTCCCGTAGGACTTGCAAAGAAGTAGTTGATTAGCTTAGAAGCAAGCGATGGACACGTCCCGGCGTCTCGCAAAGCGGAAAGCTATACAAGAAATTTATCGAATACCTTGAGTGCAGCAAAGAAAAGAGAGAGAGAGAGAGAGAGAGAACAAAATAGGACTTTGGAGGGTTATAGGAACAGTCGCAAATCCGCAAACGACGGTTCCCAAGGTATCAGACGCAAGACAAGTTCAATTGCTGATAAATGCCTACGCCCGACATATACCCAGAACCCCATCCAGCTCGGTACCACCCGAGGGGTTCCAAGATGCTGAAATGGCTGACATTTCACAATGCTCAGAAAGGTTGTCGCACCACACGAAAAAGACCCAAAAACAGGGCTGTTTTGGGTTGTTTTGGCTTCACGTAGTGAGCAATCATTTTGTAGCTTTCTACACTACTTTCGCTCACATTTCTTAGGTAAAAACACATAAACTCAAGGCAAAACAAGCTACCAAATATATGTACAAGAAAGAAAAAGCGACGAATGGTTCACAGAGCGAAGGCGTTGTGGTTGAGCGACGACTGTTCATAACAACATGTCCTTATTAAAGCTAAAGTAAGGAGAACATGAGAAGACCCAAACTCAACTACTCAGCACCACTAATGATGGCGAAATCAAAGCCCAACTTAAAGCTATATATGATCGGAGGATTGTGATGCACCGACGACGCCTTTTAACTGAAGTACTTGTGAAGTGGACTAACTTACCCTCCAAAGATGCAACATGGGAGTCACACGAGGAGTTGAAGATCTAGTTTCCAGGGTTTATGGACCCTCAGCCTTGAGGACAAGGCTGATCTGAAGAGGGCAGACTTGATAAGACTCCGGCAGGGTTGAATCCTAATCATCTTAGTACTAGTCAATAAAAACCATGTTAGATTGTAATAAAACTACTCCTATCTTATAAAGAAGTATGGCTAGGGTCTAGATTAGCCCTTAGGGTTTAGTAGCCACCACACCCCTTACTTGGTTGGTCGGCTAGGGTTTCCCCCTACTTAGGTCAACTATAGAGCCACTTAGCTACCTCTTATTCCTATTAAGGTAGGTTAGCTATAGGAGGGGCAAAGGGGTAATTCTATTTAGGCAAGCACCCCCTAAGGCTAGGGTTTTGATTTCTATTTAAAGATGTAGCTACCTCCCTCTTGAATCAAGCAATTATCAATTTTATTTCAGCCTTGTGCCGAATCTAGGAGGGAGGTACCCCTACAACGTTCCAATGGTTGATCTCCCTCAAGGGTCAAAATCTATAGAGCTCCTTCTGGGGTTCTATCAATTGTTATAACAATTCACTAAGTCAGAAGGAGTTCTGATAGGTATGACTTATAACCAGCTTGGTATTGGACCTAGAGGATTAGATATCAGTTATCCAATTAACCCCTGTTCTCATTGGATTAGACCCAATATTATTGGGCTCCTTGTATGAGGCCCAATTAGAGGTCAATTAAGATTATTGGATAAAAATATAATAATATAATATTAGTGGATAGAGTGGGGGAGGATCAGTTCTCCTAGGTAATCTAGTCCAAATTTCATTCATTATAATGCACCTCAATCTTCTTAATAGGCTTCTATTAATGATACTGAATCTATCTAATTTTATAATTTCTTCATTTGGTGGGATGGCTATGTCATGTGCATGTAGTAGTATAGTAATCAGGCAACCATATTAAAGCATCATATCTTTTTCAGACATAGCAATCATGTTTTAACGTATCAGATATCCAAAGCAATTATCACGTCCTATCACAATCCAATACATTGTGCCTATTTTTATGGTATTTACTTTATGAAGATAGTATTGTTTAGGAAGCATAATACTAATTATGATGTGATGAAGTAATTTTGTGTTAAATGGTAGCAAATGCTCATAATTCTTTCGAACAATAGATAAGTTAGGATTTCCAAAAATAATAATAATCATCTTAAAATATATAACCCCAACTCGGTATCCTATTGTCCTCTAAAATAGCAACCTTATCCTGTTTTAGAATTTTCTATAAGATTATAAATTGTACCATTAGTAATAGGTTTGTGATGTCTTAGAAGATAAGTGGATGCCCTATCATGTTCATCTGCATGAAAGCTATTATAGAATAATCTAACTAATCTAGGATAGATAAGTTCACCAATTTGAAGAATTAGAAGTACATCAAAGTTAGCAAGTCATTGAATTGTTTCTAAATCACTCAAATCTTCTAGATCTACATGTTTTCCTTTGTGGACGTTCCTAGATTTAATGTTTGAAAATCTAAGAGCATGTTCATAGGAGTAAAAAAAAGTGGTATTATAGGTTTCATATATTCTCATCTTTCCTTTATCCCTTGAAGATCTTCTAGGTGCCATAAATACTACAATATGTATTTCAAGAAATAAACACAATAACAAACTAAAGATTAAGAACCAAAGAAGGATTTAGGGGTTACCCTTGTAATCTTGCCTTAAGCCTTTCTCTTGATCACCAAGAGAATTGAATGAACTCTAATCTTGATCCTTAGCCTTGTAGAGGGAGGAGGGATGAGTGTCCTTGGGCTTTAGAGGAAGAGAAAAGGAAGAAGAGAGGGGAGGTTTAGAGGGTGGTTTAGTGATTATGTAGAGGATGCAGATGAGAAGGATGGAATGGGTTGTGAGAATGGTTTAAAAGAAGGAAAAAGGGAGAAGAAGAGTTTAGAGAATGAGTTAGGGCAGTTCTACCATCAGCCCTAACTAAATAGGGTTAAGTTTAGTTGCTAGCGATGGTACCGCCAGCTTGGGCGATGGTACCATCACTGGACAGTAGGTTTTGGCGATGGTACCACTAGTCAATCGATGCTACCGCCGGGACCCTATGTTTGGGCATTTTTATTTATCAAGATTCATCTATTCAAGTTGAACATGCCTATTTCCCTTCTAATAAAATCAAGTTGTTCATCACTGAATAGCATGGTGAATATATTTGCTAGTTGATGTTTTGTATCAACAAATTCCAAGGGTATATCATGATTGCTTATATGGTCCCTAATAAAATGATATCTAATATCAATATGCTTGGTTCATGAATATTGAATAGGCCCTTTTGATAAGCATATTGAACTGGTGTTGTTGCTAGTTATAGGTGCCCTACAAGCCAATCACGTGAGTGATAGCATGAGTGATAGCATGTGTGATCTTTTTGCTTATGATTATTATTGACATATTCTAACATTATATTATGTATTGCATATATATATTGTGATGTTCTTGGTTTTGTGCAATGGAAATCAGATCGTAATGAGATTATGATAATAAGATCGATTCACCTTTAAATATAGATCCCAAATAATCTCGGTCATAGGTTACTCGAGATGGACATCGGGATAACCGAATAGACTATTGTATTATATACCCATCCATATAATGGAGGTGGTTGGTATTATAGCCACTTGTGTGAAGACACTAATGATATAGTACAGGTGCTCATTGGAGAATGAGTTCACTTATTGATCCACTTATAGAATGCTATATGGTTAACGATACCTAATATCATATAGTGATTCTATAGTCTCAGTTGTATATTTAGTCTTTATACTTAGATACCAAGGATGTCTTGTTTGAGTACTCCTTTCTTTGATGCTGGACTTATAGGTTTGGAAAGTTCTAGATATGGTACAATCGATTATCAAGACTAGTAACCAACCTTACGGAGGTAATTGAGTGTCAATAAAAGCATCCACTCTCTGTATTATGAGAGAAATATCTCAGACAAATCCCTGGCCAAGGTCCTTCGGATTAAGAGAGAATGGGTTCTCGGGGAGAATCTAATTAGAGTAAGTCTCAAATAGATTTCGTATATAACCTAACAGTAACCGGGAGAATCTGATTAGAGTAAGACTCTAATATACTGTCTATGTGATATTAGTTGGATGAGGAAATATAGATACATGGTAATTATAGATAGATAGGTCCGATGGGTTTGATCCCCATATACCATTTAGGGACCATGACATAGTGGCATAGTACGTCTATAGTCGATGAGTCAAGTGAATTATTATGGAGATAATAATTCACTATATCAAAAGGAGTTTTGATGGGAGCAACTCACGGCCCGCTCAGTATTAGGCATAGAGGGTCACACACATATGAAAGATACTTCAGTGAATAAAGGATGGATGGAGATCTCATTAGCCCTTATTCTTATTAGATGAGACCTACACTAATGGGCTCCTTGCAAGAGATCCAATTAGAGGCCAAAGGAGGTTATTAGATAGAGATCCAATAATATAAATTTAGTAGGTAATTGGATGAAGATCCAATACCCACTAAGGTAGGACCCCTAGGATTTTTGGTGGCTCTCTATAAATAGGAGGGGAGGCTTATGGTTAATAGGCTACAGCTTTGGCCAACCCCTCATATTCTCCTCCCTCCCTCTACGCAAGAGTTGCGAGATCTAATTGGAGGAGTTTCGTTGTCGAGATTCATTATGTGGATACCGCTAGAGAGGAAGACGTTTGACTTCTTTCTATTGGTTACAAGTCCCCTGCAAGCCAATCACATGAGTAATGGCACGTGTGACATGCTATGTGATCTTTTTACTTATGATTAATATTAGTATATTCTCACATTATCTATTACATATATATTGTGACGTCCTTGGTTTTGTGTAATGGGAGTCGGATCGTGATAAGATCATGATAATGAGATCGATTCACCTTTAACAGAGATCCTAAATAATCCCGATTATAGGTTACTCAAGAGGGACATTGAGATAACCAGACAGATCGGTGTACTATATACCCGTCCATATGATGGAGGCAGCATTTCTCATAGCCACTTGTGTGGAGACACTAAAGATATAGTACATGTGCTCATTAGAGAATGAGTTCACTGATTGATCCGCTTATGGAATGTTGTATGGTTAATTATATCTAATGTCAGATAGTGATTCCATAGTCCCAATTGTATATATAGTCCTTAGACTTGAGACACCAAGGATGCCTTATATGAGTAGTCTTTTTTTTTACGCCAGACTTATAGGTTTGGAAATCTCCAGATTTGGTATAGCTGGTTATCGAGATTGGTAGCCAACCTTACGAAGGTAATTGAGTGTCAATAGAGGATCATCTACTCTCGGTAATATGAGAGAAATATCTCATATGTGCTTGCTCAGACAAATCCCTAGCCAAGGTCATTCGGATTAAGAGAGGAGTTTTCCAGTAGAATCCGATTAGAGCAAGACAAACTGATTTCGTATGTGACCTGACAGTACCATATCCAATATATAGTCTCTACGATATTATTTGGATGAGGGATTATAGATGGTAACTATAGACAGACAGGTCCGATGGATTTGATTCCCCTTGTAAAATTTTGGGACTATGGCATAGTGGCCTAGTACGTCCATAGTCGATAAGTCGAGTGTATTATTATAGGGATAATAATTCACTATATCTGAAGGAGTTATGATGGGAGTGACTCATGGCCAGCTCGGTATCAGGCCTAGAGGATCACACACATATGGTGGATGCTTCAGTGAATAGAGGATTGGATGGAGATCTAATGAGCCCCTATTCTCATTAGATGAGACCCTATGCTGATGGGCTCCTTGATTAAGGCCCAATTAGAGGCCAAAGAAGACTATTAGATAGAGATCCAATAATGCAAGATTAGTGGGTAATTGGATGAAGATCCAATACCCACTAAGGAAGGAGCCCTAGGGTTTTTGGTGGCACTCTATAAATAGGAGGGGAGATTCATGGTTGATAGGCTACAACTTTAGCCACCACCTCATATTCTCCTCCCTCCCTCTGAGCAAGAGTTGCAATATCAGATTGGAGGAGTTTCACCGCAGAGATCAATCATGTGGATATCGCTAAAGAGGAGGACGCTTAACCTCCTTCATCTTCTACATTTGGATCTAGAATACAGGGATATATGATCTCCCTAGGTAAAATCAATCTCTCACATATTACGATTTTTTTGTTTTTACGATTTTTCTCGCGACCCCAATCTTTTGCACGATGATTTGATCTACGTGGGAAATAGATTTTTGTTTTAAATTCCACTACGCATGTGATGCACCTACTGAGGTTTCCCAATAGTGGTATCAGAGCCAAGGTTTTCGTGTGAAAGATTGGTTTTAAACTATGTGTGATGAGATTATATCGTATAGAATCGTTCTACGAGTTCTTGCTGTGTTTTCACAGCGAAGACAACGAGGAGGAGAGGTGGCCAGCCACTACCAGCCCCCATGCAGGGCCGGCCACCCACGGCCAGGCCGCGGCCAAGGCCAACTGGGGCGGTGCTGGGCATGATAGGTCGCACCACCAAGGCCGAGGCCGTAGTGTGACACCTGCGAAGGGGCAAGCTGTAGGGCGGCGCGTGCAAGTGGCAGCCACCACCGGCCAGCATACAAGCGGTTGCTGGTAGGCTACTCGCGGTGTACTTCCAAGGGGGGTGGCCGCCAGCGGCCAGCCCTACCGCCTATGGAGGGGTAGCGGCGGCGACGGCACAAAGGGCGGCAAGGAGAGGGGTAGGGCATCCTTTTGAGAAAAGGACGATCCTATCCCTCTAAATTTTAAAAATTTCGAGGACTGTCCTCATGTATAAAATTTGAAAAATACCCTCAACAATTCTAGAAATTTTTAGAACTGTCCTCCCATCTAGAATTATGAAAATACCCTCAATAATTTTAAAAATTCTAAGGACTGTCCTCTCATCCAGAATTATGAAAATACCCTTGACAATTCTGAAAATTTCGAGCATATCTTATTTTTCAAAAAATAATTAATCAAATAGTTTAATTAATCATTATATATATCTAGTGATCTTATATATGATGTGATGTACATGTGATGTATAATGTGGATGGATGATCATGAGTCATGAGTTGTGATGTGTGTGTAATTGTGATTATTATTATTATTAGGGCCTACGAGTCTACGTTTTTCTTGTTTATTGTTAGGCTTGCATGCCTGTGATTATTTATGATTACATGGAGAGGTGTAGCGAGAGCATAGAGGTGACAGCGGAACCCACGATGCCGTGGTGGGAGATTACGACGCATGGTGATGCGACAATCCGACGGAATCAATGATGACGAGATCAACAATCACAGGGCATGGAGATGCGCCGATGCACACATAGATCCTATTGTGAGTGATTAGGCCCATTGGTTTGGGCTTAATCATATTAGGTGACGGCTCATGATCATCCGGTGTGGCTTGCATATGTGATGTGTTATACACCTACTATGTATATATATATATATATATATATATATATATATGCATTGGATGTAGATATATATTAAATATGTAATATGTATGACACGATATATTAAGAGACCGATACGAAACAAAAAACCCTCCTACAATAATATTAAGTCGGTAAGCATGAAGCAATAACATTAACCCACGTGGCCTTCCATCGTTATAGGAAGAAATTAAATTATGACATAGGTTGAGTTGGTCGAGTCCCTCAAGGCTCACCTATCTATGTGATCGAGTTCTTGCCTATGACATAGAGATGTCATCGGTGACCTGAGGACATGGTTTGCTTGGTCGAGTCTCTCAAGGGTATATCATCAAATCAGATTCATCTTGTAATGATGGTGATGACTTAACTGAATATCATGGTTGGTCAAGTCCCTCAAGACTATGATGATTCAGAGGCTGAACATGACGGAAATCATAAGGAGTTATGATTGGCAAGAGTTGCCTACATTTTGGGCTTAGTGTAATTGATCGAGTCCCTTGAGGTTGCACTAAGATGCCAATTGGATCTCGATCCCCACTAGGAGTCTGTCGGAGACTTTCGTCTTACGTGTCGACAGTGTTACGTGATTCGCTAGGAAAATAGTGGGAGTACATTAAGATAGAAGTCCATATCTTATTAGTATTTTTTGTAAAATCTACATGTTATTTAATTTACACTATATCTTATTTGTCGCTTGTAAAACCCCTACGTGGCATACTTGATGCCAACCGCCTTATTAATCTGAAAGCTTCGTAATTTGAGAATTGTTCTCATGAAAGAGAAAATCATATATATCCTTAACAAGATTATGCCTACGCTGGAGGAAAGGATAAGCGAGAATGAGATCGCTCGCTTTGTGAAGTATATAGATAGTCCTAGAGGATAACATATTGTTGATCTTATATTTCAGTCCTTATCAGATTCCTTTTCACTGTTCATTATTAACTTTAATATGAACAAGTTTAAGGTAACTCTACCTGAGCTCCTTAATATATTGAGGGGAGCTGAGAGTACCATCAAGAAAGAGAAGTCAGTTCTCTATATTGGTGAGACCAATAGGAAAAAGAAGGCTAGTAAAGACCCTTAAGAAGGGCAAGGGCAAAGAAAGACCCAGTAAGGCAAAGGTTGCCAAGAGAGACCCGACAAAGGACAAAGGACAGTACTTCCACTATGGCTAAGATGGGCATTGGAAGAGGAACTGTAAGGACTACCTTGTAGAGAAGGCGAGACAAAAGCTTAGAGAAGCTTCAGGTATATTCATGATCAGTCTTTACTTATCAGATTTCCATGATAACACATGAGTATTAGATACCAAGAGTGCTTATCATATCTATAATTTGTTGCAAGTTCTAGCAAGACCTAGGAGACTAGCCAGAGGCAAGATGGACCACAAGATGGGCAATGGAGCAACAATTGCTATAATTGCCATTGCGGAGATCACCCTACATCTGCCTTGTGGAGCTATCATTGCATTTGATGCATGCTATTTTGTTCTCTTTATTATCAAAAATATTATATCCATCTCTTGTTTAACAATTAGTAGATATAAATTAGTTTTTGAGAATAATAGTTGTTCAATAATTATGAATGATGAGATTATCACTAGAGGGACCCTTGTAAATGACTTATATGTGTTAGACACTTCTCCGTACATCTTGAATATAAATATGTCTAAGAGGAAAAGAAATGAGGTGAATAATATAAACCTATGACATTAAAGGCTAAGTCATATACATAAGGGAATGATTCAAAAGTTGCTAAAAGATAGATACTTAGATTCATTTGACTCTGAGATATATGCAACTTACAAACCTTGCCTTCGTTAGAAGATGACCAACTCTCCTTTTAGTGGAATCGGAGAGAGAGCCACCGAGTTATTAGAACTCATACATAGTGATGTATGTGGTCCCATGTCGACTCAGGCTATAGGTGGTTACTCATACTTCATTACATTCACTGATGATTTCTCTAGGAATGGACATGTGTACTTAATGAAATATAAATCTAAGGCCTTCGAGAAATTCAGAAAATATAAGAATGAGGTAGAGAACCAAATTGGAAAGAGTATTAAGACTCTTAGATCAAATCGAGGAGGAGAGTACTTGAGTACAGAGTTCACCCATATCCTCAGGGACAATGAGATTCTTTCCCAGTGGACACCTCCTTATACACCTTAGCTCAATAGTGTATCAGAAAGGAGGAATCACATGTTATTAGATATGGTGTGGTCCATGATGAGTTTCACTGACCTACCCATCTCATTCGGGAAGTACGCCCTAGACACTGGAGCTTACCTTCTGAACTGAGTTCTATCAAAGTCAGTAGTGTCTACATCATATAAGATATGGAAAGGAAAGAAGTCTGATCTTAAGATTGTTAAGATTTGGTGTTGTCTTACCCACGTTAAAAGACACAACCTTGATAAGTTGGAACCAAGGACAGAATGATGCACATTTATGGGATACCCAAAGGAAACTTGTGGGTATTATTTCTATCATCCCGAGGACCAAAAGGTCTTTGTTGCCAAGAGAGCTGTGTTCCTTGAGAAGGAACACATTCTTGGTGGAAACAATGGGAGTAAGATAGAATTAAGTGAGGTTGGAGAACCTAGCTTAAGCACTATTCCAAAGCCCGAGTCTGTTTAGGTACCTAACACATAAATTCTAAATTTACGTGGGTCTAGTAGAGTATCTCACCCTCCTGAAAGATATGTGGGACATATAAGTAGAGATGACTCTCAGGATGTTGATCCTCAAACCAACGAGGAGGCTATTATGAGTATAGACTCTAGGATGTGGCAAGAAGCCATGAATTCTGAGATGGATTACATGTACTCTAACAAGGTTTGGAATCTTGTGGATGCACCTGAGGGTATTATACCCATCAGTTGTAAATAGATCTTCAAGAAGAAAATTGGAGTGGATAGAAAGGTAAAGACATATAAAGCAAGGTTGGTAGCTAAAGGATATTATCAAAGACAAAGAGTTGACTATGATGAAACCTTTTCACCTGTAGCCATGCTTGTCCATTAGAATTATTTTGGCCATTGTAGCACACTATGACTATGAGATCTGGCAGATGGATGTCAAAACGACATTCCTCAATGGCAACCTCTAAGAGGAGGTGTATATGATACAGCCAGAGGGATTCATATCTAAAAAGAGTCTGGATAAAGTATGCAGGTTGCTTAGATCCATTTATGGATTGAAGCAAGCTTCCCAAAGTTTGAACATAAGATTTGATGAGGTGATAAGATCTTCTGACTTCGTTAAGAATGAAGATGAGCCTTGTGTACAAAGGAAGGTAAGTGGAAGCAATATCACCTTCTTGGTGCTATATGTGGATGACATCCTAATTATTGGGAATGATGTAGGAATGCTCTCCATAATAGAGACTTGGCTATCTAGAAACTTCTCCATGAAAGACTTAGGGGAAGCATCTTATATTTTGGGATCCAGATCTATAGAAATAGATCCAAAAGGACGCTTGGCTTGTCCCAGTCTAAGTACATAGACTCCAATATTAAAAGGCTTGGCATGGAGAATTCCAAGAGAGGTCTCATACCGATGAGATATGAAATATCACTTTCTAGGAGTATGTTCCCAAAGACTCCTAAAGAAAAGGTAGACATGGATAAGATACCTTATGCCTCAGTGATAGGGTCTATTATGTATGCGATGCTATGTATTAGGCCTGATATAGCACATGCTCTGAGTGTCACGAGCAGGTATCAGGTAGATCTAGGTTTAGAACACTAGAAGGCAGTAAAGTGTATCCTTAAATAATTGAGAATCACTAATGATCTTTTATTGATATATAGAGAAGGTAGCCTCCAGGTTGAAGGCTACATGGACTCAAGTTTTCAGTCTGACATTGATGATAGCAAGTCGAATTTAGAGTTTGTTTTCACCGTGAATGGAGGACCGATAAGCTGGAAGAGTTTCATGCAAGATACTACTACTGACTTGACCATAAAGGCAGAATACATTGCTGCAGCAAAGGCAGCAAAGGAAGGGGTTCGGATGAAGAAGTTCATCAAGGATTTAGAAGTCATACCAAGCAGCGTGGTGCTGACTCCCATATATTGTGACAGCGATAGGGTAGTAACTGCAACAAAAGAACTCAGGTCTTAATAGAATTGTTCTAAGCAGGTTCCATCTGATTAGAGCGATCATAACTCGAAAAGATATAGCAACAGAAAGAGTTCCATCCGAAGATTACATTGCATATCCACTGATAAAGCCGCTAGCTCAGATTGTATTTGAGCATCACAGGTGTCTGATGGAGATCAGACATATATGTAATTGACTTTTGGTCAAGTAGGATATTGCTGGTTACAAGTGCCCTACAAGCCAATCACATAAGTGATGGCACGTGTGACACGTTGTGTGATCTTTTTGCTTATGATTAATATTGGCATATTCTCTTATTATCTGTTATATATATATTGTGATGTCCTTAGTTTTGTGCAATGGGAGTCGGATTGTGATGAGATCATGATAATGAGATTGATTCAGCTTTAAATACAGATTCTAAATAATCCCAATCATAGGTTACTTAAGAGGGACATTGAGATAACTAAACAGATCGGTATATTATATACCTGTCCATATGATGGAGGCGACTGGTCTCATAGCCATTTGTGTAGAGACACTAAGGATATAGTATAGGTGCTCATTAGAGAATGAGTTTATTGATTGATCCGCTTATGGAATGCTTTATGGTTCATGATACCTAATGTCATAGAGTGATTCCATAGTCCCAGTTGTGTATCTGGTCCTTAGACTTGAGATACCAAGGATGTCTTGTATGAGTACTCTTTTCTTTGACGCCAGACTTATAGGTTTGGAAAGCTCCAGATCTGGTACAGTTAGTTATCTGGATTAGTAGCCAACTTTACGAAGGTAATTGAGTATCAATAGAGGATCGTCCACTCTCAGTATCATGAGAGGAATATCTCATATATGCTTGCTAAGATAAATCCCTGGCCAAGGTCATTCAGATCGAAAGAGAAAGAATTCTTTGGTAGAATCCGATTAGAGGAAGATAAACTGATTCCGTATATGACCTGACAGTATCATGTCCAATATACGGTCTCCGAGATATTATTTAGATAAGGGATTATAGATACATGGTAACTATGGACAAACAGGTCTGATGGATTTGATCCCCCTATACCGTCTTGGGACTATGGAGTAGTGGCCTAGTACGTCCATAGTCGATGAGTCAAGTGAATTATTATATGCATAATAATTCACTATATCAGAAGGAGTTTTGATGGGAGTGACTTACGACCAGCTCGGTATCAGGCCTAGAGTGTCACACATATATGGTGGATGCTTCAGCGAATAGAGGATTAGATGGAGATCAAATTAGCCCCTATTCTCATTAGATGAGACCCTATGCTGATGGGCTCCTTAATTAAGGCCCAATTAGAGGCCTAAGGAGATTATTAGATAGAGATCCAATAATATAAGGTTAGTGGGTAATTTGATGGAGATCCAATACCCACTAAGGTAGGAGCCCTAGGGTTTTTGGTGGCTCTCTATAAATTGGAGGGGAGACTCATGGTTGATAGGCTGCAACTTTAGCCACCACCTCCTATTCTTCCCTCTCCCTCTGAGCAAGAGTTGCAAGATCAGATTGGAGGAGTTTCGCTGTAGAGATCCATCGTGTGGATACCGCTAGAGAGGATACTTGACCTTCTTCATCTTCTCTATTCGGATTTGGAATATAGGGCTATACGATCTCCCTAGGTAAAATCAATCTCTCATATATTATAATTTTTTAGTTTTTACGATTTTTCTCGCGACCCCAATCTTTTGCAAGATGATTTGATTTGCGTGGGAAATCGATTTTTGTTTTGATTTCCGCTGAGCATGTGATGCACCTGCTGAGGTTTCTCAACACTTTTATCCTCTCCATCCAGATATGTAATACATGGATATACGATCTCCTTAGGTAAAATAATCTCTCACACGATGTAGTTTTTCGGGTTTACGATTTTCTCATAATCTAATCTTTTGCACGACGATTTGATCTACGTGAGAAACCTATTTTATTTTGATCTTCCACTATACATGTGATACTCCTGCCGAGATTTTCCAATAGTAGTATTAGAGACAAGGTTGCTCGTGCGAAAGATTAGTTTTAAACTAGGTGTGATAATATTATATCGTATATAATTGTTTTATGCATTCTTATTGTGTTTTTGTAGTGAAGGCAGTAAGGAAAGAGGGTGGTCGTCCATGGCCAAGCACCTACAGGGGTGCCTGACTATGGCCAAGGACCCTGCAGGTGTGGCCACCAACGCAGGCGGTCACCCGCGGTTAGCCTGTAAAGGGAGGTTAGGCTGCCTGTAGGTGCAGCACCCATAGGGGCAACCACTTACAAGGGCATCTGGGTTGCCCACTATGCCGTAAGGGGCAGCCCCATGGTCAGGGCGACCATAAGTAGGGGCAGCGCCCATGCAAGGCGGCGCCGCCCACCCGCAGTAGGGGCGGTGGCAGTAGTGACTACAATGAGGGTAAGGGCTAGGGTTAGGGTTTTTTTTTAGAGAAAAGGACTATTTTGCCCCTCTAAATTTATAAAATTCTGAGGATTGTCCTCTTCTGTAGAATTACTAAAATACTCTCAACTATTCTAGAAATTCTAAGGATTGTCCTTTTGTCTAGAATTTTGAAAATGCCGATAACAATTCTGAAAATTTCGAGCATGTCGTGATTTTTGAAAAATTAATGAATTAAATAGTTTAATTAATATTATATATTTAGTAATCTTACATGTGATGTGATGTATATGTGATGTATGATGTGGATGGATGATCACGAGCCATGTGTTTTGATATGTGTAATTGTGATTATTATTATTATTAAGGCCTGCGAGCCTCTATTTTTCTTATTTATTGTTAGACCTGTGTACTTCTGATTATTTTGTAATTACATGGAGAGGCTCGACTGGAGCATGTAGGTGATACCAGGACCCATGATATCGTAGCAGGAGATCACGATGCATGGTGATGTTATGAGGATCCGATAAAACTAATGATGATAAGATCAATGATCACAGGGCATGAAGATGCACTGATGCATATATAGATCCTATTATTAGTGATTAGGCCTATTAGCTCAGGCTTAATTAAATTAGGCGATGGCTCATGATCATCCGGTGTGGCTTGTATAGGTGATACACCTAATATATGTATATATATATATATATATTTGCATGTGATGTAAGTATATATTAAATATATATGTGTGTGCACGGCATATTAGGAGATCGATACGAAACAAAAACCCCTCCTACGATAATATTAAGTCGGTAAGCATGAGACAATAAGATTGACCCGTGTGACCTTCCATCGTTATAGGAATAAATTGAATCATGACATAAGTTGAGTTGGTTGAGTCCCTCGAGGCTCACCTATCTACATGGTTGAGTTCTCACCTATGACATATAGATGTCATCGATGACATAAGGATATGGTATGCTTGGTCGAGTCCTTGGAGGGTATATCATTCATTTAGACTCATCTTGTAACGATGATGATAACTTAATTAAATATCATGATTGATTGAGTCCCTTGAGACCATGATGATTTGAAGGTCGAACATGACGTGAATCACAAAAAGTTGTGATTGGCAAGAGTTGCCTACCTTTTGGGCTTAGTACAATTAGTCGAGTCCCTCAAGGTTGTATTAGGATGCAAATTGGATCCCGATTACCACTTGAAGTCTACCAGAGACTTCTGTCTCACGTGTCAAGGGTGTCGCATGATTCGTTAGAAAAATAGTGGGAGTTCATTAAGATAGAAGTCCATGTCTTAATTAGTTTTTTCCATAAAATTTGAATATTACTTATTTATGCTATATCTTGTTTATAAGAAACATGTCGCTCATAAACCCTTTGCATGACATACTTGATGCCAACTGCCTCACTAGTCTAAATTACATAAAGTAGCTCCGTAATTTGAGAATTGTTCTCATGGCGGAGAAAATCGTATGTCTTTAACATGATTGTGCCCACGCCGGAGAAAAGGACAAGCGAGGATGAGATTACTCGCTTCGTGAAGTATATGGATAGTCCTAGAGGATAACCTGTGTGTTGATTTTATACTTCAGTCCCTTCCAAATTCTTTTTCACAATTCATATGAACAAGTTTGAGGTGACTCTACCTAAGCTCCTTAATATATTGAGAGAAGTTGAGAGCACCGTTAAGAAAGAGAAGCCAGTTCTCTATATTGGTGAGACTAAGAAGAAAAGGAAGGCCAATAAGACCCTTAAGAAGGGCAAAAAGGGCAAAGAAAGATCGGGTAAGGCAAATGTTACCAAGAGAGATCTAACAAAGGACAAAGGACAATGTTTCCACTATGGCCAAGATGGGCACTGGAAGAGGAACTGTAAGGACTATCTTGCATATGAGACAAATCAAAAGCTTGGAGAAGCTTCAAGTATATTCATGATCAGTCTCCACTTGTCAACTTTTTATGATAACTCATGGGTATTGAATATTGAAAGTGTTTATCATATGTAATTTGTTACAGGTTTTAGCAAGACTTAGGAGATTGGTCGGAGGCAAGATGGACCCCAAGATGGGCATAGAGCAAGAATTGCTACAGTTGCTATTGGGGAGATCACCCTACATTTGCTTAGTGAAGCTATTATTGTATTAAATGCATGCTATTTTATTCCCTCTATTATCAAAAATATTATTTCTATCTCTTGTTTGACAATTAGTGGATATAAATTAGTTTTTGAGAATAATAGTTATTCAATAATTATGGATGATGAGATCATCACTACAGGGACCCTTATAAATGGCTTATATATATTAGACACTTCTCCACAAATTATGAATATAAATATATCTAAGAGGAAAAGAAATGAGGTGAATAATGCATACTTATGGTATTGTAGACTAGGTCATATACATGAGAGAAGGATTTAAAAGCTGTTGAAAGATGGATATTTAGATCTATTTGACGATGAGTCATATGCAACTTGCGAACCTTGCCTTCGTGCGAAGATGAGCAACTCTCCTTTTTGTGGAACTAGAGAGAGAGCTACTAAGTTATTGGAACTTATACATAGTGATGTATGTGGTCCCATGTTGACTCATACTATATGCATTTACTCATACTTCATTATATTCACTGATGATTTCTTTAGGTATAAATACATGTACTTGATGAAGTACAAGTCCGAGGCCTTTGAGAAATTCAGGGAATATAAGAATGAGGTAGAGAACCAAATTAGAAAGAGTATTCAGATAATGATATTGATTCACCTTTAAACATAGATCCCAAATATTCCTAGTCAAAGATTGCTCAAGAGGACATTGAGATAATTGGATAGACTGGTGTACTATATACCCATCCATATAATGGAGGCGGTTGGCCTCTTAGCCACTTACGTAGAGACACTAAGGATATAATACAGGTGCTTATTTGAGAATGAGTTCACTGATTGATCCACTTATGGAATATTGTATGGTTAATGATACCTAATATTAGATAATAATTTTATAGTCCTAGTTGTATATCTGGTCCTTAAACTTGAGACACTAAGGATGCATTGTTTGAGCACTCATTTCTTTGACGCCGAACTAACAAGTTTTAAAAGTTTTAGATCTGATACAACCAGTTATCGGGATTGGTAGCCAACCTTACAAAGATAATTGAGTATGAATAAAGGATTATCCACTCTCAGTATCGTGAGAGGAATATCCCATATATGCTTGCTCAAACAAATCCTTGGCCATAGTCATTCGGATGGAGAGAGGAGTTCTCTTAGAGAATCTGATTAGAGCAAGACTCAAACAGATTCTATATGTGACCTAATAGTACCATGTTCAATATACGATCGATGGGATATCAGTTAGATTAAGGATTATAGATATATGGTAATTATAGACAAACAGGTCCGATGGATTTGATCCCCTTGCACCATCTAGGGATTATGACGTAGTAGCCTAGTACGTCCATAGTCGCTGACTCGAGTTAATTATTATGGAGATAATAATTTAATATATCATAAGGAGTTCTGATGAGAGCGACTTATAGCCAACTCGGTATCGGGCCTAGAGGGTTATACACATATGGTGGATACTTCAGCAAATAGAGGATTGGATGGAGATCCAATTAGCCTCTATTATCATTGAATAAGACTCTGCACTGATGGGCTCTTTGCATGAGGCCCAATTAGAGACTAAAGGAGATTTTCTTAGGATCAAAGTAGCACTAAGAGAGGGGAGGGGGGATGTAGGGGGTGAGGGTGGGGGTGAATTAGTGGTGCCAAAAAAATCTCTATCAATTTAAAAATTTTGCTCAATAAAAATCATATCGAAAATGAGTTGAAGTGTAGAGATGTTTGTAATAGTGCAAGCAAAGATAATAGATAGTTAAATAATAAAGCAATGAAGTTAAAGAGCAAAGAAGAGGAAGCAAACCGATTCTATAGTGGTTTGGTCTCGTGACCTATGTCAACTTCCTGATTCCTCCTCCGTTGAGGCCACCGGCTTCCACTATTGATCTTCCTTCAATGGGTGAAGATCAACTATCCTCTTACAACTCTATTCTCCTTTTATAGGTTTAGGAGATAACCTTTATAAGACTCAAAGCTCTCCCTTAAATAAAAAACTACACAAGATGAAATGAGGAGATGCTCTCAATTACAACAGCATTTTCACAAGATTTTTGCTCTTAATTACTTGTATACCTTAGGCAAGAAAGGGTGGGGTATTTATAGGCCCCAAATGGCTTCAAAAGTAGAGCCAAAAATTAATTTTTAAGTGATCCCAAGGTGCTAGTCTTGAAGACTGCGTTTTGGGCATTTCAGTCACCTGACACAGTCTAGGAGACTGTGTTCTGGTCGGTTCAGCCGCTTGATAGTTTAGGAGAGTGCATCTAGGAGGTTGAACTGCTTGACATGCCTTCGAAAATTATGTCATCTTGGAGATCGTGTCTTTGAAAACCATGTCTTATCGAACCTTGGGTTACTGAAATGACTTTTATAATAAGTTCAAATCAACCCCAATTAAGGTCGAATGGCCTCTTAATTGAGTTAGTAAAACTAACTCTCATTATGATGCTAACTATGACACTCAATGTACAATCTTCATTGTCCGAATGTCTCTTTGGCAAACTCACGGCATCTTTCTAATAAACCCTGACGAGCTCCTGATTTCCTTCCGTGAACTCCCAATGAACTTCCAGCATTCTTCCGGTGAACTCTCAGCGAGCTCCCAACAACCTGATGGTGAACTCTCGATGAACTACCTGGCATTGTTTTGGCGAACTCCCGGTGAGCTCCCGATAACATCTGGTGAGCTCTCAACGAGTTCCCGATAACATCATCCGAACATTGTCCCAGTAAACCTCTGGTGAGCTCTCGACGAGTTCCCGATAACATCGTCTAAACATCGATCGACCATCGGCAAACTCTTGGCGAGCTCCCACTACGTCATCTGAACCTTGGCCCGATGCTCGAACCTAACTCTAGCCCAACATCTGATTGTAATACCCTTTTACCATCGTAGTTAATCCTACATCACTTTCTCTAACACACAAGTTAGATCATAAAACCCATCAATTGATTTGATCATCAAACTCCGAGATTCAATAATATCCCCCTTTTTTATGATGACAACCAATTGATGACAGAGTTAACCTTAACTCACATTTATCATATGTCATCACTCATGATGTTTCTCCTTATTATCAAAAAGGAGAAATATTCACCACACATTTGAATACTAAGTGTTCAATACATATGTCAACATATTTATCATAAATATTCATTATATAAAGAAAGAAATATAGTCCATTCTCCCCCTTAGTAAAAAAAATAGAGTTTAATCTATTTCATATCATATTGTTGTCTTCTCCTTTGTAAATAAAATAGAAGAAGAAGAAGGGGAGAGGGTGTCAAGATCTAAAAATCAAGTATCTCAAAACAAAATAAATTATTAAGAGGGGGGATACATTTGAAAATGTCAAGAATTTTATCACAAAAGAATTTTAACTTGCATTATTGTTTTTCTTTGTAAATGTCAAGAACAAAGAATCAAGTGAAACCATTTCAAAAGATAGCTCAAAAAGTTGAGAAATCTGAGAAAAATATAAGAGCTACTCATATCTAATTTAGAATAAAAATTCATTAATAAAACTAGACTTCTTCATTGATTGCTCATAAAAGAGTTTACAGTCTTATTTATAGGGCTCTACCAAGAGTCTTTCTAGGTTTGGACTTAGAGTTATACTAAATTTGGACTCTTAACTAACTGATAGAAATTAAATAAACTCTAAGTTGAAAATAATAACTGACTCCACCCTAACTAAAGATAATAAGTAATTCTAACCAACTCATAACTGACTCGATTGGGCTCACATAACCCATAATTAACTCTGACTGAATAGACCAACATGACTAAGCTTAAATTAAATTGAAACTGATGGACCCAACCTTGTTAGGGTCCTATCAGACCCACCCCTCTTCAAATTAGTCTTGTCCTCAAGGTTGAGTAGCATCGAACTTTGGGAGCATTTTGGTCCAATATATTTGCCATATATCACAAACCTTTAATCAATCAAATAAGGTCTCCACTTGGTGTAAGCAATGGGTCGATCTTCTGGTGCAGTGGTCGTTGTAGTCTTCTTAGGATCCCTTTTTATTTGATGGCTAGTTATGGTACTATATCTTCCTTTGAGGATCACCACTTCGAAGTCTTCTTAAGGCATCAAAAAGAAATCGATAAATAGTTTTTTTACCTTTGAGCACCTGTTGTCACAAATTAGGATTTGCCCATTAGCAATCTTTCCTTTGAATTTGGCACAGCCATTGTGATCGGACTCCTCATTGTCCTTTTTTTTTTCCTCCCTAGCTAGTCCAATCTTTCCTTTGAATTTGGCAAAGTCTTGATGATCGGTCTCCATACTATTAGTTTTTTATTCTTCTTTAGTTGGCTCGATCAACAGAAGCTTCTCTTGTTTGTGATCGTCTATGTTGACCACTTTGAAGTCTTCTTTTATTGATTTTTCCTGTCCATAGAAGCTTTTGTTTCGTTGAATGTCTACATTGATTTTTCCTTCATGCATGCTAGCAAATGATATGGCTGTTATCATGGTGTGGGGATGGCGAGTTTTAACTTTGCATCGAATCTCGGGATTAAGTCCCTCAATAAATTTTCTCACCAATTGTATCTCGGACCAATCTCGGGTTTGGTTTGACAAGTGCTTAAATCTACTCTGATACTCCTGTACCGTGGATGTCTGACAGATGGCGAGTTATCCATTAATGTTATTGTACTTTGATAGTCCAAAGTGAATCAAGAGGTCTTTCTTGAACTATCCCCACATAGGGACTCTATGATAGGTCTAGTACAAATCATATTATTGCATCGCATCACCTTCGAGTTGAGTGGAAGCTATCTCCACCATAGATTTCTCCAGAGTCCTGTGAAAATGAAAAAACTTTTCAAAATATGAGACCTAGCCGATTGGGTCTCCATCTTCCCATCTAGAAAACTCCTCCCTCTTGTGTGGGTATCTTATATCTTACCAATGATTATACTTTTCATATCAACTTCTTCTGAATTCACAAAGGAGTTCTTGCAATTTATCTTCTATACAGGCCTCGAAGTCTTTAAACCTTGCATCTAGTGCATCATCCATAGTCATTGCATTAGTAACATTATATTTGGTGTGGCTACAAAGGAAGTTGTGGCAGTGACAAAAGTGGCTATGGAATCATAGCGGGAAGCAACACGATGGGGATGGAAAGGGACAGTTGCAGGAGGTGGCGTCAGCAACCACTACAATATTGTTGGTAGAGGAAGAAGAGGGCATCAATGGGGTGATGTGGGAAAAGGTGATCTCGATGGCAGAGGAGAGAAAGGTAGCGGCGGCAAGTAGGGGTAGCGGCTGCTGCAGAGGGTGATGGCATGATTGGCAACGACTACAACAGCAAGTGGTGAAGGCAGCAGTGAGGGCTTGCAGTGATGATGGTGGCGACATGCGTGGGTCACAGGGGGAGATGGGGAAGATAGTAGAGGGGCCGGTGGTTGGCAACGATGGTGACAGGTAGTGGGGAGGAGAGGAAGATGGGTGCGACTGTTGCAACTTGGCTAGGTGGCAGTTCAGCAGCACTAGAGATGAAGGGAGGAGGATGGGCTATAGCCTTTGGTCATGCGACAGGGAAGAAGAAGGGGGCAACAGTTAGGCAAGCGAGAGCAGAGAGAAGAAGAGGAGGCAGAGGGGAAGCAACAACATCAGTAGGGAAGAGTGGCGGGCGGTGGCCAACGGCCAATGGCGGGTGGCAGCGACGAGGGTGGAGGAAGGGTAGCGGCTAAAAGCCGTTGTAGTAGTGGTGGTGGCAGGGGAGAAAGAGGGAGGTAGCAGCCTGGGGAGGAAGATGGCAGGATGGGTGCGGCTGCTACAGAAGAGGGTGTGGTTGTGGTTGATGCATGGATGGCAGCGGCTCTATGGCAGTGACGAGGGCTACGAGCAGAAGGCAGCAGCAACATGGGGAGGAAGAAGGGGTAGTATATATAGTAGTGGCAACTAGCGGAGGGGAGGAGAAGGGAGATGGAAGGGGCTACGGCCAAGAAGGCTGTGGCTGGCAGGTGGTGGGAAGAAGGTAGTGTTGGTTACAAGTGCCCTGCAAGCCAATCACGTGAGTGATGACACTTGTGACACGCTATGCGGTATTTTTGCTTATGATTCATATTGTTATATTCTCACATTATATTATCTGTAGTATATATATTGTGATGTCCTTGGTTCTTTACAATGGGAATCAGATCATAATGAGATCACGATAATGAGATCAATTCACATTCAAACACCGATCCTAAATAATCTCGGTCGTAGGTTACTTGATAGGAACATCGAGATAATCGGATAGATCGATGTACTATATACCCGTCCATATGATGGAGGCAGCTGGTCTTATAGCCACTTGTGTGGAGACACTAAGGATATAGTACAAGTGCTCATTGGAGAATGAGTTCATTGATTGATCCGCTTTTGGAATGCTGTATGGTTAATGATACCTAATGTCAAATAGCAATTCCACAGTCCCAGTTGTGTATCTGGTCCTTAGACTTGAGACACCAAGGATACCATGTTTGAGTACTTATTTCTTTGATGCCAGACTTATAGGTTTGGAAAGTTCTAGATCTAGTACAATTGGTTATCGAGATTGGTAGTTAATCTTACAAAAGTAATTGAGTATCAATAAAGGATCATCCACTCTTAGTATCATAAGAGGAATATCACATATGTACTTACTCAAATAAATCCCTGACGAGGGTCATTCAGATTGAGAGAGAAAGAGTTCTTCGATAGAATCCGATTAGAGCAAGATAAACTGATTTCGTATATGACTTGACAGTACCATGTCCAATATAAGACGTCTAAGATATTAGTTAGATGAGAGATTATAGATACACGGTAATTGTGGACAGACAGGTCCGATGGATTTGATCCCCTGTACCGTTTGGGGACTATGGCGCAGTGGCCTAGTATATCTATAGTCGATGAGGTGAATTATTATAATTCATCATATCAGAAGGAGTTCTGATGGGAGTGACTCATGGCCAGCTCGGTATTGGGCCTAGAGGGTTACACACATATGGTGGATGCTTCAGCGAACAAAGGATTGGATGGACATCCAATTAGCCTCTATTCTCATTAGATGAGACCCTATGCTGTTGGGCTCCTTGATTGAGACCTAATTAGAGGCCTAAGGAGATTATTGGATAGAGATCCAATAATATAAGATTAGTGGGTAATTGGATGAAAATCCAATACCCATTAAGGCAAGAGCCCTAGGGTTTTTGGTGGCTCTCTATAAATAGGAGGGGAGACTCATGATTGATAGGCTGCATCCTTGGCCTCCCCCTCGTATTCTCCTCTCTCTCTGTACAAGAAATGCAAGATTATATTAGAGGAGATTCACTGTAGAGATCCATAATATGGATACCGCTAGAGAGGAAGACGCTTGACTTCTTTCATCCTCTCCATCCGGATCTGGAATACAGGGATATATGATCTCCCTAGGTAAAAATAATATCTCACATGATGCATTTTTTTTTATTTTTGCGGCTTTCTCATGATCGCAATATTTTGCACGATGATTTGATTTGTGTGGGAAACCGATTTTTTATTTTTAATTTCTGCTATACATATGATGCTCCCGCTGAGGTTTCCCAATAGGTGGTTGGGTAGCAGCTATGGTAGGGGAGGAAGAGAGCTGGCCAGTGGCAGATGAGGGAGGAGAGGAAGGCAATAGAGTGATGAAGGGTTAAGGTCCTTCTTTTTCTTTTTTTTTATGACGAACATTACAGTGAAGATGATTACAACAAGGTGGCAGGGGAGTAGATGGAAATGGCAGTGACCAAAGAAAGCAATGATGGCAATGGCAAAGACGATAACAATGATGATGGCAGTGTAGATGGCAAGCGAAACGATTACGGAATCACAACAGGAACGTCAAGGACCGCTGCTCTTATAACAATTGATAGAACCTCATAGGATTCCATTATAGATGGAGATGGAAAAGGGGGATAAACGATCACTTCGAGGGGATTGGGCCTCCTCGATCACTTTGAGGAGATATGCCTCTTAGGGTTTTGCTTTTTGGCTAAAACTATACTTCTTCATTGATTGCTCATAAAAGAGTCTACAGCCTTATGTATAGGGCTCTACCAAGAGTCGTTCTAGGCTTAGACTCAGAGTTCCACTAAATTTGGACTCTTAATCAATTGATAAAAATCAAATAAACTCCCAACTAAATAATAACTAACTTTACCCTAACTAAAGATAATAACTGACTCCAACCAATGCATAACTGACTCGATTGGGCTCCCCCGACCCATAACTAACTCTGACTGAACACACCAACATGACTCAGCTTGAATTAATTTGGAACCGATGGACCTGACCCTGTTAGGGTCCTATCACCCACTATATGCATATGGCAGGGTTCCCAAAATAGTTTAAAATTTAAATTATTTTTAATTAATTAATTAATTATTATCGTGTAGTCCTATATGTTTATGTACATATGATATATGATGTGGACAGATGATCATGAGTCATATATGATGATGTATGTATGTGATTATTATTGGGACGTGCAAGCCTCACTCCCTCCCTCTCTCTCTCTCTCTCTCTCTCTCTCTCTCTCTCTCTCTCTCTCTCTCTCTCGTTATATTTAGAATGTATTTCTATCTCCCTTAGTTTTGTACCTCCCCTTGATAAGATCAAAGTTTCTCCTTTATATGATATGTACATTTTTGGGAACATGTGCTTGTAATTAAGTTATAATTATGTGAGAAGGTATGATGGGAGCATAGATGTGCCAGCAAGAACCACAAGGATGACACTGGACATGAAGATACATTGAGGTGCTAGTAGGTGCTGGTTACAAGTGCTCTGCTAGCCAATCACGTGAGTGATGACATGTGTGATACGTTGTGTGATCTCTTTCTTTGCTTATGATTAATATTTGTATATTCTCACATTATATTATATGTTGCATATATATTGTGATGTCCTTGGTTCTGTACAATGGGAATCAGATCGTGATGAGATCACGATAATGAGATCGATTCATTTTTAAACACAGATCCTAAATAATCTCGATGATCGGTTACTCGAGAGGGACATTGAGATAACCGGACAGATCAGTGTACTATATACCCATCTATATGATGGATGCGATTGGTCTCAAAGCCACTTGTGTAGAGACATTAAGGATATAGTACAAGTGCTAATTGGAGAATGAGTTCACTAATTGATCCACTTATTGAATGTTGTATGGTTAATTATACCCAATATCAGATAGCGATTTCATAGTCGCAGTTGTGTATCTAGTCCATAGACTTGAGACACCAAAGATGCTTTGTATGAGTATTCCTTTCTTTGACGCCAGACTTACAGGTTTAGAAAGTTTCAGATCTAGTACAACTGGTTATCGGGATTGGTAGCCAACCTTACGAAGGTAATTGAGTATCAATAGAGGATCATCCACTCTCGATATCATAAGAGGAATATCTCATATGTGCTTACTCAAACAAATCCCTAGCCAGGGTCATTCAAATTAATAGAGCAAATTTCTCTAAGAGAATTCGATTAGAACAAGACTATAATGGATTCTATATATGGCATGACAGTATCATGTCTAATATACAATCTTTGGGATATTAGTTGGATGAGAGACTATAGATACACGGTAACTTTGGACAGACAGATCCGATGGATTTGATCCCCCCTGTACTGTTTAGGTACTATGGCGTAATAGCCTAGTACGTTCATAGTCCATGAGTCGAGTGAATTATTATGGGGATAATAATTTACTATATCAAAAGGAGTTCTGATGGGAGTGACCCACAGCCAGCTCGGTATCGGGTCTAAAGGGTCACACACATATGGTGGATGCTTCAGTGAATAGACGATTAGATGGATATCTAATTAGCCCTAATTTTCAGTAGATGAGACTCTATACTGATGGGCTCCTTAATTAAAGCCCAATTAGAGGCCTAAGGAGATTATTGGATAGAGATCAAATAATGCAAGTTTAGTGGATAATTGGATGGAGATCGAATACCTACTTAGGCAGGAGCCCTAGGGTTTTTTGGTGGCTCTCTAGAAAGAGGAGGGGAGACTCATGGTTAATAAGCAGCAGCTTTAGCCGTCACCTCCTATTCTCCTCTCTCCCTCTACACAAGAGTTGTGAGATCAGATTGGAGGAGTTTCGCTATAGAGATCCATCGAGTGGATACCGCTAGAGAGGACCCTTGACCTCCTTCATCCTCTATATTCGGATCTGGAAATATAGGGATATACAATCTCTTTAGGAAAAATCAATCTCATATATCGTGGTTTTATCGGATTTTACATTTTTCTCTCGACCCCAATATTTTGCATGACGATTTGATCTGTATGGAAAACTGGTTTTTATTTTGATTTATGTTGTGCATGTGATTCTCCTGTTAAGATTTCCCAACAGCGGTATCATAGCCAAGGTTTTCGTGTGAAAGATTGATTTTAAACTATATGTGATGAGATTAAATCGCGTAGAATCATTATACACATTCTTGTTGTGTTTTCGTAGCAAAGGCAGTAAGGAGGAGGGGCTGCTAGCCACGGCCAGGTCACGGCTAAGGTCCCCTGCAAGGGAGCGACTGCCACGGCCACAAGGGAGGCGCAGCAAGAACCGTAGGGGCAAGAACCACCGCAGCATACCGCCAGGCGAGCGCGCAAAGGGGAAGGCTGGGGCGCCCGCAGGCCGCCGCCACCGCCGCCGAGGCAATGGCGACCGCAGGGGTGGCCGTCCCTTGATAGGGTGGATATCGGCGGGCAAGGGCAACCGCCGCCTATGCAGGGGCAGATACGATGGCGGTGACGGGGCAGAAAGGGCAAGAGGGGTTAGGGCATCCTTTTAAGAAAAGGATAATCCTGCCCCTTTAAATTTTAAAAATTTCATTGACTGTCCTTGTGTACAAAATTTTGAAAATGCCCTCAATAATTCTGAAAATTTCAAGGACTGTCCTCTTATCCAGAATTATGAAAAACAAGACCATGAAAACTTCTAACATTACTAACACTAGTGGGTTTTGGCCATTCTCTAATTATTTTCACTTTTTCTTGATCAACATATATTCCTTTATCATTAACAACATAACCAAGAAAAGTAATTTCATTAGTGCAGAAAGTATATTTATTTAGATTAGTATATAATTTTTCTTTCTTAAGCACATCAAAAATAACTTTTAAATATGTTATATGCTCATCCAAATTTTGCTATACACAAGTATATTATCAAAATAAACAACGAGAAACTTTCTAATGTAAGCATGCAAAACATGATTCATCAATCTCATGAAATCACTAAGTGAGTTAGTTAGGCCAAAAGGTATCACCAACCATTCATATAAACCATGTTTAGTTTTGAAAGTAATTTTTCATTCATCACCCTCACCCATTCTTATTTGATGATATCCAAATTTCAAATCAATTTTTGAAAACACACAAAAACCATGCAATTCATCCAATATGTCATCTAACCTAGGAATAAGATGTCGATACTTTACCGTGATTTTGTTGATGGCTCTGTAATCAACACACATTCCCAAAATCCATCTTTTTTTAACACCAACAAAACATGAACTGCACATGGACTCATGCTTTCTCGCACATAACCCATTTTCATAAGTTCACTTACTTGCTTTTGGATTTCCTTGGTCTCTTCGGGGTTGCATCTATATGCTGGTTTGTTTGGTGTGCTTGCACCTAGAATGAAATCTATTTGATACTTAATTCTTTTAATTGGTGGCAAACCATTTAGAACTTCTTCGGGAAAAAGATTCTCATTTTCCTACAAAAGATCAACAATAACACTACGTAATTTTTTGTTAATTTTGTTAGACACAATCAAAATGTCCTTGTACATAAGTACAAGTATGGGCTGCCTCATGGTCTTTACATCACTCATTTTGGCATAAGCACTTATTTTTCTGCTCGGGTCTTCCTTGTTTTCTCTCCCCTTGTGTTTTCCAACACTCTTGTTTTTACTACTCAACTCATATTTTTTTTTTTTCACTCTTTCTTGCTCCCTCTCCAAAGTTTTAGTTAATGAAGATTCAAGCTCCTCATACTATTGTTTTATGAGCATTTGGTCTTCAAAAATGATCTTTGGAGGCAAAAGTCCAAGTTGATATTTCTATCCATCCATGATCAAAGAATAACAATTCTTGAACCCATCATGTGTTACCTTTCGATCATATTGCCATAGTCTCCCCAACAACAAGTGTGACCAGTATATATATATACCATATCACACCAAACTTCATCATTATATCTACCAATTGAGAAAGAAACTAACACCATCATTCAACCATTGTAACTTGTAAGGTTTTGGATGTTTGATAGTAGGTAATTTCAATTTCTCCATGAGCAAGGTACTTGCCACATTTGTACGACTTCTACTATCAATCAAACAATGAGTGTGAAATAGATTCTTGCATTGTTCACCATGTTCATCATTTTTATTTTGCAAACTAAGTGTGTGTTGAATAACTAAAATTTCACCTTTAGTATACTCTACATCACTAGCATCCTCTAATGATGGAGGGTCATCATCATCCTCTCTCTCACTTTTAGATTCCATAATCTCATCCTTTATGATCATAACTCTCTTATTAGGATATTCATGTGCCATATGTCTATGCCCAAGGCACTTAAAACACTTAACGCCTCTAGTTTGATTTAATTGATTCTCACCTTTACCCTTGTTGCCTAATTCATTTTTGCCTTTAGTTTCACCAATTTTAGGCATAACAATAGATTGATCATCCTTTTTACTCCAATTCGATCTCCAAGGAGAAGAAAAAATCGAATAAGGTTTTGAATCATACCTTGTGACTTTTCTTTTGAGTTGTCGCTCAACCTTCATGGCCATATTTATCATGTCCTTAATCTCCACATAATGTTGCAACTCCATAAGATCAACAATATTCTTGTTTAATCCACTCAAGAATCGAGTCATGGTGGCCTCACGGTCTTCCTCCACATTAGTCTTTATCATGGTTATCTTCATCTCTTTGTGATATTCCTCAACGCTCATGGAACCTTATGCCAAAGTTTGTAACCATTGATGCAAATCCCTATAGTAATGGCTAGGGACAAATCTCCTTCTCAAGATTTATTTCATCTCCAACCAAGTCTCTATGGCCCTTTCACCATTTCTACGCTTGTCTTTACAGAATGGATCCCACCAAATAATAGCATAATCATAAAATTCAATAGCAACTAATTTTACCTTTTTTTCTTTGGAGTAGTATGGTATTCAAAGATCAGCTCCACTTTTCGTTCTCACTCAAAATAAGCATTTAGATTTTTTTTTTCTTCCCATGAAAAGAAGAAATTTTCATTTTGATGCTGCCAATGTTTCGATCCATACCATCAAAACATCCTCTCCTAGTTTGTCTCCTAAGATTAATTTCTTGAGCAATTAGAGTAACTTGGTCATCATCCATGTCTTCTACTCTGTCATATTCATCATTGACAAAGGTTGGTTGTCTCCCACGCCATTGTCCTCCTTGTAATCTATTAATTGCATCATCATGTTTTTATAGATGATCTCTTAAATTTTTTATTATTTTGAATGTTCAAATTATTGCTATATTATTTGAACCAAAAGATCATTTGATGTAGAACTCATTTTTTTTTCTTTAGATATATTAAAATCTGAAAAATAAAAGTAGAATAACCGCACCAATACTCTCTCAAGTATCTCACTCAAGATTTTGACTTTTCTCGAAACTGATCTTACCACTCTTGCCTTTTACCTCTCTTGTTTTATTCTTTGGGTTCTTAGACGAACTAATGTACCCAAACAAACAATTCATATTATTGCAATTCACAGATAGTGAAATTGGGTAGGTATAAAAGAAAAGAGAGGCCAATTTAAAGGTGTATGTATTAGAATTGAAATATCAAATTAATAGAAAAAACTGGAATGAAGAGAGATTTCTAAACCAGAACAAGAATTAAATAAATAAGATTAAATTCTATAATTTACAAGAATTTCTTGAATCTCTTTGCTTCTTTTTTTTTTGTGTTTACCTTTGATTTTCTCTCTCTCTTTTTTGTCCTTTCCTTTTCTCTCTTTCTTTTTGACTTTCTGATTTTTTTCTTTTCTTTTCTTTTCTTTTCTTTTCTTTCCTTTCCTTTTCTTTTCTTTTTATACTATAAATTATGGATAAATAAAGAAGAATAATAAGAGCACAATAATAAAGGAAGAATAATAATTATAGCTATGATGATGAAGATAAAAGGAAAAGCTAAACAATAGCAAGTAAATGGATATGTAAACCGCAAACTTGAGCCAAGCTTTGATACCAAATGGTGGAAATCATCAACTCAGCAACCATACACCATAATAGCTAAAGAACCATGATTCATATGAAATAAAAATTGACACCCTCCAATGAATTAAAATAAGACAGATCATTCAAGATTGATGTTAGAGAAACTATTCTAATCACTTTATAAAAAAATGATAATTGATTAGAATAGCACTTTGATTCCTCTAAACTAAAAAAGTTTGATAAGTTAGAAGGGAAAGTAAAGATTTAGGATTTTTTTGAATGCCACATGCAGAAAAGTTTGATAAGTTACAAAGTTCATGTAAGAACTTAAAATAAAACACTCACCAGTTTTTGAAGATGATTATATTTCTCTAAGTTGTTCTTTACAAAGAGAGTCAGCCTTGTTTATATAGAGTAAAGAAAAATATAAAGAGATTGAACTAACTAAATATATTAAATAATATTTATATTCTCAATTTATGAATGTAGATCATTCATAAATTCTACCTTGAAAAATCTAAAATAAAATTATCCACAATTTCAAATATAATCCACCATGGCTGAATGACCTTTATTCTTCAAAATATAGATTAAATTTCATAATTCCTTCAAGGCTGGACTTTCTCTTCATGGTATGGACTTATCTTAATCACATTGACTTTTTTTAGCTCTTCTTGTATCCATAAAACTTTGACTAAATCTTGACCAACTTGTTGCTTCCAAATGTCTTCTAATGAACAAGTTATGTTTTCTTTCATCTTTTTAGCTTTAGCTCTTATTATCAGTCCTTCATGAATAAGAAAAGGGTCCTTGACAGATTTATGATCAACTAATTGGGTCATATCACCTCTATTTATCATATTATCAATCGTATGTGTGTAACCTTCTAGACCCAATATCAAGCTGGCTATGAGTTGCACCTACCATAACTCCTGACTCATAACTTTTTCTAACTCAGTGAATTATTATCCACATAATAATTCACTCAACTCATCAATTATGGACGTATTATGCCACTACACTATAGTCCATAAACGGTATAAGGGGATCTGGTCCATTGGACATATTTGCTCTTAGTTACCGTGTATCTATAGTCCATCATCCATTTAATATCTCAAAAATTATATATCAGGCATGGTACTATCAGGCTCATACTGTAAATCTATCCAAGTCTCAGTCTAATCGAATTATCTCAAAGAACTCCTTCTATCTCAATTTGAATGACCCTAGCCAAAGATTTCTTAAGTGAGAACATATGAAATATTTCTCTCATGATACCGATAGTGGTGACTCTTGCATGAATATGAAGAATCATGATGTCTTATGATTTTTTACAGATGGTTAACTTATAATTATATTTTGATTGATATTACACATTGATAATTATTGAAGTTTGAAACATGAAATGATCATGATTTTTTAAACTTAATTAAACATTGATGATATTTGGGCTTGAATAATTGAATATCCTAGAGATCATAACTGGGCATGGCGCTATCAGGCTCATACAATCTGAATGACCCTGACCAGGGATTTTCTTGAGTGAGAGCATACAAGAGTATTCTCTCATGATACTGAGAGTTGTGGCTCTTGCATAAATAAGAAGAATCATGATGTCTTCTTATTTTTTATAAATTATTAACTTATAATTATATTTTGATTGATATATAATTATTGAAATTTAAAACTTATTAAACATTAATATTTAAGCTTGAATGATTGAATCATAATATCGATAATACAAATTTCTATCAACTTGAATTCAGTATATGCATTTAAGATGATATATGATCATTTGAATTTAAGTTTATCATAACCTTTAAGAATGATAAATAGATAGGGGTAAAACTTCATCATCAATTGGTTGTCATCATAAAAAAAGGGGAGATTATTGAATCCTAGATTTTGATGATGAAATCAATTGATGAGTTTATGGACTAATATGATTTTGAGATAAGTAATATAGGAAATACTTTGATCATGGACTCGAACCATCAAAGAGCAAATAGTCGAAGCAAGAGAATCGAATGTTGTGCCGAGAAAAGTATCATGTCAAAAATTGAATATCGAATCAGAGGATTGGTCGACATGCCGAAGATTGACTTCATATTAAAGTAATGGCATCATGCCGAAAAGATTGGGTATTACGTCAAAACATCAGATGACATAGGAAAGATGCCGATAGATCAAGCAATATACCAAAGGAAAGAACGATATGCTAGAGGTTCGGACAACATGTCATAAGATCAGACGACATGTAAGAGTGGTATACAACATGTTGAAAGTTTCATAATTATGTCAGATATATTGTTAGATTATTAAAGTCTTGATCGAGGTCTTTTTGAGTCAAATTAAGTTAGTATTAAGCTGAGACTATACCAACTTATCAAGAAACTTATTGGGCTTAAACCAAGGCTTAATTGGACTTATTAGAAGATCAAATCTATGATCAAAAGTAGGCCTGGTAGTGGTACCACCAAGCCCAAGTGGTAGTACTACCTAAGTCAGCTGAAAAGTAATATTTGTGCTTTTTTGATGATTTAAGTGGTAGTACTGCCCAGGGTAGTAGTAGTATCATCTAGGCATGTGGTAGTATCACGAGAGCCTTGATTTGTGGCCTTATTATGGTGATAGTACTGTATGGTGCTGATGGTGATACCGTTAGTACCTCAAAATTTCGATGATTTCAATTGTTGACTCCATTCTTGAAGCCTTTTGGCATCTATAAAAACCTCAATCATGCTTGCTTGATGAAGCATATATTCTTGAGCACCAAAGTATTGTAAACTCTCTCTTTGAGTAGTGTTTGAGTCTCTTCCTCCTTCTTGAATTTAAAGGTGATTCTAAGTTATAGGAGATAAGAGATATTATAAAAGAGAGAGTATGAAAGTTCTCTCCTGAGCCAGTTAAAAGAAGAAAGTTATAACAGGTGTTGAATCTCAAACTTTGATGATAAAATCAATTGATAGGTTATTGATCTAATAAGGTTATTAGAGTTGATCTAATAGGATTAACTATGATAGAGAGAAAATTATAATTAGAGGTTTGGCCAAAGTTAAGTCTAGGCATTAGGCCGGAGTCAGGATAATGCGGTTGGGAACTCGCCTAGAGTGTGTCGGGAGCTCACCGAGGGTATTAGGAGCTTGCCATGATAGCACAAGGAAGTTCACTAGAAGAAGACCGAGACTGTCGGAAGATTGTTGGCATAGCCGAAAAGCTTATCAGGAGTTGGGAAGGTCTTGAATTGGATTTGTTGGTCATGTTGATTGTAATTAACTAAGTCATAGTTAGCAATGCTAAGGTTGAGTCCTATTTGAGTTAGATTTAGAAGGGATCCAGATTAACTCAAGTGAGGCTAATCGGGTCCACTATGGAGAGTGGATTTAGCTCAAGTTGAGCTCAATTGGTTGACTTGAGAATTGGTCAACATGAGGTACAAGTCGAGATTGGAAAAGTGAAGGAAATCATTTTTTCAAAAATCCTAGCTGGTAAGTAGTTGTTGTACCGTTGCCACCTAGAAATCCGGCAATAGGTGGTGATTGTACCGCCCATGCTAGTGGTTGTATCATCACAGCCCAGGAATCTAGGCAGTAGGTGGCGATTGGATTGCCCAGGCCGGTGGTTGAACTGCTCGTACCCTATTTTCAGGGTAGCTTTTAGTGGTTGTATCGTTGGCACCAGCGATTGGACAACCCATACTCAAATTTTTTAGATACATTTAAATTTTGGCTCAAAATCCTTAAGCCAATTGGGGCCTATAAATATCCTAAGTTTTCTTATATTTTAAACAATAATTTTGGGCTAGAAATTATATGATAAATTATATGCAAAAATTATAAGAAAAAAAAAAGGGATAAGGGAGAGAGGAAAATCTTATAAAATTTGTAGTTCTCCCTTGTAAGGTTATAAAGTTCATCTCCTACACTTGGGAAAAGGAGAGAGGATGTTGTAGGGGTTTGATCTTCACTTAAAGAAGGTTGATAGTGGACGTCGGTGGGCCTCGGGGAAGAGGACTTGGGAGTGGGCGTAGGCCAGGTTGAGGCCAAACCACTATAACTATAAGTGTGCTTCAATGGCTTTCATTTTAGTTTTGATTGCTCTTAAACACTTGATAGTTAGATACAAAGTTTCAATCTCTTAACTTCCTTAAATCGGTTTCCAATTAGTTTTATTAAAATATAAAGAGAAACTTCCATTATTTACTTTTTACTTTATGAAATCAAGGTTTTTAAATCGAGCACCATGTTCTCTTACACTAATTCAAATACTCGCCCCGCCCCTCCACCCCATCTCTTAGTGCCAATTGATCCTAACAATTAGTATCAAAGCAAGGTACTTACTCATTGGATTAACACCCACTTGAGTAAATGTTTTTGTTTGGCATAAATGAGGGATATTCCATTTCATGTTCTCCCATGTTCAATGAGACAGATTACATGTCTTAGAAAATATGAATAATTTTTTTTATTTCGATAGATTTTGATTGTGGTGTATTATTGAAAAAGATTTTCATAAGTCATCAAATCCAATAAATGATTGGAATGATTATGAAAAATAAATATTTTCTTTAAATGCAAAGGCTATTAATGCCTTGTATTATGGTCTCGATAAAAATGAATTTGATCAGATTTATTCTTATGATTCGGTTTTTGATATTTGGCATATATTGAAAATTACACATGAAAACATAATTAAAATAAATTAATCAATGAGTGTAATGTCTTACAAAAATAAACTTGAAGAACACCTTCCAAAGAATAGGAATGAATTTGAACTAAAGAAAATATATGACTCCTCGAGTGAAATCTTGAGTGATGAGGTATTTGAACCTTTAACATATAAATCAGATAAATTAATGAATATGAACTATAAAAATGATCTTAAGGTGGAGAAAACCTCTTGCTATAAACACAAGAAGTCAAGGCGCTCCAAAGAAGAAGATTAAAGCAAGGAAGAAGTAGCCAACTATGCTCTAATGGTCATCCAAGACAAGGTTAGTGAATGTTAAAGTATTATTTTCTTTGAATTATTGAATATGTTTCATGAATTGTTTGATGAATTTAAAAAAATTAGTAAATCTTATAAGTTGCTTAAAAGTGAATATGATTAGTTAGTTAGTAGATTTGATCAAATGCATGATCCTTTATCATCACATAATCTTTGCTCTAAATGTGAAATACTAAATGATGTTAAAGAGAAAAATATCATGTTTAAACAAACGTTAGAAAATTTTGAAATATATAATAAATCCCTTAATATGATCCTTGCTAATAAGGGTCATGCCAATAGAAGAAAAGATTTAAGCTTTATTATTAACACTCAACAAAAGCCAACCATTTTTGTTAAAGGGTCTACCTTAAATTTACCATCAAAATTTAAACATAATTTTTATAAAAAATTAGGATATAAAGCCAATAAATATTTATTTAGAAATTATAGTCCTAAAAAATTAGTTTGGGTTCCAAAAGGAATTACAAACAACCAAAATCCATTAGATAAGAAAGATAAAGTTCTTCATCAAGGACTCAATATAAAATGGGTATCTAAATCATTCTTGTAAATTAGCCTATTCAGAAAGTAAGTTGATTTAGGTTCCTAAAAGAATCATAAATAACTAAATGCCTTTAGTTAAATTAGATAGAGTATTTCATAAGGGACATAAAGTCAAATAATTACCTAAATCAAAACTGCATATATTGTAGAATTTATCTCCAAACAAAGGCTATGAGCAAAAAATGATAACTTGATAGTAGATGCTCAAGGCACATGATTTGAGACTAAAACACTTTTCAAGCTCACTAGCCTAAACAATAATAATAAAAAAATATTAGAATTAAAATTATTGGTAATATATATTTTGATAGTTCATGATTGCTTTTCGATGATGCATGGCTTATGCATAGCTAGAGCATACTAGTACAAAAATAAATTACACTGAATAATCCTAATTATTGTTAATGAAAAATTATATACACTAAATTTTAAAAAAAAGAGATTTAATAATATTATATTATAATTTAAATGTAAATGCTAATGTTGAATGATTGACTTGAAATATGATTGTATATTGTATGATTTAATGTTAGATCATTCTTAAATTAGGGCTTGAAATAAAGTAAATAAAAATGGGAAGAACATTTTAAAATGAGCATGGTAACTCATTTCACTAACTCTAAAGAGTTAAACTTACTTAAGAAATAAAAATCATTGGGATTAAACTAAATCAAAGTTTTTATTTAAAAATATTTTATTGTAATAATCTTGATGATTTCCTTTGGAAATGTTACTTAATTTTCAGTTTTAAAATGTTTAAAAATGTTTTACTTGGTTGAAAATATTTTATTGTAATGATCTTGATAAATTTTTTTAATTTAATTTTTGGTTTTAAATGACAATGCTTGAATTTAGCATAAAAGATAAAGAAATTTTTATGTAAAACAAATCACATAATTGAAACACAAAAAGAGAAAAATTCTTCTTGAAAATACCTCTATCCTAGCTTTCAAAAAAAGATAAAGTAATATCATTATTATTGAATCTCTTAAACTTTAATGAGATTTTTTCCAACCAAATCATGAACTTTCTCATGATTTTTTTCTTAAGATATCTTTTATGAGAATTAATTTTTTTACTTCTATAACTTTATTTTTACCAAAGAGGAGATTTATGATCTTATAACTTGAGATTTTTATTATGAATCATGATCTTGATCTTTTATTTATTCTCCTATATCCTTTTTCGCAACTTACTATAGAGAAGTTCCTTTTTTCATTCTAATCATGATTTTGACTTCTTGATATTGATAACTTAATTGTTTTTACATGAATCAAGGTCCTTCTTTTTGATTAATCTTCTAAGATTCTTTTTGTTTATCATCTAAGAGTAGATTTATCAAAATTAAATCATATCTTTTGGTATTCATGAATTAATATTAATATTCATCACAACATGATTTATTTATGACTTTCTTATATTCATGAATGGTATATCTTATCACTAAATTAATATTTCTTAAATTTGTGATGAGTTGAAAATTGAATGAGATTTTTTTCATGAACTTTCCATTGATTTCCTCACTTAACTTTACCTTTATGATAATCATTTTTAACCTCTATGATTTCTTCTTTTTAATAAAAAGAAGATTTATTATCTTAACAATTATAATTTGAGATTTATAATCAAGATCATTCTTTTGTGTTATTAATAAGTACTATCTAAATAAATTATATGTCTTAAGATTTACCTTGAATGAATCAAGATTATTTACTCTCCTAAGACTCATTTTCATTATTTACAAAAAAAGAAAGATTTACTAAAATAAATCATGTCTTTTGGTACTTGTGAATTGATCTTCTATATTATATCCTCAATGACATGATTTTCATTATATAACTCCTTTATATATTTTTGACAATGACCAAAGGGGAGATTAAATTTCTATATTAACAACAAAATCATTAAATGAAGAATAATTCGATTTTATAAGAAAAGAATTAGATATGATAAATATTCCAACACTAAATGATAAATAATTAAATTAGACATGATAAAGAAAGAAGAGAATTAGATATGATAAAATTGATATCGTACAACAAAATCATTAAATGAAGAACAATTTACTTAGAAAAAAATTAGGAATTTTAAATTTTCTAAATGAATGAGAAATTAAGCTTCATTTGTTATCATATTTTTTTGGATTTCTTAATTTTTACAAATTGTGCTTCTTATTAAATTCAACATGATTTTTGGTCATATTATTTTTCAGATTTCTTAAGCTTCTTCTTGATATTAACATTAGATGATCCTTTAAAATGCAATGAGTAGCTCTTATATTCCTCTCAGATTTCTCAACTTTGTTGAGCTCTCTTTCAAAATGATTCTTTCCTTTTTGAAATTGATATTTACAAAAGAGAAAATGTGATTCAAATTTCCTTTTGTGAAATATTTTCAAATGTATCCCCCCTCTTGATATTTTTTTTTGATATTAGAGAAAAAAAATTGATGTGGCATTTGTGATTTATAAAATTATATTCTTATCCTTCTTGGTATTTTACAAAGGGGGCGAAATGAATTAAATTTGTCTTTATGTACTAAATATTGTAATAAATTTTTAAGAATGTTTAAATGTAAGTTAAGCATTTCTCCTTTTTATTAATGACAAAGGAAAAAAAAATGATATAATTGATGACATAAGAAATGTTTTGAAATCTTTGAAATATTTGAAATTTTTATCATGTGAAACATATTTTTGGTTAAAATTATTTATCATGTGATACCAAGAAGATGAATGCTTTAAAAATTTTATCATGTATGGTATCATGAATGGTTAAATTGTGAAAATTTCAATATTGTCAAAATGCTATACTTGAATTTAAAAGTGATGGGTTCTTTTGAATTTAAGTTTTCTCTATTTATCCTATGGCATATAAGGAGAGTTAAGGTTAACTCCCATCATCAATTGGTTGTCATCATAAAAAAGGGGGAGATTGTTAAATCTCAGATTTTGATAATGAAATGAATTGATGGGTTTTATGATCTAAATTGTGTGTTAGATAAAGTGATACAGGATTAACTATGATAGTGAAAAGGTAATACAATCTAATGTTGTGCCAAAGTCCAATTCGAGCATTGGGTTGGGGTTTGAACAATACAATGAAAGCTCGCCGAGAGTTCGCTAGGAGTTCGCCGAAGGTAATCGGGAGTTCACTAGGAGCACACCAAGACTTCGCCAGAAGATGATCAAGAGACTCGTCGGGAGTTCGTCGGAGGATGCTGGGAAGTTCGCCAGGAGTTTGAAAGATCGATTCACATGTTGGACAACAAGAACTATTGTAATTATGTCTTAGTATGTCATAGTTAGTATTGTGTGTTTTAAATCTTAATTGAGTTAGATTTGAAAAATTTTAAATTAACTCAATGAGAGACAAACAGATCTACTTTAGGTTAGGATTTGAGCTTAGGTTGAGCTCATTTTGTTGACCTAAAAGGGGTCAATATTATACACAAGTCAGGTATAAAACTATACAAAAAGTATAATTTCGGGTTTTCTAATGGTAGTACTGCTGGTGGGTGGTGGTAGTACCGCCACCACCCCTATTTTCGAAGCACTTTCAATGATAGTACTATCGGTATCGATAGTAGTACCGCTCATACCTGATTTTTTTCAAAAAAAAAAGCTAAATTTTAGCTTTATTTTTTGAAGCCAATTGGGGTCTATAAATACCCCAGGTATTCTTACATTAGAGAGTAAGAAAGTGTAAGAAAAGTGGTCATAATCTTAGTTAAAATTCTATAAAATTTGAGAGCTTCTCTTATGTGCTTCAAGTGTAAAGTGAGGTTAAGGAAAAAGTGGAAGATTGTAAAAGTTTATCACCTGAATTTGTGAAAAGAAGAGTGAAAAGGTTCTTCTCTGAGCTTGGGAAAAGGAGAAAGGTATAAAGGGTTTTGATCTTCACCCATGAAAGAAGATCATTAGTGGGCATCGACGGGCCTCGATGAAGGAGGACTCGGAAAGTAGACATAGGTCAAGTTGGCGACTAAACTATCATAAATTTATGAGCCTTCTTTACTTGCTTTTTATTTTAGCATTCTATAGCTAAATCGAGATTCTTCATTCGAACAAGTATAATCGCTCTCTAACTTAATATTGATGAAAAATGCTTTTAGTTTTGATTTTTACCTTAAGCATATTTATTTTTCAAACCTAATACTCTTTGCATTTGCACTAATTCACCCCTCGTAATTCTGTATAGACCAATATATAGAATTTAAAAATTAACTTTTTATTAAATCATAAATATACTAAGTTTACAACCACTAAAAGGGAAACAATATCTTGATAATTTCAGATAATGAACCTAAATTTCTAGAATTATAGAAACATAACATACATCCTCGAGATCCATCAAATGAATTATCTCTAAGCATAGATGATAAGTACAAACTACTATCATTTTTGCTTTAAGATGATTCCTTATAACGATGGATATTTCATTCTACTTTTATTTCTATAATAAATTGATTCTATATTATTAGTAACATATGTTAAAGCATCAAAATCAATCCACCAAATATTATAAAAAGATTTATATAACATTTGATTTGAAATATATAAAATATAAACTTATACCTTTTCCTTTCAAACCAAACTTTATAGTTCTTCTTCACATGATCTTTCTTACTACATAAGTAGCATTAGACTATAAAGGATTTTTTATAAAATTATATAGTATTTATAAATTCACATGATTTATGCTTCAACTTTCTTTTATTATTACCCACTCCTTAAGTAATATTCAAAATATTATGCGTCTTTTCCATTTTAATCTTACTATCCAAACACATATACTAGTCAATCCATTTAAGTTTCACTTGTCCTTACTTTTATTATAATAAATTTTAAATGAGCTAAATTAAAAAAAATAAAATTAAAAATAAATTATATGAGAAATGACTCAATTACATTTATGCTCATTATTCTTGAGCTTATAGCTTTGTCAGCCATATTGAAGATATAATCTTGAATTCCTCAAATACTATCACTCTAAATTTTAGTCAATTCTTTTATTAATATATTAGCTAATTAATTATCAATAAATTTAAATTGATCTTTAAATATTTCATTATGCCAATTATATACTATAATGAAGTTATATTATTTATAAGTATCATAAGATCAATCTTTTAAACCTTTTCCAATCATTTACTTTAATTATTTGTTCTACAGAAATTTCAGTAGTTAAGTTTGTGACCTTTTAAACTAGCTTGATCAAGATCTAACATGCCTAGTTTAAATTGTGTATGCTTAAGCCATTAATAATAATTTAATCTAAAAATATAGGAATATTTATCATAATATAATAAAAGAAGTACCACTATAATAAGATAATATAATATTCATACCTCAAGTTTTTAATAAAATATTAAACTATTAATATAAATCTCTATTTCATTATTAGGTAAAATATTGACATATACAGTCTTCATATAAAAATATTTTTAAAAGACTAATACCATAAAATAGTATTGTTGCATTTGGGTATACAGTCATAAACTATAAGGATATCTAAAATAGTATCATCCTATCCCATCACATAATTATTTAAAATAGATTTTTTTTAGGATTATCTAAATCTTCTAATTATGTGTGTCATTGTGAATGTTATTTTTCTTAATATCATTTATAATTAATTTTTTAATATATTCTATCAATTATTGTCTAATCTACTTTAACACTTACAAGATTAATATAATAATATAAAATATTATTTAAAATATTTTATAAATAGCCTATCATTAGAGGCTAATTTGGCAGCTACTAGTTAGATAAAACTTAGGCATATAGTTAAAATAATATTCGCCAAAATTTTCAATCTAATTTATGTTAAAATAATTTAATAATAAAAATCATAATAATTATTAAATATTAATTAGTATAAAAATCTTATATGATAATTATAATCATTATAAAACATAAATCATGCTTCTATGTAAAACTAAATATTATTCATAATCTCAAGCATATGTGTGTGAATAATCAAACATATATCTAAGAATAATAATTGAATTTTTATTTATCACATATCCAAGAATAATTATTTATCACCTATAGAATATTATAATTTATATATTTTTTATTTTGTATGTAACCCTGATTGGCCTATTTGATTAGGCAAGCCTAGAATTGGGCTAAACATCAATATAATTAAGTCTGATAAAAATTAAAATTGATCAAAATTTGAGTTTCTCCAAATTCAATCAAGACTTGATTGATCGAATCTAAATTTGGTCAAGTAATCAAAATACAATCATAATTAATTTTATAATTAAGGATATGAGTAAAAAAATTTAATTTTGGAAGGATAAAACTATAATTTTAATTGTCAAGGATAAAACTGTATAATGAAAATTTCTAATTATTGATAGACAAAATTGTCAAAGATGAATTTAAAGATAGATTGGAAGGTATATAATTTTTTTAGGGGCAAAAATATATTTTTTTCTAAAAACCCTACTTCTCTTTCATAATTGTCATGATAGAAACCCAGAAGGAGCTTTATAAATTTTGATCCTTAAGGGGGATCAATCCTTAGAACGCTGTAGGGGTTCCTCCCTCCTAGATTCGGCATAAGGCTGAATTAAAATTGTAGATTGATTGATTCACGAGAGAGAGCGACTACATCATTATATAGGGATCAAAACCCTAGCCTAAGGGGATGCTTTCCTAAGTAAAATTATCACTTTGCCTCTCTTATAGTCAACCTGCCTTAATAGGAACAGGGGGCAGTTAGGTTGGCTCTATAGTTGACCTAAGCAAGGGAAACCCTGGCCAACCAACTCAGTAAGGGGGCGGCTACTAAGCCCTAAGGATAAATCTAAACCTTAGCCATACTCCTTTATAAGATAGGAATGACTTTATTACAATCTACAAGGTTTTATTGACTACTTTTAGGGAGATTAGGACTCAACCCTGCTGGAGTCCTATCAAACCCGTCCTCTTAAAATCAGTCTTGTCCTCAAGGCTAAAGTTCCATGAACTCAGGGAACTAGGTCTTCAGCTCCTCATCAGTTTGGGTGTCAATTGGAAGAACTTGAGCTGAGTCATCATCTTTAAATTTCCATTTGAGGTGGGATACCCGGCGGATCAACTGTAATCTTGATCTGGTGCACAGATCTGATCTCCAGGTTAGGGCCCTAATGTGGTCCCTAATTTTATAAAGCCCAAAGAAATAGAGAGACCACTTCCTTAAGGCTCGAGTTTCCTGCTGATCGGGCTAGAGGTGTAAGAAAACTCGATCTTCAATTTTTCATCCATTCTAAAGTTTGTTGGGAGGTCATTTCTTCTTTGCATGTACTAGCATGAGCATGGATTGTAATTCTTTTGGGCTTACTCCTCTTTCGTGTCATGAACCATCTTGCATAAGGGTGATGACGATCCCAACTCTGGATGTGTCTGCTCTAAGTACGAACACATTATCATGTTTAGGTAATACTAGCATTGATATAAATGGCATCATGGTTGTGGGGGTCACATGATATATATGGCATCATATGGATCCGAAGTCATCATCAGGGAAGACTTTTAGTATCATGGTCCACTCCTCAGTGAAGTCATGGAAGTAGCCGAGATGAGGGAGCACTACATCAAAAACCATAGCTGGTTCAGATAAATATAGCACTTTAGGAATAGCTTATCCCTACAGATAAAGAGACAAAGTTTTTGGAGATAAAATGTCATTGTAAGGGAAGGTTGTAGTCGAATAATCCATATCTTCTGCATCTCTTGGACGATCTTTTTAGCTTCGGTCCTCTGAAAATATGAACAGCAATATGGTCGAATATGTGCTAGTGGTTCCCCTTGTAAGACCAACATATAGGGGTTATGTAGTCTAGTAAGAAGGAGTCAACTCGGTTCAATGGACGTGCCTGAGATTTCAGTGAGCTTCTCCAAGCACTGTGTCAAGATCATCTTTCTTCGTTCTCTCCTTTCCCACATAAGGTCACTTGTTTTCCTTTGTCATCATAAGGTCGTTGGAGCTCCTGGTGTCAGCGAGGATGGTGATAGGCTAATGCTTGATAAAGCCATTAATGTCCAATATTTGTGGTGGAGCATAAAAGGTGTAGGCGACCGATTGTAGTTTTTCTTTCATATCCTTCTCCTCGGACTCGAGGGCCATATCTTTGAGTTTGGGTTCTTCAGTGGGCTCAATCAATAGAGGTCTCTCTTTTTTATAATGGTGGTCTCGGCTCTATAGTTTATTATAATACCAATATAGGCCCTTTGCCGATCTATCACGAAGCCCTTCTCTTGTTAACTTTTTCAGCTGAGGTGACCGACTGGTGGTAGATGGGGCTGAGAGTCTCTATGCTGCTGGTCGTGCGATGGTTTTGATCCTCCGAGCATCTTGGTTCAGCCTGTCTTCGTGTAGTCGTACGAAGGAGATGGCTACCTTAATTGTATATGGTTGTCGCGTTTTAACTTCTTCTTGAATCTCTAGCTTCAAGCCCTTAATAAAAGTCCTCGATATCTATTTTTCAGACCAATCATAAGTCTAATTAGTTAACCTTTCAAACCTGATCTAGTACTCTTGGATAGTAGAGATTTGACGGATCTTCGTTAGTTCGTTATCAAGGTTCTTGCAATTGATTGGTGCTGAAGGTTTATATGCTTTCAGTTGGGATGTAGCTCTCATGCTCTGAGCATCTTGATTGAGGTGCCCTTCTTAAAGTTGTACAAAGGAGATCGACATTATTGAGGTGTAGGGCTGTCGTGTCTTATCCTTGCTTCTTATCTTTGATGGGTTCTTTTGCAATCAAAATTTACTCCGTGTTGTGATCTTCTTGGGCTTGGTGATCAGCCCAATCTAAACTCCTTGAAGAGAGCACATAATTTAACATCCATACGTGTCTCGAAAGCCTCTAATTTGGCTTCAAATAAGCCTAGTGATGTCATGACGTAAGGATCTCCAACCTGTCAAACAAACCGACTGAAAAGTGTAACTGCAATTTTCAGGTTGAAGGTAGTGAATGGCAACAATGTCGCGACTACTGGGGTGAAGTCTCGAAGTGGAGGATGGCAGCCAAGGGTAGCAGCGAATGTGGAGGAAGAAGAAGCCAGCAGCAACATTGGTTGCGACTATACTGCAACTTCGTGGCTGCAAGTAGCATCAGTTGCAGTAAGGGTGCAGCTGTAATAGGAGGAAGACAGGGCAACGATGTACACGGCTGTTGCGGAGGAGGACAATAGCGTTATGCAACGAGAGACGGTTGTTATTGTGTTTAATTTATTATTGGCCGCGATCAAGATAGTTGATAGTGAACGATTGTTACGGGCTGTGATGTAAACAAATTACAGCGAAAGATCACTACTGGCAGATATTTGATGTTGATGCAGAGCAAGGCAGCAGATTGATGGATCTGCAGCTTGGTGGGTGACAATAGAGGCAACGTCAAAAGCAATTATGGGAATTGCTTGGGAAAGTGGAGGCATGGATGATGACTACAGGGGCAATAAGATCGCTACTCTAATACCAGATGATAGAACCCCAGAAGGAGCTCTATAGATTTTGATCCTTGAGGGCGATCAACCCTTGGAATGTTGTAGGGTCCCTCCTAGATTCGGCACAAGGCTGAATTAAAATTATAGATTGCTTGATTCAAGAGAGGGAGTGGCTACATCATTATATAGGGATCAAAACCCTAGCCTAAGGGGGTGCTTGCCTAAGTAAAATTATCTCTTTGCCCCTCTTATAACCAACCTACCTTAATAGGAACAGGGGGCGGCTAGGTTGGCTCTATAGCCGACCTAAGCAAGGGAAACCCTAGCCAACCAACCCACTAAAGGGGGCAACGACCACTAAGCCCTAAGGGCTAATCTAAACCCTAGTCATATTCCTTTATAAGATAGGAATGGCTTTATTATAATCTAGTAGGGTTTTATTAACTACTTCTAGGGAGATTAGGACTCAACCCTGTTGAAGTCCTATCATGCCATTACGCCCATGCATGCGGATCGACTATGCAGTGATCATCTATTGCCTGCGATGGGGCGGTTGACCTCAGTGGCTCTATGTAGCCACCATAGGGCTACTACATCTCACAATGTTTGCATTGGATATGCAATTGTTGCTTGTGATTGGACTGGGGATCATCGAAGGCCATCGCCCTTAATAATACTATCGTCGACAACAATTGTCGGTAGTGATCCATCAATCAAACATAAAGAAGTGCCCGCAAGTAAGTGATAGGGTGGATTTGATAGAAAAGCATATCAATAATATAGATGAATCGTTCATGCATCATAAATAAAAATCAAATAACACTTTTTCGTGAGTGAAAGGTGCTATCAAATAGATGTAAAATATTAAATTTCACAAATATAGCTTTGATAGCAATTGTGAGCATAACAGCCATCCTTACGCTTCTGTTATGTGAAAAATATTAATGTCAAGATTTCAACTCAAATAATAATCGATCTAAATTTATGATACATATCTTTCGATGCCATTTAGAAAGCTTTTATCCGATATGTGAGTGCATCATCGTTGGATCTGAAAATGATAGTGATACTGATATGCAAGAAGAACTAGACTCGCATTTTTATCTTTTTCCTATCCTTCACATAATTACTATTAGTGGTGGAATAGGGACAAAAGAGAGGTGAGAGAAAATATGTAATCTCTCATTGAGATGTTCACATGATTAAGGGGAGATAAGAGAAGATTTGTAATTTCTCAATAATGTCATGTATTCATGTCTCCTCTTATTTACATATCCGTATATCTGCACATTGTATTCTAATCTTTAAGCACTCATGTCTAATTATAGGTGAGAGCAGAGAGTTTAAAATAAGTAATCATGAGAGTCCCTGTAATCAAGATCATCTCTTAATGAATTTTTATGGATTTATTTCTACTGATCGATAACTATAATCAAAATTTAATCATATTCATAATATATCTTATCTAATTAGATAAGATCATATAATCTAAATTATTTTTTTTATTTAGATTATGACGTTGATGGTATAGATTATTTGATACGGAAGGATATTTATTTAGACGACCGAGACTGTTTTTTTAGATGACAAGGACTGTCTGTATTTCTGTAAATGACATGTTCATAGGACAAGGACTGCCTTTTTTTAATTTGATGAAGAATGATGCTGGTTTAAAGGACAAGGACCGTCTTTTTAAGGACAAGGACGGTCTACATTTATGTAAATTACAGATTTTTAGAGGAAGGGTTGTCTTTTTGAGATGTTTGTGGTGCTTTTAAGGGTTTCTTCGGCTAGCTGTGTTGGTGAAGGAGTGCAATCTATTACCATTCGACAGAAGTCGAAATTCTCTAAGGAATGATCCTCGTTGGTTAGTCGACTGGGCTCTATCAACTGAAGGATCTTTATTGTGGCTACGAGCCGAATCGCATGGTTGGTTTTTTGTAATGGTGATTCTTCTTACACTGTAGTCGCTCTTTTTAATTAATATAATAAGTTTCTCTTTTTTAAAAAACATGATTAGTAAACACCCAAATTAGAAACCATGTTATCTGCGAAGCCTGATGATATGATAGTAAGATCTACTTCGCAATGACGCGACTTGCCAGCAACTAATTCATCTAAAACATCTCTTATTTAACTACCATTAAGTGCTACATGAAACAACAATTAGGAAATCTAAGATGCTGATGTTGGTGACTCGAAAGAAAGAGAAAGGAAAACCAGGAACATTGAAAAATAAGATTTTTCTGAATGTTATTTCTTTAGAATCAAGATTCTGAAAATTCTTTATACACCACAGGTCAAAAAGCTTACCTCCATGATTCCGGCTACATATATCAACTAATAATAAGTTGTTCATCTCATAACCTGATGCCAACCTTGTTGAACCACGGGACAACTACAAGGCATGGATAAATAGAAACCAATATATAATATGAACCCATAAGCAGTGAGAGGGGTGGGGTTTGGTGGGAGGCGGTTGGGGTGGGGCAGAGAGAGAGAGAAATACAGAGCAATTCTCTCGATGGAACACCCTACAAAACCTAAACATAACTACCGTGCTCTCAATCAAAAAAATGCATCCAACTTTGTTTTTATTGGATGCAATGGTCGAAAGTCTTGCAAAGGTCGATTGGAACTAGCCCGGATCTCATCCAAGACAGTATCTCCTCTTTCTAGTTTTATGGTCTCAAAAATGTTACCAAGCACATCTGCCGCTAGCCCACTCTCTCTTAGACAGCCTGGTTCTTCACCTCCTTCACATAGCAATCTTCCAATGTCTCTCAAAGGGGCCATATCTTCCATCACAACTTTAGCAAAAATGCGACCAAGAAACTCAGGTGCTTTTGGAGCATCGTTTACGGCATCCTCCAACGAAGAAAGAACAGATTCAAACCTGAAAATTAGTGAGGTAATAATCAGAAAAGATATCATCAAAATATAAAAAAGAGTACCTACATTATCCCAGCCATTTTGCCATTCATACATACCCCTGGAGTAGTTTATCTTTATTAAGGAAGCTATCTCTTGATTTGCAAAGCTTGATAATAAGCTTTGCTAGGAGATCTCGTTCCACATCTCTTCTTTCAAAGGAGTCGATGACCCATAACGAGATGACAGAAGGATGAAAACTTGGAGCATTTAATTCCTTGATGCACAACACAACCTCTTTCTCATCCTCGGCACTGAAGAAAACACTAGGGTTTGTATTACTTCCAGACTTAAGGCCAAAGTAGTTTTGATATAGAAAAACAGCAACCTAACTTGGAGCATTTAATTCCTTGATGGACAGCATGATGAATTAAAAAATAAGAGAAACTATTTCAAAATGGAAATATGGAAAACATAAACACAAATCAGTGACCATAAAGATAAAAGTTTATCATTGAACAAGTAGGCTTGCAAGTTGAACAAGGAAAATCCTTCACTACCACAAATTTGACTTTGTTAGGAAAAGAGCAATGAAATTAGAGAACTGATGTTAAGTTGAAAAATTGAGTTAACAATTATAATAGATCTCGTACACGACCATATCAGCTTTAACCTATGCTCTGTGGCAGGGGAACCTTTTTCGCTTTGACCTATGTTTAACAGCTGATCCCAAGGGTCCAAAAGGCCTGGATGACGATAAATAATTATAAATCAAAGAAGCATGAATGATGAAGTGGATGGGGCATATTACCATGTGTGCATCCTTTAAATGTTACCATGTGGCATGGTGCCATTCGACATTGCAATTAAAACAGATGTTGAACCTTTAAATGACAGATTGAAGGGAGAAATATTAACAGCTACTGAGAAAATATGGGAAACAAAAAAAGAAACATAGAGTGGTTAAGATAGTCCAACTCATCTCATTCTAACCCAAAAACCACCCTAGCACCTGGTTCTTATGGGACCCTATTAGAACCCTTGCGGATTTTAAACTTGGGGTGATCTCTATTGGGGATCGGCCTCCATGGAACTCTATAGGAGTTCCTCCCTCCTTGGGTTTCTACACAATGGATGAAAGATAATTGATCTATTGATGATGAAAAGATGAGAGAATACAAACTATTTATAGGGCTTTTAAACCCTAACTCATATTCCTACTCAAGACTTCTACTCCTAACAACTCCAACTCCAACTCTAAGAAGCAACTCATATTTCTAACAACCCCAATTGCTTCTCTAAGAAGCAACCTCCTAGCCGGCCTCTCTTAAAAGGAGGGGCTAGGAGACTCTCATCCCAAAAGGACTCCTCCCTAACCCTAGCCAACCACTTCTTTATTAGGGGGTGGTGGCTAGATTATGGTTTATTACATTCATGACGCCATTGACTTTAACCCGTATCTAACTCTGACTCCTAACCTGATTCCAATTCAGTCAAATCCTAATCCTACTAGGATATAGGCTGATTTACTACAATGGACTCAAATCTTTTCCTAGCTGACCTAATGTCAAGTCTAGGTTAATTAAAAAGGCCTAATTTAAGGACTCAACTCAATCAACTAGGACACGACTCAGCTAGGGTCCTAACAGACCCACCCTCTTCAACCTTGTCCTCAAGGATGAGCTCCATGTCTTCGGGTCCTAATCTGCAACTCATCACGAGGCTCCCTCGTGGCCCCTATAGTGGGCACATCCTGCTCCTGCAGTCCAACATCAGTAGTAGTGACTGGACGGTGATGTGTCAAGATCCTGTGATCCCATGCAATCATCAGCTGAATCTGGGCCTCCTCATCAACTTGGGTGTTGGGTGGATAGAACAGGGTTGAGTCATCCTCTTTAAACTTCCATTTACGATGAGATTCCTAGAGGATCAATTGCAATTTTGAATTAGTGTGCCGATTCGATCCACAAGTTACGGCTCCAATGTGATCTCCAATTTTGTAGGGCCCAAAGAAATTGAGAGACCACTTCATGAGGCTTGAGTCTTTATAAATTCCTACTAATAGGAATAAATATGAAGGAAGACTCGACTTTTGATAACAAACTTCCTTCTACTACGACGTTTGTTGGGCGACTGTTTTTTTCTTGCGCGGGCTAGCGTGTGGTTCTTTAATGGTAGCCAAGCTTTCTTTTGTGATGGTGGTTGCCCTCTAATATAGTCCATGGTAAGGTGAGCCCAATCTAAGTTTGGAGCGAGTAAAAGCTGCAATTTTTCATGACTTAATTTTATCTCCTCTTTGTGTTGTTGTCCTGTATCATACCAAGCCACAAATTCAACATTAGTCAGCATTTCCTCGTCGTAGAATGATAGCTTCAAGTGGTATGGGGAGAGGGCTTTGCTGATGTAGGCTAGGGATCAGCCATCTTGCATGTGGATAACACAAATTCTAGCTCCGGATGCGTCAATCACAAACACTTTGTCGAAGTCGAGTAAAGCTAGTACCGGCGAAGAGTAGGTAGGGGCTACAACTTGGCTGAATGACCCATGTTTCCAACATCTCTTCTTCAATCCTCTCTATTTCAGCTTTCTGGAGGCGAGGATAACGACATGACCGAGTGTTTGCTGTTGGTTTACTTGGGAGAATCAAAATTCAGTGGTCATGCCAGTGAGTAGAAAGTAGGCTGCACGGTTCGACGAAAATGTCTGAAAATTCAGCAAACGATTGGAGAAGTTTTGGGTCTTCAATTTTTGTTGGCTCCCTCATAGAGTGTTGCTGAAGTTGTATCAGGAAGCTGTTGTTCACTTTGTTCAAAACTTTCTCCGTTTGCTACATGCAAATCGTCATTACGTCGCTCCCGCGTTTCCCGCATAAAATTTGTTTCTCATAGCTGAAAATTTTCATGATAAATTTGGAAAAATTCCAGGTAACGTCACCTAACGTAGTCAACCATTTGATATCGAGCACAGCCTCATAATCATCAAGAGGAAGAAATCAGCAAGTATCTACCACAACAATTTTACCCATGGGCATCTTTGGTCGCACTTCAAAATTTGGCCGTCAGCGATCTTAACGTCAAACCTGCTACAATCCTTGATATGTAGGGTCATCCGAACAGTAACCTTGTTCATGAAATTATTAGTGCTCGCAGTATCGATAAGGATGGTGATTGGTTGCTACTTAAGTAGTCCTCTTACTTTCATCATATGCGGGTTCGCGTAACCAGCAAGAGCATGCATCGTACAATCGATCGGCTGCTTTTCTTCATCCGTGACCTCTTCCTCATACTCTTGGACCTCCTCCATATCTTCAATGGGTTCAATCAATAGGAGGCACCCCTTTTTATAGTGATGATCATGGCTCCACGGTTCGTCACAATAACAACAAAGGTCCTTCGCCGATCTATTGCCTAGTTCCTTCTCTCGTCAATTTCTTTAGCAACGAGGGATGGTTAGGGATAGAGGGTACTAGAGGTTTATATGCTGCTGGTCTAGAAGTGGTTCTCATCCTCCAAGCATCTTGGTTCAACCGTTCCTCTTAGATTCGCGCGAAAGAGATTGCGGCCTTCACGATGCGGGGCTGCTGTGCTTTAACCTCTCCTTTAATTTCCGGCTTGAGTCCTTCGATGAATGCCCCTAATAATTGTCTGTCAGACCAGTCATGAGCAAAGTAAGATAATTCCTCAAACCTGGCCTGGTATTCTTGGATCGTGGAAGTTAGTCGGATCTTGTCAAGTTGTCCATTGATATTCTCATACTTGGTCAGCCCGAAGTGATTCAACAGCACGTTCTTAAATTGTATCCACATCGGAGCCCCATTGGTATATTCAAGCCGATTGTACCATTGAATTGCATCTCCTTCGAGGTGGATGGCAGCGGTGTCCACCATAGAATCCTCCGGTATTCGGTAATAGCGGAAGTAATGTTCGACGCACGAAATCCATCCCGTCGGGTCTCCTTCCAACCAAGGGAAGTCTCCCCTCCATGCGTGGCTGCATCATATCAGTGGCTCGTACTTTCTTTTTGGGAGGCCTCTCTAAACTTGCACCTTACTGGAATTTTGTTGGGCTCGAAGATCGGCCTAATCTGAATTCGATGAATAAGGTGCGCAATCTATCCTCCATGCGTGATTCAATTCATGATTCAAGTGCCTCCAACTTGGCACCGATCAAATCTACCGACGCCATGGCTTAAGACCCTAGATCTGCAATGTCAAGATCCTTCTCCTACTGTTGAGTCAGTGGTATGAAACGATTGGGTGGATTAGTGACCGAAAGGCATGGTGGATCATGGGTAGATGGCTGCCGTTTGGGGCTGACAAGTTGCTGTTTTTTTGTTGTTGTTAGGCTTGTGATTTAGGGTTGTTGTAAGGGTCGTATAGGGGGTATGATGGCTGAGGTTTAAAGTTAGAGGAATAGTTTAGGGTTATTGATGACAGCAATGGATTTGGTAGGGATCGAGTGTGGATGCAGCAAGTGCTACCGAAAGTAGTGCAGCAGAATTTTTTTTTGTCGAAGGGGGTGCTGTCGATGCTGCTGTTTGAGGCTGTTGTAGAATCTGTAAGGGGGGTTTGGTGATAGAGGTTTAGGATTAGAGTGGTGACCTAGGGTTGCTGTTGATGGCAGGAACCGATTTGGTAGGATTGGTGGCTGCGGAGGGTAAGGATCAGTGGAAGGTTTAGTGGCTGCAAAAGACCGCTGTTTGGGCTACGGTTTTGATTATGGTTTGGGTTGGCTGTGGATTCTGGAAATAGGTTATGATGGCTGTGTTTTAAGGCTAGAGGGGTGCTGTAAAGATGACGTGGTTGGTAGCAGCAAGATTGGTAGGGTTTTGGGGGTTTGGGAGAAGAAGAACGATAAAGGTACAGTAGCAGAATTTTTTGTCGAAAAAATTTCAGCAGTAAAAATGCAATTTTTTCCAACGGTTCGAAACAAGGATTCGAGTAAAACTTAACGGGAATCCACTGATAAGGGAAAGGTAATGTCGACAAAAATTCGTGGAAGAATACGGCAGTAAAAGATTTGGCAAGATCAAAGATTACGAGAAGGTACTGCTGCAGATTTTTACGTCTAGAATTCAGCAATTTAGACGTAACAGATCAGCGGTTTATATCAACAATTTTTGCACGAAACCAAAAGGAAATCCGCTAGTAAGGAAAAGGTAATGCAGTCAAAAAATTCATAGAAGAATACGGCAGTAAAAGATTCCGCAAGATCAAAGATTACGGAAAGGTGCTGCGGCAGACTTTTATGTCTAAAAGGCAGCAGTTTGGACGTAAAAGATCAGCGGTTTATACCAACAATTTTTCGACGAAACCAAAAGGAAATCCGTTGTTAAAGAGTGTCAAAGTCGTCGTAAAAACTTATGTTAGTGGTATGCGGTTAAATTCTACAGTGCAACTTTCGTCGTAAAGATGGAAACTTAGAGACGAAGAGTTTATGCAGCGAGATAGGAACACTTTTTTTGGTTTTTTGGGTTTAAGAATAACTAAATTGCAGCAGCAATAAGATAGGAAACCAGAACCTGTTGCAATTCACGGGGAGATCAAAAGATGATCTGCGATAGTGGAGATGACGATGGAATTCAACTACAATCTAAACAATTGTGGGAATTGATTGGGTGGCTGTGGAAGGGCAGCGAGACGCCAAGAACGCTGCTCTGATACCAAGTGTTAGAACTAAGGTTTGCAATTTCGATATTTACCGCCCGGTACGAGCGATACATACCGGTCTGCCAAGTTGCCGGTACGCGGACCGCCCGCTACCGGGTGGTTCAGCCAAAAATCGATCGTCGGTGGTCAATTTCGGCCCTCGACGGTCGATTAAAGGGAGAAATCGACCGCCGACGATCGATTGAGGGAGAAATCGACCGTCGACGGTCAATTGAGTGAGAAAAACGGAGGAAGAAGAAGAGGAAAAAGAAGAAAAAAAAAGAAAAGAGGAGAAAAAGAATGCCTATCGCCCGTGCGCGGTCTCGCCCGTGCGCCGTCACCGCTCGCGGGTCGCAGGCGCTCTTTCTCCCGCATAGGGAGAAAGATCGAGGCGACATCGCCCCTTTTTCTTTTTTTTATATTTTAATCTTTTTAATATTATATTATATAATATTACATTATAAAAAAATATATTGTATTTTAATATACTAGTGCGTACTGCCCGATACCAGTACTATACCGATACCGAGATGAACTCGGTACGTCGGTACGGATCAGTAAGTCAAACCTTGGATAGAACCCTTGCAGATTCTAAGCTTGGAGTGATCTCTATAGGGAATCGACCTTCTTGGAACTCTATAGGGGTTCCTCCCTCGTTGGTTTTCTGCATAATGATTGAAAGATAATTGATATATTGATGATGAAAAGATGGGAGAATACAAGCTATTTATAGGCTTCTAAACCCTAACTCCTAATAGGATTCCTACTCAAGACTCCTACCAACAACTCCAACTCCAACTCTAAGAAGCAACTCCTACTTCTAACAATTCCAATTGCTTCTCTAAAAAGCAACCTCCTAGCCGTCCTCTCTTAAGAGGAAGGACTAAGAGACTCTCATCCCATAAGGACTCCTCCCTAACCCTAGCCAACCACTTCTTTATTAGGGGGTGGCGGCTAGATTAGGGTTTATTACATTCATGACGCCATTGACTTTAACCCGTATCTAACTCTGACTCCTAACCCGATTCCAGTTCAGTCAAATCCTAACCTTACTAGGATTTGGACTGATTTATTACAATGGACTCCAATCTTCTCCTAGCCGACCTAATGTCAGATCTACGTTGGCCAACAAGGTCTAATTTAAGGACTCGACTCAATTGACTAGAACCCGACTCAGCTAGAGTCCTAACAAACCCATAAAACCAATTTATAAACATATTGCTAACATATTTATTAAAATCTAACAAACCCTCAAAACAACAAATAAAACTAGGGAGAATCCTCATAACTTAAACTAATGATACCTAGTCTCAACATGTCCATATCTCCCTTTGCAGATAATCAAGGATATGGCTTCATTATCTGTTTCGTAAGATGTAGTTACATAAAAAATTGCTTAAACCAAATTATAGAGCTAGGTATCAAAAAATTAGTATTAAAAGAAAAAAAAACCAGATGAATTACGTCTTCCAATAGCATTGCTGGTTGTAATAGTTAAAATCTCATGGGAATTTTATTAAATGGAATTCTGACCATGAACTTCTGAAGTATTTACAGAAAATAAAATGCAGGAGCATTGGTGCACTACAGAGTAATATAGAGGGATATAAGCAGCCAACATATTTCTTCTAAATTTTAAAGGTAACACTTAGTCTCATGAATCTTTGTACTGTAATGGCATTTTAAACTAAGGTTTGAATTACCGGTCCGTACCAGCATACTGAGTTCATCTCGATATTGGTACGGTATTGGTACCGAGCGGTACATACAGTGCATACCATCCGGTATATTAAAAATATAATATAAATATTTTATAATATAATATTATATTATATAATATTAAAATATTAAAATATCAAAAAAATAGAAAAAGGAGCGACGTCGCCTTGATCTTTCGCCGCGGAGAAAGAGCGCGACCGCAGTGACGACACATGGGCAACCGCGGGTGGCGGCAGAGGCAGCGCGCCGAGCGAGACCGGCAGGCGATAGGTATTCTTTTTCTCCTCTTTTCTTTTTTTTTCTTCTTTTTCCTCTTCTTCTTCCTCCTTTTTTCTCGCTCAATCGACCGCCGACGATCGATTTCTCCCTTCAATCGACTATCGACGGCCGAAATCGACCGCCGACGATTGATTTTTGGCTGAACCGCCTGGTAGCGGGCGGTCCGCGTACCGGCAACCTAACGGACCAGTATGTACCGTCGAAATTGCAAACCTTGTTTTAAACCATCAAAATTGGAAGGATTTTGTCATATATGAAAAGTGGTCACATTTTTTAAGTCCTAAAAGTAGGGCTCCAGAAAGTTTTAGATTGCTCTACCAGCGTGAATAGTAAAACAGATCACATACCGCATTATGTCCTTTCAAAAAGCAAAGTAATAGGTTAGGTTCAACAGAGGTACAGAACAAAAAGCAGTCAAAAGTTCATGTACAGAAGTCCAGAACTAAAGGAAGAGATCTACATATGCTCTTTTGGTAAGAGTCAAGGATATTAAATATCAAAGAATACTTTTGATTCTTATGAATAATCAAGGATATTAAATATCAAAGAATAGTGAATAAAACAGAATGCTAATAATACTTTTGATTCTGGGTCTGGTAAAGGAAACAACCCCAATACATTTGCTCAAAGTCATTTGCACATGAACCCATCCATGGGCATCTTGCAAAGTGAGGACACTAAGAGCTGAGCCACATTATCTTAATACAATAGATCTCTCAAATCAGCGTCAATAGACAATCGACGGTATCCTTTGTCAATTTGCTTATCTTAATAATGTTACACTGTCTTTGTTGAAGTTGAGTTCAAAGTGTCATCCCAGTTTCTTGTGACATGGTTCTGCAGCTGGTATCAAAACCTTAATTTTGGTTCCAAGGCAACAATGTAGGTTGCCCAGATTTCCTTTTTCGTCATCACTTCCTCTTGTAACTCACACATCTTTTTTCTCTATTACTTCATTTACAATTTATCTGTTACTGTCTCAACTTGCGCTCCATTTGGCAATTACATTCCACCAGTTTCCTGACGGCTTTGGTATCAGTTCTCAATTGTTAGTTCATCATTTTGGCATGTAGAATTTGTTAAACCATAAAATATTGTCTTCCAAAATAAAGTCCAGCAACCTACTTTACCTCATTTGAATTGAATCATCCACTTGGTTGATCTTCAAAGCATTGTTCATATTAAAATCTTATCCACTGGTTCAACTTCATTAGAAATTTAAATTTATCAGAAGAATCTCAAAGCATACATGTTCCGGTAGATCACAGCATCTCCATTTTCTTAGTTTCACCCTAGACTGTTCTTAGTGCCAATTTTTTTATTGTTATCCTCATTAGGATGAAGTTTTCTAGCCTTTGGTTAGGACAAAAGAGAATTTCAGTGTCTTCACCTTGAGATTTTATGATAATAGAGTCTCGTGAGATTTTAGTGGGATTATAATGAACATTTTTATCTAAAAAATTTGGTTGCTTGCTCTACAAGCCCCTCACAGCCTTGTTCAAGTTAAAAATAAAAGAAAAGAGAAGGATCATACAATGAAGCTTACAACTGACGGCAATGTTCATGAGATGTCATCTTGCATGTGCTGCACAAATCTTGTAAAGGTTGCAGCATTTCAAGTTCTTAGCATGAAATTATCTTATGTGTAACTTTACAGAATCAATAATCCAACTCAAATAGTATTTCATGCTGGTATTTAGATGAACACAGAGGTTTAGATATTGAAAAGATTTTTACAGGTTTACAGCTTTTGGATGAACTCTTAATGTCAAGATATTAAGCAAATAATTAACAGGAAAATATCATTCAGAAGAAAAATAAATCAAGCATTTTCATCATGCAACTTACAAGAAGAAAACAAAAGTACCAAACATCATAAGCATAACTCTCATGACCTACAAAACAGATGATTGAGAATGGTACCTGTAGAACTCTCTAATTGCCAATATTGATTTTTCTCGTAAAACTTCTTCTGATATTGTTCTTGTTTCAGAAACCGAGCTTAGGCTGCCACCTGAAGTGCCATGAGTTCGTCCAGAAGGTAGGATAGATGTAACAGATCTCTCAAAAGTATGATCTGAACTCTTAAAGTCTCTGACCCCATAGTAACTACTATGAACTTGAAGGCTTAATTGATCAGATGTTGCTCCAGATAACCTATCTGCCATACAGCTAGTACTATTTGGACCCGACGTCATTCTATGATGTTCAACAGCTAGAGAAGTTTCAGTAGCTGGTACATTAGATATTGATGGGTGTCCTCTGATGGGCATTCCCCTGGCAAGACCCCCTTGAGGACCGAGGGTAATAGAATCATCATCAGTAGACCTTTGCTGGAGGGGAAGTGACATTGTTCTTGTTTCAAACTGATGCCTATCCTCCACCCGCACATCCTGTTTGCCATACCCACGGGACTGAAATGGCAATCCGCGAAAACCACCAACCTGCTGAGAGTTTGGAGAAGTTAATGGCATGGAACCACGGGGACCATAATCAACTGCTTGACCTCGTCTTGGGACATTACTAATGATGGGACCACGAGCCAACCTACTTGATTGGGATTGTCTTTCTTGAGCTGCATCCCTGTGAACCTCCTCAATCTTCTTAGGCCCCTCGACTTTCATTCTGTGCTGCCATTTATTCTTTCTAAGATCAATTGCATCTCTCAGCATAAATCTAACGCGTGAGGATAGCTTTTGATTTGTTGAGAGCTTTGTCATCATGTCAAAGTATGCATCCATGTGCTCCTTTGCTTTGGGGTGATCTATCATCTCCCCAATTGTACTCATCAATTTGCATAAAGCTTCAACATCTTCCTCATCAGGATTATGATATTGTCCCAACAACTTCTTGATGCACTCATGCATGATTCTCTCAGTCAACATCTTCTTTTTGTACAATTCCCCAATTAACCTAATATTGCCCAGCATGCGCCTGCGGGCCTGAAGCCTTTTCTCTTCCCTTTCCTCTTTGGTCTGCTGGATCTCACCTTCCTCTTCAACTTTGTTAGCTTCAGCTTGTTCTCTCTCCCCTCTTTCAAATTCCTCTTGACATTTGTTCAGGAGCAGTCTTTTAAAGGTGATCTTTTCATTGTCTTCATTGAAACCCGGTAGTTCACAAGCGAGATGAACACAGAAATTAGCATACATTTCACAGAAGGTTGGTTCCATTAAAGCTTTGTCAAAAATCTGTGAGATCACACCAGTAAGGGTAACTGCATTGTCAATGTTAACCTCCTTGACCTGGGCAAAGAGTTTTTCAAAATTTTGAGGTGTTAACTTGTTAAGGATGGCTTTTAGTTGTCTTTGCTTTGCCTCTTCCTTATCAACAGATTTGCCCACTTCATATTTTTTCTCTGCTTTGTGCATAACCTGCAAAGGTGTTTGACGAGACGGCATTAAACCTTTTGGGCGTTGCCACCTGTCCACATCAGGAGTTCCTCGTGGCATGCTTCCCTGAGATGTCAAGGGTTGTATTGGCCCTGACAGGATACCTCCTCCAAATTGATTGGATGCCTGGGCACAGGAATTTTTCAGGACTGTATTATTGGCACCTTGCCCAGGTCGAGCACTAACAATTGCAGCTTCATGCCCAGCATCCAATCTAAGGTCACATCCAGGACCAAAAGACACAGGTGAGCTGCTCCATTTTTCATCATCCAAATTGCTAACCATACGACGGTCTGACCGAGGACCCGATGGCCGGTCTATGATCCTCCCAGAACTTGGACATGGTGATTTCCCAAGTGGAGTGCTCATCAATGCAACTGGTATGTCAGAACCAATCTCAAAACCTACAGGAGGCTCCATAAACTGCTGCGAGAAGGTCATTAGAAAATCTCTCGAATATTTCTTTCGACTAGTAGCTTCATAACCATCATCACCATCTTGCTTCCTTGCACCATCAGCTGGCTTTCCATGCTCTAATGTTTTCAGTTTTGAAGTGGATATATCAGCTGCATCTTCCCAGTCATCCAATTCAGCTTTGTTCTGCCCATCTTCCTCACTTGCAGCAACATCCTTTTTAGAATGATCTACATGTGCAACCATTGTGTCAGCTGTTGAGCTATCTATACTGGCTGAGATACTAACAAACACATTGTTTTCCCCTGGGCCCTTGTATGCATTGTAAAGGTCAGATGCCCCTGCAGCATCTGCTCTCAAAAATATTTCCCTTCTCTTCTTCTTTCTTCCAGCTGCAATCTTAGGCATTGAGGTTTCCAAGGAAGGTTTTTCCTTCTGTCCCATGCTTGCCATCAAAATCAGTCCACTAGGCAATTCCAAAACTTTAGATCCCAGCTTCTGTGCCACCTCAGAAAGGGATGAATTAGGGACAGGGACCGACTCAATGGGCATAACACCAGAATCGGTCAAACCAACATCCTTGCTATATTTTACTTCACGAGTGGTTGGAAACATATCAAGCCTATCTTTGCGATCAGTTGCAGATGAAACATCACTAACAAGTGCAGTTCCAGAATCAGCTGAGTCCAAAGCTGCATCAATAGGCCTATTTTGTACATTGACTGTCCTATTTATCTCCTCTATGGTACCAACATCTTCAACAAAGCTATTCAAAGGTTTGTTGTCCACTGCATTGTAGTCCCTAGATGTCACTTTCTCATAATTTCTTACCCCATCATCTTCTTTTAATGACATAAATGGACATGAAATTTCCAAAGACTTTCTGATGGTAGAAGATGGATGTACTTCAGTATCATTAGAATCTTGCGATGAAGCATTAAATACATAAGATTTCCAATTCTCTGTTACATCAAGCATTTCGTCTATCCTAGCATCCAAAGCTGTGTTTGCCACACTCAAGCTAGTATCCAAACTTTTGAAATGTGTTCCATCCACCATAGGGCCCAAAGAAATTGTGGTCTCAGAAGGAGAATCGTCTATGATGGAAACACCATCAGGTGCCAAGCCAAATGAAGCAGCATGATGTAGTGAAGCATCTTGGGATGCTTCCTCCGCCAATATTGCTCCAGATAAGCTAGATGCAGCAGGCATTAAGTTACCTTCACATGGCTTAGTTATTCCTCCTAAAAGATTCCTGTTTTCAGCTTTAAGGGAAGGCCATGTCGAAGAAGTGGCCAGATCAGATGCTAAAAGAGTTTCAATATCCTCAGTTTTAGTGTGCCCTTCCTGAAAAACAAGTTCTCTCTCAAATCTACCCTTGGTAACTTTTAACAAAGACAGGTTTGTTCCTTCAGGAGAAGATGCATCTAACTGCAAAGATTCAAAAATATTCACCAGTCAAATAACAACAATTTGAAAAAGGAAATTAACTTAGAACACAAACCTGAAGATACTCCTTTTTACTTTGCTTCTTCTGGGTATCCTTCAAAGAATAAGATCTTTGAACAGGTTCTCTTTTCCTGCCATCAGGTCCAAATGGAATTAAGCCAGAGTCAGCAGCTGGTGAGTCAGAGAGCAATGGCCTTGTTGAGGGCACAGAAGCAGCAGCAGTAGAGCTTGTGTTTGCAATAAGCAATGAAACATCAGCTAACGGTTTGGAACCTGACTTAAGCTGCCGAGCAGGTCCATCTGGACTTGTCTCTTGGTTTCTTTGACAGGAACCAGTAGAATCTGCCACAGTCTTTCCTGACTTGGGTGCTTTGCTAACAGGCATGCTAATTACCACTGGAGGTGCCAACAAGGATGCCCCAACTTTCTCACCTTCTGAACCAGTGGATGGTTTGACAGTTTCATGAATTGTGGCAGGGAGGGAGGTGGAAACTGGTACCTCTTCTGAGTTTATCCCTTTAGCAATGGCACCCAGAGAAGATGAATGTGAAGGTTTGCCAACTGGAACATTGTTGACCATGGTTGACTGCATGACAGGCAAGTTTTGCCCACTTTGACTGACAGAATAGCTATATCTTGGAGCTTGTGAGCTATAAGAATTTTGCTGTCTTGGGGGGTAATACATCTGAGAAGCAGCATTATATGTTGCAATAGCCTGAGCTTGTGGGATTACATTAGGATGTGGTCTCTGCCCAGAGGTACCACCATCCTTGGAAGAATCAGTTTTTTTGTCAAGCCTCAACTCTTCATGAGTTTCCGGATGAGTTATTTTCACTGTGGTCCTACGAAGGCCACCAAATTTACCCGGCTGCTGTTGAGGAAATTGTGAAGTAATGCCCATTCCAATTCCTAATTGTTGGGGTAATTGATGAACAATTGAAGGGGGAAACCCTAAACCTTGTCCCTGATGCATCATTGCCTGTTGTTGGACAAAATGAGGCTGGATGCCAGGAACATAAATTTGCTGTGCAACTTGGGGAACATTGGCCACAGGTAATGTCATCGTCATTTGCAGTGAATTGGCTGCAAGACCTGGTTGCATCTGTGGGCTAGGGCCACCAACTTGAGGAGGAACTGGTGGTTGTTGAGGTTGAAATGACATAGGCATGGGCAAAGGTATCCCAGAAACTGGAAGAACAGATGATTTTGGTGTGGGTACAAACGAGGTAGATGGGACTGGGATGCTTGTATCTCTCTTTGGTTGTGATACAGGATGTTGCTCCAGATTGCTAGACTGATGAGTACCACCACCGACCTTTTTAGTTTGTTGTTGTTGCTGCTGTATCGGAACAGAAGGTATAGGCAATGTTGGAGCAGCTCCAAAGGACTCAGCATGAGCCTGAGAAGTCAGCAAAGTCAAACATCAGTGTGATGATCAAACTCATTGCAGCCAGGTCTCTGTTGTCAAGACTAGAGGGTCATAACAATTGCAAGTAAAGTCTGTCAAAAAAGTAGAGGGGAAACACATTATGAGGTAGGAAAAGGCCATGAACCAGAGGGAGGGAAAACTGATACAGAAAACTCCAAACTACCCTTTTTTCTTTTGGGAAAGTGAGAAATAGAAAACATAATTCGTAGTGCTAAAATATCCACAAACCTGGTCATGTTTCTGTTCATCCAGATTCGGCGGAGCTGATCTTGTCCGAGCAGGAATCTTTGATAATCATAATGCATTTACCATGTATGAGCAGAACATCACAAGAAACACACAGAATAGAACCGACACCAAAATAAAGTTACAGAAAAAAAAATGTGCTACCTGCAATTCGTTCATGATGCCAGGATTTATTGAACCAAACTGAAGTGTAAAGGTCTTAGATGTATCCCCTGAAAAGAGCATCACAAAATGAGAATACTGTGAAAAATCTAGTGTTTTCTTGCAGAAATTGCCTCTTGCCGGTACACAAGTAAAGTTCACGGAAGTTCATTCTTACAGGGCAAGTCGTGAAAAAGAACATGTGACTAATCGAATGGAACAGCATTGAACCTTTAGGAAGCATCAAGGGTGTTGAAGAACTCGAAGCTCCAGTAGCAGACTGAGAAGATGGCGCCTTCGGGATAGCTCGGGATGCATTTCTGGGGGTCAGCATATCCATCGGTTTTGCACTGCCTGGGGCTGGTGCATCTGAAACTCCTACAAAGAACTGGCATCAGTAAAACTCTATGATTCCAGTTGAAAGAAAACACGTAATAATTACAAACAGATCACAATTAATACACAGGGATTCTAACAAATTAAGAAACTGTTTCTAGGTTCTGGCTGCTACGGGTAGCAATGGTCTCTGAAGAGGGGAATCGAAGAAGAAAAAGACAATTAATTTGGGCAGTTTACCAGGAGAGGGAGCCGAGGCCTGAGCACCATTCTGAACAGCCCGATGGACAGTAATAGCCGGAGAAGCACCACTCGCTTCACTCGCAGTTGTGGGATTTACCCTGGATTGACCGCCGTGTCCATTACCAGATTTCTTGAAGCTACAGAGACCGACAACGAAAGAAATCCTTTAGGAACCCTATCTTTCTGAAACCATTCACGCAGACAAGCAAAAAAGGCCAAGTCCCACCGGCGAGAAAGAGGATACCGATCAGAAAGAGAGAGAAGCGATGTCACCTTCGGTTCGTCGACAATGACGAAGGAGCAGCAGGGGATGCAGAGATGGGGATAGGAGGAGGGGCGGAGCCGCCGCCTCCGCCGCCAACGGAACTCCTCTGCTGGCCGGAGCTGCCCTGTCGACCGGGTTTCCTAAGCTGCCCCTGGATCCTCTCAGCCCTGGATTGAAAGACGGACATAAATCCTGACCGCACTTCCTCGTCCAAATCTGAACGATCAAAACCAAAAAAGAACCACAACGCCATCAACAAACGAACAAACTATCGATACCACCAGATCAAACCCTAAATATTCCACCTTCCGACGGCTTCCGCGAGCAATTCTATCAAGAAAGAAGCAAAAAAGAAGCGCCTTTTGCCTTGTCCGAGCGACATAAAACATAAATGGAAGCGATCGGGGCACACTGCTGGGGATCCAACCGCTCACCTGAGAGCCCAAGAGCGACGAAAGCGGGTGATTTAGGAAGATTGGGACTCCCCCTCAGTGGAATGCGATCGGAGCGGGAATCACTAAAAGCACTGCACAAGAAAGAGGAGGATAAAAGAAAGAGTAGGATAAGAGAGGAGGGAGGAGTACGGAAACTAACCGAGAGGAGATTAAGAAACAGGCCGGAGAGAGAATGACGACGAGGGTAAATTGGGGAATAGAGGAGGAGATAGCAAGAAAGAAAGAGAAAAAATAAAACCACGAAGAAAGAAGAAGAGGGTTAAGATTAAAAGGAACGACGACGCCAGAAGGTCAAACCCTAAGCAAAGTCGACCTGCGTCCGACCCAACTTTGATCGGATTGCCCGTCTATTTAGAAGCCCTTTACATTTGGGCCTTAAAGCCCACGAATCAAGATCACAGGGTAACGTATGCTGTTGGAAAGAAAACATTCCTACGAACCCTTGACCACGAATATTCCTACATAGCTTGACAACGCCATCGATTTCGGTTACATCAATTCTGGTGGTAAAATGTAAAATCAGAATCAAATCGGGGCCGATTTTGGAATCAAAATCGGAATCAACGATCTGATATCAGTTTCGGTTCGATCAGTTTTAATTTTGATTCGAATCAAATGTTTTATTAAAAATCAATTTATAATATGAAAAGTCATAATTTTATTTCTCAATTTTAAAAATTGGATGTACATATAATGAGTGTAAATATGTAATAATATTACAAATATAATACAAATTAAATAAAATTATAAATATTTAATTGCTTCTTGTGTCTGAACAAATTTGATTGTCCCTTTAGTTGATATGTGGAATAGAAGTCATTGTCTTTATGTACAATTTCTTTATTTTGTTTTGTCATTTTTGTCTAGTCATCAATGCAAACTTGAGTCTTAACTAATTTGAGGGGATATGGTTGATCTAATTTCATTGAGAATTTATTATCTCATGGTGAAGGCTTACTTCATGATTATCATTAACACTGGAGTTGTTACCATTTGCCTCACTATCATTGTTTCAAAAATGTTGTTATGTAGTATGGTCACTTTTCTAAAATAGAAAATTCTATATATGTAGTGTTGTCACCAAACTCAAGAAGTTGTTAAATACATATTAATCTCAAAGTTCTACCCTGATGATCCCCTTAATGTTTTTTATTTTTATAATAGTATGTTTTCTCTATTTCATCTTACATATTTTACTACATCCGCTAACTTGATCCGTAGATGGAGAAATGACAAAGGCACCATGTTATCTATTATAATTAACACTATAAATTAGTGATCAATTTTTTAATATTTCTAATATTATCATCAATATCAACATCTACTCATAAAATTTCATATAAGTGGTTAAATAATCACTTAATCAAGACAAGAATTAAAAACACATGCAACTAAATAAATCAATAAAATCTCATAAAAATAATTTGGCCATTTTGATTTCATAGTCATTATTATCATATTTAAATCACTATCATATTGATATTCTTTTAATCCACTAATAATATTAATATAAATAATTAAAAAATATATATACAGAAGGATAATAAATATTAGATAAAATATGTGTTGTATTATTAAAAGCTTTTAAAATTTTTAAAATTTTTCACACGCATTTGTGGATACAAACTAACTTACCTAACATTATTTATAATAAAAGTATATAATAATTTTTCATATTTAAAAGATTTTTGAAGTAATTAATATGTAGAATTTTATCAGGTAGAAACTTCTCTCAAAAATCTATTGGTCTTTTGTCATTTAATTCACAAAATCTAACCAATTCTTTCATTACTTATCGATAACCCCGTACGAATGAAATAACTTGTTTAATTAGAGAAATAAAATTTTCAAGAGACTTAAGTCCTTTTTGTATATATAAATTGAAATCATGACAAACACATCTAACATGAAAAAAAAAACAACAAAAAATAGATTAACAAACTTCTTGCAATTTTAGAATAAAGTGTTGTTTGCTAAAATACTAAAAATAATATATATATATATATATATATATATATATATATATATATATATATATATATATATTGCAGAGATCAAATGACAAGTGATTCTCATGCAGGCGTATATTTGTAGTCTAAATATTAATACAAATAAAAATCATCTAAAGCTCAATAGTATTATGGTTGATGGTAGGATGAGACCATTAGACATAATGGTTAGATGATTCTTCCATCTAATGTTAAGAAGAACATGTTCTTACTTAAGCAGGTAAGGGATACCACTCCATTAGAAGTGCGATATGAATTTTCTAAATGTAATGTTGAAAGAAATTCATCCCATGAAAAATATGTCATTTCATATATTGTATTAGAAGTGCCATATGAGTTTTCTATATGTGCTGTTGGAATAAATTCATCTCATGAAAAATATGTCATTTCATATATTATTGAGAGATCTTTGGATGTGATATACACATTTATTATTTGACTATTACATATATCATTTAGATATATTGTATGTGATTAATATATATTTTTATTTATGATATAAGAATTATTATTATCTTTTTTATGCATGAGTTTTATAATGAATTTATGTATTATAATTTATAATAAATTATTGATATTTATATATATTTCATAAATATTAAAAAATTATAATTTTTCAAAGGTTCTAACATTGATGATTGCTAATGTATTATCTTATATTTATTTTTAAAATAATCTACTATTTTATAGTAGATCTAAGACTTAGATAGAAGAGACTTTTTTTGTTACTTGTGATCCTATCATGAAGATATAATTCTTTTTCTAGTAAAAATAAATATTTATTATTATAAAGATAAAAAATTAAATTTAAAAATAAAAAGTCTTCTTAAATTATAAATACTAAAATAATAAGCTTCTGATAGTACTATGCCGAATATATAATCTCTGAGATATTAGTGTTGGGAAACCTCAGTGGGTGCATCACATGCGCAACGGAAATCAAAACAAAAATTAGTTTCTCATGCAAATCAAATCATCGTGCAAAATATTGAGGTTGTGTGAGAGATTGATTTTACCTAGGAAGATCATATATCCCTATATTCTAGATCCGAATGGAGAAGATGAAAGAGGTTAAGCGTCCTCCTCTCTAGCGGTATCCACACGATGGATCTCTATGGCGAAACTCCTCCAATCTGATCTCGCAACTCTTGCACAGAGGAAAGGAGGAGAATAGAAGGTGGTGGCTAAAGCTGCAGCCTATCAATCATGAGTTTCCCCTCCTATTTATAGAGAGCCATCAAAAACCCTAGGGCTCCTACCTTAGTGGGTATTGGATCTCCATCTAATTACCCACTAACCTTGTATTATTAGATCTATATTCAATAATCTCCTTAGGCCTCTAATTGGGTCCTAATCAAGGAGCTCATCAGCATAGAGTCTCGTCTAATAAAAATAGGGGCTAATTGGATCTTCATCCAATCCTCTATTCGCTAAAGCATCCACCATATGTGTATGACCCTTTAGGTCCGATACCGAGCTGATCGTGAGTCACTCCCATCAGAACTCCTTCTGATATAGTGAATTATTATACCCATAATAATTCACTCGACTCATCGACTATGGATGTACTAGGCCATTATGCCATAGTCCCCAGATAGTACAAGAGGGATCAAATCCATCGGACCTGTCTATCTACAGTTAACGTGTATCTATAATCCCTCATCCAACTAATATCATAGATACTATATATTGGACATATTATTGTCAAGCGATATATAGAATCCATCATAGTCTCCCTCTAATCATATTCTCTCAAAAATTTCTTTCTCTCTCAATCCGAATGACCCTGGCCAGAGATTTATTTGAGCAAGCACATATGAGATATTCCTCTCATGATATCAAGAGTGGATAATCCTCTATTAACATTTAATTACCTTCGTAAGGTTAGCTACTAATCCTGATAACCAATTGTACAAGATCTAGAACTTTCCAAACCTACAAGTCTGATGTCAAAGAAAGGAGTACTTATACAAGGCATCCTTCATGTCTCAAGTCAAAGGACCAGATACACAACTCGGATTATGGAATCGTTGTCTGACATTAGGTATCATCAACCATACAATATTCTATAAGCGGATCAATCAGTGAATTCATTCTCCAATGAGCACATGTACTATATTCTTAGTATCTCTACACAAGTGGTTATGAGACCAGTCGTCTTCATCATATAAATGAGTATATAATACATCGGTCTGTCTGGTTATCTTGATATCCTCTCGAGTAATCTATGACCAAAATTATTTATGATCTGTGTTTAAACATTATCGTGATTTGATCATGATCCGATTCTCATTGCATAGAACAAAAAATAACACAGTATATATGCTATAGATAATATAATGTGAGAATATGCCAATATTAATCATAAGTAGATCACACGACGTGTTACATGTATCATCTCTCACATGATTGGCTTACAGGGCACATGTAACCAACAATCTCCTACTTGACTAAAAGCTAATCACCTATGTGTCTGATCCCCATCAGACCCCTGTGATACTCAAATACAATATGAACCAGTAACTTCGTCAATAGATCTACAATATTATCTTCGGATAGAACTCTTTTCATTGCTATATCTTTTCGGGTCATGATCGTTCTAATTAGATGAAACCTCCTCAGAATAATTCTGATGAGACCTGGGTTCCTTTGTTAGAGTTATTGCCCTGTCACTGTCACAATATATGGGAGTTAGCTCCCCGCTGCTTGGTATGACTCCCAAATCCTTGATGAACTTCTTTATCTACACCCCTTCCTTTTCTACTTCTGCTGCAATAATGTATTCTGCCTCTGTGGTCGAGTCAGTAGTAGTATCTTGCTTGAAACTCTTTCAGGTTACTGCTCCTCCAGTTAGGGTGAAAACATACCCTAATTTGACTTGCTATCATCAATGTCGGACTAAAACTCAAGTCCATGTATCCCTCAACCTGGAGACTACCTCCTCCATATACTAGTAAAAGATCCTTAGTCCTTCTCAAGTACTTAAGGATACACTTTGCTGCCTTTCAGTGTTCTAAACCTGGATCTACCTGATACCTGCTTGTGACACTCAAAGCATGTGTTATATCAAGCCTAGTATATAGTATCACATACATGATAGACCCTATCGCTGAGGTATAAGGTATTTTATCCATGTTTGCCCTTTCTTCAGAAGTCTTTGAGGATATACTCCTAGATGATATTTCATAGCTCATCGGTATGAGACCTCTCTTGGAATTCTACATGCCAAACCTTTTGACAATGGAGTCTATGTATCTAAACTAGGGCAAGCCAAGCATCCTTTTAGATCTATCTCTATAGATCTGAATCCCTAAAATATAAGATGCTTCCCCTAAGTCTTTCATAAAGAAGTTTCTGGATAGCCAAGCTTTTACTGTGGAGAGCATTCCTACATCATTTCAAATGATTAGGATGTCATTCACATATAGCACCAAGAAGGTGATAGCACTTCCATTTACCTTCCTGTATACACAAGGCTTATCTTCGTTCTTAACGAAGTCATAAGATCTAATCACCTCATCAAATCTTATATTCCAACTTCGGGAAGCCTACTTCAATCCATAAATGAATCTAAGCAACATGCCTTCTCTACAAGGTAGTCCTTTACTGTGGAGAGTATTCCTACATCATTTTAAATGATTAGGATGTCATTCACATATAGCACCAAGAAGGTGATAGCACTTCCATTTACCTTCCTGTATACACAAGGCTTATCTTTATTCTTAACGAAGTTATAAGATCTGATCACCTCATCAAATCTTATATTCCAACTTTGGGAAGCCTACTTCAATCCATAAATGGATCTAACCAACATGCCTTCTCTATAAGGTAGTCCTTATAGCTCCTCTTCTAATGCCCGTCTTGACCACAGTGGAAGCACTGTCCTTTGTCCTTTCCCAGGTATTTCTTAGTAACATTTACCTTACCTAGTCTTTTTTTGCCCTTGCCCTTCTTAAGGTCTTACTAGCCTTCCTTTTCTTTTTCCTTTTGGTCTCACTAATATAGAGAACTAGCTTCTCCTTCTTGATGGCATTCTCAACTTCCCTCAACATATTGAGGAGCTCAGGGAGAGTCACCTCAAATTTGCTCATGTTAAAATTCATGATGAAGTGAGAAAATGATTCTGGTAGGGACTGAAGTATAAGATTAATGCACAAGTTATCCTCTAGGACTATTCCTAGACTTGTGAGTTTCTCGATCCACTCTATCATCTTTAGGACATGGTTCTCAACCGATGTCCCTTCTATCATCCTAGCTTAGAAGAGTCTCTTAGATATCTTATATCTTTGAGTTCTTCCATGTTTCTCAAGCAGCTGATGAAGATAAAGAATGATAGAATCTGCATCCATGCTCTCATGTTGCCTTTGTAACTCAGAAGTCATAGAGGCCAACATGTAACATTTTGCCAATGTGGAATCATCTATGTACTTCATATAGCGAGTGATCTCATCCTTGCTTGCCCCTTCTTCTAGCGTGGGCACAATTGTATCAAGGATGTATACAATTTTCTCCACCGTGAGAATAATTCTTAAATTGTGGAGCCACTTTGTATAGTTTAGACCAGTAAGGTAGTTGGCATCAAGTATTGCCACGTAGGGGGTTTATAAACGGCATGTTTCTAACAAAACAAGATATAGTAAAAAATAAATAACATGCAGATTTTGTAGAAAATACTAATTAAGATATAGACTTCTATCTTAATGTACTTCCACTATTTTCTTAGTGAATCACGTGACACCATTGACACGTAAGATGAAAGTCTCTGGCAGACTCCTAGTGGGGATCAAGATCCAATTGGCGTCTTAGTGCAACCTCGAGGGACTCGACCAATTACACTAAGCCCAAAAGGTAGGCAACTCTTGTCAATCACAACTCCTTATTATTTTCATCATGTTCGGCCACTGAATCATTATAGTCTCGAGGGACTCGACCAACCATGACATTCAGTTAAGTCATCACTATTGTTATAAGATAAGTCTGATTCAATGATATGCCCTCGAGGGATTCGACCAAGCATACCATGTCCTCAGGCCACCGGTGATATCTCTATGACGTAGGCAAGATCTCGATCACATAGATATATGAGCCTCAAGGGACTCGACCAACTCAACCTATGTCATGATTCAATTTCTTCCTATAACGAAGGAAGGCCATGTGGGTCAATATTATTGCCTCACGTTTACCGACTTAATATTATCTTAGGAGGAGTTTTTGTATCAGTCTCTTAATATGTCGTATCACATACATATATATTTAATATATATCTATATAAAAAAGCATGCAAATATATATATATACATATATCTAGTAGGTGCATAACACATCACATATGCAACCCACATCGGATGATCATGAGTCATCACCTAATATGATTAAGCCCAATCTTATGAGCCTAATCACTTACAATAGGATCTATGTGTGCATTGGCGCATCTCCATGCCCTGTGATTGTTGATCTCGTCATCATCGGTTCTGTCAGATTGTCGCATCACCATGTATCGTGATCTCCCGCCACGGAATCGTGGGTCCTGCTGTAACCTCCACGCTCTCGCTACGCCTCTCCATGTAATTACAAATAATCACAAGCATGCAGGCCCAACAATAAATGAGAAAAACGTAGGCTCGCAGCCCCAATAATAATAATAATAATCATAATTACATACATCACAACACTTGGCTTATGATCATCCATCCACATCATACATCACATCATATGTAGGATTACTAGATATATATAATAATTAATTAAACTATTTAATTAATTATTTTTTAGAAAATAGGATATGCTCAAAAATTTTAAAATTATCAAGGATATTTTTATAATTTTGGATGAGAGGATAGTCCTCGAAATTTTTAAAATTGTTGAGAATATTTTTAAAATTTTGTACACGAGGACAGTCCTCGAAATTTTTGGAATTTAAAGGGGCAGGATCATTCTTTTCTCAAAAGGATGCCCTAACCCCTCTTGCCCCATTTGCGCTGCTACCGTCACTACTGCCCCTACGTAGGCGACGATTGCCCTTGCTCACCGGCAGCCACCTTGCCAAGGGGCGGCCACCCCTGTAGTTGGCGGCGTCGCCCCTACTGGTAGCAAGATGGCCATGGGCGATAGCCCCTTAGGGGCACCACTGGCCCCTTTGCGGTGTGCCCCGGTTGTTGCCCTATGACGTCGGCCTCCCTTGGTGCATCGATACCGCCCCTTATAGGGGGCCTTGGCCACGGCTTGGTCATGAGTGGCTAGCCCTACCTAGGGGCTGGCTGTGGCTGGCTACCCCTCCTCGTTGCTACTTTCGCTACGAAAATGCAATAAGAATGCATAGAATGATTCTACACAATTCAATCTCATCACACGTAATTTAAAACCAATCTTTCACATGAAAACCTTGGCTCTGATACCACTATTGGGAAACCTCAACGAGTGCATTACATATGCAGTGAAAATCAAAACAAAAATTAGTTTATCATGCAGATCAAATCATCATACAAAATATTGGGGTCACGAGAAAATCACGATATGTGAGAGATTGATTTTACCTAGCGAGATCATATATCCCTATATTCTAGATCCGGATGGAGAAGATGAAGGAGGTCAAGCATCCTATTCTCTAGTGGTATCCATATAATGGATCTCTGTAGCGAAACTCCTCCAATCTGATCTCGCAACTCTTGCATAGAGGGAGGGAAGAGAATATGAGGTGGTGGCCAAAGCTGTAGCCTATCAACTATGAGTCTCCCCTCCTATTTATAGAGAGCCACCAAAAACCCTAGGGCTCCTGCCTTAGTGGATATTGGATCTCCATCTAATTACCCACTAATTTTATATTATTAGATCTATATTCAATAGTCTCTTTAGGCCTTAATCAAGGAGCCCATCGGCATAGAGTCTCATCTAATAAGAATAGGGGCTAATTGGATCTCCATCCAATCTTTTATTCGCTGAAGCATCCACCATATGTGTGTGACCCTCTAGGCCCGATACTGAGTTGGTTGTGAGTCACTTCCATCAGAACTCTTTCTGATATAGTAAATTATTATCCACATAATAATTCACTCAACTTATCGACTATGGACGTACTAGGCCACTATGCCATAGTCCCTAGACGATATAGGGGGGATCAAATCTATTGGACCTGTCTGTTCACAGTTACTATGTATCTATAATCCCTCATCCAACTAATATCCCAGAGATCATATATTGGATATGGTACTGTCAGGCCACATATAGAATCTGTCATAGTCTCGTTCTAATCAGATTTTCTCGGAGAACTATTTTTCTCTCAATCCGAATGACCCTGGCTAGGGATTTATCTGAGTAAGCACATATAGGATATTCCTCTTGTGATACCGAGAGTGGATGATCCTCTATTGACACTCAATTGCCTTCGTTAGGTTGGCTACCAATCCTGACAACCAATTGTATCAGATTTGAAACTTTCCAAACTTGTAAGTCTAGTGTCAAAGAAAGGAGTACTCATATAAGACATCCTTTGTGTCTCAAGTCAAAGGACCGAATACACAACTAGGACTATGGAATCACTATCTGACATTAGTTATCATCAACTATATAACATTCCATAAGCGAATTAATCAGTGAACTCATTCTCCAATGAGCACCTGTACTATATCCTTAGTGTCTCCACACAAGTGGCAATGAGACCAGTCGCCTCCATTATATGGACAAGTATACAGTACACCGGTCTGTCCAGTTATCTCGATGTCTCTCTCAAGTAACCTATGACCGAGATTATTTATGATCTGTATTTAAAGGTGAATCGATCTCATTATCGTGATCTTATCATGATCCGATTCCCATTGCACAGAACCAAGGACATCACAATATATATGCTATAGGCAATATAATATGAGAATATGCTAATATTAATTATAAGTAGAAAGATCACATAACATGTCACATGTGTCATCACTCACGTGATTGGCTTGTAGGGCACCTATAACCAGTAATTAGATAGATGAGGAACTATAAATACATGGTAATTAGATCCTCTTATACCGTTTAAGGACTATGGCGTAGTAGCATAGTACGTCGATAGTCAATGCGTTGATTGAATTGTATGAGATAATAATTTACTAAATCAAAAGGAGCTCTAAAAGGTGCAACTCACGGCGAACTCGGTATTGGGCCTAGAGAGTCACACACATATGGTAGCGATGAATATAAATTCAGATATGAGATATCTGAAGAGCTCTTATTTTATTAAATATATAATAAGCCATTTTATTATTAGATCATGTGGATAAGATCTAATAAGAGCTAATAAGAGATCTGTGGATAAGATCCAATAAGAACTAATAAGAGATTATTAGATAGAGATATATTAATCTAAGAAGATTGAGTAGTTGGATAGAGATCCTGTTAGGATCAATTGACACTTAGGGGGGGGGTTATGAATTAGTGCAAGAGAAATATTGCTCATTTAAAAACCTTTATTTTCAGAAAGTGAAGAAGGAACAACAGAAGTTTTTCTTTATATTTCAATAAAATTGATTTAAAACCGATTTGAAATAAGTAGAGAGTTTGAGGCTCATGTCTAAATGAGAGTAATTAAGAGTAATCAAATATAATAAGTAAAGTAATTAAAGAACACTCACAATTATAGTGGTTTAGCCTCAATCTAGCCTACATCCACTCCCGGAGTCCTCTTCTCCTAGGCCCACTGCCTTCCACTATTAACCTTCTTTGAGTGAAGATCAAACCCTTATAGCTTCCTCTCTTCTTTTAATGGGCTTAGGAGATGAACCTTACAATCTCACAAGGGAGAATTACAAGTTTTATAAGACTTTCCTATCTCCCTTACTCTTTTTCTTTTTCTTATAAATCTTGCACATAATATTTCATAGAATTTCTAGCCCAAAATTATTGCCTAAATGTAAGAAAATGATAGGACTCCAATAGGGTTAAGTCATAATCTCCCTAGAAGTAGTCAATAAAACTGTGAGATTATAATAAAATCTCACCTAGCCACTTCTATCTTATAAAGAAGTGTGGTTAGGGTTTAGATTGGGGCCTTAGGGCTTAGTGGTCGTCATCCCCTTTATTAGGCTGGTCGGCCAGGGTTTCCTCCTGCTTAGGTTGGCTATAGAGTCAATCTAGCTATCACTTGTTCCTACTTAGGTAGGTCGGCTATAGAAGGGGCAAAGAGATAATTTTATTTATGCAAGCATCCCATAGGCTAGGGTTTAGAACCTTATATAATGATTAGCTGCCCCCTCTCTTTTATCAAGCAATTATCATCTTTTATTCAGCCTTGTGCTGAGTCTAGGAGGGAGGAACCCCTATAGTGTTCCAAGGGTTGATCCCCCTCAAGGGTCAAAATCTATAGAGTTCATTCTACATTTTATCATCAGGTATCAGAGCCACATTCCTACTACCTTGTAGCCATCTTAGCAGCCTCCACCTTTCCAAGCAATTCCCATAATTACTTTTATCGTCACCTTTATCCACCGTCACCCACCAAGCCGCAGATCCATCAATTTGTTATCGTCCTCTATATCAACATCATAGATCTAGTAAACTCCAAAACCCATACCTCTTGCTACTGCTATTCTTTTATCTTATATATGGGAGAAGTTTTTCTAAAGTTTCTTTGTTGCAAAATTCTACCGTTGCAAATGTTATCATCATCGCGAAGGGGAAAAGCTGCATAAAAATTTTAGCCAATTGTTGCCTCTTGGACCTGAACTTTTGATCATCCTTTCTGGCTGAAACTTTTACATAAATTCATAGATTATCTTAGCTTTCTTCTAAGACCAATCTCTATAAAAAACTCTTTCTGGATCTAGACTTATAGTACTGTAATTCTTCATTACATAGTGTTAAAATTTTACGATAAGAATTCTGCGATCTTGTTTGCAATAATTTTTCTACTGTTACGCTACCAAAATTTTCTTGATCCGAATTACTACTACTATCACTATCTGAATATTAAAATTTTCTATAAATTTCTCAAATTTTTGTTGGAATTAACATTAAGAAATTGTTGCTTCTTCGAGGGAATTCTATTCGGCAGTACAATATATACCGCAGCGATCTTTTGTGAAAATTTTATTGGATCTCATTGCCATCTTTTCTAGATTTAAGACTCTCCTTCTCATCTTCAATCTCTACTATTACCTCTCAAAAAATCTAACAAAATCGTAGCTAAACAGCCATCCCAATCAGCCCTAAATTGCAACCTACCCATATCTCCATCGATCCACCGATCCAACCGGCCACCACCTCTCCAAAAATTCTCATGCCACTAACCCGTCAATAGAAAAAAGATCTTAATATTACAAATCTAGAGGCATACACCATGGCATCAGAGAAGGCCATCGACACTAAGTTTGAAAGCCTTTGAAAGTAGCATGGAGGAGAAGATATGATCCCTATTTGCCGAATTCAGCATAGGCCAACCATCAAGTCCGAGGAAGTCACAATATGGAGAGACTTCAAATCAGTGAGATAATTCTCAAAAGCATGGACACATCATCCCTAATCAGAATAATTTATGTATAAAGGTGGACCTTCCAAGATGGGAAGAGGAGACCCGATTGGATGGATCTTATGTGCGGAGCGCTATTTTTGGTTCTACCGGACCATTGACACTACACCGGTAGATATTACTGCTATCCACCTCAAGGGAAATGCTATTCAGTGGTTCAATTGGTTTGAGCACACCCATGGAGGTCTCTCTTAGCAGCAATTCAAGGAAGGACTACTAAATTGCTTCAAACCAACTGATTTCGACAACATCGATGGACAATTGGCAAAAAATTGTCAAACCTTTATTGAGGGCAAAAATTTATGATTGGCCTGAGAAATAATTTTTAGGAACTTTTATTGAGGGCATAAAGTCAGAGATTTGAAGAGAAGTAAAGGCACGGGGATCGTACACTCTTATGGCAGCGATTTCCTTTGCACGTATCCAAGAAGAACGATTGAACCATGATGTATGAAGGGCAAGGGTCTCTCCCCAACCAGCCATACCAAGGCCTATAGCTCTCTCTACCACCGTATGAGCCCTCGCACTAAAGAAATTAGCAAGAGACGAGCTTTGTGAATGTTCTGCCAAGGGGTTGTGTTGTCACTACAATGAATCATGGAGCCAAGAACATCACTTTAAAAAGGGCCGGCTCCTCGTGATTGAACCAATGGAGGATGAGAATAGTGAACCATCTGAAGAAGACCTCGAACTTGAAGAGGAAGCCATGGAGGAAGACCTCAACCAGTCGACTATGCAATGCACGCGTTGGCTGGCTACTCCAACCCGCAGAAGATAAAAGTTGGAGGACTTCTAAAACAGTAACTCATCACCGTTCTCATTGATACAAGCAGCACAAATAACTTCCTCAATAGTAAGGTTGCTGCACGTATGGTGCTTCAAATCGAAGGTTGCAACAAGTTTGACATAAAGGTCACCGATGGCCGAATCCTCAATTGTACAACCAACGGTGCCTGCCCGTGAGTGAAACTACTCCTCCAAGACCAAGAAGTGGTAGCCGATTTCTTCTTCCTATCCATCAATGATTATGAAGCCATGCTTAGGATAGAATGGCTCATAACACTAAGTGATATCTCCTAGAATTTTTTGAAACTAATCATGAAGTTTTATTGTAAAGGAAAATAGGTCACATGACGAGACAAGCGCGAGAGCCATATTTCCACTATTTTGACGCAACGGATGGAGAAAGTTTTGCATAAAGCACATGAAGGATTTTTTTATGTATATCCAGTAGCCTAAAGGAAGAACATGAAAAACTCAAATCCTAAGCTTGCCCTCTTGCTGGACGAATTGACAAATGTTTTCACGAAGCCGCACGGGCTACCCCCTAACTAGTTGCATGACCATCGCATACCTATTCTACCGGGTAAACCTCTATCAAATTTGAAACCATACCACTACCCTCACTTGCAGAAGGATGAGATTAAGAACATTATCAAGGAGATGCTTAACACCGAAGTAATTCGACCAAGCTGCAGTCCTTACTCTTCGCTGGTGTTGTTAGTGCGCAAGAAGGATAGTACTAGTAGATATACGTTAATTACCATACTTTGAACACCATCACGATTAAAGATAAATATCCTATACTAGTTATAGATGAGCTCTTGGATGAATTAAAAAGAGCCCGAGTCTTCACAAAATTGGATCTCCATTCTGGTTATCACCAGATTCGGTATGGGTTGAAGATGTCCCAAAAACTACATTCTGCACACATAACGACCACTACAAGTTTCTGGTAATGCCTTTCGGACTTACGAATGCTTCTTCCACTTTTCAAAGCCTGATGAATGACATCTTCTGGAGTTTTCTTCGTAAGTTCATGTTGGTATTTTTTTGATAATATTCTCATTTATAGCCTTACGCTTGATATGCATTTTTAGCACTTACGAACTGTTCTAATGATTCTTCGGGAGAACATCCTTTATGTTAGATAGTTAAAGTGCAGCTTTTTATAGTATAAAGTGGAGTATCTAGGGTATATTATATCAGAGGGTGGAGTGGCGGTAGACCCGATGAAGATCGAGGCAATGCATGGATGGCCGAGACCTATGAACATAAAATCACTATATGGTTTCCTTGGACTCACGGGCTACTACCGAAAGTTTGTGAAAGATTATGGCAAGTTTAGTACACCACTCATGTCCCTACTAAAGAAAGACTCCTTCTTGTGGTTGGATAAAGCCTCTACAAACTTCAAATGACTCAAGGTAGCCATGACGATGATGTTGGTCCTAGCGCTGCCTGATTTTAGCCGTACCTTCATCATTGAGGTTGATGCATCCGGAGTTGGAAGTGGAGTTATTCTAATGCAAGATGGCCGACCCCTTACTTACACCAATAATACTTTATCTCCCTCATATCTTAAAATGTCCATATATGATAAAGAAATGCTTGCTATCATACACGTTGTCACGAAGTGGAAACCCTACCTGATTGGCCGATGCTTCCAGATTAAGACCGACCACTGAAGCCTTAAATATTTTTTGGAGTAGAAAATATCTTCCCTGGAGTAGCAACCACTTTGATTATGAAGTTACTTATCGAAAGAGGAAAGAAAATATTGTTGTAGATGCTTTATTACGGCTACCGGGACAAGCCAAAATTTCAGCCATCTCCTTTCCTTCCATCGACTTCCTCAAAGATATTAGGGATGAAAGGATGAATGACTCAGGGGCCCGAGACATCATAGAAAAATTAGAGAAGGATCTGGGTTCCATAGGTCACTACATATGGGATTCAAAGGACTTACGTTGTAAAGACCAAATTGTTGTCGTTCCTTTTCCCCTTACATTCAAGTTATTTTGCATGATGCACTCTTCACCTTCGGCAGGGCACTCTGGATTTTTGGGAACTTACAAGAGGGTGAAACAAAACTTCTTTTGAAAGGACATGAGAAAATCAATTCATGACTATGTATCTAAATGTGATGTATGCTAATAGCAGAAAGGTGAAACGGTGGCAAATCCAGGCAAATTACAACCACTACCTATACCAGACTCAACATGGACATACAACTCCATAGATTTTATCGAAGGACTACCATCATCTCAAGGTAAAAGTATAATTTTTACGGTGGTAGATTATCTAACTAAATATACTCATTTTTGTGCTATGAGACATCCTTATACTACTGCCAGCATTGTTCAATTTTTTATTAAAAATATTATAAAATTATATGGGATGCCAAGGTCGATTGTGAGTGATCGTGATAGGATATTTACAAGTAAATTTTGGACTGAGCTCTTCCAACTACAAGGCACCCAACTGAAGATGAGCATAACCTACCATACACAGACGGACGACCAAACAGAAGTGGTGAACAGATGCCTCAAGACTTACTTATAATACTTCACTAGTGACCGGCCTAAAGAGTAGATAAGGTGGCTTCCTTGGGTTAAATGGTGGTATAATACAACTTATCATTCATCAACCAAATATATCTCTTATGAGGCATTGTATGGCCAACCGCCCCCTATAATACTGAAATTTGTAATTGGTATGACCATAGTAGATCGGGTCAACCAAAATTTAATTGACATGGATAAGCTTCTGTAGCTGCTGAAGGACAACCTAACTACCGCTCAAGCCCGCATGAAGCAACAAGTAGATACTCATCGGAGCGAGTGAGAATTTTCAGTAGGAGATTAGGTCTACCTTCATCTACAAACGTACAAGCAACTGTCAATTAATACCAGAGCATCGATAGAGATATCTCCATAATTTTATGGACCATATCAGATTTTGGAGCATATTGGAGCCGTGACATACAAATTAAAGCTTCCAGATGACGCTAAGATCCATCCCATCTTTCACATATCCTTGTTAAAGCTGAAGTTAGGAGAATGAGAGTTGGCACAGACTCAGCTGTCGAACACTACAAATGATGGTGAAATCCAAGCCCAACCTGAAGCTATACTAGATCGAAGAATTGTGATACACTGATAACGCCCTTCAACTGAAGTACTTGTGAAGTGGAATAACTTACCATCTGAAGATGCAATATGGGAGTTGCACGAGGAGCTGAAAACCTGGTTCCCAGAGTTTATGGACCCTCAGCCTAGAGGATGAGACTGATTCTAAGAGGACGAACTTGATAGGACTCTAGCAAGGTTGAGTCCTAATCTCCCTAGAAGTAGTAAATAAAACTTTGTGAGATTGTAATAAAACCCTACCTAGCCACTTCCATCCTATAAAGAAGTATGGTTAGGGTTTAGATTAGGGCCTTAGGGCTTAGTGGCCATTGCCCCCTTTACTGGGTTGCTTGGCTAGGGTTTCCCTTGCTTGGGTCGGCTATAGAGCCAATCTAGTCGCCACTAGGTAGGTCAGCTATAGAAGGGGCAAAGGGATAGTTTTACTTAGGCAAGCACCCCATGGGCTAGGGTTTAGAATCCTATATAATGATGTAGTCGCCACCTCTCTTTTATCTAGCAATTATCATCTTTTATTCAGTCTTAGGCTGAGTCTAGGAGGGAGAAACCCCTACAGCATTCCAAGGGTTGATCCCCCTCAAGGGTCAAAATCTATAGAGCTCCTTATAGTGTTCTATTAGAAAACTTGAGATATTTATAGACCCTAATTAGCTTTAGGATTTGGAGCCAAAATTTAAATGTATCCGGAGAATCCAAATATGGGTGGTTACAATCGCTGGTGCCGGTAGTACAATCGTCGAAAGCTACCCTAAAAATAGGGTATAGGTGGTTCAACCATCGACCTAGGCGGTCCAACTGTCGCCTGCTGCCTAGATTCATAGGTGACAGTGGTACAACCATCGGCCTGGGTGGTACAACTATCGCCTGCTGCCCGGAAACCTGGGTGCTACCACTCACCGATGATACAACTGCCAGAATTTTCAAAAAAGTAATTCCTTTTACTTTTCCAATCCCGACTTGTACCTCTTGTTGACCAATTCTCAAGTCAACCAATTGAGCTCGACCTGAGCTCAATCCACTCTCTATAGTAGACCCGATTAGCCTCATTGAGTTAATTTGGATCCCTTCTAAATCTAACTCAAACAAGACTCAGCTTTAATGATGCTAACTATGACTTAATTAATTACAATCAACATGGCCAACAAATATACTTCAAGACCTTCCCAACTCCTGATAAGCTTTTTAGCTACCCCCGATAATCTTCTAACGAGTCTCAGTCTTCTTTCACGAACTCCCTTGTGCCATCTGGCAAGCTCCTGATACCCTCGGCGAGCTTCCGATGCACTCCAGGTGAGTTCCTAACTACATCGTTCTCACTCTGGCCTGATGCTTGGACTTGACTTTAGCCAAACCTCTTATTATAATTTTTTCTTTATCATAATTAATCCTGCATCAATCAACTCTAACACACATGTTAGATCAATAACTCATCAGTTGATTTTATCATCAAAATTTGATATTCAATAGATCCAATACCCAATAGAGTAGGATCTATTAGGGTTAAGTTGATAAAGACCTCTATAAATAGGAGAGGGCTAAAGGGTTCATAAATTAGAGCTTTTGGTGGCTGTCCCACTTATTCTCCTCAACCTCCTCTACTCGTTAGGCGATAGATCTTATGTGCTATACATAGAGAGGGATGTCCAATAGCGATCTGAGGAGCGTCATTGTCACATCCACCGTGTGGATATCCCCCAGGGAGGAGGACATATGACCTCCTTTATCTATGCCTATGGATCTAGGTTTTCAGGGATATAGAATCTCCTTATGTAAAACATCTAACACATAATGTGTTGATATTTTGATTTTACAATTTTTTATATAACGTGATGCTTTTGATTAGGTTTCCAAGCATGAGCATCTCTGCTTTTTCTATCGTGTGGATATCACTAGAAAGAAGGACATCTAACCTCATTTATCCTCTTATTTGTATATGATTTTTTAAGGCTATACGATCTCCCTAGGTAAAACATCTAACCCTTATTATGAAGTTATCTATTTTATGATTTTTTTATACATCAATCATAATAAACATGGAAAATTGGTTTTATTTTTGTTTTCTACTACACATATGATGCTCCTACGTGGTTTCTTAATAGTGATATTAGAGCCAGGTTCATCATGCGATGATTGGCTATAAACTAGATATGTTGTGTTGAATCATATAGATTATTTTCTACATAACTTTCTATGATTTTGTCATAGTTTTCAAATCTAGATAATACCTTTTCTCAGCATTGAATGGTACTTTAGATTGATGTTGTAACATCAAAATTGTTGACATAAAATATAGGAGAAAGGGTAGCCTTATAGATTGGCTGAAGACTGCTTGCAGCCCTGGCTGAGAGCAAAACTTTGTAGTTCTCAGCCTAGACAATAACCACCATGCTTGAGAGGATAACTTGTTGCTCTCTACCATGGCTATGTACCCCATGCGGCCAAAGAGTCCTGGCCATATGGGGAACCTTGGATTTTGACCAATCACATTAAGTCGAAAAAGATAGGCAACTCTTGTCAATCACAACTCCTTATGATTCCCATCCAGTTCGACCTCTGATCCATCATGGCCTCGAGAGATTAAACTAACCATGATGTTCAATTAAGTCATCACCTTCGTTAAAAGATGAGTCTGATTTGATGTATGCCCTTGAGGGACTCACCCAAGTATACTATATCCTTAGGTTACTAGTGACAACTCTATGTCGTAGGCAAGATCTCGAATCATGAGATAGGTGAACCTCGAGGGACTTAACCAACTCAATCTATGTCAAGATTTGATTTCTCCCTATAACGATGAAAGGCCACATGAGTTTATCTAATTGCATCATACCTACCGACTTAATATTATTGTGATGAAATCAATTGATGAATTAGTGATCTAATCAACATTTGAGAAAAGTGATGCAAACTAACTTCAATCATGAAAAGGTAAAACAATTGAAGTAAAAGAATCATATGTTGGGTCAGAGTCAATGATCAGGCCAATGGACCAGAAGAACTAGACATTGCGCTAAGATTGTATGTTGCAGGAGTCAACATGCCGATGGATCAGGCAAAACGTCGAAGACTTGGGTGATGCACTTGAAGTTTGGATGAAGTCTAGATAAACAAATGACATGTCAAGTAATATAGAACTCTTATCTTTAGTCATTTATGTCTTGATTGTCGAAGGTTAGGTCTAAATTTTGTTTATTTTGGGTGTAATTATGGTAACTTAATTAAGGACCCATTAGGCCTTAATTGGGGCTGATTTGGGCCCATTGGGAGACCTATTCAGGGACCCAAATTTGGGTCAAGCGATGATACTACAAGACTAGGCAGTGGCACCACTAGACCTGGTGTGGTACCACCAAAAGACAGTCTTCTAGGCTATGTCAGGTGATGGTACCATCCAAATTAGGTGGTCGTACTACCAATATTTATTGCTATAGGCAGAGGTATCACCCATGCTAGCAGTAGTACCGCCAGAGCCCGAGGTTTTATGCTTTGTTTAATAGTAGTACCACCCATTAATGGCAGTGGTACCACTAGTACCTTAAAAACTTAAAAAATTTAAATTTTGGATTGATTTTTTAAACAATTTGGGGTGTATAAAATCCCTATTCATTCTTACTTGAGGAATTAGGAACTGAGGATAAAAATTTATGATTCTAGTGTGCAAAACACTGTTGAAATTTCTTAAGAGTTTCCCTCCTCTTAAAGTTTAGGTTTTATTATAAGGGAGGTGTGAGACTTATAAAGCTTCTCTCCTATACTTGTGAAAAAGGAGAAAAGGTTGTAAAAGGGTAGTTGATCTTAGCCCATTGAAAGAATCTCATTAGTAAAAGTCGATGGCCTCGACGAAGGAGGAATTAGGAGTGGACATAGGTTGCAACGACCAAACCACTATAAATCTGGTGTGCACTTCTTTTGCTGCTTATTCTTATTGCTTACTAATTTAGTTGCATACAATACTTTACTCACTTTCTAAGTCAAAACACATTTTTGATACGGTTTCATCGAATGATTTTTAAATCAACATAATTTTTTGAAAGTACTCCCCCCAACCTGTTCTTCTTAGTGCCACTATGATCCTAACTATTGGTATTAGAGCCAAGATTCTCTTAATTAGTTTAAACACCCAAGAGAGATTAAATGACTTTTGCTGACAATGAAGAGGGTCATTCTATCACTTGTTCTCCTATGTTCAAAGGGACAGACTACATGTATTGGAAAACACGAATGAGGATTTTTTTTTATTTCTATGGACTTTGATTTATGAAATTTTGTTGAATGTGATTTCAAAAATTTTTAGACTAATGAATGAATGGAATGATCTAGAAAAAAAATTATTTTATTTAAATATAAAATCTATGAATGTTTTATTTTATGTTTTAGATAAAAATAAATTTAATTATATTTTTATATACGAAACTTCATATGATATTTGTCGCATACTCGAAATCACACATGAAGGCACAAGTAGAGTTAAAAAGTTTAAGATTAATCTTTTAGTGTATAATTATGAATTATTTCGAATGAAGGCAAAACCATTAGTGATATATACACCTGTTTTACAGATATTGTTAATGGTTTGAAAGCACTTAGTAAAAGTTTTACCTTGAACTTGTTAATAAAATTTTACAGTCTCTTCTAGATAGGGTAAATATTGGGCCCATCCTACTGTCCCGACCACGTCAGCCTAAGGACCACGTTGGCACCCGAAGCTCGATCAATCAACTATGTTATGTTAGCACGAGGACCATGTTGACAGCTTGGGGTCACCGATCCATGATGGCAGTTACCTCGAAAATCCCCAATGGCACCTGATGCAACACTGCCGAGATTTTGTACGAAGCCATACTGCTAGCCGCGGATCCCGTTGAACAAAGCCCCGGGAACCAGCGAGGGAGAAGTTGGTACTGAGCCATACCTGCGGGTTGGCCAACAGTGTAGTTCTCATTAATGGTCTCAGTATGGCCTCTCTAGGCCCCGCAGGTATAAATACCCCAATTTTAGCCCATAATAGATTTGGGTGGGTGGGGTGTGGGGGTGGGGGCGGTGTGAGGGGAGGGACTTCCTAACTCTCAACTCATTGAACTCTCTCAGCACTTCAGCTTCTAATTTTCACACCCCGAGAGCTAACTAAGCCATCAAAGGGGTCACGTCAGACACACACCACCCCAACGGAGCCATATATATATATACATATATATATATATTAAATATGTATGTGTGTGACACGATATATTAGGAGACTGATACGAAACAAAAACCCCTCCTACGATAATATTAAGCCAGTAAGTGTGAGGCAATAAGATTGACCCACGTGGACTTCCATCATTATAGGAAGAAATTGAATATGACATAAGTTGAGTTGGTCGAGTCTCTCGAGGCTCACCTATCTATGTGATCGAGTTCTTGCCTACAACATAGATATGTCACCAGTGACCTAAAGATATGATATGCTTGGTCGAATCCCTTGAGGGCATATCATCAAATCAGACTTATCTTTGTAACAATGGTGATGACTTTACTGAATATCATGGTTGGTCGAGTCCCTCGAGATCATGACGGGAATCATAAGGAGTGTTGATTAGCAAGAGTTGCCTATTTTTTTGGCTTAGTGTAATTGGTCGAGTTCCTTGAGGTTGCACTAAGACGCCAATTGGATCTCAATCCCCACTAGGAGTCTGTCGAAGACTTCCATCTTATGTGTCGAGGGTGTCACCTAATTCGCTAGGAAAATAGTGGGAGTATATTAAGATAGAAGTCCATTTCTTAATTAGTATTTTCTATAAAATTTATATATTATTTATTTATGCTATATCTTATTTGTCCGAAATATGTCGATTACAAACCCCTACGTGACATACTTCATGCCAACTGCCTTACTAGTCCAAACTACATGGATTGACTCCGCAATTTGAGAAGGAACACATTCTTGGTGAAAACACTGGGAATAAGATAGAGTTGAGTGAGGTTGGAAAATCTAGTTCAAGCACCATTTCAGAGTCTGAGTCTGTTCAGGTACCTAATACACAAGTTCCAACTTTACGTAGGTCTAGCAGAGTATCTCACTCTCCTGAAAGATATGTGAGACATATCAGTGGAGATGACTCTTAAGATATTGATCCTTAGATCTACGAGGAGACTATTATGAATATAGACTCCAAGAAGTGATAAGAAACCATGAATTATAAGATGGATTCCATATACTCTAATAAGGATTGAAGTATTGTGGATGCATGTAAGGGTATAGTACCCATCAAGTGTAAGTGGATCTTCAAAAAGAAGATCGGAGTAGATGGAAAGGTAGAGACCTATAAGGCAAGGCTAGTAGCTAAAGGATATCGTCAAGACAAGGATTTGACTATGACAAAATATTTTCATCTATAGCCATGCTTAAGTCTATTAGAATTCTTTTAGCCATTACAGTATACTATGACTATAAGATTTGACACATGGATGTCAAAATGACATTCCTCAATGACAACATCGAGGAGGAGGTGTATATGATACAACCAGAGGGATTCGTATCCAGAGAGAGTCCATATAAAGTGTACAGGTTGCTCAAGTGGATTTATAGACTAAAGCAAGCTTCTCAAAGTTGGAATATAAGATTTGATGAGGCGATTAGATCTTATGACTTCGTTAATAACAAAGATGAGCCTTGTGTGTACAGAAAGGTAAGTGAAAGCATTATCACCTTCTTGGTGCTGTATATGGATGACATCCTAATTATTGGGAATGATGTAGGAATGCTCTCCATAATAAAGACTTGGCTATCCAGAAATTTCTCCATGAAAGAGTTAGGGGAGGCATCATATATATTGGGTATCCATATCTATAGAGATAGATCTAAGAGGAAGCTTGACTTATCCCAATCTAGGTACATAGACTCCATTGTCAAAAGGTTTGACATAGAGAATTCCAAGATAAGACTCATACCGATAAGATATAAAATATCACTTTCTAAGAGTATGTCCCCAAAGACTCCTGAAGAAAGGGTAGACATGGATAAGATACCCTATGCCTCAACGATAGGGTCTATCATGTATGCTATGTTATGTACCAGTGCCTAATATAGTATATGCTCTAAGTGTCACAGTAGGTATCAAGCGGATCCAGGTTTGGAACACTGGAAAGCAATAAAGTGTATCCTTAAATACTGGAGAAGGACTAAGGATCTTTTACTGGTATATGGAGGAGGTAGCCTCTAGGTTGAGGGCTATACAGACTCGAGTTTTTAGTGTGACATTAATGATAGTAAGTCGAAATTAGGATATGTTTTCATCCTGAATGAAGGAGTAGTAAGCTGGAAGAGTTCCAAGTAATATATTTCTATTGACTCGACTATAGAGGTGGAATAAATTGCTGCAGCAGAAGCAGCAAAAAGAAGGGGTATGGATGAAGAAGTTCATCATGATTTGGGAGTCATATTAAGCAGTATGGAGTTGATTCCCATATATTGCGATAGCAATAGGGCGATAGCTCTAGCAAGGGAACCTAGGTCTCATTATAATTATCTGAGGATGTTCCAATAAGATTAGAGTGATTATGACTCATAAAGATATAGTAATAGAAAGAGTTCCATCTGAAGATAACATTGTGGATACACTGATGAAGCCAATGACTTAGATTGTATTTGAGCAATGTATAGGTTTAATGGGGATCAGACACATAGGTGATTGGATTTAGGTCAAGTGGAAGATTGCTGGTTACAAGTGCCTGCAAGCCAATCACGTAAGTGATGACACATGTGACACGTTGTGCGATCTTTTTGCTTATAATTAATATTGACATATTCTCACATTATATTATTTGTAGCATATATATTGTGATGTCCTTGGTTATGTGCAATAAGAATCGGATCATGATGAGATCACGATAATGAGATCGATTCACCTTTAAATATAGATCCTAGATAATCCCGGTCATAGGTTACTCGAGATGGATATTGAGATAATCGGACAGACCGATGTACTATATACACGTCTATGTGATGAAGGAGGCTGGTCTCATAGCCTCTTGTATGGAGACACTAAGGATATAGTACAGGTGCTCATTGGAGAATGAGTTCACTGATTGATCTGCTTATGAAATACTATATAGTTGATGATACGTAATGTCAGATAGCAATTCCATAGTCCGAGTTGTTTATCTGGTCCTTTGACTTGAGACATGAAGGATGCCTTGTATAAGTACTCTTATCTTTAATGTCAGAATTATAGGTTTGGAAAGTTTTAGATATAGTACTACTAGTTATTAGGATTGTAGCCAACCTTACGAAGATAATTGAGTGTCAATAGAGGATCATCCACTCTCGGTATCATGAGAGGAATATCCCATATGTGCTTGCTCAAATAAATCCCTAGCTAGGATCATTCTGATTGAAAGAGAAGGAGTTATCCAGGAGAATTTGATTAGAGCGAGACTATGATAGATTTCGTATGTGACCTGATAGTACCATGTCCAATATATAGTATCTAGGATATTAGTTAGATAAGGGATTATAGATACACGGTAACTAGGGATAAACAGGTCTGATGGATTTGATCCCTCCTATTCCATATGGGGACTGTGGTATAGTGGCCTAGTACGTCTATAGTCAATAAGTCGAGTAAATTATTATGGGGATAATAATTCACTAGATCAGAAGGAGTTATGATGGGAGAAACTCATGGCCAGCGCGATATCGGGCCTAGAGGGTCACACATATATGGTAGATGCTTCAGCGAATAGAGGATTGGATGAAGATCCAATTAGCCCTTATTCTTATTAGATGCGATCCTTTACTGATAGGCTCCTTACATGAGGTCTAATTAGAGGCCAAAGAAGATTATTGGATAGAGATCCAATAATGTAAGGTTAGTGGGTAATTCAATGAAGATTCAATACCCACCAAATTATGACCCTAGGGTTTTTAGTGGCTCTTTATAAATAGGAGGGGAGACTCATAGTTGATAAGCTGCAGCTTTGGCCTTCTCCTCCCTCTCTCTGTACAAGAGTTGCGAGATCAGATTAGAGGAGTTTCACTGTAGAGATATATCGTGTGGATACCGCTAGAGAGGAAGATGCTTGACTTCCTTTATCATCTCTATCAGGATTTAGAAATACAAGGATATAAAAATCTCCCTAGGTAATCAATCTATCACATGATATAGTTTTATCAGTTTTTATGAGTTACTCGCAACCCAATCTTTTGCACAACGATTTGATCTGCGTGGGAAATCGATTTTTTATTTTTGATTTTCATTGCGAATGTGATGCTCCCGTTGAGGTTTCCCAACAATAACAATGGCAGATGTATCTTTTCTTTTGATTTTTGGATTAATAAATTGTAGCAGTAGTAAGGTAGATACTAGAACCTGATGCAAGTTTGGTGGTGGTGCAACAGATGGAAGATCTGAAGTAGGGGGTGATGATGACGAGTTGGCGATGAGATCAATAATTATGAGAATTGCTTGGGAAGATGATGTGTGGCTGGATGGCAGCAGTGAAGGTGGACGAGCACCAAAGTGCCAAGAACGTGACTCTGATACAAAGTGTTAGAACCCCGCATAATTATAAGCTCGGATTGATCTCTGTAGGGGATGGTCTTCCTTGGAACTTTATAGGGGTTCCTCCCTCCTTGGTAGTCGACCACAATGGCTAAAAAAGATTTATTTATTCATAATGAAGAAGATGGTTACATGCTTATTTATAGGGTATATGAAGGGACCCCCTAAACCAAGACTCCTAAGAAGAGTCCTACTAGAAATAAAACTCTAACTCCAACTCTTACTTTAAGTGAAACTCCACTAGAAGGGTCATAACTAGAATTCTAATCCTAGAAGGAACTCAACCTTAGCTGACTTTCCCTACCAAGGTGGGCGACCAATTACGGTTGATTATAATTATGACTCAGTTAACTCTGACCCGAATCCAACTCCAACTCCTAACCCGACTCCAGTTCCATCAAATCCTAACCCTACTAGGATTTGGGCTAATTTATTACAATAAACTCAAATCTCCTCATAACTGAACTAATATTAGGTCTAGGTTGGCCAACAAGGCCCAATCTAAGGACTCGACTCAATCAACTAGGGCCCAACTCAACTAGGGTCTTAACATGATACCACATTATTTATTAAAAATTTTTAAAATATATTTCTTGTTGTTCAAAATTATATTGATGATATTATTTTTGGTTCTACAAATGAATCTTTATGTAAGTAATTTGCAAAAAGTATGAGCCAAGAATTTGAAATGAGTTTAATGGGTGAATTAATATTCTTCTTGTTGAATCTCAGATTTTGATGATGAAACCAATTGGTGAGTTTATGATCTAATCAATGTGTTGAAGTTAAGTGATGCAAGATTAACTATAATTGTGAAAACATAAAATAATTTGATGTTGGGCCGTAGTTAAGATCGGGCATCAGGCCGAGTCTTCGAATGATGTAGCGGGAGCTCACTAGGAGTTTACCGGGAGTTCTCGGAGTTTGCCGAAGATGATCGGAGCTCATCAGGAGTACGTTGGGAGTTCACCAGAGGATGATTGAGAGCTTGCTGGGAGTTTGCTAGAGGGATGTCAAGAAGTTCGCTAGGAGTTTAAAAAATCGATTGGTGTGCCAAAAAATAAGATCAATTATAATTGTTTGCCTTAGTGTGTCGTAGTTAGCATATTGATTGAAGTCCTAATTTAAGTTAGTTTTAGAGAAATCCTACTAACTCAAATTAGAGACCAACTGGTTCCACTTTGGGTTTGATTGAGCTCATGATAGAGCTTATTTCTTTGACCTAACAGGAGGTCAAAATGAGGTATGACTTGGGTATAAAATAGTATCAAAAAGTACTATTTTTGAGTTTCTCAATGGTAGTATCAATGGTGGGCGATGGTGGTACCGACAAGGCATTATTAGCACTATCACTGCGCAAAATCTCTAGGCAGTTTTGATGATAGTACCAATCATCCCTGGATTTTTCAGAGAAGGTTTAAATTTTGGCTCCAATTTTTGAAGCCAATTGGGGTCTATAAATACCCTAAGTATTCTTGCATAAGAAAGCAAGAAAATGTTAAGAAAGTGAACAAAATCTTTGGAAAAATTTCATAAAAATTAATTAAAAGCTTCTCTTGTGTCCTTCAAGTGTAAAGTAAAGTTAAGGGAAGAGGTAAAAGATTGTAAAGGTTCTTCTCCTGAACCTATGAAAAGGAGAAAAGCATGTAAAAAGTAGTTGATCTTCGCCCTTCAAAAAAGATCATTAGTGGACACTGATGGGCCTCGATGAAGGAAGACTCAGGAGTGGACGTAGGTCAAGATTGACCGAACCACTATAAAATTCTGTGAGCTTCTCTTGCTTGTCATCTTTTAATTTGCTCTTGATTTTAGTAGTTCATAACTAGTTCTAAGATAAGCTTAAGCTTCTCCATTCGGTCTTAAATTGCTCACTAATTTGCTCTTAACAAATTCCAACCAAAAGTGCTTTCGATTTCGATTTTAGTTCAAGCAAAATTTTTTGAATCGAGTTTTTTTAACTCTTGCACTAATCTACCCCCCTCTTAGCACCAACTTGATCCTAATAATTGGTATTAGAGCAAGGCTCACTTAATTGGATTAAAGCCCAAGCGAGTTCAAATGTCTTTCTCTAGCATTAATGAGGGTCATTCAATCACATGTCCTCCTATGTTTAATGGAGCGGACTACATATATTGGAAAACTAAAATGCAGATATTTTTATTTTGATGGATTTTGAATTGAGGAACATTATAGAAAATGGATTTTAGAAATCATTCAATTCTATAAATAATTAGAATGATCATGAAAGAAAGATATTTTTCTTAAATACCAAAGCTATGAATGCTTTATTTTGTGCTTTAGATAAAAATGAATTTAACCCGGTTTCTACTTGTGATTATGCTTATAATATATAAAACACCGTAGAAGTCACACATGAAGGCACATGTAGAATAAAGGGATCAAAAATAAATCTCCTTATACATAACTATGAATTGTTTAAAATGAGACCAAGTAAGACTATTGGTGACATGTATACCCACTTTATGGTTATCATCAATAGTTTGAAATCTCTTGGTAAAGTTTATACTAATCTTATACTTGTTAATAAAATTTTGATATCTTTACCTAAAAGTTGGGACCCAAAAGTAACTACTATACAAGAGGTTAAAAACTTAAATAATTTACCTCTCAAAGAACTAATTGGGTCTTTGATGACTTATAAATAAGTTGCAATGCTCATGATGAACATAAAGAACTTCTTCCAAAGAACAGGAAGGACATTGCATTGAGAACAAAAAAAAAATATCTTCCAAAGAATAAGAAGGAGATGACACTGAAAATGATAGATGACTCCTCTAATGGAACCTCGAGTGATAAAGACAATGATATTACACTTCTAATAAGAAAACTAAAAATTTATGAAAAAGAACAAATATTATAAAAATAATGCAAGAAGCCAAGCCATTTCAAAAGTAAGTGCCCATAGTTGAAGAAAAGGCTACCAACTCCAAACATGAAGAAGGCATTCACAACAATATAGGATGATTTTAAGCTTATCGGATGATAAAGACCACAACAAAGAAGAAGTGGCTAACTACGCGCTCATGGTCATCCATGATAAGGTATGTCTCCTAACAAAGGCTAGAAGCATAAAATGATATCTTGATAGTAGATGCTCAAGACATATGACCAGAGATCCAACTCATTTCTCTTAACTCACTAGCCTAAATGAAGGATTATCACCTTCGGAGCCAACAACAAGGGAAAAAATCATTGAAAATGGAAACATAGGTAACAAATCAAACTTCTTAATTGAATATGTGTTATTAGTTGATGGTTTAAAACATAATCTACTAAGCAATAGCCAATTATGTGATAAATGATACATTATCAAATTTGAATCTAATGCTTATATAATTAAAATATCACACAAAAATAGATCTATGATTACCTTAAGAAGTAATATTGTGTATACTATTGATATTGATAATTTTTATGATGAAATGTATTTTTTGGCCTTGAATGATGATGCATGGATTTTACATAAGAGACTAAGACATGCTAGCATAAAACTATTAAACCAAATCTCAGCTAACAATCTAGTAAGAGGATTGCCTAGTATTAAGTTTGTCAAAGATAAAGTTTGTGATGCATGCAAAATAAGAAAATAAATAAAAAGTAGTTTTAAATCAAAAAAATCAAATAAGCACCTTTAGACCACTATAATTGATCTATATAGATTTATTTAGACCAATTTATACTACAAGCCTAGGTGGTAGCAAATACATGTTTGCTATTATATACAATTATAGTAGATACACTTGGACTTATTTCTTAGCACACAAAAGTTATAAATACTTTATTTTAAAATAAAAAGATGCCTTAGGAATGTTGGATGTAAAATCTGATAAATACATTTTTCTTGGTTATGCTTCAACCTCAAAAGCTTATCATATTTTTAATAAAAGAACATTAGTTATTGAAAAAATTATTTATATCAATTTTAATAATATTTTTAAATTTAAAAAAATCAATTTTGATGATGATTTTGATTTTGGCACTTTAAATTTGAATGAAAATTCTCCTAAAAATAACTTGGATGATCTACTTCCAAATCCTTACCCATGCTCATCCTAAGAAGCTTATAATAGGAGATACATCAAAAGATATTTAAACTCATTCCTCTTTTAATAATTTCTGTGCCAATATCATATTTTTATCTCAAATTAAACCAAAATGCATTGGTGAAGCCCTTAAAGATGATCATTATGTTATTGCAATCCATGAAGAGTTGAACTAATTAGAGAGAAATAAGGTGTGAAACTTGTTCCTAGATCTAGTGACTAATTAGTGATTGGTACTAAATTGGTCTTTAGAGACAAGTAAGATGAAAATGATATCGTACTTAGAAACAAGACTAGATTAATGGCCAAAGGTTTCAACCTAGAATAAGAAATTAATTATGAAGAAACATTCACTCCTGTGGACTTGAAGCCATAAGGATCCTCCTTGCCTTTATTTCTTTTAAAAATTTTAAGTTATTTCAAATGGATATCAGAAATACTTTTCTTAATAGTTTCATTTTTAAAGAAGTTTATGTTGAACAAACCCCTGATTTTGAAAATGATCTTTTTCTATATCACATTTTCAAATTGTCTAAGGCTCTTTATGGTTTAAAACAAGCCCTTAGGGCTTGGTATGAGAGACTTAGTTCTTTTCTTATTTCAAATATTTTTTGAAAGATAAGATATATACCATATTATTTATTAAGTATTTTAAAAATAATTTTTTTATTATTTAAATTTATATGATTGCTTCTTCTACTGAATCCTTATATGAATCTTTCTCCAAAAGTATAAGCCAAGAGTTTGAAATGAGCTTAATGGGTGAATTAACGTTTGTCTTAGACTATAAATAAAATAATTAAATGATCACATTTTTATAAGTCAAATTAAGTATACATTAGATTTATTAAAATGATTTGGTATGGATAATGCTAAGGCCATAAACACACCCATGAGCACTTCCACAAAATTAGATTTAGATAATGAAGGAGAAAATTTTGAATAAAAAACCTCTAAATGAATGATAAGTAGTTTGTTATATTTAACTGCTACTAGACCAGACATAATGTTTAGTATTGGATTGTGTGTAAGATTTCAATTCAATCATAAACATTCTCATTTTAAGGCACTTTAACAAATATTTAGATATTTAAAAGGAACTTCTAATTTAGAATTATGGTATCTTAAATCCAAAAATTTTGATTTACTTCCCTATATGGATGTTGATTTTAGAGGTTATAGAATATGTAGAAAGAGTACAACCAGAACATATCAATTCTTTGGATATCCACTAATTTTTTAGTACTCCAAGAAATAAAATTCGGTTGCATTATTTACAGTTGAAGCTGAGTACAGAGCAACAGGTGCATGTTGAGCATATGTTGTTTGGATGAAAAACACCCTAGAAGATTATGAAATTCACTTGAAAATTATTCTTATAAAATGCTATAATACTAGTACAATATGTTTAACTAAAAATCTCATTCAACACTCAAGAACTAAACATATTGATATTAGGCATCACTTTATTAGAGATCATCTCAATAGTCATGATATATCTTTGGAATTTATTGATACAAAACATCAATTAGTTGATATTTTCACAAAGCCATTAAATGAAGAATAAATTAATTTTATTAGAAGAGAATTAGTAATGTTAAATCTTTCAAATACATAATATTCTCTCATATTTTTTCAGATTTCTCAATTTTTGCAAACTAAGCTCTCTTTTGAAATGATTTCATATTATTCTTAAAATTTACAAAAGAAAAAATATGTTTTAAGAATTTTTATGATGCTTGATATATGATTCATGAGCTCTCTTTCGAATCTGCCCTCTTAATATTTGATTATTGGATTCTTGGATTTATGAGCTCTCTTTCGAATCCTTCTTTTTAAGAAAAAAAAATATTTTGATTCTTGGATTCATGAATCTTTGATGCAATGCTTTCAAATGTAACCCTCCCTCTTGATATTTGATTTTTTTTTTAATACTTGATCCTTGATTCTTGGACTCTTTGATATACTACTTCTATATTTTTATAAAGGGGCAGAAAGGAATTTGATGTCATACTTGTGATTTAATTATCTTTTTGATGAACAAATTCCTCTCCTTTTTTTTTCTTATTTTACAAAAGGAGAGATATGACATGATTGATGGCATATGCCACATGTTGTGATAAATATTCACATATATGTTGGATATTTCTCATTTTTATTGATGACAAAGGAAGAGAATGGCATGATTGATGACATATGCTAAATGTTTGGTTTGAATATTTTGTTTGAAATTTTTATCATGTGATACCAAAAAGATGAATGATTGTTATTGAAATTTTTATCATACTATGGTATCATAGTGATGAATGGTTAAATTGTTAAAAATTTTCAATAATTAGTCAAAATAACCAAAATACTACATTGAATTAAAAAATAATTATTTCTTTTAAAGTCAAGTTTTTCACTTATGACATATAGATTAGGGGAGTTAAGGTTAACTCTATCATCAATTGGTTATCATCATCAAAAAGGGGGAGATTGTTGAATCTCAGATTTTATTAATGAAACCAAGAGTTTATGATCTGATCAATGTGTTAGAGCTAAGTGATGTAGGATTTATTATGATTGTGAAAAGGTAAAACAATATGATGTTAGGCCAGAATCAAGATCGAGCATCGGGTTGAGGCTTCGGATGATACAATAGGAGCTCATCGGGAGTTCATCGGGAGTTTACTAAAGATGATCGAGAGCTTACCGAGAGTATCTCAGGAGTTCACCGGAAGATGATTGGGAGCTCACTAAGAGTTTGTCGGAAGGATGCTGGGAAGTTCACCAGGAGTTCAAAAGATTGATTGACGTGCTAGACAACAAGATCAATTGTAATTATTTGTCTTAGTGTGTCATAGTTAGTATATTGATTTAAGTCCTCATTTGAGTTAGTTTTGGAAAAATCCTACTAATTCAAATTAGAGGCTAATTAAATCTACTTTGGGTTTAAATTGAGCTCACGATATAGCTCATTTCGTTAACTTGGAAGGAGGTCAAAATGAGGTATGACTTGGGTATGAAACAATATTGAAAAGTAATATTTCTGAGTTTCCTGATGATAGTACTGCCTAGGCGATGATGGTATCAGCCAAGTAGTAGTTACCACTACCACCTAGAATCTTTAGGCACTTCCGGCGATAGTACTATCGGTGCAGTACCGTTGGTACCCAAATTTTTTAAAGAAGATTTCAATTTTGGCTTTAATTTTTTGAACCTGATTGGGGTCTATAAATATCCCAAGTATTCTTGTATGGAAAAGTAGAAAAGTGCTAAGAAAGTGAACAAAATCTTTAGAAAAATTCTATAAAAGTCAATTGAGAGCTTCTCTTGTATCATTCAAGTGTAGAGTGAGTTGAAGAGAAGAGGTGAAAGATTAGAAAAATTCTTCTCCTGAACTTATAAAAAAAAAAAGTATGTAAGGGGTAGTTGATTTTTGCCCTTTAAAGAATATCATTAGTGGATGCTGGTGGGTCTCAAAAAAGGAAGACTTGGGAGTGGACATAGGTTAAGATTGATCAAACTATTATAAAACTATGTGAGTTTCTCTTACTTGTCTTCTTTCAATTTACTCTTGATTTTAGTAGTTCATAACTAGTTCTAAGATAAGCTTAAGCTTCTCCATTCAGTTTTAAATTACTTTCTAATTTGCTCTTAATGAATTCCAACCAAAAGTGCTTTTGGTTTTGATTCAAGCAAAATTTTTCGAATTGAGTCTTTTTACTCTTGTACTCACTCACCCCCCCACCTTCTCCACCACATGCCTGCCCTGCCAAAAGTGCTTTTGGTTTCTATTCAAGCAAAATTTTTATAATCTTTAGGAAAATTCTATAAAAGTCAATTGAGAGCTTCTCTTGTATCCTTCAAGTGTAGAGTGAGTTGAAGAGAAGAGGTGAAAGATTATAAAAATTCTTCTCCTAAACTTATGAAAAAAGAAAAGTGTGTAAGGGGTAGTTGATTTTCGCCCTTTAAAGAAGATCATTAGTGGATACTGGTGGGTCTCAAAAAAGGAAGACTTGGGAGTGGACATAGGTTAAGATTGATCAAACTATTATAAAATTATGTGAGTTTCTCTTACTTGTCTTCTTTCAATTTACTCTTGATTTTAGTAGTTCATAACTAGTTCTAAGATAAGCTTAAGCTTCTCCATTCGGTTTTAAATAGCTTTCTAATTTGCTCTTAATGAATTCTAACCAAAAGTGCTTTTGATTTCGATTCAAGCAAAATTTTTTGAATTGAGTTTTTTTTACTCTTGTACTCACTCACCCCCCCACCTTCTCCCCCCCCCTCTCATATGTTAGTACAAACTCAATCCTAACACTTCTTAGGATTACAAATTAAGTAACTTAGTCATGGAACTTTTATTAGTCAATATAAATATGCTTTGGATTTATTAAAATGATTTTATATGGATAGTGCTAAGACCATTAACACACCAATGATCATATTTATAAAATTAGATATGAATAATGAAGGAGAATATTTTAATCAAAAGATTTATAGAGGTATGATAGGTATTTTGCTATATTTTACTACAAATAGACCATATATTATGTTTATTGTTGAACTTTGTGCTAGATTTTAATCTAATCCTAAACATTCTCACTTCAAAGAAGTTAAAAGGATTTTTAGATATTTAAAAGAAACCCCCTAATCTAGTATTATGGTATTCAAAATCTAAATATTTTGAATTGATTGCATATGCTTATGCTGACTATGCTTGATATAGAATAAATTGAAAAAGCACATATGAAACATGTCAACTCTTAGGTCTGCTCTTATTTCTTGGTCTTCTAAGAAACAAAATTCTATTGCATTATCTACAGCCGAGGCTGAATATATAGCAAGTGGTGAATGTTGTGCATAAGTTATTTGGATGGAAAATACTTTAGAAGATTATGGACTTTACTTCAAAAATATCTCTATAAAATGTGATAATACTAGTATTATTTATTTAACAAAGAATCTCATTTAACACTCTAGAACTAAACACATTGAATAAGGCATCATTTTATTTGGGATCATGTGAATAATCATGATATATCTTTAGATTTTGTTGATACAAAACATTAATTAGCAGATATTTTTACTAAACCTTTGAATGATAAACAATTTAATTTCATTAGAAGAGAGATAAGCATACTGAATCTTCCAAATGCATGAACTCTTTATATATATATATATATATATATATATATATATATATATATATATATTATTATCTTGATTTCTCAATTTTCATGACTTGAGTTTTTCTTTTTGAATCAATATCGTTTCCTATGATTCCTTCTTCTTGTTATTTACAAAAGAAGATATTTGTTAAAATGATTCATGGTTTTTTTGGTATTCGTGACTTAATCTTTCATTTTTCATATGATGACATTGATGTAAATTGTTGCACCATTGAATCCTTTTCCTTCTTTTTCTTGTTTTGATAATGACAAAGGGGAGAAAAAGAAGTGCATTCTCGCACATCTTAGGGAAGCATAAATTGAACTTGCATATCTCAAAAATTACTAGTTTGCGTGTTTCAAAAACTTGCTAGTTGCACATTTTTTCTTTTTGTTGATGACAAAGGGGGAGAATTTATAATGATAATTTGAAATTTGAATCATAGACTTTGATGTTTTGAAATTATGGTGATTTGATTATGCTTGCAATACTCATGATTTTATTATAATGATGTGTTGCCTGGCATGCCAATATAGAATTCAATGATTATCAAAAAGATTGATAACTTTTGAATTCAAGTTGAAATAATGACTTTCACATCATAGTATGCATTATAAAATCATGAGTATTGCATGCATAATTTTAAAATATCATAATTTCAAAATATCAAAGTACATTATATCATGCATGATTCAAATTTCAAATTATCATCATAACTTCTCCCCTTTTGTCATCAACAAAAAAGGATAAAAGTGCAACTAGCAAGTTTTTGAAACATGCAAGCTATTAATTTTTTGAGATATGGAAGTTAGTAGTTTTGCTTCTTCTTAGAATGTACAAGTTTGTAAGTTTTTGCTTCCCTTGAGATGAGCAAGATAGCACTTCTTTTTCTCCCCCCTTTGTCATTATCAAAACAAGAAAGAGAAGGGAAAGATTCAATGGTGCAAAAATTTATATCAATGTCATCACATGAAAAATGAAAGATCAAGTCATGAATATAAAAAAACTATGAATCATTTTAACAAATCTCTTCTTTTGTAAATAGCAAGAAGAAGGAATCCTAGAAAATTATCTTGATTTAAAAGAAAAACTCAAGTCATGAAAATTGAGAAATCAAGATAATGATCTGAAAATATATATACGAAAAGAGTTCATGCATTTGGAAGATTCAATATGCCTATCTCTGTACTAATGAAATCAAATCCTCATTCAAAGATTTAGTAAAAATATCTACTAATTGATGTTTTGTGTTAATAAAATCTAAAAATAAATATATCATGATTATTAACATGATCCCTAATAAAATGATGTCTAATATCAATGTATTTAGTTCTAAAGTGTAGAATATGATTCTTTATTAAACAAAATAGTATTAGTATTATCGTATTTCATTCAAATAACTTGTGCACAACATGCACTAGCTGTTACATATTCAACCTCAGTTGTAGATAATGCAACAGAATTTTGTTTCTGAGTAGAATAAGAAATAAGTACATGACCTAGGAGTTGACATGTTCCATATGTGATTATTCTATCTATTCTACATCTAGTAAAGTTAGCATCGGTATAAGCAATCAATTCAAAATATTTAGATTTTAGATATTATAATCTTATATTAGAAGTTCCTTTTAAATATCTAAAAATCATTTTAACTACTTAAAAGTGAGATTATTTCGGAATAGATTTAAATCTAACACAAAGTCCAATACTAAACATAATATCAGGTCTAGTTGTTGTGAGATATAGTAAACTACCGATCATACCCCTATAAGTCTTTTGATCAAAATATTTTCCATTATGGTCCATATCTAATTTTGTAGAAGTGTTCATTGGTGTGTTAATAGTCTTAGCACTATCCATATTAAATCATTTTAATATGGATAGTGCTAAGACTATTTAGATTGACTAATAAAAGTTTCATCTCTTAGTTGCTTAATTTGTAATCCTAAGAAAAATATTAATTCACCCATTGAACTCTTCAAATTCTTAGCTCATACTTTTGACAAATGACTCGCATAAAGATTTATTTATAGAACCAAAAATAATATCATCAATATAAATTTGAACAATAAAAATTTAATTTTAAAATTTTTAATAAATAATATGATATCAATCTTACCTTTTGAGAAATTATTTTGAATAAAGAAATAACTAAGCCTCTCATACCAAGCACTAGGGGCTTGCTTCAATCCATAAAAAATCTTAGAAAATATGGTTCAAAAGAAGAACATTCTCAAATCCGGGTGATTGCTCAATATAAACTTCTTCAGAAATAAAACAATGAAGAAAAGCACTTTTAACATATATTTGAAATAACTTAAAATTATTACTATTTGCATAGGCAAGGAATATTTTTATGGCTTCAAGTTTTGCCACAAGAGCAAAAGTTTCTTCATAGTTGATACCTTCTTTTTGGTTGAAACCTTTGGCCATTAATCTGGCCTTGTTTCGAACCACTATACCAAGTTCATCTTGTTTGTTTCTAAAGACCCATTTAGTACCAATTATAAGATGATTACTAGGTCTAGGAATAAGCTTTCGTACCTCATTTCTCTCAAATTGATTTAACTTCTCATGCATTGTAAAAACTCATGAATAATCTTTTAGAACATTTTAAATATATTTTGGTTTAATTTGAGATAAAAAGGCAACAATAGCACAAAACCTTTTATATGATGAATAAGTTTAAACATCTTTTGATATATATCCAATTATTAGCTCCTTAATATGTGCATCTACATACCTCCATTCCTTGAGTAAGGATTCTTTGGAAGTAGATGCATCTAAGTTGCTTGGGAGAGGAGAATTCTCATTCAAATTCAACGTATTAAATTAAAAATCATCATCAAAATTATTTTTCTTAAAATCCTGAAACTCATTAAAAATAACATGGATGAATTCCTTAATAACTAAAGTTCTTTTTATTAATGACATAACAAGCTTTAAAATAAGAGGAATATCGAAGACATATGTCTTTATCAGATTTTATTAAATTTTCTTAAGGTATCTTTTTCATTTAAAATGAAACATTTACAACAAAAAACTTTAAATATGAAATATTGGGTCTTTTATTATTCCATAATTCATAAGGAGTTTTAGAATGTAGTCGTCTTATGAGAATCCTATTCATGATATAGCATGTTGTGTTAACAACTTTGGCCTAAAAGTATTTAGGTAGACCATATTGTTTAAGCATGGTTCTTGCCATCTCTTGTAAACTCATGTTCTATCTCTCAATAACTCTATTTTGTTATGAATTTCCTAGAGTAGAGAAATTATTATTATACCTATTTGACTCATAAAAATCTTGATAATCATGGTTTTTAAATTCACTACCATGATCACTACGAATAGATGAAATTATAAGACCCATTTCATTTTAAACTAGTTTATAAAATTTTAAAATATATTTAAAGCAATTATTTTTAAATGCCAAGAAGTATGTCTTAATATATCTACTATAGTCATCTAGAATTACAAAAACATACTATCTCCTAAACTTGTGATGTCAATTGGTCCAAATAAATCCATATGAATTAATTGTAATGGTCTAGAGGTACTTACATGATTTTTAGATTTAAAGTTACTTTTTATTTGTTTACCTAGTTGCCACAAACTTTATCTTTGACAAATTTAGTTCTAGGCATACCTCTTATGAGTTCTTTAGTTATAATTTATGAAATTAGTTTTATACTTGCATGACCTAATCTCTTATGCCAAAGCCATACATCATCATCTAAAATCGAAAAGTAAGTTTAATCACAGAAATCATCAAGATTAGTAGTATACACATTATTAGTCCTTAAGGCAATCATTGATCTATTTTTGTGAAGTATCTCTATAATGAAAGCATTAGACTCAAATTTGATGTTGTAACATTTATCACACAATTGACTAATGCTTAGTAGGTTATGTTTTAAACCTTCTACTAATAACACATCTCCAACTAAGAGGTTTGATTTGTTACCTATATTTCCTTTACCAATAATTTTTTCTTTGTTGTTGTCTCCGAAGGTGACATATCCTTCGTCTTGGCTAGTAAGCTTAGAGAAATATGTTGGTCTTGCTCCTAGTTTTTATTATAGATATATCTGTTAAATCTCAAATTTTGATGATAAAATTAATTGATAAGTATTTAATATAACATGTGTTGTTAGAGGAAGTGATGCAGGTTTAACCACGATGGTGAAAAGGAGTTACAAACCAGACATAGATCCAAGATCAAGCTTAGGCATCGGGCCTAGGTATGGACGATACGGTGGGAGCTTGTCGAGAGTTCGCTAGGACTTTGTCGAAGGTATCCGGAAGATCACTAGGAACACGTCGGGAGATCACTGGAGAAAGACCGTGAGACTCACCGTAGGGAATGTCGGAGGTTATCAGATTGTGGGAGTGAGGTTATTAATTAAGCTTGGTGGTCATGTGTGGTTGTAATCTTTAAGTCGTAGGTTAAGCTTGAGTTTGAATTGAGTGTGATTTGAAAGAAATCCAAATCAACTCAAAGAGGCAATCGGGTCCATAAAAGGGGATTGATTAAGCTCAAGTTAAACTCAATTGGTTGACAAGAGAATTGGTCAACATAAGGTTCAAGTCGGGATTAAAAAAGTGAAGGAAATCACTTTTCTGGGATTCCCAATGGTTGAACTGCCGGTGAACGATGGTTGTACCACCACCACCCAGGCTTTCAGGTGACTGACGGTGGCTGAACCACCCAGGACAATGGTTGAATCGCTCGTACCCTGGTTCCAAGGTAGCTTTCGGTGGTTTGACTGCCAGTGCCAGCGGTTGTATCACCCGTACCTAGTTTTTTTGAGTGTATTTGAATTTTGGCTCTACTCTTCTGAAGCCAATTGGGGCCTATAAATATCTCAAGTTTTCTTGCATTTAGCACAAGTATTCACACATATCATTAGATAAAAATTTGTGAAAACAAGTATATGCTAAAAGTGTATAAGAAAAAGAAAAGAGGGAAGGGAGTGAGCTAAGTGTTGTCTTTATAAAGAGTCTCCCTTGTAAGTTGAAAGTTTGTAAGGGTTTGGTCTTCACCCAAAGTAGATCTATAGTGGACATTCGTGGGCCTCGACAAACATGACTCAGAAGTGGACGTAGGCCAAGATTGGGGTCAAATCACTATAAACTATGAGTGTATCTCTCTTTACTTAATTTTTACATTTATTAGCTAAATCAAAAATTTTGATCTTAAGTTTGATTCAGTTACATAAAATGCTTCGGATTTCTCGATTGTATTTGAAAGAAAAGTTTTCCTTAAATCAAAATTCTTACATTTGCACTAATTCACACCCCCCTCCCCCTTTTTAGTGCCAATTGATCCTAACAATTAGTATTAGAGTAAGGTATTTACTCATTAGATTAACACTCACTTGAGCAAGGATATTATATTTTATATCCTCCCATATTTAATATTTTTTTATTTTTATAGATCTTAATTTATGGCATATTATAGAGAATGACTTTGAAAAATCGTCCAAACCAATGAACAAAATGAATGATTAGAAAAGGAAGAATTTTTCGTTGAATGCAAAGGCTATGAATGTCTTGTTTTGTGCTCTTGAAAAAAATGAGTTTAATTGTGGTTTTATTTATGAATCAACTTTTGATATTTGACAAACACTAGAAATCACACACAAGAGGACTAGTAGAGTAAAAGAATCTAAGATTAACATTTTAGTTCATAATTATGAGTTGTTTAGAATAAAACCAAGTGAGTCTATTGGAGACATATACACCCATTTCACGGATGTCATCAATGGACTTAAAGCTCTTGGAAAATATTTTTTTAATTTTGAACTTGTTAGTAAAATTTTAAGATCTCTTCCTAAAAATTGAGATACTAAAGTAACCGCTATGCAAGAGGCTAAAGATGTAAATAACTTACCTCTTGAAGAACTTATTGGATCATAAATAATATATGAATTAAATTGTAAAGCTCATGAAGAGCTTGATGAACCCTTTCCAAAGATAGGAAGGATGTAGCACTTCGAACGACAAATGACTCCTTGAGTGAAACCTTGAGTGATGATGATCATAATATTATACTATTATGCAAAAAATTTAAAAAATTTATGAAAAAGAATAAAAACTATAAAAACAAAAATGAACCGAAGAAGGACAATGTCATATGCTGTGAATGCAAAAAACCTAGGACATTTAAAAAATGAATGTCCTCAATTGAAGAAGAAGGTGCCACATAAGAAGAAAGAACTTTCGACAACTTGGGATGACTCAAGCTCATCGGATGAAGAAGACCAATCCAAAGAAGAAGTTGCTAACTATGCTCTAATGACAATACAAGATGAGGTTAGTGATTCATTAAGTATTTCTTTTTTGGAGCTATTAAATATTTTTTATGAATTGTTTGATGAGTTTTAAAAATTAGCAAATCTTATAAGTTGCTTAGTAATGAACAAGATTTGTTAGTTGGTAGATTTGATAAAATGTATGATTTATTAGTATCACATAACCCATATTCTAAATGTGAAATGCTAGATAATGTTAAAGAATAAAATATAATGCTTAACACAATATTAGAAAATTTTAAAATTAGGAACATTCAATAAAAACCAACCATAGATTTTGTTAGTAACATTCAATAAAAACCAAACATTTTTGTTAAAAGACCTACCTTAAATTTGCCATCGAAAATCAAATGTAATTTTTGTGAAAAATTAGGATATAAGGCAAACAAATGTCTATTTAGAAAATGTAGCTCACACAAATTAATTTAGGTTCTTAAGAGAACTTCATACAATAAAAAATAATTAGAAAAAAAGATAAAGCTTTTTATGAAGGACCAAATGGAAAATGGGTACCTAAATAAAAAATATCATTCTTATAGGTTTGTGTTCAAACTAAAGCTAGGAGCACCAAATGATATCTTGATAGTGGATGCTCAAGGCACATGACCGGAGATCTAACTTGTTTCTGCTAAGCTTACTAGCTTAAGTGAATGAGTTGTCACCTTTGAAGACAACAAAAAAGGTAAAATCATTGGAAAACGAATCATGGGTAACACATCAAACTTCTTAATTGAAGATGTGTTGTTGGTTGATGGCTTGAAACATAATTTGCTTAGCATTAGCTAATTATATGATAAAGGATATGTGGTTAAATTTTAATCTAATGCTTGCATAATTGAACTACCACACAAAAGTAAATCTTGATTACCTTAAGAAACAACAATGTGTACACCATAGATATTAAAAAATTTTATGATGAAACTTGTTTTTCGGCTTTGAATGATAATGCTTGGATTTGGCATAAGAGACTAGGTCATGCTAGCATGAAACTTTTAAACCAAATTTCTACTAAAGATCTAGTAAGAGGCTTACCTAATCTTAAATTTATCAAAGATAAAGTATATGATACTTATTAATTAGGAAAATAAATAAAGAGTAGCTTCAAGCTAAGAATCAAATAAGCACCTCTAGGCTACTTCAATTGATCCATTTTGATTTATTTGGACCAATTGACATTACAAGTTTAGGTAGAAGCAAATATACATTTGTTATAGTAGATGATTATAGTAGATATATATAGACTTAGTTCTTGGCATACAAAAGTAATATATTTAAATATTTTATAAAATTTTATGAACTTATTCAAAAAGAAAAATGATTTATGATTTCATAAATATGTAGTGATCATGGTGGTGAATTTTAAAATAATGACTTTCAAAATTTTTGTGAATCAAATGGGTAATTTCTCTACTCTAGAAATCCACAACAAAATGAAGTAGTAGAAAAAAAACATAGGAGTTTACAAGAAATAGTTAGAACCATGTTGAATGAACATAGTTCTACCCAAATATTTTTGGACCGAAGCCATTAATACGACATGCTATATTTTAAATAGAGTTCTTGTAAGATCATTACTCACTAAAACTCCTTATGAATTCTCGAATGATAAAAAATCTAATATTTTTTATTTTAAAATATTTGGTTGTAAATGTTTTATTTTGAATGAAAAGGATGCCTTAGAAAAATTTAATGCAAAATCCAATGAAGAATTTTTTCTAAGTTATTCTTCTATTTCAAAAGCTTATTATATATTTAACAAAAAAATAGTAATTGAATAATCTATTCATGTTGTTTTTAATGAGTTTTTGATATTAAGAAAATAAATTTTGATGATAAATTTGATTTTGGTATTTTGAATTTAAATGATAATACTCCTAAAAACAACTTAGATGAATCTACTTCTAAATCCTTACCCAAGGAATAGAAGTATGTACATGATCATCCTAAGAAGCTTATAATAGAAAATACATTAAGAGGTGTTTTAACTCATTCTTCTTTTAAAAATTTTTATGTTAATGCCACATTACTTTCTCAAGTTGAATCAAAATACATTGATAAAGCCCTAAGAAATAACTCTTGGGTTATTGCAATGCATGAAAAGTTAAATTAATTTGAGAGAAATGAGATATGAGAGCTTATTTCTAGACCTAATGACTATTTAGTGATTGGTACTAAATGGGTCAATGCATGAAGAGTTAAATTAATTTGAGAGAAATGAGATCTGAGAGCTTATTTCTAGACCTAATGACTATTTAGTGATTGATACTAAATGAGTCTTTAGAAACAAGTAAGATGAAAATGGTATCATGGTTAGAATAAGGCTAGATTAGTGGCCAAAAGTTTCAACAAAGAAGAAGGAATCAATTCTGAAAAAACATTCTCTTATGTGGCTAGACTTGAAGCTATAAGAATTGATGTTAAAAGTGCATCTTCTAAAGATTTTAAATTATTTCAAATGGATGTTAAAAGTATTTTTCTTAATAGTTTTATTTCTGAAGAAGTATATGTTGAACAATCCCCTGGTTTTGAAAATAGTCATTTTTCTAATCATATTTTCAAACTTTCTAAAGCTCTTTATGGATTAAAAAAAGCCCCTTCGGCTTGGTATGAAAGACTTAGTTCTTTCTTTATTTCAAATAATTTTTTAAAAGGGAAAGTTGATACCATATTATTTTTTAAATATTTTAAAAATAATTTTATTATTATTCAAATTTATGTTGATGATATCATTTTTGGTTCTACGAATCATTCATTGGGTGAATCTTTTGACAAAAATATGAGCCAAGAATTTGAAATGAGTTTAATGGGTGAGTTAACCTATTTCTTAGTATTACAAATAAAATAATTAAATGATGACATATTTATTAGTCAAACTAAATACACCTTAGACTTGTTAAAACATTTTGGTATGGAAAATGCTAAAACTATACACACTTTCATGAGCACATCTACAAAGTTAGACTTAGACAATGAAGGAAAAAATTTTGATCAAAAAACTTATAGAGGAATGATAGTTAGTTTGTTATACCTAATTGCTACTAGACTGGATATCATGTTTAGTTTTGGATTGTGTACAAAATTTTAATCCAATCCTAAGCTTTCTCACCTTAAAGAAGTTAAAAGAATATTTAAATATTTAAAAAGAATTTCTAACTTAGGATTATGGTATCCAAAATGTAAAACTATTGATTTGATTGCTTATTCGGATGTCGATTTTGGAGTATCTAGGATAGATAGAAAAAGTACTATTGGGACATGTTAGTTTTTAGGCCATGCACTTATTTCTTGGTCTTCTAAGAAACAAAATTTGCTGAAGCCAAATATATTGTAGCTAGTGCATGTTGTGCCTAAGTTATTTGGATGAAAAACACCTTAGAAGATTATGAAATTTAATTGAAAAATATGACAACACAAGTGTCATATGCTTAACCAAAAATCTCATTCAATACTCAAGAACTAAACACATTGGCATAATATATCATTTTATTAGGGATCATGTGAATAATCAATACATCTCTTTGGAATTTATTGATACTAAAAATCAATTAGCAGATATTTTTACAAAACCATTAAATGAAGAGCAATTTGATTTTATTAGAAGAGAGCTAGGAATGCTAAACCATGAGAATATATGATTTGTTTGATTTACTATTTTAAATCAAATTGTATAAATATTTGATTTATACACTTGCTTGAAACTTTACTAACTTTGGATTTCAAAATTTACTAAGATGAAGATCTATTTTTGTGATGATATTTTTCACTCCCCTTGTTTCTACCTTCTTGTTTACAAAAAAAAGGAAGATAATTTACATGAAGATGATGATTTGTAATTTTTCAGATTTATTTGCTACATTTGTTTGAAATTTACATGAGATCATTTCAAATGCATGAATAGCTCCAAAATTGTTGAATCTTCCTAGATTTCTTGGATTTTTGAGCTCATCTTCGAAATATTCCTTTTGAAATTCACTTCTATAAAATTGAGAGCTATTCTTAATGATGTTTTACAACTCCTCCCTTATTTTCTTTCCTTCTTTTTCACAAGAGAAAGAAAATTTTTATGGCTCATATCCTATTTTACAAAGGGGGAGCAAAAACTCATGTGACTTGAAATTATTAAGTTCTACATTTCATATTTTTGTTGATGATAAAGGGGGAGAAACAGATATTGATGACTTATTTAAAATTGATGTATAATATTTGAAATGCATGAAAATTTTGATAAGTTGATGACTTGATAACTTAAAGAGTAAATTTTTATTGAAATTGATGTATGAGTGTTTTGTTGCATCCTTGTACTGGTTACAAGTGTCCTGCAAGCCAATCACATGAGTGATGGCATGTGTGACACGCTATGTGATCTTTTTGATTATGATTAATAATGACACATTCTCACGTTATATTATTTATAGTATATATACTGTGATGTCCTTAAATCTGTGCAATAGGAATTAGATCGTGATGAGATCACGATAATGAGATAGATTCAATTTTAAACATAGATCCTAAATAATCTCAGTCATAGGTTACTCGAGAGGGACAACGAGATAACTGGACAGACTGGTATACTACATACTCGTTCATATGATGGAGGTAGCTGGTCTCATAGCCACTTGTATAGAGACACTAAAGAAATAGTACAGGTGCTTATTGGAGAATGAGTTAACTGATTGATCAATTTATGGAATATTATATAGTTAATGATACATAATGTCAGACAGTGATTCCATAGTCCCAGTTGTGTATTTGGTCCTTAGACTTGAGACACCAAGGATGTCTTGTATAAGTACTCCTTTCTTTGATGCCAGATTTACAGGTTTCGAAAGTTTTAGATTTGGTATAACTGGTTATCGGGATTAGTAGCCAACCTTATGAAGGCAATTGAGTGTCAAAAGAGGATAATCCATTCTCGGTATCACAAGAGGAATATCTCATATGTGCTTGCTCAGATAAATCCTTGGCTAGGGTCATTCGGATTGAGAGAGAAAGAGTTTTCGGGGAAAATTCGATTAGAGCGAGACTATGACGGATTCCGTATATGACCTAACAGTACCGTGTCCAATATACGATCTTTGGGATATTAGTTGGATAAGGGATTATAGATACATGGTAACTGTAGACAGACAAGTTCGATGGATTTGATCCCCCTGTACCGTCTAGGGACTATGGCGTAGTGGCCTAGTACGTCTATAGTCAATGAGTCGAGTGAATTATTATGAGGATAATAATTCACTATATTAGAAGAGGTTCTGATGGAAGTGACTCACGACCAGCTCAGTATTGGGCCTAGAGGGCCACACACAAATAGTGGATGCTTCAGCAAATAGAGGGTTAGATGGACATCCAATTAGCCCTTATTTTCATTAGATGAGACCCTATGCTGATGGGATCCTTGATTGAGGCCCAATTAGAGGCTTAAGGAGATTATTGGATAGAGATCCAATAATGCAAGGTTAGTGGGTAAATGGGTGAAAATCCAATACCTACTAAGGCAGAAGCCCTAGGATTTTTTGGTGGCTCTATATAAATAGGAAGGGAGACTCATAGTTAATAGGCTGCAGCTTTAGCCACCACCTCTATTCTCCTCTCTCCCTTTGCATAAGAGTTGCAAGATCAAGATTGGAGGAGTTTCGCTACAGAGATCCATCGTGTGGATATCGCTAGAGAGGAGGATGCTTGACCCCCTTCATCTTCTTCATCCGGATCTAGAATACAAGTTTATACGATCTCCCTAAGATGAGCATTGGAAGAGGAACTGTAAGGACTACCTTGCAGAGAAGGCGAGATAGAAGCTTGGAGAAGCTTTAGGTATATTCATGATAAATCTCTACTTGTCAGATTTTCATAATAACACATGGGTATTGGATACCAGGAGTGCTTATCATATCTGTAATTCATTGTAAGTTCTGGCAAGAACTAAGAGATTGGGTAGAGGTGAGATAGACCACAAGATGGGCAATGGAGCAAGAGTTGCTGCAGTTGCTGTTGGAGAGGTCACCCTACATCTGCCTTATTGTCACGGGCTTAGTTGATTTTGCCTAAGCCGTGCGGCACCCATGCGTGTCCGTCCGCAAAGGTCAGCCCTCCCCGAGATCTCCTAAAATCCCACAGACTTACGAAAAGAGAAAACGGGCCAGAAGAAGCAACTCCCACGGGATCCACAAGCAACTGCTCAAGAAAAACACATTATAAAGCCAAAATACAAATTACACCCATGGACATTACAAACTCAGAGAGGTTGCACACAAAGGATAATGGTCCACCACAGACCGATGTCCCCACAAGTGCTTATAAGACACACTTGTATTTACAAGCCAAACTTGGCCATAAAGCAAATCAACCTAGGGCTTCCAAGCCTACGGCAAGCCCGCTTCTTGTTGTACAAGATATGTACATAACCCGAAGGACACGGACTAACACAAGCATTTCATCGAACACCTTGTTTACATTGTTGTCTGTGACATTCTCCCCACTTATTCCTTCGACGTCCTCGTCGCCCGACGCATCTCCTCGCGTTCGCTGAATCTTTAATCTTCTTCTTAGGCAACACGCCTTTGGCTCCTAGCCGCTCTCCACCGTTGTTGAGTAGTCGAACTCCAATCCGCCATCTCTTCAACTCACCAATGATTGAATCGGTGTGTGGTTGGCTGAGTTGTCTTGATCCTTGTTGGTTCTCGCGATCCCTCGATGAAGGAAAAGACCGCTTATGATGTGCCGATATCGCAAAGATACTCATATTGCTTGAACTGGGTAGATGCTTGTTGGAGCTTTAACGAGCATCGCCTCACAGAGTTTGAAGTTTTTAAGGTCCTTTCTCCATAATATTTGCCCATTGAACCTTCTTCCGCTGTTAGTTGTCACTTCCAAGTATGTTATCATCACTCCCTCTTAGTCAATTGGGAAATGAAGTGGAAAAACTACTCTCAATAGTACTAATCACCAACGGTGAGGATTTGACAACCATTGTCTTCCATAAGCTTTCTTTGAAGGGTCACTGAACTTGTGCAGAGCTCCCCTGCTTGGATAAGTAAGAGAACTGGGATACTCGACTTCACCCATTCTCTTCATAGTTGAGGAGGTAAGGTGGCTTCTCTCACCTCCTCGAGTTAAGAGAACTGGGGTACTCGGTTTCGCCCATTCTCTCCAGTTGAGAAGGCAAAGGTTACTCAATTTCGCCTGGCAAAGGTTACTCGATTTCTCCGGCCTCCTCGAGTTTGTACTTCATGCATTGAGCTGGTTACTAACATTCGCCTGCTCTCTGCTCACACTTCTGAAGCACTTGAAGTGGTTGCACTCCTTGCGTTGGGATAGCTACGGTGATTCACCTTCCCACTGCCATTGAACTTCTGGAATGCAAGAAGTTTTGCCCGAAAAGTGTAAAAAGTTTGCTTGGCTTCGCTCACTTCCTCGAGTTAAGAGAACTCGGTTTGCCCATTCTCTCGAGTTGAGAAGGCAAAGGTTACTCAATCTCACGACAAAGGTTACTTGATTTCTCCCGCCTCCTCGAGTTTGTACTTCATGCATTGAGCTGGTTACTAACATTCGCTCTTTGCTCACACTCAAGCACTTGAAGTGGTTGCACTCCTTGCGTTGGGTTAGCTCGTGATTCGCCTTCCCACCGCTATTGAACTCGAATGCAAGAAGTTTTGCCCGAAAAGAGCAAAAAGTTTACTCCAACTTGGAGTCCCCCAACTTGGAGTAAGTCTTTGATAGATCTGGTCGCCTTTGGGGTTGTACCGACTTCTCCATCACCTTTGCCGCCTACTCCTCTTGAGTAGAAAGGTACAATACCATGTACTGCCTACTTCGTTCCTTGGTCGAGCACTCCTGCATCAACCCGAAGTCCCTTAATTTCGGCTATCTGGATGAGAAGCACATCGACATCGGTCTTAAGTTTCTTGGCCTCTGCCCTTCTGCCTCGTCTTGGTACTTGGAGTTTGCCTCTGCACTCTCCACCTCCTTGGCCCCTTTTACGACCAATGTTGTCCCTTCATGAGAGCAAGGGATCGATGACTTCACGGAAGTCCCGCATCTGCGGTACCATGGCGCTGCCAAGCCCATAGCACTACTATCCGTTACCTTGCATCTTCATCCCTTCCTCCGCGATCGGTAGATCTGCCTCTGTGGCACTATGGAGCTCCTCCGAGTCCACCTCCTCTTTAACCGACGCTTTTCTTTTGGGTAGCTGAGCCCCGTTGGACTCGTCGCTTCCTCGCCTTTCGACCACCGACACCACCGTGTCCTCCTAGCGATTCTCCTTGGTCGATGGATGACATCAACTCTCATGCATGGCCTCCGCCATCTTGTTGCAGGCTCACGCCGATTCTCTCCTCGCCTTCCTTGGTAGCAACGTTACTCGGCCTTGTCCTCGACTTGGCTCCCTTGCGAATGTGAGCACGCGATCCAACTCTTCAACTGCTCCAGTTAATCAAGTCCCTCTATGGGACTCACCGGTACTTGCAATCGACTACTCCCTCGGTGGTACACGGCCCCATATCTTGACGACCAAGGCTTTCATCCGATGCAAGCTTGATGTATATACACGGAAGACCGCCTCTGCTGCGTGGCATTCACTCCTTGAATCCACAGCCCTTCTTGCCGTTGCATTGTTCACCGAAGTGGAGCTCCCAGCAGCTCCTGATCATTCACATGATCATGTCCCCCTCCATGGGACTCACTGGTACGTGCACTTGGACTTCTTCCTCGGTGGTATACAGCTCCCATATGCTGATGACTAAGGCTTTCATCCAATGCAAGCTTTGATGCACACACGAAGACCCGCCTCTGCGGTACTACGACATTCACTCCTTGAATCCATAGCCCTTCTTCTTGTTGTGTCATACACCAAAGTGGAGCTCCCAGTAACTCCTGATCATACCTCCGCATGATTTTGTCCCTCACGGGACAAGATTGCCTGTATTGCATTGCCACGAACTATTCCACCACGATCCGCTGCACCATGTCGCCTCCTGGTGACATCTCCATTGCATACAGATTCTCGTGTGATGAACTCGGACTACGACTTCTCCACGTGTGGCCTCTGCCAACACATCGTAGGGCCTCTGCCATCTCCGACTTTTAGTTCGCTCCCTTGGCAATTCCCTTCGTCCCCTCATTCCCGGTTACACACGAAGCATAGCTCTAGGACAGTCGCCTAGTAGCTCCTCAAGTCCCCGACTTGCTAGAGTGGGTGCACCATTGTCCGGATCTTAGGCCTCTATCCCCTACCAAAGACAATCTTGCTATGCACCTCTTGTTCGACAACTTGAATGGCAACAGTGGCATATTCTTCAAGAGTACTCCTCTGCGTCCTCTTGCACTAAGGTCTCATGATCCTAACTTTGCCTCCGCAAGTTGAATCACCTTAGTTACTCCATCAAATGCATCTCTGAGGTAGCTTGCATGTGCCTTGAAGCTCCCTTCATCTTTGGCACCATGCAAAAATAAGTCTGTCTCATCAGAATGAAGAACCCATGGAACGACATGATCCCACTCTTGCCTCTACAAGAGTTCATGCCCTTGACCTCTGTCAAAGGAAAGCTCCATGCCTCCGCTCCATGTTCCATCTTCTATGTCGACTCCCTTCATACGACTTGGATACTTCACCGAGTTCCACCCAAGTCGCTCTGCTCCTCGATTTGCACTGAGTTGATAGTGGCCCTCACGTCCACCATTCCACGGGTCAGCCCTCTGTTGAGTTCGATTTCTGCCTCGACTCTAAGTGTGCCTTCATATGATGTTGTCTTGGATTGCTCCCCCACTTGATCTCGAAATGCATCCCCCAATGCATTACCTCCTTCGAGATCATGCGACAACTCTTCGTCGCTCACTCGGTCCGTTGAGCTTTATGAAGATATAACCCTGAGAAACTCTTCCTCAATATGTGCAGTCCGTTGCACATGATTCTCCAACTAGAGAACTAGGACTTATCCCTCCTGGATATCTGTCCTGCTGGAGCAACTTTTCTCTTTATATACTTCCCATTGGAAGTTTCGGAGACCATCATCCCCTTTGGACTACTCCGTCTTCTTGAACTTGTGCTTTGTTCGCCCCCACAAATGTACTTGCTAGATTGCGACCCTTCTCCAATACAGTCTCCACGCACCCTTCAAGGTCTAGCAACATGCTGAACTTGTTGCACATTTCAGCCACCTACGGACATATCCTTTCCATGTTGAAGAGAAAGTTCGATGCTCCATGGCGCCGAGTTCTAATCGCGCCTTGGGAACACTCTGTCATCCGTGTACAAGCCCTTGCATGAGTTTCTAATCCTTCGAGTTAGCAATTCCCTCACCTCTGAGCTTTGCACAACTCTTTCGGTCGTTACACAACACCTCCCACCTTGCACGGTCTCATCTTTCACCAAGCACCCTACTTTGCCTTAAGCACCATCAAGTTTGGTTGTCAACGCCGAGCTATAGCTCAAACTCAACCATCCCAATCTTTGTGTGCTACGCATTCTTCTTCGCTTGCTTGTCCTCATGGTGCCACTCACAAAGGGTTGGCTATTCCTTGAATGCCAAACCGGGATGCCCGCCTCCGACTCCTTTCCCTACATCTCAATGTCCGCTTCCCTAAGCGGTTGCACGTGCTAGTCCTCCACACCTAGCTAGGTCCCCACATTTGTATGGCAAGTGTTTCTGCGTGTGCTTGTCCCGCTCGATACCACATTGTCACGGGCTTAGCTGATTTTGCCTGCGGCACCCATGCGTGTCCGTCCGCAAAGGTCAGCCCTCCCCGAGATCTCCTAAAATCCCACAGACTTACGAAAAGAGAAAACGGGCCAGAAGAAGCAACTCCCACGGGATCCACAAGCAACTGCTCAAGAAAAACACTTTATAAAGCCAAAATACAAATTACACCCATGGACATTACAAACTCAGAGAGGTTGCACACAAAGGATAATGGTCCACCATCGATGTCCCCACAAGTGCTTATAAGACACACTTGTATTTACAAGCCAAACTTGGCCATAAAGCAAATCAAACTAGGGCTTCCAAGCCTACTGCAAGCCCGCTTCTTGTTGTACAAGATATGTACATAAACCGAAGGACACGGACTAACACAAGCATTTCATCGAACACCTTGTTTACATTGTTGTCCGTGACATTATGGAGCTATTATTGCATTAGATACATGTTATTTTGTTCCTTTTATTATCAAAAATATTATTTTTATCTCTTGCTTAACAATTAGTGGATATAAATTAGTTTTTGAGAATAATAGTGATCCAATAATTATGGATGATAAGATCATCACTAGAGGGACCCTTATAAATGACTTATATGTGTTAGACACTTCACCATAAATTATGAAAATAAATATGTCTAAGAGAAAAAGATATGAGGTGAATAATGCATATCTATAGTATTGTAGGCTAGGTCATATACATGAGGGAAGGATTTAAAAGTTGTTGAAAGATGGATACCTAGATCTATCTAACTAAGAGTCATATGCAACTTGTGAACCTTACTTTTGTGGGAAGATGACCAACTCTCCTTATAGTAGAAATGAAGAGAGAGCCACCAAGTTATTGAAACTCATACATAGTGATGTATGTGGTCCCATGTCGACTTAGGCTATAGGTGGTTACACATACTTCGTTACATTCATTGATGATTTCTCTAGGTATAGCCATATGTACTTAATGAAGTACAAATCTGAGGTCTTTGAAAAATTCAGGGAATATAATAATAAGGTAGAAAACCAAATTGGAAAGAGTATTAAGACTCTTCGATCAGATCGAGGAGGACATTCGTGAGATACCTAAAGGAAATTTATGGGTATTATTTCTATCACCCCGAGGATCGAAAGTTCTTTGTTGCCAAGAGAACTATGTTCCTTGAGAAGGAACACATTCTTGGTGGAAACAGTGGGAGCAAGATAAAATTGAGCGAGGTTGGAGAACCTAGCTCAAGCACCATTCTAGAGCCCGAGTCTATTCAGGTACCTAACACATAAGTTCCAACTTCGCATAGGTCTAGTAGAGTATCTACCCTCCTGAAAGATATATAGGACATATCAGTGGAGATGACTTTCAGGATATTGATCCTCAGACATACGAGGAGGCTATTATAAGTATAGACTCTAGGAAGTGGCAAGAAGCCATGAATTCTGAGATGAATTCCATGTACTTTAACAAGGTTTAGAATATTATAGATGCACTTGAGGGTATTGTACCCATCGACTGTAAATTGATATTCAAGAAGAAGATCAGAGTTAATGAAAACGTAGAGACCTATAAAGGAAGGCTACTATCTAAGGGATATCGTTAAAGACACGAAGTTGACTATGACGAAACCTTTTCACCTATAGCCATGCTTAAGTCCATTATAATTATTTTGGCCATTGCAACATATTATGACTATGAGATCTGGTAGATGGATGTCAAAACGATATTCTTCAATGGAAACCTCGTGGAGGAGGTGTATATGATACAGCTAGAGGGATTCGTATCAAAGAGATTCTAGATAAAGTGTGCAGGTTGCTTAGATCTATTTATAGATTAAAGTAAGCTTCCTAAAGTTGGAACATAAGATTTGATGAGGTGATCAAATTTTATGACTTCGTTAAGAACGAAGATGAGCCTTGTGTGTATAAAAAGGTAAGTGGGAGCGCTATCACCTTCTTGGTGCTATATGTGGATGACATCCTAATCATTAGGAATGATATAGAAATACTCGCCATAGTAAAGGCTTGGCTATCTAGAAACTTCTCCATGAAAGACTTAGGGGAAGCATCCTATATTTTGGGATTCGGGTCTATAGAGATAGATCCAAGAGGATGCTTAGCTTGTCCCAGTCTAGGTACATAGACTCTATTATCAAAAAGGTTTGGCATAGAGAATTCCAAGAGATGTTTCATACCGTTGAGATATGAAATATTACTTTCTAGGAGTATGTCCCTAAAGACTCTTGAAAAAAGAATAGACATGGATAAGATACTTTATGCCTTAGCGATATGTTCTATTATATATGTGATGCTATATACCAGGCCTGATATAACACATGCTCTGAGTATCACGAGTAGGTATCAGGTAGATCCAGGTTTAGAACACTGGAAGGTAGTAAAGTGTATTTTTAAGTACTTGAGAAGGACTAAGATCCTTTTACTTCTATATGGAGGAGGTATCTTCCAGGTTGAGGGCTATATAGACTCGAGTTTTTAGTCCGATATTAATGATAGTAAGTCAAATTCAGGGTATGTTTTCACCCTAAATGAAGGAGCAGTAAGCTGGAAGAGTTCCAAGCAAGATACTACTACTGACTCGACCACAGAGGCAAAATGCATTACTATGACAAAAGCAGTAAAGGAAGGGGTGTGGATAAAGAAGTTCATCAAAGATTTGATAGTTGTATCAAGCAGCATAGAACCAATTCCCATATACTGTGATAACAAGGGGGTGCTCGCTCAAGCGAATGAGCCTAAGTCTCATCAGAAGTCTAATCATATTCTGAGGAGGTTCCATCCGATTAGAGAGATCATAGTGTTGGGAAACCTCAGTGGGTGCATCACATGCATAGCGAAAATCAAAATAAAAACTGGTTTCTCACATAGATCAAATCATCGTGCAAAAGATTAGGGTCGCGAGAAAAATACAGAAACTGATAAAATTGCAATATATGAGAGATTGATTTTACCTAGGGAGATCGTATATCCTTGTATTCTAGATCCGGATAGAGAATATGAAGGAGGTTAAGTGTCCTCCTCTCTAGCGGTATCCACATGATGGATCTCGACAATGAAACTCCTTCAATCTGATCTCGTAACTCTTGCATAGAGGGAGGGAGGAGAATAGGAGGTGGTGGCTAAAGCTATAGCTTATCAACCATGAGTCTCCCCTCTTATTAGAGAGCCACCAAAAAAACTCTAGGGCTCCTACCTTAGTGGGTATTGGATCTCCATCCAATTACCCACTAACCTTGCACTATTGGATCTCTATCAAATAATATCCTTAGGCCTCTAATTGGGCCTTAATCAAGGAGCTCATCAGTATAGGGTCTCATCTAATGATAATAGGGGCTAATTGGATCTTAATCCAATCCTCTATTCGCTGAAGCATCTACCATATGTGTGTGACCCTCTAAGCTCGATACCGAGCTGGCCGTGAGTCTCTCCCATCAGAACTCCTTCTAATATAGTGAATTATTATCCCCATAATAATTCACTCGACTCATCGACTATGGACGTACTAGGCCACTACGCCATAGTCCCAAGACGCATGGATCGAAACCATCGATTTTCATCCCCATATATCTATAATCCCTCATCCAACTAATATCCTAGAGACCGTATATTGGACATGGTACTGTCAGGTCACATACGAAATCCATCATAGTTTCCCTCTAATCAGATTCTCCCAGAGAACTCTTTCTCTCTCAATCCGAATAACCCTGCCAGGGATTTGTCTGAGTAGGCATATATGAGATATTCCTCTCGTGATAGTAATAGTGGATGATCCTTTATTGACACTCAATTACCTTCATAAAGTTGGCTATCAATCCCGATAACCAATTGTACCAGATCTGAAACTTTCCATACTTGTAAGTCTGGTGTTAAAAAAAGGAGTACTCATACAAGGTATCCTTGGTTTCTCAAGTCTAAGGACCAAATACACAAATAGGACTATGAAATCGCTGTCTGACATTAGGTATCATTAACCATACAATATTTCATAAGCGGATCAATCATGAACTCATTCTCCAATAAGCACCTGTACTATTTCCTTAATGTCTCCACACAAGTGGCTATGAGACCAACCGCCTCCATCATATGGATGGGTATAGTACACTGGTCTGTCTGGTTATCTCGATGTCCCTCTCGAGTAACCTATGATCGAGATTATTTAGAATCTGTGTTTAATAGTGAATCAATCTCATTATCATAATCTCATCACAATCTGATTCCCATTGCACAGAACCAAGGACATCACAATATATATGTTATATATAATATAATATGAGAATATGCTAATATTAATCATAAGCAAAAAGATCAAACAGCATGTCACACGTGCCATCACTCACGTGATTGGCTAGCAGGGCATTTATAACTAGCACATAGCCCGTAAAAATATAGCAATAGAAAGAGTTCCATCCAAAGATAATATTGCAGATCCACTAACGAAGTCGCTAGCTCAGATTGTATTTGAGCGTCACAGGGGTCTGATGGGGATCAGACATATAAGTGACTAGCTTTTAGTCTAAAGAGAGATTGCTGGTTATAAGTGTTCTGCAAGCCAATTACATGAGTGATGGCACGTGTGACACACTGTGTGATCTTTTTGCTTATGATTAATATTGGTATATCCTCACATTATATTATCTATAGCATATATACTATGATGTCCTTGGTTCTGTGCAATGGGAATCAGATCGTGATGAGATCACGATAATGAGATTGATTCACTTTTAAACACAAATCCTAAATAATCCCAGTCATAGGTTACTTGAGAGGGACATTGAGATAACTGGATAGACCGATGTACTATATACCCGTTTATATGATGGAGGCGCTGGTCTTATAACCACTTGTGTTGAGACACTAAGGATATAGTACAGGTGCTCATTGGAGAATGAGTTTACTGATTGATCCACTTATGGAATATTGTATGACTAATGATACCTAATGTCAGACAGTGATTCCATAGTCCCAGTTGTGTCTCTGGTCCTTAGACTTGAGATACCAAGGATGTCTTGTATAAGTACTCCTTTCTTTGACGCTAGACTTACATGTTTGGAAAGTTCCAGATCTGGTATAACTAGTTATTAGGATTGGTAGCCAACCTTACGAAGGCAATTGAGTGTCAATAGAGGATTATCCACTCTCGAAAGGAATATCCCATATGTGCTTGCTTAGACAAATCCCTAGCCAGGGTCATTTCGATTGAGTGAAAAAGAGTTCTCCAGGAAAATCCGATTAGAGCGAGACTATGACGGATTCCGTATATGACATGATAGTACCATGTCCAATATATGGTCTCTGGGATATTAGTTGGATGAGAGATTATATAGATATATGGTAACTATAGATATAAAGGTCCGATGAATTTGATCCCCTTGTACCATCCTGGGACTATGGGTAGTGGCCTAGTACGTCCATAGTCGATGAGTCGAGTGAATTATTATAAGAATAATAATTTATTATATCAGAAGGATTTATGATGGAGTGACTCATGACCTGCTCTGTATCGGGCCTAGAGGGTCACACACATATGGTAGTTGCTTCAGCAAATAGAGAATTGGATGGAGATCCAATTAGCCCCTATTCTCATTAGATGAGACCCTATGTTGATGAGCTCCTTGATTGAGGCTCAATTAGAGGCCTAAAGAGATTATTTGATAGAGATCCAATAATACAAGGTTAGTGGGTAATTGGATGGAGATTCAATACCTACTAAGGAAGGAGCCTTAGGGTTTTTTGGTGGCTCTTTATAAATAGAAGGGGATACTCATGGTTGATAGGTTGCAGCTTTAGCCACCACCTTCTATTCTCTTCTCTCCCTCTATGCAAGAGTTGTGAGATCAAGATTGTAGGAGTTTCGCTGTAGAGATCCATCGTGTAGATACCGCTAGAGAGGAGGATGCTTGACCTCCTTCATCTTCTCCATCCAGATCTAGAATATAGGGATATACGATCTCCTTAGGTAAAATTAATCTCTCACACATCATGGTTTTCTGATTTTTATAGTTTTTCTTACGACCCCAATCTTTTGTATAATGATTTGATCTGCGTGGGAAACTAGTTTTTGTTTTGATTTCTACCGCGCATGTGATGCTCCCATTGAGGTTTCCCAACACCTTGAAATATTAATTGCTTTATGATACTCGAATTCAAGAATGTGTGGTTCTCTTAAATTTAAATTTTTCTTATTATGACATGGATCTAGGGGGAGTTAGGATTAACTCTTGTCATCAATTAATTATCATCATCAAAAAGAGAGAGATTGTTGAATATCAAATTTTGATGATGAAATTAATTGATGAGTGTTTAATCTAACATGTGTTATTAGAGGAAGTGATGCAGGTTTATCCATGACAGTGAAATAAAGTTACAAACCAGACATGGACCCAGGATCAAGCTTAGACATCGAGCCAAGATATAGACGATGCAGCGGGTGCTCGTCGGGAGTTCGCTAGGACTTCGTCGAAGGTATTGGGAAGATCACTAGGAACATGTCAGGAGATCACTAGAGGAAAACCATAAGACTCACTACAGGGAATGCTAGAGGTTGTCAGATTATGGGAGAGAGGTTGTTAATTAAGCTTGGTGGTCATGTATAGTTGTAATTCTTAAATTGTAGGTTAAGTTTGAGTCTGAATTAAGTATGATTTGGAAGTAATCCAAATCAACTCAAAGAGACAACTGGGTCCACAAGAAGGGATTGATTAAGCTCAAACTGAGCTTAATTGGTTGACCATAAAATTGGTCAACATAAGGTTCAAGTCGGGATTGAAAAATTGAAGAGAATTACTTTTTTGAGATTCTCGACAGTTAAACCACCGGTGAGCGACGGTTGTACCATCGCTGCCCAAGTTTTTGGGTGACTGACAATTGCTAAACCGCCCAAGATGATAGTTGAACTACCTATACCCTGGTTTCAGGGAAGCTTTTGGTGATTTGACCATCGACATCGGTGGTTGTACCGCCCATACCTAGTTTTTTCTAGAATGTTTGAATTTTGGCTCTACTCTTCTAAAGCTAATTAGGGCCTATAAATACTCTAAGTTTTCTTGTATTTAGCACAAGTATTCACACAAGTCATTGGAAAAAACATTATGAAAATAAGTGTGTGCTAAAAGTGTGTAAGGAAAATGTAAGGGGGAAGGAAGTGAGCTAAGTGTTGTATTTGTAAAGAGTCTCCCATGTAAGTTAAAAGTTTGTAAGGGTTTGGTCTTCACCCAAAGAAGATCGGTAGTGGACACCAGTGGGCCTCGTCGAAGAGGACTTGGAAGTGGACGTAGGCCAAGATTGAGGCTGAACCACTATAAACTGTGAGTGTATCTCTCTTTACTTAATTTCTACATTCATTAGCTAAATTAAAATTTTTGATCTTAAATTTGATTCACTTACATAAAATTTAAGCCAAAATTCTTACACTTGACTAATTCACTCCCCCTCCCCCTCCCTTCTTAGTGCTAATTGATTCTAACAATATCTATAAGAAGAGGGGTTTTGCTTTAGGTACCCATTTAGCTTTGGGTCCCTCATGAAATGATCTATCTATTTTGACTAATGACATTGAGTAATTTATGGTTCCTTTAGGAGCCCAAAGTGTGAACTATATTTTTTAAATAAACATTTATAAGCATAATATCTATATCTACCATAAAATTACATTTATTTGTAGGCGAAACTTATAATGTTGGTCCTTTAACAAATATAGTTGGCTTTTGTTGAGTGTTACTACTCACAAAACCAATTCCTTCTTTTCTATGTACATGATCTTTGTTAGCAAGAGTTATGTTTAATGATTTATTTTTAATTTTAAAAATTTCTAATATTTGTTATCGAACCATATTTTCTTTTTTAATTGAGTCTAACTCTTGATATTTAGTATAAGAGATTAACATACAATTGTCATGCTTATTTTTTAATTTTTTAAATATACTAGAAAGAGAATCATAATCTTTTTTTATCAATTTGTATTTCTTACCAACTAATTTAAATTCATCATATAAATTATGAAAAACATTGTATAATTCACTATAAGATAAAGAAGATTCATTTGACTCACAAATCTCATTGTCGTAAGCCATTAATGCGTAGTTCACCACTTCGTCTTTGTTGGTTTATTATTCATCTTCAGATGCACTTGATTTATCTCAAATTGCCTTGAGTGCTTTCTTTTTTTTTGTAGCTTCTTCTTTAATTGGAGACATTCACTTTTGAAGTGTCCCAACTTCTTGTATTCATAGTAGATGATTATGTCCTTTTTGAATTCATTTTTGTTTTGTTCATTTTTATGAATTTTTTAAATTTTCTTACTAGAAGAGTCAAGTCATTATCATCACTTAAGCTTTTGCTCGAGTGGTCTTCTTTTGTTCTCAGTACAAGATCCTTCATATTCTTTAGATGATTGTTCTCATGTTCATCATGTGCCATACATGTCATCTTATAAGTCATTAATGACCCGATAAGCTCTTCAAACGGAAAATAGTTTGAAGCCATTTGCTTCTTGAATTGTAGTTACTTTTGGATCCCAACTTTTTGGAAGAGATATTAGAATTTTATTTACAAGTTCAAGATTAGTAAAATATTTACCAAGTTCTTTCAAACCATTGACAACATTTGTAAAACGGGTGTATATGTCATAATGGTTTCACTTAGCTTAATTCGAAATAATTCATAATTATGCACCAAAAAATTAATCTTTATCTCTTTAACTCTACTTGTGCATTTATGTGTGACATCGATTGTGTGCTAAATATCATGTGCAGTTTTGAATATAAAAACATAATTAAATTCATTCTTGTCTAAAGCTCAAAATAAAGTATCCATAGCTTTCGCATTTAAAAAAATAATTTTTTTCTCTAGATCATTCCATTTATTCATTGGACTAGAGGACTTTTGAAAACTACATTTGATAATGTTCCATAAATCAAAGTCCATAGAAATCAGAAAAACCTCATTTGAGTTTTTTAATACATGTAGTCCGTCCTATTAAGCATAGGAGGATGAATGACATAATAACCCTCTTGATTGCTAAAAAAAGTCATTTACTCTCTCTAGGGTATTAAACCAATTGAGAAAATACTTAGCTTTGATACCAACTGTTAGGACTGTATCAGCACTAAGAGGGGAGGGAAGGAGGGAGGGAGAAAGGGGAGGGGGGGGGTGTGGGGTAAGGGGTGGAGGGGTAAGGGAGGGGAGGGGTTGGTGGGGTAGTTGAATTAGTGATTTTGTAAAATTACGTTGATTTAAAAAATCATTCGATGAAACCATATTGAAAATACATTTTGAATTAGAAAGTGAGTAAAGTGTTGTGAGCAACTAAATCAATAACCAATAAGAATGAAAAGTACAAGAAAAAGAGTACACCAAATTTATAATGGTTCGGTCGTCATGACCTACTGTCACGGACAACAATGTAAACAAGGTGTTCGATGAAATGCTTGTGTTAGTCCGTGTCCTTCGGTTTAGGTACATATCTTGTACAATAAGAAGCGGGCTTGCAGTAGGCTTGGCAGCCCTAGTTTGATTTGATTTATGGTCAAGTTTGGCTTGTAAATACAAGTGTGTCTTATAAGCACTTGTGGGGACATCAGTCTATAGTGGACCATTATCCTTTGTGTGCAACCTCTCTGAGTTTGTAATGTCCATGGGTGTAATTTGTATTTTGGCTTTATAAAGTGTTTTTCTTAAGCAGTTGCTTGTGGATCCCGTGGAATTTGCTTCTTCTGGCCCGTTTTCTCTTTTTGTAAGTTTGTGGGATTTTAGGAGATCTCGGGGAGGGCTGACCTTTGCGGACGGACACGCATGGGTGCCGCACGGCTTAGGCAAAATCAGCTAAGCCCGTGACAATGTGGTATCAGAGCGGGACAAGCACACGCAGAAACACTTGCCATACAAATATGGGGGACCTAGCTAGGCTACGTGGAGGACAGCCAGCACGCGCAACCGTTTGGGGGAAACGGACATTAAGATGTAGGGAAAGGAGTCGCTCAGAGGAGCGGGCATCCTGGTTTGGCATTCAAGGAATAGCCAACCCCTTTGCGCGAGAGGCACCATGAGGACAACAAGCGAAGAAGAATGCGTACATACAAAGATTGGGATGGTTGAGTTTGAGCTATAGCTCGACGTTGGCAACCAAACTCAACGGTGCTTAAGGCAAAGCAGGGTGCTTGGTGAAAGATGAGACCGTGCAAGGTGGGAGGTGTTGTGTAACGACCGAAAGAGTTGTGCAAAGCTCACAGAGGTGAGGGGAATTGCTAACTCGAAGGATTCAAAAATCATGCAAGGGCTTGTACATGGATGACAGAGTGTTCGTGGCCATCCCAAGGCGCGATTAGAACTCGGCGCCATGGAGCATCAGAACTTTCTCTTTAACATGGAAAGGATATGTCCATAGGTGACTGAAATGTGCAACAAATTCAGCATGTTGCTAGACCTTGAAGGGTGCAGTGGAGACTGTATTGGAGAAGGGTCGCAATCTAGCAAGTACATTTGTGGGGGCAGAACAAAGCACAAGTTCAGTAAGACGAAGTAGTCCAAAGGGGATGATGGTCTCCGAAACTTCCAGTGGGAAGTATGTAAGAGAAAAGTTGCTCCAGTAGGACAGATATCTAGGAGGGATAAGTCCTAGTTCTCTAGTAGGAGAATCATGTGTAACAGACTGCACATATTGAGGAAGGGTTTCTTAAGGTTATATCTCCATAAAGCTCAACGGACCGAGTGAGCGACGAAGAGTTGTCGCATGCTCTCGAAGGAGGTAATGCATTGGTGGATGCATTTCGAGATCAAGTGGGGGAGCAATCCAAGGCAACATCATATGAAGGCACACTTAGAGTCGAGGCAGAAATCGAACTCAACAGAGGGCTAACCCGTGGAATGGTGGACGTGAGGGCCACTATCAACTCAGTGCAAATCGAGGAGCAGAGCGACTTGGGTGGAACTCGGTGAAGTATCCAAGCCGCATGAAGGGAGTCGACATAGAAGATGGAACATGGAGCAGCGGCACAGAGCTTTCCTTAGACAGAGGTCAAGGGCATGAACTCTTGTAGAGGCAAGAGTGGGATCATGTCGTTCCATGGGTTCTTCATTCTGATAGGACAGACTTGTTTTGCATGGTGTCAAAGATGAAGGGAGCTTCAAGGCACATGCAAGCTACCTAAGAGATGCATTTGATGGAGTAACTAAGGTGATTCAACTTGCGGAGGCAAAGTTAGGATCATGAGACCTTAGTACGGGGCAAGAGGACGTAGAGGCGGGTACTCTTGAAGAATATGCCACAGTGTTGCCATTCGAGTTGTCAAGAACAGGAGGTGCATAACAAGATTGTGTTGGTAGGGGATAGAGGCCCAAGATCCAGACAATGGTGCACCAACTATAGCGAAGTTAGAGGACTTCAGGAGCTACTAGGCGATGGACTGTCCTAGAGCTATGCTTCGTCTAGGTGTAACCCAAGAGTGGGGGGGGGACGAAGGGGAATTGCCAAGGGAGCGAACTAAAAATCGGAGATGGCGGAGGCCCTACGATGTGTTGGCAGAGGCCACACGTGGAGAAGTCATAGTCCGAGTTCATCACACGAGAATCTGTATGCAATAGAGATGTCATCAGGAGGCAACATGGTGCAGCGGATCGTGGTGGAATAGTTCGTGGCAATGCAATACAGGCAATCTTGTCCTGCGAGGGACAAAATCATGCGGAGGTATGATCAGGAGTTACTGGGAGCTCCACTTTGGTGTGCGACACAACAAGAAGAAAGGCTATGGATTCAAGGAGTGAATGTCGTAGTATCGCAGAGGCGGGTCTTCGTGTGTGCATCAAAGCTTGCATGGGATGAATGCCTTAGTCATCAGCATATAGGAGCTGTATACCACCGAGGAAGAAGTCCAAGTGCACGTACCAGTGAGTCCCATGGAAGGGGACATGATCATGTGAATGATCAGGAGCTGCTGGGAGCTCCACTTTAGTGAACAATGCAACGACAAGAAGGGCTATGGATTCAAGGAGTGAATGCCACAGTACCGCAGAGGCGTGTGTATGCAACTTGCATCGATAAAAGCCTTGGTCATCAGATGGGTGTACCACCGAGGGAGTAGTCGATTACAAGTACCGGTGAGACCCGTGGAGGGACTTGATTAATTGGAGCAGTTGGAGAGTTAGACTGTTTCAGTGCTCACATTCGCTTAAGGGAGCCCGACAAGTCGAGGACAAGGCCGAGTAAGCGAATGTTGCTACCAAGAAAGCTAAGGAGAACAGAATCGGTGAGCCTGCAACAAGATGGTGGAGGCCATGCATGAGAGTTGCATCTCTCCATCGACCAAGGAGAATCGCTAGGAGGACACGGTGGTGTCGGCGGTGGTCGAAGGGCGAGGAAGCGGCGACGAGTCCAACGGGCTCAGCTACCCAAAAGAAAATCGTCGGTTAGGCAGAGGTGGACTCGGAGGAGCTCCACGCACAGGCAGATCTACCGATCGCGAAGGAAGGGATGAAGATGCAAGGTAGCGGATAGTAGTGCTATGGGCTTGGCGCCATGGTACTGCAGACGGGACTTCCGTGAAGTCATCAATCCCTTGCTCTCATGAAGGGACAACATTTGTCGTAAAGGGCCAAGGAGGTGGAGAATGTAGAGGTAAACTCTAAGTACCAAGACGAGGAAGGCGAGGCCAAGAAACTTCATAAGACCGATGTCGATGTGCTTCTCATCCGATAGCCGAAATTAAGGGACTTGGGTTGATGCAGGAGGGCTCGACCAAGGAGCAGTAGTCGATGCATGGTCTGCCTTTCTACTCAAGAGGAGTAGGCGACAAAGGTGATGGAGAAGACGGCACAATCCTAAAGGCGACGGACCTATCAAAGACTTACTCCAAGTTGGGGACTCCAAGTTGGAGTAAACTTTTGCTCTTTTCGGGTAAAACTTCTTGCATTCCGAAGTTCAATGGCGGTGGGAAGGTGAATCACGAGCTAACCCAACGCAAGGAGTGCAACCACTTCAAGTGTTTCGAAGTGTGAGCAAAGAGCGGCGAATGTTAGTACCCACTCAATGCATGAAGTACAAACTCGAGGAGGCGAAATCAAGTAACCTTTGTCGAAATTGAGTAACCTTTGCCTTCTTAACTCGAGAGAATGGGCGAAACCCAATTCTCTTAACTCGAGGAGGTGAGCGAAGCTAAGTAACCTTACCTTCTCAACTACGAAGAGAATGGGTGAAGTCAAGTATCCCAGTTCTCTTACTTATCCAAGCAGGGAGCTCACAAGTTCGGTGACCCTTCAAAGAAAGCTTATGGAAGACAATGGTTGTCAAATCCTCACCGTTGGTGATCAGTGCTATTGAGAGTAGTTTTTCCACTTAATTTCCCAATTGACTAAGAGGGAGTGATGCTAACATACTTGAAAGTGACAACTAACAGCGGAAGAAGGTTCAGTGGGCAAACATTATGGAGAAAGGACCTTAAAAACTTCAAAGTCTGTGAGGCGATGCTCGTTAAAGCTCCAACAAGCATCTACCCAGTTCAAGCAATATGAGTATACTGCGATACTGGCACATAATATGGCAGGTCTTTTCCTTCATCAGAGGGATCCGCGAGAACCAACAAGGATCAGCACAACTCAGCCAACCCCACACCAAATTCAGTCATTGGTGAGTTGAAGCAGCATGGCGGATTAGAGTTCGACTACTCAACAACAGCGGCGAAGAGTGGCTAGGAGCCAAAGGGGGCGTGTTGCAGCCAAAGCAGAAGATTAAAGATTCAGCAGAATGCGAGGAGATGCAGCGTGTACAGTGGCTTCGACGAGGACGTCGAAGGAATAAGTGGGCGAGAATGTCACGGACAACAATGTAAACAAGGTGTTCGATGAAATGCTTGTGTTAGTCCGTGTCCTTCGGTTTAGGTACATATCTTGTACAATAAGAAGCGGGCTCGCAGTAGGCTTGGCAGCCCTAGTTTGATTTGCTTTATGGCCAAGTTTGGCTTATAAATACAAGTGTGTCTTATAAGCTCTTGTGGGGACATCGGTCTGTAGTGGACCATTATCCTTTGTGTGCAACCTCTCTGAGTTTGTAATGTCCATGGGTGTAATTTGTATTTTGGCTTTATAAAGTGTTTTTCTTAAGCAGTTGCTTGTAGATCCCGTGAAATTTGCTTCTTCTGGCCCATTTTCTCTTTTTGTAAGTTTGTGGGATTTTAGGAGATCTCGGGGAGGGCTGACCTTTGTGGACGGACACGCATGGGTGCCGCACGGCTTAGGCAAAATCAGCTAAGCCCGTGACACTACGTCCACTCCCAATTCCTCCTACGTCACTTAAACACTCATTAGATCATAACTTCATAAAAAATAATTTCATCATCAAAATATGAGATTCAATAGTTATCATCATAAAAAGGGGGAGATTTTGATGATGAAATCAATTGATGAGTTAGTGATCTAATCAACATTTGAGAAAAGTGATACAGGACTAACTTCGATTATGAAAAGACAAAATAATTAGAGCAGAAGAATCAGATGTTGGGTTAAAGTCAGAGATCGAGCATTGGGCCAAAAGAATTGGACATTGCGCTAAGATTGAATGTTGCAGGAATCAACATAGCGATAGATCGAGTGATATGCTGAAGATTTAGATGACGTGTCGAAAACCTTTTGTTTTATTTTTTCACTATGCATGCAATGCTCTCGAGGTTTCCCAATAATGATGAAACCTTTTCACCCATAACCATGCTGAAATCCATCAGAATTCTTTTGGCCATACTATGACTATGAGATCTAGCAGATGGATGTGAAAATCACATTCCTCAGTGGCAACTTCGAGGATGAGGTGTATATGATACAATATGAGAGATTCGTGTCTAAGGAGAGTTCCGATAAGGTGTGCAGGTTGCTCATGTCCAGCTATGAACTTAAGGAAGATTCTCGAAGTTAGAACATAAGATACCATGCTAAAATCTATCATAATTCTTTTGACTAGTACATTATGACTATGAGATCTGGCAGACGGACGTAAAAATCATTTTATTTAGTGGCAACTTTGTGGATGAGGTGTATATGATATAGCCTGAGGTATTTATGTCTAAGGAGTGTTTTGATAAGGTGTGCAGGTTGCTTAAGTCCACCTACAGACTGAAGGAAGCTTCTCGAAGTTTGAATATAAGATTTGATTATAAGATCGGATCTTCTGACTTCATTAAGAACAAAGATGAGTCTTGTATATATAGGAAGGTAAGTGAGAGCGCTATCACTTCTAAGTGTTATATGTGGATGATATCTTGATTATTGGGAACTTCTCCATAGTTAAGCCTTGACTATCTAGAAACTTCTCCATGAAGGACTTAAGGGAAGCATTCAACTAGAGAGATTGATCCAAGAGGATGCTTGACTTGTTCCAATTTAGATATATAAACTCCATTTTCAAAAGATTTGACATGAAATATTCCAAGAGGTTTCTATTGATGAAACGTGGAAGGAATATTACTTTTTAGGAGTATATCCCTAAAGACTCTTGAAGAAAGGACAGATATGGATAGAAATCTTATGGCTCAGTGATAGGGTCTATCATATATGCTATAGTATGTACAAAGTCTGATATAGTACATATTTTGAGTGTCACGAGTAGATATTAAACAGATCTAGTTTTAGACATTGGAAGGTAGTAAAGTGTATTTTTAAGTACTTGAGAAGAACTAAGGATCTTTTACTGGTATATGAAGAATGTAGCCTCTAAGTTAGGGGTTATGCAGACTTGAGCTTCTAGTTTGATGGTAATGATAGTAAGTCGAACTCAGGGTATGTCTTTGCCCTGAATGGAGGAGCAATAAGGTGGAAGAGTTGAAGCAAGATACTACTGCTGACTAGACCATGGAGTACTTTACTATGATAGAAGCAGCAAAGGAGGGATTTCAAATGAAGAAGTTCATTGTGGATCTAGGAATTATGTTGGGCAATAAAGAGCTGATTCCTTTTATATTGTGATAATAATAGGGTGATTGATCAAGCAAAGGAACCCAGGTCTAATCGAAGTATGTTTTGAGGAGTTTCCACTCGATTAGAGAGATCATAGCCCATAGAGATATAGTAATGAAAAGAGTTCCATTCTAAGGTATCATTGTAGATCCACTAATAAAGTCATTGTCTAAGATTGTCTTTGAGCATCACAGGGGTCTGATGAGGATCAGACACATAGGTGATCAGCTTCATATCAAGTGGGAGAATACTGGTTATAGGTGCTCTACAAACCAATCGGGTAATTGATGGCAAGTGTGACAAGCTGCACAATCTTTTTATAATTATTATTATTGATATTTTTTATTTTATATTACTATTTGCATATATTGTAATATTCTTGGATCTATACAATGAGAGTTATATCATGGTGAGATTAATTCACCTTTAAACATAGATCCTAAATAATTTTAGTCATAGGTTACTCGAGAGGGACATCAAGATAATCAGACATATCGGTGTATTATATACCCATCCATATGATGGAGGTGACTGGTACTCGTGTGAGAAATATACCATATGCTCTCGCTCATACAAATCTCTAGCTATGGTCATTTGGTTTGAAATTGAATGAGTTCTTTGGGAGAATCTGATTAGAGCGAGACTCGAATAGATTTTATATAAGGCTTGATAGTATCATGCTTAACAATGAGGGACTATAGATATATGGTAACCATGGATATACAAGTCCAACAGATCAGATCCCCTTATACCATTTAGGGACTATGACGTAGTAGCCTAGTATATTTGTAGTTGAATAGTTGAGTGAATTATTATGAGATAACAATTCATTGAGCCAGAAGGAGTTCTAATATATGCAACTCATAGCCAGCTCAGTATTAGGCTTAGAGTGTCACACATATATGGTAGATATTATGATGAGTAAAGGCTTAGATATAAGATATCAGCAAATCCCCTATTTTATTAGATATACAATAAAGTCCTTGTTGAATCTTAGATTTTGGTGATAAAATCAATTGATGATTTGTTAATCTAACATGTGCGTTAGAGAAAGTAATATAGGTTTAACTACGATAGAGAAAATGAGTTATAACTAGATGTTGAGCCAGAATCAAGTTTGGGCATCGGGCCAAGATTCGGACAAGGCAGTGGGAGCTCACCAAGAGTTCGCTAGGAGTTCCTTGAAGAAATCGGAAAGCTCATTAGGAATACGCTTGGAGATCACCGAAAAAAGACCGTAAGACTCATCGAAAGAATGCTGAAGGTTATCAAATTTTCGGGGTTTAGGTCGATTGTTAAACTTGATGGTCTTGTATAGTTGTAATCAGTGAGTCATAGTTAGGTTCGAATCCTAATTGAGTTAAGTTTAGAAGGAATCCAAATTAACTCAAGTGAGGTAAACTGGGTCCATGTTTGGGTTGGATTAAGCTTAGGTTGAGCTCATTTGCTTGACCTGAAAAGAGGTCAATTAAAGTACAAGTCTAGAATAGAGAAGTGGAGGAATCACTTTCTCGGGATTCCTGATAATAGTACCATTGGTGGGAGATGATCGTGCAATCCAAGTCGACAGTTCTACCATCATTACCCTATTTTCGGAGAAGCTTTCGGCGATAATACCATCGGTGCCGATAGTTGTATCGCCCGTACTTGGATTTTTTGAATACATATGAATATTTTGCTCTATTTTCTAAAGCCAATTGTAGCTTATAAATATCCTAAGTCTTCTTGCATTAAGCACATGAATTTTGGGTAAGAAAACTGAGAAAATGGTGTGCTAAAATTGTGCAAGAAAAAGAAATAGTGTAAGGGAGTGAGCAAGAAAGTTTGTAATTTTTGTAAAGGTCTCCCTTGAGTTGTAAGTGAAATATTTATAAGGGTTTGCTCTTCACCCGAAGAAGATCAATAGTGGACACCGGTGGGCCTCAACAAAGGGGACTTGGGAAGTGGATGTAGGCCAAGCTGTAGTCAAACGATTATAAATTATGAGCGTCTCTTAACTTTATTTTTTGATTATACATGTTCTTATTTGAAGCTTTCCTTTAGCACGATTGTAACTTAGATTTGTTAAATAGCTTTATTGCTCACTTACTCAACTTGAACGAAATGCTTCCATTTTCTAGTTTTGCTTCAAACGAAAGTTTTATTTTAATCAAGATTTCAGTACTTGTGTTAGGATCAATTGGCATTAAGAGGGTGGGCAGGGAGGGGGCCGTGGGTGGGGGGGGTGCAGGGTGAATTATTGCAAGAGTGGAAGTGCTCGATTTGAAAACCTTACTTATGAAAAGAAAAAGAATTGAAAGTGTCTTTTTATATTTTATTGGAAAAAGTCACGAAATGATGCTCGTATACTTTAAACTAATTAATAGTAATTAAAAATAGTAAATAATGCAAGAATAGAGAACTCACAAATTTATAGTGGTTCGGCCTTAGCCTTACTTACATCCACTCCTGAGTCCTTTTTTTCGAGGTCCACCAGTGTCTATTATTAATCTTTTTTTGGGTGAAGATCAAATCCTTACACTTCCTACTCTTCTTTTCACAGGCTCGGGAGAGGAACCTTACAAACACACAAAGGAGACTTTACAAGAATTACAACTCTTTCTCACTCATTTGCCCCTTTTCTTTTTCTTGCACAATTTTAGTACACTATTTTTTACAAAATTTCTAGCCCAAAGTGTTGTGCTAAATATAAAAAATCTTGGGGTATTTATAGACCCTAATTGGCTTCAAAAATGGACCAAAAAATTCAAACATATCTAAAAAAACTGGGTACGTGTAGTATAATCATCAGTGGTGATAGTACTTTCGCTAAAAGGTGCTCAAAAAATTGGGTGACGGTGATACAACCGTCGCCTAGGGGATACAACCGTTGCCTGAGCGGTATTACCGTCGCCCACCAATGGTACAACCGACAAGAATCCTGAAAAAGTGATTCCCTCTACTTTTCCAATCTTGACTTATACCTTCAGTTGACTCCTTTCTAAGTCAACTAATTGAGCTCAACCTGAGCTCAATCTAAACCTAAATATGCACCAGGTTTGCCTTACTTGAGTTAATTTGGATTATATCCAAATCTAATTCAAGTAGGACTCAAACCTACCCGATGATAACTTCGACTAATTAATTACAACCATTATAACTATCAAGTCCAACAAGACCCTCCTAACTCCTGATAAACTTTTTGACAACCCCAATAATCTTCTGGTGATCTCTTGGTCTTCTTCCCGTGAACTCCCAATGCCAATCACCTTCGGCACTCCCGGTGAACTCTTAGCAAGCTTCCCATGAATTCCCGGTAAGCCTCCGATCTTCGATGAGCTCCCGACGAACTCCTAGCAAGATTTTGATACCTTCGGCAAGCTTTTGATAAGTCTCTCGGTGAGTTCCTATTGTAGTGATTAAACCCTAGCTCGATGCCTAGACTTGACTCTGACCCAATATCTGATTGTAATTCTCTCTTTGTCGTAGTTAATCCTACATCAATCATCTCTAACACACATGTTAAATCAACAACCTATCAATTAATTTCATCATCAAAATCCAAGATTCAACAGCTTGCACTAATCCACCCAAGTGCCAATTGATCCTAATAATTGGTATCAGAGTGAGGTTCTACTCATCGGACTAACACCCAAGTATGTAAATGGCTTCATTTGGCATGAATGAGAGATATTCTATTGCATGTCCTCTTATGTTCAATAGGAAAGATTACACATATTGAAAAACAAGGATGCATATTTTTCTAATTTTTATAGATTTTGAATTATGGCTCATTGTTGAAATTGGTTTTGAAAAGTCTCTCAATCAAATGAATGAATGAAATGATTTGGAGAAGAAGACTTTTTCTTTAAATGCAAAAGCAATGAATGTTTTATTTTGTGCTCTTGATAAGAATGAGTTTAATTGGGTTTCTATTTGTAAAATTATCACGAGATTTGACACACACGTAAAATCACACACGAAGACATTAGTCAAGTTAAAGAGTCTAAAATTAACATTTTAGTACATAGTTATGAATTGTTTCAAATGAAACTAAGTGATACCATTGGAGACATGTACACTTGGTTCATGGATATCGTCAATGGTCTAAAAGCTCTTGGTAAAAGTTTTTCTAATTTTGAACTTATTAGTAAGATATTAAGATCTCTTCAAAAATGTTGGGATCCTAAAATAACTCTAATTTAAGAAGCTAAAGATCTAAAAGGTTTTCCTCTTGAAGAACTTATTTAATCACTTATGACTTATGAACTGAGTTATAAAGCTTATGAAGAACTTTACAAACCCCGTCCAAAGAACAGGAAGAACATAGCATTGAGAACTAAAGATGAACACCTTCCAAATAACAGGAAGGACTTGGCATTAAGAACTGCAAATGACTCCTCGAGTGATGAGGATAATGACATTATACTACTGATAAGAAAAATAAAAAAATTATAAAAAATAATAAAAATCATAAAAATAAAAATGAATCGAAAAGGGATAACATTACATGTTTTAAATGCAAGAAGCTTGGACATTTCAAAAAGTGAGTGTCCACTATTAAAGAAAACAACATCATACAATGAGAAGGCTCTTTAGGTAACTTGAGATAACTCAAGCTCATCAGATGAAGAAGACCACAACAAAGAAGAGATGGCCAACTATGCTCTCATGGTTATCCATGAGAAGGTGAGTCTTCCGATATCTCTTTTACTGAGTTACTAAATATTTTTCATGAGTTTTTTGATGATTCACTAGTTAGTGGATTTGATCAAATATATGAAGCATTACCATCACTTAGTTCATGCACCAAATGTGAAACTTTAGACGAACTTAGAAAGGAAACTATTATATTACCACAAACGTTAGAAAATTTTAAAATAGGAAATAAATCCCTAAACATAATCCTTGCAAATAAGGGTCATGTTCATAGGAAAGAAGGTATAGGTTTTATAGGTAATAGTCAACAAAACCTAACTGTTTTCGTTAAGGGATCCACTCTAAACTTGCCACAAAAAATTAAATGTAGCTTTTGTGGTAGATTAGGACACATAGCTTACAAATATTCATTTAGAAAATATAGTCTACATAAATTAATTTTGGTTCCTGAAGAAATGGTAAACAACCAAAAACCTATAATTAAATTAGGTAGAGCTCTTTATAAGGAACCCAAAGTGAAATAGATACCTAAATTAAAATAATCTTTCTTGTAGGATTGCCTCCTAAATAATAAAAAATTAATTATATTTATAAATATTAAACATAAATCTTTTGATGATTAATCAATCCTGAATGTTTTTCCATAATACATAACTAGAGCATATTAGAACTAGAGAACCATCATTGTTTTTAATGAAAAATCTTTTGTATTGAAATTATAAAAAAAAGGAGGATTTTGATGATAATTGAATATTAGTTTAAAAAATCACTGGCTTGGATATCACATTGATTTAAGTGCTATGATAACTGTATGATGGGTTGTTTATTACTGAAGGTTGCGTGATTGAGGCTTGAAATAATGTACATAATAAAAAAAAGTAACAGTGCATCAACAATAGAACTATTGGACTGGCTGTGGCACCACCATACCACACTATGTACAAGAGGTAGAACCGCTCACCTAGCGGTTCTATCGCTCGAAACCCTGCCCATATAAATAACACTTAGGGGGGACAGTAGAACCGACCCAAACCCCTTCCACACTCCTCTAAAACCTTCTCCATATCTCTTTCCTCTTGCCTTTCATCTAGAACTCAATAAAAATCCCTTTACTATTCAAATCTAAGGAACAATCTCTATCTCTAGGAGAGCACACCAAAGATAACTCTCACAACCTTGCTCTCAATATATTATTTAATCTTATTTTTTAATTACAATACATGTAGTTCAAATAGCCCCTAGAAGATCCTCAAGGGACAAAGGAAAGAAGAGATTAGATGAAACTTTTGACCCTATATTCTTTAATACCCATGAACATGCCTTAAAATTCTCAATATTTGAATTTAGAAATGTTTATAAGGACAAATATGTAGATCTAGAAGATTTAAGAGATCTGGAACTAATCAAATAGTTTGCTAACTTAAATTCCCTGCCTATCCTTCAAATGAATGAACCCATCTATCATAGACTTGTTAGATTATTCTATAATAAATTGCATGTAGATGATCAAGATAGGATATTTACATTTATCTTGGGGCATCATATAGCTATTTATGGATAGTTTCATTTGCAATCTCATAGGAATCCTTGAAAAAAGAAGTGGTTGCTACTTTAGAGGACAATGAGATATTGAATCAATAGGGGTTACTTACTCTGAAGCCTTAGGTACCATTTTTGGTAACCCAAATCTATCTATTATTCCTAAAAGCTATGAGCACATGCTACCCTTCAACATCAAATTACTTCATCATATATTAATTAGTATTCTACTCCCTAAATAATTTCATTATGATGAAATTAGTCAAATAGAATTTTGTACTATGTATTGGATCATGACAAGATGTAATTATTGTTTTGGATATCTGTTGAAACAAAACATGATTGAGCTTTTGACTAAGGATATGATGCTTCCATATGGTGCTTAATAACTAGATTAATATATGCACACGATATAGTTATTCCACCAAATGAAGAAATAATAAAGTTATATAAATACAATGTCATTGATAGAGAAGATTAAGATGCATTATAAGAAATTGTATATGCACTAGATTACCTAGGAGAACTGATCCTCTCGCACCTAAGCCAGAACCTCAAACACCTACACTTAGGGGAAGTTCATCTCCTCCTACTAGTCCCTTTGAGATGCAACCAACACCTTCGTCATCTGATGACTCAATAGTGACGTCTCTCAAAAATTATTTTGATTTGTAGATCTTTTGTATCTTTGATAAATACTTTCAAATGTATCACTCCCTACTTATTTTTTTAATACTAAATTTTTAGATCTTTGTCACCCCCTCCCCTTCATTTCTTTTTCTTTCTTATTCACAAAGGGGAAGAAAATTTTTCATAAGAAAATTATGTCTCTTATCTTATTTTACTAAGGGGGAGCAATTTGCTCAAAATATTTAGATATAACCATTATTTATGAGAAAAGTTTTTCATGAGAAAACTTTTACATAATCATTATTTATGTACCTTGAAATTTGACACATCATGAAATTATGTGTCTTGAAATTAATTATTCAATATTTCACCTTTTTATTGATGACAAAGAGGGAGAAATGACATATTGATAACATATGGTAAACTGAGCATTTATTTTTTGATAAACAAAGGGGGAGAAATGATTGATGACTTAAGAGGAAAAATTTTAAAATTTTAAAATTAATGTATGACCGATGCATGAATGCAATGTTGTATACTTACAAAATCTTTGATGATTTGATGACTTAAAGTAAAAATGCTTGAAATTGATGTTACATCATTTCTAAAGTTGATAAATGAATGAATATTGCATCTTTTGATGAAAATTGTTTGAAATGTTATATCATGGTACTTGAATTAAAAAATGATTGGTTCTCTTGAATTTAAGTTTACTTCACTTGGATTATGGCATAGAGATAGGGGGAGTTAAGATTAACTCCCATCATCAATTGGTTGTTATCATAAAAAAGAGAGAGATTATTGAATCTTGGATTTTGATGATGAAATCAATTGATTTTTGTTGATCTAACATGTGTGTTAGAGAAAGGAATGCAAGTTTAACTATGACGGAGAAAATGAGTTACAACCAGATATTGAGCTGAAATCAAGTTTGAGCATCGAGCTAAGGTTTAGATGATGCAGTGGAAGCTCGTTGGGAGTTCACTAGGGGTTTACCAAAGGAATTGGGAAGCTTACTGGGAATACTCCAGGAGATCACTGAAAAAGATCGTAAGACTCACGGAGGTTGCTGGATTGCTAGGGGTTAGGTTGATTATTAAACATGATAGTCTTGTATGGTTGTAATCAGTGACTCATAGTTAGGTTCGAGTTATAATTGAGTTAAGTTTGAAAGGAATCCAAATTAACTCAAGTGAGACAAACCAAGTCCATGTTTGAGTTTGGATTGAGCTCATTTGGTTAACTTGGAAAGAGGTTACCTTAAGGTATAAGTCGAGAATAGAAAAGTGGAGGAATCACTTTTCCTAGATTCTTGATGGTAGTACCACCGGTGGGTGACGGTCATGCGCCTAGGTCGGTGGTTGTACTATCCAGGTCGATAGTTGTAGCACCACCACCTTGTTTTTAGGGCAGCTTTCAGCGATAGTACCGTCGGCGGTGGTTGTATCGTATGTAGCTAGATTTTTCAGATATATTTAAATTTTTGGTTCTATTTTCTAAAGCCAATTGGGGCCTATAAATATTCCAAGTCCTTTTATATTAAGCACATGAATTTTGGATAAGAAAACTGAGAAAATAGTATGCTAAAAGTGTGCAAGAAAAAGAAAGGGTGTAAGAGAGTGAGGAAGAAAGTTTGTAATCTTTGTAAAGTCTCCCTTGTGAGTTGTAAGTGAAATACTTGTAAGGGTTTGGTCTTCACTTGAAGAAAATCAGTAGTGGACACCGATAGGCTTTGACGAAGGGGACATGGGAAGTAGACATAGGCCAAGTTGTGACCAACCACTATAAATTGTGAGCATCTCCTAACTATGATTTTTAATTATACATATTCTTATTCGAAGCTTTCCTTTAGCAAGATTATAACTTAGCTTTGTTAAATAGCTTCATTGTTCACTTACTCAACTAGAACGAAACACTTCTAATTTCTGGTTTTGCTTCAAACCAAAGTTTTCTTTAAATCAAGATTTCAATACTTGCACTAATTCACCCCCTCTTAGTGACAATTGATTCTAATAGCCCCTGTATTATTAGATCCAATAGATGAGATCCAATAAGAGCTAATAAGAGATTATTTAGTAAAAATCTACTAATCCAAGAGGATTGGGTAATTGGTTAGAGTTCCAATACCCAATAGAGTAAGATATATTAGGGTTAAGTTGATAGGGACCTCTATAAATAGGAAGGGGACATAGGGTTCATAAGCTAGAAAATTTTGGTTGCCTCCTCCTATTCTTCTCCCTCCTTTCTCTTCTCAGTCAACCACCCTTCTCCTTAGTGTGTGAGGATATTAAAGAAGAAATGAGTTCTTCCATGGTTGTTGCGAGGTGGTGCACAAAAATTACGAAGAAAGTGTCTAAAAGCTACAAGTTTTTATGCTGCAGAGTATTGTCAATTCTTCCACTATGTGGATACCGCTAGAAAGGAGGACATCTGACCTTCTTTATCCTCTCTTTTGGATATGATTTTTTAGGGATATACAATCTCCCTAGGTAAAATATATAACAAGTGTTATGTAGTTTTTAGTTTTACAGTTTTTCGCACACCAATCATCACATGACGACATAATAAACATGAGAAATTAATTTTCTTTTTATTTTTTGCTACACATGTGATGCTCCTACATGGTTTCCAGCAACTAAGTCCTATGCACCATTCAATAACGAAATATTATATTATTGAAACATTACTGTTCGTCAATTGAATTTTTTTAAAGGCTTGGTTGATAATAGATGTTTTAGTATTAAATTTTTTAGGATTTTTTATATAAATAAAAATATTTATTTAATTTAAAGATATGATTTTTTGGATCTACTAAACTTTAGATGTTTTGGTGTAGGGTCAATGATATCTCCAAGATGTGTTAGATAAGCAAAATTTAAAATAGGAGATACTAAAACCAAACCTTATTGTGAATTATCCTGATGTATGGCACTCTCGTAAGGCAGCTGGATGGATGTGATAATTTGTTGTTCATCATACATCATTTAAGGAGGAGCTAATGAGTTCTGAGTCGATAAAGTGGTAAAAGAAAATCAAATGATTTATAAGGAAAAAGAATTTCACAAAATTAACATAACGAATAATGAAAAGTCATTTAGTTGATGGCTTAAAACATTTAAAGAACTTTGATTAGTAGAATAGCTAAGAAAATACATAGTTTTTATCGAGTTAATCATAGATAACATAGACATCTAAAAACATAATTTACTATAATTAGGAGTGGTTCAAAGTAGTTTTTCAAATAGTAAAACTATGTTGAGAGCTAGAGTGGGCATAAGATTAATAAGAAACGTTGATATGATAAATGTATGAGACTAAAATTGAAGAGATAAGGAAGGTTGAGTAAGGAGTGTGAGACTAGTTTGGATAATGTGCTGATGATAATGTCTTGTAGTCTCATTATGTTCAGGAGTATATAAAGGGTTAAAAAAAAAAGAGATTTTACTAGTTTTAAAAATGTTATGAAGCTTTTGAAATTCATCATCATTATCTAAGTAAAGTAAAATAATAGATCATTGAAAAAATTTTCAATAATAAGTTTGAACTAATAAAAATTGATGAATACTTCAAACTTTTACTTCATGGGAAATAACCACATAAACTTTATAAATGATTAATGAAAATAAGATAGTACTTAAATCCATCATGATATTATATTGGTGAAGGACCTAAATCATCAAAATATATAAGTTCAAGAGGTGAATTACTTCAGAGATAATGTAGAAAATAAAAATTTATACATTTTATTGTATCTACATGAATTACGTGAAAAGAGATAATAGGATGATTGTGATAAAGGTAAATCAGAAGAATGAACTATTTAATTTAGAACCTTAAAAGAAGGGTGCCCTAAGCGATTGTGCCATTCTTGAAATGGAGTCTTGATGGTGGCCAAACCAAAGATTAATTTAGATGGAGAATATGCAATAGATTAGCCACTCATAAACTATATTCAGCCCCTCCATGAGATGTACGCCCTATTGAGATCCTTCACGATAAATGAAGAGGGTAAGAATTCAATAGAAATACTATTATAGGAATATAATCTAAAGATAAATATTAGGTCCTCCGTATCAGGAATATAAAAAAAAATAGAAGGTAAGAAAAAAGGAAGAGAAAAGATTTGTAGATCAAATATGAGTTATTTTAAGACCTTTATCATCACATATCATAATATGATTATTGAATCCTATATTTTGATGATGAAAGCAATTGATAAGTTTATAGACTAATATACTTTTGAGATAAGTGACACACAAAATACTTTGTTCATGGACTCAAACTATTAAAGGGTAAATTATCGAAGCAAGAGAATTATACATTATGCCAGAAAAAATATTATGTTGAAAATTGGATGTCGAGCTAGAGGATTTGTTGACGTGCCAAAGATTAGACTTCATGCTATAAGCTCGAGCATCATGCCAAAAGGATCAGATATTATGCTAAAAGATCAGATACCATAGGAAAGTCGATATATCAATAGATTGAGTGATATACCGAAGGAAAGGATGATGTACCGGAGGTTCGGACGAAGTGTCAGAAGATCAGAGACATGCTATAGTGGCATACACTATGCTAAAAGCTTCATAATTATATCAGATATGTGGTTGGATTATTAAAACCTTGATCAAGGTATTTTTGGGTCAAACTGAGTTGGTATTAGCTAAAACCATGCCAACTTATCAAAGAATCCATTAGTCTTAAACCATGATCAAATTGGGCCTATTAGAAGGCTAAATCGATAGCTAAAAATAGGCTTAGGCGATGGTACCACTAGCACTAGGTAGTAGCACCGCTTGAGTCAGTCAAAAAGCACTATTTGTGCTTTGTTGATGGTTCCAATGATGGCATGAACCATGCCAACTGTAGCACTACTAGTTACACGTGCTCTATAAGCTAATCACGTGAGTGATAGCATATATTGTGATGTCCTTAGATTTATGCAATAGGAATTGGATCATGATGAGATCATGATAATGAGACCAATTTACCTTTAAATATAGACCTTAAATAATCTCGATCATAGATTACTCGAGAAGGGCATAGAAATAACTAGACAAATCGATGTATTGTATACCAGTCCATATGATAGAGGCGAGTAATTGTTAGGACCCCAACTGAGTCGAGTCCTAGTCGATTGAGTCGGGTTCTTATATTAGGCCTTATTGGCTAGTCTAGACCTGACATTAGGTTGGCTAGGAAGAGATTTGAGTCCATTGTAATAAATCAGCCCAAATCTTAGTAGAGTTAGGAATTAACTGAACTGGAGTCTGGTTAGGAGTTGGAGTTGGATTGGGGTCGGAGTCAACTAAGTCAAGCTTATTATCAACCCAATTGGCTACCCACCTTGATGAGGGGAAGTCGACTAGGGCTGAGAGGAGGTGACTAGGGTTTGAGATGAGAATGTTTCACTTAGAGTAGTTGCTTGAGGCATAATTAGATATAAATTGTGATTATTGGATAGAGATCCAATTTTCACTAAGGTAGAATCCATTAATGTTTAAAGAGGCTCTCTATAAATAGGAGGGAGCGGCAAAGAAAGGGGATTGGTGGCACCTTTAGCCACCCCTTCCTATTCTCCCCTCTCCTTTTCTTCTTAGCCGACCACCCTTTCCTTAGTGCATGAGGACAGTGAAGAAGAAAGGAGTTCTTCTTCCACACTTGCTATAAGGTGGTGCACAAAAATTACAAAAATGATGTGTAAAAAATTGTGAGTTTTTGTGCTGCAAGGGATGAGCATCTAACATATAATGTGCAAACTTCTCGATTCTGTGAGTTTTTCGTGCACCAATCATCGTACGATGATTTAACCAATGTGGGATACCTTATTGTTTTATTTTATCGTATAATGCATGGCTTATTAATTGCATATATTACTAGGAACCACGTAGATTGTTTTCTACATAACATAATGTGATTTTGAGGTAGTTCTCAGATCTAGACAGCACCCTTTATGACTTTGAGAGATGCTGTAGAGACCTTTCAACGTCAAAATTGTTAATGCGGAAGGGGAGAAAAAGATAGTAACTGTGCTACCGTAAGGTTTGGCCAAAGGCTACTTGCAGCCTTGCTTAAGAGCCCTAGAAGAGGCTCTTGACCATGGCCACCTATAGCACACTGAGAGCATCCTTGCTGCTCTCGGCTAAGCAACAACCGTCCATGCGGCCAGGGAGTCCTAGTCATATGGGGAACCCCTAGTGGCTAGGGTTTCCTAGCCATAGGTGGTAATCCTATAGTCAGGAGTCGCTTGGCGGCCAAGACTCCTAGCCGCAAGGAACACCTTGGGGGTCAGGGTTTCCTGGTCGCCTAAGGCTGCCCTGTGGCCAGGGACTCCTAGTCGCAAGGGTGTCCCTAGTGACTAGGGTTTCCTAGCCCAATGGGGGTTATTTTTTGTCATATGGGGCATCTTATAATAGGGTATCCAAAAATCTAATAAAATAATTAATTAATTATTTTAATTAATTATAATTATCTAGTAGTCCTACATGATGATTTGTACATATGATTTATGATGAGGACGTATGATCATGGACCATATGATGTGATATGTGCATGTGTGGTTATTATTATTATTAGGGCCTATGAACCTCCAATTTTTCTCATTTATTGTCATGCCTATGATTATGTTGTAATTATATGAGGAGGCACTACGGGAGTATAGAGATGCTAGCAGGACCCATGAGGTAGAGATGGACGATTGCAACGCATGGAGATGTGCCAAGTGTTACGATCGTAATGGCACTAAAAGAGGGGGGGGGTTGGCGGAGTGAATTAGTGCTATTGCAAAAAGATCCGATTTAAAAAAGTTTGAATAAGAATTTGAATTAGAAATATATTTACTTTGAAAGTATGAATAGAAGTAGTGAGTAAACTAAACAATTAGCAATAATAAGGAAAAGCAATAAAGGAAATACAAACCAATTTATCAGTCATCCCGACCTATGTCCACTCCCGATTCCTCTTCTCTTGAGGCCAAGGATTTTCACTACTGATCTTCTTTCTCATGGGTGAAGACTAATCACCTTTGTTACTACCCTTCTCCTTTTATTAGGCTCAATAGAGAACATTTACAAACTTTTTCACACAAGACCTCACACCTCCTTAGATTAATCGCTAAACTTAAGGAGGAAGAGCCTCAAACCCTTTTAAGAGTTTACAATACTTTAACTCAAAAATCCTTTCTTTTTGCACCCTTTTTTTTATACTTATTCGTGCTTCATTAAGCAAGAATAGGTGGGATATTTATAGACCCCTAATGGCTTCAAATTTGAAGCCAAAATTTTAAATCTTTAGTTTTTCGAGAAACTGGTATTACTACTAATAGCATGGAGTACTATTGCTGAACAGAGCTTGGGAATCTGACCTCTAGCAGTACTACTATTGGTTTAGGTAGTACCATAATCGCTGGGTATTACCATCGTCAGAATGTCCAGAAAAGCACAAATAGTGCTTTTTGACAATTTGGGACGTACCATCACTTGGACCGATGATATCACCACCTAAGTCAACTTTATGTCACTAAATTTATCTTTCATTAGATCCAATTCAGTCCCGATTTAGGCCCACTGGGCTCCTAATTAGGTTAAAATGGTTTCGGCTTAATACCAACTTAATTTAACTCTAAACGACCAAAACCTAATCACTCAATCATATATCTAACACAATATCGAAGCAATCAACATATTGTATAGCATTCTGACATGTCATGTAATCATTTGGTACTTCATCCGAACCTCTGGCTCCTCATCCGTTCCTTCGACATATCACCTGACTTATCGGCATGTTGACTTCTCACAACATTTGATGTTTTAGTGAAATACTAGATCCTTCTGGCCTAATGTTTGAACTTATGACATGAAGTCCATCCTTCAGAATATTAATCAATCCTTTGGCCCGACGTACAATCTCTAACATGATGCTCCTCTAGCGCAACGTCTGATTCTCCTACTTCAATAATTTTCTCTATGATGGTTCGTGTACATGATCGAAGTCTTTCATACATCACTTATTTTAAAAGCATATTAGTTCATAGATTCATTAATTTATTTCATCATCAAATTTGGGATTCAACAATCTCTCCCTTTTTGATGATGACAACCAACTGACGATGGAATTTTAACTAAACTCCCCATGTCTATATGCCATAATGAACTTGAAACATGATAACCTTTCAACTCTTTGAATCCAAGTCAAAACAACTTTAACTATAAATCATTGCAACTTCCAATACTAATTATTGCAAGAATCATATGCATAATTGCACATCTTATCCATACATATTAAATATCATAAGTTAATGTCATAAAAAACAACATGTATATGAGTGCTATGTTATCAAAAAGTCACCATTACTTCTTCCCAATTGTCATCAACAAAAAGAAGAGAAAAGAAATGAGTAAGACATTACTTTTCTCTCCCCCTTTGTCATTATCAAAATGAAGAGAATGATATCAATTTTATCATGGTGCTACTTCTCTTCATTTATATTAATATGCCAATGAAGAATATTAAACAAAGAAGTCATATGACATAAATCTCATATCATTTATGTATTTGAAATCAAGAAAATGATCTAATGAGATGAATCTCCTCTTTAGTAAAGGAAAAAAAAAATTATAGGAGAACAAATAATAAAAGATCTTGATTCATATAATAAATCTCAAGTTAAATATCAAGAAGTCAAGATCACAATTTGTTTAAATAAATCTCCCTATTAATAAATAATAAAAAAATTATAAGAGAACAAATAGTAAAAGATCTTGATCCATATAACATAAATCTCAAGTTAAGTATCGAGAAGTTAAGATCATGATTTGTTTAAATAAATCTCCTTCTTATTAAATAAAAAAAGAATTATAGGATAACAAATAGTAAAATATATTGATTCATATAAAATAAATCTCAAATTATAAACATTAAAAATTCAAGATCATGATTTTTTTGAATAAATCTCCTTCTTAATAAATATAAAAAGGAGTCATAGGAGAATCATTAATTAAAAAAGGTCATGATTCATATGAGATAGATCTTAAGTTAAAAATATCAAGAAGTCAAGTAAAAGATCATGATTCTTTTCAAAAATAATCTAATCAAACTCAAAATCATCATCAAAATCATTTTTCTTACCTTTGAGAAATTCATTGAAAACAACACAGATAAAAAATAACTAAAATTCTTTAGTTCCAATTTGTGAGATTAATTTCATACTTGCATGTCTTAATCTCCTATACCAAAGTCATGCATCATCGTTTAAAATCGAAAAGATAAGTTTCATTATGAAAATCATCAAGATCGATAGCATAAATATTATTTCTCCTTAAGGTAATCATAGATTTATTCTTATGTGGTATGTCATGATGCAAGCATTAGACTCAAATATAATATTATATGTCTTGTCATATAATTGATTAATACTTAATAAGTTATGTTTCAAATCATCTACTAAAGGAACATCTTTAATCAAAAGATTTTAATTATTATTAATTTTTCTTTATTGTTATATCAGAAAGTGACATATCCTCCATTTTGGCTAGTAAGCTTTAAAAAGTGTATTGGATCTCTAGTCATATGCCTTTATCATCCACTATCAAGATGCCATCTTTTGCTCCTAGTTCTTGTTTGGAGACACACCTACAGGAAAGAGAGATATGCTCTTGGTACCCATTTACCTTTGGGTCTTTCATGATTAGATCTATCTATCTTGACTTTTGGTATCAAATCATTGATTGTTCCTCTAGGAACCTAAACTAATTTATGAAAGCTATATTTCTTAAAAAAGCAATTATAAGTGTAATGATCAAATCTTCCATAAAAATTAAATTTATCTTTAGGTGGATTATATAGCATGTGTCCTTTTATAAATCTAGTTAGCTTTTAATGTGTACCATTACTTATAAATCCAATATCTTACTTTCTACATCTACTACCTTGTTTAGCAAGAATCATGTTTAATGATTTATTTTTAATTTTAAATTTTTTTAAAGTTTGTTGTAATAACATATTTTCTTTTCTAAGTAAATCTAACTCTTCACATTTTGTGTAAGATGTTAACACACAATTGTCATGCTTATTTTTCAATTTATCAAATTGATTAGAGAAAGATACATGATCCTTTTGTAGAAATTTATATTTCTTACTATTTTTTTAAGCTCATCAAACAAATCATGAAATGCATTAAGTAATTCATCATAAGAAAAAGATGCTTCAGGTGAGTCATATACTTCATCATTGAAGACCATCAATGCATAATTTGCCATGTCATCTTCATTGATTTGTTCTTCGTCTTTAGATGCACTTAATTCATCCCATGTTGCCTTGAATACTTTCTTCTTCTTTTGGGTCGGCAATTTCTTCTTCAATTGTGGACACTTTTGAAGTGACATGGCTTAGGTTCATTTTTATTCTTATAAGTTTGTTCCTTTTTATGAACTTTTTAAGTCTTTTTGTAAGGAGGTCTATATCATCATCATCATTATCACTTAAGGTTTCATTTGAGGAATCTTCTTTGGTTCTAAATGCCATAACCTTCCTATTCTTTAGAAGGTTTTCCTCTTGTTCATCATATGCTTCACAAGTCATGTCATAGGTCATTAAAGACCTTATGAGTTCTTCAAGAGAAAAATTGTTTAAGTCCTTTTGCTTCTTGGATAGCTATTACTTTTAGATCCCAATATTTGGAAGAGATCTTAAAATTTTATTTACCAATTCAAGGTTAGTATAGCATTTACCAAGAGCTTTTAAACGATTGATAACATCCATAAAATGGGTAAGCTAGTACTTTTGGATTCTAATATTTATAAGAGATCTTAAAATTTTATTTACCAATTCAAGGTTAGTATAGCATTTACCATGAGCATTTAAACCATTGACAACATCCGTAAAACGGGTATAAATGTCACAAATGGTTTCACTTGACTTTATTTTAAACAGTTTATAACTATATACCAAGAGATTACTTTTTTATTCTTTTACTCTACTTATGCCTTTATAAGTAACTTCTAGTATATGCCAAATGTCATGTGTAGCATTATAAGTAGAAACACGATTAAATTTATTTTTATCGAAAGCAAAAAATAAAGCGTTCATAGCTTTAGTGTTCAAGAAAAATATTTTTTTTTCAAAATCATTCCATTCATTCATCGGATTAGAAGATTTTTGATAACCACTTTCAACGATGTTCCATAAATCGAAATCCATAGAAATAAAAAAAATATATCATTCATGTTTTTTAGTAAGTGTAGTCCATCCTATTGAACATAGGAGGAGAGTGATAGAGTGACCCTCGTGATTGCTAGAATAAGCCATTAAGACTCACTTGGGTGTTAATCTAAAGAGAACTTGACTCTAATACTAAATGTTATGATCATAATGGCCCTAGGGGGCGGGGGGTGGTTGAATTAGTGCTATCTTAAAAAGATTCAATTTGAAGAAATTCAAACTAGAATTTGAATCGAAAATATGTTTCACTTGAAAGTATGAATGCAAATAGTAAGTAAAGTAAATTAGTTAGTAATAATAAGGAAAAGTAATAATGGAAATACAAATCAATTTATTGTGGTTCGGTAGTCTCGACCTACATCCACTTCCGAATCATTTTCTCTCGAGGCTACTAGCTTTCACTATCGATTTTCTTTCTAATGAACGAAGATCAACAACCCTTATTACAACCCTTCTCCTTTTACTAGGCTTAGGAGAGAACCTTTATAAACTTTTTCATATAAGACCTCACACCTCCTTAGATTAACTGCTAAACTCAAGGAGGAAGACACTCAAACCCAATGAAGAGTTTACAACACTTTAACTCAAGAATCCTTCCTCCTTTTACCCCTTTTTTCATACTTATTTGTGTTTCATCAAGCAAGAATGAGTAGGATATTTATAGACCCCTAATGACTTCAAAATTAGAGCTAGAATTTCAAATCCCTGATTGTTCAAGGTTATTGGCAGTACCACTGCCGGCATCGGATGGTACTATCGTTGGACAGACCTTAGGAATCTAGGCTCTAGTGGTACTACCATCGGTCTAGACGGGTACTATAATATCCCATATTTTTTAAATATTTATAAATACTTATTTTAAATTATTTGTAAGAACCTATTTATAAATATAGGAAATTATTTAAAAAATTCTCTTGATTAAATAATTTTATATTAAAAATTTATTGTTAGGGACATAAATGTGAAACTTAGATTTTGATATGAATTGTGGAAGATACACATGAAGTTATAAGAAAAAAGAAAAAGAGAAAATGGGAAGACATGTGTCATTACCTAGTATAAAGATTGTGCCACTTATGCTTGTTGCATAAGTGACACATAAGCATTTTTCTTGCATGCTTGCCGCCTAGCAACCATTATATTAGCCAAAATTAAGTAGTAATAAAGAAAAAAACCTATTCAAAAATTGAGAAAGAAAAGACTTGCTATAACATACACTTGAGAAGGAGAAGAAGAATAAGAGAAAGAAGAGGAGAAGAATATATATGTGGGTGTAGGGATCTTGATCAAATCCATACATTTGAAATCAAAATCTTCAAAAATAAGTATTCTAACCCTATCCTACATAATCTCTTTATCTTTAATTACATTTCAGTTTGATATGATTTTGAAAGATTTATGGCTTAAAATGTGATATCTCTCTCATTTAGGTGTAAATTTTTGAATATATGAAATTTTTTATTTTGTCATAACTTTCTGCATTAAACTCTGATTTAGGCAAAACATATTTTATCCAAAAATAGATTCATAGATATTTCTATTAATACCTAGATTAAAAGATTTAGAGTCCAAATAACTACCCAGATTTTTATTTTTATTGACTCTATGGATCTGCAAAACAGAGACCATAATTTTTGACCTTTTGATACTAACTTCTTATAATTTCATGTTAGAACTCTGACTTGGGTGAATATAGTTTGTTGGAAACTAGACACCTAGATCTTTCTTTGGATATAGGATTGAAAGATTTGGAAAATAAATACTTAACAAATCATCTATTGAATTCTATCTTATAAATTCTGCAATGCAAAGCTTTTATTCTATGACCTTTGGTTACCAAATTATTTGTAACTCTTTGTTAGAAACTTCAATTTATATAAATTAATCTTATCTAAAATTAGATTGATTTAGCTATCTAATGACACCTATCTTGAGTAATTTGACGCATGATTGACTATTCAAATAATTTATTAAATGTGCCTCTTAAATTCTGCCAGAATTTAACTTTTGTTGATTTTGCCTATTCTTGTTCACTCCTTCGAAAATTAATTTGTAGCTAAAATCCTTCCTTCTATTGAGCTTTACATTATTGATTTGAAATCCTGAATACTCTTATCCTTAGATAAATTATATACCTGAATCAATTATGTGATATTTAAGTTTGTATCGTATTATTTCATATAGGCGCATGCATGTTTGTTGCTTCGCATGAGTGCTTTTGATGTGTACTAAATTTATTGCTCACAAGTCCATTACTCTGATATTTATGGGAGAATGTGAACCTTTGCTAGAAATGGAAAAGAGTGTTATGCTTAGAGTCTAAGATACTTTGTCAGCCTCCTATGACTTCACCCAGATGTGGGTGGATGGAGCTCCCAAACGTGGGAAACTTCTACCTGTTGGTCTTCTAGAAATGGATGAATTATATTCTATATGTATCCCACTTCACCCTCTATATTTTTGATATGACATCTAAATCATTGATTTTGAGTTTATATCTGTGCTTTGGATAAGAATGAAATGAATGTTATGTATGTTACAATATTTGAGCTTTTGTTCCTTATTTGTTCATTTGATAAACTTTGAAATAATTCATACACTTTTGATATGCTCCAAAATATTTTGTATTATCATTGATATAGTCCAAAATATTTCATATGTCATTGTTATATTCTAAAACATTTCATATGCCATTATTATGCTTCGAAATATTTTGTATGCCATTGTTATGTTTTAAAATATTTTATTTATCATTTATATGCTTCAAAATATTTCATATGCCTTTGATATATTTCAAAATATTTTACATGCCATTGTTATGTTTCAAAATATTTCATATGTCATTGATATGCTATAATTACTCTTTATTCCATTTGTTATGAACCAAATATGCTTTGAATAAAATGACATTTATAATTCCATATCTAATGGGCTGATATCCGTTAATTCTTGTATGTATACCTTATACTTGATACCAAGTTTGTTTGAAACTAGCCTCCTTTGCCTTGGATATGTTTATTACTTGTTAAGCTTTGTATCTCACTCCGTTGATATATAAATTTTTCAGGTTTAGCTTGTCACTAATTGAAATATTTGAAACTGGGCTAGTGGATTGGAAAGCTAGAAGATTTTGGGCAAATCTTTATTAGATGATATGTTTTTGTTATATAAGAGTACTTTGTGTCTAATGGAATGTTGTCGATAAATTGAGGCATGTTGTGTCTTGTACATTTTTAAAGGACCTCTCATACTTAGGATTTTGGATTGTTAAATTAATTTGTATAGCGATAGGAACTTGTGGTAATGTTAGTTTTGTGATCATATAGATTCCCACTCTTAGGGATTTTCTGATGTGGTTATTGTTTCGTAGAGTTGGCTTGGATTTATGAATATTTAAGTGAAGTGGTGTATTATAAACTGCACAGGTTTTATAGATAGATGTGAAAAATAATTGAATATTTTCTTTTTGGTATCCTCAAATGTTAGTTTAGATCCTGGATTTAGATTGTGAGGGATTATAGTGTTATCGATTTTATGATAGATTTCATACCTATCAAATATGATAGTTCAGGGGGCATGACAAAGGTGGATGAACAATGGATGATGTGAATAGAGAACATATTTGACATCTTAAATTGCCCTCATGATCAAAAGGTTTCTTTTGTCACTTTTATGTTAGAAGGAGAAGTATAACATTGGTGGAGAAATCTATAGAGGATTTTTGAAATAAGAGGCGAGCCCATCACTGGAAGATATTTACATAAACGTTCAATGATAAATATTTTCTAGATTATATCAGAGAGCAGAAAGAATTATTGTTCTTAAATCTCATTCAGGGAAACTTGACAGTAGCTAAATATGAAATAAAATTTACTAAGCTCTCAAGATTTGCCATTCATATGATTGATGATGAATCAAGAAAGGTAAAGAGATTTGAGAGAGGTCTAAGGTCAGCAATAAGAAGTCGGATATTAGCCTGAAAACTCCATGCATATGCTGATATAGTAGAAAGGGCTTTGATAATGGAAAGAGACTTGGAGGAGATATAGGAAATCAGGGGTAAGAACAACAAGGACAAGTTTATCGGTAAAGTAAGAGAGAAAATGATATAAAGATAGTAATAAGAGGGTCAACATATCTATTTTTGAGAAAGAAAAAATCCATAGATGATTCAATCATGTACACAATACGGGTTAAATCATGATATAAGTCAATGTTATTGGGTTACAAGAGCCTATTTTGCTTGTGGAAAGTTAGATCATAAAATAAAAGATTACCCTTTGAAAAAGAAAAAAGAGTCACTGCCTCCTAGATCATTAGCCCATACTAGAGTATATGCTATAACTGAATAGGATTCCAGAGCTTCCAAATCAATGGTCGAAGGTATTGTTCATGTTTCTAATATTTATTTTTTTTAGCTTCACTAATGCCCTTATAGCTTTTATGAAACTGATGAATATGATATTTCAGCTATGTCTAGATGACTATGTAATTGTAAACATTAATGAGAAAGAGAAAATCCCAAAAAACTATTCGAGAGCTGAAAAAAAATTACGATGAAAGCTTATTTGCACCTAATCATCGATTGAGAGATGATAAATTTAGAGGACTAAAATTTTATTTTAGGGGGGGAGAGTGTAAAATCCCATAATTTTGAAATACTTATAAATAATTATTTTAAATTTTTTGTAAGAACCTATTTATAAATATGAGAAATTATTTAAAAAATTCTCTTGATTAAATAATTTTATATTAAAAGTTTATTGCTAGGGACCTAAATGTGAAACTTAGTAGTTTGATATAAATTCTGAAAGATCCATAAAGTTTATTGCTAGAGCATATGCCATCACTGAACAGGACTCTGGAGCTTCCAAATCAGTGGTCGAAGGTATTATTTATGTTTCTAATAGTAATTTTTTAGCTTAACTAATGACCCTACAACTTTTATAGAACTGATGAATAGGATATTTCAGCCATGTCTAGATGACTATGTAATTGTAAACATTGATGAGAAAGAGAAAATCCTAAGAAACTATTTCAGAGCTAGAAAAAAATTATGATGAAAGCTTATCTGCACCTACTCATCGATTAAGACATGAACTAAATTTTGTCTCATATTTTTAAAATATTTATAAATACTTATTTTAAATTATTTGTCCGCACCTATTTATAAATATAAGAAATTATTTAAAAAAATCTATTGATTAAATAATTTTATATTGAAAGTTTATTGCTAGAGATTTAAATGTGAAACTTAGAAGTTTAATATGAATTATGAAAAATTTACATTAAGTTATAAAAAAAAGAGAAAAGGGGGAAGACGTGTCATCACCTAGTATAAAGATAGTGTTACTTAGTCGCATATGTGACACATAAGTATTTTTCTTGCATGCTTGCCATATAGCAACTTTTATATTAACCAAAATTAAGTAGCAATTAGAGGAGAAAACCTACTCAAAAACTGAGAAAGAGAAGACTTGTTGTAACGTACACTTAAGAAGGAGAAGAAGAAGAAGAAGAAGAGAAAGAAGAGGAGAAGAATAGATTTGGGGGTTTAGAGATTTTGATCAAATCCACACATTTGGGATCGAAATCTTTAAAGGCAAGTGTTCTAACCCTATCATGCATAATCTCTTCATCTTTGTTATATCTTAGTTTAATATGATTTTGAAAGATTTGTGACTTAGAATATGAATACCTCTCCTATTTAGGTATAAATTTATTAATCTGTGAAATTTAAGAATTTTGACCTTTGTATCTTATTTTGGCCATAACTTTTTGCATTGAACACTAATTTAGACAAAACCTATTTTATATGAAAATAGATTCATATGATACCTAGATTACAAGATTTGGAGTCCCAGATTTCTGTTTTGATTGACTTTATGTATTTTACAAAATAGGGATCATAATTTTTATCCTTTATATACTAAATTGCTTATAACTTCCTGTTGGGAATTCTAATTTGGACAAAATATATTTTGTTGGAAACTAGACACAAGGATCTTTCTTTCAATATAGGTTTAAAAGATTTGGAATAAAAATAATTAACCAATTATATGTTGAATTTGATCCTATAAATTCTATAAAACAAAGCTATTGTTCTATGACCTTTAGTTACCAAATCATTTGTATCTCTTTGTTAGAAACTTTAATTTGTATGAAACTTATTTTATATAAAACTTGATTGATTTAGATATCTAATTATACCTTTCTTGTATAATTCAGAGTATGATTGGCTATTCAAATAATTTATGAAATGTGTCTATCAAATTTTGCTAGAATTCCTCCTTTTTTTATTTTACTTATTCTTGTTCACTCTTTTGGAAATTGATTTTTAGCTAAAATCTTTCATTGAGCTTTACATTATTAGTTTGAAATCTTGAATACTCTTATCCTTAGATAATTTTTATACTTGAATCAATTATATGACATTTACGTTTGTATCGTATTGTTTCGTATTGACGCATGCATGTTCATTGCTTTGCATGAGTGCTTCCGATGTGTACGAAATTTATTGCTTATATATCTTTTTGTACTCTGATATTTGTGGAATGATGTGAACTTTTGCTAGAAATGATAAAAGGTATTATGCTTAGAGCCCGTGATGCTTTGACGGCCTCCTATAACATCAACCCAAACGTGGGAAAATTTTGTCTAATGGTTATCTAGAAATGGATGCATCATATTCTATCTATATCCCACTTCACCCTCTATGTTTTTGATATGATATCCAAATCATTGATTTTGAGTTTATGTGCACTTAGGATAATAATGAAATGAATGTTATGTCTGTTAGGTTATTTGTGCTTCTATTCCTTATTTGTTCATTTGATAAACTCTAAAATAATTCATAAACCTTTGATATGGTCTAAAATATTTTGTATTATCATTGATAGGCTCCGAATTTTTTATATGTCATTGTTATGTTCTGAAATATTTTATATATCATTATTATGCTCCAAAATATACCATATGCTATTATTATATTCTAAAATATTTCATTTGACATTATTATGTTTTGAAATATTTTATTTGCCATTGATATGTTCTAAAATATTTCATATGACTTTGATATATTCTGAAATATTTCATATGCTATTGTTATGTTCTGAAACATTTCATATGTCATTGATATACTCCAATTACTCTTTACTCCATTTGTTATAAAGCAAATATGCTTTGAATAAAATAATATTTATAATTTAATATCTAATGGACTGATATCAGTTAATTCTTGCATCACTGCCTTGTATTTGGATAGCAAGTTTGTTTGAAACTAGCCTCCTTTGCGTTGGATATGTTTGTTACTTACTGAGCTTTGTAGCTCACTCCGTTGATATATAAATTTTTCAGGTTAGCTTGTCATTTATTAAAATGTTTGAAACTAGATTGGCATAGTGAAAAGCTAGAAAGATTTTGGACAAATCTTTATTAGATGGCATGTTTCAGTTGTATAAGAATCCTTTGTGTCTAATAGAATGTTGTCGATAAATTATGAAGTGTTGTGTCTTGTAAATTTTTAAAGGACAACTCTTGTTTAGGGTTTTGGAATATTAAGTTAATTTGTATAACGACATGACTTGTGGTAATGTTGGTTTTGTGATCATATAGATTCTCACTCTTGGAGGTTTTATGATATGGTTATTATTTCATTGAGTTGGCTCAGATTTTGGAATGTTGTCGATATACTGCACATGTTTTATAAATGGATATAAAAAATAATTAAATTTTTTCTTTTTTATGTCCTCAAATATTAGTTTGGATCCTGGATTTAGATTGTGATGAATTATAATACTATCAATTTTATGATAAGTTTCACACCTCTCAAATGTGATAATTCGGGGGGCATGACAGGCACCATTATTTCTAGATAGTACGATCGCCGGTTTATGGCAGTACGATCGCCGGTTGATGGTAGTACCATTGTCGGAATGTCCGAAAAAGTATAAACAATACTTTCTGACAATATGGGCAATACCACTACCCTAGGTTAACTCTAGGTCACCAAATTTGCTTTTCATTAGGCCCAATTCAGCCTGGGTTTAGGCCACTAGGCTCCTAATCAAGTTGGCATGTTTTTGATCCAATACTAGCTTAATTTGACTCTAAACGACTATGATCAAGACATAACTACTCAATCACATATCTAGTATAACTCGAAGTACTCATCATGTTGTCTAACATTTTGACATATCATCTAGTCATCCGGCACTTCGTATGAACTTTAGATGTATCATCCTTTCCTTCGGTGTATCGCTTGACCTATCGTTATATTGACTTCTCACAACATCTGATATGTTGATGCAATACTCGATCCTTTCAGCCCGATGCCTGAACTTATGGCATGAAGTCCATGAATGATTTATGGAAAAATGGATTTTGATAATAGATTAAAAAAATTATTGGCATGAATGATTTAAATGTTGGATAGGTTATATGTTGACCTAAAGAAGGTTGCATAATTGAATGATAGATCTCTTTTGAATTTGAACAAAGAATTTAGAAATGAGTTTGTCAACTCCTTGCACTATATGTAAAGAGTAAGACTTATTTAAATGTTGGAATTGAGATAGGTTGAATTTTTGTTTTGAAGATATTTTACTATTTTGATGTGTTATAGTAATGACCTTGATGATTTATTCTATAATGCAATTTGGTTTCTGGATTTAAACAATAATTTCTTGATTTGAAAATCATTCTTGAAACAAATCATATGAAATAACTAAAAAGGAGGATAATTCTTTTTGAAAATATTTTGATCATATCAACCCTTCAGCAAAGAGATAAAATGATATCATTATTATTGAATCTCTTAACTACAAAAATGAATTAGAGAACTTTAGTTTTTTTTTAAACAATGATCTATGTTGGCTTTATTGAAATTTTTCGAAAAGTGATTTTGATGATGATTTTAGATATATTTTAAATGATTTTTAAAGAGATTAATGAATCTATTCAACTTTATTGATATTTTGATTTTGATGATTTGATAACTCAAATAATGACCTTAACATCTTGAAATTATAACTTGAGATTTTCATATAAAAAATAATAGTTTACTATGATTCTTATGTTTTATTAAAGTAAATTATCCAAATAAATCATTATTTATCTTTTTGATCTTTTTGAAATTATAACGTGAGATTTTTTTTTGAACTATGATCTTGACAACTTGAAATTTACTACTTATGAATTAAATCTTTTATCTTTTCTCCCTTGTGACTTATAAAGAAAAATTTTATTCTATTCATGATTTAATTTCTCAATATGTATAAATTAATACTTCTATATGAATCAAGATCCTTCATATTATTTGATCTCCTAAGATTCTATTTTGTCATATAAGAGGAGACTTATTAAATTAAATCATGTCTTTTGATATTCATAAATTGATATTAATATCCTTCATGACATTATTATTTATGACTTCCTTCTTAGTATAACTTATCACCAAATTAATATCCCTCAAAATTATGATGAGTTAAAAATTAAATGAGAGTTTTCATCTTTAATAACACGATCTCTTTGTACTTATGGTCATAAAGAAAATATATCATCATAATCCTTTTTAACAAGAAAAAAGATGAAATTATTAATTTGATTAAAAGAAATTTGGATATGAAAAATCTTCTAACTTTGGATGAGGAATGATTTGCTTAAAATAAAATTAGAAATTTTAATAAATAAGGTTTGCTTGATTTGATTTCTATTTTTCTTGAAACTTTAAATATAAAAGATTTCTTGACTTCTTATGTTGAAATTCACAAACAAAAAGGAGGGATAAATTTATTAATTTAAATCACATCTTTTGGTTCTTAAAGATTTGATTTTTCAAATTTAATAACATGATCTTCTTGTACTTTTGAGTGTAATTAGAACATGGTTGTAAAAAGAAAAATTGTACTATAATATTTCTTTTTTGACAATAACCAAAAGGAGAGATAAATATGATTAAAAGAAAATTGAATATGATGAATCTTATTACATTGAATGAGGATCAATTTGCCTAGAAGAAAATTTATAATTTTAAATTTTCTAAATACATGTGAAATACAGGATTTACAATTTAAGCTTGATTTACAATTATATTTTCTTTTGGATTGCTTGACCTTTACAAATTGAGTTTCTTATCAAAATTTATATGCGATGATCTTCAAAATATATGATTTCTCATTAAAATTGACATAAGAAGGGGCTTCAAATTTTTGTGATAAGATATTTATTTCTCAAAATTATTCTTGTTTCATGAATTTTGATGTATATTTACAAAAGAAGAATAATGGCATGAACTTTTATGATGCTTGATATGAGCTCTCTTTTGTAACCTCTCTCAAAAATTATTTTGATTCATGGATTTTTTATCTTGATGAATACTTTCGAATGTATCCCTCCCGAATTAATATTTGTTCTTTTGGATACAAAATTATTGGATTCTTGACACTACTCCCTTGTTTCTACTTATTTCTTATTTACAAAAAGAGAAGAAAAATTTTCATGAGAAAATTATGTTTTTATTCTATTTTATTAAGGGGGAGCAATGAACTATCAAAAAATATTTATTTTACAAATATGAAACATTTTAATGCATATTGAGTTTATGTATATTGAAATTACTTACTCATTATTTCATCTCTTTTTGTTGATGATAAAAGGGGAGAAATAACATATTGATGACACAAATATAAAAAATGATACATATATAACAAAGGGGAAGAAATAGCAAATTGATAAAAATGACAAAATGAGGCATTTCTTCTTTTTAAAGAAGAAAATTTTTAAATTGGTTGTATGACTAATGCATAAATTTTAAAATTCTTAGAATATTCTTGAAAATTTAATGTTACATGATTTGATGATTGAAATTAATGTTATATGATGTATCATTGATGATTTGATATTTTTGAGATGTTTGAAATTCATGGTATATCACTTCAAAATTTGATAAATGAATGTAATGTGATATTTTTTGATGAAACGTGTTTAAAATGTCATATCATGATACTTGAATTCAAGAGTGGTTGGTTCTCATGAATTTAGGTTTACTCTATTTGGATTATGGCATGGATTTAGGGGAAGTAAAGCATAACTCTCATCATCAATTGGTTGTCATCATCAAAAAGGTGAAGATTATTGAATCTCAGATTTTTATAATGAAATCAATTGATGATTTGTTGATCTAACATGTGTATTAGAGATGATTGATGCAAGATTAACTACGACAGAGAAATAAAGTTACAATCAAATATTGAGCTAGAGTCAAGTCCAAGCATTGGGTCTAAGTTCAGATGATATAGTAGGAACTCATCGAGAGACTCGTCGAAAGCTTGTCGAAGGTATCGGGTGCTTGTCGAGAGTTGCCGGGATTGGGAGCTTGCTAGGAAGGTGTCGGGAGTTTGCTAGAAAAAGACTATAGGACTCGCCAGAAGATTATTGGGGGATAACGATAAGCTTGCCGGGAGTTAGGAGGGTCTTGTTAGACTTGATGGTCACAATGGTTGTAATTAATTAGTCATAATTAGCATAAATAAGGTTTGAGTCCTACTTGAGTTAGATTTAGAAAAAATCCAAATTAATTCAAGTGAGGCAAATCAGATCCACACTTGGGTTTAGATTGAGCTCAAGTTGAGCTTAATTGGTTGTCCTGGAAAGGGGTCAATTGAAAATACAAGTCAAGATTGGAAAAGTGGAGGGAAACACTTTTATGAGATTCCCGACGGTTGTACCACTAGTGGATAGCGATTGTACCGCCTAAGTCAGCGGTCATACTGCCTAGGTCGATAGTTGTACCATCGCCACCCTATTTTCTGGGCAGCTTTCGGCGGTAGTACCACTGGCGTCGATGGTGATACCGCCCATACCTAGATTTTTCTGGATACATTTGAATTTTTAGCTCCATTTCTGAAGTCAATGAAGATCTATAAATACCCAAAGTTTTCTTGCATTTAGCATAACATATTAGGCTAGAAATTTTATGAAAAATAGTATGCTAAAATTGTGCATGAAAAGGAAAGTGGGCAAGGGAGTGTAAAAAAGAGTTATAATCTTTGTAAAGTTTCTCTTGCGAGTTGTAAGAGTAAGAGTTTGTAAGGTTCCTCTCTTGAGCTTGTGAAAGGGAAAATTAGAAGTGTAAGGGTTGGTCTTCACCCGTAGAAGATCGGTAGTGGACACCGATGAACCTTAGTGAAGAGGACTTGGGGAGTGGACATAGACCAAGTTATGACCAAACCACTATAAATTGTGAGTATTCTCTCTTTGTTTATTTTCAAGATTCACTAGCTAAATCAAAATCTTTCGATCTTAAGTTTGATTCACTCACATATTCAAATTTAGAGAAATGCTTCTGATCTCGGTTTTACTTTGAATGAAAGTTTTATTTAAATTAAAATTTTAACAATTGCACTAATTCACCACCCCAAAAAAACCCCCTTCAACCACTCCACGCGCCCCCCCCCCCCTCCTGCTCTCCCCTCTTAGTGCCAATTGATCGTAACAATAATAATATTGTAGATCTATTGATGAAGCTATTATATTTAAGCAAGGGTTTGACGAAGATCAGATATGTAGGTGATTGACTTAAGGTCAAGTGAAAGATTACTTGTTACAAGTGTCCTACAAACCAATCAAGGTGACATGCTGCACTATCCTTTTGCATATTATTATTATTGGAATTTTTCACACTTTATGTTGTCTATTGCATATATTGTGATGTCCTTAGATCAGTGTAATGGGCATTGGATTATGATAAGATCATGATAATTAGACCAATTCACCTTTTAAAACAAACCCTATATAATCTTGATCACAAATTACTCGAGAAGAGCATCTAGATAACCAGATGGACTAGTGTACTATGTACTTATCCATATGATAGACATAGCTAGTCTCATAGCTGCTTGTGTGGGGACACTAAGGGTATAATATAAGTATTCATTAAAGAATAAGTTCGTTGATTGATCTGCTTATAGAATATTGGATAGTTAATGAAACTTGATATTAGACAATGATTTCATAGCAGTTGTGTATCTGGTCCTTAGACATGAGATACCAAAGATATCTTATTTGAGTACTCCTTTTCTTGATGCTGAACTTATAGGTCTAGAAGTTTCAAATTTAGTACAATCGATTATCAAGATTGGTAACCAACTTTGCGAAGGCAATTGAGTGTCTATAGAGGATCCTACTCAACGCATTATGAGAGAAATACCACGTGTATTCTTAGGCAAATCCTTGGCTTAGGTCATTCAAATTGAGAGAGAAGGAGTTCTCCGGGAGAATCCGATTAGAGCGAGATTAAGATGGATTTCGTATTAGGCCTGACAATATTATGCCCGATATACAATCTTTATGATATTATATGGATGAGGGATTATAGATACATGGTAATGATAGAACTGCATCAAATTCTATTATGGATGGAGATGAAAAAGAGGTATAAACAATCACTTCGAGGGGATCTGCCTCCTAAGATTTTTACCTATTAGCTAAAACAAGACTTATTCATTCATTTATTCATGAAAGAGTTTACACCATTATTTATAGTGTGCTACTAAGAGTCACTCTAAGCTTGGACTCGTAGTCCCACTAAACTTGGACACTTAGCTAATTGATAGACTCCTAACTAAAAAGAAAAATGGACTTCATCCTAACTGAAGATAATAACTAATAACTAACTTGATTGGGCTCACCCAACCTATAACTGACTCAACTTAAATTAATTATGAACCGATGGACTTGACCCTGTTAGGGTCCTATCAGACCCGTCCTCTTCAAATTAGCCTTGTCCTTAAGGCTGAGTAGCATCAAACTTTGGGAGTACTTTGGTCCAGGATATTTGGCATACATCACAACCTTATGATCAATTAAATATGGTGTCCACTTGGTGTAAGTAACGGGTCGACCTTCTGGTACTATAGTCATTGTAGTCTTCTAAGGGACCTTTTCCATCCGGTGGTTACTAGCAGTTGTGATCTTGCTTCCACATCTTCTTTTGAGGATCACTTGCTTTCCATTAATGAAAAATTTCATAATCAGTTTAGAAAGATTCCAAGTGACATCACCCAATGTTGAGAGCCATTCAATTCCAAGCACTATTTCAAAGTTCTCTAACGGTATCAGAAAGAAATCCACCTATAGTTCTTGGCCCTGTACTATCAATTTAGTTTTTGAGTACTTATTATTACAAGTTAGAACTCATCCATCAACAACCTTAACTTTAAATTTGTCACACTCTTTAATATGATAGGCCAATCGATCAACAAGCTTTCTATCCATGAAATTATTAGTGTTGCTAGTATCGATTAAAATAGTAACAGGTTGTTGTTTCAAAATTCCTTTAATTTTCTTGATTTATGGGTTAGAGTAGCTAGCTAATGCATGCACTATATGTATGATAGGTCAAATACCTTTATCAAAATTCATACCTTCTTGATCAGAGTCTACATCATTATTTTCTGGTTCCTTCTTAATTGGTTCAATCATCAAAAGATGGCCTTGTTTACATCAATGTCTTTTACTCCACTTTTCATCACAATGCTAGTATAAAACTTTTGCTAATCTTTCCTGGAGCTCTTCTCTAGTAAGTCTTCAAGGTTTTTGAGTGGAGGGAGGTGGGGCTATCGGCTTGCTTATTGCTAGTTGGTTTATGTATTTATTTTTGCGATTGTCTCTGTTGAGCTTTTCTTTATGTATGTGAGCAAATGATATGGAAGCCATCACGATACGGGGTTGGCAAGCCTTAACTTCGTACCAAATCTCCAGATTAAACCCTTTAATAAATATTCCTTGTAGTTGTTTTTCGGACCAATCTCAAGTTTGATTTAAGAGGCACTCAAATATGCTATGGTACTCCTGTACAGTGGAAGTCTGACAGATTTATATCTATGTTCTTATACTCTGATGGTCCAAAGCGAATCAAAAGCCCACTTTTGAATTTCTCCCATGAGAGTTCTTCACGAGTGTGTTCGTACCAATCGTACTACTGCATCGCGTCTCCTTCAAGTTGAATAGAGGATATCTCCACCTTGGATTCCTCCGGAGTCTTATGAAAATGAAAAAAAAATTTAGCACGTGAGATCCAACCAATTGGGTCTTCGTATTCTCATCTAGGAAACTCCACCTTCATGTGTGGGTATCATATATCCTGCCCATGATCACACTTTTCATATCGATCTTCTTGAGATTGGAACTTTCACCATGTTGAGTTTTGTTGAGGCTCTCTGATCAATTTCTTCTAAATTCATGAAGTTCTTATAATCTGTCTTCTATATGGGCCTCGAAGGCTTTAAACCTTATATCCAGTGCATCATCGGTAACCATCGCGTAGTATTGTAGATCAATAATATTCAGTTCTCTTTTCTATTATCGAGTCAAGGACATGAGTTTGCATCGTAGATATAGTATGACTTGGCCACAACAAGATTACCAGTGTAGGAATCACCAATATGCTGAATAGGCTGATTAGAGATGGTGGAGGTTGATGGCAATAGTGGCAGCAAGAGGATGAGCATGAGTGGCTACGATCTTGAGATTAATGGCAGTAGCGATAGTAAGGTGATGAGAGAGGGTGGCTGCAACGATGTTGTAAGATTATCGAGGGATATGTATCAGTGGTAATGATAGCTAAGGAGAGTAACGGAGGTGTCACCGACGAGCAATACTGAAGGAAGCAGAGGAGGAGCAGCGGTCAAGGAGGAAGTGACTGGTGGCGGTATGAGGGCTGTAGCAACTGTTGAGAGGTGGCAACATGGTTGGGTAGCAATGGTGAGGGAGGACTACAATAGAGGGGAGAAGGAGGGCAGTGGCTATTGCTGATGGTGGATAGAAAATTACCGCGGAGAGCAAGGGAAGGTAGAGGGCAACAACAGTAGCAACAAAGGCTGCAGTAGGGGATTTGCGCTGCTGGAGGATGATGGGGGTGAGAAGCAGTGGAGGATGCAAGGGAGGAAATGGGTAGAGGCAGCAAGCGGTAGGGGAGCAGCAACGTTGCTGGTGTGGGTGGAGGAGAAGGTAATAGCATCGATGGCGGTGACTATGTGGGCTGCAGGGGGAGATGGGGAAGAGTAGCGGGCATGTTGGCAGCAAGGGAGGACGACGATAGTGTGGGCTACCAGCGGTTGATGGGGTAGGAAGCAGAGGAGAAGTAGAGGAGGTAGCGATGGCAATGCTATTGTATGTGGCAACCTGTAGCAAATGGGAGCGGTGACAACAGCGACAGGGGAGGAGTAGACGACAAGGGAGGGACAACAATGAGTTGTAGCAATGATAGCTGCGGTAGGGGACGACGATACAACTGCATGGCAGCGGCATCAGCATTTGGAGCGGTTGAGGTTGCGTTAGAGGGAAGCAGTGGAGGCAGGCGGTGGGCACTGAAGAGGAGGCGAGGAACGGGTAGCCCCACAACATCGTTGATCTCAGATGGAACTAAAGGCAACATATGAGAGCAGCAACAGTAGCGGTAGCAATGGTAGGGGAGGAAGAGGGTCCAACGAGGGGTGGCTATGGTGGTTGGGAAGAGAAGGAAGAGGACAGCGATGAGGGTCTGGCGATCACTAGCTATGCGCTGCCGAGGGCTAGCTGACGATAGTGGTAGGGAGGAGAAGAAGATGGTGGCTAAGCAGCGGTAGTGGTAGTGGCATATGTTAGGACTCTAGCTTAGGGAGTCCTAATTTAGTTTCATTAAAGAGAGTAATTATATAAATCCTAAGGGCATTCATGTAAATCCTAAGGGTATTCATGTAAATTCTATCTAGCTAACCCCTAATAAAGAAGCAAGGAGGTCGGCTAGGTTAGGATTAGATGGAAGGAAGATATTTTAAGGAAAGAGTAGAATTCATGTCACTCTAATTAACCACCCCTTATCCTAGTTAAAGAAGCATTGGTTGAGGAAGGGTTAAGTTAGAATAGGATTAAAATTAGTTTGGAGATTGCTTCTTAGAGTTAGAGTTGGAGTTGTTGGAAGTAGGAGTTGCTTCTTAAAGTTAAAGTAGGAGTTGCTTCTTAGAGTTAGAGTAGGAGTTGTTAGGAGTAGGAGTCTTAATTAGGAATCCTTTTAGGAGTCAGGGTTTAGAACCCCTATTGATAGCTTTGTATTCTCTCGTCTTTCATCATGAATAGATAAATCTTTCTTTAACCAATAGCTTAAGTACTAAGGAGGGAGGAACCCCTATAGAGTTCCAAGGAGGTCGATCCCCTATAGAGATCACCCCAAGTTTTGAATCCACAAGAATTCTAACACTTGATATCAGAGGAATGTTCTTGGCATCTAGCTACCCTTCCACAACCATCCATCAGCTCTCCACAGCCATCCAAAGTAATTCTCACAATTGCTTGAAGATCGTCATTGAATTCCGTCGTCATCTCCACCACCGTAGATCATCCCTTGATCCACTTATGAATTACAACAGGTTCTGGTTTTCTAACTTACTACTATTTTAATTTAGTTATCCTTAATCCAAAAATAAAATAAAAAATATTATTCCCATATTACTACATAAACTTTTCATCATAAAGTTTCTATCTTTATGACAAAAGTTACATCGTAGAATTTTAGCCGCACACCCTTTACTATTTGAATTGCTATTGCATTTTTATTGATCAAATTTCTATAAAATTTCTACCATGGCTTTATAATTTCCTATCCTCAGATCTTCCTTTGGTTTTGTTAAAAAATCATCAAGATAACCTACTCATCTTTTATGTCCAAGCTGCTATAGTTTAGATATAAAAATCTACTACAGTCCCTTCTCGTGATCTTCGATTTTGTCAAATCTTTGTCTTTCTTCTTCTTCTTAACCCGCCGAAACCCAACGAACTTGCTGCCACCACCTAAGATGTCTTTAGGACATCCATTTAGACTTAAGACGTGATAGGACTCCAATAGGGTTAAGTTCTAATCTCCCTAGAAGTAGTCAATAAAACCCTACTAGATTGTAATAAAGCCACTCCTATCTTATAAAGGAGTATGGCTAGGGTTTAGATTAGCCCTTAGGGCTTAGTGGCCACCACCTCCCTTACTGGGTTGGTCGGTCAGAGTTTTCCCCTACTTAGGTCGACTATAGAGCCAACCTAGCTGCCCCCTATTCCTATTAAGGCAGGTCGGCTATAGGAGGGGCAAAGGGATAATTTTACTTAGGCAAGCACCCCCTTAGGCTAGGGTTTTGATCCCTATTTAAAGATGTAGCTACCCCTCCTATTGAATCAAGCAATTATCAATTTTATTTTATTCTTGTGCCGAGTCTAGGAGGGCGGAGCCCCTATAGCGTTCCAAGAATTAATCCCCCTTAAGGATCAAAATCTATAGAGCTCCTTCTGGGGTTCTATCAAGATGCAACCCTCATAACCTATTTTTTTTACCTAAACAACACCCTAACGATGCAGAATTCTGTAGCACTACCTTTCAATATTTTTTGTTGCACCCATATTTGATCCGTACTAAAATTGTTGTTGCCAGCCACATCACCTTTAGAGCATCCCTCTAGCTTTAAGACACAGCCATTGTAGCCTATTTTTTATTTCCATAGCCAACCCAAATCGTAGCCGAAACAGTGGTCTTCCACAACCACTGAACCTTCTACTGATCCTTATCGTCCATAGCTACCAACCCTTGCCAAACTGATTGCTACCATCAACAGCAACCCTGAGCCACCCTTTTAACCCTAAACCTCTATCATTGAAAACCCCTTACAGCCTCTGCAACAACCATAAACAACAGCATCAATAGCACCCTCTTTGCCGAAAAATTTGGCTGCACTACCTTTGGTACTACTTGCTGATCCACACCCAATTCCTACCAAACCTGTTGCTGTCATCAACAACAACCCTAACCTATTCCTTTAACCTTAAACCTCAACTGTTATACCACCTATATGACCCCTACAACAGCCCTAAATTATAGCCCTAGCAGCAACCAAAAATAGTAACTTTTCAGCCCTAAACCGTAGTCATCTATCCTTAATCCACCACCTCTTTTGGCTATCAATCCACCCAACCTTTTGATATTACTGACCCAATAACAAGAGAAGGATATTGACATCTCAGATCTAGAGGCACACATAATGGCATCTCAAGGTTCAATCGATGTCAAGTTGGAGGCGTTTGAATCATGCGTGGAGGACAGATTGCGCACCTTATTCGCCGAATTCAGATTGGGCCGATCTTCGAGCCCAACAAAATTTCAACAAAGTGCAAGTTTAGAGAGGCCTCTCAAAAAGAAAGAATGAGCTGCTGATATGAGGTAGCCACGTATGAGAGAGGACTTCCCTCGATAGGAAGAAGGAGATCCGATGGGATGGATTTCACGCGCTGAACATTACTTCTGTTATCACAAAACACCGGAGGATTCCATGGTGTACACCACTGTTATCCACCTTGAAGGAGCTATATAATGGTACAATTAGCTTGAATACAACTATGGGACTTTAACATGGATATAATTCAAGTATGCACTACTAAACCACTTTGGGCCGACCAAGAACAAGAACAAACAATTTACCAAGATCCGACAAACCTCCATGATCCAAGAATACCAAACCAGGTTTGAGGAATTATCTTACTTTGCTCATGATTGGTTTGACAGACAATTATTAGGGATGTTCATCGAAGGACTCAAGACAGAATTAGAGAGGTTAAAGCGCGATAGCCTCCCACCGTGAAGGCCACAGTCTCTTTCGCTTGAATCCAAGAGGAACGGCTGAACCAAGATGTTCGAAGGATAAGCACTACTCCTAGACCAGCAACATATAAACCTTCAGCACCCCCTGCTTCCAGTCATGCTTCGCTGCCAAAGAAATTGATGAGAGAAGAACTTCATGATAGATCGGCGAAGGGCCTTTGTTGGCATTGTAATGAACTTTGGACCCACAACCATCACTGTAAAAAAGGGAAGCTTTCTATGATAGAACCTATAGAAGAATATGAAGAAGATGACATTAAACCTAAGGAGGAGAACACGAAGGAGGACCTATAGTTGGCCGATTGCATGACTCACACTCTAGCCGGCTATGTAAACCTGCAAGTAATGAAAAATGAAGAATCTTTTAAGCAGTAGTCAGTCATCATCCTCATCAAGACCAGGAGCCCTAATGACCTTATAAATGGTAAAGTAAAGCAAGTGACCTTACATGGGAAATGTGGGAGTGAAGAAAAGACACAATGCTTGGAGAAGTTTGCTACCTCCACCGAACCTAGTCGATTTCATTCTACTAGACTGCACGACCTTCGTATGCTGATCTTATAGGAGGAACCACCAGTATATATTCGGCTCTATTGTTGTCCACATCCTCAGAGGGTCGAAGCTAAAAGGATTATCCAGGAGATGTAGGAGACACAAATCATTCGGCCATGACCTTCTATTGTATCTCTAAAAGCTTTGCCTCTTTGTCTGCAGGGATAAGCTCTTCCTGAAGTGCCACATCTAGCTGAACCAGCTATGGCTTTTGATGCAACACTCCCAGATCTCGGGCTACTTCCACTACCTCTCCCAAGAGAGGTAGATAGTTCTGTATCTACTGTCACGGGCTTAGTTGATTTTGCCTAAGCCATGCGACACCCATGCGTGTTCGTCCGCAAAGGTCAGCCCTCCCCGAGATCTCCTAGAGTCCCATAGACTTATAAAAAGAGAAAATGGGTCAGAAGAAGCAATTCTCACTGGATCCACAAGCAACTGCTCAAGAAAATAGTTTATAAAGCCAAAATACAAATTACACCCATGGACATTACAAACTCAGAGAGGTTACACACAAAGGATAATGGTCCATTATAGATCGAAGTCCCCACAAGTACTTATAAGACACACTTGTATTTACAAGCCAAACTTGGCCATAAAGCAAATCAAACTAGGGCTGCTAAGCCTACTGCAAGCCCACTTCTTGTTGTACAAGATATGTACCTAAACCGAAGGACACGGACAAATATGAGCATTTCATCGAACACCTTGTTTACATTGTTGTCCGTGACATTCTCCCCCACTTATTCCTTCGACGTCCTCGTCGAAGCCACTGTAGACGCTGCATCTCCTCGCATTCTGCTGAATCTTTAATCTTCTGCTTTGGCTGCAACATGCCCCTTTGGCTCCTAGCCGCTCTCCGCCGCTGTTGTTGAGTAGTCGAACTCTAATCCGCCATGCTGCTTCAACTCACCAATGACTGAATCTGGTGTGGGGTTGGCTGAGTTGTGCTGATCCTTGTTGGTTCTCGCGGATCCCTCTGATGAAGGAAAAGACCTGCCTTATTATGTGCCAGTATCGCAGTATACTCATATTGCTTGAACTGGGTAGATGCTTGTTGGAGCTTTAACGAGCATCGCCTCACAGACTTTGAAGTTTTTAAGGTCCTTTCTCCATAATGTTTGCCCATTGAACCTTCTTCCACTGTTAGTTGTCACTTCCAAGTATGTTCGTATCACTCCCTCTTAGTCAATTGGGAAATGAAGTGGAAAAACTACTCTCAGTAGTACTGGTCACCAACGGTGAGGATTTGACAACCATTATCTTCCATAAGCTTTCTTTGAAGGGTCACTGAACTTGTGCAGAGCTCCCCTGCTTGGATAAGTAAGAGAACTGGGATACTTAACTTCACCCATTCTCTTCGTAGTTGAGAAGGTAAGGTTACTTGACTAAGCTTACCTCCTCGAGTTAAGAGAATTGGGGTACTCGGTTTCGCCCATTCTTTCGAGTTGAGAAGGCAAAGGTTACTCGATTTCGCCTGCCTCCTCGAGTTTGTACTTCATGCATTGAGCTAGTTACTAACATTCGCCTGCTCTTTGCTCACACTTCTGAAGCACTTGAAGTGGTTGCATTCCTTGTGTTGGGTTAGCTACTGTGATTCACCTTCCCACTGCCATTGAACTTCTGGAATACAAGAAGTTTTACCCGAAAAGTGTAAAAAGTTTACCCCAACTTGGAGTCCCCCAACTTGGAGTAAGTCTTTGATAGATCTGGTCGCCTTGGGAATTGTACCGTCTTCTCCATCACCTTTGTCGCCTACTCCTCTTGAGTAGAAAGGTACAGTACTATGTACTGCCTACTTTGTTCCTTGGTTGAGCACTCCTGCATCAACCCGAAATCCCTTAATTTTGGCTATCTTGATGAGAAGCCCATCGACATCGGTCTTATGAAGTTTCTTGGCCTTTGCCCTTCTGCCTTGTCTTGGTACTTGGAGTTTGCCTTTGCATTCTCCATCTCCTCGGCCCCTTATACGACCAATACTCTCCCTTCATGAGAGCAAGGGATCGATGACTCCACGAAAGTCCCGCTTCTGCGGTACCATGGTGCTGCCAAGCCCATAGCACTACTATCCGTTATCTTGCATCTTAATCCCTTCCTTCGCGATCGGTAGATCTGCCTCTATGGCACTGTGGAGCTCCTCCGAGTCCACCTCCTCTCTAACCAACACTTTTCTTTTGGGTAGCTGAGCCCAGCTGGACTCATCGTCGCTTCCTCGCCCCTTTCGACCACCTGCTTCGACACCACTGTGTCCTCCTAGCAGTTCTCCTTGGTTGATGGAAAGACAGACTACAACTCTCATGCATGGCCTCCGCCATCTTATTGCAAGGCTCGCGCCGATTCTGTTCTCCTTAGCTTGGTAGCAACGTTCACTTACTCGGCCTTGTCCTTTGACTTGCCGGGCTCCCTTAAGCGAATGTGAGCACTGAAGCAGTCCAACTCTCCAGCTGCTCCGATTATACCTTAGTATAATCAAGTCCCCTCCATGGGACTCACTGGTACTTACAATCTGACTACTCCCTCGGTGGTACACAGCCCCCATATGCTGACGACCAAGGCTTTCATCTAATGCAAGCTTCGATGCATATACACGGAAGACCGCCTGATGTGGCATTCACTCCTTGAATCCACAGCCCTTCTTGCCGTTGCATTGTTCACCGAAGTGGAGCTCCCAGCAGCTCCTGATCATTCACATGATCACGTCCCCCTCCATGGGACTCACTGGTACTTGCACTTGGACTTCTTCCTTGGTGGTATACAGCCCCCATATGCTGATGACTAAGGCTTTCATCCAATGCAAGCTTCGATGCACACACGAAGACCCGCCTCTGCGGTACTACGATATTCACTCCTTAAATCCATAGCCCTTCTTCTTGTTGTGTCGTACACCAAAGTGGAGCTCCCAGTAACTCCTGATTATACCTCTACATGATCTTTGTCCCTCACGGGACAAGATTGCCTGTATTGCACTGCCACAAACTATTCCACCACGATCTGTTGCACCATGTCGCCTCCTGGTGACATCTCAATTGTATATAGATTCTCGTGTGATGAACTCGGACTACGACTACTCCACGTGTGGCCTCTACCAACACATCATAGGACCTCCGCCATCTCCGATTTTTAGTTCGCTCCCTTAGAAATTCCCCTTCGTCCACCCACTCTTGGGTTACACCTGGACGAAGCATAGCTCTAGGATAGTCTGTCGCCTAGTAGCTCCTGAAGTCCCCTGACTTCGCTAGAGTTGGTGCACCATTGTCTGGATCTTGGGCCTCTATCCCCTACCAGCACAATCTTGCTATGCACCTCTTGTTCCTGACAACTTGAATGGCAACACTATGGTATATTCTTCAAGAGTACCTACCTCTGCATCCTCTTGCCCCGTACTAAGGTCTCATGATCCCAACTTTGCCTCCGCAAGTTGAATCACCTTAGTTACTCCATCAAATGCATCTCTGAGATAGCTTGTATGTGCCTTGAAGCTCCCTTCATCTTTGGCACCATACAAATCAAGTATGTCCCATCAGAATGAAGAACCCATGGAACGACATGATCCCACTCTTGTCTCTACAAGAGTTCATGCCCTTGACCTCTGTCAAAGGAAAGCTCTGTGCCTTCGCTCCATGTTCCATCTTCTATGTCGACTCCCTTCATGTGACTTGGATACTTCACCGAGTTCCACCCAAGTCGCTCTGCTCCTCGATTTGCATTGAGTTGATAGTGGCCCTCATGTCCACCATTCCACGGGTCAGCCCTCTGTTGAGTTCGATTTCTGCATCGACTCTAAGTGTGCCTTCATATGATGTTGCCTTGGATTGCTCCCACTTGATCTCGAAATGTATCCACCAATGCATTACCTCCTTCGAGATCATACAACAACTCTTCGTCGCTCACTCGGTCTGTTAAGCTTTATGGAGATATAGCCTTGAGGAACTCTTCCTCAATATGTGCAGTCTGTTGCACATGATTCTCCCACTAGAGAACTAGGACTTATCCCTCCTGGATATCTGTCCTACTAGAGCAACTTTTCTCTTTACATACTTCCCACTGGAAGTTTCGAAGACCATCATCCCCTTTGGACTACTCCATCTTGCTGAACTTGTGCCTTGTTCTACCCCTGCAGATGTACTTGCTATATTACGACCCTTCTCCAATACAGTCTCCACTGCACCCTTCAAGGTCTAGCAACATGTTGAACTTGTTACACATTTCAGCCGCCTACGGACATATCCTTTCCATGTCGAAGAGAAAGTTCTGATGCTCCATGGCGCCGAGTTCTAATCGCGCCTTGGGATGGCCATGAACACTCCATAATCTATGTACAAGCCCTTGCATGAGTTCTGAATCCTTCGAGTTAGCAATTCCCCTTACCTCTGTGAGCTTTGCATAACTCTTTCGGTCGTTACACAACACCTCCCACCTTGCACGGTCTCATCTTCACTAAGCGCCTTGCTTTGCCCGGAGCACCATCAAGTTTGGTTGCCAACGTCGAGTTATAGCTCGAACTCAACTATCACAATCTTTATGTGCTACGCATTCTTCTTCGCTTGCTTGTCCTCATGGTGCCTCTCGCGCAAAGGAGTTGGCGATTCCTTGAATGGCAAACCTGGATGCTCGCTCCTCTAAGCAACTCCTTTCTCTATATCTCAATGTCCATTTCCCCCAAACGATTGTGCGTGCTGGCTATCCTCCATACAGCCTAGCTAGGTATGACAAGTGTTTCTGCGTGTGCTTGTCCTGCTCTGATACCACATCATCACGGGCTTAGCTGATTTTGCCTAAGCCGTGCGGCACCCATGTGTGTCCATCCGCAAAGGTCAGCCCTCCTCGAGATCTCCTAAAGTCCCATAGACTTACAAAAAGAGAAAACGGGCCAGAAGAAGCAATTTCCACGGGATCCACAAGCAATTGCTCAAGAAAATACTTTATAAAGCCAAAATACAAATTACACCCATGGACATTACAAACTCAGAAAGGTTGCACACAAAGGATACTGGTCCATTACAGACCGAAGTTCCCAGAAGTGTTTATAAGACACACTTGTATTTACAAGCCAAACTTGGCCAGAAAGCAAATCAAACTAGGGCTGCTAAGCCTACTGTAAGCCCGCTTCTTGTTATATAAGATATGTACCTAAACCGAAAGACACGGACAAATACAAGCATTTCATCGAATACCTTGTTTATATTGTTGTCTGTGACACTACGGCCATGACCTTCCCTTGCATGGACAACAATGTAAATAAGGTGTTCGATGAAATGCTCATGTTTGTCTATGTCCATCGGTTTGTGTACATACTTTATATAGCAAGTAGCAGGCTTGCAGTAGGATTAGCAGCCTTAGTTTGGTTTACTTTGCTTATAAATACGAGTGTGTCTTGTAAGTACTTGTGGGGACCTCGGTCTGTAAGGGACCATTATCCTTTGTGTGTAATATTTCTAAGTTGTAATGTCCATGGGTGTAATTTCTATTGGCTTTCTAATTTGTTTGCTTGAGCAGTTGCTTGTTGATCCTGTTGGAATTACTTCTCTAACCCATTTTCTCTTTTGTAAGTCTAAGGGACCTTAGGAGATCTCGAGGAAGGCTGACCTTTGTGGACAGACACGCATAGGTGCCTGTCACGCCCCTCCAATATATCGACAATATTTAAAATTTTCCTCACAACTAATCCAGGATCTAAACACACATTTTGATGTCACTAAGAAAACATTCAGATCAAATTTTCACCTCTATAGTCTACAAATTCATCACCCTGTGCAGTTCATAAACATACCACGCATCACTCGATAATTCATATAATCTGAACTCAACTCTTCAAAATAATAACCACACATAAACTCATAAGTGGGGAAGTCTATGCAGTCACCAAATCAACGATTACCATAAATTCATATCATTACATGAATTTAACTTAACATTCCAAAATCCTATACATGAGGGATCCTTTGTCTTACACAAAATCTACAGGTTTAGATTCATCGTCACATTTCATAAGATGCAAAGTAGCTTACACAACAAAAACACATATGCTAACAAAGATCTGCCCAAAATCTTCTAAACTTTCCACCGCCTCAGCCCAATCTTAACAATTAAGCAAGTGATACGCTATCCTGAAAAATTTATCAACAAACGGGGTGAGCATAAGGAGCTCAGCAAGTGACTAACATATCCATATCAAAATAATACAATTTCCAAAGGGATACAGTTTCAAATTACAAGGCAGAATATACGATTTCGTAGACGTAATATCGTTAGGAGCAGAAACATAATTGTCTTTTCAATCTTACATATTTGGTTCCTGACAGATGGGGCATAGAGTAATTGGAGCATCTCAATAACAAAGGAAACATATCGGAGCTTATCAGTGGCATACGAAATGTTACGAGCATATCAACGGCATATGGAATATTTCGAAGCAAAATCATTAGTGAATGAAGCATTTCAGAGCATATCAAAAACAAATATCGTACAGAAGCTCAAACGTCGTCCTTGACGTCGTAATCATATCATTCTTATCCAGAGCATGAGCGAAACAACTCACCAAAACTCGGATGTCATATCAAACATATAGAAGGTGTAGTGGGATCTCAATCAGAATGTGATCCATCCATTTCTGAATGACCACCTGACAAATGTCTCCCACGTCTGGGAGCTCCATCCACCCACGTCTAGGTGAAGTCAGAGGGGGCCGACAGAGCATCGCAGGCTCTAAGTACATACCCTTTACCATTTCTGGCAAAGGTCCAGAATATCCCACAGAGCGGGACCCCACATAGCGGGCAATAAGTGCATACCCTTTACCATTTCTGGCAAAGGTCCAGACAATCCCACACACCAGAGTACAAGAGGGCAGTTTTAACAATAAGTAGCATATGTCGGAAACACACGCGGAACAACAAAACATGCATGTGCCTTTTCGAGACAATACGAAACAAAGAATAAATCTCTCATAAATGTATTCAGATTTGGAATGAAATGAAAACAAGAGTGTACATGGATTCCAAGCAATCATATTTAGCTCAATTCCAATAAGAAGGTTAGACGAATTCAATATCCAAAGGAATGGAACAGAATACGCGAAATCGACCAAAGCTCGATTTCGGACAGAATTCCAGTGGCACAGCAAACAAATATTTCAGAATATCAATTATGCTCCAATACCCATAAGAAAGCTATGGTCGAACCATATATCAATCTATATTTTGATGGAACAAATTTCGTATGAAACAGGGTTCCCAACACGGAGTTACTTTTGATTTGGTAACCCAAGGGCAAAAACACAATCACTGTTTTGCAGAATTTATAGGGTCGGATTCAACAGATAATAGGGTAGGCAATTGAATTCCAAAATTTTCAAACTATATGTCAAAAGAAATATTTTTAAGTCTAGTTTCAAATAAAATCAGTTTGGTATAAATCAGAATTTTCAACAGGGAGTTATAGGCATTTTAGTATTGACAGGTCAGAAATCTTGAACCCTGTTTTACAGCATCTATATGCTCATTTGAAACAGATGTTTGGTTAAGTATTCGGTGTCCAAAATCTACAAAATTAGTGTCAAAAGGAAGATATAAGAGTCTAATTTCAAACAAAATAGATCCTGCCTGAATTCACATTTTGTACTGAAACTTGTAGCTGAAACAGTGTATAGGGGTCAGTTTACCAAAAAACTTCAGAATCCATGGTTCTATGTCCAAAGAGAGACATATCAGTTTCTAAATAGAAATCCTTCAATTTATTTTGAATCTACATAAAAACAGAGACTAAAGATTCTGTAGGATGGGGTTAGAACACTTGCCTTTGATAATTTTGACCCTAAGTGAAAAGATTTGAGCAAGAACCCTTAAAGCCCCAATTTTCTTCTTCTTCTTCTTCTTTTTCTTTCTTTCTTTCTTTCTTTTTTTTTTTCCCTGATCATCCACGCAGCTGCCTTCTCTGCTTCCTTAAGAACGAAGGCAGAGAGGCTTAAATGGTGGAATTTGTCATTTTATATATTTTGTAATTTAGTCCTTGCATTTAGTACATTTAGGATTAGGTCCTCAGGGTTTACATATAGGTCCTCAGATTCTTTCTTTTTTTTTTTTTTTGAACAGATCACCCAAATCTTACAAATAAGTTACCTATGATTCATACTCTATTTTTTTTGTCAATTTAAAATGAATGCTTACATTATCACCAGAAATTTATACGAAAATTCGGAAATGAGGGGTGTTACACTCTCCCCCCCTTAAAAGAAAAATTTAGTCCTCTAAATTTATCGTACCTCTATTGATGAAAAGACTAGGATACACCTTTTTCATTTCCTCCTCTAGCTCCCAAGTTGTCTCCTCTCCAGAATGATGTCTCCAATTTACTTGAACCAGTGGGATGACCCGATTCCTTAGGACTTTTTCTTTCTTATCAACAATCTGAATAGGCTCTTCCACATAAGATAAATCTTTATCGATCTCCACCAGCTCATACTTAATGATGTGAGAAGGGTCATTTATATACTTTCTAATCATCGAGACATGAAATATATCATGGACATGGCACAATGCTGGTGGCAAGGCAATCAGATGCATGTAACCAACCCTCTCAAGAACCTCAAAAGGTCCAATAAATCGTGGGCTTAATTTTTCTTTCTTCCCAAACCTTATAATGCCTTTGGAAGGGGAGACTTTTAATACAAAATCTCCGATTTCAAACTCAATATCTCGTCTTCTATTGTCGGCATAACTCTTGTGATGACTCTGAGCAGTCTTTAACCTTTTCCTTATAACTTGAATTTTCTCGGTAGTTTCTTGTACCTTGTCCGCAATTTTCTCATCACCAACTTCCTCCCAACATATAGGTGTTATGCACTTTCGCCCATATAAAGCTTCATAAGGAGCCATCTGAATACTTGAATGATAACTATTATTATACGTGAACTCAACAAGTGAAATATCCTTATCCCATTCACCTTTCCAATCCATAACATAGGCTCTAAGCAAATCCTCAAGTGTTTGAATTGTTCTTTCCGACCATCGGAGGATGATATGCAGTACTAAACTTAACTTTAGTGCCCATCGACTCCTGCAATCTTCTCCAGAATCTAGAGAGAAATCTGGAGTCTCTATCAGAGATGATCTCCATTGGAATACCATGAAGTCTTACTATTTCATTGACATATAAATCTGCAAGTTTATCAAGCGAATAAGTCATATTAATCGGTAGGAAGTGTGCAGATTTTGTTAACCTATCAATGATAACCCAAATAGCATCATGCTTCCTAGAGGTTCTGGGTAATCCTGAAATAAAATCCATAGTAATATATCCCCATTTCCATTCAGGGATATCTAAAGGTTGCAACAACCCTCCAGGTCTTTGGTGTTCTACTTTGATTTGCTGACAAGTCAAACATTTTGAAACATACATTGCAATTTCCTTCTTCATGCCTTCCCACCAATAATGACTTTGAAGATCTCTATACATCTTAGTGCTCCCAGGATGTATGGTGTACTTTGAAGTATGACTTTCCTTTAGGATTTGATTCTTGATATCTGGTTCATTTGGTACACATACTCTCTCCCCAAATCTCAATAGGCCATCCTTTGAAACTTGAAATTGTGGCTTCAATTCCTTTTCTACTTCATTCCTCAAGTAGATTAAATGTGGATCTCGTAATTGTGCTTCCTTAATTTGTTGAATAAGATCAGATTGCACTTGAATGGAGGCCATCAATATCATCGAGTCTTGCTCTTTCCTCAAAGCTTTCAAATCAAAATTTTCTTCTAATAACTTCCATTGCTTCACAACCGGACTAGCCATAAAACTTGTAGATTTCCTACTAAGTGCATCACTACAACATTGGCTTTGCCGGGTGATAACGGATGGCACAATCATAATCCTTGAAGTTCTATCCATCTTCGCCTCATGTTTAACTCTTTCGAGTGAAAATATATTTTAAACTCTTGTGATCGGTGAAGATTTCAAACTATCGACCATACAAATAATGTCTCCAAATCTTTAGAGCAAAAATAATTGCGCTAACTCCAAATCATGAGTCGGATAATTCAATTCATAACCTTTAAGTTGCCTAGAAGCATAAGCAATTACTCTCCTTCCGCATCAAAACACATCCTAGGCCTTTTCTTGAAGCATCAAGATAAACTACAAATCCCTCACTACCACTTGGAATAGTGAGAATAGGGCACTAGTCAACCTTCTTTTAACTCTTGAAAACTTTGCTCACAATCATCACCCCATACAAATTTCATGTTCTTTTTAGTGAGTTTGGTGAGAGGTTGTGCAATTCGAGAGAATCCTCCACAAATCTCCTATAATATCCTGCCATGCCCAAGAAGCTTCTAACTTACATTTGTTGGTACTTCCCATTCAACTACTTCTATTTTCCTTGGATCAACAGATATACCCTTCCACGAAATCACATGGCCTAAGAAAGCAACTTCATTCAACCAAAATTCACATTTGCTGAACTTCATACAACTTCTTTTCTCTTAGTATGGACAACACATCTCTCAAGTGTTCCTCATGCTCCCGATTACTCTTTGAATACACCAATATGTCATCAATAAATACAATTACAGATATCCAAGAGTGGTTGAAATATCCTATTCATTAGTTCCATAAAAGCTGCAGGGCATTTGTCAAACCAAAAGGCATCACCAAGAATTCATAATGACCATATCGAGTTCGAAGTTTTTTTGAAATATCCTCCTCCTTGATCTTCAATCGATAGTAACGACCTCGGTCAATCTTAGAGAATATTTGTGCACCCTACAATTGATCAAACAAATCATCAATTCTAGGTATGGGATACTTATTTTTGATGGTCACCGATTCAACTGCCTATAATCAATACAAAGCCTCAATGTTCCATCCTTCTTCTTCACTAATAGTACCGGAGCACCCCATGGGGATACACTGGGTCGTATGAAACCCTTATCTAATAATTCTTGTATTTGCTTCTTTAACTCCTCTAGCTCGAGTGGTGCCATTCTGTAGGGAGGCTTATATATTGGGGTTGTTCTGGGACTAGATCAATAGCAAATTCACCCTCTCTATCTAGAGGTAAACCAGGCAAGTCATTTGGGAATACATCAGGAAATTCTTTGACCACTACAATTTCATCTAGGTGGGTTTCCTGATCTGAATGCTCCTTTACACATACCATATAACAAAAATAACCTTTCTGCATAAGACGATAAACTTGAAGTGCTGATATCAAGCAAGGAGGCAAATCATGCCTAAAGCCCTCAAAGAAAAATATAGGCTGATCTGGTATGCAGAAAGTAATTATTTTTTTGTAACAATCAATACTAGCGTGATGAGAAGATAACCAATCCATGCCAAGTATAATATCAAAGCCCTGGATCTCTAGGAGAATCAAATCAGCAAGGAGTTCGTGGTCTCCAATAGAGATCAAACAAGATGGGTAGACCAAGTTTGTTGCCAATAAATCTCCAACAGCAGTTGTTACATATAACATATAATCGAGGGGTTTAGGTAGAATATCCAAGTGACAAGCAAAGTATTGTGAAACAAACGATAAGTTGGAGCCGGATCAAACAAAACTTTTGCATTTCTTTTAGAAACATAAAGAATACCTTCCACCACTGATTTGGAAGCCTTAGAATCTTGTTCGGATAGTGTACACTCTAGCATGGGTGAGGGTCTAGGAGACAGTGGCTCTTTCTTCCTTTTCGGGCAATCTTTTAATTGATGATCTAGCTTTCCACAACCAAAACATGCTCCAGTCACCAAAACACCGACTTGTTTCATGATTTAATCCACATTTTGCACATAACGTCCTCCCCAATGGTTTCCTTTTCTCAAATCCAAATGTCTTAAACCTCTTGTTACTAGCTTCATATTCATTTTCTCTCCTGTTGCCAAGAATTTGTCCCTTTTGTTCTTGCCAATGATTTCTTGAATTTCCTCCATGTCTCTTTCAATTTTCAAAGCTCTTTCTAGTATCAGATATGTTCGTAATTTTAAAGTCGACATTGCTTCTTATTGCTGGTCGTAATCCCTTTCAAACCTTCTTGCTTTTCTAGATTCATCATCATGTGTGGCAAACCCGAGAGCTCGGTGAATTTAGATTCATACTTTGTAATCATACTTCCTGGATAAGATTCAAGAACTCCAATTCTTTCGCTCTCTCATACAATCTGAAAAATATTTATCGTTAAACTTTTCTTGGAATAACTTCCATGTCATTGGCTCATGTTTGATTTCAGACATCCTCTTAATCATTCTCCACCGTGTTCACTTCTCCTTCCAAAGACAAAGGTGGCAAGAAAAACCTTCGATCATCGTGGTAATTTAAAGCATCAAATATTTTCTCTCTCGCATCATCTATCGCTCGCCACCATTGGATCGACTCACCACTAAAACGGGAGGACTAAGCTTTAAACTCCAATTCCCAACCCCGTCTGGTTTGATGTCTCTGTTCCATCATTACTTCCTTGATGGACAGGTTGTTGTTGTTGTTGCATCACTTGTGCCATAGTCTCCAAAGTCCGCATGATACCACTCAATTGATCAGCAGTAGATGCAATAGGAGAACCAGACGATCTCGTCATCCTCGCTTCCTAAAACATCAAAAAACATTTTCTTTGATCAATCTCTAAATGATAGTCAATAAACCTCAAAAAGAGAATATTCTTAGTGATTCTCAAATCATGCTCTGATACCACCTCTGTCACGCCCCTCCAATATAACGACAATATTTAAAATTTTCCTCACAACTAATCCAGGATCCAAACACACATTTTGAGGTCACTAAGAAAACATTCAGATCAAATTTTCACCTCTATAGTCTACAAATTCATCACCCTGTGCAGTTCATAAACATACCACGCATCACTCGATAATTCATATAATCTGAACTCAACTCTTTAAAATAATAACCACACATAAACTCATAAGTGGGGAAGTCTATGCAGTCACCAAATCAACGATTACCATAAATTCATATCATTACATGAATTTAACTTAACATTTCAAAATCCTATACATGAGGGATCCTTTGTCTTACACAAAATCCATAGGTTTAGATTCATCGTCACATTTCATAAGATGCAAAGTAGCTTATACAACAAAAACACATATGCTAACAAAGATCTGCCCAAAATCTTCTAAACTTTCCACCGCCTCAGCCCAATCTTAACAATTAAGCAAGCGATACGCTATCCTGAAAAATTTATCAACAAACGAGGTGAGCATAAGGAGCTCAGCAAGTGACTAACATATCCATATTAAAATAATACAATTTCCAAAGGGATACAGTTTCAAATTACAAGGCGAATATACGATTTCGTAGACATAATATCGTTAGGAGCAGAAACATAATTGTCTTTTCAATCTTACATATTTGGTTCTGACGATGGGACATAGAGTAATTGGAGCATCTCAAGAATAAAGGAAACATATCGGAGCTTATCGGTGGCATACGAAATGTTACGAGCATATCAACGGCATATGGAATATTTCAAGCAAAATCATCGATGAATGAAGCATTTGAGCATATCAAAACAAATATCGATGAAGCTCAAACATCGTCCTTGACGTCGCAATCATATCATTCTTATCCGAGCATGAGCGAAACAACTCACCAAAACTCGGATGTCATATCAAACATATAGAAGGTGTAGTGGGATCTCGAATGTGATCCATCCATTTCTGAATGACCACGACATATATCTCCCACGTCTGGGAGCTCCATCCACCCACGTCTAGGTGAAGTCGAGGGCAGAGCATCGCAGCTCTAAGCACATACCCTTTACCATTTCTAGCAAAGGTCCGAATATCCCAGAGCGGGACCCCACATAGCGGGCAATAAGCGCATACCCTTTACCATTTCGCAAAGGTCCGCACAATCCCACATACCAGTACAAGAGGCGGTTTAACAATAAGTAGCATATGTCGGAAACACACGCGGAACAACAAAACGTGCATGTGCCTTTTCGAGACAATACGAAACAAAGAACAAATCTCTCACAAATGTATTCAGATTTAGAATGAAATAAAAACAAGAGTGTACATGGATTCCAAGCAATCATATTTAGCTCAATTCCAATAAGAAGGTTAGACGAATTCAATATCCAAAGGAATGGAACAGAATCGACCAAAGCTCGATTTCGGACAGAATTCCAGTGGCACAGCAAACAAATATTTCAGAATATCAATTATGCTCCAAAACCCATAAGAAAGCTATGGTCGAACCATATATCAATCTATATTTTGATGGAACAAATTTCGTATGAAACAGGGTTCCCAACACGGAGTTACTTTTGATTTGGTAACCCAAGGGCAAAAACACAATCACTGTTTTCCAGAATTTATAGGGTCAGATTCAACAGATAATAGGGTAGGCAATTGAATTCCAAAATTTTCAAACTATATGTCAAAAGAAAGATTTTCAAGTCTAGTTTCAAATAAAATTGGTTTGGTACAAATCAGAATTTTTAACAGGGAGTTATAGGTATTTTAGTATTAACAGGTCAGAAATCTTGAACCCTGTTTTACAACGTCTATAGGCTCATTTGAAACAGATGGTTGGTTAAGTATTCAGTGTCCAAAATCTACAAAATCAGTGTCAAAAGGAAGATATAAGAGTCTAATTTCAAACAAAATAGTTCCTGCCTGAATTCACATTTTGTACTGAAACTTGTAGCTGAAACAGTGTATAGGGGTCAGTTTACCGAAAAACTTTAGAATTCATGGTTCTATGTCCAAAGAGAGACATATCAGTTTCTAAATAGAAATCCTTCAATTTATTTTGAATTCACATAAAAACAAAGACTAAAGATTCTGTAGGATGGGGTTAGAACACTTGTCTTTGATAATTTTGACCCTAAGTGAAAAGATTTGAGCAAGAACCCTTAAAGCCCCAATTTTCTTCTTCTTCTTCTTCTTCTTCTTCTTCTTCTTCTTCTTCTTCTTCTTCTTCTTCTTCTTTCTTTCTTTCTTTCTTTTTTTTTTCCCTGATCATCCACGCAGCTGCCTTCTCTGCTTCCTTAAGAATGAAGGCAGAGAGGCTTAAATGGTGGAATTTGTCATTTTATACATTTTGCAATTTAGTCCTTGTATTTAGTACATTTAGGATTAGGTCCTCAGGTTTTACATATAGGTCCTCAGATTCTTTTTTTTTTTTTTTGAACAGATCACCCAAATCTTACAAATAAGTTACCTCTGATTCATACTCTATTTCTTTTGTCAATTTAAAATGAATGCTTACATTATCACCAGAAATTTATACGAAAATTCGGAAATGAGGGGTGTTACAGTGCCGCACGGCTTAGACAAACTCAGCTAAGCCCCTGACATTGTGGTATCAAAGCAGGACAAGCATACGCAGAAACACTCGTCATACAAACGTGGGAGATCTAGCTGGGTTGTGTGGATGATAGCCAGCACACACAAATATTCAGGAGAAAACGAGCCAGAAGAAATAATTCTAACGAGATCCATAAGTAACTGCTCAAGCAAACACATTAGAAAGCCAAAACAAGTTACACCCATGGACATTATAACTCAGAAAGGTTACACACAAAGGATAATAGTCCATTATAGACTGAGGTCCCCACAAGTGCTTACAAGACACTTATATTTACAAGCAAAGTAAACTAAACTAAGGCTACTAATCCTATTGCAAGCCCGCTACTTATTGTAAAAGGTATATACCTAAACCAAAGGACACGGATAAATATGAGTATTTCATCGAACACCTTGTTTATATTATTGTCTGTGATATTCTCCCCCACTTATTCCTTCCACGTCCTCGTCAAAGCCACTATAGATGCTGCATCTCCTCGCATTTTGCTGAATCTTCAATCTTCTGCTTTGGTTGCAACATGCCCCTTTGGCTCCCAGCCACTCTTTGCTGCTGTTGTTGAGTAGTCAAACTCTGATCCGCCATGCTGCTTCAACTCACTAATAACTGAATCTGGTGTGGGGTTGGCTGAGTTGTGCTAATCCTTGTTGACTCTCGCAAATCCTTCTAATAAAGGAAAAGACCTACCTTATTATGTGCTAGTATCATAATATACTTATGTAGCTTGAACAGGATGGATGCTTGTTGGAACTTTAACGAGCATCACCTCGCAGACTTTAAGATTTTTAAGGTCCTTCCTCCATAATATTTGCCCATTGATCCTTCTTCCACGTTTAGTTGTCATTTTCAAGTAGGTTTGCATCACTCTCACTTTCGATTGGCATTCAATTGGGAAATGAAGCGGACAATCTACTCTCAGCAGTACCGATCACCAATGGTGAGGATTTGATAACTATTATCTTTTATAAGCTTTCTTTGAAGGGTCACTAAACTTATGCAGAGTTCCTCTGCTAGATAAGTAAGAGAACTGGGATACTCGACTTCACCCATTCTCTTAGTAATTGAGAAGTCAAGGTTACTTAGCTTCGCTTACCTTCTCGAGTTAAGGGAATTATGGTACTTACTTTTGCCCATTCTCTTAAGTTGAGAAGGCAAAGGTTACTCGATTTCGCCTGCCTCCTCGAGTTTATACTTCATGCGTTGAGCTGGTTACTAACATTCACCCGCTCTTTGCTCATACTTCTGAAGCACTTGAAGTGTTTACACTCCTTGCAGTAAGTTAGCTACTGTGATTCGCCTTCCCACTACCATTCAACTTCTGGAATGTAAGAAGTTTCGTTCGAAAAGAGCAAAAAGTTTACCCCAACTTGGAGTAAGTTTTTGATAGTTCTGGTTGCCTCTGGGATTGTACCGTCTTCTCCATCACCTTTGTCGCCTACTCTTTTGAGTAGGAAAGGTATAGTACCTCGTACTACCTACTTCGTTCCTTGGTCGAGCACTACTGCATTAACCAAAAGTCCCTCGCTTTCGGCTATCTTGATGAGAAGCCCATTGACACTGGTCTTATGAAGTTTCTTAGCCTCTGCCTTTTCGCACTGTCTTGGTACTTGGAGTTTACCTTTGCATACTCCACCTCCTCGACCCCTTTTATGACTAATGCACTCCCTCATTGAGAGTAAGGGATTGATGACTCCAAAAAGGTCCCGCCTCTGTGGTACCATGGTGCTGCCAAGCCCATAGCCCTACTATCCGTTACTTTGCATCTGCATCCCTTCCTTCGTGATCGGTAGATTTACCTCTGTGGCACTATGGTGCTCCTTCGAGTCTACCCCTTTTCTAATCGATGCTTTACTTTTGTTTGGGTAGCTGAGCCCCACTAGACTCGTCGTCGCTTCCTTACCCCTTTTGACCACCTGCTTCAACACCACTGTGTCCTCCTAGTAGTCCTCCTTGGTCAATGAAAAGATAGACTACAACTCTCATGTATGTCCTCCACCATCTTATTGCAGGGCTCGCACTAAGTCTGTTCTCCTTAGCTTCCTTGGTAACAATGTTCACTTACTCGGCTTTGTCCTCTGACTTGCTGGGCTCTCTTAAGTGAATGTGAGCACTGAAGTAGTCCAACTCTCCAGTCGCTCCGATCATACCTTTGTAAAGTCAAGTCCCCTCTATGGGACTCACTGGTACTTGCAATCTGACTTCTCCCTTAGTGGTACACACCCCCATATGCTGATGACCAAGGCTTTCATCTGATGCAAGCTGCGATGCATACACATGGAAGACCCACCTCTACGGTACTATAATATTCACACCTTGATTCCACAGCCCTTCTTGTCATTGCATTGTTCACTGAAGTGGAGCTCCCAACAGTTCTTGATCATTCACATGATTATGTCCCCCTCCATGGGACTCACTGGTACTTGCACTTGAACTTCTTCCTCAGTAGTATACAGCCCCCATATGCTGATGACTAAGGCTTTTATCCAATGTAAGCTCTGATGCACACACGAAGACCCGCCTCTGTAGTACCATGGCATTCACCCCTTAAATCCATAGCCCTTCTGCTTGTTGTGTCGTACACCAAAGTGAAGCTCCCAATAGCTCCTGATCATACCTCTACATAATCATGTCCCTCACGGGACACAACCACATGTGTTGCATTGCCACAAACTACTCCACCACGATCCACTGCACCATGTCACCTCCTGGTGACATCTCCATTGCATACAGATTCTTATGTGATGAACTCGGACTCCGACTTCTTCATGTGTGGCCTCTACCAACATATTGTAGGGCCTCTACCATCTTCAAATTTTAGTTCGCTCCCTTGGCAATTCACCTTCGTCCACCCACTCTTGGGTCATACCTGGATAAAGCATAGCTCTAGGACAGTCCGTCACCTAGTAGCTCATGAAGTCCCTCTTACTTCGCTAGAATTGGTGCACCATTGTCTGGATCCTGGGCCTCTATCCCCTACCAGCATAATTTTTACTATGCACCACTTATTCCTGATAACTCGAATGGCAACACTGTGGCATATTCTTCAAGATTACCTACCTCTATATCCTCTTTTCCCGTGCTAAGGTCACATGATCCCAACTTTGCCTCTACAAGTTGAATCACCTTAGTTACTCTATCAAATGCATCTCTAAGGTAACTTGCATGTGCCTCAAAGCTCCCTTTATCTTTAGCACAATGTAAGATTAGTCTACCCCGTCAGAATAAAGAACCCATGGAACCATATGATCCTACTCTTGCCTCTATAAGATTTCATGCCCTTTACCTCTGTCTAAGGAAAGCTCCGTGCCTCTGCTCCATGTTCTGTCTTCTATGTCAACTCCCTTCATGCGGCTTGGATACTTCACCAAGTTCCACCCAATTCGCTCTGCTCCTCGATTTGCATTGAGTTGATAGTGATCCTCGTATCCACCATTCTATGGGTCAGCCCTCCATTGAGTTCGATTTCTGCATTGACTCTAAGTGTGCCTTCATATAATATTACCTTGGATTGCTCCCCCACTTGATCTTGAAATGCATCCACTAATACATTATCTCATTCGAGATCATGTGATGACTCCTCGTCACTCGCTCGGTCTATTGAGCTTTGTGGAGCTATTGCCTTGAAGAACTCTTCCTCAATATATGCGGTCCGTTGCACATGATTTTGCCTCTAGAGAATTAGGACTTACCTCTCTTGGATATCTGTCATATTGGAGCAACTTTCCTCTTTGCATTCTACCCACTAGAAGTTTCGGAGACCACCATCCCCTTTAGACTACTCCGTCTTGCCAAACAACTTATGCCTTGTTTTGCCCTCACAAATGCACTTGCTAGATTACGACCCTTTGCCAATACAGTCCCCACTGTACCCTTCAAGGGCTTGTACAGAACTATCTACTACTCTTGGGAGAGGTAGTGGAAGTAGCCTGAGATCTAGGAGTGCTGCATCAAAAGCTATAGCTGGTTCAATTGGATGTGGCACTTCAGGAAGTGCTTATCCTTATAGACAAAGAGGTAAAGCTTTTAGAGATAAAGTATCATAGTAAGGGAAGGTCATAGCCATAATCCCTGGATGTGGCACTTCGAAGTCTTCCCTATTGATGATCATAAGAAGATAAGGTCCCTCCAACAACAGTACCAACATGGAATCTATAATTGGATGGAGATCAAAATTCTAAAGGAACAGGAGGAAGACATCCACATATCCACCATCTACAGGGTCTTCACAGCCACAATGCCATCTATATCAGTCTTAGCATTACTAGATCAAAATAAGATGTTTGAAATTAGAGCAGACAAAATAGGAGTTGAGATCCGCACCACCCTCTTGCAAGTTGGCCGACACCTAATCCGCACTAAGGTTCTCCCTACATTTCACATGATGTTTTTGATATATAAAGGGATACTAATTACTACTAAATTTGAAGTCTGGCATGATATAGGTCAGTAGTACAATAGAGAGATAAAAACATGATTAGTAAAATTATAGCTTCTATCCTCCTCGAACTCAGAATGGGCTCACACCACTGGGAACCTTGTCAAAGGACAACAATTATTCTAAAAGAAGGCTCAGTTACTATTTAAAAACAATAAAGTTGCAGCCTATGCAAGAAAGAAATAATCTCCTGACAAATACCGAAGTAGAAGAAAGTTTATTGTTGAAGGTCGAGTTTTTCTTTATCTCCAGCCCTACCAGCAGAAAATTCAAGCCTCAAGGAAGTGGTCCCCGTACTACTTTGGCCCGTGCAAAATTGTGGATCACAATAGAGACGTGACTTATGGATCATATCAGTATATTAATTTAAAAATGGAAGTTTAGAGAAAATAACTTAGCCCTGACTTATCCACCTGACACCCAAGTTGATGAGAAGGCACAAATTCAGTTGATGATCACTTGGGATCGTAGGATCGTGAAGCACCATTGTCCGAATACTACTACCCCTGAAGGAGAGATACAAGATAATGCTGGACCGTCAGACCATAGTGCGCCTATCATAGACACCACAAGAAAGCTTAAAGGAGAATTACAGATCAAGACCCAAAGTTTATGGAGCCTCAGCTTAAGGACAAGGCTAATTTAAAGAGGGTGGGTCTATTAGGACTATAGCTAGGGGAGTCCAAATTTAGTTTCATTAAAGAGGGTAATTATATAAATCCTAAGGGCATTCATGTAAATCCTAAGGGTATTCATGTAAATCCTATCTAGTCGACCCCTAATAAAGAAGCAAGGAGGCTGGCTAGGTTAGGATTAGATGGTAGGAAGATATTTTAAAGAAAGAATAGGATACATGTCACCCTAATTAACCACCCCTTATCCTAGTTAAAGAGGGGTTGGTTGAGGAGGGGTTAAGTTAGAATAGGATTAAGATTAGTTTGGAGGTTGCTTCTTAGAGTTGGAATTGGAGTTGTTGGAAGCAGGAGTTTCTTCTTAGAGTTGGAGTAGGAGTTGTTAGGAGTAGGAGTCTTAAGTAGGAAACCTTTTAGGAGCTGGGATTTAAAACCCCTATATATAGATTTGTATTCTCCCCTCTTTCATCATGAATAGATCAATCTTTCTTTAGCCAATGGCTTAAGTACCAAGGAGAGAGGAACCCCTATAGAGTTCTAAGGAGACTAATCCCCTATAGAGATTACCCCAAACTTAGAATCCATAAGGATTTTAACAACATCATTGGCGATCGGTGTTGCAAGAGGGCACAAGCAGCAACGGGTGTTGTGGGAGAGGGCAGGGAGTTACAATAGTAGAGGATGTGGGAGGAGGAAGGCAGTGGCGGTGTTCCCTTCTTGCTCGAGATGTTGGAAGCAAGGAGGGAAGGGATAGCAGCTTTGGGGTATGGTTGATGTGGGAGAGGGTAAGAGCAGGTGGAGATGAAGGCAGCAGCAACAGTTGTTGTGGCTACATGGGATGAAGGTAGTAGATGAGGGGAGAAAGGTGGGGGGAGGTTAGCAACAATGGTTGCATCGGGCAGAGGAAGGTAGTAGCGACAATGCTACTATGCGCGGTAACACTACAGCAGAGGAAAGCAATAACGTGGACTATGGCACGGGAGAAAGGGAGATGGCAACAATGATGATAATGACAATTACAGTAATGTAGATGGTGGCAATAATTGCAGATGGCAAGGGGAGCGATTGTGGAATCAAAGCAAGAACATCAAGGATCACTACTCTGATACCAATTGATAGAACCTTGTAAAATTTTATTATCGATGAAGATGAAAAAGGGGGATAAATGATCGCTTTGAGGGGATCGAGCCTCTTAGATCACTTTAAGGTAATCTGCCTCCTAAGGTTTTTGCCTGTTGGCTAAAATAAGACTTCTTCATTTATTTATTTATAAAAGAGTTTACACTATTATTTATAGTGTGCTACCAAGAGTTCCTCTAAACTTGGACTCAAAGTCCTACTAAACTTAGACTCTTAACTAATTAATGGATTCCTAACTAAAAATAATAATTGACTCTATCATAACTGAAGATAATAACCAACTCTAACAACTTATAACTAACTCGATTGGGCTCACCCAACCTATAACTGACTCATACTAAATAGACTAATATGATTCAACTTAAATTAATTGTGAATTGATGGACCTGACCTTGTTAGGGTCCTATTAGGTAACTAAGGACAAATATATTCAATGGATTAGATCCCCTTATACCATTTGGGAACTATGGCGTAGTGGCCTAGTACGTCCATAGTCAATGAGTTGAGTGAATTGTTATGGGATAACAATTCTCTGAGTTAGAAGAAGTTCTGATAAGTGCAACTCACAACTAACTTGGTATTGATCCTAGAGGGTCACATATATACAGTGAATGTTACAACGAGTAGAGGATTAAATATGAGTTATCCAATACGCCCCTGTTTCATTGAATGAGACTTAGCATTAATAGATTCCTTACCTGAGGCATAGTTAAAGATAAATTATAATTAATGAATAAAGATCCAATAATTCAAGAAGTGAGGGTAATTAGATAGAGACCCAATTCCCATTAAGGCAGAATCCATTATGGTTTAAAGAGACTCTCTATAAATAAGAGGAAGGTAGGTAAAGAAACGGGATAGGCTATACATTTGGTCACCCCCTCCTATTCTCCTCCATCTATTTTCTTCTCAATGAACCACCCCTCTCCTTGGTGCATGAGGACAGTGAAGAAGAAAAGAAGTTCTTCTATCACGCTTGTTACAACATAGTACATAAAAGCTATACAGAAGGTGCATAAAAAATCATGAGATTTTACACTACAAGGGACGAGCATTGCCGCTTCTTCCATCATATGGATACTACTAGAGAGGAGAACATCTGACCTCCTTTATCGTCTCCTTTGGATCTAGATTTTCAAGGACAAATGATTTTCCTCAGTAAAACATCTAACACATGACGTGTAGATATTTCGATTTGTGATTTTTTCATGCACCAATCATCACATGATAAGTTAACCAACATGGGAGACCTTTTAGCTTTGTTTTATACTACCCATGCGATGCTCTTATTAAGGTTTTCTAACAAGTCCTGCCTAGGGTGATGGTAGTACCACCTAGGTTGATGGTAGTATCACCAGAACCTAAATTCATGGTCCCATTATAGTGGTAGTACTACCCGATGTACTATTCTTGAAGGTTTATAAATACCCAAAATTTTTGGCTAGTACCCAAAATGTTGAGGATTTAAATTTTTGACTCTATTCTTGAAGAATTTTAGGGTTTATAAATACCCCACTCATGTTTCTTGTAAACTCTCTCTTTGAACATTGTTTGAGTCTCTTTCTCTTTCTTAAGTTTAGAGGTGTTTCTAAGTTGTAAGAGGTGAGAGATATTGTAAAAGATAGAGTTTGAAGGTTCTCACCTAAGCCTGTTAAAAAGAGAAAAGTTGTGACAATAGTAGTTGATCTTTGTCCAATGGAAAGAAGATCGATAGTGAAAGTTGATAGCCTCGAGGGAAGAGAAATTGGGAGTGGACATAGGTTAGGAAGATCGAAGCATTATAAATCGGTTTACGATCTTTCTCTTGCTTTCGATTTGTTGTTGCTTACTCATTTATTATACTTGTAACCCTTACTCACATTCTTAGTTAATCATATTTTCAATATGGATTTATTGATTGAACTTTAAAATCAGTTCAAATTTGCTATAGCACTAATTTAACCCCCTAAACCAAAGCACCACCCGCCCCAACCCCCCAACCCCCAGCCCCCCTCCTCCTCCTCCTCCTCTCTTAGTTCCATTATGATTCTAACAATTGGTATCAGAGCCCAGTTCTTTGATAGAACCCCAAAGAAATTCTATAGAGATTTGACCTTTGAGGGGGATCAACCCTTGGAATGTTATAGGGGTTTCTCCCTCCTAAAAGTCAGCCACAAGACTGACCTATGGGGTTGCTTCCTAAGTGAATTTTTCCTTTTACCCTTCCTCTAGTCGACCTACCTTGTTAAGGGGGGTGGCGGCCTAAAGGGCTACAGAAACCATGCGCCCCTACTAGAAACCCTAGCTGACCAACCGAGTAAAAGGGGTGACGACTAGGAAGCCCTAAGGCCCCAAATATAAACCCTAGCTACTCTTTTTTATAGGATAGAGGTGGCTAGGTGGGGTTTATTACAATCTCATTGGGTTTTTATTAACTGCTACTTGATTGAGTAGGACCTAACCTGATAGGACTCTAGCAGGGTTGAGTCCTAATCAACATAGTAGTCAATAAAAATCTTGTGAGATTGTAATAAAACCCCACATAGTCACTTCTATCATATAAAAAAGTGTGACTAGGGTTTAGATTGGGGTCTTAGGGCTTAGTGGTCGCCATCCCCTTTATTGGGCTAGTCGGCTAGGGTTTCCTTCAGCTAGGTCAGCCATAGGAGGGGCAAAGGGATCATTGTACTTAGGTAAGCACCCTCATGGGCTAGGGTTTGGAACCATATATAATAATGTAGTCACCCCCTCTCTTTTATTAAGTAAAGATCATCTTTTATTCAGCCATGTGCTGAGTTCTAAGAGGGAGGAACCCCTACACCATTCTAAGGGTTGATCCCCCTTAAAGATCAAAATCTATAAAGCTCCTTTTGAATATCTATCATCTGGTATCAGTGCAGCATTCTTGCTACCCTTGCTGCTGTCTCTATTGTCCCTACCCTTCCAAGCAATTTCCATAATTGCTGCAACATGCGCCTCCACCGTCATCCCCAAGCCACAGATCAAATCAATCTGTTGTTGCCCCCTACATTTGAAATTGGCGATATGATATATTTTTATCAAACATGCCTATTTGCTACTACTATTCCTTTGCCTTACATAATGGAGAAGTTTTTTCATAATTTCCTTGCAGAAAAGTCTACAGTCGTAAATGTTATCATCATTACGAAGGGGAAATACTGCAAAAATTTTTTAGCCAATTGTTGCTTCTTGAAATTGAATTTTTTATCATCCTTTTTAGTTGAAACTTTTACACAAATTCATAGATCATCTTAACTTCATCTAAGATGGATCTTTGGAAAAAAATTCTTCTGAAATCGGACTTATAGTGCTGCAATTCCTCGTCGCGCATTATTGGAATTTTATGATGAAGAATCTACCTTCTGTCTTGTCATCCACTTTCCTACTGTTACACTATCAAAATTTTGTTGAACTTATTTGCAGATATTACTCACATCTGAACCGAGGATTTGTGACAAATTTTTGCATGTTCCAAAAATTATGTTGAGATTTAGTGTTTCTCCAACACAAATTATGTTCGGTAGGATAGCATGTATACAACCCTTTCTTCATCAAATTCCATCAGATTTGAGTGATGTCTTTTATGGATTTTTGGACTCTTTTTTTTTCATCCTCAAACCCTACCATCCTTACTAAGAACCCTTTTAACCCACACCCTAAACTGATCCCAAACAACCTCCTAAATCAGCCTAAACCGTAGCCTACTTCTATCTAGCCAATCCACTCATCCAACTGGCCACCTCCTCTCCAAAAATTCTTATGCCACTAACCTAAAAATAGAAAAGAGATTTTAACATTCTAGCTCTAGAGGCCTATATCATAGCATTAGAGGAGGTCATCAATGCTAAGTTCGAAGCCTTTGAAAGTCGCATAGATGAGAAGATCTAATCCCTTTTCACCAAATATATTCCTATTAGATTAGAATCGCGCCACCCACATATATATATTGGAATTCAACTACCAATAGCATGGGTCGACCATCAAGCCCGAGGAAATCATAGCAAGGAGAAACTTTATATTGGCGAGATGATCCTCAAGAGTGTGGTCACATCATCCCTGATCTAAACAATTCACGCATGAAGGTCGACTTTCCTAGATTAAGATTGAGATTTGATCAGATGTATCTCATTTGTGGAGCACTATTTTTGGTTATATCGAGATGTTATTCAGTGGTTCAATTGGTTTGAGCACACCTATAGAGGTGTCTCTTGGCAACGATTTAAGGACTACTAAATCACTTCGGACCAACCTATTTCGATAACATCGATGGACAATTGGTGAAGATTTGGCAAACCTCTATAATATAAGAATACCAAACAAGGTTTGAATGTTTATCTAACCAAACTATGGTTGGTCTAAAAAGTAACTTTTAGAGAGATTCGAGCAAAAGTAAAGGTGCAGCAACCATACACTATTATGGTGGTGATTTCCTTCACAAGAATCCAAGAAGAATGATTGAACCATGAAGTATAAAGAATAATGGTTGCTCCCTGACCAGCCATGCCAAAGCCTTCAGCCCCCTCTACTACCATCTAAGCCCCTGCACCAAAAAAATTAACAAGAGACGAGCTTCGTGAATGATCGGCCAAGGGGTTGTGTTGGCATTATGATGAACCGTAAAGCCGAGAACATCGCTGCAAAAAGGGGGGGCTCCTCATCATCGAACTAGTAAAGGAGGAGGATACTATACCATCTGAAGAAGACCTCAAACTTGAAGATGAAGCCATAGAGGAGGAGCCCCAATCGGCCGACTATGTAGTGCACACGCTGGCTGGTTACTCTAACCCGTAGATAATAAAAGTTGTAGGACTCCTTAAACAGCAACCCATCACCATTCTTATAGATACAGGCAGCACCAATAACTTTCTTAATAGCAAGGTTATTGTACGTACGGCGCTTCAAATCAAAGGTTGCAAGAAGTTCGACGTAAAGGTCACCAATGGTCGAATCTCAATTACGACCAACGGTGCCCACGGGTAAAATTGCTCCTACAGGATAATAAATGGTAGTTGATTTCTTCCTCCTACTCATCGATGACTACAAAGTTGTGCTTGGGATTGAATGGCTCACAACATTAGGTGACATCTTCTGAAATTTTTCTAAGTTAATCATGAAGTTTTATTATAGAGGGAGACAGGTCACATTACCAAGCAAGTATGGGAGCCATATCTCCACCATTTTGATGCAGCGAATGGAGAAAGCGCTACACAAGACATATAACAGATTTTTTATGCATATCCAATAGCCATCAAAGGAGGAGAAAGTGTAAAATTTAGATCCTAAGCTTGCCCTCTTACTAGATGAATTCACAGATGTTTTCATGGAGCTACGTGGGCTTCCCCCTAATCAGATGCATGACCACCATATCCCTATATTGTTGGGCGAACCTCCAACAAATTTGAGATCATATCACTATCATCACTTGCAAAAGGATGAGATTGAGAACATCGTTAAGGAGATGCTCGATACAGGAGTGATTTGACCAAGCTATAGCCCTTACTCCTCGCTTGTGTTGCTAGTGCACAAGAAGGATGGTACATGGCGGATGTACATTAATTACTAGGCTTTGAATGCTATCACCATCAAGGACAAATGTCCTATCTAAGTAGTAGATGAGCTCTTGGATGAACTAAAAGGAGCCCGAGTCTTGACTAAATTGGATCTCCATTCCGGATACCATCAAATTCAGGTATGCACAGAAGATATTTTAAAAACTGCATTACGTACACATAACGGCCTATAAGTTTTTGGTAATGCCCTTTGAACTTACGAATGCTCCTTCTACTTTTCAAAACTTGATGAACAACATTTTTTGGAGGTTTCTATGCAAGTTCATGTTGGTACTTTTTGATGATATCCTCATTTATATCCATACACTTGATACGCATTTTCAACACTTGCAAATTATTCTAACAATCCTTTGGGAGAATACTCTTTATGTTAAACAATCAAAGAGCAGCTTTTTACAACATAAAGTGGAGTATCTAGGGCACATTATATCAGAGGATGGAGTGGCGGTAGACCCGATAAAGATCAAAGCAATGTAAGGATGGCCTAAACCTATGAACATAAAATCGCTGCGTGACTTCCTTAGACTCATGGGCTACTACCGAAAATTCATGAAAGATTATGGCAAAATCAATGCTCCACTCATATCCCTACTGAGGAAAGACTCCTTCTCATGGTCAGATAAAGCTTCCATAGCCTTGAACGACTCAAGGCAGCCATTACAACAATGTTGATCCTAGCATTACTCAATTTCAGTTGTACCTTCGTGATTGAGGCTTATGTATCTGGAGTTGGAAATGGGGCTGTTCTAATGCAAGATGACCAAACTCTTACTTACACCAACAAGGCTTTATCTCCCTCCCATCTTAAAATATATGTATATGATAAAGAAATACTTGCCATCGTACATACCGTCACGAAGTGGAGACCCTACTTGATCGACTGACGCTTCTAGATTAAGACCAACCATCGAAGCCTCAAGTATTTTTTGGAGTAGAAAATATCTTCCCCAGAGAAACAATGATGGGTAACTAAACTTCTTAGCTTTGATCATGAAATTATCTATGGAAAAGGAAAAGAGAATGTTGTTGCATATGCTCTATCTCAGCTATCGAGACAAGTCAAAATTTCAGCCATCTCCCTTCCCTCCACTAACTTCCTTAAAGACATTAGGGAGGAATGGAAGAGCGACCCAAAAACCCAAGGCATCATAGAAAAATTGAGAAGAATCCAAGTTCCATGGGTCACTCGACTTGAGATTCTAAGGACCTACGCTACAAAGACCAAATTATAATTGTTCCTTCTTTCCCTTGCATCAAAATTATTTTGCATGAGATGCACTCTTCACCTTCCATAGGGCACTTCAGATTTCTGAGAACATATAAAAGGGTAAAGCAAAGCTTCTTATGGAAAGGCATGAAAAGATCGATTTATGATTATGTATCTAAATATGATATATGCCAGCAGCAAAAAAGTAAAATGATGTCAAGTCTGGGAAAACTACAATCACTATCTATACCGTACTCGGCATGGACTGACATCTCTATGGACTTCATCGAAGGGCTGCCAGCATCTCAAGGTAAAAGCATGATCTTGATGGTGGTAGATCGTCTAAACACATATGCTCATTTATCTGCTGTGAGACATTCTTATACCGCTGATAATATTGTTTAACTTCTTATGAAAAATATTGTAAAACTATATTATATGCCAAGGTCGATTGTGAGCGACCATGACAAGGTGTTTACAAGTAAATTCTGGACCAAGCTCTTCCAACTATAAGGCACCCAATTGAAGATGAGCCCAACCTATCATCTATAGACGGACGACCAAACAAAAGTGGTGAACAGATGCCTCGAGACTTACTTATGGTGCTTCACCAGTGATCGGCCCAAAGAGTGGACAAGGTGGCTTCCTTGGGCCGAACGGTGGTACAATGCAACCTATCATTCATCAACTACATGTACACCATATAAGGCATTGTATGGCCAACCGCCCCCTGTAATACCTAAATATGTAATTGGTGCAGCCAAAGTGGATCAGGTCGACCAAAACAAGGATAAGCTTCTACAGCTATTGAAAGACAACCTAACTACCGCCCAAACCCATATGAAGCAATAAGTAGACACTCACCAAAGTGAGCGAGAATTTTCAGTAGGAGATTGGGTCTACCTTTGCCTATAACCATACAAGCAGTTGTCAATCAACACCAGAGCATCGATGAAGTTATCTCCATGATTTTATGGACCATATCAAATTTTAGAGTATATTGGGACCGTGATATACAGATTAAAGCTTTCAGATGGTACTAAGATCCATCCCATCTTCCATGTATTCTTGCTAAAGCCGAAACTTGGAGAACGTGAGTTGGCTTAGACTCAGTTGCCGAGCACTACGAATGATGGTAAGATTCAAGCTCAACCTGAAGCTTGATCAGAGGATTGTGATGCCCCATCGATGGACTTCAACTGAAGTACTCGTGAAGTGAAATAATTTACCATCCGAAGATGCAACATGCGAGTTTACGAGGAGTTGATGACCCGGTTCCCAAAGTTTATACACCCTCAATCTTGAGGACAAGGTTGATTCAAAGAGGGTGGGTTTGATAGTGCTAGTTACAAGTGCCCTGCAAGCCAATCACGCGAGTGATGACATGTGTGACACATTGCGTAATCTTTTTATTTATGATTAATATTGGTATATTCTTATATTATATTATATGTAGCATATATATTGTGATGTCCTTGGTTCTATGCAATGGGAATCAGATTGTGATGAGATCACGATAATGAGATCGATTTATCTTTAAACACAGATCCTAAATAATCCCGGTCATAGGTTACTCGAGAGGGACATCGAGATAACTGGATAGACTGGTGTACTATATACCCGTCCATATGATGGAGGCAGTTGGTCTCATAGCCACTTGTGTAGAGACAATAAGGATATAGTATAGGTGCTCATTGGAGAATGAGTTCGCTGATTAATCCGCTTATGGAATGTCGTATGGTTAATGATACCTAATATTAGATAGTGATTCTATAGTCCTAGTTGTGTATCTGGTCCTTGGACTTGAGACACCAAGGATACCTTATATGAGTACTCCTTTCTTTGACGCCAGACTTACAAGTTTAGAAAGCTCAAGATCTGGTACAACTGGTTATCAGGATTTGTAGCCAACCTTACGAAGGAAATTGAGTGTTAATAAAGGATCATCCACTCTCAATATCATGAGAGGAATATCCCATATGTGCTTGCTTAGACAAATCCATGACCAGGGTCATTCAGATTGAGAGAGAAGTTCTCCGGTAAAATTCGATTAGCATAAGACAAATTGATTCCGTATGTGACCTGATAGTACCATATACAATATATGGTCTCTAGGATATTAGTTGGATGAGGATTATAGATACACGGTAACTATGGACAGACAAGTTCGATGGATTTGATCCCCTCTCTACTATTTGGGGATTATAATGTAGTGCCCTAATACGTCCATAATCGATGAGTCGAGTGAATTATTATGGGGATAATAATTCACTATATCAGAAGAAGTTATGATAGGAGAGACTCACGGCCAGCTCGGTATCGGGCCTAGAGGGTCACACACATATGGTGGATACTTCAGCGAATAGAGAATTAGATAGAAATCCAATTAGCCCCTATTCTCATTAGATGAGATCCTATGCTGATGGACTCCTTGATTAAGGCCCAATTAGAGGACTAAGGAGATTATTGGATAGAGATCTAATAATGCAAGATTAGTGGGTTATTGGACGGAGATCCAATACCCACTAAGGCAGAAGCCCTATGGTTTTTGGTGGCTCTCTATAAATAGGCGGAGAGACTCATGGTTGATAGGCTGCAACTTTAGCCACCATCTCCTATTCTCCTCCCTCCCTCTAAGCAAGAGTTACAAGATCAGATTGGAGGAGTTTCAATACAGAGATCCATCGTGTGGATACCGCTAGAGAGTAGGATACTTGACATCCTTTATCTTCTCTATCCGGATCTGGAATATAGGGATATACGATCTGCCTAGGTAAAATCAATCTCTCACACATTGTGATTTTTTCAGTTTTTACATTTTTCTCGAGACCCCAATCTTTTGCACGATGATTTAATCCACGTGGGAAACCAGTTTTTCTTTTGATTTCCACTGCACATGTGATGCACCCGCTGTAGGTTTCCCAATAGTCGTATCAGATCGAAGGTTTTCATGCGAAAGATTGGTTTTAAACTATGTGTGATAAGATTGAATCGTGTAGAATCGTTCTATACATTCTTGCTACGTTTTCGCAGTAGAGGAAGCCCTTGCAAGGGGCAGCCAGGCATGGCCACGGCTAGCCCCCTTGCAGGGGCGGTTGACCACCGCCAAGGGGTGGTTGCGATCGGGCTCCTGCGGTAGCCCTGACATGGCCTGCGTCCACCCGGCCAAAGCCGCCAGCGGCTAGGGCAAGGGCCGCTACCCAAGGCATGATTGCAAGGCAGCTGCAGGTCTCAAGGTGTAGTCCGCGGCCGCCACTGCAAGGCGGCTGGCGAGCGACGCCGCTGCGAGTGCCACCCATAGGCGGCACCTATCGCAGGGTGGCCACGCCAATGGCGTGCCGCCACCGAGGCGGTGGTGAGATGAGGTCATAGAGAGGGCTAGGGCATCTTTTTAATAAAAAGGATGATCCTACCCCTTTGATTTTTAAAAATTTTAAGAACTGTCATCATATGTAGAATTTCAAAAATACCCTCAACAATTCTAAAAATTTTGAGGACTGTCCTCTCATCCAGAATTATAAAAATACCCTTGATAATTCTGAAAATTTTAAGTATGTTCTAATTTCCAAAAAAATAATTAATTAAATAGTTTAATTAATTATTATTTATATCTAGTAATCATACATATGATGTGATGTACATGTGATGTATGATGTGGATGGATGATCATGAGCCATATGTTGTGAGGTGTGTATTGTGATTATTATTATTATTATTGTGGCCTGCGTGCCTATGATTATTTGGAATTTTATGGAGAGACGCGTCAGGAGGGTGAAGATGACAACGGGACCCACGATACCATGGCAAGAGATTACGACGCATGGTGATACGACGATCTAACGGAGTCGATGATGACGAGATCAACAATCACAGAGCATGGAGATACGCCGATGCACACATAGATCCTATAGTAAGTGATTAGGCCCATTGGCTCGGGCTTAATCATATTAGGTGATGGCTCATGATCATCCTGTGTGGCTTGCATGTGTGATGTGTTATACGCCTACTATATATATATATATATGTTTGCATGCGATATAGATATATATTAAATATGTATGTGTGTGACACGAAATATTAGGAGACCGATAGAAAACAAAAACCCTCCTGAGATAATACTAAGTCAGTAAGCGTGAGGTAATAAGATTGACCCACGTGGCCTTCCATCGTTATAGGAAGAAATTGAATCACGATATAGGTTGAGTTGGTCGAGTCCCTCGAGGCTCACCTATCTATATGATCAAGTTCTTGTCTACGATATAGAGATGTCACTGGTGACCTATGGATATGGTATGTTTGGTCGAATCTCTCGATGGCATATCATTAAATCAGACTCATCTTGTAACGATGGTGATGACTTAACTAAACGTTATGGTTGGTCGAGTCCCTCGAGACCATGATGATTCGGAGGCCGAACATGACAGGAATCACAAGGAGTTGTGATTGACAAGAGTTGCCTACCTTTTGGGCTTAGTGCAATTGGTCGAGTCCCTCGAGGTTGAACTAAGATGTCAATTGGATCCCGATCCCCACTAGGAGTCTGCTGGAGACTTCCGTCTCACGTGTCGAGGGTGTCGCATGATTCGCTAAGAAAATAGTGGGAGCACATTAAGATAGAAATCCATATCTTAATTAGGATTTTCTGTAAAATCTACATGTTATTTATTTTTGCTATATCTTGTTTTGTCAGAAATATGTCACTCACAAACCCCCCTATGTGGTATACTTGATGCCAACCGCCTCACTAGTCTAAACTATATAGATTGTCTCTGTAATTTAAGAATTGTTCTCACGACGAAGAAAATCGCATACGTCCTTGTGCCCACACCGGAAGAAGGGGCAAGCGAGGATGAAAATGCTCGCTATGATAAGTACATAGATGATTCCATATTAGCAAAATGTTACATGTTGGCCTCTATGGCTCCTGAGTTGCAAAGGCAATATAAGAGCATGGATGCAGATTCTATCCTTCTTCATCTCCGCCAGCTGTTTGAGAAACAAGGAAGAACTTAAAGATATGAGATATCTAAGAAACTCTTCCAAGCTAGGATGACAAAAGGGAAATCGGTTAAGAACTATGTCCTAAAGATGATAGAGTGGATCGAGAAATTCACAGGTCTAGGAATAGTCCTAGAGGATAATATGTGCATTAATCTTATACTTCAGTCCCTACTAGATTCCTTTTCTCACTTCATCATGAATTTTAACATGAGCAAGTTTGAGGTAACTCTCCCTAAGCTCCTTATGTTGAAGGAAGCTGAGAGTGCCATCAAGAAGGAGAATCTAGTTCTCTATATTGGTGAGACAAAAAAGAAAAGGAAGGCCAACAAGATCCTTCAGAAGGGCAAGGGCAAAGAAAGACCAGGTAAGGAAAAGGTTGACAAGAAATACCCAGCAAAGGATAAAGCACAATGCTTCCACTGTGGCCAAGACGGACATTAGAAGAGGAACTGTAAGGACTACCTTGCTTGGAGAAACTTTAGGTATATTCATGATCAGTCTCCACTTGTCAAATTTTCATGATAACACATGGGTATTGGATACTGGGAGTGTTTATCATATATGCAATTCGTTGCAAGTTCTGGCAAGTCCTAGGAGATTGGCTAGAGGCGAGATGGACCTCAAGATGGGCAATGAAGCAAGAGTTGCTGTAGTTGCTATTGAAGAGGTCACCCTACATCTACCTGGTGGAGCTATTATTGTATTAGATGCATGCTATTTTGTTTCCTCTATTATCAAAAACATTATTTCTATCTCTTGTTTGACAATTAGTGGATATAAATTAATTTTTAAGAATAATAGTTGTTCAATAATTATGGATGATAAGATGAGGTGAATAATTAATTTTTAATAAATAGCTTATATGTATGTCTAAGAGCAAAAGAGATGAGGTGAATAATGCATACCTATAACGTTGTAGGCTAGGTCATATACATGAGGGAAGGGTTCAAAAGTTGCTGAAAGAACTGGAGAGAGAGCCACTAAGTTATTGGAACTCATACATAGTGATATATGTGGTCCCATATCGACTCAAGCTATAGGTGGTTACTCATACATCATTACATTCACTGATGATTTCTATAGGTATGGACACGTGTACTTAATGAAGTACAAATCTGAGGCCTTCGAGAAATTTAAGGAATATAAGAATAATGTAGAGAATCAAATTGAAAAGAGTATTAAGACTCTTCGATCAGATCGAGTAGGAGATTACTTGAGTACGGAGTTCACCCATTTCCTCAGGGACAATGAGATTCTATCCCAGTGGACACCTCCTTATACACCTCAGCTCAATGGTGTATCAGAAAGGAGGAATCACATGCTGCTAGACATAGTGCGATCTATGATGAGTTTCACTGACCTACCCATCTCATTCTGGGGGTACGCCCTAGAGACTACAACTTACCTTCTTAACAGAGTTCCATCAAAGTTGGTAGTATCTACACCATATGAGATATGGAAAGGAAAGAAGCTCGATCTTAAATTATTAAGATTTGGGACTGTCCTGCCCATGTCAGAAGACATAACCCTAATAAGTTAGAATCAAGGACAGAATGATGCACATTCGTGGGATACCCAAAGGAAACTTGTGGGTATTATTTCTATCATCCCAAGGACCGAAAGGTCTTTATTGCCAAGAGAGTTGTGATCATTGAGAAGAAACATATTCTTAATGGAAACAGTGGGAGTGTGATAGAATTGAGCGAGGTTGGAGAACCTAACTCAAGCACCATAACAGAGCCCGAGTCTATTCAGGTACTTAACATACAAATTCCAAATTTACGTAGGTCTAGTAGAGTATCTCACCCTCCTGAAAGATATGTGGGACATGTCAGTGGAGATAACTCTAAGGATGTTGATCCTTAGACCTACGAGGAGGCAATTATAAGTATAGACTCTGGGAAGTGGCAAGAAGTCATGAATTATGAGATAGATTCCATGTACTCTAACAAGGTTTGGAACCTTGTAGATGCACCTAGGGTATTGTACCCATCAGTTGTAAATGGATCTTTAAGAAGAAGATCGGAGTAGATGAAAATGTAGAGACCTATAAAGTAAGGCTGGTAGCTAAAGAATATCGTCAAATACAAAGAGTTGACTATGACGAAATCTTTTCACCTATAGCTATGCTTAAGTCCATTAGAATTATTTTGGCCATTGCAACACACTATAACTATGAGATCTGGCAAATAGATGTCAAAACAGTATTCCTCAATGGCAACCTTGAGGAAGAGGTGTATATGATACAACTAGAGGGATTCGTATCCAAAGAGAGTCCAGATAAAGTGTGCAGGTTGCTTAGATCCATTTATGGATTGAAACAAGCTTCCCAAAGTTAGAATATAAGATTTGATGAGGTGATCAAATCGTATGACTTCATTATGAACGAAGATGAGCCTTGTGTGTACAGGAAGGTAAGTGGAAGCGCTATCACCTTCTTGGTGCTATATGTGGATGACATCTTAATCATTGAGAATGATGTAGGAATGCTCTCCACAGTAAAGACTTGGCTATCTAGAAACTTCTTCATGAAAAACTTAGGGGAAGCATCCTATATTTTGGGGATCCGAATCTATAGAGATAGATCCACAAGGATGCTTGGCTTATCCCAGCCTAGGTACATAGACTCCATTATCAAAAGGTTTGGCATGAAAGTTCCAAAAGAGGTCTCATACCGATAAGACATGGAATATCACTTTCTAAGAGTATGTCCCCAAAGACTCCTGAAGAAAGGGCAAACATGGATAAGATATCTTATGCCTCAGCAATAGGATCTATCATGTATGTGATACTATGTACCAGGCTTGATATAGAATACGCTCTGAGTATCACGAGCAGGTATCAGGTAGATTCAAGTTTGAACACTGAAAGGCAGTAAAATGTATCATTAAGTACTTGAGTAGGACTAAAAATCTTTTACTGGTATATGGAGGAGATAGCCTCCAGGTTGAGGGCTACATAGACTCGAGTTTTTCAGTCTGACATTAATAATAGCAAGTCAAATTCAGGGTATGTTCTCACCCTGAATGGAGGAGTAGTAAGCTGGAAGATTTCCAAGCAAGATACTACTACTGACTCGACCACAGAGGCGGAATACATTGCTACAGCAGAAGCAGTAGAGAAAGGGGTGTGGATGAAGAAGTTCATCAAGGATTTGGGAGTTATACCAAGCAGCGTTGAGCTGACTCCCATATATTGTGACAGCAACAGGGTGATAACTCTACCAAGGGAACCCAGGTCTCATCGGAATTATTTTGAAGAGATTCCATATGATTAGAGCAATTATAACCCATAAAGATATAACAATGAAAAAAGTTCTATCCAAAGATAACATTGCAGATCTACTGATGAAGCCACTAGCTCAGGTTGTATTTGAGCATCACAGGGGCCTGATGGGGATCAGACACATAGGTGATTAGCTTTAGGTAATATGGGAGATTGCCAATTACAGGTGCCTTACAAGCCAATCACGCGAGTGATAGAACGTGTGACACACTGCGTAATCTTTTTGCTTATGATTAATATTAGCATATTCTCATATTATATTATACGTAGCATATATATTGTGATGTCCTTAGTTCTATGCAATGGGAATCAGATCGTGATGAGATCATGATAATGAGATCGATTCATCTTTAAACGCAGATCCTAAATAATCCCGATCATAGGTTACTTGAGAGGGACATCGAGATAACTGGATAGACCGGTGTATTGTATACCCGTCCATATGATGGAGACAGCTGGTCTCATAGCCACTTGTGTGGAGACACTAAGGACATAGTACAGTTGCTCATTAGAGAATGAGTTCTCTAACTAATCCGTTTATGGAATATTGTATAGTTAATGATACCTAATGTCAGATAGCGATTCCATAGTCCCAGTTGTATATCTGGCCCTTTGACTTGATATACCAAGGATATCTTGTATGAGTACTCCTTTCTTTGACGTCAGACTTACAGGTTTGGAAGGCTCCAGATCTGGTACAACTGGTTATCGGGATTGGTAGCCAACCTTACGAAGGTAATTGAGTGTCAATAGAGGATCATCCACTCTTAGTATCACGAGAGGAATATCCCATATGTGCTTACTTGGACAAATCCCTGGCCAGGGTCATTCGGATTGAGGGAGGAGTTCTCTGGTAGAATCTGATTAGAGCAAGACAAATTGATTCCGTGTGTGACTTGATAGTACCATATCCAATATACGGTCTCTGGGATATTAGTTAGATTATAGATACACGATAACTGTGGACAGACAGGTCCGATGGATTTGATCCCCCCTTTACCATATAGGGACTACGGTGTAGTGGCCCACTACATCCATAGTCAATGAGTCGAGTGAATTATTATGGGGATAATAATTCACTATATCAAAAGCAATTCTGATGGGAGAGACTCACGGCCAGCTCGGTATCGGGCCTAAAGGGTCATACATATATGGTGGATGCTTCACCAATAGAGGATTGGATGGAGATCCAATTAGCCCCTATTTTCATTAGATGAGACCCTATATTAATCGACTCCTTGATTAAGGCCCAATTAGAGGCCTAAGGAGATTATTGGATAGAGATACAATAATGTAAGATTAATGGGTTATTGGATGGAGATCCAATACCCATTGAGGCAGGAGCCCTAGGGTTTTTGGTGGCTCTCTATAAATAGGCGAGGAGACTTATGGTTGATAGGCTACAACTTTAGCTATCACCTCCTATTCTCGTCTCTCCCTCTAAACAAGAGTTGCAAGATCAAATTGGAGGAGTTTCATTGTAGAGATCCATCGTGTGGATACTGCTAGAGAGAAGGATGCTTGAGCTCCTTCGTCTTCTCTATCTGGATTTGGAATACAAGGATATATGATCTCCCTAGGTAAAATGAATCTCTCACACATCATGGTTTTTTCGATTTTTACATTTTTCTCGTGACTCCAATCTTTTACACGATGATTTGATCTGCGTGGAAAATCGGTTTTTGTTTTGATTTTTGCTACGTATGTGATGCACCCACTGTAGGTTTCTCAATAGATAGGATTTCAATAGGGTTGAGTCTTAATCAACCTAGAAGTAGTCAATAAAAACCTTGTGGGATTGTAATAAAACCCCACCTAGCCACTTCTATCATATAAAAAAGTGTGGCTAATGTTTAGATTAGGGCCTTAAGACTTAGTGGCTGCCATCACCTTTACTGGATTGATCGACTAGGGTTTCTTTCAAATAGGTCGACTATAGGAGGGGCAAAGGGATAATTTTACTTAGGCAAGCACCCCCATGGGCTAGGGTTTTGAACCATATATAATGATGTAGCCGCCCCTTCTCTTTTATCAAACAAAGATCATCTTTTATTCAGCCTTGTGCTGAGTTCTATGAGGGAGGAACCTCTACAGCATTCCAAGAGTTGATCCCCTAAAAAATCAAAATATATAGAACTCCTTCTGAGGTTCTATCACAACCTTGCTGGGGTCCTATCAAGTCCGTCCTCTTCAAATCAACCTTGTCCTCAAGGTTGAGGTTCCATAAACTCCGGAACTGGGTCTTCAGCTCCTCATATGATTCCCATGTGACATCTTCAGGAGGTAAATAATTCCAATGTACTGGTATTTCAGTAGAGGGATTTTATTAACTGCTACTTGGTTGAGTAAGACTCAATCATGCTGAGGTCCTATCATTCTTTTAGTTGGATTAACACCTAAGAGAGATCTAATAGTTTTTTCAAATAATCAAGAGGGCCACTCTATCACTCGTCCGTCTATATTTAATCGAACGGACTATACCTATTGGAAAATTAGAATGAGAATTTTTTTACTTTCTATGGATTTTTTGATGGAATGTAATCAAGTATGGTTTTTAAAAATCTTTTAAATCGATGGATGAATGGAATGATTTTAAAAGAAATTCTTTAAATGCTAAATGAATGCTTTATTTTATACTTTAAATAAAAATAAATTTAATCGAGTTTATACTTGTGATACCCCACATGATATTTGGCACACACTCGAAGTTACTTATGAAGGCACAAATATAGTAAAAAAATCTAAAATTAATTTTTTGATTCATAGTTACAAATTATTTAAAATGAAGCTATGCAAATCCATTAGTGACATGTATACCTATTTTATGGATGTTATCAATAGTTTTAAAACTCTTAATAAAAATTATACTAATCTTAAATTGGTGAGTAAGATTTTAGGATCTATTCCTAAAAGTGAGGATCCAAAGAAAACAATAATCCAAGAAGCCAAAGACTTGAATAACTTTCTTCTTGAAGAACTCATAGGATCTTTAATGATATATGAAATAATATGTAAAGCACATGATAAAGAAGAGAAAATTCTTTCAAAGAAAAAGAATGATATTATCCTTAAATTCAAAGAAAACTATTGAAGTGAAAGTTCAAGTGATGATGATGATGTTGATGACATGACATGCCAAAACATCGGATCTCATGAAAAAGTCGACATGTTGATAGATTGAGTAATATATTGAAGGAAAAGATGATGTGTCAAAGGTTTAAAAAAAGTGTTGAAAGATTGGACGATATGCTGGAATGACATATAACATGTTAAAAGCTTCATAATTATGCCAGATATGTGATTGGATTGTTAAAGTCTTGATCGAGGTCTTTTAGGATCAAATTGAGTTGATATTGGGCCAAAACGATGCCAACTTTCTAAGGAATCCAGTAGACTTGAATCAGGATCGAATTAGGCCTATTAGAAAGCTAAGTCAGTAACCTAAAGCAAGCCTAGGTAGTGGTGCCACTAGGCCTAGGTTGTAGTATCGCATGAGTCAACTAAAAAGCATTATTTGTGTTTTTACAATAGTTTCTACAGTAGTAATCCATGCTGGTGGTAGGTACACCTAGGGCAATGGTAGTACTATATTATCATGGATAACAATGTAAACAAGGTGTTTGATGAAATGCTCGTGTTTGTCCGTGTCCTTCGGTTTGTGTACATACCTTGTACAAGTAGCGGGCTTGCAGCAGGCTTAGCAACCTGAGTTTGGTTTGCTTTGTGGCCAATTTTGGCTTGTAAATACGAGTGTATTTTGTAAGCACTTATAGGGACTTCGATCTATAATGGACTATTATCCTTTGTGTGCAACCTCTCTGAGTTTGTAATGCCCATAGGTGTAATTTGTATCTGGCTTTATAAAGTATTTGCTTGAGCAGTTGCTTGTGGATCCCATTGAAATTGCTTCTTCTGGCCCATTTTCTCTTTTATAAGTCTACGGGACCCTAGAAGATCTCAGGGAAGACTGACCTTTGCGGATGGACACGTATGGGTGCCGCATGACTTAGGTAAAATCAACTAAACCTGTGACAATATAGGTTGATAGTAGTACCACTAGATCCTTGATTCATTGCCTTGTTATAGTGGTAATACCGTTCGGTGCCAGTGGTAAGTATCATCAATATCAAAAAATTTTGGTGATTTAAATTTTTAGCTTCATTGTTTAAGCCTTTTAGGGTTTATAAATACCCCACTCATGCTTGCATGATGGAGCACTAATTCTTGAGCACAAAAATATTATAAACTCTCTCTTTGAACATTGTTTGATTATCTTCCAATGTTTAGTTTAGAGATGATTTTAAGTTATAGCAGGTAAGAGATCTTGTAAAATATAGTGTCAAGGTTCTCTTCTAAGCCTATCAAAAGGAGAAAAGCTATTAGGTCGAGAAGTCTGAACCACTATAAATTAATTTACAATCCTTCTCTTGCTTTTGATTTGTTATTGCTTACTCATTTGTTATACTTGCAACTCTTACTTACATTCTTGGTTAATCACATTTTTTATATGAATTTATTATTTAAACTTTAAAATTGATTCAAATTTACTGTAGCACTTATTTTAATAAAGAGACCATTACGACCCTAACAAGCATCTAGACCATTATGATCCTAACAATCAACTAGACCATCATAATTTAAATAAAGAGACAAATTATTCAAGTCTGATATGACATGATTAGAACCCCCATAATCAACATGATAATTTAATAAAAGTTGAAAGGATTGAGTAGCAAAGTGAGCACGTGGCATGGTAATAAAAATTGAGTAGGTGGTGTGGCATGATATGTAGAATAAGTTGGATATAAAGGTTGAAACAACCATAAAATAGTAGCTTGTTAGTGATAATATTTTTTAGTAATATGGCCTTGTACGTCACATATTTGATAGGTGACTTTAGTATTGAATTATTGTACGTATTTGTTAACATGGCCTTGCTAATTGTGGATCTTGTCTTTATTACTAGAATTAGCTTTATTAGCAAAATTGAAGGTGATAGAAGCAGCATAAAAAAATAGTGACTCTTATTTAGGAAAAGCTTTAAATTAGAAAAATTGATCATGAAGTTCTTCAAAAAAGATATACGACTATCATGATATACGACTATCATGAGTATGAATCGTGATTGAGATCTCCTTATAATCTGAACCAAGACTATTTAATACATGAAAAGTTATTTCTTTATTATCAAGAGAAGCATCAGTCATATCAATTATATCTACTTGAGTTTTGATAACCAGTATATAGTCAAAAATAGATTATGTGCCCTTAGAAAACTTAAAGAGAATTTTTTGAAGTTATAAGAGGTGACAATGAGATTGGTTGGTATACATTATTGCAAGCTTGGACCACACTTTATGAGAGAATTTTGTGTAGATTATGTAGGGAATGATTTAAGGAGAGAGAGACAATGATAGCACTTCTAAAAGCTATCTAGATAGATCCAAAAAATATGTTTGGGATTGATAACCTTAGGATTATTCTCTCTAATCGTTTATAGAGGACAGGTGATGGTGTCATCTATATAATGTATACAATCATAACTAATTAAAATATAATAAATTAAGTATATAAAGAGTATACTAAGACGTATAGTTTATGAAGTGAGTTTTAGAGGAGCTGGGCTACAACATTAATGAAGACAAGAGTATTTTTTTTAAGTAAAGAAGTTAGGAATGAGATGAGATAAGTGGCTAGTTGAAGATAAATTACTGATCATGTCAAAAAGTGGAGAAGAAAAGACTCAAAACAGTTTATAAGAAAAGAAGACTTGCTAGAGTATAATGCTCTAATATTATGCAAGAGATGACTAGCTTGAATTTTTTATTAATAGTAATAATGAATTTATATATAAAAAAGAGATTATAAAATATAATAGTTACATTTTTTTAATCAATAATAATTATAAAATATTCATCTAAATCGTTTTATAATGTGGAATCAAGAAAAATATATTATCATAATTTCTATAATTTAGAGTCATATTAGTATATTATTAAAATATTGAGAGGATCATGCTGATAGGACTCCAGCAGGGTTGAGTCCTAATCTCCCTAGAAGTAATCAATAAAACCCTGCTAGATTGTAATAAAATCACTCCTATCTTATAAAAGAGTATGACTAGGATTTAGATTAGTCCTTAGGGCTTAGTGGCTACCTCTCCCTTACTAGGTTGGTTGGCCAGGGTTTCCCCCTACTTAGGTCGGTTATAGAGCCAACCTAGTCGTTCCCTGTTCCTATTAAAGCAGGTTGGCTATAGGAGGGGTAAAAGGATAATTTTACTTAGGCAAGCACCCCCTTAGGCTAGGTTTTGATCCCTATATAGTGATGTAGCCATCCCATCTCTTGAATCAAGTAATTATCATCTTTAATTCAGCCTTTGTGCTGAGTCTAGGAAGGAGGAACCCCTATAGCGTTTCAAGGGTTGATCCCCCTTAGTGATCAAAATCTATAGGGCTCCTTCTAGAGTTCTATTATCTGATATTAGAGTAGTGATCTTACTACTCCTGTAGCCATCATCCACACCTCTACTTTCCCAAGTAATTTCTATAATTGCTATGACACGTGCCTCCACCTTCCGTTCCAACAATAGATCAAGTCAGTCTACCACTGCCCCCTACGTTTGATCAAGAATTTTGATATATTTTTATAACTGATGCCTCTTTAATACTACAAGATCCTTCATATTATACATGAGAAAAGTTTTTCAAAGTTTCCTTGCTGTAAATTTTTACCATCGTAAATGTTATCATCGTTGCGAAGGTGAAACACAACAGAAATTTTCAACCGATTGTTGCTACTTGAAACCGAACTTTTGTTCATCCTTTCTAGCCAAAATTTTATACAATTCTCAAGATCAAGCTGGATTTCATTTGGATTTGATTTTATGAAAAAACTCCTTCTGGAACCGGTTTTCTTATATGATATTTCACCATCATGCAGTTTTGAAATTTTATGATGAATGAATTTACCTTGCATCTTTTGCTCTATTTCCCTACTGTTATGCTGCCAAAATTTCATCAAAGTCTCTACTGGTATTGACAATATCTAAACCAAGGGTTTTTGTATAATTTCCTTGAACTTTCCTCTAGAAATTACGTTAAGAAGTCATTGTTTCTCTGATGTAAAATTTGTTTAGCAGGACAGCACATCGCAACACTTCTTTTCACCGAATTCTACCATCCTCACCAAACCCTACCATCCTCACCAAAAATTCTTCCAAATATTACCCTAAAATGAATCCAAATAGCCCCCAAATCAGCCACCCAAATCAGCCTACTTCCTTATCGATCCACTTACCTTTTTAGCTAACTTTCCTTACTGAGACACCTACCTTTGCTACCATTTATCCCAAATCTAAAATCTATTTTTCTAACCTTCATCTACTACTATCATAGCCCTAAAACCGTACCAATTTATAGCCTAAACTTCATAAAACTATAGCCCTAAACCGCACCCAAAACAGCCACAAACCACACCCAAAAACTGAAGCCTTCAGTCCACCAACCTTTCAGCTACCCAATCTCCCTTATCCCTTTAACCATAGCACACATCTTTCACTGCTCAATGCTGCCAACAGTGACCTCTTGCTGCCATCCTCCTTGATCATAGCCAACAATGATCATTGAGGCAAAAAGCTACCAACAACGATCTTTTGCTACAATCTATTTACATCGTAGCCCATAACAATCGTTCGCTGCCAACTATCTTGATCACAGCCAGCAACAAATTGAATACAACAGCAACCATCTCTCACTCTATACCACTGCTACCCTCTTCCACAATAGCTGTGTACATCGCTGTCCCATCTTCCTCCTATTGCAGCTGCACCCTTGCTGCAACCAACGCCACCTGCAACCATGAAGTCACATCGCAATCGCAGCTAATGTTGTTGTTGCCCTCTTCTTCCTCCACCATTGCTGCTACCTTCTGACTTAGATCTCTTGGCTGCCATCTTTCGATAAATATCAGCCACCTAAAAAATTACAACCTCGACAATATTGCAGCATCAACATTGTAGCATCACCGAAGGACCGTAGCCGATGTTACTGCTATCATTTTCTTCCTCCACCGTTGGTGCTACCCTTGGTTGCCATCCTCCACTTGGAGACTTGACCATCACAGCCCCAACATCACTGTCATTGTTGCCTTCAACCTAAAGATTGCAGCTACACTCTTTAATCGGTTTGATTTGACAGGTTGGAGATCATTACATCATGACATCAGTGGGCTTATTCGAAGCCAAATTGGAGGCTTTTGAGACACATATGAATGTTAAATTATGTGCTCTCTTTGAGGAGTTTAGATTGGGCTGATCACCAAGCCCAATAAGATCACAACGCGGTGCAAATTTAGATTGTAAAAAAGAACCTTAGTGAAGAACTAGCGATAATCCGTCAAACCTCCACCATCCAAGAGTATCAAACCAGGTTTAAAAGGTTATCTAATCAAAATTATGACTGGTCTGAAAAATAGATATTGATGACTTTTATTGAGGGCTTGAAGCCAGAGATTCAGGAAGAAGTTAAAGCATGACAGCGGTACACACTTAAGGCAGCCATCTCCTTGGCACGACATCAAGAGGAGCGATTGAACTATGAAGCTCGGAAGACTAGGGTTACTCCCTGACCAGCGGTACCAAAGCTTTCACCTCCTCCTACTATTAGCCAACCCCCTTAGCCACATAAATTAATAAGAGAAGACCTTTATGATGGATCGACAAAGGGCCTATGTAGGTGTTGTGATAAATTATGGAGCCTAGAACACAAATATAAAAAGGAGACACCGCTGATGATTATGCCCACTGAAGGATACAAACTTGAAGATATGACTCTCGAACCCAAGGAGAAGGATACACCATAACCAGCCACCCGCACAGTCCCTACCTTAGCCGACTACACTAACCTGTAAAAATTGAAGATCGAAGGGTTTCTCGGGCAATAGTCTATCATTATCCTCATCGACACTAGGAGCACACACAATTTTATGAGCAGTAAGGTTACTGCCCAGTTAATGCTCTAAAAAGAAGATTACAATGGGTTCGAAGTCAATATAACTAACGGCCAAATTCTAAAGTGCAACCAGAAGTGCCCGCAGGTAAAACTAATCCTATAGGAGCAAGATATAATTGTTGATTTTTTCCTCCTCCCTCTTGATGGTTTTGATATAGTGTTTGGTATTGATTGGTTGTCCATGATTAGAGATATTTTCTAAAATTTTTCGAAGCTAATCATGAAATTTTTCAAAAAAGGAAAGCAGGTGATTCTACGAGGGAGCCTAGCGACTACAACCACAACACCACACTTAGACGGGATACCAAAAGAAGAATCCAGTGGTTTCCTAATTTAAATTCAAGAGTTTCATGAGATTGAAGATAAAAAACCCCTCCCACAACTTGCTGAATTTTTGGGCGTCTCTACCCAACCAAGCCGACTACCTCCTCTGAAGCTGGCCGACCCCCCTACGCTGAATAGGTCAAAACTTCTACCAGCTGCTCAACCAGATTGCTTCATACAACCTCATAATGTCAAAGATAAAAGGGTCATCCAAGAGATAACAGAGACACAGATTGTTCGGCCATGCGTATTTCCCACTACGACATGGCCCTACATCCTTTTCTCCGGAAATAAGCTACTTCTAAAGTGTTACATCCTGTTGAACTCACCATGGTTGCTGATGTAGCACTTTCAAATCTTAGGTGACTTCCACGACTTTCCCTAGGATCAGACAATGATGCTTAAAGACTTCCTTGATGATGACATCCGATCTATGGCCTAAGACCACAAGAAAATTGAGCCCCTCCAATAGTGAAATCAGAAAAGGGGAAGGATCATTTATAGGACTCAACGAAGCATGAACATCATCCCTCTTATTATAAAGAAAGATGCACCACCTTGGCCAAGTGGAACTATAGTCCTCACGACCATGATATCGTCCACACCAAATTGTGGCCAAATGTTTATTATTGGAGTAGACACATCTAGAGTGGGGGTCAGCACCATCCTCATGCAAGATGGTCAACAACATGAAGAAGTGAAAATGGGCTCTGAAAAATCACCACTCCTACCCACCTCGGACTCAGATCGGGCTCAGACCACTAGAGATTTTATTAGAGAACAGCCCTCACTCTAAAAGAAAGCATGACTACTATTACAGAGCAACCACGTGGCAGCCCATGTAAGGAAGAAACTTTTCCCTGACAAATGCCGAAGCAGAAGAAAGTTTCCTAAGAAAGATCAAGTCCCTCTTCATCTCCAGCAACACTAGCAAGAAATTCAAGCCTCAAGAAAGTGGTCACCCTATTTCTTTAGGCCTTGCAAAATTGGGGATCATATTGGGGCCCTAACCTGAAAATCAGATCCGTGCACCAGATCAAAATTACAGTTGATCCTCCAAGTATTCTACCTCAAATAGCAATTTAAAGACGATGACTCAACTCAAGTTCTTCCAACTAACACCCAAGCTTATGAGAAGCTGAACACCCGGTTCTCTGAGTTCATAGAACTTCAGCCTTGAGGACAAGACTAATTTTAAGAGAGCCAGTTTGATATGACTCCAATAGGGTTGAGTCCTAATCTCCCTAGAAGTAGTATATAAAACCCTGCTAGATTATAATAAAGTCACTCCTATCTTATAAAAGAGTATGACTAGCATTTAGATTAGCCCTTAGGGCTTAGTGGCCGCCTTCCCCTTACTGGGTTGGTTGGCCAGGGTTTCCCCCTACTTAGGTCAGCTATAGAGCCAACCTAGTCGCTCCCTGTTCCTATTAAAGCAAGTTAGCTATAGTAGGGGCAAAGAAGTAATTTTACTTAAGAAGCACCCCCTTAGGCTAGGGTTTTGATCCCTATATAATGATATAGTCGTCCACTCTCTTGAATTAAGCAATTATCATCTTCAATTCTGCCTTTATGCCGAGTCTAGGAAAGAGGAACCCTTATAGCGTTCTAAGGGTTGATCCCCCTTAGTGATCAAAATCTATAGAACTCCTTCTGGGGTTCTATCCGATGCTAATCTCTTCATGATTTATTTATTTTTAATAATATCATTCCTGATAGTATATTCATGTCTTCCTTCAAGAATAAAATTAGATTTATAGTTAACTTAATAAAGATCAAACAAAGTGTGTCCATAATAATAGCTACAAAATGTGAAAATTGAGTTGTGAAAAAGCTATTAAAATTTTCTACTCTCTCTCTTTAAAATTTAGATAAAGAAGCACTAGTGAATTTTTTCTCCTTCCCTTCTTTTAAAGCATCGCTTCCACCAATTAGGGTTTCGCTAGATCCCTCTTCTTCCCCAATTGATTCCTTGTCAAATGTCTTACCGAATGCCTCCATTCCCTCTCAAGTTGGGCTTCTAAATGTTTCTCTTGCAGATAGGCCAAAAAGTCTCTCTAATCTTCCTCTTCTACTTCTTGGGCAAGTCTTTTTAAGAAAACTCACGATGTGGGTGAATGACAATTTGACTATTAAAAATCCTCATGCATAATAAAAAATAAATATAAAAATTATTTTCTAAAATAGATATTATCGGATCGCCGTGTGATGACTGGGATCATAAAACTCAAAATGATAAAATCACATTAAGAGGGTGAGATGTTCTCACCTAGGAGAGATTGTATATCCCCTAAATCATAAATCCTGGTCTATCAAATGGAGCTCTTGCGAATTCTCCTCTAGTGGTGATCCATAAAGCGGAGGCAATGGCAACGTATCTCCTTGCATAATAAGTTCTCTCCTCATGATTATGCACCACTATATAGCAAGGGGCAACAATAGTAAGCAAGAAGGGCTTGACCCTCTTGCTGTCCTCTTATACCAGGGAGGGACTTATGGCAAGAGAGACATAGGAGGAAGAGATGAGGAGATCGACGACTATATGGGTGTATCCTATGACTCATGAAGCCTCACTCCTATTTATAGAGATTCCCTTCATGAAAACCCCTAATGAATCTTTCTTAGTGGACATTAGATCCCCATCCAATAACCATTCTATACTTTATTAGGTCTCATCCAATGGATCTATTAAAACAGGGGCTTATCAAATATCACATATCCAATCCTCTATTCATCGTGTCATCCACTATATATCTATGATTCTCTAAGCTCAATGTTGAGCTGATCATGAGTTGCACTTATCAAATTTAGTAACTTAGGACATCTTCTGATTTAGTAAATACTCAACTCATCAACCATGGATGTACTAAGCCACTATGCTATAGTCCCAAATGGTATAGGTCCATATGAAATCGATCCTAGTCTCACTCTTATTAGATTCTCCTAGAGAACTCTCTCAATCTGAGTCTCACTCTACCAATTAACCTAAAGCCAATCACCCACATGCTTGATCCCTATCAAACCCTAGTAATGCTAAAAAATAATATGAGATAGCGACTTCATCAGTAGTAGATCTGCAATGTTATCTTCTAATAGAACTCTTTCCATTGCTACATTGTTAGAACCCCATTAAATTTTTAAATTTATAAGTTCATGTTTGGGTCATGTAATTTGTGGTTTGATTAGCCCAATTGGAGTTAGTTAGGAGTTTATTTAATTTTTATTATTTAATTAAGAGTCTAAGTCCAAAAGGACTCTATGTGGAAGAATCCAAGCTAGAGGGACTCTTAGTAGAATTCTATAAATAAGGGTGTATTTTTCATCAATGAAGAAAATATTATCCCAATGATTTGGTAAAACCCTAGGAGGTTGATCCCCTCGAAGTGATCAAGAAGGCTCGATCCACTCGACGTGATCATTTATCCCCCCTTTTCCTAATAGAACCTTAGGGATTCTTATCTTATGGTATCAGAGCAGCGATCCTCAACATTTTTACTGTGATTCCAAAGCTGATATCTATTGCAACTTCTCCTCCTAGATCTTACAGCTATCTTTACGTAAACCAACCACTACAGCTGCAGCCCTTAGTCATACTACCATTCATACCTCTACTTGTTTCATATTGCTACAGGGCTACCATCGCCATTGCCCCTATCGCTGCTACAGCCACCCTTATCTGCCGCCTGTAGCCCATGCAGTCGTGCAACCTTCACATCGCTACTGCTGCCTTCCTCTCCACCGACAAAGTAGCATCGCTGTTGCTTCCTGCTACCTAGCCCACTTGCGCTAGCCCATCATGGCTATGGGGGTCATGTGGATGCCTTTCTCTTGTTCCTTCTTACGATCGTGGGCCATGGATCCGAGGTCATCATCAAGGAAGACTTTTAGCATCATGGTCCGCTCCTCGGTGAAGTCATGGAAGTAGCCCGAGATGAGAGAGCACTGCATCAGAAACTATAGCTAGTTTAGCTGAATATGACACTTCAGGAAGAGCTTATCCCTACAGATAAAGAGGTAAAGTTTTTGGAGATAAAGTGTTATTGCAAGGGAAGGTGTGGCCAAATGATCCATGTCTCCCACGTCTCCTGGACGATCTTTTTAGCTTCAGTCCTCTTAAGATATGGACAGCAATATGGCCAAATATGTGCTCGTGGTTCTCCTTGTAAGACCAACATACAGGGATCATGCAGTCTGGTAGAAAGGAGTCGGCTCGGTTCAGCGGAGGTGCCTGAGAATTCAGTGAGCTTCTCCATGCATTGTGTCGAGATCATTTCTTCGTTCTCTCCTTTCCCACATAAGGTCACCTATTTTCTTTTGTCATTCATAAGGTTGTTGGAGCTCCTAGTGTCTGCAAGGATGGTGACGGGCTGATGATTGATGAAGCCATCAATGTCCAATATCCATGGTGGAGCATGAAAGGTGTGGGTGGCTGATTATGATTTTTCCTTCATATTCTTCTCCTCGGACTCGAGAGCCATATCTTTGAGTTTGGGTTCTTTAGTGGGCACAATCATCAGTAGTGTCTCCTTTTTACATTTATGTTCTAGGCTCCATAGTTTATCACAACACCCACATAGGCCCTTTGTCGATCCATCATGAAGGTCTTCTCTTGTTAATTTTTGTGGCTAAGAGGGTTGGTTGACAGTAGGAGGAGGTGAAAGCATTGGTGCCACTGGTCAGGGAGCAACTCTAGTCTTCCGAGCTTCATAGTTAAATCATTCCTCTTGATATCGTGCAAAGGAGATGGCTGCCTTAAGTGTGTATGGCTATCACACTTTAACTTCTTCCTGAATCTCAGGCTTCAAGCCCTTAATAAAAGTCCTCAATATCTATTTTTTAGACTAATCATAAGTTTAATTAGATAACCTTTCAAACCTGGTTCGGTACTCTTGGATGGTGGAGGTTTAATGGATCATCGCTAGTTCTTCGCTAAGGTTCTTTTTACAATCTAAATTTGCACCACATTATGATTTTATCAGGCTTAGTGATCGACCCAATCTAAACTCCTCAAAGAGAGCACATAATTTAACATCTATATGCATCTCAAGAGCCTCCAATTTGGTTCAAACAAACCCATCGATGTCATGACATAAGGATCTCTAACCTGTTAAATCAAATCAATTAAAGAGTGTAGCTGCAATCTTCAGATTGAAGATAGCAATGGTAGCGATGTCAGGGCTGTAGTGGTGAAGTCTCCAAGTGGGGGATGGCAACCAAGGGTAGTAGCAATGGTGGAGGAAGAAAATGACAGCAGTAACATCAGCTGCGGTCCTTCGATGAAATTACAATATTGCCGTTACAATGTTGTCGAGGCTACGATTTTTTAGGTGGCTGATATTTGTTGAAAGATGGTAGCCAAGAGATCTAAGGAAGAAAAGGGTAGCAACAACATCGACTATGGCTGCAGTGTAACTTCGTGGCTATAGGTGGCGTCGGTTGTAGCAAGGGTACAACTGCAATAGGAGGAAGACAGGGTAGCAATGTAGACAGTTGTTACGAAGGAAGGCAACAGTGGTATGGAGCAAGAGATGGCTGCTATTATGTTTAATTTGTTGCTAGCTGTAATCAAGATAGTTGGCAGCGAATGATTATTGCGGGCTGTGATGTAAACAAATTGCAATGAAAGATCGCTGCTATAGCTTTTTGTCACAAGGATCGCTGCTGGCTGCGATCAAGGAGGATAGCAGCAAGAGGTCACTATTGGCAGTGTTGGGCAGCGAAAGATGCGTGCTGCGATTGAAGGGGTAAGGGATATTGGGCAGTTGAAAGGTTGATCGACCGAAGGCTACGATTTTTGGTTATTTTTGGTGCAATTTAGGGCTACGGTTTTGTGGAGTTTAGGGTATGAATTGGTGTGGTTTTAGGGTGATGATAGTAGTAGATGAAGGTTAGAAAAATAAATTTTAGATCTGGGATAGATGGCAGCAAAGGTAGGTGTATCGGTATAGAAAGTTGGCTAAAAAGGTAAGTGAATCGATAAGGAAGTAGGCTACGGTTAGGGCTGATTGGGATGGCTATTTGGGTTCAGTTTAGGGTAAGATTTGGAAGGGATTTTAGTAAGGATGGTAGGGTTTGGAGATGAGGAAAAGAGAGTCTAAAACCCCACAAAAAATAGCACTTAAATATGATAGAATTCAATGAAAAAAGGTGCTATGATGTGCTATCCTATCAAATAGATTTTATGTCAGAGAAACGATGACTTCTCAACATAAATTTAGAGGAAAGTTTAAGAAAATTATGCAAAAATCCTTGGTTCAGATGTTGGTAACCCCAGTAAAAAGTTTGGCAAAACTTTGGTAGTCTAACAGTAGGGAAATAGGGTAAAAGATGAAAGGTAGATCCTTCATTATAAAAATTTTAGAACTGCGTGATGATGAAAGATTGCATAAGAAAACCAATTCCAGAAGGAATTTTTTCCAGAAATCAATCTCAAATGAAAGCTAAGTTGATCTTTAAAATTGTATCAAAATTTCAACAAAAAAGGATGAACAAAAGTTCAGTTCCAAGATAACAATCAGATAGAAGTAGAGCATCACGGGCTCTAAGCATAACTCCCTTTAATATTTCTGACAAAGGTTCATATTATCCCATAAACACTAGAGTATAAAAAAGATATTGTGAACAATAACATGACACATATCATAAGTAAATACGAAACAACAAAATGTATATATGCTAATATGAAACAATATAATGCAATATAAACTTTTAATAATAGATTCTGGTATGTAAACAATTTAAGGACAATAGTATACAAGAATTCAAAGCAGTAATATAAAGCTCAATTGAAGAAAGAACTTTAGCTGAAATCAATTTTTAAAAGGATAGAACAAGAAAAGATAAAAACGACAAAAGATTGATTCTGGTAGAATTTGAGATGCATATTGCATGATTTATTTGGACAACCATTTATACTCCAAATTAATCAAGAAAGGTCTTAGATTAATTAACTTTTATATGAATTGGACTTTCCAATAAGGAGTTCCAAGCAATTTAGTAACAAAAGGTCATAAGATAATATTTCTATTTTACAGAATCTATAGAGTTGAATAGAACAAATATTTCAGTATCTATACATATTTCAAATCTATCAAATCAGATGCAAAATAAAGATCTATAAGCCTAATTTCTTATAAAATAAGTTTTGTATAAATCAAAGTTTCTATAGAGAGTTATAAATAATTTAGTATCAAGAGGTCAGAGATTATAAAGTTTATTTTATATATTCATTATGGATAATTGAAATAAGAGGTTAGACAGGCATATAAACTCCAAAATTTTTAATTTTAGTATCAAAAGAAAGATCTACAAGTCTACTTTCAGATGAAATAGGTTTTTGCCTAAATTAGAGTTTAACGTAGAAAGTTATGATAAGAATAAGGTAGAAAGGTCAGAATCTTAATTTTTTAGATACATGGATTTACATTTGAATGAGAGAGATATTATGTTCTAAGTAACAAATCATTCAAAATCATATCAAACAAAGATGAAATCAAAGAATTAAGACTTTTGTAGGATGGGGTTAAAACACTTGCCTTAGAAAAATCAATCCCTACGAGTGAGAAATTGATCCAAAACCTCAAACAAATACACACTCCTACTTTAACTCATCTTCCCTTCTGAAGTGTACGTCATAGAAAGTCTACCCATTATTTGGTATGATTTCCTTTATTTTCTCTTTGCATTACTTAAGTTTGGCTAACACAAGAGTTGTTAGGTGGCAAGCATATATGAAAGATGCTTAGGTGTCACCTATGCAACATACATAAGCGGGGACCATCTTTAAACTAGCTAGTGACACAAATTTTCTATTTTTTTTCTCTTTTTTTGGTTTCACGAGATTTTTGCTCCTAATCTTTGCACGATGATTCCATATCATTCTTTTATAAAATTTATAATATTTTCTTTTTTTTGTAACATATGTGATGCTCCCCCAAGGTTTTCCAAAAGTGATATCAAAGCCAAGTTCATGATACGATGATTGGTTATAAACTTCGTGTGTTGTTGAATCATATAGAATCATTTTTTTATGTTTTATCATCGATCTTTGTTTTGGATAGCTCCTCTTCATATAATTGAAAGGTGTTGTAGGTTGATGTTTTGTCATTAAAATTGTTAACACAAAATGTAGGAACTACTGGTTATAGGTGCCCTACAAGCCAATCACGTGAGTAATGGCATGTGTGACACGCTATGCGATTTTTTTACTTTTGATTATTATTAGCATATTTTCACATTATATTATCTATTGCATATATATATATATAGCGATGTTCTTAGTTCTTTGCAATGAGAATCAGATCATGATGAGATCATGATAATGAGATTGATTCATCTTTAAACACAAATCCTAAATAATCTTAGTCATAGGTTACTCGAGAGGGACATTGAGATAACTAGATAGACTGATGTACTGTATACCCGTCCACATGATGGAGGTGATTCGTCTTACATCTACTTGTGTGGAGACACTAAAGATACAATATAGGTGCTCATTGGAGAATGAGTTCATTAATTGATCCACTTATAGAATATTGTATAGTTAATGATACCTAATGTTAGACAGCGATTTCATAGTCTCAATTGTGTATCTAGTCCTTCGACTTGAAACACCAAGGATGTCTTATTTGAGTACTCCTTTCTTTGACATTGGACTTACAAGTTTAGAAAGTTTCAAATATGGTATAGTTAGTTATCGGGATTGGTAGCTAACTTACGAAGACAATTAAGTGTTAATAAAGGATCATCTACTCTTAGTATCATGAGAGAAATATCTCATGTGTTCTTGCTCAAACAAATCCCTAGCTAGGGTCATTCAGATTAAGAGAGGAGTTTTCTGAGATAATCTGATTAGAGAGAGACTTGGATAGATTTTGTATATAGCCTGACAGTACCATATCCAATATACGGTCTTTGGGATATTAATTGGATAAGAGATTATAGATATACGATAACTATTATTAAATCTCAGATTTTAATTATGAGATCAATTGATGTGTGTTTATCTAACACGTGTGTCAGAAAAAGAATTACAGGTCTAACTATGATATAATTGTTGGAAAACCTCAGCGGGTGCATCACATGTGTAGTGAAAATCAAAATAAAAATGGGTTTCCCACGTAGTTCAAATGTCATGCAAAAGATTGGGGTCGTATATTCCTATATTCCAAATCTGGATGGAGAAGATGAAGGAGGTCAAGCGTCCTCATATCTAGCGGTATCCACATGATGGATCTCTGCATCGAAACTCCTCCAATCTGATCTCGCATCTCTTGCATAGAGGGAGGGAGGACAATAGGAGGTGGTGGCTAAAGCTACAGCCTATCGACCATGAGTCTCCTCTCCTATTTATAGAGAGCCACAAAAAATCATAGGGCTTGTGCCTTAGTGGGTATTGGATCTACTAGTTACAGGTGCCCTACAAGCCAATCACGTACGTGATGGCACGTGTGACACACTGCATAATCTTTTTACTTATGATTAATATTAGCATATTCTCATATTATGGAATTTGTTACATATATATTGTGATGTCTTTGATTTTGTGCAATGGGAATCGGATCGTGATGAGATCATGATAATGAGATTGATTCACCTTTAAATACAGATCATAAATAATCCCGGTCATAGGTTACTCGAGAGGGACATCGAAATAACCGGATAAACATGTGTACTATATACCCATCCATATGATGGAGGAGGCTGGTCTCATAGCCACTTGTGTGGAGATACTAAGGATATAGTACATGTGCTCATTGGAGAATGAGTTCACTGATTGATCCGCTTATGGAATGTTGTAAAGTTAATAATACCTAATGTCAGGCAGTGATTCCATAGTCCCAGTTATGTATCTGGTCCTTAGACTTGAGATACCAAGGATGCCTTGTATGAGTACTCCTTTCTTTGATGCCAAACTTATAGGTTTGAAAAGTTCTAGATCTAGTATAGCTGGTTATCGGGATTAGTAGTCAACCGTATGAAGGCAATTGAGTATCAATAGAGGATCATCCACTCTTGGTATCACGAGAGGAATATCTCATATATGCTTGCTTAGATAAATCCCTAGCTAGGTCATTCGGATTGAGAAAGAAGGAGTTCTCTGGTAGAATCCGAATAGACAAACTGATTCTGTATGTGACCTGACAGTACAATGTCTAATATATGGTCTCTGAGATATTATTTGGATAAGGGATTATAGATACATGGTAACTGTGGACAAAACGGATTCGATCCTCCTGTATCGTCTGGGGACTATGACGTAGTAGCCTAGTATGTCCAGAGTCGATGAGTCGAGTGAATTATTATAAAGCTAATAATTCATTATATCAGAAGGAGTTCTGATGGGAGTGACTCATGGCTAGCTCGGTATCGAGCCTAGAGAGTCACACACATATGGTGGATGCTTCAGTGAATAGAGGATTGGATGAAGATCCAATTAGCCCTTATTCTCATTAGATGAGACCTTATGCTGATGGGCTCTTTGATTAAGGCTCAGTTAAAGGCCTAAGGAGATTATTGGATAGAGATCCAGTAATACAAGGTTAGTGGGTTATTGGATGAAGATCCAGTACCCAGGAAGGTAGGAGCCCTAGGGTTTTTGCTGGCTCTCTATAAAAAGGAGGGGAGACTCATGGTTGATAGGTTGCTACTTTAGCCACTACTTCCTATTCTCCTCCCTCCCTTTGACTAAGAGTTGCAAGATCAAATTGGAGGAGTTTCACTACAAAGATCCATCATGTGGATACCATTAAAGAGGAGAATGCTTGACCTCTTTTATCTTCTCTATCCAGATATGGAATATAGGGATATACGATCTCCCTAGATAAAATTAATCTCACACACATCGTGATTTTATCAGTTTTTATATTTTTCTCACGACTCTAATCTTTTGCATGATGATTTGATCTGCATGGGAAACCTATTTTTTGTTTTGATTTTCGCTATGTATGTGATGCACCCGCAGAGGTTTCCCAACAGATCAAATCATCATGCAAAAGATTGGGGTCGTGAGAAAAACGTAAAAATCGCGACGTGTGCAAGATTAATTTTACCTAGGGAGATCATATATCCTTGTATTCCATACCTAGATAGAGAAGATGAAGGAGGTCAAGTGTCCTCCTCTCTTGCAAGAGGCGGCCGGCTGCAGCCAAGGCCCCCCCTGCAAGGGGGCTGCAGCCAGCCTCGAGGCGGCCGCAGGGCAGCAGCCCTCATGGGGTGGCCACCGGCTAGCCCGCTAGCTAGCAGGGCCACAGGGTGGCCGCCTTGATAGGGCTGTACCAGAGGGCATCTGACCTCTGAAGGGGCCAGACAGAGGGGGTAAGGAGAGGGCTAGGGCATTTGAGAAAAAGATGATTATGCCCCTTAGAATTTGAGAAATTCTAGCTCTGTCCCTTTTATACATAATTACTTAAATACCCTTAATAATTTTAAAAATTCTAAGGATCGTCCTCTCATCCAAAATTACTTAAATACTCTAAGTAATTCTAAAAATTCTGAGGACTATCCTCCCATCCAAAATTATAAAAATACCCTCAATAATTTTAAAAATTTTGAGGCGTATCCTCTTATCTAGAATTATAAAAATACCCTTAAAAATTTTAAAAATTCCAAGAATATCCTAATTTCCAGAAAAATAATTAATTAAATAGTTTAATTAATTATTATTTATATCTAGTAATCTTACATATGATGTGATGTACATGCGATGTATGATGTGGATGGATGATCATGAGCCATGTGTTGTGATATATGTAATTGTGATTATTATTATTATTGGAGCCTATGAGCTTGCGTTTGTCTCATTTATTGTTGTACCTGTGTGCTTGTGATTATTTGTAATTACATAGAGAGGCGTAGCGCGAGCGTGGAGGTTACAACGGGACCCACGATGCCATGGCGGGAGATCATGACGCATGTTGATGTGACGATTTGACGGAACCGATGATGATGAGATCAACAATCACAGGGCATGGAAATGCGTCAATGCATACATAAATCGTATTATGAGCGATTAGGCCCATTGGCTCAGGCTTAATCATATTAGATGACAGCTCATGATCATCCGGTATGGCTTACATATGTGATGTGTTATACACCTAATAGATATATGTATATATATATATATTTGCATGCGATGTAGATATATGGATTAAATATGTATGTGTGTGACACAACATATTAGGAGACCGATACGAAATAAAACCCCTCCTACGATAATATTAAGTCGGTAAGCATGAGGCAATAAGATTGACCTTTATGGCCTTATACACCTAAGCTCAATGGTGTATCAGAAAGGAGGAATCACATGCTATTAGACATAGTACGGTCTATGATGAGTTTCACTAACCTACCCATCTCATTCTGGGGGGTACGCCCTAGAGACTGTAGCTTACCTTCTGAACAGAGTTCCATCAAAGTTGGTAGTGTCTACACCATATGAGATATGGAAAGGAAAGAAGCCTGATCTTATGATTGTTAAGATTTGGGGCTATCTTGCCCACGTATAAGACACAATCCCGATAAGTTGGAATCAAGGACAGAATGGTGCACATTCATGGGATATCCAAAGGAAACTTATGGGTATTATTTCTATCATCCCGAGGACCGAAAGGTCTTTGTTGCCAAAAGAGCTATGTTCCTTGAGAAGTAACACATTCTTGGTGGAAACAGTAGGAGTGAGAGACTTGAGCAAGGTTGGAGAACCTAGCTCAAGCACCATTCCAGAGCCCGAGTCTGTTCATGTACGTAACACACAAATTTCAATTTTATGTAGCTCTAAAAGAGTATTTCACCCTCCTGAAAGATATGTGAGATATATCAGTGGAGATGACTCTTAGGAAGTTGATCCTCAGACCAACGAGGAGGCTATTATGAGTATAGACTCCGGGAAGTGACAATAAGCCATAAATTGTGAGATAAATTTCATGTACTCTAATAAGGTTAAGAATCTTGTGGATGCACCTGAGGGTATTATACCCATTGGCTGCAAATGGATCTTCAAGAAGAAGATCGAAGTGGATGAAAGATAGAGACCTATAAAACAAGGCTGGTAGCTAAAAGATATCATCAAAGACAAGGAGTTGATTATGATGAAACCTTTTCACCTGTAGCCATGCTTAAGTCTATTAGAATTATTTTGGCTATTGCAGTACACTATGACTCTGGGATCTGGCAGATGGATGTCAAAACAACATTCTTTAATGACAACATCAAGGAGGTGTATATGATATAGCCAGAGGGATTCGTATCCAAAAAGTGTCCAGATAAAATGTGTAGGTTGCTTAGATCCATTTATGGATTGAAGCAAGCTTCCTAAAGTTGGAACATAAGACTTGATGAGGTGATCAGATCTTATGACTTCGTTAAGAACGAAGATGAACCTTGTGTGTATAGGAAGGTAAGTGAAAGCGCTATCACCTTCTTGGTGCTGTATGTGGATGACATCCTAATCATTGGGTAGGAAGGCTCTCCACAGTAAAGGCTTAGTTATCCAGAAACTTTTCTATGAAAGACTTAGGGGAATATTTTGGAGATCCAGATATATATAGATAGATCCAAGAGGATGCTTAGTTTGTCCCAATCTAGGTACAAAGACTTCATTATCAAAAGGTTTAGCATGGAGAATTCCAAGAGAGGTCTCATACCGATGAGATATAAAATATTACTTTCTAAGAGTATGTCCCCTAAGACTCTTGAAGAAAGGGCAGACATTGATAAGATACCTTATGCCTCAGCGATAGGGTCTATCATGTATACGATGCGGCTTGATATAGCACATGCTCGAAGTGTCACAAGCAGATATCAGGCATATCCAGGTTTAGAACACTAGAAGGTAGTAAAGTGTATCCTTAAATACTTGAGAAAGACTAAGGATCTTTTACTAGTATATGGAGAAAGTAGCCTCTAGGTTGAGAGCTATAAGGACTCGAGTTTTTAGTTCGACATTGATGATAACAAGTCAAATTCAGGGTATGTTTTCACCCTAAATGGAGGAGCAGTAAGTTAAAAGAGTTCCAAGAAAGATACTACTGCTGACTCAACCACAGAGGCGGAATACATTGCTACAACAAAAGCAACAAAGGAAGGGGTGTGGATGAAGAAGTTCATCAAGGATTTGGGAGTTATACTAAGCAACATGGAGCTGACTCTTATATATTATGACAACAACAAAGTGATAAATCTAGCAAGGGAACCCAGGTCTCATCAGAATTGTTCTTAGAAGGTTCTATCTGATTATAACGATCATGACCCGAAGGGATATAGCAATGGAAAGAGTTTCATCCGAAGATAACATTATAGATAAACTGATGAAGATGCTGGCTTAGATAGTATTTGAGCATCACAAGGGTCTGATGAGTATCAAACACATAGGTGATTGGCTTTTGGTCAAGTTGGAGATTACTGGTTACAGGTGCCCTACATGCCAATCACATGAGTGATGACACATGCGATACACTGTGTAATCTTTTTTACTTATGATTAATATTAGAATATTCTCATATTATATTATATTGCATATATATTGTGATGTCCTTGTATTATTGGATCTCTATCCAATAATCTCCTTAGGCTTTTAACTGAGCTTTAATTAAGGGGCCCATCCGCATCGAGTCTCATCTAATGAGAATAGAGGCTAATTGGATCTTCATGTAATCATTTATTCGCTGAAGCATTCACTATATGTGTGTGACCCTCTAGGCCCGATACCGAGCTGGTCGTGAGTCAATCCCATCAGAACTCCTTCTGATATAATGAATTATTATCCTTATAATAATTCACTCAACTCATCGACTATGGATGTACTAGGCCACTACGTGATAGTCCCTAGACGATAGAGGGGGATCGAATTCGTCGGACATGTCTATCCATAGTTACCATGTATCTATAATCCCTTATCCAAATAATATCCCAGAGACTGTATATTGGACATGGTACTGTCAGGTCACAAATGGAATTAGTTTGTCTTGCTCTATTTAGATTCTACTAGAGAACTCCTTCTCTCTCAATCTGAATGACCCTGGCTAAGGATTTGTCTAAGCAAGCACATATGGGATATTCCTCTCATGATACTGAGAGTAGATGATCCTCTATTGACACTCAATTGCTTTCGTAAGGTTGGCTACCAATCCCGATAACTAGCTGTACCAGATTTGAAACTTTTCAAACCTATAAGTCTGCCGTCAAAGAAAGGAGTACTCATACAAGACATCCTTGGTATCTCAAGTCTAAGGACTAGATATACAACTGGGACTATGGAATCACTGTCTGACATTAGGTATCCTTAATTATACAACATTCCATAAGCGGATCAATCAGTGAACTCATTCTCCAATGAGCACCTATAGTATATCCTTAGTGTCTCCATACAAGTGGCTATGAGACTAGCCACCTCCATGATATGGACGGGTATATAGTACACCGGTCTATCCAGTTATTTCGATGTCCCTCTCGAGTAACCTATGACTGGGATTATTTAGGATCTGTGTTTAAAGGTGAATTGATCTCATTATCATGATCTCATCACGATCCGATTCCCATTGCACAAAACCAAGGATATCATACTATATATGTAACAAATAATATAATATGAGAATATGCCAATATTAATCATAAGCAAAAAGATTGCAGTGTATCACACGTACCATCACTCATGTGATTGGCTTACAGGGCAAGTCAACCACCTAGCATGGGCGAGTCCACCGCCTCAATCGCCCGAAAGCTTACGCGGCGACAGCACACCCGTCGCTCAACGACGGTTTACCCGTTGGAATTTTTACAAAAGTGGTTCCCTCTACTTTTAAAATTCTGACTTGAACCTGATATTGACTAACCTCTGGTCAACCAATTGACCTCAACCTGAGCTCAATCAAACCCCAATAGTGGACCCGATTGCCTTATTGAATTGATTTGGATTTTATCCAAATTTAACTCAATTAGGACTTAATTCCTAACTACGACTCAATAATTACAACACTTAATCAACAACAAGCTAAACATAACCTAACTCCCACCAATCTGGTAGTCTCCAGCATTCTTGTGGTGAGTCTTTCGGTCTTCTTCCAGTGATCTCCCGGTGTATTCCCAGTGAGCTTCCCAATCCCTTTGATGAATCTCTTAGCGAACTTCGGTGAGATCCCATTCCATCATCCGAACCCCGACCCGATATTCAAGCTTGATCTTGGCCCATCATCTGGTTGTAACTCCATTGCTCCTGCTATAGTTAGTCCTGCATGATACTAATTATAACTTAATTAAATATAATCATAATTGTCAAAAATCAATTACAAGACCATCCTAGCACCCGGTAAGCTTTTTGGCTACCCCCAACAATCTTCCAGCGAGTCTTAGTCTTCTTTTGGCGAACTCTCTTACGCTATTCTAGCAAACTCCCGATACCCTCGACGAATTCCCGACGCGCTCCTGGCGAGTTCCCAATCGTATCAACCCGATGCATGGACTTGACCTTGGCTAATCATGATTGTAATAATTATTTTGTCATAATTAATCCTACATCAATCAATTCTAACAATCCTGTTAGATCAATAACCCATCAATTGATTTCATCATCAAAATTCGAGATTCAACAATTAGGACTTAATTCCTAACCATGACTCAATGATTACAACACTTAATGACCAACAAGCTAAATCAAGACTTAACTCCCGCCAATCCAGCAGCCTCTGACATTCTTTTGGCGAGTCCTATGGTCTTCTTCCGGCAATCTCCCAACATGTTCCCAGCGAGCTTCCTGATCGCTTCGGTGAATCTTCTAGAGAACTCCGGCGAGATCCCACTAAATACAATCATAATTGTAAAACATCTATTACAAGGCCATCCTAACTCCCGGTAGGCTTTTCAATACCCCCAACAATCTTTCGGTGAGTCTCGGTCTTCTTCTAGCGAAATCCCTTGTACCATCCTAGCAAACTCCCGATACCCTCAGCGAGGTCCCAACGCACTCCTGGCAAGTTCCCAACCACATCAACTCGATGCATGGACTTGACCTTGACCAATCATGATTGTAATAATCTTTCTATCATAATTAATCCTACATCAATCAATTTCTAATAATCCATATTAGATCAATAACCCTTCAATTGATTTCATTATCAAAATTTAAGATTCAACACATAGATGATGGGCTGTATCTTTGGTCGCCCCCTCCTATTCTCCTCCCTCCTTTTGTGCAAGAGTTGTGAGACTTAGGGCTGCAATTGGAGGAGTATCATTGTAGTAATCGATCATATGGATATCGCTAGAGAGGAGGACACTTGATCTCCTTTATCCTCTCCATCTAGATTTAGAAAAATAGGGATATACGATCTCCCTAAGTAAATAATCTCTCACACGATGTGGTTTTTAATTTTACATTTTTTCTCGCGATCCAATCTTTTACACGATGATTTGATCTACATGGGAAATCGATTTTATTTTTTATCTTCTACTACGTATATGATGCTCCCGCTTAGTTTTCCAACAGTCGTATCAGAGCCAAGGTTGTTCATGTAAAAAATTGATTTTAAACTACAATTGATGAGATTGAATCGCATAGGACTATTCTATCACAGCCAAGGTAGCACTGCCTATAAGCAAGGAGTGGCCACCTACGGGCTGGCTACCTAATGGGGTGGCCACCCACGACCAGGCCGCTTACATGGGTGGTCACTCGTGGCTAAGCCTCCTACAAAGGACAGTCAGGTGGTGGCAGGGGCTGCCTGCAAGGGATAGTGGCCCGCAAGGGATGGTTGACCATGGGCATGGCTACCGCCTAGACACTCGCCAGATTGGTTGCTTGTTGCCTACATAGGGGCAATGGCAGCAACGATCACTGGAAGAGGGTAGAAAGGGCTTAAGGTTTCTTTTCGGTAAAAGAATGATATTGCTCGTAGAAATTTGAGAAATTCTAGGCTCTGCCCTCCTTTACAGAATTTCAAAAAAAACCTTGACTTTTCTAGAAATTTCGAGGTCTATCCTTTTTCCAGAATTATAAAAATACCCTTTATAATTTTGGAAATACCTAACACATCATGATTTCCAGAAAATAATTAATTAAATAGTTTAATTAATAATTTATTATCTAGTAATGTTACTTGTCGATGTGTACATGTGATACATGATATGGATAGATGATCATAAGTCATGTGATGTGACATGCGTATATATGATTATTATTATTACTAGGGTCTGCAAGCCATCATTCTTCTCATTTATTGTCAGGCCTACGTGCTTGTGATTATTTTGTAATTATATAGAGAGGCACAGTGGAAGCATGGAGGTGACATGATCATCTGGTTGTGGCTTAATGATGACAAGATCCACGATCACAAGGTATGGAGATGCGTCGATGTGTGGCTTATATATATGATATATACATAGATATATATGTGTGTGTGTGTGTGTGTGTGTGTGTGTGACATGCCATATTAGAAGACCGATACAAAATAAAAACTCTCTTATGATAATATTAAGTCGGTGAGCGTGAGATAATAAGATTGACCCACGTTGCCTTTCATCGTTATAGAAAGAAATTGAATCATGACGTAGTTTGAGTTGGTCGAGTAACTTGAGTCTTACCGATCTACGTGATTGAGATATTGCCAATGACATAGAGATATCATCGATGACCTGAGGGCATTGTATGACTTGGTCGAGCAATTGAGAGCATATCATCGAATCAGACTCATCTTGTAATGATGGTGATGACTTAACTGAACTTCATGATTGGTCGAGCAATTGAGACCATGATGATTTAGAGGCTGAACATGACAAGAATCACAAGAGTTGTGATTGGCAAGAGTTGTCTACCTTTCAGGCTTAGTGTAATTAGTTAAGTCACTCGATGTTGCACTAAGATGATGATTGGATCCTGATACCCACTAGGAGTCTGCCGAAGACTTTCATTTCACGTGCCGAGGGCATCGCATGATTCGCTAGGAAAATAGTGGAAGTACATTAAGATAGAAATCCATATCTTAATTAGCTTTTCTATAAAATCTGAATGTTATTAATTTATGTTATATCTTGTTTGTTGCTTGCAAACCTCCTACATATCATACTTGATACTAATTGCTTCACTGGTCCAAAATACACAGATTGGCTCCATAATTTGATTATTATTCTCATGGTGAAGAAAATCGTATATGTCCTTGATACAATTATGCCCATGCCGAAAGAAGGGGCAAGCGAGGATGAGATCCCTCGCTTTATAAAAGTATACAGATAGTCCTAGAGGATAATTTGTATGTTGATCTTATACTTTAATCCCTACCATATTCCTTTTCACAGTTCATTATTAACTTTAATATGAATAAGTTCGAGATGACTCTACCAAAGCTCCTCAATATGTTAAGGGAAGTTGAGAGCACCGACATAAAAAAGAAGTTAGTTCTCTATATTGGTGAGACCAATAAGAAAAGGAAGGTCATTAAGACTATTAAGTAGAGTAAGGGAAAAGAAAGACCAGGTAAGACAAAGGTTGCCACGAAAGACCCGAAAATGAACAAAGGATAGTACTTCCACTATAACCAAGATAGGCACTGGAAGAGGAACTGTAAGGACTAACTTGTAGATAAGGCAAAATAGAAGTTTGGAGAAGCTTTAGGTATATTCATGATTAGTCTTCACTCGTCAGATTTTCATGATAACACATGAGTATTGGATACCAGAAGTGCTTATTATATCTACAATTCATTGCAGGTTTTGGCAAGACCAAGGAAATTGGCCAAAGGTGAGATAGACTTCAAGATGAGAAATGAAGCAAGAATTGTTACAGTTACCGTTGGGGAGATCACCCTACATCTACCTGGTGGAGCTATCATTACATTGGATGCATGTTATTTTGTTCCCTCTATTATCAAAAATATTATTTCCATCTCTTGTTTAATAATTAGTGGATATAAATTAGTTTTTGAGAATAATAGTTATTCAATAATTATGGATGATGAGATCATCACTAGAGGAACCCTAATAAATGACTTATATATGTTAAACACTACTCCATACATCATGAATATAAATATATCTAAGAGGAAAAGAGATGAGGTGAAAAATACATACATATGATATTGTAGGCTAGGTTATATACATAAGGGAAGGATTCAACAGTTGTTGAAAGATGGATAAATAGATTCATTTGACTATGAGTCGTATCCAACTTGTGAAGCTTGCCTTCATGAGAAAATGACCAACTCTCCTTTTAGTAGAACTGGAGAGAGCCATTGAGTTATTGGAACCCATACATTATGATATATGTGGTCTTATGTCGACTAAGGCTATAAGTGGTTACTCATACTTTATCACATTCATTGATGATTTCTCTAGGTATTGACATATGTACTTGATGAAGTACAAGTTCGAGGCATTTGAGAAATTCAGGGAATATAAGAATGAGATAGAGAATCAGATTAGAAAGAGTATTAAGACTCTTCGATCAGATTGAGGAGGAGAATACTTAAGTATAGAGTTCACTCATTTCCTTAGAGATAATGAGATTCTATCTCAGCGGACATCTCCTTATATACCTCAGCTGAATAGTGTATCAAAAAGGAGGAATCACACGTTGTTAGACATGGTGCGGTCCATGATGAGTTTTGTTGACCTACCCATCTCATTCTAGAGATACGCCCTAGAGACTGCAGCTTACCTTCTAAAAAGAGTTCCATCAAAGTCGGTAGTGTCTAAAACTATTAAATGTCAGATTTTGATGATGAAATCAATTGATGGGTTTTATGATCTAACTTGTGTGTTAAAGAAAGTAATGCAGGATTAACTGCGATAGTAAAGGACATTACAATCAAATGTTAGGTTAGAGTCAAGTTCGAGCATCAGGCTAAGGTTCGGACGATGCAATAGGAGCTCATCGTGAGTTCATCAGAGGTCGGCCGAGGTTCAGACGATATTGTCAGGAGCTCACTAAAAGTTCGTCAAAAGAATGATGGGAGTTCATTGGGAGTTGCCAGAAGAAATCGGGCACTCACTAAGGGTTCATCAGAAGAATGCTAGGAGTTCATCGGGAGTTCGCTGAGAGATCAATTGATGGTCGGACAATGAAGATTATGTTTTAAGTAACGTAGTTAGTGTCATAATAAGACTTAGTTTTATTAACTTAATTAAGAGGTCATTAGGCTTTAATTGGGCATGATTTGGACTTATTATAAAGGTCATTTCCGTAACCTAACATTTGAAAAGATAATCTTTGAAGATACGATCTCCAAGACAATATAGTCTTCGAAGGTGTGTCAGACGGTTGAACCGCCCAGACATAGTCTCCTAGATTAGCAAGTGGTCGTACCGCCTAGACTGGCGGTACAATCGCTAGAACATAGTCTTTGAGACAAGCACCTTGGGAATTCTTAAAATTTAAATTTTGTCTCTATTGAAGCCATTTGGGGCCTACAAATAACAACCCTCCCCCTACCCCTCTATTCTTGCTTGAGGTATGCAAGCATTAAGAGTAAAAACATTGCGAAAATGCTGTTATAATTCTTTGAGAGCTTCTCCTCATTTCGTCTTGTTTAGTTTTTTGTTTAAGGGAGAACTTAGAGACTTATAAAGACTATCTCCTAATCTTATAAAAGGAGAATAGAGTTGTAAGAGGGTAGTTGATCTTCACCCATTGAAGGAATATCAATAGTAGACGTAGGTCACGAGACTTAACCACTATAAAAATGATTTGCTTCCTCTTCTTTACTCTTTATCTTCATTGCTTTCTTATTTAACTGTCTACTATCTTTGATTGCACTCTTATAAACATCGCTATGCTTAATGCATTTCCGATATGGTTTTTATTGAGCAAATATTTAAATCAATATAAATTTCTCATAAACACTAATCAATGGGCAGCCCCCTCCCCCTCCTTACACTCCCTCCCCACCCAAACCCCCCCCCCCACCCTCCTCCTCCTCCTCTTAGTGCTCCTGTGATCCTAACAATTGGTATTAGAGCCATGTTTTTTTTATTTGACTTAAAACCTAAGAGAGATGGCTTTTGTTGGCAATCAAGAGGGACTTTCTATCACTCGTCCTCCTATATTCAATGGGATGGATTACACATATTGAAAAACTCAAATTAGAATTTTCTTATTCGAATTATGGTATATTGTTGAAAGTAGTTTTAAAAAGTCTTCCAAACCGATGAACGAATGGAATGATTCAGAAAAGAAGACTTTTTCTTTGAATGCTAAAGCGATGAACATTTTATTTGTGCTCTTGATAAAAAATAATTTAATCGAGTTTCTATATGCGAAACTATGCATAAGATTTAGTACACACTCGAAGTCACACACGAAGGCACTAGTCGAGTCAAAGAATTAAAAATTAATCTTTTGGTGCATAGCTATGAGTTGTTTCATATGAAACCAAGTGAGACCATAAAAGACATGTAGACTCATTTTACAAATGTCGTCAATGGTCTAAAAGCGCTTAGTAAAAATTTTTTTAATTTTGAACTTGTTAACAAAATATTAAGATCCCTTCCAAAAAGTTGAGATCCTAAAGTAACGGCTATACAAGAAGCAAAAGACCTAAATAATGTTTTGCTTAAAGAACTAATCGGATCTTTGATGACTTACGAAATGACATGTATAGCACATGATGAACTCGAGAACAACCTTCCAAAGAACAAGAAGGACATAGCACTTAGAACCAAGGAAGACCACTTGGGAGAAAAATCAAGTGACGACGATGATGATGAGGACTTCACACTTCTTATAAGAAAATTTAAAAAATTCTTAAAAACGACTAAAACAAAACAAGATGCTAAGAACAAAAGTGAACTAAAAAAGGACTTAATAATATGTTACGAATGTAAGAAGCTATGACACTTCAAAAATGAATACCCCCATATGAAGAAGAAGCAACCAAAGAAGATGAAAGAGCTCAAAGCTACTTGGGATGACTCAAGTTCATCCGAAGACGAAGAGCCAACCAACAAGGAAGAAGTTACAAATTATACTTTAATGACTTTTGGCAATAAGGTAAGTAACCTAAACGAATCTTTCTTATCTTATGATGAATTATTTAATATATTTAATGACTAGTTTGATGATTATAAATTAATTAGTAAAAGTATAAATTATTAAAAAAGGATCATGCTTTACTTCCTAGTGAATTTAAAATTTTCAAAAAGGAGTATGATGAACATAGGATAGCTCCTTACACTAAGTATGAAGAAGTAGATATACTTAATAAAGGAAATGTTTCATTACAAGAAACATTAGAAAATTTTAAAATAAGTAACAAATCCTTAAACACGATCCTTGCTAATATGGGTCATGTTCTAAATATAATTTTTATGGAAGAATTGGACACTATGCCTATAAATATTCATTTAAAGGGGGTAGTCCACACAATAATTTGGGTTCCTAAAGGAACCATAAATAACTTGATGTCATTAATAAAATTAGGTAGAGTTCTTCATGAGGAACCCAAAGTCAAATGAGTACCTAAACCAAAATCCCATTTCTAGAAGTTATGTCTCCAAACAAAGGGTATGAGCATAAAATGGTATCTTGATAGTAAATGCTCAAGGCACATGACCGAAGATCCAACTCATTTCTTTAAGCTTACTAGCCTAATGAAGGATTTGTGTGAAAACAACAAGGGAAAAATCATCGGGAAAGAAACCATAGGTAATAAATCAAATCTCTTGATTGAAGATATATTCTTAGTTGATAGTTTTAAACATAATCTACTAAGAATTAACTAATTATGTGATAAATGATACATTATCAAATTTGAATCTAATGCTTGTATAATTGAATACCACACATAATTTTATGATTGCCTTAAGAAGCAATAATGTGTATACTATTGACATTGATAATTTTTGTAATGAAATGTGTTTTTTATCCTTAAATGATGATGCATGGATTTGGCATAAGAGACTAGGATATGCTAGCTTGAAACTATTAACTGAAATCTCAACTAAAAATCTAGTAAGAGGAATGTCTAGCATCAAGTTCATAAAAGACAGTTTGTGATGCACCTCTAGCCACTACAATTAATCTATATAGATTTATTTAGATCAATTGATACTACGAGCTTAGGAGGTAGCAAAAATGTGTTTGTTATTGTAGACAATTATAGTATATCACTTGGACTTATTTCTTGACACACAAAAGTGATTTTTTTAAATATTTTTTAAAATTTTATAAACTTATTCAAAATAAAAAGGATTTTATGATTTCATCTATATTTAGTGATTATGGTGATGAGTTTCAAAATCATAATTTTTAAACTTTTTATGAGTCAAATGGGTACAATCATAATTTCTCTACTCCTAGAAATCCATAACAAAATGGAGTAGCGGAAAGAAAAAAAATAGGAGCTTAGAAGAAATGGCTAGAACCATATTAAACGAATATAGCCAACCCAAATATTTTTGGGCCAAAGTCATTAATATTACATGTTATGTCATGAATAGGGTCTCATAAGACCATTACTTTTCAAAACTCTTTATGAATTATAGAATAATAAAAAAACCCTAATATTTCATATTTCAAAGTATTTGGTTGTAAATGTTTTATTTTGAATAAAAAAGATATCTTATGAAAGTTTGATGCAAAATTCGATGAAATCATATTTCTTGGTTATTCCTTAATTTCAAAAGTTTATCATATCTTTAATAAAAGAACTCTAGTAAATGAGCAATCCATCTATATTGTTTTTAATGAGGTTCCCAAATTAAAGAAAATGAATCTTGATGATGATTTTGACTTTGATACTTTAAATTTGAATGATAAACCTCCTCTCCAAAATAACTTGAATGCATCTACTTCCAAGAAATCCTTATCCAAGGAATGAAAGTATGTAGATGATCATCATAAATAGTTAATAATAGAAGATACATCAAAAGATGTTCAAACTCGTTCATTATTTAAGAATTTTTTGTGCTAACACTATATTTTTATCTCAAATTAAACCAAAATGCATTGAGGAAGCCCTAAAAGATGATTCTTGGGTTATTTCAATGCATGAACAGTTAAACCAATTTAAGAGAAATGAGGTGTGGGAGCTTATTCCTAGACCTAATGACTATTTAGTGATTGGTACTAAATGGGACTTTAGAAATAAGCAAGATGAAATAGTATTGTGGTTAAAAACAAGGTTAGATTAGTGACCAAGGGTTTCAACTAAGAAGAAGGGATTGATTATGAAGAGACATTCGCTCCTGTGGCTAGACTTGAAGCCATAAGGATGCTCCTTACATTTTCCTCTTTTAAGAACTTTAAATTATTTCAAATGGATATCAAAAGTAATTTTCTTAATGGTTTTATTTCCAAAAAAGTTTATGTTGAACAACCCCTTAGTTTTGAAAATAATATTTTTTAGAATCATATTTTTAAATTATCTAATAAGGCTCTTTATGGGTATAAACAAGCCCCAAGAGTTTAGCATGAAAGACTTAGTTCTTTCCTTATTTCAAATAATTTTTTTAAAAGACAAGGTTAATACCACATTATTTTTAAAGTATTTTGAAAATAATTTTTTAGTTATTCAAATTTATGTTGATGATATTATTTTTAGTTCAACAAATAAATCCTTATGTAAATATTTTGCCAAGAGTATGAGCCAAGAATTTAAAATAAACCTAATGGGTGAATTAATTTTTTTCTTAGGAATGCAAATAAAATAATTAAATGATGGTATCTTTATAAATCAAATTAAATATACCTTAGATTTATTAAAATATTTTAGTGTGGACAATGCTAAGGCTATAAATACACCCATGAGCACTTCTACAAAACTAGACTTGGATAATGAAGATGAAAAGTTTAATCAAAAAACATATAGAGGAATGATATGTAGTAGGTTATATTTAACTACTACTAGATAGGACATATTATTTAGTGTTGGATTGTATGTAAGGTTTCAATTCAATCATAAATATTCTCATTTTAAGGTAGCTAAATGAATATTTAGATATTTAAAAAGAATTTTTAATTTAGGATTATAGTATCCTAAGTCTAAAAACTTTGATTTGCTTGCCTATGCGGATGCTAATTTTGGAGGTTGTAGAATAGATAGAAAGAGTACAACTGGAACATGCCAATTCTTACGACATGCTTTTGTTTCTTGGTCTTCCAAGAAACAAAATTCGGTTGCATTATCTATAGCTAAAGTTGAGTACATAGTAGCTGATTCATGCTATTCACAAGTCATTTGGATGAAAAGCACCTTAGAATTTACTTGAAAAATATTCCTATCAAATGCAATAATACTAGTGCAATATATGTTTAACTAAAATTCATATTCAACAATCAAGAGCTAAATATATGTTTAACTAATTAATCATGATATATCTTTGAAATTTATTGATACTAACCGTCAATTGGTTGATATCTTCACCAAGCCATTAAATGAAGAATAATTTGACTTTATTAGAAGAGAGTTAGGAATATTAAACCATCCAAATGCATAATTTACTTTTTTTTAGATTTCTTGAGCATTTGCTTGAAATTTACATGAGATGATTTTGAATACATGAGTAGCTCTTATAGTCTTCTTAGACTTCTCGACTTTTTTAGCTCTCTTTCAAAATGATTCTATTTGTAATTAATATTTATAAAGAGGGAGAAAAAAAATTTGATGTGATATTTGTGATGCATAAAATTCTATCTTTATTTTTTTATTTATAAAAAATAAAGTAAATTCTAACTTTAGTCTTCTTCGTATTTTACTAAGGTGGAGCAATGGACTAACTTATTTTTTTTATATGCTAAATATTATGATAAATATTTTAAAATAATTATTCAAATATAATTGAGTATTTTTCCTTTTTGTTGATGACAAAGGGAGAGAAATGACATAATTGATGACATAGTTATCTTGTGAGCATAATGATTGATGTTGTATCATGATTGATGATATTGTTATTTTGTGAACATAATGATTAAAATTTTTATGTGATACCAAGAAAATGGATCTTTAAAAATTTTATCATGTATGGTTAAATAGTGAAAATTGTCACAATGCTTGAATTTAAAAGTGATGGTGCTTTTGAATTCAAGTTTAATTTATTTATCCTATGACATATACATATGGGAAGTTATGGTTAACTCACATCATCAATTGGTTGCCATCATCAAGAAGGGTGAGATTATTGAATCTCGGATTTGATGATGAAATCAATTAATGGGTTTTATGATATAACTTGTGTATTAAAGAAAGTGATGTATGATTAACTATGACAGTAGAGGGTATTACAATCAAATGTTGGGCTGGAGTCAAGTTCGAGCATTGGGCCGAGGTTTAGACGATGCAATAGGGGCTCGTCGAGAGTTCGTCGGAGGTCAACCGAGGTTCAGACAATGTTGTCGAGAGCTCGTCGGAGTTCACTGGAAGAATGTTGAGAGTTCGTCGGGAGTTAATCGAAAGAAATCAGGAGCTCGTCGAGGGTTCATCGGAAGTTCACTGGGAGTTCGCTAAGAGATTAGTTGACGGTCGGACAGTGAAGATTGTGTTTTAAGTATTATATTTAGAATCATAATGAGAGTTAGTTTTACTAACTCAATTAAGAGGTCATTAGGCCTTAATTGGGGCTGATTTGGACTTATTATAAAAGTCATTTTAATAACACAGTGTTAGAAAAGATATAGTCTTTAAAGACACGATCTCCAAGATGATATAGTCCTCTAAGGTGTGTCAGGCAATTGAATTATCCAGACACAATCTCCTATACTGTCATGTGGTTGTACCGCCCAAACTGGTGGTACAATTGCCAGAATACAATCTTCGAGACTAGCACATTGGGAACTCTTAAAATTTAAATTTTGGCTCCAATATTAAAACCATTTGGGACCTATAAATATATCCCCTCCCTCCCCACCTCTCATCTCTCCCCACCCCCCCCCCATCCTTTCTTGAGTTATGCAAGCATTAAGAGCAAAAACCTTGTAAAAACATTGTAATTCTTTGAAAGCTTCTCCTTAATTCATCTTGTGTAGTTTTTTAGTTTAAGGGATAGCTTAGAGACTTGTAAAAGTTATCTCCTAAACCTATAAAAGAAGAATAGAGTTGTAAAATAGTAGTTGATCTTCACCCATTGAAGGAAGATCAATAGTGGAAGCCCGTTACCTTAGCGAAGGAGGAATCGGGAGTGGACATAGGTCACGAGACCAAACCACTATAAAATCAGTTTGCTTCCTCTTCTTTGCTCTTTATCTTTATTGCTTTCTTATTTAACTATCGACTATCTTTGCTTGCACTCTTACAAACATCTCTATGCTTAAATGCATTTCCAAAATGGTTTTTATTAAGTAAATATTTAAATCAATGAAAATTTTTCATAAGCACTAATTCACCACCCCACCTCCAACCTTGCCCCACCCCACCCCCCCCTCCCTCCCTCCCCCTTTCTTAGTGTCGCTTTGATCCTAACATACACCATATTACACTATATGAGATATGAAAATGAAAGAAGCCCAATCTTAAGGTGGTTAAGATTTGGGGCTATCCTGCCCACATTAGAAGACACAACCCCGACAAGTTAGGATTGGAAGGGTTTTTTTGCTAAGGGAGCTATGTTCCTTGAGAAGGAATACATTCTTGGTAGAAACAATTGGAGTGAGATAGAGTTGAGCGAGGTTGGAGAACCTAGCTCAAGCACCATTTCATATCCCAAGTCTATTCAGGTACCTAGCACACAAGTTCCAACTTTGTGTAGGCCTAGCAAAGTATCTTACACACCTGAAAGATATGATATAAATACAAAAAACTAGGATATTTGAAAAATGAATGTGCTCATTTGAAGAAGCTGACATATAAGAAGAAAGCACTTTCGGCCACTTGGGACAATTCAAGCTCTTAGGACGAAGAAGATTACTCCAAAGATAAGGTTGCTAACTATACTCTAATGGTGATCAAAGATGAGGTTAGTGAGTCTATAAGTGTTTATTTTTCGGAATTATTAAGCATGTTTCATGATTTGTTTGATGAGTTTAGAAAACTTAGAAAATCTTTTAAGTTGCTTAAGAATGATTATGAAATGTTAGTTAGTAGACTTGATGAAATGCATGATTCATTAGTATCACATAATACTTGTTCTAAATGTGAGATACTAGATAGTGTTAAAGAAGAAAATATCATGCTTAAAACAACACTAGAAAAATTTAAAATTGGGAACAAATCTCTAAATATAATCCTTGCCAATAAGGCTCATATTAATAAAAGAAATGACATAGGCTTTGTTAGTAACCTTCAACAAAAGCCAACTATGTTTGTTAAAGAACCAACCTTAAATGTGCCTCTAAAAATCAAGTGTAATTTTTGTGGTAAATTAGGATATAAGATAAACAAATTCCTATTTAGAAAATGTAGTCCATATCAACTTCTATGGGTTCTTAAAGAAACTCTATACAACAACCAACAATTAGAAAAGAAAGATAAAGTTCTTTATGAAGGACTCAATGTAAAATGGGTAACTAAATCAAAAATATTTTTCTTATAGGTTTATCTCCAAACTAAAGCTAGGAGCACCAAATGGTATATTGATAGTGGATGCTAAATGCATATGACCGGAGATCCATCTTATTTTTCCAAGCTCACTAGCTTAAATGAAGGAGTTGTTACCTTTGGAGACAACAACAAGGGTAAAATCATTAGAAAAGGAATAATAGGTAACACATCAAACCTCTTAATCAAAGATATATTGTTAGTTGATAGCTTAAAATATAATTTACTTTATATTAACCAATTATGTGATAAAAGATATGTGGTTAAATTTTAACCTAAAGCTTGCATAATTGAATTGTCATATAAAATAAATCCTTAATTGCCTTAAGAAACAACAATGTATACACTATATATATTGAAAATTCTGTGATGAAACTTGTTTTTCGGTTTTGAATGATGATGCTTGGATTTGGCATAAAAGACTAGGTCATATTAGCATGAAACTCTTATACCAAATTTCTATTAAAAAACTTGTAAGAGACTTACCTAATCTTAAGTTTATCAAAGACAAAGTATGTGACACTTATCAATTAGGAAAACAAATAAAGAGTAGCTTTAAGTTGAAAAATCAAATAAGCACGTCTATGCCACTTCAACAAATCCATATGGATTTATTTGTACCAATTGACATTATAAGTTTAGGTGGTAGTAAATATGCATTTGTTTTAGTAGATGAATTTAGTAGATATACTTGGAACTATTTCTTAGCACATAAAAGTGATACATTTAAATATTTTATAAAATTTTATAAAATTATGTAAAATGAAAAGGATGTATAATTTGTTCAATTCATAGTGGTCATGATGGAGAATTTTAAAATAATAATTTTTAAAATTTTTATGAATCAAATGGGTATATCCATAACTTTTCTACTCCATAAAATCCATAACAAAATGGAGTAGTAGAAAGAAAAAAAATAAGAGCTTACAAGAAATGGCTAAAACAATGTTAAATCAACATAGTCTACCCAAATATTTTTGGGCTGAAGCCATTAATAAGGTATGCTATGTTTTAAATAAGGTTCTTGTAAGACTATTACTTACTAAAATTCCTTATAAATTGTGGAATGGTAAAAAACCTAATATTTCTTAGTTTAAAATATTTGGTTATAAATATTTTATTTTAAATGTGAAAAATGCTTTAGGAAAATTTGATGCAAATCCGATGAAGGTATTTTTCTATATTATCCTTCTATTTCAAAATTTTATCATCTTTTTAATAAAAGAATATTAGCAATAGAAGAATCAGTTCATGTTGTTTTTAATAAGTTTTTTAAATTTGAAAAGATTGATTCTGATAACGAAATTGGTCTTGATATTTTGAATTTAAATAATAACACTCCTAAAAGTAACTTGGATGAATCTACTTTCAAATCCTTACCCAAGGAATGAAAATATATTAATGATCATTCTAAGGAGCTTATAATAGGAGAAACATCAAAAGGAATTCAAACTCGGTCTTCTTTTAAAATTTTTTATGCAAATACTACGTTTCTTTCTCAAATCGAGCCAAAATACATTAATAAGGCCCTAAGAGATTATTCTTGGGTTAATGCAATGGATGAAGAGCTTAACCAATTTGAGAGAAATGAGGTATGAGAGCTTCTTCCTAGACCTAATGACCATTTAGTGATTGGTACTAAATGGATCTTTAGAAACAAATAAGATAAAAATGGTATCATGGTTAGAAATAAGGCCACATTAGTGGCCAAAGGTTTCAACCAAGAAGAATGAATTAATTATGATGAGACCTTCGCTCCCATAGCTAAACTTGAAGTCATAAGGATGCTCCTTGCCTTTGCTTCCTTTAAAAAATTTAAGTTATTTCAAATGGATATTAAAAGTGATTTTCTAAATAGTTTTATTTTCAAAGAAGTATATGTTGAACAACCCCCCAACTTTAAAAATAATCTTATTCCTAATCATTTTTTTGAACTTACAAAAGCTTTTTATAGATTAAAACAAGTCCCTTGGACTTTGTATGAAACACTTAGTTCTTTTTTTATTTCAAATAAATTTTCAAAAGACAAGATTGTTATCATATTATTTTTTAAGTATTTTGAAAATAATTTACTTGTTATTCAAATTTATATTGATGATATCATTTTTGGATCTACAAATGAATCTTTATATGAGTCTTTTGTTAAAGAAATGAGCCAAGAATTTGAAATAAGCCTAATGGGTGAGTTAACATTCTTTGATACAACCCCAGAAGGAGCTCTATAGATTTTGATCCTTGAGGGGGATCAACTCTTGGAACGCTATAAGGGTTCCTCCCTCTTCGACTCGACACATGACTGAAATAAAATTGATAATTGCTTGATTCAAGAGAAGGGGTGGCTACATCATTATATAGGGATCAAAACCGTAGCCTAAGGGGGGTAATTTCCTAAGTAAAATTATCCCTTTGCCCCTCCTATATCCAACATGCCTAATAGGAACAAGGGGTGACTAGGTTGGCTCTATAGCCAACCTAAGCAGGGGGACACCATAGCCAACCAATCCAGTAAGGGGGCGATGGCCAGTAAGCCCTAAGGGCTAATCTAAACCCTAGTCATACTCTTTTATAAGATAGGAGTGACTTTATTACAAGCTAGTAGGGTTTTATTGACTACTTCTAAGGAGATTAGGACTCAACCCTATTGGAGTCCTATCAAACCCGCCCTCTTAAAATTAGCCTTGTCCTCAAGGCTGAAGTTTTATGAACTCAGGGAACCGGGTCTTCAGCTCCTCATCGGCTTGGGTGTCAGTTGGAAGAACTTGAGCTGAGTCATTATCTTTAAATTTCCATTTGAGATGGGATACTTGGAGGATCAACTATAATTTTGATTTGGTGCACGGATTTGATCTCTAAGTTAGGGCCCCAATATGATCCCCAATATTGCAAGGCTAAAGAAATAGGGAGACCACTTTCTTGAGGCTTGAATTTCATATTGGTGGAGCTAGAGATGAAAGGGGACTTGATCTTTCTTAGGAAACTTTCTTCTGGTTCAACGTTTATTAGGGGGAAGTTTCTTCCTTGCATGGGCTGCCACGTGGTTGCTATATAATAGTAGTCGTGCCTTCTTCTAGAGTGAGGGTTATCCTCTGATAAAATCTCTAGTAGTTTGAGCCTGATCTGAGTCCGAGGTGGGTAGAAGTGGTGATTTTTCGGGGCTCATTTTCACTTCTTTATGTTGTTGACCATCTTGCATGAGGATGGCGTTGACCCCCCACTCTAGGTATGTGTACTCCAATAATAAACATCTTGCCATGATTTGGTGTGGATGATATTATGGCCGTGAGGACTATAGTTCCACTCGGCCAAGGTGGTGCATCTTTCTTTATAATGAGAGGGATGGTGTTCATGCTTCATTGAGTCCTACAAATGATCCTTCCCCTTTTCTGATTTCGCCACTGGAGGGGCTCAATTTTCTCGCGGCCTTGGGCCGTAGATTGGATGTCATCATAAAGGAAGTATTTAAGCATCATGGTCCGATCCTGGGAAAGTCGTGAAAGTCAGTTGAGATCTGGAAGTGCTGTATCAGCAACCATGGTGAGTTCAACAGGATGTAACACTTTAAAAGTAGCTTATCTCCGAGGAAAAGGATGTAGGGACGTGTTGTAGTGGGAAATAAGCATGGCCAAACAATCTATCTCTATTATCTCTTGGACGACCTTTTTATCGTCGACCTTCTGAGGTTGTATGAAGCAATCTGGTCGAGCAACAACTAGTAGAAGTTTCGACCTATTTAGCATAGGGGGGTCGGCCAGCTTCAAAGGAGATGGTCGGCTTGGTTAGGTAGAGACGCCTAAAAATTCAGTAAGCTGTGGGAGGGGTTTTTTATCTTTATTCTCATGAAACTCTTAAATTTGATTTAGGAAACCATTGGATTCTTCTTTTGGTACTCCCTCCAAGTGTGGTGTTGTGATTGTAGTTGCTGGGCTCCCTCGTAGAATCACCTACTTTCCTTTTTTGAAAAATTTCATGGTTAGCTTTGAAAATTTTTAAAAAATATCTCCAATCATAGACAACCAATCAATGCCAAGCACTATATCAAAACCATTAAGAGGAAGGAGGTAAAAATCAACAATTATGTCTTGCTCCTGTAGGACTAATTTTACCTGCGGGCACTTCTGGTTGCACTTCAGAATTTGGCTATTAGCTACCTTGACTTCGAACCCATTGTAATCTTTTTTTTTGGAGTATTAAGTGGGCAGCAACCTTACTGCTCATGAAGTTGTGTGTGCTCTCGGCATCAATGAGGATAATGACAGACTGCTGTCAGAGAAACCCTTCGATCTTCATTTTTTGCAGGTTGGTGTAGCCGACTAAGGTAGGGATCATGCGGGTGGCCGGTTGTGGTGCATCCTTCTCCTTGGGCTCAAGAGTCATATCTTTAAGTTTGGGTTCTTCAGTGGTCGCAATCATTAGCGGTGTCTCCTTTTTACATTTATATTTTAGGCCCCACAGTTTATCACAACACCCACATAGGCCTTTTGTCAATCCGTCATGAAGGTCTTCTCTTATTAATTTCTGTGGCTGAGGGGCTCGGCTGATAGTAGGAGGAGGTGAAAGCATTGGTGCCGCTGGTCGGGGAGCAACTCTAGTCTTTCGAGCTTCAGAGTTCAAACGCTCCTCTTGATGTCGTGCAAAGGAAATGGCTGCCTTAAGTGTGTACGACTGTCGTGCTTTAACTTCTTCCTGAATCTCTGGCTTCAAGCCCTCAATAAAAGTCCTCAATATCTATTTTTCAGACCAATCATAAGTCTAATTAGATAACCTTTCAAACCTAGTTTGGTACTCTTGGATGGTGGAGGTTTGATGGATCATCACTAGTTCTTCGCTAAGGTTCTTTTTATAATCCAAATTTACACCGCGTTGTGATCTTATTAGGCTCGGTGATTGGCCCAATCTAAACTCCTCAAAGAGAGCGCATAATTTAACATCTATATGCATCTCAAGAGCCTCCAATTTAGCTTCAAATAAGCCCAATGATGTCATGACGTAAGGATCTCTAACCTGTCAAATCAAATCAATTAAATAGTGTAGCTGCAATCTTCAGGTTGAAGCAGCAATGGCAGCGATGTTGGGGCTATAGTGGTCAAGTCTCTAAGTGGAGGATGGCAACCAAGGGTAGCAGCAACGGTGGAGAAAGAAAATGGCCGTAGTAACATCGGTTGTGGTCCTTCGGTGATGTTGTAATGTTGACGTTGCAATGTCATCAAGGGTACGATTAGAAGATGGCAACCAAGAGATCTGAGTCAGAAGGCAGTAGTGATAGCGGAGGAAGAAGAGGGCAACAGCAACGTCGACTGCGGTTGCGGTGTGACTTTGTGGCTGTAATAGGAGGAAGATGGGGTAGCGATTTACACGGCTGTTATAGAGGAGGGCAGCAATGGTATGGAGTGAGAGATGACTGCTATTGTGTTCAATTTGGTGCTGGATGCGATCAAGATAGTGAACGATTATTGCAGGCTGTGATGTAAACAGATTGCAGTGAAAGATCGTTGTGGGTAGCTTTTTACCACAAGAATCATTGTTGGCTGCGATCAATGAGGTTGGTAGCAAGAGGTCACTGTTGGCAGCATTGGGTAGCAAAAGATGAGTGCTATGGTTAAAGGGATAAGGGAACTTGGGTGGTCGAAAGGTTGGTGGACCGAAGGCTTCGGTTTTTGGGTGTGGTTAATGGCTGTTTTGGGTGCAATTTGGGGCCCCAGTCTTATGGAGTTTAGGCTACAAATTGGTGTGGTTTTAGGGTTGTGATAGTAGTAGATGAAAGTTAAATAAATAGATTTTAGATCTTGGATAGATGGCAGCAAAGATAGGTGTCTCGATAAGGAAAGTTGGCTAAAAAGGTAAGTGGATCGATAAGGAAGTAGGCTGATTTAGGTGGCTAAATTAGGGGGCTATTTAGATTCGGTTTAGGGTAATATTTGGAAGAATTTTTAATGAGGATGGTAGGGTTTGGAGACGAGGAAAAGAGAGGCTAAAATTCCACAAGAAATACCACTCAAATATGATAGAATTTGGTGAAAAGAAGTGTTATGATGTGCTGTCTTGCTGAACAGATTTTATGTCGGAGAAATAATGACTTCTCGATGTAATTTCCTGAGGAAAGTTCAAGGAAATTATATAGAAACCCTTGGTTTAGATGTTGTCAATACCAGTAGAAATTTTGATGAAATTTTGGTAGCATAACAGTAGGGAAATAGGGCAAAAGATGAAAGGTAGATTCCTTCATCATAAATTCTAAAACTGTATGATGGTCAAAGATTGCACAAGAAAACCAGTTCTAGAAGGAGTTTTTCCAACAAATCAAATCCAAATGAAAGATAACTTGATCTTGAGAATTTTATAAAAATTTCAATTAGAAGGGAGAAGGAATAAGCTAGTTTCAAGAGGCAGAAACACAGTTGAAAATTTCTGCAGCATTCTGCCTTTGTAACAACGATAACGTTTGCGATAAATTAAATTTGCAGTAGATAAAATTTGAGAAAAATCTTCAACATGTAAAGTAAGGAATCTTGTAATATTAAAGAGGCATATATGATAAAAAATACTAGATTTCCATATCAATTGCAGGGGGCAATGGTAGACTGATTTGATCTGTTGCTAGGGTGGAAGGTGGAGGTGCGTGTCACAACAATTGTGGGAATTGCTTGGGAGGTAGAGGCATGGATGATGACTATAGGGGCAACAAGATTGCTGCTCTGATATCAGATGATAGAACCCCAGAAGAAGCTCTATAGATTTTGATCCTTGAGGGGGATCAACCCTTAGAACGCTATAGGGGTTCCTCCCTCCTAGACTCGGCACAAGGCTAAAATAAAATTGATAATTGCTTAATTCAAGAGAGGGGATGACTACATTGTTATATAGGGATCAAAACCCTAGCCTAAGGGGGGTGCTTGCCTAAGTAAAATTATCCCTTTACCCCTCCTATAGTCAACCTACCTTAATAGGAATAAGGGGCGACTAGGTTGGCTCTATAGCCGACCTAAGTAGGGGAAACCCTAGCCAACCAATCCAGTAAGGGGACGACGACCACTATGCCCTAAGGGCTAATCTAAACCCTAGCCATACTCATTTATAAGATAGGAGTGACTTTATTAGAATCTAGTAGGATTTTATTGACTACTTCTAGGGAGATTAGGACTCAACCCTACTGGAGTCCTATCATTCTTCTTAGGATTATAAATAAAATAACTAGATGATAGTATTTTTATTAATCAAACTAAATATATTTTGAACTTAATAAAACGATTTGGGATGGAAAATGCTGCAGCATTAAACACTCCTATAACATCTACAAAGTTGGACTTAGATAATGAAGGAGAAAACTTTGATTAAAAAATTTATAGAGGAATGGTAGGTAGTTTATTATACTTAACTACAACTAGACCGGATGTCATGTTTAGTGTTTGATTGTATGCAAGGTATCAATCTAATAGGAAACTCTCTCATTTGAAAGCAGTTAAATGAATCTTTAGATACTTGAAAGGAACATCTAAACTAGGATTATGGTATCCAAATTCAAAGAACTTTGACTTCATTGCCTATTCTGATGTTGATTTTGGTGGATGTAGAATAGATAGAAAAAGCACTACCGAAACATATCAATTTTTAGCGCATGCACTGGTTTCTTGGACTTCCAAGAAACAAAATTCAGTAGCTTTATCTATTATGGATGAAAAACACACTAGAAGATTATGAAATAAAATTAAAAATTATTCCAATAAAGTGTGATAAAGTGTTATATGTTTGCCAAAAAATCCTATTCAACATTCAAGAACCAAATATATTGATATTAGATATCATTTTTATAAGAGATCATGTAAATTGTTAAGATATTTTTTTAAAATTTATTGACACTAAGCATCAATTAGCAGATATTTTAAAAAATCTTGTAAATGAAGAATAATTTGATTATCTTAGAAGAGAACTTGGAATACTAAATCATAAAAATATATGAATTACTTGATTTAATAAGAATGAGTTATTTTTTCTTTGTGATAATATTTTTTAAAAAAATTATCTTATTGTTCACATGAAATTATCTTATTGTTCCCATAAAATGATTATGTTATTATTCACAAAAAGGAAGAAAATTTACATGATGTTTTGCTAGTTTACAAACTTCTTTGCTAGAAATTATGTGAGATGATTTTAAAATGCATGAGTAGCTCTTAAACTTTTGAATCTCCATGAATATTTTGGAACTTTGAGATTATTTTTGAAATTTATCGTTACAAAATCGAGAGCTACATTTAATGATATTTTATAACTCCTCCCTTATTTTTTTTCCTTCTTGTTCACAAGAGGAAGAAAATCCTTTAAGTCTTATATCATATTTTAAAAAGGCGGAGCAAAAACTCATATGCCTTAAAATCTTTAGCCCCTCATTTCACCTTTTTGTTGATGATAAATTGAGAGAAATAGATGTTGATGACTTATGTAATAACTTAAAGGAAAATTTTCAAATGGTTAAAGTTCATGAAAATCTTTGATGAGTTAATGACTTGAAAATTTAAAAGCAAATTTTTGTTGATATATGAGTATCCTTGAAATATGATTTGCTTGAAATATTGATTGACTTGATTTACTTGAATTCAAAAGTGCATGATTCTCTTTAATTTAAGTCTTCTTTATTATGACATAAATTTAGGGGGAGTTAAGATTAACTCCCGTCATTAATTGATTGCCATTATCAAAAAGGGGGAGATTGTTAAATCTCATAATTTGATGATGAAATCAATTTATGAGTGTTTAATCTAATATATGTGTTAGAGGAAGAATTATAGGTCTAACTATGATAGGAGCAATTGAGTTACAACTAGATGATGGGCCAAGATCAAGCTTGGGCATCAGGTCGGGTTCGAATGATGTAGTGGGAACTCGCTGGGAGTTCGCTAGAAAATTCACCAAAGGGATCGGGAAGCTCCTTGGGAACATGTTGGGAAATCACTATTAGAAGACCGTATAACTCGCTGCAAGAATGCCGAAGATTGCCGGATTAAGCGAGAGTTAGGTCTTGTTTAAGCTTCTTGGTCATTAAGAGTTATAATCATTGAGTCATAGTTAAGGTTTGAGTTCTAATTGAGTTCGATTTAGAAAGAGTCAAAATCAACTCAATGAGGCAACCATGTCTACTAAAAGGGTTTGATTAAGCTCAGGTTGAGCTCAATTAGTTGACCGAAGAGTCAGTCAATATCAAGTTCAAGTGGAATATGAAAAGTGGATGGAACCACTTTTTTGGATATTCTGATGGGTAGACCGTCGATGAGTGACAGTTAGACTGCCCGTACCCTAGAATCAAGGCCATTGCTAGCGGTTACCAGTGACTGAACTGGTGGGTAAATTGCTCGTACCTGGTTTTCGAGCAGCTAACGATGGGTAAACTACCCTAGTCGATGGCTGAACAGTCCATACCTGATTTTTGGGCAGTTGACGATGGGTAAACGACCCAGGTCGACAAGTTAACCACCCATATTCAATTTTTTTAGGTGAGTTTAATTTTTTGCTCTAAAAATCTAAAGTCACTTGGGGCCTATAAATACCCAAAGTATTCTTGCATTACATACGATAATTTTTGGGATTACATTCTATGAAAAAAGATTGTGTGAATTGTAAGAAAAAGAAAGTAGTAAGGGAGAGAGCTTAGAGTTAGAAAATTCTTGAAGTCTCACTTGTAAGCAAAGTGTAAGGGTTTAGTCTTCACCCTAAGAAGATCGATAGTGGACAATAGTGTACTTCAAGAAAGAGGACTCGAGAGTGGACGTAGGCCTATTGGTGCCAAACCACTATAATTGTGAGTGTTTATTCTTGTTGTATTTACTACTTACAATCATCAAGTTCTTAATCGCTTTGAACTAAATATCAATTAGACACTTCTGATTTTTACTTGCTCTTTAAAAAATGAAGTTTCAAGTCAAACACTTTTATTATGTCGTTGCTTATCTTTTATTCGAAATTGCTTGTTCTTTCTTGAGTTGTTTTTAAGTAAGAAACTTAGCATTCTTATAATCACTCACTTGCTTTACTTGAACTAAAAGCTTCAGTTTCCTATCTTGCTACAAGCAAAAAGTTCTGATTAAAATGAGAATTTACAGTTGCACTAATTTACACCCCCCCTCTTAGTGCCAATTGATCCTAACAGCTTGGCTTATCCCAGTCCAGGTACATAGACTCTATTATCAAAAGGTTTGGCATAGAGAATTCCAAGAGAGGTCTCATACCGATGAGACATGGAATATCACTTTCTAGGAGTATATCCCCAAAGAATCCTAAAGAAATGACAAACATTGATAGAATACCCTATGCTTCAGTGATAGGGTCTATTTTGTATGATATGCTATGTACCAGGCCTGACATAGCGCATGCTTTGAATGTAATGAGCAGGTATCAAGCGGATCCAGATTTAAAAAATTAGAAGGTAATGAAGTGTATCCTTAAGTATTTGAGAAAGACTAAGGATCTTTTACTCGTATATGGAGAAAGTATCCTCCAGATTTAGGGTTACACGGACTCGAGTTTCTTGTACTCCACCGACATTGATGATAGCAAGTCAAACTTAGGGTATATTTTCACCCTGAATAGAGTAGTAAGCTATAAGAGTTCCAAGCAAGATACTATTATTGACTCGACCACAACGGTGGAGTACATTACTGTAGCAGAAGTAGCAAAGGAAGGGGTGTGGATGAAGAAGTTCATCAAAGATTTGGGAGTCCTACCAAGCAGCATGGAGCCGATTCTTATATACTACAATAATAATGGGGCAATCGCTCAAGCGCAGGAACCGAGGTCTCATCAGAAGTCTAAGCATGTTCTGAGGAGGTTCTATCTTATTGGAGAGATTATAGCCCATAAAGATATAATAATGGAAAGAATTCCATCCGAAGATAACATTGCAAATCCATTGACGGAGCCACAGGCTCAGATTATATTTGAGCATCACAGGGCTATAATGGGGATCAAACACATAAATGATTGACTTTAGGTCAAGTAGGAGATTACTAGTTATAGGTGTCCTGTAAGCCAATCATGTGAGTGATGACATGTGTGAAACATTATGTGATTTTTTTTTTATGATTATTATTGGCATATTCTCACATTATATTATCTATTGTGTGTGTGTGTGTGTATATATATATATATATATATATATATATATATATATTATGATATCATTGGTTCTATGCAATGGGAATCAGATCGTGATGAGATTATGATAGTAAGATTGATTCACCTTTAAACCTAGATCCTAGATAATCCTGGACATAGGTTACTCGAGAGGGGCATCGAGATAATAGGACAGACCCATATACTGTATACCCATCCATATGATGGAGAAGCCTAGTCTCATAACCACTTATGTGGAGACACTAAGGATACAGTACAGGTGCTCATTGGAGAATGAGTTCACTAATTGATATGCTTATAGAATGTTATATAGTTAATGATATCTAATGTCAGATAGTGATTCTATAGTCCCAGTTGTGTATTTGGTCGTTAGACTTAAGACACCAAGGATGTCTTGTTTGAGTACTTTCTTTAATGTCGGACTTGTATGTTTAAAAAATTCTAGATCTAGTACAACTAATTATCAGGATTAGTAGCCAATTATACGAAAGGAAATTGAGTGTCAATAAAGGATTATTCACTCTCGGTATCACAAGAGGAATATCCCATGTGTGCTTGCTCAAACAAATCCCTGGCCAGGGTCATTCAAATTGAGAAAGGAGTTCTCCAAGAGAATCCAATTAAAATGAGACTCAGATGGATTTAATATCATGCTCGATATACTATATCTGGGATATTAGATAGATAAGAGACTATAGCTATACAATAACTGAGAACAAATGGGTCTAATAGATTAGATCCCCTATACCGTCTAGTACTATAGTATAGTATGTCTATAGACGATGCGTTGAGTGAATTGTTATGGGATAATAATTCACTGAGTTAGAAGGAGTTCTGATAGGTAGAACTCATTGCCAGCTTAGTATTGGGCCTAGAGGGTCACACACATATGGTGGATGTGTTAGGATCGTATCGGCATTAAGAGGGGGGTGAATTAGTGCTTTCGAAAAATTACGTTGATTCAAAAATCGTTTGATGAAATCATATCGGAAATGTGTTTTAACTTAGAAAGTGAGTAAAGTATGAGCAACTAAATCAGTAAGCAATAAGAATGAAAAGCATAAGGAAAAGAGCATACCAGATTTATAGTGGTTCGATCGTTGTGACCTACGTCCACTCTCGATTCCTACTCTATCTAGGCCACTAGCTTTCTGATAGGACCCTGACAGGGTTAGGTCCACATCTATTTCATGATTGATTCACGTTGGTCGGTCTCGTCAAGTTAGTTATGAATTTTGGTTTAGTTGCCTAGGAGTTTACTTGATTTTCTATGAATTAAGTAGGAGTCCAAGTTTAGTGGGACTCTTGGTAGAACTCTATAAACAAAGGTGTAACAATTTTGTTTGTATTAATGAAACGACTTTTGTTTTAGTCCATTGGTCGAAAACCTAAGAGTAGAGATCAAGGAGGCTTGATCCCCTATAGTGATCGTTTATCCCTCTTCCTCTTCGATAGAAACCTAAGGGTTCCTATTATTTGGTATTAGAGTGGTGATCCTCGGTGCTCCCGCTGTAACTTCTCATCAATCTCATGTCGCTATACACGCATCTACAACCACCACCACCCTCCCTTACCATCTACGCTGCCGCTCCCCTTGCCATCATAATCGTCGCCCTATCATTTTCTTATCTTGTGCTATCATTGCTATTGCCTTCCAACCTAAAATCGCAATCGCCAACAATATCCCATTGCCCTATCTTTCTCTCGTATTATGATTCCATCGCTGCTGCCTTCCAACCTCATATCGTAGTCGCCAACAGCATCCTATCACCCTATCTTTCTCTCATCTTGGTGTTGCTGCCACTGCTGCCCTCCAACCCTAGATCGCAATCACCAAACCCATCAACCTACTCAACAAGGTTGTGATCTCCCATGCAGACAACTATATTATAATTGAGGCTCATTGCATCTGCGTCATGTGAACAAACTAATGCTCCTAAACTGACATCAGAAAAAAGAATTAAACATTACTGATCTATAATCAAACGTGATGGCTACTAATGATGCAACGGATGCAAAATTTAAAGCTTTTGAAGCTCGTATGGATAATTGACTGTAAGAAATCTTTAATGAGTTTAGAAGAAGTCTATTGGAGAACCCCAGCAAATCTCAACATGGTGAAAGTTCCAGTCTCAAGGGGAACCGATCTGAAAATATAGGAAAAAGTTATTAAGGGCAAGACAAAAGATACCCATGCATGAGGGTAGAATTTCTAAAATGAGAAGATGGAGATCTGATCGGTTGGATCTCACGAGCTGAAAAAATTTCCTTTCCACAGGACCCTAGAGGAATACAAGGTAGAGATGGTTTCTATTCAGCTCAAAGGAGACGCGATCCAGTGGTATGATTGGTATAAACACTATCACGGAGAACCCTCGTGGGAGCAGTTTGTTAGAACCCTTACAGATTTGAAGCTTGGAGTTAATCTTTATAGGTGATCAGCCTCCTGGAACTCTGTAGGGGTTCTCTCCTCCAAGGTATTCAACATAATGGCTAAAGAAAGATTGATCTTATTCATGATGAAATAGTGATGGCTACATGAGTTTATATAGGGACTCAAAACTCTAACTCCTAATATGACTCCTACTTCTAATAGACTCCTCTTCCCTCAACTCCTAACCCCTAGCCAACTAGGTAGTCGACGACTATAGGGGACTCCTACTCAATCTTGGAGAGAGTCCTAGCTAAATGGAACTCTCCCCCTCTTACCCTAGCTAGCCTCTCCAAATAAGATGGGGTGGTCAGGAGACTCCTTCTTCAAGAGGGCTCCTCCCTAACCCTAGCCGACCACTTCTTTAATAGGGGGCGACGACTAATTTAGGGTTTATTATATTCATGACTTAATAACTTAGGACCTAATATAGCTAGGGTCCTAACAGACCCACCCCATTCAAATCAGCCTTTTTCTCAAGGCTGAGGCTACATAAACTTTGGGAATTTGATCTTCAAGTCTTCATAATTCTCCCATCTGGCATCTTCTACAGGTAAGTTTATCCACCGTACCAACACCTATGTAGTGGGACGTCAATGATAAGTTATGATATGATGATCAAATGATGGCTCTCGATTGGATCTGGAGCATTCCATGGGCTGTAGTGTCTAGCAGATGGCTCTGGGATATCCCGTTCTGTCCCAGTTTAGGCTTCAGGCATGATATATGAAAAACTAGATAGATCCGTGAGTTTGGGGGTAGGTCCAGCCTGTATACCACTGCTCCAATGTGCTCCATAATTTGATAGGGCCTGAAGAAACATGGCAAAAGCTTCATGGATGCTCTAGTGTGGATCAATGTCTGTTTGTAGGACTGGAACCAAAGGAAGACCCAATCTCCCATTAAAAACTCTCTTTCACTTTTGTAAATATTATGCTACTATTTCATACTTGCCTCGGTCGTTGAGAGATTATCCTTTAATAATTTTATAATTTTATCTATGTCCCTGAGCTCCCTATCTACTTGATCTACTTAGATGAGCCAATTATATATTTTGGGATTACAGGTGGTGGTCAGTCATACAAGACTTCATAGGGAGTACTATTATGACTCTAGCTAGGAGAGTTATAATTTAGTTTCATTAAAGAGGATAAATATATAAATCCTAAGGACATTCATGTAAATCCTATCTAGCTAACCCCTAATAAAGAAGCAAGGAGGCCGGCTAGGTTAGGATTAGATGGGAGGAAGATATTTTGATGGAAGAATAAGATACACGTCACACTAATTAACCACTCCTTATCCTAGTTAAAGAAGGGTTGGTTAAGGAGGGGTTAAGTTAGGCTAGGATTAGGATTAGTTTGGAGGTTGCTTCTTAGAGTTGGAGTTGTTGGAAGTAGGAGTTGCTTCTTAGAGTTGGAGTAGGAGTTGTTAGGAGTAGGAGTATTAAATAAGAATCCTATTAGCAGTTGGGGTTTAGAAGCCCTATAAATAGCCTTCTATTCTTTCCTCTTTCATCATCAATAAATTAATCATTTTTAACCATTATGCAGAAAACCAATGAGAGAGGAACCCCTATAGAGTTCCATGAAGGCTGATCCCCTATAGAGATCACTCCAAGCTTAGAATCTGCAAGGGTTCTAACACTTGATATCAGAGCAGTGTTCTTGGCATCTTGCTGCCTTTCTACAGCCATCCATTAGCCCCCCATAGCCATCCAAAGTAATTCCCACAATTGCATGAAGATTGTCACCTAATTCCGTTGTTATCTCCACTACTGCATATCATCCTTTGATCTCTCCGTGAATTGCAAGAGGTACTAGTTTTTTACCTTACTGCTACTACAATTTAGTTATCCTTATTCAAAAAAATAACCTAAAAATCCATTCCTATTTTGCTGCATAAACTTTTTGTTGTAAAGTTTTCATCTTTACAATGAAACTTATACTACAGAATTTCAGCCGCACACCCTTAACTGTTTGATTTGTTGTTGCGTTTTTACTGATCCAATCTCTATGAAATTTTTACAACTTCAACGCTATCTATCTTTCGATTTATTTTTAGTTTTGTCAAAGTATTCTCAATATAAATTGTTGATCTTTTACGTCCAAACTGTTATACTTTAGATGTAAAAATCTGTTGTAGTACCTTCCCATGATCTTCAATTTTGCCAAACCTTTTGCTGTCATTTTCTTCTATGAATTTTTTGACAGTATTACCTTTCTCTTGCTAGTGGATTCTTATTGAGTTTTACTTGATTCCTTGTTACAAATTGCTGCAAAAAATTGACTATACTACTGAAATCTTTTGCTGAAAAAATTCTACAACAACACCTTCTTATAATCTTTGATTTTATCAAAAATTTTGTTGTCGTTTCTTTCCACAAAATTATGTCTTTACTGCTAGAATTTTTTCGATAAAAAATCTAGTGTTGCACCTTTGTCTTTCTTCTTCTCCTTAACCTACCGAAACCCAACTATCTTGATGCCACCATCCAAGACATATTTAGGGCATCCCTTTAGCCTTAAGATGCAACCATCATAACCTATTTTCATAATCCAAACAGCATCCAAAACTATAGCCCAAAATAGCTACCTATCGTAGCCTATCGATGCAGAATTATGTAGCACTATCTTTTAGTGTTTTTGCTGCACCCACATTTGATCCTTACTAAAATTATTACTACCACCCACATCATCTTTAGAGCACCCGTCTAGTTTTAAGAAACAGACATTATAGCCTTTTTTCGATCTCCATAGGCAACCCAAACCATAGCCCAAATAGTGATCTTCCACAGCCATCGAACCTTCCATTGATCCTTATCTTCCGTTGCCTCCGAACCTGCCAAACCGGTTGCTGCCCCTAATAGCAACCCTAAACCTTCCTTCCCAATCTCAAACCACTACCACAAAAATCCTTTGTAGCCTCCACACCACCCTCAAATCGTAGCATCAACATCAACCTAAACCACAAGCTATCAACCCTAAACTACAACCTTGATCCATCATCCTTTTGGCCACCAATCCCTATCAAACCAGTCGTTGCCATCAACAACAACCCTAAACCACCCCTCTAACCTTAAGCCTTGGCTATTATACCCCCTATACGATCCCTACAATAGCCATAAATCATAGCCCCAATAGTAACCAAAAAATAACAACTATTCAGCCCCAAACCGCAGTCATCTACCCTTGACCCACTACCTCTTTCGACCATCAATCCATCCAACTATTTCATATCACTGACCCAACAACAAGAGAAGGATATTGATATCTCAGATGGAGGCATATGTAATGGCATCTCAAGGTTCAATCGATGCTAAGTTGGAGGTGTTTGAATCACGCCTGGAGGACAGATTGCATGCCTTATTCGCCGAATTCAGATTGGGCCAATCTTTGAGCCCAATAAAATTTCAGCAAAGTGTAAGTTTAGAAAGGCCTCTCAAAAAGAAAGAATGAGCCACTAATATGAGGCAACTATGCATGAGGGTGGACTTTCCTCGATTGGAAGGAGACCTGAAGGGATGGATTTCACGTGCCAAATGTTACTTCCGTCATCACCAAACACCAGAGGATTCCATGGTGGAACACTACTGTCATCCACCTTGAAAAAGATGCTATTTGATAGTATAATTAGCTTGAATATAACTATGGGGCTCCAACATAGAAACAATTTATGTACGCACTACTGAACCGCTTTGGGTCGACCAAAAATGAGAATATCAATGACCAACTCGCAAAGATCTGACAAACCTTTATGATTCAAGAGTACCAAACCAGGTTTGAATATTTATCCTATCTTGCTTGTGATTGGGTTGACTGACAATTATTAGGGACATTCATTGAGGGACTCAAACTGGAGATTAAAGGAGAGGTTAAGGCACGACAGCCCCACACCGTGAAGGCTGTAATCTCTTTTGCCTGAATCCAAGAAGAATGACTCAACCAAGATGCTCAGAGGATGAGAACCACTCCTAGACCCATGGCATATGAACCTCCTTCTGCTTCCAGCCATCTTTTGCTGCCAAAAAAATTGATAAGAACTACACGACTGATCGATAAAGGTCTTTATTGGCATTACAATGAACTTTGGAGCTACTACCATCGCTGCAAAAAGGGCTGCCTCCTACTGATTCAACCCCTTGAAGATGTTGAGGAGGAGTTCTAGAGGCATAAGGAAGAGGTCATGAATGAAGAACAATAGCCGATTGGTTTTATGATGCATACTCTTGCCGACTATGCGAACCTACAAACGGTGAAAATGGGAGGACTTCTAAAGCAACAACTGATCACCATTCTTATTGACACCACGAGCACCAACAACTTTATGAATAATAAGGTTTCTACCCAATTAATACTCTAAAATGAAGATTACAGTAGTTTAAATGTTGAGGTCACTGATGGCCAAATTTTAAAGTGCAACGAAAGATGTTCGCGGGTGAAATTATTGCGACAAGATCATGAGGCTATGCTCGACATCAAATAAGTAACTACACTATGTGATGTTCCTTGAAATTTTTCTAAATTTATTATGAAAATTTTTAACCATAAGATCCTACGTGGGAAACGCGAGAGTGACGTAATGATGACTTGCACGTAGCAAATGAAGAAAGTTTTGAACAAAGAAAATAATGGCTTCCTGATGCAACTTCAGCAACACTCTATGACGGAGCCAATAAAATTTAAAGACCCAATATCTTCTAATTATTTGTTGAATTTTTAGATATTTTTATTGAATCATGTAGCCTACTTTCTAAGCCCCGACATGACCACAAAATTTTGATTCTCCTGGGCAAACCAGCAACAAACTCTCAGTCATATCATTATCCTCACTTCCAGAAAGCTGAAATAGAGAGAATTATAGATGAGATGCTTAAAACAGGGGCATACATCCAAGTTGCAACCCCTACTCTTCGTCGATGCTAGCTTTACCCGACTTCGACAAAGTGCTTATTTTTTATACATCGAGAGCTAGAAATTATATTATCCATATGTAAGATGGCTGACCTCTAGCATACATCAGGAAAGCCCACACTCCAAATCACCTGAAGCTACCAATCAATGACGAGGGAATGCTAACCTTTGCTGAATTTGTTGCTTGGTATGATATAGGGCAACAACACGAAGAGGAGATGAAAGTAAGTCCTAAAAAATTATAGCTTCTGCTCCTTCCAAATTCAGATCAAGCTCACCTTACTATGAATTTTACTAGAAGACAGTTACCATTACAAAGGAAGGCCTAGCTATGAATAAAGAACAACTACATGTCAGCCCGCATAAGAAAGAAATAGCCGCCCAATAAATGCCAAAGTAGAAGGAAGTTTGTTATTAAAGATCGAGTCTTTCTCTATATTCATCCCTATAAGCAAGAATTTATAAAGACTCGAGCCTCACGGAAGTGATCTCCTAGTTACTTTGGACCCTACAAAATTAGAGATCACATTGGAGCCATCAATTGTGGATCGAACTTGCGCACTAATTTAAAATTACAACTCATTCTCTAAGAATCTCATTGCAAATGAAAGTTTAGAGAGGATAACTCAGCCCCAACTTATCCACTTGACACCTAAGTTAATGAGGAGGCCCAAATTCAGCTGATGATTGCATGGGATCACGGGATTGTGACACATCATTGTCCAATTACTACTGCTACTGATGGATCTCAGGAACATGATGTGCCTACTACAGGGCCACGAGGGATCCTCGTGAGGAGTTACAGATCACGACCCAGAGACATGGAGCTCAGCCTTGAGGACAAGGCTAATCTAAAGAGGATGGGTCTGTTAGGACTCTAGCTAGGAGAGACCTAATTTAGATTCATTAAAGAGGATAAATATGTAAATCTTAAGGGCATTCATGTAAGTCCTATCTAGCTGACCCCCTAATAAAGAAGCAAGGAGACTGGCTAAGTTAGGATTAGATGGGAGAAAGATATTTTGAGGGAAGAATAAGATACATGTCACCCTAATTAACCACCCCTTATCCTAGTTACAGAAGGGTTGGTTGAGGAGGGGTTAAGTTAGAATATGCTTAGGATTAGTTTGGACGTTGCTTCTTAGAGTTGGAGTTGGAGTTGAAGTTGTTGGTAGGAGTGGCTTCTTAGAGTTAGAGTAGGAGTTGTTAGGAGTTGTTAGGAGTCGGAGTCTTACATTGGAATCCTATTAGGAGTTGGGGTTTAGAAGCCCTATAAATAGACTTGTATTCTCCCCACTTTCATTATCAATAGACCAATTATTTTTTAGCCATTATATAGAAAACTAAGGAGTGAGGAACCCCTATAGATTTACATGGAGGCCGATCCCTTATAGAGATCACCTTAAGCTTATAATCCGTAAGGGTTCTAACAAGTACATTTCGTCAAGGAATGATAAGTTGTGTTATACCACCACTTGACCCAGGGAAGCCACTTTGTCCACTCTTTCGGCCAATCACTGGTAAAGCATTTGAGGTATGTCTCCAAGCACCTGTTCACCACTTCAGTTTGGCCATCGATTTATAAATGGTACATCATGCTCATCTTCAATTTGATACCCTGTAATTGGAATAATTCTATCCAAAATTTATTGATGAAGACCCTATCATGATCACTTATAATAGATCTAAGTATCTATTATAATTTTATAATATTTTCTATGAAGATTTGGGCAATACTAGTGGTGGTGTAAGGGTTACAAATAGTGCAAAAGTGGGCATACTTCGAGACGATCAACCACGACGATGATTGTATCTTTTCCTTAGGATAAGGGTAGTCCTTCAATGAAGTCCATTAATATATTAGTCTACACCGAGTCTGGTATGGGTAAAGGTTGTAATTTTCTGAGGCTTGCCACTGTCTCACTTTTATATCGTTAGCATGTGTTACACTACGCTACAAATTCAACAATAGCATTCTTCATCCTTTTCCAATAAAAATTTTGCTTAGTTCTCCTATAAGTTCGAAGAAATTCAGAGTGCCCCACCATTAGCGTGGAATGCATCTCTTCTAGAATAATCTTTATACAAGGAGAATCGGCACTAGTACTATATGTCCCTTATAGACAAATCCTTCGAGTCCCAATTATAGTGTGCCACAGAGCTTGGATCCTCCTCTAATTTTTTGATGATCTCCCTAATCTCTGGATAATCTCATCATTCCTTCCTAATGTCTTCGAGGAAGTTGTTGATTGAAAGAGACATGACCAAAAATTCAGCTTGTTCAAGTAGCCGAGAGAGCACATATGCAACAATATTTTTTTCCTTTTTGTAAGCTATTTCATAATCATATCCAAGAAGTTTTGTTACCCATTTTTACTACTCGGGGGAGGATATCTTCTACTCCAAAAAATATTTAAGGCTCTTGTAGTTGGTTTTTATTTAAAAGCGTCGGCCAATCAAGTAAGGTCTCCATTTTGTTATCACATGCACAATCGATAGTATCTCCTTGTCATAGATGGACATTCTTAAATGGAAGGAGATAATTCCTTATTAGTGTAAGTGATGGGTCGACCTTCTTGCATGAGGACGGTGTCAATCCCAACTCCCAATGCATCTGCTTCGATAATAAAAGATTTATCAAAATCGAGTAGTGCTAGTACGGGTGTACACATCATGGCTGCCTTAAGAGCATCGAAGGCAACAGAGGCTTTATCCAGCCATTGGAAAGCATCCTTTTTTAGCAATGATGTGAGGGGGGCATTGATCTTTCCATAGTCTTCAGCGAATTTATGGTAGTAGCCCGTCAATCGGAGGAAACTGTGCAATGATTTTATGTTCTCAAGTGCTGACCAGCTTTGCATTGTCTTGATTCTTAGGTCCACTGCTACACCTTCCTCCGAGATTATGTGCCCAAGATACTCTACCTTCTATTGAAGAAAGTTGTATTTTGATTATTTGACAAAAAGAGTATGCTTCCGAAGAATCGTCAAAACAAGTCATAAGTGGTAAAGATAACTTTCAAGTGAAGGGCTATAAATAAGGATGTTGTCAAAGAAAACCAGTACGAACTTATGAAGATAACTCTAGAAAATATTGTTCATAACGCTTTGAAAGGTGAAGGGAGCATTAGTGAGATCGAAGGGCATTACCAAAAATTCATAGTGGCCGTTATGCATCCGATAACATCTCATCTTCGTGCACCTAAATTTGATGATATCCGAATTGCAAGTCCAGCTTCGTGAAGACTTGTGCTCTCATTAGTTCATCGAGTAATTCATCCACCATAAGAATATAATACTTGTCCTTCACTATTATGTCGTTGAGAGCTCGATAATCTATGCATATTCACCACATTCCGTCTTTCTTTTGTATAAAGAGCACCGGTGAAGAGTAGGGGTTGCAACTTGACCGAATGACCCCTGTTTCAAGCATCACATGTATAATCATATTTATTTCAGCTTTCTACTGGTGACGATAATGATATGACCGAGTATTTGCTAGTGGTTTGCCCAGGAGAATCAGAATCTAGTGGTCGTGCCTTCGGGTAGGAGGTAGATTGCACGGTTGTTAGAACCTTGCAGATTCTAAGATGCTGCCTGGGAGAATCAAAATCCGATGGTCATGCTGTTAGATAAGGGGTAGACTGCACAGTCGTTAGAACCCTTGTAGATTCTATAGGGGATCGACCTCCTTAGAACTCTATAGGGGTTCCTCCCTCCTTGGTTTTCTTCACAAAGGCTAAAAATAATATTGATCTATTGATTATGAAAAGAGGCTTATTACAAGGCTATTTATAGGCCTTCTAAACTCTAACTTCTAATAAGATTCTTACTTCAAGACTCTTACTCCTAACAACCCTGACTCCAACTCTAAGAAGCAACTCCTACTCCAACTCTAGGAAGCAACTCCTACTCCAATTCTAAAAAGCAATCTCCTAGCCGGCGCAACTAGGGGTGGCCACTGGTTGGGACTCCTAATCCTCCTCTACTTTTGCCCTAATCCTCTTTTACTTTAGTCCCTCACCCTAGTCGACCCCTTAAACTATAGTAGGGGCGGCTAGTTAAGGTTTACATAAGTCCAATACCTAACCCAAGACCCCAACATAGCTAGCCCCTTCATCTATTAATAGGGCTGGCCAAATAGGGTTAATAAAATTAAACTTAGGACTTCGCTGGAGTCCTAATAGACTATCCCTCTTCAAATCAGTCTTGTCCTCAAGACTGAGGTCAAGCGTCCTCCACTCTAGCGGTATCCACATGATAGATCTCTGCAGCAAAACTCCTCCAATCTAATCTCGTAACTTTTGCACACAGGGAGAGAAGAGAATAGGAGGTGGCGGCTAAAGTTGCAGCCTATCAACCATGAGTCTCCCCTCCTATTTATAGAGAGCCACAAAAAAAAACCCTAGGGCTCCTTTCTAAGTGGGTATTACATCTTCATCCAATTACCCACTAACCTTACATTATTGGATCTCTATCTAATAATCTCCTTAGGCCTCTAATTGGGTTTAATCAAGGAGTCCATCAGCATAAGGTCTCATCTAATGAGAATAGGGGCTAATAGGATCTCCATTCAATCCTCTATTCGCTGAAGCATCCACCATATGTGTGTGACCCTCTAGGCCTAATACTGAGCTAGCCATGAGGACATTAGAACTCCTTCTGATATAGTGAATTATTATCCCATAATAATTCACTCGACTCGTCGACTTTGGACTTATTAGGCTACTACACCATAGTCCCCAAGCAATACAGGGGGATCGAATCCATCGGACTTGTCTGTCCATAGTTACTATGTATATATAATCCATCATATAACTAATATCTCAGAGACTGTATATTAGACATGGTACTGTCAGGTCACATACATAATCCGTCATAGTCTCAATCTAATCGGATTCTTTGGAGAATTCTTTCTCTCTCAATCCAAATGATCATAGCCTAGGATTTGTTTGAGCAAGCACATATGGGATATTCCTCTCGTGATACCAAGAATGGATGATCCTATATTGACAAGAGATAGAAATAATATTTTTGATAATAGAGGAACAAAATAGCATGCATCTGATGCAATAATGGCTCCACTAGGTAGATGTAGGGTGACCTCTCCAACAGCAACTTCAACAACTCTTGCTCCATTGCCTATCTTGAGGTCCATCTTTCCTCTAGCCAATCTCCTAGGTCTTGCTAGAACCTACAAAAAATTACAGATATGATAAATACTCTCGGTATCCAATAACCCACGTGTTATCATAAAACTCTGACGAGTGGAGACTGATCATGAATATACCTAAAGCTTAGAGAAGCTTCTATCTCGCTTTCTCTACAAGATAGTTCTTACAGTTCCTCTTCCAATGCCCGTCTTGCCATAGTGGAAGCACTATCCTTTGTCCTTTGTCGGGTCTCTCTTGGTAACCTTTGCTTTACCTGATCTTTCTTTGTCCTTGCCCTTCTTAAGGGTCTTGGTGGCCTTTCTTTTCTTTTTGGTCTCACCAATATAGAGAACTAGCTTCTCCTTCATGATGGCACTCTCAGCTTTCCTTAACATATTGAGGAGCTCAGGGAGAGTCACCTCAAACTTGCTCATGTTCAAATTCATGATGAAGTAAGAAAAGGAATCTGCTAGGCACTGAAGTATAAGATCAACGCACAGGATATCTTCTAGGACTATTCCTAGACATGTGAGTTTCTCGATCCACTTTATCATCTTTAGGATATGGTTCTCAACCGATGTCTCATCTGTCATCCTAGCTTGAAAGAGTCTCTTAGATATCTCATATCTTTGAGTTCTTCCTTGTTTCTCAAATAGCTGACAGAGATGAAGAAGGATAGAATTTGCATCCATGCTCTCATGTTGCCTTTGTAACTTAGGAGTCATGGAGGCCAACATGTAACATTTTGCCAATGTGGAATCATCTATGTACTTCACATAGCGAGTGATCTCATCCTTGCTTACGCCTTCTTCTAGCATGTGCACAATTGTATCAAGGGCGTATGCGACTTTCTCTAGCATGAGAACAATTCTCAAATTATGGAGCTAATCTGTATATTTTAGACTAGTGAGGCGGTTGGCATCAAGTATGCCACATAAGGGGTTTATGAGCGACATGTTATTGACAAAACAAGATATAGCAAAAATAAATAACATGCAGATTTTGTAGAAAATACTAATTAAGATATGGACTTCTATCTTAATATACACACACTATTTTCCTAGTGAATCACACAACACCCTCGATACGTGAGATGAAAGTCTTCAGCAGACTCCTAGTGGGTTTCAGGATCCAATTGACGTCTTAGTGCAACCTTGAGTGACTCGACCAATTACACTAAGCCCGAAAGGTAGACAACTCTTGCCAATCACAACTCCTTGTGATTCCCGTCACGTTCGGCCTTTGAATCATCATGGTCCCGAGGGACTCGACAAACCATGATATTCAGTTAAGTTATCACCATCGTTACAAGATGAGTCTGATTTGATGATATGCCCTCAAGGGACTCAACCGAGCATACCATGTCCTCATGTCGTAGGCAAGAACTCGATCATATAGATAAGTGAGCCTCGAGAGACTCGACCAACTCAACTTATGTCGTGATTCAATTTCTTCCTATAACGATGAAAGGCCACGTGGGTCAATCTTACTGCCTTATGCTTACCGACTTAATATTATCATAAGAGGGGTTTTTGTTTCGTATCAGTCTCCTAATATGTCATGTCACACACATACATATTTAATATATATCTACATCGCATGTATATATATATATATATATATATATATATATATAGTAGGTATATAACACATCACATATGCAAGCCATGCCAGATGATCATGAGCCATCACCTAATATGATTAAGTCCGAGCCAATTGGCCTAATCACTCACAACAGGATCTATGTGTGCATCGGTACATCTCCATGCCCTGTGATTATTGATCTCGTCATCATCGATTCCATCGGATCATCACATCATCATGCGACATGATCTCCCGCCACAGCATCGTGGGTCCCACTATCACCTCCACGCTCCAAAGGCACGTAGGCCCGATAATAAACGAGAAAAATGGAGGCTCGCAGGCCCCAATAATAATAATAATCATAATTACACATATCATAACACATGGCTAATGATCATCCATTTACATCATTCATAACATATACATCATATCATATGTAAGATTACTAGATATATATAATAATTAATTATACTATTTAATTAATTATTTTTTTGGAAATCAGGATATGCTCAAAATTTCTAGAATTGTTAAGGGTATTTTTATAATTCTGGATGAGAGGATAGTCCTTACAATTTCAAGAATTATTGAGTGTATTTTAGGAATTTTATACATAAGGATATTCCTTAGAATTTTCTAAATTTAGAGGGGCAAAATAGTCCTTTTCTCAAAAAGAATTCCCTAGGTCCTCCTCTTCCTCTCTACTCTGCTCGTCACGCCCCTCATGGCGGGCGCCGCCCTCTGGGTTGGCCGAGTGGGCGCTACCACTGCCTTGCCATGGGCGGCTGAGCCTTGCCGCCCTGGCCCTTGCCACGGAGCAACCCCTGGGAGCCGGTGTGGTGGCGCCTTGTGCACTGCTGACCGCCTACGGGTTGGCCGTCACCCCTATGTATAGGGCCTTAGCCGCAGTCAGTCGCCCCGTTGCAAGGGGCCTAGGCCACATTCGGCTGCCCCCTTGCAGGTGGCTAGGTCGTGGCTGACCGACCCAGCAGGAGGCCTAGCCGTGGCTAGCGACCCATCCTCCTCGCTGCATTTGTTGCAAAAACACAGCAAGAATGCGTAGAACGATTCTACATGATTCAATCTCATCACACATAGTTTAAAACCAATATTTCGCATAAAAACTTTGGCTCTAATACCAATATTGGGAAACCTCAATGGGTGCATCACATGCGAAGTGGAAATCAAAACAAAAACTAGTTTCTTATGTATATTAAATCGTCATGCAAAAGATTGGGATCGCGAGAAATATCACAAAAATTGAAAAGTCACAATGTGTGAGAGATTGATTTTACTTAGGAAGATAGTATATCCCTGTATTCCAGATCCGGATGGAGAAGATGAAGGAGGTCAAGCATCCTCCTCTCTAGTGGTATCCACACAATGGATCTCTGCAGTGAAACTCCTCCAATCTGATCTCGCAACTCTTGCACGGAGGGAGAAAGGAGAATATGAGGTGGTGGCTAAAGCTGCAGCCTATCAACCATGAGTCTCCCTTCCTATTTATAGAGAGCCACTAGAAAAAAACCTAGGGCTCCTTCCTTAGTGGGTATTAGATATTTATCCAATTACCCACTAACCTTGTATTATTGGATCTATATCCAATAATCTCCTTAGACCTCTAATTGGGCTTTAAACAAGGAGCCCATCAGCATAGAATCTCATCTAATAAGAATAGCGGCTAATTGAATCTTAATACAATCCTCTATTCGCTAAAGCATCCGTACTATGCCACTACGCTATAATCCCCAAGCGGTACAGGGGGATCGAATCCATCGGACTTATTTATCTACAGTTACCGTGTATCTATAATCTCTCGTCTAACTAATATCCCAGAGACCATAAATTGGACATGGTACTGTCAGGTCATATACAGAATCTGTCATAGTCTCTCTTTAATCAGATTCTCCCAGAGAACTCTTTCTTTCTCATTCCGAATGACCCTGGCCAGGGATTTGTCTGAGCAAGCACATATGGGATATTTCTCTCATGATAACGAGGGTGGATGATCCTCTATTGACAAGAGATAGAAATAATATTTTTGATAATAGAGAGAACAAAATAGCATGTATCTAATGCAATAAAAGCTCCACCAGGAAGATGTAGGGTGACCTCTCCAATAGCAACTCTTGCTCTATTGCCCATCTTGATGTTCATCTCGCTCTAGCCAATCTCCTAGGTCTTGCCAGAACCTGCAAGAAATTATAGATATGATAAACACTCCCGGTATCCAATACCCATGTATTATCATAAAAATCTGACAAGTGGAGACTGATCATGAATATACCTGAAGCTTCTCCAAGCTTTTGTCTCGCCTTCTTTGAAAGGTAGTCCTTACAGTTCCTCTTCCAATGCCCCTCTTGGCCATAATAGATGCACAGTCCTTTATCCTTTGCTGGGTCTCTCTTGGAAAATTTTATCTTACCTAGTCTTTCTTTGCCCTTGCCCTTCTTAAGGGTCTTACTGGCCTTCCTTTTCTTTTTGGTCTTACTAATATAGAGAACTGACTTCTCCTTCTTGATGGCACTCTCGGCTTCCCTCAACATATTAAGGAGCTCAAGGAGAGTCACCTCAAACTTGCTCATGTTCAAATTCATGATGAAGTGAGAAAAGGAATCTGGTAGGGACTGAAGTATAAGATCAACACACAGGTTATCCTCTAGGACTATTCCTAGACCTATGAGTTTCTCGATCCACTCTATCATCTTTAGGATATAGTTCTTAACCGATGTCCCTTCTGTCATCCTAGCTTGGAATAGTCTCTTAGATATCTCATATCTTTGAGTTCTTCCCTGTTTCTCAAACAGCTGGCGGGGATAAAGAAGGATAGAATCTGCATCCATGCTCTCATATTGCCTTTGTAACTCAGGAGTCATGGAGGCCAACATGTAATAATTTGCCAATATGGAATTATCTATGTACTTCACATAGAGAGCGATCTCATCCTCGCTTGCCCCTTCTTCCAGTATGGGTACAATTGTATCAAGGACGTATGTGATTTTCTCTACCGTGAGAATAATTTATAAATTGTAGAGCCAATATGTATAGTTTGGACCAGTGAAGCGGTTGGCATCAAGTATGCTAAGTAAGGGGTTTGTGAGCGACATGTTTCTGACAAAACAAGAGATAGTAAAAATAAATAACATGCAGATTTTATAAAAAATACTAATTAAGATCTGGACTTTTAACTTAATATACTCCCACTATTTTCGTAGCAAATCACGTGACACCCTCGACACGTGAGACGAAAGTTCCGACAGACTCTTAGTGAGGATTGGGATCGAATTGGTGTCTTAGTGCAACCTCGAGGAACTCGACCAATTACACTAAGCCCAAAAGGTAGACAACTCTCGAGGGACTCGACCAACCATGATATTCAGTTAAGTCATTTGATGATATACCCTCGAGAGACTCGACCAAGCATATTATGTCTTCAGGTTACCGGTGACATCTCTATATCATAGGTAAGAACTCGATCATGTAGATAGGTGAGCGTTGAGGGACTCGACCAACTCAACCTATGTCGTGATTGAATTTCTTCCTATAACGATGGAAGGCCACGTATGTCAATCTTATTACCTCAGCTTACCAACTTAATATTATCGTAGTAGGGGTTTTTATTTTATATCGATCTCCTAATATGTCATATCACACACATACATATTTAATATATATCTACATTATATGCAAATATATATATATACATATATCTAGTAGGTGTATAACACATCACATACGTAAGCCACATTGGATGATCATGAGCCATCACCTAATATGATTAAGCCCGAGCCAATGGGCCTAATCACTCATAATAGGATCTATTGGTGTATCAGCGCATCTCCATGCCCTGTGATTTTTTATCTCGTCATCATCAGTTCTGTCAGATCGTCGCATCACCATATGGGCATGATCTCTTGTCACGGCATCGTGGGTCCCATTGTCACCTCCACGCTCCCGTCGCGCCTCTCCATGTAATTACAAATAATCACAGGATGCAGGCTCCAATCATAACACATGGCTCATGATCATATATCTACATTATACATCATATGTACATCACATCATATGTAGGATTACTAGATATATATAATAATTAATTAAACTATTTAATTAATTATTTTTTAGAAATATGGATATGCTCGAAATTTTTAGAATTGTCAAGGGTATTTTTATAATTCTGGATAAGAGGATAGTACTCAAAAATTTCAGAATTATTGAGGGTATTTTAGTAATTTTATACACGAGGACAGTCCATAAAATTTTCCAAATTCAGAGGGGCAAAATAGTTCTTTTCTCAAAAGGAATGCCCTAGGTCCTCCTCTTCCCTCTTGAGTAACCTATGATCGGGATTATTTAGGATCTATGTTTAAAGGTGAATCGATCTCATTATCGTGATATTATCATGATCCGATTCTCATTGCATAGAACCAAGGACATCATAGTATATATGCTACAAATAATATAATGTGAGAATATACCAATATTAATCATATGTAAAAAGATTACACAGTATGTCACACGTACCATCACTCATGTGATTGGCTTGCAGGGCACCTATAACTAGCAGATAACACAAATTCTAGCTCTAATTCATCCATAATAAACACTTTGTCAAAGTCGGGTACAACTAGCACCGACGAAGTGTAGGGATGCAATTTGGCCGAATGACCCATGTTTCCAGCATCTCTGCTTCAATCCTCTCTATTTTAGCTTTCTGGATGTGAGGATGATGACATGACCAAGTGTTTGCTGCTAGTTTGCCCGAGAGAATCAAAATTGGGTGGTCATGCGAGCGGGTAGAAAGTAGGTTATGCGGTTCGACGAAAATATGTGAAAATTCAGTAAGCAATTAGTGAAGGTTTGGATCTTCATTTTCTGTTGGCTCCCTCATAGAGTGCTACTGAAGTTGCATCATGAAGCTGTTGTTCACCTTGTTCAAAACTTTCTCCATTTACTATGTACAAATCATCGTTACGTTACTCTCGCGTTTCCTACATAGGATATCCTATTTCTCATGGCTGAAAAATTTCATGATAAATTTAAAAAAATTTTAGGGAACATCACCTAGCATAGTTAGCCATTTGATGTTGAGCATGGCCTTATAATCATCAAGAGGAAGGAGGAAGAAATATGCAATTATCTCCTAGTCCTACAGCAATAGTTTCATATGCGGGCAACTACGGTCATACTTCAAAATTCATCCGTTGGTAACCTTAACATCAAACTTGCTATAATCCTCAATAGGTAAGGTCATCTGAATAGAAACCTAGCTATCTATGAAATTCTTAATGTTCCCGGTGTTAATAAGAACGGAGATTGGTTGATGTTTTAGGAGTCCTCCCATTTTCATCATCACGGGTTCACGTAGCTGGCAAGAGCATGCATCGTAAAATCAACTTCTACTATTTTTCCTCTGTAACCTCCTCCTTATGTTCCTGGACCTCCTCCTCTATATCTTTAATGGGCTTAATCAGTAGAAGATGTCCCTTTTTGTAGCGATGGTCATGGCTCTATGATTCATCGTAATCCCAACAAAGGCCCTTCTACGATTTATCTCTAAGTTCTTCTCTTGTCAATTTCTTTGGTAGCAAAGGATGTCTAGGAGTATGGGGTACTGGAGGTTAATATATTACTAGTCTAGAAGTGGTTCTCATCCTCCGAGCATCTTGGTTGAGCCACTCCTTTTGGATTTGGGCGAAAGAGGTTGCGACTGTCATGGTGCGGGGCTACCGTGCTTTAACCTCTTCTTAAATTTTTGGCTTGAGTCCTTCAATAAATGTCCCTAATAATTATCTGTCAGACCAACCATAAGCAAGATAAGATAATTCCTCAAACTTGGTATGGTATTCTTGGATCATGGAGGTTTATCGGATCTTGGCAAGTTGTCCATTGATATTCTCATACTTGGTTGGCCCAAAGCGGTTCAGTAGCACCTTCTTGAATTGTATCCATGTTAGAACCCTATAGGTGTATTCAAGCTAATTGTACCATTGAATTGCATCTCCTTCGAGGTGGATGATAGCGGTGTCCATCATGGAATCCTCCAGTGTCTGGTAATAGCGGAAGTAATGTCTGCCATGTAAAATCCATCCCATTGGGTCTCCTTCTTTCCATCGAGGGAAGTCCACCCTTATGTGTGGCTGCATCATATCAATAGCTCATGTTTTCTTTTCAAGAGGCCTCTCTGAACTTGCACCTTGCTAGAATTTTGTTGAGCTTGGAGATTGGCCCAATCCGAATTCGATGAATAAGGCATGCAATTTATCCTCCATGCGTGATTCAAACCGTGATTCAAACACCTCCAACTTGGCATCAATTGAATCTTGAGATGTCATTGCATATGCCTTTAGATTAAGATGTCAAGATTCTTCTCTTACTATTGGGTCAGTGGTGTGAAACGGTTGGGTGGATTGGTGGTCGAAAGGGATGGTGGATCATGGAAAAATGGCTACGGTTTGACGATGACAGTTTGCTATTTTTTCTTTACTATTGGGGCAATGATTTAGGGCTATTATAGGGGGCGTGTAGGGGGTATGATGGCTGAGGTTTAAGGTTAAAGGAATGGTTTAGGATTGTTGTTGATGGCAACAACGGATTTAGTGGGGATCGGGTGTGGATGCAACAAGTAGTACTAAAGATAGTGTAGCAAAATTTTTCAACAAAGAGGGTTCTATTGATGTTACTTTTTGGGACCATTGTAGAAGCTATAAGGGGGGGTTTGGTGATAGAGGTTTAGAGTTAGAGGGGTGGCTTAGGGTTACTGTTGATGGCAGCAACCATTTTAGTAGGGATTGGTGGCTAAAAGAATGGTGGATCAAGGTAGAGGTTTTGGGTTGATAGCTTACGGTTTAGGTTGCTATTGGTGCTGCTGTTTAAGGGTGTTGTGGAGGCTATAAACGATTTTTGTGACAGTGGTTTGAGGTTAGGAAGGAAGGTTTAGGGTTGTTGTTGGAGTTAGCAACTAGTTTGGCAAGGTTCAGTGGCTGTAGAAGGTATGTATCGGTGGAAGGTTCGGTAGCTATGGAAGTCCAGTATTTAAGCTACAATCTTAGCTGTGGTTTAGATTGGCTATGGAAATTTTAAAAAAGCTACGATGGTTGCATCTTAAGGCTAGAGGGGTGCCCTAAAAGATGTTTTACGTCGATAGGTTACGATAGGTCATTGTCTTATGCTATGGTTTTAGTTGCTATTTGGGTTCAAGAAATAGGTTATGATAATAGCGTCTTAAGGCTAGAGGGGTGCCCTAAAGATGACGTGGTTGGTGGCAGCAAGATTGGTAGGGTTTTGAGGGTTTGGGAGAAGAACGATAAAGGTACAATAGTAGAATTTTTCGTTGAAAAAATTTCAGCAGTATAGATGCAAACTTTTCCAATGGTTCAAGACAAGGATTTGAGTAAAACTCAAAGGAAATCCACTAGTAAGGGAAAGATAATGCCAATAAACTGCTGCAGATTTTTACGTCTAGAATTCAGCAGTTTAAATGTAATAGATCAGTGGTTTATATCAATAATTTACACAAAACCAAAAGGAAATCCACTAGTAAGGGAAAGGTAATAACGTCAAAAAATTTATGAAAGAATTTGATAGTAAAAGATTTGACAATATCAAATATTACAGGAAGGAACTGCGACAGATGTTTACATCTAAAGTGTAACAATTTGGACATACAAGATGAGTGATTTATATTGAGATTTTTTTGATGAAACCAAAAGAAAACATCCCTTTAAAGAGTGCCAAAGCTATCATAAAAAAACTTGTGGAGGATTGGATAGAAAAATTATAGCAGCAAGATCAAATAGGCAGTGAGTGCTATGCAGCTAAAATTCAATAGCACAACTTTCACCATAGAGATGGAAACTTTATGATGAAAAGTCTATGCAACAAGATAGGAACATTTTTTTTTTCAAATAAGGATAATAAATTGCAGTAGCAGTAAGGTATGAAACTAGAATCGGTTGCAATTTGTGGGGAAATCAAAAGATGATATGTGGTAGTAGAGATGACGACAGAATTTGGCGATGAACTAAGCAATTATGGAAATTGCTTGGGTGGCTGTGGAAGGATGATGAGTACTTGTGGAAGGGCAGCAAGACCCAAGAATGCTACTCTAATACCAAGTGTTATAATCCTTACAGATTCTAAGCTTGGGATGATCTCTATAGGGGATCGACCTCCTTGGAACTCTATAGAGATTCCTTCCTCCTTGATTTTCTACATAAAGGCTAAAAATAATATTGATCTATTGATGATAAAAATAGGCCTATTATAAGGCTATCTATAGGCCTTTTAAACCCTAACTTCTAATATGATTCCTACTTCAAGACTTTTACTCCTAACAACTCCTACTCCAACTCTAAGAAACAACTCCTACTCTAACTCTAAAAAATAATCTCCTAGCCGACCTAACTAGGGGTGGCTAGTAGTTGGACTCCTAATCCTCCTCTACATGAGCCTTAATCCTCCTTTACCTAAGTCCCTCACCCTAGCCAGCCCCTTAAACTATAGTAGGGGGCGGCTAGCTAAGGTTTAAATAAGCCCAATGCCTAGCCCAAGACCCCAACATAGCTGGCCCTTCATCTATTAATAGGGTCGGTCATATAGGGTTTTATATGTGTGCTCCCTCAATAAATTTAAAATTAGGACTTCATTAACTGAAGTCATAATAATGGTTCGACGAAGATATTTGCAAATTCACCAAGCAATTAGAGAATGTTTGCGTCTTCACTTTTTGTTAGCTCCCTCATATGTTGCTGCTGGAGTTGCATTAGGAATCTATTGTTCACTTTTTGTAAAACTTTCTCCATTCACTACGTTGAAACCGTTGTCACGTCGCTCCTGCATTTCCCGCGTAGGATCACCTCTTTCCCTTTGCTAAAAAATTTCATAGTTAATTTCAAAAAAAATTAGGAAACATCACCTAGTGTAGTCAGCCATTCGATGCTAAGCACTGTCCCATAATCGTCAAGTGAGAAGAGGAAGAAATCAGCAACTATTTCTTAGTACTGCAGCATCAACTTTACGTCAGGCATCTTTGATCGCACTTCAAATTTGGATGTCGGCAACCTCAACATCAAACCTACTACATCCTTCAATATGAAGCACCATCCGAGCAGCAACCTTACTGTTCATGAAGTAATTGGTGCTCATGATATTGATAAGGATGGTGATTGGCTATTGTGTGAGTAGTCCTCCCACTTTTATCATCTACAGGTTCACATAGCCAGCAAGAGCATGCATCATACAATCGGTCAGCTATAATTCTTCCTCTGTGATCTCCTCCTCGTGCTTGTAGACCTCCTCCTATAAATCATCAAGGGGTTCAATCGGAAGAAGGTATCCCCTCTTACAACGATGGTTGTGGCTCCATAGTTCATTGCAATGCCAACATAGGCTATTTACTGATCAGTCGTGAAGTTCTTCTCTTGTCAATGTCTTCAGTTGCAAGGATGACTGGGCGAAGACAGTGTTGGAGGTTTATATATTGCTATCAAGGAGTGATTATCGTCCTTTAGACCTCTTGGTTGAGTCGCTTCTCTTGGATTCAAGAGAAGGAGATTGTAGCCATCAAGGTGTAGGGTTGTCATACTTTTGTAATAAATAATAACAATGCTTCGAGGCTCACCTATTTTTGTAATTTGAGATCTTACCTATAACATAGAGATGTCATCAGTGATCTAAGGACATTATATGCTTGGTCGAGTCCCTTAAGAGCATATCATCAAATCAAACTCATCTAGTAATGATGGTGATGACTTAACCAAATATCATGATTGGTCGAGTCCCTTAAGGCTATAATAATTCAGAGCCCGAATAGGACGGGAATCACAATGAGTTGTGATTGACAAGAGTTGCCTATCTTTTTGGATTTAGTGTGATTGGTTGAGTCCCTTAAAGTTACACTAAGACAATGATTAGATACTAGTCCCCACTAGAAGTCTATTAGAGACTTCCATTTCATGTGCCGAGGATATCGCGTGATTCGCTAGAAAAATAGTGGTAACAGATAAAGATAGAAATTTATATCTTAATTATTTACTTTTCTGCAAAATCTACATGTTATTCATTTATGCTATATCTTTGCTTGTCAGAAATATGTTACTTGTAAATCTCCTCTTACGTGGTATACTTAATGTCAACTGCTTCACTAGTCCAAACTATATAGATTCGCTCCATAACCTGAGAATCGTTCCTACAATAGAGAAAATTACATATGTCCTTGACACGCTATTGCCCACACTAGAGGAAGGGGCAAGTGAGGATTAGGTCACTTGCTACGTGAAGTATATAGATGATTCCACTTTGGTAAAGTGCTATATGTTGGCTCTCTGACTCCTAAGCTATAGAGGCAACATGAGAGCATAGACGCCAATTACATCCTTCTTCATCTTCATAGCTATTTAAAAAATATGGAAGAACTTAAAGATATAAGATATCCAAGAGTCTCTTCTACGCTAGACAATAAAGTGAATATCAGTTCAAAATCATATCTTGAGGATGATTGAGTGGATTGAGAAACTCAGGTCTAGGAATGGTCCTAAAGGATAATTTGTACATTGATCTTATACTTCTATCTCTACTATATTCCTTTTCTTAGTTCATTATGAATTTTAATATGAACAAGTTTGAAGTGACTCTCCTTGAGCTCCTTAATATATTAAGGTTGAGAGTACCATCAAGAAAGAGAAGTCAGTTCTTTGCATTGGTCAGACCAAAAAGAAAAAAAAAGATTGATAAATCCCTTAAGAAGGGCAACGGCAAGGGCAAGGGCAAACTAGGTAAGGCAAAGTTATCAAGAAAAGCCCGATAAATGACAAAGGTCAATGCTTCCACTGTGATAAAGATGAGTATTAGAAGATGAACTACAAAGAGTATCTTGTAGAGAAGGCGAAATCGAAGCTTGGAGAAACTTTAGGTATATTCATGATCAATCTCCATTTATTTAATTTTTATGATAACAAATGGGTATTAAATATCGAAAGTGCTTATCATTTCTACAATTTGTTGTAGGTTCTAACAAGGCCTAAGAGACTGGCAAGATATGAGATGGACCTCAAGATGAGCAATAGAGAAAGAGTTACTATAGTGGCCATAAGTGAGGTCACCCTACATTTGCCTAGTGGAGCTATTATTGCATTAAATGCATGTTATTAAGTTCCTTCTATTATCAAAAATATTATTTTCATTTCATGTTTGAGAGTTAGTTGATATAAATTAGTTTTTGAGAACAATAGTTGTTTATTGATTTTGAATAATAAGATTATTACAGGAGGAACATTACATAATGGTTTAAATTTACTAGAATGTAAGTATGTCCAAGAGTAAATGAGATGAGGTGAATAGTGCATACTTATGAATTTTTAGGCTATGTCATATCTACGAGAGAAAGATTCAAAAGTTGCTAAATGATTGATACTTAAATCCATTCGACTATGAGTCATATGCAACTTGCAAACCTTGCCTTCATGAAAAGTTAACCAACTCTCTATTTAGTGAAACTGGAGAAAGAGCCACTGAATAGTGATATGTGTGGTCCCATGTCGACTCAGGCTATAGGTGGTTACTCCTACTTCATTACTTTCATTGATAATTTTTCTAAGTTTGGACATATGTACTTGATAAAGTATAAGTCTAAGGTCTTCAAAAAATTTAGGAATTACAAGAATAAAGTAGAGAACCATATTGGAAAGAGTATCAAATCGAGTATGAGAGTACTTGAATACAGAGTTCACCCATTTCCTCAAATACCATGTGATCCTATCCTAATAGACACCTTCTTATATACCTCAGCTCAATGGTATATTAGAAATGTGGAATCACATGCTAATAGACATGAAGTGGTCCATGATGAGTTTCAATAACCTAACCATAAGTTACCTTCTGAATAGAGTTTCATCTAAGTTGGTATTGTCTACACCATACGAGATATGGTGATACCGAGAAAAGGAGAAAAATGAATGAAATTTAGGAAAGAAAAAAATTGATAGTTGAGTTGTATTTGCTAGAATATCTTTTGGATTAAAAAGAAATAAAGTCAAGATAGAACTTATATAAAATCGATAAATAGTTCACCACCAAGTTTAAAATCACAAAGAGATCTAGAAAATTCACCACCTTAAGGATATTAAATAAGTTTATAGAACTGAAAACAAAAGACTCACCACTCAAGGAAGTGTCCAAGAGATACAAAGTTTTAGAGAGAACTCCAAATGAGCTTCTACCGATACAAATCAGATTTTAAACTTTTTTTTTACCCTCAAACACCAAAATAAGTACTAGTACATGAAATAACTCCCTTCATGCATAGGGAACTGTGAAATTAAGTATTTTACAACTGGTAACTACTATTAGAGACTTTTACAAAGGCAACCCTCATTCATATGATGTAGGCACTACAAACTTAGATGAAACTTTGTTCAGAAGGTAAGCTGTGGTTAGGTTGTTAAAACTCATCATAGACCACTCCATGTCTAATAACATGTGATTCTGCCTTTCTGATATATCATTGAACTGAGGTGTATAAGGAGGTGTCTATTAGGATAGGATCACATAATATTTGAGGAAATGGGTGAACTCTATATTCAAATACTCTCCTCCTTGATTTGATCAAACAGTCTTAATACTCTTTCCAGTATGGTTTTTTACTTCATTCTTGTAATTCCTGAATTTTTTGAAGACCTTAGACTTGTACTTTATCAAGTACATATGTCTAAACTTGAAAAAATTATCAGTGAAAGTAATGAAGTAGGAGTAACCGCCTATAGCTTGAGTCGATATGGGACCACACATATCGTTATTCAGTGGCTCTCTCTCCAATTTCACTAAATGGGGAGTTAGTCAACTTTTCATGAAGGCAAGGTTTGTAAGTTACATATGACTCATAGTCAAATGGATCTAAGTATCAATTATTTAGCAACTTTTGGATCTTTTCCTCGTAGATATGACCTAGCCTACAAAGTCATAGGTATGCACTATTCACCTTATCTCATTTTCTCTTGGATATACTTACATTCTAGTAAATATAAACCATTATATAATGTTCCTCCAGTAATAATCTCATCATTCAAAATCAATGAACAACTATTATTCTCAAAAACTAATTTATATCCACTACTCTCAAATATGAAATGGAAATAATATTTTTAATAATAGAAGAAACATAATAACATGCATTTAATGCAATAATAGCTCCACTAGGCAAATGTAGGGTGACCTCACCTACGGCCACTACAGTAACTCTTGCTCTATTGCTCATCTTGAGGTCCATCTCATCTCTTGCCAGTTCTTAGGCCTTGCTAGAACCTGTAATAAATTATAGATATGATAAGCACTTCTGATATTTAATACCCATATGTTATCATAAAAATCAAATAAATGGAGATTGATCATGAATATATCTAAAGCTTCTCCAAGCTTCGATTTCATCTTGTCTGCAAGATACTCTTTGTAGTTCATCTTCTAATGCTCATCTTTATCACAGTGGAAGCACTGACCTTTGTCATTTATAGGGCCTTTCTTGATAACTTTTGCCTTACCTAGTTTGCCCTTGCCCTTCTTAAGGGATTTATCAACCTTTTTTTTCTTTTTTGGACTCATCAATGCAGAGAACTGGCTTTTTTTTCTTGATGGTGCTCTCAGCCTCCCTCAACATATTGAGGAGCTCAAAGAGAGTCACTTTAAGCTTGGTCATATTAAAATTTATAATGAACTGAGAAAAGGAATATGGTAAAGATAGAAGTATAAGATCAATGCATAAGTTATCCTCTAAGACCATTCCTAGACCTGAGTTTCTCAATCATCCTCAAGATATGATTCTGAACCGATATCCACTATGTCATCCTAGTATAGAAAAGACTCTTGGATATCTTATATCTCTGAGTTCTTCCATGTTTCTTAAATAGCTAACGAAGATGAAGAAGGATGTAATTGGCATCTATGCTCTCATGTTGCCTTTGTAGCTTAGGAGTCAGAGAGGCCAACATATAGCATTTTGCCAAAGTAGAATCGTCTATATACTTCACGTAGCAAGTGATCTAATCCTCACTTGCCCCTTCCTCTAGTGTGGGCAATAGCGTGTCAAGGACATATGCAATTTTCTCTGTTGTAGGAACGATTCTCATGTTGTGGAGCCAATCTGTATAGTTTGGACTAGTGAAGCAGTTGACATCAAGTATACCATGTAAGAGGAGATTTGCAAGCAACATATTTCTGACAAGCAAAGATGTAGCATAAATGAATAACATGTAGATTTTGCATAAAAGTAAATAATTAAGATATGAATTTCTATCTTTATCTATTACCACTATTTTTCTAGTGAATCATGCAACACCCTCAGCACATGAAATGGAAGTCTCCAATAGACTTCTAGTGGGGACCAGTATCTAATCGTTATCTTAGTGTAACCTTAAGGGACTCAACCAATCACACTAAACTCAAAAAGGTAGGCAACTCTTATCGATCATAACTCATTGTGATTCTCGTCGTATTCGGGCTATGAATTATTATGGCCTTGAGGGACTCGACCAATCATAATATTTGGCTAAGTCATCACTATCGTTACTAGATGAGTTTGATTTGATGATATACTCTTAAGGGACTCGACAAAGTATACAATATCCTTAGATCACCGATGACATCTCTATGTCATAGGAAAGAACTCAAATCACAAAAATAGGTGAGCCTCAAAGCATTGTTATTATTTAGCACTATAAGTTGTATCCAATTTCATAGTTCTCTATGTATGAAGGGGGTTGGGGTGAATTAGTGCAAGTGTAAATTTTTAGTTTAGATAAAAACTTTTCGATTAAACCAAGATAAGAAATTTGAAACTTTTTGTTCTTAGTGAAATGAGTGATTGATTAAAAGAAAGTTACTAAGTTAATAAGCAAAGTGGAAAGATAAGCACTCATAAAAATATAAAAATATTTTACTTTCAAAGAGTTGAGTTAAATTGGAAAAATATGAAAGCAAGGAAACACTCATAATTTTTATAGCGGTTTGGTGCCAACGGCCTATGTCCACTCCCGAGTCCTCCTTCTTAAGGCACACCGGCGTCTACTACCGATCTTCTTTAGGTGAAGACCAAGCCCTTATACTTTGCTTACAAGGGAGACAAGATTATACTCTTTGATCACTCTCTTACCCCTTTTCTTTTTCTTATAATTCTCACATAATATTTTTTGATAATATAATCTCTAAAAATTATTGTATGGAATGTAAGAAAACTTGAGAGATTTATAGGCCCCGAATTAGCTTCAAAACTGGAGCCAAAATCTAATCGTATTCGAAAAATCTGGGTATGGACGATTCACCCATCGGCCTAGGCGGGTCAACTACTGAAAGTGCCCAGATTCTTGGGTACGAGCGGTTCAGCTGCCTGACCTAGGTGGCTCAATTGCTGACAGCCACTCGGAATCCTAGGTACGAAAGTATAACCATCGCTTACCAGCAGCAGTTTACCCACCGGAATCTCCGCAAAAGTGGTTCCCTCCACTTTTCGAGTTTTGATTTGAACCTGATATAGACCAATTCTTTGGCCAATTAATTGAGCTCAACCTGAGCTCAATCAAACCCCATAGTGGACCCGGTTGCCACTTTGAGTTGATTTTAAAATCACACTCAAATCGGACTCACTCTTAACCTATGACTTGAAGATTATAATTAAACATGATCACTAAGCTTAAATGACCTCACACCCGCATTTCAACAACCTTCAGAATCTCTAGTGGTGAGTCTCACGGTCTTTCTCCAGCGATCTCCTGGCATGTTCCTAGCGAGCTTCCTGATCCCTTTGGTGAATCTACTAGCAAACTCTCGGCGGGCTCCCACCATATCATCTAATCTTTGGCCCAATGCCTAAGCTTGATCCTAGGTCCATGTCTAATTTGTAACTCCTTCTCCCGCCATGGTTAAACCTGCATGATGCTAACTATGACTTCATTTTTTTTTCAATTATAATAGCCACAAGTCTACTCAAGAGCTTATCAACTCCCGGTAAGCCTTTTGGCTACCCCGATAATCTTCCAATGAGTCTCAGTCTTCTTCTGGCGAACTCCCTTGCACCATCCAAGCAAGCTCCCGATACCCTCGGCAAGCTTCCGACGTACTCCTGGCGAGTTCTCAATCGCACCGTCCTTAACCCTGGCCCAATGTATGGACTTGACTCTAGCCAAACCTGATTATTACATTCTCTCTATCATAGTTAATCCTACATTAATCAACATCTAACAATCCATGTTAGATCAATAACCCATCAATTGATTTTATCATCAAAATATGAGATTCAACAATCTCTCCTTTTTTTATGATGACAATCAATTGAAGACAGGAGTTAATCCTAACTCCCTCTAAATTCATGTCACTTAAATTTAAGAGAATCACACACTCTTAAATTCAAGCAATGAAAATCCTATGTAAATTTCAACACAAATTTGCATATCCAAGATATCAAATTATGAGTAAAAAGGAATTGTGCACTCTTATCTATATAAATGTATATCATTAATATCATGTGTCATTAATGTACATTTCTCCCCCTTTGTCATCAACAAAAAGGTAAAATATAGGACTTAGAATTTTAAGACATATGAGTTTATGCTCTCCCTTTGTAAAAAATGTCATGAGTCATAAAGAATTTTCTTTCTCTTATGAACAAGAAGGAAAGAAAATAAAGGAAGAGTTATAAAATATCATTATGTATAGCTTTCAATTTGAAAAGATGAATTTCGAAAATAAGCTCAAGGATCCAAGATATTAAAAAAAAATCAAGAATTTATGAGCTATTCATGCATTTAAAAACATCTCATGTAATTTTAAACAAGGGTAGCAAATAAATTTGCAGGATAATATCATGCAAATTTTCTCCCCTTTTTGTTTTTGTAAATAATAAGATAAAAACATGAAGAATGTTTTTAAAAGTATTATCACAAAAGACTTAATATCATGAAATCTAGATTATCAATTTATATATTTTCATGATTTAGTATTTTTAACTCTCAACCTCAATCTTGTAGATATAAGATTTTAAAATTTTTGAATATGAGCTCAACAAATCCATCTTATATAAATTTCAAAAAAACATAGCAAATAAAGCTAGTCAGTTCTTTCTTCTCTTTTGAGAAGTGCAAGCTAGCAAATTTGTGCTTCCTCTATAGTATTTAAGCTAGCAATTTACATCATGCAAGCAAATAAGTTTTGCTCTCCCTTGATAATTTTCTTATGAAATAATTTTCTTCCCTTTCTTTGAATAATAAATAAGAAACAATGGAGTGGGTGAGAGACATTGTATCACAAAACTAGGGCTCAATCTTTTAAATTTAAATTCTAAAATCCAAGAATTGATATCTACCCATGCAATTTAATTCATTTAAATCAAGAATAGCACATCAAGTGATTCATTAAAGATTTAATATTAAAGACTTATTTCAAGCATCATAGAAGTTTATGTTATATATATTTCCCTTTATAAACATTCATCAAGATTTATGAAATAAGAATAATCTTTTAAAATTATCTTATCACAAAAATTTGAATCCTCTTCTTATGTTCATTTTAACTAGAGTGATTTCGAAAGTGAGCTAAAAAATCTAAGAAATCTAAGAAGAATTAAGAGCCACTCATGCATTTAAATTGTGTGATTTTCTAACATAAATAGCAAATCATGTATTTTTATAGATCATCTTTCATTTATATTTTGATAATAAGCATAAAAAATTCTAAAAGAAAACATGATAGCTTAAATTGTTAATCAAGAATTATGTATGCATATTTTGATAAGAAGTATAATTTATAAAATTCAAGAAATTCAAAAGAAAATATGATAATACATCAAGCTCAAATTATGAAATATGCATTTCGCATGTATTTAGAAAATTTTAAATTTTCTTCTAAGCACATTGTTTCTCATTCAGTGTTATCATATCCAATTTGCTTTCAATCATATTGATAATTTTATCTTCCTCTTTGTTAATGTCCAAAAGAAATATGATTGCATAATTTCTTTTTAACATCCATATTCAAATTATGACAAAAAGTAGAAGATCCTATCATTAAAGATAAAATTAAATTTTTGAATATCAAAAGACATGCTCATCCAAACTTTTGCTATACACAAATATATCATCAAAATAAACAACAACAAACTTTCCAATATAAGCACGCAAAACATGGTTCATCAATCTCATGAAAATATTAGGTGCATTAGTTAGGCCAAAAGGCATCACCAACCACTTGAAAGTAGTTTTTCATTCATCACCCTCATGCATTCTTATTTGATGATATGTAAATTTAAAATTAATTTTTAAAAATACACAAGAACCATGCAATTTATCTAACATGTCATCTAACCTAGGAATAGGATGTCGATACTTCACTGTGATTTTGTTGATGGCTCTATAATCAATACATATTCTCCAAGATCTATCTTTTTTTGGCACCAACAAAACAGGAACTGCACATGGACTCATGCTTTCTCGCACATAACCCTTTTTCATAAGCTCATTTACTTGCTTTTGGATTTCCTTGGTCTCTTCAGGGTTGTATCTATATGCTAGCTTATTTGGTATGCTTGCACCGAAATGAAATATATTTGATGCTCAATTCCTTTAATTGGTGGCAAACCATTTGAAACTTCTTCAAGAAAGAGATCCTCATTTTCCTGCAAAAGTTGAACAATAGTAATAGGTAAATTTTTATTAATTTTGTTAGACGTAATCAAATTGTTCTTATACATAAGTACAAGTATGGGCTGCCTCATGGTTAATATTTTCTTTACATCACTCATTTTTCTTTCGCTCAGGTCTTCCTTATTTTTTCTCCCCTTGTGTTTCCCAACACTCTTGTTTTTACCACTCAACTCACATTTTTCTTTTTTCTCTCTTTCTTGCTCCCTTCCCAAAGTTTTAGTTAATGAAGATTCAAGCTCCTCATACTATTGTTTTATGCACATCTGGTCTTCAAAAATGGTCTTTGGAGGCAAATGATATTTTTGTCCATCCATGATTCAAGAATAACGATTCTTGAACCCATCATGTATTACCCTTCAGTCATATTGCCATGATCTCCCCAACAACAAGTGACCAGCATACATAGGTACCATATCACACCAAGCTTTATCCTTATATCTACCAATTGAGAAAGAAACTAACACTTGTTGATTTAGTTTCACCACATCACTGTTATTCAACCATTGTAACTTGTAAGGTTTTGGATGTTTAATAGTAGGTAATTTCAGTTTCTCCATGAGTAAGGTACTTACCACATTTGTACAACTTTCACTATCAAAAATCATGTTACATAACTTGTTAGTAATCAAACAATGAGTGTGAAATAGATTCTCACGTTATTCACCATGTTCATCATTTTTATTTTGCAAACTAAGTGTGCATTGAACAACTAAAATTTCACATTTAGCATACTCTACATCACTAGCATCCTCCAATGATGGAGGGTCATCATCATCCTCTCTTTCACTTTCAGATTCCACAATCTCATCCTTCCAGATTATAACTCTCTTATTAGGATATTAACGTGCCACATGTTCATGCCCAAGGCACTTAAAACACTTACTGTCTCTAGTTTGATTCAATTGATTCTCACCTTTACCCTTGTTGCCTAATTCATTTTTGTCTTTAGTTTCCCCAATTTTAGGCTTAATAATAGGTTTATCATCCTTTTAACTCCAATTCGATTTCCAACAAGAAGAAGAAATCGAATAAGATTTTGAATCATACCTTGTGCCTTTTCTTTTGAGTTTCCTCTCAATCTTCATGGCCACATTTACAATATCCTCAATCTCCACATAGTGTTGCAACTCCATAAGATCAACAGTGTTCTTATTTAATCCACTCAAGAATCAAGCCATGGTGGCCTCATAGTCTTCCTCCACATTAGCCCTTATCATGGTTATCTCTATCTCCTTGTGGTATTTCTCAATACTCATGGAACTTTTTATTAAAGTTTACTGTCATTGATGTCCCCATAATAATGGCTAGGGACAAGTCTTCTCCTTAAGATCTGTTTCATATCCAACCAAGTCTCCATGAGCATTTCCACCATTTGGTATCAGAGCTCGGCTCAAGTTTAAGATTTGTATATTCATTTATTTGTTATCTTTTAGTTTTTCCTTTTCTCTTCAGCAACATAGCTATAATTGTTGTTCTTCTTTCATTGTGTGCTCTTATTCTTCTTCTTTGTTTATCCACAAGAAAAGAAAAAAAAAGAAAAAAAGAAAAAAATAATTAGAAAGTCAAAAAAAAGAGAGAGAGAAAAGCAAAGGACAAAAGAAAAAAAAGAGAGAAAATTAAAGGTAAAAGAAGAAAATATCTTTTTTCTTGTAATTAAAATATTAGAATGTGGATTCAAGAAATTCTTGCAAATTATATTATTCAATCTTATTCATTTAATTCTTGTTCTGATTTAAAAATCTCTCTTCATTCCAAAAAAATTTTTCTGTTCATTTAATATTACAATTCTAATTTTTTGAATGATCGAAGTATAATACGTATACCTTTAAATTGGCCTCTCTTTTTTTATGATTATATACCTACCCAATTTCACTATCCTTTAATTATCATAATCTGAATTATTTATTTAGGTACCTTAGTTCATCTAAGAACTCAAATAACAAAATAAGAGAGGTAAAAGGCAAGAGTGGTGAGATCAGCATCAAGAAAAGCCAAATCTTGAGTGAGACACTTGAGAGAGTATTGGTGAGGTTGTTCTAATTTTTTTCAGCTTTTAACATGTCTAAAGAAAAAAAATATATGAGGTCTATATCAAATAATCTTTTGGTCAGCAATAATTTGAACATATGTTCAAAATAATAAAAAATATAAATAATCATCTAGAAAGGTATGGTGATGCAATTAATAGATTACAAGGAGAACCACGGCGTGGGAGACAACCAACCTTTGTCAATGATGAATATGATGGAATAAAAGACATGGATGATAACCAAGTAACTCTAATTGCTCAAGAAGTTAATCCTATGAGACAAACTAGGAGAGGAAGTTTTGATGGTGTGGACAGAAACATTGGCAGCATCAAAATAAAATTTTCTTCTTTTAAAGGGAAGAATAATCCAGATGTCTATTTGGAGTGGGAATGAAAAGTGGAGTTGATCTTTGAGTGCCACAACTACTCCGAAGAACAAAAGGTAAAATTAGCTGATGAGCTATGATACATATGGAATGCAAATTGACACTCTACAACGAATTGAAATAAAACAGATTATTTAAGATTGAAGTAAGAGGAACTATTCTAATCACTTTATCAAAGAGAAAAATGATGAAAGATTATAACATTATTTTGATTCCCCTAAACGTCACAAACTAAAAAGTTTGATAAATTAAAAAGGGAAAAGCAAAGATTTATGGTTTTTGAACACCACAAGCAGAAAAGTCTGATAAGTTCCAAAGTTCATGCAAGAACTTAAAAATAAACACTCGCTGGTGTTGAAAGATGATTATATGTTTCTAAGTTGTTTTTTACAAAGAGAGTCAGCCTTGTTTATATAGAGCAAGGCAATGTACAAAGAGAATGTACCAATTAAATATAATAAATAACATTTATATTCTCAATTCATGAATGTAGATCGTTCATAAATTCTACCTTAAAAAATTTAAAATAAAATCATCCATAATTCCATATATAGTCCACCATGGCTGAATGGCATTTCTTCTTTAAAATATGGATTAAATTTTGTAATTCCTTCGAGGCTGGACTTTCTCTTCATGATATGAGCTTATTTGAATCACGTTGACCTTTTTTGGCTCTTCTTGCATCTATAGAACTTTGACTAAATCTTGACTAACTTGTTTATTCCAAATACCTTCCAATGAACAAGTTATGACTTCTTTCATCTTTTTAGCTTTAACTCGTGTTATTGGTCCTTCATTAATAACAAAAGGGTCCTTGGTAAATTTATAATCAACTAATTGGGTCATATCACCAGGTCAACCAAATGAGCTCAATCTAAACCCAAGACTCGACTTCCCTCACTTGAGTTAATTTCAATTCTTTCCAAAATTAACTCAATTTGGACTCAAACCTAACTACGACTCACTTGATTACAACCATACAAGACCGTCAAGTTCAACAATCGATCTAACCCCAGGTAATCTGGCAACCTCTGGCAAGTCTTACAGTCTTCTTTTGGTGATCTCCCGACATGTTCCTAATGAGCTTCCTGATCCCTTCGGCAAACTCCTAGCGAACTCCCGGTGAGCTCCCACTACATCATCTGAACCTTAACCCGATGCCCGAACTTGATTCTAGTCCAATATCATATTGTAATTATTTTTCTCCATCATAGTTAACCCTACATTATTTTCTCTAACACACATGTTAGATCAACAAACCATCAATTGATTTCATCATCAATATCCAAGATTCAAAAGTATTTATAAGCCTCAAATGACTTCAAATAATAGAGCCAAAATTTAAATTTTTTGGGTCTTCAAGGTATTGGTGATACCACCACCATTAATGTGCAGTACTATCATGTCAAATCCTAAGAGACTAAGCTTTGGCGGTACTATCTCTAGCCTAGGCCATACCACCACCAGCCAGCATTAAATGCTGGCGGTACCACCACTTGACATAGCCTAGAAGATTGTGTCTTCTGGTAGTACCATTGCTCGACCCAATTTTGGGTCACTGAATGGGCCCAAATGAGTGTCAATTAAGGCCTAATGGGCCCTTAATTGAGTTAGCATGGTTACACCTAAAACTAACTCAATTTAGACTTAACCTTAGATAATAAAGATATAAATGACTAAAGACAAGAGTTCTATGTTGCCCAAAATGTCATTGGTTCATCTGAACTTCATCCGAACTTCTAACATGTCGTCTGAATCTTCAGCGTATCACCCGATCAATTGACATGTTGACTCCCACAATATCCGATCTTAGAGCAATGTCTGATTCTTTTGGCCCGATGCCCGATCTTTGACTTTGGCCCAACATTTGATTCTTCTGCTTCAATTGTTTTGTCTTTTCATAATCGAAGTTAGTCCTGTGTCACTTTTCTCAAACGTTGATTAGATCACTAACTCATCAATTAATTTCATCATCAAAATTTGAGATTCAACAATGTCCCCCTTTTTTATGATGACAACCAATTAATAATAGAGTTTTAACTAAACTCTCCCTATCTATATATCATATCAAAAAAAAGCAAACTTGAATTCAAAAGATAGATAACCTTTGAATTGAAGTCGAAATAATGACTTTCATATCATAGCATGCATCAAAAAATCATGAGTATTGCATGTATAATTTCAAATTATCAAAGTACATCATACCATGCATGATTCAAATTTCAAATCATCATGATTTCAAAACATCAAAGTGCATCATACCATGTATGATTCAAATTTCAAATCATCATCATAACTTCTCTCCTTTTGTTATAAAAAAAAAAAGAGAAAAGTGCAACTAGCAAGTTTTTGAAACATACAAGCTAGCAAGGTTTTTAGATATGCAAGTTAGCAATTTTTTCTTCTCTTGAGATGTGTAAGTTTGCAAGATTTTGCTTCTTCTTGAAATGTGCAAGTTTGTATGTTTTGCTTCTCCTGAGATGAATAAGGTAGCACTTCTTTCTCGCCCTCTTTATCATTATCAAAACAAGAAAAAGAAGGGAAGGATTCAATGATGCAAAAATTTACATCAATGTCATCACATGAAAAATGAAAGATGAAGCTATGAATACCAAAAAATTATGAATCATTTCGATAAATCTCTTCTTTGTTAAGTAGCAAGAAGAAGGAATCATAAGAAAAGATCTTGATTCAAAAGAAAAACTCAAGTCATGAAAACTAAGAAATCAAGATAATGATCCAAAATATATATATATATGAAAAGAGTTCATATATTTATAAGATTCAACATGCATATCTCTCTTTTAATGAAATCAAATTGTTCCTCATTCAAAGATTTAGTAAAAATATCTGCTAATTGATATTTTGTATCAATAAAATCTAAAGACGTATCATGATTATTAATATGATCCTAATAAAATGATGTCCAATATCAATATATTTACGTTAGGACCCTAGCTGAGTTAGGTCCTAGTCGATTGGGTTGAGTCTTTAGATTGAGCCTAGTTAGCTGGTCTAGACCGACATTAGGTCGGCTAAGAAGAGATTTAAGTCCATTGTAATAAATCAACCTAAATCCTAGTAGGGTTATGATTCGACTGAACTAGAGTCTGGTTACGAGTTGAAGTTGAATTCGGGTCGAAGTCAACCAAGTCAAGCTTATAATTAACCTAATTGGCTACCCACCTTGATGAGGGGAAGTCGGCTAGAGCTGAGAGGAGGTGTCTAGGGTTTGAGATGGGAGTGTTTCACTAGGAGTAGAAGTTGGAGTCTTAGTTTACTTGGAGTAGGAGTCCTATTAGCAATTAGGGTTTTGAGACCCTATATAAAGCATGTAGCCACCACTATTTTGGTAAACAATCAATACATCTTTTTCAATCATTGTGGCTAATTACTAAGGAGGGAGGAATCCCTATAGAGTTCTAAGGAGGGTCGATCCCCTACAGAGGTCAATCAAAGCTTAGAATCCTATGGGGTTTTAACACTTGGTATCATAGCAGCATTCTTGGTGCCTCGCTGCCCTTCCATAGCCATCGCTACCTTTATCCAGCCATCCACCACCTCCCAAGAAATTCCCACAATTACTGTTATCATCGTCAACTTTGCCGTCAACACCACTACTGCGGAAACATCATCTGCAACCTCCACCAAAATTGCATCAAGTTCTAGTATCTACCTTACTACTGGCGTAATTTAATTATCCAAAAACTTCAAAAAAAAATAATACATCTATCTCATTGCAAAAACTTATCATCGCAAAGTTATCATCTATATGATGAAAGTTACAATGTAAAATTCCAATCGTATATTTACTATCATATCTCTGATCTTTCTGCCAATATCTTGTTGCTATATTCATCTTCATATTTTACGTTAGCTTGGCTTTTCTTACTAGCATATTCTCATCGAATTCTTATTTAAATCTTTGATGTAATCACTGAAAACTTTTTGTCAAACTGCTATTCTTCGACGTAAAATTTTGTCACTGCATCTTTTCAATATTCCCCACCGCATACACCACCAAATCTTATCGAATTTGTTATTGCCACCCACATCATGCTTAAAGCACGCTTCTAGCCTTAAGACGTAGCCATCACAGCCTACTTTTAATTTTTATAGCCAGCCCAAAAAATAGCATAAATTGTAACACAAATAGTAACCTACTACAATCGTAACTTTTCACCACCAATCCTTATCTTCTGCGGCCACCAATCTCTCCACCAACCTATGCCCTTAACCCATCAATAGAAGAAGAATCATAATATTTTAGATCTGGAGATATACACTATAGCATCAGAGGATTTGATTGATGCCAAATTGAAGGCTTTCGAGATGTACATGGAGAACAAGCTATGTGTTCTCTTCATAGAATTCAGATTAGGATGATCACCGAGCCTGACGAGATTATACTAAGGCAAGAGTCCATATCATAAAGAGAACCCTCTAGAGAAAGAAGAACACATGATGGATCCAACATCTACATGCATGAGGGTGGACTTCCCTCGATGGGGAGATGGAGACTCGACAGGATGGCTTTCACGCGCGGAGCACTGCTTCTATTATCACCGAGCCCTGGAGACTTCCATGGTGGACATCACTATCATCCACCTCAAAGGAGATGTCATATAGTGGTATAATTAGTTTAAACACACTCAAGGAGTCCCCACATAGAGGCAATTCAAAAATGATCTGCTAATCCACTTTGGACCATCCAAGTTTAAGAACATCGATGGACAACTTGTGAAAATCTACCAAACCTCTACAATCCAATAATACTAGACCAGATTCAAAAGATTATCTAACCAAGCCTATGATTGGTCTAAAAAATAATTGCTAGGGAACTTTAGCGAAGGATTAAAGTTAGAGATATGAGGAGAAGTTAAGGCATAGTAGCCCTATATATTGATGGCAGTATATATCCTTTGCATGACTTCAAGAGGAGTGGCTTAATCAAGATGCTTGGAGGACGAGACCTACACCACGACCAACATCATACAAACCTGTAGCCCCATCCACTTCTAGCTGATCCCCTTAGCCGAAGAAATTTACGAGAGAAGAGCTTCGCAATAGATTTGCAAAGGGGTTGTGTTGGCATTGTGACGAGCCACGAAGTTGCAACCACCGATGCAAGAAGGGATGACTTCTCCTAATTGAACCCACTAATAAATTTGAACAAGAAGAGGAGGACCTCAAGCATGAGGAAAACACGGAGGAAGTCTATAGCCGACCGATTGTGTGGCTCATGCTCTTGCCGACTATATGAACCCACAAATGATCAAGATTGGAGGTTTCCTCAAGCAACAGCCCACCACCATCCTCATCGATTCTGGGAGCATCAATAACTTCATGGACAACAAGGTTGTTACCTGGATGATGCTTCAGATTAAAGATTGTAGTAGGTTCGATATCAAGGTAACTGACGACCGAATCCTGAAGTGCAACCAGAAGTGCCCACGGATGAAATTGGTTCTACAAGGCTAAGATGTAGTTGCTGATTTTTTCCTCCTCCCTCCTGATGATTATTAAGTAGTACTTGGCATTGAATGGTTATCCAGATAGGTGATATTCCTAGAACTTTTCAAAGCTAACCATGAAATTTTTTAATAAAGGGAAATAAGTGATCCTACATGGGAAGCGAGGGAGCAAAGCGACTATGATTGCAACACAGCACTTAGAGAAGGTACCACAAAAGAGTCCAGCAGTTTCTTAATTTAAATTCAAGAACTTTAGGAGATGAAGTTGAAGGAGATTGAAGATATAAACTCTCTCTTATAGCTTGCTAAAATTTTAGGTACCTCCACCAAACCGAGCCGACTACCTCCTATCAAGCTGCCCAACCCCCTACGTTGAATTGGCTAAAGGAACCTAGTTGATGCTCGGCCAAATTGCTGCCCACACCCTCAGAAGACTGAAGCTAAGAGGATCACCTAGGAGATGACAAAGATAGGGATTATTCAATCATGCTTTTTCCCCGCTACAACACTTCATTCTAACATCTTTGTCTCTAGGGATAAGCTTTTTCTGAAGTGCTATATTCTGTCGAACCCACCATGGTTTTTGATGTGGCACTCCCAGATCTTAGGCAACTTCCACAACTTTCCCCAGGAGTAGATTATGATTCTCGAAGTCTTCCCAGATTATGACCTTCGATCCATGACCTGTGATCGTAAGAAGATCGAGTCCCTCATTTGTAGGACTCAACGAAACATAAACATTACCCCTCTCACTATGAAGAAAGATGCCCCCCTTGGTCGAGTGGAACTATAGCCCTCAAGACCACGATGTCAACTACACCAACACTAGCATTTCTAGATCATGGCTAGATGTTCATGATTAGAGCAGACAGATCAAGAGTTTGGATCGGTGTCACCCTCATGCAAGACGACCGACCCCTAATCTGCACCGAAGCTTTTCCCACACTTCACACAAGGCTTCTAATCTATAAGGGGATACTAGTTGCTACTAAAATTAAAGTTTGACTCGATATAGGTCCATAACACGTAAGAAAAGTCTGAAAAAATTACAATCTATACTCACGCTAGTAGGGCTCTCATCATCATGGACCATACCAAAGGGTAACCATCATTTTAGAAGAAATGTTGGCTACTACTAAAGATCAACTACATGGCAGTCCATGCAAACAAGAAACGACCTCATGACAAACTTTAGAGTGAAAGAAAATTTGAAGATCGAGCTTTTCTACACTTCCAGCCCTACTAGCAGGAAATTCGAACCTCAAGGAAGTGATCTCCCCATTACTTTGGACCTTACAAAATTGGGGATCACATTGGAGCTGTGACTTGTGGATTGGAACTATGCACCAATTCAGAAATACAACTGATCTCCAAGTATCCCGTCTCAAATGGAAGTTTAGAGATGACACAACCCAAATCCATCTACTTGACATCCCGACTGATCAGGAGGCCCAATTCCAATTGGAGATCACAAGGGATCACAAGATCGTGACGCATCACCTTCCAAACACTATGATTGATAAAAAGATACAAGATAATGTTGGACTACAAGATCATGATACGCCTACTATGGGGGCCACTAGGGAGCCTCATGAAGAGTTACAAATCAGAAATTAGAGTCGTGGAGTCTCAGCCTTAAGGACAAGGTTGATTTGAAGAGGGAGGATATGTTAGGACCCTAGCTGAGTTAAGTTCCAGTCGATTGGGTCGAGTCCTTAGATTGGGCCTTGTTGATTGGCCTAGACTGATATTAGGTCGGTTATGAGGAGATTTGAGTCTATTGTAATAAATTAGCCCAAATTAGTATGGTTAGGATTCAATTGAACTGGAGTATGGTTAGGAGTCAGAGTTGGATTCGGGTCGAAGTCAACCAACTTAAGCTTGTAATCAACCCATTTGGTCGCCCACCTTGATGAGAGAAAGTCGACTAGGACTGAGAGGAAGCGACTAGCGTTTAAGATAGGAGTGTTTCACTTCGACTAGGAGTTTGATTAGGAGTTGGAGTCTTAGTTTACTTGGAGTAGGAGTCTTATTATGAATTAGGATTTTGGGACCCCATATAGAGTATGTAGCCACTACTATTTTGGTAAGCAATCAATATATCTTTTTCAGCTATTTTGGCCAACTACCAAGGAAGGAAAACCCCTATAGAGTTCCGAGAAGGGCTGATCCACTACAGAGGTCAACCCAAGCTTAGAATCCTATAGGGTTCTAATAGTTTAGTTCTATAGTGTTAAATAGGATTCTTTCTTAAACAAATAGAACTAGTATTATCGCATTTTATAAGAATATTTTTCTATGTAAAGTCCATAGTCTTCTAAAGTATTTTTCATCTAAATAACTTGTGCACAATATACACCAGTTACTATATATTCAGCATTGGCCATAGATAATGTAATAAAATTTTGTTCCTTAGAAGACCAAGAAATAAGTGCATGATATAGGAGTTGACATGTTCTAGACGTAATTTTTCTATTTATTCTACATCTTGCAAAGTCAACATCGGTATAAGCAATCAATTTAAAATTTTTAGATTTTGGATACCATAATTCCACATTATGAGTTCCTTTTAAATATCTAAAAATCCTTTGAAATCTAGCACAAAGTCCAACACTAAATATAATTTAAGGTCTAGTTGATGTAAGGTATAGTAAACTTAGTAGACTATCTATCATACCCCTATAAGTCTTTTAATTAAAACATTCTCTATCATGGTCCATATCTAATTTTGTAAAAGTACACATTGTTATGTTAATGGCCTTAGCACTATCTATATGAAATCATTTTAATAGATCTAAAGCATATTTAGATTGACTAATAAAAGTTCCATCACTTAGTTTCTTAATTGACAATCTTAAGAAAAATATTAATTCACTCATTAAACTCATTTAAACCAAAAATAATATCATTAACATATATTTGAATAACAAGAAAAATATTTTTAAATAATATAGTATAAACTTTATATCTTGAGAAATTATTTTGAATAAGGAAAGAACTAAACCTCTCATATCAGGCCCTAGGGGCTTGCTTTAATCCATAGAGAGCCTTAGATAACTTAAAAACATGGTTCGAAAAAAGAATATTCTCAAATATAGATAGTTGCTTAACATAAACTTCTTTGGAAACAAAGCCATTAAGAAAAGTACTTTTGACATCCATTTGAAATAACTTAAAATTATTCTAATATGCATAGGCAAGGAGTATCCTTATCACTTCAAGTCTTGCCACAGGAGTAAAGGTTTATTCATAGTCTATACCTTCTTCTTGGTTAAAACTTTTGGCCAATAATCTATTCTTATTTCAAACCACGATACCAAGTTTATCTTGCTTATTTCTAAAAATCAATTTAGTATCAATTACAAGATGGTCACTAGGTTTAGGAATAATTCCTTATATATTGCAAAAACCCATGAGACATTTTTAAGAGTATTGTCAATGCATTTAGTTTCAATTTGAGATAAAAAGGCCACATTCGTATAAAAACTTTTAAAAGAAGAATGAGTTTGAACACCTTTCGTTGTATCTCCAATTATTAGCTCCTTAGGAAATACATCTACATACTTCCATTTCTTGGGTAAGGATTCTTTGGAAGTAGATGCATCCAAGTTGCTTGGGAGAGGAGAATTTTCATTCAAATTCAATGTATTAAAATCAAAATCATCATCAAAATTATTTTTTCTTAAACTTGGGAAACTCATTAAAAATAACATGGATAGATTACTCAATAACTAAAGTTCTTTTATTAAAGACATGATAAGCTTTAGAAATAGAGAAATATCTAAGAAAAATACCTTCATCGGATTTTATATCAAATTTTCCTAATGCATCATTTTTATTTAAAATAAAATATTTGTAATCAAAAACTTTAAAATTTCAAATATTGGGTCTTTTGTTGTTCCACAATTCATAGGGAGATTTGGATAGTAGAGGTTTTATAAGAACCCTATTTATGACATAGCATGTAGTGCCAACGACTTCGGCTTAAAAATATTTGGGTAGGTCATGTTCATTAAACATGGTTTTTACTATCTCTTGTAAACTCCTATTTTTTTGCTCAACAACTCCATTTTGTTGTGAATTTCTTAGAGCAGAGAAATTATGGTCATACCTATTTAACTCACAAAAATCTTGATAATCATAGTTTTTAAATTCACCACTGTGATTATTACGAATAGACGAAATCATAAAACTCTTTTCATTTTGAACTAGTTTACAAATTTTCAAAAAATATTTAAAGTAATAACTTTTATGTGCCAAGAAGTATGTCTAAGAATATATACTATAGTCATCTACAATTACAAAAACATATTTACTACCTCTTAGACTTGTGATGTCAATTGGTCCAAATAAATCCATATGAATTAATATAACAGTCTAGAGGTATTAACTTTATTTTTAATTTTAAAGCTACTCTTTATTTTTTTACATAGTTGGCATGCATCACAAACTTTATCGATGATGAATTTAATTCTAGGCATACCTCTTATGATTTCTTTAGTTGCACTTTATGAAATTAGTTTCATACTTGCATGACCTAATCTCCTATGCTACAAGCCATGTGTCATCAATTAAAACTGAACAAGCAAGTTTCATCACAAAAATCATCAAGATCAATAGTATTCACATTATTGGTCCTTCAAGTAATCATTGATCTATTTTTTGTGAGGTATCTTTATAATGCAAGCATTAACTTCAAATTTGATATCATTTTTAGGATCAAGTTGGCACTGGGGGAGGGTGTAAATTAGTGCAAGTGCTAGAAGTCTAAGTTTAAAAAATATTACTCAAAGTAAAACCAAAATCGTAAGTTTTCTTCTTAGAAGTAGTTGAGAGTGATAAAGTTCGAGAACAATAGTAAAGAAAAATTAAAATAAGATGCTCGTACTTTTCTTAAAACTAATTAAGAACCATCAAATTCAAATGCAATAGTAAAGAGAGGCAATGGTAGAGATGCTTATAAATTTTATAGTAGTTCGGTCAAAACTTTGACCTACATCTATGCCCGATCCTTTTTCACTCGAGGTTAACTAGTGTCCACTATTTATCTTTTTTCATAAGCGAAGATAAAACACCCCTTACACTTTTCTTCTTTTTACAGGCTCAGGAGAATAATCTTTACACTCTCCTTTTTCTCAGGGTCAAGAGGGAGATCAACTTTTTCGACTCAATTTCAGCCCTTTCCTTACACAATTTAATCTTAAAAGAAAAAGGGAAACTCTCGACCCAATTCAATAGAATTTTATAAATTTTTCTTTTACATTCTTGTTTTTTCATGCAAGAATATTTTGGATATTTATAGACCCCATTTGGCTTCAAAAATTGAAGCCAAAATTAAACCTTCTCCAAAATATCTAGGTACGGGCAGCACTATCGCTGAAAGTGCCTGCAAACCTGGGTGGCGGTAGTACCACCACTGCTTAGGGAGGTACCATTGTCACCTCGATAGTACTACCATTACCCGTCGATGGTACTATCACTGGGCAATCTGAAAATAATATTTTCAATACTATTTTGTACATGAGTCATACCTTCAATTGACCCCTTTTTAGGTCAATGAAATAAACTATATTATGAACTCAAATCAAGCCCAAATTAAACCTGATTGGTCCCTTTTAAGTTAGTAAAACTAACTCTAATCATGATGCTAACTATGACACTTAAGACAAATAATTACAACTACAATCTTCGTTGTCTAGCACGTCAATCGATCTTTCAACGAACTCCTAGCATCCTTTCAGCGAACCCCTGGTGAGCTCGTGCCATATCGTGTGAACCCCAGCTGATGTCCAATCTTGACTTTGGCCCAATAATAGATTCTTCCTTAATTACGTTGTATTTTTCTGGTTGTAGTTAATCATACATCACTTCTCTCTAACATATGGGTTAGATCACAAACACACCAATTAGTTTCATCATCAAAATCTGATATTCAATAATCTCCCCCTTTTTTATTATGACAACTAATTGATGATGGAGTTAACCTTAACTCCCTATATCCATATGTCGTATTTGAAATAGAACAACTTGAATTTAAAAGAAACAATTTACTTTAAATTCAAGGTAGCATTTCGCTCATTTACAACATGTTAATTTATATATCATGTATTCTCATAATTTCAAATCATAATACGTATAATTTTAAAACATTTTAGCTTTACTTCATGCATGATACCAACAATAAGTCAACGTTGCTTTGAGCATTGCATGCATGAAACTAAAACACTAAAATTTTTAACCATTTAACTATTTATCACTATGATTCCATACATGATAAAAATTTTAATAATATGTTGGGAAACCTCAGTGGGAGCATCACATACACAGTGGAAATCAAAATAAAAATTGGTTTCCCATGCAGATCAAATCGTCATACAAAAGATTAGGGTCGCGAGAAATTGTAAAAACCAGAAAACCACGATGTGTGGGAGATTGATTTTACCTAAGGAGATCATATATTCCTGTATTCCAAATTCGGATGGGGAAGATGAAGGAGGTCAAGTGTCCTTTTCTCTAGCGGTATCCACACAATGGATCTCTGCAGTGAAACTCCTCTAATCTGATCTCGCAACTCTTGTACAAAGGGAGAGACGAGAATAGGAGGTGGTTACTAAAGTTGCGACCAATCAACCATGAGTCTCTCCTCCTATTTATAGAGAGTCATAAAAAGACCCTATGGCTCCTTCTTTAGTGGGTATTGGATGAAGGGATCTTCATCCAATTACCCACTAATCTTGTATTATTGGATCTCTATCCAATTATCTCCTTAGGCCTCTAATTAGGCCTTAATCAAAGAGCCAATCAGCATAGGGTCTCATCTAATGAGAATAGGGGCTAATTGAATCTTCATCCAATCCTCTATTCACTGAAGTATCCACCATATATGTGTGACCCTCTAGGCCCAACACCGAGAGTGGATGATCCTCTATAATAATTCACTCCCATTAGAACTCCTTCTGATATAGTGAATTATTATCCCTATAATAATTCACTCGATTCATCAACTATAGACGTACTAAGCCACTACGCCATAGTCCCTAAATGGTATAGGGCGATCGAATCCAGCGGACCTGACTATCCATAGTTATCATGTATCTATAAACTCTCATCCAATTAATATCTCAGAGACCGTATATTGGAAATGGTACTGTCAGGTCACATACGGAATCCGTCATAGTCTCGCTCTAATCGGATTCTCCCAGAGAACTCTTTCTCTCTCAATCCGAATGACCCTGGCCAGGGATTTATCTGAGTAAGCACATATGAGATATACCTCTCATGATACCGAGAGTGGATGATCCTCTATTGACACTCAATTGTCTTTATAAGATTGGCTACTAATCCCGATAACTAACTGTACTAGGTCTAAGGATCAACATTCTGAAAGTCATTTCCACTGATATGTCTCATATATCTTTCAGGAGGGTTAGATACTCTATTAGACCTACGCAAAGTTGGAACTTATGTGTTAGATGTCTAAACAGACTCCGGCTCTAGAATGGTGCTTAAGCTAGATTCTCCAATCTCGCTCAATTCTATCTTGCTCCCACTGTTTCTACCAAGAATGTATTCCTTCTCAAGGAACACAGCTCTCTTGGTAACAAAGACCTTTCAGTCCTTAGGGTGATAGAAATAATACCCACAAGTTTCCTTTGGGTATCCCACGAATGTGTATCATTCTGTCCTTGATTCTAACTTATTGGGGTTGTGTCTTCTAACGTGGGCAGGACAAGCCCAAATCTTAATAATATTAAGATCAGACTTCTTTTATTTTCATATCTCATATGACATAGACACTACCGACTTTGATGGAACTCTATTTAGAGGTAAGTTGTGATCTCTATAGCGTACCCCTAGAATGAGACGGGAAGGTCAACAAAACTCATTATAGATCGTACCATGTCTAATAGTATGTGATTCCTCCTTTCTGATACACCATTGAGCTGAGGTGTATAAGGAGGTGTCCACTGGGATAGAATCTCATTGTCCCTAAGGAAATGGGTGAACTCCATACTCAAGTACTCTCCTCCTCGATCTGATCGAAGAGTCTTAATACTCATTCAAATTTGGTACTCTATCTCATTCTTATATTCCCTAGATTTCTAAAAGGCCTTAGATTTGTACTTCATTAAGTACACGTGTCTATACCTAGAGAAATCATCAGTAGATATAATGAAGTATGAGTAACCATCTATAGCCTAAGTTGATATTAAACCACATACATCACTATGTATGAGTTCCAATCACTCAGTGGCTCTCCCTCTAATTCCACTAAAAGGAGAGTTGGTCATCTTCCCACGAAGGCAAGTTTCGTAAGTTTTATATGACTCATAATCAAATGGATCTAAGTATCCATCTTTTAGCAACTTTTGAATACTTCCCTCATGTATATGACCTAGTCTACAATGTCATAGGTATGCATTATTCATCTCATCTCTTTTCCTCTTAGACATATTTATATTCATGATATATAGAGAAGTGTCTAACACATACAAGCCATTTATAAGGGTCCCTCTATTGATGATCTAATCATCCATAATTATTGAACAACTATTATTCTCATAAACTAATTTATATCCACTAATTGTCAAACAAGAGATAAAAATAATCTCCTAGGTCTTGCCAGAACCTGTAATGAATTACAGATATGATAAACACTTTCGGTATCTAATACTCATGTGTTATCATAAAAATCTGACAAGTGGAGACTGATCATAAATATACCTGAAGCTTCTCCAAGCTTCTATCTCACTTTCTCTGTAAGGTAGTCCTTACAGTTCCTCTTCCAATGCCCGTCTTGGCCATAGTGGAATCACTGTCCTTTATCCTTTGTCGGGTCTCTCTTGGCAATCTTTGCCCTTGCCATTCTAAAGGGTCTTACTAGACTTCTTTTTTTTATTGGTCTCACCAATATAAATAACTAGCTTCTCTTTTTTAATGGTGCTCTCAACTTCCCTCAACATATTGAGGAGCTCAAGTAGAGTCACCTCAAGCTCGTTCATATTAAAAATAATAAACTATAAAAATGAATCCGGTAGGGACTTAAGTATAAGATCAACACACAAGTTATCCTATATGACAATTTATATACTTCATAAAACGAGCGATCTCATCCTCACTTATCCTTTCCTCTGGCGTGGGCATAATTATGTTAAGGACATATATGATTTTCTCCTTCGTGAGAATAATTCTCAAATTATGGAGCCTTTGTATAGTTTAGACCAATGAGGTGGTTGGCATCAAGTATACCACGTAGGGGGTTTGAAAAATAAATAACATGCAGATTTTATAGAAAATACTAATTAAGATATAGACTTCTATCTTAATATACTCTCACTATTTTTCTAACGAATCACACGACACCCTCAACACGTAAGACGAAAGTCTCCGGCAGACTCCTAGTGGGGATCGGGATCCAATTGGCATCTTAGTGCAACCTCAAGGGACTCGACCAATTACACTAAGCCCAAAAGGTAGACAACTCTTACCAATCACAACTCCTTGTGATTCCTATCACGTTTGGCCTTCGAATCATCATGATCTCGAGGGACTCAACCAACTATTATATTCAGTTACGTTATCACCATCGTTACAAGATGAGTCTGATTTAATAATATGCCCACGAGAGACTCGACCAAATATACTATGTCCTCAGGTCACCGATGACATCTCTATGTCGTAGGCAAGAACTCGATCACGTACATAGGTGAGCCTCGAGGGACTCGACCAACTCAACCTATGTCATGATTCAATTTCTTCCTATAATGATGGAAGACCACATGGGTCAATCTTATTGTCTCACACTTACCAACTTAATATTATCGTAAGAGGAGATTTTGTTTCGTATCGGTCTCCTAATATGTCGTATCACACACATATATATCTACATCGTATGCAAATATATATATATATATATATATATATATATATATATATATATATATATACATATATACATATATACATATATCTAGTAGGTGTATAACACATCACATATGCAAGCCACATCAAATGATCATGAGCCATCACCTAATATAATTAAGCCCAAGCCAATGGGTCTAATCACTCATAATAGGATCTATGTGTGCATTGGCGCATCTCCATACCCTGTGATTGTTGATCTCATCATCATCGGTTCTGTCGGATCATCGCATCACCATGCGGCGTGATCTCCCGCCATGGTATTATGGGTCCTACTGTCACCTCCACACTCCTGCCGCGCCTCTCCATCTAATTACAAATAATCACAGGTATGCAGGCCCGATAATAAACAAGAAAAATAAAGGCTCGCAGGCCCAATAATAATAATAATCATAATTACACCCATCACAACATATGGCTCATGATCATCCATCCACATCATACATCACATATAAATCACATCATATGTAGGATTACTAGATATATAATAATTAATTAAATTATTTAATTAATTATTTTTTTAGAAATCAGGACATGCTCAACATTTCTAGAATTATCAAGGGTATTTTTATAATTTTGGATAAGAGGACAGTCCTCAAAATTTTCAGAATTATTGAGGATATTTTAGAAATTCTGTACACGAGGATAATCCTTAGAATTTTCTAAATTTAGAGGGGTAAAATAGTCTTTTTCAAAGTAATGCCCTAGGTCCTCCTCTTCCCTCTCTGCGTCGCCGCCCGCCATTGCCCCTATGCAGGCGGCAGGCGCAGCTCCTCTATGGGCTGGCCACGGGAGGGCACTACCCTTGTGCCTCACCACGGGTATTCGACCCTTGCGGCTTGGCCGCGGGCGAGCGCTACCCCTGCGGCCTCACCACGGGCGAGCAACCCATTACAGGGGTGCCCTGCAGTTGGCCACCCATTATGCAGGGGGCTTGGCCGCAACCAGTCACCCCTTTGCAAGGGGCCTTGGCCATAGTCGGTCGCCCCCTTATAGGTGGCCAGGCCGTGGCCGGCCGCCCCTGCAGGAGGCCTGGCTATGGCTGGCCGCCCATCCTCCTCCTCACAGTGTTTGCTACGAAAATGCAATAAGAACTCGCAAAACAATTCTACATGATTCAATCTCATCACATATAGTTTAAAACCAATCTTTCACATGAAAACCTTGGCTCTGATACCATTGTTGGGAAATCTCCGCGGGAGCATCACATGCGCAGCGAAAATCAAAATAAAAATCAGTTTCCCATGCAGATCAAATCGTCGTGCAAAATATTGGAGTCGCGAGAAAAACACAAAAACCAGAAAACCACGATATATGAGAGATTGATTTTACCTAGAGAGATCGTGTATCCCTATATTCCAGATCCAGATGGAGAAGATAAAGGAGGTTAAGCGTCCTCCTCTCTAGCAGTATCTACATAATAGATCTCTGTAGTGAAACTCCTCTAATCTGATCTTGTAACTCTTGCGCAAAGAGAGAGAGGAGAATAGGAGGTGGTGGCTAAAGTTACGGCCAATCAACCATGAGTCTTCCCTCTTATTTATACAGAGTCACTAAAAAATCTTAGGGCTCCTTCCTTAGTAGGTATTAGATCTTCATCCAATTATCCACTAACCTTGCATTATTAGATCTCTATCTAATTATCTCCTTAGGTCGCTAATTGGGCCTTAATCAAGGAGCCCATCAGCATAGGATCTCATCTAATGAGAATAGGGGCTAATTAGATCTTCATCGAATCCTCTATTCGCTGAAGTATCTACCATATGTATATGACCCTCTAGGCCCGATACTAAGCTGGCCGTGAGTTACTCCCATCAGAACTCCTTCTGATATAGTAAATTATTATCCCCATAATAATTCACTCGACTCATGACTATGGATGTATTAGGCTACTACGCCATAGTCCCCAAACGGTACAAGGGGATCGAATCCATCGGACCTGTCTGTCCATAATTACCGTGTATCTATAATCCCCCATCCTACTAATATCTCAAAGATCATATATTGGATATGGTACTATCAGGTCACAGATGGAATCTATCATAGTCTCGCTCTAATCGGATTCTCCCAGAGAGCTCTTTCTCTCTCAATCCAAATGACCCTGGCCATGGATTTGTTTGAGCAAGCACATATGAGATATTCCTCTCGTGATACCGAGAGTAAATAATCCTCTGTTTACACTCAATTACCTTCTTAAGGTTAGCTACCAATCCCAATAACCAATTGTACTAGATCTGGAACTTTTTAAACCTGTAAGTCTGGCGTCAAAGAAAGTAGTACTCATACAATGCATTATTGGTGTCTCAAGTCTAAGAATTAGATACACAACTAGGACTATGGAATCGCTATTTGACATTAGGTATCATTAACCATATAGCATTCCATAAGCAAATTAATTAGTGAACTTATCTCCAATAAGCATATGTATTATATTCTTAGTGTCTCCATACAAATGGCTATGAGACCAACCGCCTCCATCATATGGACGTGTATATAGTACACCAGTCTATCCGGTTATCTCGATATCCCTCTTAAGTAATATATGATCGGGATTATTTGGGATCTATGTTTAAAGGTGAATCGATCTCATTATCATGATTTCATTACGATCCAATTCTCATTGTACAGAACCAAGGACATCACAGTGACATCACAGTATATATACTACAGATAATATAATGTGAAAATATGCTAATATTAATCATAAACAAAAAGATCATATAGCGTGTCACACGTGTCATCACTCACGTAATTGGCTTGCATAGTACTTGTAACCAGTATAACAAGCATTCATCATTTTGGTATCACATGATAAAAATTTCAAACAATATATATTTCACATGATAAATATTTCAAAACAAGCTTCATCAATATACCATTTCTCCCCATTTGTCATCAATAAAAAACAAAAATGTTTAACTAATATTTGAACATTTATCGTAAATATTCATTATATTTGAGAATTTATCTATTTAAATATTTATCATAAATATTCAAATATTTCATTTGTTATCAATATATCATTTCTCCCTCTTTGTCATCAACAAAAAAGAGAAATGTTCAACATTCCATTTCCAAACAAATGTTCATCACATGATAAAGATTTTAAACAAGAATATGTTTTAAACATTTCAAAGATTATAATTTCAAACAAGAATATGTTTTAAAATTTTCAAAGATATAATTTTAAACAATAATATGTTTCAAACATTTCAAAGATTTCAAAATAATATTTCATTTATGTCATCAATCATGTCATTTCTCCCTCTTTGTTATCAATAAAAAGGAGAAATATTCACCACATATTTGATAATAAGCATTCAACATATATTTCATCACATAAAGAGAGAAATTTATTTCATTTCTCCCACTTTGTAAAATAAGAAGAAGAATAAAGATGGGATTTTATTCATCATAAATGATATATCAAATTTATTTCTCCCCCTTTGCAAATAAAATAAAAGAAGAAGAATAAGGAGAGGGTGTCAAATATATCAAAGAGTCTAAGAATCAAAGACTGTATCAAAAAAAAATCAAATATCAAGAGGGAGAGATACATTTTAAGTATTGCGTCAAAGATTCATGAATCCAAGAATCAAAATATTTTTTTTAAGAGGAAGAATTTGAAAGGGAGCTCATGAATCACATATCAAGTATCACAAAAAGTTCTTGAATCACATTTTTTTTCTTTTGTAAATTTTAAGATGAAAGAATGATGTGAAATCATTTTGAAAAAGAGCTCAATTTGCAAAAGCCCAGAAAGCTGAGAAAAATATAAGAGCTACTCATGCATTTGGAAGATTAAAATCATTTCATTTAGATTTCAAGAAGAGGTTCAAAACAAGAAATTTGAAAAAAAAATAATAAGATAGCAAATTATGCATTTTGAAGGTTTAACATTCCTAATTTTCTTCTAAGAAATTTTCTCTCCCTTAATTATTGTCAAAAAGGAAAATAATGGTATAATTTTTCTTTTACATCGATGTTCTAATTACAACCATAAGTACAAAGGGATTATATGATGAAAATTATGTCATTAAGGATATAATATGAAATATTAATTCGTAAGTACCAAAAGACATGATTTATTTTAACAAATCTCCTCTTTTTAGTAAATAATAAAAATGAGTCTTAGGAGATCAAATAGAAAATAATTTTAATTCATTTGGATAATTTTCTTTAATAAAAATGAAAGTATCATAGTGAACAATCTTGATTTATATAAAAATCTCGTTATAATTTCAAAATATCAAGATCATGATTTGGATAATAACTTATTTAGTTTCATCAAATCATCAAAATCCCTTTCATAATTTAAGATAGTCATAAATAATGATATACATAGATTCATCACTTTTATCTCTTATTGAAAACTTGATAGGATAGAGACATTTAAAAATAATGTGTTTTGCTTTTGTGTTTCAATTTATGTAATTTATTTCATGCAAGAATATCTTTACCTTTTATGCCAAATCCATGCATTGTCATTTAAAACCGAAAATCAAGTATCATTTCAAAAGAAATCATCAAGATCATTTTTTAGAAAATTTCAACGAAGGCAACATAGATAGTTTTCTATTAAAAATAGCTAAGGTTCTCTAATTCATTTTTGTGCTAGCATGCTCTAGTTATGCATCATTGAAAAATAATCAAGATTAGTTGTATAATCATGAATCATCAAATATTTATTGTTAATAATTTTAATTCTAATAATTTTTCTTATTATTGTTGCTTAAGCTAGTTAGCTTAAAAAGTATTTTAGATCTCAAGTTATGTGCCTTGAGCATCCATTATCATGATACAATTTTGTGCTTTTAGCCTTTGTTTGAAGATAAAACTACAATGAATGGAGTTTTGATTTATGTACTCATTTAACTTTGGGTCCCTCATGAAAGGCTCTTCCTAATTTTACTACTGATATTTAGTTATTTATGGTTTCCTTAGGAACCCAAACCAACTTTTGTGGACTATACCTTCTAAATAAGCATCTATAGGTAAAATATCCAAGTCTACCACAAAAATTACAGTTGTTTTTGGGTTAATAATGTAATGTGGGCACTTTGATAAAGATAGTTAGCTTTTGATTAGTATTACCCACAAAGATAATACCTTCCATATGAATATGACCCTTATTAGTAAGGATCATGTTTAGAGATTTTCATGCCCTTCCAAAAGAAGTTTTGTTTCACCCTCTTATAAATTCTCAGAAATCCAAAGTGTCCTGTCGAAGGTGAAGAGTGCATCTCATGCAAAATAACTTAAATATAAGGGGAAGAAGGAATGACAACAATTCGGTCTTTGTAGCCTAAGTCCTTCGAATCCCATGTGTAGTGACCTATGGAACTCGGATCCTTCTCCAATTTTTCTATGATGCCTCTGGTCTCTGAGTCATTCTTTCGTTCCTCCCTAATGTCTTTAAGGAAGTCGGTGGAAGGAAGGGAGATAATTAAAATTTTAATTATCCCGGTAGCCGTGATAGAGCATCTGCGACAATATTCTCTTTTCCTTTTCGATAAGTAATTTCATAATTAAAGCCAAGAAGTTTAGTTACCCATCGTTGCTACTCTGAGAAAGATATTTTTTGCTCTAGAAAATATTTAAAGCTTCGGTAGTCGGTCTTAATCTGGAAGCATTGGTTGATCAGGTAGGGTCTCCACTTCATGATAGCGTATATAATGGCAAGTATTTCTTTATCATACACTGACATTTTAAGATCTAAGGGAGATGAAACTTTACTGGTGTAAGCAAGGGGTCAGTCATCTTGCATTAGAACAGCTCCAATTCTAACTCTTGACGTGTTAACCTCAATGATGAAGGTGCGACTGAAATCGGGCAGCAATAGGACCGGCGTCATCGTCGTGGCTGCCTTAAGTTGTTCGAAGGCTGTAGAGGATTTATCCAACCACAAGAAGGAGTCTTTCTTCAGTAGTGATGTGAGTGGGGCATTGATCTTGCCATAATCTTTCACGAATTTTTGATAGTAGCCCGTGAGTCTAACGAAGCCACGCAGCTATTTTATGTTCATAGGTCTCAACCATCCTTGCATTGCCTTGATCTTCATCGGGTCTATCGTCACTCCATCCTCTAATATAATATGTGACAGATACTCCACTTTACGTTATAAAAAGTTACACTTTACCATTTAACATAAAGGGTGTTCTCCTAAAGAATCATTAGAACAGTTCATAAGTGCTGAAAATGCATATCAAGTGTAGGGCTATAAATAAGAATATCATCAAAAAATACCAACACAAATTTATGTAGAAAACTCTGGAAGATGTCATTCATTAGGCTTTGAAAAGTAGAAGGAGCATTTGTAAGTCTGAAAAGCATTACCAGAAACTCATAGTAGATGTTATATGTGCGGAATATAGTTTTTGAGACATCTTCAGCGCATGCCCGAATCTGGTGATAATCAGAATGTATTTATTACAAGTGCCCTACAAGCCAATCATATGAGTGATGGCACGTGTGACACGTTATATGATCTTTTTACTTATGTTTAATATTGATATATTTTCACATTATATTATCTGTAGCATATATACTATGATGTCCTTGGTTATGTGCAATGAGAATCAGATCGTAATGAGATCATGATAATGAGATTGATTCACCTTTAAACACAGATGCTAAATAATCCTAGTTATAGGTTATTCGAGAGAGACATCGAGATAACCAGACAAATCAGTGTACTATATACCCATCCAAATGATGGAGGTAGCTGATCTCATAGCCACTTGTGTGGAGACACTAAGGATACAAGACAGGTGCTCATTGGAGAATGAGTTTACTGATTGATCCACTTATGAAATGATGTATGGTTAATGATACCTAATGTCAGACAGCGATTTTATAGTCCCAGTTGTGTATCTGGTCCTTAGACTTGAGACATCAAGGATGCCTTATATGAGTACTCCTTTCTTTGAAGCTAGACTTACAAGTTTGGAAAGTTTCAGATCTGGTATAGTTGGTTATCAGGATTGGTAGTCAATCTTACGAAGGCAATTGAGTGTTAATAGAGGATCATCCACTCTCGGTATCACGAGAGGAATATCTCATATGTGCTTACTCAGATAAATCCCTAGCTAGGGTCATTCGGATTAAGAGAGAAAGAAATCTCTAAGAGAATCCGATTAGAGTGAGACTATGACGGATTATGTATATGACCTAACAGTACCATGTCTAATATACAGTCTCTGGGATATTAGTTAAATGAGGGATTATAGATATATGGTAAGTATGGACAGACAGGTCTGATGGATTCAATCCCCCTGTACCGTTTGGGAACTATAGCGTAGTGGCCTAGTACGTTCATAATCGATGAGTCGAGTTAATTATTATGGGAATAATAATTCACTATATCAGAAGGATTTCTGATAGGAGTGACTCACGACCAGCTCGGTATCGGGCCTAAAGGGTCACATACATATGGTGGATGCTTCAGTGAATACAGGATCAGATGGAGATCCAATTAGCTCCTATTCTTATTAGATGAGACCCTATGCTGATGGGCTCCTTACTTAAGACTCAATTAGAGGCCTAAGGAGATTATTGGATAGAGATCCAATGATGCAAGATTAGTGGGTTATTGGATGGAGATCCAATACCCACTAAGACAGGAGCCCTAGGGTTTTGGTGGCTCTATATATATATGAGGGGAGACTCATAGTTGATAGGCTACAGCTTTGGCCTCCCCCTCCTACTCTCCTCCTCCTCCCCCCTTTGTGCAAGAGTTGCGAGTTCAGATTGAAGGAGTTTCGCTACAAAGATCCATGTCGGTGTTGCTAGTGCGCAAGAAGGTTGGTATGTGGTGGATGTACGTTGATGACTGGGCTTTAAACACCATCGTCGTCAAAGATAAATATCATATACCAGTCGTAGATTAGCTTTTGGATGAATTAAAAGGAGCCCGAGTCTTCACAAAATTGGATCTCCATTCTGTTGGGAAACCTTAACGGGAGCATCACATGCGCAACGGAAATCAAAACAAAAAACTGGTTTCCCATACAGATCAAATCGTCGTGCAAAAGATTGGGATCATGAGAAAAACTTAAAAATAAAAAAATCGCAATACGTGAGAGATTGATTTTACTTAGGGAGATTGTATATCCCTATATTCCAGATCCAGATGGAGAGGATGAAGGAGGCTGCAACTTAGTCGAATCACTCCGTTGTCAAGTATCTCCTTGATGATATTCTCAACCTCGTCCTTTTGCACGTGAGAGTAGTGGTATGGTCTCAAATTTGATGGAGGTTTACCTGACAGAATAGGTATGCGGTGGTCATGCAGTTGGTTAGGGGGCAACCCTCGCGGTTCTGTGAAAACATTCGCGAATTTATCTAGTAAGAGGGTAAGCTTAGGATCTGAATTTATATATTCTCCTCCTTGGATGGTTGCTAGATATGTATCAAAAATCTTCTATATGCTTTGTGCAAAACTTTCTCCATCCATTGCATCAAAACAGTGGAAATATGGCTCTTACGCTTGCCTCGCAATGTGACCTGTCTCCCTTTGCAATAAAACTTCATATTTAGTTTAGAAAATTTTCAGGAGATATCACCTAGTATTGTGAGTCATTTGATCCTGAGCATGGCTTCATAATCATCTATGGGTAGGAGGAAGAAATCGGCTACCACTTCTTGGTCTTAGAGGAGCAGTTTCACCCCCGGGCACCGTTGGTTGCAATTGAGGATTCGGTCATCGGCGATCTTTACATCGAACTTGTTGCAACCGTCAATTTGAAGCACCATACATGCAGCAACCTTACTATTGAGGAAGTTATTTGTATTGTTTATATCAATGAGAATAGTGGTGGATTATTGTTTTAGAAGTCTTCCAACTTTCATCAACTACGGGTTGGAGTAGCCGGCCTATGCATGCACTGCATAGTCAGCCGGTTGGGGCTCTTCCTCTATAGCTTCCTCCTTAAGTTCGAGGCCTTCTTCAGACGGTTTGCTGTCCTCATCCTCCACTGGTTCAATCATGAGGAACCAGCCCATTTTGCAGCGATGGTCTCGGCCCCACGGTTTATCATAGTGCCAACATAACCCCTTGGCCAAACATTCATAAAGCTCGTCTCTTGTTAATTTCTTTGGTACGGGGGCTTAGATGTAGTAAAGGGGGCTGTAGACCTCGGCATGGCTGGTTAGGGAGTGACCCTTGTCCTTCGTACCTCATGGTTCAATTGTTCTTCTTGGATACGCACAAAGGAAATTACCACCGTAAGAGTATACGGTTGTCGCGCCTTTACTTCTTCTCAAATCTCTAGCTTTAGGACCTCAATAAAAGTCTCTAAAAATTATTTCTCAGACCAGATAAACATTTAAACCTTGTTTGGTATTCTTGTATTATAGAGGTTTAACGGATCTTCGCCAATTGTCTGTCAATATTGTCAAAGTCAGTTGGTCTGAAGCGGTTTAGTAATCCTTCCTTGAATTGCTACTAAGAGAGTCCTCCATGGGTGTGCTCAAACCAATTGAACTACTAAATAACATCTCCCTCGAGGTGGATGGTAGAAATCTCCACCCGTGTAGCATCGGTGGTTCGGTAGAACCGAAAATAGCGCTCTGCGTGCGAGATCCATCCGATCGGTTCTCCTTCTTCCCATCTTGGGAAATCCACCTTCATGCATAGACTATTCTAATCAGGGATGATGTATCCATGCCCTTGAGGATCGTCTCTCCGATCTGAAGTCTCTCCATGTTGTGACTTCCTCGGACTTGATGGTCGGCCTATGTTGAATTCGACGAAAAGGGATCACATCTTCTCCTCTATTGGCCTCCTCTGATACCATGGTGTATGCCTCTAGATCTATAATATTGAGATCTTTTTTCTATTGATAGGTTAGTGGCATGAGAATTTTTGGAGAGGTGGTGGCCGGTTGGATGAGTGGGTCGGTTTAGATGGGAGTAGACTACAGTTTAGGGCTAATTTGGGTGGCTATTTGGGATTGGTTTAGGGTGCAATTTAAAGGGTGTTTGGTAAGGATGGTATGTTTTGCATATGAGAGAAAGAGAATCCAAAATTCTATAAAAGATAGAACTCAAATCCGATAGAATTCGATGAAGAAATGTGTTGCGATATGCTATTTTGCCGAACATATTTTACGTTAGAGAAACGATGAATTCTTGACATAAATTCCAGAGAAAAATTTAAGAAAAATATACAAAAACCTTCGGTTCATATGTTATCAATACCAGTAAAAAGCCTAACAAAATTTTGACAGCATAATAGTAGGGAAATAGGGCAAAATACGGAAGATAGATCCTTTGTCATAAAATTTCAGCACTACGTGATGAGGAAAGAAGGCACAATAAAACTAGTTCCAAAAGGAATTTTTTTAAGAAACCAATCTCAAATGAAAATTAAGTTGATTTATAGGATTGTATAAAAATTTTAGCCAAAAAGGAGAAGAAATAAACTAATTTCAAGAGGCAAAAGTGTGGTTGAAAATTTCTGCAGTGTTTCATCTTTGCAATAATGATAATGTTTACGATGAATGAAATTTGCAGTGGCTAAAATTTGGGAAAAAATTTTAACATGTAAGGTAAAAGATCTTGTGGTATTAAAGACGCGTGGGTGATAAAATTATACCAGATTTCTAGATATTGACGCAGAGGATGGTAGTAAATTGATGGATCTACGGCTTGGTGGGCGACGATCGAGGTGACATTAAAAGCAATTGTGGGAATTGCTTGGGAAGGTAGAGGTGGTAGAGATGGCTACAAGATAGTAGGAATGCGACTCTAATACCATATGATAAAATCCTAGAAGGAGCTCTATAGATTTTGACCCTTGAGGGGGATCAACCCTTAGAACGCTATATAGGTTTCTCCCTCCTAGACTCGACACAAGGCTGAATAAAAGTTTATAATTGCTTGATAAAAGAGAGGGGGCGGCTACATCATTATATAGGCTTCTAAACCCTAGCCCATGGGGTTCTTGCCTAAGTAAAATTACCCCTTTGCCTCTTCTATAGCTGACATGTCTAAGTAAGAACAGGTGGCAGCTAGGTTGGCTCTATAGCTAACCTAAGCAGGGGAAAACATGGCCGACCAGCCCAGTAAAGGAGGTGACGGCCACTAAACCCTAATGCCCTAATCTAAACCCTAACCACACTTCTTTATAGGATAGAAGTGGCTAGGTGGTGTTTTATTATAATCTCACAGAGTTTTATTGACTACTTCCAGGGAGATTATGACTCAACCCTGCTGGAGTCCTATCAGGATACCATCAGATTCGGATGCATGGAGAGGACATTCCGAAGACTGCTTTACAAATGCACAATAGGCACTATGAATTTCTGGTAATGCCTTTCAGCCTAACCAATGCCCCTTCTACTTTTCAAAGCCTCATGAATGACATCTTTCAAGTTTACCTCTATACGTTCATTTTTGTCTTCTTCGATGATATTTTGATTTATAGCTCCTCCTACGAAAGTCATATCTCTCACTTGTGGATTGTTTTAACGACTATACGAGAATATTCCCTTTTTGTCAAAAAGACAAAGTATAGCTTCATGAAGAGCGAGGTTGAATACCTCGGCCATATCATCTAAGGGAAGGAGTGGCGGTTGATCCTTCGAAGATTAAAGCGATACAAGGCTAGCAGTTACTAAAAATAATCATAACTCTATGGGGATTTCTAGGGTTGGCTGACTACTACCACAAGTTCATGAAGAACTATAGAAGATTAGTGCTTCTATCATGATGTTGCTGAAGCAGGATGTCTTCCAGTGGCCGGAGGAAGCAACACTGAAGCTTTCAATGCCCTAAAAGTTGTGATGACGTATACATTAGTGCTAGCCCCACCCGACTTCGATAAGGTATTCATGATCAAATCTGACATGTCGGGAGTCGAAATTGGAGCTATACTAATACAAGAAGGTCGACCACTAGTATACACTAGTAAGGCTCTCTCCCCGACAAATCTGAAATTATCGGTCTATGATAAAAAGATGTTGGCCATCATACATGCGATTACAAAGTAGAGACCTTACCTGATCAGCCAATGATTCCAAATTAAGACTGACCACAAGAGCCAGAAATATTTCGTGGAGCAACAGATTTCCTCCCCCGAGTAGCAAAAATGGGTAACAAAATTGATGGGGTTTAACTATGAAATTATTTATAAAAAGGGGAAGGATAACATGGTTGCAGATGCGCTTTCTCGCCTCCCCGAGCATATTGAATTGGTAGCCATCTCCCTCCCGGTTTATAATCTCTTAGAAGACATAAGGAAGGAGTGACGAGGCAATCCAAAGACCCAGGGGATCATCAAGAAATCGGAGGAGAACTCATGTTTAGTTGCGCACTACAGCTGGGACTCGAAAGATCTATGGTACAAGGGCCAAATTGTGTTGGTGCCTCACTCCCCTCGCCAAACTGTCATCCTATAGGACTTGCACTCATCACCTGCCATTGGACATTTAGGATTTCTTTAGACCTACTAAAGAATTCACCAAATTTCTATTGGAAAGGCATGAAGAAGATCATTGCATAATTTGAGGCTCGATGCGACACATGCCAACGGTACAAAGGAAAGATGGTAGCAAGTCCTAGAAAATTACAACCCCTACCCATACCAAACTCAGCTTGGACCATCATCTCCATGGGCTTCATCGAAGGATTGCTATCATCTCAAGGGAAAGGTACCATTGTACCATTCATATTGTTGTTGAACGCCTTACGAAATATGTCCACTTTTATACTATCTGAAATCCTTACACTACAGCCAGCATTACTCGGATTTTTATAGAGAATATAGTAAACTTATATAGGATACCTTGCTCTATTATAAGTGATCTTGACAGGATTTTTGTTATGATCAATTTGACACTAAGAGGGGGGGTGAATTAGTGCAAGTGTAAGTTTTTTATTTTTAAAAAAAATATTTCAGCTTTAAGAAAAATAGGAAGATCCAAAGCTTGTTGTTCAAATAAAGTAAATGATAAGAAGATTGCTAAGTTACTTGCTTACTCATTACTTAAGAAAGAGCAAGGAAATCTGATAAGAAACGTCGTATGTGAAATGTTTACTTTCAAAAAGTAAATAAGATTAAAAGCGTCAATAAGCAAAGCAAAAGATGAACTCACAATTTTTATAGTGGTTCAGCACTAACGGCCTATGTCCACTCCTGAGTCCTTCTTGAGGCACATCGGCGTCCACTATCATCTTCTTTGGGTGAAGATTAAACCCTTATACTTTACTTACAAGGGAGACAAGATTCCACTCTTTGATCACTTCCTTACCCCTTTTCTTTTTTCTTATAATTCTTACACAATATTTTCTCAGAATATAATCTCCAAAAATTATTGTTTAGAATGCAAGAAAACTTGGGATATTTATAGGCCCTAAGTTGCTTCAGATTTTTGGAGCTAAAAATCAAACATACCCAAAAAAATCGGGTACGGGCAGTTCACCCGCCGACCTGGGTGGCTTAGCCACCTGAACACCAGGGTATAGGCGTCTTAACCGCCCAATTTGAGTGGGTTAGTCACTGTCAATCACCTAAAAGCTTAGGTGGCAACGGTACACCCGCCACATACCGGTGGCTTACTCATCGGAATTTATGCAAAAGTGGTTCTCTCCACTTTTTGAATTCTGACTTGAACCATCATTTGATCATTCCCTTGATCAACTAATTGAGCTCAACCTAAGCTTAATCAAACCCTATAGTGGACCTGATTTTTTATTGAGTTGATTTGGATTTCATCCAAATCTAACTTAATTATGACTCAATTCCTAACTATGACTCAATGATTACAACATTTAATGACCAACAAGCTAAACCAAGACCTAACTCCCGTCAATCCGGTAGCCCCCGACATTCTTGCGATAAGTCTTTTGGTCTTCTTCCAATGATCTCCCGATGTGTTCCCAGCGAGCTTCCCGATCCCTTCGGCGAATCTCCTAGCGAACTTCAGTGAGATCCTACTGCATCGTCCGAACCCCGGCCCGATGCTCAAGCTTGATCTTGGCCCATCATCTAGTTGTAACTCCATTGCTTCTGTCATAGTTAGTCATGTACAATGCTAATTATGACTTAATTAAATATAATCATAATTGCTAAACACCCATTACAAGACCATCCTAACTCTCGGTAAGCTTTTCGTTACCCCCGACAATCTTCCGATGAGTCTCAGTCTTCTTCTGGCAAACTCCCTTGCGCCATCCTGGCAAACTCCTGATACCCTCAGTGAGCTCCCGATACACTCCTAGCGAGTTCTCAACCGCATCGACCCAATGTATGGACTTAACCTTGGCCAATCCTTATTGTAATAATCATTCTATCGTAATTAATCTTACATCAATCAATTCTAATAATCCTGTTAGATCAATAGCCATCAATTGATTTCATCATCAAAATTCCAGATTCAATAGTTTTCACTAATAAGTTTTGGATGGAGCTTTTTTAGTTACAAGGCACACAATTGAAGTTGAACATAACCTATCATCCCCAAACCGATGGCCAAACAAAGGTGGTGAACAGGTGCTTGGAGAATTACCTCAGATGCTTCACCAGTAATAGGTCGAGTAGTGGACTGGCTTCCCTGGGCTGAATAATAGTACAACACAATATATCAGTCATCCACCAAATGTACTCTGTTTGAAGCTATCTTTGGCCGACCTCCACCAGCAATCACTAAATATGTGGTCGGAACATCGAAAGTGGATTAGGTAGACTAAGAATTGATTGACATGGATAAAATTTTATAACTATTAAAGGACAACCTCACGACAGCCCAAGTAAGAATGAAACAGCATGCTGACAAACACAATAGCAAAAGGGAGTTTATTGTTGGAGATTGGGTCTTCCTTCGCCTTCAACCGTACAAGCAAACATCCATAAAGACTCGAGCCTCAATGAAGTTGTCTCCCTGCTTCTTCGAACCCTACAAAATTTTAAAGTGCATTAGAGTTGTGCCTTACAGATTGGACTTACCTGCAGACTACAAAATATATCTGATCTTCCATGTGTCCTACCTCAAATTGAAGCTAGGAGAAGATAAATCAGCCGAGAGCTATCTACCCGATATCTTTACTAATGGAGAGGTCCAAGTTCAGCCAGAGACCATATTGGACCGTAGAATCATGATACATCGTAGATGCCCTTCAACTGAAGCACTAGTATAGTGGACCAATTTGCCTGCTGAGGATGCTACCTGAGAGTCCTATGAAGAATTAAAGATAAAGTTCTCATAGTTTATGGAGGCTCAACATTGAGGATAAGACCGATTTGAAGAGGACGAGTCTGGTAGGACCTTAGCAGGGTCGAGTCCTAGTCTACTGAGTCGAGTCCATTGATTAGGCCTTGTTGGTTGGCCTAGACCAGACATTGAGTTGGCTAGGAGCTGATTTGAACAAACGTGCCAAATCCTAGTTAGAGTTGGATACGATTGAAGTAGGAGTCCTAGTAAAAGTAGGAGTTCTATTCCCAGTAGGGCTCTTAGTTGGAGTTCAGGGTTAGGGGGTCTCTTCATAGAACCCTATAAATAAGCATGTAATTCTTCTTTTCCAAAAAATGAAAGATTGATTCTTGTTTTTAGTCATGTGGCTGAAACTCTATGAGGGTCGATCCCCTTAAGAGATCGATTAACCCCGAGAATAACTTTTGGGTTCCTATCACATCTATTGCTATTGCTGCTACTACCACCTAGCCCAAGCTAGTCCAAATCTCATGCGCTTGACTCAACAACAAAAGAAGAAATTAAATATCACTAATCTGTAATTATAAGTAATGACTGTAAATGATGTACTAGACGTAAGGTTTGAAGCTTTCGAGGCTCGCATAGAAGATAAATTGCGTGCACTCTTCCGTGAATTCAAAACAAGCCGATCAGAGAGCCCAAACAAATCTCAACATGGAGAAAGTATTGATTCCAAGGAAAATATCTAAGAAGTATGATCATATGTAGGACACTAGATACCTGCGCATGAGAGTGGAGTTTCCCAGATGAGAAGACAAAGAACCAACCGGTTGGATCTCACATGCTGAATGATTTTTTCATTTTCACAGAACCCCAAAAGGATCTAAGGTGGACATAGGCTCCATACAACTCTAAGGGGACGCAATTTAGTAGTATAATTAGTTCAAGCATACACATGAAATACCCATGTAGGAGCAATTCAAAAGCGAGCTGTTAAACCGTTTTGGGCCATCGGAGTACGAGAACACGGACGAACAACTTGTGAAGATCCGTCAAACCTCCACCGTATAAGAATACCAAAGAACGTTTGAACATCTTTCAAATCAAACCCGAGATTGGTCCAAAAAATAATTATTAGGAACATTCATTGAACGACTCAAATCGGAGATTTGGTGTGAAGTTAAAGCCCGCCAACTATATACCATGATGGTTGTCATATCCTTCGCCCACATACATAAGGAAAGGCTTAACATAGACAACCGCAAGGCTAAGGACATGAATAAACCAGCAACAATCAAGCTGTCGACTCCACCTACTGCCAACCAAACCCCTATGCCAAAGAAGCTTACCCGAGAAGAATTCTAAGAGGGGTCCCAAAGGACTATATTGGCACTATGACAAACAATGGAGTAGAGATCACCACTGCAAAAGAGAAAAACTTTTGATGATCGAGCCAATTAAAGAATAAGAAACTGAGGACACGGATCCAGAATTTAGGAAGACATGGAGGAAGAAGCATAATTGGTCACCATCATTGTGTATGCCCTAGCTGACTTAATGAAGATCAAAGGATTTCTCAAGTAGCAACCAGTAACAATTATGATCAATATAGGTAGCACTAATAATTTCATAGATCACAAGGTTGATGCCCAGTTAACCTACCAAATCAAAGATTGTGATAAGTTTAACACAAAGGTAGCAGATGGCCGAATACTAACTTGCAACAAGTGTCCAAGGGTGAAGCTGATTATGCAAAGATAAGAAATGCTCATGGACTTCTTCGTGCTGTCGTTAGAAGATTATAAAGTGGTGCTCGGCATTAAATGGTTGACAACCCTAGGTGACGTTTCTTGGAACTTCTCTGAACTCATCATGAAGTTTTTTGTTAATGGGAAACAGGTGACCCTAAGAGGCAAATACAAAGGCAAGGTTTCCATCGTTATGAGTCAATGGATGGAAAGAGTACTTCACAAGACACACATCAGTTTCTTAATCTAATTACAAGGACTATAAACTGAAGAACCAACAGCCCAAGATAAAAACCCTACTCTCTTTACCTTGCTTTCTGAATTTGTAGATATATTTGTTGTACCACAAGCGCTCCCACCTATTCGGTTATAAAACCACCGAATTCCTATATTACTAGGGAAGGCTCCAACAACCGTTTAACATACCAATATCCTTACCTCCAGAAAGATGAAATAGAGAGAATTGTCAAAAAGATGCTGGAAATAGGGATCATCAGACCGAGTGTCAGCGCATAGTCTTCACTGATCCTTTTAATATGAAAGAAGGATGGATCGTAGCTGATGTGCGTGAATCGGGCACTCAATAGCATCACTGTAAAAGACAAATACCTGATTCCTATGGTGGATGAGTTGGATGAATTGAAGGGAGCCTAGATCTTCACCAAACTAGACTTGCGGTCAAGCTATCATCAAATCAGGATGCATAAAGATGACATATCGAAAACAGCCTTCTAGACACACTATAGGCACTACGAATTCTTAGTAATGCCTTTTGGCCTAACCAATGCTCCCTCCACCTTTCAGAGCTTAATGAATGATATCTTTCAGACTCATCTTCGTCAGTTTGCTCTGGTCTTCTTCCACGATATTATGATTTATAGCTCTTCCTTCGAAAGCTATCAATTATATTTGCGAATTATTCTAATGATGCTACGAGAATATTGTCTCCTTATCAAAAAGTTGAAATGCAATTTAGTGCAGTGTGAGGTTGAATACTTCGGACACATAATTTTGAAAGGAGTGGTAGTTGATCCTTCAAAGATTCAAGTAACGAAAGACTATCTGCTACTGAAGACAATCAAGGCTTTATAGGGATTCTTAGGGTTGACTAGCTACTACTATAAGTTCATAAAAACTAGGGTAAAATCGATGCTCCCCTCACGACACTCCTAAAGAAAAATACCTTCAAGTAGTCGGATGAATCAATCGAAGCCTTCAATCTCTAAAAACTATGATGACCACCACACTGGTGCTAGCCCTACCCGATTTCAACAAGATGTTCATGGTCGAGTCCGATGCTTCGGGAGTCAGAACTAGCGTTGTATTAATACAGGAAGGCCAACCACTAGCATACACCAACAAGGCCCTCTCCCCAATACATCTTAAATTTTTGCTTTAGGACAAAGAAATGTTGGTCAAAGTAGAAGCAGTTACAAAGTCCCTACATGATCGATCGACATTTTCAAATCAAGATAGACCACAATAGCTTAAAATACTACATGGAGTAAAAGATTTCCTCTCCAAAATAGCAAAAATGGGTAACTAAATTGCTGGGGTTTGATTATGAAATTGTTTCTAAAAAGGGCAAAGATAACCTAGTTATAGATGCACTTTCCCGTCTTCCTTAGCATGTTGAATTCGCAGCTATCTCCCTTCCCATCTGTGACCTCCTGGAAGACATCAGGGAAGAATGACAAAGTTGTTAGGATCAATTGGCACTAAGAGAAAGGGGTGAATTAATGCAAGAGTAAATTAATATTTTAAACAAAAAGTTTTTAACTTGAAGCAAGATAGAAAATCTGAAGCTTTTCGTTTAAGTTAAGCAAGTGAATCTTATATAGAAGTGCTAAGCTTCTTGCTTAAGGATGACTTAAAAGAATAAGCAAATCTGAATAAGGAGATAGGCAATGTCGTAAGTGAAGTGCTTGATTTCGAAGCCTTGCTTTCAAAACTTAAATAAAAATCGGAAACATCTATTGGTATTTTGTAGAAATCAATTAAGAACTCAATAATTTTAAATAGTAAATGAAAAAGTAAAAACACTTACAATTATAGTGGTTTGGCACTAACTGACCTACGTCCACTTCTGAGTCCTCCTCGTTGAAGCACATCGACATCCACTATTGATCTCCTTTGGGTGAAGATCAAATCCTTACAACACTTATATTAAATACAAGATTATAACTCCTGGATCACTCCCTTACCCTTTTTCTTTTTCTTACAATTATAATCAAATTTTCTCATAATATAATTCTCCGAAAATTTATTCTATGGAATGCAAGAAAACTTGGGATATTTATAGACCCCAAATGACTTCAGAATTTGGAGCCAAAAATCAAACTCACCCGAAAAATCTGGGTATTGGAAATTCACTCGCCAACCTGGGCGACTGAGCCGTCCTAAATCTTGGTACGGGCGATTTACCTACTTGTCTTGGGTGGTTCGGTCATCTTATTTCTAGGGTACAGACAGTTTATCCGTCGGCCCTGAGCAGTTCAACCACTATCAGCCACTCGAAAACTTGGGCCATAGCGGTTTACTCGTCGAAATCTCCAGAAAAGTGGTTCCATCCACTTTTCAAATTTCGGCTTGAACTTGATATTAACCAATCCTCTGGTCAACCAATTGAGCTCAACCTAAACTCAATCAAACCTCAATAGTGGACCCAGTTGCCTCTTTGAGTTGATTTTCAAATCACACTCAAATTAGACTCACTCTTAACCTACGACTTAAAGATTACAATAAAAAAACATGATCACCAAGCTTAATAACATCACTCCTATATTTTGGCAACCTCCGGAATCTCCGACGGTAACAAGTCCACTTCAAGCCCTTCCCAACTCTCGGTAAGCCTTTCGGCTACCCCCGACAATCTTCCGATGAGTCTCAGTCTTCTTCCGATGAACTCCTTTGCACTATCCTGGCAAGCTCCCGATACCCTCAGCGAGCTCCCGACACACTCTAGGCGAGTTCCCAACTGCATCGTCCGAACCCTGGCCCGATGTTTGGACTTGACTCTGGCCAAACTTCTACTTGTAATCTCTCTATTGTAGTTAATCCTGCATCAATTAACTCTAACAACTTTGTCAGATCAAATACTCATCAATTAATTTCATCATTAAAATATGATATTCAACAAAAGTGACTCGGAGATCCAGAAAATCATCAGGAACTTAGAGGAGAGCCTGGTTTAGTTGTGTACTACAATTAGGACCCAAAAGATCTATGATACAAGGGTCGAATTGTGGTGGTGTCTCATTCCCCTTATCATGCCACCATCCTAAAAGATTTGCACTCATCACTTGCGTCCGGAAATTTGGGATTTCTTCACACTTATAAAAGAGTTCCACAAATTTTTCATTAGAAGGGCATGAAAAAAATCATTGGAGAATTTATGGCTAGTGCGACACATGCCAATGACACAAGGGAGAAACGATAGCAAGTCTGGGAAAGCTCCATTCTCTACTTATTTCGAATTCATCTTGGACTAATATCTCTACAGATTTTACTAAAGAGCTATCATCATCTCAAGGGAAATGTACTATCCTTATAGTTGTAGACTGCCTTACAAAATACACTTAATTTTGTGCTATTAGAAATCCCTACACTGCTACTTGCATTGCTCGAATTTTTATGGAGAATATAGCTAAACAGCATGGGAATTCCCCACTCTATTGTAAGTGACCATGACAGGGTTTTCAGCAGTAAAGTTTGGATGAAGCTCTTCTAGTTGCAGGGCATAAAATTGAAGATGAGCACAACCTATCACCCATAAACCGATGGCAAAAAAAAAAGTGGTGACCAGGTACTTAGAGGACTATCTTAGATGCTTCACCAGTGAAAGGCCAAAGGAGTAGACTAAATGGCTTCCCTGGGCTAAATGGTGGTATAATACAATCTATCACTCATCTATCAAAAGTACCCTGTTTGAAGCTGTCTATGGTCGGCCTCCTCCAGCAATCACAAAATATATGGTCGACACATCAAAAGTAGATCAAGTAGATAAGGAGTTCATTAATAGGGACAAAATTTTGCAGCATATAAGAAAGAATCTTACAACAGCCCAACCAAGGATGAAACAGCAAGCCGACAAACATAAGAGTAAAAAGAAATTTGTCGTAGGAGATTGGTTCTTCCTTCGCCTTCAACCAAACAAGCAAATATCCCTAAAGACCTGATCCTCAATGAAGCTGTCTCCTCACTTTTTTGGACCCCACAAATATTGGAGCATATTGGAGGTGTTGCTTACTAATTGGATCTATCAAGTGACTCAAAGATACATCTAGTTTGCTATATTTCCTACCTCAAATTGAAGCTAGGAGAAGATGAATTGATACAACATCATCTACCTAACATCTCTACTAATGGAGAAGTCCAGATTTGGCCGGAGGTTGTATCAGATCGCAAGATTGTAATGTGCCACAGATATCCTTTAACTAAAGTATTAGTACAGTAGACCCATCTACCTACTGAGGATGCTACTTGGGAGTCCTATGATGAGTTACAGACGAAGTTCTCAGAGTTCGTGGAGGCTCAGCCTTGAGGGCAAGACTGTTTTGAAGAAGGGCGGGTCTGATAGGTCCTATCCATTGAGTCATAACATATTGGTCTATCCAGTCAAGTCAATTAAGAGTTTATTTGAATAATGAATCCAAGTCCAATCAAGAGTTGGATTCGGCTATGAGTCTAATATAGTAAGAGTCCAAGTAAAAGTCTAAGTAGGAGTTTAATTAGGAGTTGGATTGGAGTCATTATAAATAAGGGTGTAACACTTTTGTTTTAATGAATGAAAGTTATTTGATTTTAGCATTTGGCCAAAACCCTAGGACGGTCAATCTCCTATAAAGATTAAGGAGAGTTGATCCCTATAGTAATCGTTTATCTTCGATAGAAACCTAGGTCTCTATCATTTAAGTCCTTTGCTTCTTAAATTGCAGTTACTTTTGAATCTCAACTTTTTGGAAGGGATCCTAGAATTTTATTAACACGTTCAATATTAGTAAAACTTTTACCAAGTGCTTTTAAACCATTGACAACATATGTAAAACATGTGTACATATCACCAATGGTTTCACTTGGCCGCATTCTAAACAATTCATATTTATGCACCAAAAGATTAATCTTTAGACTCTTTAACTCTATTTGTGCCTTCATATATGACTTCGAGTGTGCCAAATATCATATATAATTTTGCATATAGAAACATGATTAAATTCATACTTGTCTAAAGCACAAAATAAAATATTCATAGCTTTAACATTTAAAGAAAATAATTTTTCTCTCTAGATCATTCTATTAATTCATTTATCTAGAGGATTTTTGAAAATCACAATCGATAATATTCTATAAATTAAAGTCCATAAAAATCATAAAAATCCTTATTCGTATTTTCTAATATGTGTAGTTAATCCTATTGAACATATGAGGACGAGTGATGGAATGACCCTTTTGATTGTCGAAAAAAGTCATTCAGTCTCCCTTGGCTATTAAACCAATTGAGAAAAACTTTGCTCTAACACCAATTGTCAGGATAGTATCGATAGGGGAGGGAAGGGTGAATTAGTGCTTTCAAAAAATACATCAATTCAAAATTGTGTTTTGGACTTCGAAAGTGATTAAAGTGTTATGAGCAACTAAATCAGTAAGTAATAAGAATGAAAATCACAAGCAAAGGAGCATAATAAATTTATAGTGGTTCGATCATCGTGACTTATGTCAAATCCCGATTACTCCTCCATCGAGGCCAGTAGCTTTCACTAACAATCTTTTTCCAATGAGCACAAATCAACTAACTTTACAACTCTTTTCTACTTTTCATAGATTTAGAAGAGAACCTTTACAAGTCTCACATCTCCTCTATAATGAAATCTAAACTTCAAGAATGAGGGCAACTTTCAATACTTTCAATCATAATTTTTGCTCACTTTTCTTGCTTTCTCAAGTAAGAAGGAGTGAGGTATTTATAGGCCCCAAATGGGTTCAAAAAATGAAGTCAAAATTTAAATTTTTTAGTTTTCAGCATACTGCGATACTACCGCTATTAATGGGCGGTACTACCACCTATCATAGCCTAGGAGATCGGGCTTTGGTGGTACTACCGCCAAACTGGGTGATACTATTGTCATACTGGGTGATACTATCACCAATCAGCATTAAATGCTGGTGACACCATCGCTTGACGCAACAGAGAAAACTATGTCTTCTAGTGATACCACCATCAAGTCTGGTGGTGCCACTGCTTGACCTAACTTTAGGTCACTGAATGGGCCTCCCAATGGACTCAAATCAACCCAGTTAAGGCCCAATGAGCCTTTAATTGAGTTAGCATTGTTACACATAAACTAACTCAATTTAGACCTAACCTTTGACAATCAAAACAAAAAAGACTAAAGACAAGAGTTATATGTTGCCTGGCATGTCATTGGTTTATATGAACAATCAAAATAAAAATGACTAAAGGCAAGAGTTATATGTTGTCGGGCATGTCATTGGTTCATATGAACTTCATCTGAACTTTCAATGCATTGTTCGAATCTTTTGGCATATCATCTGATCCATTGGCATATTGACTTCATAACATCTGATCTTGGTGCAATGTTTGATTCTTCTGGCTCGATGCTTGATCTCTTACTTCAACCCAACATCTAATTCTTTTACTTCAATTGTTTTACCTTTTCATGATCGAAGTTAGTCCTGCATAACTTTTCTTAAACATTGATTAGATCACTAACTCATCAATTGCTTTCATCATCAAAATCTACGATTCAACATGATGTTGTAGCGAGTAGAGGATTACATATGAGTTATCCAATAAGCTTATGTTCTTATTGGATGAGACCCAATATTGATGGACTCCTTGCATGAGGCCCAATTAGAGGCAAATTGAGATTATTTAATAGAGATCCAATAATCTAATAAGTGAGAGTAATGAATAAATATCCAATACCCACTAAGGCAAGATCCATTATGGTCTTAGTGGCTCTCTTTGGTTGCTAACACAAGTGATGATAGGCTGCATTTTTTTTTACCTCCTTCTATTCTCCTCCCTCCCATCTCTTCTAAATCGACCACCTTCATCCTGCCTCGAGATAACAGTGAAGTAGATAAGAGATCTTCTTCCATATTCGCTACAAGAAGGTGCATAAGAGTTATCGGCTTTTAGTTATGATTATAAGAGCATTGTTGCATCGATCCACTATGTGGATACCGCTAAAGAGGAGGATATTTGACCTCCTTAATTCTTTTTTATAGGATCTAAAAGTTTTAGGGATATACAATCTCCTTAAGTAATAAATCTCACACTAGTATTAGTTTTCAGATTTTATGATTTTTCTCGTACCAATCATTACATGACGACATGATAAACATAGAAAACTAATTTTATTTTATTTTATTTTTTTATTACATGTGATATTCTCTTTCTAACAATTCAAGTTTCACATTTGATGTTTGTAGACGATTTTACATTGGGTTTTTATGCCAACTGCAAATCATATGTTAATATCCTCAAGATCCTTAGGACTTTTTGCAAACTTACCAATATTAAAATTAACCTGCAAAAATCAAATATCTATTTTTCCAAACATTATCTTTCCTCCACTAAACGTTGTGCCTAATACATTTGGCATACATAAAAGGAAGTACTTGGCCTATCAAATATCTTGGTGCTTACTTATCATGGGTCATTTCCCCCTGTTTGTAAAGCTCACTTTGGATAAAGTCATTTCTAAAATTCAGAAATGGTATAAAGGATTAATTTCAGAAACTGACTATCATTAATTATATTCCCACTCACCTTGGTCTTAATTGTAACATTTCTGATTCAATCATAAGACATATGTCCTATCTAGCTAAGAATTTCTTTTGGGACTCCTCCCTTTTCTCCTCGTGTATGCATTTGATTAGTTGGTACACAATCGTTCGTCCTAAGAACTGTGGGGGTCTTGGCCTTAGGGATTTTATTTTGGTTAAAAAAGCTATATGCACCAAATGTATCTTGTCGTTTCTTAATAATTCTAACTCCCATTAGGTCTATATTTTTAGGGTAAAATATGGTGATCTTCATCCTGAAGAGGATCACTATCCTAATTCCTCTTCTTGGTCAAGATGTAACAACAATCGTCTCACCTTCAACTTAAGAAATGAGTTTAAAAATATGATTGGCGATGGAAACACCACTAACATTTGGTTTGATCTAGAATAAAAAACATTTTGTTTTTCTAATGGACTACATTTGTTAATGTGGATAAGATTTACTATTTTAATTGTGTGGTTGATCTTATCGATTCTAATGGTTGGATTCCTTCGTCAGTTATTTTACTTTTTCATCCTTCTTTGATGAAAAGATTCAAAGGAACCTAACCTTTTGGGTTTGCTATCGTCTAATGGTGCTTATCAACTGTTGAAAGCTGAGTCTATTAACAAAGAAGAGGAATGAACGAGTTGGAAGGCCATATGGCAGCTTATCAAATCTCCAAAAATCAAATTCTATCTTTTGAAGACTCTCTTGGAATCGACTTTCTATGTTCTCACTCTTTTTCAGTATCATTCACCACAGTTACCATCTTTATCAGGATTCCCCTCATTTTCATGGGAGTATTCTGTCGCTTAGTCGTTTTGGTCCCTCATTCAAGCCAGGATTAATATCACAACTAGGCTGCTGGGTCCTGGCTAGAAGAGGGACAAAAAAGGTTTCCTAAATACACTGCAACCTGGCTACTTAATGTTATTTTATATTTCTTTTGGTGCATGTGGCTTAACAGGAATGAGATCAGGTTGCAAAACCGCGAAACCTCTTCCTCTGTCTTGGTTTACAAGACTTTCGCGTTGGTTCATGGAGTTGTTCCTTTTATCCCGTTGCGTGAAGGTTCTACGCCATTGAATCTTTTAGAATCTTTTATTATCAATCAATTGTCTCGTTTCTCTCTTTCATGTTTGCAGTTGTTTCTTTTTATTTTTCTTTAACTCTAATTACCAAAATTAAGATTTAGATTAAGAGAAATAAATGTTAGAACTATGGATTTACTAAAGTTTATTATAGGTTGAATCTAGGTCATCTGCCCAACAACCTTCCCCTTTAGCCCAAAAGGGAGACTGTCTCATGACTCTTCGATGTAAAGTCATACCGACTAGTTGTCGGCACATCTCATATTTTTCTCTCGGTAAAGTCTTGGTCAACATGTCTGTCTCATTATCATCTGTGTGAATTTTCTGAAGTTGTAACTACTTATCTTCAAACATATTTCTGATCCAGTGATATCTGACATCTATGATTTGATTTGAAATGAAATGTTGGATTTTTACACAAATGGATGACACTCTAACTGTCACAAAACACTACATAGTTTTTTTGTTTTAGTCCCAATTCTTATAAAAATCCTTTCATCCATAATATTTCTTTTCAAACCTCTGTAGCAGTAATATATCTCTGTGGTGGAGAGAGCAATACACCTTTGTAATCTGGATTACCATGACACAGCTCCCCCTGCAAAAGTAAGTATAAAACCTGATGTGGACTTCCTTGTGCCAATATCTCTTATCATATCTGCATTTGTGTAACCTATCAATACATGTGGTCCACTTCTAAAGCTTAGACAAATTTTAGAGCTCCCTCTGAGAAATCTAAAGATCTACTTCACTGCTACCTAATACTCTTTGCCTAAATTTGCTAGAAATCTATTAGTAGCACCCACTGTATATGCGATATCCAGCCTCGTATATACCATCGCGTACATTAAACTTCCAACTACTGAAGCATAAGGAACCTTTTATATTTTCTCTTCATCATCACTTGGCGGACTCTGATCTAAGCAGAACTTGAAGTGACTTGAAAGAGGAGAACCAACTGGCTTTGTATTGCTCATACTGAACATGTCCAATACATTCTTAATGTATTCTCCTGCGATAACCAAATCTTCTTATTTCTTATGTCACAAGAAATCTACATGCCCAATATTTACTTTGCTGGCCCCATGTTCTTTATTGTAAAAGACTCACTCAGTTCCTTCTTCAACTTGTCAATCATAGACATATATTTTTCAATTATAAGCATGTCATCAATATAAAATAAGAGAATAATAAAATTCTCACTAAATTATTTGATGTATACAATGATCTAAAGTTGTTCTTTTGTATACATTTTCAACTATAAATGAATCAAACTTTTTATATCACTGTCTTGGAGCTTGCTCCCATATAAGCTCTTCCTCAACTTGTAGACAAAATTTTCTTTATATTTGACTTTGAAGCCTTATGGTTGCTTCATATAAATTTTCTCCTCTAAATCACCATGAAGTAAAGTTGTCTTCACATCCAAGTGCTCAACCTCCAAGTTTAAGTTAGCAGCAATACCAAGAGCAACACGGATATAAGACATTTTAACAACAGGGGAAAAAATCTCTTCAAAATCATTACATTTCTTTTGATCAAAGTCTTTACCTTTCTTTTGACCAAAGTCTTTCATGACCAATCTAGCTTTATACTTTATTTGAGAACAATATTATTGAGTTTTTAACCTAAAAACCCACTTATTCTTCAAAGCCTTACTTTTATTTTGTAGTTGCACTAAATCATTTGTGTGGTTCTTCTGTAGAGAATTAATCTCTTCCTGTATAACAACTAACTACTTCTTTTTTTTGCTCACTTTCAACTACTTTTCAGTAACTCTCTGGTTCACTTGCATAAGTAAGCATCACATACTCATCTGTAGAGTATCTTCTATAAGGTTGACATGATCTAGAAGATCTTCTCAATTGAGATTCTATTGGAACTTGCTCTCATTTTTCTTCATGCTCAACATATTCTGTAGGTAAATCAATATCAGGCTCTATATCATCTTCTTGCACATCTCCCCTAACACCCCGATATATTGGAGGAATAACTGAATCATAATATGCTAATCATTCTGTAAAAGTCTTGGTTGGTGCCTCTTTCTTCAAATCCTCAAGGGTTTTATCCTCAAAGAAGATAACATCTCTACTTCTGAACACCTTCTATTTTTTTAGATCCTAAAGCCTCTAACTAAATTGATCATGTGAGTAGCTAAGAAAAATATACTCTTTTGTCTTATCATCTAGCTTAGACCTCTCATTATTTGGAACATGTGCAAATGCACGACAACCAAACACTCTTAAATGCATATAGGAGACATATTTCCCTGACCATACATGCTCTGCAACATCACCATCTAGAGCTGTATAAGGTGACAAGTTGATTATATCAATAATAGTCCTTAAAACATCATCTCAAAACCTTTTAGGTAGCTTGGCCTGTGAAAGCCTACATATGATCTTTTCCATGATTGTGTAGTTCATCCTCTCTGTAATTACATTATGTTGAGGCATACTAGAAATTGTCAAGTCATGTTGGAGGCTATGTGACCTGCAATAATCAATAAACAATCCTGTGTACTCACCACCATTATCTGATCTTATGCATTTCAATTGCTTTTCTGTCTTCCTTTCAACTCTGGCATGAAACTCCTTGAAGACACTAATAACCTTATCTTTTATCTTTATAGTATAGGCCCAAACTTTTCTAGAAAAGTTATCTATAACAGTGATAAAATAAAGTGCACCATTGATAATAAGAACATTAATAGATCCATCATGAGTTTTTATCCTTAAATGACCACACACATCTACATAAACACGGTCTAAGATATGCATTTTCCTAGATAAAGTAGGATTAGTAAAGGAAACTCTATGTTGTTTTCCAACCAAACAATCAACACAAGGATTCAGAAGTATGCCTCTGAGGTCTAGCAATACCACTCTCTTAGAAATAACTTACAGCCCCTTCTCGTTTATGTGTCTCAGTCACCTATGCCACAACTCTACGCTGAAGTCTTTCTCTGTAGCATTCAATTGCTCACCACAAGCTTTAGCCTGTAATCTATACAAGGTATAACATTTCTTCCTATTAGCTACAATAAGAGAACCCTTACTGAGCTTCCACTGCCCTATGTGAAATTTGATATCAAAGTCTTCATCATCCAACCTTCTAACTGAAATTAAATTCAACATTAAATCAACCATATGCCTCACATTCTTAAGCACCAACTTACAACCAAGGTTGGTCTTTATGTAGATATCATCTATGTTAATGATGTTTGTTGTGTCATAATTATCCATCTTGACAATACTAAAATTTTTAGATCTATAAATAATAAAAAACATCCCTCTGTGGTAGCATGATAAGAAGCATATATGTCAATTATCCACTTGAGATCCTAACAAAAAAAAAATATATCATCATAAGTAGACAAAATCAAATAATCACTATCCTACACTATAGTTGTGATATTCTCTTTTGACTCCATAGAATCCACTTCTTTCCCTTTTTTCTTGCTCTTCTTAGGTTGCTTGCACTGATTCTTGTAATATCCTTTCTCACCATAATTATAGCAAATAATATCTTTTCTTGATCTTGACTTACTTCTACTCATATGTGAATTACTTTTATTCTTTGACTTTGACTTTACTCTGTTCTCTAAGACAATCAATCTAAGAAGTTGTTGAATTCTTTCTCCTCAACTTCTCATTCAACAAGCTGCTTGGTACTTGACTCATTATGACAACACCATCTGGTGTAGAATTACTGAGGGAAACCACTAGTGTCTCCCAACTTTCTAGTAATGAACTAAGAAGTAATAATGTCTGCAACTCATCATTAATATATATTTTCATAGATGATAACTTGTTAGTAATACTCTTTATTTCATTCAAATGCTGAGCAATAGAAGTGCCCTATTTATATTTCAGGTTCACAAGTTTTTTGATCAAGAAAACTTTGTTACCAGCTATTTTTCTTTCATAGAGATTTTCTAACTTTTTCCAAAAAGAGTATACAGAGCATTCAGTAGAAACATGGTGAAAGACACTATCATCAAGCCACTATTAAATGAATCTAATTATTTTTTGATCTAACCTCTTCCACTCATCATTTGTCATAGTTGAGGGCTTTTCACCATCTCATTGCAAAGGTCCATATAAGTCCTTGTAATACAAGAGATCTTTCATTCTTGGTTTCCATATTATCCAATTGTTTCCGTTTAAGCTAATCATGTGAGAAATATTACCAACCTTCATGTTCGAATATAAAAGATTAAATACCACCAAACCTTGCTCTGATATCAGTTGATGAGATATAAAAGGTAAAGACTTTGTATATGAACAAATACTAGTAGACCATCACATACAGTAGAATCAAACAGAAATCATAATCAGACGAGCACTAAGATTTACATGGAAAACTTCTTCAACTCGAAGGGTAAAAACCATAGAGCAAGCCAGAAAAAATTCATTATAAAAATAATGAATGTACAAATCTCAAAACTCTCATGCCCAAACACAAGTAACAATCATAAGAGAATGATAGTGATACAAGGACTATATTACTATGTATAATATCCATAAACCTATCCAAGTGATCATAATAAGAATCTACTGCAGGTCTGATCTAACCTGAGATGAAAAATAATGTTTGGATGATTGAGAATAATTTTTCTCTATTCTTGTCATCTTTTCCTTTTTGAATATCTTATTTTCTGTCCTCTATTATCAATCTGTTATTTTTTTACTATTTCTTATGTTTGTAGTTGTTACTGTTTACTTTTTCTCGAAGGTTAAAAGAAATGAATGTTAAAATTATGAATTTTGTTAAAAATTATTATAGACTGAATTTGGGTTATATGCTCAACACATAATTTCTCAAACCTCTCATTTCTTATATTTTTAAATCTTTTAATATGTAAAACTCATGATTTAGCTTGATTTGGTATAATATCTGAGTTCTCAGTTTTTTTTTTTAAGATCAATCCATTTGCTAGTTTTTTAAGACCAATAATAATAGTAGCCACCAAAAACTTTTGCCGTCAGTGAAACCAAGGAAGAACTCTTTGCACGAGTCACAGTCCACTTTACTAGCACTTATGTTAAAAGTATTTGTACTTTTTCCTCCAAATACAATATATTATGGTTAGAATTTAATAATGTTAAAACAAAAAATTTAGATGCAGTACCAAATTTTGCAGCAAATGCCATCCAAATATCAAATGCCCGTTTGATGAAGTTTCCCTCCAGCCTTGCTGAATACTTGAATATTGGATTCCATTTGTTTGATAAAAGCCGTAACAGAAGCTGCACAGAGCCTCCAGGTTTCGAATGAGTTTGTGAATATGGCACGAGATATGGAACATAAAATACTTCAAATGTATCCGAACTTGATTATGAAGTGCAAAGAGCAGGACGAAACATCATTTCATAAGTCATGCAAAGAAACAACCCAAAGTATTTATTAACTGTATAAATATATACTGCAAATAACTTAAAATTTTGATATAACAAGAAACTAAATATCTTCTATTTGGATGACAAGTTCCCTCGACCATGAAAACAGAATGATAAGCTACTGCAAGAAATTCACATAGCTCCAATTTTAGTGATGCCATGCTTAAACAGAGACATTACGGTAAATACAATACCAGAGAATATTCTTCTTGAATATTTTGACCACTAGAGCTAGACAATTATTATATGGATCACAAGCAATTCTCTGTGCTAGGATTAAGTTTTCTGTTAAATTTTGTGATGGTAAGTCCGAATCTTTTTCGTCTTTTAAACAGTACCAAACTTCAAAGATACACAAGCATTACTGTTGTCTTATCCCCCCCTTTTTAAAACTGGTCTTCGCAACCTGTCACGCCACCTTTGTGTTGCTTTCATTTCCTTTGAGAAAATCCCGATCCCTCACTAAAGCCTTTTATCATTTCCGATTTGTCATAATCCAAGAATTTGACAAAGCTCATATTTGCTTTGAAGAACTTCGCATCAACTCGCTCCTCCTCTTCAGATTTTGTGGTTTTTGACTCGCGTTGGGACAAGTGTTTGCGGTTCCTGAGCACATCCGCTACTTGAGGTGATTTGTGCCAAACTTTCAAATTTCACCTGAAGCCCCGGCGATCAACCGGACCGTCTTCGGTCCGGTTCGCCATATAAAAGGAGACCGGAAAACCCTAGACCCCACTTCCGCGCCGCCTCCGCTTCTCACGCAGCCGCGACCGATGCTGCGACTTCTCACCGCGACTTCTCGCCTCCGTCTTCTCACCGCGACCGACGGTTGCCGCTACCGGCGACCGACGCTTGCCGCGACCTCGCTGCACACAGCCTCGTACGATCTTTGTCCTAATCACTTCTTAGGTATGACGCTTCTCCTCTTCCTCTTCCTTACATTTGAAGGCCCTAAAGTGAGGAGGATCATGATCAGAAATGTTTTAAAAGGAACCTCTTCCTGTTCCTTACATTTGAAGGCCCTAAAGTGAGACTTGGCATCACCTACGAGGAGGATCATGATCGGAAATGTTCGAAAAGGAAAGAAATCATGATTTTTTTTGCCTCTTTGCCTTTTTGATTTATTTTATCATGTGAATAATCTTGGAGAATTTTGATCCAAGGGTAGCATGTAAGACGCTCGAGAGCTTCTTGCTCGACAAAAGTCTGCCTTGCCAAAATATTTAATTTTAAAATAGATGAATTTACTTGTCAGGTTCAGAAAAGTTTCTATAAAGATTTTCATGTTTCCTTGATTTGAGAACTGGATTGGAAAGGATTATTTGTTAAGTGTACTAGGATAACATACTATAGTTTTGTTGAGAAGGCACGTACACATGCATATGGAAGGGGTACCGACGCCTTTGGTAAATTGCAAATGCTTTCTCAATCTGTGTGCAATATATATATATATATATATATATATATATACATATAAATTGAGAAAGCATTTGCATATATATATATGTATATACATATACATATATATATATATTTATATACACACACACATATATATACACACACACACATATACACATACATACATATATATATATATATATATTTATACACACACATATATGTATATATGTATGTATATACACATATATACATACATATATATATATATATATATATATATATATATATATATATATATATATATATTTATACACACACACACGTGTGTGTGTGCGCGCGTGTGTGTATTAGAACAGACATGCATTGTAGTTTATTTTTAAAAAATAAATTATTAAGTAATCAATCTACTAAGATTAGCCAATTTAGATTTTCACACTTGTGGCTCTTCAAGAAAATGTGACTCTGTCACTCAAATATTAGGAAGTGTTCTTAAACAAACATATCTCAGTATGATACCAATTAGAACATATTTTTCATCATTTCTTAATGACAAATGTGGGATTTGTTTTTCTTAGAGAAGTTTTTTTTATAATTTTCATATTGTAGATATTAATTAGTTACTCTTTTTGGTTCAGGTAGACAAAAGGAATGCAATAAGACTCACAGTGAACAAAGAGTTATGAAAAGGAAAAGAAATCAGAAATAGGCTAAAGGAGAGAGAGAGAGAGAGAGAGAGAGAGAGAGAGAGAGAGATGGGAACAATTAAGAAAGGAGAGATGCTTAGTTCAGGGGAATTTGAGAAAATGTTCTTCAATTAATATACTGATTAGATCTGGATGATTCAGAAAAAGCATTGGGCTACTTTAAATTGAGGCTGGTCTTACAATCTTAATTGTTGGGGACACAAACCCATATGTAACCAAATCTGTGTAGACTGGGGCATGTCCTCTTTCATGATACAGTATCATGTCACGCCAAAAAGGTACAGACATGCTTGCTGTGTTATGAAACAGGAATCCTTGTTCTAATGTTTGTTTGTTTTGGGCACTTACAATAACCTAAAAACATGTTTTGTGATATTCTGAAGTAGGTGATTGGTCAACAAACAAAAGCACTTCCACTGTTGAATTTAGCAGTTTTACTTCAAGCACCAAGCATTAGCAAAGATTTACAAAATGATATTATGCTAGTTCACTCCTTTATGAATTATGATCAGCCAAGCTTCATTACCTTGTCTACTCATTTGTCATTCTTGTAAAAGCATTTCTGAAAATCATAATAGATACCTTTCAGCAAGTAACATAATATGTCGCTCATTCTATTAACTTATTGAGTATTTATTGCTTACTTCTTAACTAAGCATTTAGGCAGAGTTGGTTTAACCATCGATAAAATCTTCCTTAAGAGTTATGCTCTCTATTCCTCATATTTCAATCTAAAGATGTATGTAGTTGCTACTGTTATTCTTACTGCATTTATTTCTTTGTTTCTTTTTTGTTAATGATCCCTAAAGGTGATTCTATTTACATTATCTCTTAATATTATAGATAAATATATATACTGTGAACTATGAACTTAGTAGATATGTATGTTGCTTTGATCAATGTTAACTTTGATTAAGTTCACCAACTATATTTTAGTTATGTTCCATTAACCTTTTAATGCCTGAACAATTGTTCTTGTATTTTATGAACTCTAGGAGTTGCCTGTGGGAATTTGGAAACTTCAAATTTTAAATTTCAACAATGGGGAGGTTATACAATCTACTGCTGCCTAGCTGTCTCTCGTTTATCTTCAGTGGCTAATAAAGGGAGCAGTCATCCTACAGGTTCTCTTCTTTGTAGTTTCACATTCTTTAAACTAATGTTTCGGTGTCTCATTTTAGGATAATAATTTGCTGTATATTGACCTAAACCACATACATTATTAATCTATTAGGAATTTCACCCAGTAATCTATGCTTCTCTACTTCAATGAAGAGACACCTTTAATATAAATAGAAGAGAAGAATGTGTTTATTGTTGGAAAATGGAAAATGTTGTTCAAAATGATGACAAAACAGCGCTGCCATTGTTATCTATAATTGTTTTGATTTTCTTGTTATATTTTCATTGAAAATAAGATTAAATTGCTCTTAGAATAGCTGAAACTGAAGGCCTGTATCTGTGTTATAGGACAGAAACTTCCATATTTTGGGAAACAATCCTTGGATGTTTTTGACACCTAACAGGTGCAGCAGGAGTCAGTGATGCAGAAAAGGGTTACTGGAGCTGAACAGAATTTACTGAACGTTGTTTTATTCTGGACATGGGCCACCCTTTGCTGCTATAGCCTCCGCTGCAATATTGTTATAACCGCTCTAAAAAAGATCATCTTGCGACTTACTCCCATGTGGTCTCATCAGATGAGCCATCACTTCATTTAACAACATGCTTACTTGTAGGCTTCCGCAATCTAGATGACATCATTTATCCAAAATCTCCAAAAAAGTCTTGAATGTAAAATTGCTGGAACCAAATGCTCTCCATGGTATGGAATTTGTATCAACACATGGTTTTCTGTCAGGAGACCAATGATACAAAGAGAACAAGATGTAATGTTCCAAATAGATGAATGTTTTTTTTATTATCTCTATGCAAATTAATATCTCTTGCTATGATCATTGAGATTTCTATTGCTTCTGCTCATACCACTAATAGTGATTAACTCACTGTCTATCGTATATAGTTCTCCTTTTTGAATATGGTCTTACCATCATAAGTCTTTTTTTTCGATTCTCTATCAGTATATTTGGTGCTACACTTAATTGTTTATGAATGAAAACATATTTATATCTATATATCCTAGTATCACCCGCTATCCACCTTGACATTCTCATCCTATAGATGTTATTTCTTAGTACTTCAACACTTAATTCCATAAAGTGTGGCTTAACAATCGTTTTATAATATTGTCTGATTTTCTAGAGTTGCCTTGAAGTCCTGAGTTCTTATCCATTTTCTCTCTCTTCAAAACTTTCTTTACATAATATATTCTAATTTTATGAACAAATCTCGTATTTCAAAACTCACAAGTCACAACTATTATTTAATCTATGAAATATTCATTGATGTAAACTAATTGCAGCTTTCACAATCTCCACATTATTAACAACTTCCAACTTTTTGGATTTCCTCATACCACCATTAAGTCTCTGTTTAGGCTACACAGCTACCTTTAGACTCTCTTAATCTCCTTTGCCATGCTATCATAGTAGCTGTTAAAGTCCATATGGAATTAATATTATTTCCATCCAAGTTCGAAGCCCCTTTTTCCATCTTATTTTAGAAAATTTTGATTATCTTTTATATAAGTTCCTTCACTTAGTTTTGGTAAAAAAAAAATACTACTTTTCCATTTTATAAAAAATATGGTTGGTCTATGTTGATTAATCAAACTTTCTCTAGGTATATACATATAATCAAACTTTTCTATTTTGAATATTTCTGTTTGATTACAATTATGTTTACTTTTATAAGTAATCAAATGATCATCTCTTTTCTTGAAATGGACAGTTATAAGATTATTAGAAATAGCAAATTCTTAATCTGTATCCTTGTTTCTATGACAATATTTATGATCCCTATGTAACCTCACATTGTTCACTAACTGTAGAATCTTGTTCAAGTTTTTACCATGATGCACTTAGAAGTAATTGTTGGATGGTTATGTATGAAGTATTTGAACTTTTTTTTGTTTGATCATCTAGCGTAAGCACTTAATATCTCTTCTCTTGACAAAAATTCTAAAACAAAAATTTTATCCCCAACTCTGCACATATACAGCATCGTGTTTCTTATAATATGTTTCCTTCTTTTGCAACTTTTCATAAAGAGATTTGTAAAACAGATCTGAACTCTTTATCACAACATGTCTTCATATTTATTTGATAAATTATCTAGTTTCATTGACATAGTAATACAAAGGTCATTGTCATATCTGTTCTATTCTGGAGGGATCCATTGAGTTAACTTTCAATGTTTATTGCAGAGGCTGTAGAGGAGTTATATCAGAAAATGCTCAAATCTGTTGAAGCTCAAACCATGCCTCCAAATGCTTGGTTGTGGTCTCTAATCAGTAACTGTTTGAGCCGAGAGGACATAAAGCTTCTTTTCCAGATATTGCAGAAACTTCGGATGTTTGTTAGTTCTATGAATTCTTGGATAAATTCAATATATGCTCACTCTTGCTCTTCTCTTCCGTTCCCTCATTGTTTCCATGCTTTTGGATACACTTGGACACCTTTTTTCTAGAATTGGACACATATAAATATGTGCTTAAGTTGGTAATTGACACTCTAGAAATTTAAACAAGCAAAATCAGTATTTGACTATTCAAGTTGATTGACGCACCTGAATATAGTAAAAGAGTCATAACAAACCCGAAAGGAGCTAGTGTGTCTGATGATAAGGAGGTCATAGAGCTTCTTGACCAAGTCAAGTTGGTACAGTGTTTGATGGAATTGAGTTTGGGTAGGAGCTTCGAACACAGAGACTGAGTCAAATCTGTCTATCAGTTCCTTGAGGGGGCTTGGGGTGAAATCATTGACTTCTAACCCCCCTCCCTCGATGAAGGGGACAGGTGGGTGACATATAATTTTGAAGTCACCGGTTGTTCGAGGGCAAGGAGATCATCATATCTCCTTGATCATGTCCATGTTTGGCCCTGAAAATAGTAAAACAGTCTGGGGTAGTATCTTCTCTCACAGGCCTGATGTGTGTGGAATCCCATGCATCATGTATGAGAGACCACATCAACCCTCGCAATTCCGCAGGTGGTTCAGTCCACCTAAACATCAATTTTATTATAAAAAAATCATGAAGAATTAGCTTCTTGTTGTTCGTAAATGGAGATATAATATGGATGAGCTCTTATAGATTTAAAAAGTTTTGGTCTGTGATGTGCATACTAATAGTTTCATGGTGATGATTTTGGTACTGGGTGTGGGAAGAAAGAAACGAAACCTGGGATAAAAGGAAAAAGATTTAGTGGAGTCCAGTTACAAGGTTTAGGAATTGGCATTTTTTAAACAATGCTGGTGGTAGGATTTATGGTTGAATTATTGTTTTCTTTAATGGGTTATGCATAACAAGTTAACTGATGACATTATAGTGGAAAGGGGCTATATAAACTTGCCCTAGAATCATGCAGGCAATTTGTCCTGAGTTCACTGAAAATATTAATGTTTGTAATGTACCTACAATGATCGATGCGTACATGCTGATGTATATATGGTTTGAAACTCAGAAAATAATATACATTGTGTATGCTAAAATTAATTGTATATGGTAAAATATTTTGGATGCAGAGGCTAGCCAACCTTCGTATACATTCAAATTTCAACTCTCATCTTTGTTTGAGAGTTTCTGAGGCATGTACTCGTGCGGATGCCCTTGACTATGGTATGTAGCTCTTTATATGAACTTTTACATGTTTTTGGTTCAGGCATAATTTGTATGATTTACTTTAACGGTATTACAGTCAAGTTTTTTTTCCCTGAAGTGTACTGATAGATTTCAAGAGACTTATTGTATGCAGTGAGGATTAATTTCATGTTCTTATTTTTTGATTGTCTAGTTGACATAAATAAGCTTTTCAAGATAAGAAGTCATCTGCAATCAGAATATCTTGTTTTCTCTTTGCTATTTTTTTAGCAAATAAGAGCTATTACTTCTTTGGGAAAGAATCTAGAACAGTTTTGTGTGTCAAAAAGAGAGAAAAAAAAGGACCATAGTAAGCTTGCTATTTTTTTCTTTAAAATATCACAAACTACAATTTCAGACATATATGCCTCATCATGTAGGGCCCTTGACTATGGTATGCTGCTTTTATGAACTTGCACATGTTTTTGTTGAGTCGTAATTTGTCTAATCTTACTTTAAAGATATTACAGTCAAGTTTTTTCTTTCTGAAATCTACTGATTGATTCCAAGAGACTTATTGTATACAGTGAGGATTAATTACATATTCTTAAGTTTTTGCTCATATAGTTGACACCATGGTTTTCCTTACCGAGCGTAAGGCCCCGTATCGCCCGGTACATATCGGTTCGGCAGCTGATTGATATGTGGAGCGTCCGCTATCGGGCGGTACCACTAAAATTGATCGTCGGCGGTCGATTTCGGTTGTCGGTGGTCGATTTCGGCCGTCGGCGGTCGATTGACGGAGAAATCGACCATCGACAGTCGATTAAAGAAGAAAGGGAAAAGAAGAAGTACGCGCGGTCCGCTCGTTGCTCGCGCCTCGCCTCCGGTCGATCGCGAGCCATTGCTATGGGTCGCGAGGCGTCGATCGCCGTCGCGACTATCGACGGAGATGTTTCGCCTCCCCGCGTTGGGAGGGAGACTGAGGCGACGTCGCCTCGGTGATGTCGCCCATTTATTCTTTTTTCTAATATTTTTAATATTATCTTATGTAATATTATATCATATAATATTATAATAATTTAATAATACCGGGTGGTATGTATCGTGTACCACTACTGTACAGGTACCAAACCGGTATCGATAAAATGTTGGTATGCCGGTACGACCAGTAAGTAAAAATGTTGGTTGACACAACTAAGTTTTTCAAGATAAGTCATATTTGGAGTTAGAATGTCTTATCTATTCTGTTTGCTACTTTATTTTTAAATAATAACTATTACTTTAAGATACCACAAACTACAATATCAGAAATACACACCTCATCAGGTTGGTTTACTTTCAAAGGCACTCGAAAAATCTGGAACTATTTGATAGAGAATAAAATGCAACATTATTTTCACTAGCTTTGGTATGTTTCTCCGAACAACAGAATTAGATACTTCATGCTGCATGGCTAGTGTCAAGGTGTACTACTGTTGTGCTACTCATCATGTGTCTTATGTACATTCTCTGCACTTCCTTTATAGCATGATATGTATCAGCTGGTATGTGCAATATCATGGTAGGGATTTCTGGTGGGACCATCTGATTTAGAATTGGATCAATCAGGTTAGTCAAATTGGGTCCTGGGTTCAAGTATCTTTTAAATGATTAAAAATCAGCCAAGAGTTCTCAAGGCCGAACTTGGATGGACGAAGAGAACGGTAAGCCCAACTTTATCTTCACTTTGAGAAAAGGTGAATGTTAAGTCTCTTGTATTCAGTATCTACATATTGTCCTTGCTTTAGGGACGGTATGCCTTATAGTTAGGATTTTAGGACTTGTTATTATGTCTCTCTTGAGAAATTCGGGTTGGGTAGTGCAATGTTGCATAGGTTTGAGTCTACGTGTGAGTGTCATGTATGCCATTTAATGTATGAATTATTATTATAACCAAAACTCTCATATATATTAGGCTACTAATGCCAAATCTTAATCACTAATAGCTAATAATTATTTGAGACTAATATATCTCTCTGTAATTGTTTTGTCCTCTCTTTTCTGTAATAATATATCTCTAGAGGACTGACAAAGTAATCAAAGCTACTTACTAAGTACATTCGGCTAATAATTTTTTCTGGACTTATAGTCCCTTTTAATATCATGTTTCTCTTATTTCAACTAGGGGACTAAAATGTCTTTTATTAATAGGAATGGTTCTGTGAGCCTTATATGCCCTCTCTTGTCTCAATCATATACCGAAGCAATTAGGACTTTCAAACAAGCTTTCTTAGTCAGATCGAGATTTGTGGTTGGACCAGTTGGGTTGAATGAGCTAACTTGGGCTGAAGAGGTTGATGGGCTTGGTGGGTGAGACGTACAGGTAGCTTGTTAGGTCAGGTTTATCAGGAACATTGTAACGAGTTACAGAATATTTAAGAATAAACACATAATGCGCTTGAATATTCTTAGCTGCCAAAGCGTTTAAGAGGAATGATGGCTTTACTATAATGGGCAGGTTGAGTTTGGATCTTTTGTTCCCAAAGCTAGTAATATTCACATATAATACAATAATGATTTTAAATTTTGAGTTAATTTTTTAATAAAATTAGTTATTTCAAAGTTTTTAAAATTTTTATTAATAAGAATTGTTTCATGAATGGTTGATCTATGCAGACATTATACGTAGATTTAAAATATGATGAAAATTTCAAAGGAGCATTAGTCTACAAAGGTAAGTATTTAGCATAGTTGCCTTGAGGCCAAATACATTAGTGTACCATCAAAATTCGATTGTTGCAGTAGAGAGGTCCCTATATGGTTCTCTATAGATAGAGTTTGACCATGCCCAAATGGGTCATGTAGTGGTGGAGGTAACAGTTGAAGGAACCTTTTAGTTATGATATTTTATTGACAAATGTAATTTAGTTGTACCTAACTCTTGTTAAACAATGATAGTTGTAGGTAATCAACGTCAAGGGTCAAAATGGGAATAATTTTTATTAAAGGTGTATACAATTCAATCATGGATAAGGAGGTTATTTAATGTTTGCATCAAGGATTGTAATTTCGATATGTATCGCCTGATATGGGCGGAATGTACCGGATTCTGGATCGCTCGCTATCGCTAAAATCGATCGTTGGCGGTCTATTGAGGGAGAAAAAGGGAAGAAGAAGAAGAGGAGGAAAAGAAGAAAGAAGAATAAGAGGGGAAGAAGAAAGAAGTTGTTGCCCGCGCGAGGAGAAAGATCAAGGCGACGTTGCCCCCTTTTTTTCTTTTTTAATATATTAATATTTAATATTATATTATATTATATTTTAATATATTGGGTGGTATGTCGTGTGTATCGCTCGGTATCTTACTGGTATCGAGAAAATGTCGATACACAAAGAACGGATCGTTAGGTAAAACCTTGGTTTGCATGGTTCATGAGTATATAGCCAACCTCCCCATTTATAATTAGAGAGTGTTTTTTTTTTTGTGTGTGTGTGTGGGGGGGGGGGGTATCGATAGTGGGATATTATGACAACATGATATAAAAAACAGAGACAATATCATTGTACATACATTAGTATCTTAAACGTAATCAAGTGAGTTTTGGTTTTAATATTTTATTTGGCTATGCAGGGTTAAAGGCTTTATGGAAACATAATATCTATGGTTTAACGCCAAGCATTGGTTCTGCACATTACTTACTGGTACTTGATGCTCTTTACTTGTTAATCTTCATTAGATCATTTGTTTGACATACCTTTGTTGTAGTCATATGCTAAAGAGCACAATGATGATAAACTAATGGTAAAGATTATGCGGGTCTTAGAAAAGAACTCGGTGTCGCTTCAACCAGGTACCGCAGACATAGTCTTCAGGTATGTTAGCGCTCATAATTTTAGTTGTCATTTTTGGATCCAATTGGCAGATTTCAAGCTATACTTCACTAGTTTCATATACATCTTTGTGTGAAGATATAATCTTTGTGAACAAGAGATGTATCATAAATTCATTACTTTGATTTTTTGACTTTCTTGGAAGAATAAAAGGGTTGCATTGGATGCAAAAATAATTGCTAGATGGTAAATGTTGTTAGGGTTGGCTAATCCACTACCTAAATCTTATGATCCTAATCAAAATTCAACCTTTTTTTTTCTATTTGGATCTTATTATCACATTGAGATCTTAAGAAATGGGATGTCTTTGATGGATAATTTGATCTAAATTATAATATATCCCATTGTATCATCCAAACCAAAGGATTGTTTGACCTAATTCCTCTCACAATGTAGAGGAAGGAGGGAAAAGAAGGGGAGAGAGGAAGTGAAGGGAAGGATAACACCATCATTAGTCACCATCTTTTTTGTTGCAAGTGAAGTCACTAAGCACTCGCCTAGTCGAGGCAAGGTGAGGCTTGAGCGCTCGCCTATTGGGCTGAGTGGGCATCTTCACTCAAGTGCTAAGTGGGTCAGGTGCTCGCCTAGTTCAATCAGGCTAGGTCGAGTTAGAGTTAAACCAAACAAACTTATCTGGTTTCATTGAACCTATTAATCATCGAGCCTGAGTCGAACCAAACATAAGACAATTGGTTCGATTGAACCAGTTATCTGTTGCATAGTCGTAGAAATCTCGAAACCTCGCACGTGATAAGAACCCTAGCGTAGAAATCTCTTTCCTATTTCTGCATGCGGTAACGTTCCTAGCATCGACGAGCGACAACATCAACCTTCTTCACCGCCATCTTCCTCCAGTGACAGTGGCAACATCATCCTCCAAAGACAATGATGATGTCTTCCTCGGATGATGGTTGCATCTTCTTCTCCCTCTCAATATATCTTTCTCCTCCCTCTTACCTGTTACCTTATCTCTGTTCATCCCAGTGCCTTGTCTCCCCCCCCTCTCGACCTTGTCGTAGCACCCTTCCCTTCCCTTGTGAACAATAGCTGCTTGCTGTAGTGAACAATAGCAACCCCTTTCCCTATGAACAACAATTGCCTGTTATAGTGAACAAGATTAGTCCCTTTCCCTGTAAATAATAGCAGCTGCCTTTTTTGTCGTAGTGAATCAATAATAAAATGTTTATTATTGCTGTAGTGATTAGTGCTACTTTTTATTGTTTTGGATTGTCATTGTAGTTTTAGAATCTTGAATCATGACTACAGTAGGTAGCACCTAAGATGAATCATTAGTGAGAAACTAAGAAGCGGATCCTGCATGGAAGTGCAATTATTTATGGACCCAAAGGATCCTAATGCTGTTACATTTATGTTTTGCAGTAAGACAATAAAAGGTGGTATCTTATGTGCAAAACAACATCCAGTCAGAAATTTTAAAAATGCATCTGCATCAAAAAATGTGTCCTACTTAGGTGGAACTTAAGTTAGAAGCATATATGAATAAGAAGAGAAGACCCAAAAGATTGAATCATATGGATATTTACCCAAGTATGATGAAGTTAAACAATTTGATGATGTGGAAGTGGTAAATGCAAGTGGTAAGAGAGCATCTGATAGAAGTGGAAAAGAAATTATTGTTGCTCAAAATCCAAAAGTAACACAAAGAAAAGGACCAATGGATTTATATATGTTTCAAGAACCAGATATCTTAGTGCAAAGTTGACAAGGAGTCAAGTGAAGACAAACAAGTTTACGTGATGATTGTGATAAAGAAGCAAAATTTAGAAGAAATCAATATATTGCTTGCTTCTTTTATCAAAGCAGATATTCCATTCAATGCAGCTCGTTTAGACAGTTTTAACTTTTAAGTATATAATTGAAGCAATTGGAAGATAAAGTTCTAAGCTGAACCCTCATAATTACCATGAGTTTCACACTTGAAAAATGAGTTGGAATATACAAGTAGTTTGATGAAGGGACACAAGCAAGCGTGGGCAAAGCATAGTTGTTCGATTATGTCAGATGCATGAATCGATAGGATACAAAGAAGCATAATTAATTTTTTGGTCAATTGTTTATTTAGAACAATGTTGTTAAACTAGTTGATGCCTCTTCTGTGAAATCTTGTGAAAAGATATTTGAATTACTTGATAAGTTTGTTAAGAAAATTGGAGAGCAAAATGTGGTCCAAGTGATAACAGACAATGGAAGCAACTATCTTTTAGTTAGTATGATTTTTTTTGAACATTTTAATTATATTACTTTTATGTTTTTAAATAATTATTGATTTTATTTTCTTATTTTTTGGAAAATTTATTACAAACAAAAAGACCACACTTGTATTAGACTCCATGTGCGATATATTGTATCAATCTTATATTTGGAGAATATTGGAAACATTACAGATATCAAGAAGAGATTAGAGAAGATGATCTTTGTTGGGGGTTTTATGTATAATCATATCAGTGCTTTGAACATGATGAGGGAATTTACAAGCATAAGGTATTGGTGAGATATGGTGTCATAAGATTTGCCACTTCATTCTTGACATTATAGAGTCTTCATAACCAAACATAATCTTAGAAATATGTTTATCTTAGAGAAATGAGTTGCAAGTAAATGGGCAAAAGAGGTAAGAGGCAAGAAGGCAAATGATATCATCCTGGTGTCATCATTTTGGAATCGTATGGTTTTTGCACTAAAAATGATAGGTCGACTTGTACAAGTTTTTAGGCTCTAAAACAATGAGAAAAGGCCAACTATGGGATACATAAGGCAATGGATAGAGCTAAAGAAACAATTCAAAAATCTTTTGGTGGAAATGAAGAAAAATATAAAAATATCTTTGCAATCATTGATAAAAGATGAGAATGTCAACTTCATTATCCACTACATTCAGCCTGACATTTTTTGAATCTAGGATTCTTTTATAAGAACCCTTCAATTAAGTTTGATTTAGAAATTACAACTGGGTAATATGAGTACATTGCAAGATTGACTCCTAGAATTGAAGTTCAAGATAAGATCACAAATGAAATATCATTATATAAGAATGTTGAGGGTTTATTTAGAATTTTTTATCTCTATTTGATCAAGGGCTACTAAGCTTGTAGGTGTTTGTAGTTTCATTTGATTAACATTATGTAAGTTTTGAAGATATGTTATTATTAATAGTTGAATTTAAATTTGCAGTTGAGTGGTGGGGATTATTGGAAATAATACATCAAACTTGCAACAATTAGCCATTAAAATTTTGAGTTTGACTTGTAGTGTTGTAGTTTGCGAGTGAAATTAGAGTGTTTTCGAGAATGTAAATATATAAGAATATTTTAATTTTGACTAATTTAATTTTTTTATGTATTGATGTGACTAAATGAATATTTAATTTGTATATTCATATAAAGAAAAAAAATCGGTTGGAGCATCAATGATTAAGTATAATCAGACATTAAGATGTTTATGTACAATAAGTATAATCAGGCAATGAAAACTCATTATAATTTGTGAGACAAGATTGATCTGATCTCATTGGATGACATAAATTATTCAAATGAATAGTTGTGGGGGAAAGGGGTGCAAATTTGTAAAATGTTGAAGATGATCTTGTTTTTGATGATGATAATTTGACATAGGGAGAAGTAGCAAAAGCTTTAGGAGTCAGAGAAATAAAGATATGCACAAGACAACTTGCATGAACAAAGTTGAATGCAAAACCCTTAATCTCATCTCCTGCGATTATGGAAGAGGTGGAAGAAGAGGAATATAAATCACTTGCAGAGGAAGAAGATGACAAGATTGATGATGAAGAATTGGATTTAATTACCTTTGGTATTAATCTTGTTCAAGGTTTGACTTACTGGTTTGTACCGGTGTACCAAGTTCATCCTAGTACCGGTACAGTACTGGTATCGGGCGGTATGCACATTGCATACCACTCGATATATTAAAATATAATATAAATATTTTATAATATAATATAATATAATATTAATATATTAAAAAATTAATAAAAGAGCCCGCGGGCGATGGCGCGCAAGCGGCGACGACGCATGGGCGAGGACCACACGCGGGCGCTAGGTATTCTTTTTTATCCTCTTTTCTTTTTTTCTTCTTTTCCTCTTTTTCTTCTTCCCTTTTCTCGCTCAATCGACCGCCGATGGTCGATTTCTCCCTCAATCGACCGTCGGCGGTCGATTTCTCCCTTCAAATCCAATTTTCAAATCAAGGAAACATGAAATCGTTATAAAAACTTTTCTCAACTTGAGAAGTAAATTTATCTATTTCAGAATTGAATCTTTATGCAATGCAGTCTCTTTGGTTGGGAAGCTCTCAAGTGTCTTGTGAGAAGATCTTTCGTCCTGCTCGTTGGACTTCATACTTATGCATGTTCAGATACATTTGAAGTATTTTAGGCTCCACATCTTGTTTCATAGCTTTCTTTTCATATTCAGAAACTTATCTTTTTTTTTATAGCTTTGATCCATGTCCTTAGTTTCATTCAAAACCTGGTGGTTCTGTACAGCGTTTGTCACAACACAAATAAATGGGATCTGATTTCCAAATATTCAGCAAGGTTTCTCAAGGCTGGGGTAAAACTTCATCAAACAGCATTTGATATTTGGATGGAATTTGCAGCGAAAATTGGTACTGCATCTAAATCTTTTGTTTGAATATTATTAGATTTTAACAATAATATTGTGTTCTGGAGGACAAGTGCTAACTTAGAAGTACTTTTAAAAGAAGTGCTAGTATGGTGAACTGTCTCGTGTAAAGTGCTAGTATTTCATGGTTGTTGGTAATTGAATGAAAACATCAATGCACATGCATGATAACGTTATGCTATGTTGTTGATTTGCATATAACAGGCCTTGATGAGACAACATATTGCTTTTCACCACGAATGGATCTTGAAGTTCTTTTGATGCGTTTTAAGACAAGCCATTGTTTTGCAATGTATACTAAATAAACATTTAGTTTTATTAAGTTATGATGCATATTTTTTTCCATAATTTTTTATCTCCCAATGGCCATTTATAGTTTTTTATGTTGATGCTACCTAATATCTAAGTCGAAGTTTCTAGATTGTTAGTGAACTTTTTTTAACCATCTTATTGGTTTCTTTTACTTAATTGTCTGTGCTTGTTTCATACCAAGTAGATAAGTTGGTTTGGTTGCTTAGATTGGATATAGATGATAAATTTATATACTAGTAAATCGAAATATTTAACAACTTCGATATTTAACAAATTTATAATCTAGTAAATTTATATGCTATTAAGGCTGTAGCTGGACAATTTGTACATTAATCTACTAGATTTGATGTTGCACAATGCTTTCTTTCGATGATTGCAGATGATCATATAAAGTTGCTTGCATAGGGGAAAGTTTAATTTCTTATTAGAAAAGGTGTCTTCCTGTATTAAATGTCTTTGACTTGGCTGCACAGGAGATGTTCAATCAATTTGGAAAATTGGGAAACTCGGAGCAAAATTTATAAAGCAACCATCACTTTCAAATGGGTTTTCCTGTGCGAAGGTAATCATTATCATCGGATACTTTCGACTCCTAATAAGTATTTTTTCAGCACTTGCAAACTCTTGTTTATGGCACCATTTGCCCATTGTCATGTTAAATTTATCTTATTATAGTATTTTTATGTAATTTGTCCAACTAGACTTTTACTTATTTCTTATAATTTATCATTTAACGAGCTTTTATGGTGTGTATAATTATTATACTATAATGTCACGAACTGTTGTCGTTCAACTGCAACATCTTCGCTTAACGAACCGTTTGTCGCTTTTTCTTGCTTATACAAATGTTTGACAACTTGTTTTGCTTTGATTTTATATGATTTTGCCTGAGAAATGTGAGCGAAAACAATCTGTAACGTTACATAACTACCAATCACTGCGCAGAGCCAAAGCTTCCAAAACTAGCTCCGTTTTTGGGTCGTTTTCGCGTGCTTCGACGATCGCTCTGAGCGGCGAGAAATGTCAGCGATCTCAACACCCTGGTACCACTCGGGTGGCACAAGGTTGGATGGGGCTTCGGTTATATGTCGAGCGTGAGCATTCATCATAAGTTGAACTTGTCTTACGTCTGACAACTTGGCTACTATCGTTTGTGAACTTGCGATCGTTCATACAACCCTCTAAAGTCCTGTTTTGCTCCTTTCTCCCTTTTCTCTGTTGCACTCAAAGTGTTCGACGAATTACTTGTAAAGCTTCCCTCTTTGGAGATGTGGGGACTTGTTCACTGCTCACTTTCAAGCTAATCAACTTCTCTCTTTTGCAAGTCCTTCGATACTAGCACAAGGTTGGACGTGGGCTGACCCTTTGCGTATGAATTATTCTTAGGCGTTTCATTACTTAGGCAATTTGTTTAAGTCATGAGACACCCTTGCGAATTGCCTAAGTCCGTGACATTATAGTATCAGAGCGGGCAAGCAATTCAAATAAACAATGAAGAAGATTCACAATCTTACCATGGCGAAACACCGTGGCGAATCGAGCAAGATGGGGCAAGTCGGACCTTTGCCCCAAGCAGTCGCAGGTGGGCTGTAAGTGCAAACTCGCTCGCAAGCTGTTGGAGCCGCTCATGAGGAGCGCGTCACCGAACAAGACGAATGGGAAGTTGGGTCTTCTCCGTTAGCGGTGGAGGCGTAATCTGTAGCGTCAATCGAGGGAAGGAGCAACAAGGAGAGGCTTACAATGGTGGAAACCCGTCTCGATGTTCTTGAAGCGATCTTGGTGGAACTCTACCAAGGCCAATGAAGGCTCCTTGGGGTAGATAGCTCGCAATAAGAAGCTGAATCTCAAATCAACAAGGTTGAGCCTCGAGTCGATGAACTGACGGAGAAGACCAAAAAATTCGTACAACATCTACACGAAGTTGTGGCGGAACTCATGTTTAAGGTGACGTTGTTCTTGTGGGAGGGAGCAACACCTGTGCTACGTCGTCACAATGGTTAAGGGCGCTTGAGTTGCATTGGTATAGAGGTGCTAGGGATGTCATAGAGCTCGACAATTTCCTGTTCGACATGGAATAATATTTTCATGCTACGAGGCCTAACGTTGAAGAAATCAAAGTTTCAATAGCAACAATGTATCTGAATGAAGATACGAAACTTTGGTGGTGAACCCGTTGGGAAGAGGTCTAGCAATGTCGGTTTCGAGTGGACACATGGGAGGACTTGAACTGAGAGTTGAGAACTCAGTTCCTACTCGAGACCATGGAGTTTGTAGTAAGAAGGAAGCTGAGACAACTCCGTCAAAGTACTTCCATTCGAGACTATGTGAAGTAATTTTCTGTGCTGATGTTGGAGATATAAGACATGTTCGAGAAGGATAAGCTATTCAGCTTCCTCGATGGCTTGAAGCCATGGGCACAACAGGAATTGAATTGGAGGAATGTCATCGACGTGGTCAGAGCAATTGCGGTTGTAGAAAGGCTAACCAACTTTGTTTCTTCGGAGGACGCGGGGAAGAAGAAACAATATTCGGGAAATCGCCCACTCAAATATTCTTGAGCGAAAGAGTCTGGGGGCAAACAAAGGAAGTAGAACTTCCACAAAGGACCAAGCTCAAAAGGTAAGGCCCCGAAACCTGGCGGATGCTTCTTGTGCGGAGGAAGCACATGGTGAGGGAGTGCCCACAAAAGCAGGCACTCAATGCTTTAACTGCATCAATGCACCCCACAAGTCGAATAAAGGCAAAGTCGTAGCCCTTAGTTCGAGCAGTTCATAATCCGACAATGTTGATAAGGAGTTGTAAGGACATCGAATATGAGCAATGCGTTTGTTGAATGCATTGTGAGGTCAACTGGGGGAGAACACGAAGGCAAATCCACTGAAGGCAGGGAGTAGCGAGTTGATGTATGTGGACATCAAGCTTAATGGCCGAACAACTCATGCAACGGTGGACACTGGCACTACCCACAATTTTATTGCAGATCGAGAAACAAAGTGACTTGAACTAATCTTGGAGAGGAACCAAAGTCGTATGAAGGCTGTGAACTCGGAGGCCAAGGGGATCTTCTGACTAGCAAAGGGGGTCCCTATCAAGATTGGGGAACAGGGAGCGAGAGTACACACATGATGGCGGTGCCATTAGATGACTTATAAGTGATTCTCGGAATGGAGTTCATGTATGCAACGAAGTTGCTGCCAATGCTGTTCCTAAACTCCCTATGTCTAATGGGATGCGACGATCCCTGTGTTGTTCTAGTTTCTCGAGGAGGGGAACCAAGGATCTATAACAAATATCAACATTATAATTGAAGAAAGGGGTATAAAAAGGTGAATCAACCTTTGTAGCCACTATAAAACTAGAGGACGGGGTGGCCATTTAAGAACCCGTCGTGGTGGCAAACATCCTGAAGGAGTTCTTAAATGTGATGCCAACCGAGTTGTCGAAAACTCTAACCACGCAGAGGCGTGGATAATTGTATTGAGCTAGAGCCGAGAGTTAAGCCTCTAACGAGACCATCATACTGCATGGCCCCTCCAGTGTTGGCAGAACTCACGAAGCAGTTAGATGAGCTGCTAACTAAGCGGTGGTCTCATCCGCAGCTTAAATGCACCATTCAGAGCTATAATCCTCCTTCAGAAGAAACAAGATGAGAGCCTCCAATTATGCGTCAATTATTGAGCCCTCAACAAGTATCCCATCCCGCTCATCGCGAACTTGTTTGATCAAATGAGCAAGGCAAAGTACTTCTCAAAACTCGACCTTTGGTCGGGGTACTGGCAGGTGTGCATTGCAAAAGGCGGCAAAGCGAAGACTACCTGTGTGACTAGGTATGGAGCGTTCGAGTTTTTGGTGATGCATTTCTACTTAACCAACGCTCCGATCACATTCTGCACTCTAATGAATTAACTATTCAAAGAGTAGTTGGTCAAATTTGTGGTCGTCTACTTAGACGATATCATCGTTTATAGCCAAACGCTCGAGGAGGAGCACTTTCGAATAATTATGAAGTTCTCAAGGAGAATACGTTATTCGTGAAGAGGGAGAAGTGCTACTTTGCTCAGACAAAGATTCTGTTCTTGGGGCATCGAATCAGTAATGGATTCATACGAATGGACAAATCTAAGGTGCAAGCTGTGGCAAAATGGCAAACACCAATGAAGGTACCGAAGTTAAGATCCTTCATTAGTTTTGTCAACTATTATCAGCGCTTCGCTTCATTGCTGGATATTGTACGCAACTCCACTGACGGAGTTGCTGAAGGAACAGTCTCGGAAATGGTCGGACAAATGCGAGGTAGCATTCCAATACCTAAAGGCTGTTGTGTTGGAAGAACTGGTGCTCAAATTACTACACTAAGGGAAGTCCTTTTTGATCTATACAGATGCTTCAGACTTCGCTATTGGGGGAGTTCTTATGCAAGTGGGTGACCCGGTGGCCTACGAGAGTCGCAAGCTTAATGACACTGAGCGGCGATATCCAATGCATTAGAAGGAGATGACAGCGGTGGTCCACTGTTTACGAGTTTGGTGACACTACCTTCTTGGGGCACAATTCATGTTAAGAACGGACAACATCACATTAAGTTGCTTCCAAACTCAAAAGAAATTCTCCCAAATCATGTATGGTGGTAGGATTTCTTGGCTGAGTTGGACATGGTAAATGGAGTATAAGCCCAGAAAAGTAAGTGTCATGGCTGATGCATTGTGCCGAAAAGTGGAACCGGTGAATGCCATACAGTTGGAAGGTGGACAATTTGAAGTTTGAACCCTTGAAAGAGTGTCACTTCCTTTTGGGCTAGACATCTGGGCATTCATCGAACAATGGCTCTCATGGAAAGGCCCTTTTATTGGCCGAAGATGGGGATCGATGTGGAGGACTATGTTCGAACATGCTTTACTTGCCAACAAGATAAGGTAGAGTAGCGGAAGCCGGTGGGACTTTTGGAGTCGTTGACCGTACCAGAAAGGCCATGGGAGAGCATCTCCTTGGACTTCATATCAAGCTTGCCGCCAATAGGGGGCTCAAATCGATATCTGTGGTGGTCGATTAGTTTTTAAAGTTTGCAACATTCATTGTTGCACCCCTACATTGTTCAGTATAGGAGGTGGCCAAGTTGATAATGAAGAATGTGATGAAGTATTGGGGAGTCCTGCACAACATCATTAGTAATCGAGATGTATGGTTCTTGGGATGATTCTGGACTCAGCAATTCAAACTGCTGGGGTCCAAGTCATACTTCTCCACAGACCTTCACCACCAGACGGATGGCCAGATTGAAAGAATCAATTCGCTCTTGGAGCAATATCTCTGGCACTACACGAGTGCCAACCAGTGAAGCTGTTGGACGTAGTCCAATTCTCTCACAACTTGCAGCGGAGCTCTGCATCTAACAAGAGCCCCTTCGAGATTATTACGGGACAACAACTGTCGACTCCTCAGACCTTGGCTATTGGTTATATAGGGTGTAGCTCGTCATCATATCACTTCGTAAAGGAATGACATCGGAATGCAGATATTGCGCGAGCTTACTGGGAGAAGGCGGCCAAAAATATGAAGTGTGTTGACGGGAAGACGATCACAGAAGTTTAAAGTTGATGACTTGGTGTTGGTGAAGCTCCAACCAACATCACTCCAGTTCATTAGGCACAAAGTGCATAAAGAATTGGTACACAAGTATAAAGAGCCTTTCCCAATCGTTAGCATGGTAGGCGATGTCTCCTCCAAGTTGTAATTGTCGACATGGCTTAAAATTCACGTCGCCTTCCATGCAAGCAACTTGAAAGCCTACCACCCAGATCCACAAGATGCTTCTCTAAATGTTCCAACTTGACTATCCCCAACCAGAGCCTCCTACGAGAAGCGAGGTGAAACCATTTTAGCGGATTGCAAGATGAAGCTATCCAATGGAGCAGAGCAAATCGAGTACTTGGTGAAGTGGTGAAAGCTTCCCCGAACATCCCCGAACAATAGCCGGTTGGGAGCCTAAAGATGCCCTACAACACCAAGAAGCCATCGTCAAAGCCTACCAACAAGCGTCGACGAGGGTATCGACAGTTTAAGTGGAGCAGAATGTCACAAATGGTTGTCGCTCAATCGCAACATCTTCGCTCAGCGAACTGTTTGTCGCTTTTGCTTGCTTGTACAAATGTTTGGTAGCCTGTTTTGCCTTGATTTTATATGATTTTGCCTGAGAAATGTGACCGAAAATAGTCTGTAAACTATGTGGAACCAAAACTGCCCAAAACAACTTCGTTTTTGGGTCGTTTTCGAGTGCTGCAGCGATCGCTTTGAGCAGTGCAAAATGTCAGCTATCTCAGCACCCTGGAACCACCCGGGTGGCACAGGGTTGGATGGGGCTTCGGTTGTATGGTGGGTGTGAGCATTCATCACAAGTTGAACTTGTCGCGCGTCTGACACCTTAGGAACCGTCGTTTGTGGACTTGCGACTGTTCATACAACCCTCTAATGTCCTATTTCGTTCCTTTCTCTCTTTTCTCTTTTGCACTGAAGGTGTTCGACGAATTGCATGTAAAGTTTTCCTCTTTGCGAGATGTTGGGTTTTGTCCATTGCTTGCTTTCAAGCTAATCAACTTTTCTTTTGTAGGTCCTTTGGGACTAGCACGAGGTTGGAAGTGGGCTCACCCTTTGCGGATGAAAACGCTTAGGCGTTTCATGACTTAGGCAATCCTAACTAAGTCTGAAACATTGGGCAAGATTGCTTTACAACCTAGGCAATTCCAGCTTAGTCTTTAACTTTGCCGCAAGGGGGTCGTACAATTTAGGCAAATTCAGCTAAGTCCGTGACAATAAGCTCTGATTTTAGCCTCTCATCGTATTGTTTATTGTTTGTAGTATCATATATGGACCATATGCATGATTGGATATGCAACCACATTGCTTATGCATTATGTGATGACTGCCTGCTCGAGCAGTCTGTTTTTTTGGAAGACATTTGTATTACTGGACCAATAACCTGTGTCTGTCATATTAATTTTTGGTTGGTTAATGATGGTGTACTTCCATTAGCAAAAAGAAAATGTCAGTCTTGAATTTTTGAATATTACCTCAAAGTGTATGAATCCACTGTATACTTGTTCATTGTCAAAGCAAATCTTGTAGCTTTTTCAATCCAATTCCACTTTTACTATCTTGCACAATATCAATACTTACAATCTAAGGTTGTATATTGGCTAGGCAGTGAATCGTGGTTGATGTAAGTTTAACAAGAACATTATTCCTTAACAAGAACATTATTCTAGTGGACTGTAATGACATATTTTAAATAAAATTGAGTAACTTTTAGACTTTACAACAAAGAAGAAATTATCTGCTTTGCTGATCATTTTTTCTAATCTTTTCTCAAGAAATGTTTGTTTACTACTATATTTCTTTCTTTTGTGAAAGATGTCTTCGTTAAACTTTGTTTCTTGTGGCCTTCTTTAATTTGGAGCATTACAGGGACATCTGCTTGAACATAACCCAGAGGCTGCTGCTGCTACCATTCATATTCTCTACAAGGTTTGACCATCCCATTCCCTTGTGACATAGAATAAATTAGCTTAAGGGAATTGTATTACCCTTATAATGTATTCTAGCTTCAGGTTTACCCTGAGGAGAGTTACTGAGACATCTCATATCATCAATTACATGGACTGAAATAAAAATTGCATTCTCTAATGTGTTTCTGATCGATATTCTTTGGTAGATTTTTCCTGTAAAAAATACCCAATTCTATTGGTTAGTTTTTATTCAATGAAATCACCTGCTGATGAAATTACATTCTGTCTTTAGTTGTGATATGCTTGGTTGTGTGCATGTGACATTACAGCAGCTTTCTATTTTCTTATAGGTCAAGTCAGATATAATTGAAAGATAATATACCTGAATAAATCTTTTGACAAAAGATTGAAATTAGTTGATCGGAAATGTGTAAGGCCATAAATTTTTTTTAGGTTTAATCCTTTTCTTCGCAATTCATGTAAAACATGGTTCTTTTTAATGTAAATGATACCCCTTCACTGGTTCCATGACAGAACCTGCCAGATCTGAAGAAGCCACAAGTCATAGATGAACTGCAGAAACTAATTAGTCAATGGCCACGGGAGGTTATAAGGAAACAGAAGAAGGAAGTCAAACAGGTAAGTCTGAATTTATATGTATAGTAGTTATAGACATAAAGATCCTAGGTTTAGACTTCTGAAGGCAAGAATATTTTACCTTAGTAGACATCATACTATATGTTTTGATTGTATCTGCATTCCAATGTGATTAATATATGCAAGAGATTTTCATACTTTGTTTAATTTCTGAAAAATAAAATTCTACATTTTTTATATTGTAGTTACTTGTGTAATAATTGACTATTATGGATCAACATTCAATTTGTGAATTTTATACTTATGCTCTATGCTTGGAGTTCGGATGACCAAGCTCAAGGGTGAAATTCGGTCAGCTCAAATAACCCATCCAACTCGATATGAGTTTCACTTGGATTGGAGGGAGAGTTGCACTTAGAATTAGAAGTTGAGATGGACTTCGGTTGAAAGTCTAACCCTAGCTAGGAGTTACGGCAATAGCAACCCTAGCAACAGTCAACCATAGAAGAAGAGGAGATAAAACTTGAGGCAGGCAGTAACAACCTTCAACCTCAAAGAAGGGCACTTGAGTGAGAAAAGTTCGAGTCCTTTTGGTAGTTTTCATGTTTAGGTACTTCTTTTCAAGAACAAAATAGATTATATTCCCTTTTGCATGATTGTATCCCCATTAAATGGGGAAAATCATAGATTAGAAGCTTATCCTTATTTCTTACCATTTTCTTTTAAAATTATAAAAATACCCCTACTTGTTTTGCCTTTGGGAGTAATGCTCCATGTCTTACTCCACTCATGCACACGTGGTGCATGTGTGTTGATTGGTGGGCATTTTACCCATGACACACTCGTAGACTTTCACATGGCAACCCCTGATTGGCCAAAAACTTGTTAATAGACCTCTTTTCACAGCCTTGCACATGGTCCAACTCTATTGTTTTTTAGCCTCTTTTTCAAGGTGCATCTCTCATTCTTCCATTGTTATTTGTTCTACTAGTACTAGAGTGTCCTTTCCTATTTTCCATGATGTGCACGTAGGAGAATCTACAACCTAGCTGTATTTTGGATGGTTTTCGAAACAAATGCTAACACGAGGCAGAGGGAATACAATTAGGACAGCAATCACGTGCTCTGGGTTTCGTCTTCTAAATTCTATTTCGTTTTATAACATTTACCTGCTTTTGTTATAAGTGGATGTCAGATATTATTAATCCTGTTCAAACAGGAAGGAAGTAGGAGATGGAGGGAAGCCCTTTGGTTGACCTGAATTAGTTCGCTAATTTGAAACAGTGGAGAAAATTAAAAAAAATGAAGATGAATCAAATTGATAAAAATAAATTGGTGAGAACTTTTACGTAGTAAATTCCACTTGAATATTTACCTCCTTTCAAGTGTTCTTTTACAAATCTTTAATGGATCATAGAAAGAGAAGAAAGAGATTAAAATACATTCTAAAAAGACATTCTAGAGTCAATAATTGTATTAATATCAATTTTTTTTCCTTGTTGAATCCATTCTTGATGGTAGTCCCCTTGTCCTAGTTGAATTTGGACTAGCAACCTTAGAGAATTGCTATGGCATGGGGAGGTGCATAGTCTCATCTAACAAATGGTCTGATCCAACCAGTGATTGCAAAGGGCTCGCCTAAGCACTTGGGCGAGGCGAGGGGAGGCCCGAGGTGTCACTCATTCACCAGGCGGCGCGCTTCGAAGAGGCACCGCTTGCTCGCTGGCTAATGCCGCGTGCTCGCTCGCTCGAGCTCAGGCGTTGGGCCCTTCGGCGAGCGCTCCATGCGATCGAACCAGGCTTTTACATTGGTTTGGTTGCATTCGTGTTAGTTGGTTCAATCAAACCAACTAACGAGTGACATTCTTTCGCAACCCTAATCTCACTCACGAATCAGGATTATGTCGTCGACATCTCACATTCCGCCTCTTTAACTACTTCTTTTGTCGTTGCTGCGGTGACATTGAATCCATTCTTGATGGTAGTCATTTTGTCCTAGTTGAATTAGGACTAGCAACCTTAGAGAATTGTTATGGCATGGGGAGGTGCATAGTCTCATCCAACTAGTGATTGCAAAAGGCGCTCGCCTAAGCACTTGGGCGAGGTGAGGGGAGGCCCGAGGCGTCACTCATTCACCAGGCGGTGCGCTTCGAAGAGGCACGGCTTGCTTCCTGGCTGACGCTGTGTGCTCGCTCGCCCGAGCTCAGGCGTTGGGCCCTTCGGCGAGTGCTCCATGCGATCGAACCAGGCTTTTATATTGGTCTGGTAGCATTCGCGTTAGTTGGTTCAATCAAACCAACTAACCAGTGACATTCTTTCGCAACCCTAATCTCACTCATGAATCAGGATTATGTTGTCGACATCTCACAGCTGCTGTTGCCTCTTTCACTTCCGTTGCTGCAGTGACATTGAATCCATTCTTGATGGTAGTCCCCTTGTCCTAGTTGAATTCGGACTAGCAACCTTAGAGAATTGCTATGGCATGGGGAGGTGCATAGTCTCATCAAACAAATGGTCTCATCCAACCAGTGATTGCAAAAGGCGCTCGCCTAAGCACTTGGGCGAGGCAAGGGGAGGCCCGAGGTGTCACTCATTCACCAGGCGGCGCGTTTCGAAGAGGCACCACTTGCTCGTTGGCTAATGCCGCGTGCTCGCTCGCCCGAGCTCAAATGTGGGCCCTTCGGCGAGCGCTCCATGCGATCGAACCAGGCTTTTACATTGGTTTGGTTGCATTCGCGTTAGTTGGTTCAATCAAACCAACTAACGAGTGACATTCTTTCGCAACCCTAATCTCACTCACGAATCAGGATTATGTCGTCGACATCTCACAGCTGCTGCTGCCTCTTTCACTACCATTTGCTGCTGCCGTTGTAGTGACATTGAATCCATTCTTGATGGTAGTCCCCTTGTCCTAGTTGAATTAGGACTAGCAACCTTAGAGAATGGCTATGGCATGGGGAGGTGCATAGTCTCATCTAACAAATGGTCTTATCCAAAGGCGCTCGCCTAAGCACTTGGGCGAGGCGAGGGGAGGCCTGAGGCGTCACTCATTCACCAGGCGGCGCACTTCGAAGAGGCACAGCTTGCTTCGCTGTGTTCGCTCGAGCTCGTTGGGCCCTTGGCTCCATGCGATCGAACCAGCTTTTACATGTTGCAGTTCGCGTTAGTTGGTTCAATCGAACCAACTAACGAGTGACATTCTTCGCAACCCTAATCTCACTCGTGATGGTCCCTCTCGTTGCTATTCGGTGACATTGAATCTATTCTTGGTAGTCCCTTGTCCTAGTTGAATTCGGACTAGCAACCTTAGAGAATTGCTATGGCATGGGAGGTGCATAGTCTCATCTAACAAATGGTCTCATCCAACCGGTGATTGCAAAGACGCCGCCTAAGCACTTGGGCGAGGCGAGGAGGCAGGCCACTAACGAGTGACATTCTTCGCAACCCTAATCTCACTCACGAATCGATTATGTCGACATCTCACGATTCTTTGCCTCTTTCACTTCTTCTTGTTTCTCTTTGTCGCCGCCTGCTGGTTGCTTTCGTAGCGGTCATTGCAGTTGTTGGTCTTTGTCGCCATCGTTACAGTCATTGCTCTTCACCGTTGTTGTTGTTGCTCTTTGCTTTGTCGTTGTTCTCGCTCTCGGTCAGGTTAGCTCTTCGTCTCATCTCTATTATGATGTTGATAACGATATCTTAATAGTATATTAACACTTAATAATATATTATTAACTAATTATTAATAGTATATTGTTAATAGTATAATAGTATATTGTATATTAAGTATTAATAGTATATTGTTAACTTATTGTTAACTGTATACTGTTAATAATATACTAATAACAATATTTTTTATTTATTAGATTAATAATATATTATTTTGATTTTAAATTTTAATAATATTAATTCTTATTTATTTGAAATGGCAAGTGTATAGAGCAACTCAATAGATTCTCTAATGACATCAAAGTAGGATCTTGCATGGAAGTGATTTTGATGATTTATTTGAAAATGACGATAATAATGTTTATGATGAGTGATTTTGATATAAAACTTTATTGTTTTGAATTTTGAGACTTTTGTTAATGTGACATTATGACTTTGAAGTTTGTACTTTAGATTTTCTTAATTAAATATCATATTTCTATTTAAATAATTATATTTATTAATTATATTATATATATTTTTTATATTTTAACGCATCGCTTTGCTCGGGTGAGTGCCTGACGCCTCGAGCGTTTTGGGACCTTGGCGCCTAGTGCTTTTTAAATCATTGCATTCAACAAATGTATCTTTTTTTCATTATTTTTTCAGATAATTTATATATTTTAAATGTCTTATGCCAATATAACAAGGGGATGTCTACTATAATCTCTTAATATTTTTTAGATAATTGTATGCATTTTAAATCTTATGCCAATATAGCAAGATGTCTATTGAAAATCTTTTTTGCTATTTACAACCTCATTTTAAGAATTATAATATTCTTAAGATAGCTTATGTAAATGGACATAGATGCCCTCATAATCTTCCCCCTTTTCCTTATTCATCTCCTAATAGCAAGCGACATCAGATGGATGTAAATACCTTTATTAACTTCTCGTTTTTCTCCTTCTAATCACAAGCGATGACCGGTGCCGTCGACGATGTCGTACGATGGAGTGGCAGAAAGTGATTTAGTGCAATTTGGGTTCCAACAGATTAAATAAGGGGTTATGAGTATATGGATTTTACTAGTAATTATTTTAGTATTTTTGTAGGGTGTTGCCAATAATATGTGGGTTGCCAAAAGTAAGCTTCTATGAGAATTGTCAATAAGATAAAAACTAAATTACGTTTTGCCAAGTCATGGTCTAAATAGTAGTTGATTCTATAAGTCAAACAAAAGCTTAACTATTTTTAAAATTATTTTCTAAAAAAGGATGTAAAAGTAAAATTTCTTTTTAAAATTTTAAAACATATAAAATAATTGATGTGATAAACTATTTTGGTACTCTTCTTTTCAGCAAAAAATTTTCATGAAATTGTATTCTTTTATATATATATGTTACTACTTATTTGTTATGAAAAAATAACTCACTTTATTCTGCAAGAATATGTACTTATTGCTGTTAAACACGAGAACCGGTCCAATCTTTTCTTAGCGTTAGTGGACCCAACATTAACCATTGCACAACCCAAATCCATCACATTAAACCTTAAAGGAGCTCTACACCTATGATTCTTATAGAAGAGACAATGATCTCAACATAAAGAGCTTTTTCACCGCTTTTCGTTATACCATTTCTTAAATCTCTCTTGGTGCTGTCGTCAAATCATCTCTGTTCACAAACACCCGATGCCTTTCAAGGGTGCTTAGTGGAATCCTAGTTCTATGCTTATACCGTGTATTTTTGCCTTTGATGTCATTCACGTCGATAGCCCCCTCGCCTCAGGGAAGTGGTAGCATCCTTAAAGTTTCTCCCTCCGACCCATTTTCCCTTTTGGTAATCTCTCTAATCTTTATATGTGTTTGATCTGTTTGTTTGTTCTTAGTCCCTTTCGATAATTTATTAAGTTTGTGCTAGAGTTTGTTTTTTTTATGATTTTTGTTGGAGTCCTTTTGTTAATTGCAAAAGAAAAGAAGGCTTCTGAAATTTCTTTTGGAGACTTTTTTAGGGTAATATGTACAAGGTTTTTGGGATGCACTCTTAGGCGATTTTTCATAGAATTTTTGTTTCTTATAGCATTTTTAAATTGAATATTACATTTAATGGTCCATTCTATAATCAATCAGGTTCTTGATGGATTTCATTTATTTATTATATTGGTCAAGCAAAAAATACCTTATATAATCCCATAAACTTGATTAATTGTTCAAGGGTTCTTCAAATGTAGAAACCTTGTATCTTCAGTTAACTAATTATCCTTAAGAAATCTCATAAGTGTATATATATTTTTTGTGTCTAATATAATAAACAAATGAACTCCACTAAGAATTTGATTAGTTATTGAGGGAATCTTCAAATGTAATATTTTTTAAAACAGTAATGTTACAAGAACCAAAAGAATTCATGAAGAATCACCGAAGTATGCTTCTTAGCAAGGTCGGCGTTTTCGAATCCTACCGCTTAGTATGGACGATACGTTCCGTTCCGCCCGCTGATCGATACATGGACCACCCACTATCGGGCGGTACCAACGATTGGGGCTGTTTTGCCCCGTTACCACTCGAAATCGGTCTGTAATGGTCGATTTCTTCCATCGTTGTCCACTATCGGGTGGTAATGGTCGATTTCCATTGTTGCCAATCGTTGTCGGGGCGGTATCAGCCAAGGAAGAAAGAAGATTGAGGGAGAAGAAAAGGGAGAACTTGGAGATCGGATGTTGCTCTCCCGATCTCGATCCGTCGCCCACGGGCTTCTCGGCGCTTCGCAGGGAGAATCATGGGGAGAAGGAACGATGCGCGAGCTTCTTGTTGAGATTTCGCAGGGAGAAGAAACGTCTCCTCGCGTGGGGAGAAGAAACGTCTCCCCACGTTTTGTCTGTTGCTTCGTTCCTCCATCATGCATCATTAATTGCCCTTTTCCTTCACCTTACACCGTCGACTATGATCATCCTTCGCTATATGCTGTTGGTTGCGCTCTTCCTTGGACTTGTGCCGTCGATCACAACCTTCCTTCGTCGGATGTCGTTGCCATGTGATGCTTTGTTTATCTGCCATATAGCGTTGTTTGTTCTCTCCATTGTCTTAGGCCACAAGGTGCCTTCTTCCACTCTACGCACCACCTAGCATGCAAACCCTACCTGTCTCGGAGATCATAACCTCCCTTCATTGTATGCTGGTGCCTTCCTCCGTCAAGGTGCCATCTTCCATGAATTGGTGACTAACATCTTCTCCAACGTATCCTCTTTCTCCTTACGTCGATTAATAGTTACTTGAGCACTTTGTTAAATTATTAAGAACTTATGATCTCTGCAAATGATTAAATGATTGGGCCCTTTGTTAGAACAAACACCAAGGTTTGCAATTTTGACTTATATCGCCCGGTACGGGCGGTACATGCCGGTCCACCAAGTTATCGATGCGGATCGCCCGCTACCGGGTGGTTCCGTCAAAATCGACGATCGATTTCGGTCATCGGCGGCGGATTGAAGAAGAAATCGATCGACGACGGTCTATTGAGAGAGAGAAAAAGGGAATCAGAGGAAATGAAAAAAAAAAGAGGTGAAGAAAGAATACCTCGCCCGTGCGTCGTCCTCGCCGCCCTCGCCGCCCGCGGTCACCTACGCACCATCGCCGCTCGGGTCGCTGCCGATCGCCGCTGTGGGTCGTTGTCTCTGTGGGGAGACATCGAGGCGTCACCCCTTTTCTTTTTAAATATTTTAATATTTTAATATTATATTATATAATATTATATTATATTATATAATATAATATTATGTTTTAATGGTGGTATGCACATACATTCTGAGTCTGTATATGCAGACAATATGTAATTAAGTGAAACAACGCCATGTCAGTACTTTCTATGACCCTGTTACATGGAAATAAACTTAATATAAGCATCCTACTAGGACAAACAACACCTTATAGTTGCAGCATTTGCATACTATAAATGTTTTTTTAATGTATTTGACCTTTTTGGTTTGATCTTTTTTATATTTTTGGAATAATGACAAGTATAGAGAATAACTCAGAATAATCATCAGCAAAAAAAACTCTAGAAATGATCTAAGTTGAAAAATACTATCTAAAGGAGCCTAAAGATCCTAATGTCGTGACATAATTTTTGTTGGAAAACTAATTGAGGTGACATTTACAACATCAAGTAGGAGACTTCAAGAATGCATCAACATTCAAAGGTGCCTGCCCAATGTAAAACAACATTTATAAACTGATATGAAGGATAGATAGATACAAAGGACTAAATCTTATGGTATTTTATCATGATATTCAAAATCTTAAGGATGATGTTGAAGAGAGAAATGATTTACAAGATGTTAATGCTAGTTGGGAAAAAGTATCTGACAATAGAGGAGCCTTTGTCAGCATGAACCTTTGTCAACATGGTTTACAAGATGTACCTTTTAACAAATGGCGAACCTTTGTTAACATGAATGAAATGAGATGTAGAGTGGTTTCTGATCTCAATTTTGTGAATTCATGGAAAATACAGATTTTACATAATCTTTCTTCATCTGTATTTATTTGAGCACATTATTAGGTTCCACATTATCCTAAAATCCGATAATGATACTTGGATTTGGACTGCCCATTCCCATGGGAAGGACCAGTTCTAGAGTTTTTATCAGTTTCAATGAGATTTTGAGGGACTATAGGGGAGCATTGAAGTTTTGCCTGAGAATTATTATGAAAATGACAGCTTGAGATGCCAATTATGCCAGCTGGTACAGGTACTCGTGAGGACTCGCTCTGAATGAGGTGGGGATGGGGGGGCATTTTCTATTACCTTTGTGGAATGGGGCGAGTATTGGTAGAACACTTTCCATCCTTCTCGCCACATTTTTATTATTATATTATATATAATATTTATTAATAATAATATAAATTTAAATATACATAACCGCTATAAATTTTATAGTGGTTATAACCCAAATACCTATAATTCCATCATTCCAACATTAAATTTATAGTGGTTATGAACCAAATACCTATAATTCTAGCAGTCCAACATTAACCACTAAACCGATCTTGTATTTAATTTTTAATACATTTAAAAATTTTATAAACAAAACAATAGAAAAAGTAAGTAAAATATTCCCTGTCTTGTGTTCATAAACCAATCTTGTGTTTTATTTTTTCTAGAATGAAATGGATTGATTAGGAGAATACGGACGACTTGTGGGTTTTCCGCCCCAACCTCATCTAAATGGAGAATGGAGTGGGGATGAGGGATGGGGGATGAGACGGGGGAAGCAGTTCAAGGTGATGCATTGCTATCGAAGCTCTTATCCTACCTGCCATGCTAATATTGATTCTTATGATAATTTCTTTTTTTTTTAATGTTAGCTTTCTTGCTCATTATGGAGTCTTATTTTTAAAGCTGAATCTATCATTTAAATTTGCTCTGGCTGATGTGGGAAAACTCATTTAAGATCTTATGAGTTTTAAGATACATTATTATATTTTTATTTAAGTTAATAAATAATCCCTTATTTGAATGAAGTGCACTTAATTGGCAATGATGAACTTCACATCAGCTACAACAAAAACTACAATAAAATTATATGTTTAATAGTTCCAAGGTTACATGTTTATCTAGCAGACAACTGTACTTGATGTTTATCCAGCAAATAGGGAAGAGGAAGGGAAGACAGGAGAGACGGGAGGAGAGGAGAGAACAGGAAAGGGAAGGTTAGAAGAATCAAGAGGAATAGAAGAGATGGGAGAAGAGGGCAGGAGAAGAAAGGAGATAAACGGGCAGAGAGGGTAGGAGAGAAGAGATGGTTGGAGAAAGGAGATGGAAGAGCGGGTATGCGAGGGGAGGAGAACCAATGCTTTCAGGCAGAGAGGAAGTGACCATCAGCAATGCTGAACAGTTAGCACGGCAGCACCCTCTCAATGCTAGCAGCAGCAGTCTAGGGCTGTCTCCTTGCCTCTTCTACTCTGCCAAGATCACACACCGTTGAACGATCCATGAGGCAACACCCTCTTGTCGGAAGTGAGTAGCGGTCTAGGGCTTAGTCCCTTGTCCAAGGCTCACATGTGGCTTTGAGGTGAGTTTTTTTCCCCTTTTATATAAAGCCAACTGAGTTGAGTCGGTAAACTCGAGTTGACTCATCTGAGTCAACCGATCGTCCTGAGCCAACTCATGAGTTGGGCTGGGCCAGTTCCACCATTTGTATGCTTCAGTGAGTGGCTCGACTTGCCAGGCGTGATCTGGATTGTAAGATCGCACGATCCTATAGCCCAGATCCCAAGTTTAACAGCCTGGTCTCCACTGGCATGGACAATGCAGACTCAGGAGACATCATAAGAAATACACAACGAAATATTGGCAGCTGCTGGATGTGCAGAGAGGGACTAGCAGGAGCAAAAACAGGAGGGCTTTTGTCGGATGCCCTAAGGCTTATAAATATTTGTGATATAAGGAACTTATGTAAGGGAGGAATTTCTTTTGCAAAAGTTTGCCAATTTGACAAAAACAAGTATGTTGTTTAACCATTCAGCAGTTGCTAGTTGAATGATTTTGTTGGTTCCGAGAGAAAAAAAAAACCCAAGAATCTTGTCCTACATCATGGTGTCATTTTCTTGTCGATACAATGCATGCTGCCTTATGCAGTTCAAGGCAGCTTATTTAAAACCCTGATATGGAAGTTCACATTAATTTATTAGGTATTTTCTGGTCACCGAATGCTTTTGATGGTCCCTCCTAATCAATTATCCTTCTTAAATCCATGATAAACATGTAGGGGTCAAAAGCTGGTGGATTTTGGGTCCTAGAAGAGGGGGGAAAAGAAAAAACTCGGCATAGATGATCCTTCACATTCGTTAACAACTCATTATCTTTGACTTAAAATAGGGAAAAACTATAATATTTTTAGGAGAATGCTAAGAGTCTATTGATGCTGGTCATAAAGTATGTAGTTATAAGTTAAATGTAATTAAATTTCTTGTTCATGATATTTGATCATGTAGGCCCTATAGACTAGCAGCTACAGATTAGTCATCATCAAAATATGGTACACCATACAAAAATTTAGGTTGATTTATGTTGTTTTTGCTGCTACCTTAATTTCAACTTATGGCTAAACCTTGACAAGGACTATGCACTAGGTTTTACGACTCTAGGCCTGGACAGGGAACTTTGTTAGAAGTATGATTAGCAGTTTGGCACATCATTGCAATCAATGAAATGCTGATAAAAACAGACCAGATACAGGAAAATTTTCTTGAACTTTCACAATACTTTGTCCTATGTTGTCTTCTTGTTGAACCAGTTTTCATCTCTGATATTGAAAGTCTCCCTGCTTATTTGGCTAATGTCAGTGCTCTGTAACATATTTTAATCTATTGTGCTGACTTGTATTTTGTATAGCCTTCAAGTACTATCCACCTGAGTGCTGATGATTTGATGATTTTCTTGTTTTTGCTTGCGCTGAATAGGCATTAGTTGAAGCGCTGAAAAAGGATATCCCTGCCATGGTCAGTTCTTTGTTAAACATGGGGCTTGACGTTACTATGGACCTAAAAGAACACAGCAAACCAGAAGCATGAAATCCAGAGAAGAGGATTTTGCGTGTCACCTTGTTTTGAAATTATCCAAATTTTTTTGTTATAGTCCACCTGGAAATTATCCAAATATTTTTTGTGTTATTCACCTTGGTGTTTGGTACCAACAAGCAAATCCATACTGACTATTTTGATCAAAAGAATGTTCATCACAGTTTCTTTGTCAGAGATAACAAGTATAGTTTTGTCCATGAGAGTTGTGCTCTTATCTCCCACAAACTGTTCAAACAACGAATTGAATTGGAATTTAAGAATCATCAAATATTAATGTGGTTTGTGTTCGATTTAGTAAATGAGCAACAAGCTCAATCATTCATTAATCTTTGATGCTGGAGAACTTTGTTTTGTATTCATCTTCCACTAACATTTCGAATTTATCTTGGTTACTCGAGATTTCATATGGTAAAATAGATCCAAAATGGTTACTAAACCCAAGAATCTGGGTGGCCTTTGGATTCATCTAAATATGCTGCTGTTGGGAATTAAAAATTGTTAAAACGTACTGGGGAATATCTAAGATCTCGGCATGTTAGGTTTCTGCATGCACGCTAGGTCTCGACGGTTGTATTTTTTTTTTTTTCAATGTCAACTCATGTCCAGTACCAAATTGAAGTAGATATAATGACGACTGTGGTGTACGTTCAGTACTATGTTGAAGTAGATATAATGACAACTGTTGTGTTGCATGCATTCTAGGTCTCAATGGTTGTATATATTTCTTTTTCAATTTCAACTCATGTCCAGTACAAAGTTGAAGTGGATATAATGACGACTGTGTTGCATGCATTCTAGGTCTCAATGGTTGTATTTCGTTTTTCAATTTCGACTCATGTACAGTAACAACTTGAAATAGATATAATGACAATGATTGTATTCCATGCAAGTTAGGTCTCAAAGGTGGTATTTCTTTTTCCAATTTCGACATACAAAGTTCAAGCAAATATAACGACAATTGCGTGCACGGTCTCAATGGTTAAGTTTCTTTTCCCAATTTCGATTCATGTACAGTAACAAGTTGAAGTAAGTAGATATAAGGATAAAGGTTGTGTTGCATGCAGGTTAGGTCTCAATGGTTGTATTTCTTTTTTCAATTTTAACTCGTGTCCAGTACAAAGTTGAAGTAGATATAATGACAACGGCTGTGTTGCATGCATTCTAGGTCTCAATGGTTGTATTTCGTTTTCTGATTTAGACTCATGTTCAGTACCAAGTTGAAGTAGATATAATGACAACGATAGTGTTGCATGCATGTTAGGTCTCAATGGTTGCATTTCTTTTTCCAATTTCAACTCATATCTAAAACCAAGTTGAAGTAGATATAATGACAATGACTGTGTTTTATGTCTAGTACCAGGTTGAAGTAGATATAATGACAACGACTATGTTGCATGCATGCTAGGTCTCAATAGTTGCATTTCTTTTTCCAATTTCTACTTATGTCCAATAACAAGCTGAAGTAGACATAACGACAGCTTGTATTGCATGCATCTCAATAGTTATATTTCTTTTTCCAATTTCGACTCATGTCTACTACAAAGTTGAAGTATATATAATGACAACATTTGTGTTGCATGCATGCTAGGTCTCAATGGTGTATTATTTTTTCCAATTTCCACTTATATCCAGTAACAAGTTGAAGTAGATATAATGACAATGATTATTTTGCATGAATGCTAGTCTCAATGGTTGTATTTCTTTTTTAGAATTTCGACTCATGTCCAGTATAAAGTTGAAGTAGATATAATGACAACGACTATGTGCGTGCATGCTAGGTCTCAATGGTTTTATTTCTTTTTACAATTTCGACTCGCATCTAGTAACAAGTTGAAGTAGATATAATGACAACGACTATATTGCATGCATGCTGTCTTAATCGTTGTATTTCTTTTTTCAATTTTAACTCATGTCCAATCTAAAGTTGAAGTACAACATTTGTATTGCATGCATTCTAGGTCTCAATGACTATAAGACTCACTGTAAGAATGATGGAGACTATCAGATTGATAGGAGTTAGGTCACTATTTAACTTGATGGTCCTTATGGTTGTAAGCAATGTGTTGTAGTTAGGGATTGAGTCCTAGTTGAGTTTGATTTGGAAGGCATCCAAATCAACTCATTGTGAGGCAACCGGGTCCACAAAGGGGTTGATTTAGCTCAAGTCAAGCTCAATTAGTTGACTTGAGAATTGGTCAACAAAAGGTACAGGTTGGGATTGGAAAAATGAAGGGAACCACTTTTCCAAGGTTCTCGACGATTGTACTACTCAGGTCGGCGATTGTACCACCGTCGCCTAGTATTCCTGGCTGCTTTTGGCGGGGGCGCCGTTGGCACCGGTGGTGGTACTGCCTATACCCAGTTTTTTCGGGTGTGTTTGAATTTTAGCTCCATTCTTCTGAAGCCAATTAGTGTCTATAAATACTCCAAGTTTTCTTACATTTAGCACAAGTATTCACATAAGTTATTGGACAAAAATGTGTAAGATAAGTGTGTGCTAAAAAAGTGTATAAGGAAAAAAAAAGAGGGAAGGGAGTGAGCTAAGTGTTGTATTCTTGTAAAGAGTCTCCCTTGTCAGTTGAAAGTTTGTAAGAGTTTGGTCTTCACCCAAAGAAGATTGATAGTGGATACTGGTGGACCTTAGAGAAGAGGACTTGGGAGGGGACGTAGGCTAGGTTGAGGTCAAACCACTATAAATCTGTGAGCATTTCTCTACTTTGTTCATTTTGATTATACATGTTCTTATACAGAGCTTTCTTTTAGCATAATTATAATTTAGCTTCATTTAATAGCTTATTGCCACTTACTAAATGAAATGCTTTCGATTTCTAATTTTGATTCTTACGAAAATTTTTCCTTAAATCGTGATTTTTTACACTTGCACTAATTCATCCCCCCTCCTCTTAGTGTCAAATGATCCTAACAATTGATATCAGAGCAAGATACTTACTCACTGGATTACCACCCACTTGAGTAAATGACTTTGTTTGGCATGAATGAGGGACATTTTATTTCACGTCCTTCAATGTTCAATGGGACGGATTACACGTATTGTACAATAAGGATGCATATTTTTCTCATTTATATGGATTTTGATTTGTGGCACATTATTGAAAATGGCTTTGAAAAATCTTCCAAACTAATGAATGACTTGGATCGCGAGAATTTTCGTTGAATGCAAAGGCTATGATGTCTTATTTTGTGCTCTTGACAAAAACGAATTTAATCGTATTTTCGTTTATGACTCCGTTTTTGATATTTGACATACACTAGAAATCACACACGAAGATACTAGTAGTTACAGATTTACATTTTTAGTTCATAGTTATGAATTGCTTAGAATGAAACCAAGTGAGTCCATTAGAGACATGTACACCTGTTTCACGAATGTCATCAATGGCCTTAAAGCACTTAGAAAATATTTTTCAAATTTTAAACTTATGAGTAAAATTTTAATATCTTTATCTTAAAATTGGGATCATAAAATAACTACTATATAAAAAGCCAAAGATTTAAGTAACTTGCTTCTCAAAGAACTTATTGTCTCACTCATGATATATGAACTGAATTGTAAAGCTCATGATGAGCTTGATGAACTCTTTCCAAAGAACAGGAATGATGTAACACTAAGAACAGTAAATAACTCATCGAGTAAAACATCGAGTGATGAGGACCATGATATTGCACTATTATCAAGAAAATTTAAAAAATTTATGGAAAAAATAAAAATTATAAAAATAAAAATGAATTTAAAAAGGACAATGCCATATGCTTTGAATGTAAAAAATCGGGACAATTAAAAAATGAATGTCCGTAATTGAAGAAGAAGGCATCCCATGAATAAAGCTCTTTTGACAACTTGTGATGACTCAAGCTCTTCGGATGAAGAGGATCACTTCAAAGAAGAAGTTGCTAACTATGCTCTAATGACGATCCAAGATGAGATTAGTGATTCTTTAAGCATTTTCCTCACCAAGTTATTAAATATGTTTCATGAATTGTTTAATGAATTTACAAAAATCTTATAAGTTGCTTAAGAATGAAGTGATCTATTAGTTATAAGTTGCTTAAGAATGAACATGATTTGTTAGTTAGTAGACTTGTTGAAATACATGATTCATTAGTATCACACAATCCTTATTCTAAATGTGAAATATTTGATTGTTAAAGAAGAAAATATCATGTTAAAACAAACCTTAAAAAAATTTGAAATAGGGAATAAATCCCTTAATATGATTATTGCTAATAATGATCATATTTATAAAAGAAATTGTATAGGTTTTGTGGGTAATACCCAACAAAAGCCAACTACCTTCGTTAAAGGACCTACTCTAAACTTGCCATCAAAAATAAAATGCAACATTTGTGGTAGATTAGGACATAAATTTAATAAATATTTATTTCAAAATTATGGTACTCACAAATTGGTTTGGGTTCCCAAAGGAACTACAAACAACCAAAAACCATTAGAAAAGAAAGATAAAGTTCTTTATGAAGGATCCAATGTAAAATGAATACCTAAATTTAAACCATCTTTCTTGTAGGTTTATTTTCAAACTAAAGCTAGGAGCACCAAATGGTACCTTGATAGTAGATGCTCAAGGTAAATGACTAGAGATCCAACTTATTTTTTTAAGCTCACTAGCTTAAGTGAAGGAGTTGTCACATTCAGAGACAACAATAAGGGTAAAATCATTGGAAAATGAACCATATGTAACACATCAAACCTTTTGATTGAAGATATATTGTTAGTTGATGGTTTGAAACATAATTTGTTTAGCATTAGCCAATTATATGACAAAAATTATGTGGTTAAACTTCAACCTAATATATGTATAATTTAATTACCACACAAAAATAAATCTTTGATTGCCTTAAGAAATAAGAATGTGTATACCATAGATATTAAAAAGTATTGTGATGAAACTTGCTTTTTGGCCTTGAATGATAATACTTGAATTTGGCATAAAAGAAGACTAGGTCATGCTAGCATGAAACTTCTAAACCAAATTTCAACTAAAGATTTAGTAAGAGGATTACCTAGCTTAAAATTTATCAAAGATAAAGTATGTGATACTTGTCAATTAGGAGAACAAATAAAGAGTAGCTTTAAGCAAAAAATAAAAATAAAATCAAATAAGCACATCTAGGCCACTTCAATTGATCCACATGAATTTATTTGGACCAATTGACATTACAAGTTTAGGTGAAAGCAAATATGAATTTGTTATAGTAAATGATTATAGTAGATATACTTGGACTTATTTCTTGACATACAAAAGTGATATATTTAAATATTTTATAAAATTTTATAAAATTATTCAAAATGAAACGTGATTTATGATTTCATCAATTCGTAGTGATCATGGTGGTGAATTTTAAAACAATGACTTTCAAAATTTTTGTGAGTCAAATTGGTACATCCATAATTTCTCTACTCCAAGAAATTCACAACAAAATGGAGTAGTAGAAAGAAAAAAATAAGAGTTTATAAGAAATGACTATAACCATGTTAAATGAACATAGCCTAGCAAATATTTTTGGACCGAAGCCATTAATACGACATGCTATGTATTAAATAGGGTTCTTGTAAGACCATTACTCACTAAAGCTCCTTATGAATTATGGAATAATAAAAAACTTAATATTTCTTATTTTAAAATATTTAGTTGTAAATATTTTATTTTAAATAAAAATGATGCCTTAGGAAAATTTGATGCAAAATCTGATGAAAGAATTTTTCTAGCTTATTCTTCTATTTCAAAAGCTTATCGTGTATTTAATTAAAGAACTTTAGTAATTGAAGAATCTATTCATCAAAAAGTGTTCGTTCTTCTTTTAAAATTTTTTATGCTAACACCGCATTTCTTTCTCAAGTTGAACCAAAATACATTGATGAAGCCCCAATTGATGACTCTTGGGTTATCACAATGTATGAAGAATTAAATCAATTTGAGAGGAAAGAGGTATGAGAGCTTATTCTTAGACCTAATGGTCGTTTAGTGATTGGTACTAAATGGGTCTTTAGAAATAAGCAAGATGAAAATGGTGTTATGGTTAGAAACAATGCTATATTAGTGGCCAAAGGTTTCAACAAAGAAGAAGGAATCAATTATGAAGAAATCTTCGATTCGGTGGCTAGACTTGAAGCCATAATGATGCTCCTTGCCTTTGCATCTTTTCAAGATTTTAAGTTGTTTCAAATGGATGTTAAAAGTGATTTTCTAAATGGTTTAATTTCCGAAGAAGTATATGTTGAACAACCTCTGGTTTTAAAAATAGTCATATTCTTAATCATGTTTTCAAACTTTCTAAAGCTCTTTATAGATTAAAACAAGGCCCTTAGGCTTGGTATGAAAGACTTAATTGTTTCTTTATTTCAAATGATTTTTTGAAAGGTAATGTTGATACCACATTATTTTTTAAGTATTTTAAAAATAATTTTCTTGTTATTCAAATTTATGTTGATGATATCATTTTTGGTTTAATAAATGAATCCATATGTGAATCCATTGCCAAAAGTATGAGACAAGAATTTAAAATGAGTGTAATGGCTGAGTTAACCCATTTCTTAGGATTACAAATAAAATAATTAAATGATGGTATATTTATTAGTCAAATTAAATACATCTTAGACTTATTAAAATATTTTAGTATAGAAAATGTTAAAGCTATAAACACTCTCATGAGCACATCTACAAAGTTAGACTTAGACAATGAAAGAGAAAATTTTGATAAAAAAACTTATAGAGAAATGATAGATAGTTTGTTATACTTAAATGGTGTTAGACCGGGTATCATGTTTAGTGTTGGATTGTATGCAAGGTTTCAATCCAATCCTAAGCTTTCTCACCTTAAAGTAGTTAGAAGAATATTTAAATATTTAAAAATAACTTCTAACTTAAGATTATAGTATCCGAAATGTAAAAACTTTAATTTACTTGCTTATGTGGATGCCGATTTTGGTGGTTGTAGAATAGATAGAAAAAGTACTATTAGGACATGTTAATTTTGATGCCATGCACTTATTTCTTAGTCTTCCAAGAAATAAAATTTGATTGTATTATCTATTGTTGAAGCTGAATATATTGCAGCTAGTGCATATTGTACCCAAGTTATTTGGATGAAAAACACCATAGAAGATTATGAAATTTAATTAAAAAATATTCCTATTAAACGTGACAACACAAGTGCCATATGCTTGACCAAAAATCTCATTCAACACTTAAGAACTACTTAAGAACTAGGCATATTGATATTATACATCATTTTATTAGGGATCATATCAATAGTCAAGACATTTCTTTAGAATTTATTGACACTAAACATTAATTAATAGATATTTTTATAAAACCATTAAATGAAGAGCAATTCGATTTTATTAGAAGAGAGCTAGGGATGATAAACTATGAGAATGCATGATTTGTTTACTATTTTAAATCAAATTGCATGAATGTTTGACTTATACATTTGTTTGAAATATATAAAATTGCATGAATAATTAGTAACTTTGGATTTTGAAATTTACTAAGATGAAGATATATTTTTGTGATAATATTTTTCACTCCCCTTTCTTGTTTCTACCTTCTTATTTGCAAAAAGGGAAGAAAATTTGCATGAAGATGATCTTCAACATCATGATTTGCTATTTTTGGATTTACATGTTACTTTTTTTTAAAATTTGCATAAGATTAATTTAAATGCATGAGTAGCTCTTAGATTAAAATTTGAATCTTCATGGATTTCTTGGATTTTTTAGCACATTTTTGAAACATACTTTTTAAAATTCACTTCTATAAGATTGAGAATGATGTTTTATGACTCCTCCCTTTTTTTCTTTCCTTCTTTTTCATAAGGGAAATAAATTTTTATGGTTCATCACCTATTTTACTAAGGGGGAACAATGACACATGTGCCTTGAAATCATTAGCTGTATATTTTATCTTTTTTTTATGACAAAGGATGAGAAATAGATATTGTTGTCACATGAAAGAAAATTTTAAAATAAGCATCTCTTTGTTTGTTGATAAACAAAGGGAACAAATGATTAATGACTTAAGGGGAGATTTTCAAATATATGATTGATGCATAATATTTAAAATTGATGTTATATACTTTAAAAAATTTTCATGAGTTGATATTTAGAAATTGATGTTGCATCTATAGATGAATATTGTTAAAATATCATATCATGATACTAATTCAAGAGTGTTTGGTTCTCTTGAATTTAAGTTTATTTTATTTGAACTATGGCATGAAAATAGGGGGAGTAAAGGTTAACTCCTGTCATCAACTGATTATCATCATAAAAAAGAAAAAGATTCTTGAATCTTGAATTTTGATGATAAAATTAGTTGATGAGTGTTTAATCTAACTTGTGTGTTGGAGAAAGTAATGCATGTCTAACTACAATAGATGAATTGAGTTACAACTAGATATTGGGTCACAATCAAGTTTATACATCAGACCAAGGTTTCGATGATGATGTGGGAGATCGCTAGCAGTTCGCCAAAGGAATCGGGAAGCTCGCTAGGAACATGCCGGGAGATTGCTGGAGGAAGACCATAAGACTCGCCACAAGAATGCCAAAGGCTGCTGGATTAGCGAGAGTTAGGTCATTATTTAGCTTCACAGTCCTTATGATTATAATCAATATATCTTAGTTAGGGATTGAGTCGTAATTGAGTTTGATTTGGAAGGAATCCAACTCAACTTAATGTGAGGCAATTCCACTAGGGGGTTGGATTGAGCTCAGGTCGAGCTCAATTAGTTGACTTAAGAATTGGTCAATAGAAGGTACAAGTCGTGATTAGAAAAGTGAAGGGAATCACTTTTTCGGGATTCCCGGCAGTTGTACCGCCTAGGTCAACGGTTATACCATCACTGCCTAGTATTCCGAGTTGCTTTCGGCGTGGGTGCTGCTAGTGCCAACAGTGGTAACGTTCCTACCTAGTTTTTCCAAGAGTGTTCGAATTTGGCTCCATTCTTCTGAAGCCAATTAAAGTCTTTAAATATCCCAAGTTTTCTTGCATTTAGCATAAGTATTCACATAAGTCATTGGGCAAAAATCTATATAAAAAAAGTGTGCTAAAAGTATGTAAAAAAGGGGGAAGGGAGTGAGCTAAGTGTTGTATTCTTATAAAGAGTCTCCCTTGTAAGTTGAAAGTTTGTAAGGGTTTGGTCTTCACCCAAAGAAGATCGGTAGTGGACACCAGTGGTCCTCGGAGAAGAGGACTTGGGAGGTGTAAGCCAGGTTGAGGCTGAACTACTATAAATCTGTGAGCATTTCTCTACTTTGTTGTTTTTGATTATGCAGATTCTTATATGGAGCTTTCTTTTAGCATAATCATAACTTAGTTTCGTTCAATAGCTTATTTCTCACTTACTCAACGAAATGCTTCTGATTTTTAATTTTGATTCACATAAAAAGTTTTCCTTAAATCGTGATTTTTTAAAACTTGCACTAATTCACCCCCCTAACACATATATTCTAAGTCTCAACGGTTCTATTTCTTTTTTCAATTCTGACTTATGTCTAGTAAGAAATTAGAATAAATATAATGACAATGACTATATTACATGTATACTAAGTCTTAGTGGTTGTAGTTTTTTTTTCCAATTTCGACTCATGTCCAATACAAAGTTGATGCAGATATAATGATAACGACTATGTTGCATGTATGCTAGGCCTTAATGGTTGTGTTTTTTTTCTCCAATTTTGACTCATGTCTAGTTGAAGTAGATATAATGATGACTGTATTGCATGCATGCTAGGTCTCAATGGTTGTATTGCTTTTTCCAATTTCAACTCATGTCCCATATAAAGTTGAAGTAGATATAATAGGGACATCAAGATAACTGGATAGACTGGTGTGCTATATGTCCTTTCATATGATGGAGACAACTGATCTCATAGTTGTTTGTATGGGGATAATAAGGATATAGTATAGGTGCTTATTGATCAGCTTACAAAATATTGGATGGTTAAACGATACCTTATCATTAGACATTGATTTCATGGTCCTAGTTATATATTTGGTTCCTAGACTTGAGACACAAGGATGCTTTGTTTGAGTATTTCATTCTTTGATACTAGACTTATGTGTGAAAATTTTATATATGGTACAATCAATTATTGGAAATGATAGCCAATTTACAAAGGTAATTAAGTATAAATAGAGGATCATCCACTCTTGGTATCACGAGATGAATATCCTGTGTGTTCTCACTCTTGAAAATCCATAGCTAGGGTCATTCGAATTAAGAGAGTTCTCCAAAAGAATTTGATAAGAGTGAGACTTAGATGAACTTCGTATAGGCCTTATAGTAGTACCATGAATATATGACAACTAAGCGTAGATAGGTCCAATGAATTAGATCCCTCTGTGTTGTTTGAGGACTATGGCGTAGTGGCTTAGTATGTTCATAGTTGATGAGTTGAGTGAATTATTATGGAGATTATAATTCATTAAGTCAGAAGGAATTTTAACAGGTGCAACTCACGGCCAACTCGGTATTGGGTCTAGAGAGTTACACATATATGGTAGATGATGCGATGAATAAAGGATTGTATATGAGATATCCAATAAGCCCCTATTTTATTGGGTCCATTGGGTGAAACCCAATAAGAGCTTAGAGTGGATATTTGGATGGAGATCCAATTTTTTATTAAGCTTGAGATAATTGGATAGAGATCCAGTATCCATTATGCTGGGGTAATTGGATGGAGATAACATAAAATCCATTAGAGTTAAGCTGAGGGGGATCTCTATAAATAGGAGAGTGACCAAAGGGTCATAGGTTTGACTCCTTTGGCCGCCTACCTCATATTCTGCTCCCTCCCTTTCCTCCCTTGACATTAACTCTATTTGGTATGTGAGGACAAGTAGGGTCGGTCTCTTCTTGTATTGCTGCCACCTTGTGGTGTGTGAAAGCGAGGAAAAGGACGTGCTACAAAAAGAGGTGCATCACCACTCTATACACCGTATAGATCATCGCTAGAGAGGAGAGTGCGAGATCTCCTTCTTTTATGGACTTGGATCTATAATTTTTTGGATATATGATCTCCTTTAGGTGAGAATGTCTCACACACTCATGCAGGTTTTGTTTTTTGTTCTTATACTACACGTGATACTCCCTAAAGCTTCCCAACATAACCTTGGCATGAGAGGAGGAAAGAAGAGGGAGGAGTAAGGAAGGTTAGAAGGGTAGCAACCATGAAGAGGGCCAAAGAAGTGGTAGTAGATTAGTAGGTGTTGTCCCCGGTATATTAGTGGCATATTGTTATCATCGGATAGTGAAGAAGATGAATTCTTTCTCGAGGCAAGAAGGGCTCCAATACCATGTTGAATTGAGAAATGTGTTATGAAAGAAATTGATTTTATTCACTAAGGAGATAGGTATTTATACAAGTTTTGAGGGAGAGATTTTCCACTGAAATCACGTAATCAAATCAGCTACTCAAATCTATGATTTATTCTTAAATATTAGATTTTCATATATGCCTTTATCATGATCTTCTATCATACTTTAGTGTTATAGCTCCACTTGATACAAGATCTCGGATAAAATGATAGTACATCTCAATATATTTCATTCTTCCATGAAATGCTAGATTTCTCATCATTACAATTGTAGTTTTATTATCATTAAAGATTCTAGTTCTCTTTATATTCTTGATGAAGATCTTTAAGAAACCTCCTAAGCTATATTGCTTGATAATCTAATTATGATGTAATTACATGTTTGAACTCCAATATATAACTCTTGATCTAATGCTAAAAATATTGTTTATAGTACTCTTTCTATCATCTAAGGCTCTTGCTCAATCATTAGTAGTAAACTTAAATAATTTATGTTCAAAATTATAAAAATACTAAATATCATAATATATAATTTTAGTAATGATGGTGTTATGGGTACCATCAACTAATAAGTCAGCCTAATCGAGTCGAAGGTGCAGGCTCATCCTAGTGCCCTTTCCTAATTGACACAAGTGTTTTGCTAGTGTATAGAGGTGCAGCAGAGGCCATTCCATGGTGGGGGTCCGACTTCAAGCAGCTTGAGTAGACGGACGGGGGTTCTCCAAGCTATAGAGTTTCTCTTTCGATAGTTTACTAAACCCCATGTTTTTTGATAGCAAAGCTATTTTCCCTAATAGTAAACCCAAACAAACATGATTTTTTACCAAACCACATATTTTTGGACACAAGGGAATTTTCCCTAATAGATTACCCAAATTGACTTCTTTTTTGACGAAACCCATGTTTTTTGGTAGCAAAGACATTTAGGTTGGACCATCCTGATATCCTTAGGTGTCAAGCGAGTGATCTTCCATGCTAGGCCGGTGCCTGAGTTCCCAGTGTGGCCCCTCCTATACTTAAATCAGTAGAAGGAAAAGCACAATGACATAAGCCATAGAGAGAGAGATAGGGAGAGAGAGAGTATAGTGGTGTAGTGTATGTTTGTTCCCCCCCTCAGCGTAAGCTAGGGGGTTCCTTTTATACCTAGTCCATAGGCTTTTCTTATCTGCTAGCCTGAGATGAGATTGATCGTTCTAGCTTCTAATAAGATAGAGTGATTATAGTAAACCACCGGTGTTGGGTTATTTTGGAGTTGATGATGTGGAGCATTGCTTAGGTGTCAATCTTTGTAGAGGATGAGCTCCCCTCCCCCCCTTCTCAGAAGGGTGTCCTCTGGGGCCTCTCTCTGGAGGGCGCATGATTGGGCTCCTGTTTTGATGGGGATTCACTTGCTAGGCACTTAGAGTGCGCAGACCTCAAGGCCTTTATACTAAGTGTATGACATGGGGAGAGCACTGAGGCTTGGCCTAGGTGCAGAGTTCCATGATAAGGTGCTTACTCAGGAGACAGTCCTTTTAACTCTTACTCATTCGAGGAGCAACTCTTAGGCCTTCTACACCAAGTGCATGACTAGGGGAAGTGTAGAAGCTCAGCCTAGGTGCATACCTCAAGCTTTGACACCGAGAGCATGACTAGGGGGAGCATGGAGGCTCGATTTAGGTGCAGCCCTCGACCTTTGACACTGAGTGCATGACTAGGGGGAGCACAAAGGCTCACCCTAGGTTTAGCCCTTGACCTTTGACGCTAAGTGCATGACTAGGGGAGTACATAGGCTCAATCTAAGTGTAGTGTTAGGACCCTAGCTAAGTTGGGTCCATCTATTCAGGATGAGTCATATTAGTTAGAGTTAGTTATAGGTCGGGTGAACCTTATCAAGTTAGTTATAAGTTGTTAGAGTTGGTTTTTATCCTCGGTTGAGACAAAGTTAGTTATTATTTTTAGTTAGGAGTTTATCAAGTTAGTTAAGAGTTAAAGATTAGTGGGACTCTTGGTAGAGCCCTATAAATAAGGTTGTAACTCTTTTATGGGAATCAACTAATGAAAAAGTATTAGTTTTAGCCAAAGGTAAAACCCTAGGAGGTAAATCCTCTTGAAATGATCTAGGAGGCCCGATCCCCTCGAAGAGATCGTTTATCCCCCTTTCCACCTTTCTCCTTCATGATAGAACCCTAGGGTTCTATTAATTGGTAATAGAGCAGCGATTCTTGACATTCCTACTGTGATTCCATAATCGCTCCTCTTGTTATCGTCATCACCACTGCCATCGTCGTCGTCGCCACCATCGTCATTATATCTATCACCTTGCTGCAATAAAAATGAGAAAGAGAGAGAGAGAGAGAGAGAGAGAGAAGAAGAAGAAGAAGAAGAAGAAGAAGAAGAAGAAGAAGGGGCCCCACACCTTCCCTGTTTTTCCTCCCCACCTACCTGCTGCTAGCCACCTCGTCACCTATGCCGCTGCCAAACCATGTCGCTGTTGCCCATTTCCCCGGCTGTTGGTGTCTCTTCTCCCTGCCACTGCTGCCAGCCATCCCAGCCCATGCTGCTCTTCCTTTCCTCCTTTCTTGCTGTAGCAGTCGCACGTTACCACTACCCTCTCCCTTGGTTGCCTCTTCCTTCGCCGACTACCTCTGTTCCTCTCCTCCCTACCACTGCCACCGGCCATCCTTGCCCACACTGCTCTTTCTTTCCACCTTTCCTACCACAGCAGCCGCACGTCGTCACTGCCTTCTCCCTCTGCCGCCTCTTCCTCCGTCGGCCACCTCTGTTCCTCTCCTTCCTACTACCGCTGCCGGCCATCCCTGCCATCTCCCTTCCTTCTCTCGTTGCCTACACCAAGTTGCACCGTTGCTCCCCTGCTACACTTGCCTTTTGCTCCCAGCCTCTGCCACCCATCGCGATGACCGTTGCCCTCGTTTCCTCCTATAAAAAATTACAGTGGCAGCCGCAGCCCTCATTGGCCACAGCCACTGCCTTCTCCCCTCGGTTCTACCTGCATCCTCACCACAGTCACTCGTTGCTTCCTCCTACGCCTCCTCCTCACGGCCTACCATTGTGGCTAAGCCCTCATCTAACACACTTGCTCCTGTCGCTGGCCAGCCCCTTTCTTCCTCCTCAATTGCAGTTAAAGTCCTCATTAATGCTGTCATCATCCTCCTCCTTTGCCTCCTCTGCCTCCTCTGCCTTTTCATCCCTTTGTCGGAGCCCTCGCCGAACCTCGTTGCCCCCTTCTTCTCTTCCCAGTCACTTTTACCGTAGCCAAGCCCTCCTCTGTCACAACCTTGATCTCTTCTTCTTCATCACTACTGGATAGCCATTGCCATCTTCCCTTGTAACCACAGCCGCCCCCTTCTGCAGCACCCGCACCTTGCTTCCTCTGCCATTGCAGCCGTCGCAACCTCCTCCTCAGTCGCGCCTTCCTCTGCCATCGAGGTACCCTCATCCCTTCTTCATTCCCTGCCACAACAACCGCCCCAAAATGCTAATGTTGCCCTTCCTGCCACTATCATCGGCCACCTATGTCCCTCCCCTCTGCTTCTCATGACGTCGCTGCCCCTCCTCCTTAATCACTGCCTGCTACTACCGACGCTCCTCATGACACCACTGCCTCCTCCCTTACCACTGCTGTCCTCGCCGTCGTAGTCACTTTCAACCACACCCCTGCCACTGCACCTCCTTGTTGCCACCGCTTCATCCTGTAGCTGCCACATAGCCAAGTTCCAGTAGTCGCATCCATCTTTCTCTCCTCCTATTACTTGTCTACACTGACAATCTCGTTGCGACCAAGTCCGATTATATCTATGATGCAAACTCATGCCCTGACTCGACAAAAAAAAGGACTGAACATCACTGATCGACAATCCTACACGATGACTATAAATGATGCACTTGATGTAAGGTTTATAACCTTCGAGGCTCATATGGAAGACAGATTTCAAGAGCTCCTACATGAAACTAGAAGAAGCTAATCAGAGAGTCCCAAGAAAACTCAACATGGTGAAAGTTCCAAAGGGAGTCGAGCTGAAAAGTATGATCAGGAGTAGGACACTGGATACACACACATGAGGGTGGAGTTTCCCAAATGGGAAGATGAAAACCCGATTGGCTGGATTTCACGTGCAGAAATTTTTTTTCATTTTCACAGGACTCCGGAGGAATCGAAGATGGAGATCGCCTCCATTCAACTTGAAAGAGACGTGATCCAATGGTATGATTTGTACGAGACCTATCACGGAGTCCCTTCATGGGGACAGTTCATGAGAGAGCTCCTGATTTACTTCATACCATCGGAGTACAAGAACATTAATGAACAACTTGCTAAAATCCATCAGACTTCTACAGTACAGGAGTACTAGAGCAGATTTAAACACTTATCGAACCAAACCCGAGATTGGTCCAAGATACAATTGGTGAGAAAATTTATTGAGGGACTTAATCTCGAGATTCAGTGTGAAGTTAAAGCTCGTCATCCCCGGACCATGATAGCAACTATATCATTCGCCAGTATACATAAAGGAAAAATCAATAAATGAGGACTTCAAAGTGGTCAACATAGAAGAGCCACTTTTGACGGTCGAGCCAACTAAAGAGGAAACTGACTATGTGGAGTTCAATAATGAAGGTTGTGACAAACGTCTAACAATTGAACCAGCTAATGAGGAATCAAAAATTAATAATATGAAGTTCGATCACGAAGGTTATGCCAAATTCGAAGACAAGATTATTAATAAGTGAATCCTAATTTATGATAACATGTATTTAAAGGTAAAACAACTACTTATCAAATTCTTTCTAATGCCCCAAGAAGACTTCGAAGTGGTGATCTTTAAAAGAAGACATAGTACTACCACTAGCCATTGAATGAAAAGGGTTCTTCAGAAGACTACAATGACAATTGCACGAGAAGATCAAATTATTGCCTACACCAAGTGGAGACTCTACTTAATCGATCAAAGAATTGTGATGCGAGCAAATATTGAAGAGCTCCTAAAATCTGTACTACTCAGCCTTGAGGACAAGGCTGATTTAAAGTGGGCGGCGGGTTTATTAGGACCCTAGCTAAGTCAGGTCAATCTATTAAGGATGAGTTATGTAAGTTAGAGTCAGTTATAGGTCGGGTGCACCTTATCAAGTCAGTTATAAGTTGTTAGAGTTGGTTTTTATCTTCAATTGAGACAAAGTCTGTTATTATTTGTAGTTAGGAGTTTATCAAGTTAGTTTAGAATCAAAGATTAGTGAGACTCTTGGCAGAGCATATAAATAAGGTTATAACTCTTTTATGGGAATCAATCAATAAAGAAGTATTAGTTTTAGCCGAAGGCAAAACCCTAGGAGGCAGATCCCCTCGAAGAGATCTAGGAGGCCCGATCCTCTCGAAGAGATCGTTTATCCTCCTTTTTACCTTCCTCCTTTACGATAAAACCCTATGGTTCTATCATGTAGCCCATAGCCTTTGACACAGAGTGCACAACTAGGGGGAGTGAGGACACTCAGCCTAGGTGCAGCTCTCGACGTTTGACATGGAGTGTAAAACTAGGGGGATCATGAATTCTTGGCCTATGTGCAACACTCGACCTTTGACATTGAGTGCATGACTAAGGAGAGCGCGGAGGTGTTGAATCTTAGATTTTGATGATGAAACCAATTGATATAGTTATGAGCTAATCAGTATTTGAATGACGTAGAACTAGCTTCGATCAAGGAGAGGCAAATTGATTAAAGTAAGAAGAATCAATTGTTGGGCCAAAGTGGAACATATCAGAAAATTGGTCAACGTATCAGTAGAAGACTTTGTGCCATGAGTTTAGGCATCTAGCTAAGGAGATTGGATGTTGCAGACATCAACATGTTGATTAGGCAATACGCCATAAGAGAGGATGATGCACCAAAGGGTCGACCGAAGTGTCGGATGAACCAATGACGTGTTGGACAACATGTGATTCATGCTTTGTAATAATTTACCTTGATCGACGTAGTTTAGGTCTTAATTGAGTTAGTTTTGGGCATAACTATGCTAACTTAATTAAGGGCCCATTGGGCCATAACCAAGCCTTAATTAAGATTGATTTGAGCCCATTAGGAGGCTTATTTCATTGACTTGAGAGGAAGTACAGCTAGGTCAAAAGATAGTATAACCCAAGGTATAAGAAGTACTGAAACATACTTTTTGGGGTTCTTGGGTGGTGGTACCACCGACTGCTGACGGTAGTACCATATATTTCGGGCGGTGTACTACCCCAACCCAGAATTCTGGCTTTGTTCGGTGGTGGTACCACCCGGTGTTGGTGGTCGTATCGCTAGTACCCTAAAATCTTGGAGATTTAAATTTTGACTCTAAGATTTGAAGCCATTTGGGGGTCTATAAATACCTCAAGTGTTCTTGCTTGGAATAGTAAGAAAATAGGAAGAATTGAGATAAAAAAACTTGTGAGAAAACCCTATTAGAGAGTTGAATTCCTTTCTCTAGAAGCTTAGAGGTAGTTCTAAGGGAGAGTGTGAGGGAATACTTGTAAAGGGCTATATAAAGGTTCTCTCCTGAGACTGTGAAAAGAGAAAAGAATTATAAGGGGTGGTGGATCTTCGCTCGTTAAAAAAGATCAGTAGTGGAAGCCGGTGACCTTGAGTGAAGAGGAATCAAGAGTGGAGTAGGCACGTGGACTGAACCACTATAAAATTAGTATGCCTTCTCTTCTTTGCTGTTTAATTTTGATGCTTACTTAGTTGCTCACTTCATTTTATACTTACTTTAAGTTAAGCTCACTTTCGATATTGGTTTTCATTGAATGAAGTTTTACAAACTGATGTTTTTATGAAAGCACTAATTTAACCAACCACCCACGCCCTACACCCCCCCACCGCCCTTCGCACCCCTCTTCTCTTAGTGCCGATTTGGTGTACTACCCCAGCCCAGAATTCTGGCTTTGTTCGGTGGTGGTACCACCCGGTGCTGGTGGTGGTATCACTAGTACCCTGAAATCTCGGAGATTTAAATTTTGGCTCTATGATTTGAAGCCATTTGAGGGTCTACAAATACCTCAAGTGTTCTTGCTTAGAATAGTAAGAAAATATGAAGATTTGAGATAAAAAAACTTGTGGGAAAACCCTATTAGAGAGTTGAATTCCCTTCTCTAGAAGCTTAGAGGTAGTTCTAAGGGAGAGTGTGAGGGAATGCTTGTAAAGGGCTATAAAGGTTCTCTCCTGAGACTGTGAAAAGAGAAAAGAGTTGTAAGGGGTGGTGGATCTTCACTCGTTGAGAAAGATCAGTAGTGGAAGCCGGTGACCTCGAGTGAAGAGGAATCGAAAGTGGAGTAGGCACGTGGACCGAACCACTATAAAATTAGTGTCTTCTCTTCTTTGCTATTTACTTTTGATGCTTACTTAGCTGCTCACTTCATTTTATACTTACTTTAAGTTAAGCTCACTTTCGATATTGGTTTTCATTGAATGAAGTTTTACAAACTGAAGTTTTTATGAAAACACTAATTTAACCAATCACTCACACCCCCCACCCCCCCCCCCCCCCATGGCCCCTCGCACCCCTCTTCTCTTAGTGCTGATTTGGTGCTAACCGTTGGTATCAGAGCCAAGTTTTTCTCATTTGATTTAATACCCAAAAGAGATTAAATGACTTTTTCTAGCAATCACTCGTCCTCCTATATTCAATGGGGACACACTACAATTGGAAAACTTAAATGAGAGTTCTACTGCTTCCTTTGGATTTCAATTTATAGAATATCATTAAAAATAGTTTTTAAAAGTCTTTTGAATCAATGAATGAATGGAATGATTTGGAGAAGAAAACTTTCTCATTAAATGCTAAAGCTATGAATTTTTTATTTTGTGCTCTAGATAAAAATAAATTTAATCATATTTCAACTTGTGAAATTGCATATAAGATTTGACACACTCTTGAAATCATACACAAAGACACAAGTAGAGATAAAGATTTTAAAATTAATTTTTTGATGCATAGTTTTAAATTATTTTGAATGGAACTAAGCGAAACCATTAGAGACATGTACATCCGGTTTATGGATGTCGTCAATGATTTGAAAGCACTTGGTAAAAATTTTTCTAACTTTAAACTCGTTAACAAAATTCTAAGATCCCTTCCTAAAAGTTGGAATTCAAAAATCACACCCATTCAAAAAGCAAAAAACTTAAATTGTTATCCACTTGAAGAACTTATCGGGTCATTAATGACCTATAAGATATCTTGTATGGCACTTAACGAACATAAGAATAACCTTTCAAAGAAGAAGGACTTGGCACTTAGAACAATGGAAATCCACTCGAGTGAAAGCTCAAGTGACGATGATGACTTTGAACTTCTCACAAGAAATTTTAAAAAGTTCATAAAACATGAATGTAAGAAAACAAATGAATTAACAAGGAACACAATAACTTGCTATAAATACAATCGGCTAGGGTACTTCAAAAATGAATGTCCTCAATTAAAGAAGAAGTTGTAAAAAAAGAAGAAAGCGATCAAGGCGGCTTTGGATGAATCAAGTGAATCCGAAGACGAGGAGCAAACAAGTGAAGATGAGGCTCACAATAACAAGGTAAGTGACTCAAGTAAATCTTCTTTACCTTACAATGAATTACTTGATGCTTTTCATAAATTGTTTGATGAAAAAGGTTAGTAAGAAATGTAAATTATTTTTTTAAAAAATTAATTAATTATATATATGATTTAAACTTGATGATTTTTGTGTTTGTCTGAATAAATTCATTAATTAAAGATGGTTTATGCTTATAATTAATTAATTAAACTATATATGTATATATATACATATATATATGTATATACATATATATGTATATATATGTATATACATATATATATATATATATATATGTATGTATATATGAATATATGTATGTATGTATGTATTTATGTATATATATATATATATATATATATATATATATATATATATATATATATATATATATATATATATATATATATACTTGCATGCGATGTAGATATATATTAAATATGTATGTGTGTGACATGATATATTAGGAGAATGATATAAAACAAAAACCCCTTATACGATAATATTAAGTCAAAGAGTGTGAGGTAATAAGATTGACTCATATAGCCTTCTATCATTATAGGAAGAGATTAAATCACAACATTGGTTGAGTTAGTCGCGTCACTCGAGACTCACCTATCTACATATTCGAGATCTTGCTTACGATATAGAGATGTCATCGGTGATCTGAGGACATTGTATACTTGGTCAAGTCACTCGAGAGAATATCATCGAATCAGACTCATCATGTAACGATGGTGATGACTTAACTAAACTTCATGGTTGGTTGAATAATCTAGACTATGATGAATCAGAGGTTGAACATGACAGAATTTATAAGGAATTGTGATTGGCAATAGTGGCCTACCTTTTGGGCTTAGTGTAATTAGTCGAGTCACTCGAGGTTGTACTAAGAAGCAAATTGGATCTCGATCCCCACTAGAGGTTTGCCGGAGACTTCTGTTTCACATGCCGAGGGTGTTGCATGATTCGCTAGGAAAATAGTGGGAGTACATTAAGATAGAAGTCCATATCTTAATTAGTATTTCTATAAAATTTATGTATTATTTATTTATTCTATATGTTGTTTATCAGAAACATATCACTCACAAACCCCCTCGTGGTATACTTGATGCTAACTACCTTACTAGTCGAAACTACACAGATTGGCTCTGTAATTTGAGACTCATTCTCACGACAAAAAAAATCATGTATGTCCTTGATACGATAGTGCCCACGCTAAAAGAAGAGGCAAGCAAAGATGAGATTAGTCGCTATGTGAAGTATATATATGACCTCTTTGGCAAAATGCTATATGTTGGCCTCCATGACTCTAGAGTTATAAGGACAACATGAGAGTATGGATGTCAATTCCATCATTTTTTATCTTCGTCAGTTGTTTGATGAATAGGGAAGAACTCAAATATATGAGATATTTAAGAGTCTCTTTGAGTTAGGATGACAGAAGGGGCATCTGTTCAAAACTATGTTCTCAAGATGATAGAGTGGATCGTGAAACTTATAGGTCTAGGAATAGTCCTAGAGGATAACTTTGGTGCTGATCTTATACTTCAGTCCCTGCCAGATTCCTTTTCTCACTTTATCATGAATTTTAACATGAGTAAGTTTGAGGTGTCTCTCCTTGAGCTTCTCAATATGTTGAGGGAAGCTGAGAGTACCATCAAGAAAGAGAAGTCAGTTCTCTATATTGGTGAGACAAAAAAAAAGGAAAGCCAGTAAGACCCTTAAGAAGGGAAAGGGCAAAGAATGACCGAGTAAGATAAAGGTTGCCAAGAAAGACCCGACAAATGACAAAGGACAGTGCATCCACTATAGTAAAAACGAACACTGAAAGAGGAACTGTAACAATTACTTTGTAGATAAGGTGAAACAAAAACTTTAAGAAGCTTCAAGTATATTCATGATCAGTCTCCACTTGTCAAATTTATTGGGAAACCAAGCGGGAGCATTATATACATATTAGAAGATAAAAAATAAAATAGGTTTTTCATGTAAATCAAATTGTCATGCAAAAGATTGGATCGCGAGAAAAATTGTAAAACCGAAAAACATATCGTGTGAGAGATTATTTACCTATAGAGATCGTATGTCCCTATTTTTCAGATCCAGATGGAGTGGATGAAGGAGGTAAAGCATCATCCTTTCTTGCAATATCCATACGATGGATCGCTGCAGCGATACTCCTCCAATCGCAGCCCCAAGTCTTACAACTCTTGTGTAACTTCTCGCAAGGATCTTGGAAGAAGATCCTCTATTTTCTTCGCTGCCCTCTCACACTTGAGAGGGGCTGGTTGGTAGAGAAGGTGAGGGAGAGGAGGTGAATAGGAGAGGGTGGCCAAAGGTGTAGCCTATCATCTATGTGCTACCTTTGCCACCTATTTATAGAGAGCCACCAAAACCATAGTGTATCATGCCTTAGTGGGTATTGGATCTCCATCCAATTACCCATTAATCTTAGATTATTGGATCTCTATCCAATAATCTCCTTTGGCCTCTAATTGAGCCTCATGCAAGGAGCCTATTAGTGTAGGGTCTCATCTAATAAGAATAAGGACTAATCGGATTCTCCTGGAGAATTCATTCTCTCTCAATCTGAATGACCCTGGCAAGAGATTTGTATGAGCAAGTACACATGAGATATTCCTCTCGTAATACCAAGAGTGGATGATCCTTTATTGACACTAAATTTCCTTCGTATAGTTGGCTATCAATCCCAATAATCGGTTGTACCAGATCTAAAACTTTCCAAACTTGTAATTCGGCACCAAAAAAGGAGTACTCATACAAGGCTTCCTTAGTATCTCATGGCTAAGGACCAGATACATAATTGGGACTATAAAATCACTGTATGACATTAGGTATCATTAACCATACAACATTCCATATGTGGATCAATTAGTGAACTCATTCTCCAACGAGCACTTGTATTGTATACTTAGTATCCCCACACAAGTGGCTTTGAGACCAGTTGCCTCCATCATATGATGAGTATATTATACATCGATCTGTCTGGTTATCTCAATGTCCTTCTCTTGTAACCTATGACCGGGCTTATTTAGGATCTGTGTTTAAAGGCGAAGAGATCTCATTATCGTGATCTCATGACGATTTGATTCTCATTGCATAGAACCAAGGACATCACAATATATATATACAACAGATAATATAATATGAGAATATACTAATTATAATCATAAGCAAAAAGGTTACACATCGTGTCACACGTGCCATCACTTATGTGATTGGCTTATAGGGCATCTATGATCAACAATCTCCCACTTGACCTAAAACCAATCACCTATATATCTATTCCCCATCAGACCCCTATGACTCTCAAATACAATTTGAGCCAACGACTTCGTTAGTGGATCTTCAATGTTATCTTCGGATGTAACTCTTTTCATTGCTATATCTTTACGGGTCATGATCGCTCTAATCAGTTGAAACCTCCTTAGAATAATTCTAATTAGACCTGGGTTCCCTTGCTAGAGTTATAGCCCTATTAGTGTCACTATATATAGGAATTAGCTCTACACTGCTCGATTTGACTCCCAAATCCTTGATGAACTTCTTCATACACACCCCTTCCTTTGCCACTTTGTTGTAGTAATGTACTCCACTTTTGTGGTCGATTCATCACTATTATCTTGCTTAGAACTCTTCCAGCTTACTGTTTCTCCATTTAGGATAAAAATATACCCTTAGTTCGACTTGCTATCATCAATATCAGACTGGAAACTCGAGTCTATGTAGCCCTCAACTTGGAGGCTACCTCTTCTTTATACTAGTAAAAAATCCTTAGTCCTTCTCAAGTACTTAAGGTACATTTTACTGCTTTCCAGTGTTTCAATCCTGGATCCACCTGATACCTACTCGTGACACTTAGAGCATGTGCTATATTAGGCCTGGTACATAGCATAACATACATGATAAACCCTAACACTTAGGCATAGGGTACTATTTATGCTTGCCCTTTCTTCAAGAGTCTTTGGGGATATACTCCTAGAAAGTGATGTTCCATGTCTTATCGATATAAGACCTCTCTTGGAATTCTCCATGCCAAACCTTTTGACAATGGAGTCTATGTACCTGGACTGGGATAAACCAAGCATCCTCTTGGATCTATTTATATAGATCCAGATCTCAAAAATATAGGATGCTTCCCCTAAGTCTTTCATGAAAAAGTTTTTAGATAGTGAAGCCTTAACAGTGGAAAGCATTCCTACATCATTCCTAATGATTAGGATGTCATCCACATATAGTACCAAAAAGATAATTGTGCTCCCATTTACCTTCCTGAATACATAAGGCTAATCTTCGTTCTTAACAAAGTCATAAGATTTGATCGCCTTATCAAATCTTATGTTCCAACTTCGGGAAGCAAGCTTCAATCTATATATAGACTTGAGTAACCTACACATTTTATATGGACTCTATCTGGATACGAATTCTTATAGTTGTATCATATACACCTCTCCTTAAAGTTGCCATTGAGGAATATCATTTTCACATCCATCTAGCAGATCTTATAGTCATAGTGTGCTGCAATGGCCAAAAGAATTCTGATGGATTTAAGCATGCTACGGGTGAAAAGGTTTCGTCATAGTCAACTCATTTCCTTTGACGATATCTTTAGCTACTAGCCTTGCCTTATAGGTCTCTACCTTTCCATCCACTAGATCCATTTGCAAGCGATGGGTACGATACCCACAAGTGCATCCACAATGTTCCAAACCTTGTTAGAGTATATGAAATACATCTCAGAATTCATAGCTTATTGCCACTTCGCGGAGTCTATACTCATAATAGCCTCCTCATAGGTTTGAGGATCAATATCCTAAGAGTTTTCTCCATTGATACGTCCCATATATCTTTGGTGAGATACTTGGCCAGACCTGTGCAAAGTTGGAACTTTTGTGCTAGGTACCTGAATAGACTCAGACTATAGAATGGTGCTCGAGCTAGGTTCTCCAACCTCGCTCAACTCTATCTCACTCCCACTGTTTCCACTAAGAATATATTCCTTCTTAAGAAACATAGCTCTCTTGACAATAAAGACCTTTTGGTCATCGGGATGATAGAAATAATACCCCAAAGTCTCCTTGGGGTATCCCACGAACATACATCATTCCGTCCTTATTTTCAACTTATCAGGGTTGTGTCTTCTAACGTGAGCAAGATAACCCTAAATCTTAACCACCTTATTTCTTTCCTTTCCATATCTTATATGGTGTAGATACTACCGACTTTGATGAAACTCTGTTCAGAAGGTAAGTTGCGGTCTCTAGGGCGTATCCCCAAAATGAGATGGGTTGGTCAGTGAAACTCATCATGGACCACACCATGTCTAATAGCATGCAATTCCTCCTTTCTGATACATCATTGAGCTGAGGTATAAAGAGGTGTACATTGGGATATAATCAGATTATCCCTAAGGAAATGGGTTAACTCCGTACTCATGTATTCTCCTCCTTGATCTGATCAAAGAGTCTTAATACTCTTTTATATCTGATTTTCTACCTCATTCTTATATTCCCTAAACATTTCAAAGGCCTCAGACTTGTACTTCATCAAGTCACATGTCCATACCTAGATAAATCATCAATGAATGTAATGTAGTATGAGTAACCACCTATAGCCTGAGTCAACATGAGACCACATACATCACTATGTACGAGTTTTAATAACTTAGTGTCTCTCCCTTCAGTTCCACTAAAAGGAGAGTTGATCATTTTTCCACAAAGACAAGGTTCGCAAGTTGCATACGACTCATAGTTAAATAAATCTAAGTATCTATCTTTCAGCAACTTTTGAATCCTTCCCTCATGTATATGACCTAGCCTACAATGCCATAAGTATTTATTGTTCACCTCATCTCTTTTCCTCTTAGATGTATTTATATTCATGATGTGTGGAGAAGTGTCTAATATATATAAGCCATTTATCAAGGTCCCTCTAGTGACGATCTTGTCATCCATAATTATTGAATAATCATTATTCTTAAAACTAATTTATATCAACTAATTATCAAACAAGAGATAAAAATAATACTTTTGATAATAGAGGAAATAAAATAACATACATCCAATGCAATAATAGCTCCACTAGGAAGATGTAGGGTGACCTCCCCAATGACAACTATAGTAACTCTTGCTCTATTGCCTATCTTAAGGTCCATCTCGTTTCTAGCCAATCTCTTAGATGTTTCTAGAACCTGCAATAAATTACAGATATGATAAGTACTCCTGGTATTCAATATCCATGTATTATTATGATAATCTAACAAGTGGAGACTAATCATGAATATACCTAAAGCTTCTCCAAGATTATGTTTCGCTATGTCTACAAGGTAGTCCTTATATTTCCTCTTCCAATGACCATCTTTGCTGTAGTGGAAGAACTATCCTTTGTCTTTTGTCGTGTCTTTCTTAGCAACCTTTGTCTTACCCGATCTTTCTTTACCCTTGCCCTTGTTAAGGGTCTTATTGGCCTTTATTTTCTTCTTGGTCTCACCAATATAAATAACTGGCTTCTCTTTCTTGATGACACTCTTACCTTCCCTCATCATATTGTGGAGCTTATAGAGAGTCACTTCAAACTTGCTCATGTTAAAATTCATGATGAAGTGAGAAAAGAAATTTGGTAAGGACAGAAGTATAAGATCAACACAGAGGTTATCCTCTAGGACTATCTATATACTTTACAAAACAAGAAATCTTATCATCGCTTGTCCTTTCCTTTGGCGTGGGCACAATCATTTTAAGGATGTATATGATTTTCTCCATCGTGAGAACAATTCTCAAATTGTGTAGCCAATCTATGTAGTTTAGTTCAGTGAGACGGTTAGCATTAAGTATGCCATGTAGGAGGTTTGTAAGTGACATGTTTCTAATAAACAAGATATAGCATAAATAAATAACTTGTAGATTTTATAGAAAATCTAATTAAGATATGGACTTCCATATTAATATACTCTCACTATTTTCCTAGCGAATCACATGACACTCTCGGTATATGAAACAGAAGTCTCCGATAGACTTCTAGTAAGGATCATGATCTAATCAATATCTTAATACAACCTCGAGTGACTCGACCAATTATACTAAGCCCAAAAGGTAGACAATTCTTGCCAATCACAACTCCTTGTGATTTTCATCATATTTAGCCTTCGAATCATCATGGTCTTGATTACTTGATTAACCATGAAGTTCAATTAAGTCATCACCATTGTTATAAGATTAGTCTGATTCGGTGATATGCTCTAGAGTGACTCAATGAAGCATACCATGTCCTCAGGTCACCGGTGATATCTCTCTGTTATAGGCAATATCTCGATCACGTAGATAGGTGAGCCTCGAGTGACTCGACCAACTCAACCTATGTCGTGATTCAATTTCTTCCTATAATGATGGAAGGCTATGTGGGTCAATCTTATTGTCTCATGCTCATTGACTTAATAATATATATATATATATATACATACATACATACATACATATACAAGCCACACCGGATGATCATTGCCATCACCTAATATGATTAAGCCTGAGCCAATTGGCCTAATCACTCATAATAGAATCTATGTGTGTATCGATACATCTTCATGCCATGTGATTGTTGATCTCGTCATCATTGGTTCCGTCGGATCCTCGTCACATTATTATGTATCATGATCTCCCGCTATGATATCGTGGGTCCCACTATTACCTCTACGCTCAAGTCATGCCTCTCCATGTAATTACAAAATAATCACAGGCACACAGGACCGACAATAAATGGGAAAGAAAAAGGCTCACAAGCCCCAATAATAATAATAATCATATGTATACACAACACATCACATAGCTTTTGATCATCCATCCACATCATACATTACATGTACACATCACATCACATGTAGGATTACTAGATATATCATAATTAATTAAACTATTTAATTAATTATTTTAGAAATTTCTAGGATACCCTACCATAGGATTCATAAAATGGCAGCTTAGGACTCCTTATGCGGCTAGGAAACCCTAGCTGCTATGACTCCTCTTGTAGCTAGGAATCTATGGCCACAAGGAAACCATGAGAGGTTAGAAAACCCTAGCCCCCAAGGATCTCTCTTGCAACCCTCTCCATGGATACAATCTACCATGAGCGGCCAGCACACCTTAGCCACCCAAAACACCCTTGCGGCTAGGAGTCCCTAGCCGTAGGGTTACCTCTAGCGTCTAAGAAACCTTGGCTGCCAGGGTTGCCCATGTAGCCAGGACTCTTGGCTGTATAGGAGGTTGTTGCCATGGCCAAGAGCTTGCTGCTCTTGGCCTTGCAGCCTTTGGCCTAGTCGAGAGCAACATCGTTGCTCTTGGCCAAGACTGCAAGCAGCTTTTGGCCATGCCACAAAGTAGCAACAGTTGCTGCCCTCTTCCGCTTTCTTTGTCTAACAATTTTGATATCAAAGAACCTTAAAACACCTCTCTACAACACTTGCTACCCTCTTCCCCTTTCTTTGTGCGAACAATTTTGACATCAAAGAACCTTAAAACACCTATCTACAACACATTTTTACACTAAGAAAAAGCTTTATTAAGATCCGATTAACCATAAAAAATCATAGTAAGGTACATAAAAAATAATTTACGCGTATCAATCTCATCACACACAGTTTAAAACCATTCTTTCAAACCAAGTGAGAGTATTATATGTGCAGTGGAAGATAAAATACAAAATAGGTTTTCCATATAGATTAAGTCATTATGCAAAAGATTGGATCACAAGATAAATCACAAAATCGAAGAACACATTATGTGAGAGATTGTTTACCTAGGGAGGTTGTATATCCCTATTTTTCAGATCCGAATGGAGCGGATGAGGGAGGTCAATTTTTCTCCTCACTAGCGATATCCACACGATGGATCGCTATAGCGATACTCCTCCAATCACAGCCTCATGTCTCACAACTCTTATCTAGCTCCTTGCAATGATCTTGGAAGAAGATCCTCTGTTCTCTTCATTGCCCTCTCATACCTGAGAGGGGTTGGTCGGTTGAGAAGGTGAGGGAGAGAAGGAGAGTAGGAGGGAGCGGCCAAAGGTGCAACATATCATCTATGTGCCACCCCTGCCTCCTTTATAAAGAGTCACCAAAATCCTAGTGCATCCTGCCTTAGTGGGTATCGAATCTCCATCCAATTACCCACTAACCATCGATTATTGGATCTCTATCCAATAATCTCCTTTGGCCTCTAATTGGGCCTCATGCAAGGAGCCCATCAGTGTAGAGTCTCATCTAATGAGAATAGGGGCTAATTGGATCTCTATTAGATTGTTACAACCCTTACAGATTCAAAGCTTGGGGTGATCTCTATAGAGGATCAGCCTCCTTGAAACTCTATAGGGGTTCCTCCCTCCTTGGTTTTCTGCACAAAAGGCTAAAAATAATATTGATCTATTGATGATAAAAAAAGGGCTGAATACATAGCTATTTATAGAGCTTCTAAACTCTAACTCCTAATAGGGCTCCTACTTAAAACTCCAACTCCTACCTGAACTCAACTAGGAGTGGGAGAGGGCTAACAACTCATAATCCCTCTCCACTTCTAACCTTAACCCTAGCCGACCTCTTTTAAGAGGAGGTGGCTTGGAGGCTCCCATCCCATAAGGACTCCTCCATAAACCTAGCCAACCACTTCTTTACTAGGGGGTGGCTACTATATTAGGGTTTATTACATTCATAACTCAATTGTTTCTGACTCTGCATCCAACTCCGACTCCTATTAAATTCCAATTCAGTTGAATCATACCCCTACTATGATTTGGGCTAATTTATTACAATAGGCTCAAATCTTCTCCTAGCCGACCTAATGTTAGGTTTAGGTTATTCAACAATGCCCAATCTAAGGACACGACTCAATCTACTAAGACCCGACTCAGTTAGGGTCCTAACAGACCCGCCCTCTTCAAATCAGCCTTATCCTCAAGGCCGAGACTTCATGACTCTTGGTCTTGATTTGTAACTCCTTATAAGGCTTCCATGTGGTTCTCGTAGAAGGGGCACCATGCTCCTGTAGTCCAGCATCCGCAGTAGTGTCTGGACGGTGATGCGTCGTAATCTTGCGATCCTATACAATCATTAGCTAAACCTGGGCCTCCTCATCAGTAGGAATATCAGGTGGGTGAGCCTAGGTTGAGTCATCCTCTCTAAACTTCCATTTACGATGGATACTTGGAGGATCAATTATATTTTTAAATTAGTACACCAATCCAATCTGTAAGTCGTGGCTCCAATGTGATCTCTAATTTTGCAAGGGCCAAAGTAGTAGGGGGACCACTTTCATGAGGCTTAAATTTTCTGTTGGTAGGGCTGAAGATGAAGGAAAGCTGGATCTTCATTAGTAAATTTTCTTCTGCTCCGGTATTTGTCGGGGGGTTATTTCTTTCTTACATGGGCTACCACTTGGTTATTCTTTAGTTACCGAGCCTTCTTTTGGAATAATGACTACCCTTTGATAAGATCCCCTATGGTGTGAGCCCATTCTTAGTCAGGAGTAGCAATTTTACCGAGCCCATTTTCATCTCTCATTCGTGCTATCAACTTGTATCATGCCAAACTTTAAATTTAGTAGCAATTAGTACCCCTTTAAAGATCAAAAGCATCATGTGAAGAGTAGGGAGATCCTCGGTACATATTAGGGGTCGACCATCTTGTATATGGACAACATAAATTCTAGCTCCCAATGTGTCAATCACAAACACTTAGCTTTCTAGAGGTAAGAATAATGATATTGCCAAGTGTTTGCTACTGATTTTCCTAGGAGAATTGGTATTCGGTGGTCATGCTATCGGGTAGGAGGTAGGTTATGCGGTTCGGCGAAGACGTCAAAAAATTTAGTAAATAATTGGAGAAAGTTTGGGTCTTCAATTTTTGTTGGCTCCCTCATATGTTGCTGCTGGAGTTGCATTAGAAAGCTCCTGTTCACTTTGTGCCATATGTTCTCCATTCGTTGCATTGAAACCATCATCACGTTGCTCCTGCGTTTCTCGCATAGGATCTCCTATTTCCCATGACTGAAAAATTTCATGATAAATTTGAAAAAATTTCAAGGAATATCATTTAATATAGCCAACCATTTGGTATCGAGCACAGCCTCATAATCATCAAGAGGGAGGAGGAAATATCAACAATGATCCCTTGGGCTTGTAGAGATAATTTCACCTGCAAGTACTTTAAATTTGGCCATCAGTGATCTTAACATCAAACCTACTACAATCTTCATTTTGGAGCATCAATTGAGAAGCAACCTTGCTGTTCATAAAGTTGTTAGTACTCCTGGTCTTGATAAGTGACGGGCTGCTGCTTAAGAGATTCTTCAACTTTCATTGCTTGCTGGTTCACATGACCGACTAGAGTGTGAGTCATGCAATCGGCCAACTGTGGATCCTCCTTTGTGTTCTCCTTCTCAGGTTCAAGGTCCTCTTCTTTAGATTCTTCAATAGGTTCTATCATGTAAAACCTCCCTTTTTGCAGTGATGGTTGCAGTTCCAAAGTTTGTTGCAATGCCAACAAAGGCCCATCGCTGATCTATCATGAAGTTCTTTTCTCGTCAATTTCTTTAGTAGTAAAGGATGGTTGGGAGTAGAGGTACTAAAGGTTTATATGTTGCTAGTCTAAGACTGGTCCTCGACCTTTGAGCATCTTAGTTGAGTCACTCCTCTTGGATTCGAGTGAAGGAAACTGCGACCATCACAGTGCAGGTCTATCATGCTTTAACTTCTCTGATAGAACCCTAGAGGAATTCTAATGCAGATTGATCTTCTGAAGGGGGATCAACCCTTGAAATGTTGTAAGGGTTCCACCCTTAGTTTTCTGTACAATGGCTGAAAGGAAATTTATCTCTTGCTTGAATAAAAAGTGATGGAGGCTACATTCTTATATAGGACTCCAATCCCAAACCCTAGAGATGCTGCTCTCCTAAGTTAAATTCCTCTTTCACCCCTCTACCCTAGCTGACTTGCCCAATAAAGTGCCGATGGCTAGGTGTTGAATCTTGAATTTTGATGATGATATCAATTGACGAGTGTTTAATCTAACTTGTGCATTAGAGGAAGTAATACAAGTCTAACTATGATGGATGAATTGAGTTACAATTAGATGTTGGGCCAGAATTAAGTTTAGGCATCGGGCCCAGGTTTGGACGATACTGTGGGAGCTCGCTGGGAGTTTGCTAGGAGTTCGCCGAAGGAATTGGGAAGCTCGCTGGGAACACGCTTGGAGATCGTCGAAGGAAAAGACCATAAGATTCGCCATAAGAATGCCAGATTGACGAGAGTTAGGTCATTATTTTGACAGATTAGTGGGATTGAGTCCTAATTAAGTTTTATTAGGAAGGAATCTAAATCAACTCAATGTATGGTAACCGAGTCCAGAAAGGAGTTGGATTGAGCTAAGGTCGAGCTCAATTAGTTGACCTAAGAATTGGTCAATATGGTACAAGTTGGGATTAGAAAAGTGAAGGGAATCACGTTTTCAGGATTCCAATGATTGTACCACCTAGGCTGTTGTACCGCCCAGGTCGGTGGTTGTACCTTTGTCACCCAGTATTCTGGGTTGCTTTCGACGGGGGCGTCGCTAGCATTGACGGTGGTTTCGTCCGTACCCAATTTTTTTGGGTGTGTTTGAATTTTGGCTCCATTCTTCTGAAGCCAATTGGGGTCTACAAATACCCCAAGTTTTATTACATTTAACACAAGTATTCACACAAGTCATTGGGTAAAAATATATAACAAAAGTGTATGCTAAAAGTGTGTAAGAAAAAGAAAATGGGGAAGGGAGTGAGCTAAGTGTTGTATTCTAGTAAAGAGTCTCTCTTGTAAGTTGAAAGTTTTTAAGGGTTTGGTTTTCAACTAAATAAAATCGATAGTGGACACCGGTGGACTTCGGAGAAGATGACTCAGGAGTGGACGTAGGACAGGTTGAGGCCGAATCACTATAAATATGTGAGCATTTCTCTACTTTGTTATTTTTATTATGCATGTTCTTATACAAAGCTTTCTTTTAGCAAAATCATAACTTAGCTTCGTTCAATAGCTTATTGCTCACTTACGCAATGAAACTTTTTAGATTTTCGATTTTGATTCTCACGAAAAGTTTTTCTTAAATCGTGATTTTTTACACTTACACTAATTTAAACCAATTGACCCGAATAATTGGTATCAGAGCAAGGTACTTGCTCATTGGATTAACACCCACTTGAGGAAATAGCTTTATTTAGCATGAAAAGTTTTTCTTAAACCATGAGTTTTTACACTTACACTAATTCAAATCAATTGACCCTAACAAATGGTATCAGAGCAAGGTACTTGCTCATTGGATTATCACATCCTCTCATGTTTAATGGGACAGATTACATGTATTAGAAAATAAGGATGAGTATTTTTCTCATTTTTATGGATTTTGATTTGTGGTACATTGTTGAAAATGACTTTGAAAAATCTTCCAAACCATTGAACAAAATGAATGATTCGGAAAGGGAGAATTTTTCATTAATACAAAGGCTCTGAAATGCCTTATTTTGTACTCTTGACAAAAATGACTTTAATCTTATTTTTGTTTACGAATCCGCTTATGATATCTGGCATACACTAGAAATAACACATGAAGGCATTAGTAGAGTTAAAGATTAATATTTTAGTTCATAGTTATGAATTGTTTAGAATGAAATTAAGTGAGTCCATTGGAGACATGTACACCCATTTTCACGGATGTCATCAATGGTCTTAAAGTGGTTGAAAAATATTTTTCAAATTTTAAACTTGTGAGTAAAGTTTTAATATCTCTACCTAAAAATTGGGATCCTATAGTAACTACTATATAAGAAGCCAGTGATTTAAGTAACTTGCCTCTCGAAAAACTTATTGGCTCACTCATGACATATGAATTGAACTATAAAACTCATGATGAGCTTGATGAACTCCTTCCAAAGAACAGGAAGGATATAGCACTAAGAACTGCAAATGACTCATCGAGTGAAACTTTGAGTGATGAGGATCATGATATTGCACTATTATCAAGAAAGTTTTAAACATTTATAAAAAAGAATAAAAACTATAAAAATAAAAATAAATTGAAAAAGGACAATTGCATATGATTTGAATGTAAAAAACTGGGACATTTTAAAAATGAATGTTCGTAATTGAAGAAGAAGGCATCCCACAAGAAGAAAGCTCTTTTGACAACTTGGGATGACTCAAGCTCTTTGGATGAAGAAGAACACTCCAAAGAATAAATTGCTGACTATGCTCTAATGGCAACCCAATATGAGGTTACTAATTCGTTAAGCATCCTTTACTGAGTTATTAAATATGTTTCATAAATTGTTTGATGAATTTAAAAAAATAGTAAATCTTATAAGTTGCTTAAGAATGAACATGATTGTTAGTTAGTAGATTCGATGAAATGTATGATTCATTAGTATCACATAATCCTTGTTCTGAATGTGAAATACTAGATAATGTTAAAGAAGAAAATATCATTTTAAAACAAACCATAGAAAAATTTGAAATAAGGAATAAATTCCTTAATATGATTCTTGCTAATAAGAGTCATATTAATAGAAGAAATGATATAGGTTTTGTGGGTAATACCAACAAAAGCTAACTACCTTTGTTAAAGGACCTACTCTAAACTTTCTATCAAAAATAAAATGTAACTTTTGTGATAGATTAGGACATAAAAGTCAACAAATGTTTATTTAGAAATTATAGTCCTCACAAATTAGTTTGAGTTTTTAAAGGAACTACAAACAATAAAAAACCATTAGAAAGGAAATATAAAGTTCTTTATGAAGGACCCAATGTAAAATTAATACCTAAATTAAAACCATCTTTCTTGTAGTTTTGTCTTCAAACTAAGGCTAGGAGCACCAAATGGTACCTTGATAGTGGATGCTCAAAGCACATAGACTGAAGATCCAACTTATTTTTCTAAGATCACTAACTTAAGTGAAGGAGTTGTTACCTTCGGAGATAATAAGGGTAAAATCATTAGAAAATGAACCATAGGTAACACATCAAAACTTTTGATTTAAGATGTATTGTTAGTTGATAGTTTGAAACACAATTTGCTTAGTATTAGCCAAGTATGTGATAAAGATTATGTTTTTTAAGTTTAACCTAATGCATGTATAATTGAATTGTCACACAAAAATAAATCTTTGATTGCTTTAAGAAATAACTTATATACCATAGATATTGAAAAGTTTTGTGATGAAACTTATTTTTTGGCCTTGAATGATAATGCTTGGATTTGATATAAAAGATTAGGTCATGCTAGCATGAAACTTCTAAACCAAATTTCAACTAAGGATTTAGTAAGAGGATTACATTGCCTAATATTTATGAAAGATAAAGTATATAATACTTGTTAATTAGGAAAACAAATAAAGAATAGCTTCAAGCAAAAAAATCAAATATATCCCTCTAGGCCACTTCAATTAATCCACATGGATTTATTTGGACGAATTGATATTACAAATTTAGGTAGAATCAAATATGCATTCGTTATAGTAGATGATTATAGTAGATATACTTGGACTTATTTCTTGACACACAAAAGTGATACATTTAAATATTTTATAAAATTTTATAAAATTTTATAAAATTTTTTAAAATAAAAAAGGATTTATGATTTCATCAATACGTAGTGATCATGGTGGTGAATTTTAAAACAATGACTTTCAAAATTTTTGTGAATCAAATTGGTACATCCATAATTTCTCCACTCTAAGAAATCCACAACAAAATGGAGTATTAGAAAGAAAAAATAGGAGCTTATAAGAAATGGCTATAACCATGTTAAATGAATATAGCATACCTAAATATTTTTGGGTCAAAGCCATTAATACAGCATGATATGTTTTAAATATGGTTCTTGTAAGACCGTTACTCAATAAGACTCCTTATGAATTGTGGAATGGTAAGAAACCCAATATTTTTTATTTTAGAATATTTGGTTACAAATGTTTTATTTTGAATGAAAATGATGCCTTAGGAAAATTTGATGCAAAATTCAGTAAAGGTATTTTTCTAGGTTATTCTTCTATTTCAAAAGCTTATCGTGTATTTAATAAAAAACTTAGTAATTGAAGAATTTATTCATGTTGCTTTCAATGAGATTTCTGAACTTAAGATAATTGATTTTGATGATGAATTTAATTTTAACATTTTGGATTTTAATAATAACTCTCCTAAAAGCTACTTGGATGATTCTACTTCCAAATCCTTACCCAAGGAATGAAAGCATGTAAATGATCATCTTAAGGAGCTTATAATAGGAGATACATCAAGAGGTGTTTAAACCTATTCTTTTTTAAATTTTTTTTGTGTTAATGCCATATTTCTATCTAAAGTTATACCAAAATGCATTGATGAAGCCCTAAGAGATGACTCTTAGGTTATTGCAATTCATGAAGAATTAAATCAATTTGAGAGGAAAGAGGTATGAGAACTTGTTTATAGATCTATTGACCATTTAGTGATTGGTACTAAATGAGTCTTCAGAAACAAGTAAGATGAAAATGGTATCATGGTTAGAAACAAGACTAGATTAGTAGCCAAAAGTTTCAACCAAGAAGAAGGAATCAATTATGAAGAAACTTTCGATCCTGTGGCTAGACTTGAAGCCATAAGGATGCCCCTTGCCTTTGCATCTTTTAAAGATTTTAAGTTGTTTCAAATGGATGTTAAAAGTGATTTTCTAAATGGTTTCATTTCCAAAGAAGTATATCTTGAACAACCTAGTTTCGAAAATAGTCATCTTCCTAATCATATTTTCAAACTTTCTAAAGCTCTTTATGGATTGAAACAAGCCTCTTGGGCTTGGTATGAAAGACTTAGTTATTTCCTTATTTCAAATAATTTTTTGAAAGGTAAGGTTGATATCATATTATTTTTAAGTATTTTGAAAATAATTTTCTTATTATTCAAATTTATGTTGCTGATATCATTTTTGGTTCAACAAATGAATCCTTATGTGAATCCTTTGCCAAAAGTATGAGCCAAGAATTTGAAATGAGTCTAATGGGTGAGTTAACTTGTTTCTTATAATTATAAATAAAATAATTAAATGATGGCATATTTATTAGTTAAACTAAATACACATTAAACTTATTAAAATGTTTTGGTGTGGAAAATGCTAAAGCTATAAACACTCCCATGAGAACATCTACAAAGTTAGACTTTGACAATGAAAGAAAAAATTATGATAAAAAAACTTATAGAGGAATGATAGGTAGTTTACTATAACTAACTGCTACTAGACGTAATATCATATTTAGTGTTAGATTGTGTGCAAGATTTCAATCCAATCCTAAGCTTTCTCACCTTAAAGCAGTTAAAAAAATATTTAGATATTTAAAAGAAACTTCTAACTTAGGATTATGATATCCAAAATGTAAAAACTTTAATTTACTTGCTTATGCGGAGATTTTGGTGGTTGTTGAATAGATAGAAAAAGTACTACCAGAATATGTCAATTTTTTTGCAATGCACTTATTTCTTTATCTTCCAAAAAATAAAATTTGATTGCTTTATCTATTACTGAAGCCAAATATATTGTAGTTAGTGCATGTTGTGCCCAAGTTATTTAGATGAAAAACATCTTAGAAGATTATGTAATTCAATTAAAAAATATTCCTATTAAATGTGACAACTGTAATATGTTTTACCAAAAATCTTATTCAACACTGAAGAACTAAGCACATTGATATTAGACATCATTTTATTAAGGATCATGTGAATAGTCAAGACATTTCTTTGAAATTTATTAACACTAAGCATCAATTAAGTCAATATTTTTTATAAAACCATTAAATGAAGAGCAATTTGATTTTATTAGAAGAGAGCTAGGAATGCTAAACCATGAGAATGCATGATTTGTTTACTATTTTAAATCAAATTGCATGAATGTTTAACTTATACATTTGTTTGAAATGTATAAAATTGCATGAATAATTCCTAACTTCTTGTTTGTAAAAAAAGATATTCTTGTGATGATCTATTTACTAAGAAGAAGATCTATTTTTGTGATGATATTTTTCACTCCCCTTGTTTCTACCTTCTTGTTTGCAAAAAGAGATATTCAAAATCATGATTTGCTATTTTTTGAATTTATTTGCTACTTTTGCTTGAAATTTGCATAAGATGAATTTAAATGCATGAGTAGCTCTTAGATTTTTGAATCTTCTTAGATTTCTTAGATTTTTTAGCACATTTTTGAAACATTCTTTTCAAAATTCACTTCTATAAGGTTGAGAATGACATTTTATAACTTCTCCCTTGTTTTCTTTCTTTCTTTTTTCACAAGAGGAAGAAATTTTTATAGCTCATAACCTATTTTACTAAGGGGGAGTAATGACACATGTGCATTGAAATCATTAGCTCTACATTTCAACTTTTTATTGATGACAAAAGAGGAGAAATGGATATTGATGACACATGAAAGAAAATTTTGAAATAGGCATTTTTTCTTGTTTGTTGATACACAAAGGGGAGTAATGATTAATGACTTAAGAGGAGATTTTCAAATATATGATTGATGTATAATATTTGAAATTGATGTTATATACTTTGAAAATTTTTCATGAGTTGATATTTGAAATTGATGTTGTATCTATAGATGAATATTGTTGAAATATCATATTATGATACTTGAATTCATGTTTCGTTCTCTTGAATTTAAGTTTAGTCCATTTGAACTAGGCATAGAAATAGGAGGAGTTAAGATTAACTCCTATCATCAATGGATTGTCATCATTAAAAAGGGGGAGATTGTTAAATCTCAAAATTTGATGATGAAATCAATTGATAAGTGTTTAATCTAACTTATGTGTTAGTGGAAGTATGTATGTCTAACTACGATGGATGAATTGAGTTATAACCAGATGTTGGGCCAGAATCAAGTTTAGGTATCGGGCCAAGGTTCGGATGATGTTGTGGGAGCTCGCTGGGAGTTCACTATGAGTTCGCCGAAGGAATCGGGAAGCTTGCTGGGAATATGTCAGGAGATCGTTGGAGGAAGACTGTAAGACTCACTATAAGAATATCGGAGGCTATCGGATTAGCGAAAGTTAGGTCATTATTTAACTTGATGGTCCTTATGATTGTAATCAATATGTTATAGTTAGGGATTGAGTCCTAATTAAGTTTGATTTAGAAGGAATCCAAATCAACTCAATGTGAGGCAACCGGGTCCACAAAGGGGCTGGATTGAGCTCAGGTGGAACTCAATTAGTTGACCTGAGAATTGATCAATATAAGGTACAAGTCAGGATTGGAAAACTGAAGGGAGTCACTTTTTCGGGATTCCCGATAGTTGTACCATCGGTGGGCAGCGATTGTACCTCCCAGGCTGATAATTGTACCACCCAGGTTGGTGGTTGTACCACCGTCACCCAATATTCTGGGTTGCTTTCGGCGGGGGCACCGTTGCTACCGACGGTGGTACCGCTTGTACCCAATTTTTCTGGGTGTGTTTTAATTTTGGCTCCATTCTTCTAAAGCCAATTGTGGTATATAAATATCTCAAGTTTTCTTGCATTTAGTATAAGCATTCACATAAGTCAGTGGCCAAAAATATATGAAAAAAAATGTGTGCTAGAAGTGTGCAAGAAAAAAAAAGTGGAAAGGAGTGAACTAAGTGCTATAATTCTTGTGAAGAGTCTAATTTGAAAGTTTGTAAGGGTGTAGTCTTTACCCAAAGAATATCGGTAGTGGACATCGGTGGACCTCGATGAAGAGGACTCAGAAGTGGATGTAGGCCAAGATTGGGGCCAAACCACTATAAAATTATGAGTGCTATTTACTTAAATTATTTACTACTTTTAATTATTCTTAATTAGAAAGACAAGAGCATCATCTTTGATTGTGTTTTAAATTGTTTACGTATTCGCCTTCAAGTCCAAGAAATAGTTTCGACTTTGGTTTTACTTAAACAAAAAATTTTCTTTAAAACGTGAACTTACACTTGCACTAATACAACCGCTCCCTACCCTAACAACAACCCCCACCACCCAACCACCCCACCCCCCCGCACCCCCCGTCTTCTCCTTCTCCCCTCTCTTAGTGCCAAGTGATTATAACACTAGGAGGCTGCAATTCCTCAAGTGCTCCTCCTTAAAACCCTAGCTGACCTGCCCAATAAGAGGGGTAGTAGTTAGGAAGCCCTAAGGCCCCAAGATTTCTTCCCTCCAAACCCTAGCCGACCTGCCCAATAAGGGGGGCAACGGCTAAGAAGCCCTAAAGCCCTAAGACTTATTCCCTCTAAACCCTAGCCAACTTCTCAATCAAAGGAAATGATGGCTAGATTAGGAGCATATTACGTGACTCAAGACTTTATTGACTCCTCGACTTATTGAGCTTATGACCCATCCAAGCTAGGGCCTAACATTCTCCTTTTATTTCCAACTTGAGTCCTTCAATGAATGTCCATAATAATTGTTTGTCAGACTAATCACAAGTGAGGTAAGATAATTTCTCAAACCTAATATGGTATTCTTTGATCGTGGCGGTTTGTTGGATCTTCGCGAGTTGTTTATCGATATTTTTGTACTTGGTCGGTCCAAAGCAGTTCAGTAGCCTGCTTTTGAATTATATCTATGTCGGGACTCCTTGAGTATATTCAAGCCAATTGTACTACCGAATTACATCTCCTTCGAGGTGGATGACAATAGTGTCTACCATGGAAGCCTCCGGTGTCCGGTGATAATAAAAGTAGCATTCCACGTGCGAAAGCCATCATGTCAGGTCTCTCTCTTCCCATCAGGAGAAACCCATCCTCATGCATGGCTATATCAAATCAATAGCTCGTTCTTCCTTTTTAGGAGGCCTCTCTGAACTTTCACCTTGCTGCAATTTTGTCTGGCTTAGAGATCGTTCAATTATGAATTCTACGAATAAAGTGCGTAATTTGTCCTTCATGCGTGATTCAAGCCATGATTCAAATGCCTCCAACTTAGCATCGATTTAATCTTGAGATGCCATTATGTATGTCTCTAGACCTAAGATGTTTCTATCTTTTTTCTATTAATGGGTCAAGGGCATAGGGTGGTGGAAGGTTTGGTGGCAGCGGAAGATAAGATTAGTGGTGGAGGATTGTGGCTAAGATAGGCCACTATTTTGGGTTGTGATTTTGGGTGCTGTTAGGTTTATGGAAATATGTTATGATGACTACATCTTAAGGTTAGAAGGGTGCCTTAAGGGTGATGTGGGTGGTAGCAACAATTTTGGTAAGGATCAGATATAGATGTAGTCAAAAACATCAAAAGGTAGTGTTGTAGAATTTTGCATTGATAGGCTGCTGTTGGAGGTATAGTTGATGCTGCAGTTTGAGGCTGCTATGGAGGTTGTAAGGGGGGTTTGGGGACAATGGTTTAAGGTTAGAAAGATGATTTAAGGTTGTTGTTGGTGGCAATAACCAGTTTGGTAGGCCTGCAGCAAGAAGAGCCAAAGATGTTGTTGTAGAATTTTTTCGTCGAGAATAGTAGTTTTGTGATGAAAGATCTAGCAATGATTTAGAGGACTATGATAGCACAAAACCCATGAGGATAGTAGTGAGATAGATAAGAATAATGGCAGCAATAAGTTGGGTTAAGATTAGGCGTGTATACAGTAAGAAACACCGAAAAGTATGGTAGCAGCAGAATTTTATGTTGAAAAATTTCAGCAAGATAGATGCAATTTTTTTCTAGCAGTTCATGATAAGGATTCGAGAAAAACTCTAGTGAGATCTACTGATGAGGGAAAGGTAATATTGATAAAAAATTTATGAAAGAATACAACGGCAAAGAATTCGGCTAGACCAACGATTACGAGAAGATGCTACAGATTTTTACGTCAAAAGTTCAGCAGGTTTGATGTAAAAGATCAATGATTTATATTGACAATTTTTGCATGAAACCAAAAGGAAATCTACTATCAAGGTCATAGAACCCCAGAAGGAGCTCTATAGAATTTGATCTTGAGGGGGATCAACCCTTAGAACACTATAGGGGTTCCTCCCTCCTAGAACTCGACACAATGGCTGAAATAAAAGTATTCTTACTTGTTAAAAAAGAGGTGGAGGCTACAAACTTATATAGGCTCAAAACCCTAGCCTTAGGGGGTGCTTTATAAATGAATTTACCCCCTTGCCCCTCTTATATCTGCCCTACCTAAATAGGGATGGGCGACGGTTATGTTAGCGCCATGACCTCCTATTGATGCTAGAAACCCTAGTTGACCAGCCCAGTAATGGGGGCGACAGCCCATGAGCCCTAAGGCCCAAATAAACCCTAGTCACTCTTTTTTATAAGATAGAAGTGACTTAGTGGGGTTTTTATTACAATCTCACAGGGTTCTTATTGATTACTACCAGGGTGAATAGAGGACTCAACCCTGCTGGAGTCCTATTAAGCCTATCCTCAAGGCTAAGGAGCCACAAACTTCGGGAACCGAGGCTTTAGCTCCTCATAAGACTCCCACATGGCATCTTCGGATGGTATGTTGTTCCATTGCACTAGTACTTTAGTTGAGGGGCATCGACAACGCATCACAATCCTCCAATCAAGTATGGTTTGTGGTTTAGCTTGAATCTTGCCATTATTTGTAGTGCTCGGCAATTGGATCTAGGCTGACTCATGCTCTCCCAGTTTGAGCTTCAAGCAGGATATATGGAAGACGAGATGGATCTTGGCGTCTTATAACAGCTTCAATCTAAATGCCACAACTCTAATACACTTGGTGATATGATAGGATCCATAGAATCACATGGATAGTTTCATCGAGGCTCTTGTGTTGATGGACAGCTGCTTGTAAGGTTATAGGCGAAGATAGACCCAATCTCCTACTGAAAATTCCTGCTCGCTTCGATGAATGTTGGCTTATTGCTTCATACGAGTTTGGGTGATAGGTAAGTTGTCCTTTAGTAGCTGTAGGAGCTTTTCCCTATCCATCAACTTTTTATCAACCTGTTCTACCTTAGCTACACTAATTACATACTTTGGTATTAGAGTAGGTGGCTAACCATACAATGCCTCATAAGGGGTATGTATACTTGATGGAGGAATGGTAAGACGTGTTGTACCAACATTTGACCTAGGGAAGCCACTTTATCCACTTTTTTAGTCGATCCCTAATGAAGCACCATAGATAAGTCTCTAGGCATCTATTCACCATCTCTATTTGGCCATTCGTCTGTGGATGATAGACTGTGCTCATTTTGAGTTGGGTGCCGTATAGTTGAAATAACTCGGTCCAAAATTTACTTGTAAATACCTTATTATGGTAGCTTACAATTGACCTTGGCATCCCATGTAGTTTAACAATATTTTCAATGAAGAGTTGGGCAATACGAGCAATGATATAAAGGTGTCTCACAGCATAGAAATGAGCATACTTTGTTAGGCGATCTACCAACACAAAGATCATACTTTTACCTTGAGATGGTGGCAATCCTTTGATGAAGTCCATGAAGATGTCGGTCCATGTTGAGTTCAGTATAGGTAGTGGTTGTAGTTTTCCTGGGCTGGCTACTGTTTCCCCCTTGTGCTATTCGCATACATCACATTTAGCCATATAATCATAAATAGATTTTTTCATGCCTCTCTAATAGAAGTTTTGCTTTACCCTCTTGTATGTTCTCAAGAAGCCAGAGTGTCCTGCTAAAGGTGAAGAGTGTAATTAATGCATAATAGTTTTAATGTAAGGAGAAGAGGGAACAATCACAATTCGACCGTTGTAGCGTAGGTCTCTTGAATCCTAAGTGTAGTGGTCAATGGCACCCGCATCTTTCTCGAATTTTTCTATGTTGTCTTGGGTCTTTGGGTTCTTCTTCCATTCCTCCCTAATGTCATCGAGGAAGTCGGTGGAAGGAAGGGAGATGATTGAAATTTTGGCTTGCTCCGGTAGCCGTGATAGTGTATCTACAACAACATTTTTTTCCCCCTTTTGATAGATAATTTCATAATCGAAACCAAGAAGTTAGTTACCTATCTTTGCTACTCTAGGGATGACAATTTATGTTCCAAGAAGTATTTGAGACTCCGACGGTCCATCTTTATTTGGAATCGTTGGCCGATCAAGTATGATCTTCATTTCGTGATGGCGTGTACAATTGCAATAATCTTTTTATCATTCACAGACATTTTATTATGAGTGGGAGACAAAGCCTTGCTGGTATAGGCAAGGGGTCAGCCATCTTGCATTAGGACAGCTCTAATTTCAACCCTAGATGTGTCAGCCTCGATCACATAGGGTCTGCTAAAATCAGGAAACACTAGAACCGACGTTATCGTCGTGGCTGCCTTGAGTTGTTCGAAGGCTATAGAAGCTTTATCCAACCACTAGAAGGAGCCTTTTTTCAGTAATGAAGTGAATGGGGCACTGATCTTGCCATAGTCTTTCACGATCTTTCAATAGTAGCTCGTAAGTCCAAGGAAGTCTCGTAATGATTTTATGTTCATAGGTCTTGGCCATCCTTGCATTGCTTCGATCTTTGCCGGGTCTACTGCCACTCCATCTTCTGATATAAAGTGCCTAAGGTACTTCATTTTTTGCTATAAGAAGCTGCACTTTGATTGTTTAACATAGAGAGTATTCTCTCGAAGAATCATTAGAATAATTCGTAGGTGTTGAATATATATGTTAAGCGTAGGGCTGTAAATGATAATATCATCAAAGAATACCAACATGAATTTATGTAAAAACCTCTAAAAAATATCGATCATCAAGCTTTAGAAGGTAGAAGTTGCATTTATATGTTAGAAAGGCATTACCAAAAACTCACAGTAGCCGTTATATGTACGAAATGCGTTTTTGGAACATCTTCAGTGCATACCCGAATCTGATGGTGCCCAGAAAGGAGGTCTAGTTTGGTGAAGACTCAAGCTCCTATCAATTATCCAAGAACTCATCTACTATTGGTATTGGATATTTATCTTTGATGGTGATGGCATTCAAAGCCCGGTAGTCAACGCACATCCACCATATACCATCCTTCTTGTATACTAGCAACACCTATGAGGAGTAGGAGCTACAGCTTGGTCGAATTACTCTAGTGTTAAGTATCTCTTTAACGATATCTTTAATCTCATTCTTATGCAAGTGAGGATAGTGGTATGGTCTTAAGTTTGCTAGAGATTGGCCCGGAAGTATAGGGATCCGATGATCATGCTATCGGGTAGGGGCAAGTCCATGCGGCTCGACAAAGATGTCGGTGAATTCCTCCAGCAATTGTGCAAGCTTAGGGTCTGTGATTTGCACATTCTTCTCCTCTGTTGACTACTAGATATGCATCAAATCCTCACCATATGTCTTGTGCAAAACTTTCTCTATCAGTTGCGTTGAAACAGTGGAGATATGTCTTTCACGCTTCCCTCATAAGGTGACCTGTCTGTCTTTTACAATAAAACTTGATGATTAACTTAGAGAAATTCCAGGAGATGTCACATAATATTGTGAGACATTCAAATCCGAGCACAGCTTCATAGTCGTTGATGGGTAGGAGGAAGAAGTTGGCTACCACTTCTTAGTATTGTAGGAGCAATTTCACCTACGGGCACTGTTGGTCGCATTTAAGAATTTGACCGTCGGTGACCGTTACATTGAACTTGTTGTAACTTTCGATTTGAAGCACCATACATGTAGCAACCTCACTATTAAGGAAGTTATTTGTGCTGCCTATATCAATGAGAATGGTGATGTGTTGTTACTTGAGAAGCCCTGCCACGTTCATCGTTTACGGGTTAGAGTAGCCGGCTAGCGTGTGCACCATAAAGTCGATCAATTGGGACTCTTCCTTCGTGACTTCTTCAGATTCAAGGCTTTCTTTAGATGGTTCAATGTATTCATCCTCTATTGATTCCATCATAAGAAGTCGGCCTTTCTTGTAGCAATGTTTGCGGCTCCATGGTTCATCGTAGTTTTAACATAGTCCCTTTATGAATCACTCCTGAAGTTCATCTCTTATCAATTTTTTTGGTGCAAGGGCTCAGATGGTAGTAGATGGGGCTTCAGCATTGCTGCGGGAGTGACCCTAGTCCTTCGAGCTTCATGGTTTAAGCGTTCTTCTTGTAGTCACGCGAAAGCGATAGCCGCCATAAGAGTGTATGGTTACCACACCTTCACTTCTCCTCGTATCTCCAGCTTTAAGCCCTCAATAAAAGTTCCAATAAGTTGCTTTTTAGACTAGTCACGGGTTTGGTTAGATAATCTTTCAAACCTTGTTTGATACTTTTGTACGGTGGTGGTTTGTCGGATCCTTGCCAAGTGCCCATCGATGTTCTCGTAGTCTGTCGGCCCAAAATGGTTCAATAGTCCTTTGAATTGCCATTAGGTTCAGCCTCCATGGGTGTGCTTGAACTAATCGAACCATTGACTTACGTCTCCAAGATTGAGGGCTGCAATTTTCACCAAGGCAGCATCGGCGGTTTGGTGAAACCGGAAGTAGCACTCCGCATGCAAGATCCAGCCTATTGGGTCTCCTTCTTCCCATCTAGGGAAGTCCACCCGCAAGCATGGATTATATAGATTGGTTGTAGTTCCTCCACATTCCTAGAGTTCTTCTCTCTGATCTGAAGTTTACCTATAATGTGATTTCCTTGGGCTCGGTGGTTGGCCCATGCTGAGTTTGGCGAAGATAGTCTAAATTTTCTCCTCCATGCAGGTCTCAAAGGCTTCAAACTTGGTATCGATAGCCTCCTCTGTTGCTATGGTATAAACCTCTAGATCTATGATATTGAGGTTTTTCTTTTGCTATCAAGTTAAGGGCATGAAAGGTTTCGGGGAAAGGGTAGTCGAATAGGTGGATGGATCGGTGAAGAAGTAGGCTATGGTTGTGGCTGTTTTTGGGGCTGATTGGGATCAGTTTAGGGTGCAATTTGGTAGGGTTCTTGGATTGTGATGGTACAGTTTGAAGATGAGAAGAAGAGCATCCAATAAATCAAAAAAGATAGCAATAATATATGTTGGAATTCGATGAAGATGATGCTGCGTACATGCTATCCTATCGAACATAATTTACATCGGAGATATAACAAATTCTCGACATAAATTCTAGAGAAATCCTAAGGAAATTATGTATAATTTTAATGGTAAAACCTTAGTTCAATGTGAGCAAAAACGGTAATTTAGATTGACAAAATTTTGGCAGCATAATGGTAGGAAAATTGATACAAAGAAAGAGGGCATATTCTTTATCATAAAAATCCAACAATACACAGTGAAGAATTTTGACAATATATGATCGATTTTTTGAGAGAATTTTCATGATAAATCAATCTTAGATAGAGGCTAAGTTGATCTATGAGAATATGTAAAAATTTTATCCATAAAAGATACTCAAAAGATCGGTTTCAATAAGCCTCTTTACGATTAAATTTTTTTGTAGTAATTCCCCTTCGCAATGATGATCACGTTTGTGATGGACAGAATTCTCAGCAAAGTAAGGATAGAAAATTTTCTTTGGAATGTAAGGATAAAGGTTTACAGTAGTAACAAGTTGTGGGTGATATAATTTTACTAGATCTTCAATGCAAAACACACGGGTGCAGCGACAAATTAATGGATCTGCTGCTTGGGGATGACAGTGGAGGCGACGTCTTGAAGCAATTGCGAGAATTGCTTGAATGGGTGGAGGTGGCAGAGAAGGCAACAGGGGCAGTAGAAATGCTACTCTGATACCAAATGATAGAATTTCAGAAGGAACTCTATATAATTTGATCTTGAGGGAACACTATAGGGGTTCCTCCCTCCTAGAACTTGGCACAATGGCTGAAATAAAAGTAGTCTTGCTTGATAAAAAAGTGATGGAGGCTACAAGCTTATATAGGGCTCAAAACCCTAGCCCTAGGGGGTGCTTCCTAAGTGAATTTATCCCCTTGCCCCTCCTATAGCCGCCCTGCCTAAATAGGGATGAACGACGGCTATGTTAGTGTCATGGCCTCCTACTAATGCTAGAAACCCTAGCCAACCAGCCCAGTAAAGGGGCCGATGACCCATGAGTCCTAAGGCTCAAATAAACCCTAGTCACTCTTCTTTATAAAATAGAAGTGACTTGGTGGAGTTTTTATTACAATCTCATAGGGTTCTTATTAATTACTCCTAGGGTGAATATGACTGAACCCTATCACAAGGAGTGCTAAAGTTATCGTAAAAAACACGTAGAAGATTGGTTAGAAAAACTGCAACAGTAGGATAAAAAACAAGTAGGATAAAGTTATCACAAGGAGTGCTAATGGTATGCGGCTGAATTCTGTAGCACAACTTTCATTGTAAAGATAAAAACTTTATGATGAAGAGTTTCTGTAGCAAGATAGTAATACTTTTTTTGGTTTTTTGGGTAAAGGATAACTAAATTGTAGCAGCAATAAGGTATAAAACCAAAACCTGATGTAATTCTTGGGAAGATCAAAAGGTGATCTACAGTGGTGGAGATGATGGCAGAATTCGACGACGATGATGGCACAATTGTGGGAATTGCTTGGGCAGCTATGGAAGGATAATAAATGGTTATGGAAGGGCAGTAAGATGCCGAGAACACTGCTCTAATACCAAGTGTTAGAACCCTTGTGAATTCTAAGCTTGTGGTGATCTCTATAGGGGATCAGCTTCCTTGAAACTCTATAGGGGTTCCTCCCTCCTTGGTTTTCTACACAAAGGCTAAAAATAATATTGATCTATTGATGATGAAAAGAGGACTAACTACATGGCTATTTATAGGGTTTATAAACCCTAACTCCTAATAGGACTCCTACCCAAAACTCTAACTCCTAAACAACTTCTATTCGACCTCAACTAGGAATGGCCGGTGGCTAACAACTCCTAAGCCCTCTCCACTTCTAACCTAACCCTATCCGGCCTCTCTTAAGAGGATGAGGCAACTTGGAGGCTCCCATCTCATAAGGACTTCTCCCTAACCCTAGCCAACCACTTCGTTACTAGGGGGTGGTGATTATATTAGGGTTCATTACATTTATGACTCAATTGACTCTGACCCATATCCAACTCTAACTCCTAATCAGGCTCCAGTTCAGTCGAATCCTAACCCTACTAGGATTTGGCTGATTTATTACAATAGACTTAAATCTTCTCCTAGCCAACCTAATATTAGGTTTAGATTGGCCAACAAGGCCCAATTTATGGACTGGACTCAATCGACTAGGACCCGACTCAGTTGGGGTCCTAACACCAATCCTTTATTTGCTGAAACATCCACCATATGTGTGTGACCCTCTAGGCCTGATACCGAGCTAGTCGTGAGTTGCTCCCATTATAATTCCTTCTGATATAGTGAATTATTATCCCTATAACAATTCACTCGAGTCATCGACTATGGACATACTAGGCCACTGCGCCATAGTCCACAGATAGTATAGGAGGATCAAATTCATTGGACCTGTCTATCCAGAGTTATCGGGTATCTATAGTCTCTCATCCAACTAATATCCTAAAGATTGTATATTGGACATCGTACTGTCAGGCCACATATGGAATCCATTAAAGTCTCGCTCTAATCAGATTCTCTTGGAGAACTCTTCTCTCAACACGAATGACCCTAGTAAGGGATTTGTCTGAGCAAGCACACATGAGATATTCCTCTTGTGATACTGAGAGTGGATGATCCTTTGTTGACACTCAATTACCTTCATATGGTTGGCTACCAATCTTGAAAACCGGTTATACAAGATCTGAAACTTTCGAAACCTATAAGTAGCATCAAAGAAAGGAGTACTCATACAAGGCATCATTGGTGTTTCAAGTCTAAGGACTAGATATACAACTGAGACTATAAAATTACTGTCTGACATTAAGTATCATTAACCATATAATATTTCATAAGCTGATCAATTAGTGAACTCATTCTCCAATAAGCACTTGTACTATATCATTAGTGTCTCTACATAAGTTGCTATGAGACCAGTTACTTCCATCATATGAATGGGTATACAATACATCGGTCTATCCTGTTATCTCAATATCCCTACATTTGCCTAGTAGAGCTTTCATTGCACTAGATGCATGTTATTTTGTTCCTATTATTATCAAAAATATTATTTCATTTCTTGTTTGATAATTAGTCGATATAAATTAGTCTTTAAGAATAATAATTATTCACTAATTTTGGATGATGAGATCATCACTAGAGGGACTCTGATAAATGACTTATATGTGTTAGATACTTCTCCACACAAAATGAATATAAATACATCCAAGAGGAAAAGAGATGAGGTGAATAATGCATAACTATAGCTTTGTGGAGATATCTACAAGGGAAAGATTCAAAGGTTACTAAAAGATAGATACTTAAATCCATTCGACTGAGTCATATGAAACTTATGAACCTTGATTTCATAGAGAGATAACCAACTCTCCTTTTAGTGGAACTAGAGAGAGAGCCACTGAGCTACTAGAACTCATATATAATGATATATGTGATCCTATATCGACTTAGGCTATAGGTGGTTACCCATACTTTATTATATTCATTGACGATTTCTCTAGGTATGGACATATGTACTTAATGAAGTACAAGTCTGAGACCTTTAAGAAATTCAGGGAATATGAGAATGAAGTAAAGAACCAGATTGGAAAGAGTATTAAGACTCTTCGATCAGATCAAGGAGAAGAGTACTTAAGTACAAAGTTTACTCATTTCCTCAAAAACTATGGTATTCTACCCCAGTGGATACCTCCTTAGACACCTCAGCTCAATGGTTTATTAGAAAGGAGGAATCGAACACTGTTAGACATGGTGCGATCCATCATGAGTTTCACTGACCTGCTTGTATCATTTTGGGGATATGCCCTAGAGACCGTAGCTTACCTTTTGAATAAAGTTTCATTAAAGTGGTTAAGATTTGGGGTTGTCTTGCCCACGTTAGAAGATGAAACCATGATAAGTTAAAATCAAGGACAGAAAGGTGCTTCGTGGGATATCCTATTGAGACTTTAGGGTATTATTTATATCATCCCGAGGATCAGAAGGTCTTTGTTGCTGAGAGGACTATGTTCTTTAAGAAGGAACACATTCTTGGTAGAAATAGTGGGAGTGAATAGAGTTGAGCGAGGTTGAAAAACATAGCTCAAGTACTATTCCAGAGTCTGAGTTTGTTTAGGTACATAGCACACAAATTTCAACTTTGCATAGGTCTAGTAGAGTATCTCACCTTCCTAAAAGATATGTGGGACATATCAGTAGAAAAAACTCTCAGGATGTTGATCCTCAAACCTACAATGTGGCTATTATGAGTATAGACTTCGGGAAGTAGTAAGAAGATATGAATTTTGAGATGGATTCCATGTATTTCAACAAGGTTTGGAACCTTGTGGATGTAATTAAAGGTATTGTACATATCGGTTCCAAGTAGATCTTTAAGAAGAAGATCGGAGCATATGGAAAGGTGGAGACCTATAATGCAAGGCTAGTGGCTAAAGGATATCATCAAAGGCAAATAGTTGATTATGACAAAACATTCTCACCTGTAGCCATGCTTAAATCCATTAGAATTCTTTTGTCTATTGTAGCACATCATGATTATAAGATCTGGTAGATGCATGTGAAAATCACATGTTGGTAAAAATCATCAACTTAGCAACCATACACCCTAATAGCTAAGGACGGATCATTCAAGATTAAAGTAAGAGGAACTATTCTAATTAATTTATCAAAAAGAAAATTGATAAAAGTTTAAAATAATACTTTGATTCCTATAAATACCACAAACTAAAAAGTTTGATAAGTTAAAAAGAAAAGTAAAGATTTAGGGTTTTTGAATACCACAAACAGAAAAAGCTTGATAAATTTTAAAGTTTATGCAAGAACTTAAAAACAAACACTCACCGGTGTCGGAAGATGAGTATATTTCTCTAAGTTATTCTTTACAAAGATGTCAACCTTGTTTATATAGAGCAAGACAAAGTAAAAAGAGAATGAACCAATTAAATATATTAAATAATATTCATATTCCTAATTTATGAATATAGATCATTCATGAATTTTACCTTAAAAAATCTAAAATAAAATTATTCACAATTCTAAATATGGTCCACCATGGCTGAATCACCTTTATTCTTCAAAATATGGATTAAATTTTATAATTCCTTCAAGGCTAGATTTTCTCTTTATGTTATGGACTTATCTAAATCATGTTGACCTTTTTTTGGCTCTTTTTGAATATATAGAACTTTGACCAAATCTTGACCAACTTGTTCCTTCCAAATGCCTTCCAATGAACAAGTTATAGCTTCTTTTATCTTTTTAGTGTTTGCTCTTGTTATCGGTCCTTCATGAATAACAAAAGGGTCCTTAGCAGATTTGTGATCAACTAATTGGGTCATATCATTCCCTCTTTCCTCGAAAGGATTCATCCTCAAATCAGTACCTTCATTGCTTACATCAAACAAAGATAAATTATAAATATTGAAGGTTACACTAATATTGCTATACTCACATAGTAGTTCTAGCTTGTATGCATTGTCATTGATTCTTTGAAGGACTCGAAATGGACCATCTCCTCTTGGTATTATTTTAGACTTCCTTTGGCTGAGAAATCTTTCCTTCCACGAGCGTAGCCAAACCCAATCACCAGGTTCAAATACTACTTGCTTTCGGCCTTTGTTATATTGTTTCTCATATTGTAGAGTTTTCTTTTCAATTTGTGTCCGGACTCTTTCATGTAATGCTTTGACAAAATTAGCTTTTGCTTACTATCCAAATTAGCCTTTTCTAAAGATAACAGTAGCAAATCCATAGGAGTTAATTGATTGAACCCATTCACAACTTCAAATGGGGAATGGTTTGTTGTAGCATGCACACTTCGTTTATAAGCAAACTCGACATATGACAAACATTCCCCCCAATTCTTCAAATTCCTTTAAATTATGGTCTTCAAAAGCATTGATAAAATTCTATTTACTACCTCCGTTTATCCTTTTGTTTGTGAATGACAAGTAGTTGAATACAATAGCCTTGTACCCAACTTGCTCCAAATTTTTTTCAAAAAATAGCTAAGGAATTTCATATCTCTATCACTCACAATTGCCCTTGGAATTCCATGTAATCTCACAATTTCTTTGAAGAACAATCCTACAACATATGTTGCATCATCTGTTTTGTGGCAAGGAATGAAATATGTCATCTTCTGTCAACAATAACAAAAATAGAATCTCTCCCTCCTTTTGACCTAGGTAAACCCAAAACAAAGTCTATGGATATATCAATCCAAGGCTCACTAGGTATAGGAAAAGGAGTATACAACCCATTAGGCATTACTTTAATTTTAGCTTGTTTACAAGTAATACATTTCTCACACAATCTCTTAACATCTCTTTTCATGTGTGGCAAAAAAAATGATCATTTAACACAATCTAAATTTTTTCTGATCCCAAAATACCCTATTAAACCTCCACTATATGCCTCTTTCACAAGTAATTATCTCATTGAACATTGAGGAATACACAACTTATTTTCTTTTTTAGAGAAAACCATCATGCTTGAAAAAATTATCAAAACCCCCTTTCTCACATACCTCATAAACATTAGCAAAATCATTGTCAGAATTATATAAATCTTTAATATACTAAAAACCCAATAATTTTGCATCAAGTTTAGAAATTAGAGCATACCTTCTAGAAAGAGTATCGACAACTACATTTTCCTTACATTGTTTGTACTTGATGATGTGTGGAAATGATTCAATAAACTCCTCCCATTTTGCATGCCTATGACTTAGCTTTCATTGTCCTTTGAGATATTTCAAGGACTTATGATCAATATGTAAAATGAATTCTTTGTACCAAAGATAGTGCTGCCATGTCTCTAACACTCTTACCAAAGCGTAAAACTCCTTGTCATATGTTGGATAGTTAAGACTTGTTCCACTTAGCTTCTCACTAAAGAATGCAATGGGTCTGCCTTCTTGCATTAAGACTCCTCCAATACCTATCCTACTCACATCACACTCGATCTCAAAAGTTTTCATAAAGTTAGGTAAAGTAAGCAAAGGTGTTGAACTAATTTTGTCTTTATGCAAATTAAAAGCATCATCTTGTTCTTTACCCCCCCTAAATTTCACATTCTTTTTGATGCATTCAGTTAATGGTGTAGCAATTATAGAAAAATTCTTAATGAATCTTCTATAAAAGCTAGCAAGACCATGAAAACTTCTAATATTACTAACACTAGTGGGTTTTGGCCATTCCCTAATTATTTTCACTTTTTCTTGATCAACATATATTCCTTTATCATTAACAACATAACCAAGAAAAGCAATTTCATTAGTGTAGAAAGTGCATTTCTTTAGATTAGCATATAACTTTTCTTTCTCAAGCACATCAAAAACAGCTTTTAAATGTGTTACATGATCATCCAAACTTTTTCTATACATAAGTATATCATCAAAATAAACGATGACAAACTTTCCAATGTAAGCATACAAGACATGTTTCATCACTCTCATGAAAGTACTAGGTGCATTTGTTAGGCCAAAAGGCATCACCAACCATTCATATAAACCATATTTAGTTTTGAAAGCAGTTTTTCATTCATCACCCTCATGCATTCTTATTTGATGATATCCAGATTTTAAATTAATTTTTGAAAACACATAAGATCTATACAATTCATCTAATATGTCATCTAGCCTAGGAATAGGATATCGATACTTTAATGCGATTTTGTTGATGGCTCTACAATCAGCATACATTCTCCAAGATCCATCTGTTTTTGGCACCAACAAAATTGGAACTGCACATGGACTCATGCTTTCTCGAACATAACCCTTTTTCATAAACTCACTTACTTGCTTTTGGATTTTCTTGGTCTTTTTAGGGTTGCATCTATATGCTAGCTTGTTTGGTATGTTTGCTCCCGGAATGAAATCTATTTAATGCTCAATTTCTCTAATTGGTGGCAAACCATTTGGAACATCTTCAGGAAACATATCCTTATTTTCCTGCAAAAGATCAACAATAACACTAGAAATATTTTTGTTAATTTCGTTAGACGCAATCAAGATGTCCTTATACATAAGTATAAGTATCGACTGTCTCATAGTTAAGGCTTTCTTTACATCACTCATTTTGGCATAAGCACTCATTTTTCTTTCACTTAGGTCTTCCTTGTTTTCTCTCCCTTTGTGTTTCCCATCACTCTTGTTTTTATCACTCAACTCACATTTTTCTTTTTTTCCCACTTTCTTGCTCCCTCCCCAAAGTTTTCGTTAATGAAGATTCAAGCTCCTCATCTTGTTGTTTTATGCGCATCTGATCTTTAAAAATGGTCTATGGAGGCAAAGGTCCAATTTGATATTTTTGTCTATCCATAATCAAAGAATAACAATTTTCGAATCTATCATGTGTTATCCTTCGATCATATTGCCATGGTCTCCCTAATAACAAGTAATCAGCATATATAGGTACTACGTCACACCAAACTTCATCCTTATATCTATCAATTGAGAAAGAAACTAACACTAGCCGATTTACCCTCACCACACCACTATCATTCAACCATTGTAACTAGTAAGGTTTTGGATGTTTGATAAATAGGCAATTTCAGTTTCTCCATACGCAAGGTACTTATCATAGTTATATAACTTCCACTATCAACAATTATATTACACAACTTGTTAGCAATCAAACAATGAGTGTGAAATAGATTCTCACATTGTTCACCATGTTCATCAATTTTGTTTTGCAAATGAAGTGTGCATTGAACAACTAGAATTTCACCTTTAGCATACTCTACATCACTAGCATCCTCTAATGATGGAGGGTCATCATCATCCTCTCTCTCACTTTCAGATTTCATAATTTCATCCTTTATGATCATAACTCTCTTATTAGAACATTCACGTGCCATATGTTCATGCCCAAGGCACTTAAAACACTTAATGCCTCTAGTTTGATTCGGTTGATTCTCACCTTTACCCTTGTTGCCTAGTTCATTTTTGCCTTTAGTTTCACTAAATTTAGGCTTAACAAGGGGTTTATCATCCTTGTTGCTCTAATTTGATTTCCAAGAAGAAGAAGAAACCAAATAAGGTTTTGAATCATACCTTGTGCCTTTTCTTTTCAGTTGCCTCTCAATCTTCATGGTCACATTTACCATGTGTCAAAGTTTACAGCCGTTGATGCAAATCCCTATAGTAATGGCTAGGGACAAATCTCCTCCTCGAGATTTGTTTCATCTCCAACCAAGTCTCCATGGCCTTTCACTATTTCTTCGTCTAACTGTACACAATTTATCCCACCAAATGATAGCATAATCACAAAATTCAACAGCAGCTAATTTTACTTTTTTTTCTTCAGAGTAGTTGTGGCATTCAAAGGTCAACTCCATTTTTCATTCCCACTCCAAATAGGCATTTGGATTATTCTTCCCTTGAAAAGAAGGAATTTTCATTTTGATGATGCCAATGTTTCCATCCACACCATTAAAACATCCTCTCCTAGTTTGTCTCCTAGGATTAACTTCTTGAGCAATTAGAGTTACTTGGTCATCATCCATATTTTCTACTCCATCATATTTATCATTGACAAAGGTTGGTTGTTTCCCACGTCGTGGTCCTCCTTGTAATCTATTAATTGCATCATCATGCCTTTCTAGATGATCTCTTACATTTTCCATTATTTTGAACATACATTTAAATTGTTGTTGCATTACTTAAACTAAAAGGTCATTTGATCTAGAACTCGTTTATTTTTCCTTAGACATTAAAACCTGAAAAACAAAATTAGAACAACCTAACCAAGACTCTCTCAAGTGTCTCACTCAAGATTTGGGCTTTCTCGATGCTGATCTCACCATTCTTGCCTTCTACCTCTCTTCTTTTATTCTTTAGGTTCTTAAATAAATTAAGGTACCTAAATAAATAATTTAGATTATGACAATTCAAGGATAGTGAAATTGGGCATGTATAAAAGCAAAAAAAAAGAAAAGAGGCCAATTTAAAGGTGTACGCATTACACTTCGATCATTCAAGAATTAGAATTGAAATATCAAATGAACAGAAAAAAGAAATTCTAGAATTGAATAGAGATTTCTAAACTAGAACAAAAATTAAATGAACATGATTGAATTTTGTAATTTGCAAGAATTTCTTGAATCCACAATTCTAATTTTTTACTAACAAAAAAAAAGATCTTTTCTTTTTTTTACCTTTAATTTTTTCTCTCTTTTTTTTACTTTCTGATTTCTTTTCTTTTTTCCTTTCTTTTCTTTTTATACTATACAAAGAAGAATAATAATAGCACAACAATGAAGAAAGAACAACAATTATAGCTATAATACTAAAGAGAAAAGAAAAGGCCAAAAGATAGCAAATAAATGGATATGCAAACCTCAAACTTGAGTTGAGCTCTGATACCAAATGGTGAAAATCATCAACTTAGCAATGATACACCATAATAGCTAAAGAACTATGATATATATGAAATACAGATTGATACCCTCCAACGAATTAAAACAAGACAGATCGTTCAAGATTGAAGTAAGATGAACTATTCTAATCACTTTATTAAAGAGAAAAATGATAAAAGATTAGAACAACACTTTGATTCCTATAAATGGATATGCAAACCTCAAACTTGAGTTGAGCTCTGATACCAAATGGTGAAAATCAACTTAGCAATGATACACCATAATAGCTAAAGAACTATGATATATATGGAATGCAGATTGATACCCTCCAACGAATTAAAACAAGACAGATCGTTCAAGATTGAAGTAAGATGAACTATTCTAATCACTTTATGAAAGAGAAAAATGATAAAAGATTAGAACAACACTTTGATTCCTATAAATGCCACAAATTAAAAAGTTTGATAAATTAAAAGGAAAACAAAAATTTAGGGTTTTTGAATGACATAAGTAGAAAAAGCTTAATAAGTTTCAAAGTTCATGCAAGAACTTAAAAATAAACACTCATCGGTATTGAAAAATAATTATATTTCTCTAAGTTGTTCTTTACAAAGAGGGTCAGCCTTATTTATATAGAGCAAGGCAAAGTATAAAGAAAATAAATTAATTAAATATATTAAATAACATTCATATTCCTAACTCATGAATATAGATCATTCATGAATTCTACCTTGAAAAATCTAAAATAAAATTATCCACAATTCCAAATATGATCCACCATAGTTGAATCACCTTTATTCTTCAAAATATTAATTAAATTTCGTAATTCCTTCAAGGTTGGACTTTCTCTTCATGGTATGGACTTACCAAAATCATGTTGGCCTTTTTTTAGCTCTTCTCTCATCCATAGATTTTGACCAAATCTTGACCAACTTGTTCCTTCCAAATGCCTTCTAATGAACAAGCTATGACTTCTTTCATCTTTTTAGCTTTCGCTCTTGTTATCGGTTCTTCATGAATAACAAAAAGGTCCTTGGCAGATTTATAATCAACTAATTGGGTCATATCACATTCTTAAATGACAATCTCGACGAGAAGGTGCATATGATATAACTAAATGAATTCGTATCTAAAGAGAGTCCATATAAAGTGTGTAAGTTGCTTAAGTCCATTTATGGATTGAAACAAGCTTCCCAAAGTTAGAACATATGATTTGATGAAGAGATCATATCTTATAACTTCGATAATAATGAAGATGAGCCTTATATATATAGGAAGGTTTGTAAAAGCGCTATTACATTCTTGGTGTTGTATGTAGATGACATCCTAATAATTAAGAATAACGTAGGAATGCTTTTCACAGTAAATGCTTGGTTATCCATAAACTTTTCCACGAAGGACTTAGAGGAAGCATCTTGTATTTAGATGATCTAAATCTATAAAGATAGATCCAAGAGGATGCTTGGCTTGTCCCAGTCTAGGTATATAGACTCCATTGTTAGAAAGTTTAGCATGGAAAATTCCAAAAGATGTCTCATGTTGGGAAACCTTAGTGGGAGCATCACATGCATAGTGAAAATAAAAACAAAAATCGGTCTCCTACGTATATCAAATCATCTTCCAAAAGATTGGAATCACAAGAAAATCATAAAGACTAATAAAACCACATCATGTTATAGATTGATTACCTAGGGAGATCGTGTATCCCTATATTCTAGATCCAGATGGAGAGGATCAAAGAAGTCAAGCGTCTTCCTCTCTAGTAGTATCCACATGATGGATCTCTATAGCGAAACTCTAATCTGATCTCGCAACTCTTGTGCAGAGGGAGAGAGGAGAATAGGAGGGGCAGGCCAAAACTATGGCCTATCAACCATGAGTTTCCCCCCCATTTATAAAGAGCCACCAAAACCCTGGGCTCCTACCTTAGTGGATATTAGATCTTCATCCAATTATCCAATAACCTTGCATTATTGGATCTCTATCCAATAATCTCCTTAGGCCTCTAATTAGGCCTTAAGCAAGGAGCCCATCAACATAGGGTCTCATCTAATGAGAATAGAGGCTAATTGGATCTCCATCCAATCCTCTATTCACCGAAGCATCCACCATATGTGTGTGACCCTCTAGGCCTGATACTGAGCTGGCCATGAGTCGCTCCCAACAGAACTCTTTCTGATATAGTGAATTATTATCTCCATAATAATTCACTCGACTCATCGACTATGGACGTACTAGGCCACTACGTGATAGGACTCCAGTAGGGTTGAGTCCTAATCATCTTAGAACTAGTCAATAAAAACCCTGTTAGATTGTAATAAAACCACTCCTATCTTATAAAGGAGTATGGCTAGGGTTTAGATTATCTCTTGGGGCTTAGTAGTTGTCGGCCCCCCCTTACTGGGCAAGTCAGCTAGGGTTTCCCCTGCTTAGGTCGGCTATAGAGCCAACCTAGTCGCCCCTTGTTCCTATTAAGGTAGGATGGCTATAGGAGGGGCAAAAGGATATTTCACCTAGATAAGTGCTCCCTTAGGCTAGAACTTCGATCCCTATTTAAGATGTAGCTGCCCTCCCTCTTTAAATCAAGCAATCTATAATTTTAATTCAGCCTTGTGCCGAGTCTAGGAGGGAGGAACCCCTACAGCGTTCCAAGGGTTGATCCCCCTCAAGGATCAAAATCTATAGGGCTCCTTCTGGGGTCTTATCATCTAGTATCAGAGCAGCGATCTTGCTACCCTTGTAGCCATCATCCATGCCTCCACCTTTCCAAGCAATTCCCATAATCGCTACAACACGCGCCTCCACCTTCCATCCCAGCAGTAGATCAAAACAATCTGCCACTGCCCCCTGCGTTTGATCTAGAATTCTGGTATATTTTTATCATCCACAACTCTTCAATACTGTAAGATTCTTTACCTTACATGTTAAAGATTTTTTTCAAATTTTATCCGCTACAAATTTTGTTCGTCGCAAATATTATCATCATCGCAAAGGCGAAACGCTGCAGAAATTTTTAGCTGATTATTGCTTATTGAAAGTAAACTTTTAATAATACTTTTTAGTTGAAACTTTTATACAATTTCATAGATCATCTTAGCATGTAAGACTGATCTTGTGAAAAGCCTCCTGCTGGATCTGGACTTATAGTGCTGCGATTCTTTGTTGCACAGTACTGAAATTTTTACAATGCAGAATTTGTCTTCTATTTATTGGCCTCTTGAAACCAAACTTTTATTCATCCTTTTTGGCCGAAATTTTTATACAATTCTCAAGATCAAGTTGACTTTAATCTGGATTTGATTTCACAAAAAAACTCCTTCTGGAATTGGTTTTCTTGTGCAATATTTGACCATTATGCAGTTCTAGAATTTTACGATGAAGAAATCTGCCTTTCGTCTTTTGCCCTATTTCCCTACTGTTATGCTACCAAAATTTCGTCAAACTTTTTACTGGTATTAACAACATCTGAACCAAGGGTTTTTGCATCCCTTGGAATTTACATTGAGAAATCAGCATTTCTTCGACGTAAATATCGGTTCAGCAGAACAACATATCACAACACTTCTTTCTACCAAATTCTATCAGATTTAAGTGCTATTTTTTGTGGGATTTCAGACTCTCCTTTCCTCATCACCAAACCCTACCATCCTCACCAAAAACTCTTCCAAATATTACCCTAAACTGAATCCAAATAGCCCCCAAATCGGCCACCCAAATTAGCCTACTTCCTTATCGATCCACCTACGTTTTTAGAAAACCTTCCTTACCGAGATACCTACCCTTGCTGCCATCTATCCCAGATCTAAAATCTATTTTAATAACCTTCATCTACTACTATTACAGCCCTAAAACTACACCAATTTACAGCCTCAACCCTATAAAATTGTAGCCCCAAATCTGCCCTAAACCGCAACCTACTTTTACCCAAACCAATTCACCTTCCAACCGGCCACCCCTTTCTCCAAAATTCCCATGCCACTAACCCGACAACAGAAAAAAGATCTTAATATTATAGATCTTGAGGCATATGCTATGGCATCGAAGGAGGCTATCGATGCAAAGCTTGAAGCCTTTGAAAATCGCATGGAAGAGAAGATACAATCCCTTTTTGCCGAATTCAGCATTGGCTGACTGTCGAGCCCGAGGAAATCACAACACAGAGAAACTTCAGATCAATGAGATGATCCTCAAGAATATGGCCATATCACCTCTAACCTCAATAATCCATGCATGAAGGTTGACTTCCCTAGATGGGAAGAAGGAGACCCGATCGAGTAGATCTCACGCGCGGAGCGCTATTTTCGGTTCTACCGAACCGCCGACGCCATACGAGTGGAGATTGCTTCCATCCACCTCAAGAGAGATGCTATTCAGTGGTTTAATTAGTTTAAGTATACCCATGGAGGACTCTCTTGGCAGCAATTCAAGGAAGGACTATTAGACCGCTTCAAACCAATCGATTTCAAGAACATCGACGGACAATTGGTAATGATTCGTCAAACCTCTACAATGCAAGAATACCAAACAAGGTTTGAGCATTTATCTAACTAAACTAAGAATTAGTTTGAGAAACAACTTTTAGGTACTTTTATCGAGGGCCTAAAGCCGGAGATCCGAGGAGAAGTAAAGGCGCGACAACTGTACACTCTTAGGGCGGTGATTTCCTTCGCATGTATCCAGGAAGAACAATTGAACCACGAGGTACGAAGGACAAGGATCACTCCCTGATCAGCCATGCCAAGGCCTACTGCCCCCTCTACTACCATCCAAGCCCCCGCACCAAAAAAGTTGACAAGAGATAAGCTTCGCGGACGACCGACCAAGGGGTTGTGTTGGCATCGCGACGAACCGTGGAGCCGTGAACATCACCGCGAAAAGGGCCAACTCCTTGTGATTAACCAGTGGAGGATGAGGATAATAAAACATGTAGAAAAAGCCCTTGAACCTAAAGAAGAAGCCATAGAGGAGGAGTCGCAATTGGCAGACTACGCAGTGCACGCATTGGCCGACTATTCCAACCCGCAGATGATGAAAGTTGGAGGACTTCTAAAACAACAACCCATCACGGTTCTCATCGACACGGGCAGCACTAATAACTTTCTTAAGAGTAAGGTTGTTGCATGTTTGATGCTTCAAATCAGATTGCAACAAGTTTGACGTAAAGGTCGCCGACGGTCGAATCTTTAATTACGACCGATAGTGCCCGCGGGTGAAACTACTCCTCCAAGACCAAGAAGTGGTAGCTGATTTCTTCCTCCTACCCATCGATGATTATGAAGCCATGATAGGATCAAATAGCTCACGACACTAGGTGATATCTCTTGAAATTTTTCTAAATTAATCATGAAATTTTATTGCAAAGGGAGACAGGTCACGTTACGAGGCAAGCGCGGGAACCAAATTTCCATCGTTTCGTCGCAACAAATGGAGAAAGTTTTACACAAAGCACATGGAGGATTTTTTATGCATATCAGCAGCCATCTAACGGGGAGAATATACAAATTTCAGGTCCTAAGCTTGCCCTCTTGCTGGATGAATTAGACGTTTTCACGGAGCCGCACAGGCTGCCCCCTAACCGGCAGCATGACCACCGTATTCCTATTCTACCAGGCAAATCTCCAGTAAATTTGCATCCATATCGCTACCCTCACTTGTAGAAGAATGATATCAAGAATATCGTCAAAGAGATGCTGGACACTAGGGTAATTCGACCGAGTTGTAGCCCTTATTCTTCACCAGTGTTGCTAGCGCGCAAGAAGGACGGTACATGGCGGATGCACATTGATTATCGGGCCTTGAACGCTATCACCGTCAAGGACAAATATCCTATACCCATCATAGATGAGCTTTTGGATGAATTAAAAGGAGCCTGGGTCTTCACTAAATTGGATCCCCGTTTCAGTTATCACCAGATTCGGGTATACATTGAAGACATTCCGAAAACTACATTCCGCACGTATAATGACCACTATGAATTTTTGATAATGCCATTCAGACTTACAAATGCTCCTTCTACTTTCCAAAGCCTAATGAATGACATCTCCCAGAGTTTTTCACGTAAGTTCGTATTAGTGTTCTTTAATGATATCCTCATTTATAGCCCTACGCTTGATATACATTTTTAGCACTTACGAACTGTTCTAAAAATTCTCTGGGAGAATGCTCTTTATGTGAAACAATCAAAGTATAGTTTCTTACAGCATAAAGTGGAGTATCTTGGGCATATTATGTAGTGGCAGTAGACCCGACGAAGATCAAGGCAATGCAAGGATGGTCGAGGCCTATAAACGTACAATCATTATGTAGTTTCCTTGGACTCACGGGATACTACCAAAATTTTGTGAAAGATTATGTCAAGATCAATACCCCGCTCATATCTTTACTGAAGAAAAACTCATTCTTATGGTTGGATAAAGCCTGTGCAGACTTCGAATGACTCAAGGTAGCTATGACGATGACGTCGGTCCTAACGCTGCTCGATTTCGGCCACACTTTAGTCATTGAAGTCGATGCATCGGGAGTTGGAATTAGGGCTATTCTTATGCAAGATAGTTGACTCCTAATTTATACTAAGGTTTCCCCCACACTTCATACGAGGTTTTTATAGGAGATACTAATTACTACCAAATTTAAAATATGGTTGGAGACATGTCCATGGCACGAAAGAGGAGTAAAACTAGAAGAATTACAATCCATGCTTACACCAGATTGGGCTCTCATCATCCTGAACTATACCAGAGGGCAGTCACCATTCCAAAAGAAAGATTGGATATCACTAAAGACTAACCATATGGCAATAAATGTAAAAAAGAAATGACCTCCCGACAAACTTCAAAATGGACGAAAAATTAAAGATCGAGTTTTTCTACACCTCCAGCCCGATCAGTAGGAAACTCGAGCCTTAATGAAGTGGTCTCCCTATTTCTTTGGGCATTACAAAATTGAGGATCACATTGAGGCCCTAACTTGGAGATCAAATTCGCGCGCCAGATCAAGATTACAGTTGATCCACCATGTATCCCACCTCTAATGGAAATTTAAAGAAGACCACTCAGCCCAAATCCTTCCAACTAACATCCCAGCTAATGAGGAGGCCAAAGTTTAGTTAATGATAGCATGGGAGTCACATGAGGAGTTGAAGATCCAGTTTCCAGAGTTTATGGATCCTCAGCCTTGAGGACAAGGCTGATCTGAAGAGGACGGACTTGATAGGACTCCAGTAGGGTTGAGTCCTAATCATCTTAGAACTAGTCAATAAAAACTCTGTTAGATTGTAATAAAGCCACTCCTATCTTACAAAGGAGTATGGCTAGGGTTTAGATTATCCCTTAGGGCTTAGTAGTTGCCGCTCCCCCCCCCCTACTGGGCAAGTCGGCCAGGGTTTCCCCCTGCTTAGGTTGGCTATAGAGCCAACCTAGCCACCCCTTGTTCTTATTAAGGTAGGATGGCTATACGAGGGGCAAAAGGATAATTTTACCTAGATAAGTGCCCCCTTAGGCTAGGACTTTGATCCATATTTAAGATGTAGCTGCCCCCCCTCTTTTAATCAAGCAATCTACAATTTTAATTCAGCCTTGTGCCGAGTCTAGGAGGGAGAAACCCCTATAGCGTTCCAAGGGTTGATCCCCCTCAAGGATCAAAATCTATAAGGTTCCTTCTGGGGTCTTATCACTACGCCATAGTCCCCAAACGGTACATAGGGATCAAATCTATTAGACCTGTCTGTCCACAATTACCGTGTATCTATAATCCCTCGTCCAACTAATATCACAAAGACTATATATTGGACATTGTACTATAAGATCATAAATAGAATCAGTTTATCTTCCTCTGATCGGATTCTACCGGAGAACTCTTGTTCTCTCAATCCGAATGACACTGGCTAGGGATTTGTTTGAGCAAGCACATATGAGATATTACTCTCGTGATACCAAGAGTGGATGATCCTCTATTGACACTCAATTGCTTTCGTAAAGTTGACTACTAATCTCGATAACCAGTTGTACTAAATCTGAAACTTTTCAAACCTGTAAATCTGACATTAAAGAAAGAAGTACTTATACAAGACATTCTTGGTATCTCAAGTCAAAAGAGCAGATATACAATTAAGACTATGGAATCACGTTCTGACATTAGGTATCATTAATTATACATTATTCCATAAGTGGATTAATCAGTGAACTCATTCTCGAATGAGCACCTATACTATATCCTTAGTGTCTCCATATAAGTGGCTATGAAACCAGCCGCCTCTATCATATAGATGGGTATACAGTATATCAGTCTCTTTGGTTATCTCAATATCCCTCTTGAGTAACCTATAATCGAGATTATTTAGGATATGTGTTTAAAGGTGAATCGATCTCATTATTGTGATCTCATCACGATCCAATTCCTATTGCACAGAACCAATGATATCACAATATATATATGCAATAGATAATATAATATGACAATATACAATAATAATCTTAAGTAAAAAGATCGCGTAGTGTTTCACATGTATCATCACTCACGTGATTGGCTTGTAGGGCACCTGTAACCAATAATCTCCCACTTGACCTAAAGCCAATCACTTATATATCTGATCCCCATCAGACCCTTGTACCACTCAAATACAATCTGAACTAGTGGCTTTAATAGTGGATCTGCAATGTTATCTTCGAATGAAACTCTTTCCATTGCTATATTTTTTCGGGTCATGATCGATCTAATTAGATGGAAACTCCTTAGAACAATTTTGATGAGACTTGGATTCCCTTGTTAGAGCTATCGCCCTGTCGTTGTCACAATATATGGGAATCAACTCCACGCTGCTTGGTACGATTCCTATATCATAATAAATTTCTTCATTCATACCCCTTCTTTTACGACTTCTGCTACAATAATGTATTTCGCTTCTATGGTCGAGTCAACAATAGTATCTTGCTTGGAACTCCTCCAGCTTACTGCTCCTCTATTTGGGGTGAAAAATACCCTGAGTTCGACTTACTATCATCAATATCAGACTAAAAACTTGAGTCCGTGTAGCTCTCAACCTGGAGGCTACCTCTTCCATATATTAGTAAAAGATCTTTAGCTATTCTCAAGTACTTAAGGATATACTTTACTGGCTTCTAGTGTTCTAAACCTAGATCCGCCTAATACCTACTCGTGACACTTAAAGTATGTGCTATATCAGGCCTGGTACATAGCATAGGATACATGATAGACCCTATTGTTGAGGCATAGGGTATCATATGCATGTCTGCCCTTTCTTCAGGAGTCTTTGGAGACATACTTTTAGAAAGTGATATTTCATGTCTCATCGGTATGATAACTCTCTTGGAATTCTCCATACTACCTGGACTAGGACAAGCCATGCATCATCTTAGATCTATCTATATAAATTCGGATCCCCATAATATAGGATACTTCCCCTAAGTCTTTCATGGAGAAGTTTCTAGATAGCCAAGTCTTTACTAAAGAGATCATTCCTATACTATTCCCAATGATTAGGATGTCATCCACATACAATACCAAGAAGGTGATAACACTCCCACATAAGGCTCATCTTCGTTCTTAACAAAGTCATAAGATCTAATCATCTCATCAAATCTTATGTTCCAACTTCAAGAAGCTTACTTTAATCCATAAATAGACTTGAGCAACCTGCATAGTTTATCTGGACTCTCTCTAGATACGAATCCCTCTGGCTATATCATATATATCTCCTCCTCGAGGTTGCCATTGAGGAATATCGTTTTGACATCTATTTGCCAGATCTCATAGTCATAGTATGCTGCAATGGCCAGAATAATTCTAATAGACTTAAGCATGGCTACAGGTGAAAAGGTTTCGTCATAGTCAACTCCTTGTCTTTGACGATATCCTTTAGCTACTAGCCTTGCCTTATAGGTCTCAACCTTTCCATCTACTCCGATCTTCCTTTTGAAGATTCACTTGCAGCCGATGGGTATGATACCCTCAGGTGTATCTACGAGGTTCCAAACCTTGTTAGAGTCTATACTCATAATAACCTCCTTGTAGGTCTAAAGATTAACACCCTGAGAGTCCACTCCACTAATATGTCCCACATATATTTCAGGAGGGTGAGATACTCTACTAGACCTACGTAAAGTTGGAACTTGTGTATTAAGTACCTAAACAGGCTCAAGCTCTGGAATGGTACTTGACCTAGGTCCTCCAACCTTGCTTAACTCTATCTCACTCCTACTATTTTCACCAAGAATGTGTTCCTTCTCAAGGAACATAGCTCTCTTGGCAACAAAGACCTTTCGATCCTTGGGATGTTAGAAGTAATACCCCAAAGTCTCCTTAGGATATCCCATATACGTGCACCTTCCGTCCTTGATTCTAACTTATCGGGGTTGTGGGCAAGACAACCCTAAATCTTAACCACCTTAAGATCGGGCTTTTTCCTTTTCATATCTCATATAGTGTAGACACTACTGACTTTGATGGAACTCTATTTAAAATGTAAGCTACGGTATCTAGGGTATATCCCTAGAATGAGACGGATTAGTCAGTGAAACTCATCATACGATTCTCCTTTCTGATACACCATTGAGCTGAGCTGTATAAGGAGGTGTCCACTGGGATAGAATCTCATTGTCCTTGAGGAAATGAGTGAACTCTATACTCAAATACTCCCGTCCTTGATCTGATCGAAGAGTCTTAATACTCTTTCCAATTTGGTTCTCCACCTCATTCTTATATTTCCTGAATTTCTTAAAGGCCTCAGATTTATACTTTATCAAGTATATGTGTCTATATCTAGAGAAATCATCATTGAATGTAATGAAGTATGAGAAACCACATATAGTCTGGGTCGATATGGGACCATATATATCATTTTGTATGAGTTCCAATAACTTAGTGTCTCTCTCTCCAGTTCTACTAAAAGAAGAGTTGGTCATCTTCCCATGAAGGCAAGGTTCATAAGTTGCATATGACTTATAGTCAAATGGATCTAAGTATCTATCTTTTAGTAACTTTTGAATCATTCCCTCATGTATATGACCTAGCCTACAATGTCATAGGTATGCATTGTTCACCTCATCTCTTTTCTTCTTAGACGTCTTTATATTTATGATATGTGGAGAAGTGTTTGCTAGTTACAGGTGCCCTGCAAGCCAATCACGCGAGTGATGGAACGTATGACACAATGCATAATCTTTTTACTTATGATTAATATTGGTATATTCTCATATTATATTATATATAGTATATATATTGTGATGTCCTTGGTTCTATGCAATGGAAATCAGATTGTGATGAGATCATGATAATGAGATCGATTCATCTTTAAACACAGATCTTAAATAATCCCGGTCATAGGTTACTCGAGAGGGACATCGAGATAGCCGGACAGACCGGTGTACTATATACCCATCCATATGATGCATGTGGTTGGTCTCATAGCCACTTGTGTGGAGACACTAAGGATATAATATAGGTGCTCCTTAGAGAATGAGTTTATTGATTGATTCGCTTATGGAATGTTGTATGGTTAATGATACATAATGTCAGACAGTGATTCCATAGACCTAGTTGTGTATCTGGTCCTTGGACTTGAGATACCAAGGATGCCTTGTATGAGTACTCCTTTCTTTGACGCTTGACTTACAGGTTTCGAAAGCTCCAGATCTGGTACAGTTGGTTATCGAGATTAGTAGCCAACATTACGAAGGAAATTGAGTGTCAATAGAGGATCATCCACTCTCGGTATCATGAGAGAAATATCTCATATGTGCTTGCTTTGACAAATCCCTAGCCAGGGTCATTTGGATTGAGAGAGGAGTTCTCCGGTAGAATCCGATTAGAGCAAGATAAACTGATTCTGTATGTGACCTGACAGTACCATATCCAATATACAGTCTCTGGGATATTAGTTGGATGAGAGATTATAGATACATGGTAACTATGGACAGATAGGTCCAATGGATTCGATCCCCGGTACCGTTTGGGGACTATGGCGTCGTGGCCTAGTACGTCCATAGTCGATGAATCGAGTGAATTATTATGGAGATAATAATTCACTATATAAGAAGGAGTTCTGATGGGAGCAACTCACGACCAACTCGGTATCGGGCCTAGAGGGTCACACACATATGGTGGATGCTTCAACGAATAGAGGATTGGATGGATATCCAATTAGCTCCTTCTCATTAGATGAGACCCTATGCTGATGGACTCATTGATTAAGGCTTAATTAGAGGCCTAAGAAGATTATTGGATAGAGATCCAATGATACAAGGTTAGTGGGTAATTGGATAGAGATCCAATACCCACTAAAGCAGGAGCCCTAGGGTTTTTTGGTGGCTCTCTATAAATAGGAGGGGAGACTCTTGGTTGATAGGCTACAACTTTAGCCACCACCTCCTATTCTCCTCCCTCTCGCTGAGTAAGAGTTACAAGATCAGATTGGAGGAGTTTTGCTATAGAGATCCATCGTGTGGATACCACTAGAGAGGAGGATGCTTGACCTCGTTCATCTTCTCCATCCAGATCTAGAATACAAGGATATATGATCTCTCTAGGTAAAATCAATATCTCACACATCGTGATTTTTCGATTTTTGCGTTTTTCTTGCCACCATAATCTTTTACACGACGATTTGATCGGTGTGGGAAACTAGTTTTTGTTTTGACTTACACTGCGCATGTGATGCATCCACTGTAGGTTTCCCAACTGTGGTATCAAAGCCAAGGTTTTCGTGTAAAAAATTAATTTTAAACTGCGTGTGATGAGATTGAATCACGTAGAATCGTTCTACGCGTTCTTGCTATGTTTTCGCAGCGAAGGAAGCACTTGCAAGGGGCAGTAGGCCATGGCCACGCCCCTTGCGGTAGCCGACCACTGCAAAGGCGGCTATGGCGGGCCCCATGCAAAGGCGGTCGCGGCGCCCCTAAGGGACGGCCACCACAAGGCGGAGCCCCGCTGGCCATGAGGGCTAGGCCGTGAGCCTATTGCCCATGGCGCCACCGCAGGCGCCGCCCGGCCATCTCACAAGGACGGCCGCCAGGCGCCCGCCCGGCCGTGAGGTGCCGCGGCGGCGCCTCGGGGGTGGCGCCCACGCCGATGGTGCGACCGCCACCTACAGGCGTGGCGGCGATGCAGATGGGGGCAAGGAGAGGGCTAGGGCATCCTTTTAAGAAAAAGGATGATCCTGCCCCTCTGATTTTCAAAAATTTTGAGGACTGCCCTCATTTACAGAATTCTAAAAATGCCCCCAATAATTCTGAAAATTTCAAGTACTGTCCTCTCATCCAGAATTATGAAAATGCCCTTGATAATTCTGAAAATTTCGAGCATGTTCTGATTTTCAAAAAAATAATTAATTAAATAGTTTAATTAATTATTATATATCTAGTAGTCCTATATATGATGTGACGTACATGTGATGTATGATGTGGATAGATGATCATGAGCCATGTGTTGTGATATATGTAATTATGATTATTATTATTATTGGAGCCTGCGTGATTCTGTTTTTCTTTTTTTTTATCGGGCCTGCGTGTCTATGATTATTTATAATTAAATGGAGAGGTGCGTCGGGAGCATGGAGATGACAGCGGGACCCACGATGCCATGGCGGGAGATTACGACGCATGGTGATGTGACGATATGATGGAACCGATGATGATGAGATCAACAATCACAGGGCATGGAGATGTGTCGATGCACACATAGATCCTATTGTGAGTGATTAGGCCCATTGGCTCGAGCTTAATCGTATTAGGTGATGGCTCATGATCATCCGGTGTGGCTTGTATGTGTGATGTATTATACACCTACTAGATATATGTATATATATATTTACATACGATGTAGATATATATTAAATATGTTTATGTTTGACATGACATATTAGGAGACTGATAGAAAACAGAAACCTCTCCTAAGATAATATTAAGTCGGTAAGCATGAGGTAATAAGATTGATCCACGTGGCCTTCCATCGTTATAGGAAGAAATTGAATCACAACATAGGTTGAGTTGGTTGAGTCCCTCGAGGCTTACCTATCTACGTGATCGAGTTCTTGCCTACGACATAGAGATGTCACCGGTGACCTGAAGACATGGTATGCTTGGTCGAGTCCCTCGAGGGCATATCATTGAATCAAACTCATCTTGTAACAATGGTGATGACTTAACTGATCGTTATGTTGGTCGAGTCCCTCGAGACCATGATGATTTGGAGGCCGAACCTGACGGGAATCATAAGGAGTTGTGATTGGCAAGAGTTGCCTACCTTTTGGGCTTAGCGTAATTGGTTGAGTCCCTCGAGGTTACACTAACACACCAATTGGATCCTGATCCACACTAGGAGTCTGCCGGAGACTTCCGTCTCACGTGTCGAGGGTGTCACATGATTTGCTAAGAAAATAGTGGGAGTACATTAAGATAGAAGTCCATATCTTAATTAGTATTTTCTATAAAATCTATATATTATTTAATTTATGCTATATCTTGCTTGTCGCTTGCAAAACCCGTACATGACATACTTGATGCCAACTGCCTCACTGGTCCAAACTATACAGATTGGCTCTGCAATTTGAGAATTATTCTCACGACGGAGAAAATCACATACGTCCTTGATACAATCGTGCCCACACCAGAAGAAGAAGCGAGGATGAGATCGCTCGCTATATGAAGTACATAGATGATTCCATGTTAGCAAAATGTTACATGTTGGCCTCCATGACCCCTGAGTTACGAAGGCAACATAAGAGCATGGATGCAGATTCTATCCTTCTTCATCTCCGCTGGCTATTTGAGAAACAGGGAAGAACTTAAAGATATGAGATATCTAAGAAATTCTTTTAAGCTACGATGATAGAAGGGACATCGGTTGAGAATTATGTCTTAAAGATGATAGAGTGGATCGAGAAACTCACAGGTCTAGGAATAGTCTTAGAGGATAATCTGTACGTTGATCTTATACTTCAATCCCTACTAGATTCCTTTTCTCACTTTATCATGAATTTTAACATGAGCAAGTTTAAGGTGACTCTCCCTGAGCTCCTTAATATATTGAAGGAAAAGAGTGCCATCAAGAAGGAGAAGCCAGTTCTCTATATTGGTGAGACAAAAAAGAAAAGGAAGTCCAACAAGATCCCCAAGAAGGGCAAGGGCAAAGAAAGACCAGGTAAGGCAAAGGTTGCCAAGAACTACCCGACAAAGGACAAAAGACAATGCTTCCATTGTAGCCAAGATGGGTATTGGAAGAGGAACTGTAAGGATTACTATGTGTATAAGATAAAATAGAAGCTTGAAGAAGCTTCAGATATATTCATGATCAGTCTCCACTTGTCAGATTTTCATGATAACACATGGGTATTGGATACCAGGAGTGTTTATCATATCTGCAATTCGTTGCAGGTTCTGGCAAGACCTAGGAGATTGGCTAGAGGCGAGATGGACCTAAAGATGGGCAATGGAGCAAGAGTTGCTACAGTTGCTGTTGGAGAGGTCACCCTATATCTGCTTGGTGGAGCTATTATTGCATTAGATGCATGCTATTTTATTCCCTCTATTATCAAAAATATTATTTCTATCTCTTGTTTGACAATTAGTAGATATAAATTAGTTTTTAAGAACAATAGTTGTTCAATAATTATGGATGATAAGATCATCACTAGAGGGACCCTAATAAATGGTTTATATATATTAGACACTTCTCCACATATCATGAATATAAACATGTCTAAAAGGAAAAGGGATGAGGTGAATAATGCATACCTATGACATTGTAAGCTAGGTCATATACATGAGGGAAGGATTCAAAACTTGTGAACCTTGTCTTCATGGGAAGATGACCAGCTCTCCTTTTAGTGGAACTGGAGAGAGAGCCATCGAATTATTGGAACTCATACATAGTGATGTATATGATCCTATATTGACTCAAGCTATAGGTGGTTACTCATACTTCATTACATTCACTGATGATTTCTCTAAGTATGGACACGTGTACTTAATGAAGTATAAATCTGATGCCTTCAAGAAATTCAGGGAATATAAGAATAAGGTAGAGAACCAAATTGGAAAGAGTATTAAGACTCTTCAATCAGATCGAGGAGAAGGGTAATTGAGTATGGAGTTCACCCATTTCCTCAGGAGCAATGAGATTCTATCCTAGTAGACACCTCCTTATACACCTCAGCTCAATGATGTATTAGAAAGGAGGAATCGTATGCTGTTAGACATAGTGTGATCCATGATGAGTTTCACTGACCTACCCATCTCATTCTGGGGGTACACCCTAGAGACTGCAGCTTACCTTTTAAATAGAGTTCCATCAAAGTCGATAATGTTTACACCATATGAGATATGGAAAGGAAAGAAGCCCGATCTTAAAATTGTTAAGATTTGGGGCTGTCCTGCCCACGTTATAAGACACAACCCCGATAAGTTGGAATCAAGGACAGAATGGTGCACATTCATGGGATACCCAAAGGAAACTTATGGGTATTATTTCTATCATCCCGAGGACCGAAAGGTCTTTGTTGTTAAGAGAGTTGTGTTCCTTGAGAAGGAACATATTCTTGGTGGAAACAGTGGGAGTGAGATAGAATTAAGCGAGGTTAGAGAACCTAGCTTAAGCACCATTCCAAAGCCCAAGTCTATTCAGGTACCTAACACACAAGTTCTAACTTTACATAGGTCTAATAGAGTATCTCACTCTCTTGAAAGATATGTGGGACATATCAGTGGAGATGACTCTCAGGATATTAATCCTTAGACCTATGAGGAGGCTATTATGAGTATAGACTCCGGGAAGTAACAAGATACCATGAATTCTGAGATGGATTCCATGTACTCTAATAAGGTTTGGAACCTTGTAGATGCACCTGAGGGTGTTGTACCCATCGATTGCAAATGGATCTTCAAGAAGAAGATCAGAGTGGATGGAAAGGTAGAGAGACCTATAAAGCAAGGCTGGTAGCTAAAGGATATTGTCAAAGACAAGGAGTTGACTATGATGAAACATTTTCACCTGTAGCCATGCTTAAGTCTATTAGAATTATTTTGGCCATTGCAGCACACTATGACTATGAGATTTGGTATATGGATGTCAAAATAGCATTCCTCAATGGCAACCTCGAGGAAGAGGTGTATATGATACAACCAGAGGGATTCGTATCCAAAAAGAGTCCAAATAAAGTGTGCAGGTTGCTTAGATCCATTTATGGATTGAAGTAAGCTTTTCAAAGTTGGAACACAAGATTTGATAAGGTGATCAGATCTTATAACTTCGTTAAGAACGAATGTGAGCCTTGCGTGTATAGGAAGGTAAGTGGAAGTGCTATCACCTTCTTGGAGCTATATGTGGATGACATCTTAATCATTAGGAATGATGTAGGAATACTCTCCACAGTAAAGGCTTGGCTATCTAGAAACTTCTCCATGAAAGACTTAGGGGAAACATCTTATATTTTGGGGATCAGGATCTATAGAGATAGATCCAAAAGGATGCTTAGCTTATCCCAATCTAGGTATGTAGACTCCATTATCAAAAGGTTTAGTATGAAAAATTTCAAGAGAGGTCTCATACCGATGAGACATGTAATATCACTTTCTAGGAGTATGTCCCCAAAGACTCCTGAAGAAAGGGCAAACATATATAAGATACCTTATACCTCAGCGATAGGATCTATCATGTATGCAATGCTATGTACTAGGCTTGATATAGCACATGCTCTAAGTGTCACGAGCAGGTATCAGGCAGATCCAGGTTTAGAATACTAGAAGGCAGTAAAGTGTATCTTTAAGTACATGAGAAGGACTAAGGATCTTTTACTAGTATATGGAGGAGGTAGCCTCCAGGTTGAGGGCTACACAGACTCAAGTTTTCAATCTGATATTGATGATAGTAAGTCAAATTCAGGGTATGTTTTCACCATGAATGGAGGAGTAGTAAGCTGGGAGAGTTCCAAGCAAGCTACTACTGCCAACTCGACCACAGAGGCGGAATACATTGCTGCAACAGAAGCAACAAAGGAAGGGGTATGAATGAAGAAGTTTATTAAGGATTTGTGAGTCATACCAAGCAGCGTGGAGCTGACTTCTATATATTGTGACAGCGATAGGGTGATAACTCTAGCAAGGGAACCCAGGTCTCATCAGAATTATTCTGAAGAGGTTCCATCTGATAAGAGAGATCATAGCCCATAAAGATATAGCAATGGAAAGAGTTTCATCCGAAGATAACATTGCAGATCAGTGGGTATTTGAGACACATAGGTGATTGGCTTTAGCTCAAGTGGGAGATTGCTAGTTATAGGTGCCCTGCAAGCCAATCACGCGAGTAATGGCACGTGTGACATACTACGTAAACTATTTTGCTTATAATTAATATTGGTATATTCTCACATTATATTATATATAGCATATATATTGTGATGCCCTTCGTTCTGTGCAATAGGAATCGGATTGTGATGAGATCACGATAATGAGATCGATTCATCTTTAAATACAGATCCTAAATAATCCTGATTATAGGTTACTCAAGAGAGACATCGAGATAACCGGATTGACCGGTGTACTATATACCTATCTATATGATGGAGGCGGCTGGTCCCATAATCACTTGTGTGGAGACACTAAGGATATAGTATAGGTGCTTATTGGAGAATGAGTTCACTAATTGATCCACTTATAGAATACTGTATGGTTAATGATACCTAATGTTAAACAGTAATTCCATAGTCCCAATTGTGTATCTGGTCCTTGGACTTGAGACACTAACGATGCCTTGTATGAGTATCTTTGATGTCAACCTTATAGGTTTGAAAAGCTCAAGATCTGGTATAGTTGGTTATCAGGATTGGTAACCAACCTTACGAAGGTAATTGAGTGTTAATAGAGAATCATCCACTCTTAGTATCACGAGAGGAATATCCCGTATATGCTTGCTTAGACAAATTCCTGGTCAGGGTTATTTGGATTGAGAGAGGAGTTCTCCGGAAGAATCCGATTAGAGCAAGACAAACTAATTATCTATATGACCTGACAGTACCATATCCAATATACAGTCTCTGGGATATTAGTTGGATGAGAGATTATAGATACATGATAACTGTGGACAGAGAGGTCCGATGGATTCGATCCCCCTATACCGTTTGGGGAGTATGGCGTAGTGGCCTAGTATGTCTATAGTCGATGAGTCAAGTGAATTATTATAGAGATAATAATTCACTATATCAGAAGGAGTTCTGATAGGAGTAACTCACGGCCAGCTCAGTATCGGGCCTAGAGGGTCACACACATATGGTGGATGCTTCAGCGAATAGAGGATTGTATAGATATCTAATTAGCCCCTATTCTTATTAGATAAGACCCTATGCTGATGAGCTCCTTGATTAAGGTCCAATTAGAGGCCTAAGAAGATTATTGGATAGAGATCCAATATTACAAGGTTAGTGGGTAATTAGATAGAAATCCAATACCCACTAAGGCAGGAGCCCAAGTTTTTTAGTGGCTCTCTATAAATAGGAGGGGAGACTCTTGGTTGATAGGCTGCAACTTTAACCACCACCTCCTATTCTCCTTCCTCCCTCTAAGCAAGAGTTGCAAGATCTAATTGGAGGAGTTTCACTACATAGATCTATCATGTGGATACCACTAGAGAGGAGGACACTTAACCTCCTTCATCTTCTCCATCCGGATCTGGAATACAGGGATATATGATCTCCCTAGGTAAAATCAATCTCTCACACATGGTGGTTTTTCAGTTTTTGTGTTTTTCTCGCGACCTCAATCTTTTGCACGATGATTTGATTTGTGTGGGATACCAATTTTTGTTTTGATTTTCGCTACGCATGTGATACACCCACTGTAGGTTTCCCAATAGTGTTTAACACATATAAGCCATTTATCAGGGTCCCTCTAGTGATGATCTCATCATCTATAATTATTGAACAACTATGGTTCTCAAAAACTAATTTATATCCACTAATTGTCAAACAAGAGATGAAAATAATATTTTTGATAATAGAGGGTGCATGCAACCAATGCAATAATAGCTCTACTAGGCAGATGTAGGGTGACCTCCCCAACAGCAACTGCAACAACTCTTGCTCCATTACCTATCTTGAGGTCCATCTTGCCTTTGGCCAATCTCCTAGGTCTTGCAAGAAACTATAACGAATTACAGATATGATAAGCACTTCCTGTATCTAATACCCATGTGTTTTCATGAAAATCAAACAAGTGGAGACTGATCATGAATATACCTGAAGCTTCTCCAAGCTTCTGTTTTGTCTTATGTGCAAGGTAATCCTTACAATTCCTCTTCCAATGCCCATCATGGCCACAGTGGAAGCATTGTCCTTTGTCCTTTATTGGGTAATTCTTGGCAACCATTGTCTTACCTGATCTTTCTTTGCCCTTGCCCTTCTTAAGAGTCTTACTAGCCTTTCTTTTCCTATTGGTCTCACCAATATAAAGAACTGACTTCTCTTTCTTAATGGTACTCTCAACTTCTCTTAATATATTAAGGAGCTCAGGTAGAGTCACCTCAAACTTATTCATATTAAAATTAATAATGAACTATAAAAAGGAATCTGGTAGGGACTGAAGTATAAGATCAACACACAGGTTATCCTTTAGAATTATCTTTATACTTTATAAAGCGAGCAATCTCATCCTCGCTTGTCCTTCCCTCCGGTGTGGGAACAATCATGTTAAAGACATATACAATTTTCTCTTTCATGAGAACAATTCTCAAATTATGAAGCCTTTAGACGAATGAGGCAGTTGGCATCAAGTATACCACATAGGGGTTTTGCAAGCGACAAACAAGATATAGCAAAAATAAATAACATGCAGACTTTACAAAAAATACCGATTAAGATATGGACTTCTATCTTAATGTACTCCTACTATTTTCCTAACGAATCATGTGACACCCTCGACACATAAGGTGGAAGTCTCCGGCAGACTCCTAGTGGGGATCGGGATCCTATTAGCATCTTAGTGCAACCTTGAGGGACTCGACCAATTACATTAGCCCAAAAGGTAGGCAATTATTGCCAATCATAACTCTTTTTATTCCCATCATGTTCGACCTCCGAATTATCATGGTCTTGAGAGACTCAACCAACTATGATATTCAGTTAAGTCATCACCATCTTTACAAGATGAGTTTGATTTGATGATATTCCCTTAAGAGACTCAACCAAGCATACAATATCCTTAGGTCATCGGTGACATCTCTATGTCATAGGCAAGAGCTTGATCACGTAAATAGGTGAGCCTCGGGGGACTCGACCAACTCAACCTATATCGTGATTCAATTTCTTCCTAAAACGATAAAAGGCCATGTGGGTCAATCTTATTACCTCACGCTTATCGACTTAATATTATCATAAGAGAGGTTTTTGTTTTGGATCGGTCTCCTAATATATCATGTCACACATATACATATTTAATATATATCTATATCACATGTAAATATATATATACATATATCTAGTAGGTGCATAACACATCACATATGCAAACCACACCGGAGGATCATGAGTTGTCACCTAATATGATTAAGCCCGAGCCAATGGGTCTAATCACTCATAATAGGATCTATATGTGCATTGACGCATCTCCTCTTCCTGTGATTATTGATCTCATCATTATTAATTCCATCGGACCCTCTTTGCATTATCATACATCATGATCTCCCGTCACGATATTATAGGTCCTATTGTCACCTCCACGCTCTCGTTGCACCTCTCTATGTAATTATAAATAATCATAGGCACGGAGGCCCAAAAATAAACGAGAAAAATAAAGGCTCACAGGCCCCAATAATAATAATAATAATAATCATAATTACATACATCAAAACACATGACTCATGATCATCCATCCACATCATACGTCACATGTACATCACATCATATGTAGGATTACTAGATATATAATAATTAATTAAACTATTTAATTAATTATTTTTTAAAAATCATGACATGCTCAAATTTTTCATAATTATCAAGGGTATTTTTGAAATTCTAGATAAAAGGATAGTCCTTGGGATTTTCAGAATTATTGAGGGCATTTTTAGAATTCTATGCATAGGATAGACCTTAGAATTTCTCAAATTCTGAGGGGCAGGATCGTTCTTTTCTCAAAAGGATGTCCTAACCCTCTTCCCTCACTCTCACTACGCCGTCGTCACTGCCCCTACGCAGGCGATTGCTACCCTTGCCCACCGACAACTGCCCTACCAATGGGCGGTTATCCCTGTGGCCGACGTTGCTCCTACGGGTGGCACCTCCACGGGCACCACCCCTGCAAGCGCTGTCCCTACTAGCGACAGGGCGGGCCGCGGGCGACAGCCCCTTGCAGGCTTCACGCTGCAAGCAACTATTGTCCCTACGGGCTGGCCATAGCCAGTCATCACCGCAAGTGACTGTTGCCCCTACAAGGGGCCTGGCCATGGACAACCACCCTTGCAGTTGGCTTGGCCGGTTGCCCTCTCTTCACTGCATTTGTTGTAAAAATGCGGCAAGAACGCATAAAATGATTCTACGCGATTCAATCTCATCATACATAGTTTAAAACTAATCTTTCGCATGAAAACCTTGGCTCTGATACCATTGTTGGGAAACCTCAGCAGGAGAGTTACATGTGCAGTGGAAATCAAAACAAAAACTGGTATCCCACGTAGATTAAATCGACGTACAAAAGATTGGGGTTGCAAAAAAATCTTAAAAATCGATAAAACTGCATCATATGATAGATTGATTACCTAGGAAAATCATAGATCCCTGTATTTCAGATTTGGATGGAGATGATAAAGGAAGTCAAGCGTCTTCCTCTCTAACGGTATCAAAATGATGGATCTCTATAGTGAAACTCTTCCAATCTGATCTAGTAACTCTTGCACGAAGGGAGGAAGGAGAAGAGGAAGCGATGGCCAAAGCTGTGACCTATCAACCATGAGTCTCCCCTCCTATTTATAGAGAGCCACCAAAACCCTAGGGCTCTTACCTTAATGGGTATTGGATCTTTATTTAATTGCCCACTAACCTTGCATTATTGGATCTCTATCCAATAATCTCCTTAGCCTTCTTTGGGCCTTAAGCAAGGAGCCCATCAGTATAAGATCTTATCTAATTAGAATAAGGGCTAATTGGATCTCCATCCAATTCTCTATTCGTTGAAGCATCCACCATATGTGTGCATCCCTCTAGGCCCGATACCGAGCTAGCTGTAAGTCACTCCCATCAGAACTCCTTTTGATATAGTAAATTATTATCTCCATAATAATTCACTCGACTCATCGACTATGGACGTACTAGGCCACTATGCCATAGTCCCCAGATGGTATAGGAGGATCAACTCCATCAAACTTGTCTGTCGATAGTTACATGTATCTATAATCCGTCATCCAACTAATATCCCAGAAGCCATATATTGTACATAGTACTGTCAAGTCACGTATGAAATTAGTTTGTCTTCCTCTAATTAGATTCTACCAGAGAACTCTTTCTCTCTCAATCTGAATAACCCTGGCCAGGGACTTGTTTGAGCAAGAACATGAGATATTCATCTTGTGATACCGAGAATGGATGATCATCTATTGACACTCAATTGCCTTTATAAGGTTGGCTACCAATCCCGATAACTAACTATACCAGATCTGAAACTTTCCAAACTTGTAAATTTGATATCAAAGAAAGGAGTACTCATACAAGACATCCTTGGTGTCTCAAGTCAAAGGACGAGATACACAACTGAGACTATAGAATCACTATTTGATATTAGGCATCATCAACTATACAACATTCCATAAGCGGATCAATCAACAAACTTATTCTCTAACTAGCACCTATACTATATCCCAACCGTCTCCATTATATGGATGGGTATATAGTACACTGGTCTATCTGATTATCTTGATGTCCCTCTCGAGTAACTTATGACTGGATTATTTAGGATCTATGTTTAAAGGTGAATCGATTTCATTATCATGATCTCATCACGATTCGATTCCTATTACATAGAACCAAGGACATCACAATATATACAACAAATAATATAATATGAGAATATGCTAGTAATAATCTTAAGTAAAAAGATTGCGCAGCGTGTCATATGTGTCATCACTCAAGTGATTGGTTTGCAGGCCAATGAGGCATGGAATATCATATTCTAAAAGTATGTCCCCAAAGACTCTTGAAGAAAGGATAAACATGGATAGGATACCCTATGCCTCAATGATAAGGTTTATCATGTACATAATGCCATGTACCAGGCCTAATATAACGCATGCTCTGACTGTCAAGAGCAGGTATTAGGCAGATCCAGGATTGGAACACTGGAAGCAGTATGTATCCTTAAGTACTTTAGAAGTATTAAGGATCTTTTACTGGTATATGGAGGAGGTAGCCTCCAGGTTGAGGGCTACATGGGCTCGAGTTTCTAGTCTAATATTGGTGATAACAAGTTAAACTCATGGTATGTTTTCACCTTGAATTGAGGAGTAGTAAGCTGGAAGTGAGTCAAGTGTTGTAATCCTTGTAAAAAGTCACCTTTGTAAGTTGAAAGCTTATAAGGGTTTGGTCTTTAACCAAAGAAGATCGGTATTAGACACCGATAGAGCTCGATGAAGAGGACTCGGGAAGTGGACATAGGCTAAGATTGCGACCGAACCACCATAAATTATGAGTGTTTCTCTCCTGTTTATTTCCAACATTCATTAGCTAAATCTACATTTCTCGATCTTTAGTTTGAATTGCTCATATATTTAAAATTCCAAGAAATGCTTCCTATCTCAATTTTATTTTAACGAAAAGTTTTCTTTAAACCAAGGTTTTAGCACTTATACTAATTCAATACCCCCTAGTGCCAATTGATCCTAACAATTGGTATTAGAGCAAGGTCTAAATGGTTTTGTTTGCCATGAATGTGGGACATTCTATTTCACATCCTCCCATGTTCAATGGGATGGATTACATATATTGGAAAACAAGGATGTGTATATCCTTGATTTCTATAGATTTTGATTTATGACATATAATATAGAATGGTTTTAAAAAAGCTTATCATGTATTCAATAAAAGAACTTTAGTAATTGAAGAATCTATTCATGTTGTTTTCAATGAGATTTCAGAACATAAGAAAATTAATTTTGATGATAAATTTGATTTTGGCACTTTGAATTTAAATGATAACTCTCCCAAAAGTAACTTGGATGAATCTACTTCCAAATTCTTACCCAAGGAATGGAAGTATGTAAATACTCATCCTAAGGAGCTTATAATAAAAGATACATCAAGAGGTGTTCAAACCTATTCTTCGTTTAAATCTTTTTATGCTAATACCACATTTCTTTCTTAAGTTGAACCAAAATGCATTGATAAAGCTCTAAGAGATGACTCTTGGGTTATTACAATGCATGAAGAATTAAATCAATTTGAGAAGAACGAGGTATGGGAGCTTATTCCTAGACCTAATAATTATTTAATGATTGGTACTAAATGGGTTTTTAGAAACAAACAAGATAAAAATGGTATCATGGTTAGAAACAAGACTAGATTAGTGGCCAAGGGTTTCAACCAAGAAGAATGAATCAATTATGAAGAAATATTTTCTCCTATGACTAGACTTAAAGCCATAAGGATGCTCCTTGTCTTTGCATCTTTTAAAGATTTTAAGTTATTTCAAATCAATATTAAAAGTATTTTTCTTAATGGTTTCATTTCTAAAGAAGTGTATATTGAACAACCTCTTGGTTTTGAAAATAGACTTCTTTCAAATTATGTTTTCAAACTTTCTAAAGCTCTTTATGGATTAAAACAAGCCCCTTGGGCTTAGTATGAAAGACTTAGTTCTTTCGTTATTTCAAATAATTTTTTGAAAGGCAAGGTTTATACCATGTTATCTTTTAAGTATTTTGAAAATAATTTTTTTATTATTCAGATTTATATTGATGATATAATTTTTGATTCAATAAATGAATACTTATGTGAATCTTTTGCCTATGAGCCAAGAATTTGAGATGAGCCTATAGGTGAACTAACCTTTTTTTTTCTTAGGATTGCAAATAAATCAATTGAATGATAGTATCTTTATTAGTCAAACTAAATATACCTTAGACTTATTAAAACATTTTGGTATGAAAAATGCTAAGGCTATAAACACACCCATGAGCACTTCTATAAAATTAGACTTTAATGATGAGGGAGAATTTTTTTATCAAAGAACATATAGAGGAATGATAGCTAGCTTGTTGTACAGCTACTAGACTAGATAAAATGTTTAGTGTTGGATTATATATAAGATTTCAATCCAATCCTATACTTTCTCACCTTAAAGTAAGTAGTTAAACGAATATTTAGATGTTTAAAAGGAATATCTAACTTAGGTTTATAGTATCTAAAATCTAAAAACTTCAATTTACTTGCTTATGTGGATATCGATTTTGAAGGATGTAGAATAGATAGAAATAGTACTATCGGGATATGTCAATTAATTCAATTGCTTTTTCTATTACTGAAGCAGAGTATATTATAGCTAGTGCTTGTTGTGCCCAAGTCATTTGGATAAAAAACACATTAGAAGATTATGAAATTAAATTGAATAATATTTCTATAAAATGTGATAACACAAATGCCATATGTTGAACTACAAATATCTTTCAACACTCAAGAAATAAACATATTGATATTAGACATCACTTTATTAGAGATAATATGAATAATCTTGACATATTTTTAGAATTTATTGATAGTAAGTACCAATTAGTAGATATTTTTACTAAGCCATTAAATGAAGAGCAATTTGTCTTTATTAGAAGAGAGCTAGGAATACTAAACCATCAAAATGCATGATTTGCTATTTTTCAGATTTATTTGCCACGTTTGCTTGAAATTTACATAAGATGATTTTAAATGCATGAGTAGCTCTTAGATTTTTTAATCTTCCTAGATTTCATAGATTTTTGAGCTCATCTTCAAAATATTCTTTTCGAAATTTACTTCTACAAGATTGAGAGCTCTTCTTAATAATGTAATGTTTTCATAACACCTCCCTTATTTCTTTGCTTCTTATTCACAAAGAAGAGGAAATTTTTATGGCTCATATCCTATTTTACTAAGGGGGAGGAATGACACATGTGCCTTGAATTCGTTAGCTCTACATTTCATCTTTTTGTTGATGACAAAAGAGGAGAAATAAATATTGATGACACATGTAATGAAAATTTTAAAATGGGCATTTCTCTTTATTTGTTGATAAGCAAAGGGAAGAAATGATTAATGACTTAAGAGGATATTTTCAAGTGTATAACTGATGTATAAATTCAAATGTATGTTGTATACTTGGGTAAATTTTTTATGATTGATGATGACTTAAGGTAAAAATATTTGAATTGATGTTATATCATCTCTATAATTGATGTTGCTTCTTTGAGGCATTCTTGAAAATTATTGAAATTTCATATTATGATACTTGAATTCAAGAGTGTTTGGTTCTCTTGAATTTAAGTTTATTCTATTTGAATTATGGCATGGAAATAGGGGGAGCTAAGGCTAACTCCTGTCATCAATTGATTGTCATCATAAAAAAGGACGAGATTATTGGATCTTAGATTTTGATGAGAAAATCAATTGATGAGTGCTTAATCTAACATGTTTTAAAGGAAGGAATGCAGGTTTAACTATGATGGAGAAAATGAGTTACAACCAACTGTTGGGCAAGGATCAAGTTTGTACATCGGACTAAGGTTTGGACAATGCAGTGGGAGCTCATCAGGAGTTCACTAGGAGTTTGTTAAAGGAATCGGGAAGGGAGTTAGGTCATTTGTTAAGCTTGATAATCCTATATGGTGGTAATCAGTGAGTCGTAATTAGGTTCGAATTCTAATTAAGTTTGATTTGGGAGGAATCCAAATCAACTTAATGTGAGGCAAATGTTGAATCTTGGATTTTGATGATGAATCAATTGATGAGTTTTATGATCTAACTCATGTGTTAAAGAAAGTGATGCATGATTAACTACGATAGTAAAAGGACATTACAATCATATATTGTGTCGAAGTCAAGTTCGAGTATCGGGCCAAGGTTCGGATGACGTAGTTGGATCTTGCTGAGAGTTTACCGGAGGTCGACCAATGTTTGGATGATGTTATCCGGAACTCGCTGAGAGCTCACCAGAGGTTTGTCGAAAAGGTTGTCGGGAGTTCGTCGATAGGTTGTCGGGAGCTCACTGGGAGTTTGCCGGAAGAATACCAGAAAGTTCATTGAGAGTTCGCTGATAGGTTATCGGGAGCTCGCTAAGAGTTCACCGAAAGGATGCTGGAAGTTCATTGGGATTTCACTAAAGGAAATTGGGAGTTCATCGGGGGTTCATCGGAATGATGCTGGGAGTTTGCCGAAGAGACGATTGGACAACGAAGATTATATGTTAAATATTATAGTTAGCATCATAATGAGATTTAATTTTACTAACTCAATTAAGAGGCTATTAGGCCTTAATTGGGGCTAATTTGGACTTGTTATAAAAGTCATTTCAGTAACCCAAGGTCAGATAAGGCACAACCTTCCAAGACATGGTCTCTAAGATGACACAGCCTTCGAAGGTGTGTCGGACAGTTGAACTTTTGAAGCCATTTGAGGCCTATAAATATCCTACCCTTTCTTGCCTGAGGTATGCAAGCAATTAAGAGTAAAAATATTATGAAAATGCTATTATAATTGAGAGCTTCTCCTCATTTCTTGTGTAGTTATTTGTTTAAGGGAGAGCTTTGAGTATTCTAAAGGTTATCTCCTAAACCTGTAAAAGGAGAATATAGTTGAAATACCACACAAAAATAGTTTTATGATTGCCTTCAGAAGTAATAATGTATATACTATTAACATTGATAATTTTTATGATGAAATATATTTTTTGACTATAAATGATGGTGCATACATTTGGCATAAGAGACTAGGATATGTCAGCATGAAACTATTAAACTAAATCTCAACTAAAAATCTAGTAATAGGAATGCCTAGCATCAAGTTCATAAAAGACAAAGTTTGTGATGCATGTCAACTAGGAAAACAAATAAAAAGTAGTTTCAAATCAAAAAATCAAATAAGTACATCTAGACCACTACAATTGATCCATATGGATTTATTTAGACTAATTGATACTATAAGCTTAGGAGGTAGAAAATATGCTTTTGTTATTATAGAGAATTATAGTAGATATACTTGGACCTATTTCTTGGCACATAAAAGTGATTCTTTTAAATATTTTTTAAAATTTTGTAATTCAAAACGAAAATAGTTTTATGATTTCATCTATATGTAGTGATCATGGCGGTGAATTTCAAAATCATGATTTTCAAAATTTTTGTGACTCGAATGGGTATAATCTTAATTTCTTTACTCCTATAAATCCACAATAAAATGGAGTAGTGGAAAGAAAAAATAGGAGCTTACAAGAAATGACTAGAACCATGCTAAATGAACATAGTCTACTAAAATATTTTTGGGCTGAACCCGTTAACATGACATACTATATCATGAATAGGGTTCTCATAAGACTATTACTCTCCAAAACTCCTTATGAATTGTAGAATAATAAAAAATCCAATACTTTATATTTCAAAGCATTTGGTTGTAAATGTTTTATTTTGAATGAAAAAGATGCCTTAGAAAAGTTTGATGCAAAATCTGATGAAGGCATATTTCTTGGTTATTCCTTAATTTCAAAAGCTTATCGTGTCTTTAATAAAGAACTCTAATAATTGAGGCATCCATCCATATTAATTTTAATAAAGTTCCCAAATTAAAGAAAATTAATTTTGATGATGACTTTAATTTGATACTTTAACTTGAATAATAAATATCCTCTCCAAAACAACTTGGATGCATCTGCTTCCAAGGAATCCTTACCAAAGGAATGGAAGCATGTAGAGGCTTATCCTAAGGAGTTAATAATAAGAGATACATCAAAATGTGTTCAAACTCATTTATCATTTAAGAATTTTTGTGCTAACGCTATATTTTTATCTCAAATTGAATCAAAATGCATTGAGGAAGCCCTAAAAGATGATCTTTGGGTTATTTCAATGTATGAAGAGTTAAACTAATTTGAGAGAAATGGGGTATGAGAGCTTACTCCTAGACCTAGTGACCATTTAGTAATTGATAATAAATGGGTCTTTAGAAACAAGCAAAATGAAAAGAGTATCATGGTTAGAAACAAGGCTAGATTAGTGACCAAAGGTTTTAACCAAGAAGAATGGATCAATTATGAAGAGACCTTCGCTCCTGTGGCTAGACTTGAAGCTATAAGGATGCTCCTTGCCTTTGCCTCTTTTAAGAATTTTAAGTTATTTCAAATGGATGTCAAAAGTGATTTTCTTGATAGCTTTAATTTCAAAGAAATTTATGTTAAACAACCCTCTAGTTTTGAAAATGATCTATTTCTAAATCATGTTTTTAAACTATCTAAAGCTCCTTATGGATTAAAACAAGTTGCTAGGGCTTAGTATGAAAGATTTAGCCCTTTCCTTATTTTAAATAATTCTTTAAAAGGTAAGATTGATACCATATTATTTTTTTAAGTATTTTAAAAATAATTTTCTAGTTATTCAAATATATGTTGATGATATTATTTTTGATTCAATAAATGAATCCTTATGTGAAACTTTTTCCAAGAGTATGAGTCAAGAATTTGAAATGAGCCTAATGTATGAATCAACGTTTTTCTTAGGATTATAAATAAAATAATTAAATGATGGTATATTTATAAGTCAAACTAAGTATAACTTAGATTTGTTAAAACGATTTAGTATAGACAATGCTAAGGCCATAAACATACCCATGAGTATTTCTACAAAATTAGACTTGGATAATAAAGGTGAAAACTTTGATTAAAAAATATATAGAGGAATAATATGTAGTTTATTATATTTAACAACTACTAGACGAGACATATTAGTGTTGGATTGTGTATAAGATTTCAATCCAATCCTAAATATTCTCATTTTTAGGAAATTAAGCAAATATGTAGATATTTAAAAGAAACTTTTAATTTAGGTTTATAGTATCCTAAGTCTAAAAACTTTGATTTACTTGCCTATGCGGATGTCGATTTTGAAGGTTGTAGAATAGATAGAAAAAGTACAACCGAAACATGCTAATTCTTAGGACATGCTCTTATTTCTTGATCTTCTAAGAAAAAAAATTTGATTGCATTATCTACAGCTGAAGCTGAATACATAGTAGTTGGTGCATGTTATGCGTAAGTCATTTGGATGAAAAACACTTTAGAAGATTATGAAATTCACTTGAAAAATATTCCTATCAAATAGTTCAATATGTTTAACTAAAAATCTCATTCAATACTCAAGAACTAAACATATTGACATTAGACATCACTTTATTAGAGATCATATAAATAATCATGATATATCTTTAAAAAATTTATTGATACTAACTATTAATTGGCTGATATCTTCACCAAGCCATTAAATGAAGAACAATTTGACTTTATTAGAAGAGAGATAGGAATGTTAAAGCATTCAAATGCATGATTTAATATATTTCTTGAGTTTTACATAAGATGATTTTGAGTACTTGAGTAGCTCTTAAAGTCTTCTTGGACTTCTCGGCTTTTTGAGATCTCCTTTAAAATAATTATTGGATTCATGAATATATATCCCCCTCTTAATAAAGTAATTTGTTTTAGGATACTTGATTTTTGGATCTTTAACACCTCCCCCCACTTCTTTTTCTTTTATTTTATTTACAAAGGGAAAGAAAGCAATTTGATACAAAATGGATTAAACTATATTCTAATTTTTCTTCTTATTGTACTAAGGAGGAGAAATAAACTAGATTTCTTTCTTTGTGTAATGAATATTTATGATAAATGTGTTAACATATGTATTGAACACTTAGTATTCAAATATGTCATGAATATTTCTCCTTATCGATGGCAAAGGGGGAGAAACGACATGATTGATGACATATGACAAATGTTGTGTTTAAAATTTTATCATATAATGAACATTTGCGTTAAACAATTGTTTCAAAAAGGTATGTTAAATATTTTTCTTTATTTATAAATATTCAAAAATGATAAACTTTCAAATGATGGATATTTATGATAAATACTCATATATGAATTGAACATTTCTCCTTTTTGTTGATGATAAAGGGGGAAAAATGACAATTGATGACGTAAGGGAAATGTATATTTTGAAATCTTTAAAATGTTTATATGACACCGAGGAAAGATGATTACTCTAAAAATTTTATCATATATGGTATCATGATTTTTGATATAAAGTAAATATTTAAAATATGTATTATGTGAAACATATCAATTGAAATTATTTATCATATGATATAAAGAAGAAGAATGCTTTGAAAATTTTATTATGTATGGTATCATGAATGGTTAAATTATGAAAATACTATACTTAGATTCAAAAGTGATAGGTTCTTTTGAATTTAAGTTTGTTGTATTTATCCTATGGCATATACATAGAGGGAGTTAAGGTTAACTTGTTATCAATTTGTTGTCATCATTAAAAAGGGGGAGATTGTTGAATCTTAGATTTTCATGATGAATCAATTGATGAGTTTTATGATCTAACTCATGTGTTAAAGAAAGTATTGCAGGATTAACTACGACAGTAAAAGGGCATTACAATCAGATGTTGGGCTAGAGTCAAATTCGAGCATCGGGCTAAGGTTCGGACGACAGTGGGAGCTCACTAAGAGTTCATCGGAGGTTGATCGATGTTTGGATGATGTTATTGGAAACTCGCCGAGAGCTCACCAGAGGTTTGCTAGAAAGTTTGTCGGGAGTTCTCTAACAGGTTGTTGGGAGCTCGCCAGGAGTTTACCGAAAGAATGCCGAAAAGTTCATTGAGAGTTCAATGACAGGTTGTCGGGAGCTCACCAAGAGTTTACTGGAAGAATACTGGAAGTTCATTGGGAGTTCGTCGAAGGAAATCGGGAGCTCGCTGGGGGTTCATTGGAAAGATGCTGGGAGTTCACCGAAGAGATGATCAAATAACAAAGATTATACGTTGAGTGTCGTAGTTAGCATCATAATAAGAGTTAGTTTTACTAACTCAATAAGAGGTCATTAGACCTTAATTGGGATAGATTTGGAGTTATTATAAAAGTCATTTTAATAACTCAAGGTCAGATAAGGCATAGTCATCGAAGACACGGTCTCCAAAATGACACAGTCTTCAAAGGTATGTCAGGCGGTTGAACCACCCGGACATAGTCTCGCAATCTGTCAGGTGGCTAAATTGCCCAGAACATTGTCTCCCAGACTGTGTCAGGTGGCGGAATCACCTAGAAAGCAGTCTTTGAGATAGCACCTCTGAATCACTTAAAAATTGATTTTTGACTCCACTATTGAAGCCATTTGGAGCCTATAAATACCCATCCTTTCTTGCCTGAGGTATACAAGCAATTAAGAGCAAAAATCTTGTGAAAATGCTATTGTAATTGAGACTTCTCATCATTTCATCTTGTGTAATTTTTTTGTTTAAGGGAGAGTTTTGAGTCTTGTAAATATTATCTCCTAAACCTATAGAAGGAAAATAGAATTGTAAGAGAGTAGTTGATCTTCACCCATTGAAGGAAGATCAATAGTGGAAGCTGATGGCCTCAACAGAGGAGGAATCGAGAAGTGGACGTACGTCATGAGATCGAACCACTATAAAATTGGTTTGCTTCCTCTTCTTTGCTCTTTAACTTCATTGCTCAGTTATTTAACTATCTATTATCTTTGCTTGCACTATTACAAACATCTCAACACTTAAACACATTTCCAATTCAGTTTTCATTGAGCAAAATTTTCAAATCGATGAAGATTTCTCATCAGCACTAATTCACACCCCCCCTCTTAGTGCCGCTTTGATCCTACCAGCAACTGAGTCCACTATAGGAATCGATTAAGCTTAGGTTGAGTTCAATTGGTTGACTTGAGAATTGGTCAATAGAAGGTGCAAGTGGAGATTGTAAAAGTGGAGGGAATCACTTTTTCGGGATTCTCGACGGTTGCACCACTAGTGAGTGACAGTTGTACCACCCAAGTTGATGGCTATATCACCCAGGTCGATGGTTGTACCGCCATTGTCTAGTTTTCTCGGGCAACTTTCTGCGATAATATCGTCGGCGCCGACGGTTGTACCGCCCATACCCAGATTTTTCGTATATGTTTGAATTTTGGCTTCATTCTTCTGAAGCCAATTAGGGTCTATAAATACCCCAAGTCTTTCAGTATCAAGAATTCACACAAACCATTGGGTAAATATTTGTGAAAGGAAAAGTGTGCTAAAAGTGTGCAAGAAAAAGAAAAGGGGGAAGGGACTGAGCTAAGTGTTGTAATCCTTGTAAAAAGTCTCCCTTGTAAGTTGAAAGCTTGTAAGGTTTTAGTCTTCACCCAAAAAAGACTGATAGTGGACACCGATGGGCCTCGATGAAGAAGACCTGGGAAGTGGACGTAAGACAAGATTATGACTGAACCACTATAAATTTTGAATATTTCTCTCATGTTTATTTTCAGCATTCATTAGCTAAATTTGAGTTTCTTAATGTTTAGTTTGAATCACTCAGGTATTTAAAATTCTAAAAACAACTTCCGATCTCAATTTTATTTGAATGAAAATTTTCTTTAAATCGAGATTTCAGTACTTGCACTAATTCATCCTCCCTCTTAGTGCTAATTGATCATAATAAGAAAAAGATTAATTCACCCATTAAGCTTATTTTAAACTCTTGGCTCATACTCTTAGCGAAAGATTCACAAAAGAATTCATTAGAAGAACCAAAAATAATATTATTCACATAAATTTGAATCATAAAAAAATTATTTTTAAAATACTTAATAAATAATGTGGTATCAACCTTGCCTTTCAAAAAATTATTTGAAATAAAAAAAGAGCTAGGTCTCTCATATCAAGCCCTAGGGGCTTGTTTCAAACCATAAAGAGCCTTAGATAATTTTAAAACATGATTCAAAAAAAGATTATTTTCAAAACCAGGGGTTTGTTTAATATAAACTTCTTCGAAAATGAAACTACTAAGAAAAATACTTCTGACATCTATTTGAAATAACTTAAAATTCTTAAAAGAACCAAAGGGAAAAAGCAGTCTTATGGCTTCAAGTCTAGCCATAAGAGCGAATGTTACTTCATAATTGATTCCTTCTTCTTAGTTGAAACCTTTGGCTACTAATCTAGCATTATTTTCGATAGCATTTTCATCTTGCTTGTCTATAGAGACCTGTTTAGTACCAATCGCTAAATGGTCACTAGGTTAGGAATAAGCTTTCACAACTCATTTCTATCAAACTGATTTAATTCATCATGCATTGTAACAACCCAAGAATCATTTAGGGCTTGTCAATGTATTTTGATTTAATTTGAGATAAAAATATGATATTAACATAATAATTTTTAAAAGACGAATGAGTTTGAACACCTTTTGATGTATCTCCAATTATAAGCTCCTTAAGATGAGCATTTACATACTTTCATTTCTTGGGTAACGATTTGGAAGTAGATTGATCCAAGTTGCTTTTAGGATGAGTTTCATTCAAATTCAAAGTGCCAAAATCAAAATCATCATCAACATCAATTTTTTTAAATTCAAAAATCTCATTATAAATGATATAAATAGATTCTTCAATAATTAATATTCTTTTTAAAAAAACACAGTAAGTTTTTGAAGTTGAAGAATAACTAAGAAATATGCATTCATCGGATTTTGCATCAAACTTTTCTAAGGTATTTTTCATTTAAAATAAAGTATTTATAATAAAAACTTTAAAATATAAAATATTATATTTTTTTATTATTTCACGATTCGTAAGGAGTTTTAGAGAGTAATGGTCTTACAAGAACCCTATTCATAACATAATATACCATTTTAATGGCTTCAGCCCAAAAATATTTGGGTAGACTATATTTTTTTAACATGGTTCTAGCCATTTCTTGTAAGCTCGTATTCTTTTTTCCATTACTCCATTTTGTTGTAGATTTCTATGAGTAGAGAAATTATAGTTTTACCAATTTGACTCATAAAAAGTTCAAAAATTCATGATTTTGAAACTTACCAACATGATCACTAGGTATAGATGAAATCATAAAACCATTTTCATTTTGAACAAGTTTACAAAATTTTAAAAATATTTAAAAGAATCACTTTTGTGTGCCAAGAAATAAGTCCAAGTGTATCTACTATAATCATCTACAATAATAAATGCATATTTGCTACCTCCTAAGCTTATAGTATCAATTGGTCCAAATAAATTTATATGGATCACTTGTAGTGGCTTAGAGGTTATTATTTGATTTTTTGCTTTAAAACTACTTTTTATTTATTTTCCTATTTGGCATGCATCACAAGCTTTGCTTTGGACAAACTTAATGCTTTGCAATCCTCTCATTAAATCTTTAGTTAAAATTTAATTTAATAGTTTCATGCTAGCATGACCTAGTCTCCTATACCAAATCCAAGCATCATTATTCAAGACTGAAAAGCACATTTCATCACAAAAATCATCAATGTCAATAATATACATGTTATTACTCCTTAAGGTAATCATAGATCTATTTTTGTATGGTATTTCAATTAAATAAGCATTAGATTTAAATTTGATAATTTATCCTTTTATCACATAATTGACTAATGCTTAGTAGATTATATTTCAAGTCATCGACTAATAACACATCTTCAATCAAGAGGTTTGATTTGTTACATTTGGTTCCTTTCCCAGTGATTTTTCCCTTATTGTTGTCTCCGAAGGTAACAAATCCTTCATCTAAGCTAGTGAGCTTAGAGAACTGAGTTAGATCTCCGGTTATGTATCTTGAGTATCCACTATCAAGATACAATTTTATGCTCCTACCCTTTGTTTGGAGACATACCTACACGGAAGGGGGCTTTGGTTTAGGTATCGATTTTACTTTGGATTCCTCATGAAAAGCTCTACCTAAATTTACTAAAGGTATTGAGTTGTTTATGGTTCATTTACGAACCCAACCTAACTTGTGTGTACTATACTTTCTAAATGATCATCCATAAGCAAAATGTCCAAGTCTACCATAAAAATTATATTTATTTTGGGGTGAAGAATGTAATATGAGTCCTTCAACGAAGATAGTTGAGTGTTACCCACAAAGCTAATATCTTCCTTTCTATGAACATGACTCTTATTAGCAAGGATCATGTTTAGAGATTTATTGTCTATTTTAAACTATTCTAATGTTTGTTGTAGTATGACATTTTCCTCTTTAATTGTATCTAGTATCTCATATTTAAATCAAGAAATATATGGTGTTGATGCTTCATGCATGGTTTCATGTTTACTAGCAAGTAATGCATGTTCTTTCTTGAGTAATTTATAAGTTTTGCTATTTTTTAAATTTATCAAATAATTCATGAAAGACATTTAACAAATTATCAAATGTAAAAGAGGCTTCGGGTGAGTTACCTCATTATTGATGGCCATGAGTGTGTAGTTAACTACTTCACTATTATGGCCTTCATCTTTTAACAAGCTTAAATCATCCTAAGTTGCTATAAAAGCCTTCTTATTGTTTGGAGTTGGAAGCTTTTTCTTCAACTATGGGCACTCACTTTTGAAATGCCTTGGCTTCTTGCACTCATAACAGATTATATTATCCTTTTTGGTTCATTTTTATTTTTATAATATTTAATCTTTTTCATTAATTTTTTGAGTTTTCTTGTTAGAAATATAATGTCCTTATCCTCATCACTTGAGGAGTCATATGTTGTTCTTAGTGTCATTCCTTCTTGTTCTATGGAAGGTGTTCTTCTTTGGTTCTCAATACAATGTCCTTCTTGTTCTTTGGACGATGTTCTTCATGTTCATCATGAGCTTTGCAACTCATTTCATAGGTCATCAGAGACCCTATAAGTTCTTTAAGAGGTAAATTATTTAAATCTTTGGCTTCTTATATAGTAGTTACTTTTGGGTCCTAACTTTTAGGTAAAGATCTCAAAAATTTTATTAATAAGTTCAAGATTAGTATAAACTTTACCAAGAGATTTTAAACTATTGATGACATTCGTAAAACGAGTATATGTCACTAATAGTTTCACTTGGCCTCAATTTTAACAATTTATAGCTATAAATTAGGAGATTTATTTTTTATTCCTTTACTCTATTTGTACCCTCATGTGTGACCTTGCTTACTTACTTTCTTGCCCGTGAGTGAGAGCCTGATAACAAGGGTGCCCTTCCTATCTTTTATTCTTACTTTTGCCCTTTCTTTTGACTCTTTCTCCCTACGCACGTGCTATATATCATAAGCAGAATCACAAGTAGAAACCCCACCGAATTCGTTTTTGTCTAAAGCATAAAACAAAGAATTCATAGCTTCGACATTTAAAGAAAACATCTTTGTTTCATGATCATTCCAATCATTTATAGATTGGATGATTCTGAAATCTATTTTTGATAATGTTTCACAATTCAAAATCTATCAAAATAAAAAAATCTGCATTCTAGTTTTCTAATAGGTGTAGTTCGTCCCATTAAACATAGGAGAACATGTGATGGAATGACCCTCGTTAATGCTAGAGAAAGGTATTTAAACTCGCTTGGGTGTTAATTCAATTGAGTGAGCCTTGCTCTGATATTAATTGTTAGGATTGAGTTGGCACTAAGATGGGGGGGGGGGGGGGGGGGGTGTGGGGGTGTGAATTAGTGCAAGTGATAAAAACTCGGTCCAAAAAATTTAGCTTAAAATAATACTGAAATCAAAAGTGCCTTTATTGGAACTCACCAAGAGCAAATAAATTAGATAGCAATTATAAAGACTAAGCTGAATAAAAAAGCCCGAGCTTTTCTTAAAACTAGTTATAAGCTACTAGGATCAAAAGCAAATTTAAAGGAAGACAAGTAAGAGAAGCACACAAATTTTTTATAGTGGTTCGGTCAATCTTGATTTGTATCCACTCTCGAGTCCTCCTTCATGGAGACCCATCATGTCCACTAATGACCTTCTTTGAGGGATGAAGATCAAATACCCCTTATACACTTCTCCTTTTCATAGGTTCAAGAGAACCATCTTTACAATCTTTTACCTCTTCCCTTAAACTCACTTTACACTTGAAAAGATACAAGGCAAGCTCTCAATCAATTTTTACAGAATTTTCTCAAAGATTTCATTCACTTTCTTGCTATCCCAAGCAAGAATATTTGGGATACTTATAGACCCCAAATGGCTTCAAAAATTGGAGCAAAAGAATCAAACATCTTAAAGTTTCAGGGTACGGGCGGTACCACCACCGGCATTAATAGTACCACCGTCAAACGAAGCCCGATATTTATTAGGATCAATTGGCACTAAGTGTAAATTTTAGTTTTAATAAAAAACTTTTCGCTTTAAGCAAGATAAACAAATCGAAGCTTTTTATAACAAGTGAATGATATGAAGAAAATTACTAAGTTACTTGCTTAAAAATGACTTAAAAGGAAACAAGTAAATCCCAAAAAATAATCAACATCGAAGGGAAGTGCTTGACTTGAAACTTTGCTTTCAAAGAGTACGTAAAAATCAGAAGCATCTATTCAGTTCAAAAAGATTAAAAACTCGACAATTATAAGTGAGTAATAAATATAAGAATTAAGAAACACTCACAATTATAGTGGTTCGGCACTAACGAGGCTATGTCCACTCCCGAGTCCTCCTTCTTGAGGTACACCGACATCCACTACTGATCTTCTTTGGATGAAGACCAAATCCTTACAACTTGTTTACAAGGGAGACTTCAAGAATTTTCTAACTCTAAGCACTCTTCCTTCTCCTTTTCTATTTCTTACAATTTACACATAATTTTTTCATAGAATATAATCCCCAAAATTATTATGTAGAATGTAAGAAAACTTGGGGTATTCATAGACCCCAAATAGCTTCAGAAATTGAAGCCAAAAATTCAAACATACCTATAAAATCTGGGTATGGACGTTTCAGCCATAGGCCTGGGTGGGTCAACAACCGAAAGCACCCAGTTCAGCCACCCAGCTTGGGAGGTTTACCCACCGTCAACCACCCAAAAACCAGGTACGGGTGGTTTACCCACTGAACTAGGCAGTTTAGTCGTTGACAATCGCTAGCAACTACCCTATTTTGAGGGTACGGGTGGTCCAACTATCACTTAGCGGTAATTTACCCGTTGGAATCTCCGGAAAAGTGGTTCCCTCCACTTTTCGAATTTCGGCTTGAACCTGATGTTGACCAATTCTTTTGTCAACTAATTAAGCTCAACCAAACCCCATAGTAGATCTTATTACCTTATTGAGTTGATTTAGATTTTATTCAAATCTAACTCAATTAGGACTCAATCCCTAACTACGACTTAATAATTACAACTCTTAATGACCAATAAGCTAAACTACGACCTATCTCTCACCAATCTAGTAGCTTCTGGCATTCTTGCAGTAAGTCTTTTAGTCTTCTTCCGATGATTCCCCGACATGTTCTCAGCAAGCTTCCCAATCCCTTCGACGAATCTCCTAGCGAACTCCCAGCGAGATCCCACTACATCATTCGAACTCGGCCCAATGCCCAAGCTTGATCTTGGCCCATTATATAGTTGTAACTCCATTGCTCCTGTCATAGTTAGGCCTGTAATTCTTTCTCTAACACACATGTTATATTTAAACACTCATCAATTGATCTCATCATCAAAATTCGAGATTCAACAATCTCCCCTTTTTTTATGATGATAATCAATTGATGATGGGAGTTAATCCTAACTCCCCCTAAATTCATGCCATAATAAAGAAGACTTAAGTTTAAGAGAATTATACACTCTTGAATTCACGTAAATCAAGGCAATCAATATTCCAAGCAAATCATATTTCAATGGTACTCATATATCAACAAAAATTTACTTTAAAATCATTATGTCATTAACTTATCAAGGATTTTTATGAATTTCAAACATTTAAAAATTTTCCCTTAAGTTATTACATAAGTCATCAATATCCATTTAATTACATAGGTCATCAACATCTATTTCTCCCCCTTTGTCATCAACAAAAAGGTGAAATCTGGGGCTAAAAATTTTAAGGCATATGAGTTTTTGCTTGCCCTTTTTAAAATACAATATAAGTCATAATGAATTTTCATTCTCAATAAGAAGTACAGAAAATAAGAGAGGAGTTATAAAACATCATTAAACATACCTCTCAATTTTGTAAAGGTGAATTTCGAAGATAAACTCTAAGACATTCAAAGAGATTCAAAAGTTTAAGAGCTACTCATACATTTAAAATCATCTCATGTAATTTTAAGCAAACGTAGCAAATAAATCCGTAAATTAACAAAGTTATCATCATGCAAATTTTCTCTCCTTTTTGTGAACAATAAGATAAACATCTCAAGGGAATAATAAAATAATTTCAAAAAAATTATCACAAAGAAAAATAACTCATTCTGATGAAATCAAGCAATTCATATATTTTCATGATTTAGCATTTTAAGTTCTCTTCTAAGAAAATCAAATTATTCTTCATTTAAGAGTTTTATAAGAATATCCACTAATTGATGCTTAGTGTCAATAAATTCTAAAGTGATATCTTGACAAGTTACATGATCCTTTATAAAATGATGTCTAATATCAATATGTTTAGTTCTTGAATGTTGAATAAGATTTTTGGTTAAACATATAGCACTTGTATTATCACACTTTATAGGAATATTTTTTAATTTTATTCCGTAATCTTCTAGTGTATTTTTCATCCAAATGACTTGGGCACAATATGCACTAGCTGCAATATATTCTGCTTCTATCATAGATAAAGCTATTGAATTTTATTTCTTAGAAGTCCAAGAAACAAGTGCATGCCCTAACAATTGACATGTTCCGAAAGTATTTTTTCTATCTATTCTGCATCTATCAAAATCGACATCAGAATAGGCAATAAAGTCAAAGTTTTTTAATTCTGGATATCATAGTCCTAGATTTGAGGTTCCTTTTAAGTATCTAAAACTAGTTTCGGGTTAGATTGATACCTTGCACATAGTCTAACACTAAACATAATATCTGGTCTAGTAGTACTTAAGTATAATAAACTTTCTATAATACCTCTATAAGTTTTTTTATCAAAGTTTTCTCCTTCATTATCTAAGTCCAACTTTGTGGATGTGCTTATGGGAGTGTTTAATGCTTTAGCATTTTTCGTCCCAAATCATTTTATAAAGTTCAAAGTGTACTTAGTTTAACTAATAAAAATACCATCAAGTTATTTTATTTGTAATCCTAAGAAGAATGTTAGCTCACTCATTAGGCTTATTTCAGATTCATGGCTCATTTCTTTAGCAAAAGACTCACATAAAGATTCATTGTAGATCCAGAAATGATATCATTAACATAAATTTAAATAACAAGAAGATCATTTTTAAAATAATTAAAAAATAATATGGTATCAACCTTGCCTTTTAAAAATTTATGTGAAATAAGAAAATAACTAAGTCTTTCATACCAAGCCCGAGGGGCTTGTTTTAATCCATAAAGAGCTTTTGTAAGTTGAAAAATAATATTAGTAAGAAGATTATTTTCAAATCTTGGGGGTTATTCAACATACACTTCTTCGAAAATAAAACCATTTAGAAAAGCACTTATAACATCCATTTGAAACAACTTAAAATTTTTAAAAGAAGCGAAGGCAAGGAGCATCCTTATGGCTTCAAGTCTAGCCAAGGGAGCGAAGGTTTTATTATAATTGATTCCTTCTTCTTAGTTGAAACCTTTGACCACTAATCTAGTCTGTTTCTAACCATGATATCATTTTTATCTTGCTTGTTTTTAAAGACCCATTTAGTACCAATCACTAAATGGTCATTAGGTCTAGGAACAAGCTCTTGTACCTCATTTATCTCAAATTAACTAAGCTCTTAATACATTGTATTAACCAAGAATCATCTCTTAGGGTCTCATCAATGTACTTTGGCTCGATTTCAGAAAGAAACATAATATTCACACAAAAAATTTGAAAAGAATATCGAGTTTGAACTCATTTTGATGTTTCTCCTATTATAAGCTCCTTAGGATGATCACTCATATACTTCCAATCCTTGGGTAAGGATTTGGAAGAAGATTCATCCAAATTACTTTTAGGAGTATTATCATTTAAATTCAAGTTACCAAGATCAACTTCATTATCAAAATCAATCTTTTTAAATTAAAAAAACTCATTAAAAATAACATGAATAGATTCTTCTATTATTAATGTTCTTTTATTAAAAACATGATAAACTTTTAAAATAGAAGAATAACCTAAAAAATATCTTTATCGGATTTTGCATCAAATTTACCTAAAGCATCCTTTTATTTAAAATAAAACATTTACAACCAAATATTTTAAAATAATAAATATTGAGTTTTTTTACCATTCTACAATTCATAAGGAGTTTTTATGAGTAATGGTTTTACACGAACTCTATTTAAAACATAGCATACTATATTAACGGCTTCAGCCCAAAAATATTTGGGTAGACTATGTTCATTCAACATTGTTCTAGCCATTTCTTTTAAGCTCCTTTTTTTTCATTCTATTACCTCATTTTGTTGTGGATTTCATATAGTAGAGAAATTATAGATATACTCATTTAAATCAAAAAATTTTGAAAATTATTATTTTGAAATTCTTTATCATGATCATTTCGCATTGAAGAAATCATACATCCTTTTTCATTTTGAACAATTTTACAAAATTTTATAAAATATTTAAATGTATTACTTTTATGTGTCATAAAATAAGTCCAAGTATATCTACTAAAGTAATCCACTATAACAAATGCATATCTATCACCACCTAAACTTGTAATGTCAATTGGTTAAATAAATCCATATGGATCAATTGAAGTGGCCTAGAGGTGCTTATTTGATTTTTCAACTTAAAGCTACTCTTTATTTTCACATATCTTGTTTTTAATAAACTTAAGATTAGGTAAGCCTCTTACTAGTTCCTTAGTAGAAATTTAGGTTAGAAGTTTTATGCTAGTATAACATAGTCTTTTATGCCAAATCCAAACATCATCATTCAAAGCCGAAAAACAAGTTTCATCACAAATTTTTTCAATATCTATGGTATATACATTGTTGTTTCTTAAGACAATTAAGGATTTATTTTTGTGTGTTAGGTTGAAATTTAATCACATATCCTTTATCATATAATTAGCTAATACTCAGTAAATTATGTTTTAAGCCATCAATCAACAATACATTTTCGATTAAGAGGTTTGATGTGCTACCTATTATTCCTTTTCCAATGATATTACCCTCATTGTTGTCTCCAAAAGTAACAACTCCTTCACTTAAGCTAGTAAGCTTAGAAAAATAAGATGGATCTCTGGTCATGTTCCTTAAGCATATACTATCAAGATACTATTTGGTGCTCCTAGCTCTAGTTTGGAGACAAACCTACAAGAAAGATATTTTTGGTTTAGGTATCCATTTTACATTGGATCCTTCTAAAAGAACTTTATCTTTATTTTCTAATTATTTGTTGTTGTATAGAATTCCCCTAGGAGTCCATACAAGTTGATGTGGACTACATTTTCTAAATATGTATTTGTTTGCCTTATGTCCCAATTTTCCACAAAAGTTACGCTTGATTCTTGGTGGAACATTAAATATAGGTCCTTTTACAAAGATAATTTGTTTTTGTTGAACATTACCAAAAAAGCCTATGCCATTTCTACTACTAATATGACATTTATTGGCAATGATCATATTTAGGGATTTATTCCCAATTTCAAATGTTTCTAATATTTTCTTCTTTAATACTATATGGCATCTCACATTTAGAATGTGTTATGTGATACTAATGAATCATACATTTCATCAAGACTACTAACTAACAATTCATGATCATTCTTAAGCAACTTAAAAGATTTGCTAAGTTTTCTAGACTCATCAAATAAATCATGAAACATACTTAATAATTCTGAAAAAGAAATACTTAAAGACTCACTAACCTCATCTTCAGTAGCCATTAGAGCATAGTTAGTAATCTCTTCTTTGGATTGGTCTTCATCAACTTAAGAACTTGAATCATCTCAAGTGGCTGAAAGTACTTTCTTCTTATGTGTTGACTTCTTCTTCATGTGAAGACATTCATTTTTGAAATGTCTCGATTTTTTGCATTCATAGCATATGATATTGTCCTTCCTCGATTCTTTTTTATTTTTATAGTTTTTTATAAATTTTTTAAATTTTCTTGACAACAATGCAATATCATGGTCCTAATCACTTGAGGTTTTACTCGAGGAGTCATTTGTTGTCCGAAGTGGTACATCCTTCCTATTCTTTGAAAGGGGTTCATTAAGCTCATCATGAGTTTTACAATTTAGTTCATATAACATAAGAGAGTCAATCAATTCTTCAAGAGGCAAGTTATTTAAGTCTTTGGCCTCTTGAATAGCAGTTACTTTAGGATCCCAATTTTTAGGTAAAGATCTCAAAATTTTACTAACTAATTTAAAATTTCAAAAACCTTTTCCAAGTACTTTAAGGCCATTGACGACTTCCGTGAAATGGGTGTACATATCTCCAATGGACCCACTTGGTTTCATTCGAAACAACCCATAATTATGAAATAAAATATTTATCTTAGATTCTTTTACTCTACTAGTCCAATCGTGTGTGATTTCTAGTGTGTGCCAAATATCAAAAGCTGATTCAAAAATGGAAACAGGATTAAACTCATTCTTATCAAGAGCACAAAATAAGACATTCATAGCCTTTGCATTTAAAAAAAAATTTCTCTCCAAATTATTTAGCTCATTCATTGGCTTGGAAGATTTTTCAAATTCATTCTCAATAATATTCCATAAATCAATGTCTAAAGAGATAAGAAAGATACGCATCCTTATCTTCCAATATGTGTAATCTGTCATATTGAATATAGGAGGATGTGACATGAAATGTCCCTCATTCATGCTAAAAACAAGTCATTTACTTAAGTGGATGTTAATCCAATGAGTAACTACCTTGCTCTGATACCAATTGCTAGGATCAATTGACACTAAGAGAGAGAAGGGGAGGGTTGAATTAGTGCAACTGTAAATTTTAGTTTTAACAAAAAACTTTTCGCTTTAAGCAAGATACACAAATCGAAGCTTTTCGGAACAAGTGAATAATATGAAGAAAATTGCTAAGTTACTTGCTTAAAAATAACTTAAGAGGAAACAAGCAAATCCCAAAAGATAATCAACGTCGAAGGGAAGTGCTTGACTTGAAACTTTGCTTTCAAGGAGTAAGTAAAAAATCAGAAGCATATATTAAGTTTAAAATGATTAAGAACTCAATAATTGTGAGTGAGTAATAAATGCAAGAATTAAGAAACACTCACAACTATAGTGATTCGGCACCAACGGGCCTACCTCCACTCTTAAATCCTTCTTCTTGAGGTATACCAATGTCTACTACCGATCTTCTTTGGTGAAGATCAAACCCTTACAACTTGCTTACAAGGGTGAGTTCAATAATTTTCTAACTCTAAGCTCTCTCTCTTTCTTTCCCTTTTCTTTTTCTTACATTTCACACATAATTTTTTTTTATAGAATATAATCCCTAAAAATTATTGTGTAGAATGCAAGAAAACTTGGGGTATTTAGACCCCAAATGGCTTCAAAAATTAGAGTCAAAAATTCAAACATACTTGTAAAATTTGGGTATGAGTAGTTCAGCCACAGGCCTGGGTGGGTCAACCACCGAAAACACTTAGAATCCTGTGTACGGGCGGTTTAGCCACCCAGCCTGGGCAGTTTACCTATCATCAGCCACTCGAAAACCAGTTACGAGTATTTTACCCATCGACCTGGGTGGTTTAGCGATTGATAGTCATTGGCAGCCACCCTATTTCTAGGGTACGGGCAGTCCAACCACCGCTCACTGACGCTTTACCCGTCGAAATCTTTGAAAAAATGGTTCCCTCTACTTTTTGAATTCTTGCTTAAACTTGATGTTGGCCAATTCTTTGGTCAACTAATTGAGCTCAACCAAACCCCATAGTGGACCCGGTTGCCTTATTGAGTTGATTTGGATTTCATCCAAATCTAACTCAATTAGGACTCAACCCCTAGCTACGACTCAATAATTACAACTCTTAATGACCAACAAGCTAAATTAAGACCTAACTCCTGCCAATCCGATAGCTTTCAGTATTCTTGCGGTGAGTCTTCCAGTCTTCTTCTAGTGATCTCGCGGTATGTTTCCAGCGAGCTTCCCGATCCCTTTGGCGAATCTCCTAGCAAACTTTGGGCGAGCTCCCATTACATCGTCCAAACTCGGCCCGATGCCCAAGCTTGATCTTGGCCCATTATTTGGTTATAACTCCATTACTCCTGTTATTGTTAGACCTACAATTCTTCTTCTAATATATATGTTAGATTTAAATACTTATTAATTAATCTCATCATCAAAATTTAAGATTCAACAGTACTCTGGGTGATGGTAGTACTATCAATGACCACTGACGATACCATCGCCTATCCTGAAATAGTACTTTTTAACATTATTTCATACCCGAGTTGTATCTCATTTTTGTTGAAATAGCAAGTAGAAATGAAAAGTCCAATTAATTTATTGATTCATAATTTATTTATACATATGAAGAGGGGGATTTTCCTCGACTAACCTACAAGATTTTATCATTCAGTTGGAAAAATCATGTATAAATCCTAACTAAATCCTATCTTCTATCATGCCCCTATAAGATCGAGCTCCTATAAGGATGCTGATCTTGAACTAAGGATATTGATCTTGAATCGATGTTAATGAATCTGAAGGAAGAAGGTCATTGTGTTATCAACCGCGATGAAGATCTGATGGCGATTGACTTCGACGGTAATGTCAACATGGTTGAGAAGCTGGTGCGGCACAGGGCAAGCATAACAAAATGGATGGTCACCCGAATCGCCGGACCTCAAAAGGCTACCACTGATAAAGGAGAGAAATCGGCATCGATGACAGAGAGCTGGAGTGGAGCCATCGATAGTGTGGCCAAGGCCTCGATCGTTAGCAAGATGATGTCGTTTGACAATAATAAAAAGTAATCTCTCTTAAAAGAGAGAGAGGGCGAGGAAGAAGAAAGAAGCCATCGTTTGACATTAAGAAAAGATAATCTCTCTTAACAAAGAGAGGGGCTCTGATATTATATTAAAATAGGAAGTAGAAATGAAAAGCCCAATTGATTCATTGATTCATCGTTTATTTATACATATAAAGAGGAGGATTTTCCTCAACTAACCTATAAGATTTCCTCATTCAATTGGAGAAATCATATCTAAATCCTAACTAAATTCTATATTCTATCAATTTTGACATCCTTTCAGGTTAACGAAATGAGCTCTATCATGAGCTCAAATCAAATCCAAAGTGGAACTGGTTGGCCCCTAATTAAGTTAGTTGGATCTCACTAAAAACTAATCCTAATCAAGATACTAACTATGATACTTAAAGATAAATAATTATAATCAATCTTTGTTCGGTATGTTAATTGATCTTTCAATGAATTCTCGATGAACTTCTTGGCATACTTTCGGTGAACTCCCGATAAGCTCCCGATCACCTTTCGGTGGTGAGCTCCTAATTACCTTCGGAGAACTCTCGACGAGCTCCCATTGCATCGCCCGAAGCCCCAGCTCGATGCTCGATCTTGAATCCGACCCAATGACAGATTGTTTTGCCTTTGCCCAGTCGTAGTTGATCCTACATCTTTTATCTCCAACACATAGGTTAGATCATAAATCTATCAATTGATTTTATCATCAAAATCTAAGATTTAACAAAAACTCCATCATCAATTGGTTGACATCATAAAAAGGGAGAGATTGTTGAATCTCATATTTTGATGATGAAATCAATTGATGAAGTTATAATCTAATCAACATTTGAATGATGTAGGACTAACTTTAATCATGGAAAGACAAATCGACTAAAGCAGGAGAATCAAACATTGGGCTAGAATGGAATAAGTCAAAAGATTGGACATCAGGCTAGTGGACTGATCGATGTACTGGAAGGACTTCATGCTATGAGTTTAGGCATCAGGCTAAAAGGATCAAACATTGCACCAAGAAGATCCTATGTTGTGGGAGGTCAATGTGCCAATGAATTAGGCAATACACCGAAGGAGAAGATAATGCACTAAAGGATCGAATGAAATGCTGGATGAACCAATGACATACCGGACAATATAGGATTCATGCTTGTAATCATATGTGTCTAGATCAAAGTAGTTTTAGGTTGTAATTAAGTTGGTTTTCGGTGCAACCATACCAACTCAATTAAGGGCTCATTGGGCCTTAAATGGTGGTAGTACTGGTAGCATTCATTTTTACCAAGTGGTGGTACGACTCGTACCCCGAAAAACTAAAAATTTAAATTTTGATCCATCTTTTTTAAACCATTAGGACCTATGAATACCCCACCCATTCTTGTTTGAGGGAAAAAAAAAAAAGAACAAAAACTTGTATTTTATAGTGTGAAAACCCTGTTAGAAAGTTGAGTTCTTTCCTCCTAAAGCTTAGATTGTTCTAAGGGAGAATGTGAGGGAATCCTTCTAAAAGAGGGTTACAAAGGTTCTCACTTGAGCATGTGAAAAGGAGAAAGAGTTGTAAAGGGTAGTTGAGCTTCGCTTCTTTGAAAGAAGATCGATAATAAAAATCGGTAGCCTTGAGTGAAGAGGAATTGAGAGTGGACATAGGTCATGAGTGCTGGTTACAGGTGCCCTACAAGCCAATCACGTGAGTGATGACACGTGTGACATACTATGTAATCTTTTTGCTTATAATTAATATTGATATATTCTCATATTATATTATTTGTTACATATATATTATGATATCCTTGGTTCTATGCAATGGGAATTGGATCATGATGAGATCACGATAATAAGATCGATTCACCTTTAAACACATATCCTAAATAATTCCGGTCATAGGTTACTCAAGAGGGACATTGAGATAACTAGATAGATCAGTGACTATATACTCATCCATAGGATAGAGGTGGCTAGTATCAAAGCCACTTGTGTGGAGACACTAAGGATATAATACAGGTGCTCATTAGAGAATGAGTTCACTGATTGATCCGCTTATGGAATGTTGTATGGTTAATGATACCTAATATCAGACAGTGATTCCATAGTCCCAATTGTGTATCTAGTCCTTAGATTTAAGACACCAAGGATGCCTTATTTGAATACTCCTTTTTTTGACACCAGACTTGTAGGTTTGGAAAGATCCAGATTTGGTACAACTGGTTATCGGGATTGGTAGCCAACCTTACGAAGACAATTGAGTGTCGATATCCAATTAGCTCCTATTCTCATTAGATGAGACCCTATGCTGATAGGCTCCTTGCTTAAGGTCCAATTAGAGGCTAAGAAGATTATTGGATAGAGATCCAATAATGTAAGGTTAGTGAGTTATTGGATGAAGATCCAATACCCACTAAGGTAGGAGCCCTAGGGTATCTTGGTGGCTTTCTATAAATAGGAAGGGAGACTTATGGTTGATAGACTGTAACTTTAGCCACCACCTCCTATTCTCCTCCCTCCCTCTAAGCAAAAGTTGCAAGATCATATTGGAGGAGTTTCGCTATAGAAATCCATCGTGTGGATACCGCTAGAGAGGAGGACACTTGACCTCCTTCATCATCTCCATCCAGATCTGGAATACAGGGATATACGATCTCCTTGGGTAAAATTAATCTCTCACACATCATGATTTTTTTGATTTTTATGGTTTTTTCTCACAATCCCAATCTTTTGCACGATGATTTAATCTATGTGGAAAATCAGTTTTTGTTTTGATTTTCGCTACGCATGTGATGCACCTGCTGAGGTTTCCCAACAGTAGTATCAGAGCCAAGGTTTTCATGTAAAAGATTGGTTTTAAATTGTTATGATAAGATTGAATCGCGTAGAATCGTTCTACACATTCTTGCTGCATTTTCGTAGCGTAGGAAGCGAGGAGGAGGGGCAGCCGGGCATGGCTAGGTAAGGCAAAGGTTACCAAGAGAGACCTAGCAAAGGATAAAGGATAGTGCTTCCACTATGGCCAAGATGGGCATTGAAAGAGGAACTGTAAGGACTACCTTGTAGATAAGGCAAAATAGAAGCTTAGAGAAGCTTCAGGTATATTCATGATCAGTCTCCACTTGTCAAATTTTCATGATAACACATGAGTATTAGATACCGAGAGTGTTTATCATATCTATAATTCGTTGCAAATTCTGGCAAGACCTAGGAGATTGGCTAGAGGCAAGATGGACCTCAAGATGGGCAATGGAGCAATAGTTGCTGTAGTTGTTGTTGGAGAGGTCACCTACATATGCTTGGTGGAGCTATTATTGCATTAGATGCATGCTATTTTGTTCCCTCTATTATTAAAAATATTATTTCTATCTCTTGTTTAACAATTAGTGGATATAAATTAGTTTTTAAAAATAATAGTTATTTAATAATTATGGATGATGAGATCATCACTAGAGGGACCCTAATAAATGGCATATATGTGTTAGACACTTCTCTACATATCATGAATATAAATATATCTAAGACAAAAAGAGATGAGGTGAATAATGTATACCTATGACATTGTAGGCGAGGTCATATACATGAGGAAATGATTCAAAAGTTATTGAAAGATGGATACTTAGATCCATTTGACTATGAGATATATGAAACTTACGAACCTTGCCTTCATGGGAAGATGACCAACTCTTCTTTTAGTGGAACTAGAGAGAGAGCCACTGAGTTATTGGAACTCATACATAGTGATGTATATGGTCCCATGTTGACTCAGGCTATATGTGGTTATTCATACTTCATTACATTTACTAATGATTTCTTTAGGTATGGACATGTGTACTTAATGAAGTACAAATCTGAGACCTTCAACAAATTCAAGGAATATAAGAATGAGGTAGAGAACCAAATTGGAAAGAGTATTAAGACTCTTCAATCAAATCGAGGAGGAGAGTACTTAAGTACGGAGTTTACCTATTTCCTCAAGGACAATGAGATTTTATCCCAGTGAACATCTCCTTATACATCTAAGCTCAATGGTGTATCAGAAAGGAGGAATCACACGATGTTAGACATGGTGCGGTTCATGATGAGTTTCGTTGACCTACCCGTCTCATTCTTGGGGAATGCCCTAGAGACTATAGCTTACTTTCTGAACAAAGTTCTATTAAAAGTCAGTAGTGTCTACACCATATAAGATATGGAAAGAAAAGAAGTCCGATCTTAAGATTTGGGGCTGTCCTGCCCATGTTAGATGACACAACCCGATAAGTTGGAATCAAAGACAGAATGGTACACATTCGTGGGATATCCAAAGAAAACTTGTGGGTATTATTTCTATCACCTTGAGGACCGAAAGGTCTTTGTTACCAAGAAGTTGTGTTCTTTGAGAAGGAACACATTCTTGGTGGAAATAGTGGGAGTAAGATAGAATTGAGCAAGGTTGGAGAACCTAGCTCAAGCACCATTCCAGAGCCCGAGTCTGTTCAGGTACCTAACACACAAATTCTAACTTCTCATAGATGTAGTAGAGATGACTCTCAGGATGTTGATCCTCAAACCTACGAGGAAGCTATTATGAGTATAGACTCCAGGAAGTGACAAGAAGCTATGAATTCTGAGATGGATTCCATATACTCTAACAAGGTTTGGAACCTTATGGATACACCTGAGGGTATTATAGCCATCGGCTATAAATGGATCTTCAAGAAGAAGATCGGTGTGGATGGAAAGGTCTATAAAGCAAGGCTGGTAGCTAAAGGATATCGTCAAAGACAAAGAGTTGACTATGACGAAACCTTTTCACCTATAGTCATGCTTAAGTCTATTAGAATTATTTTGGCTATTGCAGCACACTATGACTCTAAGATCTAGCAAATGGATGTCAAAATGGCATTCCTCAATGGCAACCTCAAGGAAGAGGTGTATATGATACAACCAGAGGGATTCGTATCCAAAAAGAGTCCAGATGAAGTGTGCAGGTTGCTTAGATCCTTTTATGAATTGAAGCAAGCTTTCCAAAGTTGGAACATAAGATTTGATGAGGTGATCAGATCTTATGACTTCGTTAAAAATGAAGATGAGCCTTGTGTGTACACGACGGTAAGTGGAGACGCTATCACCTTCTTGGTGCTATATGTGGATGACATCCTAATCATTAGGAATGATGTAGGAATACTCTCCATAGTAAAGGCTTGGCTATCTAGAAACTTCTACATTGAAGACTTAGGGGAAGCATCCTATATTTTGGGGATCTGGATCTATAGAGATAGATTCAAAAAGGATGCTTGGCTTGTCCTAGTCTAGGTACATAGACTCCATTGTCAAAAGGTTTGACATGAAGAATTCCAAGAGAGGTCTCATACTGATGAGACATGAAATATAACTTTCTATGAGTATGTCCCCAAAGACTCATGAAGAAAGGGCAAACATGGATGAGATACCTTATGCCTCAGTAATAGGGTCTATCATATATGTGATGCTATGTACTAGGCCTAATATAGCACATGCTCTGAGTGTCACGAGCATGTATCAGGTATATCCAGGCTTAGAACACTGGATCTACCTGATACCAAAGAGTGGATGAGGTGGCTTTCTTGGGCTGAATGATGGTACAACATGACATTTCATTTATTAACTAAATGTACCCCTTATGAGGCATTGTATGGTCGACCGACCCCTGTAATATCTAGATATGTGCTTGGTTCAGCCAAAAGTATATCAGGTTGACCAAAATTTAATTAACAGGGACAAATTACTATATATGTTGAAAGACAACTTGAATGCCGCTCAAGCCTGCATAAAGCAACAAGCAAGCAACTACCGGAGTGAGCGAAAATTCATAGTGGGAGATTGAGTCTACCTTCGGCTCCAACCATACAAGCAGCTATCAATCAATGCAAGAGCATCAATGAAGCTGTATCCACTATTTTATAGACCATACCAGATCTTAGAGTGCGTTGGGGCCGTGGCATATAAATTAAAGCTTCTAGATGACGCTAAGATATATCCCGTCTTCCACGTATCCTTATTGAAGCTAAAGTTAGGAGAATATGAGGAGGCCCAAACTCAACTACCGAGCACCACCAATGATGGCAAAATCAAAGCCCAACCTGAAGCTATACTTTATTGGAGGATTGTGATGCGTCGACGACGCCCTTCAATCGATGTACTTATAAAGTGGACTATCTTACCATCCGAAGATGCAACATGGGAGTCACATGAGAAGTTAAAGATCCAGTTTTCAGAGTTTATGGAGCCTCAGCCTTGAGGACAAGGCTGATTTAAAGAGGGCGTACTTGATATGACTCCAATAGGGTAATCATCTCAGTACTAATCAATAAAAACTCCGCTAGATTATAATAAAGTCACTCTTATCTTATAAAGGAGTATGGCTAGGGTTTAGATTAGCCCTTAGGACTTAGTGGCCGCCGTCCCCCTTACTGGGTTGGTCGGCTAGGGTTTCCCCCTACTTTGGTCAGCTATAGAGCCAACCTAGCCACCCCTTGTTCCTATTAAGGTAGGTCGACTATAAGAGAGGAAAAGGGATAATTTTACTTAGGCAAGCACCCTCTTAGGCTAGGGTTTTGATCACTATTTAGAGATATAGTCACCCCCCTCTTTAATCAAGTAATTAATAACTCTTTTTTAGCCATTGTGGCAAGTCTAGAAGGGAGGAACCCCTATAGTGCTCCAAGGGTTGATCCCTCTCAAAGATCAATTCAATAGAGCCTTCCCTGAGGTTCTAGCAGAGTCCTCTCTACTAATATGTCTCATATATCTCTTAGGATGGTGAGACACTATGCTAAACCTACATAAAGTTGGAACTTGTGTACTAGGTACCTAAACAGACTTAGTATCTAGAATGGTGCTTGAGCTAGGTTCTCCAACCTCACTCAACTCTATCTCACTCCCATTATTTCCACCAAGAATGTGTTTCTTCTCAAGGAACACAACTCTCTTGGCAATAAAAATCTTTTGGTCCTCGGGATGATGGAAGTAATACCCCAAATTCTTCTTAGGGTATTCTACGAACGTGCACCGTTTCATCCTTGATTCCAACTTATCAGGGTTGTGTCTTCTAATGTGAGTAGGACAGCCCCAAATCTTAACCACTTTAAGATTGAGCTTCTTTCCTTTCTATATTTTATAAAGTGTAGACACTACCGACTTTGATAGAACTTTGTTCTGAAGGTAAGCTGTAGTCTCTAAGGTGTACCCCCAGAATGAGATAGGTAGGTCAGTGAAACTAGTCATGGACTGTACCATATCTAACAGTGTGTGATTCCTCCTTTCTAATACACCAATGAGCTAAGGTATATAAGGAGGTGTCCACTGGGGTAGAATCTTATTATCCCTAAGGAAATAGATGAGCTCCGTACTCAATTACTCCTTGATCTGATCGAAGAGTCTTAATACTCTTTCTAATTTCGTTCTCCACCTCATTCTTATATTCCCTGAATTTCTCAAAGGCCTCAGATTTATAGTTCAAGTCCACGTATCCATACTTGGAGAAATCATCAATGAATGTAATGAAGTATGAGTAACCACCTATAGCTTGAGTTGACATGGGACTATATATATCACTATATATGAGTTTCATTAACTCAGTGGCTCTCTCTCCAGTTCCACTAAAAGCAGAGTTGGTCATCTTCCCACGAATACAAGGTTCGTAAGTTGCATATGACTCATAGTCAAATGGATCTAAGTATCCATCTTTCAGCAACTTTTTAATCCTTCCCTCGTGTATATGACCTAGTCTACAATGTCATATGTATGCATTATTCACCTCATCTCTTTTCCTCTTAGACATATTTATATTCATGATGTGTGAAGAAGTGTCTAACATATATAAGTCATTTATCAATGTCCCTCTAGTGATGATATCATCATCCGTAATTATTGAATAACTATTATTTTAAAAAACTAATTTATATTCACTAATTATCAAACAAGAGATGGAAATAATATTTTTGATAATAGAGGAAACAAAATATCATGCATCCAATGCAATAAAAGATCCACCAGGCAGATGTAGGGTGACCTCCCCAACAGTAACTGCAGCAACTCTTACTCCATTACCCATCTTGAGGTCCATCTCGCCTCTGGCCAATCTCCTAGGTCTTGCTAGAACCTGTAATGAATTATAGATATGATAAGTACTTTCGATATCCAATACCTATATGTTATCATCAAAATATGACAAGTGGAGACTGATCATGAATATTCTTGAAGCTTCTCCAAGCTTCTATTTCACCTTATCTGCAAGGTAGTCCTTACAATTCCTTTTCCAATGCCCATCTTGGCCATAGTGAAAGTATTATCTTTTGTTTATATTAAAATTAATAATGAACTGTGAAAATAAATCTAGTAGAGACTGAACTATAAGATCAACATACAGGTTATCCTTTAAGACTATCTTTATACTTCACAAAGCGAGCGATCTCATCCTCGCTTGTCCTTTCCTCCGACATGGGCATAATCGTATTAAGGATATATATGATTTTATCTTTAATAAGAACAATTCTCAAATTGTGGAGCTTTTGGACCAATGAGGAAGTTGGCATCGAGTATGCACCATATAGGGGTTTTGCAAGCGACAAACAAGATATAGCGTAAATAAATAACATATAGACTTTACACAAAATACTAATTAAGATATGGACTTCTATCTTAATGTACTCCCACTATTTTCCTAGCGATTCACGTGACACCCTTGACATGTGATACAAAAGTCTCTGGCAGACTCCTAGTGGGGATGAGATCCAATCGGCATCTTAGTGCAACCTCGAGGGACTCGACCAATTACACTAAGCCCAAAAGGTAGCAACTCTTGCCAATCACAATTTCTAGTGATTCTCATCATGTTTGGCCTCTGAATCATCATGGTCTCGACTACTCGACCAACCATGAAGTTCAGTTAAGTCATCACTATTATTACAAGATAAGTCTGATTTAATGGATATACTCTTGACAGCTTGAGCAAGTCATATCATGTCCTCAGGTCACCGGTGACATCTATATGTCATAGGCAAGAACTCGATCATGTAGATACGTGAGCCTCGAGCGACTTGACCAACTCAACCTATGTCGTGATTTACTTTCTTCTTATAATGATGGAAGGCCACGTGGGTCAATCTTATTGCCTCATGCTTACCAACTTAATATTATCGTAGGAGAGGTTTTTATTTTGTTTCGGTCTTCTAATATGTCATATCATATATATATAATATATATCTACATCGCATGCAAATATATATTCATATATCTAGTATGTGTATAACACATCACATATGCAAGCCACCCCTGATGATTATGAGTCGTCACCTAATATGACTAAGCCGAAGCCAATGGGCCTAATCACTTATAATATATTCTATGTGTGCATCGATGCATCTCCATACCTTGTGATTGTTGATCTCGTCATCATCGATTCCGTCGGATCCTCATCGCATCACCATGCATCGTGATCTCCCGCCACGGCATTGTAGGTCCCGTAGTCACCTCTACGCGTCCACTACGCCTCTCTATGTAATTACAAATAATCACAAGTACGTAGGCCCGACAATAAATGAGAAAAATAGATGCTCGCAGGCCCCAATAATAATTATAATAATAATCACAATTACACACATCACAACACAGGGCTTATGATCATCCATCCACACCATACATCATATGTACATCACATCATATATAATAATTAATTAAACTATTTAATTAATTATTTTTTTAGAAATCAGGACATGCTTGAAATTTTCAGAATTGTCAAGGGTATTTTCAAAATTCTAGATGAGAGGACAGTCCTTGGGATTTTCATAATTATTGAGGGTGTTTTCATAATTCTGTGCATAGGACAAACCTCGAAATTTCTTAAATTCTGAAGGGCAGGATCATCTTTTTCTCAAAAGGATGCCCTAGCCCTCTTCCCTCACCCTCATTGTGCCATCGTCGTTGCCCATGTGTAGGCGACAACTGCCCTTGCTCGCCAGCAGCTGCCTTGCCATGGGGCGACTGGCACCGCTCCTGCCGGTGGCACCTCCACGAGCGCCGCTCCTGCGAGCAGCCACCCTTGGAGCCGGCAGCCCTTGCGGCGATGCCTCTGCCCGCAAGTTGCCTTCCTACAGCACCGCGCCCGCAGTCGACTGCCCTTGTGACTTGGCTACGGCGGCTAGCCCAGTGGTGTGGCCACGGGCGGGCGTCGCGGCTTGCGAGTTGGCCCTGGCATCGGTCGCCCCTTTGTAGGGGCCTTGGCCATAGTAGGCCGCCCCCTTGCAGGTCGCCATGTCATGGTCGGCCGCCCCTGCAAGGGGCCTGGTCATAACTAGCCACCTCTATATGCAGAGAGCATGCAGGTGGCCGCCACTCGCCCGCAAGCAGTGCCTACTTTCACTACCAATCATTGTAACAAACGTATAGAACAGTTCTACGCATGACAATCTCATCACGCGTAGTTTAAAACTAATCTTTCGTATAAAAACCTCGGCTCTGATACCATTGTTGGGAATCCTCAACGGGAGCAACACATGCACATCAGAAATCAAAACAAAATTGGTTTCCCACGTAGATCAAATAGTCATGTAAAAGATTGGGTTGCAAGAAAACTGCAAAAACCAATAAAACTATATCATGTGATAGATTAATTACTTAGGGAGATCGTATATCTCTGTATTCCAGATCTGGATGGAGAGGACGAAGGAAGTCAAGCATCTTCCTCTCTAGCGGTATCCACATAATGGATCTCTACAGTGAATCTCCTCCAGTATTATCTTGCAACTTTTGTAGAGGGAGGGAGGAGAATAAGAGGGGGAGGTCAAGGCTTATAAATAAAATAACTAGATGATTTCTTTATTAATCAAACTAAATACACCTTGGATTTGTTAAAATATTTTAGTATTAAAAATGCTAAGGTCATAAGCACTCCCATGAGCATATCTATAAAGTTAGACTTAGACAAAGAAGGAGAAAATTTTGATCAAAAAACTTATTGAGGAATGATATGTAGTTTGTTATATTTAACTGGTACTAGATTGGATATTATGTTTAGTATTGGATTGTGTGCAAGATTTTAATCCAATCCTAAGATTTCTCACCTTAAAGCAATTAAAAGAATATTTAAATATTTGAAAAGAACTTCTAACTTAGGATTATGGTATCCAAAATCTAAAAACTTTGATTTACTTGCTTATGCTAATGTCAATTGGTGATTGTAGAATGGATAGAAAAATTACTATTGGGACATTTCAATTTTTAGGACATACACTTGTTTCTTTATCTTCCTAGAAATAAAATTTAGTTGCTTTATCTATTACTAAAGCTAAATATATTACAACTAATGCTTGTTATGCTGAAGTCATTTGGATGAAAAACACATTTGAAGAACATGAAATTTATTTGAAAATATCCCTATAAAATATGACAATACAAGTGTCATATGTTTAACTAAAAATCTCATTTAACATTTAAAAACTAAATATATTGATATTAGACATCACTTCATTAGGGATCATGTAAACAATCAAGACATTCCTTGGAATTTATTGACACTAAGTATCAATTAGCGAATATTTTTATAAAATCATTAAATGAAGAGCAATTTGATTTTATTAAGAGAGAGCTAGGAATGCTAAACCATGAGAATACATAATTTACTATTTTACATGAATGTTTGATTTATACACTTTCTTGAAATTTTACTAACTTTGGATTTCAAAATTTACTAAGATGAATATCTATTTTTGTGATGATATTTTTCACTCCTCTTCTTGATTTCTACCTTCTTGTTTACAAAAAGGGAATAAAATTTACATAAAGATGATGATTTACTATTTTTTGGATTTATTTACTATGTTTGCTTGAAATTTATATGAGATGATTTTAAATGTATTAGTAGCTCCTAAATTGTTAATTTTTCCTAGATTTCATGGATTTTTGAGCTGATCTTTGAAATATTATTTTTAAAATTTACTTAAGAGCTCTTTTTAATGATGTAATATTTTCATACTCCTCCCTTGTTTCTTTTTCTTCTTTACTCACAAAGAAGAGAAAATCTTTTATGGCTCATATCCTATTCTACTAAGGAAGAGCAATGACATATGTGGCTTGAAATTATTAATTCTATATTTCACTTTTTTATTGATGACAAAGGGGGAGAAATGGATATTGATGACATATGTACATGAGCATTTCTCGTTGTTTGTTGATAAACAAATGGAAGAAATGATTAATGACTTAAGGGAAGATTTTTAAATATATGAATGATGCATAATTTTTGAAATTCATGAAAATCCTTGACTTGATGACTTGATAATTTAAAACAAAATTTTGTGTTTAAATTGATATATAAGTGTTTCATTGCATCCTTGAAATATAAATTGCTTGACAAGTCATGATATTTGAATTCAAGAGTGTGTTGATCTCTTGAATTTAAGTTTTCCTTATTATGGCATGGATTGAGAGGGAGTAAAGTTAACTCCCATCATCAATTGATTGTCATTATCAAAAAGGGGGAGATTGTTAAATCACATATTTTGATGATAAAATCAATTGATGAGTGTTTAATCTAACATATGTGTTAGAGGAAGTAATGTAAGTTTAACTATAATAGAGAAAAGGAGTTACAACTAGATGATTGGGCCAAGATCAAGCTTAGGCATCGGGCCAAAGTTCGGACGATGTAGTGGGAGCTCGCCAGGAGTTCATTAATAGTTCGTCAAAGGAACCAGAAAACTCACTAGGAACACACCGGGAGATCGCTGGAGGAAGACCATAAGACTCACCGTAAGAATGTCGGAGGTTACGGGATTGGTGAGAGTTAGGTCATTGTTTAGCTTGATGGTCCTTATGATTATAGTAAATGTGTCGTAGTTAGGGATTGAGTCATAATTAAGTTTAATTTAGAAGGAATCCAAATCAACTCGATATGAGCCAACCAGGTCCATAAAGGGATTGGATTGAGCTCAGATCGAGCTCAATTAGTTGACCTGAGAATTGATCAACATGAGGTATAAGTCAGTATTGAAAAAGTGAAGGGAGTAATTTTTCTAGAAATCCTGACAGTTGTACCATCGGTGAGCGATGGTTATACTACCGCCACCCAGGAATCCAAGCAACAGGCGATGGTTGGACTGCCTAAACGGGTGGTAGTTGTACCACCCGTACCCTATTTTCAAGGTGGCTTTCGGCAATGGCGTTGCTGGTGCCAGTAGTTGTACCGCCTGTACCCGATTTTTTTGGGTGTGTTTGAATTTTGGCTCTATTCTTCTAAAGCCAAATAGGGTCTATAAATACCCCAAGTTATCTTGCATTTAGAACAAGTATTCACATAAGTCATGAAGCAAACATCTGTGAAAACAAGTGTGTGCTAAAAGTGTTTAAGAAAAAGAATAGGGGGAAGGGAGTGCGCTAAGTATTGTATTTTGTTAAAGAGTCTCTCTTGTAAGTTAAAAGTTTGTAAGGGTTTGGTCTTCACCAAAAGAAGATCGGTAATAGACACCGATGGGCCTCGACGAAGAGGACTGGGAAGTGGCGTAGACCAAGATTGGGGTCGAACGACTATAAATTATGAGTGCTCTTTATTTGTCTTGTTTACTACTTTCTATTGCTCTTAATTAGTTCATAGAAAATATAATCATTATTCTCATAACTTTTTCTCTTAGATCGGGTTCTTAATCATTTTCAAACAAAATACAAAAGATGCTTTCGTTTTTATTTCTTTACTTCTTGAAAGTAAGATTTTTGAATCAACCACTTCCACTTTTGCAAAAGATACAAAACATTAATTCAAGCTAAATGTTTCAAATGATGTTTATCATATAAAACATATTTTTAGTTAAAATTTTTATTAAAATTTTAATGATTAGTCAAAATGGTCAAAATGCTATTCTTGAATTCAAAGGTGATGATTTCATTTGAATTCAAGTTTGCTCTATTTCTCTTATGGCATATAGCTAGGGTGAGTTAAGGCTAACTCTGTCATCAATTAGTTGTCATCATAAAAAAAGGAGAGATTGTTGAATCTTGGGTTTTGATGATAAAATCAATTGATTGATTTATGATATAACCTGTGTGTTAGAGATATAAGTAATGCAGGATTAATTACGACTGTGAAAAGATAATACAATCTATTGGGCTAGAGTCAAGATTAGGCATTGGGCCGAGGTTAGGATGATGCAATGGGAGCTTGCCAAGAGTACGTTGAAAGTTCTCCAGAAGATAATTGAGAGCTCGTCGGGAGTTCGTCGGAGGAATACCGAGAAGTTTGCTGGGAGTTCAAACGATTAATTGATGTGCCAGACAACAAAAATAAGATTATAATTGTTTATCTTAGTGTGGTGTAATTAGTATCATGTTTTGAGTCCTAATTTGTATTAGGCTTGGTGAAATCTAACGAACTCAATTGGAGGCTAACTTACTTTAGGTTAGATTTGAGCTCATGATAGAGCTCATTTCGTTGACTTAGAAAGGGGTCAACATAAGGTATACCTCGGGTCCAAAATAGTATGGGGAAGTACTGTTCCTGAATTGCCCAGTGGTAGTACCGCCGGTGGGCCACGAGGGTACCGTCATCACATAAGTTTTTAGGCACTTTCAATAATAGTACCACTAGTACCCATATTTTACTACAAGGATTTAGTTTTGGCTCTAATTTTTACACCAAATTATGGTTAATAATTACCCCAAGTATTCTTGCATAGGAAAGCAAAAAGGTGCAAGAAAAGTGATCAAAATCTTGGGTAAAATGCTATAAAAATTGAGAGCTTCCCTTTTGTACTTCAAGTGTAAAGTGAGTTTAAGGGAAGAGTGAAAGATTATAAAGGTTTCTCTCCTGAACTTGTAAAAAGGAGAGAAGTGTCAAGGGGTATTTTGTCTTCACCCATGAAAGAAAATCATTAGTGGACACCAGTAGGCCTCGACGAAGGAGGACCTGGGAAGTGGATGTAGGTCAAGTTTTTTATCGAACCACTATAAATTCTATAAGTACTTTTTTTATCTCTCTTTTAAGTTTAATCTTAATCTTAGTTGCTATTATCTAATTCTAAGAAAAGCATGAACATCTCTTTTCAGCTTTATTTTGAATCGCTCTCTAATTGCTCTTAACGAATTTAAACAAAACCACTTCCGATTTTAGTTTTACTTCAAGTAATATTTTTTCAAATCAAGTTTTTTAGCTCTTGCACTAATACCCCAACCACCCCCTCCCACCGAATTACCTCACAACCCCCCGCCCCAACGGCCCCCCACCCCCCTCCTCCTCCTCCTCCTCCTCCTTGTTAGGATTAATTGGCACTAAGAGAGGGGGCTGAATTAGTAATTTTAGTTTTAACGAAAAAATTTTTTCTTTAAGCAAGATAGACAAATCAAAACTTTTTGTAATAATTGACTGATTCAAAGAAAATTGCTAAGTTACTTACTTAAAAATGACTTAAGAGGAAATAAGCAAATCCCAATAAAAAATAATTAACGTCGAAGGGAAGTGCTTGACTTGAAACTTTGCTTTCAAGGAGTAAGTAAAAATTGGAAGCATCTATTCAGTTCAAAATGATTAAGAACTTGACAATTGCAAGTGAGTAATAAACAAAAGAATTAAGAAACACTCATAATTATAATGGTTCAACACTAATGCACATATGTCCACTCCCAAGTCCTCCTTCTTGACAAACATCGATGTCTACTACTAATCTTCTTTGGATGAAGATCAAACCCTTACATTTGCTTATAAGGGAGACTTCAAGAACTTTTTAACTCTAAGCTCTCTCCCTTCCCCTTTTCTTTTTTCTTACAATTCACAAACAATTTTTTTTACGGAATGTAATGCCTAAAATTGTTATATAGAATGCAAGAAAACTTGGGATATTTATAGATCCCAAGTGGCTTCAGAAATTAGAGCCAAAAATTCAAACATACTCGTAAAATCTGGGTATGGGTGGTTCAGCCGTAGGCATGAGTGGGTCAACCACCGAAACCACCCAGAATCCTGGGTATGGGCAGTTCAACTGCCCAGCTTGAGGGATGTTTGCCCACCATCAACCAACCAAAAATCAGGTACAGGCGATTTACCCATTAGAATCTCCAGAAAAGTGGTTATCTCGACTTTTTGAATTCCAGCTTGAACCTGGTGTTGACCAATTCTTGGGTCAACTAATTGAGCTCAATCAAACCCCATAGTAGACTCGGTTGCCTTATTGAGTTGATATGGATTTCATCCAAATTCAACTCAATTAGGACTCAATCCCTAACTACGACTCAATGATTACAACTTTTAATGGCCAACAAGCTAAGCCAAGATCTAACTCCCGCTAATCCGATAGCCTCCGATATTCTTGCGGCAAGTCTTCCTATCTTCTTCCGGTAATCTCTTAGCATGTTCCCAGCAAGCTTCCCAATCCCATAGCGAACTCTTAGCGAGGTCCTACTGCATCGTCTGAACCCGACCCAATACCCAAGCTTGATCTTGGCCCATCATCTGGTTGTAACTCCATTGCTCCTATCATAGTTAGACCTATAATTCTTTCTCTAACACATATGTTAGATTTAAACACTCATCAATTGATTTTATCATCAAAATTTAAGATTCAACAATGTCCCCCTTTTTTATGATGATAATTAATTGATGACAGAGTTAATCCTAACTCCCTCCTAAATTCATGCCATAATAAAGAAGACTTAAATTCAAGAGAATTATACACTCTTGAATTCATGTAAATCAAAACAATCAATATTTCAAGCAAATTATATTTCAAGGATACTCATATATCAACAAAAAATTACTTTTAAATCATCAATTCATCAACTATCAAGGATTTTCATGAATTTCAAATATTTAAAAAATTCATCTCATCAAGGATTGTCATGAACTTCAAACATTTGAAATTTTCAACTCTTCAAGGATTTTCATGAACTCCGAAACATTTGAAAATTTCCCCTTCAGTTATTACATAAGTCATCAACATTCATTTATCCTCTTTTGTCATTAACAAAAAGGTGAAATGTGGGGCTAAGCATTTAAGGCATATGAGTTTTTGCTTTTCCTTTCTAAAATATGATATAAGTTATAAAGAATTTTCTTCCTGTTGAGAACAAGAAGGAAAGAAAAACAATGGAGGAGTTATAAAATATCATTAAACATAGCTCTCAATTTTATAAAGGTGAATTTTGAAGACAAACTCAAAACTCCAAGATATTCAAGGAGATTCAAAAGTTTAATATCTACTCATGTATTTAAAACTATCTTATGTAATTTCTAGCAAACAAGTCACTAAACTATCAAAACATTATATAAATCTTCTCCCTTTTTGTGAATAATAAGATAATAATCTCATGGGAACAATAAGATAATTTTAAAAATATTATCACAAAGAAAAATAACTCTTTTTCATGAAATCAAGCAATTCATATATTTTCATAATTTAACATTTCAAGTTCTTTTCTAGGAAAATCAAATTATTCTTTTTTGTAAAATATCCACTAATTGATACTTAGTATTAATAAATTTCAAAGAGATATCTTGACAATTTACATGATCCCTTATAAAATGATGTCTAATATCAATATGTTTGATTCTTGAATATTGAATAGGATTTTTGGTTAAACATATATCACTTGTATTATTATACTTTATATGAATAATTTTCAATTTTATTCCTTAATCTTCTAGTGTATTTTTCATTCAAATGACTTGGGCATAATATACACTAGCATCAATATATTTTGCTTCCATAGTAGATAAAGCTACTAAATTTTGTTTCTTAGAAATCTAAGAAACAAGTGCATGTCCTAAAAATTGATATGTTCCAGTATTGCTTTTTCTATCTATTCTACATCCACCAAAATCGGCATCAGAATAGGCAATCAAGTCAAAATTCTTTAATTTTGGATACCATAATCCTAGTTTTGATGTTCCTTTTAAGTCTAAAAATTCATTTAACTGCTTTTAAATGAGAGAGTTTCAAGTTAGATTGATACCTTACACACAATCCAACACTAAACATGATATTCGGTCTAGTAGTAGTTACATATAATAAACTTCCTATCATTCTTCTATAAGTTTTTTTATCAAAGTTTTCTCCTTCATTATCTAAGTCCAACTTTGTAGATGTGCTCATGGGAGTGTTTAATGCTGTAGCATTTTCCATCCCAAACCATTTTATTAAGTTTAATGTGTATTTAGTTTGACTAATAAAAATACTATCATCAAGTTGTTTTATTTGTAAGCCTAAGAAGAATGTTAACTCACCCATTATGCTCATTTCAAATTCTTGGCTCATTTCTTTAACAAAATACTCACATAAAAATTTATTTGTAGAATCAAAAATGATATCATCAACATAAATTTGAATAATAAGAAGATCATTTTCAAAATGCTTAAAAAATAATATAGTATCAACCTTACCTTTTGAAAATTTATTTGAAAAAAAAAGAACTAAATCTTTCATACCAAGCCCGAGGGGCTTGTTTTAATCCATAAAGAGCCTTTGTAAGTTTAAAAATATAATTAGGAAGAAGATTATTTTCAAGAACGAGGGGTTGTTCAACATACACTTCTTCGGAAATAAAATATTTTAGAAAAGCACTTTTAACATCCATTTGAAACAACTTAAAATTTTTAAAAGAAGCAAAGGCAAAGAGCATCCTTATGGCTTCAAGTCTAGCCATGGGAGTTAAGGTTTTATCATAATTGATTCCTTATTCTTGATTGAAACTTTTGACCACTAATCTCACTTTGTTTTTAACTACGATACCATTTTTATCTTATGTGTTTCTAAAGACCCATTTAGTACCAATCACTAAATGGTCATTAAGTCTAAGAACAAGCTCCCATACCTCATTTCTCTCAAATTGATTATGCTCTTCATGCATTGCATTAACCCAAGAATCATCTTTTAGGGCCTCATCAATACACTTTAGCTCAATTTGAGAAAGAAACACGATATTCACACAAAGATTTTGAAAAGAAGATCGAGTTTGAACTCATTTTGATGTTTATCTTATTATAAGGTCTTTAGGATGATCATTCACATACTTCTAATTCTTGAGTAAGGATTTGGAAGAAGATTCATCCAAATTACTTTTAGAAGTATTACCATTTAAATTAAGTTACCAAAATCAACTTCATCATCAAAATCAATCTTTTTAAATTTAGAAAACTCATTAAAAACAACATGAATGGATTATTTTATTATTAATATTCTTTTACTAAAAACACGATAAGATTTTAAAATAGAAGAATAACCTAGAAAAATGCCTTTATTAGATTTTACATCAAATTTACCTAAAGCATCCTTTTCATTTAAAATAGAACATTTACAACCAAATATTTTAAAATAAGAAATATTAAGTTTCTTATCATTCCATAATTTATAAGAAGTTTTAGTGAGTAATGGTCTTACAAAAAACCTATTTAAAACATAACATCTCGTATTAACTGCTTCGGCCCAAAAATATTTGGGTAGACTATGTTCATTTAATATTGTTCTGGCAATTTCTTATAAAATCCTCTTTTTTTTTCTACTGCCTCATTTTGTTGTGGATTTTATGGAGTAGAAAAATAATGGATATACCCACTTGAATCACAAAATTTTTAAAAATTATTATTTTGAAATTCTCCACCATAATCACTTCATATTGAAGAAATCATACATTCTTTTTCATTTTGAATAATTTTATAAAATTTTATAAAACATTTAAATGTATCACTTTTTTGTGCCATGAAATAGGTCCAAGTATATCTACTAAAGTCATCCACTATAACAAATGCTTATTTACTATCACCTAAACTTGTAATGTCAATTGGTCTAAATAAATCCATATGGATCAATCGAAGTGGCCTAGAGGTGTTTATTTGATTTTTCAACTTAAAGCTACTCTTTATTTGTTTTTCTAATTGACACATATCACATACTTTGTCTTTGATAAACTTAAGATTAGGTCAGTCTCTTACTAATTCCTTGATAGAATTTTGGTTTAGAAGTTTCATGCTAGCATGACCTAGTCTTTTATGTCAAATCCAAGCATCATCATTCAAAGCTGAAAAACAAGTTTCATTACAAAATTTTAAGGCAATTAAGGATTTATTTTTTTGTGGCAATTCAATTATGCAAGCATTAGGTTAAAATTTAATTATATATCCTTTATCATATAATTGGCTAATACTAAACAAATTATGTTTCAAGCCGTCAACTAGCAATATATCTTCGATTAAGATGTTTGATGTGTTACCTATTATTCCTTTTCTAATGATTTTACCTATGTTGTTATCTTCGAAGGTAACAACTCTTTCACTTAAGCTAGTGTGCTTAGAAAAATAAGATGGATCTTTGGTCATATGCTTGAGCATCTGCTATCAAGATATCATTTGGTGCTCCTAGCTTTAGTTTGGAGATAAACCTACCAGAAAGATATTTTTGGTTTAGGTGCCCATTTTACATTGTATCATTCATAAAGAACTTTATCTTTCTTTTCTAATTATTTATTATTATATAGAGTTCCCTTGGGAACTCATACAAGTTAATATGGACTACATTTTCTAAATAAGTCTATTATTATATAGCTTTAGTTTGCACTTGATTCTTAGTGGCACATTTAATATAGGTCCTTTCACAAAGATAATTGCCTGTTGTTGAATATTACCAACAAAACCTGGCCATTTCGACTATTATTATGACCCTTATTAGTAAGGATCATATTTAGAGATTTGTTCCTGATTTTAAATTTTACTAATATTGTCTTAAGCATGATATTTTCTTCTTTAACACTATTTAGCATCTTACGTTTAGAATATGTGTTATGTGATACTAGTAAATCATGCATTTCGTCAAGTCTAATCACTAATAATTCTTGATCATTCTTAAGCAACTTAAATAATTTATTAAGTTTTCTAAATTCATCAAACAAATCATGAAACATACTTAAGAATTTTGAAAAAAATACTTAAAGACTCAGTAACCTCATCTTTGATCACTATTAGAGCATAGTTAGCAATCTCTTCTTTGGATTGGTCTTCATCATCTGAAGAACTTGAATCATCCTAAGTGGCCGAAAGTGCTTTCTTCTTAAGTGTCGGCTTCTTCTTCAATTGAGGACATTTATTTTTTTGAAATATCCAAGTTTTTTGCATTCATAGTGTATAACATTCTCCTTCTTCAATTTCTTTTTATTTTTATAGTTTTTGTTACTTTTTATAAATTTTTTAAATTTTTGATAAAAGTATAATATCATGGTCCTCATCACCCAAGGTTTCACTCGAGGAGTCATTTATTGTTCGAAGTGCTACATCCTTCGTGCTCTTCGGAAGGGGTTCATCAAGTTCATCATGAGCTTTACAATTTAGTTCATATATCATAAGAGAGTCAATCAATTCTTCAAGAGGCAAGTTATTTAAGTCTTTAGCCTCTTGAATATCAGTTACTTTAGGATCCCAATTTTTAAGTAAAGATCTCAAAATTTTATTAACTAATTCAAAATTTAAAAAATATTTTTTAAGTGCTTTAAGGACATTGACAACATCCGTGAAATGGGTATACATGTCTCTAATGGACTCACTTGGTTTCATTCGAAATAACTCATAATTATGAACTAAAATATTTATCTTAGATTCTTTTACTCTATCAGTCCTCTCGTGTGTGATTTCTAGTGTGTGCCAAATATCAAAAGCCAATTTGTAAACCAAAATACGATTAAACTCATTCTTATTAAAAGCACAAAATAAGGCATTCATAGCCTTTGCATTTAAAAAATTCCTCCTCTCTAAATCATTTAGCTCATTCATTAGCTCGAAAGATTTTTCAAATCCATTCTCAACAATATTTCATAAATCAAGGTCTAAAGAGATAAGAAAAATATACATCTGTGTCTTCCAATAAGTGTAATCTATCTCATTAAATATGGGATAACATGAAATAGAATGTCCCTCATTCATGCAAAATAAGTCATTTACTCAAATGGGTGTTAATCCAATGAGTAACTACCTTGCTCTGATACCAATTGTTAGGATCAATTGACACTAAGAGAGAGGGGGGTGGGGGGTGGGGGTGGTGAAGAGGTGAATTAGTACAAGTATAAATTTTAGTTTTAACGAAAAACTTTTTGCTTTAAGCAAGATAGACAAATTGAAGTTTTCGTAACAAGTGAATGATTCAAAAAAAATTGCTAAGTTACTTGCTTAAAAATGACTTAAGAGGAAATCAACAAATTCTAATAAAAGATAATTAATGTCAAAGGGAAGTGCTTGACTTGAAAATTTGCTTTCAAGGAGTAAATAAAAATCGGAAGCATATATTCAGTTCAAAACGATTAAGAACTCGACAATTGCAAGTGAGTAATAAATACAAAGAATTAAGAAACACTAATAATTATAATGGTTCAATACTAACGAGCCTATGTCCATTCCCAAGTTCTCCTTCTTAAGGCACACTAGCGTCTACTACTAATCTTCTTTGGGTGAGGACAAAACCCTTACACTTGCTTACAAGGGAGACATCAAGAACTTTCTAACTCTAAGCTCTCTCCCTTCCCCCTTTGTTTTTTCTTACAATTCACACACAATTTTTTTCACAGAATGTAATCCTCAAAATTGTTGTGTAGAATGTAAGAAAACATAGAGTATTTATAGACCCCAAATAACTTTAGAAATTGGAGCCAAAAAATTAAACATACCCATAAAATCCAAGTACGGGCGGTTCAATCGCAGGCTTAGGTAGGTCAACCACTGAAAGCACCCAGAATCCTATGTACGGGTGGTCCAATCACCTAGCTTGGGCCAGTTCACCCGTCGTCAGCCACCCGAAAACCAAGTACAGACAGTTTACCCATCGACCTGGGTGGTTCAGTAGTTGACAACTGCTAGCAGCTGCCCTGTTTCTAGGGTACAGGCTTTTTAACCATCGCTCACTAATGGTTTACCTATTGGAATCTCCGGAAAAGTGGTTCACTCCACTTTTCAAATTTTGACTTGAACTTGATATTGACTAATTCTTTGATCAACTAATTGAGCTCAACCAGAGCTCAACTAAACCCCATAGTAGTTCCAGTTGCCTTATTGAGTTAATTTGGATTTCATTCAAATCCAACTCAATTAGGTCAATCCCTAACTATAACTTAATATTTACAACTCTTAATGACTAAAAACAAGCTAAACCAAGACCGAACTCCCGTCAATCCGGTAGCCTCCAGCATTCTTGATATAAGTCTTTTGATCTTCTTTCGGCAATCTCCCGGCGTGTTCCTGGCGAGCTTCCTAATTCCTTTGGTGAATCTCCTAGCGAACTCCCGGTAAGGTCCTACTGCATCGTCCGAACCCGACCCGATGCCCAAGCTTGATCTTGACCCATCATCTGGTTATAACTCTATTGCTCCTATCATAGTTAGACCTACAATTCTTCCTCTAACATACATGTTAGATTTAAACACTCATCAATTAACTTCATCATCAAAATCTGAGATTCAACACTCTTAGTGCCAACTCGATCATAACAAAAAACCATGAGTCATTTTTGACAAACCTCTTCTTTTGTAAATAGAAGAAATGATATTAGACAATCTTGATTTAAAAAGAGGACTCAAGTCATAAAAACTGAGTAACCAAGATAATGATCCAAAAATGTATAAGCAAAATTTATGCATTTGGAAGATTTAACATGCCTAAGTTTCACATTCAAGCTAGCACTTTTGCTTTCTTTTCCATTAATGTTCTAATCATAACATAAGATATACAAATATAAATATAAATGAGTCATATGAAAATGATGACATGAAAAATACTAATATGAAAGATCAAGAAAGATCAATTTATGAATACCAAAATACATGATTCATTTTGACAAATCTCCTCTTAATTAATAAAAAGAAATTTTTGGAGATCAATTAATAAAAAAAATCTTGATTCATATAAAATTTCAAGTGTCAAGTGTAAGATTCGGATAAAACTCATTCAAATTCAAATCATCAAATTATCAAAATCACTTTTAAGAGATTCAAAATGAGATAGATAGATTTAACAATGACTAAGGATCTCTTATTGAAAAATCAAAAAGCTCTTAGAGACAGAGAAATTTTTTAACAAAAATCTATTTCCTTTTTAGTTGTGATTGATTTCATGTCCAAGTCTTTTAAAAACATGCATCATTATTTAAAATTAAAAATAAGCTTTATTATGAAAATATTAAATATTTAGGCATAAACCATCTTTAATTAAAAGATTTATTAAAACAAAAAAATCAAGTTTTAATGATATATATTTTTTAAAAGTTACATTTCTTACTAACCTTTTTCATCAAATAATTTATGAAAAGCATCAAATAATTTATTGTAAGGTGAAAAAGATTTGCTTGATTTACCTCATTATTGTGAGCCTCATCTTCACTTGTTTGCTCCTCATGTTTGGATGCACTTGATTCTTCCGAGGTTGCCTTCAGCGTGTTCTTCTTCTTTTACAGCTTCTTCTTCAATTTAGGTCATTTACTTTTGAAGTGCCCCGGTAAATTACATTCATAACAAGTTATTATATTCCTTTTTAGTTCATTTTTATTCTTATATTCATGTTTTATGAACTTTTTAAAACTTTTTATGAAAAGTTCAAGTCATTCTCGTCACTTGAGCTTTCACTTGAGTGGTCATCCTTTGTTCTAAGTGCCAAGTCCTTCTTGTTCTTTGAAAGATTATTCGTTTGTCCATCATGTATTATACATGTCATTTCGTAGGTCATCAAAGACCCGATAAGTTCTTCAAGCGAAAAATTGTTTAGGTCATTTGCTTCTTGTGTTGTCGTTACTTTAGGATCCCAACTTGTTGGAAGAGATCTTTATATTTTATTAATAATTTTAAAATTAAAAAATCTTTTACCAAGTGCTTTTAAACCACTGACGACATCCATAAAATAAACGTACATGTCTCCAATGGTTTCACTTAGTTCCATTTGAAATAATTCAAAATGATACATCAAAAGATTAATTTTAGAATCTTTAACTCTACTATTAGTTCCTTCATGTGTAACTTTAAATATGTGCTAAATATCATGTGCAATTTCATATATAGAAATACGATTAAACTCATACTTATCTAAAGCATAAAATAAGGCATCCATAGCCTTAGCATTCAAAGAAAATATTTTATTTTCAAAATCATTTCAATCATTCATTGGATTAGAAGAATTTGAAAGTCATTTTCAATATTGTTTCATAAATTTGAAATCCATAGAAAGCAAGAAAACTCTCATTCAAGTTTTTTAATATGTATAGTCTGACCTATTGAACATAGGAGAATGAGTGATAGAGTAACCCTCTTGATAGTCGAAAAAAGCCATTTAGTCTCTTTTGAGTATTAAACCAATTGAGAAAAATATAGCTCTGATACCAACTATTAGGATTAAATTGGCACTAAGAGGGTGGGGGTAAATTAGTGCTTTCGTAAAAACCTTGGTTTCAAAATTTTCATTCAATGAAAACCAATATTGAAAGTGTGCCTGTCTTAGAGAAAGTGTAATCAGTAGTTAAACTCGAAAGTAATAGCAATGAAGAAAAATGCACACTGGATTTATAGTGGTTCAGTCGACATAATCTACTCATCTCCCGATTCATCTTCACTCGAGGCCACCAACTTCCACTACTGATCTTTTTTTAATAGGCAAAAATCAATCACCCCTTATAACTCTTTTTTCTTTTCTCAGGCTCAAGAGAGAACCTTTACAACCCTTTACAAGTATTTGTTAGGATCAATTGGAACTAAATGGGAGGGGGTGAATTAGTGTGAGTGTTGAAAACCTTAGTTTCAGAAATATTTGCTTGAAATAAAACTAGAAATCAAAAGTATTTCATTTAAATTGAATACATGAGCAATTAAACTATGAACAATGCTAGGGTATTATCTTGTTTAAATAAAGCTCAAGCAAGAACAAGTAAATTCAAAAAGGGAAGTTAAGAAAGGCTCACAGTTTTTAGTGGCTCGACCAAAACTTAGCCTATGTCCAGTTTACGGAGTCCTCCTCCTTGAGGCCCACAGATATCCACTAATGACCTTCTTCGGGTGAAGATCAAACCCTTACACTTCTCTCTCTCCTTTTTACAAGTTTAGGAGAGAAACCTTCTTACAAGAATCTTTCTTTCCTTAGTCTCTCTTTTCACTTGTAGCTCATAAGGGAAGCTCTCAAACTTTTTACAACACTTTTCATAAGAATTTTCTTCCTTTTTGGTTCACCACCCTTGCTTCTCCAAGTAATAAAATTTGGGGTATTTATTGATCCCAATTGACTTCAGAAATCGAGCCAAAATCTAACTAATCCTAAAAATCTGGATACTAGTGGTACTACCATCGACGCTAGTACTATCGCCAAAAGCACCCCTAAAACAGAGGCAACGATGGTACTACTACCACTTAACCGGTACTACTGTTGCTTGGGCGATACTACCATCACTTGGATAGTACTATCGTCGCCCATCGTGGAACTGCCATCGCCACCTGTGGTACTACTGCTGAGATTCCCGTAAAAGCCACTTTTTATATATTTTTATGTACCCAATTCACACCTCCTGTTGACCCCTTCCCAGGTCAACGAAATGAGCTTAACCTGATCTCAAATCTAATCCAAAGTAGACCCGGTTGTCTTATATTGAGTTAATTTGGATTCTTTCCAAATTTAACTAAATTTGGACTATAAACCAAACTAATGCTCACTACGACATACTAAGGCATACAAATATAATCGATTTGACCAACGTGTCAAGTGACCTTCTTAACTCCCGGCGATCTTCATAGCAACCTCCGGCTAACTTCCGATGAGTCTTAGTCATCTTCTGGTGAACCCCCGGTGCATTCCTAACAAGCTCCTGATCACCTTCAACGAACTCCCGATGAACTCCTAGCAAACTCCCAATCACCTTTGGTGAGCTCCTAGTGAACTCCCAGCAAGCCTCCAATCACCCTCGTCGAGCTCCTGAAAAGCCCCTGATACCTTTGGTGAGCTTCCGACGATCTCCAAATGAGTTCCCACTATATCATCTGAACCCGATCCAACGCCCGAACTTGACTCGAGCCCAACATCTAATTGTATTGTCTTATCGTAATTAATCTTGTATCATTCATCTCTAATACACAGGTTAGATAATAAAACCCATAAATTGATTTTATTATTAAAATATAAGATTCAACACTCTCCTCATTTTTTATGATGAAAACCAAATTAATGATAGAGTTAACCTTCTCCCCCTATGTAAATGTCATATAAAACAAACTTGAATTCAAAAGAAACCAACACTTTTGAATTCAAGCATGATACCATTCATGAAAAAATTTTCAAATATTCATCTTCTAACTCAAAAATTTAGTATAAATCATACATTCATGATACAACATCAATTTAAGACATTTTAAAATAATAAATCATTTCTCCCTGTTAAATCATCAAGCATTTCTCCCAATTTGTCATCTATAAAAAGGAAAAAATTTTATTTCAATATTTATCATTAATATTCAATATTTGTCATCAATATATCATTTCTCTGCCTTTGTCATCAACAAAAAGGTGGAATGTTTAGTATACCATATCTAAGCAAATATTCAAGACAAATGTTCATCACATTATAAATAAAACATTATGTCATGTCATTTCTCCCCCTTTTATTATCAACAAAAAAGTGAAATATTTAGCATACAATTTCTAAGCAAACGTTCAAGACAAATGTTCATCATAGTTCAAATTTCTCCCCCTTTGTTATCAACAAAAATAGAGAAATATTGATCACATTTTTAAATACTAAATGTTTAACACAAATATTTAGTACATGAAGAATTTATTCTATTACACCCCCTTAGTAAAATAAGATGAAGGATATAACCTTTCTTCTCCTTTGTAAATAAAATAGAAAAAGAAGAAGAAAAAGAGGGGGTGTGAAATCGAACATCCAAGTATTTAGTGTCCCAGAGATATTAATTAAGGGAGGAAATACTCAAAATATTTATAAAGGATCATAAAAATCTCATCAAAAAGAAGATCTTTGAATCTCAACCTTATAAATGTCAATTCTGAAGAGAATTATTTCGAAAGTGAGCTCAAAAATCTGAAAAATCCAAGAGCTACTCATGCATTCATCTTATGTAAATTTTTTAAGATGAAAAACCAACAAATTCAAATAATATGGCAGCAAATCATGCATTTGAAATATTTAAAATCATTTTAAATTTTCTTCTAATTAAATTATTCATCATCAAATGTTAGAAGATTTTTTATATCCAAATTTCTTTTAACCAAATTAACAAATTTGTCTCTCCCTTTATTATTGTAAAAAGAATATAATGTTTAATTTTTCTTTTATATCCATATTTTAATTATGATCATGAGTACAAAAGAGTCATGTCATTAAAGATGAAGGATCAAATCATAAGTGTTAAAAGACATGATTTAATTTAGTAACTCTCCTAAAAAGAAATCTTATAAGATCTAAACAATCTTGATTAAAAAATGTTAAATTATAATTATCAAATTAATAAATCTCATTTTTAGCAAAACTAAGAAATCATAGAAGTTAAAATTTTGATTTCCATTAAAGATATGATAAGTCAAAGGAATGTTCATGATAAAAAAATCTTATTTAATATTCGAATTATCACAAATTTAAGAAATGTTAATTTAGTGATAAGTTATATTAAGAAGGAAGTCATAAATACTCATGTCATGAAGGATATTAATATCAAATCATGAATACTAAATGACATGACTTATTTTTACAAATCTCTTCTTAAATGATAAAAAGAATTCTTAGAAGATCAAATAATAAGAAGGATCTTCATCTATAAAGTTATAAAAATCAAAAACATGAATAAGTTGTAAAAGGAGAAAAGATAAAAGATCTTGATTCATATATAGGAAACTTCAATAGTATAGTTCATATGAAGAATCTCAATTTATAAGATCTTAAATCTCCTAAATGGTAACTAATAAGAAAGATCATAGAAGTTAGCATTTCAATTCCCATAAAAGATTTCTTAAGTCAATCATCCATAAGAAGGTTCAAGATTTATTTAAGAAAATTTTCATTCAAATTTCAATCATAAAAATCATATTTCTAGTTTCAAAGATTCAAATTGTATCTATCACTTTATCCTTTATTGAAGGCTTGATAGGATATAGATAATTCAAAAAAGAGTTTTCATCCTTTTTAGTTGTTTTATATGATTTCTTTTAAGAATGACTACCAAATCTCTCTATGGTCATTTAAAATAAAAATTAAATGTTATTTAAGAAAGAAATCATCAAGACTATTAGAATATAAAATTTACAAATGAGTAAAACTATTTTTCTGTGTTAAATGAGTCTAATATGTTACTAAAAAAAATTTCTTCTTATTTTAAAAAAGTTAATTTTTCAACCATATTAGAAATTAAAGCATGATTTCATATATATAATTTTTATTTTAAGTTTAAATTCATCATTTAATCATTCCATCAATTTTATCTTAAGACAACATACACTCATTTAATCATTACAAGTCAATAAAAACATACAAGCATAATCATATAATTTTCCATTAAAAATAGCTAAAGTCTCTCCTTATTTTATATTATTATTCTAATTTATTTTATACTAACATGTGAAGTTAAAGCAATCAAGATTAATTATAACAATGAATCATCCAAAGATTCGTTATCAATAATTTTCTTTTCAATAATTTTTCTTGTTATTACATAGCCTAGTGAACTTGAGAGAGTGTTAGATATCAAGTCATGTGCCTTGAGCATCCACTTTCAAAATATTATTTAGTGCTCCTAGCCATTTTAGGAAATAACTTTATAATATAAGAGGTTTTGATTTAGGTATCCATTTGAGTTTGGGTCCCTCATGAACTATTTTTCCCATTTTCTTTAATGACTTTAGGTCGTTTATGATTTCTTTAGGAACCTAAATTAATTTATGTGGACTATATTTCCTAAATGAACACTTATAAGCAAAGTATCCACATCTATCATAAAAATTACACTTTTTTTTCTAGTGAAAAATGTAATATAGGTCTTCAAACAAGAGTAGTTGACTATTGAGTGTTACTTATAAAGCCAATACCTTTCCTATGAACATGACCCTTATTTGCAAGGATCATGTTTAGGAATTTATTCCTTATTTTAAAATTTTCTAACGTTTATTGAAATATAATATTTTCCTTTTTAAGTTCTTTTAATGTTTTATATTTAGTGCATAAATTGCATGATAGTGCTATTTTATGTATTTCTTCAAGTTTACTAACTAGTGATGCATGCTCTTTTTTAAGTAGTTTATAGGATTTGCTAATATTTTTAAATCCATCGTAAACTCATGAAAAGAACTTAATAACTTATTAAAAGTAAAAAAACTTTTAGGTGGGTTACTTACCTCATCGTGGTTGGCCACGAGCATGAGATTTTTCACTTCTTGGTTGTTCTCCTCATCTTTGAAGTGTTTGGGCTTCTTACATTCATAGTAATAGGTTTTGTCTAATTTAAGTTTATTTTTATGGTTTTTATTTATTAATTTTTCTAATTCATTTGTCAAAAGTTTAAAGTTTTTGTCACCCTCTATATTTTTTATATGATATCCAGTGTATTGCTTTTGAGTTTATATATGTTCTTTGGATAAGAATGGAATGTATGTTATGTCTAATTTGATTTATGATCTTATGTTCCTTGTTTGTTCATGTGATAAACTCTGAAATAATCCATACATCTTTGATATGTTTGATACTTGCTGAGCTTTGTAGCTTATGCCATTGATATATAAATTTTTCAGGTTAGATTGTCATACTGAAACGTTTGAAATCTATTGTTCTCAATTCTAGTTCAATATCTTTCATGTTCTTTGGAAGGTCTTGTTCTTGTGTTCTCAAAGTAATTTCCTTCTTATTCTTTGGAAGGTATTCTTCAAATTTATTTTTATAGATCTTTTCAGTTAATGATTCCTTTAGCTTAATCGTGCTTTTGTGTGTCACTTATAATTTATGCCAAATCTTAAAAGTTGAATCACATATAGAAACTCGATCAAACTCATTTTTATTTAAAACATAAAACAAAGCATTCATAGCATTAGTATTTAAAAAACATATATTTTTCATGATCATTCCAATAATTTATTTGATTGGATGACTTATAAAAATTATTTTTGACAATAAATCATAAATCAAAACCTAGCGAAATCAAGAAAATGTGCATTCAAATTTTCCAAGGGGTGTAGTCCGTCCCATTGAACATAGGAGGGCTTGTGATGCATTGACCCTTGTTAATGTCATAATAAGCTATTTACTCACATAGGTGTTAATCCAATGGGTATAATGTGGCTCTTATACCAACTGTTAGGATCAATTGACACTAAAAGGGGGGGTGAATTAGTGCGAGTGTTTAAAATCTTAGTTTTAGAAATACTTGCTTGAAATAAAATCGAAAATCGAAAGTGTTTCTTTTAAGTTGAATACGTGAGCAATTAAACTATGAATAATGCTAAGTTACTATCTTTCTTAAAGAAATCCTGAGCAAGAACAGGTAAATTAAAAAATGAGAGTTAAGAAAGGCTCAAGTTTATAGTGGTTTGGTCAAAACTTAGCCTACATCGACTTTTTAGAGTCCTCCTCATTGAGGCCTATCGATCTCCACTAATGACCTTCTTCGGGTGAAGATCAAACCGTTACACTTCTCTCTTTCCTTTTTATAGGTTCAAGAGAGGAACCTTCTTATAATAATATTTCTTCCCTTAGTCTCTCTTTTCACTTGTAGCTCACAAGGGAATCTCTCAAGATTTTTACAACACTTTTCACAAGAATTTTCTTCCTTTCTTATTTATCACCCTTGCTTCTCCAAGCAAGAAAACTTGGGGTATTTATAGGCCCTAATTGGCTTCAAAAATTGAGCCAAATCTAACTAATCCCAGAAAACCTAAGTACTAGCAGTACTACCGCCAATGCCGATGATTCTACCGTCGAAAGTACCCCTAAAATAGGGGTGATGATAGTACTATCACCTCTTGAATAGTACTACCTTTGCTTGGGCGGTACTACCACTGCCCATCGACGGTACTACCGTCAAGAATCCGATAAGAGCCACTTTTGTATACCTAACTCATACCTCCTATTGACCCTTTCCTAGGCCTATGAAATGAGCTCAACCTAAGCTCAAATCCAACCCAAAGTGGACTTAGTTGCCTCACATTAAATTTATTTAGATCTCTTCTAAATCTAACTCAATTTGGACTCTAAACTAAATCAGTGCTAACTATGACATACTAAGACATACAAATACAATCAATTTGACTAATGTGTCAAGTGTTGGGAAATCTCAATGGGAGCATCACATGTATAGTGAAAATCAAAATAAAAAATAGATTTTTATGCAAATTAAATCATCATACAAAAGATTGGGCCACAAGAAAGTTGAAAAAAAATAAAAAACTGCATCATATGAGCGATTATTTTACCTTGAGAGATCATATATCCCTGTATTCTAAATCCGAATGGAGAGAATAAAGGATGTCAAGCGTATTCCTCTCTAGTAGTATCCACATGATGGATCTCTATAGCGAAACTCCTCCAATCTGATCTCATGACTCTTGTATAGAGGGAGGGAGGAGAATAGGAGGGGGTGGTCAAAGCTACAACTTATCGACTATGAGTCTCCCCTCATATTTATAAAGAGCCACCAAAAACCCTAGGGGTCCTGCCTTAGTAGGCATTAGATCTCCATCCAATTACCCACTAACCTTGCATTATTGGATCTCTATCTAATAATCTTCTTATGCTTCTAATTGTGCCTCAAGCAAGGAGCCCATCAGCATAGGGTCTCATCTAATGAGAATAGGAGCTAATTAGATCTCCATCCAATCTTTATTCGTTGAGGAATCCACCATATGTATATGACCCTCTAGGCCCGATATCGAACTAGCTGTGAGTCACTCCCATCAGAACTCCTTCTGATATAATGAATTATTACTTTCATAATAATTCACTCAACTCATTGACTATAGATGTACTAGGCCACTATGCCATAGTACCCAGACGGTATAGGGGGATCAAATCCATCTGACCTATTTGTCCATAATTATCGTATATCTATAATCCCTCGTCCAACTAATATCTCAAAGACCGTATATTGGACATAGTACTGTTAGGTCACATAAGGAATATGTCTGAGTCTCGCTCTAATAAGATTCTCCCAAGAACTTTTCTCTCAATCTGAATGACCCTGGCCAGTAATTTGTCTAAGCGAGCACACATGGGATATTTCTCTCGTGATATCGAGAGTAGATGATCCTTTATTGTCTTTGTAAGGTTGGCTACCAATCCCGATAACCAATTATACTAAATTTAGATCTTTCTAAACTTATAAGTCTGGCATCAAAAAAGGAAGTATTCAAATAAGACATCCTTGGTGTCTTAAGTCTAAGGACCAAATACACAACTAGGACTATGGAATCACTGTATGATATTAGGTATCATTAACCATACAGCATTCCATAAGTGGATCAATCAATGAACTCATTTTCCAATGAGCACTTATACTATATCCTTAGTATCTCCACGCAAGTGATTATAAGACCAGCCGCCTCCATCATATGGATGGGTATATAATACACTGATCTGTCTGGTTATTTCGATGTCTCTCTCAAGTAATCTATAACTGGGATTATTTGGGATCTGTGTTTAAAGGTGAATCGATCTTATTATCATGATCTCATCACAATCCAATTCTATTGTACAAAACCAAGGACATCATAGTACATATATGCAACAGATAATATAATATGAGAATATGTCAATAATAATCATAAGCAAAAATATCGTGTAGCGTGTCACACGTGCTACCACTCACATGATTGGCTTATAAGGCACTAGTAACTAGCAAATCTCACTTGACCTAAAGCCAATCACCTGTGTATCTGATCCCCATCAGATCCTTGTGACGCTTAAATACAATCTAAGCCAACAGCTTTATAAGTGGATTTGCAATGTTATCTTCGGATATAACTTCTCCATTGCTATATCTTTATGGATCATGATCGCTCTAATCAGTTGGAACTTCCTCGGAACAATTCTGATGAGACCTGGGTTCCCTTACTAGAGCTATCACCCTGTCACTGTCGTAGTATATGGGAATCAACTCCACGCTACTTGGTGTGACTCCCAAATCCCTAATGAACTTTTTTATCCACACCCCTTCCTTTGCTGCTTCTGCTGCAGCAATGTATTCCGCCTCTATGGTCGAGTCAGCAATAGTATCTTGCTTGAAACTCTTCCAGCTTACTGCTCCTCTATTCAGTGTGAAAATATATCCTGAGTTCAACTTGCTATCATCAATGTTGAATTGGAAACTCGAGTTTGTGTAGCCTCAACTTGGAGGCTACCTCCTCCATATACCAGTAAAAGATCCTTAATCTTTCTCAAGTACTTAAGGATACACTTTACTGCCTTCCAGTATTCTGAACCTAGATTTGCTTGAGACCTGCTCGTGACACTCAAAGCATACGCTATATCAGGCCTGGTATATAGCATGACAGACATGATAGATCCTATTGCTAAGGCATAGGATATCATTTCCAAGTATGGCCTTTCTTTAGGAGTCTTTGGGGACATACTCTTAAAAAGTAATATTTCATGTCTCATTAGCATGAGACCTCTCTTGGAATTCTCCATGTCATACCTTTTGACAATGGAGTCTATGTACCTAGACTGGGACAAGTCAAGCATCCTTTTGAATCTATCTCTATAGATCTAAATCCCAAAATATATGATGCTTCTCCTAAGTTTTCATGGAGAAGTTTCTGGATAGCGAAGCCTTTACTATGAAGAGCATTCCTACATCATTCCCAATGATCAGGCTATCATCCACATATAGCACCAAGAAGGTGTAGCACTCCCACTTACCTCTTGTACACATAAGGCTCATCTTCATTCTTAATGAAGCCATATAATCACTTCGGGAAGCTTACTTCAATCCATAAATGGATCTAAGCAACCTGCATACCTTATCTAGACTCTCTTTAGACACGAATCCCTTTGGATGTACCATATATCTCATAGTTATAGTATGCTACAATGGCTAAAAAAATTCTAATGGATTTAAATATGGCTACAGGTGAAAAGGTTTAATTATAGTCAACTTCTTGTCTTTGACAATATCCTTTAGCTATCAGCTTTGCCTTATAGTCTCTACCTTTCCATCTACTATGATATTCTTCTTGAAGATACACTTACACTTAATGGGTTCAACACCCTCAGTTGCATCCACAAGGTTCCAAACCTTGTTAAAGTACATAGAATCTATCTCAGAATTCATGGCTTCTTGCCACTTCCCAGAGTTTATACTCATAATAGCCTCCTCGTATATCTGAGGATCAAAATCTTGAGAGTCCTCTCCACTGATATATCCCACATATCTTTCAGGAGAGTTAAATATTTTGCTAGACCTATGCAAAGTTGGAACTTATGTGTTGGATACCTGAACAGACTCAGACTCTAAAATGGTGCTTGAGCTAGGTTCTTCAACCTCACTCAACTCTATCTCACTCTCACTGTTTCCACCAAGAATGTGTTCCTTCTCAAGAAACACAACTCTCTTGGTAACAAAGACCTCTCGGTCCTATGGATAATAGAAATAATACCCCAAAGTCTCCTTAGCGCATGTCACGAATGTGCATCGTTCTATTCTTGATTCTAACTTATTGGGGTTGTGTCTTCTAACGTGGGCAAGATAGCCCCAAATCTTAACCACCTTAAGATCGGGCTTCTTTTCTTTCCATATCTCATATGGTGTAGACACTATCAACTTTGATAGAACTCTATTCATAAGGTAAGTTGCGGTCTTTAAGGCACATCCTCAAAATAAGACGGGTAGGTCAACGAAACTCATCATGGACTGCACCATGTCTAACAACATGTGATTCCTTCTTTCTGATACACCATTGAGCTGAGGTGTATAAGGAGGTATCCACTAGGATAGAATCCCATTGTACTTAAGGAAATGGGTGAACTCGAAACTCAAGTATTCTCCTCCTCGATCTGATCAAAGAGTCTTTAGTGAATTTCTCAAAGGCCTTGGGCTTATACTTCATCAAGTACACGTGTCCATACCTAGAGAAATCATTAGTGAATATAATGAAATACGAGTAACCACCTATAGCCTGAGTTTACATAGGACTATATATATCACTATGTATGAGTTCCAATAACTCAGTGGCTCTCTCCAGTTCCACTAAAAGGAGAGTTGGTCATCTTCCCACGAAGGTAAGGTTCATAAGTTACATACAACTCATAGTCAAATGGATCTAAGTATCCATCTTTCAGTAACTTTTGAATCATTCCCTCGTATATATGACCAAACCTACAATGCCATAGGTATACATTGTTCTCCTCATCTCTTTTTAGATATATTTATATTCATGATATGTGGAGAAGTGTCTAACACATATAAGTCATTTATCAATGTCCCTCTAGTGATGATCTCATTATCCATAATTATTGAACAATTATTTTTTTCAAAAACTAATTTATATCTACTAATTGTTAGGCAAGAGATGGATATAATATTTTTGATAATATAGGGAACAAAATAGCATGCATCCAATGCAATGATAGCTCCACCAGGTAGATGTAGGGTGACCTCCCTAATAGCAACTGTAGTAACTCTTACTCTAGTGCTCATCTTAAGGTTCATTTCACCTATGGCTAATTTCTTAGGTCTTGCCAGAACCTACAACGAATTACAGATATGGTCAGCACTCCTGGTATCTAATACCCATAGTTATTATAAAAATTTGACAAGTGGAGATTAATCATAAATATACCTGAAGCTTCTTCAAGCTTCTATTTTGCCTTATCAGCAAGGTAATCCTTATAGTTCCTCTTCTAGTACTAGTCTTGGCCATAGTGAAAGCACTGTCCTTTATCCTTTATCGAGTATTCTTGGTAACCTTTACCTTACCTAGTCTTCCTTTGCCCTTGTTTTTTTTAAGGGTCTTATTAGCCTTCCTTTTCTTCTTGATCTAACCAATATAGAGAACTGGCTTCTCCTTCTTGATAGCACTCAGCTTCCCTCAACATATTGAGGAGCTCAGGGAGAGTTACCTTAAACTTGCTTATGTTAAAATTCATGATGAAGTGAGAAAAGGAATCTAGTAGTGGCTGAAGTATAAGATCAACACACAGGTTATCATCTAGGACTATTCTTAGACCTGTGAGTTTCTCGATCTACTCTATTATCTTTAGGATATAATTCTCAATTGATGTCCCTTCTATCATCCTGGCTTGGAAGAGTCTCTTGGAATCTTAAATATTTGAGTTCTTCCCTATTTCTCAAACAGTTGGCGGAGATAAAGAATGATAGAATATGCATCTATGCTCTTATGTTGCCACTGTAACTCGAAGTCAAGGACGCCAACATATATATTTTCCTAATGTGGAATCATCTATATACTTCACATAGCAAGTGATCTCATCCTCGCTTGCCCCTTCTTCCAGTGTGAGTATAATTGTATCAAGTACATACGTAATTTTCTCCATTGTGAGAACAATTCTCAAATTATAGAGCCAATCCATATAGTTTGGACCAGTGAGGCAGTTGGCATCAAGTATGTCATGTAGGGGGTTTATAAGCGACATGTTTCTGACAAACAAGATATAGCACAAGTAAATAACATGTAGATTTTACAGAAAATATTAATTAAGATACGGACTTCTATCTTAATGTACTCCCACTATTTTTGTAGTGAATCATGCGACACCCTCGACACGTGAGATGGAAGTCTCTGACAGACTCCTAGTGGAGATTGGGATCCAATCGGTATCTTAGTGCAATCTCGAGGGACCCAACCAATTACACTAAGCCCAAAAGGTAGGCAACTCTTGTCAATCACAACTCTTTGTGATTCCCGTCATGTTTGGCCTCAGAATCATCATGGTCTCGACTGCTCGACTAACCATGAAGTTCAATTAAGTCATCATCATTGTTACAAGATGAGTCTGATTTGATAGATATGCTCTCGACTGCTTAATCAAGTCATACCATGTTCTCAGGTCATCCGTGACATATATACGTTGTAGGTAAGAACTCGATCATGTAGATAGGTGAGCCTTGAGGGACTTGACCAATTCAATCTATTAGGACTCTAGCTAGAGAAGTCCTAATTTAGTATCATGAAAGAGGACAATCATATAAAATCTAATGGGCATTTATGTAAATCCTATCTAGTTGACCCCTATTAACAAAAGTAAGGAGGTCGGCTAGGTTAGGATTAATTGAGTAAGATATTTAAGGGAAGAGTAAGATGCATGTTACCTTAATTAATTATCCCTTATCCTAGTTAAAGAGGGGTTGGTTGAGGAGATGTTAAATTAGAATAGGATTAGTAAATAATAAAGCAACTGGCCACCCCTAGATGGGCCGATTGGTGGTTGGACTTAGAGTTGCGTTAGGAGTTGCTTCGGAGTTGGTTAAGGGTAAGAGTCTTGAAGTAGGAGTCCTCTTAGGAATTAGGGACTTAAGGCCTATAAATAGCCTTGTAATCATCCACTTTTTCTCATGAATAGATCAATCTTTCTTTAGCCAATTACTTGAGCACCAAGGAGGGCAGAACCCCTATAGAGTTTCAAGGAGGTTGATCCCCTATAGAGATCACCCCAAGCTTAGAATCCACAAGGGTTCTACCACTTGCTATTAGAGCAACATTCTTGGCATCTCGCTGCCCTTCTACAGCCATCCATCAGCCCCCATAGCCATCCAAAGTAATTCTTACAATTGCTTGAAGATCATTACCAAATTCTGTCATCATCACCATTACCGTAGATCATCCTTTGATCTCCCCCTGAATTACAATAGGTTCTGGTTTCCTACCTTACTACTACTGCAATTTAGTTATCCCTATTCAAAAAATATAAAAAAGTTGTTCTTATTTGCAACATAAACTTTTCATTATAAAGTTTCTATCTTTACGACGAAAGTTACGCCGTATAATTCCAGCCACACACCCCTTCCTATTTGATTTGTTGCTATGTTTTTACTTATCAAATTTCTACAAAATTTCTACCATGACTTTATAACTTCCTATCCTCAGAAATCATTAAGATAACTTGCTCATCTTTTATATCCAAGCTATTGTAGTTTAGACGTAAAAATCTACTATAGTACCTTCCCATGATCTTTTGATTTTGCCAAAACTTTTCTTGTCATTTTCTTCCATAAATTTTTTGTTGGCATTATCTTTCCCTGCTAGCAGATTCTCTTTAAGTTTTACTTGAATCCTTATTTTGAACTACTAGAAAAAAATATTGTATGTACTGCTAAAATCATTCGACAAAAAAAAATCTATCGTAGTACCTTCTCATATTCCTTAATCTTGCCAAAACTTTTGCTGCTGATTTCTTCCACAAATTTTTTGATAGCATTATTTTTCCCTTGCCAGTGGATTTCCATTGAGTTTTACTTGATTCCTTATTATGCACTACTGCAAAAAATTTTGACTATACTACTAAAATCTTTCGCTGAAAAAATTTTATAGTAACACCTTCTCGTAATCTTTGATTTTGCTGAACCTTTTAATATTGTTTCCTTCCATGAAATTTTTGATGATATCACTTTTCCTTGCAAATATATTCCCTTTAAGTTTCACTCAAATTTTTGTTGGGAATTTTTGAAAAAAAATTACATTTTCACTATTGGAATTTTTTCAATGAAAAATCTACTGCTGCACTTTTGTCTTTCTTCTTCTCCTTAACCCACCGAAACCCAACTAACATGCTGCCACCACCCAAGATGTCTTTAGGGTATCCCTTTAGCCTTAAGATGCAACCCTTATAACCTATTTTCCTTGCTCTAATAGTACCTAAAATTGTAGCCCAAAATAGTGAATTCTACAGCACTCACTACCTTTCGGTGTTTTTTGCTACACCCATATTTGATCCTTACTAAAATTATTGCTACCACCCATATCGTCATTAGGGCACCCCTATAGCCTTAAGAAATAGCCATCGTAGCCTTTTTTTGATTTCTATAGTCAACCCAAACTGTAGCCCAAACAATGGTCTTCCACAACCACCGAACCTTCCACCGATCCTTATCTTCCGCAGCCATCGAACCTACCAAATCGGTTGCTACCACCAACAGCAACCCTAGACCTTCCTTCCCAACCTCAAACCACTACCACAAAAATCCTTTGTAGCCTCCATAGCACCCTCAAACTGTAGCACCAACAGTAACCTAAACTGCAAGCTATCAACCCTAAATCGCAACCTTGATACGTCACCCTTTTGGCCACCAATCCCTACCAAACTAGTTGCTACCATCAATAACAACCCTAAGCCACCCTTTTAACCCTAAACCTCTATCATTGAAGCCCCCTTACAGCCTCTACAATAGCCCCAAACAGCAGCATCAACAGCACCCTCTTTGCTAAAAAATGTTATTGCACTACCTTCGGTACTACTTGTTGCATCCACACCCAATTCCTACCAAATTCGTTATTGTCATCAATAGCAACCCTAACCCATTCCTTTAACCTTAAACCTTACCTATTATACCTCTTATATGGCCCCTACAATAGTCCTAAATCACAAGGCCCTGGTAGCATCCAAAAATAGCAACCTTTCAGCCCCAAACCGTAATCGTCTACCCTTAATCTACCACCTCTTTTGACCATCAATCCACCTAACCATTTTATATCACTAACCCAACAATAGAATAAGGATATTGACATCTTAGATTTGGAGGCACACGCAATGGCATCTCAAAGTTCAATCGATGCCAAGTTAGAGGCGTTTAAATCACGCGTGGAGGATAAATTGTGCGCCTTATTCACCAAATTCGGATTGGGCTGATCTCCGAGCCCAACAAAATTCCAAAAAAGTGCAAGTTCAGAGAGGCCTCTCAAAAAGAAAGTCTGAGCCACTGATATAAGCATCCATGCATGAGGGTGGACTTCCCTCGATGGGAAGAAGGAGACCCAACAGGATGGATTTCATGCGTCGAACGTTACTTCCATCATCACCAAACACCGGAGGATTCCATGGTGGACACCACTATCATCCACCTTGAAGAAGATGCTATACGATGGTCCAATTGGCTTGAATACAATCATGGGGCTTTGATGTGGAAACAATTCAAGTACGCACTGGTGAACCGCTTTGGGCCGACTAAGAACAAGAATATCAACGAACAACTTGCCAAGACCTGACAAACCTCCATAATCAAAGAATACCATATTAGGTTTGAGGAATTATCTTACCATACTTGTGATTAGACTGACTAATAATTATTAGGGACATTCATCAAGGGACTCAAGTCAGAGATTAAAGGAGAGGTTAAGGCGTGGCAACCCCGAACCATATCAGTTGGAATTTTTTTTGCTCGAGTATAAGAGGAATGGCTCAACCAAGATGCTCAGAGGATAAGAACTACTCATAGACCCATGGCATATGAACCTCCTTCTACTTCCAACCATCATTTGCTGCAAAAAATATTGACAAGAGAAGAACTACACGATCGATCGACAAAGGGTCTTTGTTGGAATTGCAATGAACTTTAGAGGCACGATCATCGCTACAGAAAGGGCCACCTCCTACTGATTGGACCTCTTAAAGACATGGAGGAGGAGGTCCAGAAGCATGAGGAAGAGGTTACAGATGAAGAACATCAATAGGTTTATTTTATGATGCATACACTTCCCAGCTATATGAACTCGCAAACGATAAAAGTGGGAGGACTTCTGAAGCAACAACCAATCACCATTCTTATTGACACCAGGAGCATCAACAACTTTATGAATGGCAAGGTTGCTGCCAAATTAATGCTCTAAAATAAAGTTTGTAGTAGGTTGAGGTCACCAATGGCTAAATTTTGAAGTGCGACAAAAGATGTCCACGGGTGAAATTGTTGTGATAGGACCAAGAGATACTTGCTAATTTCTTCCACCTTCCTCTTGATGATTATGAGGTTGTGCTCAACATCAAATGGTTGGCTATGCTAGGTGATATTCCCTGAAATTTTTTTAAATTTATTATGAAATTTTTTAGCTATGAGAAACGGGAGATCCTACACGGGAAACGCGAGAGCAACGTAATGACGACTTGCACGCAGCTAATGGAGAAAGTTTTGAACAAAGAAAACAATGGTTACCTGATGTAACTTTAGCAGCACTTTATAAGGGAGCCAACAAAATTTGAAGACCCAAATATACTTCAATTATTTGCTAAATTTTTAGATATTTTTGTCGAACCGTGTAGCCTACTTTCTAACCGCCAGCATGACCACCAAATTCTGATTCTCCTGGGCAAGCCAGCAGCAAACTCTTAGCCATATCATTATCCTCACCTCCAAAATGCTGAAATAGTGAGAACTGAATATGAGATGCTTGAAACAGGGGCATACAGACAAGTTGCAGCCCTTACTCTTCGTTGGTGCTAGCTTTACTCGACTTCGACAAAGTGCTTATTGTTAATGCATCGGGAGCTAGAAATTATGCCATCCACATGCAAGATGGTGGACTCCTAGCCTACATCAGCAAAGCCCTCACTCCAAATCACCTGAGGCTACCAATCAATGACGAGGGAATGCTAACCTTTGCTGAATTTGTTGCTTGGTATGATACAGGACAACAACACAAAGAGGAGATGAAAGTAAGTCTCAGAAAATTACAGCTTCTACTCCTTCCAAACTCAGATTGAGCTCACCTTACTATGGACTTTACTAGAAGGCAACTACCATCATAGAGGAAGGCTTGGCTATCAATACACATGCTAGCCCATACAAGAAAGAAACAATTGCTCGATAAATACTAGAGTAGAAGGAAGTTTGTTATTAAATATCGAGTCTTTCTCTATATTCATCCATACTTCAGTGAAGACTCGAGCCTCACGGAAGTAGTCTCTTAGTTTCTTTTGGACCCTATAAAATTGGAGATTATATTAGAGCTGTAAATTATGGATCAGACTTGTGCACTAATTCAAAATTACAACTCATCCTTCAAGTATCTCACCGCATATGGAAGTTTAGATAGGATAATTCAGCCCAGATCCATCCACCTGATATCCCAATTGATAAGGAAATTCAAGTTCAGTTGATGATCGCATGGGATCGTAGGATCGTGATGCACCACCGTCCAAATACTACTACCCCTGATAGAGAGATATAAGATAATGCAGGACCATTGAACCACAGTGCACTAATAGTAGATACCACAAGGAAGTTTCAAGGAGAATTGCAGATCAAGATCCAAAGTTCATGGAGCCTCAGCCTTAAGGACAAGGCTGATTTGAAAAGGACGGGTTCATTAGGATTCTAGCTAGAGGAGTCTTAATTTAGTTTCATGGAAGAGGGCATTCATATAAATCCTATCTTGTTGACCCTTATTAAGGAAAGTAAGGAGGCCGACTAGGTTAGGATTAATTAAGGAAGATATTTAAGGTGAGAGTAAGATGCATGGTACCTTAATTAACCACCCCTTATCTTATTTAAAGAGGGGTTGGTTGAGGAGGGGTTAAATTAGAATAGGATTAGGAAACAATAAAGTAACCGGCCAACCCAAGATGGGCGGGTTGATGGTTAGACTTAGAGTTGTATTAGGAGTTGGTTGAGGGTAGGAGTCTTAAAGTAGGAGTCCTCTTAGGAATTAAGGATTAAAGGCCTATAAATAGCCTTGTAATCATCCACTTTTTATCATTTTAATAGATCAATCTTTCTTTAGCCAATGGCTTGAGTACTAAGGAGGAACCCCTATAGAGTTTCAAGGAGGTCGATCCCCTATAGAGATCACCCCAAACTTAGAATCCATAAGGGTTCCACCACTTGGTATTAGAGCAGCGTTCTTAGTGTTTCGCTACCCTTTTATAGCCATCTATCAACCCCCCATAGTTGTCTAAAGCAATGCCCACAATTGCCTGAAGATCGTTACCAAATTCTCCTGTCATCTCCACTACCGCGGATCATCCTCTAATCTCCCCATGAATTGTAATAGGTTTTGGTTTTCTACCTTACTGCTACTGCAATTTAGTTATTCCTATTTAAAAAGTATAAAAAAAATTTGTTCCTATTTGCTGCACAAACTTTTCGTTGCAAAGTTTCTATCTCTATGACGAAAGTTACGCCATAGAATTCCAACCGCACACCCCTTGCTGTTTGATTTGCTGCTACGTTTTTACTAATTAAATTTTTATAAAATTTCTACCACGACTTTATAACTTTCTATCCTTAGATCTCCCTTTGGTTTCATTGAAAAATCATCAAGATAACCTACTCATCTTTTACATCCAAGCTGTTGCAGTTTAGACATAAAAATCTGCTACATTACCTTCCCGTGATCTTTAATTTTGCCGAACCTTTTGCTATCGTTTTATTGCATGAATTTTTTGTTAGCATTATCTTTCCTTGCCAGCAAATTTTTTTTAAGTTGTACTTAAATCCTTATTTTGAACTGCGAGAAAAAAATCTTGTTTATACTATTGAAATCATTCGACGAAAAAATACTATCGTAATACCTTCTCGTATTCCTTAATCTTGCTAAAACTTTTCCTACCGATTTCTTCCATAATTTTTTTGATAGCATTACCTTCCCCTTGCTAGTGGATTCCTATTGAGTTTCACTTGATTCCTTATTATGCATTACTGCAAAAAATTTTGACTATAATGCTGAAATCTTTTGTTGAAAAAATTCTACAGCAACACCTTCTCGTAATCTTTGATTCAGTAGCGCTACGTGCCGTTGGTAGGCGCCCCTGTGGTAGGGGCTACTACCCTCGAGCGGGACCTTATGGGCGGGTGGGCATCGTGCTCGCAGTCAGTGCCTCTATGGGTGCTGCCCCTCTGTGGGCTGGCCATGGGCGTTGCTCCTACGGCTTGGCCACGGGCAAGCATCATCCCGTACCGGCTAGGCGCGGGTGGGCACTGAACCTACTGCTTAGTCATAGGTGAGCGCTACCCCTTACGGGCTGGCCATGGGCGGCTGCCCCTACGGCCTAGCTGCGGGCGATTGCCCCTGCAGCCTGGCCGTAGGCGGCTGCCCCTACGGCCTGGTCACAAACGGTCACCATTGTTGGAGACCCTGGTTGTAGCCGACCACCCTTGTAAAGGGCCTGACCGTAGCCGACCGCCCTTACAGAGGGCCAAGCCATGGCCAACTGCCCCTTTTCCTCACTGCCTTTGCTGCGAAAATGCAGGAAGAACACGTAAAACAGTTCTACATGATTCAATCTCATCATATGCAGTTTAAATCCAATCTTTTGCATGAAAACCATGACTCTATACCACTGTTTGGAAACCTCAGCGGGAGCGTCACATGCGTAGAAGAAATTAAAACAAAAAATATGTTTTCCACATAGATCCAATCGTCATACAAAAGATTGGGTCACAAGAAAGTCGTAAAAAAATATAAAATCGCATCATGTGAGATATTGTTTTACCTAAGGAGATCGTATATCCCTGTGTTCCAGATCTGGATAGAGAGGATGAAAGAAGTCAAGCATCTTCCTCTTTAATGGTATCCATACAATGGATCTCTATAGTGAAACTCCTTCAATCTGATCTCGTAATTCTTGCACAGAGGGAGGGAAGAGAATAAGAGGGGGTAGCTAAAGCTACAGCCTATCAACTATAAGTCTCCCCTCCTATTTATAAAAAGCCACCAAAAACCCTAGGGGGCTTGCCTTAGTAGGTATCGGATCTCCATCTAATTACTCACTAACTTTGCATTATTATAACTCTATCCAATAATCTCCTTAGGCCTCTAATTGGTCCTCAAGCAAGGAGCTCATATGCATCGGGTCTCATCTAATGAGAATAGAGGCTAATTGAATCTTCATTCAAGCTTTTATTCGCTAAAGCATCCACCATATGTGTGTAACCCTCTAGGCCCGAGACCGAGCTGGCCATGAGTCACTCCCATCAGAACTCTTTTTGATATAGTGAAATATTATCTCCATAATAATTCACTCGACTTATCGACTATGGACGTACTAAAACACTACACCATAGTCCTTAGACAGTATAGGGGGATTAAATCCATCAGACTTGTCTATCCATAATTACCATATATCTATAATCTCTCATCCAACTAATATCTCAAATACCATATATTAGACATAGTACTGTCAAGTCATATACGGAATCCGTCCAAATATTGCTCTAATCAGATTCTTCCAAAGAACTCCTCTCTCAATCCGAATAATCTTGGCCAGGGATTTGTCCAAGCGAGCATACACGTGATATTCCTCTCGTAAAACCGAGAGTGATCTTTTATTGACACTCAATTGCCTTCATAAGGTTAGATACCAATCCTGGTAACCAAATATACCAAATCTGAAACATTCCAAACTTGTAAGTCTAACGTCAAAAAAAGGAGTACTCAAATAATGTATCCTTAGAATCTCAAGTGTAAGGTCCAAATACACAATTGGAACTATGAAATCGTTGTCTGACATTAGGTATCATTAACCATACAGTATTACATAAGCATATCAATTAGTGAACTCATTCTCCAATAAGCACCTGTACTATATCCTTAGTGTCTCCAAACAAGTGGCTATGAGACCAACCACCTCCATCATATGGATGGATATATAGTACACTGTTATCTCGATGTCCCTCTCGAGTAACCTATGATCGGAATTATTTGGGATATGTCTTTAAAGGTGAATCAATCTCATTATCGTGATATCATCATGAAATGATTAGCATTGAACAGAACCAAGGACATCATTATATATATATATATATATATATATATATATATATATGCAATAGATAATATAATGTGAGAATATGTCAATAATAATCATAAGTAAAAAGATCGCTCAGCGTGTCATATGTGTCATCACTCATATTATTGGCTTGTAGGGCACCTGTAACCAGCCTAAAGTGGACCCCTTCCTAGGTCAATGAAATAAGCTCAACCTAAGCTCAAATCTAACTTAAAGTGGACATGGTTGCCTCACATTAAGTTATTTAGATTCCTTCCAAATCTAACTAGATTTGGAGTCTAAACAAAATTAATGCTAACTATGACATACTAAGGCATACAAATACAATCAATTTGACCAACGTATCAAGTAACCTTCCTAACTCTCAATGATCTTCCTAGCAACCTTCGATGAACTTCTGACAAGTCTCGCTCATCTTGTGACGAACCCTCGGTGTATTCCCGGCAAGCCCCGGATCATCTTTCACAAGCTCTTGGCAAACTCCCGATCACCTTCAATGAGCTCCCTACGAACTCCCGGCAAGCCCTCGATCACCCTTGACAAACTCCCAGCAAGCCCTCGATACCTTCAGCGAGCTTTCGATGATCTCCCGAACGAGTTCCCATTGCATCATCGAACCCCAGCCCGATGCCTGAACTTGACTCCGGTCCAACATATGATTATATTGTCTTATCATAGTTAATCCTTCATCATTCATCTCTAACACAGGTTAGATAATAAAACCCATCAATTGATTTTATTATCAAAATCTGAGATTCAATAATATTCTCTCACACTCTCCCTTTGAACAACCTCTAAGCTTCTAGAGAAGGGAACTTAGCTTTCTAACAGGATTTTCTCACTATAAACCTCAATTTTATGATCTCAGTTCTTACTATTTTAGGCAAGAATACTTGAGGTATTTATATATCTCAAATGGCTTCAAAAGTTAAAGCTAAAAATTTAAAACCCTGAGATTTCGGGGTATGGGCGGTAGCACCACCGGCACTGAGCAATACCATCGTCGAATAGAGCTTGAGATTCTGGGCTCAAGTAGTACCACTCCCAGAATAGGTGGTACTATTATTGACTAGTGGTATTACCAGTAGCAACCAATAGTACCACCACCCGAGAACCTAGAAAAGTATAAATCTATACTTTTTGTACCTTGGGTGGCACCAACACCTGACCTGGTGGTACCACTGCCCAAGTTAGTGAAATAAACCTCCTAATGGGCTTAAATCAATCTCAATTAAAGCCCAATGAGCTCTTAGTTGAGTTAGCATAGTTACACCTAAAATTAACTTAATTAAGACCTAAAACTAGTTCGATCTAGACAAATTATTACAAAGCATGAATCACATGTTGTCCAGCATGTCATTGGTTTATTCGACACTTCGTCTGACCCTTCGATGTATCATCCTCTCTTACGATGTATTGCCCAATTGGTATATTGACCTCTGCAATATCCGATCTCCTCAGCATAATGTCTGATCTTTCTAGCCCGATGCCCAAACTCGTGGCACGAAACCTTCTGTCGACATGTCGACCAATTTTCTAACATGTTTCATTTTAGCCCAACAAATTGATTCTTTCTGCTTGATCGAAGCTAGTCCTACGTCACTCAAATGCTGATTAGATCAAAACTTCATCAATTGATTTCATTATCAAAATCTGATATTCATCACATTATAATATGGGATATAGATAGGGGGTTTAATTAAAACTTTATCATCAATTGATTGTCATCATCAAAAAGGGGGAGATTGTTGAATCTCGAATTTTGATGATAAAATTAATTGATAAATTTATAAACTAATATACATTTAAGATAAGTGACGTAGGAAAAATTTTGATCATGGACATGAACCATCACAGGGCAAATTGTCGAAGTAGGAGAATCAAACATTGGGCTGGAGAAGCATCATGTAAGAGATTGGATATTGGGCCAGAGGATTGGTCAGCATACATAAAGATGGACTTCGTGCCATGAGTTTAGGTATTGGACCGAAAGGATCGGGTATTATGATAAAAGATTGGATGTTGAGAGAAGTCAACATGTTAGTAGATCGGGTGATACATTAAAGGGAAGGACAATATGTCAGAGGTTCAAACGAAGTGTCGGATGGTCAAATGACATATTGGAATACAAGACAATGTGTTGATTGCTTCATGATTGTACTAGATATGTGATTGAGTGGTTAAGTCTTAATCATGATAATTTCGAGTCAAATTGAGTTGGTATTGGGCTGAAAATATGTTAACTTGATTTGGAGTCCATTGGGCCAAACCAGAGCTAAATTGGGCCTATGGAATGCTAATTTGGTGACTTAAAGTAGACTTGGGTGGTGGTACTACTGGTTACAAGTGTCTTGCAAGCCAATCACGTGAGTGATGGCACGTGTGACACGTTGCACAGTCTTTTTACATTATTATTATTGATATATTCACACATTATATTATCTATTGAATACATGTATTATAATATCCTTTGGTTTTATGCAATGAGAATCGGATTATGATGAAATCATGATAATAAGATCGACTCACCTTTAAACATAAATTCTAAATTATCCTGGTCATAAGTTACTTAAGAGGGATCAAGACAACTAGATAGATTGGCGTACTGTATACCCGTCCATATGATAGAGGCGACTGGTCTTATATCCACTTATGTAGAGATACTAAGGATACAATACAGGTGCTCATTGGAGAACAAGTTCACTAATTGATATACTTACAAAATATTGTATAGTTAATGATACTTAACGTCAAACAATGATTCTGTAGTCCTACTTGTGTAACTGGTCCTTAAACTTGAGACACCAAGGATATCATGTCTGAGTACTCCTTTCTTTGATGCCAGACTTATAGGCTTGGAAAGTTTCAGATCGAGTACAGCCAGTTATCGAGATTGGTAGCCAACCTTACGAAGACTATTGAGTGTCATAAAAGATCATCCACTCTCAGAATCATGAGAGCAATATCTTGTATGCTCTTGCTTAGGTAAATCCCTGATCAAGTTGATCGAATTAAGATAGGAGTTCTTTGGGAGATCTGATTAGAGAGAGACTTAGATGTTCTGTATGTGGCCTAACAGTACCATGTCCGATATACGATATCTGGGATATTAAATTGATGAGGGATTATAGATACATGATAACTAAGGACAGATAGATCCAATGTATAAGATCCTTTGTACCATCTAGGGACTATGGCGCAATGACTTAGTACGTCTATAGTCGATGAGTCGAGTGAATTATTATGAGATAATAATTCACTGAGTGAGAAGGACTACGATAGGTAGAACTCACGACCAACTCGGTATTGGGCCTAGAGAGTCACACACATATGGTGGATGGTTCAACGAATAGAGGATTGGATATGAGTTATCCAATTAGCTATCATTCTCATTAAATGAGATCCGACATTCATGGGCTCCTTGCATGAGACCAAATGAGATTATGATAGGACTCCAGCAAGGTTGAGTCCTAATCATCTCAGTACTAGCCAATAAAAAATCTGCTAGATTGTAATAAAGTCACTTCTATTTTATAAAGGAGTATGGCTAGGGTTTAGATTAGCCCTTAGAGCTTAGTGGCCATCATCCCCCTTACTGGGCTGGTCGGCTAAGGTTTCCCCCTGCTTAGGTCGGCTATAGAGCTAACCTAGTCGCCGCTTGTTCCTATTTAGGTAGGTCAACTATAAGAGGGGCAAAGGGATAATTTTACTTAAGCAAGCACCTCCTTAGGCTAGGATTTTGATCATTATTTAAAGATGTAGCCGCCCCCCTCTTTAATCAAGCAATTAACAACTCTTTTTCAGCTATTATGCGAGTATAGGAGGGAGGAACCCCTATAGTGTTCCAATAGTTGATCCCTCTCAAAGATCAATTCCATAGAGCCTCCCTTAGGATTCTATTATCTGGTATCAGAGCCATGTTCCTACTGCACTGTAGCCACCTCTGTCGCCTCCACCTTCTAAGCAATTCCTATAATTGCTTTTGACATCGCCTCCATCCATCGTCGCCCACCAAGCCGCAGATCCAATTATCTACTGTTGCCCCCAGCGTGATCCAGATATCTAGTATATTTTTATCATCCATGTTTCTTCAATACTGTAAGATTCCTTCTTTACACGTTGAAGATTTTTTTCAAATTTTATCCATTGCAAATTTCATTCGTTAAATGTTATCATTGTTGCGAAGGTGAAATGCTGCAGAAATTTTTAGCCAGCTATTTGCTACTGGAAACTAGTTTATTTCTTCTCCTATCTGGTCGAAATTTTTACATAATTCCAAAGATCAACTTAGGTTTCATCTGGGATTGATTTCTAGAAAAAACTCCTTCTAGAATTCGTTTTCTTGTGTAATCTTTCACTATCATGCAGTACTAGAATTTTATGATGAATGATCTGTCTTTCATCTTTTGCCCTATTTCCCAACTGTTATGCTACCAAAATTTCATCAAACTTTTACTGGTATTAATAACATCTGAACCAAAGGTTTCTGTATAATTTTCTTGAATTTTCCTCTGGAATTTACTTCAAGAAGTCATCATTTCTTCGACGTAAAATATGTTCAGCAGGACAACACATCATAGCACCTTTTTTCACTAAATTATATCATATTTAAGTGCTATTTTTTATGGGATTTTAGACTCTCTTTTCCTTATTTCGAAACCCTACCAACCTCACCAAAAAACCTTCCAAACCTTACCCTAAACTGAACCCAAATAGCCACCCAAATCAGCCCTAAACAGTAGCCTACTCCCATCCAAACTGATTCACCTTCCAACCGGCCATTCCCTTCTCCAAAATTCTCATGCCACTAACCCAACAATAGAAACAAAGACCTCAATATTATAGAAATAGAGGCATATACTATGGTATTAGAGGAGGCTTTTAATGTAAAGTCTAAAGCCTTTGAAAACCGCATAGAAGAGAAGATGCGATCCCTTTTCGCCGAATTTAGCATAGGCCGACCGTTGAGCCCGAAGAAATCACAGCAAGGAGAAACTTCAGATCGGTGAGACAATCCTCAAGAACATGACCATATCACTTCAGATCCCAACAATCCATGCATGAGGGTTGATTTCCCTAGATGGGAAGATGGAGACCCAATCGGGTGGATCTCATGTGTGAAGCATTATTTTCGGTTCTACCAAACCGATGAAGCTATACGGATGGAGATTGCTGCCATCCACCTCGAAGGAGATACTATTTAGTGGTTTAATTGGTTTGAGCATGCCCATGGAGGTCTTTCTTGGCAGCAATTCAAGGAAGGACTACTAAACCTCTTTAGACCAATCGATTTCGACAACATCGACGGACAATTAGCAAAGATTCATCAAACCTCTACAATACAAGAATATCAAACAAGGTTTGAACATTTATATAATTAAACTATAGATTTGTCTAAAAAATAACTTTTAGGGACTTTCATCAAGGGCCTAAAGTCGGAGATTCGGGGAGAAGTAAAGGCGCGACAACCGTACACTCTTATGGTGACGATTTCCTTCACGGGTATTCAAGAAGAATGATTAAACTAAGAGGCATGAAGGACAAGGGTCGACCAGCCATGTTGAGGCCTATAGCCACCTCTACTGCCATCCAAGCCCCTGTACTAAAAAAATTGACGAGGGATGAGCTTCATGAACGATCGGCCAAAGGATTGTGTTGGCACTGTGATGAACCTTGGAGCCGAGAACATTACTGCAAAAACGATTGGTTCCTTGTGATTGAACCAGTGGAGGATGAGGATAATGAATCATCTAAAGAAGCCCTTGAACTTGAAAAAGAAGTCATGGAGGAAGATTTCCAACCAGTCGACTACACAATGCACGTATTGGTCGGCTACTCCAACCCGCGGACGATGAAAGTTGGAGGACTTCTAAAACAGTAACCCATCACCATTCTCATCGACATGGGTAGCACAAATAACTTCCTCAATAGTAAGGTTGCTGCACATTTGGTACTTTAAATTAAAGGTTACAATAAATTCGACGTAAAGGTCACCGATGGCTGAATCCTTAATTGCCACCAACGGTGCCCGTGGGTGAAACTACTCCTCCAAGACCAAGAAGTGATAGCTGATTTCTTCCTCCTACCTATCGATGATTATGAAGTCGTACTTGGGATCGAATGGCTCACAATGCTAGGTGATATCTCCTAGAATTTTTCTAAATTAATCATGAAATTTTATTGCAAAGGGTGACAAGTCACATTACGAGGCAAGCGCGGGAGCCATATTTCTACTATTTCATCACAACGAATGGAGAAAGTTTTGCATAAAGCATATAGTGGATTATTAACATATATCCAGCAGCTATTATCTAAGGGTGAGAACATATAAAACTTAGATCCTAAGCTTTCCCTCTTGTTGGATGAATTCACGAATGTTTTCACGGAGCCGCGTGGGCTGCCCCCTAACCAGCCACATGACCACCGCATTCCTATTTTGCCAGGCAAACCTCCAACAAATTTATGACCGTACTGATATTCTCACTTGTAGAAGGATGAGATCAAGAATATTATTAAGGAGATCTTGACACCGGGGTGATTCGATCGAGTTGCAGCCCTTACTCCTCACCGATGTTGCTAGTGCGCAAGAAGGATGGTATGTGGTGGATGTGCGTTAACTACTGGGCTCTAAACGCCATCACCATCAAGGACAAATATCCTATTCTAGTTATAGATGAATTCTTGGATGAATTAAAAGGAGCCTGAATCTTCACTTAATTGGATCTCCGATCTAGATATCATCATATTCGGGTATGCATTAAAGATATTCCGAAAACTACATTCTGCACGTATAACGGCCACTACAAATTTTTGGTAATGCCTTTCGGACTTACAAATGCTCCTTCTACCTTTCAAAGCTTGATGAATGACATCTTCTGAAGTTTCTATGTAAGTTCGTATTGATATTCTTTGATAAAATTCTCATTTATAGCCCTATGCTTGATATATATTTTGAGCACTTATAAACTATTCTAATCATTCTTCGAGAGAATAATTTTTATGTTAAATAGTTAAAGTGCAGCTTCTTATAGCATAAAGTGGAGTATCAAGGGTACATTATATCAGAGGATGGAGTGGTGGTAGACCGACAAAGATCGAGGCAATGCAAGGATGGTCGAGACCTACAAACGTAAAATCACTATGTGGCTTCCTTGGACTTACGGGCTACTACCGAAAGTTCGTGAGAGATTATGGTAAGATCAGTGCCCCCCTCATGTCCCTACTCAAGAAGGACTCCTTTTTATGGTTAGATTAAGCTTCCGCAGCCTTTGAAAGACACAAGGCCGCCATAAGGATGACGTCGGTCCTAGCGCTACCCGATTTCAGCTGAACTTTCGTGATTGAGGTCGACGCGTCCAGAGTAGGAATTGGGGCTATTCTAATACAAGATGGCCGACCTCTTATCTACACCAGCAAAGCTTTATCTCCTTCACATCTTAAAATATCCGTGTATGATAAAGAAATGCTTGCCATCGTACCCCTACTTGATCGGCCGACGCTTCCAGATTAAGACCGACCATCGAAGTCTTAAATATTTTTTAAAGCAAAAAATATTCTCCCTAGAGTAGCAATGATGGGTAACTAAATTCCTTAGCCTTGATTATGAAATTACTTACCGAAAAGGAAAAGAGAATGTTGTTGTAGATGCCCTATCTCGGCTACCAGGACAAGTCAAAATTTCAGCCATCTCCCTTCCCTCCATCGACTTCCTTGACAACATTAGGGAGGAACAGAAGAATGATCCAGAAGCCCGAGCTATCGTAGAAAAGTTGGAGAAGGACCCGAGGTCCATAGGTCACTACTCGTGGGATTTGAAGGACTTGCGCTACAAAGATCGAATTGTTATTGTTCCTTCTTCCTCTTGCATTCAAATTATTTTGCACGAGATGCATTCTTCACCCTCAGCAGGGCACTCTAGATTCTTGAGGACTTATAAAAGAGTGAAGCAAAACTTCTTTTGGAAGAGCATGAAAAAATCAATTTATGATTATGTATCCAAATGTGATGTATCTCAAAAGCAGAAAGGCGAAATAGTGGCAAGTCCAGGGAAACTACAGCCACTATCCATATTGGACTCAGTATGGACCGACATTTCTATAGATTTCATCGAGGGGCTGCCACTATCCTAAGGTAAAAGCATGATCTTTATGGTGGTAGATCGCCTAACCAACTATTCTCACTTCTGCACTGTGAAACATTCATATACTGTTGCTAGTATTACTCAACTTTTTGTGGAACATATAGTAAAACTGCATGGGATGCCAAGGTCGATTGTGAGCGACCGTGACAGGGTATTCACAAGTAAATTTTAGACAAAGCTCTTACATCTACAGGGCACTCAGTTGAAGATGAACATAGCCTATCATCCCCAAATAGGCGGCCAAACAGAACTGGTGAACAGATGCCTTAAGACATACCTACGGTGCTTCACCAGTGATCGGCCCAAAGAGTGGACAAGGTGGCTTCCTTGGGCTGAATGGTGGTATAACATGACATTTCATTCATCAACTAAATGTACCTCTTATGAGGCATTATATGGCTAACCGGCCCCTGTAATATCTAGATATGTGCTTGGTTCGACAAAAGTAGATTGAGTCGACCAACATTTGACTAACAGGGATAAACTATTGGAGCTGCTGAAAGATAACCTGAATGTCGCTCAAGCTCGCACGAAGCAATAAGCATACAACTACTGGAGTGAGTAGGAATTCACAGTGGGAGATTGGGTCTACCTTCAACTACAACCATACAAGCAGCTATCAATTAATGCAAGAGCATCAATGAAATTATCTCCATGATTTTATGGACCAGACTAGATCTTAGAGCGCATTGGGGCCGTGACATACAAATTAAAGCTTCCACATATCCTTATTAAAGCTAAAGTTGGGAGAACATAAGAATGCCTAAACTCAGGTTTCGAGTACCACCAATGATGGTGAAATCAAAGCCTAACCTGAAGCTATACTTGATCGGAGGATTGTGATGCACTGATGATGCCCTTCAACCGAAGTACTTATAAAGTGGACTAACTTACCATCTGAAGATGCAACATGGGAGCCACATGAGGAGTTAAAGATCTAGTTTCTAGAGTTTATGGACCCTCAGTCTTGAGGACAAGGCTGATTCGAAGAGGGCGAACTTGATAGGACTCTAGCAGGGTTGAGACTTAATCGTCTCAGTACTAGTCAATAAAAAACCCTACTAGATTGTAATAAAGCCACTTCTATCTTATAAAGGAGTATGGCTAGGGTTTAGATTAGCCCTTAGGGCTTAATGGCCACTAGTCCCCTTACTGGGCTGGTCGGCCAGGATTTCCCCCTGCTTAGGTCAGCTATAGAGCCAACCTAGCCGCCCCCTATTCCTATTAAGGTAGGTCAACTATAAGAGGGGCAAAGGGATAATTTTACTTAGGCAAGCACCCCCTTAGGTTAGGGTTTTGATCACTATTTAAAGATGTAGTCAACTCCCTCTTTAATCAAGCAATTAACAACTCTTTCTCAGCCATTGTGTTGAGTCTAGGAGGGAGAAACCCCTATAGCGTTCCAAGGGTTGATCCCCCTCAAAGATCAATTCCATAGAGCCTCCCTGGAGTTTTATCAGATTATTGGATAGAGATCCAATAATCCAAGGTTAGTGGGTAATCGGATGAAGATTCAATACCCACTAAAGTAGGATCCCTAGGGTTTTTGATGGCTTTCTATAAATAGGAGGTAGGGGCGACTCTTATGTGATAGGTTGTACCTTTGGCCACCCCCTCCGATTCTCCTGCCCTCCCTCACCTTCTTAGCTAACCAGCCCATCTCTATTATGAGAGGGTAATGAAGAAGATAGAGGATCTTCTTCCATGTTCATTGCGAGAAGTTGCATAAGAGTTACAAGATTTTAGGTTACGATTGGAGCAATATTATTATAGTGATCCATCGTGTGGATACCGCTAGAGAAGAGGACGATTGACCTCCTTCATCCTCTCCATCCGGATTTAAAAATTCAGGGTTATATGATCTCCCTAGGTAAATAATCTCTCATATATTGTAGTTTTTTTGTTTTGTAATTTTTCGTGTACCAATCTTTGCACGATAATTTGATCTACATGGAAAGTCGATTTTTGTTTTGATTTTTTGCTGTACATGTGATTCTCCTACTTGGTTTCCCAATAGGTACCGTTGGGCCCAAGTAGTGGTATTGCCTAGACAGTAAAAAAGTATTATTTTATACTTTTTCAAGACTTCCAATAGTAGTACTACCAATGGCTTATGGTAGTACCGCCTAGGTCGATGGTGATACCGCCTAAGCCGATGGTGCTACCACCTAGGCCGATGATGGTATCATTAGAGCCTAGATTCTTGGGCTCTGTTCGTCGATAGTATCACTTGACATCAGCAATGGTACCACTAGTACACCAAAAACTCAAGGATTTAAATTTTTAGCTCTATTTCTAAAGCCTTTGAGAGTCTATAAATACATCACTCATGCTTGCTTGATGTAAGGGTGAACAAGAGAGAATTCTTGAGGTTAAAAGTGTTGTAAACTCTCTTTGAGTATTGGTTGAGTCTCTTCCTCCTTGAGTTTAGAAGTGCTTCTAAGTTGTAGAAGGGTTGAGGTCTCTTATAAAAGAGAGGTGCAATGGTTCTCTCCTAAGCCTATTAAAAGGAAAAGAGGTGTAAAGGTTCTCTCCTGATCCTATTAAAAGGAGAAGGGTTGTAACAAGGGTAATTAATTTTTGCCCGTTTGGTAGAAGATTGGTAGTAAAAGTCGGTAGCCTCGAGAGAGGAGAATCTGGAGTAGACATAGGTTGGGAAGATCGAACCATTATAAATCGATTTGCTTTCTCTTATCTTTGCTTTGTCATTGCATATGAATTTACTTACTCACTACCCTTATTTACACTTTTAGTTAAACGCACTTCCGACACGGGTTTCATCAATCAAATTTGATAAATTGGATTCTTTTTGTCATAGCACCAACTCACCAACTGCACACCTCCCCCACGGCCCACCCCAACCCCAATCCCACCCCACCCACCCACCACCCCCCTCTCTTTAGTGCCTTTTAACACTTACTTGCAGGGAGGTCACCACCCACAGCTATATAACCGGCTCTAGCCCCTATACCGACGCTACTCATGGGAGTAGAGGTCTCCCAGTGACTATCCCCCATCTCTCCTATAGAGCCCTTGGTGGGGGGTCTTAACCCTTTACTATAGCTTCTCCAGGCCTCTGCCCAACCTGACCCTAGAACTGTCTGAAGAGGCTGCTTGTGAGTAGCCAACATACCCACTTCTGTCTCTTACTACTCCACTATTCGAGGTTGCGGCTCCACACAAAGGGCTATTTTGCTGAAGAGGGTCCTCACCTGCCATAGTCTCCAGTGAGGATGGGCCCTTGTGTCGATTCTTTGGACCCCACTCGGGGTCCATGTGTCATGATGTCGCTGCGTGGGAAGGTGGCTGGTGGGTATTTTACCCCTTGGAGGTTCTGTCGATGGTTCTCCCTCCTCTATCTAATAATGCTCTGGAGGACTAGGACCCTCGGCCTTTAAGCCATCTACCCCTTCTGTCCTTGGGCACTAGGCTACATCCCTGGATGCTCCACTATGACCCCATGTTAGAACCCTTGCAGATTCTAAGCTTGGGGTGATCTTTATAGGGGATCGACCTCCTTGAAACTTTATAGGGGTTCCTCTTTGGTTTTCTATTACATGAGCTGAAAGATAATTGATCTATTGATGATGAAAGAGGGGAGAATACAAGGCTATTTATAGGGCTACTAAACCCTAATTCCTAATAGGATTCCTACTTTTGACTCATACTCCTAACAACTCCTGACAACTCCTACTCCAACTCTAAGAAGCAACCTCCAAACTAATCCTAATCTTATTCTAACTTAACTCCTTCTCAACTAACCTCTCTTTAACTAGGATAAGGGGTGGTTAATTAGGGTGGCATGTATCTTATTATTCCCTCAAAATATTTTTCTCCAAACTAATCCTAACCTAGCTAGCCTCCTCACCTCTTTAAAAGGGGTTGGCTAGATAGAATTAACATGAATGCCCTTAGGATTTATATGTTTGTCCTCTTCAATAAAATTAAATTAGGACTTGATAGAACCCAGAAGGAGCCCTATAGATTTTGATCGCTGAGGGGGATCAACCCTTGGAATGCTATAGGGGTTCCTCCCTCCTAGACTCAGCACAAGGCTGAATAAAAGATGATATTTTCATGATAAAAGAGAGGAGATGACTACATCATTATATAGGATTCTAAATCCTAGCCCAAGGGGTGCTTTCCTAAGTAAAATTACTCTTTCACCCCTTCTATAGCCAACCTGCCTTAGTAGGAATAGGGGATGGCTAGGTTGGCTCTATAGCTAACCTAAGCAGGGGGGAAACCCTAGCCAACTAGCCAAGTAATGGTGGTGATGGCCACTAAGATCTAATGCCTCAATCTAAACCCTAGCCACACTTCTTTATAGGATAGAAGTGGCTAGGTGGGGTTTTATTATAATCTCACTAGTTTTATTGATTACTTTTAGGGTGATTAGGACTCAACCCTGCTGGAGTCCTATCAAGCCCGCCCTATTAGAATCAGCCTTGTCCTCAAGGCTGAGGGTCCATAAACTCTGGGAACCAGATCTTCAGCTCCTCGTAAGACTCCCACGTCGTGTCTTCAGATGGTAGGTTATTCTACTTCATGAGTACTTTAGGTGAAGGGTGTCGACAGCGTATCACAATCCTCTGATCAAGTATAGCTTCAAGTTGGGCTTCAATCCCACCATCATTTGTAGTGTTCGATAGCTGGATCTACGCTAGCTCTCGTTCTCCCAATTTCGGCTTTAGCAAGGATACGTGGAAGATGGGATGGATCTTAGCATCATATAGAAGCTTTAATTTGTATGCTACGGCCCCAATATGCTCTAAAATCTAATATGGTTCAAAGAATCATGGAGATAACTTCATTGATGCTCTGATGTTGATTGACAGTTGCTTATATAGTTGTATGCGGAGGTAGACCCAATCTCCTACTGAAAATATCGCTCACTCCAATGAGTCTCTACTTGTTGCTTCATATAGGCTTGAGCGACAGTTAGGTTGTCCTTTAGTAGCTGCAGAAGCTTATCCTTGTCAATTGAATTTTGGTCGATTTGATCTACTTTGGTCGTACTAATTACATATTTTGGTATTACAGGGGATGGTCAGTCATATAATGTCTTATAAGGGGTACATTTGGTTGATGAATAATAAGTTATGTTATGCCATCATTAGGCCCAAGGAAGCCACCATGTTCACTCTTTGGGTCGGTTACTAGTGAAGCACCGTAGGTAAGTCTCGAGGCATCTGTTCACCACTTCTATTTGGTCGTCCGTCTGTGGATGATAGGTTGTGCTCATCTTCAGTTAGGTGTCTTGTAGTTAGAAGAGCTTAGTCTAAAATTTACTTGTAAATAACCTGTCACGGTCACTCATAGTCAACCTAGGCATCTCATGTAGTTTTATAATATTTTTCACAAAAAGCTAAGCAATACTGGCAGCAGTATAAGAATGTCTCACAGTACAAAAATGAGCATATTTGGTTAAACGAACTATGACCACAAAAATCATACTTTTACCTTGAGATGGTGGCAGTCCTTTGATGAAGTCCATGGAGATATCCGTCTATGTTAAGTCCGGTATAGGTAGTGGTTGTAGTTTTCTCGGATTTGCCACTGTTTCACCCTTCTACTATTGGCATACATCATATTTGGATACATAATCATAAATTAATTTTTTCATGCCCTTCCAAAAGAAGTTTTGCTTCACCCTCTTGTATGTTCTCAGAAATCCAGAGTGCCCTGCTGAAGGTGAAGAGTACATCTCATGCAAAATAATCTGAATGCAAGGGGAAGATGGAACAATCACAATTCGGCTTTTATAGCGTAGGTCCTTCGAATCCTAAGTGTAGTGGCCCATGGAACCCGGATCCTTCTCCAATTTTTCTATGATGTCTCGGGTCTCTGGGTCATTCTTCTATTCCTCCCTAATGTCCTTGAAGAAGTCGATGGAGGGAAGGGAGATGGCTGAAATTTTGACTTGTCCCGATAGTCGTGAAGAGCTTCTACAACAATATTATCTTTCCCCTTTCAATAAGTAATTTTATAATCAAAGCTAAGAAGTTTAGTTACCCATCATTGCTACTCCAGGGAAGATATTTTTTGCTCCAAAAAATATTTAAGACTTCGATGGTCGATCTTAATCTGGAAGCATCGGCCAATTAGGTAGGGTCTCTACTTCTTGATGGCATATATGATGGCAAGCATTTCTTTGTCATACATGGATATTTTTAAATATGAGGGAGACAAAGCTTTGCTGGTATAAGTAATGGGTTGGCCATCTTGCATTAGAACAACCCCAATTCTAACTCCGAACACGTCGACCTCAATTACGAAGATGCGGCTGAAATCAGATAGCGCTAGGACCGGTGTCATCGTCATGGCTGTCTTGAGTCATTCAAAGGTTATGGAGGCTTTTAGTAGGGACATGAGTGGGGCACTGATCTTGCCATAATATTTCATAAATTTTCAGTAGTAACCCATGAGTCCAAGGAAGTCGCGTAGCAATTTTATGTTCATAGGTCTCGACCATCCTTGCATTTCTTCAATCTTCGTCGGGCCTACCGCCACTCCATTCTCTAATATAACATGTCCTAGATACTCCACCATCTAGTCACTATTACAAATTTGTCTAGTTACTACTGCTGATGTTGGACCCCAGGAGTAGGATGTGCCTACTAAGGGTGTTCTCCCCTAGCTAGAGTCCTAACATATCTCTTTACATATCAAAAGTATTGTGTGAAATATAGGGAGAGCCTTGGTGTATATTAGGAGTCATCCATCTTGCATGAGAGTGGTGTCGATCCAAATTCTTGATATGTCTACTCCAATTACGAACACATTGGCACGATCGAGTAATGCTAGCACTGATGCAAATGACATCATGATTGTGAGGATCCTATAGATGGTGGACATGTGGATGTCTTCCTCCTATTCCTTCAGAATTTTGATCTCCATCCAATAAGTTTGGTGTCACAGATTTCATGCTGGTATTATCGCTGGACTGACTCAATCTTATTATGATCGTGGGCTATGGATCGATGGTCATCATCAGGGAAGACTTTGAGCATTATGGTCCATTCCTTGGAGAAGCCATGGAAGTAGCCCGAGATCTGAGAGTGCTTCAGAAGCCATAGCTAGTTCGGCTGGATGTGGCACTTCAGGAAGAGTTTATACCTGTAGACAAAGAGGTAAAGCTTTTGGAGAGTGTCCTTGCAAGGGAAGGTTGTGGTCAAATGATCTATGTCTCCTGCATCTCCTAGACGATCCTTTTAGCTTCGACCCTCTAAGGATATAGATAGCAATATTGCTGAATATATGCTAGTGGTTCCTCATGTAAGATCAGCATATGAAGATTGTATAGCCTAGTATGAAGTAGTCAGCTCAGTTCAATGGAGGCACTTGAAATTTTAGCAAGCTTCTACAAGCGTTATGTTGAGATCATCATTACTTCACTCCCATGTTTTCACAGAAGGTCACTTGTTCTCCCTTGCCATTCATAAGATTGTTGGTGAGGATGGTGATGGGTTGCTACTTAAAGGATTCTTCAAATTTTGCTGCTTGTGGGCGCATGGCTGGCTAAATCGCGAGTCGTGTAATAAGCCAACTGTCGGTCCTCCTTCGTGTTCTCCTCCTCAGGTTTCTGGACTTCTTCTTTAGATTCTTTAATAGATTTTATCATGGAAAGCTCCCCTTTTTTCAGTGATGGTTGCGGCTCCAAAGTTCGTTATAATGCCAACAAATGCCCTTCGCTGATCTATTGCGTAGCTCTTCTCTTATCAATTTTTTTGGCAACAAAGAATGGCCGAAAATAGAGGGAGGTTTATATGCTGCTGGTCTACGACTGGCTCTCATCCTCTGAGCATCTTGGTTTAGTCATTCCTCTTAGATTTAGGCGAAAGAGATTGCGACCTTCACGGTGGGGGTTTGCCTCGCTTTAACCTTTCATTTAATTTCCAGCATGAGTCCTTCAATGAACGTTCCTATTAATTATCTATCAGATTAATCATGAGTAAAGTAAGATAATTCCTCAAACTTGGTTTGGTATTCTTGGATCATGGAGGTTTGTCGGATCTTGGTAAGTTGTACGTTGATATTCTCGTATTTGGTTAGCCCAAAGCGTTTCAGCAGCATATACTTGAATTGTATCCATGTTTGAGTCTCATAGTTATATTCAAGCCAACTGTATCATCGTATAACATCTCCTTCTAGGTGGATAATAGTGGTGTTCACCATGGAATCTTCTGGTGTTTGGTGATGACGGAAGTAATGTTCGGCGCATGAAATTCATCCCGTCGGGTCTCCTTCTTCCCATTGAGGGAAGTCTAGCCTCATGCGTAGCTATCTTATATCAGTGGCTTGTTCTTTCTTTTTGAGAGGCCCCTCTAAACTTGTACTTTGTCAAAATTTTGTTGGGCTTGGAGATCGGCCCAATCAAATTTCAATGAATAAGGCACGTAATCTATTCTCCACACGTGATTCAAATGCCTCCAACTTGGCATCGATTGAACATTGAGATGTCATTACGTGTGCCTCCAAATTTAAGATGTCAATATCCTTCTCCTACTATTGGGTCAATGATATGAAGCAGTTGGGTGGATTGATGACCGAAAGAGGTAGTGGGTCAAGGGTAGATGGCTGCGATTTGGGGTTGAATGGTTGCTATTTTTTGGTTGCTATTGCGGTTGTGATTTAGGGCTATTATAGGGATTGTATAGGGGGGTATAATGTTAGAGGCTTAAGGTTAAAGAGGTGGTATAGAGTTTTTGTTGATGGCAGCAACTGGTTTGGTAGGGATTGGTGGCCAAAAGGATGATGGATTAAGATTGCAATTTAGGGTTGATAGCTTGTGGTTTAGGTTGCTATTGGTGTTGCGGTTTAAGGGTGTTGTGGAGGCTGCAAAGGATTTTTATGGTAATGGTTTGAGGTTGGGAATGAAGGTCTAGGGTTGTTGTTGGGGGCAGCAACCGATTTGGCAGGTTCAGTGGCTGCAGAAGATATGGATCGGTGGAATGTTCAGTAGCTATGGAAGACCAATGTTTGGGCTGCGGTTTGGGTTGTCTGTGGAGATTTAAAAAAAAAAAGGCTATGATGGCTACATCTTAAAGCTAGAGGGGTGCTCTAAAGATGATATAGGTGGTAGCAACAATTTTAGTAAGGATCATATATGGGTGCAGCAAAAACACCAAAAGGTAGTGTTGCAAAATTCTACATCGATAGGCTGCGATAGGTGGCTATTTTGGGCTACAATTTTGGGTGTTGTTTGGATTATGAAAATAGATTATGATGGTTGTGTCTTAAGGCTAAAGAGATGCCCTAAAGATGTCTTGGGTAGTGGCAGCAAGATAATTGGGTTTTAGTGGGTTAAGGACAAGAAGAAAGAGAAAGGTGCAGTAGCAGATTTTTTGTTAAAAAAATTCTAGTAGTGAATACATAATTTTTTTTTAAATTTCTCAATGAAAATTTAAGTGAAAATCAAGGGGAATCTACTGTAAGGGAGAGTTAATGTTGTCAAAATTTTATGGAAAGAAACGACAGCAAAAGTTTTGGCAAAATCAAAGATTGCAAGGTGTTGCTATAGAATTTTTTTAGCGAAAGATTTCAGTAGTATAATCAAAATTTTTTATAGTAGTTCATAATAAGGAATCAAGTAAAACTTGATGGGAATCTACTAGCAAGGGAATGGTAATATTGTCAAAAAATTCATGGAAGAAATTGGCAATAAAAATTTTGGCAAGATCAAGAAATATGAGAAGGTACTGTAAAAGAATTGTTTTATCGAGAGATTTCAGTAGTATAAACGAGATTTTTTTCTAGTAGTTCAAAATAATAATTTGAGTAAAACTCAAAGAAAATCTAGTGGTAAGGAAGGTAATGCCAACAAAAAATTTGTGGAAGAAAATGGCAACAAAAGATTCAGTAAAATCAAATATTACAAGAAGGTACTGCAGTAGATTTTTACATCTAAAGTGCAGTAGTTTGGACATAAAAGATCAATGGTTTATATAAGAATTTTTCAATGAAACCAAAAGAAAATCCAAAGATATGAAGTGTTAAAGCTGTTGTAAAGATTTTGTAGAGATTAGATTAGTAAAAATGCAACAGCAAATCAAAGAGTCAAGGGTGTGCAATTCTATAGTGTAACTTTCATCATAAAGATGGAAACTTAACGATGAAAAGTTTGTGCAACAAATAGGAACGAAACTTAAACCGAATTCTATCATATTTAAGTGCTATTTTTTGTGAGATTTCACACTCTCTTTTCCTTATATCTAAGCTCTACTATTCTCATTAAAAACTCATCTAAATCTTACCCTAAACTGAACCCAAACAGCCACCCAAATCAATCCTAATTGTAGCCTACTTCCTTATCGATCCACTTACCTTTTTAGCCAACTTTCCTTACTGATACACCTACCTTTGCTACCATCTATCCCAGATCTAAAATATATTTCTCTAACCTTTATCTACTTCTATCACAGCCCTAAAACCACACTAATTTGTAGCCTAAACTCCACAAAATCGTAGCCCCAAATCACACCCAAAATAGCCACAAACCGCACCCAAAAACCACAGCCTTCGGTCCACCAACTTTTTAGCTGCCTAATCTCCCTTATCCCTTCAACCACAGCATGCATCTTTTACTGCCCAACACTACCAATAGCGACCTCTTGCTACCATCCTCCTTGATCGTAGCTAGCATCAATCCTTACGGCAAAAAGCTACCAGCGACCTTCCACTGCAATCTGTTTACATCGCAACCCGCAACAATCATTCGCTGCCAACTATCTTGATCACGGCCAGCAACAAATTGAATACAACAACAGTCGTCTCTCACTCCATACCACTACTGCCCTCCTCCATAATAGTCATGTATATCGCTACCCCGTCTTCCTCCTATTACAGTCGCACCCTTGCTGCAATCGACGCCACCTACAACCAGAAGTCACACTATAGCCGCAGCCAACATTGTTGCTGCCCTCTTCTTCCTCCGTCATCGCTGCTACCTTCCGACTTAGATCTCTTGGCTGCCATCTTTCAACAAATATCAGCCACCAAAAAAATCACAGCCTTGATGACATGGCAGTGTCAACATTGCAGCATCACTAAAGGACCGCAACCGACGTAACTGCTGCCATTTTCTTCCTCCACCATTGCTGCTACCCTTGGTTGCCATCCTCCACTTGGAGACTTCACCACCGTAGCCCCAACATCGTTGCCATTGCTGCCTTCAACCTAAAGATTGCAGCTACACTCTTTAATCGATTTGATTTGACAAGTTAGATATTCTTATGTCATGACATCGGTGGGCTTATTTGAAGCCAAATTAAAGGCTCTTAAGATGTGTATGGATGTTAAATTACGTGCTCTCTTTGAGGAGTTTAGATTGGGCTAATCATCAAGCCTAATAAGATCATAACATGGTGTAAATTTGGATTATAAAAAGAAGTTTAGCGAAGAACTAGCGATGATCCGTCAAACCTCCACCATCCAAGAGTACCAAATCATATTTGAAAGGTTATCTAATCAAACTTATGATTGGTCTAAAAAATAAATATTGAGAACTTTTCTTGAGGGCTTAAAGCCGGAGATTCATGAAGTTAAAGCGCAATAGCTGTACACACTTAAGACAGCCATCTTCTTTGCACAACATCAAGAGAAGCGATTGAACTATGAAGCTCGGAAGACTAGAGTTGCTCCTCGACTAGCGACATTATAGCTTTCACCTCCTCCTACTATCAGCCGACCCCCTCAGCCATAAAAATTAATAAGATAAGACCTTCATAACGGATCAACAAAGGGCCTATGTGGGTGTCGTGATAAACTATGGACCTAGAACACAAATGCAAAAAGGAGACACCACTAATGATTACGCCCACTGAAGAACCCAAACTTGAAGATATGACTCTCGAGCCCAAGGAGAAGGATACACCACAATCAGCCACCCGCACGGTCCCTACCTTAGTCGGCTACACTAACCTGCAAAAATTGAAGATCGAAGGGTTTCTTGAGCAGCAGTCTGCCATCGTCCTCGTCGACGTCGGGAGCACACATAACTTCATGAGCAATAAGGTTGCTGGCTACTTAATGCTCCAAAAAGAAGATTATGATAGGTCCAAAGTCAAGATAGCTAACAGCCAAATTCTAAAGTACAACCAGAAGTGCCCGCGGGTTAAACTGAGCGTATAGGAGCAAGACGTAGTTGCTGATTTTTTTCCTCCTCCCTCTTGATGGTTTTGATATAGTGCTTAGCATTGATTTGTTGTCCACGATTGGAGATATTTTGTAGAATTTTTTGAAGCTAACTATGAAATTTTTCAAAAAAGGAAAGCAGGTGATTCTACTAATCCAGTGGTACCAAAAGAAGAATCCAGTGGTTTCTCAATTCAAATTCAAGAGTTTCATGAGATTTAAGATAAAAAAAACCCCTCCCATAGCTTGTTGAATATTTGGGCGTCTCCACCCAGTCAAGCCGACTACCTCCTCTGAAGTTGGCTGACACCCATATGCTGAATAGGCCGAAACTTCTACCAGTTGTTGCTCGACCAGATTGCTTCATATAACCTCATAAGGTTGAAGATAAAAGGATTGTCCAAGAGATGACAAAGATACAGATTGTTCAGCCATGCTTATTTCCCATTACGACATATCCCTACATCCTTTTCCTTCGAGATAAGCTACTTCTAAAGTGTTACATCCTGTCGAACTCACCATAGTTGTTGATGTAGCACTTCCAGATCTCAAGTGACTTCCATGACTTTCCCAAGATTGGACCATGATGCTTAAAGACTTCCTTGATGATAACCTCCGATCTACGACCCAAGACTCTGAGAAAATTGAGCCCCTCCAGTGGCAAAATCAGAAAGGGGGAAGGATCATTCGTAGGACTCAATGAAGCATGAACATCATCCCTCTCATTATAAAGAAAGATGCACCACCTTGGCCGAGTGAAATTATAGCCCTCACGACCACGATATCATCCATACCAAATCATGTCCATATGTTCATTATTAGAGCAGACACATCCAAAATAGGGGTCAGCACCATCATCATACAAGATAGTCAACAGAATAAAGAAGTGAAAATAGGTCCCGAAAAATCACCACTCCAACCCACCTTAGACTCAGATTAGGTCACACCAGTAAAGATTTTACCAGAGGACATCCTTCACTCCAAAAAAAGGCATGACTACTATTACAGAGTAACACGTGACAGCCCATGTAAGGAAGAAGCTTTCCCCTAATAAACGTCAGAGTAGAAGAAAGTTTCTTGAGAAAGATCAAGTCCCCCTTCATCTCCAGCTCCACCAGTATGAAATTCAAGCCTTAAGAAAGTAATCTCCCTATTTCTTTGGGCCTTGCAAAATTGGGGATCATATTGAGGCCCTAACTTAGAGATTAGATCCGTGCACCAAATCAAAATTATAGTTGATCCTCCAAGTATCCCACCTCAAATGGAAATTTAAAAATGATGACTCAGCTCAAGTTCTTCCAATTGACACCCAAGCTGATGAGGAGCTAAAGACCTAGTTCCTTGAGTTCATGTAACTTTAGCCTTGAGAATAAGGCTGATTTTAAAAGGGCGGGTTTGATAGGACTCCAGCAGGGTTGAGTCCTAATCTACCTAGAAGTAGTCAATAAAGCCCTACTAGATTGTTATAAAGTCACTTCTATCTTATAAAGGAGTATGACTAGGGTTTAGATTAGCCCTTAGGGCTTAGTGGTCGCCGCCCCTTTTATTGGAATGGTAGGCTAGGGTTTCCCCCTGCTTAGGTCGGCTATAGAGCTAACCTAGCCACCACATGTCTCCTCTAAGGTAGGTTGGGTATAGAAGAGGCAAAATGATAATTTTAGTTAGGCAAGCATCCCCTAAGGCTAGGGCTTGGAGCCCTATATAAGCATGTAGTCTCCACCTCTTTTATTAAGCAATTTACAATTTTAATTCAGCCTTATGCCGAGTCTAGGAGGGAGGAACCCCCACAACGTTCCAAGGGTTGATCCTCCTCAAGGATCAAAATCTATATAGCTCCTTCTGGGATTCTATCAAGATTAAAGAATGAACTGTAGTAGTGGAGATTGCGGTAGAATTTGCTAACGATCTTCAAGCAATTGGGGGAATTGCTTTGGACAGCTATGGGGGGCTGATGGATGGCTATGGAAGGACAGTGAGACACAAATAATGCTGCTCTAGTACCAAGTGTTAGAACCCTTGTGGATTCTAAGCTTGGGGTGATCTCTATAGGGGATCGGCCTCCTTGAAACTCTTTAGGGGTTCCTCCCTCCTTAGTTTTCTACTACATAAGCTGAAAGATAATTGATCTATTGATGATGAAAGAGGGGAGAATATAAGGCTATTTATAGGGCTTATAAACCCCAACTCCTAATAGGATTCCTACTTTTGACTCCTACTCCTAACAACTCCTGACAACTCCTACTCCAACTCTAAGAAGCAACCTCCAAACTCATTCTAATCCTATTCTAACTTAACCCCTCCTCAACCAACCCCTCTTTAACTAAGATAAGGGGTGGTTAATTAGGGTAACATTTATCTTATTCTTTCCTCAAAATATCTTCCTCCAAACTAATCCTAACCTAGTCGGCCTCCTCACCTTTTTAATAGGGGTCGGCTAGATAGCATTTATATGAATATTGTTAGGATTTACATGTTTACTCTCTTTAATGAAACTAAATTAGGACTCCCCTAGCTAGAGTCTTAGCACCTCATTGGGAAGGATTGATGATGGCCATCGGCTATGGGAGGAGGTTAAGATAGTAGCTGCTTACCACTGGGGGTCACTCAACCCTACCCTGGCTAGGCTAGTGTACCATTGTTCCTTAGAGGCATTGGCAGATCTTTGCTCTCGCCACGAAGTCTTGGTAAGGCTTCTCACAAGCACCTTCTGCTATTCCCTTATCTTCTTGAACACCTCGCTCCTGTCTTAACGCAACACCACCACTACATGAGGGCGTTGGCTAACCGTCTACGAGATGCGGGGGTGTCGGTCGATCATCTCTCCAAGGACAACATCATCCTATAGGTTCAGCAGGGCAGCCTAAGGAGGAGAGGAGGGCGATAGAGGCCCAGGCTATTGAGCTATCCTCAAGCTAGCTCAGGCCTACCTTTGAGCCTAAGAACTAAAGCAACACCTTGCAGAGGTGCATGGAGAGGTAGACTCCTGGTTGGGCAAGTTGAACTTGAGCTAAACTTGGCCCCCCGCCATGCCGAGGGGGCCAAACCATAGGTAGAGGCACATGATGAGATAGTTATAATTGAGGACATGGTCATCGATAACATCACAGAAAGCTAAAGCAAGATTGAGACCCTCTACTATGAACTAAAGGATGCGCACTGATAGCTGGCAACATTGCTAAGGAGAGTCGGTTGCTCAAGGAATAGTTGTTGAGAGGAGGCCAAGAAGGCCTAGAAGAAGGAGAAGAGCTACATCACTAAGCACGAGAGGAGGGTCGTAGCCTCCTATAAAAGTCTCTTCAAGTTAATTATAAAAATCTCTTCTTATAAATTTTCATTTGAAAATACTAACTTTACATTAAATTAATAAACAAGCCATTTCAAGTAAGTAGATAAAGTCAAGAAAATACTCATAATTTCAAATCTAGTAAATAAGAAAAAGTGTCATCAAATCAAAATCAATACCTTAATGCTTTAAATACCCTTGTGTTACAACCAATCTTTATGCTTTTGAATACTTTTATTTACATTATACTTTGTCTTGAATACTTAATATTGTCCAATAGGTTTTCTTTTTTTCATAAGGTAGGTCCACTAACCTCAATTTTTCATTTCTTAATTGACTTAATTTTCTCTTTTATTTTTTTTATTCATGTTTTTCAACTACTTCCTCAAAACTCATAGGATATGAAATAAATAAGCTAAGTTGAATCATAAATTTTTTTTAGTGATATAAATTTTCTTCGAGAAGTTTCATCTAAGGAATCATTTGAAGAAATTAAATTATTACTAGTTGACGCTAACGATGAACTTAATAAAGTTGGATCTATAACTTAATTTTGTAGATAATGTAGTTATTTTGGAATTTATTTTTTTCACCTTCACTCCCAATTCTATCTTCTCCATTCATCAAACATAATTTTTCATAAATAATAGTTTATCTTCACCAATTGACTAGTGGAAGCTAGTGACCTCAACGGAGGAGGAATCAAAAGTGGACTTAGGTCACATTGACCGAACCACTCTAAACTAAGTGTACATTTTCTTTTATGCTCTTCATTATTATCACTTTATGATTTAACTGATTTTAACTCTTTCCAAGTCAAAGCACACTTTTAAAATTATTTTTATCGAACAAAATTTTTAAACTTAGGTTTTTCACGAAATCACCAATTCATCTCCCCCCCACCTCTTAGTGCCAACTTGATCTTAATAGTTGGTCTCAGAGCCAAGTTCACCCAAGTAAGTTTTAATGGCTTTTTCTAATATTAACGAGGCTCACTCTATCACTCGTCCTCTTGTATTCAATGAGACAGACTACATTTACTAGAAAAAAGAATAAGAATTTTTTTATTTCTATAGATTTTGAGTTTTGGAATATTATTGAAAATGGCTTTTAAAACTTTTCCAATCCAATGAATGATTGGAATGATCTTATAAAGGATTTTTTTTTTTTGAATGCCAAAGCTATGAACGCTTTGTTTTGTGCCTTAGACAAAAATGAATTTCACCATGTTTCTACGTATGATTATGCATATGATATATCACACACACTAGAGGTCACACACGAAGGCATGAATAAAGAGTTAAAAATTAATCTCTTAGTACATAATTATGAACTATTTAAAATGAAGACAAGTGAAACTATTTGTGATATGTACACCTGATTTACTAATGTCATCAATGTTTGAAATCTCTTGATAAATCTTATACTAACCTTGAAGTTATAAACAAAATTTTAAGATCTTTACCTAAATGCTGGGATCCAAAAGTAACTGTCATACAAAAGGTAAATGATTTGAATAATTTTCCTCTCGGAGAACTTATAGGGTTATTGATGACCTACGAAATGACCTGTATAGCCTAGGACGAATAAGAGGAAAACCTTCCAAAGAAAAGGATGGATATTACACTGAGAACAAAAAAGAACTCATTAAGCGAAAGCTCGAGTGATGAAGATAATGACATTGCACTTCTAACAAGAAAACTTAAGAAATTCATGAAAAGAAATAAAAATCATAAGAAGAAAAATGAATCAAAAAATGATACTATAATTTGTTATAAATACAAAAAGGCATGACACTTAAAAAATGAGTGCCCAAAAGATCAAGAGCACAACAAAGATGAAGGGGAAAATTACATTCTAATGGCTCTTAATGATGAGGTATATGACCCACCCAAAGCTTTTTTTTACTTTTAATGAATTACTTAATGATTTTCATGAATTGTTTGATGAGTTTAAAAAGATTAGTAAAAATTATAAATTACTTAAAAAGGATCACGCATTACTTACTAATAAATTTAAAACTTTGCATGAACCAAAAATATCTGTACTCCTTGCTTTAAATGTGAAAAGTTAGATGCAATAAAAAGAGAAAATATATTATTACAAGAAACATTTGAAAATTTTAAAATAGGTAACAATTTCTTTAACATGATCCTTATTAATAAGGGTCATATTCATATAAAGGTAGGAATTGGCTTTGTGAGTAACACTCGATAAAAATTAACTATCTTCGTTAAAGGACCCACATTACATATTTCACCTAGAAACAAATATATTTTTTGTGGTATATTTGGACATTATGACTAAAGATGTTCATTTAAGAAGTATATTCCATACAAATTAGTTTGGGTTTCTAAAGGAACCATGAATAACTCTAATACCGGGGAAGGAAAAAAGAGGAATGTAATTCAAAAAAAAAAGAGAAACTGAAAGTCGAGTTATAGAAAAGAAACAAACTTAGATAGAACTTCTATAAAATCAATAAATAATTCATCACCAAGTTTAAAATTACAAAGGGATACAAAAAGTTCACCATACCAAGGATATTAAATAAGGATATAGAACTATAACAAAAGACTCATCACTCGAGAAAACTTCCAAGGGATACAAAGTTTAAGAGAGAACTCAAAGAGCTTCTACCAATATCATCAGATACTAAAACTCCTTCTAACCCTAAAATAATAAAATAAGTACTAGTGTATGAAACAACCCTTCATGTATGGGGAACTATGAAGTTAAATGTTTTATAGTTGGAAACTACCCCCCTTTAATGCATTGCTTGGTCATGAAGAAAAGCACTTTGAGATAACTTTAACTTTGATTAAGGAATATGCTTATGTTTAAGTGGGCTGGATTAAAGGCTATTAGAGAAACATTGTTAGTTGTAGAGCATATAAAAGGATTATTAAGATTCACATAAGCTAGTTGTAATAAATTAGATACTCCCGTGTCAATCTCCCCTGGTTGAAAAGGACTTGTCCTCAAGTCCTTATTTGAACTATCACTATGAGAATGACTTAAATTAGCTACATTGAATGTTGAGAACACCCTATAATCTTCAGGAAGCCCGATCTCATAAGCATTCTTGCCAATTTTCTAAGCACCTTGAATGGACCATCAGCCTTTGGTTTCAATTTCCCAATTTTGCCTAGTGTAAACCTCTCCTTCTTTAGATGAATCCAGACCAAATCACCCATATTAAACTCTATATACTTTCTATGTTTGTTGGCAGCTTGCTTGTAATTCTCATTTTGCTTATTAATGGTTGTTTTAACACTCTCATGCAACTTCTTTTTCTACTTAGCCCTCTTCTCAGTATCTCCACTAAATTGCTTAGTTATAGAATGAGGGATTAAGATCAAAGGACTAGTAGAATTAGCATCATAAACAACCTCAAAAGGACTCTTACCAATACTATGATGTAGGGAACGATTATAGGTAAACATGATTTGTAGAAGAATGAGATCTCATTGCTTAATATTCTTGCCAACATAGCTTCTAAACAAGTTTCTCAAGCTTCCTTTTGTTGCCTATGTTTGCCCATCAGTTTGTGGATGATGAGAGCTATTAAAATTCAAAGATGTACCTAGCTTCCTCTAAAGAGTTCTCAAAAAATGATAAAAAAAATTTGGAGTCTCGATCAGACACCATAGTTCTTAGAATAACATGCAATCTAAAATCTCTTTGAAGTACAAATCAGCAATATGAGATACATTATTTGATTTATTACAGGAAAAAAAAGAGACATTTTTGAAAATTCATCAACAACAACCATGATAGAATATTTGTTCCTATGAATACCATGCAAAGAAATTTTGAGTCTTGATCAGACACTATAGTTCTTAGAATGTCATGCAATCTAAAATCTCCTTGAAGTACAAATCAGCAATATAAGATGCATTATTTAATTTATTACAAGGAACAAAATGAGACATCTTTGAGAATTCGTCAACAACAACCATGATATATTCTTTGTTCCTTTGAGTTATTGGCAGTCCCAAGATAAAATCAAGACTCATATCCCCCCATGGAGCATTAGGCATTGGCAATGGAGCGTACAAACCTGAATTTTGGCTTCTTATTTTTACCAAATGACACACTCGGCATTGGTTTACAAGTCTCTCTACATCTCTGAACATCTTAGGCCAATAGAAATTTGATTGAACAAGAGCTAGAATCATGTTCCTACCAAAATATCCTCCCAAAACACCACCATGAGCTTCAGCCAGAATTACATGTCTGAAAGAACAAGAGGGAACACACAAGGCATTAGCTCAAAAAAGAAAACCATCAAAGATAGAAAATTACTAAAATGAACATGATTTGCAATTCTACTATATTGAGCTAAAATTCATATCATTCTCATAGAGATCTTTGAATGTCCCAAATCCAAGCACCTTGACTTTCATGGCTATTAATAAAGAATATTTTTTATTCAATGCATCAACAACTATATTTTAAACACTAGATTTGTACTTGATTGTAAAGTTATAAGATTGCAAGAACTCCACCCAAGCTGTATACCTTTTGTTTAGGTTATATTGGTGATTAATAAACTTTAATACCTCATGATCAGAATATAGGACAAATGGCTTAGTAAGAATATACTAACTCCAATGAGATAAAGCTCGATAAATAACATAGAACTCCTTGTCATAGGTATAATATCTCCTTGTATCATTCAACTTCTCACTAAAAAAGGCAATGGGCTTTGCTTCTTTGCTCAAAACAACACCAATTCCCACATTAGAGGCATCATATTTAACCTCAAACACATTATAAAAATTAGGTAGTTCCAAAATAGGAGCTTCAGTCACTTTTCTTTTTAATAGCTCAAAAGTTTCATCAACCTCATTAGTCCACTTGAATTTATCACCTTTCACGTATTTAATGATTGGAGCAACAATCAAGCTGAAACCCTTAATAAATCTTTTGTAAAAGCTTCATCAGCCTCATTAGTCCACTTGAATTTATCACCTTTCAGGTATTCAGTGATTAGAGCAACAATCAAGTTAAAACCCTTGATGAATCTTTTATGAAAGGAAGTTAACCCATGGAAACTTCTCACATCATGTAATGAAGTAGGTGTTGGCTAATTAAGAATAGCTTCTATCTTACTTTGATTCATTATGATTATATTTTTTTAAATAACATATCCCAAATATACCAAACTATGAGTAAAAAATTCACACTTCTTCATATTAGCATAAAGCTTTTGCCACCTCAAAATAAAAAAGATCTTCTTAAGATGATTCATATGCTATTTCTCATTCTTGTTATACACTAATATGTTATCAAAGTAAACTACAACAAAAGTCACAATGCATAGTTTAAATATGTGATTCATAAATCTCATAAAAGTGCTAGGAGCATTAGATAGCCCAAATGGCATGACTAACCATTCATATAAGCCTTCTCTAGTTTTAAATAATGTTTTCCACTCATCTCCAAGTCTTATTCTTATTTGGTGATAATCACTTCTCAAATCAATTTTAGAGAAAATCAAAGCATCATACAATTGATTAATTAAATTATCTAATCTTAGAATAGGAAAATGATAGTCGATTTTGATTTTGTTGATGGCACGACTATCTACACACATTCTCTAAGAATCATCCTTCTTAAGCACCAACAAGGCTAGAACCCCATAAGGACTCATGCTCTCGTGAATCAACCCTTTTTTCACCAACTCACGTACTTGCCTTTGAAGTTCTTTATGTTCCTTGGGGCTCATTCTGTAGGCTACCTTGTTAGGTAGGATAATCCTCGAAATAAGATCAACGTGATATTGAATGTCTCTAAAAGGTGGAAGGTCATGTGGAATCTCTTCTGATACAACGTCTTAAAATTCCTTTATGATTGGTTTCATGTTTGCTGGTGCTCTTTGTGATATTCATTCTCCTCTACTACTACTAGAGCTAAAACATGACCACCCCTTGCTTCATCCTTGCATTCACTATATGATATAAAAGCACTAATTTTCTTCTTTGGTACATTGATTTTAGAAGGTTGTAATTGAGCTAAAATAATCTTTTTTCATTAATCTTAAAAGAATAAGTATGTTTGCAGCTGTTATACAATACCCTTCTATCATAATGTCAAGGTCTATCCAATAGCAAATGACAAGCATCAATAGGAGCAACATCACACCATACTTCATCTTTATAATACTTGTCAATAGAAAATGAAACTAAACATCTTTTGATTACCTTGATATCATTTTCTTTTTATATCCAGCATAACTGGTAAGGATATGGATGAGAGATTGTGTCCAACTTTAGCTTCAACACTATCTCCATAGATACAGCATCCTTAAAGTTGTCACTGTCAATGATCACCAAGCACATTTTGTCATAAGAAGTGCATTTGGTATGAAACACATTCTTTCTCACCCAATTTTCATCGTCAACCACATATCATAATTGTAAGTTATGTTATAATGCAATAGATAAACCATGATTAGCATAAGTAATCTCTTCATCATCATCATCATATTTTAGTTTGTCATTAGCTTCATTTCCTTCTCCATCACTATGTTCTTCAACCAATATGACAACCCTCCTATTCGGACAATCTAAATCAATGTACCTAAAACCATAATATTTGAAGTATTTTTAGCTATTTGGTGTAGAAAGAATAGGTGATTGTTTGCTACCAACTGATCCTTCACCCTTTTCTTGCACCTTCAACACTACTTTGCTTTGGATAGTAGGTTTGGAATATTCCCCTCTTGTATAACCATTTTTCACCCTGTATCGAGAACCATTTTCAAACTTTTGATGCTTCTTTACTTTTAAAGCCATCTTGCTCACACCATTCAAAGACCGATATAGGTGGAGTTGAATCACTTTGGCAATCTCATATTTCGGACTTCCCAAGTATTATATAATGGTTTATTGTTCTAGTTTTACAAGCTTTCCTTTTAATATAAGATTGTCGGACTCTACTATATCATGCTAAGATCTTTTTACTTGAAATCATGGATTTTGATAAAGATTATTGCCTATAATTGTCATGTAAGTATTTTTTTCAACTCTCTTTTCATTTTCTCCAATATCATGATCCTACTCTTCCCCTCACGTTCTCTTTGTTTCTTTATATTTTTCCACCAAAAAGATGCATTCCTTCTGAGCTTAAGTGCCGCAAGCTTTATCTTATTTTTATCCTAGTGGTTCATGAAAGTCGAACATTCTTTCCACCGTATTAAGCAAATCGATAAAGTCATCAACATTGATTTTACCTTCAAACTCTATAATATCCAACTTTGAGTTATATTTATTCTGCCACTCGACTTGGTCTCTACGACTTACCTGAAATCTTCCAAACTCCTTTGGGTAAGGAGGTGTATCATCATCAGAACCAAACATTTAAGCATCATTTTCATGCTGATTATTTCTACTCCAAAGTTCTTCAATAATTTTATTTTTTTTTCTTGTATATTGTGTAGCAATCTTTATAGCTATAACCACAAGGATTCAACATTATCTTCATGGCCACTACCTTCTCCAATTACTTATTTTCCATTCTACCTTACCATGATCTCTAGCCTTTAGCCTAGATACCAAACTCATACCGAGGAAGGAAGAAAGAGGAATGAAATTCGAAAAAAAAAGAGAAACTAATAGTCGAGTTGTAGAAAATAAACAAACTCAATATAGAACTTGCATAAAATCAATAAATAGTTCACTACTAAGTTTAAAATCACAAAGGGATATAGAAAATTCACCACCCCATGGATATTAAACAATAATATAGAAATGTATAAAAGACTCACCACTCAAGGAAACATCTAAGAGATACATAGTTTAAGGGAGAACTCAAAGAGTTTCTACCAATATCATCATATTATAAAACTCCTTCTAATCCTAAAACACTAAAATAAGTACTAGTGTATGAATCAATTTTTTATGCATAAGGAACTATGAAATTAAATGCCTTACAGTTGGAAACTACTCTCCTTTAATGTATTCTTTGGTCATGAAGAAAAGCACCTTGAAACAATTTTAACTTTAACTAAGGAATATACTTATGAGCTATCATATTTGAGTAGGCTAAATTAAAGGCTATTAGACAGACATTGTTGGTTGTAGAGAATACCAAAGGATCAGTAAGATTTACATGAGCTAATTGTAGCAAATTAGGCACTCCCTTGTCAAACTCAATACCAATAGTTAAGATAGGTAGATCTATTTATGAGGGACTCAAAGTTAAATGAGTATCTAAAAAAAAACTCCCTTTCTTATAAACATATTTACAATCAAAAGCTAGGAGTAAAAAGGATAACTTGATTATAGATACTCAAGGCTTATGACCTGAGATCCAACACACTTTTCAAACTTACTAGTTGAAACAACAATAATAAGGAAAGATTATTTGAATCAAAATGATTGAAACTTGATTATCTTTGTTATGATTATAATAAATCTTTTGATTAAAGGTGATTTATAGTTATACAATTGATTTTGATGGTTTTAGTATTATATTTTAATTTTAAACGATGATGCATGACTTTTGTATAGAAAAATAGAGTATGCTAGTACAAAAATAAATTAGAACTAAAGAACTTTAGCTATTTTTAATATGAAACTATCTACATTGCCTTTATTGGATTTTTCGAGAAGTGATTTTGATGATGATGTTGGATTTGTTTCATATGATTCTTTTTACTAATAAGATAATATATTAGTGTCTATGACTTGAGATGTATTGTATATAAAACAACCTTCTTGATTCTCTAAAATATTTATCTAAATAAATCTGGATCCTTTCACTGGATGAATTTTAATAAAAATAAAAAATATACGTAGGAGGTAGGGCTCGGGGGTAGCACCGCTAGATTGGCGATACCACCACCAGAACATTCTGTCAAATGGTGGTAGCACCACCCAAGTTGGCACTACCATTGCTAATGACACAACCCTACCCTATTTAGTTAGGGCCAACGATAGAACCGCTCAAAACTCCCCTCTAAACTACTCTCCTCCACTCTCTAAACCCTCATCATTTCTTTGCTCTAAATTCTTCTCCTCCACTCTCTAAACCCTCCTCTCTTCTCTCTAAACTCCTCTCCCATCTATCCTCTTCTCCTCCCTTCTTCCTATTTCCTTACCCTTCTCACATCCTCCCTCCCTCTTCTTCCTTCTCTCTTTCCTTTAAAGCCCAAGAATACTCATCCCTCCTCCCTCTACAAGGCTAAATATCAAGATTAGATTTTAATCAATTCTCTTGGTGATCAAAAGGGCTAGACTACAAGGGTAACCCCTAAATCCTCCTTCTATTTCTCAAGTTTTATTTGATTGTTGTGCTTATTTATTGAACTACATATTGTAGTATTCATGATGCCTAGAAGATCCTCAAGCGACAAAGGAAAGATGAGAATAAATCAAACCTAAGATACCATTATTTTTTACTCCCATGAACATGCCCTTCAATTTTTAAACTTCGAATCTAGGAACGTCCACAAAGGAAAACATGTAGATCTAGAAAACTTAGGTAATTTGGAAACAATTCAATGGTTTGCTAACTTAGATGTATTTCCAATTCTTCAAATTAGTGAACCTATTTATTATAGACTTGTTCAATTATTTTACAATAACTTGCATGTAGATGAACATGATAGGGTGTTCACTTATCTCTTGGGGCATCACATACTTATTATGGATACCGTAATTTGTAATCTTATAGAAATTCTTTAAAAAAGAATATTTTGCTATTTTGGAGGATAATGAGACTGAATTAGTTGGGGTTACATACTCTAGGCTTTAGATACTATTTTTGAAAATCTTAATCTATCCGTTGTTCCAAAAAGTTGTGTGCATATGTTACTTTTAAACACAATTATTTCATCGCATCATGATTATAATTCTTCTTCCCAAACAACACTATCATGATGAAGTTAGTTAAATGGAATTAAGTACAATGTATTGGATTATGGTAGGACATGATAACTATTTTGAATATTTGATACATCAAAACATGATTGATTTGTACAACAAAGATATGATGCTTCCATATGGTGGCCTCATCACTAGACTACTACTAGCACATGACATAGTCATCCCACCAAATGAAGAAATTATGAAATTAGATAGATTCAATATCAACAACAAAAACCTATTAAGAAGATTGAGATGCATTGTAGTGAATAGATTTTGGACTAGATTACTTAGGAGAACTAATCCTCCCCCACCTCAGCCTGAATCAGAAACACCTATACATAGGGACAGTCCTTCTCCTCTTACTAATCCTTTTGAGGCAAGACCTCTAGCAGCTTCAGCACCTTCATCATCTTTTGATTCTATAGCAGCCTAACTGGATCATATTGAGCTTCATTAGAACCAAATTTTGATTGAGATAGTAGATTCATCAATGTCCTGATACTTTCAATGCACATATTCATCAGTGTCTTGACACTTTTGATGCACATTTTCATACTCTATTTAGGTATTTTGGATTACTAGCACCTGAATAGCTTATATGTTTCTCTCTTTATTGATAACAATGAGGGAGAAGTCGATGGTTCTTTAATGTGTTGTACTCCTTATCTTGCACTCTTTGATGTATTCTTTGACATTATGTTCTTTTCAATATTATAATGCACTTCTTGATGATATTATGATGCATGTAACACTCTATGATTGTATAAGAAGAGAATTAGGCATGTTAAATCTTCCTAATGTATTAATTCCTCTTATACATTTTTTAGATTTCTCAGATTTTATAAATTGAGTTTTCTTTTTCGTTCAAGATCATTTTCTATCATTCCTTCTCTTGCGATTTACAAAAAAAGAAATTTGATTCATGGACTTTTGGTATGCACAACTTGATCTTGTATTTGATCATTTCCTATGAATCCTTTCTCATTCTATTTACGAAAGTAGAGCCTTGATTCATGGAATTTCAGAAGTTATGACTTAATTCTTTCGTTATGTGATGAATGAATTTCTCCCTTCTTCTTCTTCTTCTTCTTTTTTACAAAAGAAAGAAAGAAACTTGCTAGTATCTAAAAATAAAATAAAATTAATAAAATTGCTAGCTTGCACATCTCAAGAAGTAAAAAATTTGCTTAACTTCACATCTCAAAAACTTGTTAGTGTGTATGTTCTAAAAGTAATGTAAAACTTACCAAAAATACTAGATTACATTGTTCAAATATTTATTGAACATTTCTTCTTTTTGTTGATGACAAAGGAGGAGAAGTAATGATGATGTAAACTAATGCTTGATATTTTGATATACTTTAATGTTTTGAGAATCTGATGATTTGAAATTATGCATGTTATAACAAATTTGATTATTTGATGCATATAATACTCATGATTTTACTATGATAATGCTTATGTTGTATACATATATGACTTGAATGCTATGATTTGATATTGCTATGACTTCGAATGCAAAGAAATTATGATTAGAAGGTTATCATTCTATGAATTTAACTTTATTTTTAATATGGGATATAGATAGGGGGAGTTGAGTTTAAACTTCATCATCCCCTATCAGTTCTCCACATCATTGTCCAACGATAACTTCTCACTAATGTGCCGGAGTTCCACAAACCTCTTGCTTCCTCAGCATGGTCACCAGGGTTGGTGCGTACATAGAGCCGATCTAGTCGGTGCCCATTTACTCTGCTGCACACAATCTCTACCGAGGGCTGCTCCTCCTCTATGAATGCGAGACCCACCACCACTCTCCTTCTCCTGTGGGATGCCCTTACTATGCCCGACTGCGTGGCCCTGCCTCGACAACTGCGGCCTCTGCATTCGCGGTCTCTCCTGGTCGTCCGTCGAGACCTCCTAGTCTTGATCTTCAAGTCTGACGCCTCTATACTCGCTTTCGTTGTCCAATGACAGCTTCTGCTCCACCCACTACTGCACTTACCCTATGCCACACCAACTTCTGCTCCACCCACTACAAACTCTTTTCATTACATCGGTCCAAGATCGACTCCTTGACATAAGCTTGATCTTGTAGGGGCATGATAGCTTATTGGATTTAGAAATGATAATATATATGATTTAGATATGATTTTCTCAATTAAATGAGAAAATCTCAGACATTAGTTGAGGAAAATCCTCCTCTTTACCCATATAAATAGATGAAGAATAAAAGAATTTAATTGAGATTTTTATTATTACTTTCTATTTCAATAAAAAATATTAAAAAAATACTTTTTTTAGGATTTTTGGGTGCCACTGGCTGCTAGCGGTAGTAGCGCCAGTCAACGGTAGTACCACCTTTCCCGGGCAGTGGTACCGCTAGAGCCCAGAATCTCGGGCTCTTTTCGATAGTGGTACCGCTTATACTCTGAAATCTCGATGTGATTTTTTAGTTCTAATTTTTGAAGTCAATTGGAGCCTATAAATATTTCAAGTATTTTTGCTTGGAACAACAACATAGTTGAATGAAAATTTGTGAAAACTCTATTGTAATTCCTTGAGATTTCGCCTCCTCTTTGTTATGATTTTTGTTTAAGAGAGGGTTGGAAACAAAATATAAAGGTTATCTCCTAAACCTCTGAAAAGGATAATATAGCAGTAAAATGGTGGTTGATCTTCACTCGTTGAAAGAAGATCAATAGTGGAAGCCAATAATCTTGACAGAGGAATAATCGGAAGTAGATAAAGCCAATAAACTGCTTTTAACACTTTTCAAGTCAAAGCACATTTTCAATATCGTTTTCATCGAATAACATTTTAAAATTGAGATTTTTTTTTATGAAAGTACTAATTTATCCTCGTCGACTTTTAGTACCAATTCGATCCTGACAAAACATAAGATAATTACTACAGTACCGAGGCTCAGTTTGTCAATATCTTCACAAGGGTGTGATGAAAAAAAAATTTAAAAGATAATTTTAAATTATAATTGTTTGAATTAAGGAGTTATGTTAGAATAATTAAAATAGTTAAAATTAGATAAAATAAAAATAAATTTGAGATTTAGATAAATACATGATAATAAAATTTATTAAAATATTTAATTTTTTTATTATTTTAAAATATTTATATTTTATTTTTTAAACAATATAAATTGATGATCTTGAAAAGCCAATGTACCTTTTATAATTCGAGTTGTCAGCAACATTTAATGCACATAATATTTTGCTTTCCGATATGTTCAGCTATGACTTGGCATTTCTGCAGTGATTTGATGAAAAGAGCACCCCATTGTTTATTGATTTGAGATTAAATAACTCTCAGTGTCAACTTTGATGAGTTCACAGTCCACTTACTCGCAGAAACAAAGCACAATCGTCTTTTAAGGCTACGCGCCTTGTGTTCTTGAGAGCATATTTAATGTCAACTGGCGATTTCTTGTGGTTCTTCCATATTACATTATTGTCGCTGCTCTTTCCCGAAGCATCTGCACGGAAGAAAGGAGGAGAAAGAGAAATAGCAGATTACTCATCGTTCACAATTAAGTGTTTTCTTCGAAGGCTCAGATTGATTCCATTTATTTCAACAACCAGCAAGAGCCACTTGAGATTGAGAGAGAGCGAGACGGGAGAGAGAGAATAACTTCAAAACGGCGGATCCACTCCGAACACCGCATCTCCTGTTGCGATTTGTTCGGAGTGATGAAACCATCTGCTCGTGCAGTTCTCCACTGCGAACACAAGATCTTCTGCGACATACTGATTTCTGTTTGCCCGTGCAGAGTGCTTCACTTGGTTTGTTTGATTCTTCGTCGCGTGTTGTATATGTGGTACAGTTGGCCGTCAACCTGCAGCCACGGCGGTGCCGGTCCTAACGTGGACCTTGTGGGACTTGGGAGGGCTGGTGGGGGAGCCAACCTGGTTGGAGTCCTTCCTGGAGGAAGCCTTGAGAGAGAGCTTCCATTTCTTCTCCTTGCCCTCGTCCATCTCGATCTGCTCCTGCCGGCACTCCTCGCTGCAGAACGGCATATCCCCTCTGCACATCAACTCATCCATCAACGGAACGAACTTGCAAAACTTAGAGAAGAAGAAGCAGCAGTAGCAGAAGGGCGAACCTGTACATGAAGATGTCGCGGTTGCGGGGGAGGGGTTTGCGGCAGAGGTTGCAAGAATCCAAGAAGTGGTGCGGCTCGTCGTCGTCGAGGCCGCCGCAGAAGAATCTGGCCTTGGGCGGCGGAGATGCCACCGCGGCTTCCATAAAATTATGAGGAGGAGGGCATCCAGCCTCGAGATCAGAAGAGGAGTAAAAGGACTTCCTGAGTGCAGCAGGCCTTGTGAGAGGTCTTCCTCTCTTCTTCTCGTTATACCGGTGTGTGTTCCTAACCTCGTCTCTTGATGGTGTAGGGAGTGTGTGGGGAGGGGGTGAGGGTGATGGAGCGAGTGGGGTTATTATAGAGAGAGAGAGAGAGAGAGAGAGAGAGAGAGAGAGGGAGAGCGGTGACGGGGGCACATCAATTAATACAACTGCTAATCGACAAGAGCGGTGACGGGGAGATGGGAAGAAGAGGTGGCCTTCAAACCGAGGCTTGGTTCCGGGAATCCCTGCGAACCCATTGGACAGGGCGCTGGAGCTTCTCGTGTGCTGCATGCATCCTGGTTTGGGTTTCATGTTCTCTCCCGAAAAGGCATCACTTGATCCGCGCAGAATTACCATCTTATCACTGCCCGTGCTTTCATCAATGATGCATCGCATCGCTACAATTATTAAGCATAAACTTGATGCATCATCGTCGGATTTCAGGTTTCAGAATTGGCCTCTTCGGGTTTGATTCACCGTCCCTGAAGCTACTAGCCTTCGTTGCCCGGGACAACTTCGGGGGCAATAATAAGTGACGGGTGGTACCGTACCCTCCCTCCATGGAGAGTCTTATTCCATGTCGAAGCAGCTCGCAAACACAGTGCCCCAGTCGTCGACCCAGCTGGAGGAGTCTAAATAAATGCGGCCAGATCACGGTGACCTGGTTCAACTGCACAACCCGCCCTCGTGACGTCACCGTCGCCGCGCCGGGTTTGTCGATTGCATTGCTGCCCCTTTCTGTTGGTATTCTGCTTTCTCTCGCACTCGTGGGACCCGCGTGCCCCCTCTGATAGCGGTACATGGCCCCCGCGTCATAACGCCGAAGGTTTTATTATTATTATTTTTTCTCTCTGGAGACAGAGAGAGAGAGAGAGAGAGAGGGGACTTCCTCAGCGGCCACAGCTGACACATTCACGTGCAATAGCCTGTCGGCACGCGCGCAGCAAACATGCATTCGGTGCAAGCCCCCCTCTCTCCCTTATCATTCTTAAATCCTATGCTGCACTTTCACCGGCCGGCACACACCAAGCACATATTGGGATAGTTAAAATAAGAAGAAAGAATAGCATAGCGGGTTCCAAGGTGTAAAGGTCCGGCCGTCCTCCCCTGCCATGGCTTGCCCTCCCCCTTAAAGTCGAGGCTTTCGATGTCTGGAGCCTTAATCTAAGGTCCTTCCAGGGAATCAGAATCCGGAGGGGGCGTAGGCAGACGCAGTTCCATGGTTTCCGTGGGGGAGAGCACATGGTTTTCGCATTGGGAGCAGGTCATCCTTGTCACGGCCTCGTAGACTCCGTGTCAGAGGAGTCCAGGGAGCCGATGAGTTAGCTTGTCCCCTTGTGTGCATGATTTTGATGTACACGTGTTACTCCTGTCGTCTACGCACTGCATGTGCTGTTTGCCACACAGCATCCGGAGCGGGCGTACCACCGCCCGTCGTGTGTATGTCGCTCGCTCGCTTGTCTTGTTCGAGACAGGGAAACAGGGGGTTTCCCGTTGGTCACCGTCGTGGGTCTCGTACTACGTTGTCGTTTTCGCCGGGACGCGAGCGAGCCGCGGTGCGCTTCCGGCTTTTTAATCCCCTGACTCGTCCGAGGCCGAAGAACAGGGGTTTGCTCCAATCGGACGAGAACAGCAGGCACCACCCTCAAGAAATATACCCTAGAGCAGGGTTTCACAATTTGATGTATAAACATAAATATTTATTTGTCTTACATTCGAACACATATTCGTTTTTTTTGGTGACACAATCACGGGATTGCAACTCGACAGCCGCGCACGTGCTGTTCCCCCTGCTTCCATCATGTCTAAATACAACCCATCTCGATACAGCTCGCTCCCTGCCATGGGAGAAGAAGTGACGTGGGAAAGGCGAGTCCTGCTGCAGTGGGATGCTTTCGCCTTCGTTCACTGCGGTCCTCATGATTCGCGTCACTTTTATTGGTGCCGTGATAAAGCAACCAAGATTGTCTCGCAGTCTCAAAGATTCTGTCGAGGACGCGTGTTGATCCACCGAGACACCACGGCGTCTCCCCTCTAGTTAATTATTAATGGCTGTCAAGGGATCCTAAACCCTCTCTCCGGTGCGTGCGTCATTGCTATTATCCATCCATCGTGGTGCTCTTCATTCGTTACCCACTCATGGCGTTTATATATATATATATATGAATTTGAAAAAAAAATATCTATCTCCACTTTACCTTCCACTGTCGTTACCTCAACCATCGTCGTCTCTTCTATCTCCTCTCTTCCCACATTTCTTCCCTCACCTCCTCCCCTAACCATCCATCCTTGTCACAGTGGGAGCAAGCATGTAGAGTGGACACAGTTAGTGAGGGTGCTAGCAACGGAGGCTGACTCTGTATAGCGCGTCGCATAGGCAACAGTCTTATCTCCCACCTTAGCAATATTATTTCCACAAAGACACGGGTTGATACCTCCGTTGCCTGCCTCCACTCTAGTTGTCTGCTCCCACTGTGATACGGAAGGGCAAGCAATAAGGAAGGAGAAGAGGGAAAGGAGGCAACACTTGATGAGGGAGGGGGGATGATTAGACGACGAGGGAGGAGAAGCAGAAGGGGAAGGGGAAGGGGAAGGGGAAGGGGAAGGCAGGAGGCGACGAACGACAACACTTGTGGTGGGAGCAGAAGTGGCGACAGTGACGGAGTCAACCGATGAAGGCCAAAACTTATTCTCATCAAATCAATAATAAAAAAATCATGTAAACACCAAATTGAGAGACGCCATTCCATAAAGCCCAATATTGATGATTCTTCTGTGGTAAAAATGCTCATTTATCAAAATTTAACTAACCCAGCCTTGGACCTCCATAATCACTATAGATTGAATCCAGCTTCGAACACATTTTATTTCTGGTCTTGAGCAACCATAATCCAAGGCAATTTTGAGTCATTCGTCAACATGTCAATTTTGAAAATGAAGAAAATTAAAATTAAGTTTTCAGAAAAATAGAGGGCCGATGTGCATTTCAAAAATATATAATCCTAGCCATCGATCTCCTGGACACAAAAAAACATTCTCTCGTAGTAGATATACCAACAAAGAATAAAAACTCAAAAAGGTAGATAGACGGTTAGATAAACGTTTCCAAGGAAAAACACACATAAACCCTTGGAAATCACAAGAAGCTTCCAAATCCGTATCTATTCTCTGGAATCCAATCTGGACGAATCTGTATCCATTCTACAGATCCAGCATGATGACTTTATACAAAAAAAAAAAAAGGTCATGAACCGAACTCGTTGATCGTTGCCCTTTTAGATCTGATTTCATATCCATATATATTTATAGGAGTGTTAGGATCAATCCATCTCAAAAGGTCTTAGAAATGGCATTACCAAGCATGCAATTGATCAAACCATGATTCCATTGATCATTTAAAATTACTTCAGAAACAAATGGATGTTCATCACACATGTTCATGTTAATAGATATAGGTTTTAACATAAGCTGAGTATCGAAAAGTCATTTGTCCCATAAAAGCCTAACACAGGAGCTATATATCCTAGGACCTCAAGGATTCCATCGCTTTGACCAAAAAATTAAAAGCCACCAAGACCAACTCATGTGTCCAGTAAAAGTGAAGTTCCAAGAATGAACATTACCATATAACACGTATCCAAATATTATTTGATTTATTTAAATATAATAAAATTATTTTGGTTCGAAGGGCATATTTAAGATAATCAATATTATGAATACTCAACTCCCCATCACTTTCAGAAGGTACATGTTGAAGGCAAGAAACAAGGTGGTGGTTGTTAACTCAAACAAAGATATGGAGTCCATAAAGATCTCATCATTCTTTTGCTGGTACTTCTTGTACCTCAGAAAAGTAATCATGCCTGAAAAATTATAGAGAACAATAAATTTCCACACTCGGAACAACAGTGAGCACAACCATGATCGAAAATGATAAGAATTGCAATGGCATGACACGGTAGAATGTCAGAGAAATAGTAGTTCAAAGACAAATATCATAGAGCTGCATTAAGGATATCAAGAGACAGGAGGCATGCAGTGAAAACAAATTTTGGAAACCAGATATTAGCAAGTACAAAAGCTGAAACCAGATTTTAGCATACCGAGTTTTGCGAGCCAGTTGATATATGCCTGTCCCAGCCATCACGACATTGACACTGAAAAGGTTCCAGTTCTTCTGTAATATCACAAACAAATAATCAGAGAATAGAATCAGTGGCAAATGCTGGAGAATGTCATTTGAATTCCGAGGATATGAGGGGAAAAAACTTGCCTATAGCATGCTTCGAGCACCTTGTTTGCCATTGTAAATAACATTCCTATTAGCTTAATTTTCATATCTGCTTCTACATTTAACTAACAAGAAAGACTTTCCCGGCATACAATGGACTAGCTTAACAAAGATGCCTAAGATTTGCAAGAATGATTTTTTTGTTTCCATGTAAAATTTTCAGAAAAAGCTAAAAGAATACACGACAATGACCATAACCATTTATCTACAATTTCACTGGTTTCAAATATGAAACCAATATAATTGTTAAATTAACACTGAAAAGGTTCCAGTCCTGTGATATATTACAAAGTATCAGGGAATAGAATCGGTGATAAATATGGAGAACATTTGCATTTCCACCATATGAAGGAACAAAACTTGCTAACTTTATAATCCAGGCACCGAATTTACCGTTGTAAATAGCATTTCTATTGGCTGAAGTTTAATAGGTTGACAGACACAGTAATGTAAATTATTACTGGAGTGGACTAAGTAAAAGATTGTATCTACTTTTACATTTGGCTAAAAGAAAGACTTTGCGAGCAGCAAATCATGAATGTGCTTCACATGGATGCCAAGGATTTTCACGAGCGGCTTTCCCACATTGTAAAATTTTCAGAAAGAAACTAAAAGAATACATGACAATGACCATAACCATTTAGCATTCAAGGCAGAATTTAGCAATTTCATTGGTTTCATATGTCTCACAAGCTATATGGACAAGTTAATTTTTGGACTAGACGGGCTTCGACGCATCAGACCATGTATTCTATACATATAATGCATCACTTATGCTTTTTAATGAAAGAACAGCATTTTTCATCTGCATAAAAGGGCCTAAATAAATTATTTGGCCAGATCTCATTGGTCTCAATGTCTTAATTTGTCTCTTCCTATACAACTCTTCACCTTTTCTCCTCTCTTAAATTGTTATTTATTATAATCCTCAACACTCTTCTGTTAGCCTCAGATCATCCAATTCTGCAAAAAGTGAACATAGGTCAAACATGACACATCACTATAGGCTTACAATGATAGGAAATGATCAATTCAGCTCAAGCCTAAGTTGGGCCAAGCCCGAGCTCAATTTGAGTTGGACTTGCATTAAGACTTCTAATCTAGGAATCTCCTGCATGGGACTAGGACTCCGATTGAGAGTCCTCTACTTAGGAGTCTTCCGGCTACAAAAGTAAATGTAATCGGCAGCCCTAGGGAGAGAATAAATGAGCAAGGAAACAGCATGAAAGCAGCCTCCAGAGGCAGAACTTGTAGACTCAAGAAGTTTAAGCTATTGCTCAAGAAATCTAAGCTTGTTTCTCAAGAAATCTCTTCATAATTGTATGCGATTAGGTATTCCATTTTCAAGAAGGAACCTAAATCGTTTTTCTCCTTGACATTTCTCTTCTTCCAGTGTCCCTATCAATCCTCTCACAATGCATAAATCTGTTCGGAGGAAGGATTCGATCACTGAAGCCTTCTCCCAAATAGATCGAGTGATATCAGAGAGACGATCCTCCCCTGTGGATGGTTATCACCAAGAAAGGATATAAAAGTTTAGGTGAAGAACTTTAGGAATTGGAAATTTAATACCGTTCATTAACAAAAAGAGATAATGTCACAATCGTAGAAAGTACTGTACTCCGGTAGCATCGTTGGGCTTTGGTACTCAAGTCACATCGCTCGTGCGAAAGATGGAGAACCTGATGGGTTGGATCTGAACCCAAGCCAACACGATAGCGGAAGACAATAGAGATAAGCATGTCGCAACAAAGAAGAAGCCATCTTCATCGAATACCAAAACTGATTTGCCAAAGATGCATCGTGATGACAATGATATCGTCGAAACCAGTGGCAAAGGCAAGGTTCTGACCTTTCTAAATGAGGCCTGGATTGACATCCCTACCTACAATGACTCCATCAACCCAGAGACAATAGACACATGGCTCGATCAACTCCATAACTACTTTACCTTATACAGGTATAATTGTTAAGACAATCATGCTTTTACAACTCAAGTTGACAAGTCATGCTCAAGCATGGTGGAACACCTACCTACAAGCCTACGATGATGAAGGGATGACATGGGCAATTTGAAAGACTCAACCAACAAGAATTCAGCCCGATGGACTACATCAAAGATCGGTAGAAAAAAGACACAATTTACGCCAAGGACGAGCCCACTTTATGTAAGACTAATCCATCGAGTTTTAATGACTAATGGTGGTACTCAAAATCCCCCTCAATAGACACTCGATATTAATGAAGTTTACCATTGGTTTGCACATCGAAATAAGCACCAAATTGAGCCTTTTCAAGGTTCATGACATCTCAAGCACTTGTCAGACAACCATGGAGACCGAAAGAAAGAACGAAATCCTTACTAAGAGTACTGCAGGGAAGGCTAATGACGGCTAAAGTAACCTCTTCTACAATCACTATTAAATTTTAAGACATATAAGGGAGAATTGTTGGAAGGTTCACCTGAAACTTCTTCCCAAAAAAGTAAAAGAACGACCAAGGTAAATGAATAGTGGTTGCAACCATCGATGATGATCCTACTGAATTTGCATCCGTTGATCGTGCGAAAAATCCAAGTATTCTTGATGGCAAGGCCGAAGGTTATAGATCGAGTCGATTCACTAGTGGTTTGAGAAGAACTCTTCATAATAAAAATTCAAGTGAAGCAAGAAATCGTTGATGTCATCATCGACACCAACAATCAAAAGAGCCTCAGCTCAGCAAACTTCATCCAAAAGCTAGGCCTACAAACTACACCTAATTAGAACCCTATCCACTAGGTTAGATCTAAAAAAATATAGAGGTGAGGATAGATCAACAGTGCAAATTTCTCTTTGCCATCAACAAATACATCGAAGATGTTTGTGCGAAGTGATGCCCCTTGGCATCACTTTATGTAATCTTTGGAAGTCCATACCTTTGGGACCGAGATGCTATCTGCTACCACTGACCCTAGCAATATGAGTTCCTGATGGATCGCAAAAGGTTCAGCGTCAAGCAAGAAAAGTGCGGACATGCAGTCGATCTCATGATAGCCAAATCAAGCAAAGGATGGTGAACAAGCATCAAAGTTTGTGCTAATGCTCAACTGAACAGTTGCAAGAATTAGCAAGAAAGAGAATGATGGTAAGTTACAGGCGGATCACTTCATCAAAAACAGTGAGCCACCTCTATGGCAATAAGTAAAGCTCGAAATATAACTCATCTCTAATCAAGGTTCATCGTACCAGTTTATACTGACCTATCGAGTTTATCTTGATACGGTACGATACCCGATATCGAACGGTATGTATAGTGCGTACCACTTGGTATATTATAATATAAATAATATTTTATAATAGAATAAAATATAATATTAATATATTATATTATATTATATTATAGTGGCTAAGCTAATTGAGAACGATATCATCAAACTAAGTTGTTCCTCTTATGGATCACCAGTGGTGATGGTGCTGAAGAACGGAGGATGGTGCATGTGCATCGACTACCATGCCTTGAACTATATCACAATGAAAAAATGATATCCCCTACCTTAGATAAAAGGGTCCTAGACATACCCTAGAAAGAAAAATGTACAACTCAGATACATACCCTAAAAGACCCTTTTATAATCCTAAATCCTTGGATCCACAAAAACCCTACAAAAAATAAAGTAAATGTGATGGATCTAGTTCCATCAAGCAATGGAACCAAAAATTTCTGATGTTTCAAAGTTTTTTTGTTTCCATTTCTGAGCCTTTTCAATTCTGAAAGTTATGTTTCTACACCTTTTCTTTTCTGAAAGTACCGTTTGTAAGCCTTTTCATTTCTAAAAGTTCTGATTCTAAGCTTTTTCATTTCTAAAAGTTCTGATTCTAAGCCTTTTCATTTCTAAAAGTTCTGTTTCTATGCCTCTTCATTTCTGGAAGTTCTTACTGTAATATGGAAGAACTAAGCAAACTTGGATATGTAATAGGTAATCTTTCTTATATAATTTAAAGCAATTGTACTGCCTGAACCACCCAATAAATTCATGCAAAATGGGCCAATGGACTTATATAAAACATGCAGCTATTAAAACATGTATCAGAAAGGAACTTTAAAAATAAGCTTACTATGTTTTCAGACTAAAGTAAAGGACATAACACACAAGACTTAAATGCTGAAGACTCCTTAGAACACCAGCGAGCTGCTTAACAACCAGAGTATGGTTTCTGCTTGTCGATGCCTTTACAACTTAAGGAGGATAATTATAGAGTTTACAGAAGCCTCGAGACAGTTACATATACTTTCTGGACCAGGACAGCTGTCATCCTTGCTTTGATGAGCTAGTTATTCGTTTGCATCGACAGAGTTGGTATCTTGTCTTCAAGCATCAACCGAATTAATTTTTGTCTTGCATTGACAGTGCTATACAAGTGGTAGTTTCCATAATTACACATGGCTTTCATCCGTCATCTTGGCATCCATCAACTGTTGAGCCAGAGCTTGTAACTTATGGTATTGATCGAGATTTTCTACTTCCAAATATTTTTCATTATTTTCTTCCTCATTGGCTATATTGTCTTCTTCATTATTTTCATCATTATTTACCTCGCTTCCCCATTCCTAAGGGGGTACCGTCCCAGAATATCTCTCAACGCATTTGCAATTTAGTTTCAAACACAATTTTCTGATTAAGTGGTGAATTAGTCAAGTGATAGAACATCGGTTTAAAAAATTTTCGCTCAAAGAAAAATCATTTCTTGGAACAAGTTAAGAGTAACTAAGTTAAAGAGTGATAGTAAAGAAAAACTGAATGATGATGCTCATGCTTTTCTTAGAACTAGTTAAGAGCAATCAAATTAAAAAGCAATAGTAAAGAAAGGCAAGAGTAGAGATGCTCATAGATTTTTATAATAGTTCGGTCCGTCTGACCTATGTCCACTCTCGATCCCTCTTCACTCGAGGTCAACCGGTGTCCACTAACGATCTTCTTTCAAGAGTGAAGATCAACAACCCCTTACACATATTTCTAGGAGAACAACCTTTACAAATCTCCTTTTCTTAAGCTTAGGAGATAACCCTTATAACTCTTTTTCAGCCCTTCCCTTAAACACAATTCACTCTTACACAAGAGGAAGGGAACTCTCATAAATTCACTATAATTTCCATAAATTTTTCCCTTTTTTTTCTTCCTTTTTCTTACTTTACCAGGCAAGAATACTTAGGGTATTTATAGACCCCAATTGGCTTCAAAAATTGGAGCTAAAAAATTAAACATCACGAGATTTCAGGGTACGGGCGGTATACCGCTAGCACTGGCAGTACTACCGTCGAATAGAGCCCAGGATTCTGGGCGTCGACACTAAGATTGGTGGTACTACTGCCACTTGGGCAGTACTACTATCGACTACTAGTGGTACCACCACCCAGGTAACCCGGAAACAATACTTTTCAGCAAGGTTTGCTGTATTGGTCCTTATCGACATATCGATATCTAATCGGTATGATACGATACCCGGTATCGAGCAATACGCACAATGCATACCGCTTGATACATTAAAATTTAATATAATATTATATAATATAATATTAAATATAATATATATATAATAAAAAAATGAGGCGTTGCCTCATCATCACTAGGAAGACTAGGTGACGCCTTGTCTTCCAGCGTGAGAATGAGGCATTGCCTTGTCCCTGCGCGGAAAGATGAGGTAGTGCCTCACCCTTATCCCCGTGCGAGAAATCAAGTTGCCGCCTCGTCTCTCCCAAAAGGTGAGGCAACACCTCATTTTTTTTAATTTTTAATATATATAATTTATTTCGCCCGGTATAGGGTGGTTTGCATACGGGTACCCTATCCGCTTGGTACATACCGCCCGTACTGGGTGGTACAGGGTGACATGGCAAACCTTACTTTTTAGTATTGTTCGTACCTAAGTTATACCTTATGTTGACCTCCTTCCGGGTCAACGAAATGAGCTCTACCATGAGCTCATATAAAACCCAAATTGAACTCGGTTGGCTCCTAATTGAGTTAGTAGGATTTCTCCATAACTAACTCTAATTAAAACACTAACTATGACATTTAAAGACAAACACAATTATAACTGATCTTCGTTGTCTGACACGTCAATCGATCCTTCCGACGAAATTCCTGCATCCTTCCGATGAACTCCCGACAAGTGCCCGATCACCTTCCGGCGAACTCCCAGCGAGCTCTCGCTACATCGTTTGAAGCTTCGGCCTATCCCTAAATCTTCCGGCCCGATGCCCGATCTTGACTCCAGCCCAATGTTCGATTCTTTTTTAATTATTTTTGCCTTTTCATAGTCGTAGTTAGTCCTGCATCACTTATCTCCAATACATAGGTTAGATCGTAAATCTATCAATTAATTTAATCATCAAAATTTGAGATTCAACAATCTCCCCCCTTTTTGATGATGACAACCAATTGATGACGGAGTTAACCTTAACTCCCTCTATCTATATATCGCATTTGAAATAGAGCAAACTTAAATTTAAAAAAAACAATCACCTTTGAATTCAAGGTAGCATTTTTTACCATTGTGCAACATGTCATTTTACACATTATACATCCTCATAGTTTTAAATTATAACATGCACAATTTTAAAATATTTCAACATTACTTCATGCATGATACTAATAACAAGTCAACATTACTTTAAGCATTGTATGCATGAAACTAAAACATTGAAACCTTTAACCATTTAACCACTCGTTACCACGATACTAAGATTAACATTATTTTGGGCATACCATTCATGGAACCAAAGCATTAGAAAATTTTCAAACATTCATCATCCGTCATCATAACATTTTTCTCACTTCATCATCAACAAAAAAGAGAAATATTCAACACATGTGAATTTTCAATTATTTTTTATAGGCATAGCATACATGATAAAAATTTTAATCTGAACATTTATCATATGACATCAAAATGTCATTTCTCCCCTTTTGCAATCAACAAAAAGGAGAAATATTCAACACATATTAAACCATATAAGCTAGCAAGTTTCTTTCTCCCCGTTTGTAAAAATAAGAAGAAGAGGAAGGGAGAAATTTTTTTTATCACATAAAAAGTCAAATCACAAGTACCACATCAAATTTCTTTCTCCTCCTTTGTTAAAAAATAGAAGAAGAAGAAGAAGAAGAAGAAGAAGTAAGAAGTCAAGTATACCTCCAAGAATCAAAGATCAAAGATCAAATGGGAGGATTCATTTGAAATCATCACATGAAGGATCGAGTATACCCAAAAATCCAAGAATCAAAGTTCTTCTTTTGTAAGTTTCAAGAGAAAGCAAAGATGTAAAATCATCTCGGAAGAGAGCTCAATTTGTAAAAACTAAGAAATCCAAAAAATAATTATAAGAGAAACTCATGTATTCGAAAGATTTGAAATCATCTCATATAAATTTTAAGAAGAACCTCAATTTTCAAAGTCTGAAAAATCCAAAAAATATGAGCAACTCATGTATTTGGAAGATTTAACATATCTGATTTTCTTCTAATCAAATTGTTCCTCATTCAATGTCTTTGTTGCAAGATAGTAATTTTATCTCCCCCTTTATTATTGTCAAAAAAATATGATGGCACATTTTTTTTTCATTAATGCTCTAACCATAAATGCAAAGGGATTGTATAATGAAAGTCATGTCATGAATAATATCAAGAGATATCAATTTGGTGATAGGGTATACAATTCATGAATATAAGAAATAAATCATAATATGAAGGATATTAATATCAAATCGTAAATATCAAAAGACATGATTGAATTTGACAAATCTCCTTTTAGATAACAAAAGAAATCTTATGAGATCAAATAGTAAACGATCTTAATTCATACAAGATAAATGTTAAAAATATGATTTATTTAGATAGTTCTTCTTAATAAAACAAAAGAATCATAGTGAACGATCTTGATTTATATAAAAAATCTCAAGTTATAATTATCAAGATGTCAAGATCATGATTTGGATAATAACTTATTCAAGTTTAAATCATCAAAATTACTTTCATAGTTCAAAAGATTCCTAAATAATGATATATATAGATTTATCATTTTATCTCTTATTGAAAACTTGATAGGATAGAGATATTTTCAAGAAAAATACATTCCAATTTTGTGTTTCAATTTATATAATTTATTTCAAGAATATCTTTATCTTTTATGTCAAATCCATGGTGGACATAATTTATATATTGGCCTTGACAATGTCTGCCGAAGGGGAGAGGGTATGCAAAATTCATTTCATTTTTCTTTCCCAGTTTGTAAAACTTCAATTAAACTAGAGCAGGCAGTTGTTGTGACAAAGGCATCTAGATGGGATTTTCTCTGTTTTTATATTTTCGATGTTCCAAGGCATTTATATGGATTTATTTTCTGTTTTTATATTTTCCTGGAAACTTGCTGCAAATAATTTCTACTAGTAGCCTTTGGTGATTTCATTGTCTGTAATACATATCCTGTCAATACACGTTTGCATGCATTTTTGGTATTCTACAACAGGATGGCTCTGAATAGGCTGATGAAAAGATCATGTGGCATCAAAGTTCCAAGTGTTGCATGTTGTTCATGTACCTTTACTATCTTGATATGTGCAATGAAATTTATTCAATTTCTTTGGCTTGGGAGTGTCTCTTTGCTTTACTTTCAATGGTGCGCAAACATTCTTTAGTCTTTTGGTGGCATTGATGATTCACAAGAACTGTATGCTCTTTGGTCATATTTGTTGCTAAAAAATAGTGTAATAATTATATTTGTCTTTTTAGGAGAGCCTGAAGTTCCGGTTATTTGGGTCTGAAGGTGACATCGGGTCATGAGTACACATGAATTTGTAAGGTAAGGAATTTAACTCAACAAGTAGTGGATCATTATTTTTGCTAAGCTCATATTCTGTTATTCTACTTTTATATTTGAAGTGTACTTAAAATATTTAATAATATCTTGTTTGGGCAGTAGATCACATTTTAGTGGTACTAACAAAATTTTGTCTCCTTGTACATCAGCAAACACTTGTAGTTTATTCCCATGTGGGCTAACTTTGATATAAATTATTGACTGTGGGAGGATCTCGATCATATATATATAAGCTATTTTAGAAAGTGTTGCACTGTGCAGTTACTTGAGCTACGCCAGTTATATTTCAAATATTTTACTTTAATTTCTCAAGTGCTCATCTGTTACAGAGGCAACAACTGAAGATAATGTTGGTTGGTGATTTTTATTAATGAAGAGTAATATGACATTCTTGTGCTTGTAAACGTAACTCATTTTGGAGAGAATAATTAGTTAAGCTTTAAAATTATATAAAAGAAGCAGATTTTGTCTTCACAATGATATTGTTGCCATGATATTATATTTTTAATGGAATCATGGAGTAGGTTATTTTTGACACTGATAAGTTTATTGTGTCTATCTCAAACTACTATTCTGTTCGACAGAAATCTAACTGGAAAAATCTCACAGGAGTTTGTCACATACTCTCTGGAACAAAAATATAATATGATGCTTAATATAATACTTATATATATTGGTATCTTTTAGATTTTGTTTATACTTTATACAATAAGTAACGGGTTAGTAGTAGGTTTGACAACTCTAGTTTGGTTAAACTTTCATAGTCAGTTTTAACCTGCAAATGAGAGACACTTGTAGGGATTTCGTTCTGTGCAATCGTTCAGAGTTTGCGAAGTCCATATTTGTAATTTGCATTAGCTATAAAGTGTTTGCTGAAATAGTTATTTGTGGATCCTATGTGAAATGTTTTCTCTAACCCGTTTCTCTTTTGTAAGTCTTAAGGGATCATAGGAGGTTTTCAGGAGGCTGACCAACATAACTTAAACAAAATCAGCTAAGTTCATGATATATGACATCAGAGCGAGACAAGCATATGTAAAAATTTTTGTCATGCAAATATGAGAGATCTAGCTGTACTGCATGGAGAATAGTCAACATATGCAACCGTTTGGGGGAAACGAACATTGAGATATAGAGGGAAAGGAGTCACCTAGAGGAGCGGGCATCCAAGATTGTTTAGAGAAATGATCGTTCCTTTGCGTACGAGACACTATGAGGACAAATAAGTTAAGAAGAATGGTTGAGTTCGAGTTATGACTCGATATTAGCAACTAAATTTGACGGTACTCATGACAAGTAGGGCGCTTGGTAAAGAATGTGACCATATAAAGTGGGATGGGTTGCATAATAATTGAAAAGAGTCATAGGTGAGGGGAATTGCTAACTTGAAGAATTTAGTACTCATGCAAGAGCTTGTATGCAGATAATAGAGTGTATATGGCCATCCCATGATAACCAAAACTCGGCGCCATGGACCATTGAAACTTCCTATTTGGTATGAGAAGGATACGTCCATAGGAGACTGAAGTTTGTAACAAGTTCAGCATATTGCTAGGCGTTAAAGGGTACAACGAGGATTGTATTGATAAAGAGTCACAATCTAACAAGTACATTTACGGAGGAAGAATAATACATAATTTATTTAGTAAAATGACATAGTTCAAGGGGATGGTGATCTTTAAAACTTCTAGAAGGAAGGATGCGAAGAGGAAAGTTACTCCAATAGGATAGATATTTAGGAGGGATAGGTTATGGTTCTCCACAGGGAGAATCATGTGTACCGGACCACACATGGTTAGTAATGTTTTTGTTTTACCATGCAAGAATACTTAGGGTATTTATATATCCTAATTGACTTCAAAAATTAAAGCCAAAATTTAAAGCTTCTATGAAAAATTTAGGTACAGGCGGTATTATAGTCAGTAGTGTACTACTTCGAAAGTTGCCCAAAATCTTGGGCGATGATAGTACCACCACTGAGATACCCTGAATAGTATCTTTTAAGTACTGTTTTATACTCGAGCATACCATATGTTGGCTACTTTCTAAGCTAACGAAATGAGCTCTATCATGCGCTCAAATCAAGCCCAAATTAGGCTCGGTTTACACTAAATTGAGTTAGTAAAACTTAACTCTAATCATGATACTAACTACCATACTTAAGATAAATAATTACAAACATAATCTTTATTGTCTGGCACGTCAATTGATCTTCCGGCGAACTTCTGACGAACTCCCAGTAGCCTTCCGGGGAACTCCCGGCAGTCCTGGTGAACCCCTAGCATGCTCTCGTCGCATCGTCCAAACCCTGACCCGATTCCCGATCTTGACTCCGGCCCAACGACATATTCTTCCTTAATTGCTTTTTATTTTTTCAATCGTAGTTAATCCTGTATCACTTCTCTCTAGCACATGGGTTAGATCACAAACACATTAATTTGTTTCATCATCAAAATCCGAGATTTAACAATCTCCTCCTTTTTTATGATGACAACCAATTGACGGAGTTAACCTTAACTCTCCCTATCCATATGTCATATTTTAAATAAAATCATCTTGAATTCAAAAAAAATAATTACCTTTGAATTTAAGGTATCAATTTGACCATTTTGACTAACATTAAAACTTTAATAATTTAACCATTCATCACTGTTATACCATACATGATAAAATTTTTGATAACAAACATTCACCTTTTTTTGGTATCATATGATAAAAATTTCAAACAACATATGTTTCACATGATAAATATTTCAAAACAAGTGCCATCAATATACCATTTATTCTCTTTGTCATCAACAAAAGAAAAAAATATTTAACTCATATTTGAACATTTATCATAAATATTCATCATATTTAAACATTTATCATATATATTCAAATATATCATTTATCATTAATATAGCATTTCTCCCCTTTTATTATCAACAAAAAAGAGAAATGTTCAAAATAAGTATTCATCAGATGATAAAAATTTTAAACAACAATATATTTCAAACATTTCAAAGATTATAATTTCAAACAAGAATATGTTTCAAACATTTAAAATATTATAATTTCAAACAAGAATATATGTTTAAATATTTCAAAGATTTCAAAATGATATTTCACTTATGTCATCAATCATATCATTTCTTCCTCTTTGTTATCAATAAAAAAGAGAAATATTCATCACATATTTGAATACTAAGTGTTTAACATATATTTCATCACATAAACATAGGAATTTAGGGAATTTCTTCTATTCTCCCCTTTGTAAAATAGGTGGGGGGAAGGGGTGGTGGGTGTTAAATATATCAAATAGTCCAAGAATCAAAGATCGAGTATCTAAACAAAATAATTAAATATTAAGAGGGGGGGGGGGGGAGGGGAACAAGAATCAAAATATTTTTTATTGAGAGAGAGGATTCGAAAGAAAGCTCATGAGTCACCTATCAAGCATTACAAAAATGTTCTTGAATCATATTTTTCTCTTTTGTAATTTTTAAGAGAAAAGAATGATGTAAAATTATTTAAAAAAAGGCTCAATTTGTAAAGATCGAGAAATCTGAGAAAAATTATAAGAGCTACTCATGCATTTAGAATATTAAAATTATTTCATGTAAATTTCAAAAAGAGGTTCAAATCAAGAAATCGAAAAAAATAAATATGATAGCAAATCATGCATTGGGAAGGTTTAATATCTCTAATTTTCTCTAAGCAATTTTCTCTCCCTTAGTTATCGTTAAAAAGAAAAATAATGGTACAATCTTTTTTTACATCGATATTCTAATTACAACCATAAGTACAAAGGGATTATATGATGAAAATCATATTATCAAGGATTTAATATGAAAGATTAATTCATAAGTACCAAAAGATATAATTTTTTTAATAAATCTTTCCTGTTTAGTAAATAACAAAAATGAATCTTAAGAGATCAAAAAATAATCTTGATTCATTTGAATAATTTTTTTAATAAAATAAAAGAATCATAGTTATAATAACAATCTTGATTTATATAAAGATCTTAAGTTATAATTATCAAAATATCAAGATCATGATTTGGATAATAAATAATGATGGGTGGGGGCGTAGAAGAGGATGAAGTGGAAAGTGATGTTGATGAAAACACCTAGACCATTGCATACCTAGCATCAAACTGATCAATACACATCCACATGAGGTAAGACCAGAAGCTCTTGAGCTTGTCACTAGCGCAAGAGAGGCCACGTGCATATGACGCCTTACTAAGTAGCAGTTGCTTGGTGTTCTTATCGATGGTCACTTCTATGACGATGCATCCTCTCGTCAATGATGGTAGTCATAATTTTTTAATTTAAATTATACATATTATATATTAATTATTTATTATGAGTAAATATGCAACGTAAGTAGATTTTAACGTATGTTAACTTAAACTTGACAGGAGAGGCTTATATGCTATGTTTTTGAAATGTAAGGGTTATTTTAGACACAATCAAACATATAAGAGTTTAAGTGATCCATGACCAAAACAAAATAAATTTTTTTAAATCTTAAATTATACATGTCATTATATTAATAGTTTATTATGGATTAACATATTATATAAATAGACTCTAATGTATTATCATGAACTTAGCTGGTTTTGCCTAAGTGTCGACATCATCGCATGTCCATCCGCAAAGGTCAGCCTCCCCAAAATCTCCTATAGTCCCTTAGGACCTACAAAAGAGAAAATAGATTAGAGAAAGTATTTCCTATAGGATCCGTAAGTAACCCCTTTAGCAAATACTTTATATAGCTAGTATGAATTATTATCGTGGACTTTATAAACTTTGAACATTAGCACACAAAGGATCAAGGTCCATTACAAATCGAAGTCCCCCTAAGTGTCCACATGACACAACTCTCATTTACAAGTTGAAACCGACCACAAAAGCTACTAAACTAAGGCTATCAAGCTTACTACTAGCCCGCTACTTGCTATATAAAGTATGAACAAAACTCAAAAGACATGGACATACATGAACATTACATTAAGCACCCTGTTTATATTTTTGTCGATAATATTCTCCCCCACTTATTCCTTCAATGTCTTTGTCGAAACTGTTACAGACGCTATATCTCCTCGCCTTTTACTGAATCTTCAATCTTCTACTCTAGCTACAATACGTCTCTTGGTTCCCAATTACTCTCTACCACTATTATTGAGAAGTTAAACTTTTGATCTATCATGTTGCTTCAACTCACTAATGACTGACTCTGGTGTGGGGTTGGCTAATTTATGCTAATCCTTATTAATTTCTTCAGATCCTTCTGATGAAGGAAAATATATTTCTTGTTATACTCTAGTATTTTAATCGTCTCACATCGTTTAAACTAGAGAACCCATGCAAAATGAGTCTGCCTCATCAGAATGAAGAACTCATGGAATAATATGATTTCACTCTTGCTTATATAAGAGTTCATGTCATTGATCTTTGTCCAAGGAAAGCTTTGTACCTCTGCTCCATGTTCTATCCTCTATATTGACTCTTTTCATATGGCTTCAACACTTCACCAAGTTCTGCCCAAGTTGCTCCACCTCTCGATTTACATTGAGTTAATGGTGGCTTTCGCGCCCACCATTCCACGGGTCATCCCTCCGTTGAGTTTGATTTCTACATCGACTTAAGTGTGCCTTCATATGATGTTGTCATAGTCGCTCCCCTACTTGATCTCATAATATATCCACCAATGCATTACCTCATTCGAGATCATGCAATGATTCCCTGCCACTCGCTCGGTCCATTAAGCTTTGTAAGTATATTGTCTTAAGGTACTCTTCCTCAATATGTGCGGTGTGCTGCACATGATTCTTCTTTTCGATAATCAAAACCTATCCCTCCTGAATATATATAATGTTTGAGCAACTTTCCTCTTTGTATTCTTCCTTTTGCAAGTTTCGGGGACTACCATTCCCTTGGACTACTCCGTCTTGCTGAACAATCTATGCATTATTTTGCCCCTATAAATGCGATTGCTAGATTACAATTTTGCGCCAATACAACCCCGCTGCACCCTTCAAGGCCTAGCAACATGCTGAACTTTTAGCACACTTCAACTTTTACTGATGTATCATTTCTTTGCTAAGAAAAAGTTTCAATACTCTATGGCGCTAAGTTTCGATCCCATTGGGATAGCCACGAACACTCAATCATTTGTATATAAGCCCTTGCATGAGTACCGAGTTCTTCAAGTTAGCAATTCCTCTTATCTTTATGAGCTTTATACAACTCTTTCGGTCTTTACACAACACATCCCACTTTGCATGGTCTCATCTTTTCCTAAGCGCTTCGCTTGCCTTGAGTACCATCAAATTTGGTTATTAATGTCGAGTCGTAGCTCAAACTCAGCCATCCCAACCTTTATGTGCTATGCAATTCTTTCTAGCTTGCTTATCCTTGTGGTGCCTCTCGCGCAAAGGGTTGGTCATTTCTCTGAATGATAATCATGGATGCTCGCTTATTTAAGCAACTCCTTTCCCTACATCTCTATGCCTGTTTCTCCCAAACGATCATACATGTTGATTGCCCTCCATGCAGTCCAATTAGGTCCCCCACGTTTGCATGACAAGTGTTTTTGCATGTGCTTATCCTGCTCTGATACCAAATGTCATCAACTTAGTTAGTTTTGCCTAAGTCGTGCGGCACCTTTGCGTGTTCATCTGCAAAGGTCAGCCTCCCTAAAACCTCCTATGGTCTCTTAGGACCTATGAAAGAGAAAACAAGTTAGAAAATGCATTTCTCACATAAGCAACCCCTTTAACAAACACTTTATATAGCCATTGCAAATTATAACCATTGACTTTACTAACTCTGAACAGGCGCACATAAAGAATCAAGATCCATTATAGACCAAAGTCCCTCCAAGTGTCCACATGAACCAACTCTTATTTATAACCTGAAACCAACTATGAAAGCTAACCATAATAGGGTTGTCAAGCTTACTGCTAACCCGCTGTTTGCTGTATAAAGTATAAACAAAATCCGAAAGACACGAATATATATGAATATTATATTGAGCATCACTTTTATATTTTTGTTGTTAGTTTAGATTTGACAGAATAGACTTATATGCTACGTTTTTTAAAATATATGAGTTATTTAAAGCGGAAGAAATAATAAAGACTTAAATGATATACGGTCAAAATTACATAAACAATAATAAACCTTAACCTTAGTAATTTCTAACTTATATAGTTCAAAATATAATTTTTATAAATCTAAAAATCCCAATGGAGATAACTAAAGAGCCCAATGAGGTATCTTAATAATAATAAGATTCCATTAATCTAAAATAATAAAATATCATCAGCAAAAGAAAAAAAATTATGTAGATAAATTCTATATATTAAATTAAACATAAAGATTGAATCTTTTTCTCCCGTCCTCTGGTCCGGTGACTCGAATCACTTACTCTGGTTCGGTGAGGCATGATGTATCATAAAATTTTCATGTAAGAAGGAAAAGAAAGGATCAAAACAGATCGGCCTAAAGCATATCCGTATCTAGCACGAAAATAATCTAATCCATGTCATTAATCATGATTAGATGTTACATGAAAACCAACAATAAAGAATACTACAACAAAATTCAAAATTATGTAACAAAGTACCTAGAAATTAAAAAAGAAAAAGAGTAATAAACTAAAGACTAGAATAACTTTGTGCATGTTTTGATCAAGAACTTCACTCCGTAGTACAATAGTGAAGAATTCTTGAATAAGTCTCAGCAGTAACATAAAAGAACGAAACCCAATATATGAGAAAGAAAGAAATTAGAAAATACAAATGAGAGTTTTTCTTTATTTATCGTTCGCATAGAAATTAAAAACAAAACAAGGCTTGTTGACCACTTCGTTCGAATAAGATGATGTCATCCCCGGAAGAGCTTTGGCTCTTCACAGGTGGCATCGATCCCGTAGGCATAAGCATCAGAGGTCATATGCCCTGTGGGCTGTAGAAATAACCTTTTAATATAATATAATAGAAAGAGAAAATAAAATATAATATAGTAGGCGGAATTTTCATAAGAGGCGCCCACGCCCCCCCGCCAACCCATCCCCCTCCCTCCCTCCTTTTCCCTCTTTTTTGTGGTTTTCTTGAGAGGGTGCAACCATTTTTCATATTTTTACACGGAAGCATCCCCTTTTGTCGTACTTGCTGAAACACCATTTGATAAAAACATTACATTATAGATAGTTCCTTATGATGAATTATTCTAATTTATTAATAATTTCTCAGTCTCAATATTTTTGAATAGGCTTATAGTGTTGAAAAATGCTATAAGCCTACTATCAAGTGTACTCTAAAATATTCTTCCTTATATAAAAGTTTTTATTCTTGCTCCTAAAGTAATGAAGATAACTGTTTATATTATTTATATAAACTGTTAGATAACTGTCAGTTTCTATTGGATTTTGAGTCTGTTTATCTCGATTATAGTGTTTTCGTAGACATATATTGGTGAAGGTACCAAAAACTATTTGACTAGCTTTATTTTTTCATTTAAATCTGAATTTTGCTCTATTTAAAAATCCAACTCTTCTCAAAATATAAACAATAAACTTTAACAAGTGGTAATATGCATGACAATAACAACAATAACAATAATAATTATCTAACCCATGCAGATGCAAAAATTCGAGCACATTTAATATAAAGAAAAACAAAGATAAAATACCTATTTATCAAAAAGACATTAAACTTGCCATTAAACCAAGGGAAAAAATAATCTTAAAACAAAAACCAATGATAATACGCGTTTAATATATATAGCATTTATGAATGATTTCAACATAACCTTCTCCTTATGTAATGTCTTCATAGAGTATTACAAGAAGGAAAATTATTTTCCTAAACTCCTCGTATGGGACTAAAAGGGAATTTTAGAGATTTCCATTAATATTCGAAACGAAGAGAAGCATGGCAAGAGGAGGTTAAAGAAAGAGGAGATGACACAGATGATGCATCCTTGCCCCCCTCTTTTCACTTGCTTCGCCGTCAAGAGGAGTCCTATTAATCTATAAGAGCTGAGTACATTCTCATAGGGTCTGATGGTATTTCTGTTAAAATTTAAAAAATTTAGAGAATAAAAAAGTTTAATTAACTAACTTATTTAATAAAATCATGAGATTCAGACATATGTGTAATGAATAAAGAAAAAATAGTACTAATTTATAAAAATAAAGATGACAAACAAAATTATTCAAACTATATAAAAATTAAAATCATAAATCATACTATGAAGCTTTAGAAAGAAGATATTAAAAGTAGGATAAAATTTGAAATAAATATCTCTAAAAAATAATTTAATTTTATGCCTAAAAGATCAATCATTGAAGCTATTTATTTATTAAAATAATTGATTAAAAGACTATAGAAAAAATGTATATGACCTTTATTGAATTAGAAAAAATGTATAATATGGTTCAGAGATTTACCATGGTGTCTTTTTTAAATATCACTAATTATTTTAATATTATTAAAAATATATATGATAATGCAGCTATTAGTATTAGAACTATGAGGAGTGTATCTAATTTCCTATTAGCGTACGATTAAATCAAGGCTTCATATTAAATCTATATCTTTTCACATTGATAATGAATAAATTTAATAATCACTTACATGATATACATCCCTAATGTATGCTAGTTGTTGATGATATTACTTTAGTTGATAAGAACCTGAGTAGAATTAATTATCAACTTGAGCTATGGGAACAAGCTTTAGAAACTAAAGGTTTTAGATTAAGTAGGATTAAGGTTTAATATACATAATATAATCTTAGTGATTCTAGAAAAAATTAAATCTAAAAGATTTTAAAATTAAATTAAATCAAGTGCTACTCTTGATTTAAATGAATTAAATTGCATGGGTAGATATTAATTCTTGGATTTTAAAATTAAATCTAAAAGATTGAGCACTATTTTTGTGATACAATGTCTCTCACCTCACTCCCTTGTTTCTTATTTATTATTCAAAGAAAGGGAAGAAAATTCTTTTATAAAAAAATTATCAAGGGAGAGCAAAACTTGTTTGCTTGCTTGATGCAAATTGTTAGCTTAAATATTACGAAGGAAGCAAAAATTTGATAGCTTTCACTTCTCAAAATAGAAGAAAGAACTCACTAGCTTTATTTGTTATGTTTTCTTGAAATTGATATAAGATGGATTTGTTGAGCTCATATTTGAAATTTTTTAAATTTTATATCCACAAGATTGAGGTTGAGAGTTAAAAATGCTAAATCATGAAAATATATAAATTGATAATCTAGATTTCATGATATTAAAACTTTTGTGATAATGTTTTTGAAAATATTTTCCATATTTTTATCTTATTATTTACAAAAACAAAAAGGGGAGAAAATTTGCATGATGTTACCTTACAAATTTATTTGCTACCCTTGCTTGAAATTACATGAGATGTTTTTAAATAATGTTTGGATCCTTGAGTAGCTCCTAAATTCTTAAATTTTCTTGAATATCTTGGATTCTTGAGCTTATTTTTTAAATTCACCTATACAAATTGAAAACTATACATAATAATATTTTATAACTCTTCTCTTATTTTATTTCCTTCTTGTTCACAAGAGAAAGAAAATTTTTTATGACTCATGTCGTATTTTTACAAAGGAGAAGCAAAAACTGATGTGCCTTAAAATTCTAAACCATATATTTCACCTTTTTGTTAATGACAAAGGGGGAGCAATATATATTAATGGCACATGATATTAATGATATACATTGATATGGATATAGATTAATATTATCTTAAATATGGATATGAGTGTACAATTCCTTTTTACTCATGATTTGATATCTTGGATATGCCAATTTGGGTTGAAATTTGTATAGAATTTTGATTGCTTGAATTTAAGAGTGTATGATTCTCTTAAATTTAAGTGGCATGGATTTAGGGGAGTTAGGATTAACTCCTATCATCAATTGATTGTCATCATCAAAAAGGGACAGATTGTTGAATCTCGAATTTTGATAATGAAATCATTTGATGGGTTATTAATCTAACAAGATTATTAGAATTGATTGATACAGGATTAATTACGACAAAATAATTATTATAACCAGGATTAGCCAAGATCAAGTCCATACATTGGGTCGATACGGTTGGGAACTTGGCAAGAGTGCGTCGGGAGCTCGCCGAGGGTATCGGGAGTTTGCCGGGATAGCACAAGGGAGTTCGCCAGAAGAAGTCTGAGACTCATCAGAAGATTGTCGGGGGTAGCCGAAAAGCTTGTCGGGAGTTAGGATGATCTTGTAATGGATATTTGGCAATTATGATTGTATTTAATTAAGTTATAATTAGTATTGTGCAGGTCTAACTATGATAGGAGCAATGAAGTTACAACCAAATAATGGCCCAAGATTAAGCTTAGGCATTGAGCCGGGTTTGGACAACGTAGTGGGACCTCGCCGGGAGTTCGCTAGGAGATTCATTAAAGAGATCAGGAAACTCGTTGGAAATACTTCGGTAGATTACCGGAAGAAGACCAGAAGACTCGTGGCAAAAATGTCGGAGGCTACCGGATTGACAGGAGTTAGGTCTTGATTATCTTGATTAGTCATTAAGTACTGTAATTATTGAGTCATAGTTAGGGTTTGAGTCCAAATTAAGTTACATTTAGAAGGAATCCAAATCAACTCAATATGGTAATCGGGTCCATTATTGGGGTTTGATTGAGTTTAGGTTGAGCTCAATTGATTGACCAGAGAGTTAGTCAATATTAGGTTCAAGCCGAAATTCAAAAAGTGGAGGGAATCACTTTTGTGGAAATTTCGACAAGTAAACCGTCGGTGAGCAGCGGGTGTACCATCACCGCCCAAGCTTTCGAGTGGCTGACGGCGGCTGACCCACCCATGCTAGGCAGTTAAACTGCTCGTACCCAGGAATCTGGGTACTTTGGGTGGTTGACCTGCCCAGGGCCGGTGGGTAAACCGCCCATACCCAAGTGTTCGGGCGGCTGAGCCACCCAGGTTGGTGGGTGAACCACCCATATTTGGATTTTTCGTATATGATTGGATTTTGACTCCAGTTTTGAAGCCAATTTAGGGCCTATAAATACTTTAAGTTTTCTTACATTCAAGAGAACATATTTTGGGAATTATATTTTGAGAAAATATTATGTGAGAATTATAAAAAAAGAAAAAGTGTAAGGGAGTGATCAAAGAGTGTAATCTTATCTCCGTTGTAAGCTCAAGTGTAAAGGTTTGTTCTTCACCCAAAGAAGATCGATAGTGGACAACGGTGTACCTCAAGAAGGAGGATTCAGGAGTGGACGTAGACCATTGGTGCTGAACCACTATAAAAATTATGAGTGTTTCTTTAATTTTAAATTATTTATAAATTATTGTATTAACGCTTCCGATTCAACTCACTCTTTGAAAGTAATATTTTCACGTTGCTTATCTTTCAGGTTTACTTATTAACTTAGCAACTTTCATTCAATCACTCATTCGTTTTACTAAACACTAAAAGCTTCGGATTTCATATTTTAGTTTAACCAAAAAGATTTAATCTAAAATAAAATATTTACATTAGCACTAATTCACCACCCAACCCCACCCACCCCCTTTTTTTTTTAGCTTTCTCATGACCCCAATCTTTTGCAAGACGATTTGATCTGCGTGGAAATCAGTTTTTGTTTTGATTTCCACTATACATGTGATGCTTCCATTGAGGTTTCCCAATAGTGGTATCAGAGCCAAGGTTTTTATGTGAAAGATTGGTTTTAAACTGTGTATGATGAGATTGAATCGCATAGAATCGTTCTAAGCATTCTTGTTGTGTTTTTACAGTGAACACAGTGAGGAGAGGTGGCCAGCCACAGCCTTGCCACCTATAAGGATGGCTGGCCATGGCCAGACCCCTTGTAGGGGTGGCTGGCCATGGCCAAGCCCCTTATAGGGGCGTCCACCCATGGTCGGCAGTCGGCTGCGGCTAAGGCCCTTACAAGGGGGCGACTAGATGTTTTTAGGTCCAACTCGAAGGGGTAGCAGCCTGCAGGCAGCCGCCCATAGAGGCAACAGCCTGCAGGTGCAGCAGTCGCCCGTGGACATGACTGGTTGTGGCTAGCCCATAAGGGCGGCAACGGCCCCCAGGCACAATTGCTTGTAGCATGGAGCTTGCAGGGGAGGCTGACTATAGGGCACCCGCAAGGGGCGGTCGCCCCTGTCCAGCCCTGCCGCCAGCAAGGGTGGCTAAAGGATGGCTATCAGTGGGCAAGGGTCACCGCCACCAGCTCAGGGGCGACGGTGGTGGGGCAATGAGGATGAAGGAGGGCTCGAGCATCTTTTTAAAAAAGATGGTTATGTCCCTTAGAATTTGAGAAATTCTAACTTTGTCTCATTTTACATAATTCTTTAAATGCTCTCAATAATTTTAAAAATTTTGAGGACTGTCCTCTCATCCAGAATTTCAAAAATACTCTTGATAATTTTAGAAATTTTGATCGTATCCATATTTCTAAAAAAATAATTAATTAAATAGTTCAATTAATTATTATATATATTTAGTAATCCTATATATGATGTGATGTACATGTGATGTATGATGTAGATGGATGATCATGAGCCATATATTGTGATATGTATAATTATGATTATTATTATTATTATTGGGGTTTGCAAGCCTTCGTTTTTCTCATTTATTATCGGTCATGCGTGCCTATGATTATTTATAATTACATGGAGAGGCTCGACGGGAGCGTGGAGGTGACAAAAAGACTTACGATGTCGTGACGGGAGATCATGATGCATGGTGATGTGATGATTCGATGAAACCAATGATGACGAGATCAACGATCATAGGGCATGGAGATGCGTCAATGCACACATAGATCCTATTATGAGTGATTAGGCCCATTGGCTCGGGCTTAATCATATTAGGTGATGGCTCATGATCATCCGGTGTGGCTTACATATGTGATGTATTATACACTTACTAGATATATATACATATATATATTTACATGCGATGTAGATATATATTAAATATGTATGTGTGTGACGCGACATATTATGAGATCGATACGAAACAAAAACCCCTCCTATGATAAGATTAAGTTGATAAGCGCAAAGCAATAAGATTGACCCACATGGTCTTTTATCGTTATAGGAAGAAATTGAATCACGACATAGGTTGAGTTGGTCGAGTCCCTCGAGACTTACTTGTCTACGTGATTGAGTTCTTACCTATGACATAGAGATGTCACTAGTGACCTGAGACTATGGTATGCTTGGCCAAGTCCCTCGAGGGCATATCATCAAATCAGACTCATCTTGTAACGATGGTGATGACTTAACTGAATATCATGGTTGGTTGAATCCCTTGACACCGTGATGATTCAAAGGCCGAACATGATGAGAATCACAAGAGTTGTGATTAGCAAGAGTTGTCTACCTTTTGGGCTTAGTGTAATTAGTCGAGTCACTCGAGGTTACACTAAAATATCAATTGGATCTCGATCCCCATTAGGAGTCCGGCAGAGACTTCTGTCTCACGTGTCGAGGGTGTCACGTGATTCGCTAGGAAAATAGTGGTAGTATATTAAGATAGAAGTTCATATCTTAATTAGTATTTTTTATAAAATTTATATATTATTTATTTATGTTATATCTTGTTTGTTAGAAATATGTCACTTACAAACCCCCTATATGACATACTTAATGCCAACACCTTATTGGTCCAAACTATATAGATTGGCTCCGTAATTTAAAAATTATTCTCACGATGGAGAAAATCGCATACGTCCTTGATACAATTATGCTCACGCCAGAAGAAAGGATAAGCGAGGATGAGATCACTCGCTCTATGAAATACATAGACGATTCCACGGTGGCAAGATATTACATGTTGGCCTCCAATGCTCCTGAGTTATAGAGGTAATATAAGAGCATAGATGCAAATTCTATCCTTATTCATCTCCGTCAGCTGTTTGAAAAATATGAAAGAACTCAAAAATATAATATATCTAAAAGACTCTTCTAAGCCAGGATGATAGAAGAGACATCGGTTGAGAACCATGTCCTAAAGATGATAAAATGGATCGAGAAACTCACAGGTCTAGGAATAATCCTAGAGGATAACCTATGCGTTGATCTTATACTTCAGTCCCTACCAGATTTTTTTTCTCACTTCATCATGAATTTTAACATGAGCAAGTTTGAGGTGACTCTACCTAAGCTCCTCAATATGTTGAGGGAAGCTGAGAGTACCATCACGAAGGAGAAGCCAGCTCTCTAGATTGGTAAAACAAAAAGAAAAAAGGAAGGCTAGCAAGATCCTTAAGAAGGGCAAGGGTAAATAAAGATTGGGTAAGACAAATATTGCCAAGAAAGACTCAACAAAGGACAAAAGATAGTGCTTCCATTGCGGTCAAAACAAGTATTAGAAGATGAACTATAAGGACTACTTTACAGATAATGCGAAACAAAAGCGTAAAGAAGCTCTATGATCAATCCCCGACTACTTTACAGATAATGTGAAACAAAAGCGTAAAGAAGCTTTATGATCAATCCCCATTTATCAAATTTTCATGATAAACATGAGTGACATGCATAAAATGATTAACCTAAGCAACACAAACAAAAATATTCTCCATCAACAACCTAACATGGATAAGTAAACTTTTTTTTAAAAAAAAATCCAAGATAAACTAACCAGCACCGATCAGAGAACATAAATATGAACTAAAATATGGAAATGAAGTTATATATCCACTTGGAACAACTGACAGTGTTAACAGATTAAAAAAAAATAATACCAATAACACGAATCAGGAAACGGGATAAGAAACTTTATATAGTATGAGTTACTTTCCCAATTACTTGCTTTCCAAGATACACAAGGCCAAGTGGCACAGGAAGAAGGCTAGTGAGAGGAGGTTCACCCAGTTCAGTCAGTGGCAGTACATTTCCATCAACGGACTGAGCAATTTCTACATTACAAGAACCAACATATACCAGTCCCGGGCGGGAGGTGTCCTCTTTATTGAGAGCCAGTAACTCGGAACATACGTAGCAGTCAAAAACAGACAAATAATAGAGCCAGCATATGCAATGCCAAGCAAGTCCCAATATAGCACCAATTCGGATGATGGTGTCCTCTTTATTGATGTAATCAATTAGAAGTTGCCAATAAGAATTAGCATCAACATACTCCCGTGCTACCCATCCATACATAAAAGAGGTCCAGTGCATTGGGAAAAAGAAAACAATATCTAAAAAAGCAAACTTACAGGATCACAGTCAATTTTTTAACACGACAGTTAACAATACCAACACCTAGCAGAGCACCGCCGACAACATGATATTTATCAATTTGAAGTCCAGAGTCAACATCCCACAAGAGAGTCATCCCCTGTAACGCTGAAAAAAAGAGCCAGTCGAAAGGAATCATAACGAACGTTAAAATAAACAAATTATATGAGCATAAAGCTTGCTGCAGCACTGGCCTTTCCATGTTCCTTGTTCTTGAATAGCCAATTACCTGCAGATCCACTGGAAGATTCTGATGGGACAGTCATCAATTTATCCTGCAAATAAGAGAAAAGCATCACACTAAGAGATTCTACCTTGGAAATTTTCCAAAGAAATTCCACCCTTTACCTGCCCCCAAAGCCAGCATTTACAAAGGGTAGCTGCCAAGTTCTGTCTCGCCGAATCAAAACCAGAACTTGCACTTGTCCGGCCATCAATCACGTGAGCCTAAAATCACAAAAGCATGTAAACAGTTTGACCCAAATCAAACAAGCAAATAATATACGATAATACATGTCAGATGTAACCTCAAGGCAAATGTATTTGTCGCATCATAACTTATCTTTGGTTATAATTTCCATTTGTGTACAATAGACAACAAGAATAAGAACGTTTTTTCTACCAAAACACTGAACAGAAGGTCACAATAAGAACTTTGTAGGGTCCTACTAAAGTACTTCCAGCGAAAAGCAAGAATCATCTCTACAATAATAAAACAAACTCCTTGATCCTAAAAATCAGATGTTAATATAATTAGGGAAGACAACAAGAGACAACTTATAATATTCAAAATCCTACAAGAAGAAATAAAAAGGCATGCTATAGTTAGACAAATTTATAAGAACCACCCACCTTATAGATGTCTTCTGGAGACTTAGGTTCCATGACCTCCATGTCACGAGCAGGAGCAAGATACCCCTCACTTAACTTGGCATTGTTAACTATCTCCTGCAAGGCCTCCCCATCATCATCATCATTATCATCATCATCATCATCATCATCATCTGAAGCTAGCTATATCTCCATCAATCTCCAGCGATAAACCCTAAACTGACGATGAACAGTTGCACTGATTCTGAGCGTACCCAACCAATTATTACAGACTATATCAAATTTCAGTATTAGAAGGTACAGCCAAAAAAAAAAAAACACAATATTTTTCACTAGATGATTCATTATGCATATGAAGAAAATGACCTAGAATCTTGGCCACAGCAGTGTTAACTACATCAATTATAAAAGATAATGCCTGAACTATGATATCCAGCCCCAATGGGTTGGTTGATCACACCAGTGCAAGCCATAACATCATACTTAGTGTGACACAATCAACTTACATGATGAGCTATAATATATGAAAATTGCTTCTTCAGTAGCAGATCGTTGGTGAATGTGTAGAGATCTGCTTCACATACTGTTACAAAGAGAATTTAACAAGTTACAGTAAGCAATAGCTTCATTTTAGTTAAAATTACATACAAAAGAGCACATATATACGTACTTGGGTATTATCAAGAATAAGAGCAATGCGCAAAGCACTTGCATAATCCTGAAACTTGGTATATGTAGTAAAGAAAGGCTATGTCCAAAGCTAATAGATCATCTGGGCTTGGGAGATAGCTGCAAGATGCAAATAGTTTAAATAAAATGTTAGAAACTTTTTGAGTTGTACTTCCATGATCACGTAGGAAGAGCACAGTTGTTTCCATAAGAAGCATAACAAGCATGCTTCAAGAAAAATCATTATCCACTATTCTCAAATAGAAAAACGAGGAAGATATTGGGGATCAAACTAAACCTCCCCAGATGACTTATGTCTTGTTAGAAGCCCATTACGTTTTGTCTCCGTCTACTTAGGATGTCATTTTTTTTTTTTCGCCTAGAAAATAGGACTTCTTAAGCTCTCAATGGATGAACAAATCCCTTTTTTGCACACACACACACACACACGAAAAAAGTTCAAGTCATGGCATAAAAATTCTATTAAAAGATGTATGACAATTACTGATAGAAGATAACAACTTCAGTAATACTACTCTACAATCTATCTTCACCTATTATGCTGGCATGCTATAATATGCATTTCAGATGGAATTAAATTATCAAAAATTCTACATCTATCCTGACTGCTAACTCATGCAGCTATTCCAACTCATTGCCAAACATAAATTGCAACACTGTCTAACATCTAAATGGATGGGCAATCATGAATAAACACTTCAGAAACACTGCAATGCTTGCCTACTGCACTAAATTTGCTGAGACTGTTCTCGTCTATACTATCAACACAAGTGACTGTAGGTAGTTGTATTCCATGACAACCATAGAACATCATATTGCTGAAACGATATCTAAGTGCTTACAAGATTTTATGCATTCCTTACCATGAAAAGGTCTATTTCATTGCTACAAAATATCAGCGTAGCCAGAATCTCTGCATCTAACAAATCTGATAAATGTTAAACATAATTGTTAGCACAGAATTGTTCCCTGCAAGATTTAATTTAACTACTAAGGGAGGTCTTATGCTGTACCAGTGCCCCGCTCCCTATTATTGGATATGGACCGAATTAATTGTTATCTCGGCCCCCTATTACAGATAGCATGGCCCTGATGCCGAACCATGTGTTGTGTCAGCAACATATTAACTGCTCTTGCAAAAATGATAATTTTCAAATATTTGAAGTTGAAATCAGCCCCCATCCATATAAACTAACAATTAGAGAACACAATTCTCTGCTATTATTCTATAGTACAATAGCATCATCTAACACAATTAGTTAGCAATATTTCCCTCCAAAAAGGATGCGGACTAAGCTGAAAAATTACAGAGGCTGGGAAAATAAAGAAAGAAAAAATAAAATAAAAAAGACTGAAAGAGTGGAAGAAATTGCCAACAAATTCATTCATCCTGACCAGTCTGTTTCTAGACAAGTATGCGGTGAACTCGCAACAACTCCTTACCTGAAAGCAGCACTTGTAAGATACAAGCATACCCTTCTGGAATTTGTAGCATCGACATGCTCAACCAACTGATCAAGATCGTCAACCTGAAAGGAGAAAGAAATTTAAATATACAACTAACTTTTATGGTGGACATGAAGTAGCAGTTAAGGCCAATGCGCTTACCTCCATCAGAAGATCTACAGCTTCTGCCTCAGCGTTATGCTGCAGAAGTGTCTACAGGCATGTCATCATACTGTGCAAGATGAAAGAGTAATCAGTGTTTTATTAGAAAGAATAAACTGACAAATAAAAAAGCAAAAATTGTGAGAATACACTAGAAGGCAAAGTGAATACTGAAAAAAAGTTAAGATATAGTTTAAGAACTAAAGAATTGTTGGCTTTTCGGGATAGGCATCTATGATGTGATAAGACTCCAGAAGAAATTCTATAAATTTTGATGACTGAGGGGATTAATCCTTAGAATGCTATAGGGGTTCCTCCCTTCTAAACTTGGCACAAAGGCTCAATTGAAGATGATAATTGCTTGATTAAAAGAGGGAGACAGCTACATCTTAAATAGGGATCAAAGTCCTAGCCTAAGAGGGCACTTGTCTAAGTAAAATTATCATTTTACCCCTCCTATAGCCAACCTGTCTTAATAGGAACAGGGGGCAACTAGGTTGGCTCTATAGCCGACCTAGGCAGGGGGAAACTCTAGCCAACCAACCCAGTAAGAAGCGACGACTACTAAGCCCTAAGGGCTAATCTAAATCCTAGCTATACTCCTTTATAAGATAGAAGTGACTTTATTACAATCTAGCAGAGTTTTATTGACTCCTTCTAGGGAGATTATGTCTCAACCCTATTGGAGTCCTATCAAACCTGCCATCTTAAAATCAGCCTTGTTCTCAAGGCTGAAGTTCCATGAACTCAGAGAACCGGGTCTTCAGCTCCTCATCAGCTCGGGTGTCGGTTGGAAGAACTTGAGCTGAGTTATCATCTTTAAATTTTTATTTGAGGTGGGATATATGTAGGATCAACTATAATTTTGATATGCTGTATGGATCTGATCTCCAGGTTGGGCCCGAATATGATCTTCAATTTTACGAGGCCCAAAGAAATAGGGAGACCACTTTCTTGAAGCTTGAATTTCATGCTGGTGGAGCTGGAGATGAAGGGGGACTTGATCTTTCTTAGGAAAATTTCTTCTGCTCTAGTGTTTGTCAAGGGGAAGTTTCTTTCTTGCATGGGCTGCCACATGGTTAGTCTTTAATGATAGCCAATCTTTTTTCTAGAATAGTGACTACCCTCTGATATGGTTCAGGATGATGAGAACCCAATTTGGCTTGAGCATGGATTGCGATTCTTCTAGTTTAACTCATCTTTCATGCCATGGACTTGTATCCAATCATATTTTAAATTTAGTAGTAATTAGTATATCCTATAAAAACCTCGTATGAAGTATGGGGGAAACCTCGGTGTAAATTATGAGTCAACCATCTTGTATAAGAATAGCCCAAATTCTAACTCCTGACGCATCAGCCTCAATGACTAAAGTGTGATCGAAATCAGATAACGCTAGGATCGACGTCATCATTATGGCTGTCTTGAGTTGTTCAAAGGTTGCGAAGGCTTTATCTGACCATAAAAAAGAGTCTTTCTTCAGTAAGGATGTGAGCGAGGTATTGATCTTGCCATAATCATTCACAAAATTTTGGTAGTAGCCCATGAGTCAAAGGAAACCACGTAATGATTGTACGTTTGTAGGTCTCGGCCATCCTTGCATTGCCTCGATCTTTGTCAGGTCCACCACCACTCCATCCTCTAATATAATGTGCCTAAGATACTCCAATTTACGCTGCAAGAAGCTGCACTTTGACTGTTTAACATAAGGAGTATTCTCCCGAAGAATCGTTAGAATAGTTCATAAGTGTTGAAAATATATATCAAGCGTAGGGCTATAAATGAGAATATCATCAAAGAATATCAATACGAACTTGCATCGAAAACTATATACGTGCGGAATACAGTTTTCAAAATATCTTCAGTGTATACCCGAATCTGATAGTATCTGGATCGGAGATCCAATTTAATAAGGACTCGGGCTCCTTTTAATTCATCCAAGAGGTCATCTATGAATGGGATATGATATTTATCCTTGACGATGATGGCATTTAGAGCTTGATAGTCAACGCACATCAGCCATGTACCATCTTTCTTGCACACTAGCAACACCGGTGAGAAGTAAGGGCTGCAGCTGGGTCTAATCACCCTAGTGTCAAGCATCTTTTTAACAGTGTTCTCGATCTCATCCTTCTGCAAGTGAGGATAGTGGTATGATCATACATTTGCTAGAGGTTTGCCTGGCAAAATAGAAATGTAGTGGTCATGCGACCGGTTAGGGGGCAGCCCGCGCGGCTCCAAGAAAACATCTACGAATTCGTTCAGGCAAAGGGCAAGCTTAGGATCTGAGTTTTGTATGTTCTCCCCCATAGATGGCTGCTAAATATGCATCATGAATCCACCATATGCTTTGTGCAAAACTTTCTCCATTTGTTACGACGAAACGGTGGAAATTTGGCTCCCGCACTTGCCTCGTAACGTGACCTGTCTCCCTTTGTAATAAAATTTTATGATTAATTTAGAAAAATTCACGAGATATTACATAGTGTTATGAGCCATTCGATCCTGAGTACAGCTTCATAATCATCAATAGGTAGGAGGAAGAAATCAACTACATCTTCTTGGTCTTGGAGGAGTAGTTTCACCCGCAGGCACCATTGGTCGCAATTAAAGATTCGACCGTCGGCGACCTTTATGTCAAAGTTATTATAACCTTCAATTTGAAGTGCCAAATATATAGCAACCTTACTGTTGAGGAAGTTATTGGTGCTGCCTGTGTCGATGAGAATGGTGATGAGTTGCTATTTTAGAAGTCCTCCAACTTTCATCATCTGCGGGTTAGAATAGCTGGCCAATGCATGCACTGCATAGTTAGCCAGTTGGGACTCTTCCTCCATGGCTTCTTCTTTAGGTTCAACGACTTCTTCAGACATTTCATTGTCCTTATCCTCTACTAGTTCAATCATGAGGAGTCGGCTCTTTTTGCAGTGATGTTCACGGTTCCACGGTTCATCATAATGCTAACACAACTCCTTGGCCGATTGTTCGCGAAGCTCATCTCTTGTCAACTTTTTTGGTGCAGGGGCTTGGATGATAGTAGAGGGGGCAGTAGGCCTCAACATGACTGGTCAGGGAACGACCCTTGTCCATCGTACCTCATAGTTCAATTGTTCTTCCTGGATACGTGTGAAGGAAATTACTACCATAAGAGTGCACGGTTGTCGTGTCTTTACTTCTCCTCGGATCTTCGGCTTTAGGCCCTCAATAAAAGTACCTAAAAGTTGTTTCTCAAACCAATTCTCAGTTTAGTTAGATAAACACTCAAACATTGTTTGGTATTCTTGTATTATAGAGGTTTGATGAATCTTTGCCAATTGTCCATCAATGTTGTTGAAATCGATTGGTCCGAAGTGGTCTAGTAGTCCTTCCTTGAATCGCTACCAAGAGAGTCCTCCATGGATATGCTTAACTAGTTAAACCACTAAATATCATCTTCCTTGAGGTGGATGGCAATAATCTCCACCCATGTGGCATCGGCGGTTCGGTAGAACCGAAAATAGTGCTTCGCGCATGAGATCCACCTGATCGGGTCTCCTTCTTCCCATCTAAGGAAGTCAACCTTCATGCATGGATTATTAAGATTAGAGATGATGTGGCCATGTTCTTGAGGGTCATCTCACAAATCTGAAGTTTCTCCGTGTTGTGATTTACTCGGGTTCAACAGTCAGCCAATGTTGAATTCGGCGAAAAGGGATTGCATCTTCTCTTCCATGCGGTTTCTAAAGGCTTCAAGCTTTGCATCGATAGCTTCCTATGATGCCATAGTATATGCCCCTAGATCTATAATATTGAGATTTTATTATTATTATCAGGTTAATGGCATGGGAATTTTAGAGAAGGGGGTGGCCGGTTGGAAGGTGAATCAGTTTGGATGGAAGCAGGCTGCGGTTTAGTGCAGATTTTGGGCTACAGTTTTGTTGAGTTTAGGTTGTAAATTGGTGTGATTTTAGGATTATGATAGTAATAGATGAAGGTTAGGAAAATGAATTTTAAATCTGGGATAGATGGCAGCAAAGGTAGGTGTCTCGGTAAGGAAAGTTGGCTAAAAGGTAAGTGGATCGATAAGGAAGTAGGCTGATTTGGGCAGCTAATTTGGGGGCTATTTGGATTCGGTTTAGGGCAATATTTGGAAAGATCTTTAGTGAGGATGGTAGGGTTTGGAGATGAGAAAAAGAGAGTCCAAAATATCACAAAAAATAGCACTCAAATCTGATAGAATTTGGTGAAAAGAAGTGCTATGATGTGTTGTCCTGCTAAACCGGCTTTACATCGAAGAAACGATGACTTCTTGATGTAAATTTCAAAGGAAAGCTCAAGAAAATTATACAGAAACTCTTGGTCTATATGTTGTTAATACGAGTAAAAAGTTTGATGAAAGTTTGGCAGCATAACAGTAGGAAAATAGGGCAAAAGACAAAAGGCAGATTCCTTCATCGTAAAATTTCAAAACTGCATAATGGTCAAAGATTACACAAAAAAATCAGTTCCAGAAGGATTTTTTTTGTGAAATCAAATCCAGATGAAAGCAAACTAAATCTTGAGAATTGTATAAAAATTTCAGCCGAAAAGGATGAACAAAAGTTTAGTTTCAAGAGGCCAATAAACGGAAGGCAGATTCTACATTGTAAAATTTCAGTATTATGCAATGAAGAATCATAGTGCTATATGTCCAGATCCAGAAGGAGTTTTTTTATGAGATTAGTCTTAGATGAAAGCTAAGATGATCTATGAAAATGTTTCAGCTAAAAAGGATGATTAAAAGTTTAGTTTCAAGAAGCAACAATCGGCTAAAAATTTTTGCAGTGTTTCACCTTTGCAACGATGATAATGTTTGTGATGAACAAAATTTGCAATGAATAAAATTTAGGAAAAATCTTCAACATGTAAAGTAAGGAATCTTATAATATTGAAGAGGCATAGATGATAAAAATATACCAAAATTCTAGATCAAACGTAGGGGCAGTGGTTGACTGATTTGATCTGCTGCTAGGGTAGAAGGTGGAGGCGCATGTCGTAGCAATTGTGGGAATTACTTCAGAAGGTGGAGACAGCTGAGATGGCTACAGGGATAGCAAGATCGACATTGAGGGGGATGAGACCTTAGAAGGAGCCCTATAGATTTTGATCACTGAGGGGGATCAACCCTTGGAACACTATAGGGGTTCCTCCCTCCTAGACTCGACACAAAGGTTGAATTAAAGATGATAATTGCTTAATTAAAAGAGGGAGGCGGCTACATCTTAAATAAGGATCAAAGTCATAGTCTAAGGGGGCACTTGTCTAAGTAAAATTATTTTTTTTCTCCTCTTATAGTTAACCTGCCTTAATAGGAACAGGGGGCGCAGGGGGAAACTCTAGCCAACCAACCCAGTAAGAGGGCGACGGCCACTAAGCCCTAAGGGCTAATCTAAACCCTAGTCATACTCCTTTATAAGATAGGAGTGACTTTATTACAATCTAATAAGGTTTTATTGACTACTTCTAGGGAGATTAGGACTCAACCCTACTGACATCCTATCATGATGCTTGGCACCTAAACCATAGATGTTTATACAATTTCAAATCATGTTATAAATTGCAGCCTAAGTTGGTCAACCCATCAAATTAACCTCACAAAAAAAATGCAATAGTATACAAAAATATTTGTCACATTATAGAAAATAAGCCATAGGTCATATTAAAACTAGGAAAATGATGGGAACAAATATGTAGACAGAGTGAATTTTCTTATGACAATAATCACATAGGTAATTAGATGATTTAGAGTTGTAAAATAATCCTAAAAACACATAAGTAATTAAATGGTTCGGGTAAATACTCAGGATAGCACACGCAATCTAGATAGGAAAAAAATGTTAATGTAATTCAATTACACCATACCAGCATTATAAATAACCAAAAACATGATAAATATCAACAACCTAAATTGGAAACAAGGTGTGAGAGATCAAGCCTAACTTTTCGTGTTGTCATGAACTTAGTTGGTTTTGCTTAAGTCATACGACACCCTTGCGTATCCGTTCGCAAAGGTCAGCCTCCCTGAAATCTTATATGGTTCCTTAAGACCTACAAAAGAGAAAATATGTTAGAAAAAGTATTTTATGTGAGATCCACCACAAGCAACCACTTCAGCAAATACTTTATTGTCAATGTAAATTATAAATATGGACTTTACAAACTCTAAATGATCGCACACAAAAAAACATGATCCATTATAAATCAAAATCCCCACAAGTGTCTACATGACACAACTCTCATTTATAAGTTAAAAATGACCATGAAAGTTAACCAAACTAGGACTATCAAGCCTACTACTAGCTCGTTACTTACTGTACAAAGTATTAAAAAAATACGAAAGGAACGGATATACATGAGTATTACATCAAGCACCCTGTTTATATTTTTGTCCATGACATTCTCCCCTCACTTATTCCTTTGATGTCCTTGTCAAAGTTATTGCAAACGCTGTATCTCCTTGCCTTTTGCTGAATCTTCAATCTTCTACTCTAGCTGCAATATGCTTCTTGGCTCCCAATTGCTCTCCACCACTATTGTTGAGTAGTTGAACTTTTGATCCGCCATGCTACTTTAACTCATCAATGACTGACTCTGGTGTGGGGTTGGTTGAGTTGTGTTGATCCTTGTTGATTCCTAGAGATCCTTCTGATGAAGAAAAATACCTTCCTTGTTATGTGTAGTATCTAAATCGTATCATGCCACTTAAATTGGATGGATGCTTGTTTGAGCTTTAATGAGTATCGCCTCGCAAACTTTGAAGTTTTTTAGGTCATTCCTTTACAAAATTTGCCTATCAATTCTTCTTCAACTTAGTTATCGCTTCCAAGTAGGTTCGCATCACTTCCAAGGATTGTAGTTTTGACTTGTATCGATCAGTATGAGCGGTACATACCGGTCCGCCAGTTGACTAGTACATGGATCACTCGCTGTTTGGAGGCACCATCAATTAAGGCTATTTTTACCCTGTTACCACTCGAAATCGATTAGTAATGATCAATTTCGATTGTCACTGATGGTTGTTGAGTGGTAACACTCGATTTCGACCATCAATGATTGATTTTGGGCAATATCAGTTGAGGGAGAGAGAAAGAAGAAGAAGAGGGACAAGAAAAATATAGAATCCATTGACCTATGGCGCCTGCGGGTGATTTCTTCTCCCCACGTGGGGAGAAGAAATGTCTCCCCATGTGGGGAGAAGAAACATCTCCCCACATGGTATCACAGACTTAGCTGATTTTGCCTAAGTTATGTAGCACCCTTGTGTGTCCGTCCATAAAGGTCAGCTTCCGAAACCTCTTAGGGTCCCTTAAGATCTACAAAAGATAACATAGGTTAGAGGAAGTATTTTCTATGGTATCCACAAGCAACCCCACAAACACTTTATATAGCCAACATAAATTACAATCATAGACTCTACAACTCTAAATGGTTACACACAATGATCAAGGTCTGTTACAGACCGAAGTCATCACAAGTGTCCACATGATATGATTCTTATTTACAAGTTGAACTCGGCCATAAAAACTAACCCAACTAGGGTTGGCAAGCCTACTACAAGACCACTACTTGTTGTACAAAGTATGTACAAAAACTGAAGGACATAGACAAACATAAGCATTACATCGAACATCTTATTTATATTTTTGTTTATAACATTCTCCCGCACTTATTCCTTCGAGGTCCTCGGCGGAGCTACTACAGACGTTGCATCTCCTTACATTTTGTAGAATCTTTCATCTTCTGCTCTGGATGCAATACACCTCTTTGCTCCCAGCTGCTCTCCGTCACTATTATTGAGTAGTCAGACTTTGATTCGTCATGCTGCTTCAACTCACCAATGACTGACTCTGGTATGGGGTTGATTGAGTTATGCTGATTCTTGTTTAGTTTTATGGATCCTTTGGATAAAAGAAAATACCTTCCTTATTTTGTACCAATATCTCAAATGTCTCATGTCGTTTAAACTGGATAGATGCTTGTTGGAGCTTTAACAAGTATCATCTCGTAGACTTTGAAGTTTTGAAGTCATTCCTTCACAAAATGGCCTATCGATTTTTGTTTAACTTAGTTGTTGCTTCCAAGTAGGTTCTCTTCATTTCCACTTTCGATTGGCCTTCTATTGGGAAATGAAGCTGATAATCTACTCTCAATAGCACTAATCACCATTGGTGAGGATTTGACAACTCGTCTTCCATTAGATTTCTTTGAAGGGTCTTGAAACTTATGTAGAGCTCCTCCACTAGATAAATAAGAGAATTGAGATACTTCATTTCGCCCATTCTATTTGAGTAGAGAAGGCAAAAGTTACTTGATTTTGTCCACCTCCTCGAGGTAAGAGAACCGGGATACTCAATTTCGCCCATTCTCTTGAGTTGAGAAGGTAAATATTTCTTGATTTCACTCACCTCCTTAAGGTTGTACTTTATGCATTGAGCTAGTTATTAGATTCCCCCCCCCCTTTGCTCACACTTCTGAAGCACTCGAAGTGTTTGCACTTCTTACATTGAGTAAGCTAATATGATTCACCTTTTCTCTGCCATCGAACTTCTGGAATGCAAGAAGTTTTACCAGAAAAGAACAAACTTTCACCCCAACTTGGAATACATCATTAATAGTTTTGGTCACCTTTGGGATTGTACCATCTTCTCTATCATTTTTATTGCCTACTTCTCTAACTAGAAAAAGTACAATACCACGTACTGCCTACTTCATTCCTTGACCTTTTCCCTTTTACCTTGTCTTGGTACTTAGAGTTTGCCTCTACATTCTCCACCTCTTTGGCCCCTTTCACGACCAACGCTCTCTCTCCATGAGAGCAAGAGATCGATGACTTCATGGAAGTCCTACCTCTATGGTACCATAGCGCTGCCAGCCCATAGCCCTACTATCAGTTGTCTTACATATGTGTCACTTTCTTCGCGATCGATAGGTCCACCTCTATGACACTGTGGCACTCTTCTGAGTCCACATCTTTTCTGATCGACGCTTTCCTTTTAGGCAGTTGAGCCCCTCTAGACTCGTTGTTGCTTCCTCGCCCCTTTTGACCACCTGCTTTAACACCCTTGTGTTATCTGAGCAATTTTCCTTGGTCAATGGAAAGACAAACTATGACTCTCTCGCATGGCCTCCACCATCTTGTTGCAGGGCCCATGCTGATTCTGTTCTCCTTAGCTTCCTTAGTAGCAATATTCACTTACTCGGCCTTGCCCTCTGATTTGTAGAGCTCCCTTAAGCAAATGTGATTACTGAACCAGTCCAACTCTCTATTCACTCCGATGATACCTCTGTATGACCAAGTCTCCCCCCCCCCCCGCCACCCAATGGGACTCTCATTGGTACTTGCACTCAGAATTCTTCCTCGGTAGTATACAGCCCCTATGTGGTGATGTCTAAGGCTTTCATCTGATACAAGATTCGATGCACACAAAAGATCCACCTCTGTGATACTATGATATTACTCCTTGAATACATAGCCCTTCTTACCGTTATGTTGTTCATTGAAGTAGAGCTCCCAATAGCTCATGATTATACCTCTACATGATTGCGTCCCTTACGGGATGTCTCCGCATATGTTGTATTGCCGCAAACTATTCCTCATGATCTACTATACATGTCGCCTTCTAGTGACATCTCTATTGCATTCATATTCTTATATGATAAACTCAGACTATGATCTCTCCATGTGTAGCCTCTGCCAGCACATCGTAGGGCCTCTGTCACCTCTAATTACATTCGCTCATTTTGGAAATTCACCTTTGCTACATATTCTCAGGTCACCCCTAGACGAAGCATCGCTCTAGGACAGTCTGTCGCCTACTAGCTCTCGAAGTCCCCAAACTTTATTAAAATTAGTGCATAATCTTCGTTGTACACCACTTTCTTCATGACAACTCGAATGGTAACACTGTAGCATATTATTTAAGAGTACCTAACTCTATGTCCTCTTGCCCTATGCTAAGGCCTTCTAATCTCAACTTCGCCTCTACAAGTTGAGTCGCCTTAGTCCCTCTATCAAATGCTTCTCTAAGATAAGATGTATGTGCATCGAAGTTTCCTTCGTCTTTGACCCAATGTAAAATGAGCCCACCCCATCAGAATGAGAAACTCATGGAATGATATGATCCCACCTTGCGTCTATAAAAGTTCATGTCCTCGACCTCTGTCTAAAGAAAGCTCCTGGCCTCCGCTCCATGTTCCCTCTTCTATGTCGACTCCCTTCATGCTTTTTGGATATTTCACCAAGTTCCACCTAAGTTGCTCCGCTCATCGATTTGCATTGAGTTGATGGTAGCCCTCATGCCCACCATTTCACAAGCCAGCGCTCTATTAAGTTCGATTTCTACATAGACTCTAAGTGTGCCTTCTATGATGTTGTCATTGTCACTCTCCCACTTGATCTCATAATGCATCCACTAATGCATTACTTTATTCAAGATTATGCAATGACTCCTCACTACTCGCTTGGTCTATTAAGCTTTATAGAGATATTGTCTTGAGGTACTCTTCCTCAACATGTGCGATCCACTGCACATGATTCTTCCTCTAGAGAACCAGGACCTATCCCTCATAGATATCTATTCTGTTGGAGTAATTTTCCTCTTTATATTCTTCCCTCTTGAAGTTTTAGAGCCCACCATCCCCTTGAACTACTCTATCTTACTAAACAATTTGTGTATTATTTTGCCCCCGCAAATGCACTTATTAGATTGTGACTCTTCGCCAATATAGCTCTCGCTACACCCTTTAAGGCCTAGCAATGTGTTGAACTTATTGTACACTTCAGTCTTCTACAGGCGTATCTATTCCATGCTAAAGAGAAAGTTTCAATGCTTCATGGCGTCAAATTTCGATCACCTTAGGATGGCCATAAAAACTCCATCGTCCGCATACAAGCTCTTGTATGAGTATCAAATTCTTCGAGTTTATAATTCTCCTCACCTTTGTAAGCTTTGCACAACTCTTTTAGTCATTGAGCAATGCATCCTACTTTGCATGGTCTTATCTTTGACTAAGCACCCTGCTTGCCTTAAGTACCGTCAAGTATGGTTGTCAACGTCGAGCCATAGCTCGAACTCAACCATCTCAACCTTTATACGCTACATATTCTTTTTAGCTTGCTTATCCTCATGGTGCGTCTCGCGTAAAGGGTTGGTCATTCCTCTGAATGCTAATCAAGGATGCCCACTCTTATGAGCGACTCATTTCCCTACATCTCTATATTTGTTTCTCCCAAACGACCGCGCGTACTGGCTGCCCTCCACATAGCCCAGCTAGGTCCCCTATGTTTGCATGGCAAGTATTTCTGCATATGCTTATCCCGCTCTGATACCAAAATATCACAGACTTAGTTAGTTTTGCCTAAGTCGTGTGGCACCCTTGCATATCCATCCGTAAAGGTCAGCCTCCCCAAAACCTCCTAGGATTCCTTAGGAGCTATAAAAGAGAAAATGGGTTAGAGAAAACATTTCCTACGGGATCCACAAGAAACCCTTTTAGTAAACACTTTATATAACTAACACAAATTACAACCATGAACTTTACAAGCTTTGAACGGTTGCATATAATGATCAAGGTTCGTTACAGATCGGAGTCCTCACAAGTGTCCACATGACACGACTCTCATTTACAAGCTGAACTCAACCATAAAAGCTAACCAAACTAGGGCTGCCAACCCTACTGCAAGCCCGCTACTTGCTATACAAAGCATGTACAAAAACTGAAGGACATAGACAAACATGAGTATTACGTCGAACGCCTTATTTATATTTTTGTCCGTGATAGTGGGGAGAAGAAACAGCGATGTCGCCCCTTTTTTATTTTTTCAATTTATATTATATTTGTATTATATTTATATTATATTATATTATATTATATTATATTATATTATATTATATTATATTATATATATATATATATCGAGTGGTACACTTATGCATATCGCTCGGTACCAGTGTACCATTAGAGTAGAGCTCAGTACTTTAGTGGGATTAGTATAAGCCTTTATCACTTCCACTTTCAATTTATATTCTATTGGAAAATGAAGCGAACAATCTACTCTCAGTAGCACTGATTATAATTAGTAAGGATTTGACTACTCTTGTCTTTTATTAGAATTCTTCGAAGGGTCTTTGAACTTGTTCAAAGCTCCTCTGCTGGATAAATAAGAGAACTGGGGTAGTCAGTTTTGCTCATTCTCTTAAGAGTTGAGAAGGTAAAGGTTACTTGACTTCGCCCGCCTCCTCGAGGTTGTGCTTCATGCATCGAGCTGGTTATTAGTCTTCCCTCACTCTTTGTTCATACTTCCGAAGCACCCGAAATGTTTGCACTTCTTACATTGAGTTAGCTACTATGATTCGCCTTCTCACTACTATTGAACGTCCGGAATGTAAGAAGTTTTGCCTAAAAGTACAAAAGTTCACCCCAACTTAGAGCAAGTCTCTAATAGTTTGGTTGCCTCTGGGATTGTACCATCTTCTCCATTATCTTTATTGCCTACTCCTTTGAGTAGAAATGATACATCATCATATACGATCTGCTTCATTCATTGGTCAAGCACTCTTGCATTAACTCGAAGTCATCCACTTTCGGATATCTTGATGAGAAGCCTATTGACATCGGTCTTATGAAGTTCTCTGACCTATAACCTTTAGTCTTTGTTGGTACTTGGAGTATGCCTCTATATTCTCCACCCTTTTCGACCTCTTTCACAACTAACGCTCTTACCCCATGAGAGCAAGGGATTGATGACTCCATCAAAATCCTGTCTCTACAGTTCCATGATGTTGTCAAGCCCATGGCATTATTATCCATTATCTTGCATCTGCATCTCTTTCTTTACGATTGGTAGATTCGCCTTTGTGATACTATGGCACTCATCCGAGTCCACCTCCATTCTGACCGACGCTTAGCTTTTGGGTAGCTAAGCCCCTTTAGACTCGTCATCGCTTCCTCGCCCCTTTTGAACCATCTACTTCAATATCTCTGTGTTCTCCAAGCAATTCCCCTTGGTCGATGGAAAGATAGACTACAACTTCGATGTATGCCCTCCGTCATCCTACTACAGGGATCATGTCGATTTTGTTTTTCTTAACTTCCTCTATAGCAACATTCACTTACTCGGCCTTGTCCTCTGACTTATCGGGTTCCCTTAAGCGAATATAAATACTGGAGCAGTCTAACTCTTCAGCCACTCCTATCATATCTCTGTATAATCAAGTCCCCCCCTGTTGAATCTCAGATTTTGATGATGAAACCAATTGGTATATTTGTAATCTAGCCCATGTGTTGGAGAGAAGTGATGTAGAACTAACTATGACTTGAAAAAGGCAAAGCAATTAAGGAAGAATTTGTCGCTGGACCGGAGTCAAGATCGAGCATCAGGTCAGGGTTTAGATGATGCGATGGGAGCTCATCGAGGTTCGCCAGAGGTTGGTCGGAGTTCGCCGATAGGTTGTCGGGAGCTCGTCGGGAGTTCATCGAAAGATCAATTAACGTGAGGGATAACAAAGATTGTGTTTATAATTGTTTCTCTTAAGTGTCGTAGTTAGCATCATAATTAGAGTTAGTTTTACTAACTCAAATAGGGGCCAATCGGGTCTAATTTGGGCTTGATTTGAGCTCATGATAGTGTTGGTTAAAGGTGTCACAAGCCGATCACGTGAGTGATGGCATGTTTGACATGTTGCATATTCATTTTGCTTATGATTATTATCGGTATATTCTTACATTATATTATATATATATAATATATCCTTGGTTTTATGCAATGGGAATCGGATCGTCATGAGATCATGATAATAAGATCGATTCACCTTTAAACACAAATCCTAAATAATCTCGGTCATAGGTTTCTTGAGAGAGACATCGAGATGACTGGACAGACCGACATACTATATACCCGTCCATATGATGGAAGCGGCTGGTCTCATAGCCACTTGTGTGGAAACACTAAGGATACAATACAGGTGCTCATTGACGAATGAGTTCACTAATTGATTCGCTTATGGAATGCAGTATTATTAATGATATATAATATCAGACACTGATTCCACAGTCCCAGTTGTGCATCTGGTCTTTAGACTTAAGACGCGAAGGATGTCTTGTTTATTCCTTTATTTGACGCTAGACTTACGGGTTTGGAAAGTTCCAAATCTGGTACAATCAATTCTCGGGATTGGTAGCCAACCTTACGAAGGCAAATCCATAGCTAGGGTTATTCAGATTGAGAGAGAATGAGTTCTCCAAAATAATCCAATTAGAGTGAGACTCAGACAGATTACGTATGTGACCTAGCAGTACCATGTCCAATATACGGTCTCTAGGATATAGTTGAATGAGAGAATATAAATACACAGTAACTATGGATAGATAAGTCCGATGGATTCGATCCCCTGTACCATTTGGGGACTATGGCATAATGGCCTAGTGCATTTATAGTTGATGAGTCGAGTGAATTATTATAGAGATAATAATTCACTATGTCAGAAGGAGTTCTGATAGGAGCAACTCACGGCCAGCTCAATATCGGACCTAGAGGGTCACACACATATGGTGGATGTTTCAACATGTAGAGAATTAGATAGAGATCTAATTAGCCCCTATTCTCATTAGATAAGACACTACAGTGATAGACTCCTTGCATGAGGCCCAATCAGAGGCCAAAGGAGATTATTGGATAAAGATCCAATAATCTAATATTAGTGGGTAATTGGATGGCGATCCAATACCCACTAAGGTAGGATGCACTAGGGTTTTTGGTGGCTTTCTATAAACAAGAGGGGAGGCATATAGATGATAGGGCATCTTTGGTCGCTCCCTCCTATTCTCCTCCCTGCTTGTGTGTAAGAGTTACAAGTCTTGGGACTGCAATTGGAGGAGTATCGCTGTAGCGATCCATCATGTGGATACTGCTAGAGAGGACACTTGATATCCTTCATTCTCTCCATCTGGATTTAGAAAAATAGGGATATAGGATCTCCCTAGATAAACGATCTCTCATACAATGTGGTTTTTTGATTTTGTGACTTTCTCGTGACCCAATCTTTTGCACGATGATTTCATCTACATGGGAAACTTATTTTGTTTTGATCTTTTGCTTTGCATGTGATGCTCCCACTTAGTTTCCCAATAGTGGTATCAAAGCTAAGGTTGTTCATACGAAAGATTGGTTTTAAATTATGTATGATGAGATTGAATCATGTAGAACTATTATATGCGTTTGTTGCTGCAATTCACAGTGAAGGTAGCGAGGAGGGGCAGCCACCTATGGGCGGCCGCCTGTGCTACCCTGCCTCACTAGGACTAGGCTACCTGCAAGGGTGGCCGACTGTGGTTAGGGCCATTAGCAAGGGCAGCCATCCGCGGCCAGGTTGCAAGGGCAACCACTTGCGGCCAGGCCGAAAGGGGTAGCTACCCAAGGCAAGGCCGAAAAGGGTAGTCGCCCACGGCTAGGTCGCAAGGGGTGGCACTAGCTAGGGCTGCTGCCGACGCCTGTCAGCAACAATGCTTGCCCGCAATCAGAGGCGACCAATGTCAGTTGTTGGAAGGAAGAGGGTGAGGGTTGTTCGATAAATAGACAATTTTATCCCTCAGATTTGAGAAATTCTAAGATCTGTCCTCCTTTACAGAATATCAAAAATACCATTAACAATTCTGAAAATTCTGAGGTCTGTCATCTTGTCCAGAATTTTAAAAATACCCTTTATAACTTTGAAAATTCTTGGTATGTCTTGATTTCTAGAAAAATAATTAACTAAATAGTTTAATTAATTATTTATTATCTAGTAATCCTACATGGTGATGTATGATGTGGATGGATGATCATGACCATGTGTTGTGATGTGTGTAATTATTATTATTATTATTATTATTATTATTATTATTATTACTATTATTATTATTATTATTATTATTATTATTATGGCCTACGAGCTCCATTTTTCTCGTTTATTGTCGGGCTTGCATACTTGTGATTATTTTGTAATTACATAGAGAGGCACGATAGGAGCGTGGAGGTGATAATAAGACCCACGATGTCGTGGCGGGAGATCACGATGCATGGTGATGCAGTGAGGATCCGACGAAACCGATGATGACGAGATCAATGATCAGATGGCATGGAGATGTGCTGATACATATATAGATCCTATTGTGAGTGATTAGGCTCATTGGCTCAGGCTTAATCATATTAGGTGACGGCTCAGGATCATTTGGTGTGACTTGTATATGTGATATATGTTATACACTTACTATATATATATATATATATATATATGCATGTGATATAGATATATATTAAATATGTATATGTGTGACACGATATATTATGAGATTGATACAAAACAAAAACCCCTCTTACGTTAATATTAAGTCGGTAAGTGTGAGATAATAAGATTGACCCATGTGGCCTTCTATCGTTATAAGAAAAAATTAAATCATGACATAGGTTGAGTTAGTCGAGTCACTCGAGCTCACCTATCTACATGATAGAGTTTTTACCTATGACATAAAGATGTCACCGGTGATCGAAGGACATGGTATGACTTGGTCAAGCAGTTGAGAGCATATTATTAAATCAGACTCATCTTGTAATGATGGTGATGACTCTGTAATTTGAGAATTATTCTCACGATAGAGAAAATCACATATGTTCTTGATATAATTATGCCCACGCTAGAAGAAGGGGCAAGCGAGGATGAGATCACTCGCTATGTGAAGTATATAGATGATTCTATATTGGCAATATATTACATGTTGACCTCCATGACTCTTGAGTTACAAAGGCAACATAAGAGTATGAATGTAGATTTTATCCTTCTTTATCTCCGCCAACTGCTTGAAAAACAGGGAAGAACTCAAAGATATAAGATATCCAAGAGACTCTTCCAAGCTAGGATGACAAAATGGATATCAGTTAAGAACCATATCCTAAAGATGATAGAGTGGATCGAGAAACTCACAGGTCATAGGAATAGTCCTAGAGGATAATGTGTTGATCTTATACTTCAGTCCTTGTTAGATTTCTTTTCTCACTTCATCATAAATTTTAACATAAGCAAGTTTGAGGTGACTCTCTCTGAGCTCCTCAATATATAGAGGGAAGCTGAGAGTGCCATCAAGAAAGACAAGCTAGTTCTTTATATTGATGAGACAAAAAAAAGGGACTTCAAGATGGGCAATGAAGCAAGAGTTACTGCAATTACCGTTGGAGAGGTCACCCTACCTCTGCCTGGTGGGGCTATAATTACATTGGATGCATACTATTTTATTCTATTTACTATTAAAAATATTATTTTCATCTCTTGTTTGATAATTAGTGGATATAAATTAGTTTTTGAGAATAATAATTATTTAATAATTATGGATGATGAGATCATTACTAGAGGGACCCTGATAAATAGCTTATATATATTAGACACTTCTCCATATATCATGAATATAAATATAATTAAGAGGAAAATGAGGTGAATAATGCATACATGTTCTAACTTTACCCAAGTCTATTCAAGTACCTAGCACACAAATTCTAACTTTGTGTAGGTCTAATAAAGTCTCTTACCTTCCTAAAAGATATGTGGGACATATCAATGGAGAAGACTCTAAAGATGTTGATCCTCAGACCTTCGAGGAGGCTATTATGAGTATAGACTCCAGGAAGTGATAAGAAGTCATGAATTTTGAGATGAATTTCATGTACTCTAATAATATTTGGAACCTTGTGGATGCACCTGTGGATATTATACCCATCGGTTGCAAACAGATCTTCAAGAAGAAGATCATAGTGGATGGAAAGGTGAAGACCTATAAGGCAAGACTGGTGGCCAAAGGATATCATCAAAGGCAAGGAGTTAATGATGAAACTTTTTCACCTATAGCTATGCTTAAATCTATCATAATTCTTTTGGCCATTGCAACACACTATGACTATGAATCTAGCAGATGGATATGAAAATAATTTTTTCAATGGCAACCTCGAGGAGGAGGTGTATATGATATAGCCAAAGAGATTCATATCCAAAGAGTGTATATATAAAGTGTGTAGGTTGCTGAGGTCGATATATGAATTGAAGCAAACTTCCCAAAGTTGAAACATAAGATTTGATAAGGCGATCAGATCTTATGACTTTGTTGAGAATGAAAATGAGTCTTGTGTATATAGGAAGGTAAATGGGAGCTATATCACCTTTTTGATGTTATTTTTAGATGAGATCATAATCATTAGGAATGATATAGAAATGCTCTCTATAATAAAGGCTTAGCTATACAGAAACTTCTTCAGAAAGGATTTAGGGGAAGCATCTTATATTTTAGGGATCCAGATTTATAGAGATAGATCAAAAAGGATGCTTGGCTTATCCCAATCCAAGTACATAGACTCTATTGTCAAAAGGTTTAGCGTGGAGAATTCCAAGAGATGTCTTATACCGATGAGACATGAAATATCACTTTCTAAGAGTATGTCCCCAAGACTCCTGAAGAAATGGCAGACATAGAAAGGATATCCTATGCCTCAGTGATATAGTCTATTATTATGTTATGCTATGTACCATGTCTGATATAATGCATGCTCTGAGTGTCACGAGTAGGTATCAGGCAGATCCAGATTTAGAACACTAGAAGACAATAAAGTGTATCCTTAATTACTTAAGAATGACTAAGGATCTTTTATTAGTATATGGAGGAGGTAGCCTCTAGTTTGAGGGCTACATAGACTCAAGTTTCTAGTCTGACATTGATGATAGCAAGTTGAACTTAGGGTATATTTTCACCCTAAATAGAAGAGTAGTAAGCTAGAAAAGTTTCAAGCAAGATACTATTACTGACTCGACCACAGAGGTGGAGTACATTGCTACAGCAAAAGCAACAAAGGAAAGGGTGTGAATGAAGAAGTTTATCAGAGATTTGGAAGTCGTATTAAGTAGCATGGAGCCGATTCCCATATACTGTGATAACAATGGGGTGATCGCTCAAGTGAAGAAACTCAGGTCTTATCAGAAGTCTAAGTACATACTGAGAAGGTTCCATCTGATTAGAAAGATCATAGCCCGTAAAGATATAGCAATGAAAGGAGTTCCATCCGAAGATAACATTGTAGATCCACTGATGAAGCCACCAACTCAGATTGTATTTGAGCATCACAAGGGTCTAACAGGGATCAAATACATAGATGACTAGCTTTAGGTCAAGTGGGAGATTATTGATTATAGGTGCCTTACAAGCCAATCACATGAATGATAGCACGTGTGACATGTTGTGTGATCTTTTTACTTATGATTATTATTAGCATATTCTCATATTTTATTATCTGTTGCATATATATTATGATGTTCTTGGTTTTGTGCAATGAGAATGAAGTTATGATGAGATTATGATAATGAGATTGATTCACATTTAAACACATATCCTAAATAATCCTACTCATAGGGTACTTGATAGGAACATCAAGATGATTGGACAAATCGGTGTACTGTATACTTGTCCGTATAATAGAGGTAATTAGTCTCATAGCTAGGTTTGTGGAGACATTAAGGATACAATACAAATGCTCATTAGAGAATGAGTTTACTGATTGATCCGCTTATGAAATATTATATGGTTAATGATACCTAATATCAGACAACGATTTCATAGTCCCAGTTGTGCATCTGGTCCTTAGACATGAGACACCAAGGATGTCTTGTTTGAGTACTCCTTTCTTTGACGTCGGACTTATAGGTTTGTAAAATTCTAAATCTGATATAATTAGCTATCAGGATTAGTAGCCAACCTTACGAAGGCAACTGAGTATCAATAAATAATCATCTACTCTTAGTATCATGAGAGGAATATCTCTTATGTGCTTGCTCATACAAATCCCTAGCTATGGTCATTCGGATTGAGAGTGAAGGAGTTCTTTGAGAGAATCCGATTAGAGCGAGACTCGAACAAATTTCGGATGTGGCCTTATAGTAACATGTCTAATATACGATCTTTGAGATATTAGTTAGATGAGGGACTACAAATACCCAGCAATTGTGGATAAACAGGTTCGATGAATTTGATTTCCTTATATTGTCTGGGGACTATAGTGTAGTGGCCTAATACGTCCATAGTCAATGAGTCAAGTGAATTATTATATGGATAATAATTCACTATATCAGAAGAAGTTACGATAGGAGCGATGCACGACCAGCTCGATATCGGGCCTAGAGGGTCACAAACATATGATGGATGCTTCAGCGAGTAGAGGATTGGATAAAGATCCAAGTCGCCCCTATTCTTATTAGATGAGACCTCACATCTGATGGGCTCTTTGTATAAGGTCCAACTAGAGGCCAAAGGAGATTATTGGATGGAGATCTAATAATCCAAGATTAGTGGATAATTGGATGGATATCTAATACCCACTAAGGCATGATGTACTAGGGTTTTTAGTGGCTCTCTTTAAATAGGAGGGGAGGCACAAAGATGATAGGCTACATTTTTGGCCGCCCTCTTCTATTCTCCTCCCTCCCTTTATGTAAAAGTTATGAGAACCGAGACTACGCTTGGAGGAGTATTGCTATAGCGATCCATCGTATAGATATCGCTAGGGAGGAGGACGTTTGACCTCCTTCATCCTCTACATCCGGATCTGAAAAAATAAGGATATACAATCTCCCTAGGTAAATAATCTCTCACACAATGTGGTTTTTCAATTTTACGGCTTTCTCATGACTCATTTGCATGATGATTTGATATACATGAGAAACCTATTTTGTTTTGATCTTTCACCATGCATGTGATGCTCTCGCTTGGTTTTCCAACAGATAGAGCTTATTTCGTTAACCTGAAAAGGGTTAATAGAAGGTACGCTCGGGTATCAAACAGTACTTAAAAGGTAATATTCTAGGTATCCTAGTGGTGGTATAGTAGGTTGTCGGTAGTAGTACCACTATCGCCTAAGTTTTAGGGCAACTTTTGACTATAGTAGTATCACCCGTGCCCAAATTTTTCAGAGAAGCTTTGAATTTTGGCTCTAATTTTTGAAACCAATTAGGGTCTATAAATACCCCAAGTATTCTCACATGGTAAAATAAGAAAAGAGCTAACAAAGTATGAAAATACTTAGATAAATTATGTAAAAATTGATTAAGAGCTTCCCTTTGTCTTTCAAGTGGAAAGTGAGTTTAAGGAAAGGGTTAATTGAGTTGTAAAGGTTGATCTGCTGAACATGAGAAATAAGAGTGCAAAGGTTGTTTTATGGAGTCTGTGAAAAGGAGAAAGGTGTGTAAAGAGGTGTTTGATCTTCACCCGTGAAAGAAGATTGATAGCGGACACCGATTGGCCTCGAGTGAAAAGGGATTAGGAGTGAACGTAGGTCAAAGTTTTGACTGAACCACTATAAAATACTATGAGCATCTCTTCCTTATCCATATTTCTATTTGCTCTTGATTTTAGTAATTTATAACTATCTCTAAGAAAAGCTTGAGCTTCGCCTTTCGATTTGTCTTTAAATCACTCTCTAACTTATTTACCCTTAACGAGTTCCAGCAAAAGCACTTTCGATTTCAGTTTTACATCAAGCAAATTTTTTTGACCCGAGTTTTTACTACTTGCACTAACTAAACCCCCCTCCTCTTAGTGCCAACTCGATCATAACGGTTGGTATTAGAGCCACATTTGACTCAATTAGATTAACACCCAAGCTAGTTTAATTACTATTTTTGGCATGAACGAGAGTCATTCCATCATACATCCTCCTATATTTAATGGAATGGACTACATATATTGAAAAACTAGAATACAGATTTTCTTAATTTTGATGGATTTTAAATTATAAAATATTATCAAAAATAGATTTTAATCTAATCCTATAAATAATTAGAATGATCATGAAATAAAGATGTTTCCTTTAAATAAAGATGTTTCTACTTATGATTTGATTTTTGATATATGACACATATTAGAAGTTACACATGAAAGCATAACTTAAAGTAATAAAAAATAAATAAAATAACTTACAAAGAAGAATATGAGAGCAACCTTCCAAAGAACAAGAAGTATTTGATATTGAGAACACAAGAAAAATACCTTTCAGAAAATTGGAAGGACATTGAATGAGAACAATAGATGACTCCTCGAGTGACACCTCGAGTGATGAGGACTACAACTTTGAACTTATTACAAACGAACCTAAAAATTCATAAAAAGAATAAAAAATATTAAAATAAATTTAAAAAGTATACAATCTTTTGTTATGAATGTAAGAAGCTACGACACTTCGAAGATCAAGATGATAACCAAGAAGAAGTTACAAACTACGCGCTCGTAGCCATCCATGATGAGGTAAATAACTCTTTCGAAGCCTCCTTTACTTTTAAATAGTTGTTAAATATATTTCATGAATTATTTGATGAGTATTAAAATATTACCAAAACTTATAAATCACTAAAAAAGGATTATGTATTACTTTCTATTAAATTTGAAATTATGCATGATGCATCAATACCATGTACTTCTTGCTCAAAATGTGAAATGTTAGATGACATTAAAAAGGAAAATGTCATAGAACAAACCTTATAAAAGTTTAAGATAGGCAACAAATATCTAAATGTGATCATTGCTAATAAGAGTCATGTTCATAAGGAAGGTATTAGCTTTTTAGGTAATACTCATCAAAAGCCAACTATCAAAGTACCCACATTATATTCTTCACCCAAAAACAAATATAATTTTTGTGGTAAACTTGAGTATTGTGCCTATAGATGCTCATTTAGAAGGTATAGTATATACAAGTTGGTTTGGGTTCCTAAAGGAACCATAAACAACCAAATGCATTAGTAAAATTATGAAAAGCCTTTCATGAGGGACCTAAAGTCAAAATGGGTAGGTTGAAAATTATTAGCCCGTATGTTGGTTGATTTAAATGTAAATATTATTATTGAATGATTGATTTAAATATTATGATAGTTGAATGTTAACCTAAAATAGGTTGTATATTACATGATTGAATGATAGATTATTATCGGGGCTTGAAATAAAATAAAATAAATAAATAAATTTAGAATGAGCATGGTAACTCATTGCACTAAGTGTAAAGAGTTAGACTCATTTAAGAAGGAAAAATCATTATACTTAAAATTAATTAAAGTTATTATTTGAAAATACTTTATTATTAATCTTGATGATTTCTTTTGAAATAATACTTGGGTTTCCATCTTAAACGATAAGGTATAGATTTGGCATAAAAGATAAAGACATTTGTGCATGAAATAAATTACATAAATTGAAACACAAAAGTGAATTATTATTTTTTCTTTAATATATTTATCCTATCAAGTTTTCAATAAGAGATAAAAGTGATGTGTATGATATATATATATATATATATATGAATCTCTTAAAGAAAGGGATTTTGATGATTTGATGAATTTAAATAAGTTATTATCTAAATAACGATCTTGATATTTTTAAAATTATAACTTGAGATCTTTATAGAAATCAAAATTGGTCACTATGATTCTTTCATTTTTATTAAAAAATATCTAAATAAATCAAGATTATTTTTATTTGATCTCTTAAGATTCAATTTCATTATTTACTAAAAATAAGAGATTTGTTAAAATAAATTATATCTTTTGCTACTTGTAAATTGATCTTTCATATTATATCATTGATGACATGATTTTAATCATATAATCCCTTTGTACTTATGGTTGAAATTAAAATATTGATGTAAAAGAAAAATTATACCATTATTTTTTTATTTACAATAACTAAGGGAGAGAAAAATGCTTAGAAGAAAATTATGTATGTTAAACCTTTCAAATATATTATTTGCTCTCATATCACTTTTTTTTGGATTTCTTGTTTTGAACCTCGTATCGAAAATCTACATGAAATGATTTTAAGCTTCTAAATGCATATGTAGCTCTTATATTTTTCTTGGATTTTGAAATGATTTCACATCATTCTTTCCTATTAAAATTTATAAAAGAAAAAATATAATTGAAAAACATTTTGTGATGCTTGATAGGTGATTCATGAGCTCTCTTTCGAATCCTCTCTATTAATAAAAAATATTTTGATTGTTGGATTAATAAATCTTTGATGTAATGCTTTCAAATGTATCCTCCCTTCTTGATATTTGATTTTTATTATACATGATCTTTGATTCTTGGACTCTTTGATATATTTAACACTCCCTCCCTTCTTCTTATTCTTTTTCTTCTATTTTATTTACAAAGGGGGAGAAACAAATTTAACATGTCATTTGTAATAAATAAATTCCTCTTTTTATTCTTCTGCTTATTTTATAAAGGGGGAGAAATGAAAAAAATTCCTCTTTATGTGATGAAATATGTGTTGAACACTTAGTGTTCAAATATATACTAAATATTTCTCCTTTTTGTTAATAACAAAGAGGGAGAAATGATATGATTGATGACATAATTAAAATATTATTAATCTTGGAAATGTTTGAAATATATTCTTGTTTGAAATTATAATCTTTGAAATGTTTGAAATATATTCTTATTTGAAATTATAATCTTTGAAATGTTTAAAATATATTCCTATTTGAAATTTTTATCATGTGATGAACATTTGTTTTTAATATTAATTTAGAAATGGTATGTTGAACATTTCTCTTTTTTATTAATGACAAAGGGAGATAAATTATATATTAATGATAAATGATATATTTGAATATTTGTGATAAATATTCAAATATGATAAATGTTCAAATATGATGAATATTTGTGATAAATATTTAAATATGAGTTAAATATTTCTCCTTTTTGTAGAGGCCAAAGGGGAGAAATGGTACATTGGTGACATTTGTTTTGAAATATTTATCATGTGAAACATATATTGCTTAAAATTTTTATCATGTGATACCAAAAAATGATGAATGTTTGTTATTAAAAATTTTATCATGTTTGGTATGATAATGATGAATGGTTAAATTGTTAAAATTTCAATATTTAGTCAAAATAGTAAAATTGCTACATTAAATTTAAAGGTAATTGTTTCTTTTGAATTCAAGATTGTTCTATTTCAAATATGGTATATGGATAGGGAGAGTTAAGGTTAACTACATCATCAATTGGTTGTCATCATCAAAAAGAGAGAGATTGTTGAATTTCAAATTTTGATGATGAAACCAATTGGTGTATTTGTGATCTAGCCTATGTGTTGGAGAGAAGTGATGCAGGATTAACTACGATTGGGAAAGTTCATCAGCAAGTTGTCGGAGTCAAAATATGGCATTAGGCCGGGTTCGGACGATACGGCGGGAGCTTGCCGGGGGTTCGCTGAAGATTGTCGGGAGTTCATCGGCAAGTTGTCAGAAGCTCTCACTAGAAGGATGCCAAGGGTTCGCTGAAAGGAGATCGGAAGTTCATTGGGGGTTCCTTAGAAGGATGCTAGGAGTTCGCAGAAAGATTGATTGATGTGCCACACAATGAAGATTGTGCTTGTCATTATTTGTCTTAAGTGTCATAGTTTGCATTATGATTAGAGTTAGTTTTACTAACTCAATTAAGGGACAACCAGGTCTAATTTGGGCTTGATTTGAGTTCATCGTAGAGATCATTTCGTTAACCTGTAAAGGGATCAATAGAAGGTATACTCAGGTATGAAATAGTACTTAAAATGTATTATTTTGAGTATCTCAATGATGGTACCATCGGCTACCTGTGATGGTACCATCGTCGCCTAGGTTTTCAAGCAACTTTTAATGGTAGTACCGTAGGTGTCGGCGGTAGTACCGTTTGTATCCGAATTTTTCGAAGAAGCTTTAAATTTTGGCTATAATATTTGAAGCCAATTGGGGTCCATAAATACCCAAAGTATTCTTGCATGATAAAGCAAAAAAAGTACTAAGAAAGTGAGAAAAATACTTGAATAAATTTTATGAAAATTGATTGAAAGCTTCTATTTGTCTTTCAAGTGCAAATTAAGTTTAAGAGAAGGTTGATTGAGTTGTAAAGGTTGATCTCCTCAGCATGAGAAAAGGAGAGTGTAAAAGTTATTTTCCTAAGCCTGTATAAAGGAGAAAGGTATTTAAATGGGTGTTTGATCTTCACCCGTGAAAGAAGATCGAGAGTGGACACCAATTGGCCTCGAGTGAAGAGGGATCGGGAGTAGACGTAGGTCAAAGTTTTAACTAAACCATTATAAAATAATGTGAGCATCTCTTCTTTGTTCTTCTTTTTATTTACTCTTGATTTTAATAGCTTATAACTAGTTCTAAGAAAAGCTCGAGCTTCTCTTTTCGATTTCGTCTTTAAAATCACTCTCTAAGTTATTTGCTCTTAACGAGTTCCAACAAAAGCACTTTCAATTTTGGTATTACTTCAAGCAAAATTTTTCCAACTGAGTTTTTTATCACTTGTACTAATTCAAACACTGACGCCCCTCTTAGTGCCAACTCAATTATAATAGTTGGTATTAAAGTCATATTATACTCAATTGGATTAACACCCAAGCAAGTTCAATAGCTGTTTTTGGCATGAATGATACTCATTCCATCACACGTCATCCTATGTTTAATAGAACAGACTACACATATTGAAAAACTCGAATGTATATTTTCTTAATGTTGATGGATTTTGAATTATGAAATATTCTTGAAAATAGATTTCAGAAGTCATCCAATCCTATAAATGATTGTAATGATCATAAAAGAAAGATGTTTTCTTTAAATGCCAAAGCTATGAAATAAAAACAAATTTAATCATATTTCTACTTGTGATTCGGCTTTTGATATATGACACAAATTAGAAGTTACACACGAAAGCACAACTTAAAGTAATAAAAAATAAATGAAATAACTTGCAAAAGAAGAACATGAGAACAACATTCGAAAGAATAAGAAGGATTTGATATTATCACAAGAAAAACACCTTTCAAAGAATACGAAATACATTGAACTGAGAACAACATATGACTTCTCAAGTGACACCTTGAGTGATGAGAACTATGACTTTGAACTTATGACAAAAAAACTTAAAAAATTATTTAAAATATAAAAATAAACTTTAAAAGGACACAACCTTTTACTATAAACATAAAAATCTATGACACTTCAAATATCAAGAGGATAACCAAGAAGAAGTGATAAACTACATGCTCAAGACCATCCGTGATGAGCTAAGTGACTCTTCCAAAGCCTCCTTTACTTTTGAAGAGTCGTTAAATACCTTTCATGAATTATTTGATGAGTATAAAAATATTAGAAAACTTATAAATTACTAAAAAATGATTATGCATTACTTTCTAGTAAACTCGAAACTTTGCATGATGCATCAATACCATGTACTTCTTGCTCGAACTGTGAAATGATAGATGAAATTAAAAAAGCAAATATCATATTAGAACAAACATTAGAAAAGTTTAAGATAGACAACAAATCTTTAAACATGATTCTTGCTAATAAGGGTCATGTTCATAAGGAAGGTATTGGCATTGTGGGTAGTACTCATCAAAAGGCAGCTAGGTACCTTTATCAAATGACCCATATTACATTCTTCACCCGAATACAAATATAATTTTTATGGTAGACTTGGATATTTTGACTATAGATGCTTATTTAGAAGGTATAGTTTATACTAGTTGGTTTGGGTTCCTAAAGAACCCAAAACAACCAAATGCCATTAGTAAAATTAAGAAGAGTCTTTCATGAGAGACCCAAAGCCAAATGAGTACCTAAACCAAAACCACATTTGTTGTCATTTTGTCTCCAAACGAAGGCTACGAGCATAAAATAGTATTTTGATAGTTTAAATATTAGGTTAAAAATTATTGGCTTGTATGTTGGTTGATGTAAATATAAATGTTATTATTAAATAATTGATTTAAATGTTATGATGGTTGAATGCTAACCTAAAATAGGTTGTATGTTACATGATTGAATGATAAATTATTCTTAAATTATGGCTTAAAATAAAATAAATAAATATTTTTTTTAAATGAATATGGTAACTCATTTCACTAAGTGTATATTTTTAGACTCACTTAAGTAGTTAAAATCATTGTAATTAAACTAAATTAAAACTCTTATTTGAAAATATTTTATTGTTGATCTTGATGATTTCTTTTGAAATGATACTTGGGTTTCAGTTTTAAACACAATGCATTGATTTGGTATAAAAGAGAAAAGGCATTCTTGCATGAAATAAGCTACATAAATTGAAACACAAAAGAGAAATGTGTTTTTTTTTAAATGTTTCTATCCTATCAAATTTTCAATAAGAGATAAAAGTAAGTAATCTATACATATCATTATTTATGTATCTCTTAAACTATGAAAGGTTTCTTGATGATTTGATTAACTTGAATAAGTTATTATCCAAATCATGATCTTGACATTTTAAAAATTATAACTTCAGATCTTTATGTAAATTAAGATCATTTATGAGCTTTCATTTTTATTAAAGAAAATTATCCAAATGAATCAGGATTATTTTCTATTTGATCTCTTAAGACTCATTCTCCTCATTTACTAAAAAGGAGAGATTTGTGAAAATAAATCATATATTTTTGTACTTGTGAATTAATTTTTCATATCATATCCTTAATGACATAATTTTCATTGTAATTAGAATATGGATGCAAAAGAAAAATTTTACCTTCATTTTCCTTTTTGACAAAAACTAAGGGAGAGAAAATTGCTTAGAAGAAAATTAGGGATATTAAACCTTCCAAATGCATGATTTGCTATCATATTTGTTTTTTAAATTTCTCGTTTCTCATTTTGAACTTCTTCTTGAAATTTACATGAAATAATTTTAATCTTCTAAATACATGAGTAGTTCTTATATTTTCTCAGATTTCTTGGCCTTTGCAAACTGAGCTCTCTTTCGAAATGATTTCACATCATTCTTTCCTCTTAAAATTTATAAAAGAAAAAATACCATTCATAAGCTCTCTTTTGAATCATCTCTCTTAACAAAAGATATTTTAATTCTTAGACTTATGAATCTTTGATGCAATGCTTTCAAATATATCCCTCACCCCCACCCCCTCTCCCCCCTATATATTTGATTTTTTTTTTTTTATACTTGATCTTTGATTCTTGGATTCTTTGATATATTTTGATTCTTGGGTTCATTTGAAATGATACTTGGGTTCCAGTCTTAAATGACAATGCATAGATTTGGCATAAAAGATAAATGTCTTCTTGCATGAAATAAATTACATAAATTGAAACATAAAAGTGAAATATGTTTTTTTGTTGTTAAATGTCTCTATCCTATTAAGTTTTCAATAAGAGATAAAATTGATTAATATACGTATATCATTATTTATGAATCTCTTAAACTATGAAAGGTATTTTGATGATTTGATGAATTTGAATAAGTTATCATCCAAATCATGATCTTGATATTTTAAAAATTATAACTTGAAATCTTTATATCAATCACGATTATTCACTATGATTATTTCATTTTTATTAAAGAAAATTATATAAATGAATCAAGATTGTTTTTTATTTGATCTCTTAAGACGCATTCTCGATATTTACTAAAAAGGAGAGATTTGTTAAAATAAATCATACCTTTTAGTTCTTGAGAATTAATCTTCCAAATTATATCCTTGATGACATTATTTTTATCTTATAATTCATTTGTACTTATGGTTGTAATTAGACAATTGATGTAAAAAAAATATAGCATCATTTTCCTTTTTGACAATAACTAAGAATAGAAAATTGCTTAGAAGAAAATTAGGGATAAACCTTCCAAATGCATGATTTGCTATCATATTATTCTTTTTTGGATTTCTTGTTTTAAACTTTTTCTTAAAATCTACATAAAATGATTTTAATCTTCTAAATGCATGAGTGGCTCTTATATTTTCCTCGAATTTCTCAGCCTTTAAAAATTTAGCTCTCTTTCGAAATGATTTCATATTATTTTTTCCTCTTAAACTTTATAAAGAAAAAATATGGTTCAAGAATATTTTATGATGCTTGACAGGTGATTCATGAGCTCTCTTTGAATCCTCCCTCTTAATAAAAAATATTTTGATTCTTGGATTCATAAATCTTTGATGCAATGCTTTCAAATGTATCCCCCCTCTTGATATTTGATTTCTTTTTTGGTACTTGATTTTTTATTTTTAGACTCTTTGACATGCTTGACACCCCCACCCCTCTTTTTCTTCTGCTTCTTCTTCTTCTTCTTCTATTTTATTTACAAAAGAATAGAAAAAAATTTGATATAACATTTGTAATGAAGAAAATCCTCTATTTATTCTTCTGCTTATGTTACAAAGGGGGAGAAATGGAATAAATTTATCTCTTTATGTGATAAAATGTGTGTTGAACACTTAGTGTTCAAATACCTGGTGAATATTTCTCCTTTTTGTTGATAACAAAGAGGGAGAAATGATATGATTGATGACATAAGTGAAATATTGTTTTGAAATATTTGAAATATATTCTTGTTTGAAATTATATTCTTTGAAATGTTTGAAACATATTTGAAATTATAATCTTTGAAATGTTTAAAATATATTCCTGATTGAAATTTTTATCATGTGATGAACATTTATTTGGAAATAGTATGTTGAACATTTCTCTTTTTGTTAATGACAAAGGGGGAGAAATGGTATATTGATAATAAATGATATATTTAAATATTTATGATAAATATTCAAATATGATGAATATTTAAGATAAATGTTCAAATATGAGTTAAACATTTCTCTTTTGTAGATGACAAAGAGGGAAAAATGATATATTGATGATGTTTGTTTTGAAATGATTATCATGTGAAATATATGTTGTTTAAAATTTTTATCATATGATACCAAAAAATGATGAATGTTTGTTATTAAAAATTTTATCATGTACAGTATCATGATAATGAATGATTAATTTGTTAAAGTTTTAATATTTAGTCAAAATGACTAAATTACTATCTTGAATTCAAATGTAATTGTTTCTTTTGAATTCAAGATTATTCTATTTCAAATATAGCATATGGATAGAGGGAGCTAAGGTAAACTTTGTCATCAATTTGTTGCCATCATAATAAAGGGAGAGATTATTGAATCTCGAATTTTGATGATAAAAATAATTGGTGTATTTGTGATCTAACCCATGTGTTGGAGAGAAGTAATGTAGGGTTAACTATGACTAGGAAAAGGTAAAGTAATTAAGGAAGAATCTATCATCAAGCCAGAGCCAAGATCGGGCACCGGGACAGGGTTCTAACGATGCGGCAGGAGCTTACCGCGGGTTCGTCATAGGTTGTCGGGAATTCATTGACAGGTTGTCGAGAGCTCATCGGTAGTTCATTTGAAGGATTCTAGGAGTTTATTAGAAAAAGATCAGAAACTCGCCGGGAGGTCCACTGTAAGGATGCTATGAGTTCGCCGAAAGATCTATTAACGTGCAGGACAATGAAGATTATGTTTGTAATTATTTATCTTAAGTGTCATAGTTAGCATTATGATTAGAGTTACTTTTACTAACTCAATTGGGGCCAATTAGGTCTAATTTGGGCTTGATTTAAGCTCATGGTAGAGCTTATTTCATTAACCTAAAAAGGGATCAACAGAGGATACACTCGGGTATGAAACGATACTTAAAAGGTACTATTCTGAGTATCTCGATGGTGGTACCATCAGTTGCCTAGGTTTTTGGGCAACTTTTGGTGGTAGTACTACTTGTGCCTGTGGTAGTACCGCTTATGCTAGTAGTAGTTCCACTTGTAACCAAATTTTCTAGAGAAGCTTTGAATTTTCACTCCAATTTTTGAAGCCAATTGGGGTCCATAAGTACCCCAAGTATTCTTACATGGTAAAATAAGAAAAGTGCTAAGAAATTGAGAAAAATACTTGGGTAAATTATGTGAAGATTGATTGAGAGCTTCTCTTTCTCTTTAAAGTGGAAAGTGAGTTTAAGAGAATGGTTAATTGAGTTGTAAAGGTTGATCTACTAAGCATGCGAATAGGAGACTGTAAAGGTAGTTCTCATGAGCCTATGTAAAGGAGAAAGGTGTGTAAAGGGGTATTGATCTTTACCCGTGTAAGAAGATCGATAGTGGACACAGGTTAGCCTCGAGTGAAGAGAGATTGAGAGTAGATGTAGGTCAAAGTTTTGACCGAACCACTATAAAATACTATGTGTATCTCTTCCTTATCCTTCTTTTTGTTTGCTCTTAATTTTAGGAGCTTATAACTAGTTCTAAGAAAAGCTCAAGCTTCTTCTTTCGGTTTCATCTTTAAGATCGTTCTCTAACTTATTTGCTCTTAACGAGTTCCGACAAAAGCACTTTCAATTTTGGTTTTACTTCAAACATAATTTTTTAAACCAGGTTTTTATCACTTGCACTAATTCACCCCACCCCCACCCCTCTTAGTGCCAACTCGATCCTAATAGTTGGTATCAGAGTCATGTTCGACTCAATTGGATTAATATCCAAGTGAGTTTAATACTATTTTTGGCATGAACGAGGGTCATTCCATCTCATGTACTCCCATGTTTATTGAAATATACTACATATATTAGAAAACTAGAATGTGGATTTTTTTTATTTTGATGGATTTTGAATTATGGAATATCATTGAAAATAGGTTTCAGAAGTCATCCAATCCTATAAATGATTGGAATGATAATAAAATAAAGATATTTTCTTTAAATGTCAAAGCTTTGAATGCTATGTTTTATGTATTAGACAAAAACGAATTTAATCAGGTTTCTACTTGTGATTTGGCTTTTTATATATAACATATATTAGAAGTTACACACAAAAGTATAAATAACTTAAAGTAATAAAAAAATAAATTAACTTTTAAAAAAATATAATAATAACCTTCTAAAGAATAAGAAGAATATCTTCCAAAGAATATGAAGGACATCGAACTAAGAATAACAGATGACCCCTCGAGTGATATCGAGTGATGAGGACTATAACTTTGAACTTATGACAAAAGAATCTAAAAATTAATAAAAAATAAAAAATAAAAAAATAAACTTAAAAAGGATACAACCTCTTGGTATGAACGCAAGAAGTCATGACACTCTGAAGATCAAGAGGATAACTACGAAGAAGTGGCAAACTATGTACTAAAGGCCATCCATAATGAGGTAAGTAACTCTTCTAAGCTTCATTTACTTTTGAAGAGTTGTTAAATACCTTTCATGGATTAATGAGTATAAAAAGATTATAAAACTTATAAATCACTCAAAAAGGATCGTAAAACTTTGCATGATGCATCAATATCATGTACCTTTTGCTTGAAATGTGAAATTCTAGATGAAATTAAAAAGGAAAATATCATATTAGAACAAACATTATAAAAGTTTAAGATAGACAATAAATCTCTAAACATGATTCTTTCTAATAAGGGTCATGTTCATAAGGAAGGTATTGGCTTTGTAGGTAATACTCATTGAATACCAACTATCTTTATCAAAGGACCCACATTATATTCTTCTCTTGAAAATAGATATAATTTTTATAATAGACTTAGATATTTTGCCTATAGATACTCATTTAAAAGATATAGTCCATATAAGTTGGTTTGGGTTCCTAAAAGAATAAAAACAACTAAATAATATTAGTAAAATTAGGAAGGGTCTTTCATAAGGGAACCAAAGTCAAATGGGTATCTAAACCAAAATCCCCTTCATTGTAGTTTTGTCTCCAAACAAAGGCTAGGAGCACAAAATAATATCTTAGTAGTTTACATATTAGGTTAAATAATTATTGGCTTATATGTTGGTTGATTTAAATGTAAATATTATTGTTGAATGATTGATTTAAATGTTATGATGGTTGAATACTAACCTAAAATAGATTGTATGTTACATGATTGAATGATATATTGATCTCGAATTGGGGCTTGAAATAAAGTAAAATAAATAAATAATTAAAATGAGTATGGTAACTCATTGCTCTAAGTGTAAGGTTTTAGACTCACTTAAGAAGAAAAAATCATTGGAATTAAAATAAATTAAAGCTCTTATTTGAAAATATTTTATTATTGATTTTGATGATTTCTTTTGAAATAATACTTAGGTTTTGGTTTTAAATGACAATGCATGGATTTGGTATAAAAGATAAAGTCATTGCATGAAATAAATTACATAAATTGAAACACAAAAATGATTATTTTTTTTTGAAATGTCTCTACCCTACTAAGTTTTCAATAAGAGATAAAAGTAATTAATCTATGTAATCATTATTTATGAATCTCTTAAACTATGAAAGATTTTCTGATGATTTGATAAACTTGAATAAGTTATTATCCAAATCATGATTTTGACATTTTAAAAATTATAACTTGAGATCTTTATATAAATCAAGATCGTTTAGTATGATTTTTTTATTTTTATGAAAGAAAATTATCTAAATGAATAAAGATTATTTAGTATTTGATCTATTACTAAAAAGGAGAGATTTGTTAAAATAAATCATGGCTTTGGGTACTTGCGAATTGATCTTTCATATTATGTCTTTAATGACATGATTTTCATTATATAATCTTTTTGTACTTATGATTGTAAATTAAAAATTTTGAACTATTTAAAACATATTCTTGTTTAAAATTATAATCTTTAAAATGTTTGAAATATATTCTTGTTTGAAGGTTTTATCATGTGATGAATAGTTGTTTTGAGCATTTGTTTAGAAATGATATGTTAAACATTTCTCTCTTTTGTTGATAAAAAAAGAGGAGAAATAGTATATTGATGACAAATGATATATTTAAATATTTGTGATAAATGTTTAAATATGATAAATGTGCAAATATGATAAATGATCGAATATGATGAATATTTGTGATAAATATTTAAATATGAGTTAAATATTTCTCCTTTTTATTGATGACAAAAGGAGAGAAATAGTATATTGATGACGCTTGTTTTAAAATATTTATCATGCGAAATATATGTTGTTTAAAATTTTTATTATATGATACCAAAAAAAGATGAATGTTTGTTATTGAAAATTTTATCATGTATAGTATCATAGTGATGAATTGTTAAATTATTAAAGTTTCAATATTTAATCAAAATGGTCAAATTGCTACCTTCAATTCAAAAGTAATTGTTTCTTTTAAATTTAAGATTCTTCTATTTCAAATATGGCATATGGATAGGGGGAGTTAATGTTAACTCCATCATCAATTGATTATTATCATAAAACAAAGCAGATTGTTGAATCTCGGATTTTGATGATGAAACCAATTGGTATGTTTGTGATTTAACCAATTGGTGTGTTTATATGATATGACGAGAGCTCGCTGGGGTTCGCCGGAGGTTGCTGATAGTTTTCTGACAATTTGTCGGAAGCTCATCGGGAGTTCGTTAGGAGTTTGCCGGAAGGAGATCGGGAGCTCGTCGAGGCTTTATTGAAAGTATGCCGAGAGTTAACCAAAAGATCAATTGACGTATCGAATAATGAAGATTGTATTTATAATTATTTATCTTAATTATTGTAGTTAGCATCATATTTAAAATTAAGTTTTACTAACTCAATTAGGGGCCAACCGAGTCTAATTTTAGCTTGATTTAAGCTCATGATAAAGCTCATTTCATTGACCTAGAAAGGGGTCACTAGAAGATATGCTTGAGTATGAAACAATACTTAAAAGATACTATTCTGGATATCCCAGAGGTGGTATCATAAGCTGTTGGTAGTGATACCACCATTGCCTAGGTTTTCAAGGAAACTTTCAGTGGTAGTACCATCGGTGTGATGGTAGTACCGCCCATACCTGAATTTTCTAGAGAAACTTTAAATTTTGACTCTAATTTTTTAAGCCAATTAAGATTTATAAATACCCCAAGTAGTCTTGTATGGTAAAGCAAGAAAAGTGCTAAGAATGGGAAAAATACTTAGGTAAATTTTACGAAAATTAATTAAGAGCTTTCTTTTATCTTTCAAGTGGAAAGTGAATTGAAGGGAAGGGTTAATTGAGGTGTAAAGGTTGATATCCTGAGCCTGAGAGAAGGAGAGTGTAAAGGTTATTCTTTTAAGTCCATAGAAAAAAAAAAAGGTGTGTAAATGGGTGTTCAATATTCGCTCGTGAAAGAAGATTAATAGTGGATATCGATTAACCTCGAGTGAAGAGGGATCATGAGTGGATGTAGTCAAAGTTTTGATCGAACTACTATAAAATATTGTAACCATCTCTTCCTTGTCCTTCTTTCTATTTGCTCTTGATTTTAGTAGGTTATAACTAGTTCTAAGAAAAGTTCGAGCTTCTCCTTTCGGTTTCATCTTTAAAATTGCTCTCTAAATTATTTGCTCTTAACGAGTTCCAACAAAAGGGCTTTCGATTTTAGTTTTACTTCAAGCATAATTTTTTGAACTGAGTTTTTATCACTATCACTAATTAAAACACCAACCCTCCTCTTTGTGCCAACTCGATTCTAACAATGGTATTAGAGCCACGTTCGACTTAATTTGATTAACACCCAAGCGAGTTTAATGACTATTTTTGACATTAATGAGGGTCATTCCATCACACGCCCTTTTATGTTTAATGGGATGGACTATATAAATTGAAAAACTAGAATACAAATTTTCTTAATTTTGATTTATTTTGAATTATAAAATATCATCAAAAATAAATTTCAGAAGTCATCCAAACCTATAAATGATTGGAATGATCATGGAAGAAAGATGTTTTCTTTAAATGGCAAAGCTGTGAATGCTTTATTTTATGTTTTAAACAAAGATAAATTTAATTATGTTTTTACTTGTGATTCAACTTTTGATATATGGCACACATTAGAAGTTACACAAGAAATTACAAGTAACTTACAATAAAAATAAATAAAATAACTTACAAAGAATAACATGAGAATGATCTTCTAAAAGTCAAGAATGATTTAATACTGAGAATACAAGAAAAATACCTTCCAAAGATTAGGAACAAACATTAAACTGAGAATAATAAATGATTTCTCGAGTAATGCAAACTATGACTTCGAATTTATGATAAACGAAACTAAAAATTTATAAAAATATAAAAAATATAAAAATAAACTTAGAAATGACACCTCTTGCTATGAACGTAAGAGGCCACGACACTCTGAAGATCAAGAGGATAACTAAAAAGAAGTGACAGACTACGCGCTCATGACTATCCTTGATGAGGTAAGTAACTCTTTCAAGTCTCCTTTAACTTTGAAGAGTTGTTAAATACCATTCATGAATTATTTTGATAAGTATAAAAGGATTAGCAAAACTTATAAATCACTTGAAAAGGATTATGCATCACTTTCTATTAAACTTGAAAGTTTGCATGATGCATTAATACCATGTACTTCTTACTCGAAATGTGAAATGCTAAATGAAATTAAAAAGTAAAATGGCATATTAGAACAAACCTTAGAAAAGTTTAAGATAGATAATAAATCTCTAAACATGATTCTAAGTAATAAGGATCATGTTCATAAGGACCCACATTACATTCTTCACTTGAAAATAAATATAATTTTTGTGATAGATTTGGACATTTTGCCTATAGATGCTTATTTAAAATGTGTAGTCTATATAAGTTAGTTTAGGTTTCTAAATGAACTATAAACAATCAAATATCATTAGTAAAATTAAGAAGAGTCTTTCATGAGTGACCGAAAGTCAAATTGGTACCTAAATCAAAATCTTATTCATTGTAGTTTTGTCTCTAAATAAAGGCTAGGAGCATAAAATGATATCTTGATAGTTTAAATATTATGTTTAAAATTATTATCCTGTATGTTGGTTGGTTTAAATATAAATGTTATTGTTAAATGATTGATTTAAATGTTATGAGAGTTGAATGCTAACCTAAAATAGGTTGTATGTTGCATGATTAAATGATACTAAAATTAGGACTTGAAATAAAATAAAATAAATAATTTTTTTTTGAAATGATCATGATAACTCATTGCACTAAGTGTAAAGTTTTATACTTACTTAAGAAGGAAATTTTGTTATAATTAAAATAAATTGAGGCTCTTATTTAAAAATATTTTATTATTGATCTTGATGATTTCTTTTGAAATGATACTTGCGTTTTTGGTTTTAAATGACAATGTATGGATTTGGTATAAAAGATAAAGGCATTCTTGCATGATATAAGTTACATAAATTGAAATACAAAATCAAAATATATTTTTTTAAATATCTCTACACTATTAAGTTTTCGATAAGAGATAAAAGTGATGAATCTATGCATATTATTATTTATGAATCTCTTAAACTATGAATCTTGTCATACCAATGACGTGGTGGTTTAACTCTCCCTCACCTCCACTTTCGACTTCTTCTATCTCTATCTCTCCACCTTCGTCCGTCATTAGGACCTCCACTACTTTATCTTCTTCAATAAAATATTTTTTTTAAAATTTTAAATTATATATATTATTATATTAATAATTTATTATAAGTCAACATAGCATTGACTCTAATATTTTTCAACTCATACTTCACAGGAGGAACTTATATACTATGTTTTTAAAAATACATAAGCTATTTTAGACACATGCAAAACTATAAGAGTTTAAATGATTCATAATCAAAATCACATAGGTTAAAATAATTTTTTAAAATTTAAATTATATATATTATTATATTAATAATTTATTATGAGTCAATATGCTACATAATCAGACTCTAATGTCTGTTGATTCAAACTTAGACGAGAGAAGCTTATATGATGGGAGGAGTTTATATATTATATTTTTAAAAATATAAAAATTATTATAAATATAAATAAATTATATAAAAACTTAATTGATTTTGACGTAAATTTAATGTTAACTTTTCCTTTTTTTTTTTTTTATCTATATGAGTGAGCTCATACAAGAGGATCTCCGTACCCAAAGCTAAGGAGGCATCGTATCGGAGTCGAGATCCACCGTGATTGCACCATCCCTCTCATCGCTCGTCTCCAAGAGACAGCGCCGGCATCAGCAGCAGCGAAGGGAGCTCCTGAGAGAGAGACACGATGATGATCCCACTTCTCCCGTGTGCTTAGTTCTGTATGAAAGCTAGTAGGGACAGGTGGAATCTTTGCAATGGCGCAAGTCCCTGCAATGGGACACACAAACAATGGTGTGCATATGTTCGAGTGGGTTCCAAGAGGATGACTCCAGTCGGGTGGCTCGATGGGCTTTAGATCGATGTATGCAGGTCGTTGCCTCTACTTTGCTTCGAATCTAACTATGCCCACCCCCTCCTTTTTTTTTTTTTTTTTCCTGTTTTGGTTTTGGTTTTTCCTATGATGTTGGATTGGCTGCGTCGAGAGAGATGCAAACAGAAATCAGCTTGGGAAGAAGAGAGACTAATATTTAATTTAGGTATTTGTCTATTTTGTATTTATAATCCTAGAGTTTTTTTTTTTTTTTGAACGCAAACACAGCTCCTCCGGTATTGACCAAAATACTCTCTTTTTTTTTTTTTTTATAACTTTCGAGCTAATTTGGCAATGTGATATCACGGGCACAGTTTGTCATCAAGAAACAAACGGCGTGATAGTGATAACAAAAAAAAAAAAAACCTAAATTATAGTAATTTTAAAATTACGTGGACTGAGTTTTAAAAGTCCAGAAAAAAAAAACTATATGTATCTAGCCCAATCTCATCATGTTTCTCAATTTGAAGTGTGTTCAGATTTTTGTTGATACTAGTATATGTTAGTGTTAGCACGTCCTTAAAATTCATTGTTCATATTTTGACAAGAGTTGGATCATAGCAAACCTCAGATTCAAATAAAAATTAAAGCTAATCAAATAATTTTATAGTTTTTTTTTTTTGTGTGTGTGACACCTTTACCAAAACATCCATTCAAAAACAAGCATTATAATCGAAACTAATAAACTCAAAACTAAATAGTTATAGGTGCAAGAACCAAGAAAAAAACATGGTTTAAAATATTTTAAAACACTATTAGCCTATTAAAAAAAAATATTGCACCTGCGGAATTGCAAAGTGTTTTCTTATCGGATGACAGTCATCATGAGATTAGACCGATGATGAGGGCTCCCCATGAAACCAATAATAACCTTTACATAAGAAATGGTGTGACCTGTAACTACGGTATATTAACATTTTTGGAGTACGTGGGTGGGTGCATTTACCTATCTTGAAGGTAGCTAAGGATTTAACCCCACCCTACTTTTAATCCTTCACTACATCTCTCCATTTACGGCCTACAGCTGTTATTATTATTATTATTATTATTATTATTATTATTATTATTATTATTATTATTATTATTATTATTATTATTATTATTATTATTATTATTATTATTATTATTATTATTATTATTATTATTATTATTATTATTATTATTATTATTATTATTATTATTATTATTATTATTATTATTATTATTATTATTATTATTATTATTATTATTATTATTATTATTATTATTATTATTATTATTATTATTATTATTATTATTATTATTATTATTATTATTATTATTATTATTATTATTATTATTATTATTATTATTATTATTATTATTATTATTATTATTATTATTATTATTATTATTATTATTATTATTATTATTATTATTATTATTATTATTATTATTATTATTATTATTATTATTATTATTATTATTATTATTATTATTATTATTATTATTATTATTATTATTATTATTATTATTATTATTATTATTATTATTATTATTATTATTATTATTATTATTATTATTATTATTATTATTATTATTATTATTATTATTATTATTATTATTATTATTATTATTATTATTATTATTATTATTATTATTATTATTATTATTATTATTATTATTATTATTATTATTATTATTATTATTATTATTATTATTATTATTATTATTATTATTATTATTATTATTATTATTATTATTATTATTATTATTATTATTATTATTATTATTATTATTATTATTATTATTATTATTATTATTATTATTATTATTATTATTATTATTATTATTATTATTATTATTATTATTATTATTATTATTATTATTATTATTATTATTATTATTATTATTATTATTATTATTATTATTATTATTATTATTATTATTATTATTATTATTATTATTATTATTATTATTATTATTATTATTATTATTATTATTATTATTATTATTATTATTATTATTATTATTATTATTATTATTATTATTATTATTATTATTATTATTATTATTATTATTATTATTATTATTATTATTATTATTATTATTATTATTATTATTATTATTATTATTATTATTATTATTATTATTATTATTATTATTATTATTATTATTATTATTATTATTATTATTATTATTATTATTATTATTATTATTATTATTATTATTATTATTATTATTATTATTATTATTATTATTATTATTATTATTATTATTATTATTATTATTATTATTATTATTATTATTATTATTATTATTGTTATTATTATTATTATTATTATTATTATTGTTATTATTATTATTATTATTTTTATTGTTATTATTATTATTATTATTATTATTATTATTATTATTATTATTATTATTATTATTATTATTATTATTATTATTATTATTATTATTATTATTATTATTATTATTATTATTATTATTATTATTATTATTATTATTATTATTATTATCGTTATTATTATCATCATCATCATTATTATTATTGTTATTATTATCATCATTATTATTGTTATTATTATTATTATTATTATTGTTATTGTTATTATTATTATTATTATTATTATTATTATTATTATTATTATTATTATTATTATTATTATTATTATTATTATTATTATTATTATTATTATTATTATTATTATTATTATTATTATTATTATTATTATTATTATTATTATTATTATTATTATTATTATTATTATTATTATTATTATTATTATTATTATTATTATTATTATTATTATTATTATTATTATTATTATTATTATTATTATTATTATTATTATTATTATTATTATTATTATTATTATTATTATTATTATTATTATTATTATTATTATTATTATTATTATTATTATTATTATTATTATTATTATTATTATTATTATTATTATTATTATTATTATTATTATTATTATTATTATTATTATTATTATTATTGTTATTGTTATTGTTGTTATTATTATTATTATTATTATTATTATTATTATTATTATTATTATTGTTATTGTTATTGTTATTGTTATTGTTATTGTTATTGTTATTGTTATTGTTATTGTTATTGTTATTATTATTATTATTATTATTATTATTGTTATTGTTATTATTATTATTATTATTGTTATTATTATTATTATTATTATTATTATTATTATTATTATTATTATTATTATTATTATTATTATTGTTATTATTATTATTGTTATTATTATTATTATTATTATTATTATTATTATTATTATTATTATTATTATTATTATTATTATTATTATTATTATTATTATTATTATTATTATTATTATTATTATTATTATTATTATTATTATTATTATTATTATTATTATTATTATTATTATTATTATTATTATTATTATTGTTATTATTATTATTATTATTATTATTATTATTATTATTATTATTATTATTATTATTATTATTATTATTATTATTATTATTATTATTATTATTATTGTTATTATATTATTATTATTATTATTATTATTATTATTATTATTATTATTATTATTATTATTATTATTAATTATTATTAATATTATTATTATTATTATTTATTATTATTAAATATTATTATTAAAATTATTATTATTATTAAATTATTATATATTAATTATTATTAATAATTTATTATTATTATTATTAATATCTTATCTTATGGATTATTAATATTAATTTTATCATTAGCATTATTTATAAAAATTATTAAATTATATTTCTTCAAATTTGCGGAGGATTATTCTTTAATTGATGGATTTCCGTCCCCACTTTTCATTCTGAATGGGGATTTAAAATAAAAATAAATTCTGCACAGAGCATTCATTTTGGAGGAAATAAAAAAGGTAAAATAAATAAATAGAAAAGAAAAAGGAGAATTCATACAAGTGATAATATAAATATCATTTAGATCATGCGTATCTGATACACTGCAACTCTGCGATTAACTTTATATGGTGATTTTTATTTTATATTCCATAAGCGAGTTAGGAAAAGAGTGACTCTTGATTGTTGCGTATGCGTTAATAAATGATTTGTGAATCACTGCAAAGTATCCTACGAGTTCATCTGTTACGTTTGTAAAGAACCAACCATGTGTATACGTGATTGATGTTAGCAAAGTATTGTGAATCTAAGCGAAAAATCGTTTTGGTCTAATCAAGCCTCCTATTTCTTCTAATTATTGAAAGCCATTAGTTACGGATGCTACATACGTATAAATAAGATATGTTAATCAATCAACCATTTTAAACTTCAATTTGCTTATATTTTATCTTATGTGATTTTAGTTAGGATGAGTATGGTCTACACCCGACTAATTCCATTTAGAAACTAATCTATTTTGATCCCCGATACGTTGACAATATATATCACCAGTACATACCACATCATCATTACCAAGTACTATGTATAACCCTCTGTCATGATACTTTCAATGTAATCTCTTTGCAAAATTGTTCCATATAAACAAATTACTCCAAACATTCTTATACCGTTTAACAAATTGAAGATTTGTAACGTATGTCAAATTTACAATCTCCTTTATATGATTACTTGTATTCTAAAAGTAAAAACTGAATTACCAAAACTTATATACTTTTCTTTATAACAAATGAGTGATGAAAGCAGGGTTTTTGACCCATTAATACTTTTGAAAAATATTTACCAACCGAACTAGGCAGCATTTTTGAAAAATTATATTGGATGAGATTTTAAAGTATAAAAATGTGTTGACCAATTTTAGCAAAAGTTGAAGGTTCTAATCTATTTTTTTTTTCTTGAAAAAAAACAAAAAGTGGATCTTTATATGGTTATAATCTAATTTGGAATTAAATTAATATGGCATATATAGAAGCCAATCACGTAACCGATGTTTTATTTACCCTACTAGACGTCATTTCCTTAATATCGACAATGATCCCATGCTTGGGTTGACAACTATGTCTAAAAGATTTCTTATGAGGGGAGTGGAGTTATTGGCGTGACAATTGTGGTGGAGTCAACTTAATGTAAATCCAAGTCTAAATTTAAATGGCTCCCTCACACATGGATGCTATGGGAATTGATTAGCAACTAAAGCAAAAGCAGTTCTCCATCTGTGCCGGAATAGTCAGACATCAAAGGATTTAAATTCGTTTCAATTTTGTTGTTCCACTCGGTGGCTTTCCTCCGAAATGGTAGTTAAAAAGGAGTCTTTTTTTTAATGTATTGTTTATTGTTTAATTTAAAGTAATTTTTATATAAGGAATGAAAAATTAAGTAATTACTATATTATTATTAATCGATAATTTGCTACCTATAAATAAATAGCAATCCTACCACTCCATCCCATAATTTGCTAAGGAAGCGAGAAGAGGTAGAAGGATGTATCCACCTTATCTGCCCCACCTCCTCCTCTTCCTTCTCCCCTTCCTCTTCCTCCCATGCTTCTCCGCCGCCGTGTCCGAGACCATGGGGAAGGCTTGCAATCAAACTCTCGACTCCGTCTTCTGCATCACGTCTCTGCAAGCCGTACCCAAAAGCGACTCCGCTGACCTCCCCGGCCTCGCCCTCATCGCCCTTAACCTCACCTACACCAACGTCACGAGCTCCACCACCAAATTGCTGGCTCTGCAACACGAAGCCACCAGCCCCGCCATCAAGAACACGTTCGAGGCCTGCTTGATGCTCTACGAGAACATCATCCAGCCGCTGCGGTGGGCGTCGCAGTTCTTCGTGACGAGGCACTATGATGTCGCCAAGGCCATGTTCGCAACGCCTCTCTTTGCCCCGACGAACTGCGCGGAAACTGCGGGAAAGGTGATGGAGAAGGACGGCAATAACACCTTCTTCCTCATGCTGATGATTCGAAAATTCATGGAGCTGTCGAGTTCGTAGTTACTTTGCGTACTCGTGGAGCATGCAATGCATTGCATGTATGTGTGTCTGTCAGCCAATAAGATCATGTTCATTATTCTCATGCTCATCGGAAATGAACACATCTTCATCTCATTTGGATTTCTCACGCTTTATTGATGGTGTAATTATTGATAAACTACAAATATGCATTATATATATATATATATATATATATATATATATATATATGAATTCACCCTCACCCCTATTTATTAAGCTCCATATTATCAAATGAGCGTGTCTCGATTTGCAATTTACAATACATATAACCCTTAGTTACTAAGAATATATATATATATTTATTCATTTCACAACAAATAAGGTCATTTATCTCTAGTTTAGAAACTGCAATTCAATGATATATGATGAAACCTGTATCCGTGGCATGAACAGTGAAGGATGAGCCATAAAGATTTACCACGTTATTTCTTTAATTGCAATTCTCCATTAGCCCACAATTATGAATGAGTTGTACTTCCAAAATTACGTATTATAGTTTCTCTGGAGACATGTTAGCGCATTTGGCAGGTTCAAACAGTTTACCATATTTTTTGTTCATTTCACTGAAAACCTCCTTATGGTTGATCAGCTCATAAATTATTTCAACATCTCCAAGTTAGGTTCCTAAAAGGCTATAGTAGTGTAGGCTTTTGAATGACTTGTATTTTCTCAATTTTCTTGCATAACTTATGGACAATTTCATTAAATTTCCACTTTCTCGTTGCCTGATATATATATATATATATATATATATATATATATATATATATATATATATATATATATATATATTCCTAAAAAAGAATTTCTCAAAAGACATCCTTTGAATTTCTTAAACAGTATCTATAATTTGAAAAATATTTAAACTATTCCTTAAACAATCAACTATGCTTTTTCTATTTTAAAAATATTATAAATAAATTAAATAAAATATCCGGACATATTAGAAACCGTTTGATATATCGATAAAATAAATATATATAATAATTTAAAAACATACCACCTAAATAGAAATAAAAGATTAAATTGATTATAATATTTTGATTATTATAATAAAAAATATAGAATATACTCGAAGACACTATAAATCTCAACTAAATCAATATAAGCCTAAATAAAAAGTATGATATTGATAGGCAATTTGATTTCGGTGAACAATGTAGTTCTTGGGTTTTAACTCTTCGTCTCCTTCCGAATCGCTTCTCCATTTTGTCATCGTTTTCATCTCTTGTTATCCCTCTTTTTCTTTCTTTCTTTCTCTCTCTCTCTCTTGATCTCGATCGATCGATTGATCGATACGACGATGGCTCCGCTGTCAGCGCTAGTCCAATACAAGCTGGGGTTCTTGGGCGATCAATCGGTGGGTAAAACTGGCATCATCACCAGATTTATGCACGATAAGTTCGATAACCCCTATCAGGTCAATCGGAATTCCTTTGAGACCCGCATTTATATTTATATTTATTATATTGATGTTATTATCGTGCTTGTTGGGAACAAAACTGACCTTGTTCACAAAAGGTGAGATCCATGACTCAGTGATATTTTTGTAACGTTATTATCTTTTTATCAATTCTTTGCTTCTGGGGGCCAAAGTAATGTTAGGGATGTCAATGGATCAGATCTAGCCTCTGACATGAGATTTGATCTGGTTATATATGAATACAAATTGCAATCATAAAATGGTGGCTTGATCACAGTGCAATCTGATTCAACCCAAATAATTGGATAGAGGTATATCAAGGTTGATATGATCTAGTTATATGACCTAAGTTCTTTTTAACTTGGCTAAAATTCTTATTGACCCCACGTACTCTGCCTTAAAATCAAGGTCACCCCCTGAATTTTAAAACTTGTCTAAGTGACCCCCCATACTACGATTTCACATCAAAGTCATTCCCCGTACTTTAAAACTTGTATAAGTGATCCCCCGTACTATGCCTCAAAATTAAAGTCACCCCCCGTACTTTAAAACTCGTCTAAGTGACCACTCGTACTATGTCTCAAAATCAAAGTTATCCCTCGTACTTTAAAATTCGTCTAAGTGACCTCCCGTACTATGATTTCACATCAAAGTTGCCTCTTCTGTTAGAAATAAGGTTACATCGTTAGATAAAATAATTTAGAAGAATATTTTTATTTGAGAAATATAACTAAATAGTCTCAAAGCCCTAATCCATTTTTTCCTCTCTTTCTTTCTTCTCCAATCTCTATCGGTGTTCTTTTATGCAACTCCGATCTCTGCCTTTCTTCATCAACTTTTGTCGGCGTTAGTTTGTTCGTCTTTCGCTATCTTTCTACCTTTCTTATTTTTTTCGATGTTAGTTTGTTCATCTTTCCGTTGTCTTTCAATCTTTCTATTTTTCTTTACTTGAAATCTATGATTTCTATAATTTTGTTGACAAATAAATTAAAGATAAAAATGTGTATATTTTTTTTAATTTTAAATTATTTTATTGATAAATAATCTTCTAAATTATTTTATCTAATGATGTAATCTTATTTCTAGCAAAGGGGGCCACTTTGATATAAAATCATAGTACTAGGGATTACTTAGATGAGTTTTAAATTATGATGGGTAATTTTGATTTTGAAGTATAGTATAGGGGGTCACTTACACGAGTTTTAAAACACGAGGGTTGACTTTGATTTTGAGGCATAATACGAGGTCACTTAGACGAGTTTTAAATTATGATATGTGATTTTAATGTGAAATCATAATAAGAGGGTCATTTAGATGAGTTTTAAAGTATGAGAGGATAGTTTTGATTTTGATACATGAGAGGTTACTAATAATTTTGGCTTTTTAACTTTATAGTGTTTATATATTGAACGTCATGCTAGCTTAAGGAAAAAGATGTTTGGCCAAATCTGTATCTCTCATCCTCTCTTTCATGGTTCGGGCACCTTTTAGTTTTGACGCTTGTTTCCTTTACTCCTTAGTATTAGCATCATCTAGTAGTCTCAAAGGCTAGCCTGTGCAAATGTCGATCAAAGGAGGCCTTAAGAGCTGGTCGTATGGGCCTTCTATACCAAAGTTAACATGGTTGATGATGAAGGGCAAGGACCCATGGGTTGTCCCTTTTGCCCATTCAGGTACCAAATAAGATAGCCTGTCAGGTCACTTTCAAGGAGTGCTTTAGAGCACTAGCCCAGTTCAATGGTATTGGTCGTAGCTCCAATCGATATGTATCAGTTGGTACCAACGTGCCTTATGTCGGTATGTTGGTACATACAGACAAATTAAAATATTATTAAGAAAAGTAAAAAAATCCTTAAAAAAATAAAAAAATCATTATTTTTGACCATTTTAATTATAAGTTAATGCAATTTCAATTAAATTTCAACACTAAAATCAGAATAAAGATGAGATAACTAATTTTATCTTTTTTTTAATGTTGAGGAGAAAATTTGTTGCATGTTTCTTCCTTTATATATATATATAATGTGCAAGTGCCCACGCATATTTATACCATCAAAATGAATGATGAGACTCTATAATCGATGGATTGGGATCACTAATCCTATGAATCTATATATCAGTCTAATATGTCTATTCAATCCAATCCAAAAACTAATCTCATGACATTGTCTATTGGAAATTATGTCATCAATGTGCTAGTTAGTTATAATTAAGAAAATTAGCTCTAATATCAATAGAGATACGCAAATCAATTGAAATTACTAGTAATAAGATATTAATAAAGATATAATCATGTCAGAAGCTAATTAAATGTATAAAGAGCATAAATGCCTTAAATGTATGACTTGTTTGATTTATTGAATCCTTACAATTGAATCTGTAATCATTGATTGGGATGCTTAATTGAGAAAGCTAGTGATAAAGAATAAGATAGGGATAAAGTTGTGGGAGAGAGAGGGAGTGAGAGATGGGAGTGGAGTGTTTTAAAGTAAAGGGAGCACTAATTGACCGTTGGACTAGACCCAATCTTAACCCTTCGTTTGGTAAGGTTGAGATCTGATCATTATTGATCTATAGATATCCATACAAATTTCGATAGTTTCGCTCAAGGTTTGGGGTGTATAGGATGGTATACCCCTACTTGTTAAGTGATGTTGGTGTTGGGCATATAGTCCATTATTCATATTGGGTTTTATTGAAGTTGACAGTCTTAATTTTTTTTAACCTAAATTCTAATTTTTTTAATCAGACTTAGTGGCTAACGCTAAATAAAAAAAGGTAGCAACAACTGTGAACGTTATCTCAAAAAAGGGAGAAGCAATAGTGACAATTGAGGGCAAAAAATAAAAGAAGTAAAAAAGATAAAGACAACACAAAGGGTATTCTCAATCGTCCAAACAATGTTTTCACCTCAGATTAGATTAGATTTGTAGTGGATTATTATTATGACAAGTTGGGGAGGTTTTAGATATTGTGCATAGTAACATAATTGTTATATCTCTATCATTCTCTTGCGATTGTTACTTGAGTTTGGACAAGAGATTTTGAGATTATATATTCATTATTTTTATAGTAGAGTTTCTCTGGCTTGTCCTATGGTTTTTACCCTTTGAATTATAGAGATTTTTTACGTAAATCTTAATATTTTATTTGATTGTGATTTTTGTTTAATTTCATTGTGTGTTACGACCTGCTAATATTTGTTTCTATACAAATTCTTTTTTTTATCCCATCAACTAACACTAGAGCAGATTTTCGTGACATCTTAATTTTTTGTTTTCTAACATAGAGGCCAGTAATGTTTCTTGCATGATTAGCTTAAATAGAAACAATTAGATGATATATAAACCAAGAATGAGAAGATCTTTTGTATTATAAGGATTTGGATGGACCTGTCCAAGGGGATAATGCAAAGCCTATAACAATGATAGATGATGAGTAGAAGAGATTAGACAGAAAAACGATCGGGTTCATTCGATAGTGGTTTGATGACAATGTCTTTCACTATATTTCCATTGAAAAGTTCTGCATACTCTCTTTGAAAAAGTTGGAATATCTTTATAAAAAATAAACGACTAGTAACAAAGCTTTTTTGATCAAAAAATTTGTGAAATTGAAATATAAAGAGAATACTTCTATTACTGAATATTTGAATGAAATGCATAGTATCACTAACCAGTTATCCTCTATGAAAATGTCTCTTGATAATAAGTTACAAGTGTTGTTAATTCTTAGTTCATTGTTAGAAAGTTGAGAAACACTAATGGTTTTCTTTAATAATTTTACACCAGATGGTGTTGTCACAATAAGTCAAGTAATAAGTAGCTTGTTGATTAGTAAGCATTTGTCTTAGATAACAGAGGAAGGTCAAAATCCAAGGATATAAGTGGTTCATGCATTATAAGTAAGTGCTCTGCAAGCCAATCATATGAGTAATGACACGTATGACACGTTGTGTGATCTTTTTGCTTATGATTAATATTGATATATTCTCACATTATATTATCTGTAGCATATATAATGTGTTGTCCTTGGTTTTGTGCAATGTGAATCAGATCATGATGAGATCACGATAATGAGATCGATTCACCTTTAAATACAGATCATAAATAATCTCAGTCATAGGTTACTCGAGAGGGACATCGAGATAACCGAACAGACCGGTATACTATATACATGTCCATATGATGGATGCGACTCTGGTCTCATAGCCACTTGTGTGGAGACACTAAGGATATAGTACAGGTGCTCATTGGAGAATGAGTTTACTGATTGATCCGCTTATGGAATGTTATATGGTTGATGATACCTAATGTCAAACAGCGATTCCATAGTCCTAGTTGTGTATATAATCATTTGATTTGAGACACCAAGGATGCCTTGTATGAGTACTCATTTCTTTAACGTTAGACTTACAGGTTTGAAAATTTTTAAATCTGGTATAACTGGTTATCAAGATTGGTAGCCAACCTTACGAAGATAATTGAGTGTTAATAAAGGATCATCCACTCTCGGTATCACGAGAAGAATATCTCATACATGCTTACCTAGACAAATCCCTGGCTAGGGTCATTCAGATTGAGAGAGAAAGAGTTCTCTGGGAGAATCTGATTAAAGTGAGACTATGACGGATTTCGTATGTGACCTGACAGTACCATATCCAATATACGGTCTCTGGGATATTAGTTGGATGAGGGATTATAGATACACGGTAACTATGGACAGATAGGTTCAATAGATTCGATCTCCCTGTACCATTTGAGGCTTTCACGTAGTGGCCTAGTACTCCATAGTCGATGAGTCGAGTGAATTATTATAGGGATATTAATTCACTATATCAGAAAGAGTTCTGATGGGAGTGACTCACGGCCAACTTAGTATCGGGCCTAAAGGGTCACACATATATGGTGGATGCTTCATCGAATAGAGTATTGGATTGAGATCCAATTAGTCCCTATTCTCATTAGATGAGACCCTATGCTGATGGACTCCTTAATTAAGGCCCAATTAGAGGTCTAAGGAGATTATTGGATAAAGATCCAATAATACAAGGTTAGTGGGTAATTAGATAAAGATCCAATACCCATTAAGGAAGGAGCCCTAGGGATTTTTGGTGGCTCTCTATAAATAAGAGGGGAGACTCATGGTTGATAGGCTGCAGCTTTGGCCTCCCCCTCCTATTCTCCTCCATCCCTCTGCGCAAGAGTTGCGAGATCATATTGGAGGAGTTTCGCTATAGAGATCCATCGTATGGGTACCAGATCCATCGTATGAGTACCGCTAGAGAGGAGGACGCTTGACCTCTTTTATCTTCTCTATCAAGATATGCCGATGGACTCCTTAATTAAGGCCCAATTAGAGGTCTAAGGAGATTATTGGATAAAGATCCAATAATACAAGGTTAGTGGGTAATTGGATGAAAATCCAATACTCATTAAGGAAGGAACCCTAGGGCTTTTGGTGGCTCTCTATAAATAAGAGGGGAGACTCATGGTTGATAGGCTGCAGCTTTGGCCTCCCCCTCTTATTCTCCTCTGTCCCTCTGCGTAAGAGTTTCAAGATCAAATTGGAGGAGTTTCGCTGTAGAGATCCATCGTGTGGGTACCGCTAGAGAGGAGGACGCTTGACCTCTTTCATCTTCTCTAGCCAGATATGGAATACAGGGATATACGATCTCCCTAGGTAAAATCAATCTCTTACATATCGTGGTTTTTTTAGTTTTTATAGTTTTTCTCGTGACCACAATCTTTTGCATGACAATTTGATCTGCGTGTGAAATTAGTTTTTTATTTTTGATTTTCGCTGTGCATGTGATGCTCCCACTAAGGTTTCCTAACAGTGGTATCAGAGCCAAGGTTTTTGTGTGGAAGATTGGTTTTAAACTGCGTGTGATGAGATTACATTGTGTAGAATTGTTCTACGCATTCTTGTTGCATTTTCGCAATAAAGGCAGTGAGAAAAGAGGAAGGGGGCCATGACCAAGCACGTGCAGGGGCGGCCGGCCACGACCATGCCCCTTACAATGGCGATCGGCTGCGGCCAAGGCCCCCTACGAGGGGCACCGGCACCTACAAGGGCGACAACACGCCACGCCGCGGTGGTGGTCGCTGCGGACCAAGTGGTCGCTGAGGCGCCGGTGCCTCTGCCTCCGGCGCTCGGCGCAAAGGCGACCACCGGTGGCGACGCAGTGAGGGTGAAGGAGGGCTATGGCATCTTTTTAAGAAAAAGTTGGTTATGCCCTTTAGAATTTGAGAAATTCCTACTTTATCTCGTTTCACAAAATTCTGAAAATACCCTCAATAATTCTGAAAATTCCAAGGACTATCCTCTATTCCATAATTTTAAAAATGTCCTAAAAATTTTAAAAATTTTGAGGACTATCCTTATCCAAAATAATGAAAATACCCTTGATAATTTTGGTAATTTTGAGCATGTCCTGATTTCCAAAAAATAATTAATTAACTAATTTAATTAATTATTATATATGTCTAGTAATCCTATATTTGATGTGATGTATGATGTGGATGGATGATCGTGAGCCATGTGTTGTGATGTATGTAATTATGATTATTATTAATAGTATTATTGGGGCCTGTGAGCCTCTATTTTTCTCGTTTATTGTCGGGCTTGCATGATTGTGATTATTTGTAATTACCTGCAGAGGCACAACAAGAGCGTGGAGGTGACAGTGGGACCCACGATGTCGTGATGGGAGATTACGACGCATGGTGATGCGACGATCCGACGGAACCGATGATAACGAGATTAACAATCACAGGGCATGGAGATGCGTCGATGCACACATAGATCCTATTGTGAGTGATTAGGCCCATTGGCTCGGGCTTAATCATATTAGGTGACGGCTCATGATCATCCGATGTGGCTTGCATATGTGATGTGTTATACACCTACTAGATATATGTATATATATTTGTATGCGATGTAAATATATATTAAATATGTATGTGTGTGACACGATATATTAGGAGATCGATATATAACAAAATCCCTCCTACGATAATATTAAGTCAGTAAGCATGAGACAATAAGATTGACCCACGTGGCTTTCCATCATTATAGGAAGAAATTAAATCACGATATAGGTTGAGTTGGTCGAGTCCCTCGAGGCTTACCTATCTACGTGATCGAGTTTTTGCTTATGACATAAAGATATCACCGGTGACCTGAGGATATGGTATGCTTGGTCGAGACCCTCGAGGGCATATCATCAAATCGAGTTCTTATAATGACAGTGATTACTTAATCAAATATCATGTTTGTTCGAGTCTCTTGAGACCATGATGATTCAAAGGTCGAACTTGATGGGAATCACAAGGAGTTGTGATTGGCAAGAGTTGCCTACCTTTTGGGCTTAGTATAATTGGTCGAGTCCCTCGAGGTTGCACTAAGATGCCAATTGGATCTCGATCCTCACTAGGAGTCTGCCAGAGACTTTTGTCTCACATATCGAGGGTATCGCGTGATTCATTAGGAAAATAGTGAGAGTATATTAAGATAGAAGTCTATATCTTAGTTACTATTTTTTATAAAATCTGCATGTTATTTATTTTTGTTATATCTTGTTTTGTCAAAAACATATAGCTCACAAACCCCCTATGTGGTATACTTGATGCTAACCACCTCACTAATCCAAACTATACAGATTTGCTTCACAATTTAAGAATTGTTCTCATGCGAAGAAAATCACATACGTCCATAATATAATTGTACCCATGCTAGAAGAAGGGACAAGTGAGGATGAGATCACTTGTTATATGAAGTACATAGATATTTTCATGTTGGCAAAATATTACATGATGACCTCCATGACTCCTAAGTTACAAAGGCAATATAAGAGCATGGATGTAAATTCTATCCTTTTTCATCTCCACCAACTATTTAAGAAATATGGAAAAACTCAAAGATATGAGATATTTAAGAGACTATTCCAAGCCAAGATGACAGAAGGGACATCGGTTGAAAACCATGTCCTAAAGATGATAGAGTGGATCGAGAAACTCACAGGTTTAGGAATAGTCCTAGAGGATAACCTGTGTGTTGATCTTATACTTCAGTCCCTACCATATTCCTTTTCTTACTTCATCATGAGTTTTAACATGAACAAGTTTGAGGTGACTCTCTATGAGCTCCTCAATATATTGAGGGAAGCTGAGAGTGTCATCAAGAAGGAGAAGTCAGTTCTTTATATTGGTGAGACCAAAAGGAAAAGGAAGGCTAGTAAGACCCTTAAGAAGGGCAAGGGCAAAGAAAGACCAGGTAAGACAAAGGTTGTTAAGAGAGACCCGACAAAGGACAAAGGATAATGGTTCCACTATGGCCAAAACGGGCATTGGAAGAGGAACTGTAAGGACTACCTTGTAGAGAAGGCGAGACAGAAGCTTAGAGAAGTTTCAGGTATGTTCATGATCACTCTCCACTTGTCAGATTTTTATGATAAGACATGGGTATTGGATACTGGGAGTGTTTATCATATCTACAATTCATTGTAGGTTCTGGTAAGACCTAGAAAATTGGCTAAAAGCGAGATGGACCTCAAGATGGGCAATGGAGCAAGAGATGCTGTAGTTACTATTAGAGAGGTCACCCTACATCTGCTTGGTGGAGCTATTATTGCATTAGATGTATACTATTTTGTTTCCTCTATTATAAAAAATATTATTTCTATCTCTTGTTTGATAATTAGTGGATATAAATTAGTTTTTGAGAACAATAGTTGTTTAATAATTATGGATGATGAGATCATCACTAGAATGATCCTTATAAATAGCTTATATCTATTAGACACTTCTTTATATATCATAAATATAAATGTGTCTAAGAGGAAAAGAGATGAGGTGAATAATGTATACCTATGACATTGTAGGCTAGGTCATATACATGAGGGAAGGATTCAAAAGTTGTTGAAAGATTGATACTTAGATCCATTTGACTGAGTCATATGCAACTTGTGAATCTTGCCTTCGTGGGAAGATGACCAACTCTCCTTTTAGTGGAACTAGCGAGAGAGCCACCGAGTTATTGGAACTCCTACATAGTAATATATGTGGTCCCATGTCGACTCAAGCTATATGTAGTTACTCATACTTCATTATATATACTAATGATTTCTCTAGGTATGGACATGTGTACTTGATGAAATACAAATCTGAGGCCTTTGAGAAATTCACAGAATATAAGAATGAGGTGGAGAACCAAATTGGAAAGAGTATTAAGACCCTTCGATCAGATCGATGAGGAGAGTACTTTAGTATAGAGTTCACCTATTTTCTCAAGGATAATGAGATTCTATCCCAATGTACACCTCCTTATACACCTTAACTCAATTGTGTATCAGAAAGGAGGAATCGCACGTTGTTAGATATGGTGTGGTCCATGATGAGTTTCGTGGACCTACCCATCTCATTCTGGGGGTACGCCTTATAGACCGCAGCTTACCTTTTGAATAGAGTTTCATTAAAGTCGGTAGTATCTACACCATATGAGATATGAAAAGGAAGGAAACCCGATCTTAAGATTGTTAAGATTTAGGGTTATCCTGTCTACGTTAGAAGACACAACTCCGATAAGTTGGACTCAAGGACAGAATGATGCACATTCGTGGGATACCCAAAGGAAACTTGTGGGTATTATTTATATCACCCCGAGGACCGAAAGGTCTTTGTTGCTAAGAGAGTTATGTTCCTTGAGAAGGAATACATTCTTGGTGGAAATAAGGAGTAAGATAGAATTAAGTGAGGTTAGAGAACCTAGCTCAAGCACCATTCCAGAGTCTGAGTCTATTCAGGTACATAACACATAAGTTCCAACTTTGCGTCAGTCTAATCGAGTATCTCATCTTCCTAAAAGATATGTGGGACATATCAGTGGAGATGACTCTCAGGATATTGATCCTCAGACGTACGAGGAAGCTATTATGAGTATAGACTCCGGGAAGTGGTAAGAAGCCATAAATTCTGAGATGGATTCCATGTACTCTAACAAGGTTTGGAACCTTGTGGATGTACCTGAGGGTATTATATCCATCGGCTGTAAATGGATCTTCAAGAAGAAGATCGGAGTGGATGGAAAAGTAGAGACCTATAAAGTAAGGTTGGTAGCTAAAGGATATCGTCAAAGACAAGGAGTTGACTATGACGAAACCTTTTCACCTGTAGCCATGCTTAAGTCTATTATAATTATTTTGGCCATTGCAGCATACTATGACTATGAGATTTGGCAGATGGATGTCAAAACGGTATTCCTAAATAGCAACCTCGAGGAGGAGGTGTATATGATATAGCCAGAGGGATTCGTATCTAAAGAGAGTCCAGATAAAGTGTGCAGGTTACTTAGATTCATTTATGGATTAAAGAAAGCTTCCCGAAGTTGGAATATAAGATTTGATGAGGTGATCAAATCGAGGAGGAGGTGTATATGATATAGCCAAAAGGATTCGTATCCAAAGAGAGTCCAGATAAAGTGTGCAGGTTGCTCAGATTCATTTATAGACTAAAAAAAGCTTCCCGAAGTTAGATCATAAGATTTGATGAGGTGATCAGATTGTATGACTTCGTTAAGAATAAAGATGAACTTTGTGTGTACAGGAAGGTAAATGGGAGCGCTATCACCTTCTTGGTGCTATATGTGGATAACATCCTAATCATCAGGAATGATGTAGGAATGCTCTACATAGTAAAAGCTTGGCTATCTAGAAACTTCTCCATGAAAGAATTTGGGGAAGCATCATATATATTGGGGATCCGGGTCTAGATAGATTTGGCTTGTCCCAATTTAGATACATAGACTTTGTTGTCAAAAGGTTTGGTATGAAGAATTCCAAGAGAGGTCTCACACCGATGAGACATAGAATATCACTTTACAGGAGTATGTCCCCAAAGACTCCTAAAGAAAGCATGGATAAGATATCTTATGCCTCAACGATAGGGTCTATCATGTATACGATGCTATGTACTAGGCATGATATAGCACATGCTCTGAGTGTCATGAGTATGCATCAGGCAGATCCAGGTTTAGAACATTGGAAGGCAGTAAAGTGTATCATTAAGTACTTGAGAAGGACTAAGGATCTTTTACTAGTATATGGAGGAGGTAGCCTCCAGATTGAGGGCTACACTGACTCGAGTTTTCAGTCCGACATTGATGATAGCAAGTCAAATTCAGGGTATGGTTTCACCTTGAATAGAGGAGTTGTAAGTTGGAAGAGTTCCAAGCAAGATACTACTACTGACTTGACCATAGAGGCTAAATACATTATTGCAACAGAAACAGTAAAGGAAGGGGTGTGGATGAAGAAGTTCATCAAAGATTTAGGAGTCATACCAAGTAGCGTGGAACCAATTCTCATATATTGCGACAACAACGGGGCAATCGCTCAAGCGAAGGAACCAAGGTCTCATCAGAAGTCTAAGCATATTCTGAGGAGGTTCTATCTGATAAGAGAGATCATAGCCCATAAAGATATAGCAATAGAAAGAGTTTCATGTGAAGATAACATTGCAGATCCACTGATGAAGCATCCAAATTGAGGGCTACATAGACTCGAGTTTTTAGTCTGACATTGATGATAGCAAGTCAAATTTAGGGTATGATTTCATCCTAAATGGAGGAGCAGCAAGTTGAAATAGTTCCAAACAAGATATTACTACTGACTTGACCACAGAGGCGGAATACATTATGACAGTAGAGGCAGCAAAGAAAGGGATGTGGTGGAAGAAGTTCATCAAGGATTTGGGAGTCATACCAAGCAACGTGGAGCTGACTCCCATATATTGTGACAATGATAGGGTGATAACTCTACCAAGGGAACCCAGGTCTCATCAGAATTATTCTGAGGAGGTTCCATCTGATTAGAGCGATCATGACCCGAAAAGATATAACAATGAAAAGAGTTCCCTCTGAAGATAATATTGTAGATCCACTGACTCGAAGCCGTTAGCTCAGATTGTATTTGAGCGTCACAGGGGTTTGATGGGGATCAGACACATAGGTGATTAGCTTTTGGTCAAGTAGGAGATTGCTGGTTACAAGTGCTCTGCAAGCCAATTATGTGAGTGATGACACATGTGACACACTGTGTGATCTTTTTGCTTATGATTAATATTGGTATATTCTCATATTATATTATATGTAGCATATATACTATATGATGTCCTTGGTTCTGTGCAATGAGAATCAGATTATGATGATATCATGATAATGAGATTGATTCATATTTAAACATAGATCCTAAATAATTCTGGTCATAGGTTACTCGAGAGGGACATCGAGATAACCAGACAGACCAGTGTACTATATACCTGTCCATATGATGGAGACGATTGGTCATATAGCCACTTGTGTGGAGACACTAAGAATATAGTACAAGTGCTTATTGGAGAATGAGTTAACTGATTGATCCGCTTATGGAATACTGTATAGTTGATGATACCTAATATCATACATCGATTCCATAGTCCCAGTTGTGTATCTGGTCTTTTGATTTGAGATACTAAGGATGCCTTGTATGAGTACTCCTTTCTTTGATGCCAGATTTGTAGGTTTGGAAAGTTTCAAATCTAGTACAGCTGATTATCAAGATTGATAGCCAACCTTATGAAGGCAATTGAGTATTAATAGAGGATCATCCACTCTCGGTATCATGAGAGGAATATCCCATATGTGCTTGCTCAGATAAATCCCTAGCCAGGGTCATTCAGATTGAGAGAGAAATAGTTCTCCGGGATAATCCAATTAGAGTGAGACTATAACGGATTCTGTATGTGGCCTGACAGTAGTACCATGTTCAATATATGGTCTCTGGGATATTAGTTGGATGAGGAATTATAGATAAACAGTAACTGTGGACAGACATGTCCGATGTATTCGATCCCCCTGTACCGTTTGGAGACTATGGCGTAGTGGCCTAGTACGTCCATAGTAGATGAGTCGAGTGAATTATTATAGGGATAATAATTCACTATATCAGAAGGAGTTCTGATGGGAGTGACTCACGACCATCTTGGCATCGGGCCTAGAGGGTCACACATATATGGTGGATGCTTCAGCGAATAGAGGATTGGATGAAGATCCAATTAGCCCATATTCTTATTAAATAAGACCCTATACTAATGAGCTCCTTGATTAAGGCTCACTTAGAGGCCTAAGAAGATTATGGGATAGAGATCCAATAATGCAAGGTTAGTGGGTAATTGGATAGAGATCCAATACCCACTAAGGAAAGAGCCCTACGGTTTTTTGGTGGCTCTCTATAAATAGGAGGGGAGACTCATGGTTGATAGGCTGCAGCTTTGGCCTCCCCCTCCTATTCTACTCCCTCTGTGCAAGAGTTGTGGGATCATACTAAAGGAGTTTTGCTACAAAGATCAATCATGTGGATACCGCTAGAGAGGACACTTGACCTCTTTCATCTTCTCCATTCGGATCTGGAATACGGGGATATACGATCTCCCTAGGTAAAATCAATCTCTCACACATCATGATTTTCTGGTTTTTATGATTTTTCTCGTGACCCTAATCTTTTGCACGACGATTTGATATGCATGGGAACTTGATTTTTTATTTTTGATTTTCGCTGCCCATGTGATGTTCCCGCTGAGGTTCCTAATAGTGTTGTCACCATGAGTCAAGGAACAAACAATTTGTTGATTAATAAGTATTTGTCTCAGAGAACAGAGGAAGATCAAAATTTAAGGATAGAAGTGGTTCATGCATTATAAGTAAGTCAAGATCAAAAAAAATATTCTTTGCTATAATTGTGGTGAGAAAGGACATTATAAGAATCAATGCAAGTAACCTAAGAAGAGCAAGAAAAAGAGGAAAGAAGTGGAGCCTACAGAGTCAAAAAAGAATATCACAACTATAGTAGGGTGGTGACTATTTGATTTTGTCTAGTTCTGATGATATTTTTTCTTATTTATGTTAGGATCTCGAGTGGATAATTGACGCATGTGCTTCTTATCATTTTACCTTATAGATCTAAAAATTTTAGTGTTGTAAAGATGTGCAACTATGGTATGACAGACATCATCGGCGTGGATGATATTCACATAAAAATTAATATTGATTGTAAGTTGGTACTTAAGGATGTGAGACATATGATTGACTTGAGGCTGAATTTAATTCCAGTTGAAAGGTTAGATGATGAAGACCTTAGTATCATATTTCATAGAAGGTAATGGAAGGTTAATAAGAGTTCTTTTATTATAGCTAGTGAGAATAAATATTACACGATAGATTACTTGGTGATTAGCAACTAAATGCTATACATAAAGATTTTAGTATTAAATTGTAACATAAATAATTGGGACACATAAGCCACAAGTAACTATAAATTCTTTCCTTAAAATAAAGATATAATATATGAAGAATTAATTGGGAGACCTAAGTGAGAATATTTTATAGTATAATATACGAAGAGCCATTGTTTGGATTTTGAATTTGTTAAAATAAACTAAAACCCACAATGATCCAACAAGCATTGACTTTTAACTATTTAAAGGGTCTTGTCGAACAATTCTTTTGTAGAGTCTTGTAGGAATGCAAGAATCAGATATATAATATGCACGTGGAATGGAAGAAGCCAGATATAAGAGACGTGTTCTTAACCAAGGTTCGGTACGAAGAGTTTTCTATCCCAAGGTTAGAGTAGCATAAGAGAGAGATTCCCTTCTTCTTTTTCTAAATCCTCAAGTGAAGTTTTTTTTCGACTAGCTTCTTTTTCTCCTTCACATGTGATAGCAGTTAAAAAAACGAAAGAGTCAACGTCAATTTCGTGAGATCGGATTGATGATCAAATTGAACCATATTAATAATATCTCAATTATTTGCTCATTGTAATTATAATATTTAAATGGGTAATATCTTTTAAAAGCCCCGAATGCGCCCTTCTTTCGAACAATGTCCTAATGTTGGTTTTTTTCTGGTAAAGTCTTTTTTTACTAAATGATAAAAGTATCCTCAACTAGTTGTTTGCTGCTCTTTTTTATTTCATTTTCCTTCCTATTCAAACTCATTTAATTCAACCCGTTGAACCAAACCAAAATTTGAACTGGGTCAAAATAAATAATATCAAATAGAATATTAATATATACCCATTTATATCAACAAAAGTAATAAGTACTTTTATAAAAATTAAATTTTATTCATAAATGAAATATTATTAACTGCAAAGTAAAGTATAATAAAATAATAATTAATTACATAATGAAAAATTTTAAAAAAATTTGAAAATGACTTTCAAATGCTTACATAGCCATTATTTCCATATTGAAGTTTTTAAAATAGGTACTTGATAGATCTTAACCCTTAAAAGGTTGAATTAATTTCATTTAGGATTTAAATTAGTAAAATATTTATTTTGAATGCTTAAAAATATTTTTTAAGGTTTCTTAGAAACTTAATTTTTTAATAAATTAAAATATCAGTTTTACTGTTCTTAAAAACTTAGAAAACATGGTCATTCATGGCTTCATATGATATTCAAACATTTTTTAAAAACTTTGATCCAAAAATTATAACTTTAGCTTGAATTAATGAAAAATAAAAAAATATCTTTTAGAGTAAATTTATCGAAAATAGGTCCGTTAATGATCCAAAAATAGAAAAAATGATTATTTAGGGTTTCCCTAGACATTTTCAAGGTATTATGAAAATTGTGATATTTTTAATAAAAAATATCTTAGTGACATTGTTTTCTGATGAGATTATATTATCTTTTAGTATATGACACAATATAATTTAACATATTTTAGAAAAATGTAATTAAGGAAAAATATTTCGAAACTCTATAAAATTGTAAATGTTAATATTTTTGTGATTTTTCACTCAAATTGATTTTAGAATTACTTTAATATATTTTTTTTTACTGGAAAGGGTAAACGATGAATACGAGATTCAAATTGATTTTAGATAAAGGATAAGAAGCGAAGATGACATCGAAGCCCAAGACCTTGTGATAAATTGTTAAAGTCTTTATTTATTAGTTAAACTAGCTGACACCTTCACTTTAAATCAGCTAAAAATTTTAAAAAGTTAGCCTTTTAAGCACTAAATTAATTGAAAGTAAAAGTTTTCCTTCCTGAATTATTAGATCCCAGTTCAGAGTTTTTTTTTTTCTATAGAAGAAATTTTTAATACGAATAGAAAAGATTTAGCTGTTCTTCCTATGGTGTGTATGATTGGAATCTTCTTGTTTTCATTTTTTAAAAAAAAAACCATATTTATTTTATTGTCTTGATATAAGGAACACCGTACCTTAGGAAGACCATTTTATTATTTATAAACATGTTTCGCATGATAGTATAAGCACCTTTAATCCGCCTCCCCTCCCCTCCCCTCCCCTCCCCTCCAGCATAATGTGATAAAGGCAAGAACCCAATTATATTTGTCTTAAACTAAAAATTAGCCCACCGTTGGATGAGTCGCACTTCGAGAAACGTGTGGGACCCTTTGTAAGCATCCAGACCCAACTCAAAAGAATTGATCAACAAACTCCCACCTAAGCCCATTCAAATCTCCACCGGAGCCGAAGGCTGCGTGCGTCTTCGACCGGTTCAAACGTTATCATCATCTCCCACGCTCGACAGCGACAAAAACATACAGAAGAAGGGAAGTTGGTGGGGTCCATTTTTAATGGCCAAAAGGTCGCTTTGACTTCACCCACCAAAACACTCATGATCCATCTTCTTTTGAATCATCTAAGCCACTGTACAGGGGATCCACTATCTTGTCCTATACCTACCTACCTACCTACCTGTGTTCCGATTAAATCATATACCGCAACTGTAAAAAGTTGCAGTCTTACGCTTGGGATGAAGACGACAGATAGGCAAGGTGTTGTTAATGTGCACGAATCCATCTTGACATACATAAATAATACGTAGGATAACGGGGACGATTGGGTTTGACTCCTCAAAATATGAGATGCGTTGTCAAAAACGCTACTTTATTATCACCCACACCCTTCCTACACTGGTAACCGCAGATGTCAGAAACGCCAATTGATGGAATAAACATATTACAATAATATACACCAACCAACTTTGCTCGGGTGCACGAAAAGAGCTGAGAAAGCATGTTTACTTGCAAATCCAGGGGGAGTATATATATATATATATATATATATATATATATATTCTTATATTTTCATTTATAAAAAATAAAGGGTAACTGTTGGAACAGAAGCTTCAACGGAACTTACCCAAGTGCGCAAGCTTCCGCGAGCGATTCGGGCACAGCGCCAGCTCCCCGGGGGCCGCCTGCCGGTGATGGCACGGGCTCGGGAACTCGCCGCAGAGCGCCAGACCTGGCCCCTGGAACCGCCTCCGGCTGGGGCCGCTCGGTCGCACCAGCGGGCTGAGGCACACGGCGAACCCGGCAAGCCCGCGGCCGTGGTGCTGGTGCTCTGCCGTCTCCCGACGCCTCGGCGACGGCGTCGGGCGCCACCAACCCGCGACTGCAGATTCCGTGTTGTACCCGCTTTCGGGAGCGGACTCCCCGGACTCCGGTGAGAGACCCCGGACACGACCGCGGCAGAACCTCCTCGGGTTCGCCGCCGCCGTGATCGCGTCGTCCGCCGAGAGCAGCCGCGACATCTTCTTTTTCTTCGGGCGTCCGTTAATGAGCCCCTGGAGCCAATGGATCGATCGCGGGGATCTCTGGGCTCGTTGATCGGGCATGGTCGCCTCCTCGGACTTCTGGTGGTGGCCGAACAGATTTGAGAGGCTGGAGAACTTCGCGGAGCCAGACCGCCGGCAGACAGATGATGAAGGCCCGGCCTCGTGGTTGCCGGAGGAAAGGTTTGGTTGGCCGCAGGCGGTGGACGCGCTGGCATCGGATCGGCGGCGGCAGGCCAAAGGGGAGACCGGCGAAGGAAAGGGCAGGGGAAGGAGCTGCGGTTGCTGCTGCGGCGGCGGGGGGGAGGGGGAGGGGGAGAGGGAGCCGGGCGGCGAGTTGTCCACCCGAGCGGCGACGAGGGCAAGGAGGCGCTCGCGGAGGCAGGAGGCGCAGACGCCGGCGCCGCTTTCGTGGTTGTGGTGCCTGCACTTCATCTCCGACCCGGTCGCCTTTTCGCTCCTCGCCTCGCTTCCGCCATTAGAAAGGAAGATTACGAAAACGAAGCCGTAGAACGGATCGGGACGGGTTAGGATTCTTCTCGTTCGTGCTCCTTCCTCGCTTAGCACTCGTTATATGACACTTTGGGTTCTCTCATGTCTCGCTCTCTCTATCTCAATCTGATGTTTAAGATCCCCGCTTTCTTATTCCATATGGGCCACGTCAAGCTTTATAATCTCCATCATATATATATATATATATATATATATATGACCATTTCCCGAACAATAATATGACAGACGTCGGACTTCGGTGTTTCGGCGATGCTGTATCGGTGGACTTTCTGTTGCCACATCATTAAGTCAAACCACTTTGATATATACACACCTAAAGATAAAAAAATAAGAAATTTTATTGCAGTAATTTTGTTTAACAAGAGGTAGTTCATGAATACTTTGGACGCCATCCGTAATTTCATATAAAAAAATCATTTTGAGTTTAAAATATTTTAAATTCGACATGTCAGCACATACACTTACCAGTTACTTAGATATCATCCGATGTGTTTATATTTTTCTAAACTAAAATAAATCATTTTATTACTAGAGTCAAACTAAATTAAAATAAAATATTATGGGTTTGAATTCATTTGTGGCATATGTGATGTCTAATGTCGTCCCTACAAATGATAAGTTAGTTACGTTTACATTACATTGAACATACAAAATCTTTTATTTCTGGAAATTTATTTACTCCAATTAAAATCATCCCAACGGAAAAATCTAAAACGTTTCATTTAATCTTTCCATGATTTCCTTTTTCCGTTATCTTTTTAGTTTTTTTATTTTGTGTCAATGATTTCTGATGTTTGGCTCGTCAGACCCAAAATATTTATTTACTTGGCATTACATTTAAATTAACAAGATCTGTCTTAATATTTACTCCCCTCCCCCAATATATTATTTTTCTGAAGGTTCTTCCTCTTGTCTCCTCATTTGTTGTATCATCCTATCCTCCCATGTAGCTCATGCATCTTCTATATATCATCCTGCAAAGATGAGATTTCCTTTATACCAGCGAGTGTATCTTGGAGCATTTTCTGAGCCAGGGTGAGATTTCCTGGAACATCCAACACGATTCTGAATTCCTCTTTTTATAATTTTTATATTATTTTGCTAATTTCTTTTATTAAATTAGACTTTTGTTCTAACAACATAAGACTAACTTAGTATATCAAATTTTAATAAAGAATCTAGAAAGGAGCTAAACCTTATATATATATATATATATATATATATATATATATATATATATATATATCTTAAAATCTAATAAAATAATTAATTTAAAAATTAATTAATTATTATTTATCTAGGAGTCCTACATGATATATGTACATATGATGCATGGACGGATGATCACAGACTGTGTGATGTGATATATGTTGAATTTCAAATTTTGATAATGAAATCAATTGTTGAGTTTATAGACTAATATATTCATGAGATAAGTGATGTAAGAAAAACTTCGATTATGGACTCAAACCATCAAAGGATAAATTGTTGAGTAGGAGAATTAGATGTTGGGTCGGATAAGTATTATGTCGAAAATTGAATGTCGAGCTAGAGGATTGGTCAATATGCTAGAGATTTGACTTCGTACCGGAAGGATCGAGTCTTATACCAAAAGATTGGATGTTATGAGTATTTAATCTCGAATTTTGATGATTAAATCAATTGATGAATTTATAGACTAATATACTTTTAAAACAAGTGTGACATAGGAAAGACAATGATCACAAACATGAACTATCACATGCAAGTTATCAAAGCAGTAGAATTATACGTTGGGCTCAATGAGTATCATGTCAGAGATTGGATGTTAGGACGAAGGCATGGTCAACATGTCGAAGGATGGACTTTGTGCCATGAGTTCAAGCATCGGGCCAAAAGGATTAGGTTTTGCGCTAAAAGATCGGATGTTGTGGGAAGTCAACTTACCGATAGATTAGATAATACGTTGAAGGAAAGGACGATGCGTTAAAAGTTCAAACGAAGTGTCAGATGATCAGATGACATGCCAGAATGTTGGACAATATGCTGATTGCTTCGTGATTATTCTGGATATGTGATTAAATGGTTAGGTCTTGATCATGATCGTTTAGAGTCGAATTAATCTAGTATTAGATCAAAACCATGCTAACTTGATTTTGGGCCCATTGGGCTTGAACCAAGGTTAAATTAGGCCTGATGAAAGGCCAATTCAATGACCTGGAGTGACTTGGGCAGTGGTAGTAGCATGTCCAATGGTAGTACTGCCAAGTAGCGGTGGTACCAGCTAGTCCGACGATAGTGCCACTAGACCAAACTATTTTAAGCTCTATTTTGTGGTAGTACCACCCAGTGATGGCGGTGGTACTACCCGTTCCCTAAAAAACTAGGGATTTAAAATTTTAGCATTAATTTTGAATCCATTGGGGGATCTATAAGTACCCAATTTATTCTTTCTTAATAAAGCATGAAAGAGCATAAATAAGTGTGAAAAAAAGGGGGTGAAAAGGGATAAAATCCTTGAGTTAAAAGTGCTATATACTCTTGAGTCTCTTCCTCCTTGAGTTTAGTAGTTATTCTAAGGAGGTGTGAGGTCTTGTGTGAAAGTATTTATAAATGTTCTCTCCTGAGCCTGGTAAAAAGAGAAAAGATTGTAAGGGTAGTTGATCTTTGCCTATTAGAAAGAAGATCGGTAGTTAAAGCCAATGGCTTCGAGAGAAGAGAAATTGAGAGTGGACATAGATTAGGATGATCGAACCACTATAAATCAGTTTGTATTTCCTTCTTGCTTTTCTTTGTCATTTGCTTACTAATATACTTTACTCACTACTTCTCATACTTTTAAATTAAATAAAATTTTAATTTATATTCTAGTTTGAATGATTTCAAATCAGATCTTTTTTGATAAGTACTAATTCACCCCACCCCCAAGTGCCATTACAATTCTAACAATTGATATTAGAGCCAAGTTCACTCTATCACTCGTCCTCCTATGTTCAATGTGATGATCTGCACTTACTAGAAAATACGAACGAGAATTTTATTGATTTCTATCAATTTTGATTTGTAGAACATCATTGGAAATGGTTTTAAAAAATTATCCAATCTAATGAATGATTAGAATGATTTTGAAAAAAAATATTTTCTTTGAGTGCTAAAGTTATGAACTTTTGTTTTGTGCTTTGGATAAAAATGAGTTTAATTGTATTTCTATGTGTGACACTGCACATGACATTTGACACAACCAGAAGTTACTCATGAAGGCACAAGTAGAATAAAAGAGTCAAAAAATAATCTCTTAGTACATAGTTATGAACTATTTAAAATGAAGCCAAGTGAAACCATTGGTGACATGTACATCTATTTTACAGATGTTCTCAATGGTTTGGAAGCTCTTGGTAGATATTATACTAACCTTGAACTAGTAAATAAAATTATAAGATTTCTTTCTAAATGTTGAGATCCAAAAATAATAGCTATTAAGAGGCAAAGGACTTAAACAATTTGCCTTTTGAAGAACTCATAGGGTTTTTAATGACATATGAAATGATTTATAAAGTACATGATTAAGAAAAGAAAACTTTCCAAAGAATAGGAAGGATATTGCACTAAGAATCAAAGAAGATTCCTCTAGCAAAATCTCAAGTGATGATGAAGATGACATAGAACTCCTTACAAAAAGACTTAAAAAGTTCGTAAAAATTAACAAAACTCATAAGAATAAAAATAAATCTAAAAAAGATATTATAATATGTTATGAATGTTAGAAGCTATGATACTTCAAAAATGAGTATCCACAACTGAAGAAGAAGTTGTCGATATAAAAGAAGAAAATATTCAAGGCAACATGGGATGAATCAAGTGCATCTGTAGACGGAGAGCAAATCAATGAGACGACATGGCGAACTAGATGACCTTTAATGATGAGGTATGTAACTCACCCAAAACATCTTTTTTTTATGATGAAATTACTTAATGCATTTCATGATTTGTTTGACAAAAAAGGTTAGTAAGAAATATAAATTACTAAAATAAGAAAAGGACATGATCAATTGGTTATCATCATCAAAAAGGGGAGGGGTGATTGTTGAATCTCAGATTTTGATGATAAAATCAATTGATGAATTTATAGACTAATATACTTTTAAGAGAATTGATACATGAAAGACTTCGATCACGTTTGATCACAGACACGAACCATCACATGCAAATTGTCGAAGTAGAATAATCAGACGTTGGGCCGGAAGAGTATCATGCCAGAGATTAGATGTCGGGCCAGAGGATTGGTTGACATGTCGAAGGATAAACTTCATGCTGTAAGTCTAGGCATCGAGCCAAAAGGATCAGATATTGCGTCAAAAGATCGGATGTTGTGGAAAGTCAATATACTAATAGATCAGGCGATATGCCGAAATAAAGGATGACACACCGAAGGTTCGGATCAAGTGTCAGATGATCATATGACATACTGGAATGCTGAACAATGTGTTGATTCCTTCATGATTGTGCTGGATATATGATTGACCGATTATGTCTTGATCATGGTTATTTAGAGTCGAGTTAAGATGGTATTGGGCTGAAACCATGCCAACTTGATTTGGGGCTCATTGGGCTTGAACCAGGATTGAATTGGGCCTGATGAAAGGCCAATTCAATGACATGGAGTGACCTGGGCAATGGTACCGCCAAGTCCAAGTGGTGGTGGTTGGGCAACCAAGAAGTAGCATCATATGCGCAATAGAAGATCAAAACAAAATCGGTTTCCCATGTAGATCAAATCATCGTGCAAAAGGTTGGTGCGCGATAAACTACAAAAATATGAGAACTACAACATGTAAGAGATTGTCTACTTAGGGACCCTAAATTTCTAGACCGGATGGGAGAGGATGAAGGAGGTCACATGTCATCCTCTCTAACGATATTCATATAATGAATCACTACGGCGATACTCTTCCGATCGTAGCCAAATCTCATAACTCTGGTATAGCTTCTTGCAACGAACGTGGAAGAAGATCCTCTATCTTCTTCACTACCCTCTCATAGCAAAGAGGGGCTGGTCAGTTGAGAAGGTGAGGGAGAGGAGGAGACTAGGAGGGGGTGACCAAAGGTGCAACTTATCATCTATGTGTCGTTCTTGCCTCCTATTTATAGAGAGCCACTATAAAACCCTAATAGATCTAGCCTTAGTAAGTATTAGATCTCCATCCAATTACCAACTAATCTTCGATTATTATATTTCTTGGATTTCTATCCAATAATATCTTTTGGCCTCTAATTGGGCCTCATATAAAGAGCTCATCAATGTAGGGTATCATCTTGAGAACATGGGCTAATTGGATAACTCATATCTAATTATCTATTTGCTGAAACATCCATTATATATGTATGACCCTCTAGGTCCAATACCGAGTTGGCTATGAGTCATACCTGTTATAACTCCTTCTAACTTAGTGAATTATTATCTCATAATAATTCACTCGACTCATCGACTATGAACGTACTAGGGCATTGCGGTATAGTCCCTAGACGGTATATAGGATCTTATTCATTAAACCTGTTCATCCTTAGTTACCATGTATCTATAGTCCCTTATCTATCTAATATCCCATAGACTATATACCGGACATGATACTATCAGGCTATGTACGAAACCGTCTTTGTCTCGCTCTAATCAGATTCTCCTGGAGAACTCCCTCTATCTCAAACTGACTAACCTGATCAGTGATTTACCTGAGTGAGAGCAAACGATATATTCCTTTCATGATACCGAGAGTAAATGATCCTCTATTGATACTCAATAACCTTTGTAAGGTTGGCTACCAATCTCGATAACCGGTTATACCAGATCTAAAACTTTCCAAATTTATAAGTCCAATGTTAAAGAAAGGAGTATTCAAACAAGACATCCTTGGTGTCTCAAGTCTAAGGACTAGATACACAACTGAGACTACGAAATCATTGTCTGATATCGAGTATCATTAACCATACAATATTCTGTAAGCGGATCGATTAGTAAACTCATTCTCCAATGAGCACATTACTTTATTCTTAGTGTCTCTACACAAGTGGTTATGAGACCAGCCATCTCTATCATATGGACGGATATATAATATACCAATCTATCTGGTTGTCTCGATGTCCCTCTCGAGTAACTTATGACCAAGATTATTTATGATCTGTGTTTAAAAGAGAATCAGTCTCATTATTATAATCTCTGTTAGCATCAATTGACACTAAGAGGTGGGAGGGGGAGGGGGCGTGGGTGGGGTGGGGGTATGAATTAGTGCAAGTGTAAAATTTTATTTTAAACAAAAACGTTTCGATTTAAGCATGATAAGAAATCCGAAGCTTTTCGTTCTTAGTGAAACGAGTGAGTGATTGAAAGAAAGTTGCTAAGTAAATAAGTAAATCCAAAAGATAAGCAACATAAAAACTTTACTTTCAAAGAGTGAGTTGAATCGGAGGCATCGATAGAAAAATATGTAAGCAATTTGAAAGTAAAGAAACATTCACAATTTTTATAGTGGTTCGGCACCAACGACCTATATCCACTCCCAGGTCCTTCTTCTAGAGGCACACTGGCATCCACTACTGATCTTCTTTGGGTGAAGAATAAACTCTTACACTTGAGCTTACAAGGGAGACAAGATTATACTCTTTGATTACTCCCTTACCCCTTTTCTTTTTCTTACAATTCTCATACAATATTTTCTCAGAATATAATTCCCAAAATTATTATCTTGAATGTAAGAAAACTTGGGGTATTTATAGGCCCTAAATTAGTTTCAAAACCAGAGCCAAAATCTAACCATATTTGAAAAATCTGGGTATAGGCAGCTTACTTGCCGACCTGGGCGGCTCAGCCGCCCGAACACCTGGGCACGGGCGATTTACCTGCTAGCCTTGGGTGGGTTAACCGCCCAAAGTACCCAGATTCATGGGTATGAGTAGTTCAAATACCCAACCTGGGTGGGTCAACCACCCAAAAACCTGGGCGACTGTGGTACACCTGCCGCTTACTAGTGGTTTACCCGTCGAAATTTTCGCAAAAGTGGTTCCCTCCACTTTTCGAATTCTAGCTTGAACCTAATATTGATCAACCCTCTGGTCAACCAACTGAACTCAACTTGAGCTTAATCAAACCTCAATAATGGATCTGATTGCCTTATTGAGTTGATTTGGATTTCTTTCAAATCCAACTCAATTTGGACTCACTTCTAACTATGATTCAATGATTACAATGCTTAATGACCACAAGCTAAATTAAGACCTAACTTCTACCAATCCGGTAGCCTCTAGCATACTTGCGACAAGTCTTTCGGTCTTCTTCCGATAATCTCCCAGTGTGTTTCCAGTGAGCTTCCCAATCCCTTCGGCGAATCTCCTAGTGAGTAAAATTTTAATGTATATTCTTAAAAGCTAGGATATAATGGTAATGACTATCCAAGGAGCTAAAAACTTGAATAATCTTCCTACTAAAGAACTCATAGGATCTTTATTGACCTAGGAAATGATATGCAAAGTATATAATAAAGAAGAGAAAAGAACTCCCCAAGAAAATGAAGGATATTGCTCTTAAGCCAAAGAAGATTACTCGAGCGAAAGCTCAAGTGATGATGACATGATAATTCATACAAAATGATTCAAAAGGTTCATGAAGAAAAATAAGATAAATCTAGCAAGAAGAGAAAGTAATAATAAAAGTGAACTCAAGAAAGATACAGTTATATGTTATGAGTGCAAAAATTCAAAACACTTCAAAAATGAGTGTCCATAATTGAAAAAAAAGTCCTCAATCTAAAAGAGGAAGAAGACACTTAATGCAACATGGGATAATCAAGTAAGTCTTATAAATTACACTTTAATAACTTTCAATGATAAGGTATTTGACTCTCCCAAAACTTCCTTCTTATATGAAAAACTACTAAAAGTATTTCATGATTTATATGATAAATTTAAAAAGATTGCTAAGAAATATAATTTACTAAAATGGGATTATGCATTACTTACTAATGAATTTGATATTTTAAAAATTGTATATGATAAATATAAATCAATTTCTTGTACTTATTATACAAAATATGAAGATTTAAAATCATCTAATCATAAGATTCAAGAGGAGTTACTTAAAAAATCATATGCTTTAGAAAATATAAAAAATGACTTAATTGTCTTGAATGAGAAACTTAAACATTGCTTAGAAGAATCAATTAATAGTAATGATATAATCTCTTAAAAAGAAATATGTTTTATAATAGTTATAAACAAATTTAAAATTAGAAATAAGTCATTTGATATTCTTGTTAAACATGATTATTTATTTAGAAAAGAAGATATTGGCTTCATAAGTATTAGCATATATCAAAAGTCAATTAAATATAATTTTTATGGAAAGTTTGATCATTATGCTTACATATGTTATTTTAAAAAATATAGTTATCTTAAATTAGTTTGGGTTCCTAAGGAACCATAAGTGATTTAAAACCAAAAGAAAAGAAGGGTATATAACCATAAATGACCCAAAATTAATATGGTACTAAAATAAACCCATCTTTTTTATAGGTCTATCTCCAAACAAGACCTAGGAGCAAAAGATGGTATCTTGATTGTAGATACTAAAGACACATGACCAAAAGTCATATAAATTTTTTAGAACTCACTAAACGAGATAGATGATTTGTTACCTTCAGAGACAACAACAAAGAAAAAATAATTGGTATTGAAAATATTGATAATTATTTGATTTATTAAGTAATATGCTTTTGGTAGATGGTTTGGAATATTACTTAATAGGCATCAATCAATTTTATTATAAAGGATATAATACTAAATTTGAATATAATACTTATATCATAGATATACCAAGAAAGAATAAATCTATGACACCTTTAAAATGTGACAATATTTATATTAATGATCTTAATGATTTTCATAATGTTACTTATTTTTCAATATTGAATGATGATACATGACTTTGGTAAAGACTAGGACATGCTAGTGTGAAGTTAATTTCATAAGTTAGAAACTAAAAAACTTATTAGAGGAATGATTAAAATCAAATTTATTAAAGATAAAATTTATGATGCATACCAGTTAGGAAAACATTTAAGGAGTAGCTTAAAACCTAAAAAATCTAAGTAACTACCTCTAGACTATTACAATTAAGTCACATGGATTTATTTGAACCTATTGGTATAATAAGTCTAGAAGATAGTAAATATGTTTTTATAATTGATGACTATAGTAGATATACTTGGACATATTTTTTAATACATAAAATAACTATTTTAAATTTGTTAAAGATAAGATTTGTAATGTATGTCAACTAAGAAAATAAATAAAAGGTAGCTTTAAATCTAAAATTAAGTGAGCACCTCTAGACCATTCTAATCAATTAATATGGATTTATTTGGACCAATTGATCTCACAAGTCTAGGAGATAGTAAATATGCTTTTGTGATTATTGATGATTATAGTAAATATACTTGGGCATACTTTTGGCACATAAAAGTGATTGTTTTAAATATTTTATAAATTTTTACAAACAAGTTTAAACTGACAAAGTTTTTATGATTACTTCAATTCATAGTGATCATGGTGATAAATTTAAAAAATCATAATTTTTAAAAAAATTATGATTCAAATGGGTATGACCATGATTTCACTACTCCAAGAAATCCAAAATAAAATAGAGTTGTTAAGAGAGAATAGGAGTTTACAAGAAATGACAAGAATCATGTTTAATGAACATAGCCTACCCAAATACTTTTGGGTCATAGCCATTAACATGAATTGTCATGTCATGAACAGGGTTCTCATAAGATCTCTATTATCTAAAACTCCTTATGAATTATAAAATAAGAAAAAACCAAACATTACATATTTTATTTTGTTATAAATTTTTTATTTTAAATGAAAAGATTCCTTAAGAAAATTTGAAGAAAAATCGAATGAAGACATTTTTCTTAGTTATTCCTCTGTTTCCTTATTGAGTTTTCCATAAAAGAACTTTAGTTATTGAGGAATCTATCCATTTTGCTTTTAATGAATCTCTTGATATTAAGAAAAATAATTTTGATGCTGATTTTAAATTTGATAAATTAAAATTGAATAAAAATTCTCCTCTTTGAAGCAACTTGGATACATCTAATTCAAAGAAACTATATTGAAGGAGTGAAAGTATGTAGATACATATCTTAAGGAGCTACTTGGAGATACATCAAAAGGTATTCAAATTCGTTCTTCGTTAAAATATATTTATACAAATACTATCTTTTTATCCCAAATTAAATCTAAATACATTGATGGTGTTCTCAAAGACAACTCATGGCTCTCAGCTATGTATAAAGAATTAAATTAATTTAAAAGAAATAAAGTTTGGATGCTTGTTCCTAAACTTAGTGATCATCTTATGATTGACACTAAACAAGGTGTCATAATTTGAAACAAGACTAGATCAATGCCCAAAGTTTTCAACTAAGAAGAAGGTATAAATTGTAAGGAAACCCTTGCTTGTGTGGCTTGACTTGAACCCATTGTTGGTTACAGGTGCCTTACAAGCTAATCACGTAAGTGATGACACGTGTAACACACTACATAATCTTTTTGTATTATTATTTATTGGTATATTCTCACATTATATTATCTATTGAATATATATTATGATGTCCTTAGTTTTGTGCAATGAGAATCAGATTGTGATGAGATCATGGTAATAAGATCGATTCACCTTTAAACATGGATCCTAAATAATCCTGATCATAGGTTGCTCGAGAGGGACATCGAGACAACTGGATAGACCGGTGTGCCGTATACCTACCCATATAATAGAGGCAGCTAGTCTCATAGCCACTTGTGTGGAGATATTAACTATAAAGTATAGGTGCTCATTGGAGAATGAGTTCACTGATTGATCCATTTACAGAATTCTCTATGGTTAATGATACCTGATGTCATATGGTAATTCCCTAGTCCCAGTTATGTATCAAGTCCTTAGATTTCAGACACCAAAGATGCCTTGTATCAATACTCCTCTCTTTGATGTTAGATTTATAGGTTTAAAAAGTTCCAGGCCTGGTCAGCCAATCATCGGGATTGGTGGCTAACCTTACTGTTGTGGGTTCTTCGCCACGTTCTGGGAGTCGCACAATAGGGTTTGGGCCACGAGTGAAAGAGGGTCCCAACACGGTGTAGTCTGAGGATGACACATATGGATGCTCGGCTCAAGTTGTCACTTTGGTGCGGGTCTTCCTCCTAATCTCATAAAGTTGTTCCTGCAAGGAAAGACTTTCAAGCGAGTGGTGGGTCCTCGGGGAGGTCTCTCCGAAGGTTAAGTTAGCATTGTGTCAAAGGGTGAAGTCTAGTGTCTCCCTCTTAGATCCTGGAGCTTCTTCTTTTTGGATTGAAGTAGAAAAAGAGCCTCTCCTTGAGCTACCCCTGGGGTGACCCTTTTATACCTGTATATCATTGACTAGTCATGTCTTAACCTCATCATACTTTTGGCGTTCTCTGTCAGCATGTTTAATGTTGTAGGCATCGTCGACGGCTGTTCATGCTGCCTGCCGGTTGCGTGTTGCTTCTACTTTGCTGTAGTGTGGTCTCCTAAGGTTCTTATAAGATCTGATGGTGATTATGTGGCATTCGATGTTGTCAAATCTAGGTTTGTCCGCTTGTTTGTGACATGTTGCTCATGTGTGTTAAAGGGTAGGTTTGGGAGCTTAGTCAACTGGCCCTGTCCTTCTATGTCGGTTTATCTCAGGCCATGTCATCCGGTTTGGGAAGGGGACCACTATTATCCCTATCATTTCTCTCTCTCCCCCGAGAGTTCACGAAGGTGAGGGGAAGGGTCCTTCGGGGTTGACATAATAGAGGGATCTGTATGTGTGTTCGAGGTTGTGCCTCCTAGACGATCCGGCATTAACGTGGTCATTAGGCAACTATAGGGCTTCTCATAGGAAGCTTTCAAGGTGGGAGGTTTTTGTTAGGAAATCTCGGGGGTGGCGAGCCCTTAGACGAGGCTAAGGACTTGCTCGAAAATATTTGAGATTGCAAACTCTTGGGCATGGCTAAGAGCTCGCCAATCGATAGTTGGGACTAAAAGCCCTTGGGTGAGGCTGAGCTCGTTTTTTGATGGTCAGGATTGAAAGCTCTTGGGTGAGGCTGAGAGCTTGCTTGTTGATGGTCAGGACTAAAAGCCCTTGGGCGAGGCTGAGAGCTCGCTTGTTGATGGTCAGGATTGAAAGCCCTTGGACGAGGCTGAGAGCTCACTTTTCGATTGTCGGGACTAGAAGCCCTTGGGTGAGGTTGAGAGCTCGCTTTTCGATGGTCGGGACTGGAAGCCCTTGGGCGAGGCTGAGAGCTCGCTTTTCGATGGTTGGGACTGGAAGCCCTTGGGTGAGGCTGAGAGCTTGCTTTTCGATGGTCAGGACTAAAAGCCCTTGGGTGAGGCTAAGAGCTCACTTTTTGATGGTCGGGACCGAAAGCCCTTGGGTGAGGCTACGAGCTCACTTTTTGATGGTCAGGACTAGAAGCCCTTGGGCAAGGTAGAGAGCTCGCTTTTTGATGGTTGAGACTAAAAGCCCTTGGGTGATCTTTCGACAAGGAGATTTTCCTTGGGATTGACAATGATCTGTTTATCGATCGAGATATTTTATGAGATGATGCATGTCCCCTGTAGTAACTCACCGGGTGTGGGACACGAAGTATCATGATGAGCTATCCCGCTTTTAGGGGATACGAAGCACCAACCATCGTGGGAGTGAGGTGTTAATCCTCTCTGGTTCTTTGGTGGTCTCCCTTTATTCTGCTTGCTGACTATTTCTCCGTCGTCGTTGTCGCTTGCTTCCCCGCCATCGCTGCTGCTCCCCGTCATCTTTGGTGCTGATTTCATTGATGTTCTTGGCCTTCCTTCCCTTTTCTTTCCCGTGGTAATTTCTCAAGCAGGTCGGATGTCTTCCGCCTCCTCCCATTCTAAGTCTCGCTCGGTTAAGATGTCAATCCATAGGTCTAGGGCTTTGAGTCATCCCTTCGGGGATTCTAGGTCGACCACCCTTGTCTCTGTGCCCGAGGGTGCGACTCTGGCCATCCCTGGGACTACAGATGCCCTAGTGCCAATGTGGTCCAATTTTGATGTAGACTCGACCATGATTTTTTTACTCATCGGTTGGTCGAAGTGAGGAAGAACTATTTCATTCCTCCGGAGTATAAGCTCCATGCACCCTTGCCTAGGGAGCATCCTTACGATGCATTTTTGAATGGCTTCAGTTTATCGACTAATGCTCTTGAGAAGGGTCTGAGGTTCCCATTGCACCCTGTGATGGAGGCGTGCCTCAAAGGGTAGCAAATTTCACCCTTTTAGATGGCGCATAACTCATGGCGCTATATGGTAGCTTTCCTATGGGAATGCTTTGGGTATGGCATAACAACGACCCAAAATTTGTTCATGGCCTATTTTAGCTTAAGTTGGGGATAGGCCGGTTATTATCTCACCACTCGTGTGGGATTCAGAGTGGGGGGTGCGTCTTCCAACAACAAAGGGTAGAAGTCATAGTTTTTCTTCATCTCTTGTCATTGGGGCTGGAGCTTCCTGACCGAGTTGACTTCTCAAATGGTGAATAACTTAGTCCTGGCTCTTTCGATCGATGAGATCGAGCTGGTTGAGATCCTCTGGTGTATCCTTTCTGCTTCCAGGGGGGTGAAGGACATGAATGAGGCCTGGTGTGTAGAAATGTTTAATCTTGAAAAGATGAAGTTTGGTGGTGGGGCGGGCAGTAGATCGTTGACCTCCCCGACAATTGATGTGTCTGCTTTTGCGGCGGCTATCGATTCCCTGGTTAAGAAGCACCCCAGTGTCGATGAGAGGCTAAGTCTGAGGAAGCACAACTGGAGAGAGACTCCCGAGCATCAGGTGGATACCTCGGGGAGCACCACCCGGGTCCCCTCGGGAAAGGGGAAGGAGCCAGTAGCAATGGAGGAGGCTCTGGAATGTGGTTATACCCTCTGGGAACTATGTGAGGTGGAAGACTGCGTAGGCGCGGAGAGGTACTTCGACACTATTATGATGCAACTGAAGGTCGCCAAGGGTGAAGACCCTTAATGTCAAGGTGGTTAGCTATCACTAGGTTTAACCAGTTTTGGACCGAAGGTCCATTGTCCGAGAAATACTTACGCGGGCCTCTGCATCCCACCTTGGCGAAGCAGGCATACGAATGCTCCTCCGAGGAGCTTATAATAGGGCTAGCAAGTTGGCCGTCTGGGTAAGCGCCCTTTCTTCCATTCCCTTCGTCTTCTTTCTCTCCTTTTGTCTAAGCTTTCTCTTTCCTTCTCTTCGCAGGGGCTTCAATTTTTTACTGCTCTCATCGACCGGGTGCATGATGCTGGTCGGTTGGTCCGGAGCCAACACGAGAGAATTCTGGTGCTTCGGGCTACCAATAAGGAGCTCAAAGGTTGGGCCGATCAGGATTTGGTCATAGTCGCCAAGTCCTGTGCGAAGGAACTGAAGGGGGACATCAATAAGTTGCGAGGGGAGTTGGAGTCCCCCAAGACCCAGCGAAGGAGGCTCGAGGAGGAAGTTGGGATCCTACGCTCTAGCTTGGATGGAGCTCGGAATGACCAAGCCCGTCTAGAGGGATATGTGCTATCATTGACTGAGGCAATGACACTTCTCAAGGCTGAGCTGAAGGGTGAGGGAGCGAAGGCGGGGGCCACTTATAAGGCATCCTAAGGATTTGAGTCGATCCTCGAGAAGATGGGGCGGGTCAGCTACGAGTTTAGGTACCGGGTGGTGCGCGAGCAGCTGCGGGGGAAACATCCAGAGATAGAGGTGGAGCAAGACCCATTTCGTCGAGTGCCCCGAGGATGCCAACGTCAAGATAGACCTCAGCCAATGATTCGATGACAGTTCTCCTTAAGAGAAGTAGACCTTACAATGTCCTGTGTGTGGGGTGTCAAAGCCCCCTCTGTATTGGTCGGTCGACCGTCGATAGAATGCAAGTCCCGTCTCGGATGACTCGAGTGACACGGTACTATCCCTCTCATCTCGGGTACAAGTTTTCCTCGGGTGTGTCTAGGATCGCTGACCTTGGCCCTCTTGAGGACCAAGTCTCCCGTATTGATGGGTCGGGGTCGGATCCTCCGGTTGTAGAGTCGGGCGACCACCCTCTAGTAATGTAGGGCCTTCAGATATGCTTTGGCCTTGCGTTCCTCGAGCATGTCAAGATTTTTCCTGAGGCCTGCTTCCGATGCTTCGGTGGTGAAGTTCTTGATCCTTAGCATCGGGAAGATCACTTTGGGAGAGCGGATGGCCTTGATGCCAAAGGCCAAGTTATCAGGTGACTTCCCCATAGGGGTCTTCGGCATCGTCCACAGAGCCTATAAGACACTGGGGAGCTCCTCGACTTAGGCTATTAGAGCCCCTACCACTCATCTTTTGAGCCCTTTAAGTATGCTTCTGTTGGTTACTTTAGCTAATCCGTTGGCCTGGGGTTGAGCCACCGAGCTGAACTTCAGTTGAATCTGATAGTTTTGGCAAAAAGCCTTGAACTTAGGGTTGTTGAACTGTGTCTCATTGTCTGTGACTATGATCTTTGGGATGCTGAACCTTGTTATAATATTTCTCCAGACAAAATTCTCCATCTGCTTCTCGATGGTTGAGGCCAAGGACTCAGCCTTGACCCACTTAGTAAAATAGTCCATCCTGATGATTAGGAACTTGTGCTGCCTCATGGCTTGTTGGAATGGGCCGAGGTGGTCCATCCCCCATGATGCAAAAGGCCAAGCATAGTGAGTCAAGGAAAGTGGTAAGGCTGGTTGGCGAGGAATGCAGGCATATTTCTATCACTCCACACACTTCTGGACATAGGATTTTGCATCTGCTTGCATGGTCGACCAATAATATCCAAGGCGGAGGATTTTGAAAGCTAAGGTACACCCTCCGATATGTTCACCACATATCCCCTTGTGGACCTCGGCAAGTATAACATCAGCCTTAGATTTCAATAAGCACCGCAATAGGGGCTGGCTGAAAGCTCTTATATAAAGGCGCCCATTGATGGTGTCGTACCATGCTTCGATTCTTTTGATTCGACGAGCAACAACTTCATCCACTGGGAGAGTCACATCTTTCTTGTAGTGTAGCATTTCCTCCCTCCAGTCGGGATGAGTGACCGTGGTTGCCATTTCAATAATGGTGACCGTCGGCTGGTAGAGGTTGGGAATGGTTGACAATTCTAAAGGCATGGGATTTAGAAGATTTTGAAGTACTTGGTCATACCTATCAGCCGACGAGCCTCAGCAAGATAGTGGGCCATGTTCGATTCTCGAGCCTTGAAGCTCTCGTCGATTTGGTTGGCAACCAACTAGGAGTCAATGAACACCTCTAGGTGTTCAATTTGTAGCTTGATAGTTAGTCATAGTCCGAGCAGTAGCACCTTATATTCTGCTTCATTGTTGGTAGTTAAAATTTTAGGTGCAAGGTATGTTCCCAGATTTGCTCATCGGTGTCTCTCATGACTATCTCGGTCCCTTCCCTAGGAATTCATTGATCCATCGACATAGAGGGTCTATGCAAGCTTCCTCTAGGGGGCTCTGGGGCGGTCAGCTCTAAGGAGAAATCAGCAATAACTTGAGCTTTGATTGCCCTCCTCTGGGCATACTCCAGGTCAAATTTATTGAGTTCTATTGACCACTTGAGCATCCATCCTGCAATGCCAAATTTAGAGAAAATTTGATGTAGTGGTTGATCAATGATTACCTTGATGGTGTGGGTCTGGAAGTATGGCCTTAGCTTCTTGGCCGCGAGGACTAGGGTGAGAGCAAGTTTCTCTATCAGAGGGTATCGCTCCTCTGCACCTTGCAAAATGTGGCTGAAGTAGCAGACAAGTCATTAGCTGTTCCCATTGAGCTTTATCAGGATCGAGCTAATGGCTCACTCCAAGGTGGAGAGGTCTAGCTTGAGTTGCTCACCTAGGTTGACCGAGGACATCCGAGGTAAGGTCGCGAGGTGGGCCTTGAGCTCTTGGAATGCTTGCTCACACTTGGGGCCTCAACTGAAGTCTTTATTCTGTGTTAATGCCTACAGAATATGGTAACTTTAGTCGCCAACTTGAGATATGAACTGCCCTATTGTTGCCAACCTTCCGACAAGATGCTGAACTTCCTTGATGGTTTATGGTGGTTTCATGTCAATGATGGCCATGAACTTCTCGGGGTTCACATCTATCACTTGTTGGTGAATGATGAAGCTGAAAATTTTTTCTGATGCCATACCAAAGACACATTTGGTGGGGTTGAGCTTTATTTTGAACTTTCTAAGGGTTCAAATGTCTCAACGAGGTTCGTACGGTGTGTTTGTGCTCGCTTACTTTTAATGATCATGTCGTTAATATAGGCTTCCATATTTTTGTCCAGTTGGTCCTTGAATAGTTGATTGACCATTCTTTGGTAAGTAGCTCCTGTGTTCTTTAGTCTAAACAATATTACTCTATAACAGTAGGTTCCTCGATATGTGATAAAGGCTGTCTTCTCCTGATCCCGAGGGGCCATTTAGATTTGGTTGTATTCTGTGAACGTATCCATGAAGGAGAGGAGTTCGTACCCGAAGGTGGAGTCTATCAGTTGATCAATCCTCGGTAGTGGATAATAGTCTTTCAGGCAAGCCCGATTAAGGTCAGTGTAATCAACACATATATTTCATTTTCCATTAACTTTTTTTATGAGAATTACATTATATAACTATGTTGGGTACCTAATCTCCGTTATGAATCTAGCCTCCAATAGCCAATCAACTTCTTCTTCAATGACCTTTTGCCGGTCGAGGGTGAACTTTCTTGGCTTCTGCTGCACCGAGCGAGCCCCATAGGTGGTGTTCAATCGGTGTTGTGTGATATGTGGATGTATGCTCGATATGTGGATGCGTTGATCTTGGTAGAGCCAACCTGAACTAGCATTGTCCTCTGGTGCTCAGTGGGCTTTCTCGGGGGTCGGCAATTGGAGTCTCCTTACCTTTTTTAGGGATGGTTGTTACCGCTAGGTAGCATCGCCTTGACTCTCGTGGGTCGCTCCTGATCTCTCTTGGCCCTGTGCTGGTCAAGAACTTCATGCTATGGTGGTATATAGAAATGACTGCGGTTAGTTTGTTGAGGGCTAGTCGCTTGATGATCATATTATACGCTGAGGGGAGGTCCACCACTATAAAAGGAACCATAAAGGTCTTGGTTTTTGGCTCATCATTGAAAGTTACAGGGAGAGTTGCAACGCCTACTAGAGTTATCGTGTCAGTAGTAAATCCTGTCAAAGTTGAAGTCATGGGGATGAGGTCTCGGTTAGTCATTCCGAGCTTGTAAAAAGCATCAAGGTATAATATATCGGCAAAGCTCCCTATATCTATCATGATGCCCCTGACGTAGGCATTTGTAATACGGGCTGTGACCACCAGGGCGTCGTCATGATCTGGGTGTTCACTCTCAGATTCGAAGGTGATCCTAGGATCGCTCTCGGGGCCTCTTCTGAACTTTCGCGTGGGCATAGGCTTTCCTTACCGAGGAGCTAATGCCACCCATGGTTGCGCCACACACTATAATGTCTACTTGCCTCTCCACAGGACCTTTTGGATGGAGGGATGGCTCCCACGACTTCATTATGTACCGGTCGAGGTGGTCGTGATGTATAAGGTCCTCGATCTAGTTCTTCAAATCATAGCACTCCTTGGTATCGTGCCCGTAGTCGCGGTGGAAGCGACAATAACATCTACGGTCCTGGTCCTTGGATCGAGACCTCATCAGGTTGGAAGTTTTGAGGAGTCTCTTCTCTTGGGTCTGGAGAAAAATCTCAGTCTGAGTGGAGTTGAGTGGTATATTGGGCAACCGAGGAACAGTTTGCTCGCGTCTCTCCATCCTCCTCCTTAGGAGCCCAAGGGGTGGGCCCCGAGAGGACTCAGCCCGGGGGCACTTCTGATCTTCATGCTTCTTTGCCACCAGAATCTCAGCAGTGATGTACTAGTTGTCCCTCTGTAACATTTCTAGTACAGTCATGGGGGGTCGCTCCATAAGCGACCATAAGAGGCGGGAAGGCCTAATCCCGATCATGAAACTCTACATAACCAATGACGAGTGCGCATTGGGAATGACCCTAATTTTATTTGTGAAATAGGCGAGGAATTGGCCGTGGTGCTCTTTCTCCTTCTGCCTCATCCCGAGGAGGGATGCGGTGGTTGTGATAGGACTCTAGCAGGGTTGAGTCCTAATCTCCCTAAGAAGTAGTTAATAAAACCCTGCTAGATTGTAATAAAGCCACATATAAAGGAGTATGCATAGGGTTTAGATTAGCCCTTAGGGCTCAGTGGCTGCCACCTCCCTTACTGGGTTGGTCGGCTAGGGTTTCCCCCTGCTTAGGTCGGTTATAGAGCCAACCTAGCCGTCACCTATTCCCTCTAAGGCAGGTAGGCTATAGAAGGGGCAAAAGGATTATTTTAGTTAGGTATGCACCACATGGGCTAGGGTTTGCAACCCTATATAATGATGTAGTCACGCCCTCTCTTTTATCAAGCAATTATTAATTTTATTTCAGCTTTGTGCCGAATCTAGGAGGGAGGAACCCCTACAACATTCCAAGGATTGATCCCCCTCAAGGATCAAAATCTATGAGGCTCCTTCTGGGGTTCTATCATCTGGTATCACAGCAACGATCTTGCTACCCCTGTAACCATCTTAGCCGCCTCCACCTTCCCAAGCAATTCCCACAATTGCTATGACACGCGCCTCCACCTTCCACCCCATTCGTAGATTAAATCAATCTACCGCTGCCCCCTGTGTTTGATCTATAGATCTGGTTAGAGATCCTTACATCATGACATTGCTAGGCTTATTCGAAGCCAAATTGGAGGCTTTCGAGATGCGTATGGATGCTAAATTATATGCTCTCTTTGAGGAGTTTAGATTAGGCTGATCACCAAGCCCAAGAAGATCATAATATGGAGCAAATTCTGATTACAAAAAGAACCCATCAGAGATAAGAAGCAAGGATAAGACATAGCAGCCCTACACCTTGATGACATCGATCTCCTTTATACATCTTCAAGAAGGGCACCTCAATCAAGATGCTCAAAGCATGAGAGCCACATCCCAACTAAAAGCATATAGATCTTCAGCACCAATTAATTACAATAATCTTGACGAAGAACTAATAAAGATATGTCAAATCTCTACCATCCAAGAGTATGAAATCAGGTTAGAAAGGTTAACTAATCAAACTTATGATTGGTTTGAAAAACAGATATTGAGGACTTTCATTGAGGGCTTGAAGCCGGAGATTCAAGAAGAAGTTAAAGCGCGACAACTGTACACACTTAAGGCATCCATCTCTTTCGTACGACTACACGAAGACAGGCTGAACCAAGATGCTGGGAGGACCAAAGCCACTACATGACCAGCAGCATAGAGACTCTCAGCCCCGTCTACTATCAACCGGTCACCTCAGCCAAAAAATTTAACAAGAGAAGAGTTTCGTGACAGATCGACAAAGGGCCTATGTTGACATTGTAATAAACTGTGGAGCCAAGACCACCATTGTAAAAAAGAGAGACCTCTATTGGTTGAGCTCACTGAAGAACCCAAATTCAAAGATATGGCTCTCAAGTTCGAGGAGAAGGATATGAAGGAAAAACCACAATCAGCTGCCCCCACCTTTCATGCTCCACCACAGATATTGGATATTGTTGGCTTCATCAAGCATCATCCCGTCACCATCCTCGCTGACACTAGGAGCTCTAACGACCTTATGAATGACAAAAGAAAATAGGTGACCTTATGTGAGAAAGGAGAGAATGAAGAAAAGATGATCTCGACACAATGCTTGGAGAAGCTCGCTGAAATCCCAAGCACGTCCGTTGAATCAAGCCGACTCCTTCCTACCAGACTGCACAACCCCCGTATGTTGGTCTTACAAGGGGAACCACCGGTATATATTCGACCATATTGCTGTCCACATTTTCAGAGGGCCGAAGCTAAAAAGATCGTCCAGGAGACGTGAGAGATACAGATCATTCGATCACAACCTTCCCTTGCAATGACACTTTATCTCCAAAAACTTTACCTCTTTATTTACAAGGATAAGCTCTTCCTGAAGTGCCATATTCAGTTGAACTAGCTATAGGTTTTGATATAATGCTCTCTCATCTTAGGCTACTTTCACAACTTCACCGAGGAGTAGACCATGATGCTAAAAGTCTTCCCTGATGATGAACTCAGATCCATGGCCAACGATCGCAAGAAGGAATAGGAGAAAGCCATCCACATGACCCCCACAGCCATGATGCCATCTATATCGATGCTAGCATTACCTGAATGTGATAATATGTTCATACTTGGAGTAGACACATCCATAGTTGGGATCGGCGTCACCCTTATGCAAGATGGTCCATGGCACGAAAGAGAAGTAAGCCTAAAAGAATTACAATCCATGCTCATGCTAGCATATGCAAAGAAGAAATGACCTCCCAACAAACTTTAGAATGGACAAAAAATTGAAGATCGAGTTTTCTTATACCTCTAGGCTGATCAGTAGGAAACTTGAGCCTTAAGGAAGTGGTCTCTCTATTTCTTTGGGCCTTGCAAAATTGAGGACCACATTGGAACCCTAACCTGGAGATCAGATCCACACACTAGATCAAGATTATAGTTGTTCTGCTAGGTATCCCACCTCAAATGGAAATTTAAAGAAGATAACTCAGCCCAAATTCTTCCAACTAACACCCCAACTAATGAGGAGGTCAAAGTTCAGTTGATGATAGCATGAGAATTATATAAGGAGCTGAAGACCTGGTTCCCCGAGTTCATGGAACTTCCACCTTGAGGACAAGGCTGATTTTAAGAGGATGAGTTTGATAGAACTCCAGCAGGGTTGAGTCCTAATCTCCCTAAGAAGTAGTTAATAAAACCTTGCTAGATTGTAATAAAGCCAATCTTATCTTATAAAGGAGTATATATAGGGTTTACATTAGCTCTTAGGGCTTAGTAGTCGTCACCTCCCTTACTGGGATGGGCGGCCAGGGTTTCCCCATGCTTAGGTGGGGTATAGAGCCAACCTAGCCACCACATGTTCCCTCTAAGACAAGTAGGCTATAGAAGGGGCAAAAGGATAATTTTAATTAGGCATGCACCCCATGGGCTAGGGTTTACAACCCTATATAATGATGTAGCTACCTCCTCTCTTTTTATCAAGCAATTATCAATTTTATTTTAGCCTTGTGCTGAATTTAGGAGGGAGTAACCCATATAGCATTCCAAGGGTTGATCCCCCTCAAGGATCAAAATCTATAGGGCTCCTTTTGGGGTTCTATTAGGTTAGCTTTGGTTGTGCACTAGAGAGGAAATTGGCCTCAAACTCCCTTGTGAGTTGATCAAAAGAGTGAATGGAGAAGGGTGGCAACTGACCATACCATCCTCGGGCGATCCCTCGGAGAGTCGTCGGGAAAACCCGACACATTATGACATTTAACATGCTATATAGAGTCATCTACTCATGGAACGTGGCCACGTTCTCTGTTGGCTCGGAGCTACCATCATACGCCTCCAACATCAGGAGGCGGAAGTGTGGTGGGATAGGTACATCTTAAATTTCTTGAATGAAGGGAGAGCCACGGAGGGTACTTTCACCATGCTCGTCCTTCGTCCTTAGGGTCTTATGGACGTCGTTGATCCTCTGGTTCACTAGGCGCAGTTGCTCCCTTAGAGAATCAATAGAATCTAAGGAGAGTGTGTCAGGATCCAACAAGCTACGGGTTGAGACACTAGGTGTGGGCTCCGGACGCCTAGCTATGCCGCCCGAAGGGGCTTGATTCAACTCCAGCGAGAAATGGGGCAGATTGTCAATGGAGAGAGTCATCGGAGGCTACCCATTTTGTGGCAACGTTGGTCTTGTCTATGGTAGGGAGGCTGCTTGAGTCTGTGAGCTCGGTTGTTGGGTAAGCTACGGGATATAGGGGATAATTGCTTGAAGCATTCCCCTTATAGCCTGGACCTAGTTAGTAAGCCCTTGAAAAGCTTCAGGAGTCACCACCAGGGTCCTTGGGTTTAATGGGGGTGGAGTTAGCCCACGGTCATTAAGTAAGCTCCAGTACCACTCTAGGGTATGGGAAGACATGTTTCCACCTCCGAACGAAGGGAGTGAAAGCGGGGGTTGAAGGGTTCCCCTCGAGGTTGGTTGCATCGTGGGAGGAACATTTTCCCCAGGGTTGACAGGCATTGAATGCTCTTGGGACATCGGGCCCTCCTTCTAGCACCAAATGTTGTGGGTTCTCTGCCATGTCTGGGGAGTCAGCACAACGGGGTTCGAGCCACGAGTGTAAGAGGGTCCCAACATGGTGTAGTCCAAGGATGACATATGTGGATGCTCGGCATGGGTTGTCACTTTGGTGCGGGTGTTCCTCCTGATCTCATGCAGCTGCTCCTGCAAGGAAAGACCTTCGCCCTGGGTGATGGATCCATGGGTAGGTCCCTCCGACGGTTAAGTTAGCATTGTGTCAAAGGGTGTAGTCTGGCATCTCCCTCTTAGACATCAGAGCTTCTTCTTTTTTGGATTAAAGTAGAAAAAGAGCCTCTTCTTAAGTTGCCCCTAGGGTGCCCCTTTTATCCCTGTACATCGTCGACTGGTCATGTCTCGACCTCATCATACTTCTGGCATTCTCTGCTAACCTGTTTAATGTTGCAAGCATTGCTAGTGGCTATTCGTGCTGCTGGTTGCGTGTTGCTTCTGCTCTACTATCGTGTGATCTCCTCAGGTTCTTATGAGATCTGATGGCGATTGTGCGACATCTGATGTTGCCAAATTTTGGGTTTATTAACTCGTTTGTGACATATTACTTGTGTGTGTTAGAGGGCGGGTTTGGAAGCTTAGTCAGCCGGCACCATCCTTCCATGTCGGTTTGTCTTGGGCCACGTCGTCCAGTTTGGGAAGGGAACTACTATTATCCCTATCACTTATGAAGGCTATTGAGTATCAACAAAGGATCATCTACTCTCGGTATCATGAAAGAAATATCCCGTATGCTCTTGCACAGGTACATCCCTGATCAGGTTGGTTAGATTGAGAGAGAAGTTATCTAAGAAAATCCGATTGTAGCGAGACTTAGATATATTTCATATACGACCTGACAATATCATGCCTGGTATACGATCTCTGGGATATTAGATGGATGAGGAATTATAGATACATGAAAATTGAGCACAGACATATCTAATCTTTAAGATCCCCTGTACCGTCTAGGCACTATGGCGCAGTAGCCTAGTATGTCCATAGTTGATGAGTCGAGTGGATTATTATGAGATAATATTTCACTGAGTTAGAAGGAGTTTTGATAGATTTGACTCACGACTAGCTCAGTATTGGGCCTAGAGGGTCACATACATATGGTGGATGCTTTAATAAATAGAGGATTTGATATGACTTATCCACTTAGACCCTGTTCTCATTAGATGGGACTTTACATTGATAGGCTCCTCGCATAAGATCCAATTAGATACCAAATGATATTATTGGATAGAGATCCAATAATCTAAGGTTAATGTGTAATTGGATAGAAATATATTACCCACTAAGGTATGATCCCTAGGGTTTTTGGTGGCTCTCCATAAATAGGAGGCAGGGGCATCTTGTAGATGATAAGTTGCAGCTTTGCGCCACCCCCCCTCCTCCTATTATCCTCTCTCCCTCTACGCAAGAGTTGCAAGATTTATTGTGTGATTGGAGGAGTATCACTGTAGCGATCCATCGTGTGGATATTGCTAGAGAGGAGGAGGTTTGATCTCCTTTATCCTTTTCATCTTGATTTAGAAAAATAGGGATATACGATCTTCCTAGATAAATAATCTCTAACACGATACAATTTTTAGATTTGTGGCTTTTTCTCGTACCAATCTTTGCACGATGATTTTGATCTACGTAGGAAACCAGTTTTGTTTTAATTTTCTATTGTGCATATGATGCACCCGTTGAGTTTTCCCAATAGCCATAAGGATAATCCTTGCCTATGCATATTTTAAAAATTTTAGATTATTTCAATTTTCTTAAATAGTTTTGTTTTTGAAAAAGTTTTTTTTAGCAACCACCCGGATTTGAAAATAATCATTTTCTAAACCATGTTTATAAATTATCTAAGACTCTTTATCGATTAAAGCAAGCCCCTAGGGCTTGGTTTGAGAGACTTAGCTCCTTTCTTGTTCAGAATAATTTTTCAGAAGGCAAGATTGACACTACACTATTTATTAAATATTTCAAAAATAATTTTTTTATTATTTTAATTTTTTTATTAATGATATTATTTTGGTTCTTTAAATAAATCTTTATGTGAATCATTTGCCAAAAGTATGAGCCAAGAATTTAAAATGAGTTTAATGGGTGAATTGATATTTTTCTTAGGATTAAAATCAAGCATCTACATGATGAATTTTCTATTAATCAAACTAAGTATACTTTGGATCTATTAAAATAGTTTTATATGGATAGTGCTAAGGCTATTAACACACTAATAAGCATCTCTACAAAATTAGATATGAACAATGAAGGAGAATACTCTAATCAAAAGTCTTATAGAGATATGATAGGTAGTTTATTATACCTTATTACAACTAAACATGATATAATGTTAGTATTAGGCTTTGTATAAGGTTTTAGTCTACTCCTAAATAATCTCATTATAAAGCAATTAAAATGAATTTAATGGATAAATTGACATTTTTCTTAAGATTAAAAATCAAGCAACTACATGATGAATTTTTTATTAATCAAACTAAGTATACTTTGGATCTATTAAAATAGTTTTATATGGATAGTGCTAAGGCTATTTTAGCACACCAATAATCATCTCTACAAAATTAGATATGGACAATGAAGGAGAATGCTTTTGATCAAAAGACTTATAAAGGTATGAGAGGTAGTTTATTATACCTTACTGCAACTAAACCTGATATAATGTTTAGCATTAGGCTTTGTCCAAGGTTTCAGTCCAATCCTAAATAATCTTATTATAAAGTAATTAAAAAAACTTTTAGATACTTAAAAGTCACATTAGCATTATGTTGATGTGACTTAGGATGTAGAATAGATAGAAAAAGTACCTCTAAAACCTATCAATTCTGAAGTCATGCACTTATTTTTTGGTCTTCTAAGAAGCAAAACTCTATCGCTTTATCCACAAGCGAAGCTGAATATGTTATGACAGGTGCATGTTATATATATGTAATATAGATGAAAAATACTTTAGAAGATTATAAACTTTACTTTTAAAACATCCCTATAAAGTATGATAACACCAATGCAATATGTTTAACAAAGGACCCTATTCAACACTTTAGGACTAAACACATTGATATTAGACATCATTTTATTAGGGATCATGTTAGCAATCATGATATATCTTTAGATTTCATTGATATAAAACATCAATTAGTAGATATTTTTGTTAGGATTAATTGGCACTAAGAGAGGGGGGGTGGGGGGGGTTGGGGTGAGGGGGTGAATTAGTGCTAAAAGAATCAAATGTAATATGTTTAACAAAGAATATTTCGATTTAAGAAAAACTTTTTGTGAGAATCAAAACTAAAAATCAGAAGTATTTTGTTGAGTAATAAGTTATTGAATGAAGCTAAGTTATGATTATGCTAAAAAAAAGCTCCATATAAGAACATGCATAAAACAATAAAGTAGAGAGATGCTCATACATTTATAGTGGTTAGGCCCCAATCTTGGTCTATGTCCACTTCTGAGTCCTCTTCGTTGAGGCCCACTTGTGTTCACTACCAATCTTCTTTGGGTGAATACAAAACATTTACAAACTTTCAACTTATAAAGGAGACTCTTTACAAGAATACCAATGTCCCCCTTTTCTTTTTCTTACACACTTTTAGCACACACTTGTTTTCATAAATTTTTGCCCAATTACTTGTATGAATACTTGTGCTAAATGCAAGAAAACTTAGGGTATTTATATACCCCATTTGGCTTCAGAAGAATAGAGCCAAAATTCAAACACATCTGAAAAAACTAGGTATGGGTTGTACAACCGTCAACGCCAGTGGCATCGCCACCGAAAGCTACCCTAAAAACAGGGTATGGCGATACAAACGTCGGCTTAGGTGGTCAAACAGCAACCACCCAAAAATTTGGGTGGTGGTAGTACAACCACCAGCCTAGGCGATACAACTACCGCCTGTTGTCCAAAATCCTAGGCGCGACGGTACAACCATTGCTCACCGACGGTACAACCACTAGGATTTTTGAAAAAGTGATTCCCTTCACTTTTTCAATCCTGACTTATACCTCCTATTGACCAATTCTCAAGTCAACTGATTGAGCTTGACCTGAGCTCAATCCAATCCTTTTGTGGACTCGGTTGTCTTATATTGAGTTGACTTGGATTTCTTTCAAATCAGACTCAATTAGGACTCAATCCCTAACTATAACTCACTGATAACAATCATAAGGATCATTAAGCTAAACAATGACATAACTCTTGCCAATCCGGCAACCTTCGATATTCTTGGAGCAAGTCTTACGATCTTCCTCTGGCGATCTTCCGATGTGTTCCTAGCAAGCTTCCCAATTCCTTTGGCGAACTCTCGCTGTATCGTCTGAAGCTTGGCTCGATACCCAAGCTTGATCTTGGTCCAATCATCTGGTTGTAACTCATTTTCTCCATCATAGTTAAACCTGCATAACTTCCTCTAACACTCATTAAACGATTTCATCATCAAAATCCGAGATTCAACAATCTCCCCCTTTTTTATAATGACAATCAATTGATGACAACAGTTAATCTTACTCCCCCTAAATCCAAGCCATAATAAAGAAAATTTAAATTCAAGAGAATCACACACTCTTGAATTCAAGTATCATGAAGTAATTAATATTTCAAGCAAATAATATTTCAAGAATGCAACAAGACACTCATATATCAATAAAAATTTACTTTAAATTATTAATTCATTAACTCATCAAAGATTTTCATGAATTTCATAAATTATACATTAGTCATACATTTAAAAATCTCTCTTTAAGTCATTAATCATTTCTTCACTTTATTTATCAACAAAGATAAATACCCAAATAGAAATGCCTATGTAAAAATTTTAAACAAAGAGAAATGCCCATGTAAAAATTTTCATAAGTTATCAATATCCATTGCTCCCCTTTTGTCATCAACAAAATGGTGAAATGCATGAGTCTTTGCTCCCCCTTTATAAAATAGAATATAAGTCATAAAGAATTTTTTTTCTCTTGAGAAAAAGAAGGAAAGAAAACAAGCGAGGTGTTGTAAAATATCATTAAGAAGAGCTCTCAATTTTATAGAAGTAAAATTTTAAAAATAATATTTTAAAAATGACTCAAAAAATCTAAGAAATCTAGAAAGACTCAATAATTTAGGAGCTACTCATGCATTTAAAATAAATTTCAAGCAAACATAGCAAATAAATCCAAAAAATAGCAAATCATCATCTTCGTATAAATTTTCTTCCCTTTTTGTAAACAAGAAGGTAGAAATAAGGAAGGAGATTTGAAAAGTATCATCACAAAAATAGATCTTAATCTAGTAAAATTTGAAATCCAAAGTTAAGAATTGTTCATACATTTCAAACAAATGAATAAATCAAACATTCAAGCAATTTGATTTAAAATAGTAAATCAAACAAATAATGCATTCTCATGGTTTAGCATTCCTAGCCCTCTTCTAATAAAATCAAATTGCTCTTTATTTAATGGTTTTATAAAAATATCTGTTAATTGATGTTTACTGTCAATAAATTCTAAAGAGATATCTTGATTATTTACATGATCCCTATAAAATGATGTCTAATATTAATATGCATAGTTTTTGAATGTTGAATGAGATTTTTAATTAAACATATTGCACTTGTATTGTCACAACAAGCACTAGTTGCGAATTTTGTTTCTTGAAAGATCAAGAAATAAAGTGCATATCCTAAAAATTACCATGTCCCGATAGTACTTTTTTTATCTATCTACATCCTCCAAAATCATTATCTGAATAAGCAAGCAAGTCAAAGTTCTTAGATTTTAGATACCATAATAATAAATTTGAAGTTCTTTTTAAATATCTAAATATTCATTTAACTACTTTAAGGTGAGAAAGCTTAGGGTTAGATTGAAATCTTGCATAAAATCCAACACTAAACATGATATTCGGTCAAGTAGCAGTTAAGTATAACAAACTACATACCATTCTTATATAAGTTTTTTAATTAAAATTTTCTCCTTCATTGTCTAAGTCTAATTTATAGATATGTTCATGAGAGTGTTTATGGCCTTAACATTTTTCATACCAAAATATTTTAACAAGTCCAAGGTGTATTTAGTTTGACTAATAAAGATACCATCATCTAGTTATTTTATATGTAATCCTAAGAAAAATATTAACTCACACATTAAACTCATTTTAAATTCTTAGCACATATACTTGGCAAAAGATTCACACAATGATTCATTTATAATGATATCATTAACATAAATTTAAATAACAAGAAAATTATTTTTAAAATATTTAAAAATAATGTGGTAGCAATCTTACCTTTCAAAAAATTATTTGAAATAAGGAAAGAGCTAAGTCTTTCAAACCAAGCTCTAGGGGCTTGTTTTAATCCATAGAACTTTAGAAAGTTTGAAAACATGACTAGGAAGAAGACGATTTTCAAAACAAGGGATTATTCAACATACACTTCTTCGGAAATGAAACCATTAAGAAAATCACTTTTAACATCCATTTGAAATAATTTAAAATATTTAAAAGATGCAAAGGTAAGGAGCATCTTTATAGATTCAAGTCTAGCCACAAGAGCGAAGGTTTCTTCATAATTGATTGCTTCTTCTTATTTGAAACCCTTAACCACTAATATAGTCTTGTTTCTAACTATGATACCATTTTCATCTCACTTGTTTCTAAAGACTCATTTAGTACCAACCACTAAACAATCATTAGGTTTAGAAACAAGCTCTCATACCTCATTTCTCTCAAATTGATTAAGCTCTTCATGCATTGCATTAACCTAAGAAACATCTCTTAGGGCCTCATCAATGAGAGAGAAATGTAGCATTTACATAAAAATTCTTAAAAGATTGGACTCCTTTTGATGTATCTCCTATTATAAGCTCCTTAGAATGATCATTCACATACTTTCATTCCTTGGGTAAGGATTTAGAAGTAGATTCATCTAGGTTGCTTTTAGGAGTATTATTATTTAACTTCAAAATATCAAGATCAAATTCATCATAAAAATTAATTTTCTTAATTTAAAAAACTCAATAAAAATAACATGGATAAAATTTTCAATTACTAAAGTATTAAGAAAAATACTTTTATCGGATTTTACATCAAATTTCGAAGATATCTTTTTCATTTAAAATAAAATATTTACAACCAAAAATTTTAAAATATTAAATGTTAGGTTTCTTACCATTTCATAGTTCATATGGAGTTTTGGAGAGTAATGTCTTACAAGAACTCTATTTGAAACGTAACACATCGTGTTAAAGTCTTCGGCCTAAAAATACTTGGGTGGGATATGTTCATTTAACATGGTTCTAGCCATTTTTTATAAACTCCTATTTTTTTATTTCTACTATTCCATTTTATTATGGATTTCTTGGAATAGATAAATTATGGATGTACCCATTTGACCACAAAAAATTTAAAATTCATTGTTTTGAAATTCACTACCATGATCGTTACATATTGATGAAATCATAAATATTTTTTATTTTGAATAATTTTATAAAATTTTATAAAATATTTAAATGAATCACTTTTGTGTGCCAAGAAAAAAGTCCAAGTATATCTACTATAATTATCTACTATAACAAATGCATATTTGCTTCCAACTAAACTTGTAATATCAATTGGTCCAAATAAATCCATATGGATTAATTGAAGTGACTTAGAGGTGCTTTATTTGATTTTTTGACTTAAAGCTACTTTTAATTTGCTTTTCTAATTGACAAGTATCACATATTTTATCTTTAATGAACTTAAGGCTAGGTAATCCTCTTACTAAGTCTTTAGTTGAGATTTGGTTGAGTAGTTTCATACTAGCATGACCAAGTCTCTATCCAAGTATTATCATTTAAAGCTGAAAAGCATGTGTCATCATAAAATTTTTCAATATATATAGTATATACATTATTATTTCTTAAGGCAATCAAAGATTTATTTTTATATGGCAATTCAATTATGCATGCATTATGTTGAAATTTAACCACATAACCTTTATCACATAATTGGCTAATGCTAAATAAATTATGTTTTAAGCCATTAACTAACAACACATCTTCAATCAAAAGGTTTTGATGTGTTACTTAATATTCATTTCCTAATGATTTTTCCTTTGTTGTTATCTCCGAAGGTGATAACTCATTCATTTAGGCTAATGATCTTAGAAAAGTAAGTTGGATCTCTAGTCATGTGCCATGAGCATCCACTATCAAGGTATAATTTAGTGCTCCTAACTTTAGTTTGGAGATAAACCTACAAGAAAAATGGTTTTAATTTAGGTACCCATTTTACATTGGGTCCTATATCAAAATTTTATCTTTTCTTTCTAATGATTTTTGGTTGTTTGTTATTCCCTTGGGAATCCAAACTAATTGATGTGGATTGTATTTTCTAAATAGATATTTATTGGTTTTATGTCCTAATCTATCACAAAAATTATAGTTGATTTTATGTGACAAATTTAAGGTAGGTCCTTTAACAAAAATGGTTGGCTTTTGTTGAGTATTACTCACAAAGCCTATATCATTTTTTCTATTAATATAATTATTATTTTATAAAGATTTATTCCCTATTTTAAATTTTTCTAAGGTTTGCTTTAGTATGATATTTTCTTCTTTGACATTATCTAGCATTTCACATTTAGAACAAGCACTGTGTGATGCTAATGAATCATACATTTCATCAAGTCTATTAACTAATAAATCATGTTCATTCTTAAGGAACTTAAAAGATTTATTAATTTTTCTAAATTCATCAAATAATTTCTGAAACATATTTAATAACTCGGTAAAGGAAATGCTTAAAGAATCACTAACCTCCTCTTGGATCGCCATTAGAGCATAGTTAGCAACTTCTTCTTTGGAGTGATCTTCTTCATTCGAAGAGCTTGAGTTATCCCAAGTTGTTGAAATAGCTTTCTCTTGTGGGGATGTCTTCTTCTTCAATTGTGGATATTCATTTTTGAAAGTCTTAGTTTTTTACATTCAAAATATATGAAAATGTCATTTTTGGATTCATTTTTATTTGGCCAAAATTCTTATTGACCCCCCATACTATGTTTCAAAATCAAAGTCACCCACCATACTTTAAAACTCATATAAATGACCTCTCATACTACGATTTCACATCAAAGTCACCCATAGTACTTTAAAACTTATCTAAGTGACTATCTGTACTATATTTCAAAATCAAAGTCACCCCTCATACTTTAAAACTCATCTAAGTGACATCTCGTACTATGCCTCAAAATCAAAGTCACATCTCGTACTCTAAAACTCGTCTAGGTAACCACCCATACTATGTCCCAAAATCAAAGTCACCCATCATACATTAAAACTCATCTAAGTGACCCCCCGTACTACGATTTTGCATCAAAGTGGCCTCCTCTATTAGAAATACGATTATACCATTAGGTAAAATAATTTAGGAGATTATTTTTATTTAAGGAATATAACTAAATACTCCCAAAGCCCTAATCCATTTTTTCCTCTCTTTCTTTCTTCTCCAACCATTGTCGACGTTAGTTTTTGCAACTCCAATCTCTACCTTTCTTTATAGTTTATGTGATTAATTATAAATGAGATATGTTCAAGTTTTAGAAAGGTGCTACCAAAATTTAGTCACATTTAAAGAGTAAATAATCATAACAATCCTGCACGTTAAGATTTTTAGGAGATCAATTTTATTAATTAATTTAAAATAATTAAGTGTATAATAAATAAAAACCATCATCAATTAAACTTAAAATGTAAAATAAATTCAAAAAATACTGGAAGTTAAGAGACCAATTTTTTTCATGACTTTTTTACAACTTAGTACCATTGTATTAACATTCAGTGGATAAAATTGATGAATAATGATAATACATGAGGTGTATTTAATTAACATATTATAGTATAGGGGTGTCTTTGATTTTTTGAAGTTCTTTTCACATATTTAGCTATATTGAATAAAATCAAATAGATCCCCCACCCAATTTTAAAAACAAATGTCATTACCCTTTTTATTAACAGAGATATTTGTTTAACGTCTATAGAATAGTAGGGGGGCCATTTTGATGTGAATCATAGTATCGGGGGTCACTTAGATGAGTTTTAAAATATGAGGTGATTTTGATTTTGGGGCATAGTACGTGGGGTCACTTAGACAAGTTTTAAAGTACGAGGGGTTTTGATTTTGAGACATAGTATGGAGGGTCACTTAAATAAGTTTTAAAGTATGGGGGGTGACTTTGATTTTGAGACACAGTACGAGGAGTCACTTAAGTACAGGGGGTCAATAAGAATTTTGGGTTTTTTATTTTTATAGTTTTTATTTTTATAGTTTTTATTTTTTATAAACTTTTTAAACTTTCTTAATAATAGTGTAATATCATGGTCCTCATCACTCGATGAGTCATTTGCAGTTCTTAGTGCTACATCCTTCTTGTTCTTTGGAAGGAGTTCATCAAGCTCATCATGAGCTTTACAGTTCAGTTCATATATCATGAGTGAACCAATGTGTTCTTAAAGAGGTAAATTATTAAATATTTGGCTTCTTATATAACAGTTACTTTAGGATCCTAATTTTTATATAGAGATCTTAAAATTTTACTCACAAGTTTAAAATTCGAAAAGTATTTTTTAAGTACTTTAAGGCCATTGACGACATCCGTGAAATGAGTGTACATGTCTCTAATGGACTCACTTGGTTTCATTCTAAACAATTCATAACTATGAACTAAAATATTAATCTTAGATTCTTTAACTCTACTAATGTGTTCGTATATGATTTCTAGTATATGTCAAATATCATAAGTGGATTTATAAATAAAAATATGATTAAATTCATTTTTATAAATAAAAAAAATATCCTTGTTTTATAATACATGTAATCCATCCCATTGAATATAGGAGGACATGAAATGAAATGTCCCTTATTTATGTTGAACAAAACCATTAACTCAAGTGGATGTTAGTCCAATAAATAAGACCTTGCTCTGATACCAATTGTGCATAAGGGGAGGTGTGGTGGAGAAGGGGTTGGGGGTGAATTAGTACAAGTATAAATCTTTAAGTTTAAGGAAAACTTTTTGTGAGAATCAAAATAAAAAATCGGAAGCATTTCGTTGACCAATAAGCTATTGAATAAATCTAAGTTATAAAAACAACAAAGTAGAGAGATGTTCACAAATTTATAGTGGTTCGACCCCAATTTTGCCCTACGTCTACTTTCAAGTCCTCTTTATCGAGGCCCACCGGTGTCCATTACCAATCTTCTTTGGGTGAAGACCAAATCCTTACAAACTTTCAACTTACAAGGGAGACTCTTTACAAGAATACAATATTTAGCTCACTCCATTCCCCATTTTCTTTTTCTTACACTTTTAGCACACACTTATTTTCATAGATTTTGCCCCAATGACTTATGTAAATACTTGAGCTGAATACAAGAAAACTTGGGGTATTTATAGACCTCATTTGGCTTTAATGGAGCCAAAATTCAAATACACCTGGAAAAATTAGGTACGGGTGGTACAACCATCGGCCTAGGCGATCCAACCGTTGGCAGCTGCCCAAAAGCCTAGGCGACAACGGTACAAATATTACCCTAGGTGGTACAACCGTTGCTTGCTGCTCTGAATCCTGGGCATGACAGTACAACCATCGATCACCGGCAGTACAACCGTTAAGATTTTTAAAAAAGCGATTCCGTTCACTTTTCCAATCCCGACTTGTACCTCATGTTGACCAATTCTCAGGTTATTAATTGAGCTCAACCTGAGCTTAATCCAATCCCTTTGTGGATCCGATTGCCTCACATTGAGTTGATATATGTTACTTCCAAATCAGATTCAATTAGGACTCACTCCCTAATTATGACTCACTGATAACAACCATAAGGACTATTAAGTTAAATAATGACCTAACTCCTGCCAATCTAGTAGCCTCCGACATTCTTACGGTGAGTCTTACGGTCTTCCTCCAGTGATCTCTCGGCGTATTTGATGTGGAAACTATGTTAAATAAGGTAATGGTAACTATGTGATGACATAGTAACTATGTTAAATAAGGAGAAGTAGACTATATGTACTCTTCGATGACGTGAAAGTATTATGATGATGTTTTAACTTATGATGTTTATGATGATGTTTGAGAATTTAATTGAAATTATGTATATGATGTGTATAATAATTGTTTTTATATTTTAACTATACATATGATGTGTGTAATGATTATTTTGATATTTTAACTAAAATTATGCAATTGAAAGAAACTAAGATTTATTATTAAAATTATTTCAACTTGAATTCAAAGACTAGCAATAAAAGATTATTAATTTTTGAATTCGAGTTTATAATATGTCAAAATGACATATAGACAGGGGGAGCCTGGTTAAAGCTCTATCAATAATTAGTTGTCATTATCAAAAAGAGGGAGATGGTTGAATCTAAGTATTTGATGTGGAAATCAATTGATGAGTTTATGAACTTATATATTCTTAAAATAAGTGATGCAGGAAAAACTTCGATCATAGACTTAAACCATCAAAGAGCAAATTATCAAAGTAGGAGAATTAGACATTGGGCTGAATAAGTATCATGTCAAAAATTGGATGTCGAGCTAGAGGATTGGTCAACATACCAAAGATTGAACTTCATGCCATAAGTTCAGATATCATGCCAGAAGAATTGAGTATTTCACCAAAAGATCGGATGTTGTGAGAATGTTAACATGTCGATAGATCGGGCGATCTATCAAAGGAATGAACAATGCATCTAACATATTGTCGGATATGTGGTTGGATTGTTTAAGTCTTAATCGAGATCTTTTAGGGTCAAATTAAGTTGATATTGAGCTGAAATCATGCCAAATTATCAAGAAACCTATTGAGCTTGAACCATAATTGAGTTGGGTTAGTTAGGACGCCAAACCAATGGTCTTGAGTAGGCCTAGGTGGTGGTACTGCCAGGACCAGGTGATGGTTTTACCTAGACAATTGTAACCATAGTTTTGTGCCCATCACAATAGCCGGTGATGGTACCACCTCTGTACGATCAAGGGCAACTACGACACCATCTAAAATTCAAATTTTATGATAGTATTACCACCTAAAATTTTAAAATTACAACGTTAAAAGTTACAACTATAGGATAATCTAAATCATGAATTTTTTGGTGATTTAATTTTTTTGTCTCTATTTTGAAGTTATTTGGGTCTATAAATACCCCTGTCAAGGCTTGGTTAAAGCAAGAAAAAAGTGGTGAAGTTTATAAGGGTTATAGCTTGCTTTGAGCATTCATTAAGTCTCTTCCTCGAGTTTAGAAGTGATTCTCAGTTGTAGAAGGTGTGACGTCTCTTGTCAAAGAGTAAGTGTGGAGGTTCTCTCCTAAACTGTTAAAATGAGAAGAGTTGTAACAAGAGTAGTTTATCTTGTTAGGAAGGTAAGAGAGAGCATCAAATGCATAGTGAAAAAATAAAACAAAATTGGTTTTCCATGTTTATCATGTCATCGTACAAAGATTGGTGTATGAAAAATTACAAAAATAAATAACTATGACCAATAGGAGATTGATTACCTAGGGAGATCATATCCCTAAAATTTTAGATCCAATTAGAGAGGATGAAGGAGGTCAGATGTCCTCCTCTCTAGCGGTATCCACATAATAGATTGTTGTAATGATGTTCCTCTAATCATAGCCAAAACCTCGTAACTCTTGTGCAACTTCTCTCAATGAACGTGGAAGAAGATCTACTATCTTCTTCACTACCCTCTCATAGCAGGGAGGGGCTGGTCGACTGAGAAGATGAGTGAGAGAGGAGAATAGGAGGGGGTGGCCAAAGGTGTAACCTTCTACCCTGTTGATCGCCCTACCTCCTATTTATAGAGAGCCACTAAAACCCTAATAGATCTTGCATTAGTGGGTATTGGATCTTTATCAAATTATTCTCGCTTCTTGGATTATTAGATCTCCATATAATAATCTCAATTGGCCTCTAATTAGGCTTTATGTCCATTAATATTGAGTCTTATCTAATGAGAATATAGGCTAATTAGATAACTCATATCCAATCCTCTGCTTGCTGCAATCATCCACCATATGTATGTGGCTCTCTAGGCCCAATACCGAGCTAGCCATGAGTTCTACCTATTAGAACTCTTTCTGACTAAGTGAATTGTTATCTCAAAATAATTCACTTAACTCATCGACTATGGACATACTATGCCACTACGCTATAGTGCTCAGATGGTAAAGATGATATAATCCATTAGACCTATTTATCCTTAATTATTGTGTATCCTAATTCCTTGTCCATCTAATATCCTAGAGACTATATATTGGGCATGGTACTATCAGACCACATACGGAATCTATCTGAGTCTCACTATAATCATATTCTTTCAGAGAACTCCTCTCTAAATTCGAACGACCTTAGCTAGGTATTTGTCCGAGCTAGAACACACGAGATATTTCTCTCATGATACCAAGAGTGAATGATCCTCTATTGACACTCAATTGCCTTCGTAAGGTTGGCTACCAATCTCGATAATTGACTATACCAAATTTGGAATCTCCAAACCCGTAAGTCTATGTCAAAGAAAGGAGTACTCAAACAAGACATCCTTGGTGTCTCAAGTCTAATGACCAGATACACAATTGGGACTATGGAATCGTTGTCTGACGTTAAGTATTATTAACCATATAACATTCCATAAGCGGATCAATTAGTAAACTCATTCTCGAATGAGCACCTGTACTATATCCTTAGTGTCCCAATATGAGCGATTATGAGACTAGCCTCCTCCAGCACATGAACGGGAATATAGTACACCAACTTATCGAGTTATCTTGATATCCCTCTTGAGTAATCTATGGCCGGGAGTATTTAGGATCTATGTTTAAAAACAAATCAGTCTCACTATCATGATCTTATCACAATCCAATTCCCATTACATAAATCCAAAAATAGCATAATATATATGTAATATATAATATAATGTAAGAAAATATCGATAATAATAATGTAAAAAGATGGTGCATTGTATCACACGTGTCATCACTCACGTGATTGGCTTACAAGACACCTGTAACCGACAATCTTCCACTTGGCCTAAAGCTAATCACATATGTGTCTGATCCCCATCAGACCCATATGACGCTCAAAGATAGTTTGAGCCAGTAGTTTTGTTAGTGGTGTTGAATCTTAGATTTTGATGATAAAATCAATTGATGAAGCTTTGATCTAATCAGCATTTAAGTGACGTATGACTAACTTCAATCATGGAAGGACAAATCAATTAAAGTAGGAAGAATCAGATGTTGGGCCAAAATGAAATATGTCATATGATGGACGTTGGGCCGAGGACTGGTCGATGTACCAGAGGGACTTCATGCTGTGAGTTTAAGCATCAGGCCAGAAGGTTCAGGCATTATACCAAGAAGATTAGATGTTATGGAGGTCAACATGCCAATAGATTAGACAATACATCGAAGGGTCGGATGATGCCTTATAGGGTCGAACGAAGCGCCAAATGAACCAATAACATGTCGGACAATATATGATTCATGCTTTTTAATTGATTGTGTCTTGATCGAAGTAGTTTAAGTCTTAATTGAGTTAGTTTTAGGTATAACCATACTAACTCAAATAAGGTTTCATTGGGCCTTAATTGAGATTGATTTGAGCCCATTAGGAGGCTCATTTCATTGACTTGGGAGGAGGTATCGCCAGGTCAGGTGATGGTATAACCCAAGGTATAAAAAGTAATGAGTTATACTTTTTTGAGTTCCTGGGCGGTGGTATCATCGGCTGCCAATTATAGTATTGCCTATTCTGGTTGGTGGTACTACCAGAGCCCAGTTTCCCAGGCTCTATTCGATGGTGGTATTTCCTGGTGTTGGCGTGGTACTTGATAGAAACTAAGGAAAGATGTATTAAAACAAAGAAAAGAAACACATTATTTATTCTTTATTTATACCTATTTATATAGGAGAATAAAATATTAAAAGGATTAGACTGTTGAGGATTTCCCTCAATAGCTTAGCTAATATGCTAAAAGTTGTTACAGTAATCTTATCACTTAACATGCCCCCGCAAGATTGTGCTCCTGTCAAGGATGCCAATCTTGGACCTATGAAGTGAAAATAGCTTGCGGGCAAGTGGTTTCGTGAGAGAGTCTGCCAGTTGATCTGTCGTATAAACATGAGAAACACGTAGTTATCGATTAATCACTTGATCTCGTACAAAATGAAAGTCAATTGCTATATGTTTCATATGAGAGTGAAATACTAGATTTGCACATACGTAGGTAGCTCCGATATTATCACAATATATGGTAGGAGTGACAGAAGAGCGGATGTCAATTTCTGTGAGCAGATTCATCACCCAATTAAGTTCTGCAGCTGTAGTTGTAATAGAGCGATACTCAGCTTCAGTGGTTAATCGAGCAATGGTCTTTTATTTCTTGGAACTCCAGCTGATTAGATTGGCGCCTAGGAAAATGATATACCCAGATGTTGATGTTCTATCATCAGCATTTCTAGCCCAATCAGCATCAACATAAGCATGAAGTTGGAGTGAAGAGTTTTTGTAGAGAAATATGCCATAGTCAAGAGTACCATTAAGATAACGTAATACTCGTTTAACTGCTGACCAATGTGTAGTAGACGGTCTATGCATAAATTGGGACAGCTTGTTGACTGCAAATGAAATATCTGGGCAGGTTTATGAAATAGTTTTTCAAAAGGTGATTAATCCTAGAGGATTGGAGTAGGCATGCGATTAATCAGATAGACTGCGGTCTAGAAGGCTGTAGACCAAAAAATAGTTAGCATGGAAGCATGATGGAGAAGTGTAAGACTAGTTTCAACTATATGCCGATGTTTGTGTTCGGTTGAGCCAACTAGTTGAGGAGTGTACGGAGGAGACTTGAGATGCTGAATACCATAGGTATTCAAGTATGGTGTTAGAGATTGGTATTCACCTCCACCGTCAGAGTAAACTATTTTAATAGTGGACTGAAAGACATTTTTCACCATTTTTTTGAAGGTAATGAAGGTTTTAGAGACCTCAGACTTATGTTGAAGAAGATATAACCAAGTATATTTGGTAAAATAATCAACAAAGATAATATAAAATTTGAATTTGTCAAATGAAATACTTGGTGCAGGATCCCAAACATCAGTATACAAAATTTCAAACGGTTGTGAGCAAGAGATAGAAGAATGTTCAAAAGTAATCTATAACTTTTATTACTAAAACATGCATCACAATGAGTAACATTAGAACTTGCTTTAACAGATGGAAGAGAATAACGTAAATTTTTTTTTTGGAGAGTTGAGGAAGAAGGGTGATCCAGATGATGATGCCACACATCCATTGGAACAGCAATAGAAGAGTAGGTAGTGGGCTGAGAGATTGATGGTCATTGGTAGATGTTATCTTTACTCTTGCCTTGAACTAACGATGCCCCCGTGCTCAGATCCTTGACAAGAAAGGAGTCAGGAAAGAATTCAATGGATGTATTATTTTATTTACAGAATTGGGAGACAAAAATAAGATTCTGTTTGATATGAGGAGCGTACAACACATCACTAAGTGTAAAAGTACGAGAATCCGAATTAAGCATTGTGGAACCAATATGAGTGATGGAAAGTCGCTTACCATCACCGATGACGACGTTATCTGTACCACCATAGCTGTTGTGGAGGGACAAGTTATGGAGGTCCGAGGTGATGTGATGGGAGGTGCCAGAGTCCATAACCCAGGAATGTTGATCAGAAGTCAGGGCAGCAGCAAGATATGCTTGGGGCATGGTAGCGGAAGGTCGAGGACGAGACCGACAGACCTTAGCGGAGTGACCAACCTTATCACACAGCTGACAGACTATATGTTGTTCAGGCATAGGAGCAGGTCGCCAAGGTTGTTGTTAGTTGATGTTGCTACCTGGAGGCATGGGAGCAGGACGCCAAGGCTGTTGGTGATGGATGTTGCTTCCTTGGGGCAGAGCTTCTCCAAGTCCTTTGTTGATAGGTTTAGAATACTGATTGTTCTTCTTTTTTGATTTGTGACTCACCTGAGCAGTAATAAGTGGGCTTGGAATCTTATCTTCACGCTTTAGATATGACTCGTAGTCATTCAACTTGTCAGATAGCTCCTCAAATGATAGCGACGAGTCATGTGCCCGTATTGCTACTGCGAATTCTTTGTACTTAACTCCAAGACCATTAAAAGTGTGAACAACAATTTCATCAGGTGCCCTATTAATGCTAAATCATCGATAATAAGTTTTATATGTTGGAGATAATCACCGATGATACTTCCCTCTTGTTTGGTGTTCATGAGTCGTAAGAGGAGGCCGAGCATATGAGTGTGCGAACGATTAGCCAATGTAGTTTACAACTTGCACTAGGCATCAACAGTAGTAGCACATGAAGATATAAGTGGTACGACGGAACCAGCAATAGAGGCTTGAATTGCCTAGAGAATGAGATAATCTTGACGTAACCATAACTTATGCTATGGATTTGATACTGGACTTGGTGCCCCCGGGATGGTGATCATTTCTAGTGGACAACTAAAAGATCTATTAACATAGCCTAGTAAATCATAGCCAAAGAGGAGATTAGAAAACTCAGCATGCTAGGATGCGTAGTTTTCTCCTCTGGATAATTTGACGGGGATGAGGGCTACAACATTAATAGATACAAGCCTTGTATGTTGAGAAGCACTATTGCTTCCTACGGGAATAATAACTGGAACTTGAGAGGTAGAAGATGAAGACATTAAGGGAGAGGGTACCAAGCACTATCGTTTTTGGGTCCGAAAGATATACGATGGTGAACGGCTTGTAGATCCAGTATGTGCCAGAAAGAAGGCTACAAGCTATGCAAACTACAGGAGGTAGTAGAGATATGAGAGAAGGCTGCTGTTACCAGGTAGGTAGCTAGGAGCAAATGTAGCAGCTTTCTGCTCTTCTCTTTAACTCTTTAACCTCGACTAGGAGCAAAGGTAGACAGCAAAGTGAGGAGTTAATCAGCCATCAGAGAAGGGAATGAGCAGCCGATGACTGCCGGTGTTGGGAGATCGACGAGGCACTATCCAACAGAGGAAGAGGGCCACAGCTGTGTAGAAACTAGAGTAAGGTACAGTAGCTTCGACAACAGGTAGTAGGATAGCGATGCAAGAAGATAGCGGTGCTCGCTGAGCACTACCAAGGATGACCTCTGCAAACAATCGTCCTCTCCTCTATAGGAGAGGTGGAGGCGGAGGCTGAGAGATTAAGAGCCGCAGTTGCGGTGTTGGCGAGACTGCGCAGGCGATTAACGCCGATCCGGCTAGGCAGAACCGGTACGGTGCTTGCGTCCTATTATGCGAGTTGATGGCGCCGAGTTCGGAACTTGATAGAAGGTGCAGGTGGTGGGTTAGAAGGGTCTCACCAAGCTTGATGGGGCGACGAGAGTGCGCCCGCGATCGGAGACCTTGGCTAGCTTCACGAGCAGTGGAATAAGAGATGATGCTGGGAGGTCGGTACTGATCTTGTAGGTTCCATCGGTAGAGGAAAGGTGCAGTTGGACAGCATCGTCGGTAAGGTCATCACCGAAGGAAGTAGAAAGGCCTATGGTTTGTTGTTGTTTGCACGTGGAAGAAGCAATTAGAAGATGTGACAAGGTGCTATCCAACAGAGGAAGAGGGTTGTGGCTATGTGACAGTGGCGGTGGCAGCGGCAGGCTGCCAGCTAGAAGCAGCAGAGCCGGAGATTAGATTCGGTAGTAGAGGACAGAGGAGCAACAGGGCAGTCGAAGGTGATGGGCGCCAGTGGCTGCTCTACTCTGGCCTTGAACTAGGGATCGGTGATGATGCAGTAGCCGAGGAAGCCGCAGAGAGAAGAACGTAGCTTCACCAGTGAAGGAGTTCCTCTGCACCTAGAGGTGCAGGTCCGGCTGGAGAGGAGGGCACAGGTGGCTTTCTGGTCCAGTGGTGCCTCAATGGTGGAGGTAGCAGTTGCAGCTATTGCTTGCGGCTGAATGCAATGGAGAATCGCTGCCGTTTGACAGCGAGAATACTGCTTGTTCTACACAAGTGGCTCTGATACCATGATAGAAACTAAGAAAAGATGTATTGAAACAAAGAAAAGAAGTACATCATTTATTCTTTATTTGTACCTATTTATATAGGAGAATAAAATATTGAAAGGATTAGACTGTTGAGGATTTCCCTCAACAACTTAGCTAATATGCTAAAAGTTATTACAGTAATCTTATCACTTAACAATACTATTAATACCGTGAAAACTTAGGGATTTAAATTTTAGCTCCAAGATTTAAAGCCATTTGGGGTATATAAATACCTTAGGTATTTTTACTTGGAATAGCAAGAATAGAGATTGAAAACCTGTATGAAAACCCTATTAGAAAGTTGAGTTCCCTTCTCTAGAAGCTTAGAGATTTGTAAAAGTTCTCAACTGAGTTTGAGGAAAGGAGAAAGAGTTGTAAGGGGTGATTTGATCTTCACCCATGGGAAAAAGATCAATAGTGGAAGCCAGTGGCCTCGAGTGAAGAGGAATTAGGAGCGGACGTAGGCCACATGGACCAAACCACTATCAATCTGGTTTGCATATCTCTTTCATGATCTTCATTCTTATTACTTACTGATTCACTTGCTCACTACTCTTATGAACATTTTAAAGTTTAACATATTTCTTAAATGCATTTGATATGTTAGGACCAAATCAGCACTAAGAGGGGGGTGGATTAGTGTAAAAACATTAGTTTGAAGATTTTCTTTCAATGAAAACCAATATTGAAAGTGTGCTTGTCTTATGGTAAGTGTAATAAGTAGTTAAACTCCAAAGCAATAGCAATGAAGAGCAGAAAGAAATGCACACCAGATTTATAGTGGTTCGGTTTACGTGACCTACTCCACTCCCGATTCCTCTTCACTCGAGGCCACTAGCTTCCACAACTGATGTTTTTTCCAAAGAGTGAAGATTAACCACCCCTTACAACTCTTTCTCCTTTACTCAGGCTCAGGAGAGAACCTTCACTACACTTTACAAATATTCTCACACTCTCCCTTAGAAACAACCTCTAAGCTTTTGGAGAAAGAAGCTCAATTTTCTAATTGAGTTTTCTCACTATAAGCCTTAAATTTATGATCTTAGTTCTTGCTATTCCAAGAAAGAATACTTGGGATATTTATAGACCCCAATAGCTTCAAAAGTTGGAGCCAAAAGTTTAAATCCTTGAGATTTCGGGGTATGGGCAATACCACCGTCGGCATTAGATGGTACCATTATCAGAATTGGGCGGTACCATTACTAAATAAGCCTAGGAATTTGAGCTCTAATGGTATATCACTTGAAATAGGTGGTACTACCATCATCTGGTGGTATTATTGTCGGCAGCGAGAGTACCACTACCCGGAGTCCCGAAAAAAGCATAACATGGCTTTTTATACCCTGGTAGTACCATCACCTGACCTGGCAGTACCACCGCCTAGGCCAATGAAGTGAGCCTCATAATGAGTCCAAATCAGTCCTAAATAAGGCCCAATTAAGGCCCAATGGGTATTTAATTGAGTTAGCCTAATTACATTTAAATTCAACTCAATTACAACTCTAAACTATTGCAATCTAGATAAATTATTACAAAGCATGAAGCACCTATCCAACATGTCATTGGTTCATCCGGTGCTTCGTCCAACCCTTCGGCGCATTGTCCTCTCTTGCAATGTATTGTCTAATTAGCATATTGACCTCTGCAACAATCGATCTCCTTGGTGCAATGTTCGATCCTTTTGGCCCAATGCCCGAACTTATGGCACAAAGTATTATGCTGAATGGTCAACCAATCTTCTGACATGTTCCACTCTGGCCCAATAATTGATTCTTCTTATTTTAATTAATTTGTCTCTCCTGAATCAAAGCTAGTCCCATGTCACTCATACACACATTAGATTATAACTTTATCAATTGGTTTCTTCATCAAAATTTGAGATTCAACAATGTCCCCCTTTACGATGATAACAACAAATTGATAATGAAGTTTAACTAAACTCCCCATATTAATATGTCATATTGATAGAAACTTTAAATATAGAAAAATTATAAGTATTATATTATTACATGCATCATAATAATTTCAAAGTATTAAAGTACATTATTCCATGCATGATTCAAATTTTAAATCTTCATAACTTTTTCCCCTTTGTCTCAACAAAAAGGAAAAAGTGCAACTAGCAAAATTTTGAAACATGCAAGCTAGCAAAAATTTTTGAGTTGTGAAAGTTAGCAATTTGATTCTTTTTAAAATGTGTAAGCTAGCAAATTCTTTGCTTCCCTTTATGATATGTAAGCTAGCAAGTTTTTGAGAATCTGAAGTTAAGCAAATTTTTTTGCTTCTATTGATATAGCAATTTTTTACTTCTCTTTACAACGTGCATGCTAGCAAGTTTTCTCTCTTTGAAATGTACAAGCTAGCAATATTTTCTCCCCCTTTGTCATTGTAAAAAAGAAGGGAATAATATAATATTATAATTCTTTTACCTTTACTTCAATTTTCAAATCATAACAAATATTAATAACAAAGATAAATTTACATCAATATTTCAATTACAAAAAATGAAAGATCAAATCATGAATACCAAAAGACCATGAGTCATTTTTGACAAAAATCTTCTTTTGTAAATAAAAGAAATGATAGGAAATGATCTTGATTTAAAAAGAGAACTAAAGTCATAAAAATTGAGTAATCAAGATAATGATATGAAGAATGTATAAGAAGAATTTATGAATTTGGGAGATTTAACATGCCTAAGTTTAACACTCAAGCTAGAACTTTTGCTTTCTTTTGCATCAATGTTCTAATCATAACATATGATATACAAACATAAATACAAAGGAGTCATATGAAAATAATGACATGAAAGATCAATTCGTGAATACCAAAAGACATGATTTATTTTGCCAAATCTCCCTTTTAGTAAATAATGAAAATAAATATTAGGAGATGAAATAGTAAGCAATCTTCAAAAGAAATCTTAAGTCATGAATTTTGAGAGATCAAGAGAAAAATCCTGATTCATTTAGATAAATCTCCTCTTTAGTACATAACGGAAAGAAATATTAGGAGATCAAATAATAAGTGATCTTTAAACGAAATCTTAAGTTATCAATTTTGAGAGATTAAGAGAAAATTATGATTCATTTTGATAAATCTCCTTTTTAGTAAATGACAAAAAGAAACATAGGAGATCAAATAGTAAATATTTTGATTCATGCATAAAAAATCTTAAGTTATCAAGATCATGTTTTATTTGCATAAAGTCTTCTTCTTTAGTAATAGTAAAAAGAAGAAATCATAGAAGATAAAAAAATATTTTGATTTCACAAAAAAAAACCTTAAGTTAAGAGATCAAGAGAAAATTCATGATTTGGTTGAAAAATATCATTCAAATTCAACTTGTCAAATCATCAAAATCACTTTAAGAGATTCAAAATAATAGATTTTGATGTCACTTGTTTGCTCCTTATCTTCGGATGCACTCGATTCATTCGGGGTCACTTTAAGCGCGTTCTTCTTCAATTTGGGACGTTTAATTTGAGGTGCCATATCCAATTACATTCATAGCAAGTTATTATATTCCTTTTTAGTTCATTTTTATTCTTATATTCATGTTTTATGAATTTGTTAAAAATTTTGTGAAGAGTTCAAGGCCATCCTCGTCACTTGAGCTTTTGCTCGAATGGTCTTCCTTTATTCAAAGTGCCAAGTCTTTCCTGTTCTTTGAAATGTTATTCCTATATCTATCATATGTCATACATGTCATTTCATAGGTTATTAATTATTGGGAAACCTCAGCGGGTGCATCACATGTGCAGCGAAAATCAAAACAAAAATGAATTTTCCACGCAGATCAAATCGTCGTGCAAAAGATTGGGGTCGCGAGAAAAACCATAAAAATAAAAAAAACCTGCAATGTGTCAGAGATTTATTTTACCTAGGGAGATCGTATATCCCTGTAATCAAGCATCCTCCTCTCTAGCGGTATCCACACGACAGATCTCTACGCGAAACTCCTCCAATCTGATCTTGCAACTCTTGCTTAGAGGGAGGGAGGAGAATAGGATGTGGTGGCTAAAGTTGTAGCCTATCAATCATGAGTCTCCTCTCGTATTTATAGAGAGTCACCAAAAACCCTAGGGCTCCTGCCTTGGTGGGTATTAGATCTCTATCCAATAACATACTAATATTGCATTATTGGATCTCTATCCAATAATCACTTTAGGCCTCTAATTGGGCTTTAAGCAAGGAGCCCATCAGCATAGGGTTTCATCTAATGAGAATAGGGGCTAATTGGATCTTCATCCAATCCTCTATTCGCTAAAGCTTCCACCATATTTGTATGACCCTCTAGGCCCGATACCGAGCTGGCCGTGAGTCACTCACATAAGAACTCATTCTGATATAGTGAATTATTATCCTCATAATAATTCACTCGACTAATCAACTATGAACGTACTAGGCCACTAGGCATCTGGGTACTGGGGAATTAAATTCATTAGACCTGGCTGTCCATAGTTACCATGTATCTATAATCCCTTATCCAACTAATATCGTAAAGATCGTATATTGGACATGGTACTGTCAGGTCACATATAAAATCAGTTTGTCTTGCTCTATTCAGATTCTACTGGAGAACTCCTTCTCTCTCAATCCGAATGACCCTGGCTAGAGATTTATTTGAGCAAGCACATATGGGATAATCCTCTCGTGATACCAAGAGTGGATGATCCTCTATTGACACTCGATTGCCTTCGTAAGGTTGGCTACGAATCTCGATAACCAATTGTACCAGATCTAGGACTTTCCAAACCTATAAGTTTGGCATCAAAGAAAGGAGTACTCATATAAAGCATCCTTAGTGTTTCAAGTTTAAGGACTATATACACAACTGGGACTATGAAATCACTGTCTGACATTAGGTATCATTAACCATACAACATTCCATAAGCAGATCAATCAGTGAACTCATTCTCTAATGAGCACCTGTGCTATATCCTTAGTGTCTCTACACAAGTGGCAATGAGACTAGCCACCTCCATCATATGGACGGGTATATAATACACCGATCTATCTAGTTATCTCAATATCCCTCTCGAGTAACCTATGACCAGGATTATTGAGGATCTGTGTTTAAAAGTAAATCGATCTCATTATCATGATCTCATCACAATTCGACTCCCATTGCATAGAACCAAGGACATCACAATATATATGCAACAAATAATATAATGTGAGAATATGTCAATATTAATTATAAGTAAAAAGATTACGCAGCGTGTCACACGTGTCATCACTCACGTGATTGGCTTGCAGGGCACTTATAACCAGCAATCTCTCACTTGACCAAAAGCCAATCACTTATGTGTTTGATCCCTATTAGACTCCTGTGATGCTCAAATACAATCTAAGCTAGTGGCTTTGTCAGTGGATCTGCAATGTTATCTTCGGATGAAACTCTTTCCATTTATATATCTTTTCGGGTTATGATCACTCTAATCAGATGAAATTTCCTCAGAACAATTCTGATGAGACCTGGGTTCCTTTGCCAGAGTTATTGCTCTATCGCTGTCATAATATATGGGAGTTAGCTCCACGTTACTTGGTATGACTCCCAAATCCTTGATGAACTTCTTCATCCACACCCCTTCCTTTGCTGCTTTTGCTGCAGTAATGTATTCCACCTTTGTGATCGAGTCAGCAGTAGTATCTTGCTTGGAACTCTTCCAGCTTACTACTCCTTCATTCAAGGTGAAAACATACCCTAAACTTGATTTGCTATCATCAATGTTGGACTGAAAACTCGAGTCCATGTAGCCCTCAACCTGGAGGCTACCTCCTCCATATACCAGTAAAAGATCTTTAGTTATTCTCAAGTACTTAAGGGTATACTTTACTACCTTCCAGTGTTCTAAACCTGGATTTGCCTGATACCTGCTCATGACACTCAAAGCATATGCTATATCAGGCCTAGTACATAGCATCACATATATAATAGACCCTATCGTTGAGGCATAAGGTATCTTATTTATGTATGCCCTTTCTTTAGGAGTCTTTGGGGACATACTCCTAGAAAGTGATTTTCCATATCTCATCGATGTGAAACCTCTCTTGAAATTTTTCATGCCAAATCTTTTGACAATGGAGTCTATATACCTAGACTAGGACAAGCCAAACATCTTTTTAGATCTATCTCTATAGATCTCGATCCCCAACATATAGGATGCTTCCCCTAAGTCTTTCGTGGAGAAATTTCTAGATAGCCAAGCCTTTATTGTGGAGAGCATTCCTACATTATTCCTAATAATTAGGATGTCATCCACATATAGCACCAAGAAGGTGATAGTGCTTTCACTTACCTTCCTGTACACACAAGGCTTATCTTCGTTCTTAACGAAGTTATAAGATCTGATCACCTCATCAAATCTTATGTTTCAACTTCGGGAAGCTTACTTTAATCCATAAATGGATCTAAGCAACCTGCACACTTTATCTGGATTCTCTTTGGATACGAATCTCTCTGTTGTATCATATATATCTCTTCCTTGAGATTGCTATTAAGGAATGCCGTTTTGACATCTATCTGCCAGATCTTATAGTTATAGTGTGCTGCAATGGCCAAAATAATTCTAATGGACTTAAGCATGGCTATAGGTAAAAAGGTTTTGTCATAGTCAACTCCTTGTCTTTAACGATATCCTTTAGCTACCAGCCTTGCTTTATATGTCTCTACCTTTCCATCCATTCCGATCTTCTTCTTGAAGATCCATTTATAGCCGATGGGTACAATACCCTCAGGTGTATCCACAATATTCCAAACCTTGTTGGAGTACATGGAATCCATCTCATAATTCATGGCTTCTTGCCACTTCCCGGAATCTATATTCATAATAGCCTCCTCGTAGGTCTGAGGATCAATATCCTGAGAGTCATCTCTACTGATATGTCCCACACATCTTTCAGGAGGGTGAGATACTCAATTAAACCTACGTAAAGTTGGAACTTGTGTGTTAAATACCTGAACAGACTCGAGCTCTGGAATGGTGCTTTAGCTAGGTTCTCCAACCTTGCTCAATTCTATCTCACTCCCATTGTTTCCACCAAGAATGTGTTCCTTCTTAAGGAACACAACTCTCTTGGAAACAAAGACCTTTCCATCCTCGGGATGATATAAATAATACCCACAAGTTTCCTTTGGGTGTCCCACGAATGTGCACCATTTTGTTCTTGATTTCAACTTATTGGGGTTGTGTCTTCTAAAGTGGGCAGGACAACCCTAAATCTTAACAATCTTAAGATCAGACTTCTTTCCATTCCATATCTCATATGGTGTAGACACTACCAACTTTGATGAAACTCTATTCAAAAGGTAAGCTGCAGTCTCTAGGGCGTACCCCCATAATGAAACGGGTAGGTCAACGAAACTCATCATGGACCACATCATATCTAACAACGTGTGATTCCTCCTTTGTGATACACCATTGAGCTGAGGTGTATGAGGTGTCCATTGAGATAGAATCCCATTATCCCTGAGGAAATGGGTGAACTCCATACTCAAGTACTCTCCTTTTGATCTGATCAAAGAGTCTTAATACTCTTTCTAATTTAGTTCTCTACCTTATTCTTATACTCCCTAAATTTCTTGAAGACCTCATATTTCTACTCATTAAGTACACATGTCCATACCTAGAGAAATCATCAGTGAATATAATGAAGTATGAGTAACCACCTATAGCCTGAGTCGATATAGGACCACATACATCATTATGTATGAGTTCCAATAACTTGGTGGCTCTCTCTCCAGTTCTACGAAAAGGAGAGTTGGTCATCTTCTCATGAAGGCAATGTTCGCAAGTTGAATATGTCTCATAGTCAAATGGATCTAAGTATCCATCTTTTATCAACTTTTAAATCCTTCCATTATGTATATGACTTAGCCTACAAATTACCATAGTGTCATGGGCTTAGTTGATTTTTCCTAAGCCGTGTGACACCCATGCGTGTCCGTCCACAAAGGTCAGCCCTCCCTGAGATCTCCTAGAGTCCCTTAGACTTACAAAAAAGAAAACGGGCTAGAAGAAGTAATTCCCATGGGATCCACAAGCAACTGCTCAAGAAAACACTTTATAAAGTCAAATACAAATTACACTCATGGACATTACAAACTCAGAGAGGTTGCACACAAAGGATAATGGTCCATTACAAACCGAAGTCCCCATAAGTGCTTATAATACACACTTGTATTTATAAGCCAAACTTGACATAAAGCAAATCAAACTAGGGCTGCTAAGTCTACTGCAAGCCCGCTTCTTGTTGTACAAGATATGTACCTAAACCGAAGGACATGGACTAACACAAGCATTTTATCGACCACCTTGTTTACATTATTGTCTGTGACATTCTCCCCCACTTATCCCTTCGACGTCCTCGTCGAAGCCACTGTAGACGCTGTATCTCCTCCCATTCTGCTGAATCTTCAATCTTCTGCTTTGGCTACAACACGCCCCTTTGTCTCCTAGCCGCTCTCTGCCGCTGTTGTCGAGTACTCAAACTCTGATCCGCTATGCTGCTTCAACTCACCAATGACTGAATCTGGTGTAGGGTTGGCTGAGTTGTGCTGATCCTTGTTGGTTCTTGCGGATCCCTCTGATGAAGGAAAAGACCTGCCTTATTATATACCAGTATCATAGTATTCTCATATTGCTTGAATTGGGTAGATGCTTGTTGGAGCTTTAATGAGCATCGCCTCGCAGACTTTGAAGTTTTTAAGGTCCTTTCTTCATAATGTTTGCCCATTAAACCTTCTTTCACTGTTAGTTGTCACTTCCAAGTATGTTCGCATCACTCCCGCTTTCGATTAATCAATTAGAAAATGAAGCGAAAAATCTGCTCTCAGCAGTACTGATCACCATTGATGAGGATTTGACAACTATTGTCTTCCACAAGCTTTCTTTGAAGGGTCACTGAACTTATGCAGAGCTCCTCTGCCGGATAGATAAGAGAACTGGGATACTTGACTTCACCCATTCTCTTCGTAGTTGAGAAGGTAAGGTTACTTGGCTTCGCTCACCTCCTCAAGTTAAGAGAATTGGGGTACTCGGTTTCGCCCATTCTCTCGAGTTGAGAAGGCAAAGGTTACTTGATTTTGCCTACCTCCTCGAGTTTGTACTTTATACATTGAGCTGGTTACTAACATTCGCCCGCTCTTTGCTCATACTTCTGAAGCACTTGAAGTATTTGCACTCCTTGCATTGAGTTAGCTACTGTGATTCACCTTCCCACTATCATTGAACTTCTGGAATGCAAGAAGTTTTGCCCAAAAAAAGTAAAAAGTTTACCCCAACTTGGAGTAAGTCTTCGATAGATCTGGTTACCTCTAGGATTGTACCGTCTTCTCCATCACCTTTGCCACCTACTCCTCTTAAGTAGAAAGGTATAGTACCATATACTGCCTACTTCGTTCCTTAGTCTAGCACTCTTGTATCAACCCGAAGTCCCTCAATTTTGGTTATCCTGATGAGAAGCCCATCGACATCGGTCTTATGAAGTTTTTTGGCCTATACCCTTCTGCCCTGTCCTGGTACCTGGAGTTTACCTTTGCATTCTCTACCTCCTCGGTCCCTTTTACGACCAATGCTCTCCCTCCATGAGAGCAAGGGATTGATGACTCCACGGAAGTTCCGTATCTGTGGTACCATAGTGCTGCCAAGCCCATAACACTACTATCCATTATCTTGTATCTTCATTCTTTCCTTCGCAATTGGTAGATCTGCCTCTATGGCACTGTGGTGCTCCTCCGAGTCTACATTTCTAACCGACACTTTACTTTTGGGTAGCTAAGCCCTACTGGACTCGTCGTCACTTCCTCACCCCTTTCGACCACCTGCTTCGACACCACTATGTCCTCCTAGCAGTTCTCCTTGATCGATGAAAAGATAGATTGCAACTCTTATGCATGGCCTCCGCCATCTTGTTGCAGGGCTTGTGCCGATTCTATTCTCCTTAGCTTCCTTGGTAGCAACGTTTGCTTACTCGGCTTTGTCCTCTGACTTGTCGGGCTTCCTTAAGCGAATATGAGCACTGAAGCAGTCTAACTCTCTAGCTGCTCTAATTATACCTTAGTATAATCAAGTCCCCTCCATGGGACTCACTGGTACTTACAATTTGACTACTGCCTCAGTGGTACATAGCCCCCATATGCTGACGACCAAGGTTTTTATTTGATGCAAGCTTCGATGCATACAAACGGAAGACCGGCCTCTGCGGTACTGTGGCATTTACTCCTTGAATCCACAGCCCTTCTTGTCGTTGCATTGTTCACCGAAGTGGAGCTCCCAATAGCTCTTGATCATCCATATGATCACGTCCCCCTCTATGGGACTCTCTAGTACTTGCACTTGGACTTCTTCCTTGGTGGTATATAGCCCCCATATGCTGATGACTAAGGCTTTCATCCAATGTAAGCTTTGATGCACACACGAAGACCCACTTGTGTGGTACTACGACATTCACTCCTTGAATCCATAGCCCTTCTTCTTGTTGTGTTTACACCAAAGTGGAGCTCCCAATAACTCCAGATCATACCTCCGCATGATTTTTTCCCTCACGGGACAAGATTACCTGTATTGCATTACCACGAACTATTTCACCATGATCCACTGCACCATGTCGCCTCCTGGTGACATCTCCATTACATACAAATTCTTGTATGATGGACTCAGACTATGACTTCTCCATATATAGCCTCTGCCAACACATCGTAGGGACTTCGTCATCTTCGATTTTTAGTTCGCTCCCTTGGCAATTCACCTTCGTCCACCCACTCTTGGGTTACACCTGGACGAAGCATAGTCTAGGACAGTTCGTGGCCTAGTAGCTCCTGAAGTCCCTTGACTTTGCTAGAGTTGGTGCACCATTGTTTGGATCTTGGGCCTCTATCCCCTACCAGAACAGTCTTGCTATGCACCTCTTGTTCCTGACAACTTGAACGGTAACACTGTGACATATTCTTCAAGAGTACTCGCCTCTGCGTCCTCTTGTCCCATGCTAAGGTCTCATAATCCCAACTTTGCCTCTGCAAGTTGAATCACCTTAGTTACTCCATCAACTACATCTCTGAGGTAGCTTGCATGTGTCTCGAAGCTCCCTTCATCTTTGGCACCATGTAAAATAAGTCTGTCCCATCAGAATGAAGAACCCATGGAACGACATGATCCCACTCTTGCCTCTACAAGAGTTCATGCCCTTGACCTCTGTCCAAGGAAAGCTCCATGCCTCCGCTCTATGTTCCATCTTCTATGTCGACTCCCTTCATGTGGCTTGAATACTTCACCGAGTTCCATCCAAGTCGCTCTACTCCTCGATTTGCATTGAGTTGATAGTGGCCCTCGTGTCCAACATTTCACGGGTCAGCACTCAGTTGAGTTCGATTTCTGCATCAACTCCAAGTGTGCCTTCATATGATGTTGCCTTGGATTGCTCCCCTTCTTGATCTAAAAATGCATCCACCAATGCATTACCTCATTTGAGATCATGCGATGACTCTTCGTCGTTCACTCGGTCCGTTGAGCTTTGTGGAGATATAGCCTTGAAGAACTCTTCCTCAATATGTGCAGTCCGTTGCACATGATTCTCCCACTAGAGAACTAGGACTTATTCCTTCTGGATATCTGTCCTACTGGAGCAACTTTTCTCTTTATATACTTCCCACTGGAAGTTTCGGAGACCACCATCCCCTTTGGACTACTTCGTCTTGCTAAACAACTTGTGCCTTGTTCTGCCCCTGTAAATGTACTTGCTAGATTGCGACCCTTCTCCAATACAGTCTCCACTGCACCCTTCAAGGTCTAGCAATATGCCGAACTTGTTATATATTTCAGCCGCATACGAACATATCCTTTCCATGTCGAAGAGAAAGTTCTGATGCTCCATGGCGTCGAGTTCCGATCACGCCTTGGGATGACCATGAATGCTCCGTCGTCCGTATACAAGCCCTTGCATGAGTTCCGAATCCTTCGATTAGCAATTACCCTCACCTCTGTGAGCTTTGCATAACTCTTTCAGTCGTTACGCCACACCTCTCACCTTGCACGATCTCATCTTTCACCAAGCGCCCCACTTTGCCTTAAGCACCATCAAGTTTGGTTGCCAATGTCGAGCTATAGCTCGAACTCAACCATCCTAATCTTTGTGTGCTACACATTCTTCTTCGCTTGCTTGTCCTCGTGGTGCCTCTCGCACAAAGGGGTTGGCCATTCCTTGAATGCCAAACCTGGATTCCCGCTCCTCTAAGCGACTCCTTTCCCAACATCTTAATGTCAGTTTCCCCCAAACGGTTGCGCGTGCTGGCTGTCCTCCACACAGCCTAGCTAGGTCCCCTACATTTGTATGACAAGTATTTCTGCGTATGCTTGACCCGCTCTAATGCCACATTGTCACGGGCTTAGCTGATTTTTGCCTAAGCCATGCGGCACCCATGCTGCAAAGGTCAGCTCTCCCCGAGATCTCCTAAAGTCTCTTAGACTTACAAAAGAGAAAACGGGCCAGAAAAAGTAATTCCCACGGGATCCACAAGCAACTGCTCAAGAAAACACTTTATAAAGTCAAATACAAATTACGCCCATGGACATTACATACTTAGAGAGGTTGCACACAAAGGATAATGGTCCATTACAGACCGAAGTCCCCACAAGTGCTTATAAGACACACTTATATTTACAAGCCAAACTTGGCCATAAAGCAAATCAAACTAGGGCTGCTAAGCCTACTGCAAACCCGCTTCTTGTTGTACAAGATATGTACATAAACCGAAGGACACGGACTAACACAAGCATTTCATCAAACACCTTATCTACATTGTTGTCCATGATAATAGGTAGGCATTATTCATCTCATCTCTTTTCCTCTTAGAAATATTTATATTTATGATATATGGATAAGTGTCTAACACATATAAGCCATTTATAAGGGTCCCTATAGTGATAATCTCATCATCCATAATTATTGAACAACTATTATTCTCAAAAACTAATTTATATTCACTAATTATCCAACAATAGATGAATATAATATTTTTGATAATAGAGAGAATAAAATAGCATGCATCCAATGCAATGATAGCTCCACCAAGCAGATGTAGGGTGACCTCTCCAACAGCAACTACAACAATTCTTGCTCCATTGCCCATCTTGAGGTCTATCTCACCTCTAGCCAATCTCCTAGGTCTTGCCAGAACCTACATTGAATTATAGATATGATAAATACTCCCGGTATCCAATACTCATGTGTTATCATGAAAATCTAATAATTGGAGACTGATCATGAATATACCTGAAGCTTCTCCAAGTTTCTGTCTCGCCTTCTCTGCAATGTAGTCATTGCAGTTCCTCTTCCAATGTTCGTCTTGACTATAGTGGAAGCATTGTCCTTTATCCTTTCCCAGGTATTTCTTGGCAACCTTTGCCTTACCTGGTATTTCTTTGCCCTTGCCCTTCTTAAGGGTCTTGCTAGCCTTTCTTTTCTTTTTGGTCTCACTAATATAGAGAACTGACTTCTCCTTCTTGATGACACTCTATGCTTCCCTCAACATATTGAGGAACTCATGGAGAGTCACCTCAAACTTGCTCATATTAAAATTCATGATAAAGTGAGAAAGGAATCTGATAGGGACTGAAGTATAAGATCAATGCACAGGTTATCCTCTAGGACTATTCCTAGACCTGTGAGTTTCTCAATCCACTCAATCATTTTTAGAACATGGTTCTCAACCGATGTCCCTTCTGTCATCCTGGCTTGGAAGAATTTCTTAGATATCTTATATCTTTGAGTTCTTCTCTGTTTCTCAAACAGCTGGTGGAGATGAAGAAGGATAGAATCTGCATCCATACTCTAATGTTGCCTTTGTAACTCAGGAGTCATGGAGGCCAACATAGAATTATCTATATACTTTACATAGTGAGCGATCTCATCCTTTTTTACCCTTCTACCAGCATTGGGTAGATTTGTATCAAGGACATATGCGATTTTCTCCACCATGAGAACAATTCTCAAATTGCAGAGCTAATCTGTATAGTTTAGACTAGTGAGGCGGTTGACATCGAGTATGCCATGTAGGGGGTTTGTGAGTGACATGTTTCTAACAAAACAAGATATAGTAAAAAATAAATAACATGTAAATTTTACAGAAATTACTAATTAAGATATGGACTTCTATCTTAATGTACTCTCAATATTTTCTTAGCGAATCATATGACACCCTCGACACATGAGACGAAAGCCTTCTGTAGACTTGTAGTGGGGATCGGGATCCAATTGGCATCTTAGTGCAACCTCGAGGGACTCAACCAATTACACTAAGCCCAAAAGGTAGACAACTCTTGCCAATCATAACTCTTTGTAATTCTCGTCACGTTCGGCCTCCAAATCATTATGGTCTCGAGGGACTCGACTAACCATGCTATTTAGTTAAGTCATCACTATTGTTACAAGATGAGTCTGATTTGATGATATGCCCTCGAGGGACTCGACCAAGCATATTATGTCCTCAAGTCACCGGTGACATCTCTACATCGTAGGCAAGAACTCGATCACGTAGATAGGTGAGCCTCGAGGGACTCGGCCAACTCAATGTATGTCGTGATTCAATTTCTTCCTATAATGATGGAAGACCACATAGGTCAATCTTATTGTCTCACACTTACCGACTTAATATTATCGTAGGAGGGATTTTTTTTTCGTATCCGTCTTCTAATATGTCGTGTCACATATATACATATTTAATATATATCTACATCGTATCTAAATATATATAAACACATATATCTAGTAGGTGTATAACACATCACATATGCAAGCCACACTAGATGATCATGAGCCGTCACCTAATATGATTAAGCCCAAGCCAATGGGCCTAATTACTCACAATAGGATCTATGTGTGCATTGGCGCATCTCCATGCCCTGTGATTGTTGATCTCGTCATCATCGATTTCGTTGGATCGTTGCATCACCATGCATCGTGATCTCCCGCCATAGCATCGTGGGTCCCGTTGTAACCTCCACGCTCCCGTTGCGCATCTCCATATAATTACAAATAATCACAAGCACGCAGGCCTAACAATAAACGAGAAAAATGCAGGCTCGTAGGCCCCAATAATAATAATCACAATTACACACATCACAACACATGACTCATGATCATCCATCCACATCATATATCATATGTACATCACATCATATGCAGGATTACTAGATATATATAATAATTAATTAAATTATTTAATTAATTATTTTTTAGAAATCAGGACATGCTCCAAATTTTTAGAATTATCAAGGGCATTTTTATAATTCTGGATAAGAGGATAATCCTCGAAATTTCTAGAATTATCAAAGGTATTTTTGGAATTTTATACTTGAGGACAGTCCTCAAAATTTTTAGAATTATTGAGGGTATTTTTGGTATTCTAGATAAGAGGATAGTCCTCGAAATTTTTAAAAATATTGAGGGTATTTTTGGTATTTTGGATGAGAGGATAGTCCTCAAAATTTCTAAAAATATTAAGGGCATTTAAGGAATTATGTATAAAAGGGACAGAGTTGGAAATTCTTAAATTATGAGGGCATAACCATCTTTTTCTCAAAAAGATGTCCTAGCCCTCCTTCACCCTCAATGCGCCGTCATCGCCACTACCCTTGCGCAGGTGGCAAGTGCCCTTTGCCTGCCAAGGTGCCACCACCCCAACCGTCACCCCATCTATAGGGCTACCGTTGGCCCTTGTGAGTTGGCGAGCCAGCCCCTACGGGTTGGCCATAATCGGCCATGCCTGGTGGCACCATAACCACCTTGCATGCAGAGATGCACGTGGCCAGTGGCGGCGCTTGCTTTCGCCAATCGCTGCAACAAGTGCGTAGAACAGTTCTACACAATTCAATCTCATCACATACAGTTTAAAACCAATTTTTCGCACAAAAATCTTGGCTATAATACCACTATTGGGAAACCTCAGTGGGTGTATCACATGCGTAGCGGAAATCAAATCATAAATCGATTTCCCATGCAGATCAAATTATCATGCAGAAGATTGGGGTCGCGAGAAAAACCGTAAAAATAAAAAAAACCATGATGTGTGAGAGATTGGTTTTACCTAGGGAGATTATATATCCCTGTATTCCATACGATGAATCTCTGTAGCGAAAATCCTCCAATCTGATCTTGCAACTCTTGCTCAGAGGGAGGGAGGGGAATAGGAGGTAGTGGCTAAAGCTACAGCCACCAAAAACCCTAGGGCTCATGCCTTAGTGGGTATTGGATCTCCATTCAATAACCCACTAGCCTTGCATTATTGGATCTCTATCCAATAATCTCCTTAGGCCTATAATTGGGCCTTAAGCAAGGTGCCCATCAGCATAGGGTCTTATCTAATAAGAATAGGGGCTAATTAAATCTTAATCCAATCCTCTATCCACTGAAGCATATACTATATATGTGTGACCCTCTAGGCCCGATACCGAGCTAGCCGTGAGTCACTCCCATCAGAACCTCTTCTAATATAGTGAATTATTATCCTCATAATAATTCACTCGACTCATCGACTATAGACGTACTAGGCCACTATGCCATAGTCCCCACACGGTACAGGGGGATCGAATCCATCGGACCTATTTGTCTACAGTTACAATGTATCTATAATCTCTCATCCGAATAATATCCTAGAGACTATATATTGGACATGGTACTGTTAGGTCACATACGGAATCAGTTTATTTTGCTCTATTCGGATTCTATCGGAGAACTCCTTCTCTCTCAATCTGAATGACTCTGGCCAGAGATTTGTCTGAGCAAGCACATATGAGATATTCAGTCTTGTGTCAAAGAAAGGAATACTCATACAAGATATCCTTGGTGTCTCAAGTCTAAGGACCAGATACATAACTAGGACTGTGGAATCGCTATTTAATATTAGGTATCATTAACCATACAACATTTCATAAGCGGATCAATCAGTGAAATCATTCTCTAATGAGCACTTGTATTGTATCCTTAGTGTCTCCACACAAGTGGCTATGAGACCAGTTGTCTCCGTCATATGGACGGGTATATAGTACACCGATCTATCCGGTTATCTCAATATCCCTCTCGAGTAACCTATGATCGGGATTATTTAGGATCTGTGTTTAAAGGTGAATCGATCTCATTATCGTGATCTCATCACAATCCGATTCCCATTGCACAGAACCAAGGACATCACAATGTAACAAATAATATAATGTGAGAATATGCTAATATTAATTATAAGTAAAAAGATTACGCAGCGTGTCACATGTGCCATCACTCACGTGATTGGCTTGCAAGGCACTTGTAACTAGCATTAATGACCTAATAAGTTCTTCACGTAAAAATAGTTTAAGTCTTTTGCTTCTTGTATGATAGTGACTTTTGGATCCCATTTTTTAGTAAGGGATCTTAGAATTTTATTAACGAGTTTGAAGTTAGAAAAACTTTTATCAAGTGCTTTTAAATCATTGACGACATCCGTAAAATGGGTATATATGTTTCTTAAGATTTTACTTGGTTTCATTCGAAACAATTCGAAAGTATATATCAAAAGATTAATTTTAGAATCTTTAACTCTACTTATGCCATTATGTGTGATTTCAAGAGTGTGTCAAATCTCATGTGTAGTTTCACAAGTCGAAATAGGATTAAATTTATTTTTCTCTAGAGCATAAAATAAAGTGTTCATTGCTTTAGTATTTAAAGAGAATGTCTTCTTCTCTAAATCATTTCATTCATTCATTGGTTTATAAGACTTTTGTAAACTATTTTCAATGATATTTCACAAATTAAAATCCATAGAAAGAAAAAAATTTTCATCCGAGTTTTTCAATACGTGTAGTCCATCCCATTGAACATAGGAGGATGAGTGATAGAAAAACCCTCTTAATTGCTGACAATTTTTATTTGATAAAAAACAATATTAAAAGTGTGCTTGCCTTAGAGTAAGTGTAATAAACATTTAAACTCGAAAGCAAAAGAAATATAGAGTAGAAAAGAAATGCACACTTGGTTTATAGTAGTTCGGTCCACATGACCTACTCCATTCTTGATTCCACTTCACTTGAGGTCACTAGACTACTGATCTTTTTCCAATGGACAAAGATCAACCACCCCTTACAAGGCTTAAGAGAGAATCTTTATAACCCTTTATAGGTATTCCCTCACACTCTCCCTTAAATACAGCCTCTAAACTTCTAGAGAAGGGAACTCAACTATCTAACAGGGTTTTCTCATTATAAACCGTAAGTTTATGATCTCAGTTCTTACTATTCTAAGTAAGAATTCTTGGGTATTTATAGATCCCAAATGACTTCAAAAGTTAGAGTCAAAAATTCAAATATCTAATATTTTAGGGTACGAGTGGTACCACAAGTCGAAATAGGTGGTACTACCATCGATAGCCGATACTACCACCACCCAGAGACCCAGAAAATGCACAACATAGCTTTTTCATACATTGCATGGTACCACCACCCAAGCCAATGAAGTGAGCTCCCAATGGGCCCAAATGAATCCTAAATTAAGCCTAATGGGCTCTTAATTGAGTTGGCCTAATTATATTCAATATCAACTCAATTAGAACTCTAAACTACTTCGATCTAGATAAATTATTATAAATCATAAATCACATATTGTCTGGCACTTCGTCTGACCCTTCGGTGCATCATCCTCTCTTGTGATATATTGCCCAATCGGCATGTTGACCTTCAAAACATCCAGTCTCCTTAGTGCAGTGTCTGATCCTTCTAGCCCGATACCCAAACTCATGGTAGGAAGCATTCTGCCGATACATTGATAATCTTCTGACATATTCCACTCCAGCCCAATAATTGATTCTTCCTACTTTAATCAATTTACCTCTCCTTGATCAAAGCTAGTCCTGCATCACTCACACACACATTAGATTATAACTTTATCAATTAGTTTCTTCATCAAAAACCAAGATTCAACATAATCAAATGTAAGTTTTTCAGATCGACGTGTTTTTCTGAAGTAGTAATTAATAAAGTTATAATCTAATGTTCGTATGGATCTGTAATGTTATCTTCAGATGGAACTCTTTCCGTTATTATATCTTTACGGGCTATTATCTCTCTGATCAGGTGGAACCTTGTCAGAATGTGCTTGGTCATCATCAAACCTAGGTTCCTTTTTTTGAGCGAGCGTGCCATTGTTATTACAATATATAGGAATCGATTGCACACTACTTAGTATAACTCTCAAATCTCTGATAAACTTCATCCACACCCCTTCCTTTGTTGCTTCTATCGCAGCAATATACTTTGCCTCTATGGTTGAGTTTGCAGTAGTCTCTTGCTTGAAACTCTTACTACTCCTACAATCAAGGTGAATATATACCATGAGTTGGACTTGCTATCATTGATATCGAACTGGAAACTCAAATCTGTGTAACCCTTAACCTATAGGCTACCTCCTCCGTATATCAATAAAAAATTCTTCGTCCTTCTCCAGTACTTAAGGATCCACTTTACTGCCTTCCAGTGTTCCAAACCTGGATCCACCTAATACCTACTTGTGACACTCAGAGCATATGATGTATCAGGCTTGGTACATAACATAACATACATGATCGACCCTATCGCTGAGGCATAGTATGGTATCATATCCATGTTTGCCCTTTCCTCAAGTCTTTAGGGATATACTCCTAAAAAGTAATATTCTGTCTCATTAGTTTGAGACCTCTTTTAAAAATTTTCATGTCAAACCTTTTGATAATGGAGTCTAGTACCTAGACTAAGACTAGCCAAGCATCCTCTTGAATCTATCTTTATAGATCTAAATCCCTAAAATGTAGGATGCATCTCCTAAGTCCTTGATGGAAAAGTTTCTAGATAGCCAAGTCTTAATTATGGAGAGTATTCTTACATCATTCCCAATGATCAGGATATCATCCACATACAACACCAAGAAGGTTATAGTACTCCCACTTGCCTTCCTATATACAAAAGGCTCATCTTCGTTCTTAATAAAGTCATAAGATATGATTGCCTCATCAAATCATATGTTCCAACTTCAGGAAGCTTACTTCAGTCCATAGATGGACCTCATCAACCTACACACCTTATTTGTATTAGGAAACCTTAACGGGAGCATCACATAATAGTGAAAGATCAAAACAAAATCCGTTTCCTATGTAGATCAAATCATCATGCAAAATATTAGATCGCGAGAAAAAATCATAAAACTACATCATATAGAGATTATTTACCTAGGGAGATTATATATCCCTATTTTTCTAGATTCGGATAGAGAGGATGAAGGAGGTCAAGTGTCCTCCTCTCTAGCAATAATCCACATGATGGATCTTTGTAGTGATACTCCTCCAATCGCAACCTCTCTTATAATTCTTACGTAGAGGGAGGGAGGAGCATAAGAGGGGGCGACCAAAGATATAGCCTATCATCTATTTGTCTCCCCTCTTATTTATAGAGAGTCACAGAAAACCCTAGTGCATCCTGCTATAGTGGGTATTAGATCTCCATCCAATTATCCACTAACCTTGGATTATTGAATCTCTATCCAATAATCTCATTTGACCTCTAATTGGGCCTCATGCAAGGAGCCCATCAGTGTAAGATATCATCTAATGAGAATAGGGGCTAATTGGATCTCTATCCAATCTTCTATTCACTGAAGTATCCACCATGTGTGTATGATCCTCTAGGCCCGATACCGAGCTGGTCGTGAGCCATTCCCATCAAAACTCCTTCTGATATAGTGAATTATTATCCCCATAATAATTCACTCGACTCATCAACTATGGATGTATTAAGCTACTATGCTATAGTCCCCAAATGGTACAGGGGGATCAAATCTATTGGACCTATCTATCCATAGTTACCATGTATCTATAGTCACTCATCCAACTAATATCCTAGAGATCGTATATTAGACATGGTATTGCCAGGCTATATACGTAATCCATCAGAATCTTGCTATAATCGGATTCTCCCGGAGAACTCATTATCTCTCAATCTGACTGACCCTGACCAGGGATTTGTCTGAGTAAGCACACATGAGATATTCCTCTCATGATACTGATAGTGCATGATCCTTTATTGACACTCAATTGCCTTTATAAGGTAAGCTACCAATCTCGATAACCGACTCTACTAAATCTAAAACTTTCCAAACTTATAAGTCCAGTGTCAAAAAAAGGAGTACTCAAACAAGGCATCCTTGGTGTCTCAAGTCTAAGGACCATATACATAACTGAGACTATAGAATCGCTATCTAACATCATATATCATTAACCATACAACATTCTATAAATGGATTAATTAGTAAACTCATTCTCTAATGAGCACTATACTGTATCTTTAGTGTCTTACCAAAAGTGGCTGTGAGACCAGCCGCCTTCATCATATGGACAAGTATTCCAGACTATCCAGTTGTCTCGATGTCCCTCTCGAGTAATCTATGACCAGGATCATTTAAGAAATGTGTTTTAAAGTGAATCGATCTTATTATCATGATCTCATCACGATCTGATTCTCATTGCACAAGACCAAGAACATTACAATATATATATGTAACATATAATATAATGTGAGAATATGCCAATAATAATCATAAGTAAAAAGATCATGTAGCCTATCACACGTGCTATCACTCATGTGATTAGCTTATAGGGCATCTGTAACCAGCAATTTAGACTCTCTTTGGATACGAACCCCTCTGGCTGTATCATATATACCTCCTCCTTGAGGTTGCCATTGAGGAATATGATTTTCATATCCATATACTAGATTTCATAGTCATAATGTTCTGCAATAGCCAAAATAATTATGATAGATTTTAGCATGGCCACATGTGAGAAGGTTTTATCATAGTCAACTCCTTGCCTTTGACATTGTCCTTTAGCCACCAGTCTTGCCTTATAGGTCTCCACCTTTTATCCATTCCAATCTTCTTCTTAAATATCCACTTGTAGTCGATGGGTATGAGACCCTCAAGTGCATCCACAAGGTTTCAAACCTTGTTGGAGTACATAGAGTTCATCTCAGAATTCATGGCTTATTGCCACTTCCCAGAGTCTATACTCATAATAGCCTCCTCGTAGGACTGAGGATCAACTAATAGGATCCTAATAGTGTCGGGTCCATATTGGTTAAATCATATTCGTTGGTCTAATCGAGTCAATTAGGAGTTGGTTGAGTCAATTAAAAGTTTATTTGACTAGGAGTCTAACTTTAGTAGGACTCTTGATAGAACTTTATAAATAAGGTTGTAACACTTTTGTTTGCATCAAGGAAAAGACTTTTATTTTTACCCTATTGGTCGAAACCCTATGAGAGCTAATCCCCTATAGATATCAAGGAGGCTCAATCCCCTATAATTATCATTTATCCCTCTTCCTCTGTGATAGAAACCTAAGGGTTCCTATTATCTGGTATTAGACTAGCAATCTTTGGCACTCTCTTTGCAGCCTCTCATCAACATCACCATCACCTCACCTTGTGCTACCACCACTACTATCATCTAATCATAGATCGTAGCCTCCCCCTCTCATCTTTGTGCTATAGCTGCTACTACCATCTAATCCTAGATCGCAACTGCCTCCTCTCTTGCTTGTGTTGCCACAATTGTTGCCTTCAACCTTAAGACCATAGCTGCAATCCCCATCAACCTGCTCAGCAGATTGGTGATCCTCTATGTCGATAACCATATTGCAATCGAGGCTCATGGCATTTGCATTGCAAACTGATGTCCCAGACCCAACACAAAAAAAAAACCTGAAATGTTACTGATCTATAATCCTATGTGATGGCTACTGATGATGCAATAGATGCAAGATTGGAAACTTTCGAGGCCTGTATAGAGAATAGCCTATTGGGAAACCTCAGTAAGAGCACCACATGCATAATAGAAGATCAAAACAAAATTGGTTTCCCACGTAGATAAAAATCATCGTGGAAAGATTGGTGCAAGATAAAGTCACAAAATCGAAAATCGCATTATGTGAGAGATTATTTACCTAGGGAGATAGTATATCCTTATTTTTCTAGATCTGGATGGAGAGGATGAAGAAGGTCAAATATCCTCTTCTCTAGCGGTATCCATATGATGGATCGCTATAGTGATACTCCTCCAATGTAACCCCATGTCTCGCAACTCTTGTGTAAAGAGAGGGAGGAGAATAAGAGGGGGTAGCCAAAGGTGCAGCTTATCATCTATATGCCTCCCCTCCTATTTATAGAGAGCCACCCATATAAACCTAATAGATCATGCATTAGTAGGTATTCAATCTCCATCTAATTACCTGCTAGCCTTAGATTATTAGATCTCTATCCAATAATCTCCTTTATAAGGCCATCAATGTAGAGTCTCATCTAATGAGAATAGGGGCTAATTAAATAACTCATATCAAATCCTCTATTCATTGAAGCATCCACCATATTGTCACGGGCTTAGCTGATTTTGCCTAAGCCGTGCGGCACCCATGCGTGTCCGTCCGCAAAGGTCAGCCCTCCCCGAGATCTCCTAAAATCCCACAGACTTACAAAAAGAGAAAACGGGCCAGAAGAAGCAACTCCCACGGGATCCACAAGCAACTGCTCAAGAAAAACACTTTATAAAGCTAAAATACAAATTACACCCATGGACATTAAAAGCTCAGAGAGGTTGCGCACAAAGGATAATGGTCCACTACAGACCGATGTCCCCACAAGTGCTTATAAGACACACTTGTATTTACAAGCCAAACTTGGCCATAAAGCAAATCAAACTAGGGCTTCCAAGCCTACTGCAAGCCCGCTTCTTGTTGTACAAGATATGTACATAAACCAAGGACACGGACTAACACAAGCATTTCATCGAACACCTTGTTTACATTGTTGTCCGTGACATTCTCCCCACTTATTCCTTCGACGCCCTCGCCTTAACGACGCCGCATCTCCTCGCATTCGCTGAATCTTTAATCTTCTTCTTTGGCGCAACACGCCTTTGGCTCCTAGCTCTCCACCGTTGTTGAGTAGTCGAACTCCAATCCGCCATGCCGCTTCAACTCACCAATGATTGAATCGTGTGGGGTTGGCTGAGTTGTCTTGATCCTTGTTGGTTCTCGCGGATCCCGAAAAAGACTTATATATGATGTGATCGCAAGATACTCATATTGCTTGAACTGGGTAGATGCTTGTTGGAGCTTTAACGAGCATCGCCTCACTTTGAAGTTTTTAAGGTCCTTTCTCCATAATATTTGCCCATTGAACCTTCTTCCGTTAGTTGTCACTTCCAAGTATGTTCGCATCACTCCCTCTTAATCAATTGGGAAATGAAGTGGAAAAACTACTATCAATAGTACTAATCACCAACGGTGAGGATTTGACAACCATTGTCTGCTTGGATAAGTAAGAGAACCGGGATACTCGACTTCACCCATTCTCTTCATAGTTGAGAAGGTAAGGTGGCTTCTCTCACCTCCTCGAGTTAAGAGAACTGGGTACTTTCGCCCATTCTCTCGAGTTGAGAAGGCAAAGGTTACTCAATTTCGCCTAGCAAAGGTTACTTGATTTCCGCCTCCTCGAGTTTGTACTTCATGCATTGTCGGGTACTAACATTCACCGCTCTTTGCTCACACTTCTGAAGCACTTGAAGTGGTTGCACTCCTTGCGTTGGGATAGCTACGGTGATTCACCTTCCCACTGCCATTGAACTTCTGGAATGCAAGAAGTTTTGCACGAAAAGTGTAAAAGTTTGCTTGGCTTCGCTCACTTCCTCGAGTTAAGAGAACTGGGTACTTGCCCATTCTCTCGAGTTGAGAAGGCAAAGGTTACTCAATTTCGCGCAAAGGTTACTTGATTTCTCCCGCCACCTCGAGTTTGTACTTCATGCATTGAGCTGGTTACTAACATTCGCCTGCTCTTTGCTCACACTTCTGAAGCACTTGAAGTGGTTGCACTCCTTGCGTTGGGTTAGTTACTGTGATTCACCTTCCCACTGCCATTGAACTTCTGGAATGCAAGAAGTTTTGCCCGAAAAGAGCAAAAGGTTTACTCCAACTTGGAGTCCCCCAACTTGGAGTAAGTCTGTGATAGATCTGGTCGCCTTTGGGGTTATACCGTGTTCTCCATCACCTTTGCCGCCTACTCCTCCTGAGTAGAAAGGTACAGTACCATGTACTGCCTACTTCGTTCCTTGGTCGAGCACTCCTGCATCAACCCGAAGTCCCTTAATTTCGGCTATCTGGATGAGAAGCACGTCAACATCGGTCTTATGAAGTTTCTTGGACTCTGCCCTTCTGCCTCGTCTTGGTACTTGGAGTTTGCCTCTGCACTCTCCACCTCCTTGGCCCCCCTTTTACGACCGATGTTGTCCCTTCATGAGAGCAAGGGATCGATGACTTCACGGAAGTCCCGCATCTGCGGTACCATGGCGCTGCCAAGCCCATAGCACTACTATCCGTTACCTTGCATCTTCATCCCTTCCTCCGCGATCGGTAGATCTGCCTCTGTGGCACTGTGGAGCTCCTCCGAGTCCACCTCCTCTCTAACCGACGCTTTTCTTTTGGGTAGCTGAGCCCCGTTGGACTCGCTGCCGCCCCTTTCGACCACCTGCTTCGACACCACTGTGTCCTCCTAGCAGTTCTCCTTGGTCGATGGAGAGACAGACTGCAACTCTCATGCATGGCCTCCGCCATCTTGTTGCAGGGCTCGTGCCGATTCTGTTCTCCTTAGCTTCCTTGGTAGCAACGTTCGCTTACTCGGCCTTGTCCTCTGACTTGCCGGGCTCCCTTAAGCGAATGTGAGCACTGAAGCAGTCCAACTCTCCAACTGCTCCGGTTAATCAAGTCCCCTCCATGGGACTCACTGGTACTTGCAATCGACTACTCCCTCGGTGGTACATGCCGACGACCAAGGCTTTCATCTAATGCAAGCTTGATGTATATACACGGAAGACCGCCTCTGCAGATGGCATTCACTCCTTGAATCCACCCTTCTTGCCGCATTGTTCACAAGTGGAGCTCCCAGCCTCGATCATTCACATGATCATGTCCCCTCCATGGGACTCACTGACGTGCACTTGGACTTCTTCCTCGGTGGTATACTCCGATATGCGATGACTAAGGCTTTCATCCAATGCAAGCTTTGATGCACACACGAAGACCCGCCTCGCTACTACAAGATTCACTCCTTGAATCCATAGCCCTTCTTCTTGTTGTGTCGTACACCAAAGTGGAGCTCCCAAGAACTCCCGATCATACCTCTACATGATTTTGTCCCTCACGGGACAAGATTACCTGTATTACATTGCCACGAACTATTCCACCATGATCTGTTGCACCATGTCACCTCCTAGTGACATCTCCATTGCATACAGATTCTCGTGTGATGAACTCGGACCACGACTTCTCCACGTGTGGCCTCTGCCAACATATCGTAGGGCCTCCACCATCTCCGATTTTTAGTTCGCTCCCTTAGCAATTCACCTTCGTCCACCCACTCTGGGTTACTCCGGATGAAGCATAGCTCTAGGACAGTCCGTCGCCTAGTAGCTCCTGAAGTCCCCTGACTTCGCTAGAGTGGGTGCACCATTGTCTGGATCTTGGGCCTCTATCCCCTACCAACACAATCTTGCTATGCACCTCTTGTTCCTTACAACTTGAACGGTAACACTGTGGCATATTCTTCAAGAGTACCCGCCTCTGCGTCCTCTTGCCCCGTACTAAGGTCTCATGATCCTAACTTTGCCTCCGCAAGTTGAATCACCTTAGTTACTCCATCAAATGCATCTCTGAGGTAGCTTGCATGTGCCTTGAAGCTCCCTTCATCTTTGGCACCATGCAAAAATAAGTCTGTCCCATCAGAATGAAGAACCCATGGAACGACATGATCCCACTCTTGCCTCTACAAGAGTTCATGCCCTTGACCTGCCTAAGGAAAGCTCGTGCCTCCGCTCCATGTTCCATCTTCTATGTCGACTCCTTCATACGACTTGGATACTTCACCGAGTTCCACCCAAGTCGCTCTGCTCCTCGATTTGCACGAGTTGATAGTCGCCTCACGTCCACCATTCCACGGGTCAGCCCTCCTGAGTTCGCCTCGACTCTAAGTGTGCCTTCATATGATGTTGCCTTGGATTGCTCCCCACTTGATCTCGAAATGCATCCCCAATGCATTACCTCCTTCGAGATCATACGACAACTCTTCGCTCACTCGGCTTTGAGCTTTATGAAGATATAACCGAGAAACTCTTCCTCAATATGTGCTCTGCACATGATTCTCCAACTAGAGAACTAGGACTTATCCTCCCGGATATCCGTCCCATCGAGCAACTTTTCTCTTTATATACTTCCCATTGGAAGTTTGAGACCATCATCCCTTTGGACTACTCCGTCTTCTTGAACTTGTGCTTTGTTCTGCCCCCACAAATGCACGCTAGATTGCGACCCTTCTCCAATACGGTCTCCACTGCACCCTTCAAGGTCTAGCAACATGCTGAATTTGTTGCACATTTCAGCCACCTACGGACATATCCTTTCCATGTTGAAGAGAAAGTTCTGATGCTCCATGGCGCCGAGTTCTAATCGCGCCTTGGGATGGCCACGAACACTCGGTCATCCGTGTACAAGCCCTTGTATGAGTTCCGAATCCTTCGAGTTAGCAATTCCCTCACCTCTGTGAGCTTTGCATAACTCTTTCGGTCGTACACAACACCTCCCACCTTGCACGGTCTCATCTTTCACCAAGCACCGCTTTTGCCTTAAGCACCGCCAAGTTTAGTTGCCAACGCCGAGCTATAGCTCAAACTCAACCATCCCAATCTTTGTGTGCTACGATTCTTCTTCGCTTGCTTGTCCTCGTGGTGCCACTCAAAGGGTTGGCTATTCCTTGAATGCCAAACCAGGATGCCCGCCTCCTCCGAGCGACTCCTTTCCCTACATCTCAATGTCCGCTTTCCCTAAACGGTTGCACGTGCTAGTCCTCCACATGCCTAGCTAGGTCCCCCACATTTGTATGGCAAGTGTTGCGTGTGCTTGTCCCGCCTCGATACCACATTGTCACGGGCTTAGCTGATTTTGCCTAAGCGGCACCCATGCGTGTCCGTCTCGCAAAGGTCAGCCCTCCCCGAGATCTCCTAAAATCCCACAGACTTACAAAAAGAGAAAACGGGCCAGAAGAAGCAACTCCCATGGGATCCACAAGCAACTGCTCAAGAAAAACACTTTATAAAGCCAAAATACAAATTACACCCATGGACATTAAAAGCTCAGAGAGGTTGCGCACAAAGGATAATGGTCCACTACAGACCGATGTCCCCACAAGTGCTTATAAGACACACTTGTATTTACAAGCCAAACTTGGCCATAAAGCAAATCAAACTAGGGCTTCCAAGCCTACTGCAAGCCCGCTTCTTGTTGTACAAGATATGTACATAAACCGAAGGACACGGACTAACACAAGCATTTCATCGAACACCTTGTTTACATTGTTGTCCGTGACAATATGTGTGTGACCTTCTGGGTCCAATACCGAGCTGGTTATGAGTCTTATCTATCAAAACTCCTTCTGACTCGGTGAATTATTATCTCATAATAATTCACTCGGCTCATCGACTATAGATGTATTGGGCCACTGCGCCATAGTCCCCAGATAGTATAGGAGATCTTATCCATTGGACTTATTTGTCCTCAGTTACTATGTATCTATAATCCCTCATCCATCTAATATCCTAGAGACCATATATCAGGCATGGTATTGTTAGGCCACAAACAGAATCCTCCCAAGTCTCGCTCTAATTGGATTATGCTATAGAACTCCTTCTCTTTCAATCTAACCAACCTAATAATGGATTTACTTGAGCGAGAGCATACGGGATATTCCTCTTATAATATTGAGAGTAGATGATCCTCTATTGACACTCAATAGCATTCATAAGGTTGGCTACTAATCCTGAAAACCGATTGTATCATATTTAAAACTTATTAAATTATTAAGTCCAGCGTTAAAGAAAGGAGTACTCAAACAAGACATCCTTGGTGTCTCAACTCTAAGGACTAGATACATAATTAGGACTACGGAATTGATGTCTGATGTTAGATATCATTAACTATACAATATTCCCTAAGCGGATTAATTAGTGAACTCGTTCTCCAATGAGCACCTATCTATATCCTTAGTGTCTCCACATAAGTGGCTTTGAGACTAGTTGCATCCATCATATAGATAGACATATAGGACACTAGTCTATCGATTGTCTCAATATCCCTCTCGAGCAACCTATTACCGGGATTAGGATCTGTAATTAAAGGTGAATATGTCTCATTATCCTCATTATCGTGATCTCATCACGATCCAATACCCATTGCATAGAACCAAGGATATCACAATATATATATATATATATATATATATATATATATATATATATATATATATATATATATATATATATATAATGTAAAAATACGTTAATAAATAATAATGCAAAAAGGCTACATAGCATGTCACACGTAACATCACTCACTTGATTGGCTTACAGGGCACCTATAACCACCAATCTCACACTTGACTTAACATCAATCACGTATATGTCTAATCCCCATCAAACCCCTGTGACACTCAAAGACAGTCTGAGCCAACAACTTTGTTAATGGATCTGCAATGGTATCTTCAGATAGAACTCTTTCCGTTGCTATATCTTTACTGGCTATGATCTCTCCAATTAGTTGGAACCTCCACAAAATAATTTTGATGAGGTGCTAGAGCTACTCGACACTGCTCGGTACGACTCCCCAATCCCTGATACCATTGCATGAAAAACCTTGTCTATGATACCACTTTTTGGAAAAATCAACGAGAGCATCACATGCGCAATAGAACATCAAAAGGAAACTAGTTTTCCATGTAGATCAAAATCATCATGCAAAGATTGGTGTGAGAAAAAGCTACAAAATCGAAAACTAGATCGTATGAGAGATTGTTTACTTAGAGATTGTATATCTCTATTTTTTTAGATCCGGATGGAGAGGATGAGGAGGCCAAACGCCCTCCTCTCTAGTAATATCTACACTATAGATTACTACAACAATACTCCTCCAATCGTAGCCCCAAGTCTCGCAACTCTTGTGTAGAGAGAGGGAGGAGAATAGGAGGGGGTGACCAAAGGTGTAGCCTATTATCTATGTACCTTCGCTCCTATTTATTACCCATATAACTCTAATGGATCTTGCCTTAGTGGGTATTGGATCTTTAACCAATTACCTGCTAAACTTGGATTATTGGATCTATTCAATAATCTCCTTTGGCCTCTAATTGGGCCTCATGCAATGAGTCCATCAATATAGGGTCTCATCTAATGAGAACAAGGCTAATTGGATAACTCATATTAAATTCTATATTCACTAAAGTATCCACTATATGTATGTGACCCTCTAAGCCCAATAATGAGCTAGTCATGAGTCATACTTATTAGAATTCCTTCTAACTCATTGAATTATTATCTCATAATAATTCACTCGACTCATCAACTATGGACATACTAGGCCACTACGCTATAGTCCTTATATGGTATAGGGAATCTTATCAATTGGACCTGTTTATCCTCAATTACTATGTATCTATAATCTTTCATACATCTAATATCCCAAAGACCATATATCGGGCATGGTACTAGCAGGCCATAGATAAAATTCATCTATGTCTTATTTTAATCGGATTCTCCTAGAGAACTCCTTCTCTCTCAATCTGACCAACTTAATTAGAGATATGCCTAAGTGAGAGCATACAATTATTCCTCTCATGATAATGAGAGTGGATGATCCTCTATTGATACTCAATAGCCTTCGTAAAGTTAGCTACTAATCTCGATAACCAATTGTACCACATTTAAAATTTTTTAAACCTGTAAGTCTGACATTAAAGAAAGGAGTACTCAAATAAGACATCCTTGGTGTCTCAGGTCTAAGGACCAGATACACAACTTAGACTATAGAATCATTGTCTGGCATTAGGTATCATTAACTATCCAGTATTCTATAAGCGGATCACTCAGTGAACTCATTATCTAATGAGCACCTGTATTGTATCCTTAGTGTCTCCACAAAAGTGACTGTGAAATCAGTCGTCTTCATTATATGGACAGGTATATAACACATCGATCTATTTGGTTGCCTCGATATCCCTCTCAAGTAACCTATGACCAGGATTATGTAGGATTTGTGTTTAAAGGTGAATCAGTGTTATTATTGTGATCTCATCACGATCCAATTCCCTTTGTACAGATGCAAGGACATCACAATATATGTATATATATATATATATTTAATAGATAATATAATATGAGAATATGCTAGTAAATGATAATGCAAAAAGACTATGCAATGTATCACACATGTCATTACTCATGTGATTGGCTTGCAGGGCACCTGTAACTAATCTTCAAAAATTCAAAAGAAGTCTATCGGAGAAACCCAACAAATCTCAGCATGGTGAAAATTTCAGCCTCAAGGGGAATAGATCTGAAAATATAGGAAAGTGTGATCAAGGGCAATACACATGATACCCATGCATGAAGGTGAAATTTCCATGATAGGAAGATGAAGATTCGATCGGTTATATCTCACGGGCTGAATTTTTTTTTTCATTTCAACAGGACCCCGAAGGAATCCAAGGTGGACATAGCTTCTATTCAACTCGAAGGAGATATAATTAAATGGTATGATTGGTATGAACACAGTCATGAAAACCATCGTAGGAGTAGTTCAAGAGACGGCTCTTGATTTTCTTAGAATCGTCGGAGTATGAGAACGTTGATGGACAATTCGTCAAATTTGGCCAGACTTCCATAGTATAGGAGTACCATAGCATATTTGAGTGCCTGTCGAACCAAACCAAAGATTGGTTTAAGAAACAACTAGTAGAAACATTCATTGAAGGGCTCAATTCGGAGATTCAGTGTGAAGTTAAAGATCACCAATCCCGTACCATGATGGTTGTCATATCATTCACTCGCATGCATGAAGAAAAGCTCAACATGGACAATTGTAGAACTAAAAGCATAAACAAACTAGCAACAAGTAAGCCAACAACCCCACCTGCTACTAGCCAAAACCCTACACCTAAAAGACTCACTAAAGAGGAACTCAGGAACAGATAGACCAAAGGGCTATGTTGGCACTGTGATGAACACTGGAGTAGAGATCACCGCTGCAAGTAAGGGATGTTCTTAATGATTAAACCTATTGAGGAGGAACCAGAAATCAAAGACATGTACCCAAACTTTGAAGATGAGGACACGGATGAAGAGGCAGAAATGGTTACCAACACCATACATGCCTTGGCTGGCTATACTAATCCGCATACCATGAAGGTTAGAGGATTCTTGAAGCATGAACATGTGACAATTTTGATCGATACATGTAGCACTAATAATTTTATAGATAAGAAGGTTGTTGCCAGGTTAGCCTATTGAATTGAAGAGTGTGACAAATTTGAAGTAAAAGTATCCGACTGATGAATTTTAACTTATGACAACAAATGTTCAAAGATAAAGCTGATTATACAAGGCCAGGAAGTATTTGTAGATTTCTTTTTACTACCCCTAGAAGATTATGAAGTAGTGCTGGTATTAAGTGGTTGACAACCCTAGGTGACGTTTCCTGAAATTTTTCTAAGCTTATCATGAAGTTATTTATTAATGGGAAACATGTGATATTAAGAGGAAAGTGTGGAGGTAAGATCACTACTGTCACCAACCAACAGATGGAGAGAGTACTACAAAAGACATACACAAGTGTTTTGGTGAAATTGTAGGGCCTTGAAGGAGAATCAACGGTGCTCAATCAAAATCTTGGTGCCCATTCCCTAATCAGTGAGTTTGCAGATGTGTTTGGAGAACCACAAGGGCTCCCAGCCCCTCAGCTCCATGACCACTAGATCCTTATTCTGCCAGGGAGAGCTCTAACCAACGTCCGGCCCTATCAGTACTCCCATTTTTAGAAGACTAAAATAGAGAAGATCATTAGTGAAATGCTTAAAACATGAATCAACGTTAGTCTATATTCATCACTAGTCTTGTTAGTAAGGAAGAAGGATGGCTCATGGCAAATGTGTATAGATTACCAAGCACTTAACAACATCACCTTCAAGGACAAGTACCTTATTTCAGTGATGGATGAATTACTAGATGAACTGGAAGGAGCCCAGATCTTCCCTAAATTGGACTTACAGTCAATCTATCACTAGAAACGAGTGAGTGAAGATGACATCCAAAAGATAGCCTTCAAAGCATATAATGGGCACTATGAATTTCTAGAAATACCTTTTACGGCCTAACCAATGTCCATCTACTTTTCAAAGTTTGATGAATGATATATTCTGAGCTTATCTCCATAAGTTTGTTCTAGTTTTCTTTGACGATAATCTAATATATAGTCCTTCCTTCGAAAGGAGTATTCGAACAGTACTTTTTGTAAAGAAATCTAAGTGTAGCTTCATGCAGACAGAAGTGGAATATCTTGGACATATAATTTCCCAAGAAGATATTGTAGTTGGCCCCTCAAAAATCTAAGTGGTGAAGGATTGGCCACTACCCATGACAATCAAGGCTCTAAGAGGATTCTTGGGAGTCATTAGCTTTTACCAAAAATTTGTGAAAGACTATGGCAAGATCGATGCCCCCTTGACAACACCTTTAGAAAAGGATGCATTCAAGTGGTCAGATGAGGCAACAAAGACTTTCCATTCCTTAAAGGTTGCAATGATAACTACTCTGGTGCTTTCCTTATCTGAATTCAACAAATTATTTGTAAGTGAATCTAATGCTTTTGGAGTAGATATTAGTTCTATTTTAATGCAGGAAGGTAAATCGCTAGCTTACACTAGGAAATCCTCTCTTATTCCCATCTGAATTTATCAGTCTAATAAAGAAATGCTAGCTATCATACATGCAGTCATGAAGTGAAGACCATACCTAATCAGCCGATGGTTCCAGATACGTACCGACCATAAGAGTTTGAAGTATTTTATAGAACAAAAGAACTCTTCCCTTGAGAAATAAAAATGGGTAACCAAATTGCTGGGATTTGATTATGAAATTATTTAGGCCAAAATTCTTATTGACCTCCCGTACTATGCCTTAAAATCAAAGTCACCCTCCATACTTTAAAACTCGTCTAAGTGACCCCTCGTACTACGATTTCACATCAAAGTCATGTCCTGTACTTTAAAACTCATCTAAATGGCCCCCCGTACTATGCCTCAAAATCAAAATCACCCTCCGTACATTAAAACTAAGACCCCCCGTACTATGCCCCAAAATCAAAGTTACCCCCCTAGTGCTTTAAATAATTTAGGGGGTTATTTTTATTTGAGGATTACAACTAAATAGTCCCAAAGCCCTAATCTATTTTTCCCTCTATTTTTTTCTTCTCCAACCTCTATTAGCATTCTTTTTTGTAACTCTGATCTCTACCTTTCTTCATCGACCTCTATCGGCATTAGTTTGTTTACCTTTCTGCTATCTTTCTACCTTTTTTGTTTTTCCTTCAGCATTACTTTGTTTGTCTTTCCGCCATCTTTCTACTTTTCTATTTTTTCTTTGCTTGAGATCTGTGATTTTTATAATTTTATTAATAAATAAATTAAAGGTAAAAATATGTGTGTTTTTTCAAGTTTTAAATTATTTTATTGATAAATAATCCCCTAAATTATTTTACTTAATGGTGTAACCTTATTTCTAATTTAGGGAGCTACTTTGATGCGAAATTATAGTACGGGGGGTCACTTAGATAAGTTTTAAAGTATGGAAGATAACTTTGATTTTGAGGCATAGTACGAGGGGTCACTTAGATGAGTTTTAAAGTAAAGGGGGTGACTTTAATTTTTAGGTATAGCACGAGAGGTCACTTAGACTAGTTTTAAAGTACGGGGGATGACTTTAATATAAAATCATAGTACGGGAGGGTACTTAGATGATTTTTAAAGTACGGGGGTGACTTTGATTGGGGGGTCAATAAGAATTTTGGCCAATTATTTATAAGAAAGGAAAAGATAACTTAGCTACATATGCACTTCCTTGCCTTCCTGAACATGTCAAACTAGTAGCTATCTCCAGCCCTGCTTGCAACATTTTGGAAGATATCAAGAGGGAATTAGCAAATGACTCAAAAACCCAAGAGATTATCGGGAGATTGGAAAAGACTCCAAGCTCTATTCCACATTATAGTCGGGACTCAAAGGACTTATGGTATAAGGGCCGAATCATGCTAGTTCCCCATTCCCCTTACTAGGCCACAATCTTAAAGGAGCTCACTCATTACCCACGGTTAGACACTCCAGATTTCTCTGCACTTACGAATGTGTCCTACAACTTTTTAATAAGAGAAGTATGAAAAAGCTTATTGGAGAGTTTGTTGCCGGATGTGATATTTGCCACGATCACAAAGGAGAGACTATAGCTGGCCCAGGGATGCTCCAACCCCTACCTATTCCGGATGTAGCTTGGACCAATATTTTTATGGATTTTATCAAGGGACTTGATAGGACTCCAGAAGGGTTGAGTCCTAATCATCTTAGTACAAGTCAATAAAAATTTTGTTAGATTATAATAAAGCCACTCCTATCTTATAAAGGAGTATGGCTAGGGTCTAGATTAGCTCTTAGGGCTTAGTAGCCATCACACCCCTACTGGGTTGGTCGGCTAGGGTTTCCCCATGCTTAGGTCGGCTATAGAGCCACTTAGCTGCCTCTTGTTCCTATTAAGGTAGGTTGTCTATAGGAGGGGCAAAGGGGTAATTCTACTTAGGCAAGCACCCCCTTAGACTAGGGTTTTGATATCTATTTAAAGATATAGCCACCCCCTCTTGAATTAAGTAATTATCAATTTTATTGTATCCTTATGCCGAATATAGGAGGGAGGAACCCCTACATCGTTTCAAGGGTTGATCCCCCTGAAGGATCAAAATCTATAGGGCTACTTCTGGGATTCTATCATATGGTATCAGAGCAGTGATCTTTCTGCCCCTGTAGCCATCTCAGCTACCTCCACCTTCCCAAGCAATTCCTATAATTGCTACGACACGCGCCTCCACCTTCTACCCCAACAACAGATCAAATCAGTTTGCCGCTGCCCCTGCATTTGATTTGAAATTTTGGCATATTTTTATAACCCAGGCCTCTTTAATATTGCAAGATCCTTCATATTATACATTGGAGAAGTTTTCCAAAGTTTTCTTCCTGTAAATTTTTACTGTCACAAACATTATCATCGTTGCGAAGGAAAAACACTACAGAAATTTTTAACCGATTGTTGCTACTTGACCAAACTTTTGTTCATCCTTTCTAGCTGAAATTTTTACACAATTCTCAAGATCAAGTTAGATTTCATCTGGATTTGATTTCATGAAAAAATTTCTATTGAAACTGGTTTTATTGTACGATCTTTCACCATCACATAGTTATGGAATTTTACGATGAAGGAATCTACATTGCATCTTTTGCCCTATTTCCCTACTGTTATGCTGCCAAAATTTTGTCAAAATTTCTATCTAAAACAAGGGTTTCTACATAATTTCCTTAAACTTTCCTCTAGAATTTATGTTGAGAAGTCATTGTTTCTCCGACGTAAAAATCGATTTAGCAGGATAGCATATCGTAACACTTTTTTCACCGAATTCTATCAGATTTGAGTGCTATTTTTTGTGGGATTTCAGACTCTCTTTTCCTCATCTCTAAACCCTACCATCCTCACCAAAACCTTCCAAATATTACCCTAAACTAAATCTAAACAGCCCCCAAATTAGCCACCCAAATCAGCCTACTTCCTTATCGATCCACTTACCTTTTTAGCCAACTTTCCTTACCGAGACACCTATCTTTGCTGCCATCTATCCTAGATCTAAAATATATTTCTCTAACCTTTATCTACTGCTATCATAGCCCTAAAACCATACCAATTTGTAGCCTAAACTCCACAAAACCGTAACCCCAACTCGTACCCAAAACAGGAACAAACCGCACCCAAAAATCGAAGCCTTCGGTCCACCAATCTTTCAGCCGCCCAATCTCCCTTATCCCTTCAACTGCAGCATGCATCTTTTGCTACCTAACGCTACCACTAGTGACATCTTACTGCCATCCTCCTTGATCATAGCCAACAATGATCCTTGCGGTAAAAAACTACTAACAGTGATCTTTCGCTGCAATCTATTTACATCATAGCCCGCAACAATCATTCGCTGCCAAATATCTTGATTACAGCCAGCAACAAATTGAACATAACAGCAGCCATCTTTCACTCCATACCGCTACTACCCTCCTCTGCAACAGCTGTGTACATCGCTGCCCCGTCTTCCTCCTATTGCAGTCGCACCCTTGCTACAAGCGATGCCACCTGCAGCCACAAAGTCACACCGCAGCTGCAATCGATGTTGCTACTGCCCTCTTTTTCGTCTGCCATCGCTACTACCTTCCAACTTAGATCTCTTGGCTGCCATCTTTCGATAAGTATCAGCCACCTAAAAAAAATCATAGCCTTGACGGCATTGTAGCATCAACATTGTAGCATCATCGAAGGATCGCAACCGATGTTACTGCTGCCATTTTCTTCCTCCACCGTTGCTGCTACCCTTGGTTACCATCCTCCACTTGGAGACTTGACCACCATGGCCCCGACATCACTGCCATTGTTGCCTTCAACCTGAAGATTGCAGCTACACTCTTTAATCGATTTGATTTGATAGGTTGGAGATCCTTATGTCATGACATCCGTGGGCTTATTCGAAACCAAATTAGAGGCTCTTGAGATGCATATGGATGTTAAATTACATAATCTCTTGGAGGAGTTTAGATTTGGTCGATCACCAAGCCCAATAAAATCACAACGCGATGTAAATTTGGATTATAAAAAGAACCTTGGCGAAGAACTAACGATGATCCGTCAAACCTCCACCATACAAGAGTGCCAAACCAGGTTTAAAAGGTTATATAATCAAACTTATTATTAGTTTGAAAAACAGATATTGAGGACTTTTATTGAGGGCTTGAAGCCGAAGATTGAGGAAGAAGTTAAAGCGTGATAGCCGTACACACTTAAGGTAGCCATCTCCTTTGCATGACATCAAGAGGAGCGATTGAACTATGAAGCTCAGAAGCCTAGAGTTGCTCCCCGACCAGTGGCATCAAAGCTTTCACCTCCTCCTACTATCCGCCGACCCCCTTAGCCATAGAAATTAATAAGAGAAGACCTTCATGATGGATCGACAAAGGGCCTATATGGGTGTTATGATAAACTATGGAGCCTAGAACATAAATGTAAAAAGGAGACACCGCTAATGATTGTGCCCATTGAAGAACCCGAACTTAAAGATATGACTCTCAAGCCCAAGGAGAAGGATACACCACAACCGACCAAGCGCATGGTCTCTACCTTAGTCGGCTACACCAACCTACAAAAATTGAAGATCGAAGGGTTTCTCGAGCAGTAGTCCGTCATCATCCTAATCGACGCCGGGAGCACACACAACTTCATGAACAGTAAGGTTGCTACCTACTTAATGCTCCAAAAAGAAGATTACAATGGGTTCAAAGTCAAGGTAGCTAACGACCAAATTCTGAAGTGCAACCAGAAATGCTCGCGGGTAAAACTGATCCTACAGGAGCAAAACGTAGTTGCTGATTTTTTTCCTTCTCCCTCTTGATAGTTTTGATATAGTGCTTAACATTGATTAGTTATCCACGATTAGAGATATTTTCCAGAATTTTTCAAAGCTACCTATAAAATTTTTCAGAAAAGGAAAGCAAGTGATTCTACAAGGGAGCCCAGCGACTACAACCACAATACCACACTTGGAGGGGGTACCAAAAGAAGAATCTAGTGGTTTCCTAATTCAAATTCAAGAGTTTCATGAGATTGAAGATTAAAAATCCCTCCCACAGCTTGCTGAATTTTGAGCGTCTCCACCCAATCGAGCCGACCCTCCCCTAAAGCTGGCCGACCCCCCTATGCTGAACAGGTTGAAACTTCTACTAGTTGTTACTCAACCAGATTACTTATATAATCTCAAAAGGTCGAAGATAAAAGGGTCGTCCAAGAGATGATAGATACATGGATTGTTCGGCCATGCTTATTTCATACTATGACACATCCCTACATTCTTTTCCCCGGAGATAAGCTACTTCTAAAGTGTTACATCATGTTGAACTCACCATGGTTCCTAATGCAGCACTTCTAGATCTCATGTGACTTCCACGATTTTTCTCAAGTTTGGACCATGATGCTTAAAGACTTCCTTGATGATGACATCTGATCTATGGCCCAAGACCACGAGAAAATTGAGCCCCTCCAATGGCGAAATCAGAAAAGGGGAAGGATCATTTGTAGGACTCAATGAAGTATGAACATCATCCCTCTCATTATAAAGAAAGATACACCATCTTGGCTGAGTGAAACTATAGCCCTCACGGCCAGATGTCATCCACACCAAATTGTGACCAGATGTTTATTATTAGAGTAGACATACCCAGAGTGGGGGTCAGCACCATCCTTATGCAAGATGGTCAACAATATGAAGAAGCAAAAATGGGCCCCAAAAAATCACCACTCCTACCCACCTCGGACTCAGATCGGGCTCAAACCACTAGAGATTTTATCAGAGGATAGCCCTCACTCCAAAAGAAGGTATGACTACTATTACAGAGTAGCCATATGACAGTACATACAAAGAAGAAATGGTCTCCCGAAAACTTCAGAATGGATGTAAAATTAAAAATCAAGTTTTTCTACACCTCCAGCCCGATCAGCAGGAAACTTGAGCCTTAATGAAGTGGTCTCCCTATTTCTTTAGGCCTTACAAAATTGAGGATCACAATGGGGCCCTAACCTGGAGATCAAATTCATGCACCAAATCAAGATTACAATTGATCCGCCAGGTATCCCACCTCAAATGAAAATTTAAAGAAGACGACTGAGCCCAAATCCTTCCAACTAACACCCCGGTTGATGAGGAGGCCAAAGTTCAGTTAATGATAGCATGAGAGTCATATGAGGAGTTGAATATCCAATTTCCAAAGTTTAAGGACCCTCAGCCTTGAGAACAAGGTCGATATGAAGAGGATGGACTTGATAGGTCTTTAGTAGGGTTGAGTTCTAATCATCTTAGTACTAGTCAATAAAAACCCTGTTAGATTATAATAAAGCCACTCCTATCTTATAAAGGAGTATGGCTAGGGTCTAGATGAGCCCTTAGGGCTTAGTAGCTACCACACCCCTTACTGGGTTGGTCGGCTAGGGTTTCCCCTATTTAGGTCGGCTATAGAGCCATTTAGCCACCTCCTGTTCTTATTAAGGTAGGTTGGCCATAGGAGGGGCAAAGAGGTAATTTTACTTAGGTAAGCACCCCCCTTAGGCTTGGGTTTTGATCCATATTTAAAGATATAGCTGCCCCCCCTCTTGAATTAAGTAATTATCAATTTTATTTTAGCCTTGTGCCGAATCTAGGAGGGAGGAACCCCTACAGCGTTTCAAGGGTTGATCCCTCTCAAGGATCAAAATCTATAGGGCTCCTTCTGGGGTTCTATCAGGACTTCCATCATCACAAGGGAAAGTCGCAAGCTTGAGTTTTTCTGGAGAAAATAGTTAAATTGTATGGAATTCCTTGCTCCATTGTTAGTGATCATGACAAGGTCTTCACTAGTAAGTTTTGGATAGAGCTCTTTTAGTTACGAGGTACACAATTGAAAATGAGTACTACTTATCATCCATAAATTGATGGACAAACCAAAGTGGTGAATAGGTGCCTGAAAAACTACCTCAGATGTTTCACTAGTGATAGGCCGAAAGAATGGACTAAATGGCTTCCTTGGGCAGAATAATGGTATAATACAACCTATTACTTTTCCATCAAAACCATACCATTTGAAGTAGTATATGGCCGACCCCCTCCTGCAATTACAAAGTATGTGGCTAGTTCTTCAAAGGTTGATCAAGCTGATAAGGAAATAATTGACAAAATAAAATTATGTAGCTATTGAAGGATAATCTTACAACCGCACAAGAAAGGATGAAGCAACAAGAGGACAAACACCAAAGTGAAGGAGAATTTGGTGTAGGTGATTGAGTTTTCCTTCATCTTCAGCCTTACAAGCAGACCTCCTTAAAGACCTGGTCCTCATGAAGTTATCTCCTCATTTTTTGGGGCCTTATAAAATATTAGAGCATATTGGACCCGTTGCCTATTGTTTGGATCTCCCAACTAGTTCGAAGATACATTTAGGTTTTCATATCTCCTGCCTCAAGTTGAAGCTAGGTGAAGATGAGATAATACAACATCATTTAACCTGACATCTCTGTTGATGGAGAAGTTCAGATTCAGTTAGAGGCAATACTGTACCGTAAGATTGTGATGCGCCAAAGACGTCCTATGACTAAAGTGTTGGTGCAATGGGCTAATTCACCTACTGAAGATGCTACATGGGAGTCCAACAAAGCATTGCAAGTGAAGTGTCCATAGTTTATTGGTGCTCAACCTTGAGGACAAGACTAATTTGAAGAGGACGAGCCTAATAGGACCCTAACAGGGTCGGGTCCATAGCGATTGAGCTATGTTCTTTGGTCTAATCGAGTCAATTAGGAGTTGGTTAAGTCGGGTAGAAGTTTATTTGACTAGGAGTCTAAGTTTAGCAAGACTCTTAATATAAACTCTATAAATAAGGATGTAACACTTTCGTTTGCATCAAGGAAAAGACTTTTGTTTTCAACCTATTGGCTAAAACCATAGGAGTGTCGATTCCCTATAGAGATCAAGGAGGCTTTATTTCCTATAGTGATCGTTTATCCATCTTCCTCTACGATAAAAACCCAAAGGTTCCTATCATCAATAGCTTGAGTGTCATCTCCACTAATATGAGGATGAAAGACTCTACTAGACCTATGGAAAGTTAGAATTTATAAGCTATGTACCTGAATAGACTTGGTCTCTGGAATAGTGCTTGAGTTAGATTCTCCAATCTCGCTCAACTCTATCATACTCCTATTGTTTCCACCAAGAACATGTTCATTCTCAAGGAATATAGCCCTTTTGGCAACAAAAACCCTTTGGTCCTTGAAATGATCGAAATAATACCCATAGGTTTCCTTAGGGTATCTTATGAAATTACACTGTTCTGACCTTGATTCCAACTAGTCCGGGTCGTATCTTCTAATGTGGGCAGGGTAGCCCCCAATCTTAACAACCTTAATATTAGACTTCATCCCTTTCATATCTCATATATTGTAGGCACTACTAACCTAGATGGAACTATGTTCCGAAAGTAAACTACAATCTCTATGGCATATCCCAAAATAAGATGGGTAGGTCAGTAAAACTCATTACAAACCATCCATATCTAACAACATGTGATTTCTTCTTTCTGATACACCATTAAGCTGAGGAGGTATCTACTAGAATAGAATCCCATAGTCCTTGAGGCAATGGGTGAACTCTATATTCAAGTACTCTCCTTCTCGATTCGATCGAAAAGTCTTAATACTCTTTCTAGTCTGGTTCTTCATTTCATTCTTATATTTCTTGAATTTCTCGTAGGCCTCAAACTTATACTTCATCAAGTAATATGTATATACTTAGAGAAATCATTAGTGAATGTAATAAAATAGGAGTAATAACCTATAGCTTGAGTCAACATGGGAACACATACATCATTATATATAAGTTCCAACAACTTAGTGGCTCTCTCTAGTTCCACTCAGAAGAGAGTTAGTTAACTTTCCACGAAGGCAAGGTTCGCAAGCTGCATATTACTCATAGTCAAATAGATCTAAGTACCCATCTTTTAACAACTTTGAATCCTTCCTTTATTGATATGACCTAGCCTACAATGTCATAGTTATACACCTTTCACTTCATCTCATTTCCTCTTTGATGTACTTATATTCATGATGTAGAGAAATATCTAGCACATATAAGCTAATAATCAATGTCCCTCTAGTGATGATCTCATCATCCAAAATTAATAACAACTATTGTTCTCAAAAACTAATTTATATCTATGAACTATCAAATAAGAAATAGAAATAATATTTTTGATAATAGAGGGAACATAATAGCATGCATCTAATCTAATAGTAGCTCCATCAAGCAGATGTAGGGTAACTTCGCTAACAACAACTATAGCAACTCTTACTCTATTTCCCATCTTGAGCTTCATCTCGCTTCTCGCTAGTCTCCTAGGCCTTGCCAAAACCTATAATGAATTGCATATATGATAATTACTCTCGGTATCCAATAACTATGTGTTATTATAATAATCTGACGAATGGAGACTGATTATGAATGTACCTGAAGTTTCTCTAAGCTTCTATTTCGCCTTCTCTACAAGGTAATCCTTGCAGTTCCTCTTCCAATGTCTGTCTTTGCCCTAGTGGAAGCACTAGCCTTTGTCATTGGCTGGATCATTCTTGGCAACCTTTGCTTTACCTGGTTTGCCCTTGCCTTTGCCCTTCTTAAGGGTCTTATCAACCTTTCTTCGTCTCACAAATAAAGAGAACTCTGAGTTCTCTTTCTTGATTGTACACTTAACTTTCCTCAACATATTGAGGAGGTTAGAGAGAGTCACTTCAAACTTGCTCATATTGAAGTTCATAATGAATTGAAAAAAGAAATTTGGTAAGGACTGAAGTACAAGATCCACACACATGTTATCCTCTAAGACTATTCCTAGACCTATGAGTTTCTCAATCCACTATATCATCTTTAGAATATGGTTCTAAACCGATGTCCCTTCTATCATCATGGCTTGGAAGAGACTCTTGGATATCTCATATCTTTGAGTTATTCTTTATTTCTCAAATAGCCAATGAAGATAGAGAAGAAAGGAATTGACATCCATGCTCTCATATTGTCTTTATAACTTAGGAGTCATGAAGGCTAATATATGTAATTTATATACTTCATATAGTAAGCGATCTCATCCTCTCTTACCTCTTCCTTTGGTGTGGGCACAATCGTGTTAAGGACATATGTAATTTTCTCTACCATAAGAACAATTCTTAAATTACAGAGCTAATTCATATAATTTTGACCAGTGAGATGGTTGGCATTAAGTACGTCATGTATAGGAGGCTTTGCAAGCGACATGTTTCCGACAAACATGTAGATTTTATAAAAAAATAATTAAGATATAGACTTCTATCTTAATTAACTCATTAATTTTTGACAAATCACATGGCACCCTCGGCATGTGAAATGGAAGTCTCTAGCAAACTTCTAATAGGGATTAGAATCCAATCGACGTCTTAGTATAACCTCAAGAGACTCAACTAATCACATTACACCTAAAAAGGTAGGCAACTCTTGCCAATCACAAGTCTTTATGATTCCTATCATGTTCGACATCCTAACCATCATGGTCTTGAGAAATTCGACCAACCATGATGTTAGTTATGCAATATCCCTCATTTCTTAAATATTTTAAATGATTCATTTTAAATTTATTTATAAGGACCTATTTATAAATAAAAAATTAATTAATAATTTTTTAATTAAATAATTTTATATTAAAAGGTTCTTGCTCAGGACCATAAATTATGGAAGATTTATATTAACTTATATAAAAAAAGAGAAAACAGGAAGACATAAGTTTAAAGATAATCCACTTATGCATGTTGGATAGATGACACCTAAGCATCTTTCATTTATGCTTGCCACCTAACAACTTTTGTGTTAGCCAAACTTAAGTAATTGAAGGAGAAAAAAAAGAAAAACTTACCAAATAATGGATAGACTTGCTACAACATACACTTTAGAAGGAAAGAGGAATTGAAGGAGTTTTACATTTGTTTAAGGTGTTGGATCAATTCCTCTACTCCTGGAAATCAATTCTCCTAAGGCAAGTGTTCTGACCCCTAACCTACATAATATTTTCATCTTTAAGTACATCTCCATTTGATATAATTTTAAAAGATCTATGGCTTAGAACATGATATCTCTCTCATTCAGCTATAAATCGATGAATCTGAAAAGTTTGAGATTCTGACCTTTCGACTTTATTCTTGCCATAACTTTCTTTACTGAACTCTGATTTAAGCAAAACCTATTTTATTTAAAAATAGACTTGTAACCTTTCTTTTAAAAATAAAATTGAAAATTTTAGAGTTCATACGCCTTTGGCAATGTCGTAGGGCAACAACAGTTCTTGCCATTTCCCCTCTTATTCGTGTCAACAATTTTAACATCAAAGGACCTCCAAAGACCTCTCTAAAACACCTCTCCACAATGAGAAAATGTGTTGTCCATATCTGAAAGACTACGAAAAATTGTAATAAGGTACATAGAAAATAATTTATATATTTTAATCTTATCACACATAGTTAAAAAGCCATCTTTGTATGAGCAACCTGGCTTTAATACCATAGTTGGGAAGCCAAGAAAGAGCATTACATGTGTAGTGGAAAAATAAAACAAAATTGGTTTCTCATGTTTATTACGTCATCATATAAAATTGTTACATGAAAAATCATAAAAATATAAAATTACGACTAGTGTGAGATTGATTACCTAGAGAGATCATATAACTGAAATTTTAGATCTAATTAGAGAGGATGAAGGAGGTTAGATGTCTATATAATAGATTTTTGCAACGATGCTCCCCTAATCATAGCTAAAACCCTACAACTCTTGTGCACCTTCTCGCAGCGAACGTGGAAGAAGAACATCTATCTTCTTTACTGTCCTCTCATAGTAGGGAGGGGTTGGTCAGTTGAGAATATGAGGGAGGGAGGAGAATAGGAGGGAGGTGGCCAAAGTTATAGCATTTCACCCTATTGGTCGTTCCTACCTCCTATTTAATAGATCTCTATCTAATAATCTCAATTGATCTCTAATTGGGTCTCATGCAAAGGGTCAATTAATATTGGGTCTCATATAATAAGAATTGAGGCTAATTAGTTAACTCATATTCAATCCTCTACCTACTACAATCAACCACCATATGTGGGTGACCCTCTAGGCCCAATACCGAGCTGGCCATGAGTTCCACATGTCAAAACTCTTTCTAACTCAATGAATTATTATCTTGCAATAATTTATTCAATTTATCGACTATGGATGTACTAGATCATTGTGTCATAGTCCTTAGATAGTACAGGGGATCTAATCTATTGGAGATGTCTGTCCTCAATTATCGTGTATATATAGTCTCTCATCCATTTAATATCTCAGAGATCATATACTGGACATGATACTATCAGGCCACATACAGAATCTATCTGAGTCTTGCTCTAATTGACTTCTCCTAGAGAACACCTCTCTAAATCCAAACGATCCTAGCCAAGGATTTTTCAAGCAAGAACACATGAGATATTCCTCTTGTGATACCGAGAGTGGATGATCCACTATTGACATTCAATTGCCTTCATAAGGGTGGCTACCAATCCTGATAATCAACTATATCATATATGGAACCTCTAGACTTATAAGTTCGGTATAAAAAAAAAGGAGAACTAAAGCAAGGCATCCTTGGTATCCCAAGTCTAAGAACCAAACACACAACTAGGACTATAAAATCGCCATATGACATTAGGTATCATTAACTATACAACATTACATAAGTGAATCAATCAAGGAACTCATTCTCCAATGAGCACCTGTACTGTATCTTTAGTGTCCCCACATGAGCGGCTATGAGACCACCTACCTCTATAACATGAATGAAAATACAATACACTGGTCTATCTAGTTATTTCGATGTCGCTCTCGAGTAACATATGATTGGGATTATTTAAGATCTGTGTTTAAAGTTAAATCGACCTCATTATCATGATCTTATCACGATCTAATTCTTATTACATAGATCTAAGGATATCACAATATATGCAACAGGCAACATAAAGTGAGAATACATCAATAATAATAATAAGCAAAAAGGTCATGCAGCATGTCACACATGTCATCACTTACGTGATTGGCTTGCAAGGTACCTGTAACCAATACTGGGATCATTCCTAGACCTTTGAGTTTTCTAATCCACTCAATCATCGTAAGGTCATAGTTTTGAACAGATGTCCCCTTTGTCATCCTGGCGTGAAAGAGACTCTTGAATATCTCATATCTTTGAATCATTCCTTGTTTCTCAAATAGTTGGCGAAGATAAAGGAGGATGGAATTGGCATCCATGCTTTTGGTGCTACCTCTATAGCTTATGATTCATAGAGGCTAACATATAACACTTAGCAAGAGTGGAATCGTCTATGTACTTAACATAGCGAGCAATCTCATCCTCACTTGCTCTTTCCTCTAGTGTGCATAATATTATGTCAAAGACATATAATTTTTTCCACTGTGAGAATAATTCTCAGGTTGCAGAGCTAATATGTATAGTTTAGACCACTGAGGTGGATGGCATCAAATATGCCATATAGGGAGTTTAAAAGTGACATGTTTATGATAAACAAGAGATGTAGCATAAATAAATAACATATATATTTTACAAAAAGTAAACTATTAAGATATAAACTTCCATCTTAATCTACTCCCACTATTTTTCTAGTGAATCACATGACACTCTCGACATATGAAACGAAAATCTCTGGAAAATATCTAGCGAGGATCGGGATCGAATCGACATCTTAGTGTAACTTTGAGGGACTCAACCAATCACACTAAGCCCAAAAAGGTAAGCAACTCTTCCCAATCACAACTCCTTATGATTCTGTTGTTATGATCAATTGGCACTAAGAGGGGGTTGAATTAGTGCAAGCTAAGATTTTTCTTTCTAAACCAAAAGCTTTTCGAATAAGATCGAATAAGAAATCCGAAGTTTTTCGTTTTTAATAAAATAAGTGAGTGATTAAAAGTAAGAAGTCGGAACAATAATCATGTTTGAGGAAAATAACTTAACGTCTTGCTTTCAAGGAGTTTAGTTATGTTGGAAATATCAATTCAATAACATTCAAGCAATATAAGTATGAAACACTTACAATTTTATAGTGGTTCGGTGCCAACGGCCTACATCCACTTCCGAGTCCTCCTTCTTGAGGCACATCGGCTTCTATTACCAATCTTCTTTAGGTGAAGATCAAAACCTTATACTTGAGCTTACAAGGGAGATTAGATTTACAACTCTAAGCTCTCTCCCTTAACCCTTTTCTTTTTCTTATAATTCTCACACAATATTTTTTCAGAATATAATTCCCTAAAAGTGTTGTTATAAATATAAGAAAACTTGGGATATTTATAGACACCAAATTGGCTTCAAAATCAGAGCCAAAATCCAACCATATTTGAAAAATTTGGGTATGGTTGGTTTACCCGCCATTAGCAGTTAGCCGCCGCCTAGATTATGTGGTACGGCTGGTTCACCCACCACCTGGGCGGTTTACCTGCCGAAAGCTACTGCCCACTGCCCAAATTCTATGGTACGGGTGGTCCAATAGCGGCTCACCGACGATTTACCTGTCGGAATTTCCACAAAAGTGGTTCCCTCCACTTTTCGAATTTTGACTTGACTTTTACGTTGACTAGTTCTTTGGTTAACTGATTGAGCTCAACCAAACCCAATAGTGGATCCGGTTGCCTTATCGAGTTGATTTTGATTCGTTCCAAATCCAACTCAATTAGGACTCTAACCCTAACTATGACTCAATGATTATAATACTTAATGACCAATTAAGCCTAATTAAGACCTAACTCCCGCATACTCCGGCAACCTCTGGTAATCTTGTGGCATGTCCTTCGGTCTTCTTTCTAGCTATCTCCCTTTGTGTTCCCAGTAAGCTTTCCCATTCCTTTGGCGAATCTCCTAGCGAACTTCCGGCAAGATCCCACCGTATCATCCGAACTCAACCCAATGCCTAGGCTTTATCTTGGCCCATCATCTAGTTGTAACTCCATTAATCCTGTCATAGTTAGACCTGCACAATGCTAATTACAACTTAATTAAATATAATCATAATTATAAAAATATCCATTATAAGACCATCCCGACTCCCGGCAAGCTTTTCGGCTACCCCTAATAATCTTCTGACGAGTCTCGGTCTTCTTTTGATGAACTCCTTTACGCTATCCTAGCAAACTCCCGATACCTTCGGCGATCTTCCAACACACTCCTAGCGAGTTCCTAAATACATCGACTTGATGCATAGACTTAACATTGGCCAACCCTGATTGTAATAATCCTTCTATCGTAATTAATCCTACATTAATCAACTCTAACAATCATGTTAGATCAATAATCCATCAATTGATTTCATCATTAAAATCCAAGATTCAGCATCTATCCTATTCAACCTTCGAACCATCATGGCCTTGAGAACTCGACCAACCATCATGTTTAGTTGAGTCATCACTATCGTTATAAGATGAATATGATTTGATGATATACCCTCGAGGGACTCGACCAAGCATACCACATCCTCAGGTCATCTATGACATCTCTATATCATAAGTAAGATCTCGAATCACAATATAGGTGAGCCTCGAGGGACTTGAACAACTCAACCTATATCAGGATTCAATCTCTTCCTATAACGATGGAAGGTCATGTGAGCCAATCTAATTATCTCATGCTTATCGACTTAATATTATCATAGGAGGGGATTTTGATTTTATCTTCTATTACGTGACACGCATATGTATATTTAATATATATCTACATCTCATGCAAATATATAATGTATCTAGTAGATGAATAAACAATCACATATCATATATGCATAATCATATCAGATGATCATGGACCATAACCTAATGTGATCAGGCCCCAGCCACCTCCGTACTTCTACGCACCTCCTTGTGTAATCACAATATAATCATAGGCATGCAAACTCAATAATAAATGAGAGAATGAAGGCTCGCAAGCTCCAATAATAATAATAATAATCACATATACATACATTATTATGATCATAATGGCACAAAGATTGGGGGAAGGGGGGGAATTAGTGCTATAACAAATTTAATTAATTTTAAAAATTTAATTTATAAAGGGTTGTGTATAAGTAAATCAGTTTGAGAAAATGAAAGCTCACAGGCCCTAATAATAATAATAATAATCAAATATATACACATTATTATGATCATAATGACACTAAGATTGGCGGGGCGGGGGGGGGGGGTGGGTTGATTTAGTGTTATAGAAAATTTGATCGATTTAAAAAATTCAATCAATAAATCTATATCGAAAATACGATTAGCAAAAAGAACAAGGGTTGTGTGTAAGTAAATCCATATGCAACAATAAATCAACATGAGAAAAAATATAATCTGATTTATAGTGGTTCAATCGTACCATCCTATATCCGCTCTTGATTTCTCTTCCCTCAAAGTCATTGGCTTTCACTACTGATCTTTTTTCCAATAGGCAAAGATCTACTAGTTATAAGTGCCCTACAAGCCAATCATATGATTGACGACACTTGTGACACATTATAAAGTATTTTATATTATTATTGTTATCGATATTTTCTTATATTATATTAATTATTACATATATATTATTATGTACGTGATTCTATGCAATGGGAATCAGATCATGATGAGATCACGATGGAGGCAGTGGCCTCATAGCTGCTCATGTGTGTTGGGAAACCTCAGTAGGTGCATTACGTGCGCAGTGAAAATTAAAACAAAACTGGCTTTCCATGTAGATCAAATCATCATACAAAATATTGGAGTCACGAGAAAAACGTAAAAACCTATAAAACCATAATGTGTGAGAGATTGATTTTACCTAGGGAGATCGTATATCCCTGTATTCCATATCCGGATGGAGAAGATGAAAAAGGTCAAGCGTCCTCCTCTCTAACGGTATCCACACGATAGATCTCTACAGCGAAACTCCTCCAATCTGATCTCGCAACACTTGCACAGAGGGAGGGAGGAGAATAAGAGGTGGTGGCTAAAGCTGCAGCCTATCAACCATGAGTCTCCCCTTCTATTTATAAATAGTGACTAAAAACCCTAGGGCTCCTGCCTTAGTGGGCATTGGATCTCCATCTAATTACCCACTAACCTTGCATTATTGGATCTCTATCAATAATCTCCTTAGGCTTCTAATTGGGCCTTAATCAAGGAGCCCATCAGCATAGAGTCTCATCTAATGAGAATATGGGCTAATTGGATCTCCATCCAATCCTTTATTCACCGAAGCATGCACTATATGTATGTGACCCTCTAGGCCTGATACCGAGCTGACCGTGAGTCACTCCCATCAGAACTCCTTCTGATATAGTGAATTATTATCCCCATAATAATTCACTCAACTCATCACCTATGGATATACTAGACCACTACACCATAGTCCCCAGACCGTACATAGGGGATCAAATCCATCGGACCTGTTTGTCCACAGTTACTATGTATCTATAATCCCTCATCCAACTAATATCCCAGAGAGCGTATATTGGACATGGTACTACTGTCAGGCCACATACATAATCCATCATAGTCTCACTCTAATCGAATTCTCTCGGAGAACTCTTTCTCTCTCAATCCGAATGACCCTGGCCAGGGATTTGTCTGGGCAAGCACATATGGGATATTCCTCTCATGATATTGAGAGTGGATGATCCTCTATTGACACTCAATTGCCTTTGAAAGATTGGCTACCAATCCCGATAACCAATTGTACCAGATCTGAAACTTTCTAAATCTATAAGTCTAGTGTCAAAGAAAGGAGTACTCATACAAAGCATCCTTGATGTCTCAAGTCTAAGGACCAGATACACAACTGGGACTATAAAATCATTGTCTTATATTAGTTATCATTAATCCATAAGCGGATCAATCAGTGAACTCATTCTTTAATGAGCACCTGTATAATATCCTTAGTGTCTCCACATAAGTGGCTATGAGACTAGCCACCTCCATCATATGGAGGTATATAGTACACTAATTTATCCGGTTATCTCAATGTCCCTCTCGAGTAACCTATGATCGGTATTATTTAGGATCTATATTTAAAGGTGAATCGATCTCATTATCGTGATCTTATCATGATCCGATTCCCATTACACAGAACCAAGGTCATCATAATATATATGCAACAAATAATATAATATGAGAATATGCTAATATTAATCATAAACAAAAAGATTACGTAGTGTGTCACACGTGTCATCACTCACGTGATTGGCTTACAGGGCACCTATAACTAGCAATCTCCTAGTTGACCTAAAGCCAATCACCTATGTATCTGATCCCCATCAGACCCCTGTAACACTTAAATACAATCTGAGCCAATGGCATTGTCAGTGGATCTGCAATGTTATCTTCGGATGGAACTCGTTCCATTGCTATATCTTTATGGGCTATGATCTCTCTTATCAGATAGAACCTCCTTAGAACATGCTTAGACTTCTGATAAGACTTAGAACGATTGCCCCATTGTTGTCACAGTATATGAGAATTGGTTCCACGCTACTTGGTACGACTCCCAAATCTTTGATAAACTTCTTTATCCATACCCCTTCCTTTGCTGCTTCTGCTATAGCAATGTATTCCACCTCTGGTCGAGTCAGTAGTAGTATCTTGTTTTGAACTCTTCCAGCTTACTGCTCCTCCATTAATGGTGAAAATATACCATGAATTTAACTTGCTATCATTAATGTCAAACTGAAAACTCGAGTCCGTGTAGCCCTCAACCTGGAGGCTACCAATTCCATATATCAGTAAAAGATCCTTAGTCCTTCTCAAGTACTTAATGATACACTTTAATGCCTTCCAGTATTTTAAACCTAGATCTGCCTGATACTTGCTCGTGACACTCAGAGCATATGCTATATCAGGCCTAGTATATAGCATAATATATATGATAGACCCTATCGCGGAGGCATAAGGTATCTTATTCATGTCTGCCCTTTCTTCAAGAGTCTTTGAGGACATACTCTTAGAAAGTGATATTCTATGTCTCATCGGTATAAGACCTCTCTTGAAATTATTTATGCCAAAACTTTTGACAATGTAGTCTATGTACCTGGATTAGGACAAGTCAAGCATCCTCTTGGATCTATCTCTATAGATCTGGATCCCTAAAATATAGGATCCTTCCCCTAAATCTTTCATGGAGAAGTTGTTGGATAGCCAAGCCTTTATTGTGGAGAGTATTCCTACATCATTCCCAATGATTAGAATGTCATCCACATACAGTACCAAGAAGGTGATAGCACTTCCACTTAATTTCCTATACACACAAGGCTCATCTTCGTTCTTAACGAAGTCATAAGATTTGATTACCTCATCAAATCTTATGTTCCAACTTCGGAAAGCTTGCTTCAATCCATAAATGAATCTAGGCAACCTGCACACTTTATCTGAACTCCCTTTGGATACGAATCTCTCTAGCTGTATCATATACACCTCCTCCTCGAGGTTGCCATTGAGGAATGACATTTTGACATCCATCTGCCAGATCTCATAGTCATAGTGTGCTGCAATAACGAAAATAATTCTAATGGACTTAAGCATGACTACAGGTGAAAAGGTTGCATTATAGTCAACTCCTTGTCTTTGATAATATCCTTTAGCTACCAACTTTGCTTTATAGGTCTCTACCTTTCTAACCACTTCGATCTTCTTCTTGGAGATATATTTGTAGCCGATGGGTATAATACCCTCAAGTGCATCCACAAGGTTCAAACCTTATTAGAGTATATGGAATCCATCTCAGAATTCATGGCTTCTTGCCACATCCCGGAGTCTATACTCATAATAGCCTCCTCGTAGGTATGAGGATTAACATCCTAAGAGTCATCTCTACTGATATGTCCCACATATCTTTAAGGAGAGTGAGATACTCTACTATACCTATGTAAAATTGAAATTTATATGTTAGATACCTGAACAGACTCGAGCTCTGGAATGGTGCTTGAGCTAGGTTCTCCAACCTTGCTCAATTTTATCTCACTCCTACTGTTTCCACTAAGAATATGTTTCTTCTCAAGGAATATAGCTCTCTTAGCAATAAAGACCTTTCGGTCCGCATGATGATAAAATAATACCTATAAGTTTCCTTTGGGTATCCCATGAATATGCACCATTCTATCCTTGATTCTAACTTATCAGGGTTGTGTCTTCTAACGTGGGCAGGACAGCCCCAAATCTTAGCAATCTTAAGATCGAGCTTCTTTCCTTTCCATATCTCATATGGTGTAGACACTACCGACTTTGATGGAACTCTGTTCAGAAGGTAAGCTGCAGTCACTAGGGCATACCCCCAGAATGAGACGGATAGGTCAACGAAACTTATTATGGACTACACCATGTCTAACAGCATGTGATTCCTCCTTTCTGATACACCATTGAGCTGAGATGTATAAGGATGTGTCCATTGGGATAGAATCTCATTATACCTGAGGAAATGGGTGAACTCTATACTTAAGTACTGTCCTCCTCGATCTGATCGAAGAGTCTTAATACTCTTTCCAATTTGGTTCTTTACCTCATTCATATATTCCCTGAATTTCTCGAAGATCTCAAATTTGTACTTCATTAAGTACACATGTCCATACCTAAAGAAATCATCAGTGAATATAATAAAATATGAGTAACCACCTATAGCCTGAGTTGACATGGGACCACATACATCACTATGTATGAGTTCTAATAACTCAGTGGCTCTCTCTCCAATTCCACTAGAAGGAGAGTTGGTCATCTTCCTACGAAGGTAAGGTTCGCAAGTTGCATAGGTTTCATAGTCAAATGAATCTAAGTATCCATCTTTCAATAACTTTTGAATCCTTCCATCATGTATATGACCTAGCCTATAATGTCATAGGTATGTATTATTTACCTCATCTCTTTTCCTCTTAGACATATTTATATTCATGATATATAAAGAAGTGTCTAACACATATAAGTCATTTATAAAGGTCCCTCTAGTGATGATCTTATCATCCATAATTATTGAGCAACTATTATTCTCAAAAACTAATTTATATCCACTAATTGTCAAGTAAGAGATATAAATAATATTTTTGATAATAGAGGGAACAAAATAGCATGCATCTAATGCAATAATAGCTCCACCAGGTAGATGCAAGGTGACCTCTCCAACAGCTACTACAATAACTCTTACTTCATTACCCATCTTAAGGTCCATCTCACCTCTAGCCAGTCTCCTAGGTCTTGCTAGAATGTGTAACGAATTATAGATATGATAAACACTCTTGGTATCCAATACCCATGTGTTATCATAAATATCTGACAAGTAGAGACTGAGCATAAATATACCTGAATCTTCTCCAAGCTTATGTCTTGCTTTCTCTATAAGGTAGTCCTTATAGTTCCTCTTCCAATGCCCATCTTGGTCGTAGTGGAAGCACTGTCCTTTGTCCTTTGTTGGGTCTCTCTTAGCAACCTTTGCCTTACCTGGTCTTTCTTTGCCCTTGCCCTTCTTAAGTGTCTTGCTAGCCTTCCTTTTCTTTTTAGTCTCACCAATATAGAGAACTGGCTTCTCCTTCTTGATGGCACTCTTAGCTTCCCTCAACATATTAAGGAGCTCAAGGAGAATCACCTCAAACTTATTTATATTAAAGTTAATAATGAACTATGAAAAGGAATCTGGTAGGGACTGAAGTATAAGATCAACACATAGGTTATCATCTAGGACTATCTATATACTTCACAAAGCGAGTGATCTCATCCTCGCTTGTCCTTTCCTCCAGCGTGGCCATAATCATGTTAAGGACATATACAATTTTCTCTTTCGTGAGAACAATTCTCAAATTACGGAGCTTTTGGACTAATGAGGCGTTTGGCATCAAGTATGCTACACATGAGTTTTGTAAGGGATAAACAAGATATAGCATAAATTAAATAACATACAAATTTTATAGAAAATACTAATTAAGATATGGACTTCTATCTTATTATACTCCCACTATTTTCCTAGAGAATCATGCGACACCCTCGACACATGAGACGAAAATCTCCGGCAGACTCTAGTGGGGATCGAGATCTAATCAGTATCTTAGTGCAACCTCGAGGGACTCGACCTATTATACTAAGCCTAAAAGGTAGGCAACTCTTCCTAATCACAACTCCTTATAATTCTCATCATGTTCGGCCTCTAAGTCATCATGGTCTCGAGGGACTCAACCAACCATAATGTTCAGTTAATTCATCACTATCGTTACAAGATGAGTCTGATTCAGTGATATGCCCTTGTGGGACTCGACCAAGCATACCATATCCTCAGGTCACCGGTGACATCTCTATGTCATAGGCAAGATCTCGATCACGTAGATAGGTGAGTCTCGAGGGAATCGACCAACTCAACCTATGTCGTAATTTAATTTCTTCCTATAACGATAAAAGGCCACGTGGGTCAATCTTATTGCCTCACGCTTATCGACTTAATATTATCTTAGGAGGGGTTTTTGTATCAATCTCCTAATATATCGTGTCACACACATACATATTTAATATATATCTACATTGCATGTAAATATATATATATACATATATCTAGTAGGTGTATAACATATCACATATGTAAGCCACAACGGATGATCATGAGTCATCACCTAATATGATTACGCCCGAGCCAATAGGCCTAATCACTCACAATAGGATCTACATGTGCATTGACGCATCTCCATGCCCTGTGATTATTGATCTCGTCATCATCGGTTCCGTTGGATTGTCGCATCACCATGCATCATAATCTCTTATCACGATATCGTGGGTCCCGCTATAACCTCTACGCTCCCGCTGTGCCTCTCCATATAATTACGAATAATCACAAACATGCAGGCCCAACAATAAACGAGAAAAATGCAGGCTCTCAGGCCCCAATAATAATAATAATCACAGTTACACACATCACAACACTTGGCTTATGATCATCCATCCACATCATACATCACATCATATATAGGATTACTAGATATATAATAATTAATTAAACTATTTAATTAATTATTTCTTAGAAATCAGGACATGCTCAGAATTTCTAAAATTATCAAGGGTATTTTTATAATTCTGGATGAAAGAACAGTCCTCGAATTTCTAGAATTATTGAGGTCATTTTTGAAATTCTATACACAAGTAAAATCCTCGAAATTTTTAAAATTTAAAGGGGCAGGATCGTTCTTTTCTCAAAAGGATGCCCTAACCTCTGTTGCCCCATCTGTGCTGGCGTCATTGCTACTATTGCCCCTGTGTAGGCGGCGGCTACCCTTGCCCGCCGACAGCCACCCTACCTGGGGGCAACCCTTGGGGCCGACGCCACCACCCCTCGTATGGTGGTCGTGGACAACATGGCACCTGCGATCCCTTTGCGCGTGGCGCCACGTGGGGTTGCCCTACTACCGATCGCAACCGGCCCGCAGCGCCGCCCCCCCGCGCTCGACCTCCTTCCGGCCGCCCCGTAGCCAACTGCCTCTTTGCAGGGGGCCTTGGCTGTTGCCTGGCCACGGGTGGCCGGCCCTGCATCGGGATTGGTCATGGCTGGCCGCCCATCCTCGCTGCCTTCGCTGTGAAAATGCAGTAATAATACGTAGAACGATTCTACGTGATTTAATCTCATCACACGCAGTTTAAAACCAATCTTTCGCACGAAAACCTTGGCTCTGATACCACTGTTGGGAAACCTCAGCAGGTGTATCACATGCGTAGCGAAAATCAAAACAAAACTAGTTTCTCATGCAAATCAAATCATCATGCAAAATATTGGAGTCGCGAGAAAAATGTAAAAACCAATAAAATCGTGATGTATGAGAGATTGATTTTACTTAGGGAGATCATATATCCATATATTCCAGATCCGGATAGAGAAGATGAAGGCGATCAAGCATCCTCCTCTCTAGCGGTATCCACACGATAGATCTCTACAACAAAACTCCTCCAATTTGATCTCACAACTCTTTCACAGAGGGAGGGAGGAGAATAGGAGGTGGTGGCTAAAGCTGCAGCCTATCAATCATAAGTCGCCCCTCCTATTTATTGAGAGCCACCAAAACTCTAGGGCTCCTACCTTAGTGGGTATTGGATCTCTATCCAATTACCCACTAACCTTGCATTATTGGATCTCTATGTAAAAATCTCCTTAGGCCTTTAATTGGGCCTTAAGCAAGGAGCACATCAGCATAACGTCTCATCTAATGAGAATATGGGTTAATTGGATCTCCATCCAATCTTCTATTTGCTGAAGCATCCACCATATGTGTATGACCTTCTAGGCCTGATACCGAGCTGGCCATGAGTCACTCCCATCAGATCTCCTTCTGATATAGTGAATTATTATCCCCATAATAATTCACTCGACTCATCAACTATAAACATACTAGGCCACTACACCATAGTCCCCAGACGGTACATAGGGGATCAAATCCATCAGACCTGTCTATCCACAGTTACCATATATCTATAATGTTTCATCCAACTAATATTCCAGAGATCGTATATTGGATATGGTACTATCATGCCATATACAAAATCTGTCAAAGCCTCGCTCTAATCGAATTCTCTCGAAGAACTCTTTCTATCTCAATCCAAATGACCCTGGCCAGGGATTTGTTTGAGTAAGCATATATGAGATATTCCTCTCATGATACTGAGAATGTATGATCTTCTATTGACACTCAATTGTCTTCGTAAGGTTGGCTACTAATACCGATAACCAGTTGTGCCAGATCTAAAACTTTCCAAACTTATAAGTCTGACATCAAAGAAAAGAGTACTCATACAAGGCATCATTGGTGTCTCAAGTCTAAGGACCATATACACAATTGGGACTATGGAATCACTGTCTGATATTATGTATCATTAACCATACAGCATTCCATAAGCGGATCAATCAATGAACTCATTCTCCAATGAGCACCTATACTATATACTTAGTGTCTCCACACAAGTGGCTATAAGACCAGCCACCTCCATCATATGGAGCTATATAGTACACCGATTTGTCTGGTTATCTCAATGTCCCTCTTGAATAACCTATGATTGGGGTTATTTAGGATATGTGTTTAAAGATGAATCGATCTCATTATCGTGATCTCATCACGATCCGATTCTCATTGCACAGAACTAAGGACATCACAATATATATACAACAAATAATATAATGTGAGAATATGTCAATATTAATTATAAGTAAAAAAGATTACGTAGTATGTCACACGTGCCATCACTCATGTGATTAGCTTGCAGGCCACCTATAACTAGCAATGTGGGGACACTAAGGGACCCGTATAGTTGCTCATTGGAGAATGAGTTTACTGATTAATCCTCTTATGGAATGCTAGATGGTTAATGATACTTGATGCCAGATAGTGATTTTGTAGTCCCAATTGTGTCTGGTTCTTAGACTTGAGGCACCAAGAATGTCTAATAAAACTTCACATAATTCTATCGCTAAATTGATCACTGAAAGGGATCGACCTCCTTGGAACACTATAGGGGTTCATCCCTCCTAGGTAGTGAGCCACAAAGGATGAATAAAAGAGGTCTATTGCTTGATGAAAAAGGGGGGTGACTACATACTTTATATAGGACTCCAAAACCCTAACCCTAAAGAGACTCATCCTTTGGTAAAATTTCTTTTCACCCCCAACCCTAGTCGACTTGCCTAATAAGAAGGCGGCGGCTAGAAGGCTAATTCCTCCAAGACTCCTCTCTGAAACCCTAGCTGACCTGCCCAATAAGGTGGGTGATAGCTAGGAGATTCTGATGCCTCAAAGACTCCTTCCCTAAACCCTAGCCGACCTACCTTATAAGATAGGAAGTGGCTAGGTGGGTTTTTATTATAATCCCTTGGGGTTTTATTCATTGCTACTTGGTTGAATAGGACCCGACCCTACTAGGGTCCTATCAAACCTACCCTCTTTAGATCAACCTTGTCCTTAAGGCTGGGGCTCCATAAACTCCAGGAACTTGGTCTTCAAGTCTTCATATGATTCCCACGTGGCATCTTCGACTAGTAAATTACTCTAATGTACTAGCATTTCAGTAGAAGGACATCAGCGGTACATCATGATTTTACGATTGAGTATCGCCTATGGCTGGACTTGGATATCTCCATCAACATTAGTGTTCGACTATTGGCTTTGGGCTAATTCATTTTCTCGCAGCTTGAATTTTAGGCAAGACACATAAAAGACATGATAGATCTTAGCATTAGCAGGTAAGTCTAATCTATACGCCATAGCTCCAATACGTTGTGTGATCTGATAAGGCCCGTAAAGGTGAAGAGATAATTTCATAGACACTTGTGTGTTGATTGAAGTTTGCTTATATAGCTAGAGGTGAAGAAAGACCCAATCTCCCACAGAGAACTTCCTTTCGCTTTGATGTGTGTTAGCTTGCTACTTTATCCTAGCTTAGGTGATTGAGAGGTTATTCTTCAATAGTTGTAAGATTTTATCCCTGTCAATTAACTCTCGATCGACCTGATCTACTTTGGCTAAGCAAATTATATATTTTGGGATTACAGGGGGTGGTCGATAATACACCGCTTCATATGGGATACATTTAGTAGAAGAGTAATAGCCTGCATTATCCCACCACTCGACCTAAGTTAGCAATTTCGTCCATTCCTTTGGCCGGTCAATGGTGAAACATCTGAGGTATGTCTCCAAGCATCTATTCACCACTTCAGACTGAGCTCATCTTTAATTTGGTGCCCTACAACTGAAAGAGCTCGGTCCAAAATTTATTGGTGAAGACCCTGTCACGATCGCTCATAATAGATCTAGGCATCCCATATAATTTAACAAAATTGTCCATAAAAATCATAGCGATATTAGTGGCAGTATAAGGGTTGCGGAGGTGCAAAAATAGGTATATTTAGTGAGACAATCGATCATAATGAGGATGGTACTTTTTTCTTGGGATATGTTGGGAAACCAAGCGGAAGCATCACATACCCAGTGGAAGATCAAAATAAAACAAGTTTTCCACGCAGATCAAATTATCGTGCAAAAGATTAGGTCACAAGAAAGCCGTAATAATAAAAAAAATTACATTATATGAGATATTATTTTACCTAGGGAGATCATATATCCCAATATTCTAGATCTGGATGAAGAAGATGAAAGAAGTCAAGAGTCTTCCTATCTAGTGGTATCCACACGATGGCTCTCTACAGTGAAACTCTTCTAATCAAATCTCACAACTCTTGCACAAAGGAAGAGAGGAGAATAGGAGAGGGTGGCTAAAGCTATAGCCTATTAACCATAAGCCTCCTTCCTATTTATAGAGAGCCACCAAAACCCCTAGGGTTCCTGCTTTAGTGGGTATTGGATCTCCATCCAATTATCCACTAACTTTGTATTATTGGATCTCTATACAATAATCTTTTTTGGCCTTTAATTGGGCCTTATGCAAGGAGCCCATTAGTGTAGGGTCTCATTTAATAAGAATAGGGGTTAATTGGATCTTCATTCAATTCTCTATTCGCTGAAGCATCCACCATGTGTATGACCCTCTAGGTCCGATATCGAGCTGGCTGTAAGTCACTCCCATCAGAACTCCTTCTGATATAGTGAACTATTATCCCCATAATAATTTACTTTACTCATTGACTATGGATGTACTAGGCCACTACGCCATAATCCTCATACGGTATAGGGGGATCGAATCCATCAAACCTATCTGTCCATATTTATCATGTATCTATAATCCCTCAGCCAATTAATATCTCATAAACCATATATTAGAGATGATACTATCAGGTCATATATGGAATCTATCTGAATCTCGCTCTGATCGGATTATCCTAGAGAACTCCTTTTCTCTCAATCCGAATGACCCTGGCCAAGGATTTATTTGAGTAAGCATATATGGGATATTCCTCTCGTGATACCAAGAGTGGATGATCCTTTATTGACACTCAATTGTCTTTGTAAGATTAGCTACCTCATAGGCGGGCAAGCATGCCTATAGGTGGTGCCTCTATGGGCATCACCCCTCTACAAGCTAGTCGTTGGTAAGCACCGTCCCTTGTAGGCTGGCCACGAGCGAGTGTCGCTTCTTGTGGGCTCGCTGCGGGCGACTGCCCTTGCTAGTAGCCCTAGCCATTGGTGGCCGCCCCTGTAGGGGCCTAGCCTTGGCTCGTCGCCCCTACAAAGGACTTCGGCCATGGCCGGCCACCCCTTTCCTCGCTACCTTTACTACGAAAATACAGTAAGAACACGTAAACAGTTCTACGCGATCCAATCTCATCACACAGTTTAAAAACAATCTATCACATAAAAACTTTGGCTCTAATACCACTATTGGGAAACTAAGTGGGAGCATCACATGTGTAGTGAAAGATAAAAATAAAACAAGTTTCCCACGCAACTCAAATCGTTATGCAAAAGATTGAGTCATGAGAAAGCCACAACAATCGAAAAAATTGCATCAAGTGAGAGATTGGTTTACCTAGGGAGATCATATATATCCTTGTGTTCCAGCTCCGGATGGAGAGGATGAAGGAAGTTAAGCGACTTCCTCTCTAGCGATATCCACATGATGGATCTCTATAATGAAACTCCTCCAATCAGATCTCACAACTCTTGCGCAGAGGAAGGGAGGAGAATAGGAGGGGGTGGCCAAAATTGTAGCCTATCAAACATAAACCTCCCTCCTATTTATAGAGAGCCACCAAAAACCCTAGGGTTCCTACCTTAGGAGGTATTGGATCTCCATCTAACTATCTACTAATCTTGCATTGTTGGATCTCTATCCAATAATCTCCTTTGGCCTCTAATTGGGCCCCATATAAGGAGCCCATTAGTGTAAGGTCTCATCTAATGAGAATAGGGGCTAATTAGATCTCCATACAATCCTCTATTCATTGAAGCATCCACCATATGTGTGTGATCCTCTAGGCCCGATTCCGAGCTGGTCATGAGTCGCTCCAATCAGAACTCCTTCTGATATGGTGAATTATTATCCTCGTAATAATTCATTCAACACATCGACTATAGACGTACTAGGCCACTACACCATAATCCTCATACGGTATAACGGGATCGAATCCAACTGATATGTCTGTCTATAGTTATTGTGTATCTATAATCCCTGTCCAACTAATATCCCAGAGACCGTATATTGGAGATGGTACTGTCAGGTCACATACGAAATCTGTTTGAGTTTCGCTCTAATCAGACTCCTGGAGAACTCCTCTCTCAATCCGAATGACCATGGCTAGGGATTTGTCTGAGCAAGCACATATAGGATATTCCTTTCATATTACTGAGAGTGGTTGATCCTTTATTGATACTCAATTATCTTCATAGAGTTGGCTATCAATCTCGCTAACCGATTGTGCCATATCTAAAACTTTTCAAACCTATTCCGACATCAAAGGAAGGAGTACTCAAATAATGCATCCTTGGTGTCTTAAGTCTAAGGACTAGATATATAACTTGGACTATGGAATCATTGTCTAATATTAGGTATCATTAACTATATAATATTTCATAAGTGGATCAATTAGTGAACTTATTCTCCAATGAGCACTTGTACTATATCCTTAGTGTCTCCACACAAGTGGTTATGAGACCAATTGCCTCCATCAGAAGGACTAGTATATAGTACACTGATCTTTAGAGTTATCTCGATGTCCCTCGCGAGTAACCTATGACCATGATTATTTAGGATCTATGTTTAAAAGTTAATCGAATCATGATCTCATCACAATCTGATTCCCATTACATAGAACCAAGGACATCATAATATATATATACAATAGATAATATAATATAATAATATTTCAGTAATAATCATAAGTAAAAAGATCACCTACCGTGTCACACGTGCTATCACTCACGTGATTGGCTTATAAGGTACCTATAACCAACAATCTCTCACTTGACCAAAAGCCAATCACCTATGTATCTAATCCTCATCAAACCCCTGTGACACTCAAATATAATTTGAGTAAGTGATTTTGTCAGTGGATCTGCAATGTTATCTTCAGATGGAACTATTTTCATTGCTATATCTTTATGGGCTATGATCCCTCTAATTAAGTGGAATCCCTTCAGAATAATTTTGATGAGACCTGAGTTCCCTTGTTAGAGCTCTTGCCTTGTCACTATCGTAGTATATGGGAATCAGCTCCACGCTGCTTGGTACAACATCCCAAATCCCTGATGAACTTCTTTATCCACACCCCTTCTTTTGCTGCTTTTGTTACAATAATGTATTCTGCCTATGTGGTTGAGTCAGTAGTAGTATCTTGCTTGAAACTCTTCTAATTTATTGCTCCTTCAATCAGGGTGAAAATATACCTTAAGTTTGACTTGTTATCATAGATGTTGGACTAAAAACTCGAGTCTGTGTAGCCCTTAACCTCGAGGCTACCTCCTCTATATACTAATAAAAAATCCTTAGTCCTTTTCAAGTACTAAAGGATATACTTTACTTTCTTTAGTCTTATAAACCTAGATCTGCCTGATACCTGCTCGTGACACTCGAAGCATATGCTATATTAGGCCTAGTATATAGCATAGCATACATGATAGATCCTATCACTAAGGCATAGGGTATCCTATCATATCTACCCTTTCTTCAGGAGTCTTGAGTGATATACTCCTAGAAAGTGATATTTCATATCTCATCGGTATGGGACCTCTCTTGAAATTCTCCATACCAAACCTTTTGATAATAGAGTATATATACCTAGACTAAGACATGCCAAGCATCCTCTTTAATCTATCCCTATAGATCTGGATCCCTAAAATGTAGGATGTTTCCCCTAAGTCTTTCATGGATAAGCTTCTAGATAGCTAAGCCTTTACTATGGAGAGTATTCCTACATCATTCCCAATAATTAGGATATTATCCGCATATAGAATCAATAAGGTGATCGCACTCCCACTTTCTTTCCTATACACACAAGGCTCATCTTCATTCTTAATGAAGTCATAAGATCTGATTGCCTTATCAAATCTTATGTTTCAACTTCAGGAAGCTTTCTTCAATCCATAAATGGATATAAGTAACTTACACACTTTATGATGGGAAACCTCAGTGGGTGCATCACAAGCACAGTGGAAATTAAAACAAAAATCGGTTGCCCATGCAGATCAAATCACCATACAAAAGATTGGGGTTGCGAGAAAAATGTAGAAATCGATAAAACTGTGATATGGGAGAGATTGATTTTACCTAATGAGATCATATATTCCTATATTCAAGATCCGGATAGAGAAGATGAAGGAGGTAAAGCATCCTCATCTCTAGCGATATCCACACGATGGATCTCTGCAGCGAAACTCCTCCAATCTGATCTTGCAACTCTTGCTCAGAGGGAGGGAGGAGAATAGGAGGTGGTGGCTAAAGCTGCAGCCTATCAACTATAAGTCTCCCCTCCTATTTATAGAGAGCCACCAAAAACCCTAGGGCTCCTGCCTTAGTGGGTGTTGGATCTCCATCCAATAACCCACTAAACTTGTATTATTAGATCTCTATCCAATAATCTCCTTAGGCCTCTAATTGGGCCTTAAGCAAGGAGCCCATCAACATAGGGTCTTATTTAATAAGAATAGAGGCTAATTAGATCTTCATCCAATCCTCTATTCGCTGAAACATCCACTATATGTGTGTGACCCTCTAGGTCCGATACCAAGCTAGCAGTGAGTCACTGCCATCATAACTCCTTTTGATATAGTGAATTATTATCCTCATAATAATTCACTCGACTCATTAACTATGGACGTACTAGGCCACTATGCCATAGTCCCCAGATGGTACAGGAGGATCGAATCTATCGGATCTGTCTGTCCACAGTTACCATGTATCTATAATCCCTCATCCAAATAATATTTCAGAGATCGTATATTGGACATGGTACTGTTAGGTCACATATGGAATCAGTTTGTCTTACTCTATTCGGATTCTACCGGAGAACTCCTTCTCTCTCAATCCGAATGACCCTGACTAAGGATTTGTGTGAGCAAGCATATATGAGATATTCCTCTCGTGATACCGAAAGTGGATGATCCTCTATTGGTACTCAATTGCCTTCGTAAGGTTGGCTACCAATCCCGATAACCAATTGTACGAGATCTGAAACTTTCCAAACCTGTAAGTCTGGTGTCAAAGAAAGGAGTATTCATACAAGGTATCCTTCATGTCTCAAGTCTAAGGACCAGATATACAACTAGGATTATGGAATCGGTGTCGGACATTAGGTAGCAGTAACTATACAACATTCTATAAGCGGATCAATCAGTGAACTCATTCTCTAATGAGCACCTGTACTATACCCTTAGTGTCTCCATATAAGTGGCTATGAGACCAGCCGCCTCCATCATATGGATGGGTATATAGTACACCAACATATTCGGTTATCTCAATATCCCTTTTGATTAACATATGATCGGGATTATTTAGGATCTGTGTTTAAAGGTGAATCGATCTCATTATCGTGATCTCATCACGGTCCGATTCGCATTGCACAGAACCAAGGATATCACAATATATATGTAATAAATAATATAATATGTGAATATACTAATATTAATCTTAAGTAAAAAATATTATAAAGTGTGTCACATGTGCCATCACTCACGTGATTGACTTATAGGGCATTTGTAACTAGGAATCTCCCACTTAACTAAAACCCAATCACCTATGTATCTAATCCTCATCAGACCCCTATGACGCTCAAATATAATCTAAGCCAACGGCTTCGTCAGTGAATCTGTAATGTTATCTTCGGATAAAACTCATTTCATTACTATATCTTTTCAGATCATGATCACTCTAATCAGATGGAACCTCCTCAGAACAATTCTGATGAGACTTGGATTCCCTTGCAAGAGTTATTGCCCTGTTGCTGTTATATGAGATTTAACTCCATGCTGCTTGGTATGATTCCCAAATCATTGATGAATTTCTTCATCCACACCCCTTTCTTTCCTACTTCTGCTGGAGTAATGTATTCTGCCTATATGGTCGAGTCAGCAGTAGTTTTGCTTACAACTCTTCTAGCTTACTGCTCCTCCATTCTTGGTAAAAATATACCCTGAATTTGATTTGCTATTATCAATGTCAAATTGAAAACTTGAGTCTGTGTAGCCCTCAACTTGGAGGTTACCTCCTCTATATACTAGTAAAAGATCCTTAGTCCTTCTCAAGTACTTAAGGATACACTTTACTGCCTTCTAGTGTTCTAAACCTGGATCTACCTAATACCTACTCGTGAAACTCAGAGCATGTGCTATATCAAGCCTAGTATATAGCATCACATACATGATAGACCCTACCGCTGAGGCATAAAGTATCTTATCCATGTCTACCCTTTCTTCAGGAGTCTTTGGGGACATACTCCTAGAAAGTGATATTTCATATCTCATCGGTATGAGACTTCTCTTAGAATTTTTCATACCAAACCTTTTGACAATAGAATCTATGTACCTAGATTGGGACAAGCCAAGCATCCTTTTGGATCTATCTCTATAAATCCGGATCCCTAAAACATAGGATGCTTCCCCTAAGTCTTTCATAGAGAGGTTTCTAGATATACAAGCCTTTATTGTGAAGAACATTCCTACATTATTTCCAATGATTAGGATGTCATCCACATACAGCACCAAGAAGGTGATAGCCCTTCCACTTACCTTCCTATATACATAAGACTCATCTTCGTTCTTAACGAAGTTTAAGATCTGATCACCTCATCAAATCTTATGTTCCAACTTTATGAAGCTTGCTTCAATCCATAAATGGATCTAAGCAACCTACATAATTTATCTGGACTCTATTTAGATACGAATCTCTTTGGTTGTATCATATACACCTCTTCCTCGAGTTTGCCATTGAGGAATACCGTTTTAACATCCATCTACTAGATCTCATAGTCATAGTGTGCTAAAATGGCCAAAATAATTCTAATGGACTTAAGCATGGCTACAGGTGAAAAGGTTTCGTCATAGTCAACTCCTTGTCTTTGATGATATCCTTTAGCTACCAACCTTGCTTTATAGGTCTCACCTTTCCATTCACTCCGATCTTCTTCTTGAACATCCATTTGTAGCCGATGGGTACAATACCCTCGGGTGCATCCACAAGGTTCCAAACCTTGTTAGAGTACATGGAATCCATATGAGAATTCATGGCTTCTTGCCACTTCCCGTAGTCTATACTCATAATAGCCTCCTCATTGGTCTGAGGATCAACATCCTGAAAGTCATCTCCACTTATATGTCCCACATATCTTTTAGGAGGGTGAGATACTCTATTAGACCTATGTAAAGATGGAACTTGTGTCTTAGGTACCTGAATAGATGCGAGATCTAGAATGGTGCTTGAGCTAGGTTCTCCAACCTCGCCCAATTCTATCTCACTCCTATTTCCACCAAGAATGTGTTCCTTCTCAAGGAACACAGCTCTCTTGGCAACAAAGACCTTTCGATCCTCATGGTGATAGAAATAATGCTCATAAGTTTCTTTTGGGTATCCCACAAATGTGCACCATTCTGTCCTTGATTCCAACTTATCAGGGTTGTGTCTTCTAACATGGGTAGGATAGCCCCAAATCTTAAGAATCTTAAGATCAAGCTTCTTTCCTTTCCATATCTCATATGGTGTAGACACTATCAACTTTGATGGAACTCTGTTCAGAAGATAAGTTGCAGTCTCTAGGGGGTACCCCAAGAATGAAACGGGTAAGTCAGCAAAACTTATAATGGACCGCACCATGTCTAACGACGTGCGATTACTCCTTTCTGATACACCATTGAGCTAAGATGTATAAGGAGGTGTCCACTATGATAGAATCTCATTGTCCTTGAGGAAATGGGTGAACTATGTACTTAAGTACTCTCCTCCTCGATCTGATCGAAGAGTCTTAATACTCTTTCTAATTTGGTTCTCTACCTCATTCTTATATTCTCTGAATTTCTTGAAGGCCTCAGATTTATACTTCATTAAGTACACGTGTCTATACCTAGAGAAATCATCAGTGAATATAATGAAGTATGAGTAACCACCTATATCCTGAGTCGATATGGGACCACGTACATCACTATGTATGAGTTCCAATAACTCGGTGGCTCTCTCTCCAATTCCACTAAAAGGAGAGTTGGTTATCTTCCCATGAAGGTAAGGTTCACAAGTTGCATATGTCTCATAGTCAAATGGATCTAAGTATCCATCTTTCAGCAACTTTTGAATCTTTCCCTCATGTATATGACCTAGCCTACAATGCCATAAGTCTGTCACGGGCTTAGCTAAAGTTTGCCTAAGCCGTGTGGCACCCTCGCGGCACTCCCGAAGACTTAGCTGAAATTGCCTAAGTCGTAGAGCAACCTTGCTCACTATTCCAGACTTAGTTGGGATTGCCTAAGTCATGAAACGCCCAACGCATTCCCTGTCCCGTAGGACCTACAAAGAAGAAGTTGATTAATTCAGAAGCGAGCGACGGACACGTCCCGACGTCTCGCAAAGCGGAAAGCTGTACAAGCAATTTATCGAACACCTTGAGTGCAGCAAAGAAAAGAGAGAAAGAGAGCGAAACAGGACTTTGGAGGGTTGTAGGAACGGTCGCAAGTCCACAAACGATGGTTCCCAAGGTATCGGACGCAAGACAAGTTCAATTGCTGATGAATGCCTATGCCCGACATATACCCGGAACCCCATCCAGCCCGGTGCCACCCGGGGGGTTCCAAGGTGCTGAAATGGCTGACATTTCGCACCGCTCAGAAAGGTTGCCGCGGCACATGAAAAAGACCCAAAAACAGGGCTATTTTGGGCTGTTTTGGCTCCGCGCAGTGAGCGATCGTTCTGCAGCCTTCTACACTACTTTCGCTCACATTTCTTAGGTAAAAACTAGTAAACTCAAGGCAAAACAAGTTGCTAAACATATGTACAAGCAAGAAAAAAGTGACGAACGGTTCAAGGAGCAAAGGCATTACGGTTGAGTGACGACTGTTCGTGACATTCTCCCCCACTTAAACTATCGACGCCCTCGTCGACGCTTGTTGGTAGGCTTTGATGCGAGCTTCTTCATGTCGTAGGGCATCTTCTGGCTCCCAACTGGCTTCTGTTTGAGGAAGCTTTTGCCACTTCACCAAGTACTCTATTTGCTGCGCTCCATTGGGTAGCTTTATTCTACGATCCGCTAGAATAGTTTCAACTCGCTTCTCGTAAGAGGCTCTGGTGGGGGGTAGTCGAGTTGGAACATTTCGGGAATCATCTCGCGGATCTGAGTGGTAGGCTTTCAAGTTGCTCGCATGGAAGACATTGTGAATTCTGAACCATGCTGGCAGTTGCAACTTGTATGAGACATTGCCTACCCTGCTGATGATTGGGAAAGGCCCTTCATACTTGCGTACCAATCCTTTGTGCACTTTGTGTCTAAAGAATTGGAGTGATGCTGGTTGGAGCTTCACCAACACCATGTCACCAACTTTAAATTCTTGTGGTCGCCTTCCCAAGTCTGCCCACTTCTTCATCTTTTGGCCGCCTTCTCCAAGTAAGCCCGCGCAATATCTGCATTACAATGCCATTCCCTTGCGAAGTGATAGGCTGATGGGCTACTCCCTGTATAACCAATAACCAGGGTATGAGGAGTTGATGGTTGTTGTCCCGTAATAATCTCAAATGGGCTCTTGTTGGATGCAGAGCTCCGCTGCAAGTTATAGGAGAACTGGGCTATGTCCAACAGCTTCACCCAATCTCGTTGGTTGGCACTCACGTAGTGCCGAAGATATTGCTCCAAGAGCGAGTTAATTCTCTCTGTTTGGCCATCCGTCTGAGGGTGGAGGCTTGTGAAGAAGTATAATTTAGATCCCAACAACTTGAACAACTCAGTCCAGAATCGTCCCAAGAACCGAGAATCCCGATCACTAATGATGTTGTGTGGGACTCCCCACATTCTTCATCATCGACTTAGCCGCCTCCTCCGCTGAACAATGTAGGGGTGCAGCAATGAATGTTGCATACTTCGAAAATTGGTCAACTACCACGAGTATCGATCCAAGTCCCCCTACTGTGGGCAAGCTTGATATGAAGTCCAAAGGAATGCTCTCCCATGGCCTTTCTGGTACGGACAGCGGTTCCAAAAGTCCCACTGGCTTCTGCTGCTCTATCTTGTCCTGTTGACAAGTAAGGCATGTTCGAATATATTCCTCCACATCTGTCCCCATCTTCAGCCAATAGAAGGCCCTCTCCACGAGAGTCATTGTTCGGTGGATACCCGGATGTCCAGCCCAAAGGGAATCGTGACACTCTTTCAAGAGTTCACGCCTCAAGTTATCTGCTCGTGGGACATAAACTCTGTTCCCCTTGGTGTAGATGAGTCCCTCCTGGACCCAAAATCGTCGTGCCTTGCCCTCTTTAATGAGTTGAATCAGAGCCACTGCTTGAGGATCTCGATGCAGTCCAACCCGATCACGGAAAGAAAGTTGGAGCGCAAATGACTTGCTTGGCCTCCGCCCTCCAACTGTATAGCATTCACTAGCTCCACTTTCCGACTCAATGCATCGGCCACGACATTTGCTTTTCCGGGTTTGTACTCCATCACCATGTCGAACTTAGCCAAGAAGTCCTGCCATCGTGCTTGCTTTGGGGAGAGTTTCTTTTGAGTTTGAAAGTAACTCAATGCGACATTGTCGGTCCTTAGCACAAATGGTGCTCCCAGAAGGTAGTGTCGCCACACTCGTAGACGGTGGACCACCGTCATCTCCTTCTCATGTAGGGATATCGCTCGGTCTCGTTGAGCTTGCGACTCTCGTAGGCCACTGGATGACCCTCCTGCATAAGAACTCCTCCAATAACAAAGTCAGAAGCATCGGTATGGACTTCAAAAGACTTTCCATAGTCCGGCAATCTTAGTACAGGTTCTTCTAACACAGCAGTCTTCAGGTCTTGAAATGCCGCCTCACATTTGTCCGACCATCTCCGGGATCGCTCCTTTTTAGCAACTCCGTCGGCTGAATATCCAGCTATGAAGCGCCGATAATAGTTGACAAACCCAAGGAAGGATCTCAACTCTGGCACCTTCTTTGGTGTTCGCCAGTCCACCACAGCTTGCACCTTAGCCTTGTCCATTTGAATGGACTCATTCCCAATTTGATGCCCCAAGAATAAAATCTCTGTTTGGACGAAGTAGCACTTTTCCCTCTTCACGAATAAGGTGTTCTCCCTGAGAACTTTGAAAATTGTTCGGAGGTGTCTAACATGCTCCTCAAGTGTTTGGCTATAGACGACGATGTTGTCTAAGTAGACGACCACAAACTTATCCAGATATTCTTTGAACAGCTGATTCATGAGAGTGCAAAATGTGGCCGGAGCGTTGGTTAAGCTGAAAGGCATCACCAAGAACTCGAATGCTCCATACCTAGTCACACACGTAGTCTTCGCCTCATCACCTTCTGCGATGCGCACCTGCCAATACCCTGACCGAAGGTCGAGTTTGGAGTACTTTGCCTTGCCCAATTGATCGAACAAGTCCGCGATGAGTGGGATAGGGTACTTGTTCTTCACCGTCATCTTGTTGAGGGCTCAATAATCAATGCATAATCGGAGGCTCCCATCTTGTTTCTTCTGAAGGAAGACTGGAGCTCCGAAAGGTGCTTTGGAACTACGGATGAGACCACCGCTTAGCAGTTCATCTAACTGCTTCCTCAGTTCTGCCAACTCTGGAGGGACCATGCGGTATGGTGGTCTCGCTGGAGGCTTAACTCCCGGCTCCAGCTCAATCTGATAATCCACGCCTCTGCGTGGTGGTAGAGTTCTCAGCAACTCTGTTGGCATCACATCTGAGAACTCCTTCAGGATGTTCGCCACAATGGCAGGTTCCTGAATGGCCTCCCCGTCAAGTGTCTCTAGCTTCATAGTAGCTAAAAAGGTTAATTCACCTTTTCGCACCCCTTTCTTCAATTGTAAAGCCGATATTTGTTGTAGGTCCTTGGTTCCTACTCGAGAAACTGGAACCATGCAGGGATTATCGCCTCCCATTAGACACAAGAAGTTCAGGAACGGTATTGGCACCAACTTTGCTGCGTGCATAAACTCCATTCCGAGAATCACTTGGAAGTAGTCCAATGGCACCGCCATCAAGTCTGTGCTCCCGTTCCATGTCCCGATCTTGATGGGGACCCCCTTTGCTTGTCCGGAGATCCACTTGGCCTCCGAGTTCACCGCCTTCATATGACTTGGGCTCTTCTCCAAGATTCGTCCCAGTCGCTTAGCTTCGCGATCGGCAATAAAATTGTGGGTCACGCCCGTGTCCACCATTGCACGGGTTGTTCGGCCATTGAGCTTGATGTCCAGATACATCAACTCGCTGCTTCTTGCCTTCGGTGGCTTCACCTTTGTATTCTCCCCCACTTGACCCTGCAATTCATTCAACAAACGCATTGCTCCCATCCTGGGTCCTTGCGACACCTCACTGTCGCTACTGGAGTCAGAACTACTCGCACTAAGGGCGATTGCTTTGCCCTTGTCTGACTTACGGGGTAGAATCGATGTCGTCAAAGCATTGAGTGCCTGTTTTTGGGGGCACTCCCTCACCATGTGCAGTCCTCCACACAAGAAGCATCCAGTAGGCTTTGGGACTCTACCTCTTGAGCCTGGTCCCTTGTGGAAATTCTTCTTCTTTTGCTCGCCCCCAGACTCCTTCGCTCGAGAGTATTTAGATGGGCGATTTCCCGAAGATTGTTTCTTCTTTCTCAAATCCTCCGAAGAAACAAAGTCAGTTAGCCTTTCCGTGGCTGCAATTCCCCCGACTACATCAGTGACATTCCTTCGAATGTAGTTCTTGTTGTGCCCATGGCTTTAAGCCATCGAGGAAGCTGAATAGTTTGTCTTTCTCAGACATGTCCCGTATATCCAGCATTAGTGCTAAAAATTGTTTCACATAGTCTCGGATTGTCGTACTTTGGTAGAGTTGTCTCAGTTTCCTTCTTGCGACAAACTTTGTGTTCTCTGGTAAGAACTGAGTTCTCAACTCTCGCTTCAAGTCTCCCCATGTATCCACTTGACATCGGCCTTGTTGGATCTCTTCCCAACGGGTTCTCCACCAAAGTTTTGCATCCCCATTCAGATACATTGTTGCTATAGCAACTTTGGTTTCTTCAGAATCAAGCCTTGTAGTACGGATATACTGTTCCATGTCGAACAAGAAATTTTCAAGCTCTTTGGCATCTCTAGCACCTCCGTAGCACTGCGGCTCTGGTGCCCTGAAGTTTTGTGGTGGCGCAACGCGGGTGTTGTTCCCTCCCGCATCAAGAGTCCTTGTTAACACCATCACCTTAGCCGTGAGTTCCGCCACAACTTCATATAGGTGTCATACGGAATCTTTGGTGTCCTCTATCAGTTGATCCATCATAGATTCAACTTTCTCGATCCGAGATTCAGCTTCTTCTAGCGAGCTCTCTACCCTAAGTAGCCCTCGCTGGCCTTGCTAGAGTTCCTCCACGCTCGCTTCAAGAACATCAAGGCGGGTCTCCGCCGCTATAATTCTCTCCTTGTGACCCTTTTTCCCGGTTGGCGCTCCAGATGGTGCCTCCTCCCCTCATGGAGAATACCCAACTTCACGCTCATCTTATTCACTATAGAGCTCCTCATGAGTGACTCCCATAGTTTGCGAGCGAGTTTGCACTTGCAGCCCACCTGCGACTACTTGGAGCAAGGGTCCGGCTTGCCCCATCTTGCTCGATTCACCACGATGTTTCACCATGGCAAGATTGTGAATCTTCTTCGTTGTTCGTATGAATTGCTTGCCTGCTCTGATACCACACTGTCACGGGCTTAGCTAAAGTTTGCCTAAGCCGTGCGGCACCCTCGCGGCACTCCCGAAGACTTAGCTGAAATTGCCTAAGTCGTAGAGCAACCTTGCTCACTATTCCGGACTTAGCTGGGATTGCCTAAGTCATGAAACGCCCAACGCGTTTCCTGTCCGCAAAGGGTCAGCCCTCTTACAACCTCTTAAGGTCCCGTAGGACCTACAAAGAAGAAGTTGATTAATTGAGCGGCGGCGAACACGTCCGATGTCTCATAAGCGAACAGACAAGCAATTTATCGAACACCTTGAGTGCAGCAAAGAAAAGAGAGCGAAAACAGGACTTTGGAGGGTTGTAGGAGCGAAGTCCACAAACGACGGTTCCCAAGGTATCGGACGCAAGACAAGTTCAATTCGATGAATGCCTACGCGACATATACCCGGAACCCCATCCAGCCCGGTGCCACCCAGGGGGTTCCAAGGTACTGAAATAGCTGACATTTCCCACCGCTCAGAAAGGTTACCACGACACATGAAAAAGACCCAAAAACAGGGTTGTTTTGGGCTGTTTTGGCTTTGCGCAGTGAGCGATCGTCCTGCAGCCTTCTACACTACTTTCGCTCACATTTCTTAGGTAAAAACACGTAAACTCAAGGCAAAACAAGCTGCCAAACATATGTACAAGCAAGAAAAAAGTGACGAAGGGTTCAAGGAGCAAAGGCATTACGGTTGAGCGACGACCGTTCGTGACAATAAGTATGCATTATTCACCTCATCTTTTTTCCTCTTAGACATATTTATATTCATAATATGTGGGGAAGTATCTAACATATATAAGCCATTTATAAGGGTCCCTCTAGTGATGATCTCATCATCCATAATTATTGAACAACTATTGTTCTCAAAAACTAATTTATATCCACTAATTATCAAACAAGAGATAGAAATAATATTTTTGATAATAGAGGAAACAAAATAGTATGCATCTAATGCAATAATAGCTCCAACAGGCAGATGTAGGGTGACCTCTCCAACAGCAATTACAGCAACTTTTGCTCCATTGCCCATCTTGAGGTCCATCTCGCCTCTAGCCAATCTCCTAGGTTTTGTCAGAACCTGCAACGAATTGCAGATATGATAAACAATCCCAGTATCTAATACCCATGTGTTATCATAAAAAACTGATAAGTAGAGACTGATTATGAATATACCTGAAGCTTCTCCAAGCTTCTGTCTCGCCTTTTCTGCAAGGTAGTCATTGCAGTTCCTCTTCCAATGTCCATCTTATCCATAGTGGAAGTATTATCCTTTATCCTTTCCCGGGTATTTCTTGGCAACGTTTGTCTTACCTGGTCTTTATTTGCCCTTGCCCTTCTTAAGGGTCTTGTTGGCCTTCCTTTTCTTTTTGGCCTCACCAATATAGAGAACTGGCTTCTCCTTCTTGATGGCACTCTCATCTTCCCTCAACATATTGAGGAGCTCAGGAAGAGTCACCTCAAACTTGCTCATGTTAAAATTCATGATGAAGTTAGAAAAGGAATCTTGTAGGGACTAAAGTATAAGATCAACGCACATATTATCCTCTAGGACTATTCCTAGACCTGTGAGTTTCTCGATCCACTCTATCATCTTTAGGACATGGTTCTCAACCGATGTCCCTTCGGTCATCCTGGCTTAGACGAGTTTCATATATATCTCATATCTTTGAGTTCTTCCCTGTTTCTCAAATAGTTGGCGGAGATGAAGAAGGATAGAAGCTGCATCCATGCTCTCATGTTTCCTTTGTAACTCAGGAGTCATGGAGGCCAACATGTAACATTTTACCAATGTGGAATCATCTATATACTTCACATAGCGAGTGATCTCATCCTCGCTTGCCCCTTCTTCCGACATGGGCAGAATTATATCAAGGACATATGCGATTTTCTTTGCCATGAGAATAATTCTCAAATTGTGGAGCCAATCTATATAGTTTGGACCAGTGATGCGGTTGGCATCAAGTATGCCACGTAGGAGGTTTGTGAGCGACATGTTTCTGACAAAACAAGATATAGCAAAAATAAATAACATGTAGATCTTACAGAAAATACTAATTAAGATATGAACTTCTATCTTTATGTACTCCCACTATTTTCTAAGCGAATCACGCGACGCCCTCGACACGTGAGACGAAAGTCTCTTACAGACTCCTATTGCGGATCGGGATCCAATTGGCATCTTAGTGCAACCTCAAGGGACTCAACTAATTACACTAAGCTCAAAAGGTAGGTAACTCTTGCCAATCATAACTCCTTGTGATTCCCGTCACATTCAGCCTCTGAATCATCATGGTCTCGAGGGACTCGACCAACCATGATATTCAGTTAAGTCATCACCATCATTACAAGATGAGTCTGATTTGATGATATGCCCTCGAGGGACTCGACCAAGCATACCATGTCCACAGGTCACCGATGACATCCCTATGTCGTAGGTAAGAACTCGATCACGTAGATAGGTGAGCCTCGAGGGACTCGACCAACTCAACCTATGTTGTGATTCAATTTTTTCCTATAACGATGGAAGGCCATGTGGGTCAATCTTATTGCCTCACGCTTACTTACTTAATATTATCGTAGGAGGGGTTTTTGTTTCATATCAATCTCCTAATATATCATGTCACACACATACATATTTAATATATATATATATATATATATATATATATATATATATATCTAGTAGGTGTATAACACATCACATATGCAAACCATACTAGATGATCATGAGCCGTCACCTAATATGATTAAGCTCGAGCCAATGAGTCTAATCACTCATAATAGGATATATGTATGTATTGGTGCATCTCCATGCCCTGTGATTGTTGATCTCATCATCATTGATTCCGTCGAATCGTCGCATCACCATGTGTCGTAATCTCCCGCCACGACATCGTGGGTCTTGCTGTCACCTCCACACTCCCGCTGCGCCTCTCCATGTAGTTACAAATAATCACAGGCACATAGGTCGAACGATAAACGAGAAAAACACAAGCTCGCAAGCCCCAATAATAATAATAATCACAATTACACACATCACAACACATGACTCATGATCATCCATCCACATTATACATCACATGTACATCACATCCTATATAGGATTACTAGATATATATATTAATTAATTAAATTATTTAATTAATTATTTTTTGGAAATCAGGACATGCTTGGAATTTCCAAAATTGTCAAGTGTATTTTCATAATTTTGGATGAGAGGACAGTCTTTTGAATTTTTAAAATTATCAAGGGTATTTTTATAATTCTGGATAAGAGAACAGTCATCAAAATTTTTAGATTAATTAAGGGCATTTATGGAATTCTATACATGAGGACAGTTATCAATTTTTTTTTAATTCATAGGGGCAGGATTGTCCTTTACTCCACCGCCATCGCCCTGAGGCGGCGGTTGCCCGTCGTGGGCGCCCCTCTGGGCCGTGCCGGTGTGGTGCCTCCATAGGCGTCGCCCCTCTGGCTGATCGCGGGCAAGCACTACCCCGGCCTTGCCACGGGGCCTGCGTCTTGGCCATTGGTAGCGGCTTCTACTCGTGGCGCCTTCTTCGCGTGGCCGCCCGCCACGGTCCTGCACTGTAGGGGGCGCGCGGCTGCCCCTTGTAGGAGGGCCTCGATTGTGGACCGACCACGTGGGTGGCCCCTTGTAATCGGCTGTCGTGGTGGCCCCTCATGGTGTGGCCGCCCCTCCTCCCGCCTTCAGTGAAAGCAAGAACACGTAGAATGATTCTACATGATTTAATCTCGTCACATGTAGTTTAAAACCAAACTTTCGCATGAAAACCTTGGCTCTGATACTACTGTTGGGAAACCTCAGCAGGTGCATCACATGCGTAGTGAAAATCAAGATAAAAATCGATTTCCCACGTAGATCAAATCATCGTGCAAAAGATTGGGGTCGTAAAAAAAATACAAAAACTAATAAAACTGAGATGTATGAGAGATTAATTTTACCTAAGGAGACCATATATCACTGTATTCCAGATCCGGATAGAGAAGATGAAGGAGGTCAAGCGTCCTCTCTAGCGGTATCCACACGATGGATCTCTATAGCGAAACTCCTCCAATCTGATCTTGCAACTCTTGCTCAGAGGGAGGGAGGAGAATAGGAGGTGGTGGCTAAAGCGGCTGCCTATCAACCATGAGTCTCCCCTCTTATTTATAGAGAGCCATCCAAAACCCTAGGGCTCTTGCCTTAGTAGGTGTTGGATCTCTATCCAATAACCCACTGACCTTGCATTATTGGATCTCTATCTAATAATCTCCTTAGGCCTCTAATTGAGCCTTAAGCAAGGAGCCCATCAGCATAGGGTCTTATCTAATGAGAATAGGGGCTAATTGGATCTTCATCCAATCCTCTATTCGCTGAAGCATCCACCATATATGTGTCAGTCACTCCCATCAGAACTCATTATGATATAGTGAATTATTATTCTCATAATAATTCACTCGACTCATGGACTATGGACGTACTAGGCTACTACGCCATAGTCCCCAGACGGTACAGGGGGATCGAATCCATCGGACCAATTTGTCAATAGTTACCATGTATCTATCCCTCATCCAAATAATATCCCAAAGATTGTTTATTAGATATAGTACTGTCAAGTCACATACGGAACTAGTTTGTCTTGCTTTATTTGGATTCTACCGGAGAACTCCTTTTCTCTCAATTCAAATGACCCTGGCCAGGGATTTATCTGAGCAAGCACATATGGGATATTCCTCTCATAATACCGAGAGTGGATGATTCTCTATTGACACTCAATTGCCTTTGTAAGGTTGGCTACCAATCCCAATAACCAGTTGTACCAAATCTAGAACTTTCCAAACCTGTAAGTCTGGCGTCAAAGAAAGGAGTACTCATACACAACTGGGACTATGGACTTACTATCTGATATTAGGTATCATTAACCATATAGCATTTAATAAGCGAATCAATCAGTGAACTCAGTCTCTAATGAGCACCTGTACTATATCTTTAGTGTCTCCACACAAATGGCTATGAGGCCAGCCGCCTCCATCGTATGGATGGTTATATAGTATATCGATCTATTCGGTTATCTCAATGTCCCTCTTGAGTAATCTATGACCGAGATTATTTAGGATCTATGTTTAAAGGTGAATCGATCTCATCATCGTGATCTTATTACGATCTGATTCATATTGCACAAAACCAAGGACATCACAATATACATGTAACAAATAATATAATGTGATAATATGCCAATATTAATCATAAACAAAAAAGATTACATAGCGTGTCACACATGTCATCACTCACGTGATTGGCTTATAGGACACTTGTAACCAGCACTTTATCTGGACTCTCTCTGGATATAAATATCTCTAGCTGTATCATATACACCTCCTCATCGAGGTTGTCATTGAGGAATATCATTTTCACATCCATCTACCAGATCTCATAGTCATGGTAAGCTGCAATGGCCAAAAGAATTCTGATAGATTTAAAGCATAGCTACAAGTAAAAAGGTTTCGTCATAGTCAACTCCTTGCCTTTGATGATATCTTTTAGCTATCAGCCTTGCCTTATAGGTCTCCACCTTTCTATCTACTCTGATCTTCTTCTTGAAGATCCATTTGCAGCCGATGGGTATGATAACCTTAGGTGCACCCACAAAGTTCCGAACCTTGTTAGAATATATGAAATCCATCTCAGAATTCATAGCTTCTTACCACTTCCTATAGTTTATACTCATAATAGCCTACTAGTAGGTCTGAGGAGCAATATCCTAAGAGTCTTCTCCACTAATATGTCTCATATATCTTTCAGGAGGGTGAGATACTCTACTAGACCTGCACAAAGTTGGAACTTGTGTGTTAGGTACTTGAATACACTCACACTCTATAATAGTGCTTGAGCTAGGTTCTCCAACCTTTCTCAACTCTATCTCACTCCCATTGTTTCCACTAAGAATGTGTTCCTTCTTAAGAAACACAACTCTTTTGGCAACAAAGACCTTTTGGTCTTCGGGATGATAAAAATAATACCCACAAGTTTCTTTGGGGTATCCTATAAACTTGCACTATTTTATCTTTTATTCCAACTTATCGGGGTTATGTCTTCCATTGTGGGCAAGACAGCCCCAAATCTTAACCACCTTAAGATCAGGCTTTTTTTATTTCTATATCTCATATGGTGTAGATACTATTGACTTTGATGGAACTCTATTCAGAAGGTAAGCTACGATTTCTAAGGCGTATCCCCAGAATAAGATGGGTAGGTCAATAAAACTCATCATGGATTGTACCATGTCCAATATTATGTAATTCCTCCTTTCTGATACACCATTGAGCTAAGGTGTATATGGAGGTGTCTACTGGGATAGAATCTCATTATCCTTGAGGAAACAGGTGAACATTATACTCAAGTATTCTCCTCCTCGATCAGATTAAAGAGTCTTAATACTTTTTCTAGTATGATTCTCTACTTCATTCTTATATTCCTTGAATTTCTCAAAGGCCTCGGACTTATACTTCATTAAGTACATGTGTCCATACCTAGATAAATCATCAGTGAATGTAATGAAGTATGAGTAACCACCATCGATATAGGACCACATATATCACTATCTACAAGTTCTAATAACTCAGTGGTTCTCTCTCCAGTTCCACTAAAAGGATAGTTGGTCATCTTCTCACGAAGGCAAGATTCACAAGTTACATATAATTCATAGTCAAATGGATCTAAAATCCATCTTTTAGTAACTTTTGAATCCTTCCCTCATGTATATGTTCTAGCCTATAATGTCATAGGTATAATTGTTCACCTCATCTCTTTTTCTCTTAGATGTATTTATATTCATGATATATGGAGAAGTGTCTAATATATATAAGTCATTTATCAAGGTCCCTCTAGTGACGATCTCATTATCCATAATTATTAAATTATTATTATTCTCAAAAACTAATTTATATCCACTAATTATCAAATAAGAGATGAAAATAATATTTTAATAATAGAGGAAATAAAATAGCATGCATCCAATGCAAGAATAACTCCATCAGGTAGATATAGGGTGACCTCCCCAATGGCAACTGCAACAACTCTTGCTTTATTACCCATTTTGAGGTCCATCTAGCCTTTGGCCAATCTCCTAGGTCTTGCCAAAACTGCTATGAATTACAGATATGATAAGTACTCCTAATATCCAATACTCATGTGTTATCATGAAAATCTGACAAGTAGAGAATGATCATGAATATACCTGAAGCTTCTCTAAGCTTCTATTTCACCTTCTCTGCAAAGTAGTCCTTACAGTTCCTCTTCCAATGCCCATCTTAGCTGTAATGGAAGCACTGTCCTTTGTCCTTCGCTGGGTCTTTCTTGGCAACATTTGCCTTACCCCGTCTTCCTTTACCCTTGCCCTTCTTAAGGATCTTGCTAGCCTTCCATTTCTTTTTTGTCTCATCAATATAGAGAATTGGCTTCTCCTTCTTGATGGTACTCTCAGCTTCCCTCAACATATTGAGGAGCTTGAGGAGAGTCACCTCAAACTTGCTGATGTTAAAATTTATGATGAAGTGAGAAAAGAAATCTTGTAGGGACTAAAGTATAAGATCAACGCACATGTTATCCTCTAGGAGTATTCCTAGACCTGTGAGTTTCTCGATCCACTCTAAAGAAGGATAGAATCTGCATCCATGCTCTCATGTTGCCTTTGTAAGTCAGGAGTCATGAAGGCCAACATATAATATTTTACCAATGTGGAACCATCTATATACTTTACATAGCGAGCGATCTCATTATCGCTTGCCCCTTCTTCCGGTGTGGGTACAATTGTATCAAGGACATATGCGATTTTTTCGCCATGAGAACAATTCTTAAATTATGGAGCCAATCCATGTAGTTTAGACCAGTGAGACGGTTGGCATCAAGTATGTCATGCAGTGGGTTTGTAAGCCATATGTTTATGACAAACAAGATATAGCATAAATAAATAACATACAAATTTTACAAAAAAACTAATTAAGATATGGACATCTATTTTAATATACTCTTACTATTTTCCTAGCGAATCACGCGACACCCTTGACACTTGAGATGGAAGTTTCCAGCAGACTCCTAGTGGGGATCGGGATCTAATTGGTATCTTAATACAACCTCGAGGGACTCAACCAATTATACTAAGCCCAAATGGTAGGCAACTCCAATCATAACTCTTTGTAAGTCATGTCATGTTCAACCTCTGAACTATCATGGTCTTGAGAGACTCGATCAACTATACTGTCAGTTAAGTCATCATCATTGTTTCAAGATGAGTCTGATTTGATGATATGCCCTCGAGGGACTCGACCAAGCATACCATGTCCTCAGGCCATCGGTGACATCTCCATGCCATAGGCAAGATCTTGATCACATAGATAGGTGAGCCTCGAGGGACTTGACTTACGTAACCTATATCGTGATTTAATTTCTTCCTGTAATGATGGAAGGCTACATGGGTCAATCTTATTATCTCACGCTTACCGACTTAATATTATCGTAGTAGCAGTTTTTGTTTTATATCGGTCTAGTAATATGTTGTGTCACACACATACATATTTAATATATATCTACATCGCATGCATATATATATATATAGTCGGTGTATAACATATTACATATGCAAGCCACACTAGATAATCATGAGCCGTCACCTAATATAATTAAGCCCGAGCCAATGGGCCTAATCATTCATAATAGGATCTATGTGTGTATCGGCGCATCTCTATGCTCTTTGATCATTGATCTTGTCATTAACGGTTCTGTCGGATCCTCGTCGCATCACCATACGTCATGATCTCCCGTCATGACATCATGGGTCCCAATGTCACCTCCATGCTCCTACTGCGCCTCTTTGTGTAATTACAAAATAATCACAGGCACGTAACGCTAATAATAAATGAGAAAAATAAAGACTCGCAGGCCCCTATAATAATAATAATAATCACAATTACACACAGCACAACACATGGCTCATGATAACCATCCACATCATATATTATATGTACATCACATCACATGTAACATTACTAGATATATAATATTTAACTAAACTATTTAATTAATTATTTTTCAAAAATCAGGATATGCTTGAAATTTTTAAAATTGTCATGGGCATTTTCAGAATTCTAGAAAAGACAATAATTATTTAAAATTTTAAAATTATTGAGGGCATTTTCAGTATTATAGGCATAGGATAGAAATTAAAATTTCTTAAATTTTAAGGTGCAAAAATATCGATTTACCGAAAAGAAAACCATAACCTATTCTGCCCTCATCCAACGACCACCGATGTCGCCCCTGCGCAAGCGACGGTGCTGCCCGCCGCTAGCAGCAGCCTTGCCAATGGGCGGCACCTCATCGGCGAGCGGGCGCTGTGCCCATAGGTGGCACCTCTGTGGGGGCCACCACTATATGGGCTAGTCACGGGCGAGCGTCGCCCCTATAGGGGCCTGGCCGTGGCTGGTCACCCCTGTAGAGGGCTTGGCCATGGCCAATCACCCCCTTTCCTCACTACCTTCGCTGCGAAAACATAGCAAGAATGCGTAGAATAGTTTTACGTGATCCAATCTCATCACACATAGTTTAAAATCAATCTATCGCATGAAAACCTTGGCTCTGATACCACTATTGGGAAACCAAGAGGGTGCATCATATACGAAGTGGATGATCAAAATAAAACAAGTTTCTCACATAGATCAAATTATCGTGCAAAAGATTGGGTTATAATAAAGTCATAGAAATTAAAAAAATACATCATGTTAGAGATTATTTTACCTAGGGAGATCGTATATCCCTATGTTCTAGATCCGGATGGAGAGGATGAAGGAAGTCAAGCGTCTTCCTCTTTAGCGGTATCCACACGATGGATTTCTATAGTGAAACTCTTCCAATCAGATCTCGCAACTCTTGCATAGAGAAAGGGAGGAGAATATGAGGGGGTGGCCAAAGCTGTAGCCTATCAACCATGAACCTCCCTCCTATTTATAGAGAGCCACCAAAAATCCTTGGGTTCCTGACTTAGTGGGTATTGGATCTTCATCCAATTACTCACTAACCTTGCATTATTGGATCTCTATCAAATAATCTCCTTTGACCTCTAACTGGGCCTTATGTAAGGAGTCATTAGTGTAGGTCTCATCTAATAAGAATATGGGCTAATTGGATCTCCATCCAATCCTCCATTCGCTGAAGCATCCACTATATGTGTATGACTCTTTAGGCCTGATACCGAGCTGGTCGTGAGTAGCTCCAATCAGAACTCCTTCTGATATAGTGAATTATTATCCCTATAATTATTCACTCAACTCATCGATTATAGATGTACTAGGCCACTACGTTATAGTCCCTATATGGTATAGGGGGATCGTATCGATCGGACCAGTCTATCCATAGTTACCGTGTATCTATAATCCCTTATCCAATTAATATCCCAAAAACCATATATTGGATATGGTACTGTCAGGTCACATACGGAATCCTTCTAAGTCTCCCTCTAATCAAATTCTCCTAGAAAACTCCTTCTCTCTTATTCCAAATGACCTTGGTCAGGGATTTATCTAATATGCACATATGAGATATTCCTCTCGCGATACTGAGATGGATGATCATTTATTGACACTCAAATTTCTTCGTAAGGTTAGCTACCAATCCCAATAACCAACTGTACTATATCTGAAACTTTTCAAACTTGTAAGTTTGACGTTAAAGAAAGGAGTACTCAAATAAGTATCATTGGTATCTCAAATCTAAGGATCATATACAAAACTGGGACTATAGAATCACTGTCTAACATTATGTATAATTAATTATACAACATTCCATAAGTGGATCAATCAGTGAACTCATTCTCCAATCAGCTCCTGTACTATATCCTTAGTGTTTCCACATAAGTGGCTATGAGATCAATTACCTCCATCATATGGAGGAGTATATAGTACACCGGTCTGTCCAGTTATCTCGATGTCCCTCTCGAGTAACCTATGACTGAGATTATTTAGGATCTACGTTTAAAAGTGAATTGATCTCATTATCGTGATCTCATCATGATCCAATTCCTATTGTATAGAACCAAGGACATCACTATATATATATATATATATATATATATATATATATATATATATATATATATATATATACATACAACAGATAATATAATGTGAGAATAAGCCAGTAATAATCATAAGCAAAAATATCACGTAACGTATCACACATGCCATCAATCACGTGATTGGCTTATAGGGCACCTATAACCAGCAGGATGAGGGTAGCCTTTTGATTAAGTCTATTGATATATCGGTCCACACTAAGTCCAGTATGGATAGAGGTTGAAGCTTCCTTGGGCTTGCTACCGTTCACCTTTATGTCGTTGGCATGTGTCGCATTGGGCTACAAATTTAGCAATAGCATTATTCATCCCTTTCTAATAAAAGTTTTGTTTAATCTTTTTGTTACTTCAAAGGAATCCGAAGTACCCTGCCACTGATGTGGAATGCATCTCTTGTAGGAGGGTCTTTTTGTAATAAGAATTTGGTACCATTACTATGCGTCTATTATATTGTAAGTCCTTCAAATCCCAACTGAAGTGCGCCATAGAGCTAGGTTTTTCTTCTATTTTTTGATGACTTCCTTTATTTCGGGATCCTCTCGCCATTCCTTCCTATTATCTTCGATGAAGTCACTGATTAGAAGGGAGATAGCCAAAATTTCAACTTGCTCGAGTAATCAAGAGAGCGCATATGCAACCATATTCTCTTTCCCTTTTTTGTAAGTGATTTCATAATCATAACCAAGAAATTTTTTTACCCATCCTTGCTGGTGTAGGTGAGGGGTCGGCTTTCTTGCATAAGGATGGCACCGTTCTCAATTCCCGATGCATCTACTTTGATGGTAAACGTTTTTGGGTAGTGCTAGCATAGGTGTAGATGTTATGGCTTCCTTGAGAGCATTGAAAGTAGAAGAGGCTTTATCTGACAACTGAAAGGCATCCTTCTTCAACAAGGATATGAGGGGAGCACTGATCTTTCTATAATCTTTGACGAACTTGCAGTAGTAGCCCGCCAATCCGAGAAAACCGCACAACACCTTTATATTCTTAGGTGTCGGCTAGCTTTGCATTGCCTCAATCTTTAAAGGGTCCACCACTATGCCTTTCTCCGAGATGATATGCCCAAGATATTCCACCTTTCGTTGAAGAATGTTGCATTTAGATTATTTGACAAAAAGAGTATGCTCTCAAAGAATCATCAAAACAAGTCGTAAGTGCCAAAGGTGACTTTCAAGTGAAGGGCTATAAATAATGATGTTATTAAAGAAAACCAACCCAAACTTAAGAAGATAACTCTAGAAAATATCGTCCATAATGCTCTGAAAGATAGAGGGAGCATTGGCGAGACTGAATGGCATTACCAAAAATTTATAATGGTCATTGTGCGTCCGAAAGGTAGTCTTTGGTACGTCTTCTTCATGCACACAGATTTAGTGATATTCGAACCGCAAATTTAACTTTGTGAAGACTTGTGTCTCTTTTAATTCGTCAAGTAATTCATCCACTTCGGGAATAAGTAATTCATCCACTTCGGGAATAGGGTGCTTGTCCTTGACTGTTATGTCATTGAGGGCTCGGTAGTCTATGCACATTCACTATGTTCCATCTTTCTTGTGTACAAGGAGCATTGACGAAGAATAGGGGGTACAACTCGGTCAAACGATCCCTGTTTCAAGCATCTCCTGCACAATCTTCGTTATTTCAATCTTCTAAAGGTGAGGATAGTGATATGGTTGAGTATTTGTTGGTGGTTTGCCCGATAGGATCGGAATTTGGTGGTCTCCACCGTTATGCTCATCAACAACTAGATCGACCACGAGGAGATCAAAGAAGCAGAAGACAGTCTCAAGATCTACAACTAAAGTAGAATACCAAGCCATTGCCATAGCCATTGCATAACTCAATTAGGTCACGAATCTAATAAAAAAATTAGACATCAACTCCACCATAACTCCAATAATATATTATGATAATGTCGGAGCCACCTACCTATGTGTCAATCCAGTGTTCCACTCACGCATAAAACAATTATCGTAGACTTCTTTTTCATTAGAGATTAAGTTATCAGACATCAATTATGAGTTTCTCACATATATACAATCGATCAACTAGCAGACTCTCTCACAAAGTCGCTCGCCTGCAAAGTATTTTCTTTACATCGATCTAAGATCAACATCCTTGATAGGAGCTTAATTTTACAGGGGCATGGTAAAAGATATAGATAGAAGATACAATCTCCAACCACCTGAAAGCTCTCCAACCACCTAAAAACTATCTCAACCACCTGAAGATGATTCTACCTATCTACCTAATCTTGATAGAAGAAATATTTTCTAATCTTTTCCTCTAAACCTATATAAATAGAGCTTGTGTCTATGAAATAGACCATATAATTTTTTATACTTTCTATTCTATAAAATAGACCATATATTTTGCATCACGCTACAATATAGAAAAAAATAAATTATGACACATGAAAACTATATCATTTTAGGATAATTTTGCCCAATATGACAAGCTATCATTAAGCAAATTCATAAATTGCTTCTGCTTACAAAAATTTAAGCAAATATATATAAAAACAAGATAAAATATATTGTCAAACAATTGTACAAACAAACATAAGTGGTGAACAGTCCACCGACAAAGGTGTTATGGGTGCATGACAATCGTCTATGATAGCCTGGCACTGAGGTGTCGGCCACGTGGCTCCGAAAGTTTTTACCGCTTTGCATCGACATTTTTAACCACCTAGTACCAAAGTGTCCGTCATGTGGTGTTGAGGTATCGGTCTTATTATTATTCCCATATAAGAACTATTTTCCAAAATAATTATGTTTTAGTTTGTTAGAGCAGGGTCAGAAAGAAAACTTAATGATGGTAAAAAGATCATTATAGTTGATTCAAAATTATTGAAACTACGTGGCTCCTTGATGTTTTGTAATAAAACATGATAAATAATACATGTAGAAGAAAACAAATCTTAGTAATTGCTAATGACATCCTGAACAAGAGGATGTCACATGAGAGAAAAGTCTGCACTAACAGGATTTGGAACATATCATATCAACCAGCCTACCTAGTAATCATTCCATCAAACTGGATCATGATAAATGGTTACAAAACTAAACTAGCATTAGGCGTAGTGAGGGGGATGATTAGGAAATTATTATTTATGGATACAACTAAGGACACATCATAGTATGAAGTCACAATTGGACTGGATCTGGTGTGCATCATTACTGTGGAGAAAATTATGACATACCTAATTTAGACCCACATGAAAAAAAGACTCGAGTCCCACATTGAGATACCATTAACATGGGTGTCAACGTATGTTAGGCTAGTGGATCAAACTCATAAGTTAATTGATTAGATATCACATTCGAACGAATATTAATGCATCATGACAACAATGCATCCTGAACTGTTTTTCTAGTATATGAGGTGATCAAAGAAGACATCAATAATGCAAACAATTTTAGCTAGTTAGAAGTTTACAGTCCATGTTGCTGTCACCAGAATTTTATTTTTTGCATAATATGTTAATTCTCTGAAAAATCTACCATCAGGTAATTGGAAGATTGGGATAAAATCCCTTTTATAAGTTGACGTCAACTTAAAAATAAAATAAAATCATATAATCGAAGACCAAGACAAATTTCTGCACTAGTTATTTAACCCCAACAGATGTGAAGGTTGAACCAAAAGTTATACTGTCATCTATATGATCCACTGTAAAGAAGATGGCTAAGAAGACACTAATGATTAAGAGTCTTCCTAACTGGCTCTCAAACCCAAATCCAAATCTCAAGCTACGTTCAACTATGATTGATGAAACTAGTGTCTTACTGAAAATTAGATATTAAAAGCAAATTGCCTCTAGACTAGATAACATAATCGGAAGCTAGGAGAAGAATTCATGTTTCTGGCGGACATTTAACATCGCAATGAGCAAGCAAATCGGTGTTAGATACTGATGCACGCATATAGCTCTTTCAGATGCATATGGTCGTACGGTCTGAAACGGGAAGAGAAGTAAATCTTGGAAATGAGTTGAGACGTTCAACAAACAAACGCCGGTGTGCAAATATTGAACTCGATTAAGACTAAAGTATAGTTACTGCTTCGTGATCTCCACTGTTTCAAAAGTCTTGGCTTATCTTATGGTACTACTATTCAAAATCTTGCAAGAGACGCTGCACTCCACAACCATCTCCATCTTGAGAATCTTGAGCAAATTGTGCAAGTCAAGGCCAAACAATTAAAGAACAAGAACCCGTATAATACCATCCATCTTGAGAATCCTGTTCATATTGTGCAAGTTATGTTGCAACGGCAAACAATTAAAGAATAAGAAACCGTATAACCCCAATAATAGGAGGGGTTTCCGAAACGCTATTACATGATCCTAATATTGAAGTAGAAAAATCACCTAGGATCGAATTGATCCTCGTCGGAAGTTGAAATCCTTCACTACTAGTTCAATTCCATCGAGGTACCCTCTGCTGGACCACTACATCTGACAGATATATTGACCAGAAGAATAAATTGAAAATAACTAGCAAGAATGAAGATTGGATTGACTATATATAGGAGCGACAATGAATCATCAAGAACAGATAATCGACGATCACCTAAAAACATAAAGACTATAATCATGTAATCTATTATGTGAAAACTTTTATGCTAGGATTAAAATAATATAATATTATATCTGTTTACGATATGTACATTTGATGTCATCTGAATAAGATCTCTTTTGATTTGTAGAAGTACTATCCTCTGGATCCGAAATATCACCGTAACGTCGATCTGCAAAGAGAACTAGAACAGATCTAGAACCCTTCTCCTCTCTTCCTATCTTTCCACAAGACCACTATAATTTATGGTTCATGGAGATGAGAGAATAATCGTAATATCTCTAGTATTCCTTTCTACACTATTATACAATGTATTGTGGCATATTAGGTGTAGAAGAAGTCCTACCTATATATATAAGCGAGAGTGGAGAGTCTCGGATAAGTTATAAGAGAGTTCCTTCCATCAAGGGCATCCCTTAAAGTATCCTAATATAATATACTTTAATTTAATATTAACTAATATCTATCATTATATTTCAATTAATACAATTATATATCTTATCCAATTATAAGGGGCCACATAATCTTGCATTCTCCCACTTAGCCCATTAATTAATAAGATATAAAAGATATTCAAAATCAAAATAAACAAAACAAAATTTGCTTGAAAATAATTTTACATAATTGAATTTGGAAAATTTTAAAAAATATTTTATACATGCCTATGATTTTAAAAATAAGCCAATATGTCCAATAAGCACAGTAATATTATATTCAGTCAACTATCAATACGAGTCATACGGGTTGTATGTCATTAATACCATACTTCCTTCTATTTACTACAACACTGTTAGCCTTCATTATATAGTCTATAATGACCCTTGTAATTTATCTTATCAAAATAATCTTGCTATTATATTCAACCATAATATGTATAAATATAAATATAAACAGGATAATAAAAACAAATAATTTTAATTATGTAAAAAAATATCAATAATAACATCTACTTAAGCATACATCACCATATCTTTTATGGCTTGCTCACAAGCTCCATTCTAAGAACATATTCTCTAAATATTTTATATTACAAAGCCTTCATAAATAGATCAGTAATTATCATACTTATGCTTAAATTTTTAATTGACACTTATTGTTTCTAGACTCTTTCTCTAACTACCAAATACCTTATCTCAATATGCTTATAATCACTTGAGTACTTGTCATTCTTAGAGAAGAAAACTACTACGGTATTATCACAAAATATCTTTAGCGGCTTGACAATTGAGTTAATCACACCAAGTCCTGAGATAAAATTTTACAACCATAAATCTTGATTTGTGGCCTCAAAGCATGCCACAAATTCAGTTTTCATTGTAGATGATACAATAAGTGATTGTTTTACACTTTTTCAAGGAATTACTTCACCAGATAGCATGAACACAAATCTTGAAATAGATTTTCTACTATAGAGGCAATTTACAAAATCAGCATTTGAATATCCTGTCACTTCAAGCTGATCTGATTTCCTATATGTGAGCATATAATGTTTTGTCTCTTGCAGATATCTCATTACTTTCTTTGTAGCTTTCTAATGTTCCATTCTTGTGTCTGGTATCTACCCTACATTATAACTCCAAAGCTGATATCTGGTCTTGTACAGGTTTAAGTATATAATAGACTTCCAATTATACACCCATAAGGAATATTCATCATTTAATCCGTTTTAAAGTCATTTTGCGGGCACTGGTTTTGGTTGAATTTTTCATCTCTAGTAATAGGTGTATAATTGGCTGAGTAACATATTAAATTTCTCCAAAATACGATTAATATAACTTTTCTAAGACAGTCTTAGTAAACCTTTAGATCTGTCCCTAAGTATCTTAATGCCAATAACATAGGATGTCTTATTCATATCAACCACTTAAAGTTCTTATTAAGAAATATCTTGGTTTCATGCAACAAAATAAGATCACTACTGGCAAGCAATATATCATCCACATATAGAACCAATATAATAAACTTGCTCCTACTAACATTGAAATATATGCACTGATCAACAGTATTTTTCTTAAATCTAAAGGAAGTAACGGTATTATGAAACTTTATATACCATTATTTGGAAGCTTGCTTAAGGTAATAAAAGGATTTCTTAAGTTTTTAAGCCCAACTTTCCTTTCCCTTTTCAATGAATCCTTCAAGTAGTTCTATATAAATTTTCTCATCTAGATCCCTATTTAGAAATACTATTTTTACATCCATCTAATATAACTCAAGATCATAATGAGCTACTAATATCACGATGATCCTCAATAAGTCCTTTCAAGAAACTAGAGAAAAGGTCTCGTGGTAATCAATGCATTCTTTTTGAGAAAAACCTTTGGCAACAAGTTGGCTTTATATCATTCGATATTGCACACCGATTTGCATTTAGTCTTAAAGACCTATTTACAGCTGACTCTTTTATAATTATTAAGCAATTCACTGAGTTCCTAGACACCATTCTGGTCTATTAATTTTGACTCATCTTTTATTGCATCATATCATTTTTTAGAATCATTACTTTATATAGCTTGCAAAAATGATAAGGGCTTTTTATTCCTATAGCAAAATCTAATTCTTGCAAATATCCCACATAATCATCAGAAATAGTATATTTTCTGTTCTTTTGAGATCTTCTCAAATTTACCAATTGTGATTGTTCTACAAGACTATCAGCAGTGATATCAATATCATGTGAGAGTTTATCAATGTTATTTTATTATTTACCCTCATCAATTCTCTCATTGATTTGAGGAACAATAATTTCCTGAATAGGAAATAATACGAGAGAATTAGCTTGAATCTCCTCAATATCAAAATTTATCCTTCGAGATTTCTGACTCCCATTAATTTTATCATTTTATAGGAATTTTGCATTACCAGATTCTACTATCCTCATATTATGATTAGGGCAATAAAATCTATATCTCTTATATCTTTCTGGGTAACTAATAAAATATCCAGAAATTATTCTTGGATCTAATTTCTTTTCATATGGATTGAATGCTCTTATCTCTGTAGGACACCCCTAAATATGTAAATGTCTCAAACTAGATTTTCTACTAGTCCATAATTCAAATGGAGTTGATGGAATTGATTTACTATGAACCCTATTCAAGATATACATAACTATCCTAAGAGCATCACCTCACATTGACTAAAGTACAGAGGAATAGCTCATCATGCTCCTAACCATATCCATAAGAGTACGATTTCGCCTTTTGGTAACACCACTCTGCTATGGCACACCTAATAATACATACTGAGCACAAATATCTTGTTATTCTAGGAATCTAGTAAAATAACCAATATTCTAATTGAATTTATCATATCTACCATAAAATTCACCAATCATGTCAGATATGATAATATTAACTTTTTTATTAATTATCTTACGACCTCATTTATATACACTTCAAGAATGTCAACAACTTGAGACTTTTCATGTATTAGATAAAACATAGACATATCTGGACAGGTCATCTATAAATGTGATGAAATACATTTCTTCATTAAAATAAGGAATATGGAGTGGTCCGTAGATATCAGTATGAATAATTTCAAGAAGTTCTTTACTTCTTATGACATTTTTCTTTATATGCTTAATTTTTTTCCCTTAATGCAATATATACAAACATCAAAATCAGTGAAGTCTAAATCTTCTAAAATATTATCATTTATTAATCTTTCAATTATTCCATTGGAGATATACCCCAAATATCTATGCCACAATATAAAAGATATTTCATTATTAAAATTATGTTTCATTCCAACACTTTGATTGTAGGGTCAATAAAGTCTTTGTAAATCAAAGATTTGATTTAATTATGTACAAACCACCGTACAGAATTTCAGAATAAATATTTATTTAATCATAAAATATGCTGAGTTTATCGATACCAAAAAAAAGATAATATCTTAAATAATCAATTATAGATAGAGAAACTAAATTTCTAGAAATGGTAGGAACAAAACATGTGTCTTCAAGATCTATCAAATGACTTGTCTCTAGACGCAAGCGATAAGTCCCTACTGATACCACTTTTGCTTTGAGATAATTTTTTATAATTAAGAATCTTTCATATTCTTTTGATTTTTGGATTGAAAAGAATCCTTGCATATTATTAGTAACATGAGTTGAAGCATTAGAATCAATCCACTATGTATTACAAGGAACTTCTGTAATGTTTGATTTAAAACATACAAAGGTCGAGTTTATACCTTTCTTTTTGAACCAAGTCCTATGTTTAATTTAGTTTTTCTTTACATGTCCTCTATTGCTATAAAAGAATCACTTTACTCTAATAACTTTCTTTTCAATAGCCTATCAAATATTTTCAGACCTTGCAAATTTCTTTGATGGATGATGCCTCAATTTTTTTTCTAATTACTAGTTCCTTGAGTAGCAGCCATAACATTATATGAACTTTCCTATCTTAATATTAATTCCTCTTGAACACACATACTAGTTAACTCATTCAAGTCCCGCTGATTCTTATTTATATTATAGTGAATCTTGCATACTGTCACGGGCTTAGTTGATTTTGCCTAAGTCGTGCGGCACCTATGCATGTCCGTCCACAAAGGTCAGCCCTCCCTGAGATCTCCTAGATTCCCTTAGACTTACAAAAGAGAAAACGGGCCAGAAGAAGCAATTCTTACGGGATCCATAAGCAACTGCTCAAGAAAATACTTTATAAAGCCAGATACAAATTACACCCATGGATATTACAAACTCAGAAAGGTTGCACACACAGTATAATGGTCCATTACAGACCAAAGTTCCCATAAGTGCTTACAAGACATACTTATATTTACAAGCCAAAATTGGACATAATGCAAACCAAACTTAGGCTACTAAGCCTACTGCAAGCCCGCTACTTGCTATACAAGATATGTACATAAGCCAAAGGACACAGACAAACACGAGCATTTCATCGAACACCTTGTTGACATTCCCCCCCTCTTTTCTCCTTCGTCATCGTCGAAGCCATTATAAAAGCATCATCTCGCATCATTTCTCTTCAATCTTCGCTTTGGCTACAACATGCCCCTTTGGCTCCCAATCGCTCTTCACCATAGTTTTTGAGTAGTCGAACTCGATCGCCATGTTGCTTCAACTCACCAATGACTGAATCTAGTGTGGGTTTGGCTGAGTTATGCTGATCCTTGTTGGTTCTCGCGGATCCCTCTGATGAAGAAAAAGTCCTACCTTATTATGCGCTAGTATCGCAGTATAATCATATTGCTTGAACTGGGTGGATGCTTGTTGGAGCTTTAACGAGCATCACATCATAGACTTTAAAGTTTTTAAGGTCCTTCCTCCATAATGTTTACTCATTGAACCTTTTTCCACTGTTAGTTGTCACTTCCAAGTATGTTCGCATCACTCCCACTTTCGATTAGTCAATTGGGAAATGAAGTGGAAAATCTACTCTCAGTAGTACTAATCACCAATAGTGAGGATTTGATAACTATTGTCTTCGATAAGTTTTCTTTGAAGGGTCACTGAACTTGTGCAGAGCTCCCCTGCTAGATAAGTAAGAGAACTAAGATACTTAACTTCACCCATTCTCTTAGTAGTTGAGAAGGCAAGATTACTTAGCTTCGCTCACCTCCTCGACTTAAGAGAATTGGGGTACTCAGTTTCGCCCATTCTCTCGAGTTTAGAAGGCAAAGGTTACTCAATTTCACCTGCCTTCTCAAGTTTGTACTCCATGCATTGAGCTGGTTACTAATATTCGCCCGCTCTTTGCTCATACTTCTGAAGCACTTGAAGTGTTTGCACTCCTTGCGTTGAGTTAGCTACTGTGGTTCACCTTCTTACTACCATTGAGCTTCTGGAATGCAAGAAGTTTTGCTCGAAAAGAGCAAAAAGTTTACCCCAACTTAGAGTAAGTCTTTGATAGATCGAGTTGCCTTTGGGATCGTATCGTCTTCTCCATCACCTTTGCCGCCTACTCCTCTGAGTAGAAAGGTACAGTACCGTATACTGCCTACTTCATTTCTTAGTCGAGCACTCCTGCATCAACCCAAAGTCCCTCAATTTCGGCTATCTTGATGAGAAACCCATTGACACTGGTCTTATGAAGTTTCTTGGCCTCTGCCCTTTCGCCCTATCTTGGTACTTGGAGTTTGCCTTTGCATTCTCCACCTCCTTGGCCCCTTTTATGACTAATGCTCTCCCTCCATGAGAGCATGGGATCGATGACTCCACGGAAGTCCCACATTTGTGGTACCATAGTGCTACTAAGCCTATAGCACTACTATCTATTACCTTGCATATTCATCCCTTCCTTCGCGATCAGTAGACCTACCTCTATGGCACTGTGGTGCTCCTCCGAGTCCACTTCCTTTCTAACCGATGCTTTGCCTTTTGGGTAGCTGAGCTCCACTAGATTCCTCACCACTTTTGACCACCTGCTTCGACACTACTATGTCCTCATAGCAGTTCTTCTTAGTCAATGGAAACACAAACTGCAATTCTCATACATGACCTTCGCCATCTTGTTGCAGGGCTCGCGCCGATTCTGTTCTCCTTAGCTTCCTTGGTAGCAACGTTCGCTTACTCGGCTTTGTCCTCTGATTTGTCGGGCTCCCTTAAGCGAATGTGAGCACTGAAGTAGTCCAACTCTCTAGCTGCTCCGATCATACCTTTGTATAATCAAGTCCCCTCCATGGGACTCACTGGTACTTGCAATCTGACTTCTCCCTTGGTGGTACACAGCTCCCATATGTTGACGACCAAGGCTTTCATCTGATGCAAGCTTCGATGCATACACACAGAAAACCCACCTCTGCAGTACTATGACATTCACTCCTTGAATCCACAGCCCTTCTTGCCATTGTATTGTTCACCGAAGTGAAGCTCCCAATAGCTACTGATCATACATCCACATGATCTTGTCCCTCACGGGACAAGATTGCTTGAATTGCATTGTCATGAACTATTCCACCACGATCCGCTGCACTATGTCGCCTCATGGTGACATCTCCATTGTATACAGATTCTCGTGTGATGAACTCAGACTATGACTTCTCTACGTGTGGCCTCTACCAACACATCGTAGGGCCTCTGCCATCTCTGATTTTTAGTTCACTCCCTTGGTAATTCACCTTTGTCCATCCACTCTTGGGTCACACTTGGACGAAGTATAGCTCTAGGACAGTTCCTCGCCTAGTAGCTCATAAAGTCCCCATGACTTCGCTAGAATTGGTGCACCATTGTTTGGATCTTGGGCCTCTATCCCCTACCAACACAATCTATGCTATACACCACTTGTTCTTGACAACTCGAATGGTAACACTGTGGCATATTCTTCAAGAGTACCCACCTCTGCGTCCTCTTGCCCCATGCTAAGGTCTCCTGATTCCAACTTTGCCTTCGCAAGTCCAATCATCTTAGTTACTCCGTTAAATGCATCTCTAAGGTAGCTTGCATGTGCCTCGAAGCTCCCTTTATGTTTTACACCATGCAAAATAAGTCTGTCCCATCAGAATAAAGAACCCATGGAACGATAAATTTCCACTCTCGCCTCTACAAGAGTTCATGCCCTTGACCTCTATCCAAGGAAAGCTCCATGCCTCCACTCCATGTTTCATCTTCTATGTCGACTCTCTTCATGCGGCTTGGATACTTCACCGAGTTCCACTCAAGTCACTCCACTCCTCGATTTACATTGAGTTGATAGTGGTCCTCGCGTCCACCATTCTACGGGTCAGCCCTCTGTCGAATTCGATTTCTACATCGACTCTAAGTGTGCCTTTATATGATGTTGACTTGGATTGCTCCCCACTTGATCTCAAAATGCATCCACCAATGCATTACCTCATTCGAGATCATGCGATGACTCTTCATCGCCCACTCGGTCCGTTGAGCTTTGTGGAGATATAGCCTTGAGGAACTCTTCCTCAATATGTGTAGTCCGTTGCACATGATTCACCCTTTAGAGAACTAGGACTTATCTCTCCTGAATATCTGTTCTGCTAGAGCAACTTTTCTCTCTACATACTTCCCACTGGAAGTTTCAGAGGCCACCATCCCCTTTCGACTATTCCATCTTGCTGAACTTATGCCTTGTTCTGCCCCCGCAAATGCACTTGCTAGATTGTAACTCTTTGCCAATACAGTCTCTATTGCACCCTTCAGGGTCTAGCAACATGCTTAACTTGTTGCACATTTCAGCCGCCTACGGATGTATCCTTTCATGTCAAAGAGAAAGTTCTGATGCTCCATGGCACTGAGTCCTGATTGCACCTTAGGATGGCCATGAACACTCTGTCGTCCGTGTACAAGCCCTTGTATGAGTTTCGAATCCTTCGAGTTAGCAATCCCACCTTGCGAGGTCTCATCTTTCACTAAGCGCCCCTCTTTACCTTGAGCATCGTCAAGCTTTGGTTGCCAACATCGAGTCGTAGCTCGAACTCAACCATCCTAATCTTTGTGTGCTACGCATTCTTCTTCGCTTGCTTGTCCTCGTGGTGTCTCTTGCGCAAAGAGTTGGTTATTCCTCTGAATGCCAAACCTGGATGCCCGCTCCTCTGAGCGACTCCATTTCCTATATCTTAATATATGTTTTCCTCTAAACGGTTGCGCGTGCGTGCTGGCTGTCCTCCACACAGCCCAACTAGGTCCCCCACGTTTGTATGGAAAGTGTTGCTGCGTGTGCTTGTCCCACTCTGATACCACATTATCACGGGCTTAGCTGATTTTATCTAAGTCGTGCGACACCCATATATATCCATCTGTAAAGGTCAGCCCTCCCCGAGATCTCCTAGAGTCCCTTAGACTTCCAAACGAGAAAACGGGCCAGAAGAAGCAATTCCCACTGGATCCACAAGCAACTACTCAAGAAAATACTTTATAAAGCTAGATACAAATTACACCCATGGACATTACAAACTCAGAAAGGTTGCACATAAAGTATAATGGTCCATCACAGACCGAAGTTCCTATAAGTGCTTACAAGACATACTTGTATTTACAAGCCAAAATTGATCATAATGCAAACCAAACTCGGGCTTCTAAGCCTACAGCAAGCCCGCTACTTGCTGTACAAGGTATGTACATAAATCGAAGGACACAGACAAACACAAGCATTTCATCGAACACATTGTTTATATTGTTATCCATGACAATACGCCAAACTGAGAAGGAAGAGAATTAAGAATGAATTACACGAGGAAAGATTCATCAACATTTATTTCCAATGCCTTAAATTTTACATCTTTATCAGCCATATTTAGGATGTGATCCTGAATTCCTCGAGTATAATCATACTGAGCTGTAGTCAGTTCTTTCATTAATGTGCTAGCCAATGACTTATCAGTAGATTTAAATCTATATTCAATAACCTTTAAATATTCTCATGTACTAGTTGCAACCATTAATGAAGTCTTTATATTGTTTATAATTTTCATTCTTATGAACATTAAACTAAGCCTATCAGATATTTCTCAAGCTCTATTTTATTAACTTGTTCCATAGTACTTTCATCAGTTAATTCTATGAGCTTTTCAATAAGCAATGCCAAATCAAGATCTAATACACCTAGTATAAATTGCACATACACTAACCATTCTGAATAATTTGATCCAGAGATTATAGGGACACTAGAAGCATAAGAATGTATGGATGAGAATGCGACTCCAGAACATAAAATAATATTAATGGTTTGAGTTGATCAAAATATGATGAACTATTGATATCATCAATATTTAACCTTTGGATAAAATATTGACATATCTAGTGTTAACTCAAGATCATTTATAGAGGACTAATATCATCCTTGTGAAATAGTTTTGCTACCTTTGAGAATACAATTCTAAACTATAAGGATATCCAAAATAGTATCATCGTACCCCATCACATAATTATTTAAATCTCCTAATTATTTATGTTATTTTAAATATTATTCTTTTAATATTATTTAGGACTTGATCCTTAATATAATTTTATAAATCATTGATTTATGTTACCTTGTTGACTACAAGACCAATACATTAATATAAAATATAAATTAAATTATCCTATAAATGATAAAAGCTTAATTATATTTCATATCCTCCAAGCCTACTATCCTAGACTACTTTGGTAGCTATAGGTGATGCATAACTCAAGGAGATGAATTACAAATAATATTAACCAAGTTCCTTTAATCTAATTTATGTTGAACCAGTTCAATAATATAATAACAACTATAATAACTACTGAATATTAATCAATAAAAAATAAACTCATATGATGACTATAATCATGATAAGACATAAATTATTTCTTCATGTAAAAACTAAATATTATTTTATAATTTCATACATCATATTTCAAACATATGCATGTGAATAACTAAATAAATATCCAAGAATTAGATTTTATGTATCTTAACTATACGAGAAAAACCATAAAAGAAACAATAATTTATAATTTTTTAAACTAATTAATTTTATTTAATTGGGGAAGCCCATAAGCCCAACTAAATAAATTGATCAAGATTTAATTCTTTCCTAATTTAATCAAAACTATATTTGATTAATAAATAATAAAAAATATAATCATGATTAAATTTTATTAAATCATATATTGATCAATTTCATAATTGAGAAAATAAACTAAAATTTCTTAATTTTATAATGGTAAAATCATAATTTTATGATAAGACATAAAAGGAATTATGAAATTTATGGAGGGCAAAAATGTCATAGGTGTAATAGGTATTAATAAAAAGTAGAAGGGCAAAATCATAATGTCCTTTGAAATAAAAAGAACACCCTAACCATATTCTACACAAGGGCAAAACTATAATTTTAATCTGAAAACCCTAATTCCACTACTACCACCGTCGCTATCGTCGCTTGTGCGACGACTCCTACACGACTGCGGCCTATGCGGCGGTGTCGTTGCCATCGCGAGATGTGGCTGTTGCCATCGCGAGATGTGGCTGTTGCCATCGCGAGATGTGGCTGTTGCTTGTGCACGATAGCCAATGCGCGGTTGCTGCCTGTAGCCTCTACCTGCACGTGGTCATTGTCGGGATGCGATTACCACTTGCGCATGGCCACCAACGCGCCATTACTGCCTGCATAGCCTCTACCCGCACGTGGTCATCAATGGATGTAGCCTTTACCTGCATGCGACCTCCACTAGTGTGGCCTCTACTGCACGCGGCTGCTGCTTGCACGACCACTATTGCATGCAACCATCGCCAACCACATGTGGCAGCCTTTACCCGCGCGTGACCACCGTTGGAAGCAACTGTTGCCTACACGTTGCTGTCGATTGTGCGACCGTCACTACAGCACTTTCCTATTGTGGTGCGTACATGCTGCCACAAACAGATATGACTGAACGCAATGAGATTGTTGCATCTTTCGACGATGCACATCAATCATTCAGATCATATAACAAAAATTTCACAACATTCGCAAGCAAATGATAGAATAGAATAGACAGGAATACAGATCGATAAGACATTCAAATCATTAAGGCATTGTAAACAAAAATAGCAGATCTAATATATTTGATCTCAAGAACCTAGGCTCTAATACCAATTGAAAGCATAAAAACTATAATCATGCAATCTGTTATACGAAAAACTTTTATGCCATGATTGAAATCAAATAATATTAAATCTATTTATAATGCATGCCTTTAGATGTCATCTGAATAAGATCCCTTTTGATATGCAGAAGCACCATCCTTCGGATCGGAATATCACCATAATGCCGATTTGCAAAGAGAACTATAACAAATCTAGAATTCGTTTCCTCTCTTCCTATCCATTCACAGGATCACTGTAATTGATAGTTTAGGGAGATGAGAAAATAGTCGTAATCTCTATAGTATTTCTTTCTACACCGTTATACAACATATTGTGGCGCAAGGTCCTGTCTATATATATGTGAGAGCATAGGGCCTAGGATAAGTTATTATGAGAGTTCCTTCCATCAAAGACATCCCCTAAAGTATCCTAATATAATATGGACTTTAATTTAATATTAGCTAATATATATCATTAGAATCTAATAATACCATTATATATCTTATCCAACTATAAAGGGTCATATAATCTTACATCACCAACACACAATAAGAAAACTAGAATCTTCGAGCATGGATTTTGGAAGAGATCGATGCACACATCGAACATTATCCTTTCTGAGAAGATCTAACCTGAGAAAGATAACATATAGGGAAAAAGAGAAGAAAAAGAAATCAAAAGGAGGGGAAAAGATCGAAGCCGAATAAGGGCATCGATGGATCGAAGGGGCATACCTCATCATCGCTCGGATGAGGGCGAAGGATGACGACGGTGCCTTGCTCCCTTCGATCGGGGACAAGAAGAAGTTGTTATTCAAACTCAAGTTGACGACATGAAATAGTAATATTTTGGCATTGGGGCTATGATTGGAAATGAATAAGCATTATAAATTCATGAGTCCCTGAGATTTATTGGACTCATTGACTAGCCCATTCTTCGACCGACATAACTTGCGGGACCCACATTTGCCCTCGATCACCTAGAAGGTTGTTGGAGAAATTTAACATAACAAATATGGATCATACATACCTTATAGATCGAAAATCTTTTGAGAATATTTTTATCAGTATTATTAAATTCTCAATACTATACATGAAGTCCTACAATAATTATGAAACACATTAACATAAAAGCGTACCTGATGAATTCATTGGAGTATTTTGGATTGATTGGTATATTGGCCTTCCAAATGTAGAGTTTTCTTTTGAAATCATTTGATTTCTCTTTAACGGATGAAGAAAATATTTATTCTTTATTCTACAATAGGAGATCATAACCCCTTTTTATAGTTATAACCGTAAGTTATGACTCATGATATTTCATTATGACTCATGATATTTCATAGTGACTCATGATATTTCATATTCCTAACTTATCATGTCACCAAGTTAAAAAATATGACTGATGATATCCACACAATTAATGTTCATGATATTTATATCCCTTTAGCCAAATAATTTTTCATCAATTAGATTATTTTAATTTTGGCTAACCAAATAATGACACATTTAATTATACATGTGTGGCCTTTAAAATTCTAAGGGTGTGACCCTTAAAATTCTAACAATTTCCCACTGGGTCGCATATGTATTCTAACAAATGTGTTATATTTTATGAGCTCAAAACTATTGTCATTATTAAACATGATATACAATATAATCTTATCTATTGGCCATATTAGTATAGGACTAAAGCAGTTTTTACTATATCAATCATAGCTAAACCTATCAATGATCACTAATATTAACATAACTAAATGATATAGATCAATCGTGAAATGTGTGGCATTAAAATTACATGGATGTGATCTATACATATCAATTTTCAACTGGTCCAATTTTTTCTTTATGAGATCATTAATAGCCATAATATACAAAGTGTAATAAACTGTAGCTTTATTTTTGATTAGAAAATCTATAGAATCTAGCATAAAACATATAAAAAACATACCCCAGACTCCCACTAAACTGAAGTTTTTTTAAATTCTAATATACTCATATAAGTAGTATACCTATGAAAGATCATGGGTGGTACATCTTTTGTGAGAGGATCTACCAATATAAAGTTTATCCCTAAGTGTTCTATGGAAATTTGTCCACTTTGTATATTTTCTTTCAAAACTAGGAACTTGATGTCAATATGATTTGACTTATTCGAACTCCTATTATTGTTGGAGTATAAAATAGCCAATTTATTATCACAATATATCTTTAGCTGCCTTTCAACTCCTTATACTATTTGTAGTCCTGTTTCCTCAACTAAATTCCAGGATTTGATGCTTCAAAATATGCTACATATTCTACTACCATGGTGGAAGAGGTAATAAGAGATTGCTCGACAGCTGTGGGCTGATTTGCACCCATGTGTGTCCGTCAGCCGCCCTCCTCGTCCCACAGACTTACAAAAGAGAAGAAACAATTCCCACGGGATCCACAAGCTCAAGAAAACACTTATAAAGCCAAAATACAAATTACACTCATGGACATTACAAACTCGAGAGGTTGCACACAAAGGATAATGGTCCACTACATCAAGTCCTCACAAGTGCTTATAAGACACACTTATATTTACAAGCTAAACTTGGCCATAAATCAAATCAAACTACTGCTAAGCCTCCAAGCTCGCTTCTTATTGTACAAGATATGTACCTAAAAGGACACAGACTAACACAAGCATTTCATCGAACACCTTGTTTATATTGTTGTCCGTGACATTCTCCCCACTTATTCCTTGACGTCCTTGTCGAAGCCACTATAACATCTCCTCGCATTTTGAATCTTTAATCTTACTGGCTTTGCCTCCTGTCTCCATGCCGCTTCAACTCACCAATGACTGAATTTGGTGTGGGGTTGGCTGAGTTGTCTTGATCCTTGTTGGTTCTCGCAGATCCCTCGATGAAGGAAAAGACCGCCTTATTATGTGTCGCTATACTCATATTGCTTGAACGGGTAGATGCTTGTTGGAGCTTTAACGAGCATCGCCTCACACACTAAACTTTTAAGGTCCTTTCTCCATAATGTTTGCCCATTGAACATTCTTCCACTGTTAGTTGTCACTTCCAAGTATGTTCGCATCACTCCCTCTTAGTCAATTGGAAAATGAAGTGGAAAAACTACTCTTAATAGTACTGATTACCAACGGTGAGGATTTGACAACCATTGTCTTCCATAAGCTTTCTTTGAAGGGTCACTTGCGAGCTCCCTACTTGGATAAGTAAGAGAACTGGGATACTTGACTTCACCCATTGTCTTCATAGTTGAGAAGGTAAGGTTACTTGGCTTCGCTCACCTCCTCGAGTTAAGAGAACTGGGGTACTCGGTTTCGCCCATTCTCTCGAGTTGAGAAGGCAAAGGTTACTCAATTTCACAGCAAAGGTTACTTGATTTTGCCTCCTCGAGTTTTTACTTCATGCATTAAGTTGGGTACTAACATTCACCAGCTCTTTGCTCACACTTCAAGCACTTGAAGTGGTTGCACTCCTTGTGTTGGGTTAGCTACTGTGATTCACCTTCCCACTCCTCGAGTTAAGAGAACTGGGGTACTCGGTTTCGCCCATTCTCTCGAGTTGAGAAGGCAAAAGTTACTCAATTTCGTGGCAAAGGTTACCCCCTACCTCCTCGAATTTGTACTTCATGCATTGACACATTTTTGCTTGCTTTGCTCCCAATTCTAAAGCACTTGAAGTGGTTGCACTCCTTGCGTTGGGTTAGCTTGTAATTCACCTTCACGCCATTGAACTTCGGGAATGCAAGAAGTTTTGCACGAAAAAGCAAAAGTTTACCCCAACTTGGAGTCCCCAACTTGGAGTAAGTCTTTGATAGGTCTAGTCGCCTTTAGAATTGTACCGTCTTCTCCATCACCTTTGCCGCCTACTCCTCTTGAGTAGAAAGGTATAGTACCATGTACTGCCTATTTCGTTCCTTGGTCGAGCACTCCTGCATCAACCTGAAGTCCATTAATTTCGGCTATCTGGATGAGAAGCCCATCGACATCGGTCTTATAAAGTTTCTCGGCCTCGCCCTTCTGCCTCGTCTTGGTACTTGGAGTTTGCCTCTACATTCTCCACCTCCTTGGCCCCTTTTACGACCAATGTTGTCCCTTCATGAGAGCAAGGGATCGATGACTTCACGGAAGTCCTGCATCTGTGGTACCATGGCGCTGCCAAGCCCATAGCACTAAGCCCATAGCACTACTATCCGTTACCTTGCATCTTCATCCCTTCCTTCGCAATCGGTAGATCTGCCTCTGTGGCACTGTGGAGCTTCTCCGAGTCTACCTCCTCTCTAACCGACGCTTTTCTTTTGGGTAGCTGAGCCCCGTTGGACTCGTCGTCACTTCCTCGCCCCTTTCGACCACCTGCTTCGACACCACTGTGTCCTCCTAGCAGTTCTCCTTGGTCGATAGAGAGACAAACTATAACTCTCATGCATGGCCTCCGCCATCTTGTTGCAGGGCTCGCGCCGATTCTGTTCTCCTTAGCTTCCTTGGTAGCAACGTTCGCTTACTCGGCCTTGTCCTCTGACTTGTCGGGCTCCCTTAAGCGAATGTGAGCACTGAAGCAGTCCAACTCTCCAGCTGCTCTGATTAATCAAGTCCCCTCCATGGGACTCACTAGTACTTGCAATCTGACTACTCTCTTGGTGGTACACAACCCCCATATGCTGACGACCAAGGCTTTCATCTGATGCAAGCTTCGATACATACACACGGAAGACCCACCTCTGCGGTACTGTGGCATTCACTCCTTGAATCCACAGCCCTTCTTGCCATTGCACTGTTCACCGAAGTGGAGCTCACAGCAGCTCCTAATCAATCACATGATCATGTCCCCCTCCATGGGACTCACTAGTACGTGCACTTGGACTTCTTCCTTGGTGGTATATAGCTCCTATATGCTCACGACTAAGGCTTTCATCCAGTGCAAGCTTTGATGCACACACGAAGACCCGCCTCTGCGGTACTATGACATTCACTCCTTGAATCCATAGCGCTTCTTCTTGTTGTGTCGTACACCAAAGTGGAGCTCCCAGTAACTCCTGATCATACCTCCGCATGATCTTTATCCCTCACGGGACAAGATTGCCTGTATTGCATTGCCACGAACTATTCCACCATGATCCGCTGCACCATGTCGCCTCCTGGTGACATCTCCATTGCATACAGATTCTCGTGTGATGAACTCAGACTACGACTTCTCCACATGTGGCTTCTGCCAACACAACGTAGGGCCTCCGCCATCTCCGATTTTTAGTTCGCTCGTTTGGCAATTCCCCTTCGTCCCCCCCACTCCTGGGTTACACCTGGTCGAAGCATAGCTGTAGGATAGTCCGTCGCCTAGAAGCTCCTGAAGTCCCCTGACTTCGCTAGAGTTGGTGCACCATTGTCTGGATCTTGGGCCTCTATCCCCTACCAATACAATCTTGTTATGCACCTCCTCTTCCTGACAACTCGAATGGCAACACTGTGGCATATTCTTCAAGAGTACCCGCCTCTGCGTCCTCTTGCCCCGTACCAAGGTCTCATGATCCTAACTTTGCCTCCGCAAGTTGAATCACCTTAGTTACTCCATCAAATGCATCTCTGAGGTAGCTTGCATGTGCCTTGAAACTCCCTTCATCTTTGGCACCATGCAAAAAAAAATAAGTCTGTCACATCAGAATGGAGAACCCATGGAATGACATGATCCCACTCTTGCCTCTACAAGAGTTCATGCCCTTGACCTCTGTCTAAGGAAAGCTCCGTGCCTCCGCTCCATGTTCCATCTTCTATGTCGACTCCCTTCATGCGGCTTGGATACTTCACCGAGTTCCACCCAAGTCGCTCTGCTCCTCGATTTGCACTGAGTTGATAGTGGCCCTCACATCCACCATTCCACGGGTCAGCCCTCTGTTGAGTTCGATTTCTGCCTCGACTCTAAGTGTGCCTTCATATGATGTTGCCTTGGATTGCTCCCCCACTTGATCTCGAAATGCATCCACCAATGCATTACCTCCTTCGAGATCATGCGACAACTCTTCGTCGCTCACTCGGTCCGTTGAGCTTTATGGAGATATAACCTTGAGAAACTCTTTCTCAATATGTGCAGTCCGTTGTACATGATTCTCCCACTAGAGAACTAGGACTTATCCCTCCTGGATATCTGTCCTGCTGGAGCAACTTTTCTCTTTACATACTTCCCACTGGAAGTTTCGGAGACCATCATCCCCTTTGGACTACTCCGTCTTACTGAACTCGAGCTTTGTTCTACCCCCACAAATGTACTTGCTAGATTGCGACCCTTCTCCAATATAGTCTCCACTGCACCCTTCAAGGTCTAGCAACATGCTGAATTTGTTGCACATTTCAGCCACCTACGGACATATCCTTTCCATGTCGAAGAGAAAGTTCTGATGCTCCATGGCGCCGAGTTCTAATCGCGCCTTGGGATGGCCACGAACACTCCGTCATCCGTGTACAAGCCCATACATGAGTTTCAAATCCTTCGAGTTAGCAATTCCCCTCACCACTGTGAGCTTTGCACAACTCTTTCGGTCGTTATACAACACCTCCCACCTTGCACGGTCTCATCTTTCACCAAGCACCCTGCTTTGCCTTAAGCACCGTCAAGTTTGGTTGCCAACGTCGAGCTATAGCTCAAACTCAACCATCCCAATCTTTGTGTGCTACGCATTCTTCTTCGCTTGCTTGTCCTCGTGGTGCCTCTCGCGCAAAGGGGTTGGCTATTCCTTGAATGCCAAACCAGGATGCCCGCTCCTCTGAGTGACTCCTTTCCCTACATCTCAATGTCCGTTTCCCCTAAACGGTTGCGCGTGCTAGCTGTCCTCCATACAGCCTAGCTAGGTCCCCCACATTTATATGGCAAGTGTTTCTGCGTGTGCTTATCCGGCTCTGATACCACATTGTCACAGGCTTAGCTGATTTTGCCTAAGCCGTGCGGCACCCATGCGTGTCCGTCCACAGTCAGCCCTCCCTGAGATCTCCTAAAGTCCCACAGACTTACAAAAAGAGAAAACGGGCCAGAAGAAATAATTCCCACGGGATCCACAAGCAATTGCTCAAGAAAACACTTTATAAAGCCAAAATACAAATTACACACATAAACATTACAAACTCAGAGAGGTTGCACACAAAGGATAATGGTCCACTATAGACCGAAGTCCCCACAAGTGCTTATAAGACACACTTGTATTTACAAGCCAAACTTTGCCATAAAGCAAATCAAACTAGGGCTGCTAAGCCTATTGCAAGCCCGTTTCTTGCTATATAAGATATGTACCTAAACCGAAGGACACGGACTAACACAAGCATTTCATCGAACACCTTGTTTACATTGTTGTCTGTGACACTACGCCAAGAAATAGCCTAACCAGCCAATATATAAATGTACCCCGAAGTGGATTTCCTACTATCTTGGCATCCACTAAAATCAGAGTCAGAATATATAATGATCTCCAAATGGTCTAATCTCCTATATGTAAGCATATGATCTTTTGTTCTCTTTAAATATCTTATAACTCTTTTAGCTGCCTTCCAATGATCCATTCCAGGATTGCTTAAGTATCTGCCTAGCACCCTAATAATATATATTATATCTGGACGCGTACAAACTTGTGCATACATTAGACTCCCTATTGCCGATGCACAAGAGATCTTCTACATTTCTTAAGTTTCCATGTTTCCTTTAGGGCATTGATTGAGACTGAACTTATCTTCCTTTCCAACAGGGGTATTTTCTAATTTTTAATTCTGTATATTAAACCTTTTAAGCATATTATCGATATAGATCTTTTGTGATAATCCTAAAATACCCCGAGATTTATCCCGGTGTATCTGGATTCCTAATACAAAAGATGCATCACCAAGATCTTTCATCTCAAAATTTCTTGATAAAAATCTCTTAGTTTTGTGCAATATGCTTATATCATTTATGGTAAGCAAAATGTCATTAACATATAATATCAGAAAAATGAATTTGCTCCCACTGAACTTGTGATACACATAATCATCAACAACATTCACCTTAAAATCAAATGAGAGAATTACTTGATGAAATTTGTGATACCACTAACGAGATGTATGTTTTAGCCTATAGATGGATTTTGTCAATTTACAAACTATTTTCTTTGGTCTCCTAATACAAAGTTTTCAGGTTGTAACTTATAAATTATTTCATCAATGTTTCCATTGAGAAACACTATTTTGACATCCATCCGATGAAGCTCCAAATCAAAATGTATAACTAAAGCCATAATTGTCCTAAAATAGTCGTTCATTGAAACCGGAGAGAAGGTCTCTTTAAAGTCAATTCATTCCTTTTGAGTATAACCTTTTGCTATATATAAGGTGTGCCTTATATCTCTACACATTACCATTAAAATCCCTTTTAGTTTTAAAAATCCATTTACAACCAATGGGTTTCATGCCTTTTGGTAATGGGATAAGTTCTCAAACTTTGTTATCTTGCATGGACTAATTCTTTTGATTCATTGCTTCAATCCATTTATCAGAATTGGAATCATCCATGGCTTGACGAAAGTTGATTGGATTATCTTCCATCATACCACTACTTTCTTCATGTTCCTAGAAAAATACCATATAATCATATGAAATGGCACTCCTCCTTTCTCTAGTGGATCATCGCAAAGGTGTTGGCTCTTATGGTAGGATTCTTGAGGATGTTGAGTTAGTTCTACGTGAATAATTTCCTCATATTGTATAGGAGTTATAATGACTATATCCTTTTGAGGTACTAAATTTAATACATCAATAATAACCATATGAATTGGATTAGATTGAATCAATTCTTCTTCAAAGGTAAAGTCTTGAACCTTATTTTCCCTCTAAATTTAATATCCTAAAAAAATATTGCAATAACCATCTAAAAAATACTTCTTGATATGGGATCATAAAATTTATATCCTTTAGAATGCTTAGAATAACCAATAAAGTAACCACTTACTGCTTGGGGTTCCAATTTCTTTTCATTAGGCCTATAAGGCTTTGCCTCAGCTGGACAACCCCATACATAAAAATGCCTTAAACTAGGCTTTCTCTCATTTCAAAGCTCATAAGGTGTTCTTGAAGTTGCTTTAGTTGGTACTCTATTAAGAATGTCAGCTATAGTCTTTTTCTAGAGTAATATGGTAAAGTAGATTGAGAAATCATACTTCTTACAATATCCTTAAGTCTGTGGTTTCATCTTTTAGCTACACCATTTATATTAGGTGAGCGTGGCATTATATACTGAGAGACAATTCCATACTCCTCTAAGTATAAAGCAAATGGTCCTGGACATTATTCACTTGAGGCATTATTTCTGTCTTAATATTCTCCTCCATGGTCAGATCTAATGCTTTTTATCCTTTTGTTGAGTTGATTTTTAACTTCAACTTTAAATAATTTGAACACGTCTAAAGATTGAAACTTTTCATATATTAGATACAAATATCCATATATAGAGTAATCGTGTATGAATGATATATACTATTATTGACCATTCCACGAAGCTGTGGAAAATGGTCCACAAATATCCGTATATATCAATTCCAAGATGTTTGTAACGATATATGCACCTGATCTCTTTGGTTTGGTTTATTTACTTTTAATGCATTCAACACAAATATCTAAATTTGATAAGTCAATGGGATCAAGACTCCATAAACGTTTATACCATATTATACTTAAATTTTTAATTTTTCATTTAGTACCTCGTAATTCTACAGTCAGAGATTCATGATAGGATGTTATAGTATCAAGCAAATATAGATTGTCAAAAGCCATAAGTGAACTAATTCCAATCGCATTTGAATTTAAAGATAAAGTAAACTGATTATTTCCAAATAAACAAAAATAGCCAGATTTATCCAAATAAGAAATAGAAATTAAATTATGTCTAAATGACGATATGATAAAAGTGTCTTTCAAATCCAAATAGTATCTAGTACATAATAACAATCTAAATGTGCCTATAGCTTCCACATCTACCGATTTTTCATCCTTCACATAAATGCATCTTTCAGCATCATTGGGCCTTTGGTAGCTTAAGCAATCCTGTATTGAAACATTAATGTTAGTAGTTGCGCCAGAGTCTAACCACCAAGTGTTTCTAGGTACTAAAGTTAAATTGACTTCAGAACAAACCAAAATAAAAAATGTACCCTTTTTAGCACGCTAAGCATAATATTTAGTATAGTCCTTCTTCGAATGCCCAGCTTTCTTGCAGAAGAAACAAATATTAACCTTACTTTTATCAATCTCATTTTTTTTAGATTTGTATTTTCTTTTCTTGTCCTTGTCCTTAAAGGTGTTGGCCAAGTTAGAACTTTCAGCATTTTCTTACTTCGACCTTTCCTCTTCTTGTATACAATATGAAATGAGCTCATTAAGAGACCATTTGTCCTTTTGGCAATTATAACTGACCTTAAATTGACTGAATTGTGCAGGAAGAAATATCAGAACCAAATGGATAAGTAAGTCTTCTGATGAGTCTAGCTTTAATGTTTTAAGCTTTGAAACATGATTAGACATCTCTATGATGTACTCCCTTATATTTCCTTTGCTGATATACCTCATGGAAATCAAGTTCTAAAGCAAAATGCTTGTTTCCACCTTATCATTTTTAAGAAAATATTTTTCTATTTTAGCAAGAAAATCTTTAGCATTGGTAATCCCTTCGAACACCGCACTCCTAAAGGTCTATGAAATGTTACACTTAATGATCATAAGACTCATGAGATTAGACCTGTCCCACTTCTTAAATAGTCTCCTTTCATCATGAGAGATAGATTCTGTAAGAGAAGCAGATTGGTCTTCCCTTAGTGCAAGATCTAGATCCATGCAGCCCAAAATGATCAGAATGTTTTCCTTCTTATCCTTAAAGTTAGTTCCATTTAGAACCGATATTGAACTGAGGTTAGCAAATATTGTAGCAAGAGAACCTAAATAAGAAAATAATAGATAACAACAAACTATGCTCATATTTATAATACCATATACATAAGAAAAATCAAATAATAATATAACCCATCTTAAGATACCAACATTAATATCTTATCTTTGGACTTCAATATTAATTGCTAGTGGTAATCTTGTTGGAATGATCAAACACTAACAATAAGGTATATCAAATGATAAACCCAACTTTAGATTGATTTATCATTCATATAAAAAATGTATAATTATCACGCGTTTACTATTATAGATGTATATAAAATCCTGCCAGTCATTAACCTTCCTTTGAGCCGGATAATTATAGATAAATATAAATACACACTATATTTAATATTTTCATAAGAAATGCCATACATGATAGGTCAGTTTGATGACTTCATGTATTATATTACTCAACCTAATATTAAATATCTTTATAATCACTAATTGAATTTGAACTAGATTAATCAAATTAGCTTGATCTTAATTTATTGATTCAACCGTTTAACGCATATAAACTAATCAATTTATATTAGCAAATAACTTTATAGAATCAATATTATGTTTAAGCCAATTAGACAAAGTCAAAATGCACTACAACGAATAGTTGTTCTATTGAATCTAAGATTTTAATGATGAAATCAATTGATAGGTTATTGATCTAACAAGATTATTAAAATTGATTGATGCAGGATTAATTATGATAGAATGATTATTACAATCAGGATTGGCCAAGGTCAAGTCCATACATGAGGTCGATGTGGTTGGAAACTCGCCAGGAGTGCGTCGGGAACTCACCGAGGGTATCGGGAGTTTGCTAGGATGGCACAAGGGAGTTCGCCAGAAGAAGACCGAGACTCACCGGAAGATTATTGGGAGTAGCCGGAAAACTTGTCGGGAGTTAGGATGGTCTTGTAATGGATGTTTAGCAATTATGATTATATTTAATTAAGTCATAATTAACATCATGTAGGACTAACTATGATAGGAACAATGAACTTACAATCAGATAGTTGGCCAAGATCAAGCTTGGGCATCGGGTGGGGTTCGGACGATGCAGTGGGATCTCGCTGACGTTCACTAGGAGATTTGCTAAAGAGATCGGGATGCTCGCTGAGAACACGCCAAGAGATTACCGAAAGAAGACCAGAAGACTCAGTGCAAGAATGTCGGAGGCTGTCAGATTGGCAAGAGTTAGGTCTTGATTATCTTGATTGGTCATTAAGTGTTGTAATCATTGAATCAAGGTTAGTGCCAATTGATCCTAACAATTGATATCAGAGCAAGGTTCTTACTCTTTGGATTAACACCCACTTGAGCAAATGTCTTATTTTGGCATGAATGAGATATATTTCATCTCACATCTTCCCATGTTCAATTGGACAGATTACACATATTGAAAAACACAGATACATATTTTTCTCATCTTATTGGACTTTGATTTATGGAATATAGTTTTGAAAAATCTTCCAAACCAATAAATGAGTTAAATGATTTGCAAAGGAAGAATTTTTCTTTAAATGCAAAGGCTATAAATGCCTTGTTTTGTGCACTTGTTAAGAATGAGTTTAATCATATTTCCATTTGTGAATCAGCTTTTGATATTCGGCACACACTAGAAATCATACACGAGGGGACTAGTAGAGTAAAAGAATCAAAGATAAATATTCTAGTTCATAATTATGAGTTGTTTCAAGAAACCAAGTAAGTCTATTGAAAACATGTACACCCATTTCACGGATGTCGTTAATGGACTTAAAGCACTTGAAAAATACTTTTTGAATTTTGAATGCTATGCTATGAATGCAAAAACTGAGACATTTTAAAAATGAATGTCCCCAACTGAAGAAAAAGCCGATGCTCCAAAAGAAGGCACTTTCGGCCATTTGGGATGATTCGAGCTCTTCGGATAAGAAAGACAACCCCAAAGCATGTTTCATGATTTATTCATTGAGTTTAGAAAACTTGGTAAATCATTTAAACTACTTAAGAATGATCATGAATTGCTAGTTAGTAGACTTGACGAAATACATGACTCACTAGTATCACACAACAACACATGCTCTAAATGTAAGATACTAGATAGTGTTAAAGAAGAAAACATCATGCTTAAATCAATACTAGAAAATTTTCAAAATATGATCCTTTCCAATAAGGATCATATTAATAGTAGAAATTGCATAGACTTTGTTGGTAATGTTCAACAAAAGCCAACCATCTTTACAAAAGGACCTACATTAAATGTTTCACCAAAAATTAAATGTAATTTTTATGGAAGATTAGGACATATGTCTTATAAATGTCCATTTTAAAATTATAGTCCTCACAAGTTCGTTTGAGTTCCTAAAGGGACCATAAACAATTTTAAGTCATTAGAGAAAATGGGAAGAACATGTCATGAAAGACCTAATGTTAAATAGGTACCTAAATCAAAACCTCTCATAATATAAAATTATTTTCTAACACGGCTAGGAGCAATAAAAATATTTTGAAAGTAGATGCTCAAGTCATATTACTTGAGATCTAACGCTCTTTGAAGCTTACTAGCCTAAGTAATAATAAGAAAATTATTGAAATTAAAATGATTGACAATGAATCTTTTAATGGTTCATCATTATACAATTAATATTGATGATGCATAGCTACAGTATGCAAGTATAAAAATGAATTAGAACCAAAGAACCTTAGTTATTTAAGAACATATTTTGACTGAATGCTAAAATCATTGGCTTGTTTAAATATAAAGACTATTGTTAAATGGTTCAAATATTGACAAAGTCTATAGAATGATTGATTTAAATGATTGTAATACTATGATTAAATGATTGTATTGAATGATATAATTTTAGCATAGAACAATATAGAAAAGAGAGAGAAAAATTATGCTTCATTGTCTAGTATTTTTGTAAATTAAACATATATTTAATGAGAATGAAATGAGCATGGTAACTCACTACACTAAGTCCAAAAATCATTGCAATTGAAATAAATCAAAATTTTCATTTGAAAATATTTTATTGCAATGATATTGATAAAAATTGTACTTTTGACTTTAAATGACATTGCATTCTTGAAATAAATTTTAAAAGAAGGACAATTATCCTTGAAATAATTTTTATTCTAATAATCCTTCAACAAGAGATAATATAATACTATTATTGTTGAATCTTTTAAACTACAAAAATGGATTAAAGAATTTTAGCTATTGAAAAATAATCTCTGATGCTTTTATTGAATTTTCGGAAATCAAATTTTGTTGATGATTTTGGATAAGTTTTTAAATAATTTTATTTTAAAAAGAGATTAATGAATCAAATATGTTCTTTCTATGACTCTCTTAAACTATGAAATTGATTTTAACGATTTGATGATTTGAACTTGAATAAATTATTATCATGATTTTGGCAAGTTTAAAAAATAAAACTTGAAAATCTTCTATTTTATCATCTAAGAAGAGATTTATTAAATTAAATCATGTCTTTAATATTCATTAATGTCTTTCGATATCAATATTTATCTTGACATGATTTATTTTAAAACTCATGAATAACATAACTTATCGCCAAAATTAGTATTTCTTAAATTTGTGATGTTAAAAATTGAAAGAGATTTGTATTATCATAAATATTCTCTTACTTTTTTGACTTGACTTGTATGTTATTGATATCTATAATTTTCTCTTTTAAATAAAAATATGATTTATGATTTTAATAATATTAATTGAAATTATTATCATGATCATTCTTCTTTATTAAAAAGATTTACCTTTGATGAATTGAGATTATCCCTTAAGACTCATTTTATTATTAACAAAAAAAAAACTTATTAAACGAAATCATATCTTTTGATATTTAAAAATTTGATTTTATTTTTAATAATATGATCTCCTTTACTTTTTGGCATAATTTAAATATAAATACTAAGAAGAAATTATACCATCATATTTCTTTTTTGATAATAACAAAAAAAGGAGAGATAAAATTATTAATATGATTAGAATTAAATTGGATACGAGAACCTTAAGTGAGAAACAATTTGCTTGAAAGAAAATTCAGAATTTTCTAAATGCATGCAAAGTACTTGATTTAAAATTTGAGCTTGATCTATTATCATGCCTTCTTACAAAATTCTTGATGCTTTTTATCAAAATTTACAATAGATATTTTTTCTATACTTGAAATTACATGAGATGATTTTAAATATGTGAGTAGCTCTTAAACTATTGAATCTCTATGAATATCATGAAGTTTTGAGCTTAATTTCGAAATTCACATCTATAAAATTTACATCTTTAAAATTGAGTATTTTTATTATATGATATATTTTTATTTCTCTACCTTGATTCTATATTCTTGCTCACACATGTAGAGAAAGAAAATCACTAGCATCTCAAGAGATTAATAAGTCTATTAATTATGTTTTGAATCTCTTGAAAGTGATTTTAATGATTTTGAAATTGAATGAGTGATTTATCTATATCGTGGTTTTGATTTCTTGGAATTATAACTTGAAATCTTTTATGAATCAAAATCTTCGTATTATGTAAAAAGAGATTTTTATATAAATTATGAACTTGATAACTTAAGATTTCTTATGGATAAATCAAGATATTTTATTTGTTTCTCTTATGACTTATCTCTTGATATTCATAATTTATTTTCATAAATTGAATATCTCATCACCATGTTTAATTTTTTAAATATATTTCATGTAATGATTGGTATATTTCTTGATTTATTTCTTGAAAAATGATATAATTTGAAAAGTTTTGCACTATTCTAACCATCCCTCCTTTTTGACGATGACAAATTGGGAGCAAAAATTGTTAGCTTATAAAATTGCTAGCTTGAATAATGCAAAGAAAGCAAATATTTGCTAGCGTGCACTTCTCAAAAGAGAAGAATGAATTCACTAGCTTGTATGTTCTAAAGTAATGAAAAATTTATTAAATTGCTAAGCTTTCATATATCAAAAACTTGTTAATTGCACTTCTCCTTTTGTTGATGATAAAGAGGGAGAATGTATAATAATGTAAAATCATGTCTGATGATCATGCTTGTAATGATGATTTTGAAAATCTACATAAAGATAATGATTTATTATTATTCAAATTTTATATTATATTTTCTTAAAATTTACATGAGAAAAAAATTTGTTGAGTTCATATTCAAAATTTTATATATACAAGATTGAGGTTGAGATCTAGAAATGTTAAATCATTAAAATATATAAATTATTAATATAGATTTCATGAAATAAAGCCTTTTTGTGATAACATTTTTTTTAACTTTCTCCATGATTTTATCTTATTGATTTCACAAAAAATAAATTACATTAATATGTGCCATATTTGAAATTTATAAAAGATAATTTTTGATATCAAGAGATGACTTTTGCTATATTTGAAATATATAAGAAATCTTTAAATCTCTTAAACTTTTGAGCTCATCTTAGTATTGCTTTTAAATTTATTAAGAGCTCTTCTCTGTGATGAAATGATTCAACAATACCTCCCTTATTTCTCTCCTTATTAAAGGGAAAGAAAAAATTATAATATATATTTCATCTTTGCTTTGAAATTATTAGCTATATTTCACCTTTTTGTTAATGACAAAGGGGGAGAAATATATATTGATGATACATGAGTTGATGAGTTGATGCAAATTTATGTTGAAATTTGCATAGAATGCTGATATGAATTGGACATCTTGGATATAGATGCTTAATTCCTTCTACACATGAGTTGATGACTTGATGCAAATTTATGTTGAAATTTACGTAGAATATTAATTGCTTAAATTTAAGAGTGTGTGCTTCTCTTAAATTTAAGTGGCATGGATTTAGGGGGAGTTAGGATTAGCTCCTATCATCAACTGATTATCATCATAAAAAAGGGGCAGATTGTTGAATCTCGAATTTTGATAATGAAATCAATTGATAGATTATTAATCTAACAAGATTATTAGAATTGATCGATGTAGAATTAATTACGACAGAATGATTATTACAATCAAGATTGACCAAGGTCAAGTCCATGCATCGGGTCAATGCAATTGGAAACTCACCAGGAGTGACACGAGAGTGTCTAATTTTTCAGAATTTTTAACCCAGCTCACTCAATTTACAGCTCATGAGCATATTCCTTGGACAAAGTTACAGCTATTTCAAGATGCCTTTCTTCATGACCAAGGAATGCATAAAGGGATTAGTTAGCAGATGTGAAGCATTTAAAGTTAGTTGGCAATTGCGAAGCATTTAATGTTATAGTTCCTTATGTATGAAGGGATGTTTTATGCTCTAGTACTTATTTTGATATTCTAGGGTGGAAAACAACTTTTTGGATAGATGATTGTATTTGCAGAAGATCTTTGGAGTCTCTAAAACTCTGTATCTCTTGGATGCGTCCTTCGGCGGTGAGTCTTTTGATTTTAGTTCTGTATCCCTGTTTAATTTCCTTGAGGTGGTCAACTTTTTGTATCCTCTTGCGATTTTAAACTTGGTGGTAAACTATCTTTAACTATTTTGTGCAAGTTGTGTTTTGAGTTTGTTGGTTTCCTACAACTCAACTTTCGGGTATTCTCATTTTTTTTTTGAATTTCATTCCTCTTTCTCCCTTCCCGGTATCAGTTTGGTATCAGAGCTTAAGGCTAGAGATTTTGACAAGGCGGAATGGAAAAGATACAGTTGGTGAATGTAGTGGCCATGAAGATGTCGTTGAATCCTTGAAGTTGCAACTATAAAGTTTGTTACATAGTCTACAAGAAAAAAATGAAATTATTGAAGAACTTCAGAACAAAAATAATTAGCATGAAAATGTTGGCCAAATGTATGATTCTGGTAATGATTCTCCATCTTATCCAAGGGAGCTTCAAAGATTTCAAACGAGACGTAAAGACCAAGATGAATGGCAAAACAAATACAACACGAGGTTGGATATTCCGGAGTTGGAAGGGAAAATCAATGTTGACGACTTTATTGATTGGCTTAATACGGTAGAAAGAATTTTTGATTTTCATGAATCACTAGAACAAAAGAAGGTAAAACTCATAGCACTTAAATTCAGAAGAAATGCATCTTTTTGGTGGGAAAACTTGAAGAAGCAAAAAGAACGTGAGGGAAAGTGTAAAATCATATCATGGGAGAAAATGAAAAGGGAGTTGAAAAAAAAATACTTACTTGACAAATATAGGCAAGAAATCATTCTGAAAATCCATGATTTTAAATAAAAAAAATCTTAGTATGGAGGAGTACACAGCAGAGTTTGACAATCTTATGTTAAAAGGAGAGCTTATGGAACCAGAAGAACAGACCATTGCAAGATACCTTGGAGGTCTGAAATATGAGGTTGCCAAAGTCGTTCAACTCTAACCGTATTGAACTTTAAATGATGTGAGTAAGCTGGCTTTAAAAGTGTATAGAGTGAAAGATAGCTATATGAGAGGAGAAAATTCTAAGCCTACTCTCCAAAGCAAAGTAGTACCGAAAGAGCAAGAGAAGAGTGAAGGATCAATTAGCAGCAAACTACCACCTAAGTCTTCCACACCTAATGATTGAAAATGCTTCAAGTGTCATGGTTTTGGGGCATATTGCTTTAGACTGTCCAAATAGGAGGATTGTTACATTAGTTGAAGAACATAGTGATGGAGAAGAAAATGAAGCCAATGATAAACAAAAATATGATGATAATGAGGAAGAGGTTACTTATGCTGATCGTAGTTTATCTATTGTGTTACAACGTAGCTTACAAGTATCTTATGTGGCTGAGAATGAAAGTTGGGTGAGAAAGAATGTGTTTCATACTAAATGTACCTCTAATGGTAAGGTATGCTTGGTGATCATTGATAGTGGCAGCTTTGAGAATGTGGTATCTTTCGAGATGATGTAGAAGCGAAAGTTGGAGACAATCCCTCATCCACATCCTTATCAATTATGTTGGCTGCAAAAGGAAAACGACATCAAAGTAACTAGAAGATGTTTAGTTCCATTTTCTATTGGCAAGTACTATAAAGATGAAGTATGGTGTGATGTTGCTCTTATGGATGCTTGTCATTTATTATTGGGCAGACCTTGGCATTATAATAGGAGGGTATTGTATGATGGCTATAAACATACTTATTCTTTTAAGGTGAATGAAAAGAAGATTATTTTAGCTCTATTACAACCTTCTAAAATCAATGCACCTAAGAAGGAAGTTAGTGCTTTTATGTCCTATGGTGAATGTAAGGGTGAATTGGAAAGGGGAAGTGATATTTTGGCTCTAGTAGTCATAGAAGAGAATGAACATCACAATGAGCCATCGACAAACATGAAACCAATCCTGGAGGAGTTTCTGGACATTACACTAGAAGAGATTCCATATAGTCTTCCACTATTAAGAGACATCCAACATCATATTGATCTTATTCCGGGGGCTATCCTACCTAACAAGGCAGCTTATAGAATAAGTCCCAAGGAGCATGAAGAACTTCAAAGGCAAGTAGATGAATTAGTGAAAAAGGGATTGATTCGAGAAAGTATGAGTCATTGTGCTATTCCAGCCTTGTTGGTGCCTAAGAAAGATGGTCCTTGGAGAATGTGTATGGATAGCCGTGCCATCAACAAAATCACTATTGACTATCGTTTTCCCATTATATGGTGCTTCTATTTTCTCTAAAATTGACTTGAGGAGTGGCTATCACCAAATAAGAATGAGGCCTAGAGATGAGTGGAAAATAGCATTTAAAACTAGAGAAGACTTGTATGAATGGTTGGTTATGCCATTTGGGTTATCTAATACTCCTAGTACTTTCATGAGATTTATGAATCATACACTTAAAGCATGCATTGGAACTTTTGTTGTAGTTTATTTTGATGATATATTGGTGTACAACAAAAGTGAGGAAGAATATATGAATCATCTTAAGAAGATTTTTCTTATTTTGAGGCAACAAAAACTTTATGCTAATCTGAAGAAGTGTGACTTTTTTACTCATAGTGTGGTATTTCTTAGATATGTTGTTTCAAAAGATGGAATCATGATGGATCAAAGTAAGGTAGAAGCTATTCTTTACTGGCCAACACCGACTTCATTGTATGATGCGAGGAGTTTCTATGGTTTAACTTCCTTTAATAGAAGATTCATCAAGGGTTTCAGCTCGATTATTGGTCCAATCACCGAATGCCTGAAAGGTGATAAATTCAAATGGACTAGTGAGGCTGATAAAACTTTTGAGCTATAAAAAATAAAGGTGACCGAAGCTCCTATTTTGGTATTACCCAATTTTGACAAAGTGTTTGAGGTTGAATGTGATGCCTCAAATATGGGAATTGGTGTTGTTTTGAGTTAAGAATCAAAGCCCATTGCCTTTTTTACTGAGAAGCTGAATGATATAAGGAGAAAATATTCTACCTATGACAAGGAGTTCTATGCCATTTATTGAGCTTTATCTCATTGGAGTCAATATCTTCTTGCCCAGCCATTTGTTTTATATTTTGATCATGAGGCATTGAAGTTTATTAATCACCAACACAAGCTAAACAAGAGGCATGCAACTTGGGTAGAGTTTTTGCAATCTTATAACTTCACAATCAAGCATAAATCTGGTGTTCAAAATATAGTTGCCGATGCATTGAGTAGAAAACATTATTTATTATCCGCCATGGGAGTCAAAGTAGTTGGATTTGAGACATTCAAAGATCTCTATTAGAATGATGTGGATTTCAACTCAATATGGCAGAATTGCAAATCAGGTTCTTTTTAGCAATTTACTATCTTTGATGGATTTCTTTTTTGAGCTAATGTCTTGTGTGTTCCATCTTGTTCTTTGAGACATGTAATTCTAGCTGAAGCTCATGGTGGTGCTTTGGGGGGACATTTTGGTAGAGACAAAACTCTAGCTCTTATTCAATAAAATTTCTATTGGCCCAAGATGTTTAGAGATGTGGAGAGATTTGTGCAGCAATGCAAAGTGTCACTTGTCAAAAATAAGAGGACAAAATTCAAGTTTGTACACTCCATTGCCAGTGCCTAATGCTCCATGGGAGGATGTGAGTCTTGATTTTGTCTTGGGACTATCGAGAACTCAAAGGAACAAAGATTCTTTCATAGTTGTTGTTGACAGATTCTCAAAGATGTCTCATTTTGTTCCCTGTAATAAATCAAATGATGCATCTAATATTGCTGATTTGTACTTCAAGGAGATTATTAGATTGCATGGCATTACAAGAACTATGGTGTCTGATCAAGATTCAAAATTTCTTAGCCATTTTTGGAGGACTCTATGGAGGAAACTGGGTATGTCTTTGAATTTCAGTAGCTCTCATCATCCATAAACCGATAGGCAAATAGAGGTAACAAATAGAAGCTTGGGAAACTTGCTTAGAAGCTATATTGGCGAGAACATTAAGCTGTGGGACCTCATTCTTCCTCAAATTGTGTTTGCTTACAATCGTTCCATGCATCATACCATTGGTAAGAGTCCTATTGTAGTTGTTTATGGTGCTAATCCTGCTGGTCGTTTAGACTTAGTCCCTCATTCTACGAATAAGCAATTTAGTGGAGATGCTAACGAGAGGGCGAAAGAGATAAAGAAGCTGCATGACGATATTAAAGCAACGTTTGAGAAGCAAAATGAAAGGTACATGCAAGCAGCTAACAAACATAGAAAGCAAATGAGGTTTAATGCAGGTGATCTGGTTTGGATTCATCTAAGGAAGGAGAGGTTTCCATAAGCAAAATTTGGGAAGTTGAAACCAAAGGCTGATGGTCCATTCAAAGTGCTTAAAAAAATTGGAGAAAATGCTTATGAGATTGATCTACCTGAAGAATATTGGGTATCATCAACATTCAATGTGGCTGATTTAATTCCTTATTATGGTGATCAAACAAATAAAGACTTGAGAACAAGTCTTTTTTAACCAGGGGAGATTGACACAGGAGTGTCTAATTTTTCAGAATTTTTAACCCAGCCCACTCAATTTACAGCTCATGAGCATATTCCTTGGACAAAGTTACAAATATTTCAAGATGCCTTTTTTCATGACCGAGGAATGCATAAAGGGGTTAGTTGGCAGATGTGAAGCATTTAAAGTTAGTTGACAGTTGTGAAGCATTTAATGTTATAGTTCCTTATGCATGAAGGGATGTTTCATGCTATAGTACTTATTTTGATATTCTAGGATGGAAAACAACTTTTTGGATAGTTGATTGTATTTGCAGAAGCTCTTTGGAGTCTCTAAAACTTTGTATCTCTTGGATGCATCCTTGGGTGGTGAGTCTTTTGATTCTGTATCCCTATGTAATTTTCTTGAGGTGGTGAACTTTCTGTATCCTCTTGCGATTTTAAACTTGGTGGTGAACTATCTTTAACTATATTGTGCAAGTTGTGTTTTAAGTTTGTTGGTTTCCTACAACTCAACTTTCGGGTATTCTCGTTTCTTTCCGAATTCTATTCCTCTTTCTCCCTTCCCAGTATCATTGCGCAAAGTTTATGACCATCATGTTTTTTACAAAACCATGCTCATATGACTTCCCATGGGCTAATACATTGGGAATGGCCAGTATTTTTAGTTTCCGAGATGGTGCACAAAAAATAGATGGAAACTCGACTTCGCGTGCGACTTTGCGCAAAGTTTATGACCGTCAGATTTTTTCGTGAAACAGTGCTCGTACGACTTCACATAGGCTAATATATTGGGAATGGCCAGTATTTTGAATTTCTGAGATGGTGCATGAAAAACCGATCGAAAGTCGACTTCACGTGTGACAATGTGCAAACTTTATGACCGTCGCATTTTTTCACGAAACTGTGCTCGTACGACTTCTCATGGGCTAATACGTTGGGAATGGCCAGTATTTTAAATTTCCGAGACGGTGCTCAAAAAATCGATCGAAACTCGACTTCGCGCGTGATTTTACACAAAGTTTATGATTGTCGCTTTTTTTTGTGAAATCATACTCATACGACTTCCCATGGGCTAATACGTTGGGAATGGTCAATACTTTGAATTTTTGAGACGTGCATGAAAAATCGATCGAAACTCGATTCGCACGCTACTTTGCGCAATGTTTATGACCGTCATGTTTTTTCGTGAAAATATTCTCATACGACTTCCCATGGGATATTACGTTAGGAGTGGCCAGTATTTTGAATTTTTGAGATGGTGCACAAAAAATCGATCAAAACTCGACTTCGAGTGTGACTTGGCACAAAGTTTATGATCATCATGTTTTTTCGTGAAACCATGCTCGTACGACTTCTCATAGGTTAATACGTTGGGAATGGCCAGTATTTTAAATTTTTGAGATGGTGCACGAAAAACCGATCGGAACGTGACTTTGCACATATTTTATAACTGTTGTGTTTTTTCATGAAACTGTACTCGTACGACTTCCCATGGGCCAATACATTAGGAATGGCATGTATTTTGAATTTCTGAGACGGTGCACGAAAAACCGATTTAAACTCGACTTCGTGCGTGACATTACACAAACTTTGTGACCATCTTGTTTTTTCATGAAACCACGCTCGTACGAGTTCCTATGGGCTAATATGTTGGGAATGACCATTATTTTTAATTTCTGTGACGGTGCACGAAAAACCGATCGAAACTCGACTTCGCGTGTGATTTATGCAAAGTTTATGACCATCATGTTTTTTCACAAAATCGTGCTCGTATGACCTCCGATGAGCTACTATGTTGGGAATGGCTAGTATTTTAAATTTTTGAGATGATGCACGAAAAATCGATCGAAACTCAATTTGCATGCGACTTTACGCGAAGTTTATGACCATCGTATTTTTTTGTGAAACCATGCTCATACGACTTCCCATTAGCTAATACATTGGGATTGGCCAGTATTTTGAATTTCTGAGACAGTCCATGCAAAACTGATCGAAACTCGACTTCGCGTGCAACTTTGTGCAAACTTTATGACTGTCACATTTTTTTATGAAACTGTGCTCGTATGACTTCCCATGGGCTAAAACATTGGGAATGGCTCGTATTTTGAATTTCAGAGACAGCGAGCGAAAAACTAATCGAAACTCAACTTCGCACGCGACTTTGCGCAAAGTTTATGATCATTGCATTTTTTCGTGAAACCGTGCTCGTATGACTTCCCATGGGCTAATACGTTGGGAATAGCCAGTATCTTGAATTTTGGAGACGGAGCATGAAAAACCGATCGAAACTCGACTATACGCGTGACTTTGTGCAAACTTTATGATCGTTATGTTTTTTCACGAAACCGTGCTCATACGACTTCCCATGGGCTAATACATTGTTAATTGCCAGTATTTTGAATTTCGGAGACAGTGAATGAAAAACTGATCGAAACATGACTTCGCGTGCAACTTTGTGCAAAGTTTATGATCGTCACATTTTTTCATGAAACCGTGCTCGTATGACTTCCTATGGGCTAATACTTTGGGAATGGCTAGTATTTTGAATTTCCAAGACGGTGCATGAAAAACCAATCGAAACTCAACTTCGCACGTGACTTTATGCAAAGTTTATTACTATCATTTTTTTTTTCATGAAACCATGCTCGTACGAATTCCCATGGGCTAATACATTGGTAATGGCCATTATTTTGAATTTCGGAGACGGTGAGCAAAAAACCGATCGAAACTTGACTTTGTGCGTGACTTTATGCAATGTTTATGATTATCGCATTTTTTCATGAAACCGGCTCGTACAACTTCTTATGGGCTAAAACTTTGGGAATGGCCAGTATTTTGAGTTTCTAAGATAGTGCACAAAAAATCGATCGAAACGCGACTTCGCGCATGATTTTGCGCAATGTTTATGATCGTCGCATTTTTTCAAGAAACTGTGATTGTACGATTTCCCATGGGCCAATATGTTGGGAATGGCTAGTATTTTGAATTTTCGAGACGGTGCATGAAAAACCGATCGAAACTCGACTTTGCTCATACTTTATAACCGTCGTATTTTTTCACGAAACCATGCTCGTACGGCTTCCCATGGGCTAATACATCGGAAATGGCCAGTATTTTGAATTTTGGAGATGGTGCGCAAAAAATCGATCGAAACTCGACTTCGAGCGTGACTTTACGCAAAGTTTATTATCGTTGTGTTTCTTTGTGAAACCGTGCTCGTATGACTTCCCATAGGCAAATACGTTAGGAATGGCCAGTATTTTGAATTTCCGTGATGGTGCACGAAAAATCGATCGAAACTCGACTTCGCACGCAACTTTGCGCAAAGTTTATGACCTACATGTTTTTTCATAAAATCATGCTCGTACAACTTCCCATGGGCTAATACATTGGGAATGGCCTGTATTTTGAATTTTCGATATGGTGCACAAAAAATGGATCGAAACTCAACTTCTCGCATGACTTTGCGCATAGTTTATGACCGTCGTGTTTTTTTATGAAATTGTCATACGACTTCCCATGGGCTAATACGTTAGGAACGGCCAGTATTTTAAATTTCTGAAACGGTGCATGAAAAATCCATCGAAATACGGCTTCGTGCACGACTTTGCTCAAAGTTTATGACCGTCAAGTTTTTATGCAAAACGGTGCTCATACGACCTCCCATGGGCTAATACGTTGGGAATGGCCAGTATTTTGAACTTTGGAGATGGTGAGCGAAAAATGGATCGAAACTCGACTTTGCATGTGACTTTATACAAAGTTTATAATCATCATATTTTTCCATGAAACCGTGCTCGTACGACTTCCCATGGGCTAATACGTTGGGAATGACCAGTATTTTTAATTTTCGAGATGGTGCATGAAAAACTAATCGAAACTAGACTTTGTGTTAAATTTATGACCGTCACATTTTTTCACGAAACCGTGCTCGTATGACTTCCCATGGCCTAATACATTAGGAATGGCTAGTATTTTGAATTTTCGAGACGGTGCACGAAAAATCGATCGAAACTCGACTTTGTGCATGACTTTGTGCAAAGTTTATGACCGTCGTGTTTTTTCGCGAAACCGAGCTTGTCCGACTTCCCATTGGCTAATACGTCAGGAATGGCCAGTATTTTGATTTTCCAAGACGGAGTAGAAAAATCGATCGAAACTCAACTTTGCGTAAAGTTTATGACCGTCGCATTTTTTTATAAAACCGTGCTTGTATGACTTCCCATGGCCTAATACATTGGGAATGGCCGGCATTTTGAATTTCCAAGACGGTGCATGAAAAACCGATCGAAACTCGACTTTGCACGTGACTTTGTGCAAAGTTTATAATCGTCATGTTTTCTCATGAAACTAAGATCATACGACATCCACATGGCTAATATGTTGGGAATGGCTAGAGTTTTGAATTTTCGAGATGATAGACAAAAAATCGATTGAAACTTGACTTTGTGCAAAGTTTATGACCATCGAGTTTTTTTGTGAAACTGTGCTTGTACGACTTCCCATAGATGTTGGGAATAGCCAGTATTTGGAATTTTTGAGACTGTGCATGAAAAACCGATCGAAACTCGACTTTGTGCATGATTTTGCACAAAGTTTATGACCATCACAATTTTTCATGAAACCGAGCTCGTACGACTTCACATGGGCTAATATATCGGGAATGGCCAGTATTTTGAGTTTCCGAGATGGAGCAGGAAAAACCAATCAAAACTCAATTTTGTGTAAAGTTTATGACCGTCACGTTTTTTTGTGAAACCATGCTCGTATGACTTCCTATGGCCTAATACATTGGGAATGGCTAGAATTTTGAATTTTCAAGATGGTGCATGAAAAACCGATCGAAACTCGACTTTTCGCGTGACTTTGTGCAATATTTATGATCATCATGTTTTTTCGTGAAACCAAGCTCATACGACTTCTCATGGGCTAATCCGTCGGGAATGACCAATATTTTGAATTCCCAAGACGGAGCAGGAAAAACCAATCAAAACTCGACTTTGCACAAAGTTTATGACTATCACTTTTTTTCATGAAACCATGCTCGTATGACTTCCCATGGCCTAATACGTTAGGAATGGCCAGTATTTTCGATTTCTAAGATGATGCATGAAAAATCGATCGAAACTCGACTTTGCACAAAGTTTATGACCATCGAATTTTCTCACAAAACTAAGCTCGTACAACTTCCTAAGAGCAAATACATTGGGAATGGCTTGAATTTTATATTTCCAAGATGATAGTCGAAAAATCAATTGAAACTCGACTTTACGCAAAGTTTATGCCATCACATTTTTTCCTAAAATTGAGCTCGTATGACTCCCATGGGTTAATCGTTGGGAATGGCCAGTTTTCTGAATTTCTGAGATAGAGTATGAAAAAACAATCGAAACTTGACTTTTACGTGCGACTTTGCACAAAGTTTATGACTATCATATTTTTTCGTGAAACCATGCTCATACGACTTCCCATGGGTTAATGTGTTCGGAATGGCTAGTATTTTGAATTTTTGAGAATTGTACTAAAAACTGATTGAAACTCGACTTTGCGCAAAATTTATGACCGTCATATTTTTTCGTGAAACTGTGCTCTTACTACTTCCCATGGCCTAATACATTGGGAATGACTAGTATTTTGAACTTTCAAGATGGTGCACAAAAACCGATCGAGACTCCACTTTGTGCATGACTTTGTGCAATATTTATGACCATCACGTTTTTTCATGAAACCGAGCTCGTCCCATGGCATACGTTGGGAATGTCAGTATTTCGAATTTCCAAGATGGAGCAGTAAAAACCAATCGAAACTCGACTTTGTGCAAAGTTTATGTCCATCATGTTTTTTCGTAAAATCGTGCTCGTATGACTTCCCATGGCCTAATACATTGGGAATGGCCGATATTTTGAATTTCCAAGATGACGCATGAAAAATCGATCGAAACTCGACTTTGCGTGTGACTTTATGCAAAGTTTATGACCGTCATATTTTTTCGTGAAACCATGCTCGTACGACTTCCCATGGGCTAATCAGTTAGGAATGGCCAGTATTTTGAATTTCCGAGACGGTGCAAGAAAAACTGATCGAAACTCGACTTTGCAAAAAATTTATGACCATCGTGTTTTTTTGTGAAACCATGCTCGTACGACTTCTCATGGCCTAATAGGTTGAAATGGCTATTATTTTGAATTTTCGAGATGATGCACGAAAAACTGATTGAAACTCAAATTTGTTCAATATTTATGACCGTCACATTTTTTTGCGAAATCGAGCTCGGACGACTTCCCATGGGCTAATACGTCGGGAATGGCCGGTATTTTGAATTTTCAAGATGGTGCAGGAAAAATCAATCGAAACTCACTTTGCGTAAAGTTTATGACCGTTGCGTTTTTTCGCGAAACCGTGCACGTATGACTTCCCATTACCTAATACGTTGGGAATGGCCAGTATTTTAAATTTCCAAGACGACGCATGAAAAATCGATCGAAACTCGACTTTGCACATGACTTTACGTAAAGTTTATAACCGTAGAGATATCTCGTGAAACTAGGCTCATACTACTTCCTAAGGGCAAATACTTGGGGAATGGCTAGAATTTTGAATTTCCGAGATGGTGTAAGAAAAACTAATCGAAACTCGACTTTGCGTAAAATTTATGACCATCGTATTTTTTCGTGAAACCATGCTCGTACGACTTCCCATGGTCCAATATGTTGGGAATGGCTAGTATTTTGAATTTCTAAGATGGTGCGTGAAAAACCAATCAAAACTCAACTTCGCGCATGACTTTACGCAAAGTTTACGACCGTCACATTTTTTCGTGAAACCAATCTCGTACGACTTCCCATGGGCTAATACGTTGGGACTGGCCAGTATTTTAAATTTCCTAGACGGTGCACGAAAAATCGATTGAAACTCGACTTTACACAAAGTTTATAACCATCACGTTTTTTTGTGAAACCGTGCTTGTACGACTTCCCATGATGGCCTAATAAGTTGGAAATGGCTAGTATTTTGAATTTTCAAATGGAGCACAAAAAACTGATCGAAACTTAACTTTGTGCAAAATTTCTGACCATTGTGTTTTTTCACGAAACCATGCTCGTACGACTTCCGATTGCGAAATATGTTGGGAATGGCCAATATTTTGAATTTCCAAGACATTGCATGAAAAATCGATCGAAACTCGACTTTGCATGCGACTTTGCACAAAGTTTATAACCATTGAGTCTTCTCATGAAACTAAGCTTGTACGACTTCCTAAGGGCTAATATATTTGGAATAGCTATAATTTTGAATTTTCGAGCTGATAGACGAAAAACCAATTGAAACTCGACTTTGCGCAAAGTTAATGATCGTCGTGTTGTTTCACGAAACAATGCTCGTATGACTTCCCATGGTCTAATACATTGGGATTGGCCAGTATTTTGAATTTCTGAGACGGTGCATGAAAAACTGAACGAAACTCGATTTTGTGCGCGACATTGCACAAAATTTATGACCGTCATGTTTTTTCCTAAAACCGAGCTCGTACGACTTCCTAAGGGCTATTACGTTGAGAATGGCAAGTTTGAATTTTCGAAATAGCAGGAAAAACCAATCGAAACTTGGCTATGAGCAAAGTTTATGACCGTCTCATTTTTTCACGAAACTGTGCTCGTATGACATCCCATGGCCTAATACATTGGGAATGGCCAGTATTTTGAATTTTTGAGATGGTGCACGAAAACCGATTGAAACTCAACTTTACACAAAGTTTATAACCATCGCATTTTCTCGCGAAACTAAGCTCATACGACATCTAAAGGGCTAATACATTGGGGATGGCTAGAATTTTGAATTTCCAAGATGATAGATGAAAAACCGATTGAAACTAGCTTTGCACAAAGTTTATGACTGTCGCATTTTTTCGCGAAACCGAGCTCATACCACTTCAAATGGTCTAATACGTTGGGAATGGCTAGTATTTTGAATTTCCAAGATGGTGCACGAAAAACCAATGGAAACTCGACTTTGCGCGTGACTTTATGCGTAACTTTGTGCAAAGTTTATAACAGTCACATTTTCTCGCGAAAATAGGCTCGTACGACTTCCTGAGGGCTAATACATCGGGAATGGCTAGAATTTTGAATTTTTGTGACGATAGACGAAAAACCGATTGAAACTCGACTGTGCGCAAAGTTTATGACCATCACGTTTTTTCATGAAAGCGTGCTCGTACGACTTCCCATGGCCTAATACGTTGGGAAAGGCCAGTATTTTAAATTTTCGAGATGGTGCACAAAAAACTATTGAAACTCGACTTTGACGCGACTTTGCACAAAGTTTATAACCGTCACATTTTTTTGCGAAATCGAGCTCGTACGACTTCCCATGGGCTAATATGTTGGGAAAGGCTAGTTTGAATTTCTGAGATGGAGCAGGAAAAACCAATCGAAACTCAACTTTGTGCTAAGTTTATGACCATCGCTTTTTTTCATGAAATTGTGCTCGTATGACTTCCCAAGGCCTATGTTGGGAAGGGCCAGTATTTTGAATTTCCAAGATGGTGCACAAAAAACTGATTGAAACTCGACTTTGTGCAAAGTTTATGCCCATCGCGTTTTCTCGTGAAATCGAGCTCGTACGACTTCCCATGGGCTAATACGTTGGAAATGGCTAGTTTGAATTTCTAAGATGGAGTCGGAAAAATCAATCGAACCACGACTTTGTGCAAAGTTTATGACTGTTGCGTTTTTTCGCGAAACCGTGCTCGTATGACTTCCCATGGCCTAATACATTGGGAATGGCCAGTATTTTGAATTTCTGCGACGGTGTATAAGAAACCGATTGAAACTCGACTTTTTATGCGACTTTGCGTAAAGTTTATAACCGTCATGTTTTTTCACGAAATCATGCTCGTATGACTTCGCATGGCCTAATACATTGGGAATAGCCAGTATTTTGTATTTTCAAGACGCCGCATGAAAAATCGATCGAAACTCGACTTTGCACGTGACTTTGCACAAAGTTTATAACTGTCGAGTTTTCTCACGAAATTAAGCTTGTACGACTTCCTACGGGCAAATACATTTGGAATGGCTTGAATTTTGCATTTCTGAGATGATAGTCAAAAAACCGATTGAAACTTGACTTTGCCCAAAGTTTATGACCGTCATGTTTTTTTGTGAAACCGAGCTCGTATGACTTCCCTTGAGCTAATACATTGGGAATGGCTAGTATTTTGAATTTTCGAGACAGAGCATAAAAAACCGATCGAAACTCGGCTTTGCGCGTGACTTTGCACAAAGTTAGGAATGACCAGTATTTTGAATTTTCGAGACAGTGCATGAAAAACTGATCGAAACTCGAGTTTGCGTAAAATTTATGATCGTCACATTTTTTCGTGAAACCGTGCTCATATGACTTCCCGTGGTGTAATACGTTGGGAATGGTTAGTATTTTGAATTTTTGAGATGGAGCACAAAAAATCGATCTAAACTCGACTTTACACGCAACTTTGTGCAATGTTTATGACCTTCACATTTTTTCATGAAACCGAGCTCGTATGACTTCCCATGGGCTAATAAGCTGAGAATGGTCGGTATTTTGAATTTCCGCGACGGAGCAGGAAAAACCAAACGAAACTCGACTTTACGCAAAGTTTATGATCGTCACGTTTTTTCATGAAACCATGCTCGTATGACTTCCCATGGCCTAATACGTTGGGAATAGCCAATATTTTGAATTTCCAAGATGACGCATGAAAAACCAATCAAAAGAGTTTTCTCGCGAAACTAAGCTCATACAACTTCCAAAGAGCTAATACATTAGGAATGGCTGGAATTTTGAATTTTTATGCGCGACTTTGCGCAAAGTTTTTTACCATCGTATTTTTTCGTGCAACCATGCTTGTACGACATCACATGAGATTATATATTGTGAATGGCCAGTATTTTGAATTTCCTAGATGGTGCATGAAAAATCGATCAAAATATGACTTTGCACAAAGTTTATGACTATCACATTTTTTCGCGAAACCATGCTCCTACGATTTCCCATGGGCTATTATGTTGGGAATGGCCAGTATTTTGAATTTTCGAGACGGAGCACGAAAAACTAATCGAAACTAGACTTTGCACAAAGTTTATGACCATCACATTTTTTCACAAAATCGTACTCATATGACTTCCCATGACCTAATTCGGTAGGAGTGGCTGGTATTTTGAATTTCTGAGATGGTGCACGAAAAACTGATTGAAACTCAGCTTTGCGTGAGACGTTATGTAAAGTTTACGACTATCATGTTTTTTTGTGACACCGTGCTCGTATAACATCCCATGGGCTAATACGTTGGGAATGGTCAGTATTTTGAATTTTTGAGACGTTGTATGAAAAATTGATCAAAACTCAACTTTGCGCGCAATTGTGCGCAAAGTTTATGACCGTCGCATTTTTTAGCGAAACCGTGCTCATACAACTTCCCATGGGCTAATACATTGTGAATGGCTAGTATTTTAAATTTCCTAGATGGTGCATGAAAAATTGATCGAAACTCAACTTTGCACTAAGTTTATGACCGTCATATTTTTTCACGAAACCATGCTCGTACGACTTCTCATGGCCTAATTTGTCGGGAATGGTCTATATTTTGAATTTTTGAGACAATGCATGAAAAACTGATCGAAACTCGACTTTGCGTAAATTGTATGACCATCGTATTTTTTCATAAAATCGTACTCGTATGACTTCCCATGGCATAATACATTGGGAATGGCTAGTTTTTTGAATTTTCGAGATGGTGCATGAAAAACTGATCGAAACTCGAATTTATAAGCGACTTTGCACAAAGTTTATGACCGTTGTGTTTTTTCCCGAAATCAAGCTCGTACGACCTCCCATGGGCTAATACGTTGGGAATGACTAGTATTTTGAATTTCCAAGATAGTGCACGAAAAATCGATCGAAACTCGACTTTACGCGTGACTTTGTGCAAAGTTTATGACCGTCACATTTTTTTTGTGAAATAGTGCTCATATGACTTCCCATGGGCTAATACGTTAGGAATGGCCAGTATTTTGAATTTCCAAGACGGTGCACGAAAAACCAATCGAAACTCGACTTTGCATGCGACTCTACACAAAGTTTATGACCGTCTCATTTTTTTTATGAAATTGTACTTGTATGACTTCCCATGGGCTAATATGTTGGGAATGGCCAGTATCTTGAATTTCCGATGCGGAGTACGAAAAACCAATCGAAACTCGACTTTATATAAAGTTTATGATCGTCGCATTTTTATGCGAAACCGTGCTCGTATGACGTCTCATGGCCTAATACATTGGGAATGGCCAGTATTTAGAATTTCCGAGACGGTGCACAAAAAATTGATCAAAACTTGACTTTATGCGCGCTTTGCATAAAGATTATAACCATCGTGTTTTCTTGTGAAACTAAGCTCGTACGACATCCAATTGGCAAATACGTTGGGAATGGCTGGAATTTTGAATTTCCGAGATGATAGACTAAAACCGATTGAAACTCGATTTTATGGAAAATTTATGATCGTCACATTTTGTTACGAAACCATGCTCGTACGACTTCTCATGGCCTAATACGTTAGGAATGGGAAGTATTTTGAATTTCTAAGAAGGTGCATGACTATGCAAAGTTTATGACCGTCGTATTTTTTTTGCGAAACCGAGCTCGTATGACGTCCCCTAGGCTAATATGGTGGGAATGGCTAGTATTTTGAATTTTCAAGGCGGAGCACGAAAAATCGATCGAAACTAGATTTTATGCATGACTTTGCACAAGGTTTATGACCGTCACGTTTATTCATGAAAGCATGCTCCTACGACTTCCCATGGGCTAATACGTTGAGAATGGCCAATATTTTAAATTTTCGAGATGGAGAAACAAAAATCGATAGAAACTTGACTTTGTGCAAAGTTTTTGTCCGAGAAAGAGCAGGAAAAACCAATCGAAACTCGACTTTGCGCAAAGTCTATGACCATCGCCTTTTTTTGTGAAACCATGCTCGTATGACTTCCCAAGGCCTAATATGTGGGGAATGGCCAGTATTTTGAATTTCTGAGATGGTGCACGAAAAACTATGTGAAACTCTGCTTTGCGCACGACTTTATGCAAAGTTTATAACTGTCGCATTTTCTCGCGAAACTAAGCTCGTACGACTTCCTAAGGGCTAATACATTGGGAATGGCTAGAATTTTGAATTTCCAAGACGATAGATGAAAAACCGATTGAAACTCGACTTTGTGTAAAGTTTTTGATCATCATATTTTTTTCACGAAATCGTGCTCGTATGACTTCCCATGGCCTAATACGTTGGGAAAGGCCAGTACTCTGAATTTCTAAGACAGTGCATGAAAAATCGATCGAAACTCGACTTTGCGTGCGACTTTGTGCTAAGTTTACGACCATCGCATTTTTTTACTAAACCATGCTTGTACAACTTCCTATGGGCTAATATGTTGGGAATGGCCAGTATTTTGAATTTTTGATATGGAGCAAGGGCTAATACGTTAGGAATGACTAGAATTTTAAATTTTCGAGATGATAGATGAAAAACTGATTGAAACTCGACTTTGCGTAAAGTTATGACCATTGTGTTTTTTCATGAAACTATGCTTGTAGAACTTCCCATGGCCTAATACATTGGGAATGGCCTGCATTTTGAATTTCCGCGATGGTGCACGAAAAATCGATCGAAACTCGACTTGACGTGCGACTTTGCACAATGTTTAAGATCGTCACATTTTTTTACCAAATCAAGTTCGTACAGCTTCCCATGGGCTAATACATTGGGAATGGCTAGTTTGAATTTTTGAGACAAAGCAGGAAAAACCAATCGAAACTCGATTTGGTGCAAAGTTAGTGACCATCAAATTTTTTCGTGAAACCATGCTCGTATAGCTTCCCAAGGCCTAATACGTTGGGAATGACCAGTGTTTTGAATTACGTAGACGGTGCATGAAAAATCGATCGAAACTCGACTTTGCATAAAGTTTATAACTGTCACATTTTTTCGTAAAACCGTGCTCATATAACTTCCCATGGGCTAATACGTTAGGAATGGCCAATATTTTAAATTTTGAGAGGCAGCATGAAAAACTGATCGAAACTTGACTTTGCGCAATGTTTATAACCATCGTGTTTTTTCATGAAACCGTACTCGTATGACTTCCCATGGCCTAATACATTGGGATGGCCAGTATTTTGAATTTTCGAGATGGTGCCCATCATGTTTTTTCGCAAAACCATGCTCGTATGACTTCCCATAGGCTAATATATTAGGAATGGCCATAATGTTTATGACCATCGTGTTTTTTCATGAAACCATACTCGTATGACTTCCCATGGCCAAATACATTGGGAATGGCAAATATTTTGAATTTCTGAGATGGTGCACAGACTTTGCATGTGACTTTGCGCAAAATTTATGATCGTTGCATTTTTTTGCGAAACCGTTCTCACACGACTTCCCATATGTTAATATGTTGGGAAATGGCTAGTATTTTGAATTTCCGATATGGAGTAGGAAAAACCAATCGAAACTCAACATTGCGCAAAATTTTTGACCATTGTGATTTTTCGTAAAACTGTGCTCGTATGACTTCTCATGGCTTAATACGTTGGGAATGGCTAGTATTTTGAATTTCCGAGATGGTGCATGAAAAACTAATCGAAACTCGACTTTGCACAAAGTTTATAACCATCGCGTTTTCTCACGAAACTAAGATCATACGACATCCAATGGGCTAATACATTGGTGATGGCTAGAATTTGAATTTCTGAGACGATAGACGAAAAACCTATTGAAACTCGACTTTGCACAAAGTTTATGACCATCTTATTTTTTCATAAAACCATGCTTGTATGAATTCCCATGGCCTAATACGTTGGGAGTGGCCAGTATTTTGAATTTTTGAGACGGTGCAAGGAAAATCGATCGAAACTCGACTTTGTGGAAAGTTTATAACCGTCATATTTTTTCGCGAAAGCGAGCTTATATGACTTCCCATGAGCTAATACGTAGGGAATGGCCAGTATTTTGAATTTCTGAGATGGAGTAGGAAAAACCAATCGAAACTCAACTTTACGTGTGCCTTTATGCAAAATTTATGACCATCGTGTTTTTTCGCAAAATAGAGATCGTACGACTTCCCATAGGCTAATTCATTGGGAATGACTAGTATTTTGAATTTCTGGGATGAAGCATGAAAAATCGATTGAAACTCAACTTTGCGCGCGACTTTGCACAAAGTTTATGACCCTAACATTTTTTCACAAAACCAAGTTTGTATGACTTCCCATGGGTTAATACGTTGGGAATGGCCAGTATTTTGAATTATCGAGATGGAGAACGAAAAACTGATCGAAACTCGACTTTGTGCAATATTTATGACAATCATGTTTTTCTGCGAAACCATGCTCGTATGACTTTCCATGGTCTAATACGTTAGGAATGACTAGTATTTTGAATTTCCGAGATGATGCATGAAAAATCGATCGAAACTCGACTTTGCGTGACTTTGTGCAAAGTTTATTGTTGTCACATTTTTTTGCGAATCCAAGCTTGTACTACTTCCCATGGGCTAATAAGTCAGGAATGGCCAGTATTTTGAATTTTCGAGATAGAGCAGGAAGAACCAATTAAAACTCAACTTTGTGCAAAGTTTATGACCATCGCGTTTTTTCGCGAAACCATGCTCGTATGACTTCCCATGGCCTAATACATTGGGAATGGCCATTATTTTGAATATCCGTGATGGCGCATGAAAAACCGATCGAAACTCGACATTACGCGCGAATTTGTGCAAAGTTTATAACCATCACGTTTTCTCGCGAAACTAAGCTCGTACGACTTCATAAGGGCTAATACGTTGGGAATGGTTAGAATTTTGAATTTCCGAGACGATAGATAAGAAATCGATTAAAACTCGACTTTGTAAAAAGTTTATAACCATCACGTTTTTTTGTGAAATCGTGCTCGTATGACTTCCTGTGGCCTAATATGTTGGGAATGGCTAGTATTTTGAATTTTCGAGACGGTACATGAAAAATCGATCTAAACTTGACTTTACATAAAATTTATGACCATCACATTTTTCGCGAAACTGTGCTTATACGACTTCCCATGGCCTAATACGTTGGGATTGGCCAATATTTTGAATTTCTGAGACTGTGCATGAAAAATCGATTGAAACTTGGCTTTACGCGCGACTTTGCGCAAAGTTTATAACCATCGAGTTTTCTCGTGATACTAAGCTCGTTCAACTTCCTAAGGGCTAATACATTGGGAATGGCTAGAATTTTGAATTTTCGAGATGATAGATGTAAAATCGATTGAAACTCGACTTTCTACAAAGTTTACAAACGTCAAGTTTTTTCGCGAAACCGTGCTAATACGACTTCCCATGGCCTAATACATTGGGAATGGCCAGTGTTTTGAATTTCTAAGATGGTGCATGACAAATCGATCGAAACTCGGCTTTGCGTTTGACTTTGCGCAAAGTTTATGACCGTCACATTTTTTTGTGAAACCGTACCCATACAACTTCCCATGGGCTAATACATTGTGAATGACTAGTATTTTGAATTTCCTAGACGAAGCATGAAAAATCGATCGAAACTCAAATTTGCACAAAGTTTATGATCGTCGAGTTTTTTCGTGAAATCGTGCTCGTACGACATCCTATGGGCTAATACGTTGGGAATGGCCATTATTTTAAATTTTCGAGACGGAGCATGAAAAACTAATCGAAACTCGACCTTGCACAAAATTTATGACCATCGCGTTTTTTCGGTTAACCATGCTTGTATGACTTCCCATGGCCTAATACATTGGGAATGGCCATAATTTTGAATTTTCGAGATGGTGCACGAAAAACCGATTGAAACTCGACTTTGTGCGCGACTTTGTGCAATGTTTATGACCATCATGTTTTTTCATGAAATTGAGCTCGTATGACTTCCCATGAGCTAATACGTCGGGAATGGACAGTATTTTGAATTTTTGAGACAGAACAGGAAAAACCAATAGAAACATAACATTGCATAATGTTTATGACCATCGCGTTTTTTCGCAAAACCATGAGCGTATGACTTCCCATGGCCTAATACATTGGGAATGGCCAGTTTTTTGAATTTCTGAGATGGTGCACAAAAAACTGATCGAAACTCGACTTTGTGCAAAATTTTTGACCATCGTGTTTTCTCACAAAATTGTGCTCATACGACTTCTCATGGTCTAATACGTTGGGACTAGCTAGTATCTTGAATTTTCGAGATGGTGCACGAAAAATCGTTCGAAACTCGACTTTGCACTATGTTTACGACCATCACATTTTTTTGCGAAACTGAGCTTGTACGACTTCCCATGGCCTAATACGTTGGGAATGGTCAGTATTTTGAATTTTTGAGACGGTGCATGAAAAATCGATCGAAAGCCGACTTTACGTGTGACTTCGCGCAAAGTTTATGACCATCATATTTTTTGATGAAACTGAGCTCGTACGACTTCCCATGGCCTAATACGTTGGCAATGGCCAGTATTTTAAATTTCTGAGATGGTGCACAAAAAACTGATCGAAACTCAACTTTGCACGTGACTTTGTGCAAAGTTTATGGCCATCACATTTTTTCAAGAAACTAAGCTTGTACGACATCCAAAGGGCAAATACGTTGGGAATGGGTAGTATTTTGAATTTCCGAGATGGTGCACGAAAAATCGTTTGAAACTTGACTTTGCGCAATGTTTACAACCATCGCATTTTTTCGTGAAACCAAGCTCGTATGACTTTCCATGGGCTAATACATTGGGAATGACCAATATTTTGAATTTTTGTGATGGTGCACAAAAACCAATCGAAACTCGACTTTGCATAAAGTTAATGTCCGTCATGTTTTTTTGCGAAACTGTGCTAGTATGAATTCCCATGGCCTAATACGTTGGGAATGGCCAGTATTTTGAATTTCTGAGATGGTGCACGAAAAACCGATCGAAACTCGACTTTATGCGTGACTTTCCACAAAGTTTATAACCGTCACATTTTCTCGCAAAACTAAGCTCATACAATTTCCTAAGGGCTAATACATTGGTAATGGCTAGAATTTTGAATTTCCGACACGATAGATAAAAAATTGATTGAAACAAGACGTTGTGCAAAATTTACGACCATTACAATTTTTCGTGAAACCATGCTCATATGACTTCCCATGACCTAATACATTGGGTATGGCCAGTATTTTGAATTTTTGAGATGGCGCACGAAAAATCGATCGAAACTCGACTTTGACGCAACTTTGCACAAAGTTTATGGCCATCGCGTTTTTTTCGTGAAACCGTGCTCGAATGACTTCCCATGGCCTAATACATTGGGAATGGCCATAATTTTGAATTTTCGATACGGTGCATAAAAAACCGATTGAAACTTGACATTGTGCACGAGTTTACACAATGTTTATAAACCGTCGTGTTTTCTCGCAAAACTAAGCTCGTACGACTTCATAAGGGCTAATACACTGGGAATGGCTTGAATTTTGAATTTTTGAGATGATAGATGATAAACCGATTGAAACTCAGCTTTGTACAAAGTTTACAACCATCATGTTTTTTCGCAAAACCATGCTCGTGTGACTTCCCATGGCCTAATATGTTGGGAATGACCAGTATTTTGAAATTCCGAGATGGTGCATGAAAAACCAATCGAAACTTATCTTTGCGTGCAAGCATTGCATTTTTTTGTGAAACCAAGCTCATACGACTTCCCATGAGCTAATATGTTGGGAATAACCAGTATTTTGAATTTTTGAGGCGGAGCACGAAAAACTTATCGAAACTCGACTTTGTGTAAAATTTATGATCATCGCGTTTTTTCGCGAAACCATGCTCGTACGACTTCCCATGGCCTAATACGTTGGGAATGGCTAGTATTTTGAATTTTTGTGACGGAGCACAAAAATTGATCGAAACTCAACTTTGCATAAAATTGATGACTGTCGCATTTTTTTGTGAAATCATGCTCGTACGACTTCCCATGGCCTAATACGTTAGGATCAACTAGTATTTTGAATTTCTGAGATGGAGCATGAAAAATCGATCCAAACTCGACTTTACGCGTGACTTTGCACAAAGTTTATAACCATCGAGTTTTCTCACGAAACAAAGCTCGTACGACTTCCTATGGGCTAATACGTCGGGAATGGCCAGTATTTTGAATTTCTGAGACGGTGCATAAAAAATCGATCAAAACTCGACTTTGCATAATGTTTATGACCTTGGATTGTTCTATGGCGTGATCTGGTTAGCATTGCAAATAGTTATCCTACAATACCTTGGATTGTTCTCGGTGACTTTAATAATGTCAGATACACAAATGAGAAAGTGGGGGGTAGAGTGCTTTCCGAATGTCAGCTTCAAAGTTTTAATGATTGTATAGATACTGCTGCATTGACTAATATGAAATATGTAGTTGATTAGTTCTCATGAAATAATCAAAGTGCTGCTGACAAAAAAATTATGGCTCAACTTGACAGATGTTTGATTAATCAGGAATGGTTAGTAGTTTTCCCAGATTCACTTCTTAAGTACAGTGCTATGTTATTTTCGGATCACTCTATTATGCATATACATACAGATAAAGCAATACCCAGCGACAAGAAACCTTTTAGATTTTTTAATATATGGAGTACTCACCCTTAGTTCCTCGAAGTTATCAAGTCAGCTTGGAACATTAATGTGTTTGGTTCTCCCCCTTACATCCTACGTTAAAAACTAAAAGCATGCAAAGCAACACTTAAGGAGTGGAATTCAACTACATTTGGAAATATCACCAACAGGGTTCAGTTATGCAAGAAAGAACTTATGGCAGTGCAAATCTTATATACAAAGAGGCTGCCACTAGAAATATCTTTATGCAAGCTTTGAAGCAGGAGGAATGCTTTTTGAAACAGAAGTTTCGACAGCATTGGCTTACTCTCGGGGATTTCAATACCAAGTTTTTCTATGGTGCTATCGCTACTAGAAGAGCTACCAATCGAAACTCGATGTTGTGCAAAGTTTATGATTTTCATATTTTTTCATGAAACTATCCTCATATGACTTCCCATGGTGTCACGGACAACAATGTAAACAAGGTGTTCGATGAAATGCTTGTGTTAGTCCGTGTCCTTCGGTTTAGGTACATATCTTGTACAACAAGAAGCGGGCTTGCAGTAGGCTTGGCAGCCCTAGTTTGATTTGCTTTATGGCCAAGTTTGGCATGTAAATACAAGTGTGTCATATAAGCACTTGTGGGGACTTCGGTCTGTAGTGGACCATTATCCTTTGTGTGCAACCTCTCTAAGTTTGGAATGTCCATGGGTGCAATTTGTATTTTGGCTTTATAAAGTATTTTTCTTGAGCAGTTGCTTGTGGATCCCGTGGGAATTGCTTCTTCTGGCCCGTTTTCTCTTTTTGTAAGTCTATGGGATTTTAGGAGATCTCGGGGAGGGCTGACCTTTGCGGACGGACACGCATGGGTGCCGCACGGCTTAGGAAAAATCAGCTAAGCCCGTGACAATGGCTTAATACATTAGGAATGGCTAGTATTTTGAATTTCTGAGTTATTGCACGGAAAACCGATTGGAACTCGACTTTGCGTGTGATGACTTTGCCCAAAGTTTATAACCGTCATGTTTTCTTATGAAACTAAGATCGTATGACATCCAAAGGGCTAATACATTGGGAATGGCTAGAATTTTAAATTTCTGAGATGATAGACGAAAAACCGATTGAAACTCGACTTTGCACAAAGTTTGTGACCATCGCATTTTTTTACAAAATCATGCTCGTATGACTTCCCATGACCTAATATGTTGGGAATGGCCAGTATTTTGAATTTCCAAGATGGTGCATGAAAAATCGATCGAAACTCGACTTTGCATGCGACTTTGCACAAAGTTTATAACCGTCACATATACTCACAAAACTACGCTCATACAACATCCAAAGGGCTAATACGTTGGGAATGGCTAGAATTTTGAATTTCTGATACGGAGTAGGAAAAACAAATCGAAACTTGACTTTGCGCAAAGCTTATGACCGTCGCGTTTTTTTGCGAAACCGTGCTCGTATGACTTCCCATGGCCTAATATGTTGGGAATGGCCAGTATTTTAAATTTTTGAGATGGCACACAAAGAATCGATCGAAACTCAACTTTGCGTGTGACTTTGCACAAAGTTTATAACCATCAAGTTTTCTCGCGAAACTAAGCTCGTACGACTTCCTAAAGGCTAATACGTTGGAAATGGCCAGAATTTTGAATTTTCGAGACGATAGACGAAAAACCAATTGAAATTTGACTTTGCGTAAAGTTTATGACCGTTATGTTTTTTCACGAAATCGTGCTCGTATGACTTCCCATGACCCAATACATTGAGAATGGCTAGTATTTTGAATTTCAGAGACGATGCACGAAAAACTGACCGAAACTCGACTTTGTGCCTGACTTTGAGCAAAGTTTATGACTATCACATTTTTTTGCGAAATTGTGCTCGTACTACTTCCCATGGGCAAATACATTGTGAATGGATAGTATTTTGAATTTCCTAGACAGTGCACGAGAAATCGATAAAACTTGACTTTCAAAAGTTTATGACCATCATATTTTTTTGTGAAACCATGCTCGAACGACCTCCCATGGCCTAATACATTGGGAATGGCCAGTATTTTGAATTTTTAAGATAGAGCACGAAAAACTGATCGAAACTCGACTTTGCGAAAATTTTTTGACCATCGCATTTTTTCACGAAATCGTACTCGTACAACTTCCCATGGCCTAATACGTTGGGAATGGCCAGTATTTTGAATTTCCGAGATAGTGCATGAAAAACCGATCGAAACTCGACCTTGCATGCGACTTTGTGCAAGGTTTATAAATGTCACAATTTTTCCCGAAACCGAGCTCGTACGACCTCCCATGGGATAATAAGTTAGGAAAGGCCAGTATTTTGAATTTTCGAGATGGTGCATGAAAAATCGATCCAAACTCAACTTTGCATGCGACTTTGCGTAGTTTAGGACCGTCGTATTTTTTTGCGAAACTGTGCTCGTATGACTTCCTATGGTCTAATATGTTAGGAATGGCCAGTATTTTGAATTTCCAATATGGTGCAGGAAAAACCAATCGAAACTCAACTTTGTGCAAAGTTTATGACCGTCATGTTTTTTTGCGAAACCATGCTCGTATGACTTCCCATGGTATGATACGTTGGGAATGACTAGTATTTTGAATTTCCGATACGGAGTATGAAAAATCGATCGAAACGTGACTTTGCGTGTGACATTGTGTAAAGTTTATAACCATCAAATTTTCTTATGAAACTAAACTCGTACGACATCCAAAGGACGAATACGTTGGGAATGGCTAGAATTTTAAATTTCCAAGACGATAGACGTAAAACTGATTGAAACTCGACTTTGTGTAAAGTTTATAACTATCATGTTTTTTCACGAAACCGAGCTCGTATGACTTCCCATGGTCTAATACGTTGGGAATGGATAGTATTTTGAATTTCTGAGATGGTGCATGAAATACTGATCGAAACTCGACTTTGTACGTGACTTTGCATAAAGTTTATAGCAGTTGCATTTTCATGCGAAACTAAGATTGTACGAGTTCCTAAGGGCTAATATGTTGGGAATGGGTAGAATTTTGAATTTCCGAGATAGTGCACGAAAAACCAATCGAAACTTGACTTTGCGCATGACTTTGAGCAAAGTTTATAACAGTCACATTTTTACGCGACACTGAGCTCGTATGACTTCCTAAGAGCTAATACGTTGGGAATGGCTAGAATTTTGAATTTCCGAGATGATAGATGAAAAACTAATTGAAACTCGACTTTGCACAAAGTTTATAACTGCCACATTTTTTCACGAAACTGTGATCGTACGACTTCCCATGTCCTAATACGTTGAGAATGGCCAGTATTTTGAATTTCTGAGACGGTGCACAAAAAACCGATCGAAACTCGACTTTGCACGTGACTTTGCACAAAGTTTATGACCGTTGCGTTTTTTGCGAAACCGAGCTTGTACGACCTCCCATGGGCTAATACATTAGGAATGGCCAGTTTGAATTTCCGAGACAGAGTAGGAAAAATCAATCGAAACTCGACTTTGCGTAAAGTTTATGACTGTTGCATTTTTTCACGAAATTGTGCTCGTATGGCTTCACATGGCCTAATATGTTGGGCATGGCCAGTATTTTAAATTTTCGAGATGGCGTACGAAAAATCGATCCAAACTCGACTATGCGTGCAACTTTGCGCAAAGTTTATGAGCATCATATTTTTTCACAAAATCGAGCTCGTATGACTTCCTATGGGCTAATACTTTGGGAATGCTCAGTATTTTGAATTTTCAAGACGGTGCACGAAAAATCAATCGAAACTCAACTTTGCGTGCGACTTTGCACAAAGTTTATAACCGTCATGTTTTTTTACGTAAACGTGCTCCTATGACTTCCTATGGCCTAATATGTTGGGAATGGCCACTGTTTTAAATTTTTGAGATGGCGTATGAAAAATCGATCGAAACTCAACTTTGTGCGCGACTTTGCACAAAGTTTATAACCATCGAGTTTTCTCGCAAAACTAAGCACGTATGACTTCCTAAGTGCTAATACGATAGGAATGGGTAAAATTTTGAATTTTCGAGATGATAGACGAAAAATTGATTGAAATTTGACTTTGCGTAAAGTTTTTGACCATCGCATTTTTTAGCGAAACCATGCACATATAATTTCCCATGGCCTAATACATTGGGAATGGCCAGTATTTTGAATTACCGAGACGGTGCACAAAAAACTGATTGAAACTTGACTTTGTGTGCGACTTTGTGCAAAGTTTATAACTATCATGTTTTCTCACGAAACTATGTTCCTATGACTTCCTAATGGCAAATTGAATTTCCGAGATGATAGATGAAAAATCGATTGTAACTTGACTTTGTGCAAAATTTATGACTGTCGTGTTTTTTCATGAAATCATGCTCGTAGACCTTCCCATAGCCTAATATGTTGGGAATAGCCATTATTTTGAATTTCTGAGACGGTGCATGGAAAATCGATCGAAACACGACTTTGCGCAAAGTTTATTACCATCACGTTTTTTCGTAAAACCATGCTCGTACGACTTCCCATTGGCTAATACAATGTGAATGGCTAGTATTTTGAATTTTGTAGATGGTGCACGAAAAATCGATCGAACTCGACTTTGCACAGAGTTTATGACTGTCATGTTTTTTCACAAAACTGTGCACGTACGACTTCTCATGGGCTAATATGTTGCGGATGGCCGGTATTTTGAATTTTCGAGATGGAGCACAAAAAACTGATCGAAACTTGACTTTGCGCTAAGTTTATGACCATCACATTTTTTCATGAAACCATACTCATACGACTTCCCATGGGCTAATACATTGGGAATGGCTAGAATTTTGAATTTCTGAGACAATTGATGAAAAATCAATTGAAACTCGACTTTACGTAAAGTTTAGGACCATCAAGTTTTTTCGTGAAACCATGCTCGTACGACTTCCCATGGCTAATACATTAGGAATGGCCAGTATTTTGAATTTCTGAGATGGTGCACGAAAAACTAATTGAAACTCGACTTTGGGTAAAGTTTATGACCATCGCGTTTTTTTGCGAAACTGTACTCGCACTTCTCATGGGCTAATACATTGGGAATGGCTAGTATTTTGAATTTCCGATACAAAGCAGGAAAAACTAATTGAAACTTGACTTTACGTAAAGTTTATGACTCATATTTTTTCGTGAAATTGTACTCGAATGACTTCTCATGACCTAATAGGTTAGGAATGGCCAGTATTTTGAATTTCCGAGACGGTGCACGAAAAATCGATCGAAACTCGACTTTGTGCAACTTTGCTCGTACGACTTCTCATGGGCTAATACGTTAGGAATGGCCAGTATTTTGAATTTTTGATATTGAGCAGGAAAAACCAATCGAAACTCGACTTTGCATAAAGTTTATGACTGTCGTATTTTTTTCTCGAAACATTGCACGTTTGACTTCCCATGGCCTAATACATTGGGGATGGCCGGAATTTTTAATTTTTGAGAGGTTGCATGAAAAACCGATCGAAACTCGACTTTGTGCATGACTTTACGTAAAGTTTATAACCGTCGTGTTTTCTCACGAAACTAAGCACATGCGGCATCCAAAGGGCTAATACGTTGGGAATGGCTAGAATTTTGAATTTCCAAGATGACAAACGTAAAACCGATTGAAACTCAACTTTGCGCAAAGTTTATAATTGTCATGTTTTTTTGTGAAATCATGCTCGTACGACTTCCCGTAGCCTAATACGTTGGGAATGACCAGTATTTTGAATTTTTGACACGATCCACGAAAAATCGATTGAAACTCGACTTTTCGTGTGACTTTGCACAAAGTTTATGACATATGCATTTTTTCACGAAACTAAGCCCTTATGATTTCCCATGGGCTAATACGTTGGGAATGGCTAGTATCTTGAATTTCCGAGACGGAGCACAAAAAATGATCGAAACTCGACTTTGCGCAAAGTTTATGACCATCACAATTTTTTGATGAAACCGTACTCGTACGACTTCCCATGGCCTAATATATTGGGAATGGCCCGTATTTTGAATTTTTGAGACGGTTCCCAAAAAATCGATCGAAACTCGACTTTGAGCGTGACTTTGTATAAAGTTTATGACCATCACGTTTTTCCGTGAAATCGAGCTCGTATGACTTCCTATGGGCTAATACATTGGGAATGGCTAGTATTTTGAATTTCTGAAACGGAGCATGAAAAATCGATCGAAACTCAACTTTGCACGCGACATTGCACAAAGTTTATGTCCGTCATGTTTTCTTGTGAAACCATGCTCGTGCGACTTCCCATGGACTAATACATTGGGAATTGCTAGTATTTTGAATTTTCGAGACATTGCATGAAAAATCGATTGAAACTCGACATTGCGTAAAGTTTATAACCGTCATGTTTTTTCACAAAATCATGCTTGTATGACTTCCCATGGCCTGATACATTGGGAACGGCCAGTATTTTGAATTTCCAAGGCAGTGCATAAAAAACCGATCAAAACTTGACTTTGCGCTTGACTTTATGACCGTCACGTTTCTTCACGAAACCAAGCTCGTACAACTTCCCATGGGCTAATACGTTGGGAATGGCCAGTATTTTGAATTTTCGAGATGTAGCACGAAAGACCGATTGAAACTCGACTTTGTGCAAAGTTTATGACCATCACGTTTTTTTGTGAAACTGTGCTCGTACGACATCTCATGGGCTAATACATTATGAATGGCTAGTATTTTGAATTTCCGAGATGGAGCACGAAAAACCAATCGAAACTCGACTTTGCGCAAAGTTTATGACCATCACATTTTTTTGTAAAACCGTGCCCGTACGACATCCCATGGGCTAATACATTGTGAATGGCTAGTATTTTGAATTTCGTCTACGGTGCATGAAAAACTGATCGAAACTTGACTTTTCACAAAGGTTATGACCATCCCGTTTTTTTGTGAAACCATGCTCGTACAACTTCCCATGGGCTAATACCATGTGAATGGCTAGTTTTTTGAATTTTCGAGATGGTGCACGAAAAATTGATCGAAACTCGACTTTGCATAAAGTTTATGACCATCACGTTTTCCCTCGAAATCATGCTCGTACGACTTGCCATGGACTAATACATTGGGAATGGCTAGTATTTTAAATTTCTGAGACGGTGCACGAAAAAATGATCGAAACTCGACTTTACGCATGACTTTGCGTAAAGTTTACGACCGTCGTGTTTTTTACAAAATCGTGCTCGCACGACTTCCCATGGGCTAATAGGTTGGGAATGGCCAGTATTTTGAATTTCCGATATGGAGCAAGAAAAACCAATCAAAAGTCGACTTTACGCAATATTTATGACTTTCGCATTTTTTCATGAAACTGTACTCGTACGACTTCCCATTGGCAAATACGTTGGGAATGGCTAGTTTGAATTCCAATATAGAGCAAGAAAACACAATCGAAACTCGACTTTCCACAAAGTTTATGACCATCACGTTTTTTCATGAAATCATGCTCCTATGACTTCTCATGGCCTACCTAATATGTTGGGAACGGCCAGTATTTTAAATTTTCGAGATGGCGCGCGACTTTGCATAAAGTTTAGAACCGTCGAGTTTTATCGTGAAACTAAGCTCGTATGACATCCAAAGGGCTAATACATTGGGAATGGCTAGAATTTGAATTTTCGAGACAATAGACGAAAAACCAATTGAGATTCGACTTTGCGCAAAGTTTATGACCATCGTATTTTTTTACGAAACCGTGCTTGTACGACTTCGCATGGCCCACCCAATATATTGGGAATGGCTAGTATTTTGCACTTCTGAGACGGTGCATGAGAAATTGATTAAAACTCGACTTTGCGCGTGACTTTGGGCAAAGTTTATGATCATCGTGTTTTCTTGCGAAACAATGCTCGTACGACTTCCCATGGGCTAATACATTGTGAATGGCCAGTATTTTGAATTTCTTAGATGGTGCACAAAAAATCATTTGAAACTCGACTTTGCACAAAGTTTATGAACATCGTGTTTTTTCATGAAACCATGCTCGTATGACTTCCCATGGCCTAATATGTTGGGAATGGATAGTATTTTGAATTTTTCAGATGATGCATGAAAAACCAATCGAAAGTCGACTTTGCGAGCGACTTTGCGCAAAGTTTATGACCGCCACATTTTTTCTCGAAACCGAGCTCATACAACCTCCCATGGGCTAATCAATTGGGAATGGCCAATTTTTTGAATTTCTGAGACGGTGCATGAAAAATCGATCGAAACTCAACTTTGCACAAAGTTTATAATCGTAATATTTTTTTATGAAACTATGCTCATATGACTTCCCATGGGCTAATACGTAGGAAATGGCTAGAATTTTAAATTTTTGAGACGATAGACGTAAAACCAAACAAAACTCGACTTTGTGCAAAGATTATGACTGTCGCGTTTTTTCGCAAAACCATGTTCGTATGACTTCCCATGGCCTAATACATTAGGAATGGCCAGTATTTTGAATTTTTGAGACGATGCACGAAAAACCAATCGAAACTAGATTTTGCACGTGACTTTGCGCAAAGTTTATAATCGCCATATTTTTTCATGAAACCGTGCTCGTATGACTTCCCATGGGCTAATACGTAGGAAATGGCTAGAATTTTGAATTTTTGAGACGATAGATGTAAAACCAATTGAAACTCGACTTTGTGCAAAGTTTATGACCGTCGCGTTTTTTCGAGAAACCATGCTCATATGGCTTCCCATGGCCTAATACATTCGGAATGGCTAGTATTTTGAATTTCTGAGATGGTGCACGAAAAGCCGATCGAAACTCGACTTTGCGCGCGACTTGGTGCAAAGTTTATGATCGTCGCGTTTTCTCGCGAAACTAAGCTCATACGACATCCAAGGGGCTAATACGTTGGGAATGGCTAGAATGTTGAATTTCCGGGATGATAGATGTAAAACCGATGGAAACTCAACTTTGCGCAAAGTTTATGACCATCATATTTTTTATGAAACTGTGCTCGTACGACTTCCCATGGCCCAATACGTTAGGAATGGCTAGTATTTTGCATTTCTGAGATGGTGCATGAAAAATTGATCGAAACTCGACTTTGCGCGTAACTTTAGGCAAAGTTTATGACCATCATGTTTTTTTGTGAAACCATGCTTGTACGACTTCCCATGGGCTAATACATTGTTAATGGCTAGTATTTGGAATTTCTTAGACAGTGCAAGAAAAATCAATCGAAACTTAACTTTGCACAAAGTTTATGACCATCATATTTTTTCACGAAACCATGCTCGTACGACTTCCAATTGCCTAATATGATGGGAATAGATAGTATTTTGAATTTTGGAGATGGTGCATGAAAAACCAATCAAAAGTCCACTTTGTGCGTGACTTTGCGCAAAGTTTATGATCGTCGCATTTTTTCCCGGAATCGAGCTCGTATGACCTCTCATGGGCTAATAAATTGGGAACGGCTAGTCTTTTGAATTTCTGAGACAGTGCATGAAAAATCGATCGAAACACGACTTTGCACGTGACTTTGCACAAAGTTTATAATCATCGCATTTTCACGTGAAACTAAGATCGTATGACTTCCAAAGGGCTAAAATGTTAGGAATGGCTAGAATTTTGAATTTTCGATACAGAGTAAGAAAAACCAATCCAAACTCGACTTTACGCGATGTTTATGACCGTCATGTTTTTTCGTGAAACCATGCTCGTATGACTTCCCATGGCCTAATACGTTAGGAATGGCCAGTATTTTGAATTTCTGAGACGGTGCATGAAAAACCAGTCAAAACTCAATTTTACGTGTGGCTTTGCACAAAGTTTATAACCATCATATTTTTTCATAAAACCGTGCTTGTACGACTTCCCATGGGTTAATACGTTGGAAATGGCTAAAATTTTGAATTTCTAAGACGATAGACGTAAAACTGATTGAAACTCAACTTTGCAAAAAGTTTATGATCGTCGCATTTTTTTGAGAAACCATACTCGTATAGCTTCCCAAGCCCTAATACGTTTTGAATGGCCAGTATTTTGAATTTTCGAGACGGTGCACGGAAAATCCATCGAAACTTGACTTTGCGTGCGACTTTGTGCAAAGTTTATATCCGTCAAATTTTCTCACGAAACTAAGATTGTACGACATCCAAGGGGCTAATGCATTGGGAATGGCTAGAATGTTGAATTTCTGAGATGATAGATGTAAAATCGATTGAAACTTGACTTTACGCAACGTTTATGATCATCGTGTTTTTTCGTGAAACCATGCTCGTATGACTTCCCATGGCCTAATACGTTGGTAATGGCTAGTATCTTGAATTTCTGAGATGCTGCACGAAAAACTAATCGAAACTCAACTTTGTGTACGACTTTGCGCAAAGTTTATGACCATCGCATTTTTTCGCGAAACGAAGCTCGTACGACTTCCTTAGGGCTAATACGTTGGGAATGGTTTGAATTTTGAATTTTTAATATAGAGCAGGAAAAACCAATCGAAACTCGACTTTGCATAAAGTTTATGACCGTCGCGTTTTTTCGCGAAACGAAGCTTGTACAACTTCCTTCGCGCTAATACGTTGGGCATGGCTAGAATTTTGAATTTTTGATATGGAGCAGGAAAAACTTTTCGAAACTCGACTTTGTGTAAAGTTTATAATCGTCGCATACTCGTACGACTTCCCATGGCCTAATACGTTAGGAATGGCCAGTATTTTAAAATTTCGAGATGGTGCATGAAAAATTAATCGAAACTTGATTTTGCGCATGACTTTGCGTAAAGTTTATAACCGACATGTTTTTTCGCGAAAGCATGCTCGTATGACTTCCCATGGGCTAATACGTTGGAAATAGCTAGAATTTTAAATTTTTGAGACGATAGACATAAAACTGATTAAAACTTAACTTTGCGCAAAGTTTATGACCATCGCGTTTTTTCGAGAAACCATGCTCGTATGCCTTCCCATGGCCTAATACATTGGAAATGGCCAGTATTTTGAATTTTTGAGACGGTGCATGAAAAATCTATCAAAACTCGACTTTGCATGTGACTTTGTGCAAAGTTTTTAACCGTCACGTTTTCTCACGAAACTAAGCTCGTACGACATCCAAGGGGCTAATACGTTGGGAATGGCTAGAATTTTGAATTTCCGACATGATAGACGTAAAATTGATTGAAACTCGACTTTGCGAAAAGTTTATGATCATCGCATTTTTTTGCGAAACCATGCTCATACGACTTCCCATGGCCTAATACGTTGGGAATGGCCAGTATTTTAAATTTCTGAGATGGTGCATGAAAAATCGATTGAAACTCAACATTAGGTAAGACTTTACACATAGTTTATAACTATCGGATTTTTTCATAAAACCGTGCTCGTACAACTTGGCCTAATACGTTGGGAATGACTAGTATTTTAAATTTTCGAGGTGGTACACTAAAAACCAATCGAAACTCGACTTTGCACGACTTTGTGCAAAGTTTATAACTGTCGAGTTTTCTTGCGAAACTAAGCTCGTATGACTTTCTCTAGGCTAATACGTTCGGAATGGTTAGAATTTTGAAATTTTGACATGATAGATGAAAAACCAATTTAAAATTGACTTTGCGTATAGTTTATAACTATCACATTTTTTCACGAAACCGTGCTTGTATGACTTAGCTTGGCCTAATACATTGGGAATGGTAAGTATTTTGAGTTTCCGAGATGGTGCATGAAAAATCCATCGAAAGTCGACTTTGCACGTGACTTTGCGTAAAGTTTTTGACCGTCATATTTTTTCGTGAAATCGAGCTTGTACAACTTCCCATGGGGTAATAATACGTTAGGAATGGCCTGTTTGAATTTTCGAGATGGAGTAGGAAAACCAATCGACACTCGACTTTGTGCAAAGTTTATGACCATCGTGTTTTTTTGTGAAACCATGCTCGTATGGCTTCCCAAGGCCTAATACGTTGGGAATGGCTAGTATTTTGAATTTTTGAGACTGTGCACGAAAAATCGATCAAAACTCGATTTTACGTAAAGTTTATGACCATCACGTTTTTTCACGAAACCATGCTCGTACGACTTCCCATGGGCTAATACATTATGAATGGCCAATATTTTGAATTTCATAGACAGTGCATGAAAAATCGATCAAAACTCGACTTTGCACAAAGTTTATGACTACCATATTTTTTCACGAAACTATACTCGTACGACTTCCCATGGACTAATACGTTGGGAATGGCCAGTATATTTCATTTTCGAGACGGAGCACGAAAAACTTATCGAAACTCAACTTTGCACAAAGTTTATGGCCGTTGCGTTTCTTCGCAAAACCAAGCTCGTACAACTTCCCATGGGCTAATAAGTCAGGAATGGGCAGTATTATGAATTTCTAAGATAGAGCAAGAAAAACTAATCGAAACTTGACTTTGCATAAAGTTTACGACCGTTGTATTTTTCATGAAACCATACTTGTATGACTTCCAATGGCCTAATACATTGGGAATGGCCAGTATTTTTAATTTCCGAGACGGTGCAAGAAAAACTGATCGAAACTTGACTTTGCACGCGACTTTGTGCAAAGTTTATAACCGGCGAGTTTTCTCACGAAACTAAGCTCGTACAACTTCCTAAGGGCAAATATGTTGGGAAATGGCTTGAATTTTGAATTTTCGAGATGAGAGTCGTAAAACTGATTGAAACTCGACTTTGGGCAAAGTTTATGACCATCGCATTTTTTCACGAAACTGAGCTTGTATGACTTCCCATGGGCTAATACATTGGGAATGGCCAGTATTTTGAATTTCCAAGAGGGAGCACAAAAAACCAATCGAAACTCGATTTTGCGCGCGACTTTGCACAAAGTTTATGACTATCACATTTTTTCGTGAAGCTTTGCTCGTACGACTTCCCATTGGCTAATATGTTGGGAATGGCCAATTTGAATTTCGGAGACGGAGCAGGAAAAACCAATCAAAACTTGACTTTGCGCAAAGCTTATGACCGTCATGTTTTTCCATGAAATCGTGCTCGTATGACTTCCCATTTCCTAATATGTTGGGAATGGAAAGTATTTTGAATTTCCGAGATGGCGCACAAAAAACCAATCTAAACTCGACTTTCCGCGTGGCTTTGCACAAAGTTTAGAACCATTGAATTTTCCCACGAAACTAAGCTCATACGACTTCCTAAGGTCCAATATGTTGGGAATAGCTAGAATTTTGAATTTTTGAGATGATAGATGAAAAACTGATTGAAATTCGACTTTGCACAAAGTTTATGACCATCACATTTTTTTGCGAAATTGTGCTCGTACGACTTCCCATGGCCCAATACGTTGGGAATGGCTAGTATTTTGAATTTCTAAGATGGTGCACAAAAAATTGATTGAAACTTGACTTTGCGCATGACTTTGTGCAAAGTTTATGACCGACGTGTTTTTTTGCGAAATCGTGTTCGTACGATTTCCCATACATTGTGAATGGCTAGTGTTTTGAATTTCCTAGACGGTGCATGAAAAATCGATCGAAACTCGACTTTGCATAAAGTTTATGACCATCATGTTTTTTTGCAAAACCATGCTCGTACGACTTCCCATGGCCTAATATGTTGGGAATGGCCAGTATTTTGAATTTTTGAGATGGAGCATGAAAAATTGATGCAAACTCGACTTTGCACAAATTTTATGACCACGACATTTTTTCATGAAATCACACTCGTACTACTTCCCATGGCCCAATACATTGGGAATGGTCAGTATTTTGAATTTCTGAGATGGTGTACGAAAAATCGATCGAAACTTGACTTTGCACACGACTTTATGCAAAGTTTAGGACTATCGCATTTTTTCCCGAAATCGAGCTCGTATGACCTCCCATGGGCTAATACATTGGGAATGGCTAGTCTTTTGAATTTCCAAGATGGTGCATGAAAAACCGATTGAAACTCGACTTTGCACGTGACTTTGTGCAAAGTTTACGACCATCACATTTTTTTGCGAAACCGTGCTCGTACGACTTCCCATGGGCTAATACATTGGGAATGGCCATTATTTTGAATTTCCAATATAGAGCAGGAAAAATCAATCGAAACATAACTTTGTGCAAAGTTTTTGACCATCACGTTTGTTCGCGAAACAGTGCTCGTATGACATCCCATGGCCTAATATGTTGGGAATGGCCAATATTTTGAATTTCTGAGATGGTGCATGAAAAACCAATCGAAACTCGACTTTTCGCATGACTTTACGTAAAGTTTATAATGGTCGCATTTTCTCGTGAAACTAAGCTCGTACGATGTCCAAAGGGCTAATACGTTGGGAATGGCTAGAATTTTGAATTTTTGAGACTATGGACGTAAAACTGATTAAAACTTGACTTTGTGCATAGTTTATAATCGTCGTTTTTTTTCGTAAAACCATGCTCATATGACTTCCCATGACCAAATACGTTGGGAATGGCCAGTATTTTGAATTTCGGAGACGGTGCATAAAAAATTGATAGAAAGTCAACTTTACACATGACTTCGCACAAAGTTTATAATCGTCGTATTTTTTCGCGAAAGCGAGCTCGTACGACATCCCATGGCCTAATATGTTGGGAATGGCCAATATTTTGAATTTCCGATATAGAGCATGAAAAATTGATCGAAACTCGACTTTACATAAAATTTATGACCATCGCATTTTTTCGTGAAACCGTGCTCGTACGACTTCCCATTGCTTAATACGTTGGGAATGGCCAGTAATTTGAATTTTCGAGGGAGTGCACAAAAAACCGATCGACACTCAACTTTGTGTGCGACTTTATGCAAAGTTTATAACCATCATGTTTTCTCACAAAACTAAGCTAGTATGATTTCCTCAGGGCTAAGACATTGGGAATGGCTAGAATTTTGAATTTCCGAGACGATAGACGAAAAACCGAATGAAACTCGACTTTACGCAAAGATTATGACCGTCATATTTTTTTTATGAAACCGTGCTCGTACGACTTCCCATAACCTACTATGTTGGGAATGGCTAGTATTTTGAATTTCTGTGACAATGCATGAAAAACCGATCGAAACTCGACTTTGCGTTGGACTTTGCACAAAGTTTATGACCATTATATTTTTTCATGAAACCAAGCTCGTACGACTTCCCATGGGCTAATACGTTGGGAATGGCCAGTATTTGAATTTTCGAGACGACGCATGGAAACCCAATTGAAACTCGACTTTACGCATGACTTTTCGTAAAGTTTATAAATGTCACATTTTCTCGTGAAACTATGCTCGTATGACTTCCTAAGTCCTAATACATTGGGAATGGCTAGAATTTTGAATTTCCGAGATGATGGACGAAAAATCGATTAAAACTCGACTTTGTGCAAAGTTTATGACCGTCGCATTTTTTCACAAAACCATGCTTGTAAGACTTCCCATGGCCTAATACAATGCGAATGACCAGTATTTTAAATTTATGAGACGACGCATGAAAAACCGATCAAAACTTGACATTGCGCGCGACTTTGTACAAAGTTTATAACCATTGCGTTTTCTTGTGAAACTATGTTCGTATGACTTCCTAAGGGCTAAAACGTAGGGAATGGCTAGAATTTTGAATTACCGATACGATAGATGAAAAATCGAATAAACCTTGACTTTGCATAAAGTTTATGACCGTCACGTAATTTTACGAAACCATGCTCGTTCGACTTCCCATGGGCTAATACATTAGGAATGGCCAGTATTTTGAATTTCCTAGATAGTGCATGAAAAATCAATCAAAACTCAACTTTCAAAAAATTTATGACTGTTACGTTTTTTCACAAAACCATACTCGTATGACTTTCCATGGCCTAATATGCTAGGAATGGCCAGTATTTTGAATTTTTAAGATGGAGCACGAAAAACTCATCGAAACTCGACTTTGCACAAAGTTTATAATCATCGTGTTTTTTCATAAAATCGTACTCGTACGATTTCCCATGGCCTAATACGTTGGGAATGGCTAGTATTTTGAATTTCCAAGACGGTGCACGAAAAACTGATCGAAACTCGACTTTGCGTGCGACTTTATGCAAAGTTTATAATAGTTGCATTTTTTTGCAAAACCATGCTCGTATGACTTCCCATGGCCTAATACGTTGAAAATGGCCAGTATTTTGAATTTTTGAGAAGCCGCATGAAAAATCGATCAAAACTCCACTTTGCGTGTGACTTTATGCAAAGTTTATAACCTTTGAGTTTTCTCGCATAACTACGCTCGTACGACTTCGTAAGGGCTAATACGTTGGGGATGGTTAAAATTTTGAATTTTCGAATGATAGATGAAAAACCAATTTAAATTCAACTTTGCGCAAAGTTTATGACCGTTAAGTTTTTTTGCAAAACCGTGCTCGTATGGCTAATACGTTGGGAATGGTTAGTATTTTGAATTTTTGAGATGGTGCATGAAAAACCCATCGAAACTCTACTTTGCGTGCTACTTTGTGTAAAGTTTTTGACCATTGCATTTTTTTACGAAAACGAGCTCGTATGGCTTCCTATGGGCTATTAATATATTGGGAATGGCTAGTTTGAATTTCCGAGATGGAGTAGGAAAATCAATTGAAACTCGACTTTATGCAAAGTTTATGACCGTCGCATTTTTTCGCGAAACCGTGCTCGTATGGCTTCGCATAGCCTAATACGTTGGGAATGGCCAGTATTTTGAATTTCCGAGATGGCGCACAAAAAATCGATCGAAACTCGACTTTGCGCAAAGTTTATAACCGTCGAGTTTTCTCATGAAACTTAGCTCGTACGACTTCGTATGGGCTAATATGTTTGGAATAGCTAGAGTTTTGAATTTTCGAAATGATAAAAGAAAAACCTATTTAAATTTGATTTTATGCAAAGTTTATGACTGTCACATTTTTTCATGAAACCATGCTCGTACAACTTCTCATGGCCTAATACATTGGGAATGGTTAGTATTTTGAATTTCCGAGATGGTGCATGAAAAACCGATCGAAACTCGACAATGCGTGCGACTTTGCGCAAAGTTTATTACCATCACGTTTTTTCACGAAATCGAGCTTGTACAAATTCCCATGGGCTAATACGTTGGGAATGGCAAGTTTGAATTTTCGAGACGGAGCAGGAAAAACCAATCGAAACTCGACTTTACGCAAAAATTTATGATCGTCGTCTTTTTACGCGAAACCATGCTCGTATGACTTCCCATGGCCTAATACGTTGGGAATGGCCAGTATTTTCAATTTTTGAGACAGAGCAGGAACAACCAATCGAAAATCGACTTTGTACAATGTTTATGACCATCGTGTTTTTTCGTAAAACCATGCTCGTATTACTTCCCATGGCCTAATACATTGGGAATGGCTAGTATTTTGAATTTTCGAGATGGTGCACAAAAAATCGATCGAGACTCGACTTTGCGCGCGACTTGGTGCAAAGTTTATATCCGTCGAGTTTTCTCACAAAACTAAGCTCGTACGACTTCTTAAGGGCAAATACGTTGGGAATGGCTTGAATTTAGTATTTTTAAGACGATAGTCGAAAAACTGATTGAAACTCGACTTTGCGCAATGTTTATGACCATTGTGTTTTTTTGCGAAATCGAGCTCATACAACTTCCCATGGACTAATACGTTGGGAATGGCTAGTATTTTGAATTTTTGAGACGGTGCATGAAAAACCGATCAAAACTCGACTTTGCGCAAAGTTTATGACCATCACGTTTTTTCATGAAACCATGCTCATATGACTTCCCATGGGCTAATGCATTATGAATGGCCAATATTTTGAATTTCATAGACGGTGCACGAAAATCGAACAAAACTCGACTTTGCACAAAGTTTATGACTGCCATATTTTTTTGCGAAACCATACTCGTATGACTTCCCATGGGCTAATACGTTGGGAATGGCCAGTATTTTTTATTTTCGAGACGGAGCATGAAAAACTAATCGAAACTCGACTTTGCACAAAGTTTATGACCATCACGTTTTCTCACGAAACCATACTTGTACAACTTCACATGGACTAATACCTTGGGAAAAGCCAGTATTTTAAATTTGTGAGGCGGTGCACGAAAAACTAATCGAAACTCTACTTTGTGCGTGACTTTGTGCAAAGTTTACGAACATCGCATTTTTTTGCGAAACTATGCTCGCACCACTTCCCATAGGCTAATACGTTGAGAATGGCCAGTACTTCTAATTTCCGATACGGAGCAGGAAAAACCAATCGAAACTCGTCATTGTGCAAAGCTTATGACTTTCGCGTTTTTATGTGAAATTGTACTCGTATGACTTCCCATGGCTTAATACTTTAGGAATGACCAGTATTTTGAATTTTCGAGATGGTGCATGAGAAATCGATTAAAACTCCACTTTGCGTGTAACTTTGTTCAAAGTTTATAACCGTCACATTTTCTCATGAAATTAAGATCTTACAACATCCAAAGGGCTAATACAATGGAAATGGCTAGAATTTTAAATTTCCGAGATGATTGACTAAAAACCGATTGAAACCCGACTTTACGTAAAGTTTATGACCATCACGTTTTTTTGTGAAACCATGCTCGTACTACTTCCCATGGCTTAATACGTTGGGAATGGCTGGTATTTTGAATTTTCGAGACGGTGCATGAAAAATCGATCGAAACTCAACTTTGCGCACGACTTTGTGCAAAGTTTATGTCCGTCATATTTTTCGCGAAACTGAGCTCATATGACTTCCCATGGGCTAATACGTCAGGAATGGCCAGCATTTTGAATTTCCGAGATGGAGCAGGAAAAACCAATCGAAACTTGACTTTGCGCAATGTTTATGGCCGTTGCGTTTCTTCGCAAAACCAAGCTCGTACAACTTCCCATGGGCTAATAAGTCAGGAATGGGCAGTATTATGAATTTCTAAGATAGAGCAAGAAAAACTAATCAAAACTTGACTTTGCACAAAGTTTACGATCGTCGTATTTTTCATGAAACCAAACTTGTATGACTTCCAATGGCCTAATACATTGGGAATGGCCAGTATTTTTAATTTCCGAGACGGTGTAAGAAAAACTGATCGAAACTTGACTTTGTACGCGACTTTGCACAAAGTTTATAACCGGCGAGTTTTCTCGCGAAACTAACCTCGTACAACTTCCGAAGGGCAAATATGTTGGGAAATGGCTTGAATTTTGAATTTCCAAGACGATAGTCATAAAACTGATTGAAACTCGACTTTGTGCAAAGTTTATGACCATCGTATTTTTTCACGAAACTAAGCTTGTACGACTACCCATGGGCTAATACATTGGGAATTGCCAGTATTTTGAATTTTCAAGATGGAGCACAAACAACAAATCGAAACCGGATTTTGCGTGCGACTTTGCACAAAGTTTATGGCTGTCACATTTTTTCGTGAAACCTTGCTCGTACGACTTCCCATCGGTAATATGTTGGGAATGCCTAGTTTGAATTTCGGAGATGGAGCAGGAAAAACCAATCAAAACTTGACTTTACGCAAAGCTTATGACCATCATGTTTTTTCATGAAACTGTGCTCGTATGACTTCCCATGGCCTAATATATTGGGAATGGAAAGTATTTTAAATTTCTGAGACGGCGCACAAAAAACCAATCTAAACTCGACTTTCCGCGCGACTTTGCACAAAGTTTAGAACCATCGAGTTTTCCCACGAAACTAAGCTCATATGACTTCCTAAGGTCCAATATGTTGGGAATGGCTAGAATTTTGAATTTTCAAAATGATAGACGAAAAACTGATTGAAATTCGACTTGTATGACTTCCCATGGCCCAATACGTTGGGAATGGCTAGTATTTTGAATTTCTGAGATGGTGCACAAAAAATTGATTGAAACTTGACTTTGCGCACGACTTTGTGCAAAGTTTATGACCGTCATGTTTTTTTGCGAAACTGTGTTCGTACGACTTCCCATACATTGTGAATGGCTAGTATTTTAAATTTTCTAGACGGTGCATGAAAAATTGATCGAAACTCGACTTTGCATAAAGTTTATGACCATCATGTTTTTTTGCAAAACCATGCTCGTATGACTTCCCATGGCCTAATATGTTGGGAATAGCCAGTATTTTGAATTTTTGAGATGGAGCATGAAAAACTGATGGAAACTCGACTTTGCACAAATTTTATGACCACGACATTTTTTTCACGAAATCACACTCGTACGACTTCCCATGGCCCAATACATTGGGAATGGCCAGTATTTTGAATTTCCGAGATGGTGCATGAAAAATCGATCGAAACTTGACTTTGCACACGACTTTATGCAAAGTTTATGACCATCGCGTTTTTTCCCAAAATCGAGCTCGTATGACCTCCCATGGGCTAATACATTGGGAATGGCTAGTCTTTTGAATTTCCAAGATGGTCCATGAAAAACTGATTGAAACTCGACTTTGCGCGCGACTTTGTGCAAAGTTTACGACTGTCGTATTTTTTTGCGAAACCATGCTCGTACGACTTCCCATGGGCTAATACGTTGGGAATGGCCATTATTTTGAATTTTCAATATATACCAGGAAAAATCAATCGAAACTCAACTTTACACAAAGTTTTTGACCATCGTGTTTGTTCACGAAACAGTGCTCGTATGACATCCCATGGCCTAATACGTTAGGAATGGCCAATATTTTGAATTTCTGAGATGGTGCATGAAAAACCAATCGAAACTTGACTTTTCGCATGACTTTACGTAAAGTTTATACTCGTCGCATTTTCTCGCGAAACTAAGCTCGGATGATGTCCAAAGAAATACGTTAGGAATGGCTAGAATTTTGAATTTCTGAGACTATGGATGTAAAACTGATTAAAACTTGACTTTGTGCAAAGTTTATAATCATCGTGTTTTTTCGTAAAACCTTGCTCATACGACTTCCCATGACCAAATACGTTGGGAATGGCCAGTATGTTGAATTTCCGAGATGGTGCATGAAAAACTGATAGAAAGTCGACTTTACACATGACTTCGCACAAAGTTTATAACCGTCATATTTTTCGCGAAAACGAGCTCCTACGACTTCCCATGGCCTAATATGTTGGGAATGGCCAATATTTTGAATTTCTGATACGGAGCATGAAAAATTGATCGAAACTCGACTTTACATAAAATTTATGACCATCGCATTTTTTTCGTGAAACCGTGCTCGTATGACTTCCCATTGCTTAATACATTAGGAATGGCTAGAATTTTGAATTTCCAAGATGATAGACGAAAAACTGATGGAAACTCGACTTTATGTAAAGTTATGACCGTCGTATTTTTTTTATGAAACCGTGCTCGTACGACTTCCCATAGCCTACTATGTTGGGAATGACCAGTATTTTGAATTTTCGAGACGACGCATGGAAACCCAATTGAAACTCAACTTTATGCGTGACTTTGCGTAAAGTTTATAACCGTTGCATTTTCTCGTGAAACTATGCTCGTACGACTTCCTAAGTCCTAATACATTGGGAATGGCTAGAATTTTGAATTTCCGAGATGATGGACGAAAAATCGATTAAAACTCAACTTTGTGCAAAGTTTATGACCGTCGTATTTTTTCACAAAACTGTGCTTGTAAGACTTCCCATGGCCTAATACGTTGGGAATGACCAGTATTTTAAATTTATGAGACAACACATGGAAAATCGATCGAAACTCGACATTGCGCGCGACTTTGTGCAAACTTTATAACCATTGCGTTTTCTTGTGAAACTATGTTCGTGTGACTTCCTAAGGGATAATACGTAGGGAATGGCTAGAATTTTGAATTTCTGATACGATAGATGAAAAACTGATTAAACCTCGACTTTGCATAACGTTTATGACCGTCACGTAATTTTACGAAACCGTGCTCGTACGACTTCCCATGGGCTAATACATTAGGAATGGCCAGTATTTTGAATTTCCTAGATAGTGCATGAAAAATCGATCAAAACTCAACTTTCAAAAAATTTATGACTGTTACATTTTTTCACAAAACCGTACTCGTATGACTTTTCATGGCCTAATATGCTAGGAATGGCCAGTATTTTGAATTTTTAAGATGGAGCACGAAAAACTAATCGAAACTCGACTTTGCACAAAGTTTATAATCATCGTGTTTTTTCATAAAATCGTACTCATACGATTTTCCATGGCCTAATACATTGGAAATGACCAGTATTTTGAATTTCCAAGACCGTGCACGAAAAACTGATCGAAACTCGACTTTGCGTGCGACTTTGTGCATAGTTTATAATAGTTACATTTTTTTGCAAAACCGTGCTCGTATGACTTCCCATGGCCTAATACGTTGGAAATGGCCAGTATTTTGAATTTTCGAGAAGGCCATGAAAAACCGATCAAAACTCCACTTTGCTTGTGACTTTGTGCAAAGTTTATAACCGTTGAGTTTTCTCGCAAAACTACGCTCGTACGACTTCGTAAGGGCTAATACGTTGGGGATGGCTAAAATTTTGAATTTTCGAATGATAGATGAAAAACCAATTTAAATTCAACTTTGAACAAAGTTTATGACCGTCAAGTTTTTTTGCAAAACCGTGCTCGTATGGCTAATACATTGGGAATGGTTAGTATTTTGAATTTGAGATGGTGCATGAAAAACCCATTGAAACTCTACTTTGCGTGCGACTTTGTGCAAAATTTTTGACCATTGCATTTTTTACGAAACCGAGCTTGTATGGCTTCCTATGGGCTATTAATATGTTGCGAATGGCCAGTTTGAATTTCCGAGATGGAGCCGAAAAATCAATTGAAACTCGACTTTATGCAAAGTTTATGACCGTCGCATTTTTTCGTGAAACCGTGCTCGTATGGCTTCCCATGGCCTAATACGTTGGGAATGACCAGTATTTTAAATTTCCGAGATGGCGCACAAAAAATCGATCGAAACTCGATTTTACGCGCAACTTTGAGCAAAGTTATAACCGTCGAGTTTTCTCATGAAACTTAGCTCGTACGACTTCGTATGGGCTAATATGTTGGGAATAGCTAGAATTTTAAATTTTCGAGATGATAAAAGAAAACCCTATTTAAATTTGACTTCATGCAAAGTTTGTGACTGTCATGTTTTTTCGTGAAACCGTGCTCGTACAACTTCTCATGGCCTCATACATTGGGAATGGTCAGTATTTTGAATTTCCGAGATGGTGCATGAAAGACCGATCGAAACTCAACAATGCGTGCGACTTTACGTAAAGTTTATGACCATCGCATTTTTTCATAAAATCGAGCTCGTACGACTTCCCATGGGCTAATACGTTGGAAATGACAAGTTTGAATTTCCGAGACAGAGCAGGAAAAACCAATCGAAACTTGACTTTACGTAAAAATTTATGATCGTCATCTTTTTATGCTAAACCATGCTCGTATGACTTCCCATGGCCTAATACATTGGGAATGGCCAGTATTTTGAATTTCTAAGACAGAGCAGGAAAAACCAATCGAAAATCGACTTTGTACAATGTTTATGACCATCGTGTTTTTTCGGAAAACCGTGCTCGTATTACTTCCCATGGCCTAATACATTGGGAATGGCTAGTATTTTGAATTTCCGACATGGTGCACAAAAAATCGGTCGAGACTCAACTTTACGCGTGACTTTGTGCAAAGTTTATAGCCGTCGAGTTTTCTCATGAAACTAAGCTCGTACGACTTCTTAAGGGCAAATAAGTTGGGAATGGCTTGAATTTAGTATTTTTCGAGACGATAGTCGAAAAACTGATTGAAACTCGACTTTGCACAATGTTTATGACCATTGCGTTTTTTTGCGAAACCGAGCTCGTACAACTTCCCATGGGCTAACACATTGGGAAAGTCCAGTATTTTGAATTTCTGAGACGATGCATGAAAAATCGATCGAAACTTGACTTTGCGCGCAACTTTGCACATAGTTTACGACCGTCGCATTTTTTTGCAAAACCGTGCTCGTACGACTTCCCATAGGCTAATATGTTGGGAATGGCCAGTATTTTGAATTTTCGATATGGAGTAGGAAAAACCAATCGAAACTTGACTTTGTGCAAAGTTTATGACCATCGCGTTTCTTCACGAAATTGTGCTCGTATGACTTCCCTTGGCCTAATACGTTGGGAATGGCCAGTATTTTAAATTTTTTAGACGGTGCATGAAAAACCGATCGAAACTCAACTTTTCATGCTGCTTTGTGCAAAGTTTATAACCGTCATATTTTTCTATGAAATCATGCTCATACAACTTCCCATGGGCTAATACATTGGGAATGACCAGTATTTTAAATTTCCAAGACGGTGCACAAAAAACTGATCGAAACTTGACTTTGTGTAATATTTATGACCATCGCATTTTTTCGTGAAACTGTAATCGTATTACCTCCCATGGCCTAAGACATTGAGAATGGGTAGTAATTTAAATTTTTGAGATGGTGCACGGAAAACTGACCGCCACCCGAATTTGCACGCGACTTTGTGCATTGTTTATGACCTTCATGTTATTTCGCGAAACCAAGCTCGTACAAATTCCCATGGGCTAATAAGTTTGGAATGGCTTGTATTTTGAATTTTCAAGACAAAGCTGGAAAAACTAATCGAAACTCGACTTTGCACAAAGTTTATGACCATCGTATTTTTTCATGAAATCGTGCTTATATGACTTCCCATGGCCTAATACATTGGGAATGGCTAGTATTTTTAATTTTCGAGATGATACACGAAAAATCGATCAAAACTCAACTTTGTGCATGACTTTATGCAAAGTTTATAACCGTCAAGTTTTCTCATGAAACTAAGCTCGTACGACTTCACAAGGGCAAATACGTTAGGAAATGGATTGAATTTTGAATTTCCGAGACGATAGTCGAAAAACCGATTGAAACTCGACTTTGTGCAAAGTTTATTACCATTGAGTTTTTTCATGAAATTGAGCTCGTACGACTTTCCATGGGCTAATACATTGGGAATGGCTAGTATTTTAAATTTCCAAGACAGAGCACAAAAAATTGATCGAAACTCGACTTTGCGCGCGACCTTGCACAAAGTTTATGACCATCGCGTTGGGAATGGCTAGAATTTTGAATTTCTGAGACGGTGCATGAAAAACCGATCGAAACTCGACTTTGCACGCGACTTTGCGCAAAGTTTATGATCGTCGTGTTTTTTTGCGAAACCATCCTCGTATGATTTCTTAAGGGCTAATACATTATGATCGAAAAATCGATCGAAACTCGACTTTGCCCAAAGTTTATGACCGTCATGTTTTTTCATCAATCGATGCTCATATGACTTCCCATGGCCTAATATGTTAGGAATGGCTAGTATTTTGAATTCTTGAGATGGTGCAAGAAAAAGTGATTGAAACTCGACTTTGCGCAAAGTTTACGACCGTCATGTTTTTTTGCAAAACCGTGCTTGTATAATTCCCATGGGCTAATACATTGTGAATGGCCAATATTTTGAATTTCTTAGATGGTGCACGAAAAATCGATCGAAACTCGACTTTGCATAAAGTTTCTAACCGTATGTTTTTTCGTGAAACCATGCCCGTACGACTTGCTATGGCCTAATATATTGGGAACGACCAGTATTTTGAATTTTTCAGATGGAGCAAGAAAAACTGATCAAAACTCGACTTTGTGTAAATTTTCTGACCATTGCATTTTTGACGAAATCATACTCATACGACTTCCCATGGCGTAATATGTTCAGAATGGCTAGTATTTTGAATTTTCGAGATGGTGCACGACAAATCGATCGAAACTCGACTTTATGCGTGACTTTGTGCAAATTTATGACCGTTATGATTTTTCCCGAAATTGAGCTCGTCCGACCTCCCATGGGCTAATATGTTGGGAATGGCCAGTATTGAATTTTCGAGTCGGTGCATGAAAAACCGATCGAAACTCGACTTTGCACGCGACTTTGCGCAAAGTTTACAACTGTCGCATTTTTTTACGAAACCATGCTCATACGACTTCCCATGGGCTAATACATTGGGAATGGCCAGTATTTTCAATTTTCGATACAGAGTAGGAAAAACCAATCGAAACTCGACCTTACGTAAAGTTTATGACCATCGTATTTTTTTGTGAAACCGTGCTCGCATGACTTCCCATGGCCTAATACGTTGGGAATGGCCAGTATTTTGAATTTCCAAAACTAAGCTCATACGACATTCAGAGGGTTAATACGTCTGGAATGGCTAGAATTTTGAATTTTCGTGACGATAGACATGAAATCGATTGAAACTCGACTTTGCACAAAGTCTATAACTGTCATGTTTTTTCATGAAACTAACCTCATATGACTTCACATGGCCTAATACGTTGGGAATGGCCAGTATTTTGAATTTCCGAGGTGGTGCATGAAAAATCAATCAAAACTCGACTTTACATGCGACTTTGTGCAAAGTTTATGACTGTGGCATATTTTTACGAAACTGAGCTCGTACAACTTCCCATATGCTAATACGTTGGGAATGGCTAGAATTTTGAATTTTCAAGATGATAGACGTAAAACCGATTGAAACTCAACTTTGCGCAAAGTTTATGACCATCATGTTTTTTCATGAAACCATGCTCATACGACTTCCCATGGCCTAATACGTTAAGAAGGGCCAGTTTTTGAATTTCCGAGATGGTGCATGAAAAACTGATCATAACTTGCCTTTGTGCGCGACTTTGCGTAAAGTTTATAACAATCACGTTTTCTCGCGAAACTTAGCTCGTACGACATCCAAATGGCTAATACATTGGGAATGGCTAGAATTTTGAATTTTTGAGATGATAGACAAAAAACTGATTGAAACTCGACTCTGCGCAAAGTTTATGACCATCGTATTTTTTCACGAAACCGTGCTCATTCAACTTCCCATGGCCTAATACGTTGGGAATGGCCAGTATTTCGAATTTCTGAGATGGTGCATGAAAAACCGATCGAAACTCGACTTTGCATGCGACTTTCGAAAAGTTTTTGACCATCATGTTTTTTCATGAAACCATGGTCGTACGATTTCCCATGGGCTAATACATTGTGAATGGCCAGTATCTTGAATTTTTGAGATGGTGCAAGAAAAACTGATCGAAACTCGACTTTACGCGCAATTGAGCTCGTACGATTTCCCAAGGGCTAATACGTTGGGAATGGCCAGTATTTTAAATTTCCAAGATGGAGCACGAAAACCCAATCAAAACAAGACCTTATAGGTGATTTTGCACAATGTTTATGACCGTTGGGAATGGCCTGTATTTTGAATTTTCGAGACGAAGCATGATAAACTAAACGAAACTCAACTTTGCACAAAATTTATGACCATCACATTTTTTCACAAAACCGTGCTCGTATGACTTCCAATGGCCTAATACATTGGGAATAGATAGAATTTTGAATTTCTTAGACGATAGAATGAAAACAGATTGAAACTTGACTTTGTGCAAAGTTTATGACCGTCGTGTTTTTTCACGAAACTATGCTCATACAACTTCCCATGGCCTATTATGTTGGGAATAGCTAGTATTTTAAATTTCTGAGACGGTGAACGAAAAATCGATCAAAACTCGACATTGCGCGTGACTTTGCATAAAGTTTATGACCGTCGCATTTTTTTGCGCAACCGAGCTCGTACGACTTCCCATGGGCAAATACATTCAGAATGGCTAGTTTGAATTTCCGAGACGGAGTAGGAAAAACCAATCGAAACATGACTTTGCGCAAAGATTATGACCATCGCATTTTTTCACGAAATCATGCTCATATGACTTCCCATGGCATAATATGTTGGGAATGGCCAGTATTTTGAATTTTCGAGATGGTGCATGAAAAACCGATTAAAACTCGACTTTGCGTGCGATTTTGTGCAAAGTTTATAACCATCACATTTTTTCACAAAACCATGGTTGTATGACTTCCCATGGCCAAATACATTGGGAATGGCCAATGTTTTGAATTTCCGAGATGGCACACGAAAAATCGATCGAAACTCGACTTTGCGCGCGACTTTGCGCAAAGTTTATAACCGCTAGGTTTTCTCACAAAACTAAGCTTGTACGACTTCCTAAGGGCTAATACATTGGGAATGACTAGAATTTTAAATTTTTGAGATGATTAATGAAAGACCAATTGAAACTTGACTTTGCATAAAATTTATGACCATTGTGTTTTTTCACGAAACCATGCTCGTACGACTTCCCATGGCCTAATACGTTGGGAATGGCCATTATTTTAAATTTCCAAGACAGTGCATGAGAAACCAATCGAAATCGACTTTGCGCAAAGTTTAAGACCATCATGTTTTTTCATGAAACTATGCCCGTATGACACCCTTGGCCTAATACGTTGGGAATGGCCAGTATTTTAAATTTCTAAGACTCTGCATGAAAAATCGATCGAAACTCGACTTTGTGCGCGACTTTATGCAAAGTTTATAACTATCACATTTTTTTGTGAAACCAAACTCGAAAGACTTCCCACGGGCTAATACATTGTAAATGGCCAGTGTTTTGTATTTCCTAGAGGGTGCACAAAAAATCGATCGAAACTCGACTTTGCACAAAGTTTGTGACCATCATGTTTTTTCGTAAAACCATGCTTGTACGACTTCCCAAGGGCTCATACAATGAGAATGGCCAGTATTTTCAATTTTTGAGATGGAGCACAAAAAATTGATCGAAACTTGATTTTGCGTAAAGTTTATGACCATTGAGATTTTTCACGAAACTGTACTCGTACGACATCCTATGGCCTAATACATTGGGAATGGGCAGTATTTTGAATTTCCAAGATGGTGCACGAACAACTGATCAAAACTCGACTTTGCGTGCGACTTTACGCAAAGTTTTTGACCATCTCATTTTTTTGCGAAACCATGCTCACACGACATCCCATGGGCTAATACGTTGGGAATGGCCATATCTTGAATTTTCGAGACGGTGAACGAAAAACCGATCGAAACTCGATGTTCTGTGGGACATTACACAATGTTTACGATCATCATATTTTTTTGTGAAACCGTGCTCGCACTACTTCCCATGGGCTAATACGATGGGAATGGCCAGTATTTTGAACTTCTGAGACGGCGCATGAAAAATCGAATGAAACTCGACTTTGTGCGCGACTTTGCGCAAAGTTTATAACCGTCAAGTTTTCTCGCGAAACTAAGCTCGTATGACCTCCTAAGGGCTAAGGCATTGGGAATGGCTAGAATTTTGAATTTTTGATATCATAGACGAAAAACCGATTGAAATTTCCCTTTGCACAAAGTTTATGACCGTCGTGTTTTTTTGTGAAACCGTGCTCGTACAACTTCCCATGGCCTAATACGTTGGGAATGGTCAGTATTTTGAATTTCCGAGACGGTGTATGAAAAACTGATCGAAACTCGGCTTTGCACGTGACTTTGCACAAAGTTTTGGACCGTCAGGTTTTTCGCGAAACCGAGCTCGTATGTCTTCCAATGGGCTAATACTTAGGAATGATCAGTTTGAATTTTTGAGATAGAGCTGGAAAAACCTATCGAAACTCGACATTGCGCAATGTTTATGACTATCATGTTTTTTCATGAAACCGTACTCGTACGACTTTCCATGGACGAATACGTTGGGAATGACCAGTATTTTAAATTTTTGAGATGGTGCATGATAAACGGATCGAAACTCGACTTTGCATGTGACTTTGCGCAAAGTTTGCTACCGTTGCATTTTTTTGCGAAGCCATGCTCGCACAACTTCCTATGGGCTAATATGTTGGGAATGGCTAGTATTTTGAATTTTCGATACAGAGCAGGAAAAACCAATCGAAACTCGACTTTGAGCAATGTTTATGACTTTTGAGTTTTTTCACGAAACTGTACTCATATGATTTCCCATGGCCTAATACTTTAGGAATGGCTAGTATTTTGAATTTCTGAGACAGTATGAAAAATCGATCAAAACTTAACTTTGTATATGACTTTGTGCAAAGTTTGTAACCTTCGTGTTTTCTCGTGAAATTAAGATCATACGACATCCAATGGGCAGGGAATGGCTAGAATTTTGAATTTTCGAGACGATTGATGAAAAACCAATTGAAACTCGACTTTGCGTAAAGTTTATGACCATCGAGTTTTTTCGCGAAATCATGCTCGTATGACTTCCCATGGCCGAATACATTGGGAATGGCCAGTATTTGAATTTCTGAGATGGTACGTGAAAAACCGATCGTAACTCGACTTTGCGCAAAGATTATGACCGTCATATCTTTTCTCAAAACTGAGCTCGTATGACTTCCCATGGGCTAATACATCGGGAATGGCCAGTATTTTGAATTTCCGAGACGGAGCACGAAAAACCAATTGAAACTCGCGCAAAGTTTTTGACCATCGCATTTTTTTGCGAAATCGTGCTCGTATGACTTCCCATGTCCTAATAATTTTGGAATGGCCAGTATTTTGAATTTCTGAGATGGTGCATGAAAAATCGATCGAAACTCGACTTTGCGCAATATTTATAACTGTTGAGTTTTCTTGCGAAACTAAGCTTGTACGAGTTCCTAAAGGCTAATATGTTGGTAATGGCTAGTATTTTGAATTTCATATGTTATCACTTTGCCCGACAATTAGGGCTATTCCGATCAAGTACAACTCTTAAGATATGCTTATTTGGCTTCATGATAATGGCAAATTTATTACTACATCTGTAAGGAACTAAATTAGACAACAAAACAAGTGGATCCCAACTAGTTGGCCAGTATTCTGAATTTCTGAGACGGAGCACGAAAAACCGATCGAAACTCGGCTTTGCGTGCGACTTTACAGAAAGTTTATGACCATCACGTTTTTTCACAAAACCATGCTCGTACCACTTCCCGTGGGTTGATAGGTTGGAAATGGCCAGTATTTTGAATTTTCAAGATGGAGAACGAAAAACTGATCGAAACTTGACTTTGCGTAAAATTTAAGACCATCACATTTTTTCGTGAAACCGTGCTCGTACAACTTCCTATGGTCTAATACATTGAGAATGGCCAGTATTTTGAATTTCGGAGATGATGCATAAAAAATCGATCGAAACTTGACTTTACACGTGATTTTGTGTAAAGTTTATGACTGTCGTATTTTTTCATGAAACTGAGCTCGTACAACTTCCCATGGGCTAATACTTTGGGAATGGCCAGTATTTTGAATTTTCGAGATAGAGCAGGAAAAACCAATCAAAACTCGACTTTGCTCAAAGTTTATGACCATCGCATTTTTTCGTGAAACCATGCTTGTATGACTTCCCATGGCCTAATACGTTACGAATGGCTAGTATTTTGAATTTCCAAGATGGCGCATGAAAAACCGATTGAAACTTGACTTTGCGCACGACTTTGCACAAAGTTTATAACCATCATATTTTCTCATGATACTAAGCTCGTATGACTTTGTAAGGGCTAATACATTGGGAATGACTAGAATTTTAAATTTCGAAGATGATAGATGAAAAGCCGATTGAAATTCCACTTTGCACAAAGTTTATGACCGTCACATTTTTTTGTGAAACCATGCTCGTACAACTTCCCATGGCCTAAAACGTTGGGAATGGCCAGTATTTTGAATTTTAGAGATGGTGCATGAAAAACCAATCGAAACTTGACTTTGCACGTAACTTTGCACAAAGTTTATAATAGTCGTGTTTTCTCATGAAACTAAGCTCGTACAACTTCCTAATAGCTAATACGTTGGGAATGGCTAGAATTTTGAATTTCCAAGATGATAGATGAAAAACCTATTAAAACTCGACTTTGCGCAAAGTTTATGATCGTCACATTTTTTCACAAAACCATGCTCGTACAATATCCCATGGCCTAATCCTTGGGAATGTCCAGTATCTTGAATTTCCAAGATGGTGCACGATAAACCAATCGAAGCTCAACTTTGTGCATTACTTTATGCAAAGTTTATGACCATCTCGTGTTTTCATAAAACTGAGCTCGTACAACTTCCCATGGGCTAATACGTTGGGAAAGGCCTGTTTGAATTTCTGAGACGAAGCAGGAAAAACCAATCGAAACTCAACTTTGGGCAAAGTTTATGACCGTCATATTTTTTCGTGAAACCATGCTCATATAACATCCCATGGCCTAATACGTTGGGAATGACCAGTATTTTGAATTTTCGAGACGGTGCACGAAAAATCAATCGAAACTTAACTTTGCATTTTTTGATGAAACCGAGCTCATACGACTTCCTATGGCCTAATATGTTGGGAATGGCCAGTTTTTGAATTTCCGAGACGACGCTCGATAAATCGATCGAAATTTGTCTTTACGCATGACTTTGCGCAAAGTTTATGAACATCATGTTTTCTCGTGAAACCAAGCTCGTATGACTTCCCATAGGCTAATACGTTGGGAATGGCCACTTTGAATTTTGGAGACAGAGTAGAAAAAACTAATCGAAACTCGACTTTGTGTAAAGTTTATGACCATCACATTTTTTCGCGAAACCATGCTCGTATGGTTTCCCATGGCTAAGAAATACATTGGGAATGACTAGTATTTTGAATTTCTGAGACGGTGCATGAAAAACTGATTGAAATTTGAGCTTGATTTCATGAAAAAATACAATGGTCATAAACATTGTGCAAAGTTGTACGTAAAGTCGAGTTTTGATCAGTTTTTCATGCACCGTCTCGGAAATTAAAAATATTAGCCATTCCCAACGTATTAGCCAATGAGAAGTCGTACGAGCACTGTTTCATGAATAAACGTGACGATCATAAAGTTTGCGCAAAGTCGTGCACGAAGTCGAATTTCGTTCATTTTTTCATGCACCATCTTGGAAATTCAACATACTGGTCATACCCAATGTATTAGCCCATGGGAAGTCATACGAATAGGGTTTTGTGAGAAAACACGATAGTCATAAACTTTACGCAAAGTTACACGCGAAGTCGAGTTTCGATCGATTTTTCATACACCATCTCAAAAATTTAAAATACTAGCCATTCCCGACTTATTAGCCCATAGGAAGTCGTATGAGCATGGTTTTGCTGAAAAATACATTGGTCATAAAATTTATGCAAAGTCGTGCGTGAAGCTGAGGTTCGATCGATTTTTCATGTACCATCTCGGAAATTCAAAATATTGACCATTCTCAACTTATTAGCCTATGGGAAGTCATACGAGCACGGTTTCACAAAGAAACATGATGATCATAAACTTTACGTAAAGTCGCACGCGACGTTGAGTTCTGATCGATTTTTCGCGCATCGTCTCTGAAAAATTAATTAAAACTCGACTTTACGCAAAGTTTATGGCCATCGTGTTTTTTCATGAAACTATGCTCATACGACTTTCCATGGTCTAATACGTTGGGAATGACTAGTATTTTGAATTTACGAGATGGTACATGAAAAATCGATCGAAACTCGACTTTGCGCACGACTTTACGAAAAGTTTATGACCATCGTATTTTTTTACGAAACTGTGCTCGTACAACATCCCATGGGCTAATTCATTGGGAATGGCTAGCATATTGAATTTTCGATATGGAGCAGGAAAACCTAATCAGAACTTGACATTGCATAAAGTTTACGACCGTCGTGTTTTTTTCGTGAAACCATGCTCGTATGACTTTCCATGGCCTAATACGTTGGGAGTGGCCAGTATTTTAAATTTTCGAGAGGGTGCATGAAAAACTGATCGAAACTCGACTTTACATATGACTTTGCACAAAGTTTATAACTGTCGTATTTTCTCACGAAACTAAGCTCATAGGACATCCAAAGGGCTATTACGTTGGGAATGGCTAGAATTTTGAATTTCTGAGATGATAGACGTAAAACCGATTGAAACTCGACTTTGCGTTAGTTTATAACCATCATGTTTTTTCATGAAACCATGCTCGTACGACTTCCCATGGCCTAATACATTGGGAATTACCAGTATTCTGAATTTTCAAGATGGTGCATGAAAAATCGATCGAAACTCGACTTTATGCGCGACTTTGTGCAAAGTTTATAATCATCATGTTTTTTTACGAAATTGAGCTCATACGATTTCCCATGGGTTAATACGTTGGGAATAGCCAGTATTTTGAATTTTTGAGATGGAGCATGAAAAATCGATCGAAACTTGGCTATGCGTGCAACTTTGCACAAAGTTTATGACCATTGCATTTTTTCATGAAATCAAGCTCGAATTTCGATCAGTTTTTCATGCACCGTCACGTTTATGACCATCACGTTTTTTAAGAAACCATGCTCATACAACTTTCCATGAGTTAATACGTTGGGAATGGCTAGTATTTTGAATTTTTGAGATGGAGAATAAAATTTATGACTATCGCATTTTTTGCCAAATTGTGCTCGTACGACTTCCCATGGTCGAATACATTGGGAATGGCCAGTATTTTAAATTTTCATGATGGAGCACGAAAAATCGATCAAACTCGACTTTGAGCGTGACCTTGTGCGAAGTTTATGATCGTCGTATTTTTTCGAGAAACCAAGCTTATACGACTTCCCATGGGCTAATACGTCGGGAATGGCCAATATTATGAATTTTTGAGACAGAGCAAGAAAAAACAATTGAAACTCGACTTTGCGCAATGTTTATGACGATTGGGTTTTTTCGCAAAACCATGCTCGTATGACTTCCAATAGCCTAATACGTTGGGAATGGCTAGTATTTTGAATTTCCGAGACGGCGCACGAAAAATCGATCGAAACTTGACTTTTATACGACTTTGTGCAAAGTTTATATCCATCGCGTATTCTTGCGAAACTAAGCTCGTATGATTTACTAAGGGCTAATACATTGGGAATGGCTAGAATTTTGAATTTTCGAGACAATAGACGAAAAACCGATTGAAACTCGACTTTGCGCAAAGATTATGACCATCACATTTTTTCGCAAAAACGTGCTCGTGCGACTTACCATGGCCTAATACATTGGGACTGACCAGCATTTTGAATTTCCTGAATGGTGCACGAAAAACTGATCGAAACTCGACTTTGCTCGCGACTTTGCACAAAGTTTATGACCGTCATAGTTTTTCGTGAAACCATGCGAACGACTTCCCACGGGCTAATACATTGTGAATGGCCAGTATTTTGAATTTCCTAGATGGTGCACGAACAATCGATCGAAACTTAACTTTACATAAAGTTTATGACCGTCATGTTTTTTAATGAAATTGTGCTCATACGACTTCCAATGGGCTAATACGTTAGGAATGACTAGTATTTTGAATTTTCGAGATGGAGCACCAAAAACTGATCGAAACTCGACTTTGTGGAAAGTTTATGACCATCACATTTTTTCACGAAACTGTACTCATACGACTTCCCATGGACTAATATGTTGGGAATGGCCAGTATTTTAAATTTTCAAGACGGTGCATGAAAAACTGATTGAATCTCAACTTTGCGTGCGACTTTGCGCAAAGTTTACGACCATTATGTTTTTTTACGAAACCAAGCTCGCATGACTTCCCCTGGGCTAATAAGTTGGGAACGGCCAGTATTTTAAATTTCAATACAGAGTAGGAAAAACCAATTGAAACTCGACTTTATGCAATGTTTATGACTTTCACATTTTTTCGTGAAACTGTACTCGTATGACTTCACATGGTCTAATATGTTAGGAATTGCCAATATTTTGAATTTATGAGACGGTGCATGAAAATCGATCGAAACTTGACTTTGCACATGACTTTACATAAAGTTTATTATCGTTATGTTTTCTCGTGAAACTAAGCTCGTACGACATCCAAAGGGCTAATACGTTCGGAATGGCTAGAATTTTGAATATCCGAGATGATAGACAAAGAACCGATTGAAACTCAACTTTGTGCAAAGTTTATGACCATCACATTTTTTCATGAAACCATGCTCGTATGACTTCCCATGGCTTAATACATTAGGAATGGCCAGTATTTTGAATTTCGAGACGGTGCATGAAAAACTGATCGAATCTTGACTTTACGTGTGACTTTATGCAAAGTTTACAACCATCACGTTTTTTGATCGCATAACTTTCCATGGGCTAATACATTGGGAATTGCCAATATTTTGAATTTCCGATACGGAGCAAGAAAAACCAATCGAAACTCGACTTTGTGCAAAGTTTATGAATTGCACGTTTTTTCGTGAAACTATACTCGTATGACTTCCCATGGCCTAATACGTTAGGAATTACCAGTACTTTGAATTTCTGAGATGGTGCATGAAAAATCGATCAAAACTCGACTTTGCATACGACTTTGCACAAAGTTTATAACCGTCGCATTTTCTCGTGAAACTAAGCTTGTACGACATCCAAAGAGCTAATACATTGGGAATGGCTCGAATTTTAAATTTTCGAGACGATAGATGAAAAACCGATTAAAACTCAATTTTGCGCAAAGTTTTTGACCGTCTTGTTTTTTGGCGAAATCGTGCTCGTACGACTTACCATGGCCTAATACATTAGGAATGGCCAGCATTTTGAATTTCCAGAATGGTGCATGAAAAACCGATCGAAACTCGACTTTGCTCGCGACTTTGCACAAAGTTTATGATCGTCACATTTTTTCGCGAAACTGTGCTCGAACGACTTTCCACGGGCTAATACATTGTGAATGGCCAGTATTTTGAATTTCCTAGATGGTGCACAAAAAATCAATCGAAACTCGACTTGGCACAAAGCTTATAACCATCACATTTTTTCATAAAACCGTGCTCATATGACTGCCCATGGGCTAATACATTGGGAATGGCTAGTAATTTGAATTTTCGAGACGAAGAACGAAAAACTGATCAAAACTCTACTTTGCATGAAGTATATAACTATTACGTTTTTTTCACGAAACCATACTCATACGACTTCCCATGGACTAATACGTTTGGAATGGCTGGCTGGTATTTTGAATTTTCGAGACGGTGCACGAAAAACTGATCGAATCTCAACTTTACGTGCGATATTGCGTAAAGTTTACAACTATTGTGTTTTTTTATGAAACCATGCTCGCATGACTTCCCATGGGCTAATATGTTGGGAATGGCCAGTATTTTAAATTTTTGATACGGAGTAGGAAAAACCAATGGAAACTCGACTTTGTGCAAAGTTTATAACTTTCACATTTTTTTGTAAAACTATACTCGTATGACTTCCTATGGCCTAATACATTAGGAATTGCTAGTATTTTGAATTTCTAAGATGATGCATGAAAAACCAATCGAAACTTGACTTTGCGTGCAACTTTACGTAAAGTTTATAACCATCATGTTTTCTCGTGAAATTAAGCTTGTACGACATCCAAAGGGCTAATACATTTGGAATGGCTAGAATTTTGAATTTCCGAGACGATAGACGAAGAACCGATTGAATCTTGACCTTATGCAAAGTTTATGACCATCATGTTTTTTCACGAAATCATGCTCGTACGACTTCCCATGGCTCAATACGTTGGGAATGGCCAGTATTTTGAATTTTTGAGACGAAGCACGAAAAACTGATCGAATCTCGATTTTGCGCGCAACTTTGTGCAAATTTTACGACCATTATGTTTTTTTTAAACCATGCTCGCATGACTTCCCATAGTCTAATACATTGGGAATTGCCAGTATTTTGAATTTTCGATACGAAGCAGGAAAAATCAATCGAAACTCGACTTTGTGCAAAGTTTATGACTTTCAAATTTTTTCATGAAATTGTACTCATATGACTTCCCATGGCCTAATATGTTAGGAATTGCCGGTATTTTGAATTTTCGAGACAGTGCATGAAAAACCGATCGAAACTCGACTTTGCGTACGACTTTACACAAAGTTTATAACCATTGCGTTTTCTCGCGAAACTCAGCTCGTACGACATCCAAAGGGCTAATACATTGGGCATGGCACGAATTTTGAATTTTCAAGACGATAGATGAAAAACCGATTGAAACTCGACTTTGCGCAAAGTTTTTGACCATCATGTTTTTTGGCGAAACCGTGCTCATATGACTTCCCATGGCCTCATACATTGGGAATGGCTAGTATTTTTAATTTCCGAGACGGTGCATGAAAAACCGATCAAAACTCGACTTGACGTGCAACTTTGCACAAAGTTCATGACCATTGCATTTTTTCATGAAATCAAGCTTGTACGACTTCCCATGGGCTAATACGTTGGGAATGGCTAGTTTGAATTTTCGAGAAGGAGCAGGAAAAACCAATCGAAACTCGACTTTACGCAAAGTTTATGACCATCGCATTTTTTCGTGAAACCGTGCTTGTATGACTTCCCATGGCCTAATACATTAGGAATGGCCATTATTTTGAATTTTTGAGATAGCGCATGAAAAATTGATTGAAACTCGACTTTACATGCAACTTTGTGCAAAGTTTATAATCGTCGCGTCTTTTCACGAAAACCATGCTCGTATGACTTCCCATGGCCTAATACATTGGGAATGGCTAGTGTTTTGAATTTCCAAGACGTCACACGAAAAACCAATCAAAACTCGACTTTGCATGGACTTCGCGCAAAGCTTATAACCGTCGAGTTTTCTTGCGAAACTAAGCTCGTACGACATCCTAAGGGCTAATACGTTTGAAATTTAAATTTTCGAATGGCCGAATAACCGATGAAAATTTGACTTTGCGCAAAGTTTATGGCCGTCACATTTTTTTGCGAAATTGTGCTCGTACAACTTCCCATGGCCTAATACGTTGGGAATGGTCAGTATTTTGAATTTCTGAGACAATGCACAAAAAACCGATCGAAACTCGATTTAGCATGTGACTTTGCACAAAATTTATAACTGTCACGTTTTCTCACGAAACTAAGCTCGTACGACATTCAAAGGGCTAATACATTTGGAATGACTCGAATTTTGAATTTTCGAAATGATACATGAAAAACTGATTGAAACTCGACTTTACACAAAGTTTTTTACCATCATGTTTTTTGGCGAAACCATGCTCATACGACTTCCCATGGCCTCATACGTTGGGAATATCTAGTATTTTCAATTTCCGAGATGGTGCATGAAAAATTGATTAAAACATGACTTTACGTGCAACTTTGCATAAAGTTTATGACCATTGCATTTTTTTACGAAATCGAGCTCGTACGTCTTCCCAAGGCCTAATACGTTGGGAATGGCCAGTTTGAATTTTTGAGACAGAGCTAGAAAACCTATCGAAACTCAAATTTGGGCAAAGTTTATGACCATCATATTTTTTCGTGAAACCGTGCTCATATGGCTTCCCATGGCCTAATACATTGGGAATGACCAGTATTTTGAATTTCTGAGATGATGCACGAAAATCGATCAAAACTTGACTTTGTGCAAAGTCATGTTTTTTTCACGAAACCATGCTCGTATGACTTCCAATGGGCTAATACACAGTGAACGGTTAGTATTTTGAATTTTATAGACGGTGCATGAAACATCGATCGAAACACGACTTTGCACAAAGTTTATGACCATCATGTTTTTTTGCGAAACCATGCTCGTACGACTTCCCAATGTATTAATGTTGGGAATGGCCAGCATTTTGAATTTTCGAGACAAAGCATGAAAACTGATTGAAACTCGACTTTGCGCAAAGTTTATGACCATCATGTATTTTCACGAAACCATACTCGTATGACTTCCCATGGACTAATACGTTGGGAATGGCCATTATTTTAAATTTTCGAGATGGTGCACGAAAAATCGATCAAAACTCGACTTTGCATGCGACTTTACGTAAAGTTCACGACCGTCGTATTTTTTTGTGAAACCGTTCTCGCTTGACTTCCCGTGGGTTAATACGTTGGGAATGGCCAATATTTTAAATTTTCTGATACGGAGCAAGAAAAACCAATTTAAACTCGACTTCGTGCAAAGTTTATAACTTTTATATTTTTTTTGTGAAACGGTACTCGTATGACATCGCATTTCCTAATTCTTTAGGAATGGCCAGTATTTTGAATTTCCGAGACGGTGCATGAAATATCGATCGAAACTCGACTTGGCATGTGACTTTGCACAAAGTTTATAACTGTCGCATTTTCTCACGAAATTAAGATCATACAACATCCAAAGGTCTAATACATTGGGAATGGCTAGAATTTTGAATTTCCGAGACGATTGATGAACAACCAATTGAAACTCGACTTTGTGCAAAATTTATGACCATTGTATTTTCTCGTGAAACCATGCTCGTACGACTTCCTATGGCCTGGGAATAGCTAGTATTTTGAATTTTCAAGATGGTGCATGAAAAACCGATCGAAACTCGACTTTGCACATGACTTTGCACAAAGATTATAACCGTCATGTTTTTTCGCGAAACCGAGCTCGTATGACTTCCCACTGGCTAATACGTCGGGAATGGCCAGTATTTTGAATATCTGAGACAGAGCAGGAAAAACCAATTGAAACTCAACTTTGTGTAAAGTTTATGATCGTCGCATTTTTTCACGTAACCGTGCTTGTATGACATCCCCTGTCCTAATACGTTGGGAATAACCAGTATTTTGAATTTTCGAGATGGTGCACGAAAAACTGATCGAAATTCGACTTGCCCAAAATTTATAACCGTCGCATCTTTTCGCGAAATCGTGCTCGTATAACTTCCCATGGCCTAATACATTGGGAATGGCCAGTATTTTGAATTTTTGAGACAACGCATGAAAAACTGATCGAACCTTGTCTTTGTGCGCAACTTTGCGCAAAGTTTATAATCGTCGCGCTTTCTTGCGAAACTATGCACGTACGACTTCCTAAGGGCTAATACATTGGGAATGACTAGAATTTTGAATTTTTGAGACATTAGACGAAAAAATGATTAAAACTCGACTTTGCATAAAGTTTATGACCGTCACGTATTTTTGTGAAACCATGCTCGCACGACTTCCCATGGGCTAATACATTGTGAATGGCTAGTATTTTGAATTTTCTAGACGGTGCATGAAAAATAGATCGAAACTCGACTTTCAAAAAGTTTATGACTATTATGTTTTTTTATGAAACCGTGCTCGTACGACTTCCTATGGCCTAATATGTTGGGAATGGCCAGTATTTTGAATTTTTGAGACGGAGAATGAAAAACTGATCGAAACTCGACTTTGTGCCAAGTTTATGACCATCCCGTATTTTCACGAAATCGTACTCGTATGACTTCCCATGGCCTAATACTTTGGGAATGGCCAATATTTGGACTTTCCGAGATGGTGCATGAAAAACCAATCGAAACTCGATTTATGTGCGACTTTGCGCAAAGTTGGTAAACTAAAGCTCATACGACATCCAAAGGGCTAATACGTTGGGAATGGCTAGAATTTTGAATTTCTGAGATGATAGATGTAAAACCAATTGAAACTATTTTCACATGAAACTAAGCTCATACGACATCCAAAGGGCTAATATATTGGGAATGGCTAGAATTTTAAATTTTCGAGACAATAGATGTAAAACTGATTGAAACTCGACTTTGCACAAAGTTTAGAACCATCGTGTTTTTAAACTGATAACAGATATGACACTTAAAGAAATGAATTGTACTTTTATTTCTTTATTGCCCAAGAATGATGGAGCTGATTCATTGGAGGATTATAATCCTATTTCACCATGCAACTTTATTTATAAGGTTATCTCTAAGGTGCTGGCAGATAGATTACAAAAGGTTATGAACAAGGCTGTTAGTCCTAATCAGGCTGCTTTTCTTAATGGGAGGAGTATTCATTATAATGTCCTTCTTGCTAATGATTTGGTTAAGGATCTGCACTCAAAAACAAGAGGGAAAAACATCTGTTTTAAAGCTGATTTACGAAAGGCCTTTGACTCAGTTAATAGACATTTTATTTACATGATGCTCCATAACATGGGCTTCCCTCAGTACTGGGTTAAATGGATTCAATGTTGCTTAGAAACTCCAAAATTTTCAATTCTCTTCAATGGTTCACCTATTGGCTTCTTCGGGAGTAAGAATGGCATTCGGCAAGGCGATCTACTATCTCCTTATCTTTTTACCATTGCAATGGATGGGCTCAGTTGTATGTTGGAAGAGGCAGTTTCCAATGACAAAATTAAGATACCATATTATGGTTCTGTTCATATCTCTCACATATCATTTGCTGATGACCTTATTATCTTCTTTTGGGATGATCCAGTTTCTGTGAGTAATCTAGCAGATATTCTTAATAAATTTGGTATAGTTTTTGGTCTTAAGCTAAACTATGCAAAGAGCAAAGTATATGTGGGTGCTTGCATTGACGATAAGGACTATATTGCTCAAATGTTGGGAGTTGCTGAAGGAAGTTCACTGGTTCCTTACTTTGGTCTCTCACTTATATCCACTGAAATCAACAAAGTCTCCTCTCAGCCTATCCTATAAAAAATTAAGAACAGAATTTCCTCTTAGAAAAATAGGCTTCTTTCTAAAGCTGGACGACTTGAACTTATTCAATCTGTATTGATCTCTTATTCTATTTATTGGTCTCATGCATTCCTTCTACCTACCAGGCTTCTCCACCATATTGATAAATTACATATTAGAGATTGGAATAAGGCAATGCACATGGTGAATTGGGGCAACATTTGCAAACCGAAGGATAAAGAGGTTTAAATCTACGACATATTAGAGATTGGAATAAAGCTTGTCCAATAAAACAATTGTGGGATATTTTACAAAACAAGTTTTCCTTATGGTCACAATGGGTTTTTGATAGGTACCTAACTAAGAAATCAATCTGGGAAGCATTCGCAAAAACATCTCATTCTGCTACTTGGAAAGGAATTCTAAAGGCAAGGAGGTGGCTAAGCAACAACATTTCTCATGCGATCTCTTCTGGAACCAATATTAATATGTGGTATGACCCTTGGGTGAATGGGAAAAGCATATTTTAGGTAATTGGTGATAGAGTACGACAGGATCTAGGGGCCCCCAAAGATTGGAAGGTTTCTGAATTCATTGACAATGGTACATGGTGTCTTCCTAACCCTACCTCCCCTAGCATGTTATCACTTTGGCCAACTATTAGGGCTATTTCGATCAAGAACAACTCTTCATATATGCTTATTTGGCTTCATGATAATGGCAAATTTAGTGCTACATCTGCATGGAACCAACTTAGACAACGAAATAATACGTGGATCCCAAGAAGTTGGACATGGGATAGACCATGCTCATAGCGACATTCCTTATGTATATGGCAAGCCCTTCTTGGCAAACTTCCTATGATGAACAATATGCAGCGAAGAGGTATTTATATTGTAAATTGGTGCTCTTTGTGTATGCAAAATGAAGAAAGTGATGACCATATCTATTTTGCTTGTGACTATTCTTCCTCGATATGGAAGGAGATCTTGAAGCGATTTGATCTTCAAAGGTTACCATCATATTTTTTTACGAAAATGTGCTCATACGACATCCCATGGCCTAATACATTAGGAATGGCCAGTATTTTGAATTTCCGAGATGGTGCATGAAAAACCGATCGAAACTCAGCTTTACTCGCGACTTTGCACAAAGTTTATGACAGTCATGTTTTTTTGTGAAACTGAGCTCGTACGACTTCCCATGGGCTAATACGTTAGAAATGGCCAATATTTTAAATTTCTGAGACGGAGCACAAAAAATCGATCGAAACTCGACTTTGCATGTGTGACTTTGCATAAAGTTTATGACCGTCACGTTTTTTCATAAAACCATACTTGTACGACTTCCCATGGGTTAATACGTTGGGAATGGCTAGTATTTTGAATTTACGAGATGGAGAATGAAAAACTTATCAAAACTCGACTTTGCATAAAATTTATGATCGTCATGTTTTTTTGTGAAATCGTGCTAGTATGACTTCCCATGGTCTAATACGTTGGGAATAGCCAGTATTTTAAATTTTTGAGATGGTGCATGAAAAACCAATTGAAACTCGACTTTGCGTGTGACTATGCATAAAGTTTATGACCGTCATATTTTTTCATGAAACCGAGCTCGTACGACTTCCCATAGGCTAATACATCAGGAATGGCTAGTATTTTGAATTTCTGAGATAGAGCAGGAAAAACCAATCGAAACTCGATGTTGCGCGAAATTTATGACCATAGCGTTTTTTCACGAAACCATGCTCATATGACTTCCCATGGCCTAATATGTTGGGAATGGCCAGTATTTTGAATTTTCAAGATGGCGCAAAAAAAATCGATCGAAACTAAACTTTGCGCGTGACTTTACGCATAGTCTATAACCGTTGTGTTTTCTCATGAAACTAAGCTGGTACGACTTCGTAAGGGCTAATAAGTTGAGAATGGCTAGAATTTTTAATTTTTGAGATGATAGATGAAAAACCGATTGAAACTCGACTTTGCGCAAAGTTTATGACCATCACGTTTTTTCGTGAAACCATGCTCGTAGGACTTCCTATGGCCTGACACATTGGGAATAGCCATTATTTTGAATTTCTGAGATGGTGCACAAAAAACCAATTGAAACTCGACTTTGCACGTGACTTTGCGCAATGTTTATAATAGTCACGTTTTCTTGTGAAACTAAGCTCGTACGATTTCCCAAGAGCTAGTACATTGGGAATGGCTTGAATTTTGAATTTTCGAGATGATAGATGAAAATTTGATTGAAACTCGACATTGCGCATATTTATGATCATTGCATTTTTTCGTAAAACCGAGCTCGTATGACTTCCCATGGGCTAATACTTAGGGAATGGCCTCTATTTTGAATTTTTGAGATGGTGCATCAAAAATCGGTCAAACTCGACTTTCCACGTAACTTTGTACAAAGTTTATGATCGTCTATTCTTTTATGAAACCGAGCTCGTATGATTACCCATGGGCTAATACGTTGGGAATGGCCAGTTTGAATTTTCGAGATGGAGTAGGAAAACCAATTGAAACTCAACTTTGCGCAAAGTTTATGACCATCATGTTTTTTTGCAAAACTGTGCTCATACGACTTCCCATGGCCTAATACGTTGGGACTGGCCAGTATTTTGAATTTATGAGATAGTGCACGAAAAACCGATCGAAACTCGACTTCGAGCAAAGTTTATGACCATCACGTTTTTTCATGAAACCATGCTTGTACGACTTCCCATGGGCTAATAAATTGTGAATGGCCAGTATTGTGAATTTCCTAGACAGTGCACCAAAAATCGATGGAAACCCGACTATACACAAAGTTTATGACCATCATGTTTTTTTACGAAACCGTGTTGTACGACTCCCGAAGGGCTAATACATTGGGAATGGCTAGTATTTTGAATTTTCGAGATGGAGCATGAAATCGATCGAAACTCAACTATGCACAAAGTTTATGACCATCATATTTTTTTATGAAACCATGCTCGTATGACATCCGAAGGGCTAATACATTGGGAATGGCCAGTATTTTGAATTTTCGAGATGGAGCATGAAAAACTGATCGAAACTTGACTTTGTGCAAAATTAATGACCATCGCGTTTTTTCACGAAACCATGCTCATACGACTTCCCATGGCCTAATACGTTGGGATTGGCTAGTATTTTGAATTTCTGAAATGGTGCATGAAGAACCGATCGAAACTCGACTTTGCGTGTGACTTTGTGCAAAGTTTATAACTGTCGTGTTTTTTTGCAAAATCGTGCTTGTACGACTTCCCATGGGCTAATACATTGTGAATGGCCAGTATTTTGAATTTCCTCGACGGTGCATGAAAAATAGATCGAAACTCGACTTTGCACAAAATTTATGATCATCATGTTTTTTCGTGAAAACATGCTTGTTTGACTTCCCGTGGTGTAATATGTTGGGAATGGCCTATATTTTAAATTTACGAGACGGAGCACGAAAAATCAATCAAAACTTAACATTGCGTAAAATTGATGACCATCACGTTTTTTCATGAAACCGTGCTCATATAACTTCCCATGGCCTAATACATTGGGAATGACCAGAATTTTAAATTTTTGAGATGGTGCACAAAAAACAGATTGAAACTCAACTTTGCGCAATGTTTATGACCATCGTCTTTTTTCGCAAAATCGAGCTCGTATGACTTCCCATGGGCTAATACGTCGGGAATGACCAGTATTTTGAATTTTTGAAATGAAACAGGAAAAACCAATCGAAATATGACTTTGCACAAAGTTTATCACCCTCGTATTTTTTCGTGAAATTGTGCTCGTACGACTTCCCATGGCCTAATACATTAGGACTAGCCAGTACTTTGAAACCATGCTCATACGACTTCCCATGGGCTAATATGTTAGGAATGGTCAGTATTTTTAATATCCTAGACGATGCATGAAAAACTGATCGAAACTCGACTTTGCACAAAGTTTCTGACCATTGCATTTTTTTGTGAAATCGTGCTTGTACAACTTCCCATGGTCTAATATGTTGGGAATGGCTAGTATTTTGAATTTTCGACACGTTGAATGAAAAACCAATCGAAACTCAACTTTGTGTGCGACTTTGCACAAAGTTTATGACCATCGTATTTTTTCACGAAACCATGCTCGTATGACTTCCCATTGCCTAATATGTTGGGAATGGCCAGTATTTTGAATTTCTGAGATAGCACAGGAAAATCGATCGAAACTCAACTTTTTTTTGGCGAAACTCGACTTTGCGTGCGACTTCCGCAAAGTTTATAACCATCCGATTTTCTCATGAAACAAAGCTCGTACGACTTCCTAAGGGCAAATACATTGGGAATTGCCAATTTAAATTTTTGAGATGGAGTGGGAAAAACCAATCGAAACTCGACTTTGCACAAAATTTATGACCATCACGTTTTTTTATGAAACCATGCTCGTATGGCTTCCCATGGCCTAATACATTGGGAATGGCTAGCATTTTGAATTTTTGAGATGGTGCATGAAAAACTGATCGAAACTCGACATTGCGAATGACTTTGCAAAAAGTTTATGACCGTCAAAACTAACTGTTGGGAATGGCTAGAATTTTAAATTTTTGAGACGATAGATGAAAAACAAATTGAAATTCGACTTTACGCAAAGTATATGACCGTCTCATTTTTTCATGAAACCATGCTCGTACGACTTCCCCAATGGCCCAATATGTTGGGAATGGCTAGTATTTTGAATTTCCATGATGGTGCATGCAAAATTGATCGAAACTCAACTTTGCGCGCGAATTTACGTAAAGTTTATGACCGTCGAAACTAACCATTGGAAATGACTAGCATTTTAAATTTCCGAGATGGTGCACGAAAAATCGATCAAAACTCGACTTTGCATGCGACTTTGTGCAAAGTTTATGACGCATTTTTTCATGAAACAAAGCTCGTACAACTTCTCATGGGCTAATATCTTGGGAATGGCTAGTTTGAATTTCTAAGACAAAGCAGGAAAAACCAATCAAAACTTGACTTTTCGTAAAGTTTATGACCGTCATATTTTTTTGCGAAACCATGCTTGTATGGCTTCGCATGGCCTAATACGTTGGGAATGGCCACTATTTTGAATTTCTGAGATGGTTCACAAAAACCGATTGAAACTCGACTATGCACGTGACTTTGCACAAAGTTTACGACTGTCATATTTTTTTGTGAAACCATGCTCGCACGACTTCCCATGGGCTAATACATTGGGAATGGCCAATATTTTGAATTTCCGAGATGGTGCAAGAAAAACCTATCGAAACTCGACTTTGTGCAAAGTTTATGACTATCGCATGTTTTTGTGAAACCATGCTCGTACGACTTCCCATGGGCAAATATGTTGGGAATAGCCAGTATTTTAAATTTCCGATACGGAGTAGGAAAAACCAACTGAAACTCGACTTTGCACAAAGTTTATGACCATCACGTTTTTTCATGAAATCGTGCTCGTATGACTTCCCATGGGCTAATACATTGTGAATGGCCAGTATTTTGAATTTCATAGATAGTGCACAAAATATTGATCGAAACTCGACTTTGCATAAAGTTTATGACCATCACATTTTTTCGTGAAACCGTACTCGTATGACTCCCATGGGCTATACGTTGTGAATGGTGAGTATTTTGAATTTGCAAGATGGAGCACGAAAAACTGATCGAAACTCAACTTTGTGCAAAGTTTATAACCATCACATTTTTTCACGAAACCATACTCGTATGACTTCCCATGGCGTAATAAATTGGGAATGGCCAGTATATTGAATTTCTGAGACATTTCATGAAAAGTCGATCGAAACTCGACTTTCCACTCGACATTGCGTAAAGTTTACAACCGTCACATTTTTTTGTGAAACCATGCTTGCTCGACTTCCCATGGGCTAATACGTTGGGAATGACCAGTATTTTCAATTTCCGAGAGGGCTCATGAAAAACCGATCGTAACTCGACTTTGTGCACGACTTTGCGCAAAGTTTATAACCATCACGTTTTCTCGCGAAACTAAGCTCGTACAAATTCCTATGGGCAAATACGTTGGGAATGGCCAGAATTTTGAATTTCCGAGACAATCGATGAAAGGCCGATTGAAACTCAACTTTGGGCAAAGATTATGATCATCACATTTTTTTGCAAAGACGTGCTCATACGACTTACCATGGCCTAAGACATTGGGAATGGCTAGTATTTTGAATTTCCAGAATGGTGCACGAAAAACCGATCAAAACTCGACTTTGTGCGCGACTTTGTGAAAAGTTTATGACCATTGCATTTTTACGCGAAACTGAGCTCGTACGTCTTCCCATGGTCTAATATATTGGGAATGGCCAGTATTTTGAATTTTCGAGACGAAGCACGAAAAACTGATTGAAACTCAACTTTCCATAAAATTTATGACCGTCGCATTTTTTTGCAAAATCATGCTCGTATGACTTCCCATGGCTCAATACGTTAAGAATGGCTAGTACTTTGAATTTTTGAGATGGTGCACGAAAAATCGATCAAAACTTGACTTTGCGCACGACTTTGTGTAAAGTTTATAACCATCACATTTTTTTGCAAAATCATCCTCGTACAACTTCCCATGGGCTAATACATTGTGAATGGCCAGTATTTTAAATTTCCTAGACGGTGCATGAAAAATTGATCGAATCTCGACTTTGCACAAAGTTTATGATCGTCAAATTTTTTCATGAAACCGTGCTCGTACGACTTCCCATGGACTAATATATTGGGAATGGCCTGTATTTTGAATTTCTGAGATGGAGCAAGAAAAATCAATCGAAACTCGACTTTCCGTCAAATTTATAACCATCACATTTTTTTGTGAAACCATGCTCGCATGACTTCCCATGGGCTAATAAGTTGGGAATGGCTAGTTTGAATTTCCGAGATGGAGCAGGAAAAACCAATCGAAACTCGACTTTTCGCAAAGTTTATGACCATCACGTTTTTTCATGAAACCGTGCTTGTATGATATCCCATGGCCTAATACATTGGGAATGGCCAATATTTTGAATTTCCTAGACAGTGAACGAAAAACTGATCGAAACTCAATTTTGTACGCGACTTTGTGCAAAATTTATGACCGTAATATTTTTTTACGAAATCGAGCTTGTACAACTTCCCATGGGCTTATACGTTGGGAATGGCTAGTTTGAATTTCTGAGACGGAGCAGGAAAAACCAATTCAAGCTCAACTTTGCGTAAAGTTTATGACCGTCTCATTTTTTCACGAAACCATGCTCGTATGACTTCCCGTGGCCTAATACGATGGGAATGGCTAGTATTTTGAATTTCTGAGATGGTACATAAAAAATCGATCGCAACTCGACTTTGCGCAAAAATTTTTGAGATAGAGCAGGAAAAACCAATTGAAACTCGACTTTGCGTAAAGTTTGTGACCGTCTCGTTTTTTGGCGAAACCATGCTTGTATGACTTCCCATGGCCTAATACATTGGGAATGGCCAGTATTTTGAATTTCCGAGATGGTGCACGAAAAATCGATCGCAACTCGACTTTACGTGTGATTTTACACAAAGTTTATGACCGTCACATTTTTCGTGAAACCAAGCTCGTACGACTTTCCATGGGCTAATATGTTGGGAATGGCCTGTGTTTTGAATTTCTGAGATGGGGCAAGAAAACCTAATCGAAACTTGACTTTGCGCAAAGTTTATGACCGTCACATTTTTTCGTGAAACTGTGCTCGTATGACTACCCACTTTCTAAGACGTTGGCTCGTATTTTGAATTTTCAAGACGGTGCACGAAAAATCGATTGAAACTCAACTTTGTGTGCGACTTTGCACAAAGTTTATAGCAGTCATGACTTCTCATGAAACTAAGCTCGTACGACTTCCTAAGGGCTAATACAACAGGAATGGCTAGAATTCTGAATTTTTGAGACGATAGACGAAAAATCGATTGAAACTTGACTTTACGCAAAGTTTATGACCTTTATGTTTTTCATGAAACCGTGCTCAGATGACTTCCCATGGCCTAATACGTCGGGGATGACCAGTATTTTGAATTTCCATGACGGTGCACGAAAAATTGATCGAAACTCGAATTTGCGTGCAACTTTGTGCAAAGTTTATAACCATCACGTTTTTAAGCGAAACAGTGCTCAAATGACTTCCCATGGCCTAATACGATGGGAATGGCCAATATTTTGAATTTCCGAGATGGTGCATGAAAAACCAATCGAAACTCGACTTTGCGCGGGAATTTGCACAAAGTTTATAACCGTCGAGTTTTCTCACGAAACGAAGCTCGTACGACTTCCTATTGGCAAATACATTGGGAATGACTTGAGTTTTATATTTCTGAGACGATAGTCGAAAAACCAATTTAACTCGACTTTGCATAAGTTTATCACCGTCGTATTTTTTCGCAAAACCAAGCTCGTACGACTTCCTATGGGCCAATACTTGGGGAATGGCCAATATTTTGAATTTTCGAGACGGAGCATGAAAAATCGATTGAAACTCGACTTTGCACGCGACTTTGCATAAAGTTTATGACCTTCACATTTTCAAGATGATAGTCAAAAAACCTATTGAAACTTGACTTTGCGCAAAGTTTATGACCTTCATGTTTTTTCGCGAAACCGAGCTCGTATGACTTCCCATGGGCTAATACGTTGGGAATGGCCAGTATTGAATTTCTGAGATAGAGCACAAAAAATCGATCAAAACTCAACTTTGTGCATGCCTTTGCACAAAGTTATGCTATTTGGAGGATTTGGAAGGAGAGGTGTGGCATAACTTTTGAGTGTCACAACATGAACAAAGCTCAAATTCTGATAGAGATTCTTCAGGACTCACGATCATGTATGGAGCAAGAATTGAACATAGAGCACCTAACAAGAAGAGAAAGGGATTTTCACAAGATTTAATTTTTCCATTAGTCAATAATCTCTAAAATATTGAAACTCGACTTTGCACAAAGTTTATGACCATCGCATTTTTTTGCGAAACCGTGCTCGTATGACTTCCTATGGCCTAATACGTTTGGAATGGCTAGTATTTTGAATTTTCGAGACGGTGCACGAAAAATCGATCGAAACTCGACTTTATACACAACTTTGCACAATGTTTATGATCATTACATTTTTTTGGAAATCGAGCTCGTACGACTTCCCATGGGCAAAAACGTTGGGAATGGCCAGTATTTTGAATTTTTGAGATGGAGCAAGAAAAACCAATCGAAACTCGACTTTGTGTAAAGTTTATGACCATCGCATTTTTTCACGAAACCGTTCTCGTATGACTTTGCATGGCCTAATACACTGGGAACGGCCAGTATTTTGAATTTCCGAGACAACGCATAAAAAATCGATCGAAACTAGACTTTCGTTGTGTGTGACTTTGCAAAAAGTTTATAACCGTCGAGTTTTCTCGTGAAACTAAGCTCGTACGACTTCCCATGGGCTAATACATTGTGAATGGCCAGTATTTTGAATTTCCTAGACGATGCACGAAAAATAGATCGAAACTCAACTTTATACAAAGTTTATGAATTTCCTAGACGATGCAGCATCTACAGTGGCTTCGACGAGGACGTCGAAGGAATAAGTGGGGGAGAATGTCACGGACAACAATGTAAACAAGGTGTTCGATGAAATGCTTGTGTTAGTCCGTGTCCTTCAGTTTAGGTATATATCTTGTACAACAAGAAGCGGGCTTGCAGTAGGCTTGGAAGCCCTAGTTTGATTTGCTTTATGGCCAAGTTTGGCTTGTAAATACAAGTGTGTCTTATAAGCACTTGTGGGGGCTTTGGTCTGTAGTGGACCATTATCCTTTGGGTGCAACCTCTCTGAGTTTGTAATGTCCATGGGTGTAATTTGTATTTTGGCTTTATAAAGTGTTTTTCTTGAGCAGTTGCTTGTGGATCCCGTGGGAGTTACTTCTTCTGGCCCGTTTTCTCTTTTTGTAAGTTTGTGGGATTTTAGGAGATCTCGGGGAGGGCTGACCTTTGCGGACGGACACGCATGGGTGCCGCACGATTTAGGCAAACTCAGCTAAGCCCGTGACAATGTGGTATCAGAGCGGGACAAGCACACGCAGAAACACTTGCCATACAAATGTGGGGGACCTAGCTAGGCTGTGTGGAGGACAGCTAGCACGCAACCGCTTAGGGAAACGGACATTGAGATGTAGGGAAAGGAATCGCTCAGAGGAGCGGGCATCCTGGTTTGGCATTTAAGGAATAGTCAACCCCTTTGCGCGAGAGGCACCACGAGGACAAGCAAGCGAAGAAGAATGCGTAGCACACAAAGATTGGGATGGTTGAGTTTGAGCTATAGCTCGACGTTGGCAACTAAACTTGACGGTGCTTAAGGCAAAGCAGGGTGCTTGGTGAAAGATGAGACCGTGCAAGGTGGAAGGTGTTGTGTAACGACCGAAAGAGTTGTGCAAAGCTCACAGAGGTGAGGGGAATTGCTAACTCGAAGGATTCGAAACTCATACAAGGGCTTGTACACGGATGAATGAGTGTTCGTGGCCATCCCAAGGCGCGATTAGAACTCGGCGCCATGGAGCATCAGAACTTTCTCTTCAACATGGAAAGAATATGTCCGTAGGTGGCTGAAATGTGCAACAAGTTCTGCATGTTGCTAGACCTTGTAGGGTGCAGTGGAGACTGTATTGGAGAAGGGTCGCAATCTAGCAAGTACATTTGTGGGGACAGAACAAAGCTTGAGTTCAGCAAGACGGAGTAGTCCAAAGGGGATGATGGTCTCCGAAACTTCCAGTGGGAAGTATGTAAAGAGAAAAGTTGCTCCAGGGAGATATCCGGGAGGGATAAGTCCTAGTTACGTAGTGGGAGAATCATGTAACGGATGCATATATTGAGGAAGAGTTTCTCAAGGTTATATCTCCATAAAACTCAACGGACCGAGTGAGCGACGAAGAGTTGTCGCATGATCTCGAAGGAGGTAATGCATTGGTGGATGCATTTCGAGATCAAGTGGGGAGCAATCCAAGGCAACATCATATGAAGGCACACTTAGAGTCGAGGCGTAAATCGAACTCAACAGGCTGACCGTAGAATGGTGGACGTGAGGGCCACTATCAACTCGCAAATCGAGGAGCAGAGCGACTTGGGTGGAACTCGGTGAAGTATCCAAGCCGCATGAAGGAGTCGACATAGAAGATGGAACATGGAGCGGAGGCACGGAGCGGAGGCACGAGCTTTCCTTAAACAGAGGTCAAGGGCATGAACTCTTGTAGAGGCAAGAGTGGGATCACGTCGTTCCATGGGTTCTTCATTCGATGGGACAGACTTATTTTGCATGGTGCCAAAGATGAAGGGAGCTTCAAGGCACATGCAAGCTACCTAAGAGATGCATTTGATGGAGTAACTAAGGTGATTCAACTTACGGAGGCAAAGTTAGGATCATGAGACCTTAGTACGGGGCAAGAGGACGCAGAGGTACACGTGGAGAAGTCATAGTCCGAGTTCATCACACGAGAATCAGATGCAATGGAGATGTCACCGAGGCGACATGGTGCGGATCGTGGTGGAATAGTTCGTGGCAATGCAACAGACAATCTTGTCCCGTGAGGGACAAAATCATCGAGGTATGATCGGAGTTCTGAGCTCCACTTTGGTGTACAACACAACAAGAAGAAGGGCTATGGATTCAAGGAGTGAATGTCGAGTACAGAGGCGGGTCTTCGTGTGTGCATCAAAGCTTGCATTGGATGAAAGCCTTAGTCATCGATATGGGAGCAGTATACCACCGAGGAAGAAGTCCAAGTGCACGCAGTGAGTCCCATGGAGGGGACATGATCATGTGAATGATCGAGCTGGGAGCTCCACTGATGAACAATGCAAGAAGAAGGGCTGGATTCAAGGAATGAATGCCAGATCACAGGCGGGTCTTCGTGTGTATGCATCAAGCTTGCATCGATGAAAGCCTTGGTCAGATATGGGGCTATGTACCACCAAGGGAGTAGTCGATTGCAAGTACCGGTGAGTCCCATGGAGGGACTTGATTAATCGGAGCGTGAGAGTTGGATCTGGCTCACATTCGCAAGGGAGCCCGCAAGTCGAGGACAAAGCCGAGTAAGAACGTTGCTACCAAGGAAGCTAAGGAGAACGACCATGAGCCTGCAACAAGATGGCGGAGGCCATGCATGAGAGTTGCATGCTCTCCATCGACCAAGGAGAACTGCTAGGAGGACATAGTGGTATCGAAGCAGGTGGTCGAAAGGGGCGAGGATGCGACGACGAGTCCAACGGGGCTCAGCTACCCAAAAGAAAAGCGTGGATTCAAGGAGTGAGTCCAACGGGGCTCACATTCGCTTAAGGGAGCCCGGCAAGTCAGAGGACAAAGCCGAGTAAGCGAACGTTGCTACCAAGGAAGCTAAGGAGAACAGAATCGGTGCGAGCCCTGCAACAAGATGGCGGAAGCCATGCATGAGAGTTGCAGTCTGTCTCTCCATCGACCAAGGAGAACTGCTAGGAGGACATAGTGGTGTTGAAGCAGGTGGTCAAAAGGGGCGAGGAAGCGACGACGAGTCCAACGGGCTCAGCTACCCAAAAGAAAAGCGTCGGTTAGAGATGAGGTGAGGAGCTCCACAGTGCCATAGAGGCAGATCTACCGATCGCGAAGGAAGGGATGAAGATGCAAGGTAACAGATAGTAGTGCTATGGGCTTGGCAGCGCCATGGTACCGCAGATGCGGGACTTCCGTGAAGTCATCGATCCCTTGCCCTCATGAAGGGACAGCATTGGTCGTAAAAGGGGCCAAGGAGGTGGAGAATGTAGAGGTAAACTCTAAGTACCAAGACGAGGCAGAAGGGCAGAGGCCAAGAAACTTTATAAGACCGATGTCGATGTGCTTCTCATCTAGATAGCCGAAATTAAGGGACTTCGAGTTGATGCAGGAGGGCTCGACCAAGGAATGAAGTAGGCAGTACATGGTACTGTACCTTTCTACTCAAGAGGAGTAGGCGGCAAAGGTGATGGAGAAGACGGTACAATCCCAAAGGCGACCAGACATATCAAAGGCTTACTCCAAGTTGGGGGACTCCAAGTTAGGGTAAACTTTTGCTCTTTTCGGGCAAAACTTCTTGCATTCCAGAAGTTCAATAGCAGTGGGAAGGCGAATCACAGTAGCTAACCCAACGCAAGGAGTGCAACCACTTCAAGTGCTTGAAGTGTGAGCAAAGAGCGAATGTTAGTAACCACTCAATGCATGAAGTACAAACTTGAGGAGGCGAAATCAAGTAACCTTTGCGGTGAAATTGAGTAACCTTTGCCTTCTCAACTCGAGAGAATGGGCGAAACCGAGTACCCCAGTTCTCTTAACTTGAGGAGGTGAGAGAAGCCACCTTACCTTCTCAACTATGAAGAGAATGGGTGAAGTTAAGTATCCCAATTCTCTTATCCAAGCAGGGGAGCTCTGCACAAGTTTAGTGACCCTTCAAATAAAGCTTATGGAAGACAATGGTTGTCAAATCCTCACCGTTGGTGATCAGGGCTATTGAGAGTAGTTTTTCCACTTCATTTCCCAATTGACTAAGAGGGAGTGAAGCGAACATACTTGGAAGTGACAACTAATAGCGGAAGAAGGTTCAATGGGCAAACATTATGGAGAAAGGACCTTAAAAACTTCAAAGTCTGTGAGACGATGCTCGTTAAAGCTCCAACAAGCATCTACCCAGTTTGAGCAATATGAGTATACTGCGATACTGGCACATAATAAAGCAGGTCTTTTCCTTCATCAGAGGGATCCGCGAGAACCAACAAGGATCAGCACAACTCAGCCAACCCCACACCAGATTCAGTCATTGGTGAGTTGAAGCAGCATGGCGGATTAGAGTTCGACTACTCAACAACGGCGGCGGAGAGCGGCTAGGAGCCAAAGGGGCATGTTGCAGCCAAAGCAGAAGATTAAAGATTCAGCAGAATGCGAGGAGATGCAGCGTTTGCCGACGACGTCGAAGGAATAAGTGGGGGAGAATGTCACGGACAACAATGTAAACAAGGTGTTCGATGAAATGCTTGTGTTAGTCCGTGTCCTTCAGTTTAGGTACATATAGGTACATATCTTGTACAACAAGAAGCGGGCTTGGAAGCCCTAGTTTGATTTGCTTTATGGCCAAGTTTGGCTTGTAAATACAAGTGTGTCTTATAAGCACTTGTGGGGGCTTTGGTCTGTAGTGGACCATTATCCTTTGGGTGCAACCTCTCTGAGTTTGTAATGTCCATGGGTGTAATTTGTATTTTGGCTTTATAAAGTGTTTTTCTTGAGCAGTTGCTTGTGGATCCCGTGGGAATTGCTTCTTCTGGCCCATTTTCTCTTTTTGTAAGTCTGTGGGATTTTAGGAGATCTCGGGGAGGGCTGACCTTTGCGGACGGACACGCATGGGTGCCGCACGATTTAGGCAAACTCAGCTAAGCCCGAGACAATGGGCTAATACATTAGGAATGACCAGTATTTTGAATTTCTGAGATGGCGCATAAAAAACCAATTGAAACTCGACTTTACGCGTGACTTTGTGCAAAGTATATGACCGACGCTTTTTTTTATGAAACCATGCTTTTATGACTTCCCATTGGCTAATATGTTGGGATTGGCCAGAATTTTAAATTTCTGATATGGAGCAGGAAAAACCAAATGAAACTCAACGTTGCGTAAAGTTTATGATCGTCGCATTTTTTCGTGAAACCATGTTCGAATGACTTCCCATAGCCAAATACGTTGGGAATGGCCAGTATTTTGAATTTCTGAGATGGTGCACGAAAAATCGATTGAAGCTCGACTTTGTGCAAAGTTTATAACCATCAAATTTTCTCATAAAACTAAGCTCGTACGACATCCGAAGGGCCAAAACGGTGGGATTGGCTGGAATTTTGAATTTTTGAGATGATAGACAAAAAATCGATTGAAACTTGACTTTGTGTAAAGTTTATGACCGTCATATTTTTTCATAAAACCATGCTCATATGACTTCCCATGGCCTAATACATTAGGAATGGCTAGTATTTTGAATTTTCGAGATGGTGCACGAAAAATCGATCGAAACTCGACTTTACACAAAGTTTATGACCATCGTGTTTTTTCACAAAACCGAGCTCGTACGACTTCCCATGGGCTAATACGTTGGGAATGGCCAGTATTTTGAATTTCTGAGATGAGCATGAAAAACCGATCAAAACTTGACGTTGCACGTGATTTTGCACAAAGTTTATTACCATCATGTTTTTTCGGGAAACCATGCTCATACAACTTCCCATGGGCTAATATGGTGGGAATGGCTAGTATTTTGAATTTTTGAGACGGAGCATGAAAAACTGATAGGAACTCGACTTTGCACAAACTTTATGACCATCGCATTTTTTTCTGATACCGTGCTCGTACTCTCATGGCCTAGTATGTTGGGAATGACTAGTATTTTGAATTTTTGAGACGGTGCACGAAAAATCGATCGAAACTCAACTTTGCACAATGTTTATGACCATCACATTTTTTTGTTAAACCATGCTCGTACGACTTCCCATTTCCGTATATGTTGGGAATGGCCAGTATTTTGAATTTTTGAGATGGTGCATGAAAAACTAATCGAAACTTGACTTTGCATAAAATTTATGACCATCACGTTTTTTCATGAAACTGTGCTCGTACGACTTTCCGTTGCCTAATATGTTGGGAATAGCTAATATTTTGAATTTCTGAGATGGTGCATGAAAAACCAATCAAAACTTGACTTTACGCGCGACTTTGCGCAATGTTTATGACCATCGCATTTTTTCGGGAAACTTAGCTTGTACGACTTCCCATGGGCAAATACGTTGAGAATGGCCAGTATTTTGAATTTCCAAGATTGAGTAGGAAAAACCAATCGACACTCGACTTTGCGCAAAGTTTATAACTATCGAATTTTTTCACCAAACCATTCTCGTATGACTTCCCATGGCCTGATATGATAGGAACGGCCAGTATTTTCAATTTTCGAGACAACGCACAAAAAACCGATCGAAACTCATATGACTTTCCATGGCCTAATATGTTGGGAATGGCCAGTATTATGAATTTCCAAGATGGTGCATGAAAAACCAATCAAAACTTGACTTTGCGCACGACTTTGTGCAAAGTTTATGACCGTCGTGTTTTTTCCTGAAATCTAGCTCATAAGAATTCCTATGGTCTAATACGTTGGGAATGGCTAGTATTTCGAATTTCTGAGATGGTGCATGAAAAACCGATCGAAACTCGACTTTGTGCGTGACTTTATGCAAAGTATATGACCGATGCATTTTTTTGTGAAACCGTGCTCGTACGACTTCCCATTGACTAATACGTTGGGATTGGCCAGTATTTTGAATTTTTGATATGCAGTAGGAAAAACCAGACGATACTCAACTTTACGTAAAGTTTATGACCATCGTATTTTTTCGTGAAACCATGCTCGTATGACTTCCCATGGCCTAATACTTTAGGAATGGCTAGTATTTTGATCTTCCAAGATTGTGCACGAAAAACCGATTGAAACTCAACTTTGTGCAAAGTTTATAACCGTCACGTTTTCTCATGAAACTAAGCTTGTACGACATCCAAAGGGCAAATACGTTGGGAATTGCTAGAATTTTGAATTTTCGAGATGATAGACAAAAAATGATTGAAACTCGACTTTGCGTAAAGTTTATGACCATCGTGTCTTTTCGTAAAACCAAGCTCGTATGACTTCCCATGGCCTAATATGTTGGGAATGGCTAGTATTTTGAATTTTTGAGATGGTGCACGAAAAACCAATCGAAACAAGACTTTGCATAAAGTTTATAACCATCGCATTTTTTTGCGAAACCGAGCTTGTACGACTTCCCATGGGCTAATACATTGGGAATGGCTAGTATTTTAAATTTCTGAGATGGAGCATTAAAAATCGATGAAAACTTGACTTTCCACGTGATTCTTTGTAAAGTTTATGACCGTCATGTTTTTTCACGAATCCAAGCTCGTATGACTTCCCATGGGCTAGGCTAATACATTGGGAATGGCTAGTTTTTGAATTTTTAAGATGGAGCACGAAAAACTAATCGAAAGTCGACTTTACGCAAAATTTATGACCATCGCATTTTTTGTGAAATCGTGCTCGTATGACTTCCCATGGCGTAATATGTTATGAATGGCTAGTATTTTGAATCTCTGAGACGGCGCATGAAAAACTGATTGAAACTCGACTTTACGCACGACTTTGCACAATGTTTATGACCCTCATATTTTTTCGTGAAACCGAGCTCGTACGACATCTCATAGGCTAATCTATCAGGAATGGCCAGTATTTTGAATTTCGGAGATCGAGGAGGAAAAACCAATCAAAACTCGACTTTGCACAAAGTTTATGTCCATCATATTTTTTTACGAAACCATGCTTGTATGACTTCCCATGGCCTAATACATTGGGAATGGCTAGTATTTTGAATTTTCAAGATGGCACATGAAACACCGATCTAAACTTGACATTGCACATGACTTTATGCAAAGTTTATGACCGTTATATTTTTTCATAAAACCATGCTCGTATGACTTCCCATGTGCTAATATATTGGGAATGACCAGTATTTTGAATTTCTGAGACAGTGCAAGAAAAACTAATCAAAACTTGACTTTGTGCAAAATTTATAACCGTCACATTTTTTTTAAAGCCGTGCTCGTACGACTTCCCATGGCCTAATATGTCGAGAATGGCTAGTATTTTGAATTTCCAAGACGGTGCATGAAAAACCGATTGAAACTCGACTTTGCGCAATGTTTATGTCATCCTATTTTTTCGTGAAACTGAGCTTGTACGTCTTCCCATGGGCTAATACATTGCTGATGGCCAATATTTTGAATTTCTGAGATGGAGCTGAAAAAATCAATCGAAACTCACTTTGCGTAAAGTTTATGATCATCGTATTTTTTTATGAAACCGTGCTCGTATGACTTCCCATGGCCTAATACATTAGGACTGGCCAGTATTTTGAATTTCCAAGATGATGCACGAAAAACCGTTTGAAACTCGACTTTACGTGCGACATTGTGCAAAGTTTACGACTGTTGCATTTTTTTACGAAACCGTGCTCACACGACTTCCCATGAGCTAATATGTTGGGAATGCCCAGTATTTTAAATTTTCGATACGGAGTAGGAAAAACCAATCGAAACTCGACTTTGCATAAAGTTTATGACTTTCGTATTTTTTCGTGAAATCATACTTGTATGACGTCCCATGGCCTAATACGTTAGGAATGGCCAATATTTTGAATTTCCAAAACGGTGCATGAAAAACGGATCGAAACTCGACTTTGCACGTGAGTGCACGCAGAGTTAATAAACATCATATTTTCTCACATAACTATGATCGTACATCCTAAGGGCTAATACGTTGGGAATGGCCAGTATTTTGAATTTTTGAGACGGTAGACATAAAACCGATTGAAACACGACTTTACGTAAAGTTTATGACCATCGCAGTTTTTTGTGAAACGTGCTCGTATGACTTACCATGGCCTAATATGTTGGGAATGGTCAGTATTTTGAATTTCCAAGACGGTGCATGAAAAACCGATCGAAACTCGAATTTGCGCACGACTTTGTGCAAAGTTTATGACCATTTTATTTTTTCCCGAAATCGAGCACGTAAGAACTCAGGTTTCGACTTTGCCAATATTTTGAATTTTAGAGATGGTACATGAGAAACCGATCGAAACTCAATTTTGCATGCAACTTTGTACAAAGTTTACAACCGTCATATTTTTTCGTAAAACCATGCTCGCATGACATCCCATAGGCTAATACGTTGGGAATGGCTAGTATTTTGAATTCCCAATGTGCTCGCATGACCGTCGTATTTTCTCGTGAAACTGAGATCGTTCGACATCCAAAGGGCTAATACGTTGGGAATGGCTAGAATTTTGAATTTCTGAGACGATAGATGAAAAACTGATTGAACTCGACTTTGCGTAATGTTTATGACCATTGTGTTTTTCATGAAACCGTACTTGTATGACTTCCTATGGCCTAATACGTTGGGAATGGCCAGTATTTTGAATTTCTGAGACGGTGCATGAAAAACCGATCGAAACTCGACATTGTGCGCGACTTTGCACAAAGTTTTTGACTGTCATATTTTTTTGTAAAATTGAGCTCGTACGACTTCCCGTGGACTAATATGTTGGGAATGGTCAGTATTTTGAATTTTCGAGATGGAGCACAAACAACTGATTGAAACTTGACTTTGCACAAAATTTATTACCATCGCGTTTTTTCGCCCAATGAGTTGGGAATGGCTAGTATTCTAAATTTCTGAGACGGTGCATGAAAAACCAATCGAAACTCAACTTTGTGCGCGACTTTGCGCAATGTTTATGACCGTCGTGTTTTTTCACGAAACCGTGCTCATACGACTTCCCATAGGCTCGTACATTGTGAATGGCCAATATTTTGAATTTCCTATATGGTGCACGAAAAACCGATTGAAACTTGACTTTGCACAAAGTTTATAACCATTGTGTTTTTTCATAAAATCATACTTGTACAACTTCCTATGGCCTAATAAGTTGGAAATGCCTAGTATTTTGAAATTTTGAGACGGAGCACAAAAAACTGATCGAAACTCGCCTTTTCGTAAAATTTATGACCATCGTATTTTTTCATGAAACCATGCTCGTACGACTTCCCATTACCTAATACGTTGGGAATGGCCAATATTTTGAATTTCCGAGATGATGCACGAAAAATCGATCGAAACTCGACTTTGCGTGCTACTTTTCGCAAAGTTTACAACCGTCATGTTTTTTTGCGAAACCTGAGCTCGTACGACTTCCCATGGGCTAATATATTGGGAATGGCTAGTTTGAATTTTCGAGATGGAGCATAAAAAACCAATCTAAAGGGCTAATACGTTGGGAATGGTAAGAATTTTGAATTTCCGAGACGATAGAAGAAAAACCGATTGAAACTCGACTTTACGCAAAGTTTATGACTATCACATTTTTTTGCAAAACCATGCTCGTATGACTTCCCATGGTCTAATATGTTGGAAATGGCCAGTATTTTGAATTTTCGAGATGGTGCATAAAAAACCGATCAAAACTTGACTTTGCGCGTGATTTTACGCATGGTCTATAATAGTCATGTTTTCTCACGAAACTAAACTCATATAACTTCCTAAGGGCTAATACGTCGAGAATGCCTAGAATTTTGAATTTTCGACATGATAGACAAAAAACTGATTGAACTCGACTTTGCATAAATTTTATAACCATCGTGTTTTTTCCTGAAATCGTGCTCGTACGACATCCCATGGCCTAATACATTGGGAAAGGCCAATATTTTGAATTTTTGGGATGGTGCACGGCAAACCGATCGAAACTCGACTTTGCGCGCGACTTTGCGCAAAGTTTATGACCATCACATTTTTTTGTGAAACCAAGCTCGTACGACTTCTCATGGACTAATACGTTGGGAATGGCAAGTTTGAATTTCTGAGACGTAGCAGGAAAAACCAATCAAAGCTTGACTTTATACAAAGTTTATGACCATCGTGTTTTTTCACAAAACGATGCTCGTATGACTTCCCATGGCCTAATACTTTGGGAATGGCTAATATTTTAAATTTTCGCGATGATGCACGAAAAATCGATCGAAACTTGACTTTGCGTGCGACTTTGCGCAAAGTTTATAACCATCATATTTTTTCACGAAACTATGCTCCTATGACTTCCCTTGGCCAAATACATTGGGAATAGCCAGTATTTTGAATTTCCAAGATGGCACATGAAAAATTGATCGAAATATGATTTTGTGTGCAACGTTACACAAAGTTTATAACCGTCGAGTTTTCTCACGAAACTAAGCTCGTTTGACTTCCTATGGGCAAATACGTTGGGAATGACCTAAATTTTATATTTTCGAGACGATAGTTGAAAAATTGATTGAAACTCGACTTTGTGTAAAGTTTATGACCGTCATGTTTTTTCATGAAATCAAGCTCATACGACTTCCCATGGGCTAATACGTTGGGAATGGCCAGCATTTTGAATTTCCAAGACGAAGCATGAAAAAACGATCAAAACTTGACTTTGCGCATGACTTTGCACAAAGTTTATGACTATCACATTTTTTCATGAAACCATGCTCATACAACTTCTCATGGGCTAATACGTTGGGAATGGCTAGTATTTTGAATTTCCGAGATGGTGCACGAAAAACTGATCGAAACTCGACTCTTCACAAAATTTATGAATGACCATAGTGTTCTTTCATAAAACCGTGCTCGTACGACTTCCCGTAGCCTAATACATTGGGAATGGCTCGTATTTTGAATTTTTGAGACGGTGTATGAAAAATCGATCGAAACTCGACTTTGCATGCGACTTTACGTAATGTTTATGACCTTTGTATTTTTTCGTAAAACTGTGCTCGTACGACTTCCCATGGGCCAATAAGTCGGGAATGGCCAGTATTTTGAATTTCTGAGACGGAGCAGGAAAAACCAATCGAAACTCGACTTTGCGCAAAGGTTATGATCGTTGTATTTTTTCATGAAACCGTGGTCGTATGACTTTCCATGGCCTAATACGTTGGGAATGGCCAGTATTTTGAATTTCTAAGACGGCACACGAAAAACCGATCGAAACTTTACTTTTTGTGCGACTTTATGCAAAGTTTATAACCATCGAGTTTTCTCGTGAAACTAAGCTCGTACGACTTCCTAAGGGCTAATATGTTGGGAATGGCTAGAATTTTGAATTTTTGAGACGATAGGTGAAAAATCGATTGAAATTTGACTTTACGCAAAGTTTATGACCATCGTGTTTTTTTCGTAAAACTGTGCTCATACGACTTCCAATGGCCCAATACGTTGAGAATGGCTAGTGTTTTGAATTTTCGAGACGATGCATGAAAAACCAATCGAAACTCGACTTTCCGTGCGACTTCGCACAAAGTTTATGACCATCATATTTTTTCACAAAACCGTGCTCATACGACTTCCCATGGGCTAATACATTGTGAACGACGAGTATTTTGAATTTCCTAGATGGTGCACAAAAAATCAATCGAAACATGACTTTGCACAAAGTTTATGACCGTGTTTTTTCGTGAAATCATACTTGTACGACTTCCCATGGCCTAATATATTGGGAATGGCCAGTATTTTGAATTTTTGAGATAAAGCACAAAAAACCGATTGAAACTCGACTTTGCACAAAGTTTATGACCATCACGTTTTTTCACGAAATCGTACTCGTATGACTTCCCATGGCCTAATATATTAGGAATGGCCAGTATTTTGAATTTCTGAGACGATGCACAAAAAACTAATCGAAACTTGACTTTGCATGCAACTTTGCACTGAGTTTACGACCGTCACATTTTTTTGCGAAACTGTGCTCACACGACTTCCCATGGGCTAATACATTAGGAATGACCAATATTTCGAATTTCTGATATGGAGCAGGAAAAACCAATCAAAACTCGACTTTGCGTAAAGTTTATGACCTTCACGTTTTTTCATGAAACCGTGCTCATATGACTTCCCATTGCCTAATACGTTGGGAATGTCCAGTATTTTAAATTTGTGAGACGGTGCACGAAAAACTGATCGAAACTCGACTTTGCGTGCAACTTTGCACAAAGTTTATGACTATCATATTTTTTTGCGAAAGCATGCTCGTACGACTTCCTATGGGCTAATACATTGTGAATGGTCAGTATATTGAATTTCCTAGACAGTGCATAAAAAATCGATCAAAACTCGACTTTGCACAAAGTTTATGACCGTCACGTTTTTTCACGAAACCATGCTCATATGACTTTCGATGGCCTAATATGTTGGGAATGGCCAGTATTTTGAATTTTTGAGACGAAGCATGAAAAACTGATCGAAACTTGACTTTGCACAAATTTTATGACCAATGCGTTATTTCACGAAATTGTACTAATACGTCTTCGCATGGCATTATACGTTGGGAATGGCTAGTATTTTAAATTTCCGAGACGGTGCATGAAAAATCGATAGAAACTCGACTTTGCGTGCGACTTTGCGCAAAGTTTATGATCATCATGTTTTTTCCCGAAACCGTGCTCGTACGACCTCCCATGGGCTAATATGTTGGGAATTGCCAGTATTTTAAATTTCCTAGATGGTGCATGAAAAACTAATCGAAACTTGTCTTTACAAAAAGATTATGACCGTCGCGTTTTTTTCTGAAACCATGCTTGTATGATTAGGAGACCAAATTAAACCGCCTCATATAATAATATTAAGTCGGTAAACATGAGATAATTAGATTGATCAACGTGGTCTTTTATCATTATAAGAAGAAATTGAATCTTGACTTAGGTTGAGTTGGTCAAGTTTCTCGAGACTCACTTATCTTCGCGATTCGATATCTTACTTCCGACATAAATGTGTTACTAGTGACTTGAAGATATAGTACGCTTGGTCGAATCCTTCGAGGGCATATCATCAAATTAGACTCATCTTGTAACGATGATGATGACTGAACTGAACATCATAGTTGGTCAAGTCCCTTGAGGTCATGATGGTTCGGAGGGTGAACAAGATAGGAATCATAAGGAGTTATGATTGACAAAAGTTACTTTCCTTTTTTGGGCTTAATGTGATTGGTCGAGTCACTCAATGTTATACTAAGACACTGATTGGATCCCGATCCTCACCAGAAGTCTACCAAAGATTTTCATTTTACGTGTCGAGGGTGTCGCGTGATTCGTTAGAAAAATAGTTGAAGTATATTAGGATATAAGTTAATATCTTAATATTTACTTTGCTACAAAATCTGCATATTATTCATTTAGGCTACATCTTACTTGTCATAAATATGCCACTTGCAAACCCCTATGTGGCATACTTGATGCCAATTGCCTTACTGGGCCAAACTACATAAATTGGATCTGTAACTTGAGAATTATTCTCATGTGGAGAAAATCATGTATGTCCTTGATATAATTTTGCCCATGCGAGAGGAAGAGACAAGTAAGGATAAGATCGCTTACTATATGAAGTACATTGATGATTTTGTTAGGATCATAAATGACAATAAGAGGGGGGTTTGAAAAAATTATGATGATTCAAAAAAGTCATTCGATGAAACCGTAAGTAGCCAAATCAATAACAAATAAGAAGAAAAGGTAAAAGAATAAATGCACATCGAATTTATAGTGGTTCGATCCTTCGACCTACACCCACTTACGATTCCTCTTCACTCAAGGCCATTGACTTTTACTACCAATCTTCTTTCCAATGGGCAAAGATCAACTACTCTTGCAACCCTTTCTCCTTTTACCAAGCTCGGAAGAGAACATTTACAAACTCTTTCTTACAAGATCTCAAACTACCTAGAATAATCACTAAACTTAAGAAGGAAGAGACTCAAGTATTTACAACACTTAGTCAATAAGGATTCTTTCTTTTTCACCCTGATTTCATCCCTTATTCGTGCTTTATCAATCAAGAATGCGTGAGGTATTTATAGACCTCCAATGACTTTATATTTGGAGCCAATATTTTAAATCCTCCCTGTAGTGGGTGGTACTACCATCAAACAAAGCCTGTTCTGGTGATACTACCGTCAGATTGGGTAGTACCACCGTCGCTTGGTGGTACCACCACCCAGGTCAGCGGTACCACTATCGAAATGCTTGGAAAAGCACAAAACTATGCTCTTTCACAGTCTAAGTAGTACCACCACCCAAGTCACCCTCAACTTATTAATTTGGCCTTTTATTAGGCCCAACTCAGCCCTGGTTCAAGCCCAATGGCCCCTAGATCAAGTTGGTATAGTTTTGACCCAATACCAGATTAATTTGACTCTAAATAACTACAATCAAACCAAACCACTCAATCATATATACAGCACAATCACGAAGCAATAAGCATGTTGTCCAACACTCCAGCATATTATCTGATCATATGATATTTCGTTTGAACCTTCGATACATCGTCCTTTCTTTTGGTGTATTGCTTGATCTATCGATATGTTGATTTCCCGCAATATCCGATCTTTTGGCACAATACCCGATTCTACTGGCCCAATGCCCGAAATCATGACAAGAAGTCCATCCTTCGGCATGGTGACCAATCCTTTAGCTTGACATCCAATCTCTAACATGATACTTCACTGGTCCAACGTCTGATTTTATTGCTTCGACAATTTGCATGTGATGGTTTGTGTCCGTTATCGAAGTTTTTATTATGTTAGTTAAATGCTCATTATCATAACTTCATCAATTGATTTTATCATCAAAATCTAAGATTCAATAAATTTTACATTAATTAAGTGCTATATGTTGGTCTTTATGACTCATAAGGTACAAAGGCAAAATGAGAGTATTGATGTCAATTCCGTCCTTCATATTCATCAACTATTTAAGAAACATGGAAGAACTCAGATATATAAGATATCCAAGAGTCTCTTCCGTGCGAGGATAACATAGGGGATATTTAGAAGTTTGAGATTTGGAATAACGGTTATCGGGATTGGTAGTCAACTTTACGAAGGCAGTTGAGTATTAATATGGGATTGTCCACTTTAAGTATCATGAGAGAAATATTCTACTTGTTCTTGCTCAAGTAAATCCATAGCTAGGGTCGTTCAGATTAAGAGAGAAGTTCTCTAGGAGAATCTCATTAGAGCGAGACTCAGATGGATTTCATATAAGGCCTGACAGTACTATATTTGATATATGATCTCTAGAATATTAAATGAATGAGGGACTACAAATACACAATAACTGAGGACAGATATGTTCAATGGATTAGATCTCCCCATAGTATCTGAGGACTATGATGTAGTGGTCGAGTACGTCCATAATCGATGAGTTGAGTGAATTATTATAGGACAACAATTCACTGAGTCAGAAGGGGTTTTGAGTCAGAAAGATTTCTGATAGGTGCAACTACGACCAGCTCGGTATTGGGCCTAGAGGGCCATACATAACATATGGTAGATGTTACGATGAGTAAAAAATTAGATATGAGTTATCTGACAAGCTCATATTTCATTGGATAAGACCTAGCGTTAATGGATACCTTGTATTAGGCCTAATTAGAGGTGAATTGAGATTATTAGATAAGGATCCAATAATCCAAGTGATGAAAATAATTGGATAGAGATCCAATACCCGCCAAGGTAAGATCTATTAGGGATTAAATATGCTCTTTATAAATAGGAGATAGGGGCAGCCAAGAAAGTTGATAGGCTATACCTTTGGTTGTCCCCTCCTATTCTCCTCTCCTCCTTGGGTGACAGATCTTGGAGAGGGAGATCTCACGACAATTTGAAGAGCATCATCGCTATATCCACCGTGTGGATACCGTTAGAGAGGACATATGACCTCCTTCATCCTCTCCTTTGGATCTGATTTTTAATGGATATATAATCATGTACTAATTTTATGATTTTTAATGTACTAATTATCGCATGATGATTTAACCAACATGGGAGACCTTTTTATTTTAGTTTTTTCCACTATGCATATGATGCTTCTTATAAGGTTTCCCAACACTTCCTCGTGAATATAATAAAATAGCACCACAAGTTAGGTACCATCTAAGAGGATAATATATTCTACTAATGGAGATGTGTAAAGATAAAAAGGTGGAGTAGGGAGAGGAGCCTAATCTTAAATACATTGACATATATGTAAATTTAAAAATCTACACGTCAGCGTATGAGGTTGAATCCTTGATTGAGGTACGAGTATTTTGTAATAGAGAGAAATAAAAAACCTAAGATGCAAACTATCTAAGAACTTAAGGGTGGCATTGGAGTCCAAGTTACGTAAACCTTCAGGTTGATGATATGTGTTCCCTTCGAGAATGTGGACAATGACTCTCTTCTTGACCTCAAACGATGTGTTCCCTTCAGGTTGAGATTTTGATTCCTTTGATCATTTCACGACCTAGCGATCATGACCCAAATGGACTACTAGAGGAAGACACCATGATACTCGACCTATGAATTGGAAGGAGAAAATTGCTATTACATTATCTTTGGGCTAAGTATTGAAAGTTGATTGATGGGCCATCCTCAAGTTAAGCATAAAAAATTACCATTGCCCAATGCATTCTTATTAGTCCAAGGCTAAGCATTGGAATCTACTTAATATGCTCTCCTAAGATAAAATATCGAATGTTATTTAAGGCACCCTCCTATCGCCTTACACTAAGTATCATAAGCTTATTAATACACCATTCTCGACTAAGCATCAAAAGTTACTTGATGCACCTTTCATAGGCTCAACATTTAAAGTGCACTCTCATTAGGTTAAACATCAGAAGTTGCTTAATGGGCCTTCTTTGGACTAAACATCAAAAATTACCTTATCTACCCTCCTATTACACAAGGCATCACAAGTTGCCCAATGCACCCTTCTGAGACTAAGCACTAAACATTGCTCGATGCACCCTCCTTAGGCTAAGCATCGAAAGTTATTTGACATGTCCTAAGTTATTTTATATGCCTTCCTTAGACTAAGCATCATAGGTTGTTTAATGTGTCCTTATGTAAAGTATTAAAAGTTACCCGATGCATCCTCCTCGAGCAAAGCATTAAAAGTTATTTATGTACCCTCAAACTTATCGGAAGATGCGCAATGAGCATCAAAAGTTGTCTAATGTGCCCTACAAATGTTAAGCATCATCAATGACCCAATTCATCGTTTTTGAGTAAAGCATCAAAGGTTGCCCGATGCACCCTCTTCGTCTTAAGCATCAAAATTTTTTTGATTTGCCCACTTCAAGCTAAATATTAAAGGTTATTCAATATTTATAATCTTAGTTCAACACTGAGTAACCCTCAATGGAATCACCAGGAGTCAATATGTTAAGTCGATTATAGGTATTACACTTTGGCACCCAACTAAAAGCATCGTGAAAGACAATTCAGGTAGGAACAAATAATATGAAAAATATTCACATTCATTCAGAACTTAATGTTTGACTATCACATCATCACAAATGATAAGTACTCAACAAATAAATATGTCATGCTAGTAAAACTAGAATAAATAATATTCTTCAAATATTTTCTATTTTAGGAATATTTCTTTAATATTTTGTAGTTAAGAAAGGATCAATTGTAAAATATGAATGTGAGTTTGATCGAATAATTTTAGATTTCCTTAGTGTTATTTGGGTCATGACCAAGTCAGGCTAGTCAATTTGCTCAAGGGGGATCATCGTCTTTGGATAATAACAAATAAAAATTTATACATAATATAATTGATGATTGAGATTAAGAAAAATCTAATGAGTCATTTGATTACAACCAAGGAAGAAAGAAGGATATACACTAAATCTACTTTATAAAAAAGAGTGTCTTAGGGTGAAATATTAAGAGAGTTAGGGAAAGAAATGAGTAGTTAATAGTAAAAAAAAGGGAGGATAGTTAATACTAAAAAAAAAAGAGTCTATTGTTGGATATGATTTCCCAAGACTACAAGTCCAGAATTAGTGTAGAAGCGTTGTATGGAGAATCAAAATCCATACTCGGACGATTTATAATATGAACAGATCATACAAATTCATATTACCTGTATACCTGCATTTTAAGATATCTTGCCTATGCATCATCCAAATTTATATTACTTGCTTGCTTTAAAAAACATTGAGATATACAAACACTACAACAAAAAATATATTTTACTTATGAATCATAGTTATATATCCTTTCATTTTACGATCATAGAAATAATAGATTATTTTTAGCTTATGAGATATAATTATAGTACTATAGTATTATACCTTCCGAACTATAAGCATATTATTTTATCTTTCGATCGACATATGCAATAGTAGATTTCTTTAATCAGCATTCAACAACCACAATAATGGACCATGTTTTCACAAAACAAACTATAGTAATAGATGATCTTATGAAACTACATCAATATATGTTTCCCTTTCAGAGGATAGAAAGTAGATTACCCTATGGATGACAACTACAACAACACATAGGTTGATTTATTCATAGATTACACGTTAACATCTATCAAGATAGTTTCATACAAGACTCATTCTTTCATCAACTATATCAATTATTTTTTTATAAAAGTAGAGGTAAGTCGAACTTCATATGCACATTCCAAAAAAGATGACCAATTTCATATACGTTTGTTGTAACATAATATCATCGAAATGGCCCAGAATAGTTTTTCATTTGCTTGTAGCACGAATAACTCTCGAAAATTTGATACTTTTAAATTCTTATATTCTAAATTAGAAACTTTAAATTATTTATTTTCACCTATTTATGTAAAATTGACATCTTTGTTGCCTTGGAATTAACTAGAAATGACACAAGACCTCAGCTGATTGCTTTATTTGTTTATTTTTTTGGAATATTATCATCGTATCTTTTTTCGTTTTACATTCCACCTAGGTGTATTATATTTATAATTTGCTTTATTATTTTCTTTGTCTTTCCAATGCAATATGCAATCATTGTGGTAAGCATACTAAGGCTTAACTCTCGAAATTTTTTTCTAAGACTAATTACATAGTATCTACTGTAATTAGTAATATTTAGTATCTTGATCTTTTAGTATCTTTAAAAATTATATTCAGATCTTTATACTTATAAAAGTAAAATATTTAAATATATTTCTTCTCATATTATCGATTCTACTAACAAAAATACCATATAACTTATCAAAGAATATGTGCTCACTCTAGCTCATTTTGAATTACCATGTACGTCAATAAAATATATTTGTATATATTTCATCAATAAAATATAATCTTTGTATATATTTCTTATTAACTCTTTCTTTATTTTGAATTTAACTTTTAATATTCCATGGGATGATAAAATGATGAAAAAACAATTCAGTTGGGTCCATTTAGGAATCAATGCATGAGAAGACAATCAAAATAGAGATGAAAACATATATTTGTCTACATATTTAATTTTTTTATTTTCAATCTAACAAGTCAAAAGAAATATTTTATTTTATCTTCATAAAATATGAAACCTAATATTCAAAAACTAAAAGTGATTTATAAGGATCTAATATATATATATATATATTATTATTAACTTCAGCTAAAGTATTTAAATTAATAGTTCAGGCTCAATGAAGTTAATGAGTCAACTATCCTATTAGGCTATAATATATTTTAAAACTTAAGAAAATATGCAAAAAAATAAATTAGAAATAAAATAAAATTTATTATTATAATATTTAAAAAATATTGTAATGTATCGATGAACACAATAAATATTAGAACGGTCACCATTAGTCACTTGTGAATGTGATTTATATTAAACTACATTTGTAATGTAAACTTCATCTGAATGAATTCATAGAAATGAGATGACGTTAATAACAACAAAATCCAGGAATGGCCCAAAGTGCAAATAGAAACGAAAACACACACTTTGCACTAAATCCCACGACTAGCTTTCAGGTTGACCATATCATCCAGAAGGCAGCTGACGTCCAAGTGAGAGGACCCACCGTCTTCCACCGAATTGTTCGCCAACTCCTTGAGCTTCCCTACCCTCTTCCTCCTGCTCTCCGCCTCCTCGCCGCTCCCCATCAGCTCGTCCACCGCCTTCTTTATTGCTTCTCCCTTCACGAGCGTCCTCTTTTCCTTGTGGTTGCTGCACACTGTTGCTCCCACCGCAATCCCGACCCGTAACACGTCCACCACCAGCTTCTCGTTGATGAATTGCTCCGCAAACAGCAGCCAGGTCACCATCGGCACGCCTGCGCTCACCCCTTCCAAGCACGAGTTCCATCCGCAGTGCGTCACGAATCCTCCGACTGCCTCATGGTTCAGAATCAGCAGCTGCGGCGCCCATCCCCTTATCAGTAGACCTTTTCCTTCGCCGATCACCCTCTACTCGAACCGTTCTGGTAGCCACTCGGATGGCTCGCCGGCGTTGCTCACCACCCAAATGAACGGGTGATCCGAAGCTTCAAGGCCCAGTGCGATCTCGTGCAGCTGCGTAGTCGTGCATTGGCCTAAACTCCCGAAGCAAACATAGAGCACCGACCTCGGCTTCTTGCTGTCTAACCATGTCAAGCATTCATCGGAACTAATCGAAGCCGTGTTTCCTCTCGCCGCCGTCTCTTCTGCGAGTTGATTGTGGAGAGATAGTGGTCCGACGTGCCATAACTTCGTCTCGCTTACCTTATTGACCAAATCAATATAGTCTGATTCTAACTCGTAAAAGCTGTTGACCAGCATGCCATAACTCGTGCGATAGCCAGCGCCCATCCGCTCAATTGACTCATCCGGTTTCGTGATGAATTCTGGGAGCTGCGACCATGTCATCTGAAACCGATGTGGTAACCCGGGCACATCAAAGGCCTGCTCACTCTCATGCAACTTGTGGCGTCTCAAAGAACCGGACACGACGGTGAAGAAGGTGTTGGAGCCGTGGAAGACGAGCCTCGGGATGCCGATCTCTTTGGCGAGATCCGAAGCCCAAGCGTAGAAAATATCGGCGACGATGCCGTCAGGATGGTGAGCTTGGAGGAGTTGCTTGAAGGGAGCTTCGAGCAAGTTGATGACGGCAGTGAAATCGGGGGTTACTTCGGGGTCGTTGATCGCGAGGAGGTTCTCGTGGCCGAGGGGTATGCCTGACTCGAAGGACGGGAAGGAGAGGACGAGGATCTGGATGGGATGACGGAGGGAGTCATCGGCGTTGGCCAGGTCGAGGGTGGGCTGGATGAGGGGAACGTTGGCGGTGGTGGTGACGATGGTGGATCTGACGCCGCGGCCGGCGAATACGCGGGCTAAGTCGACCATGGGGATCATGTGGCCGGGGGCGAGGAAGGGCAAGAAGAAGACGTGGAGATCCATGGCAAGGAGAGCGGCTAGTTGTGCATGGAAGGGAGTAGCCAAATAACATTAGTGAGGGGACGTCTATTATAAATCCAAAATGAAAGAAAACTTGCATTAGTGAGGGACCAAATAACGTTAAATAGCTGCCATTAAATACTATCTATTGTAAAATCCAAATGAGAGACTGTCATTTTATAGCCTCGTTGCATGAGATCCTTTGAGATCTCGAAGCCTTAAATAGCCTCGTCGCATCAACCTAAAGGTTCTACTTTCTCATCTTCTAATTAAAAATTAATCATATATCATGATAATATTTATAATTTTAATATATTTAAATTTTAAGAAAAAATATTAACATAGATAATATATTATCCATCGTCAATACTCATCATCTTACATAAGTGTTGTGAGTTTCTAATTTAAGGTGAATTTACAAGCACTTTTGTCCAAATCCACTTAAATGTTATCAAAGAATATTTTATGAAGTTTTAGAAAAGAATATTTTTTTTGGAGACCTTAGTTATATTATTTTTGTAGATGACTATATTATTTTTAGATTCTCTTTCATTAAACAATGCAATCTCACTAGACAATTTTCTTTTAAATTTTTAGAAAACCTTGAAATGGCTTAATGTAGTAGAGAGTTGAATTGGGCTCAACACCACGTCAAGTACTCATAGTATTTTGGGTGGCATCAGATCTCTTGGCACAGGTGTTGCTCATTGATTTCGGTCAATAACAATTGGTGCTAGAAATAGGGCTTGATACATTCTAGAAAAATTGCCTAGCCAATGTCTTTGCACGAGAGTCTCGATAAAAAGTACTCTAAATTGATGGTGCTTCCATCTAATGATAATACTTTGTGATCTTCCATGGTTTAGGTAAATTATCTAGGTCTCCCACAATGATAGCTCTCATGAATCTTATATTGCATCCGTAATCCAAGAGATCGATTAGTAATTGGAGAACGAGTCAAAAATGTCACTTAGCAAAGGTAGGAATACTTAGATCCTCCTTTAGGATCGTTCTTTATCTAAAAGATCTAAGATGAATTGATTTTCTCATTCCACCTCTTGACTTTGGAAATATTTGATGGGAGTGCTATTCTACTTGGCATCTAGTGGATTTCCAAGCTCAAGTTACTTTTTATTATATAATAAATACCCTAATGTGTCATTCCTTTTTGATATTCTTGTTGGTAGGCTAACCTCGAGAAGAGACAATGTTTCAGCTTGAAAAAAAAAAATCCCATAAAAAGTCACTATTGAAAAATATATGTGACTTGAAGGGGAGCCAAAAATTACTATCAAGGTAGAAGAGACAGAATATCTTAATCCTAACTATGATAATGCCCTCATCATCTCAATCAATAAATTGAATGCCCTTATGAAAAGGGTGATGAATAATACAATTAGTTCTATAATATATTTTATTTTGATGTTTTTCAAAAAATAGGATTCACCACTAACATTGTCACCCTAATGTCCTCATTGATGAGGTTTACTAGTGACCCATTCTTACTCTTGTGAGTACTAATTTGTATATCACATTTGGTTTATAACTCTGTTAAAAAATGATTAGCAATAAGATTCATGGTGGTCAATATCCCATCGACCTATAATGCCATCATCGAGTGACCCACCTTGAATTAACTTTAGGTGATAGTGTCAACCTACCGTATGTCTAAGGACAAGAGTCAAGGACCTGATGAGCAAACTAAAAGAATCTTGCTAATGTTATTGGATAACAATCTCCATCCTAAAGAAGCTAGTACCATCAACCCTGTTAATGGACTTTCGATGTACCTTAATGTCATCTTCGCACCTAGAGGTTACCAAGCCATTTATCAAGGTTCCCCTCGATTGAGCCTAACTTAATCAAACTATCAAATGATAAAAACTCAGAACTCATTAATTTCCTAAGAACTATAATGAGATTTTCATATGATCTTTGAAGAACATACTAGGAATTAACCTATATGCTACTTGTCAACATCTGAATATCCAACCCAACTCTTGACCAATCAAGCAAAAGCCTTGAACGTTTGTAACATATTAGTCATATGTTAATAGGGGAAAGTTGACAAATTATTGGAAGCTATACTTATCTTTAAAGTACAATATCTTGTCGGCTCACACATCGTCCTAGTTAATGCTTATCTCAAACATAAAACTATACATTACCTCATATAAAGCGATTAGTCAATGCTATCTTGTGTCACAAATTGTTAATCCTCATAGATACTTTCTCAAGATACAAATAAATTTAAATGACTCCTAAGGATCGAGAATATACTTTGTTCATCATCACCGATGTCGGGCTATGCCTTATGGTTTAGAAAATACTATTGCCACTTGTAAGAGAACGGTGAATAAAATATTTAAGCCTTAAATATAGTATATTGTTGAGGCATACATCGATAACATGATAATGAAGAGCTAAATTGCTAACTCATATTTAGTTAACTTGTTGATATAAAGAAGAGGTTTAAGATGTGATTCAACTGAATCAAGTGAGTTAAGAGAGTTTCAATAGTTAGTAGGCCACATTATGAGCATTTAGCTTTTCATTTCTAGATTCAAAGATAAATGCATTTTAATTTTTTTTTTGAATGCTAATAATTGCAAACAACTTCATTAGAGAAAAGAATACCAAATGACCCCTGGCAGCTCAAAGAAGTACCTACATAAGCTACCACAGTACACATCTCCCTATCAATTCGATCCTTGTACATGAGGATAGGGCATTCAAAAGCTTATCTAACTATGTTAATGGCATAGAACTAAGATACCAACTTAGGGATCCCCGTTTCGACACAGGCAACGAGCTCCTTGGCTAAGACTTCTTTACACCTCTTCTGCTTTAGCTTATTGAGATATAGTCCTACACAAAAGTCATGTTATACATATGTAATCACTCGACTATAGAGATGTAGATGAAAGAGACATATCCTGAGGAGCCTAGCTTAGACCTTGTGTTAACAAGCCATCCTTCGTCTACTCATCAATTTCTTATGGAAGAGGATACACACTTTGTTAACTGATATGCTTGACTTATCTCATTTTGAGCATACCATCAAAGATAGTGTTAATTTCGTACCATCTCAAGGATATTGAAATCCTTTAGTGCTGCAAAGTAGTGCTCATTGGCCCTCTCGTAATCCTAAAAATAAGAATTAAAAAGATTAAGAATTAGATCTTTATTAACATGATAATACTTCATGATGAATTTAATAAAATAATACTATAAGTTAGGCGCTATCTGATAGGGCAATATGGTCTGGCAGTGAAGATGTATCAAGATGAAGAGGTGGAGGAGCTAATCTTCAATGCATTGACATAAATGTAAATATATCTACACATCAGCTAATAATGTCGAATCATCAGATCTAGCAATTTGTAAAAGAGAAAAATAAAAAACCTAAGGTGAAAGCTATATAGAAACTTAAGGGTGACATTGGAGTCTTAGTTATGTAAACCTTAATGGCCTAAAATTCAATCTCCACCTTTAGGTTGATGATAGGTGTCCCCTTCGAGAATATGGACAGATAAGATTTTGATTCCCTTAACCATTTCATGACATAAGACTGGGCTCCAAACGAACTACTAGAAGAAGATACCATAATACTCACCCTAAGAAGTGGGAGAGGAAAGTTGCTATTATATTCTCCTTCGGCTAGGTATGAAAATTTGATTGATGGGCCCTTCTCAGGCTAAGTATAAAAAATTATTGTTGCCCAATACACTCTCATAAAGGCTAAGCATTAGAACCTATTGATAATAGGTGCCCTACAAACCAATCACGTGAGTTATGATACGTGTGACACGTTACACGATTTATTTATTTATTTTATTTATTTATTTATTTATTTATTATTATTATTAATATATTCTCACTTTACGTTGTCTGTTACATATATTGTACTGTCCTTGATTTATGCAACCGAGATCTGATGAGATTATACTAGTGAAACCGATTCATCTTTAAACATAAATCCTAAATAACCCCCATTATAGGTTACTTGAGAGAGATAACTAGACAAACCAGTATACTGTATACCCGTCCATATGATGGAGGCGACTGATCTCATAGCCGCTCATGTGGGGATACTAAGAGTATAGTACAAGTGCTTATTGGAGAATGAGTTCACTATTGATCCACTTATGAAATGCTAGGTAATTAATGATACACAACGTCAAACAATAATTCTGTAGTCCCAATTATATGTCTGATCCTTAGACTTGAGACACCAAGGACGTCTTATTTGAGTACTCCTTTATTTAACGCCAAACTTATAGATCTTAAAGTTTTAGATATTGTACAATTAGTTATTGGGATTGGTAGCCAAACTTATGAAGGTATTTGAGTATCAACTGAGGATCATCTACTCTCGGTATCATAAGAGGAATATCTCGTGTGTTATTGCTTATATAAATCCCTAGCCAAGGTTATTCGAATTGAAAGAGTTTTCTGAGAGAATCTGATTAGAGCGAGACTCTAATAGATTCTATATGAGGCATGATAGTACCATACCCGATATATGATCTTTGGGATATTAGATGAATGAGTGACTATAGATACATGGTAACTAAGGATAAAAAGGTTCATTAGATTAGATTTGATTGTATTATCTGGGGACTATGATGTAGTGGCCTAGTACGTGCTCGTTATATGTGCCCTGCAAGCCAATCATGTAAGTAATGACACGTGTGACATGCTACACAGTCTTTTTATATTAATATTATTAATATATTTTTTATATTATATGTTAAATATATATATTATGATATTCTTGGTACTGTGCAATATGAATCGGATTATGAGGAGATCACGATAATAAGATTGAGTTACTTTAAACATAGATCCTAAATAATTATGGTTATAGGTTGCTCGAGAGGAACATCGAGATAACCAAACAGATTGGTGTATAGTATACCCGTTTATATAATGGAGGCGGTTGATCTCATTAGAGAATGAGTTCACTGATTGATCCGTTTACGGAATCCTGGATGGTTAATGATATCTGTCGTCAGACAACGATTTTGTAGTCTCAATTATGTATTTGGTCCTTAGACTTGAGACACCAATGATGCCTTATTTGAGTACTCCTTTCTTTGATGTTGAACTTACAGGTCTTAAAAGTTTTAGATTTGATACAATCGGTTATCAGGATTGGTAGCCAACCTTGTGAAAGCTATTGAGTGTCAATAGAGGATCATTCACTCTCAGTATCATGAGAGGAATATCTCGTATGCTCTCACTCAGGTAAATCCCTAAACAGGTTGATCAGATTGAGAGAGAAAGAGTTCTCCGGGAGAATCTGATTAGAGTGAGACTCGATAGATTCTGTATACGGCCTAACAGTATTATACCCGGTATATGGTCTCTTGGATATTAGATGAATGAGGGACTATAGATACATGATAACTGAGGACAGACATATCCAATCGATAAGATCCCCTGTACCCTTTGGATACTATGGCACAATGGCCAAGTACATACATAGTCGATGAGTCAAGTGAATTATTATGAGATAATAATTCATTAAGTCAGAAAGAGTTCTTACAGAGAGGACTTACAACCAGCTCGAAGGTATTGGGCTTAGAGGATTACGCACATATGATGGATACTTCAGCGGATAAAGGATTAGATAGAGATCCAATTATCCCCTATTCTCATTAAATGAGACTCGACATTGATGGGCTCCCAGCATGAAGAGGCTAAAAGAGATTATTGGATACAGATCTAATAATTGAAGGTTAGTGAATAAGTAGATGGAGATCCGATACCCACTAAGGCAGGATTCCCTAGAGTTTTTTGTGGCTCTCCATAAATAGGACGCATGACGGCTCTTATGTGATAGGCTATACCTTTGACCGTCCTCTCTTATTCTCCTCCCTCCTTCTACGCAAGAGTTATAAGATTTGTGGCTATGATTGGTGAAGTATCACTATAACAATCTATCGTATGGATACTGCTCGAGAGGAGGACTTTTGACCTCCTTCATCCTCTTTATCTGGATTTGAAAAAATAGAGATATATGATCTCCCTAGGTAAACGATTTCTCACATAATGCAGTTTTTGATTTTATGATTTTCTATATACCAATCTTTACATAATGATTTTGATCTATGTGGGAAACTGATTTTGTTTTGATCTTCTACTATCATGTGATGCTCCTGTTAAGGTTTTCTAATAGCACATCCATAGTCGGTGAGTTTAGTGAGGAGTTCTGAGTTAGGAGTTCTAACATGTGCAACTCATGGGCAGCTCAGTATTAGGCCTAGATAGTCACACCCATATGGTGGATATTATGAGGAGTAAAGGTTCGGATATGATATATTCGTGGAGTTCCTATTTTATTAGATATCCAATAAACCCTTGTATTATTAGATCCTATGAATGAGATCCAATAATAGTTAATAAGATATTCTTAGTAGAAATCCACTAATCCAAGAGGCTTAGGTAATTGGATGGAGATCCAGTAACAAGATCCATTAGGGTTAAGATGATAGAGACCTTTATAAATAGGAAATGGCCACAGGGCTTCTGAGCTAGAGACTTTGGCTACCTCCTCCAATTCTCCTCCCTCCCTTTTCTTCTCAACCGACTACCCCTCTTCTTGTTGTGTGAGGATAACAAAGAAGAAAGAAGTTCTTCTTCCACACTTGCTATAAGGTGATGCACAAAGGCTACGAGGAAGTTGCACAAGCATTGTGAGTTTTTATGTTGCAAGGGACGAGTATTGTCACTTTTTCTACCGTACGAATAACGCTAGAGAGAAGGACATCTGGACTCCTTCATCCTCTTTTTTGAATATAATTTTTTAATAATATATGTTCTCCTTAGGTAAAACATCAAACACGTGCTACGTAGTTTTTGGTTTGATATTTTTTTCGCGCACCAATTATCACATGACGATTTGGCTAATGTGAGATATCTTTTGCTTTTATTTTTTACTGTGCATGTAATACTCCTAATATAGTTTTCCAATAACGGTATCAAAGCCAGGCTCATCATGTGATGATTGGCTTCTTAACTGCATGTGCTATTAAATCAAATAGATTATTTTCTATGTAACTTGTTGTGATTTTGTTGTAATTTTCAGATATAGATAACATCCTTTATTATTATTGAGAGGTAATGTGGAGAGGCCCTTTGATATAAAAATTGGTAATATGAAAAGGGAGAAAGAAGGCATCAATTGTTGATGCTTTGCGGTATGGTCGAGGTTGCTTATAGCCTTAGCCAAGAGCAAAACTTGCTGCTCTTGGCCTGGCCAAAGCTACTTGGCTGAGAGCAACAAGTTCTTGACCATGGTTGAGATCTTCGATATGGCCAAGAGTCATAGCCGCATGGGGAATCCTAGCGGTTAGGGTTACTTAGCCACTTGTGGTAACCCCGCAACCAAGGACTCTTGGCCATAGGGGCAACCCAACAACCAAAGAGTGCTGGTCGACCAAAGCAGCCTTGCAGCCAACGAGTCCTAGCTGCAAGGGAGACCTTGGTGGCAAGGGTTTCCTACCCTCCCAAGGTAGCCCTACAACTAGAACTCTTGGTTGTAGGGAGACCATAGTGACTAAGGTGTCCTGGTCGCATGGGGCACCCTAGTATAGGGTTCCCAAAAGTTAACAAGTAATTAATTTAAAAAATTAGTTCATTACTATTATTTATCTAGTAGTCCTATATGATGATGTATACATATGATGTGGACGGATGATCATTAAACATGTGATGTGACGTGTGTATGTGTGATTATTATTATTATTGGGGCCTACGAGCTTCTGGTGTTTCTTGTCTATTGTCGGGTTATTGTGCTTATGATTATGATATAATTACATAAGGAGGCACAACGAGAGTGTGGAAGTGTCAATGGGACCCACGAGGTTGAGACGAATGATCACGACACATGGAGATGCGCCGAGAAGCCGACGAAACCGATGATAACGATATGGATGATCATAAGGAATGAAGATGCATCAATGCACACATAGATTGTGATATGAGTGATTAGACCCACTAGCTCCGGCCCGATCGCATTAGGATGTGATCCATTATCATCCAGTATGATTGCTCATATGTGATATATGATTAATTATACACGTTATAGATATATATATTAAATATATATGTATGTGACACATCATATTAGGAGACAATCAAAACCTTATCCTACGATAATGTTAAGTCAGTGAGCATGAGGCAATTAGATTGACTCACGCTACCTTCTACCATTATAGGGAGAAATCAAATCTCGATGTAGGTTGAGTTAGTCGAGTCCCTCAAGGCTCACCTTTATCGCTATTCGAGATCTTGCCTATGACATAGAGATGTCACTGGTAACCTGAGGTAATGGTATGCTTGGTCAAGTCTCTTGAAGGCATATCATCAAATCAGATTAATCTTGTAACGATGGTGATGACTTAACTGAACATCATGGTTGATCTAGTCCTTCGAGGCCATTGTGGTTCGGAGGCCGAATAAAATGGGAATCATAAAGAGTTATGGCAAAAGTTACATATCTTTTTGGACTTAGTGTGATTGGTCGAGTCCCTTGAGGTTACACTAAGACGCCGATTGGATCTCGATCCCCACTAGGAGTCTGCCGAAGACTTCCATTTCATGTGCTAAGGGTGTCGCATGACTCACTAGAAAATTAGTAAGAATAGATTAAGATAGAAGTCCATGTCTTACTTGTTTATTTTTTGTAAAATCTGCATGTTATTTATTTACGTTACATCTCTTGTTTGTCAGAAACATATTGTTTGAAAACCTCTTACGTGACCTATTTGATGCCAACTATGAGTCTCTTGATCTTCTTTCGATGAACTCCCGATGCCATCCTGGCAAGCTCCCGATCACCTTTGGCAACCTCTCGGCAAACTTCTAGCAAGCTTCTGATACCTTCGGCAAGTTTCCGATGAACTCCAAGCAAACCTCCAATCCCTTCAACGAGCTCCCGACGAACTCCCGACAAGCTTCCGATAGGACTAGTCTACCTCACACATTAAGGAACGAATATTATATTTATATTTATAATCCTAGCAGAAATTCTCAATTATGATATTTACCATGAGAAGGGAAAATGATTTAAATTATATTATTTTGTTAATAGTGATTAACAAAAAAAATACTTCATAATTTGTGCTAATCTTGACTAGGAGTGATTTCATATATAACAAAAAAAATTATTATGTCTCAAATTCTAAGACATAGTTTACATCAACTACAACATATTAAATAATTTAATCTTGAAGAATTCTAGCATATATCTAAATAAATTAAGATTTATCAATCAAACTTTACTATGACAATTAGTTTACTATTATAATAAAAAAAATTGTATATTTCATAAGACACATCAGAAACATCGAAGTTTAAATCACTTCATTCATAAATTTATAATTAAAAAAATCCAAGTAGATCTTTATAGCACAAAATATCAGTTTATCGATATATTTTTTGTAAAAATTAATTTTATTTTTTCGAAAATAACTTAAAAATATAATGATTAAACACAATTCAAACTAGTTATTGTTCATCAATAATGAAACAAGTTTAAAAGTTGATGATTTCTAAAAACAGTTCCGAGATCTCATGTAAGGAGACTTATTTATTTTTCTGAAAACTTGTAATTAGTTTTCTTTTGTTCCTATTAATAAATGCTAATGGATAATTCCTAAACACCGTAAATTCTAGTACTCTTTTCTTGGTACATAAGCCCACCGCGAAAAATCCCATCGCTAGGAGGTGCTGCATCGCACTGTATTGCCCAATCGAGTAGCTTTGAGATCAATCAACTCATCTAGCAGGTAGCTCATGTCCGTGTCGGAGGATCCGCCGCCCTCCACCGCCTTGGTGGCCAACTCCTTGAGCTTGTCTACCCTCTTCCGCCTGCTCTCCGCCTCCTCGTCGCTCCCCCATCAGCTCGACCACCGCCTTTTTTATTGCTTCTCCCTTCACGAGCGCCCTCTTTTCCTTGTGGTGGCTGCACACTGTTTCTTCCACCGCAATCCCGACCCGTAACACGTCCACCACCAGCTTCTCGTTGATGAATTGCTCCGCAAACAGCGGCCAGGTCGCCATCGGCACGCCTGCGCTCACCCCTTCCAAGCACGAGTTCCATCCGCAGTGCGTCACGAATCCTCCGACTGCCTCATGGTTCAGAATCAGCAGCTGCGGCTCCCATCCCCTTATCAGTAGACCTTTTCCTTCGCCGATCACCCTCTCCTCGAACCGTTCTGGCAGCCACTCGGATGGCTCGCCGGCGTTGCTCACCACCCAAATGAAAGGGTAATCAGAAGCTTCAAGGCCCAGTGCGATCTCGTGCAGCTGTGTAGTCGTGCATTGGCCTAAACTCCCGAAGCAAACATAGAGCACCGACCTCGGCTTCTTGCTGTCTAACCATGTCAAGCATTCATCGGAACTAATCGAAGCCGTGTTACCTCTCGCCGCCTTCTCCTCTGCGAGTTGATTGTGGAGGGATAGTGGTCCGACGTGCCATAACTTCGTCTCGCTCCCCTTCTTGACCAAATCAATGTAGTCTGACTCTAACTCGTAAAAGCTGTTGACCAGCATGCCATAACTCGCGCGATAGCCATCGCCCGACCGCTTAATCGTGTCATCCGGTTTCGTGATGAATTCTGGGAGCTGCGACCATGTCATCTGAAACCGATGTGGTAACCGGGCACATCAAAGGCCTGCTCACTCTCATGCAACTTGAGGCGTCTCAAAGCACCGGACACGACAGTGCAGAAGGTGTTGGAGCCGTGGAAGACGAGCCTCGGGATGCCGAAATCTTTGGCGACATCGGAAGCCCAAGCGTAGAAAATATCGGCGACGATGCCGTCAGGATGGTGAGCTTGGAGGAGTTGCTTGAAGGGATCTTCGAGCATGTTGATGGCGGTCGTGAATTCGGGGGTGACATCGGGGTTGTTGAACGCTTGGAGGTTCTCGTGGCCTAGGGGGGTGCCGGACTCGAAGGACGGGAAGGAGAGGACGAGGATCTGGATGGGATGACGGAGGGAGTCATCGGCGTTGGCCAGGTCGAGGGTGGGCTGGATGAGGGGAACGTTGGCGGTGGTGGTGACGATGGTGGATCTGACGCCGCGGCCGGCGAAGACGCGGGCTAAGTCGACCATGGGGATCATGTGGCCGGGGGCGAGGAAGGGCAAGAAGAACACGTGGAGATCCATGGCAAGTAAGAGGGGAGGATGAGTGGCGAACGAATGGGGAGGAGAGTAGCTTGCCGTGTATCTATAAAGCAGTCGGCAGGCGGGCCGGCTTTGTGTGGTCTCGGTGACTCTACTGCTCAAACTCGGCGGCATTTGGTTGGCGTCATATGGCATGCAAGCAGCCGACGACCCAATTAATTGCTTGTTTGTGACACTCGAACACGTCGACGTCCTCAATAATATAACAACAAATATAAATAAAAGCAGCGGACTTCCAGCGTCTTCGTCGCCTTCAACAGGAGAAATCCCGAGCGTGGAATCCAGCACCTGTGTGCTGTAGTCTACCAGTTCATGGTCCATAAAACAGAACACGTCACTTTATGGAGCATTGACCATTCGAAGACAGGTTTTGCGTCCTCGAAATTTGCTCAGCAGCGACGTCTTCTATATCACACTCGATGGTGTAGCTTAATGTACAGAAGTGTGGACGAGCTGCACAATCTGGTTTCAGTGGCCTAATATGTTGGGAATGATCAGTATTTTGAATTTTCGAGATAGTATATGAAAAACCAATCGAAACTCGACTTTGTGCAAAGTTTATGACCATCAGGTTTTTTTATGAAACCATGCGCATATGACTTCCCATGGCCTAATACGTTGGGAATGACCAATATTTTGGATTTCCAAAATAATACACGAAAAATCGAAACTCGATTTTACGCACGACTTTGCATAAAGTTTATAATCGACGCATTTTCTCGTGAAACTAAGCTCATACGTCATCTAAATGGCTAATACATTGGGAATGGCTGGAATTTTGAATTTCTGAGACGATAGACTAAAACCGTTTGAAACTTGACTTTGCGCAAAGTTTATAACCGTTGTATTTTTTCACGAAACCATGCTCGTACAACTTCTCATGGCCTAATAAGTTTGGAATGGCCAGTGTTTTGAATTTCTGAGATGGTGCATGAAAAATTGATCGAAACTCGACTTTGCGTGCGACTTTGCGTAAAGTTTATGACCATCATGTTTTCTCGCGAAACTGAGCTCGTACGACTTCCCATAGTCTAATATGTTAAGAATGGCCAGTATTTTGAATTTTTGAGATGGAGAATGAAAAACTGATCGAAACTCGACTTTGCGCGCGACTTTGTGCAAAGTTTATGAACGAGAAAGAGCAAGAAAAACCAATCGAAACTCGACTTTGTGTAAAGTTTATGACCATCACATTTTTTCACGAAACCATGCTCGTATGACTTCCTAAGGCCTAATACATGGGGAGTGGCCAGTATTTTGAATTTTCGAGACGGTGCACGAAAAACCGATTGAAACTCGACTTTGCACGTGACTTTGTGCAAAGTTTATACAGTCAAGTTTTCTCGTGAAACTAAGCTCGTACGACTTCCTAAGGGCTAATTTACTAGGAATGGCCAGTACTTTGAATTTCTGAGATGGAGTAGGAAAAATCGATTGAAACTCGACTTTGCGCAAAGTTTATGATCGTCACGTTTTTTCATGAAACTGTGCTGGTATGACTTCCCATGGCATAATTAATTGGGAATGGCTAGAATTTTGAATTTCCGAGATGGTGCACGAAAAATCGATCAAAACTCGACTTTACGTGCGACTTTGCGCAATGTTTATCACTATCACATTTTTTTGTGAAATTGAGCTCGTGCGACTTCCCATGGGCTAATACGTCAAGAATGGCCAGTATTTTGAATTTTTGAGATGGAGCAAGAAAAACCAATCGAAACTCGACTTTGCACAAAATTTATGACCGTTGTATTTTTTCACGAAACCGTGCGTGTATGACTTCCCATGGCCTAATACGTTTGGAAAGGCCAGTATTTTGAATTTCCAAGATGGAGCATGAAAAACCGATCGAAACTTGACTTTTCGGGTGACTTAACATAAAGTTTATAACCGCTGAGTTTTCTCACGAAACTAAGCTTGTACGTCTTCCTAAGTGCAAATACATTGGGAATTTTGTATTTCCGAGACAATAGTCAAAAAATCGATTGAAACTCGAATTTTCGTAAAATTTGTGACCATTGAGTTTTTTCGTAAAACCGAGCTCGTACAACTTCCCATGGTCTAATACGTTGGGAATAGCCAGTATTGAATTTCTGAGATGGAGCACGAAAAACCAATCGAAACTCGACTTTGCGCATGACTTTGCACAAAGTTGTGCTATTTGGTGGATTTGGAAGGAGAGGTGTGGCAGAATTTTTTAGTGTCACAACATGAACAAAGCTCAAATTATGTTAGAGATTCTTCAGGACTCATGATCATGCATGGAGCAAGAATTAAACATAAAGCACCTAATAAGAAGAGAGAAAGGGATTTTCACAAGATTCAATTTTTCCATTAGTCAATAATCTCTAAAATAATGATGAAGATTGTAATGTATTATGTGGGATAAAGCTTATATTTTGTGATGTTTCCACAAGTAGTCCAGAATGGTCTAGATATTGCATTTTATTATTTATTGACTACCTTGTGCTACTCTTGGAGATGAGTTTGATGAAGTGTGCTAATTCTTTTTTAGGTGGGGTACAATCTTCTCGACTACACTAAGAGACTTAAGGCTTTAATCTATGGCCTGTGTAGACAAAGCTACTTTATACAAACCTTATATATAATACATTATCTTTAATTTAAAAAAAAAGACTTTGCACAAAGTTTATGACCGTCATGTTTTTTTATGAAACCATGCTCGTACGACTTCCCATGGCCTAATACATTGGGAATATCTAGTATTTTGAATTTTTGAGATGGTGCACAAAAAATCAATTAAAACTCGATTTTGCGTGCAACTTTGCGCAAAGTTTATAACCATCGTGTTTTCTTGCAAAACTATGCTCATACAACTTCCTAAGGCTAATACATTGGGAATGGCTAGAATTTTGAATTTTTGAGATGATAGACGAAAAACTGATAAAAACTCAACATTGCGCAAAGTTTATGACCATCGTATTTTTTTGCGAAACCGTGCTCGTACGACTTCCCATGGGCCAATACATTGTAAATGGCTAGTATTTTGAATTTCCCAGATGGTGCATGAAAAATCGATCGAAACTCGACTTTCCATAAAGTTTATAACCGTCTCATTTTTTCGAGAAACCGTGCTCGTACAACTTCCCATGGGCTAATACGTTGGGAATGGCCAGTGTTTTGAATTTTCAAAACGGAGCATAATTTTTTTTTACGAAATTGTGCTTGCACGACTTCTTATGGGCTTCTTCCTAAAGCTGGATGACTTGAACTTATTCTACATTTTTTCGTGAAACTGTGCTCATACGACTTCCCATTGCCTAATATGTTGGGAATGGCCAGTATTTTGAATTTTTGAGACGGAGCACGAAAAACTGATCCAAACTTGACTTTGCGCAAAGTTTATGACCATCATGTTTTTTCATGAAATCGTACTCGTATGACTTCCCATGGCCTAATACAATGGGAATGGCCAGTATTTTGAATTTTCGAGACGGTGTATGAAAAATTGATCGAAACTCAACTTTGCGCGCGACTTTGCACAAAGTTTATAACCATTGCTCGTACGACATCCAAAGGGCTAAATTGTTGGGAATGGATAGAATTTTGAATTTCCGAGATGATAGACATAAAACCGATTGAAACTCGACTTTGCACAAACTTTATAATCGTCATGTTTTTTCGTAAAAATATGCTCGTATGACTTCCCATAGCCTAATTCATTGGGAATGGCCAGTATTTTGAATTTTTGAGATGGTGGATAAAAAATCGATCGAAACTCGACTTTACGTGCGACTTTACGCAAAGTTTATGACCGTCACGTTTTTTCACAAAACGGAGTTTGTATGACTTCCCATTGGTTAATACGTCGGGAATGGCCAATATTTTGGATTTCTGAGACGGAGCATGAAAAACCGATCAAAACTCGACTTTGCGCGCGACTATGTGCAAAGTTTATGACCGTCACATTTTTTTGTGAAACCGAGCTTGTACAACTTCTCATGGGCTAATACGTCGGGAATGGCCAGTATTTTGAATTTCTGAGATAGAGCAGGAAAAATCAATCAAAACTCGACTTTGCACAAAGTTTATGACCATCACATTTTTTCATGAAACCATGCTCGTACAACTTCCCATGGGTTAATATGTTGGGAATGGCCAGTATTTTGAATTTTTGAGACGACGCATGAAAAATCGATTGAAACTCGACTTTGTGCGCAACTTTGCGCAAAGTTTATAATCGTCACGTTTTCTCGTGAAACTATGCTCATACGACTTCCTAAGGCTAATACGTTGGGAATGGCTAGAATTTGGAATTTCCGAGATGATAGATGAAAAACTGATTAAAACTCGACTTTGCGCAAAGTTTATGACCATCATGTATTTATTTGAAACCATTCTCGTATGACTTCCCGTGGGCTAATACATTGTGATGGCTAGTATTTTGAATTTCCCAGATGGTGCATGAAAAATTGATCGAAACTCAACTTTCCATAAAGTTTATGACCGTTACATTTTTTCATGAAACTATGCTCGTATGACTTCCCATGGCCTAGTATGTTAGGAATGGCCAATATTTTGAATTTTTGAGACGGAGCACGAAAAATTGATCGAAACTCGACTTTGTGCAAAGTTTATGACCATCATGTTTTTTCACGAAATTGTACTCGTATGACTTCCCATGGCCTAATACATTGGGAATGGCTAGTATTTTGAGTTTCTGAGATGGTGTATGAAAAACCGATCAAAACTCAACTTTGCGCGCGACATTGCATAAAGTCTATAACCATTGCTCGTACAACATCCAAAGGGCTAATACGTTGGGAATGGATAGAATTTCAAATTTCTGAGATGATAGACGTAAAACCGATTGAAACTTGACTTTGGACAAAGTTTATAACCGTTATGTTTTTTTATAAAAATATGCTCGTACGACTTCCCATAGCCTAATACGTTGGGAATGGGCAGTATTTTGAATTTTCGAAACGGTGCATGAAAAACTGATCGAAACTCGACTTTACATGCAACTTTGCACAAAGTTTATGACCGTCACATTTTTTCATGAAACCGAGTTTGTACTACTTCCTATGGGCTAATACATTGGGAATGGCCAGTATTTTAAATTTCTGAGACGAAACATGAAAAATCGATCAAAACTCGACTTTGTGCGTGACTATGTGCAAAGTTTATGACCGTCGCATTTTTTCGTGAAACCGAGCTTGTACGACTTCCCATGGGCTAATACGTTGTGAATTGCCAGTATTTTAAATTTCTGAGACGAAGCACGAAAAACCAATCAAAACTCGACTTTGTGCGTGACTATGTGCAAAGTTTATGACCGTCGCATTTTTTCGTGAAACCGAGCCTGTACGACTTCCCATGGGCTAATACGTCGGGAATGGCCAATATTTTGAATTTTCGAGACAGTGCAGGAAAAATCAATCGAAACTCGACTTTAAACAAAGTTTATGACTGTCACATTTTTTCATGAAACCATGCTCGTACGACTTCCCATGGGATGGCCAGTATTTTGAATTTTCGAGATGGAGAACGAAAAACTGATCGAAACTCGACTCTACGCAAAATTTATGACCATCACGTTTTTACGTAAAACTATGCTCGTATGACTTACAATGCTATAAAACGTTGGGAATAGCCAGTATTTTAAATTTTCGAGATGATGCACGAAAAACCAATCGAAACTTGACTTTGCGTGCGACTATGTGCAAAGTTTATGACCGTCATATTTTTTCATGAAACTGAGCTCGTATGACTTTCCATTGGCCAATACGTCAGGGATGGCCAGTATTTTGAATTTTTAAGATAGAGCAAGAAAAACCAATCGAAACTCGACTTTGCACAAAGTTTATGACCATCGCATTTTTTCGTGAAACCATGCTCGAATAACTTCCCATGGCCTAATACATTCGGAATGGCTAGTATTTAGAATTTCTGAGATACCGCATGAAAAACTAATCGAAACTCAACTTTGCATGTGACTTTGCGCAAAGTTTACAACCATCATGTTTTCTCGTGAAACTAAGCTCGTACGACTTCTTAAGGGCTAATACGTTGGGAATGACTAGAATTTTTAATTTTCAAGATGATAGATGAAAAACCGATTAAAACTTGACTTTGCGTAAAGTTAATGATCGACACATTTTTTTCATGAAACCATGCTCGTATGACTTCCCATGGCCTGATACGTTGGGAATGGCCAGTATTTTGAATTTTTGAGTTGGTGCATGAAAAATCGATCGAAAGATTTTGCGCCCGACTTTGCTCAAAGTTTATAACAGTCATGTTTTCTCGTGAAACTATGCTCGTACAATTTCCTAAGGGCTAATACATTGGGAATGGCTAGAGTTTTGAATTTTCGAGACAATAGACGAAAAACCGATTGAAACTCGACTTTGCGCAAAGTTTATGACTGTCATGTTTTTTTGCGAAACTAAGCTCGTATGACTTCCCATGGGCTAACACTTTGGGAATGGCCTGTATTTTGAATTTCTGAGACGGTGTATGAAAAATCGATCGAAACTCGACTTTACAAGCAACTTTATGCAATGTTTATGACCGTCGCGTTTTTTCACGAAACCGAGCTAAAAATGAATTCCCATAGGCTAATACGTTAAGAATGGCTAATTTGAATTTCTGAGACGTAGCAGGAAAAACCAATTGTAACTTGACTTTGTGCAAAGTTTATGACCATCGTGGTTTTTGGTGAAACCATGCTCGTATGACTTCCCATGGCCTAATACGTTGGGAATGGCTAGTATTTTGAATTTCTGAGACAGTGCACGAAAAATCGATCAAAACTCGCCTTCGAGCAAAGTTTATGACAATCACCTTTTTTTGTGAAACCGTGCTCATATGACTTCCCATGGGCTAATACATTGTGAATGACCAGTATTTTGAATTTCGTACACGGGGCATGAAAAATCGATCGAAACTTGACTTTGCACAAAGTTTATGACCATCATATTTTTTTACGAAACCATGCTCGTATGACTTCCGATGCGCTAATACATTGGGAATGGCTAGTATTTTGAATTTTCGAGATGGAGCATGAAAAACTGATCGAAACTCGACTGTGTAAACTTTATGACCATCACGTTTTTTCATGAAACCGATCAAATCTCGTCTTTGCACATGACTTTGTGTAAAGTTTACGACCATCACATTTTTTTGCGAACCTGTGCTGCACAACTTCCCATGGGCTAATACGTTGGGAATGGCCAGTATTTTGAATTTCCGATATGGAGCAGGAAAAACCAATCGAAACTTGACTTTGCGCAAAGTTTATGACTGTTGCATTTTTTCATGAAACTATACTCATATGACTTCCCAAGGCCTAATAACCTGCGTTCCCTTGATCGACCTAAGGCTTTGGGTTGGGAGAACCCGCTCAAGAGAGTAATAGCAGGAAAGGTCTAACTCTATCGCTTGACTTTCTTTTCAACGTGAGTGGAACTGGTTCGGAGATAGCCCTTTGGACTTTCCTTTAGGGACATGTTTTACCTTTTTTGATTTCCTTTTTTCCTTTTTTTCTGTTACAGATTAGAGTTTAAGGTAGGTGATCTTTCCAAGTCGTCTTGGTGCAAAGGCAAATAAATAAGATAATGGGTCTATTGTTACTAAAGGGTTTATGAGATCTTCCTTCCCAGGTTTCGTGAGAATAATGTAACCTAATGAATCTTTCCTTATTCATCAGATGGTATACATCAAAATAAAAGAAAGGTTTCTAAATTGGGATGGTTCACGAAGTATGACCTGCAGTCAAAGCACGACACGCTTGCACTACCTCGACGATGCACGAAAAATTGATCGAAACTCGACTTTGCGTGCGACTTTATGCAGAGTTTATAACCGTCACATTTTCTCGTGAAACTAAGATCGTATGACATCCAAAGGGCTAATACATTGGGAATGGCTAGAATTTTGAATTTTAAAGACGGAGCACGAAAAACTGATCGAAACTCGACTTTGCGCAAAATTTATATCCATCACATTTTTTCACGAAACCATACTCGTATGACTTCCCATGGCCCATTGTGGCCATAAGGAAGTCTTGTTTTGTAAAATATCCCACAATTGTTTTACCATACAAGCTTTATTCCAATCTCTAATATGTCATAAGTTCTTTCTTACATAACTGAACCGTGTTGGTGATATTTCCAAATATAGTTGAATACTACTCCTAATACATTGGGAATGGCCAATATTTTAAATTTCTAAGACGGTGCATGAAAATCCGATCGAAACTTAACTTTGAGCACGACATTGCGTAAAGTTTATGACCATCGAGTTTTTTCCCGAAATTGAGCTTGTTGGGCCTCCCATGGGCTAATACGTTGGGAATGGCCAGTATTTTAAATTTCCGAGATGGTGCACGTAAAACCGATCGAAACTCAACTTTGCGTGTGACTTTGTGCAAAGTTTATGACCGTCATATTTTTTTACGAAACTGTGCTCATACGACTTCCCATGGCCTAATACATTAGGAATGGCCAGTATTTTGATTTTCCGACATGGAGCAGGAAGAACCAATTGAAACTCGACTTTACGTAAAGTTTATCATTATCACGTTTTTTCATGAAATCGAGCTCATACGACTTCCCATGGGTTGATATATTGGGAATGACTAGTACTTTGAATTTTCGAGGCAGAGCATGAAAAATTGATCGAAACTCGACTTTGCACAAAATTTATGACCATCACATTTTTTCATGAAACTGTGCTCGTACGACTTCCCATGGTCTAATACATTGGGATTGGCCAGTATTTTAAATTTCTGAGATGGTACATGAAAAACCGATCAAAACTCGACTTTGCGCGTGACTTTGCATAAAGTTTATAACTGTCACATTTTTTTGCAAAATCGTGCTCATACAACTTCCCATGGGATAATAAATTGTGAATGGCCAATATTTTTAATTTCCTAGACGATGCACGAAAAATCGATCGAAACTTGACTTTGCATAAAGTTTATGACCGTCACGTTTTTTCATGAAACCGTGCTAGTATGACTTCCAATGGGATAATATGTTAGGAATGGCCTATATTTTAAATTTCTAAGATAGAGCAGGAAAAATCAATCGAAACTCAACTTTACGCAAAATTTATGACCTTTGTGTTTTTTCACGAAACTGTGCTCATATGATTTCCCTTGGCCTAATACATTGGGAATGACCAGAATTTTGAATTCTCGAGATGGTGCACGAAAAATCGATTGAAACTCGACATTCCACATGACTTTATGCAATGTTTATAACCATCGTATTTTTTCACAAAACTGAGCTCGTATGACTTCCCATGGTGTCACGGGCTTAGCTGATTTTGCCTAAGCTGTGCGGCACCCATGCGTGTCCGTCCGCAAAGGTCAGCCCTCCCCGAGATCTCCTAAAATCCCACAGACTTACAAAAAAGAGAAAACGGGCCAGAAGAAGCAACTCCCACGGGATCCACAAGCAACTGCTCAAGAAAAACACTTTATAAAGCCAAAATACAAATTACACCCATGGACATTACAAACTCAAAGAGGTTGCACACAGAGGATAATGGTCCACTACAGACCGATGTCCCCACAAGTGCTTATAAGACACACTTGTATTTACAAGCCAAACTTGGCCATAAAGCAAATCAAACTAGGGCTTCCAAGCCTACTGCAAGCCCGCTTCTTGTTGTACAAGATATGTACATAAACCGAAGGACACAGACTAACACAAGCATTTCATCGAACACCTTGTTTACATTGTTGTCTGTGACATTCTCCCCCACTTATTCCTTCGACGTCCTCGTCAAAGCCACTGTAGACGCTGCATCTCCTCGCATTTTGCTGAATCTTTAATCTTCTTCTTTGGCTACAACACGCCCCTTTGGCTCCTAGCCGCTCTCCACTGCTGTTGTTGAGTAGTCGAACTCCAATCCGCCATCGCTTCAACTCACCAATGAGAATCGGTGTGGGGTTGGCTGAGTTGTCGATCCTTGTTGATTCTCGCGGATCCCGAGGAAGGAAAAGACCGCCTTATGATGTGCCGATCGTACTCATATTGCTTGAACGGGTAGATGCTTGTTGGAGCTTTAACGAGCATCGCCTCACGACTTTGAAGTTTTTAAGGTCCTTTCTCCATAATATTTGCCCATTGAACCTTCTTCCGTTAGTTGTCACTTCCAAGTATGTTCGCATCACTCCCTCTTAGTCAATTGGGAAATGAAGTGGAAAAACTACTCTCAATAGATCACCAACGGTGAGGATTTGACAACCATTGTCTTCCATAAGCTTTCTTTGAAGGGTCAGAACTTGCGAGCTCCTGCTTGGATAAGTAAGAGAACGGGATACTCGACTTCACCCATTCTCTTCATAGTTGAGAAGGTAAGGTGGCTTCTCTCACCTCCTCGAGTTAAGAGAACTGGGTACTTTCGGTTTCGCCCATTCTCTCGAGTTGAGAAGGCAAAGGTTACTCAATTTCGCCTAGCAAAGGTTACTTGATTTCGCCTCCTTGAGTTTGTACTTCATGCATTGGTTACTAACATTCGCGCTCTTTGCTCATACTCAAGCACTTGAAGTGGTTGCACTCCTTGCGTTGGGTTAGCTCGTGAATTGATTCACCTTCCCACCGCCATTGAACTTCGGAATGCAAGAAGTTTTGCCCGAAAAGTGTAAAAGTTTGCTTGGCATCGCTCACTTCCTCGAGTTAAGAGAACTGGGGTACTCGGTTTCGCCCATTCTCTCGAGTTGAGAAGGCAAAGGTTACTCAATTTCGCCTGGCAAAGGTTACTCGATTTCACCTGCCTCCTCGAGTTTGTACTTCATGCATTGAGCTGGTTACTAACATTCACGCTCTTTGCTCACATCAAGCACTTGAAGTGGTTGCACTCCTTCGTCGGGTTAGCTCGTGATTCGCCTTCCCACGCTATTGAACTCGGAATGCAAGAAGTTTTGCCCGAAAAGAGCAAAAGTTTACTCCAACTTGGAGTCCCCAACTTGGAGTAAGTCTTTGATAGATCTGGTCGCCTTTGGGATTGTACCGTCTTCTCCATCACCTTTGCCGCCTACTCCTCTTGAGTAGAAAGGTGCAGTACCATGTCTGCCTGTTCCTTGGTCGAGCACTCCTGCATCAACCCAAGTCTCTTAATTTCATCTGGATGAGAAGCACATCGACATCGGTCTTATGAGGTTTCTTGGCCTCGCCTCGTCATGGTACTTGGAGTTTGCCTCACTCTCCACCTCCTTGGCCCCTTTTACGACCAATGTTGTTCCTTCATGAGAGCAAGGGATCGATGACTTCACGGAAGTCCCATCTGCGTACCATGGCGCCAAGCCCATAGCACTACTATCCGTTACCTTGCATCTTCATCCCTTCCTTCGCGATCGGTAGATCTGCCTCTATGTGGAGCTCCTCAGTCCACCTCCTCTCTAACCGACGTTATTCTTTTGGGTAGTGAGCCTGTTGGACTCGTCGTCGCTTCCTCGCCTTTCGACCACACCGACACCTTGTCCTCCTAGCAGTTCTCCTTGGTCGATGGAGAGACAACTCTCATGCATGGCCTCCGCCATCTTGTTGTAGGGCTCGTCGTCTGTTCTCCTTAGCTTCCTTGGTAGCAACGTTAGCACTCGGCCTTGTCCTCGACTTGCGGGCTCCCTTGCGAATGTGAGCAGCGATCCAACTCTCCAAGCTGCTCCGATTAATCAAGTCCCTCCATGGGACTCACCGCTTGCAATCGACTACTCCCTCGGTGGTACCCCCATATCTGACGACCAAGGCTTTCATCGATGCAAGCTTGATGCATACACACGGAAGACCCGCCTCTGCAGTCTGTGGCATTCACTCCTTGAATCCACCCCTTCTTCGTTGTATGGTTCACCAAGTGGAGCTCAGCCTCGATCATTCACATGATCATGTCCCCTCCATGGGACTCACTGACGTGCACTTGGACTTCTTCCTCGTGGTATACAGCTCCCATATCGATGACTAAGGCTTTCATCCAATGCAAGCTTTGATGCACACATGAAGATCCGCCTCTGCTACTCGACATTCACTCCTTGAATCCATAGCCCTTCTTCTTGTTGTGTCGTACACCAAAGTGGAGCTCCCGGTAACTCCCGATCATACCTCGCATGATTTTGTCCCTCACGGGACAAGATTGCTGTATTGCATTACCACGAACTATCCCACCACGATCCGCTGCACCATGTCGCCTCCTGGTGACATCTCTATTGCATCTGATTCTCGTGTGATGAACTCGGACTACGACTTCTCCACGTGTGGCCTCGCCAACACATCGTGGGCCTCTGCCATCTCCGACTTTTAGTTCGCTCCTTGGCAATTCCCTTCGTCCCCCACTCTGGGTTACTCCTGGGCGAAGCATAGCTCTAGGGATGCCTAGTAGCTCACAGTCCCCTGACTTCGCTAGAGTGGGTGCACCATTGTCTGGATCTTGGGCCTCTATCCCCTACCAGCACAATCTTGCTATGCCACCTCTTGTTCCTGACAACTTGAACGGCAACACTGTGGCGTATTCTTCAAGAGTACCCGCCTCTGCGTCCTCTTGCCCCGTACTAAGGTCTCATGATCCTAACTTTGCCTCCGCAAGTTGAATCACCTTAGTTACTCCATCAAATGCATCTCTGAGGTAGCTTGCATGTGCCTTGAAGCTCCCTTCATCTTTGGAACCATGTAAAATAAGTCTGTCCCATCAAAATGAAGAACCCATGGAACGACATGATCCCACTCTTGCCTCTACAAGAGTTCATGCCCTTGACCTCTGTCTAAGGAAAGCTCTGTGCCTCCGCTCCATGTTCCATCTTCTATGTCGACTCCCTTCATGCGGCTTGGATACTTCACCGAGTTCCACCCAAGTCGCTCTGCTCCTCGATTTGCACTGAGTTGATAGTGGCCCTCACGTCCACCATTCCACGGGTCAGCCCTCTGTTGAGTTCGATTTCTGCCTTGACTCTAAGTGTGCCTTCATATGATGTTGCCTTAGATTGCTCCCCCACTTGATCTCGAAATGCATCCCCCAATGCATTACCTCCTTCGAGATCATGCGACAACTCTTCGTCGCTCACTCGGTCCGTTGAGCTTTATGAAGATATAACCCTGAGAAACTCTTCCTCAATATGTGCAGTCGTTGCACATGATTCTCCAACTAGAGAACTAGGACTTATCCCTCCGGATATCATCTGCAACTTTCTCTTTATATACTTCCCATTGGAAGTTTCGGAGACCATCATCCCCTTTGGACTACTCCGTCTTACTGAACTTGTGCTTTGTTCTGCCCCCACAAATGTACACTAGATTGCAACCCTTCTCCAATACAGTCTCCACTGCACCCTTCAAGGTCTAGCAACATGCTGAATTTGTTGCACATTTCAGCCACCTACGGACATATCCTTTCCATGTTGAAGAGAAAGTTCTGATGCTCCATGGCGCCGAGTTCTAATCGCGCCTTGGGATGGCCACGAACACTCTATCATCCGTGTACAAGCCCTTGCATGAGTTTGAATCCTTCGAGTTAGCAATTTCCCTCACCTCTGTGAGCTTTGCACAACTCTTTCGGTCGTTACGCAACACCTCTCACTTTGTACGATCTCATCTTTCACCAAGCGCCCCACTTTGCCTTGAGCACCGTCAAGTTTGGTTGCCAATGTCGAGCTATAACTCAAACTCAACCATCCTAATCTTTGTGTGCTACACATTCTTCTTCGCTTGCTTGTCCTCGTGGTGCCTCTCGCAAAGGGGTTGGCTATTCCTTGAATGCCAAACCGGGATGCCCGCTCCTCGAGCGACTCCTTTCCCTACATCTCAATGTCCGTTTCCCCCAAGCGGTTCTGGTGTGTCCTCCACACCTAGCTAGGTCCCCACATTTGTATGGCAAGTGTTTACGTGTGCTTGTCCCGCTCGATACCACATTGTCACGGGCTTAGCTGATTTTGCCTGAGCGTGCACCCATGCGTGTCCGTCAAAGGTCAGCCCTCCCGAGATCTCCTAAAATCCCACGGACTTACAAAAAAGAAAGCGGGCGGAAGAAGCAACTCCCACGGGATCCACAAGCAAGCTCAAGAAAAACACTTTATAAAGCCAAAATACAAATTACACCCATGGACATTACAAACTCGGAGAGGTTGCACAGGATAATGGTCCACTACAGACCGATGTCCCCACAAGTGCTTATAAGACACACTTGTATTTACAAGCCAAACTTGGCCATAAAGCAAATCAAACTAGGGCTTCCAAGCCTACTGCAAGCCCGCTTCTTGTTGTACAAGATATGTACATAAACCGAAGGACACGGACTAACACAAGCATTTCATCGAACACCTTGTTTACATTGTTGTCCGTGACAATGGGCTAATACGTCGGGAATGGCCAGTATTTTGAATTTCCGAGATGGAGCAGGAAAAACCAATTGAAACACGACTTTGCACAAAATTTATGACCGTCGTATTTTTTTGTGAAACCGTGCTCGTACAACTTCCCATGGCCTAATACATTGGGATTGGCTAGTATTTTGAATTTCTGAGATGGTGCATGAAAAACCAATCGAAACTCGACTTTGTGCGCCACTTTGAGCAAAGTTTATAACCATCGAGTTTTCTTGTGAAACTAAGCTTGTAGGACTTCATAAGAGCAAATACGTTGAGAATGGCTTGAATTTTGTATTTCCGAGACCATAGTCGAAAAAATGATTGAACTCGACTTGTACCACTTCCCATGTGCTAATACATTGGGAATGACCAGTATTTTGAATTTCTGAGATGGAGCACGAAAAATCGATCGAAACTCGACTTTGCGTGTGACTTCGCACAAAGTTTATGTCCGTCATGTTTTTTCATGAAACCATGCTCGTACGACTTCCCATGGGCTAATATGTTGGGATGGCCAGTATTTTGAATTTCCGAGAGGGTGCACAAAAAATTGATCGAAACTCGACTTTACATAAAGTTTATGACCATCGCATTTTTTCACGAAACCATGCTCATATGACTTCCCATGGCCTATTACGTTGGGAATGGCTAGTATTTTGAATTTTTGAGACGTTGTACGAAAAACTGATCGAAACTCGACTTTGCGTGCGACTTTGCGCAAAGTTTATGACCGTCACATTTTTTCGCGAAATCATGCTCGTATGACTTCCCTTGGCCTAATACACTGGGAATGGCTAGAATTTTGAATTTTCGAGATGGCACACGAAAAATCGATCGAAACTCGACTTTGTGCGCGACTTTATGCAAAGTTTATGACCGTCATATTTTTTCACGAAACCGAGCTTGTATGACTTCCCATAGGCTAATATATTGGGAATGGCCAGTATTTTGAATTTCTGAGATGGTGCAGGAAAAACAAATCAATACTTAAATTTATGTAAAGTTTATGACCGTTACATTTTTTCGTGAAATCATGCTCGTATGACTTCCTTTGGCCTAATATATTGGGAATGCCCAGAATTTTGAATTTCCGAGATGGTGCACGAAAAACTGAATAAAACTTGACTTTACGTGTAACTTTGCGTAATGTTTATTATGACTGTCACATTTTTCCGTGAAACCAAGCTCGTACGACTTCTCATGGCCTAATCCATTGAGAATGGCCAGTATTTTGAATTTTCAAGATGGAGCAGGAAAAACCAATCGAAACTCGACATTTCATAAAGTTTATGACCGTCGCACTTTTTCACGAAACCGTACTCGTATGACTTCCCATGGCCTAATATGTTGGGAATGGCCAGTATTTTAAATTTTCAAGATGACGCATAAAAAACCAATCGAAACTAGACATCGTGTGCAACTTTCCGCAAAGTGTATAACCGTCGAGTTTTCTCGTGAAACTAAGCTCGTACAACTTCCTAAGTGCTAATACGTTGGGAATGGCCAGTCTGAATTTTCATGACGGAGCACGAAAAACCGATCAAAACGTGACTCTGCGCATGACTTTACACAAAGTTTATGACCGTCATATTTTTTCGTGAAACCGAGCTTATACGACTTCCCATGGGCTAATACGTTGGGAATGGCCAGTTTGAATTTCCAAGACGGAGTAGGAAAAACCAATCGAAACTTGACTTTGCATAAAACTTATGACCGTCTTATTTTTTCATGAAACCGTACTCGTATGACTTCCCATAGCCTAATACATTGGGAATGGACAATATTTTGAATTTTCGAGATGGTGCATGAAAAATCAATCGAAAGTCGACTTTACACGCAACTTTGCGTAAAGTTTGTGACCGTCACATTTTTTCGCGAGACCATGCCCATTCGACTTCCCATGGGCTAATTTGTTGGGAATGGCCAGTATTTTGAATTTTCGAGATGGAGCAGGAAAACCCAATTGAAACTCGACTTTGCACAAAGTTTATGACTATTGTGCTTTTTCACGAAATCATGCTCGTACGGGTTCCCATGGTCTAATACATTGGGAATGACCAGTATTTTGAATTTTCGAGATGGTGCATGAAAAATTGATCAAAACTCGACATTGCTTGTGACTTTATGTAAGTTTGTAAATGTCATGTTTTCTCGTGAAACTAAGCTAGTACGACTTCCTAAGGGCTAGAATTTTGAACTTTCGAGATGATAGACGAAAAACCGATTGAAACTCGACTTTGCGTAAAGTTTATGACCATCGCGTTTTTACACGAAATAATACTTGTATGACTTCTCATGGCCTAATATGTTGGGAATGGCTAGTATTTTAAATTTCTGAGACGGTGCGCGAAAAACCAATCGAAACTCGATTTTGCACGTGACTTTGCACAAAGTATATGACCGTCGTATTTTTTCACAAAAAAGAGCTCGTATGACTTCCCATAGACTAATACGTTGGGAATGGCTAGAATTTTGAATTTTCGAGATGATAAATAAAAAATCAATTGAAACTCGACTTTGCGCAATGTTTATGACCGTTGCGTTTTTTCGTGAAACCATGCTCGTACGACTTCCCATGGCCTAATACATTGAGAATGGCTGGTATTTTGCATTTCCACAATGGTGCATGAAAAATTGATCGAAACTCGACTTTGCGTGTGACTTTACACAAAGTTTGTAACCATCACATTTTTTCACAAAATTATGCTCGTATGGCTTCCAATGGCCTAATACATTGGGAATGGCTAGTATTTGAATTTCCAAGATGGTGCATGAACAAGCGATCGAAACTCGACTTTGCGCGCAACTTTGTGCAATGTTTATGACCTTCACATTTTTTCACAAAACCGAGCTCGTACGACTTCCCATGTGCTAATAAGTCTGGCATGTCCAGTATTTTGAATTTCTGAGATGGAGTAGGAAAAACCAATCGAAACTCGAATTCGTGCAAAGTTTATGACCATCGCATTTTTTCATGAAACCCTTTGCGTTTGACTTCCAATGGCCTAATACGTTAGGAATGGCTAATATATTGAATTTCTGAGACGACACATGAAAAACCGATCGAAACTCTACTTTGCACGCGACATTGTGCAAAGTTTATAACCGCCGAGTTTTCTTGTGAAACTAAGCTCGTACGACTTCCTAAGGGCTAATACGTTGGGAATACTAGAATTTTGAATTTTTGAGATTATAGATGAAAAACCGTGCTCGTACGACTTCCCTAGACTTTGTGCAAAGTTTATGACCATCGTATTTTCGCGAAATCATGCTCCTACGATTTCCCACGGCCCAATACATTGGGAATGGCTAGTACTTTAAATTTCTAAGACAGTTGATGAAAAACCGATCGAAACTCAACTTTGGGTGTGACTTTACGCAAAGTTTATGACCGTCGAGTTTTTAGGCGAAATTGCACTCATACGACTTCCCATGAGCTAATGCATTGTGAATGGCCAGTATTTTGAATTTCCTAGATGGTGTATGAAAAATCTATCGAAACTCGACTTTGCACAAAATTTATGACCGTCACATTTTTTCGTGAAAACATGCTCGTATGACTTCCCATGGGCAAATATGTTGCTTACGGCCAGTATTTTGAATTTTCGAAAAACTGATCGAAACTTGACTTTGCGCAAAGTTTATGACCATCATATTTTTTCACGAAATCATACTCGTAAGACTTCCCATGGCCTAATACATTAGGAATGGCCAGTATTTTGAATTTTCAAGACGGTGCACCAAAAATCGATCGAAACTCGACTTTGTGCGCGACTTTGTGCAAAGTTTATGACCGTTGCATTTTTTCCTGAAACCGAGCTCATACGACCTCCCATGGGCTAGTACATTGGGAATGTCAAGTATTTTGAATTTCTGATATGGTGCACAGAAAACCGATCGAAACTCAACATTGCACGCGACTTTGCGCAAGGTTTATGACCATCATATTTTTTTGCGAAACCGTGCTCGTACCACTTCCCATCAAGGGCTAGTACATTGGGAATGACCTGTATTTTGAATTTCCAAGACGAAGCCTAAAAAACCGATCGAAACTCGATTTTGTGCATGACTTTACACAAAGTTGATAACCATCACGTTTTTTCATGAAACCATACTCGTACGACTTCCAATGGGCTAATATATTTGGAATGGCCAGAATTTTAAATTTTCAAGACGGAGAATGAAAAACTGATCGAAACTCGACATTGCACAAAATTTATGATCGTCGTATTTTTTTGCGAAAACATGCTTGTTCGACTTCCCATGGTCTAATACATTGGGAATGGCCAGTATTTTGAATTTTTGAGATGGTGCACGAAAAACTGATCGAAACTCAACTTTGCTCACGACTTTGCGCAAAGTTTATGACCGTCATATTTTTTTGCGAAGCCGAGATCATACGACTTCCCATGGGCAAATACGTCGGGAATGGCCAGTATTTTGATTTGCCGAGACTAAGCAGGAAAAACCAATCAAAACTCGACTTTACGCAAAGTTTATGACGATCGCATTTTTTCGCGAAACCATGCTCACATGACTTCCCAAGGCCTAATACATTGGGAATGGTCAGTATTTTGAATTTCCAAGATGGTGCACGAAAAATTGATCAAAACTCAACTTTGCGCGTGACTTTACCCAAAGTTTATGACTGTCGCATTTTTTCGCGAAACTATGCTCGTACGACTTCCCATGGCCAAATACATTACAAATGGCCAGTATTTTGAATTTCCACGACAGTGCATGAAAAACCGATCGACATTCAACTTTGCATGCGACTTTGCGCAAAGTTTATAACCATCACATTTTTTCGTGAAACCATGCTCGTATGACTTCTTATGGCCTAATTTGTTGGGAATGGCCAGTATTTTGAATTTCCATGATAGTGCATGAAAAACCGATCAAAACTCGACTTTGGGCGTGACTTTGCACAAAGTTTATGACCGTCGTGTTTTTTTGCGGAACCATGCTCGCATGACTTCCAATGGGCTAATACGTTGGGAATTGCTAGTATTTTGAATTTACGAGACGACGCATGAAAAACTGATCGAAACTCGACTTTGTACAAAGTTTGACCATCACATTTTTTTTGCGAAACTTTGCTTGTATGACTAACCATGGCCCAATACGTTGGCAATATTTTGAAATTTTGAGTCGGTTCATGAAAAACCAATTAAAACATGACTTTATGCGAGACTTTGCTCAAAGTTTACGACCGTCGCGTTTTCTTGTGAAACCATGCTCGCATGACTTCCCATGTGCTAATATGTTGGGAATGGCTAGTATTTTTAATTTCCAAGACGATGCATAAAAAATCGATCGAAACTTGACTTTGTGCGTGACTTTGCGCAAAGTTTATAACCATTGTGTTTTCTTGTGAAACTAAGCTCGTACGATTTTCTAAGGGCAAAACCGATCGAAACTGAACTTTGCGCATGACTTTGTGCAAAGTTTATGACTGTCACATTTTTTTGTGAAACTGAGCTCGTATGACTTCCCATGGGCTAATACGTCGGGAATGGCCAGTATTTTGATTTGCTGAGACTGAGCAGGAAAAACCAATCAAAACTTGACTTTACGTAAAGTTTTGACCAACACATTTTTTTGCGAAACCATGCTCATATGACTTCCCAAGGCCTAATACGTTGGGAATGGTCAGTATTTTGAATTTCCAAGATGGTGCACGAAAAATCGATCAAAATTCAACTTTGCGCGTGACTTTACACAAAGTTTATGACTATCGCATTTTTTTGTGAAACTATGCTCATACGACTTCCCATGGCAAATACATTACGAATGGCTAGTATTTTGAATTTCCATGACAGTGCACGAAAAACCGATCGACACTCGACTTTGCATGTGACTTTACGCAAAGTTTATAACAATCACATTTTTTCATGAAACCATGCTCGTATGACTTCCTTTGGCCTAATTTGTTGGGAATGACCAGTAATTTGAATTTCTATGACAGTGCATAAAAAACTGATCGAAACTCGACTTTGGGCGTGACTTTGTGCAAAGTTTATGACCGTCATATTTTTTTGCGAAACCATGCTCGCATGAGTTCCTATGGGCTAATACATTGGGAATTGCTAGTTTTTTGAATTTACGAGATGGCGCATAAAAAACCAATCGAAACTCGACTTTGTACAAAGTTTATGACTATCACGTTTTTTTGTGAAACCGTGCTTGTATGACTTCCTATGGCCCAATACGTTGGTAATATTTTAAAATTCTGAGTCGGTTCATGAAAAACTAATTAAAATGTGACTTTGTCCGACACTTTGCTCAAAGTTTACGATCGTCACATTTTCTTGTGAAACCATGCTCGCATGACTTCCCATGTGCTAATATATTGGGAATGGCTAGTATTTTGGATTTCCAAAATGGCGCACGAAAAACCGATCGAAACTTGACTTTGTGCGTGACTTTGCGCAAAGTTTATAACCATTGCGTTTTCTTGTGAAACTAAGCTCGTATGATTTTTTAAGGGCAAAACCGATCAAAACTCAACTTTGCACATGACTTTGTGCAAAGTTTATGATTGTCACATTTTTTCGTGAAACTGAGCTCGTATGACTTTCCATAGGCTAATACATTGGGAATGGCTAGTATTTTGAATTTCCATGATTACCGAAACCGATCAAAACTCATGCTTACATCCCATAAGCTAATATGTTGGGAATGGCCAGTATTTTGAATTTTCGAGACGGCGCATGAAAAACTGATCAAAACTCGACTTTATACAATGTTTATGACCGTCACATTTTTTCATGAAACTGTGCTCGTATGACTTCCCATGCATGGCCTAATACATTTGGAATGGCCAACATTTTGAATATCCATGATGGTGCATGAAAAACCGATCGAAACTCGACTTTGTGTAAAGTTTATAACCGTCATATTTTTTCACGAAACTCTACTCGTATGGCTTCCCATGGTCTAATACGTTCGGAATGGTTGGTATTTTGAATTTTCGAGATGGTGCGTGAAAAATTGATCGAAACTTGATTCATGCGCTACTTTGTGCAAAGTTTATGACCATCATGTTTTTTCGGGAAACCGTTCTCGTACGACTTCCCATGGGTTAATACATTGGGAATGGCCAAAATTTTGAATTTCCGAGATGGCGCACGAAAAATTGATTGAAACTCGATTTATGACCATCATGTTTTTTCATAAAACCATGCTCATACGACTTCTCATGTCCTAATACATTGGAAATGGCCAGTATTTTGAAATTCTCAGATGTTTCATGAAAAACTGATCGAAAAGCGACATTGCATGTGACTTGGCGCAAAGTTTACGACCGTCACATTTTTTTGCGAAACCATGCTTGCATGACTTCCCATGGGCTAATATGTTGGGAATGGCCAGTATTTTGAATTTCCAAGACAGCGCATGAAAAATTGATCGAAACTCGACTTTGTGTATGACTTTACGCAAATTTATAATTGTTGCTTTTTCTTGCGAAACTAAGCTCGTACAATTTCCTAAGGGCAAAACCGATCGAAACTCAACTTTGCACGTGACTTTGCACAAAGTTTATGACCATCATATTTTTTCATGAAACTGAGCTCGTACAACTTCCCATGGGCTAATACGTTGGGAATGACCAGTATTTTGAATTTCCACGACAGTGCATGAAAAACTAATAGAAACTCGACTTTGTGCGTGACTTTTCGCAAAGTTTACGATCGTCGTATTTTTTTGCGAAACCATGCTCACATTACTTCCCATGGGCTAATACATTGGGAATGGCCAGTATTCTGAATTTCCGAGATGGTGCACGAAAAATCGATCGAAACTTGACTTTGTACACAGTTTATGACCGTCACGTTTTTTCGCGAAACTGTGCCTGTATGACTTTCCATGGCCTAATACGTTGGGAATGGCCAGCATTTTGAATTTCCATGATAGTGCATGAAAAATCGATCGAAACTCGACTTTACGTGCGACTTTACATAAAGTTTATAACCATCATGTTTTTTCGTGAAACCCTGCTCGTATGGCTTCCCAGGGCCTAATACGTTGGGAATGGCCGGTATTTTGAATTTTCGATACCGTGCATGAAAAATCGATTAAAAGTCGATTCGCACGCTACTTTGTGCAATGTTTATGACCGTCGCATTTTTTGGCAAAACCATTCTCGTACGACTTCCCATGGGTTATAACATTAGGAATGGCCAGTATTTTTCGTTTCCGAGATAGTGCGCGAAAAACCTATCGAAACTCGACTTCACGTGCGACATTGCACAAAGTTTATAATTGTCATGTTTTTCTGTGAAACCGTGCTCGTATGACTTCCTTAGGCTAGTACAATGGGAATGGCCAATATTTTGAATTTCCGATATGGAGCAGGAAAAACCAATCAAAACTTGACTTTGCACAAAGTTTATGACCATCATATTTTTTCGTAAACCCATGCTCGTATGACTTCCCATGGTCTAATACATTGGGAATGGCTAGTATTTTGAAATTCTGAGACAGTTTATGAAAAATTGATTAAAACGTGACTTTGCATGCGACTTTGTACAAAGTTTATGACCGACACATTTTTTTACGAAACCATGCTCGCATGATTTATTATAACCAACACTTTTTCTCGTGAAACTAAGATCGTCTGACATCCAAAGAGCTAATATGTTGGGAATGGCTAGAATTTTGAATTTCTGAGATTATAGATGAAAAACCGATTGAAACTCGACTTTGCGCAAAGTTTATGACCATCGTATTTTTTTGTGAAACAGTGCTTGTACGACTTCCCATGGCCTAATACGTTGGAAATGACTAGTATTTTCGATTTTCAAGACGATGCACGAAAAACCGATCGAAACTCGAGTTTGCGCGTGACTTTGTAGAAAGATTATGACCATCGAAACTAACCGTTGGGAATGGCTAGAATTTTTAATTTTCGAGACGATAGACGAAAAATCGATTGAAATCTGACAGTGTGCAAAGTTTATGATCGTCACATTTTTTCGTGAAACCATGCTCATACGACTTCCCATGGCCCAATACGTTGGGAATGACTAGTATTTTGAATTTATGAGACGATGCATGAAAAACCGATCGAAACTCGACTTTGCACGCGACTTTATGCAAAGTTTATGACTGTCACATTTTTTCGTAAAAACAAGCTCGTATGACTTCTCATGGGCTAATACGTCGGGAATGGCCAGTTGGAATTTCCGAGACGGAGCAGGAAAAACCAATCGAAACACGACTTTGCGTAAAGTTTATGAACGTCATGTTTTTTCGTGAAACCATGCTCGTATGGCTTCCAATTGCCTAATACATTGGGAATGGCTAGTATTTTGAATTTCTGAGATGGTTAATGAAAAATCAATCGAAACTCGACTTTGTGCGCGACTCTATGCAAAGCTTACGACCATCACGTTTTTTTGTGAAACCATACTCGCACGACTTCCCATGGGCTAATACGTTGGGAATGGCCACTATTTTAAATTTCTGAGACAGTGCACGAAAAACCGATTGAAACTTGACTTTGTGCAAAGTTTATGACCGTCACATTCTTTTGTGAAACAGTGCTCGTATAACTTCCCATGGGCTAATACATTGGAAATAGCCAGTATTTTGAATTTCTGATATGGAGCAAAAAAAACCAATCGAAACTCGACTTTACACAATGTTTATGACCATCATGTTTTTTCGTGAAACTGTGCTCGTACGACTTTCGATGGCCTAATACGTTGGGAATGGCCAGTATTTTAAAATTCTGAGATGGTTCATGAAAAACTGATCGAAATGTGACTTTGCACGTGACTTTGCGTAAAGTTTATGACCGACACATTTTTTTGTGAAACCATACTCACATGACTTCCCATGGGCTAATACGTTGAGAATGGCCAGTATTTTGAATTTCCAAGACGACGCACGAAAAACCGATCGAAACTTGACTTTGTGCGCGACTTTGCGCAAAGTTTGTAACAGTTGCATTTTCTCGCGAAACTAAGCTTGTACGATTTTCTAAGGGCAAATACGTTGGGAATGGGTAGAATTTTGAATTTTCGCGACGATAGATGAAAAACTTATTGAAACTCGACTTTGCACAAAGATTATGACCATCGTATTTTTTCACGAAAACTTGCTCATACGACTTACCATGGCCTAAGACATTGGGAATTGTCAGTATTTTGAATTTCTAGAATGGTGCACGAAAAACCGATCGAAACTCGACTTTGCACGCGACTTTGCGGAAAGTTTATGACCGTCGTATTTTTTCGTGAAACCATGCTCGAATGACTTCCCATAGTCTAATACATTGTGAATGGCTAGTATTTTGAATTTCCTAGATGGTGCACGAAAAATTGATCGAAACTTGACTTTGCACAAAGTTTATGACCATCACATTTTTTTCATGAAACTGTACTCATACGACTTCCCATGGGTTAATATGTTGGAATGGCTAGTATTTTGAATTCTCGAGACGGAGTACGAAAAATTGATCGAAACATGACTTTGCGTAAAGTTTATGACCGTCACGTTTTTTCGTGAAACCATGCTCGTACGACTTCCCATGAGTTAATATGTTGGGAATGGCCAGTATTTTGAATTTTTGAGACGGAGCATGAAAAACTAGTTGAAACTCGACATTGCGCAAAGTTATGACCATCGCATTTTTTTATGAAACTGTACTCGTACGACTTCCCATGGCCTAATATGTCAGGAATGGCAAGTATTTTGAAATTTCGAGACGGTGCATGAAAAGACGATCGAAACTCGACTTTGCGCATGACTTTGCATAAAGTTTATGATCGTCGTGTTTTTTCCTAAAATCGAGCTCGTACGACCTCCCATGGGCTAATAGATTGGGAATGATCAGTATTTTAAATTTTGAGACGGTGCACGAAAAACCGATCGAAACTCAACTTTGCATGCGACTTTGTGCAATGTTTACGACCGTCACATTTTTTTGTGGAATTGTGCTCGTACGACTTCCCATGGGCTAATACATTGGGAATGGATAGAATTTTGAATTTCTGAGATGATAGACAGAAAACCGATTGAAACTCGACTTTGTGTAATGTTTATGATCATCACATTTTTTGCAAAACAGTGCTCGTACGACTTCCCATGGCCTAATATGTTCGGAATGGCCAGTATTTTGAATTTCCACGACAGTGCACAAAAAATTAATCGAGACACGACTTTACGTATGACATTGCGCAAAGTTTATAACCATCATGTTTTTTCACGAAACTATGCTCGTACGCCTTCCCATGGCCTAATACATTGGGAATGACTAGTATTTTGAATTTCCATGATAGTGCATGAAAAATCGATCGAAACTCGACTTTGTGCAAAGTTTACAACCGTCGCATTTTTTTGCGAAACCATGCTCGCATGACTTCCCATGGGCTAATACATTGGGAATGGCCAGTATTTTGAATTTCTGAGACGGCGCACAAAAAATCGATCGAAACTCGACCTTGTGCCTGACTTTGTGGAAAGCTTATAACTGTTATGTTTTCTTATGAAACTAAGCTCGTACGATTACCTAAGGGCAAATATGTTGGGAATGGCTAGAATTTTGAATATCCGAGACGATAGACAAAAAACCGATTGAAACTCGCATTTACACAAAGATTATGACCGCCACATTTTTTTGTGAAAACTTGCTCGTACGACTTACCATGGCCTAAGACATTGGGAATGGCCAGTATTTTGAATTTCCAGAATGGTGCACAAAAAACTGATCGAAACTTGACTTTGTGTGCAACTTTACGCAAAGTTTATGACCGTCGCGTTTTTTCGCGAAACCATGCTCGAACGACTTCCCATGGGCTAATACATTGTGAATGGCCAGTATTTTGAATTTCCTAGATGGTGCATGAAAAATCGATCGAAACTCGACATTGCACAAAGTTTATGACGATTACGTTTTTTCGTGAAACAGTGGTCATACGACTTCCCATAGGCTCATACGTTGGGAATGACCAATATTTTGAACTTTTGAGACGAAGTAAGAAAAACTGATCGAAACTTGACTTTGTGCAAAGTTTATGACCGTCATGTTTTTTTGTGAAACCATGCTCATACGACTTCTCATGGGGGAATATGTTGGGAATGGCCAGTATTTTGAATTTTCTAGATGGAGCATCAAAAATTGATTGAAACTCGACTTTGTACAAACTTTATGACCATCGCATTTTTTCTTGAAACCATACTCGTATGGCTTCTCAAGGCCTAATACGTTAGGAATGGCCAGTATTTTGAATTTTCGAGACAGTGCATGAAAAATTGATCGGAACTCGACTTTGAGTGCGACTTTGCACAAAGTTTATGACTATCGCATTTTTTCCTAAAACCAAGCTCGTACGACCTCCCATAGGCTAATACATTGGGAATGGCCAGTATTTTAAATTTTTAAGATGGTGCATGAAAAAATGATCGAAACTCAACTTTTCGCGTGACTTTGCGCAAAGTTTACGACCGTTGTATTTTTTTGTTAAACCATGCTCGTACGACTTCCTATGGGCTAATACATTGGGAATGGTAGAATTTTGAATTTCTGAGACGATAGACAAAAAATTGATTAAAACTTGACTTTGCGCAATCTTTATGACCATCGTATTTTTTCGCAAAATCGTGCTCGTACGACTTCCCATGGCCGAATACATTGGGAATGGGTAGTATTTTGAATTTCTGAGACGGTGCACGAAAAACTGATCGAAACTTGACTTTGCACAAAGTTTATGACCATCTCATTTTTTCCAAAACTGTGCTCGTACGACTTCCCATAGGCTAATACATTGTGAATGGCCAGAATTTTGAATTTCGTAGACGGTGCATGAAAATTCGATGGAAACTCGACTTTGCACAAAGTTAATCGACCATTACATTTTTTCGTGAAATCGTGCTTGTACAACTTCCCATGGGATAATACATTGGGAATGTCTAGTATTTTGAATTTTTGAGATGGAGCATGAACAACTGATCGAAACTCGACTTTATGTAAAGTTTATAACCATCGTATTTTTTTCATGAAATCGTACTCGTGTGACTTCCCATGGCCTAATACGTTAGGAATGGCCAATATTTTGAATTTTCGAGACGGTACATGAAAAACCGAACAAAACTCTACTTTACGTGCGACTTTATGCAAAGTTTACGACCATCGTATTTTTTTGCGAAACCATTCTTGCGCAACTTCCAATGAGCTAATACGTTAGGAATGGCCAGTATTTAGAATTTTCTAAACGGAGCATGAAAAACTGATCGAAACTCGAATTTGCACAAAATTTAAGACCATCACGTTTTTCGCGAAACCATGCTCGTACAACTTCCCATTGCCTAATACGTTGGGAATGGCAAGTATTTTGAATTTTCGAGTCGGAGCATAAAATACTGAACAAAACTTGACTTTGTGCAAAATTTATGACATCGCATTTTTTCGCGAAACCGTGCTCGTACGACTTCCAATAGCCTAATACATTGGGAATGGCCAGTATTTTGAATTTTCGAGATGGTGCATGAAAAATTGATCGAAACTCAACTTTGCGCGCGACATTGCACAAAGTTTATGACCATCATGTTTTTTTACGAAACCGAGCTCGTACGACTTCCCATGGGCTAATACATCGGGAATGGCCAGTATTTTGAATTTTCGAGACGGAGCAGGAAAAACCAATCGAAACTCAACTTTACGTAAAGTTTATGACCGTCACGTTTTTTCTCGAAACCGTGCTCATATGACGTCCCATGGCCAAATACGTCGAGAATGACCAGTATTTTGAATTTTCGAGACGGTGCACAAAAAAGCGATTTAAACTCGACTTTACGCTCGACTTTGCATAAAGTTTATAACCATCTCATTTTTTCATGAAACTAAGCTCCTACGACTTTCTAAGGGCTAATACGTTGGGAATAGCTAGACTTTTGAATTTCCGAGACGATACATAAAAAACCGATTGAAACTCGACTTTGCGCAAAGTTTATGAACATCACATTTTTTCGTGAAACCTTGCTCGTATGACTTCTCATGGCCTAATACATTGGGAATGGCCAATATTTAGAATTTCTGAGATGGAGCATAAAAAACTGATCGAAACTCGACTTTACACGTGACATTACACAAAGATTATGACCGTCACATTTTTTCGTGAAATCGAGCTCATACGACATCCCATGTGCTAATACGTCCGGAATGGCCAGTATTTTGAATTTTCAAGACGGAGCAGGAAAAACCAATCGAAACTCGACTTTGCATAAAGTTTATGACCGTCATGTTTTTTCGTGAAACTATGCTCGTATGACTTCCCACGGCCAAATACATCAAGAATGGCCAGTATTTTGAATTTTCGAGACGGTGCATGAAAAACTGATCGAAACTCGACTTTACGCGCGACTTCATGCAAAGTTTATAACCATCAAGTTTTCTCACGGAACTATGATCGTATGACTTCCTAAGGGCTTATATGTTGGGAATGGCTAGAATTTTAAATTTCTGAGACGATAGATAAAAAATCGATTGAAACTCGACTTTGCGCAATGTTTATGACCATCACGTTTTTTCGCAAAACCGTGCTCGTACAACTTCCCATGGCCTAATACGTTCGGAATGGATAGTATTTAGAATTTTTGAGATAGGGCACGTAAAATGAAGCAAAAGTTAACATTGTATGTGACTTTACACAAAGTTTATGACCGTCATGTTTTTTCGTGAAACCATGCTCGTACGACTTCCCATGGGCTAATACATTATGAATGGCTAGTATTTTGAATTTCCTAGATGGTGCATGAAAAATTGATCGAAACCTGACTTTACACAAAGTTTATGATCGTCATGTTTTCTTGCGAAACTGTGCTCGTACGACTTCCCATGGGCTAATACGTTGGGAATGGCCTGTATTTTGAATTTTTTAGACGGAGCACCAAAAACTGATCGAAACTCGACTTTGCGCAAAGTTTATGTCCATCGCGGTTTTTCATGAAATCATACTCGTATGACTTCCCATGGCCTAATACGTTGGGAATGGCCAGTATTTTGAATTTCCGAGACAGTGCATGAAAAATCGATTGAAACTCGACTTTGCGCATGATTTTGTGCAAAGTTTATGACCATCACATTTTTTCCCGAAACCGAGCTCATATGACCTCCAATGGGCTGATATGTTGGGAATGACCAGTATTTTGAATTTCCGAGATGGTGGACGAAAAACCGATTGAAACTCAACTTTGCACGTGACTTTGTGCAAAATTTATGACAGTCGCATTTTTTTGTGAAACCGTGCTCGTACGATTGCCCATGGGCCAATACATTGGGAAAGGCCAAATTTTGAATTTTCGATACAGGGCAGGAAAAACTAATCGAAACTTGACTTTGCGCAAAGTTTATTTCCATTGTGTTTTTTTTCACGAAACCGTGCTCGTATGACTTCCCATGGGCTAATAGGTTAGGAAAGGCCAGAATTTTGATTTTCCGAGACAATGCATGAAAAACTGATCGACACTCGACTTTGCACGTGACTTTATACAAAGTTTACGACCGTCATATTTGTTTGCAATACCGAGCTCGTACGACTTCCCATGGGCTAATACGTTGGGAATGGCCAGTATTTTGAATTTTCGAGACGAAGCAGGAAAAACCAACCGAAACTTTATATTGCGTAAAGTTTATGACCATTGCATTTTTTCGTGAAACCATGCTCATATGACTTTCCGTAGCCTAATACGTTAGGAATGACCAGTATTTTAAATTTCTGAGACGATGCACTAAAAACCAATCGAAACTCAACATTGCGCGCGACTATGCGCAAAGTTTATAACTATCGCGTTTTCTCATGAAACTAAGCTCGTACGACTTCCTAAGGCCTAATCCGTGGGGAATTGCTAGAATTTTGAATTTTTGAGATGATAGACGAAAATCGATTGAAACTCGACTTTGCACCAGGTTTATGACCTTTGCATTTTTTCATAAAATTGTGCTCGTACGACTTCCCATGGTTTAATACATTGGGAATGGCTAGTATTTTTAATTTCTGAGACAGTGCATGAAAACCGATTGAAACTTGACATTGCACATGACTTTACGCAAAGTTTATAACCATCACGTTTTGTCGTGAAACGAAGCTCATATGACATCCAAAGGGCTAATACGTTAGGAATGGCTAGAATTGTGAATTTTTGAGATGATAGATGAAAAACCGATTGAAACTCGACTTTGTGCAAAGTTTATGACCATCACATTTTTTTGTGAAACCGTGCTTGTACGACTTCCCATGGCCAAATATGTTGGGAATGACCAGTATTTTGAATTTCCGAGCTGGTGCACGAAAAACCGATCGAAACTCGACTTTATGCGTGACTTTGCGCAAAGTTTATAACCGTCATATTTTTTTACAAAACCGAGCTCGTACGACTTCCCATGGGCTAATACGTTGGGAATGATTAGTATTTTGAATTTTCGAGACAGTACATGAAAACCCAATTGAAACTCGACTTTGCACATGACTTTGCACAAAGTTTATAACCGTCATATTTTCTCACGAAACTAAGCTCGTACGACATCCAAAGGGCTAATACGTTGGGAATGGCTAGAATTTTAAATTTTCGAGATTAAAGTTGAAAAATCGATTGAAACTTGACTTCGTGTAAAGTTTATGACCGTCGTGTTTTTTTGCAAAACCGTGCTCGTACGACTTCCCATGGCCTAATACGTTGGGAATGGCTAGTATTTTGTATTTCCGAGATGGTGCATGAAAAACTGATCGAAACTCAACTTTACGCGTGACTTTGTATAAAGTTTATGACCGTCACATTTTTTCACAAAATGAAGCTCGTATGACTTCCCACGGGCTAATACGTTGTGAATGGCTAATATTTTGAATTTCTGAGATGGAGCACGAAAAACCGATCGAAACACGACTTTGTGCTCGATTTTGTATAAAGTTTATGACTGTCACATTTTTTTGTTAAAACCATGCTTGTACGACTTCCGATGGGCTAATACATTGGAAATGGCCTGTATTTTGAATTTTCGAGACGGAGCATGAAAAACTGAATGAAACTCGACTTTGTGTAAAATTTATGACTGTCACATTTTTTTATGAAACCATGCTCGTACGACTTCCAATGGCCTAATACGTTGGGAATGGCCAATATTTTGAATTTTCGAGACGGTGGATGAAAAACTAATCAAAAATCGACTTTGCACGCGACTTTACACAAAGTTCATGATCGTCACGTTTTTCCACGAAATCGAGCTCGTATGACTTCCCATGGGCTAATACATCGGGAATGGCTTGTATTTTGAATTTCTAAGATGGAGCAGGAAAAACCAATCGAAACTCGACTTTACGCAAAGTTTATGACCGTCGCTTTTTTCATGAAACTATGCTTGTATGATGTCCCATGGCCAAATACATCGGGAATGGTCAGTATTTTAAATTTTCAAGACGTTGCACATAAAATCGATTAAAACTCGACTTTACGCGTAACTTTGTGCAAAGTTTATAACTTTCACATTTTCTCAGGAAACTAAGCTCGTACAACTTCCTAAGGGCTAATACATTGGGAATGGCTAGAATTTTCAATTTCCGAGACGATAGATGAAAAATCGATTGAAACTCGACTTTGCGCAAAGTTTATGACCATCACGTTTTTTTGCGAAACTGTGCTCACATGACTTCCCATGGCCTAATACATTGGGCATGGCCAGTATTTAGAATTCTTAGACGGAGCTTAAAAAACCAATCAAAAGTCGACTTTGCACAAAGTTTATGACTATCATGTTTTCTCGCGAAACCGTGCTCGTACAACTTCCCATGGGCTAATATACATTGTGAATGGCTAGTATTTTGAATTTTCTAAATGGTGCATCAAAAATCGATCGGAACTCGACTTTGCATAAAGTTTTTGACTATCATTTTTTTTGCGAAACCGTGCTCGTATGACTTCCCATGGGATAATACGTTAGTAATGGCTAGTATTTTGAATTTTTGAGACGGAGCACCAAAAACTGATCGAAACTCCACTTTGTGTAAAGTTTATGACCATCACGTTTTTTCACAAAATCATACTCGTACGCATCCCATGGCCTAATACGTTGGGAATGGCCAGTATTTTGAATTTCTGAGACAGTGCATGAAAAACTCGACTTTGTGCATGACTTTACGTAAAGTTTATGACCGTCGCATTTTTTCTCGAAACCGAGCTCGTACGACCTCCCATGGGACAATACGTTGCGAATGGCTAGCATTTTGAATTTTTGAGATGGTGCATGAAAAATTGATCAAAACTCGACTTTGCGCGTGACTTTGTACAAAGTTTACGACCGTCACATTTTTTTATGAAACCGTGCTCTTGTACGACTGCCCATGGGCTAATACGTTAAGAATGACTAGTATTTTGAGTTTCCAATACAAAACAGGAACAACCAATCGAAACACAACTTTGCGCAAAGTTTATGACTGTCACGTTTTTTTCACGAAACTGTGCTCGTATGACAGCCCATGGCCAAATACGTCGGGAATGGCCAGTATTTTGAATTTTCGAGACGGTGCATAAAAAATCGATCGAAACTCGACTTTACGCGTGACTTTGTGTAAAGTTTATAACCATAACATTTTCTCATGAAACTAAGCTCGTACGACTTCTTAAGGGCTAATACGTTGGGAATGGCTAGAATTTCGAATTTTCGAGACGATAGATGAAAAACCGATTGAAACTCGACTTTGCACAAAGTTTCTTGCGTTTTTTCACGAAACCATGCTCATATGACTTCCCATGGCCTAATACGTTGGGAATGACCAGTATTTAGAATTTTCAAGATGGAGCATGAAAAATCGATCAAAAGTCGACATTGCGTGCGACCTTGCATAAAGTTTATGACCGTTGCGTTTTTTCGCGAAACCGTGCTCGTACGACTTCCCATGGTCTAATACCTTGTGAATGGCTAGTATTTTCTATTTCCTAGACGGTGCATGAAAAATCGATCGGAACTCGACTTTGCACAAAGTTTTTGACCATCAGGTTTTTTCGCGAAACCGTGCTCATATGACTTCCCATGGGCTAATACGTTGGTAATGGCCAGTATTTTAAATTTTTGAGATAGAGCTCCAAAAATTGATCGAAACTTGACTTTGCGTAAAGTTTATGACCATCGTATTTTTTCACAAAATCGTACTCGTACGACTTCCCATGGCCTAATACGTTGGGAATGACCAGTATTTTGAATTTTTGAGATAGTGCATTAAAAACCGACCGAAACTCGATGTTGCACGTGACTTTGCGCAAACTTTATGACCATCACATTTTTTCTCGAAACCGAGCTCGTACGACCTCCCATGGACTAAAACGTTGGGAATGGCCAGTATTTTGAATTTCCGAGATGGTGTACGGAAAAATGATCGAAACTCAACTTTGCGCGTGACTTTCTGCAAAGTTTACGACTATCATATTTTTTTGTGAAATCGTGCTTGTACGACTGCCCATGGACGAATATGTTGGGAATGGCTAGTATTTTGAATTTCCGATACAGAGCAGGAAAAACCAATCGAAACTCAACTTTGAAGAAAGTATATGACCGTCGCGTTTTTTCACGAAATCGTGCTTGTATGAGTTCCCATGGGCTAATACGTTGGGAATGTCTTGTATTTTAAATTTTCGAGATAGTGCATGAAAAACTAATCGACACTCAACTTTGAGTGCGACTTTGCGCAAACTTTACGACCGTCACATTTTTTTGCAAAAGTAAGCTCGTAGGACTTCCTATGGGCTAATATGTTAGGAATGGCCAATATTTTGAATTTCTGAGATGGAGCAAGAAAAACCAATCGAAACTCGACTTTGCGCAAAGTTTCTGACCATCATGTTTTTTCGTGAAACTATGCTCGTACGACTTCCCATGGGCTAATACGTTGGGAATGGCTAGTATTTTGAATTTTTGAGATGGAGCACAAAAAACTGATCGAAACTCAACTTTGTGCAAAGTTTATGACCATCGTGTTTTTTCACGAAATCATACTCGTGTTTTTTCACCAAAAACTTGACTTTGCGCGTGACTTTGTGCATAGTTAACGACCATCGTGTTTTTTCCTAAAACCCAGCTCATATGACCTCCCATGGGCTCATACGTTGGCAATGGCTAGTATTTTGAATTTCTGAGATGGTGCACGAAAAACAGATTGAAACTCGACTTTGCACGTGACTTTGTGCAAAATTTATGACCATGGCATTTTTTTGTGAAACCGTGCTCGTACAACTACCCATGGGCTAATACGTTGGGAATGGCTAGTATTTTGAATTTTTGACACAGAGCAGGTAAAACCAATCGAAACTCAACTTAGCGTAAAGTTTATGACCATCACATTTCTTCACGAAACTGTGCTCATATGACTTCCCATGGGCTAATAGGTTAGGAAAGGCCAGAATTTTGAATTTCTGAGATAGTGCATGAAAAACTGATCGACACTCGACTTTGCACGTGACTTTGCGTAAAATTTATGACCATCATATTTTTTTGCAAAACCGAGCTCGTATGACTTCCCATGGGCTAATACGTTAGGAATGGCCAGTATTTTGAATTTTTGAGATGGAGCAGGAAAAACCAATCGAAACTTGACTTTGCACAAAGTTTATGACCATCATGTTTTTTCGCAAAACCATGCTCGGATGACTTCCCATGGCCTAATGCGTTGTGAATGGAGTATTTTGAATTTCTGAGATGGTGCATGAAAAACCGATCGAAACTTGACATTTCTTGCGACTATGCACAAAGTTTATAATCGTCGCGTTTTCTCGTAAAACTAAACTCATACGACTTCCTAAGGGCTAATCCGTTGGGAATGGATAGAATTTTGAATTTTCGAGATGATAGACGGAAACCGATTGAAACTCGACTTTTCGTCAAGTATGTGACAATCACGTTTTTTCGTAAAATTGTGCTCATACGACTTCCCATGGCCTAATGCATTGGGAATGACCAATATTTTGAATTTTTGAGATAGTGCATGAAAAGCTTGTCGAAACTCGACTTTGTGCGTGACTTTGCTCAAAGTTTATAACCATCGCGTTTTCTCGTGAAACTAAGCTCGTACAACATCTAAAGGGCTAATATGTTGGGAATAGCTAGAATTTTGAATTTTCGAGATGATAGACGAAAAACCAATTGTAACTCGACTTTTGTGTAAAGTTTATGACCATCGTATTTTTTCGTGAAACCATGCTCATGCAATATCCCATGGCATAATACGGTGGGAATGGCTGGTATTTTGAATTTCCGAGATGGTACATGAAAAATCGATCGAAACTTAACTTTACGCCTGACTTTGCGTAAAGTTTCTGACCATCGCATTTTTTCATGAAAGTAAGCTCATATGACTTCCCATGGGCTAATACGTTGGGAATGGCCATTATCTTGAATTTCTGAGATGGAGCATGAAAAATCGATCGAAACTCGACTTTGTGCTGGATTTTGCATAAAGTTTATGACCGACCCATTTTTTCGTGAATCCATGCTCGTAAAGTTTTCGGTGGGCTAATACATTATGAATTGTCGAGACAGAGCATGAAAAACTGAACGAAACTCGACTTTACGAAAAATTTATGACCGTCATGTTTTTTCACAAAACCATGCTCGTACGACTTCCAATGGCCTAATACATTGGGAATGGCCAATATTTTGAACTTCCGAGATGGTGCATGAAAAATTGATCGAAACTCGACTTTGCGCGCGACTTTGCACAACGTTTATTACCATCACATTTTTTTGTGAAATCGAGCTCGTACGACTTCCCATGGGCTAATACGTCGGGAATGGCCAGTATTTTAAATTTCTGAGATGGAGTAAGAAAGACCAATCGAAACACAACTATGTGCAAAGTTTATGACCGTCGCATTTTTTCGCGAAACTATGCTCGTACGACTTCCCATGGCCAAATACGTCGGGAATGGCCAATATTTTGAATTTTTGAGACGGTGCATAAAAAACCGATCTAAACTTGACTTTACGCTCAACTTTGCTCAAAGTTTATAATTGTCATGTTTTTCATGAAACGAAGCTCGTACGACTTCCTAAGGGCTAATAAGTTGGGAATGGCTAGAATTTTGAATTTCTGAGACGATAGATGAAAAACCGATTGAAACTCGACTTTGCGCAAAGTTTATGAACATCACATTTTTTCGTAAAATTGTGCTCATACGACTTCTCATGGCCTAATTCATTGGGAATGGCCAGTATTTAGAATTTCTGAGATGGAGCATGAAAAATCGATCAAAAGTTGATATTGCACGCGACTTTGCACAAAGTTTATGACCGTCATGTTTTTTCGTGAAACTGTGCTTGTATGACTTCCCATGGGGTAACATATTATGAATGGCTAGTATATTAAATTTCCTAGACGGTACACAAAAAATCGATCGAAACTTAACTTTGCATAAAGTTTATGACCATCACATTTCTTTACGAAACCGTGCTTGTACAACTTCCCATAGGCTAATACGTTGGGAATGGCTAGTATTTTGAATTTTTGAGACGGAGCACCAAAAATTAATCGAAACTCGACTTTACGTAAAGTTTATAACCATCACATTTTTTCATGAAATCGTACTCGTACGTCTTCCCATGGCCTAATGCGTTGGGAATTGCCAGTATTTTGAATTTATGAAACAGTGCATGAAAAATCGATCGAACTCGATCTTGCGCATGACTTTGTGCAAGGTTTATGACCGTCTCGTATTTTCCTAGAACCAAGCTCATATGACCTCCCATGGGCTAATATGTTGGGAATGGCTAGTATTTTGAATTTCCAAGACGGTGCATGAAAAACTGATCAAAACTTGACCTTGCGCGTGACTTTATGCACAGTTTATGACCATCACATTTTTTGTGAAATCATGCTCGTATGACTGCCCATAGGCTAATACGTTGGGAAAGGCCAGTATTTTGAATTTCTGATACGGAGTAGGAAAAACCAATCGAAACTCGACTTTACACAAAGTTTATGACCATCGTGTTTTTTCATGAAACCGTGTTCATATGACTTCTCATGGGCTAATACGTTGGAAATGGCCAGTATTTTGAATTTTTGAGATAGTGCATGAAAAACTGATCGACACTCGACTTTGCGCGTGACTTTGTGCAAAGTTTATGACCGTCACATTTTTTTGCAAAATCGAGCTCATACGATTTTCCATGGGCTAATACGTTGGGAATGGCTAGTATTTTGAATTTCCGAGATAGAGCAGGAAAAACCAATCAAAACTAAACTTTGCGTAAAGTTTATGACCGTCACGTTATTTCGAGAAACTATACTCATATGACTTCCCGTGGCCTAATACGTTGGGAATGGCCAGTATTTTGCATTTCCGAGATAGTGTATGAAAAATCGATCAAAACTTGATATTGCGCGACTGTACACAAAATTTATAACCATCATGTTTTCTCACGAAACAACGCTCGTCGAACTTCCTAAGGGCTAATCCGTTGGGAATGGCTCGAATTTTGAATTTCCGGGACGATAGATGAAAATCGATTGGAACTCTACTTTGCGCTAAGTTTATGACCATCGCGTTTTATTATAAAACCTTGCTCGTATTACTTCCCATGGCCTAATACATTGGTAATGGCCAGTATTTTGAATTTCTGAGACGGTGCATGAAAAACTGAACAAAACTCGACTTTGCGCGTGACTTTGCACAAAGTTTATGACTATTGTATTTTTTCGTGAAACCGAGTTCATACGACTTCCCATGGGCTAATACGTTGGGAATGGCCAGTTTGAATTTACGAGATGAAGCAGGAAAAACCAATCGAAACTCGACTTTGTATAAAGTTTATGACCATCGTGTTTTTTCACAAAACCATGCTCGTATGACTTCCCATGGCCTAATATGTTGGGAATGGCCAGTATTTTGAATTTCCAAGTCGGTGCATGAAAAACCGATCAAAACTCGACTTTGCACAAAGTTTATGACCATCACATTTTTCGTGAAATCGTGCTCGCACGACTTCCCATGGGCTAATACATTGTGAATGGCCAGTATTTTGAATTTCCTAGATGGTACATGAAAATTCGATCGAAACTCGACTTGTGACAAAGTTTATGACCGTCACATTCTTTCGTGAAATTGTGCTCATACAAATTCCCATGGGCTAATACGTTGGGAATGACCAGTATTTTGAATTTTCGAGACAGAGCATGAAAAACTGAACGAAACTGGACTTTGCGCAAAGTTTATGACCCTCACATTTTTTCACGAAACCGTTCTCGTATGACTTCCCATGGTCTAATACGTTGGGAATGGCCAGTATTTTAAATTTCCATAACGGTGCACGAAAAATCGATCGAAACTCGACTTTGAGCGTGATATTGTGCAAAGTTTATGACCATTGTGTTTTTTCCCAAAATCGAGCTCGTATGACCTCCCATGGGCTAATACGTTGTGAATGACCAGTACTTTGAATTTTCGAGATGGTGAAAAACCATCGAAACTCAACTTTGCACACTTCTTTGCCCAAAGTTTACGACCGTTGCATTTTTCTGTGAAACCGTGCTAGTACGACTTCCCATGGGCTAAAACATTGGGAATGACCAGTATTTTGAATTTTCGATATTGAGCAGGAAAAACTAATCAAAACTCGACTTTGCGTAGTATTTATGACCATCACATTTTTTCATGAAACCGTGCTCGTATGACTTCCCATGGCCTCATACGGTGGGAATGGCCAGAATTTTGAATTTTCGAGACGGTGCATGAAAAATTGATCGAAACCCGACTTTATGCACGACTTTACGCAAAATTTATAACCGTCGCATTTTCTCACGAAACTAAGCTCGTACGACATCCAGAGGGCTAATACGTTGGGAATGGCTAGAATTTTGAATTTCTGAGACAATAGATGAAAAACCGATTGAAACTCGACTTTATGCAAAGTTTATAACCATTGCTTTTTTTTATGAAACCGTGCTCGTACGACTTCCCATGGCTTGATACATTGGGAATGACTACTATTTTGAATTTTCGAGAAGGTGCACGAAAAATCGACCGAAACTCGACTTTGCATGCGACTTTACGTAAAGTTTATGACCATCATGTTTTTCACGAAACCATGCACGTATGACTTCCTATGGGCTAATACATTGGGAATGGCCAGTATTTTGAATTTCTGAGATGGTGCAAGAAAAACCAATCGAAACTCGACTTTGTTAAAAGTTTAGACCGTCTATTTTTTCATGAAACCAAGCCCGTACAACTTCCCATGGGCAAATAGATTGGGAATGGCTAGTATTTTAAATTTTTGAGATGGAGCACAAAAAACTGATTGAGACTCGACTTTGTGTGCGACTTTGCATAAAGTTTATGACCATTGCGTTTTTTCACGAAACCGTACTCATACGACTTCCCATAGCCAAATACATTGGGAATGGCCAGCATTTTAAAATTTTGAAATGATTATGACCATTGTAGTTTTTCGTGAAACCATGCTCATATGACTTCCCATGGGTTAATATGTTGGAAACAACTAGTATTTTGATTTTCGAGACGGTGCATGAAAAATCGATCGAAACTCGACTTTGCATGCGACTATGCGTAAAGTTTACGACCATCATGTTTTTTCGCGAAACCATGCACGTATGACTTCCCATGGGCTAATACATTGGGAATGGCAAGTATTTTGAATTTCTGAGATGGTGCAAGAAAAACCAATCGAAACTCGACTTTGTTAAAAGTTTACGATCGTCGCATTTTTTCGCGAAATCGTGCTCGTAAGACTTCCCATGTGCTAATACATTGGTAATGGCTAGTATTTTGAATTTCTGAGATGGTGCACGAAAAATTGATCGAAACTCAACTTTATGCATGACTTTACGCAAAGTTTATAACCATCAAGTTTTCTCGTGAAACTATGCTCGTACGAATTCCTAAGGGTTAATACGTTGGGAATGGCTAGAATTTTGAATTTGCGAGACAATAGATGAAAAACCGATTGAAACTTGACTTTGCTTAAAGTTTATGAACGTCGTGTTTTTTCATAAAATTGTGCTCGTACGACTTCTCATGGCCTAGTACGTTGGGAATGGCTACTATTTTAATTTTTCGAGACGGTGCATGAAAAATCGATCGAAACTAGACTTTGCACGTGTCTTTCCACAAAGTTTATGATCGTCATGTTTTTTTATGAAACCAAGCTCGTGCGACTTCCCATGGGCTAATACGTTCGGACTGGCCAGTATTTTAAATTTTTGAGATGATGCATGAAAAACCGATCAAAACTCGACTTTGTGCCTGACTTTGTGCAAAGTTTATGACCATCATGTTTTTTCGCGAAACCATGCTTGTACGTTTTCCAATGGGCTAATACGTTGGTTATGGCTAGTATTTTGAATTTTCTAGACGGTGCATGAAAAATCGATCGAAACTCAACATTGCGCACGACTTTGCGTAAAGTTTATAACCATCGTGTTTTTTCATCAAACTATGCTCGTACGACTTCTTATGGTCCAATACATTGGGAATGGCTAGTATTTTAAAATTCTCGAGACGACAAAAGAAAATTTGATTAAAACCTGACTTTGAGCAAAGTTTGTCACTGCCATGTTTTTTCGTGAAACTATGTTCGTACTACTTCCCATGGGCTAATACATTGGGAATGGCCAGTATTTTGAGTTTCTGAGATGGTGCATGAAGAACCGATCGAAACTCGACTTTGTGCCAGTTTTGCGCAAAGTTGATGACCGTCGTATTTTTTCGTGGAACCATGCTCGTATGACTTCCAATTACCTAATACATTAGGAATGGCCAGTATATTGAATTTCCGAGATGGTGCACGAAAAACCAATTCAAACTCGACTTTGCGCGTGACTTTGTGCAAATTTTATGACCATCGTGTTTTTTTACGAAATCGAGCTCGTACGACTTCCCATGGGCTAATACGTTGTGAAAGGCCAATATTTTGAATTTCCGAGATAGTGCATGAAAAATTGATCGAAAGTTGATTTTGCATGCTACTTTGCACAAAGTTTATAACCATCACGTTTTCTCGTGAAACTATGCTCCTATGATTTCCTAAGGGCTAATGCATTGGAAATGGTTAGAATTTTGAATTTCCGAGACGATAAATGAAAAATCGATTAAAACTCGACTTTGCGTAAAGTTTATGACCATCACATTTTTTCATAAAATCACGTTCATACGATTTCACATGGGCTAATACGTTGGGAATGGCCTGTATTTTAAATTTCCGAGAAGGGGCGCAAAAAAGAGATCAAAACTCGACTTTACACAACGTTTATGACTGTTGCATTTTTTTCAATACCATGCTCGTATGAATTCCCATAGGCTAATACATTGGGAATGGTTAGTATTTTGAATTTCCGAGATGGAGCACGAAAAACCAATCGAAACTCTACTTTAGGCAAAGTTTATTACCATCATGTTTTTTCGTAAAACTGTGCTCGTAAGACTTCCCATGGCCTAGTACATTGGGAATGGCTAGTATTGTGAATTTCCAAGATGATGCACGAAAAATCGATCAAAACTCGACTTTGCGCGTGACTTTGCATAAAGTTTATAACCGTCACATTTTTTCGCGACACCGTGTTCGTATGACTTCCTAAGAGCAAATACATTGGGAATGGCCAATATTTTGAATTTTCGAGACGGTGCACAAAAAATTGATTAAAACTCGAATTTGTGCAAAGTTTATGACTGTCACGTTATTTCATAGAACCATGCTCGTACAAATTTTCGTGGCCTAATATGTTGGGAATGACCAGTATTTTGAATTTTTGAGACAGTGCATGAAAAACCGATCAGAACTCGACATTGCACGTAACTTTGCGCAAATTTTATGAATGTCACGTTTTTTAGCGAAACCGAGCTCATGCAACTTCCTATGGGCTAATACGTTCAGAATGGCTAGTATTTTGAATTTCCGAGATGGAGCAGGAAAAACCAATCGAATCTCGACTTTGCACCAAGTTTATGACCGTCATGTTTTTTCACGAATCCATGCTCGTATGACTTTACATAGGCTAATACGTTGTGAATGGCCAGTATTTTAAATTTTCGAGACGGTGCACGAAAAATCGATCGAAACTCGACTTTGTGCGCGACTTTGCACAAAGTTTATAACCATCGTGTTTTTTTGTGTAACTAAGCTCGTACGACTTCCTAAGGGCAAATACATTTGGAATGGCTTGAATTTTGAATTTCTGAGACGATAGACGAAAAAAAAATTGAAACTCGACTTTGTGCAAAGTTTGACCATCGAGTTTTTTCGTAAAATCGTGCTCGTATGACTTCCCATAGCCTAATATATTGGGAATGGCCAGTATTTTGAATTTCCGATCGAGTGCATGAAAAACTGATCGAAACTCGACTATGCGCGCGACTTTGCGTAAAGTTTATGACCATCACGTTTTTTCACGAAACCGAGCTCGTACGACTTCCCATGGGCTAATACGTTGGGAATGACTTTTATTTTGAATTTCCGAGGTGGTGCATGAAAAACTGATCAAAACTCAACTTTTCACGCGACTTTACCCAAAGTTTATAACCATCATGTTTTCTCGTGAAACTATGCTCGTACGACTTCCTAAGGGCTGATACATTGGGAATGGCTAGAATTTTGAATTTTCGAGAGGATAGACGAAAAACCGATTGAAACTCGAGTTTGCGCAAAGTTTATGGCCGTCACATTTTTCGTGAAATCGTGTTTGTATGACTTCACATGGGCTAATACATTGGGAATGGCCAGTATTTTGAACTTTCGAGACAATGCACAAAAAACTAATCGAAACTCAACTTTGCGCAAAGTTTATGACTGTCGTGTTTTTTAGTGAAACCGTGCTCGTATGACTTCCCATGGGCTACATTTGGAATGGGCAATATTTTGAATTTCTGAGCTGATGCATGAAAAATCAATCAAAATTTGACTTTATGAGCTACTTTGCGCAAGTTTATAACCATCGCGTTTTCTCCCGAAACTATGCTCGTAGAACATCCTAGGGGCTAATACGTTGGGAATGGATAGATTTTTGAATTTCCAAGACGATAGATAAAAAACTGATTGAAACTCGACTTTGCATAAAGTTTATGACCGGTGCGGTTTTTCACGAAATCGAGCTCGTACAACGTCCCATGGGCTAATACATTAGGAATAGGCAGTATTTTGAATTTCCGAGACGATGCACGAAAAATCAATCGAAATTCATCTTTGCAAGCTACTTTGCGTAAAGTTTATAACCATCATGTTTTCTCCCTAAACAATGCTTGTACGACTTCCTAAGGGCTAGTACGTTGGGAATGGGTAGAATTTTGAATTTTCGAGGCAATCGACAAAAAATCGATTGGAACTCGACTTTGCACAAAGTTTATGATCGTCGCATTTTTTCACGAAACTGAGCTCGTACATCGTCCTATGGGCTAATACGTTAGGAATGGCCACCAATATTTTAAATTTTCAAGACTGTGCATGAAAACCGATCGAAACTACACTTTACGCATGACTTTTCGCAAAGTTTGTAACCATCATATTTTCTCGTTAAACTATGCTCGTATGACTTCCTAGGGGCTAATACATTAGGAATGGCTAGAATTTTGAATTTCTGAGACGATACACGAAAAACCGATTAAAACTCGACATTACGTAAAGTTTATGATCGTCATGTTTTTTTGTGAAACCATGTTCGTACAACTTCACATGGGCTAAAACATTGGTAAAGGCCAGTATTTTGAATTTCTTAGATGATGCATGAAAAACTGATCGAAACTTGACTTTGCGCACGACTTTGCTCAAACATGGGATGCTTCTGTAGTAGAAGTCTCTAATATCATAGGAAATGATAAAAGTCCTAACCTGTCTTTCTCCTATTCGTGTCATTGCCACAAAGAGTCAAGGTGCTTGTTCATCTTCTCCACCACCATCACTGTTGGCACTGGAGGGGATTTGCCTTGAGTATCAGTGCTTGGAATATTAGTAGCAACCCCATGCTAAGGCTCTAGATGTGGTCGGCAGACCTGTGTAATTTTTTGTGAAGGCTACTGGCAAGCACCATTTGCATGACCAAAAGATAGACAACCCTTGCATTGTTGTGGCTTCCAAGAATATAAAACTTTCACCTTTTGAATGCTTCCATCAAGATCATGGTAAAAATCTTTATTAGGTAGATCCTCATCGGAATAAACCATTACATAGGCTCTGGCAAAAGCCAATCTCGTTTGCGAAGCTATTGCCTTATCAATATACAATGGCTATCCCAGAGTGCTGCAAAGCAATAAAACAACCACCCTAGAGATGTAGCGGAAGTTCATGGAAAGAAACCCATATTGGGATGGATTGTAGATTGTCTAACTCCAATTGCACATCAGGTGCCCAACGTCATAAGATCATTAGATGACCACGGATAGTCCAAAAAAAGGACATGTTGTAAATCTTCTTCAGAGTAGAGCTTGCACACAAAGAATCTGTTCTCCAACATATGAAGATCAAATGTTGATATTCCCTATCGAGTCTTGATGAATGAGGATAATGGAAAAAAGATATTTTGAGTCCAACCACGTAGCCAACAATCGCCATAGACCATGTCTCAATCAGTTTGTCAGAATCACCAGTCTCATACATAACAATCTTCTGATCAGCCTGTACTTCTCGAGCAAAAGTATCTAATCGAAGGTCCAGACTACCAATTGGAGCCTTGAAAAGGCTACTCTAAGTTCGAGGATCTCAGGAAATGGGAGCAAAAGGTCGTGATCTAGAGTGTGAGTGACCTTTGGCCTAGTTCATCAAGAATCCCGTCGAGAAGAAACCAGTAGAGGAACATCTAGCTATGAAACTGGCCTAAGCCGCTGGGGAGGAGCATCCCTCTCCCGCTGTGAACCCTCCCACAGTGAAGAAACCAGTAGCTGATGGAGAGAAGCATCCCCCTACCGCTGTGAATGCTCCCGCTATGAAGAAATCATGCTCATACAACTTCTCATGGCCTAATACATTGGGACTGGCTAGTATTTATAATTTTTGAGATGGAGCACGAAAAACCGATCAAAAGTCAACATTACACGCGACTTTGCACAAAGTTTATGACCATCATGTTCTTTCGCAAAACCATGCTCGTAAGACTTCCCATCGGGTAATATATTATGAATGGCTAGTATTTTGAATTTCCTAGACGGTGCACAAAAAATCGATCGAAACTTGATTTTGCATGGAGTTTATGACCGTCACATTTTTTCACGAAACCATGCTCGTACGACTTCCCATGGGCCAATACGTTAGGAATGACCAATATTTTGAATTTTTGAGACAGAGCACCAAAAACTAATCGAAACTTGACTTTACGCAAAGTTTATAACCATCATATTTTTTCATGAAATCGTACTCATACGATTCCCATGGCCTAATGCATTGGGAATGGTCAGTATTTTGAATTTCCAAAACAGTGCATGAAAACCGATTGAACTCGACTTTGCACGTGATTTTGCGCAAAGTTTATGACCGTCTCGTATTTTCCCAAAACCAAGCTCATATGACCTCCCATGGGCTAATGCATTGGGAATGGCTAGTATTTTGAATTTCCAAGATGGTGCACGAAAAACTGATCGAAACTCGACTTTGCGCGTGACTTTATGCATAGTTTACGATCATCACATTTTTTTGTAAAACCGTGCTCATACGACTGCCCTTGGGCTAATACATTAGGAAAGGCCAGTATTTTGAATTTTCGATACGGAGTAGGAAAAATCAATCGAAACTCGACTTTGTATAAAGTTTATGACCGTCGAGTTTTTTCATGAAACTATGTTCGTATGACTTCCCATAGGCTAATACATTGGGAATGGCCAGTATTTTGAATTTCTAAGACAGTGCACGAAAAATTGATCGACACTCGACTTTGTGCGTGACTTTGTGCAAAGCTTACGACCGTCACATTTTTTTGCAAAATCGAGCTAGTACGACTTCCCATGGGCTAATACGTTGGGAATGGCCAGTATTTTGAATTTTCGAGATGGTGCATGAAAAACTGAACGAAACTTGACTTTGCGCGCGACTTTGCACAAAGTTTATGACTATCATATTTTTTCGTGAAACCGAGTTCATACGATTTCCCATGGGCTAATAGATTGGGAATGGCCAACTTTAATTTCCGAGATGGAGCATGAAAAACCAATCAAAACTTGACTTTATATAAAGTTTATGACCATCATATTTTTTTGTGAAACCATGCTCGTATGACTTCCGATGGCCTAATACGTTAGGAATGGCTAGTATTTTGAATTTCCAAGTCGGTGCATGAAAAATCGTTCGAAACTCGACTTTGCGTAAAGTTTATGACCATCATATTTTTTTGCAAAATCATGCTCGAACGACTTCCCATGGGCAAATACGTTGTGAATAGCCAGTATTTTGAATTTCCTAGATGCTGCATGAAAAATCGATCGAAACTCAACTTTTGACAAAGTTTATTACCATCACATTTTTTCGTGAAATTGTGCTCATACAAATTCCCATGGGCTAATACGTTGGGAATGGCCAGTATTTTAAAATTTTGAGACAGAGCACGAAAAACTGAATGAAACTCGACTGTGTGCAAAGTTTATGACCATCACGTTTTTTCATGAAATTATACTTGTACGATTTCCCATGGTCTAATACGTTGGGAATAGCTAGTATTTTAAATTTCCATAATGGTGCATAAAAAATCGATCGAAAATCGACTTTGAGCGTGACTTTGTGCAAAGTTTATGACCAACGTATTTTTTCCCAAAACCGAGCTTGTACGACCTCCCATGGGCTAATACGTTGTGAATGACCAGTATTTTGAATTTCTAAGAAGGTGGATGAAAAACCAATCGAAACTCAACTTTGCGCGCTTCTTTGCATAAAGTTTACGACCATTGTATTTTTTTGTGAAACTATGCTCGTACAACTTCCCATGGGCTAAAACATTGGGAATGGCTAGTATTTTGAATTTTCGATATTGAGCAAGAAAAAGCAATCGAAACTCGACTTTGTGTAGTGTTTATGACCATCGCATTTTTTCGCGAAACCGTACTCATATGACTTCCCATGGCCTAATACGGTGGGAATGGCCAGTATTTTGAATTTCTAAGATGGTGCATGAAAAACTGATTGAAACCCGACTTTGTGCGTGACTTTACACAAAATTTATAACCGTCACATTTTCTTACAAAACTAAGCTCGTACGACATCCAGAGGGCTAATACATTGGGAATGGCTAGAATTTTGAATTTCTGAGACGATAGATGAAAAACCGATTGAAACTCGACTTTATGCAAAGTTTATAACCATTTCATTTTTTTGTGAAACCGTGCTTGTACGACTTTCCATAGCCTAATACATTGGGAATGGCTACTATTTTGAATTTCCGAGATGGTGCATGGAAAACCGACCGAAACTCGACTTTGCGCACGACCTTGCGCAAAGTTTATGACCGTCTATTTTTTCGCGAAACCGAGCTCGTACAACTTCCCATAGGCTAATAGATTGGGAATGGCCAGTATTTGGAATTTTCGAGATGGAGCAAGAAAAATTGATTGAGACTCGACTTTGTGTGCGACTTTGCACAAAGTTTATGACCATTACATTTTTTCACGAAATCGTACTCGTACGACTTCCCATCGCCTAATACGTTGGGAATGGCCAGTATTTTGAATTTCCGAGATGGTGCACGAAAAACTGCTCATACGACTTTGAACAAAGTTTATGACCGTAGCATTTTTTCGTGAAACAGTGCTCATACGACTTCCCATGGGTTAATATGTTGGGTATGGCTAGTATTTTAAATTTCCGAGATGATGCACGAAAAACTGATCGAAACTCGACTTTCCATGAGACTTTGTGTAAAGTTTATGACCATCATATTTTTCGTAAAACCATGCACGTATGACTTCCCATGGGCTAATACATTAGGAATGGCCAGTATTTTGAATTTCTGAGATGGTGCAGGAAAAATCAATCGAAACTCGACTTTGTTAAAAGTTTATGATCATCACATTTTTTCACAAAATCATGCTCGTAAGACTTCCCATGGGCTAATACGTTAGGAATGCCCAGTATTTTGAATTTCTGAGACAGTGCACGAAAAACCGAGCGAAACTTGATTTTCGCACGACTTTGCGCAAAATTTGTAACCATCATGTTTTCTCATGAAACTATGCTTGTATGAATTCCTAAGGGCTAATACGTTGGGAATGGCTAGAATTTTGAATTTGTGAGACAACAGATGAAAAATCGATTGAAACTTGACTTTGCGTAAAGTTTATGAACGTCGCGTTTTTTCACAAAATCATGCTTGTACGACTTCTCATGGCCTAATACGTTGGGAATGACCACTATTTTGAATTTTCGAGATGGTGCATGAAAAATCGATCGAAACTAGACTTTGCACGTGTCTTTGCGCAAAGTTTATGACCGTCATGTTTTTTATGAAACCAAGCTCGTACGACTTCCCATGGGCTAATACATTCGGAATGGCCAGTATTTCAAATTTTCGAGACGGTGCACGAAAAACTGATCGAAACTTGACTTTGCACAACGTTTATGACTATCGCATTTTGTTTCGAAACCGTGCTCCTACGACTTCTCATGTGCTAATACATTGGGAATGGCTAGTAGTTTGAATTTCCAAGACGGTGCATGAAAAACCGATCAAAACTCGACTTTGTGCGCGACTTTATGCAAAGTTTATGACCGTCGTGTTTTTTCGTGAAACCATGCTCGTACATTTTCCAATGTGCTAATACGTTGGTTATAACTAGTATTTTGAATTTTCTAGATGGTTAATGAAAAATCGATAGAAACTCAACTTTGCGCACGACTCAAATGAATCTTCTTTATCTTACAATGAATTACTTGATGGTTTTTATGATTTGTATGATAAATTTAAATTAGTTGATAAAAATTATAAATTGTTAAAAAAAGATCATGCTTCTCTCTCTAGTAAATTTAAAAAATTAAAAAATGAGCATGACAATTATATGTTAACATCTTACACTAAATATGAAGAATTAGAGTCATTTAAAAAGAAAAATATATTATTACAATAAACATTCAAAATTTTTACAATATGTAACAAATCAGTAAACATGATACTTGGCAATAAGAGTCATGTACGTAAAAATGAAGGAATTAGCTTTGTGAGTAACACTCAACAAAAGCCAACTACTTTTGTTAAAGGACCCACACTACATGTCCCACCTAAAAGTAAATACAATTTTTGTGGTAGATGTGGATATTATGCTTATAAATGTTCACTTTAAAAATATAGCTCATACAAATTAATTTGGATTCTTAAAAGAATCTTAAACAACTCAATGGCAATAGTCAAGATAGGTTGATCTATTCATGAAGGACCTAAAGTTAAATAGGTACTTAAAGTAAATCTCCTTTCTTGTAGATATGTTTACAATCAAAAACTAGGAGCAATAGATTGTACTATAATAGTGGATGTTCAAGGCACATGACCAGAGATCCAACATATTTCTCTAAGGTCACTAGCCAAGGCGAATGATATGTCTGTTGGGAAACCTCAGCGGGTGCATCATATGTGCAGCAAAAATCAAAATAAAACATGGTTTCCACGAAGATCAAATTGTCATGCAAAAGATTGGGGACATCAGAAAAACCATAAAAACTGAAAAACCAAGATATGTGAGAAATTGATTTTACCTAGGGAGATCGTATATCCCTGTCTTCTAAATCTGGATAGAGAAGATGAAGGAGGTTAAGCGTCCTCCTCTCTAGCGATATCCACAAGATGGATCTCTATAGTGAAACTCCTCGAATCTGATCTCGTAACTCTTATGCAGAGGGAGGGAGGAGAATAGGAGGTGGTGGCTAAAGTTATAGCCTATCAACCATGAGTCTCCCCTCCTATTTATAGAGAGCCACCAAAAAACCCTAGGGTTCCTTCCTTAGTGGGTATTGGATCTCCATCTAATTACCCACTAACTTTGCATTATTGGATCTCTATCCAATAATCTCCTTAGGCCTCTAATTGAGCCTTAATCAAGGAGCCTATCAGCATAGGGTCTCATCTAAGGAGAATAGGGGCTAATTGGATCTCCATCCAATCCTCTATTCGCTAAAGCATCCACTATATGTGTGTGACCCTCTAGGCTCGATACAGAGCTGGCCATGAGTCACTCCCATCAGAACTCCTTCTGATATAGTGAATTATTATCCCCATAATAATTCACTTTACTCATCGACTATGGACGTACTAAGCCATTATGCCATAGTCCTTAGATAGTACAGGGGGATCGAATCCATCGGACCTGTCTGTCCATAGTTACCATGTATTTATAATCCCTCATCCAACTAATATCTCAGAGATCATATATTGGACATGGTACTGTCTGGTCATATACGAAATCTATCAAAGTCTCGATCTAATTAAATTATCTTGGAAAACTCTTTCTCTCTAAATCCAAATGACGCTGGCTAGGGATTTGTCTGAGCAAGCACATATAGGATATTCCTTTCATAATACCAAGAGTGGATGATCCTCTATTGATACTCAATTGCCTTTGTAAGGTTGGCTACCAATCCCGATAACTAGTTGTACCAGATCTGAAACTTTTTAAACTTACAAGTTCGGTGTCAAAGAAAGGAGTACTCATATAAGACATCCTTGGTATCTCAAGTCTAAGGACTAGATACACAACTAGAACTATGAAATCATTGTCTAACATTAGGTATTATTAACCATATAGCATTCCATAAGCGGATCAATCAGTGAACTCATTCTCCAATGAACACCTGTACTATATCCTTAATGTCTTTATATAAGTGGCTATGGAACCAACCGTCTCCATCATATAGACAGGTATATAGTACATCGATCTGTCCGGTTATCTTGATGTCCCTCTTGAATAACCTATGATTGGGATTATCTAGGATCTGTGTTTAAAGGTGAACCGATCTCATTATCATAATCTCATCATGATCCGATTCCAATTACATAGAACCAAAGGCATCATAGTATATATATTACAGATAATATAATGTGAGAATATACCAATATAATCATAAGCAAAAAGATCACACAACATGTCACATGTGCTATTACTTATGTGATTGGCTTGCAGGGCACTTGTAACCAACAATCTCCCAGTTGACCAAAAGCCAATCACCTATATGTCTGATGCCCTTCAGACCCCTGTGACGCTAAAATATAATTTGAGCTAGCGGCTTCGTTAGTGGATCTACAATGTTATCTTCGGATGAAACTCTTTCCATTGCTATATCTTTTCGGGTCATCATTGCTCTAATCAGATGGAACCTCCTCAAAACAATTCTGATGAGACCTGGGTTCCCTTGTTAGAGTTATCACCCTACCACTGTCACAATATATGGGAGTCAGCTCCACGCTGCTTGGTGTGACTCCCAAATCCTTGATGAACTTCTTCATCCACAACCCTTCCTTTACTGCTTATGCTACAGTAATGTATTCCACCTCTGTGGTCGAGTCAGTAGTAGTATCTTGCTTAGAACTCTTTCAGCTTATTGCTCTTCTATTTAGGGTGAAAACATACCTTGAATTTGACTTGTTATCATCAATATCAAACTAAAAACTTGAGTCCATGTAGCCCTCAACCTGGAGGCTACCTCCTCTAGATACCAGTAAAAGATCCTTAGTCCTTCTCAAGTACTTAAGGATACACTTTTCTGTCTTCCAATGTTCTAAACCTGGATATGCCTGATATCTGCTCGTGACACTCAGAGCATGTGCTATATCAGGCATGGTACATAGCATCGCATATATGATAAACCCTATCGCTGAGGCATAAGGTATCTTATCCATGTTTGCCCTTTATTCAGGAGTCTTTGGGGACATACTCCTAGAAAGTGATATTCCATGTCTCATCGATATGAGACCTCTCTTGGAATTTTCTATGCTAAACCTTTTGACAATGGAGTCTATATACCTAGACTAGGATAAGTCAAGCATCCTCTTCGATCTATCTATATAGATCCGGATCCCCAAAATATAGGATGCTTCCCTTAAGCCTTTCATGGAGAAGTTTTTGGATAGCCAAGTTTTATTATGGAGAGCATTCCTACATCATTCCCAATGATTAGGATGTCATCCACATATAGCACCAAGAAAGTGATAGCGCTCCCACTTACCTTCCTGTACACAAGGCTCATCTTCGTGCTAGTTAAAAGTGCTCTACAAGCCAATCACATGAGCAATGACATGAGTGACATGCTGGGTGATCGTTTTACTTATGATTAATATTGGTATATTCTAACATTATATTATCTGTACCATATATTTTTTCAGGAAACCGTGCTCGTACGACTTCCCATGGCCTAATACGTTGGGAATGGCTAGTATTTTGAATTTATGAGATGGTGCATGAAAAACCGATCGAAAGTCGACTTTGCAGGCGACTTTGAGCAAAGTTTATGACCGTCACATTTTTTCAAGAAACCGAGCTCATACGACTTCCCATGGGCTAATATGTTGGGAATTGCTAGTATTTTGAATTTCCGAGACGAAAGGAAAAACCAATTGAAACTTGACTTTGTGCACAGTTTATGACCATTGTATTTTTTCGTCAAACCATGCTCGTATGACTTCCCATGGCCTAATTCATTGGGAATACCCAGTATTTTGAATTTCCAAGATGGTCCATGAAAAATTGATCGAAACTCGACTTTGCACAAAGTTTATGACGATCATATTTTTTCATGAAACCGTACTCCTATGACTTCCCATGGCCTAATACATTGGAATGGCCAGTATTTTGAATTTCCGAGACGGTGCACGAAAAACTGATCGAAACTCGACTTTGCTCGTGACTTTACACAAATTTATAATCATTATATTTTTTCGTGAAACTAAGCTTGTACGACTTCCTAAGGGCAAATACGTTGGGAATAGCTTAAATTTTGAATTTCTGAGAGGAAAGTCGAAAAATCAATTGAAAATTGACTTTGCGTAAAGTTTATGACCATCACGTTTTTCCATGAAACCAAGCTCGTATGACTTCCCATTGGCTAATAGGTTGGGAATGGCCAATATTTTGAATTTCTGAGACGGAGCACGAAAAACTGATCGAAACTAGACTTTACGCGTGATTTTATGCAAAGTTTCTAACCATCACATTTTTTCATGAATCCAAGCTCGTATAGCTTCCCATGGTCTAATATGTTGGGAATGACCAGTATTTTCAATTTCTGAGATGGAGCACAAAAAATCGATCAAAACTCGACTGCACGCTCGACTTTGCACAAAGTTTATGACTGTCACATTTTTTTGTAAAACCATGCTCGTACGACTTGTGATGGGCTAATACATTGGGAATGGCTAGTATTTTGAATTTTTGAGATGGAGCATGAAAAACTAAACGAAACTCGACTTTAAGTGCGACTTTGGGTAAAGTTTATGACCATCACATTTTTTCATGAAACCAAGCTCGTATGACTTCCCATGAGCTAATACGTTAGGATTGGCCAGTATTTCAAATTTTCGAGATGGAGCACGAAAAACTGATCGAAACTTGACATTGTGTAAAGTTTATGACTATCGGGTTTTTTCATAAAACCATACTCATATGACTTCCCACGGCCTAATACGTTAGGAATGGCTAGTATTTTGAATTTCCAAGACGGTGTACGAAAAACCGATCGAAACTCTACTTTGCGCATGACTTTGCGCAAAGTTTATAACCGTTGTGTTTTTTTTCCAAAACTGAGCTCATACGACCTCCCATGGGCTAATACATTGGAGATGGCTAGTATTTTGAATTTTCGAGATGGTGAACGATAAACCGATCGAAACTCGATTTTGCCGTGACTTTATGCAATGTTAACGATCGTCGTATTTTTTTACGAAATCATGCTCGTACAACTTCCCAGGGCTAATACGTTGGGATTGGCTAGTATTTTGAATTCCCGATACGGAGCAGGAAAAACTAATTAAAACTCAACTTTACACAAAGTTTATGACCGTCACGTTTTTTCGTGAAACAGTGCTTGTATGACTTCCCATGGTCTAATACGTTGGGAATGGCCAGCATTTTGAATTTTCGAGACAATGCACGAAAAGCCGATCGAAACTCAGCTTTGCACGTGACTTTCTAGAAAATCAATGGTGCATGACTAGTATTTTGAATTTCCTAGATGGTGCATGAAAAATCGATTGAAACTTAACTTTGCACAAAGTTTATAACCGTCACGTTTTTTTGTAAAACCGTGCTCGTACGACTTCCCATGGGCTAATAAGTTGGGAATGGCCAGTATTTTTAATTTTTTAGATGGAGCACCAAAAATTGATTGGAACTCGAATTTATGCAAAGTTTAAAACCATCGTATTTTTTCATAAAATCATACTAGTATGACTTCTCATGGCCTAATACGTTGGGAATGGCCAGTATTTTGAATTTCCGTGACAATGCATTAAAAACCGATCGAAACTCGACTTTACGCGCGACTTTGTGCAAAGTTTATGACCGTCTCATTTTTTTTAAAAACCGAGCTAGTATGACCTCCCATGGGCTAATACATTTGGAATGACCAGTATTTTGAATTTCTATGATGGTGCACGAAAATCCGATCGAAACTTGACTTTGCGCGTGACTTTGTGCAAAGTTTACGACCATCGTATTTTTTTGTGACACCATGCTTGTACGACTGCCCTTGGGCTAATACGTTGGGAATGGCCAGTATTTTGAATTTCCAATATAGAGTAGGAAAAGCCAATCGAAACTTGACTTTGCGTAAAGTTTATGACCATCATATTTTTTCACGAAACCATGCTCGTATGACATCCCATGGCCTAATACGTTGGGAATAGCCAGTATTTTGAATTTTTGAGACTGTGCATGAAAAATTGATCGACACTCGAATTTGCGTGCGACTTTGCATTAAGTTTACGATTGTCACATTTTTTTGCAAAACCGATCTTGTACGACTTCCCATGGGGTAATACATTGGGAATGACCAGTATTTTGAATTTTCGAGACAGAGCAGGAAAAATCAATCGAAACTCGACTTTACGTTGACGTTTTTTCGCGAAACCATGCTCGTATGGCTTCCCATGGCCAAATACGTTGGGAATGGCTAGTACGTTGGGAATGGCCTAAAACTTTGTGCGCGACTATGCCCAAAGTTTATAACTATCACGTTTTCTTACGGAACTAAGCTCATACAACTTCAAGGGCTAATCCATTAGGAATGGCTAGAATTTTGAATTTTTGAGACAATACATGAAAACTGATTGAAACTCGACTTTGCGCCAAGTTTATGACTGTCGTATTTTTTCGCAAAACCATGCTCGAATGACTTCCCATGGCCTAATACGTTGGGAATGGCCAGTATTTTGAATTTCCGAGACGGTGCATGAAAAACCGAACAAAACTCAACTTTGCGCGCTACATTGTGCAAAGTTTATGACTATCATATTTTTCATGAAACTGAGCTCATACGACTTCCCATGGGCTAATACGTTGGGAATGGCCAGATTAAATTTCAGAGACGGAGTAGGAAAAACCAAGCGAAACTCAACATTGCACAAAGTTTATGACCATCTCATTTTTTTGTGAAACTGTGCTCGTACGACTTCCCATGGCCTAATAAATTGGGAATCGCCAATATTTTGAATTTCAAAGATGGTGCACGAAAAACCAATCAAAATTTAACTTTGCACGCGACTATGGGCCAAATTTATGACCGTTGTGTTTTTTCACTAAATCATGCTCGAACGACTTTCCATGGGCTAATACATTGTGAATGGCAGCATTTTGAATTTCCTAGATGATGCACGAAAAATTGATCAAAATTTGACTTTGCACAAAGTTTACGACCATCACGTTTTTTTATGAAATTGTGCTCATACGACTTCCCATGGGCTAATACGTTGGGATTGGTCAGTATTTTGAATTTTTGAGAAGGAGCACAAAAAATTGATTGAAACTCGACTTTGCACAAAGTTTATGACGATCGTATTTTTTCATGAAATCATACTCCTATGACTTCCCATGGCCTAATACGTTGGAATGGCTAGTATTTTGAATTTCGGAGACGGTGCACGAAAAACTGATCGAAACTCAACTTTGTGCGTGACTTTGCGCAATGTTAATGACCGTTATATTTTTTCTCGAAACCGAGCTCGTACACCCTTCCATGGGCTAATACATTGTAAATGACGAGTATTTTGAATTTTCGAGATGGTGTGCGAAAAACAGATTGAAACCCGACTTTGTGCAAAATTTATAACCGTTGCATGAAATTAAGCTCGTACAACATCTAGGGGGCTAATACATTGGGAATGGGTAGAATTTTGAATTTTCGAGATGATAGATGAAAAACCGATTGAAACTCGACTTTACGTAAAGTTTATGACTGTGGCATTTTTTTCGTAAAATCTTGCTCATACGACTTCCCATGGCCTAATACGTTGGGAATGGCCAATATTTTGAATATCCGAGATGGTGCATGAAAAATCGATTGAAACTTGACTTTACGCACGACTTTGCACAAAGTTTATGATCGTCACATTTTTTCGCGAAACTGAGCTCGTACAACTTCCCATGGGCTAATACATTGGGAATGGCCAGTATTTGGAATTTCTGAGACGAAGCACAAAAAATTGATCGAAACTCACCTTTGTGCATGACTTTGCACAAAGTTTATGACTATTACGTTTTTTGATGAAACCATACTTGTACGACTTCCCAAGGCCTAATACGTTGGGAATGGCCAGTATTTTGAATTTCTGAGATGGTACATGAAAAATTGATCGAAACTCGACTTTATGCAAGGTTTATGACCCTCGCGTCTTTTCATAAAACCGTGCTCATATGACTTCCCATGGGCTAATATATTGGGAACAACTACTATTTTGAATTTCCGAGACGGTGCATGAAAAACCAATCAAAACTCGACTTTGCACGCGACTTTGTGTAAAGTTTATGACCTTCATGTTTTTTCGTGAAACCATGCACGTATGACTTCTCATGGGCTAATACATTAGGAATAGCAGTATTTCGAATTTCCGAGATGGTCTAGGAAAAACCAATTGAAACTCGACTTTGTTAAAAGTTTATGACTTCCTATAAGCTAATATGTTGGGAATGGCTAGTATTTTGAATTTCCGAGACGGTGCACGAAAAACTGATTGAAACTCGACTTTGCGCACGACTTTACGCAAAGTTTATAACCATCATGTTTTCTCGTGAAACTATGCTCGTACGAATTCCTAAGGGCTAATACGTTGGGAATAGCTAGAATTTTGAATTTACGAGACGATAGATGAAAAACCGATTGAAACTCGACTTTGTGCAAAGTTTATGAATGTCACATTTCTGCACAAAATCATGCTCGTATGACTTCCCATGGCCTAACACGTTGGGAATGGCCACTATTTTGAATTTTCGAGATGGTGCATGAAAAATCGATCGAAACTAGACTTTGCACAAAGTTTATGACCGTCATGTTTTTTTCATAAAATCAAGCTCGTACGACTTCCCATGAGCTAATATGTTCAGAATGGCCAGTATTTCAAATATTTGAGATCATGCACGAAAAATCGATCGAAACTCGACTTTACACAACATTTATAACCATCGAATTTTATTCTGAAACCATGCTTATATGACTTCTCATAGGCTAATGCATTTGGAATGGCTAGTATTTTGAATTTCCGAGACGATGCACGAAAAACCAATCGAAACTCGACTTTGTGCACGACTTTGCGCAAAGTTTATGACCGTCACGTTTTTTCACTAAATCGTGCTCGTACATTTTCCAATGGGTTAATATGTTGGAAATGGCTAGTATTCTGAATTTTCGAGATGGTGCACGAAAGATCGATCGAAATTCAACTTTACGTGCGACTTTACGTAAAGTTTATAACCATCACATTGTTTCATGAAACTATGCTTGTACGACTTATTAAGGTCTAATACGTTAGGAATGGCCAGTATATTTGAAATTTCCAAGACGATAGAAGAAAAATCGATTAAAACCTGACTTTGCGCAAAGTTTATGACCGCCATTTTTTTTCGTAAAATCGTACGACTTCCCATGGCCTAATACATTGGGAATGCCCAATATTTTGAATTTCTAAGATGGTGTACAAAAAATCGATCGAAACTCGACTTTACGCCCGTTTTGTGCAAAGTTTATGACCGTCACGTTTTTTCTAGAACCGTGCTCATACGACTTCCCATTGCCTAATACATTGGGAATGGCCAGTATATTGAATTTACGAGATGGTGCATGAAAAATCGATCGAAACATGACTTTGCACGTGACTTTGTGCAAATTTTATGACCGTCGTATTTTTTTACAAAATTGAGCTCATATGACTTCCCTTAGGCTAATACATTGTGAAAGGCCAGTATTTTGAATTTCCAAGACAGTGCATGAAAAACTGATCGAAAGTTAATTTTGCGCGCTACTTTGAGCAAAGTTTATAACCGTCACGTGTTCTCGCGAAACTATGCTCGTACGAGTTCCTATGGGCGAATATATTGGGAATGCTAGAATTTGGAATTTCCAAGATGATAGACGAAAAACCGATTGAAACTCGACTTTGCGTAAAGTTTATGACCATCACGTTTATTGATGAAATCGCGTTCGTACGATTTTACATAGGCTAATACGTTGGGAATGGCCTGTATTTTAAATTTCCAAGAAGGGGCACGAAAACCAATAGAAACTCGACTTTGCACAAAGTTTATGACTGTTGCGTGTTTTTGTGAAACCATGCTCATACGACTTCCCATGGGCTAATATTTTGGGAATGGTCAGTATTTTGAACTTCGGAGACGGAGCACGAAAAACCAATCGAAACTCTACTTTGGGCAAAGTTTATAACCATCACGTTTTTTCACGAAATCATGTTCGTATGACTTCCCATAAGCTAATACGTTGGGAATGGCTAGTATTTTGAATTTTTGAGACGGTGCATGAAAAATCAATCAAAACTCGACTTTGCGCAAATTTTATGACCGTTGCATTTTTCCGCAAAACCGAGCTCGTACAACTTCCCATGGGCTAATACATTCGGAATGGCCAGTATTTTGAATTTTTGAGATGGAGCAGGCAAAACCAACCACAACTCGACTTTATGCAAAGTTTATGACCATCGCATTTTTTCACGAAACCATGCTCGTAAGACTTCTGATAGCCTAGTACATTGGAAATGTCTAGTATTGTGAAATTCTGAGATGGTGCACGAAAAATCGATCGAAACTCGACTGTGCGTGCGACTTTGCATAAAGTTTAGAACCATCACATTTTTTCGCGAAACCGTGTTCGTATGACTTCCTAAGGGTAAATATGTTGGGAACAGCCAATATTTTGAATTTCCGAGATGGTGCACAAAAAATCGATCAAAACTCGAATTTGCGCAAAGTTTATGATCGTCACGTTGTTTCGCCGAACCATGCTTATACGACTTCCCATGGTCTAATACATTGAGAATGGCTAGTATTTTGAATTTTTGAGACGGTGCATGAAAAACAGATCAAAACTTGACTTTGCATGCGACTTTGTGCAAATTTTATGACTGTCGCATTTTTTCGTGAAACTGAGCTTGTACAACTTCCTATGGGCTAATACATTCGGAATGGCTAGTAGTTTGAATTTCCGAGATGGAGCAAGAAAAACCAATCGAATCTCGACTTTGCGCCAAGTTTATGACAATCACGTTTTTTCGTGAAACCATGCTCGTATGGCTTCCCATGGGCTAATACATTGTGAATGGCTAGTATTTTAAATTTTTGAGACGGTGCATAAAAAATCGATCGAAACTCGAGTTTCTGTGCGACTTTGCACAAAGTTTATAACCATCACATTTTTCCACAAAACTAATCTCGTACGACTTCCTAAAGGCAAATATGTTTGAAATGGCTTCAATTTTGAATTTCTGAGACAATAGATGAAAAATCGATTGAAATTTGACTTTACGCAAAGTTTGACTATCATGTTTTTCATAAAATCATGCTCGTACTACTTCCCATGGCCTAATATGTTGGGAATGGCTAGTATTTTGAATTTCTGAGCTGGTGCATGAAAAATCGATCGAAACTCGACTTTGTGCACGACTTTACGCAAAGTTTATGACCATCGTATTTTTTCACGAAACTGAGCTCGTACGACTTCCCATGGGCTAATACATTGGGAATGACTAGTATTTTGAATTTTCAAGGCATTGACGAAAAACCGATCGAAACTCGACTTTTCGTGCTACATTGTGTAAAGTTTATAACCATCACGTTTTCTCGTGAAACTATGCTCGTACGACTTCCAAAGGGCTAATACGTTGGAAATGGTTAGAATTTTGAATTTCTGAGGCAATAGACGAAAAACCGATTGAAACTCGAGTTTGCACAAATTTTACGACCGTCATGTTCTTTCATGAAACCATGTTCGTATGACTTCACATAGGCTAATACTTTGGGAATGACCAGTATTTTGAACTTCCGAGATGAGGCACAAAAAGCCGATCCAAACTCAACTTTGCGCAAAGTTTATGACTGTTGCATTTGTTAGTGAAACTGTGCTCGTACGACTTCCCGTGGGTTAATACATTGGGAATGGGCAGAATTTTGAATTTCTGAGACGATGCATGAAAAACCAATCGAAATTTGACTTTGTGAGCTACTTTGCAGAAAGTTTATAACAGTCATGTTTTCTCCTAAAACTATGCTCGTAGAACTTCCTAAGGGCTAGTACGTAGGGAATGACTAGAATTTTGAATTTCCAGGATGATAGACGAAAAACCAATTGAAACTCGACTTTGCACAAAGTTTATGACCATCACGATTTTTCACGAAACCGAGCTTGTACGACGTCCCATGGGCTAATATGTTGGGATGCGTAGTATTTTGAATTTCCGAGACAATGCACGAAAAACCAATCAAAATTTGGCTTTGTGAGCTACTTTACGCAAAGTTTATAACCATCGCATTTTCTCCCGAAACTATGCTCGTACGACTTCCTAAGGGCTAGTACGTTGGGAATAGTTAGAATTTTAAATTTCTAAGACGATAGACGAAAAATCGATTGAAACTCGACTTTACGTAAAGTTTATGACCGTCATATTTTTTCATGAAACTGAGCTCACACGACGTCCCATGGGCTAATACATTGGGAATGACCACCGATGTTTTGAATTTCCAATAAGGTGCATGAAAAATCGATCGAAACTTCACTTTGTGCACGACTTTACACAAAGTTTATAACCGTCATGTTTTCTCTTGAAACTATGCTTGTACGACTTCCTAGGGGCTAATACATGGGAATGGCTAGAATTTTGAATTTCCGAGATGATACAAGAAAAACCGTTTGAAACTCGACTTTGCGCAAAGTTTATGATCGTTGTGTTTTTTCACGAAACCATGTTTGTATGACTTCACATGGGCTAATACATTGGGAAAGGCCAGTATTTTGACTTTATGAGACGGTGCATGAAAAACTGATCGAAACTCAACTTTGCGTACGACTTTACTCAAACATGGGAATCTCTTGTAGTGGAAGTCTCTGATATCATAGGAAAAGATGAAAGTCCTAACCTGTCTTTCTCTTGTTCATGTCACTGCCACAACGAGTCAGAGTGCTCGTTTATCTTCTCCGGCACCAACACTGTTGGCACTAGAGGGGACTTGCCTTGAGTATCAGTGCTCGGAATATTAGTAGCGACCCCATGCTAAGGCTCTTGATGTGGTTTGTAGACTTGTGTGATTTTTTGTGAAGGCTGCTGGCAAGTACCATTTGCATGACCAAAAGATAGACAAACCTTACATCGTTGTGACTTCCAAGAATATGAACCTTTCGAATACTCCTATCAAGATCACGGTAAAAAACTTCATTAGGTAGATCCTCATCGGAAGAAACCATTACATAGGCTTTGGCAAAAGCCAATCTCATTTGCGAAGCTATTGCCTTATCAATATAAATGGTTGTCCCAGGGTGCTGCAAAGCAATAAAACAACGACCCTAGAAATGTAGTGGAAGTCCAAGGAAAGAACCCCATATTGGGATAGATTGTAGACTATCTAATTCTAATCGCACAACAGGTGCCCAACGTCATAAGATCATTGGATGACCACGAATAGTCCAAAAAAAAAACCTACTGTAAGTCTTCTTCAAAGTAGAGCTTGCACACAAAGAATTTGTTCTTCAACATATGAGGATCAAATACTGATATTCCCCATCGAGTCCTAATGAATAAGGATAACGAAAAAAAGGATGTTTTGAGTCTAACCACGTAGCCAACAATCGCCATGGACCATGTCTTAATTAGTTTGTTAGAATCACCAGTCTCATATACAACAATCTTCTGATTAGCCTGTACTTCTGGAGCAAAAAAATCTAGTCAAAGGTCCGGACTACCAACTGGAGCCCTGAAGAGGCTACTCTAAGGCCGAGGATCTCAGGAAATGGGAGTAGGAGGTCGTGATCTAGAGCGTGAGTGACCTTTGGCCTGGTTCGTCGAAGGAGCATCCCGTCGAGAAGAAACCAGTGGAGGAACATCCCGTTGTGAAACCAGCCTAAGACGCTAGGTAGGAGCATCCCTCTCCCACTGTGAACCCTCCCGCTGTGAAGAAACTAGCAGCTGATGGAGAGGAGCATCCCCTTACTGCTGTGAACGCTCCTGCTGTGAAGGAACCAACGGCTACTAGAGATCCCTCTCCCACTGTGAATGCTCCCATTGTGAAGGAACCAACGGCTACTGGAGAGGGCATCTCGCTATGAAGCAACCAGCAGAGGAACATCCTATTGGAATAGAGGAAAAACATGTAAAGTAGAGTGCCACGTCTGGCCGCTCGCATGCATGGTGAGGAACCGTCTCTCGCCCTAGAGACCGTCAACCGCCTAGGTGTCACGGGCTTAGCTAAAGTTTGCCTAAGCCGTGCGGCACCCTCGCGGCACTGCCGAAGACTTAGCTGAAATTGCCTAAGTCATAGAGCAACCTTGCTCACTATTCCGGACTTAGCTGGGATTGTCTAAGTCATGAAACGCCCCACGCGTTTCCTGTCCGCAAAGGGTCAGCCCTCTTACAATGTCTTAAGGTCCCGTAGGACCTATAAAGAAGAAGTTGATTAATTCAGAAGCGAGCGACGGACACGTCCCGACGTCTCACAAAGCGGAAAGCTGTACAAGCAATTTATCGAACACCTTGAGTGCAGTAAAGAAAAGAGAGAAAGAGAGCGAAACAGGACTTTGGAGGGTTGTAGGAATGGTCGCAAGTCCACAAACGACGGTTCCCAAGGTATCGGACGCAAGACAAGTTCAATTGCGATGAATGCCTACGCGACATATACCCGGAACCCCATCCACCCGGGGGGTTCCAAGGTGCTGAAATGGCTGACATTTCGCACCGCTCAGAAAGGTTGCCGCGGCACATGAAAAAGACCCAAAAACAGGGCTGTTTTGGCTCCGCGCAGTGAGCGATCGTTCTGCAGCCTTCTACACTACTTTCGCTCACATTTCTTAGGTAAAAACACGTAAACTCAAGGCAAAACAAGCTGCCAAACATATGTACAAGCAAGAAAAAGTGACGAACGGTTCAAGGAGCAAAGGCATTACGGTTGAGCGACGACCGTTCGTGACATTCTCCCCCACTTAAACTGTCGACGCCCTCGTCGACGCTTGTTGGTAGGCTTTGATGCGAGCTTCTTCATGTCGTAGGGCAACTTCTGGCTCCCAACTGGCTTCTGTTTGAGGAAGCTTTTGCTACTTCACTAAGTACTCTATTTGCTGCGCTCCATTGGGTAGCTTTATTCTACGATCCACTATAATAGTTTCAACTCGCTTCTCGTAAGAGGCTCTGGTGGGGGGTAGTCGAGTTGGAACATTTCGGGAATCATCTCGCGGATCTGAGTGGTAGGCTTTCAAGTTGCTCGCATGGAAGACATTGTGAATTCTGAACCATGGCGGCAACTTGTATGAGACATTGCCTACCCTGCTGATGATTGGGAAAGGCCCTTCATACTTGCGTACCAATCCTTTGTGCACTTTGTATCTAAAGAATTGGAGTGATGCTGGTTGGAGCTTCACCAACACCATGTCACCAACTTTAAATTCTTGTAGTCGCCTTCCCAAGTCTGCCCACTTCTTCATCTTTTTGGCCGCCTTCTCCAAGTAAGCCCGCGCAATATCTGCATTACGATGCCATTCCTTCAAGTGATAGGCTGATGGGCTACTCCTGTATAACCAATAACTGTGGTATGAGGAGTTGATGGTGTTGTCCCGTAATAATCTCAAATGGGCTCTTGTTGGATGCGAGCTCCACCGCAAGTTATAGGAGAACGGGCTATGTCCATGACTTCACCCAATCTCGTTGGTTGGCACTCACGTAGTCAAGATATTGCTCCAAGAGCGAGTTAATTCTCTCTGTTTGGCCATCCGTTTGAGGGTGGAGGCTTGGAGAAGTATAATTTAGACCCCAATAACTTGAACAACTCAGTCCAGAATCGTCCCAAGAACCGAGAATCCCGATCACTAATGATGTTGTGTGGGACTCCCCAATACTTAACCACATTCTTCATCATCAACTTAGCCGCCTCCTCCGCTGAGCAATGTAGGGGTGCAGCAATGAATGTTGCATACTTCGAAAATCGGTCAACTACCACGAGTATCGATCCAAGTCCCCCTACTACGGGCAAGCTTGATATGAAGTCCAAAGAAATGCTCTCCCATGGCCTTTCTGTACGGCGGTTCCAAAAGTCCCAGCCTGCTCTATCTTGTCCTGTTGACAAGTAAGGCATGTTCGAACATATTCCTCCACATCTGTCCCCATCTTCGGCCAATAGAAGGCCCTCTCCACGAGAGCCATTGTTCGGTGGATACCCGGATGTCCAGCCCAAAGGGAATCGTGACACTCTTTCAAGAGTTCACGCCTTAAGTTATCCGCTCGTGGGACATAAACTCTGTTCCCCTTAGTGTAGATGAGTCCCTCCTGGACCCAAAATCATCGCCACTGCTTTAATGAGTTGAATCAGAGCCACTGCTTGAGGATCTCGGTACAGTCCAACCCTGATCCTGGAAAGAAAGTTGGAGCGCAATTGACTTGCTTGGCCTCCGCCCTCCAACTGTATAGCATTCACTAGCTCCACTTTCCGACTCAATGCATCGACCACGACATTTGCTTTTCCGGGTTTGTACTCCATCACCATGTCGAACTCAGCCAAGAAGTCCTGCCATCGTGCTTGCTTTGGGGAGAGTTTCTTTTGAGTTTGAAAGTAACTCAATGCGACATTGTCGGTCCTTAGCACAAATGGTGCTCCCAGAAGGTAGTGTCGCCACACTCGTAGACAGTGGACCACCGCTGTCATCTCCTTCTCATGTACAAGATATCGTCGCTCGGTCTCGTTGAGCTTGCGACTCTCGTAGGCCACTGGATGACCTTCCTGCATAAGAACTCCTCCAATAGCAAAGTCAGAAGCATCGGTATGGACTTTAAAAGACTTTCCATAGTCCGACAATCTGAGTACAGGTTCTTCTAACACAGCAGTCTTTAGGTCTTGAAATGCCGCCTCACATTTGTCTGACCATCTCCGGATCGCCTGCTTTTAGCAACTCCGTCTGGGGCGGTCAATATCCAGCTATGAAGCGCCGATAATAGTTGACAAACCCAAGGAAGGATCTCAACTCTGGCACCTTCTTTGGTGTTCTCCAGTCCACCACAGCTTGCACCTTAGCCTTGTCCATTCGAATGGACCCATTCCCAATTCGATGCCCCAAGAATAAAATCTCTGTTTGGGCGAAGTAGCACTTTTCCCTCTTCACAAATAAGGTGTTCTCCCTGAGAACTTTGAAAATTGTTCGGAGGTGTCTAACATGCTCCTCAAGTGTTTGGCTATAGACGACGATGTCGTCTAAGTAGACGACCACAAACTTATCCAGATATTCTTTGAACAGTTGATTCATGAGAGTGCAAAATGTGGTCGGAGCGTTGGTTAAGCCGAAAGGCATCACCAAGAACTCGAATGCTCCATACCTGGTCACACAGGTAGTCTTCGCCTCATCACCTTCTGCGATGCGCACCTGCCAATACCCTGACCAAAGGTCGAGTTTGGAGAAGTACTTTGCCTTGCCCAATTGATCGAACAAGTCCACGATGAGTGGGATAGGGTACTTATTCTTCACCGTCATCTTATTGAGGGCTCGATAATCAATGCATAATCGGAGGCTCCCATCTTGTTTCTTCTGAAAGAGGACTGGAGCTCCGAAAGGTGCTTTGGAACTACGGATGAGACCACCGCTTAGCAGTTCATCTAACTGCTTCCTCGCCCGCCAACTCTGGAGGGGCCATGCGGTATGGTGGTCTCGGAGGCTTAACTCCGGCTCGGCTCAATCGATGATCCACGCCTCTGCGTGGTGGTAGAGTTCTCGGCAACTCTGTTGGCATCACATCTGAGAACTCCTTCAGGATGTTCGCCACAATGGCAGGTTCTTGAATGGCCTCCCCGTCAAGTGTCTCTAGCTTCATAGCAGCTAAAAAGGTTAATTCACCTTTTCGCACCCCTTTCTTCAATTGTAAAGCCGATATTTGTTGTAGGTCCTTGGTTCCTACTCGAGAAACTGGAACCATGCAGGGATCATCGCCTCCCATTAGATACAAGAAGTTCAGGAATGGTATTCGCACCAACTTTGCTGCGTGCATAAACTCCATTCCGAGAATCACTTGGAAGTCGTCCAATGGCACCGCCATCAAGTCTGTTCTCCCGTTCCATGTCCCGATCTTGATGGGGACCCCCCTTGCTTGTCTGGAGATCCGCTTGGCCTCCGAGTTCACCGCCTTCATACGACTTGCGCTCTTCTCCAAGATTAGTCCCAGCCGCTTAGCTTCGCGATCGACAATAAAATTGTGGGTCGCACCCGTGTCCACCATTGCCCGGGTTGTTCGGCCATTGAGCTTGATGTCCACATACATCAACTCGCTGCTTCCTGCCTTCGGTGGCTTCACCTTTGTATTCTCCCCCACTTGACCCCGCAATGCATTCAACAAACGCATTGCTCCCATCCTGGGTCCTTGCGACGCCTCACTGTCGCTACCGGAGTCAGAACTACTCGAACTAAGGGCGATTGCTTTGCCCTTGTCTGACTTACGGGGTAGAATCGATGTCGTCAAAGCATTGAGTGCCTGTTTTTGTGGGCACTCCCTCACCATGTGCGGTCCTCCACACAAGAAGCATCCAATAGGCTTTGGGACTCTACCTCTTGAGCCCGGTCCCTTGTGGAAATTCTTCTTCTTTTGCTCGCCTCTAGACTCCTTCGCTCGAGAGTATTTAGATGGGCGATTTCCCGAAGATTGTTTCTTCTTTCTCAAATCCTCCGAAGAAACAAAGTCAGTTAGCCTTTCCGCGGCTGCAATTGCCCTGACTACATCAGTGACATTCCTTCGATGTAGTTCTTGTTGTACCCATGGCTTCAAGCCATCGAGGAAGCTGAATAGTTTGTCTTTCTCAGACAGGTCCCGTATATCTAGCATCAGTGCTGAAGATTGTTTCACATAGTCTCGGATTGTTGTACTTTGGCGGAGTTGTCTCAGTTTCCTTCTTGCGACAAACTCGGTGTTCTCTGGTAAGAACTGAGTTCTCAACTCTCGCTTCAAGTCTCCCCATGCATCCACTTGACATCGGCCTTATTGGATCTCTTCCCAACGGGTTCGCCACCAAAGTTTTGCATCCCCATTCAGATACATTGTTGCTATAGCAACTTTGGTTTCTTTAGAATCAAGCCTTGTAGCACGAAAATACTGTTCCATGTTGAACAAGAAATTTTCAAGCTCTTTGGCATCTCTAGCACCTCCGTAGCACTGCGACTCTGGTGCCCTGAAGTTTTGTGGTGGCGCAGCGTGGGTGTTGTTCCCTCCCGCATCAAGAGTCCTTGTTAACACCATCACCTTAGCCGTGAGTTCCGCCACAACTTCATGTAGGTGTCGTACGGAATCTTTGGTGTCCTCTGTCAGTTAATCCATCATAGATTCAACTTTCTCGATCCGAGATTCAGCTTCTTCTAGCGAGCTCTCTACCCTAAGTAGCCCTCGCTGGCCTTGGTAGAGTTCCTCCACGCTCGCTTCAAGAACATCAAGGCGGGTCTCTGCCGCTATAATTCTCTCCTTGTGACCCTTTTTCTCGGTTGGCGCTCCAGATGGCACCTCCTCCCCTCGTGGAGAATACCTAACATCACGCTCGTCTTGTTCACTATAGAGCTCCTCATGAGTGACTCCCATAGTTTGCGAGCGAGTTTGCACTTGCAGCCCACCTGCGATTGCTTGGAGCAAGGGTCCGGCTTGCCCCATCTTGCTCGATTCACCACGATGTTTTACCATGGCGAGATTGCGAATCTTCTTCGTTGTTCATATGAATTGCTTGCCTGCTCTGATACCACACTGTCACGGGCTTAGCTAAAGTTTGCCTAAGCCGTGCGGCACCCTCGCGGCACTCCCAAAGACTTAGCTGAAATTGCCTAAGTCATAGAGCAACCTTGCTCACTATTCCGGACTTAGTTGGGATTGTCTAAGTCATGAAACGCCCCACGCGTTTCCTGTCCGCAAAGGATTAGCCCTCTTACAACCTCTTAAGGTCCCGTAGGACCTATAAAGAAGAAGTTGATTAATTTAGAAGCGAGCGACGGACATGTCCCGACGTCTCGCAAAGCGGAAAGCTGTACAAGCAATTTATCAAACACCTTGAGTGCAGCAAAGAAAAGAGAGAAAGAGAGCGAAACAGGACTTTGGAGGGTTGTAGGAATGGTCGCAAGTCCACAAACGACGGTTCCCAAGGTATCGGACGCAAGACAAGTTCAATTGCTGATGAATGCCTACGCCCGACATATACCCGGAACCCTATCCAGCCCGGTGCCACCCGGGGGGTTCCAAGGTGCTGAAATGGCTGACATTTCGCACCGCTCAGAAAGGTTGCCGCAGCACATGAAAAAGACCCAAAAATAGGGCTGTTTTGGCTCCGCGCAGCGAGCGATCGTTCTGCAGCCTTCTACACTACTTTCGCTCACATTTCTTAGGTAAAAACACATAAACTCAAGGCAAAACAAGCTGCCAAACATATGTACAAGCAAGAAAAAGTGACGAACGGTTCAAGGAGCAAAGGCATTACGGTTGAGCGACGACCGTTCGTGACATAAGGGAGAAGAAGACACCACCCTTCCCACACCTAAATCGCTGATCACAAAAGCAGCCATCGTCCTTTCCATGCTTGATTTGCTACAGAATCACAGAGCGGTAGTGAACCTAACACCAATCGCAGCGCAGCCGCCATCGTTTCTTGTCCTAGAGGCCATCCCATGCCTAGGGGAGAAGGAGCCATAGTCCTTCCACGACTGAAATAGTCGATCGTACAATTGACCATCGTCCTTCCACGCTTGAAATCGTCAATCACAATAGCAATCGCCATCCTTCCACACCTAAAATCACCACAGAACGATCGCAAAGTCGAATGAAAAGTTGAGTTTCGAGATGAGTTTGATGAAGTGTGCCCATCCTTTTTTAGGTGGGGTGCAATCTTCTCGACTACACTAAGAGACTTCAGGCTTTAGTCTATGGCATGTGTAGACAAAGCTACTTTATACAAACCTTATATATAATACATTATCTTTACTTACCAAAAAAAAGAAAAGTCGAGTTTCGATTGGTTTTTCATGCACCGTCTCCGAAATTCAAAATACTAGCCATTCCCAACGTATTAGCCCATGGGAATTAGTATAAGCACGGTTTCGTGAAAAAATACGATGGTCATAAACTTTGCGCAAAGTTGAGTTTCGATCGGGCTTTTATGCACCATCTTGGAAATTCAAAATACTGGTCATTCCCAATGTATTAGCCAGTACGAGCACGGTTTCGAGAAAAAATGCGACAGTCATAAACTTTGTATAAAGTCACGCGTAAAGTCGAGTTTCGATCGATTTTTCATGCACCCTCTTGAAAATTCAAAATACTGGCCATTCCTAACATATTAACTCATGGAAAGTCGTACGAGCCTGATTTTGCAAAAAAATATGAATGTCATAAACTCAAACACACAAAATCGAGTTTCGATCAGATTTTCATGCACCATCTTGGAAAATCAAAATATTGGTATTTCCAACGTATTACCCCATTGGAAGTTGTACAAGCACGGTTTCACGGAAAAATGTGATATTTATAAACTTTACACAAAGTCACGCGTAACGTTGAGTTTGACCGATTTTTCATGCATCATCTTGGAAAATTCAAATACTGGTTATTCCCAACTTATAAGCTTATGCGAAATCATATGAGCACGGTTTCGCGAAAAATACGACGGTTATAAACTTCGCGCAAAGTTAAGTTTCGATCGATTTTTCATGCACCATCTCGAAAATTCAAAATACTAGCTATTCACAACATATTAGCCCATGGGAAGTCGTATGAGTATGAGCATGGTTTCTCAAAAAAACTTGATGGTCATAAACCTTCTACAAAGTCATGTGCAAAGTCGAGTTTCTATTGGGTTTTCGTGCACTATCTCGGAATTTAAAATACTAGCTATTCCCAACATATTAGCCCATGGGAACTCATACGAGCACGGCTTCGCGAAAAAAACGTGAAGGTCATAAACTTTGCCCAAAGTCGCATGCAAAGTCAAGTTTCGATCAATTTTTCATGCACCATTTCGGAAAATTAAAATACTGGTTATTCCCAACGTATTAGCCCATAGGAGGTTGTACAAGCACGGTTTCGTGAAAAAACGTGACAGTTTGCGCAAAGTTGTGTTTTGATCAGTTTTTCCTGCACTATCTCGAAAATTCAAAATATTAGCCATTCCCAACGTATTAGCCCATGGGAAGTTGTACAAGCATGGTTTCGCAAAAAAACGCGACGGTCATTAACTTTGCACAAAGTCGAGTTTTGATCAGTTTTTCGTGCACCATCTCGAAAATTGAAAATATTGGCCATTCCCAACATATTAGCCCATGGGATGTCGTACGAGCATGGTTTCACAAAAAAATGTCATAATCATAAACTTTGCGCAAAGTCACGCACAAATCGATTTCCATTGATTTTTCATGTTTTGTCTTGAAAATTTAAAATACTGGTCATTCCCAACGTATTAGCCCATAGGAAGTCGAACGAGCATGGTTTCGCAAAAAAACACGACGGTCATAAACTTTGGGTAAAGTCGAGTTTCGATCAATTTTTCATGTATTGTCTTAAAAATTCAAAATACTAGCCATTCCCAACGTATTAGCCCATGGGAAGTCGTACAAGCACGGTTTCACGAAAAAACATGATGGTCATAAACTTTGCACAAAGTCGAGATTCGATCGATTTTTCATACACCTTCTCGAAAATTCAAAATACTGGCCATTCCCAACTTTTTAGCCAATGGGAAGTTGTACGAGCACGGTTTCATGAAAAAATATGACAGTCATAAACTTTACGGAAAGTTGCACACAAAGTCGAGTTTCGATCGATTTTTCGTGAACCATCTCAAAAATTCAAAATACTAGCCATTCCCAACGTATTAGCTAATGGGAAGTCATACGAACATGGTTTCACAAAAAAACGTGACTGTCATAAACTTTGCTCAAAGACGTACGCAAAATCAAGTTTCGTTCGGATTTTCATGCACCATCTCGAAAAATCAAAATATTGGCCATTCCCATCATATTAGCCCATGGGAAGTCGTACGAGCTTGGTTTCACGAAAAAATGTTATAGTCATAAACTTTACACAAAGTTACGTGCAAAGTCGAGTTTCGACCGATTTTTCGTGCATCATTTCGGAAAATCAAAATACTAGTCATTCCGAATGTATTAGCCCATAGGAAGTCTTACGAGCACGGTTTCATGAAAAAATGTGACGGTCATAAACTTTACACAAAGTCGTGCGCAAAGTCTAGTTTCGACTGATTTTTCATGCACCGTCTCAAAAATTCAAAGTACTGGCCATTCCTAACATAGTAGCTTACGGGGAGTCGTACGAGCATGGTTTCACATAAAAGCGTGACGGTCATAAACTTTGCTCAAAGTCGCACGCAAAGTCGATCGATTTTTCGTACACCATTGGAAATTCAAAATACTAGCCATTCCTAACATATTAGCCAATGGGAAGTCAGACGAGCATGGTTTCGAAGAAAAACGTGACTGTCATAAACTCAGACATGCAAAATCGAGATTTGATTGGATTTTCATGCACCATCTTGGAAAATCAAAATATTGGCCATTCCCAACGTGTTAGCCCATGGGAAGTCATACGAGCATGGTTTCACGAAAAAATGTGACTATCACAAACTCAAACACGCAAAATCAAGTTTCGATTAGATTTTCATGCACCATCTCGAAAAATCAAAATATTGGCCATTCCCAACATATTAGCCCATGGGAAGTCATACGAGCTTGGTTTCATGAAAAAATATGATAGTCATAAACTTTGCACAAAGTTGCGTACAAAGTCGAGTTTCGATCGATTTTTTATGCATTATTTTAGAAACTCAGAATACTGGTCATTCACAATGTATTAGCCCATGGGAAGTCATACAAGCACGGTTTCATAAAAAATGAGATGGTCATAAACTTTGCGCAAAGTCGAGTTTCGATCGATTTTTCATGCACCGTCTCAAAAATTCAAAATATTGGCCATTCTCAACGTATTAGCTCATCGAAAGTAGTATGAGCATAGTTTCTCAAAAAAATGTGATGGTAATAAACTTTCTATAAAGTCACGCGTACAATCGAGTTTCGATCGATTTTTTGTGCACTACCTTGGAAATTCAAAATACTCACCATTCCCAATGTAGTAGCCGATGGGATACCGTACGAGCATAGTTTCACGAAAAAACGTGACTGTCATAAACTTTGCGTAAAGTCGCATAAAGTTGAGTTTTAATCAGTTTTTAGTGCACCGTCTTGGAAATTCAAAATATTGGCCATTCCCAATGTATTAACCCATGGGAAGTCATAGGAGCACAGTTTCACGAAAAAATGTGATGGCTATAAACTTTGTGCAAAGTCGCCCAAAGTCGAGTTTCGATCAGTTTTTGGTGCACCATCTTGAAAATTTAAAATACTGGTCATTCCCAATATATTAGCCCATGGGAAGTCGTATGAGCATGGTTTCACGAAAAAAAGTGACGGTCTTAAACTTTGCACAAAGTCGCGCACAAAGTCAAGTTTTGATTAGTTTTTCATGCACCATCTCAGAAATTCAAAATACTGGTCATTCCCAATATATTAGCCCATGGGAAGTAGTACTAGCATGGTTTTGCGAAAAAACATGATAGTTATAAACTTGGCCCATAGTTGGGTGCAAAATCAAATTTTGATCGATTTTTCATGCACCGTCTCTGAAATTCAAAGTACTGGTCATTCCCAACATATTTGCCCATGGGAAGTTGCACAAGCATGGTTTCACGAAAAAATGTGACGATCATAAACTTTGCTAAAAGTCGTGCACAAAGTCGAGTTTCGATCGATTTTTCATGCACCATCTCGGAAAATCAAAATATTAGCTATTCCCAACGTATTAGCCCATGGGAAGTCGTATGAGCTTGGTCTCACGAAAAAATGTTATAGTCATAAACTTTGTAAAAAGTTACACGCAAAGTCGAGTTTCGATCGTTTTTTCGTGCATCATTTCGGAAAATCAAAATACTAGCCATCTCAATGTATTATCCCATGGGAAGTCTTATGAGCACGGTTTCACAAAAAAACATGACGGTCATAAACTTTGCACAAAGTCGCACGCAAAGTCGAGTTTCGACTGGTTTTTCATGCACCATCTCGAAAATTCAAAGTACTGGCCATTCCCAACGTAGTAGCCCATGGGAAGTTGTACGAGCATGGTTTCACGAAAAAATACGACGGTCATAAACTTTAATCAAAGTCGCATGCAAAGTTGAGATTCGATTGGTTTTTCGTGCATTGTATCGGAAATTCAAAATACTGGCCATTCCTAGTGTATTAGCCTATGGGAAGTCATACGAGCATGGTTTCACAAAAAAATGTGACTGCCATAAACTCAAACACGCACAATCGAGATTTGATTGTATTTTCATACACCATCTTGGGAAATCAAAATATTGGCCATTCCCAACGTGTTAGCCCATGGGAAGTCATACAAGCACGGTTTCGCGAAAAAATGTGACTATCATAAACTCAAACATGCAAAATCATGTTTCGATAGGATTTTCATGCACCATCTTGAAAAATCAAAATATTGACCATTCCCAATGTATTAGCCCATGGGAAGTCGTACGAGCTTGGTTTCACGAAAAAATGTGATAGTCATAAACTTTGCACAAAGTCGCGTGCAAAGTCGAGTTTCGATTGATTTTTCGTGCATCATTTTGGAAAATCAAAATACTAGTCATTTGCAACGTATTAGCCCATGGGAAGTCATACAAGCACGATTTCGTGAAAAATGCGATGGTCATAAACTTTGCACAAAGTCAAGTTTCGATCAGTTTTTCATTCACCATCTCAAAAATTCAAAATACTGGCCATTTCCAATGTATTAGCTCATCGGAAGTCGTATGAGCATGGTTTCTCCAAAAAATGTGATGGTAATAAACTTTCTGTAAAGTCACGCGCAAAGTTGAGTTTCAATCAGTTTTTTGTGCACTACCTTGGAAATTCAAAATAATCGCCATTCCCAACGTACTAGCCGATGGGATGTCATACAAGCATGGTTTCGTGAAAAACTGCGCCTGTCACAAACTTTGCACAAAGTCGCATAAAGTTGAGTTTCGATTAGTTTTTGGTGCACCATCCTGGAAATTCAAAATATTTGTCATTCCCAACGTATTAACCCATGGGAAGTCATGGGAGCACGTTTTAATGAAAAACATGATCGCTATAAACTTTTGCAAAGTTGCCTAAAGTTGAGTTTCGATCACTTTTTGATGCACCGTGTTAAAAATTCAAAATACTGGTCATTCCCAATGTATTAACCCATGGGATGTCATACGAGCACGGTTTCGCGAAAAAACATGACGGTCTTGAAGTTTGCGCAAAGTCACGCACAAAATCAAGTTTTGATCAATTTTTCATGCAACGTCTCAGAAATTCAAAATACTAGCCATTCCTAATATATTAGCACATGGGAAGTCGTACTAGCACGGTTTCACGAAAAAACACGATGGTTATAAACTTGGCCCATAGTCGCGCACAAAGGTAAATTTTGATCACTTTTTTGTGCACCATCACTGAAATTCAAAATACTGGTCATTCCCAATGTATTAGCCCATAGGAAGTTGTGCAAGCACAATTTCATGAAAAAATGGGATGGTCATAAACTTTGCTTAAAGTCGCGTGCAAATTTGAGTTTTTATCGGTTTTTCATATACCGTCTCAGAAATTCAAAATACTGGCCATTCCTAACGTATTAGCCCATGGGAAATCATACGAGCATGATTTTGTAAAAAAATGTGATTTCATAAATTCAAACACCCAAAATCGAATTTCGGTCGGATTTTCATGCACCATCTCGGAAAATCAAAATATTGGCCATTCCCAATGTATTACCCCATGGGAAGTCGTACGAGCACGGTTTTATGAAAGAACATGATAGTCATAAACTTTGCACAAAGTCGAGTGCAAAGTCAAGTTTCGATCAGTTTTTCATGCATCATCTCGAAAAATTAAAATATTAGTCATTCCCAATGTATTAGCCCATGGGAAGTCATACGAAAAATACGATGGTCATAAACTTTGTGCAAAGTCGAGGTTCAATCGATTTTTCATGCACTGTCTCGTAAATTCAAAATACTAGCCATTCCCAACGTATTAGGCTATGGGAAGTCGTATGAGCATGATTTTTCAAAAAAATGTGATGGTCATAAACTTTTCGCAAAGTCACACGCAAAGTCAAGTTTCGATCGATTTTTCATGCACCATCTCGAAAATTCAAAATACTGCCCATTACCAACGTAGTAGCCCATGGGAAGTTGTACGAGCATGGTTTTGTGAAAAAACATGACAGTCGTAAACTTTGGGCAAAGTCGCACAAGGTCAAGTTTCGATCGATTTTTCGTGCACCGTCTCGGAAATTCAATATACTAACCATTCCCAATGTATTAGCCAATGGGAAGTTGTACAAGAATGATTTCATAAAAAAACATGACGGTTATAAACTTCGTGTAAAGTTACGCGTTAAGTTGATGTTAGGACCCTAGCTAAGTCGAGTCCATTTATTCAGGTTGAGTCATGTTAGCCAGAGTGAGTTATGGGTCGGGTGAATCTTATCGAGTCGATTATGAGTAGATTGAGTGGTTTTTATCTTCAATTAGGATGTTATTGTTTTCAGTTAGGAGTCTATCAAGAGTCAAAGATTAGTGAGACTCTTGGTAAAGCCTTATAAATAAGGTTGTAAACCCTTTTCCACAAAAAAGGAATAAAGAATCATAGTTTTAGCCAATAGGCATAAACCCTAGGAGGCAGATCCCCTCGAAGTGATCTAGGAGGCCCGATCCCCTCGAAGAGATCGTTTATCCCCCTTTTCCACCCTCTTCCTCCACGATAGAACCCTAGGGTCCTATTATTTGGTATCAGAGCAGCGATTCTCGGTGTTCCTGTTGTGATTCCGCAGTTGCTCCTCTCGTCATCGTCATCATGCCACCATCGTCATCGCCACTGCCATCATCATCATATCTGCATCTTGCGGTATAAAAAAAGAGAGAGAGAGAGAGAAGAGAGTGAGAGAGGGAGAGGAAAAAAAAAGGGGGGAAAAGAAGATGCAGATCTCGAGGAGAAAGAAAAGAGAAGAAGTGGAAGGGGCACCCCGCACCTTCCCCCTTCTTCCCCACCTACCTGTCGCCTGCCAAGCACAGCCATCACCGCTACCCTCTCCATCGGCCACCTCACCCGTCGACCATCTCTTCCTTCCCCTACATTTCCACCACCGCCGCTGCTCCACCCACGCAACTTTCCCCTTCTCCTCCCTCATCTGCCGCCGGCACTTCTGCTGCTGCCCTATCTCTCCTCCCTCATCTGTCACCGCCTCTGCTGCTGCCCCATCCCCCATGCTCTTATCGCTAGCCAACACTGCCCCTGCTGCTACCCCATCTCCCTCTGCTAGTCGCCGCCCAACCCTCAGCCGCAGCCTCCTCCCACTGACCAACGCTGTCCTTCCCCATGCAAGCCACCGCCACCTCTGCTATTGGCCAGCACCGCCTCTGCTGCCGCACCTTCCTCCCATACTCCTATCGCCGGCCAGCACCGCCTCAGCCACAGCCTCCTCCCATTGCTTATCTACACCGACAATCTCGTTGTGACTATGTCCGACCACATCTATGATGCAAACTCATTCCCTTGACTCAATAGCAAAAAAAAATGACTGAATATCATTGGTCTACAATCCTATGCGATGACTACAAATGATGCACTTGATGAAAGGTTTAAAGCCTACAAGGCTCGCATAGAAGATAGATTTCAAGAGCTCCTCCGTAAAATTAGAAGAAGCCGATCAAAGAGCCCCAACAAAACTCAATATGGTGAAAGTTTCAAATGAAGTCGATCTGAAAAGTATGACCACGAGCAGGACACAATAGATAGGACTTCAAGGTGGTCAACATAGACAATCACAAACAAGAGCAGCTTCTGACGGTTGAGACAATTAAGGAGAAAATAAAAATTGACAATGTGGAACTCGAATATGAAGGCTGTGATAAACTTCTGATGATTAAACCAGCTAAGGAGGAATAAAAAATTAACAATATAAAGTCTGATCTCGAAGGCTGTGCTAAATTTGACGACAAGATTACTAATGAGCGAATCCTAATTTGTGACAATAGGTGCTCAAAGGTAACATAACTACTTATCGATTTCTTTTTCATGCCCCAAGAAGACTTCGAAGTGGTGATCTCCAAAAGAAGACATGATACTACCACTAACCATCGAATGAAGAGGCTTTCTCACAAGACTTCAATGACGGCTACACCAAAAGGCCAACCTATTGCTTACACAAAGTGGAGACATTATTTGATTGATCAAAAGATTACGACATGTGGTAAATATTCTGGATCGAAGTACCCCCGAAGCTCGATGCTGCTCAGCCTTGAGGACAAGACTTATTTGAAGTGGGCGGGTCTGTTAGGACCCTAGCTAAGTCGGGTTCATTTATTTAGGTTGAGTCATGTTAGCCAGAGACAGTTATGGGTTGGGTGAATCTTGTCGAGTTGGTTATGAGTAGATTGAGTGGTTTTTATCTTCAGTTAGGATGGAGTCTGTTATTATTTTCAGTTAGGAGTCTATTAAGAGTCAAAGATTAGTGAGACTCTTGGTAAAACCTTATAAATAATGTTGTAAACCCTTTTCCACAATGAAGGAATGAAGAATCTTAGTTTTAGTCAATAGCAGAAACCCTAGGAGGCAGATCCCCTCGAAGTGATATAGGAGGCAGATCCCCTCGAAGTGATCTAGGAGGCCCGATCCCCTCGAAGAGATCGTTTATCCCCCATTTCCACCCTCTTCCTCCACGATAGAACCCTAGGGTCCTATCAGTTGAGTTTCGATCAATTTTTCGTGCACCGTCACAGAAATTCAAAATACTGGCCATTCACAATATATTAGACCATGGGAAGTCGTATGAGCATGGTATCACGAAAAAACATGATGGTCATAAACTTTATGCAAAGTTGCACATAAAGTCGAGTTTCGATTGGTTTTTCATGCATTGTCTCAGTAATTCAAAATACTGGCCATTTATTCCCAACATATTAGCCAATGTTAAGTCGTACGAGACTGGTTTCACGAAAAAATGTGACCATCATAAACTTTGTGCAAAGTCGAGTTTCGATCGGTGTTTCATGCACTGACTCAAAAATTCAAAATACTGGCCATTCCCAATATATTAGCCCATGGGAAGTTGTACGAGCACTGTTTCACAAAAAAATATGACAGTTATAAACTTTGTGCAAAGTTGAGTTTCGATTAGTTTTTCATGCTCCATCTCAGAAATTCAAAATACTAGTGATTCCCAATGTATTAGCCCATGGGAAGTCGTACAAGCATGGTTTTACAAAAAATTGTGATAGTTATAAACTTTGCATAATGTCGCACACAAAGTTGAGTTTCGATCGATTTTTCTTGCACCGTCTCGAAAATTCAAAATACTGGTCATTCCCAATGAATTAGGCCATGGGAAGTCATACGAGCATGATTTCGCGAAAAAACGCGATGGTCATCAACTTTGCACAAAGTCAAGTTTTAATTGGTTTTTCATGCTCTGTCTCAGAAATTCAAAATACTAGCCATTCCCACGTATTTGCCCATGAGAAGTCGTACGAGCACGGTTTCGCGAAAAAATGTGATGGTTATAAACTTTGCATAAAGTCACGCTTTAAGTCGAGTTTCGATTGATTTTTCGTGCACACTCTCAAAATTCAAAATACTGGCCATTCCGAATGTATTAACCCATGGGAAGTCGTACGAGCATTGTTTCACAAAAAAATGCAATGGTCATAAACTTTGCACAAAGTCGAGTTTCAATCGATGTTTCATTTATCTTCTTAGAAATTCAAAATTCTAGCCATTCCCAATATATTAACCCTTAGGAAGTCGTACAAGCATGGTTTCGTGAAAAAATACGATTGTTATAAACTTTACGCAAAGTCATGCGCAAAGTCGACTTTCGATCGATTTTTCGAGCACCATCTCGGAAATTCAAAATACTGGCCATTCCCAATGTATTAGGCCATGGGAAATCATACGAGCACGGTTTCACAAAAAAATGTGATGGTCATAAACTTTGCGCAAAGTCAAGTTTCAATCGATTTTTTGTTTATCATCTCAAAAATTCAAAATTCTGGTCATAAACTTTGGAAGTCATTAGTGCATGGTTTCACGAAAAAATATGATAGTTATAAACTTTGCATAATGTCGCACGCAAAGTCGAGTTTCGATCGATTTTTCGTGCACCGTCTCAAAAATTTAAAATACTAGCCATTCCCAACGTATTAGGCCTTGAGAAGTCGTACGAGCACGGTTTCATGAAAAAATGTGATGGTCATAAACTTTGCGCAAAGTTAAGTTTCGATTGGATTTTCATGCTCCATCTCGGAAATTCAGAATACTGGCCATTCCTAACGTATTAGCCCATGGGAAGTCGTATGAGCATGATTTCAAGAAAAAACATGACAGTCATAAACTTTGCACAAAGTAGATTAGTTTTTCGTGCACCATCTCAAAAATTCAAAATATTAGCCATTCCCAACGTATTAGCCCATGGGAAGTCGTACGAACATGGTTTCGTGAAAAAATGCGACGGTCATAAACTTTGCGCAAAGATATGTTTCAATCGATTTTTTATCTATCGTCTTCAAAAATTCAAAATACTAGCCATTCCCAATGTATTAGCCCTTAGGAAGTCATGCGAGCATAGTTTCACGAAAAAATGTGACGATTATACACTTTGTACAAAGTCACGCGCAAAGTCAAGTTTCAATTGATTTTTCGTGCACCATCTCAAAAATTCAAAATACTTATTTTTAGTAATTAAAGATAATATATTATGTATAAGATTTTGTACAAAGTGGCTTTGTCTACACAAGCCATAGACTAAAGCCTAAAGTCTCTTAGTGTAGTAGAGAAGATTGCACTTCACCTAAAAAAGGTGGAATGGGCACACTTCATCAAACTCATCTCTAAGAGTAGCACAAGGTAGTCAATAAATAGTAAATTACAATATCTAGACCGTCCTGGACTACTTATGGAATCATCACAAAATATAAGCTTTGCCCCACATAATACATTATAATCTTCATCATTATTCTAGAGATTATTGACTAATGGAAAAATTGAATCTTGTGAAAATCCCTTTCTCTCTTCTTGTTAGGTGCTCTATGTTCAATTCTTGCCCTATATATGATCATGAGTCCTGAAGAATCTCTATCAAAATTTGAGCTTTGTTTCTATTGTGACACTCAAAAATTCTGCCACACCTATCCTTCCAAAACCACCAAATAACACATCTGAATGTAATTCTTGTCAGTTGTGTAAGAGGCCCCTTTCTTGAGAAGTTTTGTATAAGTATTTCTAATTCATGATGCAAGTTTAGTCGTGGTAGCCTTTGAAGATAATCACAAGCAAAATGAAGATGGTCAACACTTTCTTCCTTTTGCATACACAAAGAGCACCGATTTATAATAGAAATACCTCTTCACTGCATATTGTCCATTGTAGGAAGTTTGCTAAGAGGGGCCTGCCATGTACATAAGGAATGTCACTGTGAAAATGGTCTATCCCATGTCTAACTACTTAGGATCCACTTGTTGTTTTGTTGTCCAATTTGGTTCGATGTAGATGTAGCACTAAAATTACCATTATCAGGAAGCCAAATAAGCATATCTGAAGAGTTGTTCTAGATCGGAATAGCCCTAATAGACAGACAGAGTGATAACATGTCAGGGGAGGTAGGGTTGGGAAGACACCATGAATCATTGTCAATGAATTCAGAAACCTTCCAATCTTTGGGAGGCCCCAGATCCTGTCGTACTCCATCACCAAATAACTGAAATATACTTTTCCCATTCACCCAAGGGTCATACCACATATTCATATTGGTTCCAAAAGATATCACATAAGAAATATTGTTACTTAGCTACCTCCTTGCCTTCAGAATTCCTTTCCAAGCAGTAGAATGAGATGTTTTTGCGGATGCTTCCTAGATTGATTTCTTGGTTAGGTACCTAGCAAAAATCCATTGTGACCATAAGGAAGACCTGTTTGTAAAATATCCCACAAATGTTTTACCTGACAAGCTTTATTCTAATATCTAATATGTCATAGATTCAACCCTCCTTCATCCTTCGGTTTACAAATGTTATCCTAATTCACTATGTGCATTATCTTACCATATGTATCATTCCAGAACAAGTTCATAAGTAATTTATCAATATCATGGAGAAGCTCAGCAGGTAGAAGGAATGCATGAGACCAATAAATAAAACAAGATATCAACACAGATCGAATAAGTTCAAGTCATCCAGCTTTAGAAAGAAGCCTATTTTTTGAAGAGAAAATTTTGTTCTTAATTTTTTGTAGCATAGGCTGACAGGAGACTTTGTTGATTCTAGAGGATATAAGTGGGAGACCCATGTAAGGAACCGGTAAACTTCCTTTGGCAACTCCCAAAGTTTGAGCAATATAGTCCTTATCGTCAATGCAAGCACCCACATATACTTTGCTTTTTGCATGGTTTAGCTTAAGATCAGAAACTATACCAAATTCATTAAGAATATCTACCAGATTACTCACAGAAACTAGATCATCCCGAAGGAAGATAATAAGATCATCAACAAATGTTATATGAGAGATGTGAACAGAATCATAATATGGTACCTTAATTTTGTCATTGGAAACTGTCTCTTCCAATATACAACTGAGCCCTTCCATTGCAATAGTAAAAAGATAAGTAGATAGTGGATCGCCTTATCGAATGCCATTCTTACTCCCGAAGAAACCAATAGGTGAACCATTGAAGAGAATAAAAAATTTTAGAGTTTGCAAGCAACATTGAATCCATTTAACCCAGTGCTGAGGGAAGCCCATATTATAGAACATCGTATAAATAAAATGCCTATTGGTTGAGTCAAAGGCCTTTCATAAATTAGCTTTAAAATATATCTTTTTCTCTCTTGTTTTTGAGTGCAAATCCCTAACCAAATCATTAGCAAGAAGGACATTGTGATGAATACTCCTCCCATTAAGAAAAGCAGCCTGATTAGGACTAATGATCTTGTTCATAATCTTTTGTAGTCTATCTGCCAGCACCTTAGAGATAACCTTATAAATAAAGTTACACAATGAAATAGAACGATAATTCTCCAATGAATCAGCTCTATCATTCTTGAGCACTAAAGAAATAAAAGTGCAATTCATTTCTTTAAGTATATGACCAGACGAGAAACAATGTCGACAAGCTTTTATGACATCGTTGCCTACAATAAACCATGTAATTTGATAAAACTCTATTGGAAATCCATCTGGACCAGGGCTTTTGTGCTTCGGGGACTTAAAAATAACTCTCACAATTTCATCATCCGTTATTGGGTAATTAAGAAGACAGAGAGCTTCATAATCCAGTTATCTTGTGGGCCCAACATGAATACTATTAGGCTGCTCCTCCTAATTGAGTTAGGAATAAAAAAATTGCTTGGTGTAATTTGTAACTTCATCCAAATCCTTAATATGATTACCATCTGTACCTTTGTAATTTTTGATACGATTAGTAGCTCTTCTGGTAGCAATAGCAGCATAGAAAAACTTAGTATTGGAATCCCCTAGAGTAAGCCAATGTTATCAAAACTTCTGTTTCAAAAAGCATTCCTCCTGCTTCAAAGCTTGGATAAAGCTATTTCTAGCTGCAGCTTCTTTGTATATAAGATTCGCATCCATAGGTTGAAGATTTAGCTTGCTTTGCACTGCCATAAGTTCTTCTTGCATAACTAAACCCTGTTGGTGATATTTCCAAATGTAGTTAAATTTTGCAACTTAAGTGTTGCGTTGTATGCTTTTAATTTTTGACATAGGATGTAAGGGAGAGAACCAAACACATTAATGTTCTAAGTTGACTTGATAACTTCGAGGAACTAAGGGTGAGTACTCCACATATTAAAAAATCTAAAATATTTCTTGTCGTTGGGTATTGCTTTATCTGCCTGTATATGCATAATAGAGTGATCCGAAAATAACTTATCACTGCACTCTAGAAGTGAATATGGGAAAACTACTAACCATTCCTTATTAATCAAACATCTGTCAAGTCGAACCATAATTTTTTTGTCAACAGCACTTTGATTATTCTATAAGAACCAATCACCTACAGATTTGATGTCAGTCAATGTAGTAGTAGTATCTATACAATCATTAAAACTTTGAAGCTGACATTCGAAAAGCACTCTACCCCCCACTTTCTCATTAATGTATCTGATAGTATTAACGTCACTAAGAACAATCCAAGGAACTGTAGGATAACTATTCACAATGCTAACCAGATCACGCCATCTAGCATGTCAGACATACTGTTAGAAGTGTAAATAGCGGTAATATTAAATTAACATCCAGTCTGTTTATCCTCTACCTTAAGATGAATGAATTGATTAGTAGTAGAAATAAACTAAGCAGCAACAAGGTTAGGATGCCATAAGACCCAAACTCGACCATAAGTATCATGAGAGTCATTAGTAAAAAGTTCTGCCTCAGGCCATATTAAATTATTCTGAACTCGAACACGATGAGTTTTAATTTTTGTTTTCACAAGAATAACAATATCACATGCAGCAGATCGGATTATTCTATTGAGCTCTCGACACTTCTGAGGCTTATTAAGTCCATGAACATTCCAACAGATTATTTTCATCAATACTAGATAAAAGGAAGAGCATGCGACTTTACGAGGACATTACCATCCTTTTTTTGATCCGTTGATTTTGCATGTTCCTCTTGCATAATATCTTTACCCATTCCTTTATTTCTATATTTATCCACCTCATCCATAGCTTGCAAATGTTTAAATTTTTGCATACCTTGAGGCAAGGAGTCATGAATAGCGGGATGTGTCAAAGCACGATGAGGTTGGTGAGGTGCAATGTCTTGGTTCACAAGAGGTAGTTGAGATGCAATATCTTGATTATCTGAAGGAATGATTTATGAAGGCGAGGTCGTTATTGGGGAGTGAGAACCATGGGAAGCTCCTACAGTGGAAGTCTCTGATATAATAGGAAAAGATGAAAGGTCTGACTTGTCTTTCTCCTATTCATGTTGCTGCCCCAATAAGTCAGAGTGCTCATTCATCTTCTCCACCACCATCACTATTGGCACTAAAGTATCAGTGCTCAGAGTAGTGGTAGCGAGCCTATGCTGAGGCTCTTGACGTGGTCAGGAGACCTGTGTAATTTTTTATGAAGGCTGCTGGCAAGCACCATTTGCATGTCCAAAGGATAGACAAACCTTGCATCATTGTGGCTTCGAAGAATATGAAACTTTCACCTTTCGGGTGCTCACATCAAGATCATAGTAAAAAACTTCATTCTGTAGCTCCTCATCAGAAGAACTATTACACATGCTTTAGCAAAAGTCAATCTCGTTTGCGAAGGTGTTGCCTTATCAAAATATAATGGCTATCCCAGTGTACTACAAGGCTTTATAATAAAATGACGACCCTAGAGATATAGTGGAAGTCCATAGAAAGAAACCCATGTTTGGATAGACTGTAGATTGTCTAACTCCAATCGCACATCAGGTGTCCAACATCATAGGGTTATTGGATGACCACGGATAGTCCAAAATCCTTCCAAGACCCGTTGTAAATCTTCTTCAGAGTAGAGCTTGCATATAAAAAATCTGTTCTCCAATATATAAAGATCAAATGTTGATATACCCCATCGAGTCCTGATGAATGAAGATAATGGAAAAAAGGATATTTTGAGTCCAACCACATAACCCACAATTGCCATGGACCATGTCTCAATTAGTTCGTCAAAATCAACAGTCTCACACATGGTAATCTTCGGTTCAACCTGTACTTCTGGAGCAAAAAACTCTAGTCGAAGATCCGGACTACCAACTGGAGCCTTGGAGAGGCTACTCCAAGGCTGAGGATCTTGGGAAATAGAAGCAGGAGGTCATGATCTAGAGCGTGAAGGACCTCTGGCCTAGTTTATTGAAGGAGCATCCCGCCGAGAAGAAACCAGTGGTGGAACATCTTGGTGTGAAACCGGCCTAAGCCGCTAGAGTGGAACTAGCGACTGCTAGAGAGGAGCAACCCCCTCCCACTGTGAAGTAACCAGCGGATGCTGGAGAGGAACCAGCGTCTACTGAAGAGGAGCAACCCCATCCCACTGTGAAGGAACCAGCGACTGTTGGAGAGGGTCATTCCACTGTGAAGTAACCAGCAGAGGCCGCTAGGAAGAAGCTAGCGAAGGAGCATCCCACTGGAACAGAAGAGCAGTATGTGTAGCAGAGTGTCGTGTCTGGCCGCTCGCATCCATGGCGTCTCTCGCCCTAGAGACCGCTAGTCGCCTGGGGGAGAAGAAGACACCGCCCTTCCCACACCTAAAAATACTAGCCATTCCCAACGTATTAGGCCATGGGAAGTCGTACGAGCACAGGTTCGTGAAAAAATGCGACGATCATAAACTTTGTGCAAGTCACGCGCAAAGTCGAGTTTCGATCGATTTTTCATGCACCTTCTCGGAAATACAAAATACTGACCATTTCCAACATATTAGCCCATGGGAAGTCGTATAAGCATGGTTTTGCAAAAAAATACAACAGTCATAAACTTTGCGCAAAGCTGAGTTTTAATCGACTTTTCATGCCCCATCTCAACAATTCAAAATACTGGCCATTCCCAACGTATTAGCCCATGGCAAGTCGAATGAACACAGTTATGCGAAAAAACGCAATGGTCATAAACTTTACGCAATGTCGAGTTTCAATCGATTTTTCATCTATCATCTCAAAAAATTCAAAATACTGGCCATTCCCAACGTATTAGCCCTTAGGAAATCGTACGAGCATAGTTTCGTGAAAAAATGCAACGGTTATAAATTTTGCACAAAGTCACACAGAAAGTCAAGTTTCGATTGGTTTTTTGAGCATTGTCTCGAAAATTTAAAATACTAGCCATTCCCAACATATTAGCTCATGGGAAGTCATACAAATACGATTTTGCAAAAATATGTGACGGTTATAAACTTTGCAAAGTCACGCGCGAAGTCGAGTTTCGATCGATTTTTCATGCACCATCTTAGAAATTCAAAATACTCGTCATTCCTAATGTATTAGCCCATGGGAAGTCGTACAAGCATGTTTCACGAAAAAATATGACTGTTATAAACTTTACGTAAAGTCACGTGCGAGGTCGAGTTTCAATCGGTTTTTCATGCACTGTCTCGAAAATTCAAAATTCTAGCCATTCCCAACGTATTAGCCCATGGGAAGTCATACGAGCATGGATTCAGAAAAAAATGTGATGATCATAAACTTTGCACGAAGTCCCATGTAAAGTCAAGTTTTGATTGGTTTTTTGTGCACTATCTCGATTATTCAAAATATTAGCTATTCATTCCCGACGTATTAGCCCATGGAAAGTCGTACGAGAACGGCTTCACAAAAAAATATGACGGTCATAAAATTTACGTAAATTTGATTTTCAATTGGTGTTTCATGCACCGACTCGAAAATTCAAAATACTAGCTATTCCCAATATGTTAGCCTATGGGAAGTCGTACAAGCACTATTTCATGAAAAAATACGATGGTCATAAACTTTGCGCAAAGTCGAGTTTCGATTGGTTTTTCGTGCACCATCTCAAAAATTTAAAATACTGGTAATTGCCAACATATTAGCCCATGGGAAGTTGTACGAGCATGGTTTCGTAAAAAAATGCGATGGTTATAAACTTTGTGTAAAGTTATGCGCAAGTCGAGTTTCGATCGGTTTTACATGCACCGTCTCGAAAATTCAAAATACTAGCAATTCCCAATGTATTAGCCCTTGGGAAGTCGCATGATCACGATTTTACGAAAAAATGTAGCAATCATAAACTTTGCGCTAAGTAGAGTTTCGATCGGTTTTTTGTGCACCATCACGAAAATTCAAAATACTAGCCATTCCCAACGTATTGGCCCATGGGAAGTCATATGAGCATGGTGTCGCTAAAAACATGATGGTCATAAACTTGACGCAAAGTCGAGTTTCAATCGATTTTTCATGCATTATGTCAAAAATTCAAAATACTGGCCATTCCCAACGTATTAACCTATAGGAAGTTGTACGAGCACAGTTTCACGAAAAAACATGATGGTCATAAACCTTGCGCAAAGTCCAGTTTCGATCAATTTTTCATGCATTGTCTCAAAAATTCAAAATGCAGGCCATTCCCAATGTATTAGCCCATGGGAAGTCATGCGAGCATGATTTCGTGAAAATATATGACAGTCATAAACTTTGTGCAAAGTCGAGTTTCGATCGATTTTTCGTGCTCCATCTCAGAAATTTAAAATACTAGCCATTCCCAATGTATTAGCCTATGGGAAGTGTACGAGCACGGTTTCATGAAAAAATGTGATAGTCTTAAAATTTTGAATATTCGTGTGCAAAGTCGAGTTTCGATCGATTTTTTGTGGACCATCTCGAAAATTCAAAATATTGGCCATTACAATGTATTAGCCTATGGGAAGTCATACGAGCTCGATTTCGCGAAAAAACATGACTGTCATAAACTTTGCGTAAAGTCACACTCAAAGTCGAGTTTCAATCGATTTTTCATGCACCGTCTTGAAAATTCAAGAGACTAGCCATTCCCAATGTATTAGCCCATGGGAAGTTGTATGAGCACGATTTCACGAAAAAAAATTTTTTTGGTAAGTAAAGATAATGTATTATGTATAAGGTTTGTATAAATTAGCTTTGTCTACACAAGCCATAGACTAAAGCCTAAAGTCTCTTAGTATAGTCGAGAAGATTACACTCCACCTAAAACAGGTGGAATGGGCACACTTCATCAAACTCATCTCCAAGACTGGCACATGGTAGTCAATAAATAATAAAATATAATATCTAGACCATCCTGGACTACTTGTGGAAACATCATAAAATATAGCTTTGCCCCAAATAATACATTACAATCTTCATCATTATTCTAGAGATTATTGACTAATGAAAAAATTGAATCTTGTGAAAATCTCTGTCTCTCTTCTTGTTAAGTGTTCTATGTTCAGTTCTTGCTCCACACATGATCGTGAGTCCTAACGAATCTCTATCAGAATTTCAGCTTTGTTCGTGTTGTGATACTCAAAAAATTCTGCCACACCTCTCCTTCCAAATACAACATATAGCACATCTGAATGTAATTCTTGCTAGTTGTATAAGAGGCCCCTTTCTTGAGAAATTTTGCATAAGATTTCTAATTCATGATGTAATTTTGGCCGTGGTTGCCTTTGAAGATCAAATCGCTTCAAGATCTCCTTCAATATCCAAGAAGAAAAATCATAAGCAAAATAGAGATGGTCAACACTTTCTTCCTTTTGGATACACAAAGAGGACCGATTTACAATATAAATACCTCTTCACTGCATATTGTCCATCGTAATACATTATCTTTACCTACCAAAAAAAATATATTGTCTATCATAGGAAGTTTGCCAAGAAGGGCCGGGCATGTACATAAGGAATGTCACTATGAGCATGGTCCATCCCATGTCCAACTACTAGGGATCCACTTGTTGTTTCATTGTCTAATTTAGTTCCATACAGATGTTCCACTAAATTTTTCATTATCATGAAGCCAAATAAGCATATTTGAAGAGTTGTTCTTGATTAGAATAGCCCTAAAAGTCGGCCAAAGTGATTAGAAGACACCTTGTACCATTGTCAATGAATTCAGAAACCTTCCAATCATTGGGAGCCCCCAGATCCTATCGTATTCTATCACCAAATAACTAAAATATACTTTTCCTATTCACCCAAGGGTCATATCACTTATTAATTTTGGTTCCAGAAGAGATCACATAAGAAATGTTGTAACTTAGCCATCTCCTTATCTTCAGAATTCAATTCCAAGCAACAGAATGAGATGTTTTTGCGGATGCTTCTCATATTGATTCCTTGGTTAGGTATCTAGCAAACACCCATTATGACCATAAGGAAAACTTATTTTGTAAAATATCCCACAATTGTTTTACCAGACAAGCTTTATTCCAATCTCTAATATTTCATAGATTCAGCCCCTCTTCATCCTTCAATTTGCAAATGTTGCCCCAATTCACCATGTGCATTGTCTTACCATCTGTGCCATTTCAGAAGAAGTTCATAAGTAATTTATCAATATCATGGAAAAGCCTAGTAGGTAGAAGGAAAGCATGAGACTAATAAATAGAATAAGAGATCAACATAGATCCAATAAGTTTAACTCATCAAGCTTTAGAAAGAATCCTATTTTTCCAAGAGGAAATTATATTCTTAACTTTTTGCAGGATAGGCGGACAGGAGGCTTTGTTGATTCCAGTGGGTAAGTTAGAGACCCAAGTAAGGAACTGGTAAACTTCCTTCAGCAACTCCCAAAGTTTGAGCAATATAGTCCTTATCATCAATGCAAGCACCCATATATACTTTGCTCTTTGCATGGTTTAGCTTAAGACCATAAACTATACCAAATTCATTAAGAATATCTGCCAGATTATTCACAGAAATGAGATCATCTCGAAGGAAGATAATAAGGTCATTAGCAAATGTTATGTGAGAGATGTGAACAGAACCATAATATGGTACCTTAATTTTGCCATTGGAAACTGCCTCTTCCAATATACAATTGAGCCCTTCCATTGCAATGGTAAAAAGATAAAGAGAGTGGATCGCCTTGCCGAATGTCATTCTTTCTCCCAAAGAAGCCAATAGGTGAACCATGGAAGAGAATAAAAAATTTTGGATTTCTAAGCAACATTGAATCCATTTAACCCAGCACTAAGGGAAGCCCGTATTATAGAGCATCGTGTAAATAAAATGCCTATTGACTAAGTCGAAGGCTTTTCATAAATCAGCTTTAAAACAAATCTTTTTCTCTCTTAACTTTAAATGTAGATCCTTAACCAAATCATTAGCAAGAAGGGCATTATAATGAATACTCCTCCCTTTAAGAAAAGCAGCCTGATTATGACTAATGACCTTTTTCATAACCTTTTGTTGTCTATCTGCCAGCACCTTAGAGATAACCTTATAAATAAAGTTACACGGTGAAATAGGACAATAATTCTCCAATGAATCAGCTCCATCATTCTTAGGCACTAAAGAAATAAAAGTGCAATTCATTTCTTTAATGATATGACCTGAGGAGAAAAAATATCGACAAGCTTTTATGACATCGTTGGCTACAATAAATAGACCATGAAATTTGATAAAACTCGATTGAAAATCCATTTGGGCTAAGGCTTTTATGCTTCGGGGGCTTAAAAATAACTCTCACAATTTCATCATCCGTTATTGGGGCATTATCAAGAAAGAGAGCTTTAGAATCAAGTCGTCATGTGGGCCCAACATGAATACTATTAGGCTACTCCTCCTGATTAAGTAAGCAATAAAAAAACTGCTTGTTGTAATTTTTAACCTCATCTAAATCCTCAATAAGATAACCATCTATACCTTTGCATTTTTTAATGCGATTAGTAGCCCTTCTGGCAGAATAACAGCATAGAAAAACTTAGTATTGGAATCCCCTAGAGTAAGCTAATGCTGTCAAGGCTTCTGTTTCATAAAGCATTCCTCCTACTTCAAAGCTTGTATAAAGTTATTTCTAGCAACAGCCTCTTTGTATATAAGATTCACATCCAGAGGTTGCAGATTTAGCTTGCTTTGCACTGCCATAAGTTCTTTCTTGTATAATTGAACTGTGTTGGTCATATTTTCAAATGTAGTTGAATTCCACTCCTTAAGTGCTGCTTTGCATGCTTTTAGTTTTTGACAAAGGATGTAAGGGAGAGAACCAAACACTTTAATGTTCCAAGCTGACTTGATAACTTCGAGGAACTGAGGGTGAGTACTCCACATATTAAAAAATCTAAAATATTTCTTGTCGTTGGGTATTGCTTTATCTGCCTGTATATGCATAATAGAGTGATCCGAAAATAACTTATCACTGCACTCTAGAAGTGAATATGGGAAAACTACTAACCATTCCTTATTAATCAAACATCTGTCAAGTCGAACCATAATTTTTTTGTCAACAGCACTTTGATTATTCTATAAGAACCAATCACCTACAGATTTGATGTCAGTCAATGTAGTAGTAGTATCTATACAATCATTAAAACTTTGAAGCTGACATTCGAAAAGCACTCTACCCCCCACTTTCTCATTAGTGTATCTGATAGTATTAACGTCACCAAGAACAATCCAAGGAACTGTAGGATAACTATTTACAATGCTAACCAGATCACGCCATCTAGCATTCCTATCAGACATACTGTTAGAAGTGTAAATAGCGGTAATATTAAATTAACATCCAGTCTGTTTATCCTCTACCTTGAGATGAATGACTTGATTAGTAGTAGAAATAAACTAAGCAGCAACAAGGTTAGGATGCCATAAGACCCAAACTCGACCATAAGTATCATGAGAGTCATTGGTAAAAAGTTCTGCCTCAGGCCATATTAAATTATTCTGAACTCGAACACGATGAGTTTTAATTTTTGTTTTCACAAGAATAACAATATCACATGCAGCAGATCGGATTATTCTATTGAGCTCTCGACACTTCTGAGGCTTATTAAGTCCATGAACATTCCAACAGATTATTTTCATCAATACTAGATAAAAGGAAGAGCATGCGACTTTACGAGGACATTACCATCCTTTTTTTGATCCGTTGATTTTGCATGTTCCTCTTGCATAATATCTTTACCCATTCCTTTATTTCTATATTTATCCACCTCATCCATAGCTTGCAAATGTTTAAATTTTTGCATACCTTGAGGCAAGGAGTCATGAATAGCGGGATGTGTCAAAGCACGATGAGGTTGGTGAGGTGCAATGTCTTGGTTCACAAGAGGTAGCTGAGATGCAATATCCTGATTATCTGAAGGAATGATTTATGAAGGCGAGGTCGTTATTGGGGAGTGAGAACCATGGGAAGCTCCTACAGTGGAAGTCTCTGATATAATAGGAAAAGATGAAAGGTCTGACTTGTCTTTCTCCTATTCAGGAGTGGAAGGGCAGCAATGGCTTCTATGATCAACGATTCCAAGCGTGGAAGGAATGCAATCGCTTCTGCAATCGGTGACTTCAGGTGTGGAAGGGCGGCGACTTCTTCTCCCTTAGGCATGGGACGACCTCTAGGGTGAGAAACGGTGTCAGCTGCACTACAATTAGTGTTGGGTTCACTGCTGATGTGCGATCCTATAGCAAATTAGGCGTGGCAAAGGCGATGGCTGCTTCTGCAATCGGTGATTCAAGTGTGGGAAGGGTGGTGGCTTCTTCTCCCCTAGGCCGCTGGAGGTCTCTAGGACGAGAGATGCCATGGATGCGAGCGACCATATGCGACACTCTGCTTCGCATACCGCTCCTTTGTTCCAATGGGAGGCTCCTCTACTGGCTTCTTCCTAGCAGCCTCCACTGGTTGCTTCACAGTGCAATGCCCCTCTCTAGCAGCCACTGGTTCCTTCACAGCGGGAGGGGGTTGCTCCTCTTCAGTAGCCGCTGGTTCCTCTCCAGCAACTGCTGATTACTTCATAGTGGGAGGGGGTAGCTCCTCTCCAACAGTTACTAGTTCCTTCCCAACAGCTTAGGCCGGTTTTACACCAGGATGTTCCACCGCTAGTTTCTTCTTGGCGGTATGCTCCTTTAATAAACCATGCTAGAGGTCGTTCATGCTCTAGATCATAACTTCCTGCTCCCATTTTCCGAGATCCTTGGCCTTAGAGTAGCCTCTTCAAGGCTCTAGTTGGTAGTTCGGATCTTCGACTGGATTTTTTTGCTCCAAAAATATAGGCTAATCAGAAGATTGTTGTGTAAGACTATTGATTCCGACGAACTGATTGAGACATGGTCCATGGCAATTATGGGTTATGTGGTTGGACTCAAAACATCCTTTTTTCCATTATACTCATTCATCAGGACTCGATGGGAAATATCAACATTTGATCTTTATATGTTGGAGAACGAATTCTTTATATGAAAGCTTTACTCTGAAGAAGATTTACAATGGGTCCTTGAAAGATTTTGGACTATCCGTGGTCATCCAATGATCCTACAATGTTGGGCACCTGATGTGTGATTGGAGTTAGACAGTCTACAGTCTATCCTAATATGGGTCTTTTTATGGACTTCTGCTAGATCTCTTAGGTCATCGTTTTATTGCAAAGCTTTGCAGTACCCTAGGACAGCCAATGTACATTGATAAGGCAATAGCTTCGCAAACGAGATTGACTTATGCTAGAGCATATGTAATGGTTTCTTCTGATAAGGAGCTACCGAATGAAATTTTGTACCGTTATCTTGTTGGGAGCACCCGAAAGGTGAAAGGTTCATATTCTTGGAAGCCACAACGATGCAATGTTTGTCTATCTTTTGGACATGCAAATGGTGCTTGCCAGTAGCCTTCACAAAAAATAACACAGGTCTACCGACCACGTCAAGAGCCTCAGCATGGGCTCGCTACCACTATTCCGAGCATTGATACTCCAGTGCCAATAGTGATGATGGTGGAGAAGATGAATGAGCACTCTGACTCGTTGGGGCAGCGACAGGAACAGGAGAAAGACAAGTTAGCACTTTCATATTTTCCTATTATATCAGAGACTTCCACTATAGGAGCTTCCCATGGTTCTACTCCCCAATAACAACCTCACCTTCACGAATCATTCCTTCTGATAATCAAGAAATTGCATCTTAACTATCTCTTATGAACAAAGACATTGCACCTCACTAACCTCATCGCGCTTTGACACATCCCGCTATTCAGGACTCCTTGCCTCAAGGTACACAAAAATTTAAACATTTGTAAGTTGTTGATGAGGTAGATAAATATAGAAATAAAGGATTAAATGGTAATGACATTATGCGAGAGGACCATGCAAAATCAAAAGATAAAAAAAGGATGGTAATGTCCTCCTAAAGTTACATGCTCTTCCTTCTATCTAGTATTGATGAAAATAATCTGTTGGAATGTTCGTGGACTTAATAAGCTTGAGAAATGTCAGGAGCTCAATAGAATAATCTGATCTGCTGCCTGTGATATTATTATTCTTGTGTAAATAAAAATTAAAACTCATCGTGTTCGAGTTCAGAAGAATTTAATATGGCCTGATGCAGAACTTTCTACTAATGATTCTCAGGATACTTAAAATCGAGTTTGGGTCTTATGGCATCCTAACCTTGTTACTATTTGGTTTATTTCTGCTACTAATCAATTCATTCATCTTAAGGTAGAGGATAAATAGACTGGATATTAATTCAATATTACCGCTATTTACGCTTCTAACAGTATGTCCGATAGGAATGCTCTATGGCGTGATCTGGTTAGCATTGCAAATAGTTATCCTACAGTAACTTGGATATTCTCGGTGACTTTAATACTGTCAGATACACAAATGAGAAAGTGGGGGGTAGAATGCTTTCTAAATATCAGCTTCAAAGTTTTAATATTTGTACATATACTATTGCATTGACTGACATGAAATCTGTATGTGATTGGTTCTCATGGAATAATCAAAGTGCTACTGATAGAAAAATTATGGCTTGACTTGATAGATGTTTGATTAATCAAGAATGGTTAGCAATTTTCTTAGAATCACTTCTTGAGTATGGTGCTAAGTTATTTTCGGATCACTCTATTATGCATATACATGCGGATAAAGCAATACCCAATGACAAGAAACCTTTTAGATTTTTTAATATGTGTACTCACCCTCAATTCTTCGATGTTATCAAGTCAGCTTGGAACATTAATATGCTTGGTTCTCCCCCTTACATCCTATGTCAAAAATTAAAAGCATACAAAGCATCACTTAAGGAGTGGAATTCAACTACATTTGGAAATATCACCAACAGGGTTCAGTTGTGCAAGAAAGAACTTATGGCAGCGTAAATCGAGCTAAATCTTCAACCTTTGGATGCGAATCTTATATACAAAGAGGATATCACTAGAAATAACTTTATGCAAGCTTTGAAGCAGGATGAATGCTTTTTGAAACAGAAGTATCGACAACATTAGCTTACTCTAGGGGATTCCAATACTAAGTTTTTCTATGCTACTATTTCTACCAGAAGGGATATAATCATATCAAAAAATGCAAAGGTATAGATGGTAATCTTATTGAAGATTTAGATGAGATTAAAAATTACACCAAGTAAAGGAGGAGCAACCTAATAGTATTCATGTTGGGCCCACAAGACGACTTGATTCTGAAGCTCTCTCTCTTGTTAATGCCCCAATAACAGATGATGAAATTGTGACAGTTGTTTTTAAGTCCCCTAAGCATAAAAGCCTTGGTCTAGATGGATTTTCAACTGAGTTTTATCAAATTGCATGGTCTATTGTAGGTAATGATGTCATAAAAGCTTGTCGACATTTTTTCTCCTCAAAATGTCCTTCTCGCTAATGATTTGGTTAAGGATCTGCACTCAAAAACTAGAGGGAAAAACATTTATTTTAAAGCTAATTTACAGAAGGCCTTCGACTCAGTTAATAGACATTTTATTTATACGATGCTCCAAGCAACATTGAATCCATTTAACCCAGTGCTGAGGGAAGCCTATATTATGGAGCATCGTATAAATAAAATGTCTATTAACTGAGTGCAGATCACCAAATCATTAAAGAAGGACATTATCGTCCCTTTAAGAAAAGCAACCTAATTAGGACTAATGACCTTGTTCACAACCTTTTGTAGTCTATCTGCCAGCACCTTAGAGATGACCTTATAAATAAAGATGCATAGTGAAATAGGATGATAACTCTCCATTGAATCAACTCCATCATTCTTGGGCATTAAAGAAATTAAAGTGCAATTTGTTTCTTTAAGGATATAACCTAAGGAGAAAAAATGTCGATAATTTTTCTCCTCAAGTCATATCCTTAAAGAAATGAATTGCACTTTTATTTCTTTACTTCCCAAGAATGATGGAGCTGATTCATTGGAGAATTATCGTCCTATTTCACTATGCAACTTTATTTATAAAGTTATCTCTAAGGTGCTGGCAGATAGACAATAAAAAGTTACGAACAAGATCATTAGTCTTAATCAGACTGTTTTTCTTAAAGGGAGGAGTATTCATCATAATGTCCTTCTTACTAATGATTTGGTTAAGGATCTGCACTCAAAAATAAGATGGAAAAAGATATGTTTTAAAGCTGATTTACAAAAGGCCTTTGACTCAGTCAATAGGCATTTTATTTACACGATGCTCCATAATATGGATTTCTCTTAGCATTAGGTTCAATGGATTTAATGTTGCTTAGAAACTCCAAAATTTTTTATTCTCTTCAATGGTTCACCTATTGGCTTCTTTGGGAGTAAGAATGGCATTCGACAAGGTGATCCACTATCTCCTTATTTTTTTACCATTGCAATGGAAGGGCTCAATTGTATGTTGGAAGAGGCAGTTTCCAATGACAAAATTAAGGTACCATATTATGGTTCTATTCATATCTCTCACATAACATTTGCTGATGACCTTATTATCTTCCTTCGGGATGATCCAGTTTTTGTAAATAATTTAGCAGATATTCTTAATGAATTTGGTATAGTTTCTGATCTTAAGCTAAACCATGCAAAAAGCAAAGTATATGTGGGTGCTTGCATTGATGATAAGGACTATATTGCTCAAACTTTGGGAGTTGCTGAAGGAAGTTTACCTGTTCCTTACTTGGGTCTCCCACTTATATCCACTGGAATCAATGAAGTCTCCTATCAACCAATCCTACAAAAAATTAAGAACAGAATTTCCTCTTGGAAAAACGGGCTTCTTTCTAAAGCTAGACGACTTGAACTTATTCAATCTGTGTTGATCTCTTATTCTATTTATTGGTCTCATGCATTCCTTCTAACTGTTGGGCTTCTCTATGATATTGATAAGCTACTTATGAATTTTTTCTAGAATGGCATAGATGGTAAGGCAATGCAAATGGTGAATTGGGGCAACATTTACAAACCGAAGGATGAAGGAGGGCCGAATCTACAATATATTAGAGATTGGAATAAAGCTTGTCTGGTAAAGCAGTTGTGGGATATTTTACAAAAAAAGTCTTCCTTATGGTCACAATGGGTTTTTGCTAGATACCTAACCAAGAAATCAATCTGTGAAGCATCCTCAAAAACATCTCATTATGCTTCTTGGACAGGAATTCTGAAGGCAAGGAGGTGGCTAAGTAACCATATTTCTTATGTGATCTCTTATGGAACCAATATTAATATGTGGTATGACCCTTGGGTGAATGGGAAGAGTATATTTCAGTTATTTATTAATAGAGTACGGCAGGATTTGAGGGCTCCGAATGATTACTAGGTTTCTGAATTTATCGATAATGGTACATAGTGTCTTCCCAGCCCTACCTCCCCTGATATATTATCACTTTGGCGGACTATTAGGGATATTTTGATCAAGAACAACTCTTCATATATGCTTATTTGGCTTCATGATAATGACAAATTTAGTGCTACATTTACATGGAACCAAATTAGACAATGAAACAAGAAGTGAATCCCAAGTAGTTGGACATGGGATAGACCATGCTTACAGCGACATTCCTTATGTACATGGCAAGCCCTTCTTGGCAAACTTCCTACGTTGGACAATATCCAGCGAAGAGGTATTTATATTGTAAATCAGTGCTCTTTGTGTATGCAAAAGGAAGAAAGTATTGACCATCTCTATTTTGCTTGTGATTATTCTTCTTGGATATGAAGGGAGATATCGAAGTGATTTGATCTTCAAAGGCTACCATGGCCAAACTTGCATCATGAATTAGAAATGCTTATGCAAAACTTCTTATAAAAGGGGCCTCTTACACAACCAGCAAGAATTACATTCAGATGTGCTATTTGGTGGATTTGGAAGGAGAGGTGTGGTAAAATTTTTGGAGTGTCACAACACGAATAAAGCTCAAATTCTGATAGAGATTCTTCAGGACTCACGATCCTGTATAAAGCAAGAATTGAACATAGAGCACCTAATAAGAATAGAGAAAGGGATTTTCACAAGATTCTATTTTTCCATTAGTCAATAATCTCTAGAATAATGATGAAGATTGTAATGTATTATGTGGGGCAAAGCTTATATTTTGTGATGTTTCCACAAGTAGTCCAGGACGGTCTAGATATTGCATTTTATTATTTATTGACTATCTTGTGCTACTCTTATAGATGAGTTTGGTAAAGTGTGCCCATTCTACTTTTTTTAGGTAGGGTGCAATCTTCTCGACTACACTAAGAGAATTCAGGCTTTAGTCTATGGCTCGTGTAGACAAAGCTACTTTGTATAAAACCTTATACATAATATATTATCTTTACATATATAGGCCCCTTTCTTGAGATGTTTTACATAAGAATTTCTAATTCACGATGCAAGTTTAGCCGTGGTAGCCTTTGAAGATCAAATCACTTCAAATCTCCTTCTATATCCAAGAAGAATAATCACAAGCAAAATAGAACACTCTATTCGTTTTGCATACACAAAGAGCACCGATTTATAATATAAATACCTCTTCGCTATATATTGTCCATCATAGGAAGTTTGCCAAGAAGGGCCTGCCATATACATAAGGAATGTCGCTGTGAGCATGGTCTATCCCATGTCCAACTACTTTGGATCTACTTATTGTTTCATTGTCTAATTTGGTTCCATGTAGATGTAGCACTAAATTTGCCATTATCATAAAGCCAAATAAGAATATCTAAAGAGTTGTTCTTGATCAGAATAACCCTAATAATCGGCCAAAGTGATAACATGTCAGGAGAGATAGGGTTGGGAAGACACCATGTACCATTGTCAATGAATTCAGAAACCTTCCAATCTTTGGGAGCCCCCGGATCCTATCGTACTCTAGTGACATTGTTATTCTTATGGAAACAAAAATTAAAACTCATCGTGTTCGTGTTTAGAAGAATTTACTATGGCTTGAGGCAGAGCTTTCTATTGATGATTCTCATGATACTTATGGTCAAGTTTGGGTCTTATGGCATCCTAACCTTCTTACTGCTTGGTTTATTTCTGCTACTAATCAATTCATTCAGCTTAAGGTAGAGGACAAATAGACTGGATGTCAATTCAATATTATCAGTATTTATGCTTCTAACAGTATATCTGATAGGAATGCTCTATGACGTGATTTGGTTAGCATTGCAAATAGTTATCCTACAGTAGTACCTTGGATGTTCTCGGTGACTTTAATACTGTCAGATACACAAATGAGAAAGTGGAGGGTAGAGTGCTTTCCGAATGTCGACTTCAAAGTTTTAATAATTGTATAGATACTATTGCAATTGACTGACATCAAATCTATAAGTGATTGGTTCTCATGAATTAATCAAAGTGTTGCTGACAGAAAAATTATGGCTCGACTTGGCAGATGTTTTATTAATCAGGAGTGGTTAGCAATTTTCCTAGATTCACTTCTTGAGTACCGTGCTAAGTTATTTTTGGATCACTCTATTATGCATATACATGTAGATAAAGCAATACCCAGCTACAAGAAACCTTTTAGGTTTTTTAATATGTGGAGTACTCACCCTCAATTCGTCGAAGTTATCAAGTTAGCTTGGAACATTAATGTGTTTGGTTCTCCCCCTTACATCTTATATCAAAAACTAAAAGCACGCAAAGCAGCACTTAAGGAGTGGAATTTAACTACATTTAGAAATATCACCAACAGGGTTTAGTTATGCAAGAAAGAACTTATGGCAGTGCAAAGCGAGCTAAATATTCAACCTCTTGATGTGAATCTTATATACAGAGATGCTGCCACTAGAAATAACTTTTTGAAACATAAGTCTAGACAACATTGGCTTACTCTAAGGGATTCTAATACTAAGTTTTTCTATGATGCTATTGCGACCAGAAGGGCTACTAATCGCATCAAAAAATGCAAAGGCATAGATGGTAATCTTATTGAGGATTTGGATGAGGTTAAAAATTACACCAAGCAATTTTTTTATTCCTTACTCAATTAGGAGGAGCATCCTAATAGTATTTATGTTGGGCCCACTAGATGGATAACTTGATTCTAAAGCTATCTCTCTTCTTAGTGCCCCAATAACGGATGATGATGAAATTATGAGAGTTGTTTTTTAAGACCCCGAAGCACAAAAGCCCTAGTCTAGATGGATTTCCAACTGAGTTTTATCAAATTGTATGGTCTATCATAGGCAACGATTTCATAAAAGCTTGTCGACATTTTTTCTCCTTAGGTTATATCCTTAAAGAAACAAATTGCACTTTAATTTCTTTAATGCCCAAGAATGATGGAGTTGATTCAATGGAGAGTTATCATCCTATTTCACTATGCATCTTTATTTATAAGGTCATCTCTAAGGTGCTGGCAGATAGACTACAAAAGGTTATGAACAAGGTCATTAGTCCTAATTAGGTTGCTTTTCTTAAAGGGACGAGTATTCACCATAATGTCCTTCTTGCTAATGATTTGGTGAAGGATCTGCACTCAAAAACTAGAGGGAAAAATATTTATTTTAAAGCTAATTTACAGAAGGCCTTCGACTCAGTTAATAGACATTTTATTTATACGATGCTCCATAATATGGGCTTCCCTCAGCACTGGGTTAAATGGATTCAATGTTGCTTTGAAACTCTAAAATTTTTTATTCTCTTCAATGGTTAACCTATTGGCTTTTTTGGGAGTAAGAATGACATCTGACAAAGCGATCCATTATCTCCTTATCTATTTACCATTGCAATGGAATAGCTTAGTTGTATGTTGGAAGAGGCAGTTTTCAATGGCAAAATTAAGGTACCAAATTATGGTTCTATTCATATCTCTCATATAACATTTGCTGATGACCTTATTATCTTCCTTTGGGATGATCTAGTTTTTATGAGTAATCTAGCAATTATTCTTAACGAATTTAGTATAGTTTTTGGTCTTAAGCTAAACCATGCAAAGAGCAAAGTATATGTGGGTGCTTGCATTGACGATACGGACTATATTGCTCAAACATTGGGAGTTGCTAAAGGATGTTTACTGGTTCCTTACTTGGGTCTCCCACTTATATCCACTGGAATCAATAAAATCTCCTGTCAGCTTATCCTACAAAAAATTAAGAACATAATTTTCTCTCGGAAAAATAGACTTATTTCTAGAGCTAGATGAGTTGAACTTATTCAATCGGCGTTGATCTCTTATTCTATTTATTGGTCTCATGCATTCCTTCTACCTGTCGAGCTTCTCTATGATATTGATAAATTACTTATGAACTTCATCTGGAATGACATAGATGGTAAGGCAATGCACGTGGTGAATTGGGGCAATATTTGCAAACCGAAGAATGAAGTGGGGCTGAATCTACGAAATATTAGAGTTTGATATAAAGCTTGTCTGGTAAAACAATTGTGGGATATTTCAAAAAACAAATCTTCCTTATGGTCACAATGGGTTTTTGCTAGGTACCTAACCAAGGTATCAATCAGGAAAGCATCCGCAAAAATATCTCATTCTGCTGCTTGGAAAATAATTAAGAAGCCAAGAGGTGGCTAAGTACCAATATCTCATATATGATCTCTGATGGAGCCAATATTAATATGTGGTATGACCTTTGGGTGAATGAAAAAAATATATTTCAGTTATTTGGTGATAAAGTGCGACAGGATCTAAGGGCTCCCAGAGATTGGAAAGTTTTTGAATTCATTGATAATAATGGTATATAGTGTCTTCCCAAACCTACCTCCTCTGACATGTTATCACTTTGGCTGACTATTAGGGCTATTTCAATCAAGAACGACTCTTCAGAGATGCTTATTTGGCTTCATAATAATGGTAAATTTAGTGCTATATTTGTATGGAACCAAATTAGACAACGAAACAACAAGTGGATCCCAAGTAGTTGGATATGGGATAGACCATGCTCACAGTGACATTCCTTATGTATATGGCAGGACCTTCTTGGCAAACTTCCTATGATGGACAATATGCAGCAAAGAGGTATTTATATTATAGATTAGTGCTCTTTGTGTATGCAAAAGGAAGAAAGTGTTGACCAGGACTCACGATCATGTGTGGAGAAAGAACTAAACATAGAGCACTTAACAAGAAGAGAGAAAGGGATTTTCACAAGATTCAATTTTTCCATTAGTCAATAATCTTTAGAATAATGATGAAGATTGTAATGTATTATGTGGTGCAAAGCTTATATTTTGTGATGTTTCCACAAGTAGTCCAGGACGGTTTAGATATTGTATTTTATTATTTATTGACTACAGAATTATGCTACTCTTGGAGATGAGTTTGATGAAGTGTGCCCATTCCACCTTTTCCAAGCAGGGTGCAATCTTCTCGACTACACTAAGAGACTTCAGGCTTTATTAGTCTATGCTTGTGTAGACAAAGCTACTTTGTACAAAACTTATACATAATACATTATCTTTACTTAAAAAAAAAGTATTTTAAATTTTTGAGAAGGTGCACGAAAAATAATTGAAACTCGACTTTGCACGTAACTTTGTGCAAAGTTTATGTCCGTCATGTTTTTTCACGAAACCATGCTCGTACGACTTCCCAAGTGTAATACGTTGGGAATAGTGAGTATTTTGAATTTCTGAGACGGTACATGAAAAACCAATCAAAACTTAACTTTACACGTGACTTTGCGTAAAGTTTATGACCGTCATATTTTTTCATGAAACTATGCTCGTATGACTTCCCAAGGGCTAATAAGTTGGGAATGGCCAGTATTTTGAACTTTCGAGATGGTGCATAAAAAATCAATTGAAACTCGACTTTGCGTAAAGTTTATGACTTCCGTATTTTTTTACGACTTCCCAATGGCTAATACGTTGGGAATGGCTAGTATTTTAAATTTCTAAGACAATGCACCAAAAACCCATCGAAACTCGACTTTACACAAAGTTTATAACCGTCGCGTTTTTTCACGAAATCGTGCCCATACGACTTCCCTTGGTCTAATATGTTGCGAATGACCAGTATTTTAAATTTTAGAGACGATGTATGAAAAATCGATCAAAACTCGACTTTACATGTGACATTGCGCAAAGTTTATGACCATCACATTTTTTCACGAAACCGTGCTCGTACGACTTCCCATGGGTTAATACATTGGGAATGACCAGTATTTTGAATTTCTTACATGATGCATAAAAAATTGATTGAAACTCGACTTTGCATAAAGTTTATAATCATCGTATTTTTTCATGAAACCATACTCGTACAACTTCCTATGGGCTAATACGTTGGGAATGACTAGTATTTTGAATTTCCAAGACGGTGCACAAAAAACTGATCGAACTCGACTTTGCGCACGACTTTACGCAGAGTTTATGATCATGTTTTTTGCAAAACCATGCTCATACGACTTCCCACAGGTAAATACGTTGGGAATGGCTCGTATTTTGAATTTTTGAGACGGTGCATAAAAAATCGATCGAAACTCTACTTTGTACGTGACATTTATGCAAAGTTTATGTCTCGAAATTTTTCGTGAAACCATGGTCATACGACTTCCCTTGGGCTAATATGTTGGGAATGACCAGTATTTTGAATTACTGAGACAGTGCATGAAAAACCAATCAAAACTCAACTTTGCGTGCGACTTTGTGCAAAGTTTATGGCCATAGCATTTTTTCGTGAAATCATGCTTGTACGACCTCCCATGGGCTAATGGCCAGTATTTTGAATTTCCAAGACGGTGAATGAAAAACTGATCGAAACTCAACTTTGTGCGCGACTCTACTCAAAGTTTATGACCATCGTATTTTTTCGTGAAACTGTGCTCGTATGACTTCCCATGGGCTAATACGTTGGGAATGGCCAGTATTTTGAATTTTCGAGATGGTGTACGAAAAACTGATTGAAACTTGACATTGCGCGTGATTTTACGTAAAGTTTATGACCATCGCGTTTTTTCAAGAAACCTTGCTTGTACGACTTCCCATGGGCTAATATGTTGGGAATGGCCAGTATTTTGAATTTCCGAGACAATGAATGAAAAACTGATCGAAACTCAACTTTGTGCGTGACTTTATACAAAGTTTTTTACTGTTGCATTTTTTCGTGAAACCATGCTTGTATGACTTCCTATGGACTAATACGTTGGAAATGGCTAGTATTTTAAATTTCTGAGATGGTGCACGAAAAACCGATCGAAAATTGACATTGCGTAAAGTTTTTTACCATTGTGTTTTTTTGGGAAACCATGCTCGTACGACCTGCCATGGGCTAATACATTGGGAATAACTCGTATTTTGAATTTTCGAGACGGTACATGAAAAATCGATCGAAACTCGACTTTGCATAAATTTTGTGACCGTCGTGTTTTTTCCTGAAACCGTGCTTGTACGACTTCTCATGTCCAACTGCTTAGAATCCACTTATTGTTCCATTGTCTAATTTGGTTCCATATAAATGTAGCACTAAATTTACCATTATCATGAAGCCAAATAAGCATATCTAAAGAGTTGTTCTTGATCGGAATAGCTATAATAGTCGGCCAAAGTGATAACATGTCAAGGGAGGTAGGGCGGGGAAGACACCATGTACCATTGTTAATGAATTCAGAAACCATCTAATCATTATGAGCCCTCAGATCCTATCGTACTCTATCATCAAATAAGTGAAATATACTTTTTCCATTCACCCAGGGGTCATACCATATATTAATATTGGTTCCATAAGAGATCACATACGAAATGTTATTACTTAGCCACCTCCTTGCCCTTAGAATTCCTTTCCAAGCAGCGGAATGAGATGTTTTTGCAGATGCTTCCCATATTGATTCCTTCGTTAAGTACCTAGCAAAAACCCATTGTGACCATAAGGAAGACTTGTCTTGTAAAATATCTCATAATTGTTTTATCATACAAGCTTTGTTCCAATCTCTAATATTTCGTAGATTCAACCCCCCCCCCATTCATCCTTTGGTTCGCAAATGTTGCCCGAATTCACCATGTGCATTGACTTACCATCTGTGCCATTCCAGAAGAAGTTCATAAGTAATTTATCAATATCGTGGAGAAGCCTGACAGGTTGAAGGAATGCATGAGACAAATAAATAGAATAAGAGATCAACACAGATTGAATAAATTCAAGTTGTCCAGCTTTAGAAAGAAGCCTATTTTTCCAAGCCGAAATTTTGTTCTTAATTTTTTGTTGGATAGGTTGATAGGAGACTTTGTTCATTCTACTGGATATAAGTGGGAGACCCAAGTAAGGAACCGGTAAACATCCTTCAGCAACCCCCAAAGTTTTAGCAATATAATCCTTATCGTTAATGCAAGCACTCACATATACTTTAATCTTAACATGGTTTAGCTTAAGACCAGTAACTATACCAAATTCATTATGAATAACTGCCAGATTACTCTCAGAAACTAGATTATCCCGAAGGAAGATAATAAGGTCGTCAACAAATGTTATATGCGAGATATGAATAGAACTATAATATGATACCTTAATTTTGCCATTGGAAACTTCCTCTTCATACAACTGAGCCCTTCCATTGCAATGGTAGAAAGACAAGGAGATAGTGGTTCACCTTGTCGGATGCCATTCTTACTCCCAAAGAAGCCAGTAGGTGAACCATTGAAGAGAATCGATAATTTTGGAGTTTAAAAGCATCATTGAATCCATTTAACCCAGTGCTAAGGGAAGCCCATACTATGGAGCATTGTATAAATAAAATGCCTATTACCTGAGTCAAAGTACTTCCGTAAATCAATTTTAAAATAGACCTTTTTCCCTTTTGTTTTTAAGTGCAGATCCTTAACCAAGTCATTAGCAATAAAGACATTATGGTGAATACTCCTCCCATTAAGAAAAGTAGCTTGATTATGACTAATGACCTTATTCATAACCTTTTGTAGTCTATCTGCCAGCACCTTAGAGATGACCTTATAAATAAAGTTGCATAGTGAAATAGGTTGATAATTCTCTAATGAATCAGCTCCATTATTATTGAGCACTAAAAAAATAAAAGTGTAATTCATTTCTTTAAGGATATGACCTGAGGAGAAAAAATGTCGATAAGCTTTTATGACATCGTTGCCCATGATAAACCATGCAACTTGATAAAACTCAGTTGGAAATCCATTTGGACCCGGGCTTTTGTACTTCAGTGACTTAAAAACAACTCTCACAATTTCATCATCCATTATTGGGGCATTAAGAAGAGAGATAGCTTCAGAATTAAGTCATCTAGTGGGCCCAACATAAATACTATTAGGTTGCTCCTCTTGATTGAGTAAGGAATAAAAAAATTGCTAGGTGTAATTTTTAACCTCATCTAAATCCTTAATAAGATTTCCATCTATGCCTTTGCATTTTTTGATGCGATTAGTAACCCTTCTGGTGGCAATAGCAGCAAAGAAAAAACTTAATATTGGAATCCCTTAGAGTATGCCAATGTTCTCGAGACTTCTATTTTAAAAAGCATTTCTCCTGCTTCAAAGCTTGCATAAAGTTATTTCTAGCAACAGTCTATTTGCATATAAGATTCGCATCAAGAGGTTGAAGATTTAGCCTGCTTTGCACTACCATAAGTTCTTTCTTGCATAACTGAACCCTGTTGGAGATATTTCCAAAGGTAGTTGAATTCCACTCCTTAAATACTGCTTAGCATGCTTTTAGTTTCTGACATAAGATAAAAGGGGGAGAACCAAACACATTAATGTTCTAAGCTGACTTGATAACTTCGAGGAACTGAGGGTGAGTACTTCATATATTAAAAAATCTAAAAGGTTTCTTGTCGTTGGGTATTGCTTTATCTGCGTGTATATACATAATAGAGTGTTTCGAAAATAACTTAGCACTATACTCAAGAACTGAATCTAGAAAAACTGCTAACCATTCCTGATTAATCAAGCATCTATAAAGTTGAGCCATAATTTTTTGATCAACAACACTTTGATTATTCCATGAGAACCAATCACTTACAGATTCATGTCAGTCAATGCAGCAGTATCTATACAATCATTAAAACTTTGAAGCTGACATTCGGAAAGCACTCTACCCCCCACTTTCTCATTTGTGTATCTGATAGTATTAAAGTCACCAAGAACAATCCAAGGTAGTATAGGATAACTATTTGCAATGCTAACCAGATCATGCCATAGAGCATTCCTATCAAACATACTATTAGAAGCGTAAATAACGATAATATTGAATTGACATCCAGTCTGTTTGTCCTCTATCTTAACATGAATGAATTGATTAGTAGCCGAAATAAACCAAGTATTAATAAGGTTAGGATGCCATAAGACCTAAACTCGACCACAAGTATCATGAGAATCATTAGTAAAAAGTTCTACCTCAGGCAATATTAAATTCTTCTAAACACGAAGACGAGGAGTTTTAATTTTTGTTTCCACAAGAATAACAATATCACATGCAGTAGATTAGATTATTCTATTGAGCTCCCGACATTTGTCAGGCTTATTAAGTCTACGAATATTCTAGGAGATTATTTTCATCAATACTAGATAGAAGGAAGAGCATGCGACATTGGGAGGACTTTACCATCCTTTTTTTTATCCTTTGATTTTGCATGGTCCTCCCGCATAATATCTTTACCTTTTAAACCTTTATTTCTATATTTATCCACCTCATTCGCAGCTTGCAAATGTTAAATTTTTGCATACCTTGAGTCAATAAGTCCTGAATAGTGGGATGTGTCGAAGCACGATGAGTTTAGTGAGGTGCAATGTCTTTGTTCACAAGAGGTTGTTGAGATGCAATTTCTTGATTATCTAAAAGAATAATTCGTGAAGGCGAGCTCGCTATTAGGGAGTGAGAACCATGGAAAGCTCCTGCAGTGGAAGTCAAAGTGCTCGTTCATCTTCTCCACCACCGTCACTGTTGGCACTAGAGGAGACTTGCTTTGAGTATTAGTGCTCGAAATAGTAGCAGCGACCCCATGCTAAGGCTCTTGACGTGGTCGGGAGACCTATGTGATTTTTTGTGAAGGCTGTTGGCAGCACCATTTGCATGAGCAAAAGATAGACAAACCCTGCATCATTGTGGCTTCCAAGAATATGAAACTTTCACCTTTCGGATGCTCCCATCAAGATTATGGTAAAAAACTTCATTAGGTAGATCCTCATCAGAAGAAACCATTACACAGGCTCTGGCAAAAGCCTTGCAATAAAACGATGACCCTAGAAATATTGCCTTATCAATATACAATGGTTGTCCCAAGGTGCTATAAATCTTTGCAATAAAACGACGACCCTAGAGATGTAGCGGAAGTCCTTAGAAAGAAACCCATATTACGATAGACTGTAGACTGTCTAACTCCAATCTCACATTAGGTGCCCAACATCGTAAGATCATTAGATGACCACAGATAGTCCAAAAAAAGGACTTGTAAATATTCTTTAGAGTAGAGCTTGCACACAAAGAATCCATTCTCCAACATATGAAGATCAAATGCTGATATTCCCTATCGAGTCTTGATGAATGAGGATAATGGAAAAAAAGATGTTCTAAGTCCAACCACGTAGCCAACAATTGCCATGGACCATGTCTCATTCAGTTTGTTAGAATCATCAGTCTCATACATAACAATCTTCTGATCAGCCTATACTTATGGAGTAAAAACATCTAGTCAAAGATCCGGACTACCAATTAGAGCCTTGAAGAGGCTAGTCTAAGGTCGAGGATCTTAGGAAATGAGAGCAGGAGGTCGTGATCTAGAACGTGAGCAACCTCTGGCCTGGTTTGTCGAAGGAGCATCCCGTTAAGAAGAAACCAGCGTAGGAATAGCTCGTTGTGAAACTGGCCTAGGCTGCTGGGGAGGAGCATCCCTCTCCCATGTGAACCCTCCCGCTATGAAGAAACCAATGGCTATTGGAAAGGAGCATCCCCCTCCCACTGTGAACGCTCCCGCTGTGAAGGAACCAACAACTATTGGAGAGGAGCATCCCTCTCCCGCTGTAAACTCTCTCCCATTATGAAGAAACCAGCGGCTGCTGGAGATCCCTCTCTCGCTGCGAAGGCTCCCAGTGTGAAGGAACCAGCGACTACTGGAGAGGGGCATCCCACTATGAAGCAACCAGCGGAGGCCGCTGGGAAGAAGCCAGCAGAGGAACATCCCGCTGGAATAGAGGAATGGCATGCAAAGTAGAGTGCCATGTCTGGCCGCTCGCATGCATGGTGAGGAACCGTCCCTCACCCCAGAGACCATCAGTCGCCTAAGGGAGAAGAAGACACCACCCTTCCCATGCCTAAATCGTCGATCGCAGAAGCAGCCATCATCCTTTCCACACCTGATTTGCCGCAGGATCATAGAGCAGTAGTGAACCTAACACCAATCGCAGTGCAGCCACCATCGTTTCTTGTCCTAGAGGCCGTCTTGTGCTAAGGGGAGAAGGAGCCACCATCCTTCCATGACTGAAATCATCGATCGTCGAAGTGACCACCGTCCTTTCATGCCTAAAATCGTCGATTGCAGAAGTGATCAACATCCTTCCACACTTGAAATCACCACAGAACGATCGCATAGTCGCGTGAAAAGTTGAGTTTCGATCGGTTTTTCATGCACCATCTCGAAAATTCAAAATACTAGCCATTCCCAATGTATTAGCCCATGGGAAATCGTTCAAGCACAGTTTCATGAAAAAATACGATGGTCATAAACTTTGCGCAAAGTCGCATGTAAAGTCGATTTTCGATCGGTTTTTCATGCACCATCTCGAAAATTCAAAATACTGGACATTCCCAATGTACTAGCCTGTGGGAAGTTGTACGAGCATGGTTTCATGAAAAAACATGACGGTTATAAACTTTGCATAAAGTCGCGCACAAAGTCGAGTTTCAATCAGTTTTTCATCCACCCTCTCGGAAATTCAAAATACTGCCCATTCCTAACGTATTAGCCCATGGGAAGTCGAATGAGCACGGTTTCGCAAAAAAATGCGACTATCATAAACTCAAACATGCAAAATCGAGTTTCGATCAGATTTTCATGCACCATCTCAAAAAATTAAAATATTGATATTTTCAACGTATTAGCCCCATAAGAAGTCATACGAGCACGATTTCGTGAAAAACGTGATAGTCATAAACTTTGCACAAAGTCGCACGCAAAGTCGAGTTTCGACCAGTTTTTCATGCATCATCTCGGAAAATCAAAATACTGGTCATTCCAAACTTCTAAGCTCATAGGAAGTTATATGAGCACGGTTTCACGAAAAATACGACGATCATAAACTTTGCGCAAAGTTGAGTTTCGATCGATTTTTTGTGCACCGACTCAAAAATTCAAAATACTGACTATTCCTGATGTATTAGCCCATTAAAAGACGTATGAGCACAGTTTCTTAAAAAAATGTGACGATCATAAACTTTCTGCAAAGTCGTGTGCAAAGACGAGTTTCAATCGATTTTTCGTGCCCTATCTCATAAATTCAAAATACTTACCATTCCCAACGTATTAGCCCATGGGAAGTTGTACAAACATGGTTTTGTGAAAAAACGTGACGGTCATAAACTTTGCCAAAAGTCACACGCAAAGTTGAGTTTCGATCGATTTTTCGTGCACTATCTCAAAAATTCAAAATAGCCCATGGGCAGTTGTACGAGCATAGTTTCATGAAAAAATATGACGAACATAAACTTTACGCTATGTCGCGTGCAAAGTCGAGTTTTGATCGATTTTTCATGCACCATCTCGAAAATTTAAAATACTGACCATTCCCAATGTATTAGCCATAGGAAGTCGTACGAGCACGATTTCGCAAAAAAACATGATAGTCATAAACTTTGCCCAAAGTCGCGTGCAAAGTCAAGTTTCGATCAGTTTTTCGTGCACCATCTTGAAAATTCAACATAGCCCATGGGAGGTTATATGAGCATGGTTTTGTGAAAAAATGTGACGGACATAAACTTTGCGCAAAGTTACATGCAAAGTTGAGTTTTGATCGGTTTTTGTACACTATCTCGAAAATTTAAAATACTAGCCATTCCCAACATATTAGCCCATGGGAAGTCGTACGAGAACAGTTTTCGAAAAAACATGACAGTCATAAACTTTGTGCAAAGTCATGCGCAAAGTCATGTTTCGATCAATTTTCATGCACCATCTCGAAAATTCAAAATACTGGCCATTCCCAATGTATTAGCCCATGGGAAGTCGTACGAGCACGGTTTTGTAAAAAAATGTGACAATTATAAACTTTGCGTAAAGTCATACATAAAGTTGATTTTGATCGATTTTTCGTTCACCGTCTTGAAAATTAAAAATACTAGCCATTTCCAATGTATTAGCCCATGGGAAGTTGTTTGAGCATACTTTCACAAAAAAACACGACTGTCATAAACTTTGCATAAAGTCTAGCTTTGATCGGTTTTTCATGCACCGTCTCGAAAATTCAAACTACTGCCTATTCCCAACGTATTAGCCCATGGGAAATCGTATGAGCACGATTTCATGACAAAACACAACAATCATAATCTTTACGTAAAGTCACATGCAAAGTCGAGATTCGATCAATTTTTCGTGCATTGTCTTAAAAATTCAAAATATTGGCCATTCCCAATGTATTAGCCGATGGGAAGTCGTACGAGCATGGTTTCATGAATAAATACGACGGTCATAAACTTTGCTCAAAGTCACATGTAAAGTCGAGTTTCGATCGATTTATCGTGCACTATATTAGAAATTCAAAATACTGGTCATTTCTAACGTATTAGCCCATAGGAAGTTTTACGAGCATGGTTTCACGAAAAAATATGACTGTCGTAAACTCAAACACGTAAAATCGTGAAAAAATGCACCATCTGGGAAAATAAAAATATTGGCCATTCCAAATGTATTATTTTTTTTGGTAAGTAAAGATAATGTATTATGTATAAGGTTTTCTACAAAGTAGCTTTGTTTACACAAGCCATGGACTAAAGCCTAAAGTCTCTTAGTGTAGTCGAGAAGATTGTACCCCACCTAAAAAAGGTGGAATATGCACACTTCATCAAACTCATCTCCAAGAGTAGCACAAGGTAGTCAATAAATAAGCAATATCTAAACCGTCCTAGACTACTTATGGAAACATCACAAAATATAAGCTTTGCCCCACATAATACAATATAATCTTCAACATTATTCTAGAGATTATTAACTAATGGAAAATTTGAATCTTGTGAAAATCTCTTTCTCTCTTCTTGTTAGGTGCTCTATGTTCAATTCTTGCTCTATACATAATCGTGAGTCTCGAAGAATCTCTATCAGAATTTGAGCTTTGTTCGTGTTATGACATTAAAAAATTCTACCACACCTCTCCTTCCAAATCCACCAAATGCACATCTGAATGTAATTCTTGCCAATTGTGTAAGAGAACCCTTTCTTAAGAAGTTTTGCATAAGCATTTCTAATTCATGATGCATGTTTGGTCGTGGTAGCCTTTGAAGATCAAATCGCTTCAAGATCTCCTTCTATATCCAGGAAGAATAATCATAAGCAACATAGAGATGGTCAACACTTTCTTCCTTTTGCATACACAAAGAGCACCGATTTACAATATAAATACCTCTTCACTGCATATTGTCCATCGTAGGAAGTTTGCCAAGAAGGTCCTACCATGTACATAGGGAATGTCATTGTGAGCATGGTTTATCCTATGTCCAACTACTTGGGATCCACTTGTTGTTTCGTTATTTAATTTCGTTCCATGCAGATGTAGCACTAAATTTGTCATTATCATGAAGCCAAACAAGCATATCTAAAGAGTTGTTCTTGATCGGAATAGCCTTAATAGTCAGCCGAAGTGATAACATGTCAGGGGAGGTAGGGTTGGGAGGACACTATGTACCATTGTCAATGAATTCAGAAACCTTCCAATCTTTGGGAGCCCCTAGATCCTGTCATACACTATCACCAAATAACTGAAATATACTTTTTCCATTCACCCAAGGGTCATACCACATACTAATATTGGTTCCAGAAAAGATCACAAAAGAAATGTTATTACTCAGCCACCTCCTTGCCTTAAGAATTCCTTTCCAAGTAGCAGAGTGAGATGTTTTTGTGGATGCTTCCCAGATTGATTCCTTGCTTAGGTACCTAGCAAAAAACCCTTTGTGAACAGAAGGAAGACTTGTTTTGTAAAATACCCCACAATTGTTTTACCATACAAGCTTTATTCCAATCTCTAATATGTCGTAGATTCCACCCTCCTTCATCCTTCGGTTTGCAAATGTTGCCCCAATTCACCATGTGTATTGCCTTACCATCTGTGCTATTCTAGAAAAAGTTCATAAGTAATTTATCAATATTATGGAGAAGCCTGGCAGGTAGAAGGAATGCATGAGACCAATAAATATGATGAGAGATCAGCACAGATTTAATAAGTTCAAGTCGTCCAGCTTTAGAAAGAAGCCTATTTTTCCAAGAGGAAATTCGATTCTTAATTTTTTGTAGGATAAGTTGACAAGAGACTTTGTTGATTCTAGTAGATATAAGAGGGAGACCCAAGTAAGGAACCGCTAACCTTCCTTCAGCATCTCCCAAAGTTTAAGCAATATAGTCCTTATCGTCAATGCAAGCATCCACATATACTTTGCACTTTGCATGGTTTAGCTTCAGAGTAGAATCTATACCAAATTCATTAAGAATATCTGCTAGATTATTCACAAAAACTAGATCATCCCAAGAAAGATAATAAGGCCATCAACAATTGTTATATGAGAGATATGAATCGAACCATAATATAGTACCTTAATTTTGTCATTGGAAACTGCCTCTTTCAACATACAACTGAGCCCTTCCATTGCAATGGTAAAAAGATAAGGAGATAGTGGATCGCCTTGCAAAATACTATTCTTACTCTCGAAGAAGCCAATAGGTGAACTATTGAAGAGAATAAAAAATTTTGGAGTTTCCAGGCAACATTGTATCCATTTAACCCAATGCTGAGGGAAGCTCAAATTATGGAGCATCGTGTAAATAAAATGCCTATTGACTGAGTCAAAGGCCGTTCATAAATCAGCTTTAAAATAGATCTTTTTTCCTCTTGTTTTTAAGTGCAGATCCTTAACCAAATCATTTGCAAGAAAACCATTATGATGTATACTCCTCCTTTTAAGAAAAGCAGCCTGATTAGGACTAATGATCTTGTTTATAACCTTTTGTAGTCTATCTGTCCAAATCCTCAATAAGTTTATCATCTATACCCTTGTATTTTTTGATGCGATTAGTAGCCCTTCTGGTAGCAATAGCGGCATAGAAAAACTTAGTATTGGAATCCCCTAGAGTAAGCCAATGCTATCGAGACTTCTATTTCAAAAAGTATTCCACCTTCTTCAAAGGTTACATAAAGTTATTTCTAGCGGTAGCCTCTTTGTATATTAGATTCGCATCCAGAGGTTGAAGATTTAGCTCACTTTGCACTGCCATAAGTTCTTTCTTGCATAACTGAACCCTGTTGGTGATATTTCCAAATGTAGTTGAATTTCAACCTTAAGAGCTACTTTGCATGCCTTTAGATTTTGACATAGGATGTAAGGGGGAGAACCAAACACATTAATATTCTAAGCTGACTTGATAACTTCGAGGAAGTGAGGGTGAGTACTCCGCATATTAAAAAATCTAAAATGTTTCTTGTCGCTTGGTATTGCTTTATCTGTGTGTATATGCATAATAGAGTGATCCGAAAATAACTTAGCACTGTACTCAAGAAGTGAATCTGGGAAAACTGCTAACCATTTCTGATTAATCAAATATCTATCAAGTCAAGCCATAATTTTTCTATCAGCAGCACTTTGATTATTCCATGAGAACTAATCACCTACAGATTTCATGTCAGTCAATGCAGTAGTATCTATACAATCATTAAGACTTTGAAGCTGACATTCGGAAAGCACTCTACCCCATACTTTCTCATTTGTGTATCTGATAGTATTAAAGTCACTAAGAACAATCCAAGGCACTATAGGATAACTATTTGCAATGCTAACCAGATAATGCCATAGAGCATCCCTATCAGACCCCTGTGATGCTCAAATACAATCTGAGCCAACGGCTTTGTCAATGGATCTGCAATGTTATCTTTAGATGGAACTCTTTCCACTACTATATCTTTACGGGTTATAATTGCTCTAATCATATGGAACCTCTTCAGAACAATTTTGATGAGACTTAGGTTCCCTTGCTAGAGTTATCACTTGTCGCTGTCATAATATATGGGAGTTAGCTCCATGCTGCTTTGTATGACTCCTAAATCCTTGATAAAATTCTTCATCCACACCCCTTTCTCTGTTGCTTCTGCTGTAGCGATGTATTCCGTCTCTATGGTCGAGTCAGTAGTAGTATCTTGCTTAGAACTCTTCCAACTTACTGCTCCTCCATTCAAGATGAGAACATATCTGAATTTGACTTGCTATCATCAACGTTGGATTGAAAACTCGAGTCAGTGTAGCCTCAATCTGGAGGCTACCTCCTCCATATACTAGTAAAAGATCCTTAGTCATTCTCAAGTACTTAAAGATACACTTTACTGCCTTCCAATGTTCTAAACCTGGATCTGCCTGATACCTGCTCGTGACACTCAGAGCATATGCTATATCAGGCATAGTACATAGCAGCGCATACATGATAGATCCTATCACTAAGGTATAAGGTATCTTATTCATGTTTGCCCTTTCTTTAGGAGTCTTTGGGGACATACTCCTAGAAAGTGATATTCCATGTCTCATTGGTATGAGACCTCTCTTGGAATTTTTCATGCCAAACCTTTTGACAATGGAGTCTATATACCTAGACTGGGATAAGCCAAGCATCCTTTTGGATCTATCTCTATAGATCCGGATCCCCAAAATATAGGATGCTTCCCCTAAGTCTTTCATGGAGAAATTTCTAGATAGCCAAGCCTTTACTGTGGAGAGTATTCCTACATCATTCCCAATGATTAAGATATCATCCACACACATATAGCACCAAGAAGGTGATAGCGCTTCCACTTACCTTCCTGTACACACAAGGCTCATCTTCGTTCTTAACGAAGTCATAAGATCTAATCACCTCATCAAATCTTTTGTTCCAACTTTGGGAAGCTTGCTTCAATCCATAAATGGATCTAAGTAACCTACACACTTTATCTAGATTCTCTTTGGATACGAATCCATTTGGTTGTATCATATATACCTCTTCCTCGAGATTGCCATTGAGGAATGTTGTTTTGACATCCATTTGCCATATCTCATAGTCATAGTGTGCTACAATGGCCAAGATAATTCTAATGGACTTAAGCATGGCTACAGGTGAAAAGGTTTCATCATAGTCAACTCATTATCTTTGACGATATCCATTAGCTACCAGCCTTGCTTTATAAGCCTCTACCTTTTCATCCACTCCGATCTTCTTCTTAAAGATCCATTTGCAGTCAATGGGTACAATACCCTCAGGTGCATCTACAAAGTTTCAAACCTTGTAAGAGTATATGAAATCCATCTCAAAATTCATGGCTTCTTGCCACTTCCCAGAGTCTATACTCATAATAGTCTCCTCGTAGGTCTGAGGATCAATATCCTGAGAGTCATCTCCACTGATATAGCCCACATATCTTTCAGGAGGGTGAGATACTCTACTAGACCTACGTAAATTTGGAATTTGTGTGTTAGGTACCTGAATAGACTCGGGCTCTGGAATGGTGCTTGAGCTAGGTTCTCCATCCTCACTCAATTCTATCTCACTTCCACTGTTTCCACCAAGAATATGTTCCTTCTCAAGGAACACAGCTCTATTGGCAACAAAGACCTTTTGGTCCTCGAGATGATAGAAATAATACCCACAAGTTTCCTTTGTATATCCCACAAATGTGCACCATTCTATCCTTAATTCTAACTTATCGGGGTTATGTCTTCTAACGTGGGCAGGACAGCCCCAAATCTTAACAATTTTAAGATCGAGCTTCTTTCATTTCTATATCTTATATGGTGTAGACACTATTGACTTTGATGAAACTCTGTTTAGAAGGTAAGCTGTAGTCTCTAGGACGTACGCCAAGAATGAGACGGGTAGGTCAGCGAAACTCATAATGGATTGCACCATGTCTAACAGCGTGCGATTCCTCCTTTCTGATGCACCATTGAGCTGAGGTGTATAAGGAGGTGTCCATTGGGATAGAACTCCATTGTCCTTGAGGAAATGGGTGAACTCCATACTCAAGTACTCTCCTTCTCGATCTGATCGAAGAGTCTTAATACTCTTTTCAATTTGGTTCTCAACCTCATTCTTATATTCCTTGAATTTCTTGAAGGCCTCAGATTTGTACTTCATTAAGTATACATGTCCATAGCTAGAAAATCATTAGTGAATATAATGAAGTATGAGTAACCTCCTATAGCTTGAGTCGACATGGGATCACATACATCACTATGTATGAGTTCCAATAACTCAGTGGCTCTCTCTCCAGTTCCACTAAAAGGAGAGTTGGTCATCTTCCCACGAAGGTAAGGTTTGCAAGTTACATATGTCTTATAGTTAAATGGATCTAAGTATCCATCTTTCAGCAACTTCTGAATTATTCCCTCATGTATATGACCTAGCCTACAATGCCATAGGTATACATTATTCACCTTATCTCTTTTCCTCTTAGACATATTTATATTCATAATATATGGAGAAGTGTCTAACATATATAAGCTATTTATTTGGGTCCCTCTAGTGACGATCTTATCATCCATAATTATTGAACAACTATTATTCTCAAAAACTAATTTATATCCACTAATTATCAAACAAGAGATAGAAATAATATTTTTAATAATAGAGAAAACAAAATAGAATGCATCTAATGCAATAATAGCTCCACCAGGCAGATGTAGGGTGACCTCTCCAATAGTAACTACAGCAACTCTTGCTCCATTGCCCATCTGGAGGTCCATCTCGCCTCTAGCCAATCTCCTAGGTCTTGCCAGAACCTGCAACGAATTGAAGATTTGATAAACACTCCCGGTATCCAATACCTATGTGTTATCATGAAAATCTAACAAGTGGAGACTGATCATAAATATACCTGAAGCTTCTCCAAGCTTTTGTTTCGCCTTATCTGCAAGGTAGTCCTTATAGTTCCTCTTCCAGTGCCCATCTTGGCCACAGTGGAAGTATTGTCCTTTATCCTTTGTCGGGTATTTCTTAGCAACCTTTGCCTTACCGGGTCTTTCTTTGCCCTTACCCTTCTTGAGGATCTTGTTGGCCTGCCTTTTCTTTTTGGTCTCACAATATAGAGAACTAGCTTCTCCTTCTTGATGGCACTCTCAGCTTCCTACAACATATTGAGGAGCCCAGGAAGAGTCACCTCAAACTTGCTCATGTCAAAATTCATGATGAGGTAAGAAAAGAAATCTGGTAGGGACTGAAGTATAAGATCAACGCACAGATTATCCTCTAGGACTATTCCTAGACCTGTGAGTTTCTTGATCCACTTTATCATCTTTAGGACATAGTTCTCAACCGTTATCCTTTCTGTCATCCTAGCTTGGAAGAGTTTCTTAGATATCTCATATCTTTGAGTTCTTCCCTATTTCTCAAACAGTTGACGGAGATGAAGAAGGATAAAATTTGCATCCATGCTCTCATGTTGCCTTTGTAACTCAGGAGTTATGGAGGCCAACTTGTAACATTTTGCTAATATGGAATTATCTATGTACTTCACATAGCGAGCGATCTCATCCTTGCTTGGCCCTTCTTCCGGTGTGGGCACGATTGTATCAAGGATGTATACGATTTTCTCCATCGTGAGAATAATTCATAAATTGCGGAGCTAATCTGTATAGTTTGGACTAGTGAGGCGGTTGGCATCAAGTATGCCACGTAGGGGGTTTGTGAGCGACAGGTTTTTGACAAAACAAGATATAGCAAAAATAAATAAGATGCAAATATTGTAGAAAATACTAATTAAGATATGGACTTCTATCTTATTGTGCTCCCACTATTTTATTAGCACATCACGTGACACCCTCGACATATGAGATGGAAGTCTCTAGCAGACTCCTATTGGGGATCGGGATCCAATTGGCATCTTTGTACAACCTCGAGGGATTCGACCAATTGCACTAAGCCCAAAAGGTAGGCAACTCTTGCCAATCACAACTCCTTGTGATTCCCGTCATATTCTGCCTCCGAATCATCATGGTCTCAAGGGACTCGACCAACCATAATATTCAATTAAGTCATCACCATCATTACAAGATAAGTCTGATTCAATGATATTCCCTCGAGGGACTTGACCAAGCATACTATGTCCTCAGGTCATCGGTGACATCTCTATGTCACAAGCTAGAACTCGATCACGTAGATATGTGAGCCTTGAGTGACTCGACCAACTCAACCTATGTCGTGATTTAATTTCTTCCTATAACGATAGAAGGCCACGTGGGTCAATCTTATTATCTCATGCTTACCAAGTTAATATTATCTTAGGAGGGGTTTTTGTTTTCTAGCGGTCTACTAATATGTCGTGTCACACATATACAAATTTAATATACATCTGCATCGCATATAAATATATATATATACATATATCTAGTAGGTGTATAATATATCACACATGCAAGCCACACCAGATGATCATGAGTTGTCACCGAATATAATTAAGCTCGAGCTAATGGGCCTAATCACTCACAATAGGATCTATGTGTGCATCGGCACATCTCCATGCCCTGTGATTGTTGATCTCATCATCATCAGTTCTGTTGGATTGTCGCATCACCATGCACCGTAATCTCTCACTATGATATCGTGGGTCCCGTTGTCATCTCCACGCTCCCGATATGCTTCTTCATGTAATTACAAATAATCACAGGCATGCAGGCCTAACAAAAAATACGAAAAGCAAAGGCATGCAGGCCCCAATAGTAATAATAATCAAAATTACACACATCACAACATATTGTCACGGGCTTAGCTGATTTTGCCTAAGCCGTGCGGCACCCATGCATGTCCGTCCGTATGGGTCAGCCCTCCCCAAGATCTCCTAAAGTCCCATAGACTTACAAAAAGAGAAAATGGGCTAGAAAAAGCAATTCCCACGGGATTCACAAACAACTGCTCAAGAAAACACTCTATAAAGCCAAAATACGTTACAAACTCAGAAAGGTTGCACACAAAGTATAATGGTCCATTACAGACCGAAGTTCCCACAAGTGCTTATAGGACACACTTGTATTTACAAGACAAACTTGGCCATAAAGCAAATCAAACTAGGGCTGCTAAGCCTACTGCAAGCCCGCTTCTTGTTGTACAAGATATGTACCTAAACCGAAGGACATGGACTAACACAAGCATTTCATCGAACACCTTATTTACATTGTTGTCCGTGACATTCTCCCCCACTTATTCCTTCGACGTCCTCGTCGAAGCCACTGTAGACGCTGCATTACCTCGTATTTTGCTGAATCTTTAATCTTCTGCTTTGGCTACAACACGCCCCTTTGGCTCCTAACCGCTCTCCGCAGTTGTTGTTGAGTAGTCGAACTCTGATCCGCCATGCTGCTTCAACTCACCAATGATTGAATCCGGTGTGGGATTGGCTGAGTTGTGTTGATCCTTGTTAGTTCTCGCGGATCCCTCTGATGAAGAAAAAGACCTATCTTATTATGCACCAGTATAGCAGTATACTCATATTGCTTGAACTGGGTGGATGCTTGTGGGAGCTTTAACGAGCATCGTCTCGCAGACTTTGAAGTTTTTAAGGTCCTTTCTCCATAATGTTTGCCCATTGAACCTTCTTCTGCTGTTAGTTGTCACTTCCAAGTATGTTCGCATCACTCCCTCTTAGTCAATTGGGAAATGAAGTAGAAAAACTACGCTTAGTAGTACTGATCACCAACAGTGAGGATTTGACAACCATTGTCTTCCATAAACTTTCTTTGAAGGGTCACTGAACTCTATGCAGAGCTCCCCTGCTTAGATAAGTAAGAGAATTGGTATACTTAACTTCACCCATTCTCTTCGTAGTTGAGAAGATAAGGTTACTTGACTTTGCTCATCTCCTCAAGTTAAGAGAATTGGGGTACTCAATTTCGCGCATTCTCTCGAGTTGAGAAGGCAAAGGTTACTCGATTTTGCCTGCCTCCTCGAGTTTGTACTTCATGCATTGAGCTAGTTACTAACATTCGCCCGCTCTTTGCTCACACTTCCGAAGCACTTGAAGTAGTTGCACTCCTTGTGTTGGGTTAGCTACTGTGATTCACCTTTCTACTACCATTGAACTTCTGGAATGCAAGAAGTTTTACCCGAAAAGAGCAAAAAGTTTACCCCAACTTGGAGTCCCCCAACTTGGAGTAAGTCTTTGATAGATCTGGTCGCCTTTGGGATTGTACCGTCTTCTCCATCACCTTTGTCGCCTACTCCTCTTGAGTAGAAAGACTACCATATACTTGCTCCTTGGTCCAAAGACTCCTTCATCAACCCAAGTCCCTTAATTTCAGCTATCTTGATGAGAAGCCCATCGACATCGGTCTTATGAAGTTTCTTGGCCTCTGCCTTTATGCCTTGTCTTGGTACTTGGAGTTTGCCTCTGCATTCTCCACCTCTTGCCCTTTACGACCAATGCTCTCCCTCCATGAGAGCAAGGGATCGATGACTTCACGGAAGTCCCATCTGGTACCATGGCGCCAAGCCCATGGCACTACTATCCGTTACCTTGCATCTTCATCCCTTCCTTCGCGATCGCCTGGCATTGTGGAGCTCCTCAGTCCACCTCCTCTCTAACCGACGGTTTTCTTTTGGGTAGCTGAGCCCGTTGGACTCATCGTCGCTTCCTCGCCCCTTTCGACCATCCGCCGACACCACCGTGTCCTCCTAGCGATTCTCCTTGGTCGATGGAGAGATGCAACTCTCATGCATGGCCTCCGCCATCTTGTTGCAGGGCTCATTCTGTTCTCCTTAGCTTCCTTGGTAGCAACGTTACTCGGCCTTGTCCTCGACTTGCTCCCTTAAGAGAATGTGAGCACCAAGCCCAACTCTCCAAGCCTCCGATTAATCAAGTCCCTCCATGGGACTCACTGCAATCGACTACTCCCTCGGTGGTACATGCCCCATCGATGACCAAGGCTTTCATCCGATGCAAGCTTGATGCATACACACGGAAGACCCACCTCTGCATGCGTGGCATTCACTCCTTGAATCCACCCCTTCTTCTGCTGCATTGTTCACAGTGGAGCTCCCAGCCCCGATCATTCACATGATCATGTCCCCTCCATGGGACTCACTGCACGTACACTTGGACTTCTTCCTCGGTGGTATACAACTCTCATATGCTAATGACTAAGGCTTTCGTCCAATGCAAGCTTTGATGCACACGAAGACCTCTGCAGCATTCACTCCTTGAATCCATAGCCCTTCTTCTTGTTGTGTCATACACTAAAGTGGAGCTCCCAGTAACTCCTGATCATACCTCCGCATGATTTTATCCCTCACGGGACAAGATTGTCTACATTGCATTGCCACGAACTATTCCACCACGATCCGCTGCACCATGTCGCCTCCTGGTGACATCTCCATTGTATACAGATTCTTGTGTGATGAACTCGGACTACGACTTCTCCACGTGTGGCCTCTGCCAACACATCATAGGGCCTCCGCCATCTCCGATTTTTAGTTCGCTCCCTTGGCAATTCCTCTTCGTCCCCCCCACTCCTGGGTTACACCTGGACGAAGCATAGCTCTAGGACAGTCCGTCGCCTAGTAGCTCCTGAAGTCCCCTGACTTCGCTAGAGTGGGTGCACCATTATCTGGATCTTGGGCTTCTATCCCCTACCAGTACAATATTGCTATGCACCTCTTGTTCCTGACAACTTGAATGGCAACACTGTGGCATATTCTTCAAGAGTACCCGCCTCTGCGTCCTCTTGCCCCGTACTAAGGTCTCATGATCCTAACTTTGCCTCCGCAAATTGAATCACCTTAGTTACTCCATCAAATACATCTCTGAGGTAGCTTGCATGTACCTTGAAGCTCCCTTCATCTTTGGCACCATGCAAAATAAGTCTGTCCCATCAGAATGAAGAACCCATGGAACGACATGATCCCACTCTTGCCTCTACAAGAGTTCATGCCCTTGACCTCTGTCTAAGGAAAGCTCTGTGCCTCCACTCCATGTTTCATCTTCTATGTCGACTCCCTTCATGCAGCTTGGATACTTCACCGAGTTCCACCCAAGTCGCTCTGCTCCTCGATTTGCACTGAGTTGATAGTGGCCCTCACATCCACCATTCCACGGGTCAGCCCTTTGTTGAGTTCGATTTCTGCCTCGACTCTAAGTGTGCCTTCATATGATGTTGCCTTAGATTGCTCCCCCACTTGATCTCGAAATGCATCCCCCAATGCATTACCTCCTTCGAGATCATGCGACAACTCTTCGTCGCTCACTCGGTCCGTTGAGCTTTATGGAGATATAACCTTGAGAAACTCTTCCTCAATATGTGCAGTCCGTTGCACATGATTCTCCAACTAGAGAACTAGGACTTATCCCTCCTGGATATCTGTCCTGCTGGAGCAACTTTTCTCTTTACATACTTCCCACTAGAAGTTTCAGAGACCATCATCCCCTTTGGACTACTCCGTCTTGCTGAACTCAAGCTTTGTTCTGCCCCCACAAATGTACTTGCTAGATTGCGACCCTTCTCCAATACAGTCTCCACTGCACCCTTCAAGGTCTAGCAACATGCAGAACTTGTTGCACATTTCAACCACCTACGGACATATCCTTTCCATGTTGAAGAGAAAGTTCTGATGCTCCAGGGCGCCGAGTTTTAATCGCGCCTTGGGATGGCCACGAACACAACGTCATCCGTGTACAAGCCCTTGCATGAGTTTTGAATCCTTCGAGTTAGCAATTCCCCTCACCTCTATGAGCTTTGCATAACTCTTTCGGTCGTTACACAACACTTCCCACCTTGCACGGTCTCATCTTTCACCACGCACCCTGCTTTGCCTTAAGCACCGTCAAGTTTCGTTGCCAACGTCGAGCTATAGCTCAAACTCAACCATCCCAATCTTTGTGTGCTACACATTCTTCTTCGCTTGCTTGTCCTCGTGGTGCCTCTCACGCAAAGGGGTTGGCGATTCCTTGAATGCCAAACCAGGATGCCCACTCCTCTGAGCGACTCCTTTCCGTACATCTCAATGTCCGTTTCCCCCAAACGGTTGCATCCGGCTGTCCTCCACAGCCTAGCTAGGTCCCCACATTTGTATGGCAAGTGTTTTGCATGTGCTTGTCCCGCTCGATACCACATTGTCACGGGCTTAGCTGATTTTGCCTAAGCATGGCACCCATGCGTGTCCGTCTCAAAGGTCAGCCCTCCCGAGATCTCCTAAAATCCCAGACTTACAAAAGATAAACGGGCGAATAAGCAACTCCCACGGGATCCACAAGCAATCGCTCAAGAAAAACACTTTATAAAGCCAAAATACAAATTACACCCATGGACATTACAAACTCGTAGAGGTTGCACACAAAGGATAATGGTCCACTAGATCAAGCCCCACAAGTGCTTATAAGACACACTTGTATTTACAAGCCAAACTTGGCCAAAAAGTAAATCAAACTAGGGCTTCCAAGCCTACTGCAAGCTCGCTTCTTGTTGTACAAGATATGTACCTAAACCGAATGACATGGACTAACACAAGCATTTCATCGAACACCTTGTTTACATTGTTGTCCGTGACAGTTGGGAATGGCCTGTATTTTGAATTTTCGAGACGATGCACGAAAAATCATTCAAAACTCGACTTTGTGCAATGTTTATAACCGTCACGTTTTTTCTTCAAACCGTTCTCATTCCACTTCCTAGGGTTTAATACGTTGGGAATGACCAATAGTTTGAATTTTTGAGACGGTGCATGAAAAACCAATCGAAACTCGACATTGCGTAAAGTTTATAACCATTACATTTTTTAGTGAAACCGTGCTCATACGACTTCCCCTGGGTTAATACGTTTGGAATGGTCAGCATTTTGAATTTCCGAGATGGTGTATGAAAAATCGATCGAAATTTGACTTTATACAAAGCTTATGACCATCATGTTTTTTAGTAAAACCATGCTCATATGACTTCCTATGGGTTAATACATTGGAAATGGCTAGTATTTTGAATTTCTGAGACGGTGCATGAAAAATCGATCAAAACTCGACTTTGTGCAAAGTTTATGAGCATCGCATTTTTTCGTGAAACTGTGCTCGTACGACTTCCCATGGGTTAATACATTGGAAATGGCCACTCTGGCGGATCGGGCTCTGATGGGTCATCGTGAAATCATGCTCATACGACTTCCCATTGTTTTGAAATATATCAATAGTTAATGAAACATTTTGGAACATATCAAAGACATAAACATATTTGGAAGCATATCAATAGTGAATGAATAATCTCAATGCTTATCAAATGAATAAATAAGGAACAGAAGCTCAAATATCATATTGATGTCACATTCTCCTTTCATTCTTATCTAAAGCACATATATAAACTCAAAAGTAATACTTTGCATATCATATAAAAAATATAGAGGGTGAAGTGAAATCATAAACATAATATGGTTCATCCATTATTGAATGACCACCAAACATAAGTATCCCACATCTGGGAGCTTCATCCACCAACGTTTGAGTGAAGTCATAGGGGGCTGGCGGAAGCATAACTCTCTTTACCATTTCTAGCAAAGGTTCATATTATCTCACAAATACCATAGTACAAAAGGACATGAGCAATAAAATTGGCATATATCGGAAGCACATATGGAACAACGAAATATATATATGCCAAATGAAGCAATAGATGTAAACATAAACATTCATAATGTGCATTCAGATAAGCAAGGAATACCGAGTAAGAGTATACAAGATTTCAAAGCAATAATATATGGCTCAAAAGAAGAAAGGACTTAAGTTGGATCAATATCACATCAAAAACATATATGGTGAAGTAAGATCACAAACATAATACGCTCTACCACCAAACATAGTAGAGCATCAAGGGCTCTAAGCATAGCACCCTTTACCATTTGGGGTAAAGGTCCATAATATCCCACAAACACCAGAGTATAAAAGGATATGTGAATAATAAATTGGCATATATCGAAAGCACATGCAGAATAATGAAATATACATAGACCAATATGAAACAATACAATGAACATATAAACAACATTCACAATATGTATTCAAATAGGTAAAAAATAAAGAACAAGAGTACTCATGAATCAAAGTAATAATATAATGCTCAATTAAAGAAAGGACTTTAATTGGATCATAGGTAGAATATGATCTAATATCATATCACAAACATAGATGGTGAAGTGAGAGCATAATCATAATATGGTCCATCCATTTTTGGATGACCATCAAACATAGTAGAGCATCATGGGCTCTAAGCAGAATTTTCTTTACCATTTCTAGCAAAGGTTCATATTATCCCACATATACCAGAGTACAAAAGGACATGTGAGCAATAAATTGGGCATATATCGGAAGCAATCATACATGTGCCTATACTAAATAATATGATGTAATATTAATTAATACATAACATATTCAGATGTATAAGGAAATCAAAGACAAGAGCATCAGATAATTCAGTTTTGAAATGGATGAAACAAGTATAAGCAGAAATGATATGATCCCTATTCTAGCAGAATTCAAAAGGCATATTGTAAAGTTATTTAAATAATCAAATATACTCTAAATTACTCAAAGAAGATATTCTTTGAAAGCTAAATCAATCTAATTTGAGACAAAATAAGTCTCATACCAATCGAAGATTTCTACAATGAGTTACGGATGATTTGGCAACCAAAGGTCAGGAATTATGGTCCCTATTTTGTAGAACCCATAAGGTCTATCAAAATATAAATTTTGATATTCATTTGGACTTTGAATCTTACAATCTTAGTATCAAAGGAAATAGCTATAAGTCTAATTTCTAATGAATTAAGTTTTATATGAATAAGAGACTACAATAGGGAGATATAAGTAATTTAATGATGAAAGGTCAGAAGCTATAAACTCTATTTTACATATTTCATATGCTCAATTGAAATAAACGTTTGGGCTAGCAAATAAACTTCAAATTTTTCAAACCTAGTTTCAAAAGAAAGATCTATGAATTTATTTTTGAAGGAACTAAGATTTGTCTAAAACAAAGGTCTGTATAGAAAGTTATGACTTGAACAAGGCAAACAAAATATATTCCAAAATCCAACTTTTATAGCTAACAAAGGAGATTTTGAATTATAAGGTTGTGTTTATTCCAAATTTTTCTTATAATCAAGGTAAGGATAAAGATAATTATAGTAGAGAAAGGATAGAATACTTGCCTTCCAAGATTTTGACCCCAAATGTGTGGGTTTGATGAAAATCTCTAAATCCCCTAATATTCTCTTATCCTTTTCCTTCTTTTCTTCTTCTTCTCCTTCTTTTTCCTTTTCTTGTCTTTCCTCCACTCTTATCCACTGACCCAAGTTCCTTAAAGGAGAAGGAAGAGAGGTAGAGGCGGTGGGATTTGTTGTTTTATATATTTTACACTTTAGTCCTTATATTTTTTAATATTTATAATTAGGTCCTTTTGTTTTACAAATAGGTCCATAAATTTTATAACTAGGTCTTATAAACATTCAAAACAGAATTTTTACCTTTCAAATAAAATTAATAATTCCTAAATGAGGGATATTACATGAGGAGAGCCAATTCATCATCATCACTTACTTTCACTCGAGTGGTCTTCTTTTGTTCTTAGTACAATATCCTTCATGTTCTTTAGAAGGTTGTTCTCATATTTTTTTATGTAACATATAAGTCATTTTATAGGTCATTAATGACTCGATAAGTTCTTTAAGTAAAAATAGTTTAAGTCATTTGCTTCTTGAATTGTAGTTACTTTTGGATCCCAACTTTTTGGAATGGATCTTAGAATTTTATAAACAAGTTTAAGATTAGTAAAAGATTTACCAAGAGCTTTCAAACCATTAGCAACATTCATAAAATGGGTGTACATTGTCACGAACAGTCGTCGCTCAACCGTAATGCCTTTGCTCCTTGAACCGTTCGTCACTTTTTTCTTGCTTGTACATATGTTTGGCAGCTTGTTTTGCCTTGAGTTTACATGTTTTTACCTAAGAAATATGAGCGAAAGTAGTGTAGAAGGCTGCAGAACGATCGCTCACTGCGCGGAGCCAAAACAACCCAAAACAGCCCCGTTTTTGGGTCTTTTTCGTATGCCACGATAACCTTTCTGAGCGGTGCGAAATGTCAGCCATTTCAGCACCTTGGAACCCCCCGTGTGGCACCAGGCTGGATGGGGTTCCGGGTATATGTCGGGCGTAGGCATTCATCAGTAATTGAACTTGTTTTGCGTCCGATACCTTGGGAACCGTCGTTTGTGGACTTGCGACCGTTCCTACAACCCTCCAAAGTCCTATTTCGCTCTCTTTCTCTCTTTTCTTTGCTGCACTCAAGGTGTTCGATAAATTGCTTGTACAACTTTTCGCTTTGCGTGACGTCGGGACGTGTTCGTCGCTCGCTTCTGAATTAATCAACTTCTTCTTTGTAGGTCCTACGGGACCTTAAGAGGTTGTAAGAGGGCTGACCCTTTGTGGACAGAAAACGCGTTGGGCGTTTCATGATTTAGGCAATCCCAGCTAAGTCTGGAATAGTGAGCAAGGTTGCTCTACGACTTAGGCAATTTCAGCTAAGTCTTCGGGAGTGCCGCGAGGGTGCCGCACGGCTTAGGCAAATTTTAGCTAAGCCCGTGACAGTGTGGTATCAGAATAGGCAAGCAATTCATACAAGAAGATTCGCAATCTCGCCATGGTGAAACATCGTGGTGAATCGAGCAAGATGGGGCAAGCTGGACCCTTGCTCCAAGCAGTCGCCGGTGGGCTGCAAGTGCAAACTCGCTCGCAAACTATGGGAGTCACTCATGAGGAGCTCTATAGTGAACAAGACGAGCGCGAAGTTGGGTATTCTCCACGAGGGGAGGAGGCGCCGTCTGGAACGCCAACCGGGAAAAAGGGTCATAAGGAGAGAATTATAGCGGCGGAGACCCGCCTTAATGTTCTTGAAGCGAGCGTGGAGGAACTCTACCAAGGCCAGCGAGGGCTACATAGGGTAGAGAGCTCGCTAGAAGAAGCTGAATCTCGGATCAAGAAAGTTGAATCTATGATGGATCAACTGACAGAGGACACCAAAGATTCTGTACGACACCTACATGAAGTTGTGGCGGAACTCATGGCTAAGGTGATGGTGTTAACAAGGACTCTTGATGCGGGAGGGAACAACACACCAAGGCCACCACAAAACTTGTGGCACCAGAGCCGCAGTGCTACGGAGGTGCTAGAGATGCCAAAGAGCTTGAAAATTTCTTGTTCGACATGGAACAGTATTTCCGTGCTACAAGGCTTGATTCTGAAGAAACCAAAGTTGCTATAGCAATAATGTATCTGAATGGGGATGCAAAACTTTGGTGGCGAACCCGTTGGGAAGAGATCCAACAAGGCCGATGTCAAGTGGATACATGGGGAGTCCTGAAGTGAGAGTTGAGAACTCAGTTCTTACCAGAGAACACAGCGTTTGTCGCAAGAAGGAAACTGAGACAACTCCGCCAAAGTACAACAATCCGAGACTATGTGAAACAATTTTCAGCACTGATGCTGGATATACAGGACATGTCTGAGAAAGACAAACTATTCAGCTTCCTCGATGGCTTGAAGCCATGGGCACAACCAGAACTACATCGAAGGAATGTCACTGATATAGTCGGGGCAATTGCAGCCGCGGAAAGGCTAACTAACTTTGTTTCTCTAGAGGATTTGAGAAAGAAGAAATAATCTTCGGGAAATCGCCCATCTAAATACTCTTGAGCGAAGGAGTCTGGGGGCGAGCAAAAGAAGAAGAATTTCCACAAGGGACCGGGCTCAAGAGGTAGAGTCCCAAAGCCTACTGGATGCTTCTTGTGCGGAGGACCGCACATGGTGAGGGAGTGCCCACAAAAACAGGCACTCAATGCTTTGACGGCATCGATTCTACCCCGTAAGTCAGACAAGGGCAAAGCAATCGCCCTTAGTTCGAGTAGTTTTGACTCCGGTAGCGACAGTGAGGCGTCGCAAGGACCCAGGATGGGAGCAATGCGTTTGTTGAATGCATTACGGGGTCAAGTGGGGGAGAATACAAAGGTGAAGCCACCGAAGGCAGGAAGCAGCGAGTTGATGTATGTGGACATCAAGCTCAATGGCCGAACAACCCGTGCAATGGTGGACACAAGGCGCGACCCACAATTTTATTGCCGATCGCGAAGCTAAGCGACTGGGACTAATCTTGGAGAAGAGCCCAAGTCGTATGAAGGTGGTGAACTCGGCGGCCAAGCGGATCTCCGGACAAGCAAAGGGGGTTCCCATCAAGATCGGGACATGGAACGGGAGCACAGACTTGATGGCGGTGCCATTGGACGACTTCCAAGTGATTCTCGGAATGGAGTTTATGCACGCAGCAAAGTTGGTGCCAATACCGTTCTGAACTTCTTGTGTCTAATGGGAGGCGATGATCCCTACATGGTTCCAGCTTTCGAGTAGGAACCAAGGACCTACAACAAATATCGGCTTTACAATTGAAGAAAGGTGCGAAAAGGTGAATTAGCCTTTTAGCGCTATGAAGCTAGAGACACTTGACGGGAGGCCATTCAGAACTCGCCATTGTGGCGAACATCCCGAAGGAGTTCTCGGATGTGATGCCAACAGAGTTGCCGAGAACTCTACCACCACGCAGAGGCATGGATCATCGATTGAGCTGAGCCGGAGTTAAGCCTCCACGAGACCACCATACCGCATGGCCCCTCCAGAGTTGGCGAATCGAGGAAGCGTTAGATGAAGCTAAGCGGTGGTCTCATCCAGTAAAGCACCTTTCGGAGCTCCAGTCCTCTTTCAGAAGAAACAAGATGGGAGCCTCCGATTATGCATTGATTATCGAGCCCTCAATAAGATGACGGTGAAGAACAAGTACCCTATCCCACTCATCGCGGACTTGTTCGATCAATTGGGCAAGGCAAAGTACTTCTCCAAACTCGACCTTCGGTCAGGGTATTGGCAGGTGCGCATCGCAGAAGGTGATGAGGCGAAGACTACTTGTGTGACCAGGTATGGAGCATTCGAGTTCTTGGTGATGTCTTTCGGCTTAACCAACACTCCGGCCACATTTTGCACTCTCATGAATCAGCTGTTCAAAGAATATCTGGATAAGTTTGTGGTCGTCTACTTAGACGACATCATCGTCTATAGCCAAACACTTGAGGAGCATGTTAGACACCTCCAAATAATTTTCAAAGTTCTCAGGGAGAACACCTTATTTGTGAAGAGGGAAAAGTGCTACTTCACCCAAACAGAGATTTTATTCTTGGGGCATCGAATTGGGAATGGGTCCATTCGAATGGACAAGGCTAAGGTGCAAGCTGTGGTGGACTGGCGAACACCAAAGAAGGTGCTAGAGTTGAGATCCTTCCTTGGGTTTGTCAACTATTATCGGTGCTTCATAGCTGGTTATTGAGCGCAACGGAGTTGCTAAAAAGGAGCGATCCCGGAGATGGTCGACAAATGTGAGGCGGCATTTCAAGACCAAGACTGTGTTAGAAGAACTGTACTGGATTGCGGACTATGAAAAGTCTTTTGAAGTCCATACCGATGCTTGACTTTGCTATTGGAGGAGTTCTTATGCAGGAGGGTCATCCGTGGCCTCAGAGTCGCAAGCTCAACGAGACCGGCGATATCTTGTACATGAGAAGGAGATGACAGCGGTGGTCCACTGTCTACGAGTGTGGCGACACTACCTTCTGGGAGCACCATTTGTGCTAAGGACCGACAATGTCGCATTGAGTTACTTTCAAACTCAAAAGAAACTCTCCCCAAAGCAAGCACGATGGCAGGACTTCTTGGCTGAGTTCGACATGGTGATGGAGTACAAACCCGGAAAAGCAAATGTCGTGGCCGATGCATTGAGTCGGAAAGTGGAGCTAGTGAATGCTATACAATTGGAGGGCGGAGGCCAAGCAAGTCAATTGCGCTCCAACTTTCTTTCCAGGATCAGGGTTGGACTGTACCGAGATCCTCAAGCAGTGGCTCTGATTCAACTCATTAAAGAGGGCAAGGCACGACGATTTTGGGTCCAGGAGGGACTCATCTACACTAAGGGGAACATAGTTTATGTCCCACGAGCGGATAACTTAAGGCGTGAACTCTTGAAAGAGTGTCACGATTCCCTTTGGGCTGGACATCCGGGTATCCATCGAACAATGGCTCTCGTGGAGAGGGCCTTCTATTGGCCGAAGATGGGGACAGATGTGGAGGTATGTTCGAACATGCCTTACTTGTCAACAGGACAAGATAGAGCAGCAGAAGCCAGTGGGACTTTTGGAGCCGCTGCCCGTACCAGAAAGGCCATGGGGGAGCATTTCTTTGGACTTCATATCAAGCTTACCGGCAGTAAGGGGACTTGGATCGATACTCGTGGTAGTTGACCGATTTTCGAAGTATGCAACATTCATTGCTGCACCCCTACGTTGCTCAACGGAGGCGGCTAAGTTGATGATGAAGAATGTGGTTAAGTATTGGGGAGTCCCACACAACATCATTAGTGATCGGGATTCTCGGTTCTTGGGACGATTCTGGACTGAGTTGTTCAAGTTGTTGGGGTCTAAATTATACTTCTCCACAAGCCTCCACCCTCAAACGGATGGCCAAACAGAGAGAATTAACTCGCTCTTGGAGCAATATCTTCGGCACTACGTGAGTGCCAACCAACGAGATTGGGTGAAGCTGTTGGACATCGCCCAGTTCTCCTATAACTTGCAGCGGAGCTCTGCATCCAACAAGAGCCCATTTGAGATTATTACGGGACAACAGCCATCAACTCCTCATACCCTGGTTATTGGTTATACAGGGAGTAGCCCATCAGCCTATCACTTCGCAAGGGAATGGCATCGTAATGCAGATATTGCGCGGGCTTACTTGGAGAAGGCGGCCAAAAAGATGAAGAAGTGGGCAGACTTGGGAAGGCGACCACAAGAATTTAAAGTTGGTGACATGGTGTTGGTGAAGCTCCAACCAGCATCACTCCAATTCTTTAGACACAAAGTGCACAAAGGATTGGTACGCAAGTATGAAGGGCTTTTCCCAATCATCAGCAGGGTAAGCAATGTCTCATACAAGTTGCAACTGCCAGCATGGTTCAGAATTCACAATGTCTTCCATGCGAGCAACTTGAAAGCCTACCACCCAGATCCGCGAGATGATTCCCGAAATGTTCCAACTCGACTACCCCCTACCAGAGCCTCTTACGAGAAACGAGTTGAAACTATTCTAGCGGATCATAGAATAAAGCTACCCAATGAAGCATAGCAAATAGACTACTTGGTGAAGTGGCAAAAGCTTCCTCAAACAGAAGCCAGTTGGGAGCCAGAAGATGCCCTACGACATGAAGAAGCTCGCATCAAAGCCTACCAACAAGCGTCGACGAGGGCGTCGACAGTTTAAGTGGGGGAGAATGTCAAGAACGGTCGTCGCTCAACCGTAATGCCTTTGCTCCTTGAACCGTTCATCACTTTTTTCTTGCTTGTACATATGTTTGGCAGCTTGTTTTGCCTTGAGTTTACATGTTTTTACCTAAGAAATGTGAGCGAAAGTAGTGTAGAAGGCTACAGAACGATCGCTCGCTGAGCCAAAACAAAACAGCCCGTTTTGGGTCTTTTTCATGTGCCACGACAACCTTTCGGCGGTGCGAAATGTCAGCCATTTCAGCACCTTGAACCCCTGTGGCACCGGGCTGGATGGGGTTCCGGGTATATGTCGGGCGTAGGCATTCATCAGCAATTGAACTTGTCTTGCGTCCGATACCTTGGCAAAAGCTTCCTCAAATAGAAGCCAGTTGGGAGCCAGAAGATGCCCTACGACATGAAGAAGCTCGCATCAAAGCCTACCAACAAGCATCGACGAGGGCGTCGACAGTTTAAGTGGGGGAGAATGTCACGAACGGTCGTCGCTCAACCGTAATGCCTTTGCTCCTTGAACCGTTCGTCACTTTTTCTTGCTTGTACATATGTTTGGCAGCTTGTTTTGCCTTGAGTTTACATGTTTTTACCTAAGAAATGTGAGCGAAAGTAGTGTAGAAGGCTGCAGAACGATCGCTCACTGCGCGGAGCCAAAACAGCCCTGTTTTTGGGTCTTTTTCATGTGCCGCGGCAACCTTTCTGAGCGGTGCGAAATGTCAGCCATTTCAGCACCTTGGAACCCCCCGGGTGGCACCGGGCTGGATGGGGTTCCGGGTATATGTCGGGCGTAGGCATTCATCAGCAATTGAACTTGTCTTGCGTCCGATACCTTGGGAACCGTCGTTTGTGGACTTGCGACCGTTCCTACAACCCTCCAAAGTCCTATTTCGCTCTCTTTCTCTCTTTTCTTTGCTGCACTCAAGGTGTTCGATAAATTGCTTGTACAGCTTTCCGCTTTGCGAGACGTCGGGACGTGTCCGTCGCTCGCTTCTGAATTAATCAACTTCTTCTTTGTAGGTCCTACGGGACCTTAAGAGGTTGTAAGAGGGCTGACCCTTTGCGGACAGAAAACGCGTTGGGCGTTTCATGACTTAGGCAATCCCAGCTAAGTCCGGAATAGTGAGCAAGGTTGCTCTACGACTTAGGCAATTTCAGCTAAGTCTTCGGGAATGCCGCGAGGGTGCCGCACGGCTTAGGCAAATTTTAGCTAAGCCCGTGACAACATGTCACCAATGATTTCACTTGGCTTTATTCGAAATAATTCATAATTATGTACTGAAAGATTAATCTTAAACTCTTTAACTCTACTTGTGCCTTCATGTGACTTCGAGTGTATGCCAAATACCATATGCAGTTTTGCATATAATAATACTATTAAATTTATTTTTATCTAAAGCGTAAAATAAAGCATTCATAGCTTTTGTATTTAAAGAAAATGATTTTCTCTAGATTATTTCATTCATTCATTCATTAATTTAAAATATATTTAAATATCACATTCGATAATATTTCATAAATCAAGGTAAATAGAAATCAGAAAAATCCTCATTCATATTTTCCAATATGTATAGTCTGTCATATTGAACATAGAAAGACATGTGATGGAATGACCCTCTTGATTATCGGAAAAAGCCATTTAGTCTCTCTTGGGTGTTAAACCAATTGAGAAAAACTTACCACTGACACCAACTGTTAGTATCGTAGTGGCACTAAGAGAAGGGGGAGGGTGGGGTGGGGGGTGGGTGAATTAGGGCTTTCGAAAAATTATATCGATTCAAAAATTCGTTTAATGAAATCATATCGAAAATATATTTTGACTTAGAAAGTGAGTAAAGTGTTGTGAGCAACTAAAATATAAGCAATAAGAATAAATAGCAATAAGAATAAACAGCAAAAGAAGTGCACACTGGATTCATAGTGGTTCGGTCATCACAACCTACGTGCACTCTCAATTCCTCCTGCATCGAGACCACTGGTTTTTACTAACGATCTTCTTTCAATGGGCGAAGATCAACTACCCTCTTACAATCATTTCTCCTTTTTATAGGTTTAAGAGAGAACCTTTATAGGTCTTATACCTCCTTTAGAATGAAACCTAAACTTTAAGAGGATGGAAACTCTCAAGATATTACAATAGAGTTTTCATACTAAGAATCACAAATTTTTGTTTATAGTTCTTGCTTCCTTAAGCAAGAATGAGTGGGTATTTATAGGACCCAAATGACTTCAAAAAATGAAGCCAAAAGTCAAATTTTTGGGTCTTTAAGGTACTAGCAGTACCATCGCTTGCATTGAGTGGTACTATCGCCTAGCAAAGCTTGGAAGGTTAGGCTCTGATGGTACTACTACCAACCTGGGCGGTACCATTGCCTACAACATTAATTGCTAATGGTACCACCGTGCAATCTAGGTGGTACTACCACTTGGCAACATGGGAGACTGTTGCCAGCTCATAGGTGGTTCCACTGCCTGATCTGGAAGTGCTACCACCTAACCCAACTATTAAATGGAACTCTCAATGGGCCCAAATTAGCCCCAATAAAGGCCCGGTGGGCTCTTAGTTGAGTTAGCGTACAACACCCAAAACTAACTCGAATTCAACCTAAACTACTTTGATCAAGACACAAACTATTATAAGCATGAATTCTATGTTTTTCGACATGTAATTAGTTTCATCCAACGCTTCATCCAAACATTCAATGCATCATCCTCTCCTTCGATGTATTGCCCAATCCTTCGGCATGCTGACCTCCCGTAATATCCGATCTTCTTGACGCAATGTCTGATTCTTCTAACCCAATGTCTGATATCTGATTCGTCCAACATCTGATTCTTCTACTTCAATTGTTTTTCCTTTTCATGATCAAAGTTAGTCTTGCATCACTTTTCTCAGATATTGATTAAATCACTAACTCATCAATTGATTTTATCATTAAAATTTGGGATTCAACACTATCTTGGGCAGCCAAGAAACCGATAGAATCCCTAAAGGAGCTCTATAGATTTTGATCTTTGAGGGGGATCAACCCTTGGAATGATATAGGGGTTCCTTCCTCCAAGAACTCAGCACAAGACTAAATAAAAGATTATCTTTACTTGATAAAAGAGAAGGGGCGACTACATCATTATATAGGATTCTAAACCCTAGCCCATGGGGATGCTTATCTAAGTAAAATTATACATTTGCCTCTCCTATAGCGATCTAGCTGAAGAAAACCTTGGCCGACCAGCCCAGTAAAGGGGGCGGTGGCCACTAAGCTATAAGGCCCTAATCTAAACCCTAGCCACACTTCTTTATAGGATAGAAGTGGCTAGGTGGGGTTTTACTATAATCCCATAAGGTTTTTATTGACTATTTCTATGTTAATTAGGACTCAACCCTACTAGAGTCATATCAAGCTTGCTCTCTTTGAATCAACCTTGTCCTTAAGGTTGAGGAACTATAAACTCTGGGAACTACGTCTTCAGCTCTTTATAAGACCCCCATGTTGTATCTTCAAATGGTAAATTATTCTACTTCATGAGTACTTCAGTCGAAGGGCGTCGATGGCGTATCACAATTCTTCGATCAAGTATAGCTTCGAGTTGAGCTTGAATCTCGCCATCATTTATAGTGCTCGGTAACTGAGTCTGAGCCAACTCACGTTCTTCTAATTTTGGCTTTAGCAAGAATACGTAGAAGACAGGATGGATCTTAGTGTCGTTGGAAAGCTATAATCTATATGTCATGGCCCTAATATGCTCCAAAATCTAATATGGTCCACAGAATTATGGAGATAGCTTCATTAACATTTTAATGTTGATTGATAACTGCTTGTATGGTTGTAGGTAAAGGTAGACCCAATCTCCTACCAAAAATTCTCGCCTGCTCCACTGAGTGTCCACTTATTGCTTCATGCAAGCTTGGGTAGCAGTTAGGTTATCTTTCAGTAGTTGTAGAAGCTTATCTCTGTCAATTAAATTCATTTTTGTTAAGAGCACAAAATAAGGAATTTATAGCCTTTGCATTTAATGAAAAAAATTTTCCTTTCCAAATCATTGATTTCGTTCATTAGTTTGGAGGATTTTTCAAGTTCATTCTCCATAATGTGTCACAAATCTAAATCCATAGAAATAAGAAAAATACGCATCCTTATCAATACGTATAATCTGTCCCATTTAACATAGGAGGACGTGAAATAGAATGTCCCTCATTCATGCCAAATAAAGCCATTTATTCAAATGGGTGTGCAAGAATGAAAGTGCTCAACTAAAAACCTTTGCTTTCGTAAATTAAAGAGTGAACAAAGGAAGCTTCTCTTAGTAAAACTAATTAGAAACTGATTTATAGAAGTTGAGAGATTGAAACTTTGAATTCAACTATTAAGTGTTTAAGAGTAATTAAGAGTAAGCACACTCATAGTTATAGTGGTTCAACCTTAACCAGCCTATGTCCACTCCCCGAGTCCTCTTCTTTGAGGCCCACTTGCATCTATTATCGATATTCTTTGGGTGAAGACCAAACATTTACAACCTTTCAACTTACAAGGGAGACAAGATTACAAACTTGAATCACTCCCTTACCTCTTTTCTTTTTCTTATAATTTTCTCACATAATTTATCATAGAATTTCTAGCCCAAAATTGTTGTGTGCAATGTAAGAAAACTTGGGGTATTTACAGGCCCCAAATGACTTCAGAATTTGGAGCCAAAATTCAAACGTATCCAAAAAATCCGTGTATGGGCGATTTACTAGTTACAGGTACCCTACAAGCCAATCACGTGAGTGATAGCATATGTGACATACTGCGTAATCTTTTTGCTTATGATTAAAATTAGTATATTCTCATATTATATTATTTGTTGTATATATATTGTAATATTCTTGGTTCTGTGCAATGGGAATCGGATCGTGATGAGATCATGATAATGAGATCAATTTACCTTTAAACACAGATCCTAAATAATCTCAGTCATAAGTTACTCAAGAGGGACATTGAGATAACCAGACAAATCGGTGTACTATATACCTATCCATATGATAGAGGCGGTTGGTCTCATGGCCACTTGTATTAAGATACTAAGGATATAGTACAGGTGCTTATTGGAGAATGAGTTCACTGATTGATCCGCTTATGGAATGTTGTATGGTTAATGATACGTAATGTCAGACAGCGATTCCATAGTCTCAGTTGTGTATCTGGTCCTTAGACTTGAGAAACCAAGGATGTCTTGTATAAGTACTCCTTTCTTTTTATATGTTTGGAAAGTTTCAGATCTGGTATAGCTGGTTATCGGGATTGGTAACACCTTACGAAGGTAATTGAGTGTCAATAGAGAATCATCAACTCTTGATATCACGAGAGGAATATTCCATATGTGCTTACTTAGACAAATCGCTAGCCAGGGTCATTCGGATTGAGAGAGAAAGAGTTCTTCGGGAGAATCTGATTAGAGCGAGACTATAATGGATTTCGTATATGATCTGACAGTATCATATCCAATATACAATCTCTAGGATATTAGTTGAATGAGAGATTATAGATACATGGTAACTCTGAATAGACAGGTCCATCAGATTTGATCCCCTTATACAGTTTGGGGACTATGGCGCAGTGGCCTAGTACGTCCATAGTCGATGAGTCAAATAAATTATTATGGGGATAATAATTCACTATATCAGAAGGAGTTCTGATAGGAGTGACTCAAGACCAGCTCGGTATCGGGCCTAGAGAGTCACACACATATGGTGGATGCTTCAATGAATAAAGGATTGGATGAAGATCTAATTAGCCCCTATTCTCATTAGATGAGACCCTATGCTAATGGGCTCCTTGCTTAAGATCTAATTCGAGGCCTAAGGAGATTATTGGATAGAGATCCACTAATGCAAGGTTAGTGGGTTATTGGATGGAGATCCAATACCCACTAAGGCAGGAGCCCTAGGGTTTTTTGGTGGCTCTCTATAAATAAGAGGGGAGACTCATGGTTGATAGGCTGCAGCTTTAGCCACCACCTCCTATTCTCCTCCCGACCTCTGCACAAGAGTTGCGAGATTAGACTAAGGGAGTTTTGCTGCAGAGATTTATCATGTAGATACCTCTATAGAGGAGGACACTTGACCTCATTCATCTTCTCTATCCGGATCTGGAATATAGGGATATACGATCTCCCTAGGTAAAATCAATCTCTCACATATCACAGTTTTATAAGTTTTTATGATTTTTCTCTTGACCCCAACCTTTTACACGATGATTTGATCTGCATGGGAAACTAATTTTTTTGTTTTGATTTCGCTACGCATGTAATGCTCCCACTGAGGTTTCCCAACAGTGATATCAGAGCCAAGGTTTTCGTTGAAAAATTAGTTTTAAATTACGTGTGATGAGATTGAATCGCGTAGAATCGTTCTACGTGTTCTTGCTCCATTTTCGCAGCGAAGGCAGTAAGGAGGAGGGGTGGCCGGCCCCCATGCAGGGCCGGCCACCCATGACCAAGGACCAAGGCCCCCACAAGGGGGCAGCCAACCCGAAGGGATGCCTGGTACCCACAAGGCGGTGCTGGGTAGAAGCGCCACCACGTGCCGCCGGCTATGGCATGGGTGGGCAGGCCACCGCCGTGTAGGCGATGCGGCATCGCAAAGGGGGAAAGAGGGGTTAGGGCATCCTTTGGAGAAAAGAATGATCCTACCCCTATGAATTTAAAAAATTCTAAGGACTATCCTCGTGTACATAATTCTCATAAGATACTCAACAATTCTGAAAATTTCAAGGACTATCCTCTCATCCAGAGTTATGAAAATACCCTTGCCAACAAGGGTGGCGGCACCAGCCATAGGGGTGGCCGCCCTTTGGCAGGCCAGCTGCTAGCGTGTCACGGACAATAATATAAATAAGGTGTTTGATGGAATGCTCATGTTTGTCCATGTACTTCGGTTTATGAACATATCTTATATAGCAAGTAGCAGGCTTGCAGTAGGCTTAGCAGCCCTATTTTGGTTTGCTTTATAGCTAATTTTAGCTTATAAATATGAGTGTATTTTGTAAGCACTTGTGGGAACTTCGGTCTGTAATGGACCTTTATTCTTTATGTGCAACCTCTCTGAGTTTGTAATGTCCGTGGGTGTAATTTATATCTTGCTTTATAAAGTGTTTGCTTGAGCAGTTGCTTGTGGATCCCGTGGGAATTGCTTCTTCTAGCCTGTTTTCTCTTTTGTAAGTCTAAGGGACTCTAGGAGATCTCGAGGAGGGCTGACCCTTGCGGACGGACACACATGGGTGCCATACGGCTTAGGCAAAATCAGCTAAGCCCGTGACAATGTGGTATCATAGCGGGACAAACACATGTAGAAACACTTGCCATATAAATGTGGGGGACCTAGCTAGGTTGTATGGAGGACAGCTAGCACGCGTAACCGTTTGGAGGAAACGAACATTGAGATGTAGGGAAAGCAGTTGCTCAGAGGAGCGGGCATCCAGGTTTGGCATTCAGAGGAATGGCCAACCCCTTTGTGCGAGAGGCACCACGAGGACAAGCAAGCGAAGAAGAATACGTAGCACATAAAGATTAGGATGGTTGAGTTCGAGCTATGGCTCGATGTTGGCAACCAAACTTGACGGTGCTCAAGGTAAAGTATGGGGCTCTTGGTGAAAGATGAGACCGTGCAAAGTGAGAGGTGTTGTGTAATGACTGAAAGAGTTGTGTAAAGCTCACAGAGGTGAGGGGAATTGCTAACTCGGAGGATTCGATACTCATGCAAGGGCTTGTACACGGAGGACGGAGTGTTCGTGGCCATCCCAAGGCACGATCGGAACTCGGCGCCATGGAGTATCAGAACTTTCTCTTCGACATGGAAAGGATACATCCGTAGGTGGCTGAAATATGTAATAAGTTCAGCACATTACTAGACCTTAAAGGGTGTAATGGAGACTGTATTGGTGAAGGGTCGCAATCTAGCAAGCGCATTTGCGGGGGCAGAAGAAGGCACAAGTTGTTCAGCAAGACAGAGTAGTCCAAAGGGGATAGTGGTCTCCGAAACTTCCAGTGGGAAGTATATAAAAAAGAAAGTTGCTCCAACAGGACAGATATCCAAGAGAGATAAGTCCTAGTTCTCTAGAGGGAGAATCATGTGCAATGAACTACACATATTAAGGAAGAGTTCCTCAAGGCTATATCTCCACAAAGCTCAATGGACCGAGTGAGCGACGAAGAGTCATTACATGATCTCGAATGAGGTAATGTATTGGTTGATGCATTTCAAGATCAAGTGGGAGAGCAATCCAAGGCAACATTATATGAAGACACACTTAGAGTCGATGTAGAAATCAAACTCAATGGAGGGCTAACCCGTGGAATGATAGACGCGAGGGCCACTATCAACTCAATGCAGATCGAGAAGTAGAGCAACTTTGGTGGAACTTAGTGAAGTATCTAAGTCACATGAAGAGAGTCGATATAGAAGATAGAACATGGAACGGAGGCACGGATTTTTCCTTGGACAGAGGTCAAGGGCATGAACTCTTGTAGAGGCAAGAGTGGGATCATGTCGTTTCATGGGTTTTTCATTCTGATAGGGCGAACTTATCTTGCATGGTGCCAAAGATGAAGAGAGCTTCAAGGCACATGCAAGCTACCTCAGAGATGCATTTGACAGAGTAACTAAGGTGATTCAACTTACGAAGGCAAAATTGGGATCAGGAGACCTTAGCATAGAGCAAGAGGATGTAGAGGTGGGTACTCTTAAAGAATATGCCACAGTGTTGCCATTCAAGTTGTCAGGAACAAATGGTAGGGGATAGAGGCCCAGGATCCAAACAATGATGTACCAATTCTACCGAAGTCAAGAGAACTTCATGAGCTACTAGGCGATGGACTCTCCTAGAGCTATGCTTCATCCAGGTGTGACCCAAGAGTGGGTGGACGAAGGTGAATTGCCAAGGGAGTGAACTAAAAATCGGAGATGACGGAGGCCCTATGATGTGTTGGCAGAGGCCATACGTGGAGAAGTCATAGTCTGAGTTCATCATACGAGAATCTGTATGCAATGGAGATGTCACCAGGAGGTGACATGGTACAGCAGATCGTGGTGAAATAGTTCGTGACAATGCAATATAGGCAATCCTGTCCTGTAAGGGACAAGATCATGCAGAGGTATGATAAGGAGTTACTAGGAGCTCCACTTTAGTGTACGACATAACAAGAAGAAGGGCTATGGATTCAAGGAGTGAATGTCGTAGTACAGCAGAGGCGGGTCTTTATGTGTGCATCGAAGCTTGCATTGTATGAAAGCCTTAGTCATCAATATATGGGGCCTATATACCACCGAGGAAGAAGTCCAAGTGCAAGTACCAATGAGTCCCATGGAGGGGGACGCGATCATGTGAATGATCAGGAGCTGCTGGGAGCTCCACTTTGGTGAACAATGCAACGACAAGAAGGGCTGTGGATTCAAGGGGTGAATGTCATAGTACTACAGAGGTAGGTCTTCCATGTGTGTGCATCGAAGCTTGCATCAGATAAAAGCCTTGGTCATCAGCATATAGGGGCAGTGTACCACCGAGGGGCAGTGTACCACCGAGGCAGTGTACCACCGAAGGAGAAGTCAGATTGCAAGTACCAGTGAGTCCCATGGAGGGGACTTGATTATACTAAGGTATGATCGGAGCAACTGGAGAGTTGGACTGATCTAGTGCTCACATTCGCTTAAGAGAGCCCGGCCAGTCAGAGGACAAAGCCGAATAAGCGAATGTTGCTACCAAGGAAGCTAAGGAGAACAGAATCGGCACGAGCCCTGCAACAAGATGGCGGAGGCCATGCATGAGAAGTAGTAGTATGTCTTTTCATCACCTAGGGAGAACTGCTAGGAGTTCACAATGGTATTGAAGTAGGTGGTCGAAAGGGGCGAGGAAGCAACAATGAGTCCAGTGGGGCTCAGCTACCCAAAAACAAAGCGTCGGTTACAAAGGAGGTGGACCCAGAGAAGCGCCACAGTGCCCTAGAAGCAGATCTACTGATCGTGAAGGAAGGGATGAAGATGTAAGGTAACGGATAGTAGTGCTATGGGCTTGGCAGCACCATGGTACTATAAAGGCAGGACTTCCTTGAGTCAGCGATCCCTTGCTATCATGGAAGGAGACCATTGGTGGTAAAAGGGGCCAAGGAGGTGAAGTATGCAAAGGAAAACTCCAAGTACCAAGACAGGGCAGAAGGGCAAAGGCCAAGGAACTTCATAAGATCGGTGTCGATGGACTTCTCATCAAAATAGCTGAAAGCGGGGGACTTCGGATTGATGTAGGAGTGCTCGACCAAGGAACGAAATAGGCAGTACATGATATTATACCTTTCTACTCAGAGGAGTAGGTGGTAAAGGTGATGGACAAGACGGTACAATCCCGGAGGCAACTAGATCTATCAAAGACTTACTCCAAGTTGGGGGACTCTAAGTTAGGATAAACTTTTTACTCTTTTCGGGCAAAACTTCTTTCATTCCTGAAGTTCAATGGCAGTGGAAAGGCGAATTATAGTAGCTAACTCAACGTAATAAGTGTAAACACTTCAAGTGCTTCAGAAGTGTGACCAAAGAGCAGGCGAATGTCAGTAACCAACTCAATACATGAAGTATAAACTCAAGGAGGCAGGCAAAATTAAGTAACCTTTACCTTCTCAACTCAGGAGAATGGGCGAAACCGAGTACCCCAATTCTCTTAACTCGAGGAGGTGAGCAAAGCCAAGTAACATTGTCTTCTCAACTACTAAGAAAATAGGTAAAATTAAGTATCCCAGCTCTCTTACTTATCCAGCAGAGGAGCTCTGCATAAGTTTAGTGACCCTTCAGAGAAAGCTTACGGAAGACAATAGTTGTCAAATCCTCACCATTGGTGATCAGTACTACTGAGAGTAGATTGTCCACTTCATTTCCTAATTGAATGCCAATTGAAAGTGAAAGTGATGCGAACCTACTTGGAAGTGACAACTAAAAGTGGAAGAAGGTTCAATGGGCAAACATTATGGAGGAATGACCTCAAAAACCTTAAAGTCTGCGAGGTGATGCTCGTCAAAGTTCCAACAAGCATCCACCCAGTTCAAGCAATATGAGTATACTACGATACTAACGCATAATAAGGTAAGTCTTTTCCTTTATCAGAGGGATCCGCAAGAACCAACAAGGATCAGCACAACTCAGCCAACCCCACACCATATTCAATTATTGGTGAGTTGAAGCAGCATGGCATATCAGAGTTCGACTATTCAACAAAAATAGCGGAGAGCGTTTGGGAGCCAAAGGGGTGTGTTGCAGCCAAAGCAAAAGATTGAAGATTCAGCAGAATACGAGGAGATGCAACGTCTATAGTGGCTTCGATGAGGACGTCGAAGGAATAAGTGGGGGAGAATGTCACAGACAATAATGTAAACAACGTGTTTGATGAAATACTCATGTTTGTCCGTGTACTTCGATTTGTGTACATATCTTATACAACAAGTAACGGGCTTGCAATAGGCTTAGCAGTACTATTTTGGTTTGCTTTATGGCTAATTTTGACTTATAAATACTAGTGTGTTTTGTAAGCACTTGTGGGGACTTCGGTCTGTAATGGACCATTATCCTTTGTGTGTAACCTCTTTGAGTTTGTAATATCCATGGTGTAATTTGTATCTGGCTTTATAAAGTGTTTGCTTGAACAGTTGCTTGTGGATCCCATGGGAATTGCTTCTTCTGGCCCATTTTCTCCGTTGTAAGTCTAAGGGAGTCTAGGAGATCTCGAGGAGGGCTGACCCTTACGGACGGACATGCATGGGTTCCGCATGGCTTAGGCAAAATTGGCTAAGCCCGTGATAAGCGGGTAAGGGCAGCCGTCGCCTACACAGGGGCAGCGACTGCAACGGCAGCACATAGGGTGAAAGAGGGGTTAAGGCATCCTTTGGAGAAAAGAAAGATTTTGCCCCCATGAATTTAAAAAATTTCGAGGACTGTCCTCGTGTACATAATTCCCATAATACCCTCAATAATTTTAAAAATTTCAAGGACTGTTCTCTCATCCAAAATTATGAAATAGTTATGGAAATACCCTTAACAATTATAGAAATTTCGAGCATATCCTGATTTCTAAAAATAATTAATTATTATATATATCTAGCAATCCTATATATGATGTGATGTAAATGTGATGTATGATATAGATGGATGATCATGAGCCATGTGTTGTGCTGTGTGTAATTGTGATTATTATTATTATTATTATTGGGGCTTGTGAGCCTCCATTTTCTAGTTTATTGTCGGGCCTGTATGCTTGTGATTATTTATAATTATATGGAGAGGTGCGGCGGGAGCGTGGAGGTGATAGTGGGACCCACGATGCTGTGGTGGGAGATTATGACACATGGTGATGCGACGATCCGATGAAATCGATGATGACAAGATCAACAATCACAAAGCATGGAGATTCGCTAATGCACACATAGATTCTATTGTGAGTGATTAGGCCCATTGGCTCAGGCTTAATCATATTAGATGACGGCTTATGATTATCTAGTATGGCTTGCATATGTGATGTGTTATATACCTACTAGATATATGTATATATATATATATATTTGCATGCGATGTAGATATATATTAAATAAGTATGTGTGTGACACGATATATTGGAAGACTGATACGAAACAAAAACCACTCCTATGATAATATTAAGTTGGTAAGCGTGAGAAAATAAGATTGACCTACGTGGCCTTGCATTTTATAGGAAGAAATTGAATCACGACATAGGTTAAGTTGGTCGAGTCCCTTGAGGCTCACCTATCTACGTAATCGAGATCTTGCATACGACATAGAGATGTCATCGGTGACCTCGGGACATGGTATGCTTCGTCGAGTCCCTCGAGGGCATATCATCGAATCAAACTCATCTTGTAACGATGGTGATGACTTAACTGAACATGATGGTTGGTCGAGTCTCTCGAGACTATGATGATTCGGAGGCCAAACATGATAAGAATCACAAGGAGTTGTGATTGACAAGAGTTGCTTACCTTTAGGCATAGTGTAATTGATCGAGTCCCTCGAGGTTATACTAAGATGCCAATTGGATCCCAATCCCCACTAGGAGTCTGCTAGAGATTTTCGTCTCACGTGTCGAGGGTGTCGCGTGATTCACTAGAAAAATAGTGGGAGTACATTAAGATAGAAGTTCATATCTTAATTAGTATTTTTATAAAATCTACATGTTATTTAAGTTATGCTATAACTTGTTTGTCGCTTGCAAACCCCCTACATGGCATACTTGATGCCAACCGCCTCATTCGTCCAAAGGCTCGATAATTTGAGAATTGTTCTCATGGAGGAGAAAATCCTCTATGTCATTAACATAATTATGCCCATACCGAAGGAAAAGAAAAGCGAGGATGAGATTGCTCACTTTGTGAAGTATATAGATAGTCCTCGAGGATAACCTGTATGTTGATCTTATACTTCAGTCTCTACCATATTCCTTTTTACAGTTCATATGAACAAGTTTGAGGTGACTCTACTTAAACTTCTCAATATGTTGAGGGAAGCTGAGAGCACTATTAAGAAAGAGAAGCTAGTTCTCTATATTGATAAGACCAATAAGAAAAGGAAGGCCGGTAAGACCCTTAAGAAGGGCAAGGGCGAAAAATGATTAGGTAAGACAAAGGTTGCCAAGAAAGACCCACAATGCTTTCATTATGGCTAAGACAGGCATTGGAAGAGAAACTATAAGGACTACCTTGCAAAGAAGGCGAAACAAAAGCTTAGAGAAGCTTCAAGTATATTCATAATCAGTCTCCACTTGTTATGTTTTCATAATAACAAATGGGTATTGGATACCGAAAGTGCTTATTATATCTGTAATTCGTTGTAGTTTCTAGCAAGACCTAAGAGATTGGCTAGAGGCAAGATGGACCTCAAGATAGGCAATGGAGCAAGAGTTATTGTAGTTGTTGTTGGGGAGGTCACCCTACATCTGTATGTTGGAGCTATTATTGCATTAGATGCATGCTATTTTGTCCCTTCTATTATCAAAAATATTATGTCCATCTCTTATTTGATAATTAGTGGATATAAATTAGTTTTTGAGAATAATACTTATTCAGTAATTATAGATGATGAGATCATCACTACAATGACCCTTATAAATGGCTTATATATGTTAGACACTTCTCCACACATCATGAATATAGATATGTCTAAGAGGAAAAGAGATGAGGTGAATAATGCATACCTATGACATTATAGGCTAGGTCATATACATGAGCGAATGATTCAAAAGTTACTGAAAGATGAATACTTAGATCCATTTGACTATGAGTTATATACAACTTAGGAACCTTGCCTTCGTGGGAAGATGACCAACTCTCCTTTTAGTGGAACTGGAGAGAAAGCCAGTGAGTTATTGGAACTCATATAAAGTGATGTATGTGGTCCAATGTCGAATCAGGCAATAGGTGGTTACTCATACTTCATTACATTCACTAATGATTTTTCTACGTATGGATACGTGTAATTGATGATGAACAAGTCTAAGGATTTTAAGAAATTCAAGGAATATAAGAATGAAACTGAGAACCAGATTAAAAAGAGTATTAAGACTCTTCGATCAGATCGAGGAGGAGAGTATTTGAGTACGGAGTTCACCTATTTCCTCAAGGACAATGGGATTCTATCCTAGTGGACACCCCTTATACACCTCAGCTCAATGGTGTATCAGAAAGGAGGAATCATACATTGTTAGACATGGTGCGATCCATAATGAGTTTCACTAACCTACCCGTCTTATTCTAGGGATACGCCTAGAGACTGCAGCTTACCTTCTAAACAGAGTTCCATGAAAGTTGGTAGTGTTTACACCATATGAGATTGACCCATGTGACCTTCTATCATTAGAGGAAGAAATTGAATCACGACATAGGTTGAGTTGGTTGAGTCCCTCGAGGCTCACCTATCTAAGTGATCGAGTTCTTGCCTGCGATATAGAGATGTCACCGGTGACCTGAGGACATGGTATGCTTGGTCGAGTCCCTCAAGGGCATATCATCAAATCAAACTCATCTTGTAACGATGGTGATGACATAACTGAATATCATAGTTGGTCGAGTCCCTCAAAACCATGATAATCCAGAGGCTGAACGTGACGAGAATTATAAGGAGTTATGATTGGTAAGAGTTACCTACCTTTTGGGCTTAGTGTAATTAGTTGAGTCCCTCGATGTTGCACTAATACACCAATTGGATCCTGATCTCCAGTAGGAGTCTGTCGAAGACTTCCATCTCACGTGTTGAGGGTGTCGCATGATTTGCTAAGAAAATAGTGAGAGTACATTAAGATAGAAGTCCATATCTTAATTAGTATTCTCTGTAAAATCTGCATGTTATTTAATTTACGCTATATCTTGTTTGTGGCTTGCAAAACCCCTACGTGATATACTTGATGCCAACCGCCTCATTGTTCTAAAAGCTCCATAATTTAATAATTGTTCTCATAGAAGAGAAAATCATATATGTCCTTAACATGATTGTACCTACGTTGGAGGAAAGGATAAGCGAGGATGAGATTGCTCGCTTTGTGAAATATATATATAGTCCTAGAGGATAACCTGTACATTGATCTTATACTTTAGTTCCTACTATATTCCTTTTCTCACTTCATCATGAATTTTAAGGTAAAGGTTGCTAAGAAATACTTAGGAAAGGATAAAGGACAGTACTTCCACTATAGCCAAGACAGACATTGGAAGAGGAACTGTAAGGACTACCTTGCAGAGAAGGTAAGACAGAAGCTTGGAGAAGCTTCAAGTATATTCATGATCAGTCTCCATATATTTTCATAATAACACATAGGTATTGGATACTGAGAGTGTTTATCATATCTGTAATTCGTTGTAGGTTCTAGCAAGACCTAGGAGATTGGCTAGAGGCGATATGGACCTCAAGATGGGCAATGGAGTAAGAGTTGTTGTAGTTGCTATTAGAGAGGTCACCCTACATTTGCCTGGTAAAGCTATTATTACATTAAATACATGCTATTTTATTCCCTCTCTTATCAAAAATATTATTTTTATCTCTTGTTTGATAATTAATGGATATAAATTAGTTTTTGAGAACAATAGTTGTTCAATAATTATGGATGATGAGATTATCACTAGAGGAACCCTTATAAATAGCTTATATGTGTTAGACACTTCTCTACATATCATGAATATAAATATGTCTAAGAAGAAAAGAGATTAGGTGAATATTGCAGACCTATGACATTGTAGGCTAGGTCATATACATGAGGGAATGATTTAAAAGTTGTTGAAAGATGGATACTTAGATCCATTTGACTATGAGTCATATGTAACTTGCGAACCTTGCTTTCGTGGGAAGATGACCAACTCTTCTTTTAGTGGAACTAGAGAGAGAGTCATCGAGTTATTGGAACTCATACATAGTGATGTATGTGGTCCTAAGTCGACTCAGGCTATAGGTGGTTACCCATACTTCATTATATTCATTGATGATTTCTCTAGGTATGGGCACGTGTACTTAATAAAGTACAAATCTAAGGCCTTCAAGAAATTCAGGAAATATAAGATTGAGGTAGAGAACCAAATTGGAAAGAGTATTAAGACTCTTTGATTAGATCGAGGAGGAGAGTACTTGAGTACGGAGTTCACCCATTTCCTCAGGGACAATGAGATTCTATCCCAGTGGACACCTCCTTATACACCTAAGCTCAATGGTGTATCAGAAAGGAGGAATCACACACTATTAGACATGGTGCGGTCCATGATGAGTTTCGCTGGCCTACCCGTCTCATTCTGGGGGCACGCCCTAGAGACTGCAGCTTACCTTATGAACAAAGTTCCATCAAAGTTGGTAGTGTCTATACCATATGAGATATAAAAATGAAAGAAGTTCAATCTTAAGATTGTTTAGATTTGGGGCTATCGTACCCATGTTAGAAGACACAACCCCGATAAGTTGAAATCAAGGATAGAATAGTGCATATTCGTAGGATACCCAAAGAAAACTTGTTGGTATTATTTCTATCATCCTGAGGACCGAAAAGTCTTTGTTGCAAAGAGAGTTGTGTTCCTTAAGAAGGAACACATTCTTGGTGAAAACATTGGGAGTGAGATAGAATTGAGCGAGGTTGGAGAACCTAGCTCAAGCACCATACCAGAGCCCAAGTTTGTTCAGGTAATTAATACACAAATTCTAATTTTATGTAGGTCTAGTAGAGTATCTCACCCTCTTGAAAGATATGTGGGACATATTAGTAGAGATGACTCTCTGGATGTTGATCCTCAGACCTACGAGAAGGCTATTATGAGTATAGACTCTGGGAAGTGGCAAGAAGTCATGAATTCTGAGATGGATTCTATATACTATAATAAGGTTTAGAACCTTAAGGATGCACTTGAGGGTATTGTACCTATCAGCTGCAAATAGATCTTCAAGAAGAAGATCATAATCGATGAAAAGGTAGAGACCTATAAAGCAAGACTGGTAGCTAAAGGATATTGTCAAAGAAAAGAAGTTGAACCTATAGTCATGCTTAAGTCCATTAGAATTATTTTGGCCATTACACCACACTATGACTTTGAGATCTGGCAGATGGATGTCAAAACGGGATTCTTCAATTGCAACCTTAAGGAAGAGGTGTATATGATACAACTAGAGGGATTTGTATCCAAAGAGAGTCCAGATAAAGTGTGCAGGTTGCTTAGATCCATTTATGGATTGAAGCAAAGCTTCCCGAAGTTGGAACAAAAGATTTGATGAGGTGATTAGATCTTATGACTTTGTTAAGAACAAAGATGAGCCCTGTGTGTACAGGAAGGTAAGTGAAAGCACTATTATCTTCTCGGTGCTATATGTGGATGATATCCTAATTATTGGAAATGATATGGGAATACTCTCTATAGTAAAGACTTGGCTATCCAAAAACTTCTCCATTAAAATCTTAGGGGAAGCATCTTATATTTTGGGAATCCGGATCTATAGAGATAGATCCAAAAGGATGCTTGACTTGTCCCAATCTAGGTACATAGACTCTATTATCAAAAGGTTTAGCATGAAGAATTCCAAGAGATGTCTCATACTGATGAGATATGGAATATCACTTTTTAGGAGTATGTCCCTAAAGGCTCTTGAAGAAAGGGCAGGCATAGATAAGATACCTTATACCACAGTGATAGGGTCTATCATGTATGTGATGCTATGTACCAGGCCTGATATAGCACATGTTTTGAGTATCACAAGCAAGTATCAGGCAGATCCAAGTTTAGAACACTGGAAGTTAGTAAAGTATCTCCTTGAGTACTTGAGAAGGACTAAGGATCTTTTACTGGTATATGGAGGAGGTTGCCTCCAGGTTGAGGGCTATATGAACTCAAGTTTTCAGTCTTACATTAATAATAGCAAGTCAAATTCAGGGTATATTTTTACCATGAATGGAGGAGCAGTAAGCTGGAAGAATTCCATGTAAGATACCACTATTGACTCAACCACAAAGGCGGAATACATTGTTGCAGCAGAAGCAACAAAGGAAGGGGTGTGGATGAAGAAGTTCATCAAGAATTTAGGAGTCAAACCAAGAAGCGTGGAGCTGACTCCCATATATTGTGATAGCGACAAGGCAATAACTCTAACAAGGGAACCTAGGTCTCATCAGAATTGTTCTGAGGAGGTTCCATCTGATTAGAACGAAGATGACCCGAAAGATATAGTAATGGAAAGAGTTCCATCCGAAGATAACATTGCAAATCCAATGATGAAGCTATTGGCTCAGATTGTATTTGAGTGTCACAGGGGTTTGATGGGGATCAGACATATAGGTGCTTGGCTTTAGGTCAAATGGGAGATTGCTAGTTACAAGTGCCCTACAAGCCAATCATGTGAGTGATGGCACGTGTGACACACTACGTAATATTTTTACTTATGATTAATATTGACATATTCTCACATTATATTATTTGTTGTATATATATTGTGATGTCCTTGGTTCTGTGCAATGGGAATCAAATCATGATGAGATTATGATAATAAGATCGATTCACCTTTAAACATAGATCCTAAATAATCTTGGTCATTAGTTACTCAAGAGGGATATTGAGATAACCAGATAGATCGATGTACTATACACCCATCGATTTGATGGAGGCAGCTGATCTCATAGCCACTTATGTGGAGACACTAAGGATATAGAACAATTGCTCAATAGAGAATGAGTTTACTGATTGATCAGCTTATGGAATGCTATATAGTTAATGATACCTAATGTCAGATAGCGATTCCATAGTCTCAGTTGTGTATCTGATCCTTAGACTTGAGAAACCAAGGATGTCTTATATAAGTACTTCTTTCTTTGACGCTAGACTTACAGGTTTGGAAAGTTTCAGATCTGGTACAACTGGTTATTAGGATTGGTAGCCAATCTTACAAAGAAAATTAAGTGTCAATAGAGGATCATCCACTCTCGGTATCACGAGAGGAATATGCCATATATACTTGCTCAGACAATTCCCTGGCCAGGGTTATTCAGATTGAAAGAGAAAGAGTTCTCTGGGAGAATTCGATTAGAGCAAGACTATGATGGATTCCGTATGTGACCTGATAGCACCATGTCTAATATATGGTCTCTAGGATATTAGTTGTATGAGAGATTATATATACATGGTAACTGTGGACAGACTGGTCTGACTGATCAATCCCCTTATACCATCTAGGGACTATGATATAGTGGCCTAGTACGTCCAAGGTCGATGAGTCAAGTGAATTATTATGAGGATAATAATTCACTATATCAGAAGGAGTTCTGATAGGAGTAACTCACGGCCAGCTTGGTATCGGGCCTAGAGGGTCACACACATATGGTGGATGCTTCAGCGAATAGAGAATTGGATGAAGATCCAATTAGCCCCAATTCTCATTAGATACCCTATGCTGATGGGCTCCTTGCTTAAGGCTCAATTAGAGACCTAAGGAGATTATTGGATATAGATCCAATAATGCAAGGTTAGTGGGTTATTGAATGGAGATCCAATACCCACTAAGGTAGGAGCCCTAGGGTTTCTTGGTGGCTCTCTATAAATAGGAGGGGAGACTCATAGTTGATAGGCTGTAGCTTTAGTCACCACCTCTTATTCTCCTCCCTACCTCGGTGCAAGAGTTGTGAGATCAAATTAGAGGAGTTTCGTTGAAGAGATCCATCGTGTGGATACCGCTAGAGAGGAGGACGTTTGACCTCCTTTATCTTCTCCATCTAAATCTGGAATATAGGGATATATTATATCCCTAGGTAAAATCAATTTCTCACACATCGTGGTTTTATAAATTTTTATGATTTTTCTCATGACCCCAATCTTTTGCATGATGATTTGATCTGCGTAGGAAACCATTTTGTTTGTTTTGATTTCCGCTGCGTATATAATGCTCTCGCTGAGGTATCCCAACATGGTTCACCCACCAGCGCCAATGGGTGCAGTTGCCAGAAGCACCTTGGAAACATGGTATCGTTAGTCGCCCAAAAACTTGGGCGATGGTGGTACAATCATCACTCACCTACATTTCAATCATCAAGAATCCTAAAAAAAGAGTCCCTTCACTTTTCCTATCTTGACTTAAATTATCAGTTGACCACTTCCCTGGTCAGCTAATTGAGCTCGACCTAAGCTCAATCCAACCCCATAGTGGATCAGGTGACCTCTTTCAGTTGATTTAGATTCCTTCCAAATCACACTCAATTTGAACTCAAACTTAACCTACGACTTAAGGATTACAATCATATATGACCACCAAGCCTAATTATTGACTTCACTTCTGCAATCTGGCAACCTTCGGCATTCCTTACGGTAAGTCTCACAGTATTCCTCTGGCGACCTCTTGGCGTGTTCCTAGTGATCTTCCCAATACCTTCGACGAAGTCATAGTAAACTTCCAGTGAGCTCCCACTGCATCATTTAAACCTTGGCCCGATGCCTAAGCTTGATCCTGGGTCCATGTCTAACCTATAACTCCTTTTCACCGTCATGGTTAAACTTCAATCACTTCCTCTAACAACACATGTTGGATTAAACACTCATCAATTAATTTCATCATCAAAATCTGATATTCAATATGACCAACTCTCCTTTAAGTGGAACTGAAAAAAGAGCTATTGAGTTATTGGAACTCATACATGGTGATGTATGTGGTCCCATGTCGACTTAGGTTATAGGTGGTAACTCCTACTTCATTACATTCACTAACAATTTCTCTAAATATGGTCACATGTATTTGATGAAGTACAAGTCCAAGGCCTTCCTGAAATTTAAGGAATATAAGAATAAAGTGGAGAATTAGACTGTAAAGAATATTAAGATCTTCAATCGAATCGAGGAGGAGAGTATTTGAGTACAAAGTTCACTTATTTCCTTAGGGACTATAGGATTTTATCCCAATAGACACCTTAGCTCAATGGTGTATTAGAAATGAGGAATCATACTCTATTAGATATGGTGCGGTCTATGATGAGTTTCGTCGACCTACCCATCTTATTCTTGCGAATACACCCTAGAGATCGCAGCTTACCTTCTAAATAGAGTTTTATCTAGGTTGGTAATATCTACACCTTATAATATATGAAAGGGGAAGAAGCACAATCTTAAGGTTGTTAAGATTTTGGACTGCCCTATCTATTTAGAAGACATAACCTTGACAAGTTGGAATCAAGAATGGAATGGTGCAAGGTCGTGGGATACCCCAAGAAAACTTGGGGTATTATTTGTTAGTTATAGGTGCCCCACAAGCTAATCATGTGAGTAATGATATTTGTGACATATTGCACAGTCATTTAGTATTATTTTTACTGGCATATTCTTTCATTATATTATCTGTTGAATATATATATTATGATGTCCTTGGTTCTATAAAATGGAAATCAGATCATGATGAGATCACGATAATGAAACTGATTCACCTTTAAACATAGATCCTAAATAATCTCGATCATAAGCTACTCAAGAGGGAAATCGAGACAACCGGACAGACTAGTGTGCTATATACCCGTTTATATTATAGAAGCAGCTTGTCTCATAACCACTTGTGTGGAGACACTAAGGATATAATACAGGTGCTCATTGGAGAATAAGTTCATTAATTGATCCACTAACGGAATGTTGTATGGTTAATGATACCTAACGTTAGACAACAGTTCTGTAGTCTCAATTCTATATCTGGTCCTTAGACTTGAGATACCAAGGATGCCTTGTTTGAATACTCCTTTCTTTGACGTCAGATTTATAAGTTCGAAAAGTTTTAAATCTAGTATAGTCGGTTATCAAGATTAGTAGCCAACTTTACGAAGGCTATTGAGTCTCAATAAAGGATCATCCACTCTTAGTATCATGAGAGAAATATTATATATGCTCTCACTTAGGTAAATCCCTAATCACATTGATCAGATTGAGAGAGGAGTTCTTCGGGAGTATCTGTATGTGGTCTGACAGTATGTTAGGACCCTAGCTGGGTCGGGTCCTTGTCAATTGAGTCAAGTCCTTAGATTGGGCCTTGTTGGCCACCTAGACCTGACATTAGGTTAGCTAGGAGGAGATCTGAGTCCATTGTAATAAATCAGCCCAAATCTTAGTAGGGTTAGGATTCAACTGAATTGGAGTCTGGTTATGAGTCGAGTTGGATATGGGTTAGAGTCAACTAAGTCATGTATGCAATAAACCCTAAATTAGCCACCACCCTTATTGAAAAATTGATTGGTTAGGGTTAAGGGAAGAGTCATCATAAAGAGGGGGTCTTCTAGCTGCCTCCCTCCTCTCAGGAGAGACCGACTAGGGTTAGGAGAGGAGAGATCCATTTAGCTAGGACTCTCTCTAGGGTTGAATAAGAATACAATTACGAGTTGGAGACCCCTATCGTTGTCGGTCACATCATGGTTAGGAGTTGGCTAGGGATTAGGAATTGGTGAGGAGAGGGAGTCTTTTAGTAGTAGGAGTCATATTAGGAGTTAGAGTTTTGAGTCCCTATATAAACTCATGTAGCCACCACTCTTTTATCATCAATAGAACAATTTACTTTCAGCCATTGTGCAGCAACTCCAAGACGGAGAAACCCCTATAGAGTTCCAACGAGGCCGATCCCCTATAGAGATCACCCCAAACTTAGAATCCATAAGGATTCTTGGTATCAGAGCAGCGTTCTTGGCATTTCGTTATCCTTCCTCAACTACCAATCATCCTTCCATAGCCACCCAAGTAATTCCATAATTGCTTAGATCGTCGTCGAATTTTGCCATCATCTCTACTACTGAAGATCATCCTTCAATCTCCTCAAAGAATTACATCAGGTTCTAGTAAATCTATCTTACTGCTATTGTAATTTAGTTATCTTCAAACCAAAAAACCCAAAATGTATTCATCTATTATGTTGCACAACTCTTCGTCGTAAAGTTACCATCTTTACAATGAAAGTTACGCTGCAAAATTTAGTCGCACACTACTACCTTGTTTTGATCTTGTTGTTATTAATTTTGTGCCCAATCTTCTACTAGTTTTTTATGACAACTTTAGCACTCCTTAATAGCTGATTTTATTTTAGTTTTATGTAAAAATTATTGATACAAACTATTGATCTTTTACATCCAAACTACTGAACTATGGACATAAAAATCTGCCGCAATACCTTCTCATATTCTTTGATCTTATCAAAAAATTTTCTACCGTATCCTTCCACGAATTTTTTGATGGCATTACCTTTCCATTACTAGTGGATTCCCATTGAGTTTATATTAAACCCTTGGGGATTCTTAGCTTGGAGTAATCTTTATAGGGGATCAGCCTCCTTGGAACTCTATAGGGGTTCCTCCCTCCAAGTTGCTACTCGAAGGTTGCAAAAAATATTCATCTATTCATGATTAAAAGTAGATGATTATAAGGCTATTTATAGGCCTTCTAAACCCTAACTCCTAATAGGATTCCCACTCCAAGACTCCTACTCTTAACAACTCCTAATGCAACTCTAAGTAGCAACCTCCAAACTAATCCTAACTTAACCCCTCCTCAACCAACCCCTCTTTAACTAGGATAATGGGTAGTCAATTAGGGTGATATGTATCTTATTCTTCCCTTCTTGAGCAGTCATATATAGTAGGTGGCTTTAGGCTATCTCGTTTAATCCTAACATAAGCTTCAAACATGACACATAGAAGACTAGGTGGCTTCGGGAGCTGACGGATAAGTCTAATCTGTATGCTACTACTCTAATGCACTCTAAAATCTAGTAGTGTCCATAGAATTGAGGTGAAAGCTTCATGGATACTCTAGTCTAGATCGATGTTTGCTTATATGGCTGGAGCCGTAGAAAGACCCAATCTCCCACTTAAAATTCTCTTTCGCTTTTGTGTTGATCATATTGCTATTTCATCCTCACTTGAGCTATGGTGAGATTATTTTTTAGCAACTTTAGCATTTTATCTCTGTCTTATAGTTCTATGTCTACTTGTTCTACTTTAGAGGTGCTGGTTCGATAGAACCCTAGATGGAGCTCTATAGATTTTGATCATTGAGGGGGATCAACCCTTGGAATGCTGTAGGGGTTCCCCCCTCCTAGATTCGGCACAAGGCTGAAATAAAATTGATAATTATTTAATTCAAGAGAGGGGACAGCTACATCATTATATAAGGATCAAAACCCTAGCCTAAGAGGGTGCTTACCTAAATAAAATTATCCCTTTGCCCCTCCTATTGCCAACCTATCTTAATAGGAACAGGGGCGACTAGGTTGGCTCTATAGCCGATCTAAGCAGGGGTAAACTCTGGCCAACCAACCTAGTAAGGGGGCGATAGTCACTAAGCCCTAAGGGCTAATCTAAACTCTAGCCATAAGATAGGAGTGACTTTATTACAATCTAGCATAATTTTATTGACTACTTTCTAGGGAGATTAGGACTCAACCCTGTTGGAGTCCTATCAAACCTGCCCTCTTAAAATCAGCCTTATCCTCAAGGCTAAAATTCCATGAACTCAAGGAATCGGGTCTTCAGCTCCTCATCAGCTTGGGTGTCCATTGAAAGAACTTGAGCTGAGTCGTCATCTTTAAATTTTCATTTGAGGTGAGATACTTGGAGGATCAACTGTAATTTTGATCTGGTGCATGGATCTGATCTCCAGGTTAGGGCCCCAATATGATCCCTAATTTTGCAAAGCCCAAAGAAATAGGGAGACCACTTTCTCGAGGCTTGAATTTCATGCTGGTGGAGCTGGAGATGAAGGGGGACTTGATCTTTCTCAGGAAACTTTCTTCTGCTCTAGCGTTTATCAAGGGGAAGTTTCTTCCTCTTGGTTAGTCTTTAGTGATAGCCAATCTTTCTTCTGGAATTGTGACTGCCCTCTAATATGGTTCAGGACTTGTATCCAACCATATTTTAAATTTGGTAGTAATTAGTATCTCCTATAAAAATCTCATATAAAGTGTGGGGGAAGCCTCAGTGTAAACTAGGAGTCAACCATCTTGTATAAGAATAGCCCAAATTCCAACTCCTGACGCATCGGCCTCAATGACCAAAGTGCGGCTGAAATTAGGTAGCGTTAGGACTAATGTCACCATCAAGGTTGCCTTGAGTCATTCGAAGGCTGTGGAGGCTTTAGCCGACCATAAGAAGGAGTCTTTCTTCAGGAAGGACGTGAGTGAGGCACTAATCTTGCTATAATCTTTCACAAAATTTTGGTAGTAGCCCGTGAGTCCAAGAAAACTGCGTAATGATTGTATGTTTATAGGTCTCGGCCATCCTTGCATTGCCTTGATCTTTGTCGGGTCTACCGCCACTCCATCCTCTAATATAATATGCCCAAGATACTCTAATTTACGCTGTAAGAAGCTACACTTTGACTATTTAATATAAGGAGTATTCTCCTGAAGAATCGTTATAATAGTTTGTAAGTGCCGAAAATATATATTAAGCGTAGGGCTATAAATAAGAATATCATCAAAGAATACCAATATGAACTTGCATAGAAAACTCTAGAAGATGTCATTCATCAGGCTTTGGAAATTAAAAAGGAGCATTCATAAGTCTGAAAGGCATTACCAGAAACTCATAGTGGTCGTTATGCGTACAGAATGTAGTTTTCATAATATCTTCAGTGCATACCCGAATCCGATGGTATCCGGATCGGAGATCCAATTTAGTGAGGACTCGGGCTCATTTTAATTCATCCAAGAGTTCATCTATGAATAGGATAGGATATTTATCCTTGACGATGATGGCATTTAGAGCCCGATAGTCAACACCGATGAGGAGTAAGGGCTGCAGCTCGGTCGAATCACCCCAATGCCAAGCATCTCTTTAACAATGTTCTCAATCTCATCCTTTTGCAAGTGAAGATAGTGGTTCGGTCATAAATTTGCTGGTCATGCGGCCGGTTAGGGGGCAGCCCACACGGCTCCAAGAAAACATCCACAAATTTGTTCAAGCAAAGGGAAAGCTTAGGATCTGAGTTTTGCATGTTCTCCCCCATAGATGGCTGCTGAACATACATCAAGAATCCACCATGTGCTTTGTGCAGAACTTTCTCCATTTATTGCGACGAAACGGTGGAAATTTGGCTCCCGCGCTTGCCTCGTAACGTGACCTATCTCCCTTTGTAATAAAATTTTATAATTAATTTAAAAAAATTTCAGGAGATATCACCTAGTGTTGTGAGTCATTTGATCCTGAGTACGGCTTCATAATTATCAATGGGTAGGAGGACGAAATCAGCTACCACTTCTTGGTCTTGGAGGAGTATGCTCTTGATAAAAGTACCTAAAAGTTGCTTCTCAGACCAATTCTCAGTTTAGTTAGATAAATGCTCAAACCTTGTTTGGTATCTCGTATTGCAGAGGTTTAATGAATCTTTTCTAATTGTCCGTTAATGTTGTTGAAATCAGTTTGTCTGAAGCAGTCTAGTAGTCCTTCCTTGAATCGCTGCCAAGAGAGCCCTCCATGGGTGTGCTTAAACCAATTAAACCACTGAATAGCATTTCCCTCGAGGTGGATGGTAGCAGTCTCCACCCACATGGCATCAGCGGTTCGGTAGAACTAAAAATAGCACTCTGCGAGAGATTAACCCGATCGGGTCTCCTTCTTCCTATCTAGGGAAGTCAACCTTCATGTATGGATTATTGAGATCAGAAGTGATGTGGCCATGTTCTTGAGGATTGTCTCACCGATTTGAAGTTTCTCCATGTTATGATTTCCTCGGGTTCGATAGTCGGCCAATACTTAATTTGGCGAGAAGGGATCACATCTTCTCTTCCAAGCGGTTTCCAAAGGCTTCAAGCTTTGCATCGATAGCCTCCTCTGATGCCATAGTATACAACTCTAGATCTGTAATATTGAGATCTTTTTTTTGTTGTCGGGTTAGTGGCATGGGAATTTTGGAGAAGGTGGTGGCTAGTTGGAAAGTGAATTGGTTTGGATGGAAGTAGGCTGCGATTTAGGGCAGATTTAGGGCTGTGATTTTATGAAGTTTAGGCTACAAATTGGTGTGGTTTTAGGGCTGTATAGCTATAGATGAAGGCTAGAAAAATAGATTTTAGATATGTGATAGATGGCAGCAAAGGTAGGTGTCTCGATAAGGAAAGTTGGCTAAAAAGGTAAGTGGCTTAATAAGGAAGTAGGCTGATTTGGGTGGCTAATTTGGAGGGTTTTTGGATTCAGTTTATGGTAATATTTAGAAGGGTTTTTGGTGAGGATAGTATGGTTTGGAGATGAGGAAAAGAGAGTCCAAAATCCCATAAAAAATAACACTCAAATCTGATGGAATTTGGTGAAAAGAAGTGTTGTGATGTGCTGTCCTACTGAACTGATTTTACGTCAGAGAAATGATGACTTCTCGACATAAATTCTAGAGAAAAGTTCAAGGAAATTATGTAGAAACCTGATAGGACTCCAGCAGGGTTGAGTCCTAATCTCCCTAGAAGTAGTCAATAAAACCTTGCTAGATTGTAATAAAGTCACTCTTATCTTATTAAGGAGTATAGCTAGGGTTTAGATTAGCCCTTAGGGCTTAGAAGTCGTCATCCCCTTTACTGGGCAAGTCAGCCAGGGTTTCCCCCTGCTTAGGATGGCTATAGAGCCAACCTACCGCCCCTTGTTCCTATTAAGATAGGATGGCTATAGGAGGGGCAAAAGGATAATTTCACCGAGATAAGTGCTCCCTTGGGCTAGGACTTTGATCCCTATTTAAGATGTAGTCGCCCCCCTCTTTGAAAGTAAGCAATTATCATCTTCAGTTCAGCCTTTATGCCAACTTTAGGAGGGAGAAACCCCTATAGTATTCCAAGGGTTGATCCCCCTCAAGGATCAAAATCTATAGGGCTCCTTCTGGGGTCTTATCATCTGGTATCAGAGCCGCGTTCCTGCTGCCCTATAGCCATCTTAGCCGCCTCCACCTTCCCAAGCAATTCTCATAATTGCTATGACACACGCCTCCACCTTCCACCCTAGTAGTAGATCAAGTCAATCTGCCGCTACCCCCTGCGTTTGATCTGGAAATCTGGACAGCACATCGCAGCACTTCTTTCCATCAAATTCTATCAGATTTTAGTGCTATTTTTATAGGATTTTAGACTCTCCTTTCCTCATCACCAAACCCTACCATCCTTATCAAAAACTTTTCAAAACCCTACCCAAAATCGAATCCAAACAGCCCCCAAATCAGCCACCTAAATTAGCCTACTTCCTTATCGATCAACTTACCTTTTTAGAAAACTTTCCTTACCGAGACACCTACCTTTACTACCATCTATCCCAGATCTAAAACATATTTTTCTGACCTTCATCTACTACTATCGCAGCCCTAAAACCACACCATTTCATAGCCTAAACTCCATAAAACTACAGCCCCAAATCTACCCTAAACTATAGCCTACTTCCACCCAAACCGATCCACCTTCCAACCGGCCACCTCCTTCTCCAAAATTCCCATGCCACTAACCCGACAATAGAAAAAAGATCTTAATATTATAGATCTTAAGATGTATACTATGGCATTGGAGGAGGCTATCGATGCAAAGCTTGAAGCCTTTGAAAACCGCATGAAAGAGAAGATGTGATCCTTATTCGTCGAATTCAGCATAGGCCGACCATCAAACCCGAGGAAGTCACACCATGGAGAGAGTTCAGATCAGTGAGATGATCCTTAAGAAAATAGACACATCACCTCTGATCCTAACAATCTGTGCATGAAGGTTGACTTTTCAAGATGGGAAGAAGGAGACCTGATCAGATGGATCTCATGCGCGGAGCGTTATTTTTTATCCTATCGAACAGCCGATGCAACACAGGTGGAGATCACTACCATACACCTCGAGGGAGATGCTATACAGTAGTTTAATTAGTTTAAGCACACCTATGGAGGACTCTCTTGGTAGCGATTCAAGGAGGACTATTAGACCACTTCAGACCCACTGATTTCAACAGCATCGACGGACAATTGGCAAAGATTCATCAAACCTCTACAATACAAGAATACCAAATAAGGTTTGAGTGTTTATCTAACCAAACTGAGAATTGGTCTAAGAAATAACTTTTAGATACTTTTATTAAGGGCCTAAAGTCAGAGATCCGAGGAGAAGTAAAGGTGCGGCAACCGTACACTCTTATGGCGACGATTTCTTTTGCGCATATCCAAGAAAAACAATTAAACCACGAGGTATGAACGACAAGGGTCACTCCCCGATCAGCCATGCCGAGGCCTACTACCCCCTCTACTGCCATCCAAGCCCCTGCACTAAAAAAATTGATAAGAGACGAGCTTCACGAATGATCGACCAAGGAGTTGTGTTGGCATTGCAACGAACCATAGAGCCGCAAACATCACTGCAAAAAGGGCCGGCTCCTCGTGATTGAACTAGTGGAGGATGAGAACAATGAAACATCTGAAAAAGCCTTTGAACCTAAAGAAGAAGCCATGGTGAAAGAGTCCCCACCGGCCAACAACGCAGTGCACGCATTGGCCGGCTATTCCAACCCGCAGATGATAAAAGTGGGAGGACTTCTAAAATAGCAACTCATCACCATTCTCATTGACACGGGCAGCACCAATAACTTCCTCAACAGTAAGGTTACTACATGTTTGGAGTTTTAAATTGAAGGTTACTACAAGTTTGACGTAAAGGTCACCGACGGTCGAGTCTTTAATTGCGACCAATGGTGCCCGCGGGTGAAACTACTCCTCCAAGACCAAGAAGTGGTAGCTGATTTCTTCCTCCTACCCATTGATGATTATGAAGCCATACTTGGGATCGAATGGCTCACAACACTAGGTGATATTTTCTAAAATTTTTCTAAATTAATTATGAAATTTTATTATAAAGGGAGACAGATCACGTTACGAGGCAAGCGCGGGAGCCAAATTTCCATTGTTTCGTCACAACAAATGGAGAAAGTTTTGCATAAAGCACATAGGGGATTTTTTATACATATCCAATAGCTATCTAAGGGAGAGAATATACATATTTCAGATCCTAAGCTTGCCCTCTTGCTGGATGAATTCACGGATGTTTTCACGGAGCCGCACGGTCTGCCCCCTAACCGGTAGCATGACCACTGTATTCCTATTCTATCGGGCAAACCTCCAACAAATTTGTGTCCATATCACTACCCTCACTTGCATAAGGATGAGATTGAGAACATCGTTAAAGATATGCTTGACACGGGGGTATTTCGACCGAGTTACAACCCTTATTCTTCACCGGTGTTGCTAGTGCGCAAGGACGGTACATGGTAGATGTCCATTGAATATCGGACCTTGAACACTATCACCGTCAAGGACAAATATCCTATATCTATCGTAGATGAGCTCTTGGACGAATTAAAAGGAGCCCGAGTCTTTACTAAACTGGATCTCCGTTCCGGTTATCACCAGATTCGGGTATGCATTGAAGACATTCCAAAAATTACATTTTGCACGCATAACGGCCACTACGAGTTTCTAGTAATACCTTTCGGACTTACGAATGCTCCTTCTACTTTCCAAAGCCTGATGAATGACATCTTTTAGAGTTTTCTATGCAAGTTCATATTAGTGTTCTTTGATGATATCCTTATTTATAGCCTTACGCTTGATATACATTTTCAGCACTTATAAACTGTTCTAACAATTCTCCGGGAGAATACTCTTTATGTGAAATAGTTAAAGTGTAGTTTCTTACAGCATAAAGTGGAGTATCTTAGGCATATTATATCAGAGGATAGAGTGGTGGTAGACCCGACGAAGGTCGAGGCAATGCAAGGATGGTCGAGACCTACAAACGTACAATCATTACGCGGTTTCCTTGGACTAACGGGCTACTACCTAAATTTTCTGAAAGATTATGGCAAGATCAGTGCGCTGCTCACGTCCTTACTAAAGAAAAACTCCTTCTTGTGGTCGGATAAAGCCTCCACATCCTTCGAGTGACTCAAGGTAGCCATAACGATCACGTCGATCCTAGTACTGCCTGATTTTGGTCGTACTTTGGTCCTTGAGGCTGATGCGTCAGGAGTTAGAATTTAGGCTATTCTTATACAAGATAGTCAACTCTTAATTTACACGGAGGATTCCCCTATACTTCATATGAGGTTTTTATAGGAGATACTAATTACTACCAAATTTAAAATATGATTGGATATAGGTCTATGGCACGAAAGAGGAGTTAAACTAGAAGAATTGCAATTCATGCTCATGCCAGATTGAGCTCTCATCATCCTATACAAGGAAAAAACTTCCCCCTGACAAACGCCAAAGCAGAAGAAAATTTCCTAAGAAAGATTAAGTCCCCCTACATCTCCAGCTCCACTAGCATGAAATTCGAGTATCAAGAAATTGGTCTCCCTATTTCTTTAGGGCTTGCAAAATCGGGGATGATATTGGGGCCCCAACCTAGAGATCAAATCTGTGCACCAGATCAAAATTACAGTTGATCCTCCAAGTATCCCACCTCAAATGGAAATTTAAACATGACGACTCAACTCAAGTTCTTCCAACTGACACCCAAGCTGATGAGGAGCTAAAGACTCGGTTCCTTGAGTTCATGGAACTTCACTTAATGATAAGGCTGATTTTAAGAGGGTGGGTTTGATAGGACTCCAACAAGGTTGAGTCCTAATCTCCCTAGAAGTAGTCAATAAAACCCTACTAGATTGTAATAAAGTCACTCCTATCTCATAAAGGAGTATGGCTAGAGTTTACATTAGCCCTTAGAGCTTCGAAGTCACCACCCCCCTTACTAGACAACTCGGCCAGGGTTTCCCCTTGCTTAGGTCCGCTATAGAGCCAACCTAGCCGCCCCTTGTTCCTATTAAGGTAGGATGGCTATAACAGGGGCAAAAGGATAATTTGACGTAGATAAGTGCCCCCTTGGGCTAAGTCTTTGATCCCTATTTAAGATGTAGTCGCCCCCCTCGTTGAAAACAAGCAATTATCATCTTCAATTCAGCCTTTCTGCCGAGTCTAGGAGGGAGGAACCCCTATAGCGTTCCAAGGGTTAATCCCCCTCAAGAATCAAAATCTATAGGGCTCCTTCTGAGGTCTTATCAAAACCCTTGGTTTAGATGTGTTAATACCAGTAAAAAGTTTGATGAAATTTTGGTAGTATTATAGTAGGAAAATAGGACAAAAGACGAAAGGCAGATTCCTTCATTGTAAAATTCTAGAACTATGTGATGGTCAAAGATTGCATAAAAAATTAGTTCTAGAAGGAGCATGAAATTAAATTCAGATGAAAGCTAACTTGATCTTAAGAATTGTGTAAAAATTTCAACCAAAAAGGATGAACAAAAGTTTAGTTTTAAGAGGCTAATACCCGGAAGGTAGATTCTACATTGTAAAATTTTAGTACCGTGTAATGAAGAATCATAGTGTTATAAGTCCAAATCTAGAAGAAGTTTTTTCATGAAATCAGTTTTAGATGAAAGCTAAGATGATCTATAAAATTGTATAAAAGTTTTAGCCAAAAAAGATAATTAAAAGTTTAGTTTCAAGATGCAATAATCGGTTGAAAATTTCTGTAGTGTTTTGCCTTTACAACGATGATAACGTTTACAACGAACAAAATTTACAGTGGATAAATTTTAGAAAAAATCTTCAATATGTAAAGTAAGAAATCTTGTAGTATTAAAGAGGTGTGGATGATAAAAATGTATTAGAATTTCATTTAGGGGGCAGCTGTCACGGACAACAATGTAAACAAGGTGTTCGATGAAATGCTTGTGTTAGTCCGTGTCCTTCGGTTTATGTACATATCTTGTACAACAAGAAGCGGGCTTGCAGTAGGCTTGGAAGCCCTAGTTTGATTTGCTTTATGGCCAAGTTTGGCTTGTAAATACAAGTGTGTCTTATAAGCACTTGTGGGGACATCGGTCTGTGGTGGACCATTATCCTTTGTGTGCAACCTCTCTGAGTTTGTAATGTCCATGGGTGTAATTTGTATTTTGGCTTTATAAAGTGTTTTTCTTGAGCAGTTGCTTGTGGATCCCATGGGAGTTGCTTCTTCTGGCCCGTTTTCTCTTTTTGTAAGTCTGTGGGATTTTAGGAGATCTCGGGGAGGGCTGACCTTTGCGGATGGACACGCATGGGTGCCGCACGGCTTAGGCAAAATCAGCTAAGCCCGTGACAATGTGGTATCAGAGCGGGACAAGCACACGCAGAAACACTTGCCATACAAATGTGGGGGACCTAGCTAGGCTGTGGAGGACAACTAGCACGTGCAACCGCTTAGGGAAAGCGGACATTGAGATGTAGGGAAAGGAGTCGCTCGGAGGAGCGGGCATCCCGGTTTGGCATTCAAGGAATAGCCCCTTTGTGAGTGGCACCACGAGGACAAGCAAGCGAAGAAGAATGCATAGCACACAAAGATTGGGATGGTTGAGTTTGAGCTATAGCTCGGCGTTGACAACCAAACTTGATGGTGCTTAAGGCAAAGCGGTGCTTGGTGAAAGATGAGACCGTGCAAGGTGGGAGGTGTTGTGTAACGAGAAGAGTTGTGCAAAGCTCACAGAGGTGAGGGAATTGCTAACTCAAGGATTAGAAACTCATGCAAGGGCTTATACACGGATGATAGAGTGTTCGTGGCCATCCCAAGGCGCGATTGAGACTCGGCGCCATGGAGCATCAGAACTTTCTCTTCAACATGGAAAGGATATGTCCGTAGGTGGCTGAAATGTGCAACAAGTTCAGCATGTTGCTAGACCACGAAGGGTGCGTGAGACCGTATTGGAGAAGGGTCGCAATCTAGCAAGTACATTTGTAACAAAGCACAAGTTCAAGAAGACGGAGTAGTCCAAAGGGGATGATGGTCTCAAACTTCCTGGGAAGTATATAAAGAGAAAAGTTGCTCCAGCAGAGATATCCGGGAGGGATAAGTCCTAGTTCTCTAGTGGGAGAATCATGCGCTGACCACATATTGAGGAAGAGTTTCGGGGTTATATCTTCATAAAGCTCAACGGACCGAGTGAGCGACGAAGAGTTGTCGCATGATCTCGAAGGAGGTAATGCATTGGGGATGCATTTCGAGATCAAGTGGGGAGCAATCCAAGACAACATCATATGAAGGCACACTTAGAGTCGAGGCGTAAATCGAACTCAACAGAGGGCTGACCGTGGAATGGTGGACGTGAGGGCCACTATCAACTCGGCAAATCGAGGCGACTTGGGTGGAACTCGGTGAAGTATCCAAGTCGTATGAAGGAGTCGACATAGAAGATGGAACATGGAGCGGAGGCATGAAGCTTTCCTTTGACAGAGGTCAAGGGCATGAACTCTTGTAGAGGCAAGAGTGGGATCATGTCGTTCCATGGGTTCTTCATTCGATGAGACAGACTTATTTTTGCATGGTGCCAAAGATGAAGGGAGCTTCAAGGCACATGCAAGCTACCTCAAAGATGCATTTGATGGAGTAACTAAGGTGATTCAACTTGCGGAGGCAAAGTTAGGATCATGAGACCTTAGTACGGGGCAAGAGGACGCAGAGGCGAGTACTCTTGAAGAATATGCCACAGTGTTGCCATTCAAGTTGTCAGGAACAAGAGGTGCATAGCAAGATTGTGCTGGTAGGGGATAGAGGCCTAAGATCCAGACAATGGTGCACCCACTCTAGCGAAGTCACGGGACTTCAGGAGTTACTAGGCGACGGACTGTCCTAGAGCTATGCTTCGTCCAGGTGTAACCCAGGAATGAGGGGGACGAAGGGGAATTGCCAAGGGAGCGAACTAAAAGTCGGAGATGGCAGAGGCCCTACGATGTGTTGGCAGAGGCCACACGTGGAGAAGTCGTAGTCCGAGTTCATCACACGAGAATCTGTATGCAATGGAGATGTCACTAGGAGGCGACATGGTGCAGCGGATCGTGGTGGAATAGTTCGTGGCAATGCAATACAGGCAATCTTGTCCCGTGAGGGACAAAATCATGCAGAGGTATGATCAGGAGTTACTGGGAGCTCCACTTTGGTGTATGACACAACAAGAAAAAGGGCTATGGATTCAATGAGTGAATGTCGTAGCAGGCGGTTCGTGTGTGCATCAAAGCTTGCATTGGATGAAAGCCTTAGTCATCAGCATATGAGAGCTGTACACCACCGAGGAAGAAGTCCAAGTGCACGTACCAGTGAGTCCCATGGAGGGGGACATGATCATGTGAATGATCAGGAGCTGCTGGGAGCTCCACTTTGGTGTACGACACAACAAGAAGAAGGGCTATGGATTCAAGGAGTGAATGCCGTAGTACCGCAGAGGCGGGTCTTCCGTGTATATACATCGAAGCTTGCATCAGATGAAAGCCTTGGTCACAAGATATGGGGTGTACCACCGAGGGAGTAGTCGATTGCAAGTACCGTGAGTCCCATGGAGGACTTGATTAATCGGAGCAGTTGGAGAGTTGGATCTGCTCACATTCGCTAAGGGAGCCCGCAAGTCGAGGACAAGGCCGAGTAAGCGTTCTACCAAGGAAGCTAAGGAGAAGAATCGTCACGAGCCTCGCAACAAGATGGCGGAGGCCATGCATGAGAGTTGCTGCTCTCCATCGACCAAGGAGAATCGCTAGGAGGACACGTGGTGTCGGCGGTGGTCGAAGAGGCGACGACGAGCCCAACAGGCTCACCCAAAAGAAAAGCGTCGGTTAGAGAGGAGGTGCACTGAGGAGCTCCACGGCCAGAGGCAGATATACCGATCGCGGAGGAAGGGATGAAGATGCAAGGTAGCGGATAGTAGTGCTATGGGCTTGGCGCCATGGTACAGCAGCGGACTTCCGTGAAGTCATCGATCCCTTGCTCTCATGAAGGAACAACATTGGTCGTAAAGGGGCCAAGGAGGTGGAGAGTGCAGAGGCAAACTCCAAGTACCAAGACGAGGCGGAGGCCAAGAAACTTCATAAGACCGATGTCGATGTGCTTCTCATCCGGATAGCGAAATTAAGGGACTTGGTTGATGCGAGTGCTCGACCAAGGGCAAGTAGGCGACATGGTGCACTTTATACTCAAGAGGAGTAGGCGGCAAAGGTGATGGAGAAGGCGATACAATCCCAGAGGCGACCAGAACTATCAAAGACTTACTCCAAATTGGGGGACTCCAAGTTGGAGTAAACTTTTTGCTCTTTTCGGCCAACACTTCTTGTATTCTAGAAGTTCAATGGCGAGGAAGGCGAATCACGAGCTAACCCAACGCAAGGAGTGCAACCACTTCAAGTGCTTGAAGTGTGAGCAAAGAGCGGCGAATGTTAGTAACCAGCTCAATGCATGAAGTACAAACTCGAGGAGGCAGGAGAAATCAAGTAACCTTTGCCAGGCGAGATTGAGTAACCTTTGCCTTCTCAACTCGAGAGAATGGGCGAAACCGAGTTCTCTTAACTCGAGGAAGTGAGCAAAGCCAAGCAAACTTTTTACACTTTTCGGGCAAAACTTCTTGCATTCCAGAAGTTCAATGGCAGTGGGAAGGTGAATCACCGTAGCTATCCCAACGTAAGGAGTGCAACCACTTCAAGTGCTTCAGAAGTGTGAGCAGAGAGCAGGCAAATGTTAGTAACCAGCTCAATGCATGAAGTACAAACTCGAGGAGGCCGGAGAAATCGAGTAACCTTTGCCAGGCGAAATTGAGTAACCTTTGCCTTCTCAACTGGAGAGAATGGGAGTACCCAGTTCTCTTAACTCGAGGAGGTGAGAGAAGCCACCTTACCTCCTCAACTATGAAGAGAATGGGTGAAGTCGAGTATCCCAGTTCTCTTACTTATCCAAGCAGGGGAGCTCTGCACAACTTCAGTGACCCTTCAAAGAAAGCTTATGGAAGACGATGGTTGTCAAATCCTCACCGTTGGTGATTAGTACTATTGAGAGTAGTTTTTTCCACTTCATTTCCCAATTGACTAAGAGGGAGTGATGCGAACATACTTGGAAGTGACAACTAACAGCGGAAGAAGGTTCAATGGGCAAATATTATGGAGAAAGGACCTTAAAAACTTCAAAGTCTGTGAGGCGATGCTCGTTAAAGCTCCAACAAGCATCTATCCAGTTCAAGCAATATGAGTATACTGCGACACTAGCACATCATAAGGCAGGTCTTTTCCTTCATCAGAGGGATCCGCGAGAACCAACAAGGATCAGCACAACTCAGCCAACCCCACACCAGATTCAGTCATTGGTGAGTTGAAGCAGCATGGCGGATTGGAGTTCGACTACTCAACAACAGCAGTGGAGAGCGGCTAGGAGCCAAAGGGGCATGTTGCAGCCAAAGAAGAAGATTAAAGATTCAGCAGAATGCGAGGAGATGCAGCGTCTACAGTGGCTTCGACGAGGACGTCAAGGAATAAGTGGGGAGAATGTCACGGACAACAATGTAAACAAGGTGTTCGATGAAATGCTTGTGTTAGTCCGTGTCCTTCGGTTTATGTACATATCTTGTACAACAAGAAGCGGGCTTGCAGTAGGCTTGGAATCCCTAGTTTGATTTGCTTTATGGCCAAGTTTGGCTTGTAAATATAAGTGTGTCTTATAAGCACTTGTGGGGACATCGGTCTGTAGTGGACCATTATCCTTTGTGTGCAACCTCTCTGAGTTTGTAATGTCCATGGGTGTAATTTGTATTTTGGCTTTATAAAGTGTTTTTCTTGAGCAGTTGCTTGTGGATCCCGTGGGAGTTGCTTCTTCTGGCCCGTTTTCTCTTTTTGTAAGTCTGTGGGATTTTAGGAGATCTCGGGGAGGGCTGACCTTTGCGGATGGACACGCATGGGTGCCGCACGGCTTAGGCAAAATCAGCTAAGCCCGTGACACAACGGCAGACTGATTTGATCTATTGTTAAAGAGGAAGGTAGAGACATATGTCATAGCAATTGTGGGAATTGCTTAGGAAGGTGGAGGCAGCTAAGGTGGCTACAGGGGCAACAAGATCGCTGCTCTGATTCCAGATAATAGAACCCCAGATGGAGCTCTATAGATTTTGATCCTTGAGGGGGATCAACCCTTAGAACGCTGTAGGGGTCCTCCCTCCTAGATTCGGCATAAGGTTGAAATAAAATTGATAATTGCTTGATTCAAGAGAGGGGGTGGCTACATCATTATATAGGGATCAAAATCCTAGTCTAAGCGGGTGCTTGACTAAGTAAAATTATCCCTTTGCCCCTCTTATAGCCAACCTGTCTTAATAGGAACAAGGGGCGACTAGGTTGGCTCTATAGCCGAGCTAGGCAGGGGGAAACTCTGGCCAACCAACGCAATAAGGGGGTGACAGTCACTAAGCCCTAGGAGCTAATCTAAATCCTAGTCTTACTCCTTTATAAGATAGGAGTGATTTTATTACAATCAAGTAGGATTTTATTAACTACTTCTAGGGAGATTAGAACTCAACCCTGCTGGAGTCATATCATGGTTACAGGTGCCCTGCATGCCAATCATATGAGTGATGGCACGTGTGACACACTGTGCGATCTTTTTACTTATGATTATTATTGGTATATTCTTATATTATATTATCTATTGCATATATATTATGATGTCTTTGGTTTTGTACAATGTAAATCGGATCATGATGAGATCATGATAATGAGATCGATTCACCTTTAAACACAAATCCTGAATAATCTCGGTCATAGGTTACTCGAGAGGGACATCGAAATAATCGAATAAACTGGTGTACTATATACCCATCCATATGATGGAGGCAGCTAGTCTTATAGACACTTATATGGAGACACTAAGGATATAGTACAAGTGTTCATTGGAGAATGAGTTCACTGATTAATTTGCTTATGGAATGTTGTATGGTTAAAGATACCTAATGTCAAACAGCGATTCCATAGTCCCAATTGTGTGTCTAATCCTTTGATTTGAGACACTAAGGATGTCTTATATAAGTACTCCTTTCTTTGACCCTAGACTTACAAGTTTTGGAAGTTCCAGATCTGGTACAATTCATTATCGAGATTTGTAGCTAACCTTACAAAGAAAATTATGTGTCAATAGAGGATCATCCACTCTTAGTATTATGAGAGGAATATTCCATATGTGCTTGCTCAAACAAATCCCTGGCCAGGGTCATTCATATTAAGAGAGAAAGAGTTCCCTGGTAGAATCTAATTAGATGAAGATAAATTGATTTCATTTGTGACCTGATAGTATTATGTCCAATATATGGTCTCTAGGATATTAGTTGGATGGGGGATTATAGATACATGGTAATTGTGAACAGACATGTTCGATGGATTCGATCTCCCCTATACCATTTTGGGACCGTGGCATAGTGGCTTAGTACGTCCATAGTCGAAGAGTCGAGTGAATTATTATAAAGATAATAATTCACTATATCAGAAGAAATTTTGATAGGAGTGACTCACGGCCAGCTCGGTATCGAGCCTAGAGGGTTACACACATATAGTGGATGCTTCGACGAATACATAATTAGATGGAGATCCAATTAGGCCCTATTATCATTAGATGAGACCCTATGCTGATGGGCTCCTTGCTTAAGGCCCAATTAGAGGCCTAAGAAGATTATTGGATAGAGATCTAATAATGTAAGGTTAGTGGGTAATTGGATGAAGATCCAATACCCACTGAGGCATGAATCTTAGGGTTTTTTGGTGGCTTTCTATAAATAGGAGGGGAGACTCATAGTTGATAGGCTGTAGCTCTAGCCTCCCCCTCCTATTCTCCTCCCTCCCTCTATAAGAGTTGCAAGATCAGATTAGAGGAGATTCGCTCCAGAGATCTATCATGTGGATACCGCTAGAGAGGAGGATGCTTGACCTCCTTCATCCTCTCCATCTGGATCTGAAAATACAGGGATATATGATCTCCCTAGGTAATCAATCTATCATATAACACAGTTTTATCAGTTTTTGTGGCTTTGTTCTAACCCAATCTTTTACACGATGATTTGCTCTGTGTAGGAAACCAATTTTATTTTTATTTCCGTTGCACATGTGATGCTCCCGCCGAGGTTTCCCAACAAGAGGTGCCCAATACATATTTTGAGATTATAGGGGGAGGTCGGCCATACATAGCCTCATAGGGAGTACATTTTGTATATGAATGATAAGTTGTATTATACCACCACTTATTCTAGGGACGCCACTTTGTCCACTCTTTTGGCCAGTCACTAGTGAAGCATCTAAGGTATATCTCCAAGCACCTATTTACCACTTCAATCTAGCCATCGGTTTATGGATGTTATGTTGTGCACATCTTCAATTTAGTACCCTATATCTGAAATAATTCTATTCAAAATTTACTCATGAAGACACTATTACAATCATTTAAAATAGATTTTAGCATCCCATATAATTTAAAAATATTCTCTATAAAAATTTGGGCAATGCTAGAGGTAGTGTAGAGGTTGCGAATAGCGCAAAAGTGAGTATACTTCGTAAGGCGATCAACCACAACAAAAATTATACATTTTCCTTATGATGAGGGCAGCCCTTTGATGATGTCCATTGATATATCAATCTGTATTGAGTCTGGGATAGGTAGAGGTTGCAGCTTTCCAGGACTTGCCACTGTTTCGCCTTTATATCATTGACATACATCACATTGTGCTATAAATTTATTAATTATTTTTTATCCCTACTCAGTAAAAATTTTGCTTAATTCTCTTATAGGGTCTAAGGAACCTAGAGTGCCCGATTATGGGTGTAGAATACATCTCTTGAAGGATGGTCTTTTTGCAAGTAGAATTCGACACAAGCAAAATGTGTCCCTTATAGCGCAAGTCTTTTGAATCCTAACTGTAATGAGCCATGGAGCTAGGTTCTTCCTCTAATTTTTTTATGATCTTACTGGTTTTCAGATTATCTCGCCATTCCCTCCTAATAACCTTAAGGAAGTCGCTGGTGGGAAGAGAAATGATCGAAAATTCAAGTTACTCGAGTAGCCATGAAAGTGCATCTGTAACAATATTCTCTTCCCCCTTTTGTAAGTTATTTCATAATCATTCTCAATAAGCTTTGTTACACATTTTTGCTATCTGGGGGAGGATATCTTTTGCTGCAGAAAATATTTTAGACAATTGTGGTCGATGCTTATTCGCCATGTTCTATTCTTCTTTCATACAAGGAGCACCGTGTTAAATCTTAGATTTTGATGATGAAATTAATTGATGAGTTATTAATCTAATAAGATTATTAGAATTGATTGATACATAATTAATTATAATAGAATGATTATTACAATCAGGATTGGCTAAGGTCAAGTTCATGCATCGGGTTGATGCGGTTGGGAACTCATCAGAAGTGCATTGGGAACTCGTCGAGGGTATCGGGATGTTGCCAGGATGGCCCAAGGGAGTTTGCCAAAAGAAGACCGAGACTCATCGGAAGATTATCAAGGGTAGCCGAAAAGCTTACCAGGAGTTAGGATGGTCTTGTAATGGATGTTTGGCAGTTATGATTGTATTTAATTAAGTCATAATTTGTATCATATAAGACTAACTATAACAGGAGCAATAGAGTTACAACCAGATGATGGGCCAAGATCAAGCTTGAGCATCAGGCCGGGGTTCAGACAATATAGTGGGATCTCATCGAAATTTGCCAGGAGGTTCGCCGAAGGGATTGGGAAGCTCGTTGGGAACACGTCGGGAGATCGTTGAAAGAAGACCAGAAGACTTACCACAAGAATGTCAAAGGCTACCTGATTTGTTACGGACTTAGCTAATTTTGCTTAAGTCATGTGGCACCCATGCGTGTCCGTCCGCAAAGGTCAGCCCTCCCCGAGATCTCCTAAAGTCCCATAGACTTACGAAAAGAGAAAATGGGCCAGAAGAAGCAATTCCCACAGGATCCATAAGCAACTGCTCAAGAAAATACTTTATAAAGCTAAAATACAAATTACACCCATGGACATTACAAACTTAGAGAGGTTGCACACAAAGGATAATGGTCCAATATAGACCAAATTCCCCACAAGTGCTTATAAGACACACTTGTATTTACAAGCCAAACTTGGCCATAAAGCAAATTAAACGAGGGCTGCTAAGCCTACTATAAGCCCACTTCTTATTGTATAAGATATGTATCTAAACCGAAGGACACAGACTAACACAAGCATTTCATCGAATACCTTATTTACATTGTTGTCTGTGACATTCTCCCCCACTTATTCCTTTGACGTCCTCGTCGAAGCCACTGTAGATGCTGTATCTCCTCGCATTCTACTGAATCTTTAATCTTCGCTTTGGCAACACGCCCCTTTGGTTCCTAGCCACTCTCCGTTGCTGTTGATGAGTAGTCGAACTCGATCCGCCATACTGCTTCAACTCACCAATGACTGAATCTGGTGTGGGATTGGCTGAGTTGTGTTGATCCTTGTTGATTCTCGTGGATCCCTCTGATGAAGAAAAAGACCTGCCTTATTATGCGCCGGTATCGGAGTATACTCATATTGCTTGAACTGGGTGGATGCTTGTTGGAGCTGTAACGAGCATCACCTCGCAGACTTTGAAGTTTTTTTAAGGTCCTTTCTCCATAATGTTTGCCCATTGAACCTTCTTCTACTGTTAGCTGTCACTTCCAAGTATGTTCACATCACTCCCTCTTAGTCAATTGGGAAATGAAGTAGAAAAACTACTCTTAGTAGTACTGATCACCAACGGTGAGGATTTGACAACCATTGTCTTCCATAAGCTTTCTTTGAAGGGTCACTGAACTTGTGTAGAGCTCCCTTGCTTGGATAAGTAAGAGAACTGGGATAGTTGACTTCACCCATTCTCTTCATAGTTGAGAAGGTAAGGTTACTTGGCTTCGCTCAGCTCCTCGAGTTAAGAGAATTGGGTTACTCGGTTTCGCCCATCCTCTCGATTTGAGAAGGCAAAGGTTACTCGATTTTGCCTGCCTCCTCGAGTTTGTACTTCATGCATTGAGCTGGTTACTAACATTCGCCCGCTCTTTGCTCACACTTCTGAAGCACTTGAAGTAGTTGCACTCTTTGTGTTGGGTTAGCTATTGTGATTCGCCTTCCCACTGCCATTGAACTTCTTGAATGCAAGAAGTTTTGCCTGAAAAGAGCAAAAAGTTTACCCCAACTTGGAGTCCCCCAACTTGGAGTAAGTCTTTGATAGATCTGGTCGCCTTTGGGATTGTACCGTCTTCTCCATCACCTTTGTCGCGTACTCCTCTTGAGTAGAAAGGTACAATACCATGTACTGCCTACTTTGTTCCTTAGTCGAGCACTCCTACATCAACCCGAAGTCCCTTAATTTTGGCTATCTTGATGAGAAGCCCATCAACATCGGTTTTATGAAGTTTCTTGGCCTCTGCCCTTCTGCCTTGTCTTGGTACTTGAAGTTTGCCTCTACATTCTCCACCTCCTCGGCCCTTTTATGACCAATGGTCTCCCTCCATGAGAGCAAGGGATCGATGACTTCACGAAAGTCTCGCATCTGCGGTACCATGGCGCTGCCAAGTCCATTGCACTCCTATCCGTTATCTTGCATCTTCATCCCTTCCTTCGCAATCGGTAGATCTGCCTCTGTGGCACTATGGTGCTCCTCCGAGTCCACCTCCTTTCTAACCGACGCTTTTCTTTTAGGTAGCTGAGCCCCGCTGGACTCGTCGTCGCTTCCTCGCCCCTTTCGATCACCTGCTTCGACACCACTGTGTCCTCCTAGCAGTTCTCCTTGGTTGATGGAAAGACAGACTGCAACTCTCATGCATAGCCTCCGCCATCTTGTTGCAGGGCTTGCACCGATTTTGTTCTCCTTAGCTTCCTTGGTAGCAACATTCGCTTACTCAGCCTTGTCCTCTGACTTGCCGGGCTCCCTTAAACGAATGTGAGCACTAAAGTAGTCCAACTCTCCAACTGCTCCGATTAATCAAGTCCCCTCCATGGGACTCACTGGTACTTGCAATCTAACTACTCTCTCGGTGGTACACAGCCCCCATATGCTGACGACCAAGGCTTTCATCTGATGCAAGCTTCGATGCATACACATGAAAGACCCGCCTCTACGGTACTGTGGCATTCACTCCTTGAATCCACAGTCCTTCTTGCCATTGCATTGTTCAACGAAGTGGAGCTCCCAGCAGCTCCTGATCATTCACATGATCACGTCCCCCTCATGGGACTCACTGGTACTTGCACTTGGACTTCTTCCTCGGTGGTATACAACCCCCATATGCTGATGACAAAGGCTTTCATCCAATGTAAGCTTCGATGCACACACGAAGACCTGCCTCTACGGTACTACGACATTCACTCCTTAAATCCATAGCCCTTCTTCTTGTTGTGTTGTACACCAAAGTGGAGCTCCCAGTAACTACTGATCATACCTCCGCATGATCTTTGTCCCTCACGGGACAAAGATTGCCTATATTACATTGCCCCGAACTATTCCACCACGATCTGTTGCACCATGTCGCCTCCTGGTGACATCTCCATTGCATACAGATTCTCGTGTGATGAACTCGGACTATGACTTCTCCAGTGTGGCCTCTGCCAACACATCGTATGGCCTCTGCCATCTCCGATTTTTAGTTTGCTCCCTTGGCAATTCCCCTTCATCCACCCACTCTTGGGTTACACCTGGACGAAGCATAGCTCTAGGACAGTCTGTCGCCTAGTAGCTCCTGAAGTCCCCTGACTTCGTTAGAGTTGGTGCACCATTGTCTGGATCTTGGGCCTCTATCCCCTACCAACATAATCTTGCTATGCATCTCTTATTCCTGACAATTTGAATGACAACACTGTGGCATATTCTTCAAGAGTACCCGCCTCTACGTCCTCTTGCCCCGTACTAAGGTCTCATGATCCCAACTTTGCCTCCGCAAGTTGAATCACCTTAGTTACTTCATCAAATGCATCTTTGAGGTAGCTTGCATGTGCCTTGAAACTCCCTTCATCTTTGGCACCATGCAAAATAAGTCTGTCCCATCAGAATGAAGAATCCATGGAATGACATGATCCCACTCTTGCCTCTACAAGAGTTCATACCCTTGACCTCTGTCCAAGGAAAGCTCCGTGCCTCCGCTCCATGTTCCATCTTCTATGTTGACTCCCTTCATGTAGCTTGGATACTTCACCGAGTTCCACCCAAGTCGCGCTGCTCCTCGATTTGCATTGAGTGGATAGTGGCCCTTACGTCCACCATTTCATGGGTCAGCCCTCCGTTGAGTTCGATTTCTACATCGACTCTAAGTGTGCCTTCATATGATGTTGCCTTGGATTGCTCCCCCACTTGATCTTGAATTGCATCCACCAATGCATTACCTCCTTCGAGATCATGCGATGACTCTTCGTCGCTCACTTGGTCCATTGAGCTTTGTGGAGATATCGCTTTGAGGAACTCTTCCTCAATATGTGTAGTCCGTTGTACATGATTCTCCCACTAGAGAACTAGGACTTATCCCTCCTGGATATCTGTTCTGCTGGAGCAAAATTTCTCTTTACATACTTCCCACTGGAAGTTTCAGAGACCATCATCCCCTTTGGACTACTCTGTCTTGCTGAACTTGTGCCTTGTTCTGCCCCTGCAAATGTACTTGCAAGGTTGCGACCCTTCTCCAATACAGTCTCCACTGCATCCTTCAAGGTCTAGCAACATGCTGAACTTGTTGCACATTTCAGCCACCTACGGACATATCCTTTCCATGTCGAAGAGAAAGTTCTGATGCTCCATGGCGCCGAGTTCTAATCGCGCCTTGGGATGGCCATGGACACTTCGTCATCCATGTACAAGCCCTTGCATGAGTTCCGAATCCTTCGAGTTAGCAATTCCCCTCACCTCTGTGAGCTTTGCACAACTCTTTTGATCGTTACACAACACCTCCCACCTTGCACGGTCTCATGTTTCACCTAGCGCCCTGCCTTGCCTTGAGCACCATCAAGTTTGGTTGCCAACGTCGAGCTATAGCTCAAACTCAACCATCCCTATCTTTGTGTGCTGCGCATTCTTCTTCGCTTGCTTGTCCTCGTGGTGCCTCTCACGCAAAGGGGTTGGCTATTCCTTGAATGCCAAACCAGGATGCCCGCTCCTCTGAGCGACTCCTTTCCCTACATCTCAATGTCCGTTTCCCCCAAACAGTTGCGCGTGCTGGCTGTCCTCCACATATCTAGCTAGGTCCCCCACGTTTGTATGGCAAGTGTTTCTGTGTGTGCTTGTCCCGCTCTGATACCACACTATCACGGGCTTAGCTGATTTTGCCTAAGCCGTGCGACACTCATGCGTGTCCGTCCGCAAAGGTCAGCCCTCCCCGAAATCTCCTAAAGTCCCATAGACTTACAAAAAGAGAAAATGGGCCAGAAGAAGCAATTCCCTCGGGATCCACAAGCAACTGCTCAAGAAAACACTTTATAAAGCCAAAATACAAATTACACCCATGGACATTACAAAATCAGAGAGGTTGCACACGAAGGATAATGGTCCATTACAGACCGAAGTCCCCACAAGTACTTATAAGACACACTTGTATTTACAAGACAAACTTGGTCATAAAGCAAATCAAACTAGGGCTGCTAAGCCTACTATAAGCCCACTTCTTGTTATATAAGATATGTACCTAAACCGAAGGACACGGACTAACACAAGCATTTCATCGAATACCTTGTTTAAATTGTTGTCCGTGACAGATTGGCGAGAGTTAGGTCTTGTTTAGCATATTAGTCATTAAGTGTTGTAATCATTGAGTCATAGTTAGGGTTTGAGTCCAAATTGAGTTAGATTTGGAAGGAATCCCTAGATCAACTCAAGAAGGCAATCAGGTCCACTAATGGGGTTTGATTATGCTCAGGTTGAACTCAATTGGTTTACCAAGGAGTTGGTTAATATCAGGTTTAAGCCGAAATTTAAAAAGTGGAGGGAACCACTTTTGCAAAAATTTCGACAGGTAAACCGCCGGTGAGCAGCAGGTGTACCGCCACCGCCTAGGTTTTTGGGCGGTTGACGATGGTTGACCCGCCCATGCTAGACAGTTGAATCACCCGTACCCAGGAATCTGGATACTTTAGGCAATTGACCCGCCCAGGGCCAACAGGTAAACCGCCCATACTTAGGTGTTCGGGCGGCTGAGCCACCCAGGTCGGTGGGTGAACCACTCATGCCCAGATTTTTCAGATACGATTGGATTTTAGCTGCAGTTTTGAAGCCAATTTGGGCCTATAAATACCCCAAGTTGTTTTACATTCAAAATAATAATTTTGAAGATTATATTCTGAGAAAATATTATGTGAGAACTATAAGAAAAAAAAAAGGAGTAAGGAAGTGATCAAAGAGTGTAACCTTATCTCCCTTATAAGCTCAAGTGTAAGGGTTTGTTCGTCACCTAAAGAAGATCGGTAGCAGACGCTAGTGTGCCTCAAGAAGGACTAGGGAGTGGACGTATATCGTTGGTGCCAAACCACTATAAAAATTATGAGTGTTTCTTTGCTTTCAAATTGCTTATATATTCTTATATTGATGCTTTCGGTTCAACTCACTCGTTGAAAGTAAAGTTTTCATGTTGCTTATCTTTCGGGTTTACTTATTAACTTAGCAACTTTCATTCAATCACTCACTCATTTTATTAAAGACTAAAAGCTTCATATTTATATTTTAGTTTAATCAAAAAGATTTAATCTAAAACTAATATTTACATTAGCATTAATTCACCCTCCCTCTTAGTGCCAATTGATCCTAACAATTGGTATCAGAGACTCGATTTTTCTCATTTGGTTTAACATCCAAGAGAAATGACTCTTATTGGCTTTCAAGAGGGTTTTCTATCGTTAATCCTCCTATATTCAATGGGACGAACTACACTTATTAGAAAACTTGGATGAGAGTTTTCTTGCTTTCTTTAGACCTTGATTTATGGACTATTGTCGAAAACGGATTTGAAAAGTCTTATCTTCCAATGAATAATTGGAATGATTTGAAGAAGACTCTCTTTTAAATGCAAAGGCTACAAATGTCTTGTTTTATGCCTTAGATAGAAATGAATTTGATCAGGTTTCTTATTTTGATTCGGCTTTTGATATATAACGTGCATTAGAAATAACATATGAAAGCACACTTAATATAAATAAATTATTCAATTAAAATACTTCTAAAAATCAATTAAGAAGAACACCTTCCTAAAAACCGGAAGGAATGTGAACTGAGAAGAACACATGACTCCTCAAGTAAAATTTCGAGTGATGAGAATCTTGAACTTTTGACAAATGAACCAAAAAAATTAATGAACTTGAACTATAAAAATAATGTAAATATGGACAAGACCTCTTGCTATGAATGCAAGAAGCCGAGGAGCTCCAAAGATGATATGTATAACCAAGAAGTGGAAAACCTCGCTCTTATGGCCATTCAAAATGAGGTTAGTGAGTCTTTAAATATTTCTTTTTCTAAATTATTATGCATGTTATCTATTTGATGAGTTTAGAGAACATAGTAAATCATTTAAACTGCTTAAGAATGATCATGAATTATTAGTTAGTAGATTTGACGAAATGCATGACTCACTAGTATCACACAACAATATATGCTCTAAATATAAGATATTGGATAGTGTTAAGGAAGAAAACATTATGCTTAAATCAATACTAGAAAATTTTCAAATAGGGAACAAATCTCTAAATATGATCGTTTCCAATAAGGATCATATTAATAGTAGAAATGGCATAGGCTTTGTTGGTAATGTTCAACAAAAGCCAACCATCTTTACTAAAGGACCTACATTAAATTTGCCATCTAAAAACAAATGTAATTTTTATGGTAGATTAGGACATAAAGCCTATAATTGTCTATTTAAAAATTATAGTTCATATAAATTAATTTGGGTTCCTAAAGAAACCATAAACAACCTTAAACCATTAGAAAAAATGGAAGAACATACCATGAAGGACCCAAACTTAAATGGATACCTAAATCAAAATCTCCTATAGTATAAAGTTACATCTTAAGAAGGCTATGAGCACTAGGTAATGTTTTGAAAGTAGATACTCAAGACACATGACTTGAGATCTAATACTCTTTCAAAGCTTACTAGCCTAAGTAAATAACAAGAAAAATTTATTAAAAATAGTTCATCATTATAGCATACTAGAATTAGAAAGAAAAAGTATAGTTAACTTAAATAAAAGTCATATGTATGAAAGAAAGATTTTGATTATGATTATGGTATTGGTGTGTATTAACTTGTGTTGATGATTTATGTTGTTTTTGAACCTAAAAATCATATATGAAATCATCTTTCTTTAAAAGAAAAACTTCTTAATAACATGATAATATCTTCCAACATGCAAAAATCATTAGATTTAAAATGAACCAAAGTTTTTGTTTGAAAATATTTTTGCAATAATCATAATAAAATTTCGTTTTTGAATTTAAATGTCAATGCATTCTTGAAATAAATTTCAAAATAAGGATAATTCTTCTTGAAAGAATATTTATCACATGAATCCTTCAACAAAGATAAAATGATACATTTGTTATCCAATCTTTTTAACTACAAAAATAAATAGAAAATTTTAGCTATTTTATTTTGGAAAATAATTTATGATGACTTTATTAAAAAATTTTGAAAAGTGATTTTTGATGATAATTTTGGATAAATTTTCAAATAATTTTATTTTAAAAAGAGATTAATGAATCGATTATGTTATTTTTATGACTCTATTGAGCTATGAAAGTGATTTTGTCAAGTTGATGATTTGAACTTTAATAAATTATTCTCATGATTTTGGCAAGTTTAGAAAATGAAACTTGAAAATCTTCTTATGAACCATATTCTTGAAAACTTGAAATTTCATATATATAAATCAAGATCTTCCATTTTTTTCTTCCTTAAAATTAACTTATGATTTTAATATCTATAATATGATATCATTATGAGATGAAGACTCTTCTTTGTTCTCTTATGGTCCTATTTTATCATCTAAGAAGAGATTTATTAAATTAAATCATATCTTTAATATTCATGAATGTATTTTGATATCAATATTTATCTTGACATGATTTATTTTAAAACTTATGAATGACATAACTTATCACCAAAATTAGTATTTCTTAAATTTGTGATAAGTTCAAAATTGAAAGAGATTTGTATTATCATGAATATTTTTTTAATTTCTTGACTTGACTTATATGTTATAGGAATCATGTTATTGATCTCTATAATTTTCTCTTTTAAATAAAAATATAATTTATGATCTTCATAATATTAATTAAAATTATTATCAAGGATCATTCTTCTTTATTAAAAAGATATATTTTAGATGAATTGAGATTATCCCCTAAGACTCATTTTATTATTCACAAAAAAAGAAAAAAAACTTATTAAACAAAATCATGTCTTTTGATATTTAAAAATTTTATTTTATCTTTAATGACATGATCTTCTACCTTTTGGCGTGATTTGAATATGAATGTTATGAAGAAATTATGCAATCATATTTCTTTTTGACATTAACAAGGGGGAGATAAAATTATCAATATGATAGGAAGCAAATTGGATATGATAACCTTGAATGAAAAATAATGTGCTTATAAGAAAATTTAAAATTTTCTAAATACATGTAAAATACATATTTCATAATTTGAGCTTGATGTATTATCATATTTTCCTTTGGATTTCTCAGATTTTATAAATTACACTTCTTATTAAAATATGCATGTAAAATTCTTGATTAATAATTTAAGCTATCATGTTTTCTTTTGAAAATTTTTATGCTTATTATCAAAATATAAATGAAAGGTGATCGTCAAAAATACATGATTTGCTATTTATATTAGAATATCACACAATTTAAATGAAATACATTCTTTGCTATTTATGTTAGAAAATCACACAATTTAAATGCATAAGTGGCTCTGAATTCTTCTTGGATTTCTTATATTTTTTAGCTCACTTTTAAAATCACTCTAGTGAAAATGAACATAAGAAGATGATTCAAATTTTTGTGATAAGATAGTTTTAAAAGATTATTCTTGTTTTATGAATCTTGATAAATGTTTATAAAGGGAAACATATATAACATAAACTTCTATGATGCTTGAAATAAGTTTTTGATATTAAATCCTTAATGAATCACTTGATGTGCTACTCTTGATTTAAATGAACTAAATTACATAGGTAGATATCAATTCTTATATTTTGAAATTTACATATAAAAGATTGAGCCATATTTTTGATACAATGTCTCTCACCCCACTCCCTTGTTTCTAATTTATTATTCAAAAAAAGGGAATACAATTCTTTCATAAGAAAATTTTCAAGGGGGAGCAAAACTTGTTTGCTTGCATGATGCAAAATTTCTAGATTAAATATTATAAAGGAAGCAAAAATTTGCTAGCTTGCACTTCTCAAAAGAGAAGAAAGAACTCACTAGTTTTATTTGCTATATTTTCTTGAAATTGATATAAAATGGATTTGTTGAGCTCATATTCGAAACTTTTAAAATCTTATATCTACAAGATTGAGGTTGAGAGTTAAAAATGTTAAATTATAAAAATATATAAATTGATAATTTAGATTTCATGATATTTACTTTTTTGTGATAATGTTTTTGAAAACATTCTCCATGTTTTTATCTTATTGTTTAAAAAATAAAAGAGGAGAAAATTTATATGATGTTACCATATAAATTTATTTGCAACCCTTACTTGAAATTACATGATATGTTTTTAAATGATGTTTGGATCTTGAATCTTCTTGAATATCTTGAGCTTATATTCGAAATTCATCTTTACAAATTGAAAGCTATACATAATGATGTTTTATAACTCCTCTCTTATTTTCTTTCCTTCTTGTTCACAAGAGAAAGAAAATTCCTTATGACTCATGTTGTATTTTTACAAAGAGGGAGCAAAAACTCATGTGCCTTGAAATTATTAGTTATATTTCACCTTTTTGTTGATGACAAAGGGGGAGAAAAATATTGATGAGATATGATGAATACATTGATGACACATGATCTTGTTAAAACACATGAATATCTTGGATAAGGATATGAATTGGATATCTTGGATATAGATGCTTAAGTCCTTTTTACTTATGAGTTGATGACTTGATGCAAATTTATGTTGAAATTTGCATAGAATGTTGATTGCTTGAATTTAAGAGTGTGTGCTTCTCTTAAATTGAAGTGGCATGGATTTAGGGGGAGTTAGGATCAACTCATGTCATCAATTGATTATCATCATCAAAAAGGGGAAGATTGTTGAATCTCATATTTTGATGATGAAATCAATTGATGGGTTATTGATCTAATAGGATTGTTAGAATTGATTGATGCATGATTAATTATGACATAATGATTATTACAATCAGGATTGCCAAGGTCAAGTCCATGTATCGGGTTGATGTGGTTGGGAACTCGCTATGAGTGCGTCGGGAGCTCATCGAGGGTATCGGGAGTTTGCCAGGATAGCGCAAGGGAGTTCGTCAGAAGAAGACCGAGACTCGTCGGAAGATTGCCGGGGGTAGCCGAAAAGCATGCCGATAGTTAGGATGGTCTTGTAATGGATGTTTAGTAATATGATTATATTTAATTAAGTTGTAAATGACATCATACAAGAGTAATTATAATAGGAGCAATAGAGTTACAACCAGATGATGGGCCAAGATTAAGCTTGAGCATCTAGCCGGGATTCGGACGATGTAGTAGGATCTCGCCGAAGTTTGCTAGGAGATTCGCCGAAGGGATCAGGAAACTCGTTGGGAACACGTTACGAGATTGCCAAAAGAATACCGGAAGACTTGTCAAAAGAATATTGAATGCCGCCGGATATGATGGAGGTGGTTGGTCTTAAAGCTACTTGTATAGAGAAACTAAAGATATAGTACAGGTGCTCATTAAAGAATGAGTTCACTGATTGATCCACTTATGTAATGTTATATAGTTAATGATACCTAATATCATACACCAATTCTATAGTCCCAATTATGTATCTGATCCTTAGACTTAATATACCAAGGATTCCTTATTTGAGCACTCATTTCTTTGATGTCAGACTTATAAGTTTGGAAAGTTTCAGATCTAGTACAACTAGTTATCGAGATTGCTAGTGAACCTTATGAAGGTAATTGAGTGTCAATAAAGAATCATCCACTCGCGGTATCATAAGAGGAATATCTCATATGCGCTTGCTCAAACAAATCTCTGGTCAGGGTCATTCGGATTGAGAGAGAAAGAGTTCTTCGGTATAATCTGATTAAAACAAGACAAACTGATTCTATATGTGACCTGATAGTACCACATGCAATATACGATCTCTAGGATATTAGTTGGATGAGGTATTATAGATACATGGTAATTGTGGACAGATAGGTCCGATGAATTTGATCCCCCTGTACAAGAGTTGCAAGATCAGATTAAAGGAGATTCGTTATAGAGATCCATCATGTGGATACCGCTAGAGAGGAAGATGCTTGACCTTCTTCATTCACACCATCCAGATCTAGAATACAGGGATATACGATCTCCTTAGGAATAATCTCTCTCACATGATGTAGTTTTTTCAATTTTTATGGCTTTCTTGTGACCTAATTTTGTACGACGATTTGACCTACATAGGAAACCTATTTTTATTTTGATTTCTGCTACATATGTGATGCTCCCACTGAGATTTCCCAATGGTATCAGAGCCAAGGTTTTCGTGTGAAAGATTGGTTTTAAACTACGTGAAATGAGATTGAATCACGCAGAATCGTTCTACGTGTTCTTGTTGTGTTTTTGCAATGAATGCAGCGAGGAGGGGTGGCCAGCCACGGCCATGCCACCTGCAAGGGTGGCTGGCCATGGCCAGGCCCCTTGCAGGTGTGGCCACCCACGGCCAGGCCAGCTGCGACCAAGGCCCCCTGTAAGGGGGTAGCTGGATGCTGCTAGGGCCAGCCTATAGGGGTTGCTGGCTGAGAGGCAACACCCAGCCCAGCCAGGCCACCACGGGGAGGTGCAGGTGCCCTTAAGGGCCAACCACCCATGGTCGGCCACAGGGGTGGTCGCCCCTTGGTAAGGCGGTGGGCAGGGCTACCGCCGCCAACGTAGTGGCAGCGGAGGCGGTGCAGTGAGGGTGAAGGATGGCTATGGCATCTTTTTAAGAAAAACATCATTATGCCCCTTAGAATTTGAGAAATTCTAACTCTGTCTATTTTATAAAATTCCTTAAATACCCTCAATAATTTTAAAAATTCTGAGGATTGTCTACTCATCTATAATTTTAAAAATACCCTTTACAATTTTGGATATTCCAAGCATGTCCTGATTTTCAAAACAATAATTAATTAAATAGTTTAATAAATTATTATATATATCTAGTAATCCTACAGATGATGTGATGTATATGTGATGTATGATGTGGATGGATAATCATGAGCCATGTATTGTGATATGTATAATTATGATTATTATTATTATTATTATTAGAGCCTGTGAGCCTCCATTTTTCTCATTTATTGTCGGGCCTACGTGCTTATGATTATTTGTAGTTACATGGAGAGGCACAGCGGGAGAGTGGAGGTGACAGTAGGACCCACGATGTCGTGGCGGAAGATCACAACGCATGGTGAGACGACGATTCGATGGAACCAATAATGATAAGATCAATGATTGTAGGGCATGGAGATGCGCTGATGCACACATAGATCCTATTGTGAGTGATTAGGCCCATTGGCTCGGGCTTAATCATATGAGATGACGGCCCATGATCATCCGGTATAGCTTGCATATGTGATGAGTTATACACCTACTATATATATATATATATATATATGCATAACATGTAGATTTATATTAAATATGTATGTGTGTGACATGACATATTAAGAGATCGATACGAAACAAAAACCTCTCCTACGATAATATTAAGTCGATAAGAGTGAGGTAATACAATTGACATACGTGGCCTTTCATCGTTATAGGAAGAAATAGAATCACGGCATAGGTTGAGTTGGTCGAGTCCCTCGAGGCTCACTTATTTACGTGATCGAGTTCTTGTCTATGACATAGAGATGTCACCAGTATCCTGATGATATGGTATACTTGGTCGAGTCTCTCAAGGGTATATCATCAAAACAGACTTATCTTGTAACGATGATGACTTAATTGAATATCATGGTTGGTCAAGTCCTTCGAGACCATAATGATTTGGAGGCCGAACATAACGGGAATCACAAGGAGTTATAATTGGCAAGAGTTGCCTACCTTTTCGTCTTAGTGTAATTAGTTGAGTCCCTCGAGGTTATACTAAGATGCCAATTGAATCCCGATCGCCACTAGGAGTTTGTTAGATACTTCCATCTCATGTGTCGAGGGTGTCACTTGATTCACTAGGAAAATAGTGGTAGTATATTAAGATAGAAGTCCATATCTTAATTAGTATCTTTATAAAATTTGCATGTTATTTATTTATACTATATCTTGTTTGTTAGAAACATGTCGCTTACAAACCCCTTACGTGACATACTTGATGCCAATTGCCTCACTAGTCTAAACTACAAGGATTGGCTTCGTAATTTGAAAATTATTCTCACGATAGAGAAAATGGCATACGTCCTTGATACAATTGTGCCTACACCAAAAGAAGGGGCAAGCGAGGATGAGATTGCTCGCTATGTGAAGTATATAGATGATTCCACATTGGCAAAATGTTACATGTTGACCTCCATGACTCCTGAGTTACAGAGGCAACATAAGAGCATGGATGCAAATTCTATCATTTTTCATCTCCGCCAACTGTTTGAGAAACAGGGAAGAACTTAAAGATATGATATATCCAAGAGACTCTTCGAAGCCAAGATGATAGAAGGGACATCGGTTGAGAACCATATCCTAAAGATGATAGAGTGGATCGAGAAACTCACAGGTCTAGGAATAGTCCTAGAGGATAACTTGTGCGTTGATCTTATACTTCGGTCCCTACCAGATTCCTTTTCTTACTTCATGAATTTTAACATGAGCAAGTTTGAGGTGACTCTACCCAAGCTCCTCAATATATTGATGGAAGTTGAGAGTATTATCAAGAAGGAGAAGCTAGTTCTATATATTAGTGAGACCAAGAAGGAAAGGAAGGTCGGTAAGACCCTTAAGAAGGGCAAGGGCAAAGAAAGATCAGGTAAGGCAAAGGTTGCCAATAAAGACCTGGTAAAGGACAAAGAATAATACTTCTACTACGACCAAGATAGGTATTGGAAGAGGAACTATAAGGACTACCTTACAGATAAGGCAAAACAGAAGCTTAAAATTGCTTCAGGTATATTCAGGATTAGTCTCCACTTGTCATATTTTTATAATAACACATAGGTATTGGACACCAAAAATGCTTATCATATTTGTAATTTGTTGTAGGTTCTGGCAAGACTTAGGAGATTGGCCAGAGGTAAGATGGACCTCAAGATGGGCAATGGAGCAAGAGTTGCTACAGTTGCTATTAGGGAGGTCACCCTATATCTGCCTGGTGGAGCTATTATTGCATTAGATGCATGCTATTTTTTTCCCTCTATTATCAAAAACATTATTTTCATCTCTTGTTTAGCAATTAGTTATATAAATTAATTTTAGAGAATAATAGTTGTTCAATAATTATGGATGATGAGATCATCACCAGAGGGACATTGATAAATGACTTATATGTGTTAAACACTTCTCCACATATCATGAATATAAATATATCTAAGAGAAAAAGAGATGATGTGAACAATGCATACATATAGCATTGTAGGCTAGGTCATATATACGAGAGAAGGATTTAAAAGTTGTTGAAAGATAAATATTTAGATCCATTTGACTATGAGGCATATACAACTTGCAAACCTTGCCTTCGTGGGAAAATGACCAACTCTCCTTTTAGTGGAACTAGAGAGAGAGCCACTAAGTTATTGGAACTCATACATAGTAATATATGTGGTCCCATGTCGACTCAAGCTATAGGTGGTTACTCATACTTCATTACATTCACTGATGATTTCTCTAGGTATGGACATGAAGTACAAATCTGAGGTCTTTGAGAAATTAAGGGAATATAAGAATAAGGTGGAGAACCAAATTGGAAAGAGTATTAAGACTTTGGGATCAGATCAAGGAGGAGAGTACTTGAGTATGGAGTTCACCCATTTTCTCAAGGACAATGAGATTCTATCCTAGTGGATACCTCTTTATACACATCAGCTCAATGGTGTTTCAGAAATGAGAAATTGCATGTTATTAGACATGGTACAGTCCATGATGAGTTTCACTGACCTACCCGTCTTATTCTAGAGGTACGCCCTAGAGACCACAGCTTATCTTCTGAATAGAGTTCCATTAAAGTTGGTAGTGTCTACACCATATGAGATATGGAAAGGAAAGAAGTCTGATCTTAAGGTGGTAAGATTTAGGGTTGTCCTGCCCATGTTAGAAGACATAACCCCGATAAGTTGGAATCAAGAACAGAATGGTGCACATTCGTGGGATATACCAAGGAAACTTGTGGATATTATTTCTATCATCCTGAGGATCGAAAGGTCTTTGTTGCCAAGAGAGCTATGTTTCTTGAGAAGGAACACATTCTTAGTAGAAACAATGAGTGAGATAAAGTTGAGTGACGTTGTAGAACCTAGCTCAAGCACCATTCTAGATTCCGAGTCTGTTTAGGTACCTAACACATAAGTTCCAACTTTGCATTGGTCTAGGAGAGTATCTCACCCTCCTGAAAGATATGTGAGATATATCAGTGGAGAGGACTCTCAGGATATTGATCCTCAGACCTACGAGGAGCCTATTATGAGTATAGACTCCAAGAAGTGGCAAGAAGCAATGAATTCTGAGATCGATTTCATATACTCTAATAAGGTTTAGAACTTTATGGATGTACTTGAGGGTATTGTACCCAGCGGGTATAAGTGGATCTTCAAGAAGAAGATTGGAATAGATGGATAGGTGGAGACCTATAAGGCAAGGCTAGTAGCTAAAGGATATCGTCAAAGACAAGGGGTTGACTATGACGAAACCTTTTCACCTGTAGCCATACTTAAATCCATTAGAATTCTTTTGGCCATTGCAGCACACTATAACTTTGAGATCTGGCAAATGGATGTCAAAACAATATTCCTCAATGGCAACCTCGAGGAGGAGGTATATATGATATAGACAGAGGGATTCGTATCTAGAGATAGTCCAGATAAAGTATGCATCTATGGACTAACGAAAGCTTCCTGAAGTTGGAACATAAGATTTGATGAGACGATCAGATCTTATGACTTCATTAAGAACGAAGATAAGCCTTATATGTATAGGAAGGTAAGTCAGAGTTTTATCACCTTCTTGATATTGTATGTGGATGACATCCTAATCATTGAGAATGATGTAGGAATGCTCTTCATAGTAAAGGCTTGGTTATTCAAAAACTTCTCCATAAAAGACTTAGGGGAAACATCCTATATTTTGGGGAACCGGATCTATAAAGATAGATATAAGAGGATGCTTGGCTTGTCCCAGTCTAGGTACATAAACTCCATTGTCAAAAGATTTAGCAGAGACAGTTCCAAGAGAGGTCTCATACCAATAAGATATGGAATATCACTTTCTAGGAGTATGTCCCTAAAGACTCCTAAAAAAATGACAGACATAGATAAGATACCTTATGCTTCAGCGATAGGGTCTATCATGTATGCTATGTTATGTACCAGGCCTGATATAACATATGCTCTGAGTGTCACAAGCAGGTATCATGCAAATCCAGGTTTAGAACACTTGAAGGAAGTAAAGTGTATCCTTAAGTACTTGAGAAGGATTAAGGATCTTTTACTAGTATATGGAGAAGGTAGCCTCCAAGTTGAGGGCTACATGGACTCAAGTTTCTAGTTCGACATTAATGATAGGAAGTTAAACTCAAGATATGTTTTCATCTTGAATAGAGGAGCAGTAAGTTAGAAGAGTTTCAAGCAAGTTACTACTACTAACTCGACCACAAAGATGGAATACAATGCTACAATAGAAACAACAAAGGAAGGGGTGTGGATGAAGGAGTTCATCAAGGATTTGGGAATTGTTCCAAGCAACATGAAGCCGATTCTCATATATAGTAACATTGATAGGGCGATAGCTTTAGCAAGGGAACCAAGTCTCATCAGAATTATTCTAAGGAGGTTCCACTTAATTAGAGAGATCATACCTCATAAAGATATAGCAATAGAAAGAGTTCCATCCGAAGATAACATTGTTTGAGCATCACAGGGGTTTGATGAGGATCAAACATAGGTGATTGGCTTTAGATCAAGTGGGAGATTGCTAGTTATATATGTCCTACAAGCCAATCACGTAAGTAATGACATGTGTGACACGCTGTGCGATCTTTTTTACTTATGATTAATATTGACATGTTCTTACATTATATTATCTGTTGCATGTATATATTATGATGTCCTTGATTCTATGCAATAGGAATCAGATCGTGATGAGGTCACAATAATGAGATCAATTCACCTTTAAACATAAATCCTGAATAATCCTAGTCATAGGTTACTCGATAGGGACTTCGAGATAACCGGATAGACTAGTGTACTATATACCCATCCAAATTATGGAGGCGGCTGGCCTCATAGCCACTTATGGAGACGCTAAAGATATAATATAGGTGCTCATTAGAGAATGAGTTCACTGATTGATTCACTTATGAAATGTTATATGGTTCATGATACCTAATGTCAGACATCAATTCCATAGTCCCAATTATATATCTAGTCCTTAGACTTAAGACACCAAGGATGTCTTGTTTGAGCACTCCTTTCTTTGACGCCAGACTTATAGGTTTGGAAAGTTTCAGATCTGGTACATCTAGTTATTGAGATTGGTAGCCAACTTTATGAAGGCAATTGAGTGTTAATAAAAGATCATCCACTCTCGGTATTGCAAGAGGAATATCCTGTATGTGCTTGCTCAAACAAATCTCTGGCCAAGGTTATTCGGATTAAGAGAGAAAGAGTTCTTCGGTAGAATCTGATTAGAGCAAGACAAACTGATTTCATATGTGACTTGATAGTACCATGTCCAATATACGATCTATGGGATATTAGTTGGATGAGGGATTATAGATATATGGTAACTATGGACAGGCAGGTCCGATGGATTTAATCCCCCTTTACCGTCTAGGGACTATAGCATAGTGGCCTAGTATGTCTATAGTTGATGAGTCGAGTGAATTATTTGGAGATAATAATTCACTATATCAAAAGGAGTTCTGATGGTAGTAACTCACGACCAGCTCGTTATCGGGCCTAGAGGGTCACACACATACGGTGGATGCTTCAGCAAATAAAGGATTGTATAGAGATCCAATTAGCCCCTATTCTCATTAAATGAGACCCTACACTGATGGGCTCCTTCCATGAGACCATAGGAGATTATTGGATAGAGATTAAATAATGTAAGATTTGTAGGTAAATGGATAGAGATATAATACCCTCTAAGGTAGGAACCCTAGGGTTTTTGGTGGCTCTTTATAAATAGGAGGGGAGGCTTATGGTTAATATGTTGTAGCTTTACCTACCCCCTCCTATTCTCCTCCCTCCCCCTATGTAAGAGTTACAAGATCTGATTGGAGGAGTTTTGCTATAGAGATCCATCATGTGGATATTGCTAAAGTGGAGAACTCTTGACCTCCTTCATCCTCTCCATCTGGATCTAAAATATAGGGATATATGATCTCCCTAGGTAAACAATTTCTCACATGATACAGTTTTTCAATTTTTACAACTTTCTCGTGACCCAATCTTTTGCACGATGATTTGATCTACGTGGGAAATTGATTTTGTTTTGATCTTCCATTGTGCATGTGATGCTCCCGCTGAGGTTTCCCAACAAAGATATTATCCTCCAAATAACAAAGATGGGTAATGAAACTTCTCAGTTATGATTATGAAATCACTTACAAAAAAGGGAAAGAGAATGCGGTTGCAAATATGTTCTCTCGATTACCCGAGTAAGTTAAAATTTCAACCATCTCCCTTCCAATCAATAACTTCCTTGAAGACATTAGAAAAGAATGGTGAGAGGATCCCGAAATAAAGGAAATCATCAAAAAATTAGAAGAAGAACCCGGCTTCGTGGTGCACTTCAGTTGGGATTCGAAGGACTTACACTATAAAGGATGCATAGTACTAGTGCCAAAGTTTTCTTACATAAAGACCCTTCTACAAGAGATGCATTCTACACCAATGACAGGCACTCCAGATTCCTTCAAACTTATAACAGGGTTAAATAAAACTTTTATTAGAAAGGGATGAAGAACGTTATTATTTAATTTGTAGCCTAATGTGATATATGCCAATAACAAAAAGGCAAAACAGTGGCAAGCCTAAGGAAGCTTCAACCTTTGCCCATACCAGACTCAATGTGGACCGATATATCGATGGACTTCATCAAAGGGCTACCTCCATCCCAAGGAAAAGGTACCATACTCATTGTGATCATCGTTTCACTAAATATGCCTATTTTTGCACCGTTCGTAACCCTTATAACGTCGCTAATATTGGTCATATTTTTATGGACAATGTTGTTAAATTACATGCGATGTTTAGATCTATTGTGAGCAATCATGACATGGCAAGCTCTCGATAATCTTTTGGTGAACTCCCGGTAAACTCTCGGCGAGCTCCTAATAACCTTTCTGTCACGAACGATCGTCACTCAACCGCAACACCTTCGCTCCGCGAACTGTTTGTCACTTTTTCTTACTTGTACATATGTTTAGCAGCTTGCTTTGCATTGAGTTTATGTGTTTTACCTAAGAAATATGAGCGAAAGTAGTGTAGAAGGCTACAGAATGATCGCTCACTATGTAGAGCCAAAACAATCCTAATTTTGGGTCTTTTTATGTGCTACGATAACCTTCCTGAGCGGTGTGAAATGTCAGCCATTTCAGCACCTTGGAACCCCCCGGGTGGCACCGCGTTGGATGGGATTCCGGGTATATGTCGGGCATAGGCGTTCATCAGTAATTGAACTTATCTTGCATCTGATACCTTGGGAACCATCATTTGTGGACTTGCGACCGTTCCTACAACCCTCCAAAGTCCTATTTCGCTCTCTTTCTCTCTTTCTCTCTTTCAAGGTGTTTGACAAATTTCTTGTATAACTTTCTGCTTTGCGAGACGTCGGGACGTGTTTGTCGCTCGCTTCTAAGCTAATCAACTTCTTCTTTGCAGGTCCTATGGGATCTTAAGAGGTTGTAAGAGGGCTGACCCTTTGTGGACTAATAACGCTTTGGGCGTTTCATGACTTAGGCAATTTCAGCTAAGTCTTCGGGAGTGCCGCTAGGGTGCCGCGTGGCTTAGGCAAATTCAACTAAGTCTGTGACAATATGGCAAACGAGATATATCTTAGCATCATTTGGAAGCTTTAACTTGTATGCCACAGCCCCAACTCACTCTAAGATCTGGTATGGTCCATAAAATCATAGGGACAGTTTCATTGATGCTCTTGCATTGATTGATAGTTGCTTGTATGGTTGGAGCCAAAGGTAAACCCAATCTCTCACTGTGAATTCCTGCTCACTCCAGTGGTTGTCTGCTTGTTGCTTCATGCGAGCTTGAGCAGCATTTAAGTTGCAGCAGTTTGTCCCTGTTAATCAAATTTTGGTCGACCTAATCTACTTTGGCCGAACCAAACACATCTTTGGGTATTACAGGGGCTGGTCGGCCATACAATGCCTCATAAGGGGTATATTTAGTTAATGAATAAAATGTCATGTTGTACCAACATTTACCCCAAGGAATCCACCTTGTCTACTCTTTAGGCAGTCACTGGTGAAGCACTATAGGTATGTCTCGAGGCATTTGTTCACCACTTCTGTTTGGTCGTCTATCCGGGGGTGATAGGCTGTGCTCATCTTCAACTGGGTGCCCTGTAGATGAAAGAGCTCTGTCCAAAATTAGAAAGGCTGTAAGTGCAAAATTTACCTAAGTCGTGTGACACCCTAGCGGCACACGAAAAAGACTCAAAATTACCGCAACACATGAAGATGAGCACAGCCTATCATCCCCAGATAGGCTTAGACGACCAAATAGCGAGTTTCTTATAGCCTTTCAAGAGTGTCGCTAGGGTGTCACATGGCTTAGGTAAATTCAGCTAAGTCCATGACAGGATGGTATCAGAGCCAGGTTAGCAATTTATATAAACAGCAAAGAAGATTTGCAATCTCGCCATGGTGAAACATCATGGTGAATCGAGCAAGATGGGGCAAGCTAGACCCTTGTTCCAAGCAGCCGCAAGTGGGCTGCAAGTGTAAACTTGCTCGTAAATTTTGGGAGCCGCTCATGAGGAGCGCTACAGTGAACAAGACAAGCGTGAAGTTGGGTATTCTCCACAAGGGGAGGAGGCGCCATCTAGAGTGCCAACTGGGAAAAAGAGCCACAAGGAGAGAATTATAATGGCGGAGACCCACCTTGATGTTCTTGAAGCGAGCATGGAGGAACTCTACTAAGGCCAGCGAAGGCTACTTGGGGTAGAGAGCTCGCAAGAAGAAGCTGAATCTCAGATCGAGAAAGTCATATCCCTGATTGATCAATTGACAGAGGACACCAAAGATTCCGTATGACATCTACATGAATTTGTGGCGGAACTCACGACTAAGATGATAGTGCTAACAAGGCCTCTTGATGCAGGAGGGAACAACACCCACACTGCACCACCATAAAACTTCAGGGCACCGAAGCCGCATTGCTATGGCGGTGCTAGGGATGCCAAAGAGCTTAAAATTTTCTTGTTCGACATGGAACAATATTTTCATGCTACAAGGCTCAATGCTGAAGAGATCAAAGTTGCTATAGCAACAGTGTATCTGAATGGGGATATAAAACTTTAGTGGTGAACCCGTTGAGAAGAGATATAGCAAGGCCGATGTCGAGTGGATATACGGGGAGACTTGAAGCAACAGTTGAGAACTCAGTTCCTGCCTGATAACACAAAGTTTGTCGCAAGAAAGAAATTGAGACAACTCCGCCAAAAATTTAAGACTATGTGAAATAATTTTCAACACTAATGTTGGATATACAGGACATGTTTGAAAAAGATAAGCTATTCAGCTTCCTCAATGGCTTAAAGCCATAGGTACAACAAGAACTACATCGGAGGAATGTCACCGACGTAGTCGGGGCAATTACAATTGTGGAAAGGCTAACTGACTTTGTTTCTTCGGAGGATTCGAGAAAGAAGAAATAATCTTTGGGAAATCACCCATCTAAATACTCTTGAGTGAAGGAGTCTAGGGGTGAGCAAAAGAAGAAGAATTTCTACAAGCGACCAGGCTCAAAAGGTAGAGTCTCAAAGTCTATTGGATGCTTCTTGTGTGGAGGACCACATATGGTGAGGGAGTGCCCACAAAAATAGGCACTCAATGCTTTAACGACATCGATTCTACCCCATAAGTCAGATAAGGGCAAAGCTATCGCCCTTAGTTTGAGCAGTTCTGACTCCAGTAGCGACAGTGAGGCATCTTAAGGACCTAGGATGGGAGCAATGCGTTTGTTTAATGCGTTGCAGGGTCAAGTGGGGGAGAACACAAAGGTAAAGCCACTGAAGGTAGGAAGCAGCGAGTTGATGTATGTGGACATCAAGCTTAATGGCCGAACAACCCATGCAATGGTGGACATGGGCGCGACCCATAATTTTATTATCGATCGCGAAGCTAAGTGACTGGAATTAATCTTGGAGAAGAACCCAAATCGTATGAAGGCGGTGAATTCGGAGGCCAAGCGAATCTCCGAATGAGCAAAGGGGATCCCCATCAAGATCAGGACATGGAGCAGGAGCACAGACTTGATGGCGGTGCCATTGGATGACTTCCAAGTGATTCTCGGAATGGAGTTTATGCACGCAGCGAAGTTGGTGCCAGTACCATTCCTGAACTTCTTGTGCCTAATGAGAGGCGACAATCCCTGCATGGTTCCAATTTCTCGAGGAGGAACCAAGGACCTACAATAAATATCGGCTTTATAATTGAAGAAAGGGGTGAAAAAGGTGAATCAACCTTTGTAGCTGCTATGAAGCTAGAGACACTTGACGGGGAGGCCATTCAGGAACCTGTTATTGTGGCGAACATCTTGAAGGAGTTCTCAGATGTGATGCCAACAGAGTTGCCAAGAACTCTACCACCATGCAGAGGCATGGATTATCGGATTGAGCTGGAGTCAGGAGTTAAGCCTCCAGCGAGACCACCATACCGCATGGCCCCTCCGAAGTTGGCAGAACTGAGGAAGCAATTAGATGAACTACTAAGTGGTAGTCTCATCCGTAGTTCCAAAGCACCTTTTGGAGCTCTAGTCCTCTTTCAGAAGAATCAAGATGGGAGCATCCGATTATGCATTGATTATCGAGCCCTCAATAAGATGATGGTGAAGAACAAGTACCCTATCTCGCTCATCGTGAGATTGTTCGATCAATTGGGCAAGACAAAGTACTTCTCCAAACTCGACCTTCGGTCAAGATATTGGCAAGTGCACATTGCAGAAGGTGATGAGTATAGAGCATTCGAGTTCTTGGTGATACCTTTTGGCTTAACCAACGCTTCGGTCACATTCTGCACTCTCATGAACTAGCTGTTCAAGGAGTATCTGGACAAGTTTGTGGTCGTCTACTTAGACGATATCATCATTTATAGCTAAACACTCGAGGAGCATGTTAGACACCTCTGAATAATTTTTAAAGTTCTCAGGGAGTACACTTTGTTCGTGAAGAGGGAAAAGTGCTACTTCGCCCAAACGGAGATCTTATTCTTGGGGTATCGAATTAGGAATGGTTCCATTCAAATAGACAAGGCTAAGGTGCAAGCTGTGGTGGACTGGCGAACACCAAAGAAGGTGCCAAAGTTGAGATCCTTCCTTGGGTTCGTTAACTATTATCGGTGGTTCATAGCTGGATATTCGAAGCGTACAGCTCTATTGACGGAGTTGCTAAAGAAGGAGCAGTCCTGGAGATGGTCGAACAAATGTGAGGCAACATTTCAAGACCTGAAGACTGCTATGTTGGAGGAACCTGTACTTAGATTATCGGACTATGGAAAGTCTTTTAAAGTCCATACAGATGCTTCTGACTTTGCTATTGGAGGAGTTCTTATGCAGGAGGGTCATCTAGTGGCCTACGAGAGTCATAAGCTCAACGAGACCGAGCAACGATATCCTATGCATAAGAAGGAGATGACAGCAGTGGTCTACTATCTACGAGTGTGGTGACACTACCTTCTGGGAGCACTATTTGTACTAAGGACAGATAATGTCATATTGAGTTACTTCCAAACTCAAAAGAAACTCTCCCCAAAGCAAGCACAATGGCAAGACTTCTTTGTTGAGTTCGACATGGTGATGGAGTACAAGCCCAAAAAAGCAAATGTCATGGCCGATGCATTGAGTCATAAAGTGGAGCTAGTGAATGCTATACAGTTAGAGGGCGGAGGCCAAGCAAGTCAATTGCACTCCAACTTCCTTTCCAGGATCAGGGATGGATTGTACCGAGATCCTCAGGTAGTAACTCTGATTCAACTTATCAAAGAGGGTAAGGCATAACGATTTTGGGTCCAAGAGGGACTCATCGATACTAAGAGGAATAGAGTTTATGTCCCGCGAGCGGATAACTTAAGGTATGAACTCTTGAAAGAGTGTCATGATTCCCTTTGGGCTGGACATCCAGGTATCCACCGAATAATGGCTCTCGTGGAGAGGGCCTTCTGTTGGCTGAAGATGGGGACAGATGTGGAGGAATATGTTCGAACATGCCTTACTTGTCAATAGGACAAGATAGAGCAGCAGAAGCTAGTGGGACTTTTGGAGCCGCTGCCCGTGCCAAAAAGGTCATGGGAGAGCATTTCCTTGGACTTCATATCAAGCTTGCCCGTAGTAGGGGGACTTGGATCGATAGTCGTGGTAGTTAATCGATTTTTAAAGTATGCAACATTCATTGTTGCACGCCTACATTATTCAGCGGAGAAGGCGGCTAAGTTGATAATGAAGAATGTGGTTAAGTATTGGGGAGTCCCACACAACATCATTAGTGATCGAGATTCTCGATTCTTGGGATGATTCTGGATCGAGTTGTTCAAATTTTTGAGGTCTAAATTATACTTCTCCATAAGCCTCCACCCTCAAACGGATGGCCAAACAGAAAGAATTAACTCGCTCTTGGAGCAATATCTCCGGCACTACGTGAGTGCTAACCAACGAGATTGGGTGAAGCTGTTAGACATAGCCTAATTCTCCTATAACTTGCAACGGAGCTCTACATCTAACAAGAGCTCATTTGAGATTATTACGGGATAACAGCCATCAACTCCTCGCACCTTGGTTATTGGTTATACAGGGAGTAGCCCATCAGCCTATCACTTCGCAAAGGAATGGCATCGCAATATAGATATTGCGCGAGCTTACTTGGAGAAGACGGCCAAAAAGATGAAGAAGTGGGCAAACTTGGGAAGGTGACCATAAGAATTTAAAGTTGGTGACATGGTGTTGGTGAAGCTCCAACCAGCATCACTCCAGTTCTTTAGACACAAAGTTACAAAGGATTGGTACGTAAGTATGAAGGGTCTTTTCCAATCATCAGCAGAATAGATAATGTCTCATACAAGTTGCAACTGCCAGCATGGTTCATAATTCACAACATCTTTCATGCGAGCAACTTGAAAGCCTACCACTTAGATCCGTGAGATGATTCTCGAAATATTCCAACTCGACTACCCCCACCAGAGCCACCTACGAGAAGTGAGTTGAAACTATTATAGTATATAGCAAGATAAAGCTACCCAATGGAGCCTAGCAAACAGAGTACTTGGTGAAGTGGCAAAAGCTTCCTCAAACAAAAGCCAGTTGGGAGCCAGAAGACGCCCTATAACATGAAGAATCTCGCGTCAAAACCTACCAACAAGCATCAACGAGAGCATCGACAGTTTAAGTGGGGGAGAATGTCACAAACGGTTGTCGCTCAACCATAACGCCTTCACTCCACAAATTGTTTGTCGCTTTTTCTTGCTTGTACATATGTTTGACAGCTTGTTTTGCCTTGAGTTTATGTGTTTTTACCTAAGAAATGTGAGTGAAAGTAGTGTAGAAGGCTGCAGAATGATCGCTCACTGTGCATAGCCAAAACAGCCCTATTTTTGGGTCTTTTTTGTGTGCTACGACAACCTTTCTGAGCGATGTGAAATGTCAGTCATTTCAGTACCTTGGAACCCCCCGGGTGGCACCGAGCTGGATGGGGTTCCGGGTATATGTTAGGCGTTCATCAGCAATTGAACTTGTCTTGCGTCCGATACCATGGGAACCATTGTTTGCAAACTTGCGACCGTTCCTACAACCCTCCAAAGTTCTATTTCGCTCTCTTTCTCTCTTTTCTTTACTGCACTCAAGGTGTTCGACAAATTGCTTGTATAGCTTTCCGCTTTGTGAGACACCGGGACGTGTCCATCGCTCGCTTCTAAGCTAATCAACTTCTTATTTGCAGGTTCTACGGGGCCTTAAGAGGTTGTAAGAGGGCTGACCCTTTGTGGACAGATAACGCTTTGGGCGTTTCATGACTTACGCAATCCCAGCTAAGTTTGGAACAGTGGGCAAGGTTGCTTCATGACTTGGTAATTTCAGCTAAGTCTTCGGGAGTGCCGCTAGGGTGTCGCATGGCTTAGGTAAATTCAGCTAAGTCCGTGACATTTCAGTGAACTCACTAGTGAACTCCCGGCAAACTTTCAGTGAGCTCCCACCACATCGTCTGAAGCTTTGGTGCATCTCTGATTCTTCTAGCCCGATGCCTGAACTTTGACTCTGACCCAACATCAATTCTTCTTTAATTATTTTTTTCTTTTCAAGATTATAGTTAGTCCTTCACTTTTATTAACACATGGATTAGATCATTTGTTTATCAATCAATTTCATCATTAAAATTTAAGATTCAACAATCTCTCCCTTTTGATGATGATAATTAATTGATGATGAAGTTACCCTTAACTCCCCCTATCAATATGTCACATTGATAGAAATTTTGAATTTAGAAAATTATAAGGATTTTATCATTGCATAATCATAATTTCAAAATCATCATTTCGTACATGATTCAAATTTCATATCTTCATATCTTCTCCCCCTTTGTCATCAACAAAAAGGAGAAAAGTGCAATCAGTAAATTTTTACAATATACATCATACATAATCATAATTTCAAAATACATCATTCCTTGCATGATTCAAATTTTAAATCTTCATATCTTCTCCCCCTTTGTCATCAACAAAAAGGATAAGTGCAACTAGTAACTTTTTGAAACATGTAAGCTAGTAAGCAAAACTTTACTTCACTTTGCTAGATATCAAATTAGCAAGCTTGACTTCTATTTGAAGAATGATAGCTAGCAAGTTTTTGAGCATTTAAAGTTAAGCTAAGTTTTTGCTTCTCTTGAGATAGCAACTTTTTGCTTCTCTTTACGATGTGCAAGCTAGCAACTTTTATTTTTCTTTGTGTTGCACATGCTAGCAACTTTTGCTTCCTTTACAATGAGTAAGCTAGCAAGTTTTCTCTCCTTGAAATGTGCAAGCTAAGCTAGCATTTAGATTTTCTTAAGATGCTAGTAGGTTTCTTTCTCCCCTTAAAAAAAATAAGAATAAGAATAAGGGAGGAAAGTATCAAACGTCCATTAATGAATACTCAATTTTTGTAAGTAGAAAGAAGAAGCATTCATGATTATCACATAAAAGATTATGTATACTCAAATATTCATGAATCAAATGTCTTCTTTTATAAGAAGGAATGATGTGAAACGACCTCCAAAGAAAGCTCAATTTACAAAAATAAAAAATCTGAAGAAAAGAAAATGTATAAGAGCAACCATACATTTTGAGATTTTAGCATGCTTAATTCTTTTATAATAAAATTAAATTGTTTCTCATTGAATGACTTTGTTGTAAGATAGTAATTTTCTCTCCTCATTTGTTACAAACATAAATACAAAAAGATTGTATAATGAAAATCATGTCATGAAAGATATCAAGAAATATCAATTTGACAATAGGGTATATAATTCATAAATACAAGGGAGTCTTAAATAAATCATGACATGAAGGATATTAATATCAAATAGTGAATACCAAAAGACATGATTGAATTTAACAAACCTCATCTTAGATAACAAAAAGAAATCCTAGGAGATCAAACAGTAAATAATATTGATATACAAGAGAAATCTAAATGAAAAAAATATGATTTATGTAGATAATTGTTTTTAATAAAATGAAAGAATCACAGTGAAAAATCTTGATTTATATAAAAATCTCAAGTTATAATTATCGAGATATTAAGATCATGATTTGGATAATAACTCATTCAAATTCAAACTATCAAATCATTAAAATCACTTTTATAGTTCAAAAGATTCCTAAATAATGGTATAAATAGATTCATTACTTTATCTCTTATTGAAAACTTGATAGGATAGAGACATTTTCAAGAAAAATACATTCTATTTTTGTGTTTCAATTTATGTGATTTATTTCATACAAAAATGATTTTATCTTATAGGCCAAATCCATGCATTGTCATTTAAAACTAAAAATCAAGTTTTATTTCAAAAAATCATCAAGATCATTAGTACAACACATTAAAACAATAAAACATCTTTAAACAAAAGATTTAATTTATTTTAATTCCAACGATAATACATTTTTCTTCTTAAGTGAATTTTTTAAGTGAGTCTAATTCTTTACACTTAGTGGAAGGAGTTAACATGCAATTGTCATGCTCATTTCATTCATTTTTTAATTTTCTAAAAATATTAGAAAGAGAAGCATGGTTTTTTTAATTTCTTACTAACTAATTTAAAATTGTCAAGCAACTAATAAAATGTATCAAGTAATTTTATTATAAAGTAAAGAAATTTTGGGTGAGTCACATACCTCTTTATCGAAAGCTACAAAAGTGTAGTTTGCCACCTCATCTTCAGATACACTTGATTCATCCAAAGTTGCCTTGTGTGCTTTCTTTTTCTTTGGCAACTTTTTCTTCAGTTTTGTATACTTATCTTAGAGTGCCCTAGCTTATTGCATTCATAACAAGTGGTTATGCCCATTTTGAGTTCATTTTTCTATTCTTGTTTCATAAACTTTTTAAATTTTATTATTAGGAGTTCAAGATCATCATCATTATCATCACTAGAGTTTTCTCCCAAGTGGTCTTCTTTGATTCTAAGCGTCAAATTCTTTATATTCTTTAAAAGGTTGTTTTCTCATGTTTGTCATGTGTCAAATTGAGTCATTTTGTAGGTCATCATTGACCCTATAAGTTCTTCGAGAGGTAAATTATTCAAACTTTTAGCCTCTTGTATGGCAGTTATTTTTGGGTCCTAACTTTTAGGTAAAGATCTTAAAATTCTGTTTATAAGTTTAAGATTAATGTCACCAATAGTTTGGTATATATGTCACCAATAGTTTCACTTGGCTTCATTTTAAATAATTTATAATTATATACTAAGAGATTAATTTTGATTCCTTTACTCTACTTGTACCTTCGTATATATGTGTGTTATATATCATATACCGAATCACACGTAGAAATACAATTAAATTTATTTTTATCCAATGCACAAAATAAAGCATTCATAGCTTTGGTATTCAAATAAAATATTTTCCTTTCATAATCATTCTAATCATTCATTGGATTGGAAGACTTCTTAAAGCCATTTTCCATAATGTTCCATAACTTGAAATCCAAGAAAATCAGAAAAAATTATTATTTTTGTTTTCTAGTAAGTGTAGTTCATCCCATCGAATAAAGAAAAAAGTGTGATAAATTGTTCCTTGTTAATGCCAGAAAAAGCCATTAAACTTGCTTAGGTTTTAATCTAATTGAGTAAACATGGCTTTGATACCAACTGTTAGGATCGAGTTGGCACTAAGAGAGGAGGGGGTGGTGGGTGAATTAGTGCTAAGTGAAAATCTTCAGTTTGAAAAATTTTTCATTTAAAGAAAAATAATATTGAAAGTGCTTTAACTTGAAACTAGTTAATAAGCAATTAAATCCAAGAGCAATAGTAATGAAAGGCAAGAAAGAGATGCGCACCAGATTTTTGTAGTGGTTTGGTCCCTTTAACCTACGTCCACTCCCGATTTCTCTTCACTCGAGATCACCGACTTTCACTTCTGATCTTTTTCAATGGGTGAAGATCAAACACCCCTTACAACTCTTTTCTCCTTTTCTTAGGCTTAGGAGATAACCCTTACAATTTTACAACCCTCTCTTAAGCACAAATCTCATATGGAGAATAGGAAGGAACTCTCACCCAATTTCAATAGTATTTTCCCAAGTTTTTCCTTCACTTTCTTGATATCCCAAGCAAGAATACCTAGGGTACTTATAGGCCTCAATTGTCTTAAAAAAATTAGGGCTAAAAATTTGAACTTCCCAAAATCTTGGGGTACGGGTGGTACTACCACTGGTGCACTAAACAGAGCATGTGATCTGGGCTCTGGCAGTACTACCAACGCTTGGGTCATACTATCATTGATAACCGATGGTACCACTATCCAGATTTCTCAAAGTACTTTTTAGTACTTTTTGTACCTAATTTATACCTTATTTCGACTTGGTTGTACCTTCTTCTAGGTCAATGAAATGAGCTCTCTAATAAGCTTAAATCAGCCTTTAAACTCTAATTATGATAATTAAAATTAAAATAATTACAACTAAGCAATCTTTGTTGTCTGGTATGTCTTTTTTCATTCGACTTTCAACAGACTCTCGGCAAATTCCCGGCAACCTTCTAGCGAACTCCCGGTGAGCTCCAGACAATCTTTTGGCAAACTCCCGACAAACTTCTAGTGAACTCTCGATAAGCTCCCAACAACCTTTCAGTGAACTACCGGTAAACTTCTGACGAGCTCCCACCGTATCGTCCAAAACTTCGACATATCCCCGATTCTTCCGGCACGATGCTTGAACTTTGACTCCGGCCCAATGTTCTATTCTTCTTTAAATTTTTTTACCTTTTTAAGATCATAGTTAGTGCTGCATCACTTTTCTAAACACATGGATTAGAACATAAGTATATTAATTGATTTCATCATCAAAATATGAGATTCGATAGGTATGGCCTGGGTTTATAAGGGTTAGATTGGAGTAAGAAACAATTGTGAAGTTTATAAGGGTTGTAACTCTCTCTTTGAGCATTGTGTCTATTCCTCCTCCTCAAGTTTATAAGTGATTCTTAGTTGTAGGAGGTGTGAGGTCTCTTGTAAAAGAGTGAGTGTAGAGGTTCTCTCCTGTGTCTGTTAAAAGGAGAAGAGTTGTAACAAGGGTGGTTTGTATTTTTTCTCTTACTTTGATTTGTTATTGCAGACTAATTTACTTACTTGCAACCCTTACTCGCTATTTTTGCTAATCGCATTTTTGATATGGATTTATTAATCAAACTTTTAAAATTGATTAAATTTGCTATAGCACTAATTAAGTCTCGCAAATTGGCTTTTTGCAACTAGTTTATACCAAGATTCGAGCATCATTTTTGTAACTACTCTGAAATCGACTTTTAAATTGGTTCTAATGAAATACACAAAGAAACGCTTCTGATTTCGGTTTTGCTTCAAACGAAAAGTGTTTTAAACTGTATTTTTACTTTTGCACTAATTCAACCACCACCCCCTCCCTCCCCCCGCCCAACCCCACCTAGTGCATTTGTATCCTAACAATTGGTATCAGAGCTTGGTTCTCTCAATTGGATCAACACGCAAGAGATATCTTAATAGCTTTTTTAGGCAACCAAGAGGGTCACTCTATCACTCGCACTCCTGTGTTCAATGAAACGAACTACACATATTGGAAAATATGAATGTGGATTTTCTTTCTTTCTATGGATTTTGATCTATAGAACATTGTTGAAGTTGATTTTCAAAAATCCTCTAAATTGATGAATGAATGGAATGATTTTGAAAAGAAAATATTTTCCTTAAATGCTAAAGCTATGAATGCTTTATTTTGTGCTTTAAATAAAGATGAGTCTAATCGTGTTTCTACTTGTAACACTATACGTAATATTTGGCACATACTTAAGGTTACTCATAAAGGCATAAGTAGAGTTATAGACAAAGCATAAGATTGAAAATTTAACAAAAGGTGAGGAGATACATCATCTATAGTGGCTTCGACGAGGACGTCAAAGGAATAAGTGGGGGAGAATGTCATGGACAAATATATAAAGAGGGTGCTCAATGTAATATTCATGTATATTCGTGTCTTTCAGGTTTTGTTCATACTTTGTATAGCAAGTTGCGGGCTAGTAGTAGGCTTGGCAGCCCTAGTTTGGTTAACATTCGTGGTCAATTTCGGCTTGTAAATGAGAGTTGTGTTATGTGGACACTTTTGGGGATATCGATCTATAATGGATCATAATCCTTTGTGTACGATCATTCAAACCTTGTGAAGTCCATAATTATAATTTACATTGGCTATATAAAGTGTTTGCTAAAATGGTTACTTTTGAATCCCGTGTGAAATATTTTCTCTAACTCATTTTCTCTTTTGTAGGTCCTAAGGGACCCTAGAAGGTTTTGGGGAGGCTAATTTTTATGAACAGACATACAAGGGTATGCATGACTTAGGCAAAACCAACTAAGTTTGTGACACTATAACATTATAGGTTAGGTCATATCTATGAAGGAAGGATTTAAAAGTTGCTAAAATATAGATACTTAGATCCATTTGAATATGAGTCATATGTAACTTGTGAACCTTGCCTTCATGAAAAGTTAACCAACTCTCCTTTTAGTAGAATTGAAGAGAGAGCCACTACATTGTTAAAACTCATACATAGTGATGTATATGGTCCTATGTCGACTCAAGCTCCATGTGGTTACTCCTATTTTATTACATTCACTTATGATTTCTCTAGGTATTGACACGTGTACTTAATGAAGTACAAGTCCAAGGTCTTCGAGAAATTTAGGTAATATAAGAATAAAGTAGAGAACCAGTCTAAAAAGAGTAATAAGAATCTTCGATCAGATCAAGGAGGAGAGTACTTGAGTATAGAGTTCACCAATGTCCTCAAGGACCATGGGATTCTATCCTAGTGGACACTTCCTTATACACTTTAGCTTAATGGTATATCAGAAAGGAGGAATCACATACTGATAGATATGGTGTGGTTCATGATGAGTATCACTAACTTACCTATCTCATTCTAAGTACCATAAAGACCACAGCTTACTTTCTGAAAAGAGTTTTATCTAGGTCGATAGTGTCTATACCATATGAGATATGGAAAGGGAAGAAGCTCGATCTTAAGGTTGTTAAGATTTGGGGCTGCCTTGCCCACGTTCGAACACATACCCCGATAAGTTAGAATCAAGGTTGGAACAGTGTAAATTCGTGGGATACCCCAAGAAAATTTAGGGGTATGATTTCTATCATCCCAGGGACCACAAGGTTTTTGTTGCAAAGAGGGTTGTGTTCCTTAAGAAGGAACACATTCTTGGTAGAAATAGGAATGTGATAGAGTTGAGCAAGGTTGGAAAAACTAGCTCAAGCACCATTCTAGAGACCAAGTTTGTTCAAGTACCTAACACACAAGTTTCAACTTTGTGTAGGTCTGGTAGAGTATCTCACCCTCCTAAAAGATATATGAGGTATATCAGTAAAGAAGACACTTAGGATATAGATCCTCAGACCTACAAGGAGGCTATTATGAGTAAAGACTTTAGGAAGTAGCAAGAAGCCACGAATTCTAAGATGGATTCTATATACTCTAATAAGATTTGGAACCTTATTAATATACCTTAGGATATCGTACCCATCAGCTACAAGTGGAACTTCAAGAAGAAGATCAGATTTGATGGAAAGGTGAAGACCTATAAGTTAAGACTGATGACAAAGGGTATCATCAAAGGTAATAAGTTGACTATGACAAAACCTTCTCACCCGTAGCCATGCTGAAATTCATCAGAATTCTATTATCTATTGCAACACACTATGATTATAAGATATGACAGATGGATGTAGAAACTGCATTCTTCAATGACAACTTCAAAGATGAGGTATATATAATACAACTAGAGGGATTCGTATCCAAGGAGAGTCTAGATAAGGTATATAGGTTGCTCAGGTCCATCTATGGATTGAAGCAAGCTTCTAATAGTTGGAACATAAAATTTGATGAGGCAATAAGATCTTATGACTTTGTTAAGAAGGAATATGATTCTTATGTGTATATGAAGGTAAATAAGAGAATTACCACCTTCTTAGTGCTATATGTGGATGACATCCTAATGATTGGGAATAATGTAGGAATGATCTTCACAGTCAAGGTTTAGCTATCCAAAAATATCTTCATGAAGGACTTAGGGGAAGTATCCTATATTTTGGAGATTTGGATCTATAGAGATAGATCCAATAGGATACTTGGCTTGTCTCAATCCAATTACATAGCCATTATCAAAAGGTTTAGCATGAAAATTTCAAGAGAGGTCTCATACATATGAGAAATAAAATATTATTTTCTAAGAGTATATCTCCAAAGACTTATGAGAAAAGGACAAACATGGATAGAATACCCTATACCTCAACGATAGGGTCTATCATATATGTTATGCTATGTCCCAAGCCTAATATAGTGCATACTCTGAGCGTCACGAGTAGGTATCAGGCAAATCCAGGTTTAGAACACTAGAAGGCGGTAAAGTGCATCCTTAAGTACTTGAGAAGAACTAAGGATCTTTTACTAGTATACAGAGGAGGTAGCCTCTAGGTGGAGGGCTACATGGACTCAAATTTCTAGTCCGATATCAATGATAGAAAGTCAAACTCAAGGTATGTCTTCACTCTGAATAGAGGAGTAGTAAGTTGGAGGAGTTCCAAGTAAGATACTACTATTGACTCAACCACAAAGATGGAGTATATTGACATAGTGAAAGCAGCAAAGGAAGAGATATGGATAAAGAAGTTTATCACGGATTTGGAAGTTGTACCAAGCAGCGAGGAACCAATTTCTATATACTATGACATCAATGGGGTGATTGCTCAAGCAAAACAACCTAGGTCTCATCAGAAGTCCAAGCACATTCTGAGAAGGTTTCACCTGATTAGAGAGATCATAGCTCATAAAAATGTTACAATGGAAAGAGTTCCATACAAAGATAATATTACAGATCCACTGATAAAGCTGCTGGCTTAAACTATCTTTCAGCGTCATAGGGATCTAATAGGGATCAAACAAATAAGTAATTAGCTTTAGGTCAAGTGGGAGGTTACAAGTGCCCTACAAGCTAATCATATAAGTGATGGCATGTGTGACACATTGTATGGTCTTTTTATATTATAATTATTATCAGTATTTTCCTACATTGATGTCTTGGAATCTATGCAATGGGAATTAAATCGTTATGAGATCACGATAATAAGACCGATTCACCTTTAAACATAGACCCTAAATAATCCTAGTATTTAGGGTTACTCGAGAGGGATATCGAGATAATCAAACAGATCAATGTACTATATACCTATCTATATGATGGAGATGACTAGTATCATAGCTACTTATATGGGGACACTAAGGGTATAATACAGGTATTCATTAGAGAATGAATTCGCTTATTAATCTGCTTACGGAATGCTAGATGGTTAATGATACCTACATTAGACAATGATTTTGTAGTCTCAATTATGTGTCTAGTCCTTAGACTTGATATTAGAAAATCTCGGTGAGAGCATCGCATGTACAGTAGAAATTATAACAAAAATTGGTTTCCACGCAGATCAAATCATCATGCAAAAGATTGGGTCACGAGAAAGCTGTAAAAATCAAAAAACTGTATCATGTGAGAGATTGGTTTACCTAAGGAGATTATATATCCCTGTATTCTAGATCCATATGGAGAGGATGACGGAAGTCAAAAATCTTCCTCTATAGCAGTATCCACACGATGGATCACTATAGCGAAACTCCTCCAATCTGATCTAACAACTCTTACACGAAGGGAGAGATGAGAATATGAGAGGGTGGCCAAAGCTATAGCCTATCAACCATAAACCTCCCTCTTATTTATCGTGAGCCACTAGAAAACCCTAGGGTTTCTACCTTAGTGGGTATTGGATCTCCATCCAATTACCCAATAACCTTGCATTATTGGATCTCTATCCAATAATCTCCTTAAGCCTCTAATTGGGCCTCACACAAGGAGCCCATTAGTGTAGGGTCTCATCTAATGAGAATAGGGGCTAATTAGATCTCTATCCAATCCTCTATTCGCTAAAGCATCTACCATATATGTGTAACCGTCTAGGCCCGATATCGAGCTAGCCATGAGTTGCTCCCATCAAAACTCCTTCTGATATAGTGAATTATTATCCCATAATAATTCACGTGACCCATCGACTACGGATGTAGTAGGCCACTACGTCATAGTCCTAAAATAGTATAGAGGATCAAATCTATCAAACTTATCTGTCCATAGTTAACGTGTATCTATACTGTCATCTAACTAATATCCCATATACTGTATATTAGACATAGTACTGTCAGGTCACATATGGAATCCATCTGAGTCTCGCTTTAATCGGATTCTCTTAGAGAACTCTCCTCTCAATTCGAATGACCCTGGCCATGGATTTATTTGAACGAGCATACGGGATATTCCTCTCGTGATAATGAGAGTGGATGATCCATTATTGATACTCAATTGCCTTCGTAAGATTGGCTACCAATCCTGATAACTAGTTGTACCAGATCTAGAACTTTTCAAACCTATAAGTCTAGCATCAAAGAAAGGAGTACTCAAACAAGACATTCTTTATATCTCAAGTCTAAGGACCAGATACATAATTGGGACTATGGAATCGCTATTTGACATTAGGTATTATTAACCATATAACATTCCACAAGGGGATCAATCAGTGAACTTATTCTCTAATGAACACTTGTACTATATTCTTAGTGTCTCCACACAAGTGGCTATAAGATCAGCCGCCTCCATCATATGGACAGGTATATAGTACACTAGTCTATCCGGTTATCTCAATGTCCCTCTCGAGTAACCTATGACCGGAATTATTTAGGATCAGTGTTTAAAGGTGAATTGATCTTATTATCATGATCTCATCACAATCTGATTCTCATTGCACATAACTAAGGACATCACAATATATATATATATATATATATTCAATAGATAATGCAATATGAGAATATACTAATAATAATCATAAGTAAAAAGTTCGTGTAACATATCACACGTGCTATCACTCACATGATTGGCTTGTAGGGCACATATAACCAGCACTTAAGACACTAAGGATGGCTTGTTTGAGTACTTCTTTCTTTTACCTTATAGGTCTAGAAAGTTTCAAATCTAGTATAGTTAACCTTACGAAGGCAATTGAGTGTCAATAAAGGATAATCAATCCACTCTCTATATCATGAGAGGAAAATCCTGTGTGCTCTCGCTTAAGCAAATCCCTAGCGAGGGTCATTCGGATTGGGAGAGAAGTTCTCCGGGAGAATCCGATTAGAGGGAGACTCAAATAGATTTCGTATATGGCATGATAGTAACATGCCCAATATATGATTTTTGGGATATTAGATAAATGATCGACTATAGATACACGATTATTATGAATAAATATGGTCAATGGATTATATCTCTTATAATGTCTAGGGACTATGGCATAGTGGCCTAGTACATCCATAGTTGATAAGTTGAGTAAATTGTTATGGGATAATGATTCACTGAGTCAAAAGGAGTTATGATAGGTGAAACTCATAACCAGCTCAGTATTAGGCCTAAAGGGTCACACACATATGATGGATGATTGAAGTGAATAGAGGATTAAATTTGAGTTATCCAATAAGCCCTTATTCTCATTAGATAAGACTCAATATTAATGGACTCGAGGCCAATTACGATTATTGGATAGAGATCCAATGATCCAAGAAGTGAGGATAATTAGATAAAGATCCAATACCCACCAAGGCAGAATTCGTTAGGGATTTTTAGTGGCTCTCTATAAATAAGAGCAGGGGCGGCTAAAAATCTGATAGGCTACATCTTAAGCCACCCCTCCTATTCTTCTCCCTCCCATCTCTTCTTAGCTGACCACCCTCTCCTTGTTACTAGAGGAAAGCAAAGAACATCAAAGATCTTCTTCCACACTCACTATAAGAAGGTGCACAAGAGTTATGGGCTTTTGGTTGCGATTAGAGTAGCATCGCTTCATCGATCTATCATATAATACCGCTAGAGATGAGGACATCTGACCTCCTTAATTCTCTTTAATAAGATCTAAAAGTTTCAGGGATATATGATCTCACTAGGTAATAAATCTCACATGACTCAGAGTTTTTGATTTTTATGATTTTTCGCACACCAATCATTACACGACGATGTGATAAATAGTTTTTTTTTTTTACTACGCATATGATGCTCTCATGATTTCCTAATAGACAAAAACATAAGCAGCATCAAAATGAAAACTTCTACTTTTCAACATCTAGATGACTATTTGGAGTGGGAACGAAAAGTTGAGCTAATTTTTGAATGTCACAACTACTCTGAAGAAGAAAGGTAAAATTAGTCGCTGTTGAATTTTATGATCATTCTATTATTTGATATGATCAATTATATAAAGATGGATGTAGAAATGGTGAAAGGCTTATAAAGACTTGGTTAGAGATCAAATAAACCATTAGGAGGAGATTTTACTTATTACAGGTACCCTACAAGCCAATCACATGAATGATGGCATGTGTGATACACTGTATGATCTTTTTACTTATGAATATTATTAGTATATTCTTATATTATATTATCAACTAAATATATATATATATACATATATATATATATGTATATATATATATATTTATTTATCGTAACTGAAGACAGATAGGTCTAATGGATAGGATCCCCTATACCATCTAGGGGCTATGACGTAGTAGCTCAGTTCGTCCATAGTCGATGAGTCAAGTGAATTGTTATAGGATAACAATTCACTGAGTGAGGAGTTCTGAAAGAAGGACTTATGGTCAGCTCGGTATTAAGCCTAGAGGGTCACACACATATGGTGAAAGTTTCAGCGAGTAAATGATTGAATATAAGCTATCTAATTAGTTTCTGTTCTCATTAAATAAGACCCAACATTGATGGATTACTATATGAGACCTAATCTAGTACAATTCTTCTACAGGTAGGCACGTACAAAGTATCATACTCTATCCACTGTAACGGAATAGGGGAAGTCAGACTCGAGATTCACAATCAGCAAGTAAAGGCAAAGAACTCGCCTTAGTAGTCTTCGTATCAGCTCACATTTGTATTTGAACTAGAAAGAAGTTGTACAAATCTGTATTTGCTCCACTTTAAAGAAAGAGAAGAGGCCTATGGTGTGAAAGAGGCAAGAAGGTCTGATTGATACTACTGAGTTTAGAGGCTAATTGAGATTATTGGATAGAGATCGAATAATTCAATATTAGTGGGTAATTGGATGAAGATCCAATATCTAAGGTAAGATCCACTATAGTTTCTTGGTGGCTCTTTATAAATTAGAGGTAGGGGTGACACATTAGTGATAGGCTGCACTTTTGGCCGCCCTACTATTCCTCCTTCCCTCATCTTTTATGCAAGAGTTGCGAGATTTTGGTTGTGATTGGAGGAGCATTGTTGTAATGATCTATCATGTGGATATTGCTAGAGAGGAGAAAGTTTGACCTCCTTCGTCCTCTCCATTTAGATCTAGATTTTCAATTATATATAATCTCCCTAGGTAAGTAATCTCTCACGTATCGTAGTTTTCAATTTTACAAGTTTTTCACACATGATGATTTGATATATATGGGAAACCATTTTTGTTTTGTTTCTACCGCTACACATTTGATGCTCCCTTTGAGTTTCCCAATAGATTTGTCCCTAGCCATTACTATAGGGATTTACATCAATGGCTGTAAACTTTGACACAAGGTTCCATGAGTGTTGAGGAATATCACAAGAAGAAGGATACAATAATGATAAGGGCTAATGTGGAGGAAGATCATGAGGCCACCATGGCTCAATTCCTGAGTGGATTAAACAAGAACATCATTGATCTTGTGGAGTTGTAACATTATGTGGAGATTAAGGATATGGTAAATGTGGCCATGAAGATTAAGAGTCAACTCAAAAGAAAAGGCACAATATATGATTTGAAACCTTATTTGGGTTCTTCTTCTTCTTGGAAACTGAATTAGAGTACAAAGGATGATAAACCTATTGTTAAGCCTAAGATTAATAAAAATAAAGGCAAAAATAAATTAGGCAGCAAGGGTAAAGATGTGAATCAACCTAATCAAACTAGAGACAATAAGTGTTTTAAATACCTTGGGCATATACATGTGGCATGTGAATGTCATAATAAGAGAGTTATGATTATGAGGGATGAGATTGTAAAATCTGAAAGTGAAAAGGAGGATAATAATGACTGTCCATCATTAAAGGATGCTAGTGATATAGAGTATCCTAAAGGTGAAAATTAAGTTGTTCAACACACACTTAGTTTACAAAATTAAAATAAAGAACATGATATACAACGTGAGAATCTATTTCATACTCATTGTTTAATTGCTAACAAGTTGTGTAATGTGATTGTTGATAGTGAAAATTATACAAATGTGGCAAGTACATTGCTCGTAGAGAAATCGAAATTACCTACTATCAAAAATCCAAAACCTTACAAGTTACAATGGTTGAATGATAGTGGTATGGTAAAGGTAAATCGACAAGTGTCAGTTTCCTTTCAATTGGTAGATACAAGGATGAAGTTTAGTGTGATGTGGTGCTTATATATGGTGGTCATATATTATTGGGAAGACTATAATATGATCAAAGGGAGATAAGTTTTTAGGACTAAATATACATAAAGCAACAATATGAGGAGCTTAAATCTTTATTAATCAAAACCTTAGGGAGGGAGAAAGAAAGAGAGAAAAAAGAAAAAGACAAGTTGAGTGGTAAAAATGAAAGTGTTGGGAAACACAGAGAGAAAATAAGGAAGGCTTAAGTGAAAGAAAAATATGTATTTATGCCAAAATGAGTAATGTGAAGAAAGCCTTAACCATGAGGTAACCCTTACTTGTTCTTATGTACAAGAACATTTTGATTGCTTCTAACGAAATTAGCAAGAGTTTGTCTAGTGTTATTGTTGATCTTTTATATAAAAATGAGGATCCCTTTCTTGTAGAAGTTCCTAATAGTTTGCCCCCAATTAGAGGAATTGAGCATCAAATTAATTTCAACCTAGGTGCAAGCATACCAAATAGGCCAGTATATAGATGTAACCCCGAAAAGATTAAAGAAATCCAAAAACAAGTAAGTGAGCTTATGGAAAATGGGTATATGCGAGAGAGCATGTGTCCATGTGCAGTTTCTGTTTTCTTGGTGTCTAAAAAAGATGGATCTTAGAGAATATGTGTTGATTACAAAGTCATCAACAAAGTCATGGTGATGAAGGTGCTGATTCCAGGATGAATCCTTTCGAGAAAAGAGGGAATTATATAAACCATTAAATTAATCATAATTCTACCAAAGACACTTTAACTATTCATGGAGGACCAATAATAAGAGCCAAAGCTAAAAAAATGAAAGAAGTCTTAACTTATTTATTGAAAAAAATATTTAGAAGAATCAAGTTGGTCAAGACTGACAAAATTCTATGGATGTAAGAAGAGTCTAAAATAGTTAACACGATTTAAATAAATCTAAATCATGAAGAGAAAATCAAACCTTGAGAGAATAATGAATTTTAGCTTATTTTGATGAATAAAGGTCATTCAAGCATGTTGGGCCATATTAGGAATTATAGGCTTATTTTAATTTAGATTTTATTCTGTTAAAATGAAAGGTCAAGTGTCTTTTGATTAGCTATATGGAGTTCCAAGGCAGATTCACGAGTGGTCTACATTTATAAATTAAGAAAATATATATCGTTTAATACATGTAATGTGTTCATTCCCTTTATGCTTGGCCTTTGTTTAATATAAACCAGATTGACTTCGTTCGTAAGATAATAATTTCATAAATATAATCATCTTCCAATCTTAGTGAGTATTTTTTTTAGTTTGTGACGTTTTAAGGGAATTAAAGTGTTGTTTTAATTATTTAGTTTGTAACGATTAGAATAGTTTCTAATACTTTAATCATGAACGATCAGTCTTCTTTCAATTCGTTGGATGATGTCAATTTATATTGTATATATATTAAATTTTTTAGTAAATAGTTATATATATATATATATCAAATTTTTGATATTTCTTAAATCTCCCTTCAAACATTTATTTGGACCTGATGCCAACCCAAGTTAAGATCAATCAAATCACGAACGCAACCTAAGTCAAAGCACGTACTAAATCAACAACTACCGGAGGCCAACCCAAGTCAATATCAATCTAATCTCGAACGCAACCCAAGTCAAAGTAGGTAATGAATCTACAACTAAGTTGTCATCCGTTAGCTTTTCTCACTCATATGCTTGAGCATCACCAGATGATAGCAATTTTTGATTCACTCGAGCCGTCTTGCATGAACAAAATTGAGAACATTTATTTGGACCGGAGTCAACCCAAGTCAAGATAAATCTAATCTCGAACACAACCCAAGTCAAACCATGTATTGAATCAATACCAACAACAGTGTTTCAGAAGTTTAAACTTGAAAGAAAAGGCTTCAGTCATTTAATCAGTTTGTGCTGCTGCAGCAAATTGAAGGACTTCAACAAGGGTAAATTGCGGCCATCTGAAAAAGATTGGCTATCGCTATCGCCACATCCTTGCGAGGTTATCTTAATTCTTCTTCGATCCAACATCACTTTGATCATATGCTTAGCTTACATGTACAGCAATCCACATCAAGTTTACCATGTTGAGGATCGGAAGCTCAAATCTGGGGACGGGACTTCTTTTCTGGTTCTCGGAAAAAGAAAGTAACAAAGCTGACCACCATTCCTTTTTCTTTCCATCTTTTTCTTCTTGTAAATTGGTAACTACAGAACGCATGCATGACAAAAAAAGGTGAGAGAAAGAAAGAAAAAGAAAGTAAATATCCATGGCTTTTCCATCTCCAACACAAAGGAATCAGCACTGAGATGAGTCCATCAAGGAGAGGCCCCTCGCGGATAGAGACTTGATAGCAGTAGGTCTATATATAAATCGGAGCCACTATTCCTACCAAATTGTCCATCCAAATCCTTAGCTTTCAGAGAAAGATGGAGTTTAAGATGATGATCAGAGGTAAAGTTGACAAACATGCATTAAAGATGGAATTAATTAGGCAGCAACATTTGTGCAGGTCCGAACTTTTCCTCTGTGTTGATTATCTCGGAAGCCTCCCAGTTGGAAATACTCGGTAACCATCTGATGAGAGCAAGAAATTGACAACCATAAATCTTGTCTTCAGAAGTCTATGCGGTGTGCAGCGGCCTTCGTGGACGTCCATGTTGTTTGCTGCGGAAGTTGGTGGGGTTTGCTTCTCTGAGAGCTACTGGCTTCAAGCCATAACTAGTTAATCTTGAGGAGGATGAAAGAAGAACCAGCAGCAAACTGAAACTCCAAATTGAGGAAATGCAAGACCATGAAAAAGGACTGTTGAAGTACACAGCGAAAAGACTCCAACTACGAACATGTACAAGGATGAAGAGAGCTGATGAAGTTGCTGCATCATCAGCCCTGTATGAATGAGAAAAAAAAATATGACTATGGAGGATTTATTGCTCAACCTTTGTTTCTTATCACAACCTAAACTTATTCGAATCCCGCAGACACAGACTGGAAATCGTTGCCACTTGTGTCTGAAGGTGGTAATTGCGGCTGGAGCTGCCGCGTTTGGTGCCAGGTGCTGAAACCATGGAAGGTGAATTGGCTTTCCGACTTAATTTTGTCGCCAAACAGAGATTGGCTTTGCGTTGGCATCGCTGAGGACGCCGGGAATGCGCCGTGGAGGAACTCCGACCATCTGAGGTCCTCGGTCTCGCCTCCGATCTGGACTTCCACGTCTTTGTCGGGCGTCAGTTCCGACCAAGGGAAGATGCCGCTGTCATAAGAGCAGCTGCTTTGTAGCATGACTCCGCCGCTGTCATTTACTGTGCTGGTCCGACGACTATTGCTGCAATTGCCGGAGTACCAATTCGAGACACTGTCACCTCCCTCGCAGATCGGTGGGTCAACCGCCAAAGTGGACAGAATGTTGGGCATCGCATTGCAACTCAACTCAGGATTGGCATCGAGCTGCCGTGCTGTCTGGTTGGACCAGAGGAGCGGCTTCGAGCTGATGGGCGGAGCGGCCGAAGTGATCTGTCCTCTGGTGTAGTCAGGAGCAAAGCTCAACAACGGAAGCGAGAAATAGCTGGTTGGATTGGAGGAGCGGCAGGTCGATGGGCTCTCGTGGGTAGCGAGAATCTGATCCAAAAGGAATTCTTTGGTTGGCGTCGATGAACTCTTTGAGGCTGTGCTCTCGTCCACGGATTTGCCTACATGCATCGTGAGCTTAGCATTTGCTGGGATTTGGAGTCCGCTGGAGCCGGAGTTGTTCTTTTCGCTGTTGATGGGGGCTTTGTCGCCACTACCATCGACCTCCGCAAGCGGCTCGTGGGTGATGGGGTCGATGCCTCTCTGTCTCAGCTTCTTCTTGATGCAAGAATTCCAAAGGTTCTTGATCTCATTGTCGGTCCTTCCAGGCAAATGTACTGCAATCTTCGACCACCTGTTGGCGACCAGAAACAAAGGAGAAGCAGCATCAGAGAAGGCAAGGCCTAGCTGAACATGAAATCCAGAGGTGGAGAAAAGACAAAGGGGCTTGTACCTGTTCCCCAGAACCGCGTGGAGCTCAATGATCAGGTCCTCTTCCTGCGGCGAGAATGTGCCTCGCTTGAGGTCGGGCCTCAGGTAGTTTATCCACCTCAATCTGCAGCTCTTTCCGCATCTTTGGAGACCTGAAACTTGTTGAATGAGAAGTGACACGAGACATCATTTCACCTGTCTTCAATTGTTTGCATGGGTGGAGGTATACCTGCTTGCTTAGGGACAGCGCTCCAACACCCATGACCATGCTTGGAAATGTGCTTGATGAGCTTCTCGTCTTCATCAGGAGACCAGAGGCCTTTCCTCAGCTTCTGCTTGTAGCAGCAGGAGTGCCCTCCCATTTGCCGGAAGAACCAGAGAGGGATCTTCTCAGAGACCAACCTTGAGAAGATAAGGTTGTTTCCGTGAATTTGGGAGAATGTGGGGGAAAGGGATAGTGTGTGTGTTCAGAATTTGTAGTTGCAATCGCAGAGGAACTGGAATTAAGAAGAGGGCTGAGCATAAATGTGTGTGTGTGTGTGTGAATGGTCACAATCAAGTGGTTGGAATTGAGCTTATAAGTTCTTCACCGTTTCCTCTCTCTCTCTCTCTCTCTCTCTCTCTCTCTCTCTCTCTCTCCTCCCGCTTCTTTCTTTCTAAAGTGGGAAGAACCCAAGTACCTGAGCTGCACACCTCTCATCATCTTGGTGGCAATGGTGTCTGATGCTACCATGGTAAGACAGTCAATCTGATGTCAACTGGACAAACCTCGCAGACATTGATCCTTTGAACTTCGCAGTCAAGCCAGTATAAGCAACAAGGTCACGGAGGCAGTTTTAGAAAGAGCAGCTTTAATCTCTCTCTTTCTCGCTCCTTAGATTGTGTATGAAGCAACAACCCGTGCTGCTATTCCCGTTGTTCCTTACCAATTGCAGAAGCTAGAAAGACAACTACAGACAGGGAAAGGGGGGAGCTGGAAAGTGTACTGAAGGTAAGAACTAGCCATATTTGGTTTAAAGACAGTTGGGTCAAAATAGCAGTAAGCCTTTGTGCTGTTGGCACAAAAAAGAAGGTCCAGAAAATTAGATTGTCCACTTGAATTCCCTGTTCCCACATGATTTGGTGCGTCAGGAGGAGCAGGGAATTCAAGTCCATGATCACCATGGAAGGCTCCATCCCTGGGTAGGAGGAACAAAACTATGTCTACTCGTTGTATAACAAAGCGCATATATATCGATATCCTTGTTCTCTTTGAAACTTGCAGGTAAAAATGCCACTACTGCTACTCTTCCTTCATCGAGAATAAATGCCATGACCCATCTCTATCTTTGTCTTCTGCTTTTGAGGTTCTCACAGGAAAGTAACAGACGACATCTTTATAACTAGAAGCATGATCATTGATTTCATTCATTGAGTACATCTTCATTCAAACATTTTTCTTATGGAGACTTACAGCAAGAATCTACTAAAATCTTTCTTCAAGAACAAGAAACAAGGAAAGAAAAATGTGGCAAAATCATGAAGGGATATGGTGGACAACAAAAGAAAATAAAGTAATCAGAGATGTGGAGAGTGAGTTGGCATCTTTAATTAGTTTTGCATCAATGATTAGAACTGTTCATGATATGATTGAGGCCATGTGACTGAGTAAATTACCCATTAAACAAATGGGTGGGGGGAGTGGAAGCTGCTACTAACAATCATATGGTTATAATTAATGGTTGTGAATTCTGCCCATATAATTTTCTGTGATCAGATGACTTGTTTCAACGCAGCCAAAATGCACCAAAACAATTCTAAATTCTGGAAGTTCGAAATTGCATGCACCAATGAAAAACCGACACAAATCACTTGTAACTCATCCATAAGCATAGGAGGAAATGACATTGATTAGAAAGAACTGATGTGAGAGACTTAGGGTAAGAAATGACTCTTGTGTGATTCGAGATCAATCACATCCAAGCCAGCCAGGTCCAGGCCCATCAACAATCTGCACCGCGATTAAGTCGGGAGGTGGCAGCGGAACGTTGCGTTTGGTCCGATCACCGTGGGTGACCGAATCTGTGACCGTCAACCGAGCCTCACAGAAGGACGATGGATTGAACGGCCTTGATAGCGATGATCGTGGTCCTGTGTGCGCCATGTATAATGGCATAATTAACCCCTTGTGCAGATGTATCATGAGCATTGAGTACTTGCACGTGATGCGGTGCCGGGAGTGCTGTAGTACCACTCCACCACGTAGCTGTGGCACGTGCGATCTTCCACGTGAATTGTTGAATGACTATTCGAATGTAGTATCTCTTCCAGAGAAACCAATCATTAAGCGAAGATGTGGTGACTTTGTTACTTGATTTTGATTGATGATAAGAGAGCCGATACAAATTAATGAGTCTATCTTCTACCTTGTTATAATTGGGACCTCAGAAGCCATACGCGACAGAGAGGGGAGAGGAGATGCTGGAAGACGAAGATAAGCTTCCGAGATTCAAAAAGATTTTTCTAAAAAGTAAAGAAAATATTACTATCCTTAGATTTATTTTAAAGTGTCAGCAAAATCGAGGTTTCTTTTGGTGTAAACATTGGATTTAAATAAAAAATTATTATTTAAGATTTAAATAAAAAATGATTGTTTGAAACTATGGATAATGATAGAAGATATAGATAGAAGATAGAAGATACGATATCTAATCACCTGAAGATTATCTCCAATCATTTAAAGATATTCTACCTAAAATTGATAGAAGAAATATTCTCCTCTAAATCTATATAAATAGGGCTTGCATCCGTAAAATGGATCATACGATTCTTCATACTTTATATTCTATCATGGTATTAAAGCATCTATCTCTTTAAAGAGATATTATCTCTTCTTCCTTTACTATCCAAGGACAATAATTTCTCCACGACGCTAAGCTCGGTGGCTACGACATCACCATCGAGTGCAAGATCCTCGTCAACGCGTAGTGGCTCGCAATAACCAGCTGATTGGTAAAACCCCAAGGAGCTCCGCTCCCGAGCACTTCTTGGAGGAGGAAGCCAAGGTGGAGGCCAATGGTAATGACCTCCGTACCTGCATTTCAATGTCGGTCATCGTAGTTGCCCCGACATCATCCTTGCCTTCCTCCCTTCGTTGCCCATAGCTAACGCTTCCCTTCCAGTCGCGACCCTCAGTTCTCTCTTCCTTCTTCCTACTTCCTCTGTCGTATCTCTACCAGCAACAGCGATAGCGACAGTGAGCTCCTCGTCACTATAGCTATCACAATAAGGTAACTCTTCCTTCCACAAGCAGCAGTAGCCACATGATCACCTCTCAGTGATCGACGATGCTGCTAGCACATCCTCTTTGCTGCTTGCAGTCGATGGCCTCTCCTCCGTCGTTAGTAGCTTCTTTTCCTACTTTGGCCCACGTTGACCATTGCGCTTCGTTCCCCGTCGATGCCATAGTCGCTACTAGTTTCCTCTTGGCCCGTCAGAACTCGTAGAGGTCGAGCACTACCTCCTCCTTGCCATCAACCTTGAGAGCGAGGACCCTGACCTCTCTCTCTTCAGTTTGGGCCTTCTCGTCCTCATCTCCCACCGTCCCCTGCTTCCCAGTCGTGCCATCATTGCTCATCCAGCTTGGCTTCTCCCTTCTTCTCCAAGTGGCAACACTGACACTCTCTTCCATGACAGCTAGATCCTCCTCCTCCTTTACCACTAGGAGGGCAGGAGACTAAGGTACCATTGATCGGTCGTAGACCCTAAACAGATTTCGGCTCAATGAGTTCCCTACTAGTTTTCGTCATTCGATCTGTACATTGATCTACTACCATTGAGATCTGCCAAGATTTTGCTCCTACTTGTCCCTTCTACCTTCGGTAAATCTCCGTAGAGTTCCTCCTTCGAGCAACAGCCGACTTTATTACAAACAATAAAGACATTTCATGCTACATCATGAAACATAGACAACCGGCGTCACCATTTGCCTCTAGTGCTGCTTCCATCCCAGATCTAATTCTATTGATCACAGGTGCCCTGCAAGCCAATCATGTAAGTGATGGCACGTGTGACATGCTGTGTAATCTTTTTTTACTTAAAATTATTATTGACATATTCTTATATTATATTATCTATAGTATATATATTGTAATGTCCTTGGTTCTGTGCAATGAGAATCAGATCTTGATGAGATCACAATAATGAGATCGATTCACCTTAAACATAGATCCTAAATAATACTGGTCATAGGTTACTCAAGAGGGACATCAAGATAACTGGACAGATCGGTGTACTATATACTCGTACATATGATGGAGGTGGTTGGTCTCATAGTCACTTATGTGGAGATACTAAGGATATAGTACATGTGCTCATTGGAGAATGAGTTCACTGATAGATCTACTTATTATAATACTGTATAGTTGATGATACTTATTGTCAGATAGTAATTTTATAGTCCCAATTATATATCTGGACCTTTGACTTGAGACACAAAGGATGTCTTATATGAGTACTCCTTTCTTTAATGTCAGACTTACAAGTTTGGAAAGGTTCAGATCTGGTACAATTGGTTATTAGGATTAGTAGCCAACCTTACGAAGGTAATTGAGTGTTAATAGAGGATCATCCACTCTCAGTATCACTTGAGGAATATCCCATATGTACTTGCTCAAACAAATCCCTAGCCAGGGTCATTTGGATTGAGAGAGAAAGAGTTCTCCGGTAGAATCCGATTAGAGCAAGACAAATTGGATTTCGTATATGACCTGATAGTACTATGTCCAATATATGATCTCTGACATATTAGTTGGATGAGAGATTATAGATACACAATAGCTGTGGATAGATAAGTCCGATGGATTTGACCCCTCTGTACCGTTTGGGGACTATGACGTAGTGGCTTAGTATGTCCATAGTCGATGAGTTAAGTGAATTATTATGGAGATAATAATTCACTATATCATAAGGAGTTTTGATGGGAGCGACTCATGGCCAGCTTGTTATCAGGCCTAGAGGGTCACACACATATGGTGGATGCTTCAACAAATAGAGGATTGGATGGAGATCCAATTAGCCCCTATTCTCATTAGATGAGACTCTATGCTGATAAGCTCCTTTCTTAAGGCCCAATTATAGGGCTAATAAGATTATTGGATAGAGATCAAATAATATAAGATTAGTGGGTAATTGGATGAAGATCTAATACCCACCAAGATAGGAGCCTTAGGGTTTTTAGTGGCTCTCTATAAATAGGAGGGGAGATTCATGGTTGATAGGCTACAGCTTTAGCCTCCCCTTCCTATTCTCCTCCCTCCCTTTGTGTAAGAGTTTCGAGATTATATTAGAGGAGTTTTGCTTTAGAGATCCATCATATGGATACCGCTAGAGAGGAGGACGCTTGACCTCTTTCATCCACTCCATCCAGATCTAGAATATAGGGATATACGATCTCCCTAGGTAACCAATCTCTCACACATGATGTAATTTTTTGGTTTTATATTTTTCTTGCGACCCTAATCTTTTGCATGACGATTTGATCTACGTGGGAAACTAGTTTTTGTTTTGATTTTCGCTGAGATTTCCCAACAGTGGTATCAAAGGTAAGGTTTTAGTGCGCAAGATTGGTTTTAAATTGCGTGTGATGAGATTGAACCGTGTAGAATCATTCTACACGTTCTTGCTGCGTTTTTGTAGCAAACGCAATGAGGAAAGGGGGCAGGTGGCCATAGCTAGGCCCTCTGCAAGGGCGACCAGCCATGGCCAGGCCCTCTACAGAGCAACCGCCCATAGCCAGCCTACAAGGGGCGGCGCTCGCCAACGGCCAGGCCATAGGGGCAGCGCCCGCCTGTGGCTTGCCCACAAGGGGCGATGCTTGCCGGTGGCCAAGCTGCAGGGACAATGCCAACGGCCATCCCGTAGAGAAGCGATGCCCACAAAGGCCCCACTTACGGGTATGGTGCCCGACCATTTGTGAGGTGCCGCCTAAGGGCAGCAACGCCTGCTGCAGGGGTAGCCGCCCGTGTATAGGGCGGCCACCAATGGCACCAGCCCTGTCGCCCACATAGGGTCAGCGGTGGTGATGGTGACGCAAAGGGGGCAAGAGGGATTAGGGTAATCCTTTTGAGAAAAGGATGATCCCACCTCTCTAAATTCAAGAAATTTTGAGGACTGTCATCGTGTACATAATTCTCAAAATACCATCAATAATTCTAAAAATTCTGAGGAATGTTCTCTCATCCAAAATTAGAAAAATGCCCTTGATAATTTTAAAAATTTCAAGCATGTCCTAATTTTTTAAAAAATAATTAATTAAATAGTTTAAGTAATAATTTTATACATATCTAGCAATCCTACATATGATGTGATATACATGTGATGTTTGATATGGATGGATGATTATGAGCCATGTGTTGTGATGTGTGTAATTATGATTATTATCATTATTATTGGGGCCTGTGAGCCTCTGTTTTTCTTATTTATTGTCGGGCTTGCATACCTATAATTATTTATAATTATATAGAGAGCCATAGTGGGAATGGAGGTGATAGCGGGACCCACGATGTCGTGGCAGGAGATCACGTCACATGATGATGTGACGATCTGATAGAACTAATAATGACGACATCAACAATCACAGGGCATGGAGATGTGTCGATGCACAAATAGATCCTATTGTGAGTGATTAGAACTATTGGCTCATGATCATCTAGTATGGTTTACATATGTGATGTGTTATACAACTACTAGATATATATATATATATATATATATATATATATATATATATATATATATATATATATATTTACATGCGATGTAGATATATATTAAATATATATATGTGTGACAGGACATATTAGGAGATCGATACAAAATAAACCCCTCATATGATAATATTAAGTCGGTAAGCGTGAGGCAATAAGAATGAGCCACGTGGCCTTTGATAAAACCCTTGGAGCTATATAGATTTTAATCTTTGAGGGGATCAACCCTTGGAATGCTATAAGGGTTCCTCCCTCCTAGACTCGGCACAAGGATGAAATAAAATTGATAATTACTTGATAAAAGAGAGGGGGTGGCTACATCATTATATAAGGTTGCAAACCCTAGCCCATGGGGTACTTACCTAACTAAAATTACTCTTTTACCTCTTCTATAGCCTACTTACCTTAGAGAGAATAGGTGGTGACTAGGTTGGCTTTGTAGCCGACCTAAGCAAGGGGAAACCATAACCGACTAGCCTAGTAAAGAGGGCAGCGACCACTAAGCCCTAAGGCCCCAAAGTAAACCCTAACCACACTTTTTTATAAGATAGAAGTGACTAGGTGGGGTTTTATTATAATCTCATAGGATTCTTATTGATTACTTCTAAGTGATTAGGACTCAACCTTGCTGGAGTACTATCAAACCTGCCCTCTTAAAATTAGCCTTGTCCTCAAGGCTGAGGTTCTATGAAATCAAGAAAATGGGTCTTCAACTCCTTATATAATTCTCATGCTATTATCAACTGAACTTTGGCCTCCTCATCAATTAGGATGTTAGTTGGAAAGATTTGGGTTGAGTTATCTTCTTTGAATTTCCATTTGAGGTGGGATACATGATGGACCAACTATGATCTTGATATGGTGTGCGGATCTGATCTCCAGGTTAGGGCCCCAATGTGGTCCCCAATTTGACAAGGCCCAAAGAAATAGGGAGACCACTTCCTTAAGGCTCGAGTTTCCTGCTGATCGAGCTGGAGGTGTAAGAAAACTCGATCTTCAATTTTTTGTTCATTCTGAAGTTTTGCGGGAGGCCATTTCTTCTTTGCATGTATTGGCGTGAGCATGGATTGTAATTCTTTTGGGCTTACTCCTCTTTCGTGCCATAGACCTATATCCAGCCAAATTTTAAATTTAGTAGCAATGAGTATCCCCTTTAAAAATCTTATATGAAGTGTGGGAGAAGCCTCAGTGTGAATTAGGAGTCGACCATCTTGCATAAGGGTGACGCCAATCCCAACTCTGGATGTGTCTGCTCCAAGTACGAACACATTGCCATGTTTAGATAATGCTAACATCGATATAGATAGCATCATGGCTATGGGGGTCATATGGATGCCTTTCTCCTGTTCCTTCTTACGATCGTGGGTCGTGGATCTGAGGTCATCATCAGGGAAGACTTTTAGCATCATGGTCTGCTCCTCAGTGAAGTCATGGAAATAGCCCAAGATAAGAGAGCACTACATTAGAACCCATAGTTGGTTCAACTGAATATGACATTTCAGGAAGAGCTTATCCTTACAGATAAAGAGGTAAAGTTTTTGGAGATAAAGTGACATTGCAAGGGAAGGTTGTGGTCGAATGATTCGTATCTCTCGCATCTCCTGGATAATCTTTTTAGCTTCGGTCCTCTGAAAATATGGACAATAATATGGTCGAATATGTGCTGGTGGTTTCCTTTATAAGACCAACATATGGGGTTTATATAATCTGGTAGGAAGGGGTCGACTCGGTTCAGCGGACGTGCTTGAGATTTTAGCGAGCTTCTCGAAGCACTATGTCAAGATCATCTTTTCTTCACTCTCCCCTTTCCCACATAAGGTCACATATTTTCTTTTATCATTTAGAAGGTCGTTGGAGCTCCTGGTGTCGGTGAGATGGTGACGAGCTGATGCTTGATGAAGCCATCAATGTCCAATATCTGTGGTGGAGCATGAAAGGTGTGGGTGGTTGATTATGGTTTTTTCCTTCATATCATTCTCCTCAGACTCAAGAGCCATATCTTTGTGTTTGGGTTCTTTAGTGGGCTCAACCAATAGAGGTCTCTCTTTTTTATAATAGTGGTCTTGGCTCCATAGTTTATTACAATGCCAACATAGGTCCTTTGCCTATCTATCATGAAACTCTTCTCTTGTTAACTTTTTCGACTGAGGTGACCAACTGGTGGTAAATGTGGCCGAGAGTCTCTGTGCTGCTAGTCGTGCAATGGCTTTGGTCCTCTGAGCATCTTGGTTCAGCTTGTCTTCGTATAGTTGTGCAAAGGAGATGACTGCCTTAAGTGTGTACGGTTTTCGCGCTTTAACTTCTTCTTGAATCTCCGACTTCAAGCCCTCAATGAAAGTCCTCAATATCTATTTTTCAAACTAATCATAAGTTTCATTAGTTACCCTTTCAAACTTCATTTGGTACTCTTGGATGGTAGAGGTTTGACGGATCTTCGTTAGTTCTTCATTAAGGTTCTTATAATTGATTGGTGTTGAAGGTTTATATGATTTTGGTTGGGATGTGACTTTCATACTCTGAGCATCTTGATTGAGGTGCCCTTCTTGAAGTTATACGAAGGAGATCGATGTTGTCAAGGTGTAGGGTTGCCATGTCTTATCCTCGCTTCTTATCTCTGATAGGTTCTTTTTGCAATCAGAATTTGCTCCATGTTGTGATCTTCTTGGGCTTGGTGATCGGCCCAATATAAACTCCTCGAAGAAAGTGCATAATTTAGCATCCATACATGCCTCAAAAGCCTCCAATTTGTCTTTGAATAATCCTAGCGATGTCATGACGTAAGGATCTCCAACCTGTCAAAACCGACTGAAAAGTGTAGCTGCAATTTTCAGGTTGAAGGCAGTGAATGGCAGCAATGTTGAGACTGCAAGGGTGAAGTCTCCAAGCGGAGGATGGCAGCCAAGGGTAGCAGTGATAGTGGAGGAAGAAGAGGGCAGCAGCAACATCTGTTGCGACTGCGCTGCGACTTTTTGGCTGCACGTGGCGTCAGTTGCAACAACGGTGCAACTGCAATAGGAGGAAGATGGGGCAGCGATGTACACGACTATTATGGAGGAGGGTAGCAGTGGTATGGAGTGAGAGATGGCTGCTGTTGTGTTAAATTTGTTGCTGACTGCGATCAAGATAGTTGGCAGCGAATGATTGTTACGGGTTGCGATGTAAATAAATTACAGCGAAAGATCATTGCTGGTAACTTTTCACCGCAAGGATCACTGCTGGCTATGATCAAGGAGGATGGTAGCAAGAGGTCACTGTTGGTAGCATTGGGCAGTGAAAGATGCATACTGTGGTTGAAGGGATAAGGGAGATTAGGTGGCTGAAAGATTGGTGGATCGAAGGCTTCGGTTTTTGGGTGCAGTTTATGACTATTTTGGGTACGATTTGGGGTTACAGTTTTATGGAGTTTAGGCTACAAACTGGTGTAGTTTTAGGACTATGATAGTAGTAGATGAAGGTTAGGAAAATAAATTTTAGATCTGGGATAGATGGCAGCAAAGGTAGGTGTATTGGTAAGGAAAGTCGACTGAAAAGGTAAGTGGATCGATAAGGATGTAGGCTGCGGTTAGGGCTAATTTGGGTGGCTGTTTGGTTTCAGTTTAGGGTAGGGTTTTAAAGGGTTTTTGGCAAGGATGGTAGGGTTTGGTGATGAGGAAAAGAGAGTCTAAAATCCCATAAAAAATAGCACTTAAATCCAATAGAATTCGATGAAAAAAGTGTAGTGATGTTCAATCCTACCGAATAGTTTTTACGTTAGAGAAATAATGACTTCTCGACATAATTTTCAAAGGAAAATTTAAGAAAATTATATAGAAACCCTTGGTTTAGATGTTAGAAATACTAGTAAAAAGTTTAGTGAAATTTTAGTAGCATAAGAGTAGGGAAATAGGGCAAAAGATGAAAGATAGATCCTTCGTCGTAAGCTCTTGAGGATCATTTTACTGATCTTAAGTCTCTCCATGGTGTGACTTCCTCGGGCTTGATGGTCTGCCTATGTTGAATTCGGTGAATAAGGATCGCATCTTCTCTTCCATGCGACTTTCAAAGTCTTCAAAATTGGTATTGATGGGCTCCTCTGATGCCATGGTTTATACCTCTAGATCTATAATATTAAGATCTTTCTTTTGTTGTTGGGTGAGTGGCATAAAAGTTTTGGGAAAGGGGGTGGCTGGTTGGAAGGTGAATTGGTTTGGATAGGAATAGGCTGATTTGGGTGGTTAATTTAGGGGGCTATTTGGATTTAGTTTAGGATAATATTTGGAAGGGTTTTTCATGAGGATGGTAGGGTTTGGAGATGAGGGAAACAGAGTCTAAAATCTTACAAAAAATAGTACTCAAATATGATAGAATTTGGTGAAAAGAGGTGCTGCGATGTGTTATCCTACTGAACCAATTTTTACATCGGAGAAATAATAACTTCTCAACATAAATTGCAGAGGAAAGTTTAAGGAAATTATTCAAAAACTCTTAGTTTAGATGTTGTCAATACTAGTAGAGACTTTAATGAAACTTTGGCAGTATAACAGTAGGGAAATAGGTCAAAAGATGCAAGGCAGATTCCTTCATCGTAAAATTCCAAAACTATGTGATGGTGAAAGATCATACAAAAAAACCGATTCCAAAAGGAGTTTTTTTGTGAAATCAAATCCAAATGAAAGCCAACTTGACCTTGAGAATTATGTAACATTTTCGGTAAAAAAGGATGAACAAAAGTTTGGTTTCAAGTAGCAAAATTCAACTAAAAATTTCTGTAGTGTTTCACATTCACAACAATGATAACATTTACGATAGTAAAATTTGTAGTAAGGAAACTTTAGAAAACTTATCCCACATATAATATAAAGGATCTTGCAGTATTGAAGAGGTGTGGGTTATAAAAAATATAAAAATTTCATATCAAACGCAGGGGGCAACGATAGACTGATTTAATCTGCTACTAGGGTGGAAGGTGGAGGTGCGTGTCATAGCAATTGTGAGAATTGCTTGGGAAGGTGGAGGCAGCTGAGATGGATATAGGGTAGTAGGAATGTGGCTCTAATATCAGATGATAAGACGTCAGAATGAGCCTTATAGATTTTGATCACTAAGGGGAATCAACCCTTGGAATGCTATAAGGGTTCCTCCCTCCTAGACTCAGCACAAAGGCTGAATTGAAGATGATAATTACTTGATTAAAAGAGGGGGTGGCTACATCTTAAATAGGGATCAAAACCCTAGCCTAAGGGGGCACTTGCCTAAGTGGAATTCTCTTTTTGCCTCTCCTATATCCATCCTGCCTTGATAGGAACAAGGGACAGCTTGGTTGGCTCTATAGCCGACCTAAGTGGGGGGAAACCTTGTCGACTTGCCCAGTAAGGGGGGCGGCGACTACTATACCCTAAGGGCTAATCCAAATGATAAGGGCTAAACCTTTATAAGATAGAAAAGGCTTTATTGCAATCTAGCAGAGTTTTTATGGACTTCTACTAAAATGATTAGGACTCAAACCTGCTGGAGTCCTATTAATTTAAGAGTGTATTCTCTTAAATTTAAGTGGCATTGATTTAGGGGGAGTTAGGATTAACTCCTACGATCAATTGATTGTCATCATAAAAAAGGGGGAGATTATTGAATCTTAGATTTTGATGATAAAATCAATCGATGAGTTATTGATCTAATAGGATTGTTAGAATTGATTGATGTATTATTAATTATGATAAAATAATTATTATAATCAGGATTGGCTAAGGTCAAATCCATGCATTGGGTCGATGCGATTGGGAACTCGCTAGGAGTGCATCGGGAGCTCGCCGAGGGTATCAGGAGTTTGTTAGGATAGTGCAAGGGAGTTCATCGGAAGAAGGCCAAGACTCGTCGAAAGATTATCGAGGGTAGCCGAAAAGCTTGTCGGGAGTTTGGATGGTCTTGTAATGGATGTTTGGCAATTATGATTATATTTAATTAAGTCATAATTAGCATCGTGTAGGTCTAACTATGACAGAAGCAATGGAGTTACAACCAGATGATGGGCCAAGATCAAGCTTGAGCATCGGGCCAGGGTTCAGATGATGTAGTGGGATCTCATTGAAGTTCGCTAGGAGATTCGCTGAAGTGATCGGGAAGCTCGTTGGGAACACGCTGGGAGATCGTCGGAAGAAGACTGGAAGACTCGCAAGAATGTCGGTGGCTGCCAGATTGACAAGAGTTATGTCTTGATTATCTTGATTGGTCATTAAGTGTCATAATCATTAAGTTATAGTTAGGGTTTCGAGCGACTAACAGTGATTGAAATGCCCAGGCTTTCGGGCGGTTGGTAGTGGCTGACCTGCCCAAGCTGGGTAGTTGAACCGTCTGTACCCAGGAATCTGGATACTTTCGATGGTTGACCTGCCTAGGGTCGACAGGTAAACCGCTTGTACACTGGTGTTCGGACGGTTGAGCCACCTAAGTTGATGGGTAAACCGCTCATACCCGATTTTTTTTTGGGTATGTTGGATTTTGGCTCTGGTTTTAAAGCCAATTTAAGGCCATAAATACCCCAAGTTTTCTTATATTCAAGACAATAATTTTGGAGATTATATTCTAAGTAAATATTGTATGAGAATTATAAGAAAAAGAAAAGGGATAAGAGAGTGATGAAAGAGTGTAATTTTGTCTCCCTTATAAGCTTGTGTAAGGTTTTGTTCTTCACCCAAAGAAGATCGGTAGTGGACACCAGTGTGCCTCAAGAACGAGGACTCAGGAGTGGATGTAGGCTATTGATGCCAAACCACTATAAAAATTGTGAGTGTTTCTTTGCTTTCATTACTTACATTTTTCTTGTATTGAAGCTCTTGATTTATCTCAACTCTTATAAAGCAAAGTTTTTCACGATAAGTTTATTCCTTCAAATGTTGTGTATCTTTCCAGTTTGATTATTAACTTAGCAACTTTTTTTTGTTTATCAATCATTTCACTAAGAACGAAAAGCTTCGATATCCCTATCTTAGTTTAATTGGAAAGATTTCATTTAGAAAAAACAATTTACACTTGCACTAATTCACCGCCCACCCCCCCACCCCCCTCTCTCTCTCTTAGTGCTAATTGATCCTAACATTTTTCGGATTAAAGTAGAGAAAAAGCCCCCTTGATCTGCCCTTGGGTGCCCCTTTTATACCTGTACATTGTTGACTAGTCATGTCTCGACCTCATCATACTTCTGGCATTCTTTGCCTGCTTGTTTAATGTTGTAGGCACTGTCGGTGGTTGTTCGTGTTGCCGGTTGCGTGTTGCTTCTGCTCTACTGTCATGTGGTCTCCTCAGATTCTTATGAGATTTGATGGCGACTGCATGGCATTCAATGCTACCGAATCTTAGGTTTATCCGCTTGTTTGTGACATGTTGCTCATGTGTGTCAGAGGATAGGTTTGGGATCTTAGTCAGCCGGCTCCGTCCTTCCACGTCAGTTTGTCTTGGGCCACGTCATCCAGATTGGGAAGGGGACCACTATTATCCCTATCACTATTATCCCTATCACATGCATACCACCATTCTGCATTTACTTAGAGACTTGTAGCTAATTATCTTCTTCTTTACCAGATAGGGATAATAGTGGTCTCTTTCCCAAACTAAATGTGTGGCCCAAGGAGAACTGACGTGGAAGGATGAGGCCGGCTGACTAACCTCCTTGACCTTACCCTCTGACATTCATAAGCAACATGCCATAAACGACCAGATAAACCCAAGATTTGGCAGCATCGAATGTCGTGCAATCACCATCAGGCCTCATAAGAGCCTGAGGAAATCACACGATGGTAGAGCAGAAGCAACACACAACCGGCAGCACGAACAGCCACCAACACTACCTACAATATTAAATATGCTGGCAAAGAATGTCAAAAGTATGATAAGGTCAAGACATGACTAGTTGATGATGTACATGTATAAAAGGGGCACCCCAGTGTCACGGGCTTAGCTGATTTTGCCCAAGCCGTGCGGCACCCATGCATGTCCGTCCGCAAAGGTCAGCCCTCCCCGAGATCTCCTAAAATCCCACAGAATTACAAAAAGAGAAAACGGGCCAGAGGAAGCAACTCCCACGGGATCCACAAGCAACTGCTCAAGAAAAACACTTTATAAAGCCAAAATACAAATTACACCCAAGGACATTACAAACTCAGAGAGGTTGCACACAAAGGATAATGGTCCACTACAGACCGAAGTCCCCACAAGTGCTTATAAGACACACTTGTATTTACAAGCCAAACTTGGCCATAAAGCAAATCAAACTAGAAGCTAAGCCTCATAACCCGCTTCTTGTTGTACAAGATATGTACCTAAACCGAAGGACACGGACTAACACAAGCATTTCAACGAACACCTCGTTTACATTGTTGTCCGTGACATTCTCCCCCACTTATTCCTTTGACGTCCTCGTCGAAGCCACTGTAGACGCTGTATCTCCTCGCATTCTGCTGAATCTTTAATCTTCTGCTTTAGCTGCAACATGCCCCTTTGGCTCCTAGTCGCTCTCCGCCGCTGTTATTGAGTAGTCTAACACTAATCCGCCATGCTGCTTCAACTCACCCATGACTGAATCTGGTGTGGGGTTGGCTGAGTTGTGCTGATCCTTGTTGGTTCTCGTGGATCCCTCTGATGAAGGAAAAGACCTACCTTATTATGTGCCAGTATCGCAGTATACTCATATTGCTTGAACTGGGTAGATGCTTGTTGGAGCTTTAACGAGCATTGCCTCACAGACTTTCAAGTTTTTTAAGGTCCTTTCTCCATAATGTTTGCCCATTGAACCTTCTTCCGCTGTTAGTTGTCACTTCCAAGTATGTTCGCATCACTCCCTCTTAGTCAATTGGGAAATGAAGTGAAAAAAACTACTCTCAATACGATCACCGTGAGGATTTGACAACCATTGTCTTCCATAAGCTTTCTTTGAAGGGTCACTGAACTTGTGCAGAGCTCCCCTGCTTGGATAAGTAAGAGAACTGGGATACTTGACTTCACCCATTCTCTTCGTAGTTGAGAAGGTAAGGTTACTTGGCTTCGCTCACCTCCTCGAGTTAAGAGAATTGGGGTACTCGGTTTCGCCCATTCTCTTGAGTTGAGAAGGCAAAGGTTACTCAATTTCGCCTGGCAAAGGTTACTTGATTTCGCCTGCCTCCTCGAGTTTATACTTCATGTATTAAGCTGGGTACTAACATTCGCCTGCTCTTTGCTCACACTTCCGAAGCACTTGAAGTGGTTGCACTCCTTGCGTTGGGTTAGCTACTGTGATTCACCTTCCCACTGCCATTGAACTTCTGGAATGCAAGAAGTTTTGCCCGAAAAGTGCAAAAAGTTTACTTGGCTTCGCTCACCTCCTCGAGTTAAGAGAACTGGGGTACTCGATTTCGCCCATTCTCTCAAGTTGAGAAGGCAAAGGTTACTCAATTTCGCCTGGCAATGGTTACTCGATTTCGCCTGCCTCCTCGAGTTTGTACTTCATGCATTGAGCTGGTTACTAACATTCGCCTGCTCTTTGCTCACACTTCTGAAGCACTTGAAGTGGTTGCACTCCTTGCGTTGGGTTAGCTACTATGATTCACCTTCCCAGTGCCATTGAACTTCTGGAATGCAAGAAGTTTTGCCCGAAAAGAGCCAAAGTTTACCCCAACTTGGAGTCCCCCAACTTGGAGTAAGTCTTTGATAGGTCTGGTCGCCTTTGGGATTGTACCGTCTTCTCCATCACCTTTGCCGCCTACTCCTCTTGAGTAGAAAGGTATAGTACCATGTACTGCCTACTTCGTTCCCTGGTCGAGCACTCCTGCATCAACCCGAAGTCCCTTAATTTCGGCTATCTGGATGAGAAGCCCATCGACATCGGTCTTATGAAGTTTCTTGGCCTCTGCTCTTCTGCCTCGTCTTGGTACTTGGAGTTTACCTCTGTATTCTCCACCTCCTCGGCCCCATTTACGACCAATGTTGTCCCTTCATGAGGGCAAGGGATCGATGACTTCACGAAAGTCCTGCATCTGCGGTACCATGGCGCTGCCAAGCCCATAGCACTACTATACGTTACCTTGCATCTTCATCCCTTCCTTCGCGATCGGTAGATCTGCCTCTATGGCACTGTGGAGCTCCTCCAAGTCCACCTCCTCTCTAACCAACGCTTTTCTTTTGGGTAGCTGAGCCCCGTTGGACTCGTCGTCGCTTCCTCGTCCCTTTCGACCACCTGCTTCGACACCACTATGTCCTCCTAGCAGTTCTCCTTGGTCGATGGAGAGACAGACTTAGAGAGGTTGCACACAAAGGATAATGGTCCACTACAGACCGAAGTCCCCACAAGTGCTTATAAGACACACTTGTATTTACAAGCCAAACTTGGCCATAAAACAAATCAAACTAGGGTCTAAGCCTCATCATGAGCCCTTCTTGTTGTACAAGATATGTACCTAAACCGAAGGACACGGACTAACACAAGCATTTCATCAAACACCTTGTTTACATTGTTGTCCGTGACACCAGGGGCAACTCAAAGGGGCTCTCTCTCCCTCTCTCTCTCTCCCCCTACTTTAATCAAAAGAAAAGAAGCTCCGACGTCTAAGGGTGAGACGTCAGACTTCACCCTTCAAAACAATGCTAACTTAATCATTGGAGGGACCTTCCCAAAGACCCACCACCCTGCCGAAGGTCTTGTCTTGCTGGAACAACTCGACAAGATTAGAAGAAAGACATGCACCGAAGTGACAACTCGAGCCGAGCATCCACACGCGTTGTCCTCGAACTACATTGTGTTGGGCCCCTCTTGCACTCGTGGCCCGAACCCCATTGTACTGACTCCTTGGACCTAGTAGAGAACCCACAACATTTGGCATTGGAAGGAGGGCCCGATGTCACAAGAGCTCTCAACGCATGTCAACCTTGGGGAGGATGTCCCTCCCGCGACACAACCAACCTCGGGAGGAACCTCTCGACCCTCACTTGCACTCCCTTCATTCGGAGATGGGAACATACCTTCCCACACCCAGGGGCGATACTAGAGCTTACTTAATGACCCTAGGCTAACTCCACTCCCGCTGAACCCAAGGACCCTGGTGGTGACTCCCGAGGCTTTTCAGGGGCTTACCAACCAGGTGCTTACCAACCAGGTCCAGGCCATAGCGGGAATGCTTCAAGTAATTATCCCCTATATCCCAAAACTCACATAATAGCCAAGCCCACAGCCTCAGGCAACCTCCTTGCCCCAGACAAGAGCAATGCTACTATAGAATGAGCAGCCTCCGACAACCCGTTACGTCGAAAATCTACCCCATTTTTCCTCGGAGTTGGATCAGGCCCCCTCGGGCAGCGTAGCCAAGTGACCGGAGCCTGCACCTAGTACGTCAGCCTATAGCTTTCCGGACCCTGACACACTCTCCTCAGATTCCATTGATTCTCTAAGGAAGCAACTAAATCTGGTGAACCAGAGGATCGATGATGTCCGTAGGACCCTAAGGACGAAGGACGAGCATGGTGAATGTCCCCTCCATGGCTCTCCCTTCGTTCAAGAAATTCAAAATGCACCTATCCCATCACACTTCCACCTCCCGATGCTGGAGGCGTATGATGCAACTCTGATCCATTAGAGCATGTGGTCATGTTCTATACACAGATGACTCTGTATGACACGTCAAATGCCATAATGTGTCGGGCTTTCCTGATGACTCTCCAAGGAATCGTCCGAGGATTATACAGTCAGTTGCCACCCTCCTCCATTCACTCTTTTGATCAACTCATAAGGGAGTTTAAGGCTAACTTTCTCTCTAGTGCATGACCAAAGCCAACCGCCGCATCCCTCCTCAAGATGAGCAGAAGGAGGAGGAACACCTCGGTCAGTACCTCGCCCATTTCATAGACGAAGTTAGGGCCATTCTCGATGCGCACCTATCGTTGGTCATCTAGGCTTTCATGATCAGGATTAGGCCTTCTCGCCTCTTCTAGTCGCTTATGGAGTGACCCCCCACAACTATATTGAAAATGTTGCAGAGGGGGCAACCAATATGTCATTGCCAAGACTCTGGTGGTGGAGAAACATGAAGATCAGAAGCGCCCCCATGTTGAGCCTTCTCGAGGCCCACCCCGTGGGCTCCCAAAGAGGAGGATGGAGAGAGGCGAGCATCCCGCTCAACTCCACTCAGATAGAGATCTTTCTCTAAATCTTTGAGAGGGGACTCCTCAAAACTCCCAACCCGATGAGGTCTCGAGCCAAGGACCAGGACCACAGACATTATTGTCGCTTCTACTGTGACTACGGGCACGATACCAAGGAGTGCTATGATTTGAAGAATCAGGTCGAGGACCTCATACATCACGGCCAACTCAACCGGTACATTATGAAGTCGTGCAAGCTATCTCTCCATCCAAAAGGTCCTGTGGAGAGGCAGATAGACATCATAGTGGATGGCCCGGCCGCAGGTGGTGTTAGCTCCTCAACAAGGAAAGCCTATGCCCTTACGAAGGTTCAAAAGAGGCTCCGACCCTGGAGCGATCCTGGGTTCACCTTCGAATCCGAGAGTGAATACCTAGATCATGACGATGCCCTGATGGTCATGGCCCGTATTGCAAACACCTGCGTTAGGCGCATCATGATAGATATAAGGAGCTCCACTGACATATTATACCTTGATACTTTTTACAAGCTCGAAATGACTAACCGGGACCTTGTCCCTATAACTTCAACTTTATAGGGTTTACTAGTGACACGATAACTCCAGTAGGCATTGTAACTCTTCTTGTAACTTTTGACGATGAACCAAGAACCAAGACCCTCATAGTTCCTTTCATGGTGGTAGACCTTCCCTCAGCTTACAACGTGATCATCGGATGGCCAATCCTCAACAAACTAAGGGCGGTCATCTCCACATTCCATCATAGAATGAAGTTCTCGACTAGCGTTGGGCCGGGAGAGATCAAGAGCGATGCACAAGAGTCAAGGCGATGCTACATAGCAGTAACAACCATGCTGGTTACAGGTGCCTTGCAAGCCAATCATGTAAATGATGGCACATGTGACACATTGTGTAATCTTTTTGCTTATAATTAATATTAGTATATTCTCATATTATATTATTTGTAGCATATATACTGTGATGTCCTTGGTTCTGTTCAATGGGAATTGGATCATGATGAGATCACAATAATGAGATCGATTCACCTTTAAACACAGATCCTAAATAATCCCGATCAGTGGTTACTCGAGAGGGATATTGAGATAACCAGATAGACCGATGTACTATATACACATCCATATGATAGAGGCAACTGGTCTCATAGCCACTTGTATGGAGACACTAAGGATATAGTACAGGTGCTCATTAGAGAATAAGTTCACTGATTGATCCGTTTATGAAATGTTGTATGGTTGATTATACCTAATGTCAGATAGTGATCTCATAGTTCAATTGTGTATCTGGTCCTTTGACTTCAGACACCAATGATGCCTTGTATGAGTACTCCTTTCTTTGATGTCAGACTTATAGGTTTGGAAAGTTTGAAATCTGGTACAACTGGTTATCGGGATTGGTAGCCAACCTTACGAAGGTAATTGAGTGTCAATAGAGGATCATCCACTCTTAGTATCACGAGAGGAGTATCCTATATGTGTTTGCTCAGATAAATCCCTAGCCAGGGTCATTCAAATTGAGAGAGAAAGAGTTCTCCAGGAGAATCCAATTAGAGCGAGACTATGACGGATTTCATATGTAACCTAACAGTACCATATCCAATATAAGGTCTCTGGAATATTAGTTAGATGAGGGATTATAGATACACGGTAACCATGGATATACAAGTCTGATGGATTCGATCCCCATATACCATATAGGGACTATGGAGTAGTGACCTAGTACGTCCATAGTCGATGAGTCGAGTGAATTATTATAGGGATAATAATTCACTATATCAGAAGGAGTTCTGATGAGAGTGACTCATGGCCCGCTCAATATCGATCCTAGAGGGTCACTCATATATGTTGAATGCTTTAGCGAATAGAGGATTGGATGAAGATCTAATTAGCCCCTAGATGAGACCCTATACTTATGGGCTGCTTGCTTAAGGCCCAATCAGAGGCCTAAGGAGATTATTGGATAAAGACCCAATAATGCAAGGTTAGTGAGTTATTAGATGGAGATCCAATACCTACTAAGGCAGGAGCCCTAGGGTTTTTGGTGGCTCTCTATAAATAGGAGGGGAGACTCATGGTTGATAGGCTGCAGCTTTGGCCTCCCCTCTTATTCTCCTCCCACCCCTCTGCGCAAGAGTTGCGAGTTCAGATTAGAGGAGTTTCACTATAGAGATCCATCATGTGGATACCACAAGAGAGGAGGATGCTTGACCTCCTTCATCCTCTTTATCCGGATCTAGAATACAAGGATATATGATCTCCCTAGGTAACCAATCTCTCACACATGATGTGATTTTTTTATTTTATATTTTTTTCTCACGACCCTAATCTTTTGCACGATGATTTGATCTACGTGGAAAATTAGTTTTTTGTTTTAATTTCTATTGTGCATGTGATGCACTCACTGAGGTTTCTCAACAATGGTATCAGAGCTACGGTTTTTATGCGAAAGATTGATTTTAAACTTCATGTGATGGGATTGCATTGTGTAGAATTATTCTACTCGTTCTTGCTGTGTTTTTGCAGCAAAGGCAACGAGGAAAGAGGAGGGGGCCACGACCAAGCCACCTACAAGGGCGGCCGACCACAGCCAGGCCCCTTGTAGTGGCGGTCGGCCACAGCCAGGCTCCGTGTAGTGGCGGCCGACTACGGGCCCCTGTGGGGACGGTAGCTGCGTGGCACCAACATGGGCGACGACCTGCAACGTGGCGCCCATCGGTAGCAATGGCTGCCTGCAACCAGGTGGTCGCGCGAGGTGGTGCCGCTAACCCGTAGGGGCTACCGCCCTAAGGCAATAGCGCTGGCCGGTGAGGCGTGCAACGCATGCACAATCTTGTCGAGAAGGGCGAAGGAAGGCCAGGGCATCTTTTTAAGAAAAAGACGGTATGCCCCTAAGAATTTGAGAAATTTTAACTCTATCCCATTTCACAGAATTTTTAAAATACCCTTAATAATTCTATAAATTCTGAGGACCGTCCTCTCTTCTAAAATTTCAAAAATGCCCTTAAAAATTTTAGAAATTATGAGGACTGTCCTCTCATCCATAATTATAAAAATACCCTTGACAATTCTAAAAATTCCAAGCATATCCTGATTTCAAAAAAATAATTAATTAAATAATTTAATTAATTATTATATATATCTAGTAATCCTACATATGATATAATGTACAAGTGATGTATGATGTGGATGGATGATCATGAATCATGTGTTGTGATGTGTGCAATTATGATTATTATTATTATTATTATTAGAGCCTACGAGCCTCTATTTTTCTCGTTTATTATCAGGCCTGCATGCCTATAATTATTTGTAATTACATAGAGAGGCATAGTAGGAGCGTGGAGGTGACAGCGGGACCCACGATACCGTGGTGAGAGATTACGACATATGGTGATGCGACGATCCAACGGAATCGATGATGACGAGATCAATAATCACAGGGCATGGAGATGCGCCAATGCACACATAGATCCTATTATGAGTGATTAAGTCCATTGGCTCGGGCTTAATCATATTAGGTGATGGCTCATAATCATCCGGTGTGGCTTGCATATATGATGTGTTATACACCTACTAAATATATGTATATATATATTTACATACGATTTAGATATATATTAAATATGTATGTGTGTGACACGATATATTAAGATCCGATATAAAAAAATATCTCCTACGATAATATTAAGTCGGTAAGCGTGAGACAATAAGATTGACCCACGTAGCCTTCCATCGTTATAGGAAGAAATTGAATCACGACATAGGTTGAGTTAGTCGAGTCTCTTGAGGCTTACCTATCTACGTGATCGAGTTCTTGCCTATAACATAGAGATGTCACCGGTGACTTGAGGACATGGTATGCTTGGTCGAGTCCCTCGAGGGCATATCATCAAATCATACTCATCTTGTAATGATGGTGATGACTTAACTTAATATCATAATTGGTTGAGTCCCTCCAGACCATGATGATTCAGAGGCCGAACGTGATGGGAATCACAATAAGTTGTGATTAGCAAGAGTTGCCTACGTTTTGGGCTTAGTGTAATTGGTCGAGTCCCTCAAGGTTGCACTAAGATGCTAATTAGATCTCGATCCCCACTAGAAGTCTACCGGAGACTTTCGTTATCATGTGTCGAGGGTATCACATGATTTGCTAGAAAAATAGTGGGAGTATATTAAGATAGAAGTCCATATCTTAATTAGTATTTTTTGTAAAATCTGTATATTATTTAATTTACGCTATATCTTGTTTGTCGCTTGCAAACCCCCTACATGACATACTTGATGCCAACCATCTCATTGGTCTAAAGGCTCTGCAATTTGAGAATTATTCTCACGGAGGATAAAATCATATATGTCTTTAACATAACTGTGCCCACACCGTAGGAAAGGACAAGCGAGGATGAGATCACTCACTTTGTGAAGTATATAGATAGTCCTAGAGGATAACCTATGTATGGATCTTATAATTCAATCCCTATCATATTCCTTTTCACAGTTCATTATTAACTTTAATATGAACAAGCTTGAGGTGACTCTATCTAAGCTCCTAAATATATTGAGGAAAGTTGAGAGCACCATCAAGAAAGAGAAGCTAGTTCTCTATATTAGTGAGACCAATAAGAAAAGGAAGGCTAGTAAGACCCTTAAGAAGGGCAAGGGAAAAGGAAGACCAGGTAAGACAACAATTGCCAAGAAAGACCCAACAAAGGACAAAAGGATAGTGCTTCCACTACAGCCAAGACTGACACTGGAAGAGGAACTGTAAGGACTACCTTACAGATAAGACGAAACAGAAGCTTGGAGAAGCTTCAAGTATATTCATGATCAGTCTCTACTTATTAGATTTTCATGATAACACATGGGTAATGGATACCGAGAGTGCTTATCATATCTGCAATTTGTTGCAAGTTCTGGCAAGACCTGAGAAATTGGGCAAATGTGAGATGGACCTCAAGATAGGCAATGGAGTAAGAGTTGTTGCAATTACTAATAGGGAGGTCATCATACATCTGCCTAGTGGAGCTATAATTGTATTAGATGCATGTTATTTTGTCCCTTCCATTATCAAAAATATTTTTTTCATCTCTTGTTTGATAATTAATGGATATAAATTAGTTTTTTAGAATAATAATTGTTCAATAATTATAGATAATGAGATCATCACTAGAGGGACCCTTATAAATGGCTATATGTTAGACACTTCTCCATACATCATGAATATAAATATGTATAAGAGGAAAAGAGATGATATGAATAATGCATACCTATGGCATTGTAGGCTAGGTCATATACATGAGGGAAGGATTCAAAATTTGTTGAAAGATGGATAGTTATATCCATTTGATATGAGTCATATGCAACTTATGAACCTTGCCTTCGTGGGAAGATGATCAACTCTCCTTTTAGTGGAACTGGAGAGAGAGCTATTGAGTTATTGGAACTCATATATAGTCATATGCATTATGTCGACTCAGGCTATAGGTGGTTACTCATACTTCATTACATTCATTGATGATTTCTCTAGGTATGGACACATGTACTTGATGAAGTATAAGTTCGAGACTTTTGAGAAATTTAGGGGATATAAGAGTAAGGTGGAGAACCAAATTGGAAAGAGTATGAAGACTCTTTGATCAGATCGACAAGGAGAGTACTAGAGTATGGAGTTCACCCATTTCCTCAATGACAATGGGATGCTATCCTAGTGGACACCTCCTTATACACCTCAGCTTAATGGTGTATCAGAAAGGAGGAATGACACACTGTTAGACATAGTACGGTCCATGATGAGTTTCAATGACCTACCCGTCTCATTCTAGGGGTATGCCCTAAATATCGCAGCTTACTTTCTGAGCAGAGTTCCATCAAAGTCGAAAAGGAAAGAAGCCCGATCTTAATATTGTTAAGATTTGGGGCTATCCTGCCCACATTAAAAGACACAACCCCAATAAGTTAGAATCAAGGATAGAATGGTGCACATTCATGAGATATCCAAAGAAAACTTGTGGGTATTATTTCTACCACCCCGAGAACCGAAAGGTCTTTGTTGCCAAGACAATCGTATTCCTTGAGAAGGAACACATTCTTGGTGGAAACTGTGGGAGGAAGATAGAATTCAATGAGGTTCGAGAACCTAGCTCAAGCACCATTCCAAAGCTTGAGTCTGTTCAGGTACCTAACACACAAGTTCTAACTTTGAGTAGGTTTAGTAGAGTATCTCACCCTCCTAAAAGATATATGGGATATATCAGTGGAGATGACTCTCAGGATATTGATCCTCAGACCTACGAGGAGGCTATTATGAGTATAGACTCCGAGAAGTGACAAAAAGTCATAAGTTCTAAGATGGATTCTATGTACTCTAACAAGGTTTGGAACCTTGTGGATGCACTTGAGGGTATTGTACCCATCGGTTGTAAATGGATATTCAAGAAGAAGATTGGAGTGGATAGAAAGGTAGCTATAAAGCAAGGCTGGTAGCGAAAGGATATCGTCCAAGATAAGGAGTTGACTATGGCGAAACCTTTTCACCTATAGCCATGCTTAAGTCCATTAGAATTATTCTAGCCATTGTGGCACACTATGACTATGAGTCATATCTGCCAAATGGATGTCAAAACAGCATTCTTAAATGGCAACCTCAAGGAGGAAGTATATATGATATAATTAGAGGGATTCGTATCCGAAAAAAGTCCAGATAAAGTGTGCAAGTTGCTTAGATCCATTTATGGATTAAAGCAAGCTTCCTGAAGTTAGAACATAAGATTTGATGAAGTGATCAAATCTTATGACTTCATTAAGAATGAAGATAAACCTTGCGTGTAAAGGAAGGTAAATGGGAGCGTTATCACATTCTTGGTGCTATATGTGGATGACATCTTAATCATTAGGAATGATGTAGGAATGCTCTCCACAGTAAAGGCTTGGCTATCCAAAATCTTCTCCATAAAAGAATTAGGGGAAGCATCCTATATTTTGGGGATCCGGATCTATAGAGATAGATCCAAGAGGATGTTTAGCTTATCCCAGTCTAGGTACATAGACTTCATTGTCAAAAGGTTTAGCATAGAGAATTCCAAGAGAGGTCTCATACTGATGAGATATGAAATATCACTTTCTAGGAGTATGCCCCCAAAGACTCATGAAGAAAGGGTAGGCATGGATAAGATACCTTATGCCTCAGTGATAGAGTCTATCATATATGCGATGCTCTGTACCAGGCCTGATATAGCACATACTCTTGAGTGTCACGAGCAGGTATCAGGCAAACCCAGGTTTATAATACTAGAAAGCAGTAAAGTGTCTCCTTAAGTACTTGAGAAGGACTAAGAATCTTTTACTGGTATATGGAGGAGGTAGCCTCTAGGTTGAGGGCTACACAGAATCGAGTTTTCAATCTAACATTGATTATAGCAAGTCAAATTCAGGATATGTTTTTACCCTAAATAGAGGAGAAGTAAGCTGGAAGAGTTCTAAGCAAGATACTACTATTGGCTCGATCACAGAGGCAGAATATATTACTGTAGCAGAAGTAGCAAAGGAAGGGGTGCGGATGAAGAAGTTCATCAAGGATTTGGGAGTCATACTAAGCAGCGTGGAGCTGACTCCCATACATTGTGACAACGATAGGGTGATAACTCTAACAAGGGAACCCAGGTCTCATCAGAATTATTTTGATGAGATTTCATCTGATTAGAGCGATCATGACCAATTCTGATATGGTTCTATTTGATTAGAGCGATCATGACCCGAAAAGATATAACAACATAAAGAGTTCCATCCGAAGATAACATTGCAGATCCACTAATGAAGCCGCTAGCTCATATTGTATTTGGGCGTCATAGGGGTCTGATGGGGATCAGACACATAAGTAATTGGCTTTTGGTCAAGTGGGGATTACTGGTTACAGGTGCCCTACAAGCTAATCATGTGAGTGATGGCACGTGTGACACACTATGTAATCTTTTTTGCTTATGATTAATATTAGTATATTCTCACATTATATTATTTATAGCATATATACCGTGGTGTCCTTAGTTCTGTGTAATAGGAATCGGATCGTGATGAGATCACAATAATAAGATCGATTCACTTATAAACACATGTCTTAAATAATCTCGGTCATAAGTTACTCGAGAGGGACATCGAGATAACCGGACATACTGGTGTACTATATACCCATCCATATAATGGAGGCAACTGGTCTCATAACCACTTATGTGGAGACACTAAGGATATAGTACAGGTGCTTATTGGAGAATGAGTTCACTGATTAATCCGCTTATAAAATGTTGTATGTTTGATGATACCTAAGGTCAAATAATGATTCCATAGTCCCAGTTGTATGCCAGACTTACAGGTTTGGAAAGTTTCAGATCTAGGACAACTAGTTACTGGGATTGGTAGCCAACCTTATGAAGGTAATTGAGTGTCAATAGAGGATCATCCACTCTCAGTATTATGAGAGGAATATCCCATATATGCTTGCTCAAACAAATCCCTGGCTAGGGTTATTCAGATTGAGAGAGAAAGATTAGAGTGAGACTATGACGGATTCCGTGTATAACCTGATAGTACCATGTCCAATATACGGTCTCTGGAATATTAGTTGAATGAGGGATTATAGATACATGGTAACCATGGACACACAGGTTCGATGAATTCAATCCTCCTGTACCATATGGGTACTATGGCGTAGTGGCCTAGTACGCCCATAGTCGATTAATTGAGTGAATTATTATGGGGATAATAATTCACTATATCAGAAGGAGTTCTGATAGGAGTGACTCAAGGCCAGGTTGGCATCAGGCCTAGAGGGTCACACACATATGGTAGATGCTTCAATAAATAAAAGATTAGATGGAGACCAATTAGCCCCTATTCTCATTAGATGAGACCCTATGCTGATGGGTTTCTTACTTAAGGCCCAATTAGAGGCCTAAAGAGGTTACTGGATAGAGACCCAATAATGCAAGGTTAGTGGGTTATTTGATAGAAATCCAATACCCACTAAGGCAGGAGCCCTAGGGTTTTTAGTGGCTCTCTATAAATAAGAGGGGAGACTCATGGTTGATAGGCTGCAGCTTTGGCCTCCACTCCTATTCTCCTTCCCCCCTCCGCGTAAGTGTTGCGAGTTCAGATTGGAGGAGTTTTGCTGCAGAGATCCATCATGTGGATACCGCTAGAGAGGAGGATGCCTGACCTCCTTCACCTCTCTATCTGGATCTAGAATAGGGATATACGATCTCCTTAGGTAACCAATCTCTCACACATGATGCGATTTTTTGGTTTTGCATTTTTTCTCACGACCCCAATCTTTTGCATGATAATTTGATCTTCGTAGAAAACCAAATTTTTTGTTTTGATTTTCGCTGTGCATGTGATGCACCCACTGAGGTTTCCTAACAGACCATCTATAAGAAAGGCAAGAAAGCCCCGAGAGCCTCACAGACCCGACACTCAACCTGAGCCCTCTGAACCAGTATTGGAAGTACCACTAGACAAGGGTCAGCTCTACCCGAAGATCAACACATCCAGTTCATAGACTTCCTTGGATGCCATTCTAATATCTTTGCTTGGTCGACGAGCGATACGTCGGGCATACATCCACAGATTGCACAGCACCAACTGAACATCACCCTTGAGGCTCGCTCGGTATAGTAGAAGGTAAGAAAGTTCACCCTCAACCAGCAAAAGGTCATTGAAGAAGAAGTAGATCAGCTACTGGAGGCCGGATTCACAATGGAGATTAGGTACCTAACTTGGTTATCTAATATAGTTCTCATGAAAAAGGCTAATGGAAAGTAGCGCATGTGTGTTGATTAAATTGACCTTAATCGAGCTTACCTAAAGGACTATTATCCACTGCCGAGGATTGATCAACTGATAGACTCCACCTCTGGGTATGAACTCCTCCTTCATGGACGTGTTCTCAAGATACAACCAAATCCGAATGGCCCCTCAGGATCAGGAGAAGACGGTCCTCATCACACATCGAGGAACCTACTATTATAGGGTAATGTCGTTCAGACTAAAGAACGTAGAGAATTGTCAACCAACTATTCAAGGACTAGTTGGGCAGAAATATGGAAGCCTATGTTGATGACATGATCATCAAAAGCAAGCAAATATAGACACACCGTATGGACCTCGCCGAGACATTCCAAACCCTAAGAAAGTTTGGAATGAAGCTCAACCCCACCAAATGTGTCTTTGGCATGGCATTAGAAAAATTCCTCGGCTTCATCATTCACCAGCAAGGGATAGACGTGAACCTAGAGAAGATCAAGGCCATCATTGACAAAAACCACCACAAACCGTTAAGGATGTGCAGCGCCTCGTCGGGAGGTTAGCAACAATAGGGCGGTTCATATCTCAGGCTATCGATCAAAGTTACCCCCTTTTGTGGGTGTTAAAGCAAAATAAAGACTTCAGCTAGGGCCCTGAGTGTGAGCAAGCATTCTAAGAGCTTAAGGCCCATCTCGCGACCTTACCTCGAATGTCTTCGATCAACCCAGGTGACCAGCTCGAGCTATACCTCTCTACCTTAGATCGAGCCGTCAGCTCGATCCTGATAAAGCTTGATAGGAATAGCCAACGACCTATCTACTACTCCAGCCACATTTTACAAGGCGCGAAGGAGAGGTACCCTCCGATAGAGAAACTCACTTTCGCCCTAGTCTTCATGACTAGGAAGCTAAGGCTATACTTCTAGACCCACACCATCAAGGTAGTCACTGATCAACCGCTACGTCAAATTTTTTCTAAATTTGATATTGTAGGTCAAATGCTCAAGTGGTCAATAGAGCTTAGCAAATTCGACCTGGAGTACGCCCCAAGGAGGGCAATCAAAGCCCAAGCTATTATTGATTTATCCTTAGAGCTGACCGCCCTAGAGCCCCCACAGAGAAAACCTGCATGGACCCTCCACGTCGATGGGTCAGTGAATTCCTCTAGGGGAGGAGCTGGGATAGTCCTGAGAGACCCTTACGGGCAAACCTGGGAACATGTCGTGTGCTTAAAATTTTCAACTATCAACAATGAAGCAGAATACGAGGCGTTGCTACTCGGACTATGACTAGACATCGAGCTACAAATTGAACACCTAGAGGTGTTCACTGACTCCCAATTAGTCCCCCGCCAAATCGATGGGAGCTTCGAGGCTCAAGAACCGAACATGGCCCGCTATCTCGTTGAGGCCCGTCGGCTGATATATATGACCAAGTATTTCAAAATCCTCTAAATCCTACACCTCGAGAATGTTAGCGCTCATGCCTTGGCCTAGTCGGCCTCTGCCGACGTGGCCGGTGAGTTGCCGACCATTCCCGACCTCTGCTAGCCAACGGTTGCCACTATTGAAATGACAACCATGACCGCTCATCCCTACTAGGGGGAGGAAATGCTACACTACAAGAAAGATACAACTCTCCCGATGAGCAAAGCTGCCGCCCATCGAATCAAAAGAACTGAAGCATAGTTTGACAGCATCAAAGGGTGCCTTTACAGAAGAGCTTTCAACCAGCCTCTATTGCGGTGCTTATCGAAATCTAAGATTGATGTTATGCTTACCGAGGTCCATAAGGGGATATGTGGTGAACATATCGGAGGGTATACCTTGGCCTTCAAAATCCTTTGCTTCAAAATCCTTCGCCTCGGGTATTATTGGTCAACCATGTAAGCAGATGCAAAATCCTACATCTAGAAGTGTGTGGAGTGCCAGAAACATGCCTGCATTCCTTGCTAACTAGCCTTGCCACTCTCCTCAACTCACTGTGCTTGGCCTTTTGTGCAATGAGGAATGGACCTCCTCGGCCTGTTCTAACAAGCTTTGGGGCAACGCAAGTTCCTAATTGTCAGGGTGGACTATTTCACCAAGTGGGTTGAGGTTGAGCCATTGGCCTCAACCACTGAGAAGCAGATGGAGAATTTCATCTGGAGAAATATCATAACGAGGTTCGGCATCCCAGAGATCATAATCACAAACAATGGGACGCCATTCAATAATCCTATGTTCAAGGCTTTCTATCAAAACTATCAGATCCAACTGAAGTTCAGTTCGGTGCCTCAACCCTCGGCCAACGGATTGGTAGTGGTAACCAACATAAGAATACTTGAAGGACTCAGAAAACGAGTAGCAGGGGCTATAACTGTTAGGATCAATTAGCATTAAGAGGGGGGGTGAATTAGTACAAGCTAAGATTTTTCTTTCTAAAGCAAAAGCTTTTGAAATAAGATAGAATAGGAAATCCGAAGTTTTTCTTTTTTAATAAAATGAGTGATTAAAAGTAAGAAACCGATATATAATCACATTTGAAGAAAATAACTTATCATCTTGCTTTCAAGGAGTTTAGTTAAGTTGGAAGCATCAATTCAATGCAAGTATGAAACACTTATAATTTTATAATGGTTCGGCGCCAATGGCCTACGTCCACTTCTGAGTCCTCCTTCTTGAGGTATACCGGCATCCACTACTAATCTTCTTTAGGTAAAGATCAAACCCTTACACTTGAGCTTACAAGGGAGATTAGATTTATAACTCTAAGCTCTCTCCCTTACCCCTTTTATTTTACTTACAATTCTCACACAATATTTTCTCAGAATATAATCCCCCAAAATTGTTGCTCTGAATGTAAGAAAACCTAGGATATTTATAGGCCCCAAATTGGCTTCAAAACCAGAGCCAAAATCTGACCATATTCGAAAAATTGGGCTACGGGTAATTTACTCATCGACTTGGGCAGTTTACCTGCCATCAGTAGTTGGTCGCTACCCAGATTTTGTGGTATAAGCGGTTCAGCCACCACTTAGGCGATTTACCCATTGAAAGCTACTGCCCGGCGCCGAGATTCTATAGTATGGGTGGTCCAACCATTGCTCACCAACGGTTTACCCATCGAAAATTTTGTAAAATTGGTTTTCTCCACTTTTCAAATTCCGGCTTGACTTTTATGTTAACTAGCTCTTTGGTCAACTGATTGAGCTCAACCAAACCCAGTAGTGGATCCAGTTGCCTCATTGAGTTGATTTGGATTCCTTCCAAATCCAACTCAATTAGGACTCTACCCTAACTATGACTCAATGATTACAACACTTAATGATCAATTAAGCCTAATTAAGACCTAACTCCCGTATACTCCGGCAACCTCCAGTAATCTTACAGCAAATCCTCTGGTCTTTTTTCCGGCGATCTCCCTTCACGTTCCCAATAAACTTCCTAATTCCTTCAATGAATCTCTTAGAGAACTTTCGGCGAGATCCCACCGCATCGTTCGAATTCGGCCTGATGCCTAGGTTGTATCTTGCTATATCATCTGGTTGTAGCTTCATTGATCCTGCCATAGTTAGACCTGCACGATACTAATTATGACTTAATTAAATACAATCATAACTACCAAAATATTCATTACAAGACCATCCCGACTCCCGACAAGCTTTTCGGCTACCCCCGACAATCTTCCAGTGAGTCTCGATATTCTTTTGGCGAACTCCCTTGCGCCATCCTAGCAAATTCCTGATACTCTCAGCGAGTTCCCAAATGCATCGACTCGATGCATGGACTTAACATTGGCCAACCCTGATTGTAATAATCCTTCTATCGTAATTAATCCTGTATCAATCAACTCTAATAATCCTGTTAGATCAATAATCTAACAATTGATTTCATTATCGAAATTCGAGATTCAACAATCTCTCTCTTTTTGATGATGACAATCAATAATTGATGATAGGAGTTAATCCTAACTCCCCCTAAAAATATACCACTTAAATTTAAGAGAGACACTCACTCTTAAATTCAAGCAATCAATCATTCAATGTAAATTTCAACACAAATTTGTATCAAGTCATCAAATCATAAATTGTAAAATATCTAAGTTATATCATCAAGTGTTATCAATAAATATTTTTCAATGTCATGTGCCATCAATATATATTTCTCCCCCTTTGTCATTAAGAAAAAGGTGAAATATAGAGCTAATAATTTCAAAACATATGATGACATTACTTCCCCTTAGTATATGCATTAATATAGAAGACTTAAATTCAAGAGAGTCACATTCTCTTGAATTCAAGTAAATTAAAGCAATAAGAATTTCAAGCATATAACCTTTCAAGTATAACAAAGATTTTCTTTTAAAACTTTTTAACTTATCAAGAATTTTCAAGGATTGTCATGAAGTTGAAAATATTTGAGAATTTTTCATCAAATTATCAAGTATAGAAAATTTTCAAGTCATAGAAAATTTAAAGTTATAGTGCATAGAAGATTTTTAAGTCATTGAGCATAGAAAATTTTCAAATCATTAAGCATACCTTTCTCAATAAAATTAATATATTTAAAAATTAATCTCTAGTCATCAACCATACTTTCTATAATTAATAAGGAGAGAAACAGGGGTGTTGTTGAATCATTTCATCACGAGAAGAGCTCCTAATAAATTTTAAAAGCAATATTAAGATGAGCTCAAAAGTCTAAGAGATTTAAAGACTACTTATGTATTTCAAATATAGCAAAAGTCATCTCTTGATATATAAAATCATCTCTTGTAAATTTCAAATGTGCACATTTTTATGTATTTTTTAAAAATAATAAGATAACAAATCATGAAGAAAATTTTCAAAATTGTTATCACAAAAAGCTTAATCTCATGAAATCTAAATTAGCAATTTATATATTTTCATGATTTAGCATTCCTAGGTCTTAACCTCAATCTTGTAGATATATAAAATTTGAATATGAGCTCAATACATTTTTCTCATGTAAATTTTAATAAAATTAATAAATAAATCTAGTAAGTTCTTTCTTCTCTTTTGAGAAGTGCAAGCTAGCAAATTTTTGCTTCCTTTGCATTGTTCAAACTTGCAATTTTATAAGCTAACAAATTTTGCTCCCCCTTTGTCATTGTCAAAAGAGGGGATGGTTGCAATAGTACAAAACTTTTCTCATTTCACTATTTTTCAATATTATCACATAAAATATATCATAAAATAATTACATAGTAATGAGATGTACAATTCATGAAGGTAAATTAAAATAAAATCTCTTGATTCATCCATAAGAAATCTTAAGTTGTCAAGTTCATGATTTGTATAAAAATCTCCTTTTAAATAATATGATAACACATAGCAAAATATTTTGATTCATAAAAGATTTTAAGTTATAATTCTAAGAAATCAAAATCATGATATCATTTAATTTCAAAATCATCAAAATCACTTTCAAGAGATTCAAAATGTAATTAATAGACTTATTAGTCTCTTGAAATGCTAGTGATTTCATTTCTCTATTTTGTGTGAATAAGAAGATAGAATCAAGGTAGAGAAATGGAAAATATCATATCACAAAAATATTCAATTTTAAAGATGCAAATTTTATAGATGTGAATTTCAAAATTAAGCTCAAAACTTCAAGATATTTAAGGAGATTCAAAAGTTTAAGAGCTACTCATGCATTTAAAATCATCTCATGTAATTTGGATAAAAATCATCAAGAATTTCATAAGAAGGCATGATGGTATATCAAGCTCAAATTGTAAATCAAGTATTTTGTATGCATTTAGAAAGTTCTAATTTTGTTCTAAGCACTTATTCATTATTCAATGTTTGCTTCTAATCATATTAAAAAATTTTATCTCCTACTTTTTGTTATTGTCAAGAGAGAAATATGATTGCATAATTTCTTTTCATCCATGTTCAATTTATGTCAAAAAGTATAAGAGATATCGTGTCATTAAAATTTCAAATCTAAAAGACATGATTTCGTTTAATAAGTTTTCTTTTCCCACTTTTGTAAATATTATAAATGAGTCTTAGGGGATAATCTTAACTTATCCAAGATAAATCTTTTTAATAGAAAAGAAAAATGATCTTGATAAAAATTTTAAATATTATTATTAAGATCATAAATCTCCTTTTAAAGAAAATCATAAAGATCAATAATGTGATTCTCATAACATATAAGTCAAGTCAAGAAGTTAAGGGAATATTCATGATAATGCAAATCTCTTTTAATTTTCAACTTATCACAATGTTAAGAAATACTAATTTTGGTGATTAGTTATACTAAGAAGAAAGTCATAAGTAATCATGTCATAAAGAATATTATTATCAAATCATAAATGCCAAGAACATGATTTATTTTGACACATTTCTTCCTAGATGAAATTTTAAAACTTTTAAAATCTTAGGAGACAAAGTAAGAAGGATCTGGATTCTTATAGAAATATCAAGTTATAAATATTGAGAAATCAATATTATGTTTAGGATGAAAGGAATCTTAGTAAAAAAAAAAATCTTAAATTATAATTTTTAAGATTTTAAGATCACGATTTAAGTTATCAAATAATCAAAAGCAACATATCATTGAAGTTGGATAGATTCAAACATATCCGTTCTTTAAAACAAAATTATTTTAAAATATATCAATAATTGCCTTTCGAAAAATTTCAGTAAAGTCATCATAGATTGTTTTCCAAAAGAAAATAGCTAAAAGTTTTCTACTTCATTTTTGTAGTTAAAGAGATTCAACAATAGTATCATTTTATCTCTTGTTGAAGGGTTCATAGGATAGAAATATTTTTAAGATTAATTATCCTCCTTTTGGTTGTTTCATGTGATTTCTTTCAAGAATAATTTTTAAATCAATGATTTTTCGTTTAAGACTAAAATCCAAATTTCATTCAACACAGTCATCACTATAAAATATTTTTAAAGCATAAATTTAACCAATCTCAATTTTAATATTTAAATGAGTCTAACTCCTAATACATAGTGCAAGGAGTTGACAAACTCATCTTAAAAATGAAGCATATATATTTTATATGCTCTAACATTCAATATAAGCATTCAATCATCATGGCATTTCAATCAATGTAACATTTAAATCAATCATTCTACAAACTTAGTTAATATTTGAAGCATTTTAATAATAGTCTTTGCATTTAAACAAGCTAATGATTTTAACATTCACTCAAAATCTCGTTTTTGTAAGTTTCAATATGTTTTTCAATAAGGTTCTTTGGTTCTATTTCATTTTCATACTTATATACTTTAGCTATGTATCATCAATATTAATTATATAATGATGAACTATTAAAAGATTTATTGTCAATAATTTTAATTTTAATAATTTTCTTATTACTACTTAGGCTAGTAAGCTTGAAGGAGTATTAGATCTCAAGTAATTTGACTTGAGCATCTACTTTCAAAATATTTTTATTGCTCCTAGCCTTATTAGGAAATAACTTTATATTATAGGAGGTTTTGATTTAGGTACTCATTTAATATTGGGTCCTTCATGAAGATTTTTATCTTTCTTTTCTAACCTATTTTCATTGTATATAGTTCTCTTTGGAACCCATACAAGATGATAAGGAGTATATTTTATAAAAAGACATTTGTTTGCCTTATGTCCTAATTTACTACAAAAGTTACACTTAACTCTTGGTGGCACATTCAATGTAGGTCCTCTTATAAATATGGTTGGCTTTTGTTGAGTATTTCTAACAAAGTATATGCCATATCTATTATTGATATGACCCTTATTGGTAAGGATCATATTTAAAGATTTATTCCCTATATTAAATTTCTCTAATGTAGTTTTAAGTATACAGTTCTCTATTTTAACATTATCTAGCATATCACATTTTAAACATGGTTTAGGTGAAGCTAAGGAGTCATGTATTTCATTAAGTCTTTTAACTATCAAATCATGATTAACTTTAAGCAGTTTAAAAGACTTGCTAAGTTTTCTAAATTCATTAAATAAATCATTAAACATGTTTAATAATTCTGAAAATAAAAAATCTAAAGATTCACTAACCTCATCTTTGATCGCCATTAAAGCAAGGTTCTCCACTTCTTGGTTGAGCATTTGATTTTTGGAGCTCCTCAGCATCTTGCGTTCATAGCAAGGGGTTGTGTCCATAATTTTTATAAGATTCATGTTCATTAAACTTTCCTGTTCATTTTTTAAAAGTTCATGTCCAAGGTTCTCATCACTCAAGATTTGACTCAAGGAATCATATGTCATTCTTAGTTCACAATCCTTCCTATTCTTTGGAATGTGTTCTTCAAGTTTATTTTTGTAATATATTTTATTAATTGATTCATTTATATTAGTTGTGCTTTTATGTGTGATTTTCAAAGTATGTCAAATATCGAAAGTCGAATCACAAGCGAAAACATGATTAAACTCATTCATATCGAGAGCACAAAGCAAGGCATTCATAGACTTTGCATTTAAAGAGAAAGTCTTCTTCTCCAAATCATTCTAATTATTCATTGGAAGAGAAGACTTTTCAAATCTATTTTCAACTATATTCCATAAATCAAAGTCCAAAGAGATGAGAAAAATATGCGTGTTTTTTAATATGTGTAATCTGTCCTATTGAACATGGGTAGACGTGAAATGGAATGTCCCTTATTCATGTCAAAATAAGTCATTTACTCAAGTGGGTATTAATCCAAAGAGTAATAACCTTGCTCTAATACCAATTGTTATGATCAATTGGCAAGGGGTGGGGGGAGAATGAATTAGTGCAAGCTAAGATTTTTCTTTCTAAAACAAAAGCTTTTGAAATAAGATAGCATAAGAAATCCGAAGCTTTTTATTTTTAATAAAATGAGTGATTAAAAGTAAGAAGCCGGAAAGATAATCACGTTTGAAGAAAAGAACTTATTATCTTGCTTTCAAGGAGTTTAGTTAAGTTGGAAGCATCAATTCAACAACATTCAAAGAATGCAAGTATGAAACACTTACAATTTTATAGTGGTTCGGTGCCAACAGCCTATGTCCACTTCCGAGTCCTCCTTCTTGAGTCACATCGACATCCACTACCAATCTTCTTTGGGTGAAGATCAAACCCTTACACTTGATCTTACAAGGGAGACTCGATTTATAATTCTAAGCTCTATCCCTTACCTCTTTTCTTTTTCTTATAAATTTTAGATAATATTTTCTCAGAATATAATCCTCCAAAAGTGTTGCTTTGAATGTAAGAAAACATAAGGTATTTATAGGCCCCAAATTGGCTTCAAAATCGGAGCCAAAATCCAATCGTATTCGAAAAATTCGAGTATGAGTAGTTTACCCACTGACCTGGGCGGTTTACCCGCCGTCAGTAGTTGGTCGCCGCCCAGATTCTGTGGTACAAGCGGTTCACCCACCACCTGGGCGGTTTACCCGCCGAAAGCTGCTGCCCGTCACCTGGATTCTATGGTATGGGCGGTCCAACTGCCGGTCACTAGCGATTTACCTGCTGGAATTTTCGTAAAAGTGGTTCCCTAAACTTTTCAAATTTCAGCTTGACTTTTACATTGACCAGCTCTTTGGTCAACTGATTGAGCTCAACCTGAGCTCAATCAAACCCAGTAGTGGATCCGGTTGTCTCATTGAGTTGATTTGGATTCCTTCCAAATCTAACTTAATTAGGACTCTAACCCTAACTATGACTCAATGATTACAATACTTAATGACCAATTAAGCCTAATTAAGACCTAACTCCTGGATACTTCAGCAACCTCCTACAATCTTGCGGCAAGTCCTCCGGTATTCTTTCCCAGCGAGCTTCCTAATTCCTTCGGCGAATCTCCTAGCGAACTTCCGATGATATCCCACCGCATTGTCCGAACGCGGCCCGATGCTGAGGCTGTATCTTGGCCCATCATCTGGTTGTAGCTTCATTGATCCTGCCATAGTTAGACCTGTATGAGGCTAATTATGACTTAATTAAATACAATCATAATTACCAAAATATCAATTATAAGATCATCCTAACTCCCGACAAGCTTTTCAGCTACCCCCGATAATCTTTTGGTGAGTCTTAGTCTTCTTTTGGTGAACTCCCTTCGCCATTCTAGTAAACTCCTCACACCCTCGGCGAGCTTCCGACACACTCCTAGCGAGTTCCCAAATGCATCGACTCAATGCATTGACTTAACCTTGGCCAACCCTGATTTTAATAATCTTTCTGTCATAATTAATCATGCATCAATCAACTCTGATAATCATGTTAGATCAATAATCTATCGATTGATTTCATCATCAAAATCTGAGATTCAACAATGATAGCCTAGGTCGAGGAGCTCACCAGTGTCTTATGGGCTTTACGGACGACACCGAAGACCCCTATGGGGGAGTCCCCCTATAGTCTAGCCATCGACACCGAGGCCATCCTTTATCTTGAGGTGATCTTCCCAATGCTGAAGATCGAGAACTTCACCACCAAAGCATCGGAAGTAGGCCTCAGGGAAAATCTCACCATGCTTGAGGAACGCAAGGTCAAAGCACACCTGAAGAACCTACATTACCAAAGGGTGGTCGCCCGACTCCACAACCAAAGGATTCGACCCTGATCTATCAGTACGGGAGACCTAGTCCTCAGGAGGGCTAAGGCCAGTGACCCTAGACGCACCCAAGGAAAACTTATCCCGAGATAGGAGGGGCCGTATCACATCACCTAAGTTGTTTGGGACAGAATATACACCCTGTCGACAATGGAAGGGAAGACACTCCCTCGAACTTAGCATGTGTCGAATTTAAAAAAATTTATGTCTAGTACAATAGTTTGGACTCGGCATTTGAGGCCATTCAAATAAAGTGGAATGTTTAGAAAAGAAACTTCATTTGATAGAGAAAAGTTACAGAATGGTCGGGCAAAATAGTAGGAAGCAAATCTTCAAACGCCCAATACAAAAAAAAATTATTACAAGGTCGGCTACTTCTCGGAGGGGGTGTCATCGTTGAAAGGCTAGTCGAGGTCCATCTCAACATTAGAATCTTCGAGACATTCAGCAAAGGGGTCTCGTTTGATCATTATATCGGGGTGCTTCCTCCAAAGTCATTCGAGCGCCACCCAATACCCGAACTCGTAGCTAACCCTCCCCATCTTCTCGAGGCCTAACTCGAACCCTAGGGATGCTTTGTAGGCGGCCACCACCTTCGGATCCTCGACCTTCAGCTTGGCCTCGAGGAACGTTGTCACCTCGATTAATGAGAGGACGTCGCCCTCCAAGCGAGCTCAGTCATTCTGAGCCCCATCAAAGCTAGAGCGCAAGAGCCCGACTTCTTGCTCAAGCTCCCTCTACTAGATCTTGGGGACTCCAGCTCAATCTGTATCTTCTCAAACTCGCCCTCCAGCTCTTTCGCCCGATGCTCATCGACTGTGACCAACTCTTGGCTAACTCCTGCCTTTAGCTCCTTGTTCGTAGCTCAAAGAGTCAGGATCTTCTCATGTTGGCTCCGAATCATCGGCTCGCGTCATGGACCAAATCGATAAGGGCACTGACGAAGTGAAGACCCTGTAATCAGAGGGGAGTTAAGTTTGAAGGGAGAATAAGAAATGGGAAAAAGAGGCATCCCTTACCCAGATAGCCGACTTGTCAGCCCGGTTCATGAGCTCCTCGGAGGAGCATTCATATACTTGCTTAGCCAAGATGGGGTTTAGAGCCCCTTGCAAGTACTCCTCGGACAATGGACCCTCAGTCCAAAATGGGCTTGATCTGGAGATGGTCGACCACCTCGGCACTAGAGGGTCCTCATTGTCAGTACACCTTAGTCGCGTCATAATGGAGGCGAAGTACTTATTCATCCTTGCTCGGCCCTCAACCTTGTTAAGTTCCTGCATGGTGTTACCCCACTCGGGGACCTCCTCAAGTTCTACTATCCCTTTGCCCTTGTCGGCAGAGGTCCTCATGGTGCTCCCCGAAGCGTCTGTAGGTTGCTTGGCAATCGCTTTCAATAGGCACTTCCTCAAACCCACCCCGCTTCGGAACTAGGGCACTTCTCAGCTGTGGATGCCCCGGCATCCCCTACAACAAGCGCGCTAGCTGCCGACGGCATCACCGATCCACTACCTGCTCCATCGCCAGACTTCATCTTACTGAGGTTGAACATCTCTGCACAGCAAAAGGTACAATTAAGAAAAACTCAAGCCTGATACAAAAATGGGAAAAAACATACCCCCAAGGGCCAGGCTGAGACTCGCTTCGGCCAACCATGCCTCATTCATGTCCTTTACCCCACTTGAAATAAAAAGGATCCCCTAGAGAATCTCAACCAGTTTGGTCTCATCGGCCAAAAGCACCAGTACAGAGCTGTTCACCGCCCGAGAGGTCCACTCGGTCGGGAAGCTCCAGCCTCGGCGACAAGAAATAAAGAAAAAATGTAACTTCCAGCCTTTATTGCTGGAAGGCACACCACTCACACGGAATCCGCTATGAGTGGCCAAGTAATACCCGGCTTGCCCTCGACTTAGCTGGAAGCAAGCCATGAACAACTCTCGGGTCACCACTATATCCGACCCATAGCACTCCCACAAGAAAGCCATTAGATACCACCATGAGTTGGGTGCCATCTAGGAAGGAAAAATACTCTACCATTCAAGACATGTCTCGATCACGGGATGCAATAAGAATCTTAGACCCGCTTCAAGGGCGTCGGTCGACAGATTGAAACCATACGGAAAAACATCATAAGGATGCTCCCCCGATAGGGGCACATGGAGTTCGTACTTTAGAGGAATGAAATAGTTCTTCCTCACCTTGATTAACTGACGAGTTGTCACAGTCGAGTCTACATTAAAGAAAGACTGCATCACCACTGGGGCATCAGTGGTCCTAGAGTTGCCTGGAACACTGGACGATAGAACGACCGCTACCGACACAGAATCCCCAGAGGGACAACTTAAAACCCTAGACCTATGGGTTAAAATTTTGATCGATCGAGACTCGGAGTGGGAGGAGGCAGAAGACATTCGACTTGCTTGAGAAACCATCAGGGGAAAAAGGAGGGGATGAAGGCATAGCCGATGCTGGAGACGACGAAAAACAATAGCAATAGTAGAGAAGCAGTGAGTAAAGTAAAGGAAGGCTGTGAAATAATTGGGGATAGTACCTCACCTCAGCGCCCATTGGTGCTCGGCCTTCCCTAGAAAGTGGGATAGCTTATCATGATGCCTCGCGCTCCATACCTGATGAGTTACTATATGGGACATGCGTCACCTCACGGAGGATTTTGATCAACAAACAAATCAACCTCAATCCCAAGAAAAAATCTTCCCGAGCATCAACAAGCAAGCTCCCAGCGTCACCCAAGGGCTTTCAATCCCAACCATCAACAAGCGAGCTCTCAGCCTCGCCCAAGTGTTTTTAGTCTCGACTATCAACAAGCAAGCTCTCAGCCTCGTCCAAGGGTTTTCAGTCCCGACCATCGACAAGCAAGATCTCAGCCTCACCTAAGGGCTCTCAGTCGTGACCATCGACAGACGAACTCTCAGCCTCGTCCGAGGGCTCTCAGTCCCAACTACTCATAATGAAGCTCTCAGCCTCACCTAAGGGATCGATGGGCCAACCGAGGTGGCACAACCTCAAACATGCATATAAATCCCTCTATTATACCAATCCTATGCCTAAAGGACCCTTCCCCTCGCCTTCAAAGAAGCCCCCTTCTCGTGGGGGGAATGATGGGGATAATAGTGGTCCCCTTCCCAAACCAGATGATGTGGCCCAAGGCGAAGACGTGGAAGGACGGGACTGGCTGACTAACCTCCCTGACCCTAACCTCTAACACACATGAGCAACATGTCACAAATGAGTGGATAAAACCAAGATTTGACAGTATCGGACACCATGCAGTCGCCATCAGGTCTCGTAAAAGCCTGAGAAAATCACATGACTGTAGAGTAGAAGCAACATGCAACCGACAGCACGAACAGTCACCGACACTACCTATAATATTAAATAGGCTGGCAGAGAATGCCAGATGTATGATAAGGTCGAGACCTGACCAGTCGATGACATACATGTATAAAAGGGACACCCAGGGGTAGCTCAAAGACCTCCTTAGGGACACACCACCCGGGCGAAGGTCTTGTCTTACAGGAACAACTTCACAAGATTAGAAGAAAGACTTACACCGAAGTGATAATCTGAGCCGAGTATCCACACGCACTATCCTCGAACTACACTATGTTGGGTCCCTCTCGCACTCGTAGCCCGAAGCCCATTGTGCTGACCCCCCGAGCGCGACAGAAAACCTATAACACTACCCTACAGTTTTGACATGTACTACCGATCGACGAGCTACAGATTATTGCAGTCTTGCAACTAATTAAGTTAGCCCTTGAGACAATCTCCTGGTTAGAGTGCTCAGATTGGGAACCATGCTAGTTGATTCTGGCTTTGGCCCAGTTGTGGTCCTACCCCTAAAGCCAGTTCAAGAAAGCTTCAACTCGAGGACCTTAGTCCTCTAGTGCACACCATCTAGTGACTGCATGAGGCAATCGCCAACAGGGATGGGACCGCTTGAATCTCCAATGATCATTGCGTCTCCATTACCATTGACACATGTCCACCATCCACCATTAATGAAAACCTGGTGTGCATGGAATGCACAAAGGCAAAGTAACATAGGACGAGGAGATATATCCAGAGGGAATTGTTGACCGTGTTGCAGTACATATGATGGACCTGCCTATCCTCTTCAAGGACCTAAATGAGGAAGCATTATCCATTGTAGATTATCCAGGGAGGAGGAGCTACCAAGCGTTCTGTGGCTTTAATAACACAGGTGAAAGCAAGGTTATGATCGATAGGAAAAGAGCCAAGGGAAGACACCCAGAACAATATGACGACCACTATCCTAACACTGTAGGTTCACGAGAGGGGAGAGGTCGATTCATCTCCCATGTGTTTCAAGGTAACGGTGTCCCTGGAGTCAAGTACACTACCCAAGTTGATAGAAATAAGAAAGTTATTTTACAGAAGTGAAGTTATTGCTTTATTCCTTCATACGCATAACTATTTATACACGAAGAAGAAAGATTGAAGGATTGAATGTTGAGGATTTTTCTCAATAGTCTAACCATTTAGTTACAACAACTCTCAATAGTCTGACCATCGGTTACACTAACTTTATCCTTTAACATGCCCCCCCAAGATCGAGCTCCTGCAAAGGACGCTGATCTTGGACCGATGAACTGAAAATAACTTTCGGGAGAGTGGCTTCATGAGGGAGTCCGCCAATTGATCTACCATGTGAACATGAGAAACTCTAATTGATGATTCATCACTTGATCTCGTATAAAGTGAAAGTTGATTACTATATGTTTCATACGAGAGTGGAACACTGGATTGACACATAAGTAGGTAGCTCTAACGTTATCACAGTATATTGTAAGAGCAACAGAAGAGCGGAAGCCAAGTTCTATGAGCAGATTCATTACCCAATTAAGTTCGATAGTTGTAGTTGTAATAGAGCAATACTCAGCCTTAGTGGTTGATCGAGCAACTGTCTTTTATTTTTTAGAACTCCAATTGATTGGATTGGCTCCTAGAAAAATAATATACCTAGATGTTAACGTTCTATCATCAAAGTTCCCAACCCAGTTAGCGTCAACATAAGCATGAAGCTAAAGTGGAGAGTTTTTGTAAAGAAAGATGTCATAATCAAGAGTACCTTTAAGATATCGTAATATAAATTTAACAGCTGACCAATACATCACAGATGGTTGATGCATGAATTGTAACAGCTTGTTAATGGCAAATAAGATATCCGGGTGGGTGAGAGCTAAATATTATAATGAACCAATTACTTGTCGATATTGTGTAGGATCTATAGCAGGACTGTCATCATTTAACTAAAGTGATTCACTAGTGGAGAGAGAAGTCTAAGCGATTTAGGAGAAGATGGTGGAATGAGTGTGGGTGAAGTAGCAGGTAAGTTAGACTATGGAACACTAGTGGTAGTAGGCTGGGGTGAGGGAAGTGGTTGAGTATCTAACGATTGGATGTCTATAGTAGCAGAAGAGGGAGAAAAAAAAGAGGGAGCGAGATGTTGTCCTAGAGAAATGTTCCACTCATGAGTTGGAGTGGGTGATTCTTATAGAGGTTCTTTTGAGAATGGCATGTGCCACTGATGAAAATTTGCTAAAGTGGGTGATATAGTAGTAGGTTTGTATTGTTGAAATGGAAAGGAAGACTCGACAAAGATAACATGACGAGACACAAAGACCTTATGAGTTAAAGGATAATAGCATTGGTAAGCATTATGATCAAGAGAGTAACCAATGAAGGCACAAGGCTATGATCGTGGGGTCAGTTTATTTGATGCATAAGGACGCTGCCAAGGATAGCAGACACAACCAAAAACTCTAAGTTTTTGAAGATTTGGGGATTGATGAAACAATTTTTCAAATGATGATTATTATGGAAGACAGGAGTAGGCATGCGATTTATGAGATAGACGATGATCTGAAAAGATGTAGACCAGAAAGTAGTTGACATGGAAGCATGATGGAGAAGTGTGAGACCGGTTTCAACTATATGCCGATGTTTGCGTTCGGTTGAGCCAACTAGCTAAGGTGTGTACGGAGGAGACTTGAGATGCTGAATACCATAGGCTAACAAGCGTGATGTTAGTGTTTGATATTCACCCCCACCATTAGAATAAATTATTTTGATAGAGGACTGAAAGATATTTTCTACCATTTTTTTGAAAGTAAGGAAGATTGTGGAGACCTCAGAGTTATGTTGAAGAGGAAAAATCCAAGTATATTTAGTAAAATAGTTAGTAAAGATAACATAGAATCTATATTTATCAAAAGAAATACTTGGTCTAGGACCCCAAACATCAGTATATAGAACTTCCAATGGTTGTGTGCAAGAAATAAAAGAATGTGCAAATGGCAGTCGATGACTTTTATTATGAAGACATGCATTACAATGAGTAACAATAGGGCTAGCTTTAAATGATGGAAGAGAATAATGAGATAGAAACATTTGTAGAGTTAAGGAAGAAGGGTGACCAAGACGATAATGCCACACATCCTTGGAAGTAGCAATAGATGAATAGGTAGTAGGCTGAGAGGTGGATGGCCACTGATAGATGTTATCTTTACTATGGCCTTGAACTAACGATGCTTCCGTGTTCAGATCCTTGACAAGAAAATAATCAGAAAAAAATTCAATAGAGGTATTATTTTATTTATAGAATTGAGAGACAGAGATAAGATTCCGTTTGATATGAGGAGCGTACAACACATCACCAAGTGTAAAGTTAAGATAATGCGAATTAAGCATTATGCAACCAGTATGAGTAATGGGAAGTTACATACTATTACCAATGATGATGTCATCAGTACCACCAATAGCTATTGAAAAAGGACAAGTTCTAGAGATTCAAGGTGATGTGATGAGAAGCGCTAGAGTCCATAACCCAAGAGTGTTGATCAGAAGTTAGAGCAGCAGTAAGATGTGCCTAGGGCATGGTAGCTAGATGGTGAGGAAGAGATCGACAGACCTTGGCAGAGTGACCAACCTTATCACATAACTGGCAGACTATTTGGTATTGAGGCATAGGAGCAAGACGCCAAGGCTGTTGATAATTGTTGTCACTACCTTGAGGTATGGGAGCAGGACGCGAGGGCTAGTGGTGATGGATGCTGCTACCATGTGGCATGGGAGCAGGACGCCAAGATGGTTGGGTACCATAGTTGCCACTTAGATTGTGATAAGACGGTGCCTGCTCTGGACCCTTGTTGGTAGACTTATATTACTAATTGCTCTTCGTTTACATTTTTGACTTACTTGGGTAGTAATAGGTTATTCCGTTGCCCTATCTTCGCGCTTCAGATAAGTCTCATAGTTTGTAGCTTGCTTGACTTGTTGTCCCCGGGATATCAATCATTATTGGTGGAAAGATCCATCAACATAACCTAACAAATCATATCCAAAGAGGAGATTAGTGAATTGAGCATGCCATGATGCATAGTTCCCTTTGGATAATTTGAAAGAAATGATGATGATGGAGATCGATCCCATACTCTGAGAGATATTGGTGCTTCCTGTAATGAGATTGATAGAAACAAGAGAAGTAGTCGATGAAGATATTGTAGAAGAAAAGAATATCGATTACTTTTGGATCTGAAACTGACTGCGTGGATGGCTGATGAAACTGATCGCTACAGTAGAGAGTAGGAATTGATGTTGCTATATTTAGGATCAGTGAAGCCTATTCTCTTTCCTTTTTTGTTTTTGTTTTTATTTTTTTTGTTAATCTGATTATGTCGACTTGTGTCTCACTACTACAACAGCACTGGTGGGTCCTGTTGTGTAATTGTCACTTAAGGCTTCCTGGAAAAGGAGCCTCTTAAAAGGAAGAGCCAACGGTTGAAGGGATCGGATGATGCGGTTGGCTCGCAGCGGTAGGAGCAGAGGTGCTACTACGGTTGGGAAGTAGCGAGAGATGGCGCTGTAGGCTCGCCGCGGCGGGAGCAAGTGCGATAGCGGTAGCGACAGCACCGCTTGGTGGCAGGTGGTGGCGAGAGAGGCGAGTTCTTGTAGATCTGGTGGAAGAAAGTCCCCACGTAGGCTTGTGGGTTTAATGCCGCCATGAATGAGGGAGGGGCCGACGTATGATTGCTGAGGGCTGGCCGGCTGCAGGGGAGCAAGTGTCCGAGGGAGAGAGCAGCGATTGTGGCTGGTGATTGTAATCATTAGAGCAAGGGTTGATGGCAGCGATAAAGGGAGAAGGCCGTGGTTGCGTGGCAGCAGCGAAGTGATAGGCAATGGCTTTTAAGAGTTCTCTTGGCAGAGAAGTTGGTGGTGGCGTGGGATGTGCTATCATTTGATAGCAAAGAAAGGAGAGCACTGCTCTGTTTATACAAGAAATCGCGGCCAGCGAGAGCTACGATAGTGACCGGTGGAGGGTGGTGTCCGAATCTTCGGATCCTCAAATGGTGGTGTTTTATTGTGAAACAAAGGTTGCAACTTGAGAAGACGATCAGTGGCTATGGCTTCACAGAAAGAGGCTAGCGATTGGGAATCAACGATAGTAGGGTGGAGACAATGCGGTTGGACAACATCACCGTTGTTGTGATGCATTTCATGGGGTATCAGCCCTTTAGCAACGAAGAAGAAGAGGCTGTTACACACAGTTAGACGTGGTGGAGACTTACTGCCATTTGACAGGGAGAAGAAAGCTTGTTTTAAGCAAGTGGCTCTGATACCATGGTAGAAGTGAGAAAATTATTTTACAGAAGTGACGTGATTGCTTTATTCCTTCATACGCATAACTATTTATACACGAAGAAGAAAGATTGAAGGATTGACTATTGAGGATTTTTCTTAATAGTCTAACCATTCAGTTACAACAACTCTCAATAGTCTGACCATCGATTATAAGAACTTTATCCTTTAACACAAGTAAGCAATGACGTAGGATGAGATCACTAAAAAATATTTCTTCTCCCATGAAAGTGCATCAATAATTGGGTGATTATGCAAAGCCGGGCGGCTCCACTTAGTTTACCTTACCTCATATGATAGTGATCACTAAAAAAATATTTCTTTATTCATACATTAAATCAGAAAATAATTGGCATTTAAATGGCTGGCAAATCTTTTCATCTTGCAGTTAGTCGAGCAATACCCGGTGCACCTGGATATCCGAAAACACCTATAGAATAGCAGCATGCGTATATTTAATCTATAGCCGTGCAAGACAGAATCATAAGAGAGACGTCAATTGATTCATTTGAACTAGAAGGGATAACCTGCACATGCACGTCAACTATTCTAAGACCAACACACTCGTCCCGAATTTTCTCTCCCCATCATGTTTAACTACAAACAAAGCAAATAGTTTTTTACACCTGATTTAAGTGGATATAAGATCACCCATATTTAATCCTTCACAAAGCCGGCATCATCAACTCATCATGCTTTGAGGTTTGTGCAGGCGTCCTCTGACCTGCTCAATTCGTCTGTGTCAAGCCAATTGATGGTCAAACATACGAATCAGAGCTACGGAATTCGGAATATCCCTGATTACCCAACCAAGTTTGTATTGGCGTACATAAAACATGCGAGCATACAGCCAAACGGGGTAAGCGGAAGAGGACGGGAGACGTTGGGGCTTCAAGAGCGACCCGTGGCGCCTCGTTGGCAGGCGACGCCCTACCGCGCGTCGGCCTCGGCAGCGTCGCTACGCTTGCTAGCGGTCCCCTCCACCCGCAACGATGGCTGTACGCCCGAGGTTGCCGCCCTCCTCACCTGCCAACCCGCTCTCCTCTCATTTATTTCGTGCATGGCGACGGGGAATCTTATCGTACGGCTGGAAAACGAGGGCGCACGTGGTGGGGGCAGCCTCAGCCGATTCCGCATGAATCTCCATGTACGGCTATTATTCTCGTTATCATCAGTATTATCCATCAAGTAAACTTAAAGAGTTACAACCAAATCAATTCGTTCGAACTCAATAAATAATATGATGGGACGTGATCATCTTGTCCACAATAGAGGACGACTGTCACTTGATACTTTATGGGATGCGCCCGCCCCTCCTATCTTTGGGCGTATTGGCTTGAGGTTGATTTAACGGGCTGTTATAATTAGAAGTATAAAAATCATGATTATATTATAAACAATTTAATATTAAAAATTAAAAATAAATAATAATAGATTAAATATATAATATATATTATTTTTAATTTTATATATCTTTATATGATCTACAGACGTTCCGTTATTAGATTCAAATGTTACAATAATATCAATTTACAAAGAAAACTAGACTTACGTTCTAAAAAAATTAATGACATCTAAATAACTTTTTTTTTCCTAAGAGGTCATATCCTTTTATAAACGAAGCATGGTTTAAGATAGTAATTAGGAGAATTCTTCCAACCAATATCATCTGCTAAGGAATCATATTATAATTGACTTTACTTCTATTGATCAATAACCGTAATTAGAATCCAATCATATATATATATATATTACATAATTAGATAAAACCAAATAATCTAACATTCTCTCACTTGACTCATTGATAAGATATAAAAAATAAAATAAAAATAATAAAATAAAATTTATTTAAAAATAATTTTACTTAATTTAAATTCTAAAATTTTTTTAAAAATAATTTACATGTGCGTATAAATTTTATAAAATAGGTAATAAGTTTAATAAACATAATATTATATTACGTTTGACTACCAATATGAGTCATAGCGATTTTATATTATCCATATCATATGTCCTTCTATATACCACAACATTATTAGTTTATTCTAATATAGTCCAAATGATCCTTAAAGACAATCGTATTATATATATTAAACTAATATATATACATAAACATCAACATGATAGTAGAAATAATTAACTTTAATTACATAGACAAGAATATCAATTGTAATATTCATTAAAACATGCATCATTATATCTTTTATGAATTGCTTATAAACCAAATCATAAGAATATGTTCTTTTAAAATACTTTATACCATAAGTTGAATAGATCAATAATCAATATGGTAAAACATAAGTTTTTAATATATATACCATAATACATATAACAATTAGGGCACTTATTATTCTTAGAAAATAACTAATGTAATATGTCACAAAATATCTTCAGTGACTTTGCAATTGAATTTGACTATACCAAGTCCTGTCCTGAGATCAAATTTTATAATCATAAAGCTTGATTAGTGTATCAAATTATACTACAAAATCAGGTTCTGTAATTGATAATGTAATAATTTTTAGGATCGTAATGGAACTAAGAGTGGGGTTGGGGGTGAATTAGTATTTTTGATAAAAGATCCAATTATGAAAATGTTCGAATGAGAATATGAATCAGAAATGCGTTTAACTTGAAAGTGTAAGTAGAAGTAGTGAGTAAAGTAAATCATTAAGCAAATGATAAGGAAAACTAAGAAAGAAATGCAAAATGATTTATAGTGGGTCGCCTTGACCTACTTCCACTTATAATTCCTCTTCTTTCGAAGCTACCGGCTTTCATGACCGATCTTTCTTCCTATGAGTGAAGATCAACTACAACCCTTTATCCTTTTATTAGGCTTAAGAGAGAACCTTTACAAACTCTCTTACATAAGACCTCACACCTCCTTAGATTAACCGGTAAACTTAAAAAGGAAGAGACTCAAACCCTTTAAAGAGTTTATAACACTTTAACTCAAAAATTCTTTCTCTTTTCATCTTTTTTTTCACTCTTATTTATTATTCATTAAGTAAGAATGAGTGTGATATTTATAGACCACCAATAGCTTCAAAATTAAAGCTAAAATTTTAAATCCCTGATTTTTTGGGGTACTAGCGATACCCTTGCTGGTACCAAGCGATACTACCACCGAATAGAGCTTGAGAATCTAAGCTCTGGTGGTACTATCATTAATCTAAGTGGTACCACCATCGGTAGGTGGTAGTACCACCGCTAGAAAGAAAAAAAAAAAGCACAAATTATGCTTTCTAGCACTCTAGGCGGTACCATTATCTAGACCTTGTGGTATATTGGTTACAAGTGCCTTGTAAGCTAATCATGTGAGTGATGACACGTGTGACATACTATGCGATCTTTTTACTTATGATTAATATTGGTATATTCTCACATTATATTATCTGTTGTATATATATTGTGATGTCATTGGTTTTGTGCAATAAGAATCGGATCGTGATGAGATCACGATGATAAGATCGATCCATCTTTAAACACATATCCTAAATAATCTCGATTATAGGTTACTCTAGAGGGACACTGAGATAACCAGACAGATCAGTGTACTATATACTCATCCATATGATTGAGGCAGTTGGTCTCATAGCTACTTGTGTGGAGACATTAAGGATATAGTACATGTACTCATTGGAGAATGAGTTTACTGATTAATCCGCTTATGGAATATTATATGATTAATGATACCTAATGTCAAATAGTAATTTTATAGTCCCAATTGTGTATTTGGTCCTTAGACTTGAGACACCAATGATGTCTTATTTGAGTACTCCATTCTTTGACGTCATACTTACAAGTTTGGAAAGTTTCAGATCTAGTACAACTGGTTATTGGGATTGGTAGCTAACCTTATGAAGGTAATTGAGTGTCAAAAAAGGATTATCCACTCTAGGTATCATGAGAGAAATATCTCGTATGTATTTGCTCAAACAAATCCCTAGCCAGGGTCATTCGGATTGAGAGAGAAAAAGTTCTCTGGTAGAATCCGATTAGAGCAAGACAAACTAATTCTGTATATGACCTGATAGTATCATATCCAATATACCGTCTCTAGGATATTTATTGGATAAGAGATTATATATATACAGTAACTGTGGATAGATAGATCCGATGGATTTGAGCCCCTTATATTATCTAGGGACTCTGGCGTAGTGGCCTAGTACGTCCATAGTCGATGAGTCGAGTGAATTATTATGGAGATAATAATTTATTATATCAGAAAGAGTTCTGATGGGAACGACTCTCGGCCAGCTCAGTATCGAGCCTAGAGAGTCACATATATATTGTGGATGCTTCAGCCAATAGAAGATTGGATGCAGATCCAATTAACCCATATTCTCATTAGATGAGACCTTATGCTGGTGGGCTCCTTGCTTAAGGACGAATTAGAGGCCTAAGGAGATTATTGGATAGAGATCCAATAATATAAGTTTGGTAAGTTATTGAATGGAGATCCAATACCCACTAAGGCAGGACCCCTAGGGTTTCGGTGGCTCTCTATAAATAGGAGGGGAGACTCATAGTTGATAGGCTGCAACCTTGGCTTCCCCCACTTATTCTCCTCCATTCCTCTACAAGAGTTGCAAGATCAGATTGGAGGAGATTTGCTTCAGAGATCCATCGTGTGGATACCGCTAGAGAGGAATACACTTGACTTCCTTCATCTTCTCTATCCGGATCTAGAATACAAGGATATACGATCTCCCTAGGTAAAATAATCTCTCACATGAAGTAAAACAATCTCTCACATGATATGATTTTTCAGTTTTTATGGCTTTCTCGTGACCTAGTCTTTGCACGACCATTTGATATGCATGGGAAACCTGTTATGTTTTGATTTTCGATGAGCATATGATACTCCCACTGAGGTTTCCCAACAATGGTATCAAAGTCAAGGTTTTCATGCAAAAGATTGGTTTTAAGCTACGTGTAATGAGATTGAATCGCGTAAAATTATTCTATACATTCTTGTAGTGTTTTTATAGTGATCGCAGAGAGGAGGGGCAACTGGCCATGGTTAGACCTCTTGTAGGGGTGGCCGACCATGGTCAGGCACCTTGTAGGGGTGGCCACCCATGGCCAGGCCGACTATAAGGGTAGCTGGCTGTGACTAAGGCTCCCTGTAAAGAGGCGATTAGATGCCCACAAGCGGTGGCCCGTTGTGTCACGGGCTTAGCTGATTTTGCCTAAGCCGTGCGGCACCCATGCGTGTCCGTCGGCAAAAGTCAGCCCTCCCCGAGATCTCCTAAAATCCCACAGACTTACAAAAAGAGAAACGGGCCAGAAGAATCAATTTCCACGGGATCCACAAGCAACTGCTCAAGAAAAACACTTTATAAAGCCAAAATACAAATTACACACATGGACATTACAAACTCAGAGAGGTTGCACACAAAGGATAATGGTCCACTACAGACCGAAGTCCCCACAAGTGCTTATATGACACACTTGTATTTACATACCAAACTTGGCCATAAAGCAAATCAAACTAGGGCTGCCAAGCCTACTACAAGCCCACTTCTTGTTGTACAAGATATGTACCTAAACCGAAGGACACAGACTAACACAAGCATTTCATCGAACACCTTGTTTACATTGTTGTCCGTGACATTCTCCCCCACTTATTCCTTCGACGTCCTCGTCGAAGCCACTATAGACGCTGCATCTCCTCGCATTTTGCTGAATCTTTAATCTTCTGCTTTGGCTGCAACACGCCTTTGGCTCCTAGCCGCTCTCCGCCGCTGTTGAGTAGTCGAACTCTAATCCGCCATCTCGCTCAACTCACCAATGATGAATCTGTGTGGGGTTGGCTGAGTTGTGCTAATCCTTGTTAGTTCTCGCGGATCCCTCGATGAAGGAAAAGACCGCTTTATTATGTGCCAAGATCGCAGTATACTCATATTGCTTGAACTGGGTAGATGCTTGTTGGAGCTTTAACGAGCATCGCCTCACAGACTTTGAAGTTTTTAAGGTCCTTTCTCCATAATGTTTGCCCATTGAACCTTCTATCACTATTAGTTGTCACTTCCAAGTATGTTCGCATCACTCCCTCTTAGTCAATTGGGAAATGAAGTGGAAAAACTACTCTCAATAGCACTGATCACCAACGGTGAGGATTTGACAACCATTGTCTTCCATAAGCTTTCTTTGAAGGGTCATCGAACTTGTCAGTTCCGCTTGGATAAGTAAGAGAACTGGGATACTTGACTTCACCCATTCTCTTCGTAGTTGAGAAGGTAAGGTTACTTGGCTTCGCTCACCTCCTCGAGTTAAGAGAATTGGGGTACTCGGTTTTGCCCATTCTCTCGAGTTGAGAAGGCAAAGGTTACTCAATTTCGCCTGGCAAAGGTTACTTGATTTCGCCTACCTCCTCGAGTTTGTACTTCATACATTGTCGGGTACTAACATTCGCTCTTTGCTCACACTTCAAGCACTTGAAGTGGTTGCACTCCTTGCATTGGGTTAGCTCGTGATTCACCTTCCCACCGCCATTGAACTTCGGAATGCAAGAAGTTTTGCCCGAAAAGTACAAAAGTTTACTTGGCTTCGCCTCCTCGAGTTAAGAGAACTGGGTACTTGCCCCATTCTCTCGAGTTGAGAAGGCAAAGGTTACTCAATTTCGCCTGGCAAAGGTTACTCGATTTTGCCTGCCTCCTCGAGTTTGTACTTCATGCATTGAGTTGATTACTAACATTCGTCTGCTCTTTGCTCACACTTCTAAAGCACTTGAAGTGGTTGCACTCCTTGCGTTGGGTTAACTACTGTGATTCACCTTCCCACTGCCATTGAACTTCTGGAATGCAAGAAGTTTTGCCCGAAAAGAGCAAAAAGTTTACTTGACTTCGCTCACCTCCTCGAGTTAAGAGAACTGGGGTACTCGGTTTTGCCCATTCTCTCGAGTTGAGAAGGCAAAGGTTACTCAATTTCGCCTGGCAAAGGTTATTCGATTTCGCTTGCCTCCTCGAGTTTGTACTTCATGCATTGAGCTGGTTACTAACATTCGCTTTGCTCACACTCAAGCTGAAGTGGTTGCACTCCTTGCGTTGGGTTAGCTACTGTGATTCACCTTCCCACTGCCATTGAACTTCTGGAATGCAAGAAGTTTTGCCCGAAAAGAGCAAAAAGTTTACTCCAACTTGGAGTCCCCCAACTTGGAGTAAGTCTTTGATAGGTCTGGTCGCCTTTGGGTTTGTACTGTCTTCTCCATCACCTTTGTCGCCTACTCCTCTTGAGTAGAAAGGCACAGACCATGCCTACTTCTCATTGGTCGAGCACTCCTGCATCAACCCGAAGTCCCTTAATTTCGGCTATCTGGATGAGAAGCCCATCGACATCGGTCTTATGAAGTTTCTTGGCCTCTGCCCTTCTACCTCGTCTTGGTACTTGGAGTTTACCTCTGCATTCTCCACCTTCTTGGCCCCTTTTACGACCAATGTTGTCCCTTCATGAGAGCAAGGGATCGATGACTTCATGAAAGTCCCGCATCTGCGGTACCATGGCGCTGCCAAGCCCATAGCACTACTATCCGTTACCTTGCATCTTCATCCCTTCCTTCGCGATCGGTAGATCTGCCTCTATGGCACTGTGGAGCTCCTCCGAGTCCACCTCCTCTCTAACCGATTTTCTTTTGGGTAGCCGAGCCCGTTGGACTGCTGCCGCCTCGCCTTTCGACCACCGCCGACACCACTATGTCCTCCTAGCAGTTCTCCTTATCGATGGAGAGAGACTATAACTCTCATGCATGGCCTCCTCCATCTTGTTGCAGGCTCGCGATTCGCTCTCTTTAGCTTCCTTGGTAGCAACGTCGCTTACTCGGCCTTGTCCTCGACTTGCCGCTCCCTTGCGAATGTGAGCACGCACCCAACTCTCCAACTGCCCGGTTAATCAAGTCCCCCATGGGACTCATTGGTACTGCAATCGACTACTCTCGGTACACCCATATGTTGAGGACCAAGGCTTTCATCCGATGCAAGCTTGATGCATACACACGGAAGACCCGCCTCGCTGATCGTGGCATTCACTCCTTGAATCCACCCTTCTTGCCGCTGCATGGTTCATCAAGTGGAGCTCCCAGCTCCGATCATTCACATGATCATGTCTCCTCCATGGGACTCACCGGTATGTGCACTTGGACTTCTTCCTCGGTGGTATACAGCTCCCATATGCTGATGACTAAGGCTTTCATCCAATGCAAGCTTTGATGCACACACGAAGACCCGCCTCTGCGGTACTACGACATTCACTCCTTGAATCCATAGCCCTTCTTCTTGTTGTGTCGTACACCAAAGTGGAGCTCCCAGTAACTCCTTATCATACCTCCGCATGATTTTGTCCCTCATGGGACAAGATTACCAGTATTGCATTGCCACGAACTATTCCATCACGATCCGCTGCACTATGTCGCCTCCTGGTGACATCTCCATTGCATACAGATTCTCGTGTGATGAACTCGGACTATGACTTCTCCACGTGTGGCCTTTGCCAACACATCGTAGGGCCTCCGCCATCTTCAATTTTTAGTTAGCTCCCTTGGCAATTCCCCTTCGTCCCCCCCACTCCTGGGTTACACCTGGACGAAGCATAGCTCTAGGACAGTCCGTCGTCTAGTAGCTCCTGAAGTCCTCTGACTTCGCCAGAGTTGGTGCACCATTGTCGGGATTTTGAGCCTCTATCCCCTACCAACACAATCTTGCTATGCACCTCCTATTCTTGACAACTCGAATGGCAACACTGTGGCATATTCTTCACGAGTACCCGCCTCTACATCCTCTTGCCCCGTACTAAAGTCTCATGATCCTAACTTTGCCTCCGCAAGTTGAATCACCTTAGTTACTCCATTAAATGCATCTCTTAGGTAGCTTGCATGTGCCTTGAAGCTCCCTTCATCTTTGGCACCATGCAAAATAAGTCTGCCCCATCAGAATGAAGAACCCATGGAACGACATGATCCCACTCTTGCCTCTACAAGAGTTCATGCCCTTGACCTCTGTCTAAGGAAAGCTCCGTGCCTCCGCTCCATGTTCCATCTTCTATGTCGACTCCCTTCATGCGGCTTGGATACTTCACCGAAGTTTCACCCAAGTCGCTCTGCTCCTCGATTTGCAATGAGTTGATAGTGGCCCTCACGTCCACCATTCCACGGGTCAGCCCTTTGTTGAGTTCGATTTATTCCTCGACTCTAAGTGTGCCTTCATATGATGTTGCCTTGGATTGCTCCCCCACTTGATCTCAAAATGCATCCACCAATGCATTACCTCCTTTGAGATCATGCGATAACTCTTCGCTCACTCGGTCCGTTGAGCTTTATGGAGATATAACCTTGAGAAACTCTTCCTCAATATATGCATCACAACATGATTCTCCCACTAGAGAACTAGGACTTATCTCTCCGGATATCCCTGCTGGAGCAACTTTTCTTTACATACTTCCCATCGAAAGTTTCGGGACCATCATCCCCTTTAGACTACTCCGTCTTGAACTCGAGCTTTGTTCCGCCCCACAAATGTACTTGCTAGATTGTGACCCTTCTCCAATACGCCCACCGCACCCTTCAAGGTCTAGCAACATGCAGAACTTGTTGCACATTTCAGCCACCTACGGACATATCGTTTCCATGTTGAAGAGAAAGTTCGATGCTCTATGGCGCCGAGTTCTAATCGCGCCTTGGGATGGCCACGAACACTCCGTCATCCGTGTACAAGCCCATGCATGAGTTCTGAATCCTTCGAGTTAGCAATTCCCTCACCTTTATGAGCTTTGCACAACTCTTTCGGTCGTTACACAACACATCCCACCTTGTACGGTCTCATCTTTCACCAAGCACCATGCTTTGCCTTAAGCACCGTCAAGTTTGGTTGCCAACGCCGAGCTATAGCTCAAACTCAACCATCCCAATCTTTGTGTGCTACGCATTCTTTTTCGCTTGCTTGTCCTCGTGGTGCCTCTCGCAAAGGGGTTGGCTATTCCTTGAATGCCAAACCAGGATGCCCGCCTCCTCGAGCAACTCCTTTCCCTACATCTCAATGTCTATTTCCCCCAAACGGTTGCGCGTGCTAGCTGTCCTCCACACAGCCTAGCTAGGTCCCCCACATTTGTATGACAAGTGTTTCTGTGTGTGCTTGTCCCGCTCTGATACCACATTCTCACGGGCTTAGCTGATTTTGCCTAAGCCGTGCGACACCCATGCGTGTCCGTCGGCAAAGGTCAGCCCTCCCCGAGATCTCCTAAAATCCCACAGACTTACAAAAAGAGAAAACGGGCCAGAAGAAGCAATTTCCACGGGATCCATAGCAACTGCTCAAGAAAAACACTTTATAAAGCCAAAATACAAATTACACCCATGGACATTACAAACTCAGAGAGGTTGCACACAAAGGATAATGGTCCACTACAGACCGAAGTCCCCACAAGTGCTTATATGACACACTTGTATTTACATGCCAAACTTGGCCATAAAACAAATCAAACTAGGGTTGCTAAGCCTACTGCAAGCCTGCTTCTTGTTGTACAAGATATGTACCTAAACCGAAGGACATGGACTAACACAAGCATTTCATCGAACACCTTGTTTACATTGTTATCGTGAGTTGGAATGGTGGCGATGCCTTGGTAGGGTCGTGAGCAGGGGATAGTCGCCTCCTATGTAGGGGCAATAGCGGCGGCACAGTGAGGGTGAAGGAGGGGTAGGACATCTTTTTAAGAAAAAGATGATTATGCTTATTAGAATTTGAGAAATTTCAACTCTATCCCATTTTACGTAATTTCTTAAATACCCTTAATAATTCTAAAAATTCTGAGAACTATCTCTCATCCAGAATTCTAAAAATGCCCTTGATAATTCTGAGCATGTCCTAATTTTTTTAAAAATAATTACTTAAATAGTTTAATTAATTATTATATATATCTAGTAATCCTTCATATGATGTGATGTACATGTGATGTATGATGTGGATAGATGATCATAAGCCATATGTTATGATATATGTAATTGTGAACTCATTCTCCAATGAGCACCTGTACTATATCCTTAGTGTCTCCACACAAATGACTATGAGACTAGCCACCTCCATCATATGGATAGGTATATGGTGCACTTATCTGTCCAATTATCTCGATATCCTTCTCGTGTAACCTATAACTGAGATTATTTAGGATCTGTGTTTAAAGGTAAATCGATCTTATTATCATGATCTCATCACGATCTGATTCCCATTATATAGAACCAAGGACATCACGATATATATGTTATAAATAATATAATGTGGGAATATACCAATATTAATCATAAGCAAAAAGATCGTGTGCAGTGTGTCACACTTGCCATCACTCACGTGATTAGCTCACTGGGTACTTGTAACCAGTAGTGTGTTGATCTTATACTTCAGTCCCTAGCAAATTCCTTTTTGTAGTCATTATTAACTATAGTATGAACAAGTTTGAGGTGACTCTACCTGAGCTCCTTAATATGTTGTGGGAAGCTGAGATACCATCAAGAAATAGAAGTCAGTTTTCTATATTGGTGAGACCAATAAGGAAAGGAAGGCTAGTAAGACCCTTAAGAAGGGCAAGGGCAAAGAAAGACGGGATAAGACAAAAGTTGCTAAGAAATGCCCAAAAAAGGATAAAGGACATTGCTTCCACTATGACCAAGATGGGCATTGGAATAGGAACTATAAGGACTACCTTATAGATAAGGCGAAACATAAGCTTGGAGAAGCTTCAGGTATATTCATGATCAGTCTCTACTTGTCAGATTTTCATGTAACACATGGGTATTGGATCGAGAGTGTCTATCATATCTGTAATTCATTGTAGTTTCTGGAAAGATCCAGGAGATTGGCCAGAGGCGAGATGGACCTCAAGATGACCAATGGAGCAAGAGTTGCTATAGTTACCGTTAGGGAGGTCACTCTACATTTGCCTAGTGGAGTATCACTGTATTGGATGCATGCTATTTTGTTCCCTCTATTATCAAAAATATTATATCCATCTCTTATTTGGCAATTAGTGGATATAAATTAGTTTTTGAGAATAATATTTATTCAATAATTATGGGTGATGAGATCATCACTAGAGGGACCCTGATAAATGACTTATATATGTTAGATACTTTTTCATATATCATGAATATAAATACGTCTAAGAGGAAAAGAGATGAGGTGAACAGTATATGATATTATAGGCTAGGTCATATACATGAGCGAATGATTCAAAAGTTGCTGAAAGATGAATACTTATATCCATTTGACTATGAGTCATATGCAACTTGTGAACCTTACCTTCGTAGGAAGATGACCAACTCTCCTTTTAGTGGAACTAGAGAGAGAGCTACTGAGTTATTAGAACTCATACATAGTGATGTATGTGGTCCCATGTCGACTCAAGCTATAGGTGGTTACTCATAGTTCATTACATTCACTAATGATTTCTCTAGGTATAAACATGTGTACTTGATGAAGTACAATCCCGCGACCTTTGAGAAAATCAAGGAATATAATAATAAAGTCGAGAACCAGATTGAAAAGATTATTAAGACTCCTCGATCAGATCATGAAGGAGAGTACTTAAGTATAGAGTTTATCCATTTTCTCAAGGACATTCTATCCTAGTGCGCACCTCCTTAAACACCTCAGCTCAATGGTGTATTAGAAAGAAGGAATCACATACTGTTAGATATAGTGCGATCCATGATGAGTTCTGCTGACATGCCCATCTCGTTCTGGGGATACGCCCTAGAGACTGTAACTTACCTTCTGAATAGTGTTCCATCAAAGTTGATAGTGTCTACATCATATGAGATATTGAAAGGAAAGAAGTTCAATTTTAAGGTGGTTAAGATTTAGGGTTGTCCTACTCACATTAGAAGATACAACCTCGATAAGTTGGAATCAAGGATAGAATGGTGCATGTTTGTGGGATACCCTAAGGAGACTTTGGCATATTATTTCTATCATCCCAAGGACCGAAAGGTCTTTGTTGCTAAGAGAGTTGTGTTCTTTGAGAAGGAACACATTTTTGGTAGAAACAGTGGGAGTGAGATAGAGTTGAGCAAGGTTGGAGAACCTAGCTCAAGCACCATTCTAGAGCTCAAGTATGTTCAAGTACCTAACACACAATATCCAACTTTACGTAGGTCTAGCAGAGCATCTCACCCTCCTGAAAGATATATGAGACATATCAGTGGAGAGGACTCTCAGAATATTGATCCTCAGGCCTACAAGGAGGCTATTATAAGTATAGACTCTTGGAAGTGGCAAGAAGCCATGAATTCTGAGATGGATTCCATATAATTTATCATGCCTATCGACTGCAAGTGGATCTTCAAAAAGAAGATCAAAGTAGATGAAAAGGTGGAGAAGACCTACAAGGCAAGGCTAGTAGCTAAAGGATATCGTCAAATATAAGGAGTTGATTATGACAAAGCTTTTTCATCTATAGCTATGCTTAAGTCCATTAGAATTTTTTTAGCCATTACAATACACTATGACTGTGAGATTTGGCAGATGGATGTCAAAATGATATTTCTCAATAACAACCTCGAGGGAGAGGTGTATATGATATATTCAGAGGGATTGTATCCAGAGAGAGTCCAAATAAAGTGTGTAGGTTGCTCAAGTCTATTTATGGACTAAAGTAAATTTTCCAAAGTTGGAATATAACATTTGATGAGGCGATCAAATCTTATGACTTCGTTAAGAACGAATATGAGCCTTATGTGTACAGAAAGGTAAGTGAGAGTGCTATTACCTTCTTAGTTTTATATGTGGATGACATCCTAATTATTGTGAATGATGTAGGAATGCTCTCCATAGTAAAGACTTGACTATCAAGAAATTTCTCTATGAAAGACTTATGGGAAGTATCCTATATTTTGGGGATTCAAATATATAGAGATAGATCCAAGAGGATGCTTGACTTATCCTAGTCCATGTACATAGACTCCATTGCCAAAAGGTTTGACATGGAGAATTATAAGAGAGGTCTCATATTGATGAAACATGGAATATCACTTTCTAGGAGTATGTCCCTAAGGACTCCTGAAGAAAAGACAACATGGATATGATACCCTATGCCTCAGCGATAGGGTCTATCATATATGCTATCCTATATACAAGGGCTGATATAACACATGCTCTGAGTGTCATAAGCAGGTATCAGGCAGATCCAAGTATGGAACACTGGAAGGTAGTAAAGTATATCTTTAAGTACTTGAGAAGGACTAAGGATCTTTTACTAGCATTTGAAGGAGGTAGCCTCCAAGCTGATGGCTACACGAACTCAAGTTTTTAGTCTGATATTAATGATAGCAAGTCAAACTCAAGGTATATTTTTACCATGAATAGAGAAGCAATAAGCTAAAAGAGTTTAAAGTAAGATACTACTGCTGACTCGACCATAGAGGTGGAATACATTATTGCAGTAGAAGCAGTAAAGGAAGGGGTGTGGATGAATAAATTCATCAGGGATTTAGGAGTCGTACCAAGCAGAGTGGAGCTGATTCCCATATATTGTGACAACAATAGGACAATAGCTCTAGCATAGGAACCCAGGTCTCATCAGAATTATTTTAAGGAGGTTCTATTTGATTAGAGAGATTATAACCCGTAAAGATATAACAATGGAAAGAGTTCCATCTGAAGATAAATTGTAGATCTACTGATGAAGTCACTACCTCATATTGTATTTGAGCATCACAAGGATTTAATGGGGTGATTGACTTTAGGTCAAGTGGGAGATTGATGGTTATATATGCCCTATAAGCCAATCACGTGAGTGATGGCACGTGTGACACACTGTAGGATCTTTTTGCTTATAATTAATATTATCATATTATCATATTATATTATCTATTGTATATATATATATATTGTGATGTCCTTGGTTATGTGCAATGAGAATTAGATCATGATGAGATCAATTCACTTTTAAATATAGATCCTAAATAATTCTGGTCATAGGTTACTCAAAAGGGACATCGAGATATCCAAACAGATCGATGTACTATATACCTGTCTATATAATGGAGGCGGCTAGTCTCATGGCCACTTATATGGAGACACTAAGGATATAGTACAGGTGCTCGTTGGAAAATGAATTCACTAATTGATCCACTTATGAAATATTATATGATTGATGATACCAAATGTCAAACAGTGATTCCATAGTCCTAGTTGTGTATCCGGTCCTTTAACTTGAGACACCAATGATGTCTTGTATGAGTATTCATTTCTTTGATACCAGAATTACAAGTTTGGAAAGATTCAGATCTGGTACAACTGGTTATCAGGATTGATAGCCAACCTTACGAAGATAATAGAGTATTAATAGAGGATCATCCACTCTCGGTATCACGAGAGGAATATCCCAGATATACTTGTTAGACAAATCCTTGGCCAGAGTCATTCGGATTGAGAGAGAAAGAGATCTATGGAAGAATCCGATTAAAGAAAGACAAATTGGTTTTGTATGTGAAATGACAGTACCATATCCAATATATGATCTCTAGGATATTATTTGGATGAGAGATTATAGATATACGATAATTGTAGATAGATAGGTCCGATGGATTCGATCCCTCTTGTACCGTCTGGGGACTATGACATAATGACCTAGTGGGTCTATAATCGATGAGTCGAGTGAATTATTATGGGGATAATAATTCACTATATCGGAAGGAGTTCTGATGGGAGTGACTCACGGCCAGCTCAGTATTGGGCCTAGAGGGTCACACATATATGATGGATGCTTCAACAAATAGAGGATTGTATGAAGATCTAATTAGCCCCTATTCTTATTAGATGAGACCCTATACAGATGGACTTCTTGGTTGAGCCTAATTAGAGGCCTAAGGAGATTATTGGATAGCGATCTAATAATGCAAGGTTAGTGGATAATTGGCTGGAGATCCAATATTACTAAGGTAGGAGCCCTAGGGTTTTTGGTGGCCCTCTATAAATAGGAGGGGAGACTAATGGTTGATAGGCTGCAGCTTTAGCCATCACCTCTTATTCTCCTCCCTCCCTTTGCGTAATAGTTACAATATTAGATTGGAGAAGTTTCATTGCAGAATCCCTTGTATAAATATCACTAGAGAGGAGGACACTTGACCTCATTCATCCTCTCCATTTAGATCTGAAAATACAAGGATAAACGATCTCCCTAGGTAAAATCAATCTCTTACACATCGTGATTTTTTTAATTTTTATATTTTTCTTATGACCCCAATCTTTTACACAACGATTTGATTTGCGTGGGAAATCAATTTTTTGTTTTGATTTCCACTACACATGTGGTGCTTCCGTTGAGGTTTCCCAACACACACAGGTTATCCTTTAGGACTATCTTTATATTTTACAAAGCGAGTGATCTTATCCTTGCTTGTTCTTTCCTCTGGTGTGGGGACAATCGTGTTAAGGACATATACGATTTTCTCTTTCATGAGAACAATTCTCAAATTACAGAACTTTTGGACCAATGAGGCAATTGGCATCAAGTATGCCACATAGAGGTTTTGCAAGCGACAAACAAGATATAGCGTAAATAAATAACATGCAAACTTCACAGAAAATACTAATTAAGATATAGACTTCTATCTTAATGCACTCCCACTATTTTCCTAGTGAATCATGTGACACCCTCGACACGTGAGACGAAAGTATTCGACAGACTCCTAGTGGGGATCGGGATCTTATTAACATCTTAGTGCAACATCGAGGGACTCGACCAATTACACTAAGCCCAAAAGGTAGGCAACTCTTGCTAATCACAGCTCCTTGTGATTCCCGTCATGTTTGGCCTCCGAATCATCACAGTCTCAAGGGACTCGACTAACTATGATATTCAGTTAAGTCATCATCATTGTTACAAGATGAGTCTGATTTGATGATATGCCCTCAAGGGACTCGATCAAGCATACCATGTCCTCAGGTCACCGGTGACATCTTTATGTCGTAGGTAAGAACTCGATCACGTAGATAGGTGAGCCTCGAGGTACTCGACCAATGCAACCTATGTCGTGATTCAATTTCTTCCTATAACGATGGAAGGCCACGTGGGTCAATCTTATTACCTCATGCTTACTGACTTAATATTATCGTAGGAGAGGTTTTTGTTTCGTATCAGTCTCCTAATATGTCATGTCACACACATACATATTTAATATATATCTACATCGAATGTATATGTATATATATATATATATATATAGTGAGTATATAACACATCACATATGGAAGCCACACCGTATGATTATGAGCTGTCATCTAATATGATTAAGCCTAAGCCAATGGGCCTAATCATACACAAAATGATCTATGTGTGAATCGACACATCTCCATGCCCTTTGATCGTTGATTTCGTCATCATTGGTTCTATCAGATCATCCCATCACCATGCATTGTGATCTCCTGCCACAACATCGTGGGTCCCATTGTCACCTTCACGCTCCCACCGCGCCTCTCCATGTAATTACAAATAATCATAGATACGCATACCCGATAATAAATGAGAAAGTTGGAGGCTCGCAGGTCCCAATAATAATAACAATAATCACAATTACACACATCACAACATATGACTTATGATCATCCATCCACATCATACATCACATGAACATCATATCATATGTAGGATTACTAGATATATATAATAATTAATTAAATTATCCAATTAATTTTTTTTAAAATCAAGACATGCCCAAAATTTTTATAATTATTAAGGGTATTTTTGGAATTCTGGATGAGAGGCAGTCCTCATAATTTTTAGAATTATCTTGGGCATTTTAGGAATTCTATAAAATGGGATAGAGTTGGAATTTATTAAATTTTGAGGGGCATAATCATCTTTTTCTTAAAAAGATGCCTTACCCCTCCTTCAACCTCACTACGTCACCGCCTCCGCTGCCCCAGTGCAGGCGATGACTGCCCTTGCCCGCTGACAACCGCCTTTCCAAGGGGCAGCCACCATTGCTACCGGCGGTGCCGCCCTTGCTGGCAGTAGGGCTGGCCATGGGTGACAACCCCTTTCGAGCGCCACGCTGTAAGTGATTGTGCCAGCGAGGGACCGTGATAGGACTCCAACAGGCTTGAGTCCTAATCTCCCTAAGAAGTAGGTAATAAAATCCTATTATATTGTAATAAAGCCACTCCTATCTTTTAAAGGAATATGGCTAGGGTTTAGCTTAGTCCTTAGGGCTTAATGGCCACCACCTCCCTTTCTAGGTTGGTCGGCTAACGTTCCCCCTGGTTAGGTTGGGCATAGAGATAAGCTAGCTGCCCCATATTCCTATTAAGACAGGTCGACTATAGGAGGGGCAAAAGGATAATTTTACTTAGGCAAGCACCCCCTTAGGCTAGGGTTTTGATCTCTATTCAAAGATGTAGCTGCCCCCCCCTCTTGAATCAAGCAATTATCAATTTTATTTCAGCCTTGTGACAAATCTAGGAGGGAGGAACCCCTATAGCGTTCTAAGGGTTGATCCCCCTCAAGAATCAAAATATATAGAGCTCCTTCTGGGGTTCTATCATTTGGTTTCAGAGTAGCAATCTTGCTATCCCTGTAGCCGTCATCCATGCCTCCACCTTCCTAAACAAGTCCCACAATTGCTTTTGACGTCGCCTCCATTGTCGCCCACCAAGTCACAGATCCATCAATCTGCGACCTTCCTCTATGTCAACATTAAAGATCTAGTAAAAACTCTAAAGCCCACATCTCTTGCTACTACTATTCCTCTATCTTATACATGGGAGAAGTTTTTCCAAAATTTTCTTGCTGCAAAATTTTACCATCGCATACGTTATCATCATTGCAAAGGCGAAACACTATAGAAATTTTCAACTGACTGTTGCTCCTTGGAACTGAACTTTTAATCATCCTTTTCAGCTGAAACTTTTATACAATTTTATAGATCATCTTAGCTTTCATGTAAGACCAATCTTACTCCTAGATCTGGACTTATAGTGTTGTGATTCTTCATCATGCAGTGCTGAAATTTTACCATGGAGAATCTGCCTTCCGTCTATTGGCCTCTTGAAACTAAACTTTTGTTCATCCTTTTTAGCCAAAATTTTTATACAATTCTAAGTATCAACTTGGCTTTCATCTGGGATTGATTTCTTAAAAAAATTCCTTCTAGAACTGGTTTTCTTGTGCAATCTTCCACTAGCACACAGTTCTGGAATTTTAATAATGAAGGATATACCTTTCGTCTTTTGCCCTATTTCCCTACTGTTATACTGCCAAAATATCGCTAAACTGTTTACTAATATTTCCAACATCTAAACCAAGGATTTTTGTATAATTTTCTTAAACTTTCCTTTGGAAATTATGTTGAGAAGTCATCATTTTTCTGATGTAAAATCTGTTTGGTAGGACTACATATCGCTGCACATTTTTTCATCAAATTCTATTGGATTTAAGTGCTGTTTTTTGTGGAATTTTGGACTCTCTTTTCCTCATCACCAAACCCTACCATCCTTACTAAAAACCCTTCAAAACCCTACCACTCAGCCCTAACACAGCCTACTTTCTTATTGATCCACTTACCTTTTCAGCCAACTTTCCTTACTGATACACCTACCTTTGCTGCCATCTATCCCAGATCTAAAATCTATTTTCCTAACCTTCTCTACTGTTATCATAGCCCTAAAACCACACCAATTTGTAGCCTAAACTCCATAAAATCATAGCCCCAAATCGCACCCAAAACAGTCGCAAACCGCACCAAAAAACTGAAGCCTTCGGTCCACCAATCTTTCAGCTGCCCAATCTCCCTTATCCCCTCAACCACAACACCAATCCTACCAGATCACTGCCCAACACTACTAATAGTGACCTCTTGCTGCCATCCTCCTTGATCACATCCAACAACAATCCTTGCGGCAAAAAGCTACTAGCAGTGATCTTTCGCTGTAATTTGTTTACATCGCAGCCCACAACAATCGTTTGCTTCCAACTATCTTGATCCCGTCCAACAACAAATTAAATACAACAATAGCCGTCTCTCACTCCATACTGCTACTACCCTCCTCCGTAATAGCCATGTACATCGCTGCCCCATCTTCCTGCTATTGTAATTGCACCCTTCATGTAACTGACGCCACTTGCAGCCATGAAGTCGCAGAGCAGTCGCAACCGACGTTCGCGCCCTCTTCTTCCTCCACCGTCACTGCTACCCTTGGCTACCATCCTCCACTTGGAGGCTTCACCCCTGTAGTCCCAACATTACTGCTATTCACTGTACACTTTTCAGTTGGTTTGTTTGACAGGTTGGAGATCCTTACGTCATGACATCGCTGGGCTTATTCGAAGCCAAATTGGAGGCTTTCAAGACATGTATGGATGCTAAATTATGTGCTCTCTTCGAGGAGTTTAGATTGGGCCGATCACCAAGCCCAAGAAGATCATAACATGGAGTAAATTCTGATTGCAAAAGAACCCATTAGAGATAAGAAGCGAGGATAAGACATGGCTGCCCTACACCTCGACGATGTCGGTCTCCTTTGTACAACTTTAAGAAGGGCACCTCAATCAAGATGCTCAGAGCATGATAGCCACATCCCAACCAAAAGCATATAAACCTTTAACACAAATCAATTACAAGAACCTTGACGAATAATTAATGAAGATCTGTCAAACCTCTATCATCCAAGAGTACCAAATCAGGTTTGAAAGGTTAACTAATCAAACTCATGATTGGTCTGAAAAATAGATATTGAGGACTTTTATTGAGGGCTTGAAGCCGGAGATTCAACAAGAAGTTAAAGCGCAATAACCGTACACACTTAAGAAAGTCATCTCCTTCGCATGACTACACGAAGACAGACTGAACTAAGATGCTCGGAGGACCAAAGCCACCGCACAACCAACAGCATAGGGACTCTCGGCCCCATCTACCACCAGTCGGTCACCTCAGCCAAAAAAGTTAATAAGTGAAGAGTTTCATGATAGATTGACAAAGGGCTTATGTTGGCATTGTCATAAACTATAGAGTCGAGACCACCATTGTAAAAAAGAGAGTCCTATATTGGTTGAGCCCACTGAAGAACTCAAACTCAAATATATGGCTCTCGAATCCGAGGAGAAGGATATGAAGGAAAAACCATAATTAGCTGCTCGCATATTTCATGCTCCACCACAGATATTGGACATTGATGGCTTTATCAAACATTAGCCCATCACCATCCTCACTGACACCAAGAGCTCTAACGACCTTATGAATGACAAAAAAAAAAGGGTGACCTTATATGGGAAAGGAGAGAACGTAGAAAGATTATCTCGATATAGTGCTTGGAAAAGCTCGCTGAAATCTCAAGCACGTCCACTGAATCGAGCCGACTCCTTCCTACCAGACTACACGACCCCTGTATATTGGTCTTACAAGGGATCTACTAGCACATATTTGGCCATATTGCTATCCACATTTTCAGACGACCAAAGCTAAAAAGATCATCCAGGAGATACGAGAGATACAGATCATTTGACCACAACCTTCCCATGCAATGACACTTTATATCCAAAACTTTACTTCTTTGTCTGCATGGATAAACTCTTCCTGAAGTGTCATATTTAGCTGAACCAGTTATGGGTTCTAATGCAATGCTCTCTCATCTCGGGCTACTTCCACGACTTCAACGAGGAGCAGACAATGATGCTAAAAGTCTTTCTTGATGATGACCTGAGATCCATGGCCCACGATCGCAAGAAGGAATAGGAGAAAGGCATCCACATGACCCCCATAGCCATAATGCCATCTATATCAATGCTAGCATTACCTGAACATGGCAATGTGTTCGTACTTGGAGCAAACACATCCAATGTTGGGATCGACGTCACCCTTATGCAAGATGGTCCATGGCGCGAAAGAGGAGTAAGCCGAAAAGAATTATAATCCATGCTCACACCAGCATATGCAAAGAAGAAATGACTTTTCGACAAACTACAGAATTGACGAAAAATTGAAGATTGAGTGTTCTTACACCTCCAGCCTGATTAGTAGGAAACTCGAGACTTAAGAAAGTGGTCTTCCTATTTCTTTAGGCCTTACAAAATTAAGAAACACATTGGAGCTCTAACCTGAAAATCAGATCAATGCACCATATCAAGATTACAGTTGATCCGCTAGGTATCCCACCTCAAATAGAATTTTAAAGAAGATGACTCAGCCCAAATCCTTCCAACTAACACCCCAACTGATGAGGATGTCAAAGTTTATTTGATAATAGCATAAGAATCATATGAGGAGCTCAAGACCTGGTTAAGAGGGTAGATTTGATATGACTCCAATAGGGTTGAGTCCTAATCTCCCTAAAAAATAGTCAATAAAACCTTACTAGATTGCAATAAAGTCACTCCTATCTTATAAAGGAGTATGACTAGCATTTAGATTAGCCCTTAGGGCTTAGTGGCTGCCACATCCCTTACTGGGTTGGTCGACCAGGGTTCCCCCCTGCTTAGGTCGGTTATAGAGCCAACCTAGCCGCTTCTTGTTCTTATTAAGACAGGTTAGCTATAGGAGGGGCAAAGGGATAATTTTACTTAGGCAAGCAATAGGGATCAAAACCCTTAGGCTAGAGTTTTGATCCCTATTTAAAGATGTAGTCATCTCCCCTCTTGAATCAAGCGATTGTCCATTTTATTTTAGCCTTGTGTTGAATCTAGGAGAGAGGAACCCCTATAGTGTTCTAAGAGTAGATCCCCCTTAAGGATCAAAATCTATAGAGTTTCTTTTGGGGTTCTATCAAGCCACTTGTGAACTTTCACCTATGCGAGCGATGGCCTATCAGCAGTGCTTGTGGGCGCTCGCGCCGGTTGCTATCTCTATGGGTGGCACGGTTCGCCCTTGTGGTGTCGCTGCGGGCATCTAGCTTTCAGGAGCCTTGGCCGCAGTTGGTTGTCCCTATAGTCGGCCTCGCCATGGGTGGCTGATAGAACCCCAGAAGGAGCTCTATAGATTTTGACCCTTGAGGGAGATCAACCGTTGGAACGCTGTAGGGGTTCCTCCCTCCTAAACTCAGCACAAGGCTGAATAAAAGATGATAATTTATTGATAAAAGAGAAGGGGTGGCTATATCATTATAGAGGTTTCTAAACCCTAGTCCATGGGGTGTTTGCTTAAGTAAAATTATCCCTTTGCCCCTTCTATAGCCGACCTACCTAAGTAGGAACAGGTGGTGGCTAGGTTGGCTCTATAGCCGACCTAAGTAGGGGGAAACCCGACAAGCCTAGTAAAGGTGGTGACTGCCACTAATCCTAGGACACCAATCTAAATCCTGACCATACTTCTTTATAGGATAGAAGTAGCTAGGTGGGGTTTTATTACAATCTCATAGGATTTTATTGACTACTTCTAGGTAGATTAAGACTCCATACTAGAATTATATCAAGTTTGCCCTCTTAGAATTAGCATTGTCCTCAAGGCTGAGGGTCTATAAACTCTGGGAACTAGGTCTTCAGCTCCTATGCGACTCCCATGTTGCATCTTTAAATGGTAAGTTAATCCACTTCATAAGTACTTCAGTTGAAGGGCATCATCGGTGCATCACATTTCTTCGATCAAGTATAGCTTCAGGTTGGGCTTGGATTTCACCATCAGTTGTAGTGTTCAATAGTTGAGTCTACGCTAACTCTCATTCTCCCAATTTCGGCTTTAGTAAGGATATGTGGAAGATGAGATGGATCTTAGCGTCATCTGGAAGCTTTAATTTGTATGCCACGGCCCCAATACACTCCAAAATCTAATATGGTACATAGAATCATGAAGATAGCTTCATCGATGCTTTGGTGTTGATTGACAACTGCTTGTATGGTTGTAGGTAAAGGTAGACCCAATTTCCTACTAAAAATTCTCGCTCGCTTCGGTAAGTATTATTAGGAAACCTCAACGAGTGCATCATATGCACATAAAATCAAAAGAAAAAACTAGTTTTCCATGTAGATCAAATCATCGTGTAAAAGATTGGGGTCATGAGAAAAATATAAAAATCAAAAAATTATAATATGTGAGAGATTGATTTTACCTAGAGAGATCATATATCCCTGTATTTCATATCCAGATGGGGAAGATGAAGGCGGTCAAGTAATCTCCTCTCTAGCCTTATCCACATGATAGATCTTGCAGCGAGAGTCCTCCAATATAAACTTGCAACTCTTGCGCAGAAGGGGGGAGGAGAATAAGAGGTGGCGGCTAAAGCTACAGCCTATCAACCATGAGTCTCCCCTCCTATTTATAGATACTGATTACAGGTGTCTTGCAAGCCAATCATGTGAGTGATGGCACGTGTGACATAGTGTGTGATCTTTTTACTTATGATTAATATTGACATATTCTCACATTATCTATTGCATATATATTGTGATATCCTTGGTTCTGTGCAATGGGAGTTGGATTATGATGAGATCACAATAATGAGATCGATTCAACTTTAAACACATATCCTAAATAATCCCGGTCATAGGTTACTTAAGAGGGACATTGAGATAACCGGACAAATCGGTGTACTATATACCCGTCCATATGATGGAGGCGGCTAGTCTCATAGCCACTTGTGTGGAGACACTAAGGATATAGTACAGGTGCTTATTAGAGAATGAGTTCACTAATTGATCTGCTTATGGAATGTTGTATGGTTAATAATATCTAATGTAATATAGCAATTCCATATTCCCAGTTATATATCTAGTCCTTAGACTTGAGACACCAAGAATGTCTTATATGAGTACTCCTTTCTTTGACGCTAGATTTAGTTTGGAAAGTTTTAGATCTGGTACAATAGGTTATTAGGATTAGTAGCCAATCTTATGAAGGTAATTGACTATCAATATAGTATCACAAGAGGAATATTCATATATGTGCTTGCTGAGACAATTCCCCGGCCAGAGTCATTCGGATTAAGAGAGAAAGAGTTCTTCAGGAGAATCCGATTAGAGCGAGACTATAATAGATTCTGTATGTGACCTGACAGTACCATATCTAATATACGATCTCTGGGATATTAGTTGGATGAGGGATTATAGATACACGGTAACTGTGGAAAGATAGGTCCGATGGATTTGATCCCTCATGTACAGTCTGGAGACTACGACATAGTGGCCTAGTACGTCTATAGTCGATAAGTCGAGTGAATTATTATGGGGATAATAATTCACTATATCAGAAGAAGTTCTGATGGGAGTGACTCACGACCAACTCGGTATCGGGCCTACAGGGTCATACACATATGGTGGATGCTTCAGCGAATAGAGGATTGGATGAAGATTCAATTAGCCCTTATTCTCATTAGATAAGACTCTATGCTAATAGGCTCCTTGATTAAGGCCCAATTAAAAGTCTAAGGAGATTATTAGATAGAGATCCAATAATACAAGGTTAGTGGCTAATGGATGGAGATCCAATACCCACTAAGGCAGGAGCCCTAGGGTTTTTGGTAGCTCTCTATAAATAGGAGGGGAGACTTATGGTTGAAAGGCTGCAGCTTTAGCCACCACCTCCTATTCTCCTCCCTCCCTCTAGGCAAGAGTTGTGAGTTCAGATTGGAGGAGTTTCATTGTAGAGATCCATCATGTGAATATCGCTAAAGAGGAGGATGCTTGACCTCCTTCATCTTCTCCATCCGGATCTAGAATATATAGATATACTATCTCCCTAGGTAAAATCAATCTCTCACACATCGTGATTTTTTTTTATTTTTATGATTTTCTCGTGACCCCAATCTTTTGCATGACGATTTGATCTACATGGGAAATCGATTTATTTTTTATATTTTCACTGCACATGTGATGCACCCACTGAGGTTTCCTAACAGTGGCATCATAGCCAAGGTTTTCATGCCAAAGATTGGTTTTAAACTACGTGTGATAAGATTGAATCACGTGGAATCGTTCTATGCGTTCTTGCTGCATTTTCGCAGTGAAGGTAGTGAGGAGGAGGGGCGGCCAGCCACGGCCAGCCCCCATGCAGGGTCGGCCACCCATGGCCAAGCCGATTACAAGGGGTAGCCAGTTGCGACCAAGGCCCCTTGTAAGGGGGTGGTCAGCCACAGCTAAAGCCCCTTGCAGGGGTAGCCGCTAGCATGCGCGGTCGCCCGTGGGCATGGCTGGCACTTGCAGGGGTGGCGCCTATGGGCGTAGGTAGCGCCCGCGGCCAGGCCGTAGGGGGCGGTTGCCCACGAGGCCGCGCGTGGCTAGGACTGTCACCTGCAAGGGTAGCCGCTCCTGTAGGGGCACCGCCCACCCGCAAGGTTCCGCCCGAGGGTAGCGCCTATCGCAAGGGTAGCCCACGTCGACGATGTGTGCAGGCGGCACGCGGATGATGGCGGCAGTGGGAGAGTAAGGGAAGATGGCTTGGGCATCCTTTTGAGAAAAGGATGATCATACCCCTCTAAATTTAGAAAATTTTGAGGACTATACTCATATACAGAATTCGAAAATGCCCTCAATAATTCTGAAAATTTTGAGGACTGTCCTCTCATCCAGAATTATGAAAATACCCTTGATAATTCTGAAAATTTTGAGCATGTCCTGATTTTCAAAAAAAATAATTAATTAAATAGTTTAATTAATTATTATATATATCTAGTAATCCTATATATGATATAATGTACATGTGATGTATGATGTGGAAGGATGATCATGAGCCATGTGTTGTGATGTGTGTAATTGTGATTATTATTATTATTAGTGCATGCGAGCCTCAATTTTTCTTATTTATTGTTGGGCCTACGTGCCTGTGATTATTTGTAATTATATGGAGAGGCACATCGGGAGCGTGGAGATAACAGCGGGACCCACGATGCCGTGGTAGGAGATTACAACGTATGGTGATGCGACGATCCGACGGAACTGATGATGACGAGATCAACTATCACGGGGTATGAAGATGCGTCGATGCACACATAGATCCTATTATGAGTGATTAAACCTATTAGCTTGGGCTTAATCATATTAGGTGACGGTTCATGATCATCCGGTATGGCTTGCATGTGTGATGTGTTATACACCTACTAGATATATGTATATATATATTTACATGCGATGTAGATATATATTAAATATGTATGTGTGTGACACAATATATTAGGAGATCGATAGAAAATAAAAACCCCTCCTACGATAATATTAAGTCGATAAGCATGAGGCAATAAGATTGACCCACATGGCCTTCCATCGTTATAGGAAGATATTGAATCCTGATATAGGTTGAGTTGGTCGAGTCAATCAAGGCTCACTTATCTACATGATCGAGTTCTTGCCTACGACATATATATATATATATATATATCACCAGTGACTTGAGGACATGGTATGACTTGGTCGAGCAGTCGAGAGCATATCTATCGAATCAAACTCATCTTGTAACAATGGTGATGACTTAACTGAACTTCATGGTTGGTCGAGCAGTCGAGACCATGATGATTCAAAGGCGAACATGATGGGAATCATAAGGAGTTGTGATTGACGAGAGTTGTCTACCTTTTGGGCTTAGTGTAGTTGGTCGAGTCCCTCGAGGTTGCATTAAGATGCCAATTGGATCCCGATCCCCACTAGGAGTCTGCCGGAGACTTTCGTCTCACGTGTCGGGGGTGTCACGTGATTCACTAATAAAATAGTAGGAGTACATTAAGATAGAAGTCTATATCTTAATTAGTATTTTCTGTAAAATCTGTATGTTATTTAATTTACGCTATATCTTTCTTATCACTTGCAAAACCTCTACGTGGCATACCTGATACCAATTGCCTCATTGGTCCAAAAGCTTCGTAATTTAAGAATTATTCTCATGGAAGAGAAAATTGTATATATCTTTAATACGATTGTGCCCACGCCAGAGGAAAGGACAAGCAAGGATGAGATCACTCGCTTTGTGAAGTATAAAGATAGTCCTAAAGGATAACCTTTATGTTGATCTTATACTTCAGTCCCTACCAGATTCTTTTTCACAGTTCATTATTAACTTTAATATGAATGAGTTTGAGGTGACTCTAATTGAGCTCCTTAATATGTTAAGGGAAGCTAAGAGTACCATAAAGAAAGAGAAGTCAGTTCTCTATATAACTTATAGGAAAAGGAAGGCTAATAAACACCCTTAAGAAGGGCAAGGGCAAAGAAAGACTAGGTAAAGCAAAGGTTGCCAAGAGAGACCCGACAAAGGACAAAGGACAGTGCTTCCACTACGGCCAAGACGGGCATTAGAAGTGGAGCTGTAAGGACTACCTTGCAGATAAGGCAAAACAAAAGCTTGAAGAAGCTTCAGGTATATTCATGATCAGTCTCCACTTGCCAGATTTTCATGATAACACACGGGTGTTGGATACCGGGAGTGTTTATCATATTTGCAATTCATTGCAAGTTCTGGCAATACCTAGGAGATTGGCTAGAGGCGAGATGGACATCAAGATGGGCAATGGAGCAAGAGTTGCTGCAGTTGCTGTTGGAGAGGTCACCCTACATCTGCTTGGTAGAGCTATTATTGCATTAGATGTATGCTATTTTGTTCCCTCTATTATCAAAAACATTATTTCTATCTCTTGTTTAATAATTAGTGGATATAAATTAGTTTTTAAGAATAGTAGTTATTCAATAATTATGGATGATGAGATCATAACTAAAGGGATACTTATAAATGACTTATATGTGTTAGATACTTCTCCACATATCATGAATATAAATATGTGTAAGAGGAAAAGAGATGAGGTGAATAATGCATACCTATGACATTATAGACTAGGTCATATATGTGAGGGAAGGATTCAAAAGTTGCTGAAAGATGGATACTTAGATCCATTTGACTCTGAGTCATCTGCAACTTGCGAGCCTTACCTTCATGGGAAAATGACCAACTCTCCTTTTAGTGGAACTGGAGAGAGAGCCACTGAGTTATTAAAACTCATACATAGTGATATATGTGGTTCAATGTCGACTCAAGCTATTGGTGGTTACTCATACTTCATTATATTCACTGATGATTTCTCTAAGTATGGACATGTGTACTTAATAAAGTAAAATTTGAGGCCTTTAAGAAATTCAAGGAATATAAGAATGAGGTAGATAACCAAATTGGATAGGATTTCACCCATTTCCTTAAGGACAACAGGATTCTATCCTAGTGGACACTGATAAGACCCCAGAAGAAGCCCTATAGATTTTGATCCTTGAGGGGAATCAACTCTTGGAATGCTATAGGGGTTCCTCCCTCCTTGACTCAGCACAAAGGCTAAATTGAAGATGATAATTGCTTGCTTTCAAAGAGAGAGGCGACTACATCTTAAATAGGGATCAAAGTCCTAGCCTAAGGGGGCATTTATCTAGGTGAAATTATCCTTTTGCCCCTCCTATAGCCATCCTAACTTAATAGGAACAAGGGGCGGCTAGGTTGGGTCTATAGCCGACCTATGCATGGGGAAACCCTAGCTGACTTGCCTAGTAAGGAGGGCGGTGACTATTATGCTCTAAGGGCTAATCCAAACTCTGGCCATATTCCTTTATAAGATAGGAGAGGCCTTATTACAATTTAGCAGAATTTTTATTGACTTATACTAGAATGATTAGGACTCAACCCTGCTGGAGTCCTATTAAGTCCTCCCTCTCAGAATCAGCCTTGTATTCAAGGCTGAGGATCCATAAACTCTGGGAACTAGATCTTCAACTCCTCATGTGACTCCCATGCTATCACTAACTAAACTTTGGCCTTCTCACCAGTTGGGATGTTAGTTGGAAAGATTTGGGTTGAGTCGTCTTCTTTAAATTTCTATTTGAGGTAGGATACTTGGTGGATCAACTGTAATCTTGATCTGATGCGTGAATTTAATCTCCAGGTTAGGGCCCCAATGTGATCCTCAATTTTATAAGGCCCAAAGAAATAGGGAGACCACTTTATTAAGGCTCGAGTTTCCTGCTGATCCGGTTGGAGGAGTAAAAAAACTTGATCTTCAATTTTTCGTCCATTCTGAAGTTTGTTGGGAGGCTATTTCTTCTTTACAAGTGCTGCCATATGGTTGGTCTTTAGTGATATCCAATCTTTCTTTTAGAATGATGACTACCCTCTAGTATGGTTCAGGATGATGAGAGCCCAATTTAAAATGAGTATGGATTGTAATTCTTATAGTCTTACTCCTCTTTCGTGCCATGGACATGTATCCAACCATATTTTAAATTTGGTAATAATTAATATCTCCTGTAAAAACCTTATATAAAATGTGGGGAAAGCCTCGGTGTAAATTAGGAGTCGACCATCTTGCATAAGAATAGCCTAAATTCTAACTCCTGATGCATCGACCTTAATGATTAAAGTGCAGCCGAAATTGAGCAGAGCTAGGACCAACGTCATCGTCATAGCTGCATTGAGTCGTTCGAAGGCTGCGAAGGCCTTATCCAACGATAAGGAGTTTTTCTTCAGTAAGGACGTGAGCGGGGTACTGATCTTGACATAATCTTTCATAAAATTTTAATAGTAACCCGTGAGTCCAAGGAAACTGCGTAATGATTGTACGTTTGTAGGTCTCGACCATCCTTGCATTGCCTCGATCATCGTCGGGTCTACTGCCACTCCATCTTCTGATATAATATGCCCAAGATACTCCACTTTATGCTATAAGAAACTGTACTTTGATTGTTTCATATAAAGAGTATTCTTCGGAGAATTGTTAGAATAGTTTTTAAGTGCTGAAAATACACTAATACGAACTTACGTAGAAAGCTCCAGAAGATTTCATTCATCAGGCTTTGAAAGGTAGAAGGAGCATTCGTAAGTCTGAAAGGTATTACCAGAAACTCGTAGTAGCTGTTATATGTGCGGAATGCAGTTTTTGGAATGTCTTCAATGCATACCCGAATATGGTGATAATTGGAATGGAGATCCAGTTTAGTGAAGAGTCGGGCTCTTTTTAATTCATTGAAGAGCTCATCTATGACAGGTATAGGATATTTGTCCTTGACGGTGATTGTGTTCATGGCCCGATAATCAATGCACATCCGTCATGTACCGTTCTTCTTGCGCACTAGTAACACTGATGAAGAATAAGGGCTGCAACTTAGTCAAATTACCGTAGTGTCAAGCATCTCTTTGACGATGTTCTCAATTTCATCCTTCTACAAGTGAGAGTAGTGATATAGATACATATTTGTTGGAGGTTTGCTTGGTAGAATAGGAATACGATGGTCATGCTGTCGGTTAGGGGGCAGCCCGCGCAGCTCCGTGAAAACGTTCACGAATTCATCTAGCAAGAGGGCAAGCTTAGGATCTAAAATTTGTATATTCTTCCCCTTAGATGGTTGCTAGATATGCATCAAAAATCTCCAATGTACTTTGTGCAAAACTTTCTTCAATTGTTGCTACGAAACGATGGAAATTTGGCTCCTGCGCTTGCCTCGTAACGTGGCCTGTCTTCATTTGCAATAAAATTTCATGATTAATTTAGAAAAATTCCAGGAGATATCATATAGTGTTGTAAGCCATTTGATACTGAGTACAGCTTTATAATCATCGATGGGTAGGAGGAGGAAATCGGCTACCACTTCTTCGTCTTGGAGGAGTAGTTTCACTCGCGGGCACCATTGGTCGCAATTAAAGATTCGACTGTTGGTGACCTTTACATTAAACTTGTTGCAATATTTGATTTGAAGAGTCAATCATACAGCAAGCTTACTATTGAGGAATTATTGGTGCTGCTCGTGTCCATGAAAACGGTGATGGGTTGCTATTTTAGAAGTCCTCCATCTTTCATCATCAGCAGGTTGGAATAGTTGGCCAATGCATGCACTGTGTAGTCGGCCGGTTGGGACTCTTCCTCCATGGCTTCTTCTTTAGGTTCAAGAGCTTCTTCAGGTGTTTTACTATCCTCATCCTCCGCTGGTTCACAAGGAGTCGGCCATTTTTACAATGATGTTCATGGCTCGACGGTTCATCGTGATGCCAACACAACCCCTTGGCAGATCGTCCATGAAGCTTGTCTCTTGTCAATTTTTTTGGTGTAGGAGCTTGGATGGCAGTAGAGGGGGCAGTAGGCATTGGCATGGCTGAACAGGAAGCGACCTTTGTCCTTCGTATCTCGTGGTTTAATTGTTCTTCCTGGATATGTGCGAACGAAATCACCGCCCTAAGAGTGTACGGTTACTACACCTTTACTTCTCCTTGGATCTCCGGCTTTAGGCCCTCGATAAAAGTACCTAACAGTTGTTTCTCGGACCAATTCTCAGTTTGGTTAGATAAATGCTCAAACCTTGTTTGGTATTCTTGTATTGTAGAGGTTTGATAAATCTTTGCCAATTGTCCATCGATGTTGTTGAAATCGGTTGGTCCGAAATAGTTTAGTAGTCTTTCCTTGAATCACTACTAAGAGAGTCCTCCATGGGTGTACTTAAACCAATTAAACCACCGAATAGCATCCCCCTCGAGGTGGATGGAAGCAATCTTCGCTTGTGTTGCGTCGGCGGTTCGGTAGAACCGAAAATAGTGCTTCGCTCGCGAGATCCACTCGATCGGGTCTCCTTCTTCCCATCTAGGGAAGTCAACCATCATGCGTGAATTCTTGAGATCAGAGATGATGTGGCCATGTTCTTAAGGATCATCTCGCTGATCTGAAGTTTCTCCATCTTGTGATTTCCTCAGGCTCGACGGTCGGCCAATGCTGAATTTGGCGAAAAGGGATCGCATCTTCTCTTCGATGTGGTTTCCAAAGGCTTCAAGCTTTGCATCGATTGCCTTCTCTGATGCCATAGTATATGCCTCAAGAGCTATAATATTGAGATCTTTTTTTATTGTCGGGTTAGTGGCATGAGAATTTTGGAGAAGGGGGTGGCCGGTTTGAAGGTGAATCGATTTGGATGGAAGTAGGCTGCAGTTTAGGGCAGATTTAGGGCTACGATTTTGTGGAGTTTAGGCTGTGAGTTGGTATGGTTTTAGGGATTTGATAGCAGTAGATGAAGGTTAAAAAAATAGATTTTAGATCTGGGATAGATGGCAGCAAAGGTAGGTGTCTCGGTAAGAAAAGTTGGCTAAAAAGATAAGTGGATCGATAAGGAAGTAGGCTGATTTGGGTGATTGATTTAGGGGCTGTTTGGATTTGGTTTAAGTTAATATTTGGAAAAGTTTTTGGAGAGAATGATAGGGTTTGGTGATAAGAAAAGAGAGTCTAAAATCCAACAAAAAATAGTACTTAAATCTGATAGAATTCAGCAAAAAGATGTGCCATGATGTGTTGTCCTGCTGAACCAATTTTTACATAGGGGAAACGATGATTTCCCAACATAAATTCTAGGGGAATATTTAATGAAATTATACAAAAACCCTTGGTTTAGATGTTCTCAATACCAATAAGAATTTTGATGAAATTTTGGCAACATAACAGTAGGGAAATAGGGCAAAAGACGAAAGGTAGATTCCTTCGTCATAAAATTTCAGAACTGCGTGATGGTCAAAGATTGCATAAAAAAATAATTACAAAAGGAGATTTTTTGTGAAAATAAATTCAGATGAAAGCCAACTTGATCTTAAGAATTGTGTAAAAATTTTAGCCAAAAAGGATGAACAAAAGTTTGGTTTCAAGAGGCCAATAAATGGAAGGCAGATTCTACATTGTAAAATTTCAGTATTGTATAATAAAGAATCACAGTGCTAGAAGTCCAAATCTAGAAGGAGTTTTTGTACGAGATCAGTCTTACATGAAATCTAAGATAATCTATGAAATTGTATAAAAGTTTCAGCCAAAAAGGATGATTAAAAGTTTAGTTTCAAGAGGCAACGATTGGCTAAAGTTTTTGCAGCATTTCGCCTTTGCAACGATGATAACATTTACAATGAATAAACTTTGCAATGGATAAAATTTGAAAAAAATATTCAACATGTAAAGTAAGGAATCTTGCAGTATTGAAGAGTGTGGGTGATAAAAATATACCAGATCTCCATATCAAACGTAAGGGGCAGTAGCAGTCTAATTTGATTTGCTACTGGGTGGAAGGTGGAGGCGCGTATCATAGCAATTGTGGGAATTGCTTAGGAAGGTGGAGACAACTGAGATGGCTATAGGGGCAGTAAGAGCGCTACTCTAATACCAAATGATAAGACCCAATAAGGAGCCCTATAGATTTTGATCCTTGAGGGGGATTAACGTCTGGAACACTATAGGGGTTCCTCCCTCCTTGACTCGGCACAAAGGCTGAATTGAAGATAATAATTGCTTGCTTTCAAAGAGGGGGGCGGCTACATCTTAAATAGGGATCAAAGTCCTAGCCTAAGGGGGCACTTATCTAGGTGAAATTATCCTTTTGCCCCTCTTATAGCTATCCTACCTTAATAGGAACAAGGGGCGACTAGGTTGGCTCTATAGCTGACCTAAGTAGGGGGAAACCTTGGCTGACTTGCCTAGTAAGGGGGGCGGCGACTACTATGCCCTAAGGGCTAATCCAAACTCTGGTCATACTCCTTTATAAGATAAGAGAGGTCTTATTATAATTTAGTAGATTTTTTATTGACTTATACTAGAATGATTAGGACTCAACCCTCCTGGAGTTCTATTAGACACCTCCTTATACACCTCAGCTCAATGGTGTATCAGAAAGGAGGAATTGCATGATGTTAGACATGGTGTGGTCCATAATGAATTTCGCTGACCTACCCGTCTCATTCTGGGGGTACGCTCTAGAGACTACAGCTTACCTTCTAAACAAAGTTCTATCAAAGTCGATAGTGTCTACACCATATGAGATATGGAAAGGAAAGAAGCCCAATCTTAAAGTGATTAAGATTTGGGGCTATCATGCCCATGTTAGAAGATACAACCTTGACGAGTTGGAATCAAGGATGGAACGATGCACATTCATAGGATACCCTAAGGAGATTTTGGGATATTATTTCTATTATCTAGAGGACCGAAAGGTCTTTGTTGCCAAGAAACTGTGTTCTTTGAGAAGGAACACATTCTTGATGGAAATAAGGGGAGTGAGATAGAATTGAGCGAGGTTAGAAAATCTAGCTCGAGCACCATTCTAGAGTCCAAGTCTGTTCAGGTACCTAACACATAGATTTTAACTTTTCGTTGGTCTAGTAGAGTATCTCACCATCCTAAAAGATATGTGGGACATATCAGTGGAGATGACTCTCAAGATGTTGTTCCTCAGACCTACGATGAGGCTATTATAAGTATAAACTCTGGGAAGTGGCAAGAAGCCATGAATTCTGAGAACTCTAACAAGGTTTGGAACCTTATGGATACACCTGAGGGTATTGTACCCATCAGCTGCAAATGGATCTTCAAGAAGAAGATCGGAGTGGATGGAAAGGTAGAGATCTATAAAGCAAGGCTGATAGCTGAAGGATATCGTCAAAGACAAGGAGTTGACTATGACGAAACCTTTTCACTTGTAGCCATGCTTAAATCCATTAGAATTATTTTGGCCATTGTAGCACATTATGACTATGAGATCTGGCAAATGGATATCAAAATGGTATTCCTCAATGACAGCCTCGAGGAGGAGGTGTATATGATACGGCCAGATAGATTCATATCCAAAGATAGTCTAGATAAAGTGTGCAGGTTGCTTAGATACATATATGGGATATTCCTCTAGTGATACCGAGAGTGGATGATCCTCTATTGGCACTCAATTGCCTTCATAAGATTGGCTACCAATCCCGATAACCAATTATACTAGATCTGAAAGTTTCCAAACCTGTAAGTTTAGCGTCAAAGAAAGGAGTACTCATACAAGGCATCCTTGGTGTCTCAAGTCTAAGGATCAGATACACAACTGGGACTATGGAATCACTGTCTGACATTAGGTATAATTAACCATACAACATTCTATAAGTGAATCAATTAGTGAACTCATTCTCCAATGAGCACCTATACTATATCCTTGGTGTCTCCACACAAGTGGCTATGAGACCAGTCACCTCCATCATATGAATGGGTATATAATATACCGGTCTGTCTAGTTATCTCAATATCCCTCTCGAGTAATCTATGACCGGTGTTATTTAGGATCTGTGTTTATAGGTGAATCAATCTCATTATCATGATCTCATCATGATTTGATTTTCATTATACAGAACCAAGAACATCACAATATATATACAATAGATAATATAATGTGAGAATATATCAATATTAATAATAAGCAAAAAGATCACACAGCGTGTCACACATGTCATCACTCACATGATTGGCTTGTAGGGCACCTGTAACCAGTAAGTATCTGCTTGTTGCTTCATGTGGGCTTAAGCGACAGTTTGGTTATCCTTCAGTAGCTACAGAAGCTTGTCCTTGTCAATTAAATTTTGGTCAACCTGATCTACGTTGGCTATACCAATTATGTATTTCAGTATTACAAGGGCGATCGACTATACAATGCCTTATAAGGGGTACATTTGGTTGATGAATGATAAATTGTGTTATACCATCATTTGGCCCAAGGAAGCCACCTTGTCCACTCTTTGGGTTGGTCACTGGTGAAGCACCACAAGTAAGTCTCAAGGCATCTATTCACCACTTATGTTTGGCCGTCCGTATGTGGATAGTAGGCTATGCTCATCTTCAATTGAGTGCCTTGTAGTTGGAACAACTTGGTCCAAAATTTACTTATAAATACCCTGTTATGGTCGCTCACAATCAACCTTGGCATCCCATGTAATTTTATAATATTTTTCATAAAAAGTTGATCAATGCTGGCAGCGGTATAAGGATGTCACACAACAAAAAACTGAGCATATTTAGTTAGACGATCTACCACCACAAAAATCATGCTTCTACCTTGAGATGATGGTAGCCCTTCGATAAAATCCATGGAGATGTCAGTTCATGCTGAGTCTGGTATAGATAGTGGTTATAGTTTGTCCGGATTTGCTACTGTTTCGCCTTTTTGTTGTTGGCATACATCACATTTGGATACATAGTCATAAATTGATTTTTTTCATGCCCTTCCAAAAGAAGCTTTGTTTCACCCTCTTGTAAGTTCTCAGAAATCCAGAGTGCCCTACCGAAGGTGAAGAGTGCATATCGTGTAAAATAACTTGAATGTAAGGGGAAGAAGGAACGACAATAATTTGGTCTTTGTAACATAAGTCCTTTGAATCCCACGTGTAGTGACCTAGAAAACCCAGATCCTTCTCTAATTTTTCTATGATGTCTCGGGTCTTTGAGTCATTCTTTCATTCTTCCCTAATTTCTTTGAGGAAGTCAGTGGATGGAAGGGAGATGGCTGAAATTTTAGCTTACCCCGATAGTCGTGATAGAGCATCTGCAACAACATTCTCTTTCCCCTTTCGATAAGTAATTTCATAATCAAAGCCAAGAAGTTTAGTTACCCATCATTGCTGCACCATGGAAGATATTTTCTACTCCAGAAAATATTTAAGGCTTCGGTGGTCAGTCTTAATCTGGAAGCATTGATCGATCAGGTAGAATCTCCACTTCGTGACGGCGTGTATGATGACAAGCATTTCTTTATCATACACAGATATTTTAAGATGTGAGGAAGATAAAGCTTTACTGGTATAAGCAAGGGGTTGGCCATCTTGCATTAGAATAGCTCCAATTTTAACTCCTGACGCGTCGGCCTCAATGACGAAGGTGCGGCTAAAATCGAGCCGTGCTAGGACTGGCATCATCGTCATGACTGTCTTGAGTCGTTCGAAGGCTACAGAGGCTTTATCCAACCACAAAAAGGAGTCTTTCTTTAGTAGGAACATGAGTGGAGCATTGCTCTTACCATAATCTTTCATAAATTTTTAGTAGTAGCCCATAAGTCCAAGAAAGCTGCGCAGCGATTTTATGTTCGTAGGTCTTGGCCATCCTTGCATTGTCTTGATCTTCGTTGAGTCTACTACCACTCCATCTTCTGATATAATGTGCCCTAGATATTCTACTTTATGTTGTAAAAAGCTACACTTTGATTGTTTAACATAAAGGGTGTTCTCCCGAAGAATCATTAGAATAGTTCGTTAGTGCTGAAAATGCATATCAAGCGTAGGGCTTTAAATGAGAATATCATCAAAAAATACTAACACAAACTTACATAGAAAACTCCAAAAGATGTCATTCATCAGGCTTTGAAAAGTGAAAGGAGCATTCATAAGGCCAAAAGCATTACCAGAAACTTGTAGTGGCCGTTATATGTGCAGAATGTAGTTTTCGAGACATCTTCAGCGCATACCCGAATCTGGTGGTAACCGGAATGGAGATCTAATTCTGTGAAGACTCGGGCTCTTTTTAATTCATCCAAGAGCTTATCTATGACTGATATAGGATATTTATCTTTGATGATGATGGCATTCAAAGCCTAGTAATCAACGCACATCCATCACGTACTATCCTTCTTGCATGCTAACAACACCAGCAAAGAGTAAGGACTGCACCTTGGATGAATTACTCCGGTGTTGAGCATCTCTTTGATGATGTCCTCAATCTCATCCTTTTGCAAGTGAGGGTAGCAGTATGGTCTCAAATTTGATGAAGGTTTGCCTGGTAGAATAGGTATGTGGTGGTCAGGCGGTCGGTTAGGGGGTAGCCCACGCAGCTCTGTGAAAATATCCTGAATTCGTCCAGCAAGAGGGTAAGCTTAGGATTTGAATTTTACATGTTCTCCCCTTTAGATGCTGCTAGATATGCATAAAAAATCCTACATATATTGCAACCTTCAATTTGAAGCACTACACCTGCAGTAACCTTACTATTGAAAAGTTATTTGTGCTGCCCATATCAATGAGAATGGTGATGGGTTGCTATTTTAGAAATCCTCCAACTTTTATCGTCTACGGGTTGGAGTGGCCTGCCAATGCGTGCACTGTGTAATCGGTTGGTTGGGGCTCTTCCTCCATGGCTTTCTCTTCAAGTTTGAGTACTTCTTCAGATGGTTGACTATCCTCATCCTCCACTGGTTCAATCACAAGTAGCCAGCCCTTTTTGAAGTGATGTTCTTGGCTCCATGGTTCATCGTAGTGCCAACACAACTCCTTGGCTGAATGTTCACGAAGCTCGTCTCTTGTTAATTTTTTTGGTGCGGGAGCTTGGATGGTAGTAGAGGGGGCTGTAGGCCTCGGCATGGCTAGTCAGGGAGCGACCCTTATCCTTCATACCTCATGGTTTAATCGTTCTTCTTGGATACACGCGAAGGAAATCGCCGCCATAAGAGTGTACGGTTGTCGCGCCTTTACTTCTCCTCGAATCTCCAGCTTTAGGCCCTCAATAAAAGTCTCTAAAAGTTACTTCTTAGATTAATCCATAGTTTGGTTAGATAAATATTCAAACCTTGTTTGGTATTCTTGTATTGTAGAGGTTTGATGAATCTTTGCCAATTGTCTGTCGATGTTGTTGAAATCAGTTGATCCGAAGCAGTTTAGTAGTCATTCCTTGAATCGCTGTCAAGAGAGACCTCTATGGGTGTACTTAAATCAATTAAACCACTGAATAGCATCTCCCTTGAGGTGGATGGTAGTAATCTCCACCCGTGTAGTGTCGGTGGTTTGGTAGAATTAAAAATAGCGCTCCACGCGTGAGATCCATCCGATCAAGTCTCCTTCCCATCTTGGGAAGTCCACCTTCATGCATAGATTATTCTATCTGGGATGATGTGTTCATGCTCTTGAGGATCATTTTGCTGATCTGAAGTCTCTCCATGCTGTGGCTTCCTCGGACTTGATGGTCGGCCTATGTTGAATTCAGTGAAAAGGGATTGCATCTTCTCCATACAACTTTCAAAGGTTTTGAACTTGGCGTTGATAGCCTCATCTGATGCCATAATGTATGCCTCTAGATCTATAATATTAAGATCTTTCTTTTATTGTCGAGTTAGTGGCATGAGAATTTTTGGAGAGGGGATGACCAATTAGATGAGTGGATCGATTTAGATGGGAGTAGTCTACGGTTTAGGGTTGATTTGGGTGGCTATTTGTGATCAGTTTAGGGTGCAGTTTAGAAGGATTTTTAGTGAGGATGGTAGGGTTTGTAGATGAGAGAAAGAAAATCCAAAATTCCACAAAAGACAGCACTCGAATTCGATAGAATTCACTGAAGAAAGGTGCTATGATGTGCTGTCCTATCGAACATATTTTACGTCTAAGAAATGATGAATTCTTGACATAAATTCCAGAGAAAAATTTAAGAAAAATATACAAAAACCCTCAATTCAGATGTGATCAATACTAGTAAAAAGTTTGACAAAATTTCTGCAACGTAATGGTAGGGAAATAGGGCAAAAGACAGAAGGTAGATCCTTTGTCATAAAATTCTAGCACTGCGTGATAATGAAAGAAGGCATAATAAAACTAGTCCCAGAAGAATTTTTTTCTAGAAATCAATCTCAGATGAAAGCTAAGTTGATTTATGAAATTATATAAAAATTATGGTAAAAAAGGAGAAGAAATAAACTAGTTTCAAGAGGCAAATAAGTGACTGAAAATTTCTATAGTGTTTCGCCTTCGTAACAATAATAATATTTACGACGAATGAAATTTGTAGCAAAAAAATTTGAGAAAATTTTTCAACATGTAAGGTAAGGGATCTTGTAGTATTGAAGAGGCGTGAGTGATAAAAATATATTAGATTCCTAGATGTTGATGCAGAGGATAACAGCAGATTGATGGATTTGCGGCTTAGTGGGCAACGGTGGAAGCGACGTCAAAAGCAATTGTGGGAATTGCCTCGGAAGGTGGAGGCGACAAAGATGGCTACAGGGTAGTAGGAATGCTACTCTAATACCAGATGATAGACCCCAGCAGGAGTCCTATAGATTTTGACTCTTGAGGGGGATCAACCCTTAAAACGCTATAGGGGTTCCTCCCTCCTAGACTCAGCACAAGGCTGAATAAAAGATGATAATTGCTTGATAAAAGAGAGAGGGCAGCTACATCATTATATAGGATTCTAAACCCTAATCTATAGGGTGTTTGCCTAAGTAAAATTATCTTTTTACCCCTTCTATAGCCGACCTGCCTAAGTAGGAACAGGTGGCAGCTAGATTGGCTCTATAGCCGACCTAAGCAGGCGGAAACCCTAGCCAACCAGCCCAGTAAAGGGGGTGGTGGCCACTTACCCTAAGGCTATAATCTAAACCCTAACCATACTTCTTTATAGGATAGAAGTGGCTAGGTAGGTTTTTATTACAATCTCACAGGATTTTATTAACTACTTCAAGGGAGATTAGGACTCAACCTTATTGGAGTACTATCAATGGTCGCCCCCGCAAGGTGCCTAGCCATGGTCGGCCACCCCTCATCGCTGCGTTCACTACAAAAATACAGCAAGAATGCGTAGAATGATTCTACGTGATTCAATCTCGTTACATGTAGTTTAAAACCAATCTTTCGCACAAAAACCTTGACTATGATACCACTGTTGGGAAACCTCAGTAGAAACATCACATGCGCAGTGAAAATCAAAACAAAATAGGTTTCCTATGCATATCAAATCATCGTGCAAATATTAGGTCGTGAGAAAATCACAAAAATCGAAAAACCACATCATGTGAGACATAGAATATCACTTTCTAGGAGTATATCCCCAGAGACACCTGAAGAAAGGGCAGACATGGATAGGATACCCTATGCCTCAGCAATGGGGTCTATCATGTATGCTATGCTATGTACCAGGGCTGATATAGCATATGCTCTGAGTGTCACTAGCAGATATCAGACAGATCTAGGTTTAGAACAGTAGAAGATAGTAAAGTATATCCTTAAGTACTTGAGAAGGACTAAGGATCTTTTACTAGTATATAGAAGAGGTAGCCTCCAGGTTTGGAGCTACACGGACTCAAGTTTTCAGTCCAATATTGATTATAGCTAGTCAAACTCAGGGTATATTTTCACCCTGAATAGAGGAGCAGTAAGCTGAAAGAGTTCCAAGTAAGATACTACTGCTGACTCGACCATAGAGGTAGAATATATTGCTATAGTAGAAATAGTAAAGGAAGGGGTATGGATGAAGAAGTTTACCATGATATAGGAGTTATACTAACCAGCGTGGAGCTGATTTCCATATATTGCAACAACAACAGGGTGATAGCTCTAGCAAGGGAACCTAGGTCTCATCAAAATTATTTTGAGGAGGCTTTATCTGATTAGAGTGATCATGATCCATAAAGATATAATAATGGAAAGAGTTCCATCTGAAGATAACATTACAGATCCACTAACGTAACCATGGACTTATATTGTATTTGAGCTTCACAAGGGTCTGATGGGGATCAAACATATAGGTGATTGGCTTTAGGTCAAGTGGGAGATTGTTTGTTGCAGGTGCCCTACAAGCCAATCACGTGAGTGATGGCATGTGTGACATGCTGTATGATCTTTTTGCTTATGATTAATATTGACATATTCTTATATTATATTATTTATTGTATATATATTATGATATCATTGGTTTTATGTATTGGGACTCGGATCGTGATGAGATCATGGTAATGAGATCGATTAATCTTTAAACACGGATCTTAAATAATCTCAATTATAGGTTACTCAAGAGGGACATTGAAATAACTAGACAGACTAGTGTACTATATACCCGTCCATATGATGGAGGCGGTTAGTCTTATAGCCACTTGTGCAGAGATACTAAGGATATAGTACAAATGCTCATTGGAGAATGAGTTTATTGATTGATTCAGTTTTAAAATATTATATGGTTAATGATACCTAATGCTAGACAATAATTTCATAGTTTCAGTTATGTATTTAGTCCTTAGATTTGAGACACTAAGGATACCTTGTTTGAGTACTCATTTCTTTAATATCAAACTTACAGGTTTAGAAAGTTTCAGATCTGGTACAACTAGTTATCGGGATTGGTAGCTAACCTTACGAAGGTAATTGAGTGTCAATAAAGAATCATCAACTCTCGGTATCATGAGAGAAATATCCCGTATGTGCTTGCTTAGACTAATCCCTGACCAAAGTCATCTAGATTGAGAGAGAAAGAGTGCTTTAGTAGAATTCGATTAGAGCAAGACAAATTGATTTGGTTTGTGACCTAATAGTACCATGTTCAATATACGATCTCTGAGATATTAGTTGGATGAGGGATTATAGATACACGATAACTATTGACAGATAGGTCTGATGGATTTGATCCCACTATACCCATCTGGGGACTATGGCGTAGTGGCCTAGTATGTCCACAGTCAATGAGTCAAGTGAATTATTATGGAGATAATAATTCACTATATCAGAAGGAGCTAAGATGGGAGCGACTCACGACCAACTCGATATCGGGTCTAGAGGGTCACACATATATGGTAGATGCTTCAGGGAATAGAGGATTGGATGGAGATCTAATTAGCCTATATTCTCATTAGATTAGACCCTATGCTGATGCGCTCCTTGCTTAAGGTCGAATTAGAGGCCTAAAGAGATTATTGGATAGAGATACAATAATGTAAGTTTAGTAGGATATTAGATGAAGATCCAATACCCACTAAGGCAGGACCCCTAGGGTTTTGGTGGCTCTCTATAAATAGGAGAGGAGACTCATGGTTGATAGGCTGCAGCTTTGGCCTCCCCCTCCTATTCTCCTCCCTCCCTCTATAAGAGTTGCAAGATTAGATTGGAGGAGATTCATTGCAAAGATCCCTTGTGTGGATACCGCTAGATAGAAAGACGTTTGACTTCCTTCATCTTCTCTATTCGGATCCGAAATATAGGGATATATGATCTCCGTAAAATAATCTCTCACATGATGAAGTTTTTCGATTATTATGGCTTTCTCGTGACCTAATCTTTTCACGATGATTTAATCTGCATGAAAAATATATTTTGTTCTGATTTTCGTTGTGCATGTGATGCTCCCATTGAGGTTTTCCAATAGATACCACCACCTAGATCATGTTTAGGACACTAAATTGGCTTTTCATCAGACCCAATTCAGCCCTGGTTCAGGCCCAATGAGTTCCAAATTAAGTTGGTATGTTTTTGGCCCAATACCAACTTAATTCGACTCTAAATGACCATGATCAAGACTTAACCACTTAATCACATATCTAACATAATTATGAAGCAATAAGCACATTGTCTAACATTCAGGCATGTCATTTAATTATCCAACACTACATCTAAACATTCGATACATCATCCTTTCCTTCAGTGTATCACCTGACCTATCAGTATATTGACTTTCCACAACATCTGATCTTTTGGCGTAATACTCGATCTTTCTGACCCAATACTCGAACTTATAGCACGAAGTCCATCCTTTGACACATAGACCAATCCTCTAGCCCGATGTTCAATCTCTGACATGATACTCCGCCAGCCCAACATATGATTCTCCTGCTTCAATAATTTGTCTTGTGATGGTTCGTGTCCATGATCGAAGTCATTTTTGTGTTACTTATCTTGAAAGTATATTAGTCCATAAATTCATCAATTGATTTCATTATCAAGATCTGAGATTCAACAATCTGCCCCTTTTTGATGATGACAACCAATTGATGATGGAGTTTTAACAAAACTCCCACTGTTTATATGTCATAATGAACTTTAAATTTTCAAAAAAACACCTTTCAATTCTTTGAAGTCAAGCCAAAATAAATTTAATAATAAATCATTACAACTTCCAATAGTGATTATTACAAGAATCATATGCATAATTTCACATCATATCTATATATCTCAAATAAATAACCTAAGTTCATGTTATCATAATACAACATGCATATGAGTGCTACATCCTCAAAAAATTATCATTATTTCTCCCTCTTTATCATCAACAAAAAGAGAAAAAAGAAATTAGTAATTCACTACTTTTCTCTCCTCTTTTGTTATTGTCAAATGTAAAAGAATGATATCATGTTATCATGTTACTACTTCTTCATTAATATCAATGTGCCAATGAGGGATATTAATATAAAGAAGTCATATGACATAGATCTCATATTATTCATGTATTTGAAATCAAGATAATGATTAATGAGATGAATCTCCATTTTAGTAAAAGGAAAGAAAAACTATAACAGAATAAATAGTAATAAATCTTAAGTTAAATATCGAGAAGTCAAAATCACGATTTGTTTGAGTAAATCTTATTCTTAAATAGCAAAAAGAATTATAAGAGAACAAATAGTAAAAGATCTTGATTTATATAAAATAAATCTTAAATTAAATATCAAGAAGTTAAGATCATGATTTCTTTAAATAAATCTCTTTCTTAAATAACAAAAAGAATTATAGGAGAAAAAATAGTAAAAGATATTGATTCATATAAAATAAATCTCAAGTTAAATGTCAAGAAGTTAAGATCATGATTTGTTTGAATAAATCTCCTTGTTACTAAATAGCAAAAAGGAGTCATAGGAGAATAATTAGTAAAATGTCATGATTCATACGAGATAGATCTTAAGTCAGGAGTATCAAGAAGTCAAGAAAAGAATTAATTAAATTCAAAATCATCATCAAAATCATTCTTCTTACCTTTGAAAAATTGATTCAAATCAATATAGATTGAAAATAACTAAACTTCTTTAGCTCCATGAGATTAATTTTGTACTTGTATGTGTTAATCTATTATGCTAAAGCCATACATCATCATTTAAAATCAAAAATTAAATTTTCATGAAAATCATCAAGATCAATAGCATAAACATTATTGCTCCTTCAGGCAATCATAGATTTATTCTTATGTAGTATGTCATTAGACTTAAATTTAATATTATATCTTTTGTCATACAATTGACTAATGCTTAATGAGTTATATTTCCAATCATCTACTAAAGGAGCATGTTTAATCATAAGATTTGATTTATTATCAATTTTAAATTTTTTTAAAGTTTGTTGTAATTATATATATATTTTTTAAGTGAATCTAACTCTTCACATTTAGTGCAAGATGTTAACATACAATAATCATGCTTATTTTTTAATTTATTAAATTCATTAGAGAGAGATACATTTCATTTTTATAGCAATTTATATTTTTTACTAATCTTTTTCATCAAACAAATCATGAAATGCATTAATTAATCATGATAGGAAAAAGATGTTTCGGGTGAGTCATATACCTTATCATTAATGGCCATTAATATATAGTTCATTATATCATCTTCATTGATTTACTCTTTATCTTTAGATGCACTTGATTTATCCCACATTGCCTTGAATGTTTTCTTCTTTTGGGTCGACAACTTCTTTAGTTTTGGACACTTATTTTTGAAGTGTTTGTTGGGAAACCACGAGAGCATTATATGAGTAGCGAAAAAAAAAATTAGTTTCCTATGTTTATCACGTCGTCATGCAATGATTGGTGCAGGAAAAATCACAAAATCAAAAACTGTGAATCATATAAGATTTGTTACCTAAGGAGATCGTATATCACTGGAACTTCTAAATCTGGTAGAAGAATATGAAAGAGGCTAAATGTCCTCCTCTCTAGTGGTATCCACACGATAGATCACTGTAGTGAAGCTCCTTAAATCGTAGTCGAAAGCACGCACCTCTTGCGCACCTGCTTGCAGCAAATGTGGAAGAAGATTTCCTCTCTTCTTCATTATCCTCTTGTAGCGGGAAGATGATGGTCGACTGATAAGAAGGTGGGAAGAAGGAGAATAGGAGGGGGTGGCTAAAGATGCAGCCTTTTACCTTGTTGGCCACCCCCACCCCTAATTTATAGAGAGCCACCAAAAACCCTCAGTGGGTATTGGATCTCTATCCAATTACCCACACCTCTTGGATTATTGGATCTCTATCTAATAATTTCAATTTGCCTCTAATTGTGCCTTATGCAATGAGTCCATTAATGTTGGGTCTTACCCAATAAAAATAAGATTTATTGGATTACTGATATCTAATCCTATACTCCACAACATCCTCCATATGTGTGTGACCCTCTAGGCCCAATACCGAGCTAGCTATGAGTTCCACCTATCAGAACTGCTTCTGACTCAATGAATTATTATCCCATAACAAATCACTCAACTCATCGACTATGGACATACTAGGTCACTACGCTATAGTCCCTAAATGGTATAAGGGATCTAATACATTAGACTTATTTATCCATAGTTATCGTATATCTATAGTTTGTTATGTTGGAAAACCAAGCGCGAACATCACATGCATAGTGGAAGATCAAAATAAAATAGGTTTTCCATGCAGATCAAATCGTCGTGTAAAAGATTGGGTCACGAGAAAGTCACAAAATTAAAAACTGTATCATGTGAGAGATTGTTTACCTAGGGAGATCATATATCTCTATTTTTCTAGATTTAGATGGAGAAGATGAAGGAGGTTAAGCGTCCTCCTCTCTAGAGGCATCCACAAGATGGATCGTTATAGCGATACTCCTCTAATTATAATCCCAGGTCTCGCAACTCTTGCGTAGAGGGAGGGAGGAGAACAAGAGGGGCCGACCAAAGATGCAGCTTATCAACTATGAGCTTCTCCTCCTATTTCTAGAGAGCCACTAAAAACCTTAGGGGTCCTGCCTTAGTAGGTATTGGATCGGATCTCCATCCATTTACCAATTAACCTTGTATTATTGGATCTCTATCCAATAATCCCCTTTGGCCTCTAATTATACCTCCGGCAAGGAGCCCATCAATGTAGGGTCTCATCTAATGAGAATATAGGCTAATTAGATCTCTATTCAATCCTCTATTCGTTGAAGCATCCACTATATATGTATAATACTCTAGGCCCAATACCGAGTTAACCATGAGTCGCTCCCATTAGAATTCCTTCTAATATAGTGAATTATCATTCCCATAATAATTCACTCGACTTATCAACTATGGATGTACTAGGCCACTGCTCTTTAGATCCTAGACTATATAGGGGGATCAAATCCATCGGATCTATATGTCTATAGTTACCATATATATATAGTCTCTCATATAACTAATATCCCAGAGATCATATATTGGACATGAACTATCATGCCACATAAGAAATCCATGTGAGTCATGCTCTAATCAGATTCTCCCAAAGAACATCTTCTCTCTTAATCCGAATGACCCTAGCCAGAGATATGTCTGAGCAAGCATATATGGTATATTCCTCTCATGATACTGAGAGTGGATAATCTTTTATTGACACTTAATTGCCTTCATAAGGTTGGCTACCAATCTTAATAACCGGTTGTACTAGATATAAAACTTTCCAAACTTGTAGGTCTAGTATCAAAGAAAGGAGTACTCAAATAAGGCATCCTTGGTGTCTCAAGTCCAAGGATAAGATACAAAACTGAATTATGGTAATCACTATCTAACATTATGTATCATTAATGTTACAATATTTCATAAGTGGATCAATCAGTGAACTCATTCTCTAATGAGCACCTGTATTGTATCCTTAGTGTCTTCACACAAGTGGCTATGAGGCTAACTACCTCCATCATATAGATAGGTATAAAGTATATTGGTTTGTTTGATTATCTCGATGTCCCTCTCGAGTAACCTATGATCGGGATTATTTAGGATTTATGTTTAAAGGCGAATCGATCTCATCAGGATCTGATTCCCATTGCACATAACCAAGGACATCACAATATATATATATATATATATGTAACAGATAATATAATATGAGGATATGCCAATAATAATTATAAGCAAAAAGATCGCGCAACGTGTCATACGTGCTATCATTCACATGATTGGCTTGTAGGGCACCTATAACTAATAATCTCTCACTTAACCTAAAGCCAATCACCTATATGTCTGATCCCTATTAGACCCCTATAACGCTTAATACAATATAAGCCAACAGCTTTGTTAGTGGATCTGTAATGTTATTTTTGGATAAAACTCTTTCCATTGCTATATCTTTACAACCTATAATCTCTCTAATTAAGTGGAACCTCCTTAGAACAATTCTGATGAGACTTGGGTTCCTTTACTAGAGCTATCAACCTGTTGCTATCACAATATATGGGAATCGGCTCTACGCTGCTTAGTATGATGACTCCCAAATTCTGATGAACTTCTTCATCCACACCCCTTCTTTTGCTGCTTCTACTACAATAATATATTCTGCCTTTACGGTCGAGTCAATAGTAGTATCTTGCTTGGAACTCTGAGTTTGACTTGCTATCGTCAATGTTGGACTAGAAACTCGAGTCAGTGTAGCCCTCAACTTGGAGACTAACTCCTCCATATACTAGTAAAAGATCCTTAATCATTCTCAAGTACTTAATAATACACTTTACTGTCGTTTAGTATTTCAAACCTGGATCCACCTAATATATACTCATGACACTCAGACTATGCGTTATATCAGGCCTGGTATATAGCATAACATACATAATAGACTCTATCGCTAAGGCATAGGGTATCCTATCCATGTATGTCTTTTCTTCAGGAGTCCTTGGGGACATACTCCTAGAACGTGATATTTCATGTCTATTAGTACGAGACCTCTCTTGGTAGTCTCCATGCTAAACTTTTTGACAATGGAGTCTATGTACTTGAATTGGGACAAACCAAATATCCTCTTGGATCTATCTCTATAGATCTGGATCTTAAAATATAGGATGCTTCCCCTAAGTCTTTTATGGAGAAGTTTTTGGATAGCTAAACCTTTACTCTGGAGAGTATTCCTACATCATTCCCAATGATTATGATATCATCTACATATAATACCAAGAAGGTGATAACACTCTCACTTATCTTCTTGTACATACAAGGCTCATCTTCGTTCTTAACAAAGTCATAAGATCTGATTGCCTCATCAAATCTTATGTTCCAACTTCGGGAAGCTTGCTTCAATCCATATCTGGACTTGGGCAACCTACACAGTTTATATGGAATCTCTCTGGATACGAATCCCTCTGGCTGTATCATATACACCTCCTCCTCGAGATTATCAATGAGAAATGTTATTTTCATATTTATCTGCCAGATCTCATAGTTATAGTGTACTGCAATAGCCAAAACAATTATGATAGATTTAAGCATGGCTACTGGTGAAAAGGTTTTGTCATAGTCAACTCATTACCTTTAATGATATCCTTTAGCTACTAGCTTTGCCTTATAGGTCTCAATCTTTCCATCTACTTTGATTTTCTTCTTGAAGATCCATATGAAGTTGATGGTATAATACCCTCAGGTGCATATACAAGGTTCCAAATCTTGTTAGAGTACTTGAAATCTATCTCAGAATTCATGGCTTCTTACCACTTTCCGGAGTCTATACTCATAATAGCCTCCTCATAGGTCTAAGGATCAATATCTGAGAGTTCTCTCCACTGATGTCACACATATCTTTCAGGAGAGTGAGATAATTTGTTAGACCTATGTAAAGTTGGAACTTGTGTGCTAGGTACCTGAATAAACTCGAACTCTAGAATGGGTGCTTGAGCTAGGTTCTCTAACCTCGCTTAACTTTATCTAACTCCCACTATTTCCTCTAAGAATGTGTTCATTCTCAAGAAACACAACTCTCTTGGCAACAAAGACTTTCTAGTTATTGGAATGATAGAAATAGTACCCACAAGTTTCGTTGGAGTATCCCACGAACTTACACCATTCTATCATTGATTCCAACTTATCAGAATTGTGTCTTTTAACATGGGCAGGATAGCCCCAAATCTTAACCATTTTAAGATCAGGCTTCTTTCTTTTTTATATCTCATATGGTGTAGACACTACCGACTTTAATAGAACTCTATCCAGAAGGTAAGTTACAGTCTCTAGGGCATATCCCCAGAATGAGATGGGTAGGTTAGCGAAACTCATCATGAACCATACCATGTCTAATAACGTGCAGTTCTTCCTTTCTAATATACCATTAAATTGACGTATATAAGGAGGTATCCACCGGGATAGAATTCCATTGTCATTGAGGAAATGGATGAACTCTGTACTCAAGTATTCTCCTTGATTTGATCGAAGAGTCTTAATACTCTTTCTAATCTAGTTCTTTACCTCATTCTTATATTCTCTAAATTTCTCAAAGGCCTCAGACTTGTACTTCAAGTACATATGTCCAAACCTAGAGGAATCATTAGTGAATATAATGAAGTATAAGTAACCACCTATTGTCTAAGTCGATTGGGGACGTCATACATCACTATGTATGAGTTCTAATAACTCAGTGGCTCTCTCTCCAATTCCACTAAAAGGAGAGTTGGTCATTTTCTTACAAAGGCAAGGTTCGTAAGTTACATACGATTCATAGTCAAATGGATCTAAGTATCCATCTTTCAGCAACTTTTGATACCTTCCCTCATGTATATGACCTAGCCCACAATACCGTATGTATGCATTGTTCACCTCATCTCTTTTCCTCTTAGACGTATTTATATCCATAATGTGTGGAGAAGTGTCTAACACATAAAAGTCATTCTCTAGTGATGATCTCATCATTCATAATTATCAAATAATTATTATTCTTAAAAACTAATTTATATCTACTAATTATTAGACAAGAGATGGAAATAATATTTTATGTTAGGATCAATTAGCACTAAGAGGGAGGGTTGAATTAGTACAAGGGTGGTAGTGCTTGATTCGAAAACTTTTTCTTGCAGAAAATGAAGAAATAAAATCGAAAGCATCTTTTGTACTTTATTAAAAATAATTAATAAATTGATTTTAGAAAAGTTATTGAGAATGATGCTCGTATCTTTCTATGAACTAATCAAGAGCAATAGAAAGTATTAAACAAGACAAGTAAAGAGCACTCCAATTTATAGTGGTTCGGTCACAATCTTGGCCTACGTCTACTTCCCAAGTCCTCTTCGTCAAGGCCCATCGGTGTCCATTACCGATCTTCTTTGGGTAAAGACCAAACCCTTACAAGCTTTTTAATCTTAACTCACAAAGGAGACCTCTTATAAGAAATACAATACTTAACTCACTCCCTTGCCCCTTTTCTTTTTCTTGCACACTTTTAATACACTTTTTCACAAATCTTTTGCCTAATGACTTGTGTGAAAATTGCTGTGCTAAATGTAAGTTATTTTTAGACCCTAATTGGCTTCAGAATTTGGAGCCAAAATTTCAAACACACCCTGAAAAGCTGGGTACAGGCGGTACCACTGCCGGCGCGAATGACATCGTTGTTAAAAGTAGCCCAAAGTATTGGGTGGTGGTGGTACAACCACTACCCATCGGTGGTACAACCATCGCCCATCTGCGGTACAAACATCGAGAATCTTAGAAAAGTGATTCCCTTCACTTTTCCAATCCTAACTTGTACCTTTTGTTGACTAATTCTTAGGTGAACTAATTGAGCTCGACCTGAGCTTAATCCAACCCCTTTGTGGACCTGGTTGCTTCACATTGAGTTGATTTGGATTCATTCCAAATTAAACTTAATTAGGACTCAATCCTTAAGCATGACTCACTGATTACAATCATAAGGACCATCAACCTAAACAATAACATAACTCCCGCCAATCTAGCAACCTCCGACATTCTTTCAGCAAGTTTTATAGTCTTCTTCTGGTGATCTCCCGGCGTGTCCCCAGCGAGCTTAACGATCCCTTCAATGAACTCCTAGCGAACTCTTGGCGAGCTCTCACAGCATCGTCCGAACATTAGCCCGATGCCCAAACTTGATTCTCACCCATCATTTAGTTGTAACTCAATTCCTCCGTCATAGTTAGATCTGCATTACTTCTTCTAATATACAAGTTAGATTAAATACCCATCAATTGATTTCATCATCAAAATCCGATATTCAACAATCTCCCCTTTTTTTATAATGACAATCAATTGATGACGGAGTTAACCTTAACTCCCTCTACTTACATGTCATAATTCAAATAGAATAAACTTAAATTTAAGAGAATCAAACACTCTTGAATTAAAGAATCATGATATGATATTTCAACAATATTCAACTATAGATGCAATATAACTTCAAATATCAAATCATAAACTCATGAAAAAATTTTAAAGTATCTAATATCAATTTTAAATATTATGCATCAGTCATACATTTGAAAATTTTTCTTAAGTCATTAATCATTTCTCCCCTTTGTTTATTAACAAACAAAGAGAAATGCCTATTTTAAAATTTTCTTACATGTGTTATCAATATATATTTCTCCCCTTTTATCATTAACAAAAAGGTGAAATGTAGAGCTAATGATTTCAAGGCACAAGTGCCATTCCTCCCCTTAGTAAAATAGGTTATGAGCTATAAAAATTTCTTCCTCTTGTGAAAAAGAAGGAAAGAAAAACAAGGGAGGAGTTGTAAACTATCATTCTCAATCTTATAAAAGTGACTTACAAAAATAATATTTCAAAAATATAATAAAAAAATCTAAGAAATCTAGGAAGATTCAAAAATCTAAGAGCTACTCATGCATTTAAATCATCTTATACAAATTTCAAGCAAAGTAGCAAGTAAATCTGAAAAATAACAAATCATGATTTTGAAGATCATCTTCATGCAAATTTTTTTCTCGGTTTGCAAATAAGAAAACAAGAAAGAGGATTTGAAAAACATCATCACAAAAATAGATCTTAATCTAGTAAATTTCAAAATCCAAAGTTAGGAATTATTCATGCAATTTTATACATTTTAAACAAAATGAGTAAATCAAACAAATCATGCATTCTCATAGTTTAGCATTCATAGCTTTCTTCTAATAAAATCAAATTGCTCTTCATTTAATGGTTTTGTAAAAAATATCTACTAATTGATGCTTAGTATCAATAAATTCCAATAAAATATCTTGATTATTCACATGATCCTTAATAAAATGATGTATAATGTCAATGTGCTTAGTTCTTGAGTATTGAATGAGATTTTTGGTCAAGCATATGACACTTGGGTTGTCATTTAATAGGAATATTTTTCAATTGAATTCTATAATCTTCTAAGGTGTTTTTCATCCAAATAACTTAGGCACAATATGCACTAGTTGCAATATATTCAGCTTCAGTAGTAGATAAAGCAGCTGAATTTTGTTTCTTGGAAGATCAAGAAATAAGTACATGCCTTAAAAATTGATATATCCCAATAGTACTTTTTCTATCTATACTACAACCACTAAAATTGACATCTGCATAATCAAGTAAATCAAAGTTTTTACATTTTGGATACCATAATCCTAAGTTAGTAGTTCTTTTTAAATATCTAAATATTATTTTAACTATCTTAAGGTGAGAAAGCTTAGGATTAGATTGAAATCTTGTATATAATCTAACACTAAACATAATATTCAGTCTAGTAATAGTTAAGTATAACAGACTACCTATCATTCATCTATTTTTTAGTCAAAATTTTCTCCTTCATTGTCGAAGTCTAATTTTATAGAAGTACTCATAGGTTAGCATTTTTCATACCAAATCGTTTAACAAGTCTAAGGTATACTTATTTTGACTAATAAAGATACCATTATTTAATTATTTTATTTGTAATCCTAAGAAAAAGGTTACTTCACCTATTAAGTCATAAAATTCTTGGCTCATACTCTTGGTAAAAAATTCACATAAGGATTCATTTGTTGAAATAAAAATGATATCATCAACATAAATTTGAAAAATAAAAAAATTATTTTTAAAATACTTAAAAAATAATGTGGTATCAACCTTGCCTTTCAAACAATTATTTGAAATAAGAAAAGAACTAAGTCTTTTATATCAAGCCCGAGGGGCTTGTTTTAATCCATAAAGAGCTTTAGAAAGTTTGAAAACATGATTCACAAGAAGACTATTTTCAAAACTAGGGGTTGTTCAATATATACTTCTTCATAAATATATACTTTTTCAGAAATGAAACCATTAAAAAAGTACTTTTAACATCCATTTGAAATAATTTAAAATCATTGAAAGATGCAAAGGCAAGGAGCATGCATCCTTATGGCTTCAAGTCTAGTCATAGGAGCGAAGATTTCTTCATAATCGATTCCTTCTTTTTGGTTGAAACCTTTAACCATTAATCTAGTCTTGTTTCTAACCACGATACCATTTTTATCTTACTTTTTTTTCTAAAGACCTATTTAGTACTAATCACTAAACAATCATTAGGTCTAGGAAGAAGCTCCTAAGCCTCATTCCTCTTAAATTGATTTAATTCTTTGTGCATAGCAATAAACCAAGAATTATCTCTTAGGGCTTCATCAATGTATTTTGGTTCAACTTGAGAAAGAAATACAACATTAGCATCAAAATTTTTAAAAGAAGAATGGGTTTGAATACCTCTTAATATATCCCCTTTTATAAGCTCCTTAAGATGATCATTTACATACTTTCATTCCTTGGGTAAGGATTTGGTAGTAGATTCATCCAATTGGCTTTTAGGAGAGTTATCATCTAAATTCAAAGTGCCAAAATCAAATTCATCATCAAAATCAATTTTCCTAGGTTCAGAAATCTCATTGGAAACAATATGAATAGATTCTTCAATTACTAAAGTTCTTTTATTGAATACACGATAAGCTTTTGAAATAGAAGGATAACCTAGAAAACTACCTTCATCAGATTTTATATCAAATTTTCCTAAGGCATCTTTTTCATTCAAAATAAAATATTTACAACAAAATACTTTAAAATATTAAATATTGGGTTTTTTTAACCATTCGACAATTTATAAGGAGTTTTAATAAGTAATGGTCTTACAAGAACCCATTTTAAAACATATCATGCCGTATTAATGGCTTCAGCCCAAAAGAATTTGGATAGGCTATATTTGCTCAACATTGTTCTAGCCATTTTTTGTAAGTTCCTATTTTTTCTTTCTACTACTTTATTTTGTTGTGGATTTCTAGGAGTAGAAAAGTTATGGATATACCCATTTGATTCACAAAAATTTTGGAACCCATGGTTTTGAAATTCACTACCATGATCACTATATATTGATGAAATCATAAAATCTTTTTTATTTTAAATAATTTTTTAAAATTTTAAAAACCATTTAAAGGAATCACTTTTGTGTGCTAAGAAATAAGTCCAAGTATATCTACTATAATTTTCTACTAAGACAAATGCATATTTGCTATCTCCTAAACTTGTAATATTAATTGGTCCAAATGAATCTATATGGATCAATTATAGTAGCCTAGAAGTGATTATTTGATTTTTTGACTTAAAACTACATTTTATTTGCTTTTCTAATTGACAAGTATCATATATTTTATTCTAACGAACTTAAGGCTAGGTAATCCTTTTACTGAGTCTTTAGTTGAGATTTGGTTGAGTAATTTCATGCTAGCATGACCTAGTCTCCTATGCCAAATCTAAGCATCATCTTAAAGCCATCAACTAATTGGTTAATACTAAGTAGATTGTGTTGTAAGCAATCAACTAATAATACGTCTTCAATCAAAAGATTGGATACGTTACCTATGGTTCCTTTTCCAATGATTTTTCCTTTGTTGTTGTCTCCGAAGGTAACAACTCCTTCATTTAGGTTAGTAAGCTTAGAAAAGTAAGTTGGATCTCTGGTCATGTGCCTTGAGCATCGACTATCAAAGTATTATTTGGTACTTCTAGCCATAGTTTGGAGATAAACCTACAAGAAAGATTTAGGTACCAATTTTACATTGGGACCTATAAGAAGACCTTTATCTATCTTATCTATTAGTTTTTTTATTATTTGTGGCTCCTTTAGGACCCTAAACTAATTTATGTAGACTATATTTTTTATATAAACATTTGTAGGCCTTCTGACTAAAATTTTCATAAAAATTATATTTAATTTTAGATGGTAAGTTTATTGAATCTAGGATTTTGATAATAAAATTAATTGATGAGTTATTAATCTAATATGTGTGTTAGCGTTTATTGATACAGGATTAAGTATGACAGAGAGAAAATTACAATCAGAGAAAGTCAAGTCAAGGCATCGGGTTGGAGTAAGGATGATACAATTAGGAACTCGTTAGGAGTGCGTCGGGAGCTCGCCGAGGGTATCAGGAACTTGTCAAGATGGTGCAAGGGAGTTCATCGGAAGAAGACTGAGACTCATTGATAGATTATCAGGGACAGCCAAAAACCTTGTCGGAAGGTCTTGAAGTATAATTGTTGGCCATATTGATTATAATTAATTAAGTCATAGTTAACATCATTAAGGTTGTATCCTATTTGAGTTAGATTTGGAAGGGATACAAATTAACTCAAGTGAGGCTAACCGGGTCCACTATTGAGATTGGATTGAGCTCAAGTCAAGCTCAATTTGTTTACTTAGGAATTGGTCAATAGGAGGGACAAGTTAGGATTGGAAAAGTAAAGAGAATCACTTTTCTAGAAATCTTGGTGGTTGTACCATCGTTGCATAAGTTTTCGGGCAGTAGGCGATGGTTGTACCGCCTAGGCCGACAATTGTACTGCTGCCACCCAAGTTTTTCGATAGCTGGGCGGTTGGACCACCCAGGCCAGCAGTTGAACTACTCGTACCCTATTTTTAGGGTAGCTTTCGGTAATTATACCACCCGTACCCAGATTTTTCGGATATGTTTGAATTTTGACTCCAAATCCTGAAGCCAATTGGGGCCTATAAAATATCCCAAGTTTTCTTATATTTTATACAACAACTTTTAGGCTAGAAATTCTATGAAAAATATGTGTAAGATTTGTAAGAAAAAGAAAAGGGGTAGGGGAGAGAGGAAATTCTTATAATACTTGTTATCTCCCTTGTAAGGTGGTAAGGTTCATCTCCTTGTTGGAAAACCTCAATGGGTGCATCACATGTGCAGCGAAAATCAAAACAAAAATCAGTTTCCCACGCAAATCAAATCGTCGTGCAAAAGATTAGGGTCGTGAGAAAAATCATAAAAACAAAAAAAATCACGATTTGTGAAAGATTGATTTTACTTAGGGAGATCATATATCCCTATATTCCAGATCCGGATGGAGAAGATGAAGGAGGTCAAGCGTCCTCCTCTCTAACGATATCACATGATGGATCTCTGCAGCAAAACTCCTCCAATCTGATCTTGCAACTCTTGCTCATAGGGAGGGAGGAGAATAGGACGTGGTGGCTATACCATGAGTCTCCCCTCCTATTTATAGAGAGCCACCAAAGCCCTAGGTCCAATAATCCACTAACCTTATATTATTGGATCTTTATCCAATAATCTTCTTAGGCCTATAATTAGGCCTTAATCAAGGAGCCTATCAACATAGGGTCTCATATAATGAGAATAGGGGCTAATTGGATCTTCATCCAATCCTTTATTAGCTAAAGCATCAACCATATATGTGTGACCCTCTAGGCCCGATATCGAGCTGGCCGTGAGTCACTCCCATTAGAACTCCTTCTGATATAGTGAATTATTATCCCCATAATAATTCACTCGACTCATCAACTGTGGACATACTAGGCCACTACGCCATAGTCCCCAAACGGTACAGGGGGGATCAAATCCATCAGACCTTTCTATCTATATTTATCATGTATCTATAATTCCTCATCCAAATAATATCCCAGAGATCGTATATTGGATATGGTACTGTCAGGTCACATACAAAATCAGTTTGCCTAGTTCTATTCAGATTCTACCGGAGAACTCATTCTCTCTCAATCTAAATGACCCTAGCCAAGGATTTATTTGAGCAAGCATATATGAGATATTTCTCTCGTAATACCGAGACTGGATGATCCTCTATTGACACTCAATTGCCTTCGTAAGGTTGGCTAGAATCTCGATAACCAACTGTACCAGATCTGAAACTTTCCAAACCTATAAGTTTGGCGTCAAAGAAAGGAGTACTTATACAAGACATCATTAGTGTCTCAAGTCTAAGGACCAGATACACAATTACGACTATAAAATTACTGTCTGACAATATGTATCATTAACCATACAGCATTCTATAAGTGGATTAATCAGTAAGCTCATTTTCTAATGAGTACCTGTACTATATCCTTAGTACATCGATCTGTCTGGTTATCTTAATGTCCCTCTTGAGTAACTTATGATCGGGATTATTTAGGATCTGTGTTTAAAGGTGAATCGATCTCATTATTGTGATTTCATCACGATCCGATTCCCATTGCATAGATCTAAGGACATCACAATATATATGTAACAAATAATATAATGTGAGAATATATCAATATTAATCATAAGTAAAAAGATTACGCAGTGTGTCACATGTGCCATCACTCACGTGATTGGCTTGCAGGGCACCTGTAACAAGCAATCTCCTACTAGACCTAAAGCCAATTACCTATGTGTTTGACCCCCATCAGACCCTTGTGACACTTAAATACAATCTGAGCCAACGGCTTCGTTAGTGGATCTGCAATGTTATCTTCGGATGAAACTCTTTCCATTGCTATATCTTTACAGGCTATGATCTCTCTTATTATATAGAATTTCCTCAGAACAATTCTGTTAAGACCTGAGTTTCTTTGTTAGAGTTATCGTACTATCACTGTCACAATATATGGGAGTCAGCTCCACGCTGCTTGTTATGACTCCCAAATCCTTTATGAACTTCTTCATCCACATCCCTTCATCTTGGCCTAAAGCCAATCACCTATGTGTCTGATCCCCATCAGACCCTTGGGATGCTCGAATACAATCTAAGCCAACGGCTTCGTCAGTGGATCTTCAATGTTATCTTTGGATGAAACTTTTTCCAATGCTATATCTTGATGGGCTATGATCTCTCTTATAGATGGAAGCTCCTCACAATATACTTAGACTTCTGATGAGACCTGGGTTCCGTCGCTTGAGCTATCGCCCCATTGTTGTCGCAGTATATGGGAATTGGTTCTACACTGCTTGGTATGACTCCCAAATCTTTGATGAACTTCTTCAACCATACCCCTTCCTTTGCTGCTTCTGCTGTAGCAATGTATTCCGCCTCTGTAGTCAAGTCGACAGTAGTATCTTGCTTGGAACTCTTTCACCTTACTGCTCCTCTATTCATGGTGAAAATATACCCTGAATTTGACTTGCTATCATCAATGTCAGACTGAAAACTTGAGCCTGTATAGCCTCAACCTGGAGGCTACCTCCTCCATATACTAGTAAAAGATCCTTAGTCCTTCTCAAGTACTTAAGGATACACTTTACTGCCTTCTAGTGTTATAAACCTAGATCTGCCTGATACCTGCTCGTGACACTCAGAGCATGTGCTATATTAGGCCCAGTACATAGCATCACATATATGATATATCGTATTGCTGAGGCATAAGGTATCTTATCCATGTTTGCCCTTTCTTCAGGAGTCTTTGGGGACATACTCCTAGAAAGTGATATTCCATGTCTCATCGGTGTGAGACCTCTCTTAGAATTTTTCATGCCAAACCTGTTGATAATGGAGTCTATTTACCTAGACTAAGACAAGCCAAGTATCCTTTTGGATCTATCTCTATAGATCCTGATCCTCAAAATATAGGATGTTTCCCCTAAATCTTTCATGGAGAAGTTTCTTGATAGCCAAAACTTTACTATGGAGAGTATTCATACATCATTCCCAATGATTAAGATGTCATCCATATATAGCATCAAGAAGGTGATAGCGCTTCCACATACCTTCCTGTATACACAAGGCTCATCTTCGTTCTTAATGAAGTTATAAGATCTGATCACCTCATCAAATCTTATGTTCCAACTTCAGGAAGCTTGCTTCAATCTATAAATGGATCTAAGCAACCTGCACACTTTATCTTGACTCTCTTTGGATATAAATCCCTCTAGTTATATCATATACACCTCTTCCTCGAGGTTACCATTGAGGAATGCTGTTTTGACATCCATTTGTCAGATCTCATAGTCATAGTGTGCTGCAATGGCCAAAATAATTCTAATTGACTTAAGCATGGCTATAGGTGAAAAGGTTTCGTCATAGTCAACTCCTTATCTTTGACGGTATCCTTTAGCTACTAGCCTTGCTTTATAGGTGTCTACCTTTTCATCCACTTCGATCTTCTTCTTGAAGATTTATTTATAGCCAATGGATACAATACCCTCAGGTGCATCTACAAAGTTCCAAACCTTGTTAGAGTATATGGAATTCATCTCAGAATTTATGGCTTCTTGCCACTTCCTAGAGTCTATACTCATAATAGCCTCCTTATAGGTCTGAGGATCAACATCATAAGAGTCATCTCCATTGATATGTCCCACATATCTTTCAGAAGGTTGAGATACTCTATTAGACCTATGTAAAGTTGGAACTTGTGTGTTAGGTACCTGAATAGACTCGAGCTTTGGATTGGTGCTTGAGCTAAGTTCTCCAATCTCGTTTAATTCTATCTCACTCCCATTGTTTCCATCAAGAATGTGTTCCTTCTCAAAGAACACAGCTCTCTTGGCAACAAATACCTTTTGGTCCTCGAGATGATAGAAATAATACCCACAAGTTTCCTTTGGGTATCCCATGAATATGCACCATTCTATCCTTGATTCCAACTTATCAGGGTTGTGTCTTCTAACGTGGGCAGGACAGCCCTAAATCTTAACAATCTTAAGATCGAGCTTCTTTCCTTTGCATATCTCATATGGTGTAAACACTATTGACTTTGATGGAACTCTGTTCAAAAGGTAAGCTGCAGTCTCTATGGCGTACCCCCCCAGAATAAATCTTAACAATCACCTATATGTTTGATCCCCATCAGACACTTGTGACACTCAAATACAATATGAGCCAATGGCTTCGTCAGTGGATCCGCAATATTATCTTCAGATGAAATTCTTTCTATTGCTATATCTTTATAGTCTATGATCTCTCTTATCATATGGTACCTCCTCAGAATAATTTTGTTGAGACCTGAGTTCCTTTGTTAGAGTTATCACACTATCGTTGTCACAATATATGGGAGTCAGCTTCACGTTGCTTGTTATGACTTCCAAATCCTTTATAAACTTCTTCATCCACACCCCTTCATCTTACTGTTTCTACTACAGCAATGTATTCCGCCTCTGTAGTCGAGTCAGCAGTAGTATCTTACTTGAATCTCTTCCAACTTACTACTCCATTCAGGGTGAAATATACCATGAATTTGACTTGCTATCATCAATGTTGGACTGAAAACTCGAGTCTGTGTAGCCCTCAACCTGGAGGCTACCTCCTCTATATACCAGTAAAAGATCCTTAGTCATTCTCAAGTATTTAAGGTTACACTTTACTGCCTTCTAGTGTTCTAAACCTGGATCTTCCTGACACCTGCTCGTGACACTCAGAGCATGTGCTATATCAGGCCTAGTACATAGTATCACATACATGATAGACCCTATTGCTGAGGCATAAGGTATCTTATTCATGTATACTCTTTCTTCAAGAGTCTTTTGGGACAAACTCCTAGAAAGTGATATTCCATGTCTCATTGGTATGAGACATCTCTTAGAATTTTTCATGCCAAACCTTTTGATAATGGAGTCTATGTACCTAGATTGGGACAAGCTAAGCATCTTTTTGGATCTATCTCTATAGATCTGGATTCTCAAAATATAGGATGCTTCCCCTAAGTCTTTCATGAAGAAGTTTCTAGATAGCCAAGCCTTTATTATGAAGAGCATTCCTACATCATTCTCAATGATTAGGATGTTATCCACACATAGCACCAAGAAGGTAATAGCACTTCCACTTACTTTCCTGTACACACAAGGCTCATCTTCATTCTTAACGAAGTCATAAGATTTGATCAACTCATCAAATCTTATGTTCCAACTTCGAAAAACTTGTTTCAATCCATAAGTGGATCTAAGCAACCTATACACTTTATTTAGACTCTCTTTGGATACGAATCCCTTTGGCTGTATCATATACACCTCCTCTTCGAGGTTGCCATTGAGGAATATCATTTTGACATCCATATGCTAAATCTCATAGTCATAGTATGTTGCAATGACCAAAATAATTCTAATAGACTTAAGCATAGCTACAGGTGAAAAGGTTTCGTCATAGTCAACTCCTTGTCTTTAACGATATCCTTTAGCTACCAGCCTTGCTTTATAGGTCTCTACATTTCCATCCACTCTGATCTTCTTTTTAAAAATCCATTTGTAGCCGATGGGTACAATTCCCTTAGGTGCATCCACAAGGTTCTAAACATTGTTAGAGTACATGGAATCCATCTCAGAATTCATGGCTTCTTGCTACTTCCCGGAGTCTATACTCATAAAAGCCTCCTCGTAGGTCTGAGGATCAGCATCCGGAGAGTCATCTCGACTAATATGGGTGAACTCTATACTCAAGTACTCTCCTCCTCGATCTGATCGAAGAGTCTTAATACTCTTTCCAATTTGGTTCTCTACCTCATTCTTATATTTCTTGAATTTCTCGAAAGCCTCAAATTTGTACTTCATTAAGTATACGTGTCCATACCTAGAGAAATTATCAGTGAATGTAATGAAGTATGAGTAAGTTCTAATAACTCGGTGGCTCTCTCTCCAGTTCCACTAAAAGGAGAGTTGGTCATCTTCCCACGAAGGCATGGTTTGTAAGTTGCATATAATAGTCAAATGGATCTAAGTATCCATCTTTCAGTAACTTTTGAATCCTTCCCTCATATATATGACATAGCCTACAATGCCAAAGGTATGCATTATTCACCTTACCTATTTTCTTCTTAGATATATTTATATTCATGATATGTGGAGAAGTGTCTAACACATATAAGCCATTTATAAGGGTCTCTCAAGTGATAATCTCATCGTCCATAATTATTAAACAACTATTATTCTTAAAAACTAATTTATATCCACTAATTATCAAATAAGATATAGAAATAATATTTTTGATGATAGAGGGAATAAAATAGCATGCATCTAATGCAATAATAGCTCCACCAAGTAGATGTAAGGTAACATCTCTAATAGTAACTACAGCAACTCTTGCTCCATTGCCCATCTTGATGTCCATCTCGCCTCTAGCCAATCTCCTAGGCCTTGCCAGAACCTACAATGAATTGTAAATATGATAAGCACTCCCGGTATCCAACACCCATGTGTTATCATGAAAATCTGACAAGTGGAGACTGATTATAAATATACCTAAAGCTACCTCAAGCTTCTGTCACACCTTCTCTACAAGGTAGTCCTTGTAGTTCCTCTTCCAATGTTCGTCTTGGCCATAGTGGAAGCATTGTCCTTTATCCTTTCCCGGGTATTTCTTAGTAACCTTTGCCATATCTGGTCTTTCTTTGCCCTTGCCCTTCTTAAGGGTATTGCTGGCCTTCCTTTTCTTTTTGGTCTCACTAATATAGAGAAATGGCTTCTCCTTCTTGATGGCACTCTCAGCTTCCTTCAACATATTGAGGAGCTCAGTGAGAGTCACATCAAGCTTGCTCATGTTAAGATTCATGATAAAGTGAGAAAGGAATCTGGTAGGTACTAAAGTATAAGATCAACGCACAGGTTATCCTCTAGGACTGTTCCTAGACTTGTGAGTTTCTCGATCCACTCTATCATCTTTAGGACATGGTTGTCAACCGATGTCCCTTTTGTCATCCTAGCTTAGAAGAGTTTCTTAGATATCTCAAATCTTTGAGTTCTTCCCTATTTCTTAAACAACTGGCAGAGATAAAGAAGGATAGAATCTGCATCCATGCTCTTATGTTACCTTTGTAACTCAGGAGTCATGGAGGCCAACATGTAATATTTTGCCAATGTGGAATCATCTATATACTTCACATAGTAAGTGATCTTATCATCGCTGGCCCTTTCTTCCAACGTGGGCAGAATTGTATCAAGGACATATGCGATTTTCTCCGCCGTAAGAACAATTCTCAAATTGAAGAGCCAATATGTATAATTTGGACCAGTGAGGCGGTTGATATCAAGTATGCCACGTAGGGGGTTTGTGAGTGACATATTTCTGACAAAACAAGATATAACAAAAATAAATAACATGTAGATTTTACAGAAAATAATAATTAAGATATGGACTTCTATCTTAATATACTCCCACTATTTTCTTAGTGAATCACGCGATACCCTCGACACATAAGACAGAAGTCTCCGGTAGACTCCTAGTGGGGATTGGGTCCAATTGACATCTTAGTGCAACCTCAAGGGACTCGACCAATTATACTAAGCTTAAAAGGTAGGCAACTCTTGCCAATCACAACTCCTTGTGATTCCTGTCACGTTCGGCCTCTGAATCATTATGGTCTCGAGGGACTCGACCAACCATGATATTCAGTTAAGTCATCAACATTGTTACAAAATGAGTCTGATTTGATAATATGCCCTCGAGGGACTCGACCAAGCATACCATATCCTCAGGTCACCGGTGACATCTCTATGTCACAGGCAAGAACTCGATCATGTAGATAGGTGAGTCTTGAGGGACTCGACCAACTCAACCTATGTCGTGATTTAATTTCTTTCTGTAACGATGGAAGGCCAAGTGGGTCAATCTTATTGCCTCACGCTTATCGACTTAATATTATCATAGGAGGGATTTTTATTTCATATCAGTCTCCTAATATGTCATGTCACACATATACATATTTAATATACATCTACATCGCATGTAAATATATATATATATATATCTAATAGGTGTATAACACATCACATATGCAAGCCACACTAGATGATGATGAGTCATCACCTAATATGATTAAGCCCGAGCCAGTGGGCCTAATCACTCACAATAAAATCTATATGTGCATTGGCGCATCTCCATGCCCTGTGATTGATGATCTCGTCATCATCGGTTCCGTCGAATCGTTGCATCACCATGTGTCGTGATCTCCTACCACGACATCGTGGGTCCCGTTGTAACCTCCACGCTTCTGCTGCGTCTCTTCATATAATTACAAATAATCACAGGCACGTAGGCCCAATAATAAATGAGAAAAAATACTGGCTCGCAGGCCCCAATAATAATAATAATCATAATTACACACATCACAATATATGGCTCATGATCATCCATCCACATCATACATCACATGTACATCACATCATATATAGGATTACTAGATATATATAATAATTAATTAATTATTTTTTTCGAAATCATGATATGCTCAAAATTTCTAAAATTGATATGAGCATTTTCATAATTTTGGAGAAGAGGACAATCCTCAAAATTTTTAAAATTATCAAGGGCATTTTCAGAATTCTGTACATGAGGATAGTCTTCATAATTTTTAGAATTATTGAGGGTGTTTTCAGTATTCTGGATGAGAGGACAGTCTTCAAAATCTTCAAAAATGTTAAGGGTGTTTTCGCTATTCTGGATGAGAGGACAATCTTTAAAATTTCTAGAAAGGTTGAGGGCATTTAAGAAATTTTGTATGAAAGGGACAGAGCTAGAATTTCTCAAATTCTAAGGGGCATAACCATCTTTTTCTTAAAAAGATGCCCTAGCCCTCCTTCACCCTCACTACGTCGTCGCCGCCATCGCCTCGGTGCTGCCGCTTTACTACTGGCACCGCCAAGGCGCCACCCTAGCGACGGTGCCTCCACCCCGGCAATGGGGGCCGGCGGCAACCCTCATGGCATGCTAGCTAGCCCTTGGTGCTGGCGATCGCCCAACCGGTGACCTGTGGGCCGTGCTCGTGTTCATGGGTGGCTACTACTAGTTACAGGTGCCCTGTAAGCCAATCACGTGAGTGATGGCACATGTGACACATTGTGTAATCTTTTTGCTTACGATTAATATTGACATATTCTCACATTATATTATATGTAGCATATATATTGTGATGTCCTTGGTTCTGTGCAATGGAAATCAGATCGTGATGAGATTATAATAATGAGGTCAATTCATCTTTAAACACAGATCCTAAATAATCTCGGTCATAGGTTACTCGAGAGGGATATCGAAATAACCAGACACACCAGTGTACTATATACCCGTCCATATGATATAGGTGGCTCGTCTCATAGCCACTTGTGTTGAGACACTAAGAATATAGTACAAGTGCTCATTAGAGAATGAGTTCACTGATTAATCTGATTATGGAATGTTGTATAGTTAATGATACCTAATGTCAGACAGTGATTCCATAATTCCAATTGTGTATATGGTCCTTAGACTTGAGACACCAAGGATGCCTTGTATGAGTACTCCTTTCTTTGATGCCAAACTTATAGGTTTGGAAAGCTCCAGATCTGGTATAGCTGGTTATCAAAATTGGTAGCCAACCTTACGAAGGCAATTGAGTGTCAATAGAGGATCATCTACTCTCGGTATCATGAGAGGAATATCTCATATGTGCTTGCTTAGACAAATCCCTAGCCAAGGTCCTTTGGATTAAGAGAGAAGTAGTTCTCGGGTAGAATCCGATTAGAGTAAGACAAACTGATTCCGTGTGTGACCTGACAATACCATATCCAATATACGGTCTCTGGGATATTAGTTGAATGAGGGATTATAGATACATGGTAAGTGTGGACAGACAGGTCTGATGGATTCGATCCCCCTATACCGTCTGGGGACTATGACGTAGTGGCCTAGTACGTCCATAGTCGATAAGTTGAGTGAATTATTATGGAGATAATAATTCACTATATCAGAAGGAGGTCTGATGGGAGTAACACATGACCAGCTCGGTATCGAGCCAAGAGGGTCACATACATATGGTGGATGCTTCAGCAAATAGAGGATTGGATGGAGATCCAATTAGCCCCTATTCTCATTAGATGAGACCCTATGCTGATGGGCTCCTTGATTAAGACCCAATTAGAGGCCTAAGTAGATTATTGGATAGACATCCAATAATGCAAGGTTAGTGGGTAATTGGATGGAGATCCGATACCCACCAAGGCAAGAGCCCTAGGGTTTTTTAGTGGCTCTCTATAAATAGGACGAGAGACTCTTGGTTGATAGGTTGCAACTTTAGCCACCACCTCCTATTCTCCTCCCTCCCTCTGAGCAAGAGTTGCAAGATCACATTGGAGGAGTTTCGCTACAGAGATGCATCATGTGGATACCACTAGAGAGGTGGACACTTGACCTCTTTTATCTTCTCTATCCGGATCTGAAATACAGGGATATACGATCTCCCTAGGTAAAATTAATCTCTCACACATCGTGGTTTTTCAGTTTTTGTGTTTTTCTCGCGACCCTAATCTTTTGTACGATGGTTTGATCTGTGTGGGAAACTTGTTTTTGTTTTGATTTCCACTACGCATGTGATGCACTTGCTATAGGTTTCCCAACAGTGGTATCAGAGCTAGGTTTTCATGCGAAAGATTGGTTTTAAACTACGCGTGATGAGATTGAATCACGTAGAATCATTCTATGCGTTCTTACTACATTTTAGCAGTGAAGGAAGCCCTTGCAAGGGGTAGCTGGCCACCTGCAAGGGGCGGCCAGCTGCAGCCAAGGCCCCACTACAATGGGGTGACCAGACTGTGCGGGCCACCAGGGCAACATGAGCATGACCTCACAAAGGCTACAAGGGTCACATGCGACAGGGCACACTGTAGCAGAGTGGTCCGCTATATAAGGCCGCAAGGGGCTGCCTCGCGGATAGGATTGCCACTTGCAAGGGAGGTTGCACATAAAGGATAATGGTCCATTACAGACCGAAGTCTCCATAAGTGTTTATAAGACACACTTGTATTTACAAGTCAAACTTGGCGATAAAGCAAAATCAAACTAGGGCTGCTAAGCCTACTGCAACCCGCTTCTTGTTGTATAAGATATGTACCTAAACCGAAGGATACAGACTAACACAAGCATTTCATCAAACACCTTTTTCACATTGTTGTCCATGACATTCTCCCCCACTTATTCCTTCGACGTCCTCGTCGAAGCCACTGTAGACGCTGCATCTCCTCGCATTCTGCTGAATCTTCAATCTTCTACTTTGGTTGCAACACGCCCCTTTAGCTCCTAGCCACTCTTCGCTGCTGTTGTTGAGTAGTCGAACTCTGATCCGCCATACTGCTTCAACTCACCAATGACTGAATCTAGTGTGGGGTTGGCACAGTTGTGCTAATCCTTATTGGTTCTCGAGGATCCTTCTAATGAAGGAAAAGACCTACCTTATTATGCGTCAGTATCGCAGTATACTCATATTGCTTGAACTAGGTAGATGTTTGTTGGAGCTTTAACGAGCATCACCTCGCAGACTTTAAAGTTTTTAAGGTCCTTCCTCCATAATGTTTACCCATTGAGCCTTCTTCCACTGCTAGTTGTCACTTTCAAGTATGTTCGCATCACTCCTGCTTTCGATTAGTCAATTGGGAAATGAAGTAAAAAATCTACTCTCAATAGTACTGATTACCAATGGTGAGGATTTGACAACTATTGTCTTCTATAAGCTTTCTTTGATGGGTCACTGAACTTGTGCAGAGCTCCCTTGCTGGATAAGTAAGAGAATTGGGATACTTGACTTCACCCATTCTCTTCGTAGTTGAGAAGGTAAGGTTACTTGACTTTGCTCACCTCCTCGAGTTAAGAGAATTGGGGTACTCGATTTCGCCCATTCTCTTGAGTTGAGAAGGCAAAGGTTACTCGATTTCACCTGCCTCCTCGAGTTTGTACTTCATGCATTGAGCTAGTTACTAATATTCGCCCGCTCTTTGCTCACACCTCTGAAGCACTTAAAGTGTTTGCACTCCTTGCGTTGGGTTAGCTACAGTGATTCACCTTCCCACTGCCATTAAACTTCTGGAATGTAAGAAGTTTTGCCCGAAAAGAGCAAAAAGTTTACCCCAATTTGGAGTAAGTCTTTGATAGATCTGGTCACCTTTGGGATTGTACAATCTTCTCCATCACCTTTGTCGCCTACTCCTCTGAGTAGAAAGATACAGTATAGTGTACCGCCTACTTCATTCCTTGGTCGAGCACTCCTGCATCAACCCAAAGTCTCTCAATTTCGGCTATCTTGATGAGAAGCCCATTGACATCGACCTCATGAAGTTTCTTGGCTTCTGCCCTTCTGCCCTGTCTTGGTACTTGGAGTTTGCCTTTGCATTCTCCACCTCCTCGGCCCCTTTTACGGCCAATGCTCTCCCTTCATGAGAGCAAGGAATCAATGACTCAACGGAAGTCCCGCATCTACGGTACCATGGTGCTGCCAAGCCCATAGCACTACTATCCGTTATCTTGCATCTTCATCCCTTCCTTCGCAATCGGTAGATCTGCCTCTGTGGCACTATGGTGCTCCTCCGAGTCCACATTTCTAACCGACGCTTTGCTTTTGGGTAGTTGAGCCCTACTGGACTCGTCATCGCTTCCTCGCCCCTTTCGACCACCTGCTTCGACACCACTATGTCCTCCTAGCAGTTCTCCTTGGTCGATGGAAAGACAGACTGCAACTCTCATACATGGCCTCCGCCATCTTATTGCAGGGCTCGTGCCAATTCTGTTCTCCTTAGCTTCCTCGATAGCAACGTTCGTTTACTCGACCTTGTCCTCTGACTTGTCGGGCTCCCTTAACCGAATGTGAGCACTGAAGCAGTCCAACTCTCCAACTACTCCGATTATACCTTAGTATAATCAAGTCCCCTCCATGGGACTCATTGATACTTGCAATCTGACTACTCCCTCGGTGGTACACAAGCCCCATATGCTGACGACCAAGGCTTTCATCTAATGCAAGCATCAATGCATACACACGGAAGACCCGCCTCTGCGGTACTGTGGCATTCACTCCTTGAATCCACAGCCCTTCTTGCCATTGCATTGTTCACCGAAGTGGAGCTCCCAGTAGCTCCTGATCATTCACATGATCATGTCCCCCTCCATGGGACTCACTAGTACTTGCACTTAGACTTCTTCCTCAGTGGTATACAGCTCCCATACGCTGATGACTAAGGCTTTCATCCAATGTAAGCTTCGATGCACACACAAAGATCCGCTTCTATAGTACTACGACATTCACTTCTTGAATCCATAGCCCTCCTTCTTGTTGTGTTGTACACCAAAGTGGAGCTCCTAGTAACTCCTAATCATACCTCCGTATGATCTTGTCCCTCATGGGACAAGATTACCTGTATTGAATTGCCACGAACTATTCCACCACGATCCGCTGCACCTTGTCGCCTCCTGGTGCATCTCCGTTGCATACAGATTCTCGTGTGATGAACTCGGACTACGACTTCTCTACGTGTGGCCTCTGCCTACACATCATAGGGCCTTTGCCATCTCTGATTTTTAGTTTGCTCCCTTGGCAATTCCCCTTCGTCCACCCACTCTTGGGTCACACCTGGATGAAGCATAGCTCTAGGATAGTCCGTCGCCTAATAGCTCTTGAAGTCCCCTAACTTTGCTAGAGTTGGTGCACCATTATCTGGATCTTGGGCCTCTATCCCCTACCAACACAATCTTGCTATGCACTACTTATTCCTAACAACTTGAGTGGCAACACTGTGGCATATTCTTCAAGAGTACCCACCTCTGCATCCTCTTGCCCCGTACTAAGGTCTCCTGATCCCAACTTTGCCTCCGCAAGTTGAATCACCTTAGTTACTCCATCAAATGCATCTTTGAGGTAGCTTGCATGTGTCTTGAAGCTCCCTTCATCTTTGGCATCATCCAAAATAAGTCTGTCCCATCAGAATGAAGAACTCATGGAATGACATGATCCCACTCTTGCCTCTACAAGAGTTCATGCCTTTGACCTCTGTACAAGGAAAGCTCTGTGCCTCCGCTCCATATTCCATCTTCTATGTCGACTCCCTTCATGCGGCTTGGATACTTCACCGAGTTCCACCCAAGTCGCTCCGCTTCTCGATTTGTATTGAGTTGATAATGGCCCTCACGTCCACCATTCCATGGGTCAGCCCTCTATCGAGTTCGATTTCTGCATTGACTCTAAGTGTGCCTTCATATGATGTTGCCTTGGATTGCTCCCGCACTTGATCTCGAAATGCATCCACCAATGCATTACCTCCTTTGAGATCATGCGACGACTCTTCGTCACTCACTCGATTTGTTAAACTTTATAGAGATATAGCCATGAGGAACTCTTCCTCAATATGTGCAGTCCGTTGCACATGATTCTCCCATTAGAGAACTAGAACTTATCCCTCCTGGATATCTGTCCTACTGGAGCAATTTTTTTCTTTACATACTTCCCACTGGAAGTTTCGGAGACCACCATCCCCTTTGGACTACTCCATCTTGCTGAACAACTTGAGCCTTGTTCTGCCCCTGCAAATATACTTGCTAGATTGCGACCCTTCTCTAATATAGTCTCCACTGCACCCTTTAAGGTCTAGCAACGTGCTGAACTTGTTGCACATTTCAACCGCCTACAGACATATACTTTCCATGTCGAAGAGAAAGTTCTGATGCTCCATGGTGCCGAGTTCTGATCATGCCTTCGGATGGCCACAAACACTCCGTCGTCCGTGTATAAGCCCTTACATGAGTTTTGGATCCTTCGAGTTAGCAATTCCCTTCACCTCTGTGAGCTTTGCACAACTCTTTCAGTCGTTACGCAACACCTCCGACCTTGCACAGTCTCATCTTTCACCAAGTGCCCCGCTTTGCCTTGAGCAACGTCAAGTTTTGGTTGCCAACGTCGAGCTATAGCTCGAACTCAACCATCCCAATCTTTGTATGCTACGCATTCTTCTTCGCTTGCTTGTCCTCGTGGTGCCTCTCATGCAAAGGGGTTGGCTATTCCTTGAATGCCAAACCAGGATGCCCACCCCTCTAAACGACTCCTTTCCCTACATCTCAATGTCTGTTTCCCCCAAACGGTTGCGCGTCCTGGCTGTCCTCCACACATCCCAACTAGGTCCCCCATGTTTGTATGGCAAGTGTTTCTGCGTGTGCTTGTCCCGCTCTGATACCACATTATCACGGGCTTAGCTGATTTTGCCTAAGCTATGCGGCACCCATGCGTGTCCGTCCGCAAAGGTCAGCCCTTCCCGAGATCTCCTGAGTCCCTTAGACTTACAAAAGAGAAAGCGGGCCAGAAGAAGCAATTCCCACGGGATCCATAAGCAACTGCTCAAGCAAACCCTTTATAAAGTCAAATACAAATTATACCCATGGACATTACAAACTCAGAGAGGTTGCACACAAAGGATAATGGTCCATTACAGACCGAAGTCACTACAAGTGCTTATAAGATACACTTTTATTTACAAGCCAAACTTGGCCATAAAGCAAATCAAACTAGGGCTGCTAAGCCTACTGCAAGCCCGCTTCTTGTTGTACAAGATATGTAACTAAACCGAAGGACACGGACTAACACAAGAATTTCATCGAACACCTTTATTACATTGTTGTCCATGACATTCTCCCCACTTATTCCTTTGACGTCCTCGTCGAAGCCACTGTAGACGCTGCATCTCCTCGCATTCTGCTGAATCTTCGATCTTCTGCTTTGGCTGCAACATGCCCCTTTGGCTCCTAGCCACTCTCCGCCATTGTTGTTGAGTAGTCAAACTCTGATATGTCATACTACTTTAACTCAACAATGGAAAGAGTTCCATCCGAAGATAACATTGTAGATCCACTAACGAAGCTGTTGTCTCATATTGTATTTGAGTGTCACAAGGGTCTGATGGACGTCAGACACATAGGTGATTGGCTCTACGTCTAGTGGGAGATTGCTTGTTACAGGTGCCCTGCAAGCCAATCACGTGAGTGATGGCACGTGTGACACACTTCGTAATCTTTTTACTTATGATTAATATTGACATATTCTCACATTATATTATTTGTTGCATATATATTATGATGTTCTTGGATCTATGCAATGGGAATCAGATCATGATGAAATCACGATAATGAGATCGATTCACCTTTAAACACAGATCCTAAATAATCCCGGTCATAGGTTACTCGAGAGAGATATCGAGATAATCGGACAGACCGGTGTACTATATACTCATCCATATGATGGAGGCGGCTGGTCTCATAGCCACTTGTGTGGAGACACTAAGGATATAGTACAAGTGCTCATTGGAGAATGAGTTCACTGATTGATCTGCTTATGAAATGCTATATGGTTAATGATACCTAATGTCAAATAGCGATTCCATAGTCCCAGTTGTGTATCTGGTCCTTAGACTTGAGACACCAAGGATGCCTTGTATGAGTACTCCTTTCTTTGACGCCTGACTTACAGGTTTTAAAAGCTCCAGATCTAGTACAATTGGTTATCAGGATTGATAGCTAATCTTATGAGGGCAATTGAGTGTCAATAGAGGATTATCTACTCTCGATATCATGAGAGGAATATCCCATATGTGCTTGCTTAAACAAATCCCTACCTAGGGTCATTTGGATTGAGAGAGAATGAGTTCTCCGGTATTTGACCTGACAATACCATATCCAATATACGGTCTCTGGGTTATTAGTTGGATGAGGGATTATAGATACATGGTAACTGTGGACAGATAAGTCCGATGGATTCGATTCCCCTATACCATCTGGAGACTATGGCACAGTGGCCTAGTACGTCCATAGTCGATGAGTCGAGTGAATTATTATGGAGATAATAATTCACTATATCAGAAGGAGTTCTGATAGGAGTAACTCACGGCCAGCTTGGTATCGGGCCTAGAGGGTCACACACATATGGTGGATGCTTTAACGAATAGAGGATTGGATGAAGATTCAATAAGCCCTATTCTCATTAGATGAGACCCTATGCTGATGGGCTCCTTGATTAAGGCCCAATTAGAGGCCTAAGGAGATTATTGGATAGAGATCCAATAATGTAAGTTTAGTGGGTAATTGGATAGAGATCCAATACCTAGTAAGGCAAGAGCCGTAGGATTTTTTGGTGGCTCTCTATAAATAGGACGGGAGACTCATGGTTGATAGGCTGCAACTTTAGCCACCACCTCTAATTCTCCTCCCTCCCTCTGAGCAAGAGTTGCAAGATTGGATTAGAGGAGTTTTGTTGCAGAGATCCATTATGTGGATACCGCTAGAGAGGAGGACACTTGACCTCCTTCATATTCTCCATCTGGATTTGGAATACAGGGATAAACGATCTCCCTAGGTAAAATTAATCTCTCATACATCGTGATTTTTTAAATTTTATAATTTTTTTACGATCCCAATCTTTTTGCATGATGATTTAATCTGTGTGGGAAACTTATTTTTATTTTGATTTTCGCTACATATATGATGCACCCGCTGTAGGTTTCCCAACAGTTGCCCCTATGGGCGACCGCCCCTTGCAGGTAGCCAGGCCATGGCCGGTCGCCCATGCAGGGGGCCTGACCGTGGCTAGCCACCTCTGCATACAGATAGTATGTATGTTGCTACCCCTCCCCCGCAGGCAGTGCCTACTTTCACTGCCAATCACTACAACAAACGTGTAGAATAGTTCTATGTGATTCAATCTCATCACGCGTAGTTTAAAATCAATTTTTCCCATGAAAACCTTGGCTCTGATTCCACTATTGGGAAACCTCGGCGGGTGTATCACATGCACAGCGAAAATCAAAACAAAATTGATTTTTCATGTATCAAATCATCGTGTAAAAGATTGGGGTCACGAGAAAAATCATAAAAATAAAAAAAATCACAATGTGTAAGAGATTGATTTTACCTAGGGACATCGTATATCCCTATATTCCAAATCCGAATGGAGAAGATGAAGGAGGTCAAGCGTCCTCCTCTATAGCGGTATCCACACGATGGATCTCTACAACGAAACTCCTCAAATCTGATCTTACAACTCTTGTTCAGAGGGAGGGAGGAGAATAGAAGGTGGTGGCTAAAGCTATAGCCTATCAACCATGAGTCTCCCCTCCTATTTATAGAGAACCACCAAAACCCTAGGGCTCCTTCCTTAGTGGGTATTGGATCTATCTAATAACCCACTAACCTTGTATTATTGGATCTGTATCCAATAATCTCCTTGGCCTATAATTAGGCCTTAATCAAGGAGTCCATCAACATAGGGTCTCATTTAATGAGAATAGGGGCTAATCCTCTATTAGGTGAAGCATCCACCATATATGTGTGACCCTCTAGGTCTAATACCGAGCTGGGCGTGAGTCACTCCCATCAGAACTCCTTCTGATATAGTGAATTATTATCCCCATCGACTCATCGACTATGGATGTACTAGGCCACTACGCCATAGTCCCCAGATGGTACAGGGGGGATCAAATCCATTGGACATGTCTATCTATAGTTATCATGTATCTATAATCTCTCATCTAAATAATATTCCATAGACCGTATATTGGACATGGTACTATCAGATCACATATGAAATCAGTTTATCTTGCTCTATTCAGATTCTACCAGAGAACTCCTTCTCTCTCAATCTGAATGACCTGGCCAGGGATATATGGGATATTCCTCTTGTGATACCAAGAGTGGATGATCGTTTATTGACACTCAATTGCCTTTGTAAGGTTGGCTACCAATCCCGGTAACCAGTTGTACTAGATTTGAAGCTTTTTAAACTTGTACGTCTGGTGTCAAAGAAAGGAGTACTCATATAAGACATCCTTGGTGTCTCAAGTCTAAGGACTGGATACACAACTGCGACTATGGAATCATTGTATGACATTAGGTATCATTAACCATATAATATTCTATAAGCAGATCAATCAGTGAACTTATTATCTAATGAGCACCTGTACTATATCCTTAGTATCTCCACACAAGTGGCTATGAGACTAGCTACCTCCATTATATGGATGGGTATATAGTACACCGATCTGTCAAGTTATCTCAAGATCCCTTTCGAGTAACCTATGACCAGTATTATTTAGGATCTGTGTTTAAAGGTGAATCAATCTCATTATTGTGATCTCATCACGATCTGATTCCCATTGCATAGAACCAAGGACATCACAATATATATACAATAAATAATATAATATAAGAATATGTCAATATTAATCATAAGTAAAAAGATTACGCAGTGTGTCACATGTGTCATCACTCACGTGATTGGCTTGTAGGACACTTGTAACTAGCACTACTAAGCCTAGTAAAAAGACAGAGGAAGTTGTAAGGGTTTGATCTTCACCTAAAGATGGTTGATAGTGGATGCTGGTGGGCCTTAGGGAAGAGGACTTGGGAGTGGACGTAGGCCAGGTTGAGGTTGAACCACTATAAATCTATGAGCATCTCTATACTTTGTTGCTTTTGATTATACATGTTTATATACAGATCTTTCTATTAGCATAATCATAACTTAACTTCGTTTACTAGCTTATTGCTTATTTACTCAAAAAAATACTTCAGATTGTCGGTTTTGATTCTCATGAAAAGTTTTCTCTAAAACATGATTTTTACACTTGCACTAATTCAACCCTCCTCTTAGTACTAATTGATCATACCAATTATTATCAAAGCAATGTACTTACTCATTGGATTAACACCTAATTGAATAAATGATTTTGTTTGGTATAAATGAGGAACATTCTATTTCACGTCCTTCTATATTCAATGGGATGGATTACACGTCTTGGAAAATCCAAATACATATCTTTTTTATTTCAATAAATTTTGATTTATAGTGTATTATTGAAAAAGATTTTCAGAAGTCATCCAATCTAACAAATGATTGGAATGATTATGAAAAATAAATATTTTCTTTAAATATAAAAGTAATGAATGTTTTATTTTATGCACTTGATAAAAATGAATTTGATCAGGTTTCTTGTTTTGATTTGGCTTTCGATATATGACATACATTAGAATGACACATGAAATTACAACTAATCAAGTGAATCATTAAATGAAATGATCCATAAAAATGAACTTGAAGAGCACCTTCCAAAGAATAGAAAGGATTGTAAACTAAGAATGACATATGACTCATCGAGTGAAACCTCGAGTGATTAGGACCTTGATCTTGAACTCTTGACAAAAGAACTGAGAAATTTAATGAATATAAATAAAAATAAACTTAAAATGGAGAAAACCTTTTGATATGAGTATAAGAAACTAAGACGCTCCAAAGATGAAGTGCACAATCAAGAAGAACTGAAGAATCTCACGCTTATAGCCATTGATAACAAGGTAAGTTTATCTTTAAATATTTTTTTCTGAATTATTAAATATGTTTCAAGATTGTTTGATAAATTTAGAAAAAATAATAAATTTTTTAAATTACTTAAGAATGAACATGATTTATTAGTTAATAAACTTGATAAAATGCATGATTCATTAGTATCACACAATCCTTGTTCTAAATGTGAAATACTATATAATGTTAAAGAAGAAAATATCATGCTAAAGTAAACCTTAGAAAATTTTGAAATAGGAAATAAATCCCTTAATATGATTCTTGCTAATAAGGGTCATATTAATAGAAGAAATGATATATACTTTGTTTGTAACACTCAACAAAAACCAACCATTTTTGTTAAAGAACCTACCTTAAGTTTACCATCAAAAGTTAAATATATTTTTTATGAAAAATTTAGACAGAAATCCAAAAAATATTTATTTAGAATTTATAGTTATCACAAATTAGTTTTGGTTCCTAAGGGAACAACAAACAACAAAAAACCATTTAATAAGAAAGACAAAGTTCTTCATATAGGTCCTAATGTGAAATAGGTACCTAAATCTTTCTTGTAGGTTTGTCACCAAACTAAGGCTAGGAACAAAATAGAATGATATCTTGATAGTAGATGCTCAAGCCATTTGACTTGAGATCTAATTTACTTATTAAGCTCTCTAGCTAAAATATCAAAAATAAGGAGAATTATGTGAATCAAGCTGTTTGAAACTTAATGATCTTTGTTTATATTATAACAAATATTTTTATTAAATATAGTTTATGATTATATAATTAATTTTGATAACGCATAACTCGAGCATACTAATATAAAAATGAACTAGAACTAAAAACCTTAGTTATTATTAATGAAAAATAGTTATGTTGAAATTTATAAAAATGAGATTTTGGTTGGTGATATATTAGTTTCTATGATTTAAAATATATTTTATATAAAATAACCCTCTTGACTCCCAAAGATATTTACCCAAACAAAACCCCTTTTATATGAGTCTAAAGTTTTTAATCATGGTTATGACTAAAGATATTTCTAAATAAACCATGATCTTTTAAAGTATGTTTAATGATTGATTTGAATATTATATTAGATGGACTTGAAATATGTTGCATGATTGAATTTTAGATCATTCTTGAATTGAGACTTGAAATAAATAAAATATTTAGAAATTACTTTATCACCTCCTTGTACTATGTGTAAAGAGTTAGATTCATTTAAATGTTGGAATTGAGATAGGTTGAATTTTTTGCTTTGAAGATATTTTATTATCTTGATGTGTTGTTGTAATGACCTTGATAATGTTATAAAAATAATTTGAAATATGATTGAATGGTTGAATATTAGAATTTGAGCATAGAATAAAATTTAAAAAAGGGGAGAGAAAGATCATGGTTTATTCTAGTATTTTTTAAAATTAAAAATATTTTCGAAATGAGAATGAAATAAAAATTATAACTCATTTCACTAAGTCTAAAGAATTAGACTCACTTAGAAAGGAAAAATCATTGGAATGAATCAAAGTTCTTGTTTGAAAATATTTTGTTGTAATAAATTTGATGATTTCTTTTGGAAATAATTCTTAGATTTTCAGTTATTGAAATCTCTGAAAATATTTTACTTGGTTGAAAATATTTATTATGATTTTGATGTTTTCTTTTATAAATGAAACTCAATTTTTGATGACAATAAATAAAAATATTCTTAAAATAAATCATATGAAACAACTAAAAAGGAGTATATTTCTTGAAAACATCTTTATTTTATCAAGTCTTCAATAAGAGGTAAAATGTTACCTTTATTGTTGAATCTCTTAAATACAAAATTGATTTGTTGATTTAAATTTGAAAAAGTTTTCATCCTAATCATGATATTGACTTCTTAATATTTATAACTTAATATTTCTATATGAATCAAGGTCCTTCATATTTGATCTCTTAAAATTCCATTTTATCATCTAAGAGGAGATTTATTAAATTATATCTCTTGATATTTATGAATATCTTTTGATAATAATATCCTTCTTAACATGATTTATTTTATAACTCATAAATGGTATAACTTGTCACTAAAAATTAATATTTCTTAAATTTATGATAAGTTAAAAATTAAATAAGATTTATTATATCATAAATATTCCATTAGTTTCTAGACTTGTCATATTCTCGGTGGAAATCAATTTTAACATATATGATTTTTGGTAAAAATGAGATCTATGATTTTAATAATTATAATCTAAGATCAAGATTGTTTGTTTAGATCTCATAAGATTTCCAATCAAGATTGTTAGGAGAATTATTCAATCACGTCTTTTGATACTTAAATAATTAATTTTTCATTTTTAATGATATGATTCTCCTTATATGATAGGACTCCAGTAGGGTTGAGTCCTGAACATTTTAGTAGAAGTCAATAAAAACTCTGCTAAATTATAATAAGGCCTCTCCTATCTTATAAAGGAGTATGGCCAGAGTTTGAATTAGCCCATAGGGCATAGTAGTCGCCGCCCCCCCTTACTGGGCAAGTTGGCCAGGGTTTCCCCCTGCTTAGGTCGACTATAGAGCCAACCTAGCAATCCCTTGTTCCTATTAAGGTAGGATGGTTATAGGAGGGGCAAAAAAGTAATTTTATATAGATAAGTGCCCCCTTAGGCTAGGACTTTGATCCCTATTTAAGATGTAGCCGCCCCCCTCTTAGAAAGCATGCAATTATCATCTTCAATTCAGCCTTTGTGCCTTTGTGCCGAGTCTAGGAGGGAGGAACCCCTATAGCGTTCTAAGGGTTGATCCCCCTCAAGGATCAAAATCTATAGGGCTCCTTCTAGGGTCTTATCATCTGGTATCAGAGCCGTGTTCCTACTGCCCTGTAGCCACTCGGCTGCCTCCACCTTCCCAAGAAATTCCCACAATTGCTATGACACGCGCCTCCACCTTCCACCCCAGCAGCAAATCAAATCAATCTGCCGCTACCCCCTACATTTAATCTGAAAATCTGGTATTTGTTTATCATTCACGCCTCTTCAATACTACAAGATTCCTTACTTTACACATTAAAGATTTTTTTCAAATTTTATCCGCCGTAAAATTCGTTCGTCACAAATGTTATCATCGTTGCAAAGACGAAACACTGTAAAAATTTTCAACCGATTGTTGCTTATTGAAACTAAACTTTTAGTCATCCTTTTTGCTTCATAAATCATCTTAGCTTTCATCTAAGATTGATCTCATGAAAAAACTCCTTCTGGATCTGGACCTATAACGCTGCGATTCTTTGTTGCACAGTACTGAAATTTTATAATGCAGAATCTGCCTTCCGTTTATTGGCCTCTTAAAACAAAACTTTTGTTCATCCTTTTTGGCCAAAATTTTTATACAATTCTCAATATCAAGTTGACTTTCATTAGATTTGATTTTATGAAAAAACTCCTTCTGGAACTGGTTTTCTTATGCAATTTTTGACCATCACGTAGTTTTGAAATTTTATGATGAAGGAATCTGCCTTTCGTCTTTTGCCCTATTTCCCTACTGTTATGCTGCGAAAATTTCATCAAACTTTTTATTGGTATTAACAACATCTGAATCAAGGGTTTCTATATAATTTTCTTAAACTTTTCCCTAGAATTTACATTAAGAAATCAGTGTTTCTCTAAAACAAAAACCAGTTCAGCAGGATAGAACATCATAGCATTTCTTTCCATCAAATTTTATCAGATTTGAGTGCTATTTTTTGTGGGATTTCAAACTCTCCTTTCCTCATCACCAAACCCTACCATCCTACCATCCTTACCAAAAATTCTTCTTAATATTACCCTAAACTAAATCCAAACACCCCCAAATCAGCCACCCAAATTAGCCTACTTCCTTATCGATCCACCTATGTTTTTAGAAAACCTTCCTTACCGAGACACCTACCCTTGCTGTTATCTATCTCAGATCTAAAATATATTTTCCTAATCTTCATCTACTGCTATCATAGCTCTAAAACCATGGCAATTCGTAGCCTAAACTTCATAAAATCGTAGCCCCAAATCTGCCCAAAACTGCAGCCTACTTCTATCCAAACCAATTCACCTTCGAACTGGCAACCCTTCCAAAATTTCCATGCCACTAACCCAACAATAGAAAAAAGATCTCAATATTATAGATCTTGAGGCATATACTATGGCATCAGAGAAGGCTATCAATGCAAAGCTTGAAGCCTTGGGAAACTGCATGGAAGAGAAGATGCGAACCCTTTTCGCCAAATTCAGCATTGGCTGATCGTCGAGCCCGAGGAAATCACAACAGGGAGAATCTTTAGATCGGCGAGATGATCCTAAAAAATATGGCCACATCACCTCTAATCTCAATAATCCATGCATGAAGGTTGACTTCCCTAGATGAGAAGAAGGAGACCTGATCGGGTGGATCTCATGCGCGGAGCGCTATTTTTGGTTCTACCGAACCGCTGACGCCACACGAGTGAAGATTGCTTCCATCCACCTCGAGGGAGATGCTATTCAGTGATTTAATTGGTTTAAGCACACCCATGGAGGACTTTCTTGGCAGCGATTCAAGGAAGGACTACTAAACCATTTCAGACTAATCAATTTCAACAACATCGACGAACAATTGACAAAGATTCTCCAAACCTCTACAATACAAGAATACCAAAAAAGGTTTGAGCATTTATCTAACCAAACTAAGAATTAGTCTAAGAAACAACTTTTAGGTACTTTTATCAGAGACCTAAATCTGGAGATCCGAGGAGAAGTAAAGGCGCGACAACCGTACACTCTTAGGGTGGCGATTTCCTTCGCACGTATCTAGGAAGAACAATTGAACCACGAGATACGAAGGACAAGGGTTGCTCCCCAACCAACCATGCCAAGGCCTACTGCCCCCTCTATTGCCATCCAAGCCCCCGCACCAAAAAAGTTGACAAGAGACGAGCTTCGCGGACGATTGGCCAAGGGGTTGTGTTGGCATTATGATGAACCGTGGAGCCATGAACATCACTACAAAAAGGGTCGACTCCTCGTGATCGAACCAGCGGAGGATGAGGATAATAAAATATCTGAAGAAGCCCTTGAACCAAAAGAAGAAGCCATGGAGGAAGAGTCTCAACCAGCTGACTATGCAGTGTATGCATTGGCCGGCTATTTCAACTCGTAGATGATGGAAGTTGGAGAACTTCTAAAACAGTAACCCATCACGGTTCTTATCGACATAGGTAGCACCAATAACTTCCTCAATAGTAAGTTTGTTGCATGTTTGGCACTTCAAATCAAAGGTTGTAATAAGTTTGACATAAAGGTCATCGACGGTCGAATCCTTAATTATGACCAACGGTGCCTGCAAGTGAAACTACTCCTCTAAGACCAAGAAGTGGTAGCTGATTTCTTCCTCCTAACCATCGATAATTATGAAGCTATACTCGGGATTAAATGGCTCACAACACTAGGTGATAACTCCTAGAATTTTTTTAAATTGATCATAAAATTTTATTGCAAAGGGAGATAGGTCACATTACGAGGCAAGCGCGGGAGCCAATTTCCATCATTTCGTCGCAACAAACGGAGAAAGTTTTGCACAAAGTGCATAGAGGAATTTTAATACATATCTAGCAGCCATCTAAGGGGTAGAATATACAAATTTTGAATCCTAAGCTTGCCCTTTTGCTGGATGAATTCGCGGACGTTTTCACGGAGCCGCGCAGGCTGCCCCCTAACCAACAGCATGACCACCATATTCCTATTCTGCCGGGCGAACCTCTAACAAATTTGTGTCCATATCGCTACCCTCACTTGTCGAAGGATGAGATCAAGAACATTGTCAAAGAGATGCTGGACACCGAGGTAATTCGACCGAGTTGCAGCCCTTATTCTTCACCGGTGTTGCTAGTGCATAAAAGGATGGTACATGGCGGATGTGAATTGATTATCAGGCCTTGAGCGCTATCACCATCAAGGACAAATATCCTATACCCATCGTAGATGAGCTCTTGGATGAATGAAAAGGAGTCAGAGTCCTTACTAAGTTAGATCTCCATTCTGGCTATCACCAAATTTGGGTATGCATTAAAGATATTCCGAAAACTGTATTCCATACGCATAACAACCACTTCGAGTTTCTGATAATACCTTTCGGACTTACGAATGCTCCTTCTACTTTTCAAAGCCTGATGAATGACATCTTCTAGAGTTTTCTACGTAAGTTTGTATTAGTGTTCTTTGATGATATCCTTATTTATAGCCCTACGCTTGATATACATTTTCAGCACTTGCGAACTGTTCTAACAATTCTCCGGGAGAATACTCTTTATATGAAACAGTCAAAGTGCAGTTTCTTATAGCGTAAAGTGGAGTATCTTGGGCATATTATATCAGAGGATGGAGTGGCGGTAAACTCGACGATGATCGAGATAATGCAAGGATGGTCAAGACCTACAAACGTATAATCATTACACGATTTTCTTGGACTCACGGGCTACTATCAAAATTTTATGAAAGATTATGTCAAGATCAGTACCCCACTCACATCTTTACTGAAGAAAGACTTCTTCTTATGGTTGGATAAAGCCTCCGCAGCCTTCGAACGACTCAAGGCAACTATGACGATGACGTCGGTCCTAGCGCTGCTTGTTTGAAGAAGATAACTCAGCCCAAATCCTTCCAACTAACATCCCAGCTGATGAGGAGGCCAAATTTCAGCTAATGATAGCATGGGAGTCACATGAGGAGTTGAAGATCCATTTCCCAGAGTTTATGGATCCTTAGCCTTGAGGACAAGGCTGATTTTGAGAGGGCGAACTTGATAGGACTCCAATAGGGTTGAGTCCTAATCATTCTAGTAGAAGTCAATAAAAACTCCGCTAAATTATAATAAGACCTCTCCTATCTTATAAAGGAGTATGACCAGAGTTTGGATTAGCCCTTAGGGTATAGTAGCCGTCGCCCCCCCTTACTAGGCAAGTCGGCCAGGGTTTCCCCCTGTTAGGTCGGCTATAGAGCCAACCTAGCCGCCCCTTGTTCCTATTAAGGTAGGATGGCTATAGGAGGGGTAAAAGGATAATTTTACCTAGATAAGTGGCCCCTTAGGCTAGGACTTTGATCCCTATTTAAGATGTAGCCGCCCCCCTCTTTGAAAGCAAGCAATTATCATCTTCAATTCAGCCTTTGTGTCGAGTCTAGGAGGGAAGAACCCCTGTAGCGTTCCAAGGGTTGATCCCCCTCAAGGATCAAAACCTATAGGGCTTCTTCTGGGGTCTTATCATTATACTTTTGGGCATAATTTGAATAGATATAAAGAAAAATCATACTATCATTTTTTTTTAACAATAACTAAAGAGAAAGATAAAATTATTAATATGATTATAAGTAATTTGGATATGATACAATTGAATGAGAAATGTATAATTTATATTTGAGCTTGAGTACTATCATATTTTCTTTTAGACTTCTTGGCCTTTATAAATTATACTTTTTATCAAAATTTACATGCAAAATATATGATTTGCTTGATTTGCCACATTGCTTGAAATTTGCATAAGATGAATTAAATTATATGGGTAGCCCTTTTAATTTTCTTAGATTTCAGAATTTACATCTATAAAATAGAATATTTTTATGATATGATGTTTTTCACTTTCGTTCCTTATTTGTACTTTCTTGTTTACAAAAAAGAAAGAAAATTTACATGAAGATATTCTTAAAAGAAAAACATGATTTGCTATTGAAAATTACATAAGATAAATGCATGAGTAGCTCCTAATTCTTCTTAGATTTCTTGGATTTTTTAGCTCACTTTTAAAATAATTTTCATTAAGAAGGGGATTCAAATTTTTGTGATAAGATTTTTTTTTAAAAAAAAGGGGATTCTTTTTGTTTCATGAATCTTGATAAATATTTATAAAAGAAGAATATATGATATGAAACTTTATGATTCTTAATATAAGCTCTATTTTTGTGATGATGTTTTTAACTCCCCTTATTGTTTCTACTAGTTTCTTATTTACAAAAAAAGAGAAGATAAATTTTCATGAGAAAATTATATTTTACTAAGGGGGAGCAATGAAGTATTAAATATTCAATCAATATATATTTTGTAAAAATATATAAATTTTGACACATGATGAGTTTAAGTATCATGAAATTATTTGCTAATTATTTCACTTATTTTTGTAGATGACAAACGGGGATAAATAGTGTATTGGTGACACAAATATGAAAAATGATACATATATGACAAAAGAAAGAAAATTTTTCATTAAAGAATTATTGCTCATATCCGAGCAATGATACATGTGCCTTGAAATCATTAGCTCTATATTTCACCTTTTTGTTGATGACATAGTGGGAGAAATGGATATTGATGACACCTGTAAGAAAATTTTCAACTTGCGCACTTCTCTTTGTTTGTTGATAAACAAAGAGGAGAAATGATAAATAACTTAAGAGGAGATTTTAAAATATATGACTGATGCATAATTTTGAAGTTCATATTATATATTTTGAAAATTTGATGATTTATTATTAGTTGAAGTAAATATCATGTATCATGTATGATTTGATGATGTTGAAATTTATGGTATATCATTTCATGATTTAAATGTTAATTCAAGAGTGTTTGGTTCTCTTGAATTTAAGTTTTTTCTTATTTGAATTAATGATGTGGATTTAGGGGGAGTAAGGTTTAACTCTCATTATTAATGGATTTTTATCATAAAAAAGGCGAAGATTGTTGAATCTTAGATTTTGATGATGATTTTGATGATGAAATCAATTGATAGGTTATTGATCTAATATATGTGTTAGAGTTGATTAATGCAAGATTAACTACGACAAAGAGAAAATTATAATTAAAGGTTTGGCCAAAGTCAAGTCCAAACATCAGGCTAGAGTGAGGATGATGTAGTTGGGAACTCGCCTAGAGTGCATTAGAAGCTCGCCAAGGGTATCAGAAGCTTGCTAGGATAGCACAAGAGAGTTCACCGGAAGAAGACCGAGACTCATTGGAAGATTGTCAAGGTAGCCGAAAAGCTTATTGGGAGTTGGGAAGGTCTTGAAGTGGATTTGTTGGCCATGTTAATTATAATTAGTTGTCATAGTTATCATCATTAAGGTTGAGTCATGTTTAAGTTAGATTTGGAAGGGATCCAAATTAACTCAAGTGAGATTAACTAGGTCACTATAGAGAGTGGATTGAGCTCAGGTCGAGCTCAATTGGTTGACCTAAGAATTAATCAATAGGAGGTACAAGTTGAGATTGGAAAAGTGAAGGGAATCACTTTTCCTAAAATCCTAGCGATTGTACCATCGGTGAGCGGCGATTGTACCGTCGGTGCCTAAGTTTCAGGCAACAAGTGATGGTTATATCATGCAGGCCGATGGTTGTACCATCATCACCTAGGTTTTTGGGTAGCTGGGCGATTGGACCACCCAGGTCGACGGTTGCACCATCGGCATCGACGATTATACCACCTGTACCGAGATTTTTCGGATATATTTAAATTTTAGCTCCACATCTTGAAGCCAATTAGGGACTATAAATACCTTAAGTTTTCTTACATTTTATACAATAATTTTTGGGCTAAAAATTTATGAAAAAATTATGTGTAAGATTTGTAAGAAAAAGAAAAGAGGTAAGGGAGAGAGGAAAGTCTTGTAATAATTGTAGATCTCCCTTGTAAGATTGTATGATTCATCTACTAAGCCTCGTAAAAGGAGAGAGGAAGTTGTAAGGGTTTGATTTTCACTCAAAGAAGATTGATAGTAGACGTCGATGGGCCTTGGGGAAGAGGACTCGGGAGTAGACGTAAGCCAAGCTGAGGCCGAACCACTATAAATCTGTGAGCGTCTCTCTACTTTGTTGCTTTTGATTATACATGTTATTATAAGAACCTTTCTTTTAGCATAATCATCACTTAATTTCGTTCAATAGCTTATTGCTTACTTAATGAAACACTTTCAATTTTCGATTTTGATTCTTACAAAAAGTTTTCTTCAAAATATAATTTTACACCTGAACTAATTCATTCCCTCGTTCTTCCTCGCCCCCCCCCCCCCTCCTCTCTGTTAGTGCTAATTGATCCTAACAAGGTTAAGAGTGCATCCTTTAACAAAAATGATTGACTTTTGTTGATTGTTGCCAACAAAGCCTATACCTCCTTTTCTATTAACATGACCCTTATTGACAATGATCATATTTAGGGATTATTTCCTATTTTGAATTTTGCTAATGTATGTTTTAGCATGACATTTTTTTTTCAACATTTTCTAGTGTTTCACATTTAGAGCAAGAATTATATAATTATAAAGTATCATGCATTTGATTAAATCTATTAATTAAAAAATTATGTTTCTTTTTAAGTGACTTATAAGATTTACTAATTTTTATAAATTCTTTAAACAATTCATGAAATATATTTAATAATTTAGAAAAAGTAATACTTGAACATTCACTAACCTAGTCTTGGATGACCATTAGAGCATAGTTGGCTACTTCTTCCTTTGAGTGGTCTTCTTCATTCGATGTGCTTGAGTCATCCTAAGTTGTCGAAAGAGTCTTCTTCTTGTGGGATATCTTCTTCTTTAATTGAGGACATTCACTTTTGAAATGTATAGGCTTCTTTCTTTCAAAGCATATGATGTTATTACTTTTTGGTTCATTTTTATTTTTATGATTTTTATTTTTCATAAAATTTTTAATTTTTTTAGATAATAGTGTAATGTCATAGTTCTCATCACTCGATGAGTCATATGCAGTTCTTAGTGCTACATCCTTCCTGTTCTTTAGAAGAGTTTCAACAAGCTCGTTATGAGCTTTATAGTTTAGTTCATATGTCATAAGAGATCCAATGTGTCCTTTAAGAGGCAAGTAATTAAGATCTTTGACCTCTTGTATAACAGTTACTTTAGGATCCCAACTTTTAGGAAGAGATCTTAATATTTTATTAATAAATTTAAAAAAATTAGAAAAATATTTATCAAGCGCCTTAAGACCATTGATGACATTCATGAGACGGGTGTATATGTCTCTAATAGACTCACTTGGTTTCATTCAAAACAATTCATAACTATGAACTAAAATGTTAATTTTGAACTCTTTAACATGACTAGTGCCTTCATGTGTGATTTCAATAGTGTGCTAAATTTTGTAAGCAGTTTCACAAACAGAAATTCGATTAAATTCATTCTTCTCAAGTGTATAAAATAAGACATTCATAGCTTTTGCATTTAATGAAAAGCTTTTCCTTTCCAAATCATTGATTTTGTTCATTGGTTTGGAAGATTTTTTAAAGTCATTTTCAACAATGTGTCATAAATCAAAATCTATAGAAAGGAGAAAAATATGCATCCTTGTTTTCCAATATATTGATTCCGTCCTATTAAATATGGAAGGATGTGAAATATAATGTCTCTCATTCATACCAAACAAAGCCATTTACTCAAGTGGGTGTTAATCCAATGAGCAAAACCTTGCTCTGATAGCAATTGTTAGGATCAATTGGCACTGGGGGAAGGGGCGGTTTGGGGGTTGGGAGTAGAATTAGTGTAAGAGTGGTAGTGCTCGATTAAAAAACCTTTACTTACGAAAAATAAAGAAATAAAATCAAAAGCATCTTTTGTACTTTATTGGAAATGATTAAGTAACTGATTTAATAGAAGTCATTGAGAATGATGCTTGTATCTTTCTATGAACTAATCAAAAGCAATAGAAAGTAGTAAACAAGACAAGTAAAGAGCATTTACAATTTATAGTAGTTCGATCGCAATCTTGGCCAACATCCACTTCCTAAGTCCTCTTCGTCAAGGCCCACCAATGTCCACTATCGATCTTCTTCGGGTGAAAATCAAACCCTTACAAGCTTTTCATTCCCAACTCACAAGGGTGACCTCTTACAAAAAATACAACACTTGACTCACTCCCTTGCCCTTTTCTTTTTCTTGCACACTTTTTCACAGATTTTTGGCCAATGAATTGTGTGAATACTTGTGCTAAATGTAAGAAAACTTGGGATATTTATGGACCACAATTGGCTTTAGAATTTGGAGCCAAAATTTCAAACGCACCTAGAAAAGCCGAGTATGGGTGGTACCACCACCGACACTAACGGTGCCGCCACCAAAAGCAGCTCGGACTACTGGGTGGCGATAGTACAACCACCGACCTGGGCAATACAACCATTAACCACCAGCGGTACAACTACTGGGAATCCCGAAAAAGCGATTCCCTTTACTTTTCCAATCTTGACTTGTACCTTATGTTGACCATTTCTGAGATCAACTAATTGAGCTCGACCTGAACTCAATCCAACCCCTTTGTAGACCCGGTTGCCTCATATTAAGTTGATTTTGATTCCTTCCAAATCAAACTCAATTAGGATTCAATCTCTAACTACGACTAACTCATTACAACCATAATGACCATCAAGCTAAACAATGACCTATCTCTTATCAATTTGGTAGCCTCCGACATTCTTGTGGTGTGTCTTATGGCCTTCCTCCGACGATCTCCCAGTGTGTTCCTAGTGAGCTCCCCGATTCCTTCGACAAACTCTTAGCGAACTCCCGACGAGCTCCCACTACATCGTTCGAACCTTAGCCTAATGCCTAAACTTGATTCTGGTGCATCATTTGGTTGTAACTCAATTTTTCTATTGTAGTTAGACTTGCAGTACTTCCTCTAATACACAAGTAGATTAAACACTCATCAATTGATTTCATCACCAAAATCTGAGATTCAACAAGAACAAATATCATACCCCTCCAATATTCACATTTAACAGGCGTGAATATATTATAAATCAATAAAATTGTAATTTATTCACAATCCAAATGTAGGATCCGAACTAATGTTTGAGGATATTAAAATAATATTAAAATAGCATTCAAACATTGTTTATAACTTATAAAACATGTGCAGTCTATAATCATACACCACATCACTTAATGATTTATAATATCCAAGCCAACTCAACTAAACCATATCCATATCATAAATCAACAAGTGTGAAAATCTATATAATCACAAAACCAACACTTACCACAAGTTCATACAATTATACAAATTTAACTTGACATTCTACAATCCTAAATGAGAGGTTCTTTAAATATTTACAAGACACATAAGTTTAGATTTACCATCAACATTTCATTAGATGCAAAGTGTAGTATACAACAAAACATATTAACTAATAAAAATTTACCCAAAATCTTTTATTTTTCCTATATGCCTTAACCCAATTCTAACTTTTTTTCGTGAGTGATAAGCTAACCTGAAAAATTTATACAGTAACAGAGTGAGCATATAAAGCTCAGCAAGTGACTAATATATCCAAGACAAAGAAGAATAGTTTTCAAGACAAACTTGATATCAAATAGTGAGGTAAAGTCATAAGAATCCATAGATAGCATCTCATTAGATACAAAATCACAAATCATTTTATTTAAAATATACTTTGATTATAATAGTAGAGGAAGAGTAGTTAGAGCATATCATTGGTGTGAAATATCTCAGAACATATCAATGTCGTATGAAACAACTCGAAACATATCAACAGAATATGAAATATTTCGGAGCATGTCAATGGCATATGAAATATTTCAAAGCATATCAAATGCGTAATATGTTTCGGAGTATATTGATGATATATGAAATATTTTAGAACATATCAAAGGCGTAAACATGTTTCGGAGCATCATCTGAACCTTGGCCCGATGCCCAAACTTGATTTTGGCCCATAATTTGGTTATAACTCAATTCCTCTGTCATAGTTAGACCTGCATTACTTCCTATAACACACAAGTTAGATTAAACACTCATCAATTGATTTCATTATCAAAATCTATTATTTAAATTTGATAATAGAGGGAATAAAATAGCATGCATCCAATGTAATGATAGCTCCACCAGGCAGATGTAGGGTGACCTCCCCATCAATAACTGTAGCAACTCTTGATCCATTGCCTATCTTGAGGTTTATCTCACCTCTGGCCAATCTCCTAAGTCTTGCTAGAACCTACAACGAATTACAGATATGATAAGCACTCCCGGTATCCAATGCATATATGTTATCATAAAAAATTGACAAGTGGAGACTAATCATGAATATACCTGAAGCTTCTCCAAGCTTCTGTTTCACCTTATCTATAAGGTAATCCTTATAGTTCTTCTTCCAGTGCTTGTCTTGGCCATAGTGGAAGCACCGTCCTTTGTCTTTTATCAGGTCTTTCTTAGCAATCCTTGTCTTACCCGATCTTTCTTTACCCTTGCCCTTCTTAAGGGTCTTAATGGCTTTCCTTTTCTTATTAGTATCACCAATATAAAGAACTAGCTTCTCTTTCTTGATGATGTTCTCAACTTTCCTCAACATATTGAGAAGCTCAAGTAGAGTCACCTCAAACTTGTTCATATTAAAGTTAATAATGAATTATAAAAGGAATTTGGTAGGGACTAAATTATAAGATCAACACATAAGTTATCTTTTAGGACTATCTATATATTTTATAAAGCGAGCGATCTCATCCTTGCTTGTCCTTTCCTCCGGCCTAGGCATAATCGTGTTAAGGACATATATGATTTTCTTTGCCCTGAGAACAATTCTCAAATTGTAGAGCTAATCTGTGTAGTTTGGATCAGTGAGGCGGTTGGCATCAAATATGCTATATAGGGTTTTGTAAGCGATAAATAAGATGTACCATAAATTAATAACAAATGTAGATTTTATAGAAAAACTAATTAAGATATAGACTTCTATCATAATGTACTCCGACTATTTTCCTAGCGAATCACGTGACACCCTCGACACATGAGACAAAAGTCTCTCACATACTTCTAGTGGGGATCGGAATTCAATTGGCGTCTTAGTGCAACCTCGAGGGACTCGACCAATTATACTAAAGCTCAAAAGGTAGGTAACTCTTGCCAATCACAACTCTTTGTGATTGCCATCATGTTCGGCCTCCGAACCATTATGGTGTCGAGGGACTCGACCAACCATGATGTTTAGTTAAGTTCATCACCATCATTACAAGATGAGTCTAATTTGATGATATGCCCTCGAGGGATTCTACCAAATATACAATGTCCTCAGGTCACCAGTGATATCTCTATATCATAAGCAAAATCTTGATCATATAAATAGGTGAGCCTCGAGGGACTCGACTAACTCAACCTATGTCATGATTCAATTTCTTCTTATAACGATGAAAGGCCATATAGGTCAATCTTATTATCTCACGCTCACTGACTTAATATTATCGTAGGAGGGGTTTTTTGTTTTGTATCGGTCTCCTAATATATCGTGTCACACACATACATATTTAATATATATCTATATTGCATATATATATATATATATATATATATATATATATATATATATATATATATATATATATATATATATTAGGTGTATAACATATATCACATATGCAAGCTACATCGGATGATCGTGAGCCGTCGCCTAATATGATTATGCCCGAGCCAATTGGCCTAATCCTCACAATAAGATCTAAGTGTGCATCATCGCATCTCCATGTCTTGTGATCATTGATCTCATAATCATCGGTTTCGTCGGATCCTTGCCGCGTCACCAAGCATCATGATCTCTCGCCACAACATTGTGGGTCCCCCTGTTACCTTCATGCTCCCACCGTGCCTCTCTATATAATTACAAAATAATCACAAGCATGCAAGTAGAATAATAAATGAGAAAAATAGAGGCTCACAGGCCCTAATAATAATAATAATAATCACAATTACACACATCATAACACATGACTCATGGTCATTCATCTACATCATATATTATATGTATATCACATCAAATATAGGATTACTAGATATATGATAATTAATTAAATAATTTAATTAATTATTTTTTTGAAAATTAGGTTATGTTGAGAATTTCTATAATTATCAAGGTTATTTTTGAAATTTTGGATTGAAGGACAGTCTCAAAATTTTTAGAATTATTGAGGGTATTTTGGAAATTTTGGATAAAAGGTTAGACGATGAAATTTCTTAAGTTCCGAGGGGCAAAATTATCCTTTTGACAAAACAAAAATGAAAACCCTAACCATTTGCCATCCTCTTGTAGCGGCCACCGACAATTGCACTGCCAACGAGCGACCACCCCTGCGGCCGATGCCATTGCCCCTATAGGTGAGTGCTGCCCCAATAGGTCAGACGCCTTGCGGCCCCTGCAGCCGTGGTGGCCACCTTTGCAGGCAGCCTGCCTATAAGTGGCTGCCCTCTTTCTTTGCCTTCATTGCAAAAATGCAACAAGAACGCGAAGAATAGTTCTACACGATTCAATCTCATAACACGAAATTTAAAACTAATCTTTCGCATAAACAACCATGGCTTTGATACCACAGTTGGGAAACCAAGTGGGAGCAGCACATGTGCATTAGAAGATCAAAACAAAATAGGTTTCCCATGCAGATCAAATTATCGTGCAAAGGATTAGGTCACGAGAAAGCCGTAAAACTAAAAACTGCATCATGTGAGAGATTATTTACCTAGGGAGATTATATATCCCTGTTTTTCAAATCCGGATGGAGAAGATGAAAGAGGTTAAGCATTCTCCTCTTTTGCAGTATCCACACGATGGATCCCTGTAGCGATACTCCTCCAATCATAATCTCAGGCCTCACAACTCTTGCACAGAGGGAGGGAGGAGAATACGAGGAGGTGGCTAAAGATGCAGCCTATCAACTATGAGCCTCCCCTCCTATTTATAGTGAGCGATCAAAAACCCTAGGGTTCTTGTCTTAGTAGACCTATGTCAAAGGAAATTATTTGATTTCATCATCAAAATTTGATATTCAACAAAACTCATTAAAAATAATTAAATCTAAAAACAATAGTAAAGAAAAGGCAGATACGATATGCACACTATATTTTGTAGGGGTTTAGTCCACCTAACCTACGTCCATTCCCGATTCCTCTTTACTCGAGGCCATCGATTTTCACTCCTGATCTTTTCAATGGGCGAAGATCAAACACCCTTTGTAACTCTTTTCTCCTTATCTCAGGCTTAGGAGATAACCCTTACAACTCTCTTTTTCTCAGGCTCAGAAGATAACCCTTTCAACTCTTTTTCAGCCCTTCCTTTAACCAAAATCACTCTTAAACAATAGGAGGGGAACTCTCACAAATTCAATAAATTTTTTACAAGTTTTTCCCTTTCTTTCTTGCTCCCCCAAGTAAGAGTACCTAGGGTATTTATAGACCTAAATTAGTTTTAAAATTTGGAGCCAAAAATTCAAACTCATCGAAATCTAAGAGTATGGATAGTAGTACAGTCTACACTGATGGTAGTACCATCAGCACTGACAATACTACTACTAGGAATAGCGGTAATACCACCTACAACCGATAGTACCATCGCCCAGGTTACCCCGAATATAATACTTTTAGTACTTTTCATACCTGAGCTATACCTTATTTTAGCCTAGTTGGACCTCCTTCTAAATCAACGAAATAAGCTCTCTTAGGAGCTTAAATTAGCCCTTAAATCCTAACTATTATATTAAGAGTAAAATAATTACAAGTAAGCGATCTTCATTGTCTAGCACATTAATTGAACTTTTGGCTTTGGCAAACTCCAAGCGAACTCCCAACAACTTTCTAGCGAACTCTCAGCGAGCTCCCGACAATATTCCGGCCAGCTCCCGGGAAACTTTCGATGAACCTCCGATGAGCTCCCAAAAACCTGTCGACGAACTCCCGACAAACTCCCGACAAACTTCTAGTGAACTTCCGATGAGCTCCCGCCATATCATCTGAAGCTTTGACGTACCCCCGATTCTTTCGGCCTAATAACCAAAATTTGAGTCCAGCTTAACATTACCTTTTCACGATTGTAGTTAATCCTGTATCACTTTCTTCAACACAAGGGTTAGATCATAACTTTACCAATTGATTTCATCATCAAAATCTAAGATTCAATAATCTTCTCCTATTTGATGATGACAACCAATTGATGATGGAGTTAACCTTAACTCCCTATATCAATATACCATAATCATAGAAATCATCATTGCATAATCATAATTTCAAAATGCATCATTTCAGTTGAATTTTAGATTTTAATGATGAAATCAATTGATGGGTTATTGATCTAATATGTGTTGTTAGAGTTGATTGATGTAGGATTAACTACGATAGAGAGAATATGACAATTAGAGGTTTGGCCAAAATCAAGTCCATGCATTGGCTCGGGGTTCAAACGATACGGTTGGGAACTCGCTAGGAGTACGTCGGGAGCTCGTCGAGGGTATCCAGAGTTTACCACGATAGCGCAAGGGAGTTCGTTGAAAGAAGACCGAGACTCGCTAGAAGATTGTTGCGGGTAGCCGAGAGGCTTGCTTGGAGTTGGGAAGGTCTTGAAGTGGGTGTGTTGGCCATTATTATTGTAATTAACTAAGTCACAGTTAGCATCGTATAGGTTTAACCACGACGGGAGGAGTTATAGATCAGACATGGACCAAGGATCAAGCTTAGGCATAGGGCCAAAGTTTTGGATGATGCGGTAAAAGCTCATCGGTTGTTCGCTAGGACTTCGCCGAAGGTATTAGGAAGATCGCTAGGAACATGCTATGAGATTGCTAGAGGATGACCGTGAGACTCGCCATTGGAGATTTCGGATGTTGCCGGATTACGGGAGTAAGGTCATAAGCTTGGTGGTCATATCTTAATTGTAATCCTTAAGTCATAGGTTAAGATTAAGTTCTAAATGAGTATGATTTAGAAGGAATTCAAATCAACTCAAAGAGGCAATCGGGTCCACTATGAGGGTTTGGTTGAGCTTAGGTTGAGCTCAATCAGTTGACTAAAGAAATTGTCAATATTAGGTTTAAGCCAAAATTCGAAAAGTGGAGGGAACTACTTTTTCAGAGATTCCAATGGGTAAACCGCCATGAGCAACGGTTCAACCGGCATCGCCCAGAATTTCGAGCGGTTATCAATGACTGAACTGCCTAGGCTGGGCGGCTGAACTGCATATAACTAGGAACCTGGGCACTTTCGACAGTTGATCTGCCCAAGTTAGCGGGTAAATCGCCCGTACCTAGATTTTCTTGGTGAGTTTGATTTTTGGCTCCAAATAATGAAGTAATTTGGGTCTATAAATACCCTAAGTTTTCTTATATTCTAGACAATAATTTAGGGATTATATTTTGAGAAAATATTATGTATGAATTGTAAGAAAAAGAAAAAGGGTAAGGGAGTGATCAAAGAGTTGTAATATTGTCTCCCTTATAAGCAAAGTGTAAGGGTTTGGTCTTCACCCCAAAAAAGATCAGTAGTGGATGTCGGTGTGCCTTAAGAAAGACTCGGGAGTGGATGTTGGTATGTTGTTGTCGAACCACTATAAACTTGTGAGTTCTTCTTTTGCTTTCATTGCTTACTAATTTTGTATTGATGCTTCTAATTTAATTTACTCTTTGAAAGCAAGGTTTTCACATCAAGAACTTCACTTACGACATTACTTATCTTTGTGATTTCTTTATTCTTTCTTAAGTAATTTATAAGCAAGTAACTTAGCAATCTTCTTTGAATCATTCACTTGTTATGAAAAGCTTTAGTTCTTCCTATCTTGCTTAAAGCTAATAAGTTTTTGTTTAAAATAAAAATTTACACTTGTACTAATTCCCATACACCCCTCCCCCTTAGTACCCATCGATCCTACCAATTGGTGTTAGAGCCACATTTTTCTTATTTAGTTTAGCACCTAAGAGAAATGACTCTTTTTGACATTAACAAGGGTCAATGCATCACAAGTCCTCCTATGTCTAATGTGATGGACTACACATCTTTGAAAATACAGATATGTATCTTTTTTATTTTGATATATCTTAATTTATGGTGTATTATTGAAAAATATTTTTAGAAGTCATCCAATCCAACAAATGATTGGAATAATTATGAAAAATAAATTTTTTTGTTGAATGCAAAACCTATGAATGCATATATTATGCACTTGATAAAAATGAATTTGATTGAGTTTCTTGTTTTGATTGGGCTTTCGATATATGGCATACATTAGAAATGACAAATGAAAGCATAACTAATCTAAATGAATTATTAAATAAAAATATTTTTAAAAATAAATTTGAAGAACACATTCCAAAGAACAAGAAGGAATTTGAACTGAGAACATATGACTTCTCGATTGAAATCTTGAGTGACGAGGACTTTAAAACCTTGACAATTGAACCAGATGAATTAATGAACATGAAACTTAAAAATGACCTAAAGATAGATAAAACCTCTTGCTATGAAGCAAAAAACCACGGAGCTCCAAAGATGAAATGCACAACCAAGAAGTAGAGAACCTTACTCTTATGACCATCGACGATGAGGTTAGTGATTCATTAAGTATTTTTTTGATTATTAAACATGTTCCATGATTTGTTTGATGAGTTTAGAAAACTTAGCAAATCTTTTAAGTTGCTTAAAAATGAACATGATTTGTTAGTTGGTAAAGTTGATGAAATGCATAAGTTATTAGCATCACATAATCCTAGTTTTAAATGTAAAATGCTAGATAATATTAAAGAAGAAAATATCATGCTTAAGTCAATATTAAAAAATATTGAAATTGGGAACAAATCGTTAAATATGATCCTTGCTAATAAGGGTTATATTAATAAAAAAAATGACATAGGCTTTGTTGGAAACATTCAACAAAAGCCAACCATGTTTGTTAAAGGATCTAGCTTAAATTTATCACCAAAAATAAAATATAATTTTTATGGTAGATTAGGACATAAAACCAACAAATGTCTATTTAAAATTATATTCCTTACATGTTAGTTTGGGTTCCTAAAGGAACAACAAACTATTAAGAACCATTAGATAAGAAAGATAAATTTCTTCAATAAGTTCCAATATAAAATAGGTACCTAAATCTTTCTTATAAATTTGTCTCATAATAAAGATAGGAGTACTAAACAATGTTTTAGATGCTTAAGACACATGACTTGAGATCTAATAATCTTCAAGCTCACTAGCCTAAGTAAATAAATAATAAGAAAAATTATTGAAAATAAAAGTATTGGTAATGAATCTTATGGATGATTCATTAATGATGCATAGATAGAGCATGCTAGAATTAGAACAATGAAAGTTTAGCTATCTTTAATAAAAAATTATGAACATAAAAGGGAGATTTTCATGATGATTAATGTATTGATTTGTGTGCTTGTATTTATGTAAATTATCTTGAGATTAAATAACCAAATATTGAATTTGAACTTAAAAAGTCATATACAAAGTCATTTATCTTTAAAATCAAAACTTCTGGATAACATGGTAGAATCTTCTAACATACAAAAATCATTGGATTTAAAATAAATCGAAGCTTTTGTTTGAAAATATTTTATTGCAATGATCTTGAATAAATTTTATTTTTGACTTTAAATGACTTTGTATTCCTGAAATAAATTTCAAAAGAATGACAATTATTTTTGGAAATATTTTTATCATATTAATCCTTTAACAAGAGATAAAATAATACTATTATTGTTGAATCTGTTAAACTACAAAAATGGATTAGAGAACTTTAGCTATTAAAAAAATAATCTACGATGCCTTCATTGAATTTTTTAAAAAGTAATTTTTGATATTGATTTTGGATAAGTTTTCAAATGATTTTATTTTAAAAATAGATTGATGAATCTATCTAACGTTATTGATATTTTGATGATTTTATCATGATCTTGATAAGTTGAAAAAATTATAATTTGAAATTCTTATATAAATTTGTTTAATGAAGGTCATATAAATAAATCATAATTTGTCTCTTCGGATCTATAACTTGAAAATCTTCTTATAAACCATATTCTTAAAAACTTGAAGTTTCATATATATAAATCAAGATCTTCTACTTTTTCTTCCTTAAAATTAACTTATAATCTTGATATCTATAATTTGATATCTTTATTAATGAAGACTCTTCTTTGATCTCTTAAGATTCTATTTTATCATCTAAGAGGGGATTTATTAAATTAAATCATATCTTTAATATTCATGAATGTCTTTTGATATTAATATCTTTCATGACATGATTTATTTTAAGACTCATGAATGACATAACTTATCACCAAAATTAGTATTTTTAAATTTGTGATAAGTTAAAAATTGAAAGAGATTTGTATTATCATGAATATTTTCTTATTTTATTGACTTGACTTATACGTTATTGGAATCACATTATTGATCTTTATGATTTTTTCTTTTTAATAAAAAGTAGATTTATGATCTTGACAATTATAAGTTGAAACTTTCTATCAAGATCATTCTTCCATTTTATTAAAAAAAAGATCTATCTAAATGAATTATATGTCTTAAAATTTATTCTAAAAGAATTAAGATTATTTAATCCCCTAAAACTCATTTTCGTTATTTAAAACTAAAAAGGGAAGAAAGGAAATCACTAACATTTCTATTTATTTTGAATCTTTTGAAAGTGTTTTTGATGATTTTGATTACTTGAAATTGAATGAGTTTTTGCTTATATTGTGATTTGGATTCCTCGAAATTATACCTTAAAATTTTTTATGAATCAAAATCTCTTATTATATGTTCTCGTATTTTTTAAAAGAAGATTTTTATACAAATCATTATATTGAAAACTTGAGATTTCTTATACATGAATTATTTTTTATTGATTTCTCCTATGATTTGTCTCTTGATATTTATAATTTGTCTTCATGAATTGTATATCTCATCACCATATTAATTTATCTTAATATATTTCATGTGATGATTTAAAAAATAATGTAATGGGAAAAGTTTTGTACTATTGTAACCATCCCTTCTTTTTGATAACGATAAAGGGGGAGCAAAACTTGTTAGCTTGCATGATGTAAAATTGCTAACTTGAACATTGCAAAGGAAGAAAAAATTTGCTAGCTTGCACTTCTCAAAAGAGAAGAAAGAATTCACTAGCTTGCATGTTCTAAAGTAATGACAAATTTCTTAAATTGCTAAGCTTTCATATATAAAAAACTTACTAACTGCACTTCTCCTTTTGTTGATGATAATGGGGGAGAAGGTATGATGATGTGAAATCATATATGATGATCATGCATATAATGATGATTCTGAAAATCTACATGAAGATAATGATTTGTTATTGTTCATATTTATTTGTTATATTTTCTTAAAATTTATATTAAAAAGATTTGTTAAGCTCATACTAGAAATATTCTTTTCAAATTTTCTATCTACAAAATTGAGGTTGATAGCTAGAAATACTATATCATAAAAATATATAAAATGCTAATATAGATTTCATGAGATTAAGCTTTTTATGATAATATTTTTAAAAACTTTCTCCTTGTTCTTTATCTTATTATTCACAAAAGGAGAGAAAATTTGCATAATGTTTTGCTATTTTACGGATTTATTTGCTATACTTGAAATTACATGACATAATTTTAAATACATGAATAGCTCCTAAATTTTTTAATCTCCTTGAATATCTTAGAATTTTGAACTTATTTTTAAAATTCACCTCTACAAAATTGAGAGCCTTATTTAATGATATTTTATAAATCCTCCCTAGTTTTCTTTCTTTTTTTTTTCAAGAGAAAAAAAATTCTTTATGACTCATATCGTATCTTAAAAAGGGGACTCATATGTCATAAAATCTTTAGTCCTATATTTCACCTTTTTGTTGATGATAAAGAGGAAGAAAATTGATGATACATGATATTGAGAAATATACATTGATGACACATGGTGATAAACATTAATGATATATGATATTATTGATATACATTGATGACATATGATATTAATAATATACGTTGATAACACATTATATTGATGATATACTTGAATATCTTGGATATGGATGCATAATCTTTTTGAAACTCATGATTCGATGATTTGATGTAAATTTGAGTTGAAATTTGCTTGGAATGTTGATTGCTTAAAAATACTTAAAATTTAAGAGTATGTGATTCTCTTAAATTTAAGTGGCATGGATTTATGAAAAGTTAGGATTAACTCCTGTCATCAATTGATTGTTCTCATCAAAATGGGAGAGATTGTTAAATCTCGAATTTTGATGATGAAATCAATTGATGGTTATTAATCTAACACGTGTTGTTAGAGTTGATTGATGTAGGATTAACTATGACAGAAAGAATATGATAATCAGAGGTTTGGCCAAAGTTAAGTCCATGCATTGGGCTGGGGTTCAGACGATGCAATTGTGAATTCACGAGGAATGCATTAGGAGCTCACTGATGGTATCGGGAGTTTGCCAGGATAATGCAAGGGAGTTTACCGGATGAAGACCATAACTCGCTGGAAGATTGTCGGGGGTAGCCGAAAGGCTTGCCGGGAGTTAGGAATGTCTTGAAGTGGATGTGTTGGTCATTATGATTATAATTTATTAAGTCATAATTAGCATCATACAGGTTTAACCATAACGGGAGAAAGAGTTACAGATCAGACATGGGCCAATGATCAAGTATAGGTATCAGGCCAAAGTTTTGGATGATGCAATGAAAGCTCGCTTGGCGTTCGCTAGGACTTCGCTAAAGACATCGGGAAGATCACTAGGAACATGTCCGGAGATCACCAGAGGAAGACCGTAAGACTCATTGTTGGAGATTTCAGAGGTTGCCAGATTGCGGGAGTAAGGTCATAAGCTTGGTGGTCATGTCTTAATTGTAATCTTTAAGTCATAGGTTAAGATTGAGTCCTAAATGAGTGTGATTTAAAAGGAATCCAACTCAAAGAGGTAATCGAGTCTAATATGAGGGTTTGGTTGAGCTCAGGTTGAGCTCAATCAGTTGACCAAAGAATTGGTCAACATCAGGTTCAAATCAAAATTCAAAAAGTGGAGAGAACTACTTTTTCGGAGATTCTGATGGGTAAACTGCCAGTGAGCGACGGTTCAACTAGCGCCACCCAAGATTTTGGGTGGTTGTCAATGGCTAAACCACCCATACCCAAGAATCTGGGCACTTTCGATGGTTGAACCACCCAGGTCAGCAAGTGACCCACCTGTACCCAGATTTTTCGGGTGAGTTTGATTTTTGGCTCCAAATTTGAAGTCATTTTGGGTCTATAAATATCCCAAGTTTTCTTACATTCTAGACAATAATTTTGGGATTATATTTTGAGAAAATATTATGTATGAATTGTAAGAAAAAAAAAGGGGTAAGGGAGTGATCAAAGAGTTGTAATCTTATCTTCCTTGTAAGCAAAGTGTAAGGGTTTAGTCTTCACTCAAAGAAGATCGGTAGTGGACGTCGTTATGCCTTAAGAAGGAGGACTTGGGAGTGGACATAGGTCCATTGGTGGCGAACCATTATAAAATTTGTGAGTTCTTCTTTTGCTTCCCTTACTTACTAATTTTGTATTGACGCTTCTGATTTAATTTACTCTTTGAAAGCAAGGTTTTCACGTCAAGCACTTCACTTATGATATTGCTTATCTTTGGGATTCCTTGTTCTTTCTTATGTAGTTTGTAAGCAAATAGCTTAGCAATCTTCTTTGAATCATTCACTTGTTATGAAAAGCTTTGGATCTTCCTATCTTGCTTAAAGCCAAAAAGTTTTTATTTAAAACGAAAATTTATACTTACATAAATTCACCCCATCCCTCCGGCCCCCTCTTAGTGCCAATTGATCATAATAATTTAATGCATGATTCAAATTTCAAACATTCATATCTTCCTAAACTACATCTTTACATACATGATTCAAATTTCAAATGTTCATATCTTCTCAAAATACATCATTTTATACATGATTCAAATTAAAAAAACTTTATATCTTCTCAAAATTTATAATTCCTTGCATGATTTAAATTTTAAATTTTAAATTTCAAATCTTCATTTCTTCTCAGACTATATCATTCAATGCATGATTCAAATTTCAAGTTTCAAATCTTCATTTCTTCTCAAACTATATCATTTCATACATGATTCAAATTTTAAATTTTAAAACTTCATATCTTCATCTCTTCTCACCCTTTGTCATCACCAAAAAGGAGAAAACTGCAACTAGCAATTTTTTACCACATACATCATGCATAATCATAATTTCATACCTTGTGCATTATAATAGTTTTAATTTAACAAAGTATAACATGCACAACTTTAAAATATTTAAAATCAACATCACTTCATGCATGATACCAATAACAAATCAACATCACTTTAGGCATAGCATACATGATACTAAAACATTAAAATTTTTAACCATTCATCACCATGATACTAAAACATTGAAATTTTTAACCATTCATCACCATGATACTAAGATTAACATTATTTTGAATTTTGTAACCATTCATCCACATGAAACCAAGATTAACATTATTTTGGACATACCAAAGCATTAGAATTTTCAATCATTTTGGTAGGCATAACATACATGATAAAAATTTCAAACTAAACATTCATCCTTTGTCAACATACCATTTCTCCCTCTTTATCATCAATAAAATGGAGAAATATTCAATGCATATTTGAATCATATAAGCTAGCAAATTTCTTTCTCCTCTTTGTAAAAAAGAAGAAGAAAAAGAAGGGAGGAATTCATTTATCACATAAAGAAAAAACAAGTATCCTCAAGAGTCTAATAATCAAATTTCTTCTTTTGTAAATAGCAAGTGGGAGGATTCATTTGAAAGTATCACATCAAAGAACAAGTCTAGCAAAGAGTTTAATTATCAAATTTCTTATTTTGTAAGTACAAGGAGAAAGGATTTATAGGAAATGATTATCGAAAGAGAACTCAATTTGCAGAAACCAAGAAATCCGAAAGAGGAACTCATGCATTCGGAAGATTTATTATATCTAATTCTCTTCTAATCAAATTGTGATAAAACCCCAGAAGTAGCAAGGTTTTATTGACTACTTCTAGGGAGATTAGGACTCAACCCTATTGGAGTCCTATCAAATTGTTCCTCATTTAATGGCTTTATTGCAAGATAGCAAATTTATCTTCTCTTTTGTCATTGTCAAAAAGAATATGATGGAACAATTTTTCTTTTACATCAATGTTCTAATCACAATTATAAATATAAAAGGATTATATAATAAAAATCATGTTATTGAGGATATAATATGAAAGATCAAGTCATAAGTACTAAAAGACATGATTTATTTTAACAGATTTCCCCCTTTTTTTTGGTAAATGATGAAAATAAATCTTAGAAGGTCAAATAGTAAGTAAAATTGATATTCATAAAAAAAATTACCAAGTTATAAATATTGAGAAGTCAAGATCATGACTAGGATAAAAACTTCTCTATAGTAAATAGCAAAAAGAGAACTAGTAGAACAAATAAAAGATCTTCATTCATATATAAGAAATTTCAAGTCATCAAAATTATGGTTCATCAAGCGAGAAATCATGATTCATTTGGATAACTTTTTTTAATAAAATGAAAGAATCATAGTGAACATTCATTATTTATATAAAAATCTCAAGTTCTAGTTATCAAGATCATAATTCTCTTTTTTTCTAAATAGTAAAAAGAAGAAACTATAGAAGTTAAAAAATTTTGATTCCTGTAAGAGATACCTCAAATCAAGACATCAAAGAAAACTTTATGATTTAGTTGGAAAAAAATCTCATTCAAATTCAAATCATTAAAGTCATCTTTATGCCAAATCTATGCATTATAGTATAAATTCAAAAATCAAGTATCATTTCAAAAGAAATCATCAAGGTCTTTAATATAACACATTGAAATAATAAAACATCTTCAAAAAAAAATTTGATTTATTTTAATTTCAACGATAATATATTTTACTTCTTAAGTGAGTCTAACTTTTTATACTTAGTGCAAAAAGTTAACATGCAATTATCATACTCATTTCAAAAAAAAATAATTTCCCAAAAATATAGAAAGAGAAGCATGATTTTTTTTATTTCTTACTAACTAATTTAAAATGATCAAGCAACTCATGAAATGCATCAAATAATCTCATTATAAGGTAAAGATATTTCAGGTGAGTCATATACCTCATCGTCGAAGGTCACAAAAGTGTAGTTCACTATCTCATCTTCAGAGACCCTCTATTCATCCCAAGTAGCCTTATGTGCTTTCTTTTTCTTTGGCAACTTTTACTTCAATTTTATACACTCATCTTTGAAGCATCCTGGCTTCTTGTGTTCATAGTAAGTAGTTGTATCCTTTTTTTGTTTATTTTTATTCTTATGATTTTTATATTTTATGAATTTCTTAAATTTTTTTGTCAAAAATTCAGTGTCATTGTCCTCATCACTCGAGCTTTTACTCGAGAAGTCTTCTTTTGTTCTTAGTGCAATGTCCTTCCTATTGTTTAGAAGGTGTTCTTATTGTTCGTCATGGGTTTTGTAAGTCATTTTATAGGTCATCAAAGACCCTATAAGTTCTTCGAGAGGCAAATTGTTTAAATCTTTAGCCACTTGTATAGCAGTTACTTTAAAATCCTAGGTAAAGATCTTAAAATTTTGTTTATAAGTTTAAAGTTAGTGTAAAATTTACTAAGAGATTTCAAATCATTGATGACATCCATGAATCGGGTATACATGTTATCAATAGTTTCACTTGGCTTTATTTTAAATAATTCATAATTATGTATTAAGTGATTAACCTTTGAATCTTTTACTCTGCTTGTGCCTTCGTATGTGACCTCTAATGTGTGCTATATATCATATGTAGAATTACATATAGAAACCCAATTAAATTCGTTTTTGTCCAAGGCATAATGCAAAGTATTCATAACTTTGACATTTAAAGAAAATATTTTTCCTTCATAATCATTCTAATTATTTATTGGATTAGAATACTTCTAAAAGCTACTTTCAAATATATGCTATAACTTAAAATCTATAGAAACAAAAATAAAATTCTCATCCTAATTTTCCAGTAGGTGTAGTCTATCTTATTAAACATAGGAGGATGTGTAATAGAGTGACTCTTGTTAATGTCAAAAAAAGCATTTAAACTCGCTTGATTGTTTAATCTAATTGAGTGAACGTGGCTCTAATACCAATTGTTAGGATCGAGTTGGCACTAAGAGGGGGGGGGAGGGGGGTTTGGTGAATTAGTGCTAAGTGAAAAACCTTAGTTATTCGAAGAAAACCGATATTGAAATTGCTTTGAATTGAAACTAGTTAAAAGCAATTAAATTCAAGAACAATAGTAAAGAAAAGGCAGATAAGAGATGCACACTAGATTTTATAGTGGTTTGGTCCACCTGACTTGCGTCCACTCCCGATTCCTCCTCCCTCGAGGCCATCGACTTCCACTCTTGATCATTTTTAATGGGTAAAGTTCAAACACCCCTTATAACTCTTTTCTCATTTTCTCAGGCTTAGGAGATAGCCCTTACAACTCTCTTTTTCTCAAGCTTAGAAGATAAGCCTTACAACTCTTTTTCAACTCTCCCTTAAACCGAAATGGCTCTTAAACAAGAGGAGGGGAACTCTCACAAATTCACATAATTTTCACAATTGTTTTCCTTTCTTTATTACTCCCCCAAGCAAAAATACCTAGAGTATTTATAGACCCCAATTTGATTCAAAATTTGGAGCCAAACATTCAAACTCCCGAGAATCTCAAAGTATGGGTGGTAGTATTACTAGCACTGATGGTACTACTACCAAACAGATCCTAGGAATCTAGGCTTTAGTGATACTACCATCGGGAATAGTGATATTACTACTTACAACTGGCGGTACCACCACACAGGTTAGCCCAGAAATAGTGATTTTTAGTACTTTTCATACCTGAGCTATACCTTATTTTGACCTAGTTGTATCTCATTCCAAGTTAATAAAATGAGCTCTCTAATGAGCTCAAATCAACCCTTAGATGCTAATTGTGATAATTAAGACTAAAACAATTACAAGCAAGTGATTTTCATTGTTTGACACATCAATTGAACTTTCGGCTTCAACGAACTCTCGGCGAACTCCCGACAACCCTCCGGCGAACTCCCTGCGAGCTCTCAAAAACCTTCCAACGAACTCATGACAAACTTTCAGTAAACTCCCGATGAGCTCCCGACAACTTGTTGACGAACTCCTGATGAACTCTCAGCAAACTTCTGATAAACTCCTGACAAACTTTTGGTGAGCTCCTACTGCATCATCTGAAGCTTCAACATACCCCCAATTCTTCTGGCCCAATTTTCAAACTTTGACTTTGGCCCAATGTTACCTCTTCACGATTGTAGTTAGTCCTGCATCACTTTCTTCAACATAAGGTTTATATCTATCCTTTTTTTATGATGACAATCAATTTATGATGGAGTTAACATTAACTCCCCCTATCAATATGCCATATTGATAGAAATCATCATTGCATAATCATAATTTAAAAAAATCATTTTATATATGATTCAAATTTTAAATCTTCATATCTTCTCAAAATACATCTTTGCATGCATGTCAAATTTCAAATTTTTATATCTTCTCAAAATATATCATTCTATGCATGATTCAAATTTCATATCTTCATTTCTTCTTAAACTACATCATTCCATGCATGATTCAAATTTCAAATCTTCATTTCTTCACAAACTATATCATTCCATGTATTATTCAAATTTTAAATTTCAAATCTTCATCTCTTCTCCCCCTTTGCCATCAGCAAAATGGAGAAAAGTGCAACAAGCAAATTTTTATTGCATACATCTTGCATAAGCACAATTTCATACCTTCTGCATTATCATAGTTTTAATTTATCAAAGTATAATATGCATAATTGTAAAATATTTTAAATCAAAATCACTTCATGCATGATACCAATAATAAGTCAACATCACTTTTGGCATAGAATATAATATACTAAAATATTGAAATTTTTAACCATTCATCATCATGATACCAAGACTAACATTATTTTTCTATTGGTGAGCTCTCTAATAAGTTCAAATCAGCCCTTAAACCCTAACTACGATAATTAAACCCAAAACAATTACTAGCTAACAATTTTCATTGTCCGATATGTCAATTGAACTTTTGGCTTCGGCGAACTCTCGGTCAACTCCCAACAAACTTCCAATGAACTCCTAACAACTATCAGTGAACTCTCGGCAAACTCTTGGTAAATTTCTGGTGAACTCCCGGTGAGTTCTCGACAACCTATCGGTGAACTCCCAATGGACTCCCAGCAAACTTTCGATGAACTTTTGGTGGGCTCTCGTCATATCGTCTAAAGCTTCGATGTACCCCCAATTCTTTAAACCCATGCCTGAACTTTAACTCTAGCCCAATATACAATTCTTCTTTAATTGCTTTTGCCTTTTACGATCGTAGTTAGTCCTACATCATAACTTTCTTCAACACAAGGGTTAGATTATAATTTCAACAATTGATTTTATCATTAAAATATAAGATTTAATAGTAAATATTAAAAAATCATAAATCATTTTAACAAATCTCTTTTTTTGTAAATAACAAGAAGAAGGAATCATAGGAAACGATCTTGATTTAAAGGAAAAACTCAAGTCATGAAAACCAAAAAATCAAGATAATGATCCAAAAAATATATATGAAAAGAGTTTAAGCATTTGGAAGATTCAGTATGCCTATCTCTATTCTAATGAATTCAAATTGTTCCTCATTCAAAGTTTAGTAAAAATATCTACCAATTGATATTTTGTATCAACAAATTCTAAGGATATATCATAATTATTAACATGATCTCTAATAAAACGATGTCTAATATCAATATATTTAGTTCTAAAGTATTAAATGAGATTCTTTGTTAGACAAATAGCACTAGTATTATTACATTTTATAGGGATATTTTTCAAGTAAAGTCAATAGTCTTCTAAAGTGTTTTTCATCCAAATAACGTATGCATAACATGCACCTGCTACTATATATTCAGCCTCGATTGTAGATAATGCAATAAATTTTTATTTCTTTAAAGATCAAGAAGCAAGTGCATGACCTAAGAACTTATAGGTTCCAAAGGTACTTTTTCTATCTATTCTACATCATCCAAAGTCGGCATCAACATAAGCAATCAAATCAAAATTTTTAGATTTTCGATACTATAATCCTAGATTCAGAGTTCCTTTTAAGTATCTAAATATTTTTTTAACTACCTTATAATGAGATTATTTATAATTGGACTGAAATGTTACACAAAGGCTTACACTAAACATAATATCTGGTCTAGTTGTAGTTAGGTATAGCAAACTACCTATCATACCTCTATAGGTATTTTGATCAAAACATTCTTCTTTATTGTCCATATCTATTTTTATAAACGTGCTCATTGGTGTGTTAATAGCCTTAGCACTATCCACATAAAATCATTTTAACAAATCCAAAGCATACTTAGTTTGACTAATAAAAATTTCATCATTCAATTGCTTAATTTATAGTCCTAATAAAAATATTAATTCACCCATTAAACTCATGTCAAATTCTTAACTCATATTTTTGGCAAATAATTCACATAAGAATTCATTAGTAGTACTGAAAATAATATCATCAACATAGATTTAAATAATAAAAAATTTATTTTTAAAATATTTAATAAATAATATGGTATCGACCTTGCCTTCTGAGAAATTATTTTGAATAAGAAAAGAACTAAATCTCTCATACTAAGCTGTAGTGACTTGCTTTAATCTATAAAGAGCCTTAGATAATTTGTAAACATGATTTAAAAAAAGATCATTTTCAAATCCGCGTGGTTGTTGAACATAAACTTCTTCGAAAATAAAAAACCATTAAGAAAAGAACTTTTGACATCCATTTAAAATATTTTAAAACTTTTATAAGCAACATCGGCAAGGAGCATCCTTATGGTTTCAAGTCTTGTCATAGGAGCAAAGGCTTTTTCATAATCAATACCTTCTTCTTATTTTGAACCATGATACAAGATTCATCTTACTTATTTCTAAAGACCCATTTAGTGCCAAGTATAAGATGGTCACTAGGTCTAGGAATAAGCATCCATAGCTTATTTCTCTTAAATTGATTTAACTCTTTATGCATTGGAAAACCTCACGAATCATCTTTTAGAGCATCGTCAATGTATTTTGGTTTAGTTTGAGATAAAAAAGCGGCATTAGCACAAAAATTTTTAAATGATGAACGAGTTTAAATACCTTTGGATATATCTCCAATAATTAGCTCCTTATAATAAGCATCTACATACTTTCATTCCTTAGGTAAAGGATTCCTTGGAAGTAGATGCATCCAATGCTTAGGAGAGGAGAATTTTCATTCAAATTTAAGGTACCAAAATCAAAATCATTATAAAAAATATTTTTCTTTAATTCAAGAAACTCATAAAAAAAGGATGGATTCTTTAATAACTAAAGTTCTTATATTAAAGACACAATAAGCTTTTGAAATAGAGGAATATCCAAGAAAATATCTTCATCAGATTTTGCATCAAACTTTCCTAAGACATCTTTTCAATTTAAAATATTTATAATAAAAATTTTAAAATATAAAATATTAGGTTTTTATTATTTCATAATTCATATGGAGTTTTGAAAAGTAGTGGTCTTATGAGAACCCTATCCATTATTTGGATCAATTGGCACTAAGAGGGGGGGTGGGGGTGGGGGGTGGTGAATTAGTACAAGAGTGAAAGTGCTCGATTTGAAAACCTTGCTTAGAAAAAAATAAAATCAAAAGTGCCTTTTTATATTTCATTGGAAATGATTTAAGAGAATGCTATGAAATGATGCTTGTATCTTACTTTAAACAAGTTAAGAGCAATTAAAAGTAGTAAATAATGCAAGAGTAGAGAACTCACAAATTTATAGTGGTTCGGCCTCAACCTGGCCTATGTCCACTCCCAAGTCCTCTTCTTGAAGGTCCACTTATGTCCAGTATCAATCTTCTTTGGGTGAAGATCGAACCTTTACACTTCCCACGCTCTTTATCACAAGCTCAGGAGAGAAACCTTACAAACTCACAAGGGAGACTTTACAAGAATTACAACTCTTTCTCACTCCCTTGCCCCTTTTTTTTTCTTGCATAATTTTAGCACATTATTTTTTATAGAATTTTTAATCCAAATATTATGCTAAATACAATAAATCTTAGGGTATTTATAAATCCCAATTGGCTTTAGAAATAAAGCAAAAACTTTAAACATATATAGAAAAATCGATTATGAGTAGTACAACCGTCAGTTGACAATACTACCACCGAAAGGTGCCCCGAAAAACTGGGCGACAACGGTACAACTGTCGACCTGGGTGGTACTATCATCGCCCACCAATGGTATAAGCGTCAGGAATCCAAGAAAAGTGATTCCCTCCACTTTTCCAATCTCGACTTGTACCTTCAGTTGACCTCTTTCCAAGTCAATCAATTGAGCTCAACCTAAGCTCAATCCAATCCTAACTAAATATGGACCTGGTTTGTCTCACTTGAGTTAATTTAAATTCCATCCAAATTTAATTCTAGTAAGACTCAAACCTTAATCGATGCTAACTATGATTAATTAATTATAATAAACTCTTTACACATAATGCAAGGAGTTGAGAAACTAATTTTTAAATTTTTATTATTTATTTAAATTCAAAAGTGATCTATCATTCAATTATACTAACTTCTTTAGGTTAACATATAATGCATCCAATATTTCAATCATTCACACCAATAACTTTTAATCTATCATCAAAGTCCCTTTTACCATAAATTTCAACTTAGATAATTTTGCATTAAAAATAACTAAACTTTCTTTTTTCTAATTTTAGCATGCTCTAGCTACGCAAAAGTATACACTATTGAGAGCAACCAAGATTAATTATAACAATGAATAATCCAAAGATTTGTTATCAATAATTTTATTTCTAGTATTTTTTATTATTACTTACGCTAGTGAGCTTGAAAAGTTAGTTATATCTCAAGTCATATAACTTGAGCATCCACTATCAAGATGCCATTTTTTTTTGCTCCTAGCCTTGTTAGGAGACAATTGTACAAGATGGGGGGTTTTAGTTTAGGTACCAATTTGAGTTTGGGTCCCTTATGAGATATTCTTCTCATTTTCTCTAATGGCTTGAGGTTATTTATGGTTCCTTTAGGAACCCAAATTAGTTTATGTGGACCATATTTTCTAAATGAACATTTGTAAGCTTTATGTCCTAATTTACCATAAAAGTTATATTTAATTTTTGGTGGTAAGTTTAGAGTGGGTCCTTTGACGAAAATAGTTGACTTTTGTTGAATGTTGTCAACAAAATCTATACCTTTTTTCCTATTAACATGACCCTTATTTGCTAGGATCATGTTTAGGGATTTATTCCCTATTTTAATTTCTTTTAAATTTTGTTTTAACATGATATTTTTCTTTTTAACTTCTTCTAACATATCACATTTAGAGCAAGAATTATGTGATAGTGATGCATCATGCATTTGTTCAAATTTATTAACTAAAGAATCATGCTCTTTCTTAAATAATTTATAAGACTTACTAATTTTTCGAAACTCATCATAAAGTTCATGAAATATATTCAATAATTCAGTAAAGAAAATATTTGAAGACTCACTTACCTCGTCATGGATGGCCATGAGAGCATAGTTACTTACTTCGTCTTTGATGTGGTCCTCATCATCCGATAAGCTCGAGTCACCTCAAATCGCCGAAAGAGCCTTCTTCTTATATGGCGCTTTTTCTTTAATTGAGGATATTTATTTTTAAAATATCCTAGCTTCTTACATTCAAAGCATATAATATTGTCTCTTTTTAGTTTATTTTTATTTTTATATTTTTTATTCTTTTTAATAAATTTTTTAATTTTTTGAAATAATAGTGTAATGTCATTATCCTCATCACTCGAGGTTTCACTCGAGGAGTCATCTGCAGTGTTTAATATCAAATCTTTCTTGTTCTTTAGAAGGGGTTCATAAAATTTGTCATGAGCTTTATAGCTTAGTTCATAAGTCATAAGAGATCCAATAAGTTCTTCAATAGGAAAGTTATTAAGATCTTTAGCCTCTTGTATTGCAGTTATTTTAGGATCCCAACTTTTAGGAAGAGATCTTACTATTTTACTAATAATTTCAAAATTAGAAAAATATTTACCAAGATCTTTTAGACCATTGACGTCATCCATGAAATTGATGTATATATCTCCAATGGACTCACTTAGTTTTATTCTAAATAATTTATAATTATGAACTAAAATATTAATTTTAGACTCGTTGACTCCCTTGGTGTCTTTGTGTGTGATTTTAAGTATAAACCAAATATTATACGTAGTATCACAAATATAAACTAAATTAAATTCATTGTTATCAAGTGCACAAAATAAGACATTCATTGCCCTTGCATTTAATGAAAAAACTTTCTTTTTAAAATCATTCTATTCATTCATGGGTTTAGAAAATTTTTTAAAATCGTTCTCAACAATGTCCAATATACAGTCTCTAGGATATTAGTGGATTAGAGCCTAATCTTTTGGACGATGATTTGATCTACGTGGGTATATTAGACATGGTACTATCAGGTCATATACGAAATTCATCATAGTCTTGCTCTAATCGGATTCTCCCGAAGAACTCTTTCTCTCTCAATCTGAATGACCTTGGCCAGGAATTTGTTTGAGCAAGCATATATGGGATATTCCTCTTATGATACTGAAAGTGGATGATCCTCTATTGACGCTCAATTACCTTCGTAAGGTTGGCTACCAATCCTGATAACCAGTTGTACCAGATCTGGAACTTTTCAAACCTGTAAGTCTGATATTAAAGAAATGAGTACTTATACAAGGCATCCTTGGTGTCTCAAGTCTAAAGACCAGATATACAACTAGGACTATAGAATTGCTGTCTGACATTAGGTATCATTAACTATACAACATTTCATAAGAGGATCAACCAATGAACTCATTCTCCAATGAGCACTTATATTATATAATTAGTATCTCCACACAAGTGACTATGACACTAGTCGCCTCCACTATATTGTTACGAACGGTCGTTCCGTGAACCGTTCATCACTTTTTTTGTACATGTACAAATGTTGGGCAGCCTGTTTTACCTTGGTTTTGGATGATTTTGCCTTGAAATTGTGAGCATAAATAGTTTGTCAGGCTGTAGAACGATAGCTCGCTGCACAAAGCCAAAACAGGCCAAAACTACACCAAACCTACCTAGTTTTAGGTCATTTTTGTGTGCTATGATGATCAGACTGAGTGGAGCAAAACGTCAGCCATATCAGCCCCTTGAAACCCCCCAGGTGGCATAAGGCTAGATGGGGCTTCGGTATAGTATTCGGGCGTGAGCACTCAAAGAAATTGAAGTGTAGCGTCTAACACCCTTAGGAACCGTCATTTGTGGACTTGCGACCATTCTTACAGCCCTCTAAAATCCTGTTTCACTCTCTTTCTCTCTTTTTCTACTATACACAAGGTGTTGACAAATTGCTTGTAAGAGCTTCCTTCTCAGTGAGACGTCAGGACTTGTCCGTCACTTATTTTCAACTTAATCAACTTCTCTTTTTACAGGTCCTTCGGGATAGGCACGAGGTTGTAATTGGACTGACCCTTTGTGGACGCATAATGCTTAGGGTGTTTCTTGACTTCGGAAATCTCAGCTAAGTCCAAGGCATTCGGAAAGGTGGCTTTACGACTTAGGCAATTTCAGCTAAGTCATTGAGTTTACCGCAAGGGTGTCACACGACTTAGGCAATTTCAGCTGAGTCCGTGACATTGTGGTATCAGAGCAGGCAAGCAATTTGAAAAAGCAAGGAAAGAAGATTTACAATCTTATTATAGCAAAGCATCACGGTGAATCGAGCAAGATAAGGCAAGCTGGACCATTGCCCTAAGTGATCGCAAGTGGGCTGCAAGTGTAAACTTGCTCGCAAACTGCTGGAGCCGCTTATGAGGACCGCAGTAGTGAACATGATGAGCGTGAAGTTGGGTACTTTCCGTGAGCGGAGGAAGCACAATCTGGTGTGCCAATTAGGAAAAGGAGCCACAAGGAGAGACTTTCGATGGTGGAAACCCACCTCGATGTTCATGAAGTGAGCTTGGAGGAACTCTACCAAGGCCAAGGAAGGCTCCTTGGGGTAGAGAGCTTGCAAGAGAAGATGAATCTTGGATCGACAGGGTCGACCGACTGACGGAGGATACCAAAGACTCCGTACAACATCTACATGAAGTTCTAGCAGAACTCCTGGCCAAAGTGATAGTGCTCACTAGAACTCTTAACGTAGGAAGGAACAATGTCTGTGTTGTGCCACCATAAAACTTTAGAGCACCAGAGCTGCATTGCTACGGGGGTGCCAGAGATGCCAAAGAGCTCAAGAATTTTTTGTTTGACATAGAACAATATTTTCGTGCTACGAGGCCTGATTCGGAGGAAACCAAAGTCTCTATAGCAACTATGTATTTGAATGGAGATGCCAAACTTTGGTGGTGAACCCGTTGGGAAGAGATCCAATAAGGCTAATGCCGAGTGGATACATGGGAGGACTTGAAGCGCAAGTTGAGAACCCAGATTTTACCCGAGAACATATAGTTTGTCGCAAGAAGGAAACTGAGACAACTACGCCAAAGTACTTCCATCCGAGACTATGTGAAGCAATTTTCGGCACTAATGTTGGATATACAAGACATGTCCAAAAAGGACAAACTATTCAGCTTCTTCGATGGATTAAAGCCATGGGCACAATAGGAACTAAATCAGAAGAATGTCACCGACGTGGTCGGGGCAATTGCAGCTGTAGAAAGGCTGACGAATTTCATTTCTTTGGAGGACTTAGGAAAGAAGAAATAATCTTCAGGAAATCACCCTGTAAAATACTCTCGTAAAAAGGAGTCTGGGGGTGAATAGAAGAAAAAGAGCTTCCACAAAGGGCCAAGCTTGAAAGGCAAGGCCCCAAAATCTAGCGAATGCTTCTTATGCGGAGGACCGCACATGGTTAGGGAATACTCGCAAAAGCAAGCACTTAATGCTTTAACGGCATCAATACACCCCCATGAGTCAAACAAGGGCAAAGATGTCACCCTTAGTTCGAGCAGTTCTAAATCTAGTAGTGACAACGAGGAGTCGCAAGGGCCCCGAATGGGAGCGATGCGTTTGTTGAATGTATTACAGGGTAAAGTGGGGGAGAGAACAAAAACAAAGACATGGACATAGGAGCTACCCACATCTTTATTACCAATCGTGAAGCAAAGTGACTTGGACTTGTCTTGGAGAAGAACCCAAGTTGTATGAAGGCTGTGAACTCAGAGGCCAAGCAGATCTCTAGACTAGCAAAGGGGGTCCCTATCAAGATTGGAACATGGAGCAGGCGCACAAACATGATGGCGGTACCTTTGGACGACTTCTAAGTGATTATTGGAATGGGGTTCATGCACGCGGCGAAGTTAGTGCTGATATTGTTCCTAAACTCTTTATGCCTAATGGGAGGTGATGACCCCTACGTAGTTTCAGTCTCTCGAGGGAGGACCGAGGACCCTCAACAAATATCAGTAATACAGTTGAAAGGGGTGCGAAAAGGCGAATTAACTTTCATGGCTATTGTGAAGTTGGAGCCACTTGACGGGGAGGCCATTCATGAACCTACTGCGGTGGCAAACATTCTGAAGGAGTTCTCAGACGTCATGCCACCTGAGTTGCCGAAGACTTTACCACCACATAGAGGCATGGATCATAATATTGAGTTGGAGCCGGGAGTTAAGCCTTCAGCGAGACCACCATAGCACATGGCCCCTCTAGAATTGGCAGAACTGAGGAAGTAGTTAGATGAACTGCTAAGCAGTGGTCTCATCTGCAGCTCAAAGGCACCATTTGGAGCTCCAGTCCTCTTCCAAAAGAAATAAGATGGGAGCCTCCGATTATGTATCGACTATCAAGCCCTAAACAAAGTGACAGTGAAAAACAAGTATCCTATTCCGCTCATTGGGGATTTGTTTGATCAATTGGGCAAAGCCAAGTATTTCTCTAAACTCAACCTTCGGTCAGGGTATTGGCAAGTGCGCATTGCAGAAGGTGATGAGGTGAAGACTACCTGTGTGACTAGGTATGGAGCATTTAAGTTCTTGGTGATGCCTTTCGGCTTAACCAACACTCCGTCCATATTTTATATTCTAATGAACCAGCTGTTCAAGGATTATTTGGACAAGTTTGTGGTCATTTACCTAGACGATATAGTCATCTATAGTAAACACTTGAGGAGCATATTGTGCACCTTCAGACAATCTTCAGAATTTTTAGGGAGAACACTTTGTTCGTGAAGAGGGAGAAGTGCTATTTTGCTCAGACGGAGATTCTGTTCTTAGGGCATCGAATCAGCAATGGTTCTATCTGAATGGACAAGTCCAAGGTGCAAGCTATGGTAGACTGGCGAACACCAAAGAAGGTGCTAGAGTTTAGATCTTTTCTTGGGTTTGTCAACTATTATCAGCGCTTCATGGCTGGATACTTGAAGCGCGCAGCTCCACTAATGGAGTTGCTAAAGAAAGAGCAGTTGTAAAGATGGTCAGACAAATATGAAGTAACATTCCAAGACCTAAAGACTACCATATCCGAGGAACCAGTACTCAAATTACCAGACTATGGAAAGTCGTTCGAAGTCTATACAAATCCTTCGGACTTTGCTATTGGGGGAGTACTTATATAGGAGGGTCACCCAGTGGCCTACAAGAGTCGTAAGCTCAACAAGACTGAGCGACGATATCTAGTGCATGAGGAGATGACAGCGGTGGTCTACTGTCTACGAGTCTGGTGACACTACATTTTGGGAGCACCATTTGTGCTAAGGATGGACAATGTCGCATTGAGTTACTTCCAGACTCAGAAGAAGCTCTCCCCGAAACAAGCACGATGGCAAGACTTCTTAGCCGAGTTCGACATGGTAATGGAGTACAAACCCGGAAAGACAAATGTCGTGGCCGATACATTAAGCCGAAAAGTTGAGTTGGTGAATGCTATACAATTGGAAGGCGGAGGCTAAGCAAGTTAATTGCATTCTGACTTTCTTTCCAGGATTAGGGATGGACTGTACAGTGATCCTCAAGCAGTAACCCTGATGCAATTTATCAAAGAGAGTAAGGCCCGATGATTTTGGGTCCAAGAGCGACTTATATATACCAAAGGGAATAGAGTTTATGTTCCACGAGCAGACAATTTATGGCGTGAACTCTTTAAAGAGTGTCACGATTCCCTTTGGGCTGGATATCCGGGCATTCATCGAACAATGGCTCTCATAGAGAGGGCCTTATATTGGCCGAATATGGGGACAGATGTGGATGATTACATTGGAACATGCCTTACTTGTCAATAGGATAAGGTAGAGCAGCGGAAGTCAGTGGGGCTTTTGGAGCCATTGCCCATACCAAAAAAGCCATGGGAGAGCATTTCCTTATACTTTATATCAAGCTTATCCGTAGTAGGGGGACTAGGATCAGTACTTGTAGTCGTCGATTGGTTTTCAAAATATGCAACGTTTATTGCTGCACCCCTACATTGTTCAGCAGAAGAGGTGGCCAGGTTGATGATAAAGAATGTGGTGAAATATTGGGGAGTTCCATACAATATCATTAGTGATCGAGATTCTCGATTCTTGGGACGATTCTGGACCGAGTTATTCAAGCTGTTGGGATCAAAGTTATACTTCTTCATAAGCCTCCACCCCCAGATGGATGGTCAAAGTGAGAGAATTAACTCACTGTTAGAATAATATATCCAACACTATATAAGTGCAAATCAACGAGATTAGGTGAAGCTGTTAGACATACCCCAATTCTCATATAACTTGTAGTGGAGCTCTACGTCCAACAAGAACCCCTTCGAGATTATTACAGGACAACAGCCATCGACTCCTCACACATTAGCCATTGGATATACAAGGAGTAGTCCGCCAGCATATGACTTTGTAAAAGAATGGCATTGAAATACATATATTGCATGGGCCTACTTAGAGAAGGCATCTAAAAAGATGAAGAAGTATGCAGACTTGGGAAGGCAACTCCAGGAATTTAAAATTGGTGACTTGGTATTGGTGAAGCTCCAACCAGCATCACTCTAATTCTTTAGGCACAAAGTGCACAAAGGAATGAGATACAAGTATGAAGGGCCTTTCCTAATTATAAGTCGAGTAGGCAACATCTCTTACAAGTTACAGTTGCCAACATGGTTCAAAATTCACAACGTCTTTCATGCAAGCACTTAAAAGCCTACCATCCAGATCTGTAAGATGCCTCATGAAATATTTTAACTCGACTACCTCCAATCAGAGCCTCCTACGAAAAGCGAGTTGAGATAATTTTGGCGGATCGCAAGACTAAGCTACCCAATGGAGCAGAGTAAACTGAATACTTGGTGAAGTGGCAAAAACTTCCTCGGACTGAAGCCAATTGGGAGCCAGAAGACACCCCACGACATGAAGAAGCCTACGTTAAAGCCTATCAACAAGAGTCAATGAGGGTGTCGACAAGTTAGGTGGGGGAGAATGTCATGAACGATCGTTTCACGAACTGTTCGTCGCTTTTTTTTGTGTATGTACAAATGTTGGGCAATCTGTTTTACTTTAGTTTTGGGTGATTTTGTCTTAAATTGTGAGCAGAAATAGTTTGTCAGGCTATAGAATGATCGCTCACTGCGCGGAGATAAAACAGGCCAAAATTGCCCTAAAACTACCCAGTTTTGGGCCGTTTTTGCATGCTGCGATGAGCAAACTAAGTGGAGCAAAATGTCAACCATCTCAATCCCTTGGAACCCCTTGGGTGACACAGGACTGGATGGGGCTTCGGTATAGTAGTCGGGCATGAGCACTCAAAGAAATTGAAGTGTTTTACGTCTGACACCCTTGGGAACCATCGTTTGTGGACTTGTGACCGTTTTTACAGCCCTCTAAAGTCTTGTTTCACTCTCTTTCTCTCTTTTTCTATGACACACAAGGTGTTCGACGAATTGCTTGTAAGAGCTTCCTTCTCAGCGAGACGTCGAGACTTGTCCGTCGCTCGTTTTCAACTTAATCAACTTCTCTTTTTGCAAGTCCTCCGGGACCGACATAAGGTTGCAATTGGGCTGACCCTTTACATATGCGTAATATGCTTGGGGCATTTCTTGACTTAGGCAATCTCAGCTAAATCTAAGGCATTGTGAAAGGTAGCTTTACGACTTAGGCAATTTCAGCTATGTCCGTGACAATATGGACAGGTATATAGTACACCGGTCTATCCGATTATCTTGATGTCCCTCTCGAATATCCTATGACCAGGATTATTTAGGATCTGTGTTTAAAGGTACATCGATCTCATTATCATGATCTCATCACGATCCGATTCCAATTACACAAAACCAAGGACATCACAGTATATATGTTATAGATAATATAATATGAGAATATGCCAATATTAATCATAAGTAAAAAGATCACATAATGTGTCACATATGCCATCACTCATATGATTGGCTTATAGAGTACTTGTAACCAACAATCTCCCACTTGACCAAAAGCTAATCACCTATATGTCAGATCCCCATCATACCCTTATGACGCTAAAATATAATCTGAGCCAGCGGTTTCGTCAGTGGATCTGCAATGTTATCCTCGGATGAAACTCTTTCCATTACTATATCTTTTCGGGTCATGATAACTCTAATCAGATGGAACCTCCTCAGATCAATTCTGATAAGACCTGGGTTCCCTTGTTAGAGTTATCGCCTTGTCACTGTCATAATATATGGGAGTTAGCTCTACACTGCTTGGTATGACTCCCAAATCCTTGATGAACTTCTTCATCCACACCCCTTCCTTTGTTGCTTCTGCTGTAGTAATGTATTCTACCTCTGTGGTCAAGTTAGTAGTAGTATCTTGCTTAGAACTCTTCCAGCTTACTGCTCCTCTATTTAGGGTGAAAACATACCCCGAATTTAACTTACTATCATCAATATCGGACTGAAAACTCGAGTCCGTATAGCCCTTAACTTGGAGGCTACCTCCTCCATATACCAGTAAAAGATCCTTAGTTCTTCTCAAGTACTTAAGGATACACTTTACTGCATTTTAGTGTTCTAAACCTGGATATACCTGATACCTGCTCGTGATACTCAGAGTATGTGCTATATTAGGCCTGGTACATAGCATCGCATATATGATAGACTCCATCGCTAAGGCATAAGGTATCTTATCCATGTATGCCCTTTCTTTAGGAATCTTTAGGGGCATAATCCTAGAAAGTAATATTTTGTGCCTTATCGGTATGAGACCTCTCTTGGAATTCTCCACGCCAAACCTTTTGACAATGGAGTCTATGTACGAGGACTGGGACAAGCCAAGCATCCTTTTGGATATATCTATATAGATCTAGATCTCCAAAATATAAGATGCTTCCCCTAAGTCTTTCATGGAGAAGTTTCTGGATACCCAAGCCTTTACAATGTAGAGCATTCCTACATCATTCCCAATAATTAGGATGTTATCTACATATAGCACTAAGAAGGTGATAGCGCTCACACTTACCTTCCTATACACACAAGGCTCATCGTCGTTCTTAACGAAGTCACAAGATCTGATCACCTCATCAAATCTTATGTTCCAACTTCGAGAAGCTTGCTTTAATCCATAAATGGATCTAAGCAACCTATACACTTTATCTAAACTCTCTTTGGATACGAATCCCTCTGGCTGTATCATATACACCTTCTTCTCGAGGTTACCATTGAGGAATATTGTTTTGACTTCCATCTGATAGATCTCATAGTCATAGTGTGCTGCAATGGCCAAAATAATTCTAATGGACTTAAGTATAGCTACAGGTGCAAAGGTTTTGTCATAGTCAACTCCTTATTTTTGATGATATCCTTTAGCTACCAGCCTTGCTTTATAGGTCTCTACTTTTTCATCTATTCCAATCTTCTTCTTGAAGATCCATTTGCAGCCGATGGGTACAATACCCTCAGGTGCAACCACAAGGTTCCAAACATTGTTAGAGTACATGGAATCCATCTCAGAATTCATGGCTTCTTGCCACTTCTTGGAGTTTATAGTCATAATAGCCTCCTTGTAGGTCTGAGGATCAATATCCTAAGAGTCATCTCTACTGATATGTCCCACATATCTTTCAGGAGGGTGAGATACTCTACTAGATCGATGCAAAGTTGGAACTTGTGTGTTAGGTACCTGAACAGACTCGAGCTCTTGGAATGGTGCTTGAGCTAGGTTCTCCAACCTCGCTCAATTCTATCTTGCTCCCATTGTTTCCACCAAGAATATGTTCCTTCTCAAGGAACACGACTCTCTTGGTAACAAAGACCTTTCGGTCCTTGAGGTGATAGAAATAATACCACAAATGTGCACCATTCTATCCTTTATTCCAGCTTATCGGGTTGTGTCTTCTAACGTGGACAAGACAGTCCAAAATCTTAACAATCTTAATATTGAGCTTCTTTCCTTTTCATATCTCATATAGCATAGATACTACCGACTTTGATGGAACTCTGTTCAGAAGGTAAGTTGCGGTCTCTAGGGCATACACCTAGAATGAGACGGGTAGGTCAGTGAAACTCATCATGGACCACACCATGTCTAACAGCATGTGATTCCTCCTTTCTGATACACCATTGAGCTAAGATATATAAGAAGGTGTCCACTGGGATAGAATCCCATTGTCCTTGAGGAAATGAGGAAACTTCATACTCGGGTACTCTCCTCCTCGATCTGATCGAAGAGTCTTAATACTCTTTCTAATTTGGTTCTCTACCTCATTCTTATATTCCCTAAATTTCTCAAAGGCCTCAGATTTGTGCTTCATTAAGTACATATATCCATACCTAGATAAATCATCAGTGAATGTAATGAAGTATGAGTAACCACTTATAATCTAAGTTGACATGGGACCACATATATCATTATGTATGAGTTCCACTTATATTCCCTGAATAACTCGGTGGCTCTCTATTTAGTTCCACTAAAAGAAGAGTTGGTCATCTTCCCATGAAGGCAAAGTTTGCAAGTTACATAGAACTCATAGTCAAATGGATCTAAGTATCTATGTTTCAACAACTTTTGAATCCTTCCCTCATGTATATGACCTAGCCTACAATGTCATAGGTATGCATTATTCACCTCATCTCTTTTACACTTAGACATATTTATATTAATGATATATAGAGAAGTGTCTAACACATATAAGCCATTTATAACAGTCCATCCAGTGATGATCTCATCATCCATAATTATTGAATAACTATTATTCTCAAAAACTAATTTATATCTATTAATTATCAAACAAAAGATAAAAATAATGTTTTTGATAGTAGAGGGGTAAAATAGCATGTATCTAATGCAATAATAACTCCACGAGGCAGATGTAGGGTGACCTCTCCAACATCAACTGCAGCAACTCTTGCGCCATTGCCCATCTTGAGGTTCATCTCGCCTCTATCCAATCTCCTAAGTATTCCCAAAACTTATAATGAATTATAGATATGATAAACACTTCCAGTATCTAATACCCATATGTTATCATGAAAATCTGATAAGTGGAGACTGATCATGAATATACCTGAAGTTTCTCCAAGCTTCTATTTCACCTTATCTACAAGTTAGTCTTACAGTTCCTCTTTCAATGCCCATCTTGGCCACAGTGGAAGTACTGTCCTTTGTCCTTTGCCAGGTCTCTCTTGACAACCTTTGTCTTACCTGGTCTTTCCTTGCCCTTGCCCTTCTTAAGGGTCTTGCTGGCCTTCCTTTTCCTTTTGGTCTCATCGATATAGAGAATTAGCTTCTCTTTCTTGATGGTGCTCTCAACTTCCCTCAACATATTGAGGAGCTCAGATAGAGTCACCTCAAGCTTGTTTATATTAAAAATAATAAACTATAAAAAGAAATCCAGTAGGGACTAAAGTATAAGATCAATACATAGGTTATCCTCTAGGACTATCTATATACTTCACAAAGCGAACGATCTCATCCTTGCTTGTCCTTTCCTCCAATGTGAGCATAATCATGTTAAGGACATATACGAGTTTCTCCTTCGTGAGAACAATTCTCAAATTACGGAGCCTTTGTATAGTTTGGACCAGTGAGGCAGTTGTCATCAAGTATGCCACATAGGGGGTTTGTGAGCAACATGTTTATAACAAAACAATGTATAGTAAAAATAAATAATATACAGATTTTGTATAAAATACTAATTAAGATATGGACTTCTATCTTAATATACTCCCACTATTTTCCTAGAGAATCATGCGACACCCTCGACATGTGAGACGAAAGTCTCCAGCAGACTCCTAGTGGGGTTCGAGATCCAATTGGCATCTTAGTGTAACCTCGAGGGACTCGATCAATTACACTAAGCCCAAAAGATAGGCAACTCTTGCCAATCATAACTCCTTGTGATTCCCGTCATGTTCGACCTCTAAATCATCATGATCTCAAGGGACTCGACTAACCACAATGTTCACTTAAGTCATCACCATCGTTACAAGATAAGTTTGTTTTGATGATATACCCTCGAGGGACTCAACCAAGCATACAATGTCCTCAGGTCACCGGTGGCATCTCTATATCATAGGCAAGAACTCGATCATATAGATAGGTGAGCCTTGAGGGACTTGACCAACTCAACCTATGTCGTGATTCAATTTCATCCTATAACGATGGAAGGTCACATGGGTCAATCTTATTACCTCACGCTTACCGACTTAATATTATCATAGGAGAGATTTTTGTTTTGTATCGGTCTCCTAATATGTCATGTCACACACATACATATTTAATATATATCTACATCATATGCAAATATATATATACATATATCTAGTAAGTGTATAACACATAACATATGTAAGCCACACCGGATGATCATGTATCACCTAATATGATTAAGCCCGAGCCAATGGGCCTAATCGCTCACAATAGGATTTATGTGTGCATCGGCACATCTCCATGCCCTGTGATTGTTGATATCGTCATCATCGGTTCCATCGGATCATTGCATCACCATGCAGTGTGATCTCTCGCCACGGCATAGTAGGTCCCACTATCACCTCCATGCTCCCACCGCGCCTCTCCATATAATTACAAATAATCACAGGCACATAGGTCCAATAATAAATGAGAAAAATGGAAGCTCATAGGCCCCAATAATAATAATAATCATAATTACACACATCACAATACATGGCTCATGATCATCCATTCATATCATACATTATATGTACATCACATCATATATAAGATTACTAGATATATATAATAATTTATTAAATTATTTAATTAATTATTTTTTAAGAAACCATGACATGCTCAGAATTTTCAGAATTGTTAAGGGTATTTTTATAATTCTGGATGAGAGGGCAATCCTCGAAATTTCTAGAATTATTGAGGGTATTTTGGAAATTCTGTACACGAGGACAGTCCTCGAAATTTTCCAAATTTAGAGAGGTAAAAGAGTCCTTTTCTCAAAAGGAATGCCCTAGCTCCTCCTTTTCCCTCTCTATGCCGCCATCGTCGTTGTCGTTGTCACCGTGTGCCGTCACGTTGTCATCGCTACCCTTATGTAGGCGGCCTCTGGCCGGCGGCCGCTCCTTTGGCCTCGCCACCTTGTGGCTGGTTGTGGCGGGCTACCCTGCTGTGGTGACCCCTTGGTGCTACCCTCAGCCCACAGCGCAGCAGCCATGCTACCACCCTTGTGGACTGGCCACAGACAGTCGCCCCCTACCAAGGCCCCCTTGGCCACACTTTTAGGTGGCCAAGCCATGGCCGGCCACCCATGTAGGAAAACGTAGCAAGAACGCGTAGAACAATTCTACGCGATTCAATCTCATCACAGGCAGTTTAAAACACATAGTTTAAAATCAATCTTTTGCACGAAAACCTTGGCTCTGATAACATTATTGGGAAACCTCAGCGGGAGTATCATATACGCACGAAAATCAAAATAAAAATCGATTTTCCATGTAGATCAAATCATCATGCAAAAGATTGGGGTAACGAGAAAAATCATAAAAATAGGAAAACCACAATGTGTGAAAGATTGATTTTACCTAGGGAGATTGTATATCCCTGTATTCTAGATCCGGATAGAGAAGATGAAGGAGGTCAAGCGTCCTCCTCTCTAGCGGTATTCACATGATAGATCTCTCCAGCAAAACTCCTCTAATCTGATCTTGTAACTCTTGCGCAGAGGGAGAGAGGAGAATAGGAGGTGGTGGTGGCTAAAGCTGCAGCTATCAACCATGAGTCACCCCTTATATTTATAGAGAGATACCAAAAAACCCTAAGGCTCCTTCCTTAATGGGTATTGGATCTCCATTCAATTATTTACTAACTTTGCATTATCGGATCTCTATTCAATAATCTCCTTATGCCTCTAATTGGACCTTAATCAAGGAGTCCATCAGCATAGGGTCTCATCTAATGAGAATATAGGTTAGTTGGAACTCCATCCAATCTTCTATTCGCTGAAGCATCCACCATATGTGTGTAACTCTCTAGGCCCGATACTGAGTTAGCTGTGAGTCACTCCTATCAGAAATCCTTATGATATAGTGAATTATATCCCCATAATAATTCACTCGACTCATCGACTATGGATATATTAGGCCACTATGCTATAGTCTCAGATGGTACAAGGGGATCGAATCCAACGGACTTGTCTGTCCGTGTATGTATAATCCTTCATCCAACTAATATCCCAAAGATTGTTATTGGACATGGTACAGTCAGGTTACATACGGAATCCATTATAGTCTCACACTAATCGGATTCTCCCGGAGAACTCTTTCTCTCTCAATCCGAATTATCCTGGCTAGGGATTTGTCTGAGCAAGCATATATAGGATATTCCCCTCAAGATACCGAGAGTGAATGATCCTCTATTGATACTCAATTGCCTTCGTAAGGTTGGCTACCAATCTTGATAACCAGCTATACCAGATCTTGAACTTTCCAAACCTGTAAGTCTTGCATCAAAGAAAGGAATACTCATACAAGGCATCTTTGGTGTCTCAAGTCTAAGGACCAAATACACAACTGGGACTATGGAATTGCTGTCTGACATTAGGTATCATTAACCATACAACATTCCACAAGCGGATCAATTAGTGAACTCATTCTCCAAAGAGCATCTGTACTATATCCTTAGTGTCTTCACACAAGTGGCTATAAGACCAACTGCCTCCATCATATGGATGGGTATATAGTATACCGGTCTGTCCGGTTATCTCGATGTCCCTCTCGAGTAACCTATGACTGGAATTATTTAGGATCCATGTTTAAAGGTGAATTAATCTCACTATCATGATATTATCACGATCCTATTCTAATTGCACAGAACCAAGGACATCATAGTATACATGCTACAGATAATATAGTGTTAGAATATGCCAATATTGATCATAAGTAAAATGATCACATAGCATGTCACACATGTCATCACTCATGTGATTAGCTTGCAGAGCACTTATAACTAGCATGAAGATGAGCCTTGTGTACGAGAATGTAAGTGGGAGCACTATCACTTTCTTGGTGCTATATGTGGATGACATCCTAATCATTGGAAATGATGTATGCATGCTCTCCATAGTAAAATCTTGGGTATCCAGAAACTTCTCCATGAAAGACTTAGGGGAAGCATCCTATATTTTGGGGATCCAGATCTATATAGATAGATCCAAGAGGATGCTTGGCTTGTTCTAGTCTAGGTATATAGACTCCATTATCAAATGGTTTGGAATAGAAAATTTCAAGAGAGGTCTCATATCGATGAGACATGGAATATCACTTTCTAGGAGTATGTCCCAAAGACTCCTGAAGAAAGGGCAAACATGGATAAGATACCTTATGCCTAAGTGATAGGATCTATCATATATGTGATGCTATGTACCACACCTGATATAGCACATGCTCTGAGTGTCACGAGCAGATATCAAGCATATCCCGATTTAGAACATTGGAAGATAGAAAAGTGTATCCTTAATTACTTGAGAAGGACTAAGGATCTTTTACTGGTATCTAGAGGAAGTAGCTTCCAGGTTGAGGGCTGCATGAACTCAAGTTTTTAGTCCAACATTGATGATAACAAGTCAAATTTAGGTTATGTTTTCACCCTAAATGAAGGAGCAGTAAGCTGGAAGAGTTCTAAGCAATATACTACTGCTAACTCGACCACATGGATGGAATACATTGCTGTAGCAGAAGCAACAAAGGAAGGGTTGTGGATGAAGAAGTTTATCAAGGATTTGGGAGTCACACCAAGCAGCGTGGAGCTAATTCTCATATATTATGACAGCGACAGGATGATAACTCTAACAAGGGAACCCAGGTCTCATCAGAATTATTCTGAGGAGGTTCCATCTGATTAGAGTGATCATGACCCGAAAAGATATAGCAATGGAAAGAGTTTCATCCAAAGATAACATTGCAAATCCATTGATGAAGCCGCTAGCTTAAATTGTATTTTTGCGTCGGAGGGGTCTGATGGAGATCAGACACATAGGTGATTGGCTTTTGGTTAAGTGGGAGATTGCTGGTTACAAGTGCCCTGTAATCCGATCACGTGAGTTATAGCACATGTGACATGCTTTATGATCTTTTTACTTATGATTAATATTGGTATATTCTCAAATTATATTATCTGTAATATATATACTATGATGTCCTTGATTCTGTGCAATTGGAATCGGATTGTAATGAGATTACGATAATGAGATCGATTCACCTTTAAACACAGATCCTAAATAATCTCGGTCATAGGTTATTCGAGAGGGACATCGAGATAACTAGACAGATTGGTATACTATATACCTGTCCATATGATGGAGACGGTTGGTTTCATAGCCACTTGTGTGAAGACATTAAGGATATAGTACAAGTATTCATTGGAGAATGAGTTCACTGATTGATCTGCCTATGAAATGCTATATGGTTAATGATACTTAATGTTGGACAACAATTTCATTGTCCCAGTTGTGTATCTAGTCTTTAGACTTAAGACACTAAGGATGTCTTGTATGAGTACTCCTTTCTTTAACGCCAGACTTATAGGTTTAAAAAGTCGTAGATCTAGTACAACTGGTTATCGGGATTAGTAGCCAAATTTACGAAGATAATTGAGTGTCAATAGAGGATCATCCACTCTCGGTATTATGAGAGGAATATCCTATATGTGCTTGCTCAGACAAATCGTTGGCCAGGGTCATTCGAATTTAGAGAGAAAGAGTTTTCTAGGATAATTTGATTAGAGTGAGACTTTGTCGGATTTCGCATATGATCATACACTACCATGTCCAATATACGATCTCTGAGATATTAGTTGGATGAGGGATTATAGATACACGGTAACTGTGGATAGGCAGGTCCGATGGATTTGATCCCCCTGTACTTTCTGAAGACTATGGCATAGTGGCCTAGTACGTCCATAGTCGATGAGTTGAGTGAATTATCATGGGGATAATAATTCACTATATCAGAAAGAGTTCTGATGGGAGTGACTCATGGCCAGCTTGATATCGGGCCTAGAGGGTCACACACATATAGTGGATGCTTTAGCAAATAGAGGATTGGATGGAGATCCAATTAGCCCCTATTCTCCTTAGATGAGACCATATACTAATGGGCTCCTTGATTATGGCTCAATTAGAGGCCTAAGGAGATTATTGGATAAAGATCCAATAATGTAAGGTTAGTGGATAATTGGATGGAGATCCAATACCTACTAAGGAAGGAACCCTAGAGTTTTTTGGTGGCTCTCTATAAATATGAGGGGAGACTCATGGTTAATAGACTACAACTTTAGCCACCACCTCCTATTCTCCTCCCTCCCTCTATGCAACAGTTATGAGATCAGATTGGAGGAGTTTCACTATAGAGATCCATCATTGGATACCGCTAAAGTGGAGGACGCTTGACCTCCTTCATCTTCTCGATCCAGATTTGGAAGACAGGGATATACGATCTCCCTAGGTGAAATCAATCTCTTACATATCGTGGTTTTTCAGTCTTTATGGTTTTTCTCATGTCCCCAATCTTTTGCATAACAATATGATCTGCATGGGAAACCAGGTTTTGGTTTGATTTTTGCTACACATATGATACACCCGCTGAGGTTTCCTAATAGACATATCATTCATCTTGGCTAGTGAGCTTAGAGAAATATATTGGATCTTTGGTCATGTGCCTTGAACATCCACTAGTATAGTACAATCTATTACTCTTAGCTTTTGATTGTAAACATATCTACAAGAAAGGGGATTTACTTTTAAGTACCCATTTAACTTTAGGTCCTTCATGAATAGATCAACCTATCTTGACTATTGCCATTGAGTTGTTTAGGATTCTTTTAAGAACCCAAACTAATTTGTATGAATTATATTTTTAAAGCGAATATTTATAAGCATAATATCCACATCTACCACAAAAGTTATATTTATTTTTAGGTGAGACATGTAGTGTGGGTCCTTTAACAAAAGTAGTTGGCTTTTGTTGAGTGTTACTCACAAAGCCAATTCTTTCATTTTTACATACATGACTCTTATTGCCAAGTATCATGTTTAATGATTTGTTACCTATTTTAAAATTTTTGAATATTTATTGTAATAATATATTTTCTTTTTAAATGACTCTAATTCTTCACATTTAGTGTAAGGTGTCAACATATAATTGTCATACTTATTTTTTAATTTTTTAAATTTACTAGAGAGAGAAGCATGATAATTTTTTAACAATTTATAATTTTATCAACTAATTTAAATTTATCATACAAATCATGAAAACCATCAAGTAATTCATTGTAAGGTAAAGAAGATTCATTTGAGTTACTTACCTCATCATTAAGAGTCATTAGTGATAGAAGATATGATTTAGGTATGATTTTCCCAACTGAATGAGGAAATCACATACGTTAGTTTAGGGAAATCCTCCTATCTTCACCTGTATAAATTGATGATGAATCAATAAACTTAATGAGCTTTTCATTCTCTCATCTTAGTTTTAATAATTAGAGCATAGTTCGTTACTTCGTCTTTATTGGCTTGCTCCTCATCTTCAGATGTACTTGATTCATCCCAAGTCACCTTAAATGCTTTCTTTCTCCTTAGTAGCTTCTTCTTTAGTTGGAGATATTCACTTTTTTAGTGTCCCAACTTCTTGCATTCGTAGTAAATAATTATCTTTTTTTATTTTATTTTGTTCTTAGTATCTTGTTTTGTTAGATTTGTTTTGTTTCTTTTGATGAATTTTATAAACTTTCTTATTAAGAGTGCTAAGTTCTCATCATTGTTGAATCTTAGATTTTGATAATGAAATTAATTTATGAGTTTTATAAGCAAACTTATATGTTAGAGAAAGTGATATAGGATTAACTATGATAGTGAAAAAGAATTACAATCAGATGTTTGGCTAGAGTCAAGTTTGGGCATCGGGCCGAAGTTTGAATGAAGTAGTGGGAGCTCGCTGGGAGTTCACTGAAGGTGATTGGGAAGCTCGCTTAGAGTATTTCGGGAGTTCATCGGAAGATGATCGAGAGACTCGCCAGAAGTTCACACGAGGATACCAGGAAGATCATCGGGAGTTAGAAAGATCATTTGACATGTCAGTTACAAATGGTTGTAATTGTAAATTGAGTCATAATTGAATTAGATTTAGAGAAATCCAAATTAACTCAATGTAAGGCAATCGGGTCCATTTTCGGTTAGACTTGAGTTCAGGATTGAGCTCATTTTATTGACTTGGAAAGGGGTCAATAGGAGGTACAAGTCGGGTATGCAAAAAGTACTAAAAATATCTTTTGTAGGATTCCCAGTAATAGTATTGTCGGTGGGTGGCGGTAGTACCATTAGTGGGCAATGGTAGTACCATTTAGGCATGCAATAGTACTATTGTTGCCCCTCTTTTTGGGACACTTCTAGGAATAGTACCGTTAGTGCCAATGGTAGTAATGTCGGTTATAAGTGTCCTGCAACCTGAAATCCCCCTTAATTGTAGTTACAACTTAATTACGGGATCAGTTTAATTTTGGCTCTATTTTTTAAAGCCAATTGGGACCTATAAATATCCCAAGTATTCTTGTATTGGAGAGCAAGAAAGTGTTGGTTGGTGCCCTGCAAGCCAATCATATGAGTGATAGCACGTGTGACACGCTGCATGGTCTTTTTACTTATGATTAATATTGGCATATTCTCATATTATATTATCTATTGCATATATATTGTAATGTCCTTGGTTTTGGGCAATAGAAATTAGATCGTGATGAGATCATGATAACGAGATCGATTAACCTTTAAACACCGATCCTAAAAATCTCAATCATAGGTTACTCGAGAGGGACATTGAGATAACCAAATAGATTGGTGTGCTATATACCCATCTATATAATAGAAGCAGTTGGTCTCATAGCCACTTATGTGGAGACACTAAGGATATAGTACAGGTGCTCATTAGAGAATAAATTCACTGATTGATCCGTTTATGAAATGTTGTATGGTTAATGATACCTAATGTCAGACAGCAATTCCATAGTCCTATTTATGTATCTAATCCTTGGACTTGAGACATCAATGATGCCTTATTTTGAGTACTCCTTTCTTTAACGCTAGACTTATAGGTTTGAAAAGTTACAAATCTGATACATTTGGTTATTAGGATCGGTAGCCAACCTTAAAAAGATAATTGAGTGTCAATAAAGGATCATCTGTTCTCAGTATCGTAAGAGGAATATCTCGTATATGCTTACTCAGAGAAATCTCTTATCAGGATCATTCGGATTTAGAGAGAAAGAGTTTTCTGATAGAATCTGATTAAAGTAAGACAAACTGATTCTATAAGTGACTTGACAGTACCATATCTAATATATAATCTCTGGGATATTAGTTAGATAAGGATTATAGGTACAAGGTAACTATGGATAGATAGGTCTGATGGATTCGATCCCCCTATACCATTTGGGGACTATGGCATAGTGGCCTAGTATGTCCATAGTCGATAAGTCAAGTGAGTTATTATGAAGATAATAATCCATTATATCAGAAGGAGTTCTGATGGGAGTGACTCACGACCAGCTCGGTAAAGGGCCTAGAGGGTCACACACATATGGTAGATGCTTTAACGAATAGAGGATTGGATGGAGATTCAATTAGCCCCTATTCTCCTTAGATGATACCCTATAGTGATTGGCTCTTTGATTAAGGCATAATTAGAGGCCTAAGATGATTATTGGATAGAGATTCAATAATGCAAGGTTAGTGGATAATTGGATGGAGATCCAATACCCATTAAGGTTAGGAGCCCTAAGGTTTTTTGTGGCTCTCTATAAATAGGAGGGGAGACTCATAGTTGATAGGTTGTAGCTTTGGCCTCCCCCTCCTATTCTCCTCCCTACCTCTGCGCAAGAGTTACGAGATCAGATTGGAGAAGTTTCACTACAAAGATCCTTCATATGGATACCACTAGAGAGGAGGACACTCGACCTCCTTCATCTTCTCCATCCGGATCTAGAAATATAGGGATATATGATCTCCCTAGGTAATCAATCTATCGCATCACATAGTTTTATCAATTTTTGGCTTTCTCGCAAGCCAATCTTTTGCACGACGATTTGATCTGCGTGGGAACCCAGCTTTTTGTTTTTGATTTTCACTGCGCATGTGATGCTCCCGCTGAGGTTTCCCAATAGAAAGTGTACAAAAAAGAGGTGAAAATTCTATTAAAGATTGTTAAATTTGAGAGCTTCCCTTGAGTGCTTCAAGTATTAAGTGAGTCTAAGGGAAGAGATAAAAACTTGTAAAAGGTTACTCTCCTAAATCTATAAAAATGAGGGAAGTGTAAGGGGTTTGGTTTTTACTCGTGGAAGACGATCTTTACTGGACACCGATTGGTCTTGAGTGAAAAGGGATAAGGAGTGGACGTTGCTGGTTGTAGGTGCTCTACAAGCCAATCATGTGAGTAATGGCACATGTGACACACTATATATTTTTCTTATATTATTATTATTGATATATTCTCACATTATATTATCTACTGAATATATATATATTATGATGCCCTAGTTCTGTGTAATGGGAATCAGATCATGATGAGATCATAATAATGAGACTGATTTACCTTTAAACACATATCCTAAATAATCCTAGCCATAGGTTGCTCGAGAAGAAAATCAAGACAATCGGACAAATATGTATATATATACCTATCTATATGATGGAGGTAGTTGGTCTCATAGCCACTTTTATGGAGATACTAAGGATATAATACAGGTGCTCATTAAAGAATGAGTTTACTGATTGATCCGCTTACAGAATATTATATTATTAATGATACAGACAGTAATTCCATAGTCCCAGTTATGTACTCGATCCTTAGACACCAATGATGTCTTATTTGAGTACTTCTTTCTTTCACGTCAGACTTATAAATTTAGAAAGTTTCAAATCTGATATAGTCAATTATTAAGTTTGGTAGCCCACCTTACAAGGTAATTAAGTGTCAATAAAGGATCATCCACTCTTGGTATCATGAAAGGAATATCTCATATGTTCTCACTCAAGTAAATCCCTGATCATGCAGGTCGGATTGAGAAAGGAGTTCTTCGGGAGAATCCGATTAAAGCGAGACAGACGGATCATGGCCTAATAGTACCATATCGAGTACGATCGCTAAGATATTAGATGGATGAGAGATACATGGTAAATGAGGCCAAACAGGTCCAATAGATAAAATTCCTTATACCATCTGGGGACTACATAGTGGCCTAGTATATCTATAGTCGATGAGTCAAGTGAATTATTGTGAGATAATAATTTACTATATTAAAAAGAGTTCTGACAAGTGGGACTCATAACTAGGTCAGTATTGGGTCTAGAGGGTCACACACATGGTGGATGCTTTAGTGAATGAGATTGGATATGAGTTATTCAATTAGCCCCTGTTCTCATTAGATGAGACCCTACATTAATGAGCTCCTTACATAAAGCTCAATTAGAGGCCAAAGGAGATTATTAGATAGAGATCCAATAATCCAAGGTTAGTGGGTAATTAGATGAAGATCCAATAACTATTAAGGCAAGACTCCTAGGGTTTTTTGTGGCTCTTTATAAATAGGAGGCAAGGGCAGCACATAGATGAGAGGTTGCACCTTAGGTCGCCCTCTCTTATTCTCCTCCCTCTCTCTGCGCAAGAGTTGCGAGATTTATGGCTATGTTTGGAGGGGTATCGCTGTAGCAATCTATCATATGGATACCTCTAGAGACAAGGATATTTGACATCCTTCATCCTCTCCATTCAGATATGAAAAAATAGGGATATATAATCTCCCTAGGTAAACATTATTTATCGCACAATGTAGTTTTTTATTTTATGGTTTTTCTTGCACCAATATTTGCATGATGGTTTTGATCTATGTGAAAAATTAATTTTATTTTGATCTCTTGCTATACAAGTGATGCTCCCGATAAGGTTTCCCAATAGTGGTATCAAAGCTAGGGTTGTTCTTGCAAAAGATTGGTTTTAAAGTGTGTGTGATGAGATTGAATCACGTAGAACTGTTCTACATGTTCTTGTAGCAAACACAGTGCCCACATGCAAGTTGCCTATGGGAGAAGGGGCAGCCACCAATAAGCAGGTCACCCATGCCCAAGCCCCCTGTAGGGGTGATAATGCCTCGCGGGCAAGCCCCTACAGGGTGGCACTTGCCCGTAGGGGCGATGCCCGCGCAAGGGCAACGGCTCCCGCCCGCCCAAGGGTAGCAGTGCCCTCCCACCCATTAGGGCAACAATATTAATAGTGGGGACAGTTGCCCACAGGCAGATGCGATCAATGGTAGTGAGATGAATCATCATAGGGCATATAAATACTCTGATATATACATAGATCATATTGTGAGTGATTAGGCCTATTAGCTCGGGCTTAATCATATTAGGTGATGGCTCATGATCATTTAGTGTAACTTGCATATGTGATATGTGTTATACACCTACTGTATATATATATATATATATATATATATATATATATATATATATATATATATATATATATATATATATATATATATATATGATGTAGATATATATTAAATATGTATATATGTGACATGACATTTTTGGAGACCAATACAAAACGAAACCCCTCCTATGATTATATTAAGTCGGTGAGCGTGTGGCAATAAGATTGACCCATGTGACCTTCTATTTTTATAGGAAGAAATTGAATCATGATATATATTGAGTTGTTCGAGTCCCTTGAGGCTCATGTTAGGACCATAGACAAATTGGGTCCATCTATTCGTAATTAATTCAAGCTTAATCATGTTAGTCTGTTCAGTCAAAGTCAGTTATGGGTTGGGTGAGCCCAATCGAGTCAGTTATGAGCTGGTTGGAGTTGATTTTTATCTTATGTTAGGATGGAGTCAGTTATTACTTCAGTTAAGAGTGTATCACTTAGTTAAAAGTCCAAGTTTAGTGGGACTCTGAGTCCAAGCCTAGAGAGACTCTTGGCAGAACCCTATAAATAAATATTATAAATTTTTTTATGAATTAAGGAATGAAGAAGTATGTGTTTTAGCTAATAGGCAAAACTCCAAGAGGGTCGATCTCCTATAGAGATCAAGGAGGTAGATCCCCTCGAAGTCATCAAGGAGGCCCGATCCCCTTGAAGTGATCATTTATCCCCCCTTTTCCATCTCCATCCATGATAGAATCCTTTAGGGTTCTATTAATTGCTATCAGAGCAGCAATCCTTAGTATTCCTGCATTGATTCCGTAACCACTCCCCTTGTCATCACCGTCGTCACCATCACCATCGGTATCATCGTCGTTTGTCATTGCCACCTGCCACTGCCATCTCCTATCCTCTACAATAGTTGCTGCCATCTTGCTGCAACAATCGCTCCCCATGCTGCTGCCTTTTTGGTCACTGCCATCTTGCTGTTGCAGCTGCTCCCCATGCTGCTGCCTTTTTGGTCGCTACCATCTCCCCCTTCCTCCCCAATTCCATCAGAGATCCACTGCCATCACATAGCCTCCTTCCAGCCATGCCTTCTTCAAACGATAGTTGCAGCCCAGCCGAATCCTACTTCCTTACCACTACTGCCAGCCCAGCCGAATCAAACGATAGTTGACCATCGCTCAACGAGGCACCATTGCTTCCCACTATTGTAGCCCTCGCTGTCCCTTGCAACCAACCCTCATCACTTGCCACCTGTCGCCAACCACCGCTACCACCCACCGCTGCTTCCCGTTGCCTTTACTGCTGCCTTCTCTACCTTCTCCCTTGCTCTAACAATTACAGCTACAGCCCTCACCGACCACCTGTTGTTGCCATCTTCTCTCCTCAATTTCCCAACTTCTCCCTCCTCCACTACTATCATCGGCTATTGCCCTTTGTTTCTCATTGCGTCTCACTTGCACTAGCAATGATGTTGCTCCCTCTATAGACTTTCCTCGTCGAACCCGGCTACTCCCCTGCTTCCTCTTCCTCCCAGGACCCCACTGCTCATCGAACCCTACTGCTCCCCTGCTTCCTTAATCCTTGCAACCCACGCCCTATGTCACTACCTTGTCACTACCCAATCATGCCCTCCTCTATCACCGAGATCGTCGGTAGCTATCTTTTCCTCCCACGCTTGTTGCTGCAACCGCTCCTAGCCATGCCATCTCCTTTTGCAATAGTCGCTGCCCTTCCTTACAACCGCTGCCTTCCTCCTCCTCAATTGTAGCCTCACTCGCACCAAGCCACGTCGCTACTTCCCACTGCTCAGCCGCATCAATTGCTGCCCTCTTCATCCCCTTGCTTGTTGCCACTGCCAACCGCCGCTGCAACTCCCCTAGCCACTGTTGCATCCTCCACTATAGTCCATGCAACCATAGCCACCTGTTTCTACTGGCTTCCTCTCCACCCAAACACAGCAGTGTTGTCGTTGTGTCCTCTACCATAGCCACTACCTTTGTTGCCTTGCTCCAATTGGCACCCACTTCCTTTGTAGCCACATCAAATACGACATTACTTATGTGATGGCTATAGATGATGCACTAGAAGCAATGTTTAAGGCCTCCGAGGCTCGCCAAAATCCATTAGACTTCCACATGATTACCAGAGTAGACTTAAGGACCTGACAAACTAAACCTAAGATTGGTCCAAGATAGAATTGGTAAAGAAATTTATTGAGGGACTTAATCTCGAGACTCAGTACAAAGTTAAAGCTCACCATCCCAGCACCATGATAACAATTATATTATTCACCAGCATGCATGAAGGAAAAATCAATGCAGACACTCATCGAAACATAAGCTTCTATAGACAGGAAAAATCAACAAATGAGGACTTCAAAGTGGTCAACATAGACGATGATTATAAATAAGAGCAGCTTCTGATGATTGAGCCAACTAAAGAGGAATAAAAAATTGATAGTGTGGAGTCTAACCATGAAGGCTGTGACAAACTTCTGACGATTGAACTAGTTAAGGAGGAATAAAAAATTAACAATATGGAGTCTGATCACACAGGTTGTGCTAAATTCAAAGACAAGAATGCTAATGTTGGAATCCTAATTTGTGACAATAGGTGCTCAAAAGTAAAATAACTACTTGTTGATTTCTTTTTGATGCCCTACGAAGACTTCGAAGTGGCGATCCTCAAAGGAGGATATAGTACGACCACTAGCCATCAAATTAAAAAGGGTGCTTAAAAGACTATAATGACTACTATACCAGAAGATCGACCCATTACTTACACTAAGTGGAGACCCTCTTTCATTGATCAAAGGGTTATAATGCATGGCAAATATCCGGGACCGAAGTGCTCCCAAAGTTCGATGCTGCTCGGCCTTGAGGACAATGCTGATTTAAAGAGGATGGGTCAATTAGGACCCTAGCCAAGTTGGGTCCATCTATTCGTAATTAATTCAAGTTGAGTCACGTTAGTCGATTCAGTCGGAGTCAGTTATGAGATCAAGGAGGCAGATTCTCTCGAAGTGATCAAGGAGGCCTAATCCCCATGATGTAATCATTTGATTCCCTTTTTGTATCTCCATCCACGATATAATCCTTTGGGTTTCTATCAGCTTACCTATCTATGTGATTAAGATCTTGCCTATGATATAGAGATGTCACCGGTGACTTGAGGACATGGTATGCTTGGTCGAGTCCTTCGATGACATATCATCAAATCGGACTCATCTTGTAATAATGGTGATGACTTAACTGAACATCATGGTTGGTCAAGTCCCTCGAGGCCAAGATAATTTGGAGGCCAAACATGATGAGAATCATAAAGAGTTGTGATTGACAAGAGTTACCTACCTTTTATGCTTAGTGTAATTGGTCGAGTCTCTCCAAGTTATATTAAGACGCCAATTGGATCTCGATCCCCACTTAAAGTATGTCGAAGAATTCTGCTTTATATGCCAAGGGTGTTACATGATTTGCTAAAAAAATTAGTGGGAGTAAATGAAGATAGAAGTCCATATCTTAATTAGTTTTTCTATAAAATCTGTATGTTATTTATTTATGCTATATATTGTTTGTCAGAAATATGTCGCTTACAAACCTCTTACATGGCATACTTGATGCCAACCGACTCACTAGTCCCAACTACATGGATTAGCTCCATAATTTAAGAATTATTCTCATGGTAGAGAAAATTACGTATGTCCTTGATATAATTGTGTCCACGCCAGACGAAGGAGCAAGCGAGAATGGGATTGCTCGCTATGTGAAGTATATAGATGATTCCACTTTGGCAAAATGCTATATGTTGGCCTCTATGACTCTTGAGTTACAAAGGCAACAAAAGAGCATGAATTCCAATTCTATCCTTCTTTATCTCCGCTAGCTATTTGAGGAACAAGGAATAACTCAAAGATTTGAGATATCCAAGAGTCTCTTCTGGGCCAAGATGACAAAAGTGACATCGGTTCAGAACGATGTCTTAAAGATTATAGATTGGATCGAGAAACTCACAAGTTTTCCTAGAGGATAACCTATGTGTTGATCTTATACTTCAGTTTCTGCTAGATTCCTTTTTGTTGAATCTCAGATTTTAATGAGTGATTAATCTAACATATGTGTTAGAGGAAGTATTGCAAGTCTAACCATGATGGAGGATTTCAGTTACAGCTAGGTGATAGGCCAAGAAGCTTGGGCATCGGGTTAGGGTTCGGACGATGCAGTAGGACCTTGTCGGGAGTTCGCTAGGAGATTCACCGAAGTGATCGAGAAACTCACTGGGAACACACCGTGAGATTGCTGGAAGAAGATCATAAGACTTACCGCAGGAATGTCGGAGGCTACCGGATTGGCGAGAGTTAGGTCTTGGTATAACTTGTTGGTCATTAAGAGCTATAATCATTTAGCCATAGTTAAGGATTGAATCCGAATTGAGTTAGATTTGGATTAAATCCAAATCAACTCAATAAGGCAACCAGGCCCACTGTGGGATGTGATCAGGCTCAGATTGAGCTCAATTAGTTGACCAGGGATTAGTCAACTGATTGTTCAAGTCAGGATTGGAAAAGTGAAGGGAATCACTTTTTCGGGATTCTCGACGGATGAACCACCCAAGACGGGCAGGTTAACCGCCCCATATTAGGATTTTGAGTGGCTGTCAGTAGTTAAATTGCCTATACCCTGGATTCTAGATATTTTTGAGGTTAACCCGTCCAGGCCTACGGTTGAACCGCCCATACCTATATTTTTCAAGTATGTTTGAATTTTGGCTCAAAAATTCTGAAGTCATTTGGGGCTATAAATATCCTAAGTTTTCTTGCATTCCAAACAATAATTTTGGGATAAAAATTTAGAGAAAAACTTATGTGAAGTGTAAGAAAAAGTAAAGGGGAAGGGAGTGAGCTAAGAGTTGGCAAGGGCAAATAAGGATCCGGTAAGGTAAAGGTTGCCAAGAAAGACTTGGCAAAGGTAAAGGACAGTGCTTCAACTGTGACAAAGATGAGTACTAGAAGAGGAACTGTAAGGATTACTTGCAGACTAACAAGACAAAATAGAAGCTTAGAGAAGTATCATGTACATTCATGATCATTCTCTACTTGTTAGATTTTTATAATATACATGGGTATTGGATACCGGGAGTGCTTATCATATCTGTAATTCTTTATAGACTCTAGTAAGACCTAGGAGATTAGCCAAAGGTGAGATGAACCTCAAGATAAGTAATGGAGTAAGAGTTGTTGCAGTTGTCATTAGGGAGGTCACCCTACATTTATTTGGTGGAGCTATCATTATATTAGATGCATGCTATTTTATTCCCTCTATTGTCAAAAACATTATTTTCATTTCTTATTTGACACTTAGTAGATATAAATTAGTTTTTAAGAATAATAGTTATTTAATAATTTTGGATGATGAATTAGAGGGACATTGATAAATGACTTATATATGTTAGACACTTCTCCACACATCATATGTCCAAGAGGAAACGAGATGAGGTGAACAATGCATATAACTTACAAATCTTGCTTTCATGGAAAGATGACCAACTCTCCTTTTAGTAAACCTGGGGAGAGAGCCACTAAGCTATTGAAACTCATACATAGTGATTATGTGGTCCCATATTGACTCAAGCTATAGGCTATTACTCATACTTCATTATATTTACTGATGATTTATCTAAGTATAGACATATGTACTTAATGAGGTACAAGTCTGTGGCCTTTGAGAAATTCTCGAAATATAAGAATAAAGTAGAGAAATAGATTGGAAAGAGTATTAAGTCTCTTTGGTCAGATCGAGGAGGAGAGTACTTGAGTACAAAGTTCACCCATTTCCTTAGAGACCATGAGATTCTATCCTAGTGGACACCTCCTTATACACCTCAACTCAATGGTGTATCAAAAAAGAGGAATCATAGGCTGTTGGGCATGGTATGATCCATGATGAATTTTGTTGATCTACCCGTCTCATTCTAGGGATATGCCATAGAGACTGCAACTTATCATATGAACAAAATTCCATCTAAGTCAGTAGTATCTATATTATATGAGATATGGAAAGGGAAGAAACCTGATCTTAAGGCTATTAAGATTTGAGGTTGCCCTATCCATGTTAAAAGACATAATCCCGATAAGTTGGAATCAATGAGATACCCTAAGGAAACTTGTAGATACTATTTCTATCTGTTAGGATCAAGTTGGCACTAAGGAGTGGGGGGTTAATTAGTGCAAGTGTAAAAATACTATATTTAAAAAACTTGCTTGAAGTAAAGAAGAAATCGAAAGCATTCCTTGGACTTCATTGAAAGCAAATAAGTGAGTGATTTAAAACAAAGTCAAAATATGATGCTCGTGCCTTTCTTCAAACTAATTAAGAACGATTAAATTCAAATGCAATAGAAAAGGCAAGAGTAGAGATACTTATAGATTTTATAGTGGTTCAGCCAAAGCTTGACCTATGTCCACTTTTTGGAGTCCTTCGTCAAGGCCCACCGGAGTCCACTAATCTTCTTCCATTGGCGAAAACCAAACCTCATAAACTTTCACCTTTTCACAAGTTCAAGAGAGGAACCTTTGTAAATTTTTCTTTCTTCCTTTAGACTCACTTTACATTTTGAAACATTCAAGGGAAGAACTCAATTTTACACAATTTCTAACCAACTTTGCTTTCTATTTTCTTGCTCTTTTACTTGCTAATCCAAGGAAGAAAACTTAGGGTATTTATAGGCCCCAATTGGCTTTAGATTGAAGCCAAAATTTAAAGCTTTCTACAAAATCGGGGTATGGGCGATACTACTGCCGGAAGTGCCCCAAAAACAAGGGTGACGATGGTAGTACCATCGCTTGGGTGGTACTACTGTCGCCCACCGGTGGTACTACTGTCGAGAATCCCATAAAAGGTACTTTCAATACTTTTTGTATACTTGACTTGTACCTCCTGTGGACCCCTTTCTAGGTGAATGAAATGAGCTCAATCCAACCTAAAATAGACCTGGTTGTCTCACATTGAGTTAATTTAGATTTTTTCTAAATCTAATTCAATTAAGACTTAAAACAGCAATGCTAACTATGACACACTAAGGCATATAAATGCAATCACCCTTGTTGACTAGCACATCAATTAATCTTCCAAACTCTCGATAAATTTCCCGGCATCCTCCAGCGAACTCTTGGCGAGTCTCTCGATCATCTACCAGTGAACTCTCGACAAGCTCCCGATTACCTTCGGCGAGCTCCCGAGAAGCCCCCGATCACATCCGACAAGCTTCCGATGATCTCCCAGCGTATTCCCATTGCATCATCCGAACCTCATCCCGATGCCTGAACATGACTCCGGCTCAACATTAGATTTTATTATCTTTTCACCATTGTAGTTAATCCTATATCACTTTCTCTAACACACAAGTTAGATAATTAAAACACATCAGTTGATTTTATCATCAAAATTTGAGATTTAATAATCTTCCCTTTCTGATGATGATAACCAATTGATAATGGGAGTTAACCTTAACTCCTCCTATATATATGCTATAGGATAAACAAAGTAAACTTGATTTTAAAAGAATCTATCACTTTTAAATTTAAGCATTTTGACAATTATGAAATTTTCAAAATTTAACCATACATGATAAAATTTTTACACATTCATCTTTTGGTATCGAATAAAAATTTCAATCATTATGTTTCACAAGATAACCATGTTATCAATCATGATACAATATCCATTTCAAGCATTTCAATGATCTCAAAACATTTCTTCCCCTTATGTCATCACTTATATCATTTCTTCCCCTTTGTCATTAACAAAAAAAGAATAAATACCCAACTTATATTTGAACATTAATATTCATCATTTGTCATCAATATATCATTTCTCTCCCTTTGTCATCAACAAAAAGGAGAAATGTTTAACATACCATTTGTAGACAAATGTTCAAAATAAATGTTCATCATATTTCAAATTATGTTATTATGTCATGTCATTTCTTCCGCTTTGTTATCAATAAAAAGAAGAAATATTCACCACATATTTAAACACTAAGTGTACAATACATATTTCAACACATTTATCATAAACATTCATCATATGAAGAGAGAAATTGATAGGAACCCAGTAGGGTTGGGTCATGCTTAACCAAGTAGCAATCATTAAAACCCTGCGGATTGTAATAAAACCTTACCTAGTCATCTCTATCTTATAAAAGAAGTATAGCCAGGATTTCATTTGCGGCCTTAGGGCTTAGTGGTCGCCGCACCCCTTACTAGGCTGGTTGACCATGGTTTCCATCTGCTAGAGTCAACTATATAGCCAATTAGGCTGCTGCCTATCCCTATTAAGATATGTCAGCTATAGGAGACGCAAGGGGATAATTTCACTTAGGCAGCACCCCCTTAGGCGTAGGGTTTTGAGCCCTATATAAGCTTGTAGCCTTATCCTCTTTTAATAAAGTAAGTAATCTCTTTTATTTAGCCGTGTGCCAAGTTCTAGGAGGGAGGAACCCCTATAGCATTCCAAGGGTTGATCCCCCTCAAAGATAAAAAATCTATAGAGCTTCTTCTGGGGTTCTTTCAGAAATTTATTCCAATTCTCCCCCTTTGTAAAATGAGAAGAAGAGGATCGCAAATGCCATATCAAAATTTTTCTCCTCTTCTGTAAATATATAGAAGTAGAAGATAGGAATCAAGTATATCAAAGATCCAAGAATCAAAGATTAAGTATCCAAAAATCAATTATCAAGAGGAGGGGAGGGGGGTGGGGGTGTCAAATATCCAAAAATTTAGTATCCAAAAAATAAATATTAAGTAGGGAGGGATACATTCGAAAGTATTCATCAAGGATATAAAAGATCCATAAATCAAAATAAGTTTTGAAAGAGGATACAAAAGAGACCTCATATCAAGCATCATAAAAGTTCATAACACATGTTTTTTTTTTATAAATTTTAAGAGAAAAGATGTGAAATCATTTTGAAGAATCAAAAATCACTTTTTTACTTGTAAATTTCAAGAGAAAAGAATCATCTCGTGCATTTGGAAGATTCATGTAAAATTCAAGAAGAAGCTCAATTTGGAAAATTCAAAAAATGTGATAGCAACTCATGTATTTGGAAGATAAACATTGCTAAGTCTCTTCTAATAAAATTAAGTTGTTCCTCATTCATTTGTTTGTTGTTAAGATATCAATTTTTTCTCTCTTTATTATTGTTAAAAACGAATATGATAGTATATTTTTTCTCTTTACATTCATGTTCTAGTTACAATTATAAATACAAAGGAATCATGTCATTAAAGATGACAGATCAAAAGATATGATTTTTTTTAATAAATACCTCCCTTTTTTCTTTATAAATACTGAATGAGTTTTAGGAGATTAAATAATCTTGATTTATCTAAAGTAAATCTTAAGACACCTAATCATTTAGATAAATCTTCTTAATAAAATAAAAGAACGATCTTGATATAAAAAATCTCCAATTATAATTGTTAAGATCATAACTTTCTTTTTTATCAAAAAGAAGAAATCATAGAGATTAAAAAATGATTCCCATAAAGGATAAGTCAAGCCAAGAAGTAAGGGAAAGATCATGATAAAAAAAATCTCATTTAATTTTCAACTCATCACAAGTCTAAGAAATATTAATTTAGTGATAAGGCATGCCATTCCTGAATTATAAGAAAGTCATAAATAAATTATGTCATGAAGGATATTAATAGCAATTCATGAATATCAAAAGATATAATTTAATTTAATAAATTTTCTCTTAGATGATAAAATGGAACCTTAGGCGATCAAATAATAAGAAGGATCATGATTCATATCGAAATATCAAGTTATAAATATTGAGAATCAAGATCATGTTTAGAATGAAAACTTTTCTTTAGTAAGTTGCAAAGGAGATATAGGAGAACAAATAAAAGATCAAGATCATTATTCATAAAAATCTCACGTTATAATTTTAAAAGATCAAAAAGATAAATCATGATTCATTAGGATAATTTATTTAATAAAAAGTAAGAATCATAGTACACGATCTTGATTTATATGAAGATTTCAAGTTGTAATTTTCAAGATATCAAATTCATGATTTGGATAATAACTTTTTCAAGTTTAAGGGATTCAACAATAATGATATCACTTTATCTCTTATTGAAAGCTTGATAGGATAAAGATATATTTAAGAATAATTTTCCTCCTTTTTAGTTGTTTCAATTCATGTGATTTGTTTCTAGAATGGCTTCCAAATCCATACATGGTCATTTGAAACAAAAAACTGAGTTATATAAAAAGAAATCATCAAGATCATTATAATAAAAATTTTTAAATAAGTAAAATATTTTTAAGCATTTTAAAACTGAAAAACAAGTATCAAAAGAAATCATCAAGATCATTACAATAAAATATTTTCAAACAAAAGCTTCAATTCAGTTTATTTCAAATTATATAAGTGAGTCTAATTCTTTACACTAAGTGCAAGAAGTTGACAAGCTCATTTTCAATTTTTTATTTATTTCAAGTCCCAATTCAAAAATGATCTAACATTCAATCATGCAACATATTTTATCACAATATACAACCTATTTAATATAACATTCAAATCAATTATTAAACATACTTGCCAATAAGTTTTAAAAGATCATGGTTTCTTTAGAAAGATATTCCCTTTAATCAAAACCATGATGAAAAAATTTAGACTCATATAAAAATGGCTTTATTTAGATAAATATCTTTGGGAGTCAAAAGGGTTGTTTTATATAAAATACCCCTCATAGAAACCAATATATCATAAAAAATAATCATACAAGGCACATCTAAGATCATCATCAAAATCATTTTTTTTGGAAGTTTCAACAAATACAACATTAATAGTTTCCCACTAGAATATAGCTAAAATTATAAGTTTTAATTTTGTACTAACATGCTATAGTTTTCTATACAAAGTCCTTTCATCATAGAAAAGCAATTAAGATTAATTCTATAACTATAAACCATCAAGAGGTCTGTTGTCAATAATATTAATTCCATTAATTTTTCTTACTATTATTATTTTGGCTAGTAAGTTTAAAAAAGATGTTAGATCTCAAGTCATGTGCCTTGAGTATCTACTTTCATAATATCATTTTATGCTCCTAGCCTTATTTAGAATTAATCTTATAATATATGTGGTTTTGATTTAGGTACTTATTTGACTTTGGGTCCATCATGAAAAGCTCTACCTAATTTAACTAAGGGCATTGTGTTGTTTATGGTTCCTTTAGGAACCTAAATCAATTTATATAGATTATACTTTCTAAACGAACATTTAAAGGCAAAATGTCATAGTTTACCACAAAAATTACATTTAAGTTTTGGTGAAGAGTTTAATATAGGTATCCTAATAAAGATAGTTGGCTTTTGATGAGTATCACCCACAAAGCCAACACCTTCCTTGTAAACATGATCTTTATTTGTAAGAATCATATTTAGAGATTTGTTACCTATCTTAAACTTTTATAAGGTCTGTTTTAATATGGCATTTCCTTTTCAATTTCATTTAGCATTTCATATTTCGATCACGAAGTACATGATGTTGATGTATCATTTAAAGTCACAAGTTTACAAGAAAGTAATGCATGATCTTTTTTTGAGTAATTTATAAGTTTTGCTAAACTTTTTATACTCAACAAATAATTCATGAAAGACATTTAGTAACTTATCAAAAGTAAAAGAAGCTTAAGGTGAGTTACTTACCTCATCGTTGATGGCCAATAGCACGAGATTCTCTATTTCTTCTTGGTTGTACTCTTCATCTTCGGAGTGCCTTAGATTCTTGCATTCATAGTAAGAAGTTTTATCCATTTTGAGTTTATTTTTAATTTTGTTCATTAGTTTATTTGACTCTTTTGTCAGAAGTTCAAATTCATCGTTCTCATCACTCAAAGTTTCACTCGAGAAGTTATTTGTTATTCTCAGTTCAGTTTTGTTCTTTGGAAGGTATAGTTATTGTATTCTCAGTGTCAAATCATTCCTGTTCTTTAGAAGGTTTTCTTCTTATTCATTTTTGTAAATCATTTCAATTATTGATTCATTTAATTTAATTATACTTTCATGTGTGATTTCTAATGTATGTCATATATCAAAAGCTGAATCACATGTAGAAACCCAATCTATCTTATTTTTATCTAGAGCATAAAACAAACCATTCATAACTTTGGCATTTAAAGAAAATATTTATTTTTCATGATCATTCCAATCATTATCAAATTGGATGACTTCTGAAAACTATTTTTAATAATATACCACAAATCAAAATTCATTGAATTCAAGAAAATATGCATTTTGGTTTTTCAATAAGTATAATATGTCCTATTGAACATGAGAGGATGTGTGATGCATTGACTCTCGTTAATGCCGAAAGAAGCCATTAACTCACTTGGGTATTAATCTAATTAAGTATAATGTGGTTCTAATACTAATTGTTAAGATACAGTTAGCACTAAGAGGGGGGATGAATTAGTGTAAGTGTAAAAATACTAGATTTGAAAAACTTGCTTGAAGTAAAGATGAAATTGGAAGCGTTTCTTAGACTTCATTGAAAGTGAATAAGTGAGCGATTTAAAACAAAGTTGAAAGATGGTGCTCATGCCTTTCTTCAAGCTAATTAAGAATAATTAAATTCAAATGCAATAGAAAATGTAAGAGTAGAGAAGCTCACAAATTTTGTAGTGGTTCGGCCAAAGCTTGGCCTATGTCCACTTTTCGAAGTCCTTCGACGAGGCCCACCGGAGTCCACTAAATGATCTTCTTCCACGGGTGAAGACCAAACCTTTTACACTTTCCTCTTTTCATAAGGTTCAGGAGAGGAACTTTTACGAATTTTTCTCTCTTCCCTTAGACTCACTTTACACTTTAAAGTACTCAAGAGAATAACTTAATTTTACATAATTTCTAATCAACTTTGCTTTTCACTTTCTTGCTCTTTTTCTTGCTACTCTAAGCAAAAAATCTTGAGTTATTTATAGACCTCAATAGGCTTCAGATTGGAGCCAAAATTAAAAGATTTCTGTAAAATCGAGGTACGGGTGGTACTACCATTGAAAGGGCCCCGAAAATAAAGGCAACGATAGTACTATCATCGCCCACTAGTGATACTATCGCTTAAAATCCCATAAAAGGTACTTTTAGTACTTTTTACATACCCAACTTGTAGCTCATATTGACCCCTTTCTAGGTCAACGAAGTGAGCTCAACTTGAGCTCAAATCTAACATAAAGTGGACCTGATTGCCTCATATTGAGTTAATTTGGATTTCTTCCAAATCTAACTCATATAGGACTCACAACAACTGATACTAACTATGACATACAAATACATTCACTTTTATTGAATGGCACATCAATTGATCTTCCGAACTCCTAGCGAACTTTCCGGTGAACTCCCAACGAGTCTCTCGATCATCTTCTAGCGAACTCTCGGTGCACTCTTCACAAGCTCCCGATCACCTTCGGCGAGTTGTTGACGAACTCCCGGCAAGCTCTCGATTACCTTTGATAATCTCTTGGCAAACTCTCAGCAAGCCCCCAATCACCTTCAGCGAGCTCCTAGCAAGCTGTCAATCACCTTCGGTGAGCTTCCCATGATCTCCCGGTGAGTTCCCATTGTATCTTTTGAACCCCGGCCTGATGCCCGAACTTGACTCCGGCCCAACATTAGATTGTATTTCCTTTTCACTGTCATAGTTAATCCTCTATCACTTTCTCTAACACACAAGTTAGATAATTAAAACCCATCAATTGATTTCATCATCAAAATTCGAGATTCAATACTATCATTTTAAGGACCAGAAGGTATTTGTTGCTAAGAGGGATGTGTTTCTTGAGAAGGAACATATTTTTTATGGAAATAGTGGGAGTGAGATAGAGTTGAGTGAGGTTGGAGAACCTAACTCAAGCACCATTCTAGAGTTCGAGTTTGTTCAGGTACCTAATATATAAGTTCCAACTTTAAGCAGGTCTAGAAGAGTATCTCACCCTCCTGAAAGATATATGAGATATATCAGTGAAGAGAACTCTCAATATGTTGATCCTTAGACTTACGAAGATGCTATTATGAGTACAGACTTTGGGAAGTAGTAGGAACCCATGAATTTCGAGACAGATTTTATGTACTCCAATAAGATTTGGAACCTTATGGATGCACTAGAGGGTATCGTGCCTATCAACTGTAAATATATCTTTAAGAAGAAAATGAGAGTATAAGGAAAGGTAGAGACCAATAAGGCAAGATTGATGGCTAAATGATATCATCAAAGGTAAGAGTTGACTATGACAAAATCTTTTCATCCGTAGCCATGCTTAATATATCAGAATTCTTTTGGCTATTGCAACACACTATGACTATGATATTTAATAAATGGATGTGAAAATAATATTCTTTAATGGCAACCTCGAGGGAGGTGTATATGATACAACCAAAGGGATTCCTATCCAGCGAGAATCTAGAGAAAGTGTGCAGGTTACTCAGGCCCATCTATGGACTGAAGCAATGCTTCCAAATTTAGAACATAAGATTTGATGAGGCGATCATATCTTATGACTTTATTAAGAATGAAGATGAGTCTTATGTGTATAGGAAGGTAAGTGGAAGCACTATCACCTTATTAGTGTTGTATGTGGATAACTTCCTAATAATTAGGAATGATGTAGGAATGCTTTCCATAGTAAAGGCTTGACTATCTAGAAACTTCTTCATGAAGGACTTAGGAGAAGCCTCTTATATTTTGGGGATCTAGATCTATAGAGATAGATCCAAGAGGATGTTTGGCTTGTCCTAGTCCAGGTCTATAGACTCTATTGTCAAAAGGTTTGACATAGAGAATTCCAAGATAGGTCTCATATTGATGAGACATGAAATATCACTTTCTAGGAATATGTTCCCAAAGACTCCTAAAGAAAGAGTAGATATGAATATGATACCCTATACCTCAACGATGGGGTCTGTCATGTATACTATGCTATATACAAGAGCTAATATAGTGCATGCACTGAGTGTCATGAGCAGGTATCAGGTCGATCCAGGCTTGGAACACTAGAAGGCAATAAAGTGTATTCTTAAGTACTTGAGAAGGACTATGGATCTTTTACTGATATATGGAGAAGGTAGCCTTCAGGTTGAGGGCTACACGGACTTGAGTTTCCAATCCGATATTGATGATAGTAAGTCAAACTTAGGATATGTTTTCACCCTGAATGGAGAAGCAATAAGCTGGAAGAGTTCCTATTGAATCTCGAATTTTGATAATGAAATTAATTAATGAGTATTTTTCTAACATGTGTGTGTTAGAGGAAGTATTTTAGGTCTGACTATCACGGAGCAATTGAGTTACAACTAGATGATGGGCCAGGATCAAGCTTGGGCATCGGGTCAAGGTTTGGACGATGTAGTGGGACGTCGTTGGGAGTTTGCTAGGAGTTCACCGAAGGGATCGGGAAGCTCACTAGGAACACACCGGGAGATTGCCGAAAGAAGACTATAAGACTCACCGCAAGAATGTCAGAGGCTGCTAGAATGGCGAGAGTTAAGTTTTGTTTAAACTTAATGGTCATTATGGTTGTCATGATTGAGTCGTAGTTAGGAATTGAGTCCTAATTGAGTTATAAATCTAAATCAACTCAATGAGCAATGGGGTCCACTGTAGGGGCTTGATTGAGCTCAGGTTGAGCTCAATTAGTTGACCAAAGAATTGGTCAACATCAGGTTCAAGTCATAATTCAAAAAGTGGAGGGAACCACTTTTTCAGAGATTTCGACGGATAAACCACTAGTTAGTGATGGTTATACCATCACTATCCAAGTTTTTGAGCGGTTGATGATAGGTAAACCGCCTAGGTCAGTGGCTAAACTACTCATACCCCGGAATCAGGATGCTTTCGATGAGTTAACAGACGACGCTAGTGGGTGAACTGCCCGTACTCAGATTTTTCAAGTATGTTTGAATTTTGGCTCCAAATTCTAAAGTCATTTAGGGCCTATAAATACCCCAAATTTTTTTGCATTCTACATAACACTTTTGGGGGATAAATTCTATAAAAAACTTATAAAAATTGTAAGAAAAAGAAAAGGGGTAAGGGAGTGATCAAAGTATTGTAATCTTGACTCCTTTGTAAGATTGTAAGGGTTTGATTTTCACCTAAAAAAGATCGGTAGCGGATGCCGGTGTGCCTCAAGGAGGACTCAAGAGTGGACATAGGCCGGTTGGTACCGAACCACTATAAAATAGTGAGTTCTCTTTGCTTATCTTGCTGATTACTTTTCTATTGATGCTTTCGATTTTATTTATATTTTGAAAGCAAAGTTTTGAAATCAAGCACTTCACTTATGACATTGCCTATCTCGTTATTTGGATTTGCTTTTTCTTTCTTGAGTTATCTTTAAGCAAGAAGCTTAGTATTTCTCTATAAGATTGAATTGCTTTATTTAAACGAAAAGCTTCAAATTTTTTTATCTTTTCACAAGCGAAAAGTTTTTTATTAAAACGAGAATTCACACTTACACTAACTCACTCCCACCTAACCCCCCCCTCCATCCCCTACCAACCCTCTCTTAGTGTCAATTGATCCTAACAATTGGTATCAGAGCACGGTTATTACTTATTGGATTAACACCCACTCGAGTAAATAGCTTATTTTGGCATGAATGAGGGACATTACATTTCATATCCTCACATGTTCAATGGGACGGATTACACGTATAGGAAGACACAAATGCGTATTTTTCTTATCTCTTTGGACCTTGATTTATGAAATATTGTTGAGAATGGATTTGAAAATTTTTCAAGCCAATGAATTAGCTGAATGATTTGAAAAGGAAGAATTTTTCTTTAAATGCAAAGGCTATAAATGTCTTATTTTGTGCTCTTGATAAAAATGAGTTTAATCATATTTCCATTTATGAATCTGCTTTTGATATTTGGCACACTTTAGAAATTACACATGAGGGGAATAGTAGAGTAAAAGAATCTAATATTAATATTTTAGTCTATAATTATGAGTTGTTTTGAATGAAATTAAGTGAGTCTATTAGAGACATGTACACTCGTTTCATGGATGTCGTAAATGGCCTAAAAGCAGTTAGAAATATTTTTAAAATTTTAAACTTGTGAGTAAAATTTTAAGATCTTTATCTAAAAATTGGGATCCTAAAGTAATCAATATTCAAGAGGCTAAAGATTTAAATAACTTACCTCTTGAAGAACTGATTGACTCACTTATGACATATGAACTGAACTATAAAGCTCATAATGAGCTTAATGAACACCTTCCAAAGAATAGAAAGGATGTAGCACTTCGAATAACAAATGACTCCTCAAGTAATGAGGACCATGATATTACACTATTATTAAGAAAGTTTAAAAAAATTATAAAAAAGAACAAAAACTATAAAAACAAAAAAGAACTTAAGAAGGATAATGTCAAAAATGAATATCCTCAATTGAAGAAAAAACTGATGCTCAAGAAGAAAGCACTTTTGGCCATTTGGGATGATTCAAGCTCTTCAGATGCAGAAGATCACTCCAAAAAAGAAGTTGCTAACTATGCTCTATTGGCGATCGAAGATGAGGTTAGTGATTCATTAAGTGTTTCTTTTTTGGAGTTATTAAACATATTTCATGATTTGTTTGATGAGTTTAGAAAACTTAGCAAATCCTTTAAGTTACTTGAGATTGATCATAATTTGTTAGTTAGTAGACTTGACAAAATGCATGATTCATTAGTATCACATAATATATGTTCTAAATGTGATATCCTAGATAATGTTAAAGAAGAGAACATCATGCTTAAGATAACATTAGAAAATTTTAAAATTAGAAATAAATCCCTAAATATGATCCTTGCCAATAAGGATCATATTAATAGAAGAAATGACATAGGCTTTGTTTTTAACATTCAACAAAAGCCAACCATATTTGTTAAAGGACCTACCTTAAATGTATCACCAAGAATCAAGTGTAATTTTTATAAAAAATTAAGACATAAGGTAAACAAATCTCTATTTAGAAAATGTAATCTATATCTATTAGTTTTGATTCCCAAGGGAACTTTATACAACAAACAATGGTTAGAAAAGAAAGATAAAGTTTTTTTATGAAGGACCCAATGTAAAATGGGTACCTAAATAAAAAATATCTTTCTTTTAGGTTTGTCTCTAAACTAAAGCTAGGAGCACCAAATGATATCTTAATAGTAAATGCTCAAGGCACATGACTAGAGATCGAACTTATTTTTCTACTCTCACTTGCTTAAATGAAGGAGTTGTCACTTTCGGAGACAACAACAATGATAAAATTATTGGAAAAGGAACTATAAGTAACACACCAAACCTCTTAATTAAATATGTGCTATTAGTTGATGGCTTGCAACATAATTTGCTTAGTATTAGCCAATTATGTGATAAAGGATATTTGGTTAAATTTTAACCTAATGCTTGCATAATTAAATTGCCACACAAAAATAAATCTTTAATTGTCTTAAGAAATAACAAAGTTTATATGATAGATATTGAAAAATTTTATGATGAAACTTATTTTTTAGCTTGGAATGATGATACTTAGATTTGGCATAAGAGATTAGATCTTGCTAGCATGAAACCTTTAAACCAAATTTCTTCCAAAGATCTAGTAAGAGGCTTACCTAATCTTAAGTTTATCAAAGATAAAGTATGTGATACTTGTCAATTAGAAAAATAAATAAAGAATAGCTTTAAATTGAAAAATCAAATAAGCACCTCTAGACCATTTCAATTGATTTATATAGATATATTTGGACTAATTGATATTATAAGTTTAGGAGGTAGCATATATGCATTTGTTTTAGTGGATAACTTTAGTAGATATACTTGAACCTATTTTTTGACACACAAAGTGATACATTTAAATATTTTATAAAATTTTATAAAATTATATAAAATAAAAAAGGATGTATTATTTCTTCAATAGGAAGTGATCATGGTGGAGAGTTTAAAAATAATAATTTTTAAAACTTTTGTGAATCAAATAGGTATATCCATAATTTCGCTACTCTACGAAATCCACAACAAAATGGAGTAGTTGAAAGACAAAATAGGAGCCTAAAAGAAATTGCTAGAACAATATTAAACGAACATAGTATACCCAAATACTTTTAGGCAAAAACCATTAATACAGCATGCTATGTTTTAAATAGGGTTCTTGTAAGACCATTACTAACTAAAACTCCTTATGAATTATGGAATGGAAAAAAACCTAATATTTCTTTATTTAAAATATTTGGTTGCAAATGTTTTATTTTAAATGAGAAAGATGCTTTAGGAAAATTTGATCGAAATCCGATGAAGGCATTTTCTAGGTTATTCTTCTATTTCAAAAGCTTATCGTATTTTTAATAAAGAACATTAGTAATAGAAGAATCCATTCATGTTGTTCTTAATGAGTTTTTCAAATTTAAAAAGATTGATTTTGATGATAAAATTGATCTTGATACTTAAAATTTGAATGATAACACTCCTAAAATTAACTTGGATGAATCTGCTTCTAAATCCTTACCCAAAGAATGGAAGTATATTAATGATCATCCTTAGGAGCTTATAAAAGGAGAAACATCTAAAGGAGTTCAAACTTGATTTTCTTTTAGGCATGTTTATGCAAATGCAATATGTCTTTCTCAAATCGAGTCAAAGTGCATTGATGAGGCTCTAAGAGATGATTCTTGGGTTATTGCAATGCATGAAGAGCTTAATAAATTTGAGAGAAATGAGGTATAGGAGCTTGTTTCTAGACCTAATGGCTATTTAGTGATTGGTACTAAATATATTTTTAGAAACAAGTAAGATAAAAATAGTATTGTAGTTAGAAACAAGGCTAGATTAGTGGCCAAAGATTTCAACCAAGAAGAAGGAATCGATTATAATAAAACATTCACTCCCGTGGCTAGACTTAAACCTATAAAGATGGTCCTTGCCTTTGCATCTTTTAAAAATTTTAAGTTGTTTCGAATGGATGTTAAATATGCTTTTCTAAATGGTTTCATTTCTAACGAAGTGTATGTTGAACAACCCCCCAGTTTTGAAAGTAATCTTCTTCCTAATCATGTTTTCAAACTTACAAAAGCTCTTTATGGATTAAAACAAGCCCCTCGAGCTTAGTATGAAAGACTTAATTTTTTTCTTATTTCAAATAAATTTTCTCAGGGAAAGGTTGATACCACATTATTTTTTCAGTATTTTGAAAATAATTTTCTTGTTATTCAAATTTATATTGATGATATTATTTTTGGATCTACAAATGAATCTTTATATGAGTCTTTTGCTAAAGAAATGAGCCAAAAAATTGAAATAAGCTTAATGGGTGAGTTAACATTCGTCTTAAGATTACAAATAAAACAACTAGATGATGGTATCTTCATTTGTCAATCTAAATACACCTTGAATTTGCTAAAACGTTTTGGGATGGAAAATGCTAAAGCATTAAACACTCCCATGAGCGTATCTATAAAGTTAGATTTAGATAATGAAGGAGAAAACTTTAATCAAAAAGCTTATAGAGGAATGATAGTAAGCTTATTATATTTAAATGCTACTAGACCATACATCATGTTTATTGTTGGATTATATGTAAGGTTTCAATCTAATCTAAAACTCTCTCATTTGAAAGTAGTTAAACGAATTTTTAGATACTTAAAAGGAATATCTAAACTAGAATTATGGTATCCAAAATCAAAGATTGACTTGATTACTTACTCAAATGCTGATTTTGGTGGATATAGAATAGACAGAAAGAGTACTATTGAGACATGTCAATTTTTAGGGCATTAACTTGTTTCTTGGACTTCCAAAAAATAAAATTTAGTTGCTTTATCTACTATAGAAGCATAATACATTGCAGCTAGTACATGTTGTCCATAAGTCATTTGGATGGAAAACAGACTATAAGATTTTAGAATGAAATTAAAAAATATTCCCGTAAAATATGATAACAAAAGTGCTATATGTTTAACCAAAAATCATATTCAACATTCAAGAACAAAACATATTGACATTAGACATCATTTTATAAGGGACCATGTAAAATCGTTAAGATATCTCATTGGAATTTATTAATACTAATCATCAATTAGCAGATTTTTTTTAAAACCCTTAAATGAAGAACAATTTGATTTTCTTAAAAGAGAACTTGGAATGCTAAATCATAAAAATATTTGAATTACTTGATTTATTTCTAATCTAAATTTCATGAGATTAAGTCATTTTTTTTAGTGATAATGTCTTGAAAACTCTCTACATGTTCATTATCTTATTGTTTACAAAAAGGAGAGAAAATTTACATGATGTTTTACTACTTTACGGATTTATTTGCTACGCTTGCTTGAAATTGCATGAGATGATTTTAAATACATGAGTAGCTCCTAAATTTTTGAATTTTCTTGAATATCTTGGATCTTTGAGTTTATCTTTGAAATTCACCTCTACAAAATTGAGAGCTATACTTAATGATGTTTTACAACTCCTCCTTTATTTTCTTTCCTTTTTTTTCACAAAAGAAAAAAAATTCTTTATGACTCATATCATATTTTACAGAGGGGGAGCAAAAACTCATATGCCTAAAAATCCTTAGCCCTATATTTCACCTTTTTGTTAATGACAAAGGGGGAGAAATATACATTGATGACACATGATATTGATGATATACATTGATGATACATGATATTGATTATATATATTGATAACACATGAGATTAATGATATACATTGATGATACATGATATTGATCATATACTTGGATATCTTAGATATGGATGCATAATTATTTTTAATATTTATGAAAATCCTTGATAAGTTGATGACTTGATAATTTAAAAGCAAATTTTTTGTTGAGGTATGAGTATCTTATTACAATCCTTGAAACATTATTTGCTGGGAATATGATTTATTTCATGATACTTGAATTCAAGAGTATGTCGTTCTCTTGAATTTATGTTTTCCTTATTATCACATGGATTTAGGAGGAGTAAGGTATAACTCCCATCATCAATTGATTGTCATCATTAAAGAGGGGGAGATTGTTGAATTCAAATTTTAATGATGAAATCAATTGATGAGTGTTTGTCTAATATGTTTGTCAGAGGAAGTATTGTAGGTCTAACTATGATATAGCAATTGAGTTATAATCAGATGATGGACCAGGATCAAGCATGGGAATCGGGCCAAGGTTTGGATGATGAATGAGACCTCATCGGGAGTTCGCCAAAGGGTTCAAGATGCTCACTGAGAACACGTCAAGAGATTGCCGGAAGAAGACCATAAGACTCACCGTAAGAATGTCGGAGGTTGTCGGATTAGTGGGAGTTAGGTCTTATTTAAGCTTAATGGCTATTATGGTTGTAATGATTGAGTCATAGTTAGGGATTGAGTCCTAATTGAGTTGGATTTAGAAGAAATCTATATCAACTCAATGAGGTAACCAGGTCCACTATAAGGGTTTGATTGAGCTTAAGTTGAGCTTAATTAGTTGACCAAAGAATTGGTCAACATCAGGTTCAAGTCATAATTCAAAAAGTAGAGGGAACTAATTTTTTGAATATTCCAACAAGTAAATCGCTAGTGAGCGACGGTCGTACCATCACTGCCCAGGTTTTCGGGTGACTGACAGCAGGTAAATCACCCAGATCAGTGGTTGAACTGCTCATACCCTAGAGTGAGGGTACTTTCAGTGGTTTAACTGACAGCGCCAATGGGTGAACCGCCCGTACCCAGATTTTTTGGGTATGTTTGAATTTTGGCTCTAAATTCTGAAGCTATTTGGGGCCTATAAATACCCCAAGCTTTCTTATACTCCATACAATATTCTTGGGAGTGATCAAAGAGTTATAATATTGTCTCCCTTGTAAGATTGTAAGGGTTTGGTCTTTACCCAAAGAAGATTGGTAATAGATGCTAGTGTGCCTCAAGGAGGAGGACTCGGGAGTGGACGTAGGTCGATTGGTACCGAACCACTATAAAACATGAGTTCCCTTTGCTTATCTTGCTCACTACTTTTCTATTAACACTTCCGATTTTATTTATATTTTAAAAGCAAGGTTTCGAAATCAAGCACTTCACTTATGACATTGCCTATCTCGTTATTCATATTTGCTTGCTCTTTCTTGAGTTGTCTTTAAGTAAGAAGCTTAGTATTTCTCTATAAGATTAAATTTCTTTACCTGAACGAAAAGCTTTGAATTTTCCTATCTTACTTCAAGCAAATTTTTTTTTCATTAGAAAGAGAATTCATACTTGCACTAATCCCCCCCCCCCCCAAGTCCCAATTGATTCTAACAGTTCTAAGCAATATACTACTACTAACTCGACCACAGAGGCAGAATATATTGCTGCAGCAAAGGAACGGGAGTGGATGAAAAAGTTTATAAGGGACTTGGGAGTCGTACCGAGTAGTGTAGAGTCGATTCCCATATACAGCAATATTAACGGGACAACAGCTCTAACAAGGGAACCCATGTCTTGTTGAATTGTTCTAAGGAGGTTCCAACTAATTAGAGAGACCATAGCCCAGAAAGATATAGCAACCGAAAGAGTTCCTTCTAAAGATAACATTGCAGATCCACAAACGAAGTTGTTGGCTCATATTATCTTTGAGCATCACAAGGGTCTAATGGAGATCAGATACATAAGTGATTGGCTTTAGGTGAAGTGAGAGGTTACTAGTTACAGATGCTCTGCCTTTTTGCATTAGTGTTGTAGGTATATTCTCATATTATATTATCTATTGAATATATATATATATATATATATATATATATATATATATATATATATATATATATTATGATGCCCTTGGTTCTATGCAATGGGAATTGACTCATGATGAGATCATGATAATAAGATCGATTCGCCTTTAAATACAGTATTGAATCTTAGATTTTGATGATAAAATCAATTGATGAGTGTTTAATCTAACATGTGTGTTAGAGGAAGAATTGTAGGTCTAACTACGACGAAGCAATTGAGTTATAGCCAAATGATGGTCCAAGATTAAGCTTGGGCATCGGGTCGGGGTTCGAATGATGCAGTGGAACCTCACTGGGAGTTCGCTAGAAGATTCACCGAAGAGATCGGGAGGCTTGCTGGCAACATACTAGGAGATCATTGGATGAAGACCAAAAGACTCACCGTAAGAATGTCGGAGGCTACCGAATTAGTGAGACTAAGTTCTTGGTTTAGCTTATTGGTCATTAAGAGTTATAATCATTTAGTCGTAGCTAGGGATTGAGTCCTAATTGAGTTAGATTATGAAGAAATACAAATAAATTCAATGAGGCAACCGGGTCCACTATGGGATTTTATTAAGCTTAGATTGAGCTCAATTAGTTGACCAAACAATTGGTCAACATCAGGCTCAAGTTAGAATTTGGAAAGTAGAGGGAACCACTTTTTCGGAGATTTCGGTGGGTAAACTACCGGTGAGCGATGGTTGGACTATCCATACACTAGAAACAAGGTGGATGTCAATGCTGTCAATGGCTGAACTGCCCGAGACGGGCAAGTAAACTACCCGTACTAGGTTTTCAGGTGGTTGAACTACCCAACGCCGGCGGGTGAACCACTCATACTCAGATTTTCCAGATATGTTTGATTTTTGGCTCTAAATTTGAAGTTATTTGGGGCTTATAAATACCACAAATTTTCTTACATTCCACACAATAATTTTGGGGATTATATTCTGTGAAAAAATTATATGTAAATTGTAAGGGAAAAAAAGGGAAGGGAGAGAGCTTAGAGTTAGAAAATTCTTGAAGTTTACATTGTTAACAAAGTGTAAGGGTTTGGTTTTCACCCAAAGAAGATCGGTAGTGGACACTAGTGTACCTCAAGGAGGAGGACTCGAGAGTGGACGTAGGCCAACTGGTGCTGAACCACTATAATTGTGAGTGTTTCTTTTCTTATTGCATTTACTATTTACAATTGCCAAGGTCTCAATCATTTTGAACTAAATATCATTAGACACTTCTGATTTGTACTTACTCTTTGAAAGCAAAGTTTCAAGTCAAGCATTTCCCTTCGATATTGCTTACCTTTCGGGTTTGCTTGTTCTTTCTTAAGTAATTTTTAAGCAAGTAACTTAGCAATCTTCTTTTAATCCCTTGAACCAAAAGCTTCAGATCTTCCTATCTTGCTTCAAGTCAAAAGCTTTTTATTAAAATGAAATTTTACACTTGCACTAATTCACCCCCCCTCCTCTTAATGCCAATTGATCCTAACAATTGATATCAGAGTAAGGTACTTACTCATTGGATTAACATCCACTTGATAAATGGCTTGTTTTAGTATGAATGAGGGATATTCCATTTTATGTCCTCTTATGTTTAATGGGACGGATTATAAATATTGGAAGACAAGGATGCATATTTTTCTTATCTCTTTGGACCTTTATTTATGGAATATTGTTGAGAATGGATTTAAAAAATCTTCTAATCCAATGAATGAGTAAAATGATTTGGAAAGGAAGAGTTTTTCTTTGAATGCAAAGACCATGAATGCCTTGTTTTGTGCTCCTGATAAGAATGAGTTTAATCATGTTTCTGTTTGTGAATCAGCTTTTTGATATTCGGTACACACTAAAAATCACACACGAGAGGACTAGTAGAGTAAAATAATCTAAGATAAATATTTTAGTTCATAATTATGAGTGGTCTCAATGAAACTAAGTGAGTCCATTAGAGACATGTACACCCGTTTCACGAATATCATCAATGGCCTTAAAGCACTTAGAAAATATTTTTTGAATGTTGAACTTGTTAGTAAAATTTTACGATCTTTACCTAAAAATTGGGATTCTAAAGTAACAACTATTCAAGAAGCCAAAAATTTAAATAATTTGCCCTTGAAGAACTTAATGGCTCTCTTATGACATATAAACTAAATTGTAAAGCTCATGATGAGCTTGATGAATCCCTTCTAAAGAACAGGGAGGATGTAACACTTCGAACAACAAATGACTACTTGAGTGAAACCTCGAGTGATGAGGACCATGATATTGCACTTTTATCAAGAAAATTTAAAAAATTTATAAAAATAAATAAAAATTATAAAAATAAAAAGGAACCGAAAAAGGATAATGTCATATGCTATGAATGCAAAAAACTAGGATATTTCAAAAATGATTGTCCTCAATTGAAGAAGAAGTTGATGCTAAAAAAGAAAGCACTTCCGGTCACTTGGGACGATTCAAGCTCTTCGGACGAAGAAGACAACTCCAAAGATGAAGTTGCTAACTATGCTCTAATGGCAATCGAAAATGAGGTTAGTGATTCATCAAATGTTTTCCTTTAAGAATTATTAAACATGTTTTTGATAAGTTTAGAAAACTTAACAAATCTTTTAAGTTGCTTAAGAATAATCATGAATAGTTAGTATACTTGATAAAATGTATGATTCACATAACTCATGTTCTAAATGTGAGATACTAGATAGTGTTAAAGAAGAAAACATTATGCTTAAGACAACATTAGAAAATTTTAAAATCAGAAACAAATCCCTAAATATGATCCTTGCCAATTTGGGTTACATTAATAGAAGAAATAGTATAGGCTTTATTGGTAACCTTCAATAAAAGCCAACTATATTTGTTAAAGGACCAACCTTAAATGTGCCACCAAGAATCAAGTATAATTTTTGTGAAAAATTAGGACATAAGGTAAACAAATACCTATTTAGAAAATATAGTCCACATCAACTAGTTTGGGTTCCCAAGGGAACTTTATACAACAACAAACAATTAAAAAAGAAAGATAAAGTTGTGTATGAATTACCCAATATAAAGTGGATCCCTAAACCAAAAATCTCTTTCTTGTAGGTTTGTCTCCAAACTAAAGCTACGAGCACCAAATGATATCTTGATAGTGGATACTCAGGACACTTAAGTTTATTAAAGACAAAGTATGTGACACTTGTCAATTAGGAAAACAAATAAAAGAGTAGCTAAGTTGAAAAATTAAATAAGCACCGATAGGCTATTTCAATTAATCTATATGGATTTATTAGGATCAATTAATATTACAAGTTTAGGTGGTAGTAAATATGCATTTATTATAGTGGATGATTTTAGTAGATATATTTGGACTTATTTCTTGGAACATAAAAGTAATACATTTAAATATTTTACAAAATTATATAAAATTATTAAAAATGAAAAGGATGTATGATTTCTTCAATACGAAGTGATCATGGCGGAGAATTCCAAAATAATAATTTTTAAATTTTTTATGATTCGAATGGGTATATTCATAATTTTTCTACTCTATGAAATCCACAACAAAATGGAGTAGTAGAAAGAAAAAATAGGAGCTTACAAGAAATGACTAGAATAATGTTGAATAAATATAGTTTACCTAAATATTTTTGGGCTTAGAATATTAATATGACATGCTATATTTTATATAGGGTTCTTGTAAAACCATTAATTAGTAAAACTTCTTATGAATTGTGGGATGATAAATAATCCAATATTTCTTATTTTAAAATATTTGGTTATAAATATTTTATTTTAAATGGAAAGGATGCTTTAGAAAATTTTTATGCAAAATCCGATGAAGGTATTTTTCTAGGTTATTCTTCTATTTCAAAAGTATATTGTGTTTTTAATAAAAGAATATTAGTAATAGAAGAATCCATTCATGTTGTTTTTAATAAGTTTTTCAAATTTAGAAAGATTAATTTTGATGATCAAATTAATCTTGATACTTTGAATTTAAATGATAACACTTATAAAAGTAACTTGTATGAATCTTCTTCCAAATCGAGCCAAAGTGCATTGATGAGGCAGTAAGAGATGATTCTTGGGTTAATGAAATACATAAAGAGCTTAATCAATTTGAGAGAAATGAGATATGAGAGCTTGTTCCTAGACCTAATGACCATTTAGTGATTGGTACTAAATGGGTCTTTAGAAGCAAGCAAGATGAAAATTATATCGTGATTCGAAACAAGGCTAGATTAGTTGCCAAAGGTTTCAACCAATAAGAAGGAATTAATTATGATGAAACATTCGCTCCCATGGCTAGACTTGAAGCCATAAGGATACTTCTTGCTTTTGTATCTTTTAAAAATTTAAAGTTATTTGAAGTAGATGTTAAAAGTGATTTTCTAAATGGTTTTATTTCTAAAGAAGTGTATGTTGAACAACCCCACGATTTTGAAAATAATCTTCTTCCTAATCATCTTTCCAAACTTACAAAAGCTCTTTATGGATTAAAACAAGCCCCTCAGGCTTGGTATGAAAAACTTAGTTCTTTTCTTATTTTAAATAAATTTTCAAAAGGCAAGGTTGATACTATGTTATTTTTTAAGTATTTTAAAAATGATCTTCTTATTATTCAAATTTATATTGATGGTATCATTTTTGGATCTGCAAATGAATCTGTATGTGAGTTTTTTGCTAAAGAAATGAGCCAATAGTTTGAAATGAGTCTAATGAGTGAGTTAACATTCTTCTTAGGATTACAAATAAAATAACTAAATGATGATATTTTTATTAGTCAAACTAAATACACCTTGAACTTGATAAAACGGTTTGGGATGGAAAATGCTAAAACATTAAATACTCTTGTGAACACATCTACAAAGTTGGACTTAGACAATGAAGGAGAAAACTTTGATAAAAAAACTTATAGGTTATTATACTTAACTGCTACTAGACCGGATATTATATTTAGTGTTGGATTATGTGCAAAGTATCAATCTAACCTGAAATTCTCTCATTTGAAAGTAGTTAAATAAATTTTTAGATACTTAAAAGGAACATCTAAACTAGGATTATGGTATCCAAAATCAAAGAATTTTGACTTGAGTATCTAGATGTCGATTTTGGTGGATATAGAATAGATAGAAAGAGTACTACCGGGACATGTTAATTTTTAGGGCATGCATTTATTTCTTGGATTTCCAAGAAATAAAATTCAGTAGCTTCATCTACTACAAAAATAGAATACATTACACCTAGTGCATATTATACCCAATTCATTTGGATGAAAAACACACTAGAAGATTATAGAATAAAATTAAAAAATATTCCTATAAAGTGTGATAATATAAGTGCTATATGTTTAACCAAAAATTATATTCAACATTCAAAAACCAAATATATTGATATTAAACATCATTTTACAAGGGATCATGTAAATTGTCAAGATATCTCCTTAGAATTTATTGACACTAAGCATCCATTAACGAATATCTTTATAAAACCCTTAAATAAAGAATAATTTGATTTTCTTAGAAGAGAACTTGGAATACTAAATAATGAAAATATATGAATTGCTAATCTAGATTTCATGATATTAAATTTTTGTGATAATGTTTTCAAAAGTTTATCTTATTGTTCTCATGAAATTATCTTATTATTCACAAAAGGTGAGAAAATTTGTATGATGTTTTGCTTCTTTGTGGATTTATTTACTATGCTTGCTTGAAATTACATGAGATGATTTTAAATGTATGGGTAACTCCTAAACTTTTAAATCTCTTTGAATATCTTAGAATTTCAAGCTTATTTTTGAAATTCACCTCTACAAAATTGAGAGTTATGTTTAATGATGTTTTACTGTCACGCCCCTCCAAAATATCGACAATATTTAAAATTTTCCTCACAACTAATCCAGGATCCAAACACACATTTTGAGGTCACTAAGAAAACATTCAGATCAAATTTTCACCTCTATAGTCTACAAATTCATCACCCTGTGCAGTTCATAAACATACCACGCATCACTCGATAATTCATATAATCTGAACTCAACTCTTCAAAATAATAACCACACATAAACTCATAAGTGGGGAAGTCTATGCAGTCACCAAATCAACGATTACCATAAATTCATATCATTACATGAATTTAACTTAACATTCCAAAATCCTATACATGAGGGATCCTTTGTCTTACACAAAATCCACAGGTTTAGATTCATCGTCACATTTCATAAGATGCAGAGTAGCTTATACAACAAAAACACATATGCTAACAAAGATCTGCCCAAAATCTTCTAAACTTTCCACCGCCTCAGCCCAATCTTAACAATTAAGCAAGCGATACGCTATCCTGAAAAATTTATCAACAAACGGGGTGAGCATAAGGAGCTCAGCAAGTGACTAACATATCCATATCAAAATAATACAATTTCCAAAGGGATACAGTTTCAAATTACAAGGCAGAATATACGATTTCGTAGACATAATATCGTTAGGAGCAGAAACATAATTGTCTTTTCAATCTTACATATTTGGTTCCTGACAGATGGGGCATAGAGTAATTGGAGCATCTCAGTAACAAAGGAAACATATCGGAGCTTATCAGTGGCATACGAAATGTTACGAAGCATATCAACGGCATATGGAATATTTCGAAGCAAAATCATCAGTGAATGAAGCATTTCAGAGCATATCAAAAACAAATATCGTATAGAAGCTCAAACGTCGTCCTTGACGTTGCAATCATATCATTCTTATCCAGAGCATGAACAGAAACAACTCACCAAAACTCTGGATGTCATATCAAACATATAGAAGGTGTAGTGGGATCTCAGTCAGAATGTGATCCATCCATTTCTGAATGACCACCTGACAAATGTCTCCCACATCTGGGAGCTCCATCCACCCACGTCTAGGTGAAGTCAGAGGGGGCCGGCAGAGCATCGCAGGCTCTAAGCACATACCCTTTACCATTTCTGGCAAAGGTCCAGAATATCCCACAGAGCGGGACCCCACATAGCGGGCAATAAGCGCATACCCTTTACCATTTCTGGCAAAGGTCCAGACAATCCCACACACCAGAGTACAAGAGGGCAGTTTTAACAATAAGTAGCATATGTCGGAAACACACGCGGAACAACAAAACGTGCATGTGCCTTTTCGAGACAATACGAAACAAAGAACAAATCTCTCACAAATGTATTCAGATTTGGAATGAAATGAAAACAAGAGTGTACATTCCAAGTAATCATATTTAGCTTAATTCCAATAAGAAGGTTAGATGAATTCAATATCCAAAGGAATGGAACAGAATACGTGAAATCGACCAAAGCTTGATTTCGGACAGAATTCCAGTGGCACAGCAAACAAATATTTCAGAATATCAATTATGCTCCAATACCCATAAGAAAGCTATGGTCGAACCATATATCAATCTATATTTTGATGGAACAAATTTCGTATGAAACAGGATTCCCAACATGGAGTTACTTTTGATTTGGTAACCCAAGGGCAAAAACACAATCACTGTTTTGCAGAATTTATAGGGTCAGATTCAACAGATAATAGGGTAGGCAATTGAATTCCAAAATTTTCAAACTATATGTCAAAAGAAAGATTTTCAAGTCCAGTTTCAAATAATATCAGTTTGGTACAAATCAGAATTTTCAACAGGGAGTTATAGGCATTTTAGTATTGATAGGTCAGAAATCTTGAACCCTGTTTTACAGCGTCTATAGGCTCATTTGAAACAGATGTTTGGTTTAGTATTCGGTGTCCAAAATCTACAAAATCAGTGTCAAAAGGAAGATATAAGAGTCTAATCTCAAACAAAATAGTTCCTACCTGAATTTATATTTTATACTGAAACTTGTAGCTGAAATAGTGTATAGGGGTCAGTTTACCGAAAAACTTCAGAATCCATGGTTCTATATCCAAAGAGAGACATATCAGTTTCTAAATAGAAATCCTTCAATTTATTTTGAATCCACATAAAAACAGAGACTAAAAATTCTGTAGGATGGGGTTAGAACACTTGCCTTTGATAATTTTGACCCTAAGTGAAAAGATTTGAGCAAGAACCCTTAAAGCCCCAATTTTCTTCTTCTTCTTCTTCTTCTTCTTCTTCTTCTTCTTCTTCTTTCTTTCTTTCTTTTTTTTTTTCCCTGATCATCCACGCAGTTGCCTTCTCTGCTTCCTTAATAACGAAGGCAGAGAGGCTTAAATGGTGGAATTTGTCATTTTATACATTTTGTAATTTAGTCCTTGCATTTAGTACATTTAGGATTAGGTCCTCAGGGTTTACATATAGGTCCTCAGATTCTTTTTTTTTTTTTTTTTGAACAGATCACCCAAATCTTACAAATAAGTTACCTCTGATTCATACTCTATTTCTTTTGTCAATTTAAAATGAATGCTTACATTATCACCAGAAATTTATACGAAAATTCGGAAATGAGGGGTGTTACATTTACGACTCCTCTCTTATTTTCTTTCCTTCTTTTTCACAAGAGGAACAAAATTTGTTATATCGTATTTTGAAAAGGGGGAGCAAAAAACTCATATGTCTTAAAATCTTTAGCCCTATATTTTACCTTTTTGTTGATGATAAAGGGGGAGAAATGGATACTTATATAATAACTTAAGGGGAAATTTTTAAATATTTGAAATTTATGAAAATCCTTGATAAGTTGATGACTTGATAATTTAAAAGTAAACCTTTGTTGATACATAAGTGCCTTATTGCAATCTTTAAAATATGATTTGCTTGGAATATTGATTGTCTTGATTCACTTGAATTCAAGAGTTTGTGATTGTTTTGAATTTAAGTCTTCTTTATTATGACATGAATTTAAGAGGAGTTAGGATAACTCATGTCATCAATTGATTATCATCATCAAAATGGGGGAGATTGTTGAATCTTAGATTTTGATAATGAAATCAATTGATGAGTGTTTAATCTAACATATGTGTTAGAGGAAGAATTGCAGGTCTAACTATGACAGAGCAATTGAGTTATAACCAGATGATGGGCTAAGATCAAGCTTGGGCATCAGGCCGGGGTTCAGATGATGTAGTGGGACCTCGTTGGGAGTTCACTAGGAGATTCGCCGAAGGGATCGGGAACCTCACTGGGAACATGACGAGAGATCACTAGAAGAAGACCAAAAGACTTACCATAAGAATGCCGGAGGCTTCCGGATTGGCAAGAGTTAGGTATTGGTTTAGCTTGTTGGTCATTAAGAGTTATAATCATTTAACTATAGTTAAGGATTGAGCCTTAATTAAGTTAGATTTGGAAGAAATCCAAATCAACTCAATAAGGTAACCGGAGCCACTATGGGATTTAATTAAGCTCAGGTTGAACTTAATTAGTTGTCCAAAGAATTGGTCAACATCAGGTTCAAGCCGAAATTCGAAAAGCGGAGGAAACTATTTTTCTAGAAATTTCGATGTGTAAACCATCAGTGAGCGGTGGTTGGACCACCCGCACCCTGGACACAAGGTGACTGTCAATGGTTAAATCGCCCAAGACGGGCGGGTAAACTACCCGTACTAATTTTTTGGGCGGTTGAACCACCTAGCGTTGGTGGGTGAACCACCCATACCAAGATTTTTCAAATACGTTTGATTTTTTACTCCAAATTTTGAAGTCATTTGGAGCCTATCCCAAGTTTTTTTGCATTCCATACAATAATTTTGGGGATTATATTTTATGTAAAAATTATGGGGATTATATTTTATGTAAAAATTATGTGTGAATTGTAAGAAAAAGAAAAGGGGAAGGGAGAGAGTTTAGAGTTAGAAAACTTTTGAAGTCTCCCTTATAAGCAAAGTGTAAGAGTTTGGTCTTCACCCAAAGGTGTGCCTCAAGGAAGAGGTTTCGGGAGTGGATATAGGCCAATTGGTGTCAAACCACTATAATTGTGAGTGATTCTTTTCTTGTTGCATTTACTATTTGTAATTATCGAATTCTCAATCATTTTAAACTAAATATCATTAGATGCCTCTGATTTTTACTTACGCTTTGAAAGTGAAGTTTCAAGTCAAGCATTTTACCTTCGACATTGGTTATTTTTCGGGTTTGTTTGTTCTTTCTTAAGTAATTTTTAAGTAACTTAGCAATCTTCTTTCAATCACTCACTTGCTTTACTTGAACAAAAAGCTTTGGATCTTCCTATCTTGCTTCAGTCAAAAGTTTTTTTGTTAAAACAAAAATTTACACTTGCACTAATTAACCCCCCTGCCCCCCTTCTTATTGCAAATTGATCCTAACACATATATCTTAAATAATCCCAGTTATAGGTTGCTTGAAAGAGATATTGAGACACCCCGATAGATGATGTACTATATACCCATCCATATGATAGAGGTCGCTGGTCTTATAGCTACTTACATGGAGACACTAAGGATACAACATAAATGCTCATTAGAGAATGAGTTTACTGATTGATCCGCTTATAAAAAATTTGTATGGTTAATGATACCTAATGATGATTCCATAGTCCTAGTTGTGTATCCGGTCCTTAGACTTAAGATACCAATGATGCCTTGTTTGAGTACTCCTTTCTTTGATGCTAGTATTACATATTTGAAAAGTTTCAAATCTGGTACAATCGATTATTGGGATTGTTAACCAATCTTACAAAGGCTATTGAGTGTCCGTAGAGGATTATCCACTCTCTGTATTATGAAAGGAAAATCACATATGCTCTCATTTAGGTAAATCCCTAACAGGTTAGTCGGATTGAGAGAGAATAAATTCTTCGGGAGAATCCGATTAGAGTAAGACTTAGACGGATTTTGTATGTGGTTTGATAGTACCATGCTCAGTATATGGTCTCGAAGATATTAGATGGATAAGGGATTATAGATATATTATAACTAAGGACAAACAGGTCTAATAAATAAGATCTCCTAGGGACTTTGGTACAGTGGCCTAGTATGTCCATAGTTGATGAGTCGACTAAATTATTATAAGAATATAATTTACTAAGTCAAAATAAATTTTGATAGGCGAGACTCACGGCTAGCTCGGTATTAGGCCTAGAGGGTTACACACATATGGTGTATGTTTTAGTGAATAAAGGATTTATTCAATTATCCCTTATTCTCATTAGATAAAACCCTACATTCATAGGCTCCTTGCATGAGACCCAATTAGAGGCCAAATAAGATTATTGGATAAAAATCTAATAATTCAAGGTTTGTGAGTAATTGGATAAAGATTCAATACCCACTAAAGCAGGACCCCTAGGGTTTTTGGTGGCTCTCTATAAATAGGAGGTTGTAACTTTAGTCGCTCCCTCCTATTTTCCTCCCTCCCTTTGCACAAGAGTTATGAGATTTGTTGCTGTGATTAGAGGAGTATCGCTGTAGTGATACATCGTGTGGATACTGCTAGAAAGGAATATATTTGATCTCTATCATCTTCTCTATCCAAATCTAAAAAATAGGGATATACAATCTCCCTAGGTAAACAATCTCTCACATGATGCGATTTTCGATCTTTTGATTTTTCTAGTACAAATCTTTACATGATGATCTTGATCCACGTGGGAAACCAGTTTTGTTTTGATCTTGAACTGCGTATGTGATGTTCCCACTGAGGTTTCTCAATAGACGTAAGTCAAGGTGTTGAATAAACCACTATAAAAGCTTTGTGAGTATTTCTCTTCTATCTCTTTTTTAATTTTGTTATTAAATTTAGTTACTATTAGCTAATTCAGAGAAAAGCCCGACATCTTCTTTCGACTTCATTTTAAATCACTTAGTTATATGCTCTTAACAGATTCCTTGAAAAGCTTTTGATTTTGATTTTACTTTAAGCAATATTTTCCAAACCGAGGTTTTATCGCTTGCACTGATTCACATCCCCCGCCGTCGTCCCCCCCTCTTAGTGCCAACTTGATCATAATAATCATCATTTGAGTTTTCGCTCGAGTGGTCTTCTTTGGTTTTAAGTGTTATATCCTTCTTGTTCTTTTGAAGGTTGTTCTCATGTTCATCATATGCCATAAGAGTCATCTTATAGATCATTAATAACCCGATTAGTTCTTCGAGCAGAAAGCAATTTATGTCCTTTGACCCTTGAATTGTAGTTACTTTTAGATCCTAACTTTTTGAAAGCAATCTTAGGATTTTATTGATAATTTCAAGATTAGTAAAATATTTACTAAGAGCTTTTAAACCATTGATGACATCCGTAAATCAGGTGTATATGTCTCCAATGGTTTCGCTTAGTTTCATTCAAAATAACTTAAAACTATGTAGCAAGAGATTAATCTTAAATTCTTTCACCCTACTTGTGCCTTCATGTGTAACTTCAAGTGTGTACCAAATATCAATTGCAGTTTCACATATAGAAACACGATTAAACTCATTCTTGTCTAAAGTACAAAATAAGATATTTATAGCTTTAGCATTTAAAGAAAATATTTTATTTTTAAAATCATTCCAATCATTTATTGGATTGGAAGATTTTTTAACGTCATTTTCAATGATGTTCCACAACTTGAAATCCATAGAAATCAGAAAAATTCTTATCCATATTTTTCAGTAAGTGTCGTATGTCCCATTAAACATAGGAGGATGAGTGATAGAAGGACCCTCATGATTACTGAAAAAAGCCATTAGAACTCACTTAGGTATTAGTTCAACTAAGTGAACCTGGCTCTGATACCACTTGTTAGGATCGAATTGGCACTAAGAGAAGAGGGGTGAATTAGGGCTTCTGTAAAAATCTTGGTTTGTAATTTTTGTTCGATGAAAATTAATGTTGAAAGTGTGTTTGACTTGGACATTGTTATAAGCGGTTAAATTAGAAAGCAATAGTAATGCAGAGCATAAAGGTAATGCACATCCAGTTTATAGTGGTTCGATCATCGTGACCTATGTCCACTTCTAATTCCTCCTCCGTTGAGGCCATCAACTTTCATTAACGATCTTCCTTCAATGGGCAAAGGTTAACTATCCGTTTACAACCTTTTTTTCCTTTTCACAGGTTTAGGAGAGAACCTTTGTAAGTCTCACACCTCCCTTAGAATGAACTCTAAACTTTAAGAGGAGGAGAACTCTTAAGAGATTACAACAATGTATACACACTTAGAATCATAAGTTTTTTATCTTGATTTTTATATCCTCAAGCAAGAATGAATAGGGTATTTATTGACCCCAAATGACTTCAAAAGTTGGAGCTAAACTTTAAATTTTTGAGATTTCTAAGGTGCTAGTGGTATCACCGTCATTAATGGGTGGTACCACCATCGCTTGACAGTCTCATAGTTAGGGCTCTGGTGGTAGTACTGCCAGCTTGGGTGATACCATCGCCTAACACAGTTTGGGAGACTGTGTTTGGGTGGTACTACTGTCTGACACAATCTCAAAGATTATGTCTTCTGGGCGATACCACCACATGATATGGGTGGTACCACCACCTAGTTTGGTGGTGCCATCACATGACTTAGTATTGGGTCACTGAATGAGCCTCCCAATGAGCCCAAATCAACCCTAGTTAAGGCTAAATGAGCCTTTAATTGAGTTAGAATAGTTATACCCATAATTATCTCAATTAAGATATAAACTATTATAATTATGACATAAATAATTATAAAGCATAAATATTGTGTTGTCTGACATATCATTGGTTCATCTGAACACTCGGTGCTATTGAAATCTCATATTTTAATGATGAAACCAATTGATAAAGTTATGATCTAATATGCATTTGAGTGACATAGGACTAGCTTCGATCAAGGATAGATAAATCGATTAAAATAGTGGAATCAAATGTTGAGCCTAAATTTAACATGTTAGAAGATTGGACGTTGGGTTGGAGGAATGGTCGACGTGCCGATAGAAGGATTTCATGCCATGAGTTTTGGCATTGGGCCAAAAGGATCGAATAATGCACCAAGGAGATCGGATATTATGGAGGTCAACATGTCGATTGGGCAATACGTCGCAAGAGAAGATGATACACTATTGGACGAAGTGTCGAATGAACCAATGACATGCCGGACAACATATGATTCATTCTTTGTAATAATTTGTCTAGATCGAAGTAGTTTAGGTCTTAATTAAGTTAGTTTTGGGCATAACTATGCTAACTCAATTAGGAGCCCATTGGGGCATAATTAAGTCTTAATTAAGGTTGATTTGAGCACATTTGGAGGCTCATTTAGTTGACCTAAGAGGAGGTACTATTAGGTCAAAATATGGTATAGCTCAGGGTATGAAAAGTATTGAAATATACTTTTTAGGATTCCTAGGTGGTAGTACCATCGGCGGCCAGTGGTGGTACCATTGGCGGCCAGTGGTAGTACCACTAGTCGGTGATAGTACCACCTATTTTGGGTGGTGGTACTGCCCAAGCCTAGAGTCCCGGGCTTTGTTCGGCAGTGGTACCGCAAGTACCTTGAAATCTAGGGTATTTAAATTTTGGCTCTAAGATTTGAAGTTATTTGGGGTCTATAAATATCTCAGGTATTCTTTCTTGGGATAGCAAGAAAGTAGAAGAAAAACTTGTGAAAATACTATTGTAATTCTTTGAGAGTTCCTTTCCTCTTCTCTATATGTGAATTCTGTTTAAGGGAGGGCTGAAAGAATTGTAAAGGTTGTCTCATAAACTTATAAAAAGGAGAATAGCACTGTAAGAGGGTAGTTGATCTTCGCCTTTGAAGGAAGATTAATAGTGGAAGCTGGTAGCCTCGGCAAAAGAGGAATCAAGAGTGGTCGTAGGTCACGTGGACCGAACCACTATAAAATCGGTGTGCTTCCTCTTCTTTATTATTTACCTTCATTGTTTTCTTATTTAACTATCTACTATCTTTGCTTACACTCATCCAAATGTCTCTACATTTAAACGTATTTTCAATACTGTTTTTATTGAACAAATTTTTATATCGATGACGTTTTCACAAAACCACTAATTCACCCCTTCTCTTAGTGTTGATTTCGGTCCTAATAAGGTGTATCATGCTCTCCTTCGGTGTATTGCTCAATCCATCTGTCAATGCCCATGACATTTGATCTTGATGCAATATCCGATTTAACTCTGACCCGATATTTAATTTTCCTACTTCAATTGTTTTACCTTTTCAAGATTGAAGATAGTCCTGCATCAGTTTTCTCAAATATTGATTTCATCATCAAAATCTGAGATTCAATAATACTCATAACGGTACACTCATTTATCACATTACTTGCGCTCTAAGGGTGTGCAATAAAATTGTTCATACTCATTTTTCAATTGATACTTACAAGATATAGTTATATAAGATTGAGATAGTAATAAAAGATCACTTGAATGGCTCTCAAGTGACTAGGTGGCTTGATCGTGTGGAGATGAGATATCGATCACAATGATATAAGTATTGCCAATTAAGTCAAATTTGAGCTCCAAGTTCTTTTTTAACATTATAATATTAATATTATATCAAAATGAAATCTAAAATAATAATAATAGTGGAATTAACAAAAATAGAGTAGTTGACGTTGCTATAGATCTTAAATAATTTAGATTTATTTAGATATTGGATCATAATAAGAGAATAGGGGAAGAAAACAGTGTGTGCACACCAATGTGTAGTATAAACCCAATATCAAGTATAGTACCCAAGTATTGATGCAAAAATCTCGGGAGAGGGAAGTCGAAGGACTTCAATAATTGCTTCTATGCAAATCCTTGGAAACCATATATCCAAACTCTAAAGGTTTAGGTCATTGAAGTGGCTACCTCTGTGTGTGTGTGATAAAAAAATAATAATTATGATAGGATTCTTTGAAAGAATATTTTGATGGAAGGAACTTTCTTAATTATCATCATAGACTCTTTGCTCTCGTCTATAAAAGGATAAAACCTCCTAAAGATAAAAAATTAATTATTTAGAAATTATAGATCTCTCATCTTTTCGAATCCATAATTCATCGCTAATAATGATCCTATGAAGGATAGTAAGAGATGAAAAGGCAAGTCTAGTTATCCTTACAAATATGCATCATTGCAGCTTTTGAATCCGATGATGGTACGCTTACAGATCAGATAAAGACATTTTGATTAGCATCGAAATATATACATTATATATTTAATCATAGTTTTTTTATTTACAATTGGTATTAGAGCTATATTTTGATATCAAATATCTTAGATCATAAAAGTATTTTAGATCTATTTTATACTTAGATTAGTTTGTTAGCATCCTTTGCTTATGAAAAGGTATTATCCTATTTTGATTTATGATGCTTAAGTGATCTTTCTGTGTTGTCTAATTTTATCTAATTCATCCTATCACCTACTTGCAGGTGATGTGAGGTTTCTCATGTTTAATTGATAGACTATTTTTAATAACTTACTATCAACGATAGTATATTGAGAGTGACGACCTTCGAATAGTCTAACCATGAGTAGTAGTTACATATGGAGCGGAAGAACCATAGGATGCGACAGCTGATGACAACTGCATGCGTGACTGCCTACCGCTAGGGCATTTGATGGTCATGACCAACATCAATTGGATGTCGTGGGCTATGATTCCTAATGATCATGCAATGAAAAAAAGGGAACGATGGCGATGGCTGGAGAGCTGTATCGCTAGTCGGATATGGGCAATGACATCACCATTGGTGGCAATGCAATGTCGTTGGTTAAGGGAGAGGTAGGCTACCTTGTTGTATGTTGTGTGTGGCACCAACCGACACGCAAGCTGCACTAACTACAAGCAATGAAGAGTTCATGCACTGCTGGCAAGACGTGCAAATGAGAGAGGTAAAATGCAACAATGACAACGAGAGAGGCCTTAGGGTTTTTGAAAGATATTTCTATCCCTTAGAAATCATATATTTCAATGTGTCCAAATTTAACTTTAATAATTATGCACTTTAGAAATCATATATTTTCATTATATATCCCAAATAAAATTATAGTTTTACCTTTAAAAATAAAAAATTATTTATTTTTAATTATAAAAACTAACCAGTATGATTTAGTTTAATAAAAAATATTAGTTTTGATCAAAATTATATCCTTGACTATTTGACTAGATTTAGATTCGATCAATCAAGTTTTTTTTATCAAATTAGGGCAAAATCAAAATTTTGATCAATTTTAATTTTGATAAACCAAATTAGGTAAATGGTTAATCAAAATCTATAAGCCCAATTTAGATAGTCCAATTCTAAGTTTGCCTAGTTAAATAGGGTTGACTAGTCCAAAGGTTTTATATGAAATTAAAAGCCTATTAATTATAATTTTCTTCTATAGTTTTCTCATATGATATACTGATAAAATTTTACATGTTATAAACAAAAATTTAATGATTATTCTTAGATATTTATTTGTTTATTTAAATAAATATTTTTAAATTATAAAATAGTATTGTATTTTTTACAAGGTATTATTTAGATTTTATCATAAATACAACTATCATATGACTTTTTCTTTATATTGATTAATATTTAATAATTATTATAATTATTATTTTATTATTATTGAATTATTTCAATTAGATTGAAAAATTTTGATGAATATTATTTGTAGCTAATATCCCCTAAACTTTATTTAATTGGTAGTTACCAAAGTGGTTTGGAATGATAGACCTATAAAATATAAAATATTTAAAACTATATTTTATAGTTTTATATTGGTCTTGTAGCCACCAAAATAGCTTAGATCAATAACTTATAAAATTATATTAAAGAATTAGTTCTAAATGATATTAAGAAAAATAATATTTACAATAACATAGAAATTTAGATAATGTAAGGGAAAATTTATTTTGAATAATTATAAGATGTGGTAGGTACTATGTTGGATATCCTTACCATTCATAGTTGTATATTCAAATGTAATAATATTATTTTAAAAAGATGATATCAATTCCTCACATATAATTTTGTGCAAATATTAGATATGTTAAACAAAGAAATATCAATAGTTTTATGAAATAAATAATTAAAATAAATGATTAAGAAATGTCTTAAAGACTCAATTTTATGATAATTATAATAACATTTAGACTTTATTAAAGTATATAAATAGCATATTAGATTATTAAAATTTAATTTAAATTTACTAATAAATCATTGGCTGATGTATTAATGAAAATACTAACTAAAATTCAGTATGATAGAATTTGATGAATTCAAAATTATATTCTTAATATGACTGATAAGTTGTAAGCTCAAGAATATTGAGCATAAATATAGTTGAGTTTTTTCTTTTATAATTTATTCTTTATTTTATTTCTTCTTAGTTTGACTCATTTAAAATTTACTATAATAAATTAAAAATAAATAAAATTTAAATGAGCTAACTAATATATGTGTTTATAAAGAATTAAGCTCAAAGTAAGAAAGACTCATAATATTTAGGATACTACTCAATGAGTGAGTAATAATCAAAGAAAGTTGAAGGGGTAAATCAAATAAGTTTTTAAATATTATATAAACTCATAAAAAAATTTGTATTAGTAAAATATTACTTCTATGATATGAATGGTCATGTGAAGAAGAACTAGGGTTTTGATTCGAAAGGAAAAGATATAAGTTTGACCTCTGTATATTCAAATCAAGTGTTATAGAAGTCTTTTTATAATATTTGATGGATTGATACTAGTGCTTTAACTTATGTTACAATCATAGAGATTCATCTTGGTATTATAACTAAAATAGTATGAAATATTCTTCATCATAGGGAATCATTTTAACACAAAAGCAATATTAGTTGGTACTTGTCGCCTATGCCTAGATATGATTCATCTAATGGATCTTGATGATACATGATTTATTTCTACAATTCTAGAAATTTAAGTTCTTTATCTAGAATTGTCAGGATATTATTTCTCTTTTGATGGTTGTAAACTTAGTATATTTATGATTTAATAAAAATTAATTTTTAAATTATACATAATGAATTGTAAAGAAGTAATGTGAATTTTGGGTTTGCAATGATCTTATGCAATCATCTTATAATCAAATATTAGAATGAAAAATAGTTTAATAAACTCCTTATGATTATATATGTTTACAGGTCACTCCATATTTCCTATTTTAGTAGAGATATTTTATCACATTTATAGATTAAATGTTAAATATGACTATCTAAGATCTCAAACTATTGACAAAATTAGATTGAAGAGTTAAATTTTATTATAGAGATGATGAACTCGATTATAATTATAATTTTTTTACTAGATTCCTAAAAAAATAAGATATTTAGTATGTCAGATATGCCACAACTGAATGAGATTGTTGAAAGATTAAATCGTAGTCTTATGGATATAGTTAGGAGCATCATAAATTATTCCTCTATACCTAAATCAATGTGAGAAGAAATTGTAGGAGTGGTTATGTATATCTTAAATATAGTTCCTAATAAGTCAATTCTATCAACTTCTTTTAAATTATGGACTAATAGAAAACTCAACTTGAGAGATTTATATATTTATGATTGTCTTGTAGAGATACGATTTTTAAATCACATGAAAATAAATTAGATTCAAAGACTATTTTTAAAATTTATTATTTAACTAGAAAAACTAAAATGGATATAAATTCTATTGCTCTAGTCATAGTATGAGGATAGTTGAATCTGATAAAATAATATACCTAGAAAATAATAAATTAGTGGGAGTAAAAATCTTATAATTTAATTTTGATATTGAGAAAATATAAATTAACATTCCTTTTTCATTTTATATTCGAGAGACTGTTATTCCTCAAATAACTGAAATAATTGATAAGGATGAAATAATAAAATAATATTGATAATCTCCTACGTAATATTAATATCATTGTTAATGAACTTGTAGAACAATTACAATCGTTAATTTTGAAAATATCTCAAAGAAAAAGGATGCTTGTCATTTTTTTAATATTATATGGGATATCTATAAATATCATATTATGACATAAGAATCACATGATCTATTATTCTTTTTACAAGTTATAAAAAACAATGATTCTGAAAGGGTATGATGCAATAGAAGAATAGTTAAGATCAATGAACTTGGATGTTTAAGAACTCGTCGAATTACCCAATAACTATAAAAGAGTCTAGTGTATAAATATAACCCAAAGGACAATAGTGAATGATATTAAAACTAGACTTATGACAAAAGTTTTATGTATAAAGAATGCATCGATTATTATTTTTAAATTAACTAGTTAAGAATCATTATGATATTAGTAGTTTATTATAATTGTGAGTTACATTATATAGATATGAAAATAAGTTTTCTAGATAAAAATTTAGATTTATATGGATTAACATAAACGATTCACTAAGAAAATAAAATAAATATAAAATTTGGTATGTAAATTTAGAAACTTCATTTATGACTATAAATAAGCTTTTGGACAATGTTGTATAAAATTTCTTCGTACCATTACTTCCTTCAAATTTAAGAAAAATCTCATTGATGAATAGTTATGTCTAATAATCAATGAGAGCAAGCTTGTTATATTACTCTTGTATATAGATAATATTTTGCTAGCCAATAGTGATCTTGGTTTATTATATTGAACCAAGAAATTTCTCATCTGAAATTTTAAGATGATTGATATGAATGAGACATCTTATGTTATTGACATTAAGATATTCATAGATAAATCTCAAGGATTGTTAGGGCTATCTTAGAAAGGGTATATTGACCAAGTCTTAAAATGATTTAGTATACATCTTTGTTTAGTAAACAACAAAAGAAAAAAATTTCAATCAAAATAAATATTTTAAGATAACTTAAAAATCAGATAAAAATATTCATTATGTATGTGCATTTGAAAATCTATTATATGCTAAAGCCTATACTAGACCAAATAGCAATTTTATAATTGAAATACTGGGTAGTTATTAAAGTTATCTAGGAATAAAATACTAAAAGACTACAAAGAAAATATTAAAATATCTAGAAGTAACAAAAGATTATATGCTTATATATATATAATTAGATCAACTTAAGTTGATGGTATTTTTATATACTAATTATGTAAATTTCCTCAATAATCGAAAATCTACTTTATGTTTTATATTTATTAGTTGAAGGTATAATTTATAAGAAACATATTAAGCAATATATTATTATTGAATCTCAAATTTTAATGATGAAGTCAATCGATGATTTTATGAACTAATATACTTTTAGGATAAGCGACACAAGAAAGACTTTGATTATAAACATGAAGCATCATAGGTTAAATTGTCGAAGTAAGAGAATGAGACATTGGGCTAATCGAATATCATATCAAAGATTAGACATCAGATTGAAGGATTAATTGACATGTCAAAGGATGGACTTTGTGTCATGAATTCAAGCATTGAGCCAAAAAAATCGGTATTACGTCAAAAGATCAAATGTTGTGGAAAGTTAATATGCTGATAGGTCGGGTGATACACCGAAGGAAAGAACGATGTGCTGGAGGTTCAGGCAAAATGCTAGATGATTGGATGGCATGCCAGAATGCTGGACAACATGCTGATTGATTCGTAATTATGCTAGATATGCAATTGAGTGGTTAAGTCTTGATCATAGTTATTTAGAGTCAAATTACGCTAGTATTTGGTTGAAACCATACCAACTTGATTTAAGCCCATTAGGTCTGAACCAAGACTGAATTGGCCCGATGAAAGGCCATTTTGGTGTCCTAAAAATGACTTGGGCGGTGGTACCACTAGGTCCAAGTAGTGGTACTGCCTAGAGTGCCGAAAAGCATAATTTATGCTTTTCGAGCTTTCCAATAGTGGTACCACCACCTATCAACATTGGTACTACCTAGACCGATAGTAGTACTACCAGAGCACAAATTCCCAGGCTTTGTTTGGTGGTAGTACCACCCGGTGCCGGTGGTAGTACCACTAATACTGTAAAAAATTAAAAATTTAAAATTTTGGCTCCAATTTTGAAGCCATTGGTGGTCTATAAATACCCCACACATTCTTACTTGATGAAGCATGAATAAGGTTGAAAAAAAGGGGGTGAAAAGAGAAAGAATTCTCGAGTTAAAGTATTGTAAACTCTTAAAATGGTTTGAGTCTTTCCTCCTTGAGTTTAGCAATTAATCTAAGAAGGTGTAACGTCTTGTGTGAAAGAGTTTATAAAGGCACTCTCCTAAGCTTGGTAAAAGGAGAAAGCATTGTAATAAGAGTGGTTGATCTTCGCACATTTGAAAAAAGATCGGTACTGAAAGCCGGTGGCCTCAAGAGAAGAGGAATCGGGAATGGACGTAGGTCGGGTTGACTGAACCACTATAAATCGATTTGTATTTCCTTCTCGCTTTTCCTTATCATTTGCTGATTGATTTATTTTACTTACTACTTCTACTTACACTTTCAAGTTAAATATATTTCTAATTCATATGCTCATTTGAACTTTTTCAAAATCGGATCTTTTATCGAAAGCACTAACTAACTCCCACTCCCCCCCCCCCCCACACACACTATTTTCACTATGATCCTGATACTTAATATCAGAGACAAGTTCTCTTAGTTGGATTAATACCCAAGTGAGTCTTAATAGTTTTTTTTAGTAATCACAAGGATTACTCTATTACTCATCCTCTTATGTTTAATGGGACGAACTACACTTACTGAATAACACGAATGAGAATTTTCTCAATTTCAATGGATTTTAATTTATGGAATATTGTTAAAAGTAGCTTTTAAAAATCTTATAATCCAATGAATGAATAGACCAATTTTACAGAAAGGAACATTTTCGTTAAACGCTAAAGCTATGAACGCTTTGTTTTATACTTGCAACACTACATATGATATTTGACATACATAAGAATTTACTTATGAAGACATAAGTAGAGTAAAAGAGTCAAAAATTAATCTCTCGGTACATAGTTATGGATTATTTAAAATAAAGCCAAGCAAAACCATTGGTAACATATATACTTATTTTACTGATGTTTTTAATGGTTTGAAAGCTCTTGGTAAATACTATATTAACCTTGAATTAGTAAATAAAATTTTAAGACTTCTTCCAAAATGTTCGGATACAAAAGTAATAGATATCCAAGAAGCAAAGGACGAGCAATTTTTCTCTTGAAGAACTCATAGGATTGTTAATGACCAATAAAATATTATAAAGCATATGACGAACAAGAGAAAAACCTTCTAAAGAAGAAGAAGGATACTGCACTGAGAACCAAATAAAATTACAGTAGCTAAAGCTCAAGTGATAATGATGATGACAAAAAAACTCCAAAAAAAGACTTAAAACGTTCATGAAAATGAACAAAACTCATAAAAATAAACCTAAAATGAATACTATAATATGTTATGAATGCAGGAAGCCAAGGTAGTGCTGGTTAGAGGTGCCTTGTAAGCCAATTACATAAGTGATGACATATGTGACGCACTACACAGTCTTTTTGCATTATGATTATTATCAATTTTTCTCATATTATATATATTATCTACTGCATATATATTATGATGTTCTTGGATTTGTGCAATAAGAATCAGATCATGATGAGATCACGATGATGAGGTCGATTTGCCTTTAAACATAGACCATAAATAATCCCAATCGTAGGTTACGCTAAAGGGACATCGAGATAACCAGATAAACCAACGTATTATATACCTGTTAGGAGTAAGATAGGGTTGAGCAAGGTTGGAGAACCTAGCTCAAGCACCATTCCAGAGTCTGAGTCAGTTCAGATACCTAGCATATAAGTTCCGAATTTATGTAGATCAAGTAGAGTATCTCACCCTCTGAAAGATATATGGGATATATCAATGGAGATGACACTCAGCATGGTGATCCTCAGACCTACAAGTAGTCTATTATAAATATACACTCTAGGAAATGGCAAGAAGCCATGAATATGAGATGGATTCCATGTACTACAACAAAGTTTGGAACCTTTTAGATGCACTTGAGAGTATTACACCTGTAAGTTGCAAGTGGATCTTCAAGAAGAAGATCAGAGTAGATGGAAAGGTGAAGACCTATAAGGCAAGGCTAGTGGCCAAATGATATCGTCAAAGGCAAGAAGTTAAATGTTAGGATCAATTGACACTAAGAGGTGGGGGGGGTGCTGTGAATTAGTACAAAATTAATCATATTCATTTAAAAACTTTTGCTTTTGAAAAGTAAAAAAGGAAAAGTGGAAGCTTCTTTTTATATTTAAAAAAATCAATTTAAAGTTGATTTTAAAAAAGTAGAGAGATTGAAGCTCGGTTTTAACTATAAGTAAATTGAGAGCAATAAAGAGTAAAATGTAAAGCAAATAAAGACACTCACATTTATAGTGGTTCATAGACTACCTAAATATTTTTGGGCCGAAGTTGTTAACACGACATGGAATGTATTAAATAAGGTTCTTATAAGACAATTACTCTCTAAAACTCCTTATGAATTGTGGAATGGCAAAAAAACCTAATATTTCATATTTTAAAGTGTTTGGTTGCAAATGTTTTATTTTAAATGAAAAGGATACCTTAGGAAATTTTGATGCAAAACCCGATGAAGACATTTTTCTTAGTTATTCTTCTATTTCAAAAGCTTATCGTGTATTCAATAAAAGAACTTTAACAATTGAAGAATCTATTCATGTTGTTTTCAATGAGATTTCCGAACCTAAGAAAATTAATTTTGACGATGAATTTGATTTTGGCACTTTGAATTTAAATGATAACTCTCCTAAAAGCAACTTGGATGAATTTACTTCCAAATCCATACCCAAGTAATGGAAGTATATAAATACTCATCCTAAGGAGCTTATAATAGGAGATACATCAAGAGGTGTTCAAACTCGTTCTTTTTTAAGAATTTTTGTGCTAATATTATATTTCTCTCTCAGATCGAACTAAAGTGCATTGATAAGACCTTAAGAGATTATTCTTGGGTAAATACAATGCATGAAAAACTTAATCAATTTGAGAAAAATGAAGTATGGAAACTTGACCTAGACCAAGTGACCGTTTAGTAATTGGTACTAAATAAATCTTTAGAAATAAGCAAGTTGAAAATAGGAAACTTTTACATATCAAAAAGGAAGAAATAACATTCTCTTAAAGGAAACTTTTGCTTGAAAATTTGGAGTATGCATAAAATTCTTAGAATGTGCATGAAAATTTAATGATTTGCTAGTTGAAATTAATGTTATATCATGATGATCTTTGAAAGAAGGAAAGTTTGTATTTCCTAGAATATCCTTGAAAATTTAATCATTGGGATAATATCATGATGATTTTATATTCATGCTACATTATCTTTTAAAATTTGATAAGTGAAAGTTGTGATACTTGAATTCAAGGGTATATAGTTCTCTTGAATTTAAGTTATTTTTATTCATATTATGGCATGAATTTAGGGGGAATAAGGTTTAAATCCCATCATCAATTGATTTCATTATAAAAAAGGGGGAGATTATCGAATCTCGGATTCTGATGATGAAATCAATTGATGGGTTATTGATCTAACATGTGTGTTAGAGATGATTGATGCAGGATTAACTACGATGGAAAGAAAATTATAATCAGAGGTTTGGCCAAAGTCAAGTCCAAGCATCGAGCCAGAGTTAGGACAACGCTCTTGGGAACTCGCCTGAAGTGCGTCAGAAGCTTGCTGAGGGTATCAGATGCTTGTCAGGGTCATCAGAAGTTTGCCGAAGAAGATCGGGTGCTTGCCAAGATGACGCAAGGGAGTTCGTCGGAAGAAGACCGAGGACTCACCGAAAGATTGTTAGGGCAGCCAAAAAGCTTATCGTGAGTTAGGAAGGTCTTGAATTAGATTAGTTTGCCATGGTGATTGTAATTAATTAAGTCATAGTTAGTATCAATGAAGGTTGACTCATACTTCAGTTAGATTAGAAAGGGGTCCAAAGTAACTCAAGTGAGGCAAACTGGGTCCACTTTAGGGAGTGGATTGAGCTCTGATTGAGCTCAATTAGTTGACTAGGGAAGTGGTCAACAAAAAATGTAAGTTTGGATTAAAAAGTGGAGGGGAATAATTTTTCTAGGATTCTCGATGGTTGTACCATCAGTAAGCGATGGTTGTACTGCCTAAGTCGACGGTTGTATAGTCGCTGCCCTATTTTTCGAGCTGCATTCGGCAACGACGTCGTTGGTGCCAATAGTGGCACTGCTCGTATCCGACTTTTCGGGTGTATTTAAAATTTTGGCTCTAAACTCTAAAGCCAATTTGGGTCTATAAATATCCCAAGTTCTCTTATATTTCACACAACAATTTTGGGCTAGAAATTCTGAGAAAAATTTGTGTAAGGAAAGTCTTGTAAGGGAGTGAGGAAAGTCTTATAATATTTGTAAGTCTCCCTTGTAAGGTTATAAGGTTCATCTCCTAAGCCTAATAAAAGGAGCAGGGAAGCTGTAAAGGTTTGATCTTCACCTAAAAAAGATTGATAGTGGACACTGGTAAGCCTCGGAGAAGAGGACTCAGGAGTGGACGTAGGCCAGTTCAACCTCCAACTAGCCTATCTAGGGGTAGCCAATTGCTTTATTATTTCTTAATCCTATTCTAACTTAATCCCCTCCTCAACTAACCCCCTCTTTAACTAGGATAAGGGGTGGTTAATTAGGGTAACATGCATCTTACTCTTCCTTCAAATATCTTCCTCAACTAATCCTAACCTAGTCAGCCTCCTTATTTTCCTTAATAGGGGTCAGCTAGATAGGATTTACATGAATACCCTCAGATTTTATATGATTATCCTCTTTAATGAAACTAAATTAGGACTCCCCTAGCTAGAGTCCTAACATACTCACCCTCTTCAATTCAGCCATGTCCTCGAGGCTGATGCGCCATGAATTCTAAAAGTTTGATTTTTAAATCGTTATATTTCCCAAGTGGCCTTTTCTTCTGGAAGATTCGCCCACTATATTAGTACTTTAATAATAGGTCATCGTTATTATGTCATGACCCTATGATCGATAATGGCACTTGGTTGAGTCTGGAGCTCTCCTTGGACAGTCATATTAGGTAAATGTCTTTAAACTATATCGTTTTATCCTAATTTGAGCTTTAAGCACAACACATGGAAGACTGGATGGATTCAAGAGTCGGCGGGTAAGTCCAATCTGTATGCTATTGCCCCGATGCACTCCACAATCTAGTAGGGTCCATAGAATTATTCTAAAATAACTCTATCCAGAATTTGCTCATGAAGACCCTATCATGATCACTTACAATAGATCTCGGCATCCTATATAATTTTATAATATTTTTCATAAAGATTCGGGCAATGCTGGAAGTAGTGTAGGGATTATGAACTACACAGAAGTGAGCATACTTTGTAAGTTGATCAACAACAATAAGAGTCGTACCTTTTTCTTATGATGAGAGTGGCCCTTCTATGAAGTCCATTGATATATTGGTCCATATTGAGTCTAGGATGGGTGGAGGTTGTAGCTTTCTGGGGCTTGCCACTATTTCACCTTTATGTCGTTGGCACACATCACATTGTGCTACAGATTTAGTAATAATATTTTTCATCTCTTCCCAATAAAAATTCCACTTAGATCTCTTATAGGTTCTAAAGAACCCGGAATGCCCAATCATGGGTGTGGAATGCATCTCTTAAAGGATGGTCTTTATGCAACTAGAATTTGGCACAAGCACAATGCGTCTCTTGTAGTATAGGTCTTTTGAGTCCCAACTGTAATGAGCCACGAAACTTGATTCTTTCTCTGATTTCGTTATGATCTTGCTAGTTCCAGGATCATCTTTTCATTCTTTCCTAATGTCCTTAAGGAAGTTGCTAGTTGAAAGTGAAATAGCTAAAAATTCAACTTGCTCAGGTAGTCATGAAAATGTATCTGCAACAATATTCTCTTTCCCCTTTTTATAAATTATTTTATAATCATATCCAAGAAGCATTGTTACCCATTTTTGCTACTCGGGGGAAAATATCTTTTGCTCCAAGAAATATTTTAGGTTTTATGGTCAGTCTTGATTTGGAAGCATCGCCCGATTAAGTACGATCTCCACTTAGCCACCGCGTGCACAATCGTAAGCATCTCCTTATCGTAAATAGTCATCTTGAGGTGGGAAGGAGATAAAGCCTTACTTGTATATGCTAGGGGGCGGCCATCTTGCATTAACACAACACCTATTCTCACTCTAGAAGCATCAGCTTCAATAACAAAAGTCTTGTCGAAGTTGGGTAGTGCTAGCATAGGCGTTATCATCATTGCAGTCTTAAGTTTGTCGAAGGCAGTGGAGACTCTATCCAACTATTGAAAAGCATTTTTTTTCAACAAGGAAGTGAGAGGCACACTGATCTTCTCATAATCTTTCATGAACTTGTGGTAGTAGCCTGTTAAGCCAAGAAAGCCGCGCAGCGATTTTATGTTCCTTTGAGTTGGCCAGTTTTGCATTGCTTCGATTTTAGAAGGGTCTACTACCACTCCTTCCTCTGATATGATATGCCTAAGATACTCTACCTTCTGTTGAAGAAAGCTATACTTTGGTTTTTTGACAAAAAGGACATGCTCTCGATGAATCATCAAAATAAGTCATAAGTGCTCAAAATGACTTTCGGTAGAATGGCTGTAGATAAGGATGTCATCAAAGAAAACCAACACAAACTTATAAAGATAATTTTGGAAGATATAATGCATAAGGCTCTGGAAGGTGGAGGGAGCATTGGTGAGACCAAAGGGTATTACCAGAAATTCATATTGGCTGTTATGCGTCCGAAAGGTGATTTTTGGTATGTCTTCTTCGCATACTTGTATATGATGATATCCGGATCGAAGGTTCAGCTTTGTGATTAATTATGCTCCCTTTAATTCATCAAGCACTTCATCTATTACTAGAATAAGGTACTTGTCCTTGACAGTTATATGTTGAGAGCTCTATAGTCGATGCATATTCATCATATTTTGTCCTTCTTTCGTACAAGGAGTACCGATGAAGAGTAGGGGCTGTAACTCAGCCAAATGACTCATGTTTCAAGCATCTCCTTCACAATCCTTTTTATTTCATCCTTTTGTAGATGAGGGTACCGATATGGTCGAGTGTTTACTGGAGGTCTGCTCAGAAGAATCGGTATCCAATGATCATGCTAGCGACTAGGAGGTAGGCTGCGCAGTTTGTCAAATACTACTAAAAATTCAGCAAGCAAGGGAAGTAGATTTAGGTCTTCAACTTCGGTTGCATCCCCCTTGGATTACTACTCAAGTTGTACTAAGAAGCTGCTTCATGTTTTGTGCAAGACTTTCTCCATTCGTCGTGTGCAAATCATTGATATGTTGCTCCCCCGTTTGCCGTGCAGTACCACCTATTTTTCCTGGCTACAAAACTTCATGATTAATTTCAAAAAATTCTAAAAAACATCACCTAATGTCATCAGTCATTCAATGTCATGCATAACTTTATAATTATCAAGAGGGAGGAGGAAAAAATCTATGATTATTTCTTGATCCTGTAGTAAAAGCTTCACCCACGGGCACCAGCGATCACACATCATAATTTGTCCATCGGTGACTTTAACATCAAACGTGCTACAATCTTTAATAGGTAAGGCCATATGGATAGTAACTTTATTGTTTATAAAATTATTAGTACTCCCGATGTCAATGAGAATGGTAATCGGTTGTAGCTTCATAAATCCTTCCACTTTCATCGTTTGTAGGTTCGCGTAGCTGGTAAGAGCATGCATTGTAATATCAATTGGCCATTCTTCTTCATGTGTGACCTCTTCCTCATACTCCTGGACCTCCTCCACATCTTCAAGAGGTTCAATCAATAGGAGGCGGCCCTTTTTGTAGCGATGATCATGACTCCACGGTTCGTCTCAATGCCAATAAAGTCGCTTTGCTGATCGGTCACATAGTTCCTCTCTTGTCAATTTTTTTTACAGCAAAGGATGGTTAGGAATAGGAGGCTTGTATCACCTTCAAGGTGGATGACACCAATTTCTACCATAGTATCGTCCGACGTTCGGTAGTAGCGAAAGTAACATTCGACGCATGAAATCCACCCCACCGGGTCTCCTTATTCCCAACGTGGGAAGTCCACCCTCATGCATGACTGAAGTATATCCAAATGTTGTCCCTTCTTCTCTAGAGGCCTCTTTAAACTCTCTCCTCACTGAGATTTGGTTGGACTCAATGGTTGTCCAATTTTGAACTTAGCGATCAAAGCGCATAGTTTGTCCTCCAAGCGTGATTCAAGTTGCGATTCAAGTTAAGATTCCAATGCTTCAAACTTGGCATCAATTAGATCTTGGGAAGCCATGACATATGCCTATAGATCAGATATGTCCATGTCTTTTTTCTATTGATGGGTCAATGGCATGGGTGATGGAAGATTAGGATAATCGGTTGGTGATAGAAGGGTTCGGCTGCAATAGTTTTCTATTTTGGGCTATGGTTTTTGGAGGTGTTAGGGTTGTAAAAATAGGTTATGATAGCTATGTCTTAAGGCTAGAGGGATGCCCTAAAGACTTCTTGACTAGTGGTAGTGAGATGGTTGGGTTTCAGTGGGCTAAGAAGAAGAAGAAGGACAAGGGTGCTGCAACAGATTTTTCATCAAAAAAAATTCCAATAGTGAAGACATAATTTTTTTTAGAAATTTTCAACAAACATTTGAGTTAAATTTAATGGGATCTTCTGGTAAGGAAGAGCTAGTGCCAACAAAAAATTTATGGAAAGAAATAACAGCAATAGGTTTAGCAAAATTAAAGATCACGAAGAAGTACGGTAGTAGATTTTTACATCTAAACTATAGCAATTTAGACATAAAAGATGACCAAGTTATCTTGATGATTTTTTTACGAAACTAAAGGAAGCTTTGAGGATAGGAAGTTATAAAGTTATGATAGAAATTTCATAAAAATTTGATTAGTAAAAACACAGCAGCAAATCAAACAGTAAAGGGTGTGCGGCTGGAATTATGCGACATAACTTTCGTCAAAAAGATAGAAACTTTGTGACAAAAAGTTTGTACAGCAAATAGGAACAAATTTTTTTGTTTTTTTTAATAGGGATAAATAAATTATAGCAGTAGTAAGGTAGGAAACCAGAACCTGTTGCAATTCACGGGGAGATCAAATGATGATTTACGATAGTGGAGATGATGATGAAATTTGGTGATGATCTTCAAGCAATTGAAGGAATTGCTTTGTACGCTTTGGGGGGCTAATGGATAGTTGTGGAAGGGCAGCAAGATGTTAAGAACATTGCTCTAATACTAAGTTTTAGAACCCTAGCGGATTCTAAGCTTGGGGGTGATCACTATAGGGGATCGACCTCCTTGGAACTCTATAGGGGTTTCCTCCTCCAAATTACTGCTCAAAGGCTATATAAAATACTCTTCTATTGATGATAAAATGTGGAGGATTATATGGCTATTTATAGACCTTCTAACCCTAACTCCTAATAGGACTCCTACTTCGAGACTTCTACTCCTAACCAACTCCTAATGCAACTCTAAGTCCAACCTCTAGCCAACCCATCTAGGGGCGGCCAGTTACTTTATTATTTCCTAATCCTATTCTAACTTAATTCCCTCCTCAACCAATCTCATCTTTAACTAGGATAAGAGGTGGTTAATTAGGGTAACATGCATCTTACTCTCTCTTCAAATATCTTCATCTACTAATCCTAACCTAGCCGACCGCCTTACTTTCTTTAATAAGGGTCGGCTAGATAGGATTTACATAAATACCCTTAGATTACTTGATTGCCCTCTTTAATGAAATTAAATTAGAACTCCCCTAGCTAGAGTCCTAACACTACATTTGTTATAGATTTCTTGGAGTAGAAAATTTTTGGATATACCCATTTGATTCACAAAAATTTTGAAACCTATGGTTTTAAAATTCACAACCATGATCACTACATATTGATGAAATCATAAAACTTTTTATTTTAAATAATTTTATAAAATTTTAAAAAATATTTAAAAGAATCACTTTTGTGTGCCTAGATGTTTTTATTTTATTTTTTAACTTAAAGCTACTTTTTATTTATTTTTCAAATTAGCAAGTATCACATATTTTATCTTTAACGAACTTAAGGCTAGGTAATCCTCTTAGTCTTTAGTTGAGATTTGCCAAATCTAAGTTTCATCATTTAAAGCCGAAAAGCATGTTTGATCACAAAAATTTTCAATGTTAATAGTATACACATTTTTGCTTCTTAAGACAATCAAAGATTTATTCTTATATGACATTTCAATAATACAAGCATTATATTCAAATTTAATAATATATTATTTATGACATAATTAGCTAATATTAAGTAGATTATTTTTTAAGCCATCAATTAATAGCATATCTTCAATCAAAAGGTTTGATATATTACCTATGGTTCCTTTCCCAATGATTTTTCCTTTGTTGTTGTCTCTGAAGGTGATAACTCCTTCATTGAGGCTAGTGAGCTTAGAAAAAAAAGTTGGATCTCCGGTCAAGGTACTATTTGGTGCTCCTAACCTTAGTTTCGATATGAACCTACAAGAAAGATGGTTTTAGTATAGGTACCCATTTTACATTGGGTCATATATGAAGAACTTTATCTTTCTTTTCTAATGGTTTTTGGTTGTTTGTAGTAACTTTAGGAACCAAAACTAATTTGTGTGGACTATATTTTCTAAATAAATATTTATTGGCTTTATCTTCTAATTTTCTAGAAAAATTAACAAAAATGATTGACTTTTGTTGAGTGTTACCAACAATGCATATACCATTTCTCCTATTAAGATGACACTTATTAGTAAGGATCATGTGGAGGAATTTGTTTCCTATTTGAAATTTTTCTAATGTTTGTTTTAGCATGACATGTTCCTCTTTAACATTTTCTAACATTTCATATTTAGAGAAAGATTATGTAAAGGTAAAGTATCATGCATTTGATCAAATCTACTAACTAAAGAATCATGTTCCTTTTTAAGTGACTTATAAGATTTACTATTTTTTTAAATTCCTCAAGTAATTCATGAAACATATTTAGTAATTCACTAAAAGAAATACTTAAGCATTCACTAACCTAGTCTTGGATGGTTATGAGAGCATAGTTGGCTACTTCTGCTTTGCTATGCTCCTCTTCATTTGATGAGTCTATCTCATCCCATGTTACTGAAAGAGCTTTCTTCTTGTGTTGCAACTTCTTCTTTAATTGAGAACGTTCAAATTAAAAATGTCGTAGGTTTTTGCATTCACAGCATACAATATTATCATTTTTATGTTTTGTTTTTATAATTTTTATTTTTTTCCATAAATTTTTTAATTTTTCTAGATAATAGTGTAATATCATGGTCCTCATCACTCTAGGTTTCATATAATGAGTCATCTGCAGTTTTTAATGCTAAATCCTTCCTATTCTTTGGAAGGGGTTCATCAAGCTCGTCATGAACTTCACAGTTCAGTTCATGTGCCATAAGAGATCCAATAAGTTCTTCAAACCATAAGAGATCCAATAAGTTCCTCAAGAGGCAAGTTATTAAGATCTTTGGCCTCTTGTATAACAGTTACTTTAGGATCCCAATTTTCAGGAAGAGATCTTAAAATTTTACTAATAAGCTCAAAATTAAAATAATATTTACTAAGAGCTTTAAACCATTGACGATATCCATGAATTGGGTGTACATATCTCCAATGGTCTCAATTAATTTTATTCAAAATAATTCATAATTATGAACTAAATATTAATTTTGGACTCTTTAAGATGATTAGTGCCTTCATGTGTGATTTTAAGAGTGTTCCAAATTTCGTAAGCAGTTTCACAAACAGAAACCCGGTTAAATTTATTTTTATAAAGTGCATAAAATAAGGCATTCATAGCCATTGCATTTAACGAAAAATTCTTCCTTTCCAAATCAGTTAATTTATTCATTGGGTTGGAAGATTTTTTAAAGCCATTTTTAACAATGTGGAAAGGAAGAATTAAATGATTATGTGTGATATATATATGGTAAGTTAAAATTTATGTAAGTTAAAATTCTTGGTTTAATAAAATCTTGAAGCAAGAATGTGGAAAGGAAGAATTTTAACTTGTTTTAGCAAGATTTACTAAGAATTAGTGTAAGTTAAAATTCTTCCTTTCCATATTGTTGAAAATGGCTTTAAAATAAGAATTTTTTTAATATAAGATTTACCATGTCTTATTTTTAAAATAAGATTTGCTAAGAATCTCCTAGCAAACTTCCGGCGAGATCCCACTACATAGTCCGAACTCAGCCCGATGCCTAGGATGTATCTTGGCCAATCATCTGGTTGTAGCTTCATTGATCCTGCCATAGTTAGACCTGCACGATGGTAATTACGACTCAATTAAATACAATCATAATTACTAAAATATCCATTACAAGACTATCCTGACTCCTTGCAAGCTTTTCGGTTATCCCCGACAATCTTTCGGCGAGTCTCGGTCTTCTTTTGGCGAACTCCCTTACGCCATCCTCCCAAACTCTCGATACCCTCGACAAGATTCTGACACACTCTTGGCGAGTTCCCAAACGCATCGACTCGATGTATAGACTTAACCTTGACCAACTCTGATTGTAATGATCCTTTCGTCATAATTAATCCTGCATCAATCAACTCTAACAATCCTGTTAGATCAATAATCTATTAATTGATTTTATCATCAAAATCTAAGATTTAACAATCTTCCCTTTTTTTATGATGACTATTAATTGATGACAGGAGTTAATCGTAACTCCCCCTAAAACCATGCCACTTAAATTTAAGAGACTCACTCACTCTTAAATTCAAGTTATTAACATTCTATATAAATTTTAACATAAATTTACATCAAGTCATCAAATCATGAATCGTAAAATATCCAAGTTATATTATCAAGTGCTATCAATGAATATTTTTCAATATCATGTGTTATCAACATATATTTCTCCCTCTTTGTCATCAACAAAAAGGTGAAATATAGAGCTAATAATTTCAAAAACACATGATAATATTACTCCCCCTTAGTATATGTATTAATATAGAAGACTTAAATTCAATAGAGTCATATCCTCTTGAATTCAAGTAAATCAAAGCAATAAGCATTTCAAGCATATAACCTTTCAAGTATAACAATGATTTAGTTTTTAAACCTTTCAACTTATCAAGTATTTTCAAGGATTGTCATGAGCATAGAAAATTTTCAAGTCCAGTATAGAAGATTTTCAAGTCCTTGAGCATAGAAAATTTTCAAGTCATTAAGCATACCTTTCTCAATAAAATTAATATATTTAAAAATTAATCTCTAGTCATCAACCATACCTTTTATAATTAATAAGGAGAGAAATAGGTGAGGTGTTGTTGAATCATTTTATCATGAGAAGAGTTCTTAATAAATTTTAAAAGCAATATTAAGATGAGCTCAAAAGTCCAAGAGATTTAAAGACTACCTATATATTTCAAATATAATAAAAGTCATGTCTTGATATACATCTTCATGCATGTTTTGAAAACAATAAGATACCAAATCATGGAGAAAGTTTTCAAAAATGTTATCACAAAATGCTTAATCTCATGAAATCTAGATTAGCAATTTATATATTTTTATGATTTAGCATTTCTAGGTCTAAACCTCAATCTTATAGATATATAAAATTCGAATATGAGCTCAACACATTTTTCTCATGTAAATTTCAAGAAAATATAATAAATAAAATTAGTAAGTTCTTTCTTCTCTTTTGGGAAGTGCAAGCTAGCAAATTTTTGCGTCCTTTGCATTGTCCAAGCTTGTAATTTTAGAAGCTAACAAATTTTGCTCCCCCTTTGTCATTGTCAAAAAGAGGGGATGGCTGCGATAGTGTAAAACTTTTCCCATTTCACCATTTTTCAATATTATCACATGAAATATATCATAAAAAATTAATATAGTGATGAGATGTACAATTCATGATGGTAAATTGTGAATATAAAGAGACAAATTTGTAGGAGAAACAATTAAAATAAAATCTCTTGATTTATTCATAACAAATCTTAAGTTGTCAAGTTCATGATTTATATAAAAATCTTCTTTTAAATAATACAAAAACACATAACAAAAAATTTTGATTCATAAAAGATTTCAAGTTATAATTCCAAGAAATCAAAATCATAATGTCATTTAATTTCAAAATCATCAAAATCACTTTCAAGAGATTCAAAATATAATTAATAGACTTATTAGTCTTTTAAATTGATAGTGATTTTCTTTCTCTACTTTGTGTGAATAAAAAGGTAGAATCAAGGTAGAGAAACGAAAAATATCGTGTCACAAAAATATTCAATTTTAAAGATATAAATTTTATAGATATAAATTTCAAAATTAAGCTCAAAACTTCAAGATATTCAAGGAAAGTTTAAGAGATACTCATGCATTTAAAATCATCTTATGTAATTTGGATAAAAAGCATCAAAAATTTCATAAGAAGGCATGATGGTAGATCAAGCTCAAATTGTAAATCAACTATTTTGTATGCATTTAAAAAGTTCTAATTTTCTTCTTAGCACTTGTTCATCATTCAATGTTTGCTTCTAATCATATTAAAAATTTTATCTCCTACTTTTTGTTATTGTCAAGAGAGAAATATGATTGCATAATTTATTTTCATCCATGTTCAATTTATGTCAAAAATTATAAGAGATATCATGTCATTAAAAATTTAAATCTAAAAGACATGATTTCATTTAATAAGTTTTCTTTCCCTTAGGGGATAATCTTAGGGGATATCATGTCATTAAAAATTTAAATATAAATATTACAAATGAGTCTTAGGGGATAATCTTAATTTATTCAAGATAAATCTTTTTAATAGAAAAAAATGATCTTGATAAAAATTTTAATTATTATTGTTAAGATCATAAATCTCCTTTTAAAGAAAATCATAGAGATCAATAATGTGATTCCTATAACATATAAGTCAAGTCAAGAAGTTAAGGAAATATTCATGATAATGCAAATCTTTTTTAATTTTTAACTTATCACAATGTTAAGAAATACTAATTTTGGTGATAAGTTATACTAAGAAAAAAGTCATAAGTAATCATGTCAGAAAGAATATTATTATCAAATCATAAATACCAAGAACATGATTTATTTTGACATATTTATTCCTAGATGAAATTTCAAAACTTTTAAAATCTTAGGAGATAAAGTAAGAAGTATCTTGATTCTTATAGGAATATCAAGTTATAAATATTGAGAAGTCAAGATCGTGTTTATGATGAAAGGAATCTTAGTAAATAAAAAGATCTCAAATTATAATTTTTAAGATTTCAAAATCATGATTTAAGTTATCAAATAATCAAAAGCAACATATCAATGAGGTTGGATAGATTCAAACATATCCATTCTTTAAAACAAAATCATTTAAAAACATATCAAAAATCATTTTTAAAAAAATTTCAATAAAGTCATCATAGATTATTTTCCAAAAGAAAATAGCTAAAAGTTTTCTAATTCATTTTTGAAGTTAAAGAGATTCAACAATAATAGTATCATTTTATCTCTTGTTGAAGGATTCATAGGATAGAAATATTTTTAAGATTAATTATCCTCTTTTTGGTTGTTTCATGTAATTTCTTTCAAGAATAATTTTCAAATCAATGATTTTTCATGTAAGGCTAAAAACCAAATTTCATTTCAACACGATCATTATTATAAAATATTTTTAAAGCATAAATTTAACCAATCTCAATTTTAATATCTAAATGAGTCTAACTCTTTACACAGTGCAAGGAGTTGACAAACTCATCTTTAAAATGAAGCATATATATTTTTTATGCTTTGACATTCAACATAAGCATTCAGTCATTTTGGCATTTCAATCAATGTAACATTTAAATCAATCATTCTATAAACTTAGTTAATATTTGAAGTATTTTAATAATAGTATTTATATTAAAACAAGCTAATGATTTTAACATTCACTCAAAATCTCATTTTTGTAAGTTTCAATATGTTTTCCAATAAATAAGGTTCTTTAGTTCTAATTCATTTTCATACTTGTATACTCTAGCTATGCATCATCAATATTAATTGTATAATGATGAACCATTAAAAGATTCATTGTCAATAATTTTCTTATTACTACTTAGGCTAGTAAGCTTGAAGGAGTATTAGATCTCAAATAATATGATTTGAGCATGTACTTTCAAAATATTTTTATTGCTTCTAGCCTTATTAGGAAACAACTTTATAGTATAGGAGGTTTTGATTTAGGTACCCATTTAACATTGGGTCCTTCATGAAGATTTTTATCCTTCTTTTCTAACCGATCTTCATTATATAGAGTTCTCTTTGGAGCCCATACAAGATGATGAGGAGTATATTTTCTAAAAAAGTGTCTGTTTGCCTTATGTCTTAATTTACACAAAAGTTACACTTAATTCTTGGTGGCATATTTAATGTAGGTCCTTTTACAAAGATGGTTGGCTTTTGTTGAATACTTCCAACAAACCCTAGCCATATCTATTGTTAATATGACCCTTATTGGCAAGGATTATATTTAGGGATTTATTCCCTATCTTAAATTTCTCTAATATATTTAAGCATACAATTCTTAACATTATCTAGCATATCACATTTTAAACATGGTTTAGGTGAAGCTAAGGAGTCATGCATTTTATCAAGTCTTTTAACTATCAAATCATGATCAACTTTAAGCAGTTTAAAAGACTTACTAAGTTTTTTAAACTCATTAAAGAAATTATTAAATATGCTTGATAATTCTAAAAGTAAAAAATCTAAAGACTTACTAACCTCATCTTCGATCTCCATTAAAGTAAGGTTCTCCACTTCTTGGTTGAGCATTTGATATTTAGAGCTCCTTAGCTTCTTGTGTTCATAGCATGAGGTTGTGTCCATAATTTTCATAAGGTTCAAGTTTATTAATTTTTTCAGTTCATTTTTCAAAAGTTCATATCCAAGGTTCTCATCACTCGAGATTTCACTCGAGGAGTCATATATCATTCTTAGTTTACAATCCTTCCTGTTCTTTGGAATGTGTTCTTCAAGTTTATTTTTGTAATGTATTTTATTAATTGATTTATTTATATTAGTTATGCTTTCATGTGTGATTTTTAAAGTATGCCAAATATTAAAAGCCAAATCATAAGCGGAAACACAATTAAACTCATTCATATTGAGAGCATAAAGCAAGGTAATTCATAGCCTTTGAGTTTAAAGAGAAAGTCTTCTTCTCCAAATTATTCCAATTATTCATTGAAAGAGAAGACTTTTCAAATCTGTTTTCAACCATATTCGATAAATCAAACTCCAAAGAGATGAGGAAAATATGCATTCGTGTTTTTCAATATGTGTAATCCGTCCCATTGAACATGGATGGATGTGAAATGGAATGCCCCTCATTCATGCCAAAACAAACCATTTACTCAGGTGGGTGTTAATCCAAAGAGTAATAACCTTACTCTAATACCATTCATGCAAGCTAAGATTTTTCTTTCTAAAGCAAAAGCTTTTGAAATAATATAGAATAGGAAATCCGAAGCTTTTTATTTTTAATAAATCAAGTGAGTGATTAAAAGTAAGAAGCCAGAAAGATAATCACATTTAAAGAAAGAACTTATCGTCTTACTTTCAAGGAGTTTAGTTAAGTTGTAAGTCTCAATTCAATAACATTCAAGTAATGCAAGTATGAAACACCTACAATTTTATAGTGGTTTTGCGCTAATAGCCTACGTCCACTTTCAAATCCTCCTTCTTGAGGCACTTCCGCATCCACTACCAATCTTCTATGAGTGAAGATCAAACCCTTATACTTGGTTACAAGGGAGACTTAAGAAGTTACTCTCTCTAAGGTCTCTCTCTTCCCTTTTCTTTTTCTTACACATCACATACACTTTCTTTTTCACAGATTATTTGCCCAAAAGAGTTGTTGGTAAATGTAAGAATACTTAGATATTTATAAACCCCAAGTAGCTTCAGATTTTTGGAGCCAAAAATCAAACATACCCAAAAAACTAGGTACGGGTGGTTTACCCGTCATTCTGGGCGGTTTACCCACCATCAGCCGTTGGCCGCCACCCGTAATCTATAGTACCGGTGGTCCAACCATCGTTTGGGTGGTTTACCCATCGACACCTGCTAACCACCGCCCAAATTCTATGGTACAGGCGGTCCAACCGCCGCTCACCAGCAGTTTACCCTCTGGAATTTCCGCAAAAGTGGTTCTCTCCACTTTTCGAATTCCGGCTAGACTTTTACATTGACCAACTCTTTAGTCAACTGATTAAGCTCAACCTGAGCTCAATTAAACCTAGTAGTGGATCCGGTTGCCTCATTGAGTTGATTTAGATTCCTTCTAAATGACTATAACTTCTAACTACGACTCAATGATTATAACACTTAATGATCAATTAAGCCTAATTAAGATCTAACTCTTGCATACTCCGGCAACCTCTAATAATCTTGCGATAAGTCCTCCGGTCTTCTTCCTAGCAATCTCTCTTCGCATTCCCAGCGAGCTTCTCAATTCCTTCGGTGAATCTTCTAGCAAACTTCCAGTGAGATCCCACTGCATCATCCGAACTCGACCCGATGCCTAGGTTGTATCTTAGCCCATCATCTGGTTGTAGCTTCATTGATCCTGCCATAGTTAGACTTGCACGATACTAATTATGACTTAATTAAATACAATCATAATTACCAAAATATCCATTTCAAGACCATCCCGACTCCCGATAAGCTTTTCAGCTACCCCCGATAATCTTTCGACGAGTCTCGATCTTCTTTTGGTGAACTCCCTTACGCCATCCTGGCAAACTCCCAATACCCTTGGCGAGCTTTCGACACACTCCTGGCGAGTTCTCAAATGCATCGATTCGATGTATGGACTTAGCCTTGGCCAACCCTAATTGTAATAATCCTTCAGTTGTAATTAATCCTACATCAATCAACTCTAATAATCCTGTTAGATCAATAATCCATCAATTGATTTCATCATCAAAATCTGAGATGCAACACCAAAATCATGATAAAATTATCGAAATATTAATAAAATTAGATAGATTCATCAATCACTTTTTTAAAAAAGTCATTTGAAAACATATCAAATCATCATTAAAAATCACTTTTCAGAAAATTTCAATGAAGGCAAGATAGATTGTTTTTCAAAAGAAAATAGCTAAAGTTCTCTAATTTATTTTTGTAATTTAAGAGATTCAACAATAATAGTATATTTTATCTCTTGTTGAAGGATTGATAAGATAAAAATTTTCAAGAAGAATTATTCTCCCTTTTAGTTGTTTCATGTATTTTGTTTCAAGAATGCTTTTCGAATGAATTATCATTTAGGATTAAAAACTAATTTCATTATAAAAGGAATCATTAAGGTCATTATTAAAATACATCAAAATTATAAAAACATCTTCAAAGCAAAAAAAATTAATCTATCTTAATTCCAACATTTAAATGAGTCTAACTCTTTACACATAATGCAAGGAGTTGGCAAACTCATTTTTAAATTTTTATTTATTCTATATTCAAATTCAAAAGTAGTCTATCATTTAATAACACATTCAATCTTAACATCATAATGATATTTATAAGCTAACTTAGTCAAAAACATCATAATATTTAAGTCATTCAACAATAGCCTTTGCATATAGATCAACAAATATCCAAGCCAATGATTTTGAACCTATCATTTAATTATCATCAAAATCTCAACATTAATTATATAATGATGAACCATCAAAAGATTCATTATCAATAATTTTAATTCTAGTAATTTTTTTATATTATTATTGTCTAGGGTAGTGAGCTTGAAATGAGTATTAGATCTCAAGTCAGATGGCTTGAGTATCTACTTTTAAGATATCATTTAGTGCTTCTAGCCTTGTTAGGAGACAATTTTATAATATGAGATGTTTTGATTTAGGTATACATTTGGCTTGAGTATCTACTTTTAAGGTTCTTTCCAGTTTTTCTAATAGCTTGAGGTTGTTTATGGTTCATTTAGGAACCCAAACTGGTTTATGTAGACTATATTTCCTAAACGAACACCTATAGGTAAAATATCCACATCTAACATAAAAATTACATTTATTTTTGAGAAAAGAGTGTAATGTGGGTCTTTTAATGAGGGTAGTTGGATATTACTCATGTTGCCAATACCTTCCTTATGAACATAACCCTTATTAACATAGATCATGCTTAAAAACTTATTGTCTATCTTAAGCCTTTTTTGAGTTTGTTGTAGTATATCATTTTCTTGTTTAATTACCTCTAGTGACTCATACTTAGAACAAGAAATACATTATGTTGATGTATCATTCAAAAGTTCATATTTAGTGCATGAATTGTGTGATGGTGTTACTTCATGCATTTCTTCAAGTTCACTTATTAGTGATGTATGCTCCTTCGTAAGTAGTTTATAGGATTTACTAATTATTCTAAATTTATCATAAAGCTCATGAAAAGCATTTGATAATTCACTAAAAGTAAATGAGACATTGGAGGAATCACTTATCTCATTGTTGATGGCCATAAGCGTAAAATTCTCCACTTCCTTTTTATTATGCTCTTCATCTTCGAAGCGCCTCGACTTTTTACGTTCATAGCAAGAGGTTTTGTCTATCTTAAGATCATTTTTATGGTTCATATTCATTAATTTTTTTGATTCATTTGTCAAAGGTTTAATGTTCTCATCACTTAGAGATTTCACTCAAGGAGTCATATGTTATATTTAATTTAAATTCCTTCCTATTCTTTAGAAGGTATTCTTGGGTTCTCAATGTCAAATCCTTCATGTTCTTAGGAAGGTATTCTTGTTCATTTTTATAAGATATTTCATTTAATGATTCATTTAGATTAAGTGTGCTTTTATATGTCAATTCTAATATATATCAAATCTCGAAAACCGAATCACAAGAGGAAATTTGATCAAATTCATTCTTATCAATTGCATAAAATAATACATTCATAGTCTTCGCGTTCAATGAAAAAGCTTTTTTTTCCAATTCATTCCATTCGTTCATAGGCTTAGAAGATTTTTCAAAATTGTTTTCAATAATATACTATAAACCAAAACCCATGGAAATCAAAAAAATGTACATTCTAGTTTTTTAATATTTATAATCCATCCCATTGAATATGGAAGGATGTGCAATAAAATGTTCCTCATTCATGCCAAATGAAGCTATTTACTCACTTGGGTTTTTATTCCAATGAGTAGCACGTGGCTCCAATATCAATTGTTATGTTCAATTGACACTAGGAGAGGGTGGGGGTGAATTGGTGCAAGAGTGAAAGTTCATGATTCTAAAACCTTGCTTACAAAAAGTGAAGAAAAAAAATTGAAAGCGCCTATTAGTATTTCATTGAAGATGATTAAGAAATTGATTTAAGAGAACTTGATAGATTGAACCTCATATCTAACTATAGACTAATTGAGAGCAATATAAAGTAGCAAGTAAAGCCACTAAGGAACACTCACAATTATAGTAGTTCAGTCTCAACTTAGCCTATGTCCACTCTTGAGACCTCTTCTCCGACGTCCACCGGCATCCACTATCAATCTTCGTTGGGTGAAGATTAAACTCTTATACTTCCTCTCTCCTTTTCACAGGCTTAGGAGATGAACCTCACAAACTCACAAGGGAAACTTTACAAGAATACAACTCTTCTCCTCACTCCCTTGCCCCTTCTTTTTTCTTACAATTTTAGCACACTATTTTTTCATAGAATTTCTAGTCCAAAGTATTGTGTGAATGCCTATGCTAAATGCAAGAAAAATTGGGGTATTTATAGACTCTAATTGACTTCAGAAGAATAGACCTAAAATTTAAACATATCGAAAAAATCCCAGTATGGGCAATACAACCGTCGGCGCCGACAGTACTATCGCCAAAAGCTACCCAAAAAACTAGGCGATGGTGGTACAAATGTTAGGAATCCTAGAAAAGTGATTTCCTTCAGTTTTCTAATCCCAACTTATACCTTTTGTTGACTAATTCTTAGGTCAACTAATTGAGCTCAACCTAAGCTCAATCCATCCTCATAGTGGACCGGGTTTGCCTCATTTGAGTTAATTTGGATTCCTTCCAAATCTAACTCAAGTAGAACTCAAACCCAAACTGATGCTAACTATGACTTAATCATAATTAACATGACCAACAAGTCCTATAAGACCTTCCTAACTCCCAACAAGCATTTTGGTTACCCCCGATAATCTTCCCGTGAGTCACTTGGTCATCTTCCGGTGAACTCCCGACGCCATCCTAGCAAGCTCCCGATCACCTTTAGCAAGCTCCTAGTGAACTCTCAGCAAGCTTCTGATGAACTGTCGTCAAGCCTATGATCCCTTCAATGAGCTCCTAGCGAACACTCGACAAGCCTCCGATCCCTTCGGTGAGCACCCGATAAACTCTTGGCAAGTTTTTGATATCTTCGGAAGCTTTCGGTGAACTCTCGGCAAGCCTTTGATCCCTTCGACGAGCTCCCGATGAACTCCCGGAAGCTTCCGATACTTTGGCATACTTCCGGCGAGTCTCTCGGTGAGTTTCCACCGCGTCGTCCGAACCTCAACCCAACACCCAAACTTGACTTTAGCCCACATCTGATTGTAATTCTCTATTTGTCATAGTTAATCCTACATCAATCATCTCTAATATATATGTTAGATCACTAACCTATCAATTGATTTCATCATCAAAATTTGAGATTCAATATATTCGGTGGTAGTTCCGTCGGTGCCAACGGTACTACCGCCTATACCCCATGATCTAGAGAATTTAAATTTTTTGCTCTAAATTTTAAAGTCAATTGGGGTCTATAAATACACTAGGTATTCTTGCATGGGAGAGCAAGAAATAAAGGGAAAAACTTATGAAAATTATGTTGAATTTATGAGAGTTTCTCTCCTCTTGTTTAAGAGCGATTTAAGTTTAAGGGAAGGCTAAAAAAGAGTTGCAAGGTTTATCTTCTACGCTTAAGAAAAGGATAGTTATAAGAGTTATCTCCTAAGCCTGAGAAAAGAAGAAAAGAGTTAAAGAGATGTTTGATCTTTGCCCATTGAAAAGATCACGAGTGGAAGCCGGTAGCCTCGAGTGAAGAGGAATCAGGAGTGGACTTAGGTCAGGTAGAGCAAACCACTATAAAATCTAGTATGCATCTCTTATCTACTTTTTCTTTACTATTGTTCTTGGATTTAATTGCTTTTAAGTAGTTTCAATTCATAGCAATTTCGATATTGATTTTTGGTTTTCTTTAAACAAAAAGTTTTTTAAATCGATGTTTTTCGCTTAGCACTAATTCACCAACCCCCACACCCCTCTCCCCCTCCTCCTCCTCCTCCTCTATTAGTGCCAACTCGATCCTAACAATCATGAATTGATCCTTTATTTTTCATATGATGTAAATTTTTGCACCATTAAATCATTTTCTTCTCTTGTTTTGATAATTACAAAGGGGAGAAAAAGAAGTTTTATCTTGCTCATCTCAAGAAAAGAAAAATATACTAGCTTGCATATCTCAAAAAAGAAGCAAAATTGTAAGCTTACTAGCCTGTATATTTCAAAACTTTGCTAATTGCACTCTTCTCCTTTTTGTTGATAACAAAAGGGGAAAAATATTATTGATGTGATGAAACTAATGCATGCAATACTTTAATATGATTCAAAATTATGATGCACAATATGATGTACCTTAATAACTTAAAAATTATGCATGTAATATTTCAATATAATTTAAAATTATGATGCACAATAAGAGGAATGCAATCATTATAATTCATGATAAATTTATTTGGACTTGAATTTAAAGGTTATTAATATTTTTGAATTCAAGTTTACTTTATTTTAAATATAGCATATAGATAGGGGGAGTTTAGTTAAAACTCCATCATCAATTGGTTATTATCTTTAAAAAGGAAAGATTATTGAATCTTGGATTTTGATGATGAAATCAATTAATAAAGTTATAATCTAATCAATGTTTAAGAAAAGTGATACAGGACTATCTTCGATCACAAAAGGCAAAACGATTGAAGCAAAAAAATTAGAAGAGTGGCTAGAATCAAAGATCGGGCATCGGACCGGAAGAATTGGACATTGCGTCAAGATCGGATGTTGCGGGAGTTGACATGCTGATGGACTAAGCAATACGCCAAAGGAGAGCATGATGCATCTAGAGTTCGGATGAACCAATGACATACCGGACAACACAAGATTTACGCTTTGTAATCGTTTATGCATGATTGTCATAGTTTAGGTTTTAATTGAGTTAGTTTTGAGTATAACCATACTAACTCAATTAAGGGCCCATTGGGCCTTAATTGGGGTTGATTTGGACTCATTGAGAAGCTCATTCAGTGACCCAATGTTGGGTCAGGCGGTGGCACCACCAAACTAGGTTGTGGTATTGCCTAGAAGACACAATCTTCGATACTATGTCATGCAGTGGTACCGCGCAGACCAGGTGATGGTACCACCATGAAGACAATCTTTGAGACTATCATGCGATGGTACTATTGAGACATAGTCTCCAAGACTGTGTCAAGCAATGGTACCGCCCAAGCTGGTGGTACTATCATTAGAGCCTAGTCTCCGAGACTGTCAAACAACGATGGTACTGCCCATTAATGGCAGTGGTACCGCCATCACCTTGGAAATCTAAAAAAATTAAATTTTAGCTCTAACTTTTGAAGTTATTTGGGGTCTATAAATACCCCCACTCATTTTTGCTTGAGGATTCTTATTCTAAATGTGTGTTATAATCTCTTGAAAGTTTCCTTCCTTTTAAAAGTTTAGAGTTCAATCTATGGAAGGTGTAAAATTTGTGAATGTTCTCTCCTGAACTTGTGAAAGAGAGAAAAGGTTGTAAAATGATAGTTGATCTTCATCCGTTGAAGGAAGATCATTAGTGAAAGCTGATGGTCTCGACGGAGGAGGAATCAGAAGTGGACGTAGACCATGACGACCGAACCATTATAAATTTGATATGCATTTCCTTTATGATTTTTATCACTATTTTTTTTATTTAATTGCTTATAGCACTTTCCAAGTCAAAGCATACTTTCAACATCGATTTTCATCGAACTAAATTTTCAAATCAAGATTTTTATAAAAGCACTAATTCACCCCCTCTCTTAGTGCTGATTCGATCCTAACAAATATAACAGTCTAGCCCTAGTTGATAATAGTTTTAACTGGCATAATAGATAGATATAATGGCTTAGCATAAGCAAAAAATGGTTATTGCAATTTCATTACCATATGAGCTATGTAATAGTCCTCTTATCTCATGCATCTACTATAAAAAAAGATGGCACGTGTATACATGAAAGATAGAACAAATTTTGTTAGATTTATTTCATTAGATACTGACTTAAGCATCAAAGAAATATTATCGAGAATGCCTCCGACTTTAATGTCTAACTCAATAAGTTTCATCTTGATGTTAGGCTTAGAAAACAACCAAGTCAGCCTCCAACCAGCGACCAAAATGTTTTCTAACTTGATAATTTTTTTTACAAAGGATAAATAGTAAAGACAAGATTCGAACCTAAAATTTTACGATAACCTATCAAAATTTTTACTAATACAGTAAATACTTATACATAGAAAAACATTATCTTTCCCAAATAAAATGCAACAACTACCAAAGATGCAGAGGAGGATCTTCCATCTATTATCCAAATATCACAGTTTCTAAAAAGATATGCGAAGGTACAAGCTTTGAAAAAGGAGCATAAAATAGTAGTTCCACTAAATATAACCGTGATGTCGTGACCTTTATCACTTGTCGTCTCATGGATTTAAACATCATTCCTCAAATAAAACATTCCGAGACCCGAACCTTAACTACACTGATGATATGTTGTTCTCCTAGCTGGAGAAACATATCAGTGTCAGGCATGCAAGGGGGTGAAGACAATTGGAAGCCCATACTGGGGCTGCAATGTCAGAGACTCCACAGGTGCATGCACGTACTTGGGTGATAGAGAGAAGGAGAACCGCTGCAGAATCATGGCCATCACAGTCTTGGCTTCCAACATGGCGAAGTTCTGGCCGATGCATGCTCTTGGCCCAATCGAGAACGCGAGCAGCGCGTTAGGATGCGAGGCGGCCTTGGAGATCCCATTCTCGAACCTGAGCGGATTGAACTCGTTTGCATCCTCTCCCCAGATCTCCTTGCTCCGGTGAATCATCAGTACAGGTATCATCACCGCAGTGTCTTTCGGTATGCTTATGTTTCCCAGGATCATGTCTTTTCCTGCCTTTCTCGCCATCTGAACGACTGGCCCGTAGAGTCTTAGGGTTTCCAGGAGAACCATGGTGACCTGCAGCACTAGCCATGGCTGCTTCATTCTGCTTCGACATGGAGAGAGAGAGAGAGAGAGAGAATAGGATCTTTACCAGTTTTAGGTGGTTCAGGGCATCCGCGTTTGGTGTTTGGACGCCACATTCCTGCAACACCTCCTCCCTAAGCCGCTTTTGCCAGTCCTGGTTGATGCTCAGCAAGAACATAGCCCAGGTTAGGAGATGGGAGGTGGTCTCGTGACCTGCGAAGAAGAAGGTCTTGCACTCATCAATGATCTCATCCATGCTCATGATTTGGCCTCTCTGTTTCTGGCTGGCTTCCATCATCACACCTAGAAGATCATTTCCGAAGCTCGAGTTGCTTGCCTCTAATCGTCCCTGTATGATGCGCACAAGTGTGTTCTTCACTCGTCTCTCTAGCTTCCATTTGTTTATATTCCTGTCAGTGGGAAGATATCTGCAGAAAGAGGACAGGCTCGGCGTCAGATTCTTGGTGATCGCTTAACCTCGAAATGAGGCAGGTCACCTGTGTCCAGGGATTTCGATGTCAAGAAGAGATGCTGCGGCGAGCATCTGGAGCTGCTTCTGTGCGAAAAAGACTTCCTTTCCATCTATGTAGCTGCTTCCGAATGCAGTATGAGAGATTATGTCTGCTGTCAGTTCTTGGAATTGTTTGGCCACCTCTATCTCTTCTCGCCCATCCGCTGCTTGCATTGCTACATCATGCCAGCCTTCTAGCATCGATTTGGCGCACTCTGCCATCGGTCTTGTCAACAGCTACCAAGAAGATCCAAGGCAACCAGGTCTTATCCAGGATCCATCATCTTCATCGGTTCGGTGGAAGTGTTGCAGGAGACTCACCTTGAGCTTGTCCATCGTAAAAGCAGGGTTGATGACCCTTCGATGCCTCGCCCATTCCGATCCTTCTACCAGGACCAATCCCTTGCCCAACAGGGAGAAGATAGCAGAAGGAACGTCCGACTTAGGGTAGAACCCAAACTTGTTAGCAAGAACTTGCTTGACCATCTCTGGATCATTGACCAAGAGCCTCGGCTTTGGTCCAAACCAGAACAAAAATACATCTCCTGGACAAACAACATCAACATGTAATGTAGATCAAAAGTGAGTCCGTAATATAACCATGTTAAAAGATAAAGAGGCTAAGCGAAAATTAAGACCATATTCTGATATCCATTTGCGGTACTGTGGCTGCACACGCAGCGTGATATCATGACAGTGGTTGTCCAACACCAGCTGCATTGCTTCCCTTTGCATGCTTTTGATCTCCTCATTTGATCCGGACCAGAACTTGTAGGCAGGGCCTCCCACTCCTTGCTTCCTGAAAGCTATCGTTATCGCATATGGCCTCCATGTCAGGTACACCAGCGCACTCCAAACGCTTGAGATGAACACCACCACCACAGCACAGAGTACTAGACCAAGATCATATTCCATCAAGAACAAGGACTTGAGAAGGAGGTGGAGAAGTCACTCCTATTTATGCCATGAAAACATCGAGCAGTTAGCGCATCTACTGCTCTGATGATACCTTCGATGATGGAAACGAAGAGGGTTGGTTGGCTTTTTCTTCATCGAGGACTGCAGTCTATTGGATACATGCTTGTGAATAGACGGCTAATGCATGCATGCATTTGGAACTACTGGCACTTCTAGAGTAAGAGAGAAACAGAGACAAAAGCATCTACCCGAAGGGTGACGAAACTAGTCATGGTGGAGGTTGTTCAGGGCCGGCCATCGTGCATCATCCAGGCATGATAAGTTTGTCTAGATTGCAACGGCCTTTTAGGAGCAAGCGAAAGGAGCAAATCTAACTGTTGAGAGTAGGGAGGAGTTGCTGTTGGGTGCTTCTGCAAGATTGGCAACTGATATGGCTAATCAAAGCAACAAGCTTTAACTTCCACACAGGTCTGCATTGTGTCGTTTCTTTGTGGTGCCAATGTTGCTCAATGTAATCGTTTGGTGGCTATGATGATGACCATGAGAAAGAAATAGTGTGATGAGAATGTTGTACATAGGAAACTCCACCAATTCCTTGGTTTCGTAACCCTTCAAAATGAAGCTACAAACAAAATTAAAAATACTTGGATACAGAGATTCAAACATGAAAAATATATAACCTAAAAAATAATGAGAAAAATGGGAGGAACATGGGAACAAAAGATATTAAGTAAGAGAGGATCATCTCCCTCTCAACATCAAAGAAGATTATTGATGGACGAAACAAAAATTTTCGTCGTCACTTTCTTGTCTTTTCTCCTCTTTGGCTATAACATAGTAAAGAAAATAATAAGAATAAAAAGAATGAGAGGCAAGATAAGAAAAAGGGAGGAACTTACTGAGCAAGGGCTTAAATATTTTTTCATAAGCAAGGTTGAGATTTGTGAGAATGTGGTTTTCCTCTCCACAAAGGTGGGTGCGTCAAAGACAAGGTAAAGGTCATCATTTTTTATTCATGCTTTTATTTGATGTCGCTTTGGATGCAAGAAAACATAAAAAGTATTGAGAACAAAAGGTTCAAAGAGGTGAATGAAGAGAAATGATAAGGCAAGATATTAGCGAGCAAGAACTTGAGCATATTTTATCACAAGGCCAAGGTGAGTTAGAAAGGCACTCGGACTGCTAATCCATCTAATTCTTATGCTCGTATGCTGTCACTTTACAAATAGGAAACTGATAGAACATGTAGAACTTTATTAGCGAGCAAGAACATGAGCAAGGCCAAGGTGAGTTAGAAAGGCACTCGGACTTCTAATCCATCTAATTCTTATGCTCGTATGTTATCACTTTACAAATAGGAAAATGATAGAACATGTAGAATTTTATAGATGCTCTAATATCAATTGATAAAATCTTAAAAGTTTCTATCGATGCTCTAATTGTTGGACAGATGGCCCAGGTTCAGTCCATAATGGGCTTTAGTGAAGTTCACACCCTAGAACCTCATTTATATTAACCTAAAACCTAGATTAGGTGGCTAGAATTGAGATTAAGAGAGCAGCGATGGCTGAAAACGTGGGTGAGAGAAAGAAGACTGCAGATTGACAGTAGAGGCTAGAAAATAAGAGATCTAGGAAAGGGAAGAAGACCAGGACAGGAAAAAATTATTCTCAATCATTCATATCTCAGGTTAGATCAGTTTGTAGTGGATTATTACTGTGATCTCTTGAGAAGGTTTTGGATATTGTGCTTAGTATTATAGTCCTTGTATCCTTGTGATTCTGTTGTAGCTATTGCTTGGGCTTGGGCAAGAAGCCTTGAGATCTGAATATTCATTATTTTGATAGTGGATTTTCTCTGGCTTGTCCCGTGGTTTTTACCCTTCGAGTTGAAGGTTTTTCATGTAAATCTTGGTGTTCATCTGATTATAATTTCTATTTGATTCCGCTGTGTATGACGTGTCTGCTAGCATTTGTTTATATACAAAGTTTATTCTTGTTTTATTCCTATCAATCGGTATCAGAGCAAGGTTTTGGTGGTATTTAATCTTTTAATCTGAACATAGAGGCTGGTAATATTTCTTATGATTAGTTTAAATGGAAACAATTGGATGATATGGAAACCAAGAATGGAAGATCTCTTATATTGCAAAGATTTGTATGGACCTTTGCAAGGGGATAGTGCAAAGCCCACAACTATGACAGATGATGAGTGGAAGAGGTTAGATCGAAAAACTATTAGCTTTATTCGTCAGTGGCTTGATGATAGTATCTTTCACCATGTTTCTACTGAATGTTCTGCTTACTCCCGTTGGAAAAAGTTAGAATGTCTTTATGAAAGAAAAACGATTGGCAACAAAGCTTTTCTGATCAGAAAACTGGTGAACTTGAAATATAAAGAGGGTACTTCTATTCCTGAGCATTTGAATAAAATACAGAGTACTACTAACTAGTTATCCTCTATGAAAATGTCTCTTGATGATGAGTTACAGGTATTGTTACTTCTCAGTTTTTTACTAGAAAGTTAGGAGACATTGATGGTTTCCCTCAATAATTCTGCACCAGATGGTATTGTCACCATGAGTCAAGTAACAAGCAGTTTGTTAAATGAGGAGTTGAGAAACAGAATTCAGCGACTTCTCAGATTGATTCATAAGCACTTATCTCAGAGAATAGAGGAAGATCAAAGTCAAAGGATAGAAGTGGTTCACACAAAGGTAAAAGCAAGTCAAGATCAAGGAAAGATATTATTTGCTACAATTATAGTGAGAAAGGACATTATAAGAATCAGTGCAAGTAACCTAAGAAGAACAAGAAAAAGGGAAAAGAAGTGGATCATACGAAGTCAAAAGAGAATATCACAGCTACAGTGCAAGGTAGTGATTATTTGATTTTGTCTACTTCTAATGATATTTTTTTTTGTGTGTGCCAAGATCTTGAGTGGATAATTGACACATGTGCTTCTTATTATGCTACACCATGGAGGGAGTTCTTTGCTACTTATAGGTCTAGACATTTTGGTGTTGTCAAGATGGGCAACTATGACACATCAAACATCATTGGCATTGGAGATATCCATATAAAGACCAACCTTGGCTACAAGTTGGTGCTTAAGGATGTGAGGCATGTAGTTGACTTAAGACTGAATTTAATTTCAGTTGGAAGGCTGGACGATGAAGACTTTGATGTCAGATTTCACAAAGGGCAGTCGAAGCTCAGTAAGGGTTCTCTTATTATAGCTAATGGGAAGAAATGTCATACATTGTATAGATTGCAAGCTAAAGCTTGTGGTGAGCAGTTGAATGCTATAGAGAAAGACTTTAGTATAAAGTTGTGGCATAGGTGACTAGGACACATGAGCAAGAAGGGGTTGCAAGAACTTTCCAAGAGAGAAATATTACCAGACCTCAGAGGTACACGTTTGAACCCTTGTATTGATTGTTTGGCTAATAAACAACATAAAGTTTCCTTTGTTAGTCTTACTTTATCTAGAAAAATACATACCTTGGACTGTGTCTATACAGATATTTGTGGTCCTTTAAGGACAAAAACTCCTAGTGGATCTATTAATATTCCTAGTATCAGTGGTGCACTTTATTTTATCACTTTTATAGATGACTTTTCTAGGAAAGTTTGGGCCTATACTTTGAAGACTAAAGATCAGGTTATTAATGTCTTTAAGGAGTTTCATACTAGAGTTGAAAGGAAGACAGAAAGACAATTGAAATGCATAAGATCAGATAATGGTAGTGAGTATACAAGATTATTTAATGATTATTGCAGATCATATGGTATCCAACATGAGTTGATAGTCCCCGGTACGCCTCAGCATAATGCAATTGCAAAGAGGATGAACTGCACCATCATGGAAAAGATCAGATGTATAGTTTCATAGGCCAAGCTACCCAAAAGGTTTTGAGATGAGGCTTTGAGGATTGCAGTTGATGTAATCAACTTATCATCATGTACAGCTCTAGATGGTGATGTTGCAGAGCATGTATGGTCAGAGAAAGATGTCTCTTATAGGCATTTAAAAGTGTTTGGTTATCGTGCATTTGCACATATTCCAGACAATGAGAGGTCCAAGCTGGATGGTAAGACAAAATAGTGTATTTTTATTGGTTACTCATATGATCAATTTGGTTACAGGCTTTAGGATCTAGAAAAGTATAAGGTGTTCAAAAGCAGAGATATTGTCTTCTTTGAGGATTAAATCATTGAGGATTTGAAGGAGGCACCAGTTAAGACTTCTACAGAGGGATTTGTAGAATGTGACCCAGTTATTCCTTCAGTATATCAGGGTGATGGGGGAGATGTGTAGGAAGATAGTGTAGAGCTAGATGTTGATCTACCTGCAGGACATGTTGAGTAGGAAGAAGAAAGAGAGCAAGTTCCCACAGAACCTCAATTAAGAAGATCTTCTAAACCACATCAACCTTCCAAGAGATACTTAACAGATGAGTATATGATATTTACTGATATAGGTGAACCAGAGAGTTACCAGAAAGTAATTAAAAGTGAGCAGAAAAAGAAGTGGTTTATTGCTGTGCAGGAAGATATGGATTCTTTGCAGAAGAACCACACATATAATTTAGTGCAACTACTAGAGGGAAGTAAGGCCTTGAAGAACAAGTGGGTTTTTAGGTTGAACACTCAATAATATTATTCTTAACTAAAGTATAAAGCTAGATTAGTTGTGAAAGGCTTTGGTCAAAAGAAAGGTATTGACTTTGAAGAGATTTTTTCTTCTGTTCTTAAAATGTCTTCTATCCGTGTTGCTCTTGGTATTGCTGCTAACCTATACTTGGAGATTGAGCAGTTAGATGTGAAAACAACTTTCCTTCATGGTGATTTGAAGAAGAAAATTTATATGGAGCAACCAGAAGGCTACAAAGTTAAAGGTAAAGAAAATATTATCTGCAAGTTAAAGAAGAGCTTGTATGGGCTGAAGCAAGCTCCAAGACAGTGGTATAAAAAGTTTGATTCATTTATGATTAAAAATAAATATAAAAGAACAGCTTCAGATCATTGTGTATACATCAGAAAGAAATAGTCGCCCGACAAATGCTAGTGTAGAAGAAAGTTTGCTATTAAAGATCGAGTCTTCCTTCATCTTCATCCCTACTAGTAGGAATTTATAAAGATTCGAGCCTCACGAAAGAGGTCTCATAGTTTCTTTGGACCCTATAAAATTAGAGATCACATTGGAGTCGTAACTTATGGATCAGATCGACACACTAATTCAAAATTACAATTGATCCTCTAAGAATCTCATTGCAAATGAAAGTTTTGAGATGATGACTCAACCTATATCTATCTACCCAACATCCAAGTTGATGAGGAGGCCCAAGTTCAGTTAATTGCTTGGGATCGTAGAATCATGACACATCACCATCTAGTCACTACTACTGATGCTAGACCCTAGGAGCAGGATTCGCCTACTATAGGGGTCATGAGAGAGCCTCATGAGGAGTTGCAGATTAAGACTTGGATATATGGAGCTCAACCTTGAGGACAAGGCTGATTTGAAGAGGGCGGGTCTGTTAGGACTCCAGCTAATGAAGTCCTAAATTTAAATTTTTTGAGGGAGCATACATGTAAAAACTTATTTGTCTAGCCCTATTAATAGATAAAGGGGTTGCCTATGTTGGGGTCTTGGGTTAGGCATTGGGCTTATGTAAACCATAGCTAGCTCCCCCTACTATTGTTAAAGGGGCCGGCTAGGAGTTATTTCTTAGAGTTGGAGTAGGAGTTATTTGGAGTAGGAATCTTGAAGTATAAATCATATTAGGAATCATATTAGGAGTTATTTGGGTTATGAAGGCATATAAATAGCCTTATAATAAGACTCTTTCCATCATTAATAGATCAATATTCTTTTTAGCCTTTATGTAGAAAACCAAGGAGGAAGGAACTGCTGGTTACAGGTGCCCTGCAAGCCAATCATGTGAGTGATGCCACGTATAACATGCTGCACGATTTTTTTTACTTATGATTAATATTGGCATATTTTTATAGTATATTATCTATTACACACACACACACACACACACACACACATATATATATATATATATATTGTAATATCCTTGTTTTTGTGCAATGTAAATCAGATCCTGATGAGATCATGATAATAATATCGGTTCACCTTTAAACATAAATCCTAAATAATCCCAATCATAGGTTACTCGAGAGAGACATCGAGATAACCGGACAGATCGGTGTACCATATAGCCGTCCATATGATGGAGGTGACTGATCTCATAGCCACTTGTTTGGAGACACTAAGGATATAGTACATGTGCTTATTGGAGAATAAGTTCACTGATTGATCTGCTTGTGGAATACTGTTTGATTAATGATACCTAATGTCAGATATTGATTCCATAGTCCTTGTTGTATATCTAGTCTTTAGATTTGAGATACCAAGGATGCCTTGTATAAGTACTCTATTTTTTAACGCGAGATTTACAAGTTTAGAAAGTTCCAGATCTGGTATAATTAGTTATCGAGATTGATAGCTAATCTTATGAAGACAATTTAGTGTCAATAGAGGATCATCCACTCTCGTATCACGAGAGGAATATCTCATATGTGCTTGCTTAGAAAAATCCCTGGCTAGAGCTATTTGGATTGAGAGAGATGGAGTTCTTTAAGAGAATCAGATTAGAGTGAGACTATGGATTCTGTATATGACTTAACAGTACTATATCCAATATATGGTCATATCGATATTAGTTAGATGAGGGATTATAGATACACGGTAACTGAGGATAGACAGGTCAGATGATTTGATCCCCTTATATTATTTAGTGACTATGGTGTAGTAGCCTAGTACGTCCATAGTCGATGAGTTGAGTGAATTATTATGAGGATAATAATTCACTATATCAGAAGGAGTTTTGATGAGAGTTACTCATGGCCAGCTCGGTAAAAAACCTAGTGGGTCATACATCTATGGTAGATACTTTAGAGAATACAGGATTGGATGAAGGTCCAATTAGCCCCTATTCTCACTAGATGAGACCTTGCACTGATGAGCTCCTTGCATGAGGCCCAATTAGAGGCCAAAGGAGATTATTGGATAGAGATCCGATAATACAAGGTTAGTGGGTAACCAGATAAAGATCCAATACCCACTAAAGTAGGACCCTAGGGTTTTTGGTAGCTCTTTATAAATAAGAGCGAATACTCATGGTTGATAGGCTGTAGCTTTAGTCTCCCTCTCCTATTCTCCTCCCTCCCTCTGCGCAAGAGTTGTGAGATCAGATTGAAGGAGTTTTGCTGCAAAGATCCATCATGTGGATACCACTAGAGAGGAGGACACTTGGTCTCCTTCATCCTCTCTATCCGAACTTGGAAATACAGGGATATATATGATCTCCCTATGTAATCAATCTATCACATGATGCAATTTTATTGATTTTTGTAGCTTTCTCATGATCCCAATCTTTTGCACGATAATTTGATCTGCATGGGAAATCAGTATTTTATTTTAATTTCCATAACGCCCAACTGCTAGCATGGGTAGCGTCCATAGGGGTGCCGCCCGTAGGAGCGGCATCGGTCATAGGCAAGGGCAGCCACCGTTTGCGTAGGGGCTTCGGCGACAATGGTGCAATGAGGGAAGATGACCTAGGGCGTCTTTTTTGGCAAAGGATGATCTTACCACTTGGAATTTAAGAAATTCCAGGGGCTATCCTTTGCTTAGAATACTGAAAACACCATCAACAATTCTAAAAATTCTAAGAACTGTCCTCTTATCCTAAATTTCAAAAATACCCTTGATAATTCTAGAAATTCTGAGCATATCTATTATATATCTAGTAATCCTATATGTGATGTGATGTACATGTGATGTATGATGTTGATGGATGATCATAAGCTACGTGTTGTGATGTGTGTAATTGTGATTATTATTATTATTATTAGGACCTATGATCCTATATTTTTCTCATTTATTATCGGGTCTGTGTACCTGTGATTATTTGTAATTACATGAAGAGGCACAACGGAAGCATGGAGGTGACAACAGGACCCATGATGCCGTGGTGACAGATCACGATGCTTGGTGATGCGATGAGGATCTTATGGAATCGATGATAACAAGATCAACAATCACAGGGCATGGAGATGCACCATTGTACACATGGATCCTATTGTGAGTGATTAAGCCCATTGGCTCGAGCTTAATCATATTAGGTGATGGCTCATGATCATCCAGTGTGGCTTACATATATGATGTGTTTTACACCTACTAGATATATGTATATGTATATATTTGCATGTAATGTAGATATATATTAAATATGTATGTGTGTGACACGACATATTAGGAGACCGATACAAAAAAAAATCTTTTCTGTGATAATATTAAGTCGGTAAGTGTGAGACAATAAGATTAACCCACGTGGCCTTCCATCGTTATAGGAGAAAATTGAATCACGATATAGGTTGAGTTTATCAAGTCCCTCAAGGCTCACCTATTTGTGTGACCGAGATTTTACCTATGACATAGAGATGTCACCGGTGACTTGAAGACATGGTATTCTTAGTCAAGTCCCTCGAGGGCATATTGTTGAATCAGACTCATCTTGTAACGATAGTGATAACTTAACTAAACATCATGGTTGATCGAGTCCCTCGAGACCATGATAGTTCGGAGGCCGAACATGATGGGAATCATAAGAAGTTGTCATTGGCAAGAGTTACCTACCTTTAAGGCTTAAAATAATTGGTCGAGTCCCTCGAGGTTGTACTAAGATGTCGATTGGATCCGGATCGCCACTAGGAGTCTACCGGAGACTTCCGTCTCACGTGTTGAGGGTATCACATAATTCACTAGGAAAATAGTGGGAGTATATTAAGATAGAAGTCTATATCTTAATTAGTATTTTCTACAAAATCTGTATATTATTTATTTATGCTATATCTTGTTTGTTAGAAACATATCGCTCACAAACACCTTGTGTGGCGTACTTAATGCCAACCGCCTCACTAGTCCAAACTACATGGATTGGCTTTGCAATTTGAGAATTATTCTCACGACGGAGAAAATTGTATACAACCTTGATACAAATATGCCCACGCTGAAGGAAAGGACAAGCGAGGATGAGATCACTCACTTTATAAAGTATAAAGATAGTCCTAGAGGATAACCTGTGTGTTGATCTTATACTTCAGTCCCTACCATATTCCTTTTTATAGTTCATTATTAACTTTAATATGAACAAGTTTGAGGTGACTCTACTTGAGCTCCTTAATATGTTGAGGGAAGCTGAGAGCACCATCAAGAATGAAAAGTCAGTTCTCTATATTGGTGAGACCAATGAGAAAAGAAAGGCCATTAAGATCCTTAAGAAGGGCAAGGGCAAATAAAGATCTGGTAAGGCAAAGGTTGCCAAGAAAGACCCGGCAAAGGACAAAGGATAGTGCTTCTACTATGGCTAAGATGGGCATTGGAAGAGGAACTGTAAGGACTACCTTGTAGATAAGGCAAAACAGAAGCTTGGAGAAGCTTTAGGTATATTCATGATAAATCTCCACTTGTCAAATTTTCATAATAACAGAAGGGCATTGGATATCGGGAGTGATTATTATATCTATAATTTATTGCAGTTTCTAACAAGACATAAGAGATTGGCCAAAGGTGAGATGGACCTTTAGATTCACAATGGAGTAAGAGTTGCTGCAGTTGCCATTGGGGAGGTCACCCTGCATTTGCTTGGCAGAGCTATCATTGCATTGGATGCATGTTATTTTGTTCCCTCTATTATTAAAAATATTATATCTATCTCTTGTTTGATAATTAGTAGATATAAATTAGTTTTTAAGAACAATAGTTATTCAATAATTATGGATGATGAGATTATCACTAGAGACACCCTATTAAATGGCTTATATGTGTTAGACACTTCTCCACACATCATGAATATAAATACATCTAATAGAAAAAAAGATAAGGTGAACAATACATACCTATGACATTGTAGGCTTGGTTATATACATGAGAGAATGATTCAAAAGTTGTTGAAAGATGGATACTTAGATCAATTTGACTAAGAGTCATATACAGCTTATGAACCTTGCCTTTGTGGGAAGATGATCAACTCTTCTTTTAATGGAACTAGAGAGAGAGCCACTAAGTAATTAGAACTCGTATAAAGTGATGTATGTGGTCCCATATCGACTCAGGCTATAGGTGGTTACTCATGCTTCATTACATTCACTAATGAATTTTCTAGGTATTGACACATGTACTTGATGAAGTACATGTTAGGATCAAAGCAGCACTAAGAGGGGGGTGAATTAGTGCTAATAATCTTCATAGATCTAAAAATTTTGCTTAATGAAAATAATATCGGAAATGCATTTAAGTGTAGAGATGTTTGTAATAGTGCAAGCAAAGATAATAGATAGTTAAACAAGAGAGCAATGAAGTTAAAGAGCAAAGAAAAGGAAGCAAATTAAAATCGGTTCGGTCTCCTTCGTTGAGGCCAACGGCTTCCACTGTTGATCTTCCTTCAATGAGTAAAGATCAACTACCCTCTTACAACTTATTCTCCTTTTACAGGTTTAGGAGATAATCTTTATAAGACACAAAGCTCTCCCTTAAACCAAAAGCTACACAAGATTTTTGCTCTTAATAGCATTTTCTCAATTACAATACCTCAGGCAAGAAAGGGTGGGGTATATGGGCCCCGAATGGCTTTAAAAGTGGAGCCAAAAATTAATTTTTAAGTGATCCTGAGGTGCTAGTCTCGAAGACTATATTATGGGTAGTTCATTCACCTGACACAGTTTGAGAGATTGTGTTATAGGCGGTTCAACCGCCTGACACACTTTCGAAGACAATGTCATCTTGGAAACCGTGTCTCATCTGATATTGGATTATTGAAATGACTTTTATAATAAGTTTAAATCAGCCCCAATTAAGGCCTAATTGCCTCTTAATTAAGTTAGTAAAAACTATCTCTCATTATGAAGTTATCTATGACTCTCAACATACAATCTTTGTTGTGTGATTGTCTCCCCGTGAACTCCCAGCATCCTTCTAATGAACCCTCGACTAGCTCCCAATTTCCTTTAGCGAACTCCTAACAAACAACCAGCATTCTTTCAACGAACTCCGACCAGCTCCCGACATCTTGTCAGCAAAGTCCCGACGAACTTCTTGGCAAACTTTTAGTGAGTTCTCCCAATTTCCTTCAACAAACTCTCAACTAACTTCTAGCATTCTTCCGGCGAACACCCGGTGAGCTCCCGACAACCTATCGACGAGCTCCCGATAAACTTCCTGATAAACTTCTGGTGAGTTCTCGATGAGCTCCCGACAACATCATCCAAACCTCGGCCAACCTCTGACGAACTCTTAGTGAGCTCCCATTACATCGTCCGAACCTCGACCCGATGCTCGAACTTAACTCAGGCCTAACATCTTATTGTACTGCCCTTTACTATTGTAGTTAATCCTGCATCATTTTCTTTAACACACAAGTTATATCATAAAACCTATCAATTGATTTCATCATTAAAATCCAAGATTCAACAATCTCCCCCTTTCTGATGATGAAAATTAATTAATGACGGAGTTAACCTAACTCCTCCTATGTATATACCATAGGATAAATACAACAAACTTGAATTCAAAAGAACCCATCACTTTTGAATTCAAGTATAGTATTTTCATAATTGAACCATTCATGATACCATATATTATAAAATTTTCAAAGTGTTCAATACACTTGTCAACACATTTATCATAAATATTCATAACACAAAGAAAGAAATCTAGTCCATTCTCCTCCTTAGTAAAAAAAATAAAGTTTAATGCATTTCGTATCAAATTATTTTCTTCGCCTTTGTAAATAAACTAGAAGAAGAAGAAGGGGAGAGGGTGTCAAAGATCTAAAAATCAAGTATCTCAAAACAAAATAAATTATTAAGAGGGGGGATACATTTGAAAATATTCATGAATCCAAGAATTAAAATATTGAAAGAGACCTCACGAGCTTTATCACAAGAGAATTTTAACTTATATTTTTTTTTCTTTTGTAAATGTTAAGAGGAAATAACCAACTTAAACCATTTCAAAGGATGGCTCAAAAAGTTGAGAAATCTGAGAAAAATATAAGAGCTACTCATATCATCTCATATAAATATCATGAAATTCTCAAAGTCATGATAGCAAATCATGCATTTAGAAGGTTTTTCATATCTAATTTTCTTCAAGCAAATTGTTCCCTCATTTAATGATTTTATTGTAATATAGCAATTTTACTCCCCCTTAGTCATTGTAAATAATGAAAATGAGTCATAGGAGAGTAAATAATATTGAATCGTTCAAGGTAAATCTTAATACATATAATTCATTCAAATAATTATTCTTAATAAAATAGAAGAATGATCTTGATTAAAAATCTTAAATTATAGTTGTTAAGATCATAATTTTTTTATTAAAAAGAAGAAATTATAGAGGTTAAAGATAATTTTCATAAAGGATAAGTCAAATGAAGAAGTCAACGAGATGTTTAAAGAAAATCATTCAATTTTTAACTCATTATAAATTTAAGAAATATTTATTTGGTGGTATATCATACATGAATATAAGGAAGTCATAAATGAATCATATTATGAAGGATATTAAAATCAAATCATGAATACCAAAATATATAATTTAATTTGTCAGATTTTCTTTTAGGTCAAAAAGATATTTTAGGATATCAAATAATAAGAAGGATCTTGTTTCATATAGATAGTTTTCTTTAATGAAACAAAAAAGTCCTAGTGAACAATCTTGATTTATATTCTCAAATTATAATTTTCAAGATATCAAGATCATGATAAGACCCTTTTTATAGTACGTTACATAGTTATAGAAAATTTCAAGTTTTCAAGATCATAATTCTTAATAAAAATCTCAAGTTATAAGATCATAAGTCTCCTCTTTGGTAAAAAGAAAATTATAGAAGTAAAAAAAATGAATCCCATATAAGATGCCTTAAGTCAAAAATTATGAGAAATTTCATGATTTGGCTGAAAAAAAAAGACTCATTCAAATTTTAATTATCAAAATCACTTCTGTAGTTCAAGAGATTCAACAATAATCATAACGCTTTATCTCTTACTAAAAACTTGATTGAGAAATTTTCAAAGAAAGACTTTTCCTCTTTTTAGTTATTTCAATCCATGTGATTTGTTTCATACAAAAATTCCTTCACCTTTTATGTCAAATCTATGCATTGATTGTCATTTAAATTCTAGTTTCATCATAAAAGAAATCATTAGGATCATTAAAATAAATAAAATATTTTTAACCTTTTAAAACTGAAAATCAAGTATTATTTCCAAAAGAAATCATAAAATATTTTTAAACAAAAACTTCGATTTATTCCCATTCTAATGATTTTTAGAGTGAGTTACCATGCTCATTTCATTCTCATTAAATTTATTAATGCTAGACAATGAAGCATGATTTTTTTTTCTTTTTTTATGTTCTATGCTCAATTTTTACCATTCAATAATATTCATTAACCATACAACCCATATTTCAAGTTACTTCTTCAACATTATCAAGGCCATTACAATAACACATCAAAATGATAAAACATATTCAAAGAAAAGATTCTACTAATCTCAATTTCAACATGTAAATGAGTCCAACTCTTTATACATAGTACAAGGAGTTGACAAACTCATTTCAAAAAAAATTATTTATTTCAAGTTTATCTAATATAACATTCAAATCATACAACTATTTAACCATCAATCATTCATAATATTCAGGTCATTCAACAATAGCCTTTCCAAATATTCAAACTAATGATTTTGAACTTATTATTCAATCATCATCAAAATCTCATTTATGTAAATTTTAATATATTTTTCAATAAATATGGTTCTTTTGTTCTAGTTCGTTTTCATACTTCTATGTTCTAGCTATGCATCATCAAGATTAATTATATAATGATAACTATTTTTAATAAAAGAATTTGCTATAATAGAAACAAGGATTATTAAGCTTCAAACATCTTAATTCAAATAATTTTCCTTATTTTTTACATTTTAGCTAGGAAGCTTGATAAGTAAGTTAGATCTCAAGTCAAATGGCTTGAGCATCCACAAGATATCAATCTATTTTGCTTCCAGTCTTAGTTTATTGACAAACCTACAAGAAAGATTTAGGTACCCATTTTACATTGAGACCTATATGAAGAAATTTATTTTTCTTATCTAATGATTTTTGGTTATTTATTGTTCCCTTGGAAATCCTAACTAATTTTGTAAGGACTATAATTTTTGAATGGATATTTGTAAGCCATATGTCATAATCTACCATAAAAATTACATTTAATTTTAGGTGGTAAACATAAGGTAGGTCCTTTAACAAAAATAGTTGGCTTTTTTTGAATATTACTAACAAAGTCTATGTCATTTCTTCTATTAATATGACCCTTATTGACAAGGACCATATTTAGGTATTTGTTCTCAATTTTAAATTTTTTAATGTAGTCTTAAGTATGATATTTTCTTCTTTAACACTATCTAGTATTTCATATTTAGAGTAAAAATTGTGTAATGGTAAAGTATCATGCAAGGTTTCATGTTTGGTGCATGTATTGTGTGATGGTGCTACTTCATGCATTTTATCAAGTTTACTAAGGAATGAGGTATGCTCTATCTTAAGTAATTTATAGGATTTGCTAGTCTTTCTAAATTCATCATAAAGCTCATGAAAAGAAAGTAATAACTCATTAAAAGTAAAAGAGCTTTCGAGTGGGTTACTTACCTCATCGTGGTTAGCCACGAGTGCAAGATCTTCCATTTCTTCCTGATTACTTCTTCATATTTGGAGCCCCTCGACTTCTTGTGTTCATAGCAAGAAGTTTGTACATCTTTAAATCATTTTTATGGTTCATATTAATTAATTTATCCAATTTATTTGTTAATTATTCAAAATTCACATCACTCAAGATTTCACTCGAGGAGCTATGTGTTTTCTTTAGTTCCAATTTCTTCCTATCATTTGGAAGGTGTTCTTAGATTCTGAATATCAAATTTTTCTTGCTGTTAGGAAGGTATTCTTCTTATTCATTTTTGTAAGATATTTTATTTAATAATTCATTTAGATTTAGTGTGCTTTAATGTATTAATTATATTGTACGCCAAATATCAAAAGTCGAATCACGAGAGGAAATCCGATCAAATTCATTTTTGTTGAGAGCACAAAATAAGGCATTCATAGCCTTGGAATTTAATGAAAATATTTATTTTTTTAATCATTCTAATTATTTATTGGATTGGATGATTTTTAAAAATCTTTTTCAATAATACTCCATAAATCAAAATCTATCGAAATAAAAAAGATGCACATTTGAATTTTCCAAGATGTGTAGTCTGTCCCATTGAACATAGGAGGACATGTGATTAAAAGTCCCTCTTGATTACCAATAGAAGCCATCTATTTTAGATTTTAAGCCAATTAGAGAGAAATATGGCTCTAATACCAATTGTTACGATCAAAGCAGCAGTAAGAGAGGGGGGGGGGGGGTGTGGGGGTGAATTAGTGCTAATGAAAAATATTCATCGATTTGAAAAATTTGCTCAATGAAAGCCATATTGGAAATGTATTTAAGTGTAGAGATGTTTGCATTAGTGCAAATAAAGATAATAGATAGTTAAAGAAAAGAGCAATGAAGTTAAAAAGCAAAGAAAAGGAAGCAAACTGATTTTATAGTGGTTTGGTCTTGTGACCTATGTCCACTTCCCGATTCCTCCTCCGTTGAGGCCATCGACTTCAACTATTGATCTTCCTTCAATTGGTGAAGATCAACTATCCTCTTATAACTCTATTCTCCTTATAGGTTTAGGAGATAACCTTTACAAGACTCAAAGCTCTCCCTTAAACAAAAAGCTATGCAAGATAAAATAAGGAGAAGAACTAAATTACAACATCATTTTCACAAGATTTTTGCTCTTAATTGCTTGCATACTTAGGCAAGAAAGGGTAGAGTATTTATAGGCCCCAAATGGCTTCAAAAGTAGAGTTAAAGATCAATTTTTAAGTGATTTCGAGGTGCTAAACTTGAAGACTACGTTCTAGGCGGTTCAGCTGCCTGATAGTCTAGGAGATTGTGTTTTTGGCAGTTTAGTCACCTGACATTCTAGGAGATCGTGTCTAGGCAGTTCAACTGCCTGACACACCTTCGAAGATTGTGTCATGTTGGAGATCATATCTTCGAAGACCATATCTCATCTGACCTTGGGTTACTGAAATCACTTTTATAATAAGTCCAAATCTGCCCCAATTAAGGCCTAATGGCCTCTTAATTAAGTTAGTAAAAACTAACTCTCATTATGATGCTAACTATGACTCTCAACACATAATCTTTATTATCTGATTGTCTCTCGGTAAACTCCCAACATCCTTTCGATGAACCCTCGGCGAGCTCCCGATTTCCTTTGATGAACTTCTAACAAACTCCCAGCATTCTTTCGGCGAACTCCCCGATAACCTGTCAGTGAACTCCCGATGAACTTCTTAGTAAATTTTTGGTAAGCTCTCGATGAGCTCCCGATTTTCTTCGATGAACTTTCAATGAACTTCCAATATTCTTTCGGCGAACACCTGGCAAGCTCCCGACAACTTGTAGGTAAACTCCTGATAAACTTCCCGATCAACTTCTGATGAGTTCTCGGTGAGCTCCTAGCAAAATCGTCGGAACCTCGGCTTGATGCTCAAACTTGACTTCGACCCAATATCTGATTGTAGTGCCCTTTACTATCGTAGTTAATCCTGTATCATTTTCTTTAACACACAAGTTAGATCATAAAATCCATCAATTGATTTCATCATCAAAATCTGAGATTCAACAGTACAAGTCTGAGACATTTGAGAAATTCAGGAAATATAAGAACGAAGTCGAGAACTAGACTGGAAAGAGTATTAAGACTCTTCGATCAGATCGAAGAGGAGAGTACTTGAGTATGAAGTTTACCTATTTCCTCAAGGACAATGGGATTCTATCCCAGTGGACACCTCCTTATATAGCTCAGCTCAATGGTATCTCAGAAAGGAGGAATCGCATGCTATTAGATATGGTGCGAACCATGATGGGTTTTGATGACCTACCCATCTTATTTTAGGGGTACGCCTTAGAGACCATAGTTTATCTTCTGTATAGAGTTCCATCAAAGTCAGTAGTGTCTACACCATATGAGATACGGAAAGGAAAGAAGCCCTTTAAGTTGGTTAAAATTTGGAGCTATCCTACCCACATTAGAAGATATAACCCCGACAAGTTGGAATCAAGGATGGAATGTGCACATTCGTAGGATACCCTAAGGAGACTTTGGGTCATTACTTCTATTATCCCAAGGACCAAAAGGTCTTTGTTGCTAAGAGAACTATGTACTTTAAGAAGTAACATATTCTTAGTGGAAATAGTGAGAGTGAGATAGAGTTGAGTAAGGTTGGAGAACCTGGCTCAAGCACCATTCTAGAGTCCAAGTCTGTTCAGGTACCTAACAAAAAAGTTCCAACTTTATGTAGGTCTAGTAGAGTATCTCACCCTCTTGAAAGATATGTGAGACATATCAGTGGAGAGGACTCTTAGGATGTTGATCCTCAGACCTAGAGGAGGCTATTATGAGTATAGAATCCGGAAAGTAGCAAGAAGCTATGAATTCTGAGATGGATTCCATATACTCTAATAAGGTTTGAAACATTGTGGATGCACCTGAGGATATCATACCCATCAGCTACAAATCGATTTTTAAAAAGAAGATTGAAGTAGATGGAAAGGTAAAGACCTATAAGACAAGGCTGGTAGCTAAAGGATATCGTCAAAGATAAGGAGTTGACTATGACGAAACATTTTCACCTATAGCCGTGCCTAAATTCATTAGAATTCTTTTGGCCATTGCAGCACACTATAACAATGAGATCTGGTAGATGGATGGATATAAAAATGATATTCCTCAATGGCAACCTTGAAGAGGAGGAGTATATGATACAAGAATTTGTATCCAGAGAGTCCAGATAAAATGTGCGAGCTACTCAGATCCATTTATGGATTAAAGCAAGATTCCCGAAGTTGGAACATAAGATTTGATGAGACGATCGATCTTATGACTTTGTTAAGAACGAAGATGAGCCTTGTATATATAGGAAGGTAAGTGAGAGTGCTATCACCTTCTTAGTGTTATATGTGGATGACATCCTAATCATTAGGAATGATATAGGAATGCTCTCCATAATAAAGGCTTGGCTATTTGGAAACTTCTTCATGAAAGACTTAGGAGAAGCATCTTATATTTTGTGAATTTATATCTATAGAGGTAGATCCAAGAGGATGCTTGGCTTGTCCCAATCCAAGTATATAGACTCCATTGTCAAAATGTTTGGCATAAAGAATTCTAAGAGATGTTTCATACCGATAAAACATGGAATATCACTTTTCTAGGTGTATGTCCGTAAATACTCCTGAAGAAAGGATATACGTGAATAGGATACCCTATGCCTTAGTAATAGGGTTTATCATGTATGCTATGCTAGGTACCAGGCCTAATATAATGCATGCTCTTAGTGTCACGAGTAGGTATCAGGCGGATCCAGGTTTGAAATATTGGAAGGCAGTAAAGTACATGAGAAGGATTAAGGATCTTTTACTAGTATATGGAGAAGGTAGTCTCCAGGTTGAGGGCTACATGGTCTAGAGTTTCCAGTCCGACATTGATGATAGCAAGTCAAACTCAGGGTATGTTTTCACCTTGAATGAAGGAGCAGTAAGCTGGAAGAGTTCCAAGCAAGATACTACTACTAACTCGACCATAGAGGTGGTATACATTCCCATAGTAGAAGCAGTAAAAGAAGGGCTGTGGATGAAGGAGTTCATCAGGGATTTGGAAATCGTTCCAAGTAGCATGAAGCTGATTCCCATATACAGTGATAGTGATAGGGGGATAGGTCTAGTAAGGGAACCTAGGTCTCATTAGAATTGTTCTGAGGAGGTTCCACTTAATTAGAGAGATCATAGCCTGTAAAGATATAATACTAGAAAGAGTTCTATCCGAAGATAACATTGTAGATCCATTGACCTTCGCACTGGCTCAGATTATATTTAAGCATCATAGGGGTCTGATGGAGATCAGACACATAGGTGATTGGCATTAGGTCAAGTGCGAGATTGTTGATTATAGGTACCTTGCAAGCCAATCACATAAGTGATGACACATGTGACATGCTGTGCGATCTTTTTGCTTATAATTATTATTGACATATTATCACATTATATTATCTGTTGCATGTATATTATAATGTCCTTGGTTTTATGCAATAATCAGGTCATGATGAGATCACAATAAGAAGATTGATTCACCTTTAAACATAGATCCTAAATAATCCTAGTCATAGGTTACTCGAGAGGGACATCGAGATAACAGGACAGACTAGGGTACTATATATCCATCCATATAATGGATGTGACTGGTCTCATAGTCACTTGTGTGGAGTCACTAAGGATATAGTACATATGCTCATTGGAGAATGAGTTCACTGATTGATCCCCTTATGGAATGTTGTATGGTTGGTGATACCATAGTCCTAGTTGTGTATCTGGTCCTTAGACTCGAGACACCAAGGATGCCTTGTTTGAGTACTTCTTTCTTTAACACCAGACTTACAAGTTTGAGAAGTTCTAGATTTGGTACAGCTGGTTATCGGGATTAGTAGCCAACCTTACGAAGGCAATTGAGAATCAGTAAAGGATCATCCACTCTCAGTGTCATGAGAGGAATATTCTGTATATGCTTGCTCAAACAAATTCCTAGCCAAAGTCATTTGGATTGAGAGAGAAAGAGTTCTTCGGTAGGATCCGATTAGAGCAAGGTAAACTAATTCCGTATGTAACCTGATAGTACCATGTCCAATATATGGTCTCTAGGATATTAGTTGGATGAGGTATTATAGATACATGGTAACTATGGATAGACATGTCTAATAGATTTGATTCCCTTATACCATCCGGGGACTATGGCTTAGTGGCCTAGTACGTCTATAGTCAATGAGTCGAGTGAATTATTATGGAGATAATAATTCACTATATCAGAAGGAGTTCTGATGGGAGTGACTCATAGCCAGCTCAGTATTGGGCCTAGAGGGTCATACATATATGGTAGATGCTTTAGCGAATTGAGGATTGGATGAAGATCCAATTAGCCCCTATTCTCATTAGATGAGACCCTATGCTGCTGGACTCCTTACTTAAGGGCCTAATTAGAGGCCTAAGGAGATTATTGGATATAGAGCCAATAATGAATGTTAGTGGATAATTGGATAAAAATCTAATACCTTCTAAGGCAGGAGCCCTAGGGTTTTCGGTTGCTCTCTATAAATAAGAGGGGAGACTCATGGTTGATAGGTTATAGCTTTGGCCTCCCTCTCCTAGTCTCCTCCCTCCCTCTACATAAAAGTTGCGAGATTAGATTAGAGGAATTTTGCTGTAGAGATCTATTGTGTGAATACCACTAGAGAGGAAGACGCTTGACTTCCTTCATCCTCTCAATTCAGATCTGGAATATAGAGATATATGATCTCCTTAGGTAAAATAATCTCTCATATGATGCATTTTTTTTTATTTTTGTGACTTTCTCGTGATCCAATCTGTTGCACAACGATTTGATCTACGTAGGAAACCAGTTTTGTTTTGATTTCTACTGCACATGTGATGCTCTCGTTGAGGTTTTCCAATAATATATATTATAATATCCTTATTTCTGTGTAATGGGAATCAGATCGTGATCATGATAATAAGATTTGTTCACCTTTAAACATAGATCCTTGGTCATAAGTTACTCGAAAGGGACATCAGGATAACTGTACAACCAATGTATTATATACCCATCCATATGATGGAGGCAGTTTATCTCATAGCCACTTGTGTAGAGACATTAAGGATATAGTATAAGTGCTAATTGGAGAATGAGTTCATTGATTGATCTGCTTATAAAATACTGTATGGTTAATGATACATAATGTCAAACACCGATTATATAGTCCCAGTTACGTATCTGGTCCTTAAACTTGAGACACCAAGGATGCATTGTATGAGTACTTCTTTCCTTGACGCTAGACTTGCAAAGTTCTAAATCTGGTACAGCTAGTTATCGGGATTAGTAGCTAACCTTACGAAGAAAATTGAGTGTCAATAGAGTATATCCATAGTCGATGAGTCGAGTGAATTATTATGGGGATAATAATTCACTATATTAGAAGGAGTTCTGATGGGAGTGACTCACAGCTAGCTCGGTATTAGGTCTAGAGGGTCACACACATATGGTGGATGCTTCAGCGAATAAAGAATTGGATGAAGATCCAATTAGTCTCTATTCTTATTAGATAAAACCCTGCACTGATGGGCTCCTTACATGAGGCCCAATTAGAAGCCAAAAGAGATTATTGGATAAAGATCCAAAAATACAAGGTTAGTGGGTAATTGGATGAAGATCCAATACCCACTAAAGTAGGACCCTAGATTTTTTGGTGGCTTTCTATAATAGGAAGGGAGACTTTGATAGGCTGTAGCTTTGGCTTCCCCCTCCTATTCTCCTCCCTCCTTTTGCACAAGAGTTGTGAATTTAGATTGGAGGAGTTTTGCTATAGAGATCCATCGTGTGGATACTACTAGAGAGGAGGACGCTTGACCTCCTTCGTCCTCTCTATCTGAATATGAAAATACAAGGATATATGATCTCCCTAGGTAATTAATCTATCACATGACGTAGTTTATCGGTTTTTGTAGCTTTCTCGTGACCCCAATCTTTTGCACAATGATTTGATCTACATAAGAAATTGATACTTTTGTTTTGATTTTCACTACGCATGTGATGCTCCCCGTTGAGGTTTCCCAACAGGAACCCCTGTAGAGCTCCAAGGAGGTCGATCTCTATTGCGATCACCCCAAGCTTAGAATTCATAAGGGTTCTAACATATTATTGAATGATTGATTTAAATGGTTGAATAGTTGTATGTTAAGATTGAATTTATGTTGTTAAACGATATATTACTTCTGAATTTAAATATAGAATAAATAAAAATTTGGAAATAACTTTATCAACTCCTTGTACTATGTGTAAAGAGATAGACTCATTTAAATGTTGGAATTAAGATAGATTTAATTTTTTATGCTTTGAAAATGTTTTTATCATTTTGATGTGTTTTAGTAATGACTTCAATTATTTATTCTCGAATGAAATTTTGTTTTCGGTCTTAGACGATAATTCATTGATTTGAAAGGTATTATTTGAACAAATCACATGAAATAACTAAAAAGGAGAATATTTCTTTTGAAAAATATCTTTGTACTATCAAGGCTTCAATAAGAGATAAAATGATGCCATTATTGTTGAATCTCTTAACCACAAAAATGAATCAGAGAACTTTAGTTATTTTCTTTTAAAAAACAATCCATGTTGCCTTTATTAAAATTTTTTGAAAAGTAATTTTTGATAATAATTTTGGATATGTTAAATGACTTTTTAAAAAGAGATTAATGAATATATTCAACTTTATTGATATTTTGTGATTTTATCATGATCTTGACAAGTTAAAAAATTGTAACTTGAAATCTTATATAAATCAAGTTCGTTTAAAGAAAATCACATAAATGAATCATAATTTATCTCTTCGGAACAATAACTTAAAAAACTTCTTAAAAACCATATTCTTGATAACTTGAAGTTTACTATATACAAATCAAGATCTCATCGTTTCTTCTTTATTTTTATTCATTATCTAAAGATTTCTAAAGCTTTGAATCTTATCTAAGAAGAATTTTGTCAAATTGAATCATAACCTTTGGTATTCACGATTTAATATCCTTTATATCATGATTTATCCTTAACTTGTATTCATAAATTATACACCTTATCACTAAATTAATGTCTCAAAATTGTGATAAGTTATAAATTATGTGAAATTTGTTTTATCATTATCATTCCCTTGATTTCTTGACTTGACTTATCCTCTGTGCAAATCACGCTTGATCTCTATGATTTCTTCTTTAAATAAAAAGGATATTTATGATGTTGACAATTATAAGTTGAAACTTTTTATCAAGATCGTTCTTCCATTTTATTAAGAAGAATTATCTAATGAATTATATGTATTTAAGATTTATCTTAAATGAATTAAATTATTTAACCCCTAAGATTAATTTTGATTATCTAAAAAGAGAGAGGGGAGGGGGATTTCTTAAAAGAAATCATGTCTTTAGTAATTACAATTTGATTTTTCACCCTTAATGACATGATCCTTTTATGCTTATGGGATATAGTTGTAAAAAGAAAAATTATACTAGAATATATTTTTTTGATAAAGACCAAAGGGGGAAATAAAATAATCAATAGAATTAGAAGAAAATTAGATGTGATGAATCTTATAACATGGTATGAGGAATAATTTATGTAGAAGAATATTTTAAATTTTAAATTTTCTAAATACTTACAAAATACATGATTTACAATTTGAGACTTTTATAAAATATATGATTTTCAAATTGCTCTTCTTATCAAAATGAATGATCTTAAAAAAGGGGAAGAAAATTTTCATGAGAAAATTATGTTTTACTAAGGGGGAGCAATAAAGTATTAAATATTCAATCAATATATATTTTATAAAAATATAAAAATTTTGACACATGATGAGTTTATATATAATGAAATTATTTCACATCTTTTTATTAATGATAAAGAGAGAGAAATAGTATACTGATGACATATATATCAAAAAATGATACATGACAAATAGGAAGAAAATTTTTAATGAAAGTATCATGAATATTAGGCTCTTATCCTAGGGGTCAATAAAGTACTCAAGCATTTAATCATATTTATTTGGCATATGATGACTTTATGTATCATGAAAATTAATTGCTTGCTATTTCACCTCTTTTTTATGATGATAAAGTGGGAGAAGTAGCATATTGATGACACAAAATGATACATAAATGTCAAGGGAGAAGAAATAACCTTTTCTTAAAGAAGAAATTTATGAATAATGCATGAAATTCTTAGAATGTTCTTAAATATTTGTTGGTTGAAATTAGTATCATGATGATCCTTTAAATGACTTTTAAAATTCTTAGAATATTCTTGAAAATTTAATGATTCATGTTTTGTTGAAATTAATATTATATCATAATAATTTTTGAAATAATGAAATTTTACATGAAATTCTTAGAATATCCTTGAAAATATGATGATTCATGATTGGTTAAAATAAATATCATGTTTTATGTATGATTTGATCATTTTAAAATTCATGGTATATCATTTCAAGATTTGAATAAGTGATATGATATTTTAATTCAAGAGTATTTGGTTCTCTTAAATTTAAGTTTTTCTTTATTTGAATTATAGCAAGGATTTAAGAGGAGTAAGATTTAACTCCTTTTATCAATTGATTGTCATCATTAAAAAAGGGGGACATTATTGAATCTTGGATTTTGATGATGAAATTAATTGATGAGTTATTGATCTAATACGGTTGTTAGTGTTGAATCTTAGATTTTGATGATGAAATCAATTATTGGGTTTTATGATCTAACTTGTGTGTTAAAGAAAATGATGCAGGATTAACTGCGACAATAAAGGATAATGTAATCAAATGTTGGGCTGGAATCAAGTTCGAGCATCGGGCCGAGGTTCGGACGACATAATGGGAACTTGCCAAGAGTTCACTGGAGGTTGGTCGAGGTTCGAACGATATTGTCGAGAACTCACCGAGAACTCACTAGAAGTTTGCCAGGAAGTTTGTTTGGAGTTCCCCGATAGGTTGTCGGGAGCTCACAGGGTGTTTGCTTAAAGAATGCTGGAAGTTCATTGGGAGTTCATGAAGGAATTAGGAGCTCGTCAAGAACTCACCAGAAGTTTGCTTGGAAGTTCATCGGGAGTTCACTAACAGGTCGTCGGGAGCTCGTCGGGAGTTCACCGGAAGAATGCTGGGAGTTTGCTGAAGGAAATCAGGAGCTCGCTGGGGGGTCACCAGTAGTTTGCCTGGAAGTTCATCGGGAGTTCACCGACAGGTCGTCGAGAGCTCGCTGCGAGTTTACCGGAAGAATGTTAGGAGTTCGCCGAAGGAAATCAGGAGCTCGCTGGGGGTTCATCGAAAGGACGCCGGGAGTTCACATAGAGATGATTGGATAATGAATATTATGTGTTAAGAGTTGTAGTTAGCATCATAATGAGAGTTAGTTTTTACTAACTCAATTAAGAGGTCATTAGGCCTTAATTGGGGTTGGTTTGGACTTATTATAAAAATCATTTCAGTAACCCAAGGTCAAATGAGACACGATCTTCAAAGACATGGTCTCCAAGATAACACAATCTTCAAAGGTGTGTTAGGCAGTTGAACTGCCCAAACACGATCTCCCAGACTGTCAGGTGGTTGAACCGTGCAAACATAATCTGCCAAACTATGTTAGGTGGTTGAACTGTCCAGAATATAGTCTTCAAGACTAGCACCTCAGGAACACTTAAAAATTAATTTTTGACTCCACTTTTGAAGCCATTTGGGGCCTATACATACCCCACCATTTCTTGTTGATGAATGAGCAAGAATCAAGAGTGAAAAACTTGTGAAAACGTTGTTGTAATCCCATGAGAGCTCCCCTTATTTCTTCTTGTGTAGTTTTTATTTAAGGGAGAGCTGAAAGAATTGTAAAGGTTATCTCTTAAACCAATAAAAGGAGGAGAATAGAGTTGTAAGAGGGGTGTTTGATCTTCACCCATTGAAAAAAAATCAAGAGTGGAAGTTGATGGCCTTAAGTGAAGAGGAATCAGGAGTGGACATAGGTCTAAGGGGACCAAACCATTATAAAATCGGTTCGATTCCTCTTCTCTGCTCTTTATGTTCATTGCTTAATTGTCTACTACCTTTGCGTACACTCTTACAAATATCTTTATGCTTAAACATATCTCTATGCTTAAATGCATCTCTACACTTGAACGTATATTTACGCTTAAATGCATTTCCGATATGGTTTTTATTGAGTGAGTATTTAAATTGAAGTGAAATTTTTATAAGCACTAATTCAAACCCATCCCACCCCCCTCCCTCTTAGTGTCGCTTTGATCCTAATAGTTATAGTTTATTGATGCAGGATAACTATTATAAAGAGAAAATTATCAGAGGTTTGGTCAAAGTCAAGTCTAGGCATCGGGCCGGAGTGAGGACGATGCGGTAGGTAACCTGCCTGGAATATATCGGGAGCTCACCAAGAGTATCAGGAGCTTGCCAGAATAGCATAAGGGAGTTCACTGGAAGAAGACCGAGAATTGTCGGAAGATTATCGAGGGTAGCCGAAATGCTTGCCGGGAGTTGGGAAGGCCTTGATTGGATTGTTGCATAGTGATTATAATTAATTAAGTCATAGTTAGCATTATTAAGATTGAGTCCTACTGGAGTTAGATTTGGAAGGATCCAAATTAACTCAAGTGAGGCTAACTGGGTCCACTATGGAGAGTGGATTGAGCTTAGGTCAAGTACAAGTCGAAAGTGGAAAAGTGAAGGAATTACTTTTTTAGGTTTTTCAGCCGTTGTACCACCGGTGAGCAGTGGTTGTACCACAACAGCCTAAGTTTTTGGGCATGTACCAACAGTTATACCATTGACACCTAGGTTTCCAGGCAACTTTAGGTAGTTCCTTCACTTTTCTAAGTGAAGGTACAAGTTAGGTTTTCGGGCATGTACCACTAGCACCGATGGTGGTACCACCCGTACCTAGCTTTTCTGAGTGTGTTTGAAATTTTGGCTCCAAATTTTAAAGCCAATTTGTCACGAACGGTCGTCGCTCAACCATAATGCCTTCGCTCCTTGAACCGTTCATCACTTTTTCTTGCTTGTACATATGTTTGGCAGCTTGTTTTGCCTTAAGTTTATGTGTTTTTACCTAAGAAATGTGAGCGAAAGTAGTGTAGAAGGCTGCAGAACAATCGCTCACTGCGTGGAGCCAAAACAACCCTGTTTTGGGTCTTTTTCTTGTGCTATGACAACCTTTTTGAGCGGTGCAAAATGTCAGCCATTTCAGCACCTTGGAACCCCCGGTTGGCACCGGGCTGGATGGGGTTCCGGGTATATGTCGGGCATAGGCGTTCATCAGTAATTGAACTTATCTTGCGTCCGATACCTTGGGAACCATCATTTGTGGACTTGTGACCGTTCCTACAACCCTCCAAAATCCTATTTCTATCTCTTTCTCTCTTTTCTTTGCTGCACTCAAGGTGTTCGACAAATTGTTTATATAGCTTTCCGCTTTGCAAGACACCGGGACGTGTCCGTCGCTCACTTCTAAGCTAATCAACTTCTTCTTTGCAGGTCCTACAGGACCTTAAGAGGTTGTAAGAGGGCTGACCCTTTGCGGACAGATAACGCGTTGGCATTTCATGACTTAGTAAATCCCAGCTAAGTCCAGAATAGTGGGCAAGGTTGCTCCACGACTTAGGCAATTTCAGCTAAGTCTTTGGAAGTGTCGCGAGGGTGTCACACGGCTTAAGCAAATTCAACTAAGTCTGTGACAAATTGGGGCCTATAAATATCCTAGGTTTTCTTGCATTTGACACAACAAATTTGGGCTAGAAATTCTGAGAAAAAAATTATGTGCTAAACTTGTAAGAAAAAGAAAAGGGATAAGGGCGTAAGAAAAGTCTTGTAATACTTGTAAATCTCTCTTGGAATTCATATTGAACTAAAACTTATTTATATTAAAATTCATAATGAACTAAAAGAGAGTCACCTTAGACTTATCTATATTAAAATTCATAATGAACTAAAGAAATCTGGTAGGGACTTAAACATAGGTTATCCTCAATGACTATTCCTAGTTCTATGAGTTTCTCAATCCACTCAATTATCCTCAGGACATGGTTTTGAACTAACGTCCCCTTTGTCATCCTAGCATGGAAAAGACTCTTTGATATCCCAAATATTTGAGTTTTTCCCTGTTCCTCAAATACCTGATGAAGATGAAGAAGGATGAAATTGGCATCCATACTCTCATGTTGCCTTTATAGCTCAGGAGCCATAGAAGCCAACATATAGCACTTCGCCAAGGACATATGTGATTTTCTCCACTTTGAGAATAATTCTCAAATTGCTAAGCTAATATATATATATTGGACTAGTGAGAGTATGCCACATAGGGGGTTTGCGAGCGATATGTTTTTGACAAACAAGATGCAGTATAAATGAAACAGAAGTCTCCGGTTGACTTTTGATGAGGATCGAGATCCAATTGGCATTTTTGTATAACCTCAAGCGACTCGATCAATCACATTATGCCTAAAAAGATAGGCAATTCTTGATAATCGTAACTCCTTGTTATTCCTGTCCTTTCTAGTTTTCGAGCCATCATGGTCTGAGGCCTCGACCAACCATGATGTTTAGTTAAGTCATCACCATTGTTACAAGATGAGTCTAATTTGATAATATACTATCGAGAGACTCAACCAAGCATACCATGTCATTAGGTAACCGGTCATATCTCTCAATCATAGGTAAGATCTCGAATCATGCAAATAGGTGAGCTTCGAGGAACTCGACCAACTCAACCTATATTGGGATTCAATTTTTTCCTATAATGATAGAAGGTCACGTGGATCAATCTAATTACCTTATGCTTATCGACTTAATATTATTATAGGAGGGTATTTCGATTCAGCCTCCTAATATGATGTGTCATAGATATACATATTTAAAATCTTCCTATAATGATGGAATACCACATGGGTCAATCTAATTGCCTTATGCTTATCGATTTAATATTATTGTAGGAGGGGGTTCTAATTCGATCTCCTAATATGATGTGTCACACACATATATATTTAATATATATCTATATCATATGTGTATATATATATATATATATAATCTAGTAGATATATAAGCAATCACATATGACATATACACAATCATACTAGATGATCATGGACCATAACCTAACGTGATTAAGCCCAAGCAAGTGGGCACAATCACTCACATCAGGATCTACGTATGCATTGGTATATCACCATGCCATGTGATCATCCATCTCATTATCGTTGTTTCCGTCGACACCTCGATACATCTCTATGCATCGTGATCGTTCGTCTTGGTATCGTGGGTCCCGTTAGCACCTCCACGCTCCCACCACGTCTCTTTGTGTAATTGCACTATAATCATAGGCAAGCAACCCCGACAATAAACGAGAAAGATCAGAGGCTTACAATCCCCAATAATAATAATAATCACACGCAACACATCACATGGTCCATGATCATCCATCCACATCATACATTACATGTACACACATCATCATGTATGACTATTAGATAAATAATAATAGTTAATTAAACTTTTCATTAATCATATTTATGAAATTCAGGACATATTAAGAAATTTCATATTTATTAAGGGTATTTTTAGAATTTCAGATAGAAGGATAAATCATAAAATTTCTTAAATTCTAAAGGGTAGAATCGTTTTTTCGCCAAAACCCTAATCCTCTTCTACTACCTACTAGTGGGCGACCATCATCACCCCTGCGTAGGTGGCACCCTTACATGCCACAGGCGGTCACGCTTGCGAGCAACCACAGGCAACCGCCCCTATAGGGGCCTGGCCATCGGCGGCCACCCTTGTAGGTGGCCACCCCTACTCGTAAGCAGTTTGACCATGGGCGTTGCCTTCGTGGCCCAGCATGCATGTCGCCTCTCCACAGGCATCTTCAGGCATAGCAAGAATGCATAGAACAATTCTATATGATTCAAAATAACATATATAGTTAATAAGCCTATCATCGCATGATGAACTTGGCTCTGATACCACTATTGGGAAACCTTATTAGAAGCATCACATGTGCAATAGAAAAATAAAAATAAAAAGGTCTCCCACGTTTATTATGTCATCGTGCGATTATTAGTGCGTGAAAAATCGTAATATCGAAAAACTGTGTTGTATGTTAGATATTTTACCTAGGGAGATCGTATATCCCTGAAAAACTAGATTTAAATGAGAGGATAAAGGAGGTCAGATGTCCTCCTCTCTAGCGATATCCACATGGTGGATGTGATGATGCCGCTTCTCAGATCACTATAGGATCTCCCTTTCTAATATTTATCACCAAAGGGAGAGAGAAGGCTAAGGAGAATAGGAGGGGCAGCCACCAGAAGCTCTAGCTTATGAACCCTTTAGCCCCTTCCTATTTATAGAGGTCCCTGTCCACTTATCCCTAATGGATCTTGCCCTATTAGGTACTGGATCTCTATCCAACTACTCAAGCCTCTTAGATTAGTGAATCTCTATCCGATAATCTCTTATTAGCTCGTATTAAATCTCATCCATTGAATCCAATAATATAGAGGCTTATTGGATATCCAATAAAACATAGGCTCTCTGAATATCTCATATTAAAACTTCTACTTATTGCAACATCCACTATATTTGTGTGACCCTCTAGCTCTAATACCGAGATGGCCGAGAGTTGCACCTGTCAGAACTCTTTTTGACTCAGAACTCATTTTGACTCCGTGAATTGTTATCACATAACAATTCACTCAATTCATCGACTATGGATGTATTAGGCCAACATGTGATAGTCCCCAAATGATACAGGATGATCTAATCCATTAGAACTGTCTATCCACTATAATCACTCAACCATCTAATATCCCAAAGACTGTATATTGAGCATGGTATTATTAGGCCTTGTACGAAATCCATCCGAGTCTTACTTTAATCGGATTCTTCGAAGAACTACTTCTCTCTTAATCCAAACGACCTTGGCTAGGGATTTGCCTGAGCAAGTTATCTTGGTATCCCTCTCAAGTAACCTATAATTGGGATTATTTAAGATATATGTTTAAAGGTGAACTAGTCTTATTATCGTGATCTCATCACGATCTGATTCCCATTGCACAGATTAAAGGACATCATAGTATATACAACAATCAACATAAAGTGAGAATATGTTATTAATAATAATAAGCAAAAAGATTGTGTAGTCTCTATCACATGTTTGCCATCACTCATGTGATTGGCTTACAAGGCACCTATAACTAGTAACTTCAAATTTTAAAAAGATAATTAATAAAAGTTAGGATTAAGTCACTATTAATAAAAAAGTTTTAAAAGCATCTTGTTCAGCACAAATGTAGAAGACATCTAACCTCCTTTATCCTCTCCTTTTGGATCTAGGTTTTCAAAGATATACGATCTCCTTAGGTAAAACGTCTAATACACAATGCGTAAACTTTTTTAGTTTTACAATTTTTGAATACTAATCATCGCACGATAATTTGACCAATGTGGGAGACCTTTTTATTTTATTTTTTCACTTTGCATGTGATGCTTCTAATAAGATTTTCTAACATAATGTACTCTGCCTTTATGATCGAGTCAACAACAGTATCTTGCTTGAAACTCTTCCAACTTACTACTTCTTTAATCAGGGTAAAGACATACCTTGAGTTCAAGTTGCTATCATCAACATCAGATTAGAAACTTAAGTTGTTTGACAGTGAATAAAAAAAAGAAAGGTAATCTCTCTTATAGAGAGAGGGGCTCTGATACATGTTGGAAATAAGAAGAAGTAATGAAAATGCCCAATTGATTCATTGATTCATCGTTTATCTATACATAATGAGAAGGAGGATTTCCCTCAACTAACATATGAGATTTCCTCATTCAGTTGGAGAAATCATATCTAAATCCTAACTAAATCTTATCTTTTATCATGCCCCCGCAAGATCGAGCTCCTGTAAGGACGCCGATCTTGAACTAAGGATGTCGATCTTGAATCAATGTCAATGAAACTGAAGGAAGGAAGCTGCTGTGTTGTCAACCGCGGTGAAGACCTGACGGTGGTTGACGTTGACGATAGTTGACTTTGACGGTGATGTCAGCGGCAAAGAGCAAGGGTTGTAGCAAAGGACGGCGAACGCGGCTGCGTGGCAGCAGTGGTGGCAGCGAGAGAAGCGCTACGATCGTAGATTTACTGTCGTTTGACAGCGAGAAAGAACTTGTTGTGCCCTCTCTGTAGAGCACTGAGAGACGATAAGCGACGGCCTGTACAGGTACTCTCAGCAAAGAGAACAGAGCAATAGAGGCTGCAGGAGGGATGGCGCCGGCGAGCAAGTGTAGAAGCCATCGTCTACTGCAAATGGGGTAGGCAAGGTGTCGCTGCTTGTTCGAGCTGATACGACAGTGGTGGTACACAAGGAAGATGACCTCGTGCAGAAGAATGCTTCGGTAGAGGAATTAAGAAAGCCAACAAGGTCCAACGGAGGAAGAGAAATCTGATGCACTAGAAATCTCCATCTTCGCCATGGACAAGAGACTATCGTTTGATAGTTAGAAGAGATAGATCTGCACCGATGAGGAGAGAGTTACCTTCGGAGCAAAGGAAGCAAAGGATGTCCGAGAGGATGGCGGTGGATGACCCCTGAGTATCTGTGGTTTCACAGCGGAGTTGTCCACGAACAAATAATGATAAAAGCTGTTGTTTGACAGTGAATAAAAAAAAGAAAGGTAATCTCTCTTATAGAGAGAGGGGCTCTGATACCATGTTGGAAATAAGATGAAGTAATGAAAATGCCCAATTGATTCATTGATTCATCGTTTATTTATACATAATGAGAAGAAGGATTTCCCTCAACTAACATACGAGATTTCCTCATTCAGTTGGGGAAATCATATCTAAATCCTGACTAAATCCTATCTTTTATCAATGTTAAGGTAGCCGACGGTCGAATTTTGAAGTGCGATCGAAGATGTCCACTCGTGAAATTATTACTGTAGGACCAAGAAGTAAATGCTAATTTTTTTCCTCCTCCCTCATGATGATTATGAGATTGTGCTTGACACCAAATGGCTGACTACATTAGGTGATATTTCCTAAAAAAATTTTAAATTTATCATAAAATTTTTCAGTCATGGGAAATAGGAGATCCTACGTAGAAAACGCGGGAGCAACGTGATGATGGTTTCAACACAACGAATGGAGAACATCTTGTAAAAAGTGAACAGTAGCTTCCTAATACATTTCAAGTAGCAAGATATGAGGGAGTCAATAAAAATTGAAGACCCAAACATTCTCCAATTGTTTACTGAATTTTTAGATATTTTCATCGAACTGTGTAGCCTACCTCTTACTCGATGGCATGATCATCAAATTTTGATTCTTCTGGGCAAACCACCAGTAAACACTCAGCCATATCATTATTGTCACCTATAGAAATATGAATTAGAGAGGATTGTAAAAGTGATGCTTGAAACAGGGGTCATCCGGCCAAGTTGCAGCCCTTACACTTTGCCGGTATTAGCTTTACCCGACCTCAACATAGTGTTTATAAGTGACACATTAGAGCTATAATTTATGTTATTCACATGCAAGATAAATGACCCCTAATATGCACCAAGGCTCTCCCAACACTTTACATGATGCTTCTGATCTGTAAAGGGGTACTAATTGCTACTGAATTTGATGTTTGATATGATACAGATCAATAGCACAAAGGAGAGATGAAAACAGGCTTAGTAAAATTGTTGCTCCTATCCACCTTAGTCTCAGAACGAGTTCACACCACCGGGACCCTTATCAAAGGTCATCCATTATTCTAAAAGAAGGCTCGGTTACTATTAAAGAACAATCAAATGGCAGCTCATGCAAGAAAAAAATAGCCCCCCGACAAATACTGGAGTAGAAGGAAGTTTGCTTTTAAATATTGAGTCTTTCTTTATCTTTGGCCCTACCAATAGAAATTTATGAAGACTTGAGTCTCACGGAAGTGATCTCCTAATTTTCTTGGACCCTACAAAATTGGAGATCACATTTGAGCCATGACTTGTGGATTAGATCTATGCACTAATTCAAAATTACAACCGATCCTCCAAGAATCTCATCACAAATGGAAGTTTAGAGAGGATGATTTAGCCAAGATTTATCCATTTGACACCCAAGTCGATGAGGAGGCCCAAGTTTAGCCGATGATTGCATAGGATCACAGGATTGTGATACATAACTATCCAGTGACTACTGTTGATGTTGGACGCAAGAGTAGGATGCGTCCATTATAGGGGCCACGAGGGAGCCTCATTAGGAGTTGCAGATCAGGACCTAGAGACATGAAGCTTAGCCTTGAAGACAAGGTTGATTTGAAGAGGGCGGTTCTATTAAGACCTTAGCTGAGTCCGGTCCTAGTCGATTTAGTCGAGTCCTTTATTGGACCTTGTTAGCCACCTAGACCTAACATTAGGTCGGTTATGAGAAGATTTGAATCTATTATAATAAATTAGCCCAAATCCTCATATGGTTAGGATTCGGCTGAACTGGAGTCTAATTAGGAGTCGGAGTTGGATACGTGTCATAGTCAATTGAGTCATGAATATAATAAACCCTAATTTAGTCACCATCCTTATAGGATGGGAGTCTCCTAGTCGCCTCCTCCTCTTAAGAGAGGCTGGCTAGGGCAAGAGGGGGAGAGTCCCACTTAACTTGAACTCTCTCTAGTGTGGAATAAGAATAAAATTAGGAGTTAGAGACCCCTATAGCCACTAGCCACATCAAGGTTAGGAGTTGGCTAGGGGTTAGGAGTTGAGGGGAAGAGGAGTCTTGGTTTAGTAGGAATCTTAGTTTTCTTGGCGTAGAAGTTTATTAGAAGTTGGAGTTTATTGGACTATGAGTCCTATTAGGATTTAGGGTTTAGAAACCCTATAAGTAGTTTGTATTCTCATCTCTTTTCATCATCAATAGATCAATATTATTTTCATCCTTTGTACATAAAACCAAGGAGGGAGGAACCCTTACAGAGTTCCAAGGAAGTCGATCCCCTATAGAGATCACCCCAAACATAGAATTCGCAAGAGTTCTAACATATGACTCAAGGTTTTATTTACATATGACTCAAGGTTTCATGACTTAAGGTTGTATAGGATCCGACCCTATTAGGATCATATCAGACCCGCCCTCTTCAGATCAGCCTTATCCTCAAGGTTGAGGTTCTATGAACTCTGGAAACTTGATCTTCAAGTTTTCATAGGACTTTCACATGACATCTTCTTTAGGTAGATTTGCCCATTGTACTAGCATTTCAGTAGAGGGACGTCGATGATGCATCACGACCCTTCAGTCTAGTACTGCCTCTAATTGGATCTAGATTTGTCCACCGGTAGTAGTGTTTGGTAGATGACTTTGGGCTAATTCATTCTCCCCATGCTTGTGCTTCAGATAGGATATATGGAAGATGTTGGGACTCTAGCTAAGAGAGCCCTAATTTAGTTTCATTAAAGAGGGTAAATATGTAAATCCTAAGGGCATTCATATAAATCCTATCTAGTCGACCCCGAATAAAGAAGCAAGGAGGCCGGCTAGGTTATGATTAGATAGGAGGAAGATATTTTGAGGGAAGAATACATGTCACCCTTATTAACCACCCTTTATCCTAGTTAAAGAGGGGTTGGTTGAGGAGGGGTTAAGTTAGAATAGGATTAAGATTAGATTGGAGGTTGCTTTTTAGAGCTAGAGTAGAGTTATTGGAAGTAGGAGTTGATTCTTAGAGTTGGAGTAGAAGTTGTTAGGAGTAGAAGTCTTAAGTAGGAATCCTATTAGGAGTTGGGGTTTAGAAGCCCTATAAATAGCCTTGTATTCTCCCCTCTTTCATTATCAATAGATCAATTATATTTCAACTCATGTAGTAGAAAACCAAGGAGGGAGGAACCCCTATAGAGTTCCAAGGAGGCCAATCCCCTATAGAGAACACCCCAAGCTTAGAATCCATAATAATTCTAACATTTGGTATTAGAGTAGCATTCTTGGCATCTTGTTGGACTTCCACAGCCATCCATTAGCCTCCTATAGCCGTTTAAAGCAATTCCTACAATTACTTGAAGATTATCACCAAATTTTATCGTCATCTCCACTACTGCAGATCATCCTTTGATCTCCCCGCGAATTGCAATAGGTTCTAATTTCCTACCTTATTGCTGCTACAATTTAGTTATCTATATTCAAAGAAATAAAATAAAATAATTCATTCCTATTTGCTGCACAAACTTTTCATTGTAATGTTTTCATCTTTACGATGAAAGTTACGTCATAGAATTCCTACCGCACACCCTTTACTTTTTGATTTATTTTTACTAATCAAATTTCTACAAAATTTTTACCATGGCTTTATAACTTCCTAGCCTCAAATCTCCCTTTAGTTTCATCAAAAAATCATTAAGAGAACCTGCACATCTTTTACATCCAAACTGCTATAGTTTAGATGTAAAAATCTACTACCGTACTTCTTCGTGATCCTTGATTTTGCTGAACCTATTGCTGTTATTTCTTTCCATGAAATTTTTGTCAGCACTATCTCTTCCTTACCAAAAGATCCCCCTTAATTTTCTCTCATATATTTGTTGAAAATTTCTAGAAAAAATTATGTCTTCAATGTTGAAATTTTTTTGACAAAAAATTTGCTACTGCACCTTTGTCTTTCTTCTTCTTCTTCTTAACCCACCAAAACCCAACCATCTTGCTACCACCACCCAAGATGTCTTTAGGGCATCCATTTAGTCTTAAGACACAATCAACATAACTTATTTTTATAACCCAAACAACACCTAAAACCATAGCCCAAAATAGCGACCTATTGCAACCAATCAATGTAGAATTCTGTAGCACTACCTTTCTGTGTTTTTTATTGCACCCATATATGATCATTATCGAAATTATTGCTGCCACCCATGTCATATTTAGTTAAAATATAGCCATCATAACCTATTTTCAGAATCTGCATCCAACTCAAACCGTAACCCAAACAGCGATCCTCCATAACCACTGAACCTTCCGCTGATCCTTACCGTCCGCAACCACCAATCCTATAAAGCCGGTTGCTACCATCAACAGCAACCCTATGTATTCCTCTAACCCTAAACCATTATCACCAAGTGATAGGACTCTAAAAGGCTTGAGTCCTAATCATCCTAGAAGTAATAAATAAGTACCTTGTGAGATTATAATAAAACCACACCTAGTCACTTTTATCATGTAAAGAAGTGTGGCAATGGTTTAATTTGAGGCCTTAGGGCTTCCGAGCTGTCACCCCCCTTACTGGGTTGGTTGGCGAGGGTTTCTAGTAGAGGGGCATGGCTTGTGCAGCCACTTAGGTCGTCGCCCCCTTTATTTATGCATGGTAGCTATAGGAGGGGCAAAAGGGAGAATTCGCTTAGGAAGCACCCCCCTACGGCTAGGGTTTGGAGCCCTATATAAGTATGTAGCCTCTACCTATTTTAAAAAAGTAAGATTAATCTACAATTCAGCCATATGGCTGACTACTATGATAGAACCCCAGAATGAGCTCCATAGATTTTGATCCTTGAGGGGTATCAACCCTTGGAACGCTAGAGGGGTTCCTCCCTCCTAGACTCAGCATAAGGCTGAATTAAAATTGATAATTTCTTAATTCAAGAGGAGGAGGAGGAGGAGGGGCGGGGTGGGGAGAGGGGTGGGGGGGGCGTGCTACATCGTTAAATAGGGACCAAAACCCTAGCCTAAGGGGGTGCTTACCTAAGTAAAATTATCGCTTTATCCCTCCTATAGCTGACCTGCCTTAATAGGAACAAGAGGCGACTAGGTTAGCTCTATAGCCGACCTAAGCAGGGGGAAACCCTAGCCAACCAACCCAGTAAGGGAGGTGGTGATCACTAAGCCCTAAGGGCTAATCTAAAACCTAGCTATACTCCTTTATAAGATAGGAGTGGCTTTATTATAAGCTAGCAGGGTTTTATTGACTACTTCTTAGGGAGATTAAGACTCAAACCTACTGGAGTCCTATCAAACCCGCCCTCTTAAAATTAGCCTTGTCCTCAAGGCTGGGGTTCCATGAACTCGGGGAATTAGGTCTTAAGTTCCTTATATGGTTCTCATGCTATTATCAACTAAACTTTGGCCTCCCCATCAGCTGGGGTGTTATTTGAAGGATTTGGGCTGAGTCATCTTCTTTAAATTTTCATTTGAGGTGGGATTTCTAGTAGATCAACTGTAATCTTGATCTGGTGTACGGATTTAATCTTCAGTTTAGGGCTCTAATGTGGTCTCTAATTTTGCAAGGCCCAAAGAAATAGGGAGATTGCTTCCTTGAGGCTTAAGTTTCTTACTGATTAGGCTAGAGGTGTAAGAAAACTCGATTTTCAATTTTTGGTCCATTCTGAATTTTGTCGAGAGGCCATTTCTTCTTTGCATGTGCCGGCATGAGCATGGTTTATAATTCTTTTGGGCCTACTCCTCTTTCGTGCCATGGATCTGTATCTAGCCAAATTTTAAATTTGGTAGCAATGAGTATCCCATTTAAAAATCTCGTGTGAAGTGTGGGGGAAGCCTCGATGTGAATTAGGAGTTGACTATCTTGCATAAGGGTGACGCTGATCCCAACTCTAGATATGTTTACTTAAAGTACGAACACATTACCACGTTCAAGTAATGCTAGCATCGATATAGATAGCATCATGGCTGTGGGGGTCATGTGAATGCCTTTCTCCTATTCCTTCTTACAATTGTGGGCCGTGGATCCAAGGTTATCATTAGGGAAAACTTTTAGCATCATGGTCTGCTCCTCAGTGAAGTTGTGGAAGTAGTCCGAGATGAGGGAGCACTGCATCAAAACCCATAGCCGGTTCAATTGAATATGGCACTTCAGGAAGAGATTATCCCTACAGATAAAGAGACAAAGTTTTTGGAGATAAAGTGTCATTGCAAGGGAAGGTTATGGTCAAATGATCTGTATCTCTCGTGTCTCTTGGACGATCTTTTTAGCTTCGGTCCTCTAAAAATATGGACAACAATATGGCCAAATATGTGCTGGTGGTTCCCCTTGTAAGACCAACATACGAGGGTCATGCAGTATGGTAGGAAGGAGTCGGCCTAGTTCAGTATACATGCTTGAGATTTCAGCACGCTTCTCCAAGCATTATGTCGAGATCATCTTTTCTTCATTCTCTCCTTTCCTACATAAAGTCACCTATTTTCTTTTGTCATTCATAAGTGTTAAGCGATAAGATTACTGTAACAACTTTAGCATATTAGCTAAACTATTGAGGGAAATCCTCAACAGTCTAATCCTTCCAATATTTTCTTCTATTGTATAAATAGGTACAAATGAAGAATAGATGATGCACTTCTTTTCTTTATTTCAGTACATCTTTTCTTAGTTTCTATCATGGTATCAGAGCTTCTTATGTAGAACAAGCAGTATTCTTGTTATCAAACGACAGCGATTCCCCATTGCATTCGGCCGCGAGCAATAGCCGTAGCCGCTACCTCCACCATTGAGGCACCACCATAGCAGAAAGTCACCTGTGCCTTCCTCTCCAGCCGGACCCGCAGCTCTAGGTGTAGAGGAACTCCTTCACTGGTGAAGCTGTGTTCTTCTCTCTGCGGCTTCCCCGGCTACTGCACCATCACCGATCCCTAGTTCAAGGCCAGAGCAGAGCAGCTACTTACGCCCATCACCTTTGACTGCCCTGTTGCTCCTTTGCTACTACCTTCTTCACCCGCCTCTATCCCCTGCTGCCGGATCTAATCTTTGGCGCCACTCCTTTCAGCCGGCAGCCTGCCGCTGCATCGTGCACCCTTCTTCCTCCCCTACCGCTACATCGTGTATTGCCACTGCTCATAGCCACTGCCACTGTCGCTGCCACGCAGCCGCGACCCTCTTCCTCTATTGGACAACACCTTGTCACATCTTCTGATTGCTTCTTCCACACGCAAACAGCAACAAACCAGAGGCCTTTCTACTTCCTTCGACAACGACCTTGTCGACGATGTTGTCCAACTGCGCCTTTCCTCTACCGATGGAACCTACAAGATTGGCACCGATCTCCCGGCATCATCTCTTCTTCCACTGCTCGTGAAGCTGCCAAGGTTCCCGATCGTGAGTGCACCCTTGTCGGCCCATCAGGCTTGGTGAGACCCTTTTAACCTATCGCCTACACCTTCTATCAAGTTCCAAACTCGGCGCCATTAATCGCACAACAGGACGTAGGCACCGTACCGATTCTACCTAGCCGGATCAGCGTTAATCACCTACACAGCCTCGCCAACATCGTAACCATGGCTCTCTGTCTCCCAGCCTCCTCCTTCACCTCTCCTGCGGAGGAGAGGATGATTGTCCGTAGAGGTCATCCTCGGTAGTGCCCAGCGAGCACCGCCATCTTTCTGCATCGCTATCTTACTGCGTCTGCTACCCAACCACGTCGACGGTGTCCACTGTTGTAAACAAGCCACCGACAAGCACGCTTCCAATGGACAGTGCCTTCAACCTTCCTACTAAACACTAGTCTACCACTACCGAGAAGACTTATTCTACTAAACACTAGTCTGCCACTACTATCTCTCCACTTGAATCATAGCTTGGAGCTTTCTTTCTTTCACCAACCCCTCCCCTTTCATTGATTTAACAACTAGCTTCTTTTCACTGTCTGCTACCTGCTGCTGAAGCTGTTGTACCTTGCTCTAGTTTCCACACTGTTGTGGCCCTCTTCCTCGGGTGGACAGTGCCTCGTCGATCTCCTAATGCTGGCAGTCATCGGCTGCTCATTCCCTTCTTCGACTGTCGATTAACTCCTTCCTCCGTTGTCTGTCTTTGCTCCTAGTCGATGTTAAAGAGTTAAAGAGAAGAGTAGGAAGTTACTATATTTACTCCTAGCTACCTACCTGGTAACAGTAGCCTTCTCTCATATCTCTACTGCCTCTTGTAGTGGCCTATTTGCATAGCCTGCAGCCTTCTTTCTGGCACACACCGGATCTACAAGCCGTTCACCATAGCATATCTTTCAGATTCAAAAACAATAGTGCTTGGTATCCTTTCCCCTAATGTCTTCGTCTTCTACCTCTCAAGTTCCAGTTATTGTTTCCGTAGGAAGCAATAGTGCTTCTCAACATACAAGGCTTGTTATCTATTAATGCTATGGCCCTCATCACTGTCATCACTGTCAAATTATCCAGAGGAGGAAACTACACATCCTAGCATGCTCAGTTTTCTAATATCCTCTTTGGCTATGATTTACTAGGATATGTTGATGGATCTTTCAGTTGTCCACCAGAAATGATCACCATCCCGGGGGCACTAAATCCAGTATCAAATTCGGAGCATAAGTTATAGTTATGTTAAGATCATCTCATTCTCCAGGCAATTCAAGCCTCTGTTGCTGGTTCCGTCGCACCATTTATATCTTCATGTGCTACTGCTGTTAAAGCTTGATGCAAGTTACAAACTACATTGGCTAATCATTCGTGCATTCGTATGCTCGACCTCCTCTCATGTCTCATGAACACCAAACAAGAGGGAATTACCGTTGGTGATTATCTCCAACATATAAAACTTATCATCGATGATTTAGCATTAATAGGGCACCACCTCAGTGATGATGAAATTGTTGTTCACACTCTTAATGGTCTTGGAGTTGAGTATAAAGAATTGACAGCAGCAATACGGGCACGTGACTCATCGCTATCATTTGAGGAGCTGTCTGACAAGTTGACTGACTACGAGTCATATCTAAAGCATGAAGATAAGGTTCCAAGTCCACCTATCACTACTCAGGTGAGCCACAAATCAAAAAGGAAGAACAATCATCATTCTAAACCTATTAACAAAGGACTTAGACAAGCTCTGCATTAAGGAAGCAACATCCATCACCAATAGCCTTGGTGTCCTGCTCCCATGCCTCAAGGTAGCAACATCAACTATCAACAACCTTAGCGACCTGCTCCTATGCCTTAACAACAAATAGTCTGTCAGCTATGTGATAAGGTTGGTCACTCCGCTAAGGTTTGTCGGTCTTGTCCTCGACCTTCCGCTACCATGCCACAAGCACATCTCGCTGCTGCCCCAACTTCTGATCAACATTCCTGGGTTATAAACTCTAGTGCCTCCTATCACATCACCTCGGACCTCCAGAACTTGTCCCTTCATAACAGCTATGGTGGTATCGATGACGTCATCATCGGTAATGGTAAGCGACTTCCCATCACTCATATTAGTTCCACAATGCTTAATTCGTATTCTCGTACTTTTACACTCGGTGATGTGTTGTGCGCTCCTCATATCAAATAGAATCTTATTTCTATCTCTCAATTCTGTAAATAAAATAATACATCTATTGAATTCTTTCCTGACTCCTTTCTTGTCAAGGATATGAGCACGGGGGCATCGTTAGTTCAAGGCAAGAGTAAAGATAACATCTACCAGTGATCATCGATCTCTCAGCCCACTGCCTAATCTTCTATTGTTGTTCCAATGGATCTGTGGCATTATCGTCTGGGTCACCTTCTTCCTCAACTCTCCAAAAAAAAATTTTACATTATTCTCTTCCGTTTGTTAAAGCAAGTTCTAGTGTTACTCATTGTGATGCATGTTTTCGTAATAAAAGTCATATATTACCTTTTGAACATTCTTCTATCTCTTGCTCACAACCATTTGAAATTTTGTATACTGATGTTTGGGGTCCTGCACGAAGTATTTCATTTGACAAATTCAAATTTTATGTTATCTTTGTTGATTATTTTACCAAATATAATTGGTTGTATCCTCTTCAACATAAGTCTGAGGTCTCTAAAACCTTCATTACCTTCAAAAAAATGGTGAAAAATGTCTTTCAGTCCACCATTAAAACAGTTTACTATGACGGTGGAGGTAAATACCAATCTCTAACACTATACTTGAATACTTATGGTATTCAACATCTCAAGTCTCCTCTATATACTCCTCAGCTAGTTGGCTCAGCTGAACGCAAACATCGGCATATAATTGAAACTAGTCTTACACTTCTCCATCATGGTTCCATGAGATTAGTCTATCTGGTTAATCGCATGCCTACTCCAGTCCTTCAGGATTAATCACCTTTTAAAAAACTATTTCATAAACCTGCAAACCTTCAAAAACTTAGAGTCTTTGGTTGTGTCTGCTATCCTTGGTTATGTCCTTATGCATTACATAAACTAGCCCCACGGTCGAAACCTTACACCTTCATTGGTTACTCTCTTGAACATAATGCTTACCGATGCTATGATCCTTTGACTCACAAGGTCTTTGTGTCTCGTCACGTGGTCTTTGTGGAGTCCTCCTTTCCATTTCACAAGTCCAAATCTCTTACTGTGCCAACTACTCCGCTGACTATACATCATTGCCACAAGCCATTATCTAATGAGCCTCCACAAGAATCACCCATTTCAACTCACATATATGAATGGAGCGCTTCTCCAATACAACATCTCGCTCCCTCTTTTTCCTCTCCTTCTTCTGCATACATACCTCCTGCCTCAGATATCCAGTCTTCAAACACTCAATCACTAGATTTTCCCTCACCCCTACCTACTTTCACTATTGTTCTTCAGTCTAACTCACCCTATTCTATTACTTCTCCAACACCTATTCTGTCATTATCTCCTAAACCACTTAGACATCCCTTGACAACACACTCTAAAAGTGGCATTTTCAAACCACGTCAGGTTCTTGACCTTAATACAGTTATGTCTCCCTCTGTTGAGAGCTGTGAACCTACCACGGTTATTCAAGCCCAAAAGTCTCCTCACTGGCGTCAAGCTATGTCTGATGAGTATGATGCCCTCCTTCATAACCCTACCTAGACACTTGTTTCGTTTCATCCTGCACAAAATATCATCAGGTGTAAGTGGGTTTTTCGAGTTAAGCGGAACCCTGATGGGTCCATTGCCAGGTATAAGGCCCATTAGTGGCCAAAGGCTTTCATCAACGTCCTGGCATTGATTTTACAGAGGCATTCGGTTTAATTGTTAAATCCACAATAATCCGACTGATTCTAAGTTTAGTCGTTTCAAAAGGTTGGCAACTGCGACAACTTGATATCAACAATGCCTTCTTACAAGGAACATTAACTGACGATATCTTTATGGAATAACCTCCTGGTTTTCTTCATCCTCAGCATCCAAAACATGTCTGTAAACTCCACAAGGCTATCTATGGTCTTCGGTAAGCTCCACGAGCCTAGTACAAAGAACTCAGCTTGTTTTTTATGTCAGTTGGCTTCTCTAAATCTAAGTATAATATCTTCTTATTTCACCGTCAACAACCAAGTAGTATAATATATCTTTTAGTCTACGTGGATGATATCATTGTGACCGATAATAACTCTATGGAGGTTAATGTTCATTATGAAGTTGGCCGCCAGATTCTCCCTCAAAGATCTCGGTCCCTTGAATTATTTTTTGGGGGTGGAAGCAATGTCTACATCTTCCGGTCTCTTTCTCTCTCAATGGAAGTATACTCAAGACTTATTAGTCAAGACAAACATGATGGATGCAAATGTTATTTCCACTCCCCTTTCCACTAGTGAATCGCTTCGATTAAATGATGGAAGTCCTACTACGGATCCTACATAATATCGACAAGTAATTGACTCTTTACAATATTTGGCTAGCACTCACCCAAATATTTCATTTGCAGTTAACAAGCTGTCCCAATTCATGTATAGACCATCTACCACACATTGGTCAGTAGTTAAATGAGTATTACGTTATCTTAATAGTACACTTAACTATGGTATATTTCTTTACAAAAACTCTCCACTCCAACTTCATACTTATGTTGACGTTGATTAGGCTGGAAATGTTTATGATAAAATATCGACATCTAGGTATATTATTTTCGTAGGTGCCAATCCAATCAGCTGGAGTTCCAAGAAACAAAAGACCATTGCTCGGTCAACCATTGAAGCTGAGTATCGCTCTATTGCAACTGCAGCTGCAGAACTTAATTGGGTGATAAATTTGCTCACAGAACTTAACATCCACTCTTCTGTCACTCCTACCATATATTATGATAATATCAGAGTGTAAATCTAGTGTTTCACTCTCGTATGAAACATATAGCAATTGACTTTCATTTTATACGAGATCAAGTGATCAACCGACAACTACATGTTTCTCATGTTCATACGGTAGATCAACTGGCAGACTCTCTCATGAAGCCACTTGTTTGCAAGCTATTTTCACTTCATAGGTCCAAGATCGGCGTCCTTGACAGGAGCACAATCTTGTGGGGGCATGTTAAGCGATAAGATTACTATAACAACTTTAGCATATTAGCTAAGCTGTTGAGGGAAATCCTCAACAGTCTAATCCTTCCAATATTTTCTTCACCTATATAAATAGGTACAAATTAAGAATAGATGATACACTTCTTTTTTTTGTTTAAATACATCTTTCCTTAGTTTCTATCAATAAGGTCGTTGAAACTCCTGGTGTCAGCGAGGATGGTGACGGGCTGATGCTTGATGAAGCCATCAATGTCCAATATCTGTGGTGGAGCATGAAAGGTACGAGCGACTGATTGTGGTTTTTCCTTCATATCCTTCTCCTTGGACTCAAGAGCCATATCTTTGAGTTTGGGTTCTTCAGTGGGCTCAAACCAATAGAGGTCTCTCTCTTTTACAATGGTGGTCTCGGCTCCATAGTTTATTACAATGCCAACATAGGCCCTTTACCGATCTATCATGAAACTCTTCTCTTGTTAACTTTTTCGGCTGAGGTGATTGATTGGTGGTAGATGAGGCCAAGAGTATCTATGTTGTTGGTCATGCGGTGGCTTTAGTTCTTTAAGCATCTCGGTTTAGCTTGTCTTATCCTCGCTTAGTATCTCTGATGGGTTCTTTTTGCAATCAGAATTTGCTCCATGTAGTAATCTTCTTGGGCTTGGTGATTAACCCAATCTAAACTCCTCGAAGAGAGCATATAATTTAACATCCATACATATCTCGAAAGCCTCCAATTTGGCTTCGAATAAGCCCAACAATGTCATGATGTAAGGATCTCCAACCTATCAAACAAACTAGCTGAAAAGTGTAGCTGCAATTTTCAGGTTGAAGGCAGTGAATGGTAGTATTGTCAGGACTGCGGGGGTGAAGTCTCCAAATGGAGGATGGCAGCCAAGGGTAGCAGCGATGGTGGAGGAAGAAGAGGGCAACAACAATGTTGGTTGTGACTGCACTGAGACTTTATGGCTACAAGTGGTATCGGTTGCAGCAAGGGTGCAACTGCAATAGTAGGAAGAAGGGGCAGCGATATAAACGGCTATTGTGGAGGGCAGTAGCGGTATGGAGTGAGAGACGACTGCTATTTTGTTCAATTTGTTATTGGCTACAATCAAGATAGTTGGCAACGAATGATTGTTGCGGGCTGCGATGTAAACAAATTATAGCGAAAGGTCGCTGCTGGTAGCTTTTTACCACAAAGATCGCTACTGGCTGCAATCAAGGAGGATGGAAGCAAGAGGTCGTTGTTGGCAGCATTGGGCAATGAAAGATACATGCTGTAGTTGAAGGGATAAGGGAGATTGAGTGGCTGAAAGATTAGTGGATTGAAGGCTTCCATTTTTTGATGCAGTTTATGGCTGTCTTGGGTGCGATTTGGGGCTGCGATTTTGTAGAGTTTAGACTACGAATTAGTGTGGTTTTAGGGCTGTGATAGCAGTAGATGAAGGTTAGAGAAATAGATTTTAGATCTGGGATAGATGGCAGCAAAAATTGGTGTATCGATAAGGAAAGTTGGCTAAAAAGATAAGTGGATCGATAAGGAAGTAGGCTACGGTTAGGGCTGATTTGGGTGGCTATTTGGTTTCAGTTTAGAGTAGAGTTTTAAAAGGTTTATAGTAAAGATGGTAGGGTTTGGCGATGAGAAAAAGAGAGTCTAAAATCTCATAAAAAATAGCACTCAAATCCTATAGAATTTGATAAAAAAAAGTGCAGCGATGTGTAGTCCTGCTGAACAGATTTTACATCAGAGAAATGATGACTTCTTGACATAATTTCTAGAGAAAAGTTCAAGAAAATTATACAAAAACCCTTGGTTTAGATGTTGGGAATATCAATAAAAAGTTTGGTGAAATTTTGGCAGTGTAACAGTATAGAAATAGGGCAAAAGATGAAAGGTAGATCCTTTATCGTAAAAATTCTAGAACTACATACTAGTGGAAGATTACATAAGAAAACTGGTTCTAGAAGGAATTTTTTTCAAGAAATCAATCCTAGATGAAAGTCAATTTGATCTTTGGAATTGTATAAAAATTTTAGCCAAAAAGAATGAATAAAAGTTTGGTTTTAAGAGGCTAATAGATGGAAGGCAGATTCTCCATCATAAAATTTTAGCACTGCACGATGAAGAATCATAGCATTATAAGTCTAGATCCAGAAGGAGTTTTTTTATAAGAATAGTCTTAGATGAAAGCTAATATGATCTACAAAATTGTATAAAAGTTTCAGCCGAAAAGGATGACTAAAAGTTTAGTTCCAAGAAGCAACAATCAGTTGAAAATTTCTTTAGCATTTCGCCTTCGCAACGATGATAACGATTACAATGGTAAAAGTTTCCATCAAGGAAATTTTGGAAAAACTTCTCCCATATATAAGATAGAGGATTAGTAGTATCAAGAGGCGTGGGCTTTGGAGTTTTTACCAGAACTTTAATGTTGACCCAGAGAAAGGTAGTAGATTGATGGATCTGCGGCTTGGTGGGTGACGATGGAGGTGACATCAAAAGTAATTGTGGAAATTGCTTGGGAAGGTAGAGGCATGGATGACGGCCACAGGGGTAGCAAGATTGCTACTCTGATACCAAATGATAGAACCCTAGAAGAAGCTCTATAGATTTTGATCCTTGAGGGGGATCAACCCTTGGAACGCTATAGGGGTTCCTCCTTCCTATACTCGGCACAAGGCTGAAATAAAATTGATAATTGCTTGATTCAATAGGTGGGGGGGTGCCTGCCTAAGTAAAATTATTCCTTTGCCCCTCCTATAGCTAACCTACCTTAATAGGAACAGGGGTGGCTAGGTTGGCTCTATAGCCCACTTAAGCAGGGGGAGCAGGGGAAAACCCTGGTTCACGAACCCAGTAAAGGAGGTGGCGGCCACTAAGCCCTAAGGGCTAATCTAAACCCTAGCCATACTCCTTTATAAGATAGGAGTAGCTTTATTATAATCTAGCAGGGTTTTATTGACTACTTCTTAGGGAGATTATGACTTAACCTTGTTGGAGTCCTATCATAATACGAGGGAGGAACCCCTATAGTGTTTCAAGGCCCTATAGCCATCTCAGCGCCTCCACCTTCCCAAGAAATTTCCATAATTGGTGTGACACATGCCTCCATCTTCCACCCCAATCGCAGATCAAATCAAACTACCACTACGCCCTGTGTTTGATCTGGAGATCTGGTATATTTTTATCACCCATGCCTCTTCAATACTGCTCCTTTACCTCACACCTTGAAGAGTTTTCTCATACTTCCATTGTCGCAAATTTCAACCGTTGCAAACGTTATCATTATTCCGAAGGTGAAATGCTGTAGAAATTTTCAGCCACATATTTGCCTCTTGAAACTAGTTTATTATTGCTCCTTTTTGGCCAAAATCTTTATACAATTTCATAGATCATCTTAGCTTTCATCTAAGATTGATCTCAAGAAAAAAATCCTTCTGAAATCAGAATTATAGTGTTGTAATTCTTCATCATGTAGTGCAAGAATTTTACGATGAAGAATCTGCCTTCCGCCTGTTAGCCTCTTGAAATGAAACTTTTGTTCATCTTTTCTGACCAAAACTTTTATACAATTTCATAGATCATCTTATCTTTCATGTAAGATTAATCTCTAGGAAAAATTCTTTCTGAAATCGGAATTGTAGTGCTGCAATCCTTTGTCATTCAATGTTGAAATTTTACAACAAAGAAACTGCCTTCCGCCTTTTTCCTTATTTTCCTACCATTACTCTACCAAAATTTTATCAAACTTTTTGCTGATATAAATCACATCTGAACAAGGATTTCTATATATTTTCCTTGAGTTTTTCTCTAGAATTTACATCGAGAACTCATCATTTCTCCGACGTAAATTCTATTTGGTAGAACTGCATGTACGCAGTGATCTTTCATCGAATCCTATCAGATTTTTACTGCTTTTTTTCAGATTTGAATCTCCCTTTTTCTCGTCCTCCTCCCTTGACAGCATAGCCCTAAATTTCATAATTTTTGGCTGGAATTTTCATTGAGAAACTGTTATTTCTTCGATGAAAATTTTGCTTCTGTAAGGCAGTTTTCCCTTTTTTGTAGTAATGCTCACGGCTCCATGGCTCATCGCAATGCCAATATAACCCATTCACATATTGCTCCTAAAGCTCTTCTCTTATCAACTTTTTTGGTGCAGGGTCTCGACTGACAATAAGGGGGACTAAGGGCTGATAAAACCCCAAATAGAGCTCTATAGATTTTGATCTTTGAGGGGGATCAACCCTTGGAACGCTATAGGGGTTCCTCCCTCCTAGTAGTCGGTTATATAGCTGAATTATAGATTAATCTTACTTTTTTAAAATAGGTGGAGGCTACATATTTATATAGGGCTCCAAACCCTAGCTATGGGGGTACTTCTTAAGTGAATTCCCTCTTTTGTACCTCCTATAGCTACCATGCATAAATAAAGGGGGCAGTGGCCTAAGTGGTTTCATAAGCCATGCCCCTCTGCTCGAAACCCTAGTCAACCAACCTAGTAAGGGGGGTGGTGGCTAGGAAGCCCTAAGGCCCCCAAATTAAACCCTAATCATACTTTTTTATAGGATAGAAGTGACTAGGTAGCATTTTATTACAATCTCATAGGGTTCTTATTGATTACTTCTTGGGTGATTAGGACTCAACCCTGTTGGAGTCCTATCAAGCCCGCCCTCTTTAAATTAGCCTTGTCCTAAAGGCTGAGGATCCATGAACTCTGGGAACCGGGTCTTCAGCTCCTCCCATGCGATAATTAATTAAACTTTGGCATCCTCATCAGCTTGGGTGTCATATAGATTTGGGTTGAGTTGTCTTATTTAAATATTCATTTGAGGTGAGATACCTAGAGGATCAACTATAATCTTGATCTGTTGCATGGATATGATCTCCAAGTTAGAGCCCTAATGTGATCCCCAATTTTGCAACGCCAAAAGAAATAGGGAGACCACTTTCTTGAGGCTTGAATTTCGTACTGGTGGAGTTGGAGATGAAGAGGAACTTGATCTTTCTCAGGAAACTTTTTTCTGCTCCAACGTTTATCAGGGGAAAATTTCTTTCTTACATTAGCTACCACGTGGTTGCTCAGTAATAGTAGTCATGCCTTCTTTTGAAGTGAGGGTTGTCCTCTGATAAAATCTCTAGTGGTGTAAGCCTGATCTCATAGAGTCTGAGGTGGGTAGGAGTGGTGATTTTTCGGGGTCCATTTTCACTTCTTCGTGTTGTTGACCATCTTGCTTGAGGATGGTGTTGACCCCCACTCTGGATGTGTCTGCTCCAATAGTAAACATCTGGCTATGATTTGGTGTGGATGACATCGTGGTCGCGAGGGCTATAGTTTCACTCGGCCAAGGTGGTGCATCTTTCTTTATAATGAGAGGGATAATGTTCAAATTTCATTAAGTCCTATGAATGATCCTCCCCCTTTTTTGATTTCACCATAGGAGGGGCTCAATTTTCTTACGGTCTTGGGCCGTAGATCAAAAGTCATCATCAAGGAACTTTTTAAGCATCTTGGTCCAATTCTAGGGAAAGTCGTGGAAGTCACCTGAGATCTAGAAGTGCTGTATCAGCAACCATGGTGAGTTTGGTAGGATGTAACACTTTAGAAGTAGTTTATATCTATGGAAAAGGATATAGGGATGTGTCATAGTGGGAAATAAGCACGACCGAACAATCCATATCTTTGTCATCTCTTGGGTGACCCTTTTATCTTCAACCTTCTGAGGTTATAGGAAGCAATTTGACTGAGCAATAGTTGGTAGAAGTTTCGGCCAGTTCAATATAGAGGGGTCAGACAGCTTCAGAGGAGGTAGTCGGCTCGATTTGGTGGAGACGTCCAAAATTTCAATAAGATATGGGAGATGGTTCTTATCCTCAATCTCATGAAACTCTTGAATTTGAATTAGGAAACTGTTAGATTCTTCTTTTGGTAACTTCTCCAAGTGTTGCGCTGTAGTCGTAGTTGCTTGGCTCCCACGTAAAACCACTTGTTTTTCTTTACTGAAAAATTTCATGGTTAGATTTAAAATTTTTTAAAAAATATCTCCAATTGTGGACAACCAATCAATGCTGAGCACTATATCAAAATCATCGAGAGGGAGGAGAAAATAATTAACAACTATATCTTGCTCATGTAGGATCAGTTTTACCCGTGGGCACTTCTGGTTGCACTTCAGAATTTGGTCATTAGCTACCTTGACTTCGAACCTACTGTAATCTTCTTTCTGGAGCATTAAGTGGGCAGCAACCTTACTACATATGAAGTTGTGCATGCCCCCGGCGTCGATAAGGATGATAACAGATTGCTGCTCGAGAAACCCTTCGATCTTCAATTTTTGTAGGTTGGTGTAGCCAGCTAAGGTAGGGACTGTGCGGGTGGCCGATTGTGGTGTATCGTTCTCCTTGGACTCAAGAGTCATATCTTCAAATTTAGGTTCTTCAGTGGGCATAATTATTAGCAGTGTCTCCTTTTTAGATTGGTGTTCTAGGTTCCACTGTTATCACAATTCCCACATAGGCCCTTTACCGATCTGTCACGAAGCTTCTCTCTTGTTAACTATTTTGGCTAAGGTGACCGGCTGGTGGTAGATGGGGCTGAGGGTCTCTATGCTACTAGTCATGAGATGGCTTTGGTCCTCTAAGCATCTTGGTTCAGCCTATCTTCGTGTTGTCAAGCGAACGAGATGGTTGCCTTAAGTGTGTACTATTGTTATGTTTTAACTTCTTCTCGAATCTCTAGTTTTAAGCCATCAATGAAAGTCCTTAATATCTATTTTTTAGACTAATCGTAAGTTTGATTAGATAATCTGTTAAACCTGGTTTGGTACTCTTGGATGGTGGAGGTTTGATGGATCATCGCTAGTTCTTTATCAATGTTCTTTTTACAATATGAATTTGCACCACCTTGTGATATTATTGGGCTCGATGATCAGCCCAATCTAAACTCTTCGAAGAGAGTGCATAATTTAGCGTCCATACGCATCTTGAAAGCCTCCAATTTGGCTTCGAATAAGCCTACCGATGTCATGACGTAAAGATCTCCCACTTGTTAAATAAACCAATTAAAGAGTGTACCTACAATCTTCAAGTTGAAGGCAGTAAATGGCAGTAATGTCTGGGTTGTGATTGTGAAGTCTCCAGGTGTAGGATGACAACCAAGGGTAGCAGCAATAGTGGAGGAAGAAGATGACAGCAATAATGTCAACTACAGTTCTGCGATGATGCTGCAATGTCATTGAGGCTATGATTTTTCAAGTGGTTGATATCTGTTAGAAGATGGCAGCCAAGAGATCTGAGTCGGAAGGAAGCAGCGATGGTGGAGGAAGAAGAGAGCAGTAGTGACATCGACTACGGCTCAATTGCGACTTTGTGGCTACGGGTGGCATGGTCGCAGCAAGGGTGCGGCTGCAATAGGAGGAAGATGAGGCAGCAGTGTGCATGGCTGTTGCGGAGGAGGACAATAGTGATAAGGAGTGAAAGACCACTGCTGATCGTGTGTAATTCATTGTTGGCCATGATCAAGATAGTTGGTAGTGAAATAATATTGCGGATGCGAAGTAGATAGATTGCAATGAAAGATAGCTATTGGTAGCTTTTTTTGCCGCAAAGGATCGCTACTAGCTGCAATCAAGGAGGATGATAGTGGGATATCACTGTTGGCAGCATTGTGCAGTGAGGGATGCATGTTGTAGTTGAAGGGATAAGGGAGGTTGGGTGGATGAAAGGTTGGTGGACCGAAGGCTATGGTTTTTTTTTTTTGGGTTAGTTTTATGGCAGTTTTGGGTGTGGTTAAGGGTTGCGGTTTTGTGGAGTTTTGGCTGCGATTTGGTGTGGTTTTAGGCCTATGATAGTAGTGGATGAAAGTTAGAAAATGAGATTTTGGATCTGGGATAGATGACAGCAAAGGTAGGTGGATTGATAAGGAAGGTGGGCTGAAAAGGTAGGTGGATCGGTAAGGAAGTAAGCTGCTTTTAGGGCTATTTTTGGGGCTGATTGGGATATGTTTTTCGCTACAGTTTGATAGGTTTTTTGGGTGGTGACAGTAGAGGGTGAAGGTTAGGGAAAGATGGCTTTAGATATGGAAGAGATGGCAACTAAGGTTTGATAGAATTTGACGAAGTTCATTATAACATATGTTGCCTTGTAGAAGTAGAATTGTCATTGAAGAAATAGCAGTTTCTTAATGAAAATCCAAGCAAAAAATTGTGAAATTTGGGGCTGTGGTGTCAAGGGAGGAAAATGACGAAAAGGCAATTTCAAATATGGAGAAACAGTAGTAAAAATATGATAGGATTCGACGAAAGATTGCTACATACATGCAGTTCTACAAAACAAAATTTACGTAAGAGAAACGATGAGTTCTTGATGTAAATTCTAGAGAAAAACTCAAAAAAAAATATAGAAATCCTTGGTTCATATGTGGTTGATATCAGCAAATAGTGTGATAAAATTTCGGTAGAGTAACGGTAGTAGGGAAAAAGGCAGAAGGTAGTTTCTTCATCATAAAATTTTAGCACTGCGCGACGAAGGATTGCAGCACTATAATTCAGTTTCAGAAAGAATTTTTCCCAGAGATCAATCTTAATGAAAACTAAGATGATGTATGAAATTGTATAAATGTTTTAGCCAAAAAGAATCAACAAAAGTTCAGTTTCAAGAGGCTAACATGCGGAAGGCAGATTCTTCATCATAAAATTCCAACACTACGGGATGAAGAATTGTAGCACTATAATTCCAATTTTAGAAAGAATTTTTCCTAGAGATTAATCTTAAATGAAATTTAAGATAATCTATAAAATTATGTAAAAGTTTCAGCCAAAAAGGATGAACAAAAGTTTAGTTTCAAGAGGTGAATAGGCAGAAGGTAGATTCTTCATCGTAAAATTCTAACACTGCTTGATGAAGAATTACAACACTATAATTCTAGTTTTAGAAGGAATTTTTTTCAGAGATCAATCTTAGATGAAAGCTAAGATGATCTATGAAATTATATAAAAATTTTGACTAAAAAGGAGCAGCAATAAACTGGTTTCAAGAGGCAAATAGGCGACGAAAAATTTTTGCAGCATTTCGCCTTTACAATAACGATAACATTTACGACGGTCAAAATTTGCAGCAATAAAAGTATGAAAAAATATTTCAATGTGTAAGGTAAAGGGTTTTACATTATTAAAGAGGCATGGGTGATAAAAATATACTAGATCTCCAGATCAAACACAAGGGGCAGCAGTAGATTGATTTAATTTACGGCTAGGGTGGAAGGTAGAAGCGCATGTTGCAGTAATTGTGGGAATTGCTTAGGAAGATGGAGGCAGCTAAGATGTCTATAGGGGCAGCAAGATCGCTACTCTAATATCAAATGACAGAACCCTAAATGGAGCTCTATAGATTTTACTCTTTGAGGGGGATCAACCCTTGGAATGTTATAGGGGTTCCTCCCTCCTAGTCGTCCGCCTTATGGCTGAATTATAGATTGATCTTACTTTTTTAAAAGAGATGGAGGCTATATACTTATATAAGGCTCCAAACCCTAGCCCTAGGGTGGTGCTTCCTAAGTGAATTTCTCCTTTTACCCCTCTTATAGCTACCATGCATAAATAAAGGGGGCGGCAAGCCTAAGTGGCTGCATAAGCCAAGCCCCTCTGCTAGAAACCCTACCCGACTAAGCTAGTAAGGAGGGTAGCAGCTAGGAAGCCCTAAGGCCCCAAATTAAACCCTAGGCACACTTCTTTATAGGATAGAAGTGACTTGGTGGGGTTTTATTACAATCTCACAGGGTTCTTATTGATTACTTCTAGGGTGGTTAGGACTCAACCCTGCTGGAGTCCTATCAAGGGCTTTAGTGTTGCTGGTCATGGAGTGACCCTAGTCCTTCGGGCTTCGTGTGTATGGTTGTCGCACTTTAACTTCTCCTCGAATCTCTGGCTTCAAGCTCTCAATGGAAGTCCCTAATAGTTATTTTTTAAACCAAGCACGAGTTGATTAGATAACCTTTCAAAACTAATTTGGTACTCCTGGATGGTGGAGATTTGACAGATCTTAGATAGTTCCACAAGAAAGGCGCCACTCCCGCTTTCTGTCATCACGCCAACTCCTGTGCCCTCTCCTCCTACTCGTAGCCATCAAAACAGAGCAACTGTGGCTTTGTTTCTTCTGTTGCCAAGACCGACCTAGCGATCCTGCTAAGGGTCACCACCCATCATCTCCCTCCTCTGCCTCGTCGCAAGCATGCTCCTCAGCCGCCATGGACCAGCTCGACTCCTGGCTCCTAGCCACAATCCTTCCTCAGCCATGACATTTATATTCTCCTATAGGGTCCATCGTCGCTTTCCTTCTCTTGCGGAGCACCCTTGCTATACGCCCGAGTCCTACACGTGACTGTGTGGCCTTAATCCGCGATTGCGCCTCTATGCCTGTGGCCTCTTCAGTCGTTCGTCCATTGAGACCTCCTGGTCCCGATCTCTAAGTTTGATGCCTCTATACTTGCTTTTCTGTCTAATGATAGCTTCGCTCTATCGATTTTGTTGCGCCTAACCCGTGCCACACCTCCTCTTCCTGCCATGCATGCACCCTCCTTCTCACATTTTATTTTAACATGGTATCAAAGCCCCTCTCTAAGAGAGATTATATCTTCTTTCTTCGCTCTCCAATGACAGCTTCTCACCTACGGGCCCGAAGGATGATCCTCTATGGTCACACTTGACATCTCCCTCTACTACCACTGCCATGGTGGTCGCTTGTTACCGTTTGGTGTCGCCGGTGTCTTCTTTCACAGTGCAACAAAAATAAAGCAACCTCTACTTCTTCTGCTACAGCAGTTGGACCTCCTATTCCTACCACCAAGGTCCCTTCACTGCCAGCACTCTCTTCACTTTCGCTGTTCAACGATAGCTTCTGCTCCATCCATTACTGTGCTTGCCCCGTGCAGCACCAACTTCTGCTTTACCCACTGCAAACTTTTTTTCATTATATCGGTTCAAGATCGATGTCCTTGACAGGAGCTCGATCTTGTTGGGGCATGATAACATATAAGATTTAGATATGATCTAGATATAATTTAGATATGATTTCCCCAACTAACTGAGAAAATCTCATAGATTAGTTGAGGAAAATCCTCCTCTTTATCAGTATAAATAGATGATCAATCAAAGAACTTAATTGGAATTTTCATTATTACTTCAGGTTTCAACACAAACAACCTTCCAAAGAATAGGAAGGACTTGGCACTTAGACAAAGGAAGACCACTCGAGCGAAAGCTTAAGTTACGATGATGACCTTAAAATTTTCATAAAAAGTTTTAAAAGTTTAGAAAACATGAATATAAAAATAAAAATGAACTAAAAAAGAACATAATAACTTGCTATAAATGTAATCGATTGGGACACTTTAAAAGTTAATATCCCAAATTGAATAAAAAGCTGTAAAAGAAGAAGAACTCGCTCAAGGCGACCTCGGACGAATCAAGTATATCTAAAGACGAGGAGCAAACAAGTGAAGATGAGGCTCACAATAACAAGGTAAGTAAGTCAAGCAAATCTTTTTTACCTTATAATAAATTACTTGATGCTTTTTATAAATTGTTTGATAAAAAAGGGTAGTGATAATTATAAATTATTTTTAAAAATTATCATTGAAACTAGATAATTTTATGATTGAAGATGGTTTATGCTTAAATATTTATGATTTTTATGATAAAACTTATCTTTAGTTTTTAAACAATAATGTATGGCTTTGGTATAAAAGTCTTGGGCATGCTTATATGAAGTCAATCAAACCTAGAAAGGAAATGGATTTTTGTTAAAAATTTCTCTATCTCTAATATCTATGATTTTGAATCTCTTAAAGTGATTTTGATGATTTAACAAGTTGAATTTGAATGAGATCTTTCAACTAAAACATGAACTTCCTTTTGATTTCTTGACTTAAGGTTTCATTTTATGAAATGAAAATATTTTTTATCTTTTATGATTTCTTCCTTTTACCATTTACTAAAGAAGAAAAGTTATATATCTAAATCATAAACTTGATAACTTGAGAATTCTTATGTATGAATCGATAACTTTTATTCTCATATGGTTCTTTCATTAAGGAGATTTATTCAAATGAATCATAATTTTTCTCTTGATCTCTTGAAATTCATAACTCAAGATATCTTTTGAAGATTGCTTACTATTTAATCTCCTGATATTTATTTTCATTATTTACTAAAGAGGAGATATGTAAAAATGAATCATATCTTTTGGTATTCATGACTTGATCTTTGATATTAATATCTTTCATGACATGATTTTTATAACTCATTTGTGGTTATAACATGTATACCCCATCATCAAATCAAAATTATCTTTGACATCTTTTATATGATGATTGGAACATTGATGTAAAAGATTTTGTGTCATTGCTTAATTTTCTTCTTTTTGACAATAACAAAGGGGATCAAAACTTGCTAATTTACACATTTCAAGTGGAAAGTCTCGTAAACTTGCACATCCCAAAATAGGAGATAAAATTTGCTAGTTTACACATTTTAAGAAGAAGCAAAGTTTGTTTTGATATGGTATATTGATAGGGGGAGTTTAATTAAACTCTATCATCAATTGGTTGTCATTATCAAAAGGGAGAGATTGTTGAATCTTAGATTTTGATAAAGAATCTAATTAATAAAGTTATGATCTAATGCGCATAAGAATGACATGAGACTAGCTTCGATTAAGGAGAGATAAATTGATTAAAGTAAGAAGAATCAATTATTAGGTTGCAGTGGAACATGTTATAAGATTAATTGACATGTCGATAGAAGGCTTTATACCATGAGTTCGGGTATTGGGCCATAAGGATTGGACATTATGCCAAAGAAATCAAATATTACAAAGGTCAATATGCTAATTGGGCAATATGTCATAAGAGATGATGATGCATCAAATAGTCGGACAAAGTGCCGGATGAACCAATGATATACTAAACAACATGTGATTCATGCTTTGTAATAATTTGTCTATATCGAAGTAGTTTAGAGTTCTAATTGAGTTGGTTTTGAGTATAATTAGGCCAACTCAATTAGAGGCCCATTGGGCCATAATTGAGCCTTATTTAAGATTGATTTGAGTATAATAAGAAGCTCATTTCATTAACTTGGGAGGAGATACCACTAGATCAAGAGATAGTATAGCTTAGGATATAAAAAGTACTAAAACATACCTTTTCAAGGTTCCCGGGTGATGGTGCCATCGGCTACCTATGGTAGTGCTGCTTATTCGTAGTGATGATACCGCTAGAGCCCAGATTCCTGAGCTTTGTTCAGCAATGTTACCTCCCGGTGCTGACAGTGTTACTACCAGTACCTCAAAAACTTGGGGATTTGAATTTTGGCTCCAAGATTTGAAGCCATTTGGGGTCTATGAATACCCTAGGTATTCTTGCTTGGAATACCAAGAACTGAGATCATAAACTTGAGATTTATAGTGAGAAAACCTTGTTAGAAAGTTGAGTTCCCTCATCCAGAAGCTTAGAGGTATTATAAGGGAGATTGTGAGGGAATACTTGTAAAGAGTTGTAAAGGTTCACTATCCAAGGCAATATCATATAAAGGCACACTTAGAGTCGATGCAGAAATCGAACTCAACGGAGGGCTGACTCATGGAATGGTGGACATGAAGGCCACTATTAACTCAATGCAAATCCTGGAGCGGAGTGACTTGGGTGAAACTCGATGAAGTATCCAAGCCGCATGAAAGGAGTCGACATAGAATATGAAACATGGAGCGGAGGCACGGAGCTTTCCTTGGACAGAGGTCAAGGGCATGAACTCTTGTAGAGGCAAAAGTGGGATCATGTCATTCCATGGATTCTTCATTCTGATGGGCAGACTTATCTTACATGGTGCCAAAGACGAAGGGAGCTTCGAGGCATATGCACCTTACCTAAGAGATGCATTTGACGGAGTAACTAAGGTGATTCGACTTGCGGAGGCAAAGTTAGAATCAGGAGACCTTAGCACGGGGCAAGAGGATACATATGCAGGTACTCTTGAAGAATATGTCACAGTGTTACCATTCGAGTTGTCAGGAATAAGTGGTGCATAGCAGAGATTGTGCTGGTAGGGGATAGAGGCCCAGGATCCAGACAATGGTGCACCAATTCTAGCGAAGTCATGGGGACTTCAGGAGCTACTAGGCGACGGACTATCCTAGAGCTATGCTTCGTCCAGGTGTGACCTAAGAGTGGGTGGACGAAGGTGAATTGCCAAGGGAGCGAACTACAAATCAAAGATGGCGGAGGCCCTATGATATGTTGGCAGAGGCCACACATGGAGAAGTCGTAGTCTGAGTTCATTACATGAGAATCTGTATATAATGGAGATGTCACCAGGAGATGACATGGTCTAGCGGATCGTGGTGGAATAGTTCATGGCAATGCAATACAGGCAATCTTATCCCGTGAGGGACAAGATCATGCGGAGGTATGATCAAGAGTTACTGGGAGCTCCACTTTGGTGTACGACACAACAAGAAGAAGGGCTACGGATTCAAGGAGTGAATGTCATAGTACCGCAGAGGCGGGTCTTCGTGTGTGCATCGAAGCTTGCATTGGATGAAAGCCTTAGTCATCAGTGTATGGGAGCTGTATACCCTAAAAATATGGTGCATTGTTTACCAAAGTAGAGCACCCTAAACAATACTTGGATATTGATGCATATACTTGGATATTGATGCATAAGTTTTTTGCAATTCATGCTTTGATGAAATTTTAATTTGCTTGGAATATTGATTGCCTCGAGATACTTAAATTCAAGAGTGTGTAATTCTCTTGAATTTAAGTTTTCTTTATTATGGTATGGATTTAGGGGGAGTTAGGATTAACTCTTGTCATTAATTGATTGTCATCATCAAAAAGGGGGAGATTGTTGAATCTCGGCTTTTGATGATGAAATCAATTGATTAGTTTTTAATCTAACATATGTTGTTATAGGAAGCGATGCAGGTTTAACCATGATGGTGAAAAGGAGTTACAGACCAAACATGGACCTAGGATCAAGCTTAGGTATTAAGTCAAGGTTTGGGTGGGAGCTTGCTGAGAGTTCGGTAGGACTTTGTCGAATGTATCAGGAAGATCGCTAGGAACATACCGGGAGATTACCTGAGGAAGACCGTGAGACTTATTGCAAGAAATGCCGGAGGTTGTCAGATTATGGGAGTGAGATTGTTAATTAAGCTTTGAGGTCATATATTGTTGTAATCCTTAAGTCATATGTTAAGTTTGAGTCCAAATTGACTGTGATTTGGAAGGAATCTAAATCAACTCAAAGAGGTAATCGAGTCTACTATGGGGTTGGATTAAGCTCAGGTTGAGCTTATTTAGTTGACCAGGGAAGTAGTCAACTGATGGTTAAAGTCAGGATTGGAAAGTGTAGGGAATCACTTTTTCGAGATTCCAGATAGTGAGCGATGGTTATGCTGGTTATAGGTGCCCTACATGCCAATTATGTGAGTGATGACACATGTGATGTGCTATGCAATCTATTTGCTTATGATTAATATTGGTATATTCTCACATTATATTATCTGTAGCACATATATTGTGATGTCCTTAGTTTTGTGCTATGAAAATTGGATCGTGGTGAGATCATGATTGATTCACCTTTAAATATAGATCCTAAATAATCCAGTCATAGATTACTCGAGAGGGACAACGAGATAATTGGAGCGATCAGTGTACTATATACTCGTCCATATGATGGAGGTGGCTGATCTAATAGCCACTTGTGTGAAGATACTAAGGATATAATATATGTGCTCATTGGAGAATGAGTTCACTGAATGATCCATTTATGGAATGTTGTATGTTTGATGATACCTAATGCCAGATAGTGATTCCATAGTCCTAGTTGTGTATCTGGTCTTTTGACTTGAGAAACTAAGAATGTCTTATATGAGTACTCATTTCTTTAATGCAAGACTTACAGGTTTAAAAAGATCCAGATATAGTACAACTAGTTATCTGGATTGGTAGCCAATCTTACAAAGGCAATTGAGTGTCAATAGAGGATCATCCACTATCGGTATCATGAGAGGAATATCTCATATGTGCTTGCTCAGACAAATCCATGGCTAGGGTCATTTAGATTGAGAGAGAAAAAGTTCTCTGGTAGAATCTGATTAAAACAAGACAAACTGATTTCGTATGTGACCTGACAGTACCATGTCCAATATACAATATCTGGGATATTAGTTGGATGAGGGCTTATAGATAAATGGTAACTATGGACAGATAGGTCCGATGGATTTGATCCCCTGTATTGTTTGGGGACTTTGGCATAGTAACCTAATATGTCTATAGTCGATGAGTCTAGTGAATTATTATGGAGATAATAATTCACTATATCAAAGGAAGTTCTAATGGGAGTGACTCATGGCCAGCCCGATATTGGGCCTAGAGGGTCATACATATATGGTGGATACTTCAGCGAATAGAGGATTGAATGGAGATCCAATTAGCCCCTATTCTCATTAGATGAGACTCTATTCTGATGGAACTCCTTTCTTAAGACCCAATTAGAGGCCTAAGGAGATTATTAGATAGAAATCCAATAACGTATAGTTAGTGAGTTATTGGATGGAGACCTAACACCCACTAAGGCAAGAGCCCTAGGGTTTTTTTATGGCTCTCTATAAATAGGAGGGGAGACTCATGGTTGATAGGCTGCAGCTCTAACTTCCCCCTCCTATTCTGCTCCCTCTCTCTACGTAAGAGTTGCGAGATCAGATTAGAGGAGTTTCATTGCAGAAATCCATCATGTGGATACCGCTAGAGAGGAGAACGCTTGACCTCCTTCATCCTCTCCATCCGGATCTGAAAATACAAGGATATATGATCTCCCTAGGTAATCAATCTATCACGTGATATGGTTTTATCAGTTTTTGTAGCTTTCACGTGACCCCAATCTTTTGCACGATGATTAAATTTGCGTGGGAAACTAGTCTTTGTTTTGATTTTCATTGTGTATGTGATGCTCCTGTAAAGGTTTCTTAACAGTGGTATCAGAGCCAAGGTTTTCATGCGAAAGATTAGTTTTAAACTATGTGTGATGAGATTGAATCACGCAAAATCATTCTACGCATTCTTGCTATATTTTCACAGCGAACGTAGTAAGTAAAGGAGGCGGCCGGCCATAGCCAAGCCCTCTGCAAGGGCAGTCGGCCATAGCCAGGCCCTCTATAGGGGTGGTCTGTCACAGCTAGGCCCTCTTACAAGTGTGATCTCAAGCGGCCAAGGCCGTCAGCATGGGTGGCGACCGCGGCCAACCCGCAAGGGGTGGCGCTCACCCACGGCCAGGCCGCAAGTGCAGTGCCCTCCTACTGCCTGCTCGCAAGGGGATGTTGCGCCATCTGGCATTTGATTTTTTATAAATATTATTATCATTATGAAATCTAGATTAGTAAATCACATACTTTCATAATTTAGCATTCCAAGTTCTCTTCTAAGAAAATCAAATTATTCTTCATTTAAGGGTTTTGTAAAAATATTTGCTAATCGATGCCTAGTATCAATAAATTTCAAAGAGATATCTTGACAATTTACATGATCCTTTATAAAATAATGTCTAATATCAATATGTTTGGTTCTTGAATGATGAATAGGATTTTTAGTTAGACATATTACACTTGTATTATCACACTTTATAGGAATATTTTTTAATTTTATTCCATAGTCTTCTAGTGTTTTTTTCATGCAAATGACTTGGGCACAACATGCACTAGCTGCAATATATTATACTTCTACAGTAGATAAAGCTACTGAATTTTATTTCTTGGAAGTCTAAGAAATAAGTACATGCCCCAAAAATTGACATGTTCCAGTAGTGCTTTTTCTGTCTATTCTACATCCACTAAAATCAGCATCTGAATAGACAATCAAGTTAAAGTTCTTTGATTTTGGATATCATAATCCTAGTTTAGATGTTCCTTTTAAGTATCTAAAGATTCATTTAACTACTTTCAAATGAGAGAATTTTGGGTTAAATTAATACCTTGTACATAATCTAACACTAAACATGATATCTGGTCTAGTTACAGTTAAGTATAATAAACTTACTATCATACCTCTATAAGATTTTTTATCAAGATTTTCTCCTTCATTATCTAAGTCCAACTTTGTAGAAGTGCTCATGGGAGTGTTTATTGTCTTAGCATTTTCCATTCTAAATCGTTTTATCAAGTTTAAGATGTATTTAGTTTGATAAATAAAAATATTATCATCTAGTTATTTTATTTGTAATCCTAAGAAGAATGTTAACTCACCCCACACCTAAAGAAAGAGATGATCTTCAAATATTAAGTCATCAACTCGGACCGCATTAGCTAAGGATAGAACTGGAACTTGACTTTCATAATTGACGACACAAGCTAACAATGAGACTCGTATTAACTGTGCTTCAGAAGCACGGTATTCTAGTTCAAGCTCTACTAGGTTATGCGAGATCAACAAAACCTAACGATACTGCTTTTAGCCTTAACCGCTCTGTTACGTGGGCAAAGAGCTTCTATCTACTTTGACACTTATTCACTTACCGCTTCCAATTGCAGCTTACTTTCTGCTTTACACAGTAGAAGAACTTATTTAGACTGGAAAACTGTCCAACGAAATCCCCTTTGCTTATTCACTTCTTTTACGGTTGTGCTTGACATTCTATTCTCTTCTGAGCTCGGCCCTATAGTTCTTAGTCAGCCAATAACCTTTTTTGTAGACTAGAAGAAAAGCTTAAGCCTACAATCTTGAAATCAACCACACTACTTATTCTATCGTTATATGCTTGTTTAGTTCTACTATCAGCTCTAGGGGTGCTAAAGAAGTTTGTTTGATTTGATGCCAAGGGAAGGTCAGGCTAAGCACGCAAGCCAAGGGAAGGTAAAGCCTAGCCTTAGAAAATTGCCCAACTTAATCATGCTTGAAGTCAAAAACTTCTTACTGCTGATTTAGCGCTTGATGCTTCATCCGAGGATAAATTGAAGTTGTTGAATGATTTGTTGTGCCAAGGGAGTTTGTAGGTGTCGGTGTATTCCTAAGTGGTTTGATATTCTTAAGTAGGTGGATGTATTCCTTCAATGTGGGTAGGTGCATTCCGTCATATTGGATTTGACTTCTGTCAAGACAGTTTTGTTTATAATCGATATATATATATATATATAGCTTTCTTCTATTCCGTTCAGTTAAATGAGTACGCCTACTTTCATACCTTTGTGATTGAGGCTCTAGTGTTGTTACTGAATTCTGTACAACTATCTATGTGCACTAAATTTGCGCCACTTCGATATCCTATGTACACTAAATTCCATTCTTATCTGCAAGACTGAAGTATAAACAGTGACTTCAGTGCGGTGCTTCTGCCTCTGTACTTTATTTAATAAGTTGTACTCTGTGTTGCCTTAGACTTTATACCTTATAGTGCAATGTATGTCTCTGTCCTCTAATAAAGTAGGGTACGATCAGAGACTTTCACACCTTTGTGATTGAGGCTCTAGTGTTGTTACTAAATTCTATACAACTATCTATGTGCACTAAATTTGCGCTACTTCCGATATTCTATGTACACTAAATTCCATTCTTATCTGCAAGATTGAAGTATAAACAGTGACTTCAGTGCGATGCTTCTGCCTCTGTACTTTATTTAAGAAGTTGTACTCTGTGTTACCTTTGACTCTATACCTTATAGTGCAATGTATGTCTCTGTCCTCTAATAAAGTAGGGTTCGGCTGCTGAGATTTTATTATATTGATATTTTTATATTTATTTTAAAAGTATATAAGTGTTCACAATTGATCTTCTTTAAGTGAAAACTAAATCTTTATAATATAAGGTTATTGATCTCCTCTGAGTGAAGATCAAATCCTTAAGCTTACAAGGGAGACAATAATTTTATGACTCTTAGCTCACTCCCTTTTCTTTTTCTTTTTTCTTATGATTCATGTAATTTTTTCATCGAATTTTGATCTCTAAAATTATTCTATGAAATGCAAGAAAACTTGAGATATTTATAGGCCCTAAACGACTTCAGAATTTAGAGTCAAAGTTCAAATATATCCGAAAAATCCAGGTATAGGCAGCTTACCCACGCGTCGTAGCACTGTCAGCACTCTAAAAATAGGGATGGGCGATTCAAGCCAACTTGGGCGTTCACCATCAATCGCCCAAAAACCTAGGCAAGACAATACACCCATCGCTCCGGTGGTTCAATTGCTAGAATTTTTAAAAAAGTGGTTCCCTCCATTTTTTGAATTTCAACTTGAACCTTATGTTGACCAATTCTTTGGTCAACTAATTGAGCTCAACCTAAGCTAAATCAAACCCCTTTAGTGGACAGGTTGCCTTATTAAGTTGTTTAGATTTATTTCAAATTAAACTTAATTAGTACTTAATCCCTAACTATGACTTAATGATTATAATCATAATGATGATCAAGCTAAATAATGACCCAACTCCCACTAATCCGGCAACCTCCGGTATTCTTGTGATAAGTATTACGGTCTTCTTTTGGTGATCTCCCAGTGTGTTCCCAGTGAGACTCTCGATCCATTCAGCAAACTCCTAGCGAACTCCTAGCAAGGTCCCACTACATCATCCGAATCTTGGTCTATTGCCCAAGCTTGATCCTGGCCCAACATCTGGCTGTAACTTAATTCCTCCATCGTAGTTAGACCTTTAATACTTCATCTAACACACACATATTAGATTAAACACTCACCAATTAATTTTATTATCAAAATCTGAGATTCAACAATCTCCCATTTTTTTATGATGACAATAAATTGATGATTGGAGCTAAACCTTACTCACCCTAAATCCATACCGTAATAAGGAAAACTTAAATTCAAGAGAACCAAATACTCTTGAATTCAATTATCATTAATTAATTAATATTTGAAGTAAATAATATTTCAAGGATTACAATGAGACACTCATATATCAACAAAAATTTGCTTTCAAATTATCAAGTCATCACTCATTAAGGATTTTTTATAAATTTCAAAATTTTAAAAATCTCCCCTTAAGTTATTAACTATTTTTCCTTTTTGTTTATCAACAAACAAAGAGAAATGCCCTTCTTACATAAGTCATTACATAAGTTATCAACATATATTCATTTCTCCCCCTTTGTCATCAACAAAAAGGTGAAATGTAGAACTAAGGATTTTAAGGCACATGAGTCTTTGCTTACCCTTTGTAAAATACAATATGAGCTATAAAGAATTTGATTCCTCTTATGAAAAGAAGGAAGAAAAGAGAGAAGTTATAAAACATCATTAAGAATAGCTCTCAATTTGGTAGATGCCAATTTCGAAGATAAGCTAAAAAATCCAAGAAGATTCAAAATTTTAGGAGCTATCATGTATTTAAAATCATCTCATGTAATTTCAAGTAAGTGTAGCAAATAAATTTATACAATAGCAAAAAAAATATTTTTATGTAAATTTTCTCCCTGTTTTGTGAACAATAAGATAAAAAATATGGAGAGAGTTGTTAAGACATTCTTATAAAAAAAACTTAATCTCAAGCAATTCATATATTTTCATGATTTAGCATTCAAAATTCTCTTATAAGAAAATCAAATTATTCTTTAATTAAAGGTTTTGTAAAAATATTTGCTAAATTATGCTTAATGTCAATAAATTCTAATGAGACATCTTAATAATTATGTGATCCCTTATAAAATAATGTCTAATATCATTATATTTAGTTCTTTAATGTTGAATAGAATTTTTGGTTAAACATACAGTACTTGTGTTATCATATTTTATAGGAATATTTTTTAATTTCATATCATAATCTTGTAGTGTGTTTTTCATTCAAATGACTTGGGCACAACATGCACTGGCTGCAATCTATCCTGCTTCTATAATAGATAAAACTATTAAATTTTATTTCTTAGAAGTCTAAGAAATAAGTGCATGCCCTAAAAATTGATATGTCTTGGTAGTACTCTTTCTATCTACTCTACACCCACCAAAATTGACATCTTAGTAAGCAATCAAGTTAAAGTTATTTGATTTTGGATATCATATCCTAGTTTAAGATTCATTTTAAGTATCTAAAGATTCATTTAACTATTTTTAAATGAGAGAGTTTAGGATTAGATTGAAACCTCGCACACAATCAACATTAAATATGATATCTGGTCTAGTAGTAGTTCAATATAATAAACTTTCTATTATTCCTTCATAAATTTTTTTTATCAAAGTTTTCTCCTTCATTGTCTAAGTCCAACTTTATAGATGTGCTCATGGGAGTGTTTAGTACTTTAGCATTTTTTATCCTAAAACATTTATCAAGTCAATATGTATTTAATTTGACTAATAAAGATATTATCATCTAGTTGTTTTATCCTAAGAAGAATGTTAACTTATCCATAAGGTTCATTTCAAATTCTTAGCTTATTTCTTTAGCAAAAGACTCACAGAAAGATTCATTTATAGATCCAAAAATATTATCATTAACATAAATTTGAATAACTAGAAAATAATTTTCAAAATAGGTAAAAAATAATGTGGTATCAACCTTGCCTTTAGAAAATTTATTTGAAATAAGAAAATAACTAAGTCTTTCAAATCAAGCTTGAGGGACTTGTTTTATTCCATAAAGAGCCTTTGTAAGTTTAAAAACATGATTAGGAAGAAAATTATTTTCAAAACCAGGGGTTGTTCAACATATACTTCTTCGAAAATGAAACCATTTAGAAAAGTACTTTTAACATATATTTGAAATAATTTAAAATTTTTAAAAGATGCAAAGGTAAGGAGCATCCTTATGGCTTCAAGTCTAGCCATGGGAGTGAAGGTTTCATCATAATCGATTCCTTCTTCTTGGTTGAAACCTTTGGCCACTAATCTAGTCTTATTTCTAATCACGATATCATTTTCAGCTTGCTTATTTTTAAAGACTCATTTGGTACCAATCATTAAATGGTCATTAGGTCTAAGAACAAGCTCCTTGTTAGAACCCTTATGGATTCTAAGCTTGGGTTGATCTCTATAGGGGATCGACCTCCTTGGAACTTTATAGAGGTTCCTCTCTCCTTAGTTTTTCCGCACTATGGCTGTAACATAATTGATCTATTGATGATGAAAGAGGGAAGAACACAAGGCTATTTATAGGGCTTCTAAACCCCAACTCCTAATAGGATTCATACTTAAGACTCCTACTCCTCACAACTCCTAACAACTCCTACTCTAACTCTAAGAAGCAACTCCTACTTCTAGCAACTCTAACTCTAAGAAGCAACCTCAAAACTAATCCTAATCCTATTCTAACTTAATCCCTCCTCAACCAACTCCTCCTTAAATATGATAAGGGGTGGTTAATTAGGGTGACATGTATCTTATTCTTCCCTCCAAATATCTTTCTCTCATCTAATCCTAACCTAACTGGTCTCCTTGCTTCTTATTAGGGGTCAACTAAGTAGGATTTACATGAATACCCTTAGGATTTATATATTTGCCCTCTATAATGAAACTATATTAGGACTCTCTTAGCTTGAGTCCTAACAGACCTGTCCTCTTCAAATCAGCCTTCTCCTCAAGGCTGAGCTCCATGTCTCTAGGTCATGATCTGTAACTCCTCATGAGGTCCCTCGTGGCTCTATAGTAGGCACATCCTATTCCTGGGTCCAGCATCAGTAGTAGTGACTAGACGATGTGTCATGATCTCATGATCTCATGCAATCATCAACTGAATTTGGGCCTCCTTATCAACTTGGATGTTAGGTGGATAAGTTGGGGCTGAGTTGTCCTCTCTAAACTTACATTTGTGATGAGATTCTTAGAGGATGAGTTGTAATTTTGAATTAGTGCGCAAGTCCGATCCATAATTTACAGTTTTAATAAGATCTCCAATTTTGTATGGTCTAAAGTAACTAGGAAACCACTTCCATAAGGCTCGAGTCTTCATAAATTCCTGCTTGTAGGGATGAATATGAAAAAAGACTCGATCTTTAATAACAAACTTCCTTCTACTCCAACATTTGATCTTTAATATGAAAAAATTCCTTCTACTCGATCTTTAAATTTCTTCTAACTTTTAAACCATATTTGATATAAAAAAGATGATATTTATCTTTTCAAAGTTATTACTAAGGATGAAAATGTCTATAATAATATCACTTTCGAAACATTATTACCATAAAAAATATTTTAAATTAAAATTTAGGAACTTATATTAACTTATTTTTGCCAAAATTTATAAGTGGATTTAGGTGCCATTAATGTCTAAATAGTGAATTAACATATATCGAAACTTAATGATCCAATAAAATTTGTATATATTTTTGTGAAAGAATAATAATTTTGATAAATAGATTTTGCAACCTGACTAACTTGAGTTCATCATTTTGCTCGGACACTTTAAATCGATCTAAAAATGAGTTTTCGGTCTCAAAACATATATATAAATATATATATATATATATATATATTCTATTTGATACTCTATTCTTTGAGTTTTTTAATACCCATCATTTTATCAAGATTTTCCAACATGATACTATAACGTTTTAATAAAAATAAGTAAAGTTATCCAAAAATAAAAAAAATACATAGAGTTCAGAAGCTGAATAATGAATAGACAAATTGAAATATTCAAACAGGTACATTACTTAGTTCCAAGGTAGCATACATTAGTTGTGGATGTTTATTTAGAATCATTTGACATATGAAATCTTTCTGAAGGGAGGAAATACAATAGAATAAAAAATATATTTTTAAGAGAAATATTACAGTCGATAAGTTGGTCTCCAAATTTATTGACATAGATATGAACTGATACTATTGTTGCCTGCCTGATTGTTTGCTATATTGGATTACCAGTTTTTACGCTATTAATTTTTTAAGAATATGAAAGATTTCCTTTAATTGTTACATATGACTATCATAGTAAAAACCTCTCGCGTTTAGGATCGAAAGAATATCGGCTTCTTTCTTGAGGTTGAGGGTTGCTTTAAAATATGAAATTTGACGAAACATGAATAAATAACACATGTCGTATTCATGAGTGGTAGTCGTTGTTAGGAAAGCAGCGTCTGGTGTAAAATCATCACATTTATTAGGGGGTCCATATGCAATCAAAGACAAAGATCAAAGTAACGAATGAGAGTGAGTCATTTTTAGGAAAATATAAATCATAAATTAAAAATAACAAATAATATACTAGTAATATTCATATAATATAAGATAGAAAAAATTATAAAAATTCTATGAATTTAAAAATATTTAAAAGTAATTTAAAATATATAGATGACAATTATTTTTATTTAAATTTTTTATTTTTTTAATTTATATTGATTGTCAAACTTAATTTTATATCACTTAAGGATTTAAATAAAATAAACTTATCTTAAATGCTTTAAATCCTAAAAATGAATCTTATACATATTTGTAAATGTAAAAAGACTTTAGTTATATATTTTTTTGAATAGGATAAAAAATTATTATTATCCATTTTAAAAATAGGTAATTGAAATTTAAAAAATAATTTAAAATTTTATAAAATTATCTTGATAATGTTCAAGTGATTTTATATTCAAATTGTTCAAGAAATACTTTAATTTTCTAAACTTTTAATTGACTAATAATATATATTTATGCATTTATATATATGAATATAAATATACTTATGTATATACATGCATATAAATATATGTATATAAGTGGAATTTATATCAACTAACAACTTATTGGTACTTTTAGCGGGAACCGAGAAGAAGTCTTATCTTTTCTTTTTAAGATTGTTTTACAAAGAGAAGATGATTACCTCTGAAACACTTATTTTTTTTTATATAGAAACATATTCTTCTATAGAGAGAAGATAGTTATCTCTAAAGCACCTATTTCTTTCTATGCAAAGACATATTTTTCTGTAGAGAGAAGATGATTTCCTCTGAAACACCTATCTCTTTCTATGTAGAGAGATATTCTTCTATAAAGAAAAAATAACACATGATTCTCTTTCATATGGATGATTCTCCTTCTATAGAGAGAAGATGGTTATATGTGCTTCTTTCTATGTATAGAGAGATTATTTTGTAGAGAGAAGATAATTACCTCTGAATCACCTGTTTCTTTCTATACGGAGACATATTCTTCTATAGAGAGAAGATGTTTACCTTTGAATCTCATGTTTCTTTTTATGCAGAGATATATTCTTTTGCAAAGAGAAGATGATTACCTCTAAAGCACCTGTTTCTTTATATGTAGAGAGGTATTCTTTTGTAGAGAGAAGATGAGACATGATTCTCTGATAATAATTATCTTCTGATAAGAATCATCCATAGAGCTACAACAAAATTCAGGTGTGATAGGCTCCAGATCCTATTGACACAACTACTCTATCGAAAAGTCATTCATCAGTTTAATCTTTTTTTGGATTGCAGATGAACCCGCTGATAAATGAGATGTCTCTCCACTAGCATAGTTTTCGCTATCCCAGCAATGATGACCACTTGTTCTGAAATCATGAATGGGAGAAGCAAGGCACATGTTCCTTGTCTACATTCCATCAAATTCCATACTTTGAAGTATCTCTCGACCTAAAAGAAAATAGTTTATATCCTCAAGAGCCTAAACGACAAAGATAGTTACCAAATAACTATAGGTACCGATCAAACCATATCATTCATGTTCTCGAAAGAGCAATAGCGAGTAAACCAACGATCCTGTGCAATAACTGATTGGGGAAGAAGCAGTTGTTTCAGGTTCAAATATGTGTGAATAAATTAGGAGACAAATTTATCGACTATAATATTTATATTAAAACATAATGTACTTTTAGTGGCATTATATTCCCTCCATTCCCAAACATATGATTTGTAGATAGTCACTCGATGTCGAGCACAATGTACTTCTAATTTGCTATAAGTTTGTTGGCCGTAAGGATTTGAGCTAATTTATTTAAATCAACTACTAGCTGACTCAATATCAAATCTATGCCGGTCAACAAGGTCCAAGCTACAGACTAGACTCAATAGACTATGACTCGACCCAACTAGGGTTCTATCATCCGTATGAAGAAGAATCATGTGTCATCTTCTCTCTGCAGTAGAATATCTCTCTAGAAAGAAATATGTGTTTCAGAGGTAATTATTTTCTTTATGTTGAAGAATATGTCTCTGCATAGAAAGAAATAGGTGCTTCAGAGATAACTATCTTCACTCTGCAGAAGAATGTATCTCTGCATAAAAAGAAATAAGTGCTCTAGAGGTAATCATCTTCTTTGTACAAAACAATCTCTCTATACATATAAAGAAGCACATTTAACTATCTTCTCAAGCATACTAGTGATGATTATATATAGATAAGGAAAAGCCCTTAGAGTGGAGTACCTTCACTAAGATGATGAAGCATGACACCTCTCATCCTTCTCCTTTTCTTAGTGGTTTTCTCCACTACTACTACATCCAATTATGATTATTTCTACTTGGTTCTTCAGGTAAGTCTAATTTTTTTCTATCTTGTTCTTTTCTTTTGTTGCTCATTCTGATTTGAAACGTCTAGTGGCCTCGATCATATTGCAATGTTAATCGTTCCTGTCATATGAGTACGAGATATTCGGATAAAAATATTACAAAGTAACAACCATAGATTTGTCTACCAAAACATAGCATATTGAAGTTGATAAAGAGTTACTAAATGTATTATTATTCAATTGTTATCGTAGAAATTAAATCACTAGACTTGTCTTGATTTCTCGATATTAAGAGACATATTAGTTTAATTCATGAGATTCAATTTTTTTAAACTTTTTCAACTATATTTGAGATAAAAAGATTATATTTATCTTTTCTAAGTCATTATTGAGGATGAAATATTTTATAATAATAACACTTTCTAAACATTATTATAAATACAGAAAATATTTTAAATTGAAAAGTAAGAACTTATATTAACTTATTTTTGCCAAAATAATGTCTAAATAGCAAATTAACATAGATTGAAACTTAATAATTCAACAAATTTTGTATATATTTTTAAGAATGAATAATAATTTTGATAAATAGATTTTGAAGCATAATTAACTCGAGTTTACTAGTTTTCTTAGACACTTTGTGGATATATATATATATATATATATATATATATATATATATATATACGTATATGTATATATATACGTGTGTATATACATATATATGTATATGTATACGTATATATGTATAATATTTTAGTAAAAATAAGAAAAGTTGTCTAAAAATTTTAGTAAAAATAAGAAAAGTTGTCTAAAAATAAAAAAACACATAAAGTTCATAAGCTGAATAATGGATAGACAGATTCAAATATTCAAACAGATAAGTATTTTACCTAGTTCTAAGGTAGCATACATTTAATTATATATGTTTATTTCGAATCATTTGAAATATGAGATCTTTGTGAAGGGGGAGATTATATTGGAATGAAAAATATTTTTTTTAAAAAATATTACAGTCGATAAGTTGGTCTCCAAATTTGTTGACATAGATATGAACATGATACTATTGTTGCCTCCTTGATTGTTTGTTGCATTAGATTACTGGCTTTTACGGTATTATTCTTTTGAGAATACAAAAGATATCAATCGATTGGTATGTACGGTTATTAGAGTAAAAACCTTTCACGTTTAGGATCGACAGAATATCAACTTTTTTCTTTAAGTCAAGGGCTGCTTTAAAGTATAAAATCTGACGAAACATGAACAAAGAATATTTGTCGTGGTTATCTTATTCATGATCCCAAAATGAGTGGATGTCATTATTGGGAAAGCGAAAAGTGTGCTAGTGTGAATTCATCCCATTTATAAGGAGTTCAATATGCAATTAAAGACAAAGATCAGACTCATGAATGAGTGTGTTTTTTTTATAAAAAATATAAACCATAAATTAGAAACTACAAATAATATACTAGTAATATTCATATAATATAAAATAACAAAATAATATATAAAAATTTTACAAATTTAAAATATTTAAAAGTAATTTTAATAGATATGATAATTATTTTATTTAAATTTTTTATTTTTTAATTGATATTGATTATCAAATTTAATTTTATATCACTTAAGGATTTTAAAAACTTATCTTAAATACTTTAAATCCTAAAAATGAATCTTATACATTTTTATAAAATATAAAAAGTTTTAGTTATATATTTTTGAATAAGATAAAAAATTAGTATTATCAAATTTTAAAGATAGGTAATTGATATTTAAAAAATTAATTTGAAAATTTATAAAATTATTTTTGATAATGTTCAAGTGATTTTATATTCAAATTATTCAATAATTACTTTAATTTTTAAGCTTTTAATTGACTAATAATATATATATTTTACGTATATATATATATATGTGAATATAAATATGTTTATATATATGTGTGTGTTTATGTGTGTGTGGAATTTATATTAACTAATAATTTATTGGTACTTTTAGTGGGAACAAAAAAAAAGTTTTATTTTTTATCTTTGAGATTGTTCTATATAGAGAATATTACTTTTGAAGCACTTGTTTATTTCTATGCAGAAACATATTCTTCTATAGAGAAAAGATAGTTATCTCTAAAGCACCTATTTCTTTCTATGCAGACATATTATCTTTCTATACATAAAGATATTTTAATTTAGAGAGAAAATAACACATTATTCTCCTTTATATGGATGATTCTGCTTCTGTAGAGAGAGAAGATGGTTATATGTGATTCTTTTTATATATAGAGAGATTGTTTTTTAGAGATAATATAATTACCTCTGAAGCATATGTTTCTTTCTATGTCGAGACATATTCTTCTATAGAGAGAAGATGGTTACCTCTGAATCACTTATTTCTTTTTGTGCAGAGAAATATTCTTCTGTAGAGAGATGATGATTATCTCTGAAGCACTTGTTTCTTTCTATGTAGAGAGATATTATAATGTAGAAAGAAGATGAGACATGATTCTCTAACAAGAATTATCTTCTAACAAGAATCTGTTGGCATAAAAATTATAATTATGTAATCTATTATGCGAAAAAACTTTTATGCCAGGATTGAAATCAAATAATACTAGATCTATTTACGATGCGTACCTTTAGATGCCATTTGCGTGAGATCCAATTAGATCTTCAAGAGCACCGCCCGACAGATTTGAATGACGCCGAATATCGATCTGCAAGAGGAACTAGAATAGATCTAGACCCTTTCTCCTCTCTTTCTATCTTTTTACAGGACCACCTTAATTGATGATTTTGGGAGATCAAGAGGATAACCGTAATCTCTTGATCTAGATCAAGAGGATAACTGTAATCTATTAATCTAGTACCGTGTCATTCTTGGTTTAGAATAGGTCCTGTCTATTTATAGGCGAGAGTCGAGGGTCTAGGGTAAGTTATTAGGAGAGTTCCTTCCATCAAGGGCATCCCCTAAAATATCCCAATATAATATAGACTTTATTTAATATTAGCTAATATCTTTTATCATAATCCAAATAATTCATAATATATCTTATTTAATTAATAAAGGGCCACATAATCTTACATTCTCCCACTTAGCCCATTAATTGATAAGATATAAAAGATATCCAAAATCAAAATAAACAAAACAAAATTTATTTGAAAACAATTATATATAATTGGATTCTGAAAATTTTTGAAAAAAGTATTTTATATATGGTCATGATTTTAAAAATAAGCCAATAAGTCCAATAAGCATAATTATACTATATTTAGTCCAACTATCAATGTGAGTCATAGCGGTTGTATGTCATCAATGCCACACTTCCTTCTATGTACTACAACACTATTAGTCTTTCCTTATATAGTCTATAATGACCCCTGTAATTTGTCTTGTCAAGACAATCCTGTTTATTGCATTCAACCATAATATGTATAAACATAAACACAAACAAGATAGCAGAAACAAATAACTTTCATTATGCAAAAAGAAATGTCAATAATATCATCCACTTAAACATGCATCACCATATCCTTTATGGCTTGCTCACAAGCCCCATTCTAAAAACATGTTCTTTAAATATTTTACATTGCAAAGCTTTAGTCAATGGATCAGCAATCATTATAGTGGTACTTAAATTTTCAATTGACACTTGTTGTTTCTAGACTCTTTCTCTAACCACCAAGTACTTTATCTCAATGTGCCTGGAACCACTAGAGTACTTGTCATTCTTAGAGAAGAAAACTGTTGCAGTATTATCACAAAATATCTTCAGCGGCTTGGCAATTGAGTCGACCACACTAAGTCCTGAGATAAAATTCCGCAGCCATAAAGCTTGATTTGTGGCCTCAAAGCATGCCACAAATTCAGCTTCTATCGTAGATGATGCAATAAGTGATTGTTTTATACTTTTCCAAGAAATTGCCCCACCAGCCAACATGAACACAAATCCTGAAGTGGATTTCCTGCTATCGAGGCAATTTGCAAAATCAGCATCTGAATATCCCGTTACTTCAAGCTGATCTGACTTCCTATATGTGAGCGTATAATCTTTTGTCCCTTACAGATATCTCATTACTTTCTTTGCAGCTTTCCAATCTTCCATTCCTGGGTTACTCTGGTATCTACCCAGCATTGCCACTGCAAAACTGATATCCGGTCTTGTACAGGTTTGAGCATATAATAGACTTCCAATTGCACACCCATAAGGAATATTCTTCATTTGATCCATTTCTAAGTCATTCTTCGGGCACTGGTTTTGGCTAAATTTTTTACCTATAGTAATAGGTGTATCATTGGCTTTATAAAGCTGAATATTAAACCTTTTAAAGATATGATTAATATAACTTTTCTGAGACAATCCTAACAAATCTTGAGATTTGTCCCTAAATATCTCGATGCCAATAACATAGGATGCCTCATTCATATCAACCATCTCAAAGTTCTTATTGAGAAATATCTTGGTTTCATATAACAAACCAAGATCACTACTGGCAAGCAATATATCATCCACATATAAGACCAATATAATAAACTTACTCCCACTAACCTTCAGATATATACACTGATCAACAGTATTTTTCTTAAATCCGAAGGAAGTAATGGTATCATGAAACTTTATATACCATTGTCTAGAAGCTTGTTTAAGGCCATAAATAGATTTCCTAAGTTTACAAGCCCAACTTTTCTTTCCCTTTTCTATGAATCCTTCAGGTTGTTCCATATAAATTTTCTCATCTAGATCTCCATTCAGAAATGTTATTTTCACATCCATCTGATGTAACTCAAGATCATAATGAGCTACTAATGCCATGATGATTCTTAATGAGTCCTTTCAAGAAACTAGAGAGAAGGTCTCATGATAGTCAATGCCCTCTTTCTGAGAAAAACCTTTGGCCACAAGTCTGAATTTATATCGTTCGATATTGCCCACCGAGTCACGTTTAGTCTTAAAGACCCATTTACAACCGACCCTTTTACAATTATTGGGCAATTCAACGAGTTCCCAGACACCATTCAGGTCCATTGATTTTAACTCATCTTTCATTGCATCATACTATTTTTCAGAATCATTACTTTCTATAGCTTGTGAAAACGATAAGGGGTCTCTTTTCATTCCTATATCAATATTTGATTCTTGTAGATATACCACATAATCATCAGAAATTACATATTTCCTTTTTCTTTGAGATCTTTTTAAAATTGCTAATTGTGATTGTTCTACAAGACTATTAGCGGCGACATCAACATCATGTGAGAACTCATCAATGTTATTTTATTGTTCACCCTCATCAATTCTATTATTGGTTTGAGGAACAATAATTTCTCGATTAGAGGATAATATAGGAGAAGAAGCCTAAATCTCCTCAATATAAAAATTAATCCTTCGAGATTTTTGACTCCCGATTTCACCATTTTCTAGGAATTTTACAAAAGGACCAATATTCAGGATTCATCATATCGCCATAAAATTCACCACCCCGCGATTGACAATTTTAACTTTTCTATCTAATTGTCTCTCGACCTCATTTATGTACACTTCAAGAATGTCAACGGCGAGACTTTTTATGTATTAGATAAACATAGCCATATCTGGACAGTCATCTATAAATGTGATGAAATACCTTTCTCCACTAAAACAAGGAATATGGAGTGGTCCGCAGTATCAAGATGAATAATTTCAAGAAGTTTTTTACTTTTTGTGATATTTTTCTTTGTATGCTTAGTTTGCTTTCCTTTAATGCAATCTATGCAAACATCAAAATCAGTGAAGTCTAAATTTTTCAAAATATTATCCTTCACTAATGTTTCAATTCTTTCCTTGGAGATATGCCCCAAACGTGTATGCCACAATATAGAAGATCTTTCATTATTGGAATTATGTTTCATTCCAATACTTGATTGTAGGGTCAATAATGTATTCGCAAACTCAAGATTCAAATTAATTCTGTACAAACCATCACACAGAATTCCAGAACCAAATTTTATTGAATCATAAAATATGTTGAGTTTACCATTACTAAAAGAAACACAATATCCTAACTCATCAATTCTAGACAGAGAAGTTAAATTTCTAGAAATTGTAGGAACAAAACATGTGTCTTCCAGATCCATCAGATGACCCGTCTCTAGGCGTAAGCGATAAGTCCCTACTGATATCACTTTTGCTTTGAGACGATTTCCCATAATTATGAATCTTTCATGTTCTTTTGGTTTCCGGATTGAAAGAAATCCCTATATATTATTAGTAATGAGTTGAAGTGCCAGAATCAATCCACCATGTATTAGAAGGAACTTCTGCAATGTTTGATTCAAAACATACAAAGGTTGAGTTTATACCTTTCTTTTCGAACCATGTTCTACGTTTAATGCAATCCTTCTTTACATGTCCTTTCTTGCCATAAAAGAATCACTTTACTATAATAGCTTTCTTTTCAATAGTTTGTCTAACACTTCCAGACCCGACAAATTTCTTCGATGGATGACGCTTCGATTTTCTTTTCTTGTTACCAACTCATTGAGTAGTTGTTAGTACATTATATAAACTTTCCTGCTTTAATCTTAATTCTTCCTGAACATATATACTAGTTAACTCATTCAAGTCCCACTTATCCTTATTTGTATTGTAGTGAATCTTGAATGGGCCAAACTGAGAAGGAAGAGAATTAAGAATAAACTGCACAAGGAAAGATTCATCAACATTCATTCCCAACGTCTTAAGTTTTGCAGCTTTGTCAGCCATATTGAGGATGTGATCCTAAATTCTTCGAGTACCATCATACTGAGCTATAGTCAGTTCTTTCATTAATGTGTCAGCTAATGACTTATCGACATATTTAAATCTATCTTCAATAACCTTTAAATATTCACGTGCACTAGATGCAATCGGTAATAAAGTCTTTATATTATTTGCAATTGTCATCCTTATGAACATTAAACTGAGTCTATCAAATCTCTCCCAAGCCTTCATTTCATTGACTTGTTCCACAGTACTTTTATTAGTTAATTCTGTGAGCTTTTTAAAAAACAATGCCAAATTAAGATCTAGTACGCCCAATGTAAATTGCACATGCTCTAACCATTCTGAATAATTTGATCCAGAGAGTACCGGGACACTAGAAGCATGAGAATGTATGGACGAAAATATCATTGCAGAATATAAAATAACATTAATGCTTTGAGTTTTATCAAAATATGATGAACTATTGATATCATTAATATTTAACCTTTGGGTAAAAATATTGACATATCTAGCGTTCATACAGGATTATTTATGGAGGACTGATACCATCCTTGTGGAATAGTTTTGCTACCTTTGGGTATACAATTCTAAACTACAAGGATATCCAAAATAGTATCATCCTACCCTATCACATAATTATTTGAAATAGATTATCCTTTGTGATTATCTAAATCTCCTAATTATGCATGTAATTTTGAATATTATTTCTTTAATGTCATTGAGGACTTGTTCCTTAATGTAATTTTATAAATCATTGATCTAGGCCACTTTGGTGACTACAAGACTAATACAGTAATATAAAATACAAATTAGATTATCCTATGAATGACAAGACTTTAATTATATTTCATATCCTATAAGTCTACCATCCCAGGTTACTTTGGCTGCTACCGGTTAGATATAACTTAAGGAGATGAACTACAAATAATATTCATCAAGTTTATTTAAACTAATTCATGCTGAGACAATTCAATAATAGGATAACAACCATAATAATTATTGAACACTTAATCATCAGTAAAAAAAAAACCCATATGATAACTGTAATCATTATAATACATAAATCATGCATTTATGTGAAAAATAAATATTATTTCATAATTACTAATATTTACATGTAAATAACTGAATTAATTTTCAAAAATCAATAATTGGATTTAACACATGCAATTAATAATTCATATGAGAAAACTATAAAGAAACAATAATTTATATATTTTTTTACTGATTAATTTTATTTAATTGGAGAAGCCCATAAGTCCAATTAAATAAATTGATCAAAAATAAAATATAATCATTAAATAATAAAAAATATAATCATAATTAAATTTTATTAGATTATGTATTGATTAATTTTATAATTGAGAAAATAACCAAAATTTCTTAATTTTATAATGATAAAACTGTAATTCTAAAAAAATATATATAAAAGAATTACAGATTTTTTTTAATTATAGGATTAATAAATCACAAGGGTAAAAATATAAATAACCCTATTCAGCCGAAAGATAAAATTGTAATTTCGGTGAATGACAAAACTATAATTTAAGCATAATTGATAAAATTGTAATTTTTTGATTCAATGGTAAAACTGTAATTTTCTCAAGAAAAAAAACCCTACCTTCCACTTTTACCCCGCCGCTAGCGGCTTGCTCACGTGGCTGTAACGCCGCACATGCGAACGCCACCGGTTACGTGTCGCGTTGGGATGCATCACGACTACCTCTGCAACCGCTGATCACCGCGCACACGCCGTTGCCGCAGGCAGATCTAGCCAAGAACGCGGTAAGATTACTGTGTTTATTTCATGATGCACAACCATCAAAAATCGTTCACAAACAAACGATAAAAACTTAACAGAAAAGAAAACAGATCAATAAGATATTCAGATCATGCATCGTAAACAAAAATAATATATCTAATATTTTCTTTTGATCTCAAACCTAGGCTCTGATATCAATTGTTGGCATAAAAACTATAATTATGCAATCTATTATGCAGAAAAACTTTTATGTTAGGATTTAAATCAAATAATACTAGATCTGTTTACGATGTGTACCTTTAAATGTCATCTGCGTGAGATCCAATTAGATCTTCAAGAGCATCGCCCGACAGATCTGAATGACACCGAATATCGATCTGCAAGAGAAACTAGAATAGATCTAGACCCCTTCTCCTCTCTTCCTATCTTTTCATAGGACCACCTTAATTGATGGTTTTGGGAGATCAAGAGGATAACCGTAATCTCTTGATCTAGATCAAGAGGATAACTATAATCTCTTAATATAGTACCATGCCATTCTTGGTTTAGAGTAGGTCCTGTCTATTTATAGGCGAGAGCAGAAGGTCTAGGGTAAGTTATTAGGAGAGTTCCTTCCATCAAGGGAATCCCCTAAAATATCCCAATATAATATGGACTTTATTTAATATTAGCTAATATCTTTTATCAGAATCCAAATAATCCATAATATATTTTATTCAATTAATAAAGGGTCATATAATCTTACAGAATCATCCATCGAGTTACAATAAAATTCAAGTGTGATCGGCTCTAGATCCTAGTGGCACAACTACTCTATTGAAAAGTCATTCATAAGTTTGATCTTTTCTTGGATTATAGATGGACCTGTTGATAAACGAGATTTCTCCCCATCAGCATAGTTTATGTTATTCTAGCAATGATGACTACTTGTTCCGGGGTCGTAAATAGGAGAAGTAAGGCATCTGTTCCTTGTTTATGTTCCATCAAATTTCATACTTCGAAGCAACTCTCGACCTAAAAAAAATAGTTGATATCCTCAGGAGCTTAAACGACAAAGATATTTACCCATATCTTAAATGTTTTAAATCCTAAAAGTGAATCTTATATATTTTTATAAAATATAAAAAGACTTTAGTTATATATTTTTTGAATAGGATAAAAAATTAGTATCATCCAATTTTAAAATATATAACTAAAATTTAAAAAATAATTTGAAACTTTATAAAATTATCTTTGAAAACATTCAAGTGATTTTATATTTAAATTGTTCGAGAATTACTTTAATTTTCTAAATTTTTAATTGATTAATATATATATATATATATATATATATATATATATATATATAAGTGGAATTTATATCAACTAACAACTTATTGACACTTTTAGTGGGAATAAGAAGAAGTCTTATATTTTCTCTTTTAGATTATTTTACAGAGAGAATATGATTACCTCTGAAGCACTTATTTCTTTCTCTGTAGAGACATATTCTCTTGTAGAGAGAAGATAATTATCTCTGAAGCATCTATTTTTTTCTATACAGAGACATTCTTCTGCAGAGAGAAGATGATTACCTCTGAAACACTTATTTCTTTATATGCAGAGAGACATTCTTCTATAGAGAGAAAATAACACATGGTTCTCCTGTTACGATCAATTAGCAAGCACTAAGAGGGGGCAGGGGGTGGGGGATTATGAATTAGTGTAAGTGTAAATTTTTTATTTTAAACAAAAATGTTTCGGTTTAAGCACGATAGGAAGATATAAAGCTTATTCAAATAAAGCAAGTGAATGATAAGAAGATTACTAAGTTACTTACTTATTAATTACTTAAGAAAGAGGAAGAAAATCTGAAAGATAAGAAACGTCGTAAGTAAAATTCGAAAGATAAGAAACGTCGTAAGTGAAATGTTTGCTTTCAAAGAGTAAACAAGATCAGAAGTGTTAATAAGAAAAGTAAAAGATGAACTCACAATTCTTATAGTTGTTCAACACCAACGACCTACGTCCACTCCCGAGTTCTTCTTCTTGAGGCACACCAACGTCTACTAGCAATCTTCTTTGGGTAAAGACCAAACCCTTACAGTTTGCTTATAAGGGAGACTTTGAGAAAATTTCTAACTCTAAGCTCTCTCCCTTCCCTTTTCTTTTTCTTACAAATCACACATAATTTCTTTTTCACAGAGTTTAATTGCCCAAAAAGAGTTGTTGTGAATACAAGAATACTTGGGGTATTTATAGACCCCAAGTGGCTTCAGAAATTGGAGCAAAAAATCAAACATACTCAGAAAAATTAGGTACAAGCGGTTTTCCCACCAACCTCGGTGGTTCAACCACCCGAACACTAGGGTAGGGTGGTTTACCCATCAGCCCTAGGCGGGTTAACCGCCAAAAGTACCCAGATTCTTGGGTATGATGGTTCAACCACCCAACTTGGGCTTTATTGAATTAATTTGGATTTCATCCAAATCTAACTCAATTAGGACTCACTTCGACTCAACGATTACAATGCTTAAAGACTAGAAGCTTAAACTAAGACCTAACTTTTGCCAATCTGGTAACCTCCGACATTCTTGTGGTAGGTCATCCGGTCTTCTTCCGGTGATCTCCCGGCATGCTCCCGACGAGTTTTTCGATCCCTTTGGCGAATCTTCTAGCGAACTCCCGACAAGGTCCCACTGCATCATCCAAACCCGGCCTGATGCCTAAGCTTGATCTTGGCCCATCATCTGATTGTAACTTCATTGCTCCTGTCATAGTTAGACCTGCAAATCTTCCTCTAACACACATGTTAGATAAACACTCATCAATTGATCTCATCATCAAAATTCAAGATTCAATAATCTCCCCCTTTTTGATGATGACAATCAATTGATGACGGGAGTTAATTCTAACTCCTTCTAAATTCATGTCATGATAAAAAGGACTTAAATTCAAGAGAATCACTCACTCTTGAATTCAAGTGAATTACGACAATCAATATTTTAAGCAAATCATATTTCAAGGATTGCAATAAGATATATATATATATATATATATATATATATATATATATATATATATATATATATATATATATATATATATATATATATATATATATATCAACAATAATTTGCTTTTAAAGTATCATGTCATCAATGCATCAAGTCATGTTATCAACACATGTCATCAACGCATCAAGGATTATCATGAATTTTAAAATTTAAAAAAAAATTTCTTAAGTTATTACATAAGTCATTAACACTCATTTAATTACATAAGTCACAAACATCTATTCAATTACATAAGTCATTAACATCAATTTCTCCCCCTCTGTCATAAAAAAAAAAGGTAAGAAGTGGGACTAAGGATTTTAGACTTATGAATTTTTGCTCTCCCGTTTTAAAATACAATATGATTCATAAAGAACTTTCTTCCTCTTGTGAAAAAGAATGAAAGAAAACAAGGAAGAGTTACAAAAATATTATTAACAAGAACTTTCAATTTTATAGAGATGAATTTTGAAAAGAAATTTTCAAAGATAAGCTCAAAAATCTAAGAAATCCAAGAAGATTCAAGAGTTTAAGAGTTACTCATGCATTTTAAAATTATCTCATGTAATTTAGCAAATTTTTTGTAAATAATGATATAGATAATTCATATCCATAATAAGATAATTTCATAATAATATAATTTTTTAAACATTATTATCATGATAAAATCCAGATTAGTAAATCATATACTTTCATTTTTAGCATTCCGAGTTCTCTTCTAAGAAAATCAAATTGTTCTTCATTTAAGAGTTTTGTAAAAATATCCGCTAATTGATGCTTAGTGTCAATAAATTCTAAAGAGATATCTTGACAATTTATATGATGTCTAAAATCAATATGTTTAGTTCTTGAATGTTGAATATGATTTTTGGTTAGACATATAGCACTTGTGTTATCATGCTTTATAGGAATATTTTTCAATTTTATTCTATAGTCTTCTAGTATGTTTTTCATTCAAATAACTTGGACACAACATGCACTAGTATTCTGCTTCTACGGTAGATAAAGCTACTGAATTTTATTTATTGGAAGTCCAAGAAATAAGTGTATGCCCCAAAAATTGACATGTACCGATAGTGCTTTTTCTATATATTCTACATCCACCAAAATCAGCATCATAATAGGTAATCAAGTCAAAATTCTTTAATTTATAATACTATAATCCTAGTTTAGATGCTCCTTTTAAGTATCTAAAAATTCATTTAACTGCTTTCAAATAAGAGAGTTTTGGTTTAGATTGATACCTTGCACACAATCCAACACTAAACATGATATCTGGTCTTGTAGACATAAGTATAATAAACTTCCTATCATACCTCTATAAGTTTTTTAGTCAAAGTTTTCTCCTTCACTATCTAAGTCCAACTTTGTAGATATGCTCATGGGAGTGTTTAATGCTTTAGTATTTTCCATCCCAAATCGTTTTATCAAGTTCAACGTGTACTTATTTTGATTAATAATAATATCATCATCAAGTTATTTTATTTGTAATCCTAAGAAGAATGTTAACTCACCCATTAGACTTATTTAAAATTCTTGACTCATTTTTTTAGTAAAAGACTCATATAAAGATCCATTTGTAGATCCAAAATGATATCATCAACATAAATTTGAATTACAAGTAAATTATTTTTAAAATACTTAAAAAATAATATGATATCAACCTTATCTTCTGAAAATTTATTTAAAATAAGAAAAGAACTAAGTCTTTTATACTAAGCTCGAGAGGATTGTTTTAATCCATAGAGAGCTTTTGTAAGTTTAAAAACATGATTAGGAAGAAGAATATTTTTAAAGCTGGGGGGTTGTTCAACATACATTTCTTCGGAAATAAAACTATTTAGAAAAGTACTTCTAATATCTATTTAAAACAACTTAAAATTTTTAAAAGAAACAAAAGCAAGGAGCATCCTTATAGCTTCAAGTCTAGCCATGAGAGCAAAGGTTTCATCATAATCGATTTCTTTTCTTAATTGAAACCTTTAGCCATTAATCTAGCTTTGTTTCTAACCATGATATCATTTTCATCTTGCTTGTTTCTAAATACCCATTTAGTATCAATCACTAAATGGTCATAGGTTTAGGAACAAGCTCTCACTACGATAATGAAGCATGACACCTCTAGTCCTTCTCCTTTTCTTGGTAGTTTTCTCCACCACTACTGTGTCCAATTATAATTATTTGCACTTGGTTTTTCAAGTAAGCCTTATTTTTTTCTATCTTGTTCTTCTTTTTTGTTACTCATTCTGATTTGAAACGTGTAATGGCCCGGATTATATTGCAATATCAATCGTTCTTATTGTATGAGTAAGGGATATTCAGATAAAAACTTTACAAAGGAAAAAAACCATAGATTTGTCAACCAAAACATAGCATATTGAAGTTGATAAGGAGTTAATAAATGTATCATTATTCAATTACTATTATAGAAATTAAATCACTAGACTTGTCTTGATTTCTTGATATTAAGAGACACATTAGTTTGATTCACTAAAATTAAATTTTCTTTAATCTTTTTCAACTATATTTGAGATAAAAAAATGATATTTATCTTTTCAAATTTATTACTAAGGATGATAAGATTTATAATAATATCACTTTCTAAACATTACTATAAATATAAAAAATATTTTAAATTAAAAGTAGGAACTTATATTAACTTATTTTTGCCACCCAACATTTTATCAGGATTTCCTAACATGATACTATAGCTTTTTAAATTTTTCTATCATTTAAGGTACTTTGGTTTATAATATTATAGTGAAAAATAATGATAGTTGTCCAAAATAAAAAAAACATAGAGTTCATAAGCTAAATAATTGATAGATAAATTGAAATTTTCAAATAGACAAGTACGTTACTTAGTTCTATGGTAGCATCCGTTAAATATGGATGTTTATTTAGAATCGTTTAACATATGTGATCTTTATGAAGAGAGAGAATATATTGGAACAAAAATATATTTGTTAATAGAAATATTTCGATAAGTTGGTTTCTAAATTTGTTGACACAGATATGAACTTGATACAATTGTTGCCACCAATTGTTTGTTACACTTGATTGCTAGTTTTATGCTATTGATATTTTGAAAATATGAAAGATATCCTTCGATTGGTACATACGAATATCAGGTAAAACCTCTCGTGTTTAAGATCAAGAGAATATCGGCTTTTTCTTAAAATCGAGAGCTAATTTAAAGTATGAAATTTGATGGAATGTAAACAAGGAATATGTGTCATGGTTATCATATTTATGACCACGAATGAGTGTCAATCATTGTTTGGACAACGAAAAATGTGCTAGTATAGAATCATCTCATTTATTATGGGGTCTAAATGCAATCCAAGACAAAGGTCAAACTAATGAATGAGATAGTGAGTTATTTTCTAAGAAAATATAAAAAATAAACCATGAATTAGAAATAATAAATAATATATTAGTAATATTTATATATTATATAAAATAAAAATAATATATAAAAATTATATACATTTAAAAATATTTTAAAGTAATTTGAAATATATATAATAATTATTTTTTATTTATTTTTTTTGTTTTTATTAAGATTAACTGTAAAATTTAATTTTATATCACTTAAGGATTTAAATAAAATAAACTTATATTAAATGCTTTAAATCCTAAAAATAAATCTTATACATTTTTTAAAAATATAAAAAGGCTTTAGTTATACATTTTTTGAATAGGATAAAATATTGTATTATCTAATTTCAAAAATATGTAATTAAAATTTTAAAAGTAATTTAAAAATTTTATAAAATTATCTTTGATAATGTTGGAGTGATTTTATATTCAAATTGTTCAAGAATTGCTTTAATTTTGTAAACATTTAATTGACTAATATATATATATATATATATATATATATATATATATATATATATATATTACAAACTAATAACTTATTGGCACTTTTAGTGGAACCAACAAACAAAAGTCTTATATTCTCTCTTTATGAAGTTTATTAATTAGTTTTCATTGTAATATAAATAACCACGAAGTAACAACAATAGATTTGTCCACCAAACCCCAGTATATTAAAGTTGATAAAGAGTTATTGAATGTATCATTATTTAATTCCTATAATAGTAATTGAATCACTAGACTTGTCATGATATTTTGATATTAAGAGACATATTAGTTTGATTCATTTAAAATAAATTTCTTGAAATTTTTTCAATTATATTTGAGATAAAAAAGATGATATTTATTTTTTTAAAGTTATTACAAAGGATTAAAATTTTTATAATAATATAACTTTCAAAATAATATTATAAATATACAAAATATTTTAAATTAAAATGTAGGAACTTATATAAACTTATTTTTGTCAAAATTTAAATTAGATATATGTGCCATTAATGTCTAAATAACGAATTAAAATAAATCAAAACTTAATAATCCAACAAAAAATATATATATTTATAAAAGAATAATAATTTTATTAAATAGATTTTGAAGCCTAATTAACTCGAGTTTACCATTTTGCTCGGGCACTTTTTTAATCTAAAAATGAGTTTTTGATATATATATATATATATATTCTATTCGATACTCTATTTTTGATTTCGAATACCGACATTTTATCAAGATTTCTCAACATGATACTTGAGTTTTTCAAATTTTTCTATCATTTAAGGTACTTGGGTTTATAATATTTTAGTAAAAATAAGAAAAGTTGTCTAAAATGAAAAACACACGAGTTTAGAAGCCTAATAATAGATAGACAAATTGAAATATTCAAGTAGATAAGTACATTACTTAGTTCTAAGGTAGCATTAATTAGTTTTGGATTCTTATTTGGAATCATTTGACATATGAGATCTTTATGCATGGTGGGAATATATTATAATGAGATATATATTTTTTAATAGGAATATTACAGTCGATAAGTTGGTCTTTAAATTTGTTGACGCAGATATGAACCTAAAATAGTTGTTGTCTCCTTGATTGTTTGTTGCACTGAATTGCTCATTTTTACATGATTGATCTTTTAAGAATACGAAAGATATCCATCGATCTGTATATGTCGTTATCAAGGTAAAAACTTGTCACGTTTATGATTGAGAGAATATAAATTTATTTCTTAAGTTCGAGGGCTACTATAAAGTATGAAATTTGACAGAACATAAACAAGGGACACGTGTTATGGTTATCCTATTCATGATCTTAGAATGAGTGGCTATCGCTGCTGGGACAATGAAAATGATGCTAGTGTGAAATCATCTCGTTTATTAGGGGGTCCATATGCAATCAAAGACAAAAATTAAAACTGATGAATGAGAGTACGAGTCATTTTCTAAGAAAATATAAAAAGTATAAACCATAAATTAGAAATAACCAATAATATATTTGTAATATTCATATATTATAAAATAGAAAAATATAAAAATTTTATACATTTAAAAATATATAGTTGATAATTATTTTTATTTAAATTTTTTATTTTTCTAATTGATATTGACTATCAAATTTAATTTTATATCACTTAAGGACTTAAATAAAATAAACTTATCTTAAATTCTTTAATCCTAAAAATGAATCTTATACATTTTTTAAAATGTAAAAATACTTTAGTTATATATTTTTTAATAGTATAAAAAATTAGTATTATCAAATTTCAAAAGCTTGTAATTGAAATTTTAAAAAATAGTTTAAAAATTTTATAAAATTATCTTTGATAATTTTTAAGTAATTTTATATTAAATTATTTAATAATTGCTTTAATTTTTGAAACTTTTAATTGACTAATATATATATATATATATATATATATATATATATATATATATATATATATATAATTTATACCAACTAACAACTTATTAACACTTTTAGTGGATCCAAGCAAAAGTCTAATATTTTCCCTTTGGAAAGTTTATTAATTAGTTATCATTGATGCAAATAACTTATAAAGTAATAAACATATATTTGTCCATCAAAACCTAGTATATTGAAGTTGATAAAGAGATTAAATATATCATTATTCAATTACTATAATAGAAATTGAATGACTAAACTTGTCTTGATTTATTGATATTAAGAGACATGTTGGTTTGATTCATTGAAATTAAATTTCTCGAAACTTTTCTAACTATATTTGAGATTAAAAGATAATATTTATCTTTTCAAAGTTAGAGCTTATTATAAATATTAAAAATATTTTTATAATAATATCACTTTCAAAACATTATTATAAATATTAAAAATATTTTAAATTGAAAAGTTAGAGCTTATATTAACTTATTTTGCCAAAATTTATAATTGCATTTAGGTGCCATTAATGCCAAAATAGTGAATTAATATAAATCGAAACTTAATGATTGAACAAAATTTGTATATATTTTTATATAAGAATAATAATTTTGGTAAATATATTTTGAAGCATAACTAACTCGAGTTTACAATTTAGCTAGCACACTTTGTCGATCTAAAATAAATTTTAATCTAAAAAAATATATATATATACATATATATATTCTATCATATATTCTCTTCTTTGATTTCTTAATATCCAACATTTTATCAAGATTTTCGAACATGATACTAGAGTTTCTTAAATTTTCCTATCATTTAAGGTACTTAGGTTTATAATATTATAGTAAAAAAATAAAAGTTGTCCAAAAGGCAAAAACTCATAGAGTTTAGAAGCTAAATAATGGATAGACAAATTGAAATATTTAAACTGACAAGTACATTAATTAGTTCTAAGGTAGTATCCATAAATTGTGGATACTTATTTGGAATTGTTTGTGATAATCTTTAAAAGAGAGAAAATATATTGGAATAGAAAATATATTTTTAATAAAAATATTATAGTCAATAAGTTGGTCTCCAAATTTATTGATGCAGATATAAACTTGATACGCTTTTTGCCTCCTCCATTATTTGTTACACTAGATTGTTGATTTTTATGTTATTGATTTTTTGAGCATACGAAAGATATCACAACAACGATAGAAAATAATATACTAGTAATATTCATATATTATAAAATAGAAAATAATATATAAAAATTTTATGCTTTTAAAATATATAGATGGTAATTATTTTTATTTATTTTTATTTTAAATTAATTTTAATTATCAAATTTAATTTTATATCACTTAAGAATTTAAATAAAATAAACTTATCTTAAATGCTTTAAATCCTAAAAATGAATCTTATACATTTTTCTAAAATATAAAAAAACTTTAGTTATATATTTTTTGAATAGGATAAAAAAACTAGTAATTTTTAATTTAAAAAATATGTAATTGAAGTTTTAGAAAATAATTTAAAAATTTTATAAAATTATCTTTAATAATGTTCAAGTAATCTTATATTCAAATTATTCAATAATTGATTTCATTGACTAATAATATATATCTATACATTTATATATATATATATATATATATATATATATATATATATATATATATATATATATATATATATATATATATATATATATATATATATATATATATATATATATATATATAAAGAGGAAATATATTAGAGTGAAAAATATATTTTTTAATAGGAATATTACAACCGATAATCTCCAAATTTGCTGATGTAGATATGAATCTGATGTAGGTGTTGCCTCCCCGATTGTTTATTGCACTGTATTGCTGGTTTTTACGTTATTGATTTTTTGAGTCTACGAAAGATATCCTTCGATTAGTACATATGATTATTATGGTAAAAACCATTCGTGTTTAAGATCTAGAGAATATGGATTTCATTTTTTACGGTCGAGGGCTGCTTTAAAGTATAAAATTTGAGGTAACGTGAATAAGAAACGTATATCGTGGTTATCTTATTCATGACCCTAGAATAAGTAGCTATCATTTTTGTGACAGTAAAAACTTCACTAGTGTGGAATTAACTTATTTATTAGGGATCCACATCCAATCCATGACAAAAATAAAACTGATGAATGAGAGTATGAGTTATTTTCTAAGAAAATATAAAAAATAAACATTAAATTAGATATAACAAATAGTATACTAGTAATATTCATATATTATAAAAATAAAAAATAATATAAAAAATGTATGTATTTAAAATTTTTTGAAACAAATTTAAAATATAAAGTTGATAATTATTTTTATTTAAATTTTTATATTTTTAATTGATATTGGATATCAAATTTAATTTTATATCACTTAATCATTTTATCTATGTAGAAGAATATGTCTCTGCATAGAAAGAAATAGGTGCTTCAGAGATCTTCTCTTTGCATAAGATGTCTTTGTATTGAAATAAATAAGTGCTTCAGAGGTAAATCATCTTTTCTCGCAAAACAATCTCTCTCTGCATATAAAGAAGCACATGTATGCTAGTGATGATCATATATAGAAGAGGAAAAACCCTTAGAGTAGAGTACATTCACTACGATAACGAAGCATGACATCTCTTATCCTTCTCCTTTTTTTGGTGGTTTTCTCTACCACTACTGCGTCCAATTATGATTATTTCCATTTAGTTTTTCAGGCAAGTCTAATTTGTTTCTATCTTGTTCTTCTTTTTGGTTGCTCATTCTTATTTGAAATGTTTAGTGGCCCAGATCATATTATAATGTCAATTGTTCTTATTGTATGAGTACAGGATATCCAAATAAAAATTTTATAAAGTAAAAACCATAAATTTGTGTATCAAAACTTAGCATATTGAAGTTAATAAGGAGTTACTAAATATATCATTATTCAATTATTATCGTAGAAATTAAATCACTAGACTTGTCTAGATTTCTTGATATTAAGAGACATATTGGTTTGATAAAAAGATGATATTTATCTTTCAAAGTTATTACTAAGGATGAAAAAATGTATAATAATATCAATTTCTAAACATTATCACAAATATAAAAAATATTTTAAATTAAAATGTAGGAACTTATATTAACTTATTTTTGCCAAAATTTATAACTGGATTTAGGTGCCATTAATGTCTAAATAGCGAATTAACATAAATTGAAACATAATAATCTAATAAAATTTGTATATATTTTTAAGAATGAATAATAATTTTGGTAAATAGATTTTGAAGCTTAACTAACTCGAGTTTATCATTTTGCTGAGGATTTTGTCGATCTAAAAATGAGTTTTAGAACTAAAAATATATATAATATTTTCTATTTGATACTCTATTCTTTGATTTCTTAATACCCAACATTTTATCAGGATTCCTAATATGCTACTAGAGTTTTTTAAATTTTTCTATCATTTAAGGTACTTGGGTTTATAATATTATAGTGAAAATAATAATAGGTGTCCAAAATGAAAAATCATATAGAGTTCAGAAGCTAAATAATTGATAGACAAATTGAAGTATTCAAATACACAAGTACTTTAATTAGTTCTAAGGTAGCATCCATTAGTTGTGGATGCTTATTTGGAATCGTTTGACATATATGATCTTTATGAATAGAGGAAATATATTAGAACAAAAAAAATAGTTTTTTATAAGAATATTATAGTCGATAAGTTGGTTTCTAAATTTGTTGACATATATATGAACTTGATACAATCGTTGCCATTGATTGTTTGTTGCATTGGATTGCAGGTTTTTACTTTACTGATATTTTGAGAATACGAAATATATTGTACGTTCGTTATCTAGGTAAAAACCTCTCGCATTTAGGATCGAGAGAATATAGACTTTTTACTTAAATTCAAGAGTTGTTTTAAGGTATGAAATTTGATGGAATGTGAACAAAGAACACGTGTCATGGTTATCCTATTCATGACCGCATAATGAGTATCAATTGCTATTGGGAATCATCTCGTTTATTAGAGGATCCAAATGCAATCCAAGACAAAGATCAAATTGTTGAATGAAATTATGAGTTATTTTCTAAGAAAATATAAAAATTATAAACTATAAATTAGAAATAACAAATAATATTTTAGTAATATTTATATATTATATAAATAGAAAATATCATATAAAAATTGCATGCATTTAAAAATCTTTAAAATTAATTTAAAATATATATGATAATTATTTTTTATTTAATTTTATATTTTTAATTAAGATTAAATATCAAATTTAATTTTATATCACTTAAGGATTGAAATAAAACAAACTTATATTAAATGCTTTAAATCCTAAATATAAATTTTTATATATTTTTTCAAAATGTAAAAAAAAATTAGTTCTATATTTTTTTAATAGGATAAAATATTAGTATTATCTAATTTCAAAAATATGTAATTGAAATTTTAAAAAATAATTTGAAAATTTTATAAAATTATCTTTGATAATGTTCAAGTGATTTTATATTCAAATTGTTCAAAAATTGCTTTAGTTTTCTAAATTTTTAAGTCACTAATTATATATATATATATATATATATATATATATATGTATATGTTCACTTATATACAAACTAATAACTTATTGGCACTTTTAATGTAATCAATATGTAAAAGTCTTATATTTTCTCTTTAGGAAGTTTATTAATTAGTTTTCATTATAATGTAGAAACTTATATAAACTTATTTTTGCCAAAATTTAAATTTGGTCTATGTGCCATTAATGTCTAAATAACATATTAACATAAATCGAAACTTAATAATCCAACAACATTTGTATATACTTTTTATGAATAATAATTTTGTTAAATTGATTTTGAAATGTAATTAACTCGAGTTTACTATTTTGTCAATCTAAAAATGAGTTTTTGAAATATATATATATATATATATATATTCTGTTCAATATTCTCTTCTTTGATTTATGAATACCCAATATTTTATCAAGATTTTCCTATATAATACTAGAGCATTTTATTAGGGGTCCATTTGCAATCAAAGACAAAAGATCAAACTGATGAATGAGAGTATGAATTGTTTTCTAAGAAAATATAAAATTATAAACCATAAATTAGAAATAACCAATAATATACTAATAATATTCATATATTATAAAATAGAAAATTATATATAAAAATTTTATACATTAAAAATATATAGTTGATAATTATTTTTATTTAATTTTTTAATTGATATCGATTGACAAATTTAATTTTATATCACTTAAGGATTTAAATAAAATAAACTTATCTTAAAATACTTTAAATACTAAAAATGAATGTTATATATTTTTTAAATATAAAAATACTTATATATATATATATATATAAGTGAAATTTATACCAACTAATAACTTTTTGGTACTTTTAGTGAAACCAACAAGCAAAAGTCTAATATTTTTTCTTTGAAATTTCATTAATTAGTTATCATTGAAATGCAAATAACTTACTAAATAACAACCATATATTTGCCCACCAAAACCTAACATATTAAAGTTGGTAAAGAGTTATTAAATATATCATTATTCAATTGCTATCAAAGAAATTAAATCACTAGACTTGTGTTGATTTATTGATATTAAGAGACATCGGTTTGATTCACTGAAATTAAATTTCTAAAAAAAATTTCAACTATATTTGAGATAAAAAGATAATATTTATATTTTCAAAGTTTTTACTAAGAATAAATTTTTTTATAATAATATCACTTTTGAAATATTATTACAAATATAAAAATATTTTCAATTGAAAACTTGGAGCTTATATTAACTTACTTTTGCCAAAATTTATAATTACATTTAGGTGTCATTAATATCTAAATAGCGAGTTAACATAAATCGAAACTTAATGATTGAACAAAATTTCTATATATTTTTTATGTAAGAATAATAATTTTGGTAAATAGATTTTGAAGCCTAACTAACTTGAGTTTATCGTTTAGCTCGGGCAATTTATCAATCTAAAAATGAGTTTTCAATAATAAGGGGCGGCGCTTGCGGGCAAAAGCTACCACCTGTAAGGGCGGTTGCTCACAGGTGCGCTTGTAGGAGCAACGCCCATGGAGGTGCCGCTAGCGAGCGTGGCGCCGGCCGTAAAGGCAGTAGTGCCCGTCCCTTAGGAGGTCGATTGTCAACAAGCAAGGGTAGTCACCACCTATGTAGGGGCGGCGACAATGGCACAGTGAGAGGTACTTCCTTCTTGATTTATATTCATAAGTCTGGAGAGAAGGCCGAGCATACGAGTGCGTGAGCGATTTGCCAAGGTAGTTTGTAACTTACACCATGCTTCGACAGCAGTAGCACATGAAGATATAAGTGGTGCAACAATACCTGCAACTGAGGTTGAATCGCTTGAAGAATAGGATGGTCCTGTCGTAACCACAGTTTATGCTCTGGATTCGGTGCTTGACTTGTTGTTCCCGGGATATCAATTATTGCTGGTGGACAACTGAAGGATCCATCAACATATCCTAATAAATCATATCCAAAGAGGAGATTAGTGAACTGAGCACACCATGATGCATAGTTTCGTCTTGATAATTTGAAGGGGATGATGACGTCAGCATTGATGGAGATTGATCCCGTACAGTGAGAGGTACTGGTGCTTCCTGTAATAACACTGACAGAAACGAGAGAAGTAGTCAATGAACACATTGTAGAAGAAAGGAATACCGATTACTTTTGGATTGGACTGCGTGGATGGTTGGATTGATGAAACTGATCACTGCTGAAAAAGCCACATACGCATGCAATAGTAAGGGAGGAAGAAGAGGCGTGGTCGAGTTGGAGGGAGCGATGGAGATTAGATCGATGATGGGCGATGGCTACTCGCTTTGCTTCTACGGTTGAAGGGACACTCGGGGTGAGGGAGCATCGAGGGTCGTAGTTGGAGAGGAGGCACTGGGTTAGAGATTGTGCATACCTTGGCATCCCTCCTCATCTAACCTTGTTAGAGTCATGTTCTCCACCTCTAAGATGAAAGCCTATGATTCGGGCATCCCTCTTTGGATCTTTTTCTAGTAACCCGAATCAGGGAAAACTATGATTATGCCACAATACCCAACACAAGTCAAAGACATGATTACCATTGGTGTTTGATGACGAGATTGTGGGAATAGATCTACTTGTGAGAACTTGCTTTTGTATATTGTTGCTTATTGTGATGAGCAGCATCAACAACTCAGGATCTTGACATATTTAACTGATGCCTCCTACAAAAAATAAGGATATAGACCAAGGACAACAAGGAGATTTCATAGTATCAAGAAAACAAGAAGGCCAAAGAAAAAGCAATAAACCCAAGAAATCTAATTCAGAAAAAAAATCATTACAAGTAGGGGAAGAAAAAGATTTGCTCTTCCTCTAAAGTTATTGTAGGATCATAAATTTCCATTGCAAGTAGTAGACAGATGAATGGTAACAAAATAAATAAAACCATAGAAGAAAAAAGAATTCAATTATTCAGAAGCACGAAAAGTAAAGACCGATAAAAAGAATATAATCGTTTGCTTTTTTTAAGCAAGAGATAGGTTCTTGCCTTCTTTTTCTTGAATTCTCAAAGAAAGACAAGACACTCATGAAGCAGCCACATAATTCTCATAGTGTGATCCTCAATTTTTTTTGTTTTTCTTTGCTTGACTGCTCTAGCGACTTTCAATTCCTTTTGTTGCATTCCATGGCCTGGAATTAAATGACACTATCAATGGTAAGATAAAGCAAAAGTTTCTGTTGCAAATTGTACTCTTTGAAGATTCTAATCCAGATTCAGATAGCGCATGAATCTAGTTAGTGCAACAACATGCTACATAATTTTGTGTGTAAAGGAAGCTAGTTATGTAGCATAACAAAGACACTAGGGAAAAAAGAATCAGCATGCCAATTATTACATAAATGTCTACATAAGAACTTTGACATTACTACATAAGAAACATCTACATAAGAAACAACTTTGACACTGATAATTACATAAACATCTACATAAGAATTATGACTTCTGTTGAAGTGTCTTCTGAGAATAATCTTACATATATTTGCCAATTATTTCTTCCAAATTTCTCTCAAAGAAATTTAATGTGCAACATGGGCTTCCCTTTAGTTAAATGCAGGCAACAAATTGCTATGAACTACAAAAGAGGAAGGAAACTGAAATAAACCACAACAAGAATATACCCGTGGAAATCCCATGAAAAAAAGGTTTGACAGAAGCAAGTAATTGAAATAGCATAGGAAGGAGGACATTTAAATCTCAAGACAAAGAAAGAAGCTACGGGCCATCTTTGTCATTGGTCATCAACAAATGTATCCTCTATTTTAAATCAGTTTTACAACTAAACAGTTAAAAATGGTAAAAAGAAATTAAATCAAGCAAGCACAGTGACAAACCAATTACAAGATTAAACTGTTATTCTTGATGTCCATATAATCAAATCCTATGATGAAGTTTATAGTTCTAATGGAAGAAAAAGAATAAGAAACCTGTAGATAGTAAAGATATATGAAATACAGAGCCATAATTGTAGTTTTGTGTGCCAAAATACTGCCTAAAAATGATAAATTTTAGAACAATGACGACATTTGAGATGAAGAGGTTGTGAGACCCCATTAGTCCTAAATTGGAAGTGGGCTAGTAAGGAGGTTGATGCATATATCATAATACAATGAAGTAACTCCTCAAGTAAGTTTTGACCAACAAAGCCAACATGTTTCTAGTTGACAAAATGACAATTTACAACTAGCTTTTAACTTTTTTGACAAACCATCCCGCTATCATTAGAAGTCATCTTTGACTTAGTAAAAGTGTTGTAGAAGTTGTTAAGGGCTATTTACATTAGTGGGTTACATGCGATCTCTCTTTCCTTGGTGTACACACTCTTGAGAAGGGCATGTAGAGCAGAGCCAGAAGCTGCCAAGAGTTTGAGTCTAAGTGTTTTTTACAGACTAATTTTTCTCCCTATAATAAAGATCTGAAGCGTACTTCGTGGACATCATAGTTTGAGTGAACCACGTAAACTGCGTCTTTATTTGTGTTTTATTCTTTCTTGCTTCTTTGAACCTGGTATCAGGAGACTTATTTTTCTCCTAACAGCTATGACTTAATATCAGCTTATAGAGGTTGATCAAATTTGTAACCAAGCAATAAACCATGAAAATCTGAAAGGCCACTTTGGCTATAGATGGGAACTTCATGCAACTAAGAACCAAAACCGACAACCTGAAAATGTGAGAAAAGATAGTATTCATATTAATAGCACAAAAGAGCTAATAAACCAACTGACTACATGAAATTTCATTCCACAATAACTACAAAAATATGTGCAAAAGAGCAAATCATGTTTATTCCACTAACTGCAAAGATATTATAGAAGTTGTTCTTGTTGAAATTATGCTTTTGCTGAACGTACTTATCAAGCACACTTGATCATCAAAAAGAAAAAGGAAAAATAAAAGGAAAGTTAAGAATTAACATGTTACATGTTCAAAGAGAGAAGAATGTTTATTTATGGATACTGACAGACTTAAGATGCAACCAAATTAGAGCAAACCATGTAATGCTATTGTTGAAGCTCAGAAGTTCCACGGTTTTGATGTAGAAACAGACTAAAAAACTGGTTAAATGTAATAAAATGGTTAGAAAAGATCTAGTACACTACACTTGTCCTATCGTCAATAAATTCTTTAAAGGATCCAAGCAGCCCTATAAGGATTAACAAAACGGGTCAGATTGATGTCAAGCCAAATCATGGTAATGCATGCAAAAATTACTCCATAGAAATCAGATATGAGAATTCATAATTAGAAGAAATAAATATGGCAACTCTGATACTACTTGTCTCATATTGTAGGCATTTAATCAAAATAGATAGTAGATCTACAATATGGGATGGACATGTAAGCAAACTATCTAATAGTGTCCAAAGATATAAACAAGCATACCTCTTCATAAGCTAAATGAATAAACCCAATGCAAATTAGAAAGCAACTAACTAAATAGAACTTCAGTGTATAAACCATAAATCAATAGCTGCATCGAAAAGACATACCTAAATGTTGTTGCCTTTAAATGACAATGTGGCAAGGACAAAATGCACATGAACATTTTATTTAAGGTCAAACTGGTACAGTTTCTATGAATTATTAAATATTAAATTTGTCAAACTTTTGGGTTCGATTTGCTCAAATTTTGCTAAGATTCTAGGTGTATTTCTGGATGTTGATAAGTGAAATAACCTGAATCAAATATAAGTGAAAATATTAAAACAACGAAGATTAAAGCAAATAGAATCATTTATAAGGATGACCAATGGAAACAAATCATCTTCAATGATCTCTAATCATGAACTCTAACAAATAATACACATCCATGAATTGCAAGAAAAACACTAAACACAACAGCCTTTTTGATGTTTTAGTATAGCTAGTTCCACAAAATGCTTGCCAAGACTACGGAACCTCTTAATCACAAACTCTTATCTTTCAATAGCATGATAGTAGAATGAAAGAAGGAACTACATGCATGGTGCGTCGCATATATTCACGGAGAAAAGAAAAGAATGCCTTGAACATTAAACTCCAAAAGCTTAACATTAGAATTTAAAAGAAAAGCTCAATCTAAACATTGTGGCATAATTTTGGCCCAAAAAAACTTTAACTATACCTTGATAAATCTTATAAACTAGATCTTCGAAAGCAACTTCAGTTACTTGTCCTCCATATAGGCTGGGTTTTTATTTAGACAGAGCGTGGAAAACAAATACCAAAGAGACATAAGCTAAAAATAATAAAGAGAACAAGATAGGTAGTGAAAACAAGACATAATCCAAAAAGAAAAATAGATAAGTTAAATTCTAAAATTGTGTTGACCATTGCATTTTTTGGATGCACCCTTAGTCCTCTTAATTTGTGCCATGGTAAAATTTGTAACCTCATGCAATAAATCTGAAATCAATAGGTTGGAAGCTACTGCTCGGAGGCCAAGGTGCTCCTTGGGATTAGCAGTGACTCCACCACATGAAGAATTCCAATAAATCCCAACAACAAACACAAAATACAAAACGTGACAGTACACAAGAAGAATAAAGGGAAAAAAAGAGCACCTTGGAGCTCTTGGAGACTAGAGGAGACAAAATGAACATTACTAGCAAGAAGCCAGAGGTTGACCATCTCATCTCACCTCGACCTCAGTTTTTTAGCCCTTTAATTCAAAATATATATATCTCTACCTCAAAGCAATGAAAAGACAAACGGAGAGAAGTCCTGCTCTAAAGGAGGACGAAATCAAACATGCTCAATGCATGCAAATGCTTGTGTTCAAGAAAGTGTATATCATATAATAGCTGAAACATAAAATGCATGTTGTTTCAGTTTATTTGGCTCCTCGCCAGCAATGGGATTTTATTTGCAAAGCAGACAGAAATATAGCAAGCAGCAGCACCAAACAACCTTTATGGTTTAGCTACATGGACTGATAGCAGCACCTCTCAACCAAGCAATTTGGAGTCCACAACTCTGGTATTCTGATGAGATAGACAACATGTTCTACAAGCAAAGGGCTACATTATGAGTGGAATTTGTTAAACTTCACGTCCTCATGGTAACCATCAGCACTATACAGCAAAGAAACAAGGAAGTGTTTGTAGTATCAACAGCAACAATGAAGCTTTTGACTGAAGAAGAGATGCAAGGATTCTGTGGAATGAAGTATAAAAATGGACGGTTAAGAAGTGATAGACAAATCTAATATTAGGTTTTTCATTTCAAATTTAGAAACCAACTTCTTTCTTCTTTTTATTTTTATCTTCTAAGTGAAAGACTTAGGTAGGATCTAACTCTGGAGTAGGTTTTGATGGCAAGAAGAGTATGAGGCCATGATAGTTTAATTTACCGACTTATAATTGATCTGAACCAAGTCATTTTCGATCAAGTTCCTCATATCCAATCCATCAGGAAGAATGCAGCTTAAAAGGGGTAGATTGCCTTATAGTAAAAATAAAATATGCAAAATTATACTTCCACTAAGGTGTAGTATGAAATAAAATCAGAATGAAAAAAGAAAACTAAACTAAGGTTTGCATATCCTTGAGCAACATCTAGTATCACTTTGAAGAGCAGGCAATTCACCAATTAGCCCCAAAACAAGAACCAATTGACTTCTTCAGAGAAAGGAAAACGAGGAGCAGAGTTGATTGTGTGCCTTATGGTAAGAATATAAATTGTAGATAAGAATTTGTAACAATTTACTTATGGAAACCATTTAAAATGCAATCAAAACTAAGTTGGGATTTTGTTAAATGACTTCTTGATAAGATTCACCACAGAACGTTATTTATTTTCCACAAAATCATTCCTGAAATTTCATAGAGCCTTCAGGATTGACAATTTTGTACCAGAGCTATGCACAAATGTTCCTCAAAAACCTTGCAAATCAAAAGGAAATGCATTTACCACTTCAAGAATTTACACATGTACGCATAAGAATCTGGAATTGATATAGAAAACTATTTGATAGATAGTTGACCTCCAATGGTGAAAAAATCTACAAAAATAAAAACAAGAAGCGTTATAAATAAACATCCAATGGCGAGATTTATGCAAATATCAATACTGTATGCTGGTTTCCAACTTCAGACAAGTCGACACAATAATTCAACAAGGTATGTAAACAGTTTAAAAGATTCATAAACTCTTATCTTTCGATAGCATGATAGTAGAACCTCTTAATCACAAAATGCTTGCCAAGACTATAGAACCTCTTAATCACAAACTCTTATCTTTCGATAGCATGATAGTAGAATGAAAGAAGGAACTAAATGCATGGTGCGTCGCATATATTTTATGCAGAAAAGAAAAGCATGTCTTGAACATTAAACTCCAAAAGCTTAACAGTAGAATTTAAAAGAAAAGCTCAATCTGAACATTGTGGCATAATTTTGGCCCAAAAAACCTTTAACTATACTTTGAAAAATCTTATATCTGGATCTTCTTGGAAGCAACTTCAGTTACTTGTCCTCCATAGAAGCTCAATCTGCACAAATGTTCCTCAAAAACCTTGCAAATCAAAAGGAAATGCATTTACCACTTCAACAATTTAGACATGTAGGCATAAGAATCTGGAATGGACATAGAAAACTATTTGATAGATAGTTGACATCCAAATAAAAACAAGAAGGCTTATAAATAAACATCCAATGGCGAGGTTTATGTAAATATCAATAGTTTGTGCTGGTTTCCAACTTCAGACAAGTCGACACAATAATTCAACAAGGTATTATGTAAACAGTTTGAAAGAGTCATCCAATGTGATGTGTGAAAATGCAAAGAACTAAGCAATGTTACAGTCCATTCTACATCATCTCAAGTTTATGTTAACCATCGGGGATGTTTACTTTTTAATGGTTCATTTTAATGCTATCTAAATGCAGATATCACAGCCAACTGAACTTGAAAAGAAAGGGAAAAAAAAATCAACTGTACCTTCCATCTATTTTGGTGTCGAGTTATTTTAATGCTTCTATCTAAATGCAGATACGAGCAAAGGAACTTGAAAAGAAAGGGTAAAACAAAACAACTGTACCTTCCATATATTATGGTGTAGATTTACATTAGAGGAAGATCATGTCTTTGTCTTAAGAAACAAGTACTAGATGTTGTTATCATCAGATCCAAGAATAGGTATAAGATACTCGTGATAACTATGTCCTAATATATCTAAACATGCATAGCACCGATATAAAAAATAACAAAACTATGTGTTGCTAAAAATATGTGGGCACCGATACACTCAATGGACTCATTTCAACTATTTAAGTCATGAGTGTGCATGATCATGTTGAACATGCAAAAGACAATCATAGATGAATTTTCTTTTCTAGATGCACATACAAGAAGGTTCACTTTTAGATGACTTTGATGGTGGTGCATGAACTGAGCAGAATTTTATGCATGTCACCTACGATTCAGATCATGGACCTTGACATGACGTTTATGTACGAGCTTGTACCGCTCGATAATGGTTGAAATCCGATTGTTACCGACTTGTAACGATCTTAATGATCAAATATTGACCATTATTGACAGACAACTCAAGTCTGATCCTTTCCAATGGTCAAATCCAGTTTAAAGGATTTTTAAAACCTTTCTTGTCCTTTTTACTCCCTCAAACTTTTATTTTCTCTCAATCTTTTTTTTACTTCTTCTTTCTCTCATTTTCACATTTACAGTTTTTAAAACTGTGATTTATGGATTTGATCAAGCTTTTGAGGCTAATGAAGGAGGATTAACACCTAAGAATAACCCTCTAATTAAAAGTATATGGACAACTTTTCATTCACTTTTAACAACCCGTTCAGTTCGGAGATATGAAAGGAACATGGACAGTAGTGCCTCAACCGACGATAGCAACAACGGGACCATCAACTCTCTTGCATCGTCGTCATCATCAATTGAGACACTATTGTCCATGTCGCTACCATGTCTTTGGACTTTCAAGGTTGTGGAATGCGATTGAAAAGTTATTACTTACCTTTTAATTAGAGAATTCTTCTTCTTACTTAGGTGTTAAGCCCATCTAATTAGCCTCCCAAACTTATTGCAAGCCACAAATCACAGGCTTGTGAAGTTTTAAGAAAGTGCAAATGTGAGAATGAGATAAGAAATTGAGAAAAAATTAAGAGTTAAGAGTTTGAGAGAGTGAAAGGGGGTGAAAGAGGACAAAAGGATTTAAAATCCCTTTTAAATAGATCTAACCATTGAAATAGGTCAAATCTGAGTCATCCGTAGGTAACGATTGTATTTCGTTCTTGAGTGGTAAAAGCCCGTATCGAGTGATCTGAGCCTTTTAGTATATACAACCCGGTACGATGGTTCGTATCAATCCGTCTGGATCGATACTAGCATAACCGCTAAACAACAACGTCAAAAATCATTAAGCAACTAGCACTCATCCCATATCGTTCCATGTCATTTAATACTTTGATAGCGACATGCCTTGAGCCTAATACCAATAAAACAATTTAAACAAGAGTCAAAAATCAAATAGAATCAACCTCCAAGTGAGATGACCCAATGAAACTAGAAGTTTTCAGTCATGAACTATAAAAGTAATAACAAAGAGAGATGACACAACAAAAACTTTCTAACAGTAGTAGGACCATAAGCCATCTATATTATCCAATTAATAGGTTCTAGAAATAACACAAAATAGAAGAGCAAGATATGATATCTTTGTTAGGCCAGTAAATTCGATTACAAAGAAAATGTCATTAAAAACAAGCAAACATAAAGGATCGTATTTAAGAAACCACTTGAAGATCTTAAAAACAAGTATAGAATCAAGCAAGTACCTTCTTCCCACCCTGCACAACCTCTTCCTTTATCTCAAGCTCCTTATTCTCTGCATTTGCTCTTCTTGCCACATAGGTGAAGAACATGCCTCTTTTAAAGGTGCCAATAATCTTTCAAAAACTCAAAATACAAGTCAACTATAAGATTAAGTGCATACCTCATAACTATCCTACGCTCCATTTCGGAGTTTCTCTCGATTCTATGGATTTGTTTTTCTTATGAATGAAGGGGACGCTTTAACTCTCTTTTAAAGGCACCAATCCAATTGAAATGCTTCCAATTCTTATGAACTCAAAGAAGTCAATTATGATTGGGTGCTTACTTTGTATCCATCCTAGCACCATCACCTCGGCACATTAGTGTTTCTTCTATACAACAAGTTCTTAGAACTCCCAAATGGGCCATCGAAGATTACTTGCTTTCCTCCTATTATCACTCGCTACTACATATACTTTCCCTAACCGTTGTGACCATTCTTTACCCTCTTCACCTTCCGCCTTCCATACCAAAACAACCCATCATCCTTTGTGAATGAGGTCCAACTTCGGGCTTGCCTTTGACAGCATTTCATTTGGCAATCACAATAATTTCAATCTTAAGTTCACTAACAATTTTTGCAATCTTAACATATATCTTCACCAACTAGTTTATTAAGTACCAAAGTCTCGTATGTGATAGAATATTGTTATTCTGATCTCAGTTTGTTTAAAGTGTTGTAGGTATTGTGTAACTACAATTGATTGCTAGTTCAATTGAGAAATAATTTAAAATCCTACCCTAAATCATATAAAAATGAAATCACCTAAATTACTTATATTACATAAAGTCACTCTAAAATAACCTCAAAACACACTCTCTTGAGTGGTAAATAATTATAGAACTTTAAACAACAAACCCCATTTTCATAACTTTCTGAAAAATGGTTGTCTTGTATATATCAGAATCATTACTAGTCTAAAGTAATATGCTTAATACATATGCCTGAATTTTCAATTCTTTCACCTGCCATGAAAGACTCTAAATCCTTCAAAGTCAGCCCCCTAAAATCAATCATTTGAAGCTCCTAAGATGTATCACATCACATGAGTGATAAAAATAGGGGCATAGAAGATATATGAAATAAGCATTTCTCCTATTTCTCTTCTTTTGTAATGAGATAATTAAAAAATTACTTTATGAATTTTCAATATACCAATACACTGTTAAAAATTAAAACAAGTGGCAAAAAATAATGTGTCATCTAACAAAAATTTGCTTCACAATAGCCCAGACCGAAGTCCTTGATAGGTCCCCAAAACTAAAGAATCGTCGCAACACAAACATTTCATCGTAGAATGAGAAACAAAAATTATTCATAGAATTTGAATTAAGGTTCACTTCATGGGACAAAATATCACAAGTTTAGCTTCACAAAATAGAGAATAGAATAAGAATACAAACTAAATCAAGAAAGATGTTATTATAATGTATAATCTTTCCACAAGAAAGAAAATGCTACAAAAATTCTTAGTGATAACTTATCAATTTGCCTATACTCTCAAAACCAACTTTGAGTTCATAAAAATCAGAACCATTTTGGTTTGGTTTTTTTGCTATGTATGTTGAACTTCTACCTCAGAAAACCTCTTCCAATAAAAAAAGGGTAAGAATGAGATAAGCCAAATATAATTGCAATAGGATTCACTAATTAACACTAAATGTTGGTTAGCTAGAAGAACAATAATATTTGAATTAAAAAGACATCAATGATGGGATCAACTACATAGGTAATCTTCTCTCAAGAATACCAAAATGTAAGATGAATATCACTGTGCTAAGTATTCCACCTAGTAACTCAGTACTGTACTACTAGATAGGTTATCAAATCGTACTGATTTGGTATTTAAATACACTATAGGAATGGCTAAGATAGAAAAGATAGTCAAAAGAAAAAGGAAGAGTAGGAGAAGAGAGGTAGCGGAGCCAAGGCTGACAACCCATGGTGTGTGGTGTGGAGGTAGGCGATGGTGGATGACACTTACCAGGACACAATTTCAAGCTCCAAACGTATGGAGAAAGCTCAGAAAAGTAATCCCCAATTAAAGCAAACATAATTTTTGAAGTTTATCTTTTATAACTGAACTGCCCAAAATGAGGGCAATATACATCTCAGTTTGAGCTCGAGCCAGGAAATATCAATTGGTAAAAGCCATTGCAATCTAGGGTTCACACCATAGTTGAAGAAATTTAAAGTTTCTGATATTCAGAATCTGAATGTAAACAATCGATACCATTAAGAGTCCATGTAATTTACCATAATGAATCAATGACCTCTATCAAAGATTTAAGGGGTAGGAATCAAATGAACATAAGCAAAAGAAACTCTTTGAAGCAATGTTCTAGTACTTAAGAGGTATGTTGCGGGTTCCACATGCAAGAAATATCATAATGTATCGAATATGAAAAGATAACCAATGGTAAATAAATACAAGGACATATCGATGGAAATCGTACAATTATAGCATCTACATAATCTGAAATGACAGAAGGTTTGTGCCAAGAGGACAACGCTCAACTAATATCAAACTCAAACAATCATTCAAGGAAAAAGATTTTAAGTGACAGATAATATTCCAAAATTGAGACCAAGACACCCAATACAACATCAAACTCACATGGATCATTAAAAACCAAAATCAAGTTGAAGGGCAAGAGGATAAGTCAACATTGAATCTATAGATCAATACAATGTGGATTGCAAAACAGACTTAGCACATCTTGGATAGTTTTTATCTAATCAATGACTGGTAAGTAGACCAACCCAAACTGTACCATCTCATCTGGTTCACTACATATACAATTTTTTGGCTTTTAACCTGTGCTAGGTCTTGGCTCGAAATGAGATTCCTTGCAAGGAGTCACAAGCTATCTTCACCTATCATCGCCTACACGCTTGTCACCTGCACAATCCCACTCCAATACACCTCTTCCTCCTCTTCTTCCTTTTCCTACTCTTCTTCCCTCTTCCTCTTCTTCTTGCTTCCTCCTCCTCACCCTCCCCAATAGTACCAAGGCACATTGCAACATACCAACACAATACAGAATAGACCAAACTTGTATCGGTCAATGGATAGTGGTACAGGTTTGGTCCCACAACCAAACACTAAGGGGCATGTAAATTGCAGATCAGCACAATTTTTGGGTACTTTAAGACTTCACGTTCTATTTTACAACTTATAATCCTATGATCACACCTTGTGATCCCACGATCACCTCTATCTTGGAGGCTTGTCAATAATTATAAATCACTTGCATAAATTCACATCAATGAAGAAGCATGAAAGTTGTTAAATTTATGTTGAACTACAGCTCTTGGCAACTCTATCTAATATATGCTACTTTGTAGATTCAAACCAGTTAAATCATATAAATCTTAAGTTTATTAGATAGCAAATACCCATGAAATAGGGTTTCTAGGGGTTCCGAGAACCAAAACCAAAAAGGGTATCATGTATATGTAAACACGATCAGCATTCACCGAACCAACCAAGGACCAATGCGAGTACCTAATGGTACACCAATGCATTCAAGTTTGGAAAAAAACTAAAAGAATTATAAAAAAATTGCCTGGTAAGCAGCTCCTATACAGACCATGTGGCATTCCACACTAGTAAATAGCAAGCGGATAAACAATGACATGAGCAATATTAGATCTAAGTTAATGAGCAGTACCCTTTTTTATTCTTTTATACCGAAATGATTGTCAATCAATCATATGCTAGTATCCATATATACTGATGAAACCTACACCAAATGGCAAAACAGAACCCATAAAGAGTAATGAAACATATACATAAAATAGAAAAGTCAGTCAACAACTCCAATAATAATGGAATCTCTAGAATTACATGTGAATCTCTAGCTATACATTTGTTGTGTTTTGGGATTTGTTAGTGTGCCATAGATACAGTTGAGGTTCCAGAAGTGATTTAAGACTTTGAGATGTGAAATAACCTATGCAGGATGTAAAATAAAAAATAGTGAGATATTTTAAAGAATTATACTGGAAGTATGCCTATGTCTCATAATTAGCAAAAGTCGAAATGCAATTGCATCCATGAATAGACTAGTTTGCATGACACTTAAATCTTTATATGCCAGATTACATATAGCAAATTCATTGGGGTCAAAAAGAGATGAAAAATAAAAAATCACCAAATGTTTTAGGGGTTGAATAAATATATAAATTTGACACCAGTTTAGGTCTTTATGGCTTGAGGGAGCAGGGAAAGGAGGGCATAGAAAAGTATCTACTATAGCTTCGTCTCCATAAATGATAACCCTCCGACTCCTCAGTATTTGCCCTCCTCACTATTTGCCTCATTATTCTTTAGTTTCATGGCAACAAAGATAATTGGAACAAGCAAACCCATAGAAACTCAAGACTTCCCCTAAGGAACTCTCACTAGTCGAGGCAGTGTGCCTTGCCTCCAGTCTAGATTCACTCATCTTGTGGTGCAAGTGAACAACTTTTCTACTCTTTAAAACAGGTAGGGTGGTGGTAAGATCAAATATGAACTGATTTGTTCTCATGACCGGATGCCCATCAGAAAGAAATTGCTCAACCAATTCCACACAACCCCAACCAAAGCATTTGAAATCAATGGAGTAACATTCTGAGGTATCTCAATGGCATCACCGACTTCATTCAAAAATATAGCCTAACTGAGAGATGTTACAATTAAGGTTAATCTTTTACACTAGTCTTAACCATAATAAATAAGCTGAGTAAGACTGTGATTGTGTTAGAAGTCATAGTCGTTCATAAAAATGTGGATATAGCTTTATTACATTATGCATGAACACAACTAATAGAGCTCTTAAAGCTTCATACCTCCGGTTAAACTATAGAGCAAACAATTTCTAAATTGTTAACTGCACTGGCGATAGGCCATAAGTGAAAATATGATGATATTAACTTATATTAACAAGTACTTGTTCTCCTCCATGAGACTTAAGCTTATCCTGTATTAGTCCTCCTAAAGAACTTATTGCAAATGTTATATTTCTACCAGGCTCTTTTGGACTTCTCATGGCTATTTTCAATAGGTTACATCTTCAAGCACTACAAGGAAACTAGTCTAGACTCTAAGCATCCATGACCGGTTCTGAAATATAACTTGTAAATCAACATAAATTAGAACAAGAAAAATCAAAGAGAGAATGTCTTAATTAGCATAATCATATTGCACCATGTGTATCCTTCTTAATGTAAGAAAAATATATATAATTGAATCATGCATCATATCATGCATTATCTAAGTGAAACACCTACACTTTTAAACACCTTACTAGAGTTTTTCATCTTTCAAGAACACAAACACAAAATAAAAAGTTAACAAAAGTTGGGAGACCATCGAATAATTTTGGAAGCAACCTATGGTTGTAGTCTAGTTAATTGTTTTATCTAAAGCCCCAATGGTGGTAGCCAAGTAGAATATACAAAATGAGAAGTTAACACAACTTGAGAGGCTGCCAAAATAATTTTGGCCAAGGCTTTCGATTGTTGTCTACCTAATTGTTTTATCTAGTATTTCTCATTTCAGCGAACTCGTCTCAAAGATTTGTCGGGTTGATACGTATTGATTTGTCTTGGTGTCACACACGATGCTAGGGTATGCCAACAGAGACTCGAGCAATCCACGTTTTGATCGTTAATTGAATCGACTGCCTCCCAAACCATACCGACTCGAGTAGTATAACAAACATTGGTTTTATCTAAAGCTCCTATGTTGGTAGCCAAGTAGCTCGACGTTCACATTAGTCAAGTTTACTTTACAAACAAAAATGAAGAAAATAATTCAAATTAACAAATTTAGCCAAGAAAAGAAAAATGAGAACAAGGTTCGTAATTTCGTATCATCTGAGCTTGATACATACGATACACTTTCATATATATATATATATATATATATATATATATAATATATATATATATATAAACATATAAAGAGGCAACGTCATCGAGGAAGATATATATTTTATATAAAAATATAAAAAATGAAAAAAAAGGCGACGTCGTCGAGGATGCTGCCTCGACGACGAACGTGGTATTCTCCTCGTCTAAGGCGACAAGGAGAAGAGGAGGCGACGTCTTCGCCTCGTTTGCAGTGTCTAGTGAGGGAGGGCAGTGACGGATCGAGATCGCCGAGGGAGAGTGGCACCGAATCTCTAGGTTCTCCCTCTTCTTCCTTCTCCCTCGCTACAACCAAGTTAATACCGCCCTTCAGCAAGCGGCGACGATCGATATCGATCGTTTTGGACCTATTTCGGGTACTAACAGGGTGGAAACAATCCTAACCAATGGTACCACCCAATAGCGAACGATCCACATATCGGTCTGTTGGCGGGCCAATACATACCGCTCGGTATAAGCCAATACGTACCTCTATGAGCCAATATGTATCGCTCGTTACGGGCGGTACCATTTGGTATTACAAACCTTAAATGAGACATCTACATTTTTAGCAATATATTCTATATGTTGTATGGAACAATCTTCAATTCTTCATAATGATTTCATAACGTTGAGGTAAAACTTCTGTAATATATTATTAAAAAATCAGGTGTTATGTGCCACTTTGTCCTATGGTGACATGCAAAAAAACAAGTTTTGGAAGTATAGACTTCTATATCTATAAGTTGACCTTCGTGAGAGAGAAATCTTCTTGCAAGCACTCAAATGTAATCTCAATATATACCATATAAAGATTCAAGTGTCCACATACAAGATGAATAGTAATGTGTATGAGAAATTATCAATTTAGTACTTCCTTTGAAGTATCAGAATTGAGGGATTTCATCAGTTTGTCACTAATTTACCCTTTTTGTAAGTAGTAAGTAGATATCTCAGTCTTGTTGAACAACCTCAAAATCAGAAACTGAAAATACCTGTGACATCACAGACTTATAAAATGGTAAAGAAGTGATCTCCACTTTTGACCAAATGCTTTAATCCGATTTGGAAATTCAAATATCGATTTCTATGTTTCTAGAAAATCAGAGACAATTATATTGTCTTACCTAACCAATTAATAGGATCATATCAATCACTACAAATAGGCAGGCAAGTGCTAGTGATGATTAAAAATGTTAGCATGTAAAAATGAACACATTCCAAAAATTGAAGAACATGTTCAAACAATCCATTTAGCATTTTATGAAAAGTATGAACCTATATTCACTAATATATATGGAAATAATGAATGGACCTTATCACAATTAATTACAAATGTAACTTGGTGACAAAGTATTCAGCACATTGAAAGTTGTGTAAACTTTACCTATCCATTTGTAATAATCAGATTCATGATAATTAAATCAGTGCTTTTTGCACCATCCTTTGGCCTGTTGTTGAAATCAGAATTTGGGAACCAGAAGAGGTAAGTTGTCATAAAATTATGTAAATATGTTATGTACATGATGAATTAGAAGATCCATAAATGAGTGTGTATAGTTGAAGAAAAAGGCTGACAGAAGCATAAGAAGGGTAATAGAACCGCAAGTTGAAATTTACATCGATATATAATGCCACAAATAACAAATATCAACAACTCAATGAGTATGCAGCATGAATCAAACTACCATCTCCTGAGATAAAAGGAATGCTCTAGAATATGCCAACTTACGTTGGAATTATATAAAAAAATAAATCATAACAATTACATGCATTGTGTGCTGTAATAACAATTAATATATAGAAAGGAAGGGTAAGGACTTATCCAATAAAGTGTTGCCTTGACAATGTGTAACAATCTAAATTGAATTTACAGAAAATAAGTCATTAGGTTCATGGACACTATATACTAGTTGTGTACCAAGAATGATAAAGAGAACAAAATGATAAGGATTGCCAACTGAAGTGTTATATTGACCTATTATCTAAATCAAATATGTCTCACATTTACTGCTCCATGTGTGACCCTATGTACCATCCAGCATGGAGTATGTGGATGGGGTTTCGAAATTACAAAGGAGTGAACCAGCAAGTTTGGTTGACTGATATTTCTTTTTAGGTTTCATAGAATTGGAACGGACTAGAAAATACATCAACCTGGAAGAGAGATTATTATAGAACAAGATAAACACATAGATGCCGACGTGGAAAGAACAATTGATATTTCCTTTTGTGATTTCTACTTCTCACTTTTTCTTATTATTTTCTATGTTCCTCATATTCTTCCGCTAGCACATCTATGTTGATACCATGATGTACCAAGACACAACAACAACATGGACAGTGTCAACCACAGACCATGTGGCATGTCATGTAACTGACTTTTCTTTATGTAACACAAATATCAAATTCTTGCCATCAATGTTCCAATCCACTTGGTTCAATGTTCATTCAATTTATCAATCAAGTTTACTCCTTAAAGCAAACAAATATAGTTCGAACATGATAGATGATAATATAGGGGATGTTGAACCAAATACTGGACAATAGTTTCAGAAAGTAAAAGATGTAATAAAAAAGCATTGGAAACAAGAGCTAAGAATGTAGCAAGAATGCTAAGAAGAAGGTCTAAACTAATTTAAGTATACATCAAAATTCATGTGGCCATATTTGTTCCCAGTTATCTAAAATGATGATGTGACTTGTGAGTAAATTCAAAAAAATAACAAAATGATCTAAGATAACTATTAGGTGACAAAGCCTAAACAAGTGCTTGTTCCCAGTGTTTCCAATCCACTTGGTGCAATGTTAATTACTTGATTTAACGTATCATTCAAGGTTACTTCTTAAAGCAAACAAACATAGTTGGAACATGCTAGATAGTAATATAAGGGAATGATGAATCACATATTGGACAATAGTTTCAGAAAGTAAAAGATGCAATAAAAAAATATGGGAAAGAAAAGCTAAGAATCTAGCAAGAATGCTAAGAAGAAGGTCCAAAATAATTTAAGTATACATCAAAATTCATGTGGCCATATTTGTTCTCAGTTTTATAAATTGATGATATGAGTAAATTTAAAAACATAACAAAACTCTAAGTGAACTATAAGGCGACAAAGCCTAAACATTCAGCCACTAAGTTTAACAATACAGTTAATTAATATAAAATAAAATGGCTATGAATCAAGGTTAGAAAAAACCACCTTATAGACAAAACAAACCACACAGAAAACTATGCTCCAATCTCACATCTACACATATTAAACTATGCAAAAACAGACCTTATAATTTGAATTATACCAGAGAAAGAAAAGAAGTAGCAGATATGACCATTACAGAGAAAGTATGGGAAGCAAGTGAAATGATATGTTTAATGTTCCTCACTTGCAGTTGATTATGCCTGATCCATTATCAGAATCTACTTATGACAGAAATTACATGCTAACAAAAGTGACTGTATTGTCTTTTCTTGAGAAATAAAATGCTAAGAGAATCTCGTTGATGACTTCTCAACATAATTCTACATGGTAAAAACTTTGAATCAGTAGAAAGAACAAACATTTTCTAGCTCTGTTTATTGTTGCATGTGTTGTTGTAGTACCTGAAGAAAACCCAGAAAACGATCTAGAGTAAAACACTTTGAATATGTGAAAGGAATTAACATTACCTAGATCTATTTCTTGCTGTATATGTTCGTTCTTTTAGTGCCTGAAGAAAATCTTGCAAAAGATTTAGATACAGGATATCAATACACTTAAATTTTAGGAACAAGAACATGAATTTGGAACAGTCTACAAGAAACATGAGCAATTCAAGAAAACAGGAGAGACATAGGCTCTGAGACGTTATTCTCTGAATTATTGGCATCAAGTAATAAAAAGAAAACCATACAAAAGAAATCGCTTCAAGAATTTGAATGGCATCAATAGAACAGGAGAAGCGTAGGATTAAGTGCATTATCTAGTCTCCGCATTCAACAAATATGCTCTTTCTGACCAATTCTTTGGGGCTCATTCTCTGATTTCTTGGCAGCAAGTGATCGGAATTAAAACCCATGGAAGAAAGCATTCAGAAACCCTGAAATGAAGAAGAGAGAGAAAGTATGCGATGAAAAGCATCACCTCGCCTTGGAGAAACCTGCTGATTGTCTCTAGGGCTCCCGGAGTGAGAACTTTCAAGAACTCGAAGGAGTCAAGAAAATAGACGAGGTATTGGACCTTCAAGAACTCAAAGGAGTCGAGAAAATAGAGGATAGACCGCATCACCTGGGCTCTGCATCGAGAAACCTGGTCCGTACGGTTGATTGTCTCACGGTCCTCGTTGTTTTGTTAAATGCAACAGGTAATCGGATCAATAAGCCTAGAAGAAACGATCTCAAGAACTCATGAAGCAAATCAAGGATCAAGGGTTATTACCTTGTCTCCGTCTCAGGCTCCTCGTCCTCCTGGTTTGCGCTTCGTGTAGGGAAGGGGTGGGAGCGGCGGGGGTTGGGGCGTGGTTGTGGGTGGGTTGTGGGGTGGGTCAAGCCGCGTTCGCGCTTCTCTTAGGGAAGGGGTGGCTGCAGGTGGGGGTTGTTGTGGGGGTAGACCAAGCCTGCGTTCGCGCTTCTTGTGGGGAAAGGGTGCGGGGCCGTGGAGGGCGGGTGGATTTGGTTTTGGGGCTGGGCCAAGTTGGGGGCGGGGCGGGCGATGGAAATGCCAAGCCTGCGTTGTTTATGTCGAAGCAATGAGAATTGGGTCAATAAAATCCGTCCAACTCAGATCGTTGTTTAAATCCCATTTATTAAGTATCAGAAAGTATATAAAAAAACTCGATCAATTTATAATCGTACCTATTCTACTGTTAAATAAGAGAAAATTTGTATTTATATTCCTCTCTAATCAGTGATTTTGTTATCAACCCTTACATATATTTTATATTTTTTATAAATTTAATATATGTATTTATAAATAAGATAAATATAATCTTTGTTAAAATTAATCAACTGTAAATGTTAACAAAAAGAATATATCCGAAGGAATCTAAGCACGTATATGATAGGCTAAAATATATAAGGATAAATATATTATTTTAAAACTACAATTATAAATATCTAAATCCCAAAAAAAATCCTCAATGTTAAACTTGTTTATTTTCTACTTGTTTAAAATGATAAATAATTGAAAACGAAAGAAAGTGAAATTAAGAATAATCTTTTAGAATCTGTGATGGTGAGTATTAAAATAATTATTAATTGACTTGATTATAATATATAAGAACCAGGTAGAAATCAAAAATATATTTAAATAAACTAACATAAAGATATTTCAAACATCTCACCTTGATATATTTGTAAAAGCTGTAGATTCCATTACCATAATATTTGATCGCAAGAGATAGCATAACTAATTAGTTTCTAAAGAAACCAATTAAATTTTTAGAAACCATATTAAATAGTTCATTGCAAACATATGGCTAGAGCATGAAAAAAATACTATAATTTTATTATTCACAAATCGAAAGAGGCTAAGGATCAACAATAATAATTGGTGGTGTAACTCATAAATATTATGTTTTTCATTTGAAAATTTAAAAATCAATTCTAGATCTTGATATTTCCTAATTTTAACAAAAGAGTTAATAAACCTTAACTTATTTATTATTCTCAAGATTTAAAAATAATTTTTTTAGGATAATTTTTTTTTCTTTTGGGGACCTCACAATTCTCTATATTCCCATTAACTAAGACTACGGAGGCATTATACAATTCAAAGTATATAGGTGATGACTAATTAATTATCAACTAAGATTTTAATAAGCTAATTGATGGAATCTAATAGAACTTAAATACCTTCAGTTAAAAATCATCAAAAATGAATCAACCCATAATTAGTGAATATCATGAATCAAAAACATATAATTGATCATTATATAATATTAAAATAATATGAACCAAAATAAAAAAGGATATAAGACAATGAAAATAAAGTAGAGGTTGGAACTCTTCCCTCCCTCCTATGAGTTCTCTTATATTTTACCTGATAGATCTTTTTTTTAATTTTTTTTGTATATACAATAGTTTTAAATAAACTATTATCTTCCATTAGCCATTAATTTCATAATTTTGAATTATAATTTATCAACCCACCCAAGTCATCAAATAATCATAAATGTGATATATCATTCACAAATTTAATTTATTATCCACATACTAAACTAAAGATTTTTCATTCATATCATACTAAATATTAAATTGTGATCTACGAAGGTAACAAATTATGCTTTAATAACTCTCAATAATGAGATATTCAACTCGCCTAAACTTTCTTATCACATGAAAAATTAATTGTACTATTTTATGATTTATATGATGAACTCATTAAAGATCATTAAGAAATAAAATGTATAAAAAATAAATCATGCATTATTTACTAATGAATTTGATATATTAAAAATTATACATGACAAATATATATTAATATCTTATTCTCCCTACACTAAATATAAAAATTTAAAATTATCTAATCTCAAACTTAAAAAAAGTTATTTTAAAAATCACATGATTTGAAATATATAAAATAAACTAATTGCTATAAATGAAAAACAAAAACATTCGTTACAAGAATCAATAATAATAATATAATAAAATCTCTTTAAAAGAACTAGTTTGTATGATAAGCATTAAAATAATTTAAAATTAAAAATAAGTCACTTGATATAATTCTCCTCAAGCAATATTATGTATTTAGAAAAAAATATATTAGTTTCATAAGTAGTAACACACATCAAAAGTCAATTAAATTTATAAAAGTACCTACACTATATATTTCTCATAAAGTTAAATATAACTTTTGTAAAAGTTTGGTCATTATGTAAATACGTTTAAGAAATATAATTATCTTAAATTAGTTTATGTTCTTAAAGAAACCATAACTAATTTAAAGTAAAAAGATAAGAAAAGTATATCTAACTACAAACAACTAAAGTTAAATAAGTATCTAAGATAAACATCTTTTTCTTGTAGATATGTCTGTAAACAAGATCTAAGAGCAAAAGATAATATTTTAATAATAGATACTTAAGGCATATGTTTGGAGACCCTACAAACTTCTTAAAGTTCAATTATTGAGATAGAGGATATATTACTTTCGGAGATAATAACAAATAAAAAATTATTGACATTGAAAATATTAATAACAAGTTAAATCTGTTTGTTAAATATATGTTTTTAATAGATAGTTTGAAACACAACTTAATAAGTATTAGTCAATTTTGTTATATAAGATATAATACTAAATTTAAATCTCATGCTTTCATCATAGAAATACTAAATAAGAATAAATTTATGATAGCTTTAAGAAGTGATAATATTTATACTATTAATCTTAATGATTTTTGTGATGTAATTTATTTTTTAATTTTGAATTATAATGCATAACTTTGGCATTTGAGACACAACATACTAGTATGCAGTTAATTTCATAATTGGAACTAAATAACTTATAAAGAAGAATATCTAAAATCAAATTTATTAAAGATAAATTTTGTGATGCATGTCAATTAGGAAAATATACAAGGAGTAGCATCAAACCCAAAAACTAAGTAAATACCTCTAAACTATTACAACTAATTCACGAGAATTAGTAAATATGATTTTGTGATTGCTAATGATTATTGTAAATATAATTGGACATGCTTCTTGATGCATAAAACTGATTATTTTAAGTATTTTATCAAGTTTTATAAATAAGTTTAAAATATAATTAATTTTATAATTTTATAATTTATTCTATCCGTAGTGATCATTGTGGTAAATTTAAGAATTATATTTTCATGAATTTATGATTTGAATGGGTATAACTATAATTTCTTTATTTTAAAAAATTATAATAAAATAAAGTTATTGAGATAATAAATAGGATCTTATAAGATATAACAATGATCATACTTAGTAAACATAACCTACCCAAATACTTTTAGACTGAAGCCATTGACATGATATGTTATTTCATGAATATGGTTCTATAAGACCTCGTATATCTAAATCACTTTTTGAATTATGAAATAATAAAAGATCCAACATTTAATATTTCAAATTTTTTAGTTATAAATATTTTATCTTAAATGATAATATTGTCTTAAGAAAATTTGATATAAAATCTGATGAAAGCATTTTTCTTAGATACTTCTATACCTCTAAAGCTTATTAGTTATTGAAATAAGGATAATACTTTCCTAAGTAATTCAGATACATCTAATTCTAGAGAAACTTTACCCAAGAATATTGGCATAAAAACTATAATTATGCAATCTATTATGCGAAAAAACTTTTATGCCAGGATTGAAATCAAATGATACTAGATCTATTTACGATGCGTACCTTTAGATGCCATCTGCGTGAGATCCAACTAGATCTTCAAGAGCACCGTTTACTGATCTGAATGACACCGAATATCGATCTGCAAGAGGAACTAGAATAGATCTAGACCCCTTCTCCTCTCTTCCTATCTTTTCACAGGACCACCTTAATTGATGGTTTTGAGAGATCAAGAGGATAACCGTAATCTCTTGATCTAGTGTCGTGTCATCCTGGGTTTAGAGTATGTCCTATCTATTTATAGGTGAGAGCAGAGGGTCTAGGATAAGTTATTAGGATAGTTCCTTCCATCAAGGGCATCCCCTAAAATATCTCAATATAATATAGACTTTCTTTAATATTGGTTAATATCTTTTATCAGAATATAAATAATCCATAATATATCTTATTCAATTAATAAAGGGCCACATAATCTTATAAAGAAATGAAAGTAGATAAATGTATATCTTATAGAGCTAATTATTGGAGATATATCAAAAGATGTTCAAACTTTTTAATAATATTTATATAAATAATATCTTTTTATCTCAAGTTGAGCCTAAATGTGTTGATGATATAATTAAAGATGACTCACGATTCTCACTTCATATTCTAATATGGTATCAGAGCCCCTCTCTCTCTAAGAGAGATTATCCCTTTTTTTTCATTGTTTGACGATAGCAAATCCTCACCGGCATCTATACTTCTCGCTTGTCATCTTCTCTCGGTAAAGAGAAAGAAGTCTCTTTCGTGTCCTCCACCGACGGCCCCATGTTGCTACCTCCTACCCCAAACACCGATGTCGTTGCCTCCTCTAGTTGCTACATAGCCGCGTTATCGCCCCTCGCAACCCCTTTCTCCCTCCTCAATCGTAGACGAAGTCGCACCCGCTACTTCCTCACCCTACTTCCTTCGTTGCTGCCATCTTCTCCAACTCCACCAGCAGTGTCGTTACTCCCCTGCCACTTATCCACGATGACCCTTCTTCCCCATTGACTTTCTTCTCTCCTACCGAACCCATTGTCATTGGCTTCCTCCTCTTCGCCCAGACCCACTGTCAGACCCCCCTCCCCGTCTCTGGCTTCCTTTGGCAGTCGTCTGCCTTGGCTACTTCCTTCTCTAGGCGGCAACACCGATACCTTCTTCTATGACAATTGACTTCTCTACCTCTTCCTTAGGTGACCGATCCCCTTGGTATTGCCACTGCTGCCACTACCATGGCAGCCACTTCCCTCAACTGCTCATGACCCTTCAGCGTTGCTAGTGTATTCTTCTACAAGAAAGGTGCCACTCCCGCTTTCTGTCATCACGCCAACTCCTGTGCCCTCTCCTCCCACTCGTAGCCATCAAAACAGAGCAACTGTGGCTTTGTTTCTTCTGTTGCCAAGACCGACCTAGCGATCCTGCTAAGGGTCACCACCCATCATCTCCCTCCTCTGCCTCGTCGACTATACAACTGCAGCTGCTCCCTCAGGCCGCCATGGACCAGCTCGACTCCTGGCTCCTAGCCACAATCCTTCCTCAGCCATGACATTTATATTCTCCTATAGGGTCCATCGTCGCTTTCCTTCTCTTGCGGAGCACCCTTGCTATACGCCCGAGTCCTACACGTGACTGTGTGGCCTTAATCCGGCGATTGCGCCCTCTATGCCTGTGGCCTCTTCTGGTCGTTGCGTCCATTGAGACCTCCTGGTCCTGATCTCTAAGTTTGATGCCTCTATACTTGCTTTTGCTGTCTAATGATAGCTTCTGCTCTATCGATTTTGTTGCGCCTAACCCGTGCCACACCTCCTCTTCCTGCCATGCCTGCACCCTCCTTCTCACTTTTTATTTTAACATGGTATCAAAGCCCCTCTCTAAGAGAGATTATATCTTCTTTCTTCGCTCTCCAATGACAGCTTCTCACCTACGGGCCCGAAGGATGATCCTCTATGGTCACACTTGACATCTCCCTCTACTACCACTGCCATGGTGGTCGCTTGTTACCGTTTGGTGTCGCCGGTGTCTTCTTTCACAGTGCAACAAAAATAAAGCAACCTCTACTTCTTCTGCTACAGCAGTTGGACCTCCTATTCCTACCACCAAGGTCCCTTCACTGCCAGCACTCTCTTCACTTTCGCTGTTCAACGATAGCTTCTGCTCCATCCATTACTGTGCTTGCCCCGTGCTTACCACCTTTAAACTTTTTTTCATTATATCGGTTCAAGATCGATGTCCTTGACAGGAGCTCGATCTTGTTGGGGCATGATAACATATAAGATTTAGATATGATCTAGATATAATTTAGATATGATTTCCCCAACTAACTGAGAAAATCTCATAGATTAGTTGAGGAAAATCCTCCTCTTTATCAGTATAAATAGATGATCAATCAAAGAACTTAATTGGAATTTTCATTATTACTTCAGGTTTCAACACAAACAACCTTCCAAAGAATAGGAAGGACTTGGCACTTAGACAAAGGAAGACCACTCGAGCGAAAGCTTAAGTTACGATGATGACCTTAAAATTTTCATAAAAAGTTTTAAAAGTTTAGAAAACATGAATATAAAAATAAAAATGAACTAAAAAAGAACATAATAACTTGCTATAAATGTAATCGATTGGGACACTTTAAAAGTTAATATCCCAAATTGAATAAAAAGCTGTAAAAGAAGAAGAACTCGCTCAAGGCGACCTCGGACGAATCAAGTATATCTAAAGACGAGGAGCAAACAAGTGAAGATGAGGCTCACAATAACAAGGTAAGTAAGTCAAGCAAATCTTTTTTACCTTATAATAAATTACTTGATGCTTTTTATAAATTGTTTGATAAAAAAGGGTAGTGATAATTATAAATTATTTTTAAAAATTATCATTGAAACTAGATAATTTTATGATTGAAGTAGGCAGTACACGGTATTGTACCTTTCTACTCAGAGGAGTAGGCGGCAAAGATGATGGGGAAGACAGTACAATCCCAAAGGCGACCAAATCTATCAAAGACTTACTCCAAGTTGGGGGACTCCAAGTTGGGGTAAACTTTTTGCTCTTTTCGGGCAAAACTTCTTATATTCCAGAAGTTCATTGACAGTGGGAAGGCGAATCATAGTAGCTAACTCAACGCAAGGAGGATCATTTATCATGTGGATCACTGCTAAAGAGGAGGATTTATGGCCTCCTTCATTCTCTCCTATGGATCTAGATTTTCTAGGATATACAATCTCTTTAGGTAAAACATCTAACACATGATATGCAGTTTATGATTTTATGATTTTCTCACATACCAATTATCACATGATAATTTGTTAAGACATGGGAAACCAGTTTTGTTTTTTATTTTTTGCAATGCATATGATGCTCTAATTAGGTTTCCCAATAGTAGTATCAGAACTAAGTTCACCATGCGATGATTGGCTATAAACTGCATGTGTTCTGATGAATCACGTATATTATTTTTTACACAACTTTACTGTTATTTTTGTCATAGTTTTTTTATCTGGACAACACCTTTTGTCACTGTTGAGAAGTGCTATGGTGAGGCCTTTTGACGTCAAAATTGTTAATGCAAAAGAGGGAGAAAAGGATTGTTGAATCTTGGATTTTGATGAGGAAATCAATTGTTGAGTGTTTAATATAACATATAATGTTAGATGAAGTGACGCAAGTTTAACCACGATGGTGAAAAGGAGTTACAGACTAGACATAGACCCAAGATCATGCTTAGGCATCGGGTCAAAGTTTGAACGATGCGGTGGGAGCTCACTAGGACTTCGCCAAAGGTATCTAGAAGATCGTTAAGAACACGCAGAGAGATCGTCGGAGGAAGATCGTAAGACTCACCGTAGGGAATGCTAGAGGTTGCCAAATTTTGAGAGTGAGATCGTTAGTTAAGCTTGGTGGTCATGTATGGTTGTAATCCTTAAGTCATAGATTAAGTTCGAGTCTGAATTGAGTGTGATTTGTAAGGAATCTAAATCAACTCAAAGAGTTAATCGAGTCCACTATAGAGTTGGATTGAGCTCAGATTGAGCTTATTTAGTTGACCAGGGAAGTAGTCAACTGATGGTTCCAGTCATGATTAGAAAAGTGAAGGGAATCACTTTTTCGGGATTTCCGACGGTTGAACTACCGATGACTCACGATTTTACCTCTGTTGCCCAGGTTTCTAGGCAGCTAATGGTGTTGAACCACCCAAGTCGGTGGCTAAACTACATGTACCATATTTTTAGGGTGCTTTTGGTGGCTACACCATCGACGTCGGCAGGTGAATCGCCCGTACTCGATTTTTTCGGGTGTGTGTAAATTTTGGCTCCAAATTTACACACACCCCTTGGGGTTTATAAATACCCCAAGTTTTCTTGCATTTGATACAACAATTTTGGGCTAAAAATTCTATAATAAATTATGTGTAAAAATTAAAAAAAAAAGAAAAAGGGTAAGAGAGTGATATAAGTGTTGTAATCTTATCTCTCTTTTAAGTTAAAAAGTTGTAAGGGTTTGGTCTTCACCCAAAGGAGATCGATAGTAGATGCCAGTGTGCCTCAAGGAGGACTCGGGAAGTGGACGTAGGCCAAGGTTGAGGTCGAACCACTATAAGTTGTGAGTTCTCTTTGCTTATCTTATTTACTTCTTTATATTGCTTCTAATTAGTTCATAAAAAAATACCCACTTCTAATTTTGAGTCCTCACAATTTTTTAATCAGGTTCGTAATTGTTTTTAATAAAATACTAAAAGATGCTTCCAATATTATTTACTTTAGATAGCATGGCTTCGTCATCAAGCATTTTCCTTACAACATTGCTTATCTTTTTATTCGAATTTGCTTGTTCTTTCTTGAGTCATCATTAAGCAAGAAGCTTAGCATTTCTCTATAAGATTGAAGTTCTCACTTTAACGAAAAGCTTTCAATTTTCTTATCTTGCTTCAAATGAAAAGTTATATTAAAACATCAATTTTCACTTGTACTAATTCACCCCTCCCCACCCCTCTTGGTGCCAATTGATCATAATAATTGATATCAGAGCAAGGTCTTACTCTTTGGACTAAACACTCACTTGAGTTAATGGCTTTATTTAGCATGAATGAGAGATATTTTATTTCACGTCCTCCCATATTTAATGGGACAGATTACACATATTGGAAAACAATGATGCTTAATTTTTTCATTTCTTTGGACCTTGATTTATGGAACATTATAAAGAATGGATTTGAAAAATCTTCCAAACCAATGAATGTGTAGAATGATTTGGAAAAAAAAAATTTTTCTTTGAATGCAACGGCTATGAATGCCTTGTTTTGTGCTCTTGACAAAAACAAGTTTAATTATATTTTTATTTATAAATTAACTTTTGATATTTGGCACATGCTAGAAATCACACACAAGGGGACTAGTAGAGGAAAATAATCTAAAATTAACATTTTAGTTCATAATTACGAGTTATTTCGAATGAAACCAAGTGAGCCAATTGGAGACATGTACACCTGTTTCATAGATGTCATCAATGGACTTCAAGCTCTTTGAAATTTTTTTTCTAATTTTAAATTTATTAGTAAATTTTAAGATCTCTTCCTAAAAATTGGGATTCTAAAGTAATCGCTATACAAGAGGCCAAAGATTTAAATAACTTGCCTATTGAAGAACTCATAAAATAACTGGATGATAGTATCTTTATTAATCAAACTAAATATACGTTTAACTTGTTGAAATGTTTTGGGATGGAAAGCGCTAAAGTATTAAACACTCCCATGAACACATCTACAAAGTTAAACTTAGATAATAAAGGAGAAAATTTTGATAAAAAAATTTAAAGAGGAATGATAGGTAGTTTGTTATACTTAACTACTACTAAATCGGATATCATGTTTAGTGTTAGATTATGTGTAAGATTTCAATCCAATCCTAAGCTTTCTCACCTTAAGTAGTTAAAAAAATATTTAGATATTTAAAAGAAACTTCAAAACTAGGATTATGGTATTCAAAATCAAATAGCTTTGACTTAATTCCTTATTCAGATGCTAATTTTGGTGGTTATAGAATAGATATAAAATGTACTATCAGAACATTTCAATTTTTAGAGCATGCACTTATTTCTTAGACTTCTAAAAAATAAAATTCAGTAGCTTTATCTATTACGGAAGCAAAATACATTGCAACTAATGCATCTTGTACCCAAGTCATTTGGATAAAAAACACACTAGAAGATTACAGAATGAAATTAAAAACAATTCTTATAAAATATGACAATACAAGTGCTGTATGTTTAACCAAATATCCTATTCAGTATTTAAGAACCAAACATATTGATATTAGACATCATTTTATTAGAGATCATATAAACTATCTCCTTGGAATTTATTGACACTAAGCATCAAATAGCATATATTTTTACAAAACCTTGAAATCAATAACAATTTGATTTTCTTAGAAAAGAACTTGGAATGCTAAATCATGAAAATATATGAATTGCTAATCTAGATTTCATGAGATTAAGTTTTTTTATGATCATGTTTTTGAAAACTCTCTCCATATTTTTATCTTATTGCTTACAGAAAAAAAAGGAGAAAAATTGCATATAGATGACGAATTGCTACATTTAAAATTTGCAAGAGATATTTTTGGTATCAAGAGATTATTTTTTTGCTACATTTGAAATATATAAGTAGTCTTTAAATCTCTTGGACTTTTGAGCTCATTATAACATTCTTTTTTAAATTTATTAAGAGTTTTTCTTAATGATAAAATGCTTTCACAACTCCTCCCATGTTCCTCTCCTCATTATTCACAAAGAGAAAAAAATTTTATAATGTATATTCTATTTTACTAAGGGGGAGTAATGTCATAATATGCTACAAAATCGGTCGATATACATTTCACCTTTTTTATTGATGACAAAGGGAGAGAAATGAACATTTATTACACTTAGATATTGATATACATACTTGGATATTGATGCATATACTTGGATATTGATGCATAAGTGTTTTGCAATTCATGCTTTGATGAAATTTTGATTTGCTTGGAATATTGATTGCCTCGAGATACTTAAATTCAAGAGTGTGTAATTCTCTTGAATTTAAGTTTTCTTTATTGTGGTATGGATTTAGGGGGAGTTAGGATTAACTCTTGTCATTAATTGATTGTCATCATCAAAAAGGGGGAGATTGTTGAATCTCGGCTTTTGATGATGAAATCAATTGATTAGTTTTTAATCTAACATATGTTGTTATAGGAAGCGATGCAGGTTTAACCATGATGGTGAAAAGGAGTTACAGACCAAACATGGACCTAGGATCAAGCTTAGGTATTAAGTCAAGGTTTGGGTGGGAGCTTGCTGAGAGTTCGGTAGGACTTTGTCGAATGTATCAGGAAGATCGCTAGGAACATACCGGGAGATTACCTGAGGAAGACCGTGAGACTTATTGCAAGAAATGCCGGAGGTTGTCAGATTACGGGAGTGAGATTGTTAATTAAGCTTTGAGGTCATATATTGTTGTAATCCTTAAGTCATATGTTAAGTTTGAGTCCAAATTGACTGTGATTTGGAAGGAATCTAAATCAACTCAAAGAGGTAATCGAGTCTACTATGGGGTTGGATTAAGCTCAGGTTGAGCTTATTTAGTTGACCAGGGAAGTAGTCAACTGATGGTTAAAGTCAGGATTGGAAAGTGTAGGGAATCACTTTTTCGAGATTCCCGATAGTGAGCGATGGTTATGCTGGTTATAGGTGCTCTACATGCCAATTATGTGAGTGATGGCACATGTGATGTGCTATGCAATCTATTTGCTTATGATTAATATTGGTATATTCTCACATTATATTATCTGTAGCACATATATTGTGATGTCCTTAGTTTTGTGCTATGAAAATTGGATCGTGGTGAGATCATGATAATGAGATTGATTCACCTTTAAATATAGATCCTAAATAATCCAGTCATAGATTACTCGAGAGGGACAACGAGATAACTGGAGCGATCAGTGTACTATATACTCGTCCATATGATGGAGGTGGCTGATCTAATAGCCACTTGTGTGAAGATACTAAGGATATAATATATGTGCTCATTGGAGAATGAGTTCACTGAATGATCCATTTATGGAATGTTGTATGTTTGATGATACCTAATGCCAGATAGTGATTCCATAGTCCTAGTTGTGTATCTGGTCTTTTGACTTGAGAAACTAAGAATGTCTTATATGAGTACTCATTTCTTTGATGCAAGACTTACAGGTTTAAAAAGATCCAGATATAGTACAACTAGTTATCTGGATTGGTAGCCAATCTTACAAAGGCAATTGAGTGTCAATAGAGGAATATCTCATATGTGCTTGCTCAGACAAATCCATGGCTAGGGTCATTTAGATTGAGAGAGAAAAATTTCTCTGGTAGAATCTGATTAAAACAAGACAAACTGATTTCGTATGTGACCTGACAGTACCATGTCCAATATACATTATCTGAGATATTAGTTGGATGAGGGCTTATAGATAAATGGTAACTATGGACAGATAGGTCCGATGGATTTGATCCCCCTGTACTGTTTATGGACTTTGGCATAGTAACCTAATATGTCTATAGTCGATGAGTCTAGTGAATTATTATGGAGATAATAATTCACTATATCAAAGGAAGTTCTAATGGGAGTGACTCATGACCAGCCCGATATTGGGCCTAGAGGGTCATACATATATGGTGGATACTTCAACGAATAGAGGATTGGATGGAGATCCAATTAGCCCCTATTCTCATTAGATGAGACTCTATTCTAATGGACTCCTTTCTTAAGACCCAATTAGAGGCCTAAGGAGATTATTAGATAGAAATCCAATAACGTATAGTTAGTGGGTTATTGGATGGAGACCTAACACCCACTAAGGCAAGAGCCCTAGGGTTTTTTTATGGCTCTCTATAAATAGGAGGGGAGACTCATGATTGATAGCACTCTAACTTCCCCCTCCTATTCTCCTCCCTCTCTCTACGCAAGAGTTGCGAGATCAGATTAGAGGAGTTTCATTGCAGAAATCCATCATGTGGATACCGCTAGAGAGGAGAACGCTTGACCTCCTTCATCCTCTCTATCCGGATCTGAAAATACAAGGATATATGATCTCCCTAGGTAATCAATCTATCACGTGATATGGTTTTATCAGTTTTTGTAGCTTTCACGTGACCCCAATCTTTTGCACGATGATTGAATTTGCGTGGGAAATTAGTCTTTGTTTTGATTTTCATTGTGTATGTGATGCTCCTGTAAAGGTTTCTTAACAGTGGTATCAGAGCTAAGGTTTTCATGCGAAAGATTAGTTTTAAACTACGTGTGATGAGATTGAATCACGCAAAATCATTCTATGCATTCTTGCTACATTTTCACAGCGAACGTAGTAAGTAAAGGGGGCGGCCGGCCATAGCCAGGCCCTCTGCAAGGGCAGTCGGCCATAGCCAGGCCCTCTATAGGGGTGGTCTGTCACAGCTAGGCCCTCTTACAAGTGTGATCTCAAGCGGCCAAGGCCGTCAGCATGGGTGGCGACCGCGGCCAACCCGCAAGGGGTGGCGCCGCCAGCCGCAAGTGCGCCCTCCTCACCCTCAAGGGGATGTTGCGCCATCTGGCATTTGATTTTTTATAAATATTATTATCATTATGAAATCTAGATTAGTAAATCACATACTTTCATAATTTAGCATTCCAAGTTCTCTTCTAAGAAAATCAAATTATTCTTCATTTAAGGGTTTTGTAAAAATATTTGCTAATCGATGCCTAGTATCAATAAATTTCAAAGAGATATCTTGACAATTTACATGATCCTTTATAAAATAATGTCTAATATCAATATGTTTGGTTCTTGAATGATCAATAGGATTTTTAGTTAGACATATTACACTTGTATTATCACACTTTATAGGAATATTTTTTAATTTTATTCCATAGTCTTCTAGTGTTTTTTTCATGCAAATGACTTGGGCACAACATGCACTAGCTGTAATATATTATATTTCTACAGTAGATAAAGCTACTGAATTTTATTTCTTGGAAGTCTAAGAAATACGTACATGCCCCAAAAATTGACATGTTCCAGTAGTGCTTTTTCTGTCTATTCTACATCCACTAAAATCAGCATCTGAATAGACAATCAAGTTAAAGTTCTTTGATTTTGGATATCATAATCCTAGTTTAGATGTTCCTTTTAAGTATCTAAAGATTCATTTAACTACTTTCAAATGAGAGAATTTTGGGTTAAATTAATACCTTGTACATAATCTAACACTAAACATGATATCTGGTCTAGTTACAGTTAAGTATAATAAACTTACTATCATACCTCTATAAGATTTTTTATCAAGATTTTCTCCTTCATTATCTAAGTCCAACTTTGTAGAAGTGCTCATGGGAGTGTTTATTGTCTTAGCATTTTCCATTCTAAATCGTTTTATCAAGTTTAAGGTGTATTTAGTTTGATAAATAAAAATATTATCATCTAGTTATTTTATTTGTAATCCTAAGAAGAATGTTAACTCACCCCACACCTAAAGAAAGAGATGATCTTCAAATATTAAGTCATCAACTCGGACCGCATTAGCTAAGGATAGAACTGGAACTTGACTTTCATAATTGACGACACAAGCTAACAATGAGACTCGTATTAACTGTGCTTCAGAAGCACGGTATTCTAGTTCAAGCTCTACTAGGTTATGCGAGATCAACAAAACCTAACGATACTGCTTTTAGCCTTAACCGCTCTGTTACGTGGGCAAAGAGCTTCTATCTACTTTGACACTTATTCACTTACCGCTTCCAATTGCAGCTTACTTTCTGCTTTACACAGTAGAAGAACTTATTTAGACTGGAAAACTGTCCAACGAAATCCCCTTTGCTTATTCACTTCTTTTACAGTTGTGCTTGACATTCTATTCTCTTCTGAGCTCGGCCCTATAGTTCTCAGTCAGCCAATAACCTTTTTTGTAGACTAGAAGAAAAGCTTAAGCCTACAATCTTGAAATCAACCACACTACTTATTCTATCGTTATATGCTTGTTTAGTTCTACTATCAGCTCTCGGGGTGCTAAAGAAGTTTGTTTGATTTGATGCCAAGGGAAGGTCAGGCTAAGCACGCAAGCCAAGGGAAGGTAAAGCCTAGCCTTAGAAAATTGCCCAACTTAATCATGCTTGAAGTCAAAAACTTCTTACTACTGATTTAGCGCTTGATGCTTCATCCAAGGATAAATTGAAGTTGTTGAATGATTTGTTGTGCCAAGGGAGTTTGTAGGTGTCGGTGTATTCCTAAGTGGTTTGATATTCTTAAGTAGGTGGATGTATTCCTTCAATGTGGGTAGGTGCATTCCGTCATATTGGATTTGACTTCTGTCAAGACAGTTTTGTTTATAATCGATATATATATATATAGCTTTCTTCTATTCCGTTCAGTTAAATGAGTACGCCTACTTTCATACCTTTGTGATTGAGGCTCTAGTGTTGTTACTGAATTCTGTACAACTATCTATATGCACTAAATTTGCGCCACTTCGATATCCTATGTACACTAAATTCCATTCTTATCTACAAGACTGAAGTATAAACAATGACTTCAGTGCTTTCCGCACTTTATTTAATAAGTTGTACTCTGTGTTGCCTTAGACTCTATACCTTATAGTGCAATGTATGTCTCTGTCCTCTAATAAAGTAGGGTACGACTGCTGAGACTTTCACACCTTTGTGATTGAGGCTCTAGTGTTGTTACTAAATTCTATACAATTATCTATGTGCACTAAATTTGCGCTACTTCCGATATTCTATGTACACTAAATTCCATTCTTATCTGCAAGATTGAAGTATAAACAGTGACTTCATTGCGATGCTTCTGCCTCTGTACTTTATTTAAGAAGTTGTACTCTGTGTTACCTTTGACTCTATACCTTATAGTGCAATGTATGCCTCTATCCTCTAATAAAGTAGGGTTCGGCTGCTGAGATTTTATTATATTGATATTTTTATATTTATTTTAAAAGTATATAAGTGTTCACAATTGATCTTCTTTAAGTGAAAACTAAATCTTTATAATATAAGGTTATTGATCTCCTCTGAGTGAAGATCAAATCCTTAAGCTTACAAGGGAGACAATAATTTTATAACTCTTAGCTCACTCCCTTTTCTTTTTCTTTTTTATTATGATTCATGTAATTTTTTCATCGAATTTTGATCTCTAAAATTATTCTATGAAATGCAAGAAAACTTGAGATATTTATAGGCCCTAAACGACTTCAGAATTTAGAGTCAAAGTTCAAATATATCCGAAAAATCCAGGTATAGGCAGTTTACCCACCGACGTCAATAGTGCACCTGTCGAAAGCACTCTAAAAATAGGGGATGGGTGATTCAACTGCCAACTTGGGCAGTTCAGTCACCATCAATCGCCCAAAAACCTAGGCAGCAGCAATACACCCATCGCTCACTGGTGGTTCAATTGCTAGAATTTTTAAAAAAGTGGTTCCCTCCATTTTTTGAATTTCAACTTGAACCTTATGTTGACCAATTCTTTGGTCAACTAATTGAGCTCAACCTAAGCTAAATCAAACCCCTTTAGTGGACAGGTTGCCTTATTAAGTTGTTTAGATTTATTTCAAATTAAACTTAATTAGTACTTAATCCCTAACTATGACTTAATGATTATAATCATAATGATGATCAAGCTAAATAATGACCCAACTCCCACTAATCCGGCAACCTCCGGTATTCTTGCGATAAGTATTACGGTCTTCTTTTGGTGATCTCCCAGTGTGTTCCCAGTGAGACTCTCAATCCATTCAGCAAACTCCTAGCGAACTCCTAGCAAGGTCCCACTACATCATCCGAATCTTGGTCCATTGCCCAAGCTTGATCCTGGCCCAACATCTGGCTGTAACTTAATTCCTCCATCGTAGTTAGACCTTTAATACTTCATCTAACACACACATATTAGATTAAACACTCACCAATTAATTTTATTATCAAAATCTGAGATTCAACAATCTCCCATTTTTTTATGATGACAATAAATTGATGATTGGAGCTAAACCTTACTCACCCTAAATCCATACCGTAATAAGGAAAACTTAAATTCAAGAGAACCAAATACTCTTGAATTCAATTATCATTAATTAATTAATATTTGAAGTAAATAATATTTCAAGGATTACAATGAGACACTCATATATCAACAAAATTTGCTTTCAAATTATCAAGTCATCACTCATTAAGGATTTTTATAAATTTCAAAATTTTAAAAATCTCCCCTTAAGTTATTAACTATTTTTCCTTTTTGTTTATCAACAAACAAAGAGAAATGCCCTTCTTACATAAGTCATTACATAAGTTATCAACATATATTCATTTCTCCCCCTTTGTCATCAACAAAAAGGTGAAATGTAGAACTAAGGATTTTAAGGCACATGAGTCTTTGCTTACCCTTTGTAAAATACAATATGAGCTATAAAGAATTTGATTCCTCTTATGAAAAAGAAGGGAATAAAACAAGAGAGAAGTTATAAAACATCATTAAGAATAGCTCTCAATTTGGTAGATGCCAATTTCGAAGATAAGCTAAAAAATCCAAGAAGATTCAAAATTTTAGGAGCTATCATGTATTTAAAATCATCTCATGTAATTTCAAGTAAGTGTAGCAAATAAATTTATACAATAGCAAAAAAATTATTTTTATATAAATTTTCTCTTTTTTGTGAATAATAAGATAAAAAAATTGAGAGAGTTTTCAAGACATTATCACAAAAAAAAAATTTAATCTCAAGCAATTCATATATTTTCATGATTTAGCATTCCAAGTTCTCTTCTAAGAAAATCAAATTATTCTTCATTTAAAGATTTTATAAAAATATCTGCTAAATTATGCTTAATGTCAATAAATTCTAATGAGACATCTTAATAATTTATGTGATCCCTTATAAAATAATGTCTAATATCATTATATTTAGTTCTTTAATATTGAATAGAATTTTTGGTTAAACATACAGTACTTGTGTTATCATATTTTATAGGAATATTTTTTAATTTCATTTCATAATCTTATAGTGTGTTTTTCATTCAAATGACTTGGGCACAACATGCACTGGCTGCAATCTATCCTGCTTCTATAATAGATAAAACTATTAAATTTTATTTCTTAGAAGTCTAAGAAATAAGTGCATGCCCTAAAAATTGATATGTCTTGGTAGTACTCTTTCTATCTACTCTACACCCACCAAAATTGACATCTTAGTAAGCAATCAAGTTAAAGTTATTTGATTTTGGATATCATATCCTAGTTTAAGATTCATTTTAAGTATCTAAAGATTCATTTAACTATTTTTAAATGAGAGAGTTTAGGATTAGATTGAAACCTCGCACACAATCAACATTAAATATGATATCTGGTCTAGTAGTAGTTCAATATAATAAACTTTCTATTATTCCTTCATAAATTTTTTTTATCAAAGTTTTCTCCTTCATTGTCTAAGTCCAACTTTATAGATGTGCTCATGGGAGTGTTTAGTACTTTAGCATTTTTTATCCTAAAACATTTATCAAGTCAATATGTATTTAATTTGACTAATAAAGATATTATCATCTAGTTGTTTTATCCTAAGAAGAATGTTAACTTATCCATAAGGTTCATTTCAAATTCTTAGCTTATTTCTTTAGCAAAAGACTCACAGAAAGATTCATTTATAGATCCAAAAATATTATCATTAACATAAATTTGAATAACTAGAAAATAATTTTCAAAATAGGTAAAAAATAATGTGGTATCAACCTTGCCTTTAGAAAATTTATTTGAAATAAGAAAATAACTAAGTCTTTCAAATCAAGCTTGAGGGACTTGTTTTATTCCATAAAGAGCCTTTGTAAGTTTAAAAACATGATTAGGAAGAAAATTATTTTCAAAACCAGGGGTTGTTCAACATATACTTCTTCGAAAATGAAACCATTTAGAAAAGTACTTTTAACATATATTTGAAATAATTTAAAATTTTTAAAAGATGCAAAGGTAAGGAGCATCCTTATGGCTTCAAGTCTAGCCATGGGAGTGAAGGTTTCATCATAATCGATTCCTTCTTCTTGGTTGAAACCTTTGGCCACTAATCTAGTCTTATTTCTAATCACGATATCATTTTCAGCTTGCTTATTTTTAAAGACTCATTTGGTACCAATCATTAAATGGTCATTAGGTCTAAGAACAAAGCTCCTTGTTAGAACCCTTATGGATTCTAAGCTTGGGTTGATCTCTATAGGGGATCGGCCTCCTTGGAACTTTATAGAGGTTCCTCTCTCCTTAGTTTTTCCGCACTATGGCTGTAACATAATTGATCTATTGATGATGAAAGAGGGGAGAATACAAGGCTATTTATAGGGCTTCTAAACCCCAACTCCTAATAGGATTCATACTTAAGACTCCTACTCCTCACAACTCCTAACAACTCCTACTCTAACTCTAAGAAGCAACTCCTACTTCTAGCAACTCTAACTCTAAGAAGCAACCTCAAAACTAATCCTAATCCTATTCTAACTTAATCCCTCCTCAACCAACTCCTCCTTAAATATGATAAGGGGTGGTTAATTAGGGTGACATGTATCTTATTCTTCCCTCCAAATATCTTTCTCTCATCTAATCCTAACCTAACTGGTCTCCTTGCTTCTTATTAGGGGTCAACTAAGTAGGATTTACATGAATACCCTTAGGATTTATATATTTGCCCTCTATAATAAAACTATATTAGGACTCTCTTAGCTTGAGTCCTAACAGACCTGTCCTCTTCAAATCAGCCTTCTCCTCAAGGCTGAGCTCCATGTCTCTAGGTCATGATCTGTAACTCCTCATGAGGTCCCTCGTGGCTCTATAGTAGGCACATCCTATTCACGGTCCAGATCGTAGTAGTGACTAGACGACGATGTGTCATGATCTCATGATCTCATGCAATCATCAACTGAATTTGGGCCTCCTTATCAACTTGGATGTTAGGTGGATAAGTTGGGGCTGAGTTGTCCTCTCTAAACTTACATTTGTGATGAGATTCTTAGAGGATGAGTTGTAATTTTGAATTAGTGCGCAAGTCCGATCCATAATTTACAGTTTTAATAAGATCTCCAATTTTGTATGGTCTAAAGTAACTAGGAAACCACTTCCATAAGGCTCGAGTCTTCATAAATTCCTACTTGTAGGGATGAATATGAAAAAAGACTCGATCTTTAATAACAAACTTCCTTCTACTCCAACATTTGATCTTTAATATGAAAAAATTCCTTCTACTCGATCTTTAAATTTCTTCTAACTTTTCAACTATATTTGATATAAAAAAGATGATATTTATCTTTTCAAAGTTATTACTAAGGATGAAAATGTCTATAATAATATCACTTTCGAAACATTATTACCATAAAAAATATTTTAAATTAAAATTTAGGAACTTATATTAACTTATTTTTGCCAAAATTTATAAGTGGATTTAGGTGCCATTAATGTCTAAATAGTGAATTAACATATATCGAAACTTAATGATCCAATAAAATTTGTATATATTTTTGTGAAAGAATAATAATTTTGATAAATAGATTTTGCAACCTGACTAACTTGAGTTCATCATTTTGCTCGGACACTTTAAATCGATCTAAAAATGAGTTTTCGGTCTCAAAACATATATATAAATATATATATATATATTCTATTTGATACTCTGTTCTTTGATTTTTTTAATAACCATCATTTTATCAAGATTTTCCAACATGATACTATAATGTTTTAATAAAAATAAGTAAAGTTATCCAAAAAGAAAAAAATACATAGAGTTCAGAAGCTGAATAATGAATAGACAAATTGAAATATTCAAACAGACAAGTACATTACTTAGTTCCAAGGTAGCATACATTAGTTGTGGATGTTTATTTAGAATCATTTGACATATGAAATCTTTCTGAAGGGAGGAAATACAATAGAATAAAAAATATATTTTTAAGAGAAATATTACAGTCGATAAGTTGGTCTCCAAATTTATTGACGTAGATATGAACTGATACTATTGTTGCCTGCCTGATTGTTTGCTATATTGGATTACCAGTTTTTACGCTATTAATTTTTTAAGAATATGAAAGATTTCCTTTAATTGTTACATATGACTATCATAGTAAAAACCTCTCGCGTTTAGGATCGAAAGAATATCGGCTTCTTTCTTGAGGTTGAGGGTTGCTTTAAAATATGAAATTTGACGAAACATGAATAAATAACACATGTCGTATTCATGAGTGGTAGTCGTTGTTAGGAAAGCGAAAACTGTGCTGGTGTAAAATCATCACATTTATTAGGGGGTCCATATGCAATCAAAGACAAAGATCAAAGTAACGAATGAGAGTGAGTCATTTTTAGGAAAATATAAATCATAAATTTAAAATAACAAATAATATACTAGTAATATTCATATAATATAAGATAGAAAAAATTATAAAAATTCTATGAATTTAAAAATATTTAAAAGTAATTTAAAATATATAGATGACAATTATTTTTATTTAAATTTTTTATTTTTTTAATTTATATTGATTGTCAAACTTAATTTTATATCACTTAAGGATTTAAATAAAATAAACTTATCTTAAATGCTTTAAATCCTAAAAATGAATCTTATACATATTTGTAAATGTAAAAAGACTTTAGTTATATATTTTTTTGAATATGATAAAAAATTATTATTATCCATTTTAAAAATAGGTAATTGAAATTTAAAAAATAATTTAAAATTTTATAAAATTATCTTGATAATGTTCAAGTGATTTTATATTCAAATTGTTCAAGAAATACTTTAATTTTCTAAACTTTTAATTGACTAATAATATATATTTATGTATATATATGTATAAATATACTTATGTATATACATGCATATAAATATATGTATATAAATGGAATTTATATCAACTAACAACTTATTGGTACTTTTAGCGGAACCGAAGAAGTCTTATCTTTTTTTTAAGATTGTTTTACAAAGAGAAGATGATTACCTCTGAAACACTTATTTTTTTTTATATAGAAACATATTCTTCTATAGAGAGAAGATAGTTATTTCTAAAGCACCTATTTCTTTCTATGCAAAGACATATTTTTCTGTAGAGAGAAGATGATTTCCTCTGAAACACCTATCTCTTTCTATGTAGAGAGATATTCTTCTATAAAGAAAAAATAACACATGATTCTCTTTCATATGGATGATTCTCCTTCTATAGAGAGAAGATGGTTATATGTGCTTCTTTCTATGTATAGAGAGATTATTTTGTAGAGAGAAGATAATTACCTCGAATCACCTGTTTCTTTCTATACGGAGACATATTCTTCTATAGAGAGAAGATGTTTACCTTTGAATCTCATGTTTCTTTTTATGCAGAGATATATTCTTTTGCAAAGAGAAGATGATTACCTCTAAAGCACCTGTTTCTTTATATGTAGAGAGGTATTCTTTTGTAGAGAGAAGATGAGACATGATTCTCTGATAATAATTATCTTCTGATAAGAATCATCCATAGAGCTACAACAAAATTCAGGTGTGATAGGCTCCAGATCTTATTGACACAACTACTCTATCGAAAAGTCATTCATCAGTTTAATCTTTTTTTGGATTGCAGATGAACCCGTTGATAAATGAGATGTCTCTCCACTAGCATAGTTTTCGCTATCCCAGCAATGATGACCACTTGTTCTGAAATCATGAATGGGAGAAGCAAGGCACATGTTCCTTATCTACATTCCATCAAATTCCATACTTTGAAGTATCTCTCGACCTAAAAGAAAATAGTTTATATCCTCAAGAGCCTAAACGACAAAGATAGTTACCAAATAACCATAAGTACCGATCGAACCATATCATTCATGTTCTCGAAAGAGCAATAGCGAGTAAACCAACGATCCAGTGCAATAACTGATTGGGGAAGAAGCGGTTGTTTGGTTCAAATATGTGTGAATAAATTAGGAGACAAATTTATCGACTATAATATTTATATTAAAACATAATGTACTTTTAGTGGCATTATATTCCCTCCATTCCCAAACATATGATTTGTAGATAGTCACTCGATGTCGAGCACAATGTACTTCTAATTTGCTATAAGTTTCGTAAGGATTTGAGCTAATTTATTTAAATCAACTACTAGCTGACTCAATATCAAATCTATGCCGGTCAACAAGGTCCAAGCTACAGACTAGACTCAATAGACTATGACTCGACCCAACTAGGGTTCTATCATCCGTATGAAGAAGAATCATGTGTCATCTTCTCTCTGCAGTAGAATATCTCTCTAGAAAGAAATATGTGTTTCAGAGGTAATTATTTTCTTTATGTTGAAGAATATGTCTCTGCATAGAAAGAAATAGGTGCTTCAGAGATAACTATCTTCACTCTGCAGAAGAATGTATCTCTGCATAAAAAGAAATAAGTGCTCTAGAGGTAATCATCTTCTTTGTACAAAACAATCTCTCTATACATATAAAGAAGCACATTTAACTATCTTCTCAAGCATACTAGTGATGATTATATATAGATAAGGAAAAGCCCTTAGAGTGGAGTACCTTCACTAAGATGATGAAGCATGACACCTCTCATCCTTCTCCTTTTCTTAGTGGTTTTCTCTACTACTACTACATCCAATTATGATTATTTCTACTTGGTTCTTCAGGTAAGTCTAATTTTTTTCTATCTTATTCTTTTCTTTTGTTGCTCATTCTGATTTGAAACGTCTAGTGGCCTCGATCATATTGCAATGTTAATCGTTCCTGTCATATGAGTACGAGATATTCGGATAAAAATATTACAAAGTAACAACCATAGATTTGTCTACCAAAACATAGCATATTGAAGTTGATAAAGAGTTACTAAATGTATTATTATTCAATTGTTATCGTAGAAATTAAATCACTAGACTTGTCTTGATTTCTCGATATTAAGAGACATATTAGTTTAATTCATGAGATTCAATTTTTTTAAACTTTTTCAACTATATTTGAGATAAAAAGATTATATTTATCTTTTCTAAGTCATTATTGAGGATGAAATATTTTATAATAATAACACTTTCTAAACATTATTATAAATACAGAAAATATTTTAAATTGAAAAGTAAGAACTTATATTAACTTATTTTTGCCAAAATAATGTCTAAATAGCAAATTAACATAGATTGAAACTTAATAATTCAACAAATTTTGTATATATTTTTAAGAATGAATAATAATTTTGATAAATAGATTTTGAAGCATAATTAACTCGAGTTTACTAGTTTTCTTAGACACTTTGTGGATATATATATATATATATATATATATATATATATATACATATATGTATATATATATATATATATATGTATATATATATATATATATATATATATATATATATATATATATATATATACATATATATATATATATACATATACATATATATATATATATACGTATATGTATATATATACGTGTGTATATACATATATATGTATATGTATACGTATATATGTATAATATTTTAGTAAAAATAAGAAAAGTTGTCTAAAAATTTTAGTAAAAATAAGAAAAGTTGTCTAAAAATAAAAAAACACATAAAGTTCATAAGCTGAATAATGGATAGACAGATTCAAATATTCAAACAGATAAGTATTTTACCTAGTTCTAAGGTAGCATACATTTAATTATATATGTTTATTTCGAATCATTTGAAATATGAGATCTTTGTGAAGGGGGAGATTATATTGGAATGAAAAATATTTTTTTTAAAAAATATTACAGTCGATAAGTTGGTCTCCAAATTTGTTGACATAGATATGAACATGATACTATTGTTGCCTCCTTGATTGTTTGTTGCATTAGATTACTGGCTTTTACGGTATTATTCTTTTGAGAATACAAAAGATATCAATTGATTGGTATGTACGGTTATTAGAGTAAAAACCTTTCACGTTTAGGATCGACAGAATATCAACTTTTTTCTTTAAGTCAAGGGCTGCTTTAAAGTATAAAATCTGACGAAACATGAACAAAGAATATTTGTCGTGGTTATCTTATTCATGATCCCAAAATGAGTGGATGTCATTATTGAGAAAGCGAAAAGTGTGCTAGTGTGAAATCATCCCATTTATAAGGAGTTCAATATGCAATTAAAGACAAAGATCAAACTCATGAATGAGAGTGTGTTTTTTTTATAAAAAATATAAACCATAAATTAGAAACTACAAATAATATACTAGTAATATTCATATAATATAAAATAACAAAATAATATATAAAAATTTTACAAATTTAAAATATTTAAAAGTAATTTTAATAGATATGATAATTATTTTATTTAAATTTTTTATTTTTTAATTGATATTGATTATCAAATTTAATTTTATATCACTTAAGGATTTTAAAAACTTATCTTAAATACTTTAAATCCTAAAAATGAATCTTATACATTTTTATAAAATATAAAAGTTTTAGTTATATATTTTTGAATAAGATAAAAAATTAGTATTATCAAATTTTAAAGATAGGTAATTGATATTTAAAAAATTAATTTGAAAATTTATAAAATTATTTTTGATAATGTTCAAGTGATTTTATATTCAAATTATTCAAGAATTACTTTAATTTTTTAAGCTTTTAATTGACTAATAATATATATATTTTACGTATATATATATATGTGAATATAAATATGTTTATATATATGTGTGTGTTTATGTGTGTGTGGAATTTATATTAACTAATAATTTATTGGTACTTTTAGTGGAAACAAAAAAAGTTTTATTTTTATCTTTGAGATTGTTCTATATAGAGAATATTACTTTTGAAGCACTTGTTTATTTCTATGCGAAACATATTCTTCTATAGAGAAAAGATAGTTATCTCTAAAGCACCTATTTCTTTCTATGACATATTATCTTTCTATACATAAAGATATTTTAATTTAGAGAAAATAACACATTATTCTCCTTTATATGGATGATTCTGCTTCTGTAGAGAGAGAAGATGGTTATATGTGATTCTTTTTATATATAGAGAGATTGTTTTTTAGAGATAATATAATTACCTCTGAAGCATATGTTTCTTTCTATGTCGAGACATATTCTTCTATAGAGAGAAGATGGTTACCTTTGAATCACTTATTTCTTTTTGTGCAGAGAAATATTCTTCTGTAGAGAGATGATGATTATCTCTGAAGCACTTGTTTCTTTCTATGTAGAGAGATATTATAATGTAGAAAGAAGATGAGACATGATTCTCTGACAAGAATTATCTTCTAACAAGAATCTGTTGGCATAAAAATTATAATTATGTAATCTATTATGCGAAAAAACTTTTATGCCAGGATTGAAATCAAATAATACTAGTCTATTTACGATGCGTACCTTTAGATGCCATTTGCGTGAGATCTAATTAGATCTTCAAGAGCACCGCCCGATAGATTTGAATGACGCCGAATATCGATCTGCAAGAGGAACTAGAATATATCTAGACCCTTTCTTCTCTCTTTCTATCTTTTTACAGGACCACCTTAATTGATGATTTTGGGAGATCAAGAGGATAACCGTAATCTCTTGATCTAGATCAAGAGGATAACTGTAATCTCTTAATCTAGTACCGTGTCATTCTTGGTTTAGAGTAGGTCCTGTCTATTTATAGGCGAGAGTCGAGGGTCTAGGGTAAGTTATTAAGAGAGTTCCTTCCATCAAGGGCATCCCCTAAAATATCCCAATATAATATAGACTTTATTTAATATTAGCTAATATATTTTATCATAATCCAAATAATCTATAATATATCTTATTTAATTAATAAAGGGCCACATAATCTTACATTCTCCCACTTAGCCCATTAATTGATAAGATATAAAAGATATCCAAAATCAAAATAAACAAAACAAAATTTATTTGAAAATAATTATATATAATTGGATTCTGAAAATTTTTGAAAAAAGTATTTTATATATGGTCATGATTTTAAAAATAAGCCAATAAGTCCAATAAGCATAATTATACTATATTTAGTCCAACTATCAATGTGAGTCATAGCGGTTGTATGTCATCAATGCCACACTTCTATGTACTACAACACTATTAGTCTTTCCTTATATAGTCTATAATGACCCCTGTAATTTGTCTTGTCAAGACAATCCTGTTTATTGCATTCAACCATAATATGTATAAACATAAACACAAACAAGATAGCAGAAACAAATAACTTTCATTATGCAAAAAGAAATGTCAATAATATCATCCACTTAAACATGCATCACCATATCCTTTATGGCTTGCTCACAAGCCCCATTCTAAAAACATGTTCTTTAAATATTTTCCATTGCAAAGCTTTAGTCAATGGATCAGCAATCATCATAGTGGTACTTAAATTTTCAATTGACACTTGTTGTTTCTAGACTCTTTCTCTAACCACCAAGTACTTTATCTCAATGTGCCTGGAACCACTAGAGTACTTGCCATTCTTAGAGAAGAAAACTGTTGCAGTATTATCACAAAATATCTTCAGCGGCTTGGCAATTGAGTCGACCACACTAAGTCCTGAGATAAAATTCCGCAGCCATAAAGCTTGATTTGTGGCCTTAAAGCATGCCACAAATTCAGCTTCTATCGTAGATGATGCAATAAGTGATTGTTTTATACTTTTCCAAGAAATTGCCCCACCAGCCAACATGAACACAAATCCTGAAGTGGATTTCCTGCTATCGAGGCAATTTGCAAAATCAGCATCTGAATATCCCGTTACTTCAAGCTGATCTGACTTCCTATATGTGAGCGTATAATCTTTTGTCCCTTACAGATATCTCATTACTTTCTTTGCAGCTTTCCAATCTTCCATTCCTGGGTTACTCTGGTATCTACCGAGCATTGCCACTGCAAAACTGATATCCGGTCTTGTACAGGTTTGAGCATATAATAGACTTCCAATTGCACACCCATAAGGAATATTCTTCATTTGATCCATTTCTAAGTCATTCTTCGGGCACTGGTTTTGGCTAAATTTTTTACCTATAGTAATAGGTGTATCATTGGCTTTATAAAGCTGAATATTAAACCTTTTAAAGATATGATTAATATAACTTTTCTGAGACAATCCTAACAAATCTTGAGATTTGTCCCTGAATATCTCGATGCCAATAACATAGGATGCCTCATTCATATCAACCATCTCAAAGTTCTTATTGAGAAATATCTTGGTTTCATGTAACAAACCAAGATCACTACTGGCAAGCAATATATCGTCCACATATAAGACCAATATAATAAACTTACTCCCACTAACCTTCAGATATATACACTGATCAATAGTATTTTCCTTAAATCCGAAGTAATGGTATCATGAAACTTTATATACCATTCATTGTCTAGAAGCTTGTTTAAGGCCATAAATAGATTTCCTAAGTTTACAAGCCCAACTTTTCTTTCCCTTTTCTATGAATCCTTGTTGTTCCATATAAATTTTCTCATCTAGATCTCCATTCAGAAATGTTATTTTCACATCCATCTGATGTAACTCAAGATCATAATGAGCTACTAATGCCATGATGATTCTTAATGAGTCCTTTCAAGAAACTAGAGAGAAGGTCTCATGATAGTCAATGCCCTCTTTCTGAGAAAAACCTTTGGCCACAAGTCTGAATTTATATCGTTCGATATTGCCCACCGAGTCACGTTTAGTCTTAAAGACCCATTTACAACCGACCCTTTTACAATTATTGGGCAATTCAACGAGTTCCCAGACACCATTCAGGTCCATTGATTTTAACTCATTTTTCATTGCATCATACTATTTTTCAGAATCATTACTTTCTATAGCTTGTGAAAACGATAAGGGGTCTCTTTTCATTCCTATATCAAAATTTGATTCTTGTAGATATACCACATAATCATCAGAAATTACATGTTTCCTTTTTCTTTGAGATCTTTTTAAAATTGCTAATTGTGATTGTTCTACAAGACTATTAGCAGCGACATCAACATCATGTGAGAACTCATCAATGTTATTTTATTGTTCACCCTCATCAATTCTATTATTGGTTTGAGGAACAATAATTTCTCGATTAGAGGATAATATAGGAGAAGAAGCCTAAATCTCCTCAATATAAAAATTAATCCTTCGAGATTTTTGACTCCCACTGATTTCACCATTTTCTAGGAATTTTACAAAAGGACCAATATTCTGACCGGATTCATCATATCTGCCATAAAATTCACCACCCCTGTCAGATCTGACAATTTTAACTTTTCTATCTAATTGTCTCTCGACCTCATTTATGTACACTTCAAGAATGTCAACGGTTTGAGACTTTTTATGTATTAGATAAACATAGCCATATCTGGACAGGTCATCTATAAATGTGATGAAATACCTTTCTCCACTAAAACAAGGAATATGGAGTGGTCCGCAGGTATCAGTATGAATAATTTCAAGAAGTTTTTTACTTCTTGTGATATTTTTCTTTGTATGCTTAGTTTGATTTCCTTTAATGCAATCTATGCAAACATCAAAATCAGTGAAGTCTAAATTTTTCAAAATATTATCCTTCACTAATGTTTCAATTCTTTCCTTGGAGATATGCCCCAAACGTGTATGCCACAATATAGAAGATCTTTCATTATTGGAATTATGTTTCATTCCAATACTTGATTGTAGGGTCAATAATGTATTCGCAAACTTAAGATTCAAATTAATTCTGTACAAACCATCACATAATTCCAGAACCAATTTTTATTGAATCATAAAATATGCTGAGTTTACCATTACTAAAAGAAACACAATATCCTAACTCATCAATTCTAGACAGAGAAGTTAAATTTCTAGAAATTGTAGGAACAAAACATGTGTCTTCCAGATCCATCAGATGACCCGTCTCTAGGCGTAAGCGATAAGTCCCTACTGATATCACTTTTGCTTTGAGACGATTTCCCATAATTATGAATCTTTCATGTTCTTTTGGTTTCCGGATTGAAAGAAATCCCTATATATTATTAGTAATGAGTTGAAGTGCCAGAATCAATCCACCATGTATTAGAAGGAACTTCTGCAATGTTTGATTCAAAACATACAAAGGTTGAGTTTATACCTTTCTTTTCGAACCATGTTCTACGTTTAATGCAATCCTTCTTTACATGTCCTTTCTTGCCATAAAAGAATCACTTTACTATAATAGCTTTCTTTTCAATAGTTTGTCTAACACTTCCAGACCCGGCAAATTTCTTCGATGGATGACGCTTCGATTTTCTTTTCTTGTTACCAACTCATTGAGTAGTTGTTAGTACATTATATAAACTTTCCTGCTTTAATCTTAATTCTTCCTGAACATATATACTACTTAACTCATTCAAGTCCCACTTATCCTTATTTGTATTGTAGTGAATCTTGAATGGGCCAAACTGAGAAGGAAGAGAATTAAGAATAAACTGCACAAGGAAAGATTCATCAACATTCATTCCCAACATCTTAAGTTTTGTAGCTTTGTCAGCCATATTGAGGATGTGATCCTAAATTCTTCGAGTACCATCATACTGAGCTATAGTCAGTTCTTTCATTAATGTGTCAGCTAATGACTTATCGACATATTTAAATCTATCTTCAATAACCTTTAAATATTCACGTGCACTAGATGCAATCGGTAATGAAGTCTTTATATTATTTGCAATTGTCATCCTTATGAACATTAAACTGAGCCTATCAAATCTCTCCCAAGCCTTTATTTCATTGACTTGTTCCACAGTACTTTTATTAGTTAATTCTGTGAGCTTTTTAACAAACAATGCCAAATCAAGATCTAGTACGCCCAATGTAAATTGCACATGCTCTAACCATTCTGAATAATTTGATCCAGAGAGTACCGGGACACTGGAAGCATGAGAATGTATTGACGAAAATATCATTGCAGAATATAAAATAACATTAATGCTTTAAGTTTTATCAAAATATGATGAACTATTGATATCATTAATATTTAACCTTTGGGTAAAAATATTGACATATCTAGTGTTCATACAAGATTATTTATGGAGGACTGATACCATCCTTGTGGAATAGTTTTGCTACCTTTGGGTATACAATTCTAAACTACAAGGATATCCAAAATAGTATCATCCTACCCTATCACATAATTATTTGAAATAGATTATCCTTTGTGATTATCTAAATCTCCTAATTATGCATGTAATTTTGAATATTATTTCTTTAATGTCATTGAGGACTTGTTCCTTAATGTAATTTTATAAATCATTGATCTAGGCCACTTTGGTGACTACAAGACTAATACAGTAATATAAAATACAAATTAGATTATCCTATGAATGACAAGACTTTAATTATATTTCATATCCTATAAGTCTACCATCCCAGGCTACTTTGGCAGCTACCGGTCAGATATAACTTAAGGAGATGAACTACAAATAATATTCATCAAGTTCATTTAAACTAATTCATGCTGAGACATTTCAATAATAGGATAACAACCATAATAATTATTGAACACTTAATCATCAGTAAAAAAAAAACTCATATGATAACTGTAATCATTATAATACATAAATCATGCATTTATGTGAAAAATAAATATTATTTCATAATTACTAATATTTACATGTAAATAACTGAATTAATATTCAAAAATCAATAATTGGATTTAACACATGCAATTAATAATTCATATGAGAAAACTATAAAGAAACAATAATTTATATATTTTTTTACTGATTAATTTTATTTAATTGGAGAAGCCCATAAGTCCAATTAAATAAATTGATCAAAAATAAAATATAATCATTAAATAATAAAAAATATAATCATAATTAAATTTTATTAGATTATGTATTGATTAATTTTATAATTGAGAAAATAACCAAAATTTCTTAATTTTATAATGATAAAACTGTAATTCTAAAAAAATATATATAAAAGAATTACAGATTTTTTTAATTATAGGATTAATAAATCACAAGGGTAAAAATATAAATAACCCTATTCAGCCGAAAGATAAAATTGTAATTTCGGTGAATGACAAAACTATAATTTAAGCATAATTGATAAAATTGTAATTTTTTGATTCAATGGTAAAACTGTAATTTTCTCAAGAAAAAAAACCCTACCTTCCACTTTTATCGCCGCGACGGGCTCACGGTGCTGATCGCCAACGCCTCATACTGCGCGACCGCCATGGTTACGTCACCGGCCGTTGGGATGCGTGCCGCCAGACACGACTACCTACCTCAGCGGCCGGCAATTCGGCGACACGCTGTCAGCAGTGATCTAGCCAAGAACGCGGTAAGATTACTGTGTTTATTTCATGATGCACAACCATCAAAAATCGTTCACAAACAAACGATAAAAACTTAACAGAAAAGAAAACAGATCAATAAGATATTCAGATCATGCATCGTAAACAAAAATAATATATCTAATATTTTCTTTTGATCTCAAACCTAGGCTCTGATATCAATTGTTGGCATAAAAACTATAATTATGCAATCTATTATGCAGAAAAACTTTTATGTTAGGATTTAAATCAAATAATACTAGATCTGTTTACGATGTGTACCTTTAAATGTCATCTGCGTGAGATCCAATTAGATCTTCAAGAGCATCGCCCGACAGATCTGAATGACACCGAATATCGATCTGCAAGAGAAACTAGAATAGATCTAGACCCCTTCTCCTCTCTTCCTATCTTTTCATAGGACCACCTTAATTGATGGTTTTGGGAGATCAAGAGGATAACCGTAATCTCTTGATCTAGATCAAGAGGATAACTATAATCTCTTAATATAGTACCATGCCATTCTTGGTTTAGAGTAGGTCCTGTCTATTTATAGGCGAGAGCAGAAGGTCTAGGGTAAGTTATTAGGAGAGTTCCTTCCATCAAGGGAATCCCCTAAAATATCCCAATATAATATGGACTTTATTTAATATTGGCTAATATCTTTTATCAGAATCCAAATAATCCATAATATATCTTATTCAATTAATAAAGGATCATATAATCTTAATCATCCATCGAGTTACAATAAAATTCAAGTGTGATCGGCTCTAGATCCTAGTGGCACAACTACTCTATTGAAAAGTCATTCATAAGTTTGATCTTTTCTTGGATTATAGATGGACCTGTTGATAAACGAGATTTCTCCCCATCAGCATAGTTTATGTTATTCTAGCAATGATGACTACTTGTTCCGGGGTCGTAAATAGGAGAAGTAAGGCATCAGTTCCTTGTTTATGTTCCATCAAATTTCATACTTCGAAGCAACTCTCGATCTAAAAAAAATAGTTGATATCCTCAGGAGCTTAAACGACAAAGATATTTACCCATATCTTAAATGTTTTAAATCCTAAAAGTGAATCTTATATATTTTTATAAAATATAAAAAGACTTTAGTTATATATTTTTTGAATAGGATAAAAAATTAGTATCATCCAATTTTAAAATATATAACTAAAATTTAAAAAATAATTTGAAACTTTATAAAATTATCTTTGAAAACATTCAAGTGATTTTATATTTAAATTATTCGAGAATTACTTTAATTTTCTAAATTTTTAATTGATTAATATATATATATATATATAAAAGTGGAATTTATATCAACTAACAACTTATTGACACTTTTAGTGGGAATAAGAAGAAGTCTTATATTTTCTCTTTTAGATTATTTTACAAAGAGAATATGATTACCTCTGAAGCACTTATTTCTTTCTCTGTAGAGACATATTCTCTTGTAGAGAGAAGATAATTATCTCTGAAGCATCTATTTTTTTCTATACAGAGACATTCTTCTGCAGAGAGAAGATGATTACCTCTGAAACACTTATTTCTTTATATGCAGAGAGACATTCTTCTATAGAGAGAAAATAACACATGGTTCTCCTGTTACGATCAATTAGCAAGCACTAAGAGGGGCAGGGGTGGGGATTATGAATTAGTGTAAGTGTAAATTTTTTATTTTAAACAAAAATGTTTCGGTTTAAGCACGATAGGAAGATATAAAGCTTATTCAAATAAAGCAAGTGAATGATAAGAAGATTACTAAGTTACTTACTTATTAATTACTTAAGAAAGAGGAAGAAAATCTGAAAGATAAGAAACGTCGTAAGTAAAATTCGAAAGATAAGAAACGTCGTAAGTGAAATGTTTGCTTTCAAAGAGTAAACAAGATCAGAAGCGTTAATAAGAAAAGTAAAAGATGAACTCACAATTCTTATAGTTGTTCAACACCAACGACCTACGTCCACTCCCGAGTTCTTCTTCTTGAGGCACACCAACGTCTACTAGCAATCTTCTTTGGGTAAAGACCAAACCCTTACAGTTTGCTTATAAGGGAGACTTTGAGAAAATTTCTAACTCTAAGCTCTCTCCCTTCCCTTTTCTTTTTCTTACAAATCACACATAATTTCTTTTTCACAGAGTTTAATTGCCCAAAAAGAGTTGTTGTGAATACAAGAATACTTGGGGTATTTATAGACCCCAAGTGGCTTCAGAAATTGGAGCAAAAAATCAAACATACTCAGAAAAATTAGGTACAAGCGGTTTTCCCACCAACCTCGGTGGTTCAACCACCGAACACTAGGGTAGGGTGGTTTACCCATCGACCCTAGGCGTCAACCGCCAAAAGTACCCAGATTCTTGGGTATGATGGTTCAACCACCCAACTTGGCTTTATTGAATTAATTTGGATTTCATCCAAATCTAACTCAATTAGGACTCACTTCGACTCAACGATTACAATGCTTAAAGACTAGAAGCTTAAACTAAGACCTAACTTTTGCCAATCTGGTAACCTCCGACATTCTTGTGGTAGGTCATCCGGTCTTCTTCCGGTGATCTCCCGGCATGCTCCCGACGAGTTTTTCGATCCCTTTGGCGAATCTTCTAGCGAACTCCCGACAAGGTCCCACTGCATCATCCAAACCCGGCCTGATGCCTAAGCTTGATCTTGGCTCATCATCTGATTGTAACTTCATTGCTCCTGTCATAGTTAGACCTGCAAATCTTCCTCTAACACACATGTTAGATAAACACTCATCAATTGATCTCATCATCAAAATTCAAGATTCAACAATCTCCCCCTTTTTGATGATGACAATCAATTGATGATGGGAGTTAATTCTAACTCCTTCTAAATTCATGTCATGATAAAAAGGACTTAAATTCAAGAGAATCACTCACTCTTGAATTCAAGTGAATTAGGGCAATCAATATTTTAAGCAAATCATATTTCAAGGATTGCAATAAGATATATATATATATATATATCAACAATAATTTGCTTTTAAAGTATCATGTCATCAATGCATCAAGAATTATCATGTTATCAACACATGTCATCAACGCATCAAGGATTATCATGAATTTTAAATATTTTAAAAAATTTCTTAAGTTATTACATAAGTCATTAACACTCATTTAATTACATAAGTCACAAACATCTATTCAATTACATAAGTCATTAACATCAATTTCTCCCCCTCTGTCATAAAAAAAAAGGTAAGAAGTGGGACTAAGGATTTTAGACTTATGAATTTTTGCTCTCCCGTTTTAAAATACAATATGATTCATAAAGAACTTTCTTCCTCTTGTGAAAAAGAATGAAAGAAAACAAGGAAGAGTTACAAAAATATTATTAACAAGAACTTTCAATTTTATAGAGATGAATTTCGAAAAGAAATTTTCAAAGATAAGCTCAAAATCTAAGAAATCCAAGAAGATTCAAGAGTTTAAGAGTTACTCATGCATTTTAAAATTATCTCATGTAATTTAGCAAATTTTTTGTAAATAATGATATAGATAATTCATATCCATAATAAGATAATTTCATAATAATATAATTTTTTAAACATTATTATCATGATAAAATCTAGATTAGTAAATCATATACTTTCAATTTTAGCATTCCGAGTTCTCTTCTAAGAAAATCAAATTGTTCTTCATTTAAGAGTTTTGTAAAAATATCCGCTAATTGATGCTTAGTGTCAATAAATTCTAAAGAGATATCTTGACAATTTATATGATGTCTAAAATCAATATGTTTAGTTCTTGAATGTTGAATATGATTTTTGGTTAGACATATATCACTTGTGTTATCATGCTTTATAGGAATATTTTTCAATTTTATTCTATAGTCTTCTAGTATGTTTTTCATTCAAATAACTTGGACACAACATGCACTAGTATTCTGCTTCTACGGTAGATAAAGCTACTGAATTTTATTTATTGGAAGTCCAAGAAATAAGTGTATGCCCCAAAAATTGACATGTACCGATAGTGCTTTTTCTATATATTCTACATCCACCAAAATCAGCATCATAATAGGTAATCAAGTCAAAATTCTTTAATTTATAATACTATAATCCTAGTTTAGATGCTCCTTTTAAGTATCTAAAAATTCATTTAACTGCTTTCAAATAAGAGAGTTTTGGTTTAGATTGATACCTTGCACAATCCAACACTAAACATGATATCTGGTCTTGTAGACATAAGTATAATAAACTTCCTATCATACCTCTATAAGTTTTTTAATCAAAGTTTTCTCCTTCACTATCTAAGTCCAACTTTGTAGATATGCTCATGGGAGTGTTTAATGCTTTAGTATTTTCCATCCCAAATCGTTTTATCAAGTTCAACGTGTACTTATTTTGATTAATAATAATATCATCATCAAGTTATTTTATTTGTAATCCTAAGAAGAATGTTAACTCACCCATTAGACTTATTTAAAATTCTTGACTCATTTTTTTAGTAAAAGACTCATATAAAGATCCATTTGTAGATCCAAAATGATATCATCAACATAAATTTGAATTACAAGTAAATTATTTTTAAAATACTTAAAAAATAATATGATATCAACCTTATCTTCTGAAAATTTATTTAAAATAAGAAAAGAACTAAGTCTTTTATACTAAGCTCGAGAGGATTGTTTTAATCCATAGAGAGCTTTTGTAAGTTTAAAAACATGATTAGGAAGAAGAATATTTTTAAAGCTGGGGGGTTGTTCAACATACATTTCTTCGGAAATAAAACTATTTAGAAAAGTACTTCTAATATCTATTTAAAACAACTTAAAATTTTTAAAAGAAACAAAAGCAAGGAGCATCCTTATAGCTTCAAGTCTAGCCATGAGAGCAAAGGTTTCATCATAATCGATTTCTTTTCTTAATTGAAACCTTTAGCCATTAATCTAGCTTTGTTTCTAACCATGATATCATTTTCATCTTGCTTGTTTCTAAATACCCATTTAGTATCAATCACTAAATGGTCATAGGTTTAGGAACAAGCTCTCACTACGATAATGAAGCATGACACCTCTAGTCCTTCTCCTTTTCTTGGTAGTTTTCTCCACCACTACTGTGTCCAATTATAATTATTTGCACTTGGTTTTTCAAGTAAGCCTTATTTTTTTCTATCTTGTTCTTCTTTTTTGTTACTCATTCTGATTTGAAACGTGTAATGGCCCGGATTATATTGCAATATCAATCGTTCTTATTGTATGAGTAAGGGATATTCAGATAAAAACTTTACAAAGGAAAAAAACCATAGATTTGTCAACCAAAACATAGCATATTGAAGTTGATAAGGAGTTAATAAATGTATCATTATTCAATTACTATTATAGAAATTAAATCACTAGACTTGTCTTGATTTCTTGATATTAAGAGACACATTAGTTTGATTCATTAAAATTAAATTTTCTTTAATCTTTTTCAACTATATTTGAGATAAAAAATGATATTTATCTTTTCAAATTTATTACTAAGGATGATAAGATTTATAATAATATCACTTTCTAAACATTACTATAAATATAAAAAATATTTTAAATTAAAAGTAGGAACTTATATTAACTTATTTTTGCCACCCAACATTTTATCAGGATTTCCTAACATGATACTATAGCTTTTTAAATTTTTCTATCATTTAAGGTACTTTGGTTTATAATATTATAGTGAAAAATAATGATAGTTGTCCAAAATAAAAAAAAACATAGAGTTCATAAGCTAAATAATTGATAGATAAATTGAAATTTTCAAATAGACAAGTACGTTACTTAGTTCTATGGTAGCATCCGTTAAATATGGATGTTTATTTAGAATCGTTTAACATATGTGATCTTTATGAAGAGAGAGAATATATTGGAACAAAAATATATTTGTTAATAGAAATATTTCGATAAGTTGGTTTCTAAATTTGTTGACACAGATATGAACTTGATACAATTGTTGCCACCAATTGTTTGTTACACTTGATTGCTAGTTTTTATGCTATTGATATTTTGAAAATATGAAAGATATCCTTCGATTGGTACATACGAATATCAGGGTAAAAACCTCTCGTGTTTAAGATCAAGAGAATATCGGCTTTTTTCTTAAAATCGAGAGCTAATTTAAAGTATGAAATTTGATGGAATGTAAACAAGGAATATGTGTCATGGTTATCATATTTATGACCACGAATGAGTGTCAATCATTGTTAGGACAACGAAAAATGTGCTAGTATAGAATCATCTCATTTATTATGGGGTCTAAATGCAATCCAAGACAAAGGTCAAACTAATGAATGAGATTGTGAGTTATTTTCTAAGAAAATATAAAAAAATAAACCATGAATTAGAAATAATAAATAATATATTAGTAATATTTATATATTATATAAAATAAAAATAATATATAAAATTATATACATTTAAAAATATTTTAAAGTAATTTGAAATATATATAATAATTATTTTTATTTATTTTTTTGTTTTTATTAAGATTAATTGTAAAATTTAATTTTATATCACTTAAGGATTTAAATAAAATAAACTTATATTAAATGCTTTAAATCCTAAAAATAAATCTTATACATTTTTTAAAAATATAAAAAGACTTTAGTTATATATTTTTCGAATAGGATAAAATATTTGTATTATCTAATTTCAAAAATATGTAATTAAAATTTTAAAAGTAATTTAAAAATTTTATAAAATTATCTTTGATAATGTTGGAGTGATTTTATATTCAAATTGTTCAAGAATTGCTTTAATTTTGTAAACATTTAATTGACTAATATATATATATATATATATATATATATATATATATTACAAACTAATAACTTATTGGCACTTTTAGTGGAACCAACAAACAAAAGTCTTATATTCTCTCTTTATGAAGTTTATTAATTAGTTTTCATTGTAATATAAATAACCACGAAGTAATTTGTCCACCAAACCCCAGTATATTAAAGTTGATAAAGAGTTATTGAATGTATCATTATTTAATTCCTATAATAGTAATTGAATCACTACACTTGTCATGATATTTTGATATTAAGAGACATATTAGTTTGATTCATTTAAAATAAATTTCTTGAAAATTTTCAATTATATTTGAGATAAAAAAGATGATATTTATTTTTTAAAGTTATTACAAAGGATTAAAATTTTTATAATAATATAACTTTCAAAATAATATTATAAATATACAAAATATTTTAAATTAAAATGTAGGAACTTATATAAACTTATTTTTGTCAAAATTTAAATTAGATATATGTGCCATTAATGTCTAAATAACGAATTAAAATAAATCAAAACTTAATAATCCAACAAAAATATATATATATTTATAAAAGAATAATAATTTTATTAAATAGATTTTGAAGCCTAATTAACTCGAGTTTACCATTTTGCTCGGGCACTTTTTAATATAAAATGAGTTTTGATATATATATATATATATTCTATTCGATACTCTATTTTTGATTTCGAATAAGATTTTATCAAGATTTCTCAACATGATACTTGAGTTTTTCAAATTTTTCTATCATTTAAGGTACTTGGGTTTATAATATTTTAGTAAAAATAAGAAAAGTTGTCTAAAATGAAAAACACACGAGTTTAGAAGAATAATAGATAGACAAATTGAAATATTCAAGTAGATAAGTACATTACTTAGTTCTAAGGTAGCATTAATTAGTTTTGGATTCTTATTTGGAATCATTTGACATATGAGATCTTTATGCATGGTGGGAATATATTATAATGAGATATATATTTTTTAATAGGAATATTACAATCGATAAGTTGGTCTTTAAATTTGTTGACGCAGATATGAACCTAAAATAGTTGTTGTCTCCCGATTGTTTGTTGTAATCAATTGCTCATTTTACATGATTGATCTTTTAAGAATAAAGATATCCATCGATCTGTATATATCGTTATCAAGGTAAAAACTTGTCACGTTTATGATTGAGAGAATATAAATTTATTTCTTAAGTTCGAGGGCTACTATAAAGTATGAAATTTAACATAAACAGGGACACGTGTCATGGTTATCCTATTCATGATCTTAGAATGAGTGGCTATGGTTGGGACAATGAAAATGATGCTAGTGTGAAATCATCTCGTTTATTAGGGGGTCCATATGCAATCAAAGACAAAAATTAAAACTGATGAATGAGAGTACGAGTCATTTTCTAAGAAAATATAAAAAGTATAAACCATAAATTAGAAATAACCAATAATATATTTGTAATATTCATATATTATAAAATAGAAAAATATAAAAATTTTATACATTTAAAAATATATAGTTGATAATTATTTTTATTTTTCTAATTGATATTGACTATCAAATTTAATTTTATATCACTTAAGGACTTAAATAAAATAAACTTATCTTAAATTCTTTAATCCTAAAAATGAATCTTATACATTTTTTAAAATGTAAAAATACTTTAGTTATATATTTTTTAATAGTATAAAAAATTAGTATTATCAAATTTCAAAAGCTTGTAATTGAAATTTTTAAAAAATAGTTTAAAATTTTATAAAATTATCTTTGATAATTTTTAAGTAATTTTATATTAAATTATTTAATAATTGCTTTAATTTTTGAAACTTTTAATTGACTAATATATATATATATATATATATATATATAAAATTTATACCAACTAACAACTTATTAACACTTTTAGTGGATCCAAGCAAAAGTCTAATATTTTCCCTTTGGAAAGTTTATTAATTAGTTATCATTGAGATGCAAATAACTTATAAAGTAATAAACATATATTTGTCCATCAAAACCTAGTATATTGAAGTTGATAAAGAGATTAAATATATCATTATTCAATTACTATAATAGAAATTGAATGACTAAACTTGTCTTAATTTATTGATATTAAGAGACATGTTGGTTTGATTCATTGAAATTAAATTTCTAAACTTTTCTAACTATATTTGAGATTAAAAGATAATATTTATCTTTTCAAAGTTAGAGCTTATTATAAATATTAAAAATATTTTTATAATAATATCACTTTCAAAACATTATTATAAATATTAAAAATATTTTAAATTGAAAAGTTAGAGCTTATATTAACTTATTTTTGCCAAAATTTATAATTGCATTTAGGTGCCATTAATGCCAAAATAGTGAATTAATATAAATCGAAACTTAATGATTGAACAAAATTTGTATATATTTTTATATAAGAATAATAATTTTGGTAAATATATTTTGAAGCATAACTAACTCGAGTTTACAATTTAGCTAGCACACTTTGTCGATCTAAAAATAAATTTTAATCTAAAAATATATATAAATACATATATATATTCTATCATATATTCTCTTCTTTGATTTCTTAATATCCAACATTTTATCAAGATTTTCGAACATGATACTAGAGTTTCTTAAATTTTCCTATCATTTAAGGTACTTAGGTTTATAATATTATAGTAAAAAATAAAAGTTGTCCAAAAGGCAAAAACTCATAGAGTTTAGAAGCTAAATAATGGATAGACAAATTGAAATATTTAAACCGACAAGTACATTAATTAGTTCTAAGGTAGTATCCATAAATTGTGGATACTTATTTGGAATTGTTTGATAATCTTTAAAAGAGAGAAAATATATTGGAATAGAAAATATATTTTTTAATAAAAATATTATAGTCAATAAGTTGGTCTCCAAATTTATTGATGCAGATATAAACTTGATACGCTTTTGCCTCCTCCATTATTTGTTACACTAGATTGTTGATTTTTATGTTATTGATTTTTTGAGCATACGAAAGATATCACAACAACGATAGAAAATAATATACTAGTAATATTCATATATTATAAAATAGAAAATAATATATAAAAATTTTATGCTTTTAAAATATATAGATGGTAATTATTTTTATTTATTTTTATTTTTAAATTAATTTTAATTATCAAATTTAATTTTATATCACTTAAGAATTTAAATAAAATAAACTTATATTAAATGCTTTAAATCCTAAAAATGAATCTTATACATTTTTCTAAAATATAAAAAAACTTTAGTTATATATTTTTTGAATAGGATAAAAAAACTAGTAATTTTTAATTTAAAAAATATGTAATTGAAGTTTTAGAAAATAATTTAAAAATTTTATAAAATTATCTTTAATAATGTTCAAGTAATCTTATATTCAAATTATTCAATAATTGATTTCATTGACTAATAATATATATATATACATATATATATATATATATATATATATATATAAAGAGGAAATATATTAGAGCGAAAAATATATTTTTTAATAGGAATATTACAACCGATAATCTCCAAATTTGCTGATGTAGATATGAATCGATGTAGGTGTTGCCTCCCGATTGTTTATTGACCGTATTCTGGTTTTTACGTTATTGATTTTTGAGTCTACGAAAGATATCATTCGATTAGTACATATGATTATTATGGTAAAACCATTCGTGTTTAAGATCGAGAGAATATGGATTTCATTTTTACTACGAGGGCTACTTTAAAGTATAAAATTTGAGGTAACGTGAATAAGAAACGATATCGTGGTTATCTTATTCATGACCCTAGAATAAGTAGCTATCATTTTGTGACAAGAAAACTTCACTAGTGTGGAATTAACTTATTTATTAGGGATCCACATCCAATCCATGACAAAAATAAAGCGATGAATGAGAGTATGAGTTATTTTCTAAGAAAATATAAAAAATAAACATTAAATTAGATATAACAAATAGTATACTAGTAATATTCATATATTATAAAAATAAAAATAATATAAAAATGTATGTATTTAAAATTTTTGAAATAAATTTAAAATATAAAGTTGATAATTATTTTTATTTAAATTTTTATATTTTTAATTGATATTGGATATCAAATTTAATTTTATATCACTTAATCATTTTATCCATGTAGAAGAATATGTCTCTAGAAAGAAATAGGTGCTTGAGATCTTCTCTTTGCATAAGATGTCTTTGTATTGAAATAAATAAGTGCTTGAGGTAAATCATCTTTTCTCTGAAAACAATCTCTCTGCATATAAAGAAGCACATGTATGCTAGTGATGATCATATATAGAAGAGGAAAAACCCTTAGAGTAGAGTACATTCACTACGATAACGAAGCATAGCATCTCTTATCCTTCTCCTTTTTTGGTGGTTTTCTACCACTCTCGCCCAATTATGATTATTTCCATTTAGTTTTTCGTGCAAGTCTAATTTGTTTCTATCTTGTTCTTCTTTTGGTTGCTCATTCTTATTTGAAATGTTTAGTGGCGGATCATATTGTAATGTCAATTGTTCTTATTGTATGAGTACAGGATATCCAAATAAAAATTTTATAAAGTAAAACCATAAATTTGTGTATCAAAACTTAGCATATTGAAGTTAATAAGGAGTTACTAAATATATCATTATTCAATTATTATCGTAGAAATTAAATCACTAGACTTGTCTAGATTTCTTGATATTAAGAGACATATTGGTTTGATAAAAGATGATATTTATCTTTCAAAGTTATTTCTAAGGATGAAAAATGTATAATAATATCAATTTCTAAACATTATCACAAATATAAAAAATATTTTAAATTAAAATGTAGGAACTTATATTAACTTATTTTTGCCAAAATTTATAACTTGATTTAGGTGCCATTAATGTCTAAATAGCGAATTAACATAAATTGAAACTTAATAATCCAATAAAATTTGTATATATTTTTAAGAATGAATAATAATTTTGGTAAATAGATTTTGAAGATTAACTAACTCGAGTTTATCATTTCTGAGGATTTTGTCGATCTAAAATGAGTTTTAGAACTAAAATATATATAATATTTTCTATTTGATACTCTATTCTTTGATTTCTTAATACCCAACATTTTATCAGATTCCTAATATGCTACTAGAGTTTTTAAATTTTTCTATCATTTAAGGTACTTGGGTTTATAATATTATAGTGAAAATAATAATAGGTGTCCAAAATGAAAAACATATAGAGTTCGAAGCTAAATAATTGATAGACAAATTGAAGTATTCAAATACACAAGTACTTTAATTAGTTCTAAGGTAGCATCCATTAGTTGTGGATGCTTATTTGGAATCGTTTGACATATATGATCTTTATGAATAGAGGAAATATATTAGAACAAAAAATAATTTTTATAAGAATATTATAGTCGATAAGTTGGTTTCTAAATTTGTTGACATATATATGAACTTGATACAATCGTTGCCATTGATTGTTTGTTGAATTGGATTGCGGTTTTACTTTCGATATTTTGAGAATACGAAAGATATTGCTCGTTATCTGGGTAAAAACCTCTCGCATTTAGGATCGAGAGAATATAGACTTTTTACTTAAATTCAAGAGTTGTTTTAAGGTATGAAATTTGATGGAATGTGAACAAGGAACACGTGTCATGGTTATCCTATTCATGACCGGATAATGAGTATCAATTGCTATTGGGAATCATCTCGTTTATTAGAGGATCCAAATGCAATCCAAGACAAAGATCAAATTGTTGAATGAAATTATGAGTTATTTTCTAAGAAAATATAAAAATTATAAACTATAAATTAGAAATAACAAATAATATTTTAGTAATATTTATATATTATATAAATAGAAAATATCATATAAAAATTACATGCATTTAAAAATCTTTAAAATTAATTTAAAATATATATGATAATTATTTTTTATTTAATTTTATATTTTTAAATTAAGATTAAATATCAAATTTAATTTTATATCACTTAAGGATTGAAATAAAACAAACTTATATTAAATGCTTTAAATCCTAAATATAAATCTTTATATATTTTTCAAAATGTAAAAAACTTTAGTTCTATATTTTTTAATAGGATAAAATATTAGTATTATCTAATTTCAAAAATATGTAATTGAAATTTTAAAAATAATTTGAAAATTTTATAAAATTATCTTTGATAATGTTCAAGTGATTTTATATTCAAATTGTTCAAAAATTGCTTTAGTTTTCTAAATTTTAAGTCACTAATTATATATATATATATATATATATATATATATATATATATATATATATATATATATGTATATGTTCACTTATATACAAACTAATAACTTATTGGCACTTTTAATGTAATCAATATGTAAAAGTCTTATATTTTCTCTTTAGGAAGTTTATTAATTAGTTTTCATTATAATGTAGAAACTTATATAAACTTATTTTTGCCAAAATTTAAATTTGGTCTATGTGCCATTAATGTCTAAATAACATATTAACATAAATCGAAACTTAATAATCCAACAACATTTGTATATACTTTTTATGAATAATAATTTTGTTAAATTGATTTTGAAATGTAATTAACTCGAGTTTACTATTTTGTCAATCTAAAATGAGTTTTTGAAATATATATATATATATATATATATATATATATATTCTGTTCAATATTCTCTTCTTTGATTTATGAATACCCAATATTTTATCAAGATTTTCCTATATAATACTAGAGCATTTTATTAGGGGTCCATTTGCAATCAAAGACAAAAGATCAAACTGATGAATGAGAGTATGAATTGTTTTCTAAGAAAATATAAAATTATAAACCATAAATTAGAAATAACCAATAATATACTAATAATATTCATATATTATAAAATAGAAAATTATATATAAAATTTTATACATTAAAAATATATAGTTGATAATTATTTTTATTTAATTTTTAATTGATATCGATTGACAAATTTAATTTTATATCACTTAAGGATTTAAATAAAATAAACTTATCTCAAAATACTTTAAATACTAAAAATGAATGTTATATATTTTTTAAATATAAAAATACTTATATATATATATATATATATATATATATATATAAGTGAAATTTATACCAACTAATAACTTTTTGGTACTTTTAGTGAAACCAACAAGCAAAAGTCTAATATTTTTTCTTTGAAATTTCATTAATTAGTTATCATTGAGATGCAAATAACTTACTAAATAACAACCATATATTTGCCCACCAAAACCTAACATATTAAAGTTGGTAAAAGAGTTATTAAATATATCTTTATTCAATTGGTATCAAAGAAATTAAATCACTAGACTTGTGTTGATTTATTGATATTAAGAGACATCGGTTTGATTCACTGAAATTAAATTTCTAAAAAAAATTTCAACTATATTTGAGATAAAAAGATAATATTTATATTTTCAAAGTTACTAAGAATATATTTTTTTATAATAATATCACTTTTGAAATATTATTACAAATATAAAAATATTTTCAATTGAAAACTTGGAGCTTATATTAACTTACTTTTGCCAAAATTTATAATTACATTTAGGTGTCATTAATATCTAAATAGCGAGTTAACATAAATCGAAACTTAATGATTGAACAAAATTTCTATATATTTTTTATGTAAGAATAATAATTTTGGTAAATAGATTTTGAAGCCTAACTAACTTGAGTTTATCGTTTAGCTCGGGCAATTTATCAATCTAAAAATGAGTTTTCAATAATAAGGGGCGGCGCTTGCGGGCAAAAGCTACCACCTGTAAGGGCGGTTGCTCACAGGTGCGCTTGTAGGAGCAACGCCCATGGAGGTGCCGCTAGCGAGCGTGGCGCCTAAGAAGGCGAGTCCCTTAGGAGGTCGATTGTCAACAAGCAAGGGTAGTCACCACCTATGTAGGGGCGACAATGGCACAGTGAGAGGTACTTCCTTCTTGATTTATATTCATAAGTCTGGAGAGAAGGCCGAGCATACGAGTGCGTGAGCGATTTGCCAAGGTAGTTTGTAACTTACACCATGCTTCGACAGCAGTAGCACATGAAGATATAAGTGGTGCAACAATACCTGCAACTGAGGTTGAATCGCTTGAAGAATAGGATGGTCCTGTCGTAACCACAGTTTATGCTCTGGATTCGGTGCTTGACTTGTTGTTCCCGGGATATCAATTATTGCTGGTGGACAACTGAAGGATCCATCAACATATCCTAATAAATCATATCCAAAGAGGAGATTAGTGAACTGAGCACACCATGATGCATAGTTTCGTCTTGATAATTTGAAGGGGATGATGACGTCAGCATTGATGGAGATTGATCCCGTACAGTGAGAGGTACTGGTGCTTCCTGTAATAACACTGACAGAAACGAGAGAAGTAGTCAATGAACACATTGTAGAAGAAAGGAATACCGATTACTTTTGGATTAGACTGCGTGGATGGTTGGATTGATGAAACTGATCGCTGCTGAAAAAGCCACATACGCATGCAATAGTAAGGGAGGAAGAAGAGGTAGTGGTCAGATTGCCGGTTGGAGGGAGCGGAGCTGGAGATTAGATCCAGTGATGGGCGCCAGTGGCTACTCTGCTTTGCTTCTACGGTTGAAGGGGACACTCGACTGGTGAGGGAGCATCGAGGGTCGTAGTTGGAGAGGAGGCACTGGGTTAGAGATTGTGCATACCTTGGCATCCCTCCTCATCTAACCTTGTTAGAGCCATGTTCTCCACCTCTAAGATGAAAGCCTATGATTCGGGCATCCCTCTTTGGATCTTTTTCTAGTAACCCGAATCAGGGAAAACTATGATTATGCCACAACACCCAACACAAGTCAAAGACATGATTACCATTGGTGTTTGATGACGGGATTGTGGGAATAGATCTACTTGTGAGAACTTGCTTTTGTATATTGTTGCTTATTGTGATGAGCAGCATCAGCAACTCAGGATCTTGACATATTTAACTGATGCCTCCTACAAAAAATAAGGATATAGACCAAGGACAACAAGGAGATTTCATAGTATCAAGAAAACAAGAAGGCCAAAGAAAAAGCAATAAACCCAAGAAATCTAATTCAGAAAAAAATCATTACAAGTAGGGGAAGAAAAAGATTTGCTCATCCTCTAAAGTTATTGTAGGATCATAAATTTCCATTGCAAGTAGTAGACAGATGAATGGTAACAAAATAAATAAAACCATAGAAGAAAAAAGAATTCAATTATTCAGAAGCACGAAAAGTAAAGACCGATAAAAAGAATATAATCGTTTGCTTTTTTTAAGCAAGAGATAGGTTCTTTTTCTTGAATTCTCAAAGAAAGACAAGACACTCATGAAGCAGCCACATAATTCTCAGTGTGATCCTCAATTTTTTTTGTTTTTCTTTGCTTGACTGCTCTAGCGACTTTCAATTCTCGGGAATTAAATGACACTATCAATGGTAAGATAAAGCAAAAGTTTCTGTTGCAAATTGTACTCTTTGAAGATTCTAATCCAGATTCAGATAGTGCATGAATCTAGTTAGTGCAACAACATGCTACATAATTTTGTGTGTAAAGGAAGCTAGTTATGTAGCATAACAAAGACACTAGGGAAAAAAGAATCAGCATGCCAATTATTACATAAATGTCTACATAAGAACTTTGACATTACTACATAAGAAACATCTACATAAGAAACAACTTTGACACTGATAATTACATAAACATCTACATAAGAATTATGATTTCTGTTGAAGTGTCTTCTGAGAATAATCTTACATATATTTGCCAATTATTTCTTCCAAATTTCTCTCAAAGAAATTTAATGTGCAACATGGGCTTCCCTTTAGTTAAATGCAGGCAACAAATTGCTATGAACTACAAAAGAGGAAGGAAACTGAAATAAACCACAACAAGAATATACCCGGTGACGAAATCCCATGAAAAAAAAGGTTTGACAGAAGCAAGTAATTGAAATAGCATAGGGTAGGGAGGACATTTAAATCTCAAGACAAAGAAAGAAGCTACGGGCCATCTTTGTCATTGGTCATCAACAAATGTATCCTCTATTTTAAATCAGTTTTACAACTAAACAGTTAAAAAATGGTAACAAAAAGAAATTAAATCAAGCAAGCACAGTGACAAACCAATTACAAGATTAAACTGTTATTCTTGATGTCCATATAATCAAATCCGAAGTTTATAGTTCTAATGGAAGAAAAAGAATAAGAAACCTGTAGATAGTAAAGATATATGAAATACAGAGCCATAATTGTAGTTCTGTGCCAAAATACTGCCTAAAAATGATAAATTTTAGAACAATGACGACATTTGAGATGAAGAGGTTGTGAGACCCCATTAGTCCTAAATTGGAAGTGGGCTAGTAAGGAGGTTGATGCATATATCATAATACAATAAAGTAACTCCTCAAGTAAGTTTTGACCAACAAAGCCAACATGTTTCTAGTTGACAAAATGACAATTTACAACTAGCTTTTAACTTTTTTGACAAACCATCCCACTATCATTAGAAGTCATCTTTGACTTAGTAAAAGTGTTGTTAAAAGTTACATTTGACTTAGTAAAAGAAGTTACAACCAATTTTCTGATTTATGAATAAAACTAAGGGTTGTTAAGGGCTATTTACATTAGTGGGTTACATGTGATCTCTCTTTCCTTAGACTGTAAAAAACACTTAGACTCAAACTCTTGGCAGCTTCTGGCTCTGCTCTACATGCCCTTCTCAAGAGTGTGTACACCAAGTGTTTTTTACAGACTAATTTTTCTCCCTATAATAAAGATCTGAAGCGTGCATTGGACATCATAGTTTGAGTGAACCACGTAATCTGTGTCTTTATTTGTGTTTTATTCTTTCTTGCTTCTTTGAACCTGGTATCAGGAGACTTGTTTTTCTCCTAACAGCTATGACTTAATATCAGCTTATAGAGGTTGATCAAATTTGTAACCAAGCAATAAACCATGAAAATCTGAAAGGCCACTTTGGCTATAGATGGGAACTTCATGCAACTAAGAACCAAAACCGACAACCTGAAAATGTGAGAAAAGATAGTATTCATATTAATAGCACAAAAGAGCTAATAAATCAACTGACTACATGAAATTTCATTCCACAATAACTACAAAAATATGTGCAAAAGAGCAAATCATGTTTATTCCACTAACTGCAAAGATATTATAGAAGTTGTTCTTGTTGAAATTATGCTTTTGCTGAACGTACTTATCAAGCACACTTGATCATCAAAAAGAAAAAGGAAAAATAAAAGGATCCTTCAAGTTAAGAATTAACATGTTACATGTTCAAAGAGAGAATAATGTTTATTTATGGATACTGACAGACTTAAGATGCAACCAAATTAGAGCAAACCATGTAATGCTATTGTTGAAGCTCAGAAGTTCCACGGTTTTGATGTAGAAACAGACTAAAAAACTGGTTAAATGTAATAAAATGGTTAGAAAAGATCTAGTACACTACACTTGTCCTATCGTCAATAAATTCTTTAAAGGATCCAAGCAGCCCTATAAGGATTAACAAAACGGGTCAGATTGATGTCAAGCCAAATCATGGTAATGCATGCAAAATTACTCCATAGAAATCAGATATGAGAATTCATAATTAGAAGAAATAAATATGGCAACTCTGATACTACTTGTCTCATATTGTAGGCATTTAATCAAAATAGATAGTAGATCTACAATATGGGATGGACATGTAAGCAAACTATCTAATAGTGTCCAAAGATATAAACAAGCATACCTCTTCATAAGCTAAATGAATAAACCCAATGCAAATTAGAAAGCAACTAACTAAATAGAACTTCAGTGTATAAACCATAAATCAATAGCTGCATCGAAAAGACATACCTAAATGTTGTTGCCTTTAAATGACAATGTGGCAAGGACAAAATGCACATGAACATTTTATTTAAGGTCAAACTGGTACAGTTTCTATGAATTATTAAATATTAAATTTGTCAAACTTTTGGGTTCGATTTGCTCAAATTTTGCTAAGATTCTAGGTGTATTTCTGGATGTTGATAAGTGAAATAACCTGAATCAAATATAAGTGAAAATATTAAAACAACGAAGATTAAAGCAAATAGAATCATTTATAAGGATGACCAATGGAAACAAATCATCTTCAATGATCTCTAATCATGAACTCTAACAAATAATACACATCCATGAATTGCAAGAAAACACTAAACGCAACAGCCTTTTTGATGTTTTAGTATAGCTAGTTCCACAAAATGCTTGCCAAGACTACGGAACCTCTTAATCACAAACTCTTATCTTTCAATAGCATGATAGTAGAATGAAAGAAGGAACTACATGCATGGTGCGTCGCATATATTTACGGAGAAAAGAAAAGAATGCCTTGAACATTAAACTCCAAAAGCTTAACAGTAGAATTTAAAAGAAAAGCTCAATCTAAACATTGTGGCATAATTTTGGCCCAAAAAAACTTTAACTATACCTTGATAAATCTTATAAACTAGATCTTCTGGAAAGCAACTTCAGTTACTTGTCCTCCATATAGGCTGGGTTTTTATTTAGACAGAGCAGTGGAAAACAAATCCCAAAGAGACATAAGCTAAAAAATAATAAAGAGAACAAGATAGGTAGTGAAAACAAGACATAATCCAAAAAGAAAAATAGATAAGTTAAATTCTAAAATTGTGTTGACCATTGCATTTTTTGGATGCACCCTTAGTCCTCTTAATTTGTGCCATGGTAAAATTTGTAACCTCATGCAATAAATCTGAAATCAATAGGTTGGAAGCTACTGTTTCTCGGAGGCCAAGGTGCTCCTTGGGATTAGCAGTGACTCCACCACATGAAGAATTCCAATAAATCCCAACAACAAACACAAAATACAAAACGTGACGACAGAGTACACAAGAAGAATAAAGGGAAAAAAAAAAGAGCACCTTGGAGCTCTTGGAGACTAGAGGAGACAAAATGAACATTACTAGCAAGAAGCCAGAGGTTGACCATCTCATCTCACCTCGACCTCAGTTTTTTAGCCCTTTAATTCAAAATATATATATCTCTACCTCAAAGCAATGAAAAGACAAACGGAGAGAAGTCCTGCTCTAAAGGAGGACGAAATCGAACATGCTCAATGCATGCAAATGCTTGTGTTCAAGAAAGTGTATATCATATAATAGAGCTGAAACATAAAATGCATGTTGTTTCAGTTTATTTGGCTCCTCGCCAGCAATAGGATTTTATTTGCAAAGCAGACAGAAATATAGCAAGCAGCAGCACCAAACAACCTTTATGGTTTAGCTACATGGACTGATAGCAGCACCTCTCAACCAAGCAATTTGGACTCCACAACTCTGGTATTCTGATGAGATAGACAACATGTTCTACAAGCAAAGGGCTACATTATGAGTGGAATTTGTTAAACTTCACGTCCTCATGGTAACCATCAGCACTATACAGCAAAGAAACAAGGAAGTGTTTGTAGTATCAACAGCAACAATGAAGCTTTTGACTGAAGAAGAGATGCAAGGATTCTGTGGAATGAAGTATAAAAATGGACGGTTAAGAAGTGATAGACAAATCTAATATTAGGTTTTTCATTTCAAATTTAGAAACCAACTTCTTTCTTCTTTTTATTTTTATCTTCTAAGTGAAAGACTTAGGTAGGATCTAACTGCTGGAGTAGGTTTTGATGGCAAGAAGAGTATGAGGCCATGATAGTTTAATTTACCGACTTATAATTGATCTGAACCAAGTCATTTTCGATCAAGTTCCTCATATCCAATCCATCAGGAAGAATGCAGCTTAAAAGGGTAGATTGCCTTATAGTAAAAATAAAATATGCAAAATTATACTTCCACTAAGGTGTAGTATGAAATAAAATCAGAATGAAAAAAGAAAACTAAACTAAGGTTTGCATATCCTTGAGCAACATCTAGTATCACTTTGAAGAGCAGGCAATTCACCAATTAGCCCCAAAACAAGAACCAATTGACTTCTTCAGAGAAAGGAAAACGAGGAGCAGAGTTGATTATGTGCCTTATGGTAAGAATATAAATTGTAGATAAGAATTTGTAACAATTTACTTATGGAAACCATTTAAAATGCAATCAAAACTAAGTTGGATTTTGTTAAATGACTTCTTGATAAGATTCACCACAGAACGTTATTTATTTTCCACAAAATCATTCCTGAAATTTCATAGAGCCTTCAGGATTGACAATTTTGTACCAGAGCTATGCACAAATGTTCCTCAAAAACCTTGCAAATCAAAAGGAAATGCATTTACCACTTCAACAATTTAGACATGTAGGCATAAGAATCTGGAATGGACATAGAAAACTATTTGATAGATAGTTGACATCCAAATAAAAACAAGAAGGCTTATAAATAAACATCCAATGGCGAGGTTTATGTAAATATCAATAGTTTGTGCTGGTTTCCAACTTCAGACAAGTCGACACAATAATTCAACAAGGTATTATGTAAACAGTTTGAAAGAGTCATCCAATGTGATGTGTGAAAATGCAAAGAACTAAGCAATGTTACAGTCCATTCTACATCATCTCAAGTTTATGTTAACCATCGGGGATGTTTACTTTTTAATGGTTCATTTTAATGCTATCTAAATGCAGATATCACAGCCAACTGAACTTGAAAAGAAAGGGAAAAAAAAATCAACTGTACCTTCCATCTATTTTGGTGTCGAGTTATTTTAATGCTTCTATCTAAATGCAGATACCAGAGCAAACAGAACTTGAAAAGAAAGGGTAAAACAAAACAACTGTACCTTCCATATATTATGGTGTAGATTTACATTAGAGGAAGATCATGTCTTTGTCTTAAGAAACAAGTACTAGATGTTGTTATCATCAGATCCAAGAATAGGTATAAGATACTCAGGTGATAACTATGTCCTAATATATCTAAACATGCATAGCACCAGTAACAGTAAAAAATAACAAAACTATGTCAGTGTTGCTAAAAAATATGTGGGCACCTGATACACTCAATGGACTCATTTCAACTATTTAAGTCACTGAGTGTGCATGATCATGTTGAACATGCAAAAGACAATCATAGATGAATTTTCCTTTTCTAGATGCACATACAAGAAGGTTCACTTTTAGATGACTTTGATGGTGGTGCATGAACTGAGCAGAATTTTATGCATGTCACCTACGATTCAGATCATGGACCTTGACATGACGATTATGTACCGCTCGATAATGGTTGAAATCCGATTGTTACCGACTTGTAACGATCTTAATGATCAAATATCGACCATTATTGACAGACAACTCAAGTCTGATCCTTTCCAATGGTCAAATCCAGTTTAAAGGATTTTTAAAACCTTTCTTGCCCTTTTTACTCCCTCAAACTTTTATTTTCTCTCAATCTTTTTTTTACTTCTTCTTTCTCTCATTTTCACATTTACAGTTTTTAAAACTTCATAAAACTGTGATTTATGGATTTGATCCAGCTTTTGAGGCTAATGAAGGAGGATTAACACCTAAGAATAACCCTCTAATTAAAAGTATATGGACAACTTTTCATTCACTTTTAATAACCCGTTCAGTTCAGAGATATGAAAGCAACATGGACAGTAGTGCCTCAACCGACGATAGCAACAACGGGACCATCAACTCTCTTGCATCGTCGTCATCATCAATTGAGACACTATTGTCCATGTCGCTACCATGTCTTTGGACTTTCAGGGTTGTGGAATGCGATTGAAAAGTTATTACTTACCTTTTAATTAGAGAATTCTTCTTCTTACTTAGGTGTTAAGCCCATCTAATTAGCCTCCCAAACTTATTGCAAGCCACAAATCACAGGCTTGTGAAGTTTTAAGAAAGTGCAAATGTGAGAATGAGATAAGAAATTGAGAAAAAAATAAGAGTTAAGAGTTTGAGAGAGTGAAAGGGGGTGAAAGAGGACAAAAGGATTTAAAATCCCTTTTAAATAGATCTAACCATTGAAATAGGTCACATCTGAGTCATCCGTAGGTAACGATTGGATTTCGACCGTTACTGAGTGGTAAAAGCCCGTATCGAGTGATACAGAGCCTTTTAGTATATACAACCCGGTACACGATGGTTCGCGTATCAATCCCGTGCTGGATCGATACTAGCATAACTGCTTAAACAACAACGTCAAAAATCATTAAGCAACTAGCACTCATCCCATATCGTTCCATGTCATTTAATACTTTGATAGCTGACATGCCTTGAGCCTAATACCAATAAAACAATTTAAACAACAGAGTCAAAAATCAAATAGAATCAACCTCCAAGTGAGATGACCCAACAGAAACTAGAAGTCTTCAGTCATGAACTATAAAAGTAATAACAAAGAGAGATGACACAACAAAACTTTCTAACGTAGTAGGACCATAAGCCATCTATATTATCCAATTAATAGGTTCTAGAAATAACACAAAACAGAAGAGCAAGATATGATATCTTTGTTAGGCCAGTAAATTCGATTACAAAGAAAATGTCATTAAAAACAAGCAAACATAAAGGATCGTATTTAAGAAACCACTTGAAGATCTTAAAAACAAGTATAGAATCAAGCAAGTACCTTCTTCCCACCCTGCACAACCTCTTCCTTTATCTCAAGCTCCTTATTCTCTGCATTTGCTCTTCTTGCCACATAGGTGAAGAACATGCCTCTTTTAAAGGTGTCAATAATCTTTCAAAAACTCAAAATACAAGTCAACTATAAGATTAAGTGCATACCTCATAACTATCCTACGCTCCATTTCTGAGTTTCTCTCGATTCTATGGATTTGTTTTTCTTATGAATGAAGGGGACGCTTTAACTCTCTTTTAAAGGCACCAATCCAATTGACATGCTTCCAATTCTTATGAACTCAAAGAAGTCAATTATGATTGGGTGCTTACTTTGTATCCATCCTAGCACCATCACCTCGGCACATTAGTGTTTCTTCTAGACAACAAGTTCTTAGAACTCCCAAATGGGCCATCCAAGATTACTTGCTTTCCTCCTATTATCACTCGCTACTACATATACTTTCCCTAACCGTTGTGACCATTCTTTACCCTCTTCACCTTCCGCCTTCCATACCAAAACAACCCATTATCCTTTGTGAATGAGGTCCAACTTCGGGCTTGCCTTTGACAGCATTTCATTTGGCAATCACAATAATTTCAATCTTAAGTTCACTAACAATTTTTGCAATCTTAACATATATCTTCACCAACTAGTTTATTAAGTACCAAAGTCTCGTATGTGATAGAATATTGTTATTCTGATCTCAGTTTGTTTAAAGTGTTGTAGGTATTGTGTAACTACAATTGATTGCTAGTTCAATTTAGAAATAATTTAAAATCCTACCCTAAATCATATAAAAATGAAATCACCTAAATTACTTATATTACATAAAGTCACTCTAGAATAAGCTCAAAACACACTCTCTTGAGTGGTAAATAATTATAGAACTTTAAACAACAAACCCCATTTTCATAACTTTCTGAAAAATGGTTGTCTTGTATATATCAGAATCATTACTAGTCTAAAGTAATATGCTTAATACATATGCCTGAATTTTCAATTCTTTCACCTGCCATGAAAGACTCTAAATCCTTCAAAGTCAGCCCCCTAAAATCAATCATTTGATGCTCCTAAGATGTATCACATCACATGAGTGATAAAAATAGGGGCATAGAAGATATATGAAATAAGCATTTCTCCTATTTCTCTTCTTTTGTAATGAGATAATTAAAAAATTACTTTATGAATTTTCAATATACCAATACACTGTTAAAAATTAAAACAAGTGGCAAAAAATAATTTGTGTCATCTAACAAAAATTTGCTTCACAATAGCCCAGCAAGTCCTTGATAGGTCCCCAAAACTAAAGAATCGTCATAATACAAACATTTCATCGTAGAATGAGAAACAAAAATTATTCATAGAATTTGAATTAAGGTTCACTTCATGGGACAAAATATCACAAGTTTAGCTTCACAAAAGAGAAAAAGAATAAGAAGACAAACTAAATCAAGAAAGATGTTATTATAATGTATAATCTTTCCACAAGAAAGAAAATGCTACAAAAATTCTTAGTGATAACTTATCAATTTGCCTATACTCTCAAAAACAACTTTGAGTTCATAAAAATCAGAACCATTTTGGTTTGGTTTTTTGCTATGTATGTTGAACTTCTACCTCAGAAAACCTCTTCCAATAAAAAAGGGTAAGAATGAGATACGCCAAATATAATTGCAATAGGATTCACTAATTAACACTAAATGTTGGTTAGCTAGAAGAACGATAATATTTGAATTAAAAAGACATCAATGATGGGATCAACTACATAGGTAATCTTCTCTCAAGAATACCAAAATGTAAGATGAATATCACTATGCTAAGTATTCCACCTAGTAACTCAGTACTGTACTACTAGATAGGTTATCAAATCGTACTGATTTGGTATTTAAATACACTATAGGAATGGCTAAGATAGAAAAGATAGTCAAAAGAAAAAGGAAGAGTAGGAGAAGAGAGGTAGCGGAGCCAAGGCTGACAACCCATGGTGTGTGGTGTGGAGGTAGGCGATGGTGGATTTCACTTACCAGGACACAATTTCAAGCTCCAGACGTATGGAGAAAGCTCAGAAAAGTAATCCCCAATTAAAGCAAACATAATTTTTTAAAGTTTATCTTTTATAACTGAACTGCCCAAAATGAGGGCAATATACATCTCAGTTTGAGCTCGAGCCAGGAAATATCAATTGGTAAAAGCCATTGCAATCTAGGGTTCACACCATAGTTGAAGAAATTTAAAGTTTCTGATATTCAGAATCTGAATGTAAACAATCGATACCATTAAGAGTCCATGTAATTTACCATAATGAATCAATGACCTCTATCAAAGATTTCAAGGGTAGGAATCAAATGAACATAAGCAAAAGAAACTCTTTGAAGCAATGTTCTAGTACTTAAGAGGTATGTTGCGGGTTCCACATGCAAGAAATATCATAATGTATCGAATATGAAAAGATAACCAAATGTAAATAAATACAAGGACATATCGATGGAAATCGTACAATTATAGCATCTACATAATCTGAAATGACAGAAGGTTTGTGCCAAGAGGACAACGCTCAACTAATATCAAACTCCAAACAATCATTCAAGGAAAAAAGATTTTAAGTGACAGATAATATTCCAAAATTGAGACCAAGACACCCAATACAACATCAAACTCACATGGATCATTAAAAAAAACCAAAATCAAGTTGAAGGGCAAGAGGATAAGTCAACATTGAATCTATAGATCAATACAATGTGGATTGCAAAACTGACCGCTTAGCACATCTTGGATAGTTTTATCTAATCAATGACTGGTAAGTAGACCAACCCAAACTGTACCATCTCATCTGGTTCACTACATATACAATTTTTTTGGCTTTTAACCCTGTGCTAGGTCTTGGCTCGAAATGAGATTCCTTGCAAGGAGTCACAAGCTATCTTCACCTATCATCGCCTACACGCTTGTCACCGCCTGCACAATCCCACTCCAATACACCTCTTCCTCCTCTTCTTCCTTTTCCTACTCTTCTTCCCTCTTCCTCTTCTTCTTGCTTCCTCCCTCCTCACCCTCCCCAATAGTACCAAGGCACATTGCAACATACCAACACACAGTATACCAGAATAGACCAAACTTGTATCGGTCAATGGATATAGGGGTACAGGTTTGGTCCCACAACCAAACACTAAGGGGCATGTAAATTGCAGATCAGCACAATTTTTGGGTACTTTAAGACTTCACGTTCTATTTTACAACTTATAATCCTATGATCACACCTTGTGATCCCACGATCACCTCTATCTTGGAGGCTTGTCAATAATTATAAATCACTTGCATAAATTCACATCAATGAAGAAGCATGAAAGTTGTTAAATTTATGTTGAACTACAGACCGCTCTTGGCAACTCTATCTAATATATGCTACTTTAGATTCAAACCAGTTAAATCATATAAATCTTAAGTTTATTAGATAGCAAATACCCATGAAATAGGGTTTCTAGGGGTTCCGAGAACCAAAACCAAAAAGGGTATCATGTATATGTCGACACAGTCAGCATTCACCGAACCAACCAAGGACCAATGCGAGTACCTAATGGTACACCAATGCATTCCAAGTTTGGAAAAAAACTAAAAGAATTATAAAAAATTGCCTGGTAAGCAGCTCCTATACAGACCATGTGGCATTCCACACTAGTAAATAGCGGATAAACAATGACATGAGCAATATTAGATCTAAGTTAATTAGCAGTTCCCTTTTTTATTCTTTTATACCGAAATGATTGTCAATCAATCATATGCTAGTATCCATATATACTGATGAAACCTACACCAAATGGCAAAACAGAACCCATAAAGAGTAATGAAACATATACATAAAATAGAAAAGTCAGTCAACAACTCCAATAATAATGGAATCTCTGGAATTACATGTGAATCTCTAGCTATACATTTGTTGTGTTTTGGGATTTGTTAGTATGCCATAGATACAATTGAGGTTCCAGAAGTGATTTAAGACTTTGAGATGTGAAATAACCTATGCAGGATGTAAAATAAAAAATAGTGAGATATTTTAAAGAATTATACTGGAAGTATGCCTATATCTCATAATTAGCAAAAGTCGAAATGCAATTGCATCCATGAATAGACTAGTTTGCATGACACTTAAATCTTTATATGCCAGATTACATATAGCAAATTCACTGGGGTCAAAAAGAGATGAAAAATAAAAAATCACCAAATGTTTTAGGGGTTGAATAAATATATAAATTTGACACCAGTTTAGGTCTTTATGGCTTGAGGGAGCAGGAAAGGAGGGCATAGAAAAGTATCTACTATAGCTTCATCTCCATAAATGATAACCCTCCGACTCCTCAGTATTTGCCCTCCTCACTATTTGCCTCATTATTCTTTAGTTTCATGGCAACAAAGATAATTGGAACAAGCAAACCCATAGAAACTCAAGACTTCCCCTAAGGAACTCTCACTAGTCGAGGCAGTGTGCCTTGCCTCCAGTCTAGATTCACTCATCTTGTGGTGCAAGTGAACAACTTTTCTACTCTTTAAAACGGGTAGGGTGGTGGTAAGATCAAATATGAACTGATTTGTTCTCATGACCGGACGCCCATCAGAAAGAAATTGCTCAACCAATTCCACACAACCCCAACCAAAGCATTTGAAATCAATGGAGTAACATTCTGCTGAGGTATCTCAATGGCATCACTGACTTCATTCAAAAATATAGCCTAACTGAGAGATGTTACAATTAAGGTTAATCTTTTACACTAGTCTTAACCATAATAAATAAGCTGAGTAAGATTGTGTTAGAAGTCATAGTCGTTCATAAAAAATGTGGATATAGTTTTATTACATTATTCGTGAACACAATTAATAGAGCTCTTAAAGCTTCATACCTCCAGTTAAACTATAGAGCAAACAAATTCTAAATTGTTAACTGCATTGGCGATAGGCCATAAGTGAAAATCTGATGATATTAACTTATATTAACAAGTACTTGTTCTCTTCCATGAGACTTAACTGCTTATCCTGTATTAGTCCTCCTAAAGAACTTATTGCAAATGTTATATTTCTACCAGGCTCTTTTGGACTTCTCATGGCTATTTTCAATAGGTTACATCTTCAAGCACTACAAGGAAACTAATCTAGACTCTACGCATCCATGACCGGTTCTGAAATATAACTTGTAAATCAACATAAATTAGAACAAGAAAAATCAAAGAGAGAATATCTTAATTAGCATAATCATATTGCACCATGTGTATCCTTCTTAATGTAAGAAAAATATATATAATTGAATCATGCATCATATCATGCATTATCTAAGTGAAACGGCCTACACTTTTAAACACCTTACTAGAGTTTTTCATCTTTCAAGAACACAAACACAAAATAAAAAGTTAACAAAAGTTGGGAGACCATCAGAATAATTTTGGCGGAAGCAACCTATGGTTGTAGTCTAGTTAATTGTTTTATCTAAAGCCCCAATGGTGGTAGCCAAGTAGAATATACAAAATGAGAAGTTAACACAACTTGGGAGGCTGCCAAAATAATTTTGGCCTAGGCTTTCGATTGTTGTCTACCTAATTGTTTTATCTAGTATTTCTCATTTCAGGTCCCGGACTCGTCTCAAAGATTTGTCGACACGTATTGATTTGTCTTGGTGTCCACGGTATGCTAGGGTATGCCAACAGAGACTCGAGCAACGTTTTGATCGTTAATTGAATCGACCTGTACCTCCCAAACCATACCGACTCGAGTAGTATAACAAACATTGGTTTTATCTAAAGCTCCTATGTTGGTAGCCAAGTAGCTCGACGTTCACATTAGTCAAGTTTACTTTACAAACAAAAATGAAGAAAATAATTCAAATTAACAAATTTAGCCAAGAAAAAAAAAATGAGAACAAGGTTCGTAATTTCGTATCATACAGAGCTCGATACATACGATACACTTTCATATATATATAGATATATATAAACATATAAAGAGGCAACGTCATTGAGGAAGATATATATTTTATATAAAAATATAAAAATGAAAAAAGCGAGGATGCGCCGACGACGACGTGGTATTCTCCTCGCCTAAGGAGACAAGGAGAAGAGGAGGCGACGCCTTCGCTTGCGTGTTTAGCGAGGAGGCGGACGGATCGAGATCGCCGAGGGAGAGTGGCACCGAATCTCTAGGTTCTCCCTCTTCTTCCTTCTCCCTCGCAACAACTAAGTTAATACCGCCCTTCAGCAAGCGGCGACGATCGATATCGACCGTTTTGGACCTATTTCGGGTACTAACAGGGTGGAAACAATCCTAACCAATGGTACCACCCAATAGCGAACGATCCACATATCGGTCACATGGCCAATACATACCGCTCGGTATAAGCACGCATCGCTCGGTATGAGCCAATATGTATCGCTCGTTACGGGCGGTACCATTTGGTATTACAAACCTTAAATGAGACATCTACATTTTTAGCAATATATTCTATATGTTGTATGGAACAATCTTCAATTCTTCATAATGATTTCATAACGCTGAGGTAATACTTCTGCAATATATTATTAAAAAATCAGGTGTTATGTGCCACTTTGTCCTATGGTGACATGCAAAAAAACAAGTTTTGGAAGTATAGACTTCTATATCTATAAGTTGACCTTCGTGAGAGAGAAATCTTCTTGCAAGCACTCAAATGTAATCTCAATATATACCATATAAAGATTCAAGTGTCCACATACAAGATGAATAGTAATGTGTATGAGAAATTATCAATTTAGTACTTCCTTTGAAGTATCAGAATTGAGGGATTTCATCAGTTTGTCACTAATTTACCCTTTTTGTAAGTAGTAAGTAGATATCTCAGTCTTGCTGAACAACCTCAAAATCAGAAACTGAAAATACCTGTGACATCACAGACTTATAAAATGGTAAAGAAGTGATCTCCACTTTTGACCAAATGCTTTAATCCGATTTGGAAATTCAAATATCGATTTCTATGTTTCTAGAAAATCAGAGACAATTATATTGTCTTAGCTAACCAATTAATAGGATCATATCAATCACTACAAATAGGCAGGCAAGTGCTAGTGATGATTAAAAATGTTAGCATGTAAAAATGAACACATTCCAAAAATTGAAGAACATGTTCAAACAATCCATTTAGCATTCCAACATGAATTATGAAAAGTATGAACCTATATTCACTAATATATATGGAAATAATGAATGGACCTTATCACAATTAATTACAAATGTAACTTGGTGACAAAGTATTCAGCACATTGAAAGTTGTGTAAACTTTACCTATCCATTTGTAATAATCAGATTGATGATAATTCAATCAGTGCTTTTTGCACCATCCTTTGGCCTGTTGTTGAAATCAGAATTTGGGAACCAGAAGAGGTAAGTTGTCATAAAATTATGTAAATATGTTATGTACATGATGAATTAGAAGATCCATAAATGAGTGTGTATAGTTGAAGAAAAAGGCTGACAGAAGCATAAGAAGGGTAATAGAACCGCAAGTTGAAATTTACATCGATATATAATGCCACAAATAACAAATATCAACAACTCAATGAGTATGCAGCATGAATCAAACTACCATCTCCTGAGATAAAAGGAATGCTCTAGAATATGCCAACTTACGTTGGAATTATATAAAAAATAAATCATAACAATTACATGCATTGTGTGCTGTAACAATTAATATATAGAAAGGAAGGGTAAGGACTTATCCAATAAAGTGTTGCCTTGACAATGTGTAACAATCTAAATTGAATTTACAGAAAATAAGTCATTAGGTTCATGGACACTATATACTAGTTGTGTACCAAGAATGATAAAGAGAACAAAATGATAAGGATTGCCAACTGAAGTGTTATATTGACCTATTATCTAAATCAAATATGTCTCACATTTACTGCTCCATGTGTGACCCTATGTACCATCCAGCATGGAGTATGTGGATGGGGTTTCGAAATTACAAAGGAGTGAACCAGCAAGTTTGGTTGACTGATATTTCTTTTTAGGTTTCATAGAATAGGAACGGACTAGAAAATACATCAACCTGGAAGAGAGATTAAATATATCTTTATTCAATTGGTATCAAAGAAATTAAATCACTAGACTTGTGTTGATTTATTGATATTAAGAGACATCGGTTTGATTCACTGAAATTAAATTTCTAAAAAAAATTTCAACTATATTTGAGATAAAAAGATAATATTTATATTTTCAAAGTTACTAAGAATATATTTTTTTATAATAATATCACTTTTGAAATATTATTACAAATATAAAAATATTTTCAATTGAAAACTTGGAGCTTATATTAACTTACTTTTGCCAAAATTTATAATTACATTTAGGTGTCATTAATATCTAAATAGCGAGTTAACATAAATCGAAACTTAATGATTGAACAAAATTTCTATATATTTTTATGTAAGAATAATAATTTTGGTAAATAGATTTTGAAGCCTAACTAACTTGAGTTTATCGTTTAGCTCGCAATTTATCAATCTAAAATGAGTTTTCAATAATAAGGCGCTATGCAAAAGCTACCAAGAGGGCGGTTGCTCACAGTGCTGGAGCAACGCCCATGGAGGTGCCGCTAGCGGCGTGGCGCTAGAACGATGCCTTAGGAGGTCGATTGTCAACAAGCAAGGGTAGTCACCACCTATGTAGGGCGGCGACAATGGCATGTGAGAGGTACTTCCTTCTTGATTTATATTCATAAGTCCGAGAGAAGGCCGAGCATACAGCGATTTGCCAAGGTAGTTTGTAACTTACACCATGCTTGACAGAGTACATGAAGATATAAGTGGTGCAACAATAAATCGAGGTTGAATCGCTTGAAGAATAGGATGGTCTGTCGTAACCACGTTTATGCTCGATTCGTGCTTGACTTGTTGTTCGGATATCAATTATTGCTTGGACAATCAAGGATCCATCAACATATCCTAATAAATCATATCCAAAGAGGAGATTAGTGAAGAGCACACCATGATGCATAGTTTCGTCTTGATAATTTGAAGGGATGATGACGTCAATTGATGGAGATTGATCCTGTTGAGATACTGGTGCTTCTGTAATAACAGAAAACGAGAGAAGTCAATGAACACATTGTAGAAGAAAGGAATACCGATTACTTTTGGATTAGATGGATGGTTGGATTGATGAAATACTTGAAAAGCCACATACGCATGCAATAGTAAGGGAGGAAGAAGAGGTAGTGATTGCTTGGAGGGAGCAGGGAGATTAGATCTGATGGGCGCCAGCTACTCGCTTTGCTTCTACGGTTGAAGGGACACTGACGTGAGGGAGCATCGAGGGTCGAGTTGGAGAGGAGGCAGGGTTAGAGATTGTGCATACCTTGGCATCCCTCCTCATCTAACCTTGTTAGAGCCATGTTCTCCACCTCTAAGATGAAAGCCTATGATTCGGGCATCCCTCTTTGGATCTTTTCTAGTAACCCGAATCGGGAAAACTATGATTATGCCACAACACCCAACACAAGTCAAAGACATGATTACCATTGGTGTTTGATGACGGGATTGTGGGAATAGATCTACTTGTGAGAACTTGCTTTTGTATATTGTTGCTTATTGTGATGAGCAAGATCGAACTCGGATCTTGACATATTTAACGATGCCTCCTACAAAAATAAGGATATAGACCAAGGACAACAAGGAGATTTCATAGTATCAAGAAAACAAGAAGGCCAAAGAAAAGCAATAAACCCAAGAAATCTAATTCAGAAAAAATCATTACAAGTAGGGGAAGAAAAGATTTGCTCATCCTCTAAAGTTATTGTAGGATCATAAATTTCCATTGCAAGTAGTAGACAGATGAATGGTAACAAAATAAATAAAACCATAGAAGAAAAAGAATTCAATTATTCAGAAGCACGAAAAGTAAAGACCGATAAAAGAATATAATCGTTTGCTTTTTAAGCAAGAGATAGGTTCTTTTCTTGAATTCTCAAAGAAAGACAAGACACTCATGAAGCAGCCACATAATTCTCAGTGTGATCCTCAATTTTTTGTTTTTCTTTGCTTGACTGCTCTAGCGACTTTCAATTCTCGGAATTAAATGACACTATCAATGGTAAGATAAAGCAAAAGTTTCTGTTGCAAATTGTACTCTTTGAAGATTCTAATCCAGATTCAGATAGTGCATGAATCTAGTTAGTGCAACAACATGCTACATAATTTTGTGTGTAAAGGAAGCTAGTTATGTAGCATAACAAAGACACTAGGGAAAAAAGAATCAGCATGCCAATTATTACATAAATGTCTACATAAGAACTTTGACATTACTACATAAGAAACATCTACATAAGAAACAACTTTGACACTGATAATTACATAAACATCTACATAAGAATTATGATTTCTGTTGAAGTGTCTTCTGAGAATAATCTTACATATATTTGCCAATTATTTCTTCCAAATTTCTCTCAAAGAAATTTAATGTGCAACATGGGCTTCCCTTTAGTTAAATGCAGGCAACAAATTGCTATGAACTACAAAAGAGGAAGGAAACTGAAATAAACCACAACAAGAATATACCCGTGACGAAATCCCATGAAAAAAAGGTTTGACAGAAGCAAGTAATTGAAATAGCATAGGGTAGGAGGACATTTAAATCTCAAGACAAAGAAAGAAGCTACGGGCCATCTTTGTCATTGGTCATCAACAAATGTATCCTCTATTTTAAATCAGTTTTACAACTAAACAGTTAAAAATGGTAACAAAAGAAATTAAATCAAGCAAGCACAGTGACAAACCAATTACAAGATTAAACTGTTATTCTTGATGTCCATATAATCAAATCCGAAGTTTATAGTTCTAATGGAAGAAAAAGAATAAGAAACCTGTAGATAGTAAAGATATATGAAATACAGAGCCATAATTGTAGTTCTGTGTGCCAAAATACTGCCTAAAATGATAAATTTTAGAACAATGACGACATTTGAGATGAAGAGGTTGTGAGACCCCATTAGTCCTAAATTGGAAGTGGGCTAGTAAGGAGGTTGATGCATATATCATAATACAATAAAGTAACTCCTCAAGTAAGTTTTGACCAACAAAGCCAACATGTTTCTAGTTGACAAAATGACAATTTACAACTAGCTTTTAACTTTTTTGACAAACCATCCCACTATCATTAGAAGTCATCTTTGACTTAGTAAAAGTGTTGTTAAAAGTTACATTTGACTTAGTAAAAGAAGTTACAACCAATTTTCTGATTTATGAATAAAACTAAGGGTTGTTAAGGGCTATTTACATTAGTGGGTTACATGTGATCTCTCTTTCCTTAGATGTAAAACACTTAGACTCAAACTCTTGGCAGCCGGCTGCCTACATGCCCTTCTCAAGAGTGTGTACACCAAGTGTTTTTACACACTAATTTTTCTCCCTATAATAAAGATCTGAAGCGTACTTCGTGGACATCATAGTTTGAGTGAACCACGTAATCTGTGTCTTTATTTGTGTTTTATTCTTTCTTGCTTCTTTGAACCTGGTATTAGGAGACTTGTTTTTCTCCTAACAGCTATGACTTAATATCAGCTTATAGAGGTTGATCAAATTTGTAACCAAGCAATAAACCATGAAAATCTGAAAGGCCACTTTGGCTATAGATGGGAACTTCATGCAACTAAGAACCAAAACCGACAACCTGAAAATGTGAGAAAAGATAGTATTCATATTAATAGCACAAAAGAGCTAATAAACCAACTGACTACATGAAATTTCATTCCACAATAACTACAAAAATATGTGCAAAAGAGCAAATCATGTTTATTCCACTAACTGCAAAGATATTATAGAAGTTGTTCTTGTTGAAATTATGCTTTTGCTGAACGTATTTATCAAGCACACTTGATCATCAAAAAGAAAAAGGAAAAATAAAAGGATCCTTCAAGTTAAGAATTAACATGTTACATGTTCAAAGAGAGAATAATGTTTATTTATGGATACTGACAGACTTAAGATGCAACCAAATTAGAGCAAACCATGTAATGCTATTGTTGAAGCTCAGAAGTTCCACGGTTTTGATGTAGAAACAGACTAAAAAACTGGTTAAATGTAATAAAATGGTTAGAAAAGATCTAGTACACTACACTTGTCCTATCGTCAATAAATTCTTTAAAGGATCCAAGCAGCCCTATAAGGATTAACAAAACGGGTCAGATTGATGTCAAGCCAAATCATGGTAATGCATGCAAAAATTACTCCATAGAAATCAGATATGAGAATTCATAATTAGAAGAAATAAATATGGCAACTCTGATACTACTTGTCTCATATTGTAGGCATTTAATCAAAATAGATAGTAGATCTACAATATGGGATGGACATGTAAGCAAACTATCTAATAGTGTCCAAAGATATAAACAAGCATACCTCTTCATAAGCTAAATGAATAAACCCAATGCAAATTAGAAAGCAACTAACTAAATAGAACTTCAGTGTATAAACCATAAATCAATAGCTGCATCGAAAAGACATACCTAAATGTTGTTGCCTTTAAATGACAATGTGGCAAGGACAAAATGCACATGAACATTTTATTTAAGGTCAAACTGGTACAGTTTCTATGAATTATTAAATATTAAATTTGTCAAACTTTTGGGTTCGATTTGCTCAAATTTTGCTAAGATTCTAGGTGTATTTCTGGATGTTGATAAGTGAAATAACCTGAATCAAATATAAGTGAAAATATTAAAACAACGAAGATTAAAGCAAATAGAATCATTTATAAGGATGACCAATGGAAACAAATCATCTTCAATGATCTCTAATCATGAACTCTAACAAATAATACACATCCATGAATTGCAAGAAAATCACTAAACGCAACAGCCTTTTTGATGTTTTAGTATAGCTAGTTCCACAAAATGCTTGCCAAGACTACGGAACCTCTTAATCACAAACTCTTATCTTTCAATAGCATGATAGTAGAATGAAAGAAGGAACTACATGCATGGTCGCATATATTTACGGAGAAAAGAAAAGAATGCCTTGAACATTAAACTCCAAAAGCTTAACAGTAGAATTTAAAAGAAAAGCTCAATCTAAACATTGTGGCATAATTTTGGCCCAAAAAAACTTTAACTATACCTTGATAAATCTTATAAACTAGATCTTCTGGAAAGCAACTTCAGTTACTTGTCCTCCATATAGGCTGGGTTTTTATTTAGACAGAGCAGTGGAAAACAAATCCCAAAGAGACATAAGCTAAAAAATAATAAAGAGAACAAGATAGGTAGTGAAAACAAGACATAATCCAAAAAGAAAAATAGATAAGTTAAATTCTAAAATTGTGTTGACCATTGCATTTTTTGGATGCACCCTTAGTCCTCTTAATTTGTGCCATGGTAAAATTTGTAACCTCATGCAATAAATCTGAAATCAATAGGTTGGAAGCTACTGTTTCTCGGAGGCCAAGGTGCTCCTTGGGATTAGCAGTGACTCCACCACATGAAGAATTCCAATAAATCCCAACAACAAACACAAAATACAAAACGTGAACAGAGTACACAAGAAGAATAAAGGGAAAAAAAAAAGAGCACCTTGGAGCTCTTGGAGACTAGAGGAGACAAAATGAACATTACTAGCAAGAAGCCAGAGGTTGACCATCTCATCTCACCTCGACCTCAGTTTTTTAGCCCTTTAATTCAAAATATATATATCTCTACCTCAAAGCAATGAAAAGACAAACGGAGAGAAGTCCTGCTCTAAAGGAGGACGAAATCGAACATGCTCAATGCATGCAAATGCTTGTGTTCAAGAAAGTGTATATCATATAATAGAGCTGAAACATAAAATGCATGTTGTTTCAGTTTATTTGGCTCCTCGCCAGCAATAGGATTTTATTTGCAAAGCAGACAGAAATATAGCAAGCAGCAGCACCAAACAACCTTTATGGTTTAGCTACATGGACTGATAGCAGCACCTCTCAACCAAGCAATTTGGACTCCACAACTCTGGTATTCTGATGAGATAGACAACATGTTCTACAAGCAAAGGGCTACATTATGAGTGGAATTTGTTAAACTTCACGTCCTCATGGTAACCATCAGCACTATACAGCAAAGAAACAAGGAAGTGTTTGTAGTATCAACAGCAACAATGAAGCTTTTGACTGAAGAAGAGATGCAAGGATTCTGTGGAATGAAGTATAAAAATGGACGGTTAAGAAGTGATAGACAAATCTAATATTAGGTTTTTCATTTCAAATTTAGAAACCAACTTCTTTCTTCTTTTTATTTTATCTTCTAAGTGAAAGACTTAGGTAGGATCTAACTGCTGGAGTAGGTTTTGATGGCAAGAAGAGTATGAGGCCATGATAGTTTAATTTACCGACTTATAATTGATCTGAACCAAGTCATTTTCGATCAAGTTCCTCATATCCAATCCATCAGGAAGAATGCAGCTTAAAAGGGGTAGATTGCCTTATAGTAAAAATAAAATATGCAAAATTATACTTCCACTAAGGTGTAGTATGAAATAAAATCAGAATGAAAAAAGAAAACTAAACTAAGGTTTGCATATCCTTGAGCAACATCTAGTATCACTTTGAAGAGCAGGCAATTCACCAATTAGCCCCAAAACAAGAACCAATTGACTTCTTCAGAGAAAGGAAAACGAGGAGCAGAGTTGATTATGTGCCTTATGGTAAGAATATAAATTGTAGATAAGAATTTGTAACAATTTACTTATGGAAACCATTTAAAATGCAATCAAAACTAAGTTGGATTTTGTTAAATGACTTCTTGATAAGATTCACCACAGAACGTTATTTATTTTCCACAAAATCATTCCTGAAATTTCATAGAGCCTTCAGGATTGACAATTTTGTACCAGAGCTATGCACAAATGTTCCTCAAAAACCTTGCAAATCAAAAGGAAATGCATTTACCACTTCAACAATTTAGACATGTAGGCATAAGAATCTGGAATGGACATAGAAAACTATTTGATAGATAGTTGACATCCAAATAAAAACAAGAAGGCTTATAAATAAACATCCAATGGCGAGGTTTATGTAAATATCAATAGTTTGTGCTGGTTTCCAACTTCAGACAAGTCGACACAATAATTCAACAAGGTATTATGTAAACAGTTTGAAAGAGTCATCCAATGTGATGTGTGAAAATGCAAAGAACTAAGCAATGTTACAGTCCATTCTACATCATCTCAAGTTTATGTTAACCATCGGGATGTTTACTTTTTAATGGTTCATTTTAATGCTATCTAAATGCAGATATCACAGCCAACTGAACTTGAAAAGAAAGGGAAAAAAATCAACTGTACCTTCCATCTATTTTGGTGTCGAGTTATTTTAATGCTTCTATCTAAATGCAGATACCAGAGCAAACAGAACTTGAAAAGAAAGGGTAAAACAAAACAACTGTACCTTCCATATATTATGGTGTAGATTTACATTAGAGGAAGATCATGTCTTTGTCTTAAGAAACAAGTACTAGATGTTGTTATCATCAGATCCAAGAATAGGTATAAGATACTCGATAACTATGTCCTAATATATCTAAACATGCATAGCACCAGATAAAGAAAAATAACAAAACTATGTCGTGTGCTAAAAATATGTGGGCACTGATACACTCAATGGACTCATTTCAACTATTTAAGTCACGAGTGTGCATGATCATGTTGAACATGCAAAAGACAATCATAGATGAATTTTCCTTTTCTAGATGCACATACAAGAAGGTTCACTTTTAGATGACTTTGATGGTGGTGCATGAACAGAATTTTATGCATGACACCTACGATTCAGATCATGGACCTTGACATGACGATTATGTACGAGCTTGTACCGCTCGATAATGGTTGAACCGATTGTTACCGACTTGTAACGATCTTAATGATCAAATATCGACCATTATTGACAGACAACTCAAGTCGATCCTTTCCAATGGTCAAATCCAGTTTAAAGGATTTTTAAACCTTTCTTGCCCTTTTACTCCCTCAAACTTTTATTTTCTCTCAATCTTTTTTACTTCTTTCTTCATTTTCACATTTACAGTTTTAAAACTTCATAAACCGTGATTTATGGATTTGATCCAGCTTTTGAGGCTAATGAAGGAGGATTAACACCTAAGAATAACCCTCTAATTAAAGTATATGGACAACTTTTCATTCACTTTTAATAACCCGCTCAGAGATATGAAAGCAACATGGATGAGTGCCTCAACCGACGATAGCAACAACGGGACCATCAACTCTCTTGCATCGTCATCATCAATTGAGACACTATTGTCCATGTCGCTACCATGTCTTTGGACTTTCGTGTGGAATGCGATTGAAAAGTTATTACTTACCTTTAATTAGAGAATTCTTCTTCTTACTTAGGTGTTAAGCCCATCTAATTAGCCTCCCAAACTTATTGCAAGCCACAAATCACTTGAAGTTTTAAGAAAGTGCAAATGTGAGAATGAGATAAGAAATTGAGAAAAAATAAGAGTTAAGAGTTTGAGAGAGTGAAAGGGGTGAAAGAGGACAAAAGGATTTAAAATCCCTTTAAATAGATCTAACCATTGAAATAGGTCACATCTGAGTCATCCGTAGGTAACGATTGGATTTCACATCGAGTGGTAAAAGCCCGATCGAGTGATACAGTTTTAGTATATACAACCCGACGATGGTTCGCGATCAATCCGTGGATCGATACTAGCATAACCGCTAAACAACAACGTCAAAAATCATTAAGCAACTAGCACTCATCCCATATCGTTCCATGTCATTTAATACTTTGATAGCTGACATGCCTTGAGCCTAATACCAATAAAACAATTTAAACAACAGAGTCAAAAATCAAATAGAATCAACCTCCAAGTGAGATGACCCAATGAAACTAGAAGTCTTCACATGAACTATAAAAGTAATAACAAAGAGAGATGACACAACAAAAACTTTCTAACAGAGTAGGACCATAAGCCATCTATATTATCCAATTAATAGGTTCTAGAAATAACACAAAAAGAAGAGCAAGATATGATATCTTTGTTAGGCCAAGAATTGATTACAAAGAAAATGTCATTAAAACAAGCAAACATAAAGGATCGTATTTAAGAAACCACTTGAAGATCTTAAAACAAGTATAGAATCAAGCAAGTACCTTCTTCCCACCGCACAACCTCTTCCTTTATCTCAAGCTCCTTATTCTCTGCATTTGCTCTTCTTGCCACATAGGTGAAGAACATGCCTCTTTTAAAGGTGTCAATAATCTTTCAAAACTCAAAATACAAGTCAACTATAAGATTAAGTGCATACCTCATAACTATCCTACGCTCCATTTCTGAGTTTCTCTCGATTCTATGGATTTGTTTTTCTTATGAATGAAGGGGACGCTTTAACTCTCTTTTAAAGGCACCAATCCAATTGACATGCTTCCAATTCTTATGAACTCAAAGAAGTCAATTATGATTGGGTGCTTACTTTGTATCCATCCTAGCACCATCACCTCGGCACATTAGTGTTTCTTCTAGACAACAAGTTCTTAGAACTCCCAAATGGGCCATCCAAGATTACTTGCTTTCCTCCTATTATCACTCGCTACTACATATACTTTCCCTAACCGTTGTGACCATTCTTTACCCTCTTCACCTTCCGCCTTCCATACCAAAACAACCCATTATCCTTTGTGAATGAGGTCCAACTTCGGGCTTGCCTTTGACAGCATTTCATTTGGCAATCACAATAATTTCAATCTTAAGTTCACTAACAATTTTTGCAATCTTAACATATATCTTCACCAACTAGTTTATTAAGTACCAAAGTCTCGTATGTGATAGAATATTGTTATTCTGATCTCAGTTTGTTTAAAGTGTTGTAGGTATTGTGTAACTACAATTGATTGCTAGTTCAATTTAGAAATAATTTAAAATCCTACCCTAAATCATATAAAAATGAAATCACCTAAATTACTTATATTACATAAAGTCACTCTAGAATAAGCTCAAAACACACTCTCTTGAGTGGTAAATAATTATAGAACTTTAAACAACAAACCCCATTTTCATAACTTTCTGAAAAATGGTTGTCTTGTATATATCAGAATCATTACTAGTCTAAAGTAATATGCTTAATACATATGCCTGAATTTTCAATTCTTTCACCTGCCATGAAAGACTCTAAATCCTTCAAAGTCAGCCCCCTAAAATCAATCATTTGATGCTCCTAAGATGTATCACATCACATGAGTGATAAAAATAGGGCATAGAAGATATATGAAATAAGCATTTCTCCTATTTCTCTTCTTTTGTAATGAGATAATTAAAAATTACTTTATGAATTTTCAATATACCAATACACTGTTAAAAATTAAAACAAGTGGCAAAAATAATTTGTGTCATCTAACAAAAATTTGCTTCACAATAGCCTGCATCAAGTCCTTGATAGGTCCCCAAAACTAAAGAATCGTCAAATACAAACATTTCATCGTAGAATGAGAAACAAAAATTATTCATAGAATTTGAATTAAGGTTCACTTCATGGGACAAAATATCACAAGTTTAGCTTCACAAAAGAGAAAAAGAATAAGAAGACAAACTAAATCAAGAAAGATGTTATTATAATGTATAATCTTTCCACAAGAAAGAAAATGCTACAAAAATTCTTAGTGATAACTTATCAATTTGCCTATACTCTCAAAAACAACTTTGAGTTCATAAAAATCAGAACCATTTTGGTTTGGTTTTTGCTATGTATGTTGAACTTCTACCTCAGAAAACCTCTTCCAATAAAAAAGGGTAAGAATGAGATACGCCAAATATAATTGCAATAGGATTCACTAATTAACACTAAATGTTGGTTAGCTAGAAGAACGATAATATTTGAATTAAAAAGACATCAATGATGGGATCAACTACATAGGTAATCTTCTCTCAAGAATACCAAAATGTAAGATGAATATCACTATGCTAAGTATTCCACCTAGTAACTCAAGACTGTACTACTAGATAGGTTATCAAATCGCTGATTTGGTATTTAAATACACTATAGGAATGGCTAAGATAGAAAAGATAGTCAAAAGAAAAAGGAAGAGTAGGAGAAGAGAGGTAGCGGAGCCAAGGCTGACAACCCATGGTGTGTGGTGTGGAGGTAGGCGATGGTGGATTTCACTTACCAGGACACAATTTCAAGCTCACGTATGGAGAAAGCTCAGAAAAGTAATCCCCAATTAAAGCAAACATAATTTTTAAAGTTTATCTTTTATAACTGAACTGCCCAAAATGAGGGCAATATACATCTCAGTTTGAGCTCGAGCCAGAAATATCAATTGGTAAAAGCCATTGCAATCTAGGGTTCACACCATAGTTGAAGAAATTTAAAGTTTCTGATATTCAGAATCTGAATGTAAACAATCGATACCATTAAGAGTCCATGTAATTTACCATAATGAATCAATGACCTCTATCAAAGATTCAAGGGTAGGAATCAAATGAACATAAGCAAAAGAAACTCTTTGAAGCAATGTTCTAGTACTTAAGAGGTATGTGGTTCCACATGCAAGAAATATCATAATGTATCGAATATGAAAAGATAACCAATGTTAAATAAATACAAGGACATATCGATGGAAATCGTACAATTATAGCATCTACATAATCTGAAATGACAGAAGGTTTGTGCCAAGAGGACAACGCTCAACTAATATCAAACTCCAAACAATCATTCAAGGAAAAAGATTTTAAGTGATGATAATATTCCAAAATTGAGACCAAGACACCCAATACAACATCAAACTCACATGGATCATTAAAAACCAAAATCAAGTTGAAGGGCAAGAGGATAAGTCAACATTGAATCTATAGATCAATACAATGTGGATTGCAAAACGACCGCTTAGCACATCTTGGATAGTTTTATCTAACCAATGATGTAAGTAGACCAACCCAAACTGTACCATCTCATCGGTTCACTACATATACAATTTTTTGGCTTTTAACCCTGCTAGGTCTTGGCTCGAAATGAGATTCCTTGCAAGGAGTCACAAGCTATCTTCACCTATCATCGCCACACGCTTGTCACCTGCACAATCCCACCCAATACACCTCTTCCTCCTCTTCTTCCTTTTCCTACTCTTCTTCCCTCTTCCTCTTCTTCTTGCTTCCTCCTCACCTCCCCAATAGTACCAAGGCACATTGCAACATACCAACACACAAGATACCGAATAGACCAAACTTGTATCGGTCAATGGATAGATGCAGTCCCACAACCAAACACTAAGGGGCATGTAAATTGCAGATCAGCACAATTTTTGGGTACTTTAAGACTTCACGTTCTATTTTACAACTTATAATCCTATGATCACACCTTGTGATCCCACGATCACCTCTATCTTGGAGGCTTGTCAATAATTATAAATCACTTGCATAAATTCACATCAATGAAGAAGCATGAAAGTTGTTAAATTTATGTTGAACTACAGACCGCTCTTGGCAACTCTATCTAATATATGCTACTTTATAGATTCAAACCAGTTAAATCATATAAATCTTAAGTTTATTAGATAGCAAATACCCATGAAATAGGGTTTCTAGGGTTAGAACCAAAACCAAAAGGGTATCATGTATATGTCGACAAGATTCACCGAACCAACCAAGGACCAATGCGAGTACCTAATGGTACACCAATGCATTCCAAGTTTGGAAAAAACTAAAAGAATTATAAAAAATTGCGTAAGCAGCTCCTATAGACCATGTGGCATTCCACACTAGTAAATAGCAAGGATAAACAATGACATGAGCAATATTAGATCTAAGTTAATTAGCAGCCCTTTTTATTCTTTTATACCGAAATGATTGTCAATCAATCATATGCTAGTATCCATATATACTGATGAAACCTACACCAAATGGCAAAACAGAACCCATAAAGAGTAATGAAACATATACATAAAATAGAAAAGTCAGTCAACAACTCCAATAATAATGGAATCTCTGGAATTACATGTGAATCTCTAGCTATACATTTGTTGTGTTTTGGGATTTGTTAGTATGCCATAGATACAATTGAGGTTCCAGAAGTGATTTAAGACTTTGAGATGTGAAATAACCTATGCAGGATGTAAAATAAAAAATAGTGAGATATTTTAAAGAATTATACTGGAAGTATGCCTATATCTCATAATTAGCAAAAGTCGAAATGCAATTGCATCCATGAATAGACTAGTTTGCATGACACTTAAATCTTTATATGCCAGATTACATATAGCAAATTCAGGGGTCAAAAGAGATGAAAAATAAAAATCACCAAATGTTTTAGGGTTGAATAAATATATAAATTTGACACCAGTTTAGGTCTTTATGGCTTGAGGGAGCAGGAAAGGAGGGCATAGAAAAGTATCTACTATAGCTTCATCTCCATAAATGATAACCCTCCGACTCCTATTTGCCCTCCTCACTATTTGCCTCATTATTCTTTAGTTTCATGGCAACAAAGATAATTGGAACAAGCAAACCCATAGAAACTCAAGACTTCCCTAAGGAACTCTCACTAGTCGAGGCGCCTTGCCTGCCTAGATTCACTCATCTTGTGGTGCAAGTGAACAACTTTTCTACTCTTTAAAACGGGTAGGGTGGTGGTAAGATCAAATATGAACTGATTTGTTCTCATGACCGGACGCCCATCGAAAGAAATTGCTCAACCAATTCCACACAACCCCAACCAAAGCATTTGAAATCAATGGAGTAACATTCTGAGGTATCTCAATGGCATCACCGACTTCATTCAAAAATATAGCCTAACGAGAGATGTTACAATTAAGGTTAATCTTTTACACTAGTCTTAACCATAATAAATAAGCTGAGTAAGACGTGATTGTGTTAGAAGTCATAGTCGCTCATAAAAATGTGGATATAGTTTTATTACATTATTCGTGAACACAATTAATAGAGCTCTTAAAGCTTCATACCTCCTTAAACTATAGAGCAAACAAATTCTAAATTGTTAATGCATTGGCGATAGGCCATAAGTGAAAATCTGATGATATTAACTTATATTAACAAGTACTTGTTCTCTTCCATGAGACTTAACGCTTATCCTGTATTAGTCCTCCTAAAGAACTTATTGCAAATGTTATATTTCTACCAGCTCTTTTGGACTTCTCATGGCTATTTTCAATAGGTTACATCTTCAAGCACTACAAGGAAACTAATCTAGACTCTACGCATCCATGACCGGTTCTGAAATATAACTTGTAAATCAACATAAATTAGAACAAGAAAAATCAAAGAGAGAATATCTTAATTAGCATAATCATATTGCACCATGTGTATCCTTCTTAATGTAAGAAAAATATATATAATTGAATCATGCATCATATCATGCATTATCTAAGTGAAACGGCCTACACTTTTAAACACCTTACTAGAGTTTTTCATCTTTCAAGAACACAAACACAAAATAAAAAGTTAACAAAAGTTGGGAGACCATCGAATAATTTTGAAGCAACCTATGGTTGTAGTCTAGTTAATTGTTTTATCTAAAGCCCCAATGGTGGTAGCCAAGTAGAATATACAAAATGAGAAGTTAACACAACTTGGGAGGTCAAAATAATTTTGGCCTAGGCTTTCGATTGTTGTCTACCTAATTGTTTTATCTAGTATTTCTCATTTCGACCGGACTGTCTCAAAGATTTGTCGTCGACACGTATTGATTTGTATGGCGACACACGATGCTAGGGTATGCCAACAGACTCGAGCAATCCACGCTTTGATCGTTAATTGAATTGCACCTCCCAAACCATACCGACTCGAGTAGTATAACAAACATTGGTTTTATCTAAAGCTCCTATGTTGGTAGCCAAGTAGCTCGACGTTCACATTAGTCAAGTTTACTTTACAAACAAAAATGAAGAAAATAATTCAAATTAACAAATTTAGCCAAGAAAAAAAAATGAGAACAAGGTTCGTAATTGTATCACATGAGCTCGATACATACGATACACTTTCATACATATATAGATATATATAAACATATAAAGAGGCAACGTCATTGAGGAAGATATATATTTTATATAAAAATATAAAAATGAAAAAAGCGCCGAGGATGCTGCCGACGACGAATATTCTCCTCGCCTAAGGAGACAAGGAGAAGAGGAGGCGCCGCCTCGTTGCGTGTTTAGCGAGGGAGGCGTGATCGAGATCGCCGAGGAGAGTGGCACAATCTCTAGGTTCTCCTCTTCTTCCTTCTCCTCGCAACAACTAAGTTAATACCGCCTTCAAAGAAGACGATCGATATCGACCGTTTGGACCTATTTCGGTACTAACGGTGGAAACAATCCTAACCAATGGTACCACCCAATAGCGAACGATCCACATATTCTACATGGCCAATACATACCGCTTCGATAAGCCAATACGCATATTCGGTATGAGCCAATATGTATCGCGTTCGGTACCATTTGGTATTACAAACCTTAAATGAGACATCTACATTTTTAGCAATATATTCTATATGTTGTATGGAACAATCTTCAATTCTTCATAATGATTTCATAACGCTGAGGTAATACTTCTGCAATATATTATTAAAAATCAGGTGTTATGTGCCACTTTGTCCTATGGTGACATGCAAAAACAAGTTTTGGAAGTATAGACTTCTATATCTATAAGTTGACCTTCGTGAGAGAGAAATCTTCTTGCAAGCACTCAAATGTAATCTCAATATATACCATATAAAGATTCAAGTGTCCACATACAAGATGAATAGTAATGTGTATGAGAAATTATCAATTTAGTACTTCCTTTGAAGTATCGAATTGAGGATTTCATCAGTTTGTCACTAATTTACCCTTTTGTAAGTAGTAAGTAGATATCTCAGTCTTGCTGAACAACCTCAAAATCAGAAACTGAAAATACCGTGACATCACAGACTTATAAAATGGTAAAGAAGTGATCTCCACTTTTGACCAAATGCTTTAATCCGATTTGGAAATTCAAATATCGATTTCTATGTTTCTAGAAAATCAGAGACAATTATATTGTCTTAGCTAACCAATTAATAGGATCATATCAATCACTACAAATAGGCAGGCAAGTGCTAGTGATGATTAAAAATGTTAGCATGTAAAATGAACACATTCCAAAATTGAAGAACATGTTCAAACAATCCATTTAGCATTCCAACATGAATTATGAAAAGTATGAACCTATATTCACTAATATATATGGAAATAATGAATGGACCTTATCACAATTAATTACAAATGTAACTTGGTGACAAAGTATTCAGCACATTGAAAGTTGTGTAAACTTTACCTATCCATTTGTAATAATCAGATTGATGATAATTCAATCAGTGCTTTTTGCACCATCCTTTGGCCTGTTGTTGAAATCAGAATTTGGGAACCAGAAGAGGTAAGTTGTCATAAAATTATGTAAATATGTTATGTACATGATGAATTAGAAGATCCATAAATGAGTGTGTATAGTTGAAGAAAAGGCTGACAGAAGCATAAGAAGGGTAATAGAACCGCAAGTTGAAATTTACATCGATATATAATGCCACAAATAACAAATATCAACAACTCAATGAGTATGCAGCATGAATCAAACTACCATCTCCTGAGATAAAAGGAATGCTCTAGAATATGCCAACTTACGTTGGAATTATATAAAAAAATAAATCATAACAATTACATGCATTGTGTGCTGTAATAACAATTAATATATAGAAAGGAAGGGTAAGGACTTATCCAATAAAGTGTTGCCTTGACAATGTGTAACAATCTAAATTGAATTTACAGAAAATAAGTCATTAGGTTCATGGACACTATATACTAGTTGTGTACCAAGAATGATAAAGAGAACAAAATGATAAGGATTGCCAACTGAAGTGTTATATTGACCTATTATCTAAATCAAATATGTCTCACATTTACTGCTCCATGTGTGACCCTATGTACCATCCAGCATGGAGTATGTGGATGGGGTTTCGAAATTACAAAGGAGTGAACCAGCAAGTTTGGTTGACTGATATTTCTTTTTAGGTTTCATAGAATAGGAACGGACTAGAAAATACATCAACCTGGAAGAGAGATTAAATATATCTTTATTCAATTGGTATCAAAGAAATTAAATCACTAGACTTGTGTTGATTTATTGATATTAAGAGACATCGGTTTGATTCACTGAAATTAAATTTCTAAAAAAAATTTCAACTATATTTGAGATAAAAAGATAATATTTATATTTTCAAAGTTACTAAGAATATATTTTTTTATAATAATATCACTTTTGAAATATTATTACAAATATAAAAATATTTTCAATTGAAAACTTGGAGCTTATATTAACTTACTTTTGCCAAAATTTATAATTACATTTAGGTGTCATTAATATCTAAATAGCGAGTTAACATAAATCGAAACTTAATGATTGAACAAAATTTCTATATATTTTTTATGTAAGAATAATAATTTTGGTAAATAGATTTTGAAGCCTAACTAACTTGAGTTTATCGTTTAGCTCGGGCAATTTATCAATCTAAAATGAGTTTTCAATAATAAGGTGGCAAAAGCTACCAAAGTTGCACATTGTAGGAGCAACGCCCATGGAGGTGCTAGAGCGTGGCTAAGAAGGCGAGTGCGTCCCTTAGGAGGTCGATTGTCAACAAAGGGTAGTCACCACCTATGTAGGGAATGGCACGGAGAGGTACTTCCTTCTTGATTTATATTCATAAGTCCGGAGAGAATGAGCATACGAACGTGAGCGATTTGCCAAGGTAGTTTGTAACTTACACCATGCTTCAAAGAGCACATGAAGATATAAGTGGTGCAACAATACCAATCGAGGTTGAATCGCTTGAAGAATAGGATGGTCTGTAAACTACGCTTTATGCTCGATTGTGCTTGACTTGTTGTTCGGATATCAATTATTGGTGGACAATCAAGGATCCATCAACATATCCTAATAAATCATATCCAAAGAGGAGATTAGTGAATGAGCACACCATGATGCATAGTTTCGTCTTGATAATTTGAAGGGATGATGACGTATTGATGGAGATTGATCCCGATGAGAGGTACCGGTGCTTCTGAATAACAGATGTAAACGAGAGAAGTAGTCAATGAACACATTGTAGAAGAAAGGAATACCGATTACTTTTGGATTAGATCGTGGATGGTTGGATTGATGAAACCGATCGCTGAAAAGCCACATACGCATGCAATAGTAAGGGAGGAAGAAGAGGTAGTGGTCGATTGCTTAGAGCGGAGCGGAGATTAGATCGTGATGGGCGCCATGGCTACTCGCTTTGCTTATTGAAGGGACACTATGAGGGAGCATCGAGGGTCGAGTTGGAGAGGAGGCAGGGTTAGAGATTGTGCATACCTTGGCATCCCTCCTCATCTAACCTTGTTAGAGCCATGTTCTCCACCTCTAAGATGAAAGCCTATGATTCGGCATCCTCTTTGGATCTTTTCTAGTAACCCGAATCGGAAAACTATGATTATGCCACAACACCCAACACAAGTCAAAGACATGATTACCATTGGTGTTTGATGACGGATTGTGGGAATAGATCTACTTGTGAGAACTTGCTTTTGTATATTGTTGCTTATTGTGATGAGCGATCGAACTCGATCTTGACATATTTAACGATGCCTCCTACAAAAATAAGGATATAGACCAAGGACAACAAGGAGATTTCATAGTATCAAGAAAACAAGAAGGCCAAAGAAAAGCAATAAACCCAAGAAATCTAATTCAGAAAAAATCATTACAAGTAGGGGAAGAAAAGATTTGCTCATCCTCTAAAGTTATTGTAGGATCATAAATTTCCATTGCAAGTAGTAGACGATGAATGGTAACAAAATAAATAAAACCATAGAAGAAAAAGAATTCAATTATTCAGAAGCACGAAAAGTAAAGACCGATAAAAAGAATATAATCGTTTGCTTTTTAAGCAAGAGATAGGTTCTTTTCTTGAATTCTCAAAGAAAGACAAGACACTCATGAAGCAGCCACATAATTCTCAGTGTGATCCTCAATTTTTTGTTTTTCTTTGCTTGACTGCTCTAGCGACTTTCAATTCTGGAATTAAATGACACTATCACTATCAATGGTAAGATAAAGCAAAAGTTTCTGTTGCAAATTGTACTCTTTGAAGATTCTAATCCAGATTCAGATAGTGCATGAATCTAGTTAGTGCAACAACATGCTACATAATTTTGTGTGTAAAGGAAGCTAGTTATGTAGCATAACAAAGACACTAGGGAAAAAAGAATCAGCATGCCAATTATTACATAAATGTCTACATAAGAACTTTGACATTACTACATAAGAAACATCTACATAAGAAACAACTTTGACACTGATAATTACATAAACATCTACATAAGAATTATGATTTCTGTTGAAGTGTCTTCTGAGAATAATCTTACATATATTTGCCAATTATTTCTTCCAAATTTCTCTCAAAGAAATTTAATGTGCAACATGGGCTTCCCTTTAGTTAAATGCAGGCAACAAATTGCTATGAACTACAAAAGAGGAAGGAAACTGAAATAAACCACAACAAGAATATACCCGGTGACGAAATCCCATGAAAAAAAGGTTTGACAGAAGCAAGTAATTGAAATAGCATAGGTAGGGAGGACATTTAAATCTCAAGACAAAGAAAGAAGCTACGGGCCATCTTTGTCATTGGTCATCAACAAATGTATCCTCTATTTTAAATCAGTTTTACAACTAAACAGTTAAAAAATGGTAACAAAAAGAAATTAAATCAAGCAAGCACAGTGACAAACCAATTACAAGATTAAACTGTTATTCTTGATGTCCATATAATCAAATCCGAAGTTTATAGTTCTAATGGAAGAAAAAGAATAAGAAACCTGTAGATAGTAAAGATATATGAAATACAGAGCCATAATTGTAGTTCTGTGCCAAAATACTGCCTAAAAATGATAAATTTTAGAACAATGACGACATTTGAGATGAAGAGGTTGTGAGACCCCATTAGTCCTAAATTGGAAGTGGGCTAGTAAGGAGGTTGATGCATATATCATAATACAATAAAGTAACTCCTCAAGTAAGTTTTGACCAACAAAGCCAACATGTTTCTAGTTGACAAAATGACAATTTACAACTAGCTTTTAACTTTTTTGACAAACCATCCCACTATCATTAGAAGTCATCTTTGACTTAGTAAAAGTGTTGTTAAAAGTTACATTTGACTTAGTAAAAGAAGTTACAACCAATTTTCTGATTTATGAATAAAACTAAGGGTTGTTAAGGGCTATTTACATTAGTGGGTTACATGTGATCTCTCTTTCCTTAGACTGTAAAAAACACTTAGACTCAAACTCTTGGCAGCTCGACATGCCCTTCTCAAGAGTGTGTACACCAAGTGTTTTTTACAGACTAATTTTTCTCCCTATAATAAAGATCTGAAGCGTACTTCGTGGACATCATAGTTTGAGTGAACCACGTAATCTGTGTCTTTATTTGTGTTTTATTCTTTCTTGCTTCTTTGAACCTGGTATCAGGAGACTTGTTTTTCTCCTAACAGCTATGACTTAATATCAGCTTATAGAGGTTGATCAAATTTGTAACCAAGCAATAAACCATGAAAATCTGAAAGGCCACTTTGGCTATAGATGGGAACTTCATGCAACTAAGAACCAAAACCGACAACCTGAAAATGTGAGAAAAGATAGTATTCATATTAATAGCACAAAAGAGCTAATAAATCAACTGACTACATGAAATTTCATTCCACAATAACTACAAAAATATGTGCAAAAGAGCAAATCATGTTTATTCCACTAACTGCAAAGATATTATAGAAGTTGTTCTTGTTGAAATTATGCTTTTGCTGAACGTATTTATCAAGCACACTTGATCATCAAAAAGAAAAAGGAAAAATAAAAGGATCCTTCAAGTTAAGAATTAACATGTTACATGTTCAAAGAGAGAATAATGTTTATTTATGGATACTGACAGACTTAAGATGCAACCAAATTAGAGCAAACCATGTAATGCTATTGTTGAAGCTCAGAAGTTCCACGGTTTTGATGTAGAAACAGACTAAAAAACTGGTTAAATGTAATAAAATGGTTAGAAAAGATCTAGTACACTACACTTGTCCTATCGTCAATAAATTCTTTAAAGGATCCAAGCAGCCCTATAAGGATTAACAAAACGGGTCAGATTGATGTCAAGCCAAATCATGGTAATGCATGCAAAAATTACTCCATAGAAATCAGATATGAGAATTCATAATTAGAAGAAATAAATATGGCAACTCTGATACTACTTGTCTCATATTGTAGGCATTTAATCAAAATAGATAGTAGATCTACAATATGGGATGGACATGTAAGCAAACTATCTAATAGTGTCCAAAGATATAAACAAGCATACCTCTTCATAAGCTAAATGAATAAACCCAATGCAAATTAGAAAGCAACTAACTAAATAGAACTTCAGTGTATAAACCATAAATCAATAGCTGCATCGAAAAGACATACCTAAATGTTGTTGCCTTTAAATGACAATGTGGCAAGGACAAAATGCACATGAACATTTTATTTAAGGTCAAACTGGTACAGTTTCTATGAATTATTAAATATTAAATTTGTCAAACTTTTGGGTTCGATTTGCTCAAATTTTGCTAAGATTCTAGGTGTATTTCTGGATGTTGATAAGTGAAATAACCTGAATCAAATATAAGTGAAAATATTAAAACAACGAAGATTAAAGCAAATAGAATCATTTATAAGGATGACCAATGGAAACAAATCATCTTCAATGATCTCTAATCATGAACTCTAACAAATAATACACATCCATGAATTGCAAGAAAACACTAAACGCAACAGCCTTTTTGATGTTTTAGTATAGCTAGTTCCACAAAATGCTTGCCAAGACTACGGAACCTCTTAATCACAAACTCTTATCTTTCAATAGCATGATAGTAGAATGAAAGAAGGAACTACATGCATGGTGCGTCGCATATATTTACGGAGAAAAGAAAAGAATGCCTTGAACATTAAACTCCAAAAGCTTAACAGTAGAATTTAAAAGAAAAGCTCAATCTAAACATTGTGGCATAATTTTGGCCCAAAAAAACTTTAACTATACCTTGATAAATCTTATAAACTAGATCTTCTGGAAAGCAACTTCAGTTACTTGTCCTCCATATAGGCTGGGTTTTTATTTAGACAGAGCAGTGGAAAACAAATCCCAAAGAGACATAAGCTAAAAAATAATAAAGAGAACAAGATAGGTAGTGAAAACAAGACATAATCCAAAAGAAAAATAGATAAGTTAAATTCTAAAATTGTGTTGACCATTGCATTTTTTGGATGCACCCTTAGTCCTCTTAATTTGTGCCATGGTAAAATTTGTAACCTCATGCAATAAATCTGAAATCAATAGGTTGGAAGCTACTGTTTCTCGGAGGCCAAGGTGCTCCTTGGGATTAGCAGTGACTCCACCACATGAAGAATTCCAATAAATCCCAACAACAAACACAAAATACAAAACGTGACTAAAGATTACACAAGAAGAATAAAGGTAAAAAAAAAAGAGCACCTTGGAGCTCTTGGAGACTAGAGGAGACAAAATGAACATTACTAGCAAGAAGCCAGAGGTTGACCATCTCATCTCACCTCGACCTCAGTTTTTTAGCCCTTTAATTCAAAATATATATATCTCTACCTCAAAGCAATGAAAAGACAAACGGAGAGAAGTCCTGCTCTAAAGGAGGACGAAATCGAACATGCTCAATGCATGCAAATGCTTGTGTTCAAGAAAGTGTATATCATATAATAGAGCTGAAACATAAAATGCATGTTGTTTCAGTTTATTTGGCCTCGCCAGCAATAGGATTTTATTTGCAAAGCAGAAATATAGCAAGCAGCACCAAACAACCTTTATGGTTTAGCTACATGGACTGATAGCAGCACCTCTCAACCAAGCAATTTGGACTCCACAACTCTGGTATTCTGATGAGATAGACAACATGTTCTACAAGCAAAGGGCTACATTATGAGTGGAATTTGTTAAACTTCACGTCCTCATGGTAACCATCAGCACTATACAGCAAAGAAACAAGGAAGTGTTTGTAGTATCAACAGCAACAATGAAGCTTTTGACTGAAGAAGAGATGCAAGGATTCTGTGGAATGAAGTATAAAAATGGACGGTTAAGAAGTGATAGACAAATCTAATATTAGGTTTTTCATTTCAAATTTAGAAACCAACTTCTTTCTTCTTTTTATTTTTATCTTCTAAGTGAAAGACTTAGGTAGGATCTAACTGCTGGAGTAGGTTTTGATGGCAAGAAGAGTATGAGGCCATGATAGTTTAATTTACCGACTTATAATTGATCTGAACCAAGTCATTTTCGATCAAGTTCCTCATATCCAATCCATCAGGAAGAATGCAGCTTAAAAGGGGTAGATTGCCTTATAGTAAAAATAAAATATGCAAAATTATACTTCCACTAAGGTGTAGTATGAAATAAAATCAGAATGAAAAAAGAAAACTAAACTAAGGTTTGCATATCCTTGAGCAACATCTAGTATCACTTTGAAGAGCAGGCAATTCACCAATTAGCCCCAAAACAAGAACCAATTGACTTCTTCAGAGAAAGGAAAACGAGGAGCAGAGTTGATTATGTGCCTTATGGTAAGAATATAAATTGTAGATAAGAATTTGTAACAATTTACTTATGGAAACCATTTAAAATGCAATCAAAACTAAGTTGGATTTTGTTAAATGACTTCTTGATAAGATTCACCACAGAACGTTATTTATTTTCCACAAAATCATTCCTGAAATTTCATAGAGCCTTCAGGATTGACAATTTTGTACCAGAGCTATGCACAAATGTTCCTCAAAAACCTTGCAAATCAAAAGGAAATGCATTTACCACTTCAACAATTTAGACATGTAGGCATAAGAATCTGGAATGGACATAGAAAACTATTTGATAGATAGTTGACATCCAAATAAAAACAAGAAGGCTTATAAATAAACATCCAATGGCGAGGTTTATGTAAATATCAATAGTTTGTGCTGGTTTCCAACTTCAGACAAGTCGACACAATAATTCAACAAGGTATTATGTAAACAGTTTGAAAGAGTCATCCAATGTGATGTGTGAAAATGCAAAGAACTAAGCAATGTTACAGTCCATTCTACATCATCTCAAGTTTATGTTAACCATCGGGGATGTTTACTTTTTAATGGTTCATTTTAATGCTATCTAAATGCAGATATCACAGCCAACTGAACTTGAAAAGAAAGGGAAAAAAAAATCAACTGTACCTTCCATCTATTTTGGTGTCGAGTTATTTTAATGCTTCTATCTAAATGCAGATACCAGAGCAAACAGAACTTGAAAAGAAAGGGTAAAACAAAACAACTGTACCTTCCATATATTATGGTGTAGATTTACATTAGAGGAAGATCATGTCTTTGTCTTAAGAAACAAGTACTAGATGTTGTTATCATCAGATCCAAGAATAGGTATAAGACACTGGTGATAACTATGTCCTAATATATCTAAACATGCATAGCACCGAATAAGAAAAAATAACAAAACTATGTGTTGCTAAAAATATGTGGGCACCGATACACTCAATGGACTCATTTCAACTATTTAAGTCACTGAGTGTGCATGATCATGTTGAACATGCAAAAGACAATCATAGATGAATTTTCCTTTTCTAGATGCACATACAAGAAGGTTCACTTTTAGATGACTTTGATGGTGGTGCATGAACTGAGCAGAATTTTATGCATGACACCTACGATTCAGATCATGGACCTTGACATGACGATTATGTACGAGCTTGTACCGCTCGATAATGGTTGAACCGATTGTTACCGACTTGTAACGATCTTAATGATCAAATATCGACCATTATTGATGACAACTCAAGTCGATCCTTTCCAATGGTCAAATCCAGTTTAAAGGATTTTAAAACCTTTCTTGCCCTTTTACTCCCTCAAACTTTTATTTTCTCTCAATCTTTTTTACTTCTTCTTTCTCTCATTTACAGCTTTTAAAACTTCATAAACTGATTTATGGATTTGATCCAGCTTTTGAGGCTAATGAAGGAGGATTAACACCTAAGAATAACCCTCTAATTAAAGTATATGGACAACTTTTCATTCACTTTTAATAACCCTTCGAGATATGAAAGCAACATGGACAGTAGTGCCTCAACCGACGATAGCAACAACGGGACCATCAACTCTCTTGCATCGTCGTCATCATCAATTGAGACACTATTGTCCATGTCGCTACCATGTCTTTGGACTTTCAAGGTTGTGGAATGCGATTGAAAAGTTATTACTTACCTTTAATTAGAGAATTCTTCTTACTTAGGTGTTAAGCCCATCTAATTAGCCTCCCAAACTTATTGCAAGCCACAAATCACAGGCTTGTGAAGTTTTAAGAAAGTGCAAATGTGAGAATGAGATAAGAAATTGAGAAAAAAATAAGAGTTAAGAGTTTGAGAGAGTGAAAGGGGGTGAAAGAGGACAAAAGGATTTAAAATCCCTTTTAAATAGATCTAACCATTGAAATAGGTCACATCTGAGTCATCCGTAGGTAACGATTGGATTTCGACCGTTACTGAGTGGTAAAAGCCCGTATCGAGTGATACAGAGCCTTTTAGTATATACAACCCGGTACACGATGGTTCGCGTATCAATCCCGTGCTGGATCGATACTAGCATAACTTCTTAAACAACAACGTCAAAAATCATTAAGCAACTAGCACTCATCCCATATCGTTCCATGTCATTTAATACTTTGATAGCTGACATGCCTTGAGCCTAATACCAATAAAACAATTTAAACAACAGAGTCAAAAATCAAATAGAATCAACCTCCAAGTGAGATGACCCAATGTAAACTAGAAGTCTTCCATGAACTATAAAAGTAATAACAAAGAGAGATGACACAACAAAACTTTCTAACAGTAGTAGGACCATAAGCCATCTATATTATCCAATTAATAGGTTCTAGAAATAACACAAAAGAAGAGCAAGATATGATATCTTTGTTAGGCCAAGAATTGATTACAAAGAAAATGTCATTAAAACAAGCAAACATAAAGGATCGATTTAAGAAACCACTTGAAGATCTTAAAACAAGTATAGAATCAAGCAAGTACCTTCTTCCCACCGCACAACCTCTTCCTTTATCTCAAGCTCCTTATTCTCTGCATTTGCTCTTCTTGCCACATAGGTGAAGAACATGCCTCTTTTAAAGGTGTCAATAATCTTTCAAAAACTCAAAATACAAGTCAACTATAAGATTAAGTGCATACCTCATAACTATCCTACGCTCCATTTCTGAGTTTCTCTCGATTCTATGGATTTGTTTTTCTTATGAATGAAGGGGACGCTTTAACTCTCTTTTAAAGGCACCAATCCAATTGACATGCTTCCAATTCTTATGAACTCAAAGAAGTCAATTATGATTGGGTGCTTACTTTGTATCCATCCTAGCACCATCACCTCGGCACATTAGTGTTTCTTCTAGACAACAAGTTCTTAGAACTCCCAAATGGGCCATCCAAGATTACTTGCTTTCCTCCTATTATCACTCGCTACTACATATACTTTCCCTAACCGTTGTGACCATTCTTTACCCTCTTCACCTTCCGCCTTCCATACCAAAACAACCCATTATCCTTTGTGAATGAGGTCCAACTTCGGGCTTGCCTTTGACAGCATTTCATTTGGCAATCACAATAATTTCAATCTTAAGTTCACTAACAATTTTTGCAATCTTAACATATATCTTCACCAACTAGTTTATTAAGTACCAAAGTCTCGTATGTGATAGAATATTGTTATTCTGATCTCAGTTTGTTTAAAGTGTTGTAGGTATTGTGTAACTACAATTGATTGCTAGTTCAATTTAGAAATAATTTAAAATCCTACCCTAAATCATATAAAAATGAAATCACCTAAATTACTTATATTACATAAAGTCACTCTAGAATAAGCTCAAAACACACTCTCTTGAGTGGTAAATAATTATAGAACTTTAAACAACAAACCCCATTTTCATAACTTTCTGAAAATGGTTGTCTTGTATATATCAGAATCATTACTAGTCTAAAGTAATATGCTTAATACATATGCCTGAATTTTCAATTCTTTCACCTGCCATGAAAGACTCTAAATCCTTCAAAGTCAGCCCCCTAAAATCAATCATTTGATGCTCCTAAGATGTATCACATCACATGAGTGATAAAAATAGGGGCATAGAAGATATATGAAATAAGCATTTCTCCTATTTCTCTTCTTTTGTAATGAGATAATTAAAAAATTACTTTATGAATTTTCAATATACCAATACACTGTTAAAAATTAAAACAAGTGGCAAAAAATAATTTGTGTCATCTAACAAAAATTTGCTTCACAATAGCCCATCAAGTCCTTGATAGGTCCCCAAAACTAAAGAATCGTCTCAATACAAACATTTCATCGTAGAATGAGAAACAAAAATTATTCATAGAATTTGAATTAAGGTTCACTTCATGGGACAAAATATCACAAGTTTAGCTTCACAAAAGAGAAAAAAGAATAAGAAGACAAACTAAATCAAGAAAGATGTTATTATAATGTATAATCTTTCCACAAGAAAGAAAATGCTACAAAAATTCTTAGTGATAACTTATCAATTTGCCTATACTCTCAAAAACAACTTTGAGTTCATAAAAATCAGAACCATTTTGGTTTGGTTTTTTTGCTATGTATGTTGAACTTCTACCTCAGAAAACCTCTTCCAATAAAAAAAGGGTAAGAATGAGATACGCCAAATATAATTGCAATAGGATTCACTAATTAACACTAAATGTTGGTTAGCTAGAAGAACGATAATATTTGAATTAAAAAGACATCAATGATGGGATCAACTACATAGGTAATCTTCTCTCAAGAATACCAAAATGTAAGATGAATATCACTATGCTAAGTATTCCACCTAGTAACTCAGTACTGTACTACTAGATAGGTTATCAAATCGTACTGATTTGGTATTTAAATACACTATAGGAATGGCTAAGATAGAAAAGATAGTCAAAAGAAAAAGGAAGAGTAGGAGAAGAGAGGTAGCGGAGCCAAGGCTGACAACCCATGGTGTGTGGTGGAGGTAGGCGATGGTGGATTTCACTAGGACACAATTTCAAGCTCACGTATGGAGAAAGCTCAGAAAAGTAATCCCCAATTAAAGCAAACATAATTTTTTAAAGTTTATCTTTTATAACTGAACTGCCCAAAATGAGGGCAATATACATCTCAGTTTGAGCTCGAGCCAGGAAATATCAATTGGTAAAAGCCATTGCAATCTAGGGTTCACACCATAGTTGAAGAAATTTAAAGTTTCTGATATTCAGAATCTGAATGTAAACAATCGATACCATTAAGAGTCCATGTAATTTACCATAATGAATCAATGACCTCTATCAAAGATTCAAGGGGTAGGAATCAAATGAACATAAGCAAAAGAAACTCTTTGAAGCAATGTTCTAGTACTTAAGAGGTATGTTGCGGGTTCCACATGCAAGAAATATCATAATGTATCGAATATGAAAAGATAACCAATGTTAAATAAATACAAGGACATATCGATGGAAATCGTACAATTATAGCATCTACATAATCTGAAATGACAGAAGGTTTGTGCCAAGAGGACAACGCTCAACTAATATCAAACTCCAAACAATCATTCAAGGAAAAAAGATTTTAAGTGACAGATAATATTCCAAAATTGAGACCAAGACACCCAATACAACATCAAACTCACATGGATCATTAAAAAAAACCAAAATCAAGTTGAAGGGCAAGAGGATAAGTCAACATTGAATCTATAGATCAATACAATGTGGATTGCAAAACTGACCGGCTTAGCACATCTTGGATAGTTTTTATCTAACCAATGACTGGTAAGTAGACCAACCCAAACTGTACCATCTCATCTGGTTCACTACATATACAATTTTTTTGGCTTTTAACCCTGTGCTAGGTCTTGGCTCGAAATGAGATTCCTTGCAAGGAGTCACAAGCTATCTTCACCTATCATCGCCTACACGCTTGTCACCGCACAATCCCACTCCAATACACCTCTTCCTCCTCTTCTTCCTTTTCCTACTCTTCTTCCCTCTTCCTCTTCTTCTTGCTTCCTCCCTCCTCACCTCCCCAATAGTACCAAGGCACATTGCAACATACCAACACACAGATACCAGAATAGACCAAACTTGTATCGGTCAATGGATAGATCGGTACAGGTTTGGTCCCACAACCAAACACTAAGGGGCATGTAAATTGCAGATCAGCACAATTTTTGGGTACTTTAAGACTTCACGTTCTATTTTACAACTTATAATCCTATGATCACACCTTGTGATCCCACGATCACCTCTATCTTGGAGGCTTGTCAATAATTATAAATCACTTGCATAAATTCACATCAATGAAGAAGCATGAAAGTTGTTAAATTTATGTTGAACTACAGACCGCTCTTGGCAACTCTATCTAATATATGCTACTTTATAGATTCAAACCAGTTAAATCATATAAATCTTAAGTTTATTAGATAGCAAATACCCATGAAATAGGGTTTCTAGGGGTTCCGAGAACCAAAACCAAAAAGGGTATCATGTATATGTACACAAGATTCACCGAACCAACCAAGGACCAATGCGAGTACCTAATGGTACACCAATGCATTCCAAGTTTGGAAAAAAAAACTAAAAGAATTATAAAAAAATTGCCTGGTAAGCAGCTCCTATACAGACCATGTGGCATTCCACACTAGTAAATAGCAAGCGGATAAACAATGACATGAGCAATATTAGATCTAAGTTAATTAGCAGTTCCCTTTTTTATTCTTTTATACCGAAATGATTGTCAATCAATCATATGCTAGTATCCATATATACTGATGAAACCTACACCAAATGGCAAAACAGAACCCATAAAGAGTAATGAAACATATACATAAAATAGAAAAGTCAGTCAACAACTCCAATAATAATGGAATCTCTGGAATTACATGTGAATCTCTAGCTATACATTTGTTGTGTTTTGGGATTTGTTAGTATGCCATAGATACAATTGAGGTTCCAGAAGTGATTTAAGACTTTGAGATGTGAAATAACCTATGCAGGATGTAAAATAAAAAATAGTGAGATATTTTAAAGAATTATACTGGAAGTATGCCTATATCTCATAATTAGCAAAAGTCGAAATGCAATTGCATCCATGAATAGACTAGTTTGCATGACACTTAAATCTTTATATGCCAGATTACATATAGCAAATTCATTGGGGTCAAAAAGAGATGAAAAATAAAAATCACCAAATGTTTTAGGGGTTGAATAAATATATAAATTTGACACCAGTTTAGGTCTTTATGGCTTGAGGGAGCAGGAAAGGAGGGCATAGAAAAGTATCTACTATAGCTTCGTCTCCATAAATGATAACCCTCCGACTCCTCAGTATTTGCCCTCCTCACTATTTGCCTCATTATTCTTTAGTTTCATGGCAACAAAGATAATTGGAACAAGCAAACCCATAGAAACTCAAGACTTCCCTAAGGAACTCTCACTAGTCGAGGCAGGTGCCTTGCCTCTAGATTCACTCATCTTGTGGTGCAAGTGAACAACTTTTCTACTCTTTAAAACGGGTAGGGTGGTGGTAAGATCAAATATGAACTGATTTGTTCTCATGACCGGATCATCGAAAGAAATTGCTCAACCAATTCCACACAACCCCAACCAAAGCATTTGAAATCAATGGAGTAACATTCTGCTGAGGTATCTCAATGGCATCACTGACTTCATTCAAAAATATAGCCTAACTGAGAGATGTTACAATTAAGGTTAATCTTTTACACTAGTCTTAACCATAATAAATAAGCTGAGTAAGACTGTGATTGTGTTAGAAGTCATAGTCGCTCATAAAAATGTGGATATAGTTTTATTACATTATTCGTGAACACAATTAATAGAGCTCTTAAAGCTTCATACCTCCAGTTAAACTATAGAGCAAACAAATTCTAAATTGTTAACTGCATTGGCGATAGGCCATAAGTGAAAATCTGATGATATTAACTTATATTAACAAGTACTTGTTCTCTTCCATGAGACTTAACTGCTTATCCTGTATTAGTCCTCCTAAAGAACTTATTGCAAATGTTATATTTCTGGCTCTTTTGGACTTCTCATGGCTATTTTCAATAGGTTACATCTTCAAGCACTACAAGGAAACTAATCTAGACTCTACGCATCCATGACCGGTTCTGAAATATAACTTGTAAATCAACATAAATTAGAACAAGAAAAATCAAAGAGAGAATATCTTAATTAGCATAATCATATTGCACCATGTGTATCCTTCTTAATGTAAGAAAAAATATATATAATTGAATCATGCATCATATCATGCATTATCTAAGTGAAACGGCCTACACTTTTAAACACCTTACTAGAGTTTTTCATCTTTCAAGAACACAAACACAAAATAAAAAGTTAACAAAAGTTGGGAGACCATCAGAATAATTTTGGCGGAAGCAACCTATGGTTGTAGTCTAGTTAATTGTTTTATCTAAAGCCCCAATGGTGGTAGCCAAGTAGAATATACAAAATGAGAAGTTAACACAACTTGGGAGGCTGCCAAAATAATTTTGGCCTAGGCTTTCGATTGTTGTCTACCTAATTGTTTTATCTAGTATTTCTCATTTACACTGTCTCAAAGATTTGTCGGTCGACACGTATTGATTTGTAGTGTCAACACGTATGCTAGGGTATGCCAACAGAGACTCGAGCAATCCACGTTTTGATCGTTAATTGAATCGACCTGTACCTCCCAAACCATACCGACTCGAGTAGTATAACAAACATTGGTTTTATCTAAAGCTCCTATGTTGGTAGCCAAGTAGCTCGACGTTCACATTAGTCAAGTTTACTTTACAAACAAAAATGAAGAAAATAATTCAAATTAACAAATTTAGCCAAGAAAAAAAAAATGAGAACAAGGTTCGTAATTTCGTATCATACAGAGCTCGATACATACGATACACTTTCATATATATATAGATATATATAAACATATAAAGAGGCAACGTCATTGAGGAAGATATATATTTTATATAAAAATATAAAAAATGAAAAGTGCGAGGATGCCTACGACGAGTGATCTCCTGCCTAAGGAGACAAGGAGAAGAGCTTCGCCTCGTTTGCAGTGTTTAGCGAGGGAGGGCAGTGACGGATCGAGATCGCCGAGGGAGAGTGGCACCGAATCTCTAGGTTCTCCCTCTTCTTCCTTCTCCCTCGCAACAACTAAGTTAATACCGCCCTTCAGCAAGCGGCGACGATCGATATCGACCGTTTTGGACCTATTTCGGTACTAAGTGGAAACAATCCTAACCAATGGTACCACCCAATAGCGACGATCCACATATCGTTTGGCGCCAATACATACCGGTATAAGCCAATCGTCGCTGGTGAGCCAATATGTATCGCTGTTAACCATTTGGTATTACAAACCTTAAATGAGACATCTACATTTTAGCAATATATTCTATATGTTGTATGGAACAATCTTCAATTCTTCATAATGATTTCATAACGAGGTAATACTTCTGCAATATATTATTAAAAATCAGGTGTTATGTGCCACTTTGTCCTATGGTGACATGCAAAAACAAGTTTTGGAAGTATAGACTTCTATATAGAAATCTTCTTGCAAGCACTCAAATGTAATCTCAATATATACCATATAAAGATTCAAGTGTCCACATACAAGATGAATAGTAATGTATGAGAAATTATCAATTTAGTACTTCCTTTGAAGTATCAATTGAGGATTTCATGTTGTCACTAATTATAAAAGTAGTGTAGATATCTCAGTCTTGTGAACAACCTCAAAATCAGAAACTGAAAATACATCACAGACTTATAAAATGGTAAAGTGATCTCCACTTTTGACCAAATGCTTTAATCCGATTTGGAAATTCAAATATCGATTTCTATGTTTCTAGAAAATCAGACAATTATATTGTCTTAGCTAACCAATTAATAGGATCATATCAATCACTACAAATAGGCAGGCAAGTGCTAGATGATTAAAAATGTTAGCATGTAAAATGAACACATTCCAAAATTGAAGAACATGTTCAAACAATCCATTTAGCATTCAACATGAATTATGAAAAGTATGAACCTATATTCACTAATATATATGGAAATAATGAATGGACCTTATCACAATTAATTACAAATGTAACTTGGTGACAAAGTATTCAGCACATTGAAAGTTGTGTAAACTTTACCTATCCATTTGTAATAATCAGATTCATGATAATTCAATCAGTGCTTTTTACCATCCTTTGGCCTGTTGTTGAAATCAGAATTTGGGAACCAGAAGAGGTAAGTTGTCATAAAATTATGTAAATATGTTATGTACATGATGAATTAGAAGATCCATAAATGAGTGTGTATAGTTGAAGAAAAGGCTGACAGAAGCATAAGAAGGGTAATAGAACATAAGTTGAAATTTACATCGATATATAATGCCACAAATAACAAATATCAACAACTCAATGAGTATGCAGCATGAATCAAACTACCATCTCCTGAGATAAAAGGAATAATCTAGAATATGCCAACTTACGTTGGAATTATATAAATAAACATTCATAACATGCATTGTGTGCTAAAATAACAATTAATATATAGAAAGGAAAAGACTTATCAAAACAAACCAAGAAAATGTGTCAATCTAATCTACAATATTAAAGAAAAAGATGGACACTTATAATTTGAATTAAGAGAAAGAAAATGATAATTGCCAACTGAAAAGTGACAGCAAATGATATGTTTAATTTACCTCATGTAGTTGATTATGCCATCCATTATGGAATCTACTTATGTGAAATTACATGAACAAAAGTGTTGTATTGTCTTTTCTTGAAATAGAATGCTAAAAAGATCTCTGTGACTTCTCAATAATTTACATAGAAAAACTTTGAATCAGAAAGAACAAACATTTTCTAGCTTTGTTTATTATTTCTTTTTGTTATAGTACTGAAAAAAACATCTAGATAAAACACTTTGATATGGAAAGTTAACATTACCTAGATCTATTTCTTCAATGTATATGTTTCTTTTTAGTAAAAATCAAAGATTTGAATATATCAATATTAAATTTTTCAATCATGAATTTACTCTACAAGAAACATAATTCAAAACCGAAACATAGGCTCAGGACGTTATTCTCCAAATATTGGCATCAAGTAATAAAAAGAAACCATACAAAGAAATCGCTAGAATTTGAATGGCATCAATAGAAAGGAGAACTAATTAAGTGCATTATCTAATCTCATTCAAAATATATTTCATATTTGCTCATTCTCTGATTTCTTGGCAAGTGATTAAAAATGGAAAGCATTAAACCAAGAAATCAAGAAGAAGAGAAAGTGCGATGAAAAAGGATATGCCAAGGAAGCAAGGAGTTTCTAGTATCAAGAAAAAAGAAAGAAAAAGAAACAAAAGAGGAATCAGAAAAATCATTAAGTGGGGAAGAAAAGATAAATCTCCTCCGTTATTGTGATCAAATCCATTCAAGTAATGACGATGGTAACAAATAAATCAAGAGAAAGAAAAATTCAATTGTTCAAAATCTGGCTCCTCGTCCTCTGGTTTTGCTTGTGAATTCAATTAGAAGCACGAAAAGTAAAACCGATAAAAGAATATAATCGTTTAAGCAAGAGATGTTCTTTTCTTGAATTCTCAAAGAAAGACAAGACACTCATGAAGCAGCCACATAATTCTCATGTGATCCTCAATTTTTTGTTTTCTTTGCTTGACTGCTCTAGCGACTTTCAATTCTAATTAAATGACACTATCAATGGTAAGATAAAGCAAAGTTTCTGTTGCAAATTGTACTCTTTGAAGATTCTAATCCAGATTCAGATAGTGCATGAATCTAGTTAGTGCAACAACATGCTACATAATTTTGTGTGTAAAGGAAGCTAGTTATGTAGCAGAACAAAGACACTAGGGAAAAAGAATCAGCATGCCAATTATTACATAAATGTCTACATAAGAACTTTGACATTACTACATAAAACATCTACATAACAACTTTGACACTGATAATTACATAAACATCTACATAAAATTATGACTTCTGTTGAAGTGTCTTCTGAGAATAATCTTATATATTTGCCAATTATTTCTTCAAATTTCTCTCAAAGAAATTTAATGTGCAACATGGGCTTCCCTTTAGTTAAATGCAGGCAACAAATTGCTATGAACTACAAAGAGGAAGACTGAAATAAACCACAACAAGAATATACCTGGAAATCCCATGAAAAAAAGGTTTGACAGAAGCAAGTAATTGAAATAGCATAGGAAGGAGGACATTTAAATCTCAAGACAAAGAAAGAAGCTACGGGCCATCTTTGTCATTGGTCATCAACAAATGTATCCTCTATTTTAAATCAGTTTTACAACTAAACAGTTAAAAATGGTAACAGAAAGAAATTAAATCAAGCAAGCAGTGACAAACCAATTACAAGATTAAACTTCTTGATGTCCATATAATCAAATCCTAGTTTATAGTTCTAATGGAAGAAAAAGAATAAGAAACCTGTAGATAGTAAAGATATATGAAATACAGAGCCATAATTGTAGTTCTGTGTGCCAAAATACTGCCTAAAATGATAAATTTTAGAACAATGACGACATTTGAGATGAAGAGGTTGTGAGACCCCATTAGTCCTAAATTGGAAGTGGGCTAGTAAGGAGGTTGATGCATATATCATAATACAATAAAGTAACTCCTCAAGTAAGTTTTGACCAACAAAATAACATGTTTCTAGTTGACAAAATGACAATTTACAACTAGCTTTTAACTTTTGACAAACCATCCCACTATCATTAGAAGTCATCTTTGACTTAGTAAAAGTGTTGTTAAAAGTTACCTTTGACTTAGTAAAAGTTACAACCAATTTTCTGATTTATGAATAAAACTAAGGGTTGTTAAGGGCTATTTACATTAGTGGGTTACATGTGATCTCTCTTTCCTTGGTGTACACACTCTTGAGAAGGGCATGTAGAGCAGAGCCAGAAGCTGCCAAGTTTGAGTCTGATGAGAACTAAGTGTTTTTACACACTAATTTTCTCCCTATAATAAAGATCTGAAGCGTGCATTGGACATCATAGTTTGAGTGAACCACGTAATCTGTGTCTTTATTTGTGTTTTATTCTTTCTTGCTTCTTTGAACCTGGTATCACTTGTTTTCTCCTAACAGCTATGACTTAATATCAGCTTATAGAGGTTGATCAAATTTGTAACCAAGCAATAAACCATGAAAATCTGAAAGGCCACTTTGGCTATAGATGGGAACTTCATGCAACTAAGAACCAAAACCGACAACCTGAAAATGTGAGAAAAGATAGTATTCATATTAATAGCACAAAAGAGCTAATAAACCAACTGACTACATGAAATTTCATTCCACAATAACTACAAAAATATGTGCAAAAGAGCAAATCATGTTTATTCCACTAACTGCAAAGATATTATAGAAGTTGTTCTTGTTGAAATTATGCTTTTTGCTGAGCGTACTTATCAAGCACACTTGATCATCAAAAAAAAAGGAAAAATAAAAGGATCCTTCAAGTTAAGAATTAACATGTTACATGTTCAAAGAGAGAATAATGTTTATTTATGGATACTGACAGACTTAGATGATGCTATTGTTGAAGCTCAAGTTCCACGGTTTTGATGTAGAAACAGACTAAAAACTGGTTAAATGTAATAAAATGGTTAGAAAAGATCTAGTACACTACACTTGTCCTATCGTCAATAAATTCTTTAAAGGATCCAAGCAGCCCTATAAGGATTAACAAAAGCGGGTCAGATTGATGTCAAGCCAAATCATGGTAATGCATGCAAAAATTACTCCATAGAAATCAGATATGAGAATTCATAATTAGAAGAAATAAATATGGCAACTCTGATACTACTTGTCTCATATTGTAGGCATTTAATCAAAATAGATAGTAGATCTACAATATGGGATGGACATGTAAGCAAACTATCTAATAGTGTCCAAAGATATAAACAAGCATACCTCTTCATAAGCTAAATGAATAAACCCAATGCAAATTAGAAAGCAACTGACTAAATAGAACTTCAGTGTATAAACCATAAATCCACAGCTGCATCGAAAAGACATACCTAAATGTTGTTGCCTTTAAATGACAATGTGGCAAGGACAAAATGCACATGCAATTTCAATGAAATGCAAATGAGTAGATGTCAGTAACATTATTAAACTATAAAATGTTATGAAACGGGTCATCTCAAATCAAAACAATTTCAAAAGTAAATAACCTGAACAAATATAAAGAAAATATTAAAAAAAAGATTCAAAAAATAGAATCTCATTTATGGATGACAATGAAACAAATCTCTTCAAGTCTTAATCATGAATTAACAAATAATTAAATATAATTGCAAAAAACACTAAGAAAATTTTGATGTTTTAAGTATAAGATTACAAAATTAAAGATAGAATCTTAATCACAAACTCTTATCTTTCAATACATGATATGAATGAAAGAAAATACACATCATGAATCAATATATAGTTCACAAAATGCTTGAACATTATCAAAATTAACATAGAATTTAAAAGAAAACTCAACAACATTTTGATAATTTTTGGAAAAAAAAGCTTTAACATCCATGATAAATTTAAAACTAATCTTCAGCCTTGATTACTTGTCCTCCATATAGCTGGGTTTTATTTAGACAGAGCAGTGGAAAACAAATGCCAAAGAGACATAAGCTAAAAATAATAAAGAGAACAAGATAGGTAGTGAAAACAAGACATAATCCAAAAGAAAAATAGATAAGTTAAATTCTAAAATTGTGTTGACCATTGCATTTTGGATGCACCCTTAGTCCTCTTAATTTGTGCCATGGTAAAATTTGTAACCTCATGCAATAAATCTGAAATCAATAGGTTGGAAGCTACTGTTTCTCGGAGGTCAAGGTGCTCCTTGGGATTAGCAGTGACTCCACCACATGAAGAATTCCAATAAATCCCAACAACAAACACAAAATACAAAACGTGACGAGAGTACACAAGAAGAATAAAGGAAAAAAAGAGCACCTTGGAGCTCTTGGAGACTAGAGGAGACAAAATGAACATTACTAGCAAGAAGCCAGAGGTTGACCATCTCATCTCACCTCGACCTCAGTTTTTAGCCCTTTAATTCAAAATATATATATCTCTACCTCAAAGCAATGAAAAGACAAACGGAGAGAAGTCCTGCTCTAAGGAGGACAAAGTCGAACATGCTCAATGCATGCAAATGCTTGTGTTCAAGAAAGTGTATATCATATAATAGAGCTGAAACATAAAATGCATGTTGTTTCAGTTTATTTGGCTCCTCGCCAGCAATGGGATTTTATTTGCAAAGCAGACAGAAATATAGCAAGCAGCAGCACCAAAGAACCTTTATGGTTTAGCTACATGGACTGATAGCAGCACCTCTCAACCAAGCAATTTGGAGTCCACAACTCTGGTATTCTGATGAGATAGACAACATGTTCTACAAGCAAAGGGCTACATTATGAGTGGAATTTGTTAAACTTCACGTCCTCATGGCAACCATCAGCACTATACAGCAAAGAAACAAGGAAGTGTTTGTAGTATCAACAGCAACAATGAAGCTTTTGACTGAAGAAGAGATGCAAGGATTCTGTGGAATGAAGTATAAAAATGGACGGTTAAGTGCTAGACAACTCTAATATTAGGCTTTTCATTTCAAATTTAGAAACCAACTTCTTTATTCTTTTTTTTTTTATCTTCTAAGTGAAAGACTTAGGTAGGATCTACCTGTTGGAGTAGGTTTTGATGGCAAGTAGACTATGAGGATAATTGATCTGAACCAAGTCATTTTCGATCAAATTCCTCATATCCAAACCATCAGGAAGAATGCAGCTTAAAAGGGTAGATTGCCTTATAGTAAAAATAAAATATGCAAAATTCTACTTCCACTAAGATGTTGTATGAAATAAAATCAGAATGAAAAAAGAAAACTAAACTAAGGTTTGCATATCCTTGAGCAACATCTAGTATCACTTTGAAGAGCAGACAATTCAATTAGCCCCAAAACAAGAAGCAATTTACTTCTTCAGAGAAAGGAAAAGGAGCAGAGTTGATTATGTGCCTTATGGTAAGAATATAAATTGTAGATAAGAATTTGTAACAATTTACTTATGGAAACCATTTAAAATGCAATCAAAACTAAGTTGGGATTTTGTTAAATGATCTTGATAAGATTCACCACAGTTATTTATTTTTACAGAAATCATTTGAAATTTTATAGAGCCTTCAGGATTGACAATTTTGTACCAGAGCTATGCACAAATGTTCCTCAAAAACCTTGCAAATCAAAAGAAATGCATTTACCACTTCAAGAATTTGACATGTAGCATAAGAATCTGGAATTGATATAGAAAACTATTTGATAGATAGTTGACATCCAAATAAAAACAAGAACTTATAAATAAACATCCAATGGCGATTTATGCAAATATCAATACTGTATGCTGGTTTCCAACTTGACAAGTCACACAATAATTCAACAGGTATGTAAGTTTAAATCATCCAATGTATGTTGAAAATGAAAGCTAAGAATGTTAATCCATTTAATCACTCAATTATGAACCTATTCACTAATAATGTTAGCATCACAATAATTAAAAATGAAGAAAGGAAAAAATGCATTTAGTACCTTCCATTATTTTGGTTCGAGTAATTCAAATGCTTTTTAAATCCAAAAACAATTTAAAAGAAATAACAAAAAATGTATTGTATATTATATGATTCATTAGAAATCATGTCTTGTTTGAAAAATCTGAATGTTGTTATCTTGAAGAATAGGTATAGAACTTGAACATGTTAATATATATAAACAGAGCACATGGATAAAAATAACAAAACATATGAGTGTTGCTAAAAAATATCAGATAAAAGGAATAACTATAATAAAAATTATGATATATAAAAAAGACAATCATAATGAATTTTCCTTTTTATAATACAAGAATTATAGAAATGTGCATGGACTTTAATCCATATAATCAGGTTGAATCAAATATAATCTATAATTGAAATATTACAAAAAATAATGATCAAATACACATTATACAATTGATAAGGTCAAATCAGAGGATTTTTAAATATGACCTATATCTCAAATTTTACTCTCCATTTTTACCTTCTTTCCTATTGCTGGAAAAATTAAAAAGGAATATGGATTATCCTTTTAGGCTAAGAAAGATAACACTAAAATAATCAATAAAATATATAGAACAATTTTCACATAGATTATTCAGAAAGAAACAATGATTCCTACAAGTGATACAACTTACCATCAACTTTTCATGTGTCTCACAGACATGTGTCATGATGTACCAAGACTCAACACAAATGGATCTGAAAAGACCATGTGGTGGAATTTTCTTCTTATGTAACATCAATATCAAATTAGCAAACAAATCCACTTGGAAGATTTTTAATTAAAAGTGAATAAAATAAGAAATGAAAAAAATAAGTTAATAAGAATAAATAAAGACAAAGTTTAAAATTTTTAAAGACTAATTGAAAATACATCTTCATCTATTATTTGTTCCCAGATTCTTATAGAAGAATGTCTACTGATTTAGTATACATCAAACATGGAGTCAACAGTCTAATGATAACTTATTCAAACAAATAAACTTAACAACTTGATCATCATGTGTTCCATGTGCATGTTAATACTTGATAGGTACATTTTACAAAGCAAACAAACAATTTAAACATTAGAAAATAAATAGAATCAATAATGAATGACTGACAATAGTTTCAGAAAAAAAGTAATAAAAAGATGAAAAAAGAATTTCTAATGTATGAATAAGTCTAAATAATTTAGTAGAAATACATCAAAACAAGACATATGTTCTGTTTAAATTGATTACAAGTAAATGTCATTAAAAAAAAACAAAAATCTAAGAAATAACAAAACAATAAAAAGTATTCTCCCATTTAAACTATTATATATTCTCTTCATTTGTTATCTTACAGAAGAACATGAAATTGATAATCTTTCAAAAAAAATACAAGTCAAAAGAAATGATATAAATATCTATATTTGATTTTGATTCTATGGATTTGCTATGAATGAATTTGTCTTTTAAAATTAATAATTGACATGCTTATTCAAGATAAAAAAATAATTATGATCTCAAACCTAGAAAAGACATTAGTGCTTTGAATTCTTAAATAAATGAACAAACTATTTCTCAATATGTACATTATACTTTTAAGTGTGCAAAATTTCTATCTTATGTTATACCAAAAAAATTATCTGAATAGGAAAAAAATGAGATTTCATGAAACAAAATTTAATCTAAGTTCTCTTGATGATCAGAAATCTTCAAAATTTATTAAGAAAATCTGTAGTGAAGAAAATACATCTATTTGTTTAAAGATGTTTTTGTGTATCAATTGAACTAGCAATTTAGAAAAAAAAACTACCTAAATATTTGTCAAAATTCATATTACATAAAGTATCTGAAAAAGCTCAAAAATCTTTGATGGTAAAATAATTAAGAATTTAAACAAACATTTCAGTCTGAAAAATGGTTGTCGAATATCAGAATCATTATCAAGAATATGCTTAAACATATAATTTTCTGATTCTTTCACAAGAACTAAATCGAAAAAAAAACATTTGATGCTCAAGATGAAATCACAGAGTGAAAAAGAGATAGAAGTATATGAAAAGCATCTCCTACTCTCCTTTTGTAATGGGGTAATTAAAAAAACAGAATCAAAACCAATCGAAGAAATTAAAACAAGGGCAAAAATAATTTGTGTCATCTAACAAGTGCTTAAAACCGGCAGTCCTGATGTAAAACAAAGTGATGAATAAAACATCTCAGAATGAGAAACAAAAATTATTCATTTTGTTGGTTCACTTCTGGGACAATTCCAATTGTTCACAAAGAAAAAAAGAATAAGAAGACAAACTATCAAGAAAGATGTTATAAGTTCTTTAAGAAAGAAAATGTACTTCTTGTGATAATTTCAATTTGATCTCAAAAAACAATAGCAAAAATGACCATTTGGTTTGTTTTTTTGCTTAGTAATGAATTCTATAGAAAATCTTAATAAAAAGAAGAAAGAAGCCAAATATAATTCATAGATTCACTAATTAACATAAATGTTGGTTACAAAGACTAATATTTGAATTAAAAAGACATCAATGATATAATTCATATAATCTTCTCTCAAAGAATCCAAAATCCAATAATATCACTTCTGTATTCACCTATTATCTGTCTCTAATTTATCAAATCTACTTTTGGTATTAAATACACATAAATGGCTAAGATAGAAAAAAAGTCAAGAAAAGGAAATAAGAAATAACCCAAGTACAACATGGTGTTTGTACTGGTACATAGGAACATTTAACTGAAAGAGGGAAAGCTGAGAAAAAATCAATTAAAGAAACATAATAAAAGTTTATCTTTTTAAACAGTTCAAAATAAATAAATGGTAACAGAAATCAATTAAACTTCAATCTAAGTTAACCAAGTTAAAATTTAAAGTTTTATTCAACTGATGAAACAATGATACCTTAGATCATGAAAAAATGATAAGTTATAGTTCAATAAAAATGAAATAAAAAAAGAAATTTTGAAGCAATGTTCAGAAAGATAGTTCTTGACAAAAATACATAATTAATAAATGAAGAATAACCAATTTAAATAAATCAAAAGGACATACATTAAAATCATTACAATTAAACATCTACATAATCAAAAGTGAAGTTTGTGCAAACAAGCTCAACAATATCAAACTCAAACAATCATTAGAAAAAAGTTTTTTAAGTGACAAATATTCCAAAATTGCTAAATTTAAATACAAATGAAATCTGATCATTAAAAAAACCAAAATCAAGTTGAAAAAATAGTCAACATTGATCTATGATAATACAAAGGTTACAAAAGTGGTTAACATGGATAGATCAACCAATCTAAGTGAACCAAAAAGCTGCCAAGGTTTGACAATACAATTTTTTCTTTTAAAAAATCTTTTTATAATGATCTAGTAAAAGTATCTTTATCATAGTTTGTGAATAATCTCTTTTTTTTTTTTTCTTTCTTCTTTTTATCTTCTTGCTTTTTGATAATAGAAGGCAAAAATAAAAGATGCGAAGAGACTTGAGGCAAGATGGATAATTTGCAACAACCAAACCAACCTGAAAATGTGAGATAAATTTTGGGATAGACTTAATATACAACTTATAACCATGAAATTTCATTCCACAATAACTACAAAATATGTAGCTTGCAGATGTTTAAATCACTTGCAAAAATTATCAAGAAGTTGAGAAGTTGTTAAATTTATGTTGAAATTATTTGGCAACTTATCTAAAAGTGAGGATAGAAGTTAAAAATAAATGTTAATGTAGATACAAATAATGAAATAGGGTTTCATTGAGAACAAAAACTAAAAAGTTAAATGTAATTAAATGGTTAGAAAAAAGACCAACACGTAAATGTCACAATATTCTTTAAAGAAAGCAGCCTATAAGGATTAAAAAAATTGATGTCAAGCCTCATGGTAATGTGCATTCCACATAGAAATCAGATAAACAATCATTAGATTAAGTTAATTACAGTTCTTTTTATTCTTTATCAATGATTGTAATCAATCATAGATAGTAGATCCATATATATGTAAACTAAAAATATAAACAAGCATACCTCTTCATAAAGCTAAATGAAACAATGCAAATTAGAAAAGCAACAACTAATAGAACTCAGTGTATACATAAATCCAGCATATACAGTTGCCTAAATGTTGTTGCCTTTAATGACAAGGATTTAAGACTTGAATGAAATAACCATAGATGTAAAATAAAAAATAGTGAGTATTTTAAAAATTATGAGTACATCTCAAAACAAATAAAATGCAATTGCATCCAAATAACTATATAATTATCTTTATATCATATATAACAACAAATTCCTCAAAAGAATGAAAAATAAAATCAAATTTTTATTAAAAATTATAAATTTGAACAGTTTAGTCTATGAACAAAAACAAAAAAGTATCTCTATAGCTTATTATAAAGAAAAACTCTCATTTGTTATATTGTCATTATTCTTTAGTTTCATGAACAGTATTAAAACAAAATGAAATCAAGAATTTAAGAATTATAGTCAATTGTTGTAGTCTAAATTATCATCTTATTTAATAAATTTTCATAAATATTTAAGATCAAATAGATGATTTGTTCTCATGGATTTCTAAAAAATAGAATCAAATATACAAAATTTAAACAATAGAACTATCATTTATAACATGACTTCAATGTAACAACAGATGTTCAAGAATCTGAATAGTACAAATAATAAATAAAATGAGAACTTTTGATGTTAGAAGCATAGTTCACAAAATGCTTGGATATAGAACATTATTAATGAACACAATTAATATCTTAAAAGATTAAACATAAAAAACAAAAAAATACCATTGGCATAGGATAATGAAAAGAAATAGATATTAACATTTAAAATTTGTTTTTCCAAAAGCTTATCAATTAGCTCTAAAGAACTTTTCAGTTAATCTAATCTGGTTTTACTATTTTCAATGGGTTAAACAGAGCAGGAAACAAATGCCTGAGCTATAATAAAGAGAACAAGATAGGTAGTGAAAACAAGACATAATCCAAAAAGAAAAATAGATAAGAAATTCTAAATTGAACATATTGCATGTGTAGTCCTCTTAATTTGTGAAAAATATAAAATTGAATCATGCAATATCTGAAATCAGGTTGAGCTATTTTCACCACAGTTTTTCACTCAAAACACAAACACAAAAATAAAAGAACAAAAGTTGGGGAACCTGAATAAGCAAGCAACATGGTTAAGCAGAAGATCTAGATTCAAATGAATATATACAAAATGAAAGAACAAACGGAGAGGCAAAATAATTTTGCCTAGGCTTGTGTTCAAATTGTTTATCATATTTGTTTCAAGCAATGTCTCAGAGCAAGAATGGATTTTATTTGCAAAGACATATAGCAGCAGCAGCACCAAAGAACCTTTATGGTTTAAGAATGGACTGTACCTCTATATACCATGAGTAACAACATGTTTTACAAGCTCCATGTTTACAAGTATGGCTACATTAGCAATTTATTTCAAACATGAAGTAATTCATTAACATTTACAGCAAAAAAAAAAGGAAGTGTTTTTGTATCAACAGCAACAATGAAGCTTTTCTGAAGAAGGATAATATAAAATATAAAGAGTCATTGAGGAAGAATATTATTTTCATATCAAATTTAGAAACCAACTTCTTTATTCTTTTCTCTTCTAAAGAAAGGTAGGATCTAACTGTTGGATAGGTTTTGATGGCAAGTAGACTATGAGGATAATCTAACCAAGAATCATTTTCATTCTTCCTTCAAAACTAAGAATGCAGCTTAAAAGGGGAGATGATATAGTTTTGGATATAGTACTAAGATAAAAATCAAAATGAAAAAAAATATCAGAATGAGAAACATCTGTATCACTTTGCGATGACAACAGTACTAGAAGTCCAGAAGAAACTTAAAAAGAATAAGAAATGATACAAGATGAAAACTTCTTCTAATGACAGTAGTAATATCATCTATATTAAAATTAGGTTCTAGAAATAACACAAAACAAGAGATATGATATCTTGTTGCCAGTAAAGAAATTCTTACAAAGAAAATGTCATTAAAAACCATATAAAGATCGTATTTAAGAATGAAGATCTTAAAAACAATTTAGTACTTCCTTTGATGTATCAGAATTGAGGATTTCATCAGTTTGTCACTAATTTACCCTTTGTAAGTAGTAAGTAGATATCTCAGTCTTGTTGAACAACCTCAAAATCAGAAACTGAAAATACCTGTGACATCACAGACTTATAAAAAGGTAAAGAATCTCCACTTTTGACCAAATGCTTTAATCCGATTTGGAAATTCAAACATCGATTTCTATGTTTCTAGAAAATCAGAGACAATTATATTGTCTTAGCTAACCAATTAATAGGATCATATCAATCACTACAAATAGGCAGGCAAGTGCTAGTGATGATTAAAATGTTAGCATGTAAAATGAACACATTCAAAATTGAAGAACATGTTCAAACAATCCATTTAGCATTCCAACATGAATTATGAAAAGTATGAACCTATATTCACTAATATATATGGAAATAATGAATGGACCTTATCACAATTAATTACAAATGTAACTTGGTGACAAAGTATTCAGCACATTGAAAGTTGTGTAAACTTTACCTATCCATTTGTAATAATCAGATTCATGATAATTCAACCAGTGCTTTTGCACCATCCTTTGGCCTGTTGTTGAAATCAGAATTTGGGAACCAGATGAGGTAAGTTGTCATAAAATTATGTAAATATGTTATGTACATGATGAATTAGAAGATCCATACATGAGTGTGTATAGTTGAAGAAAAGGCTGACAGAAGCATAAGAAGGGTAATAGAACCGCAAGTTGAAATGTACATCGATATATAATGCCACAAATAACAAATATCAACAACTCAATGAGTATGCAGCATGAATCAAACTACCATCTCCTGAGATAAAAGGAATAATCTAGAATATGCCAACTTACGTTGGAATTATATAAAAAAATAAATCATAACAATTACATGCATTGTGTGCTATAATAACAATTAATATATAGAAAGGAAGGGTAAGGACTTATCCAATAAAGTGTTGCCTTGACAATGTGTAACAATCTAAATTGAATTTACAGAAAATAAGTCATTAGGTTCATGGACACTATATACTAGTTGTGTACCAAGAATGATAAAGAGAACAAAATGATGAGGATTGCCAACTGAAGTGTTATATTGACCTATTATCTAAATCAAATATGTCTCACATTTACTGCTCCATGTGTGACCCTATGTACCATCCAGCATCGAGTATGTGGATGGGGTTTCAAAATTACAAAGGAGTGAACCAGCAAGTTTGGTTGACTGATATTTCGTTTTAGGTTTCATAGAATAGGAACGGACTAGAAAATACATCAACCTGGAAGAGAGATTATATATACAAGATAAAGAATTAAACACTAGATTGTGTTTTTTTGATATTACATCTTTGATTCATGATTATTTCTATTTCCAACTATATTTGAGATGATAATATTTATACAGTTACAGAATATTTTTTTAAATACTTTTGAAATATGTACAAATATCAAATTCTTTCAAGAAAACTTGACTTATATTAACTTATTGCCAAATTTATAGACATTTACAAATATCTAAATAGCAGTTAAATAAATGAAACCAATGATTGAACAAATTTCTAATAATGTAAGAATAATAAGGAAATAGATTTTGAAGTAATACTTGAGTTTTAGTTTCCAAGATTATCAATCAAAAATACAAAAAAAGATGACTTGTGACAAAGCTAAAAACTTGCTAGATACTTTAAATGATGGATACAAGCTCGTTAAAAAACATGATGAAACTGATTGTGAAAGAATATAATATTAACTCACAATACTATGAAATTCCTTCTTGATTTATATCATAATCTAAAAATGACATCACATAGTGAACTATGCCAATATTTGTAAAACATGTAACAAGTTATAAGATAAATGGTAAAATAAATGGGAATTGAATAGCAAGAATAATTCACTAAGTTTACTCATTATTGTTATTTTGTTGATATCAATTGTTAACTTATAAGAAACACAACCTCTAAAAACTATAAGGAGATTGTGAAATAACATTCTAGTTCTCTTATAATTTAAATGATATCACATTAATTATGTCTGAATCTTTGCTTCATGCTGCTTTAACAGACAATACATTTAAAGAAAAATGATTCTTTTGATTATGCTAGTTGATTGATCTACTCAAAAAGACATAGGTAAATAAAGAAGAAATTGTATTCATTAACCAATTAGATCTGATCTCTATATTTGCTTCTCTGATCAAGAAGACATCTAACATTCTTAGTTGAGAACAAGAATTTGATAGATTTACTAATTTTAACATGTTCTATCTAAGAGAAACATGATTCATACTCTACTTTTTAGTAGCAATAAAAAGAAAAAACAAAGAAAGACAAGATTATGTTTGATATCATTAATAGTCTACTTACAAATATGCTTTTGAATTTTTTCATTTGATCCATGATCGATTTCATAAACTTCCTGAAAAATAAGGATATGAAAAGCAACAAGGAATCTGTTCAAGAAAACAAGGAGGCAAGAAAAAACAATAAACCCAAGAAATCAGAAAAAAATCATTCAATAGGGAAGAAAAGATTTGCTCATCCTCTGTTTTGTGGTCATTTTCTCAATGAAAAGTTGAACAAAATCAAATAAAAATAGAAAAAAGATTCAATTATTCAAGAAGCACGAAAAGTAAAGACCGATAAAAAGAATATAATCGTTTGCTTTTTAAGCAAGAGATAGGTTCTTTTCTTGAATTCTCAAAGAAAGACAAGACACTCATAGCAGCCACATAATTCTCATATGTGATCCTCAATTTTTTTGTTTCTTTGCTTGACTGCTCTAGCGACTTTCAATTCCTCGGAATTAAATGACACTATCAATGGTAAGATAAAAAAGTTTCTGTTGCAAATTGTACTCTTTGAAGATTCTAATCCAGATTCAGATAGTGCATGAATCTAGTTAGTGCAACAACATGCTACATAATTTGTGTGTAAAGAAGCTAGTTATGTAGCAGAACAAAGACACTAGGAAAAGAATCAGCATGCCAATTATTACATAAATGTCTACATAAGAACTTTGACATTACTACATAAAAATCTACAGAAACAACTTTGACACTGATAATTACATAAACATCTACATAAGAATTATGACTTCTGTTGAAGTGTCTTCTGAGAATAATCTACATATATTTGCCAATTATTTCTTCCAAATTTCTCTCAAAGAAATTTAATGTGCAACATGGGCTTCCCTTTAGTTAAATGCAGGCAACAAATTGCTATGAACTACAAAGAGGAAGGAAACTGAAATAAACCACAACAAGAATATACCTGGTGGCGAAATCCCATGAAAAAAGGTTTGACAGAAGCAAGTAATTGAAATAGCATAGGGAAGGGAGGACATTTAAATCTCAAGACAAAGAAAGAAGCTACAGGCCATCTTTGTCATTGGTCATCAACAAATGTATCCTCTATTTTAAATCAGTTTTACAACTAAACAGTTAAAAATGGTAACAGAAAGAAATTAAATCAAGCAAGCACAGTGACAAACCAATTACAAGATTAAACTGTTATTCTTGATGTCCATATAATCAAATCCTATGATGAAGTTTATAGTTCTAATGGAAGAAAAGAATAAGAAACCTGTAGATAGTAAAGATATATGAAATACAGAGCCATAATTGTAGTTCTGTGTGCCAAAATACTGCCTAAAAATGATAAATTTTAGAACAATGACGACATTTGAGATGAAGAGGTTGTGAGACCCCATTAGTCCTAAATTGGAAGTGGGCTAGTAAGGAGGTTGATGCATATATCATAATACAATAAAGTAACTCCTCAAGTAAGTTTTGACCAACAAAGCCAACATGTTTCTAGTTGACAAAATGACAATTTACAACTAGCTTTTAACTTTTGACAAACCATCCCGCTATCATTAGAAGTCATCTTTGACTTAGTAAAAGTGTTGTTAAAAGTTACCTTTGACTTAGTAAAAGAAGTTACAACCAATTTTCTGATTTATGAATAAAACTAAGGGTTGTTAAGGGCTATTTACATTAGTGGGTTACATGTGATCTCTCTTTCCTCGGTGTACACTCTTGAGCAGAGCAGAGAGCCAGAGCCAAGCTGCCAAGAGTCTGATGAGAACTAAGTGTTTTTACACTAATTTTTCTCCCTATAATAAAGATCTGAAGCGTGCTTATTGGACATCATAGTTTGAGTGAACCACGTAATCTGTGTCTTTATTTGTGTTTTATTCTTTCTTGCTTCTTTGAACCTGGTATCAGGAGACTTGTTTTTCTCCTAACAGCTATGACTTAATATCAGCTTATAGAGGTTGATCAAATTTGTAACCAAGCAATAAACCATGAAAATCTGAAAGGCCACTTTGGCTATAGATGGGAACTTCATGCAACTAAGAACCAAAACCGACAACCTGAAAATGTGAGAAAAGATAGTATTCATATTAATAGCACAAAAGAGCTAATAAACCAACTGACTACATGAAATTTCATTCCACAATAACTACAAAAATATGTGCAAAAGAGCAAATCATGTTTATTCCACTAACTGCAAAGATATTATAGAAGTTGTTCTTGTTGAAATTATGCTTTTGCTGAACGTACTTATCAAGCACACTTGATCATCAAAAAGAAAAAGGAAAAATAAAGGATCCTTCAAGTTAAGAATTAACATGTTACATGTTCAAAGAGAGAATAATGTTTATTTATGGATACTGACAGACTTAAGATGATATTGTTGAAGCTCAGAAGTTCCACGGTTTTGATGTAGAAACAGACTAAAAACTGGTTAAATGTAATTAAATGGTTAGAAAAGATCTAGTACACTACACTTGTCCTATCGTCAATAAATTCTTTAAAGGATCCAAGCAGCCCTATAAGGATTAACAAAAGTCAGATTGATGTCAAGCCAAATCATGGTAATGCATGCAAAAATTACTCCATAGAAATCAGATATGAGAATTCATAATTAGAAGAAATAAATATGGCAACTCTGATACTACTTGTCTCATATTGTAGGCATTTAATCAAAATAGATAGTAGATCTACAATATGGGATGGACATGTAAGCAAACTATCTAATAGTGTCCAAAGATATAAACAAGCATACCTCTTCATAAGCTAAATGAATAAACCCAATGCAAATTAGAAAGCAACTAACTAAATAGAACTTCAGTGTATAAACCATAAATCCACAGCTGCATCGAAAAGACATACCTAAATGTTGTTGCCTTTAAATGACAATGTGGCAAGGACAAAATGCACATGCAATTTTATTTAATGTCAAAACATAACATCCAGTATTAAACTATAAATGTTATAAATATCTAAACTCAAACAAATCTCACCAAATAAGCTAAATTCTATGATATTTCATTGATAAGTGAAATAATGAACAAAATATGAGCATCAAGTCTTTATTTTTAACAGGAAATTAGCAAATAGATCATTTATAAATGACAAGAAAAAATCTCTTCAAGTCTCTATGAATTAACAAATATAAATCCAAATTGCAAGAAAACATTAAGCTATTTTTGATGTTTTAGTATAGTAATCAAAAATGTTGCCAAGACTAGAATCTTAATGACCACAAACTCTTATCTTTCAATATACATGATAGTAGAATGAAAGAAAACTAACATGCATTCTGGATATCATTTATGGATGAAATGAAAAAATGCCTTGAACATTAAACTCCAAAAACACATTATGAATTTAAAAGAAAAGCTCAACTAAACATTGTGGCATAATTTTTGGAAAAACTTTAACTAGTAAATCATATAGATCTAAAGCAACTCTTACTTGTCCTCCATATAGGCTGGGTTTTATTTAGACAGAGCAGTGGAAAACAAATGCCAAAGAGACATAAGCTAAAAAATAATAAAGAGAACAAGATAGGTAGTGAAAACAAGACATAATCCAAAAAGAAAAATAGATAAGTTAAATTCTAAAATTGTGTTGACCATTGCATTTTTTGGATGCACCCTTAGTCCTCTTAATTTGTGCCATGGTAAAATTTGTAACCTCATGCAATAAATCTGAAATCAATAGGTTGGAAGCTACTGTTTCTCGGAGGTCAAGGTGCTCCTTGGGATTAGCAGTGACTCCACCACATGAAGAATTCCAATAAATCCAAACAACAACCACAAAATACAAACCGTGACGACTGATTACACAAGAAGAATAAAGGGAAAAAAAAAAGAGCACCTTGGAGCTCTTGGAGACTAGAGGAGACAAAATGAACATTACTAGCAAGAAGCCAGAGGTTGACCATCTCATCTCACCTCGACCTCAGTTTTTTAGCCCTTTAATTCAAAATATATATATCTCTACCTCAAAGCAATGAAAAGACAAACGGAGAGAAGTCCTGCTCTAAAGGAGGACGAAGTCGAACATGCTCAATGCATGCAAATGCTTGTGTTCAAGAAAGTGTATATCATATAATAGAGCTGAAACATAAAATGCATGTTGTTTCAGTTTATTTAACTCGCTCAGCAATGGGATTTTATTTGCAAAGCAGACAGAAATATAGCAAGCAGCAGCACCAAAGAACCTTTATGGTTTAGCTACATGGACTGATAGCAGCACCTCTCAACCAAGCAATTTGGAGTCCACAACTCTGGTATTCTGATGAGATAGACAACATGTTCTACAAGCAAAGGGCTACATTATGAGTGGAATTTGTTAAACTTCACGTCCTCATGGTAACCATCAGCACTATACAGCAAAGAAACAAGGAAGTGTTTGTAGTATCAACAGCAACAATGAAGCTTTTGACTGAAGAAGAGATGCAAGGATTCTGTGGAATGAAGTATAAAAATGGACGGTTAAGTGATAGACAAATCTAATATTAGGCTTTTCATTTCAAATTTAGAAACCAACTTCTTTATTCTTTTCTTTTATCTTCTAAGTGAAAGACTTAGGTAGGATCTAACTGTTGGAGTAGGTTTTGATGGCAGACTATGACTATGAGGATAATTGATCTGAACCAAGTCATTTTCGATCAAATTCCTCATATCCAAACCATCAGGAAGAATGCAGCTTAAAAGGGTAGATTGCCTTATAGTAAAAATAAAATATGCAAAATTCTACTTCCACTAAGATGTTGTATGAAATAAAATCAGAATGAAAAAAGAAAACTAAACTAAGGTTTGCATATCCTTGAGCAACATCTAGTATCACTTTGAAGAGCAGACAATTCACCAATTAGCCCCAAAACAAGAAGCAACTTCTTCAGAGAAA